>JAZHEH010000681.1:19595000-24395000 GCA_036589455.1 Ateles fusciceps | reverse complement strand
ATGGCTCATTAGTTGATAATTAATGTGAAAATAGGACCATTTGTTCACCAGGGCATCCAGTGCTAAAACAACTGCTAAAGTCTGGCCACATTTTTTGTTTTTGGGTGTCATTTTTTATTAAGGAAATCCTGGCTGAGGAGTGGAAAACAGCCACATTGCACAAAGCTCCATGATGCAGGATGTTTACAGCACCATTTACACAGTCTACGAACTCCCATTATTATTTACTCAGTTAATCCCATGAACATTTCCAGGCAGTCAAAGGGTCTAGGGGTGACATAGTTTAGCTGTATTCTATTGAATGTAGCTCCCATAATCCCCATGTTTCACAGCAGGGATGCAGTGGGAAGTAATTGAATCATGGGGGTGTGTTTTTTTCATGCTGTTCTCATGATAGTGAATAAGTTCCATGGGATCTGATGATTTTATAAAGGTTGGTTCCCCTAAACACGCTCTCTTGCCTGCTATGATGTAAGACATGCCTTTGCTCCTCCTTCACCTTTTTCCATGATCGTGAGTCCTCCCCAGCTATGTGAAATTGTGAGTTCATTAAACTTATTTTTCTTTATAAATTACTCAATCTTGGGTATTTATTCATAGCAGTAGAAAAATAGAGTAATATAGAGGAATGGATGACCTCCCCCAGTATACTAACACCTGGCAAAAGACTGAGGACAGAGGAGGCCACCCTCTCCCACAGGTGGAATGTACCAGAGGCTCAGGTTTGTCTTCATCGTGTCTTATGGAGGCCTCAGTAACCCTGCCAAGTTTGTGCAGTGCTGTTTCCCAAACTATAACTGGAGCTGGGTATGGAGGGCCACAGGTTAAGGATCTGTGAAAGCCTCTACTTCCAGGAGGGCCCAGCAAGTAGCCAATCATTTGTTGTTTTAATAGTATATGACATAGGCCAAGCGGGGCAGTTCTTTGTTTACTTTTATTTTTTTTTTTTCATCAGAAGGTGTGAGGCAATTGATGACCATCATAAGTGGTTTAGAAACTCCAGAAGACATATGAAGAAGTTGTCAACACTGAAGAAGTTTTTTATTTCACTCACAGAAATGCCTGCTGATTTAAAAGAGATACTAGACTTTTATGTCCTTAATGAGTGTGTCACATGAGTCTACTTGAAGGAAGATGTCCTCAAAGTAAGGTCACACCTGTGTTCCTGGATAAAGGTCAATATCCTCAAAATCTTACCTGCAAAGATTGCATGGAATGACAGAGTTATGGAGGTACCCCATGGGTATCCTGGAAAAGGTGTCCCATCAGAGGTCAAGGCAAACTTTGGCTGAGACGATGTTGAAATAGGAACTGGACAGAACATGAAAGACAATCAATAAGAGCAAATATTTACTGGTTATTGCTTAAATAGAAGCAGTCATTTTAATGAACTTAGACATTAAATATGAACCCCTTGATAGATAGAATCATAACATTAAGGCTGCATTAATCCATCATGACATAACTTTTATGCTTTCAGATTTAAGAACAGGCAAAATTGGGCTGCCAAATGGAGGAGCAGTGGGGAAGATCACTTTTTTATTACTTAGCTTTTTTTTTTTAATTGCATTTTAGGTTTTTGGGTACATGTGAAGAACATGCAAAATTGTTGCATAGGTACACACATGACAGTGTGATTTGCTGCCTTCCTCTGCATTACCTATATCTGGCATTTCTCCCCATGGTATCCCTCCCCCAACTCCCCCACTCCCCACAGTCCCTCCCCCATTCCCCCCCCCCAACAGAGACCAGTGTGTGATGCTCCCTTCCCTGTGTCCATGTATTCTCATTGTTCAACACCCGCCTATGAGTGAGAACATGCGGTGTTTGATTTTCTGTTCTTGTGTCAGTTTGCTGAGAATGATGATTTCCAGGTTCATCCATGTCCCTACAAAGGACACGAACTCATCGTTTTTGATGGCTGCATAATATTACATGGTGTATATGTGCCACATTTACCCTGTCCAGTCTATCATCGATGGGCATTTGGGTTGGTTCCAGGTTTTTGCTATTGTAAACTGTGCTGCAATGAACATTCGTGTGCATGTGTCCTTATAGTAGAACGATTTATAATCCTTTGGATACATACCCAGTAATGGGATTGCTGGGTCAAATGGAATTTCTATTTCTAGGTCCTTGAGGAATCACCACACTGTCTTCCACAATGGTTGAACTAATTTACACTCCCACCAACAGTGTCAAAGTGTTCCTATTTCTCCACATCCTCTCCAGCATCTGTCTCCAGATTTTTTAATGATTGCCATTCTAACTGGCGTGAAATGGTATCTCAATGTAGTTTTGATTTGCATTTCTCTAATGACCAGTGATGATGAGCATTTTTTCATGTTTGTTGGCCTCATGTATATCTTCTTTTGTAAAGTATCTGTTCATATCCTTTGCCCACTTTTGAATGGGTTTGTTTGTTTTTTTCTTGTAAATCTGTTTTAGTTCTGTGTAGATTCTGGATAGCCCTCTGTCAGATGGGTAGATTGCAAAAATTTTTTCCCATTCTGTTGGTTGCCGATTCACTCTAATGACTGTTTCTTTTGCTGTGCAGAAGCTGTAGAGTTTGATTAGGTCCCATTTGTCTATTTTGGCTTTTGTTGCCAATGCTTTTGGTGTTTTGGTCATGAAGTCCTTGCCTATGCCTATGTCCTGAATGGTTTTGCCTAGATTTTCTTCTAGGGTTTTTATGGTGTTAGGTCTTAGGTTTAAGTCTTTAATCCATCTGGAGTTAATTTTAGTGTAAGGTGTCAGGAAGGGGTCCAGTTTTTACTTTCTGCACATGGCTAGCCAGTTTTCCCAACACCATTTATTGAACAGGGATTCCTTTCCCATTGCTTGTTTTTGTCAGGTTTGTCAAAGATCAAATGGTTGTAGATGTGTGGCATTGCCTCCAAGGCCTCTGTTCTGTTCCATTGGTCCATATCTCTGTTTTGGTACCAGTGCCATGCTGTTTTGATTACTGTAGCCTTGTAGTATGGTTTGAAGTCCAGTAGTGTGATGCCTCCAGCTTTGTTCTTTTTGCTTAGAATTGACTTGGCTATGCAGGCTCTCTTTTGTTTCCATATGAAGTTTAAGGCAGTTTTTTTCAGTTCTGTGAAGAAGGTCGTCCACTTTCTAGATCTGACTTGTTCCAGTCAGTCTCATACCCCTAGAGCAGTCTCTTCTTCATGTTATATCTTCCTCTTCCCAATTCATTGCATTCTATTAGTTCTCACTTTTTGATGTGATTATGGCCCTATTTAACTTCCTTCTGGTCTCAACTCTACATATTTTAAATCCTCTCCTGCTCTCTTCTCATCTTAGCTCTGCCCAATTTCTTCTTCCCATTCCACTGTGACTTGTTCAGTCTTTTTCAATCTTTATCTCTTTTGTTCTATGTATTTCAGTCCCAGTAGAAGAAACTTTAATCACAAAGTGCATTCCCCATTCGAAGCATAAGAAAAGAGTGTCATTAAGACTCAAGCCTTAGAAAGTTAATGACAGCACACTTACATGATTATGACTAATGAGGCTAACTGTGCTCATTGAGACCCAATCCTTAGAAAGCTGTAAACTGTGCTGCAATGAACATTTGTGTGCATGTGTCCTTATAGTAGAACGATTTATAATCCTTTGGATATATACCCAGTAATGGGATTGCTGGGTCAAATGGAATTTCTATTTCTAGGTCCTTGAGGAATCGCCACACTGTCTTCCACAATGGTTGAACTAACATGACTGGCACACTTACATGACTATGAGTGATGAGGTAACTGTGCAAGATCAACACAAATTTCTCTACTGAATACGCTGAAGTTTTCTGTTATGTCCATCAAATTGAAGAGTTTCTCAACTATTCTACATTAAGAAATATTTTTCTGAATAGCATCAATAATTGTAATTTTGGAGACTAATTTGAGTAATAATAAAACTCTGATCTCCTGCACAGCCAGCTCTGTGTGAATTACTCTTTCTCTATTGCAATTCTCCTGTCTTGATAAATCAGCTCTGTCTAGGCAACAGGCAGGGTAAACCCGCTGGGCAGTTACAAATTTTTGAGCTCATCTGGGATTGCCCTTGTGGCTACCTGCCTGTGGATTGGTAGGCCCCCTCAGGGATCAGGCAATGGATCCAGAGGGCACCCCAAGCAGCCGCCTAGTTCTCTCAGACTGGGGACTGGCTTTGGCACTGTCTCTACTGGCAGGCACTGGAGACACATTTAATGAAATGTGCATGGATTTAATTAAAATAGAGAAATAGTCCTAAGGAGACATCCCCTAACTGTAGCCCTATCACAGGGTATGTCTCTGTAGCTCCATGGTGGAGTGTCTGTAACTGTAGCCCTATCATAGTGTATCTGTCCATAGCATGGTCATGGAGTGTCTGTAGCTATAGCCCAGTTATGGAGTTTCTGAATTGAGTATTAGAGGTACTGCCAATGCCTCCTTCCTTCTCCTGATTGGTTTGGCTCCTTTGGGGGTCTCGCTTTTTGTGTAGCCAGATTGTGGGTGTCTATGTCAGTTAGACTCCTTTGGAAGGCTCAATTGGCTCTCTCTTAATTAGTAGGAAGGGTCTTGGTTTGGGAGGTTTCTCAGTCATGAAGATTCCAGAGAGATTTCTCAGATGGTGAAAAGAAGGATAGTTTGAATGGAATACTCTTGGAATTCTTTGTTAGGAATTCCAAGACACACCATTACGGGATGTCTGGCTTGGTGAGTATTCTAGATGCTGCCAGTGTCTCCTTTCTCCTCCCGATTGGTTTGGATCTCAGTTCAGCTCCTCCTCCAAGGGGGAATAAGAATGCCAGGAAGGAAAACCTAGCCTAGATTCCAGGGATGGAGGCATTGAAAGCATCCTGGAGGTAGTAAATCTGAATTGGGTCTTAGAGGTTAAAAGATTATAGAGCTAAGCAGGCTTAAACAAGGCAGGGTGTGATTAAATTTGCAGCTGAAAGCAGTTCAGTTTACTGCAGGAGGCAAGGCTATTGGTGTATATTACTGGAAAAGAAGGTGAAAATCAAGGAAAAAACTCATTTTAAAGGTGAAAATCCAGGCTTTGTGCATGTCAGCCATCCAGTCCACCTTTCTCTCTTAGTACTTATATGTCTTTTCCTTTCAGGATGCCTGACACCATATGTCAGGTGCACCATGTGGCAAGTGTACCTTAGAGAGGAGGAGATAGAGACTTGTCTTTCTGACAGAAGTTGCCCGACTCATGTCTCTTACTATCAATAGCTTTTATTATTACATGTAATACATAATCTTATCTTGATCAAACCTCAAGATCAACTATACTACCAAAGTCTTATCTGAACTAGGGGAGGAAATTTTGCCAAGTCCAGCTCCCTCAAGACTTTCTGCCTCACCCGAAGAATAAAAAGACAAAAATCTTCCTAAGATCACTTCCCAGGGAAAAATACCAAATACATTATCCCTAGGTTTTTACAAATCATGATAAAAGGCAAGAAAAAACAATCTGAAGATTCAATGTAAGCATCAGAAACAGTCTAAAAATAGTGCAATAATTTTGGAATCACCAACCAGAAATTTAAAATAACTATGATTAATATGCTAATTGAATTCCTCTAATGGAAAACGTGAACAACAGATGAGAAAAATTGAGTAATATAACCATAGAGATGGGAACTCTAAAATGAACCAAAAACATGCTAGAAATCAAAATCACTGTAATCAAAATAATAAATAACATGGAGAGGCTCAACAATAGACTGGAGAAACTAAGGAAAGAATTAGTGAGCTTGAAAATATTTCAAACTGGACCCCTACCTGTCACCTTACACTAAAATTAACTCCAGATGGATCAAAGATTTAAACATAAAACCTAACACCATAAAAACACTAGAAGAAAACGTAGGCAAAACCATCCAGGACATAGGCATAGGCAAGGACTTCATGACTAAAACACCAAAAGCAATGGCAATAAAAGCCAGGATAGACAAATGGGATTTCATTAAACTCCAGAGCTTCTGTACAGCAAAAGAAACCATCATTAGAGTGAATCAGCAACCAACAGAATGGGAAAAAATTTTTGCAATCTACCTATCTGACAAAGGGCTAATATCCAGAATCTACAAAGAACTAAAAAAGATATACAAGAAAAAAACAAACAACCCATTCAAAAGTGGGCTAAGGATATGAAGAGACACTTGTCAAAAGAGGATATATATGAGGCCAACAAACATATGGAAAAATGCTCATCATCACTGGTCATTAGAGAAATGCAAATCAAAACCACACTGAGATATCATCTCATGCCGGTTAGAATGGCGATCACTAAAAAATCTGGAGACAATGATGCTGGAGAGGATGTGGAGAAATAGGAACACTCTTACACAGTTGGTGGGAGTGTAAATTAGTTCAACCATTGGGGAAGACAGTGTGGCGACTTCTCAAGGATCTAGAAATAGAAATTCCATTTGACCCCGCAATCCCACTATTGGGTATATACCCAAAGAACTATAAATCGTTCTACTATAAAGACACATGCACACATATGTTCATTGCAGCCCTGTGTACAATAACAAAGACCTGGAACCAACCCGAATGCCCATCAATGATAGACTGGACAAAGAAAATGTAGTACATATACACCATGGAATACTAGGCAGCCATAAAAAACGATGAGTTTGTGTTCTTTGTAGGGAGGTGGATGAATCTGGAAACCATCATTCTCAGCAAACTGACCCAAGAACAGAAAGCCAAGCACCGTATGTTCTCACTTATAGGTGGGTGTTGAACAACCAGAACACGTGGACTCAGGGAGAGGAGCATCACACACAGGGGGAGAGTTTTGGAGTAGGAGAGAGACAACCAGGGGGTGGGGAGGGAAGGGAGGGTCAGGAGGGATAACATGGGGAGAAGTCCAGATATAGTATGCACCAAAAGTAAAATAAATTAAAAATAAAAAAATAAAAAATAAATTTTAAAAAATATTTCAAAAGAAAACTCTAAAACAAAATACAGAGAATAACAGAATAAAATATAAAACAAAATATCCAAGAACTGTGGTAGATTTAAAAATATACATGTAATGGAAATACCAAAGAAGAAAGAGGAAGAAAAGAGCAAAATAAATGCTAGAAGTAATTAAGGCTGAGAATTTTCCAAAATTAAGGATAAATCCTGTCTTAGTCTATTTTATGCTGCTGTAACAGAATATCTAAGACTAGGTAATTTATAATAAACAGAAATCTGTTGGCTCATACTCCGGAGGCTGGGAAGTCCCACATCAAGGTAATGGTTTCAAGCGAGGGCCTTCTTTCTGTCTCATCACATAGCAGAAGAGTAGAAGAAGGAAAAAAAAGAGGGTAAAAGAGAGCAACGGGGGACTGAACTCACCCTTTTATAATGGCTGCCAATCCCTCCCATTACAGTGGAGCCCTCGTGGCCTAAACACCTCTTGGAAGTCTTGCCTCTGAATACAGTTACAATGGCAATTAAATTCCAACATGAGTTTTGGAGGACATAAACATTCAAACTATATCAAATTCCCTGCAAGAAAAAATTGAAGGAAAGGTGCTAAGATTTATTTCTCTTAAGTGGAGATAAATCAATGAAGGCAGAAATTGCATTCATGGTTAGCAGCTTTTGGGTGGAGACAATCAAAACTAACTGTGAATGAAAATGGTGATTCTTCAGGAATTCAGGAAAATATCTAATTATCTAGTTATCTAAAATTAGGTATCTAATTATTTTAGATAATTATATCTAAATTAGGTATCTAATTAATATCCAATTATCTAAAATTAGATCATTCTTATGGTTACAAAGTTTTCCCAGATCCATTTAGCAAAGACTTCAAAACACCTCTTGTAAATATGTTCAAATAACATGTTTAAGAACTAAAAGAAAGGCAACATAACAGTGACTCATCAAAGAGAAAATATCAATAAAGATGTAGATATTATTTTGTAAACCATATGGACATTTGGAAGTTGAAAAGCAAAATAACTAAAGTATAACTCCATTAAGGTTCTCAGCAGTAAATTTGCATTGTCAGAATAAAAGAGTCAGTGAGTGTGAAAATAGAATACAGATTTTGAAACATGAACAGAAAAAAAAAAGAATAAAGAAAACTAAGTAGTACACATAAAACTGACACAGAGATTATGATGGTAAATGCTTAAAGAATAAATGTTCATGTCTTTTGCAGGGACATGGATAAAGCTGGAAACCATCATTCTCAGCAACTGACACAAGAATAGAAAACCAAACACTGCATGTTCTCACTTATAAGTGGTTGTTGAACAATGAGAACACACGGACACAGGGAGGAGAACATCACACAGCAGGACCTGTTTGGGAGTCAGGGGGGCTAGGGGAGGGATAGCAATGGGTGGGGGGATTGGGGAGGGATAACGTTAGGAGAAATACCTAATGTAGATGACGGGGGGATGGATCCAGCAAACCACCATAGCATGTATATACCTACGTAACAATCCTGCATGATCTGCACACATACCCCAGAACTTAAAGTATAATAATAATTTTAAAAAAATGAATGCTTTCCCAAAAGTTCAGGAATGATACAGGGATGACTACTGTAGCAACTTTTACTTAAAATTGGACTGCAGATTCTACCCAGGAAAAGTAGGCAAGGAAAAGAAATAATAGGTACTTAGATCGAAAAGGAAGAAGTAAAACTATATCTATTCACAGATGACATCATTGTACATGTAGAAAATCCTAAAGATTTACTAAAGCCTGTTGGGACTATAAATGAGTTAATCAACAAAAAGAGAAGAGAAGACAACAAAGAAAAAAGAAGGAGGAGGAGGAGAGAGAAAGAAAAGAAAAGGAGGGAGGGGAGGGAGAAAGAAAAGGAAGGGAGGGACAAAGGAAAGAAGTGAAAAAAGAAAACATTTTATAAAGGAGTACAAGACCAGTGCACTGAAAACTAAAAACCATTGTTGAAAGAAATAAAAAATCTAAAAAACTGAAGAAATATCTCATTATCTTGTTTTAAAGTTTTAATATTGTTAAGATGGCAACATTCATCAATTTACCTACAGATACAACTAAGGAAGTACATAAGGAATAAAGGAAGAGGGAGGGAGGGAGAAAGGAGGGAGGAGATAAAAACGGGAAAAAGAAAACATTTCACAAAGGAGTGCAAGACTGTGCACTGAAAACACAAAACATTGTTGAAAGAAATAAAAAATTAAAAAATTGAAGAAACATATCATGGTCATGTTTCAAAGGCCTAATATTGTTAAGATGACAACACTCATCAATTTACCTATAGATAAAACTACTCCTCTTAAAATACCAACAGGCATTCTGCAAAATTGACAAATCGTTTTCTGTATTAATATGGATATTCAACAATTATGAAATAGATAAAAAATAGAAATAAAGAGCAAATGGGATATACAAAATCTTACCAATTTCAAAATTTCTAACAAAGCTAAGGCAATCAAGACTGTGTCAATTCTGGTCTAAGGACAGATATATATGTATATATATGTATACAGATATATATATATGAATATATATATACAGATATATATCTGAATAGAACTGAAATCCAAGAACTAAACCATAGCATTTATGGTTAATTGATTTTCCACAAAAGGCCAAGAAAAAGGTGAAAATATTTTTAAAAACATAGTGCTGAGACAACTGGATATCAAGCAAAAATGCATCTGTGCACCTGCACCACACCATGAAAATAAATAAAGGAACTAAAAGTGATTCATAGGCCTAAATGTAAACTCTTAGAATAAGACATAGGAGTATGTTTTTATTTTCAATTATGTGATTCTTAAATGTTTATAGCAACACTGATATAATAGCCAAAATGTGGAACCAACCATGACTAGATAAGCCAAAACATATTATATCCATACAATAGAAAATTATTCAACCAGGAAAATGACTGAAGGACTGATATATGTTACAATATAGATGAAAGTTGCAACATTACATTAAGTGAAACACACCAGATATAAAGAGTTGAGTATTTTATGATTCAATTCGTAAATCCAATGTCCACAATAGGCAAATCCATAGAAACAGAAAGTAAATTAGTGGTTTCCAAGGGCAACGGGCAAATAAGAAATACAGAATTATAGACCAATGAGACAGAAAATTAACAAGGATATCCAGGACTTGAACCAGACTTGGACCAAGCAGACCTAATAGATATCTACAGAACTCTCCACCCCAAATCCACAGAATATACATTCTTCTCAGCACCACATAGTACTTACTCTAAAATTGACCATATAATTGGAAGTAAATCACTCCTCAGCAAATTATAATAAAAGAAAGAAATAAAGAATTGCTGCTATGGATATGGTTTCCTACATGGTGATAAAAATATTCTTTATTATTATTATTATACTTTAAGTTCTAGGGTACATGTGCAGCTCGTGCAGGATTGTTACATAGGTATACACATGACATGATGGTTTGCTGCATCCATTCCCCATCATTTACATTCACTATTTCTCTTAATGTTATCCCTCGCCAATCCCCCAACCCCTGCTATCCCTCCCCTAGGCCCCCACCCTCCAACAGGCCCTGGTGTGTGATATTCCCTCCCCATGTCCATGTGTTCTCATTGTTCAATGCCCACTTATGAGTGAGAATATGCAGTGTTTGGTTTTCTGTTCTTGTGTCAGTTGGTAGAGAATGATGGTTTCCAGTTTCATCCATGTCCCTACAAAGGACACGAACTCATCATTTTTATGGCTGCATAGTATTCCATGGTGTATATGTACCATATTTTCTTTATCCAGTCTATCATTGGTGGGCATTTGAGTTGGTTCCAAGTCTTTGCTATTGTAAATAGTGCCTCAGTGAACATACGTGTGCATGTGTCTTTATAACAGAATGATTTATAATCCTTTGGGTATATGGGATTGCTGGGTCAAATGGCATTTCTATTTCTAGATCCTTGAGGAATTGCCACACTGTCATCCACAATGATTGAACTAATTTACACTCCCACCAACAGTGTAAGTGTTCCTATCTCTCCATATCCTCTCCAGCATCTGTTGGCTCCTGATTTTTTAATGATCACCATTCTAACTGGCATGAGATGGTATCTCAATGTGGGTTTGATTTGCATTTCTCTAATGACCAGTGATAATGAGCACTTTTTCATATGTTTATTGGCTGCATATATGACTTCTTTTGAAAAGTGTCTGTTCCTATTCTTTGCCCACTTTTTGAAGGGGTTGTTTGTTTTTTTCTTGTAAATTTGTTTAAGTTCTTTGTAGATTCTGAATATTAGCCCTTTGTCATATGGGTAGATTGTAAAAAATTTTTCCCATTCTGTTGGTTGCCAGTTAACTCTAAT
This sequence comes from Ateles fusciceps, assembly GCA_036589455.1. Taxonomy (NCBI): domain Eukaryota; kingdom Metazoa; phylum Chordata; class Mammalia; order Primates; family Atelidae; genus Ateles; species Ateles fusciceps. The sequence goes on along the minus strand of JAZHEH010000681.1, from coordinate 24,383,690 downwards.
GATTGTTTCTTTTGCTGTGCAGAAGCTCTGAGGTTTAATTAGATCCCATTTGTCTATTTTGCCTTTTGTTGCTATTGCTTTTGGTGTTATAGTCATGAAGTCTTTGCCCATGCCTATATCCTGAATGGCATTGCCTCAGTTTTCTCTTAGGGTTTTTATGGTGTTAGGTCTTATGTTTAAGTCTTTAATCCATCTTGAGTTAATTTTTGTATAAGGTGTAAGGAAGGGGTCCATTTTCAGCTTTCTGCACATGGCTAGCCAGTTTTCCCAACACCATTTATTAAACAGGGAATCCTTTCTCCATTGCTTGTTTTTGTCAGGTTTGTCAAAGATCAGATGGTTGTAGATGTGTGGCATTACTTCTGAGGCCTCTGTTCTGTTCTATTGGTCTATATGTCTGTTTTGGTACTGGTACCATGCTGTTTTGATTACTGTAGCCTTGTAGTATAGTTTGAAGTCAGGTAGTGTAATGCCTCCAGCTTCGGGGTTTTTATTATTATTATTATTGTTTAGGATTGTCTTGGCTATGTGGGCTCTTTACTGGTTCCATATGAAGTGTAAGGTTTTTTTTCCAGTTCTGTGAAGAAGATCAATAGTAGCTTGATGGGGATAGTGTTGAATCTATAAATTACTTTGGGCAGTATGGCCATTTTCACGATATTGATTCTTCCTAACCATGAGCATGGAATGTTTTTCCATCTGTTTGTGTCCTCTCTTATTTCCTTAAGCAGTGGTTTGTAGTTCTCCTTGAAGAAGTCCTTCATGTCCTTTGTTGTATTCCTAGGTATTTTGTTCTCTTTTGAAGCAGTTACGAATGGGAGTTCTCTCTTGATTTGGCTCTCTGTTTGTCTGTTATTTGTGTGTTGAAATGCTTGTGATTTTTGCACATTGATTTTGTATCCTGAGACTTCTCCAAAGTTGCTTATCATCTTAAGGAGATTTTGAGCTGAGATGATGAGGTCATCTAAATATACAATCATGTCATCTGCAAATAGGGACAATTTGACTCCCTCTTTTCCTAACTGAATGTGCTTTATTTCTTTTTCTTGTCTGATTGCTCTGGCCAGAACTTCCAATACTATGTTGAATAGGAGCGGTGGGAGAGGCACCCTTGTCTTGTGCCAGTTTTCAAAGGGAATGCTTCTAGTTTTTGCCCATTCAGCATGATATTGGCTGTGGGTTTGTCATAAATAGCTTTTATTATTTTGAGATATGTTCCATCAATACCTAGCTAATTGCAAATTTTTAGCCAAAAGGGCTGTTGAATTTTATTGAAGGCCTTCTCTGCATCTATTGAGATAATCATGTGGTTTTTATCTTTGTTTCTGTTTATGTGATGGATTACGTTTATAGATTTGCGTATCTTGAACAAGCCTTGCATCCCCAGGATGAAGCCAACTTGATCATGAGGAATAAGCTTTTTGATGTGCTGTTGGATTTAGTTTGCCAGTAAGGATTTTCGGATCAATGTTCATCAGGATTTTGGCATGACATTTTCTTTTTTGGTTGTGTCTCTGCCAGGTTTTGATATCAGTATGATATTGGTCTCATAAAATGAGTTAGGGAGGATGCCCTCTTTTTGTATTGTTTGTAATAGTTTCAGAAGGAATGTACCAGCTCCCTTTTTGTACATTTGGTAGAATTTGGCTGTGAACCCGTCTGGTCCTGGACTTTTTTTGGTTGGTAGGCTATTGCTGCCTCAACTTCAGTCCGTGTTATTGGTCTATTCAAGAATTCAACTTCTTCCTGATTTAGTCTTGGGAGGGTGTAGGGTCCAGGAATTTATCTATATCTTCTAGATTTACTGGTTTATGTACATAGAGGTATTTGTAGTAATCTCTAATGTTAGTTTGTATTTCTGTGAAATTGGTGGTGATATCTCCTTTGTCATTTTTTTATTTCATCTTTTAAATTCTTCTCTCTCTCTTCTTTTTTATTAGTCTGGCTAGTGATCTATGTATTTTGTTGATCTTTTCAAAAACCAGCTCCTGGATTCATTGATTTTTTGAAGGGTTTCTTGTGTCTCTATCTCCTTTCGTTCTGCTTCTGATCTTAGTTATTTCTTGTCTCTGCTAGCTTTTGAATTTGTTTGATCTTGCTCCTCTACTTCTTTTAATTGTGACATTAGGGTGTTGATTTTAGATCTTCCCCATTTCTCATGTGAGCATTTAGTGCATAAATTTTCCTCTTGACACTGCATTAAATGTGTCCCAGAGATTCTGGTACGTTGTGTCTTCATTCTCATTGGTTACAAATATCTTTATTTCTGCCTTAATTTTGTTTTTTACCCAGTAGTCATTCAGGAGCAAGTTGTTCAGTTTCCATGCAATTGTGTAGTTTTGAGTGAGTTTCTTAATCATGAGTTCTAATCTGATTGCACTGTGATCTGAGTTTGTTATGATTTCTGTTCTTTTGCATTTGCTGAAGAGTGATTTACTTCCAATTATGTGGTCAATTTTAGAGTAAGTGCGATGTGGTGCTGAGAAGAATGTATATTCTGTGGATTTGGGGTGGAGAGTTCTGTAGATGTCTGTTAGGTTCACTTGGTCCAGATCTGAGTTCTGCAATGAGATAGTGGTGATGCTTGCACAACGCTTTGAACAACTGAAACACAATTGTATACTTTAAAAGGGTGAATTGTATGGTAAATGAATTATACCTCAATGAGGTATACATCTTAATAGAACTTTTAATCCTAGTCAAGGTGCCATTTTCTCCTATATTTTATCTCCAATTCTTCCATAGCACATTGTGCATCTCACATAATATTTATATCAGATTAATTGTTTATGTACTCTGTCTTACTCACTGAACTATAAGATTTTTGAACCTTGTTGTACACATTATTCAAGATACTGACACAGAAAAGGTCCTCACAAATATTATCTGAAAGAATCGATACACTAGTAAAAGTAAACGTCCATATGAGCTTAGCACTGGCTTACTCCTCTGGTTCTCATCACTACCATTCTCTCCACATTTCAAGTAACATTTCCAGTGTGAGTTTGTGGTATGACTTAGCATGAAGCAGAACATCAGTCACCAAAATGGAAGAATTGCACCACATTACTCATTTTAATTCAACTCAGATTGTGTTTATTAACTCTTAACCAAAAATTGGTACTTAACAAGTAAAACATTTGCTTTCTGTTCTTTTCACAAAGAAATGAAAAAGCACTTCACCTTTGAGTCCCACAAATTACACTTTCTGGAAAGACTACATGCCAGTCTTAGCAGGTTTATTTTAGTTTGTTTACAGAAAATGTGCAGACCAAAGTTCAATGCTGCTATTGTGGAGCTACTAAAGACATCAATAAGTAGAATATTAAACACATTTCATTGAAAGTGATACCTACCTGATTCCAAAACCACTTGAGCAAATTGCTTCCATGACCTTGCTTCAAAGGGGAGAGAGGGCCCATTTAAAGGAGAGTGGGGTCAGAATAAACACACAGTGTAATTTAAGGAAAGGAAATATTTTGTCTTTGAACTTATCTGGATACAGTCATTTTGTCTCCTCTCGGGGACCACCTGTTCAGCCTCAATGGCCTTTCAGGAACTCCTGGATCAAGTTAGGGATCTGGGGGAGGTTCCAGATCCTTCAGATGGTTTTCCTTATAATGTTCAGCATCGCAGTATACAATCAAACTCGGCTGGAGAACTTCACTACATTCACACCTGATCATCGCTGCTGGGTTCATATACTGGACAATGACAGTGTTCCTGACAACGACTCTGGGACCCTCAGCCAGGATGCCCTCCTGAGAATCTCCATCCCATTCGACTCAAATCTGAGGCCGGAGAAGTGTCGTCGTTTTGTCCATCCCCCAATGGCAGCTCCTTCATCTGAATGGGACCTTCCCCAACACAAGTGAGCCAGACACAGAGCCCTGTGTAGATGGCTGGGTATATGACCAAAGCTCCTTCCCTTCCACCATTGTAACTAAGGTAAGAGTCTTCATTTTCCTCTCATGTGTATGTGACCTGGGTATTTGAATAACACAAGAAATGAATGTGCTTCTAGCCTTTAGCCACAGGTAGGTGCTTATTCTTCATTCTTTCAGCAAACATCAGTTGCTTCTCTATTGAATACTAGATACCTGCACATTTAATAAGTCTAATGAATTCAAAAGTAGACAGGACCCTGCTATCATAGTGCTTTTATTCTTGGTAAAACCTAAATTTAAGCAAGAATGTATGTATAATGTGTTTAAAAATGTTCAGCTAAGTCAGTGGTTCTCAGCCTGTGGTTGAAAATTATAAACCTCTTGGAGATTACTTAAAAACCCCATGTCCAGATTATACCTTACAATAGCCATATAAGAAAAAGTCTGGGAGTAAAATTTAGGTCTCCAAAAATATTTAAAAGTTCTCAAATGATCTCACTGTGTAGCCAAGGTTGAAAACCATTCAGTATGGAATAAAACTGGGCACTAATAATACCTAAAAGTTTAGGAATGGCTTTCAAAAGAAAGTTGTGCTTAAGTTAACACCTGAATAGTGAATATCAGGTAATGCAGAAAAGGGAAGCTAGAGAGGAAGATAGAATGAAATTTGTAGGCCATTTTAAGACATTTTGATCAGGTTACACTGAGGGGCTGTAAGCACTGATACGCTGGTTTCCTTGTCTTCCAGTGGGATCTGGTATGTGAATCTCAATCACTGAATTCAGTAGCTAAATTCCTATTCATGGCTGGAATGACGGTGGGAAGCATCCTATATGGCCATTTATCAGACAGGTGAGTGTCTATGGACCATAGCTCTCTTTAAGGGTATTTTCATTAATTCATGAATAATTTTTCATCTGGGAATACATATTGCAAATTACACTATCCTGGGGCTCTCTTGCTCCTCAGGGATCTGCAGACACAAAAGGAAAATTACAGTTAGTGTGGTGAGTGCTATTTTTTAAAAGGTGGGTGCTGTGCACAGGACACAGAAATTTCATCTCCATCTGACCTGGGGGTGTTTCAAGATAGGATTTGGATAAACCCCAGGGAGGGCAGAGCAAGATGACAGAGTAGAAGCTTCTGCTGATTGTTCTACCCACAGGAATACCAAATTTCACAACTATCTACACAAAAATGCACCTTCATAAGAATCAAAAATCAGGTGAATGATCATAGTACCAGATTTTAATTTCAATGAAGTGGGTAGGAAAGATAGTCTTGAATTGCTGACAACACCTCACCTCTGTCCCCCCAGTACTGGCCATACGGCACAGAGAATCTGAGCACTTGGGGGAGGAAGAGCACAGCAATTATGGGACTGCGTTAGAACTCAGTGCTGCCAAAACAGGGCAGAACTCAGTCAGCACCTGTGAAGGAAGCATTTAGATCAACCATAGTCACAGAGGTAAATTACCCATCCCAGTGGTTAGAATGTGAGTTTTGGTAAGCCTTGCCATAACAGGCTAAAGTGCTCTGGTCCTAAATAAACTTGAAAGACTGTCCAGGCCACAAGGACTGCAACTCCTAAGCAAGTTCTAGTGCTGGGCTGGGCTAAGGACTGCTTTGCAACTTGGATACCAGCTCAGCCACAGTAAAAAAGGGCACCAGACAGAGCCATGATGCCTTCATTCCAGGACCTAGCTCCTGGATGACATTTCTAGACACAGCCTGAGGAAATATTAAATGATTATATGCAGAGAAAGTCATGATCAAATTGATACTTTTGATATAACACACTTAACTGTTCGTGATATCCCCAAACTAGAAATACTCTAGAATTCCATTAATAACAGAATGAATAAATAAGATGCAGGATATTCACATAATGGATTTTTTTTTACAGCAAAAGGAATGAAGAACTTACTCTGTACAATAACATTGATGAATGCCAAAACCATTTTGTTTGTCACAAGAACAACAAAAATCATTGCACACTCTACCATTTCACTTATGTAAAAGTCAAGAAAAGCAGCTATCGTGTTTGGAGTCAGAAAAATTATTCTCTTTAGGATTTCATTGGGATTGTATTAAATTTATATAGCAGTTTGGGTTAAATTGCTTTTTTAAAATATTGAATTTTATGGGCTGTGAATTTAATATCACTCTCCATTAATTTAGATTTTATTAAATTTCCTTTGTAATATTTCATAGCTTATAGAAAAAGTCATGCATGTTTCCATTAAATTTATTCTAATTAACTTAGTTTTTGAGGCCAAAAGCTTGTTCACCATAATTTTAATGTCTAATTATTTATAGCTACTATATATGACGGTAATTGTCTTTTTCTATATTAAGCTTACATCCTGCCAACTTGATAAGTAGTTCTAGTAGCATTTTGTGGATTCTCTAAAATTTTCCACTACAAAATTATGCCATCTACAAGAACATGTGAGTGCATGTATGCTTTTGGTAGAACAATTATTTTTCTATCATTTGCTTTGTATTATGTTTCTGTCAGTAGCTAGGACCTTTAATACAAAAACAAATGACAATTCACGAGAGCTGAAATTCTGCCTCACCACAGACCACATTGTCCAAGTTGTCTACAGAGAGGTCCTCTTTCCCAGAAAATAATAAAACAGGATTCCCTTTCTATTTTTTTAACCCTCCCCTGAAAATCTTAACCCACTTTGGTGTTTTGTTTCATGGGTGTTCCTTTCACATCCGTTTACCCATGGCCTGCACAGTCCTAGAATCTCATGTATAGAATTAGATCTCTTGTCTGTCACCCACTGTACAGAATCCCTACTATGCTAAAGTACATAGGAGAGAACTTGTGTTTATAGTGCACTGTATGTTAATACAGAGGATATTTCTCTTTTTTAATTTCAGCTTTTATTTTAGATTCAAGGGGTACATGTGCAGGTTTCTTACACGAATATGTTGCATGATGCTGAGGTTAGGGGTATAAATGAACCCATCACCCAGGTAGTGAGCATAGTACCGAATTGGTTGTTTCTCAAACCCTTTTCCACTCCCTCCCTGCCAACTCCTGTAGTCCCCAGTGTCTATTGTTCACTTCTTTATGTCCCTGTGTACTTAATGTTTAGCTCCCACTTATAAGTGAGGACATGTGATGTTTGGTTTTCTGTTCCTACATTAAGTCACTTAGGAAAGTGGCCTCCATCTGCATCCATGTTGCTGCAGAAGACATGATTTCATTCTTTTTTGTGGCTACATAGTATTCCCATCTATTGTTGGTGGGCATTTAGGTTATTCCATGCCTTTGCTATTGTAAATAATGCTTCAATGAACATGTGAGTGTGTGTATCTTTTTGGTAGAACAATTTATCTTCACAAGGGACATTTCTGGTGTGTTAAGATTTCAATATCCCAGCCTGTCTTACATGTTTTGAATTTGTATCAATGATTTACTGGCAACAGATTGGAGAAGAAACTTTGACTCACTCAGTATCTGTTTACAAGCAGGGAACATTCCTTCCAAGAAGACCTGCCATTGATTAACTGTTGATTCTTTAGCATTGCAAGTGTAAGGTTTCATTTGTTAAATGTTCTTTAAGTTTCAAAGTGTGCTTTCCCTTTGCTAATTTTTCCCAAAAGTTGTTATTGTTCCCATTATCTAATCTGCCCCTGTTTGTCAGGTTTGGAAGAAAGTTGGTGCTCAGATGGTGTTACCTCCAGCTCGCCATTGTAGGCGCCTGTGCAGCCGCTGCTCCCACCATCCTCGTTTACTGCTCCCTCCGCTTCTTGGCTGGGGCTGCTACTATTGGCATCATTACAAATACTATTTTATTAAGTAAGTCAACACTTTAGATCCACATTTTCCAAGCCTTGGCTTTGACATTGAAACTCCACCTTTGTTTGAAGCTAAATCTTGTTTGTGTTTTCTTTTAGTTGTAGAGTGGACAACTCATCGATTCCATGTGATGGCATTAACACTGACATTTTGTGCTAGTGGTATTGGACCTATAACCCTGGGTGGCCTGGCTTTTGTCATTCGAGACCAGTATATCCTCCAGTTGGTGATGTCTGCACCATGCTTTGTCTTCTTTCTGTTCTCAGGGTATTGAGCTTGCATTCTTCTTTCGTCATATGAGGTCCTTGAATGCAGATGTACATGGAATTAGGACACATGAAACACATGAATTCCATTTGATTCTCTAGCCCTGAGTACATGTTCTCCTAATCTGTGCTTAATGTGCAATTCAAGAAGCAAAACACATAGGGTTCCCTGATGAAATTAAGGACAATTAATTAAATTTTATTATAAGATAATCAACAAATATTTCTATAAAATATCCCAAATATTGCAAGAGATGTACTAAAACTCAAAATTATTCACTGTTTACATGAAATTTCATTACACCCGAGAGTTCTATGTTTTACATAACTGAATAAAACACAGGAGGTTTCATTTAATTCAAATTTCAGATAAAGTACAAATAATTTTTAGTATAATGATATCCAAAATATCACGTGGGACATGCTTACACTAAAATAAAAAAAAATGCTGCTCATTAGAAATTTAAATTTATCTATGCCACTTTTTTATAATAAAATCTTTTTTTAACTTTTATTTTAAGTTCAGGGGTACAAGCACAGGCTTGCCACTTAGTTTGTTACCTACTTAACTTGCATCATGAGGGTTTGTTGTACAGGTAGTTTTTTTCACCTAGGTATTAAGCCTAGTATCCATTTGTAATTTTTACTGATCTTCTGTCTCCTCCCACCCTTCACTTACCCTCCTATAGGCCTCAGTGTGTCTTGGTCCCCTCTATGTGTCCATGTGTTCTCATTATTTAGCTCCCACTTATAAATGGGAGCATGTGGTATTTGGTTTTCTGTTCCAGTATTTAGTTTCCAAAAAAAATGGCCTCCAGCTCCATCTATTCCCTGTAAAAAAAAAAACACAATCTTGTTCTTTTTTTATGGCTGCATAACATTCCATAGTATATATGTACCACATTTTCTTTGTCCAGTCTATCATTGATGGGCATTTAGGTTGATTCCATGTCTTTGCTATTGTGAATAGTGCTGCAATAAACATACATGTGCATATGTCTTTATAATACAACAGTTTCTAGTCCTTTGGGTATACTCAGTAATAGGACTACTGGGTTGAATGATACTTCTTTCTTTAGTTCCTTGAGGAATCAACACACTGTATTCCACAATGGCTGAATGAATTTACACTCCCAACCTAGCCAGTATTTCTTATTTTTTTACTTTTTATTAATAGCCATTCTGACTAATGTGAGATGGTATCTCATTGTGGTTTTGATTTACATTTCTTTAATGACCAGTGATGTTGAGATTTTTCTCATGATGGTCAGTCAGATTCATGTCTTCTTTTGAAAAGTGTCTGTTGCAAATGTTCATTGTAGCTCTACTGACAATAACAAAAACATGGCATCAACCTGAATGCCCATCAATGACAGAATAATGAAAATATGATACATACACAGCATTGATTATCATGCAGCCATAAAAAAGAATGAGATTACCTCTTTTGCAAGAACATGGGTGGAGCTGGAGGATATCATCCTTAGCAAACTAACACAAGAACACAAAACCAAATACATGTTCTCACTTATAAGTGGAAGCTAAATAATTAGAACTTATGAACACAAAGAAGAAAACAATAAACACTCGGGTCCACTTGAGAGGGGGAGATTGGGAAGAGAAAGAGAAGCAGAAAAGATAACTGTAGGTACTGGGATTAAGACCTGGGTGATGAAAAATCGTGTACAGCAAACTTCCATAATACGTGTCTACCTAGGTAACAAACGTTCACATGTGCCCCAAATCTAAAATAAAAGTTAAAAACAAATCTTCTGTTCAAGTCCTTTGCCCACTTTTTTTTTTCTTCAGACTTTTTCTGGAATACATGTGAAGAACATGCAGGCTTGTTACGTAGGTAAACATGTGCCATGGTGGTTTGCTGCACACATCAACCCATCATCTACATTAGGTATTTCTCCTAATGCTATCCCTTCCATAACCCCCACCTCCTGACAGGCCATGGTGTGTGATGTTCTCCTCCCTGTGTCCCTGTGTTCTCACTGTTCAACTCCCACTTATGAGTGAGAACATATGGTGTTTGGTTTTCTCTTCCTGTGTTAGTTTGCTGAGAATGATGATTTCCAGCTTCATCCATGTCCCCTGCAAATGACATAAATGCATCCTTTTTATGGCTGCATAGTATTCCATGGTGTATATGGACCACATTTTATTTAACCAGTCTATCATTGATAGGCATTTTGGTTGGTTCCAAGTCTTTGCTAGTGTGAATACTGCTGCAATAAACATATGTGTGCATATATCTTTATAGTAGAATGATTTATAATCCCTTAGGTATATACCCAGCAATGGGATTGCCACATCAAATGGTATTTCTGGTCCTAGATCCTTGAGGAATCACCACACTGTCTTCCACAATGGTTGAACTAATTTACACTCCCACTAACACTGTAAAAGTGTTCCTATTTCTCCACATCCTCTCCAGCATCTGTGGTTTCCTGACTTTTTGATTACCATTCTAACTGATGTGAGATGGTATCACATTGTGGTTTTGATTTGCATTTTTCTAATAACCTGTGATAATGAACTTTTTTTCATATGTTTGTTGGCCACATAAATGTCTTCTTTTGGGACGTGTCTGTTCATATTCTTCACCTACTTTTAAATAAAGTTTTGTGTTTTTCTTATACATTTGTTTAAGTTGCTTTTAGATTTTGGATATTAACCCTTTGTTGGAAGAATATATTGCAAAATTTTTCTCCTATTGTTTAGGTTGCCTGTTCACTCTGAGGATAGTTTCTTTTGCTGTGCAGAAGATCTTTAGTTTAATTAGATCCCATTTGTCAATTCTGGCTTTTGTTGCCATTGCTTTTGGTGTTTTAGTCATGAGGTATTTGTCCATGCCTGTGTCCTGAATGGCATTGTCTATGTTTTCATCTAGGGTTTTTATGGTTTTAGGTCTTACGTTTAAGTCTTTTATTCATCCTGAGTTAATTTTTGTATAAGGTGTAACAGAGAAGTTCAGTTTCAGTTTTCTGTATATGGCTAGCCAGTTTTCCCAACACCATTTATTATAGAATCCTTTCTCCATTGCTTGTTTTTGTCAAAGATCAGATAGTTGCAGATGTGTGGCATTATTTCTGAGGCATCTGTTCTGTTCCATTGGTCTATATATCTGTTTTGGTACCAGTACAATGCTGTTTTGGTTACTGTAGCCCTGTAGTATAGTTGGAAGTCAGGTAGCATGATGCCTCCAGCTTTGTTCTTTTTGCTTAGGATTGTCTTGGCTATATGGGCTCTTTTTTAGTTCCATATGAAATTTAAAGTAGCTTTTTCTAATTCTGGGAAGAAAGCCAATGGTAGCTTGTTGGAGATAGCACTGAATCTATAAATTACTTTGGGCAGAATGGCCATTTTCATGATATTGATTCTTCCTATTCATGAGCATAAAATGTTTTTTTGTTTTGTTTTTGTTTTTTTTTATATACATATATTTTTTATTGCATTTTAGGTTTGGGGGTATATGTGAAGAACATGCAAGATTGTTGCATAGGTACACACATGGCAGTGTGATTTGCTGCCTTCCTCCCCCATCACCTATATCTGGCATTTCTCCCCATGCTATCCCTCCCCAACTCCCCCACCCCCCCACTATCCCTCCCCTTTTTTCCCCTTAAAGACCCCAGTGTGTGATGCTTCCCTCCCTGTGTCCATGTGTTCGCATTGTTCAACTCCCGCCTATGAGTGAGAATATGCAGTGTTTGATTTTCTGTTCTTGTGTCAGTTTGCTGAGAATGATGGTTTTCAGGTTCATCCATGTCCCTACAAAGGACATGAACTCATCGTTTTTGATGGCTGCATAATATTCCATGGTGTATATGTGCCACATTTTCCCTGTCCAGTCTATCATCGATGGGCATTTGGGTTGGTTCCACGTCTTTGCTATTGTAAACTGTGCTGCAATGAACATTCGTGTGCATGTGTCCTTATAGTAGAATGATTTATAGTCCTTTGGATATATACCCAGTAATGGGATGCCTGGGTCAAATGGAATTTCTATTTCTAGGTCCTTGAGAAATCGCCACACTGTCTTCCACAATCATTGAACTAATTTACACTCCCATCAACAGTGTAAAAGCGTTCCTATTTCTCCATATCCTCTCCAGCATCTGTTGTCTCCAGATTTTTTAATGATCACCATTCCAACTGACGTGAGATGGTATCTCAATGTAGTTTTGATTTGCGTTTCTCTAATGACCAGTGATGATGAGCATTTTTTCATATGTTTGTTGGCCTCATGTATGTCTTCTTTTGTAAAGTGTCTGTTCATATCCTTCACCCACTTTTGAATGGGCTTGTTTGTCTTTTTCTTGTAAATCGTTTCAGTTCTTTGTAGATTCTGGATATCAGCCCTTTGTCAGATGGGTAGATTGCAAAAATTTTTTCACATTCTGTTGGTTGCCAATTCACTCTAATGACTGTTTCTTTTTCTGTGCAGAAGCTGTGGAGTTTGGTTAGGTCTCATTTGTCTATTTTGGCTTTTGTTGCCAATGCTTTTGGTGTTTTGGTCATGAAGTCCTTGCCTACGCCTATGTCCTGAATGGTTTTGCCTAGATTTTCTTCTAGGGTTTTTATGGTGTTAGGTCTTATGTTTAAGTCTTTAATCCATCTGGAGTTAATTTTAGTGTAAGGTGTCAGGAAGGGGTCCAGTTTCTGCTTTCTGCACATGGCTAGCCAGTTTTCCCAACACCATTTATTAAACAGGGACACATTTCCACATTGCTTGTTTTTGTCAGGTTTGTCAAAGATTGGATGGTTGTAGATGTGTGGTGTTGCCTCCGAGGCCTCTGTTCTGTTCCATTGGTCTATATCTCTATTTTGGTACCAGTACCATGCTGTTTTGATTACTGTAGGCTTGTAGTATAGTTTGAAGTCCGGGAGTGTGATGCCTCCTGCTTTGTTCTTTTTGCTTAGAATTGACTTGGCTATGCGGGCTCTCTTTGGTTCCATACGAAGTTTAGGGTGGTTTTTTCCAGTTCTGTGAAGAAGATCATTGGTAGCTTGATGGGGATAGCATTGAATCTGTAAATTACTTTGGGCAGTATGGCCATTTTCACAATATTGATTCTTCCTACCCATGAACATGGAATGTTTCTCCAACTGTCTGTGTCCTCTCTTATTTCGCTGAGCAGTGGTTTTTAGTTCTCCTTGAAGAAGTTCTTTATGTTCCTTGTTAGTTGTATTCCTAGGTATTTTCTTCTCTTTGTAGCAATTGTGAATGGCAGTTGGTTCTTCATTTGGCTGTCTTTAAGTCTGTTATTGGTGTATAGGAATGCTTGTGATTTTTGCACATTGATTTTGTATCCTGAGACTTTGCTGAAGTTGCTTATCAGTTTCAGGAGATTTTAGGCTGAGACGATGGGGTCTTCTAAATATACAATCATGTCGTCTGCAAATAGAGACAATTTGACTTCCTCCTTTCCTATTTGAATACCCTTTATTTCTTTTTCTTGCCTGATTGATCTGGCTAGAACTTCCAGTACTGTATTGAATAGGAGTGGTGAGAGAGGACATCCTTGTCTAGTGCCAGATTTCAAAGGGAATGCTTCTAGTTTTTGCCCATTCAGTATGATATTGGCTGTTGGTTTGTTGTAAATAGCTTTTATCATTTTGAGATATGTTCTGTCAATACCTAGTTTATTGAGGGTTTTTAGCATAAAGGGCTGTTGGATTTTGTCAAAGGCCTTCTCTGCATCAATTGAGATTTTCATGTGGTTTTTGTCTTTGGTTCTGTTTATGTGGTGGATTATGTTTATAGATTTGCGTATGTTGAACCAGCCTTGCATTCCCGGGATGAAGCCTACTTGATCATGGTGGATAAGCTTTTTGATGTGCTGTTGCAATCAGTTTGCCAGTATTTTATTGAAGATTTTTGCATCTATGTTCATCATGGATATTGGCCTGAAGTTTTCTTTTCTTGCTGAGTCTCTGCCGGGTTTTGATATCAGGATGATGTTGGTTTCATAAAATGATTTGGGAAGGAGTCCCTCTTTTTGGATTGTTTGGAATAGTTTCAGAAGGAATGGTACCAGCTCCTCTTTGTATGTCTGGTAGAATTCGGCTGTGAACCCATCTGGACCTGGGCTTTTTTTGGGTGGTAGGCTCTTAATTGCTGCTTCAACTTCAGACCTTGTTATTGGTCTATTCAGGGTTTTGACTTCTTCCTGGTTTAGGCTTGGGAGGATGCAAGTGTCCAGGAATGTAATTTCATTTACTAGTTTATGTGCATCGAGTTATTTGTAATAATCTCTCATGATGGTTTGAATTTCTGTGGAATCTGTGGTGATAACCCCTTTATCATTTTTTTTATTGCATTGATTTGATTATTTTCTCTTTTATTTTTTATTAATCTGGCTAGTGGTCTATCTATTTTGTTGACCTTTTCGAAAAAGCAGCTCCTGGATGTATTGATTTTTTGGAGGGTTTTTCGTGTCTCTATCTCCTTCAGTTCTGCTCTGATCTTAGTTATTTCTTGTCTTCTGCTAGGTTTTGAGTTCTTTTGATCTTGCTCCTCTAGCTCTTTCCATTTTCATGATAGGGTGTCAATTTTAGATCTCTTCTTGCTTCTCATGTGGGCATTTATTGCTATATACTCTCCTCTAGAGACTGCTTTAAATGTGTCCCAGATATTCTGGTATGTTGTGTCTTCATTCTCGTTGGTTTCAAAGAACATCTTTATTTCTGCCTTCATTTCATTGTTTATCCAGTCAACATTCAAGAGCCCGTTGTTCAGTTTCCATGAAGCTGTGTGGTTCTGAGTTAGTTTCTGAATTCTGAGTTCTAACTTGATTGCACTGTGGTCTGAGAGACTGTTATGATTTCCGTTCTTTTGCATTTGCTAAGAAGTGATTTACTTCCAATTATGTGGTCAATTTTAGAGTAGGCGCAATGTGGTGCTGAGAAGAATGTATATTCTGTGGATTTGGGGTGGAGAGTTCTGTAAATGTCTATTAGGTTTGCTTGATCCAGGTCTGAGTTCAAGTCCTGGATATCCTTGTTAATTTTCTGTCTCGTTGATCTGTCTAATATTGACAATGGGGTGTTCAAGTCTCCCACTATTATTGTGTGGGAGTCTAAGTCTCTTTGTAAGTCATTAAGAACTTGCCTTATATATCTGGGTGCTCTTGTATTGGGTGCATATATATTTAGGATCGTTAGCTCTTCTTGTTGCATTGATCCTTTTACCATTATGTAATGTCCTTCTTTGTCTCTTTTGATCTTTGTTGGTTTAAAGTCTAATTTTTCAGAGACAAGAATTGCAACTCCTGCTTTTTTTTTTTTTTTTTCTCTCCATTTGCTTGGTAAATCTTCCTCCATCTCTTTATTTTGAGCCTTTGTGTATCTTTGCATGTGAGATGGGTTTCCTGGATACAGCAAACCGACGGGTTTTGGCTTTTTATCCAGTTTGCCAGTCTATGTCATTTGATTGGGGCATTTAGCCCATTTACATTTAGGATTAATATTGTTATGTGTGAATTTGATCCTGCCATTTTGATGCTAGCTGGCTGTTTTTCCCATTAGTTGATGCAGTTTCTTCATTGTGTTGCTGGTCTTTGCCAGTTGGTATGTTTTTGGAGTGGCTGGTACTGGTTGTTCCTTTCTATGTTTAATGTTTCTTTCAGGAGCTCTTGTAAAGCAGGCCTGGTGGTGATGAAATCTCTGAGTACTTGCTTTTTTGCAAAGGATTTTATTTTTCCTTCACTTATGAAGTTTAGTTTGGCTGGATATGAAATTCTGGGTTGAAAGTTCTTTTCTTTAAGGATGTTGAATATTGGCCCCCACTCTATTCTGGCCTGTAGGGTTTCTGCTGAGAGATCTGCTGTGAGTCTGATGGGCTTCCCTTTGTGGGTAACCCGACCTTTCTCTCTGGCTGCCCTTAGCATTTTCTCCTTCATTTCAACCCTGGTGAATCTGAAGATTATGTGCCTTGGGGTTGCTCTTCTTGAGGAATATCTTTGTGGTGTTCTGTGTATTTCCTGAACTTGAATATTGGCCTGCCTTCCTAGATTGGGGAAGTTCTCCTGGATAATATCCTGAAGAGTATTTTCCAGCTTGGATTCATTCTCTCCGTCACATTCAGGTACACCTATCAAACATAGATTAGGTCTTTTCACATAGTCCCATATTTCTTGGAGACTTTGTTCATTCCTTTTTACCCTTTTTTCTCTACTCTTGCCTTCTCATTTTATTTCATTGAATTGATCTTCCACCTCTGATATCCTTTCTTCTGCTTGGTCGATTTGGCTGTTGAAACTTGTGTATGCTTCGCAAATTCTTGTGTTTTTCAGCTCCATCAATTCACTTATATTCCTCTCTAAGTTGGTTATTCTCGTTAGCATTTTGTCAAATCTTTTTTCAAGGTTCTTAGTTTCTTTGCATTGGGTTAGAACATGTTCTTTTAGCTCACAGAAGTTTCTTATTACCCACCTTCTGAAGCCTGATTCTGTCATTTCATCACACTCATTGTCCATCCAGCCTTGTTCCCTTGCTGGTGAGGAGTTGTGATCCCTTGTAGGAGGAGAGGCATTCTGGTTTCGGGTGTTTTCCTCCTTTTTGCGCTGGTTTCTTCCCGTCTTTGTGGATTTATCTATGTGTGGTCTTTGTGGTTGGTGGTTTTCAGATGGGCTCTGTCAGTGGATGTCCAGTTTGTTGATGATGAAGTTATTTCTTTCTGTTTCTTAGTTTTCCTTCTAACAGTCTGGCCCCTCTGCTGTAGGACTGCTGAGGTCCACTCCAGGCCCTGCTTGCCTGGGGGATCACCTGCAGCAGCTGCAGAACAGTAAGGGTGGCTGCCAGTTTCTTCTTCTGCTATCTTTGTCCCAGAAGAATACCCGCCGGATGTCAGTCTGAGCTCTCCTTTATGAGGTGACTCGTTGGATATACAGGGGTCAGGGAGCTGCTTGAGGAGACAGAGTGTCCTTTATAGGAGCTCAAGTGCTGAGCTGTGAGCTCCGTTGTTCATTCAGAGTTGCTGGGCAAGTACGTTTAAGTCTGCTGCAGCAGAACTCAAAAACCCCTTTTTTCCCCCAGGTGCTCTGTCCCGGGGATTTAGGACTTTATGAGTTTCCCTTGTGCTGCTGCCTTTTTCTCAGGGCTGCCTTGCCCAGCGATGAGGCAGCCTAGTCTCTGCCTGCAGAGGCTTTGCTGAGCTGCTGTGGGCTCCGCTCAGCTGCGGTGTGAACTTCCCAGCAGTCCTGTTTATACCGGTGTAGTTAAAACTGCCTCGGCAATGGCGGGCTGCCTCTGCAATGGCAAACTACCTCCGTAGTGGCAGACTGCCTCAGTAATGGTGGACGCTCCTCCCCCACAGAGCTGGACCATCCAGGGTTCAGTTGTGCTTGCTGTGAAATTCTCGATCCAGAGTGTTTCCGATTGCTGTTTTTTTTTGTGGGGGGTGGGACCAGCCGAGCCTGACCACCTGGCTCCCTGCCTCAGAACTTTTTTTTTTTTTTTTTTTTTTTTTTTTTTTTTTAGTTGAATGGTCGACTGTCTCCCAGGTGTTCCTTTTGAAAAGGCGCCGGGATCTGTGTGATTTCCCGTGCAGTGACCCACTGTGCCAGCTGAAACCGTGGGCGCTGAGATTCGTGGTGTTTTTTGCCTGGAAAATCTCCTGGCCTGGCTGCCTGTTTCAGTCCCCTTTTTAATCAGATGAATGGGCGGCTCTGCCTTCCCAGAGCTCCAATTGCCAGCTAAAACGGCACCCAGACCCACGTATTTTGTATGGGGAACCACTGCCCTGGGGCGCCACCCAAAACAGCAGCGCCAGCGAAAACAGCTGCGCCAGCCAAACCAGCCGCGCTGGCCACCCGTGGGGCTCCTCCCACTGGGAATCTCCTGGTCTGTGGGCAATAAAAATCCATCTGGGAATGCGGCGTCCACTCACCCTTGGCGGTTTCACTGGGAGCTGCAATCCTCAGCTGCTCCTAATCGGCCACCTTGTATCCTCAATCAAAATGTTTTTTTTTAATTTGTTTGTGTCCTCTCTTATTTTCTTGAGCAGTGGCTTGTAGTTCTTTTTGAAGAGGGCCTTCATATTCCTTGTGAGTTGTATTCATAGGTATTTTATTCTCTTTGTAGCACTTGTAAATGGGAGTTCACTCATTATTTGGCTCTCTATTATTCGTGTATAGGAATGCTTGTGATTTTTGCACATTGATTTTGTATCATGAGACTTTGCTGAAGTTGCTTATCAGCTTAAGAAAATTTTGGGCTTAGATGATGGAGTCTTCTAAATCATGTCCTCTGCAAATAGAGACAATTTGACTCCTCTTTTCCTAATTGAGTACCCTTTGTTTCTTTCTCTTGCCTGATTGCACTGGTGAGAACTTCCAATACTATCTTAAATAGAAGTGGTGAGAGAGGGCATCCTCATCTTGTGCCAGTTTTCAAAAGGAATGCTTCCAGCTTTTGCCCATGCAGTATGATATTGGCTATAGGTTTGTCATAAATAGCTATTATTATTTTGAGATGTGTTCCATTAAAACCGAGTTTATTGAGAGTTTTTAGCATGAAGGAGTGCTGAATTTTAGTGAAGGCCTTTTCTACATCTATTAAGATAATCCTGTGATTTTTGTCATTTTTTGTTTGTTTGTTTATAATGGATTGGGTTTATTGGGTTTATTGATTTGCATATGTTGAATCAGCCTTGCATCCCAGGGCTGAAGCTGACTTGATCATGGTGGATAAGCTTTTTGATGTCCTGCTGGATTCAGTTTGTCAGCATTTTATTGAGGATTTTTGCATTAATATTCATCACCTTAAATATTTTTGTTGCTTTGTCTCTGCCAGGTTTTGGTATCAGGATGACGCTGGCCTCATAAAATTAGTTAGGAAAGAGTCCCTTTTTTTTCTACTGTTTGGAATAGTTTCAGAAGGAATAGTAGCAGCTCCTCTTTGTACTTCTGGTAGGATTTGGCTGTAAATCCATCTTGTCCTGAGCTTTGGTTAGTTGGTATTCTATTAATTACTGCCTCAATTTCAGAACTTCTTTTTGGTCTATTCAGTGATTCGATTACTCCCTGTTTTAGTCTTGGGAGGCTTATGTGTCCAGGAATTTATCCATTTCTTCTAGATTTTCTAGTTTATTTGTGTAGACATGTTTCTACTATCCTCTGATGGTGGTTTGTATTTCTGTAGGATTAGTGGTGATACCCCCTTTATCATTTTTTATTGTGTCCATTTGATTATTCTCTCTTTCTTCTTTATTAGTCTGGCTACTGGTCTACCTATTTTGTTAATCCTTTTTTAAAAAACCAGCTCATGGTATACAATCGTGTCAGCTGAAAATAGAGACAATTTGACTTCCTCTTTTCCTAATTGAATATCCTTTATTTCTTTTTCTTACCTGATTGCTCTGGCTAGAACTTCCAATACTATGTTGAATAGGAATGATGAAAGAGGCCACGCTTGTCTAGTGCCAGTTTTCAAAGGGAATGCTTCCAGTTTTTGCCTATTCAGTATGATGTTGGCTGTGGGTTTGTCATAAATACATTTTGTTATTTTGAGATACATTCCATCAATACCTAGTTTTTAAAGAGTTTTTAGTATAAAGGACTGTTGAATATTGTCGAAGGCCTTCTTTGCATCTATTGAGATTATTATGTTGTTTTTGTCTTTAGTTCTGTTTATGTGATGGATTATGTTTATAGATTTGCATATGTTGAACCAGCCTTGCATCCCTGGGATGAAGCCTACTTGATCGTGATGGATAAGTTTTTGATGTGCTATTGCATTCGGTTTGCCAGTATTTTACTGAAGATTTTTACATTGATGTTCATCGTGGATATTGGCCTAAGATTTTCTTTTTTAGTTGCATTTCTGCCCAGTTTTGGTATCAGGATGATGTTGGTCTCATAAAATGAGTTAGGGAGGATTCTCTCTTTTGTATTGTTTGGAATAATTTCAGAAGAAATGGTACCAGCTCCTCTTCGTATGTCTGATAGAATTCGGCTGTGAACCCATCTGGACTTGGACATTTTTTTGGTTGGTAGGCTATTAATTGCTGCCTCAACTTCAGACCTTGTTATTGGTCTATTCAGGGATTCAACTTCTTCCTGGTTTAGTCTTGGTAGGGTTTAGGTGTCCAGGAGTTCATCCATTTTCTCTAGATTTACTGGTTTATGTGCATAGAGTTGTTTGTAGTAATCTCTGATAGTAGTTTGTATTTCTGTGGAATCAGTGGTGCTATGCCCTTTATCATTTTTTATTGCATCTATTCAATTCTTCTCTCTTTTCTTTTTTTATAAGTCTGGCTAGCGGTCTCTCTATTTTGTTGATCTTTTCAAAATCCAGCTCCTGGATTCATTGCTTTTTTTTTGAAGGATTTTATATACGTAGAAGACCCCATGATCTCAGCCCAAAATCTCCTTAAGATGATAAGCAACTTCAGCAAAGTCTCATGATACAAAATCAATGTGCAAAAATCACAAGCATTCCAACACACAAAAAAACAGAGAGCCAAATAATGAGTGAACGCCCATTCACAAGTGCTACAAAGAAAACAAAATACCTAGGAATACAACTAACAAAGGACATGAAGGACCTCTTCAAAGAGAACTACAAATCACTTCTGAAGGAAATAAGAGAAGACACAAACAGATGGAAAAACATTTCATGCTCATGGTTAGGAAGAATCAATATCATGAAAATAGCCATACTAGCCAAAGTAATTTATAGATTCAATGCTATCCCCATCAAGCTAGCATTGACCTTCTTCACAGAACTGGGGAAAAAAAACACCTTAAACTTCATAAGGAAACAAAAAAGAGCCCATATAGCCAAATCAATTCTAAGCAAAAGAACAAAGCTGGAGGTATCACACTACCTGACTTCAAACTATACTACAAGACTACTGGTACCAAAACAGAAATATAGAACAATGGAACAGAACAGAGGCCTCAGAGGCAATGCCACACATATATAACTATCTGATTTTTGACAAACCTGACAAAAACAAGCAATGAGGAAAGGAATCCCTGTTTAATAAGTGATGTTGGGAAAACTGGCTAGCCATGTGCAGAAAGCAGAAACTGGACCCCTTCCTTACACCTTATACAAAAATTAACTACAGATGGATTAAAGATTTAAACATAAGGCCTAACATCATATAAACCCTAGAAGAAAATCTAGGCAATACCATTCAGGACATAGGCTTAAGCAAGGACTTCATGACTAAAACACCAAAAGCATTGGCAACAAAAGCCAAAATAGACAAATCGGACCTAATTAAACTTCAGAGCTCTACACAGCAAAAGAAACAGTCATTAGCGTGAACCAGCAACCAACAGTATGGAGAAAAAAATTTGCAAGCTACCCAACTGACAAAGGGCTAATATCCAGAATATACAAAGAACTAAAGCAAATATACAAGAAAAAAACAAACAACCACATCAAAAAGTAGGTAAAAGATAGGAACAGACACTTTTCAAAAGAAGATATTTATGCAGCTAACAAGCATGAAAAATGCTCATCATCACTGGTCGTGAGAGAAATGCAAATCAAAACTACATTAAGATACCATCCCACACCAGTTGGAATGGGGATCATTAAAAAATCTGGAGACGACAGATGCTGGAAAGGATGTGGAGAAATAGGAATGCTATTACACTGTTAGTGGGAGTGTAAATTAGTTCAACCATTGTGGAAGACAATGTGGTGATTCTTCAAGGGTCTAGAAATAAAAATACCATTTGATCCAGCAATCTCATTACTGGGTATATACCCAAAGGATTATAAATCAATCTATTATAAAGACACATGCACATGTATATTCATTGCAGCACTGTTTACAATAGCAAAGACCTGGAACCAACCCAAATGCCCATCAAAGATAGACTGAAAAAAGAAAATGTGGCACATATACACCATGGAATACTATGCAGCCATAAAAAAGGATGATTTCATGTCCTTTGCAGGACCATGGAGGAAGCTGGAAACTGTCATTCTCAGCAAACTGACACAAGAACAGAAAACCAAACACTGCATTTTCTCACTCATAAGTGGGTGTCGAACAATGAGAACACATGGACACAGGGAGGTAACATCATACAGCAGGGCCTGTTGGAGGGCAGAGGGGCTAGGGGAGGGATAGCAGGGGGTGGGGATATTGGGGAGGGATAACACTAGGAGAAATACCTAATGTAGGTGATGGGGGGATGGAGGTAGCAAACCTCCATGGCATGTATATACCTATGTAACAATCCTGCAAGATCTGCACATGTACCCCAGAACTTAAAGTAAAATAAAAAAATAAATAAAACAGGAGAGACTGCATGAGGGGAGGAAGGAGAATGGGGACCTCAGAAGAGTGGGGAGAGGTAAATAGTACCGGTTTAGGAAATGTTAAAAGGAAAAAAAAAAACAGCTCATAGCTTCATTAATTTTTTGTAGGGTTTTGTGTGTGTGTGTCTCTATCTCTTTCAGTTCTGCTCTAATCTTAGTTATTTCTTGTCTTCTGCTAGCTTTTAGGAAATGTTTAAAAACAGCTTATGGATTCATTAATTTTTTGAAGGGTTTTTTTGTGTCTCTATCTCTTTCAGTTCTGCTTTAATCTTAGTTATTTCTTGTCTTCTGCTAGCTTTTAAATTTGTTTGTTCTTGCTTCTGTAGTTACTTTGTGATATTAGAGAGTCAATTATACATGTTTTTCTCTTTCTTCTGAGGGCATTCCAGAGATTCTGGTACGTTGCGTCTTTGTTCTCATTGGTTTCAAAGAACTTATTTATTTCTGCCTTAATTTTGTTTTTTACCCAGTAGTAATTCAGGAGCAAGTTGTTCAGTTTCCATGTAGCTGTGTGGTTTTGAGTGAGTTTCTTAATGCTGAGATCTAATTTGATTGCACTGTGGTCTGAGAGACTTTTTGTTATGATTTCCATTCTTTTTTCATTTGCTGAGGAGCGTTTTATTTCCAATTATGTAGTCTATTTTAGATAAGTGCAATGTGGTGCTGGGAAGAATGTATACTCTGCTGATTTGGGGTGGAGAGTTCTGTAGATGTCTATTAGGTCTGTTTGGTCCAGAGCTCAGTTCAAGTCCTGAATATCCTTATTAATTTTCTGTCTTGTTGATCTAATATTGACAGGGGGGTGTTAAAGTCTCCCACTATTATTGTGTGGGGAATCTAAGGCTCTTTGTATGTCTCTAAGAGCTTGCTTTATAAATCTGGGTACTCCTGTATTGCATGCATATATATTTAGGATAGTTAGCTCTTCTTGTTGCATTGATCCCTTTACCATTATGTAATGCTCTTCTTTGTCTTTTTCGATTTTTGTTGGCTTAAAGTTGTTTTATCAGAGACTGCTTTTTTTGTTGTTGTTGTTGTTTTTTTTTTTTTTTTTTTTTTTTTTGCTTTCTATTTTCTTGGTAAGTATTCCTTAATCTCTTCATTTTGAGCTTATTTGTTTCTTTTCATGTGAGATGGGTCTCCTAAGTACAGCAAACCAAAGGGTCTTGACTCTATATCCAATTTGCCAGTACAGAGTTTTTCTTTTAATTGGGGCATTTAGCCCATTTACATTTATGATTAATATTGTTATGTGTGAATTTAATCTTTTCATTATGATGCTGGGTGGTTATTTTGTCCATTAGTTGATGCAGTTTCTTCATAGTGTCGATGGTGTTTACAACTTGGTATGTTTCTGCAGTGGCTGGTACTGGTTTTATTTCCCCACCCATATTTAGTGCTTACTTCAGGAGCTCTTGTAAGGCAGTCCTGGTGGTGACAAAATCTCTTAGTCTTTGCTTGTCTGTAAAGGATTTTATTTCTCCTTCACTTATGAAACTTAGTTTCACTGGATATGAAATTCTGGGTTGAAAATTCTTCATTTAAGAGTGTTGATATTGGCCCTCCACTCTCTTCTAGCTTGTAGGGTTTCTGCAGAGTGATCTGCTGTTAGTCTGATGGGATTCCCTTTGTGGTAACCTGATCTGTCTTTCTGGCTGCCCTTAACATTTTTTTCTTTCATTTCAACCTTGGTGAATCTGATGATTATGTGTCTTGGGGTTGCTCTTCTTGAGGAGTATCTTTGTAGTGTTTCTGTATTTCCAGAATTTAAATGTTAGCCTGTCTTGCTAGTTTGGGGAAGTTCTCCCAGATAATATCCTGAAAAGTGTTTTCCAACTTGGTTTCATTCTCCCCATCACTTTCAGGTAGACCAATCAATCGTAGGTTTGGTTCTTTCCCATTGTCCCATATTTCTTGGAGACTTTGTTTGTTCTTTCTCTCTCTCTCTCTCTCTCTCAATCTTGTCTTTGAACTTTATTTCATTAAGTTGATTTTCAATCTCTGATATCCTTTCTTCTACTTGATTGATTCGGCTATTGATACCTATGTATGCTTCACGAAGTTCTCATGCTGTGTTTTTCAGCTCCATCAGGTCATTTGTGTTCCTCTCTAAACTGGTTTTTCTAGATAGCAATTTCTTTATCCTTTTTTCAAGATTCTTAGCTTCCTTACACTGGGTTAGAACATGTTCCTTTAGCTCAGAGAAGTTTGTTATTACCCTTCTGAAGCCTACTTCTGTCAATTTGTCAAGCTCATTCTTGTCCCGTTTTTTCGTTTTGCTCCCAAGGAATTGTGATCCTTTGGAGAACAGGTATTTTGGTTTTTGGAATTTTCAGGCTTTTTGTACTGGTTTTTCCTCATCTACGTGTAATTTATCTACCTTTGGTCTTTAATGATGGTGACCTTCACATGGTGTTTTTGTGTGGATGTCCTTTTTACTGATGTTGATGCCATTCCTTTCTGTTGGTCAGTTTTCCTGCTAACCATCAGGCTTCTCTGCCGCAGGTCTGCTGGAGTTTGCTGGAGTTCCACTCCAGACACTGCTTGCCTATGTATCACCAGTGGAGACTGCAGAACAGCAAGATTGCTGCCTGTTCCTTCCTCTGGAAGCTTCATCCCAGAGGAGCACCCACCAGATGCCAACCTGAGCTCTCCTGTATGAGGTGTCTTCCACCCCTGTTGGGAGGGACATCAGGAGACATGGGGGTTAAGGACCCACTTGGGGAGGCAGTCTGTCCCTTAGCAGAGCTCAAGCACTGTGCTGGAAGATCCATTGCTCTCTTCAGAGCCAGCAAGCAGGAATGTTTAAGTCTGCTGAAGCTACACCCAGAGTTGCCCCTTCCCCTGGGTGCTCTGTACTGGGGATATGTTCATTTTATTTATAAGCCCCTGACTGGGGCTGCTGCCTTTCTTTTAGAGATGCCCTGTCTAGAGGGGAGGAATCTAGAGAGGCAGTCTGGCTACAGCAGCTTGGCCACCAAGCTGTGGTGGGCTCTGCCCACTTCAAACTTCCCAGTGGCTCTGTTTACACTGTGAGGGAAAAACCACCTACTCAAGCCACAGTAATGGTGAATGCCCCTCCCCCAAACAAGCTCCAGTGTCCCAGGTTGACTTCAGACTGCTGTACTGTCAGTGAGAATTTCAAACCAGTGGATCTTATCTTGCTGGGCTCCATGGGGGGTGGAGCCACTAAGCTGGACCACTTGAATCCCTGGCTTCAGTGCCCCCTTTTCTGGGGAGTGAATGATTCTGTCTCACTGGCACTCCAGGCACCACTGGGGGGGGGGGGGAGACTCCTGCAGCTAGCTCGGTATCTGCCTAAACAGTTACCAAGTTTTGTGCTTGAAATCCAGGGCCCTGGTGGTGTAGGCACCCAATAGAATCTCCTGGTCTATGGATTGTGAAGATCATGGGGAAAGTGTAGTATCTGGGCCTGAATGCACCATCCCTCACAGCACGGTCCCCCATGGCTTCCCTTGGCTAGGGGAAATAGATCCCCACCCCCTTGCACTTCCCAGGTGAGGCGACACCCCACTCTCCTTCTGCTTACCCTCCATAGGCTGTACCTACTGTCTAACCAGTCCCAGTGAGATGAGCCAGGTACCTCGGTTGGAAATGCAGAATCACATGTTTTCTGCATTGATCTCACTGGGGAGCTGCAGACCAGAGCTGTTTTTATTGAGTCTTCTTGCCAGCCACCCTATTTTTCCCACTTTTAACGGGGTCATTTGTTTTTCTATTGAAATTTTGATTAACTTCCTTATAGATGCTGGATATCAGAGCTTTATTGGATACATAGTTTGCAAACATTTTCTCCCATTCTGGAGGTTGTCTGTTTACTCTGTTGATAGTTTCTATTGTGCAGAAGCTCTTTAATTTAGTTAGATGCCACTTGTCAATTTTTGCTTTGACTGCACTTGCTTTGAGTGTCTTTATCATAAAATCTTTGCCTGTGCCTGTGTCCTGAATGGTATTGCCTAGGTTGTCTTCCAGTGTTTTTATAAGTTGGGATTTTATGTTTAAGTCTTTAATTTATCTTGAGTTAATTTTTGTATATGGTGTAATTAGGGAGTTCAGTTTCAGTCTTCTGAATATGGCTAGCCAGCTATCACAGCACCATTTATTAAATAGGGAATTATTTCCTCATTGCTTGTTTTTGTCAGTTCTGTTGAATATTAGAGAGTTGTAGGTGTTTGGTTTTATTTCTGTGTTCTCTATTCTGTTTCACTGGTCTATGTGTTTGTTTTTGTACCAGCACCATGCTGTTTCAGTTACTGTAGCCCTGTAATATAGTTTGAAGTTGGGTAGCATGAATGCATGCCTCCAGCTTTATTTCTTTTGCTTAGGATTGTTTTGGCTATTCAGGCTCTTTTTTTGTTTCAGATGTATTTTAAAATAATTTTTCCTAGCTCTCTGAAGAATCTCAATGGTAGTTGAATAGGAGTAGCATTGAATCTATAAATTGCTTTGGGCAATATGACCACTTTAACAATATTGACTCTTCCTATTTATGAGCATAGAATTTTTTCTGTTTGTACCATCTCTGATTTCTTTGAGCAGTGGTCTGTAGTTCTCCTTGTAGAGATCTTTTGTCTCATTAGTTAGTTGTGTTCCTAGGTATTTTATTCTTTTTGTGGGAATTGCGAATGGGGGTTCATTCACTATTTGGCTCTTGGCTTGGCTATTGTTGGTGTATAGGAATGCTAGTGATTTTTGCACATTGATTTTGTATGCTGGCGCTTTGCTGAAGTTGTCTATGAGCTTAAGAAGCTTTTGGTCTGAGACTATGGAGCTCTCTCGATATAGGACATGTCATCTATGAAAAGGGATAGTTTGACTTTCTCTCTTCCTATTTGGATGCCCTTTATTTCTTTCTCTTGCCTGATTGCCCTGTCCAGGAATTCCAATACTATGTTGAATAGGAGTGGTGAGAGAAGGCAAACTTGTCTTGTGCCAGTTTTCAAGGGAAAGCTTCCAGCTTTTGCCCATTCAGTATTATGTAGTCTGTGGGTTTTCCATAGATGGCTTTTACTATTTTGAGGTATGTTTCTTTAATAGCTTATTTATTGACAGTTTTTAACATTAATGGATGTTGAATTTTATTGAATGCCTTTTCTGTATCTCTTGAGATAACCATGTGTTTTTTCTCTTTAGTTCTGTCTATGTGATGAATCACATTTATTGATTTGTGTATATTGAGCCATCCTTACATCCCAGGGATAAAGCCTACTAGATCATAGGCTTTATCTAGATCATGTTGGATAAGCCTTTCAATGTGCTACTGGATTCTATTTGCCAGATTTTTTTTTTTTTTGAGGATTTTTGAATTACATTTATCAAGGATATTGGCCTCTAAGTTTTCTATTTTTGTTGTATCTCTGCCAGGTTTTGGTGTCAGGATGATGCTGCCCTCATAGAATGAGTTAGGGAGGAGTTCCTACTCCTCAATTTTCTGGAATAGTTTTGGTAGGAATAGTACCAGCTCTTCTTCGTACATCTGGTGGAATTCGCTGTGAATCCATCGGGTCCTGGGCTTGTTTTCGTTGGTATGTGTGAGAAAAAAACTCAGCCGTCCAAACCCAAAGAATGGACTCAGAGACCTGGAGAACAGCAGAAATGAGACTTTTAACGATGGTCTTGCAAGATCAGGTGTCTGGCATGCAGGCACATGTAGTACAGTTTCAACAAGCAATTTATTTCCTAGTGAGCAGATCCCTTCCCTGGTTTCTCACAGGCTGAGTACTATGAGGTTACAATCTTCCCGGATGTCTCCTATTGATTGTTGGGTAGTGGCTTTGGGTGTCTTTTTTAGGGTTGTCTTGCTGCATTTTTTTCAACCCATAATGCATTGCAATTCTTTAGTTAGCTCAGGGGCATTTTAAGTATTTGACTTATGACCTAAGTAGTTGGGCAGGCTGATAAGAATACATAAAGTGAGTTATTTTGGAGACTAGTAAATTTTATCTTAGACTAAATCTCTTTGGTTCAAGTGAGGGTAACTAAGTCGGGGGGAGGGGGAAGGAGAGGCTGATAAATAGGCATAAGCTATACAAGCAGGGGCCTAGTATATTTTGTTTCTTCTGTAGTTTATTGGCTTGTTTGGATTGGTATGTGTGAGAACAAACTCACCCGTCCAAATACAATGAATGCACTCAGAAACCTGGAGAACAGCAGAAGTGAAACTTTTAAGCCAATTCAAGGCACTTTGTCTTGGAAATAGACTATTCTATACATTATTTTTTCAGTAGGCTATTTATTACTGCCTCAATTTTAGAAGCTTGTTATTTGTCTGTTCAGGGATTCAAATTCTTCCTGTTTCAGTCTTAGGAGTGTGTATGTGTCCAGGAATTTGTCCATTTCTTCTAGATTTTCTACTTTATGTGCATAGAAGTGTTCATAATATACTGGCGGTTTTTTTGTTTGTTTTTGCCACCTTCCTGTTGATTTGCATCTCTGATGGTTTCTTGTATTTCTGTGGGGTCAATAGTAATATCCCTCTTGATGTTTCTGAATGTGTTTATTTGAATCTTCTCTCTTTCTTCTTTATTAGTCTAGTTAGGGGTCCGTTTTATCAATTTTTTCAAAAAATGAATCTTCTGGATCAGTTGATCTTTTGAATGGTTTTTTGTGTCTCAATCTCCTTCAGTTCAGGTTTAATTTAGACTATTTCTTGTCTTCTAGCTTTGGGATTTATTTGCTCTTGTTCTATAGTTCTTTCAGTTGTGATGTTAGGTTGTTAACTTGAGATCTTTCTAACTTTTTGATGTGGGCATTTAGTACTATAAATTTCTACCGTAACACTGCCTTAGCTGTGTCCCAGAGATGATGGAATGTTGTATCTTTGTTCCCATTAGTTTCAAAGAACTTCTTGATTTTTACTGTAATTTTCTTATTTATCCAAAAGTCATTCAGGAGCAGGTTATTCAATTTTCATGTAATTGTATGGTTTTGAATGAATATCTTGTCTCCATTTCTAATAGGATTGTGCTGTGGTTTGAGAGACTGTTATGATTTCAGTTATTTTGCATTTGATGAGGAGTGTTTTACTTCTGATTATGTGATTGATTTTAGAGAATGTGATATGTGGCAATGAGAACAATGTATATTCTATTGGTTTGAGTGGAGGATTCTGTAGATATATATATATCAGGACCATTTAATCCAGTGCTGATGTCAGGTCCTGAATATCTTTATCGATTTTCTGTCTTGATGATCTGTCCCATATTGTCAGTGGAGTGTTGTAAAGTCTCCCACTATTATTTTGTGGAAATCTGTCTTGTTGAATGTCTCTAAGAACTTGCTTTATGAATGTGGGGTGCTCCTGCATTGGGTAAATATATATTAAGATAGATCTTCTGTTGAATTGAATCCTTTACCACTATGTAATGCCTTCTTTATCTTTTTCATTTTTTTTTGGTTTAAAGTGTGTATCATCAGAAAGTAGGATTGCAACCCCTGGCTTTTGTTGTTGTTGTTGTTTTTGCTTTTTTATTTAATTGGTTGATTTTTCTCCATCAGTTAACTTTCAGCTGTGTGTTATTGTACGTGAGATGGATCTCTTAAAGACAGCACACCAATGGGTCTTGCTTTTTATCCAGCTTTCCACTCTGTGTCTTTTAACTGGAGCATTTAGCCTGTTTACACTTAAGGTTAATATTGTTATGTGTGAATTTGATCCTGCCATTTTTATACTAGCTGGTTGTTTTACCCATTAGTTGATGCAGTTTCTTCATTGTGTCAATGGTCTTTATAATTTGGTACATTTTTGCAGTGTCTGGTACTGGTTGTTCCTTTCCATGTTTAGTGCTTCCTTCAGGAGCTCGTGTAAGGCAGGCCTGGTGGTGATGAAATCTCTCAGCAATTGCTTATCCATAAAGGATTTATTTCTCCTTCATTTATGAAGCTTAGTTTGACTGGATATAAAATTCTGCGTTGAAAGTTCTTTCCTTTAAGAATGTTGAATATTGGCCCCCGCTCTCTTCTAACTTGTAGGGTTTCTGCCAAGAGATCCACTGTGAGTCTGATGGGCTTCCCTTTGTGGGTAACCCGACCTTTCTCTCTGGCTGCTCTTAGCATTTTTTTCTTTCATTTCAACCCTGGTGAATCTGTCAATTATGTGCCTTGAGGTTGCTCTTCTTGAGGAATATCTTTGCGATGTTCTCTGTATTTCCTGGATTTGAATGTTGGCCTGCCTTGCTAGGTTGGTGAAGTTCTTCTAGATAATATCATGAAGAGTGTTTTCCAGCTTGGATTCATTTGCCCCATCACATTCAGGTACACTGATCTAACGTAGATTAGGTCTTTTCACATAATCCCATATTTCTTGGAGGCCTTGTTCGTTTCTTTTTACTCTTTTTCTCTAATCTTGCCTTCTCATTTTATTTCATTGAATTGATCTTCGATCTCTGATATCCTTCCTTCTGCTTGATTGATTCGGCTATTGAAACTTGCGTATGCTTCATGAAGTTCTCATGCTGTGTTTTTCAGCTCCAATAAATCATTTATGTTCTTCTCTAAGCTGGTTATTTTAGTTAGCATTTTGTCTAACCTTTTTCAAGGTTCTTAGTTTTTTTTGCATTGGGTTAGAACATGTTCCTTTAGCTCAGAGAATTTTGTTGTTACCCACCTTCTGAAGCCTGCTTCTGTCAATTTGTCATTCTCCATCCAGTTTGTTCCCTTGCTGGTGAGGAGTTGTGATCCTTGGAGGAGGACAAGGGTTCTGTTTTTTTGTGATTTCCTTTTTGCACTGGTTTCTTCCCATCTTCATGGATTTATCTACCTTTGATCTTTGAAGCTGGTGACTTTCAGATGGGGTCGCTGTGTGAATGTGCTTTCTGTTGATGTTGAAACTATTTCTTTCTGTATTTTAGTTTTCCTTCTAACAGGCCCCTCTGCTGCAGGACTGCTGGAGGTCCACTCCAGATCCTGCTTGCCTGGAAATCACCTACAGGGGCTGCAGAACAGCAAGGATTGCTGCCTGTTCTTTCCTCTGGTAGCTTCATCCCAGAAGGGTACCCACCAGATGTCAGCCAGAGCTCTCCTGTATGTGGTGTCTTTTTGGATATACGGGGGTCAGAGAGCCGCTTGAGGAGGCAGTCTGTCCCTTATCAGAGCTCAAGTGCTGTGCTGTGCTGGGACCTCCATTGTTCCCTTTAGAGCTGCTTGGCAGGGACATTTAAGTCTGCTGCAGCAAAACTCACAACCGCCCCTTTTCCCAGTTGCTCTGTCCCAGGAAGGTGGGGCTTTATTTGTAAGTCCCTGATGGGCTGCTGCCTTTTTTCAAAGATGCCCTGCCTAGCAAGGAGGGAGTCTAGTCAGTCTGCCTGCAGCAGCACTTCTGAGCTGCGTGGGCTCCATACAGCTGCTGTGTAAATTTCTTCACAATTTTGTTTACACAGATAAGGTTAGAACTGCTTCAGCAATGGTGGACACCCTTCTCCCCCACCAAGTTCGACTGTCCCAGGCCAAGCCCAAACTGCTGTGCTGGCTGCTAAAATCTCAATTCAGAGGGTTTCAGTTTGCTGGTTTTTGTGGGGGGTGGGGCCGACCTGCCGAGCCAGCTCACTTGGCTCCCTGCCTTCAGCTCCCCTTTTTTTCAGGGGAATGGGCAGCTCTGTCTTGCAGGCATTCCAGGCAGCAGCCAAAATGGCCACTCAGATGTGCGCTGGAAATCTGTGGTGCTTGTTAGCCCAGTGGGAATCTCCTGGTCTGTGGGCTGTAAAGACCACGGTAGAAGCACAGTACCTGAACTGGAGTGCTGGAGTGGCCGGAAAAGTCCCCAGTGGCCTCTGTGGGGTAGAAGTAGGGGGCTCTTCTGGTCTGTTGCACTTCCCAGGTGAGGCAGCACCCCACTCTGCCTCAGTTTGTCCTCCTTGGGCTACACCCAATGTCCAACAAGTCCCATTGAGATGAACCTGGTACCTCAGTTGGAAATGCAGAGATCACTCGCCTTCTCCATCGCTCTCACTGGGAACTGTGCTCCAGAGCTGTTCCTATTCAGCCATATTGGCAGAAGTCTCTTCAGTGTGTTTTTGTAATAGCTGGTGATGGTCTTTCCTTTCCATATTTAGTGCTTCTTTCAGGAGCTCTTGTAAGGCGCATCTGATGGTAATGAATTCCCTCAGCACTTGCCTGTCTGAAGAGAGATCTTATTTCTCCTTTACTTCTGAAATTTAGTTTGGCCAAATATGAAATTCTGGGTTAGAATTTCTTTTATTTAAGAATCTTAATTATTGGTCCCCAATCTCTTTTTCCTTGTAGGGGCTTCAGCTGAGAGGCCCACTGTTACTCTGATGGGCTTCTTTTTGTAGGTAACCTGGCCTCTCTCTCTAGCTGCATTTAACATTTTTTCTATTATTTCAACCTTGGAGAACCAGATTATTATGGGTCTTGAGGATGATCTTCTTGTGAAGTATCTTACTGGAAACTCTCTGCATTTCCTGAATTTGAATGTTGACCTCTCTAGCTGAGTTGGGAAACTTCTTACGGAAGATACCTTGAAATATGATTTCCAAGTTGGTTCCATTCTCCCAATCTCATTCAGATACATCAATTAGTTGTAGATTCAGTCTCCTCTGTTTTTTTTATTTCTTTTTTCTCTATTCTTATCTAACTGTCTTATTTCAGAAAGGCAGTCTGCAAGCTCTGACATTCTTTCTTCTGCTTAGTCTATTCTGCTTGTAATACTTGTGATTGCATTATGAAATTCTTGTAGTATGTTTTTCAGCTCTATCAGGTCAGTTACATTGTACTCTATATTGGCTATTTTTTCTGTCAGCTCCTGCAGCATTACATGATTTTTAGCTTCCTTGCACTGGGTTACAATGTACTCCTATAGCTCAATAAACTTCATTCCTATCCATATTCTGAATTCTGCTTCTGTCATTTCAGCCATCACTACTGAGTTTTTATTTTCTAAACAAATAACCCATGAGACAGGACATAGCAATGAATCATTGCCTGGTAGTTATTCATGTTCCTGGCCATCCTTGCCTCAACAAGTATTGTGGAAATGGAAATATTACAAAAATATCTTTCCCAATAGAAGTAAATATTTGAGTAGATATCCTTAATTATGATCTATGTTTATATGTACATACCTAGAAAGAAATTTGTGATGATGTTTTGGATGGTTTTCATTGTTGCATGTGACATTAATGACAGGAAGGGACAGCAAATTTACTTCTATACATTTCAAAGAAATGCATGTTGCTCCAGTTAAAAACATAAAGGCAAAATGGACAATTTACATCTTGTCCTGTGCTCTCTCTTCCCTCTATTTACTTTACAAACCCTAATGTATGGTTAACTATACCCCTTCCCTTAACAAGACCAGTCCAGTGGAGGAGGCCTATTTGGTCTTTACCTCAGAGAGATAATTACAGATTTAATACACAGAGAAAGTTCAGATAGATAAAAAGATAAGCGTACTCCCTGTCAGGCTCATCCATTAGTCCATCTTATCTCTGTAACAACCATACATGGTAACATTGCTCCATTTACATAGATGAGAAAACTGAGGAAGATTTAGGTAAGTGACTTGCTTATATATCCAGTTTTCATCATAGATGGTATGACCAGAAATGAGTCTAGTCTCTATGAGGCCTCAAGCATACGTCAATTATTCAGGGTCTTTAGGAAAAGGAACACATTATGAATAAACATTTGTTATGCCCTAACTAGGACCTTGTCAGGCACCTGTACAAGTGATGGTTCCTTATGCTTCAGCATCAGGAGCTCCACGATAAATTTGCTGAATAAGAGGGATGTCAATATGACTCTAAGTGTTTATTCCCAATAGTGAAGGTGTAGTGCACAGAGGGTCATCCTTACATTTTTCTGGTGATGGCACAAGAGAATGTAAGCTTTTATTTCCTGAAATAACCAAACAAGAGGTGGATACTAGCTCGGAGAGAAAGGCATCTCAAAATGAATGTTATGTGAAAAAATGAGTAAGTAGTGGTTGGCTGCATCTTTGTCCTCATTTGCTCAGGTGGCTGGCAGAGTCTGCTCGGTGGCTCATTATTAACAACAAACCAGAGGAAGGCTTAAAGGAGCTTAGAAAAACTGCACACAGGAATGGAATCGAGAATGCTGAAGACATCCTAACCATGGAGGTGAGCAGGATGAGAGCTAGATATGGGATGTTGGGAAGACATAACGTCATTTATACTTGTCGGTGTTCATAAGGTGAATAAGGGAGAGAAACACAGACATAGTTAGTTATGGGTTGTCTCACCTCACTATCATTCTCAATGGGTGTCAACATTGGGTTAACATATTGAAAGAGAATATGCTGTTGCTGAAAGGATGGGACAGATATTTGACTCAACAGAGACAGAGGCACAGAGTATTAACAATACAAATTTTGCATTGGACTCCCTCTAACTCTATAATAGAAAGTAACCTAAACTAGTTCATTCCTTCCCAGTTATTCTGTTACCTTCTTTCAGGGTAGTAAGGACAGAGAAAGGAAGTGTTAGTGGGCAAACAGAAGAGAACATAAGGAGGTTCACTTATTTGTTCACTCTGTCATACATTCTTCCATTCAAGATCTATTTAGTGAGTGTCTACTATTCCAGATTCCATTCTTTCTTGGAAAGATGACAGTGCCAACACCAGTCCAAATCTATACTTGTGTGGAGTTTCTTCTACTTACTATAAGTTTGTAAAGCATGACTAAGTGGAAATGCCTGGGAGAAGTCCTTTTTTTTCCACCCCAGGGATTGAAGACAAATATTGCTGTCGATTATTAAGTCATGCTCTGTGTCATGAACATATTTAAAGTATTTGTTGAAAAAATATAGTATGCCACAAATGGTATTAGATCATGAATGACAGAGTAAATCATGGTCACAGACTGAATGGAGCTTTTACTTTAATATGAAAGTGAAGAGCTAATGGACATATTTAAATCTAAGTGTTGGAAACTATAAAGGTATAGAAAGAATGTTAATGAAGACAAGAAAAATACATTTTACTTTATTTGACTGAAACAGTAGAGGACTAGGAGCTAGTCAATCAGAGAGAAGGAAAAAAACATCTCTTAAGCCATGGTCAATGACGTATCTGATGGAACTTAGTCCCAGAAGAAAGCAGAGGTCTTTTGGAAGGAGATTTAAAATAAGAAGCCTGAAAATGCTCTTGCAAGTTAATGTTCAACTGACGATGGCAGGAAGAAATAAATATTTCCCCAAAGATGAATCCATTACAGAGATAATATCACAGGGAACCCCAATATAATGGTGAAAATATTGGCATAGCTTTTTTAAGAAAAGGAAGTGTTGAAGTTAGATGAAACTGAATGTCATTTCTAGACCGCATCTATCTATCTATCTATCTATCTATCTATCTATCTATCATAGTAATTCTTTTGGGTCAACTAAATTCTCAGGTACTATCTGTGGTTTTACACACACACCTAGCATGTGACCTACAAGGTTGGCCCAATATAGAGAATGAAAGCTACTCTTACAGAAGTTCAGGGAGACTAAAAAACACAACAACAGCTAAGTGTTATGAAAAATAGTGGGATCAAAAAAATAACAATGCATTATCAAAGTGAATGGCAACTGACTGTCCCCTCAACACCCAGAGGAAGAAGGAGAGTGTTCCTCAAAAGGAGAAATTGAAATTTGGTTTAGGAAGTAGATTCTACGCATTAATGGATACCTAATGTTGTGTTAATTTGATTTTTTTATTTTGTAAATATTATCCACATATGTGTGGTCTTATTCCTGTTTAAACCTTCATCTCACAGATTGCCTAACACAACTGCTCTTGGCAACACTTCTAGCCTAATGCCAATCCACTTTATATTAATATCAAGCCATTGATCAGTCTAGTTTTAGGGGTCAGGGAGCCCAGTACATAACATTCATCTCCTATGCCCAAATCACACATAACTGAGAGACAGTTAAAGAGCTCAGAAACATGGAGATCAAAAATTTTAGCCTTTACAATACTGTGAAAACTGGAATAGAAGACATGACTTTACATACCTACCCTCAACAGGATTTCTAACACTTCATCCCAGAATTAACATCACTCAACAGTCACAGGTTTTCCCACAGGTGCAGAACCTCACCTGATAAATATAGGATGTTGTCCAGAAGCAGATTTGAATGCAATCTCTTTTAAAGGTGTTCTGGACACTACAGCATGCCCATTTCATTCTCTTACACTCACCAACAATCGCATAGTCTTCCAAGGGCAGCTGAGGGTATGTAGAGAGGGGCCAAGATCATCCCTGTTGAAACTTGTTCCTCATGGAAGCATAAGGGTTAGGAAGAAAGTACCCCACTCCCAAACCTCCAGTATTTCTGACACAAGGAGTAAATTAAATTCTCTCAGGAAATTTATCTCCTTCCTGAGACAAACTGTTTTTCACCAAGGGCAGTTCAGCTGAGAACAGTTGAGCTGAGGACCAGGTCTTTGGGGCCAATCTGGTATAAATGGAGCTTGGGACTATAATCCAAGTAACTCTTCAATTTTTTCCCCATCATGATCTGAATCTCTAACCTACATATCCTTTTTAATTCTCTGCAGCCAACTAAATCTCTTGTCTAAAATAGCCTTGATACATAATTTCTCTGAGGCTTCTTTAACACTCTAATCCAACGTTCATATCATTTTTAATTTGCCATTGCAATTTTAAGGTATGTATTTTCTGCTAGATAGAAAGGTGTGTCATCTATCTTGTCATCTGTTGGCTGACAAGTCCTCTTACAATGCCTACCATTTTCTGACAGCTGAACAATTTGTTGCTTCTGCTGTTGTTGAAGGTTTTGAGATCCGCCATGAAACAAGAACTAGAGGAAGCACAGAAAAAATATTCTCTTGGTGAATGGCTCTGCAGGCCCAATATACGTAAAAGAATCTGTATCCTGTCCCTTTGGAGGTAAGTTTCATGCAGTGTGCGAGGAATGTTAAAATAGAGGAGATATAAATCCATTTCTTATTTTAAGTGATAAAACATGTTGAAGGAAAAGATTTTGGGGATAAAATATGATAAATCCATAAGGAGAACTGCTATTTTTAAAGATGGTAAAAATGGTTGTGAAAAGACTGACACAAAATTAATTGTACAATGATTTCTGTTTATAACATCATTCTACAAAGCTAATCACTGGAGACTTATGCTGAGAACTTCAATTATGGTATAGGTTTGGGCTCAAAATTTCTTCATTTGTTTTCATTTTAATTTATGTAAATTATAAACAGCAAATTATAAGAATGTGTACAGATCAATGAATATTTCCATTTATTAATATCTAGCCACCACTCAGATCAAAGCACAGAAAAAACTCTAAAACACTAGGAGATGATCACATGTTATCAGGATGACATAATAGAAAATTCTACCCCTTAATCCCACACAGAAACACTGATTTACCAATGATCGGACAAAAATACTTCCATGGGAATTCCAAAGTTGTGGTAAGACATTGTAATGCCCAGTTGAGCATGAAACCAAAAACAGTTGCATTGAAATGGGCAAGAAGAGTAGTCAGTTTATACGCGACAGACCCTTCCCAAAGTTGTTACAGCTCGTGCCAAGAGAGGACACCCTGGCCTATGACTTTTCCCTCATAGGGAAGGAGAGAGTAGAGCATTCGTCCACATCTTGGCCTTTGGACACACTGCGTGAGGAACTGGTGTCTGTCTCCCCCTCACCCAGAGCACTGATGGAACTGGCATATTTGGATGCCTGGGGTCACTGAGGACAAACTGAGTACAAAAGCTGTGACTTACACAGCTCAGTGTAATGAAAAGAAGATACACAACTTGAGATTTCTCTCTCTGGAGAAAGAGTTCAGTATGTGTCTGATACACTGATTTTCCAGGGGGACGCCCAAGAAATTAGTTTTTTTCTTGCCCAATCATTATGCCAGCAGGACCCCACACACTCTAGATGTCTCAGAACTATTGAGAACAAAGAACAGCTGGATGTCAAGCTGATGCATCAGAGCACTTATGGTATGGCAGAGAGAAAGCAAGAGATTACCAGTTCCTGAAAATCAGAAACCAGGAAATCCCACTAATTAGGAATCTACACACACAAATACAGAGAAGACACTTTCACAGAGTAGACTTGACAGGTCCCCAGAATCTCTGTCTGGGCTTATTGTAAAAGCCAGTCTGGGAAGACAGGAAGAGGTGGCTATTTCTTCAAATGTATACATACCAATTCAAAGCTACAAAGAACATGAAGAAACAGAGAAGTATGACACAAAAGGGAACAAAATAAATCTTTAGAAACTGATCATAAGAAAATGGAAGTATATAGACTGGGCACAACGGCTCATGCCTGTAATCCAGCACTTTTGGAGGCCGCAGAAGGCAGGTCAGGAGATCGAGACAAGCCTAGTCAAACATGGTGAAACCCCATCTCTACTAGAAATACAAAAATTAGCCAGGCGTCATGGCACTCACCTGTAATCCCAGCTACTCAGGAGGCTGAAGCACCAGAATTGCTTCAACCTGGGAAGTGGAGGTTGCAGTGAGTCAAGATCACACCACTGCACTCCAGACAGAGCAAGACTCTGTCTCAAAAAAAAAAAAAAAAAAAAAATTACAGACTTAAATGTAAAATCTAAAACTATGAAAATACTAGAAGAAAGCATTGAGGACATGCTTTAGGACACTGATATGAGCAAAATTTTCTTGAGAAAAAACTCAAAAGCACAGGCAAACAAAGCCAAAAAATTACAAATGGAATTACATCAAGCTAAAAATCTTCTGCACAGCAAAGCAAAACAATCAACAAAGTGGAGAAACAACCTACAGAATAGAAAAAGACTTGCAAACTATTCAGCTGGGATTAACAAATCAAACCTATAAGAAACGTAAACAACTCAGTAGCAAACAAACAAATAACTTCATTTTTAAATGGGCAAAATACCTGAATAGACATTTCTTAAAAGAAGACATACAAATGGCCAACAAGTAATAAAAATGCTCTATATCACTAATCACCAGAAAAACACAAATCAAAACCACAATAAGATACTATCTCACTCCAGTTAAAATATTATCAAAAAGACAAAACAAGAACAAATCCTGGTGAAGATGCAGAGAGAAGAGGATGTTTGTACAGTGTTGATGGAAACATAAATTAGTGCAGCCACTATGCAAAACAGTATAACATTTTGTCAACATATTAAAAATGGGGATACCATATTATCCAGCAGTCTCAGTGTTGGGTATATGTGCAAAGGTAGAAAATCAGCATATTGAAGACATAGCTGTACTTCTATGTTTATTGCAGCACTATTCCCAATAGCCAAGATATGATATCAACCTAAATGTTTATCAATGGCTGTATTTTTCAAAATGGGGTATATTGACAAGTCATGGTGGCTCATGTCTGTAATCCCAGAACTTTGGGAGGCCAAGGTGGATGGATTGCTTGAATTCAGAAGTTCAGAACAGCCTGAGCAACATGAAAAACCCTGTCTCCACAAACAGGTACAAAACATTA
The DNA here is from genome assembly GCA_036589455.1 of Ateles fusciceps. Classification (NCBI taxonomy): domain Eukaryota; kingdom Metazoa; phylum Chordata; class Mammalia; order Primates; family Atelidae; genus Ateles; species Ateles fusciceps. Next base: position 24,343,937 of record JAZHEH010000681.1, on the reverse strand, counting down.
GCCAGGCATGGTATAGTCCCCGTTACTCTGGAGGCTGAGATGGAAGGATAGCTTGAGCCCAGGGAAATGAAGTGTCACTTTTGAAGTAGAGTGTCACTTTTAAGACAGAGTGAGACCCTGTCAAAAAAAAAAAAAAAATAAGAAAGAAAAGGAAATGGGATACACACACACACACAATGGAATATTATTCAGCCATAAAATAATACATTCCTGTCATTTACAGCAACATGGATGGAACTGGAAGACATTATTTTAAGTAAAGTTATCCAGGCACCAAAAGACAAATATTGTATATTCTCACTCATATGTGAGAGCTAAAAATTTATCTCCAGGTGGTAATAAGTGGAATAGTGGCTACCAGAAGCTGGGAACGGTACTGGGGAGGGGGTATTAAGAGGGATAGGATAATGGGTACAAAAACACAGTTAGATAGAAAAAATAAGATTTAGTTTTCAGTCGCACAGTAGTTAGAGTTGACTATAGGTAACTATAGTTAACAACAAAGTTCTTTTATATTTCAAAATAGCCAGAAGAGTATATTTAATATGTTCTCAAAACACACACACACACACACACACACACACACACACACACACACACACAAATCATAAATGTGTGAGATAACAGATAACCCAGTTACCCAGGTTTTATCATTCCATACTGCATGGTTATATCAAAACATCACAGTGCCCCTATAAATACGTATAAATATCATGTATCCATAAACATTAAAAAATGTTTTAAATTACATCTAGACATTTTATAATAAAATCATCAAAAGAAAAGGAATTTGGAAAGCAGCAAGAGAATTGACTGTACTAAACAGAACCTCCATAAGACTTTTAGTTTGTTTTCCCACAGGAAGTTTACAGGCCAGCAGAAAGTACGATGATATATTCAGAGATGAAAACTGCCAACAAAAATCACTATATCCAGCAAACTGACCTTCAGAAATGAAGGGAAATAAAGATTTTCCCACACAAACAAAAACTGAGTCTGTCAACACTAGATTTGCATTATAAGAAATGTTAAACAGAACCTTTCATGTTTAAACAAAGCATCTGAAAGAGCAACATGAGAGCATAGTCAAGTGTTAACCTACTGGTAAATACAACTAGAAGTCCAGAGCTAACATCGTACTTAATGAATAACTGAAAGCTCTTCCTTTTAAGATCAAGAATACGAATCACCACTTCTCATTCAACACAGTACTTAAATTCCTAACTGGAGCAGTTAAGGAAGAAAAGAGATCAAAAGCATCAAAATAGGAAAGGAAGAAGTAAATTAAGCTCTACTCACAGATTATATGATCTTATAAGTAAAATTCCTAAAGATTACACACACAAACATTAGAATTAATAAACAAATTTAATCAAAAAATACACATGTAAAACACAGTTGTGATTTTACACACTAACAACAAACTATCCAAAAATAAAATTAAAAAGTGATCTCATTTATAACACCATAAAAAGGAAGAAAATACTTAGGAATAACTCAAAAGGAGGCAAAAGACCTGTGCACTGAAAACTACAAAACACTGATGAAACAAAGAAAACAAAGATAAATGAAAAGATATATAATATGCATGAATTACAAAGCTTAATATTGCTAAATGTCCACACTACTCTGGAGACAACAGATGCTGGAGAGGATGTGGAGAAATAGGAACACTTTTACACTGTTGGTGGGAGTGTAAATTAGTTCAATCATTATGGAAGAGAGTGTGGTAATTCAACAATTTAAAAATAGAAATTCCATTTGACACAGCAATCCCATTACTGGGTATATACCCAAAGGATTATAAATCATTCTTTTTTTTTTATTGCATTTTAGGTTTTGGGGTATATGTGAAGAACATGCAAGATTGTTACATAGGTACACACATGGCAGTGTGATTTGCTGCCTTCCCTCCCCATCACCTATATCTGGCATTTCTCCCCATGCTATTGTCTCCCCAACACCCCACCCCCCCTCTGTCCCTCCCTTATTTCCCCTGACAGACCCCAGTGTCTGATGCTCCCCCTCCCTGTGTCCATGTGTTCTCAATGTTCAACACCCGCCTATGAGTGAGAACATGCAGTGTTTGATTTTCTGTTTTGTGTCAGTTTGCTGAGAATGATGGTTTTCAGGTTCATCCATGTCCCTACAAAGGACATGAACTCATCGTTTTTGAAGGCTGCATAATATTCCATGGTATATATGGGCCACATTTTCCCTGTCCAGTCTATCATCGATGGGCATTTGGGTTGGTGCCAGGTCTTTGCTATTGTAAACTGTGCTGCAATGAACATTCGTGTGCATGTGTCCTTATAGTAGAATGATTTATAATCCTTTGGATATATACCCAGTAATGGGATGGCTGGGTCAAATGGAATTTCTATTTCTAGGTCCTTGAGGAATCACCACACTGTCTTCCACAATGGTTGAACTAATTTACACTCCCACCAACAGTGTCAAAGTGTTCCTCTTTCTCCACATCCTCTCCAGCATCTGTTGTCTCCAGATTCTTTAATGATCGCCATTCTAACTGGCGTGAGATGGTATCTCAATGTAGTTTTGATTTGCATTTCTCTAATGACCAGTGATGATGAGCATTTTTTCATATGTTTATTGGCCTCATGTATGTCTTCTTTTGTAAAGTGTCTGTTCATATCCTTCGCCCACTTTTGAATGAACTTGCTTCTTTTCTTCTTGTAAATCTGTTTTACTTCTTTGTAAATTCTGGATAACAGCCCTTTGTCAGATGGGTAGACTCAAACATTTTTTCCCATTCTGTTGGTTGCTGATTCACTCTAACGACTGTTTCTTTTGCTGTGCAGAAGCTGTGGAGTTTGATTAGGTCCCATTTGTCTATTTTGGTTTTTGTTGCCAAGCTTTTGGTGTTTTGGTCAGGAAGTCCTTGCCTATGCCTATGTCCTGAATGGTTTTGCCTAGATTTTCTTCTAGGGTTTTTATGGTGTTAGGTCTTATGTTTAAGTCTTTAATCCATCTGGAGTTAATTTTAGTGTAAGGTGTCAGGAAGGGGTCCAGTTTCTGCTTTCTGCACATGGCTAGCCAGTTTTCCCAACACCATTTATTAAACAGGGGAATCCTTTCTCCATTGCTTGTTTTCGTCAAGTTTGTCAAAGATCGGATGGTTGTAGATGTGTGGTGTTGCCTCCGAGGCCTCTGTTCTGTTCCATTGGTTTATATCTCTGTTTTGGTACCAGTACCATGCTGTTTTGATTACAGTAGCCTTGTAGTATAGTTTGAAGTCCGGTAGTGTGATGCCTCCCGCTTTGTTCTTTTTGCTTAGAATTGACTTGGCTATGCGGGCTCTCTTTTGGTTCCATATGAAGTTTAAGGTGGTTTTTTCCAGTTCTGTAAAGAAGGTCATTCGTAGCTTGATGGGGATAGCGTTGAATCTGTAAGTTACTTTGGGGAGTATGGCCATTTTCACGATATTGATTCTTCCTAATCATGAACATAGAATGTTTCTCCACCTGTTTGTGTCCTCTCTTATTTCGTTGAGCAGTGGTTTGTAGTTCTCCTTGAAGAGGTTCTTTATGTTCCTTGTTAGTTGTATTCCGAGGTATTTTATTCTCTTTGTAGCAATTGTTAATGGAAGTTAGTTCTTCATTTGTCTCTCTTTAAGTCTGTTATTGGTGTATAGGAATGCTTGTGATTTTTGCACATTGATTTTGTATCCTGAGACTTTGCTGAAGTTGCTTATCAGTTTCAGGAGATTTTGGGCTGAGACGATGGGGTCTTCTAGGTATACAATCATGTCGTCTGCAAATAGAGACAATTTGACTTCCTCCTTTCCTATTTGAATACCCTTTATTTCTTTTTCTAGCCTGATTGATCTGGCTAGAACCTCCAGTACTATATTGAATAGGAGTGGTGAGAGAGGGCATCCTTGTCTAGTGCCAGATTTCAAAGGGAACGCTGCCAGTTTTTGTCCATTCAGTATAATTGGCTGTTGGTTTGTCATAAATAGCTTTTATTGTTTTGAGATACGTTCCATCAATACCTAGTTTATTGAGGGTTTTTAGCACAAAGGGCTGTTGAATTGTGTCAAAGGCCTTCTCTGCATCAATTGAGATTATCATGTGGTTTTTGTCTTTGGTTCTGTTTATGTGGTGAATTATGTGTATAGACTTGCATATGTTGAACCAGCCTTGCATCCCCGGGATGAATCCTACTTGATCATGGTGGATAAGCTTTTTGATTTGCTGTTGCAGTCAGTTTGCCAGTACTTTATTGAAGATTTTTACATCTATGTTCTTCATGCATATTGGCCTGAAGTTTTCTTTTCTTGCTGAGTCTCTGCCAGGTTTTGGTATCAGGATGATGTTGGTTTCATAAAATGATTTGGGGAAGGATTCCCTCTTTTGGATTGTTTGGAATAGTTTCAGAAGGAATGGTACCAGCTCCTCTTTGTATGTCTGGCAGAATTTGGCTGTGAACCCATCTGAACCTGGGCTTTTTTTGGGTGGTAGGCTCATAATTGCTGCCTCAACTTCTGACCTTGTTATTGGTCTATTCAGGGTTTTGATTTCTTCCTGGTTTAGGCTTGGGAGGATGCAAGTGTCCAGGAATTTATCCATTTATTCCAGGTTTACTAGTTTATGTGCATAGAGTTGTTTGTAATAATCTCTGATGATGGTTTGAATTTCTGTGGAATCTGTGGTGATATCCCCTTTATCATTTTTTATTGCTTCTATTTGATTTTTCTCTCTTTTCTTTTTTATCAATCTGGCTGGTGGTCTGTCTATTTTGTTGATCTTTTCAAAAAAACCAGCTCCTGGATTTATTGATTTTTTGAAGGGTTTTTTTGTGTCTCTATCTCCTTCAGTTCTGCTCTGATCTTAGTTATTTCTTGTCTTCTGCTAGGTTTTGAGTTTTTTTGATCTTGCTCCTCTAGCTCTTTCAATTTTCATGATAGGGTGTCGATATTAGATCTCTCCTTGCTTCTCATGTGGGCATTTATTGCTATATATTTTCCTCTAGAGACTGCTTTAAATGTGTCTCAGAGATTCTGGTATGTTGTGTCTTCATTCTCGTTGGTTTCAAAGAACATCTTTATTTCTGCCTTCATTTCATTGTTTATCCAGTCAACTTTCGAGAGCCAGTTGTTCAGTTTCCATGAAGCTGTGCGGTTCTGAGTTAGTTTCTGAATTCTGAGTTCTAACTTGATTGCACTGTGGTCTGAGAGACTGTTCGTTATGATTTCCGTTCTTTTGCATTTGTTGAGAAGTGATTTACTTCCAATTATGTGGTCAGTTTTAGAGTAGGTGCGATGTGGTGCTGAGAAGAATGTATATTCTGTGGATTTGGGGTGGAGAGTTCTGTACATGTCTATTAGGTTTGCTTGGTCCAGGTCTGAGTTCAAGTCCTGGATATCCTTGTTAATTTTCTGTCTCGTTGATCTGTCTAACATTGACAATGAGGGGTTAAAGTCTCGCACTATTACTGTGTGGGAGTCTAAGTCTCTTTGTAAGTCATTAGGAACTTGCCTTATGTTTCTGGGTGCTCCTGTATTGGGTGCATATATATTTAGGATCATTAACTCTTCTTGTTGCATTGATCCTTTTACCATTATGTAATGTCCTTCTTTGTCTCTTTTGATCTTTGTTGGTTTAAAGTCTATTTTACCAGAGATGAGAATTGCAACTCCTGCTTTTTTTTGCTCTCCATTTGCTTGGTAAATCTTCCTCCATCCCTTTATTTTGAGCCTTTGTGTATCCTTGCTTGTGAGATGGGTTTCCTGGATACAGCACACTGATGGGTTTTGGCTGTTAATCCAATTTGCCAGTCTGTGTCTTTTGATTGGAGCATTTAGCCCATTTACATGTAGGGTTAATATTGTTATGTGGGAATTTGATCCTGCCATTTTGATGCTAGCTGGCTGTTTTTCCCATTAGTTGATGCAGTTTCTTCATTGTGTTGCTGGTCTTTGCCAGTTGGTATTTTTTTGGAGTGGCTGGTACTGGTTGTTCCTTTCTATGTTTAGTGCCTCTTTCAGGAGCTCTTGTAAAGCAGGCCTGGTGGTGATGAAATCTCTGAGTACTTGCTTTTTCGCAAAGGATTTTATTTTTCCTTCACTTATGAAGCTTAATTTGGCTGGATATGAAATTCTGGGTTGAAAGTTCTTTTCTTTAAGGATGTTGAATATTGGCCCCCACTCTCTTCTGGCCTGTAGGGTTTCTGCTGAGAGATCTGCTGTGAGTCTGATGGGCTTCCCTTTGTGGGTAACCCGACCTTTCTCTCTTTCTGCCCTTAGCATTTTCTCCTTCATTTCAACCCTGGTGAATCTGATGATTATGTGCCTTGGGGTTGCTCTTCTTGAGGAATATCTTTGTGGTGTTCTGTGTATTTCCTGAACTTGAATATTGGCCTGCCTTCCTAGGTTGGGGAAGTTCTCCTGGATAATATCCTGAAGAGTATTTTCCAGCTTGGATTCATTCTCTCCGTCACGTTCAGGTCCACCTATCAAACGTTGATTAGGTCTTTTCACATAGTCCCATATTTCTTGGAGACTTTGTTCTTTCCTTTTACCACTTTTTTCTCTAATCTTTCCTTCTTGTTGTATTTCATTGAGTTGATCTTCCACCTCTGATATCCTTTCTTCTGCTTGGTCAGTTTGGCTGTTGAAACTTGTGTATGCTTTGCAAAGTTCTCGTGTTGTGTTTTTCAGCTCCATCAATTCACTTGTATTCCTCTCTAAGTTGGTTATTCTCGTTAGCATTTTGTCAAATCTTTTTTCAAGGTCCTTAGTGTCTTTGCATTGGGTTAGAACATGTTCTTTTAGCTCACAGAAATTTTCTTATTACCCACCTTCTGAAGCCTGATTCTGTCAATTCATCACACTCATTGTCCCTTGTTTCTTTGCTGGTGAGGAGTTGTGATCCCTTTTAGGAGGGGGAGGTGTTCTGGTTTTGAGTGTTTTCATCCTTTTTGCACTGGTTTCTTCCCATCTTTGTGGATTTATCCACGTGTCGTCTTTGTAGTTGTTGACTTTCAGATTGTGTCTCTGAGTGGACGTCCAGTTTGTTGATGATGAAGTTATTTCTTTCTGTTTCTTAAGTTTTCCTTCTAACAGTCTGGCCCCTCTGCTGTAGGACTGCTGAGGTCCACTCCAGGCCCTGCTTGCCTGGGGGATCACCTGCAGTGGCTTCAGAATGGTAAGGGTTGCTGCCAGTTTCTTCTTCTGCTATCTTTGCCCCAGTAGGGTATCCGCCAGATGTCAGTCTGAGCTCTCCTTTATGAGGTGACTCTTTGGATATACAGGGGTTAGGGAGCTGCTTCAGCAGACAATCCGTCCTTTATAGGAGCTCAAGTGCTGAGCTGTGAGCTCCCTTGTTCATTCAGAGCTGCTGAGCAGGTACGTTTAAGTCTGCTGCAGCAGAACTCATAAATGCCATTTTTTTCCCACAGGTGCTCTGTCCTGGGGAGTTAGGACTTTATTTATAAGTTTCTGTCGTGCTGCTGCCTTTTTTCAGGGCTGCCTTGTCCAGCAAGGAGGCAGCCTAGTCACTGTCTGCCTGAAGAGGCTTTGCTGAGCTGCTGTGGGCTCCTCCCAGCTGCCGTGTGAACTTCCCTGCAGTCCTGTTTATACAGGTGTGGTTAGAACTGCCTCGGCAATGGCGCCCCACCTCTATAATGGCGGACTCTCTCTGTAATGGCGGGCTGCCTGGGCAATGGCAAACTACCTCCATGGTGGAGGACTGCCTCAGTAATGGCAGATGCCCCTGCCCCACAGAGCTGGACCATCCTGGGTTCAGCTGTGCTTGCTGTCAAACTCAATACAGAGTGTTTCAGATTGCTGTTTCTTTGTGGGGGGTGGGACCAGCCGAGCCTGATCACCTGGCTCCCTGCCTCAGAGCCTTTTCTTTAGTTGAACAGTCGACTGTCTCCCAGGTGTTCCAGTCGCCCATTGAAAAGGCACGGGGATCTGTGTGATTTCCTGTGTGGTGACCCACTGCGCTGGCTGAAACAGCAGCACTGAGATTTGTGGTGCTTTTTTGCCCAGGAATCTCCTGGCCTGGCTCCCTGTTTCAGTCCCCTTTTTAATCAGATGAATGGGTGACTGTGCCTTCCCGGAGCTCCAATCACCAGCTAAAACGGCACCCGGACCCCTGTATTTTGTACAGAGAACTGCTGTACCAGGGGGCCAGCAAAACAGCTGTACCGGCCAAAACAGCCGTGTCAGTCAAACCAGCCACACTGGCAACCCGTGGGGCTCCTCTACCTGGGAATCTCCTGGTCTGTGGTCAATAAAAATCCTTCTGGAAATGCGGTGTCCACTCATCCTCTGTGCTTTCACTGGGAGCTGCAATCCTGAGCTGCTCCTAATCATCCATCTTGGATCCCTCCTATAAATCATTCTATTATAAAGACACATGCATATGTGCGTTCATTGTGGCACTATTTACAATAGCAATGACCTGGAACCAACCCAAATGCCCATCAATGATAGATTGGACAAAGAAAATGTGGAACATATACACCATGGAATACAATGCAGCCATTAAAAATGATGAGTTCATGTTCTTTGTAGGGACATAGATGAATCTGGAAACCATCATTCTCAGCAAACTGACACAAGAACAGAAAACCAAATACCACATGTTTCTCGCTCATAGGTGGGTGTTGAACAATGACAGCACATGGACACAGGGAGGGGAGCATCACACACTCAGGTCTGTTGGAGGGGGCTAAGGGAGGGGACAGCAGGGGGTGGGGAGGTTGGGAGAGATAACATGGGGAGAAATGCCAGATATAGGTGATGAGGGGGATGGAGGCAGCAAACCACCTTGCTGTGTATGTACCTATGCAGCAATCCTGCATGATCTGCACATGTTCCCCAGAACCTACAGTACAATTTAAAAAAAAAATTTTTTTTAAGAGGAATCAGGATTGGGAAGAGACATTGGCACTCCCATGTTCATTGCAATATTATTCACAATTGCCACGATGTAGAAGTTACATAAATGTCCATTGACATATGGATAAGTAAAATGTGGTATGTACACACGATGAAACATTAGCCAGCTTTGAAAGAAAAATGTCATATCCAACATGTATGAATCTTGAGGAGATTATGCTAAGTTAACTATGTCAGGACGGAAGGATAGACACCACCCAATTCCCCTTATATGAGATATCTAAAATAGTCAAATTCATAGAAGCAGAAAGTAGAATGGTAGTTTCCTGGGGCAGAGGACAAGAGGAAATAAGAGGTTGCCATTTAATGGACATAAAGTGTCAGTTATGCAAGATGCTGTACAACATTATGCATACAGCTAAGAATATTTTACTATACACTTAAAAATATAAATTAACAGGGTAAACTCATGTTATGCATTTTTACCACAATTTTAAAAAGTAAATACGTGTTTTGAGAGCTCCCAGCTAAACTGGGATTTCAGCAAGCCTGCCCCTAAGGAAAAAAGAAGAGCTAGATGTGGGTGTTTTCAGTGCCTTGCACAGGATACATCTTTTACCTGGTGGATAGCCTAATGCCTAATTGTCCAAAACATAACTGGGAAGGTTTGGACAAGTAGGCAGTCACACGGGAAAATAGTTTAGACTGGCATATGCCCTTGTGGTTCTTGCCTGATCCATGTGCAATTTATGCCCTGTCTAACCATTGCTCTGGCACTGGGAGCCCAATCTTGTGTTCTCATTGCTATCCTGGAGAAAATCCACTTTTGAATAACCAGCCCCTAGTTCTTCCAATGTAAAGTATAAACTCAATACACTGTACAAAGGAAACAAGTTAAAGAAGTCTACTTACAGACTCAGGGGTGAGAATCCCCAGAGCACATGAGGCAGAAGTAAAGAATCAGGCACAGAGAGAAAAAAGCACATAGCAACTAGCAGTATACACAAGGAAATAGGTTGTGGGTCACTTAGAGCTTGCAGGCAAATGCCTGAATAGTCCATTTATAAGAAGCACTAGAAAAGTCACAAACCCAATCTGCTAGGCAGGAGAGATTCCTCTAAGTTTTATCTCTGGCCATTGGCTTGAGCCACTTGGGAGTGGCATAGAAATGGAAACTGTGGCAAGGGTGACTGAGCCCTGCCTCTGGTATAAGAAAGTTAAACTTGAATTCAAAATGGATGCTGAAGTAACATAAAATTATAAGTATTCACTACAATGAGATACAAATGTATGTTGCATATATAATAAAGGTTATTTACTGCCTCTTTTTTTTTAAATGATACTTCAAGTTCTGGGATAAATGTACAGAACGTGCAGGTTTGTTACATAGGTATATATGTGCCATGGTGGTTTACTGTACCCATTACCCCATCATCTAGGTTTTAAACCCCACATGCATTAGGTATTTGTCCTAATGCTCTTCCATCTCTTGACCCCAGCAGACCCTAGTATGTGATGTTTCCCTCCCTGTGTCCATATGTTCTCATTGCTCAACTCCCCCTTCTGAGTAAGAACATCTGCGGTTTGGTTTTCTGTTCCTGTGTTAGTTTTGCTGAGAATGATGGTTTCTAGCTTCATCCATGTCCCTGCTAAGGACAAAAACTCATTCTTTTTTTTGGCTGTATAGTATTCCATGGTGTATATATGCCACATTTTCTTTATCTAGTCTATCATTGATTGGGCATTTCAGTTGGTTCCAAGCCTCTGCTGTTGTGAATAGTGCTGCAATAAACATATGTGTGCATGTGTCTTTACAGTAGAATGATTTATAATCCTTTGAATATATACCCAGTAATGGGATTGCTGGGCCAAATTGTATTTCTGGTTCTAGATTGTTGAGGAATTGCCACACCATCTTCCATAATGTTTGAACTAATTTACACTCCCACCAACAGTGTAAAAGCATTCCTATTTCTCCACATCCTCTCCAGCATCTATTGTTTCCTGACTTTTTCAGGATCACATTAGGCTGTCCACCAGGTAAAAGTAGCATCTTGTGAAAAGCACTGAAAACATCCACATCTAGCTCCTCTTCTAACTGGTGTGGGATGGTATCTTATTGCGATTTTATTTTCATTTCTGTAATGACCAGTGATGATGAGCTTTTTTTCATGTTTGTTAACCACATAAATGTCTTCTTTTGAGAAGTGTCTGTTCACATCATTTGCCCACTTTTTGATGGAGTTGTTTGATTTTTTCTTGTAAATTTGAGTTCCTTGCAGGTTCTGGATATTACTCCTTTGTCAGATGGATAGATTGCAAAAATTTTCTCCCATTCTGTAGGTTGCCTGTTCACTCTGATGATAGTTTCTTTTGCTGTGCAGAAGCTCTTTAGTTTAATTAGATCCCATTTGTCTATTTTGGCTTTTGTTGCCATTGCTTTTAGTGTTTTAGTCATGAAGTGCTTGCCCATGCCTATGTCCTGAATGGTATTGCCTAGGTTTTCTTCTAGGATTTTTATGGTTTTAGATCTTACATGTAAGTCTTTAATCCATCTTGAGTTAATTTTTGTATAAGGTGTAAAGAAGGAGTCCAGCTTCAGTGTTCTGCATATGGCTAGCCAGTTTTCCCAGCACCATTTATTAAATAGGAAATTCTTTCCCCATTGCTTGTTTTTGTCAGGTTTGTCAAAGACCAGATGGTTGTAGATGTGTGGGGTTATTTCTGAGGCCTCTGTTCTGCTCCATTGGTCTCTATATCTGTTTTGGTACCAGTATCATGCTGTTTTGGTTACTGTAGACTTGTAGTATAAATTAAAGTTAGGTAGCATGATGCCTCCAGCTTTATTCGTTTTGCTTACGATTGTCTTGGCTATACAGGCTCTTTTTAAAATCCATATGAAATTTAAAGCAGTTTTTTTTAGTTCTGCGAAGAAAGTCAATGGTAGCTTGATGGGGATAGCATTGAATCTATAAATTACTTTGGGCAGTATGGCCATTTTCATGATATTGATTCTTCCTATTCATGAGTATAAAATGTATTTCCATTATTTTGTGTGTGTACTCTCTTATTTTCTTGAGCAGTGGTTTGTAGTCGTCCTTGAGATCCTTCACGTCCCTTGTAAGTTGTATTCCCAGGTATTTCATTTTCTTTGTAGCAATTGTGAATGAGAGTTCACTCATGATTTGGCTCTCTTTTTGTCTATTATTGGTGCATAGGAATGCCTGTGGTGTTTGCTTGTGGTTTTGTATCCTGAGACTTTGCAGAAGTTGCTTAATAGCTTAAGGAGTTTTGGGACTGAGACAATGCAGCTTTCCAAATATACAATCGTGTCATCTGCAAACAGAGACAATTTCACTTTCTCTCTTCCTCTTTGAATACCCCTTATTTCCTTCTCTTGCCTGATTGCCCTGGCCAGAACTTCCAATACTATGTTGAATAGCAATAGTGAGAGATGGCATCCTTTTCTTATGCCAGTTTTCAAAGTTTCCAGCTTTTGGCAATTCAGTATGATATTGGCTATGGGTTTGTCATAAATAGCTCTTATTACTTAGAAATGGGGCCCACAAATATCTAGTTTATTGAGTGTTTTGGCATGAAGGGGTGTTGAGTTTTACAAAACGCCTTTTCTGCATCTATTGAGATAATCATGTGGTTTTTGTCATTGGTTCTATTTGTGTGATGGATTAGGTTTATTGATTTGAGTATATTGGACCAGCCTTGCATCACAGGGATAAAGCCGACTTAACCATGACGGATAAGCTTTTTGATGTGCTGCTGGATTTGGTTTACCAGTATTTTACTGAGGACTTTTGCATCAATGCTCATCAGAAATATTGGTCTCAAGTTTTCTATTTTTGTTGTGTCTCTGCCAGGTTTTGATATTAGGATGATGCTGCCCTCATAAAATTAGTTAGGGAGGAGTCCCTCTTTTCTATTATTTGGAGTAGTTTCAGAAGAAACGATTCCAGCTCCTCTGCACCTCTGGTAGAACTTGGCTGTGAATCTGTCTGGTTCTGGGCTTTTTTGGTTGGTAGGCTATTAATTACTGCCTCAATTTCAGAACTTGTTATTGTTCTATTCAGTGATTTGACTTTTTCCTGGTTTAGTCTTGAGTGGGGGTGGATATATGTGTCCAGGAATTTATTCATTACTTCCAAATTTTCTAGTTTATTTGGGTAGAGGTGTGTGTAGTATTCTCTGATGTTACTTTGTGTTTCTGTGGGATCAGTGGTGATATCTTCTATATCATTTTTATTGTGTCTATTTGATTCTTCTCTCTTTTCTTCTTTATTAGTCTGGCTAGCAATCTATTTGTTAATCTTTTCAAACAGCTCCTGAATTCATTGATTTTGGAAAAGCTTTTCCTGTCTCTATCTCTTTCAGTTCTGCTCTGATCTTAGTTATCTCTTGTCTTCTGCATGCTTTTAAATTTGTTTGCTCTTGCTTCTATAGTTCTTTTAATTGTGGTGTTAGGATGTCAATTTTAGATCCTTCCTGCTTTATCCTGTGGGCATTTAGTGCTATTAATTTCCCTCTGAACAATGCTTTAGCTGTTTCCCAGAGATTCTGGTACATTGTGTGTTTGTTCTCCTTGGTTTCAAAGAACTTACTTAAGTAAGTAAGTTCTCCGCCTTAATTTTGTCATTTTCCCCGTAGTCGTTCAGGAGCAGGTTGTTCAGTTTTCATGTAGTTGTCCTGTTTTGATTGAGTCTCTTAATCCTGAGTTCTAATTTGATTGCACTGTGGTCTGAGAGACTGCTTGTTATGATTTCCATTCTTTTACATTTGCTGAGGAGTGTTTTTCTTCCAATTATGTGGCCGACTTTAAAATACAATGTGGTACTGAGATAAATGTATACTCTTCTGATTTGGGGTGGAGAGTTCTGTAGATATCTATTAGATCTGTTTGGTCCAGAGCTGAGTTCAAGTCCTGAATATCCTTGTTAATTATTTGTCTCATTGATCTGTCTAATATTGACAGTGGGGTGTTAAAGTCTCTCACTATTATTGTGTGGGAATCTAAGTCTCTTTGTAGGTCTCTAAGAGCTTGCTTTATGAATCTGGGTACTCCTGTATTGCATGCATATATATTTAGGATAGTTAGCTCTTCTTGTTGCATTGATCCCTTTACCATATGTAATGCCCTTCTCTGACTTTTTTGATTTTTGTTCATCTAAAGTCTGTTTATCAGAGACTAGAATTACAATCCTTCCTTCTTTTTTTTTTTTCTTTCTATTTGCTTGGTAAATATTGCTTCACTCATTATTTTGAGTCTATGTGTGACTTTGCAAGTAAGATAGTTCTGAATACAGCACACCAATGGGTCTTGACTCTTTACCCAATTTGCCAATCTGTGTCTTTTAATTGGGGCATTTAGCCCATTTATATTTAAGGTTAATATTGTTATGTGTGAATTTCATCCTGTCATCATGAAGCTAGCTGGTTATTTTGCACATTAATTGACGCAGTTTCTTTCTAGTGTTGTTGGTCTTTATATATTGGTATGTTTTTGCAGTGGCTGGTACCAGTATTTTCTTTCCATATTTATTACTTCCTTCAGGATCTCTTGTAAGACAGAACTGGTGGTGACAAAATCCCTCGGCAGTTGCTTGTTTGTAAAGAATTTTATTTTGCCTTCACTTATGAAGCTTGGTTTGGCTGGATATGAAATTCTGAGTTAAGAATTCTTTTTTTTAAGAATGTTGAATATTGGTGTCCACTCTCTTCTGGCTTGTAGGGTTTCTGCTGAGAGATCTGCTGTTAGCCTGATGGGCTTTCCTTTGTAGGTAACCTGACCTTTCTCTCTGGCTGTTCTTAACATTTTCTTTTTATATTTCAATCTTGAAGAATCTGACAATTATGTGTCTTGGGGTTGCTCTTCTCAAGGAGTATCTTAGTGGTGTTCTCTGTATTTTCTGGATTTGAATGTTGGCCTGTCTTGCTAGGTTGGGGAAGTTCTCCTGGATAATGTCCTGAAGTGTGTTTTCCAACTTGGTTTCATTCTTCCTGTTACTTTCAGCTATACCAATTGTAGATTTGGTCTTTTTGCAGCGTCCCATATTTCTTGAAGGTTTTGTTTATTCCTTTTCATTCTTTTTTCTCTAATCTTTTCTCACACTTTATTTCATTTAGTTGATCTTCAATCTCTCACATCCTTTTTTTTATTTGATCGATTTGGCTATTGATACTTGTGTATGCTTCACAAAGTTCTCATGCTGTGTTTTTCAGCTCCATCAGGTCATTTATGTTCTTCTCTGAACTGGTTATTTTAGTTAGTTCCTGCAACATTCTATAAAGGTTTTTTAGCTTCCTTGCATTGGGTTATAACATGCTCCTTTTGCTCAGAGGATTTTGTTATTACCCACCTTGTGAAGCCTAGTTCACCTTCTGTCAACTTGTTGAACTCATTCTCCATCCAGTTTAGTGCCCTTGCTGGAGAGAAGTTGCGATCATTTGGAAGAGAAGATGTCTTCTGATTTTTGGCATTTTCAGCATTTTCGCACTGGTTTTTCATCTTTGTGGATTTATCTACCTTTGATCTTTGACGCTGATGGCCTTTGGATAGGGTTTTTGTGAGCACATCCTTTTTGTTGATGTTGATATTATTGCATTCTGTTTGTTAGTTTTCTTTCTAACAGTCAGGTGCCTCTTCTGCAGGTCTGCTGGGGTTTGCTGGAGGTCTACTCTAGACCCTGTTTGCCTGGGTATCACCAGCAGAGGTTGCAGAACAGCAAAGATTGCTGCCTACTTTTTTTCTCTGGAAGCTTCATTTTAGAGGGGCACCTGCCTGATGCCAAACTGAGCCCTTCTATATGAGGTGTCTGTCAACTCCTGCTGGGAGGTGTCTCCCAGTCAAGAGGCACAGGGGAAAAGGAACCCACTTGAGGAAGCAGTCTGGCCCTTATCAGAGCTCAAGCACTGTGCCGGAACATCTGCTGCTCTCTTCAGAGCCAGCAGGCAGGAACATTTAAGTCTGCTGAAGCTGCACCCACAGCCACCCCTTCCCTTAGGTGCTCTGTCTCAGGGAGATGGGAGTTTGATCTGTAAGTCCTTAACTGGGGCTGCTGCCTTTCTTTCAGGATGTCCTCCCCAGTGAGGAGGAATATAGAGAGGCAGTCTGGCCACAGCCACTTTGTGGCAATGCAGTGAATTCCACACAGTTTGAATTTTCTATGCAAGCCTCACTAACAGTGGACATTCCTCCCCTGACCAAGCTCAAATATCTCATTTTCTGGCTTCAGCCCCCTTTTCAGAGGAGTGAACGGTTCTGTCTCACTGGGGTTTCAGGTGCCACTGGAGTATGAAAAAAACAAAAACAAAACTCCTGCAGCTGGCTCAGGATCTGCCCAAACAGCCACCCAGTTTTGTGCTTGAAGCTCAAGGCCCTGGGGGTGTAGGCACATGAGGTAATCTCCTGGTCTGCAAGTTACAAAATCCATGGGAAAAGCATAGTATCTGGGCTGGATAGCACAGTCCCTCACGGCTTCCCTTGGCTGGGGGAGGAAGTTCCCCTCATCCCTTGCACTTCCTGGGTGAGGTGATGCCCCACCCTGCTTCTGCTCACCCTCTGTGGGCTGCACTCACTGTCTAACCAGTTCCAATGAGATGAACCAGGTACCTCAGATGGAAAGCAGAAATCATTCACCTTCTGTGTTGGTCTCACTGGGAGCTGCAGACTGGAGCTGTTCCTATTAGGCCACTTGCCGTGTGTCTCTATCAACTTTATTTCTTATTCCATAAAATAAAACCATCATGAGGTTAGATGTCATTAAATATACATAATATAAAAACAGGTTTTCTTATTCTAATCTAGATTTGCTACACAAGACCATCTACAGAATAAATGCCATGAATATACAATCTATACCCAATAAATTGTACATTTTAGTAAATGTTCCTGATTGGAAGGGTAACAAATGGAAATTTTGGCTTCTTAGATCTTTACTGTAAGTTTGATATCAGTACATTTGATTTTTAATTTTATATTTTCAGTACTGTGAACTAAACTGTTTTGCAGTGATTTTTGATGCCATGTGGCAAAATTGGTTTTAGAATATTAATAAAATCCATTGTTTATAAAATAAATAAACTCTAGGCCCCATAGCACATCGTCCATAAAACATCTGCTGTCTTTAAGGTACAATTGTTACCACTATCATCTAACCATTATTTTATGATAACTTTAAAATCATCACCTCACAAGAAAATATTCCATAAAATAGACTCTGCCTTTATACTTTAAGAGTCTACCTGAGCCAACATTATTCTCCTTTGTAGGATTTAGATTCCACAGATTATAATCTGTGACTTTTTATGTATTCACTATAGATTTGCAAATACCTTACCTTTCTGGGGCCTTAATTTGAACCTCCAGCATCTGGGAAATGATGTTTTCCTGCTGCAGACTCTCTTTGGTGTAATCATCCTCCTGGCCAATTGCGTTGCACCTTGGACACTGAACCACATGAACCGTCGAGTAAGCCAGATGCTTCTCATGTCCCTACTGGCAATCTGCATTCTGGTCATCATATTGGTGCCTCAAGGTGAGAAAAGATCACAGGTGGAAGAAAGAAAATGCCTTTTCCTCTTTTCTCGGGGATTGTACTGGTCACATCTATCTGAAGCCAGAAGAAAAGGGAGAAGCGAGTTCTCAGGATTCCCCTGATAGAAACCTGGGGCTTTAGGGCAGATATTACACAGAATTTGCTGAGAAATGAGTCAAAGATGAGTACAATTGGCTCGGATATATGGTTGTCTTCACCACATTTGAGAAGCAGTAAGAAATTGGTGTCATTTATTCCTGATAGTTTCTCTAGGACAGCAATTGATCACTTGCCCTTTGGCCAATCAAATTCTTAGTAAGTATTGAGGTGGAGACTTTGTATCCCAATATGAGAACACAATACTGCTATTTCCTCCATCTGGGCTCTTTCTTATTATTACAGCTTCAGTGATAAAGTATGCCCTAATCTCTACATATCCACTTGTGTGCCTTCTATTAGGTCACCATAACTGCAATCCAAGTTCAGGGGAGTCATCTTGACTTCAAGGGAACAAAAGTCCCCCATCTTTATATATAAAAATGTCCAGGAGGCAGGAGGCAATTGTCAGTTAAGACCTTCTCTTAGAATCTACTTTCATAAGTTAAATGATCACATGCAATAAATAAGGGAACTCAAGTTGTCACCAGGTTTCACCTAACTCCCAGAATAGTAATGTATTTAACAAGATCCCAGGTTGGTGTGCTCCAGTTCTCCTCTTGACAGTTAGCAATGATACAAGTCTGGTGCAATGCAACAGAACCCACTCCAATGGCATGAGGCAATTATAACATTTTTGTTTTAATTGGATAGAATCCTGCCTCTGAAACTTCCCTCCAGTGGTTTCCAAAATCTGATTTTTTTCTCCAATAAAGGTCTTCATTCTTCATCCTTGAAACATTAATACTCTCCAACTTGTCCTTGAAAGTAGGAACCCTGTCCTTTTATGACTGTCTTTTGCAATCATAGCCCCATGTTAATACTGTGTATATATCTGGGTTTTAAAGTCTATGAGGACATAGATGAGTCTTACGCTCCCTAGTATTGCACACACGACAGTCCCGTGTTCTGCAAGGAGGGCAGAGGGGTCCCTGCACAGAATAAATGAGACAAAAAAAAAAAAAAAAAAAAAAAAAAAAAACTCTTTAACTCTAATGCTTCCTCTCCTCCTATGGTGTATCCGTGATATATAGTGAGAATTGAAGCATCAACTTTTATTCACTATTAGCCACTGCACATTCTTTGCCTCTATGCAGTTTTCCTACAATAAATTTTACCCTTGGAAACACCTCCAATGTAGTCCTTTTCAATTCTACCTTGGGGGGATTCTGATTCCTTCAGCTCAGATTTCCTGAGGCCTGTGGTCTTCCTTTCTCTAGAAATGCAGACCCTGCGTGTGGTTTTTGCAGTCCTGGGTTTGGGAGTTTCTGCTCTTAGCAATATCTGTGGTATTGCCCAAGGAAATGAACTAATTCCTCCCATAATCAGGTATGAAAGCTTATATATGCTCTGTCATTCTCAAAATGGGCCTTTCTCAACCAATTGACACTTAACGAGGGAAAAACTCTAAGACAAGTTAGTTAAAAAAAAAAAAATCAAATGTAATAGTCATAAAAACAACAAATTACAACCCAAGTTTATATCACACTGACCTTATGCCAGATGCTATGTTAAGTCTTTTGATGTAGTATCCCATGTAACCTTCTGAACCACCTGAAAGGTTGGTGCTAAGGATAACAGTATTTCGTAAATGATGAAAATGTGTCTAATTCACCTGTGAATTTAAAATAAATTGCTAGCAAATAAGAGGAAATTTCATAAGCAAGAGTATGTTATTACCTCCATGTATCTAATGCTCACCCATAATCACAGCACAATGATAAATCACAAATAATATGTGTGATTTTTAACAACTTTTCCTCTATTGCCATTTGTACTCCAAGGGGAAGAACTATGGGAATCACTGCAACCTTTGGTAATATTGGGGCAGCTCTCTCTCCCCTCGTGATTATCCTAAGCATATATTCTCCACCCCTGCCCTGGATCATCTATGGAGTATTCGCCATCTTCTCTGGCCTTGTTATCCCCCTCCTTCCTGAAACCAGGAACAAGCCTCTTCCTGACAGCATCCAGGATATGGAAAATGAGTGAGTAAATAGCCTAGCTGCCCCCTCAGAGGATCTGTGTGCTATAGGCCTGTGCTGAGGTAGGCAAAACATCATTTAGGGCCAGCACCCCTCGAAAAGGCTTAGACCTATGCTATTCCCATGTAGTCAGTGCCTTTGGCTAGATATAGCCTCATCCCTTCGACAGTGACCTCCGACATCCCCCGAGGCTCTCCAGATCACACAGACCAGCTCTACCCAGCCTGTCTAGGAGGTTAATTTGTGGTAGCCCTAGTATAACATGCACACTCTTGAAGGTATTTTACAAACATGCAGAGATCCAAACACCAGCTTCTCATACCTGGGGGAGCCCTCAGCCCAGTAAGTGTACCTGTTAGCGGTCTGTGATTGCCGGCGCTTACAGGCCTGACTCCCAGGACACTGAAGAATTTGTGAGAGACTGTATAGAAAATAAGAGCCCCTCCCACACATGATATTTGTATCACATGTGAGATTCAGTCCATCTAACTTTCACTGGGAAAAAAGTGTTGGAAAGGGGGAAAAGAAGTGGTAAATAAAGTGATTTTTTAATTGATGAAGAATGAGAAAGGTTCTAAAGCTTTTCTGTGCTTCTCTTGCCTTTTCCCAGAATCCCTTTGGCCAACGTCATGATGTCCAAGTGTGAGAGTAGAAACTATTAAAACTGCCTTCCCACATTCTAGGCTGGGAATTTGGTATTTTACTTCACAAAGGTTTACACAAACACTTGGGGGGCAGAGGCATGGTTTTTATTAAAGCTGGTGGGCCAAGAATCAGTATATCCTAAAGAATGCAGGACTTATATGTTTAGTTCATGCCTTTCATTTTTGTGATTTTTTTCTTTGTTGGTTTCATTATATTTCTACCAGGAAAAGATGCTCCAGAAGAGCAGGGCAGGAAGATACCTGCAGCACAGTGACGCGATTTTAAGGAATTCCAGGTGCTGGTTGCTGATTAAACAGCAAGACAAAAGAAAAATTGAGACATTTCTAGATACTAGTAAAATTCAAAAAATAAATAAATAACAAGATATAATGGATAAATACATTCCATTTACAACTGTGATACTAAATGATTAAATATAAAATGTCTATGAATAATCATAAGAAGTTTGAAGAAAATCATAACACTTTAAAACGAATCATAATAGAACATTTGTATAATTACATGTACTTAGCATGTTTCTAGATATGAAGATCAAATAATATTAAAAACAATGATTCTTCATCAATTATTTAATAGAGTAATTGCTGAAATAGTTACAATGTAAAAAGCTCATACTTTTATAAGAACTTTAAAAATAGTTCCAAAACTGAATATCCATATGCAGAAAAATAAAACTAGACCTCAGATCAAAATGAATTAAAAACTGGAATCTAAGACCTCAAACTATGAAACTACCATAAGAAAGCATTGGAGAACATTTCTAATACACTAGACTGTGATGGCTATGGGGAAATTTTCCTTTTACTTGAGAAAAGCAAAGGAAGAAGTAGAGGACCTTTGTATTGCACCTTGGGTACTGGTACCACCACAGGTTCGCAGAGCACTAAGCAGGCTCTTGGGGTTTCTAATTCTAGGACTAGATTCTTAAATGTTATTTCTTGACCTGCCCTGGGCCAGAGAGGAGCCCACTGCCCCAGAGGGTGAGTCGCTGGCCAGGCAGCATTCATGACAAGCTGACTTAAGATCTTGAACCTTAAGGAAACATTGGCAGTAGGCTGGCCTCATAGTCAGTGGTGGCAGTGGCTACAAGTCTAGGCTCCTCTGCCTTTGGAAAGGGGAGAAAGAACAGAAAGAATTGCATCCTTTGGTTTGAGGGTCAGCTCAGCCATGATACAATAGAATATCAAGTAGACTTTTCAGTTATTTGATTCTAGCCCCTGATTCCCAAACAGCACTTCTGGACCCACTGACAGCCTGGAGGAACTCACCACCCTGAGAAGAAGGACACAGGCCTAGCTGGCTTTGTCACCTGCTGATTATAGAACCCCAGGGCCTTAAAGGAACACAGGCAGTAGGCAGGGAGTGGTTATAGCAGGCCCTGGTGACAGTCAATGCTATGTTGGCTTTAGGTCTGAGCTAGTGCAGTCCTGCTGGTGGTGGCCACAGGGGTGCTGGTGTCACTCCAACTCAAGATTTAGTTGGCTGAGAACAGAGAGAAGAGACTCTATATTTTAGAGAAAGTAAGAAAACGGAACAAGAGTCTCTGCCTCATGATCCAGAGAATTTTTCCAGAACTTGTCCAGGACCATCAAGGCAATATCTCTATGACAATGTAAGAACCATAGTGTTACAAGGCTTGGGTGCCCCCTAAAGCAGATATAGCTTAGGTCACAACACCCAAGTCCTTTCAAATATATGAAAAGCCTTCCCAAGAAAGGCAGCTTTACATAAGCCCAGCCTGTGAAGACTACAACATATACCTAACTCTTCAATGCCCAGAAACCTAAGAACGTCTACTACCATCAACACCATCCATATGAAATGAACTAAATAAGATACCAGGGACCAGTACTGGAGAAACAGAGATATGTGACCTTTCAGCCAGAGAATTCAAAAGAGCTGTGTCAGGAAAACTCAAATAAGTTCAAGATAACACAGAGAAGGAATTCAGAATTCTATAAGTCATTTGTAACAGCATGGATAGAACTGGAGATAATTATGCTAAGTGTAATAAGCCAAGGACAGAAAGACAAACATTGCATCTTCTCACTTATTTGTGGGATCTACAAATCAAATCAATTGAACTCATGGAGATACAGAGTAGAAGAATGGTTACCATAGGCTGGGAAGGGTAGTAGGGCATTGTAGTAGAGGTGGGGGATGGCTAATGGGTACAAAAATAATAGAAAGAATAAATAACATTTAATTTTTGATAGCACAATAGGGTGACTGCAGTCAATAATAATTGTATATTTTAAAATAACTGAAAGAATGTAATTAGATTATTTATGACTCAAAGGATAAATGCTTGAGGGCACAGATACCCCATTCTCCATGATGTGTTTATTTCACATTGCATGCCTGTATCAAAACATCTCATGTGCCGCATAAATATATACACCTACCATGTACCTACAAAAAGGTTTTAAAATAATAAATAGCTAACAGACACAAAGATCAATGGAACAAACAGAAAGCCCAGAATTAAATGAATGCATTTATAGCCAACACATTTTTTACAAAGACATGAAGAATATTCATTGGGGAAAGCACACTCTCTTCCATAAATTATGCTGGGAAAACTGGATATTCAAATGCAGAAAAATGAAACTAGATCCCTATCTCCGACCATATACAAAAATCAAATCAAAATCAATTAAAGACTTAAAATGATGAAACTACTGGAAGACTAAAACTATGAAACTAAAACTAAAGATTAAAACAATGAAACTGCACGAATAAAACATTGGTGAATGCTCCAAAACTTTGGACTTGGCAGAGATATTTTGTGTAAGAAATCAATACAGACAACCAAAGTAAAAATAGACAGAGAATTATGTCAAACTATTCATCTGACAGGGAATTACAAAAATATACAAGGAGTTCAAACAACTCAATAGAAAAAAAATCCAATTTAAAATTGGCAAAAAAAAAAAAAAATGAATAGGTATTTCTCAAAAAAGATATACAAATGGCCAACAGGTATATGAAAAAAATGCTGAATATCACTAATTATCAGAGAAATGCAAATCACACCCACCACCAGGAGGTGTCATCTCACCCCAGTTACAATGGTTATTATTAAAAAGACAGAAATAGGCCGGGTGCTGTGGCTCACACCTGTAATCCCGGCACTTTGGGAGGCTGAGGCAGGCAGATAACCTGAAGTCAGGAGTTCGAGACCAGCTTGGACAAGATGGCAAAACTCCCTCTCTACTAAAAATACAAAAATTAGCTGGGTATGGTGGCACATGCCTGTAATCCCAGCTACTTGGGAGGCTGAGGCAGGAGAATCCCTTGACCCCAGGAGAGGGAGGTTGTAATGAGCTGAGATCACACCACTGCACTCCAGCCTGGGTGACACAGCGAGACTCTGTCTCAAAAAAAAAAAAAAAAAAAAAAAAAAAAGACAAAAATAACAGATGCTGGCAAGGATGTGAAGAAAGGGGAGCTAATATGCTATTGATGGGAATGGAAATTAGTACAGCCACTGTAGAAAACAGTATGGAGAGTGCTCAAAAAAACTAAAAATGGCACTATCATAGGATCTAGCAATCCCACTGCTGAGTATATAGCCAAAGAAAAGAAAATCCGCATATCAAAGGGAGGTGTACACTCCCGTGTTTGTTGCACAACATTGCACTGTTCAGTGCCAAAGATATAGACTCAACCTGTGTCCATCAACAGATGAATAGATTTTAAAAATTTTGGTACATATATACAATGGAATACTATTTAGTATTTTTAAAAAATAAATAATATCATTTGGTGAAACATGGTTGGAACTGGAGAACATTATGTTAAGTGAATAAGACACCAAAAGACAAATATCAAATGTTCTCACTCATATGTGGGAGCTAAAATGTTGATCTCATGAAGGTAGTGAGTAGAATAATGGATACCAGAGGCTTAGAAGGGTATATGAGTGTGGGGGAGTGGGAAAAGAAAGAGGTATTAGTTAATGAGTACAAATATACAGTTAAATAAAATGAATAAATTCAAAGGTTCTATAGCAGAGGAGGGTGACTATAGTTAACAACCATGTATTCTATATTTCAAAATACCTAGAAGACATCCAATATATAGACATGATAAATACTTGAGGTGATGGACACTCCAAATACCCTGGCTTGATTATTACATACTCTATACATGGAACTAAATATCACACATATCCCATAATATGTATAGAAATTATACAGCAAGTAAAAAGTTAAAAATTAAAATTAAAAAATAAAAGGAAAATGAAAAAAATCTATAATCAAGAAGTAAGGGGTAGGGGCCAATACTAACCTATGAACAAGCCCAAAAGAATTTTCTGGGAGTAGGAAACTGTTCTGCATGTCGACAGGATTGCAGTTTACACTGGTAGTTAAATTTATTTAAATACCTTCGATTTGCAGTTAAGATTGCATATTTCACAATGTGTAAACTTTACTTAAGATAAAGGAGCCATAAACAAAAAAATGATATGCCTGTATATTATTTTTACAATTATCTAAATAGTGGTTACTCACAGAAAAGCAGGAAGGCATTTTATTCTGAAGCGGCACACAGGTGTTTTCTTAATGATGCTTAGTTGTATATTGTCATGTGAATGATGATTAAATAGATGTTCTGTTTATAATAACTTTAAATAAACATATGTGTTTTAGGTACGCTTCTATATGTAAATTTCAATACTCCTAAAAGGTTAAAAATTTATGTAGAATAACATAGATTTGGTGGTAACTATGCTAATTTTGAAAAGAGGAATAACGCTAAATGACTTTCCCTGACAGATTTTAAACATATATTATGCAAAACAAATGTTTAAAAACAATGAGTTATGAGAACAGGAGAAACAGTCTGATCAATAAAACAAAATAAGTGTTCCTGTGCACAAAGTATAATACATATTAAATGATTCAGGAAGCAGAACATATTGAGGAGGTAGACAGGCATTTTTAGATCATAATGGAAATATAGCCCACTCTGAAAACAAATATGGGTGAATACCACAGCATCTGTTAAAGTGGAACCCCAATATAAGCAAAGGCAATAACCAGGGAGATGCCCTTGCAAACTGCATGTATTAATGAGGGTTCTACAGAGAGACAGACCAGTAGAATATATATCTATGAATGACAGGGGTTTCTTAGGCTAATTGGCACATGTGACTATGGAGGCTGAAAATCCTGTGGCAGGTTGTCTGCAAGCTGAAGACCCTGGTATGCTGGTAATGGGTTCACTCCAGGTCTGAAGACTTCAGAACCAGGGAAGCTGCTGGTATAAGTTTTGGGGTTCAAAGGCCAGGTAGGCTGGGGTTCTGATGTCCAAAGCAGAAGAAAAGTATAGAAAAGTATATCCTGAAACTAAAGTGCAATTATTTATATATATATATATATATATATATATATATATATATATATATAAGAAAGAAAGAAAGAAGAAAGAAAGAAAGAAAGAAAAGTATATCCCAGCTCTGGAAGAGAGAACAATTTACCTTTTCTCTGTTTTTTTTCTGTTTGGGCCCCCAGCAGATTGGATGGTGCCCACCCACATTGAGGGAGCATCTTTCTCACCTAGTCCACACAGACTCACAAGCTAATCTCTTCTGGAAACACCTCCCTCTAGGTACTCTTCAACTGAGTCAAGTGGACACCTAAAATTAACCATCACACTACATTTCCAGATTCTGTTGGCAATTTTATTGTGATTAGGTCCAGGCAATAAAGGGTAGTGGAATATTGGAGAGCAAAAGGAAGGCAGAAGCCCCCTTGATAAGGCGGGACCTACATCAGTGACAGTATTTCCTCTGTTCTTCCAGCTCCCACCATCTGGCTTGATTAGTACGTACTCTATACATGTGACTGACATGTAACTTCCTGGTGCATTTCTAGCCCATTTCCTCTAGATTCCTCTGGGTTATCCTAGCACCTGAACACAGGCAGCATTAACTCTTCCACTTGTTCTCCAGTTCTACTGGTAGTACCTTCCTCCATTGCTGATGTCTGAGTTGTCTTACCATTTCTTGTCTGAACTTTTCCAAGTTGGTTCCCCATATTAAATTCTCTCTATTGAAAAAATGATATGGTTTTTATGACAGGTTACCAATACCTTAGAATGTCTCATGTTCCTTTGTTCAATGTTTCACAATTATTTGGCACTTAACATGTTCCAAAAACCCTTCGAGTTGATGAGGATACAAGAAAGAACAAAGCAGACTGTTTTATTTCACTGGAAGTACATTCAAGTAGTGGGGAAATAGGTAATAAGCAACTATATGGCTGGTAATGCTCAATGGCATGAAGAAAATGAAACAGAATGAGGATATAGGTAGAGAGAGAGATGGTATCTAGATCAATATGTAAGGAGAATACATAGGGAAAGCCTCTCAAATGTGTTAACATTTGCCTGGAGAACTGAAAGAACTTACGGTATTTTTGAAGTATTTTGTGGAAAAGTCAATGAAGAAATCCTGGAGTGGCAATTGCATAGCATCATTTGAAACATAAAAGTGGAGAAAAATGAGGTAAAGTTGTATAGGTTAAGGGACAGAGGGGACCAAATCTAATAAGACCTTGAAGGTAGTATGGTGGTTAACATTATTCTGCAGGAGACAGAAGCCACATGACATATTTGAGATTTGACATGACATGACAAATTGGAAACGGTATACTCTAGAATTTATGTGGAAGAAAGGTAGCAGGGCAGGGGAATCATCCAGGTGAGAAATGAAAGTGACTTACACTTGGGAGGTAGTAGGCTGGTAGTTAGGAGAAGTCAGGTTCTGGACATCATTTGAAAGTAAAGCAAGTTTTAAAACTTGGAGTTTAGGGGAGAAGTTTGCTGCAGATAAAAATCTAAGAGCATACTATAGTTTTGATGTTTGTCCCTCCAAATCTTATGTTGAAATTTGACCCCAATTATTGGAGGTGAGCCCACTGGGAGATGTTTGGGTAATGAGGACAGATCTCTCATAGGTGCGTTACCACTCTACTAATTCCCTTAAAAACTGGCTATTAAAAAGTAGCTGGTACCTCCCCAACTGCATTCTTGCTACCTTTCTTGCCATGTGATCTCTGCAACACCCTGGCTTCCCTTCACCTTCTGCAGTGGAAACAGCCTGAAGCCCACCCCCTGATGTAGATGCTGATGCCACAATAATTCTTTTTTTTTTGTATATTTATATATACTTTAAGTTCTGTGGTACATGTGCAGAATGTGCAGGTTTGTTACATAGGTATACACAAGCCGTGGTGGTTTGCTGCATCCATCACCCCATCATGTACATTAGGTATTATACAGTCTGCAGAACCAGGGAGCCAAATAAGCCCCTTTTCTTTGCAAGTTACACAGCCTCAGGTATTCCTTTATAGCAACATACAACTAAGATAGAAGCATTAGAAAATAAATTAAGACTGCAAAAATTTTTTCCCATTCTGTTGGTTGCCGATTCACTCTAATGACTGTTTCTTTTGCTGTGCAGAAGCTATGGAGTTTGATTAGGTCCAGCAATCCCATTACTGGGTATATATCCAAAAGACTATAAATCGTTCTACTATAAGGACACATGCACACGAATGTTCATTGCAGCACAGTTTACAATAGCAAAGACCTGGAACCAACCCAAATGCCCATCGATGATAGACTGGACAGGGAAAATGTGGCACATATACACCATGGAATATTATGCAGCCATCAAAAAACGATGAGTTCGTGTCCTTTGTAGGGACATGGATGAACCTGGAAACCATCATTCTCAGCAAACTGACACAAGAACAGAAAATCAAACACCGCATGTTCTCACTCATAGGCGGGTGTTGAACAATGGGAACACATGGACACAGGGAGGGGAGTATCACACACTGGGGTCTGTCGGGGGAAAAGGGGAGGGATAGTGGGGGGGTGGGGAGTTGGGGAGGGATAGCATGGGGAGAAATGCCAGATATAGGTGATGGGGAGGAAGGCAGCAAATCACACTGCCATGTGTGTACCTATGCAACAATCTTCCATGTTCTTCACATGTACCCCCAAACCTAAAATGCAATAAAAAAAAAAAAAAGAAAATAAATTAAGAAAGTGAGTACATGTAAAGAAGAGGAATTATTATAGACATTAGCCCTCCAACATTCCGATGTTTGAAGCACGTGCACAGAAAACTGAGAAACTAGAGCCTGGAATGAATTAGTAAAATAAAAATAGAGTAGAATCTTGGGAGGCCAAATGAGAAAAATGTTTCCAGGAAGAAGAATTTATCAACTGCAACAAATACACATTTGGATCTGACAATATGGAAAACATTAAGACCTTCCTTATTAAGAAGAAATTTGGCGATAAATGCCTGATAAGATTAAGTTAAGATATAAATGGAAGGGAAGAAAATTAGAAGATATTTGTTGTCAATAATATCAGGTAACAGAGCAGTAGCTTAAGGAGAAAATGGGTCCATCAAAGTTTATGTTGGTTTCTGTTTTTCAAGTTGAGAGACAACACTGTCTGCAGTATGTCAGGAGTTTGGCGATTTCTTAATAGAGCTTATCTTTTACTACAGAACTCTTTTTCCTGTGTCCTGGCTTTCCTTGCTTCCCCAAAACATGGGTAAGGTTCTGATTCCATTAATTCACTGGCAGATGTATTCAGAAATGAAGACAGCTCTTCCTGGTGCATCTTTCTACATGGCTTCTACACAGGTTCTTACAATAGTGTTCCCTTACCAAAGCTTCCCATGTCCTTCAGTATACAGTTTGTTTCCACCAAGAAAACATGAACGTTAATACTAGTTTTGCCACCATGTAATATTGAAAGGTGTCAATGAGATCAAAGGAAAGAAGTGAGCCCAGTAGCAAATCAATGTAAATGTCCTAAAGAAACTATATAAAGCCAGAAAAACAATCAGTAATGTTGGAAGGAAATGAAAGATAAATAGATGAATGTAAGAGCCCATAGGCACAAAAAACAGAGAGATTGCCGTGTTGGTACAAAATGGGAATTCAACCTCAGCAAGAGTGAGCAGACTTCACCTCTCTTCCATTTGAATAAGACATGAACTCTCATCCTGACATTACAGTACCTGGCCTTCTTTTGTCAAATAATTGTAGAATCTGTGAAACAGAAGAAGACTGTGTGCCCTGAGGATGGAATGAGAATTTTACAGGTAGATGTTTGTATCATTACCCATGGTTTCCTAATTGTCACCAGTCTAATCCTCCACTGTGTACTCAACACTGGACACCCCACCAGACTTGGTTAAGCTTTATACAGCATTCATATCCTACTATCCCAGTCAACTTAATGGGGCATATTACAACACTTGTCCATGTAGCATTTCCCCTGTAAACCAAGGAGGGTAATACCATCTCCCAGGGTTATTGTAAGGAATAAATGACATGCACAGAATTCACCCAGCCCAGTGTCTGGCAAACAGGAAATGCCAACATATTACTAGTGATCATTATTGTCCTTACTAATGCTTTTTTGTCTACATGCTTCTTTACTTTCTCATTACTCTAGAGATACATCACTATTTTGACCTATGTCAAACATTCATGGAACTATGAAACATTCATTCTCTTTCTTTTTGTGTCTATACTTGGTCACCATGATACTTACTAATTTCCTCTCATTTAAATTTTCTGTGTATCTTGGGAGATCTGAGGGATGGGGCTCAATGGTTTCAGCTTCTTCTCTTCCAGCCATCTTGACTCTAGATATGCCATCATTGTTTCTCAGCAAAAAAATAATCATTTAATTTATGAGATAAAAATAAGTCATTTATTTTGTTTTCTTTTTATTATATTTTAAGTTCTGGGGTACATGCGCAGATCATGCAGGATTGTTACATAGGTATACACATGTTATGGTGGTTTGCTGCATCCATCCCCACATCATCTACATTAGGTATTTCTCCTAATGTTATCCCTCCCCAATTCCCCCACCCCCTGCTACCCCTCCCCTAGACCCCTCCCCCACCTCCCAAAGTAAGTCATTTATTAAAGTGAATAAGAGATTTTTCTTTAGAGTTAGGCTACCATGGTCCATATTTTGACTCTACCAGTTACACTCTGTATATCATTTGGCAAGTTATTTAATGTTTCTAGTCTTCTGTTTTCTCAGAGGTAAAATGTAGATAACAAGGGTGAGAAATAAAATAAGGAAAATATTAAAAGTGTTTACAACAGAATTGACTCATAGTGAATTTGCAGCTGCAATCATTATTTATATCATTTTACTATGTGGTTCTAAATGGTTTGCCTTGCTGGAACATTTACTTCTCTATTTTTACACAGTGTTAGTAACTTTAGTAAAATATGATTGTGACTGTTTAACACCATTATGAGATGAATTGTGTCTCCCACTCCCAAAATTCCTATGTCAAAATCCCAACCCCTAATGCCTCCAAATATAACCATATTTGGGGATAAGTCAACATGAGGCTCATAAGGTGGACCTGATCCAATATGACTAATGTCCTTATAAGAAGAGGAAGAGATACCAGGTATGCATATGCATAAAGGAAAGAACATGTGAGGACATGGCAAAAGACAGCTATCCACAAACCAAAGAAAGAGGCTCAGAAGAAATCAAATCTGTTGATACCTTGATCTTAGACTTTCAGCCTTCAGAACTGTGAGAAAATAAACTTCTGCTAAGTCACCTAGACTGTAGTATTTTGTTATGCAGCCCTAGCAAACCAAAATATTTCTAATAATTTACAACAAAACCCTGTGATTTATTAGACTTCCTCTTTGGAATAGATCCATGAAAGTCATTTCCTGAAAGAGAATCTCTGCAGGCTTAACAGGAATCTGCTGCTGCTTCTTTTTTTTTTTTAATTGTACTTTAGGTTCTGGGGTACATGTGCAGATCATGAAGGATTGTTGCATAGGTACACACATGGCAATGTGGTTTGCTACCTCCATCCCCCCGTCACTTACATCTGGCATTTCTCTCCATGTCATCCCTCCCTGACCTGCCCACCCCCCCACGCTGTCCCCTCCCTTGGCCCCGACAACAGACCCCAGTGTGTGATGCTCCCCTCCCTGTGTTCATGTGTTCTCACTGTTCATCACCTGCCTATGAGTGAGAACATGTGGTGCTTGATTTTCTGTTCTTGTGTCAGTTTGCTGAGAATTATGGTTTACAGATTCATCCATGTCCCTACAAAGGACACAAACTCATCATTTTTTATGGCTGCATAGTATTCCATGGTGTATATGTGCCACATTTTCCTTGTCCAGTCTATCATTGATGGGCATTTGGGTTGGTTCCAGGTCTTTGCTATTGTAAACAGTGCTGCTATGAACATACATGTGTCTTTATAATAGAGTAATTTATAATCCTTTGGGTATATACCCAGTAATGGAATTGCTGGGTCAAATGGAATTTCTATTTCTAGGTCCTTGAGAAAGCGCCACACTGTCTTCCACAATGGTTGAACTAGTTTACACTCCCCACCAACAGTGTAAAAATATTCCTATTTTGCCACATCCTCTCCAGCATCTGTTGTCTCCAGATTTTTTAATGATCGCCATTCTAACTGGCATGAGGTGGTATCTCCATGTGGTTTTGATTTGTATTTCTCTAATAATCAGTGATGATGAGCATTTTTTCATATGTTTCTTGGCCACATATATGTCTTCTTTTGAAAAGTGTCTGTTCATATCCTTTGCCCACTTTTGGATGGGTTTGTTTGTTTCTTGTAAATCCGTTTTAGTTCTTCCTGGTTTAGTCTTGAAAGGGTATGTGTGTCCAGGAATTTATCCATTTCTTCTAGATTTTCTAGTTTATTTGGATAGAGGTGTTTGTAGTATTCTCTGATATTAGTTTTTATTTTTGTGGGATCACTTGTGATATCTCCCTTATCATTTTTTTTGTGTGTCTATTTGGTTCTTCTCTCTTTTCTTATTAGTCTGGCTAGCAATGTATTTTGTTAATCTTTTCAAAAAAAGCAGATCCTGGGCTGGATATGGTGGCTCACACTTGTAATCACAGCACTTTGGGAGGCCAAGGTGGGCTGATCACCTGAGGTCAGGCATTCGTGACCACCCTGGCCAACATGGTGAAACCCCGTCTCTACTAAAGATACAAAAATTAGCTGGGCATGGTGGCGCACCTGTAATCCCAGCTACTCAGGAGGCTGAGACAGGAGAATCACTTGAACTCGGGAGACGGAGGTTGCAGTGAGTTGAGATTGCACCATTGCACTCCAGCCTGGGTGACAGAGAGAGACTCTGTCTCAAAATAACAACAACAACAAAAAAAACAGCTCCCGGATTCATTGATTTTTTGAAGGGTTTTTGTGTCTCTAACTCCTTCAGTTCTGCTCTGATCTTAGTTATTTCTTGTCTTCTGCTAGCTTTTGAATTTGCTTGCTCATGCTTCTCTATTTATTTTAATTGTGATATTAGGGTGTCAATTTTAGATCTTTCCTGCTTTCTGATGTGGGTATTTTGTGCTATAAATTTCCCTCTACACACTGCTTTAGCTGTGTTCCAGAGATTTTGATATGTTTTGTCTTTGTTCTCATTGGCTTCAAAGAACTTTCTTATTTCTGCCTTCATTCCATTATTTACCCAGTAGTCATTCTACCCATGGGATCATCTGGAACTTCAATTCCCCTAGAGAGAAGAGGAGACCAGGGGGTGCAGGCGTGTGGACAGAATGCCTGGATAGTACCACCCCTCATGGCACAGTCCCTCTTGGCTTCCCTTGGCTACGGGAGGAAGTTTCCTGGTCCCTTGCACGTCTCAGGTGAGGTGTCCCACCCTGAGGTGCCCCACCCTGCCTCTGCTCACCCTCCATGGGCTGCACCCACTGTAAAACCAGTTCCAATGAGATGAACTGTGTACCTCAGTCAGAAATGCAGAAATCACTCACCTTCTGCATTGTTCTCTCACTGGGAACTGCAGACCAGAGCTGTTTCTATTTGGCCATCTTGCCAGATCTCCCATTTTTTGAACATTTTAAGACTTGTTTTGTGACCTAACATATGGCCTATCCTTGAGAATGATCCATGTGCCGAGGAGAAGAATGTGCATTCTGCAGCCATTGAATGAAATGTCTTATAAGTATCTATTATGTCCATTTGGTCAACAGTGCAGAGTAAGTCCAATATTTATTTGTTGATTTTCTGTGCAGGAGATCTGTTCAATGTTGAAAGTGGGGTGTTGAAGTCTCCAGCTGTTATTGTATTTGGGTATATCTCTTTCTCTTTAGCTCTAATAATTTTCATATATCTGGGTGCTCCAGTGTTGGGTGTGCATATATTTAAAATTGTTATATTCTATTGCTGAATAGACCCCTCTATCATTATATAATTACCTTCTTTGTCTCTTCTTATGTTTTTTGTCTTGAAATCTATTTTATCTGTTATAAGCATAGATACTGCTCTATTTTGGTTTTCCTTTGCATGAAATGTTTTTCCATACCTTTATTTTCAGTCCCTATGTATCTTTACAGGGAATTGTATTTCTTATACGCAACAGATCATTGGGTCTTATTTTTTCATCCATTCAGCTGCTGTATGTCTTTGGATTGGAAAGTTTAGTCCATCTACATTTAATGTGTTTGGTAAATGGGACTTGTATGTGCCATTCTGGTACTTGTTTTCTGGTTGTTTTGTGGTTTTAACTTGCTTTTTTTTTTTTCTTCTTTCTTCCGTTTAGTGAAGGTGATTTTCTCTGGTGGTAATTTCTTGCTCTGTGTGTGTGTGTATGTGTGTGTGTGTCTATTGTATGTTTTTTGATTTGAGGTTACTATAACACTTGCAAATAATGTCTTATAACCAACTTTTTAAAACTGATGACAAGCTAACATTGATTGCATAAACAAACAAAAGCAAAGAAAAAAACTAACAAAAACTCTAAACTTTAATTCATCCTCCTGCTTTTTAACTTTTTGTTGTTTCTATTTATAAATTATTATACTGTGTCTTGAAAAGTTGTAGTTATTATTTTTGTTATGTTCATCTTCTAGTCTTTCTACTCAAGGTATTGAGTAGTTTACACACCACAATTACAGTGTTATAATCTTCTGGGTTTTTGTACTTACAATTGCCAATGAGTTTTGTACCATCAGATGATTTATTATTGCTTGTTAACATGCTTTCTTTTCAGATTGAACAACTCCTTTTAGCATTTCCTGAAAGTTAGGTCTGGTGTTGATGAAATCCCTCAGCTTTTGTTTGTGTGAGAGTCTTTATTTCTCCTTCATGTTTGAAGAATATTTTTGCCAGATTTACTATTCTAAGGTAAAAGTTGTGTTGTTGTTTTTTTTTTCTTCAGCTCTTCAAATATGTCATGCCACTCTCTCCTGGCCTGTAAGATTTCCACTGAAAAGTCTGCTGCCACACATATTGAAGATCCTTTTATTTGTTTATTTTCTCTTGCTGCTTTTAGGATCCTTTCTTAATCCTTGATTTTGGGGAGTTTGATAATTAAATGTTTGAGGTAGCCTTATTTGGAATCAATCTGCTTGGTATTCTATAACGTTTTGTACTTGAATATTGATGTCTTTCTCTAGGTTTCAGAAGTTCTCTGTTACTATATCTTTGAATAAACTTTATACTCTGATCTCTCTCTCCACCTCCTCTTTAAGGTCAATATCTTGTAGATATACTTTTTGAGGTTATTTTCTAGATTTAACAGGCATGCTTCATTCCTTTTTATTCTTTTTTTCTTTTGTCTCCTCTACTGTGTATTTTCAAATAACCTATCTTTAAGGTCACTAATTCTTTCTTCCACTTTAACAATTTTGCTAGTAAGAGACTCTGATGTATTCCTCAGTATGTCAGTTGCACTTTTCAGTTTCAGAATTTCTGCTTGATCTTTTTATTTATTTATTTATTTATTTACTTACTTACTTATTTGAGATGGAGTCTTGCTCTGTCACCAGGCTGGAGTGCAGTGGCACGATCTTGGCTCACTATAACCTCTGTCTCCCAGGTTCAAGTGATTCCCCTGCCTCAGCCTCCTGAGTAGCTGGGACTACAGGTGTGCACCACCACGTTCAGCTAATTTTTTGTATTTTAGCAGAGATGGGATTTCACCATGGCCAGGGCAGTCTCAATCTCCTGACCTCATGATCCACCCACCTTGGCCTCCCAAAGTGCTGGGATTACAGGCATGAACTACTGCCTCTGGCCCTTTTCAATTATTTTAATCTCTGTTAAATTTGTCTGACAGAATTCTGAATTTCTTCTCTATGTTCATTAATGTCTTTGAATTTCCTCAACACAGCTATTTTGAAAGGTCACATATCTCTGCCTCTCCAGCACAATCACTGGAGGTTTATTTAGTTCATTTGGTGAAGTCATGTATCCCTGGATGGTAATGATGTTTGTGGATAATTGTCAGCATCCGGGCATTTAAAGGTTAGGTATTCATTTTAGTCTTTACAATCGGGACTTATTTGTACCCTTCCTCTTGGAAAAGCTTTCCAGATATTCAAAGGTACTTGGGTGTTGTGACTTATGTGTTTGGTCACTGTAGCCATATCTGCTATAGGGGGCACCACAAGTCCACTAATGTTGAGGCTCTTACAAACTTGTAGAGGTATTGCCTTGGTGGTCCTGGGTAAAATCTGGAAGAACTCCCTGGATTACCAGGCAGGAGCTCTTATTCTCTTCCCTTACTTTCCCCCAGCAGAGTCTCTCTGTGCTGAGCTGCCTGGAGCTGAGAGAGGAGTGACACAGCATCCCTGTGGCCACCCACTGGGAGTGAGTTGGGTCAGACTTGAAGCCAGTACGGCACTGCAGGCTTAAGGCCTGCAGTAACCACTGACTGATTACAGCCTACATTCACACAAGGCCTGAAGGCTCTACAAACAGCTGGTAGCAAATCTAGCCGGGCTTGCATTCTTTTCTTCAGGGTGGTGGGTTTCCCCCTGGCCCTGGGATGGTCCAGAGATGCCACATAGGAGCCAGGGCCTGGAATTGAGAGTCAAAGGAATCTACCTGGTGCTCTATTCTACTGTAGCTGAGCTGGCACCCAAGCCACAAGACAAAGTCCTTCCCACTCTTCCCTCCTCTTTCCTCAAGAAAAGGGGTCTCTTACCCTTACCACCACTGACCCACGCCTGCAGCAAGTACTTCCTTGCTACTGCCAATGTTCACTCAAGGCCCAAAGGCTCATCAGTCAGCTTATGGTGAATGCTGTCAGTCCTGAGTCTCTCCCTTCAAAGGACTGGGCTCCTCTCTGGCCCAGGGAAGGCCCAGCAATGCCACCTAGCAGCCAAGACCTGGAACTGGGAACTGCAAGAGCCTGCTTGGTTCTTGTCCTCACTGTGGCTGAGCTGGTACCCAAGCTTCAAGACAAAGTTCTCTTACTTTCCCCCTCTCCTATCCTCAAGCAGAAGCAAGGAGTCTTTCCTGGAGCTGCAAGCTGCACTGTCTGGAGTTGAAAATGGGGCAACACAAGCACTCCCTTTGCAACCCTATCTGGTGTCTTACTGGGAGAGATGAACCCAAGTTCACTGGCTCCAAGCCCAGCAGAGCACTAGGACTTACCCAAGAATTGTGATCCTTGTGGACTAGATTGCCTTTCAAGTTTATTTAGGAACCCAGACCACTTTATCCTGTAGTGATGAGGCTTGCAAGAACTCAGGCTCTGACCCTGGGATAGACAATTTGCCTCTGGCTAGGGCTGACCTAAATGCTCCCCCAATGGGTGTCAGCTGAGTTATTCCTCATGTCGCTTTCTGCTTAGGGCAGCACTGAGTTCCAATGCAAAGTCCCAGAATTAACACTCTCTCTCCCCCAAAGTGCACAGGTTATCACTCCTTGCTACATGGCCACCACTGAGGGTGGGGGAGGGGTGGTGTAAGTGATTCAAGACCATCTTTTCTACCCTCTTTGGTGCCTCTTTCCTTAATATGATGTTAAAATCAAGTACTGTGGATTGCTCAGCTGATTTTTGGTTCTTACAAAGGTGCTTTTTGGTGTGGATTGTTGTTCAGTTTGGTGTTCCTATGGTAGGATAATCACTGGAGGTTTTTATTTGACCATCTTGCTCCACCTTCTCTCACCATTTCTTAATGTTAGCATCATTTGCCATTTGGAGAGGCTGAGAAATCCTAGTTCCTTTTTGTTTAAATGGTTTTCCTCAATTTATCTTTCTCCTCTTGCTTTTATTATTGGCAGCAAGAATAATCAGGAGGCACCTTCAATACTACGATTGGAAATCTCCTTAGGTAGATGATCAAGTTTATTAAGTAGATGTCCTATTTTCCACATCATTGCAGATGATAATATTGTTAAATTTTTGCATAACATTACATAACAAAGACTCCCTGTCTTCCAGTTTTCAGTAACGTTTCTCACTTCCTACTGGGCCCTCAAGAGTAGCCTGTTCCAGGTCAAGGTTTTTACAATTTATTAAAGCAATGTAGGCTCTCTCTATGACCATCATCAAAAATCTTTTCAGCCTCTACCCTCTGCCCAATTCCAAATCAACTCCCAAATTTTGCCACAGTGACACTACATTTCATTACCAACATTAGAGTTAGTTATCAGTTGCTATGGAACAAATTGTGCCTAACTTCGTGGCTTAAACAGGAATCTAGGAAGGGATTAGATGGCTTCTATACTTGACAGCCTCTCAAACATCTTTGCAATCAAGGGTTTGCAGAAGTTGTGATATCATCTGAAAATCTCCATCAGGGGAGGATCTGCTTTCAGGCTCAATCTCTTGGTTGTTGGAATGATGAAGATCTTCTCTGACTGTTGGACTAAGGACCTTATTTCCTGTCACATAAGGACCTTATTTCCAGGCTCACTCTCATGGTTATTGGGTCTCTGCAACATGACATAATGTTTGACTAAAGTGTATAACTGCAGATGGAAAGTGTATAGCTGGGGACATTCCAGCAAGATGGAAGTCACAGATTTATGTAATCTATTCATGGAAGTAGTTATATTCCACTTATTAGAAGCAAGTCACTATATCCAACCCACACTGAAGAACATGGAATGACACAGAAGCAAGAATACCAGGAGATGGGGATAGTTGAGGGCTATCTTTCAAAGTTGCCCACAAGTTCGCTCTCGCTCGCTCTCTCTATTTTTTTTTTTTTTTTT
Source organism: Ateles fusciceps (assembly GCA_036589455.1). Lineage (NCBI taxonomy): Eukaryota > Metazoa > Chordata > Mammalia > Primates > Atelidae > Ateles > Ateles fusciceps. The sequence goes on along the minus strand of JAZHEH010000681.1, from coordinate 24,305,654 downwards.
TTTTGATGGAGTTTTACTCTTGTTGCCCATGCTGGAGTGCAATAGCATGATCTCAGTTTATCACAATCTCCACCTCCTGGGTTCAGGTGATTCTCCTGCCTCAGCCTCCCAGTAGCTGAGCTGGGATTACAGGTGCCCACCACTACACTGGCTAATTTTTTGTACTTTTAGTAGAGATGAGGTTTCACCATGTTGGCCAGGCTGGTATCAAACTCCTGACCTCAGGTGATCCACCTGCCTCCACCTCTAAAAGTGCTGGGATTACAGGTGTGAGTCACCACACCCGGCCAACCAATGAGTTTTCATATGAAAAAAAAAATACTCCTTTATCACACTTTCTATTCTGTCCATCTTGATCTTAGACTCTATCCCCCACATATACTTTCCTGCCAGCATGTTTTAGCTTACTACTTGAGCATTTTGTGCATACAGGTCATTTCCTATCCTAACAGACAAAACACTTCCCCAGCCAGATTATATTTTTTCTTTAGTTGTTGGTCTGGTAGGAGGCCAATGGTGATTATTATGGGAGAATGAAGTATGTATTTTCTTCCAAATAAAAACTTCTGTGTCACCTTTAAATAAGGCAAGAGTGCTAGCTTTTAACAAGGAAAAGGGTTCACTTACTCAAGGCATATAGTATAAGGAAATGTGGTAATTCAAAAGGACCAAATGTTTCAAGTTGAATACACCCATCCCACTGAGTTTTACTTCCTCTCAGTTACGACCATGACCTTGGTAAAGAAGACCAGCCAACGTTCAGATTTCAGGATTTCATAAAGCTACTCTTAAAATTAAGTCCTGGACTTGATTTTCTGTTTTTTTCTGTGCTCCACTTATGGGAGATGAGGGTCTCTTTATATGCAATCTCTGAATTTTACATTTTATTTTATTTTGGTAGTCAGTCACCATCAACTTTCACTTTCTTTCTTAAATGCATTGATGGCCCTTTACAACAGGCATCCAATTCCAAAGTTCCATTAATTATTATTTTTCTTGAAACCTGTAAAATCCTGAGATAATACACAGGCCAACATATTCTATTCTGCCACTAACATATCCCTGTACACCACCAGGGCAATTTTTTATGATTGTACTATGACTACATTCTCCAACACCAGTTATGAGATACTCATCAAATATTCTAGCTCGGAGGAGAGATCCAAGATGGCCAATTAGGAGCAGCTCAGGATTGCAGCTCCCAGCAAAAGCATGGAGGCTGAGTGGATGCCGCATTTCCAGACGGATTCTTATTGCCCACAGACCAGGAGATTCCCAGGTGGAGGAGACCCACAGGTCACCAGCGCAGGTGTTTTGACCGGCGCAGCTGTTTTCACTGGTGCGCGGGTCTCTGCACAAAATACATGGGTCTGGGCACCATTTTAGCTGGTGATTGGAGCTCCAGAGAGACAGAGTCACCCATTCAACTGATAAAAAAGGGGACTGAAACAGGGAGCCAGGCCAGGAGATTCCCGGGCAAAAAAGCACCATGAATCTCAGCACGGCTGTTTCAGCCAGTGCAGTGGGTCACTGCACAGGAAATCACACAGATCCTGGAGACTTTTCAACAGGTGACTGGAACACCTGGGAGACAGAGTCACCCATTCAACTGAAAAAAAAAGGGGTCTGAGGCACGGAGCCAGGTGATCAGGCTCAGCTGGTCCCACCCTGACAAAAAAACAGCAATCTGAAACGCTCTGTATTGAGAGTTTCACAGCAAACACAACTGAACCCAGACGGTCCAGCTCTGTGGGGGAGAGGCGTCCACCATTACCGAGGCAGTCCACAACTACAGAGGTAGTTGGCCATTGCTGAGGCAGCCCGCCATTACAGAGAGAGTGCCATTACAGAGGTGGGCTGCCATTGCCAAGGCAGTTCCAACTACACCTGTATAAACAGGACTGCAGGGAAGTTCACACAGCAGCTGGGCGGAGCCCACAGCAGCTCGGCAAAGCCTCTGCAGGCAGACAGTGAGTAGGCTGCCTCCTCGCTGGGCAGGACAGCCCTGAAAAAAGGCAGCAGCAAGACAGAAACTTATAAATAAAGCCCTAACTCCCCAGGACAGAGCACCTGGGAGGGGGGGAAAATGGCATTTATGAGTTCTGCTGCAGCAGACTTAAACGTACCTGCCCAGCAGCTCTGAATGAAGAGCGGAGCTCACAGCTCAGCAACTGAGCTCCTATAAAGGACAGATTGTCTCCTCAAGCAGCTCCCTGACCCCCGTATATCCAGAATCACCTCATAAAGGAGAGCTCAGACTGACATCTGGTGGGTATCCTTCAGGGACAAAGATAGCAGAAGAAGAAACTGGCAGCAACCCTTACCATTCTGCAGCCACTGCAGGTGATCCCCAGGCAAGCAGGGCCTGGAGTGGACCTCAGCAGTACTACAGCAGAGAGGCCTGAATGTTAGAAGGAAAACTAAGAAACAGAAAGAAATAACTTCATCATCAACAAACTGGACATCCACTCAGAGAACCAGTCTGAAAGTCAACAACTACAAAGATGACAGGTGGATAAATCCACAAAGATGGGAAGAAACCAGTGCAAAAAGGATGAAAACACCCAAAACCAGAACACCTCTCCTCCTACAAGGGATCACAACTCCTCACCAGCAAGGGAACAAGGCTCAATGGAGAATGAGTGTGATGAATTGACAGAATCAGGCTTCAGAAGGTGGGTAATAAGAAACTTCTCTGAGGTGAAAGAACATATTCCAACTCAATGCAAAGAAACTAAGAACGTTGAAAAAATATTTGATGAAATGCTAATGAGAATAAACAACTTAGAGAGAAATATAAGTGAATTGATGGAGCTGAAAAACACAACACAAGAATTTGCAAAGCATACACAAGTTTCAACAGCCAAACTGACCAAGCAGAAGAAAGCATATCAGAGGTCGAAGATCAACTCAATGAAATAAAATAAGAAGGCAACATTAGAGAAAAAAGGGTAAAAAGAAATGAACAAAGTATCCAAGAAATATGGGACTATGTGAAAAGACCTAATCTACGTTTGATAGGTGTACCTGAATGTGATGGAGAGAATGAATCCAAGCTGGAAAATACTCTTCAGGATATTATCCAGGAAAACTTCCCCAACCTAGCAAGGCAGGCCAATATTCAAGTCCAGGAAATACACAGAACACCACAAAGATATTCCTCAAGAAGAGCAACCCGAAGGCACATAATCGTCAGATTCACCAGGGTTGAAATGAAGGAGAAAATGCTAAGGGCAGCCAGAGAGAACGGTCAGGTTACCCACAAAGGGAAGCCCATCAGACTCACAGAAGGTCTCTCAGCAGAAGCCCTACATGCCAGAAGACAATGGGGGCCAATACTCAACATCCTTAAAGAAAATAACTTTCAACCCAGAATTTCATATCCAGCCAAACTAAGCTTCATAAGTGAAGGAGAAATAAAATCCTTAATGAACAAGCAATTACTCAGAGATTTGATCACCACAGGCCTGCTTTAGAAGAGCTCCTGAAAGAAGTACTAAACATAGAAAGGAAAAATCAGTACCAGCCACTCCAAAAACATACCAAATGGTAAAGAGCATCGACACAATGAAGAAACTGCATCAACTAATGGGCAAACAGCCAGCTAGCATCAAAATGGTAGGATCGAATTCACACATAACAATATTAACCCCAAATGTAAACGGGCTAAATGCCCCAATCAAAAGACACAGACTGACAAATTGGATAAAAAGCCAAAACCATCGGTGTGCTGCATCCAGAAAACTCATATCACATGCAAGGATACACAAAGGCTCAAAATAAAGGGATGGAGGAAGATTTATCAAGCAAATGGAGAGCAAAAAAAAGCAGGAGTTGCAATTCTCATCTCTGAAAAAATAGACTTCAAATCAACAAAGATCAAAAGAGACAAAGAAGGACATTACATAATGGTAAAAGGATCAATGCAACAAGAAGAGCTAACGATCCTAAATATATACACACCCAATACAGAAGCACCCAGATACATAAAGCAAGCTCTTAATGACTTGCAAAGAGACTTAGACTCCCACACAATAATAGTGTAAGACTTTAACATTCCACTGTCAATATTAGACAGATCAACGAGACAGAAAATTAACAAGGATATCCAGGACTTGAACTCAGACCTGGACCAAGCAAACCTAATAGACATGTACAGAACTCTCCACCCCAAATCCACAGATACACATTCTTCTCAGCACCACATCACACCTACTCTAAAACTGACCACATAATTGGAAGTAAATCACTCCTTAGCAAATGCAAAAGAATGGAAATCATAACAAACAGTCTCTCAGACCACAGTGCAATCAAGTTAGAACTCAGAATTCAGAAACTAACTCAGAACCACACAGCTTCATGGAAACTGAACAACTGGCTCTTGAATGTTGACTGGATAAACAATGAAATGAAAGGCGAAACAAAGATGTTCTTCGAAACCAATGAGAACGAAGACACAACATATCAGAATCTCTGGGACACATTTAAAGCAGTCTCTAGAGGAAAATATATAGCAATAAATGCCCACATGAGCAGCAAGGAGAGATCTAAAATCGACACCCTATCATGAAAATTGAAAGAGCTAGAGGAGCAAGACCAAAAAAACTCAAAACCTAGCAGAAGACAAGAAATAACTAAGATCAGAGCAGAACTGAAGGAGATAGAGACACAAAAAAACCCTTCAAAAAATCAATAAATACAGGAGCTGATTTTCCAAAAAGATCTACAAAATAGACCACTAGCCAGATTAATAAAAAAGAAAAGAGAGAAGAATCAAATAGAGGCAATAAAAAACGATAAAGGGGATATCACCATAGATTCCACAGAAATACAAACCATCATCAGAGATTATTACAAACAACTCGATGCACATAAACTAGTAAACCTGGAAGAAATTGACAAATTAAGAGCCTACTACCCAAAAAAAGCCGAGGTCCAGATGGGTTCACAGCCGAATTCTACCAGACATACAAAGAGGAGCTGGTACTATTCCTTATGAAACTATTCCAAACAATCCAAAAGAGGGAATCCTTCCCAAATCATTTTATGAGACCAACATTGGATGCAAGGCTGGTTCAACATACGCAAGTCTATAAACATAATTCACCACACAAAAAGAACCAAAGACAAAAACCACATGATTATTTCAATTGATGCAGAGAAGGCCTTTGATAAAATTCAACAGCCCTTTATGCTAAAAACTCTCAATAAACTAGGTATTGATGGAATGCATCTCAAAATAATAAAAGCTATTTATGACAAACCAACAGCCAATATCATACTGAATGGGCAAAAGCTGGAAGCATTCCCTTTAAAATCTGGCACTAGACAAGGACGCCCTCTCTCACCACTCCTATTCAATATAGTATTGGAAGTTCTAGCCAGAGCAATCAGGCAAGAAAAAGAAATAAAGGGTATTCAAATAGGAAAGGAGGAAGTCAAATTGTCTCTATTTGCAGACAACATGATTGTATATCTAGAAGACCCATCATCTCAGCCCAAAATCTCCTGAAACTGATAAGCAACTTCAGCAAAGTCTCAGGATACAAAATCAATGTGCAAAAATCACAAGCATTCCTATACACCAATAACAGACTTAAAGAGAGCCAAATCAAGAATGAACTGCCATTCGCAATTGCTACAAAGAGAATAAAATACAACTAACAAGGAACGTGAAGGACCTCTTCAAGGAGAGCTACAAACCACTGCTCAACGAAATAAGAGAGGACACAGATGGGGCAACATTCCACGTTCATGGTTAGGAATAATCAATACCGTGAAAATGGCCATACTGCCCAAAATAATTTACAGATTCAATGCTATCTCCATCAAGCTACCAATGACCTTCTTCACAGAAATGGAAAAAACCACCTTAAACTTCATATGGAACCAAAAGAGAGCCCGCATAGCCAAGTCAATTCTAAGCAAAAAAAACAAAGTGGGAGGCATCACACTACCAGACTTCAAACTATATTGCAAGGCTACAGTAATCAAAACAGCATGGTACTGGTACCAAAACAGAGATAAAGACCAATGGAACAGAACAGAGACCTCGGAGGCAACACCACACATCTACAACCAACCAATCTTGGACAAACCTGACAAAAACAAGCAAATGGGGAAAGGAGTCCCCTGTTTAATAAATGGTGTTGGAAAAACTGGCTAGCCATGTGCAGAAAGCAGAAACTGGACCCCTTCCTGACACCTTACACTAAAATTAACTCCAGATGGATTAAAGACTTAAACATAAGACCTAACACCATAAAAACCCTAGAAGAAAATCTAGGCAAAACCACTCAGGACATAGGCGTAGGCAAGGACTTCATGACCAAAACACTAAAAGCATTGGCAACAAAAGCCAAAATAGACAAATGGGACCTAATCAAACTCCACAGCTTCTGCACAGCAAAAGAAACAGTCATTAGAGTGAATCGGCAACCAACAGAATGGGAAAAAATTTTTGCAATCTACCCATCAGAAAAAGGCCGATATCCAGAATCTACAAAGAACTAAAACAGATTTACAAGAAAAAAACAAACAAGCCATTCAAAAGTGGGTGAAGGACATGAACAGACACTTTACAAAAGAAGACATACATAAGGCCAACAAACATATGAAAAAATGCTCATCATCACTGGTCATTAGAGAAATGCAAATCAAAACTACATTGAGATACCATCTCACGCCAGTTAGAATGGTGATCGTTAAAAAATCTGGAGACAACAGATGCTGGAGAGGATATGGAGAAAGAGGAACACTTTGACACTGTTGGTGGGAGTGTAAATTGGTTCAACCATTGTGGAAGACAGTCTGACAATTCCTCAGGGACCTAGAAATAGAAATTCCATTTGACCCAGCAATCCCATTACTGGGTATATATCCAAAGGATTATAAATCATTCTACTATAAGGACACATGCACACGAATGTTCATTGCAGCACTGTTTACAATAGCAAAGACCTGGAACCAACCCAAATGCCCATTGATCATAGACCAGACAGGAAAAATGTGGCACATATACACCATGGAATACTACGCAGCCATCAAAAACGATGAGTTCATGTCCTTTGTAGGGACATGGATGAACCTGGAAACCATCATTCTCAGCAAACTGACACAAGAACAGAAAATCAAACACCACATGTTCTCACTCATAGGTGGGTGTTGAACAATGAGAACACATGGACACAGGGAGGAGAGCATCACACACTGGGGTCTGTCAGGGGGAAATAGGGGAGGGACAGCGGGGGTGGGGAGTTTGGGAGAGATAGCATGGGGAGAAATGCCAGATATAGGTGATGGGGAGGAAAGCAGCACATCACACTGCCATATGTGTACCTATGCAACAATCTTGCATGTTCTTCACATGTACCCCAAAACCTAAAATGCAATAAAAAAAATTTTTCAAATCCTATATTTAATAAAAGATTCAATCCAAAAAAAATTAAAAAAAAAAAAGGTTATTATGTAATGTTACAGAGATCCATTCAGCAGGGGATATAATAATTCTAAATATATATCCACCCAACATCAGGGCACCCAAATTCACAAAGTAAAATGTTACTAGACCTAAAGAAAGAAACAGCTAGCAATATAATAATTGTGGGAGACTTCAACATCCTACTAACAGCACTAGACAGATTACTGAGACAAAAATTAATAAGGAAACATTAGGCTGGGCGTGGTGGCTCACACCTGTAATCCCAGCACTTTGGGAGGCCAAGGTGGGCAGATCACAAGGTCCAGAGTTCAAGAACAGCCTGATCAACATGGTGAAATACTGTCTCTACTAAAAATACCAAAAAAATTAGCTGGTCGTGGTGGCACACACCTGTAATCCCAGCTACTCAGGAGGCTGACACAGAAGAATCGCTTTAACCCAGGAGACAGAGGTTGCAATGAGCCAAGATCGCGCCACTGTGCTCTATACTGGATGAAAGAGTGAGACTCCATCTCAAAAAAAAAAAAAGTTAAAAATAAAGAAACATTAGACTTAAATTGGACTTCAGACCAAATGAACTTAACAGACATTTACAGAACATTCTACCAAACAACTACAGAATGTACATTCTTTTTATCAGAACATAGACATCCTCCAAGACAGACTGCATATTAGGCCAAAAAACAAGTTTTAACAGATTTTTAGGGCAGGCACAGTGGCTCACGCCTGTAATCTCAGCACTTTGGTAGACCAATGCAGGAGGACTGCTGAAGTCAGGATTTAGAGGCCAACCTGAGCAACACAGTGAGGCCCCATCTCTACCAAAAAAAAAATTTTAAATAGCCAGGCATGGGGCCAGGCATGGTGGCTCACGCCTGTAATCCCAGTACTTTGGGAGGCCGAGGCAGGCGGATCCCCTGAGGTCAGGATTTCGAGACCAGCCTGGCCAACAGGGTGAAACCCCCATCGCTACTAAAAATACAAAAAAAAATTAGCTGGGTGTGGTGGCACATGCCTGTAATCCCACCTACCAGCGAAGCTGAGGCAGAAGAATCGCTTGAATCCAGGAGGCAGAGGTTGCAGTGAGCCGAGATCATGCCACTGTGCTCCAGCATGGGCGACAAGAGAGACTCCCTCTCAAAAAACAAACAAACAAACAAAAAAAAAACAAATAGCCAGACATGGTGGCAAATGCCTAAGTTCTAGTTACTCAGGAGGCTGAGGCAGGAGAGTTGCTTGAGCCCAGGAGTTCAAGGTTGCTGTGAGCTATGAACATGCAACTGCACTCTAGCCTGGGCAACAAAGTGAGGCCCCATCTCTAAACAAACATATTTTGAAAAATCAAAATCATATCAAGTATCTTCTCAGACCACAATGGAATAAAGCTAGGAAACAAAGCCAAGAGGAACTTCAAAAACTATACAAGTACGTGGAAATTAAACAGCATGCTCTGAACGATCACTGAGTTAATGAAGAAATTAAAAAGAAAATTAAATTCTTCTAAATAAATGAAAATGAAAATACAACATACCAAAACCTGTGAAATACAGCAAAAGCAGTGCTAAAAGGGAAGTTTATAGCATTAAATGCCTACATCAAAAAAGTAGAAAGATCACAAATTAACAACCTAATTTTACAACTCAAGCAACTAGAAAAACCAAGATCAAACCAAATTCAAAGTTAGCAGAAGAAAATAAAGAGCAGAGGAGAACTAAATAAAATCGAGGCAAAAAAATACAAAGAATCAATGAGATGGAAAATTAGTTATTCCAAAAAATAAACAAAATGGATAAACTACTAGCTAGACTAACCAAGAAGAAGAGAGAAGATCTAAGTAAACACAATCAGAAGTGAGAGAGAAGACATTACAACTGATACCACAGAAATTTTTGAAAAGATCATCAGAGACTATTATGAACAATTATGTGCTCATAAACTAGAAGACATACAGGAAATGAATAAATTCCTGGGAACATACAACCTCCTGAGATTGAACCAGGAAGAAATAAAACTTCTGAACAAATCAATAATAAGTAGCAAGACTGAATCAATAATAAAGAAAAATCTTCAAAAGGGGAAAATAAAAAGCCCTGGGCCAGATAGACTCACAGCCAAATCTAGCAAACATACAAAGAACTAATGCCAATTCTCCTAAAACTACTCCAAAAATTGAGGAAGAGTGACTTCTCCCTAACTCGTTCTATGAAACCAATATCATACTGATACCAAAATCAGACAAAGACAACAAAAAAAGAAAACTAAAGACCAATATTCCTGATGAACGTAGGATGCAAAAATCCTCAACAAAATACTATCAAATCAAATCCAACTGCAAATCCAAAAGATAATACAGCCCGGTCAGGTGAGGTTTTTCCCAGGGTTGTAAGAATGGTTTAGTATACACAAACCAATAAATGTGATACATCATATAAACAGAATTAAGGACAAAAACCAAATGGTCATCTCAATAGATGCAAAAAAAAATTCTGTAAAATTCAGCATCCCTTTATAATAAAAATCTTCAATAAACTAGTCATAGAAGGAATATTCTTCAACATAATAAGGGCAATATATAACAAACCCACAAACAACTCATTCTTTTTTTTAATGCCTATATTTTTTCTGTAGTAGGGCAACTAATTCCTAATGGGAAAAGTTTAAAGCAGTCCCTCTAGGAACTGGAACAACACAAGAATGTCCATTCTCACCATTCCTATTCAACATAGCACTAGAAGTCCTCGCCAGAGAAATTAGACAACAGAAAAAAAATAATAAAAGGCATCCAAATGGAAAAGTTCACCAAAAAAACTCTCAGCTTTGATAAATTAATTCAGTAAAGTTTCAGGATAAAAAATTAATGTACAGAAATCAGCAGGATTTTCTGAACCAATAATGATCTAGCTGAGGACCAAATCATGAAAGCAATCTCATTTACAATAGTTGCAAGAAAGAAAAAAAAAACCTAGTAATATATTTAACCAAAGAGGTGAGAGATCTCTACAAGGAGAACTGTAAAGCACTGATGAAATAAATCATAGACAACACAAGCAAATGAAGAAACATCCCATGTTCATAGATTAGAAGAACCAATATTGTTAAAATAACCATACCGCCAAAGCAACCTATAGATTCGATGCAATATCTGTCAAATTACCGATGTGATTTTCTACCAACAATCCTTAAATTCATATGGAACCAAAAAAAGAGCCCAAATAGCCAAAGAAGTCCTAAGCAAAAAGAATAATGCTGGAGGCATCACATACCTGACTTCAAATTATACTACAATGCTATAGTAACCAATACAGCATGGTACTGGTACAAAAAAAAAAAAATAGACACATAGATCAACATAATAGAATATGAAACCCAGAAATAAGCCACATAATTACAATCAATTGATCTTTGACAAAGTCAGCAAAAATATACACTGGGGAAAGAATATCCTATTCAATAAATGGTGCTGGGAATTGGATAGCCATACGCAGAAGAATGAAACTGAACCAATACTTTTCACCATACACAAAAATTAATCAAGATGAATTAGAGATCCAAATGTAAGATCTAAAACTATAAAACTCCTAGAATAAAACCTAAGAAAAACTCTTCTGTACATGGCCCAGGAAAAGAATTTATGACCAAGTCCTCTAAAGCAACTACAACAAAAACAAAAATAGACAAATTAGACAAAATTAAACAAAAAAACTTCTGCACAGCAAAGGAAAAAATCAACAGAGTAAACAAGACAATCTACAGAATGGGAAAAAAATTGCAAATTATGCATTCAACCAAGAGTTAATATCCACAATCTAACAAATTGTCCCATTAAAAAGTAGACAAAGGATAAGAATAGATATTTTTCAGAAGAAGGCATACAAGTGACCAACAAACATATTAAAAACACTCAACAGCACTAATTGTCAGATATATTAGTTCCTTTTGCCTTTCTATAGGGAATACTTGAGGTTGGGTAATTTACGAAGAAAAGAAGTTTATTTTGGCTCACAAGTTTTGCCATCTTTACAAGAATCATAGTGGCATCTCCTTCCACTGGTGAGGGACCCAAGAATTCTACAATCACGGTGGAAGATGAAGGGAGAGAAAGCATGTCACATGGCAAGAGAGGGACGAGAGAGGGGAGAAGGTTCTTTTTAGCACTCACAGCTCTCACATGAACTAGTACAGTGAAAACTCGCTCATTACTATAAAGACGGCACCAAGCCATTCATGGAGGATCCACCTCCGTAACCCAAACACTTCCTACCTGGACCCACCTTCAACAATGAGGATCACATTTCAACATGAAATTTGGAGGGGATAACCATCCAAACTATATCATTCCGTCCTTGACCCCGAAAATCTCATGTCCTTCTGATATTGCAAAATACAATTTTTCCTTTCCAATAGTCCCCCAAAATCTTAACTTATTCCAACAACTCTAATTTCTAAAGTTCAAAGTCTCATGTGAGACTCTAGGCAAGTTCCTTATAGCCATGAGCCTATAAAATCAAAAAATAAGTTATTCTACAATACAATGGTGGTATAGGCATTGGATAAACACTTCCATTTCAAAAAGGAGAAATTGGCCAAAGAAAGAGTTAACAGGCCCACACAAGTCTGAAACCAAGAAAAGAAGACATTGAGGCTTAAAGCTCCAAAATAATTTTTGACTCCACGTCCCTCATCCTGGGCACACAGGTGCAAAGGGTAAGCTCCCAAGGGCTTGGGCAGCTCCACTCCTATGGTTTTGCTGGACACACCCCCTGTGTCTGCTCTCATCAGTTGGAGTAGAGGGCCTGCAGCTTCAAGAGTGCACACTATTGGTGGCACTACCATCCTGGAGTCTGGAGGGCAGCAGCACCTTTCCCACAGGTCCCGGAAGCAATGCCCCAGTAATGACTCTGTGTGAGGGCTCCAATCCCTCATTCTCCCTTGGCACTGCCCTAGTAGAGGTTTTCTGTGGGGACTCCACACCTGCAACAGGCTTCTGCCTGGGCACCCCGGCTTTGCCATACATCTGCAGACTTAACACCACGTGAACACTGCCAAGGTTTATGGCTCGAACCCTATGAAGCAGTAGCCTGAGCAGTATCTGAAGCTACCATAATCCCCAAATCAAAACTAGATAACAACAGGGCATAAAAATAAAATTTAGATCTTCCAGCATGGTTTCTCCAGGGCACTTGTGGTGTAAGACTCGGATTCTCTCTCCATTTCTTGGCTTTCTTTCCATGATGTTGGCTACATGCTCATCAGGATTTCTCTTCGTAATTACATCTGACAACATCCTGTGGAAATGCATGCTTTCAGGTACCAAAGCAGATGAAGACTGAGTCTTTGACCCAAAATTGCTGGCCCAATTTTTATAACATCTCGTGAACTCTGATTTGGTCAATGTTCCTGAATGAACCAAACATTCTACCAGAGAAATGTAATTGGCATGAACCTCTGAGCCAGGCATGAAGTCAACACTTCAGGAAACATATGGCCACGAGTGGGGAAAGAGAGTCACTTCCCAGAAGGAAATTGAGGTTGAGCCTCTAGAGGCCTGAATGGATGTGAAGTGGGCAAAGAAAACAGATATTCACTGCAGAATACATATGGTCTATGTCTTTGTGCCCATCTCTTGTCCAATTATATCTATCAATATAATATAAATACAGATCTTCTCAATTGCAAAGTAAAATTTAAATCAAATTATGTTGGAGAATTACCCAAATCACTGGCAAAGCCAAAGGGAACCTAATGTAGTTAAAAAATAAGAGTATATTAGCTGCATGAGGAAACATCAGGACTTTCAAGACAGTATTTTCAACACAAAGGATTAAGAGATGTCCTTTGGAAAATTGAAGAAGCCCTCTAATATTTTGAACAATTGACCTCTTTGTGGGCATGTTACAAAAGATAAACACTATGTGAGTTCCTAACCTTAAAAAATAAATATCTTTTCCTGTTTGATCACTAGAAGTAGCCCTACAGCAGCAGAGCTTTTGCCCACCACAAACATTTTTGTTACTCCCTAAGCCCAGATTTTAATCATGAATACTGCTCACAACAGAAGGAACTAAGGCTTATTGGAGGAAGTTTACAAAAACTCTGGAAACAGAAAAAAGATCCAACATAAACTTAGTGGTTCCAGAAAGCAATGATGCTGTCAAAATTGAATGATTCTTAAAGGATCCAGAAGACAGTTTATAAAGGCTCCTTTTTGCAGTGTTGAAATAATTTACCTTCACATTCCCCTTGAAAACTGGCACAAGACAAGGAAGCCCTCTTCACCACTTCTATTCTACATAGTATTGGAAGTCCTAGCTAGAGCAATCAAGCAAGAGAAAGAAATAAAATCCATCCAAATAAGAAGAGAGAATATTAAACTATCTCTGTTTGCAAACAACATGATTCTGTATCTAGAAAACCATAGTCTCGAACAAAAAGCTTCTTCACCTGATAAACGACTTCAGTAAAGTTGCAGGCTACAAAATCAATGTACAAAAATCACTAGCATTCCTACACACCAACAACAACCAAACTGAGGCCAAATCAGAAAGGCAATCCCCTTCACAATTGCCACAAAAAGAATAAAATACCTAGGAATACAGCTAACGAGGGAGGTTGAGAATTACAAAATGCTGCTCAAAGAAATCAAAGAAGACACAAACAAATGGCAAAAATCCCCTGCTCATAGATACAAAGAATTCGTACTATTAAAATGACTGTACGGCCCAAAGCAATTTATAGATTCAATGCTATTCCTATCAAACTACCAATGACATTCTTCACAGAACTAGAAAAAATGATTTTTAAATTCATATGGAATTGAAAAGGAGCCTGAATAGCCAAGGTAATTCTACACAAAAGGAACAAAGCCGGAGGCATCATGTTATGTGACTTTAAACTATACTACAAGGCTACAGTAACCAAAACAGCATGGTACTAGTACAAAAATAGGTAGACCAATGGAACAAAATAGAGAGCCCACAAATAAGGCCACACATCTATGAGCATCTGATCTTCAACAAAGTTGACAAAAACAAGCAATGGTGAAAAAATTCCATATTCAGTAAATGGTGCTGGTATAACTGGCTAGCCATGTGCAGAAGATTGAACCTGAATCCCTTCATTTCACCATACACAAAAATCAACTCAAAATGGATTAAAGACTTGATGTAAAACCTAAAACTATAAATATCCTGGAAGACAACCTAGGCAATACAATCCTGGACATAGGAACTGGCAAAGATTTCATGACAAAGACAACAAAATCAATCACAACAAAAGCAAAAATTGACAAGTGGGATCTAATTAAACTAAAGATCTCCTGCACAGCAAAATGAAACTCAACAGAGTAAACAGACAGCCTATAGAATGGGAGAAAAATTTTGCAAACTATGCATCTGACAAAGGTCTAATACCCATCATCTATAAGGATCTTAAACAAATTTACAAGAGAAGAACAAACAACCCCATTAAAAAGTGAACAAAGAACATGACCAGACACTTCTCAAAAGAAGTACAGCCTTAGAAAGAACATTCAATAATATTTGATAGGATTTTACTTCTGTGAATTGATTTTTTTTTTTTTACTATATATTTTGGTCTAAGTTTCTTTAGAATACAATTAATATAATTGAAAAGTCAATAAAAAAGCTTTAAATTTTTAGTGCAAGAAAAAAAAAAAAAAAAGAAGTACAGCCAAGAAGTATATGAAAAAAACCCAGTATCCCTGATCATTAGAGAAATGCAGATCAAAACCACAATGAGATACCATCTCACACTAGTCAAAATGGCATTACCAAAAAGTCAAAAAATAATAGACACTGGCAAGACTGAGGAGAAAACACTTACACACTGTTGGTTTTTGTTGGCAATGTTCCACATTTCACATGTACACGAATGTTTACTGCAGCACTATTCACAATAACAAACATGGAATCAACCTAAATGTCCATTAATAACAGATTAGATAAAGAAAATGTGGTACATATACACCACAGAATACTATGTACCCATAAAAAAAAAAAGAACGAGTTCATGTCTTTTGCAGGAATGTAGATGGAGCCAAAGGCTGTTAGCCTTAGCAAGCTTCTACAGGAACAGAAAACCAAATACTACATTTTCTCACTTATAAGTGGGAGCTAAATGATAACAACTTATGAACACAAAGAAGGAAACAACAGATATTGGGGTCTACTTGAGGGTGGGGGTGGAGGGAAGGAGAGGAGCAGAAAAGATAACTAGTTATTGGGTTCTGGGTTTAATACCAGGGTAATGAAATAATATGTTCAACAAACCCTTATGACACGTTTACCTATGTAAAAAACCTTCACATGTACCCCCAAACCTAAAAGTTAAAAAATAAATAAATACATAAATAATTAATTTAAAATGAATAAATTAAAAAAGAAAGAACTTCGTTTCAAGGAGAAGCATAAGGAGGGAAGGGATGGAAAGAATAAAGGGGAAGAATGGTTAATTGAAAAAGATGAGTACGTGAAATTCCAGTAACCCATAATAACATTTAAAAGAGAAAGTTAATGCAAAGTATGCAAAAAGGGGAGTTACAAATACCAAAATTAAAGGTGAATGATTAATTTTTGTTGATTTAAAACAAATAGAAGATTTTTTTTCTTTGAACTTTTATTTTATTTTCTTAACCATGCAAGGAGACTGCTTATTTCTAAAGTTTTGCAATAAACATAGTGAATAGGCTCCAGGAAGCTGTTCTAGTCTCCCTTATCCTTGTCCTCATATAAGTTGATGCCTACTTTCCCATAATCCTTCTCCAGGGCACCCATATCCTACGGGGCATCAGAGAACTCTCCCTCCTCCACGCTCTTGTCCACATACCAGTACACAAACGCCCTCTTGGCATACACAGGTCGAACTTGTGGCCCAGGCAGTCTCAGGCCTCAGCGATAGCGGTCATGTTGCTCAGCATGCACACGGTATGCTGCACCTTGGCCAGTTCACCACCAGGCACCACAGTGGGCTGCTGGTAGTTGACACTAACCTTGAAGCCCCTGGGGAACATTTGTTCTTGATGGTGGCAATGGCAGTGTGAACATCCTTGGGCATCACATCTCCATGGTACAGCAGGCAGCAGCCCATGTACTTGCCATGCTGGGGGTCACACTTCACCATCTGGTTGGTAAGCTCAAAGTAGGCGTTGGTGATCTTGGCCGCCGACAGCTGCTCGTGGTATAGGTTCTCTACAGAGATGATGAGTGAATAGGTAGCCAGGGAAGTGGATGCAAGGTTAGGGTGCAAGGTTGGTCTGGAACTTCATCAGGTTCATGTTGAGAGACCCATCAAAGTGCAGAGAAGATGTGATGGAAGAGATGATTTGGCTAATGAGGCAATTGAAGTTGGTTAAGGTTGGGTGCTCCACGCCCAGGTTGCAGCGATAGATGTCATAGATGGCTTCATTGTCCACCATGAAGGCAAAGACTGAGTGCTCCAGGGTGGTCTGGTTGGTCAGGATGAAATTGTAGGGCTTGATCACAATTGTAGACAGCTGGGGGGGCTGAGTAGATAGAGAATTCCAGCTTGGATTTCTTGCTATAGTCAACAAAGAGCCACTCCATGCGGAGTGAGTTGAAGCCAGAGCCAGTGTCCCCAACAAAGCTGTGGAACACCAGGAAGCCCTGAAGTTCTGTGCAGTGGTCAGAAGCCTGCAGATCTGCTCCAGCACTGGGTCAATAATCCCCTGGCCAATGGTATGGTGACCACAGGCATAGCTGTTGGCAGCATCCTCTTTCCCAGTAATGAGCTTCTCTAGGTGGAAGAGCTGTCAATTTGGGGCATCAGATCTCATCAATGACCACAGGCTCCAGATCCACAAAAATCTGGTGGGGGCACATGTGTTCTAGCACCAGTTTCACAGAAGAAGGTGGTGAAGAAGTCACCCTCTCCACCCATGACCTTGTCACTGGGCATCTGTCCATCAAGCTGAGTCCCATGTTTCAGGCAGTAGAGCTCCCAGCCAGGCATTGCCCATCTAGACACCTGCCTGCCACATATGGACTGAGATGCATTCACACATGGTGAGTCCGGGCAGTGTATCTAACATAGAGTCATAGTGACAGGTGTCAGTGAGAACTGAATTTTTAAGTTCAAGGAGTACATGTGCAGGTTTGTTACGTGAGTAAATTGCGTGTTGCAGGGGTTTGGCGTACACATAATTTTGTCACCCAGGTAATCAGCATAAAACCCCATAAATAGTTTTTTAATCCTCATCTTCCTCCCACTCTCCATCTTCAAGTAGGCCCCAGAATTGATTATTCCCTTCCTTGTGTCCATATGTACTCAGTGTGTAGCTCCCACTTATAAGTGAGAACATACAGTATTTGGTTTTCCATTCCTGTGTTAATTTGCTTAGGACAATGCCCTACAGCCCCATCCATGTTGCTACAAAAACATTATTTCATTCTTTTTTATGGCTGCATAGTATTCCATGGTGTGTATGTACCACATTTTCTTTATCCAGTCTACCACTGATGGCATCTAGGTTGATTCCACGTCTTTGCTACTGTGAACAGTACTGTGATAAACATGCACATGCATGTGTCTTTATGATAAAAAGATTTATATTCCTTTGGGTATATATCCAGTAATGGGATTACAGGGCCAAATGGTAGCATCTTTTAAGCTATCTGAGAAATCTCCAGACTGCTTTCTACAGTGGCCAAACTGACTTACATTCCCACCAGCAGTGTATAAGTAGTCCGTTTTCTCTTCAATCTCACCAACATCTGTTATTATCTGACTTTTTAATAATAACCATTCTGACTGGTGTGAAATGGCCTCTCATCATGGTTTTGATTTACATTTCCCTGATAATTAGTGATATGAGCATTTTTTCATATTTGTTGGTCATCTATATGTCTTCTTTTGAGAAGTATCTATTCATGTCCTTCGCCCATTTTTAAATGAGTTTTTTGTTTTTTGCTTGTTAATTTGTTTAAATTCCTTATAGATTTTAGATGTTAGACCTCTGTCAGATGCGTGGTTTACAAACATTTTCTCCCATTCTGTAGGTTGTCTGTTTACTCTCTTGATAATGTCTTCTGTGCAGAAGTTCTTTTGTTTAATTAGATCACACTTGTCAATTTTTGGTTTTGTGGCAATTTTGAAGTTTTCATTATGAAGTCTTTGCTAGAGCCAATGTACAGAATTGTATTCCTAGGTTCTCTTCTACAGTTTTTATAGTTTTAGGTTCTATGCTTAAGTTTTAATTTATCCTGAGTTGATTTTTGTATATGATGAAAGGTAGGGGTCCAGTTTCAATTTTCTGCATATGGCAAGCCAGTTACCCCAGCACCATTCATTGACTAGGGAGCCCTTTCCTCTTTCCTTGTTTTTGTAGACTTTGTCAAAGATCAGGTGGTTGGAGGTGCATGGCTTTATTTCTGGGTTCTTGCCCTGTTCCACTGATCTTTGTGTCTGTTTTTGTAGCAGTACTATGCTTTTTTGGTTACTGTAGCCTGGTAGTATAGCTTGAAGTTGGGTAGTGTGATGCCTCCAGCTTTGTTCTTTTTGCTTAGGATTGCTCTGGCTATTCAAGCTTTTTTTATTCCAGATGAATTTCAGAATAATTTTTTCTAATTCTGTGAAAAAATGTCATTGGCAGTTTGATAGTAATAGCATTGGGTCTGTAAACTGCTTTGAACAGGATGGTCACTTTAACAATATTGATTCTTCCTAGCCATGAGCATGGAATAGTTTTCCCATTTTGTTTGTGTCATCTCTGATTTCTTTGAGCAGTGTTTTGTAATTCTGGTTGTAGAGATGTTTCATCTCCCTGGTTAGCTATATTCCTAGGTTTTTTGTTTGTTTGTTTGTTTGTTTAAGACAAGAGTTTGGCTCTTGTTGCCCAGGCTGGAGTGCAGTGGCACGATTTCAGCTCACTGCAACCTCTGCCTCCCAGGTTCAAGTGATTCTCCTGCCTCAGCCTCATGGAGAAGGTGGTATTACAGATGCCCACCACTACATCTGGCTAATTTTTTGTATTTTTAGTAGAGACGGGGTTTCACCATGTTGATCAGGCTGGTCTCGAACTCCTGACCTGTGATCCACCAGCCTCAGCCTCCCAAAGTGCTGGGATTACATACATGAGCCACCACACCTGGCCAGTATTTTATTTATTTTTTTAAATGAGTTTTTTTTTTAAATGAGATCTATTATAAATGAGATTGTGTTCTTGATTTAGCTCTCAGTTTGGCTATTGTTGTATAAAAGTGCTACTGATTTTTGTTCATTGATGTTTGTATCCTGAAACTTTGCTGAAGTTGTTTATTAGATCTAGGAGCCTTTGGGCAGAGACTATGGGGTCTCCTAGGTATACAATCATATCATCTGTGAAGAGAGATCATTTGACTTCTTCTCTTCCTGTGTGGATGCCCTTTATTTCTTTCTCTTGGCTGATTGCCCTGGCCAGGAATTCTATACCATGTTGAATAAGAGTGGTGAGAATGGGCATCCTTGTCTTATTCCTCTTGTGGTTCTCAAGAGGAATGCTTCCAACTTTTGTCCATTCTGTATGATATTGGCTGTGGGCTTTTCAGTGGTGGCTCTTATTATTTTGAGAGGTGTTCTTTGATGCTTAGTTTTTTTGGATTTTTAATATGAAGTGATGTTGAATTATATCAAAGGCCTCTTCTGCATCTATTGAGATAATCATGCAGTTTTTGGTTTTAGTTCTGTTTATATGATGAGTCACGTTTATTGATTGGCATACGTTAAAGCAACTTTGCATTCCAGGAATAAAGTCTACTTAATCATGATGGATTAGCTTTTTGATGTGTTGCTGGATTTGGTTTATTAGTGTTTTGCTAATAATTTTTGCATCTATGTTCATCAGGGATATTGGCCTGAAATTTTCTTTTCCTATGTGTCTCTGCCAGATTTTGGTATCAGAATGATGCTGGCCTCATAGAATGAGTTAAAAACATGTCCTTCCTCCTTGATTTTTTTGGAATAGTTTCAGTAGAAATGGTACCAGCTCTACTTTATCCATCTGGTAGAATTCAGCTGTGAATTCATCTGGTGTAGGGCTTTTGTCTGGGTGGTAGAGTTTTTTGTTATTGATTCCATTTCAGAACTTGTTGTTGGTCTGCTCAAGGTTTTCATTTCCTCCTGGTTCAATTTGGAGAGGTTGTATGATTTCAGGCATTTACCCATTTCTTCTAGGTTTTCTAATCATATGCACTGAGGTGTTTACAATAGTCTCTGAGGGTTTTTGTATTTCTCTGGGGCCAGTGGTAATGCTCCTTTGCCATTTCTGATTCTGTTTTTGGGGATTTTCTCTTTTTATTAATCTGGCTAGTCTATCAATCTTATTTATTTTTTCAAAAAACCAACTTTTGGTTTCAATTATCTTATTTGTGGTTTTTCTCATCTCCATTTCATTCACTTCCACTCTGGTTTTGGTTATATTTTTTCTTAAATAGAAAATTATTTATATACCTGGACTTTTTGTTTCTTCTAGTAAATATATGTCTGTCTGTAAGTAATTAATATGCAATGAATTCCATTTATGTATGTAAAAAAGGGTATAAGTCAAATAGCCTGGAAAGAGTAGGAGGTATACGAAAACAGGAGGGACTAATCAGCATCAGTTGTAAATCAGGTAATTCATCCAATGGTGAACCAGCACAGGTGGCCAAACGAAATGGCCAAGTGCAAGGGGTAGGTGTCAACAGTACATGGCAAAGTGATTCATCAGTTAAGTAAAAAAAGAATAGAACTGACTACCCAGACTTCATCACGCATCTCCTAGTAGTTGAAACTTCCAGATGGCACTACTAAATAAGATGTTGGTGGGGGAGACCCCATAAGTGCTGAGGCAGGAGTCAGAAGCCTCAGCCTATTCCCATATAAAACAATGAAGAAGAAAATAACTAGACATATAACTATAGTAGTTATTCATAGGTGACCTTAGTTATTCATATGTGATCTTAGTTATTCATAGGTGATCTTAGTTCTTTTACTAATGCCTTTCAGGTTTCGTGTGAACCTGGGGTGACATTGTGAAAGGAATGACCCTAAAGGCAAGACATTTTAAGCCCTCTGTCACGCCCAGGTAAGGCCAAGATGTCTCCTTCCTCAGGGGAGTTAGGAGAAATCTCCACTTCTCCAAGCTCTTGTGGTAGGCCTGACGGCTGTCAGGAAGACCCACAAACATCTGGGGGCTTAATTGTCTCTATATGACACTGTGCTTCAGTGGTCACGTTCCATGTCCACTCTCATGTTCTGCTTCTGCACCTGGTTCCTTTTTCTTAGAAGAGATAATCAGTAAAAGTAATATAAGTCTTTTTTTTTAATATGTTTTTTATTGCATTTTAGGTTTGGGGGTACATGTGAAGAACATGCAAGATTGTTGCATAGGTACACACATGGCAGTGTGATTTGCTGCCTTCCTCCCCCATCACCTATATCTGGCATTTCTCCCCATGCTATCTCTCCCGATCTCCCCACCCCCCCGCTGCTCCCCCTTTCCCCCCCCCCCAACAGACCCCAGTGTGTGATGCTCCCCCTCCCTGTGTCCATGTGTTCCCATTGTTCAACACCCACCTATGAGTGAGAATATGCAGTGTTTGATTTTCTGTTCTTGTGTCAGTTTGCTGAGAATGATGGTTTCCAGGTTCATCCATGTCCCTACAAAGGACACGAACTCATCGTTTTTGATGGCTACATAAATTTAATGTCTTTTTTCTTTCTTGACAAGTATGGAAAAGTGCTGACCCATTATGTGCCTTACCTCATCTCAGCTACTAGAAAGTCTTGGCCCCCTACCTAAATAACACGTGATGTACTTGACCCTATCAGTGACCACCAATGCCACGCCCTACCTACCCTGCCCCCAGCTTTGTACTCAATAAAAGTCAGAGTGTGCGGACACTCAGGGCCACTGCCGGACTCCACACTTTGGTGGGCAGTGGACCCCGGGCCCAAACTCTCTTTTCTCCATCTCTGTGTCTTGTGTCTTTTATTTCCACAGTTTCTCATCTCGACACCAGCAGAGAGGGGCTCTAAGGACACTGTAGGGCTGGACCCTACAAAGATGCTAATAAGGCAAACAAAAGCTTTTAATAAATGCTAACAGACCAGTTTTGCATAATCAAAACTAGCTACAGGGGATTCTAAAAGTACATCTCTGGGCCAGGCTATAAAATCCAAAAATCTAGTTGATGTAACAAGTTAACAAACAAGGAAGCAAAGCCTAATGACCAGTGGCTTGGGTCTGAATCCCCTTGGAAATCCCCTGCCCTAACAAAAGCCAAGATTATTTAACTCAGATTATTTCACCTCAGCTGGCTTAAGGATTTGTGGCAGAAACTGCCAGTTAATTTCCAATATCCATTTTCCCATTCTTCTATAATAGATATTTGGCCACTGAGAAAGAAGGCTACATCTCACAGCCTTTCTTATAGGAAAGTGTAGCCATATGACCCCTCAACAAGTAGTGTTTTCTGGACAATGGGATGTGATCAGAAGTAATGTGCACCACCTCCCTCCTCCTCTCCTTTTTAACCCCGGCAGCCTGCCTTTAGGGGGTAGGAAGGAGTGTCGGGGGTACTAAGATCTTAACCATAGTGTTTTATGTGTTATATGGCCATTTGATCCAGCTTGCTCTTCTGTCATCCCTAGGTGATTGCCCTCACATCATCATGGTTCAAAATAATCGCTGCCCTCACTCCAAAATGATTCCTGGAAGGGAATAGATGCCAAGGCAGTCAATGGCTTCAGATCCCAAACTCTGAACACTATATTCTACTGCTCTCTAGTGGAATGTTCCGGTACTTGACACAATCATTGCATAACCATGCTGGCAAGAATGAAAGTTGTGTGTGAAAAGGGCCAGCAAGGCATGGATTGGTGTGGGACAAGAACAATATTGGGCACGCAAAAGGGTATCTGCAAAGCCTAGAAGAGAATTCCTAATCATTCCCTCCACCACCTGGCTCAGGACTCCTGCCAATTCTTTGGTGAAAATAACGGAAAGTCGGTATCAGAACTGAATACAGAAAAACCCATGGTTGCTTGCCTAAATTTCTGTCTCTGTCATTTGCATTGTAAACGTATTGACTGAACACCCACAAACTGCCAGGCACAGCTCTGTCTCTTTGATCGAGACAAACAAGGTCCCTGCTCTCAAAGGTGTGCATTCTATGGGGAGAGGAGGGTAAGGGTGTGCAAAGGAAAAGACAGTAACAAGAAATGAACCAACATGAGGTCAGGAGCAGTGGCTCACACCTGTAATCCCAGCACTTTGAGAGGCAGAGGTGGGCGGATCACTTGAGGCCAGGAGTTCAAGACCAGCCTGGCCAACATGGCAAAACCCCGTCTCTATTAAAAATACAAAAATTAGCCAGGTGTGGTGGCCTGTGCCTGTAATCCCAGCTACGGCAAAAGGCTGAGGCAGGAGAATCATTTGAATTCAGGAAGTGAAAGCTGCAGTGAGCCGAGATTGTGCCACTGCATTCCAGCCTGGGTGACAGAGTGAGACTCTGCCTCAAAAAAAAAAAAAAAAAAAAAAATCGACACGAGTGGTATCAGATAAAGTTAAATGGGGAGCCAGATTGTGGAGACTGTTAAGTGCATTGGAGAGTTTTAACATACAGATAACATGCTTAGATTCAGGTTTCTAAAACACCACTGGCTTCTAGGTAGAAGAAGGATTGTGGAAGACAGGGGTGGAGGAGGGAGACCAGAGGAGCGGCAATGGTAGCTTGAATTAGAAAGGAAGCAGGAGAGAATGAGGCATGAAAAGACTGGTTTCCACTGTGGAAGTAAAGTCAATAGGCCTTAGTCTGTTCAGGCTGCTATCATAAAAATACCATATACAGGGTGGCCAATACAAATCAGAAATTGATTTCGCACAGTTCTGGAAGCTGGAAATCTGAGATAGGTGCCTGCTTGGTCAGGCTCTGGTACAAGCCTTTTTCCAGGTTGAAGACTGCTATCTTCTCATTGTCTTCTCACAGGGCAGACAGAGGCTGGAGGTTTCTCTGTGGGTCTAGTTCAAGGGCATTAATCCTATTCATGAGGCCTCTACTCTGAAGATCTAATTATCTTCCAAAGGCCCCACCTTCTAACATTGTGCTATTGGGGGTTAGGATTTCAACATAAGAATTTGTAGGGGATGCAGGCATTCAGTCCATTGCAGGGGAGTCGAGGAAAAGGAAAAAATCCAGGATTTTTATGTAGTTCTTATTTCAGACCAGGAGTTCCATCATTCTCAATATACCCTCTTTTTTTGCTTCACAAAATCCCACTTTAAGGAACTGTCTAGGTGACTGGTCTGGATGGATCCCACCTAACACTGAAATGATTCTTGATAAAAAAAAAAAAAAAACCATTGGTTTTGCCCATTCCTGAATAAAGAATCATTTCAAGAGGTAAGATACCCTCTTCTAGGGATGGCTTATAGCAGCTGTGCAAGCTGCTCATTGAGCTTATGCAGTCCCTATCCTGGAGTAAGTAGAGTAAGATAAGCCAGCTCCCAGCGGCCCAGCATCCTCCAGGCATGTAGGGTCTGTCAGTCCTCATCCCAAAAGCCCACTGCCCAAGAGGCTTTAGAGACACCTTGGAATAAGCCTTCTTTACAGGAGTCCTAAGGACATCCCCTCTTCCCAGCCCCAGTCAACAGCTCAGTATTTTGTCATAGGAACACTTGCTAAAGGAAAAACCTTTTCAGTCTCCAGGTCCTTAACCCACACCTGAGGGCAAAGAAGGGTGCAGGTGAAATGGCCTGCCCCCCCGCCCAGGAGGTAAATACCAATTTAACCAATACCTCCTGTGGCTAAAACTGGGCTAGTCTTTAACCCATCAGGCAAATCCTAGAGGCAAAAGTTTTTTTGTTTGTTTGTTTGTTTGTTTTTTAAGAAAAGAAAGAAGAGAGAAAGAGAGAAAGAAGGAAGAAAAACAGAATGAAAGAAAGAGAAAAAGAAGAAGAAAAAGAGGGAGAGAGAACAGGAATCTTGCTCTATTGCCCAGGCTAGAATGCAGTCTAGAAATGGATATTAAAAAGCTCTTTTATACTAATAATTGTGTTATACAATGGAGTCAGGAAGGAATATGGGAGGAAAATAACAAACAGCCAACCAATATTTCATTAAAACCTATGAAATGCTATGCAATTGCTGGGGAGTGATTGACTCTCAACCATGTGGTCACTTTTAGAATAAATGTGATGTGTTACTAAAAAAAATGTATGTTTTGTGGATTTGAAGTAGAGAGTTCTGTAAATGTTTATTAAGTTTACTTGTTCAACGTCTAAGTTCAAGTCCTGGGTATCCTTGTTAACCTTCTGTCTCATTAATCTGTCCAATATTGACAATGTAATGTTAAAGTCTCCCACTATTACTGTGTGGGAGTCCAAGCCTCTTTGTAAGTCACCAAGAAGTTGCCCTATGTATCTGGGTGCTCCTATATTGTGTGCGCATAGACTTAGGATCATTAGCTCTTCCCGTTACACTGATCCCTCTACCATTATACAATGTCCTTCTTATCACTTTTGGTTTCTATTACTTTAAAGTCTATTTTATCAGAGATGAGAATTGCAACTCCTGCTTTTTTTTTTTTTTTTTTTTGCTCTCCATTTGATTGGCAAATCTCCCTCCATCCCTTTGTTTTGAGTCTCTGTATATCCTTGCATGTGAGATGGGTCTGGATGCAGCTTACCGATGGGTTTTTTGGAATGGCTGATACTAGCTGTTCCTTTCTGTATATAGTGCCTCTTTCAGAAGCTCTTGTAAAGCAGGCCTGGTGGTAATGAAATCTCTGAGTACTTGCTTGTTGGTAAAAAAAAATTATTTTTCCTTCACTTATAAAACTTAGTTTGGCTGGATATGAAATTCTGGGTTGAAAGTTCTTTTCTTTAAGGATGTTGAATATTGGCCCCCACTCTATTCTGGCTTGTAGGGTTTCTGCTGAGAGATCTGCTGTGAGTCTGATATGCTTCCCCTTGTAGGTAAGCTGACCTTCTCTCTGGCTGCCCGTAGTATTTTCTCCTCTGTTTCAACCCTGGTGAATCTAATGATTATGTGCCTTGGAGTTGCTCTTTTTGAGGAATATCTTTGTGGTGTTCTCTGTATTACCTGGAGTTGGGTATTGTCTTGCCTTGCTAGGTTAGAAAAGTTTTCCTGGATAATATCCCGAAAATATTTTCCAGCTTGGATTCATTCTCTTCGTCACATTCAGGTACACCTATCAAACGTAGATTAGGTCTTTTCACATAGTCCCATATTTCTTGGAGACTTTACTCATTCCTTTTTACCCTTTTTTCTCTAATCTTGTCTTCTCGTTTTATTTCGTTAAGTTGGTCTTCGACCTCTGAAATCCTTTCTTCTGCTTGATCAATTCGACTGTTAAAACTTATGCATACTTCGCGAAGTTCTCGTATTTTGTTTTTCAGCTCCATTAATTCACTTATATTCCTTTCTAAATTGTCCATTCCCGTTAACATTTCATCAAACCTTTTTTCAAGGTTCTTAGTTTCCTTGCATTGGGCCAGAACATGTTCTTTTAGCTCACAGAAGTTTCTCATTATCTACCTTCTGAAGCCTGATTCTATTGATTCCTCACATTCATTCTCGATCAGGCCTTGTTCAATTGGTGATGAGGCACTGCAATCCTCTGTAGGAGGAAAGGCATTCTGATTTCGGGTGTTTTCAGCCTTTTTGCGCTGGTTTCTTCCCATTTTTGTGGATTTATCCACCTGTCGTCTGTGTAATTGCTGACTTTCAGATTAGGTCTCTGAGTGGACGTCCAGCTTGTTGGTGGTAAAGTTTTTTCTGTTTCTTAGTTTTCCTTCAGCGGACGCCCCTCCCCCCACAAAGCTGGACCTTCCCGGGTTCAGCTGTACTTGCTGTGAAACTCTCAATCCTCAGCAGTTCCAACTGCTGTTTTTTTTTGTTTTTTTTGTTTTTTGTGGAGGGGGGTACCAGCCTTTCCCTGCAGTGACCCACTACGCCGGCTAAAACAGCGGCATTAAGATTCGTGGCGCTTTTCTGCTGGGGAATCTGCCAGTCTTGTTCCCCCACTTCAGTCCACTTTTCAAACAGCTCAACGGGAGACTCTGCCTTCCTGGAGCTCCAAACACCAACCAAAAGGGCACTCAGTCCTGTATACTCCGGACTGAGAACCGCCGCGCCGGGGCGCCTGCAAAACGGCCACGCCCGCCGAAAAAGTCGCGCTGGTGACCCGTGGGGCTCCTCTGCCAAGAATCTCTTGGTCCGTGGGCAATAAAAATTCATCTGAAAATGTGGCGTCCACTCACTCTCTGCACTTTCAGTGGGAGCTACAATCCTGAGCTGCTGCTAATCGGCCATCTTGGATCTCTCTCCCGGCAAAAGTTTTTAAAAACACAAAAGCTGGCCAGGCACGGTGGCTCACCACACCTGTGATCCCAGCACTTTAGGAGGCCAAGGCGGGTGGATCACGAGGTCAAGAGATTGAGACCATCCTGGCCAACATGGTGAAACCCTGTCTCTACTAAAAATACAAAAATTAGCTGGGCGTGGTGGCGCGTGCCTGTAGTCCCAGCTACTCGGGAGGCTGAGGCAGGAGAATTGCTTGAACCTGGGAGGCGGAGGTTGCAGTGAGCCAAGATTGCGCCACTGCACTCCAGCCTGGCACCTGGCAACAGAGCAAGACTCTGTCACACACACACACACACACAAAAAAATTAAAGCTGAAGGAGCAACTTCAAATACCTTCTTTGATAAACAAAAGTAGTTTTTCTAACTCCTTAGAAATGTAATGTCCCAAATTCTATTCTTTTCAGTTTATTCAGGGGTATGGTTATGGGTTGAATTGTGGTCCCAAAAAAGATATATTGAAGTTCTCAGAATGTGACCATGTTTGGAAATAGGGTTGTTACAGATGTGATTAGTTAGGGTGAGGTCCTACTGGAGCAGAGGGGGCCCCTAACCCAATATGACTGGTGTCCGTACAAGAAGACAGACACACAAGGAGAACACCATGTGGACATGGAACACTGCAGTGATGCATCCACAAGCCAAGGAATACCTGGGGCTACCAGAAGCAAGGAGAGAGGCATGGAACAGATTCTCCCCCAGAACGCTTAGAAGGAACCCAGCCTGCTCTGATCTATGTTGATAAGGAGAATGGAAAACCAGGTAACCATGAAGCTCCTAAAGAAAGGCTGAAGCTGGGATCTGGACCTTCAATCAAAGCCTTAGATGGGAGATCTCAATTTGCGACACCACGTTCTGGAAAAATGTCCAATGCTTTACCAGCCTTACCTAAAGCTACCAGAAAGGCTTCTGTAACTGTCAACAGTGGTACAGAAAAGTGAGCAAATACGAACAGACTCCTCAGACTAAAACTGCCAAATTTATCTGCCAAAAAGATGACCAAGAAGACTGTTAAAGCAAAAGTTTTGTTCCTGCCTCAGATAATGCCTATCCAGAAATAGAACAATTCTTTCACTTCAATCCTAGATTTTGAGAGTTGTAACCTACCTGAAGAGCACCAGATAGCAGGCCTCTCCTTGAGTGAAGCACTTCTTATGATCCTTGATTAGGAGAGAGAGCTTGAAAAGCTGCTTCAGCTGGGCCCCCCTTCGCCTGTGAAGATGCCCTCTCCACCATGGGAACGTAATCTGTCGAAGTCTTCTTCAACCCTTCTCTTGACCCTGGGTGATGAATTGCCACCTGTTTGCTATGACATAAATATTTACATTTCTTAATGAGTTTGTGTGTGTTTGTATTAATAAAGCATTCTTTAACAGGAAGAAAAAAAAACTCACCCTGCTAACGCCTTAATTTTGAACTTCCAGCCTCCAGAACTGTGAGACAATAAATTTCTACTGTTTTAAATCACACAGTTTGGTGTACCATGTTACAGCAGCCCTAAGAAACTAATATGAAATCAGCCACACGGAGAAGCTGAGCACTGACACACAGTTGCAGGTCTCTCATAAAATCTGCTCTCCTGTCAGGAACCTGGGCACATCTAGGATGTAAAACTGGGGGAGACCTAGGTGCCAATGCCAGAGTACTCTTGTGCTTACTCCAGAAATAATATTAACTTCTCTAGGCCCTTCTTCTTCTAGAGAAACAAAGGGAGAAGGGGATGAAGCAATCTAACTCAAAATCCTAATGAGGCATTTACGTCAGTTTCATTGATGATTTGGGAACATAAACATTAGTTTTAAGGTGTTTAGGGTTGTTTTTTTTTAATAATTTATGTGGGAGTTTTTTGTTTTTCGTGTTCTGGTTTTTGAGGTTTTTGTTTTGTTGGTTTTTGGTTTTGTGTGTGTATGTGATTGTTTTTGAGTGTTTGTTTGTTTTCATTTTGTTTTTTGAGACAGGATCTCATTTAGTTGCCCAGGGTGGAGGGCAGAGGTGTGATCACAGCTCACTGCAGCCTCTGCCTCCCAGGCTCAAACATTTCTCCTACCTCAGCCTCCCAAGTAGCTGGAACCACAAATGCATACCACCACGCCTGGCTAATATTTTGTATTTCTTGTGGTACAGACAGGGTTTCACTATGATGCCCAGGTTGGTCTCAAACTCCTGAGCTAAAGTGATCCACCTGCCTTGGCCTTCCAAAGTGCTGGAATTACAGGCAAGAGCCACCACACCTGACCTATTATTTTATTTTTAATTTTTGTGGGTATACAGTAGTGTATACATTTATGGAATACATTAGATGTTTTGATATAGGCATGCAATGTGAAATGATCACATCATGGAGTATGGGGTCTCCATCCCTTCAAGCATTTATCCTTTGTGTTACAAACAATCCAATTATATTGTTTTAGTTATTTTTAAATGTACAATCAAGTAAGACTATAGTCACCCTGTTGTGTTATCAAATAGGTCTTATTCATTCCTTCTCTCTAACTTTTTTATACCCATTAACCATCCCCATTATATTAGTTGTTTTCACACCACACCACTGATAAAGACATACTCAAGACTGGGCAATTTGCAAAAGAAAGAGGTTTAATAGACTTACAGTTCTTTGTGGTTAGGGAGGCCTCACAATCATGTTGGAAGGTGAAAGGCACTTCTTACACGATGGCAGCAAAAGACAGAATGAGAGCCAAGCAAAACAGGTCTCCCCTTATCAAACCATCAAATCTCATGAGACTATTCTACCAAGAGACAACTACCAAGAGAACAGTATGACAGAAACTTCCCCCCATGCTTCAATTATCTCTCACCGCGTCCTTCCCACAACACGGGGGAATTATGAGAGTACAATTCAAGATGAAATTTGGGTGGGGACACAGCCAAACCATAACATCCGTCTCCCCCACAGCCCCTGAATGTTTGAGTTTGTTATAAATTAGGAAACAAATCCATGATTAACCTGAAAGGTAACTGAATTCATGTCTTATGTATATTAGACTTTGGAGGCTGTGGTAGGTGGATTCTAAGGTGTCCCAATGATCCCCACCTCTTGGTATCGGAACTCTTATGATATCCCCTCCCTCTGAAGGGTGGACTGCATTTACTACCTTGCTTCTAACAAATAGAAAACAGCAAAAGTGACAAGCTGTCACTCCCAAGATTCCATTATAAAAGGACTGTGGCTTCCATCTTGAGAGTCAGAGTCCCTCTCTCTCATGGCTCACTCCAGAGGAAGCCAACTGCCATGCTGTGAGGTAGCCATGCAGAGGGGCCTGCACAGTGGGGGTCTGAAACCTGACAATGACCACATGGAACTGGATCGTCTGCCCTAAAAGAGCCTTTAGATAGGACCCCAGGTCTAGCCACCAGCTTGACTGCCACCTCATGAAGGACCCTGAGCCAGAGACCTCCAGCTAATCTGGGTTCAGAATCCTGATGCACAGAAACTGTGAGCTAGTACAAAGTTGCTGTTGTAAACCACTAAGCCAGGATTGGTGGGGGGAGTAATTTGTCACACAGTGATAATGAATAGAGAGATGTCCTATGGAAGCCTGAGTTTTTGTGGCAGGGTCTGAAATGCGTATTCTGAAGACTGGAGATTGTGTTTTACTCTAATGACATGGAAATTAAGAGAACAGACTGACGGTCAGGGTCAATGTCAGCACAAGGGATGAAGCGCACACTTTGGGTCCAGGAGCTTCATGGCAAACCTCCACCTCCGAGCTCTCCCAGTGCCTGCTTCTCCCATATCCATACTTTTTCTTTTTTTTTTTTTCTTTTTTTTAACTTTTATTTTAGGTTGAGGGTTACAAACGCAGGATTGTCATACAGGTAAAATTGTGTCATGGGGGTGTGTTGTATAGGTTATTTCATCACCCAGGTGCTAAGCCTAGTACCCAATAGTTACTTTTTTCTGCTCCTCTCCCTCCTACCATTCTCCACCCTCCAATAGGCCCCAGGGTATGTTGTTTCCCTCTGTGTGTCCATGTGTTATCATTTAGCTCCCACTTATAAATGAGAACATGTGCATTTGGCTTTCTGTTCCTGTGTTACTTTGCTAAAGATAATGGCCTCCAGCTCCATCCAAGTTCCTGCAAAGAATGAGACATGTTGCTTGACTGTCTCCTCTATCACAAAATTCCACGGTGTATATGTACCACGTTTTCTTTACCCAGTCCATCACCGATGGGCATTTAGATTGATTTCATGTCTTTGCTATATATGCATGTGGTCTTTATAGTAGAATAATGTACATTCCTCTGGGTATTTGCCCAGTAATGGGATTGCTAGGTCGAATGAGAAAACAATCCTCATCCACACTCTTTCTCTCTTTCCACCTTTATAAAATTGAGCAAGGTCAATCTAGCTTCCCAAATCCACTTGTAGAGGACTGAAAGGCAGTTCCCAAAAAGATATATCTTCATCCCAATCTCCAACACCTGTGAATATAACTGTAAATGATAAAAAACCTGATTAAGTTAAGGGTTTTGAAATATATGAAAAAATGCTCACTATTACTAATGATCAGGGAAATGCAAATCAAAACCACAAAGCAATACCACCTTACTCTCCTGCAAAAATGGTCATAATCAAAAAATAATAGATGTTGGTGTGGATGCAGTGAAAAGGGAACACTTCTACACTGCTGGTGGGAATGTAAACTAGTACAACCACTATGGAAAACAGTGTGGAGATTCCTTAAAGAACTAAAAGTAGAAATACCGTTTGATCCAGCAATCCCACTACTGGTACCCAGAAGAAAAGAAGTCATTACTTAATGGCATTCGCAGGAACCTGGATGGAACCAGAGACTATTATTCTAAGTGAAGTAACTCAGGAATGGAAAACCAAAATTATGTGTTCTTATACATAAGTGGGAGCTAAGCTAGGAGAATGCAAAGGCCTAAGAATGACACAGTGGACTTCGGGGATTCAGGGGGAAATGATGGGAAGGGGGTGAGGGATAAAAGACCATAGTACAGTTCAGTATACACTGCTCGGATGATGGGTTCACCAAAATCTTACAAATCACCACTAAAGAATTTATTCATGTAACCAAATACCACCTGTTCTCCCAAAAACCTATGGAAATAAAAAGTTTAAAAATAAAATTAATTAACTTTTTTTTTAAGTTAAGGGTTTTGAGGGGAGGAGCTCATCCTGGTTACCTGGGAGGGCTCTAAGTCCAGTGACAAACATCCTATGACCATGAGGCAGTAGGAGATTCCACCCACAGCAGAGTAGACAGTGTGACCACAGAGGCAGAGATCGGAGGGTACGGCCACAGGTCAAGGAAGACCCAGAGCCACCAGAAGCTGGGAGCAAAACAGAACCGATTCTGCCCGAGAACCTCTAGGAAGAGTGTGGCCCTGCCAACCCCGACCCCCACCCCAGCCCATTGCAACCCTAACCTGAACCCTAATCCTAACCCTAACCCTAACCCTATCCCTATCCCTTCATCCAGGACCAAGCAGGGCTCAGGAATGTTCGCTGCACTATACCTTGGTGTTCAGGAAATGTTATGTGATTGCTCCAATTTCTTCCCAACCACAAGGGCAGAGTTACCCAAGGCCATGGGAACCCACCTCTCACATCAGTGCGGCCTGGATGTGAGACATGAAGTCAACGGACATCATTTTGGAGCTTTAAGATTTGACTGCCCTGCTGGATTTTGGATTTGCATGGGGCCTGTAGTCCCTTTGTTTTGTCCAGTTCCCTGCATTTGGAATGGGTGTATTTACCCAATTCCTGTACCTCCATTGTATCTAGGAAGTAACCAACTTGCTTTTGATTTTACAGGCTCATAGGCAGAGGCGAGTTGCCTTGTCTCAGATGAGACTTTGGACTGTGAACTTTTGAGTAAATGTTGGAATGACTTAAGACTTTGGGGGGGCTGTTGGGAAGGGATTGTTGCTTTTGAAATGTGAGGACATGAGATTTGGGAGGGGCCAGGGGTGTAATGATGTAGTTTTGCTGTGTCCCCAGCCAAATCTTGAATAATAGCTCCCATAACTCCCACGTGTCGTGGAAGGGACCCAGTGGGAGGTAACTGGATCACGGGTTGGGTGTTTCCCATGTTGTTCTCATGGTACTGAATGAGTCTCACGAGATCTGATGGTTTTATAAGGGGGAGTTCCCCTGCACACACTGTTTTTTGCCTGTCACCATGTAAGATGTGACTTTGTTTCTCCTTCATCTTCCACCATGATTGTGAGGCCTCCCTAGCTATGTGGAACTGTGAGTCCATTAAACCTCCTTTCCTTTATAAATTACCCAGTCTCAGGTATCTGTATGATCAGTGTGAGAACAAACTAATACACTGCCTTCTCAATGAGACCTCACCCAAGAAGGCTTCCTGTGGGTGACCCCAGCAGAAAGAGGCTTTGTTGGTACTACTGGGGCAGAGTGTGAGAGATCAGCTGGGCTTCACTCACATCAAGAATGATGTAGGAACCTGGTGCGGTAGCTCATGCCTGCAATCCCAGCACTTTGAGAGGCCGAGGCAGGTGGATCACCTGAGTTCAAGACCAGCCTGGCCAACATGGTGAAACCCTGTTGGGGTTTCTAAATACAGAATAAACCCTGTTGGGGGTTATTAAAATACAGAAATTAGCCAGGTGTGGTGGTGTACACTTATAATCTCAGCTTCTAGGGAGGCCTAAGAAGAATTGCAGAGGATACAGTGAGCTGAGATTGTACCACTGCACTACAGCCTGCGTGACAGAGTCAGACTCCATCTCAGAAAAAAAAAAAAAAAAAAAAGAATAGTGTGGCCAGAGTTCCTGGAGAGGGAGGCCCAGCAGTACATCCCACATGGATGACAAGAGCACAAATGAGGAGCCCTCTCCTTTTCCTTTCCTCCCTCCTCCCCTCCCAGACCCTGAAGGAACTGGAAGCAGCTGCAAGCAGTGGGAGAGGTGAATGGAGAGAGTAAAGACACTGGCCACACACCCACTGCCCATCCCCCCCAACCTTCCCCACTGTGGAAAGCCAGGCCTGGGTCAGCTTGAATAGGAGAAGTTTTATATTGGATGGGAGATAAATATGTTTGTTTAGATAGGACTGGCTTTATTTTCTTAACTTGGCAAAAGCAGTTTCCTTTTTGCCCAACATTTTATAAGAATTTTCAAACATACAGAAAAGTTGAAAGAATAGTATAATAAACACCTACATATTCACCACCTAGATTCAAAAATTATTAACATTGTGTGTGTGTGCATGTGTGTGTATACATGGTCTTGCTAAGCCACTTGAAAACAAACTTCAGACATCATGACTCTTCATTCTTAAATCCTTCAATGTATATCTCCTAAAAGAATCAGACTTTCAATGCCTGAAGTTGAAATTGATCTAATACCTGAAAGAAATGAGTAAACTATGCTTAGCTGAAACATTTTCAAGGAGTGGTGCTATGGTTTCAATGTCCCCTTCAAAACTCATGTTGAAATTTTATTGCTATTATAACGGTATTAACAGCTGGGGACCCAGCCAGGTGCCTCACGCCTGTAATCCCAGCACTTTGGGAGGCCAAGGCGGGTGGATCACCCGAGGTCAGGAGTTCGAGACTAGTCTGGCCAACATGGAGAAACCCCATCTCTACTAAAAATACAAAAATTAGCTGGGCATGGTGGCATGTGCCTATAATCCCAGCTACCTGGAAGTCTGAGGGAGGAGATCACTTGAACCCGGGAGGTGGAGGTTGCAGTGAGCTGAGATCGTGCCACTGCACTCCAGCCTGGAAGAAAGGAGCAAAACTCCATCTGAAAAAAAAAAAAAAAAAAGATGGGAACTTTAAGATATGATTAGGTCATGAGGGCTCTGCCCTCAACAGTGGATTAATGATGTTATCAGAGGAGTAGGTTAGTTATCCTGGGATCGGGCTCCTAATAAGAGGATAAGCTCAGCCCCCAATTCTCTCTGTGTTTCACACTGTCTCACCCTCTCTCACCATGTGACGCTTGCCACCATGTTATGATGCAGCACTAAGGCCATCACTAGAAGTGGTACCATGCTCTTGGACTTCCCACCCTCCAGAACCATGAGCCAAATAAATCTCTTTTTTATTTTTATAAAGTATCCGGTCTGTGGTATTCTATTATAGGCAACAGAAAGGGACTAAGACAATGTGGAGAGAGAGAAGCAACAGAGCAAATGCAAGGACGAAGCCAGAAGAAAAATAAAAACTGTATCCTATTTTGCACTCTACAAGACCAGCCCACAAAATGACTCAGTTTCATAAAGATAAGACAATTTCAGATAATGACAGATGCTATGAAGAAAATCAAACAAAACAGAAGGGATAAGAGTAAGGCTAGAAGGTAAGGCAACATTACAGTCACTGGTAAGAAATGAAATCCCCAGAAAAAGAAGGTAACATTTGAGATGAGACCTTGATGACAAGGACAACCCGACAATATAAGACAATCAGGAGAACAGCATTCAAGTCAGAGTAACCAATAAGGCCAAAGGCCTGGAGGCAGAAGGAACATGGAGTAATATCTTGGTGAAGGACAGGTGGCAGAAAGTACTGAGGGAGAGGAAGTGATCAAGACCAGATCCTGTTAGCCAAGAAGAGGAGTATGGGGAGAATTTTAAGCAGGAGAATGGCTGATCTGACCTAGGTATCTAGATGTTATTGCTGCTTAGCAGCAAAAGACTTGTTGGGGGAGGGCCAAAGTGAAGCTGGGAGACCATCAAGGAGGCAGTTTGCAATCCTCCAGGTGAGAAAGTATGGTGGCTTGGACCAGGATGGTGGCAGTGAGGTAGGCATTGTTGCTCTCTTCACTTTACAGATGAGGAAACAGAGTCCCAGAGAAGTTAAGTGATTTGATGAAGGTCATGCAGTCTTTAGGTAGCAGATGGTTAAAATGGTAAATTTTGTGTTACATATATGTTATTACTTTTTATTGTAATGAAATACATATAACACAAAATTTACCATTTTAACCATTTTTTAAGGGTACAATAAGTGGCATTAAGTATATTCACGATGTTGTGAACACGACTGTTACCCATTCATAACTTTTTCATCATCTCAAATAGAAATTCAGTACCCATTAAATCAGAACTCCCCTTTCCCCCTCCGTGAGCCCCTCGTAACTTCTGTTCTACTTTCTGTCTCTGAATTTACCTGTTCTATGTACCTCCTATAAATTGAATCATAAAATATTTGTCTTTCTGTGCCAACTTATTTTCACTTAGACTAATGTCTTTGGGACTCATCCATGTGTCACCGTT
Source organism: Ateles fusciceps (assembly GCA_036589455.1). NCBI lineage: Eukaryota > Metazoa > Chordata > Mammalia > Primates > Atelidae > Ateles > Ateles fusciceps. The sequence goes on along the minus strand of JAZHEH010000681.1, from coordinate 24,268,592 downwards.
TTCTTCCTTTTTAAGGCTTAATAATATTCCATTATATGTCTATGTTAACATTGTGTTTATCCATTCATCTGTTGATGGAGGATGGGGCTTTTACCAAGATGTCTGATTCCAACGCTATTCTGGTTGGCTCTGTTGAGCCCAGTGCAGTACCCGCTGCAGCCACCAGAGGGAGCACAGGGAGCACAAGGTGGGCACACTGCAAGCACCTGGCGGTTTCTGGGAGGAAGAGGAATAGATCCGGCCTTTTGCACACAAAATCTTACAAGCAGAAACCATGCATAGAGGGAAGCTGGCTGCCAGGAAAGCGACCAGACTATAGAATTGGCCACAAGTGGAGATAAGGAGAAGGGAGGGTTAGGGCTGGAAGGAGCTGCCCCTGTGATCCTGGTCCAACCCCTAAAATGGAAACAGACGCCTCTGGCCACCCCACAGTTTCCCTGCCAGCTGTCCTCAGCATGAACAACCTCCGTACTGAAGAGCTCAGGAGGGAGGTAAAGGGGGGCTGGGTCCAGTAAGGCTCGGGTTCCCATTCCTGCCCCTTCTCCAGCAGCGGCGTGACCTCCAACCTGTGGCTTGCACATTTTACGGATGAGGAAACTTGGGACTTGGAGCTGTTGATTGTCCAGAGCAAGTGGAATAAGCAAGATCTGAATGCCACCACGTGCCTTGTGACTCTCTTCTCCAGGTTCAGCACTCTGGTTTCTTCAGCCGTATCTCATGATATATGGTCTTTAGGATTCTTTCCCACCTCATCTGGTTGGCCAGCCTCCCTGCAGGCAAAACACACAAGGGTCTGTGGCTCTTGAGTCTGGTCTGGCCATGGTGGCTTCCCTCCTCTGAGTACCCAGCCTCTAATAATGCTACCCAAGTTTGCCCTGGCTGGTTTTGGCAGCCACCTCATGTTGACTGAATTTCTGTCAGTTTCAATCCCTCGGCTTTTCTCACATGTGCTGTTGCTAAGCCATTTCTCCCCCACTGCATCCTTGTGCAGCTGGGTCTTTGGATCCGAGTCCAGGAACTGACATTTATCCCTGTCAAATTCATCTTGTTCATTCATCTGACAAACATTTGTTCAGTGCCCACGCCATACCAGGCACCAGGAATTCAGGAACGAAGACAAGGCTCCTGGTCCAAGGAGCTCACATTGGTATTCATCACAGCAGTAGCCACCAGTGAGTGGGGGCCTACTGTGTGCCAGGCAGACAGCCTCTGCTGGGTGCTGAATGTGGGCTGTCTTCTTAACCCTTACAGCACTTCAGCGTCGGTGGCATTGTCCCCATTTTGCAGATGGGAAAACCAACGCTCAAAAACTTTATGCGACTTGTCTGAAATGACATTGCTGGAAGGAAGCAGGCCCAGTATTCAACCTTCCAATTGCTTTGAATCAATTCAGTCCTCGTACTTAGACACCAGCTTTTGGTTCTCTGCAAACCTGACAAACTTCATACGTCTCTGAATTTCATCAACAGCATGGATGAAGCTAAGATGAGATCAGAGCTCTGGGGTGCGCCACCAGTGCCCCCTTGCCCAAGATAAACAGCCACCTGTGATTCTGCACCCTGTAGGTTCAGCAGACACAAATGTACCCGACCCTGAACTCCCGCCCTCACCCCCAGCCCCAGCTCCCTCCCCTGACGAGCAGCTATGTACACGGTTGCTGGCATCTTTAACATCAAACTGGTCCCCACTGCCAAGTCCTCCACTTGCAGGAGCTCAGCTGTGACTGGCCCTTGCCTTCATCATGATAAGTTTCATCCACCAATCCCCCTTCCCAGGAGGGATACTCCAAGTCCAGGGACAAGGTGGGGTGGGGGCAGTTGAGGGGATTTCACAGGCTCTGAGCATCTTCCCCTGCATCTGTGACTTCTCTCCCATGCCGTCTTCTCCTGGAGGCTCAGCCCATCTTTGTCATTAAGCTCTTATGCCATGCTGAGAGAGACCAACTGCGGAGCAGGCCTGTGCAAGGGCCGTGAGCAGAAAATAAGGCAGGCAGAATACATGTGCTGCTTGGTGGGGATAGGTATAAAATGGGCTCCAAGCTTCCCGCCAGGACCCAGGGGACACCATACTTCATGACAGAGTTTGGGCTTTACCATCTCCCAGGACAACCTACACTCACCACCTCACACCCCTATGAGCCTGGAACAATTATTCTGCCCATTTTTACAGGGAAGAAAACTGAGGCCCAGATGATGGAGGTGACTCCAGAGGTTTAAAGACCCTTAGGACATTGTTTGAAAACCTCCAGTCTAGCTTTTTGTGCCTGAAGAGCATCTGGGGAATATGAACTCACCAAGCTCCTGCCACGGGCTCAGAGAGCAGCAGCACATTCATCCTTCCGGAAGGTCCTGCCTTTGTGGCCTTATAGTTGGTTGGGGAGAGGACAGATAATAAGCATGTATGTCATTTCAGACAGTGATGAGTGCTATAAAGAGTGTATAGAGGCAGTATGGAGAAACCTGCTCTAGCTTGCGTGGTCCAGGAAAGCCTCTCGGAGGAGGTGTGATTTGAGGAGCCAAGAAAGACCCAGCCTTGGAAGCAATAAGTGTAGAGATGCTGAGAGGGAACAAGGCTCTCCACCCAAAGCATGGGTGGTGTAACAGGGAGGAGACCTCATAGCTCAGACAGAAGATCCCAATGGGGAAGTGCTGGGAAGATGTCCCAGGGAGCCTGACACCTGTCCCAACCCCACCCCCCCCACCATTCTTCCTTCGTTCTCCAAAGCAATGCTCTGTGTCTTCCCCATTTCCTCCCATCTTCAAAATCCATTTCTGCGCAAGGCCCAGCCCAGAGCAGGAGCTGGATAAATGTTTGCTGGATGAATAACCTCCTGAAGGCCAGCAAGGAGGAAGCGTGAGGACAAATCCGACGAGATCCTACTTCGAGATCGTACTTTCGTCGGCAAGGAATCACTTGATGGAGTTGATGGCCCCTTGAGGTGGTTCAAGCAGAAAAGACAAAGGAATTCCAGAAGGTGGGAGGAGGGGGGGTCGCCTACACAATTGGAAGATTTCACACAAAAGTCCAGATTTCAAGCTATTTTTAAAATATCTGAAGATCTGGCAACCGAAGCCTGCAGATCCCCATGGCAACACCAGCTGGTGCTGAGCGGGCCGCTGCCCCCTTCAGACTGGACATGCGCTCTGCAACTCCCCGCGGCCCCGTGCTCCCTTCTGCTGGCACTGGGCCCACCTCACTCGGCCACATCACCTGGCCCCCTGGGTTGAATCGGCCAACCGCCACCTAAGACCTCGGATGAACAGAAAGCCAGGCTGGGACATGGGGGCTGTGGCATCTGTCCCTTCCGCCTGCTGCTAAGGAGCGCCAGCCTGGGGTCCCGCCGTCAAGTTCTTAGGCAGGTGTCCGGTGTGCGGGGCTCCTGGACCAACAAAATCCGTTCCCTGTGCTGGGTTCCTTCAAAAAGGTGCCGTTCCGGTGCACACCAGAAGGGGGCGACTCTCCAGCCGCGCCTTCGGAGCTGCCCATGAGGGCCGTTCCTAGCCTTGCCCTAGCAGCTGGAGCTCACAGAGTGTCCTGTACCCCTGCCCTGTGCCGCCTGGGGTGGCAGCCGAGGCCCAGGCTGCCTGGCAATGTGATGGGCTCGATCAGAATTGGCTAGGCCAGGGCCGCCTCCAGGGGCCCTGGCGCTCCTCCTGTCCTGCTTCTCTTCTTCCTCTTCTGAGAGCACTGGGCCTTCCTGAGGCCTGTTCCCTTGGGGCTGACCCTGCAGTTAAGTACTGCGTGCTTGGTACTGTGCTCAGGCTTTATATACTTTTATTTAAAACCCCAACAATCCCATAGGTAGGTTTTAATCCCCATTTTGCAGTTACAGGTGAGGAATCTGAGGCTTACACGGGCATCACCTGCCCAAGTCCACACAGCTAACAAGTGGTAGAGTCGAGATTCAAATTGAGGCCTGCGGAGTCCCCACTCACTGAACTGCCTCACTCTCACAGAGGACGTTTTAGAATCAGCCCATGAAGGGAGAGAGGCGGGGTGGTTTGAGGGCAGAGGACATCCCTTGCCAGGTCAAGCCTGAAACCACTGTACACAGGCCGCCCAATCTGCTGGAAACACCCAAGGACAGGGGCTGAATCTGGGCCCCTGATATGTCATTGATTAAACCAAGGGCTGAGGCCCCCGATCAGCCACCAGAGAGGAAAAGCTCCTGACCTTTGGGAATTTAGGGACTGCCTCACCATCCTTGCCAGGGGCCGCAGTCTGGGCAACAGAACAGGGGCCCCCACGTGCTGCAGAACTGCCTGGAACCACCCTGGAGAGAGTGGTGAGCAGGCAGTCAGAAGGCAGGAGCTAGAGCAGGAGCAGGGGCATGGAAGCTTCATGAGGAGCAAGAGACCCGGAATCTGCACAAAGTCAGTCTAGATGCCACTGAGTATGACTCAGTGAGCTCCTGGAGCCTCAGGGGTCGAAAGCCTCAGGAGCTTCCCCACTCCCACCCCAGGAGGACGGAGAAGCCCAGGGAATTATCGGCCCCTCTGAGACTATCACAGAGATGTCCCAGCCCCTGAGACCAAGGCCACCAGCCTGGATGGAAGAGAAATTCTCCCCAAGCTGATTCATCCATTTTACCTCTCATTTCACCCCTGCACACCTTGCACTCACATCCTGGGTTGGCAGGTCCCTCCCCCAGTTTTATCTGTTGATCCCACCCTCAGCATCAAAATTCAGTGTAAAGGCCACCTTCTCCAGGCAGCCCACCCTGATCCCATTCCCCAAACCTGGTCATTATCTCCCTCTCCTTCAACCCCTGGAATGTGTGGACTTCTCCCATGGCAATGAGGTCATCTCCTTCATGCTATGATTGTTTCTGGGCTGCTGCCCCTTTTGAGGCTGGATGGTAGGGCAGGTGCCATAGCTCCTAGAATGGGGCCTCAGATGTACAAGCCCATGATACACGATGGATGGATGGATGGATGGATGGATGGATGGATGGATGGATAGATGGATGGAAGGATGGATGGATGGATGGAGGGATGGATGGATGGATGGAGGGATGGATGGATAGATGGATGGATGGACGGAGGGATGGATGGAGGGATGGATGGAATGGATGGATGAATGGATGGACAGATGAATGGGCAGATGGACAGATGAATGAGTGAGCAGGTAGGAGGGTTGATGGCTCACAGAAAGTTCCATGAGGCCGCCTGGAATTGTCCAGAATGCCCAGACTTCCCTACTGCTCCTAAAGATAAGATTCCACTGTCTCACTTGTCACAGCTCCTCCCCTGCCTGAGTGAATTTAAGATTTTAAAGTGTCTGCTGTGTGGAGGTGCCAGGGAAGTGGAGAATCAACCAGTGTTGCTTCCCTCCCTGCACCTCAGTTTCCCAGAGATAAGATGAGGACATCAGATCAGATGATTTCATGGGCCCTTCCAGCTCAAAACACATCTCCACACTAGGACCCAACAGAGAACAGGGGAGACTGACTGAACCCAGGTCAGCTTAAAGAAGCCCCTGAAAGAGTTGGAACAAAAGAGGAAAAGAGAAAAGGTGGGAGGAGGAAGGGAAGGAGTGGGGAGGCAGGGAAGGAGAAAAAAGAGAAAGAAAATCTATTTCCATATCCCAAATTAAACATGCATCTAACATGTTAGATTTCCCAAATGTATAATGTCTTTTTCAAAAAAGTTAATTTGAACATATTGAATGTAGGATCACAGCATGTAAGAAATGATGGATCCCCTAATAAGGTGGATTTGCCTTGGGCAGGGATGGCCTGGGGCAGAGAATGCCAAAGGGAAGCATGAACCGTGTGGGGTGGCAGAGGTAGGGTGAAGGTGTGGTTGGGGGTGCTCTTCTAGTCACTTTATCTCCCACTGTAGCCAGAGCACCCCCCCACACCCACAGTCCCCACTTCAGCCAGAGCACCTCTCCTGCCTGCTTTATGCATTGATCTTATGAACCTAATATATTGTTTGAATAAAAGGTTCCTGGTGCTTTTTTTAAAAAGGCACTTTACTAATGAAGAGAAACAAGGGGTCCAGAGAGAGTGATTTGTCCAAGGTCATACAACAAGTACGTCACACTGTTCCTGATATCACTAATCCAATCACATCCACTAGGGGTTGGGGGGCACTGCCCGGATGCAGCTGCCCCTGCCTGGGCGGTTTAGATCTGTACACTCTGGCTTAACTCCAGCAGCCTCAGTGGGGAGTCACCAGGCTCCTTTCAACAACATTCCACTAGGACAGGAACAGATGGATAACCCAAGCCAATTAGGAACCAGAAAATCTCCAAGAGGGCAAATGCCCAGAACAGGGGGGAGCTCAGGGCAGCAGCCCAGCTCACTGCAAGCCTCACAGTCGAAAACCTTCCTAAAACAACCCCTTGGCTGCCTTGGAGCATAATTTAATCTTCCTTTGATGACTCCGGATCTTGCCGTGCCTCAGGCCACTCTAAGAACATCAATAACTGCTGGGTCCAGGTGGGAAGCTGAGGGGAGGGGCTGGACCCAGGTTGACCAGCTGACCCTGCCCTGTAGTAGGGGAGAAACTCAGTCTGGACCCTGGGGCTGGAGGCTGCCTTGGTGGAGAGGGCAGCACAGGAGAATGGGAAGCCCTTTCCAACCAAGAAGGGGAGCCCTAAGGGGTCCCCTCTCTAGCCCTCAGAGCAGGTGGGAATGCCTGGTCCCAGGGATTTCTGGAGGTAGGAAGAGAGAGAGGTAAAGGCAGGCAGGAGTGACGCTGAAGACCAGCCTAGGTGACCTTTTCAAGGGAGAGGCAATATATTAATAGTACAATGCCCCCACAGACTTCGTAGAAAACGTTGGTTCTAAGGGAGGGAATGGGCTTAGAGCCACCCTGTGCCTGCCCTGCCGCTTCCTGGCTCAGGGATGGTGAGAAGGTCACTTAATCTCTCTTTGCCTCAGTTCCCCAATTATTAATGCTAGACTAGTCACAGGGCTGCCGCAAGGGTTAAATGAGCCTAATAGTGGTGGCTAGAAGTGAGGGTCTTAGCCCGAAGTCTCTGCCGAGGACAAGGCCGGAAGAACAGACAGAGTGTTCATGGGTTGGTCCTCAGGTGAGACTGGACATTTGGCTTGGTTTGGTTTGGCTTGGCTTGTCTGTATTTCCCACGTTTTATGCAAGAAACACACATTATTATATAAATAAAATAATATTCATAGTGAAAATAAAACAGTAGGGACTGCACTTGATCCCCAGGGGGAAGCGGCTGATCAGAAGAGAAGCCATTCATTGAGGGTGGGATGGAAGGGGGCAGAGACACAGACAGGGGAGACACAGACAGACACACAGTCAGAGACAGACAGGAGAGACAGAGAGACACAGTCAGAGACACAGACAGGAGAAACACAGTCAGAGACACAGACAGGGGGAGACACAGTCAGAGACACAGTCAGAGACACAGTCAGAGACAGACAGGGGGAGACATAGAGACACAGTCAGAGACACGGACAGGAGAGACACAGTCAGAGACACAGTCAGAGACACAGACAGGGGGAGACACAATCAGAGACACAGTCGGAGACACAGACAGGGACACAGACAGGAGAGACGCAGTCAGAGACACAGTCAGGGGAGGTCCTGGCTGCCCCAGGGGCCCAGGAGATGGCAGCCCTGCATTCTCAGGGATAGATAAAGGTGACATTTTCTGTCTGAGTGTGTCCTAACACTTCCTGAGAGGCAAATCTCCATCACCTACTCAGTAGGTGCCAGCCAGGGGAGGCAGCACAGAGGAGAACACTGCCTGCTTACGGGCACCAGAGCGTCTCCCATTTGCTGTCCTCAGCTCCAAGTCCTCTGAACATCAGTTGAGAGGGACCTTGGCCCCTCAGAGCTCAGGCCAGATCCTTCCCAGAATCTCCTCTGGGTGAGCCTGCCTGGGCTGCCTGTCCCTCTGTCCAGCCAGCAGCACTGCTAGGCTCAGCCATGCTGCCCCACCCCGAGCCGGCCTTCGCTGAGGCAGCCCTTTGAGGAGAGCTGGGCTTGGTGGGTCCACAGCGCTCTCCCTGCCAGTGATGTTAATCCGCAAAAGAAAGTCAAACATTAGCCCGGGAAACAGCTTATGCCTTATATAAGCCCCCCTGGGGGGAGGCACAAACACAGCTTGTTAGAGCTCAGCCGCCCAACTACAGCGGCTGCCGGGCCCTAGGACAGAGCAGGGACCTCAGCTACACTCATCACCAGCCCCATCGGATCCAGACCCAGCCACCAGGTGAGGAGGGAGGGAGGGCCCCCCAGCCCAGGCACCAAAGAACCCCGGGGAATCTCCCAGGACCAAGTCCTCATTGCGACTGGCCAATCCCCTAATGCCCTCTGAGACCCTCTTCGGCTCTTTGGACACCCCAGCATTTGGAGGCCAGCTCCACGAAACCGCCAGAAGCCAGAAGGCTCTGGGCTTGGGGGAGGCCTTTCCCAGCAGGCAACCTGAACTCTACTAACCCTGTGTATCTGCCTGGAGCAACTGGGGACATCCCCCCCCCCAACCCCCGCAATCCGTCCTTAGTAGCCAACGCCCAAGGCTCGGCCCCTTGGTCCCTGCTATGTGTCCTGCACTGTCCCATGCATGCAGCGTGTGCGACCAGCCTAGCTGAGCACACACAGGCTCGTACTCGGAGGTGCACACACGCATAACACACACCCGAGCTCACATGGCTGTGTCCTTCTGCTCCAGCCTAAATGCACACATACCTGTAGATACCTTTGTGTCCACACACCTGGACACACACCTACACCTTTGATCCCACAACCCTACATGCAGCGGGGTTCTTCCTCATGCATCCACCCAAGAATCTGTGGATTCACACACCTGAGGCCCCACCTCTTTTTTTTTTTTTTTTTTGAGACAGAGTCTCACCCTGTCACCAGGCTGGAGTGCAGTGGCACGATCTCAGCTCACTACAACCCCTGGTCCAAGTGATTCTCCTGCCTCAGCTTCTTGAGTAGCTGGGGTAACAGGCACATGCCACCATGCCCACCTAATTTTTGTATTTTTAGTAGAGACAGGGTTTCACCATGTTGGCCAGGACGATCTGGATCTCCTGACCTCAGGTGATCCAACCCCCTTGGCCTCCCAAAGTGCTGGGGTTACAGGCATGAGCCACCGCAGCCGGCCGCCTCCACCTCTTCCACACTTACACATGCACTGCTCCACACACCTGTGCTGGCACATCCACCTGGTTCAGCCTCCCACCTATGGTTCCATAGGCCGAGGCACCACCACACACACATATACCTCTCCCTGGCCTATGCCCTGCCCACAGCTCTGGCTCATCTTGCCCCAGTGCCATGACCTTCTCCGAGATTCTGGACCGTGTGGGAAGCATGGGCCGTTTCCAGTTCCTGCACGTGGCCATACTGGGCCTCCCGATCCTCAACATGGCCAACCACAACCTGCTGCAGATCTTCACAGCTGCCACTCCTGCCCACCACTGTCGCCCGCCCCCCAATGCCTCCGCAGGGCCTTGGGTGCTCCCCATGGGCCCAAATGGGAAGCCTGAGAGGTGCCTCCGTTTTGTACATCCGCCCAATGCCAGCCTGCCCAATGACACCCAGAGGGCCACAGAGCCGTGCCTGGATGGCTGGGTCTACAACAGCACCAAGGACTCCATCGTGACGGAGGTATGCCTGGGCAAACCCTCTCCCTCCACTTACCCACACACCCCCACACCCTGCACCACTGGTGGGCAGCAGAGGAGGCTGGGGTCTGGTGTTCCCAGGACCCGAGGACAGGCCGCTGGGCAGACAAAGAGGAAAAACCTGAGTGCAGAGGCATTTCCACCAATAGCCTTGGTTTCTCCACACTCAGAGCCCAAGTGCTTCAGCAAACTGCTACCGAGGGCCTGTTCTGTGACCAGTGCAGAGCTCAGTTCTGGGATCACAAAAATGCACCATGCCTGCTCCCAGGGGGTCTACAGCGTGGTGGGGATAGCACCCATTAAGGAAAATACCACACAGAGAAGTACAAAATTACAACTTCAAAGTGACCTCATACTACGACCTACACCCAGGGTGGGTGTGAAAGTGAGGGCGTGGGGAGACAGGCGTTGAAGGAATTCTCCCCAAAGAAATGCCCCTGGAACTCAGATCTGAACTTCAGCCAAGGGCCAGACAGGCAGTGAGGAAAAGGAGGAAAATTCCATCTTGTGCAAAGGCCCCAAGGTGGGAGGGCTGTGGAGGAGGGACTGCACAGAGGGGACGCTTGAAACACTCCACAGCAGACCCAGAAAATGTCTTGTCCACACACACACAGCCACTCCTGAGTTCACCTCTCATTCCCTCATCCCTTCACTGATTCACTGACTCTCTCACCTGCCACCTCGGGGAAATTCAGAGTTAAATCAGACTCAGTGAACTGACAGGCGAGTGATAGAAGGAAGCCTATGACAGGATGAAGATGAGGAATTGGGAATTGACATTTATTGGACATCGCTAACTGCCAGGCACATTTGGGTGCTCGGTAGACACTGTCTTGCTTGATTACAAAGTCATGCTCTGTTGCAGGTGATTTCTATCTCCCCTTACAGATTTTTTAAAAAACAAAAAATCTAAGACCCAGAGAAGGGAAGTGATTGTGTAGTGCCACATGGCTGGTCAGTTTCAGAACTGGAATTTAGAGCTAAAGCTCATAAGAGGTACAGGGGGACAAACGTTATGCAAGTTCAAAAGAGAGATAAACCGTTGGATTCAAGGGAGGCTTCCTGGAGGAGGTGGTGTCTGAGCAGTGAGCAGAGACCACTGTTTTCATCCTCCCTCAGGTACCATGAGCCCGTCAGGGGCAAGATCCTGTTTTGCCTCATGAAAAGAGATGCATTGCAAAGCCCTTACCTGGTGCCAAGCACTACACATCTGTGGATCCCTGGAGGCCCAGGAGATGAAATCTCTTTAGGAGAAGTATTATCATCTCCAGTTCACAGATGAGGAAACTGAGGCTCAGCTTGATTCCATGACCTTCCCATGTTACACATGGCTAAAACCTGGCAGAGGCAGGCTTTGAATGTAGGCCTATGTTCAGAGTCTATGTGACTGCTATTCATTTAACAAATATTTTTATATAAAGTGCTTACTATGTGCCAGGCATTGCTCTAAGAGCTCCACAGATATTGACACTTTTAACCTTTCTGACAACACAATAAGGGAGTTCGTATTTTAATTCCCTCTCTCAGATGGGGGAAATTGAAGCACAGAGAGGTTAAGTAGCTTGGACAAGGTCACACAGCTAATAAGTGGCAGATTCAGGACCCAAACACACGCACCTGTCTCCCAGAGCTGCACTCCAAACAATATCATTTGCTGCTCTCATATTCCTAGATTATATCTCCTCCCAGTCATGTTGGCTTTTTTTCCCCAGCATCAAGCATAATGCCTGAAACCCATCAAGTATCCAAACATTTCTTGACCTGCAGTGCATAATACTGAGGACACAAAGTCAAAAAGCCGCTAGCCCGCCTGCCTCCAGGAGCACACCACTAGTGAGACACAGATCCACTCTCAAGGATCATGGGTGGTTTGGTGGAATACACAAGTTTCCCAAGGCAGGGATTTTCTGCTGCTTTGTTTACTACTCTATCTGCAGCAGCTAGAATAGTGCCTGGCACAGAGGAGGGGTTCTGTATGAATGAATATGCGCTGTGTACGTTCAGAGTGCTCTGAAGCCCAGGGGGGGTTACCTAACCAGCATGGAATGGGGATTGAGGCAGGCTTGCTGGAGTCAGTAATGCCCACACTGGGCATAGAAGTGTGAGAGTTAGTGAGTAGTGCACCCCAGGCAAAAGGAAGAGTGATGGTGGCAGGGGAAGGGTCAAATGCAAAGGCACAGAAGCAAGAAGAAAGGCCAGGATCAGTAGCTCAGACCTGTAATCCCAGCACTTTGGGAGGTGAGAGTTAGTAAGCAGTGCACCCCAGGCAAAAGGAGGAGTGGAGGGGGAGGAGAGTCAAATGCAAAGGCACAGAAGCAAGAAAAAGGCTGGGCGCAGTGGCTCACCCCTGTAATCCCAGCTACTTTGGGAGGCCAAGGCAGGTAGATCACCTGAGGTCAGGAGATCAAGACCAGCCTAGCCAATATGGTGAAACCCCATCTCTACTAAAAACACAAAAATTAGCCAGGCGTGGTGATGCACACCTGTAGTCCCAGCTACTTGGGAGGCTGAGACTGGAGAATTTCTTGAACCTGGGAGGCGGAGGTTGCAGTAAGCCTAGATCCCACCACTGCACTCCAGCCTGGGTGACAGAGCAGGACAACTTAGTCTCAAAAAAAAAAAAAAAAAAAAGAAGAGAGCAAAAAATCAAGATTGCAAGTGCCAAGTGAAGGCTGGAGGAGTGGGCAGTAGGATATGGAAGTCCCCCAGACATGGAGCTGGAGAGGACAGCAGGAGGAAGGCCCAGCTTGGATGCTGCAGCGGCGAAGGTGTGGCTTGTGTCCTAAGGGCAATGGGGAGCCAGTGAATGTGGTGGTGTTAAGCAGGAGAGTGGCACGACAGGTCACCTTCAAAGGATTGTCACTCTATCCTTTAGAGAGTTGTTTGTGGAGTCTTTTAGTCCAGCAGGGAGACCCATTAACAAGCTGCACAGGGATCCAGGACAGAGAAGACAGACAGAAGGCACAGTCAGAATAGATACCAGGAAGGTCAGGAAGTTGGAACCTATGGGACCTGGTAACTGAATGTAACTGAATGATGTAGGGCGTGAGGGGCAAGGAGGGAGTGAAAGATGCCTCAATAGCCATAAGTACGTTTCCAAATGTACAGGTGACTTGCTGTGCACCTGGGCTCTGGGAAGACAAAGAGGAGTAAAACCCACCACCCATGTCCTCCAAAAACACAGAACCCAGCCAAAGAAACACAAATCCCAGAGGGAACAATTAAACCATCATCATCACCACCATTTACTGCGTGTTCACACTGTGCCAGATGGTTCTAAGCACTTTGGCCACATAAACTCATTTCATCTTCACAATTACCCTCTAAGGTTAGCACCTATTTTTCCAATTTTATTATTATACTTTAAGGTCTGGGGCACAGATCGTGCAGGTTTGTTACCTAGGTATACACGTGCCATGGTGGTTTGCTGCATCCACCCCCCCAATCATCTACATTAGGTATTTCTCCTAATGCTATCCCCTCCCCCTAACCCCCACCCCCCGACAGGCCCCAGTGTGTGACGTTCCCCTCCCTGTGTCCATGGGTTCTCATTGTTCAACTCCCACTTATGAGTGGGAACATGCGGTGTTTGATTTTCTGTTCTTGTGTCAGTTTGCTGAGAATGATGGTTTCTAGCTTCATCCATGTCCCTGCAAAGGACATGAACTCATCCTTTTTTATGGCTGCATAGTATTCCATGGTGTATCTGTGCCACATTTTCTTTATTCAGTATTATCCCATTTCACAGATGAGGAAACTGAGGAACAGGTCACTGGTCCAAGGCCTCACATTTCATACACGATGGAGTGGGGAGTCAAAATCAAGGGTCAGGCTCCAGAGCCTATGCTTCTCAGGACTGCACAACCCCCAACCCCTAATCTGTGAGGCTGACTGTGCACCCCACTGCCCAAGGGCAGTGTTGAGTGGGTGGCCTGTCCACAGATCCTCTTTCCCTGCCTTTAGTGGCTCCTCCAGGGCAGGGACAGTCCCTCCCTCACCCATCCCTGTCCTTACAGGACTAGATGCATGGTAAGTGCTCAATCAACACTGAATGAAGGACGTGCCCCCTCAGAGCCTGGTGGGGGATGCAGACACTGCTAACTGCTGGGAAGTGGCTTCCTTTCCAGAAAACCCCTCAAGCAGCCTCTAGGAAGGCAAGACAGAGAAAGGTTTGCAGGCCTTGCACCCAGTCAAGCATCAGTTCATGCTTAAGCCAGTTCCCAGTCACCATGTCAGCAGTTGAGACAGTGTGAACCGCCATTCCAGCAAGATTCCCTGGGGTCACCAGGCCTCAGGGTGCTGCACACTTCTCTGGGTCAGGTCTGACCCAGGTGTGCATCAGGCTCTGGATCTCCAGAACTCTCAGCTGTGAAAGCCCATAGGAAGCATCCCTGCCCAGCCATTGATGCGTTCGTGGCTGGACTCAGCCAGCCACTGGTACCAGGACAGCAAGGGCAGAGCCCTTTCATCTTTCTGTTTGTGGTTCAGCCGTAACAAGTCCAGTTCCATGTGCTTGGGTCAGGTTCTGGCACCCTCTGCTAGAGGCAGAGCAGTGGCTGGACCTTATCTACAAGTCAGAGGCAGGGAACTGGATATGCTGGCTCCAGGTGAGGAGGGCGATAACAAGGAAGGCGGGGTATTTGGCAAAGAGTGAGGTCAGTCCAGGTGACTCCCGTTAGGAGAAGCAAGGTGCCATCTCCCAAACAGAGAGGGGGAATCGTGAACCAGAGCTCACAACCTGCCTCAGCCAATTATCAGGAATGTCATGATCCCCAGAAGTCTCAGATTCCTCATGCGTAAAAAGGGCTAAGAAAGCAAGTGTGAGGGTTAACAAGGATGGCACAAGCACAGGACTGAGCCCAGGGCCTGGCACAGAGCATTCCATTTCCATGTGAGCTGCACTCCTTGCTGGGGCCATGCTTTTTTGCTGTTGTCGTTAATAGGGGTATCTGAGAACTAGAGGGTTCATCCCCATCAGAAGAGAAGGGGGGATCCCCCAGTAAAAAGGGGAGCCAGCTCTCACAGTTGTTTCTGGCTTACCCAGGCCCTGACTTTGCCTCCCTCCTCAGCCTGGTCCTCCTCTTCTGCTCAGATCCAGCTCCACCCCCCACAGTCAGTGACCTGGCAAGTCACCTTGCCTCTCCAGCTTCAGTCCCCTCGTCTGTAGAATCAGGATTTTAAGGACCCTCTCTCTTGGCAGGGGCAAGAGGGCAGGAGGGCTGAGCTGGTGGCGTGCGCAAGCCCAGCACTGGGTCTGGACAGGCGTGGAGGCAGCTTCCCTCCCCCTTCTGATCCCCTAAGCCTTCCTGGCAGGGGTGACCACAAATTCCTTTCTCTTGGTGCAGCAGAGACAAGGTCAGGATTTTTCAGAATGAGCTTTACTAGGACATTAAGAGGAAACAAAGGCCTTTCTTTTACGTCTGAAAAGCATGGGAACACGAATTCTGGGCACTGGGCTCCCTGGAGAGGCACGTACCCCATAGCCCACACCACTGAACCTCAGCTTGTGGGCCTCAGGGCCTGGGCCTGGCCACGGATGAGCAAGGCCATCTCTCTAAGGGCCCTGGGCTTCCTCTCCAGGCCTTGAGCCTCCCTGTCTTGTCTCCAGGACTGCAAAAAGTCTGTCCCCTACCCTCCCCAGGGTGGAGGACTGCTCCATGGAGGTCCCAGGTCAACTGCTGGAGAAGCAGAGAGGCTGCCCAGTGAGGCCTCCTGGGAGCAGGTTTCCACCCTGGGGGAGAGTCCCCTGCTGGGTCTCCGGCCAGCCACCTCTGACCATCCTTCATCCCAATCCCCAGTCCCCGGCTGCCCATCTCTCATCTCCAACAGTACTTCTGCCTCACACCACTGTTTGCCCACCCTCAGCCCTATTGGGAGCTCCTCCTTCTCCATCTCTTTCCTAGCCTCTGATCTGATGCCTGAGAAAAGGCCTGAGAGCCCCACCCAAACCACTTTTCAAGCCAGCCTGATCCCTATTGACAGCCCTGATCCGGAAAGCCCCTGATTCTGTGCACAGGAGGAGCTGGGACCTTCCTGTGGGCTCTCCAGGATCAGGAACTCACGCAGTGAGCACCTGTTGTATGCAGGACCCTGGGCTGGCGCTTTGCATTCCTCCTCTCGTGACCCTGCAAATCAGGCACTATTGTCCCCATTTTACAGAGGAATACACTGGGCTCAGATCCAGAAGGTGGCCCTCCCAGACATGATGGTGGGTCAAGCTTTTATAGAAGAAGGATGGGGTTGGGAGGTCCTGCTATAGAACCCACGCCCTTTTACTACATCTCCTGTCCCTGTGGGCACAGGCCTTACAATGACATGTGACAATAATAATTAGACAGCTATTGTGAATTGAGTGCCCATTGTCTTCCAGGAATTAGTGCTGGGTGCTTTTCATCCCTATGTCGTTCACAAGCCTGAGAAGCAGGTACTAGGTACCTGTGGGTACTGATGAAGAAGCTGAGCCACACAGAGGTTAAGTAATTAGCCCTGGAACACATAGCTCCTAAGTGGCAGAGCTGGACACTGATGTCTTTTGACTGTCCCCAGGATACCTGGCTCATCCTCCCTGGTCCTTGTGCCCCAGCACAGTTTCCTTTGGGGATCCAAGAAGGTGTATGGGCAGCAGCAATTCTCCTCTAAGCTAGATCTGACCTAGCTCCAAAAGGCCCCTGAACTAAGGCAGGCTGTTTCCTTGTTCCTGCTCCAGGGGGTAGGGACCACGTGTGTAGTCCCAGGCAGAGCCAGCTCCCCCGACACACACAGCAGGGCCCCATCCTGCTGATCACAGTCCTGATCATAAATGGCTTGTCCTGACTCTCTACAGCCCACCTTCTGCCTCACGCTCTGCAGGGGCTACCTGGCCTCGCTCTTTGCTCCTCACACTCTGGATACGATGTCAGAGCAGCCCACTTGGCTCTGACCTTGACTGTCTCCTCTATCACAGCAACAGCTCCCATGTATGGTGCTTTTCCTTCAGCAGCCCAGGCCTCAAAGCAAGCCACACAGGGAGGCATCAAGGAGCTGTGCTCAGGGCCAAGGGCAGCACCTTGGGTCCAGCAGACCTGAGTTTGAGTCTCTCTTGAAATGAATTAAGCTATTCTTGGGCAAGGCACTTAACCTCTGAGCCTCAGGTTCTTTGTCTATAAAAAGAGATAACAATAGTACCTACTTTATAAGGTTTTTTGTTGTTGTCGTTCTGTCTTTTTTTTTTTTTTTTTTTTTTTTTTTTTTGAGATGCAGTTTTGCTCTTGTTGCCCAGGCCGGAGTGCAATGGCACGATCTCGGCTCACCGCAACCTCCACCTCCCGGGTTCAAGTGATTCTCCTGCCTCGGCCTCCCGAGTAGCTGGGATTACAGGCATGGGTCCACACCCAGCTAATATTTTTTTGTATTTTTAGTAGAGATGGGGTTTCTCCCTGTTGGTCAGGCTGGTCTCAAACTCCCTACCTCAGGTAATCCGCCTGCCTTGGTCTCCCAAAGTACTGGGATTACAGGCATGAGCCACCACACCTGGCTTTATAAGGTTATTAAGGCGTTACTTGCAAAGCTTTCTCCTGAACTTGATGCTTCTTCTCTTCCTACCCCACCACTTTCCTGATACGTCAACCCACACAGAAAGACATGGCAGTGAGTTTTCTACCCTTCTCTTCCAGAACCCAGCTCCCTTGGGGCTCAATTACATTCCAAGAAAGGAAAAAGATGGTCAAGAACACTGAACTAGGCCGGGCACGGTGGCTCACGCCTGTAATACCAGCACTTTGGGAGGCCGAGGTGGGCGAATCACCTGAGGTCAGGAGTTTGAGACCAGCCTGGTCCAACATGGTGAAACCCCATCTCGACTAAAATTACAAAAACTAGCCAGGCATGGTGGCAGGTACCTGTAGTCCCAGCTGCTTGGGAGGCTGAGACAGGAGAATCACTTGAACCTGGAGACAGAGGTTGCAGTGAGCCGAGATTGCGCCACTGCACTCCAGCCTGGGTAACGGAGTGAGACTCAGTCCCAAAAAAAACAAAAACACTGAACTAGAATATTGGGAGCAAGAACATTATGTGGAATTGCCAGAAGTTGATGAGACAGGTCAGCCAAGGTCATGTCAAGGGCTAAACAGAAGCACCAGGAAGTTGAGTAACTGGCTCTGTCTCAACCAGCAAGTTGCCTTTCTTTCCCCTCTGGGCTTCATCAGTAAAATAAGGATAATTAAATCCAAGGACTCCAAGTGGTGCAGCCTATGCATGGAGACACGGTCCAGGGAAACACAAGTCACACTCAACACTTTGAATAATAATCAAGACATCTGCTATAGGTTTCCTTAACAGGGCCTCCTTAGGGGCCTTGTACAGAAAGCCTGCCAAAATTCTCCCAGCCCTGTTCACTCATTAATTATTTGTTGAGCAAACATTAACATATACTATGTAACAACTACTCAGCTATTAGAGATAAAAACGCAAATGAGACATTCTGTGTCCTCCATGAGAGTACAGTATACAGGAGGGCAAAACAAAGGAATCAGCAGCTAGAATGCCAAGTCATAGGTGCCCTACTGGAGGTAAGAACAAGAAAGGGAAAGGAGGGAATGCCTTACCTACCCTAGCAGGATAGAGACTCTTCTCATCCATCTGTCCTTTTGGCAAACATCTATTAACCACCTGTTTGTGCCAGATGACCGTAAAAGAAGTCCCTGGCTCTCCAGAAAGATGATCTTGACATGAGTTTCAAAGGACTGCCAACATTACTAGAAAAGGGGGGATCATCACAAGCACCAAAGCAAACAGGAATGCAACAGCATGGAGCTTCTGTAGTGTAACCTGATGAAATCCAAGGACTCCACATGGTTCAGACTACCATGGAAACAGTCAAGGGAAACACAACTCACACTCTTAACACCTTGAGTAATAAGACATCTGCCAAAGTTGTTCTTCACAGGGCCTTTTTAGGGTCTTTGCACAGAAAGCATGCCAAAATTCTCTCTAAACACCTTCCTCTCTCCCAGAAATTCCAGGATGCCTTTAAAAATCTCTCCCATTTGCTCCACACCTGGTTCCCCTCATTGCCATGCTTGTCTAGTCCCAATTCCCTTCCAATTACACCTTATAAAGCCAGCAGATACTTCAAACATTGTGGAATTACTCTGCGTATTAGTTTCCTAGGGCTGCCGTAACAAAGCATAACAAATTGGGTTGCTCAGGACAATAGAAATTTTATTTTCTCACAAATCTGGAAGCTAGAAGTCCAAACTCAAGGTGTCGGTGTGTCCTCTCCAAAGGCTCTAGGGAAGAATCCTTCCTTGCCTCTACCAGCTTCTGGTGGTTGCTGGCAACCCTTGGCATTCCTCAGCTTGTAGACACATCACTCCAACCTCTGCCTCTGTGTATCATAACATCCCTGTGTATCTCTCTTTTTTTTTTTTTTTTTTTTTTTTAAGACGGAGTCTCGCTCTGTCAACAGGCTGGAGTGCAGTGGCGCTATCTCAGCTCACTACAACCTCTGCCTCCCAGGTTCAAGCGATTCTCCTGCCTCAGCCTCCCGAGTAGCTGGGACTACAGGCGCACACCACCACACCTGGCTAATTCTTGTATTTTTAGTAGAGACGGGGTTTCACCATGTCAGCCAGGACAGTCTTGATCTCCTGACCTCATGATCCGCCCGCCTCGGCCTCTTCTCTTCTTATAAGAACACAAGTCATAGTGAATTAAGAACTGGCTCATTGCTTCTCGGCCTTCTGGCTAAGATCAAGTGCAGTATCTGTTCTTATCAGTTTAATATCTGATACATCCTCTATCCGAGGACAACATATTAAATGGATTTTTGGAAATAGGAGATGGAATAGGAGCTTGCTCCGTCCACTCCACGCATCAACCTGGTATTGCAGTACTTCCAGGAATGGTGCACCAAAAAAAAAAAAAAAAAAAAAGAACCAGCTCTACTTCAGTATAACTACATCTACAACAACTCTATTTCCAAATGAGTTCATATTCTGATCCACGAACAGTTAGAACGTCAGTGTATTTTTTGGAGGGACACAAGTCAGCTCATAACAGCTGCACGTCTCAGATGTGAGTTTCAGTCTCCATCTTGAAATGAACCAAGCCATGCTTGGGCAAACCACCTACCCTGTGAGCATCTGGTTCTTTGTCTATAAAAAGAATAATGAGAGTACCTACTTTATAAGGTTATTATGATTTTACTTGCAAAGCTTTCTCCTGATCGTCCCTGATCTTCAGAGATGCCACGGCCATATTTTTCTCGTCAGTTCCGATGTGCTTCAGTAACCATGAAATCTCTGGAAGCAATTTAGAGTGCAATTGAAGTTCAATTTTTAAAAAATATTTAACCACAAAGCACTCTTCCTTCTAAACTTCAAAACTTCGTTGAAGGATGATAACCCTCCGGTAGACACTTTTCCTTAGAAGGTCTTCCAGTCTGACTGTGAAGAAAAAACTCTTCTCTCCTGCTCACTGGTGTGTGGTTATATCCTCAGTAGATACCGCCTACAGACACTATTCATCTTGACTTGCACTCATTCTGGTGAAATAAGGCAGTTCTCCACATAGCATTTGGAGTGTGGGCCCTATAACCTCTCATGTAGTCATTGGCAGATCTCTAACTTCTAAGGCTCTTAATCCCTCTGTGCTTTCTGTGAAATGTTCACACATTCAATTCTACAAGTATTTATTGAGTGCCTACTATGTGTCAGGCACTGTTCTTGACAATGAAAGTACAGTAGTAAACAAAACAGACTAAAAGCCTTATCTTCATCAGGCTGATATTTTTGGGAAAGAAATACACAATAAACCAAAAAGATGGAAAATTATGAGCATTCTGATGGTATAAATACTACTGAGAATATTAAGTAGGGTAGAGAGATACAGGCTGCCAGGAGTTATACTTGTAAATAGGGAGGTCTCACCGAGAAGATAACATTTGAGCAAAGATCTGAAGGAGATGCAGGCTAAGTCGCTATCTGGGAGGATAACATTCTAGGCAAAGAGAAGAACATCTGAATTAGGAGCATGCTTGAAACGTTTATGGAGCAGCAAGGTGAGCAATTCAACAAGAGTGGAAGTATGTGAGGGAAAGGGAAGTAGCAGGTGAGAGCTGAGAGGTGACAAGAGGTTAGCTGATTTTACAGGGCCTCATAAGCCATTGTAAGGATTTTGGCATGTTCTAAACAGGACTCAAATTTCATTCCAGGAATGATATTTTCTGTAAATTGCTCAATTTTGTGGTAGAAACCAGCTTGTGACAGTTATTCTAAAGCCTACATGATCACAAGTATCAAGGTAGAAACCAAGACCCAGGCCATCTGGTCTCAAAGATGGTGGAGCAGGACAGCAGCCAGAAACTATTCCAAGCAGGTCTGACATTGACCCTCTTGTGATCCAAACAGATTATTGATTTCTTAAGACACTCATTATTATGGAGGTTGGGATAAAAATCTAATTTCCATTTGCAACTTCTTATGGGATGTATCGGGATAGGCTAGGTTGTTATAACAACAATAATTCATGGCTTGAAGAATATTGAAATGTTTCTCTTTCTCATATAACAGTTCCAAGGTGAGTAGCATTTTAGGCCAATGGGTGGTTCTGCTCCACAGGGTCATTCAGGGACCCAGACGGACAGCAACTCTTCAGAGTTGTTCTAGTTGTCACCATTCCCACCAACACGAGGAGAGAAAGCATGCAAGTTCAGACTAGGGAATCCCTCTTAAGCAAATGAGGTGGATGTAACATACACCACCTCATTTACTATGCTATTTACTATGGAAGAAGGGATGAATGAATTTGGGTGAATAGTAGGTCTCTCCTTTAGATTTTCCTAAAGGGACTTTACATAGCATCTCACAAAGTACAGAAGTCTCTCTAGATGCCCACTTGCATATTCTACCTCACACCCCCTTGCTGCTTCCTTACCTTTTTCCTGCCTTCATTTCCTCCTAACACACATACCATACAGGCCCCCTTTCCAACTAAAAGGGACCACCGGGCTTGCTGGCCATGCTGGGCCACTTTGAGACAGCTGCAGGACCTGAAGACTCCATACACCACCATCCTCCCTCACTTTCAGCTGAGGAAAGAGGGAAAGAGCCCCCTGGAATGTGTGTTTCTTCACCTTTTAGAATGTTTTGCTTCCAAAATATTCTTGTGAGGCATTTCTATTGAATTAAATTCTCCACTTCATTGCACAAGTAATTCAGATGACTGGAGCAAAGGGTGCATGTTGGGGATTAGCAGATTAGATCAGACAGGTAGGCAGGGGGCAGAGCACGGAGGGCCTCATAAACCTGTGTTAATGGAGCATTATCTTTACCCAAAGGGTAAGGGGAAGCCAGTGAGTGCTTTAGGCAAGACAGGAACCTGATTTGAGTGACATTTTAGCCATTCAGGTTATCAGGGGAAGAATGGCTAGGAAGGGATGCGACCGAAGGCCAGGACACCTGCCAAGAGGTTGCTGCAGCAGCCTGGTCTGGGCCTCAGTTTCTTTATCAGTAAAGCAGGATATTAGCACCTACATAATAAGGTTGTTGTGAAGATTAAAGCTAAAACATGGAAAGAACTTAGAACAGTGCCTAGTACCTAGAATGCCCTCAATAAATAACAATGCCATTATTAATCTAAGTACAAGACGATGAGGCCTACACTAAAACAATAGTAGTGGAAATGGAAAAAACCAGATTCCAGAAATATAAAAAAGCTAGAATCTTGAAGATCAAGTGATTGTGGAGCAGGAGAGAGGAAGGAGTCGAGAGGGTTATCAGCATGGTCTCACTTACATGTGGCATCTAAAAACAAAGTCCAATTCAGGCCGGATGCAGTGGCTCAAGCCTGTAATCCCAGCACTTTGGGAGGCTGAGGCAGGTGGATCATGAGGTCAGGAGTTTGAGGCCAGCCTGACCAACATGGTGAACCCTCTCTACTAAAAATGCAAAAATTAGCCGGGTGTGGTGGTGCGTGCCTGTAATCCCAGCTACTCAGGAGGCTGAGGCGGGAGAATTGCTTGAACCCAGGAGGCAGAGGTTGCAGTGAGCATAGCGCCACTGCACTCCAGCCTGGGCAAGAGAGCGAGACTTCGTCTCAAAAAAAAAAAAAAAAAAAGGGAAGAAAGAAAAAACTCCAATTCACAGAAGTAGAGAGTATAAAGATAGTTACCAGAGGCTAAAGGTAAGGGTCTGGAGCAAGGGAATGGGGAGTTACTGGTCAAAGGGTACAAAGTTTCAGCTAGATGGGTGGAGTATGCGTTGAGATCTGTTGCACAGCAGAATGGCTATAGTCAGTAATAATGGTGTATTGTTTATTTCATAATAACTCAAAAGGTGACTTTCAAATGTATCACCCCAAAAAAGTCAAGTAAATGAAGTGATGTTAATTAGCTTAATGTAATCACTTCACACTGCATACATATATCAAAACATCACATTGTTTTCATACATATAATTATAATTTGCCAATTAAAAATAATACAATTTTTTTTTTTGAGACGGAGTCTCACTCTGTCATCAGGCTGGAGTGCAGTGGCGCAATCTCCGCTCACTGCAACCTTCGACGCCCAGGTTCAAGCGATTCTCCTGCCTCAGCCTCCCGAGTAGCTGGGACTATAGGCATGCGCCACCACGCCTGGCTAATTTTTGTATTTTTAGTAGAGATGGGGTTTCACCATGTTGGCCAGGATGGTCTTGACCTCCTGACCTCATAATCTGCCTGCCTTGGCCTCCCAAAGTGCTGGGATTACAGGCATGAGCCACTGGGCCCGGCCAATATAATTTTTTATAATAAAAATTAAAAAGAGGCCGAACGTGGTGACTCACATCTATAATCCCAGTACTTTGGGAGGCCAAGGCAGACAGATCACTTGAGGCCAAGAGTTAGAGACCAGCCTGGGCAACATAGTGAGCTCCTCTCTATACAAAAAAATCCAA
Source organism: Ateles fusciceps (assembly GCA_036589455.1). NCBI lineage: Eukaryota > Metazoa > Chordata > Mammalia > Primates > Atelidae > Ateles > Ateles fusciceps. The sequence goes on along the minus strand of JAZHEH010000681.1, from coordinate 24,245,057 downwards.
TATCAGCCAGGTGTGGTCATGTATGCCTGTAGTCCCAGCTACTCAGGAGGACAGCTTGAGCCCAGGAGACTGAGGCTTCAGTGAGCCATGATCACACCACTGTACTCAGCCTGGGCGACAGAGTGAGGCCCTGTCTCAAAAATAATAATAATATTAATAATTTAATTAATTAATTAATTAAAAATAGAAGGTTATCAGTCGCTGAGATTGGGACTTCAATGAGGAGTTCGGTGACAAGTCCCATTGAGTCTGGGATGTGACTGTGACTTTATCCAGGAGGAGTTCTCAAGTTAAGCCACTGAATCTACTCCTCTGGAGGTCAGAAGAGAGATTGGGCTGGAGGAGTAGATTTGGAATCTTCAGCATAAAATAGGAATTGAAGCCATAGGAACAGCTGGCATCGCCCAGGGAAAGTGGAGAGAGCGGAGGATTCAGGAAGAGCCCTGGGAAAGCTTCGAGGGCTAGGCAGAGAGAAAGGAACCACGAAGGAGAGGAGAAGTGCAGAACAGCAGGAAGCCCTGATGGATGACGGACAAGGTCAGCGGCATCCACATCTGCCATAGGGCAAGCCAGTACAGGATTCGGGACATTCCATCGTGCATCGTAAAAGGAAGCTTCAGTGACCTTGATAAGCACAGAATCAGTGGATGGATTGGGGGCAGAATTGAGAAATGAAAAGGAGATGAGGACGGAGCGATAGTAAAGGTAGTTCCTCGTTCAGAGGATTTGGCTTTGAAGGGAAGAGAGAAATGGAAGTGAATGGGGAAAGGAAAGAGGTTTTAAGATGGAGAGACTTGGACACACCCAAATACGGATGAGGAGGAGGAGAGAGAGGGAGAGATTGGATATGCAGGATGAAGAGGGGTGGCAAGGATAGAGGAGTGTCCCTGTAGAGGAGAGAGAGTGAGGTCAGGGGTGTTGGCAGAGGGACTGGCCTGGGCTGTGTTAGGGGTGGGGAGGAGGCAAGCAGGGAGTCGCAGGGACCGCAGGCATCTTGGAGGGGAGGAAGGAAGAAGTGGAGGCCGGACCTGGATGTGGTAGCTGAGTAGACTTTGAGAGCCATACGACAGGCCACACATGCCTGAGGGATGCAGGTCAGGGGCCAAAGAGCCACAGACAAACCCAAGGAGCCCCGAGCCAGGCTGAAAAAGGAAATGGTCCTTGGGAGGTAGGGGCCAAGTTAGGGCGCTGGGAGAGGAAGCCCACGTGTATGAGGGCACAGGCTGAGCATGGCTGAGTGGGCTGTCTACACTGGGTCAGGCTAGCCCAACCTTTCTCCTGTGCAGTGGGACTTGGTGTGCAACTCCAACAAACTGAAGGAGATGGCCCAGTCTATCTTCATGGCAGGCATACTGATCGGAGGGCTCGTGCTTGGAGACCTGTCTGACAGGTGAGATGTGGGGGCACAGCCCGTGGAGGCATGACCCATGAAGACAACCCCTCCCCTGCTCTGCTCCACCCATGCACCCCGAAAGAGGCAAAGAGCTGGAGGAGGGTGGGATGGCCCTTGCTGTGTGGTCTTAGGCAAGCCTCACTACCTTTCTGGACCACAGCCTTGTCTCCACCCAAAAGCCCTTACAACTGGAACTTCCAGCCTTCCTTTCTTCCAGGGAGAAAAGGCAGGTTTTGGGACATAGCGTAGTGGCTGCGTAGCAGTGGAGGCAGAGCAGATGGACTGCTTAGAGATGGGCGGTCCTTTGACCCTTGCTCAGTCAGCTGAACTGAGACGGATGTAGAGGAGATCACATATTAACTCAAACTTCTAATTACAAACTTGTCAAAAAAATAACAATTACCAAGAAAGCTCTGTCTGGGACAGGGAACTTTACATGCCCCACAGGGAAGGGTTGGGGGTCAGGTTTAGCCCTTTGCCCCACAGTCTGCACAGTCACTCCTCCTGGCAGGCACACTGTGGCTAACCTGGCCCCTCCTCTCCTTTGAGCCGCAGGTTTGGCCGCAGACCCATTCTGACCTGCAGCTACCTGCTGCTGGCAGCCAGCGGCTCCGGTGCAGCCTTCAGCCCCTCCTTCCCCCATCTACATGATCTTCCGCTTCCTGTGTGGCTGTGGCATCTCAGGCATCACCCTGAGCACCGTCATCTTGAGTGAGCCGCAAGGGGGCAGTTAGCTGGGCTTTGGGGCGCACCATCCAGAATCCAAAGAGAATGGGGTCTGAGTCTGGCTCAACCACAGGCTCCCAATGACCTTGGTCAAGGTACCTCCCCCCTCTCAGAGACCCCATTTGAACTTAACATTGACCACATGCATAGAAATAGCAGCTATCAATACTGAGGACGTACCCGGGGTCTGACACTCTGCTAAGTACACAATCTCATTCAATAACACTTGCAAGTAAGTGACACTATTGTCCCCATTTTACAGATCAGGAAACTGAGGCAGAACAGGGAAAGTCACTTGCCACTGGGGAAGCCGTGGTTAAGAACTTGAGTTTGGAAACAGACACACCTAGGTTTGAGTCCTGCCCCTGGAGTCTCAGCTGTGGCATCTGTAAAATGGGAATGATGAACTTAGGGTCAGCATCAGATCAAGTAGCCATGGGGGAGTCAGAAGCCGGTGCCCCTTCACGGGGAGGTGCCTGGGGCCTAGCAGAACCCTAATCTAGTCCTTGGGCTCCTCCCACAGATGTGGAGTGGGTGCCCACCCGGATGCTGGGCCATCATGTCGACGGCACTCGGGTACTGCTACACCGTTGGCCAGTTCATTCTGCCTGGCCTGGCCTACACCATCCCCCCAGTGGCGCTGGCTGCAGTTAACTGTGTCCATTCCCTTCTTCATCTTCTTCCTGTCATCCTGGTATGTGTCCCTCTCCTCTTCATCTGTTTCCTTAGGCGCCCCATGGCCACACAGGGGAGCCCATCCCTGCCCAGGCCGGCCAGCTCTGTGTCCCTGGGCACCCCGTCCCAGAGTCAGGGAAGGGGACTCCAGGGAGGAGGAATTACATGAACAAATGCATGCTGCAGAAGAGAGCAGGGATGCGGGGTCGTGGGGAACCAGGGCCTGCCTGCAGCTGAAGAAGAGGGTAAGTGGAGGTGGACCAGATGGGGACCGGCTGGGAGAGCATGGGAAGCTGAGGGGCCTGGACTTCATGTGGAGGGAAGTCTGGACTTCATGTAGAAAGCCACTGAAAAAGTCTGTGGTGCTACAGGCCTGACCAAGGTTCCATTTGTGAAATAACAGCCCAGAAGGACAGACCCAGCTGAGACCCAACAGACAGATGGGAGAGGATTGTACAGGGAGGAGGATTCTGGGAGACTAATCTGGGAAATATCTTGAAGGATGAATCTGGAGAATTTGGGACTACTGGAGTTGAAGTATAAAGGAAAGTTCAAAGAGGAGCCTGAACCTGGGAACCTGGGAAAATGGAGGTCAGCCTGGGTCTCTATCCAGAGCAGGCAGAGAGCTCATTACCAACGTGTTGAACCCAAGGCCACACCTCAGAAAGACAAAAAATGGGTCTTTAGAAGGTAGTCAGAGCTGGCCAGGCACGGTGGCTAATGCCTATAATCCCAGCACTTTAGGAGGCCGAGGTAGGGGGATCACTTGAGGTCAGGAGTTTGAGACCAGCCTGGCCAACATGGTGAAACCCCATCTATACTAAAAATACAAAAATTAGCTGTGTATGGGGGCATGCTTCTGTAATCCCAGCTACTCAGGAGGCTGAGACAGGAGAATTGCTTGAACGTGGGAGGTGAAGGTTGCAGTAAGCCAAGATCACGCCACTGCACTCCAGCCTGAGCAACAAAAGCAAAACTTTGTCTCAAAAAGAAGAAAATAGTCAGAGCCAAAGAGCAGGAAATCCCAAGGGAGCTCAGGAAGAGCAGGAAATCCCAGAGGAGTTCAGGAAAAGAAGTGATGTCTTAGAGCGACCTTTTTGGCACGATCTCAGCTCACTGCAACCTCCACCTCCCAGGTTCAAGCGATTTTCCTGCCTCAGCATCCCAAGTAGCTGGGACCACAGGCGCACACCACCACGCCCGGCTAATTTTTGTATTTTCAGTAGAGACAGGGTTTCACCATGTTGGCCAGGATGACCTCGATCTCTTGACCTTCTGATCCGCCTGCCTCGGTCTCCCAGAGTGCTGGGATTACAGGCGTGAACCATGACACCCGGCATCTGGAGCGACCTTTTATTGAGCACGTGCTACGTGCAAGGCCTGCTTTGGGCATCAACCTACATCGTCTCTGACCTTCATGGCTTCTCTGTGTGAGGGAGACATTATTGTCCCCATTTTACAGATGAGGAAACTGAGGCTCAGAGATGTGAAGCAGTTCCTCAAAGTTACACAAAAAGATGCAAAGCTGGGATGGAACCTCAGCTCAGAAATGAGAATAGCAGCTTCCAGAGGGGATGGGCAACCTGGGGGTGATTCAGAGTCAGGAGGCAAAATAAGGGTAGGTGATCAGCAGAGTACAGTCGAGAGCTTGGGCCTGTTCACTGTATGACTTGGGGCAAGTCTCGTGCACTCTGAGTATCAGGATTTTTCTAGGTAAAATGGAGATAATATTGCCTGTCAGCCAGAGTTCCATGGGCCTGGTACATAGGAAGGCTCACTAACTATAAGCCATTGCTGCCATAATTCCCAGGAAGAGGAGGATAGAGTCCAGGCCCTGGCTGTGGTTTTGAGAGGAAGTCACTGATAATCTTGGTAAGAGCAGGCTCAGGAGACTGTCAGAGCAGGAGGAGGGATAGTGATGGGCCCAGGAAGCTGCCACCATCAGCTGGGGCAGTGGCCTGAGGCCAGGCAACCAATGCCCACTCCCTGAGGGCCTCACTGGATCCAGGTCACCCACAGGGGCTACAGCTAAAGCTGACCCCACCTTGGACCAGACTTTTCCAAATACCACTCTTTCCTCCCCTCATCTCAGCCTCTTCCTTTCCTCTTATCCTAGGGACCCTCAGGGACTGCTCAGAATGAGCCAGCCTCAAAAGCATAGCCTGGGGGCAAGGGAGAGTTGGGGGTGACTGCCCATTTGCCAATCTCAAGACTCCATGCTGTGCTCACACCCTCCCCCACAACTCCCCCCAGCAGAGTTTAAGGAAGGCTCGGGAGATGGATGTGCAGAACCCTCAGCCTTGAACATGCCATCCCCTCCCCCAGGCCCCACCTGCCTCGGCCTAGAGCCTGGGGCTCCTAGTTAAGGAAGACACTCAACAATAACAAGTAGCCCAGGTAGGGGCAGAGGAAAGGCTCTTCTGGAAGGGGAAGAAGAGAACACTGGAATTTGTGCTGGCTACAGGCAGCCCAGGTGCAGAGTTTGGCCAAGTTTAAATTCCATGAAATCTGCAGTGAGACAGTTCAGGTTTCTGGTCCTCCTACCCCTTGGCCCTGGCTGCTGATGTTCTTCCAGCCTCTCGAAAGGGGCTCTGGAGTGGGAGGAGCCACTGTGACTGGTCTCTGGCCCCCAGGTGGACACCAGAGTCCATACGCTGGTTGGTCCTCTCTGGAAAGTCCTCGAAGGCCCTGAAGATACTGCGGCGGGTGGCTGCCTTCAATGGCAAGAAGGAAGAGGGAGAAAGGCTCAGCTTGGAGGTAGGGGCTGAGAAGGATTGCAGTCTGGGAGCCGGGCCCCTGTGCTCCACTAGAGCTGGCCCCTCCCCTTGCCTCAGTTTCCCCTGCTCACAGCCTATACCCCATCTGATTCCCTGAGTTCCTCTAGAGGCACCGGTCTGCATCTCCATCTCTCTTCCTGCCCACCAGCTGGTCATTAATGGCATCCCTCCCCCTCCTCTGCCCCAAGGAGCTCAAATTCAACCTGCAAAAGGAGATCTCCTTGGCCAAGGCCAAGTACAGCGCAACTGACCTGTTCCGGATACCCATCCTGCGCCGCATGACCTTCTGTCTTTCCCTGGCCTGGTAACCTGCTCCCCCAACCCCATACCCTGCCAAGGCAGGAGTAACAGACAAGGCCTCCAGCAGGCTCACCTAAGGGCAAGGCCTAGGGCATCTGAAAGAGAAGTCAGGGGATCCCCCTTTCCTGGGCCACCACAGCCCAGCCCAGCCCCAGAAATCTACTGCATTCCTGCCCCACACCCAGGTCCGGCCATCAGCGTCTGCTGCCCTCTGGGATCACAATGCCCCACCCCTCACCCACAGGACAAATGTTCCAGACACCTTTCCCAGCTCACATCCCTGCCACTCAGTGTCCCCACGTTCTGCTTCTCTGTCGCTGCCCCCCTCTGGTCCAGCTCTGCCCTCTGGAACCCCACAGAGCAAGGCTGGCCCACGGGGCTTCAGACTTGAAGACAAAAATTATATTTCTCTCAAGTTTTCTCTTCTGCCTGATTTCTCCAGCTCCCTGAAAGCCTTTTCTGTGACCTGGTTCTGAGGCCCTTCCCACCCTGGCCATTTCCTTGTGGACAGAATTCAGTTTGTCCCGGAACCCTTCAAAGGGATCCCCACAGTTCAGAGACAGGAAGGGGAAACATTAGACCCAGGCGTACAGCTCAGCGCTCACCTCCCCCAGTCTGGAGGTGAAACTGCTGCCCAACCAGGAGAGATCACTGACTGCCTCCTTTGGTCTCCAAGATTCCCCTCCAGTCCCGATCTTCTCTAGAGTCAGTTATCGGTGCCTTTGCCACCACACCCTGGACCATGCCTACATCAGACATGGCCAGTCAATCACAGCGCTTTCTCCCTGAGCCCAGACACATTCTCAGAAACCTCAAAAGGACACTCAAGCAGCCCCTATCATCAGTTGCAGTTGGCACAAGAAGTGAAGCTATTCATCATCCTGGTGACCCAATGACCAGCATGGGGAGTGGCCTCTGCCTGGCTGCAGGTGCTAACCAATCCTTCTCTGCCTCTCAGGTTTGCCACCGGTTTTGCCTACTATAGTTTGGCTATGGGTGTGGAAGAATTTGGAGTCAACCTCTACATCCTCCAGATCATCTTTGGTGGGGTCGATGTCCCAGCCAAGTTCATCACCATCCTCTCCTTAAGCTATCTGGGCCGGCACACCACTCAGGCCGCTGCCCTGCTCCTGGCAGGAGGGGCCATCTTGGCTCTCACCTTTGTGCCCTTGGGTGAGAGACTGGGGCTACCCCAGAACCCTCTGGAAGAGGCTGCCAGGTTGGGTGCCAGGGACTCCTCTGCTGGCTCTGCCTCTAATTCACTGTGTTACCTTGGGCAGGTCCCTGCACTCTCTGGGGCTCAGGGTCTCTCATCCAGAAAATAACTCAATTGGGCTAGATGACATCAAAGCTCCTTTCCAGATCTGACTTGGACTGGGCAAAGTATGGTGGTATCTGGACAGTGTGAGAAATGTTGATGTATTGAGAGTGTCCTGAGAGACATCACTGTAGAGGATAAGCTGAGATGGTAAAATGACAGAGCCATGCTCAAGAAAGACCCCACAACCTACTCCATCGTGACCTTGGAAAAGCCACGTTTAATTTATATAGGTGTTAGTTGGTTGATATACCTATATCTTTCCAAAGGAACTTGAGGTATTTTAAGACAAGAACATATACAAGCATATGCAACAAAATATAAATGGGAATAGAGGATCAGAGGCAGAGGAAAACATAAACATAGCAGGACACAGGCATGCAAAGAATTAGGAATAGCAGAGGAACTATTACTCAGCTTTAAGTTTGGATCTGAGCTTCCTGGAAGCCAAAGCAAAAAGGGAGACAAGATCGGCTAAGAAGCGAGAACTCTTAGGTGCTCCTGAACCCCAAGGCCCACCACATTTTCTTTCCTCTGCAGACTTGCAGACCGTGAGGACAGTATTGGCTGTGTTTGGGAAGGGATGCCTATCCAGCTCCTTCAGCTGCCTCTTCCTCTACACAAGTGAATTATACCCCACAGTCATCAGGTAGGTGCTGGACCTGGGGCCAGGCCCAGCCATAGGACTCAAGGTCAGGTGGGACTGTGGCATTGTCCTGTCCCCTGCCCAGGGGAGTCATCCTTTATGAACCCCATACACAGGCTGCCAATTCCTACTCTGAACCCTCACAGGCAAACAGGTATGGGCGTAAGTAACCTGTGGACCCGTGTGGGAAGCATGTTGTCCCCGCTGGTGAAAATCACGGGTGAGGTGCAGCCCCCTCATCCCCAATATCATCTATGGGATCGTCGCCCTCCTGGGGGGCAGTGCTGCCCTCTTCCTGCCTGAGACCCTGAATCATCCCTTGCCAGAGACTATCGAAGACCTGGAAAACTGGTCAGTCACTGCCTCTGGCCCCATCAGTGCTCCTCCTTGGGGACGCAGGTCTGGGTCGAGGGCTTTTCCTGAGTTCTCTGTCCCTAGGTCCCTTCAGGCAAAGAAGCCGAAGCAGGAGCCAGAGGTGGAAAAGGCCTCCCAGAGGATCCCTCTGCAGCCTTACGGACCAGCCCTGGGCTCCAGCTGAGGACAACAGAACCCCCTTTCCCCTGCCTTCCAGAGACTGATCCTAGCCAGGCATCTTGAGGGTGCAGGGAGGCCCCAGATGGGTCCATGCTCCTAGGATGAAGCTTTCGGAGAGCTTGGTGAAGGTATCTCCATCACCACCACCAGCGCCTCCCACCCAGCCACACGCCTTCCCATACCCATCCCTGCCCTTGTTATCCCTGCAATCCAGGCCCTGCCATTCTTCTGTCCAGCCCTTCCCCACTGGCCACCTTCCGCCACTGTCCTGGTCCTCTTCCCCTGAGGTCCCCTGATATTCCCTGGCTCAGTCCTAACAAGACTGAGTCTTAACAAGATAAGAAGTCCTTCCCTTCTTGCCTCCCACTTTTCTTTGATGGGAGGTTTCAATAAACAGCGATAAGAACTCGAGCCATGATGTTCGGGAACGGGGGTGGGGATGGCAGCTGGCCACTGTGTGGACACGTGAGCGTGTACATCTGGGTCCGTCCATACTTTCATGTATGACAGGCCTGTGTACAGGCATCAGAGGTACATGCAAGCTAGACTGATATGAACATATGTGAGCATGTGTGAGTGCTCTGAGGTGTGTAGACCACGCCTGTGCATGAAAATACATGTGTGTATCTACATGTCCCAGCATGCTGTGAGCAGATGATTGACCAAGCTCAGAGTGGCTGCAGACAGAAGCCAGAGCCCCTCCAATCCTGATTCCCCTCCCCCCAATCACCCCAAATCTCTGATCCATGTCTCAGCCCCATGCCCAGCAGATAGTTTTTCTCCTGTTAACTGAGAAAACTGAACCTGTAGCTGACCACCGTCAATGTCTGCTGCCATGTTCCCAGGTCCCTCCGGCTGCAGCTGAACAGCCAATCCCGCCGGGCACAGTGGCTCATGCCTGTAATCCCAGCACTTTGGGAGGCCGAGGTGGCTGGATCACTTGAGGTTGGGAGTTTTGAGACCAGCCTGACCAACATGGAGAAACCCCGTCTCTACTAAAAGCACAAAATTAGCTGGGCGTGGTGGCTCATGCCTGTAATCCCAGCTACTCGGGAGGCTGAGGCAGGAGATCCACTTGAACCCGGGAGGCGGAGGTTGCAGCGAGCCAAGATCATGTCATTGCACTCCAGCCTGGGCAACAAGAGTGAAACTGTATCTCAAAAAGAAAAAAAAAGAACAGCCAACCCCGCCCACTGGAGCTCCACATCCAGTCTCTCCCATCGGCAGCCATCCCTTTCTCTCTGGGGTCTCTGCCCATTCCCCTCTCTCCTGGCTGCTGCCCATCACCAGTTAAACAAGCTTAGGCTTCTCCCATCTTAACAAAAATCAAAACAAACAAACACATGCCAGGATGCTGCGTCTCCTTCCAAGGGCCACACTGGCTCTTTCTCCCTTCAAAGCCAAAGGAGCTATGTGCCTCCCCTGTATCCACCTTCTAGCCTCATACATCTCCCCCACTGCACTCCGACGCCACCCCTTCCCTCCCTGGAACTGCTTTCACCAAGGACGCTCATCACCTCCCTGTGCTGAACCCACAAGTCACTTTTCAGCCCTCCTCTTACTGGTTGGTCCTACTGATCACTCTCCTCTTCCCTGGTTTCTGAGAGGCCACGTGTTTGCAGCTCCCTCCCACACACTGGCTACTCCTTCTCAGACCCCTTTAGGGTATCCTGTAAATGCTGCAGTGTTCACTTTGCCTATCCTGCCCCCACCTCTTTCTAAGCGTCTGCATCCCCCGGAATCTGAACAGTTCCATGACCCACCACCTCTGGTGGTGACCAACTAGACCAGAGGATACTCCAGATCCAAATCTCATTTATCACATATTCTCTCCTGGGCTAGGATTTGAGATCTTAGAGGCTCTTATCCATCTCTTGGTCCTTGCCCTGGGAAGGCACGTCAGCATGAGGCTGGGCTGGCCCAGATGCAGACAGAGCAGAGAAAGCCAGTTGCAGCAAGAGAATAACGTAGATGCACAGAGAAAAAAAGAACAAGAGACCACATGGGCCCAGATAAACAGAGCTGGTGAGGCTATTTCCACTGGTTCTTAATGAATTCCAGGTCGCAGTTCATCATCCCTGAATACACTTTTTGCACTGGGGTTCTATTAAATATCCCTGAACTCTCCAAATAAATTCCCCTTTCTGTCTAAGCTCACTTGACGGGCCGCTCCTTGTAACCAAACCAGCCATTTTTAAAAAGCCAAAAGAAATAGGTGAAAATAATTTTGAATATATTATGTATATAATATAATAATACTTGTTTGACCCAATGTATTCAAATATTCCATTTCCACATTAATCAATATTAAGGTTTTTGGGTTTTTTTCTTTTTTTTTTAGACAGAATCTCACTCTGTTGCTCAGGCTGGAGTGCAGTGGCGCGATCTCAGCTCACTGCAACCTCTGCCTCCCAAGTTCAGCAATTCTCTGCCTCAGCCTCCCGAGTAGCTGGGATTACAGGCGCCTGCCACCATGCCCGGCTAATTTTTGTATTTTTAGTAGAGAGGGAGTTTCACCATGTTGGTCAGGCCGGTTTAGAACTCCTGACCTTGTGAATTGCCTGCCTTGGCCTCCCAAAGTGCTGGGATCACAGGCATGAGCCACCACACCCAGTCGGTTATTAGATATTTTATAACCTTAAATTCAGACTAAGTCTTCAAATTCTGGTGTGTATTTTACACTAGCAGCATATTTCAGTGGACTAGCTCAATTCAAGCACTCAGTAGTGGCTACTGGCTACCACGTTAAACAACTCAGACACACTGCAGGCCTTTATCAGCAGCAGCTAATTACTCTCAAATCTGTATTTAGAGATTTAAGAGACAGCTTAATAAATATGAAAGGGATCATATTGTACCCCCTACTTCAACCTTCTGGTGAGCTTCCACTGGGATAAAATCTAAAGTCTCTCACAAGGCCTACTATGACCAGGCCCAACTTGTCTCAACAGCTTTGGTTTTTAACAGTGTCTACCCTGTACCCTGAAATCCAGGCTCAACTGACATTTTTCCAGATCCTGGACTGCCCCTGCTCTTCACCATGCCGAATGCTTGGCTTCCCCCCTTCCAACTTCCCAGCACTTGGCTCACGCCAACTCATCCTTAAGGCCCAGCTTGGATGCATTCCTCTAAACAGCCTTCTGTGCCACCCATCCCCCCAGAGCTTGGGTTAGGCATCCTGCTTATCAGACACTGAACTGTGATCACAGTTGTGTCTTAGTGGGTATTTTCCTGGAAGCAGACCCCACGACAAGAATTTGAGTCCAAGTATCACAGTCTATTTGGCAGGAGATCCCAGAAAGTATAAGTTAGGGGGTAAGTCAGGGAAGAGAAGCAAGAGCCAGGTTGAAAGAGAATGAGAAGGGAAGCGGGTCTCCTGTGCCAGCCCATTTGTCACCCAGCCATGTGGGAAGCTGCTGGGACTGGCCATTTATGATCATTTTGGATGCAGGACTCCCCGCTTGCCAACCTGTAGATGATCTGGGGCTGGCACCTAGGACCAGCCTTGTGCCACACTGCCCCTTGAGATCGGGCCTTTATGCTGAGAGTGCTATGGGGCTGGATGGGGAGAAGCCACCTAGTTACTACCTTGAAACCTGGTGTCTGCCTATAGAGTTTCTACCTTGGAGCCTAGGATCAGCTGACAACAGAGCCAGCAATGCCTTCCCTTGGTTTGACTGGCTCAACCTGGAGGGAGAAGGACCAGGCTCAAGGAGGAACACTGACTCCACTGTCCCCCCATCTTTCAGTTGTCCAGAATTCAGAGTGGCTGCCAGGATGTCCTGGCCATGACTATTCCTGTGCTGCTTCAGGGTGCTTATTGCAAGGACACATATGAAGGGAAGCAAAGACACCCAAGAAAACACTCCAGGTACATGATCAGGACTCATGGTGCACTGGGATGTTGGTCAGGACAAACTGGCCACTCACAAGACCCATTCTTCTTGCAATCCCCAAATCCCCATTCTGGATTCCTCCTTCTCTCCATTGCTGCTTATTCCTCTACAACCCCAGCTCCGCTTGCTCTTTCTTCTCCCCCTCCTTCTGTCTCGAAGCAGGGACTCCACCTGGCTCAGTGCATGGAGATCCAATATGGAGCACCACATTTGGGCAGAGTCCTCGTGCTGCATCGACTCGTTGGTCACTTGCCTCATGTCCAGCATTTAAATGGAAGTCTTTGGATGAATTTCTAATTTCCGCACCATCCATAAGCCAGGAAAGTCAGGCCACAAGCGCAAAGCTCTCAGTGTAGCTCAGAATTCCTTACTCAGAACGTTGCCAGGGGCCTGGCAGACACTTGGAATCTGCTGAACTCCTCCCCAGGTCAATCATTTCAAACCCATGCTTAGGGCATATGATCTAAGTAAGAGTGTTTTATATAATCTGTAAATCATTTATTTGAAAAGTCTCACAAAAGAATAAAAACCAAAATCACAAGTAGTCCCACACTTTAAATCCCATTTATTTAACGGAATAAAATCTTACAAAATCAGGACTTACCCCAGAAAATCTGGGATATGTGATGGCTGCCGGCATGGTGGGAAGAACAATGGAGTCCAAACAGTTGAGTTCCAGACTTGCTTGCTGTGTGACCAAGGACAAATCCTTTGCCTGCTCTGGGCCTTGGTCTCCTTATGTGTATAATGAGATGTTTTTACCTGATGGCATTCAACTGAGCTGGCATATGGTTCTGTGGCTCTGGGCCAATCAGAGATTCCCAGATTTGACCCTTTCTCAGTGAGTATGACCAGAATTTAAGTCTACATTCTAGTCAGCACAAGGAAGTCCAATTGTGAGGTTTTAGTGGCCCACAAGAATCCCCTAAGGGATAGTTCCTGGCTCTGAAAATCACTTGCCATGAGAGTATGTCCATCCAGAAACTCTCCATGAGCCAGGAGGCTGCTGGGAAATCCCTTGCCACTCAGATGATCCCAGGACCCAAACACAATTCAGGGCCCAGAGTCTCCGATGGAGTCTTTTCCAGATTCTCCCATGCTCAGAGCTGGTCAGGAAGTCAGGAGGGAGCTCTTCTCCAAGGTGGGGTTGGCACAGACTTGGAGAGAGAAGGTGCTTATAGGGGCCCACCATCCCCTGCTGCCCTCAGCACTCCACCCACTCCCCCATGAGAGCACCAAGTCCTGGCAGGAGACTGGCCCCGCAGTCCCCAAGCTGTTTGTCCAGCTGTCCTCACATCCCCAGACCACAGGACTCTTATGTATCTTGGCCTGGAGAATGTTGTCAGGCATCTGGACACCCACTGGGTCCCAGCCCAGAACCAACACAGGGTGGGAGGGGGAAGGCTGGGCTGAGTCACATCCCTTTCTGGGCCTCCCCTTTTCTCTTTGTACATATGAGCCCAGATAATTTCCAAAACCCTTTGGGCTGGGCAGTCTACACCTCCACAGCAGCAGTTAAGAACTCAGCTTTGAAGTTAGACAGAATAGGTTTGAGCCAGTCTAAGACTTCATGGATCTCAGGGTCCTGATGAGTGATAAATACCCTCCCAACTTAATACACAAGGTGTAGTTTGCATAAACTGCACGACAGTAACAGGTCATCTCAACTTTTAACAAGAGAAGTTAAACATCAAACTACATTCTTTCAACAGCAAGACTTGGAGAGTTCTGCCCAGAAGAATTGAGAAACATCCCTTCTTCTCATGACTCTTGGCATCCGCTCATTTGTATAGGGCCTGGGGTGCTTCCTGTAAAACAATGGAACCCTAATCATCCATCATGTCTAGATACATGCCAACAGAATGACAAAGCTAGGTGGAGGGGCAGTCAGCAGGAGCCAGGTTACCCAGAGGGACAATTAGAGACCCAAAATGGAAACACACATAAAAGGCAAGGAAGAATCCAGCATGCAGCCAAGCCCAACAGTCAAGCTAGGATATCATGGAGAAGAGGGTCACAGCAGACACAGGAAGATCAGGGTCCTGATTCAGCCACCCCAGTGGTGAAAGTGGCTGGGTGGGCCCTGGCTGGGAAACAGCTTCAGGCCTTTGGAGGCCAGGCTATCCAGCTGTCCTCCAGCAAAACAAGGAGCAGGAGAATTTCTCTTCCTCACCTTTCAGAACACTTACTTCACTCAAATGAGATCCTGGGGGTTCTTGAAAATATTTTGATAGGAGCCATCTTTCCTTGGCCAAGCAGGTATAGGATTAACTACTATACACACAAACTCTACAACATCTTTTAAGGTAGAATTTCTCAACTTCAGCACCACTGACATTTGGGGGTCTAGATAATTCTTCGTTGAAAGGGCCTGTCCTGTGCATTGCAGGATATTCAGCAGCATCCCTAAAGTCTACCCACTAAAAGCCAGTAGCACCACCACCACCCCAAGTCATGACACACAACCAAAACTATCTCCAGACATTGCCAAATGTCTCCTGGGGGGGCAAAATCACCCCCAATCAAAAATCACTGTTCTTAGGATAAGATGTACTTAGGCACAATTTCTCTCTAAAATCAATGTGATCATCTCACCTTTTCACCAGAAACAAATAAGAAGAGCCTGTAACCACTGAAAAAAATTAGAGAGAATCTGAGCTACTTTAAGCTTCTTACGTATATTAGTTCATTTAATGCTCCAAAAACTCAAGGTAGCAACATAGCTATTACCTCTATCTTGCAAATGAGGACACTGAGGTACAGAGGAGTTTAGTCATTTGCCCCTGGTTACGCAGCCAGTAAGTGTGGAGTGAGGGTGTAGGTCCAAGTACACTGACTCCAGAGTCCAGTTTTAAATAATATTAATTGCATAATAACAAGAAGCTGTCACCTTCTCTTTCTCAGTGCCCCTAATCTGGGATCCAACCAACTGGATCCCATGGAAACCCATCCAATCAAAGCTCCACACTTCCCTGGTCATATGTGACTCAGGAGCCAACACTCTGTTGGAGGAATTCACGTGACTATTTTAGAGTTGTGGCTAAAAATACAGTAGTTCATGCTCATTGTTATAAAAAATAAATAAATAACACTATGGCTGGGCACAGTGGGTCATACCTGTAATCCCAGCACTTTGGAAGGCAGAGGCAGGTTGATTGCTTGAGCCAAGGAGTTCAATATCAGCCTGGGCAACATAGCAAAACCACATCTCTACAAAAAAATGTGTGTGTGTGTGTGTGTGTGTGTGCTGGTGTGCACATGCAGTACTCAGGAGACTGAACTAGGAAGATCACCTGAGCCCAGGGAGGTCAAGGCTACAGTGTGCCAAGATTGTGCCACTGCAGCACTCCAGCCTGAGTGACAGAGTGAGACCCTATCTCAAAAATAAATAAAGAGGCTGGGTGTGGTGGCTCACACCTGTAATTGAAACACTTTGGGAAGCCCAGGCGGGCAGATCACTTGAGGTCAGGAGTCCGAGACCAGCCTGGCCAACATGGTGAAACCCCATCTCTACTAAAAATACAAAAATTAGCCAGGCATGGTAGCACATGCCTGTAATCCCAGCCACTCGGGAGGCTGAGGCAAGAGAATCGCTTGAACCTGAGAGGTGTAGGTTGCAGTGAGCTGAGACTGCACCATTGCACTCCAGCCCAGGCAACAGAGTAAGACTGTGTCTCAAAAAAAAAATTAAAAAATAACAAGAAAGAAAGAAAAGCACTATGAACAGAAGACAATATGACTAAGGGAAAAATCTGACCAATGATCAGTAGGAAGGTGGAAGCTGAGACACCCTACGTTGTGGATGACGTTGGTCTTGGGTCCCACTCCAAGAGCAGCCTCTGACCTCTGTTGTTTCTTCCAATTAAATAAGGCCATGGTCCTATAAGATGTGAGCTGTCCCCAGAAGAACAAAGATTGGGGTTGTCACATTTAGCAAATAAGGATCCAGGGTGCCCAGTCAAATTTACATTTCAGATCAATGAAGAATTTTTTAGTATAAGTATGTCCCGTGCAATATTAGCGACCAACTTTTTAAAACTCTTCACTGGGGGCCAGGCACCCTCTGCCCAGCCCACCCAGCACAGTGTATAGTGCGGATAAAGGTGCAGATGCTGCTGGCCTTGAAAAAAAAAAATCTTCATTGATCTAAAATGCAAATTTGACTGGACACCCTGTAATTTCCCTGGCAACCCTTCCCAAAGGCAGACTATTTGGATCTCATCCACTAACAAGGGCAGAAACTCCTCAAGAGGCCACCGCACTTCCCAGAGCCCAGGCTTGCTCCTAAAAGGAAGACAAATAAATCCAATAGATCCCACTCTGGCCCCTCCTGCCTCCAGATGCCCAGATGCTCCCCCTCAACCCTCTCCCGATTCCTACTTCAGTCCACTCTCTCCTGCCCTTTATAACCACTTGGAGAAATTCCACTGACACAAGGAATCCTTGGAGGGTTAATCCTTCTGATACCAAGTCACACTTTAACTCATTCCCTCCATGCCAAGGATTAAAAACTGCCCATGCAAGGGTCAGGCCTCCAGCAGACCCTGAAAGCTGAGCTGCCCTGACCCCCGAAGTGAGGAGAAGCTGCAAGGGAAAAGGGAGGGACAGATCAGGGAGACCGGGGAAGAAGGAGGAGCAGCCAAGGAGGCTGCTGTCCCCCCACAGAGCAGCTCGGACTCAGCTCCAGGAGCAACCCAGCTGCAGAAGCAACGGCAGCGCTGCTCCTCCAGCGAAGGACGGCAGGCAGACGAACGGTCAGAGGTCCTGGGACTGGAAGGCCTCAGCCCCCAGCCGCTGGGCTGGGCCTGACCCGATGGCCTTTAATGACCTCCTTCAGCAGGTGGGGGGGTGTCGGCCGCTTCCAGCAGATCCAGGTCACCCTGGTGGTCCTCCCCCTGCTCCTGATGGCTTCTCACAACACCCTGCAGAACTTCACCGCCGCCATCCCCACCCACCACTGCCGCCCGCCTGCCCACGCCAACCTCAGCAAGGATCGGGGGCTGGAGGCCTGGCTGCCCCAGGATAGGCAGAGACAGCCTGAATCCTGCCTCCGCTTCACCTCCCCGCAGTGGGGACCACCCTTTCCCAATGGCACAGAAGCCAATGGCACGGGGGCCACAGAGCCCTGCACCGATGGATGGATCTATGACAACAGCACCTTCCCATCTACCATCGTGACTGAGGTGAGGACTTGGGGCTCCCCCTCCAGGGGCCAAGATGGGAAGATGGGGCCTTTGTTTAAAAAAAATGTACATGGAGAAGTTAATTGCTGAGTTTTTTAACTGCTGAGTCAAAAGAAAAACGCTCTCAGCTCTCAGGACCAGAGAGGCAAAGGGCAAAATGCCAGAGGAACAGGGTGACATGAACCCCAGAGGACCAGCCTGAAGGAGGGGAAGGGGATCCTCTGAAGCCAGGCTCATCTCTGCCTGACCCTTGCTCCTCTCCCCACAGTGGGACCTCGTGTGCTCTCACAGGGCCCTACGCCAGCTGGCCCAGTCCTTGTACATGGTGGGGGTGCTGCTCGGAGCCATGGTGTTCGGCTATCTTGCAGACAGGTCGGTCCTGGGTAGGGTCAAGGGGCTGGACGGGGATTAGGGGTCAACTGGGCTCATGGGGTCTAGGTGGGAGCTTGGCATTGCCAGTCAGGGCTGGTTTGAGGATCTACAGCACCAGCCTCCTAATACTTCAGAGGTCCTCAAAGGCCCACAGCCCAGGCCTCGTCCAGGGTGAGCTCTCCTCTCCTGGCTCAGCCTGGCCTGTCAGTCTCCAGGGCCCGGCTGCAGGTCTGCCCTCCTCCCACAGGCTAGGCCGCCGGAAGGTGCTGATCTTGAACTACCTGCAGACAGCTGTATCAGGGACCTGCACGGCCTTCGCACCCAACTTCTCCATCTACTGCGCCTTCCGGCTCCTCTCGGGCATGTCTCTGGCTGGCATTGCCCTCAACTGCATGACACTGAGTGAGAGATGCTTACCTGCCCACCCCCGTCTGGCCACCCAGCCCAGCAACCCCTTTCCAGCCTCCCCCTCCCAGCCTGCTCCTCCTGAGCCCTGCCTGCCCTCCAGCCTCTCTCTTGGGTCTCACCTTCCTGCTGATAGAACAATCTTTTTCTCAGGCTCATGCCACCCTGACCCCTCATTTAGAAACAGGATTGCGAACTCCATTGTTAGAGCCAGCAGATCAAGTAAGAGACCAAGCAGGCCAGGTGCAGGAGGCATTAGGGAATGGTGAGAACTGTATTCAAAGGAGAGACACATTCATCCAGAGACCACAGGCACGCAGCTGGAGATGCCTAGGGCATGCCAGCCAGGAGATCCCTAGGGCTGTCATATATTCCCTCCTTCTTTTGGATTAATGTAAAATATCCCAGTTTTTTTAATGTTTGCAATTAACTTTAATATTAAACATACGGTGAGGGAGCATCGTGTAGACAAGACACATCTGTGGACTGAGCGTGGTCTCCCCATGGGCCATCCATGTGCATCTGAGAGATCACTACCCGCTACCCATGTTTCTCAGATGAGGAACCCAAGGCCGAGAAGAAAGGAAAGGATTTACCCAAGGTCATTCCTCAAGCACAGAAGGGAATCCAAGGATTTGGGATTCTCTGGACTAAAGGAATTAACCAAGACTGGGCTAGGGCCTGGGCAAGACACCTAAGAAACCCAGCCCCAAGTCCAGCCTAAGTATCCAAGTCCCTGTCCCAGCAGCTGAATGGGGAGCCCACCAGGACAGGAGGTAGGCCTTTTCAGACCATACCAGAGAGATGGTCCCACTCCTACCTCAAGACTCCAGGATGGAGAAAAGCCACTGCCTCCTCCAAGCTGCTCTAGCGAGTCAGAGTAGAATCCAGCCCATGGCTGAGGAAGACCAGAGGGGTGGTTGCTGTTGAAGATAGACTGAGTTGTCAGAAGTGCTCTGAAGGGAGAAGGAACTCTAGCCAGAAGAGTAGGTTGAGGAGGAACAAAAAGAAAACCATCAGGAGTGTGGAGGGGGCAGTTCCTGGGTATTCTGAAGCCAGCTCCCCATCCATGCCTCCACTGAAAGTCCCCCACTCCCATCACCTTGGCACTCAACTTACTTGATGCATTTTCCACTGAGCCTTGGGACAGGCCACGGTTTGGATGGAGGGAGGGGTCTTTACTAGCCCAGCAGCCCAGGTAGTTGCACCATCCTGTCCTAACCCTCTTTCCAGATGTGGAGTGGATGCCCATCCACACACGGGCCTGCGTGGGCACCTTGACTGGCTATGTCTACAGCCTGGGCCAGTTCCTCCTGGCCGGAGTGGCCTACGCTGTGCCCCACTGGCGCCACCTGCAGCTGCTGGTCTCTGTGCCCTTTTTTGCCTTCTTCATCTACTCCTGGTGCGTGGGGCCTAGGGATGGAGGTGGTTGCCACAGGAGCCCAGAGGGCTGCAAGGGACAGGACCTCTCCCAGAGCTCAGCACACATCCCATCCCACAAATTTAGAGAAGGTCAATGCCTCGGTGTGGCAGATAGGGAAACCAAGGCTGTTGGGAGAAGGCTCTGCCCCAGGATATCCAATTCTCTGGCTTCCCCCACTCAGTTCTCCAATCTGCCTGCTCTGCTCCCCCCTCCAGCAACCAAGAGCTGAGCTTCTGGATTGGGGAATGTCATTACCAAGCTGGTCACTGCCTCACGGTCCTAGAGAGAGGGATTTGACAAGGACCCTGGGTTCCCAACCTTAAATAAAATCCCATCACAGGCCCCTGGAAAGCCCAGCCCCAGCCCCAGCCCCCCACCCAGCTGACTGAAACTGAAGCCATGCCAACACCCACTCCCACCCCTGCTCCCAGGTTCTTCATCGAGTCGGCCCGCTGGCACTCCTCCTCTGGGAGGCTGGACCTCACCCTGAGGGCCCTGCAGAGAGTCGCCCGGATCAATGGGAAGCGGGAAGAAGGAGCCAAGTTGAGTATGGAGGTGAGATCCCTGGTGACCTCCCACGATAACCTCCCAGGTCTTCACCCTCAAGCCCCAAACTCAGGACCCAGGGCCCAGGGAGCTTCTCTGAAAAAAGGGATTAGGTTGGGAGTAGCTCCTTGGGAGGATCCTGGGCCCTGAGCTCTGCCGGTCCCAGCAGGTGCTCCGGGCCAGTCTGCAGAAGGAGCTGACCATGGGCAAAGGACAGGCATCGGCCATGGAGCTGCTGCGGTGCCCCACCCTCCGCCACCTCTTCCTCTGCCTCTCCATGCTGTGGTAGGCCCAGAAAGACAGACAGTCTAAGACAAAAGACTGGCTGGGGAGGGGGCACACACAGTGGGTGGAAGAAGCCAGACAGAACAGCAGGAAGGGCAGCAGACCTGCTGTGAGAGCCAGTAACCCCAAACTAGGGATCATCCTTAGGAACCAGACACCCTCCAGCTTCAAGTCAGTCCTAGTCTCTACCCTGGACACCAATCTCCCCAACTTGTCCCTTCACTAGCCCTGTTCCAATGTGTAGACACCTCCTCAGGACAAGTGGGCTCCAGAGTCTATAGACTTACATCATGAAAGCAGAGAGCAGTCTGGCTTGCAAAATAGTCACAGATTTTACTGGCCCGATGGTGCCTGCCAGAAACACAGGCATGGGCAACAAGATGACTAAAACTCATCTCCAAAGAACACTTTGGCCAAGGCCAAAGAAACTGCCTTTCCCTTTGCAACACACCCCATTATCCTTCCTTCCCACCACCATGGCAGTCCCATGACAGTTAAGGGTAACACGATCAGAAGGAACAATTCTGCCAATGAATTACTTGCTTCCAATTTGGGATTTATTCTCAGTCATTGGTTCTAGCCAATAATCTGAGCTTCGTTTTGTGGGCTCTTGACATCTGAAAAAGCACAACACTCATCCCAGGACCATGGACAGGTCCCAGAAGGCTCTATACTTTCCCCAGCTGCCTTGGCCCTGATGATGGCTTGGATATCCACCTGCCCTCCCTCAGCCCAGCATCAATTGATAAGATGAGAACCAAACCTATGTAAATCTTACACAGCAACTAAGTGAAAATCCCCAAATTAATTGTGACCATAGTTATCAGAAGATTGGGAAATTTGGAGTATTAGAGGACTACCTCAATACTCCAAAGGGTGATGCAGTTTAATTATGTGATTAAATATCTGAAGAAATATTAGCCAAGGCACATTCCAGCTCCTTAAGCAGGGTAACCACTGCGGCTTCCCTCTATTTTGAAAGAGCACCCCACTTTAAGCCTCGCTAACAAACTCCATACCCTTCTCTTCTCTCCACTAGGTTTGCCACTAGCTTTGCATACTATGGGCTGGTCATGGACCTGCAGGGCTTTGGAGTCAGCATCTACCTAATCCAGGTGATCTTTGGTGCTGTGGACCTGCCTGCCAAGCTTGTGGGCTTCCTTGTCATCAACTCCCTGGGTCGCCGGCCTGCCCAGATGGCCGCACTGCTGCTGGCGGGCATCTGCATCCTGCTCAATGGGGTGGTACCCCAGGGTGAGCACCCATGAGCACCTTGGCCCCTTCTCCTCAGCCCCATCCCCACACATAACCCAACCTCTCAGAAGGGAGGGGACCAATTCCTCCTAGCCTCCACTCCCAAGCTCCTGCTATCCCCCCTTCTTTCTCTTAGACCAGTCCATTATCCGAACCTCCCTTGCTGTGCTGGGGAAGGGCTGCCTGGCTGCCTCCTTCAACTGCATCTTCCTGTACACTGGGGAACTGTATCCCACGATGATCCGGTAAGTGGGAGCCTAATGGGAGAATGACAGTCTTTTCTTGGGGAAAGACATTCTCCTGTGCACAGGTCGGACCCCAGAGCTAAATCAAGTACATCCCAGCCCAAAGGCCCCTCCCAACACTCATCAGTGCACAGCACATAGTAGCCACTCAGTACACACCTCATGGCCTAGCTAACACAGGTGTTACTGTCTCTAAGCCCTTACCAGACCCTAGAAGAAGATCTCAAAAGTAGCCACCAACTGGGGGAAGGGTAAGGAACCAAGAAGACACATCTCAGAGGCAACAAATTGGAGTCCTCCCTTAATTTCCAAAATACAAATTAGAAGCTGCCACCAAATCTAAATTCCATCTATAAACCAAGTGATATATTTGAAAGCAAAGACCACAAACCTGAAAGCAATTTCTTATCCCAGGAATCACTCCTGATGATATCCCAGCAGTAGGAATAAACATAGCATTGCTTTTTTGAGTGCAAAGATGGGGGGTGGTATTTTTGCATTAAGAAACAAGAATGGGATGCAAAATTCATATGAGATGTCAAAGAAATGTCAGGCTTCCCTAGGTTACTTGGAGTAGGCCTGCAAGGTCTGCAGAGTAGAACCCTGATGGTCATGGTCCTATGCCCTTACCAGATCTCAGATGAAAAAGCAATAATCCAAAGCACTCACTATGTACCAGGCAGTGTCTTCAACTTTTCACAAATATTAACTCATTTAATCTGCATAACAAGCCATTGTGGTAGGTACTATCATTATTCCCACTTACAAACATGAAAGCTGAGGCAAAGAGAGGTTAAGTGACTTCTCCAAGATCACACAGCTAACAAATGATAAAGCATGAATTTGAACCCCAAGCCGTTTGTCTCCTGAGTCAATGTTTTTAGCCTCTTCTCTCCTGAAGAATATTCTTAACATGCAGATTCCAGCTCCCTCTCCCTAGGGATTCTAATCCAACAGGTGTGTGTTGGCTTGTTGCAGCTATAACTCACAATTCCTCCAGGTGGTCTGAGAACCATAGATGTAACACAACTCTCTCATTTGGAGCTACAGAAACTGAAGCCCAGAGAGGGAAAGGGTTTGAAGCTACAGAAACTGAAGCCCAGAGAGGGAAAGGGGCTTACCCAAAGTCACACAGCAAGTTCAGGGCAGAAGCAAAATTCAATCTTTAGTCTCCTTATTCTCTGGCCAGTGCCCTTTCCAACTTCTTTTTTTAAAAAGATCATCAACAGCTGTGGTGTGGGGGGGACCATTTGAGCCCAGGAGTTTAAGACCAGCCCTAGCAACACAGAGACCCTATCTCTAACCAAAAAAAAAAAAAAAATTGGTTTGCTTGCTAATCAAATGGGGAACAGAGGAGGTACTGGGAGTGTCCTGAGGGCTGGGCCTGAGCTGCCACCTCCAAATGGAACCAGCACCTGGGCATTCATGCCAGAACTCTAACCAACACCCACCCGCTGTGGGCCCTGCAGGCAGACAGGCTTGGGAATGGGCAGTACCATGGCCCGAGTGGGCAGCATCGTGAGCCCGCTGGTGAGCATGACTGCCGAGCTCTACCCGTCCGTGCCTCTCTTCATCTATGGTGCTGTTCCCGTGGCTGCCAGCGCTGTCACTGTCCTCCTGCCAGAGACCCTGGGCCAGCCACTGCCGGACACGGTGCATGACCTGCAGAACAGGTGGGTCCCCCCTCCAGAAAGGAGCAGGGATATATCCCAGGTCATACATGCAGGGTGGGGTGGCATTGAGACTCAGACCCAGGCTTCCTCTTCTAGTGCAAAGCTCTATGTCCCTTTGTCCCCAATTGCCTGAGCTTCCCGTAGAATCCTTCCTGGGGGATCCCAGCTCCACGGAGCAGTAGGTTTTTGGGGCAAAGAGCAGGTGGCTAGGCACAGCTGAACAGAGACCCCGTGGGAGCTCCCAACTCCCAGCCCTGGCCTGGAGGCTGCATACCCAGAGTGCCACTCTTCTTCTCCGCTGCAGGAAAGGAAAACAGAGACGACAGCAACAAGAGCACCAGAAGTATATGGTCCCACTGCAGGCCTCAACACAAGAGAAGAATGGACTCTGAGGACTGAGAAGGGGCCTTACAGAAACCTAAAGGGAGAGAGGGTCCTACAAGTCTCGGGCTACCCACACAAGGAGGAGGAAGAGGAAATGGTGACCCAAGTGTGAGGGCTGTGGTTCAGGAAAGCACCTTCCCAGGGTCTCCCCCTCCCTTTATAAACCCCACCAAAACTACATCATTAAAAGGTTTGACTGCATACCATCTCCCCTTGTCTCTCTTGTCTCAAATGGAATAAATGGAATGGCCACTCCACTTTAGCCAGCTTCCAGCCCAAGAGGCCGTACAGTCCGCTCCCACCCGCTCCACCCCCAGGAGTATTCCAGACAATTAGAAAAGACTCTTGCCTTTGCCCCTCTCTATCCCTCCTTTCCTCCCTCTTCCCTTCCTGGCCCTCTAATCTATTCAAATATTTCTGTGACTTTTAGCTATCTAATGCCCCTCCCTTCCCTGTCAGGCTAGAAATTGACAAGGGCTGAAATGACTGGCTGAAATGAAAGCAACCAATCAGAGGCTTTGTTTTAAGCTCCTCCCCTTCTGTGAGAGCAGGTGGGGAACCTCTGACAGCAAAGGAGAAGAAAAGGACAACAGCTGGCCAGGTGTGCTGGTTCACACCTGTAATCCCAGCACGTTGGGAGGCTGAGGTGGGTGGATCACTTAAGCCCAGTAGTTCAAGACCAGCCTGGGCAGATCATCTGCCCACCTCAGCCTTATCAGGAGTTTGAGACCAGCCTGACCAACATGGAGAAACCCCGTCTCTACTAAAAATACAAAATTGGCCAGGCGTGGTGGCACATGCTTGTAATCCCAGCTACTCAGGAGGCTGAGGCAGGAGAACTGCTTGAACCTGGGAGGCGGAGGTTGTGGTAAGCCGAGATCCTGCCATTGTACTCCAGCCTGGTCAACAAGAGCACATCTCTGTCTCAAAAAAAAAAAAAAAAAGCAGACAACAGCTGTGACTTCAGGATGTTGGCCTGTCTAGCAGCATGGGTGATGGAATCTCTAGATTCCAGCAGAGTCTGGACTCAAAACTCACTCTAGATTAGCCTGCTAGCTAACCAAATCCTGCCTGCTACACTACCTGAGCTCTCTTGGTTGCTCTGCCTCCTGTGGGCTCTGGGCTGGTGGAGGGAAGAGAAGAGGGAAGTGGGAGTGGGGAACAGAGCCAGTAAGACCCAGCACTAAGTGCTAACTATGTGCCAGGCACTGTCCCAAGCCATTTGCCTATATTAACTCATTTACTCCTCCCAGTAACCCTTGGTGATTACTACAATTATTCCTTATTTTACAGATAAGAAAATCAAGACACAGAGAGATTAAGTAACCTGTCCAGTTCACACAGCTGGTAACTTGTGGAGTCAGGATTAGAATCCAGATAATCTGGCACCACGATACATGTGCCTGACCCCTCTGCTGCCAGGAGCTGTGAGGCACTGACACTTTAGCCTCCTTCACCCTCAGGACCCAGCTTCTCCTCTTTCCTTCTGGGCTGAAAAGAAAAGGACAAGAAGGGGAGGAAGGGAGAGGATCATGGGAAGAACCACGTGAAAGGAGGGGGTGGAAGGCAATATAAGGGTTACAGTGAGGAAAAGACCAGGATGTCCAGCAAAAGGAGCTCACTTCAGGGAAGCCTGGGACGTCCCGAGAAAGGCAGCCCTGTCGTACCTACAGGTGGCAGGAGTGAGTCCTGCCTCGCCCTGCCATAAATACCTGCTGGCATGCTGCCTGGAACCCTATCCCCAGCAGCCAGCCTGGCCCATGAGCCAGCCCCTTGTCCCCCGGTGGAAAGTCCATATTCCTCGAGCTGTACACAACTGCCTTCCAGGTGGGACCCCAGGGGCTCAAGTTGAGTCAGGGCCATCTGGAAAGATGGGTTGACCTGAAGATCCCCTGGAAAAACCATACGGCCCTGGGAGAGCTCACAGCAACTCAGAGAGCAGGATTCTCAGGGCAAATCCAGACACAGCAGAAATCACCATAACCCGCCTCACCTCCTGGAATATCTGGAGCCTTGGTGTTGCCCCTTGGCGCTGAAACTCATCATGCTCCCCAAGAATGTCTTGGCCATCTTGGACCCATTGGTTGCTGGAGGGTCACCAGCCCCACCCAACCTGCAGTTTCTCAGGCAGCATTGCCCTCATCACTGACCCTCACAGGGTGTCTGGGCTGAGAATCAGAGACGAGATACATCGATTTACGCCTGCTTCTGCGGATCCGGGGTTTGAGACCAGTGACTTGGCCTACCTGCCTCCAGATCCTGCCAGCGACTCTGACATGCCCTGGTTCCTCCTGCAGGTCTCTCTTCTTTGTGCTCAGACCACCTGGTATCTGTATCTGCCTCAGCAAGGCTGCCCAGAGCCAGCCATAGCCAGCCCCTGTTGCATCCCACCTGGTACAAGTCCTGGGTGCTGATTCAGCCAGCTCAGACCATTCATACAGAATCCATTCCCCCAGCTCCTGGCCTGAGACTTCCTATATTCATCCTATGCCCTTGGCAAAAGAGAACCCTACCTTCCTCCCACTTCTAAGTCACCAGTAAGTGACTTCTGACCTTGCTTCTCCAAGGAGTCACCCCCAAACATAGGCCCATCCTCTAGTCATGGCCCTGAGCCTGAGTTGAGACACTGTCACGCCCCACCTCGGTGGCCTCAGATGCTCTTTTTTTTTTTTTTTTTTTTTTTTTGAGACAGTGTCTTGCTCTGTCACCCAGGCTGGAGTGCAGTGACGTGACCTCAGCTCACTCCTGCAACCCCCGCCTCCTGGGTTCAAGCAATTCTCACTGCAACCTCAGCCTCCCGAGTAGTTGCATTACAGGCACACACCACCACACCTGCCAAATTTTTCTATTTTTAGTAGAGACAGGGTTTCACCATGTTGGCCAGTCTGGCCTTGAACTCCTGACCTCAAGTGATCCCGTCCACCTCAGCCTCCCAAAGTGCTGGGATTACAGGTGTGACCCATCGCGCCTGGCCTATCTCCAGTTTTGACCACAGGTTCTATCATCAGCCAGCCTGGCAGAGCCTTGCAGCCACCCTCAGTTTTCTGGCCAGGATGGCACACTCGGGGGGATCCTCACCTGCCTGGCTCTGTAGCGTGCTCACCAGAAGCCACCTTCTCAGGGCTCCACACTATCATCCCAGGTCCCACCTTGAGAGCCCAGTTTGACTCCACTCCAAGCCCCTCCCTTAGGCTCTTCTCCCAGTTCCCAGGAGTTTGCACAACCCCTTATAGAGCAGATCCCCAAACAGCTAAATTTCATACCATGTGGGAGGCTGAATCATGGCCCCCAAGGTGCCCATATCCTAATCCTTAGAACCTGTGAGTATGTTACCTTACATGGTAAAGGGGTTTTGCAGGTGTGATTAAATTAAGGATTTTGAGGCCAGGCGCAGTGCCTGTAATCCCACCACTTTGGGAGGCCGAGGCGGGCGGATCATGAGGTCAGGAGATCGAGACCATCCTGGCCATGGTGAAACCCTGTCTCTACTAAAATACAAAAAATTAGCCAGACATGGTAGCATGCGCCTGTAGTCCCAGCTACTCAGGAAGCTAAGGCAGGGGAATCGCTTGAACTCAGGAGACAGGAGGTTGCAGTGAGCGGAGATCGTGCCACTGCACTCCAGCCTAGCAAAAGAGCAAGGCTCCGTCTCAAAAAAAAAAAAAAAAAAAATTAAGGATTTTGAGATGGTAGGGGTGGGTTATCCTGGATTATCTGGGTGGACCCGATATGGTCACAACAGTACTTACAAGAGCAGATCAGAATGGGTAGCAGATCCAGCAACAGAAGCAAGAGGTTGGAGTGAAGCAAGAAGAGACCAAAAACATTTTCTTAAGAACACATTCAAGTCAAAACAGAGACCTCAATTCATTCGATAACTTATCATTCAAACCATGAAGTAAATGCATTTGGTGTTGTCAAAAAAAAAAAAGGAAAAAGAAAAAGGAACTACAGCCAAAGAATGCAAATGGCCTCTAAAAGATGGAAAAGGCAAGGAAATGGATTCTCCCCTGAAGCCTGCAGAAGAAATGCAGCTGGGTCGACATAATGATTTTTTTTTTCTTTTGAGAGGCTGGAATGCAGCGGTGCGATCTCAACTCACTGCAACCTCCACCTCCCAGGTTCAAGTGATTCTCCTGCCTCAGCCTCCCGAGTAGCTGGGGTTGCAGGCATGTATCACCATATCCGGCTAATTTTTTTATTCTTAGTAGAGATGGGGTTCTGCCATGCTGGCCAGGCTGGTCTTGAACTCCTGACCTCAGGTTATCTGCCTTCCTTGGCCTCCCAAAGTGCGAGGATTACAGACATGAGCTACCATGCCTGGCCAACATATTGATTTTAGATATCTGGCCTCCAGAATTATAAGAAAATAAATCTGTACTGTTTTAAGCCTCTAAATCTGTGGCAGTTTGTTAACAACAGCAATATGAAACTGATATGGATCCCTTGTTCCTAGATTCTTCCAGGGAGGCCCCTAGAGATTTCTTTTTCCCATGCACTATAATTTTTGTAGGGATGGGTTATAATGTCTAAATCACCATAGGCCTCACTCCTCCCTATTGTCTTATACCTTGTCAGATTCACAGAGTTTAAATTAGCCACTAGCCCTTGTAGACATTTAAGTTTGGGACTCCTAGACTCCTCTGTGCTACACTCCCACCACTACCATTCCTTATGTTTAAAAATTGTGGAAGGAGGGCAGGCGCGGTGGCTCACACCTGGTAATCCCAGCACTTTGGGAGGCCAAGGCAGGTGGATCAGAAGGTCAGGAGATCAAGACCATCCTGGCCAACACGGTGAAACCCCATCTCTACTAAAATACAAAAAACTAGCCGGTCGTGGTGGCATGCAACTGCAGTCCCAGCTATTCGGCAGGCTGAGGCAGGAGAATCGCTTGAATCTGGGAGGCAGGGTTGCAGTGAGCCGAGATCGTGCCACTGCACTCCAGCCTGTCAACAAAGCAAGACTCCATCTCAAAAAAAAAAAAAAACTGTGGAAAGAAAATTGTGTCACAGGTGCAGGAAGCAAAAGGAAAACACTGACTTGGTGGACTCCATTGTCCCACTGCACCTCCTCTTTCAAGAAAACCATTTGGATGTTCTCTGAGATATGACTATCTCCATGTGGTTCATGTCATAGTCACAGAACAGCAGAGGACTCTACCACAAAAATGCTGTAGTAATAAGCTAGATGAACTTCAGGCTCGGCTTCCCTGACCCATTCCAGTGAGGTCTGCTCCTCCTAAACCTCTCCCCCAAGAGAATCCCGCACCCCAGTAGCAAGTGCCACGTGAACCACACCCATAGGAAAGACCAAGTAGCCTGTAAGAGACTGAATATAGGATTCGGATGTAGGTGGCAGACAACGCTGAGTCTAGACGGATGTCCAGAACTGTGGCAGCCATCTTGTAACCCAGAGGGAAACTAATACATGGACTAAGGCAACAAATAAGGATAATATAATGGAAAGACGGACCTAAGCTGGGGTTTGATGATTTAACCCCACCGATTTAATCAATACTGGTACCACCTACCTCTACTCTTATTGTTAAGGGTAACAATTTAAACTTAAGTCCTCCTTATACTTTAAGCCAGTGTGAGTTCATTTTTCTGTGATTTGCAGTCAAAGGTTTTTTCGTTTTTTCTGAGACAAAGTATTGCTCTGTCCCCCAGGCTGGAGTGCAGTGGCACTATCTCAGCTCACTGAAACCTCCGTCTCCCGGGTTCAAGCAATTCTCCTGCCTCGGCCTCCTGACTAGCTAGGATTACAAATGTCTACCACCCCTATTTTTGGCATTTTCAGTAGAGACGGGGTTTCACCATGTTGGCCAGGCTGGTATCAAACTCCTGACCTAGTGATCCACCCACCTTGGCTTCCCAAAGTGCTGGGATTACAGGCATGAGCCACCTTGCCCAGCCTTCGTCAAAGATATCTTATATTCTTACAGCTTTATTGAAATATAACAGACAATTAGTTGCTCCGGTGGTGGTGGTGGTGGTGGTGGTGGTGTTGAGACAAGATCTTGCTCTTGGCCCCAGGCTGGAGTGCAATGGTGCCATCACAGCTCACTGCAGCCTCAACCTTCTGGGCTCAAGCAATTCTCCCACATCAGCCTCACAAATAGCTGGGACTACAGGCATGGACCACCACTCCTAGCTAATGTTTATACTATTTTGAAGAGACAAGGTCTCCCTACAATGCCCAGGCTGAGTTGCTCATATTTACAGTGCAAAATCGGAAGCTTTTCGACACATGCACACATCCATGAAACCATCACTACAATCAAGACAATGAACATATCCATCACCACCAAAATTGCTAAGGGTAACAATTTAAGTTTTCTCATGCTCCTTCTTCATGTGGACATATGCTTCCACTTCTCTTGAACAAATATCAAGGAATGGAATGGCAGAATAGTATGTAAGGTGTATGTTGAACTTTTTATGAAATAGCCAAACAGATGGATGTGGTGTCTGACACCTGTAATTCCAATAACTCAAGAGGCTGAAGCAGAAGGACCCCTTGAGCCCAGGAGTTCAACACCAGCCTGGACAACATAGCAAGACCCTGTCTATAAAAAATAAAAATAAATAAATATTTTTAATCTGTGTTTTTAGAAGAAACAGGGTCTCACCATGTGACCCAAGCTGATCTCAAACTCCTGGCCCCAAGTGATCCCCCTGCCTCAGAGTCCCAGAGTGCTGGGATTATAGGCATGAACTATCGCACCAGCCAAAATTTTACAAAAAGAAATAGCCAAACAATTTTCTTAACATTTTACATTCCCACCAGCAGTATATAAGTGATTCAGTTATTCCACACTTTTGTCAACACTTGGTATAATTGCTTTTTTTTTTTTTTTTTTTTTTTTTTTTTGAGATGGAGTCTCTCTCTGTAGCCCAGGCTGGAGTGCAGTGCTGTGATCTCTGCTCACTGAAACCTCCGCCTCCCAGGTTCAAGCAATTCTTCTGCCTCAGCCTCCCAAGTAGCTGGGATTAGGCACGCACCACCACATCCTAATTTTTTTTTGTATTTTTAGCAGAGATGGGCTTTTGCCATGTTGGCCAGGCTTGTCTCGAACTCCTGACCTCAAGTGATCCATCTGCCTTGGCCTCTCAAAGTGCTGGGATTACAGGCATGAGCCACTGTACCTGGTCTGATTGCTGTTTTTAATTTAAGCCATTCTAGCAAGTGTGTAGTGGCATCTTATTATAGTTTTAATTAAATTTCTCTGAAGACTAATGATGTAAAGCAACTGTTCACATGCTTATTTCCATCTAGGCCACTTCTTTGGTGAGGTGTCTGTTAAAGATTTTGCACATTTTTAAATTTTGATTGTTTCATATTGTTGAGTTGGAAACTTGTCATATATTCCAAAAACAAGTCCCTTGCCAGATATGTGTTTTGCAAATGTTTTCTCCATGTTTATAGCTTGCCTTTTCAGTTTTATAATGGGACTTCTGAAGAACAAAAGTGTTTAAACTGTGATAAAGTCCAGTTTACCAATTTTACAGTTAATGCTTTTTGGGTTTTTTTTTTTTAATCTTTGTCAAACCCAAGGACACTATATTTTTCTCCCTTTTTTATAGAAGTTTCATAGTTTTAACTTTTATATTTAGGTCTATGATCCAATTTGAGTTACTTTTGTAAATGATGTGAGGTAAACAGATTGTGGTTCATTTCCTTTTGCATATGGATATCCAATTGTTCCAGCACCATTTGTTAAAAGATTTTCTTTTCCTCATTGAATTGTCTAAACATCTTGGTTAGAGATCAATTGGCTACGTATGCGTGGCTCTATTTCTGGACTCTATTTTGTTCCATCGATCTATTTGTCTTTACATAAATCCCACACTGTCATAATTACTATAACTTTGTAATTAGCCTTGAACTCAGTGTAGATTCTCTAACTTTGTTCGGCTTTTTCAAAGTTGTTTTGGCTAGTCTAGATGCTTTAAATTTCCATATAAATTTTAAAATCAACTTGTACATTTCTACCAAGAAAACTTCTGTGATTATGTTGAATCATAAATCATCTTGGGAAAAACTGATATCTTGATAATATTGAGTGTCCCAACCCATGACATAGTTCTCCATTTATTTAGGTCTTCACAACGATGATTTTTATTTTCATTGTACAGTATTTGAACATGTTTTGTCAAGTTTATCCCTACATATCTCATATTACTATGTTAAAAACTTGGCCAGGCACAGTGACTCACGCCTGTAATCCCAGCACTTTGGGAGGCTGAGGCAGGTGGATCACGAGGTCAGGAGATTGAGGCCATCCTGGCTAACACAGTGAAAACCCGTCTCTACTAAAAATACAAAAATTAGCCAGGTGTGGTGGCACGCGCCTGTAGTCTCAGCTACATGGAAAGCTGACGCAAGAGAATCGCTTGAATCCAGGAGGCAGAGGTTGCAGTGAGCTGAGATCACACCACTGCACTCCAGCCTGGACAACCAAGCGAGACGCCGTCTCGAAAAAAAAAAAAAAAGAAGAAGAAAAAAAGAAAAACTTTAGACAAAATAAATGTAACAGATTTTATTTGAGCATTAACGCATTAATGAATTGGGCAGCACTTGAAATCGGAAGAGGTTCATGTAGCTGCACTTTAGCACTACAAGCAGTAGATCTTCATAGTCTGAACACAGAATTAAAGAAATAACTCGATTGGTTACAGGTAGGCTTTTGTTTTGTTTTGTTTTGTTTTGTTTTGTTTGTAGAGAACAGTATTTTAGCATCTTGATGAAGCTGGTCTCAAACCTCTGGCCTCAAGTGACTCTCCTACCTTGGCTTCCCAAAGTGCTGGGATTATAGGCATGAGCCACCATGCTCAGCCACTATTTGTCTTATTTGGGTATGATCTGGTGGAAAGTTCCTAGTTATATAACTAATGGGCTAACGTGCTATTTGTGATTGGCTGAAGCTTGGTCTCTGTTTTGGTTTTGGCTTTTCAAAATTTATTAGTTACAAAGAATGCCTCTAAGTTAAGTTTCAGTTTGCTTGTGTAAGAGTTCTGGATACAGAAACAATTCCAGACTAATAACTTCCTGCTTATTTTGCTTTAACAGCTATTATGAATGGTATTCCTATTTTAATTACCAATTGTTTGTTGCCAGTGCATAGAAATACCATTGGTTTTTTAATATATCCTACCAGCATCCTGAAAACTCACTAAAATCGCTTAATAGTCCCAATAGCATTTTGTAGATTCCTCAGGATTTTTGGTACAATCATGCTGTTTGCATATAAAGGTATACTTCCTTTTTTCTTCCTTTCTAGAATTCTTTTATTTCTTTTAGTTACATTATTACATTGCCTAGAATCTCCAGTACACTGTTAAATAAAAGTGGTGAGAGTGAATATCTTTGTCTCTGAACCTAGGGGAAAAACATTGTCTTTCACAATTTAGTGTAATGTTAACCTATATTTTTTCCATAGTTGCCCTTTATCAATTATTTTTTGAGATGGGATCCTCCTGTGTTGCCAGGCTGGTCTCCTGGGCTCAAGATATCCTCCTGCCTCAGCCTCCTGAGTAGCTGGGACTACAGGCATGTACCACCCTGCCTGGCTTATCTATTCTGAGAAGTTCCCTTTATGTCTTCTTTGCTGAGAAGCTTTATGAATGGATATTGAATGTTATCAAATGCTTTTTCTGCATCTATTGAGATGATTATATGGTTTTTCATTTTTAGTCTATTAGTATGGTGAATTATATTAACTGACTTTTTGTTAAACAAATCTTGCATCTCTGGAATAAACCCCGCTTGGCCAAGATGTATTATCCTTTTTATATATTTTTGTTATGTTTGATAAAATTATATTAAGAATTTTACATCTATGTTCATGAGAGATATCTGTCTCTAGTTTCCCTTTTTATAATGTTTTGTCTGGTTTTAGTATCAGGGTAATTTTAGCCTCACAGAATGAGTTTTGGAGTATTCCCTACTTTTCACCTTGCTATAGGTGTTCATGTAGAATTGGTATTATTTCTTCCTTAAATGTTTGACAGCATTAATCAGTTAAGTCATATGTTCCTGGAATCTCCTTTGTGGGGTGGTTTTTAAGTACAAATTTAATTTCGTTTAACATTTCTTGCAGTGCAGGTCTGTTGCTGCTGTATTCTTTCAACTTTTGTATGCCTGAAAAGGTATTGATTCTATTATCATTTTTGAAAGATATTTTTGCTGGTAGAGAGTTTGAGGTTGACAGATTTTCTCCTTCAGCATTTTAAAGATATTTCTCCATTGTCTTCTGGCTTACATCATTTTTGACAAGAAATCTGCTGCTATTCTTATCTTTTTTGCTTTATAGTAATGTGTCTTGTTTTTCCTCCAGCTGTTTGCAAGCAAGATTTTATCTTCATCCCTGGTTCTAAGCATTTGATTATGATGCACTTTGCAGTTTTTATAATATCATCATATCAGAGTTAATTTACCCTCTTGGATCTGAGTCTGTAGTTTTTATTTTGAACTTTTTTCTTTTTCTTTCTTTTTTTTGGTTTCTTTTTTGCTGTTTTTTGAGACAGTGTCTTGCCCAGGCTGGACTGCAGTGGTGCAATCTCAGCTCACTTCAACCTCCACCTCCTGGGTTCAAGCGATTCTCCTGCCTCAGCTTCTCAAGTAGCTGGGACTACAGGTGTGCACCACCACACCCAACTAATTATTGTATTTTTTAGTAGAGACAGGGTTTCACCATATGTTGGCCAGGCTGGTCTCAAACTCCTGACATCAGGTGATCTGCCCACTTTGACCTCCCAAAGTGCTGGGACAGGCATGAGACACCACACCCCGTCTATTTTGAACTTTTTTCTGGGTCACAATAAGTTACCTTTCAAGGTTTGCTTTTAGGCTTTGTTAGGTGAGAGCGGAGGTCATGCTAATTTTTCCTCTCAAGTGATCTGAGTTCTCTACCCAATGCCCTGAATACTATGGGTTTTGTCTTCATTGTGGCTGGTGGAAAGATAAACTCTTCCTGGCCTGTGTGAACTCTGTGAATCATCTAGATTCTTTCCCCAAGTGTATGCATCAACCAATACTCAGCTGAAGATCTATCAATAACAAACCCCCCTACAAATCTCCAGTGCTCTATGCAGCTCTCTCCTCTCCAGTCATCTGCCCTGTGAACTCTTGCCATCTGGGCTCCCCAGACTCCCAACTTTGTTTCCTCAACTCAGGGAGACATCTGGGCTCTGAGTAGATGCCCTCTCCCTGTTCTGTAGCCTGCAAAATTTCTCCAGGAAGTAAACTGGTTCATAAGGCTCATTCTGTTTGTTTCCCTCTCTCAGGAACAACTGTCCTGAGCTGCCTATCGTCCAATGTATAAAAACAGTTATCATACAAACCTAATTTGTCAGGTTTTTTTTATTAGTTTAAGGCAGGAGAGTATTTACTATTTACTAGTCCCTGTTCCTCCATCTTGGTTAGAAGCAGAATCCTAACTGATATATTATTGTAGTCCCATGACTTCTTGCCAAAACATTTCCATAAACAGAAAAGATTGAAGACATTAAAGACAACAGGCCCAGCGCAGTGGCTCATGCCTGTAATCTCAGCACTTTGGAAGGCCAAGGCAGGCGGATCACCTGAGGTCGGGAGTTCAAGACCAGCCTGACCAACATGGAGAAACTCCATCTCTACTAAAAATACAAAAAAAAAAAAAAAAAAATTAGCCAGGCATGGTGGTGCATGCCTGTAATCCCAGCTACTTGGGAGGCTGAGGCAGCAGAATTGCTTGAACCCGGAAGGCAGAGGTTGCGGTGAGCCAAGATTGAGCCATTGCACTCCAGCCTGGGCAACAAGAGTGAAACTTCATCTCAAAAAAAAAAAAAAAAAAAGAGTTAAAGACAATATTTTCTGATTTCTATGCATAGCATAACAATGGCATTGCAACAAAACTAAAGAAGATGACATAACTCAGAAGTCCTTAACTTGGAGCAGGGCACAATAAATCATCAAAACATTCATCCATCTTTGCTGTGCATGGCTATAATCCCAGCATTTTGAAAGGCCAAGACAGGAAGATCGCTTGAGCCCAGGACTTTGAGACCAGATGGGCAATATAGTGAGACCCATCTCCACAATAAATTTAAAAATTAGCCAAGTGTGGTGGCATGTGCCTGTGGTTCCAGCTGTCAAAGGCATTCAGACCAGAGCAACTCCATCTTTAATAGGGGCTGGGTAAAGTAAGGCTGAGACCTACTGGGCCCTATTCTCAGAAGGTTAGGTTTTCTCATCCTGTGATTAAGAAAGCCTAACCTTCTGAGAGTAGGGCCCAGTAGGTCTCAGCTTTACTTTAGTTCGGCAGAATTGGTATCACAAGATACAGGTCATAAAGACCCTGCTAATAAAATAGGATGCAGTAGAGAAGCCACCAAAACCAAGATGGCAATGAAAGTGACCTCTGGTCACCCTCACTGCCCATTATATGCTAACTAACTATAATGTATTAGTATGCTAAAAGACACTCCCACCAGCACAGTTTACAAATGCCATGGCAACCCAGCTGGTACCCTACAGAGTCTAAAAAGGGGAGGAACCCTCAGTTCTGGGAATTGCCAGCCCCTTTCCTAGAAAACTCATGAATAATCCACCCCTTGTTCAGCATGTAATGAAGAAATAACAATAAGAATAGCCAATCAGCAGCCCTCAGGGCTTTTCTGCCTATGGAGTAGCCATTCTTTTGTTTCTTTATTTCTCTAATAAAATTGCTTTTACTTTATCCTATGAACTCACCTGAAATTCTTTCTTGTGTAAGGTCCAAGAACTCTCTTTTGGGGTCTGGATCAGGACTCCTTTTCAGTAGCACAGCTACGTGGAGGTTGAGTGGCAGTATGGCTTGAGCTCAGGAGGTCAAGGCTTTACTGAGCCATGATCATGCTGCTGCATTCCAGCCTGGATGATAGAGTGAGACCCTGTCTCAAAAAACAAACAAAAAAAAATCATCTCTTCTTCACCAGTTGAGAGACACAGCAGTCAAATACCTTACTACATGGTCAAAAACAATAAAAAAAAAACACATGCCCAAAAGAAAGGAAAAAGAACGTAGTTATACATGCCCTATTCCTTCTCCCAGATTCACCAAATAACCCACTCCTTATTCCATAAGGAAACAAGAAGCCAGAAGAATGGAAGTTTCTCCCTCTACTCGCTACCCAGCATCCCCCTTTAGAGAGGAAGAAAGATGCTTTCAATTGTACAAGGAACACTGCTGTTTTAAATGCATTCAGAATAAAAAGGAAAAGTTTCAGTCATCAGGAAATAAACTTCCAAAACAACACTCCCACTGTAAAAAAAAAAAAAAAAAGAAAAAAGAAAGAAAAGAAAAGGGAAAGCTGAAGGAAATGTGGGAAAATAACAATGTTCAGACATTGGACAACAGGCAGTGCAGGACTGTAATTTCTGTGAGAAGGGAAACAGATTATTGAAGACCTACTATTAGGTTGATGCAAAGGTAATTGTGGTTTTTGTCATTACTTCCCATTGTAAAACCCGCAATTACTTTTTCACCAACTTTTATCACCCAGGCTTTCTTCCTGGAAGCAAATTCTGGACTACAATGTGGATAAGTGGAATCCAAATAGAGCCAGGCAACCTCACTGAGCCGAGGAGAACAAAAAGAGAAGTTCAGGATGGCCAAGGCAGCTAGATTTCTCAGGAGAGGACAGAGCTATGCAAACAGATCTGCAGAATATAAAAAGTACTCCTACAACTCAATAAAAAGAAGTCAAACACTCCAATTCAAATATAGGCCAAAAAATTACACATGTAGGCCGAGCGCAGTGGCTCATGCCTGTAATCCCAGCACTTTGGGAGGCCAAGGCGGGCAGATTGCCTGAGGTCAGGAGTTCCAGACCAGCCTGGCCAATATGGTGAACCCCTTCTCTACTAAAAATACAAAAAATTAGCTGGGCGTGGTGGTGTGTGCCTGTAGTCCCAGCTGCTTGGAGGCTGAGGCAAGAGAATTACTTGAACCTGGGAGGCGGAGGTTGCAGTGAGCCGAGATCGCACCACTGCACTCCAGCCTGGGTGACAAAGCAAGACAACATCTCAAAAAAAAATTACACATGTACTTCACCACAAAAGATATACGAATAGCCAATAAGCACATGAAAATGCTTAACATCACTAGTCATCAGGAAAATGCAAGTTAGACCACAGTGAGATGTCAAGTCACTTCATAGTCATATAAATGGCTAAAATATATGAATGTGGTGGCTCACGCCTGTAATCCCAGCACTTTGGGAGGCTGAGGTGGGCAGATCACAAGGTCAGGAGTTTGAGACCAGCCTGTGAAACCCCGTCTCTACTAAAAATACAAAAAAGAAAATTTAGCTGGGTACAGTGGTAGGCTCCTGTAATCCTAGCTACTCAGGAGGCTAAGGCAGGAGAATTGCTTGAACCCAGGAGGCCAAGGTTGTAGTGAGCCAAGATTGCACCACTGCACTCCAGCCTGGTGACAGAGCAAGACTTGCTTTCAAAAAATAAATAAATAATAAAATAATAATAAATGGCTGAAATGTAAAAGACTGGTCATACAAAGATGTTGGCAAGAATGTGAAATAACTGGAACTCTCATCCACTGGTGGTAGAAATGTAAAAGTTGGAAACACTTTGAAAAACAATTTGACAGTTTCTGATAAAGTTAAATATATGACCCAGCAATTCCACTTCTAGGTATTTACCCAAGAGATATGAAAGTATATGTCCCCTCACTATACACAAATGTTCATGGCAGCTTTCTTTATAACAGCCAAAAACTGGAAACAACACAAATGTTCATCAACAAGTGAATGAATAAGCAAACTGTGTTTATACATACAATGGAATACTATTCAGTATTAAAAAGGAATGAACTAGGTCAGGCACCAGTGGCTCAGGCCTATAATCCCAGTACTTTGGGAGGCCAAGGCGGGTGGATCACAAGGTCAAGAGATGGAGACTATCCTGGCCAACAAGGTGAAACCCCATCTCTACTAATTACAAAAATTAGCTGGGTATGGTGGCACGTGCCTGTAATCACAGCTACTCGGGAGGCTGAGGCACAAAAAACCCAGGAGGTAGAGGCCGCGTTGAGCCGAGATCACACCACTGCACTCCAGCCCTGGCGACAGAGGGAGACTCTGTCTCAAAAAAAAAAAAAAAAAAAAAGGAATAAACTATTGGCACACTACCAGGTGGATGAATCTCAAAAACATTTTGCTGAGCAAAAGAAGCCAGACACAAAAGACGATATACTGTATGATATCATTCATTTGAAACTCCAGAAAAGACAAATCTACTGCCTAGGATAGAAGATGAGAATTGGCTGGGATGCAGTACTAGGGAATTGCTGGGGTGGGGAGAGGCAGGAGATGAAAATGTTCTATACAGTGGTTATGTGGTATAAAAATTTGTCAGAGTTGCACCACTTTGGGAGGCCGGGGCAGGTGGATCACCTGAGGTCAGGAGTTCAAGACCAGCCTGGCCAATATAGTGAAACCCTGTCTCTACTAAAAATACAAAAATTAACCGGGCATGGTGGCTCACACCTGTAGTACCAGCTACTCAGAAGGCTGAGGCAGGAAAATCTCTTGAACCCAGGAGGCAGACATTGCAGTGAGCCGAGATCACGCCACTGCACTCCAGCCTGGGCAATACAGTGAGACTCTGTCTAAAAAAATAATAATTGTCAGAGCTTGTCAAAATGTACCCCCAA
Source organism: Ateles fusciceps (assembly GCA_036589455.1). NCBI lineage: Eukaryota > Metazoa > Chordata > Mammalia > Primates > Atelidae > Ateles > Ateles fusciceps. Next base: position 24,205,322 of record JAZHEH010000681.1, on the reverse strand, counting down.
AATCGATGCATTTTATTGCATATGCTAAACTCTAATAAAGTTTTACTCAGGTGCAGAACCATGGTCAACTAGCTAATCAGGATTCCCACCTAAGGCCTTGACTCTTGTGAAAAAACACAAAGCTACAACATTTGGGAAATTATGCACAATAGCAATGAAACACCCAAGTAACACTCCAGTGGCGTCCTAGCCTGTTCCCCCGGCCTCCCTCAGCTGCTGCCCATTTCTGAGCCAGATTCTCTGGCCTCCGAATCAATTCCATGAGGAACCCATTACCCTTCCATGATTTTTCTACAGCTTACATTAGCCTCAGTCTGTTTCTGTTGTTTATACCCAACAACCCTGACTAATACAGCCATTCTATCACCACTCAGCCTAAGAGGCTTCACTGGCTTCGGTTTTCCCTGTGCTTCCAGGTTATGGCTCTTTTTGTTTGTTTGTTTTTGTTTTGGGGGGTCGAGCTGTTCTTTATTTCACGGAGAGGGCAGGGACGGGGCTGTCTTTCTCGGCAGCGGCTTTCCTCATGGCGGCCAGCACATTGCTCAGCTCCTCCCGCTTCCTCCTGGCGCGGCTGTGTGTCCCCACCCTTCTTTTAACTTGAGGGCCCCTTTGTCCTTGGAGTCCTTCGAGTAACTCCATGGCGCGCCGCTCACACGCGGCGAAGCCACACACCTCCCGGATCATGTCCCGCACGAACCTGGTGTGTTTGGTCAGACGCCCGCGGAGACGGCTGTGCCTGGGCTTGCTCACGTTCTTGGTTACCTTGTGGTCTTTGTTGAGGCCCACAGCCGCAGGGTAGCGAAGAGCCATGGCTGCCGCCCTCCAATAGCGGCGGTGGCGGAAGCGCTGGCGCCGCGCAGAACTCTGGGATATCTCTTTTGTTTTCGTTTTTGGGAGAGAGTTTCCCACTGCTGCCCAGGCTGGAGTGCAGTGGCGCGATCCACCTCCACCTTCGGAGTTCAGGCAATTCTCTTGCCTCGGCCTCCCGAATATCTGGGATTACAGGTACCCGCCACCATGCCCAGGTAATTTTTTGTATTTTTAGTAGAGACAGGGTTTCACTATGTTGGCCAGGCTGGTCTCAAACTCCTGACCTCATGATCCACGTGCCTCAGCCTCCCTAAGTGCTGGGATTACAGGCATGAACCATCGCGCCCAGCCTAGGTTATGGCTCTTATGATGGACGTTACGTATTAGCCAGGAGTCTTTCGGTTGCAAGTAACACAAAACTCTAACTGGCTTAAGCAAAAAAAAAAAACAAAAAAAAAAAACCACGCACATACAGATTTGCTGGCTTCCATGATTCAGGCACCTGACGTCATCATGGATCCAGGTTCTTTCAACCCTCTCCTCAGCAGGTCAATGACTCCCCCTCATGACAGCAAGAGGGCTGCCGTGGCTACAGGCATCACCCCTCACACAGCATCCAAAGGCAGAAAAGAATGTCAGTCCTCACACATGTGTTTGGAAGAGCAAGACATCTCTTCTGAAGACCTTTCCCAAAAGCCACCTCCCCCACAATGGGCTTCCTGCCACATTTCTTGGCTAGAATTGTGTTACATTACAGATATAAGTGACAGCCTTGGGCTGCCATAACAAAATACCACAGACTGGGTGGCTTAAACAACAGAAATGTATTTTCTCACAGTTCTGGAGGCTAGAAGTCCACAATCAAGCTGTCAGCAGGTTTGGTTTCTCCTGAGGCCTCTCTTTGGCTTGCAGATGGCCCCCTTCCTACCGTGTCCTCATATGGCCTTTCCTCTGTGCACGTGCGTCCCACCCTGCTGCTGTCTCTCTTTCTTGTAAGGACACCAGTCACACTGGATTAGGGCCCCACCCCATGACTTCATTTAACCTTAATTACCTCCTTAAAGGTCCTATTTCCAAATATAGTTACATTGGGGGTTAGGGCTTCAACATATGAATGAGGGGGACACAATTCAGTCCATAACTGGGCCAAGATGTCAGAATACCTGGATTCACCTGGGCCCTGTTCATGGTGCAGACCCCAATATGCCCAGACCCTTGAAGAATGTTAGAACTACACATTCTGATGGTTGTTTATCGTGTCACATATATTAGTACAATTCTGGGAAGGGGAAAAAAATGAGAGTGGATTAGAGAGGATATTATAATGAGAAAAGAGTCCGGGTGAGATGGCTCATGCCTGTAATCCCAGTACTTTGAGAGGCCGAGGAGGGCAGATCACAAAGTCAGGAGATCAAGACCATCCTGGCCAACATGGTGAAACCCAGTCTCTACTAAAATAACAAAACTTAGCCAGGCCTGGTGGCGTGGGCCTGTAATCCCAGCTACTCAGGAGGCTGAGGCAGGAGAATTGCTTGAACCCGGGAGGCGGAGGTTGCAGTGAGCCAAGATCACACCACTGCCTCCAACCTGGGCAACAGAGCAAGATTCTGTCTCCAAAAAAAAAAAACAAAACAAAAAAAATCGAGAAAAAAGACCCTGCTAACACAAACCTCTAACAAAGAATTCCTCCTTCAAGTGAAGGTTAAGCTGTGGCCTGGCCCTTGTCTAGGGTTGAAGGCCTAGGTTCCAGGATTCACACAGAGGCGATGCTCACAGGTTAGGGGATGCTGAGGCCCACACCCTCATTTCTGCGTGGGCTCTTCAGAGTCTCCCCAGTTCAGTCTGGCTCAGAGAGGTAGGACCCGGCCCTGAGAAGGAGTGCTCAGATCAGGCTTCATGCTCACACCCCCTTCACCCTCGGTGCTTCCCCTTCCTCCCCCACCTGTTTTGGGGTGGTAGAGAGACTCACACATGTCCCTCCTTCAGAGGAGGGGCCTTTCCTCTGCCTGATCCAACTTTACTTGCCCATTAGACCTCCTGGAACAGACCATTGACCTGATGAGTCTTATAATTAAATGTCCCACTCTCGAGTCAGTTCACTTTGGTGCTTCAAAAGACGTTATTTAAAAAAAAAAAACAAAAAACTACTGGACGTGCGTGGTGGTGGCTCACGCCTGTAATCCCAGCACTTTGGGAGGCCGAGGTGGGCGGATCACCTGAGGTCAGAAGTTCGAGACCAGCCTGGCCAATGTGTTAAAACCCCCATCTCTACTAAAAATACAAAAATTAGCCAGGCATGGTAGTGGGTGCCTGTAATCCCAGCTACTAGGAAGGCTGAGAGAGGAAAATCACTTGAACCTGGGAGGCAGAGGTTGCAGTGAGCCGAGATTGCGCCGTTACACTCCAGCCTGGGCAACAAGAGTGAAACTCTGTCTCAAAAACAAAACACTACTGCTGGATATCAGGAGGCCTAGGGCTACAGCAGATCCAGAAATTGATGAGTGCAGGAGACAAAGGCAGCCCCTCTCCTCCCACTGCACTGGAAGAGACAGATTGCTCGAGTGGGAGACCCAGCTCCCAGCCACTTGACCAGGCCTAGTTCCATGGCTTTCAGTGACTTCCTGCAGCAAATGGGGGGGTGTCAGCCACTTCCAGCAGATCCAAGTCACCCTGGTGGTCCTCTGCCTGCTCCTCCTATGTTTGCACACTACTCTGCAAAACTTCACTGCCGCAGCCTCTCCCCACCCAACCCCTGCTGCCCCCGACCTGCCAACGCCAAGCTCAACAAGGACAGGTGGCTGGAGGCTTGGTTGTCCCAAGACTGGCAGGTGTGGCCTCAGTCCTGCCTCCACGTCATCTCCTCCCAATGGGGACCACCTTTTCCTAATGGCACAGAGGCCAACAACATGAAGCCATAGAGCCCTGCACCAATGGCTGAATTTGTGACAACAGCACCTTCCCAATGACCGCAGTGACTGAAGTGAGGATAGCTGGGCCCTCTGCCCCCTTCCAACCCCTGTGCCCTCATCTTACCATCCCACCTACAGACACAGACTGTGCAACCTCGACCCAAGTTTGTCTGAATTTGAGAAGACCCTGGAGCTTGGAAGAGTTTTACCCAGGATGGAGCTCAGGAGCAGAGCTTCCTGGTGGAGGAGACATGAAGTCCTTGCAGAGAGCTGCTCACTGCCTCCCAGCCCCCACCAGAGAGAGACACTGCTACAGGAGTTTAATGTTCCACTTCATTTTCTCAAAATGTCAAAAGACCCTGAGGGATAAGACAATTCCATAAGGTGAAGAGGTGATACAGAGAAAGGGAGAGAGGAGTGCAGGTGGTGAGGGCAGAGGGGACATTCCTGAGCAGGGGATTCTGGACTCAGAGTCTTAGAAACAGTTTGCTGACTATATCTAGAAATAGCTCTTAGCAGCTGGGGCCAGGAGATGGAGAGCAGCCAAGGAACTAAGACAGGAAAGAGAAGATGGCTATGTGAGTGGGGGGGGGAATCCTTTCATCTCTAGTGATTTAACGCCCCTCCCCCTAAACATACACACACACGTGCAATTGTAGTCACCCTGGCCTGCTGAGTGGTTCATCAGGCTGCATTCTGTACTTAGTAGCTGTCACACTCATCATGTTCTCAACATCTGTTCTAGTCAATGGTCTTTTGGTCACAAATAAGAGAAGCCCCGTCGAATCAGCTCTTGGGAAAAGGGGGCATAACTGCAAGGGTACAGAGATTACAGGGAATTCAAGAACAGGAAACAAAGTGTATTCAGGCCTCATGGACACTGGAACCAGGAGCTGGAGCACAAGAGGCATCTCTGTACGCTGACTCCATTCCTCGCTCCTATTTAAATCAATTTCATCTGTGTGCTCTTCTTAAGGGATAACTACCAGTCCCAGCTCTGAGTCATTGTTTCTCAGATTTAGAGCCCATCAGCAACCAGAACATTTCTGTGTATCTCAATTCAAATTCCTAGAGCAGGCTCTGACTGGCTTAGTGCCTCATATTGATGTGCCTCACCCTCCCCACTTAAGTCAGGTGTGTCCACACTTCCTCTTAGCAGTGTGCCAAAGGGGAGTGTAGTGAGATTTTTGCGGCCCATTGTCCATTGGTTACAGCCGTGCAAAGAAACAATGCCCTGAGACCTGGTGGTGCGCACCTGTAACCCCAGCTACTCATATTCCTACTAGAAAGACCCAAGACACAGAAGCAGAAGGTAACCAATATGGCTAGACTTCCTCTGATGCATGTAGGCATCATATGCAATCCCCTCCACACAGAGTTATGGACACTTTCTTCATATTTGCCAGGCTCAAGCCAAGTTTTGAGATATCCTTGTCCACCCACCATAACTTGTATGTTATTCTCCCAGTTCTGCTTTCCTATTTCCCTTCTTAAACTCTCTGTGTTCCAAGGTCAACAATACTCCAGGAACTATCAACCTACCCGTTACTCTTCTGTTCAAAACAGCAGGCAGTTCCATCCAAAAGCCTAAATTCCTGTCCAGAGAATCTGGGTGAGTGAGCATCTTGGATTTCCTTCTAAATGGGGACTCGGTAATAATCTTCTTACCATTTTTGGTGTTAGTAACTGACTGACAACATCAGATGCACACAGTTATTTCATCAGGATAACTGCGTACATCTGATGTTGTCAGTTACTAACACCAAATTCCAAATATGTCTATATGGAAATGCCAGAAATAATCCAATCCTCTTTCAACAGGCACTGTGGATGGGACCATCATCCACTACCACATATGGGCATGGGACACTATTTTATGAGCACGGCCAAGATACCTCTTCCTTGGGCCAATCATGTCAAAGCCTATGGCTGTATCAAAAGAACATCTCATTAGGAGGATGGGTAGCTTGCATGCATAACCTAATGTGAAGCTGGACTGTTAAGCAAATGAAATGGGTCATAAGCCAACAGGGGTTACAAGACATTTCATCGTTTCATTGCAGTGAAGACACCCATGCCCCAAGACCACGTGGCTATCACTGGTAAGCACAACACAGTTAGGTCACTAGAGGAAGACAAGCCCCAGCATGCCCCTCAGGAGGAACTCCCAAAGAACAAGTATCCCAAAGGGACAGTATCCCGGTATCATACTTCAGCACTCTGAATGCAAAGCAAAAAACTAATAAATATAACAAGAAAAAGATGCAGGCCATGGGTTTTAATAAAAAGCCTAGCCAGGTGCAATGGCTCACTTAAGTAAACCCAGCACTCTGGGAGGAAGAGGTGGGAGGACACTTGCGCCCAGGAGTTTGGACCAGCCTGGGCAACATAGTGAGACCCTATCTCTATTTAAAAAAAAAAAGTTTAATTAGCTGAGAGTGGTGGTTCATGATTGTAGTCCTAGCTACTAGGGAGGCTGAAGGAGGAGGATTGCTTGAACCCAGGAGTTCAGGGCTGCAGTGAGCTTGTTACTACAGCAACGTCAATTCTTGCCTCCTCAGAATTCGACTGAGGGACATAAGGCAGAGAGACCAGGGCAAGTTTTAGAGCAGGAGTGAAAGTTTATTTAAAAGCCTTAGAACAGGGATGAAAAGAAAGTAAAATACTCTTGGAAGAGGGCCAAGCAGACACCTTGGGGGTCGTGTCCCCTTTGACCTTGGAATTGGGGTTTCATATGCTGGCCTACTTCTGGCGTCTTGCATCCCTTTTCCAGTAGAATGCCCCCAGAAGGTTATACCAGGTAAACTCCACCATTTTGCCTCTTAATGCGCATGCTTGAACTCACTCACCCAACTCCTGAGATCTTGTTGGGAAGCTGCCAATCACCAGTTACAGATGTTTTTAATCTATTAGGAAACTGCCTTTCCCTGGCGATGACTGCAACCAATTATTACTTTAGAGAGGCAGTGTGACAACTGCCTGATCAGCACCTGATGGTTGCCTGACATTCTTGATGGGGTGAGGGAACCCCTCTCCTGCCCCAATCATGCCTGGCTAAGCTACCTACAGTAACAAGCTATGATCATGCCACTGCATTCCAGCCTGAGTGACAGAGACATCCTATCTCAAAACAACAACAGCAGCAACAGCAAAACCCTACCTGACTCCTCCTCCTGTTATTTTCTTTTGAATTAAACATCTTGGGTGATATGGTTTGGCTGTGTCGCCACTCAAATCTCACCTTGAACTGTAATAATCCCCACATGTCAAGGGCAGGGCCAGGTCCCCCCCATACCATTCTCATGGTAGCGAATAAGTCTCGCGAGGTGATGGTTTTATATATGGAAGTTCCCCTGCACAAGCTCTTTGTCTGCCACCACGTAAGACATATGTCTTCCGGCCGGGCACAGTGGCTCACGCCTGTAATCCCAGCACTTTGGGAGGCCAAGGCGGGTGGATCACAAGGTCAAGAGATTGAGACCATCCTGGCCAACATGGTGAAACCCCGTCTCTACTAAAAAATACAAAAAATAGCCGGGCATGGTGGCACATGCCTGTGGTCCCAGCTACTCGGGAGGCTGAGGCGGGAAGAATTGCTCGAACCCAGGAGGTGGAGGTTGCAGTGAGCTGAGATTGTGCCACTGCACTCCAGCCTGGCGATAGAGCAAGACTCCATCTCAAAAAAAAAAAAAAAAAAAAAAAAGATATATATCTTCTGCCATGATTGTAAGGCCTCCCCCAGCCATGTGAAACCGTAAGTCCATTAAACCTCTTTTTCTTTATAAATTACCCAGTCTCTGGTGAAACCTGTCTCTACTAAAAATACAAAAATTAGCTGGGCATGGTGGCACGCTCCTGTAGTCCCAGCTACTTGGGAGTCTGAGGCAGGAGAATTGCTTGAACCCGAGAGGCGGAGGTTGCAGTGAGCCAAGCTCACCTCCAGCCTAGCAATAGAGTGAGACTCTGTCTCAAAAAAAAAAAAAATTACCCAGTCTCAAGTATGTCTTTATTAGCAGTGTGAGAACAGACTAACACACTGGGCAGAAACTAGCAACATCTATCTGAACCTATATTCATAAGGACTCTTGTGTGCAAGTGGCTGTAATTCAATTCTAGCTAATCTGAGCATAAAGGGGGCGTGTAAAGGCTCCCATGACGAAAGCAAAGATGGACAGAGGTGGAGCTGGCTCTAGGGACATTGGGAACCAGGATCATGGCATCAGAATTCTTGTGTGCTCTCATCTTTGCTTATCTTTCCATGCTGGTCATGTCTATTGTGGACAGGATCCTTCACACAGTGGCCACTTGCCATTCTGGGCTCACCCCTAATAACCTTCTAACCAGGGAGAAAAAAAAAGTTTCTGTCTCCCACCTCCAACTTTGAAATATTTTGAGAAAGACTGATTGGCTGGGCTGAGTCATGTGCCTACACATTAGTCCAGTGACTGTAGGGCAGGGGGCGTGAGTTATTATGAGTGACCCAGCCTACCTCCTATTCACTCCTACATTGCAGATAGATAACAAGCACAATTTCACCTCTTTGCTTCCGGGTTGCACTGTTATTGGTTTTCTCTTCTCCCCCTTTCTTTCCCCTGGGGCCAGTCTCATAGCATCTGTCACTGATCATGGTCTTTATCAAGTTAGCAGTGGGCAGTAATCCTTAGTCTCCCTCAAATCCACCACTGTCTCTTCTTAGGCTTTGGTTCCTTTTAAGGATAAAGTAATTCTCGATGCTTGAGGCCCAGGAACACATAGAAATATGAGATCCTCAGGGGCTTCAAGTGTACATGAAGAGAACTCAGTCCGCAAGGCAGTACAAGCCCCCATACGACTATTGCTTTTGCAGATGAGAAGCACCTTACAGCAAACCAGAGGCTGAGAGATTCTTGCTAAGTATTTTGTATGCATTAGTCAGTTTTTAATCGGGACTGCATGTAGATTTCATCATTAGGCTGCACATAGATTTTGCTCTCTTTGCACTCCTCTGACTTCTTGCCTCTTTCCTACATTCTCTTGCTTCTTATCTTCCCATTCCTCAGTTCCTGTCCAGGCTGTCCTCATCCCACTCACCATGGTGTGTCCCACAGGCATCTCCACCATCATATTCCATTAATGTATTTCCATTAAATTGCTGTAAAATCAACTTCCAGTCTTCTTTGATATAGCTCCAGAATCTCTTTCAAAGGAAAGTTATACAGCCAGGTACGGTGGCTCACGCCTTTAATCCCAGCACTTTGGGAGGCCAAGGGGGGTGGATCACCTGAGGTTGGGAGTTCAGGACCAGCCTGACCAACATGGAGAAACCTCGTCTCTACTAAAAATACAAAATTAGCTGGGCACAATGATGCATACCTGTAATCCCAGCTACTCAGGAAGCTGAGGCAGGAGAATCACTTGAACCCAGGAGGCGGGGGGTTGTGGTGAGCCAAGATCACTCCATTGTACTCCAGCCTGGGCAACAAGATCAAAACTCTGTCTCAAACAAACAAACAAACAAAAAATCATTGCATCTTCCTCTTTATCATTTATGTGTCTCCTAGCATCTTGCTTTCCAGACTTTTGTGGTTGTTGTTGATGGAGATTATTGCGTTATCCAATTGTGCCAATTGAATATTCTCTCTTTCTGCAAACAAAACAATACATAAAATATTGCCAAACATGCAAGATCACAAACAGAATCTCTTATGAATGTTGACTGTACATATTACTTTTCCTGGCAGTTTCTCCCTGTGTTATTACATATATTTTCTCCCATACTCATCAGAATTTCATTTTTAAAGATTATGTTGTATTTCATAATTTCACAGTTTATTTTACCAGTACCAGTAGTGGACACGTAGGCTCCTTCCAGCTCTTCCCAATTGTAAACAGTATCTATACATGTATACCTGTCTGACTAAACCCTTGGGATAAATCTTAAAAGTGTGATTACTGGGTCAAAAGTCCAAAAAAATGGTAAGGCTTTTCACAGATATTTCTGGAGATATTCTACTCTCCAGAAAAGTAAGATTTTGCAAAAGTGTATTAGATACCCTCATTAACACTGAGTATTCTTGCTCTGAGAAGCAGAAAATAGTATGCTGTGTTAATTCACATTTATTTGATTCTGAAAGGAATTGGACATTTTTTTCATATGATTTTGATCTATTTATAAGTCTTTATCCTATAAACTTACCATTCATATCCCTTCCCCATTTTTTCCTTTGTTATGATTTATAAGAATCATCTTTGGCCGGGCACAGTGGCTCACACCTGTAATCCCAACACTTTGGGAGACTGAGGTGGGTGGATCACAAGGTCAGGAGATTGAGACCATCCTGGCTAACACAGTGAAACCCCATCTTTAAAAAAAATAAAATAAAATAAAGAATCATCGTGGTGGCTCATGCCTATAATCCCAGCACTTTGGGAAGCCAAGGCAGGCAGATCATCTGACATCAGGAGTTCAAGACCAGCCTGGCAAACATGGTAAAACCCCATCTCTACTAAAAATACAAAAATTAGCCAGGGGTGGTGGCACTTGCCTAGAGTCCCAACTGCTAAGGAGGCTGAGGCATGAGAATCACTTGAACCTGGGAAGCAGAGCTTGCTGTGAGCTGTGATCATACAACTGCACTCCAGACTGGGCAACAGAGTGAGACTGTCTCAGAAAAAAAAAGATATTAACCTATCACCATATGTGATCAATAATTTTTGTATTTTAAAATGTCTTTTACATTTATTCTTAAGTATTGCTTTTTTAAATAATGACCTTTTATTGCTTTATATAATCATATCTATCCATTTTTTTCAAATTCAGCTTCCGTGTTTTGGGTTACATTTAGAAAGGGCTTCCTCTCCCCCTAAGTATAAAACTATTCACCTAGATTTTCTTCAAGCACATATGTATTTGTCTGGGCTTTTGTATTGTAACATAGTTTCATGAAATCAGTTTAGCATAGGGTAGGAAGTAGAATCCTATTTTTTTTTCTAGATGAACTAATTGTCCCAAATACATTTAATGAATAGTTCCACCTTCCCTGGCTGGTGCGAAACACCACGTTTATCACATACTATTTCTGGACTATTTCATCCCATTGATTTATCTGTCTATTCTGGTGCCAATAGTGTTCTGTTTAATTATTAATTATAGTGTGGTGCATATATGATTGTCTTCTTGTGGACAGCTTCTCACTGTGCCCTCACCAGTGCTGAGGCAGGACACAGAACTTTATCACAGCTCAGAGCCAAGCTTCGCCACAAAGTGTCACTAAACATTGTCGATTTTACCAAGACTCCATGGGGAGATAAAGGAGATGCTTCCATCACATACCACACAGCATAAAAAACTTAATAGGCGGGCGAGCACAGTGGCTCACACCTGTAATCCCAGCACTTTGGGAGGCTGAGGTAGGCGGATCACGAGGTCAGGAGATCAAGACCTTTCTAGCCAACATGGTGAAACCCCATCTCTAGTAGAAAGGAAAAAAAATTAGCTGGGCATGGTGGCACAAACCTGTAGTCCCAGCTACTTGAGCGGGTGAGGCAGGAGAATTGCTTGAACCCAGGAGGCGGAGATTGCAGTGAGCCAAAATCATGCCACTGCACTACAGCCTGGGCGACAGTGCCAGACTCTGTCTCAAAAAAAAAAAAAAAAAAAAAAAAAACTTAATAGGCATTTCTATTCTCCTTCAAATCCTTCCTTGGCTAACAGCCATACATGCTTCCTCTCCTGACTCTTCTTCCATTTAACCTCCGAGGTCTCCTCCACTGTCCTAAAAATTCATGTCTGTCTGTAAACTTGTATACATCACTCAGCAAAGCAAAACACCTGCCATTAAATAAATCTTTACTTCTTAGAGTAAATCAGTTCATCAGATCAGTTGTTACTTGAGCATTCCGGTGGGGAGGGATGGACATGGACACACACACACACACACACACACACACACACACACACAAACTTCCCAGTGCAATCAACTTATAAATGCATGTGTCCATCAAAAGCTGGTCTCTTAGGATGGAAAATTAGGAGGGGAAAGGGAAACCTATTACTAAGTAAAAAATATTTTTCCCCTGATAAATTTTTTCGGGGACTGGGGATAATCTCCCTCTGTCACCCAGGCTGGAGTGCAATCAAGCATCTCAGCTCACTGTAGCCTCCGCCTCCCAGACTCAAGTAATTCTCATGTCTCAGCCTCCTGAGTAACTGGGATTACAGGCAAGTTCCACCACACCCAGGCAATTTTTCTTTTTTGTAATTTTAGTAGAGATGGGGGTTTTGTTTGTTTGTTTGTTTGTTGTCTGTTTGGTTTTTTTTTTTTTTTTTATTCTCCTACATCCAGTTCACTCAGATAGAGATGCGGTTTTGCCATGTTGGTCAGGCTGGTCTCGAACTCCTGGCCTCAAGCAATCCACCCACCTCAGCCTCCCAAAGTGCTGGGATTACAGGCATTAGCCACTGCACCTGGCCTTTCCCAAACAGTTTTTAAGTGTTATCTAATTTCTGACCAGGCACGGTGGCTCATGCCTGTAATCCCAGCATTTTGAAGGCCAAGGCAGGCAGATCACTTGAGCTCAGAAGTTCAAGACCAGCCTGGCCAGCACGGTGAAACCCAGTCTCTACTGAAAATACAAAAATCAGTCGGCATGGTGGTACACACCTGTAATTCCAGCTACTCAGGAGGCTGAGGCATGAGAATCACTTGAACCCGGGAGGTGAAGGTCACAGTGAGCCAAGATCATGCCACTGCACTCCAGCCTGGGTGACAGAGTGAGACTGTCTCCAAAAGTAACTAAGTAAATAAATAAATAAATAGAATTAAGGGAAGATTTTCTTATCTGCAATTGGAAGATTAAAAACTCCACTCACACAGCACAGGGCTGATATAAGCCCTAAAGGAGAGAAGAGATGTGAGAGTCATTTGCCAGCTGCAATTGCTATGTAGATGTGTCATGGCTCCTACCCAGAGTACATCTTCTCTGCTCCTGCCCCAGGTCTGTAGTCTTCTTCAGTTCCTACAGTTCGGTCATAAGTCTGCAAAGTTTGGAAATCAAGATCTACCTGATCCAGGTGTTCTTTGCAACTGTGAATCCACTATTTTATTTGCTGGGCTTTTTGGTCACCAGATTTCTGGGCCGCAAGCCTACCCAAATGGCTTCCTTGCTGCTTTCAGAGATCTGTGTATTCTGGCTTGTGCAATGGTACTCCTGGGTGAGCACCTACCATACCTCTGCTCCTGTCCTGATTCTTTCCCCAGACCCAGACCCAAATCTGCCCCAGGCCAGCTACCTAGAAGGGTGGAAAAGACCCAAGACTCCATCATACTTTTCGCAGCACCCTGCCATCATCTCCATTCCCTTCCATATCAGTTATTCCTCTGCATTACAATGGTCATGTTAGGAAAAGACTATGCAACTGGATCTACAAACTGCATCTTCATGTATATGAAAGAACTATACCTATAGAAATGTAGTGAGTGAGGTTTGGGGAAGGGATCCTGGGATACGCCAATCAGGCCCTAGAGCAGATTTCAAGTTGGAAAGGGTACAAAGGTCAATCAATTATTTTTTAAGGCAAAAAAGGAGGACAAAAACATATGAAAATCAAGGGTAAGATGGTATCAATAACTCCAAATATCTCAGTCACCACAATAAATGTAAATGAATTAAATTTATCAATTTAAAGGCAAAGATATTCCAAGTAAATTTTTTTAATCTACTTCATGCTATTCATAAGAAACTCATCTAAAATTTTGTATATATAAATGTTAAATGTAGAGAAATGGAAAAACATATAGCAGGCAAATATTAACCAGAAGAAAGCTGATTAGCAACACTAATAACAGTCCAAATAAACATTAAAACCAAAAAAAAAATAAAAAATGGTGCAATGGTTAAGAATCTGGTTCTGGAACCAAAGTTTTTAGTCCAAATGCTGAGTGACCTTAGTTGTAAAACAACAACATCAACAATAATAACAATAATACCACAAATAAGTTAAATAGAAAACTAAGATACAATATAGAAGCTCAACAAAACAAAAAGTTGGTCCTTAATAATATCAATGAAATGGACAAATCTTGGGTAACAATAATCAAAAAATGAAGGATAGAGGACATAAGCAAATATGAATAAAAAGGAAACAAAACTATAGACTTAGAGTCATTAAAAAGATGCAAAAAATCTATAAACAAGTCTATGCTGACAAATTTTATATTTACAAATTTCAAATAACAATGAATATTTTGTAACAGTTTTATTTATATGTAATTCACATACCATACGAGTCATCCATTTCGAGTATACAATTGAATGATATTCAGTATACTCATAGATATGTACAACCATCACCATAGTAAATTTTAGAACACTTTCATCCCCTCCAACAGAAAACCTGTATCCTTTAGCTTTCAACCCCCAAACATCCATCTCTATCCCCTACCCAGCCCTAAGCAACCACTAAATTTTCTCTTTTTTTAATTATTTTTTTTAATTTTCAGTCAGAGTTTCACTCTTTTTACCCAGGCTGGAGTGCAATGGCACGGTCTCAGCTCACTGCAACCTCCACCTCTCAGGTTCAAGCAATTCTCCTGCCTCAGTCTCCCAAGTAGCTGGGATTACAGGCACCACCACCACACCCAGCTAATTTTGTATTTTTAGTAGAGACAGGGTTTCACCATGTTGGCCAGGCTGGTCTTGAACTCCTGACCTGAGATGATCTGCCGACCTCAGCCTCCCAAAGTGCTTGGGTTACAGGCATGAGCCACCATGCCTGGCCCCACTAATCCATTTTCTATCTCTATAGCTTTGTCTTTTCTGGACATTTCCTAGAAATGGAATCATATACTATGTAGTCTTTTATGACTGGCTTCTTTTAGCATAATGTTTCAAAGTTCATTCATGTTATAGCATGTATCAGTATTTCATTCAATTTTATTGCTGAGTGAAATACCAATTTTGTTCATCCATTTATCAGTTGATGAACATCTGAGCTGTTTATACCTTTTAGCTATTATAAATAATGCTGCTATGAATATTTCTGCACAATTTTTGCATAGACACATATGTTTTCATTTCTCTTAGGTATGGATGGAAGTGAAATTGCTGAGTCCATTTTGTAACTGTATTTTTAACTTTTTAAGGAACTGCCCTACTGTTTTCCAAAGTGGCACCATTGCACATACCCACAATCAGCATGTATGAGGGTTCCATATCCCAACCAACACTCATTACTATCTGACTTTTTTGTTATAGCCATTTCTAGTGGGTGTGTGGTTATATTTTTTTCCTCTAGTTTTTATTTTAGGTTTCAGGGCGGTAAATGTACAGATCTGCTATATGGGTAAATTGTGTGGCCCTGGGGTTTGGTGTACAAATGATTTTGTCACCCAGGTGGTGAGCATAGTGCCTGATAGGGTAGATTTTTTTTTAAGATGGAGTCTCGTTTTGTTGCCCTGGCTGGAATGCAGTGGCACAATCTCAGCTCACTGCAACCTCCGCATCCTGGGCTCAAGCAATTCTCCTGCCTCAACTTGCCAAGTAGCTGGGAATACAGATGTGCACCATCACGCCTGGCTAATTTTTGTATTTTTAGTAGAGATGGGGTTTCATCATGTTGGCCAGGCTGGTCTCGAACTCCTGACCTTAGGTGATCTGTCCACCTCGGCTTCCCAAAGTGCTAGGATTACAGGCATGAGCCACCATGCCCAGCCTGATAGGGTAGCTTTTGGATCCTCACTCTCTTCTCGCCTTCTACCTTTAAGTAGGCACTGGTGTCTATTGTTCCCCTCTTTGTGTACATGTGTACTCATTGTTCAGCTCCTATGTATAAGTAAGAATATTCAGGAGAAGAGCTTGAACCAAAGAAGCAGAGGTTGGAATGAGCCGAGATCGCACCACTGCACTCCATCCTAGGCAACAGAGCCAGACTATATCTCAAAAAAAAAAAAAAGAACAGGCAGCACTGGACTTCTGTTCCTGGGAGGCTAAGGTAGTAGGATTACTCAAGCTATGGAGTTCAGGTCCAGCCTGGCCAACATAGTGAGACCCAGTTTCTTAAAAAAATTAAATACATAAATATAAAAATAAACACTCATAGTAAAACAGTAATAGAAGAAGACAACTCGATATGGAAAAAAAGTCCACAGCAAACATTATTCTTTTTTTTTTTTTTTTTTTTAAGACGGGGTTTCACCATGTTAGTCAGGCTGGTCTTGAACTCCCGACCTCAGGTGATCTGCCTGTCTTGGCCTCCAAAGTGCTTGGATTATAGGCGTGAGCCACCACGCCCGGCCACAAACATTATTCTTAATGGTGAAACAGCCCAGGCGCAGTGGTTCACACCTGTAATCCCAGCTACTCAGGAGGCTGAGGCAGGAGAATCACTTGAACCCAGGAGGCGGAGGTTGCCATGAGCTGAGATTGCCCCATTGCACTCCAGCCTGGGCAATAAAAGCAAGAAAAAATACCAAAATCAGCTGTGTGTGGTGGCACGCACCTGTAATTCCAGCTACTCAAGAGGCTGAGGCAGGAGAATTGCTTGAACCTGGAAGGCAGATGTTGCAGTGAGCCGAGATCACGCCACTGCACTCCAGCCTGGGTGACAAAGTGAGATTCCATCTCAGGAAAAAAAAAGTTGTGAAACATTAGAAGTATTTTCTTTAAACTTTGGAACAAGACCAATGTGCCTGTTATTTCTTTCTCTAGTCAGCATTATACTGGAGAATATGTAGAATAAGAATAACAGTGTGTATAGAATAAGAATAACAAATGAAACAAATAGGATTGAAAAGGAAAAATCCAAATTGTCAATATGTATAGAAGATATGATTCCTTATATAAAAAAAAACTATTATTAGAGATATTTAAGTTGGGCCAGGCACAGTGCCTCATGCCTGTAATCCCAGCACTTTGGGAAGCCACAGCGGGTGGATTGCTTGAGGTCAGGAGTTCAAGACCAGCCTTGCCAACATTGTGAAACTTCATCTCTACTAAAATAAAAAATTAGCTGGGCATGGTGGTACATGCCTGTAATCCCAGCTTCTCAGGAGGCAGAGGCAGGAGAATTACTTCAACCCAGGAGGTGGAGGTTGCAGTCATCTGGGATTATACCAGTACACTCCAGCCTAGGTGACAGAGGAAGACTCCATCTCAAAAAAAAAAAAAATCCTAAAATCTTAAAGCTCTGTATAATCCCCCTTGACTCCATATCTCATATCCAGGTCACACTATTGTAAGAAGTGGGCTCCTACAACCTTTGGAAGCTCCCCTGTAGCTTTGCAGGGTACGGCCCACCTCCTGGCTGCTTTCACAGCTGGCATTGAGTGTCTGCAGCTTTTCCAGGTGCAGGGTACAACCTGTCAGTGGGTCTACCATTCTGGGGTCTGGAGGATGATGGGCCTCTTCTTTTTTTTTTTTTTTTTTTTTTTGAGACAGAGTCTTGCTCTATCACCAGGCACCAGGCTGGAGTGCAGTGGTGCTCTTGGCTCACCGCAATCTCCGCCTCCTGGGTTCAAGCAATTCTCCTGCCTCAGCCTCCTGAGTAGCTGGGACTACAGGTGTGCACCACCATGCCCAGCTAACTTTTTGTATTTTTAGTAGAGACGGGGTTTCACCATGTTGGCCAGGATGGTCTCGATCTCTTGACCTCGTGATCCACCCACCTCAGCCTCCCAAAGTGCTGCACAGGCATGAACCACCGTGACCAGCCCCTCTTCTTGCAGCTCTACTAGGCAATGTCCCACTGGGGACTGTGTGTGGGGCCTCCAACCCCACATTTCCCTTCTGCACTGCCCTAGCAGAGGTTCTCCATGAGGGCTCCACACCTGAAGCACACCTCTGCTTGGACATTCAGGAGTTTCTTTACATTCTATGAAATCTAGGCAGAGGTTCCCAAACCTCAATTCTTGACTTCTGTGCACTCACAGGGCCAACACCATGTGATAGCTGCCAAGGCTTGAGGCTTGCACCCTCCAAAGCCATGGCCCAACCTGTACCTTGACCTATTTTAGCCACAGCTAGAGTGGCTGGGAAACAGGGCACCATGTCCCTAGGCTGCACACAGAAGGGAGGTCCTGGACCAGGCCCACAAAACCATTTTTTTCCTCCTAGACCTCAGGGTCTGTGATAGGAGGGACTGCTGTGAATGTCTCTGAAATGCCCTAAAAACATTTTCCCGATTGTCTCGGCAATTAACATTTGGCTCCTCATTACTTATGCAGTCAGCTTGAATTTCTCCCCCAGAAAATAGGTTTTTCTTTTCTGCTGCATCATCAGGCTGCAAATTTTCCAAACTTTTATGCTCTGTCACCTCTTGAATACTTTGCTGCTTAGAAATTTTTTCCACTAGATACCCCAAATCATCTCTCTCAAGTTCAAAGTTCCACAGATCTCTAGGGCAGGGGAAAATGCCACCAGTCTCTGCTAACATATAACAAGAGTCACCTTTGCTCCGGTTCCTAATAAGTTCCTCATCTCCATCTGAGCCCACCTCACCCTGGAGTTTATTATCCATATCACTATCAGCATTTTGGTCAAAGCCAGTCAACAAGTCTCTAGGAAGTTCCAAACTTTTCCACATTTTCCTGTCTTCTGAGCCCTCCAGACTCTTCCAACCTCTGCCTGTTATCCAGTTCCAAAGTTGCTTCCACATTTTCAGGTATCTTCACAGCAGCGCCCCCACTACCTGGTACCAATTTACTGTAATAGTTCATTCTCATGCTGCTAATAAAGATATACGCAAGACTGGGTAATTTATAAAGGAAAGACGTTTAATTTACTCACAGTTCAGCATGGCTGGGGAGGCCTCAGGAAACTTACAATCATGGCAGAAGGGGGAAGCAAACACATCCTTCTTCACATGGTGGCAGCAAGAAGAAATGCAGAGCGAAGGGGAGAAAAAGCCCCTTACAAAACCATCAGATCCCATGAGAACTCACTCACTATCATGAGAACAGCTTAAGAAAAACGCCCCCATGATTCTAATACCTCCCACTGGGTCCCTCCCATGAGACATGGGAATTATGAGAACTACAATTCAAGATAAGACTTGGGTAGGAACACCGCCAAACCGTATCACAGCGTATAAAAATGTCAGTTATTCCAATATTGATTTATAAATTCAATGCAACTTTTTTTTGAAATGGAACCTCACCTTGTCTCCCAGGCTGGAGTGCAGTGGCATGATCTTGGCTCACTGCAACCTCCACCTAATGAGTTCAAGCAATTCTCCTACCTCAGCCTCCCAAGTAGCTGGGATTACAGGCACACACCACCACACTCAGCTAAGTTTTGTATTTTTAATGGAGACAGGGTTTTGCCATGTTGGTCAGGCTGGTCTCAAACTCCTGACCTCAGGTGATCTGTGCACCTCAGCCTCCCAAAGTTCTGGGATTACAGGCATGAGCCACCGTGCCCAGCCTATAAATTCAATGCAATTTGGGCCAGGCACGATGGCTTACACCTATAATCCAGCACTTTGGGAGGCCAAGGTGGGCAGATCACGAGGTCAAGAGATCAAGACCATCCTGGCAAACGTGGTGAAACCCTATCTCTACTAAAATACAAAAAAAAAAATTATCCAGGCATGGTGCCACATGCCTATAGGCCCAGTTATTTGGGAGGCTGAGGCAGGGGAATCACTTGAACCTGGGAGTGGAGGTTGCAGTGAGCCAAGATCATGCCACTGCACTCCAGCCTGGCGACAGAGCAAGACTCCTTCTCAAAAAATATTCAATGCAATTCTGATCAAAATCCCAATGGCCATATTCAAGAAACTGGCTAAGCAAATTCTAAAATTTACATAAAAGTGCTAAGGGCCAATTAAAACTAAGATGCTCTTTTTAGAAAGAACAGGGTAGAAGAACTTACCCTACCAAAAATTAATACATATTATAAACTCTTGTCGTTACACTCTAGTTATTAAGACAATAGATGACAGCTCAGGAAAAGCAGTACACCAGTGGAGAAGATCAAGCATAGAAGAAACTTGGGGCAGGGAACAGAAATTAGCCAGATGAGGTGGCACAGGCCTGTAATCTCAGCTACTCAGGAGGCTGAGGCAGGAGAATTGCTTGAACCTGGGATGCAGAGATTGCAGTGAGCCGAGATCGTGCCACTGTACTCCAGCCTGGGTGACAGAGCAAGACTACGTCTCAAAAAAATCTAGGAACTTGGCAAGTGACAGAACAGGCACTGCAGATCACCGGATAAAACACAGACTCTTCAACAAGTAGTATCAGGACATGTGTTTACCCACATAGAAAAGAAATAAAACACAATCCATATTCCAACCTTAAACAAAAATGAATTCCAACCCATCTCTACATGGTGAAAACCCACCTCTTCCTGCTGAAGGGGGAACTTAAGACATATAAAGTGCTAGCCAAAAAAAAAAAAAAAATTGATAAATTTTTCTGCTTTAAAGTGTTTTAATTTGGGTCACATGTTTCACTATATATAAGGTGAAAAGAGTAAAAGACGAAATTTACAAGGATTTGTATTCAGAATTTATAAAAAATTTCTAGAAATTCATTAGAAAAATGATTTCTGTTTCCTTTAAAATAATAAAATTACACAGAAAATAATCCCAAAAAAGGTATAAATTATTTTTAAATAACCTTAAAAGCACCAAGGAGCAAAGAGCTAGAAAGATAGTAAGGAAAATGGGGCCGTGTGTGGCGGCTCACACCTGTAATCCCTTTGGGAGGCAGAAGTGGGTAGACTGCTTGAGCCCAGGAGTTCAAGACCAACCTGGCCAACATGGTGAAAACCCATCTCTACAAAAAATACAGAAATTAACTGGTATTGTGGTGTGCGTGTGTAGTCCCAGCTACTCAGGAGGCTGAGGAGGAAGGATCACTTGACCCCAGAAGGTTGAGGTTGCAGTGAGCCAAGATCAAGCCACTGTACTCCTGCTGCAGCAACAGAGTGAGACTTTGTCTTAAAAAAAAAAAAGATAGTAAGGAAAATCTAGGCCTATCATCTAAGGAAAAATGCAAACCCAGAGAGGGAAGCAGAGCATCTGAGCACAAAGGCAAATGCTGTGTATGAGAAAATGTATACGCATTCTCTTCAGCATCAGAATCAACTATTTCACACAGTACTGGGGGGCCTGACCAATACCACTCTAATAGGAAAGAAAAAGAAATAAGAAAATTAAAAATTAAAAAAGAAAAGTTAAAAATCTTGTCAACAATAGCAATAACTTAGAAGCAATAATCTAGAAAATATTGTTTTGAAAAGTAAGATACCACTCACAATAGCACCAAAAGATATATATCATTATGGAATTAACAAAAGACACCCAAGACTTCCATGGAGAAACTTTTTGAAATTCTTTTAAGATCACAAGGATTATCTTAGTAAATGGAGAAACATTCCACACTCTGGTTTAGAATGGCATGTATTATAAAGATGTCAATCGTCCCCAGATTAACTTACAGAAATATAGAAATTCAGTGCAACCTAATCAGAATTCCAGTTGGATTTTTTTTTTTTAGTAACTCCAAAAACTTACTTTCTTTCTTTAAAAATGTTTTTCTTATTTTATTTATATATTTTAGATTCACTTTCTGTTTTGTATCCGAAAACTTACTCTAAAATTTATATAGAAGAATAAAGAACTGCAATGCAATTGTTGAGTCAATTTTGAAATAGAAAAGCAAAGGGCGGATACTCACTCTACTGTGTATTGAGACACACGACAAAGATACAGTATGTCTACAGCTTTTCTTGGTGCAAGAAGAAACAGAATTGAGAAGAGAACTTGGAGATAGACATATAAATATATAAATTTGATTGCATCAGAAAGGATTTCTGCTTACTGGACAAATTTAACAGACAGATGACAGACTGAGAGAAGAGATTTGCAACTCTTTTTTCTTTTTTTCCGAGACAAGATCTGGCTCTATTGCCCAGGCTGGAGTGTAGAGGCGCAATCTCTGCTCACGGTAACCTCCATCACCCAGGCTCAAACCATCCTTCCACCTCTGCCTTCTGAGTAGCTGGGACTACAGACACTCACCACCATGCCCAGCTGATTTTTTCATTTTTTGTAGAGACAGGGTTTTGTCATGTTGCCCAGGCTGGTCTCAAACTCGTTAGCTCAAACGATCTACCTGCCTTCGCCTCCCAAAGTGCTGAGATTATAGGTGTGAGCCGCTGCTCCATCCCGATGTTTGCAACCTTTAACACTGACAAGACTCCTTCAACAAGAAAAAGAAAGGAACCCTAGTAGACACATGGGCCAAAAAAAAAAAAAAATGAATAGACATTTTACAGAGAAAGAAATCCACAAGGTTAATCACCATATGAAAAATGAGATAGCACTTTACACCCATTAAACTGGCAGCATTAGAAAGCCGGGTAATGGCAAGTGTTAGCGGCCATGTTAGAATACAGGACCCCTATATCCTCACATGTCTCAAATGTACTGCTGGTGGGAGTGAAAGTTGGTACCACCATTCTGGAAAGCAATTGGCAACATTCACATCCACAACACACACACACACACACACACACACACACACACACACACACACACACCAGTAATTCCCTTCTTGGGCCTGTTTCTCAGAGAACTTCTCAGAAAAGCCCTTAAGGAGACGTGTACAAGGACATGTACTGCAGTATTGTTTGAGGTCATGGGTGTCAGCAACAATCTAGATCCCCATAGCCAGGGGAATTAGTGTTTAGGTAACAGGCACACCATGGCATACTATGCAGCAGCAGGTAAACACCACTGACATGAAAATCTCTTTAAAACAAGGTGCTAAGCCAGGCGCGGTGGCTCACAACTGTAATCCCAGCATTTTGGGAGGCCAAGGAGGGCAGATCATGGATCAAGATCGAGACCATTCTGGCCAACATGGTGAAACCCTGTCTCTACTAAAAATACAAAAATTAGCTGGGCTTGCTGGCTTGTGCCTGTAGTCCCAGCTACTCAGGAGGCTGAGGCAGGAGAATTGCTTGAACCCAGGAGGCAAAGGTTTCAGTGAGCCAAGATTGCGCCACTGCACTCCAACCTGGTGACAGAGCAAGACTCTGTCTCAAAAAAGAAAAAAAATAGTGCTGAATGGAATAAAAAATAGAATAAGATCTATGCCTATACCACTTAGGTAAATTAAAATATTTGCACACAAAACAATACATTTTTTTTTTTGAGATGGAGTCTTGCTCTGTTGCCCAGGCTGGAGTGCAGTAATGCGATCTTGGCTTACTACAACCTCTGCCCCCCCCAGGTTCAAGCAATTCTCCTGCCTTAGCTTCCCGAGTAACTGGGATTACAGGTGCACACATCACCACCACTGACTAATTTTTGTAATTTTAGTAGTGCAGGATTTTGACATGTTGGCCAGGCTGGTCTCGAACTCCTGACCTCAAGTGATCTGCCTGTCTTGGCCTCCCAAAGTGCTGGGATTACAGGCATGAGCCACTGAGCCCAGCCAACAATACATATTTTATAAGAACACATGTAAATAAAAGAGTACACATCAAGCACAATACACTAGTTGACTTTGGCAGGAAGGGAATTAGAAGTGGGTAATGGTGATAACGGGAATAAACATTAAAGAGTAAAACAAGGGGCCATTGCAAAGACAAACAAAAATAGAGAGTCATGAAATGAGGAGTATGATTAACTCAACCCTCTGCACCTGACATTAAAAAAAGAACTGCAGAGAAGGAACCATTCGGTAGCTAGTTTAGATAAAATAATCAGGGCAATCAGGAAAGTCTTCTCAGTAAAGATCAAAGGTAAAGACCAAGTGTGGGTCAGGCGCAGTGGCTCATGTCTATAATCCCAGCACTTTGGGAGGCCGAGGTGGGCAGATCACTTGAGTCCAGGAGTTCGAGACCAGCCTGGCCAACACATCAACACCCCATCTCTACTAAAAATACAAAAATTAGCCAGGTGTGGTGGCAGGCGCCTGTAATCCCAGCTACTTGGGAGGCTAAGGCAAGGAGAATTCCTTTAACCTGGGAGATGGAGGTTGCTGGGAGCCGAGATCACACCACTGCACTCCAGCCTAGGCAACAGAGTGAGACTCAGTCTCAGAAAAGAAAAAAAAAACAAGTTCTGTTGTCTTTAATGTAGAAACAAAGGGACAGGGCACAAGATAAAAGAAGAAGTAGGCAGAAACCAGTCATATAAGGATTTATAAGGAGGCCAGATTGTATTCTAGTAAAACAATGGGACATCACTGGATGGTTTTAAGCAGAGGGTGAAATGATCTGAGTTATGGTTTTAAGAGAACACTTTGGCTTCTGCATAGTGAATGGGGTGGGGCCAGGGAGTCAGGGTCAGGGCCAATAGTAAAAATGAAAAGACCCGTCAGGAGGCTACTGCAATCGTCCAGGCAAGAGATGAAAATCACTTGAAGTGACATGTTTATATTAGTCCATTTTCATGCTGCTGATAAAGACATACCTGGGACTGAGCAATTTACAAAAGAAAGAGTTTTAATGGGCTTACAGTTCCACGTGGCTGGGGAGGCCTCACAATCATGGCAGAAGGCAAGGAGGAGCAAGTCACATCTTACATGGATGGCAGCAGTCAAAAAGAGAGATTGTATAGGGAAACTCCTGTTTTTAAAACCAGATCTTATTCACTATCATGAAAACAGCACAAGAAAGACCTGCCCCCATGATTCAATTACCTCCCATCAAGTTCCTCCCATGGCACATGGGGATTGTGGGAGTTACAATTCAAGATGAGATTTGGGTGGGGACACAGCCAAACCATATCAGTGGTGGACAGAGGTTGTAGAGATAGAGAGAAGGGAACTAACCCTGTGTGAGTTAGGAATAGCTATCTAAATTCCTATTTTGGATGTGAAGAAATAAGGGAACAGGAGGCATCAAGGATAATTCCTAGACACTTAAGCTTGAGCAAGTAGGTGGTTGGAAGTGCCATTTACTAAGATGGGGAAGTCTGGGGGAGGACCAAGCTTGGAGGAAGAAATGAAGAGTTTCTTGACCATACAAAATTTGAGAGGCCTTTAATGCATCCAAATGAAGATGTAGAGTAGCTTGATATGTAGCCTGGAGCTGGAGAGACAGGTTGGTTAGGAATTTGTTCACAGACACACAGTGAGTTCAGATTAGGACTAGAACCTAGACTTCCTAGGTCCAAAATCATTTGCTCCCCCTTTCCTTTTAGCTAAATTAAATGCAATCATTTGACCCTGAGCAAATGTGAAAAGAGGAAACCAGGGTGGCAGGCAGAGTAAGGGCACCCGCAAGTCCCACAGTCCTCACCAAGATGCTCTTCCTTCCCATAGGCAGACAGGTCTGAGCATGATAACAACTATGACCGATGTAGGAACCCTCCTAAGCCTACTGGTGGACATGGCTGCTGAGTTCTACCCTTCCCTGCCTCTATTCATTTACGGTGTGGTCCCTGTGGCTGCCAGTATCATCACTGTCCTCCTGCCAGAGACCCTGGGCCAGCCACTGTCCAACATGGTAAAAAGGTGGAGAAGGACCTGGAGAGAAGGTGGGCTGCACCCTCCCCTAACTTCAGAGTCATAGGAGGTCACAGCTCCTAAACCTAGTTTATTTTGTCATAAAAGGCCAGATCAGGGGAGAGCAGGGACTTAGCCAGGGTCATGCAGCTGGGGGAATGGAGCCAAGGCTGAAATCCAGGCCCCCTGGATCCTATCTCACACATTGGCTGAGTCCCAGGAATCCTCCCTGAGACTCTCAGCTCTTGGAAATAGTGGGTGGTTTTGGATATAAAGTAGGACGACTGAGCACAGACACCTAAAAAGAATCCCCCAACTCTACTCCTGAATGCTGCTTCTCCTTCCCTCCCAGGTGGAAAGAGAAACTGGGGCAGCAGCAACAGGAACAGCAGATGGACCCACTCCAAGCCTCCTGAGGACTGAGAAGGAGCAGAGGGTGGAGAGGAGGAGCCCTGTATCTCTTGGAAATCCACGCCAGGAGGTGGGATGGAGAAACGGCAGCCAGGAGAGGGCAGGGCCTGTGGTCTCAGAAAAACACTTCCCCTGGGCCCCTCACTCCTGGTCAGACCCACCCAAGACCACTTCATCAAAAGTAACTATGGAGCCAGGCCTCTAGTCCCAGCTACTTGGGAGGCTGAGACGGGAGGATAGCTTGGGCGCAGGAGTTCTAAGCACTATGCCAATGGGATGTCTGCATTAAGCTCGGCATGATGACCTCCTGCAAGCAGGAGACCACCAGCTTGCCTAAGGAGGATTGAACCACCCCAGGTCAGAAACGGAGCTCATCAGTAGTGGGATCACCCCTGTGAACAGCCAGTGCACTCCAGAATGGGCAGCATAGCGAGACCCCATCTCTTAAAAAAATATATGCACAATTTATCCCATTGTTCCCCTCTGACCCTTACGTAATGGCCACTCCACATTAGCCAACCCTTGTTTCAAAATGTCCTTCAGTGATTATCTGTGTAGAAAACCCAGTGGAATCTACAGAAATACCGCTACAACTAAAACATGAGTTTAGCAAGGTTGCAGGTTATAAGATCAATGGTAAAAAGAATTGTGGCCAGGCATGGTGGTTCACACCTGTAATCCCAGCACTTTCGGAGGCCAAGGTGGGTGAATCACCTGATGTCAGGAGTTCAAGACCAGGCTGGCCAATATGGTGAAACCCCATCTCTACTAAAAATACAAAAATTAGCTGGGCGTGGTGGCGGGCCCCTGTAATCCCACCTACGTGGGAGGCTGAGGCACAAGAATCACTTGAACCTGGGAGGCGGAGGTTGCAGTGAGCCAAGATTGCACCACTGCACTTCAGCCTGAACAACAGCGAGACTCCGTTTCAAAAACAAACAAAAAAAAGAGTTGTGTTTCTACATACTAGCAATAAACAGTCAGAAATTGAAATTTAAAAAACAATACCACTTACAATAGCATCAAAAAATATAAGAAGACAGTAAAAAGATCAGTGGTTTCCAGGGTTTCAGAGGGAGAGGAGAGAGATGAGTGGGCCAGCACAGGGGATTTTTTTGGGCTGTGAAGCTATTCTTTATGGTACTATAATGGTGGATACGTGGCATAATACATATCAAAACCCTCAATAACCTGTAAGGTAAGTAATAGCATTATCCTCAAGGTGAGGAAGGCTAAGAAGATACAGCTAAGAAGTAGGCTTCCCAGCTACTTTGGAGCCTGAGGTAGGAGAATCGCTTGACCCTGGGAGGCAGAGGTTGCGGTGAGCTGAGATCGCGCCATTGCACTCCAGTCTCGGCAACAAGAGCGAAACTCTGTCTCAAAAAAAAAGAAGAAGTAGGCTAGGAGATACACTTGAACCCAGAGAGTTGGCTTGGCAGAATTCAGGGATATGTATACACACAGACACACAGACACACACACACACACACACTATCCTCCTTACCTTCCTTCACATTTTCTCTACTCCTTTAAAGGTTTTCTTTTGGTGCTAGTGAAAAACCTTACAAGTCTTGCTCCTCCTCCTCCTCCTCCCAATTCAGTCTTTCCTGGAAGGGTAAAAGGAACTGAAATGAAGGAAGCCAAGAAGGAGGCTTGTTTTAGGCTCTTCCTTTCCCTGAGGCAGGTGCAAACATCTGGAAACCGGAGGCCAGAAGAACGCAGAGGTGGGGGCAATAGCCCCTCCTCCCTAGGCTGGGTCCTGGCTGCAGGAGCAGTTTGCCACCTTACATCTGGGCCCTTGCCCAGGAAGTTCAACCCCCCAGCTAACCTTAGCTTTTCTGTTGCCCTTCTGGACTTTTCTGTAGCACTTCTGGACTTTACTGTAATCTGCCTCTAGAGAGCCCTGGGCTGGCAGTAGTGAGGCCCCAGAAGGAAAAACACAGCCGGGAGAGTGCCTGAGGTCTGATCTCCTCCATCCTCCATCCTCAGGTCTTGCCTCCTCCCCAGCCCCTCCCTTCCCCTCCTGGGCTGGTAGGAGCCAGTGCTGATGGCACTGGGGAGACCGCAGGAGAGCGGGATGAAGGATGGCCACGATCTGCGTCCAGAACAGAATCCAGGATGCCCGGTGCCTGTTGTGGTGCTCACATCAGGAAGGACCTGAGGGTGCAGGCCATGAGGTGCTCTGGCAGGGACTACAGATTGGCCAGAGTGGGGTGGGAAGCAAGCTGTAGCTGCCCAGCACTGCAGTTAACCATTCACCATGTCCATCTGCCCATCCAAGACCTGCTCTGGGCTAATGAGACCCTGCCCTGGGCCTAGGAGCCTGATTCCAGCCACATCCAGAGACAGGCACGCACTGTCCCAGCCCCAAGGAAGGGAGGAAGCAGGCTGGCACGACCCGCACCTGGCCCTGCAGGGGGAAGGGGGCAACCGTGCTAAGGCTAACCCAACGCACACGTTCTGGACAGGTACTAGATTTGGTCTCCAGACACCCTTCTTGCCTGCCCTGATCCCATCCCTTAGCCTTGGCCTGCCAACTCCCCATCTATCAGCCCAGACTTCAGACCCTGAACACAGCTCTGACCCACCCCCTAACCCCCCGCCTCTCAGCCTTGGCGCTGCTCCTGAGACCCTATCGCCAGGGCCAATCTCAAGGCCCCATTCCCCTGGTCCCATCTCAGCTGAGAATGTGAGGATCTGCACAACCTTCTCTCTCAGCTTCTCCACCTCCTGCAGCTTCCCTTCCTGATGAGATGGCTGATTCAGGGCAATCTTCAACGTGAGCCAAGTGAGTGCCCCTTCTTCCACGTGGCCCCACCCCTGTCCCTGATGCCCAACCCCTCCCTGGTCTTTAACTGCCTCTCAGCCAAACTTGCACCACCAAAGCACAGAGTTTCTGTTCATTACTTCACCAAGACTCACTAATATCATTTCACAGGCCAGGAGCATCTCATCCAGCCCACTGCCCTCCCCTGGGCCAGGCTTCTCCACCTAATTTCTCCCTAGCCCATTGCTTGGTGTCCCTGTCTAGTCTATCCTCCCACGATCCCAGAAGGATCTTGAGTCACTGGCCTGCAGTCCAGGGCCAACACTAGCGTGGAGTGAGTGAAACAGAGAAACACCACATGGACTTACCTCTCCTGTGTGAGCCCTGCCTGATCCAGTATTTTTTTTTTCTTAGACGGAGTTTCACTCTTGCCCAGGCTGGAGTGAAATGGCACAATCTCGGCTCATTGCAACCTCTGCCCCAGCTCCCCTCGACCCCCACCCAGGGTTCAAGCAATTCTCCTGACTCAGCCTCTGGAGTAGCTGGGATTATAGGCTCCTGCCACCACACCTGGCTAATTTTTTTGTATTTTTAGTAGAGACAGGAGCAGGGGGGGCAGTTCGCCATGTTGGCCAGGCTGGTCTCGAACTCCTGACCTCAGGTGATCCACCCGCCTCAGCCTCCCAAAGTGCTAGGATTACAGGTGTGACCCACCATGCCCGATCCTGATCCAGTCTTTAATTGAAAGTTTGATGTTCATCCTGACCTTTTGCATTTTTTATTTTAAAAATACTACATTAAAATATTATTTATCATGATTGTTGAGTTTTTTGGCATCCTCTTAAATTTGCACTTCACCTCACCCTAGTCCCACCCTGCCCTACACACACCCGTTCCTCAGCTGCCCTCTGCGTAAGGGACATTCAGTGACCTTTTTATTTTGAGATGAAGTCTCCCTCTGTCACCAAGCTGGAGTGCAGTGGCGCAATCTCCGCTCACTGCAACCTCCGCCTCCCGGGTTCTAGTGATTCTCCTGCCTCAGCCTCCTAAGTGGCTGGGACTACAGGCCTGCACTACCACACCCAGCTAATTTTTGTATTTTTAGTAGAGATGGGGTTTCACCGGCCAGGCGTGGTGGCTCACGCCTGTAATCCAAGCACTTTGGGAGGCCAAGGTGGGCGGATCACCTGAGGCTGGGAGTTCAAGACCAGCCTGACCAACATGGTGAAACCCCATCTTAAAAAAAAAAAAAGAGAGAAATGGGGTTTCACCATGTTGGCCAGGATGGTCTTAATCTCTTGACCTCATGGTCTGCCCGCCTCGGCCTCCAAAAGTGCTGGGATTACAGGCGTGAGCCACCGCACATGGCCACGGGACGTTCAGTGACTTTCATGACTGGCCCCGGCCAGGCTCTCTGGGCTCCACTTTATGTGCCCACTGCCCCAACTCCCAAACCTTTGCAGGATCTCTATCATAATCTTTATCTTGTAGAAACTTGATGGTTTGTTTATTTATTACTTGGGCAAAGATAACACTAGTACAAAGTCCTTGAGGCAGGAAAGTGCTTGGCCAGTTCTGGGAACCACAAGGCCAGTGTGGCTGAGGACAGCAGTGAGGAGTCAGGGGTAGGAAAGAGGCTAAGGAGGAAGCAGGGGCTGCTCCTACGGGGACTTGCAGGTCATGATAAGGACTCAAGCTTTACTCTGAGAAAGTTGGAGAGCTGTTAGAGCATTTTGAACAGAGGAGAGACATGATATAACTTACCTACCCAAAGGAACGTTCTGAATGCTGCCTGGACTTTTCTGTAGCACTTCTGGTCTTTTCTGTAATCTGCCTCTAGAGAGCCCTGGGCTGGCAGTAGTGAGGCCCCAGAAGGAAAAACACAGCCGGGAGAGTGCCTGAGGTCTGATCTCCTCCATCCTCCATCCTCAGGTCTTGCCTCCTCCCCAGCCCCTCCCCTTCCCCTCCTGGGCTGGTAGGAGCCAGTGCTGATGGCACTGGGGAGACCGCAGGAGAGCAGGATGAAGGATGGCCACGATCTGCGTCCAGAACAGAACCCAGGATGCCCGGTGCCTGTTGTGGTGCTCACATCAGGAAGGACCTGAGGGTGCAGGCCATGAGGTACTCTGGCAGGGACTGCAGATTGGCCAGAGTGGGGTAGGAAAAGAAACTAAGGAGGAAGCAGGGGCTGCTCATATGGGAACTTGCAGGTCATGATAAGGACTCAAGCTTTACTCTGAAAAAAGTTGGAGAGTTGTTAGAGCATTTTGAACAGAGGAGAGACATGTTATAACTTACCTGTCAAAAGAACGTTTGGAATGCTGCCTTCAGCATTCACGCTGTAGAAGGGCGATGGGCCTGAGACTGTAATCCAGGTGAGAGATTACACTAATCCACTAGCAAGATGAGTGTTGCACGCTGGATGTATTTAAGGAACAGACACACGATTTTCGAATGGGTTAGATTTGGCATGTGAGAGAAAGAATGGAGTCGAGGGTGACTCCAAGGTTTTCGGCCTGGGCTGCTGAAAGAACCGGGTTGCCACCTGCTGAGATGGGCAAGGCTGCGGATAGAGCAAGTTTGGGGTTTGGGATGAGTCATGACTGACTGAGATGATTCTACACATCCAAATGGAGCTGGCAGGCAGCAATAATGACAGTGATAATAATAATCAGAGCTCCAGCCGTAGTGCTTACTCTGAGCCAAGCACTTTTCCAACACTTTACACGTCTAAACTCATTTAATCCTCATCATGGCCTGGGATGTAGAGCTACTAATATTAATTCCATTTTACAGGGGAGGAAGTATTGGATATACAAGACAGGTGTTCAGAGGAGAGCCTGGGACAGACACACAGTCATCAGTGTGTGGGTGGCACAAGCACCTGGAAAGTGCGTAAGAAGGTCCAAACACTGAGCCCAGACACTCCAAAGTTTATAGCAGGATGGCGAGGAACATCAGCAAAGAAGAATGTGGAACAGGCCGGGTGCGGTGGCTCATGCCTGTAGTCTCAGCACTTTGGAAGGCCGAGGTGGTCGGATCACAAGGTCAAAAGATCGAGACCATCCTGGATAACACGGTGAAACCCCATCTCTACTAAAATCTCTACTAAAAATACAAAAATTAGCTGAGTGTTGCGGCCCATGCCTGTAATCCCAGTTACTCAGGAGGCTGAGGTAGGAGAATCACTTGAACCAAGGAGGCGAAGGTTGCGGTGAGCCAAGATCGGTCCAGACTGGTGACAGAGCAAGACTCCATCTCAAAAAAAGAAAGAAAGGAGAACGTGGAACAACAGCTGAGGGAGTAGGAAGAGACCCAAGAGGGGGTATCCCCCAGAGGCTGAGCACAGCAAGTATTTCTAGAAGGAGGAAGTGCTGAAGAAAAAGAACTTTGGAAACTGCACATGGAGATCACGATATGAGGAGACAATTTTGGGTTGTAGCCTTTGGCAACTCACAGGGCCTCAGCTTCCCCGTCTGTAAGATGGTTCTTTAGAGATTCCCCAGCTAGGACACCCTGTGGCAGACCCTACCCCCAGCACCATCTAGGACCATTGGCTGGACCAGGTTTATCGCCCCATCCCTCTCCTGTCTTCTTACCCCGCCCTTGGCCCCAACCCCCACCTCCCCACCACTTAGCTCAATAGAATTTTCTATTCATAATCTGTAATTTTGCCTCCAAGGGGTTCCCTCACCTTGAACCAGTCTGGGGGGGTTGGGGGCAGTGTTACTGTAAATACTTGTCCTCAACTCCTGAGATTCACCCCTCACTCAGCCAATATACTCAATTGCTCTCTGGCCCAGGCCCCTGGCTGAGGCCCAAAAACCAAGTAGGTTGCAGCTGCAGCTGGAGCGAGGAAAGAGGCTGCCTATTAACCCTCTAGAACCCAGAATCTCAGAAACTGCTTTGGAGAGGAAGGCTGGGCGCCACGGGTGGGTAGTGGGACTAGGGTTTGAGCTACAGATTAAGGTGCAGGAGCCTGGAGCTGGGAGCCAGGAGACTTGGGGCTAGAGGCCTCGTGTAGGGGTTAGGGAATGAGGTCTGTGGATTGAGGGTTGGAGAGTGAGGCTTGAAGCTGAGCCTGGAAAACTTGGGACTGGGGTCTGGGATTAGGAACCAGAAAACCAAGTACTGGGGCTGAGGGTGGCCATCACACTGACCCTACCAGAAGAGCCCAGACTGTGTCCCTCAGGTCCTCTGGGAACTGGAAAGGAGCAGGGAAGGGACAGCTGAATGAAGTGGAGCCCTTTACGGGGCTGAGCCAGGGAGGTCCCAGGAAGCCAGGCACAGGAAGGGCTCCCTCAGGCTGGGCGCAGTGGCTCACGCCTGTAATCCCAGCACTTTGGGAGGCCGAGGCGGGTGGATCACCTGAGATCTGGAGTTTGAGATCAGCCTGACCAACATGGTGAAACCCCATCTCTAAAAAAATAATAATAAAATAAAATAAAATAAAGGAAGGGCTCCCTAAAGAGAGTACAGTAAGGGGCCCAGAGGTGGACAGTGTCCAGGAAAGGCTGGAGCCAGGGGAAAGAATCCTTCAAGGGGGCAGGAGTAGAGGCCCAATGGGTGACGGGCAGTGCCTAAAACTATCACAGCAGAGCTGGAGGTTTTCTTTTCTTTTTTTTTTAATAAACTTTATTTATTATTTTGTTGTTGTTGTTTTGAGAGGGAGTCTTGCTCTGTTGCCAGGCTAGACTGCAATGGCACGATCTCAGCTCACTGCAACCTCCACCTCCCGGGTTCAAGCAACTCTCCTGTCTCAGCCTCCTAAGCAACTGGGACTATAGGTAGGCACCACCACGCCCGGCTAATTTTTGTATTTTTAGTAGAAACGGGTTTCATCATGTTGACCAGGATGGTCTCAATCTCTTGACCTCGTATCCGCCTGCCTCCACCTCCCAAAATGCTAAGATTACAGGCGTGAGCCACCGTGCCCAGTCCAGAGCTGGAGGTTTTCTAGGTAAGCCAGTTCAGAGTGACTCACCTGTGTTCCTCAGAAGCCAGTCCTATAAGACATTCCATGTGAAAAAAGATCCTGTGGTGAAATAAGTTTGGGAAATGGTGATCGTTCTGTTTGCCTCTCAGAGACTCTCAACACACATTTGCCATTTATTTGCATGGAGAGGTTCCTGCAGTAAAGAAAGTTCCCATTTCATCACAGAGGCCTGTTTAAAAAAATAAAATAACTAACACCTACTAACATCCACAAAATAGACTGAGGAACACTGGGCTACCTGAGTTCCCATTTTACTTTCAGAGAAACTGAAGCCCAGAGAACAGAGGGATCTGCCAGGACACAGAACAGAGTCAAACCCCGGGTGTCCCATCTTCAAGGAACATCAGAGCTGGGAGAGCCCATTTGGGCTACCTAGTCCCGCCCACCTCCATCTCCACTCCATGTACAGATAAGTAGACTGAGGGTGGGAGCGAGGCCATGATTCCTCTTCTACAAGGTGTTAGACAGAGCCCCATGACTCGACTCAATCTGGTGCCCTGACATACTACACAACCTCCAAAACCAGATCACCCTCCCTGGGCAGGCCTGCACCCTCCGCACAGGGCCGGCTTCTACTGAACCATTCTTCTACCTTCCCTCCCTTTCTATCCTGTTCCTGGGAAATGTATGGGCTCCAGTGTGTCCTAATACATTTCCCAAAATCATTTTGTCTCCCCAGCAAGCTCATAAGCCCCATGGTTTCTGGGCTCTGGTTTCTCCTGTTCCCTTCCCGGTGTTGAGCACAGTGCTGGGCATAGATTCCAGTCTGACCCCTTAGGATGGAGCTTCATTACCAATCTGGAGGAGGCAGGACATGCTATGGGGCTGCACTGTGTGGTTTTGGGGGTTTTTGTTTGTTTGTTTGTTTTTTGTTGTTGTTGTTTTTGAGACAGAGTCTAGCTCTTGTCACCAGGCAAGAGTGCAGTGGCGTGATCTTGGCTCACTGCAACCCCCACCTCCTGGGTTCAAGCAATTCTCCTGCCTCAGCCTCCCAAGTAGCTGGAACTACAGGCATATGCCACCACACCCAGCTAATTTTTGTATTTTTAGCAGAGACGGAGTTTTACCAGGTTGGCTAGGATGGTCTCATCTCTTGACCTCATGATCTGCCCGCCTCGGCCTCCCAAAGTGCTGGGATTACACGTGTAAGCCATCACGCCCGGCTGCACTGTGTGGTTTTTAAACTAGTGAAATTCTGGTGACTTGTCCCCTGAATGCAGGGCAAGGGAACAAAGGGTCCCCAGAAGGAGGGCCACAGCTGGGGCTGGGCTCTTATTCATGTGTTCCTCCAGGCTAGGCTGTTATAACAAGAAAACTAGAGCAGGCTGGGCATGTGCTCAGGAGAGAAGTTTGTTCACGCCTGGGGGAAAGACATAGAGATACAAGTGAGGAGGCTCGTCCCCCGCCATCCAAACCCCAGACAGACCCAGCAGGCTCCACCCTGTCTCCCTGCATGGCTACCATTTCCTGGTAGGAAATGAGAGGTTGCCCTTTGGGAAAATGTTGAGAGGTTGAGAGGTTGCCCTTTGGGGAAAAGCCTTCCTCCTTCCTTCATTCCTTCCTTCCTTGGAAAGGTCTGTCTAGCCCCACTATCTCTGTGGAAAGGGGATGGGGGCAAGAAGGACAGGGAAGGTTGTCTACCTGCAGCCTGTCCCCTTTGGCCGGGCACTGCTCATTCTCTGTCTCCTCAAGGGGCTTCTTGCCCAAGATCCCCAGGGAGCAGAGGCTCTAGGTGGCAGGCCCCTCCCCCCTGCCCCAGCCTCCAGCTTCTAGCGGCAGAGCTCAGTCCTAACTCGATTGTCCACTGTTAATTACTGTGTGAGCCGGCCGGCGGAGTAAACAGGCAGCCTAGGAGATCCTCTCATCCTCATCAATCTCTGCCCTGGTCAGGCCTCCATCAGCAATGGGGCTGGCAGGAGGCGCCAAGGGGGCGGGGAAGGGGGGCTGTGGGGCCAGGGTCATGTCAGGTCCTAGCAAAAAAGCTGATTGCCCCACAGTGGGAACCAGAAAGAGGAGAAAGTGGCAGGAGGTGTTGTGGATACACTGACAATGACATTTGGGAAACCTTTAGGATAGGGGCAAAAGCAATGATTGGAAGTCGACTGGTCTGGCTTTGGCATGTACTAGCCGTGTGACCTTGGATGGGTCACTGACCTCTCTGTGCCTCGGTTTCTTCATCTGTAAAATGGGCATAATAATTCTACCAGCTTTGTTGGGTTATTACGAAAATTAAATGAGTTAAAACATGTAAAACACTGAGAAGGGGGACAGCAGATTGCTGGTGCTATGCAAGTGTTTGTTAATATAATGGGACCAGAAAACGAAGGACTGCAGGAGACATCGATTTAGCAATTTCCCAGGAAACTCCCTCTTACAGACAGCAGTGTTCTCAGCTAGTTAGGCTCCAAGCTGCGGGCAAAACCTGCAAACCGGGCAGGGCTTAAGAGGGCAGATTGTTACTTAACCTCCCTGGGCCTCAGTTTTCTGTCTGCAAAATGGGGACCGTAACTGTGCCTACGTCGTGGAGCAGTCGTGAAGATTAAATGAGAAGGTGCGCGCAAAGATGTTATGAATGCGGTAGCCAGGAGCAAGCCCTCAATAAAGACATGGCAGCCAGCTCCTATCGCCTTCCTAGCGTTAGCTGTGCACAACCCCTTACCCACCCCAGCCAACAAAAGGCCTGCACTGGGGCAAGAAGGAGGTGTAAGTGCTGTTATTTCTCTCCCAGGGAAGGGGAGTGGGCCCCCGTCCCCGCCCAGGCACTCCAGCCCCTCGTCCGGCCCCTCTTAGGCACTGAGCTGGGTGGGCCGCTAGGAGCCGTGGCGGAGGCGTGGAGGGTCGTGGGCGTCACCGGAGCGGCCCCAGGACTGAGGCGCAGAACCCCTGGGAGCCAATAAACAAAGGTTCTAGTCTCTGCAGGCCAGGAGGACAAAGGGCAGCCCCGGACCCACCGATGTACTTGCGGCCCCTGCGCTGGGGCGAGGGTCTCTCGGAGAAGCGAGCACATTTGACACTGGGGGGAACTTTAGGATCCGGGCAAAAGCAATGATTGGAATTCTACTGGCCTGACTCTGGCACCTACTAGCTGTGTGACCTTGGACAGGTTACTGAACCTCTCGGTGCCTCGGGGATACTTGCTGTGCCTGCGAAGGTCTCAGTAGAGGAACCTGGCTGAGGCTCCATTCGCCCAGCGTCTTCCCACTCACCCCTCGCCATCGTGGGCTTCAAGCTTTGGCTTCCGCTTGAGTGGGGGAGCACTCGAGGACCAGGAGTCCAGGGAACTGGGGGAGGAAGCGGGCAAGGGAAGGAAGGGTGGAACTTCCCCGGGTTGGGAGCAGGGGATCCTGGTGCCACGACCCTGGGCGAGCAGATTCCACTGTGCAGTGTTGGTGATTGCCTTGATACTGGACCTGCTCTGATTCCAAATATCCCGTCCGAAGTTTCGTGGGGCTCCAGCAATTTCACGGGGGACCTATACCCGCCTGGGCCAGGGCGCGTCCACCCTGTGGCGGAAAACTGGGAGCCCCGTGTCCGCAGACGACCTAGCGAAGCAGGGTCGACGCCGTGAATCAGGTGTTTCGAGGGGCGCGAGCTTCCATAGTGCGGGGGAAGGAGCCTGCTTCCTCGGTGGGGCCGCAAGTCCACAGCACATCCAACTCCAAGGTGGCAGCCAGTGGCCCGAACTTCCAGGTCGTGTCCTCATAGGCGGGGACCGAGGACAGTTAGGGATGCCCTATGGGGAACGCAGCTCCCCCTCCACGGCCCGGTCCAGCCAGGGGTCCGAACACCATGTGGCGATCCCTCAGTTCCCAGCATTCACTACCCCTGGCCCGACCCCGAACGCAGAATCAACTCAGAGGAGTCTCCTAGCGGGCTGTAAGGACCCGGGCGCCCCGGGAAAACACGCGAGGCACCGCGCTCGCGACCGCCCCAAACCCATCTTTTCTTCGGGAACTGCCCTCAAGACTTGGGGCGGGGAAGTGGAGCCGCTTCCCCGCACTCCCCCTGCCCTCCGGCGCCCAGCACGTGGTAGGGGAGGAAAAGCGAAGCGTCTACAAGGCCTCAACTTGGAAACTGGACTCGGAAAATCCCGATTTCCTGTCCCAATAAGATGCCTTTGTTGTGGCCGCGTCCGCTCTTGCCTCGGATGACCGGGACTCTGGGGACCGCTTGCTGGGCCAGCTCTTTCCGCAGCCCCGCCCTGGATTTGAGTTTCTTGTTTTAAATCTGGGAATTAGTCTCTCCTGGAGTCCTCGGGGAAGGGGATGGCGGGGAAGACGAAGTTGAGGGCCTAGGGCCATTGACCGTGAAGAGGGGAGAAGCGGAGCCCTCAGGCCGACCCTCTGCCTCCCACCTGGGCTCAGAATGCAGGTTGCCCCAGCCCAGAGGAAGCAGCATCGTAAAAGTGTCACATTTAGCTGGGTTTGAGTTTCTGACGTGGATTAAAACCGAGGGTGAAGACTTACACTCAAGGTCTGCAGCGCACTCCCGGAGCCTGTTCACTTCCTTCCTTCACAAACTTGCGGCCTTGCCAGACCCTGGGACTCCTAAAAATGCTGTCCCGGCCGGGCGCGGTGGCTCCTGCTTTTAATCCCAGCACTCTGAGAGGCCGAGGCGAGAGGATCACGAGGTCAAGAGATCGAGATCATCCCGGCCAACATGGAGAAGCCCTGTCCCTACTAAAAATACGAAAATTAGCTAAGCGTGGTGGCTCGCGCCTGTAGTCCCAGCTACTCGAGAGGCTGAGGCAGGAGAATCTCTTGAACCCCGGAGGCGGGGGTTACAGTGAGCCGAGATTGCGACACTGTACTCCAGCCTGGGTGACAGAGCAAGACTTGGTCTCAAAAATAAATAAATAAATAAATAACGCTGTCTCACAGTCCTGCCATCCCCAGAAGTGCAGCCCATGCTCAGCCTTAGGATGGTTCCAGGCTCACTGATCGCAGCCTCCACGAAACCACAGGGACCCACGCCTCTTGTAAATCTACTCATCTGTAAAATGGGAATAATGGAACCTCCCTCGCAGAGTTGTGAGAAGTTAAAGAATATAGAGGCCGGTTGCGGTGGTTCGGACCTGTAATCCCAGCACCTTGGGAGGCCGAGGTGGGTGGATCATTTGAGATCAGGAGTTGGAAACCAGCCTGGTCAACATAGAAACCCCGTCTCTATTAAAAATACAAAAATTAGCTGGCCGGTAGTGGTGAGCGCCTGTAATCCCAGTACTGGAGAGGCTGAGGCAGGAGAATCGCTTAAGCCCGGGAGGCAGAGGTTGCCCGTGAGCCGGTATCATGCCACTGAACTCCGGTCTGGACGACAGAGTGAGACCCTGTCTCAAAAAATATATATAGAGCACTTAGCAGTTCCTGACACGTAGTAGGTGCTCAAAACGTGTTATAAATAACAGCCCGGCGCGTTGGCTCAGTAATCCCAGCGTTTTGGGAGACCAAGAAGGGCGGAGGCAGGCGGATCACTTAAGCTCAGGAGTTTGAGACCAGCCTGGCCAACAGGGTGAAACCCCGTCAATTAAAAAAAATTTTTAAAGCGGGGTGGGGTGGCGCGCGCCTGTAGTTCCAACTACTCGGATGCGGAGGGGAGGCTGCGAGCGGGTAGGGATGGGTGGAGGGAAGGGCTGTGGTGCGAGAAGGATCGCTTGAGCCCGGGAGGCAATTGTAGTGAGCTCTGATCGCGCCACTGCACTCCAGCTTGGGCGACAGACCGAAACCCTGTAACAACAACAACAAAAAAAAGGCAATGATGGCTTTCACTTTTTGCAGATGCACGTGAAGCGTTTTACCTGCAGAAGCTCAACTAATCCGTCAAACAACCTGATCGGGGAGGTATTTCTATTTTCTTATCATAGATGAAGAAACTGAGACCTACGGAGGGGGCCTAACTTTCTCAGGCCGCTTCAGCTAGGAAAAGGCCAAGCTGAATTCGCACGCAGGGCACTCTCCTCCTCCACAGTAAGGGGCCGGAGAAGGGGGCCAAGCCGCGCAAGGGCAACTCCACGTTCCCTCGGTGGCCTAAGGAGTGAATTCTCGGCCAAGCAACCAAAAATAGCAACCAGCAGGAGCTGAGACCCGAGAGTCAGCCCCCACCCCACCCAGCCAGAGATGGGGGGAGAACTGGAGGGGGTCGCACGGGGGGCGGGGCCAAAGCCCCACGTGCGCCGCCTGCAGCCGCTTCAAGAAGCCCTTTGTCGCGAGCAGCCGCGTTCGTGCCGCACTCGGCGGCTTAAAATAAAGACAATGTTCCCAGCCTCCCTGCGGCTAAATCGGGCGCGGGTGCGGGGGTGGTGAGCGAGCCGGGCGGGAGCGCTTCTCCCGGCCCTACCTCTCCTCTCCCCCTCCTGCCTCAGTTTCCCCACTGATAAGGGGACCTAGCCAAGTCTGGGCGGGGAAGTCAGAAGAGTGATATAGTAGGTGGAGGGGGCGCCATCCCCCTGCCTCCGCAACTGCACAGACTTTAGAAGGAAGCCGCGTGGGACAGAGGGGGGCACTCAGGAGGAGGCAGGGGAAAGCTGGACACCCTCCCCACCCGCCCACAAAATAAGTGTTTTTATTTCTAAAGGGACGTGTGCAGAGGCGGTGGGAGAAGAGAAAAGGGAGACCAAGGAGATTGGGGGGAGGTGGCAAAGAGGGAGCCTGATTCAGACTCGGAAATGGATGTTGAGCGTGGAGGCCTAACACCCCCACACTCAGCCACGTGTACGCGCACAAGTACACGCAGCCCCGCCGCGCCGCGTAAGCGCAGCGGCAAACCCAGGGCAGCCCAGCAGGGGGCATCCGGAGTCCGCGCCCAAGGACAGGGACTGGTCAAGTTCTGACCCAACCCTGACGGTCTGGGTGACCCTGGGAGGGAAGGGGGATGCTCACTTAGATTTCTCTCCAAGCTGCAGCCTCTGCTTGGCTTCAGCAGGGAGGAGGACTGGGTGCCTGCTGGAGCCCCAGCTGGCTTTGAGAAGCACAGATGCCCCCCACATGTACCTGCCACGTGTGCCCACCAGTAGCTGCTGACCAAACCCCAGGAACTCCAGTTTCAGCTCCACTTGGCTCCACTGGCCAACTGGGCTCCTGGTAGAAAGCCCCAGGTTACCCTCAGGCATCACCGTTGGCAGGGTTCATTGGTGGGAAAATGGGTAGGGGAAACCCCTGCCCCAGACTCCAGAGCCCTGGGCTTAGAGCCAAGGGACCCAGTCCAAACACCTGCCACCACGTTAATCACAGCTCTGCTCTTCAGTTTTCTCACCAACAAAATGGGGATATTGATGGTCCCATTCCTCCCGCTTCTCACCCCAGACATCAGCACAGCCCAGTGGGGTATAGAATACAGCAGCCCCAGCAGTCAGTCCCTGAAGTCTCCAGCTCTCCTCCCGGGTCTGCTTCTGGGGAGGTCTCTAGGAACAAACGGAGGCGGTTCAGAACCCAGGTCTCTATGGCAAACGGCCCGCCCCCCCCCCCCCAAGAGGTTCTGTCTCTGAGGAAGCTCAGCACAGAAGTCCAAACCAGCCTGGCAGGGAGAGATGTTGGCCTAGCAGTAGGGCTGAGGGAGATGGGGAGGAGGGCTCATCTCCTCCCAGGTACACACCTGTGAGCCCTGAGTGGGAGTCAGGGGAGACAGAGTTTGACAAGCTGGGAGGAGAGCTGTCTGTCTGCCTGTCTGTCTGTCTTCCAAGTGGAAGCTTGGGGTGGCGCAAGCAGGTAGAGGCTGCCTCACTTGTCAGAATTAGCAAGTTCCACAGTTGGGCAACACTCAGCCACACATCAAATGCAGACACAGGTGTGCACATGGGTCCTGTCCAGAACGATAGGGTCACACCTGCGTTTACACAGACTGCATGGTGACACGAGTACACAGGGACACACACATGCGGGGCATTCAGCTGCACATGGGGCAGGCACCTGGCCCCCTCCTCATCCCCGAGAAGCAGACACCCATATTATCCTCACGAGGGGCTGTGCGGAGACCAATACTGGATCACAGAGCCCAGCATACGGGCACGTTCCCCTCAGCCCCCGGGCGGGTGCGCCAGCCCTCTGGGTCTGTTCCAAGTTGGAGCCTCTCACGTGAGACCCAATGTGTCATTTCCAAACAGAAGGAATCTAGCTCTCTCGCAGCAGGGAGGAAGAGCAGGGTGTGTAGCTGGGTGGGTGGGTGCGTGGGCGTGTGCAGGGGGGAGGGCGTGTGTGCAAGGGAAGCAGGCATGTGAATATAGGGGCATGTGTGTTGGGACATGGTGCACATGGGTTGGGGGCTCTAAGATTGGGTGGGGGGAGGAGCCTGAGGAAACAGTGTGCCTTTGTGAGGGTGTGTGTGTGCCGCCGGGTCCGTGCAGTGGGTGTGGGTGTTTGCCTCCCCTGTATCCGCCTTCTCTCCCGTCCTGGACTTTTAGCCTTCCTGGGCTCGCCTTTCTCATGTCCCTTCCTCCTCCGTCTTGGGGCTCAAACTGGGTGCCCTGGTGGAGGAGGGGGGTACACTCCAGAACCTAGTCCAACCCCAGACGCTGCCTGAGGCTTCCCTCCAGCTCCCCCTCCCTTCCTTTTCTCCCTTTCCTCCCTCCCTCTCTTTCCCTTTCTCCCCTCCCCCTA
Organism: Ateles fusciceps; assembly: GCA_036589455.1. Classification (NCBI taxonomy): domain Eukaryota; kingdom Metazoa; phylum Chordata; class Mammalia; order Primates; family Atelidae; genus Ateles; species Ateles fusciceps. Next base: position 24,163,398 of record JAZHEH010000681.1, on the reverse strand, counting down.
AGGCTGGCGTGCCAGGGGGTGGGGACATGCCAATCACTGGCTGTGCCTCTCCCCGCTGCCAGCACAGGGCGCAGCTCCCCCCGGGAGCCAGGTGTTTGGGTCCCTGGAGACGCCGCCGGCCCCCAGGGAGGCAGTGGGGCTGAGGACCCTACAGACCCCTCTTCAGCCCCATGGTGAGTACATTTGGGAGGGTTTGGGAGGGGCCGCACTGAGCTAGAGGGTAGGAGGGTCCTGGGGAGTGGGGGGAGGGCAGGGACCAGGATGAGATGGAAATAGGGATGGACCCCCAGAGATAGGAGGGGGCCAGGGAGGGGTCTAGAGGGCAAGGGGGCTCTGTAGCATTGCACATTGGCTGCTCCGAACACCCAGCCTCCTGGCTTTGAGTGGATGTATCTGATGTTTTTCTGGGCTTCAGCTGGCAGAGGAGATGGAGACCCCCTCAGGAAACTGGACCTGAGGCCCAGAAGGGATGAGGCTGCCTGGTAGCAAGCAGAGCCCCCAGCACCCTAGGGGCAGAGTGGAAGGGCAAGGGGCCAGGAAGCAGCCCTTGACACCAGCAGCCTGTGGGAAGTTGACCCCCCTCTTGATGGGGGTCCCAGTCCCAGAACCTCCTCCTCTCCTCTCTCTAGGGCACCCTGAAACCCACCACCCCCATCCACCTCAGCTCCCCCGAGATGGACTGAATCAAGCTGCTGGCCAGACAGAGAAGCTGGAAGTCAAGGTGGGTGTCGGGCCAGAAGCCAGCAGGAGACCAGGCAAAGAGCCCCAGGGGCTCTCTGGGGACAGATGGGCATTGGATGGCCACCCTGGCCAGGGAACGTGGCCCTGAAGCGTGCAGGGGCCCAGAGGACCCTCTTTATGTTTCTAGTACGTTGGGCTCCCCCAGGGAGGGTCTCAGTCCTACATCCAGGCAATGCATGGATACCAGTGGGCACCTATGCCAGGTACTCACCCAGTGCCCCCCACACTGCACAATGTGGGGGAAGGACTAGGGGCCAGGAACTCTGGTTCTTGTAGAGTTGTTGGCTCCTGGGCAGGCCAGCTGGAGAGGGGGGTCATCAGCTTTCATAGGTCATTCCGACATCTGCAGCTTAGAGGTTATCAGAGTGAAGAGGGGTTCACCTCTTTGCACAAAATACACCTTCAACTCCACCCCAGACTGACGCCTCCACCCAGGCAAGACCCCTGCCCAACTGGCTGGAAGGAGTCGGGCAAGTCTCCGGCAGCCGGGCAGTCTCCTTGCCTGGGGTGATCAGCTGTTCACCGGGCTGTCTGTCAGAGGAGAGTTCTCTGCCCTCTGACCTCAGCCGCCAGGCAAGCTGCAGTCACTATCGCTGCTGAGATATCAAAGGGGAGGAGGTAGGGAAATGGGCTGCAGAAGATGTGAGTCTTGGCTCACAGCTGACAGCTGGCAGTTGGAGTTCTGAGAACTGGATCCTGAAGTGTAATGGGAGTCCAAAGTGTCAAGAAGGGGCTAAACAAAGGTCATGGCAGACCTAGAAAGGAGCCTTTCCATGGTACAGATGGAGGCACTGAGGCTGAGAAAGGGCAAGGGACATGCTCTGGTCAGAGATGGGATATGCTGGGGTCCAGCTGGGGCTTGGACCCCTTCTCCGCATCCTCAGCACAATGCTGCGCTGCCGCCTCCATGAGCAGGAAGATGGGGTGAGAGAGAAGGGGGCGCAGCCAGCTCTGAGAGGCAGAAGCTTGGGCTCCCAGCAGGCGGGGAGAGGTGGGTGAATTGCGCTGGGTTTCTGCTCTGCTGTGGTGCCATGGTGATGCCTACAGGGATGGAGGAGGGAGGGAGAAAGAAGAAAGGAAATGAGGAGGGGGAGTGCAAGGAGCCATGAGCAGGGGGCACGCAGATTAGAGGATGAAGGACCCAGCACCTCTGATGCCACACTGGCAGAATAAGGTCTAGGGTCCGGCTGCTCATGCCCAGGCTCTGGCATGGACTGGCCAAAGTCGGGCAACTGCTTAAGATCCATCATGGGGGAGCAAATTTGGCAGTGATTCCAGGGCTGATGCTCCTCTTCCGGCTAAGTGGTGCGTTTTATGTAGCATTTAACTGATGGCTGCTGCCATCCACAACGCTAGTTGGCCCTCCCAATGGCAACTGTTGAGCCCAAAGAAACGTGATCGATTCTATTTGTTTCCTCCCTCATTCCCAAAGCCAGGCATCAGGGGTGGAAGTTTTGTGCACCTTAATGGGTCAAAAGCTACCATCAGATAAAAGTTAACCCCAAGGGAAGAGCTGCCTCGCATGGCTGGCTTCTGGGTTCAGGCCCTAGCAGAAGGGACCAGAGAGGAGGCCTGGCCAGAAGGAGTGCCCTCCTCATTGCATATGTGAGGCCTCAGGTGCCCAACCCCACAGCCCCTCTGCAGACCTCCCACTCCCCAATATTGTTCCCCTCTCCCTAACCAGCGCACTACCATCTTCCAGGCCCAGAATCACAAGATGGCTCCACTCCTCCCTCCTAAATCTCTTCCCCAGCATCCCCCTCATTCTCTCCCTCCCCTTCGGTACTCCCTGGACAGTGGTAAGTTCAGAAAAGCCTGGTGCTCAGGAATCCTTCTCCCCATTTCTCTTTCCCCTGCTTCCTCCAGTGGTTCTCTCCCCCTCCCGGTTCCTCTCACAAGCCAGATCCCCAGCCCCTGGGGATTGGTCCTGGGCGCTGGCAGTCAGCAGTCTGGCCTGCTGTAATAAAGGCTCTGACCTCATCCCTTAACCCTTTGAGCCCAGGCTAACATTGTCCTCTCCCCAGTGACAAATGCCATGGCACGTCCATGTCTGTCCTGCCACCTCACTTAGCTTCCCTGCAGCCGGTCGAGGCAGGTTTCCTTGGTCCCTTTCACAGACAAGGATGCTCTTGGCTGGTTTTCTCCTAAGCTCTCCAGCCAGGCAGGGCCTCACTCAGAGGAGCAGGGACCTAGCAGATGAGACGAGGGAGCTCGAGAGAGAAGCGGGGCCTCTGGACCATGCTCTGGAGCTGGTCCTGAACCCCACAGGCTCATCGTCAGGCTCCAGGGTCTGAAGTTGAGTACACACATGTACATTTATTCCACAGGTATTTATTGAGCAACTACTATGTGCAAGCCCTGGGAGAAAGCACTGAATGAGACAGACACAGCCCCCACCCTGCCCTTTAAAGAGCAACAGTAGACCCACCCTCTTCCTACAGTGCTGTTAACCCACATCACACAGATATACGACAGACACTGCCGCGCACACAAGGAGGCCAGATTCTGAAAGAAGGACCGACTGCTCATCATTAACTGATTCAAAGTAGGACTAGGGTGAGCTAGTTGAAGTGGGCAAGGAGGCGAACACACCCCGCATCCCTCAGGAGCAGGTGTAGGGTTTGAGAGGTTGGTCTCTGACACAGACGCCCTGGATCCAAATCCTGATTGCATCACTGATGAGCTGAAAGGTCCTTCAGGTCTTGAAGCCTCAGTTTAGGCCTTTTGCAAATTGAGGATAACAGGACCTATTTCATAAGGAGTTGTAACAGGTAGATAGATCAAGTAGAGAATGTCTACGTATATAATGCTTAAAGTCATGTCTGGTGTATAGTACGCAGTCAGTAAACACCAGTTACTTTAACATCAATAATTTTTCTTTGCTACTATTTATGTATAAGGAGTATTAGTAATATTATTAAAGGCTTTTTTTTTTTTTTTTTTTGAGATGGAGTCTCACTCTGTTGCCCAGGCTGGAGTGCTGTGGCACGGTCTCGGCTCACTACAACCTCCGCCTCCCAGGTTCAAGTGATTCTCCTGCCTCAGCCTCCGGAGTAGCTGGGATTACAGGCACCCACCACCACACTGGCTAATTTTTTGTATTTTTAGTAGAGATGGGGTTTCACCTTGTTGGCCAGGCTGTTCTCAAACTCCTGACCTCATGATCTGCCTACCTCGGCCTCCCAAAGCACAGGGATTATAGGTGTGAGCCACCGCACCCGGCAGTATTATGAAACGCATCTAACAGCCGTCATCAGGAGGCCGCAGTCCTGGACAGAGACGCCCCTCCCTGCTTCCTCACTATCCTCCTGACTCCAGGCCAAACACCTTCTGAGGATGAATCCCTGCTCATCCCCCACAAAGCTGTGGACCCACCTCCACCATCCCAGCCTTGCTCAGCAATGCATACACCCTCACACACAAACACTCATCCTGGGAGTTCACACCACCCCACAGAAGGTCACCAGGTCAGGACAGTCACTTACCCAAGGTCACGCAGCAAGACAAGAGCTTGAGGCTAGGCAGAGGCAGTGCCAAGGGCTGCCCCAGGGAGTCTTCCTCCTGCCCACTGCAATCCCCCACTGACAAACTCACTGCCTCTGTGAGCCCCAGCCCCCATGGGTGCCTTCACAGGACGTGCCCTGCAAATACAGCTTCAAGCCCCGTTTTCAACCAGATGGCTGCCCTAAGTCCCTCCTTTGTAGAAATTCTAGAGTTGCCACTGAACCCCCAATATCCTTTTTTTTTTTTTTTTTTTGAGATGAAGTTTCGCTCTTGTTTCCCAGGCTGGAGTTCAATGGCACAATCTCGGCTCACTGCAGCCTCCACCTCCCGGTTTCAAGAGATTATCCTGCCTCAGCCTTCTGAGTAGCTGAGATTACAGGCCATGCACCACCACGCCCAGCTAATTTTTTATTTATAGTAGAGACGGGGTTTCTCCATGTTGGTCAGGCTGGTTTCAAACTCCCAACTTTGGCGATCCACCCACGTTGGCCTCCCAAAGTGCTGGGATTACAGGTGTGAGCCACCATGCCCGGCCTGAGCCCCCAATATCTTAACCCTCAGCCCAGGGCTGGTCTCCCCCAGGGAATCTGCCGAAATCCTGGGAAACCAGGTTCTTTCACAGCCACCATGTCACTGATCCCACAGGAGCCTTGAACAGGTAGAAGATTGCCCCGAATCGACAGCTAAGGACTAGACGCAGCAGAGACTAGAGCATGTCTCCAGGAACCTTCTCCTGAGTGCTTTCGCTGTCCAAGAGAGGGCTAGTGGGTGAGGACCTCTGATTATAGAGGAAAGGCAGAGTCTTTCATTGATGGGTCTGTTCTTTGGCTATGTCATAGGGGGCAGAAGATCTAGATGGTAGCAAGAATCAGGTTCCAATTCTCTGGAACCTCTGGTGACATCTCTACCTGCCACCTATCCCAGGTGAGAGGCCTCAGCCCTCATCCAGCATAGGTGGGGCAGAGAGGGTTTGCCGAGGTGGACAGAACCCAGGCTCGGAGCCCACAGATCTAGGTGAGAATCCCCACTTCCACCACTTCTGTGGGTCCATCAGAAATCTACTTTGCACCCTGAGCATCAATGCCCTTATCTCTAATATAAAGATAGAGCCCCCCCATGGGATGTCCACTGAGGTGTCCTGTGGTCAAGGGAAATAATACATATTAAGGGCCTGGCATGCAGGAGGCATTAATTACGGTGGTTAGCAATATGACTATTAAAATGGGAGATGGCTGGGCACGGCGGCTCATGCCTAATCCCAGCACTTTGGGAGACTGAGACAGGGAGATCACGAGGTCAGGAGTTCAAGACTACCCTGACCAATATGGTGAAACGCCCGTCTCTACTAAAAATACAAAAATTAGTTGGGCATGGTGGCACACTCCTGTAATCCCAGCTACTCATAAGGCTGAGGCAGGAGAATCACTTGAACCCAGGAGGTGAAGCTTGCAGTGAGCTGAGATAGTGCTGCTGCACTCCAGCCTGGGGACAGAGCAAGACTCCATCTAAAAAAAAAAAAAAAATAGGAGACTTAGAAGGGATTTCCAGACATCAAGGCAAGAGACTGCCGGCTTCCCTCACCTCCAAGGACCCCTCTAGGAGAGGTTCTCACCTCCAAGGACTCCTTGAGTTACTTGTTCTCACAAGCACCCCCTGTTCTGAAAGCATTTTTTAATTCACCAAAGTTAGAGCTAGCCTTGTGATGGGCACCATGTTCCCACCCTGAGTTGATGTAATTTCCAGCCCCAAGTGAGAAAATGCAAGTGAGCCTTCAGCCTTGCTTACCTCAGGGACTTGGGTTCTTTCTGTTCAGCGCCTCGAGTTGTTGGTTTCAGGACTCTGTAAAATCTCCCAGACACCAGGCTTGTCCAACTCCTCCATTGCAGATGAGCAAACTGGGAACCAGAGTAGGGGCGTGCCTGGGGTCTGGAGGGGAAGGGGCATGGTAGGAAGAGCCTGGGCATTGGATCAGGAGAAGGAGTGGAGAATAACAACAGGGCTGGGTACAGTGGCTCGTGCCCATAATCCCAGCACTTTGGGAGGCTGAGGCGGGTGGATCACCTGGGGTCAGGAGTTCGAGACCAACCTGGCCAACATGGTAAAACCCTGTCTCTTCTAAAAATTCAAAAATTAGTTGAGTGTGGTGGCAGGACCCTATAATCCCAGCTACTCAGGAGGCTGAGGCAGGAGGACCACTTGACCCAGGAGACAGAGTTTCCAGTGAGCTGAGATCACACCACTGCACTCCAACCTGGGCAACAGAACAAGGCTTCGTCTCAAAAAAAAAAAAAAAACCAGAATAACAACAAGGCTTTAACTCTTTAACTGATTTGGGGCCAGGCACTCTGAACAGTATCTTCCTTATCAGCTGGGGATGAGGGCAGCAGGGGAATGAAAGGTTGACTGGTTGCTGATGGTCACACAGCTAGGAAGGGTCAGCGTCAAGCTTCAAACCCAAGACTGGGAACTACAAAACCAGGACTAGGGTGAATCAAGGGAGGCACTCACCTCAGAGCAAAATTTTTAAGAGGGGGACACAAAAATATTCACCAATCAAGAGAAATAATATCATAATAATATTTTTAAAAATCAAATAGCAAATTCCAGCCTGCAGACTGGCTGCCTGTTTTTGTAAATAAAGTTTTATTGGAACCAGGGCCAGGATTAGGGTGAGGTGAGTGAGAAAGGGCTGTGCAAGCGCAGGGCGGACCCTGTCTTTATTTAACATGTTGTTCATCTTGGATTTTTTTTTTTTGTATTAACTTCCATTTTTGCAAATATTACATTAAAATATTTTCTTGATTACTAAGTTTTGGGACACCGGTTACATTTTGCATTGGAGGCAAATGCCGGATTCACCTTACTCTAGTCCTAGCCTGCTGAGAGGTATAAGGAGTCAAGTTTTTGTTTTTTGGGTTTTTTGGTTTTGTTTTTTTTTTTTTGAGACAGGGTCTCACTCTGTCACCCAGGCTGGAGTGCAGTGGCATGATCTCGGCTCACTGCAACCTCTGCCTCCTGGGCTCAAGTGATCCTCCTACCTCAGCCTCCCAAATAGCTGGGACCACAAGCGCCCACAACCACGCCCAGCTAATTTTTGTATTTTTAGTAGAGAAAGGGTTTCACCAAGTTGCTGAGGCTGGTCTTGAACTCCTGAACTCAAGTGATCCATCTGCCTCAACCTCCCAAAGTGTTAGGATGACAGGCGTGAGCCAGCACACCATGCCTAAGAAGTCAAGCTTTAAAGGCTGCGCCACACCCAGGCAGATGAGAGTCCCCTGAAGCAGGATAGGATGCAGCCTCTCAGGCTAGCGAGCTCCTCTTGTCTAACTCAGGCTTTGCAGGTCTTTGCCCAGGGTCCAGGGCTACAGAGCTGATCCAAACTACCAGGAAGTTCTGGCATGGGGGGGAAGTACCCAGTCTAGGAGTCTGGAGACCTTGGACTAGACAATGCCTGCTTTTTTTTTTTTTTTTTTGAGACAGAGTCTTGCTCTGTCGCCCAGGCTGGAGTGCAGTGGTATGATCTCAGTTCACTGCAACTTCCGACTCCCAGGTTCAAGCGATTCTCCTGCCTCAGCCTCCCAAGTAGCTGAGATTAGAGGCACGCACCCACACCCAGCTAATTTTTGTATTTTTAGTAAAGATGGGGTTTCAGCATGTTGGCCAGGGTGGTCTCGATCTCCTGACCTTGTGATCCAATCTCCTCTGCCTCCCAAAGTGATGGGATGACAGGTGTGAGTGAGCCACGGTGCCTGGCCGACAATGCCTTCTACTCCCTTTTCTCTGTGCCTCAGCTGCTGCCTGTGCGCAATGGGCATTAAAGAGCACTGAGTTCAGAAGATGACAGTGACAAGAATTGGACGAATTCTCAAATTCTCAAGGGTGGTGTCTGCCAGTGGCCTTACTGGGAAAAGTCCCAGCCTAATCCCACCCTCCAGCCTAGTGGCCGACTTAAGGGGAGGGGTACAGCAAAACTCAGTAATCAAGACAAATCATATTTTAATGCAATATTTTTAGAATTCAAATTAGCAAACTATGACCCCCAGGCTGGCTTCAGCTTCTGTAAATGAAGCTTCATTGGAACAAACCACTTGAGCTCAAATCCTAGTTCCTACCATCCTTGCATGATCTCGTGCAAATTCTCTTGCTTTTCTTAGCCTCAGCTTCCTTATCCATGAGATGGAGACCACAGCAATTCCTTGACCACAGGCTCCTGTTAAGATTAAATGAGATTATGCATATCAACCCTTTAGCAGCAACTGGGACTCAGGAGCACTTTTTAAAAAAATAATAGCAATGAACATTATGACTACTAGATGTTATAGTCATAGTATCAGAGATTTTAAATCCAAGAAGTAGACATTCTAGGCAGCCTAGCACCCTCATCACTGAGAGTTAAAGGGCACCTACTGTTTACCATGCACCAGGGGCCATTCTAAGCACTTCACAGCATTAATTCATTTAACCTCTGTTCCTGGGCCCCAGGACAGAGCCAGGAGAGGGAGGGAAGCCTCCCATGCCCCAGATGAGTCCAGACCCCTACTGAGCCCATCACCTGAAAAGAGGTGATGGTCTTGCTAACGGGTATTATCGCATTTCTCTTTTCTTTTTTTTTTTCTTTTTTGAGATGCAGTTTCGCTCTTGTTGCCCAAGCTGGCGTGCAATGGCGCAATCTCAGCTCACCGAAACCTCTGCCTCCTGAGTTCAAGCACTTCTCCCTCAGCTTCCCCATTAGCTGGGATTACAGCACACACCACCACACCTGGCTAATTCTTTTTTTTTTTTTTTTTTTTTGAGACGGAGTTTTGCTCTTGTTGCCCAGGCTGGAGTGCAATGGTGCGATCTTGGCTCACTGCAACCTCCGCCTCCCGGGTGTAAGCGGTCCTCCTGCCTCAGCCTCCCCAAGTAGCTGGGATTACAGGCATGTGTCACCACACCCGGCTAATTTTCATAATTTTAGTAGAGATGGGATTTCTCCATGTTGGTCAGGATGGTCCCGAACTCCCTGACCTTGTGATCCGCCCGCCTCAGCCTCCCAAAGTGCTGGGATTACAGGCGATAGCCATTGTGCCTGGGCTGATTTTTGTATTTTTAGTAGAAACGAGGTTTCACCATGTTAGCCAGGCTGGTCTCAAACTCTGGACCTCAGGTGATCTGTCCACCTCAGCCTCCCAAAGTGCTGAGATTACAGGCATGAGCCACCGCGCCCGGCCTATCCCATTTTTCAGTTGAGGAAACCTAGGCATATAGAAGTCACATCACTAGCAATCATCACACACCCAGTGAACAGGGTGTCCTGGATTCAAATCCAGACCGTCTGGCTCTAGAGTCCAGGTGGCACATGCCCCTTCATGTGCAAAATGTCCCAGACACACAAGCACACACTGCTAGCCACAATCCTTGCTCATTTTGTCCCCCCACTAAACTCCCCACGCTGAAAGTGACTTGCACACACTGAGGGTTCATGGCAAGCTGTGGAGATGCCCTCAGCCACACACCACCCAGGCCCCCTATCACAGCAGTCTGTCACAGGCCAGGTGCCCAAGGAACACCAGGGCTCAGTGGGCCCTTGCCTGACATCTCTCCCTTGGAATCTTCCCGACAATACAGCCCCTGAAGGACACAGCTGAGGGTCAGGGGACCCTCAATCTCTTCAATGAACAGATGGACACCTGAGGCCCAGGACAGGAAGGGACCCACCAGATCCCATGGCAGCAAGCTCCTGGCTGAGCTGCCTCGACCCTCACCCTTGCATCTGACTTCACTGTGGCTGTGGGGGCCTCCTGCCCAGCCAGCAGGTTAGTTTGTGAAGAGCCCTGACCTTTCTCTTTACCCAGCCCTAGTGCCTGGATCAGATTCCAGATCCAAGAAAAGTCTGGGGGGATCTTCCCATTCGCCTTGCTTCCCCCCACTCAGCTAGGGCCCAGGAACAGAGCCGGGAGAGGGAGGGGAAGCCTCCCACGCCCCATATGGGTCCAGACCCCCACTGAACTGGGAGCTGAGGCTGTCATCCCTGCTTCCTGCTTTTGCCCCAGACCTTCTTACCACCAAGTGAGTGTCTGAGTCCAGCATGATTTTCTCTGCTGCCCTCATAGATGATTCAATTCAGCCCCAAATACCACCCCCTACATACATATGTAAACCCACATGCATAGAAAAATGTGCATTAAAAATACACACATGCACATATCCCAGGGCCCTTCTGTTCCCATCTCTTTCTGGTATTTTGTTTGTTTGTTTTTTGAGAGGGAGGCTCGCTCTGTCACCCAGGCTGTGGTGAGATCTCGGCTCACTGCAACCTCCTCCTCCCAGGTTCAAACAATTCTCCTGCCTCAGCCTCCCAAGAGTAACTAGGACTACAGGCAAGCGCCACCACACCAGGCTGATTTTTTGTATTTTTAGCCGAGATGGGGTTTCACCATATTGGCCAGGCTGGTCTCGAACTCCTGACCTCGTGATCTACCCGCCTCAGCCTCCCAAAGTGCTAGGATTACAGGCGTGAGCCACAGCGCCCAGCCCTCTTTCTGTTGATCTTCTCAGGAGCTCCCCTTTCTTCCCATCTCTCCTTCTTAGAAGAATCCCACTGGAGCACCACATATCCAGGGAGAGTGAAAATGGGTTCTTTTCTTTTTTCCTCTTTTAGGGCACGTTTCTGTTCTTGCAAGTTCTTATTTCTGTTCTTGCGGGTTCTTATCATACTTACTGTGTCACCGTGGTCAAGCCTTGCAGCTGCTCAGAGCCACAGTCACCTCACAGTGAGATGGGCATAAGAGACCTTCCTCCTAGAGATGTAGACAGTGAAATGAGATAATTCGTTTAGGTGTTTAGCACTGTGTCTGGCACGCTACTCAGTGAGAGCTTTAATAAAGTTGAGTGAAATGCTTCGAGAATTTGGCAGGACTGTGTACAAAGTGAGTCTCCCAACTCCTGCCACCCGAGTTATGTAAGGCAGGAATTTGTAGTAATTTCCCAGTGAGAAAATTGAGGCCCAGAGTCTGAATGGTAAAACTGGAATGAAGATTCCAATCCCTGGATCCCAAAGCCACTCCACACTGCTGGCAAATCCACTGACGGCTGGGAACATGCATGATAAATGAGCGTCTGAATGAGCACCAGTAAGGGAGGGCGATGCTATCTGGTCTGAAGCTCTGCAAGAGTAGGAATTATATCCCTAGCATCTTCCAATAAGGGCGATCAGAAATGTTGGCCAGGCGTGGTGGCTCACACCTGTAATCCCAGCACTTTGGGAGGCCGAGGCGGGTGGATCACCTGAGGTTGGGAGTTCGAGACCAACCTGACCAGCATGGAGACACCTCATCTCTACTTAAAAAAAAAGATACAAAATTAGTCGGGCATGGTAGCGGCGCCTATAATCCTAGCTACCCCGGAGGCTGAGGCAGGAGAATCGCTTGAACCCGGGAGGCAGAGGTTGCGGTGAGCCGAGATCATGCCCTTGCACTCCAGCCTGGGCAACAAGAGCAAGACTGCCTCAAAAAAAGAAAAGAAAAGAAATGTCCAGTGGCCCAACCAAAGCCCATGTCCTCTCTTTTCAGGTGATGACTTTCCTCTGAGGAAGCCCCGTAGCCTGCCTGGAGGAAGGGGCTCCCCAACCCCAGCCCCACCGAGCCACCATGAACACCTCAGCCCCACCTGCTGTCAGCCCCAACATCACCGTCCTGGCACCAGGAAAGGGTCCCTGGCAAGTGGCCTTCATTGGGATCACCACAGGCCTCCTGTCACTGGCCACGGTGACAGGCAACCTGCTGGTACTCATCTCCTTCAAGGTCAACACGGAGCTCAAGACAGTCAATAACTACTTCCTGCTGAGCCTGGCCTGCGCTGACCTCATCATCGGTACCTTCTCCATGAACCTCTACACCACGTACCTGCTCATGGGCCACTGGGCTCTGGGCACACTAGCTTGTGACCTCTGGCTGGCCCTGGACTATGTGGCCAGCAACGCCTCCGTGATGAATCTGCTGCTCATCAGCTTTGACCGCTACTTCTCCGTGACTCGGCCTCTGAGCTACCGCGCCAAGCGCACACCCCGCCGGGCAGCTCTGATGATCGGCCTGGCCTGGCTGGTTTCCTTTGTCCTCTGGGCCCCAGCCATCCTCTTCTGGCAGTACCTGGTCGGGGAGCGGACAGTGACGGCGGGGCAGTGCTACATCCAGTTCCTCTCCCAGCCCATCATCACCTTTGGCACAGCCATGGCCGCCTTCTACCTCCCGGTCACAGTCATGTGCACGCTCTACTGGCGCATCTACCGGGAGACAGAGAACCGAGCACGGGAGCTGGCAGCCCTTCAGGGCTCTGAGACGCCAGGCAAAGGGGGTGGCAGCAGCAGCAGCTCAGAGAGGTCTCAGCCAGGGGCCGAGGGCTCCCCAGAGACTCCTCCAGGCCGCTGCTGTCGCTGCTGCAGGGCCCCCAGGCTGCTGCAGGCCTACAGCTGGAAGGAAGAAGAGGAAGAGGATGAAGGCTCCATGGAGTCCCTCACATCCTCAGAGGGAGAGGAGCCTGGCTCCGAAGTGGTGATCAAGATGCCCATGGTGGACCCCGAGGCACAGGCCCCCACCAAGCAGCCCCCACGGAGCTCCCCAAATACAGTCAAGAGGCCGACCAAGAAAGGGCGTGATCGAGCCGGCAAGGGCCAGAAGCCCCGAGGGAAGGAGCAGCTGGCCAAGCGGAAGACCTTCTCGCTGGTCAAGGAGAAGAAGGCGGCTCGGACCCTGAGTGCCATCCTCCTGGCCTTCATCCTCACCTGGACGCCGTACAACATCATGGTGCTGGTGTCCACCTTCTGCAAGGACTGTGTTCCCGAGACCCTGTGGGGAGCTGGGCTACTGGCTGTGCTACGTCAACAGCACCATCAACCCCATGTGCTACGCACTCTGCAACAAAGCCTTCCGGGACACCTTTCGCCTGCTGCTGCTTTGCCGCTGGGACAAGAGACGCTGGCGCAAGATCCCCAAGCGCCCTGGCTCCGTGCACCGCACCCCCTCCCGCCAATGCTGACGGTCCCCTCTCCTGCATCCCTCCACCCAGTCCCCGGGGAGAGGCCGGAGGGAAGCGGGCAGGGGCTGCATCCTCAGCCCCAGGGCCCTGCTCAGGCCTCACCTGGTCTCCCAAGCCCCTGCCTGGGTCACCTTCCTGGGCAGCCCAGAGAGACCCTGCCAGCTTTCCAGACTTTGCTATTCCCAGGCAGGGAGGGAAACCCGGGGAACTGGTTTTTCTGTTCCCTGCTGGGTGGGAATGGGCTCTTCACCAGAAGAAGGCCCGGGAGGAGGATCCGGGCTTTGGACTCCTTGTTTGCCTTTAGGCAGGAAGTCAGGAGCCAGCAGGGCGGGCCAGGAGAAAGAGGGCTTAAGCTTACAGTATTCCTTGGCCCAGGGGAGGCCCGGATTGCGGTGTGAGATGGCGCCCCCTGGGGGGACACACCGGGAACTGAACCGACCACTGGGAGAAAAGTTTTACTACAGGGAGCTGGGGGAGCCCGGATCGGGGATCCCTTCGCTTCATAGGCAGAGCCCGCCCAGCTGGGCCCTAGGCATACGCTCCAGGATTGTCCAGACCCCCTACAGATGTCCCCCACAGGGTCCCTAGGTGGGTCACCTCCAAGGCAAATGTCCAAGCATCAGCAGGACAATGACACTGGAGGGGACCAGCTTGGCTAGTCACACATCAAGTCCCAAGGCAGCAGGACTGTCCTACGATATCATTTCCCTGGGAGTGGGAGTCAAGTGTGCCTGCTGTCCATACCCCTGCCCCAGAGAAGCCTCAGTCCCTCCCTCCTGGCTCACAGCCACCACCTGGATGGACCTGCTCCCTGCAGATCTAGCCAGGTCTCCCCGCATGCTGCCTGACTCCAGCCCTGCCCCACACAGGCCTGGCCCAGCCAGCAGGTTCTCTCCAGTGAACTCCCCCAATCCAACCCATGCATGGCCTCCCAGCCACCCGGATCTCCAGGCCCAGCCTGGCCCCAAATGTTCTTTCCTTTCATCCTCAGCGAGTGCTGAGTCTGTGAATAAAGCCACATAACCAGCGGGCACTAAGAGGCCTTCCTCCCTGTGTTGGCTCAAGGCCTTGGTCTCAGGCCAGGGCTGGATGGGGCAGGGAGGGCCCAAGTACTTTGGAATGTGGGCTGTGGCCCTGAAAGTGGTTCCAGGAGGGACAGCACTGCATGGTTGGATCTACCAAAGCGTGGGGGACCCCAGCACCGTGGAGTCCCTGGCTCAGGTGAGTGGGGCTATAAAAGGCAGACCCGGCCTCTGGAAGCGAGGCAGCCAGGTGAAATCGACCACCCCTGCCTACATCCCTGCATATTCTCTATTGTCCCTGCCATACCCTCACTTACAAACCCTCACTTACACATGAGGAGATAAGGCCCAGAGATCCAGGAGGATTGTTCAGGGTTACCCCACAAAGCAACACCCAGACTTCCAGGCAATTCATAGCCTCCTGACCACTGGACTGTGCAGATGAGAGGCCTAAAGCATTTAGGCCAAAACACTCCATCAGGATGACCCAGGTCAGGTTATAAATCACTTCATTGGTGAAGGGTCCCCAAAGCCTAACGCAAAGGAATTCTAGAGAGGTTAATCCCGTAGCCTAGAACAGTGGTTTCCAAGACCGTCATTGGAGTCAGTGATTTGCTAGAATGATGCACAGAACTCAGCAAAGCTACTATACTCACAGTTTATTACATGGAAAGAATATAAAGAGTATAAAGCAGCAACAGCAAAAGGTGCATAGAGCAGAGTCCAGGAGAGGCCAGATACACACTTGCAGCTGTCCTCTCCCAGTGGAGTCATGCAGACAGCACCCATCTTCCAAGCAATGATATCTGACAACATAAATGAAGTTCTGCCAAGGCCAACCAAGACAGCTCACCAGAGCTTTGGTGTCCAGTGTTCTTACTGGAAGTTGGTCACGTAAGCATGGCTGACCACCCACGTGGCTGACCGACCTTACTTAGTCTCCAGCTCTTCCAGAGGTCAGACTAATACCAAGAGGCCCAAGGCCTCCCACATAAATCCCACTGTTGGCATAGACTTTCTGGTGTGGCCCCCGGCGCAAAGGTAAGCAAAACACTCTTACCAGGCAGGCTATTCCAAGGGTTTAGTGTTGTCTTCCAGGAGCCAGGCAAGGCCGACCCTTTTTTTGAAATGTGCAAATGTGCAGGGTTCAGATAACATGGACCTGCTGAGTGAATCTTTCAGTTCACAGTGTTCTGACAGGAGCATCAGTATCACCTGGGAACTTGTAACGTGTGAGAATTATCAGGGTCATCCTTGATTTACTAAATCAGAAACTCTGTGGAACTCACCACCTATTTATTTATTATTTATTTTTTGAGACGGAGTTTCGCTCTTGTTGCCCAGGCTAGAGAGCAATGGCACAATCTCGGCTTATCGCAACCTCCACCTCCTGGGTTCAAGCGATTCTCCTGCCTCAGCCTCTGAGTAGTTGGGATTACAGGCATGAGCCAACACGCTTGGATAATTTTGTATTTTTAGTAGAAATGGGGTTTCTCCATGTTTGTCAGGCTGGTCTCAAACTCCTGACTCAGGAGATCTGCCCACCTCAGCCTCCCAAAGTGCTGGGATTACAGGCGTGAGCCACCAGCCTGGCTGCCACCTTTTTTTTTTGAGACAGAGTTTTGATCTTGTTGCCCAGGCTGGAGTGCAATGGCAAGATCTCGCCTCACAGCAACTTCTGCCTCCCAGGTTCAAGTGATTCTCCTGCCTCAGCCTCCAGAGTAGCTGGGATTACAGGCATGCACCACCACGCCCGGCTAATTTTGTATTTTTAGTAGAGATGAGGTTTCTCCATGTTGGTCAGGCTGGTCTCAAACTCCCGACCTCAGGTCATCTGCCTGCCTCGGCCTCCCAAAGTTCAGGGATTACAGGCATGAGCCACCACACCCAGCCACTCGCCACCTGTTTTTAACAAGCCCTCCAGGTATTCCAATGCAGGCTAAAGTTTGGGAATCGTTACCCTAGAGGGATGAGGTCCTAGGTGGAGCTAAACCCTTGCAGAGGGGGAAGTGGGGATCCAGCCCACTTGCAGCTGTTCGGACTCCCAGAAGCCTTTGGCAGAAAGCTTCCAATACGATGAAAACTGGTATCCATTGAAGATATAAACAGGACAGGCTAGCCAGGAGCTACAGCACTGTGAGAATGACTCTAGGATACAAATCCCATATGCCCTTCCCACCAGCGCAGCTTACTGGGTTGTCTGCTCGAGATCCTAAAGGGTCCCTCCCTTACCTCTGCTCCCTCACAGCCCTAAGGCCCTTTTAAGGTTACATGCCCTGGCCCGTATTGAAGGCATTGAAACTGAGGTCCTGGGAGGCAGAGGGACTGAAAAAGCTGAGCAGTGCTGGGAGAATAGGAACTCTGGGGTCAGATTAACCTGAAGGCCAGAGGTGGAGGGGGTCAAGTCTGGTATTCACATCAGAAATGGGGCTAGCAGTTCACACCTGTCCCTTGTCCCAGATGCAGGTCTGACCTGCCATGTCCCTCACTGAACAACCTTAGGCATGTCTCAGTGTCTTCATCTCTGAAAGGGGAACAAGCCCTTTACAGAAGAGTTATGAGTATGAGACAGTCTAGGGAAATCCCCTCAATGGCTCTATGGCCAGTGTTTCCACGGGACAGGGCTGCTCACTGGTAAATCCCAGAAACCAGGATTAGTTTCAGACCCAGCTCTGACCCTACACCTCCCCCAACCCAGGGAGAAGAAACTTAAACCCCATCATGGCTTGGTTAAAGGAATTTGGGGGAACAAGTCTTGGCGGGAGAGGGTGTGCATTCCAGGAAGGCTTCCCAGAGATGCAGTCTGTGCCCTCGGGCCTCTGAAGGAAGAGTCCTGCAGATCCAGCTGCCAGAGAATCAGGGAAATGGGATAAGCCCAAAGAGAGAGGGTGGCTGGACATGGCAACTGTCCCCCCCAACACACCGCACCACTCCCCCGTTCTGAGGGAGTCCTTCACCCCAGAAACAAGGGCTACTACTGCCTGAGCTGGAAATAGGGAAAGAATGAGGTGGCTTTGTAATGCTATCCTCTCCCCTACTGCTACCAACCCTTTCTCCAGCCTGGAGGGGTTAGGATCCTCTCTCCTCCTGCGCCACCTTCCACTCCCACTGTATTGCTTTAGCGCCATCTGCTGGCAATCACAGAAATAGCTCTGCCAAAAAAAAACGGCTCTTAGAACCTGCCTGGGCCTGCTTCTCAGATAACAAGACCACAGGACATAACGGAGTAGGTGGTTTTGGCCACCCTAGTCCCTGCCTCCAAGTCTCAGCAGGTACATCAGACCCCCCCCCAGAAGGATCAGCTTCCTTGGATACTACTATAAACTTGCAGAGACAGGCCCCACCTCTCTGGCCAGTATACCAAATTCACCAACAAGAACATAGAAGGTAGGAGGCTTGGCATCTAGGAACAGCTCCATCTTCTCCTAAGCCCCCATGGCCTCAGGCCTTAGGAATCCTTGGTTTCATTCTTAGGACACTGGCTAGGATTCCACAGGACTCCCTATGCTGACCCAGCTGGAAATTTAGACAGGTACATGCTCACCTTTAGAGTACAAAAGTCTTTTGTTTTTTGTTTTGTTTTGTTTTGTTTTGTTTTGTTGTTTTGACATGGAGTTTCGCTCTTGTTACCCAGGCTGGAGGGCAATGGCGCGATCTCAGCTCACCGCAACCTCCACCTCCTGGGTTCAAGCAATTCTCCTGCCTCATCCTCCCAAGTAGCTGGGACTACAGGTGTGTGCCACCATGCCCAGCTAATTTTTTTTGTATTTTTAGTAGAGACGGGGTTTCACCATGTTGACCAGGATGGTCTCGATCTCTTGACCTCGTGATCCACCCGCCTCGGCCTCCCAAAGTGCTGGGATTATAAGCGTGAGCCACTGCACCTGGCCAGAGCACAAAAATCTTTTGAACGCCCAGGTGCCCCACACCAGCCTCAGGCTCTAAGGGGCTTGAGGTTATTGCTTCCGACATCACTGTTAGCATCTTTGGTCACACACACACACACACACACACACACACACACACACACACACACTGTATAACCCCACAAATCAGACTATCACACACACACAAAATGGGCCTGAAAACAGTTCTCACCCTTCACTGCCAGCCCCTGTCCTTTCCCTGCCCCTGAGTTTCACTTTCTCTCTTGATATTCTTGCCCTGGCTAGCACCACCATTCACACAGTTGCTCAAACCAGAAAGCTGGGAGGCATCCCAGACTCCTTCTCCCTTTTACTCTCTGTACTCAGCCTAACTCCTGAGTAGTTCCCAAATTCATCCAGTTTTCTGCAGCCCCACTGCCTCTACACTAGCACAGGCTGCTTGCCTGAAATGCCAAAACAATCCCTTAATTCACGGATTAGCAAATTTTTTCTCTAAAGGGCCAGATAGCAAATGTTTTTAGTTTTATACTCCGTAGACCAAGAGACAAACAAGAATATTATGTAGGTATTCCAGTATTACACAGTCTCTGTCACACTATTCAACTCTGCTGTTGCAGTCAAAAGCAGCCATAGGCAATATAAACGTAAATGAGCATGGCTCTGTTCCAAAAATATTTTCTTTGAATATCACTGATTTGAATTTCATAAAATTTTTCATGCCACAAATACTATTTTTGTTTTTCAGCCTTTTAAAAATGCAAAATCTGCCAGGCACGGTGGCTTATGCCTGTAATCCCAGCACTTTGGGAGGCCAAGGCAGGTAGATCACCTGAGATCAGGAGTTCGAGACCAGCCTGACCAACATGGAGAAACCCTGTCTTTACTAAAAACACAAAATTAGCCAGGCATAGTGGCACATGCCTGTAATCCCAGCTACTCAGGAGGCTGAGACAGGAGGATCGCTTGAGGAGGCAGAGGTTGTGGTGAGCCGATCGTGCCATTGCACTCCAGCCTGGGCAACAAGAGCAAAACTGTCTCAAAAAAAAAAAAAAAAAAAAGGCTAGGTACGGTGGCTCACGCCTATAGTCCCAGCACTTTGGGAGGCTGAGGCAGGCGGATCATGAGGTCAGGAGATCGAGACCATCCTGGCCAACATGGTGAAACCCATCTCTAAAAAAAAAAAAAAAAAAAAAAAAATGCAAAATCCATTCTTAGCTAATGATTGGTACAAAAACAGACCCAACAGACATAGTTGACCAACCCCTGCCTTAATTGGTTCCACTTCCATCCATTCTCCAAGCTCTGCATGCTCTAGCCAAAGTGATTTTGCCAAAACACAGATCTGATGCTTTCGACTCCTTGATTACAGCTAGCCAATCGCTTAAAATAAAAATGCAAGCACCTTAGCCTTCAAAACCCTTGCCATTCAGCCCTGCTTACTTCTTCAGCCTCTTCCGTGACCCCTCCCCCACAGACCTTAGTCCTCTGGAATTCTCCTGGTCCTCACACAGCCCTCAGCTTACTTCTTCATGGCTTTGCACCTTTTACTTCCTCTGCTTGGAATAGTCTTTTCCCAACTTCACCGGGGAAACTCCTATGCTTCCTTCAAAATCCAGAGAGGCAAAACAGCCCCCACCTGAGAGGGTTGCAGGGTGTTCTCGGGGGACGGCAGATTTCAGCTGAAGCCAGATGGTGGAGGAGATGATCAGAGGAGAGGCTGAGACGCAGAGGCACTGGCAGAAACACCGGACAGAGAAGGCCCAGCGGAGAGGCTGGGAGGAAGGGCCCAGGCAGTAGAGGGAAGGGACATGTGGGACACATGGGGACAGGTATGCAAATAGCAGTTAAAGCAGACACAGACCCACACGAGCCCACCCCTCCTCCAGCAGTCCTCCCTGAAGACCCATCCTGGAGGGCTTTTTTTTTTTCTTGAGACGAAGCCTTGCTCTTGTCGCCCAGGCTGGAGTGCAGTGGTGTGATCTCGGCTCACAGCAACCTCCACTTCCCAGATTCAAGCGATTCACCTGCCTCAGCCTCCTGAGTAGCTGTAATTACAGGTGCCCGCCACCACACCTAGCTAATTTTTGTATTTTTAATACAGACAGGGTTTCATCACTTTGGCCAGGCTAGTCTCGAACTCCTGACCTCAGGTGATCTGCCCACCTCGGCCTCCCAAAGTGTTGGGATTACAGGTGTGAGCCACCGCACCTGGCCCCATCCTGGAGGGCTTTTGTGCACTGGGCCAGCTCCAAGGTCCTGGAGAAGATGGACAGCGTCTTTTCGTGGCAATTTCTGACATCATCTCACCCCCAGTGCCATTCCACCACATCTACTATGGTCTTCTCCTCTGGTTACCTGGAGAGACGCCTCTGCTGAGGCAATGCTTCGAGGGGTCCAATACTTAGAGAGGGGAGGGGAGTGGAGGTGCTTGCTTGGAACCACTTTGGTAATGGCAGGACCAGGACAACCAGGGCTGTCCAAATCCAGAGCTAAACCAAGGTTTTATCTCAACACTAACTCCTCTGCCCACAAGCTGGGTGACTTTGTTCAACTGCTTAACCTCTAGGAACCTTCATGTCCTTACTGGGAAAATAGAGCTGCTGTACTTTCCTGATGGGAGTTCAGTTCAGATAAATATCCGCCAGGCTCCGGCTCTGTTTGAGACTGGAGGAGCAGGGAACATCGAGGTAAACAGAACATAGTCTCTGCCCTGGAGAAGCTCACATTCTATGAGTTTTTCAAAATGTGAGTTGTGACCCCATTAGTGAGTCATGAAATCAGAGTCATGATCAGCTTTTCTTTTTAAATGAACTTGTTTAAAATAGATTTGAAAATACCCAGGTGTGACACATAATGAGGGTAAGCAGCACTTTTTGAAACTTTTGTTTCAGTTTAGAAACAGAAAATAGATACATGTTTGCATGCACCAGGTCATTATGTAAACTATTTCTAAAGGTGGAATATGGTACTAGGAGTTTGAAATCCCCTGGACTGAGAGTCCCTGAAAGGGTTAAAGGAGATAAGGTACAGGGATTAGTTTCCTAGGACTGCCATAACGAAGCACCACAAACTGGGTGGTTTACAACAGAAACCCACCGGCTCACAATTCTGGAGGCTAGAATTCTAAAACCAAGGTTTTGGATCAGCCATGCTCCCTTCTGAAACCTGTAGGGAAGACTTTCCCTTGCCTCTTCCACTTCTGGTAGCCCCAGGCATTCCTTGTCTTACAGATGCCTCACTTCAATCTCTGCCTCAATCACCACACCCCTTCTCCCCTCATCATCTGTCTTTTTTTTTTTTTGAGACAGAGTCTCGCTCTGTCGCCAGGCTGGAGTTCAGTGGCACCATCTCAGCCCCTGCAACATCTGCCTTCCAGGTTCAAGCAATTCTCCTGCCTCAGCCTCCTGAGTAGCTAGGACTACAGGTACACACCACCATGCCTGGCTAATTTTTGTATTTTTAGTAGAGATGGGGTTTTGCCATGTTGACCAGGCTGGTCTCAAACTCCTGACCCCAAGTGATCCACCCACCTTGGCCTCCGAAAATGCTGTGATTATAGGCATAAGCCACCGTGCCGGGCCAATAAATGATTACTATATGACATTTTTGCTGCCTTGGACACCTGAGAACCAGGCAGGAAGTCTATCTCCTCTCTGACGGACGGTGCGCACCTGTAGTCCCAGCTACCTGGGAGGCTGAGGCAGAAGAATCACTTGAATCCAAAAGGTGGAGGTTGCAGTGAGCCGAGATTGCACCACTGTACTCCAGACTGGGCAACAGAGTAAGACTCCGTCTCAAAAAAAAAAAATATATATATATATATATTAAAAGGCTGGGTGTGGTGGCTCACACCTGTAATCCCAGCACTTTGGGAGGCTGAGACAGGCCTCCCACCAGGTCACCGGGTCAGGAGTTTGAGACCAGTCTGCCCAACACAGTGAAACTCTGTCTCTACTGAAAAAATACAAAAATTAGCCAGGCATGGTGGCGTGTGCCTGTAATCCCAACTACTCAGAAGGCTGAGGCAGGAGAATTGCTTGTGCCTAGGAAGTGGAGGTTGCAGTGAGCTGAAATCTCGCCCCTGCACTCCAGCCTGGGTGACAGAACAAGACTCCGTCTTAAAAAAAAAAAAGGAGATTTAGGCAGGGATAGAGCAAGGATTCCACCCTGAAATGATCTCTAAGCCCATGCTTTCCTCCTCTTAAATCTGGCCACCGTCCTGGCTGGGTGACCCACTCAACTCAACCACGCCAGTGTCGATCTCTTCAGCCCCGAGGACCTTACCCTCCACCCTATGTCAGCCAAATCCAGAGTCCTCAACTGCTCCCTCTTCAAGAGCTAAAACGCCATGTCTTCCACTCTCACCATCCCACCCCCTCAGCCTCTCACCTTCCTCCAGGCCCTGTCCTTGCCCCTCCTCAGCAAGTGCCTTCCTTCCCTGAGCAGCCTGGACCATGCAATCTTTCATCAGCACCACCAGTAGTCACAATCCCCCCGGCTCCTTGTTTCTACCACAAATTCACCACCTGGGTCGATGCCACCATCCATCTTCTCTGAGCTGACACATGGGCAGCCCAGCACTGCTGGAAAAAGCTCCCACTCTCTTGCCGATTGGCACCAGAATAAACGCAGGGTTCCTGACCTCTGCTCTGGAGCCGCATGGCGCTTCCCTACATTTTGGTGCTTCTCCTCACTCAACTCCCTTGCCTTATTCCCAAAAGTGTTTGTTCTCAGCTTCCACCTCTCCTCATGCCCGCTACCTCCAGCTTGCTGCCCCCCGCATGATATTTTTTTACGAGTTGGGGGGGCCCTGTGGTGGCTCACACCTGTAATCTCAGCACTTTGGGAGGCCAAGGCGGACAGATAACCTGAGATCAGGCGGTCAAGTCCAGCCTGGCCAACAGCGTGAAACCCCATCTCTACTAAAAATACAAAACTTAAACAGGCGTGGTGGTGGACACCTGTAGTCCCAGCTACTTGGGAGGCTGAGGCAGGAGAATAGCTTGAACCCGGGAGGCACAGGTTGCAGTGAGCCGAGATGGCGCCACTGCACTCCAGCCTGAGCAACAGAGCAAGACTCCGTCTAAAAAAAAGAGCTGAGAGTCTCTCTCTGTCACCGGGCTGGAGTGGCTCACTGCGGCCTCAAATTACTGGGCTCAAGGGATCCTCCCACCTCAGCCTCCCAAGTAGATGGGACTACAGGAGCACACCACCACACCCAGCTAATTATTTTTATTTTTATTTTTGTAGCAACAGGGTCTCGCTGTGTTGCTCAAGCTAGTCTCAAACTCCGGGACTCAAACAATCCCCCACCTCAGCCTCCCAAAATGCTGGGATTATAGGCGTGAGCCGTCACAGCTGGTCTGCATGTTGATTTAAATTAGACAAGATTCTCAAATTCTTTGTTTAAGAAATCTCGCAGTCACTGGGTTGATTTTACTTCATGTGCGCGTGGGAGAAGAGGGATGTGTCAATGCTCCCCCTCTGGCTTAACAAAGAAAACTCACAGGTATTTATACCTTCTAGAAAACAGAGATGTGAATTTAAATATTATTGCCAGGGCAACACATTATTAAGGAAGACAAGCTATCAGAATCACAAGCCTTTTAAAAGTTAAAGGTTACTTTCACAGGACAAAGCAAGTCTCATAAATTTAATTGTCTGACAAGACTCCCTTGTTAGAAATAACATTTGCAAAGATGGTTTTACCATGCACAAAAGAATCTGCTTTTATTTCTGCTGCTGCAGAAGAAGAGGGCACATTTTCTTTTTCTTATCATACTTTTTTTTTTTTTGTCACCACCAGTTAGAAGGATCTGGAGTCTTCAAGGCAGCACCTAGAGATACAAAGGCAGGCTGAGAGGTTGCTCTCAAGCCAGTCGTTCCCGCCACCCACTACATGGCAATCAACTTGCAAATCTCTCAAACAGTTGCTCTCACACTCCTACATCAGAGCTTATCAAATTTGAGTGTGCATAGGAATCACCTGGGATCTTGTTAAAATGCAGATTCCAGGCATGACACAGTGGCTCAACGCCCGAAATCCCAGCACTTTGGGAGGCTGAGGTGGGCGGATCACCTGAGGTCAGGAGTTCAAGACCAGCCTGGTCAACATGGCAAAACCTCATGTCTACTAACAATACAAAAATTAGGTGGCAGGTGCCTGTAGTCCCATCTTCTCAGGAGGCTTAGGCAGGAGAATCACTTGAACTTGGGAGGCAGGGATTGCAGTGAGTGGAGATCAGGCCATTGCACTCCATCCAGCCTGGGCAACAAAGCGAGATGCCATCTCAAAAATAATAGTAAGTGCAGATTTCTGCTGAGCACAATGGCTCACATATGTAATCGCAGTGCTTGGGGAGGCCAAGGCAGGAGGATTGCCTGAAGCCAGGGGTTTGAGACCAACCTGGGCAATGTAGTAAGACCCCATCTCTACAAAAAGTAAAAAAAAAAAAAAAAAAAAAAAAAAGCTGGGCACAGTGGTTCATGCCTGTAATCCCAGCACTTTGGGAGGCCAAGGCAGGTGGATCACCTGAGGTCAGGAGTTCAAGGCCAGCCTGGCCAACATGGTGAAACCCCATCTCTAAAATATATATATATATTTAATTTTTTTAAAAAAAAGCCAGGTTGGTAGTGCATGCCTGCAGTCCTAGCTACTCAGGAGGCTGAGATGGGAGGATCCTTTGAGCCCAGGAGTTCAATGCTGCAGTAAGCTATGACGGCACCACTGACGCCAGCCTGATTGGCAGCAAGACCGTGACTCAATAGGCTGGATAGACCTGAGAATCTGCATTTGCAACAAGTAGTTACTGTGGTTGCTACTGATCCCTAGACAGACACTGTGAATAAGAACGTCTGGGATGTTTATTCCAATTTCTCCTTTCTCCCCAAACCTCCGACACTTGGGAGACACCAGTCCTCACTCTTAGCTGATGATCTTGTTTCCTGTTTCACTGGAGAAAATAAAAGCAATCAGGATACATATATCAGAACATCACAGGGTACCCCATAAATCTATGCAATTATTAATTCTCAATTAATTTTTGTTTTTCGAGACAGAATCTCACTCTGTTGCCCAGGCTGGAGTGCAGTGGTGCAATCTCGGCTGACTGCAACCTCCGCCTCCCAGGTTCAAGCAATTCTCCTGCATCAGCCTCCTGAGTAGCTGGGATTACAGGCACGTGCCACAATGCCTGGCTAATTGTTATATTTTTAGTAGAGACAGGGTTTCGCCATGTTGGCCAGGCTGGTCTCAAACTCCTGACCTCAAGTGATTCGCCTGCCTCTGCCTCCCAAAGTTCTGGGATTACAGGCGTGAGCCACCGCACTGGGCCTCTCCGTCCCTTTAAAGCAATACCGTCTGTAGTTACTATCTCCAGATTCTCCCCTCTGTCCCTCCACACTCCCTCCAGTAGGGCTTCTTGCCCTCACCTCAACCACAACTGCTCTTGTCAAATTCACCAAAGACTCCATGGCCTCTGTCCTCTCACTTGACCCCTCAGCAGCATTTGACAGCGTATACCCCTTCCTCCTCGCTTGGTCCCCAGGTCACGCCCCTATGCCCATCTCACTGTCCCCTCATGCTTTGTCTGTATTGCTGGCCCACCCCCATTTCTCCAACCTCTGAAGAGCTGAGTCCTGGGCCCTCTTCTTAGCCTTCTGTATGCTTACTCCGCTGATCACCTCCTATCACCTCATGGCTTTAAATACCAGCTGTGCAGAGGACTCCCACTTCACCTCTCCACCCCAGGTGTCTCCGTGAACAGCAGAGCAGTATGTCCAACGGACGTCTTGACATTTCCACTTTAATGTCTAAGATTTCAAAGACATTAAAAGCCCAAACCCAGCCACCTGTTTCTCCTGGTAAGTCCACTCCTTCTGCAGTCTTCCCCATCTCATTAAATGGCAAATCCAGTCTTCTAGCTGCTCAACCCAAAAACCTTAAAATCACCCTTGAGCCCAGGTGCAGTGGCGCACGCCTGTTATGCCAGCACTTTGGGAGGCCAGGCGGGCAGATCATGAGGTCAAGAGATCAAGACCATCCTGGCCAACATGGTGAAACCCCATCTCTACTAAAAATACAAAAATTAGCTGGGTGTGGTGGTGCATGCCTGTAGTCCCAGCTACTCGGACGGCTGAGGCAGGAGAATTGCTTGAACCTGGGAGATGGAGGTTGCAGTGAGCCGAGAGAGCGCCACTGCACTCCAGCCTGGTGACAGTGCGAGACTCCGACCCCCCAAAAAAAAAAAAAATCACTGTTGATGAGATAGAGGTTGCAGTGAGCCAAGACGGAGCCACTGCACTCCACCCTCAATGACAGAGCAGCAATAAAATTAAAAAACAAAATAAAATCACCATTGACTATTCTATTTCTAGCGCCACACTGACCACATCAGCATCATTGTGTGAATTTTAAATGGTGTCCCTGAAGAGCAGTGACAGTAGCATGGGTGCATGATTTGGCAACTGGACGGAGCCCGTTTTTTGTTTTTTGGTTTTTAGATTTAGGGTCTCGCTCTGTCACCCAGGCTGGAGTGCAGTAGTGTAATCATGGCTCACTGCAGCCTCAACCTCCTCAGCTCAAGCAATCCTCCCACCTCAGCCTCCCAAGTAGGTGGGACTACAGGCACATGCCACGCTGAGCAATTTTTTTTTTTTTTTTTTTGTAGAGACATGGCCTCGCTGTGTTGCCCAGGCTGGTCTCAAACTCCTGGCCTCAGACAGTCCTCCCACCTCAGCCTCCTGAGTAGCTGGATTTACAGTGGAGATAGTCTGTAGGTAAGAAGTAAAAGAGGATCCCCCTTTGTCCTTGAACTTGGGACACACAGGGCCATTGCAAATGGAACATGTTCTGAATTTCAGCACCACCCACGTCCCGCCCAGGGTGGCCAGTGCCTTCGTGCAGCACGCCTTTGTGCCCAGCCACACACGTCTTGGCAGAATGCCCCCGGGTGGCAGCATCCCAGGCTGTTCCAGTTAAAAGACAATTGTACTTCCTGCTTCTTGGCGCTTGCTTCCTGCCCATTTTCCAAGCCTGGTTCTGCTTCCTCCTGGCAGTTCCCGGTGGCCTTCCAATAAATTCTTTTACTGCTTAAGAAAACCAGGTGCTCCAACTGATACTATCTAGAAACATGTACAAATCCCTCTCACCGTTGAAATTAGAAAAATCCGTTTCTCCACATTCCCCTGGAAGTAGTCTGGAGATCACCCAGAAATCATTGATGCTCTCCTTGTCACCAAATCTGAAGCCACCCGGGACAGTTCTACTCTGATACCAACTGGCCTCTTCTTCTCTTCCTATCCCCCCACCCCAGGCTCTGTTCTCTGCCCTCTGTGTGGGTCTCTCTCTTCAACTGTCTAGTCTACAGATGTTGCCAGTCCTCAGGGCTCCAGTCTTACCCTTCTACCCTTCTCCATCCACACGCATCATTTATCCTCATGGCAAATCCCCCCCCACCTCTACCCCCCAGGATTCCCAGATCTTGCCTTCTGCTGAGCGGTAGACTCCCCTGCTGGAAACCTCCACCTGCAAGGATAAGGGCACCCAGCGTATCTGCATGGAGCTGATCAGCTTCCCACCCTCAGCTACTTTTCTTCCTGCCTCCCCTACTCAGCTTAATGGTCCCAGCCTGCACCGAGTCACCTAAGCTAGAAACTCAGGAGTCACTGCACAGCTCTCTTGTCTCTTCACATCCAGTCTATCCCACCTAGGAGGTCACAAATCCTGAAGTTTCTTCTCTTGAAATATCTCTCCAAGCCATCCCTGCCTCTCCAAATCCAGAGCCTCTGCCCCTTAACTTTTTTTTTTTTTTTTGAAAGTCTTGCTTTGTCACCCAGGCTGGAGTTCAGTGATGCCATCTTAGCTCACTGCAACCTCTGCCTCCCGGTTTCAAGCGATTCTCATGCCTCAGCCTCCCGAGTAGCTGGGATTACAGGTGCACACCATCATGCCCAGTTAATTTTTGTGTTTTTAGTAGAGACAGTGTTTCACCATGTTGGTCAGGCTAGCCTCGAACTCCTGACCTCAGGTGATCCGCCTGCCTCGGCCTCCCAAAGTGCTAGGATTACAGATGTAAGTAGTCACCGAGCCTAGCCTGCCTCCTTAACTTCTTAATCTTATTGGACTGTATTTTCCAACAGCCTCCAACATGGCTCCTGGCCCAGTCTCAGCCACCTGAAACTTCTTCCTCCTCAACAACAAGGACAGAGGGAACTTCCTGGAGCTCAAACCTGAGCAAGCCACTCCCTGCCAAGAACATGTGAGTGGTTTCCCCATCAATAAGAGCAATGTTTCTTTCTTCTTTCTCTTGTTCTTACCAGAGCTTGTTACATGGATTCTGGAGTCCCATCCCAGACCTTCTAAATCAGAACATCCAGGAGAAAAAATTCAAGGCTTTTCTTTCCAATCATTGCCCTCAGGCCTAAGTCAGCACACTTGGGAAACACTGACCTGCTTTGAGAATCTTTTGGGGAAGGTGGCTAAAAATAAACTTCCAGTTGGGAGCCAGGCGCTGGGAGCTGCAGCTCACGCCAGTAATCCCAGCACTTTGGGAGGCCAAAGTGGGCTTTATCACCTGAGGTCAAGAGTTCGAGACCAGCCAGCCCAATATGGTGAAACCCCATCTCTACTAAAAATACAAAAATTAGATACCTGTGGCAGGTGCCTGTAATCCCAGCTATTCTGGAGGCTGAGGCAAGAGAATCACTTGAACCCAGGAGGCAGAGGTTGCAGTGAGCTGAGATCATGCCATTGCACTCCAGCCTGGAGGAAGAGCAAGACTTCGTCTCAAAAAAAACCAAAATTAGCTAGGCATGATAGCAAGCACCTGCAATCCCAGCTACTCCACAGGCTGAGGCAGGAGAATCTCTTGAACCCGGGGAGTCAGAGGTTGCGGTGAGCCTAATCGCGCCACTGCACTCCAGCCTGGGCAACAGAGTGAGACTCCTTCTCAAAAAAAGTAATAAAATAAAATTAAAATTAACTTCCAAGCTCACACTCTTGGAGTTTCATGGCATATCCCCCTTGGAGATTCTGATCTGGCGTAATTTGGAAGGGAAAATTTTTTCCAGAGGATTCTGAATAAGCAGGCTGGGAACCACTAATCTGTATGATGTGGTAATATCTAGACAACTTGAGCCATGGCTGTTCAAGCCCTTTAAACTTCAGCCTCTGGTTGGCTCTCACCACTCTCCCAAATTGTCCAAAATCATGCTTTATGTCCCAGTTACAGTTCCTCACACTAGTCATGCTGTCTCAACTGAGCAGTGGTACATAATGTCACCTATACCTGGTGGCCTTTTCCTTCACATGCATAACATGAATGCCTACTGGTACCTCAATCTCAGCTCAAATGAAGACTCCAAGAAGCTTTCCCAGATCCCTCTGGGGTTAAACTCCTCCTCTGCCCATGAGAGACCCTGGTGCGCCACAGCCATTATTTCATGGAGGCAATTACTTACACGTCTGCCCTCACTCCCAATCAGTGAAGGTCACATCAGCAACACAGTATTTCAGTCCCGTTTATGTCCCCAACATGTAGCACATTGATTGAAACCAGAAGAGTGGCTCAGGCTGACGGAGATGTCCACCTACTCCCCGACCCGTGATCTAAGGGCAGGTAACAACAGAGTTCAAGTGATCCCAAGAAGGACCAAGTCCATTGGCACGTGGGGTTTGACCATGATACTAAGGCCTGGGTACAAACGGAGATGTCCACCTACTCCCCGACCCGTGATCTAAGGGCAGGTAACAACAGAGTTCAAGTGATCCCAAGAAGGACCAAGTCCATTGGCACGTGGGGTTTGACCATGATACTAAGGCCTGGGTACAAACGGAGATGTCCACCTACTCCCCGACCCGTGATCTAAGGGCAGGTAACAACAGAGTTCAAGTGATCCCAAGAAGGACCAAGTCCATTGGCACGTGGGGTTTGACCATGATACTAAGGCCTGGGTACAAACGGAGATGTCCACCTACTCCCCGACCCGTGATCTAAGGGCAGGTAACAACAGAGTTCAAGTGATCCCAAGAAGGACCAAGTCCATTGGCACGTGGGGTTTGACCATGATACTAAGGCCTGGGTACAAACGGAGATGTCCACCTACTCCCCGACCCGTGATCTAAGGGCAGGTAACAACAGAGTTCAAGTGATCCCAAGAAGGACCAAGTCCATTGGCACGTGGGGTTTGACCATGATACTAAGGCCTGGGTACAAACGGCAGCTCCACTGCTATGTGTAGAAGGTCCCTTTACTTCTCCAAGCCCCCAGCCTCTGTAAACAGAGTCCCCACAGTCCTCCTAGGTGTGTCACAATGACTTAAAAGTCTCATTAAACCAATTATCTCATTGTGTGGTGCCCTTAACCCTTAAGAGCGTCTCAGTGCTTATAATTTCAAGCATTTGGTCCTTTGGAGGTAGAAATCATGTCAGAACAGGGTCTTGTTCACCCCTGTACCTAGAAAGTTGAGGACTAGAGACAGAGTAGTAATTCAAAAATGCTTGCTAATGGCCAGGCACAGTGGCTCACACCTGTAATCCCAGCACTTTGGGAAGCTGAGGAGGGCAGATGACTTGAGGTTGGGAGTTCCAAGACCAGCCTGGCCAACATGGCAAAACCCTGTCTCTACTAAACATACAAAAACTAGCCAAGTGTGGTGGTGGACGCCTGTAATCCCAGCTACTCGGAAGGCTGAGGCAGGAGAATCGCTTGAACCCAGGAGGTGGAGGTTGCAGTGATCACACCACTGCACTTCAGCCTGGGCAACAGAGCAAGACTCCATCTCAAAAATAAATAGTAAATCTTATGCCATGTATTTTACAATACTTTTTTTTTTTTTGAGACAGGGCCTCACTGTCACCCAGGTTGGAGTGCAGTGGTGCAATCATACCTCACTGCAGCCTCAACCTCCAGAGTTCAAGTGATCTTCCCACCTCAGCTTCCAGGTTAGCTGGGACTACAGGCACATGCAACCATACAAAGCTATTTCTTTTTTTTAAGTAGAGACAGGGGTCTCACTATGTTGCCCATCAAACTCCCGACTCAGCCTCCCAAAGTGCTAGGATTGCAAGCATGAGCCACCACCTGGCCTTACCATATTTGTCTTAAGTGAAAATCTCCCTGGTGGTCTAGCGGTTAGGATAGGGGGAAAGATGAAAATTAAATAAGCACAGAACCATAATGAGGCTCCGTCTGTAACAGCACCATGATGAAAACTGCCTAAGAGGGGGAGTCCAGGAGGCAGAGGAAGGAGGAAAGGGGGAGGGCTGGAGCTGGGACCCTGGGAAAGGACATGGAGAGGGAAGGGTGGGGGAGCTTCAGGAAGAGGCCCAGAGCAGGCAAGAGCCAGAAGGTGGGGCTGGTGGGGGGAGGGGGGGGCTGGTTACTGAGAGGGAAAAGAAACCCTAGGCAGAGGGGAGCCAAGGTCCAGCAGGCTGGGTGTCTTCTCAGGAACTGTGCTGACAGCCTCAGGATCCTGGGCCTTTTAATCTCTTGATCTCTCCCCCTACAGAGATCAGAGGCCCAGGCCCACCCCAGCCCACAGCCCATGGGAAGGGAAGCCTGCACCAGTGACCCGTATTCTTTTTTTTTTTTTTTTTCAGACTGAGTCTTGCTGTCATCCAGGCTGGACTGCAGTGGCACCGTCTCACTCACTGCAACCTCTGCCTCCCGGGTTCAAGTGATTCTCCTGTCTCAGCCTCCCCAGTAGCTGAGACAACAGGTGCCCACCACCACAACAGGCTAATTTTTGCATTTTTAGTATAGACGGGGTTTCACCATATAGGTGG
This sequence comes from Ateles fusciceps, assembly GCA_036589455.1. NCBI lineage: Eukaryota > Metazoa > Chordata > Mammalia > Primates > Atelidae > Ateles > Ateles fusciceps. Next base: position 24,131,446 of record JAZHEH010000681.1, on the reverse strand, counting down.
TCAGGCTGTTCTCGAACTCCTGACCTCAGGTGATACCCCCGCCTCAGCCTCACAAAGAGCTGAGATTACAGGCCTGAGCCACCGTGCCCAGGCCCCATTCTTTTCTGTAAGAAAGCTAGGAGGGCCAAACTAACCCCAAGGGCCATGAGGCTTGCGCAGATCACTAGCACTGCAACGGGATCCCACAGCAAGTACTGCGGATCTGCCTGCAAAATAAACGCAGGACCCAAACACTTCTGACCACCTCCACTACTACCATCCTCAAAAGTATCTTAGGTTGCAGGAACAAACCATCTTTACTGGCCTCCGAGCTTGCAGGCTAGTCAACAGCTAGTAAGTCTGTTAAATTCCAAGTGAGACCATGTCACTCTGCTCAAAACCCTCTAACAACTGACTCCCATTCCACTCCCTCAGACCCTATGGTAGTGAAGAATTAATCTTACTCGGCAGTCTGGCCTTTACCCTCGGCTACTAGTCCTCTAGACCCACGGAATGTCCTGGCTAACAGGAGCGGCAGTGATAAATGTGATTTATGACCTGAGCTTTGGGCCAGGCAACCTCTGGGGGGAAATGAAGACAACTAAAGGCCTTAGTCCAAAGCTCCCGCAGGGCTGAAGATTAAAGGTCAGCCACAGAGCACTATGCGATTAAGCAGCACACCCAAGGATCGAGTGAGCTTCTCTGGTTACACCTCCATCATGGCCAGGAAGATGGACCCGTACTCCATTGCAAGAAGCCAGGGGGAAGCTTCCCATTTAGCTCCCTCCCAGATCTTGCCCCAGGATCTATCTTCCTTTGGCTGGCTCTGGGTATGCCTTTGCTTTAATAAAACCATAATCCCAGTACCTTCCTGAGTTCTGTGAATCACTCTAGCCTATTACCTACCTGAAGGTGGTCATTGGGGCCCCTAAACTCACAGCTGGTATTGAAGTGGACAGACTTGTGGGGACCATGCCCTTTAACCACGTAGGTTGCCAAACTCTCTGCGCCCCCAAGTGACCACCTCATTACAAGTGTCATGATCTGCCCCGCTCCTTGCTGATGAGACCTCATCTCTTACTCCTCTCTCATATCAGCCAGGCTCCCCGCCTCAGTCCCAGGAAGCCTTCCCCCAGATACTCACCAGGTGAACTCCTTTACTCAGGTTACCTCCTTGGTGAGGCCTCCTCTATGCCCCACCACCCTGAAACACCTTTTCTGCTTTACTTTTTCCTCCAGAAAAACACTGTCACCATGTCCACTGTAACTGCTGCGTCTTTTTTATCTCCCCCACAGGGTATCAGCCCCAAGGAGGCAGGAATTTTTGTACTGTGTTCCCTGCTATGACCCCAGGACATGGATATTTCTGGCATGTGCTGAGTGTTCAACCAATTCTTGAATGCATGACCTCTAGTATCTTTTAGAAATACCTTTTAAAAACCAAACCCGGCCGGGCGCAGTGGCTCACGCCTGTAATCCCAGCACTTTGGGAGGCCAATGTGGGCAGATCCCAAGGTCAGCAGATCGAGACCAGCCTGGCCAATATGGTGAAACCCCATCTCTACCAAAAATACAAAAATCAGCCAGGTGTGCTGGTGGACGCCTGTAATCCCAGCTGCTCAGGAGGCTGAGACAGAAGAATCACTTGAACCCAGAAGGCAAAGGTTGCAATGAGCCAAGATTGCCTCACTGCACTCCAGCCAGGGCTAAAGAGTGAAATTCCATCTCAAAAACAAACAAACAAAAACAAACCACACCATCTCATCCCCTCTTCTCCGTGAAAGGCCAAGTCTGCAAAAACAGGAGAACTAACCATGCTTCGCTAGAGCCCTTTGCTGAGGGAGATGAAGTTAAGAGTCAGCAAGACCCAAGATGTCCAGAGAGCCCCATGGCCCAGCATGGGTGAGGAGGCATGGGTGCTATCCCAGCCTTGACACTTCCTTGCTGTTGACTTTGGGGGGGCCCCCTTCTCTGGGCCTTGGTCCTTACATAAAAAATGAAGGAGTTGGAGTAGATGCATGGAACTTTCTAGCCAAAACACTATGGGGTAGGTCTGGGAGGGGAGGAAGAAGAGAAATTCTTGCTATGAGAGAAGCAGAGGGAAGACAAGACCTCACCAGGCAGGAGTGACTTTTATTTGAAGGAAGAAAACACCCTATTTGGGGGTTCACTTATAATCTGCAAGACTTTTTTTTAAAAAAAAAAAGGAAAAAAAAATAAGAGAGAAAAACGAGAACCCGAAGGGCCTGGGGGAGGAAAGGATAAGGACTGTGGGTTCACATCAGGCTGGGGTCAGGCCACATAGGGGAAGCGGAGCAGCAGCCCTTCGTGGGGCTCCAGTTTCAGGCGTTCCAGCTCAAGCGAGGAGCCCTCCTCACGGCCTGGCTGGGTGCTGAGCAGGAGGTCAGCCTTGGCTGGCAGGCTGGCGCTGGCAGGCAGGTCGGAGGCCTGCAGCCCAGCCAAGAGACCCACGTCCCCAAAGTTAAGCACTACCAGGAAACGCTCATTCTGGTCCCAGTGGCGGATATAGGAGAAGAATCCAGGCCCAGAGGTGAGTGCATGGAAGTCCCCATGCAGTAGGGAGCGCTCCTTACTCCGCTGGTCACTCAGCCGCCGGAACAAGGAAAGGAGGGAGCCAGGGTCTTCGCTCTGGCCCTAAGAATGGTACAAACATAGCAGAAGCGAGTGAGGGAGGTCCCCTAGGTACAGACTTCTACAAGCCCAGCCCACCCTCCACTGGTCAGGTTCTGCCCATCTAAAACTCTTACCTTCACAGTCATGTTGGCACTTACAGCCGCTGAAATGTAAGGGAAGCTGGACTCATCCCACAGCATGACTGGAGCTTCCACAGGCTGAAAAGCAGAGAAAATAGGACTTTAAAAAGGCCTGGGGTCAGGCATGGTGGCTCACATCTATAATTCCAGCACTCTGGGAGGCCACACCAAGAGGATCACTTGAGCCCAGGCATTTGAAACCAGCCTCGGCAACGTAACGAGCCCTGATCCCTGGCAACATTTTTTTTTTAATTAGCTGGTGTAGTATTACGTCCTTATAGTCCCAGCTACTGGGGAGGCTGAAGAGGGAAGATCACTTGAACACAGAAATCTGAGCTTGCAGTGAGCCGTGACTGTACCACTGCACTCCAGCCTGGGCAACAGAGTGAGACCCTGTCTCAAAAAACCCCTGGGCCCACTGTCCTTTATCCCCTCTTCCCATTCCCATCCTCATTGGTATATAAACCCGACTCAGGTCTGGCTTTTTTTTTTTTTTTTGAGATAGAGTCTCGCTCTGTTGCCCAGGCTGGAGTGCAGTGGTGCCCTCTCAGCTCACTGCAACCTCTGCCTCCTGTGTTCAAGCGATTGTCCTGCCTCAGCCTCCCATGTAGCTGAGACTACATGCACATGCCACCACACCCAGCTAATTTTTTTGCATTTTTAGTACAGATGGGGTTTCACCATGCTGGACAGGGTGGTTTAGAACTCCTGACCTCAGGTGACCTACTCACCTCAGCCTCCCAAAGTGCTGGAATTACAGGCATGAGCCACCGCGCCCAGCCTGGCTAACTTCTACTGGACAAGCAAGGCAAGCTCCCACCTCAGGGTTTTCACACATACACTGTTACCCCTCAGCCGAGAGCTCGCAGATGCTGCAAGTCAGCTCTCACTTCCCTCAGGTCTTTGCTTGGTTATCTCACCAGGTTTCCTGTGGCTACTCTCTATGAAACAAGCCCCAGCCAGGCGTGGTGCCTCCCGCCTGTAATCCCAGCACTTTGGGAGGCTGAGGTGGGCTCATCATAAGGTCAGGAGATCACGACCATCCTGGGACAACATGGTGAAACCCTGTCTCTACTAAAAATACAAAAATTAGCTGGGCGTGGTAGTGCGCGCCTGTTGTCCCAGCTACTCAGGAGGCTGAGGCAGGGGAATTGCTTGAACCAGAGAGGCGGAGGTTGCAGTGAGCCGAGATCAAGCCACTGCACTCAAGCCTGGGCAACAGAACAAAATTGTGTCTCAAAAAAAAAAAAAAAGAACAAGCCCCATCATCCCCTATTCTCTAGGCTCCTTACCCCACCTTCTTTTGCACAGCACTGATCAGCAGCTGGCATTTTATTTATGCATATCTAATTACCTAACCACCTCCAGCTCACTTGTGCAATGCAGTATCCTCAGTGTTAACAGATAAATCCATGGACTAAATGAATAACTGGTTCTATAAACATTATGTTGATGGCTGGGTGCAGTGTCTCACACCTGTAAGCCCAGCAGTTTGGGAGGCCAAGGTGGGAGGATCACTTGCATCCTGGAGTTTGAGACTAGCTTGGGCAACATAGTGAGACCACGCCTCTATGAATTTTTAAAATTCACTGCGGTCAGGCACAGTGACTCACACCTGTAGTCCCAGGACTTTGGGAGGTCAGGGCAGGCAGATCGATAGAGCCCAGGAGTTGAAGACCAGCCTGGGCAACAACAGTGAAATCCTGTCTCTACAAAAATTAGCCGGGTGTGGTGGTGGGCACCTGTATTCCCAGCTACTCAGGAAGCTGAGGTAGGAGTACTGGTTGAACCCAAGAGTCAGAGGTTGCAATGAGACATAATCGCACCACTGCACTCCAGCCTAAGCGACAGAGCAAGACCCTGTCTTCAAAGTAAAGAAAAAAAAACAGATTAGCTGGGCATGGTGGCATGCACCTATAGTATCAGCTACTCAGGAGGCTGAGGTGGAATGATCACTTCAGCCTGGGAGGCAGAGGCTGCAGTGAGCCAAGATCATGCCAATGCATTCTAGCCTGGGCGACATAGTGAAATGCTATCTCAAAGAAAAAAAAAAATGTCGAGGACCAACAGTAACCCTGTGTCTAAAGCTAAAGAATGCCTTTGTAGACCACCCCTACCATGTACTTCTTTTTTTTTTTTTCTTTTTTTTTTGAGAAGGCGTCTCACTCTGTGGCCGAGGCTGGAGTGCAGTGGAGTAATCTCAATTCACTCCGCCTCCCAGTTCAAGCGATTCTCCTGACTCAGCCTCCCAGTAGCTGGGACTACAGGCATACAACATCACGCCTGGCTAATTCTGTATTTTCAGTAGAGACAGGGTTTCACCATGTTGGCCAGGCTGGTTTCCAATTCCTGACCTCAGTTGATCCACCCGCCTCAGCCTCCCAAAGTGCTGGGATTACAGGCATGAGCCACCATGCCCAGCCACTGCCATGTACTTCCCTTACTTGTCTGGCTCCCTCACTAAACTATGAGCTCCTGAGGGCAGAGAGTCTAGCACAGTACCCGATGTCCACAGAATAAAGGAACGAATGAATGAATGGTGACTACCATACTAAACACCTTCCAGGTACCAGGCATTACCATGAAAAACATGCCCTCATTTAATCCTAACCACCCTTCAAAAACTGCAGTAACACAAGAGATGACAAAATTCAGAAGGGTAAAATAATTTGCCCAAAGCCACACAGCCACTCAGCTACCGACTAGGAATCAAATGCGGTTTCACCCCAAGGCTAACGTCTCTCTGCTGCCATCCCCAGAATCCTCATGACAAGATGGATAAGCAACCTCCCGGTGATGGACAGACAGCAAGCAGTACCTGTCCAGGAACGGCAGCTGCCTCCAGGCCAATCTCATCCCCGTAGCTGAAAACAGGGGTCCCTGGCAGGGTGAAGAGCATCAGCTGGTAGAGTCGGAGAAGTTGAGCCGGCAGGAAAGAAGTCAGGAGCCCTGCCTGAGACAACTACAAGGAGAGACGCCAGTGAGCCCTGTCGCCCACCCCTGCCTCCCTCTCCCCAACAACCCTTTTTCCCAAAGCCCACCTGCCCCCTTTCCCACCAGCATGGTACTCACACTCCAGCTGCACCAGCGATTGCCAGTGGCATTCAAATACTGTGTGACTAGGGATTTTGTATGCTCCCCAGTGAAACTGGAATTAGACAGGTAGGAGCTAGTCAACAGCAAGTCTTTGTTGGATTCGAATAGGCTCAGGATCTGCTGAAGGTCGGAGGAGTTAGTCCCTGCAATCAAGAGCCTGCAGAGGAGAGAGAGGGGGTCAAGGTTGGGGGTCAAGAAAGAATGGGGCCAGGCGCCATGGCTCACACCTGTAATCCCAGCACTTTGGGAGGCCGAGGCATGGGGATCACTTGGAGTCAGGAGTTCGGGACCAGCTTGACCAACATAGTGAAACCCCATCTCTACTAAAATACAAAATTAGCCAGGTGTAGTGGTGCATGCCTGTAATCTCAGCTACTTGGGATGCTGAGGCAGGAGAATCGCTTGAACCCAGGAGGAGGAAGTCACAGTGAGCGGAGATCGCGCCATTGCACACCAGCCTGGGCAAGAGAGCAAAACTCCGTCAAGAAAGAAAAGAATACGACTCTTAAGGGAGGAAAAATTTAATTAAAAAAAGAAAAGGATAAAGAAAGTTCTCTAGACTAGGAACCCCCCACTTCTTAGGCCTAGCACTCCACTGAGGGGTTCCCCACAATGGAGCTGAGTCAGCAAAATGGTGCCTGTACCCACCTATCTTCACTGAAGCCCTTGGTGATGTTTTGCCACTCAGCCAAGAATGAGGATGCATCCTAGAAAGAAAAAGCAGAATCAAGGAACAGAAGGTATCCCCAGGGTCTGGATGAGTCCCTCTGTTCTCACCCAAGCTTTGTCCCTAATATGGAAAGGGAACTCACCTTCAGATTCTCTATGTCCCGAACCTGGAACCCATCCACGCCAGCTTGCAGCCAAAACTCCAGAGCGTCCTGTAGGGGGCAGAATAGTAGAGGACAGACATCAATTCTCAGGAAAAGGCTCTGAAAGTTCCAGCCCACACTAAACCTCACCCACCACACACTTCCCCAGGACCTGGGGAGAGTCTTGTGTCTTGCCTGGGTCTTCCCACCTGCACTACAAAGGCTTAGCCCTGGCACCCCTCCAGTTCTACCCTTCCACTGATTTTCTTAGTGCTACAGCATTTTAGTTCTCTATTCCTGCCTCTGGCAAATCACACAGCTTCACCTTTGAAAGCTACAGAAAGGGGCCCAGAGAAGATATCCACAAACATAACTTTGTTTAACACTTAGTATTGGAACGTTAGTATATCTGTTTTAGAGATGAAGAAACAGAGAAGCAGGGAAACATGTCCATGGGTCATAATCAGTGAGCAGCAGACAGGATCTAAAATGTCAGTCAAGATCCCCCCTCTCCCAGTTTCCTGAGGCCTGGGGAAGGTGTGAGTACAATAGCTGCTCAGAGCAAGACCAAGGATCAAAGATTGAAATTCAAAGCACAGCCCCAGGGCAGTTTAGATTTGAAAAGAGGCCAGCGCTGCAGAATAGAGCCCTGGCAGTCATCTGGTGCACACTGTGGAACTTCTCCCCCACTCTCCCTTTCTTCCCTTTTCCTGGGCCCCCTGCTCTCTCCTCTGGTCTCCATTTCCATGTGAGGGTACCACCCCTCACACCAAACCATCCAAAAACATTCCCTTCCTTTTAGAAGGTCCACTAGGCGAGGCCTAAACTGGACAATCCCCCGGGTCCTAACCAAATGCTGGGAGTCCAGAATTCTATCTCAGAATGACAGCTACCAGCAGTGTCAGTATCTGCCTCCATTTTTGTTCTACCCATTCTGAACAAGTCAGTGTCCTAGGATCCAGGCATCAGGAGCTAGGGTGACATTCAAAGCCCTACTCCTAGCCTGCCGGGTATAGAGTTGAGCCTATGGCAGATGAGATACAGTTATACAGGGAATTAGAAAACATCTATAAAATACTTGGCATAGTCCCAGACACATAGGAGTACCCCAGTGCTTATAATTTCAGACTGGGCTCTATTCCAAACACATCAAACAAGAACTGGGAAACCAGTCGGGATAGGATTCCCACAGAGAAAGAGCTTCCTCTCCCAAAAGAAAGAAAAATCAAACTTCCAGACTGACATCTGAGAAGGTGCCTTCCTGGCACTGTCTCATCCTCAGAGTCAAGGAAATAAGAAACATAAAAGATCAGAAAAGGAACAAGAAAAACAGAGATGTGCTATTGGCCTATCCTTCGACTATGGGAGGAGGCGTTCCTGCTTGGCCCCAAGGAGCAAAGGGACCCTTCAGCTGGAGCCAGGCTGGGTCTACAGGGCTTGCTGTAAAAGGACCATCCCAGCCCCAGCATCTGACTTCCACCAGCCATCAGCTGCAACACTCACCTTCACCTTGGTGGCCACAGTGTCAGCCTGAGTGGAGAACCACGAGTTCTCACCCTGGTAGTTGGGAGTGAGGTCCAGAATGACACGGATGCCTAGAACAACGGAGGAAGAGGCAGTCATGAGACAGTCTAGGGGTTAAGGAGAAATAAGGAAATCACAAACGCAAGTCACTGAGTGTTTCCTATGTATTATTTGGTACGAAAGCTTGAATTTGAACCCTGGCAAAATTCATCCCATTGAAATAGATGTGAGCAAGGAAGGGCCTTAAGATATTGGAAGGCAGGCCAGGTGTGGTGGCTCATGCCTGTAATCCCAACACTTTGGAAGGCCGAGGCAGGCGGATCACTTGAGGTCAGGAGTTCAAAACCAGCCTGGCAAACATGGTGAAAAACATCTCTAAAAATAAAAAAATTACCGGGTGTGGTGGCTCACAAGGTCAGGACTTTGAGACCAGCCTGGTCAACATGGTGAAACCCCAGGTCTACTAAAAATAAAACACTCCACCCTGGGCGACACAGCAAGACTCCATCTCAGGGGGAGAAAACTATCCAGAATTATCCAGGTGTGGTGGCACATGCCTATAGTTGCAGCTACTCAGGAGCTGAGGCACGAGAATCACTTGAACCTCAGGGAAGGAGGTTGCAGCAGTAAGCTGAGATCATGCCACTGCACTCCAGCCTGGGTGACAGAACAAGACCTCATCATGGAAAAAAAAAAAAAAAAGACAATGGAAAGCAGAAAGTTTATAGTGCAGAGAAATGGACCCTATGTTCCCCCACTCCCAAAGTGAACCTTTTTAAACATGTGTCTATAATTGAGTTGTAAAACAACATTTGGGATTTCCAACCCCCAAAAGAACATACTGTTTTACAAGTCTAAAACCACTGATTTAGTAAATATCTACATTTTGCAAATAAGGGCACTGAAGCCCAGAAGTTAAATGACCTGTTCAAGATTCCACAGCCAAGTAGAAAGCCCCCAAACGACTGGACAAATAAATCAACTTTAGGCTGAAGACAACCGAATCTCCCCTCTACCTGCCCTAGGAAAACTCAGAGCCAGTTGGGAGGAAACCAGACAAAACTTCTATCCCACTTTTCCTCTAGCCAAGTCCTTTCTGTTTCCTTGGGAACCCCAGGATACCCACTCTTTTTTTGGCAGATTGCAAGAGACTGGCAAAATCTTCCTTGGAGCCAAAATTAGGGTCGATCTGCAGCAAGTCGGTCCCAGCAACATCATCCTTCTGGTTCTTATGAATTGGGCCCAGCACAAGGCCCTTCACCTTCAGAGAGCTCAGGTAATCTAGATGCCCCTTCAGACCTGAAATGGGGGGATGGGATAACAGGTGAGGCTCCTCTGAGGGGCCCCTGACCTCCCCCACTCTCCCTTCCCCCAGAGCCTAAGGGTGGGACTGGGAGGGGGGGGACGGGGGAAAGGGGGAGGTGAGATTGAATCACGAGACTCAGGAGCTGATGTAAGGAGCCCTGCAAGTTACTTCAGAAACCGGTTGCAACTGGCTCCAGGCGCCGCTGGGAGTGAGGACGCTGAGTCACCCACCCTCGTGACGGAGTGAGGGGCGGGTCGGCTTTCTTCAAAGAAAGGAGGGAAGGACAATGTGCGGGGAGGGGGTGTGGGGGAGGGGAACAGTCCTGGGTACCGGATGGAGGGGGAGAACCGGCTAGATCACTCTGGGGACAGGGGAGGGGGTCTGTGCAGGCCACAGATTCAACCGGGGACAGGGGCGCGCTGCACTCACCCGCCAGGTTGCCTGCGCCGTTGCCCTGGAAGCCCTGAAGGTCGCCGATGCGGTAGAGGGCGCCCGTGTGCCACCACTTCTGCACGGGTAGATCGCGACAGCGCGGCGCCCGCACGATTATGACCACGGCACCAGCCAGCATGCCGAGCCAGCCGAGCCAGAAGAGCAGCAGCAGCACCCAGCGGGTGCGCACCCAGCCGGGGCTGCCCGCCACCTTCAGCAGTTCCTCTTTGGAAAGGCCCGTGAACTTGGCCGCGGCTGCCGCCTCCGCCTCGTCTTCCGCCACCTTGATCTTCACCAGACCATTCTTCTCGGCGCCCGCCACGACCATGGCCGCCCCAGACGCCGCGTTCATCGGCTGCTTCTCGGGTTCTAGCTCATTCAGCTCCACCTCCTTCATATCCATCTCGGTGTCCTGACTCATGGTGCCTGCAGAACCGGCGACACGACTCAGACTGCGGTCGGATGGTGGCTCAACCCCTACCCGGACCCCTGGACACAGAACGATCTCCCCGGCCGGTGTGACTACGCGCAGCTTCCGCTAGTACATCTGCTCGACAGCGGGCGCGGCCACCGGGTAGGGGCAGTGGAGCCCCGCCCCACCCCGCCCCGCCCCTTAAGGTGGAACCTCGGCGACTGCCCCAGCCGTTGTGGACGGCTCTGGGTAGTAAAGTCAGGAACACGCCTCCGACAGTACTTCCTGCGTCGTCCTATTTCTCATCTCCAACCTGTCTTAACCTAAGGTTCTTTTCAACCTGAGGCTGGGACGGCTCGGCACGGAGCCACCTTTAAGTGGACGAGACCTGTGATCCAGCCCCCAAATCCCGAGGCCCCTCCTGCGTCCCTTAGGCCAAACCGCCCCCAAAGGCCCCTCCCTCTTCACCCATTCCGTCAGGATAGTGACTACCCCAACACCATCCTCTACTTGCCCCCGGTTCAGGGCTCTGGCCACCGCCTGGTATTCTCAACTTTGCATGGCTGCTAGCACTCTCAGAGGCAGCCAGACACAGCTTCTGTCTTTTCCCCCACCAAGACTTGCCCTCTCAGGCCTCTGGGAGTTGGCGTAGACCTCTGCTTCCGTGCAGGGCTTACTCCCACTTATTTTTCAAGACTCTTCTTGAGTTTATTTCAAGTACTTCCTCATGCAGCAACTATTTATTGTGTACTCACTACAATACTTTGCTTTGTTAACTTTATTGAATTAACGCTAATCCAGTCTTCTTCACAGTACTTTAAAATGAATGGGCAGGAGAGTTGAGGTAGACGCCCCCCCTTCTTATCCTACCCCACCCCCAGCTGGATGTTTAGCAGCTAGGAATCAGACATCCAGAAGAGACTGACAGGGCTGTAATGAACGTAACAGAGCTGGGAATCAGAGGCATCCACCTTTTTCTTAGAACAGACCAGAAGATGCCACGGCCAGACTCTTACCCACCTTACAGGGCACAGATTACCCCAAACTCCCCCAAGGTCCTGTCTCCCTATCACTTCACTATATTAGGCCTTGGAGGCAGCTGGTACTGCAGACGCTTTGAAGATCTCTAGAATTCCTCCACAGGGTCCTTGGATTGAAGTGGGGGCAGAGACAAGGTTCACAGCAGGAAACTACCAGACATCAACACCATGGAGTGCCAACACTCTCAGGAACTCCTTGTTCCTGAACAGTGCCAGTTGGGATATTTTCAGAGAGGAGCTGGAGGAAATCGGTTCTTCTCCCTTTCCCACCGAGGCTGGAAGCCAAGATTGCTGTGTACTTAAAATAAAGCAAAAGCCAAGATCTTAAGTAATAACAGAGAAAACGGTGTAGAAAGCTCATCCTCTGCTAGTCCATTCTGCAGCCTAAGGCATCCATCCCCATCCCCCACCCTAGGAACAAGGGGTGCACGGGCTGACCCTGTGAGAAGCAGAGCAAGTGGGTAGAGATTGGGGTTCAGACCAGTGCTCAAAGATAAGAGGTCCAAGGTGCCCTGCATGTGCCAGATAAAAAGTGCCAACCAGAGGTTCTGAACAGACTTTAGCATGAAAGCTCAAGGCTGGGTGCAGTGACTCATGCCTGTCACCTAGCCCTTTGGGAGGCCAAGGAGAGAGGATTGCTTGAGGCCAAGAGTTTAAGGCCAACCTGGGCAACATAGTAAGACCCCATTTCAAAATAAAGACATAAATAAATTTTAAAATTATCTGGGCCTGGCTGAGCACAGTGGCTCATGCCTGTAATATCAGCTATGGCATGAGAAATGGAGGCTATGGCATGAGAAATTGCTTGAACCCAGGAGGCAGAGGTTGCAGTGAGCCGAGATTGGGCCACTGCACTCCAGTCTGGGTGACAGAACAAGACTCTGTCTCATAAAAACTAACAGGCCAGGTGTGGTGGCTCACACCTGTAATCCCAGCACTTTGGGAGGCTGAGGCCGGAGGATCACTTGAGGTCAGGAGTTTGAGACCAGCCTGGTCAACATGGTGAAACCTCATCTCTACTAAAAAATACAAAAATTAACCAGGCGTGGTGGTGCACGCCTGTAGTCACAGACTTGGAGGAATGAGGCACAAGAATCTCTTGAACCTGAGAGGCAGAGGTTGCAGTGAGCCAAGATAGCGCAGCTGCACTCTAGCCTGGATGACAGAGTGAGACTGTCTAAAAAAAAAAAAAAAAAAAAAAATTATCTGGGACTCCTGATGTGTCCCTGTAAGTCCCATCAGGTGCCAACACTTAAGGCAAGCAAAAGCAAGAGGATCACGTGAGTCCAGGAGGTTGTGAGGCTGCAGTGAGCAATGGTGGCACCACTGCATCCCAGCCCAGGAGACAGAGCAAGACGCTGTCTCTAACAATAAATAAGAAAAGCTCTGCGTATTGGCAGTATCGTAGCCAATGAGGTTTATCCGAGGCGCGATTATTGCTAATTGAAAACCTTTCCCAATACCCTGCAGTGACAACTTGCAATACAGTCGGCACTGGCAATTTTTGACAGTCTCTACGGAGACCGATCTAAAAAAATAAATAAATAAACATAAAAAGGTTGAAAACTGTGAGGTCAGAAGCTGCCTTTGAGATGGTCTAACATAACTCCCTAGAAACATAGTATCTCACTCACAGATCCTCATGGCTCTAAATGGCTTAAGTCAATTCCTTTTGTGTGTGTGTGTGTGTGTGTGCTTTTGTTTGTTTGTTTTGAGACAGGGTCTCACACTATCCCCCAGCATGCAGTGCAGTGGCGCCATCTCAGTTCACTGCAACCTCTGCCATTCAGGTTCAAGCAATTCTTCTGCCTGAGCCTCCCCAGTAGCTGGGATTACAGGAGGTGTCCGCCACCACACCCTGCTAGTTTTGTATTTCTAGAAGAGACAGGGTTTCACCATGTTGGCCAGGCTGGTCTTGAACTCCTGACTTCAGGTGATACGCATGCCTAGGTCTCCCAAAGTGCTGGGATTGCAGGCCTGAGTCACTGTGCCCGGCCTGAAGTCACTTCCTTCTACAGGCATAAAGAGGATAAAACAGCTTGCCTCTCCATTCTTATCAGCCACCACCTGCTTCACCCTCCAGCCACATCTGCCTTCAAACACCTGCCAGTCTCACAACAACACACTAGGCTTTTTCAGGCCTTTGCATCTTGTACATGCCATACCTCTGCTGCTGGCCCTTCCTGTTCTTCCACTCCACCTCATGAGCTCCTACTGATTCAAGATCTAGCTCAAGTGACAGCTTTTCTCAACTCCTCAGACAGAATTACTTCCCCTCCACCATGCATCTGCCTCTGCTACAGTCATGCCCCATTGGTTTATTACATTTCTTTGCCTAGATGTCTGTTTGTCCTTAAGTGGCAGGAGCTTTGTGCTTTTCGTCGATGAACCTGCCTATTCGGAGGCAGCATACAGTAAGCAATTGCTGTTTGATAAATAAGTGGATGAACTATGTCAATCAAAAGTAGTATCTCCCTTCTCAGAAACAACTGAACAGGTGAGGAACAGTGGCTCACACCTGTAATACCAGCACTTTGGGAGGCCAAGACAGGCAGATCAACTGAGGTCAGGAGTTGAAGACCAGCCTGGCCAACATAGTGTAACCCTGTCTCTATTAAAAATACAAAAATTAGCCAGGTGTAGCTGTGGGCACCTGTAATCCCAGCTACCTGGGTGGCTGAGGCAGGAGAATCACTTGAACCCAGAAGGCAGAGGTTGCAGTGAGCCGAGATTGTGCCACTGCACTCCAGCCTGGGAAACAAGAGCGAAACTCTGTCTCAAAATATATATATATATATATAAAATATAATAATAAAACAAACTAATAAATTAGGAGATGGAGGACAGCAAAACAAACAGACTAGAGAGAAAAGACTAGAGAAAGGGACCAGAGGTGCCTAGAGAGCCTCAGATCCTGCAATATGTGTTGACATAAAGCTTAATATTTACTAAAGGAACACAAAGAATATTAACTTTTCAAGAATTTAGCCTTCAAGAGAAGGCTGGGACAAAGCAAAGGTAAAAAAGCAGTTTGGCAGTCCAGATGCCAATAAGGTGCACTGTACACTCAGACAGACAGATGGCGGTGGAGCCCTGAAAATGCAGAAGGCCAAGTACATAAACAAAGTTCCTTTTCTAACCCTCTGCTGCAAAAATCCATGTCACATGCTTCCTAACACACGAGGATTACTTGATCTTAGCCTGAAAACAGGACATTTATTTTTCATCAAACATATAAAAAGGATTGACCAGGCACAGTGGCTCATGCCTTTAATTCCAGCCTCTGTAAGTAAGGCCAAGGCAGGAGGATCACTTGAGCCCAGTAGTTTGAGACCAGCCTGGGCAACATAGAGAGACCCCATCTCTACAAAAAATTTAAAAATTAGCCAGGCATGGTGGCTCACCCCTGTGGTCCCAGCTACTCAGAAGGCTGAAGTGGGAGGATGACTTGAGCCCTCAGGTTGAGGCAGCAGTGAGGATCGCACACCATTGCATTCCAGCCTGGTTGACAGAGCCTGACCCTATCTGAAAACAAACAAACCGGCGGGGCTCGTGTAATCCCAGAACTTTGGGAGGCTAAGGTGGGTGGATCACCAGGCCAGGAGTTCCAGACCAGGCTGACCAAGATGGTGAAACCCTGTCTCTACTAAAAACTACAAAAATTAGCTGGGTGTAGTGGCACCTGCCTGTAATCCCAGCTACTCAGGAGACTGAGGCAGAAGAATCACTTGAACCTGGGAGGCAGAGGTTGTGGTAAGCTGAGATGGCGCCATTGCACTCCAGTCTAGGTCACAGAGCGAGACTCTGTCTCAAAAAAAAAAGCAGGGCAGTATGTGGAAAAGATGGGGCAGTACTTTTCTTTTTTTTTAAGAGAGAGTTTCGCTATTGTTGCCCAGGCCGGAGGGCAATGGTGAAATCTTGGCGCACCGAAACCTCTGCCTCCCGGGTTCAAGCCATTCTCCTGCCTCAGCCTCCTGAGTAGCTGGGATTACAGGCATGCACCACCACGTCCAGCCAATTTTGTATTTTTAGTAGAGACAGGGTTTCTCCATGTTGGTCAGGCTGGTCTAGAACTCCTGACCTCAGGTGATCCACCCACCTCAGCCTCCCAAAGTGCTGGGATTACAGGCGTGAGCCATCACGCCCAGCTGGGGCAGTAGTCTTTGAACATTTTTTTAATTATTTAATTTTATTTATTTATTTATTTAGAGACAGAGTGGTGGCATGCGCCTATAGTCCCAGCTACTCGGGAGGCTGAGGCAGGAGAATCGCTTGAAACCAGAAGGCAGAGGCTGCAGTGAGCAGCCAGCCTGGGCAACAGAGCGAGACTCCGCCTCAAAAAAAAAAAAAAAAAAAAGGAAAGAGAAGGAAAGAGAAGGAAAGAAATGTAACTCAGGAAAGCCCCTTTCCCTTTTCTTAGGTCAAATTGTAAGCAAAGAATACAAAATCACATTTGGAATATTGAACAAGTAATGGCTGGTAGTTAAGTACTAAAAAAAGAAACCATCGAAATTTTCAAATACAGTTCAATTTATATTAAAAAGCCATTCAAAGATGACTGAAGGGATCCTTTTGTAGTTCATAAGCATGTTTGGGTGTTCACGTGCACGTGTAACATGTGCCTCTCTCAAGCTTTGTTATGATGCTGACACACTACGCAGCTGACATGAAAATTAAAAATAAGTGGACGCAGTGGCTCACACCTGTAATCCTAGAACTCTGGGAGGCTAAGACGGGCAGATCACTTGAGGTCAGGAGTTCCAGACCAGCCTGACCAACATAGTGAAACCCCATGTCTACTAAATACAAAAAATTAGCTGGGTGGGGTGGCGCATGCCTGTAATCCCAGCTACTTGGGAGGCTGAGGCAGGAGAATCACTTAAACCCGGGAGGCGGAGGTTGCAGTGAGCCGAGATCGCGCCATTGTACTCCAGCCTGGACAACAAGAGCGAAACTGTCCAAAAAAGAAAAAAAAAACAGGTTCTGATGCTTAAAGCAAATATCATTAGTGGGTAATATCTTTGGTCAACCTCCTCCTGAGAGGGCCATCCGGCTTAAAGGTTAGTTTTAAGACTATATGAGGCCAGGCACGGTGGCTCACGCCTGTAATCCCAGCACTCTGGGAGGCCGAGGTGGGCGGATCATGAGGTCAAGAGATGGAGACCATCCTGGCCAACATGGCAAAACCCCATCTCTATTAAAAATACAAAAAAAATTAGCTGGGCATGGTGGCATGCGCCTGTAGTCCCAGCTACTCGGGAGTCTGAGGCAGGAGAATTGCTTGAACCTGGGAGGTGGAGGTTGCAGTGAGCCGAGATGGCGCCACTGCACTCCGGCCTGGCAACAGAGTGGGATTCCGTCTCAAAAAAAAAGAGACTATATGAGTAAACAGGCTAGCCAGGTAAACTACTCACGTTCCTTTATATTTGCACCTTAATCTCTCTGGCTCCTGCAAAGAGACTCTGGCCGCTTTCAGCCGAGAACTATAGAAAAAACCTTTAGGCCTTCTAAAAGAGTTAAGACTATATTCTATAACTTTCTCTAATATCTTTCCTTTAATATTCTTTGCCACCACCTTGAGTGAATTCTTGTACCTCGTCTCTGCTAAAAAACAAAAACAAAAATTAGTTGGGTGTGGTGGCACGTGCCTGTAATCCCAGCTACTTGTGAGGCTGAGACAGGAGAATTGCTTGAACCCAGGAGTTGGACGGTGCAGTGAGCCATGAAGACCACACCACTGCACTCCAGCCTGGGTAATAGAGTGAGACTCCTTCTCATAAAAAAAAAAAAAATATATATATATATATATATATTGGCCAGGCACAGTGGATCATGCCTGTAATCCTAGCCCTTTGGGAGGCTGAGGTGGGCAAATCACGAGGTCAGGAGTTCAAGTCCAGCCTGACCAAGATGGTGAAACCCCGTCTCTACTAAAAATATAAAAACTAGCCGGCACAGTGGCAGGTGCCTATAATCCCAGCTACTCAGGAGGCCGAGCCAGGAGAATCGCTTGAACCAGGGCGGCAGAGGTTGCAGTGAGCCGAGATCACACCACTGCACTCCAGCCTGGGCAACAGAGTGAGACTCTGTCTCAAAAAATTAACTGGGCATGGTGCAAGCACCTGTGGTCCCAGCTACCTGGGAAGCTGACGTGGGAGGGACCACTTGAGTCCAGGAGGTTGAGGCTACAGTGAGTCATGACTGCACCACTGAACTCCAGCCTGGGCAACAGAGCTAGACCTTGACTACAAGAATTAAAATAAAAATTAAAAGTAAATAAATAAATAACTGATGAGTCAGGCCAGGCATCATGCCTCATGACTGTAATCTTGGGAGGCCAAAATGAATGGGAGAATCATTAGAGCCCAGAAGTTTCAGACCAGATAGAGCAATATAGCAAGACCCCGTGTCTCTACAAAGAAAAGTTTGATTTTAATTAGCTGGCCGGACGTGGTGACTCACACCCAGTACTCCCAGCACTTTGCAAGGCCAAGGTAGGAGAATTACTTGAGCCCAAATTCTGCTGTTTTTTTGTTTTTTGTTTTGAGACAAGGTCTTACTCTTTCCCAGGCTGGAGCGCACTGGTGTCATCTCCGCTTACTGTAGCCTCACCTTCCTCAGCTTAAGCAATCCTCTCACCTCAGCCTCCTGAACAGCTGGTCCTACAGGAGCAGGCAACCATGCCTGGCTAATTTTTGTACTTTTTGTTAGAGACAGAGTTTTGCCATGTTGTCCAGACTGGTCTTGAACTCCTGGGTTAAAGTGATCTTCCTCCCAAAGTGCTAGCATTAGAGGTGTGAGCCACTGCACTCAGCCAACAAATTCTTTTTTAAAAAAACTGAAGGCTGGGTGCAGTGGCTCACACCTGTAATCCCAGCACTTTGGGAGGCTGAGGCGGACGGATCACAAGGTCAGAAGATTGAGACCATCCTGGCTAACACGGTGAAACCCTGTCTCTACTAAAAAAACAAAAATTAGCCGGTGTGGTGGTGGGTGCCTGTAGTCCCAGCTACTCGGGAGGCTGAGGCAGGAGAATTGCTTGAACCTGGGAGGGGGAGGTTGCAGTGAGCCGAGATCATCCCACTGCACTCCAGCCTGGGCGACAGAGTGAGACTCCATCTCAAAAAAAAAAAAACCACAACAACAACAAAAAAAACCTGCACTGGCTGGGCATGGTGGTTCTTGTCTGCAATCCCAGCCAACATGGGAAGATCTCTTGAGTCCAAGAGGTCAAGACCAGCCTGGGCAACACAGTGAGACTCTGTCTCTACAAACAATAACCAAAAAAACCCCACATATTCCTGAATAGAAAGATTTGATGTTATTTTTGTAGGAAGAAATGGCCAGGGGCAGACCTGTGTTACTTATAGCTAAATGATTACAAGCTTGCTTTTTATACACTGAGATTTGTATCACAGATCATATCCAAACTATGGTGTAGTAAAATAAAAGCAGAGATCCAGCGGTAACAGGAGGCCTATGGTGAAGACCATCTGAGAGCGCCCTGTAACCGCGGAACACTCGGTGTGGTTGCACAGCAGAAAAAAACTGCTTTGGTCCCACAACTCTTCCCAACACAGAGTTTGTGCTAGGATCTCCTAAAGGGAGCTTATGCAAAACATTCTGGGAAGTAATGCAACCTTTGCTCACAAGACTTGGGAAGGTCTTTGCAGATAGGAGCTGGTAAGGCTGGAAGGCCTTACAGGGCAGAGGTCACGGGAACGCCTACGATGGCCTACGATGCTCCGGAGATAAAAACCCCTTGATACACTGTGTGTGGTCAGACCTTATGGCTGACCTCTCTTGCCAAAACAGCTGGATAGACAATGGGTGGTAAAACCTCAGTATCTTTAGTTAGCATTTCTTAGGAGAACCATGTTTGCTATTGAACGCTGGAGACACATGCTCTTCCTCAGGCTATCTTCCTCCTCAACCCTGCTCCCCCACAGCCTGCAAGATTAACAAGCTAATTCACTCAATAAAAGCACATGAAGCCCAGAGCTGGGTCAGGAGAGTGCTGGACCCTGGACCCATGCTGTAAAATTCTATTCTTGCGTCTCTGTCTTTCTTTTTTCACTCCCTCATCACTGCTGGGACATGGGGCACCCACGTACAGGTTTGGGCTGGTTCCCAACATCTGGCACTCAATGTGGATTCCCTGTGCTGGTGAAGAGACGCCTGAGTGTGGTCATTTGCGGGAAGCAGTTCATCCAGGGACTCCCAGGAACATGTTTTGGTCAGCCTAGCGGTAAGACAGTGTGCCGGGAACGTTCTAGGGTAACAAAATGGGAAAATCACACAGCAAGCATAATAAGTACCTTTGTCTTATTCAGGAACTTTTAAAGAAAGGCGGTGGGTGTAAAGATTGGGATGGAAAATCTCATTACTCTCTTGAGGCAGTGGATCAGTACTGTCCGTGGTTCCCAGATATTGGAACTCTAGATTTCAGTGTATGGGAAAGAGTTGGGTCAGAACTCAAATATGCATGGGATGAAGGAAAATTTATACCGCAGACTGTGTGGAATGATTGGGCCATGGTGAGTGCCGCATTAGAACCTTTTGAAAATACTACTCTCATCAGCACTCTCAGTAAAGAGTCAGGGGGCTGAAGGAACTCCTGAGAATAGTGTAAATATCAGTATAGAAGATGATAGTGAAGAAGAGTTTGATAGAAAATCTTTCAGGTCAGAAAAAAGAGAAACGAAACGGAAAGATTAATTTCAGTAGGGCATCATGAAAAGGAGGTAATCTATGCAAATGTGTCTAAAATGCCTCACAGTTTGGAGGAAACTCCTTCAGTATTCACTCAGAAATGGGCTACGCCAACAGCACCAAAATGAGATAGTCACTGATGGCCACCTCCTCCACAGTCCTGGCAAGGTACAAATCCATTTAAGTGGCATACTCAGGAAGTTCGACCTCCGCCGCCAGGACAATTAACAGGATAATGAGTAGAAGTCGAAACACCTGTAGTTTATAGTGGTGTGCAGCAAATGCCACCATAAAGTGCTGTAAAATTCTAAAAAAATTAAATTAAAATAAATTTTAAAATAAAAAATAAATAGTCTCCTGCTACCTCAGGAAGTGCAACAGTAGATCTGTGTTGCATTCGGCCTGTAACAATTCTCCCAGGGGACACACCACAAAAATTATCTCTAGGAGTGTGCGGGCCTCTACCAGAAAATACGGTAGGACTTGTGTCGAATTGCAGGGAATGCAGATTCAGACGGGAATTGTTCATCCAGATCTAAAGGGAGAAATACAATTGATAGTGACTTCTAGTGCACCCTGGAAAGCAGAACCAGGAGACAGATTTGCTCAATTATTGCTTCTACCTTATGTAAAGAGAAATTGGGCCGGGCGTGGTGGCTCACACCTGTAATCCAAGCACTTTGGAGGCCAAGGCGGGCGGATCACCTGAGGTTGGGAGTTCAAGACCAGCCTGACCAACATGGTGAAACCCCATCTTTAAAAAAAAAAAAAGAAAAAAGAAAAAAAAAAGAATCAGTGATGCAGTAAGAAAGAAGAAAATTGGTAATTCTCAAGAAAAAGCAATGTACTGGGCAAGCAAAGTTACAGATAATTCGGCCAGTTTGTAATATTACAATTCAAGGAAAAACTTTTAGGGGTCTGGTAGATACTGGAGTGATGTTTCTATAATAAGCCCTAGTCAATGGCCCAAGCACTGGCCAAAACAAAAGGCTAATATTAGTTGGGGTTGGAAAACCCCAGAAGTTCATCAGAGCTGTTTAATTTTGTATTGTGTGGGACCTGAAGGGTCAGCAAGGCACTATTCAACCCATGGTTACTGATGTTCCCATTAATTTGTAGGGGAGAGACATTTTACAACAGTGAGGGGGCTGAAAATCTCTTTCCACCAAACGCTTACAGCAAGCAAAGTCAAAAGATTATGTCTCAAACGGGTTATTGGCCTGGAAAAGGATTAGGAAAAAATGAAAAGGGAACCACTCCACCTATAGAAGCTGCTATAAAATTAGACAGAGCAGGGATTGGCTACAATTTTTTAATAGTGGCCACTGATGAGCCTCCAGAACCCATTACTTTAACATGGAAAACAGAAAAACCGCAGGGGCCACTTCCAAAGCATAAATTGGAGGCTTTACACGAATTAGCACAAGAGCACCTGGAAAGAGGGCATATAAAACCTTCATTTTCTCCCTGGAATCCCCCGGTGTTTGTTATTCAAAAAAAAATCTGGGGGATGGAGAATGCTGACTGATCTGAGAGCAGTAAATGCAGTAATTCAATCCATGGGAGCATTACAGCCAGGTATGCCTTCATCAGCGGTGATCCCAAAGGAATGGCCTTTGATAATCATAGAATTAAAAGACTGTTTCTTTACTATTCCTCTGGCAAAGCAGGATTGTGAAAAATTTGCTTTCACAATACCTGCAATAAACAACCAAAAGCCGGCTAGGAGTTATCAATGGAAGGCTTTGCCTCAGGGAATGTTAAATAGTCCTACAATGTGTCAGACTTTTGTGGGAAATGCTGTTCAGCCTGTTAGAGAGCACTTTCCTCAATGCTATATCATTCACTATGTTGATGATATATTATGTGCTGCAGAAACTAGAGAAGAGTTGGTTTTATGTTATAATTGCCTAAAGAACGTGTGCAGCCAAGCGCAGTGGCTCATGCCTGTAATCCCAGCACTCTGGGAGGCCGAGGCGGGCGGATCACGAGGTCAAGAGATCGAGACCATCCTGGCCAACACAGTGAAAGCTCATCTCTACTAAAAACATAAAAAATTAGCTGGGCGTAGTGGCACACGCCTGTAGTCCCAGCTACTAGGAAGGTTGAGGCAGGAGAATTGCTTGAACCCGGGAGGCAGAGGTTTTGGTGAGCCGAGGTCACGCCACTGCACTCCAGCCTGGTGCCGGGCGATGGAGCAAGACTCTGTCTCAAAAAAAAAAAAAAAAAGAATGTGTGCAAAAAGCAGAGCTGAATATAGCTCCTGATAAAATTCAAACCTCAACACCAGTAAAATATTTGGGAATGCAAGTTGAAGAGAGGCAAATGTGCCCTCACAAGGTAGAAATTAGAAAGGACAAACTTAAAACATTAAATGATTTCCAAAAGGTGTTAAGATACATTAATTGGATAAGGCCACCTCTCAGTATTCCTACTTACTTAATGTCTAATCTATTTGCAATTTTAAGAGGTGATCCAAATTTAAATAGTAAGAGTGTTAACAAAAGAAGTAGCTGAGAAGTTAAAAATAATTGAAGAAAAAATACAGCAAGCCCAGGTACAGTTAACACTGACAGTCACAGCTGATTGTATTCTCAACACCTCATTCTCCAACAGGAGTCATTGTTCAAGATGAAAGTTTAGTAGAATGAGTCTTCTTAACTCACAATACAAGTAAAACTTAACTGCTGTGTACTTGGATCAAATAGCTAGTGTCATTAGTCAAGGCAGAACAAGCATTGTTCAATTGTCTGGAATATGAACCTGACAAAATAATTGTTCCTTTAACTAAAAAACAAGTTTGACAAGCTGACATCAATTCGGTCAACTGGCAATTAAGCTTGGCAGATTTCGTAGCTGAAATTGATAATCATTATCCTAAAACAAAAGTTTTTCAGTTCCTAAAGCTTCCATCACGGGTTTTACCTAAAATTACCCAAGATCAGCCAATAGAGGGCGCTGTTAGTGCTTTTACTGATGCACCTAAGCATGGAAAAGCAGCTTACACAAGTCCTTTACATAGAGTCATCCAAACAAATTTTCAGTCAGCACAAACAGCAGAGTTACAAGCAGTTATCTCAGTCCTTACAGATATACAGCAACCAGTTAATATAATTTCAGACTCAGCTCATGTAGTACATTCTACAAACAATGTAGAAACTGCATTGTTAAAACACATTCAGGATGATCAATTAAGACAGCTATTCGAATCCTTCAAAAAGCAGAAGCAGAGAAGCTCCATTTCATATCACACACATTCCAGCACATACTTGTTTACCTGGACCTTTAGCTCAAGCAAACGAACAGACAGATTTACTGGTCTCTCCAGTTTTTACAGAAGCCAAAAAATTTCATGCATTAACTACAAATGCGGCAGGTTTAAAAAATAAATTTCCTTTAACTTGGAGACAGTTGAAACAAATTGTCCAACATTGCCCTCAATGTCAAGTTCTTCAACTGCGCACTCAAGAGGCAGGGGTAAATCCCAGAGGATTACACCCAAATTCAATTTGGCAAGCAGATGTTACTCATGTTCCTTCATTTGGAAAATGATCTTATGTTCATGTTACTGTGGATACTTTCTCTCATTTCATTTGGGCAACTTGCCAAACAGGAGAAAGCACTGCACATGTTAAAGAACACCTACTTTCTTGCTTTGCGGTTATGAGAATCCCACAAAAAATTAAAACTGATAATGGGCCAGGATACTCCAGTAAGCCACTAAAGCAGTTCCTCGAACAATGGAACATAATTCATACAACAGGAATCCCCTGTAACTCCCAGGGTCAAGCAATAGTAGAAAGGGCAAACAGAACCTTAAAAACTCAACTGGCAAAACCAAAAAATGGGGTAGACAATAAGGAGTATTTTACTCCCCCAAGCACAATTACAATTGGCAGTAATCACTTTAAATTTTTTGAACGTTTCCAAGGGTCCACGGCTGCAGAACAACATTTTGTTGGACACAAAATTAATCTGAAGGAAGGAAAGACAATGTGGTGGAAAGATTCCACCACCAATCAGTGGAACTTAGGAAAGGTCTTAGGGAAGAGGCTATGCTTTTATTTTACCAGGAGAAAACCAACCTCACATTTGAGTACCTACCAGAGCTGAAGCTTTACAATGAACCCCTACAATGAACCCCTCCCAAACTACGGAGCAAGAAGAGAAACAGAACCAGGCCCAGGAGCAGTGTGGTGCAAGATAGCCAAGCTGAGTGTCTCAGGGACAAAGGCCAACACAGAAAGCCAACCCGCTGGCATGGGGTCAAATGAAGAGGCTGGTGCAGATGGCAACAGCAAGCCTGAGGGAGACTCGCATGGAGGTGACACCGGGTAATCTTATTCTGGCAGCAGTCACGGTTGTGACTGCCGCGGTAATAACCCTGTTTCAGCAGAAGAGAACTATACCTATTGGGGTTATGTGCCATTTCCACCTTTGATTACACCTATCACTTGGATTCACCTACAGAGGTGTACATATGAAGCAGGAACAGCCAGGAGCAAGGCAACATAGTTGTCTAACTGCCAAACTCCCCTAACAAAGAGAAGCTCTGCCTCTGTATAGGCTTAAAACTCTAGATATTACACGTGAAAGGGCCTTGGGTTTACAGTTTTAGAAATTACATGTGAAAGGATCTTAGTCCATGGAGTGGGGATTCCGAAGCAATGCCTTCCAGAAAGATTCCCCCATACCATACCTGCTATAGGAAGCCAATTAAGGAGGCGCCAGTCTTGAAATGTAGTGTGGAAGTCAAGGGGGAGGTGATCTTAGATGCTTGGGTCTCCTTCCTCACATAAACGATAGCATTTGGATGCCTGGGCTTACTAATAACCGGAGCCCTGCTTAACCAGAGGAGAAAGGAATGTTAATGAACGTCTCTCTTGGATACCGTTTTCTTGGGAAAGCTCCAGGGTGTTTAACCCTAAAGCCTCAAAGCTGGTTGATATACATCCCAAGGGATAACAGAACTGGTCCTCCTTATCCTATAGTCAGTGCAATGTCCTTTAGACCAAATACCCTGTATAAGACACAACCCTATGGACATTACACAACTTTTGAGTACACTAATCAACATAAGCCAAAAGAAAAATGCTGCCCAAAAACCAATCCAGAATGGTCTCCTCAATTAGAAATTCTTACTTGGAAAGATTGTGTCGCTGACAGGGCAGTCATACTTCAAGATAAGGCATATGGAACGATTATTGACTGGGCTCCTAAAGGTGAATTAGGAAAAAACTGTATCATACATACACCATGGAATACTACACAGCCATAAAAAGCGATGAGTTCCTGTCCTTCATAGGGACATGGATGAATCTGGAAACCATCATTCTCTGCAAACTGACACAGAAAACCAAACACCATATGTTCTCACTCATAGGCAGGTGTTGAATAATTAGAATACATGGACACAGGGAGGGGAGCATCACACACTGCGGTCAGTGAGGGGGGAGCTCGGGGGAGGGACAGCGGGGGTGGGGGAGGGTAGGGAGGGATAATGAGGGGAGAAATACCAGATATAGGTGATGGGGGGATGAAAGCAGCGAACCACCTTGCCATGTATGTACCTATGCAACAATCCTACATAATCTACACAGGTACCCCAGAACCTAAATTACAATAAAAAAAAGTTACATCTATACCAAAAAAGAAAAAGCTGTTATGAGACAGGTATCTTGTGTAGATGCACCAATATTGTTAGAAATAACGGAAAACGTAATAACTAGAAATAACCTTACTAAAAGAATAGAATCTCCTTTTCCCACTAAATGGGAAGATAAAGGAACAGCCCCACCCAAACCAAAGCTCATTAAACCCACTTTAAGTCCAGAGCATCCGGAGCCTGTGGAATTGGCTATGGCAACAGCTCATATGAGAGCGTGGAAAGGAAAAGGATCGACTGGCACAGAAAACAACTTCAAACAGAACTGTCCGTTTCAAAGTTGTGTTAAGCCACCCTATACGCTGGTAGTAGGAAATGTAAGCATTAGACCTGATACTCAAACACTTGCCTCTGAAAACTGTAAACTGTTGACTTGCATTGATTCAACATTTAATCTTGAAAACAGTATTCTGCTAATCAGAGCCAGAGAAGGAGTGTGGATTCCAGTAACTCTTAACCGACCATGGGAAGCCTCTCCCTTCAGTACATATTATCACAGAAGTACTAAAAGAAGTGTTAAATCAATCAAAATGATTCATATTTACACGAATTGCTATTACAGGAATTATAGCCGTGACAGCTACTGCTGCAGCTACAGGAGTAGCTCTGCACACCTCAGTTCAAACTGCTCACTATGTGGATCTTTGGCAGAAAAATTCTTCTAGGTTTTGGAATTCTCAAACAAGAATTGATCAAAAATTGGCAAATCAAATTAATGATCTTCGACAGACTGTAATTTGGATGGGAGGTCGAATAATGAGCTGAGAACACAGATTACAGTTGAATTGTGATTGGAACACATCTGATTATTGTATTACCCCCCCCATACTTATAATTCTAATGAACATCATTGGGAACAAGTAAGGAGACACTAGGGAACGAGGACAATTTAACATTGGACATTCCCAATTTAAAGGAACAGATTTTTCAGGCCTCACAGTTTCCTTTAAATGTTTTACCTGCAGCTGATATATTGGAATGAGCTACAGATGAGCTTTCAGGCCTCAATCCTATCAAGTGGGTTAAAACTCTTGCAGGATCCACAATTGCTAATTTTGTTTTAGCAGGTGTCTGTTTATTCTGTCTGGTTTTAGTCTACAGATGCAGCAGAAAATTTCAGAGACAACCGAATGATCATTTTTGCCCTCTTAGCTAAAAAGCGAGGAGATGTGGGAAGAGATGGCCAGGGGCAGACCTGTGTTACTTATAGCTAAATGATTACAAGCTTGCTTTGCTTTTTATACACTGAGATTTGTATCACAGATCATATCCAAACTATGGTGTAGTAAAATAAAAGCAGAGATCCAGCGTAACAGGAGGCCTATGGTGAAGACTATCTGAGAGCGCCCTGTAACCGCGGAACACTCGGTGTGGTTGCACAGCAGAAAAAAACTGCTTTGGTCCCACAACTCTTCCCAACATAGAGTTTGTGCTAGGATCTCCTAAAGGGAGCTTATGCAAAACATTCTGGGAAGTAATGCAACCTCTGCCAGAAAGCCTTACAGGGCAGAGATCATGGGAACGCCACAGGCTCTGCCTGTGTTCTCAGAATATGGAGCAATTCTGATTGCTCTGTGTCCATGATGCTCAGGAGATAAAAGCGCCCTTTGATGGACTGTGTGTGGTCAGACCTTATGGTGCCTTATGCACTGCACCTCTCTTGCCAAAACACCTGGATAGACAATGGGTTGTAAAAACTCAGTGTCCTTAGTTAGCATTTCTTAGGAGAACCACCTTTGCTATTGAATGCTGCAGACACATGCTCTCCCTCGGGCTATCTTCCTCCTCAACCGCCCCTCTCCACAGCCTTCAAGATGAAGCCCAGAGTTCAATGCCAATGATCCCCCAGAGTGCACTGGACCCCTGGACCCATGCAGTAAAATTCTATTCTTGTGTCTTTATTTCCTTTCTCACTCCCTGAGGGTTGGGCAGGTTCCCAACACAAACAATCTATAAATCCAAACACAATTCTAAAACAAATCTTAATATCTGATGTTGAGAACTTTATAAGATAATCCTATAATTCATGTGCAAGAGAAAAGGGCCAAGAATATGTACAGATATCTTTAAAGAACAAAATTGTATTTTAAAGACAAATCCTACCAGATAGTAACCATGTTATTTGATAAAATAATAGTTACCTGTAATCTCAGCATTCTTCGAAGCTGAGGCAGGAGGATCACTTGAGGCCAAGAATTCGAGACCAGCCTGGGCAACACAGTCAGACCCAGTGTCTACAAATAATAATAACATTAATACTATTAATAACACATAAAGTATGGCCAGAATTAGAGACTAGCCTGGGCAACACGGTCAGACCCAGTCTGTACATGGCTGGGCCCAGTGGCTCATGCCTGTAATCCCAACACATTAGGAGTCCGAGGCAGGCAGATCACCTAAGATCAGGAGTTCAAGACCAGGCTGGCCAACATGGTAAAACCCTGTCTCTACTAAAACTACAGAAAATTAGCTGGGCATGGTGGTAGGCGCCTGTAATCTCAGCTACTTGGGAGGCTGAGGCAGGAGAATTGCTTGAACCTGAGACGCAGAGGTTGCAATGAGCCAAGATCACACCACTGCACTGCAGCCTGGGCAACAGAGCAAGACTCCATATCAAAAAAAAGATCCCTCCCTTCAGCACCCCTTCCCTTTCCCTTTGGGGTGGGGGGAAAGACAAGCCCTACCAGGTAGCAGGCATATTATTTGCTAAAGTAATAATTACCTTTAATCTCAGCATTCTGGGAAACCGAGGCAGGAAGATCACTTGAGGCCAAGAGTTCAAGACCATCCTGGGCAACACAGTGAGACACCATTCCTACAAAAGAATAAGAATGTCTAAAGTAACAGTCACAGTACACTAAAGACCAGCCTGGTCAAAATAGTGAAACCCTGTCTCTTCTAAAACTACACAAAAAATTAGCCTGGTGTGGTGGCGGGCACCTGTAATCGTAGCTACTCAGGAGGCTGAGGCAGGAGAATTGCTTGAACCTGGGAGGCGGAGGTTGCAGTGAGCCGAGATCGCGCTATTGCACTCTAGCCTGGGCAACAGAGTGAGACTCCATCTCCCAAAAAAAAAAAAAAAAAAAAAAGACACAGGGATGGGCAATTGACCAATGGAACAGAAAACAGGGCCAAAAAATAACCCATGCAAAGTTGAAACAATATATGACAGAGATAACATAATCACTGGGGAAAGAATGAACTATTCACCAAATGGCACTATAAAAAAATTAGATCACTACTTCACGTTAATCACAAAATTATATTCTAAGTAATCAAATAATCTAAATATAAAAAGAAAATATTTAAAAATTTTAGAAGAAGGCACTCTCAATTTTGAGGTGATGACTACAGGTTCCCCGTTGCAATATAGTCTTTTACAGATTGGAATCCTAATCATTCAGGGATTACCAGTATTGTGCTACCTACTGTATTAATAAACAAAAAGGAAACTGGTCTCTGTGAGAATCTCTATCTGGTGCCTTCAGAAAAAAATTTCACCAGGTGTAGAGAGAAAAAAACCCTGTCTCTACACCTCCATTCCCAGGGCGAGCTCACTCTCTGGCATCAAGTTCCCTGTGGATACTCATGACGGATCCTTAATTCCCACTCCCATTGGGTGCTGCGTTTCTGGAGAAGCCAATCAGCGTCTCCGCGGTCCCCGTTAGCGGCCAGTCACCCACCCATTCTCCCCAACGCCGAGGATGGGGTCCTGGCGCCCCGAACCCTCCTCCCTGGGGCCCTGGCCCTGACAGAGACCCGGGCGGGCTCCCACTCCCTCAGGTATTTCTACACTTCCGTGTCCTGACCCGGCCGCGGGGGAGCCCCGCATCATCTCAGTGGGCTACGTGGATGACACGCAGTTCCAGAGGTTCGATAGCGACGCTGCGAATCCGAGAGAGGAGCCGCGGGAGCCGTAGGTGGAGCAGGAGGGGCTGGAGTATTGGGACCTGCAGACACGGAGAGTCAAGGCCCAGGCACAGACTTTCCGAGTGGACCTGCGGACCCTGCGCGGCTACTACAACCAGAGCGAGGCCGGACCAGAAGTCGCTATTCCTCCCTCAGAGGCTACAACTTTCCAAGGAATAGGAGATTATCCCAGACTCCCCAAAGACACACGTGAACCACCACCCCATCTCTGACCATGAGGCCACGCTGAGGTGCTGGGCCCTGGGCTTCTACCCTGCGGGGGATCACACTGACCTGGCAGTGGAATGGGGAGGACCAAACTCAGGACACCGAGTTTGTGGAGACCAGGCCCACAGGGGATGAAACCTTGCAGAAGTGGGTGGCTGCGGTGGTGCCTTCTGGAGAAGAGCAGAGATACACGTGCCATGTGCAGCATGAGGGGTTGCTGGAGCCCCTCACCCTGAGATGGGAGCCGTCTTCCCGGCTCACCATCCCCATCATGGGCATCGTTGCTGGCCTGGGTGTCCTAGCAGCTGTGGTCACTGGAGCTGTGGTCATTGCTGTGATGTGTAGGAAAAAGAGTTCAGGACATTTTCTTCCCACAGGTGGAGAAGAGGGAGCTACTGTCAGGCTGCGTGCAGCGACAGTGCCCAAGGCTCTGATGTGTCTCTCAGGGCTTGTAAAGCCTGAGACAGCTGCCTTGTGTGGGACTGAGATGCAGGATTTCTTCACGCCTCCCCTTTGTGACTTCAAGAGCCTCTGACATCTCTTTCTGCAAAGGCATCTGAATGTGTCTGCATCCCTGTTAGCATAATGTGAGAAGCCAACCCCCTTGTCCACCATGACCCCTGTCCCCACGCTGACCTGTGTTCCCTCCCCAGTCATCTTTCCTGTTCCAGAGAGGTGGGGCTGGGTATCCCCCATCTCTGTCTCAGCTTCATGGTACAGTGAGCTACAACCTCTTACTTTCTTACTAAAAATAAGAACCTGAATATACATTTGCTTCTCAAATATTTTCCATGAGAGGTTGATGGGTTAATTAAATAAGTCAATTTCTAAAATTGAGAGAGGAAATAAAGACCTGAGAACCTTCCAGAATCTGAAAAAAAAAATTTTTTTTAGAAGAAAATAAGATCTTTCAGATGTCAGGATGAGGAGTTTTTTAAGAAGACACAAAAGAATAAACCATTAAGATGCCACAGAAAATGAAAGGATGTTCAAAAAATAATAAACCATTAAGAAAAAGGCTCTATTAAAAACATAAAAATTAGCAGGCATGGTGGCACACGCCTGTAGTCCCAGCTACTCGGAGACTGAGGCGGAGAATCGCTTGAACCTAGGAGGCAGAAGTTACAGTGAGCTGAGATTGTGCTGCTGGGCTCCAGCCTGGGCAACAGAGCAAGACTTTGTCTCAAACAAAAAAAAAGAAAAGAAAGAAAAAGATAAATCATGCAACATAAAAAGAGAAAAAAATTATGCATCACAACTTGCCATATCAAACTAAAAAGACGAGCCACAAATAGAAGATATAGTATCTGAAACTAATACAACAAAGTAGATGAAACATATAAATCATGACTAAAAATCAGTAAGAAAAAGCCCAATAATTCATCAAGAAAAAAAAAATCACAGAATAGAAATAGGGCCCAACACTGTGGCTCACGCCTGTAACCCCAACACTTTGGGAGGCTGAGGTGGGCAGATCATCTGAGGTTGGGTGTTCGAGACCAGCCTGACCAACATGGAAAAACCATGTCTCTACTAAAAATACAAAATTAGCCAGGCATGGTGGCGCATGCCCATAATCCCAGCTACTTGGGAGACTGAGGCAGGAAAATCACATGAATCCGGGAGGCAGAGGTTGTGGTGAGCCAAGATCACACAACTGCAGGACACAGTGGCTCACACTTGTAATCCCAGCACTTTGGGAGACCGAGGCAGGTGAATCACGAGGTCAGGAGCTCAAGACCAGCTTGGCCAAGATGGTGAAACCCCTGTCTCTACTAAAAATACAAAAATTAGCCGGGCATGTAGCCGGCCACCTGTAATCCCAGCTACTCAGGAGGCTGAGGCAAGGAATTGCTTGAACCTGGGAGGCAGAGGTTGCAGTGAGCCGAGATTGTGCCACCGTACTCCAGCCTGGTGACAGAGCAAGACTCCTACTCAAAAATAAATAAAAACACAAAAATAAAAAAATAAATAGCCAATTCAGGCAGGGCGTGGTGGCTCACACCTGTAATCCCAGCACTTTAGGAGGACAAGGTGGGTGGATCACTTGAGGTCAGGAGTTCAAGACCAGCCTGAACAACATGGTGAAACCTTGTCTCTGCTAAAAATACAAAAATTAGAGCTGGGCACAGTGGCTCACGCCTATAATCCCAGCACTTTGAGAGGCTGAGGCCGAGGCAGGCACACCAGCCTGTATCACAAAAGTAAGACTTTGTCACAAAAGAAAAAAATTTTTTGAAAAATAATTTTGAGCATATTTGTAAAATAATTTGTAGAAAATTTCTAACTAGAATGCTAGAAATGACTAAATCCGAAAGAACCAAGACATAAAAGATATGCAAAATGTGTCAAAAACATAATGTTAAAGAAAGAAGGGGCCAGGCATGGTGGCTCATGTCTATAATCCCAGCACTTTGAAAGGCTGAGGTGGGAGGATTGTTTGTGGCCAGGAGTTTGAGACCAGCTTGAGCAACATAGTGAGACAACTGTCTTAATTTTTAAAATTAAATTGAAAGAAAAAAGGGAAATAGCAAATTCACCCTAGTTTTTTCCAGAAACCGAAAGATACAGTGGAATCCAACAGTCTGCATTTTAACTGACATCTACCCCAAAAGGGAGAACCACAGCATTCATGGAGCTACTGAAACACTATACTGACTTGTAAAAGGGATGAGCAAGCTTTTATTCAATCTCCTTGTTCCAAAACTCCACCTGACAAAGTACCCTCAAGTAGAGAACTGACAACTGATGAGATGTTAGAGGATAAGAACAGATACCATCAGGAATGCACTAGTGATGTCAGTGGGCATCAGCGCTGCTTAGAAATTCAGTGGTGGCTCCTGTGCAATCCACAGCTGATGACAGGAGAAGCAGTCACAGAGCCGAGCTACTCAAAATACATGGTACTCAAGATACATGGGGAGGTACCTCCCCACCATGTAACAGAGGCCAGGTAGCACTGCTTAGCTGCCAAAAGCCAGAAATGCGCAACTACCATAAAACTGGCAATGTTGAAGGGGGTAGCCATGGGACTTTGACCCACACAATTGTGGATACCATAGAGCATGGCATCCTTAGAGGAAAAATATGTGGACAGCCAAAAAGGATGCTACTACACATCTACAACCAAAAAAAAAAAAAAAAAAGCAAGAAGAGAGGAGGAAGGGGCAGCTAAGGGCAATCACCACAATCAACAGACAAAATCCTTAATTCACTCCTGGACCTGAGCCAACTTTTTTTTTTTTTTTTTTTTTTTTTTTTGAGACAGAATCTTGCTCTGCTGCCTAGGCTGGAATGCAGTGGCACAATCTAGCCCTGCTGCAAACTCCTCCACCTCCAGGGTTCAAGTGCTCTCCTGCCTCAGCCTCCCCAGTAGCTGGGATTACAGGCACACGCCCAGCTAATTTTTGTATTTTTAGTAGATACGGGGTTTCGTCATGTTGAGGCCAGGTCTCAAACTCCTGACCTCAAGTGATCTGCCCACGTCGGTCTCCCAAAGTGCTGGGATTACAGGTATGAGCCACCGTGCCCAGCCGAGCCAACTTTCATACCCAAAACTCAATTACTGAAGAAGTGCCCAAATCCCTAGGAAAGGATGCTAAAACTGGGAGGAAATTTGCATATCCTGCTCCATTAATTTGCATATCCTCCTCCTCTATTAATTGAGGCAGTCCCTCTTGCTGCCAGGTGGGGGCAGTGCTGCTCTTGGAACAATTCCCCCAATTCCTCCTAAAAGTGAGGAACGTCAACATACCACCTACTCAGATAACTGTACGCTGGGTAAAGGGAAATGCCTAGACATTTTCAGGATTTGGGGCACAAGATCTGAGCTGACAATGAGACCTGAAAACCCAAAGCATCATCATGATCCCGGCATTAGCCTGGGGACTTACAGGTGTCAGGCAGTAACTCAAGCCCTAGCCAAAACAGAGCTCACTGTAAGTCTGCTTGTCCGTGGACCCATCACTAGTCATTTCCTCAGTGCTAAGTGTTTAAATGGGGGCTGGGGGCGGGAGACTGAGGCAGAAGAGTTGCTTGAACCTGGGAGGTACATGTTGCAGTGAGCCTAGATCATGCCACTGCACTCCAGCCTGGGCAACACAGTGGGACTCTGTCTCAAAAAAAAAAAAAAAAAAAAAAAACTAGCTGGGCATGGTGGTGCACGCGTGGAGTCTCAGCTGCTTGGGAGGTTGAGGCCCAAGAACTCGGGAGGTGGAAATTGCAGTGAACCCAGATGGCGCCACTGCAAGCCAGCTCACTCCATATCAAAAAAAAATTTTAAAGGCTGGGCACAGTGGCTCACACCTGTAATCCCAGCACTTTGGGAGGCTGAAGCGGGTGGATCACAAGGTCAAGAGATCAAGACCATCCTGGCCAACATGGTGAAATCCTGTCTCTACTAAAAATACAAAAATTAGCTGGGCATTGTGGTGCACGCCTGTAATCCCAGCTACTAGGGAGTCTGAGGCAGGAGAATCACTTGAACCCAGGAGGCAGAGGTTGCAGTGAGCTGAGATCACACCACTGCACTCTAGCCTGGCCACACAGAGTGAGACTCCATCTCAAAAAAAAAAAAAAAACACATATTTAACAGGATATATTTTGGAGTTGAAGTAATCACATTGGGTCCTAGGCCTAGAGATAAGAGCTATCATAGTGAGACAAAGAGATCTCTAAAACTCCCCCTCCCTCTCTTCGGCCCTGATAGTAAATCAAAAGCACTATCACATCCTGGGGAGGGGCAGAGATCAGTGCTACCATTACATGAAGAAAGGACGCATGGGTGTGGTGTCTATCACATCCATACCTAGAAATATCTCCAGCCCACATATTGGGTGAGCTGCCAACTTTGAATGAAACTCTTGAGCAGGAAAGGGCCCTACCACTTAAACCATGCAATCCAGCAGATGGGGGGGGGGCGGCGCTGACAGTATCAGCAGTGAAAAACAAGATGCAGTGTAGAACTTAAGGCAAGCTCCTATGGCAAAAGCACAATGCAAGTCCCTGAGATTCTGGAGCAAGGCCAAGCTGTCCAAAGCAGAGAAGTAGATGCCTTTTGAGAAACAGCACCGGGGTGTTACTGGAAAGCTTGACTATGAAGCATCCAGAACTGCTCCACTAGGAACTGGATTCTGTCAAACCTATCAAGTAAAAAAGTCAGGCAGATCCTTTAGTCAGACATAAAGATGGAAATGGTATACCAGGATGAAGCTAAAAGCAGAACCAGAAAACATTAGTAGATTGCACGAGCAGGTAGCCCAAATACCCATGTTACCTACCACACTTGTAAAAGCACCTCTTGCCTGGAAGACAACCTCAATGTCACACTCTTCCACAACCCAGGAAATTCTGTTCGCTTTCTTTTGGGCCAGATACAGTGGCTCATACCTGTTTCCCAGCACTTTGGTTGCTTGAGCCCAGGAGCTGGAGATCAGCCTGGGCACCATAGTGAGACACCATCGCACACCAAAAAATTAAAGAACTAGCTGGGTGTGATGGCACGTACCTATAGTCCCAGCTACTCAGGAGGCTGAGGTAAGAGGATCCTCTGAGCCTCTGAGCCCAGGAGTTCAACACTGCAGCAAGCCATGATCACATACTGCACGCCAGCCTAGGCAAGAGTGAGACCTTTAAAAAGAAAAGAAATTGAGGCCCACCACGATGGCTCAGGCCTGTAATCCCAGCACTTTGGGAAGCCGAGGCAGGAGGATCACTTGAGGTCAGGCGTTCAAGACCAGCCTGGCCAACATAGCAAAACCCCATCTCTACTAAAAATATGAAAAGTAGCCGGGTGTGGTGGCAGGTGCCTGCTACTCAGGAAGCAGAGGCAAGAGAATCACTTGAGCCTGGGAGGCAGAGGTTGCAGTGAGCTGAGATCACACCACTTCACACCACTGTACTGCAGCCTGGGTGATACAGCAAGACTCTGTCTCAAAAAAAAAGAAAGAAAGAAAAGAAAAAGAAACTGAACTTGAACCTTTTCTCCATGGTCCTGACTTACTGTCTCCCAGTTCCTTGCCAAGCACTGGGAGGGAATTTGCATATCCTTCTCCTCTATTAATTGAGGCAGTCCCTCTTGCTGCCAGGTGGGGGCAGGGTTGCTCTTTGAACAAACTTTCCAGCCCTCTCTAAGAGCAAAATCATTTGGTAAGGTAGGACAGTAAATGAATTTGCTGGGAAAAGATCATTTAAAAATTTACAGCCTTCCCAACATAAAGAGGCAAACTGAAAAAAAAAACACTTATGTAGATAAGTAATAACTGTATATTGGGTCCTATTTGCAAATTGTATCCTGCTAGACAATAGAGATAGTGGGATGATCGACCTAGATGAAATCAAACCCCAGGGAGTTTACCGTGGGTGGCAAGTGGCAGATTAGGCTTGGGGAAGGAGTGGTGATAGGGAGGCAGGGCTTTTTTTCCTGTAGAGATGGGGGTTTCATCTTACTATGTTGCCTAGGCTGGTCTCAAACCTCTGGCCTCAAGGGACCCTCTCACCTTGGCCTTCCACATTGCCGGGATTACAGGTGTGAGCCACTGGCCCTGTCACAAGCAGAGATTTTTTTTTTTTTTTTTTTTTTTTTTTAGACAGAGTCTCAGTTTGTTGCCCAGGCTGGAGTGCAATGGCACGATCTCGGCTCAATGCAACCTCCACCTCCCAGGTTCAAGCAATTCTCATGCCTCAGCCTCCTGAGTAGATGGGATTACAGGCACATGCCACCATGTCGGGCTAATTTTTGTATTTTTAGTAGAGATGGGTTTTCACCATGTTGGCCTGGCTGGTCTTGAACTCCTGACCTCAAGTGATCCACCTGCCTCAGCCTCCCAAACTGCTGGGATTACAGGTCTAAGCCACCATACCCGGCCTACTTTTTTTTTTTTTAATGCCCTCTTTTCTAGTGAATTCTATGTCACTACACAAAGGTTGCAAACTCACAATCATGGGTCACCTTTGGCCCACAGGCATATCTGGGTTTTCTTATTTGTTTGTTTTTGAGACTCGATCTTGTCCCCCAGGCTAGAGTGCAGTGGCCTGATCTCTGCTCACTGTAACTTCCGCCTCCTGGGTTCAATTGCTTCTCCTGCCTCAGCCTCCTAAGTAGCTGGGATTACAAGCCCCACCACCACACCTGGCTAATTTTTGTATTTTTCTTAGAGACGGGGTTTCACCACGTTGGCCAGGCTGGTCTCCTGACCTCAGGTGACCTACCCACTTCAGCCTCCCAAAGTGCCAGGATTACAGGTGTGAGCCACCAACGCCCAGCCAAAAATTTTAAATTCAACATTTTAAAATGGGTAAATACACTATTACGGACTTCTGGATTCTCTTGAAAACTGTGACTATCTGATCACACAGAGACAATATGGTCACAAAGCAACAATCAGCTGGAGCTGTGAGAGGGCTTGCCCAGTTCACCAGAGTCCCAACTCAGTTCATTTCCCTTACCCACATTACTTACCTGATTTCTGTAAGTGAGTTGGAGACCCCTGATCTAAATCCCCCTTTTCCATTTCCAGTGCCGTTACACTTGTTAGTATTGAATCTTCTTGCCTAAGCTACTATGGCAATCTAATTTATCTCCTTGTCTCCATCTTATCCCTCCATGTTTTATCACGTTCCTACTTAAAAACTCTCCCTGGTTTTTTTCTATCAATAATTCAAATGATTTAGCTTTGCATTCAAGGTCCTGCTTATCTGGCTTTCCCCAGAAAATACTTTCCAGTTTTATATTCTAGTACTCCCCTTTTGCCCAACTTTCATAAATTATATCCACACACTTCCTTCTTTTCCTAGCACCAAGCCTGTGCTCAAAGTGTTTCTTAAACTGGAATTCCCCTCCAAAGTCTGTCTATCTACCCTTTCGGGCCCAGACACTCTATAAAGCATTTCCCACCTGCCATTCCCGCACAAAACCTCCCCAGCCTTGTCTGTCCACTCTGGGCCAACTTGATTTCCCATAGTTTATCTGTCCCACTTTGTCTTTTGCTTTTTGACACAAGATCTCACTCAGTCATCCAAACTGGAGTGCAGTACAGTGGCTTGATCACAGCTCACTTGCAGCCTCAACCTCCTGGGCTCAAGCAATCCTCCCACCTTAGCCTCCCAAGTAGCTGCGCCTACAAGCACGCACCACCACTCCTGGCTAATTTTTTCTTTTCTTTTTTTTTTTTTTTTTTTTTTTCCGTAGAGATGAGTTTTTCACTATGTTGCTTAGGCTGGTCTTAAACTCTTGGGCTCAAGAGATCCTCCAGCCTTGGCCGCCCAAACTGCTGATCCAGGCCAGGGGTGGTGGCTCACACCAGTAATCCCAGCACTTTGGGAGGAAAAGGTGGGAGGATCACCTGCGGTCAGGAGTTCGAGACCAGCCTGGCCAAATGGTAAAACCCTGTCTCTACTTAAAAAGAAAAAATTAGCCCGGTGTGGTGGTGGGCACCTGTAATCTCAGCTACGCAGGAGAACTGCTTCAACTCAGGGGGCTGGAGATTGCAGTGAGCTGAGATTACGCCATTGCACTCCAGCCTGGGAGACAAGAAGCAAAACTCTATCTCAAAAAAAAAAAAAAAAAACAGTGGGGAGTTTTTCGGCATCTCCAAAACAGCCAACTTTCATTTGGCTGGGCGCAGTGGTTCACGCCAGTAATCCCAGCACTTTGGGAGGCCGAGGCGGGTGGATTGCTTGAGGTCAGGAGTTCGAGACCAGCCTGGCCAACATGGTGAAACCCCGTCTCTATTTAAAAAAAAAAAAAGTGCTGAGCCACAAACCAGGCCTATCTCATTTTCTATTTTGCTACAACTTTTCAGTCCCGTACTTAGGCTAATTGTTCTCAAATCTTAATTTCCCAACAGATGAAAATCTCCTAGAGGGCAGAGTGTCTTATCTTTCCCCCACATGTTTTATCATGCACAGAACAAGCACTTAATGATTAGTGAATAAACTTATTCCAGTCTAAAATAACTTCCTTCAAACTGCAGTTCCTCAGCATTTATGCAGTGTCAATGTTCCCCTGGGGTATGCATGGAAAGTGTCTCCAAGAGAGTGAAAATTGGGCCAGATGAGACATGAGAAACAGCGCCCAATTATTCCATTTGTTTCCTGTGTATTTGCTTGCCCCGACCCCCCAACTATCTTGAGAACAGAACTAACTGATGCAAAAGCAGTAAAGCACAGCCTGGCTAACATAATGAGACCCCATCTCCACAAGTTTAAAAATAAAATATTCTGGGCCGGGAGCGGTGGCTCACGCTTGTAATTCCAGCACTTTGGGAGGCCGAGGCGGGCAGATCACTTGAGGTCAGGAGATCGAGACCAGCCTGGCCAACATGGTGAAATCCCGTCTCTACTAAAAATACAAAAATTAGCCGGCATGATGGCGGGCGCCTGTTATCCCAGCTACTCAGGAGGCTGAGGCAGTAGAAACGCTTGAACCCGGGAGTCGGAGGAAGCAGTGAACCGAGATGCTCCACTGCACTCCAGCCTGGGCGGCAGAGGGAGACTCCGTCTCCGGGGGGAAACAAAGTGTTTATGAAGTGTGCTTGTACACGTAGATGTTTACCACAAACGACTGAACTCACGCTGTC
This sequence comes from Ateles fusciceps, assembly GCA_036589455.1. Classification (NCBI taxonomy): domain Eukaryota; kingdom Metazoa; phylum Chordata; class Mammalia; order Primates; family Atelidae; genus Ateles; species Ateles fusciceps. The sequence continues at coordinate 24,091,979 of JAZHEH010000681.1, read as the reverse complement.
CGGTCTCTATAAACAGTCTATATAGCTGACTGCAACCACTGATCAGACAGGAGTTGCGGCAGGCAGCACTGACGCAGCTTTTTAAGGTTCGGCTTCTATAAAATGGGGGTTGTCATCCCACCTAGCTCTTAAGATTTTGTGGATTAACAGATTCATATAGTTTGCTTAAAAGGGGGCTCCATCGGCCGGGCGCGGTGGCTCACGCCTGTAATCCCAACACTTTGGGAGGCCGAGGTGGTCGCATCACGAGTCAGGAGATGGAGACCAGCATGGCTAACACGGTGAAACTCCATCTCTACTAAAACTACCAAAAATTAGACGGGCGTGGTGGCATGCGCCTGTAGTCCCAGCTTTTCGGGAGGCTAAGGTGGGAGAATCGCTTGAACCCGGGAGGCGAAGGTTGCAGTGAGCCGAGATCGCGCCACTGCATTCTAGCCTGGGAAAGAGCGAGACTCCGTCTCAAAACAAAAAAAAAAGGTGCTCCACAAATGTTGGCTAATGTTGGCCCGTAGTAGTCCAATATCTAAAGAAAACTCACCAGAATGCAGGACACAGGGGACCAGTCAGGAAAAAATCAGATCATCCTGTCTTCAGTGGAGCACTTACGCCCTGACTTACTCTCCCGAAATGGCTCCACGAAAGGGGACCTCCACCCGAGCTTAGCCCGGGATGCAGTACCTGAGTCGTCCCCCGCGCTGAGAGCCTGGACACCAGTCTCCGAATGTGAGCTACCCTGCTGGCGCGGAACAGAGACGACGCTGGTCGAGGCTTCAGGAGGCTGTGGTTCCATGGAGGCAGATCCCGCACACGGGTTTAAGGTGTGTGTGGGCAAAGGGGAGCTCAGAACAGGGTGCTCAGATCCGACCGTCAGTCCAGGATCGGCGTGAGCTCAGATCGTCGGAGCTCGGATCCGACCGGCAGTCCAGGCTCGGAGTGAAACAGTGATCTCACCGCTCCTGCCACGTGCACTGGGAGAGAAGGCTAAGCCGCAATGCGGTCGGTGAGCGAGCGCGCTTCCGTAGGGCGCATGCGCGCCTTTTTCGCGCTACAACTTCAGGTAGCGCTTAGTCTACGCCCCGCTTACCCGGATCTCTCTACCCACAACTCACCCGGGTCGCAGGCGGTCAATGTATGCGCGTGCGCTTCCATAGCCCCACCCACAAATCCCGTGGGCCTCTGCGGGAAGATATTTAAGCGTTTCTCGGCGCTACCATCGGTCTCATTTCTCCACTTCGTTAGGTGAGTGTTGCCGTGGGCTTCGTAGCTGTTAGGTATTTGGTGTTTTGTTTTTTTTGCTTTTGAACGTTGTGCGAACACAGCATAGCACTCGCAATACCTTCTGTGTTGTAGCTGACTGGCCAGGATGACAGGCGGTTGAGGTCTTGGGCACGTCCTCCAGGCTTCAAAGCATCATCGGGCCTTTATGAAGGACAAAATGGCGATGGCGGGCCGTGCAGGTGGCCCTCTCTATGATGAGGAACTTTTCACAGACCTGTACTGAGCTCCGTGAGGATAAGTAACTCTGAGGAGACGGGCCCTGCAAACCTCCTACTTAGCCGTCGCCTCAGAAAATAGCGTTTTTTTACCCTGTCCTGACCTAATGTCATCTTGGGCTCTTGTTTGCAGGATTTACGCGCACGTTTCAGTCGAAAGGAATTCTATCGTTACTGTAAGTTTTTATGGCCATTCCTTAATTTCTGCTCTTTGTGTGTGTGGAAATCGCTACGGGGATGATTTTACTAACTGAACTCTCTCTTTCTGATGGATTAGTGGAGAAAACACAATTCTGAGTAGCACTGTACTGTTAGCAACAAACGTCAGGGGCTTACTGAATTCAGTCTGAGGTGTTAGCGAAAGGTGTTATTTTTCAGATGTTCAACCCACAAGAGCTTACTGGTGAAGAAATGGGACAAGACCCATCTTTCGGCAAAGCCAACGTTACAGTAATGCTCCAGGTAGGTTTACGTGCTTTGTGCTATTATGGAGGAGACCTTGCTGGATAACCACTCCGTGATGAACACAAAATGACAAGCATATGGCTGAACTTAAAAGTGATGTCATCTCACTACTGAGAAGTGGGCCAGAGGTCTTAAGGTGTTTTTGAGTGGCTATTTTTAGGTTCATAAAATGCCTTCCTCTGTTCGCAGCATTTCACAGCCTATCCTGAGGAATTCAAATGCCTCCCAGGGTGAATACAGGTAATTATCCAAATTAATTGGGGTATGTCATCTCTAAATGTTCACAAGAGGGCAAGTGGTCGGTGGAAGCAATACTGCTTTTTGTCGCCTTCCATCTTGTTCCTCTTGAAATGATTTTCTGGGAAGGGAGATGGCAGCCCAGTGCTACAGTACTTGTTAAGGGTGCGATGTTTCCCTCATCCACATATCACATTACTGTCAGATGATTTGAATTGATGAGCTGATGTTCTGTGAGGTACAAAAGTTAATAGCATGTTAGAGTTCTGATGGCAGTTGTTTTTTATGAGGAAGCATCATTCCATCCTAATACCTTAAAATAACTAATTTGCTCTCCTTTCCAGGTAGTCCTGATAGTCTGCTTCTATCTTATAGTAAGTTGCTTTTCTAATTGTATGAGTCTATTATCTAATGGGTAACTTGGCCATCTTGATACTTGTTTCCAAAGTCTGCTTAACCCATAAAGTTTGCTGGTTTCTCTTGTTCTCTGTAGTAATGTTTCAAAGCCTCCCCTTTTTTTTCTCAGATACCCACTGATCTGCCCAGGGTCTGACAAATAAATGCTTGTCAGTTGTAGCTTTCTCCAGGGTTCAGCCTTAACCCCCTCTGAAAGCCTGGGAACCAATCATTGTGAACCCACCAGTGTTAACCGGAAGAGAGCGTGAAAGCTTATTCCATAAGGAACTGTCTGGGGCATTTGGTTACCTTTTCTTAGCTTGTCCATAGCAACCATAACTAAAATAGTTTTAGGTGTTTTGGGCTAATTAGCCAAAATAATAATAATTATTATTATTTTTAATTCAGGAGCAGTTTGTTGCTATTTACCATTGAAAGGCCTTCAAAGCTGAGAGGTCAGTTGATTTTTTTTGTTGTTACTTATACCACCAAGTAGGCAGTTTCTATGATGAATCAAACTAGCTCACTATGACTGACAGTGAAAACACGTGAACACCTGAGAAACTTGAGAATGCAAGGGAGTGAGCGTCACCATATGTCTGAGGAATCTTTCACAGATTTGTTTTTCTCTAGGTGCTATTACCAGGAACCTGCTTTTTGACTCAAAAGTGAGTAATTCCATCGTATTCAGTGCATTCAGCATATAGAGTAGGAAAAAGTGCCTTTTTAGGCCTCTGTGATGACTTAAATAGAATCTCGTTCGGCTGATAACTTGCTGTTGAGACTCTAAAATCTGATTTTCTGGGAATGATAACTTGGGTGGGGAACAACTTGGTGCAGGGTATCAGAGGCATTACTGACTAGGTCTTCCTCCTTTCAGGGCCCGCACCTTCTCTCTACAGCCCAAGGGGAATTTGAGGTAAATGCCTTTACAATGGCTGCCATCAATGGCTGTGATTTTTGTGTGATAGCACTGCGTTCTGGATGAATGTGTACAGGCATTACTTGCCTAACCCGAAGTCTTTAATCATTCCTGAACCACCAATGAGTTCTTGGCTCACCCATGATGAGTTGAATACCGCCCCTAGTCTGATCAATGTGACTGAATGGTGTTTTCTGAGCTGTGAGCCTGCCTTGCAATAACATTCTAAAAATTAGAAGTTAATTGAGGAGGCTTTCTTTAGAGCCAGTAAGTTTCTTGGCCTAAGTAGTGTTTCCCGTAAAATATGCCCTGAAACCTTCTGGCAAGCAACAGATACACTGGAAAGATTGTAAAATGTGTGCTGTAGAATGAAAAGCTCTCAATTTTTTTTCTTGATTTTGCAGGAAAACTAGATGTTTCTGCTCACTTCCAAACTGAAGTTACAGGTGAGTAAACTTAACTGTAAGGTGGGGCTAAGCTAAAATTTCCCAATGAAGAAACTTTCACATGTCTTACTCTCTGTCCTAGTCCCAGAGCCTGTAAAGGTGAACCCACTGGGACTGGCTGGGGGAGAAGAGGAAGATTTGTTCCAGAAGGAACTGTCTGAGGGACCATAAAGGTTTCTATGCAGAGAAAGGGGGTAATCATCACTTATTGAAAACATTGGTTTTATTTTTTCCAGGTCTGAGTAAAGAACAAGGTATAGATAAGTGGTAGGTATCTGATTAAATATTTAACTGGTTTTAAAATAGCCTTTAATAAGCTCCTAGGTTATACAGTGTTAAATATTCTATTGATTTGTATTTTCCAATCCAGTAAGAACTTTTTTTTTCCTCTACAGGAATCTGTCTTGGACATTAGAAGGTGAATTTTCCAAGTCCTTGGACAACTTGGCTGTTGAAGTTAATCTGGAATCTGCCTGTCCTTTTGTGTTAAAGATTCAAGGGCTTGGCTAAAGAGACGGGGTTTTACTATGCTGGCCAGGATGGTCTCAATCTCTTGACCTCATGATCCACCTGTCTTGGCCTCCCAAAGTGCTGGGATTACAGGCGTGAGCCACCGCGCCCAGCCCAGACTTTGATGATCAAGCCCAGAACTCAGACTCAGTCACTGCACAGATAACCAGCTTGCTAAATCAGTGACCTATGTGTTGCCAATTGTTGACTGACCTCCCTAAAACTCCCCTTCGTTTGTGTTACTCTATACAACCACCTTATATTCCCACTATGAGCCTTTGGGTCTTTATGCACATTGCAAATTCTGTGTTCAATAGAAGTAGCTCATTCAGAGCCCTGCTCCTCACTACGAAACAAGTTGCTTTGAGTTGCTGTCAATTTCAGTTTCTGTTACTATATTGGTTGTTGGTGAAAGTAATAAAATAATCGATTACATAGTCTTGAGATTTAGTTTTGTTTTCTGCGTCTCCTACCACTAATGTGTAAATTTCCGTGAGAACTGGGTTTCCCATCATGCTCAAATACCTGGAACTCAAGGACATCTGACAGGGTTTGCCTGATGGTAGGCAGTAATGTTAAATGAATAACCCGATTTGAGCAGAGTATCCATCTGGTGTATGTGACACCACTTTACCTCAACATAGGATTTTTTCCTTAGACAGTCCCTCTTGCCCAGTCCTGGGGTGCAGTGACATTATCACAAGCTTGCTGCAACTTCAAGCTTCAGGGCTCAAGCAAATCTACCTGACCTTCACTAGCAGCTGGGACTGGGACTACAGTAGTGGTGGTATCTCACCGTGTTTGCCAGGCTGGCCAGGATTGGTCCTGACCTCGAGTGACCTTCCCACCTCCCAAATACTGCTTTTTCACTGGTCTTGGGAAAGGGAGGGCACAGGGACAGTGCCAGCCTGTGGATACTGTGGGGCAGAGAGTTGTGTATGGTTAGGTCAGCAGCTCAATTTTTTCAGATGGTCATACTCTTACCCAGGCTGGAGAACACTTGTGTGATCACGGTTCACTGCACCCTGGGCGCCAGTGATTCTCCCACCTCAGCTTCCTGAATAGCTGGAATCACAGGTGCACACTAGCATGCCCAACTAATTTTCTATTTTTGGTAGAGACAGTTCCACCATGTTACCCAAGCTGGTCTTGAACTCCTAAATTCAAGCAGTCCACCCACCTCTGCCTCCCAAAGTGCTAGGATTACAGACACCTGAATCTGGCTGGTTTTCTTTATTTGGTCATTTTTTTTTGAGACGGAGTCTCACTGGCCCAAGCTGGAGTGCAATGGCGCCATCTTGGCTCACTGCAACCTCGCCTCCCAGGTTCAAGCGATTTCTCCTGCCTCAGCCTCCCAAGCACCTGGAATTAAAGGCACCTGCCACCTGAAATCCTAGCTATTAAAGAGGCTGAGGCAGGAGAATTGCTTGAACCCGGGAGGGGGATGTGAGCTGAGATAGCGCCATTGCACTCCATCCTGGGCAACAAAAATGAAACTCTGCCTCAAAAAATTAATAGCCGGGCGCAGTGGCCCATGCCTGTAATCCCAGCACTTTGGGAGGCTGAGGCAAGCAGATCACGAGGTCAGCAGTTTGAAACCATCCTGGCCAACACAGTGAAACCCCATCTCTACTAGAAGTACAAAAATTAGCTGGGCATGGTGGTGGGCACCTGTAGTCCCAGCTACTTGGGAGGCTGAGGCAGCAGAATCGTTTGAACCTGGGAGGCGGAGGTTGCAATGAACTGACACCAAGCCATTGCACTCCAGCCTGGGCAACAGAGCGAGACTCATCTCAAAAAATAATACAAAAATTAGCCAGGGATGATGGCACGCGCCTGTATTCGAGCTACTCGGGAGGCAGAGGTTGCAGTGAGCAGAGATGGCGCCATCGCACTCCAGCCTGGGCAAAAAGCGAACTCAGTCTCAAAATGTCAGGTGGTGACTGAGACTGAAAATAACTGCAAACAGGTGTTGAGCTTTGCTACACACCAGCCACTATGTGTGCGTTATCCCATCTCACCCTCTCACCAACCCAGGAGACACCTGCCAGAAGCTTTCTTGGATAGAGGAAGAAACAGGCAGAGAAGATAAGCAACTTTGACCACTGTCACAGAGTTAGAGAGGGAATAGGGGAAGGGAGGGAGGTGAGTTGCCAAAATCCCAGGGGCTTAACCACTAGACCAGGCTATTAGCTCTAGGAGTCTGGAGGCCGCTGTTAACTCTAATTCAAAGAATCTAACAAGGTGGTGAAACCAAAGCTAGAGTGAGACTGATGTAGGGGCCAAGCAGGAGTCATTTGAAGTGTTTGATAGATAACAAAATCTTCTGCAAATACTATTTTTACCATTTGGCAAATAAATTCAAGTGAAAGCTCAAGTTAATACCTACTTATGCTAAAAGATAAATGAGGGAGGCAGGCACGGTGGCTCACGTCTGTAATCCCAGCACTTTAGGAGGTCAAGGCAGACAGATCACCTGAGGTCAGGATTTCAACACCAGCCTGGCCAACATGGTGAAACCCTGTCTCTACTAAAAATACAAAAATTAGATGTGTGGTGGCACACGCCTGTAATTCCAGCTACTTAGGTGCACAAGTAGCTTGGGAAGCTGAGGCACGAGAATTGCTTGAGCCTGGGAGGTGGAGGTTGCAGAAAGAAATGAGACTGGGACAACATGGAGAAATGGAGTGAGTGAGAAGAGTGTGGAGAAGCTGGTCCTGAAGTTGAGGGAGGCTGAGGCTACTATGAGTCTGAGACTAGATGGGCTTTAGGGGGTAAAGGAAGGATGAAAGGAGGGGATTACAGGCGTAAGCCACCGTGCCCGGCCTGCTGGTTGAAATTTTATCAGTGAGAATGTAACGCCCCACTCCTGCATGGAGGATCTGTCATGCAAGACGCTTTGATTCAAAGACATCACCTCTTTTCCAACCCAGATTAAGGGGTTTCCAACAGAACGATCCACATTTATATTAATATAGCAAGATCTTAAGTCTCTTCTCAGCCAAGGCCTCATATTAATCCCTTTCATTCTGGCGGGTTTGCTTTGATCAATTTTTTAAAAATCGCTCCATTTCAATTTTACCTACACTCTCCTTCTCCTTCCCCGCAATCCTCTAAGGATCCTGCTTCTGCCTTGGAGGAGAGACCCTGTGGTTTGTCGGTCGGACTTCCGGGTGGGCGGCCTTGCGGCGCTGCTGAACTGCCTGAAAATAACTCTGAGGATTGCGCGAGTCCGAGGACAACGGAGCTGAGGCGCCAGCACCTTTCTCCCCACCGCGGGATCCCTGGTTTGAGGATCAGGAACCTCCGAAATGGCTTTCTCAGGGCGTTTCCCTCTCAGTGAAGGGCCAGACGATTGCTGCTGGACGGTACAAATGCAAGGTGCGAGTCGAGCCTCGCCCCTATGTCCTCAGTTCTCACAAACCCCCGAGAGTGCGCGTCACCATTTCCCGGTTTAACTGGGGAGGAGACAAGAGCGTAAGTAACAAGCCTCAGGCCATTAAGTCAGGAACTGGCAAGCAGGGAGCCCAACCTCCCTTTTTGTACTCCCAAACCCGTGCTTTGAAAACGCGCCGTGCTTCTGGGAAGAAAGGTCCCGGAGAGGGGGTGCTACCACTTGCAGCACCGCCCCGCCGTTTCCTGGAGCGCCCCAAAAACCTCTAGGCTCGGAGACTAACGCACAATCGAGGGGGGGGGGGGAAAGGAGGATTGGTCCATGACGAATATGTGGACCAATCCCAAGGTCCCAAAAAAGCACGGGGGGGCGGGTTTATGCAAAACAATCCGAGCAGAGGGCAGGCGGGAGAAGCAGTACAGGACGATTAAATAGATCTATTTTCAAAAAAATAGCCACTTTTATGAAGAAAGAATAACGAAAAGTGTGTTGAGGAAATATAATGCATCGGAAAATAATTAAACAATTAATGCCTAGAAAGTTCCCATAAATGAAAAAAGGAAGGAGAACATAAGGCCGCCAAGGAGGCGACGGTCAAATTATCGCTTCTCGGCCTTTTGGCTAAGATCAAGTGTAGTATCTGTTCTTATCAGTTTAATATCTGATACGTCCTCTATCCGAGGACAATATATTAAATGGATTTTTGGAGTTAGGAGATGGAATAGGAGCTTGCTCCGTCCACTCCACGCATCGACCTGGTATTGCAGTACTTCCAGGAACGGTGCACCTCCTTTTGGGGAAACAATTGCGGTTTCAAAGTCAGACAAATGAAGTGTTTCAATTTAAGAAAAATTGCCTCCCGCTTAATTTCGAGTATGGACCGTAGTTTTCAGTGATTATGAAAGCTCAGCGTAGTTTTCTTGTACTTTTTTCGTGTTTTTTGTGGCTGACGTTGTGTACAAAAGTGGGTTGGGCCTGGTAGTTACTTGTCTATCTCTGTCGTGGATGACATATCGAGATTCTATCTCTAAATACATAAAATAAATCTGCTCGGGTGCGTTTTTCACACCTGTAATGGGACACCAAGGAGGGCGGGTCACGAGGTCAGAAGATCAAGATCATCTTGGCCAACATAGTGAAACCCGGTGTCTACTAAAAAGGTACAAAAATTCGCCAAGGCCAGTATCCCACCACTGCACTCCAGCCTGGGCAACAAAGAGCAAAACTCCGTCTCAAACGAACACACACATACACACACATTATTTTATTTAAAAAAAAAATAACGTCAAACGTTATGTTCAGGAAATCCTTATCTGAAGCTCTGCCCTGAATTAGAAATCAAGTCTACTACTCAGTAAGGACAGATCCGCCAGGCAAGATTGGGGATTCTTCACTAATCTAATGTCAAACAGCAAAGTTTGTGATAGTTTTGTGATTTAAAGCAATTGTCACTCGAAGGGGGTCGTTATTATATTTTATAGCTGCAGTTCATCCTTGGGAGAAATGTTTCCTGGGTTTTTTTTTTTTGTTTTTTTTTTTGATACAGAGTCTCTCGCTCTGTCCCTAGGTTGCAGTTATCTCGGCTCACTGCAACCTCCGCCTCCCGGGTTCAAGCAGTTCTCCTGCCTCAGCCTCCCAAGTAGCTGGGACTACAGGCGCGCAGCGCCACGCCCAGCTAATTTTTGTATTTTAGTAGAGACGGGATTTCACCATGTTGGCCAAGATGGTCTCGATCTCTTGACCTTGTGATCTGCCCGCCTCGGCACCCCCCAAAATGCTGGGATTACGGGCGTGAGCCACTGAGCCCGGCCATGTTTCCTGTTAAGTTTGCAGATTTTTCCTAAATTTGAGCTGATTTTTAAACACCATGAGGATTCAATGAGAGGAAATGAAAACGATGCCCCTACCTCTGCTTTCCAAAACAGAGGTCTGTTTAAGATCGTCGGCTTCCTTTTCCAATCTTTCTTTCTTTTGTGACTTACACTCCATTATGAAGCCCCACACATCATTAATGATTTGAATCGTTTTTTTTGTTTGTTTGTTTTGTTTTGTTTTTTTTAATAAGAGACGGTCTCGCTATGTTGCCCAGGCTGGAGTGCAGTGGCTATTCACAGGCGCGATCCTACTACTGATCAGCACGGGAGTTTTGACCTGCTCCGTTTCCGACCTGGGCCGGTTCACCCCCTCCTTAGGCAACCTGGTGGTCCCCAGCTCCCGGGAGGTCACCATATTGATGCCGAACTTAGTGCGGACACCCGATCGGCATAGCTCACTATACAGCCCAGAACTCCTGGACTCAAGAGATCCTCGTCTCAGCCTCCCGAGTAGCTGGGACTACAGGCACGCGCCACCGCCCCCGGCAGATTTGAATCGTTTCTAAAGTGGGCTCTCTTCTTGTCTAATAGTCCAGAATACATTACGTAATATAATGGAGCCGGGAGACAAACTAGGGCTGGCTTGACCCGGCCACGCAGTCCAGGAAAGGTGCGTTTCACTCCAAGTGCAGAATGATCAATATGTTCTTCCGATCTCCATAAACAAGTATCTCCTGGTTTCATTTTTGTAAAGCAAAACAAGCAGAGGAGCTTTACTCTTCCGGCTCTTTAAACTCCCAGCAAACACGCTGCCACTGCATCGGACTAGCAGCCCGCTGGTGACGCACAGGCTGCGCCGGAAGTGCGAACCGTCGGTATCCGGGCTCTGTCATGGCTACTGCTGCGGCGCGCTGGAACCATGTGTGGGTCGGCACCGAGACTGGGATCTTGAAAGGTGGGTGGCAGGTTCGGGCGTCGGGAAGTGCAGGGGTGCACTCGCGCCCCCTGTGTGACTGACGCTCTCGTCTCTCAGGGGTAAACCTTCAGCGAAAACAGGCGGCGAACTTCACGGCCGGGGGACAGCCGCGGCGCGAGGAGTCGGTGAGCGCTCTGTGTTGGGGCGCCGGCGGCGAGACCCAGGTTAGTGGCCGCTGGTCGGGCTGGAGCTGGGGGCCTTGGGCGCAGCAGTCTCGTTCTTCTCACCATCTCGCCCTTCTTTGCCGCAGATCCTGGTGGGCTGCGCGGACCGGACAGTGAAGCACTTTAGCACCGAGGACGGCATATTCCAGGGTCAGAGACATTGCCCAGGCGGGGAGGGCACGTTCCGTGGCCTCGCCCAGGCCGACGGGTAAGACCAATCCCCTCGCCAAACTCAGGGCGAAGGGAGAGCGTTGATGCTCCCCGAGGATACTGGAATGATGGCGACAGACAAACCCTTAGTGACACGGCTTTGTATGGGTGTCAGGGACCTGGGTTTCTGCCTTCCGTAGTTCATACCTGTAACACACATTTATTCAACACCTACTGAATTCCACGTACTGGGCGAAGTGCAGGGGCTGCGGTTAAAATTCCTGCCTTCAAAAAGTTCGAATCCTCTAAGGGTTTTCACCTGACTCCATTATAAGTTTCTGGGTAACCACGAGCAAGTCATTTAACAGTGTTTTGTTTGTTTGTTTGTTTTTTGTTTAAGATGGAGTTTTGCTCTTGTTGCCCAGACTGGAGTGCAATGGCATGATCGTGGCTCACCACAACCTCCACCTCCTCAGTTCAAGCGATTCTCATGCCTCAGCCTCCCGAGTAGCTGGGGTTACAGGCATGCGCCACCACGCCCAGCTAATTTTTTATTTTTAGTAGAGATGGGGTTTCTCCACATTGGTCAAGCTGGTCTTTAACTCCCGACTTCAGGTGATCCACCCGCCTCTGTCTCCCAAAGTGCTGGGATTACAGACTTGAGCCACCATGCCTGGCCAGTTTTTTAAATTTTTTTTTTATTTTTATTGAGACAGAGTTTCGCTGTTGTTGCCCAGGCTGGAGTGCAGTGGCCGCAATCTCGGCTCACTGCAACCTCTGCCTCCTGGTTCAAGTGATTCTTCTCCCTCAGCCTTCCAAGTAGGCGGAATTGCAGGCGCCCGCCAGCACACCCGGCTAATTTTTTGTATTTTAGTAGAGACGGGGTTTCACCATGTTGGCCAGGCTGGCCAGGCTGGTCTCGAACTCCTGAACTCAGGTGATCCACCTGTCTCAGCCTCCCAAAGTGTTGGGATTACAGGTGTAAGCCACTGTGCCCGGCCTGTCATTTAATAGTTTTAAGCAAGGCCGGTGCGGTGGCTCACGCCTGTAATGCCAGCACTTTGGGAGGCGGAGGTGGGCGGATCATGAGATCAGGAGTTCGAGACCAGCTTGGCCAACATGGTGAAACCCCTTCTCTAGTAAAAAAATACAAAAATTAGCCAGATGTGGTGGCACATGCCTGTAATCCCAGTTATTTGGGAGGTTGAGGCCACAGAATCACTTGAATCCTGGTGGCAGAGGTTGCAGTGAGCCAAGATGGTACAAATGCACTCCTGCCTGGGAAACAGAGTGAGACTCCATCTCAAAAACAAAAACAAATAGTTTTAAGCATTTATTTATTCATTCATTCACATATAATTTTTGAAACAGAGCCTCCCTGTGTCACCTAGGCTTGAGTGCAGTGGCACATTCATGGCTCACTGCAGCCTCAACCTCCTGGGGTCAAGCAATCATCCTGCCTCAGCCTCCTGAGTACCTGGGACCAAAGGCAGGTGCTATTCACCCAGCTAAATTTTTAAATTTTCTGTAGAGATGGGATTTGTGTGCCCAGGCTGGTCTCGCACTCCTGGACTCAAGTTGAGTATGCTTAACATAATGAGAACTAAGAACCACCAATAAGGTGATGTAGCTCTGAAAGCACAAAATAAGAAGGTGCTAATTGGTTGGATTACTGGCTCTGCTTTCTTCCAAAGATGATGAAAGAGGGCTGTAAGCAGCCTGCATAGGCTTGGTGGTGTTAATTCTGACAGGTGAGGTCTGGTAAGGCTCTGTGGGGGACTGGATGTTGAACTGGGTCTTGAGGGATGGGTAGAATTTTGACTGGTGGAAAAAGGGATACAGGTATTCTAGAAAGGGGGTACTGCCTGGAAGAGGCAAAGGACTCGGGGCAGGCTACAGGATACATAAATAGGATAAATAGCATTTGGAAGTTGACTCCAAGGACACGTTTTAATACAAGATGGACACAGTATTAGGTTGGGATTAAATGTAAAGTGCTTAAAGTGCTAGATTGAGAGATTTGCACTTATATTGGTGTTGGGGACTTGTGAGTGCTTTTTTTTGTTTGTTTTTGAGATGGAGTCTCGCTCTGTTCCCCAGGCTGGAGTGCATTGGCACGATCTTGGCTCACTGCAACCTCTGCCCCAGGGATTCAAGTGATCCTCTGGCCTCAGCCTCCCAAGTAGCTGGGATTACAGACATGTGCCACCACATCCGGCTAATTTTTTTTTTTTTTTTTTTTTGCAGACGGGCTTTCACCATGTTGGCCAGGCTGGTCTCGAACTTCTGACCTTAGGTGATCCGCCCACCTCAGCCTCCCAAAGTACGGGGATTACAGGCGTGAGCCACCGTGCCCGGCCTTTTTTTTTTTGTTTGAGAGACAGAGTCTTGCTCTGTCACCCAGGGTGAAGTGCAGCAGCACGATCTCAGCTCACTGCAACCTCTGGCTCCCTTGTTCAAGCTCTTCTCCTGCCTCAGCTTCCCAAGTAGCTAGGACTATAGGTGTATGCCACCACGCCCAGCTAATTTTTGTATTTTTTAGTAGAGACAGGGTTTCACTATATGTTGGCCAGGCTGGTCTGGAACTCCTGACCTCAGGTGATCTACCTTGGCCTCCCAAAGTGCTGGGCTTATAGGCGTGAACCACCACGCCTGGCTGAGTTATTAGTTTTTGAACAGGAAGTACCCTGGTCAGCACTGGGAGCCTATAGGAGTATAGAGGATAGATTGGAGACAGCAACTGGGAGACTTTTGCCACAGCTCAGGGAAGCCAATACAGAGCCTGAACCCAGTTGGGGAGGGTTGGCAGGTATGAGAAAGAACATAGGCCCAACATCTGTGCAGCTCCTGGGGGAGAGGCTTGCTTGGACATCTTGGGTGGGATGTTTTAGGCAAGAGCTGACATTTAGTGCCTGAAACCCAGAGCAAGGAACACAAGAAGCTGGTGTTTGGCTTTGGCCAAACCCTAAATTCAGACCAGTTCCATTTCAGTCAGTCCTTTAGAACTGCTGATCCTGAGCCTAGTAAGCAACTCAAGATTCAGATAGACCAGCACAGCAAGGTGTTAGATATATCTGTGAACACTGGACTATTACAGAGTTGATTTCCAGCTCTTGTTGTAACATCCATAGCTGAGTAGCAAATTCGTTTCTCAGAGCTTCTGTTTCCTCACTTGCTAAACCCTCACCCTGTTGAGTAAGTTGAATTAACAGATGAGGAAGTTGGAAGCTGTCAAACCCTGCCTAGAGCCCAGTGACCTAGAGGTTATCTTCTAAACGGAACTGTTAGGAGGAAATCTGGTTGATACGAGTTTGGGGCCTAGAGAATACTTTTATACTTTTTTTTTTATTTAAACATTAGTTAAGTATAGTAGTGAGATGGGGCAAAGATTAGAACAAGGAGTTTAAGCACTTAAAAAAAATCTCAACTCTACCCTTTCTCTGTCTGCAGCACCATCATCACATGTGTGGATTCTGGGATTCTCAGAGTCTGGCATGACAATGACAAGGACATATCCTCTGACCCAGTGAGGCTCCTCTGCCCTGATGGTTGGGGGAGGGGGCTGGGGTAGGAGCCTGATGATCATGTTGGGGAAGGGAGGATTAACGACTCTGGAACGGACTCTTATCTCCCCTTCTTTCAGCTCCTGGAACTGAGAGTGGGCCCTGGGGTGTGTAGGATGCGCCAAGACCCAGCACACCCCCATGTGGTTGCCACAGGTGGGAAAGAGAATGCCTTGAAGATGTGGGACCTGCAGGGCTCTGAGGAACCTGTGTTCAGGGCCAAGAACGTGAGTGACAAGGGTGTGGAGGAGCTGGTCCTGAAGTTGAGGGAGGCTGAGGCTACTATGAGTCTGAGACTAGATGGGCTTTAGGGGGTAAAGGAGGGATGAAAGGAGGGGCATACTGAGCCCCCCCACAGCCCTGTCCCCCATCTGCCCACCCCACCAGGTGCGGAATGACTGGCTGGACCTCCGAGTTCCCATCTGGGACCAGGACATACAGTTTCTCCCAGGATCACAGAAGCTTGTCACCTGTACAGGGTACCACCAGGTAAGGTGTCACCTCACTCCTACCTTCTCCTGGGATAAAGCAGCCTCTTGGAGAAACAGCCCCCACAGTTTGGCATAGGTGCCTTTCTCACCATCCTGAGCTTAGAGGAACAAGCGCTTCCCCCATCTGTTCCAGCTGTGCCACTGAGCCCGTGACCTTCCTTTATTGCATTCTAGGGTAGAGTTTCCTGAACTATGCCTGTTTTCCTCCCACCTGGAAAAGAGGAGAGTGGACCCCCTTCACAGTGGGAATTATAGGGTACAGGTGTCAGAGGACATTGGGCTAGGTGTCAAGAGAACTGGGTTCTGGTCCTGATGTAGCCTCTCTGATTTACTTTGGGACCCAGGCTTGAGCCTCCCATCTCTGGCTTAACTCCTCAGCTTTACATGAAGGGCCCAGATGGGGAATCTTTATGGCTTGTCTCATTTGAGGCCTTGAGACATAGGCAGGGCTGGGTCACTGTATTTGTCCTGTTTCCTTTGCTTCTCCACATTGTAGTCTGATCTTGGTCATATGCCTCTGCTCAAAACACATATAAGGGCATTCTCTCCTCCTTCATTCAGGCTGACCTCTGCTTGAAATGTAGCGCCCACTGCCTACTGGACTGACTGGTTTTCTATCCCTTCATTTTCCCTAGATGGGAGTATGGGGGGTGGAATGCTCACACACTGCCAACCTGGGAGACCTCTCCTCTCAGCTCTGTCCATTCATGCTGATAAGCAGCTCTTCCAACACCCCAGTGCTCAGAGAAGAGGCATACATCTAAGATGAGAAAGTTTCTCTGAGTGGATCATAAATAAAGCAGTGTGCGGGGAGTGGGTGAGGATACAAAGATGCCAGAGGGTGGGTGCAGGGTGAGGATACTTTAGTGATGCTTCAGCCTTCCTCTAGGTCCGTGTCTATGATCCAGCCTCCCCCTCAGCGCCGGCCAGTCCTAGAGACCACCTATGGAGATTACCCACTGACAGCCATGACCCTCACTCCTGGAGGCAAGTGAGTGTTTAGAGGGGAAGGCGTGGGAGGGTGGGGCTTGGGAAGGGCTCCAGGAGGTTACTGCTGATCCCGCCTGCCTCTGGTCTCATTCTCAGCTCAGTGATTGTGGGAGACACTCATGGTCAGCTGGCAGAAATTGACCTTCGGCAAGGTGAGTGGACTAGGGTATGTTTGGGGAAAGGAAGGAGCAGGGATAAGGGTTAGGATTCCCTCTAAGGTGGTGCAGTGGGGCCAGTGAGGCCTCATGCCCGTGCCAAATTGCCTGGGTTCAAATCCTGGTTTCCCCAAAAGCTGTATCACCTTAAACATTTTTTTTTTTTTTTTTTTGAGATGGAGTCTTGCTCTTGTAGCCCAGGCTGGAGTGCAGTGGTGCAATAGCAGCTCACTGCAACCTCCACCTCCCTGATCACGGTTCAAGCAATTCTCCTACCTCAGCCTCCCAAGTACCTGGGATTACAGGCATGAGCCACCATGCCCAGCTAATTTTTTTTGTATTTTTTAGTAGAGACAGGGTTTTGTCATGTTGGCCAGTCTGGTCTTGAACTCCTGACCTTGTGATCCACCCGCCTCGGCCTCCCAAAGTGCTGCGATTACAGGTGTGAGCCACTGCACCTGGCCCAACCTTAAACTAATTATTTCAACTCCCTGTGCCTTGGTTTCCTCACCTCAGAAATGGAAATATTAGTAGAAGCTCCAGTCTCAGGGTTTTGTTGAAGATTAAGTGTTGAAATGGAAAGTGATTGAAACAGAAAACACTAAATGGTTGGTTATTGGCCAAGTTATCACTGATGCTTCCCCCCCCTCTCTTCAGGGCGTCTACTGGGCTGTCTGAAGGGGCTGGCAGGCAGTGTCCGTGGGTTGCAGTGCCACCCTTCAAAGCCTCTACTAGCCTCCTGTGGCTTGGACAGAGTCTTGAGGATACACAGGATCCAGAATCCACGGGGTCTGGAGCATAAGGTAAGTCATCCCTCCTACCCCCAACTCATGGTCTTGTGGAGGCCCAGCCTTCTGTGCCCCCCCATTCATGTTTCTGTCTCAGCATGCCTGGCTCCTTAAAGCCTCTCATCTTTTGCAGGTTTATCTCAAGTCTCAATTGAACTGCCTCCTCCTGTCAGACAGGGACAACTGGGAGGTGAGCAGTTGGGTCAGGAATGTGGGAGCCAAGGGCATAGGTGTGAGGACCTCCCTATGGAGAGGAAAAGGAGGCAGCTGGAATGCAGACCTGGGACCCTCTGTTTACCTGTCTGGTCACTTAATTTCTCTGAGAGACATTAACAGTTAAAATCCTAGAGGGTTATTGCGAAGAACATGGATGGGGTTGCTCTCTGGGAGTGGGGGAATAAAGGTGGTGGTACCCAGAAGGATTACTTCTCAGCCAGGGTCTCCTTCCCTGTGAGTTTGTCCCTGTGCTCCTGACTTTTTTTTTTTTTTTTTTACTTCTTTTTGTGGAGACGGGGTCTCCTATATTACCCAGTCTGGTCGCTAAGTCCTGGGCTCAAACAATCCTGCTGCTTTGGCCTCAGAAAGTGCTGAGATTACAGGTGGGAGTCACTGTGCCCCGCCCCCTGACTCTGAAGCTTTCTTCCCACTCACCAGGATGAGCCCCAAGAACCTCAAGAACCCAACAAGGTGCCCATAGAAGACACAGAGACAGATGAACTTTGGGCATCCTTGGAGGCAGCTGCCAAGCGGAAGCTCTCGGATTTGGAGCAGACCCAAGGAGCTCTCCAAACCAGACGGAGAAAGAAGAAGCGGCCTGGGTCCACCAGCCCCTACGCCTCTGTGCCCAGTTTGTAAATAAACAGCTAAACACCCACCATGACCCTGAGCCTTTTGTGATGGGAGAAAGGAATGAGGGGTAGCTTGGGGTGGGGATCCCTGAGCTGGGGCGATGGGATATCTGACGTCACAAAGCCGGGCCTGGAGCCAGGCAGGCTGGCGTGGGTGGCACGGAGTACGGGGCCGCGCGGGGCCATGGGCTGCTGCCAAGACAAGGACTTTCAGATGTCTGACGAGCAGGAAGAAGAGTCCGAGGATCTCGGGGAAGGTGAGGCCACAGATAAACGAAGAGGGCCCCAGGGAGCGGGAGAGGGGGCTTCCTGAGGGTAGGACTGAGCTCAGAGGCCTCGTCGTCCCCCTCCGGCGCCGAAAATATCGACTTGAACTCCCCAGACCACCGGAATCACAAGTCGAACGAAAGCCTTCTAATCACTGTGCTGTGGCGACGGCTATCCTTGTTCAGTCGTCGGGCTCCTCGCGGTCAAACAAGAGGCAATCAGACGTGGTTCGGAAGAAGGAGAGTCAGATCCGAGAAGGCAACCAGGAGGAGCCGGAGAAGGGATGACTCCAGACCCGCTCTTAGTCCGCCCAAGCCTCCAGAGAATAAAATTTCTAACATGGACCTGCAAGACCATTCTGGGGACAGGGCGCGGACACCATCGGGCGGCTGGCTCAAGATCCTCCCCCGGAGGCCAGCCCAGCCCCCTGGGCTCAGGCTATTTCCTTCAGGGGCGGGGTCACGGTGGTATCTTAGCCAATGGAATGGTGGGGTTGCTCTTGCGTTTGGTGAGGGGCGTGTCTCTCGGACAGCCGGGCTCGAAATCGTGTGGGACCGCCCCCTCGTCATCGGGGGTGGGGCTACGTGTGGGTGACGTGGCCTCTTCCAGTCTTTGGTCGGGTTTCGGCGGCTTCGGTGCGCAGGGAGGAGGCGGTGACGGCCGGGGAAACTGGCAGTGGCGGCGGCGGCAGGCGGCAGAGGGGAGGTAAGATTCGCTCTAAGAGGGGGTCTGGACGCCGTGTCAGCTCCGGGGCAGTGGTTTTACGGGGGCGACGACTGGCGGGGGAAGGGAACCAGGGGCGAGCGGGCAAGTCCTGCCGGCCCGGCTCCAGGTGAGCGAATTCCTTGCCGTCCAATGAGGAAAGCCTCTGTTGAGAGAGACGTCGGCCTTAGCTAATGAGTGGTTGCAGTCTTCCAGAAGGCGGACCTTGGGCGGGGGGTGGGACTTCCTGTTTCAAATAAACATCCAGAGGTTTCCCCCCTCCGCCCACCGAAGTGTGTCCCTCTCTGGAGGTCCGTCACCCGCTCTCCCTGGCCGAAGGAAACCGCAGATACGAAAGGGCTGGGTAGGGCCCGGGGCAGTTACACTGGCCGGGCCGTTGTCTCAGGGCCACAGGACTTGGCTTGGGCCCTGTCTGCTTCAGGGCCCTTGGCCCGCGTTTTGGCCGCCAGAGCCAAGTTGGAAGAAGAGTCTGAAAAGGGTTCGACTTGGGCCAGAGGAAAATCAGGGCCCTTTCTGCTGCGGGCCTGTTCCAGGATCTGCGAGCGCCTTGGGCGCGAAAGTCCTTAAAAAGTGTAGAAGGGGCTCGAGGATTTGTTGATTGGGGCGGGGCGGGGGAGTTTGGGAAAAGAAGCTGCCTGGGGAATGACATTCTCCCCCTCCACAACAGTCCGAGGTTATGCGTCTCAATGATCCCGCGGAAACGCTACGGGTCTAAGAACACGGATCAGGGTGTCTACCTGGGTCTCTCAAAGACACAGGTCCTGTCCCCTGCAACTGCTGGCAGTAGCAGCAGCGACATCGCCCCCTCTGCCCCCCCCCCCCAGTGGCCCTCGTCCCTCCCCCCTCCCGACACCATGTCCTGCCGGGATCGGACCCAGGAGTTTCTGTCTGCCTGCAAGTCGCTGCAGAGCCGTCAGGTAAGGACCTGGAGTGGAAAAGGCGAGGAATGACTCTTACTCAATTCTAGGAAGGACTGTGCTCCAGCACTATTAACTGAAGTAATTCCTGGGGAAACCTGATGGAGCTGATAGGCTTGGATGGGGCTGGTAGGGTCTGCTATAAGCAACAGAGAAGAGGTCGGCTGGCTAATTAGAGGCAAGGACTTAGACATTTTTAAATGAGAAGTCCCCTGGAGTGCAGGATTGCTATTCTGGAGGGAGTACTTCAGGGCCAGACTTGGCTGCAATATAATTGGTGTGAATAAGGAACAAGTTCTAGGAAGAGCCTTTAGCTGAGAGACATGCACCTTGAATTTTCCAGTATACTTCTACCGTAAGTTTGCTCTGTGACCATGAGAAAATTAGTTAATCTAGTTATGTCTTAGTTTTTATCTCTGTAAGATGAAGGACATTTTTCTAGATCAGTAATTTGTTGTTTTGTTTCTGTTTTGTTTTGAGATCTAATTTCAGCTCTGTCAACAGGCTGAAGTGTAGTGGCACGATCATAGCTCACTGCAGATTTGAACTCCTGTACTCAAGGGATCCTCTTACCTCAGCTTCCTGAGCGGCTGGGACTACATGGATGTACCATGCAGCTGGTTTTTAAATTTTTTTCCTATAGCCAGTGTCTCACTATGTTGCCCAGGTTGGTCTGGGCACCACGTCTGGCCTAGATCAGTAATTTGTATCAAAATCAATGGGTTGGATGCGGTGGCTCATACTTGTAATTCCAGCACTTTGGGATGCCTAAGCCAGAGGATCGCTTGAGGCCAGGAGTTAGAGACCAGCCTGGGCAACAAAGCAAGACCCTGTCTCTACCAAAAAAAAAAAAAAAAAAAAAAAAAAAGCTGAATGTGGTGGCATGTGCCTGTAGTTCCAGCTACTTAGAAGGCTGAGCGAGGCCCTGTTTCTCCTTTTTTTTTTTTTTGAGAAGAAGTTTCACTCTTGTTGCCCAGGCTAGAGTGCAGTGGCACAATCTCAGGTCACTGTAACCTCCTCCTTCTGGGTTCAAGTGATTCTCCTGCCTCAGCAGCCCAAGTGGCTAGGATTACAGGTTCCCACTAAAATTTTACCACCCCTAGCTAATTTTTGTATTTTTAGTAGAGACAGGATTTCACCATGTTGGTCAGGCTGGTCTTGAACTCTTGATCTCAGATGATCCTCCTGCCTCAGCCTCCCAAAGTGCTGCAATTACAGTCATGAGCCACCACACCTGGCCCCTCTGTCTCTTTTTTTAGGAACAGAGTCTCACTCTGTCACCAAGGCTGGAGTGCCGTGGTTCTATCTTGGCTCACTGCAACATCTGCCTCCTGGGCTCAAGCAACCCTCCTGCCTCAGGCTCCTCAGTAACTGAGATTACAGGCATGTGCCACCATGCCTGGCTAATTTCTATTTTGTTGAGAGATGAGGTTTCATCATGTTGCCCAGGCTGGTCTCGAACTTTGCTCAAGCAATCCACCTGCTTCATCTTCCCAAAGTGGTGGGATTACAAGCATCAGCCACTGCACTAAGCTCCTGTCTCTTAAAAAAAAAAAATCATTTGGGAGTGCTTATTTATTTATTTTTGAGATGGAGTTTTGCTTTTGTTGCCCAGGCTGGAGTGCAATGGCGTGATCTTGGCTCACCGCAACCTGCACCTGTCTGATTCAAGTGATTCTCCTGCCTCAGCCTCCTGAGTAGCTGATATTACAGGCATGAGCCACCACCGCACCCAGCCAGGAGTGCTTTTTTAAACAATTCCAGCGGGACCTGAGTAACTGTAATTTTTTTTTTTTTTGAGACAGAGTCTCGCTTTGTTGCCAGGCTGGAGTGCAGTGGTGCAGTCTTGGTTCTCTGCCACCTCTGCCTCTGGGGTTCAAGTGATTCTGCTACCTCAGCCTCCCAAGTACCTGGGACTACAGGCACACGCCACCAAGCCCAGCTAATTTTTGTATTTTTAGTAAAGACGGGGTTTCACCATGTTAGTCAGAATGGTCTCGATCTCTTGACCTCGTGGTCCGCGTGCCTCAGCCTCCCAAAGTTCTGCGATTACTGGCATGCACCACTGCGCCCAGCCAAGTAACTGTATTTTTAAATGTTTTACTGATGGCTGGGCATGCTGGCTCATACCTGTAATCCCAGCACTTTGGGAGGCAGAGGTGAGAGGATTGCTTGAGTCTAGGAGTTCAAGACCAACCTGGGCAATATAGCAAGACCCTATCTCTACAAAAAGTTAGACATTAGCTAGGTGTGGTGGTGTGCCCTGTAGTCCAGCTGCTTGGGAGGCTGAGTGGGAGGATTGCTTGAGCCAAGGATGTCACGGCCACAGTGAGCTATGATCATGCTACTATATTCCAGCCTGGGAGACAGAGTGAGACCCTGTCTCAAAAACAGAAAACTAAAAAAAAAGGTTTTTTTACTGTTTATCTCTTGGTAAAGCTGCTCTTCTATGTGATCTCCAAGAGCTTTGCAGTCATCCTCATTGATTTCCCAATTTGAGGAATAAAATGGCAACACTAGCTACCATTTATGTAGTGCTTACAATGTACCAGGTAGTTGATGAAAGTATTTTTCAGTCTTTTTGTTATTTAATCTTAGCAACAAGAAGCGGAGAGGTGTGGATTGTCTTCATTTTACAGAAGGGGAAATAGAGATTCAGAATGTTTTAAGTAACTTGTCCCCAGAACCCCTAGCTAGTAAGTAGTGAGTCAAGATTTGAACTCAGGTCTACTTGTCTTCAAATCTGGAGTCTAAACCACTACCGCTGATAAATCTAGATCATCGGATGGATGCCACCAGTACTAGAGATAGTTTAGTGGACACACCTGAGGAAGAGTGACAGCTGGAACTGGGGAAGGGGGAACTAAAGTTGTCACCTCCTGCCATTGCTTTTCAGAATGGAATCCAGACAAATAAGCCAGCTTTGCGTGCTGTCCGACAGCGCAGTGAATTCACCCTCATGGCCAAGTGAGTTGAGAGCAGCTTTCTGGTGGGGTGATACAATGTCTGAAGAAAAGTAGGCTTGCCTCTAGTGGCCTTGGCTGTGAAGTCTGGGATTGGTTGTGCTGGAGCTTATGTGGGAAAAGGCCTTCTCCTGCCCTTTCCCACAGTCTCACTAGTGGTCGTTTACAGGCGCATTGGGAAAGACCTTAGCAACACATTTGCCAAGCTGGAGAAGCTGACAATCTGTGAGTGTTCTTGGGGTCTTTCAGAAGTGGGGCAGTAGTACATCAAAGAGGGCTGAAGACTACATCCTGAGCTTTGTCTTTCACCTCACCTATTGCGGCTTCTTGTTTGTCTCTGTAGTGGCAAAGCGCAAGTCCCTCTTTGATGATAAAGCGGTGGAAATTGAAGAGCTAACATATATCATCAAACAGGTGAGCTACTAGCCATCAGGAGAGCCCAGCATTCCAGTTGGATCACTTCTATCGTTCTGTCATTCTCCATTGCCATGGGGACCCAGAGCAAGTTTCTTTTTTCGGAGAAGGAGGTCTCACTGTGTTGACCAGGCTGGAGTGTAGTGGTGCAATCCTAGCTCACTGCAGCCCCTAACTCTTGGGCTCTGGGCTCAAGCTATCCTCCAGCCTCAGCCTCCTGAGTGGTTGAGACTACAGGCACATGTCCTCATGCCTGGATAATTTTTTTTTTTGAGACGGAGTCCTGCTCTGTCGCCCAGGCTGCAGTATAGTGGTGTAATCTCGGCTCACTGCAACCTCCGCCTCCCGGGTTCAAGTGACTCTCCTGCCTCAGCCTCCCAAGTAACTGGGATTACAGGCTCCTGCCACCACACCCAGTTAATTTCTTTAGTATTTTTAGTAGAGACGGGGTTTCACCATGTTGGCCAGGCTGGTCTAAACTCCTAACCTCAAGTGATCTGTCCGCCTCAGCCTCCCAAAGTATTGGGATTACAAGTGTGAGCCACCACGCCTGGCCATAATTTATTTTTATTTTTGTAGAGATGGGATCTTGCTGTATTGCCCAGCCTGGTCCTGAACTCCTGGCCTCAAGCAGTCCTCCAGCCTCGGCCTCTCAAAGTTCTGGCGTTACAGTCCTGGCCCCAGAGCAAGTTTTTAGAACAAGGTGCACACATCCTGCATTGAGTCAGTAGATACTTGCTGATCATCTACCATGGGCAAAGCATGAAGGTGGGCAGTGTTAACACAAACGGGGGCAAGATTCTTGCCTTTGGGCGGGCACCATGGCTCACACCTGTAATCCCAGCACTTTGGAAGGCCAAGGCAGGTGGATCACCTGAGATCAGGAGTTGGAGACCAGCCTGGCCAACATGGTGAAACCCTGTCTCTACTAAAAAAAATACAAAAATTAGCTGGGCATGGTGGCACACACCTGTAATCCTACCTACTCGGAATGCTGAGAAAGGAGAATTGCTTGAACACAGGAGGCGGAGGTTGCAGTGAGCCAAGATTGCGCCACTGCACTCCAGCCTGGGCGACAAGAGCGGAGAAACAAAGATTCTTGCCTTTAAGGGCTTATTGCCTAGAAGAGGTATCCAGTTTCATAGACCCATCCTTAAAATGAGTATAGAAGGCAAATGGTACAGCAAGATTTTACAAAAAGATGAATGAGACAGTCTGGGTACAAGGAAAGATGTGATAATGGGGGTGAAATCTGAACTTGTGTAGATTCAAGCCTTGTGTAGAGGCAGTGGAAGGACATTCCAAGCAGAGGAAACAGTGCGTGCCCAGACATGGCCTTTAAAACAGAGGGTTCAAGGCCAAATGCCATGGCTCATGCCTGTAATCCCAGTGAGAGGCCAAGATGGGAGGATCACTTGGGGCCAGTTCAAGACTAGCCTGGACAATAAAACAAGACCTTGTCTCTACAGATATAAAAAATAGGCTGGTGCAGTGGCTCATACCTGTAATCCCAGCACACTGAGAGGCCGAGGCGGGCAGATCACGAGATCAGGAGGTTGAGGCCATCCTGGCCAACATGGTGAAACCCCATCTCTGCTAGAAATACACAAAAAAATTAGCTGGGTGTGGTGATTAGCTGTAGTCCCAGCTACTCATGAGGCTGAGGAGGGGAGAATCACATGAACCTGGGAGGCAGAGGTTGCAGTGAGCCAAGATGGGGCACTGCACTCCAGCCTGGGCGTCAGAGCAAGACTCAGTCTCAAAAAAAAAAAAAAATAGTTACTCAGGTCCCACTGGGATTATTTAAAAAAGCACTCCCGGGCCGGGCACGGTGGCTCATGCCTGTAATCTCAGCACTTTGGGAGACCGAGGTGGGTGGATCACGAGGTCAGGAGTTTGAGACCAACCTGGCCAAAATGATGAAACCTTGTCTCTACTAAAAATACAAAAATTAGCCGGGCATGGTGGCGGGCACCTGTAATCTCAGCTACTCAGGAGGCTAAAGCAGAATTGCTTGAACCCAGGAGGCGGAGGTTAAGTGAGCCGAGATCACGCCACTATACTCAAGTGTGGGCGATAGAGCAAGACTTTGTTTTTAAAAAAAAAAAAAAAAGCACTCCCAGCTGGGTGCTCACTGCAACCTCTGCCTCCTGAGTTCAAGCAATTCTCCCTTCCTCAGCCTCCTGAGTAGCTGGGGTTACAGATGCGTGCCACCACACCTGGCTAATTTTTTTTTGTATTTCTTGTAGACATGGGGTTTCAGCATGTTGGCCAGGATGGTCTCAATCTTCTGACCTTGTGATCTGCCCACCTCCGCCTCCCAGAGTCTGGGCTTACAGGCGTGAGCCACTGCACCCGGCCAAAATAAAATTTTTTTTAAAGGAAGGTTCAAGTCTTTTGCTTACATGTCACCAGCCCAAGGAGGCCTATCCTGACCATGGTGTTTAATACTCCATCACCCCAAATTCTGATCTTCTTACCCACACTCTGTTTTCTTTTCCCATAGTATTTGATATATCCTAACAGTCTCTGAAATTACTTACTCTTTATGTGTATTGTTTGTCTGTGTCCCCTGCCATCTACCCCCACCCCAGCCCCTGAAAAGGAAAGAAAAACATATATACCACAAAAGCAGGAATTTTTTTTTTTTTTTGAGACAGAATTTTGGTCTTTCAGCTCCCTGTGACCTCCACCTTTCCATTTCAAGTGATTCTTCTGCCTCAGCCTCCCCGGTAGCTGGGATTACAGGCACCCACCACCATGCCTGGGTAATTTTTGTATTTTTTAGTAGAGATGGGGTTATGGCGTGTTGGCCAGGGTAGTCTTGAACTCCTGACTTCGTCTTGAACTCTTGACTTCGTGATCTGCCCAACTTGGCCCCCCCCAAAGTGCTGGGATTACAGCGTGAGCCACCGTGCCCGGCCAAAAGCAGGGAATGTTTTCCAGCTTGTTTACAGATGTATTCCTAGTCCCCATAACAGTATTTGGGACATAGTAACCTCAGTATTTATTGATTGAGGGGTTGGCAGGAAGCTGGAAAGGTAGGTTGGTGGCTGGTTCTAGAGAGCATATGGGCCTTGCTAAGGCGTGTGGAGTCATCTTGAATGCCATGGGCTGCAAAATGGAGTCTGACCCGGATACGGATGGGGCAGAGAGGCTGGCGAGGAGGCTGGTGTGATTGGGACAAAGATCATTATGCCAAATGGCCCACCCATCTAAGAGATGATGCACTGATGGAAAAGAAAGGGTTCCATTAACTATTGGCGTATTATTGCCTAGGCATTTAAGCGCCAGCTTACTGGATTGACAGACTTGAGTTCACATCCCAGGTCTAGCACTTAAGTTGAGCCCTTGGGGAAGCTCCTGATTACTCTGAGCTTCAGTTCCTTTATTAGTAAGAAGGGAATAATAACAGTACCTATCTCGTAGGGTTCTTGTGAGGGTTCATTTATTATTTTTTTAATCACTGACATTATGGAGCGACTCTTTCAGAGCCAAGACTAACTTTATTTATTTATTTTTTGAGATGGAGTCTTGCTCTGTCGCCAGGCTGGAGTGCAGGCACAATCTTGGCTCACTACAACCTCCGCCTCCTGGGTTCAAGTGATTTTTCTGGCTCAGTCTCCCAAGTAGCTGAGACCACAGGCATGTGCCACCATGCCTGGCTAATTTTTGTATTTTTAGTAGAGACGGGGTTTCAGCATGTTGGCCAGGATGGTCTCGATGTGTTGACCTCGTGATCCACCCGCCTCAGCCTCCCAGAGTGCTGGGATTACACCGTGCCCAGCCAACTAACTATTTTTAAATTATTTGTTTATTTTTTGAGACGGAGTTTTCCTCTGTCACCCAGGCCGGAGTGCAGTGGCACAATCTTGGCTCACTGCAACTTTCGTCTCCCGACTTCAAGCGATTCTCCAGCCTCCCTAGTACCTGGGACTACAGGCACCCACCACCAACGTCTGGTTAATTTTTTAATCTTTAGTAGAGATGGGGTTTTACCATGTTGGCCAGGCTGGTCTTGAACGCCTGACCTCAAGTAATCCGCCCACCTCGGCCTCCCAGAGTGCTGGGATTACAGGTGTGAGCCACTGCACTCAGCTGTAATAATAACTTTTATTTTTAAATTTAATTAAATTATTTATTTATTTTGAGATGGAGTTTCACTCTTGTTGCCCAGGCTGGAGTGCAGTGGCACGATCTCAGCCCATTGCAACCTCTGCCTCTTGGGTTCAAGTGATTCTCCTGCCTTAGCCTCCTGAATAGCTGGGATTACAGGCACATGCCACTGTGCATGGCTAATTTTCGTATTTTTAGTAGAGACAGGGTTTTTCCATGTTGGTCAGGCTGGTCTCAAACTCCTGACCTCAGGTGATCCGCCCGCCTTGGCCTTCCAAAGTGCTGGGATTACAGGCGTGAGCCACTGCACCCAGCCAATAAAAACTTTTTTCTTTTTTTTTTAAGACACAGTCTCGCTCTGTCACCAGGCTGGAGTGCAGTGGCGCAATCTCAGCTCACTGCAACCTCCTCCTCCTGGGTTCAAGCGATTCTGCTGCCTCAGCCTCCCGAGTAGCTGGGAATACAGGTGCGCACCACCACACCCAGCTAAGTTTTTTTATTTTTAGTAGAGACGGGGTTTCACTGTGTTGGCCAGGATGGTCTCGATCTCTTGATCCCATGATTTGCCCACTTTGGCCTCCCAAAGTGGTGATATTATAGGCGTCAGCCACCGAGGAATTATGTGTATAAAAATAATTCTGTTGATGCCTCTGGAAACTACAGTGCCTTTGACTCTTCCCTTTTCCTAAGTATTGTCCAGGTGCTTTGTTGATTATGCTCTAGACCCACGTTTTGGCCTTTGAAAGAGTTCTGTAGCCAAGAGCATGGCCTCACAGAGTGGAGCCAGGGCAGTAGGCTGGAGGAATAAACAAGTCATTTACAAATAGATGAAGCCCTCTTTGCCTCTTTCTAGCTCTTCTCTGCAGCGACTGAGCTAGAGCATATACTAGACCTTGGTCTGACTGTCTGGGGTACTCTCACTTCAGTTAGTAACTTCCACTTTGCCCTTCCTACAAGAGATGGCCATGAGGAGAGAGTGCTGACTGAGGACTCCTTGGCTAATACTTGGTTTTTCCATGGGCTCTTTTACCAGGACATCAATAGCCTCAACAAACAGATTGCTCAGCTCCAAGATTTCGTGAGGGCCAAGGGCAGCCAGAGTGGCCGGCACCTGCAGACCCATTCCAACACCATTGTGGTGTCCTTGCAGGTGGGACCTGGGGAGGAAGGGAGGGAGGGGAAAGGGGAGGAATGTGGGAGTCTTTGGTTGACCCTCTCTCCTTTTCTTCTAGTCGAAACTGGCTTCTATGTCCAATGACTTCAAATCGGTTTTAGAAGTGAGGACAGAGGTGAGAACAATCTGCGTAGGAGGGATAGGAATATAGGGGTAAGGATCCAGGAGGGAAATGGGGAAGGGACAAGTTCTACAGTGTCGTGGGGGCCAACAGTGGGAATCTCTTTAACATGCCTGCTTTCTAGTGGCTTCAGGTCCTTTGCATTTTCCCCAACCCCAGAACCTGAAGCAGCAGAGGAGCCGGAGAGAGCAGTTCTCCCGGGCACCTGTGTCAGCCCTGCCCCTTGCCCCTAACCACCTAGGTAAGTCAACAGGTAAAATGGGAAGCCCCGGGAGGTAAGGTTACTTACTCTGGTTGTGATGGCATCTTCTAAAGGCAGGTGTTGGGTAGGAGAGTGGAGGGTCAAGGAAATTGCTAGGCTGAACCAGATGGTTGAGATTCATGATCCACATTTAGACTCCCACATTCTCACTGTTGGGGTGAATGTAGTTATACCCAGAAGAATGATAATTTCTAATTTTTTGGTACACTTATCTTTATTCACATTCTCTCATTTAATTTTCACAACCACCCTTTGAGAAAGCAACTATTATTATCCCCCATTTTACAGGTGAGGAAACTGAGGCTCAGAGTTAAATGACCTGTCCAGGGTCACAAGGCTAGTAAGTGCCAGAGCTGGGATTCAAACCCAGAGCATGTGGGCTTTGATCCTGCTTTTACCTGTTAAGATGTGCCACATCCTGTTTTCTCCCCCAGGGGGTGGTGCTGTGGTTTTGGGGGCAGAGTCCCGTGCCTCCAAGGATGTCGCCATCGAGCATGATGGACTCTCGGACCAGCCAGCAGCTGCAGCTTATTGACGAGCAGGTACCCAGCCTCTGAACTTGGGAGAATCAGCTTCTCCATTATCCTCTGTGACTCCCAAGAGAGTGTTTGGAGTGTGCCATGGGCAGAATGGCAAGCTGGGTGGTTTGTAAAGATGCAGGTCTGACCCTGAAGAAGCTCATGGTGCTCATGTGCTCTCTCCTCCTGAAGGATTCCTACATCCAGAGTCGGGGCAGACACCATGCAGAACATTGAGTCAACAATTGTTGAGCTGGGCTCCATCTTTCAGCAGTTGGCACACATGGTTAAGGAACAGGAGGAAACCATTCAGAGGTGAGACACACTCTCTCACCCCAGACACAGGAGCCTTCTCTTCCCCGTGGATTGGCATCTTAAAGTCCTCAGGGACTGCTTGATGCCTTTTGGGAGATAGAGTGAATCCTGCCCACCCCGTGGGACCCAGTTCACCTGCTTTCATCCACCCAACAAGGATTTATCAAGCACCTGTTCATGTGAGACACTGTTCCAGGTGCTGGACACACAGTGGCAAATAGGACAGTAAAGTCTCTCTGGAGCTACTTTGCAGCATGTGTATAGAATTTGATAGGGCAGATGAGGACAGCTGTGGAAAATAATTGACTAGGCCAGGCATGGTGGCTCACACCTGTAATCCCAAAGGCAACACTTTGGGAGGCTGAACCAGGAAGATCACTTGAGTTTAGGAATTCGAGACCAGCTTGGGCAACAAAGTGAGACCCTGTCTCTACAAAAAAATACAAAAATTAGCCGGGCATGGTGGCATGGGCCTGTAGTCTCAGCTACTCAAGAGGCTTAGGTGGGAGGATGGCTTGAGCCTGGGAGGCAGAGGTTGCAGTGAGCTAAGACCGTGCTACTGCACTCCAGCCTTGGTGACAGAGCCAGATTCTCTCTCAAAAAATAAAAAGTTGACCAACAAAATTTCAGGTAGTAATAAGGGCTGTATACAGAGCATTAAAGTAGGATGATAAGAAAGTGATGGATGGATATGATGGCTTACACCTGTAATTCCAGCACTTTGGGAGGCCCAGACAGTTGCTTGAACTCAAGAGTTCGAGACCAGCCCAGGAAACATGGTGAAACCCCATCTCTACAAAAATAAAAAAAGTTAGCTGGATGTGGTTGCGCATGCCTGTGGTCCCAGCTACTTGGGAGGCTGAGGCGGGAGGATCATTTGATCACAGGAAGTCAAAGCTGCAGTGAGCCATAATCGAACCACTGCACTCCAGCCTAAGTGACAGAGCGAGACTCCCATCTCAAAAAAAAAAAAAAAGAAAGTGACTGAGGAGGTATATCAGATTCTGTGGTGGGGAATGCTGCCCTGAAGACATGACATTTAAGCAGACTTGAATTGCAAGAGGGTAGGCTAGCCATGCAAAGAAAAGAGAGTGTTCTAGGCCAAAGGGACAGCTAGAGAAAAGGCCTTTTGATGAGACAGTCTCGCTGTATGCAAGAATCAACAAGGCCAGTGTTGCTAGAAAGTAATGAACAGGGATAGAGAGAGTACAGGGTGTACTGGAGGGATGTAGGTAGAGGCCCAACAGTGGGCTGACCTCTGTTTCTCTTGTGCCTCCTGCTATGACAAGAGGTTTTATCTGCTCCTCCTCTGTGGTGCTTAGCATTCAGTCGGTCACAAGTATATAGCAGTAGACAAAAGACAAAAAAATCCTTGCCCTTGTGGAACTTACAGCCTAATAGGGAAATAGATGTGAAAAAGTAATAATAAATAGTATAATATGTTTAAAAAAAAAGTCAACACAGTATCAACTAATCAAGAGTGCCAGGTTTGGAGGGAGGGTAGGCCCTATTAAGGTGGCATCAGCTGGGCACAGTGGCTCATGCCTGTAATCCAAGCACTTTGGGAGGCCGAGGCAGGCGGGTCACAAGGTCAAGAGATTGAGACCATCCTGGCCAACATAGTGAAACCTCATCTCTACTAATACACAAAAATTAGCTGGGTGTGGTGATGCATGCCTGTAGTCCCAGCTACTCAGGAGGCTGAGGCAGGAGAATTGCTTGAACTCGGGAGGCAGAGGTTGCAATGAGCCAAGATCGCTACTGCACTCCAGCCTGGTGCCTGGTGACAGAGCGAGAGGCTATCTCAAAAAAAAAAGTGGCATCAGACTTGGGAGAAGGTGAGGAAATTAACTACATAGACCCTGGCAAAGGGAAAAACCAGCATAAAAGCCTGCAGGTGACAATATGATGAGTTAAAGGACAGCAGAGCCCACTGCAGATGGGATAAATGAGGAAGAGAATTGTACAAGGTGTAGTCAGAGGGGAAACTGTGGGACCTCTTAGGACCTTTGTTAGGCTTTAGCTGTCACTCTGAGTGACATAGGGAGTCATTGCAGGGGTTTGCTTTTGTTTCTGTTTTTGTTTGAGACAGAGCCTTGCCCTGTCACCCAGGCTGGAGTGCAGTGGCACGATCTTGGCTCACTGCAACCTCCCTCTCCTAGGTTCAAGTGATTCTCATGCCTCAGCCTCCTGAGCAGCTAGGACCACAGGTGTGCACCACCATGCATGGCTAATTTTTGTATTTTTAGTAGAGAAGGAGTTTTGCCATGTTGGCCAGGCTCGTCTTGAACTCCTGGCCTCAAGGGGCCTGTCCTCCTTGGCCTCCCAAAGTGCTGGCATTACAGGTGTGAGCCATCACAACCAGCCAAATACATTTCACTTTGTTTGTTTTTGAGATGGAGTCTCGCTCTATTGCCCAAGCTGTGGTGCGATCTAGGTCCACTGCAACCTCTGCCTCCCGGGTTCAAGCGATTCTTCTGCCTCAGCTTCCTAAGTAGCTGGGACTACAGGCACGTGCCACATCACCTGGCGAATTTTTATATTTTTAATAGAGGGGGTAATTCACCATATTGGCCAGGCTGGTCTCAAACTACTGACCTTGTGATCTACCTGCCTCATCCTCCCAAAGTGCTGGGATTACAGGCGTGAGCCACTGCGCCCAGCCAACTTTTTTTTTTTTTTTTTTTTTTTTTTTGAGACAGTATCACTCTGTCGTCAGGCTGGAGTGCAGTGGCCCAATCTCAGCTCACTGCAACCTCTGTCTCCTGGGTTCAAAGAATTCTCCTGCCTCAGCCTCCCAAGTAGCTGGGACTACAGTCACCACGCTCAGGTAACGTTTGTATTTTTAGAGAGCAGGGTTTCACCATGTTGGCCAGGATGGTCTCAATCTCTTTACCTCGTGATCTGTCTGCCTCAACCTCCCGAAGTGCTGGGATTATAGGCATGAGCCACCATGCCCAGCCTTAATTTATTTTTATTTTTTTCAGGCGGAATTTCACTCTTGTTGCCTAGGCTGGAGTGCAGTGGTACCTCTTGCCTCGCTGTGGGTTCAAGCGATTCTCCCGCCTCAGCCTCCTGAGTAGCTGGGATTACAGGCGCCCACACCGTGCCCAGCTAATTTTTGTATTTTTAACAGAGATGGGGTTTCACCATGTTGGCCAGGCTGGTCTCGAGCTCCTGACCTCAGGTCATCTGCCCACTTGAGCGTCCCAAAGTGCTAGGATTACAGAGGTGAGCCATCATGCCTGGCCACATTTAACTTTAAAACAAAAATTATAATAGTCTATACTCTGAGATTTATAAAGTATGTAGGTCCAACAAATTTAACTATAGAATGAAGGATGAAAGAAGAGGGTTTCAAGATTTTGACAGTTTATATGAAGTAAGCTGTGAAAAGTTAATAAGATATATTTAATCCCTAGAGCCATCACTAAAGTAAAACTGAACAATGACTTATAGCAAGAGAGGAACAACCAAATTGAAATGGAAATAGAATTTTAAGCAAAATTTTAATTAATTCAAAAGAAGGGCAAGAGAGGATAAACAGAAAAAATAGGATTGAAAAATAGAAAATAGAAAAATCATAGACCTAAATCCAATTTTATTAGAAATTACAGCTGGCCTCAATTGATCTGCCCTCCTTGGGCTCCAAAAATGCTGGGATTACAGGCATGAGCTACTGAGCCTGGCCAGATTCTGCCCATATTTTAGTCTTCGTCCCAGACCTGTCTTCTAAACTCCATGTATCCATATGCCTGTTCAACATCTCCACTTACAGGCCTGGGAGCAGTGGCTCACGCCTGTATTCCTAACACTTTGGGAGGCCGAGGTGGGCCGATCATTTGCGGGTTCAAGAGTTTAAGACCTGCTTGGCCAAAATGGTGAAAACCCATCTTTACTAAATATACAAAAAGAAAATAGTTGGGCATGTTGACACATGCCTGTAATCTCAACTACTCAGAAGGCTGAAGTGGGAGAATCACTTAAAGACAGGAGGTGGAGTTTGCAGTGAGCCAGTATCACACTACTGCACTCCAGCCTGGGTGACAGAACAATACTCTGTCTCAAAGGCTGGGCACAGTGGCCCACGCCTATAATCCCAGCACTTGGGGAGGCTGAGGCGGGTGGATCACGAGGTCAGAAGATCGACACCATCCTGGCAAACATGGTGAAACTCCATCTCTACTAAAAATACAAAAATTAGCCAGGCATGGTGGCTGGCACCTGTAGTCCCAGCTACTCGGGAGGCTGAGGCAGGAGAATCACTTGAACCTGGGAGGTGGAGGTTGCAGTGAGCTGAGATTGTACCACTGCACTCCATCCTGGCGACAGAGCAAGACTCTGTCTCAAAAAAAAAAAAAAGAAAAACCAAACTAAAAACCATTTCCACTTAAATGTTGTTGGATGTGTCCAACATAGAATTTATTTCTCTGTAAAAAAAAAAACTGGGAGCGGAGCCTTCGATAGCTCAGTTGGTAGAGCGGAGGACTGTAGTGGAGGAAAAAAAAAACTGGGTTCAGTGGCTCATGCCTATAATCCGAGCACTTTGAGAGGCTGAGGGGCGTGGATTGCTTCAGCCCGGAAATTGGAAAACAGCCTCAGTAATATGACAAAACTTCTCTACAAAAAAATACAAAAATTAGCTGGGCCTGGTGGTGCATGCCTGTAGTCCTGGCCACTTGGGAGCTGAGGTAGGAGGATCGCTTAGGCCTGAGACGTTGAGGCTGCAAGATGAGTCCAGATGATGCCACTGTACTCCAGCCAGGGCAACACAGTGAGACCCTCTCACACACACACAAAAAAAGTAACAAAATGTTAAATGTATTTTAAAACTGCTCTTTTTCTCCTACACTCTGCATTCATCTCATCAATTAATTCATCCTGTTGGTTCTGTCTTAAAAATACATCCAGAATTTAGCCGGGCACAGAGGCGCATGCCTGTAATCCCAGCATTTTGGGAGGCTGAGGCCAGTGGATCACCTGAGGTCAGGAGTTCGAGACCAGCCTGACCAACATGGAGAAACCCCATCTCTATTGAAAATACGAAATTAGCCAGGTGTGGTGGTGCATGCCTGTAATCCCAGCTACTCACGAGAATGAGGCAGGAGAATTGCCTGAACCCAGGAGGTGAAGGTTGTGAGCTGAGATCGCGCCATTGCACTCCAGCCTGGGCAACAAGAGTGAAACTCCATCTCCAAAAATAAATAAATATATAGGCCGGGCGTGGTGGCTTATGCCTATAATCCCAGCACTTTGGGAGGCCGAGGTGGGTGGATCACAAGGTCAGGCCAACATGGTGAAACCCGCGTCTCTACTAAAAATAAAAATTACAATACAAAAATTAGGTGGGCGTGGTGGCGGGTGCCGGTAATCCCAGTTACTCAGGAGGTTGAGGCAGAGAATCGCTTGAACCCAGGAGGCGGAGGTTGCAGTGAGCCGAGATGGCGCCACTGCACTCCAACCTGGGTGACAGACCAAGACTCTCTCAAAAAAAAAAAAATAATAAATAAAATAAATAAAAATATATCCAGAATCCAAGTACTATATATTCACCACCTCCACTTGGCCCCGGCCACCATCGCCTCTTGCCTAGGTTTCTGCAAAGCCCTCTGTACCTAATCTGTTCTTATCCTAGCCCCTACAATCTATTGTCAAAACAACGAATAACCCTTTTAAAATAGAAGTCAGGGCTGCGCATGGTGGCTTAGAACTTTTGGAGACCTTTGGGGGAGGATCATTTGAGGCCAGGAGTTCAAGTCCAGCCTGACCAACATAGCTAGCAAGAACCCATCTTTACAAAACATTAAAAAATTAGTCGGGCATGGAGGCATGTGTATGTCATCCCAGCTACTTGAGAAGCTGAGATGGGAGGATTGCTTGAACCCAGTGGTTCCAGGCTGTAGTGACCTATGGTGGTGCCACTGCTCTCCAGCCTGGGCCACTACTGAGACCCTGTCTCTAAAAAAAAAAGAAAAAAAAAGAAGTGAGATCATGTAACCTTTCCTCAAAACCCTGCAATAAGACAAAAAAAAAACCAAACCAAAAATTCCCCTGCAGCAACATGATGAGACCCAGTTTCTACTAAAAATACAAAAACACAAGCAGAGCGTGGCGGTGCACTCCTTGGTCCTGGCTACCGGGAAGTCTGAGGCAGGAAGATTGCTTGAGCCCTGGGGGTGAAGGTTGCAGTGAGCAGAGATTGTACCACGGCACTCCAATCTGGATGACAGCAGCACCCTGTCTAAGAAAAAGAAAAAATGTTTTAAAGTTAAATGTATTTTAAAGAAATTAAGAGGAAGAAATGATAATGATATATAGTGACCATTTTCAGGGTTCTTCATTCCTCCCTGAATAGATCTAAGTTTCCCACTGGTATCTCTTCCCTTTAACCTGAAGAAGCACTTCCTTCGGCATTTTTTTGTAGTGGAGATCTGCTGACAACAATTTCTTTTAGTTTTCTTTCATCTGAAAAGAAAAATGAAATCTTTTTCACTAAATCAAAACTAAATTTTTTTTTCTTTTGAGACAGTTTCACTTTTGTTGCCCAGGCTGGAGTGCAGTAGCACAATCTCGGCTCACTGCAACCTCCACCTCCCAGGTTCAAGCAATTCTCCTGCCTCAGCCTACCGAGTAGCTGGGACTACAGGTACCCACCACCATGCCTGGTTAATTTTTTGTATTTTTAGCAGAGACAGGGTTTCACCGTGTTACCCAGGATGGTCTCCATCTCCTGGCCTCATGATCTGTCTGCGTCAGCCCCCGAAAGTGCTGGGATTACAGGCGTGAACCATCGCACCCAGCAAGATTTATTCTTAAAGCACTTTATACTACATGGTCTTTTGTTCTGTCTTGTTTCTAATGAGAAATCAGTGATAATTCTAATTGTTATGTGTAATGTATTTTTCTCTGGCTGCTTTTTATGTTGTTGAAACAAGATCTCACTCTGTTGCTCAGGCAGGAGGGCAGTGGTGAGATCATGTCTTTTTTTTTTCCTTTGAGACTGAGTCTCGCTCTATCACCAAGGCTGGAGTGTGGTGGTGCTATCTTGGCTCATTGCAACCTCAACCTCCTGGGTTTGAGCGATTCTTGTGCCTCAGCCTTCAGAATAGCTGGGATTACAGGCACCCACCACCACGCCTGGCTTTTTTTTTTTTTGTAGTTTTAGTAGTGATGGGGTCTCACTATGTTGGCCAGACTGGTCTTGAACTCCTGACCTCAAGTGATCTGCCCACCTCCACCTCCCAAAGTACTGGGATCACAGGTGTGAGCCACTGCACCCAGCCCAATCGTGTCTTTTTTTTTTTTTTTTTTTTTGAGCTGGGATTATAGGTGTGTGCCACCATGCCCGGCTAAGTTTTGTATTTTTAGTAGAGACAGGGTTTTACCATGTTGGCCAGGCTGGTCTCAAGCTCCTGACCTCAGCCTCCTGCCTTGGCCTCCTGAAGTGCTGAGATTACGTGAGCCACCAAGCCTGGCCACTAGTTGTTTTTTTTTTTTTTATTCTTCCTCTTGGCCGTGCGATGTGGCTCATGCCTGTAATCCCAGCAGTTTGGGAGGCCAAGGTGGGCAGATCACCTAAGGTCAGGAGTTTGAGACCAGCCTGACCAATGTGGAGAAACCCCATCTCTACTAAAAATACAAAATTTGCCAGATGTGGTGGTGCATGCCTGTAATCCCAGCTACTTGGGAGGCTGAGGCAGGAGAATTGCTTGAACCCAGGAGGCGGAGGTTGTGGTGAGCCGAGATCATGCCATTGCACTTCAGCCTGGGGAACAAGAGCAAAACTCCGTCCCAAAAATAAATAAAATTCTTCCTCTTTTTTGAGCATCATTATAGACTTAAATTACGGATTTTAATTTATTGTTTGTATGTAATTAGGGCAATGATTATTGTCAGTGCTCAAATTGTTCCAAATTTGTCTGGCAGGAGCCTAGAGGGTTTAAAAGGCTGAGAGAAAATAAAGGTATGTTTGCATCCCAATGGGAATGATGCAACACATATATTAAAAAATCATGATAGGCCGGGCGCGGTGGCTCACGCCTGTAATCCCAGCACTTTGGGAGGCCGAGGCGGGCGGATCACGAGGTTAAGAGATCGAGACCGTCCTGGTTAACATGGTGAAACCCCGTCTCTACTAAAAATACAAAAAAATTAGCTGGGCGTGGTGGCGCGCGCCTGTAGTCCCAGCTACTCGGGAGGCTGAGGCAGGAGAATGCTTGAACCCGGGCAGCGGAGGTTGCAGTGAGCCAAGGTCGCGCCACTGCACTCCAGCCTGGCGCCTGGTGACTGAGTGAGACTCTGTCTCAAAAAAAAAAAAAAATCATGATATAGGAGAAAGATGGGAGAATTTTTGAGATGATGTCCTTGAGAAGATGAGAGAGAATGGGCTCCAGCACATAAATCGAAGCTTGGCTGTAAGAGGAGCTGGCGATAGGTGGGAAAACAGAGGATATTGTACCAGTCCTGGAGGTGGAGTGGCATTTATCTTCAGACAACTTCAGTCTTCTCAGCTCATTGAGAAGAAAGGCTGGCTGGGCATGGTGGCTCATGCCTGTAATCCCAGCACTTTGGGAGGCCAAGGTGGGCAGATCACAAGGTCAGGAGATCGAGACCTTCCTGGCCAACATGGTGAAAACCTGTCTCTACTAAAAATGCAAAAATTAGCTGGGCGTGGTGGTGAACACCTATAATCCGAGCTATTTGAGAGGCTGAGGCAGGAGAATCGCTTGAACCCAAGAGTCAGTGGTTATAGTGAGGCGAGATCGTGCCATTGCACTCCAGCCTGGGCAACAGAGTGAGATGCCGTCTCAAAAAAACAAAAGAAGAGGGAAGGCCGGTAGAGGAGAGGATAGGGTAGAGGAGGTATAGGAGGTATTAGGAATCCACTCCTGCCCACCTGCTCTCATCCCTTTGGGCAGAGTCCAACCCTGATTGATCTTCATTCCCCCACAGTACCTAGCGGAGTGCTTTTACCATACATTGTTGATCATGTGAAACTGAGTGAATACCTACGTTTGTATAAAGCAGGTTTCTGAACATCATCAATCCATTAAGCATCCTCACAAATTTAATTGACTAAGGTAAAAGAAAACACTTGGAGATACTTTTTTTTTCTGAGATAGAGCCTTGTTCTGTTCCCCAGGTTAGAGTGCAGTGCTGCAATCTCAGCTCACTGCAACCTCCACCTCCCAGGTTCAAGTGATTTTTCTGCCTCAGCCTCCTGAGTAGTTGAGATTATAGGCATGCGCCAGCATACCCGGCTAATTTTTGTATTTTCAGTTGAAACAGGGTTTCACTATGTTGGTCAGGCTGGTCTCGAACTCCTGACCTCGTGATCTGCCCATCTTGGCCTCCCAAAGTGCTGGAATGACGGGGGAGCCACCGCGCCCAGCCCTTGGAGATTCTGATCCAAGAGATGTGAATGGAGTGGGCTTTCAGGGAGCTTCATTTTAAAAATTCCATAGGGGGTTCTGATGAGCATCCAGGTTTGGGAACCACTGATTTTAAGAAAGTTTGTTTATTCAACTACTAAATGTTGAGCACCATCGATTTATAAGGTACTGTGAGATCAGCTGTCTTGATCCTA
This sequence comes from Ateles fusciceps, assembly GCA_036589455.1. Lineage (NCBI taxonomy): Eukaryota > Metazoa > Chordata > Mammalia > Primates > Atelidae > Ateles > Ateles fusciceps. Next base: position 24,052,801 of record JAZHEH010000681.1, on the reverse strand, counting down.
GAGTCAGGAGAATTGACTGATTTTTGTTGGTGTTTGTTTGAGACAGTCTCACTCTCACCCAGGCTGGAGTGCAGTGGCACAATCTTGGCTCACTGCAACCTCTGCCTCCCAAGTTCAAACGATTCTCCTGCCTCAGCCTCTCGAGTAGTTGGGATTACAGGTGTGCGCCACCATGCCTGGCTAATAACTGACTGGTTTTCATCTGTTTCAGCTGAGACCTAGGGAACCCCTTGCAGAGTTAGGCCATAAATGTGGTAGCTCTTTGAGCTATGTTGTATTTTGAATATTAGAATATTATTATAGATTCAGTGAAACAATTATAAAAGATATTTGAGTTATTTCCTCAATCCATATACATCTAAAATAGAATTATACCATATATACAACTTTACATTCTAGTCTTCCTTAAAACAGTGTCATAAATATTTTTCACTGTTAGCATGCATTTTCTCGTTGGTTTAGCAAACATTTGTTGCTGCTGTGAGCTAGTCCTGCTAAGTCTGAGGATAAGAAGGTAAAAGACCGTCCTGGTCGTCCTGGAGCTCACTAGTAGGAGAGACATAGGTTGACAGTGACAGCTCAGGATGATAGGGCAAGAAGAGGAGGGGATGAGGCTGGATGCGGTAGCTCATGCCTGTAATCCCAGCACTTTGGGAGGCCAAGGCAGGATTGCTTGAGGCCAGGAGTTCAAGACAGCCTGTGTAACACAGAGACCCCGTCTCTATTTAAAACGAAGAGGGGGGCCGGGTGCAGTGGCTCATGTCTGTAATCCCAGCACTTTGGGAGGCCAAGGCAGGCAGATCACGAGGTCAGGAGTTCAAGACCAGCCTGGCCAACATGGTGAAACCCCGTGTTTTAAAAAAATGGAGAAGGGGATGAGAGAACTAGAGTAGGTAATGCTCCTAGATGGGGCCAAGGGGCCTTCCCAGAAGTGATACCAAGCTAAGATTTGAGGGGAATGCCAGCCCAAAAGGGGGAAAGGATAAGCTGTTCCATGTGAGGAAAAAACAGCACAGAAATGAGAAGGAACTTGGTAGATTCAGGAGCGCAGAATTATTCAGTGTGGTTGGGGGGTTAGTGAGAGGAAAGGCCAGGTCACAAATGACCTGTGGGTCACAGCAAGAAATTTGTTGTCAGGGAGAGAACATAAGAAGCAGCGAGTGGATTGATGCTTGGTGAGGAGAATTGGGTTTGTTCTGGATGTGTGAGTGTTTCAGACTTAGTGGGACAGCTAAGTGAGAGTTTAGTAGCCATTTCATGCTCTGATGTTTGGAAGAGAAGGCAGTGTTAGAGGTAAGGACTTAGGACTCAGTGGCCTCTGGGTGAAACCCTGGGCATAGACCACCCAGAGACAGTGGGTAAAGTGAGAAAAAGATCAGGACAGATCCCTCCTGGAGTCAGGGGCTATGTAGAGAAGGGAAGAATCTGGCCAGACTGAGGAGGAAGGTTGAGGAAGATGAGAGTAAGCGGAGAGAGAAATGTGTCCTTAGAACTTGGGGTAGAGGAATTTTAAAGTGTTTTCTTCTCATAACTCCTGAGAAGGTTCGAGGTAAGGATGTGTTTGAGTCAGGAGGCTTGAATTAATCGGATCAGTGCCAGTAGTTTCAGGGGAATGGCTCAGTAGTAGTTTTACAGTTTGGACCACAAAAGGGATATAAGTAGAGAGGAAATTTATGGGCAACCATATGCAAAATAAATTTATGAAAGGATGCAGTCTTTTTTTTTTTGAGATGGAGTTTCGCTCTTGTTACCCAGGCTGGAGTGCAATGGCGCGATCTTGGCTAACTGCGACCTCCGCCTCCTGAGTTCAAACAATTCTCCTACCTCAGCCTCCCGAGTAGCTGGGACTACAGGCCCGCGCCATCATGCCCAGCTAATTTTGGTATTTTTAGTAGAGACAGGGTTTCACCATGTTGACCAGGATGCTCTCAATCTCTTGACCTCGTGATATACCCGCCTCGGCCTCCCAAAGTGCTGCGATTATAGGCGAGAGCCACCGCACCCGGCGTGAAAGGATACAGTCTTTAAAATAGATATAGACGTTTATGTGCTTTCTCCCTGCATGCCAGTGGATCTGAGTTGAGCACTTGCTCTAAAACCACTGATTAAGTCTGAAGTTCTTTGGAATGTAGATTTCTTGGGCCCCAACCTAGAATTTCTGGTTGTGACACTTGAGAATTTATGTATTTGAGAATTCAACAGGTGATTCTTGTTTTTCCTAAGGTGTGAAAACCACTGATGTAGTGTTGCTCAGTCATTTTCCTTTACCCCTCATAAATTATTCAAACTATAGAAACATTGGGAGGATAGCACAATAAACACTCATATTCCCTGTACCTGTAGTCACTTCTTTGTTTTCCTCTTTTTTTTTTTTTTTTTTTTTTGAGAAAATGGCTCACTGCAGCCTCAAACTCCCAAACACAAGTGATCCCCCCCGCCCATCTCAGCCTCCCCTAGTAGCTGGGATTACAGGTGCATGCCACTATGTCTGGATAGTTTTTTAATGTTTTTGTAGAGACGGAGTCTCCCTATATTGCCCAGGCTGGTCTTGAACTCCTAAACTCCACCAGTCCAACCCCCATGACTTCCCAAAGTGCTGGGATTATAGGCATGAGCCATCTGACCTGGCCACCAATTGTTAATATTTTATCACCTTTTTTCCTCTTTTTTTTGTTTTTCCTCTTTTCTTTTTTTTGAGACAGAGTCTCGCTCTGTCGCCTAGGCTGGGGTACAGTGGCGCAATCTCGGCTCAGTGCAACCTCTACCTCCCAGCTTCAAGCGATTCTCCTGCCTCAGCCTCCTGAGTAGCTGGGGTTACAGGTGCACACCACCACACCTGGCTTTTTTTTTTTTTTTTTTTTTTCAGTAAAGATAGGGTTTCACCATGTTTGTCAGGCTGGTCTCCAACTCCTGACCTTGTGATCCACCCACCTCTGCCTCCCAAGGTGCTGGGATTACCTGCATGGGCCACCACACCTGGCCTTTCTTCTTTCTTTGGCTGAATAATTTCAAAGTAGGTGCAAATTTAATGCTGTTTTATCGATAAATACTTTAGCATGCTAAGAATAGGGCATTATTCTGAACAACCATATGTCATTTTCATTTTTTTTTAATTTTTATTTATTTACTTTTTAAGTCCATTACCTGCTGATTTTTTGTTTTTGTTTTTGAATTTTTTTTTTTTTCATAATGTCATTTTTCAAGCTACTGGGGAGGGTGAGGCTAAGAAAACTGACAGTTCTCCAGCATGAACCAGTATTCAGCCCATGTTCAAGTTTCCCCATCTGATATTTAAAACGAAAGTTTTTATCTTCTTTTCTTTCAATTTAAGACCCAGGAAGATTCACATTTTGTATTTGATGTGTCTCTTTAGTGTGCCTTTTATTTTTCATGACATCAACTTTTTTTGTTCAGTGTTTTCTCATGATTAAATTTAGGTCAAATACTTTTGCCATGATGATTACATTAGTAGGCACTTGATGAGGTTATCCCTTTATTGCCGAGGTCAATTGAATCACTTATTCAAGGTGCTAACCATTAGACTAAGCACACTCACACTCATCCCTTGGTATTATGGGGCATTGGCTCCAAGAGCCCCAGAGGATACCAAAATCCATGCATGCTCAAATCCCATAAAATCATGTCGTATTTGTATGTAATCTCTCATCCTCCAATATACTTATTAAAAAAAAAATTTTTTTTTTAATAGATAAAGAGTCTTACCATGTTGTTCAAGCTGGTCTCCAACTCCTAGGCTCAAGTGATCCTTCTGCCTGGGCCTCCCAAAGTACTGGGATTACAGCCCAGCCAAAACTGGGGGTCTATATCCTTTTTTGTTTGTTTTGTTTTGTTTTGTTTTGTTTTTGAGACAGGGTCTTGCTGTGTCACCCATGCTGCTGTGCAGTGGCACAATCTCATTGCAGCCTCGAGCTCCTCAACCTCCTGGGTTCAAGCTATCCTCCCACCTCAGCCTCCTGAGTAACTGGGACTAAGAGGGTCACACCACCACACCCGGCTACTTTTTGTATTTTTTGCAGAAATGGGATTTGCCATGTCGCCCAGGCTGGTCTCAAACTTGTGAGATCAAGCCATCTGCCCATCTCAGCTTCCCAAAGTGCTGGGATTCCAGGCGTGAGACACCACAGCTGGCCATAGAGCTTTTTTATCCCCTGACTTCCTGTCCATGTCATGAAGGTTTCCTTTTTCACTCAGAACCATGATTTCCTGACTGTAGTGTCTGAACTTTTTTCCCCTTACAACAAATATAATGCATACTCATCAGATAAAAATCTGTAAATACTGATGAGCAAAAATTATAAATAACATTTTGGGGGCTCTTGTGTGTTAGGGACTTTATATTTGTTAACTCATTGAAGACTGGCAGCAGCCTGAGGGAAAGTAGGGTTTGTGTAGACCTCATTTTGCCGGTGAGGAAAATGAGGCTTGAAGTTAAAGACTACCTTAGAGTCTTAAACTAATAAATGGCAGAGCTGGTTTTCAAGCCAGAAATAACTCATTTATAGCCCTCTTCAAAAGCCTTTTCTATACACAAGAATGGGATCACTCTTTCCCCCTTCTCACTACTGCACTTGACTAGTCTAAAAAAAAAAAAAGAATGGGATCATATTGTGACCATCTTTCCATGTCAATAAATAGGCCCACTACGGTGGCTCACACCTATAATCCCAGCACTTTGGGAGGCTGAGGTGGGTGGATCACAAGGTCAAGAGTTCCAGACCAGCCTGGCCAGCATGGTGAAACCCCCTCTCTACTAAAAATACAAAAATTGGCTGGGCATGGTGGCACGTGCCTGTAGTCCCAGCTATTTGAGAGGCTGAGGTAGGAGAATTGCATGAACATGGAGATGGAGGTTGTGCTGAGTTGAGATGCAGCTTGGGTGACAGAATGAGACTCCATCTCAAAATAAATAAATAAACAAACAGTCTTCACCAGCATTCTTTTTTAATCCAGTGTCCTTTTGTTTTCTCTTCTCCCGGCCTTGTTCCCAGGATCGACGAGAATGTGCTAGGAGCCCAGCTGGACGTTGAGGCTGCCCATTCAGAGATCCTCAAGTACTTCCAGTCAGTCACCTCCAACCGGTGGCTCATGGTCAAAATCTTCCTCATTCTCATTGTCTTCTTCATCATCTTTGTGGTCTTCCTTGCTTGAACCTGCTCCACTCTGAGGCACTCCGTTGGGGTTTGGGACCCTCCTGGGAGGGCAAGTGGCCAGTGCTGCCACCGAGCCTGTGCAGGGTGCTTGGGAGAAAGGCCCTGTTTCCCCTGGAACTGCTAAGAATGGCCACTGCCCCTGATCTCCCACCCCTTGCCTCTGGCCACCCTGTCCTGCCCCCACCACCCTCTGGCCCATGAAACACACACAGTTCTGGATTGGGACTCTGCTGTGAAGTGACTGGAAGGGAGCAGAGGCCAGCTGGGGGCCAGCTGGGGGAGGTTGCCTCTACTAGGAGATTTTTATAAACCCTCTCCAACCTCTCCCAAAGGAAGCTTTGGCAGCAAAGGGAGATGATGCCCTTCCCCCCACCTTCCTGTGAGTGAGAGAGAGGAAGTAAAATGTCCCAGGGACCAATTTTCCCATCTGGGTTAGGACTTGACCTCTTTCTTCTTCCTCTTTCACCATGTGAGGCAGGGAGCCCTGAGCCCTTCAGCTGCCTGCACAACCTCCGACATTGGCTGCTGGTGACTCTCAATCTGCCAAATGTGCTGCAGCCCGTTTTCTCCCAATTACAGCAAGACTGTCATCCTCACTAGCTATGTCATCATTTCTGGGTGGGAGCGTCGAAGGGCCTAGGCAGTGAGTGGAATGAGCCCACTGCCCAGTACCAGCACTGAAAGGGTTGGGCTAATGGCTCTGCTGGGTATCACTGCTGTGACAGGCTATATTGGGCTCTGACACAGAGCTGCCTCTAGGCAGGGCAGAACCAAGTGTTGCAACACTTCATTAGCATGGAAATTTCCTTTCACACAGGGGAGCAGGATCCCAGAGGGGGTCCTTGATTGGTGGCAACTTCAGGACAATCTCAAGCAGTGTTTGGACCTGTTTTATATCTTCCTTAAGCTAAGCAAGGCAGAAGCTCTGCCTGCTGCCCGGAGTGGAAGGTGAAGAATTTGTTCCCAACTCCAGCTGAGGCTTTTGGTTCCCTCCAAGCCCCTCACCAAATCAAAGCCAATCACAGAGAATGGAGGAGACACCTGTCCAGAATACCCACCATCCAGGTGTGCTTTGTTCTTCCTGACCAAGACTGAACCACATTCTGAGGCTACTGAGTGCCCCTGTCTCACATATTCCAAAGGAAGCTCAAGCTATAGAGACAATCAGGCTGGTGCTTCTGGGGGTCTAGGAGATCCCAAGGCCCTGATAACTTTCAAATGTCCTCGTTGGCATCTCTAGCAAGTTGTCTGCCACTGCTGGTGAACTTCACTGTCGGCCCTATTGACACGATGGGTTTCTAGTAGGGAACGCCATTGATGGAAAGTCTAGACAATGCTCGGCAAAGCCCGGATAGATGCCGTCTCATTTGACTCGGCAACTCGCGGCGGGGCGGGTGGGGCTGGGGGAATGCATAGAACAGAAATTCATTTATTTCATAAATAAATGCTGAGTTTCTACTGTATGCCAGGCATAGTACCGAACCAAGCCCTCGAGGAAAAAAGCCATTAACTAGTCAAGGTTCCTGCTACCATGAAGTTTACATTCTAATTCTCAACTTCATGATTATTAATCCATCTTATAGGCGAAGAAAGCGAGGCATAGACAAGGAGCCGAGCTGAAACTGGCTAAATTCCCGTAGGGGTCTAAGCCATCACTGCCACCTGGAGGCGCGGTCTCCATTCCTCGGAAGCCCTTCATGCCGTCCCCTTCCCCCGCTCTGAACTCTGGGCTGCAGTTGCAGCACTCTGTTCCAGCACTAACTCTGGAGGTGCCCAGGGCAGCGTCAGCGGACAAATGAAAAGGTGCGGGGACCTGCTGGCAGCCAGCCCGAGTTCCGGAGGGTCAGGCCCCGCCCCTCGCAGGACGGGCTTAAGTGTGCGCACGCGCAGGGGCCGCGCTTTCTCCGGGCGGTGGTACCGCCCACAGCCTAGAACGTCAGCGGCGCGCGACGTGCTCTGCCGAATAAATACGGTGGCGCCCGTCGTAGGGACACTTTGGTCCTGAGCGCTTGGGGAGTTCGGACGTTTGCCGGCGTAGCGGCCCGCGCCTGAGCCCGCCCTTGCTCTTCGCTGTGGCATGGCGGACGAGGGGAAGTCGTACAGCGGTCAGTGCTGGTCCTTGGGTCGGGAGCCGGCTATTTGGGACCCCGGGGTGGGCGGCGCCGGCCTAGGCCTCAGCCCCTGGGACGTGAGGCCGCAGGGGCTCGGCGTCCGTGGGGGAGCGGCGCGCGGAGGAACTGGAGCAGTTGAAGGGGACACTGAGTTGTTGAACTCCTGGATTCGTGTTGGAATCCTGGTGTTGGAGGACCTGCGGCTCGGAGCGGGTGGCCTGGGGGTGGGGTGACGGGATTCCTTTGAACTTTGTGGGTGGTTGATGCCTGTCAGTTCGGTTTGGCGGCCTGACTCTTCCTTTAATGTGAGTTCGTGGGCTGCCCTGGTGCCTAATTTTTACTGCGTCCAGTCGGTCTTGAATCCTCGGGCCTGGGTTTGGCTTAATATTTCAGACACATCAACTGGATGTTCTAGTCTGAACACTACACTGGGTGTTAGTCTTTTGTAGTAGTTAGGAGTGCATGGCGGAGGTTGAAACCGTGAATTTAAAACTCTCGTTTTCCACCTCCTTAATGCGGAATAACAACAGTATCTGTTTTTTAAGAGTGGAGGGGGCGGGCGGGGGTGAGGGGAATGAGATCATTTCTATCAAGTGCCTGAAGCATAGTGGCCGGCACTGGAGAAAGTTCTCAGTGAATGTTAGATGCCCCTTCTGTGTACTTTTTTTCCTAGGGTCATTTGTTGAGATTCATTGTTTACAGAGCATCTGTATTAGGCAGACCTCTTTTGGGAGTTAGGGACCTTTTAAAGATGCCAATCCTACACAGCATGAGTCAGAAGGTCATATTCCTGGAGAGCATTCCAGGGTCCCTGGTTAAGCACCTGAGCCTGGCACTGCCACTAGAGCCTGAGTCTAGAAGTTGTCTGTCTTCTGAGTTAAAGGCCATTTCTGGCCAAGGAAATGAAGAGCTCCTCACAAAACTTCAAACTGGCAATTTGAGAACAAGGAGAATTTTTTAGAGGATCCTGAAATTGGTCATATTTTTAACTGGCATCTATCCTGTATAGACAAAGTATTGAGTGGCAGATTTCACGTGGCTTTCAGAGGTCTGATTTGTGTTCAGTTACACTTTTGGTTCTCACATTTCTACATTCTGCTTCTCTCTCTTTTTTTTTTTTTTTTTTTAAGATGGGGTTTCACCGTGATGGCCAGGCTGATCTTGAACTCCTGACCTCAGTTGATCCACCCACCTCGGCCTCCCAAAGTGCTAGGATTACAGGCGTGAGCCACCACACCCTGCCTCTGCTTCTCTCTAATTCCAGTTTCTGCTTCATTTTTCAAAAGCCCTACACAATTTTCCAATAACTTTTCCCCTGATGCTTCCCTCCCACAGAGAGGGTTCTTACCTCTGGACTGGCAGTGGAGTTTGCATGGAGATGGCCTCTGTAGTTAGTATGTATTTCTTCCCATAGTGCAGAGTACTAGAAACTGTGATTGCCACACCAAGCAGGACCAGTCAGTTACTCCTAATTTGTGTTTCTGTTTCTAACTCCAGAGCACGATGATGAACGTGTTAATTTCCCTCAAAGAAGGAAGAAGGTCGGGGTCCCTTCCGGTGGAAATATGGTGAAGGAAACCGTAGGTCTGGAAGAGGTGGTTCTGGTATTCGGTCTTCCCGCCTTGAGGAAGATGATGGAGATGTGGCAATGAGTGATGCCCAAGATGGTCCCCGAGTACGATAGTAAGTGACCAGTTGGTTGGGTTTGAATTTAGTGGCCCATGAGATTATATGGCTCTTTTCCTTGTCATTTCCATGTCATTTCCCTTCCAACCTGGAAGAGTGAGAAATGCCAGGAGTAGCTTAATGATTGAACAATCTTAGTTGTAGTCCCACTAGCAGTGCAGGTAGGTCTCTGAGAAGACTTTCGTAGCATTTATGGTCATTTTATTCTCTGTTTACCCACAGCAACCCCTACACCACCCGGCCTAACCGTCGGGGTGATACGTGGCATGATCGAGATCGCATTCATGTTACCGTGCGGAGAGACAGAGCTCCTTCAGAGAGAGGAGGAGCTGGCACCAGCCAGGATGGGACCTCAAAGAACTGGTTCAAAATTACAGTGAGTTCTTGGAGAAAGTAAATGGTGCAGTAGCGATGGGAGGCCACACTCAGCCTGGAGATGTTTAGTTTTATTCCACAAAAATTATTATTATTATTTTTTTTTAATTTTTTTGAGATGGAGTCTGCTCTGTCACCCAGGCTGCAGTGCAGTGGTGTGATCTCGGCTCACTGTAGCCTCCGCCTGCCGAGTTCAAGCGATTCTTCTGTCTCAGCCTTCCAAGTAGCTGAAACTATAGGCGCCCACCACTACGCCTGGCTAATTGTTGTATTTTTAGTAAAGACAAGGTTTCACCATATTAGTCAGGCTGGTCCTGACCTCGTGATCTGCCTGCCTCAGCCTCCCAAAGTGCTGGGATTACAGGCATGAGCCACCACATCCGGCCCAAAAATTATTTTTGTCAGCTGTTTACTTCACAGTCAAGCATCTGTCTTTTCTCCTAGGAATCAGTATCTTAGAGCAGGTTCAGAGAAGGGGTGGATGAGAAATATGAAAACTGGTTGGGGGAGGGAGTAATTCCTCTGGATGTCTTCATTTGGCTCAAGCTGAGTGTGGGGCTTGGAGTCCCTGGAGTTCTCTGAGGGGCAGGCAAGGTGTAAATAATATCTTGGAACTTTTAGAATAAAAAAAAATTGATTTTTTTTTTTGAGGGATTATAAGTGTAAGTGGGCTGGGTACAGGGGCTCATGCCTGTGATCCCTGCACTTTGAGAGGCTGAGGCAGGGGATCACTTGAGGCTGGGAGTTTGAGACCAGTCTGGGAAATACAGCAAGACCCCTTCTCTACAGAGAATTTTAAAATTAGCCAGGCATGGTGGTGCATGCCTATAGCCCTAGCTACTTCAGAAGGCTGATAGGAGGATCGCTTGAGCCCAGGAGATGAAGGCTGCAGTGAGCTATGATTGCACCACTGCACTCCAGCCTGAGTGACAGAGTGAGGCGCCCTGTTACTAAAAAGAAAAAATAGCCGGGCGCGGTGGCTCACACCTGTAATCCTAGCACTTTGGGAGGCCGAGGTGGGTGGATTACTTGAGGTCAGGAGTGCAAGACCAGCCTGGCCGTCATGGTGAAACCCCCTCTTTAAAAAAGAAAAAAAAAAAATAGTAAGTGTAAGTGGAGAGAAAAGAGTTCACAGCTATTGTCCTTTAACTTGAGCAACAACAGGCTATGCAGGCTGTATGACATGTCTAGTATTGTGCAGAAGGCACCCAACCCAAAGATCCTATGTGTGTCTCCAGTAGAAAACTTAACACTGGTCCTTTCTTTAGAATGTCTTTTAAAGTTTAGTAGAAGGTATAAAAGGCGTTGTATTGGGTCTGCTATTCAGCCTTACGTATAATTCCCTTCTTTTCTCTCCGATTTCTAGATTCCTTATGGCAAAAAGTATGACAAGGCATGGCTCCTGAGCATGATTCAGAGCAAGTGCAGTGTGCCCTTCACCCCTATTGAGGTAAGACAAGGCCTGAGTGGCTGGCTGGCTGGGCACCAGGGATGGGCAAGGGGCTCTGAACTCCCAGTGTAATGCTCCTGTTTCCTCTTGCAGTTTCACTATGAGAATACACGGGCCCAGTTCTTTGTTGAGGACGCCAGCACTGCCTCTGCATTGAAAGCTATCAACTATAAGATTTTGGATCGGGAGAACCGGAGGGTGTGTTTAAAGGGCGTGGCTTGGCTGGAGGTGGAGGTTGGTGATCAGACAAGGGACTGGGGCTTAGGCTTCCCTAGAGTTTTCTGTACCCTTTGTGTCTTCCCTCCAGATATCTATCATCATCAACTCCTCTCCTCCGCCCCCCACTATACTGAATGAGCTGAAGCCAGAACAAGTAGAACAGCTAAAGGTGAGGCAGGCTCAAATTAGATATGTTTCCAACCCAGTCTTACCACTTCTCACACCCCCACCCCCCACACACAATCCCAGTAACCACTAAACCTTTCTTCCTTTGTAGCTGATCATGAGCAAACGATATGATGGCTCCCAACAAGCCCTTGACCTCAAGGGCCTTCGTTCAGACCCAGGTATGGTTGATAACAGTAGTTCTCAGATAGGTGGTAACAGGTGGGGATCTGTCAGGGAGGGAAAGTTTGAGGATATTTTAGTGCTAACGCTGACCTGGGCAAGACCTCTCAGTCTCCGTTTTCGTTTTCCTTCCCTTCTTCCTGAAGATTTGGTGGCCCAGAACATTGATGTTGTCCTGAATCGCAGAAGCTGTATGGCAGCTACCCTGAGAATCATTGAAGAGAACATCCCTGAGGTAAGGCCTTTGACCCAATATTAGGCATGAGGAAGCAGGGTGGGTTAGATAGGATGTGGCTGGAGGGCAAATTTGTCTCTGATCGACTTGCTGGTGGTGCTTTCTTTAAACTCCTTTCTCCTCACAGCTATTGTCCTTGAACTTGAGCAACAACAGGCTATACAGGCTGGATGACATGTCTAGCATTGTGCAGAAGGCACCCAACCTGAAGATCCTAAACCTTTCTGGAAATGAAGTGAGAGTTGATACCTCAGCTGTTTTTCAGGGGGGTGGGTAGAGGGTGTGGAGGGTTTGTCTGGTAATGGCAAGAGGCAAGAGACAGAACTCAGGCCAGATGTGGTGGCTTGTGACTGTAATCCCAACACTTTGGGAGACCAAGGCAGGAGGATCACTTAAGGCCAGGAGTTTGCCTAGCCACTCTAGGGGGCTGAGGTGGGAGGATTGCTTGAGCTCAGGAGTTCAAGGCTGCAGTGAGTTAGATTGTGCCATTACATTCCAGCCTGAGCAACCTGTCTCAAATTTTTTTAATGAAAAAAGCCAGCATGATGTCACATGCCTATAGTCCTAGCTACCCAGGAGTCTGAGGTGGGAGGATCTCTTGAGTCCAGGAGTTTGAGGCTGCAGTGAAGTATGATCATGCCACGGCACTGAAGCCTGGGTGACAGAGCAAGACCTTGTCTCTAAAATTAAAAAAAAAGAAAATCTAAAAAGATTAAACAAGAAGATCTCAGAGCAGAGCTAATGGTAGGGATTGGAGGTGTGGGGATCCAGCTGGCTCTGTTCACCACGATCTCCTCCCATTTTTCCCCCCTACCCTTTGCAGTTGAAGTCTGAGCGGGAGTTGGACAAGATAAAGGGGCTGAAGCTAGAAGAGCTGTGGCTCGACGGAAACTCCCTGTGTGACACCTTTCGAGACCAGTCCACCTACATTAGGTCAGTTGTAGCCTCTGTCTCCCCTCCTGGGGACCTTCACCCCCTGGGAGGCTGAGCTAATGCATCCTGACCAGTGACCGTCTGCAGGAGATGTGCAGCCCTGAGCTCAGCCACCTGTCCTTTGGGAGGATCATGTGCTCCCCACTTTGGTCTGTCTATGTCTTCTACCTTTGTCCTAAGATCTTCTCTTTACTTTTCACCTGACTCTCTGTTTGCTGGGACGGTGGCCATTCTTTCTCTTTTCCTTCCTGAATACAGCCTTTTCTAGAATCTCCCCTATTCTGTTGTTCCAGGAAAGGCAACTCCCCATTTCTAGTCTGACCAGAGGGTATCTTGTACATACCCTATAGATGGGGTTGCCTTGTGCCAAGAGCCTGGTGTCCACGGGCTGAGGAAGCCCTCCCTGAGATTTCCTACTGAGATGGGCCTTCCCTCCTTGTGTACTGTGATGGCCCCTCTTGCCCTTGTGCCAGAGGACCCTTTTCTCAGAATCTATTTGCCCCAAGGCTATTGCCTTGGCTTTCCTGCCCATGCTGAGGTTGAGGCTTCCTAGGGGCTGGTGCCGTGCAATCTGTCTCTCTTGCCCAGTGCTATGACCTGGGCTCTCCCTGGAGAAGAAACCTGGGTTCCCCAAGATGTGACTGGAGCTGGGGCCCCGCCAGTAGGCGTGGGACTCCCAAGGCAGGTGCTGGGCGTGGAGGCCACAGGGGCATAGTCTACCAAGGAGACAGAGAACTACCCCCTCGGGGGCACTGCCTCTCCCTCACTCACACACTGCACGTCACCCTGTTGGCCCCCAGTGGATGGCTGGTTAGCCAGAGACGGGTAAGATTCCCTCAGGGAAGGAACAACCTAAGACAGGCACAGTCGCAGAGGGGCCATCAGGAGAGAACTTGAAGGCAACAGAGGTGAGGCACAGACCCTCACCCCCCACAACCATACAGGGTCCTGAACCCTTACACCTTCTGAGGGAGGTCTCCTGCCCCCATGGCTGCTTTGCTTCCCACGCCCAGCTTAGATCGGGACCCAGGTAGCAGACAGAGACCTGGCCAACAGCAAGTGCCCACTCACCACAGCAAGGATTTGTTTCTCATTTCTAACTTGGACCACAGGGATGGGGCAGCTGAAAGAAAGGGCTGTGTCAGGCTGTCTTTCTCTCTTTCTTCCTCGTTTTTCTAGATGCGTTCTTGCTTTGTAGTTCTTTCCCTTTTTCTTGGCTTTCTCTTGCCTTTTCCTCTCTATCTCCTATACCTCCCCCATCTCTCCCTTGCCCCTGTCCCTGCCCCATCCTGCCTTTTTCTCTTTTCCTCCTTTTCCTTTCCTTTCTTATTCCTTTGCCTCTCAATCCCTGAGCCCCACCTGCTCATCTCCCTGCCCCAACATCCTGTGCCATCCCTGTGGTGTGTTTGGGTCTTGGCCAAGGCCAGACCTGGCAGAACTGATGGATACCTGGTGAGGCAGCGGAGCCCCTGGGCTCCCACCCCATTCCCTCCTCCCGGGGCTGCACAGGTGAGTAGGTGGAAGGTAAGGGGGGCAGGGAGGGGGAAGGAGGTCCTAGGCTTAAAGCCTGGGCTTGGAGTGCGTGGCAGTCAGAATCAGGCAGAGAGAAAGAGACAGCCTTCAAGGCAGTCCATGTCTGGGTGCCCCGGGTCAGGTGGGGAGTGGGGGCCATTTTTTCCTGAGCGCAGGCTGGGAAGGAGTGGAGGGATGAGCAGGATGGGATGGGCTGTCCCTCGGGTTTGGTATATTTGCTCCTAGAGCAGCCCAGGAGGCACGGTGGCTCTGAAGCGTCACTCACTTCTGTCCCGTTCTTGACAGCGCCATTCGTGAACGATTTCCCAAGTTATTACGTCTGGTAAGTCTATAATTTTTTGTCATTCTAACAAGCACAGCATCTCCCCACTCACAAGGTTTCCTGGATACTTTTCTTTTTTCATTTTTTGAGACGGAGTCTCGCCCTCTCACCCAGGCTGTAGTGCAACTACGTGATTTCAGCTGACTGCAACTTCCTCCTCCCAGGTTCAAGTGATTCTCCTGCCTCAGCCTCCCAATAGCTGGGGTTACAGGCACCACCACGCTTGGCTAATTTTTACATTTTTAGTAGAGATGGGGTTTCACCATGTTGGCCAGGCTGGCCTTGAACTCCTGACTTCAGGTAATCCACCCACCTCGGCCTCCCAGAGTGCCGGGATTACAGGATTACAGGTGTAAGCCATCGCACCCTGCTCTTTTTCCGTTGTTTTTTTGTTTGTTTGTTTGTTTTTAAAGCAGAGTCTTGTTCTGTTGCCTAGAGTGCAGTGGTTCGATCTCGAATCACTGCAACCTCTGCCTCCTGGGTTCAAGCGAGTCTCCTGTCTCAGCCTCCCAAGTAGCTGGGATTACAGGCATGCGCCAAGACGCCTGGCTAATTTTATTTGGTTTTGTTTGGTTTGGTTTTTTGAGATGGAGTCTCGCTCTTGTTGCCCAGGCTGCAGTGCCGTGGCGTGATCTCAGCTCACTGCAGCCTCCGCCTCCCGAGTTCAAGGGGTTCTCCTGCCTTAGCCTCCCAAGTAGCTGGGATTGCAAGTGCCTGCCACATGCTTGGCTAATTTTTTGTATTTTTAGTAGAGATGATGTTTTGCCATGTTGGTCAGGTTGGTCTTGAACTCTCGACCTCAGGTGATCTGCCCGCCTCGGCCTTCCAAAGTGCTGGGATTACAGGTGTGAGCCACTGCGCCCAGCCTCTTTGTATTTTTAGTAGGGAGTGGGGGCCATTTTTCCCTGGCTGGTGAAACAACACGGTGTTTCACCATGTTGGCCAGGCTGGTCTTGAACTCCTGACCTCAAGTGATCCACTTACCTCTGCCTCCCCCGTGTGCTGGGATTATAGGTGTGAGCCACCACGCCTGGTCTGGATTCCTGGATACTTTTCTTTTTTTTTTTTTTTTTTTTTTTCCTGGATACTTTTCATGACGCTTTCTTCCACTTGACTTTTGACCCTTCTCTCCTAGTTCTGCTTATCAGTCCAGTTTTTTTCTCTCATGTTTGCACTGACAACTTTCTTTTTTGTTTGTTTTTTGAGATAGGATCTGGCTCTGTTGTCCAGGCTGGAGTGCAGTGCTACAATCTTAGCTTTTACTGTAACCTCCACCTGCCAGGCTCAAGTGATCCTCCCACTTCAGCCTTCCAAGTAGCTGGGAATACAGGCACGCACCACCATGCCCAGATGATTTTTGTAATTTTGATAGAGATGGGGTTTTGCCATGTTGCCCAGGCTGGTCTCAAACTTCTGGGGTCAAGCCATCCTCCTGCCTCAGCCTCCCAAAGTTCTGAGATCACAGGTGTGAGCCACTGTGCCCAGTCTACAATGTCAGCTTTTACTTCTTTCCACAGGATGGCCATGAGCTACCCCCACCAATTGCCTTTGATATTGAACCCCCACGACGTTACCGCCCTGTAAGGTAGGAAGCACAGACAGAGTAAGAATTTGTGTGTGGAGAGGATACTGCTTCCATGGTCCTAATACCTGTTTGATTCCAGGGAAGCTATTTTGGAACAGAAAACTTGAAGAGTCTGGTCCTGCACTTCCTACAGCAGTAAGTATCCCAGGACTCCCTCTTCACAGCCGAGGCTGGGCAAAGTCGGACAGACCCAGGCATACCTCTTTTTTTTCTGGACAGAATGTCACTCTTTTGCCTTAGCTGGAGTGCAGTGGCACAATCTTGGCTCACTGCAACCTCTACCTTCTAGGTTCAAGAGCTTTCTTCTGTCTCAGCCTCTCCGTAGCTGGGATTATAGGTGGCTGCCACCACGCCTAGCTAATTTTTTTTTTCTTTTTTTTGGAGATGGAGTGTCACTTTGTTACCCAGGTCGGAGTGCAATGGCATGATCTCGGCTTGCTGCAACCTCTGCCTCCTGGGTTAGAGTGATTCTCCTGCTTCAGCCTCCTGAGTAGCTGGGATTACAGGTGCCCACCGCCATGCCTGGCTGATTTTTTGTATTTTTAGTAGAGATGGGGTTTTGCCACACTGGCCAGCTTGGTCTCAAACTCCTTATCTCAGGTGATCCACCCGCCTCTGCCTCCCAAAGTGCTAGCATTACAGGCATGAGCCACCATGCTGAGCCATTTTTTTGGAATTTTAGTAGAGACGGTTTCACCATGTTGCCCAGGCTGGTCTCAACTCCTGGGCTCAAGCAATTCACCCGCCTCGGCCTCCTAAAGTGGTGGGATTACAGGCATGAGCCACCGTGCTCAGCCACAGCTCACTCTTGGGAGGTACTGGGTCCTTCTGTGGCTGTAGACCACAGAGCCTATACTTTCTCTTTTGTTTTTCCCACAGGTACTATGCTATTTATGACTCTGGAGACCGGCAAGGGCTCCTAGATGCCTACCATGATGGGGCCTGTTGTTCCCTGAGCATTCCTTTCATTCCTCAAAACCCTGCCCGGTGAGTATCACATCCCAGAATCTGCCTGGGACCACAGGGTTTCCCAGCAGATACAGGGCAACACTTGCTGCAGCACTGCTCTGAACACCGTGTCCATTCCTCTTATTCCCCCCAGAAGCAACTTGGCCGAGTATTTCAAGGATAGCAGAAATGTGAAGAAGCTTAAAGACCCTAGTAAGTGTGTGATGTGAACAAAACAGGATGGGAAAAGGGCACGGGAAGGACATAAAACTCAGGAGTATGTGGCAGCCCCACTGAGCTTTCTCCACCCACAGCCTTGCGGTTCCGGCTGTTGAAGCACACGCGTCTCAATGTTGTTGCCTTCCTCAACGAATTGCCCAAAACCCAGCACGACGTCAATTCCTTCGTGGTAGACATAAGCGCCCAGACAGTAAGCTCCTGCTTGTGCCCTGACAGAAGCCTAGAATTGGGGTGGGGGTGGGATTTAGTAGGCAAGGTTGGGTTGCGCTAAGAAGTCTACATTGTACCTGATGCTACTTCTCTTTCAGAGCACACTCTTGTGTTTTTCTGTCAATGGAGTCTTTAAGGAAGGTAAGAATCTTTAAAGTCCTGAGTTTGTAGCATGGTCCCACCCCCAGCTGGAATGTTCCTCAGCACTCTTAGCTTCCTAGCTACTTTATCTCCCATTTTCTTTTGAACTCCTTCTCCCATTTTGCTTCCAAGCCATCTTGGCTTGGCCTCCCCTCTCCACCTGTCCTGTCAGGGTATTGGAAAAGCCTGGGGATTAGGAAGACTTTGGAGTCAGGCAGTTCTTAGTTTCCATCCCAGTTTTGGTTGTGTGGGGCTGTGGACAAGTAACATTACTTCTAAGACTTAGGTTATTTATTTGTAAGATGGGGTAGTAGCCATCTCACAGTGGGGCCGTAGGAAGTAAAAGGCAATAACTTACAAAGTGCTTGGCCTTGGGCCTGGCACACAGGTTAGTAGTAATAACTACTAACCCACTGATAGCATCTGTGTGCCAGATATTATTGTCCTCTCTGCCCAACCCTTCACCCCACCTCTACTTCCCTTATACATTTAATCATCCCTGTCTGGCCCGCTAGGATTCTTTATATCAGAGAAGACCATGATTCAAGAAGCTGTTTGTAAACATAAACCACTAGCGACCCTAAGGTGTCCTTGCTGTTTTTCTCATTGCAGTGGATGGAAAGTCCCGGGATTCTTTGCGAGCCTTCACCCGGACATTCATTGCTGTTCCTGCTACCAATTCAGGGTAAGTATTCTGCTTTTCACATTGGATACCCGTCCTAATCCATGGCCAACAGTGTGGTAATTGGAGGGTAGAGTCAGTCTTCGGGGTGCTTTCAGAAAGGCAACAGGAAATTGGGGAAAGCTCACATAGTAGTTAAGAGCTAGTCTGGAGCTCGGCTCTGGAATCGTGCTGTTTGGGTTTTCATCCTGGCTCCAGCACTTCCTAGCAAGTAGGCTGCTGCCTCATCTGAAAAGTCATGTAACAATATCACTTCCTAAGTTTGTTGTGAAGATGAATAAAGGGCTAAGAACTGTCCATGTGTTGGGAGAACTCTAGTGTGTTTGGTAGATAATCCTTCCAAACATGGATTCCATGGGAGGAGATAAATGATAAAAGGTAACAATAGCTAAGAGTGGGAGGGGAACCTTGTGAATACTGAAGGAATCTGAGAATAGGAATGATGTTGGGAGATGACATTATATATCTGTCCAGCTTTTTAAGTGCTCTTTGTCCTCAAGGCTGTGTATTGTAAACGACGAGCTATTTGTGCGGAATGCCAGTTCTGAAGAGATCCAAAGAGCCTTTGCTATGCCTGCACCCACGCCTTCCTCCAGCCCAGTGCCCACCCTCTCTCCAGAGCAGCAGGAAATGTTGCAGGCATTCTCTACCCAGTCTGGCATGAACCTCGAGTGGTCCCAGAAGTGAGTGTTGGGCATGTGTAGGGTCAGGATGAACTGAAGTAGGGCTAGTAGTAAGAGAGCTCCTGACAGGTGGTTTGTTTGTTTGTTTGTTTGTTTTTTAATTAGCGACAAGGTCTTGCTCTGTCATCCAGGCTGGAGTGTAGTGGTGATCATAACTCACTATAACCTCTAACTCCTGGACACAAGCTATCCTCTCACCTTAGCCTCCAGAGTAGCTGGAACTGTAGGCATGTGCCAGCATACCCAGCTAATTTTTTTTTTTTTTTTAATTTTTTGTAGAGACCATCTTGCTATGTTGCTCAGGCTGGTCCTGAGCTCAGGTAATCCTCCTGCCTCGGCCTCTCAAAACGCAGGGATAATAGGCATGAGCCATTGTGCCCAGCCAAATTTTTATCTGCTTATTTTGAGACAGGGTCTCATTCTGATGCCCAGGCTGGAGTACAGTGGTGTGATCACAGCTCACTGCTAGGGCTCAGGTGATTCTCCCACTTCAGCTACCTGAGTAGCTGGGACTACAGGTATAGGCCACAGCACCCGGCTAATTTTTTTGTATTTCTTCGTAGAGATGGGATTTCGCCATGTTTCCCACCTAGGCCTCCCAAAGTGCTGGGGTTATAGGTGTGAACTACTATGTCTGGCCTCCTGAAATTTTAAAAGGCAAAACTTTTTGCTGCTTAAAAAAGCCCAATAGTTGACTGGGTGTGGTGGCTCACGCCTGTAATCTCAACACTTTGGGAGGCTGAGATGGTCATGAGATCTAGAGATCGAGACCATCCTGGCCAACATGGTGAAACCGTGTCTCTACTAAAAATATAAAAATGAGCTGGGTGTGGTGGCATGCCCCTATAGTCCCAGCTACTCCGGAGTTTGAGGTGGGAGAATCACTTGAACCCGGGAGGCAGAGGTTGCAGTGAGCTGAGATCTTGCCACTGCACTCCAGCCTGGGATGAGAGCAAGACTTCGTCTCAAAAAAAAAAAAAAAAAAACGCAAACAAAAAAAAAAAGATGGTTTATAAAAAATTTGCCTATGCATAAATTAGCATAAAAAATTCAGCCCGGTGCAGTGGCTCATGCCTGTAATCCCAGCACTTTGGGAGGCAGAGGTGGGTGGATCACAAGGTCAGGAGTTTGAGACCAGCCTAGCCAATCCGTCTCTACTAAAAATACAAAAAATAATTAGCCAGGCATGGTGGCACAAGCCTGTAATCCTAGCTACTTGGCAGACTGAGGCAGGAGAACTGCTTGAACCTGGGAGGCAGAGGTTGCAGTGGGCGGAGCTTGTGACATTACATTCCAGCCTGGGAGGAGACAGAGCTAGAATGTCTCAAAAAAAAAAAAAAAAATTGACCGGTATGTGGTGGCTCACACCTGTAATCCCATCACTTTGGGAGGCTGAGGTGTGGGCATCATGAGGTCAGGAGTTGGAGACCATCCTGGGTAACATGATGAATCCCTGTCTCTACTAAAAAATACAAAAAATTATCTGGGCATGGTGGCATGCACCTGTAGTTCCAGCTACTAGGGAGGCTAAGGCAGGAGAATCGCTTAAACCCAGGAGGTGAAGGTTGCAGTGAGCCAAGATCAAGCCACTGCACTCTAGCCTGGGCGACAGAGGGAAACTCTTAAAAAAAAAAAAAAAAAAAATTAAAGGCTGGGCGCGGTGGCTCACGCCTGTAATCCAAACACTTTGGAGGCCAAGGCGGGCGGATCACCTGAGATCAGGAGTTCAAGACCAGCCTGACCAACATGGTGAAACCCCGTCTTAAAAAAAAAAAAAAATTAAAAGCCAAAATGGAAGTTCCTTTTTATATACTGTTTTGCAACTTAGTTTCTTTACTTAGACCATGAACATCTCTCCTTACTAGTGTAAAAACTCTCTTGGGCTTGACAGCTATTTAATACTCCTTATCTTTGATAGATCATTGGTAGAACATTTGGACGTTTACTAATTTCTCACTTGTGTAAGTAGTGCAAGGATATATAAGAATGTACATACTTGTTGGCAAACTTGGGTGCTTTTATAGAATGGACTTTCAAATGGCATTTAGGGGTCAAGAGTTTTTTTTTTTTTTTTAAGAGACGGGGTTTCACCATGTTGGCCAAGCTGGTCTCAAACTCCTGGCCTCAAGTGATCCACCTACCTCGGCCTCCCAAAGTGCTGGGATTACAGGCGTGAGCCACCACGCCCGGCCAGGGTCAGAGTTCTTATGGAGCTGCCTGTTCTCTCCACTCCAGGTGCCTTCAGGACAACAACTGGGACTACACCAGATCTGCCCAGGCCTTCACTCATCTCAAGGTAAGGTCTGGAAATACAGTGGCAAAAACACTAGGATCTCCTGGCCTTCAGGTCAGGTTAGGTGGGGTTGTTAAGTGGGGAGGGTAGGCCTGCCTCTACTGACCTTTCATTTTTCTCCAGGCCAAGGGTGAGATCCCAGAAGTAGCATTCATGAAGTGATCGTAGTCATGCCCCAGAAGCAGCCCCCCTGTAAATAGCTGTTGGATATTACTGTCTGGTTGTCATCTGTCATCTCCTCCTGTCTGGCCCAAGGCTGCCCTGTGACTGTGACCAAGGAGGGAGGGCTGCTGGATCCTTCTCACCTGCCTTCTGGAAGACTTCAGAAGATTGAGCCTCACTGGTGCCAGGAAGCCAAAGCTTACTTTGTAGAACTGACACTAAACTACCCGAAGGATTTAGGTGCTTTGTGTACTTAACCCCAGGACCTCCTTACTTTTTAAGATAAAGAGTGATGTTGTATTTTGTGTTCTGCGTGCTGGATCCGTTTTCTCCCCCCAGCTCTGAGGGGGAGGGCGGGCCCTGTAGCGGGGAAGAGGGGAGGTGGCTCCGCGGCAGGAAGCCCCGCCCCGGAAGTCGGCTAGTCATGGCGGCGCTTAGGAGGCGGTGGCTCAGGGGGCTGCTAGCGGCGTTGCGGACCCTGCCCACGCGCCGGCTCCTGCAAGTCGCGACCTTGCAACGGGATGTGCTGCTCTTTGAGCACGAACGGGGCCGCTTCTTCACCATCCTTGGGCTGTTCTGCGCGGGCCAGGGCGTCTTCTGGGCCTCCCTGGCTGTGGCAACCGCGTTCCGGCCCCATGTCCCGGTGCAGCCTCAGGATGAGGAGGTCCCAAACCATGGCCGCGACCTGCGCTCCGCGCTTTGGCGCTACGGTCTGGCCGTCGGCTGCGGCGCCATCGGTAAGACGTGGGCTGCCTTCCCACTATTTCAACATGGGTGGCAGAACAGGACCTTCCGTACGCAGGCAGGGAGTATCAGGGGCCCTTTATCCCAGATGAGCAAGAATGGCGGGTGGGCTTGCCCCATAGAAATGCAAAACACTGATGTCTCTGAGCACCATGCCCTGTCATAGTCTAGGCTGGTCTGCCCTTCACTCTGCAACCTTGAGCAAGGTCCTTAAAGCTGTGGACCCGGCCGGGTGCGGTGGCTCACAATTGTAATCCCAACACTTTGGGAGGCCGAGGCTGGCGGATCACGAGGTCAGGAGTTCGGGACCAGCCTGGCCAATATGGTGAAACCCCTTCTCTACTAAAAATACAAAAAAAAAAAGCCGGGACGTGCGCACCCGTAGTGCCAGCTATTCGGGAGGCTGAGGCAGAAGAATCGCTTGAACCCGGGAGGCGGAGGTTGCAGTGAGCCGAGATTGTGACACTGCACTGCATCCTGGGAGACAGACTGAGAGTCCATCTCAAAAAACAAAAAAAACTCTGGAACCTTCGTCTTCCCTTTAAAATGAAACTGACATCTATTAAGGCTGTAGGGCGAAATATCAGGATTCTAGGGTGTAAGAGGAGCTCAGTAAATATTACTTTCACCCCCCCAAATTTCTTAGAGGAGACTAGAAAGGTGGGTACTTAGTTGTCCAGTGAAAACGCCTCACCCAATCCCTGCTCTTCCTGCAGGAGCCCTGGTACTTGGTGCTGGTCTTCTCTTCTCTCTCCGGTCTGTGCGCTCGGTGGTGCTTCGAGCTGGAGGGCAGCAGGTGACCCTCACCACTCATGCCCCCTTTGGCTTGTGGGCCAATTTCACAGTTCCTTTGAACCAGGTATCGTGCATGGCCCACCGGGATGAAGTCCCTGCCATGCTACCTCTGAAAGTCAAAGGCCGGCGCTTCTACTTCCTCTTGGACAAAGCTGGACGCTTCCCTAACACAAAGCTCTTTGACAATACTGTGGGTGCCTACCGGAGCCTGTGAAGAAACGACCTCGAGTCACTCACCTCTCCAAGAGGGGGATAAAAACGGAACCTTGGAGAGCCAAGTGTGTTAGTTCACACCTCTTGTAATCCTAGTACTTTGGGAGGCTGAAGCAGGAGGACTGCTTGAGCCCAGGTTGAGAACAGCCTGGGCAACATAGCAAGACCTTGTCTCTATTTCCAAAAAAACAACAACCTTAGAGATGGAGTAACAACCAGGGTCCCGCAAGGAGGCCCAAGATTCATTAACAAATAAAGGAGCAGTCATCCCTAGGGCAGCTGCCGGACAGTACCTCTGCGTTTCAGTCCATGTCTGTTGAGCCTTCACTCCTTCCTCCCATCTACTTGTGCTTTAACATCAAAAACTCACTCCTAAGATGAAGACAGTAATATATTTTGATACAAAAACAGCTGTAGGAAGAGGTGGATGGGGGGCCTGTCATTACATTTCCTTCCTGAAGGGAAAACTAAGGCTCCCAGCATAAACAGGGCTTCGTGGGGGGCAAGAGGACTGCAGGCACTTGGGCATGGAGTGTTTGGCTGCAGGAAGCACTCTGGTTATTCTTCAGAAATGGGAAAGGCGTGGCCCAATGAGAGCATTTGTCTCAGAACTCCACTCAGGGTCACCCCTCTCCAGAGGCCGGCATGGGGTGGCTTCAGACTTCCACTGCACGACCTGGAGCACCAAGACCACACACCACAATACCAAATTCACCCAAGAAGAAGTCTGTGGGAGACAGGGACAGGGGTGTGAGGAATGGGACCATTTCAAATCCAGTCCTTCCCCACCCACACACCACTCTTAACTGCTGAATTTTAGGTTGACAAGCCCCTCAACTTCTCTCACTGGTGGGCCAACAAGCTCATTATACACTGGTGAGCACCCACACAGCTACAGATACTTATTGGAATCTTTCTGTGTATCCCTGGGTCTCACTTCAGCATTGTGTAGGTTGAAGTAAAACTGCACAGCAGTTCCAGGGGGGTGTCCATGGAATTTTCTGGGCTTCAGAACAGCTGTGAGGTCGAAAAGACATTTGTGAGAAACGGTGATAGTTTATATTTGAGGCACACCTGTGCCCAGTGCCCTGTGAGTTGAGAGCAACTGATGGGGATATAAAGGGAAATTACAGGACCCCGATGAGAGGGAAGATAGCCCCAGCCAGGATTCCCCTCCCTCTCCCATTACCTAATTGTAGTGTTCAGGGGAGATGATGGAGTTGCAGAAAGACCTGGTGCCAAATCGAAGGATACAGGCAGACACCAAGACCAGGAAGATGGCTATTGCTGAGATGGCCAGTGCAATGCGCAACCCTATAGGACCTCTGAGGAAGAGAACAAGCCTTGGGGTTGAGGGGGAGACTCATCCTACCTCAGCCCCTGGCCCTCAGGGTTGAGCAATCACCTGTGGGAGTCCTCGATGCAGCTGCTGTAGACCCAGAAGAGCAGAAGCAGGAGGCAGTAGAGAGCCAAGAGGCCAGAGGCCCCAGCTACAAAGTAGCAGAGGGATGGGGCCGAGGGATGGGACAAGGCCAGGGAGGAGCCATTCAGGACAACCACACCGTACAGGGACATCTACCGCTGAAGGAACCCTGTGGAGAGAAGCTGCTGAGTCCTAGATTTCAGGTTAGTGCCTCTGGATGCAGTCTCTTGGTAGGTGTTAGTGATAACCTACTCCAGGACCATTCTAGAAAGTTATTTGTGCACTGTCAATTCTTGTTTCTGGGACAAGGTTATTGATGGAGAGGGCCTGCTGGGGGAATCAAACCTGCAGTGGCCCAAGGATCAGAAAATACGCAATGATTATAGAATACAAGGAGCTTCAGAGAACCCTCACAAGTTCTGGGCTCTGTGCAGAAGAAACCTTAGAGTAAACCCAGGCCTTGTATATTCTTCAACAAATAAGTATCTCTGAGGTTTTCTTTTTTTTTTTTTCTGAAATGGAGTTTTGCTCTTGTGCCCAGGCTGGAATGCAATGGCACGGTCTTAGCACACTGCAACCTCCACGTCCTGGGTTCAAGCAATTCTCCTGCCTCAGCCTCCTGAGTAGCTGGGAGTACAGGCGCCCACATCACGCCCAGCTAATTTTTGTATTTTTAGTAGAGACAAGGTTTCGCCATGTTGGCCAGGCTGGTCTCAAACTCCTGACCTCAAGTGATCCGCCCGCCTAGGCCTCCAAAAGTGCTGGGATTACAGGTGTGAGCCACTGCACCCGGCAGATCTCTGAGGTTTTCTAATGGTGTAAAATAGGCACGCTAGTGCCTACTTTGTAGGAGTTAAATAAACCCATGCTTACTAACAAGATTACCTGTCTGGGGTAAACGATGTAAATTATTGGTTTCTACCTTTATGTCAGCGTTTTCTACATCTCTGTCATTGAATATACTGTGCTGCAATCATGTGGTAGCCTGATCATCTCCACTACACTGTGCTTTATTTCCCGACAACGCTCAGCAAAAATGGTTTCTGATTTAACGGATGGACGCAGAGCCTGCACCGACTTGTTTCAGAACCAGAGCAAGGTGGTGCAACAGGAGCCACCAAGTCCGATTTGGTCTAGTTCTGTAAGACGCTACTGACTCGTCCTTTAGCAAGGGAACAACTTCGAAGTATGACCTGGCCAGGAGGAGCCACAAAGCGCAATTCGCGTCTCTGCATTTGAGACACAGGCCGGCAGCAGCCGGGCCTCACTAGGTCCACCGGCTCCGAGCAACAGCAAGCCAGATCGGAAAGCGACAGTGGCCTCGCCATGTGAGGACCGGCCAGCTCCCCCGCCTACCTGCCCCGCCCAACAGCCGCACCTGGGTCCGAGTCAGCGCCGCGGCCGCCACGGCCCCGCACAGGAAGGCGGCGGCAAAGAGCAAGAGCTCGAAGCGCTGCAGCCAGGGCAGCGCCATGGCGCCCCGACTACTAGGAAGCGACGCCGCCGCAGCAACTCACCCAAACCCCGCCTCATCCGGCGAAACTCACGAGAGCGGAAACATCACTTCCGGAGGTGGGATTTATTTACAAAAACGTAGGCGACAACTGCCTCAGAGCGGCAAGTAGAGCGAGTAGTCCGAGAGTGCCCACCGGCGGGCGGGGCGGCTGGTGCGGCCGATCATGGGCAGCTTCTGCACGTAGCGGGAGGCCGGGCTAGGCCCGTATGGCGCGGGGAAGGCAGTCTGGAAAAGGCGCCCGCGGCAGCGCCTCCCAGCCTGCCGCCCGGCGATGATGAAACGAAAGTGGGGCGCCGCGCGGGGCGAAACGGCTCTTCTGGAAGACGTCGCGGGTGCCGGCCCCGGGCCCCTGTTGCCGGGGCGCTCCGCGCGCCCGGTGCACGCGTGGTAGGGGCCTGCTCTCAGAGGCGGCGGGCCCAGAGGCCGACGCGGGGCCGCCGCCGCCGCTGCCCCGAGGGCTCTCGTCGCCCTGCGGGCTAACCATGGCGCTTGCCGTCAGCTGCGGCATCTTCCGCACTGAGTCCGGGGCGGCCGCCGGCTCCTTCTTGTCCCCAGGCGGCCGCGGAGCCGTGGGTGCAGGCTGGCCTGTGCCGAAGCGTGTGGCCAAGCTGTCACCGAAGAAGGCGTAGAGCTCCCGGTAGATGTCCGCCAGGGTCACCGAAGGAGAAGGGTCCTCCGGCCCCGCAGCCCCTGGCGGCAACGGGGCACCGGACCCAAAGCTGGGCTCTGCGCCGCTCCCCGGAAGAAGGCTCTTGCAAGAGAAGGCTGTCCCAAGGCAGGTCGTCCAGGCGCCGGCACCCCCTGCCACCTGGGCCACCCCTGTGGGGCTCTGCTGCCTGGGCCTTCATCTTCAGCAGTCGCTCTACGGCCACCTGTAAGAGCCAGGGACTAAGACAGGCAAGAACTTCGAGGAACCTGGGACCATCAAGTACTCCAAAACAAGCCTGCTTGGCTGCTAAGCTCATGCAGGGAAGGGAGGCTTGATGGGGATGGCACTCACCAGAATGGCTCCATAGACTTTGTGCCCATCTGCTTTGACCTGGGCATTAGATACTGAATAATCATCCAGCACAGCCTGCAAGTTTGTCCAGTAAGTGGACAGGTGTGGATATAGGACTCGTTCGACTGCCTGGAAGGAAGAGAAGGAATGCAGTTAGCGTCTCTTCGTTATTTCCTCTCAAGGACCTTTTCCCATGAAAGACCTACCTTTATTTCTTGATCCTAGACAAAGCTCAATCCTTCTAAATTCCCTGATTGGCATATTCAGCCATACGTTTATTTAGAACCTACTGTGTACCTAAGCTAAGCGTTGGGAATAAAAGTATAGGCCGGGCGCGGTGGCTCACACCTGTAATCCCAGCACTTTGGGAGGCCGAAACAGGCAGATTACAAAGTCAGAAGTTCGAGACCAACCTGGCCAACACGGTGAAACCCCGTCTCTACGACCTAAATCCTACAAAACTAAAAAGAAATACTCCCCACCTCATTCTATAAGGCCAGTATAACCCTGATTCTAAAACCAGACAAGGACAGTACATGAGAGGAAATAGGTTTAATTTCACTCATGAATAACGATAAACCTTATTAAAATAGAGCAGACCCACAAGTAGTATGTTTTTGTTTTCGTGGGTTTTGTTTTGGTTTTTGTTTTTTTTGAGACAGGTCTAGCTCTGTTGCTCAGGCTGGAGTTAGTGGAATGATCATGACTCACTGCAGCCTCAACCACCTGGGCTCAAGCAGTCCTCCCACCTCAGCCTCCCAAGTAGCTGGGACTGTAGGTATGAGCCACCACACCCCACTAATTTTTTTCTTTTTTGTAGAGACAGGGTTTTGCCATGTTGCCCAGGTTGGTCTAAAACTCCTGGGATCAAGTGATCCATCCACGTTGGCCTCCCAAAGTGCTGGGATTACAGGTGTGAACCACTGACCCAGCCATAATTTTCTTAATCTGAGAAAGAGTACCTACCTATACACACACTGTAAACATTACCCTAAATGAGAAAGATTATTAGCACATCTTTTAAAACTGGAAATGAGACAAGGATGTTCATTCTCATGTGTAAATAACATTAGTGATCCTAGCAATAAGAAAAATAAAGGCATTAGGATTAGAAAGAGGAAATAAGGCTAAGCACATTGGCTCATGCCTATAATCTTAGCATTTTGGGAGGCCCAATTGGAGGATCACTTGAAGCCAGGAGTTTGATACCAGCCTGGACAACACAGTGAGACCCTGTCTCTATAAATTATTTTTTTTTTTTTTTTGAGACACAGTTTCGCCTCGTTGCCCAGGCTGGATCGCAATAGCGCAATCTCGGCTCACCGCAACCTCTGCCTCCAAGATTCAAGCGATTCTCCTGCCTCAGCGTCTGGAGCTGGGATTACACGCATGCACCACCAGACCTAGCTAATTCTGTATTTTTAGTAGAGAAAGGGTTTCTCCATGTTTCTCTAGCGCCCAACCTCAGGTGATCCACCTGCCTTGGCCTCCCAAAGTGCTGGGATTACAGGTGTGAGCCAACGTGCCCAGCCTACAATTGTTTTTAATTAGCCAGGCATAGTGACACATGCCTATAGTCCTAGCTAAGCAGGTGGAACCCAGGAGGTCAAGCTGCAGTGAGCTATGATCATGCCTTACTCCAGCCTGGGCAACAAAGTGAGACCCTGCCTCTTAAAAAAAAGAAAATAAAGCTGTCATTATTTGCATATGATATGATCATCTATATTAAAATCCCCAAAGAATGTACAATTAGAAATAATAGTTTAAGAAAGTAGCTGGACAGTACTTTCCTGCTTATTGTATAGGGTGGCAGTTTGCACTGTAAATTTCTGTTAATAGGCATTACATATGCCCTTTTAGCCGTTCACCCATGTAACAGTGATAGTGGGGTCACTATTATCTGTCTTTATACCCTATATGTATCCCCAGTGCTTAGCAAAGTAACTGGATAGTTTAGGAAGATAAAAATGCGAAAATGAATTCCATTTGTATACATGAGCAAGAAACTAACACCATAGCGGGGTACGGTGGCTCATGCCTGTAATCGGAGCACTTTGGGAGGCCAAGACGGGCGGATCACAAGGTGAGGAGATCGAGACTATCCTGAATAACATGGTGAAACCCCGTCTCTACTAAAAATACAAAAAGTTAGCCAGGCATTGGTGGCACACACCTGTAGTGCCAGCTACTTGGGAGGCTGAGGCAGGAGAATCGCTTGAACCCAGGAGGCGGAGGTTGCAGTGAGCCGAGATCGCACCACTGCACTCCAGCCTGGGTGACAGAAACACCGTAAAGACACCATTACGGCAGCATTTAAGGACAGCAAGAATTTAGGAACAGATTGGTTTTTTTTTTGAGAGAGAGTCTCACGCTGTCACCCACGATGGAGTGCAGGAATCTGGCTCACTGCAGCCTTAACCTCCCAGGATCAAGCAATCCTCCCACATCGGCCTCCTAAGTAGCTGGGACTGAACCTGCACGCCAATCGCACTTTGCTAATTTAAAAAACCTTTTTGTAGAGATGGGATCTCACTATGTTGCCAAAATTAGTCTTGAACTGCTGAGCTCAGGTGATCCTCCCACCTCAGCTTCCCAAAGCACTACAGGCATGAGCCACTGCACCGGGTGAAATAATTTTTTTTCCTCTTTATTTCTTTTTCTTTTTGAGACGGAGTCTCACTCTTGCCCAGGCTGGAGTGCAATGGCACAATCTCGGTTCACTGCTACCTACCCTTCCCAGGTTCTAGTGATTCACATGCCTCAGCCTCCAGAGTAGGTGGGATTATAGGCATGCACCACCATGCCCGGGTAATTTTTGTATTCGTATTTTAGTAGAGACAGCATGTTGGCCAGGTTGGTCTCAAACTCCTGACTTCAGGTGATCTACTCACCTCAGCCTCCCAAAGTGCTGGGATTACAGGCGTGAGCCACTGCGCCCGGCAACACCTAACTTTTAAAAGTACATAATTGTTTGATAATTTCTATAGATGCTAAAAAGGTGTGACAGAATTCAGTATCTATTCATGTGTAAAATACAGGCCGGGCGCAGTGGCTCATGCCTATAATCCCTGCACTTTAGGAAGCCAAGGTGGGCAGATCACGAGGTCAGGAAATCGAGACCATCCTGGCCAATATGGTGAAACCCCGTCTCTACTAAAAATACAAAAAAAAATTAGCTGGGCGTGGTGGCGCATGCCTGTAGTCCCGGCTGCTTGGGAGGCTGAGACAGCAGAATTGCTTGAACCCAGAGGCAGACGCACCATTGCGCTACAGCCTGGGCGACAGTGCGAGACTCCATCTCAAAAAATAATAAAATAAAATAAAAATAAAAAATGCTCAATATATCAGGAATTGAAGGTCTTTTTTTCTGAGATGGAGTCTTGCTCTGTTGCCCAAGCTGGAGTGCAGTGGCCTGATCTCGGCTCACTGCAACATCCGCCTCCCAGGTTCAAACAAAGGCTTCTCCTGCCTCAGCCTGCCTAGTAGCTGGGACTACAGGTGCAAACCACCACACCTGGCTAATGTTTTATATTTTTAGTAGAGACGAGTTTTCACCGTGTTAGCCAGGATGGTCTCAATCTCCGGGCCTCGTGATCCAACCGCTTCCGCCTCCCAAAGTGCTGGGATTACAGGTGTAAGTCACCACCTCTGGTCCAACGTATTTCTTTTTTTTTTTTTTTTTTTTTTGAGATGGAGTCTTGCTTTGTTGCCCAGGCTGGAGTGCAGTGGCACAATCTTGGCTCACTGCCACCTCTGCCTCCCAAGTTCAAGCGATTCTCCTGCCTCAGCCTCCTGAATAGCTGGGATTATAGGCGTGCGCCACCATGCCAAGCTAATTTTTGTATTTTTAGTAGAGACAGGGTTTCATCATGTTGGTCAAGCTGGTCTCAAACTCCTGACCTCATGATCCACCTGCCTACACCTCCCAAAGTGCTGGGATTAAAGGAGTGAGCCACCATGCCTGGCTGAAGGTATTTCTTAATGTGATAATATAGAATGGGCAGGAATTTATAAAATGGGGGTACAGCAGTATCTGCCATACAGGAATTTTGAAAGGATGAGACATTTACATACAGAAAGTCAAGCTATCACTGAGTCTGGCCTAAGGCAAGAACTCAATACATGTCTGTAGCAAGCACATACCATTTTTATGATAGACACACAAGTAGTACTTTTCTAACACAAATGAGAGTTCTTACGGCTCTGTGGGAAAGGCGAGGGTCCTCACCTTCCAGCCAAGAGCATGCAGCCCCACGACGGCCCCATAGTGAGAGCAGAGCGGCCGCACAGGATCTGCCAGGATCTTCTGCAGGGATAGCAGGATGTGCTGATAAAGGCCACTGACATGGTCCCCATGAGTCCTAGGGAGTAACATTCAGTTGGGGGAGGGAAATGAGGCATGGTGCCACCCAAGTGGGCATAAGACAACACAAAGAGAAAAGAGAATAGCATCTGTACAGCACACTGGGGCATGCTGGGGTTAAGTGAACAAGGCTGCTGGCATAACCGGCCTAGGACCTGATGGCTGAAGAATCAATACCTTAGCGCATTTATAATCCATTTGCAGAATCCCACAATGCCACAGCACACCAGCTAGGATGCTCCAAGGAAAAGGTTCCCCCATCCTCTCATAGACCCTCAAAGCCAGAGGCTCCCCCCATGCCCTTCCCCAACCCACTTGGCTCTGCAGCAATCCCATCCTTTGCTCAGCTCTAGGCCCAGTGGCTACCAGAAGATGTGGCTGAGCAGGAGGGCAGCTGCATCCCCGCAGAATCCAGTGGTCATTCAGGGGGTTGATGGAGGCAGCCAGTGGCTCCAGGACACAGTAGAGGACACTGCCCACCAGACAGCGGACATAGGGCGCCAAGCACAGGTGTGGATTCCGAAACAGGCTCCGTGCCACCTGCAGCAGCCGGTGCAGTTGCCCCAGGTCATGGCTTACGGATTTCACCTGTTGGGGAGAAGAGGGTAGCCTAGGGGGACATGAGGGGACAGGCAGGAGCCCACCATTCTGACAGCACCTGCCATGAGCCCTACACACTGCTGGGTCATGTCTTCCTTACAAAACATTCTCCCTGTCTCAGCCTGGTACTTACCCCACTGACCACATACACAAAGTAAGGCAGGAGTGCTCCAATCTTGGAGTTCGTCTGCAGGTCCTGGAGCGCAACCTAGAAGGAAGGGCCCAGAGTGCACTGGATCCACCAGCAAATTGTAAATCATGAATACGGTATTCTTCTGGACACAGTGTATCACCGTATTCATGTTTAACAATTTCAAACGTCCATATTCTTTGATCCAGCAATTCTACTTCTACAAATGTAACCTACAGAAACTCATTCACATATACCTGCGTTTAGCACTGAATACAACCTGAATGTCCAACCTATTTTTAACTGAGAAAGGCAAGCTATAAAACCAGATGCTTAACATAATACCAATTAGGTTTTTATGAGTAATCATCATTGATACAGAAAAAAAAAGTAGGTGGTAGGTGGAGGAATAGACTTTTCAGGTTCTTCTTTTTTTTTTTTTTAAAGACAGAGTCTCACTCTGTTGCCCAGGCTAGAGTACAGTGGCATGATCTTGGCTCACTGCAACCTCTACCTCTCAGGTTCAAGTGATTTTCCTGCCTCAGCCTGGCCAGTAGCTGGGATTATAGGCGCCCACCACCAAGCCTGGCTAATTAATTATATTTTTAGTAGAAAAGGAGTTTCACTATGTTGGCCAGACTGGTCTCGATCTCCTGGCCTCACATGATCCACCCACCTCGGCCTCCCAAAGTGCTGGGATTACAGGCATGAGCCACTGTGCCCAGCCCCTTTCTTTCTTTCTTTTTTTTTTTTTAAGAGACGGGGTCTCACTATGTTGCCAAGGCTGGAGTGCAATGGCTATTCACAGGCACGATCCCACTACTAATCAGCACGGGAGTTTTGACCTGCTCTGTTTCCGACCTGGGCCAGTTCACCCCTCCTTAGGCAACCTCGTAGTTCCCTGCTCCTGGGAAGTCATCATACTGATGCAGAACTTAGTGCAGACACCTGATTGGCATAGCGCACTACAGCCCAGAACTCATGGGCTCAAGCGATCCTCCCACCTCAGCCTCCCAAGTAGCTGGGATGACATGAACACGCCATGGGGCCCAGCCCGGCCACTTTCTTATTCTGTGTTCTTATGTGTACTTCTACGGTAAACATAGACTAGTGTTACTTTTTTGTTTTTTCTTGACAGAGTTTTGCTCTAAAAGCCAGGCTGGAGTGCAGTGCCGGGATTTTTTTTTTTTTTTTTTTGAGATGGAATTTCACTCTGTCGCCCAGGCTGAAGTGCAGTGGCGCTTTCTCAGCTCACTGCAACCTCTGCCTCCCAGGTTCAAGCGATTCTCCTGCCTTGGCCTCCCAAGTAGCTGGGACCACAGGCACCCGCCACCACTGCAGCTACTTTTTGTATTTTTACTAGAGACGGGGTTTCACCATGTTGGCCAGACTAGTCTCGAACTCCTGACCTTGTGATTTGCCCGCTCGGTCTCCCAAAGTGCTGGGATTACAGGTGTGAGCCACCGTGCCCAGGTTTTTGTTTTTTTTTTTTTTTTTTAGAGGAACTTAACGCTCTTGTTGCCGAGGCTGGAGTGCAATGGCACAACCCTGGCACACTGCAACCTCTGCCTCCTGGGTACAAGAGAATATCCTGCTTCAGTCTCCCGAGTAGCTGGGATTACAGGGGCCTGCCACCATGCCCAGCTAATTTTTGTTTATTTAGTAGATACAGGGTTTCACCATTTTGACCAGGCTGGTCTTGAACTCCTGACCTCAGGTGATCCACCTGAGTGGCACAATCTTGAATCACTGCAACCTCTGCCTCCCAGGTCCAAGCAATTCACCTGCCTCAGCCTCCTAAGTAGCTGGGGTTACAGGCACCTACCACCATGCCCAGCTAATTCTGTATTTTTTGTGAAAATGGGGATTGACCATGTTGGCCAGGCTGGTCTCAAACTCCTGACCACAACTGATCCACCCGCATTGGCCTCCCAAAGTCTGGGATTACAAGCGTGAGCCATTGCACCAGGCCACTTTCATAATAGCAATAAAAATGTATTAGAGTGAGTACATGCGTCTCAGCCCTGAACCTCTACCACTTGCACACTCCAGAGGCCTTTGGATAAAGACACTAAGCCTAGCAGCCATGAAATCAGACAATTGGCTAGTGAGGAAGGAGCTCAGCTCTCAGGCCCTGCAGTCACCCATCTATGCTGTGCCTGCAGTGCTGAAGCCAAGCTTGTAGCCAGGGATGCAGAGTAGCAGCATTCCTAATGTTGCAAGGGAAATAGCAGCAGCCAGATACATGAAGATATGGAGGATAAAAAACCCTCAAATAGGCCGGGCGTGGTAGTGCATGCCTGTAATCCCAGCACTTTGGGAGGCCAAGATGGACGAATCATCTGAGGTCAGGAGTTGGAGACCAGCCTGGCCAACATGGTGAAACCCCATCTCTACTAAAAATACAAAAAAATAGCCTAGTGTAGTGGTGTACACCTGTAATCCCAGCTACATGGGAGGCTGAGGCAGGAGAACGGCTTGAACTTGGGAGGCGGAGGTTGCAGCGAGCTGAGCTCGCACCACTGCACTCCATCCAGCCTAGGAGACAGTGAGACACTCCACCTCAAAAAAAAAAAAAAGCTTTATTTTAATTAAAAAATTTAAAAACTGTAATCCTACAACTTTGGGAGGCCGAGGCAGGCAGATCATGAGGTCAGGAGTTCGAGACCAGCCTGACCAACATGGTGAAACCCCGTCTCTACTAAAAATACAAAAATTAGCTGGGTATGGCGACACTCGCCTGTAGTCCCTGCTACTCAGGAGGCTGAGGCAGGAGAATTGCTTGAACCCAGGAGGGAAGGTTGCAGTGGGCCGAGATCACGCCACTGTACTCAGGCCTGGCAATAGAGCAAGATTCCATCTCAAAAAAAAAAAAAAAGTTAAAAAAATTAAAAAGTTTATAGAATTTACAAGTTCAACTTTGTGCCCCAACTTGGCCCACTCGCTCACCTTCATCAGTTGCGGATCATCCCCTAGCACAGCCCAAGTCACCTGCTGATAGTACTTGAGAAGGTCATCCGTCAGTGAAGACACGGCACTGGGCACTGCCAGAGGACAGGCAGGAAGCAGGGACAGGTGGAGAGCTGGCCCTCTCCTGGCCTCTCCAGCCTGCTCCCCCCACAACCACCATCCCCCACACACATCCACAAGAAGCCATTCAGACAGGACAACCAGGGCAACAGACTCCCACCGCTCTCAGCAGCCTGCTCAGCCTACACCATCTAGGCTCCGCACACCTCTGTGCTCCGTCCCATCTTCCACCCACCCTCTGCCAGACAGACTCCTGAAAGCTTCAGGCTCTGTGAAGCTCTGCTCAGCATACCCTGGGGGTGAAACACTGCCCTCAGAGACCCCAGCATGCTGCCCAGACTTCCATCTTGGCATCTAGCATGCTGCATCATGACTGGTTACAGGTCTAGGCTCTCATCTCCAATTCTGAGCCCTCCATGCAGAATCCAGTGCCCACTCAGACCATGGCACAACCCAGGCATGGGTAAACACATGTCAGATGCAGACTCGGGGACACAGAGGCACCACCCTCAGCACCTAAGGGAGAAAATTCATCCAAAGGGCCGGTTCCCTACATCGCCCCTTACCCGATCCTTGAGGTGCAAGGTTCCCTTTGCCATCCAGGTAGGAGACATGAACTAGAGCCAGTGCAGAGAGATGTGTCAGCCTGGCGTTTTGCCCTTGGGAGTACCACCTACCCCTCCAAGTTCTACCTCTTCCACCAGCCAGCCCATCACCACTTCTCTTGACAACCCAACTCCCATCCCCAACCCATGCAGGACCCCGGCAGCCACCTCTGACAGCTGTCTCGGCACAGCTTTTGGGGATGTTGGTCGCCAGGGCCAGCTCCACGAGGTTCACCTCTCGATCCTCAGGAAAGTAGAGCTCACCCTCTCTGGCGGGGCGCATGGGCAGCGCCTCCTGGGATCCATAACCACACACAGCCTAAGGAAAAAAAGAATTGGAGAACAGCCTGAATCCAGAGAGGGATCAGGTGTCAGGATCCAGGATGAGGCTCTGCTGACCAGGACAGAGAGCCCATATTGTTTGTTTGCTTTTGGTTTTTTTTTGATGATGTCTCACTCTGTCACCCAGGCTGGAGTGCAGTGGCACAATCTCAACTCACTGCAACCTCCGTCTCCCAGATTCGAGCGATTCCCCTGCCTCAGCCTCCTGAGTAGCTGGAATTACAGGTGCGCACCACCACGCCCGGCTAATTTTTTTTTTTTTGCATCTTTAGTAGAGACAGGGTTTCACCATGTTGGCCGGGCTGGTCTCCAACTCCTGACCTCGTGATCCGCCCGACTCGACCTCCCAAAGTGCTGGGATTACAGGTGTGAGCCACTGCGCCCAGCCGAGAGCCCATGTTTGAGGGAAGTCCAGAGGTCCCAAGAAAAGCGGTGGAACCCTGGGGCTCAGAGCTATAGCTGGGGACTTGCCTGGAGCATCCAGGGATCCTTGGGTCAAGGGAGAGAACATGGTTGCTCCTCCCATAACTGGAAGGGTCCTGAGCCTCCACCCCAAGCACTGGTCCTCCTTATTCACACTCACTCAACTTTGAAACTCACTGTCTTCTGGCCGGACATGGTGGCTCACACCTGTAATCCCAGCACTTTGGGAGGCCGAGGCGGGTGGATCACTTGAGGTCAGGAGTTCGAAACCAGCCTGTCCAACATGGCGAAACCCTGTCTCTACTAAAAATACAAAATTAGCTGGGTGTGGTGGCGCATGCCTGTAATCCCAGCTACTCGGGAGGCTCAGGCAGGAGAATCGCTTGAACCTGGGAGGCGGAGGTTGTAGTGAGCCAAGATTGTGCCACTGCACTCCAGCCTGGGCAACAAGAACAAAACTCCCTCTCAAAAAAAGAAAACTCACTGTTTTCTAAACATGACCTTCCTCTCTGAACTCACTGCTCCAGAAAAAACCACACACGAGGCCCTAACACCCATACTCTTGCTCAGGCTCCTCCCTTAGCCTCAATGCCTTCTTTTCCTCTTGGCCTAGTTTAAGGCAAGCTCAAGTTCTTCCCCCACCCTTTAAGGCCCAGCTCCAGTCTCACCTCTTGCAAAAAGCTCTCTCTAACCTCTGGGCCCCCAGCGGCCTCCTCTCCCTCTTTTCTGAACACATAGTCCAGGTGGGCTAGGCCTGGCACCTGGCCTGCTGTTGCTGTGAGTTTCTGGCTTCCCTTACATGTGCATTTAGTCTTTTTTATTCTTTTTTCTTTTCACTTATTTATTTATTTATTTTTTTTTTTTTTTGAGACTGAGTCTTGCTCTTTTGCCAGGCTGGAGTGCAGTGGCACAATCTCAACTCACTGCAACCTCCGTCTCCCAGATTCAAGTGATTCCCCTGCCTCAGCCTCCTGAGTAGCTGGGACTACAGGTGCGCACCACCACGCCCGGCTAATTTTTTGTATTTTAGTAGAGACGGGGTTTCATCATGGCCAGGATGGTCTCAATCTCCTGACCTCATTATCCACCCACCTCGGCCCCCTAAAGTGCTGGGATTACAGGCGTGAGCCACTGCATCTGGCCTATTTTTTTTTTTTTTTTTTTTTTTGAGACGAGGTTTCGCTCTTTGCCCAGGCTGGAGTGCAATGGCGCAATCTCAGCTCACTGCAACCTCCACTTTCCAGTATCAAGTGATTCTCCTGTCTCAGCCTTCTGAGTAGCTGGGATTACAGGAGGCTGCCACCACACATGGCTAATTAATTTTTTTATTGTTTGAGATGGAGTCTTGCTCTGTAGCCCAGGCTGGAGTGCAGTGGTGCAATCTCGGCTCACTGCAACCTCCACCTCCTGGGTTCAAGTGATTCTCATGCCTCAGCTTCCTGAGTAGCTGGGATTCCGACATGCCCCACCAGGCCCAGCTAATTTTTGTATTTTTAGTAAAGACGGGGTTTCGCCATGTTGTCCAGGCTTGTCTTTAAACTGCTGGTCTCAAGTGATCCACTTACCTCGGCCTCCCAAAGTGCTGGGATTACAGGCATGAGCCACCGAGACTGGCAGCGTTAGGTCCTAATGTCCCACCACATCGCCACCTCTGAACTAGACATGGAAGTGGCTTCATGCCACCTGAGCCCTCGGTGGCCTGTACCCCACTCACCTCCACGCTGCTCCATCTCAGGGCCCTGTTGAAGTCCTCAACCGTCAGCTTCCGGCGTTGGTGTGCTTCATGAACTGAGAGCTATTCTGGGAAGGGAGGAACAGAAGCCAGAGTCAAAGGATGTGGAGCAGGGGGTGTGGGAAACCCCAAATGAAGTGAGCTAGAGTGGAGAGAAGGCAAAAAGCAGACCATGCTTTAGTGATCAGAAGCCTAGATTTTTTTTTTTTTTGAGACTGCGTCTCATTCTGTCACCCAGGCTGGAGTGCAGTGGTGCGCTCTCAGCTCACTGCAACCTCCACCTCCTGGGTTTAAGTGATTCTCCTGCCTCAGCCTCCTGAGTAGCTGGGATTATAGGCACCAGCCACCACGCCCAGCTAATTTTTGTATTTTTAGTAGAGACGGGGGTTTCACCATGTTGGCCAAGTTGTTCGTGAACTCCTGACCTTGTAAACCACCCGCCTCGGCCTCCCAAAGTGCTAGGATTACAGCCATGAGCCACTGCGCCCAGCCGATAATTTTATTTTATTTTTTTTGAGACGAGTTTTGCTCCTGTTGCCCAGGCTGGAGCTCAATGGCAAGATCTCGGCTCACTGCAACCACTCCTCCTGGGTTCAAGTGATTCTCCTGTCTCAGTCTCCCGAGTAGGTGAGATTACAGGCTTGTGCCACCACCCCCGGCTAACTTTTGTATATTTCATAGAGACTGGGTTTCACCATGTTGGTCAGGCTGGTCTTGAACTCCTGACCTCAGGTGATCCACCTGCCTCAGCCTCCCAAAGTGCTGGGATTACAGGCGTGAGCCACCTCACCCAGCCCAGAAGCCTAGATTCTGTCTCTGCTCTTGTATGAAAACATCGCCCGGGAGTCACATCTTCTGTCTGCACCTCAGTTTCTCACATGCAGAATGACAGTATCTACCTGCTCTGCCTGCCCAGCGGGGCTGTGGTGAGGAGCACATGAGGAGATGCCCAGCAAGAGCTATGTCTGCTAGAAGCCCGGACAGCTAGACGTGGAGCTCTGTAAAGGCATGGACTGTCTCTGTTGGATAGAGCAGGCGCCCAGTAAACAAATCACTGAGGGTGACAGGACCATGCCACCACACTCAGGGTGATTTGTTCACTGGGCACCTGCTCTATCCAACACACATGAATACATCAGTGAGGGTGGAGGTGAGTAAAAAAGGCAGGAACAAGGAATGCTGGGGTATGGGGGGTGAGGGAGAGTAACCTGCGTGGCCTCTCTCAGACGATAGCACACGTCCTCTGCAAGCAGGGCCGCCCACCTCATCGCTCAGCTCCAGGCCCGTGCTCTCCGCCATGAGCCGCACAGACTCCCGAGGGATCTCCACAAACCGCCGCTCTTCTCTCTGACATGGCCTCAGTGGAGCTGTGAGTGGAGAGGGAGAGATTGGAAAAGCTGCCCCAGCCTCCCAGACAGCCAGGAGCGTGACCCAAGACCCTCCGCACCAGTCTTGCTGCTCGTGCTCTGGAGTTTCTGAACAAGGAGCTCTGAGTACCCAGATGAGGAATCTGAGGCTCAGAGAAGGAAACAGACTGGCCAGTGGGCCAAAAGCGGTGAAGCTAAGAGAAAGTCCAAGGCCTTGGGGTTCAAAGAACTAGGTCCTATTTCTGCCCTGCCACTGTCTATGTGAATTTGGCCAAGGCCTTCATCAGTCTGAGCCGTTGTGTCCTAAACTGTAAAACAGGCACAGTCATCCCTGCCGTCTCTAGCTCACAGGGTTGCTGTGAAAATTAGACCATACGGTTGGCTCTGTGTCCCCACACAAATCTCACCTGAATTCTAATAATCTCCGCGTGTCAAGGGCAAGACCAGGTAGAGATAACTGAATCAAGGGGGCAGTTTCTCTAATGCTGTTCTCCTGACAGTGAGTTCTCAAAAGACCTAATGGTTTTAAAAGGGGCTTTCCCCCTTTTGCTCGGCAGTTCTCCTTGCTGTGGCCACATGAAGAAAGACAAGTCTGCTTCCTCTTCCATCATGATTGTGTTTCCTGAGGTCTCCCCAGCACTCAGGAACAGTGAGTCAATTAAACCTCTTTCCTTTATAAATTACCCCATCTTTTTTTTTTTTTTGAGACAGATTTTCGCTCTGTCACCCAGGCTGGAGTGCAGTGGCCCAATCTCAGCTTACTGCAACCTCTGCCTCCGAGGTTCAAGCATCTCTCTGCCTCAATCTCCTGAGCAGCTGGAATTACAGGCACCCGCCACCACGCCTGGCTAATTTTTGTTTTTGAGACAGAGTCTCGCCCTGTTGCCCAGGTTGGAGTGCAATGGCACGATCTCATGTCACTGCAACCTCCACCTCCTGGGTTCAAGTGATATTCTTGACTCAGCCTCCCAAGTAGCTGGGGTTACAGGCACCCACCACCACGCCCAGCTAATTTTTGTATTTTCAGTAGAGACGGGGTTTTGCCATGTTGGCCAGGCTGTTCATGAACTCCTGACCTCGTAATCTACCTGCCTCAGCCTCCCCAAAGTGCTGGGATGACAAGCATGAGCCACTGTGCCCAGCTTTTATTTTTGGTAGAGATGGGATTTGCCATGTTCCTCAGGCTAAATAGTAGCTGGGCTTTTTGCCCATGTGTCTGGTCTTCCCCAATTTGGCTGCAAGGCCTAAATGCAGAAACCTGTTTTGTTCACAAGATATGGCACAATAAGAACCTGACAAAAATAACAACTGATGACTCACTCCAACAACACACACAATGAGAAGGTGGCTCACATGTGCCAAAGTGAGGCATCAGTACCTCCCCACAGGGAGGCCCAGTGCCACGATGACCCACCCAGGCACTGCCCCGACTCCTCTACCAGGGATGAATGAGTCACCAGTGATGTTCAGGTCCCTACATCTAATGGGCCGCTACCCGGCTTCTGCGCAGCACTCCTCCCAACGGCTCCCCCATTGTCTTTGGAATAAAGAACAAATTTGTTCAATAGCTCTGGAGACTTCATTTGCTGCCTACTACTTCTGCAACACCTCTTACCTCGTACTTTCTTTTTGAGATGGAGTCTTGCTTTTTCACCAGGCTGGAATGCCGCGGCATGATCTCGGCTCACCGCAACCTCTGCATCTCGGGTTCAAGAGATTCTCCTGCCTCAGCCTCCCAAGTAGCTGGGACTACAGGTGTGCGCCACCACACCCAGCTAATTTTCTTATTTTTAGTAAAGACAGGGTTCCACCATGTTGGCCAGGATGGTCTTGATCTCTTGACCTCATGATCTGCCCGCCTCGGCCTCCCAAAGTACTGGGATTACAGGTGCAAGCCACTGCACTCGGGCATTACTTCCTACTTTCTTGTGTTCTGCATTCCCACCTGTGGCCTCCTGTCAATTCCTCACATAAACTTATTTGAGGACCTTGGACTTCGTTGCCTCCGTTTGGAACGCTCTATTCCACCCCAAATCCCTTTGTCTAGTGAACTCCTATTCACTCCTTCAGATTTCAGTTCAAATGTCACTTGCTCAGGGAAGTCTTCCTAGATCCCCTAACATTCTTGCACTCTGCCTTCAAACCAGTTATAAGAATCTGTAGTCGAGCATGGTGGCTCACACTTGTAATCCCAGCACTTTAGGAGGCCGAGGTGGGAGAATCACCTGAGGTCGGGAGTTCAAGACCAGCCTGACCAACATGGAGAAACCCGTCTCTACTAAAAATACAAAATTAGCCAGGGGTGGTGGTGTATGCCTGTAATCCCAGCTACTCTCGAGGCTTGAAACCAGGAGACGGAGGTTGTGGTGAGCCGAGATCACGCCATTGCACTCCAGCCTGGGAAACAAGAGCAAAACTCCATCTCAAAAAATAAAAATAAAAAATAAAGAATTT
This sequence comes from Ateles fusciceps, assembly GCA_036589455.1. Classification (NCBI taxonomy): domain Eukaryota; kingdom Metazoa; phylum Chordata; class Mammalia; order Primates; family Atelidae; genus Ateles; species Ateles fusciceps. The sequence continues at coordinate 24,010,737 of JAZHEH010000681.1, read as the reverse complement.
GTAATTATAGGCCAGGCAAGGTGGCTCATGCCTGTAATCCCAGCACTTTGGGAGGTGAGACAGGTAGATCTGGAGCTCCGAGGTCAGGAGTTCCCGACCAGTCTGATAGACATGGTGAAACCCCGTCTCTACTAAAAACACAAAAATTAGCCAGGCACCATGGTGCACGCCTGTAATCCCAACTACTAGGAGGCTGAGATGGGACATTCACTTGAACCCAAGGGGTGGAGTCTGCAGTGAGCCGAGATCACACCACTGCATTCCAGCTGGGTGACAGAATCTGTCTGCTCACTTTTGCATATCCAGTGTCCAGCACTGTGTCAGCACATAACACACCCCCAATAAAGACTTGCTGAGGCTGGGCGCAGTGGCTCACACCTATAATCCCAGCACTTTGGGAGGCATGAGGTCAGGAAACCAAAACCATCCTGGCTAACATGGTGAAACCTTGTCTCTAATAAAAATACAGAAAATTAGCTGAGTGTGGTGGCACGGGCCCGTAATTCCAGCTACTCTTGAGGCTGAGGTAGGAGAATTGCTTGAACCCAGGAGGCGGAGGTTGCAGTGAGCCGAGATCAGACCACCGTATTCCAGCCTGGGTGACAGAGTGAGACTCCTTCTCAAAAAAAAAATTATAATAAAAAGTTTTTAAAAAGACTTTCGGCCAGGCGCGGTGGCTCACGCCTGTAATCTCAGCACTTTGGGAGACCAAGGCAGGCAGATCACCTGAGGTCGGGAGTTCGAGACCAGCCTGACCAACATGGAGAAACTCCATCTCTACTAAAAATACAAAATTAGCCGGGCATAATGGCCCATGCCTATAATCCCAGCTACTTAGGAGGCTGAGGCAGGAGAACTGCTTGAACCTGGGAGGCAGAGGTTGCAATCAGCCGAGATCACACCATTGCATTCCAGCCTGGGCAACAAGAACAAAGAACAAGAGCAAAACTCCATCTCAAAAAAAAGACTTGCTGAAAGAAAGAAAAGCTATTCTTATTCTTTTTTTTTTTTTTTCCGGAGATGAAGCCTCATGCTGTCACCCAGGCTGGAGTGCAGTGGCGCCATCTCAGCTCACTGCAACCTACACCTCCCAAGTAGTTGGAATTACAGGCATGCACCACCACGCCTGGCTAATTTTTCTATTTTTAGTAGAGATGAAGTTTCACTATGTTAGCCAAGCTGGTCTAGAACTCCTGACCTTAGGTGATCCACCCACCTGGGCCCCCCAAAGTGCTGGGATTACAGGTGTGAGCCATCGTGCCTGGCACAAAGAGCTAATTTTTCTTTCTTTTTTTTTTTTTTGGAGATGGGAGTCTTGCTTTGTCACCCAGGCTGGAGTGCAGTGGCATGATCTCGGCTCACTGCAACCTCCATCTCCGTGGTTCAAGCAATTCTCCTGCCTCAGCCTCCAGAGTAGCTGGGACAACAGGAATAGGCCACCAGTCCGAGCTAATTTTTTTTATTTTGGTACAGACAGGGTTTCATGGTGTTGCCCAGGCTGGTCTCAAACTCCTGAGCTCAGGCAATCTGCCCCCCTTGGTCTCCCAAAGTTCAAGGATTACAGGCCATGAGCCATCGCGCCCTGCCACAAAGAGCTATTCTTTTTTTGAGTAGTCTCGCTCTGTCAACCAGTCTGGAGTGCAGTGGTGCGATCTCTGCTCACTGCAAACTCCGCCTGCCCAGTTCAAGCAATTCTCCTGCATCAGTCTCCCTGCATCAGCTGGCACTACAGGCGCGTATCACCATGCCCGGCTAATTTTTCGTATTTTTTTAGTGCAGATGGGGTTTCACCATGCTGGCCAGGCTGGTCTCGAACTCCTGACCTTGTGATCCGCCCGCCTCGGCCTTCCAAACTGCTGGGAGTACAGGCGTGAGCCACCGCGCCCGGCAGAAGAGCTATTCTTGTAAGCACTGTACTGTGCCTGAGACACTCAGCTAAGTGCTTTATATGGATTACTTCATTATATCCTCAATAATAAGATACTATTATGTATTTCGTTTATTTCACAGGAAAGGGAAATCAAACCTCAAAGGTGTTAAATGTTGCATGACTGCTCCAAGATCATGCAGTGAGCACTAAGTAGGGAGGGGGCGCAGGGACTCAATCTCTTGCTCCTAGGAGCCAGCTGTGTGGAGAACAAGGCCTGGATCCCAGCCCAAAGACATGCAGTTGGAGACCTACCCCTCGGTGACCCTAGGCCCGCCAACAGATCATTGTTAAGCTCCAATTTTCCTATCTGTAAAATGGGAGCATTTAGTCCACCCACGCGGAAAGCGCCGAGGGAGTTTCCCTATTTGTGCCCGTATTAATCCCCCATGAAGTGTGGGCTGTGACCAAGGTCTCCCGCTCCTCAGCCTCCTCTCCGCATTCTCAGCCACTAGTCATGCTGGCTAGGAGGCGTGGGAACTGACCTCCGCGGGCCGGGCCTCCGCGACGCGCAACCTCCCGCCCGGCCTCGCCCCGCAACCAGATCCGGGTGGGTAGAGGAGGTCAGGGGTCACTGAACTTGGGTCACGTGGTCAGCAAAGGGGCGGGCCTCCGCGGAGCGGACTCCAAGTCCAGTGAGTAAGCGGTTCGCGGCAGGAATGGAGACTACTTGGGCCCGGGCAAGGCCTGCTCACCTGAGGGCCCCGGCGTGGCAAAGGCGGCTACCGAGACGACGGCGGCGGCGGCGGCGGCGGCGCCCACTCACCCAGCTCACACTAATTCCCTCTCTCTGGCGCCCCAGCCCCGCCCTCGACGAGTATAACCTATCTCGGCGGGTGCCTTGGAAAGTTTCCGCCCTCCAGGAGGCTTCCCGGCACCTGATTGGCCAGCGTGAACAGGCTGTAAAGACCGGCGGTCACGTGATGCTGAAGAGTCGCGCTTCTTAAAGCAACCTCTCGCTAGGTTTGGGAGTAGGTGTGTGTTATGTTCTGACACACGTTTAATAAGCATATCCTGTTTTTTAATTTTATTTTTTTATTCGCCACAATAGTAACGAGGAACTAAACAGTCTCAAGGACAGCGTCCCCATTGTCTTGGTCTTGTTTGCTCCCGAGTTTCTGAGCACTTGCATTTTCGCAGCTGCAGCAAAGCTTTAGATTTTGGTGTCCGGCTGAGTTTTCCTACCCAGCCTACCTCTCCAACATCACCTGCCACTTCCCCTCCCTGGAGGGATAGAAGGGGCTCTCGGTAGGTGATCTCTGCAGGTAGAGGGGGACTTCTGACCACGCCGAACATCCCGTGCAAGCTCCGGACTCCAGGGTTCTGCTCTTTCTGCACCTACTTCGCATTCTTCCCACGCCTGTGAACCAAATATAAGCCCTGGCCTACCTCCCCTTACATGACCGTTGCACACGCACACTGACAGCTCTCTTTCTCCAACTCCCACTGCGATAGCAGCGACTTGGGCCGTTCTCAGTTGGTAAGCAGCGGGCTTAGCGAGCAAAATGGTATTTGGAGTCAGACAGAACTGGATTAAAATTCTGACACTGCCTTTGGGCAAATTACCTAATATGGGGTAATAATGCCCACTTCACAGGGTTGTAGTAGATTAATTGTGAGAGCCCCTGGCCGAGTTGGAGGTTAAATTTTCTTTCCCTCATATGTCACCAGGCATGCAGTGAATTGTTAGGTTCACCCAAGATGAGGTAGTTCACACAGGGTGAACTAACGAGAGCATGAATATACACATTCTCTCTTCCCCCGCTCTCAGGGCTAGATGGTACTGCCGCTGGAAGAGAAAATCCTCTGGGACCCGAGCTGGGAAAGCCAGATGGATGCCACCGTGGTTGCCATGACAACCCCACCTCAAGAGACGGTGACCCTGCTGAGTCTCTTCCAGTCATTTTCAGAACCACATTACAAGTGGTTTCAAGTGTCTGCCCACCTGTGCATTAAGGGAAAGAGAGGGGACTCTCCTCTAAGGTCTGACTGAGTCTGAAGTCAGCTCAGCCAGACCTGGGCTGCCGGCACTTCTCCTTGCTTAGGATTACTAATCTGGACAGCCATCAGCAACCTTGGAGACACTAGAAGACTGAAGCGAGGCTGGGACTGCCAGGGACCTATTAGAGATAGTGAACCTGTATCCAACCCGTCTGGCGCTCATTTGCTCCCAATCTGAGTGGAGGCAGGGACCAGGGGAAGGCAGTGACCCCCATGGCCAGAGAGAAAGGTAGCTCGCTCCACACACACAGTGCCAGAACTATGATGGCTTTGGAGTCAGACTGTTTTTAATTTTTGCTTACTTTTTGAGACGGAGTCTTGCTCTGTCGCCGAGGTTGGAGTGCAGTGGCGTGATCTCAGCTTACTGCAACCTCTGCCTCCCGTTTTTTTGTTTTTTGGGGGTTTTTTTTGAGACGGAGTTTTACTCTTGTTGCCCGGGCTGGAGCACAATGGTGTGATCTCGGCTCACCTCTGCCTCCTGGGTTCAAGCAATTCTCCTGCCTCAGCCTCCTGAGTAGCTAGGATTACAGGCATGCACCACTACACCCAGCTAATTTTTTATTTTTAGTACAGACAGGGGTTTCTCCATGTTGGTCAGGCTGGTCTCAAACTCCCAACATCAGGTGATCTACCTGCCTCTGCCTCCCAAAGTGCTGGAATTACAGGTGTGAGCCACCATGCCCTGGCCCATTTCAACCAATTCTCCTGCCTTACCCTCCCGAGTAGCTGGGATCTTAAGTGCCCGACACCACGCCCAGCTGTTTTGTAAGTTTTATATATTTAGTAGAGACAAAGTTTCACTATTTGCCCAGGCTGGTCTTGAACTTCTGACCTTGTGATCTACCCTCAGCCTCCCAATGTGCTGGGATTACAGGCATGAGACACACTGCCCGGTCTTTTTTTTTTTTTTTTTCTTTTGAGACAGTCTCTGTCGTCCAGACTGGAATGCAGTGGAGCAATCTTGGCTCACTGCAACCTCCACCTCCCCAGTTCAAGCAATTCTTGTGCCTCAGCCTCTTGAGTAGCTGGGATTACAGGCACGCACCACCACACCTGGCTAATTTTTGTATTTTTAGTGGAGATGGGTTTTTGCCATGTTGGCCAGGCTGGTCTCAAACTCCTGACCTCAAGTGATCCGCCCACCTCGGCCTCTCAAAGTGCTGGGGTTACAGGTATGAGCCACTGCCCCAGGCCCAGATTCTTTTTAAAGAATCACAGCTCACTAGCTGTGTGACCTTAGGCACATTAGTTCACCTGTCTGACCTGTCTCATCAACTATAAAGCGGGATAACAAAATCTACTCTATGGAACTGTTGTGGAGATTCAGAAATGCGTGTAAAGGATTTAGCATGTTGCAAGCACATGGTACTCTGTTAGTCTATGACCTCTTTAAGAGGCTATAACTTTCAGACTCACTTAGTACAAACCTTAAAAGCTCAGAAGAGTTCTGGAAACCATCTCCAGGCCATTCCGACTTGCTCCCTTCCCCCACACAGTGCCAGTGTTTTCTTTTTTTTTTTTAATTAGTGCCAGCCTTTTCAATGCCACACCCTACATCCTTACCAGCACCCACATGCTCAGGATCCATGAGCTGCTTCTCTGTCCATCAGTCTCTTCCTTCCAGGCTTGGTGTTATTCCCCTACACCACTTATAAATGGGTGGCTCTATTCGAGAACTTGGAAAGAACTCCTGGACTCCAGAGATCCTCCCACCTCAGCCTCCTAAATAGCTGAGACTACAGATACACACCAGTGTATCGGCTTTGGGATGCATTACTATATGCATTATATAAAAATTATTATAACTAACATTTGAGTGCCCATCACGGACAAGGCTCTACGCCAGCCACCTGAACATATGATCTCTGATACAGCAACCTCCAAGGAGGGTTTTCTGCCCATTTTATAATGGGAAACAGAAGGTCATCCAGCTAAGAATTTTTTTTTTCTGTAAGGTGGAGTCCCACTCTGTCACACAGGCTGGAGTGCAGTGGAGGGACCTCAGCTCACTACAACCTCCCCATCCTGGGTTCAAGCGATTCCCTGCCTCAACCTCCTGAGTCCAGCTAAGACTTAAACCAGCTCTGTACTAATGCAAATACCATGCTTTCGTGTTTTCTGCTACAGAGCTCTATATCCCAAGGAAGTTAAAGAGAGCTAAAGAAAAAAAAACATAATTGAATTGAGATTTCATAGATGGGTAGATAGGAAGAGGACAAGCTGGGAAAGGGCATTGCAAGGTAGACAAATAGTATTGCAGAGGTATAGTGTCAGGGAAAAGTGGCATGTTTGTTTAATCCTGTAGGCATTTCATACATTTTTGTGTTACCTTAACTAGATTCTGAGTCCTTTTACATTTTTAGTTCAGCTTAGAATAGTGATACACTGTTTTTAGATACTCATCTTAGGAAGAGCTGTGTTGAGATTTCACAATCTGTGTCATTACTAGCCTCTTGTTCATCTCTCCCTGTCTGCTGTCTCCTCTCCCTTCTTTCCGTTATACTCTTGGTTACTTTTAAGGGCAGGAGAAGGGCAAACATTCTGGAATTAGATCAGGACTCGGAATGCCACTAATGATGGTATCATTTGCTGGAAGCCAAAGACCCAACATCAGAGCCTTGACTTCAATGAGGTCAACATTAAACCTTGACAAATGGGTTAGTCAGATCCCCTGGGTGGCTGAGGCTAGTAGAGGCATCAGTCTAAGGAAAAGAGGGGCTAGTAAGCAGTCAACTACACAGCCTTTTTAAAGAGTTATTGTTCCTGCTTAAAAAAAAAAAAAGATAACACTTCCATGAGAACCAAGGGCTTTTTTACATAGAACACATACTGAAAAATCAGAAAGCAGTAGCTAAGCCAAAAGAAGAACCTTCTGGGGATGAGTTGCCTTCCTTGCCTCCACAACAGCAGCCAGACTGGACCTCTGGACAACACAGTAAGTGTGACAATCACACTTCCTAGATCAGGACCAAGGGTAGGAGGCCACCAGGCTCAGCTTACAAGCCCTGTGAAACCAGAAAAAGCAAATCAGTTAGACCCAGAGTTTGTGGGCAGCCACAGCTTCTCATCCCAAGGGACATGTCCTGGATCTTCAAGCAGACAGCATAAAAGTTTCTTCTATCTCTCTGATTTGGGCATTAAATCCTATATTACTCCCCCACACCTACACACCCCTTCTCCAGGCAATAGCTCTGCATGTATAATCAGGCACTCACCTAAGTAATCATCCATCAGGGAGCCAATAGCAAACTGCAGGAAGGAGGGTAAAAAGAAAGTGAAGCCAATGTGAGAACAGAACCAACCTCCACCCCGTAGCCCCAGGCCTTCTGCCTATCTACCCCTTTTTCCTGGGAGAAGAGCATAGAACCCCCTGAAACCGCGGGTGGTAAGGAATCGACGGCTCTCAGCTCAGCCTGACATAGGCAGAGAAGCAGGGAAAAGACTCACAATGTCATTCTTGTCCACACGGGTCCCCCACAATCTTTAAGCGGATCTCATCGTCCTGCTGAATCACAATATCCTGGGGGAGAGGAGGAACAGTATACAGATGCTCCTCAGTTTATGATAGGTTACATCACAACGACTCCACCGTAAGTCTGGGGGCACACTGAATGCACAGCACTTTTGCACCATTGTAAAGTCATAAAATCATAAGTTAAGCCATGGTAATTTGGGGACCATCTGTACTCAGTCATCCCCAGGCCAATACTCAGGATGGCTCATTCTCTCCTCTCCCCTGACTTCTTTCTGCCCACTTACCTCATCCATTGTCTTGTAACATGGTGGGTTGGAGTTAGGATCAAACTCCATCTCTGAAGGGATGGACTGAAAGGAAAGTGAGACTGGGTTAGCACTTTCAATGGATGCGTCAGTAGATGGGAATGAATGGGTATCTCCCTTCCTCGGCCCCACCCAGTGTGCCTAGACTTACATGTCGAGAGATGAAGCAAGACATAGGCCCAATTTCTGTGAAGAGTCCAACCTAGAAAACAAATGAGTGATCTTGCTTTTTTTTTTTTGCTGAAGTGTTGTGTTTTTATTTTTTGCTTTTTAAATTTTGAGACAGTGTCTCACTCTGTTCCCCAGGCTGGAAAGCAGTGGTGCGATCACAACTCACTGTAACCTTGAACTCCCGGGCTCAAGGGATCCTCCCACCTCAGCCTCCCGAGTAGCTGAGACTACAGGTGCACACCACCATGCTAGGCTAATTTTTAAAAACTTGTTGTAGAGACAGAGTCTTGCTATGTTGCCCAGGTTGGTCTCAAAGTCCTGGGCTCAAGCAATCTTCCCACTTCTGCCTCCCAAAGCACTGGGATTGTAAGTATGAGCCAATGCACCCAGCCCTTTTCTCTGTTTTTTTAGACTTTCATTTGTATTTATTTATGTGTTTACTTTGAGACAAAATCAAGCTCTGTTACCCAGTCTGGAGTGCAGTGGTACAATCTCAGCTCGCTGCAACCTCCACCTCCCAGGTTCAAGTGATTGTCATGCCTCAGCCTCCCAAGTAGCTGGGACTATACACATGTACGCACCATGATGCCTGGCTAATTTTTGAATTTTTAGTAGACAGGGTTTCACCACATTGGCCAGGCTGGTCTTGAACTCCCAACATCAGGTGATGTGCCTGCCTCAGCCTCCCAAAGTGCTGGGATTACAGGCGTGAGGTACCAACGCCCGGCCTAAACTTTCATTTTAAAGTAGTAAAGAGCTGGGCCAGGCGCAGTGGCTCACGCCTGTAATCCCAGCACTTTGGGAGGCCAAGGCGGGCGGATCACGAGGTAAAGAGATCAAGACCATCCTGGCTAACATGGTGAAACCCCGTCTCTACTAAAAATACAAAAATTAGGTGGGCGTGGTGGCGCACACCTGTAGTCCCAGCTACACAGGAGGCTGAGGCAGGAGAACTGCTTGAACCCGGGAGGCGGAGGTTGCAGTGGCCTCCAGGTTCAAGCAGTTCGCGCCACTGCAACCTCCAGCCTGGCACCTGGAGATGGAGCGAGACTCTGTCTCCAAAAAAAAAAAAAGAGCTTAGGCCTGGGATGCCCAAGATTTGAACACCTGCCGGGCGCAGTGGCTCACACCTGTAATCCCAGCACTTTGGGAGGCTGAGGTGGGCGGATCACGAGGTCAAGAGATCGAGTCCATCCTGGCTAACATGGTGAAACCCCATCTCTACTAAAAATACAAAAAAATAGCCAGGCATGGTGGCACACGTCTGTAATCCCAGCTACTCGGGAGGAAGAGGCAGGAGAATCGCTTGAACCAGGAAGACAGAGGTTGCAGTGAGCCGAGATCGCGCCACTGCACTCCAGCCTGTGTAACAAGAGCGAAACTCCTTCTCAAAAAAAAAAAAAAAAAAAAGATTTGAACACCCATTGGACACATGATCTTGACCAGTCCACTTAACTTAAGCTTCAGCTTCTGTAAAAAAGCACCCACCTTGTAAAATCATCTTGAGTCTCTGCACATTACCTGGCCCACAGTAACTACTCAGTCAATGCAGGCTTCTAATGTTATGACTATTAATACTGACTCCCTTGCCCTCTGAGTCACACAGGGCGAGATTACCATACAATTTTAAAGTGCAGCACAACAAGTAAAGTTACTGGCCAGGCATGGTGGCTCATGCCTGTAATCCTAGTGCTTTGGGAGGCCGAGGTAGGCAGACTGAGCTCAGGAGTTCGAGGCCAGCCTGGGCAACATGGCAGAATCCCATCTCTACTAAAAAAAAAAAAAATTAGCCAGCCGTGGTGGCACACGCCTTTAGTCCCAGCTACTCAGGAGGCTGAGGCAGGAGAATCACTTGAACCCGGGAGGCAGAGGTTGCAGTGAGCCGAGATCGTGCCACTGCACTCTGGGTTAAAGAGCAAAACTCTGTCTCAAAAAAAACAAAATACAAAAAGTTAAGTGACTTAGCTGAAGGCACAGAGTTATCAAGTGGAGCCAGGACCCAACCGACATCTTCCAAGAGACTACCCCACTGGCTCCCCTATGTATAGTCTCACCTTGTTGACCTGAGTGACAACAGCATCCACGACTTCTCCTTTAAAGGGCCGGAAAACAATGGCCTTGTACTTAACTGGATAAAGGACGAAGCCTCGGCCTGGCTGGATCACACCAGCACCAATATTGTCAATGGTGGTTACAGCAATTACAAAGCCATACCTGCAAGAGGAGGAGAAACAAAAGGCATTGTGTGTCCAAGAGCCTCTAAAGATTCTGCAATAAAAGTCACTGAGCTTTTGGGAGTAGGGTTGGGGAGACTAAAAGGACAAGTTGATAGCACCTCAGTTCCCAGAGCTTAATGATCAAGAGAAGATAGAGACACAGATCAGTATGTATAAGGCCAAATGCTGCTCTGGTAATTTCACAATAAATGTCCAAGAAGGCTGGAGTCCTTGAGCCAACAGGTCTCAATCTTTGGGATGCCTGAGAATCATCTTATTAAAATGCAGACTCTCTGGCCCAGCACGGTGGCTCACACCTGTAACCCCAGCACTTTGGGAGGCCGAGGCAGGTGGATCACATGAGAACAGGAGTTTGAGACCAGCCTGGCCAACATGGAGAAATCCCATCTCTACTAAAAATACAAAAATTAGCTGGATGTGGTTATGCACGTCTGTAATCCCAGCTACTTGGGAGGCTGAGGCAGAATGGTTTGAACCTGGGAGGCAGAGGTTGCAGTGAGCCGAGCCGAGATCCTGCCACTGGGCTACAGCCTGGGTGAGAGTGAGACTTCCATCTCAAAGAAAAAGAAAAAAAAAAAAGCAGATTCTCAGGTCTGCCCCAGAGAATCTTGATTATGTAGGGAACAATGAGGCTCAGGAATTTGCATGTTCAAGAACCACCCCAGGTTTTTCTGATGCTGGAGGTCCAAGTAACTCCACTGCCCTGGGCTGGGTCATTAATACCAGCCTGTGAGAGGCCCCTCTGCGCAAAGCCCAGAGATGTTCAAGTCCCCAGGCTTCTTCCTTCCTCCCCCAGCTCTCGATCTGCTTTTTCTGGTCATTCATTCAAAATATATATTGAGGCCCACGGTGTGTGGTCCCTGGGCACAGGGGATAAGAGAAAACCAGCAGAATGACAGAGGGAGAGCAGACACAGTAACAATAATTACACTGTGGGCTCCACGAGGGCTGGTCTCATTCTATCTTGTTCTCAGAGCCCAACACGGGTCCTGGCACACAGCAAGGATTTTTTAAACATGTTTGAGGAGTAAATGAATGACCAATTTCAACTGAGGGAAGGAAGTCTTATCGGCCAGCATTGCAGAGGGCGTCGTGGGAACCCAAACCAGGAAGCAACTGGCAGCCTGAGAGAGTGAGAGAGTTCCCCAGAGTGGGTGGCAAGGCGAGCAGGAGCTGGGGAGGGGTTGCAGGTATAGCGCCCCGTGTGCGCGATCTGGCTGCGCGGTGAGGTCGGCACTCACTTCCCGGTGCAGGTCCCCTCCACCTCGGTGAAGAAGCTTCTGCTTCACCGTGTTGAGCAAGTTGGGGCCAAAGTAGCGCGGGTGCAGTAGGATTTCGTGCTCTAAGGAGATCTGCGGAGAAAGTGGAATGGCGACCAGGCCAGGCGCTGGGAGGTTATCGGGCAAGAAGGGGCCCCTCGCGCCGGCGCCTGGCTTTGCTCCTCCTTCCCACCCAGCCCTTACCGCCACCCTGAGCCCTGCTCACATGATAGAACATCTTCCCAGAGCAGTCTGGGAGGCTAAGTCCACACCTCCGGCCGCCCCTGGGAATCCACCGGAAACACAGATAGCCTCCGCAACCCCAGTTCCGGGCCGGCCGCGACAAAGAGGGCGGAACTCCACCCCCTCCGCGGGTCTGATTGGGCCTCGCTGTCGTGAGCGGGAACCACTAAAGCCACGCCCCTCGTCCACCCAACCTGGGCTTCAAAAGGCAACTCTTAAATGCACAGCCTAGCAACTGCTCGGTAAATACTTATAACAAGATTAATTAATTAGTGAAAGAATCTATAAGTCAAGCGCTATAACGGAGTGCAGCAAATCGATTCAGCAAACATGTATCTACATATGTTTGTTGGAGGCCCAAGTACTTCACTGCCCTGGGCAGAGAGAGAGTCTCTGTTGTCCAGGCTGGAGTGCACTAGCCGGATCATAGCTCACTGGAGCCTCCAACTCTTGGCCCCAAGCGATCCTTCCACCTCAGCCTCCCAAGTAGTTGGGGCAGCAGGCGTGGGCCACCATGCCTGACTAATTTTTAAAATTTTTTTGTGTAGACTGGGTCTCTGTGTTGCCCAGGCTGGTCTCCAACTCCTGAGCTCAAGTGATCTTCCCGCTTCAGCCTCCCAAGATGTTGGAATTACAGGCATGAGCCACCACGCCAGACCTTTGTCTTTCTTTTTCTTTTCTAAGAGAAGGGATCTCCGCTGACACAGAAGGATCTCTTGAGGCCAGGGTTCAGACCAGGCTTGGCAACAGAGTGACACACACACACACACACACACACACACACACACACACACTCTCTCTCTCTCTCTCTCTCCCCTCTATCTCTTTGTAAGTGAGCTCTCTCTCGTCTATCTCTGTAAGTGAGAGACAGTGCCTTGCTCTATTGCCTAAGCTGGAATGCAGTAGTGATCATAACTCACTGCAGCCTCAAACTCCTGGGCTCCAGAGATCCTCCCACCTCAGTCTCCTGAGTAACTAGCTAGGACTGCGTTAGTGCCACCAGTCAGACTTTTTTTTTTTCTTTTTTTTTTTTTTTTGAGCAGGAGTGTCCATCTGTCATCCTTGCTGTATGGCAGTGGTGCGATCTCGGCTCACTGCAACTTCCACCTCCCGGGTTCAAGTGATTTTTCTGCCTTGGGCTCCCTAGTAGCTGGGACTCCAGGCATGCACCACCATGCCTGACTAATTTTTGTATGTTTATTAGAGATGGAATTTCACCATATTGGCCAGGGTGGTCTCAAACTCCTGACCTTGTGATCCTCCCACCTCGGCCTCTCAAAATGCTAGGATTACAGGGATGAGCCACCATGCCCAACTTTTTTTTTTCCCCTAGAAATGGAGTCTCCCTATGTTGCCCAGGCTGGTCTCCAACTCCTGAACTCAAATGATCCTTCTGCTTCAGCCTCCCAAACTGCTGGGATTATAGGAGCAAGCTGCCCCTCCCAGATGTTTGCCTGCATTGCTCTTCTTGTAATTCACATTTCAGGTATATATCACTTCCTAGTTGGGCCTTTCCTGATCATGCAATCTAAAGATCATATACTCTTCTGGCCAGGTACAGTGACTCAGGCCTGTAATCTTAGCACTCTGGGAGGCCGAGGTGGGAGGATCACGAGGTCAGGAGTTTGAGATCACCCTGGCCAATATGGTGAAATCTCATCTCTAATAAAAATGCAAAAATTAGCCGGGCGCGGTGGCTCACGCCTGTAATTCTAGAACTTTGGGAGGCTGAGGCGGGCGGATCACCTGAGGTCACGAGTTCAAGACCAGCCTGACCAATATGGTGAAACCCTGTCTTTAAAAAATAATAATAAAATAAAATAAAATACAAAAATTAGCCAGGCATGGTGGCATGTGCCTATAATCCCAGTAGCTGGGAGGCTGGGGCAGGAGAATCACTTGAACCCAAGAGGTGGAGGATTACAGTGAGCTGAGATTGTACCACTGCAATCCAGCCTGGGCAACAGAGTAAGAATCCATCTCAAAAAAATATGGCTGGGCATGGTGGCTCATGCCTGTAATCCCAGCACTTTGGGAGGCCGAGGCAGGTGGATCACGTGGTCAGGAGATCAAGACCATCCTGGCTAACACAGTGAAACTTTGTCTCTACTAAAAATACAAAAAAATTAGCCAGGAGTGGTGGTATGTGCCTGTAGTCCCAGCTACTCGGGAGGCTGAGGCAGGAGAATCGCTTGAACCTAGGAGGTGGAGGCTGCAATGAGCTGAGATCGCACCACTGTACTCCAGCCTGTGAGACAGCGAGACTTCATCTCAAAAGAAAAATAAATAATAATAAAATAAAAATATATTTATAGGCTACCACTTACTGCTTTCTTCCTAGATGCCAGACACTGTGCAAAGCCCTTTAGATAATTATCTCCCTTAATTCTCATAATAATCTACAGAACAGTGGCTCACACCTGTAATCACAGCACTTTGGGAGGCCGAGGCTGGTGGATCACAAGGTCAGAACTTCGAGACCAGCCTGGCCAAGATGGTGAAGATCCCGTCTCTACTAAAAATACAAAAATTAGCTGGGCACCACCGTGCCTGTAATCTCAGCTACTCTGGAGGTTGAGGAAGGAGACTCGCTTGAGCCTGGGAGGAGGAGGTTGCAGTGTGCTAAGATTGCGCCACTGCACTCCAGGCTGGGCGACAGAGCATGACTCCATCTCAAAAAAAAAAAAAGCTGTTGAAAACCCAAGAAACACTTTAAGCCTCGAGAGAGATGTGACTTCGAGTCACATACAATTTACAATTTCTGTTCTCAGATTATAGATTAACTCACTTTCTTATTTGTCTTGTTCTCTACATTGACTAGAGAGGCTTAAATGACGTGAGGGACAAAAATCTCCTTCCTTCTTTTTTTTTTTTTAATTTTTTTTTTTTTAATTTTTTTTTTTAAATGGAACGCTTCACGAATTTGCGTGTCATCCTTGCGCAGGGGCCATGCTAATCTTCTCTGTATCGTTCCAATTTTAGTATATGTGCTGCCGAAGCGAGCACTTTTTTTTTTTTAATTTTTAAAAGAAAGATGGTGTTTCACCATGATGGCCAGGCTGGTCTTGAACTCCTGACCTCAGGTGATCCACCCACCTCAGCCTCCCAAAGTGCTAGGATTACAGGCGTGAGCCACCGCACCCGGCCAAACCTCCTTCCTTCTTAATGAATGACCCTTGTTATAGATTAACTTGCCTTTTGTTGTCCTGCTTTGCTTAGACTACATGACAGAAAATCCATGACTATTTCATCCTCTGTAAAAAAAAATGTTACATGTCTCTTTCCAAAAAGAAACATTGTTGGCCGGGTGTGGTAGCTCAGGCCTGTAATCCCAGCACTTTGGGAAGCCGAGATGGGTGGATCACCTGAGGTCAGGAGTTCGAGACCAGCCTGACCAACATGGAGAAACCCCAACTTTATAAAAAAAAAAAAGAAAAGGAAAGAAACATTGTCTATAGCCAACCAAATTGCTGTAACTATGTACCAATCTTCTATGAAAAATGTAATCCTAATAAAAAGTCCTGTGTCCCTGCCTATACAAATGAAATCTTAACTTTACTTGAGAACACTGACTCCATTCCTCTGGAGTTGGTGTTTCCAGGTGGTCCATCCTCACACTTCACACTTGAAAAAACTCTTTAAATTAGTTTCTGACCCTTTGCATTATTTTAAGTTAATACTGATACTACTATTATCCCCCACCTTTATAAATGAGACCCAAAGAGATTAAGTGGAGGTATTTGGGTATGAATAGCCAACTTGCTCCAAAGCTAGTGTTCTTTTGTTTGTTTTTTTCTTTTTCTTTTCTTTTCTCTTTCTTTTTCTTTTTCTTTTTTTTTTTTCAGATGGAGTCTCCCTCTGTCTCCAGACTGGAGTGCAGTGGCGTGATCTCAGCTCACTGTAACCTCCACCTCCTGGGTTCAAGCGATTCTCCTGTCTCAGCCTCCCCAATAGCTGAGACTACAGTTGTACGCCCCCATGCCCAGCTAATTTTTATATTTTTAGTAGAGATAGGGTTTCACCATGTTGGCCAGGATGGTCTCAATCTCTTGACCTCGTGATCCACCTGCCTTGGACTCCCAAAGTGTCAGGATTACAGGCGCGAGCCACTGCACCTGGCCTTTTTTTTTGGATTTTTACTAGAGATGGGGTTTCACCATCTTGGCCAGGCTGGTCTCGAACTCCTGACCTTAGGTAATCCACCCACCTTGGCCTCCCAAAGTACTGGGATTACAGGCATGAGCCACTGCGCCTGGCCCCCTTTTTTTTCTTGAGGAAGGGTCTCATTCTGTCACCCAGACTGCCAGGCTGGAGTGCTCATCGAATTCCGCAGCTACAGGTTTGGGTCACCATGCCCGGTTAACTTTTTTATTTTTTGCAGAGACAGGGGTCTTACTCTCTTGCCCAGGCTCGTCTTGAACTCCTGGACTCAATGATCCTCCTGCTTCAGCCTCCCAAAGTGTGGGGATTACAGGTGTGAGCCCTCACACCTGGGAAAGTTGTATTCTTCAGTACTGTACACTCTACTGTCTAAGACTCAAACTTTGGATAAAAAGACACTAAAGCAGTGGCTCACTCCTGTAATCCCAGCACTTTGGGAGGCTGAGGTAGGTGGATCACGGGGTCAGGAGTTTGAGACCAGTGTGACCAACATGGTGAAACCCCGTTTCTACTAAAAATACAAAAATAAATCTGGCGTGGTGGGGTGGCGTGCCCCTGTTATCCCAGCTACTCCAGAGGCTGAGGTAGGAGAATCGCTTGAACCAGGGGGGGGCAGAGGTTGCAGTTAGCCGAGATGGCGCCACTGCACTCCAGCCCGGGTGACAGAGCAAGACTCCGTCTCAAAAGAGAAAAAAAGACACCAAAGCAATAAAAAAGGACTGTTGTGTCTGCTCCTCAAAGTGTGCGCACATAGAGCCTGAAAGCGCAGAACAGCAATTCTGAAAGTATGGTAAAGAACCTTCCAGGGGATTGTTGAGATCTTCTCCTAGTTACATGTCTGTGTTAGACCCAATTTTCTTCATGTATTTCAATCAAAACAATATATCCTAATAGCTAATAGAAGCAGATGTGAGAATTGAGTTGTCTTCTATTGAAATAGTGTGATATTGTGAAATATACATTTCTTTGACCCCATTTTCTTGCATACAATTCCTAAATCTCTAAAGTGATGTTTTTTTGGTATGCTAATGATTGACTGATGGCTGGCAGGCCCTACGTAGCTTCCGGCGGGGGGCGGGGTAGGGGGGCTGGTCACCAGAAATAGCAGGGCATGATTAGAAGGTTGGGGCTTTCAGCCCACCCCCCAGCCTCTGGGGAGTGGAGGGGGGTGATGAACCGCTTATTTGATCGCCAATGGCCAGTGGTTTAAGCAATCATGCTTACATAATGAAGCATCCATAAAAATTCGAAAGTACTAGAGTTTCCATGTAGCTGAACACCTGGGTGTTCCTGGGAAGGTGGCATACCCGAAGAGGGCTTGGAAGCTCCACATTACTTCCCCTATACCTCACCCTAGACACCTCTTCGGGTATCCTTTGTAAAACTTTTATAACAAACCAGTAAACGTGGCCGGGCGCGGTAGCGTACGCCTGTAATCCTAGCACTTTGGGAGGCCGAGGCAGGCAGATCATAAGGTCAAGAGATCAAGACCATCCTGGTCAACATGGTGAAACCCCATCTCTACTAAAAATACAAAAATTAGCTGGGCATGGTGGCATGCGCATGTAGTCCCAGCTACTCCGGAGGCTGAGGCAGGAGAATCGCTTGAACCTGGGAGATAGAGGTTGCAGTGAGCCAAGATTGCACCACCGCACACCCGCCTGGTGACGAGCGAGACTCTGTCTCAAAAAAAAAAAAGAAAAAAAAAACCCAGTAAACGTAAGTGTTTCTCTGATTTGTATGAGCCACTCTAGCAAATTAATTGAGCCCAAATAGAGTTGTGGGGGCCTAGATTTACAGTTGGTCAATCAGAGGCACAGGTAAACAACCGGGGACTTTCGACTGGCATCAGAAGTCAGGGGCCATGTCTGGTAAACAATAATTTGGTTAAAAAAAAAAGGAAGGGAGAAAGGGAGGGAGGGAGGGAGGCAGGGGGAAAGAGAGAGACAAGAGAGAGAAAGAAGAAAAGAAAAATAAGAAAAGAAAGGCCAAGTGAGGTGGCTCATGCCTGTAATCCCAGCACTTTGGGAGGCTGAGGTGGGTAGTTCAGGAGTTCAAGCCTGGCCAAGATGGTGAAAATCCATCTCCAAAAATTAGCCGGGCACAGTGGCAGCTGCCTGTAATCCCAGCTACTCAGGAGGCTGAGGCAGGAGAATAGCTTGAACCTGGGCGGCAGAGGTTGCAGTGAGCCAAGATTGTGCCACTGCACTCCAGCCTGGGCGATAGAGATTCCGTCTCAAAAATAAATAAATTAAAGAAGACGGAAAGAAATAAAGAGAGAGAGAGAGAGATAAACAAGAAAGCAAGCAAGAAAGAAAAAAGAAGAAAAGAAAGTAGAAGTTGGGGACCGGTGGGAGGGTAGTCTTGGGAGCTACACCCTAAACCTTTGAGATCTGATGTTATCTCCAGGTAAACAGTGTTGGCATTAAACAGGACACCCAGCTGGAATTGACTGTTTGCTTGTGGATGGGGGAAACCCCACACATTTGGTCACACAGAAGTCTTCTGTGTTGATTGTTGTGGTGGTGTGAAGAGAGAAAAACAGTGTCCTCCTCCAACCTGCCTGTAAAACAATGCTATTATTCTCACTACAGATTTTTTGATTTTGATAAATAGTTATTTTTCCATCTCTATTTAAATATATATATAGACAGAGAGGCCAGGCGCAGTGGCTCACGCCTCTAATCCCAACACTTTGGGAGGCTGAGGTGGGTAGATCACCTGAGGTCAGAATTTTGAGACCAGCCTGGGCAACATGGTGCAACTATGTCTCTACTAAAAATACAAAAATTCGCCAGGCATGGTGGTGAGCACCTGTAGTCCCACCTACTGGAGAGGCTGAGGCAGGAGAATTCACTTGAACCCCAAAGCAGAGGTTACAGGGAGCTGAGATCATGCCACTGCACTCCAACTTGGGCGACAGAGTGAAACTCCATCGCAAAAAAAAAAAATTTTTTTTAATTACATATATATTAAATAAAAATGTAAAAAGGGCCGGGTGTGTTAGCTCATGCCTATAACTCCAGCACTTTGGGATGCCCAGGAGGGTGGATCACCTGAGGTCAGGAGTTAGAGACCAGCCTGGCCAACATGGTAAAACCATGTTTCTACTGAAAATACAAAAAAATCAGCTGGGCCCGGTGGTGGGCACCTGTAGTCCCAGCTACTTGGGAGGCTGAGGCAGGAGAATTGCTTGAATCTAGGAGGCAGAGGTTGCAGTGAGACGAGATCACCCCTCTATACTCCAGCCGTTTCAAAAAAATAAAAATTAAATAAAAATCAAAAAGGTCCGGTTAGGTGGCTCACACCTGTAATCTCAGCATTTTGGGAGGCCAAGGTGGCCGGTTCGCTTGAGCCCAAAAGTTCAACACCAGCCTGGGGCAACATAGAGAGTCTCCCGTCTCTATTTACAATATGTACATATATATTTTTTAAATACAAATATTATAATTATTTTTCATATAAATGAAAATGTTATTTATGTTAGCAGGCAATCGGTTTATTGCTGTCGTTTTGTTTTCTTCTTTTTTTCCCCCTTTTAGTGACTTTTATTTTTTTTTCTTCTCTCTCCTCCAACTCCCGTGACTTTCTTTTAACAGCATATTGCTGTCATTTTGTAATGAATTAATAAGTAAAAAATTTTTAATTTAAACATTTCTACGCCTGGTGCAGTGGCTCACGCCTGTAATCCCAGCACTTTGGGAGGCCAAGGCGGGTGGATCACAAGGTCAGGAGTTGAGACCAGCCTGGCCAACATGGTGAAACCCTTTTTCTACTGAAAATACAAAAATTAGCCAGGCGTGGTAGCAGACACCTGTATTCCAATCTACTCAGGAGGCTGAGGCAGGACAATTGCTTGAACCTTGGAGGTGGAGCTTGCAGTGAGCCAAGATCACGCCATTGCACTCCAGCCTGGGGGACAAGAGACTCTGTCTCAAAAGAAACTATTTATTTATTTAAATTTTTTTTTTTTTTTTTTGAGATGGAGTCTTGCTCTGTCACCCAGGCTGGAGTGCAGTGGTGTAATCTCAGCTCACTGCAACATCCACCTCCTGAGTTCAAGTGATTCTCCTGCTTCAGCCTTCCACGTAGCTTGGACTACAGGCATGTGCCACCACTCCCAGCTAATTTTTTTTTTTTGAGACGGAATTTCACTCTCCTTGCATAGGAAGGAGTGCAATGGCACAATCTTGGCTCATCGAAACCTCCACCTCCCAGGTTCAAGTGATTCTGCTTCAGCTGCCTGAGTAGCTGGGATTACAGGTGTGTGCCATTAAACCCTGCTAATTTTTTTTTTGAGATGGAGTTTCGATTTTGTTGCCCAGTCTGGAGTGCAATAGCAAGATCTCGGCTCACCACAACCTCTGCTTCCTGGGTTCAAGCAATTCTCCTGCCTCAGCCTCCCGAGTAGCTGGGATTACAGGCATGTGCCACCACACCCGGCTAATTTTGTATTTTTAGTAGAGATGGGGTTTCTCCATGTTGGTCAGGGTAGTCTCAAACTCCCAACCTCTGCCCACCTTGGCCTCCCAAAGTGTTGGGATTACAGGTGTGAGCCACCACGCCCAGCCATTTCTTAAATTCCTATACAGTAAATATTGTGTGGCTTGTAAGAACAGACAGTGTCTTGAAGAGGCCAGCATACCCTGCGTGTATCTAGCGCAAGTTTGTTGTATAGACGAACTCTCCCTAATTCTGGTTAGGTCTGATTGAAGGACCTGACTGCAGAATAAAGTAGAGATGCTTAGAGTGGTGGGTGAAGGAGGGAGTATTAAGCACCGAGTTTACTCTTCTAGTAACACTTCTAGTAACACTCCAGCTTCAGTTTGGAAGGTCAGACAGGGCAGGTATCACTGACTCCCAACTTACAGCCTTTTCCTCTGCGTATGTACGAACTCTCAAAGATTTCTTCAAAGGTAGACACAGTTCTTTCTTCTCTCCTATCCTGGGACATTTTATGACCCTGACCCCATTCCTACACTTCCTACCGGCGCCTGCCCAGCACGCTCTGGACACAAAGAATGCTCCATCCTCTCAACTGTAAATTGACTGTAGAGTCCAGGTTAGGGACACCACAATATCATCCCGGTAGCTGCTAGTTCTCTGACGCCGTCACTGACCAGGAGCCCCGGAATCTTAGCTTGGAGGAGAGGAGCAGTAGGGCATCTTGGATTTTTTTTTTTTTTGGTGAGACCTAGTGTCGCTCTGTCTCCTAGGCTGGACTGCAGTAGCGCGATCTCTGCTCACTCCAACATGGGACTCCTGGGTTCAAGAGTTTTGAACTCTTGCCTCAGCCTCCTGAGTGCCTGGGATTACAGGCACACGCCACCATGCCCAGCCAATTTTTGTATTTTTAGTAGAGATGGGGGTTTCACTATGTTGGCCAGGCTGGCCTTAAACTCCTGACCTCAAGTGATCTGCCCGCCTCGGCCTACCAAAGTGCTGTGGCTATAGGCCACAGTCACCAGTTGGTTCTTTTTTTGATGGGGGGCGTAGAGGGACAGGGTCTCACTCTGTCGCCCAGGCTGGAGTGCAGTGGCACGATCGTGACTCACTGCAACCTCTGCCTCCTGGGTTCAAGTGATTCTCCTGCTTCAGCCTCCCCAGTGGTTGGGATTACAGGCGCGCGCCACCACGCCCGGCTAATTTTTGTATTTTTAGTAGAGACGAGGTTTCACCATGTTGGCCAGGCTGGTCTTGAAGTCCTGACCCCAAGTGATCCGCCCGCCCCCGCCTCCCAAAATACTGGGATTACAGGCGTGAGGCACTGCGCCGGGCCTAGTTGGTTCTCTTTTCCCGGTCAGCCTGCAGCAGCTGTCAGCTCAGGTCCGACAGGGCACGGTTCGGGGATCTTCGGCCTCGCTGGGAGGGCGCAGCGTTCAGCCACTTGTAGCCAGGTACCCTGCCTGCGGGATTAGGAAGAGGGAGAAGCTCAGCCAATGCTGAGGGTTCGGAGGCAAGGAAGGCGGGACGAGGCGGAAAAATTGAGGACAGGGGCGCCATCCAATCCGGCGCCTGACTGCAAAAGCGATGGCGGCAGGCACCCAATTGGAGACCGCGGTTAGGGGGAGGATGGTTAGTGGACAGCGGACCAATCCCTGACAGGGGAGGGCGATCTTAAGCCAATTAAAACTGAGAAGGTGGGAAGGGGCGGAGCTCTCTCGGTGGCTGCTCGGTGGTGGGTGAGGGATCAGCTTTCTCTGCTAGTTCTCACTCTGGGAGTCCTTGGCCCCTGGAATGCGTGAGGGAGATGCTTAGGGAGTTCCCGAAGTGGGGCGTGGAGGCATCGCCTGGGAAGGCCTGGGAGCGGAAAAGATCCCTACTTCGTGGAGACGTTGGAAGCTACCGGGTGGGCATCAAGGAAGCGGAGGGTGGCCAAGGGGCGGGACTTCCGGGGGCAGGGCTAATCGGGCGGGGCGGGGCCTGTTCTAAGGTTAGGCGGGGGGGGGCGGAGCTAATGGGAGAGCTTTGGGTGTGACCTAGGAGAAAGAAGGGCAGTAACTTAAGCGATTGCCTTGGGGATGCAAGTGATACTTAAGGGTTGATGTTAAGGTTGCTGGGGAGGTTACCTGCCTTAACCCACTGTCCTTTTTCCCAGGGAGCCACTGGTGGGGACCTTTTTTTGGGCCCTCTCTCCGGCGTGGGGTACTATGGAGTTCCCAGAACACAGTCAGCAGCTGCTGCAGAGCCTCCGGGAACAGCGGTCCCAGGGTTTCCTTTGTGACTGCACCGTGATGGTGGGTAGTACCCAGTTCTTGGCCCATCGGGCTGTGCTGGCTTCCTGCAGCCCATTCTTCCAGCTTTTCTACAAGGAGCGGGAATTGGACAAGAGGGATCTGGTGTGTATTCACAATGAAATTGTCACAGCCCCAGCCTTTGGGCTGCTTCTGGATTTTATGTATGCTGGCCAGCTGGCCCTGAGAGGGGATACCCCTGTGGAGGATGTGCTGGCAGCTGCCAGCTACTTGCACATGAATGACATCGTCAAGGTGTGTAAGCGGCGGCTTCAAGCCCGGGCCCTGGCAGAGGCAGACAGTACCAAGAAGGAGGAGGAAACTAACTCACAGCCTCCTACTTTAGAGTTCTTGTCCAGTACTTCCCGTGGCCCCCAGCCCTTGTTGGCATCTGGTGAGACATCAGGCCATTGGGGCAAAGGGGAATGGAGAGGCTCTGCTGCTTCATCACCTACTGTCCGTCCTCCAGATGAGCCACCAATGTCCAGTGGGGCTGACACTACACAGCCTGGCATGGAGGTCGACGCACCACATCTACGGGCACATCCCCCAAGCGGTAGCTGATGTCTCTCTTGCCAGCCCTAGTAGCTCCACTGAGACCATTCCTGCAAACTACTTCTCTTCTTGGCCTCCCAGCAGTTTCACTGGAGCCACTGACATCTCTTGATGTGGCTCCTGAGAGTCTGAGGGTGGTGGAGATCAAGGGATCCTGGAGGACCACTGCAAGGCTTCTATCCCCCAGCTTCAGCCCCAGCCTCAGCCCCAGCCCCTGTCTCAGCCCCAGTTCCATCCCAGGCTTCAGCCCCAGCTGAGGCTGAGCTGGTCCAGGTGAAAGTTGAAGCTATCGTGATCTCTGATGAAGAGACGGATGTGTCAGATGAACAGCCTCAGGGTCCCGAGGGAGTGTTCTCACCTGGAGGAGCAGTGTATGGGGGACAGGCCTCCCAGCCAGAGGCTTTTGAAGAGCCAGGGGCAGCAGGACTGGAGGAGGTGGGGGCCAAGTGACCACTTCCTCCCTCCAGATCCTCATCTACCCTACCATCTGCTGCCAGGTGCAGGGCAGTATCATCGAGGACTGGTGACCTCACCCCTGCCTGCACCTGCATCCCTACATGAGCCACTTTACCTGGCTTCTGAGTATGAAGCAGCTCCAGGAAGCTTTGGGGTTTTTACTGAGGATGTTCCCACCTGCAAGACATGTGGGAAGACCTTCTCATGCTCTTACACACTACGGCGACATGCCACGGTGCACACACGTGAGCGACCCTACGAGTGCCGCTATTGCCTGCGCAGCTACACACAGTCAGGGGACCTCTACCGCCACATCCGCAAAGCTCACAATGAGGACCTGGCCAAACGCAGCAAACCGGATCCAGAAGCTGGACCCCTCCTAGGGGTGCAGCCCCTCCCCTGGCTCCCCAACAGCAGATAGACAGAGCAGCAGTGGTGGGGGCCACCTAAAGATTTTGTACCTGGCCCCAAAAACTAACATCTAAGGGAGCATGAGCTGATGCTAGGCTTGCTCTTACCATCCTTAGATGGCAGCACAGAAGGTTGGTGGCATATCTCATCACCCCTGTTGGGTGACAAGAATAAAGGTTTTGCCCAGGCTGAAAGTTCCTACCTTTTCTTTTTTCTTTTTCTTTTTTTTTTTTTTTTTTGAGACAGTCTTGCTTTCTCACCCAGGCTGGAGTGCAATGGTGCAGTCCTGGCTCACTGCAACTTCTGCCTTCTGGGTTCAAGAGATCCTCCTGCCTCAGCCTCCCGAGTAGCTGGGATTATAGGCCCGCGCCACCACACCCAGCTAATTTTTGTATTTTTAGTAGAGATGGGGTTTCCCCAGGTTGGCCAGGCTGGTCTAGAACTCCTGACCTCAGGTGATCCACCCACCTTGGCCTTCCAAAGTGCTGGGATTACAGACATGAGCCACCGCACCCAGCCTCCTACCCTTTTCTTTGCCCAGCCAGATAAGCAGGACTTTATGGGGCAGAGCATATGTCAGCTCTCTCCAAGGGCACTGGGAATTTTCCTGAGGTGTCATGACTTTTCACTCTATGTTCTGGAACACAAAGCTAGCAGTGAAAGTATCTCTTTGAACTGGTGTTGGCTGGTTTCTTCTAAAAACTGCATGCCTTCATTCCTCTCCTTCAGTTCTTTTGGAATCTCACATATGTACTTGGGGTAGGGGTAGGGGTCAGATTGCTTATGAGGAAAAAAGTGAGACAGGCAGAAGGTGATGGCGATGTAGCCTTTACTTAGGAAAAGTATACAAATTAGGGAAGTTTACAAAATTATGATTTATTATTGCAGTTGAGCGTCTGTCTTCTGGGCTATATCAGACATTTCATATAAATACTCATTTAATCCTCAATAACGTTAGGTCCACCTCTTGTTTTGTTTGTTGTTGTTCATAAACTTGAGACTCAGAAATCGAAGTTTAACTTGTTCAAGGTCACAGAGTCTAGTTAAGGGGCAAGCTGGCATTTGAACCTGGCTTGTGACTGCAAACACTGTGCCTGATGCTGCTTAAAAACATTGTTTGGGCCAGGCACGGTGGCTCACACCTGTAATCCCAACACTTTGGGAGGTCGAGGCGGGCAGATCACCTGAGGTCAGGAGTTTGAGACCAACCTGGCCAACATGGTGAAACCTTGTCTCAACTAAAAACACAAAAAAATTAGCTGGGTGTGGTAGTGGGCGCCTGTAATCCCAGCTACTCGGGAGGCTGAGGCAGAATTGCTTGAACCCAGGAGGCAGAGGTGGCAGTGAGCTGAGATCGCGTCATGGCACTCCAACCTGGGTAACGCGTGAGACTCTGTCTCAAAAAAAACAAAAAACAAACATTGAAGGGCTGTTAAGTGGCTTATGCCTGTTCTCCCAGCACTGGGAGGGCTGAGGTGAGAGGATCACTTAGGAGTTACAGACTAGCCTGGGCAACATAGTGAGACCTCTGTCTCTATAAAATAATAATAAAAAGTTGAAGGTAGTTAACCAAGAAGTATAAGTTGTTTTCTTTTTTTGTCCTTTTGTGTATTTGGCTTTGTTCCCATGTTACCTCTGCTTTCCCCATTGAAAGACCTTTTGTTGCAGATACTGTATTGATTATTTGAAATTTTTGGCTACAAGTTGTAGATATGAATTGAGTTCTCTGAAACTGAAAGGCAGAACACACTAAGGCCTGTGGTGGCTGATCAGTGGCGGGAGGCTGATGGTCTGAAGTGGTGTGGCAATGACGGGTGCTTGCAAAACCTGAAGCAAGAACTCCGGATGAGAGGATCTTACAGTTCACGTAGTCCAACTCCCTCACTTGAAAAGTGACAACAGTCTAGGGAGGTTTAGATTACTCACCTAAGGTCACGCAGGTGGTTACTGACAGTGGAGATAGCAAAGAAATTGGAGTGTGTAGTGCCATCATGGGATGGGGCAAAAAAACAACTCTAGGAATGTGTGGTGGCTGGCCCCGCCTGTGCTATAGGAGGGCCTCGAGGTTCCCTACAAACCTTTCCTTGTTACATAAGGACATGAGTGCAAATAAAGCAGGAAGGAAACCAGAAAAGGGAGAAAATAACAAGTAAATATTCTGAATTTTCGTTCTCTCTTGTTGAGTCTGTGTCATATTCAGCACTGTGAACCCTTACCAGCAAGTGACTATTTTTGAGTTACAGGAAAAGGTGAGCTGCCACGTGGCTAAAGAAAGCTCCTTAATTAGGACATGTGCGAAGCCAAAGACGGTGAATATTTTTCTGCTGAGCGAATTCTACATTCTTTCACATTCTTTGTGTTGAAATAACCTAATTTATCTTTCAAATGGGTTCTAATTTTATTTATGCAAATATATTATTGCCTTAATTCCTTGATGAAACGAGGCAAGATATAAATAAATACAATAAAAGCTATTCTAGCTGGGTGGATTCAAAAGTTTTCCCTACTCGGGGCACAGTGGCTCACGCCTGTAATCCCAGCACTTTGGGAGGCCAAGGCGGGTGGATCACTTGAGGTTGGGAGTTCAAGAGCAGCCTGACCAACACAGAGAAACCCCGTCTCTACTAAAAATACAAAATTAGCTGGGCGTGGTGGTGGGTGCCTCTAATCCCAGCTACTCAGGAGGCTGAGGCAGGAGAATCACTTGAAACAGGGAGGCGGACGTTGTGGTGAGCTGAGATGGCACCTTGCACTCCAGCCTGGGCAACAAGAGCAAAACTCTGTCCAAAAAAAAAAAAAAAAAGTCGGCTGGGCGCGATGAATCACGCCTGTAATCCTAGCACTTTGGGAGGCCGAGGTGGGTGGATCACCTGAGGTTCGGAGTTCAAGACCAGCCTGGCCATCATGGTGAAACCCCACCTTAAAAAAATAAAAAAATAAAAAATAAAGTCTTCCCTAGAGTAAATATCAAATCAAAATGCCTTTACGAATCAGTTGCCCTTAAAAGGGTGGATTTTACAGTCTGTATATCTCGATTTCAACAGAAACAGAAAGCAAAAAAAAAAAACAGTTGTCATCGGAACATCAGTTTCTAAACTGAAGGCATGATAAATGGTCTATATATATAGACATTTTATGATGTAGATACTCTCTCCAGACATTCTAGGGAACACGGGAACCACTGTATTGATCAGATTGTGGTCACATGCACTACTTAACTAAAGAGGCTCTGTTGCTGGTGAGATCGTCCTGAGGAGCAAGCATTTGCTTTCAATATCCAGCATAAAGTGCATTCTTTTTTGCAGGTGGCAGTCGGGTATTTGCAAGATTTTTTTTTTTTTTTTTTTGTGAGACAAGGTCTCCCTGTCCCCGAGGCTGGAGTGCAGTGGCACTATCATGACTCACTGCAGCCTCAACCTCTCTGGATCCCAAGTAGCTGGAACTACAGGCGTGTACTACCACGCATGGCTGATTTTGTATTTTTTGTGGAGACGATGTTTTGCCCTGTTGTCCAGGCTGGTCTTAAATTCCTGGGCTCCAGTGATACACTTGCCTTGGCCTCCCAAAGTGCTGAGGTTTCAGGCATGAGCCATCAGGCCCAGCCTGCAAAATCTGTAAAGCAGTAGCTATCACAATTATGCCCACTATGGCCTCTTTTTTTTTTTTTTTGGTAGACAGAGTCTCCCTCTATTGCCCAGGCTGCAGTGCAGTGGTGTGATCTCAGCTCCCAGGTTCAAGCAATTCTCCTGCCTCAGCCTCTCAAAGAGCTGAGATTACAGGTGCGAGCTACCACACCCGGCTAATTTTTGGATTTTTGTACAGACAGGGTTTCACCATGTTGGCCAGGCTGGTCTTGAACTCCTGACCTCAAGTGATCTGCCTGGCTCAGCCCCCCAAAGTGTTGAGATTACAGGTGTGAACCACCGTGCCTCGCCTGTGGCCTTAGTTTATCTGCTGAATGCTAGGAACAGTTTATGCCAATTTGTAGAGATGTGATCAATAAATTCTTTCTCATTTCCACTGGTTTTAATGGTCCCATTCATGGATTCAGGGAACCATAGGCTCCTGGGTATCAGCTCATCTAATTTCTAGTCTAACACTAACACTGAATCCTCCTTTTGTCAGTTATCAAACTTCTGCATGAGGCCAGGCACGGTAGCTCATGCTGTAATCCTAGCACTCTGGGAGGCCAAGGCGGGGTGGATTGCTTGAGGTCAGGAGTTTAAGACCAGCCTGGCCAAGAATGTGAAACTCTGTCTCTACTAAAAATACAAAAATTAGCCGGGCGTGGTGGTAGGCACACACCTGTGGTCCCAGCTACATGCTTGGAGGCTGAGGCAGGAAAACTGCTTGAACCCGGGAGACTGAGATTGCAGTGAACCAAGATTGCGCCACTGCACTCCAGCCTGGGCAACAGAGCAAGACTCCATCTCAAACAAAAACAGGCTGGGCACAGTGGCTCACGCCTGTAATTCCAGCACTTTGGGAGGCCGAGGCGGGCGGATCACAAGGTCAGGAGATGGAGACCATCCTGGCCAACCTGGTGAAACCCCATCTCTATTAAAAATACAAAAAAACTTAGCTGGGCGTGGTGGCGCACATATAGTCCCAGCTACTCGGGAGGCTGAGGCAGGAGAATTGCTTGAACCCAGGATGCGGAGATTGCAGTGAGCCGAGATCTCGACACTGCACTATACAGACTGGGCGACAGTGTGAGACTCCGTCTCAAACAGAAACAAAAACAATCCACCTCTTTCTCAAAGGAAACCTATTGTTGGCCATCTGGATTTCCTTAGACTGAACCAAAATCTGTCTCCTTTATAGGGGTATGGAGCAGGCTCCAGCCTATTAAGTTTCAACCCCGAGAATATTTGCTTGTGAGCTATATTAGTTTTAGACCACCCCTTTCCTCTGCAGGTTTTTCATGTTTTTTTTTTTATAGACACAGTCTTGCCCTGTAACCTGGGTTAGTGCAGTGGTGCAGTCAAACTCACTGCTGCCTCAAACTCCTCGGCTCAAGCTATTCTCCCACTTAGCCTCCTGAGGAGCTGGGACTATAGGAGTACACCAGGCTATTTTTTTTTTATTTTTGTAGAAAAGGGGTCTATGTTGCCCAGGCTGGTCTTGAAATTCTGGGTTCAGGGCCGGATGCGATGACTCATGCCTGTAATCCCAGCGCTTTTGGAGACCAAGGCAGGCGAATCATGACGTCAGGAGTTGGAGACCATCCTGGCTAAGACGGTGAATCCTTGTCTTACTTATACAAAAAGTTAGCTGGGTATAGTGGCACATGCCTGCAGTTCCGGCTGCTCGGGTGGCTGAGGCAGGAGAATCACTTGAACCTGGGAGGTGGAGGTTGCAGTGAGCCAAAATCAAGCCACTACACTCCAGCCTGGGCGAAAGAGCAACGACTCCATCTCAAATTAAAAAAGAAATCCTGCCGGGTGCACTGGCTCACACCTGTAATCCCAGCATCTTGGGTGGCCGAGGCAGGCAGATCATCTGAGGTCAGGAGTTCAAGACCAGCCTGACCAACATGGACGAACCCCATCTCTACTAAAAATATAAAATTAGCTGGGTATGGTGGTACATGCCTGTAATTCCCAGCTGCTCAGGAGGCTGAGGCAGAACTGCTTGAACCTAGGAGGCGGAGGTTTCAGTGAGCCGAGATTGTGCCATTGCACTCCAGCCTAAGCAACAAGAGCGAAACTCCTTCTCAAAAACAAAACAAAACAAAACAAAAAGGAACAACAACAAAAAGAAATCCTGGGCGGCTCAAGTGATCTGCACGGCTCAGCTTCCCAAAGTGCTGAGATTATAGGCATGAGCCACCATGCCTGGCCTAGCCTCTTTTTTTTTTTTTTTTTGAGACCAGGCTGGAGTGTACTGAATGAATCTCGACTCACTGCAACCTCCATCTCCTGGGTTCAAGTAATTCTTGGCCTCCCTAGTAGCTGGGACTACAGGTGCCCACCACCACGTCCGGGTAATTTCTGTCTTTTCAGTAGAGACGGGTTTCAACTTGTTGGCTAGGCTGGTCTTGAACTCCTGACCTCAAGTGATCTGCCCACGACAGCCTTCCCAAAGTGCTGGGATTATGGGCGTGACCCACCCACACCCCCATCAGTGCTTTTATTCTACTTTGTGTTTTTTTTTCTTTTCTTTTCTTTTTTTTTGAGACAGAGTCTCACTGTTTCCAGGCTGGAGTGCAATGGCACGATCTCGGCTCACTGCAACCTCTGTCTCCCGGGTCAAGGGGTTCTCCTGCCTCAGCATCCTGAATAGCTGGGACTACAGGCACACGCCACCATGCCTAATTTTTGTATTTTTAGTAGAGATGGCATTTCACCATGTTGGCCAGGATGGTCTCGATCTCTTAACCTCATGATCCACCTACCTTAGCCTCCCAAAGTGTTGGGATTACAGGTGTGACCCACCCGCCAAGTGTTTTTCTTTACTTGGTGTCTAATGCCTCTTCAGTCACCAGCCATTTGGCCAAATCTGGCTTCACAAGCTGTTTCAGCTCTTCACATTGGTATTTTTCACCCAAGCTGGAGTACAGTGGCGCCATCTCGGCTCACTACAACCTCTACCTCCTAGGTTCAAGCGATTCTCCTGCCTCAAGCCTCCTGAGTAGCTGGGATTACAAGCATCTGCTACCATGCCCGGCTACTTTTTTTGTATTTTTAGTAGAGACAGAGTTTTGCCAGGTTGGCTAGGCTGGTATTGAACTCCTGACTTCAGGTGATCCACCCACCTCGGCCTCTCAAAGTGCTGGAAATTATAGGTGTAAGCCACTGCGCCTGGCCTTTTTTTTTTTTAAAGTAGAGATGGAGGTCTTCCTATATTGCTCAGGCTGGTCTGGAACTCCTGGGCTCAAGCAGTCCTCCTGCTTTGGCCTCCCAAAGTGCTGGGATTACAGGTATGAGTCACTGCGTGTAACCAATACATTTATTTATTTTTTATTTTTATTTATTTTTATTTTATTTTTTCTTTTTTTTTTTCCTTTGCTAGTACAGTGCATTTTTTTCAATATTTTTATTTATTTTTTTTGAGACGGAGTCTCACTCTGTCACCCAGGCTGGAGTGCAATGGTGCACTCTTGGCTCCCCGCAACCTCTGCCTCTCAGGTTCAAGCAATTCTCCTGCTTCAGCCTCCCAGGTAGCTGGGATTACAGGTATGCGCCACCACGCCCGGCTCATTTTTGTATTTTTAAGTAGAGACGGGGTTTCCCCATGTTGGTCAGGGTGGTCTTGAACCCCTGACTTTATGATCAGCCCACCTCAGCCTCCCAAAGTGCTGGGATTACAGGCGTGAGCCACCACGCCCGGCTCCAATACATTTACTATTTATTTTTTTTGAGATGGACTCTCACTCTGTCACTAGGGCTGGAGTCCAGTGGTGCGATCTCAGCTCACTGCAACCGCTGCCTCCGGGTTCAAGCAATTCTCTTGCCTCAGCCTCCCGAATAGCTGGGATTACAGGCGCCCACCACTGAACCCAGCTAATTTTTTGTATTTTTAGTAGAGACGGCGTTTCACCACGTTGGCCAGGCTGGTCTTGAACTCCTGACCTCATGATTTGCCTGCCTCAGCCTCCTGAAGTGCTGGGATTACAAGCATGAGCCACCGCACCTGGTCCCCACACCAGTACATTTTATTTATTTATTTATTTTTATAACTTTTTTTTTTTAAATAAAGATGGGGTTTCACCATGATGGCCAGGCTGGTCTTGAACTCCTGACCTCAGGTGATCCACCTACCTCGGCCTCCCCAAGTGCTAGGATTACAGGCATAAGCCACCATGCCCGGCCTATTTATTTATTATTGATTGACTGAGACAGAGTCTCGTTTTGTTGCCCAGACTGGAGTGCGGTGGCTTGATCTCAGCTCAGTGCAACCTCTGCCTCCCGAGTTGAAGCGATTCTCCTGCCTCAGCCTCCGGAGTAGCTGGGATTACAGGCATGTACCCCAGACCCAGCTAAATTTTTGTATCTTTTGTAGACAGAGGGTTTTGCCACGTTGCCCAGGTTGCTCTCGAACTCCTGGCCTCCAGCCATCCGCCCCCTTCAGCCTCCCAAACTTCTAGGATCAGTGGCATGTGCTACTGAACCTGGCCTTAACTTTTAGTAGGTTTACCATTCCATTTTTCCTTGCAATTTATTTGTTGAAGCTGGGGTTGTTTTATGGTTTGAGGGTCTGGAGTTTGCTGACTACATCCCCATAAGTTTCTTTTTTTTTTTTTTTGAGACGGAGTCTCGTTCTGTGGCCAGGCTGGAGTGCAGTAGCACGATCTTGGCTGACTGCAACCTCCGCCTCCTGGGTTCAAGCGATTCTCCTGCCTCAATATCCAAAGTAGCTGGAGTCTTGGGAGATTTCAGGCACACATCACCACGCCCAGCTAATTTCTGTATTTTAAGAGACTGGGTTTCACCATGTTGGCCAGGATGGTCTCAATCTCTTGACCTGGTGATCCGCCCGCCTCAGCTTCCCAAAGTGCTGGGATTACAGGCCTGAGCCACTGAGCCTGGCCATCCCCATAGTTTCATTTAACGTATTTCTCTGTGCAAAGGTTCCTTTAAAAATATTTATTTAGGGCTGCACAAGGTGGCTCACAGCTGTAATCTCAGCTACTCAAGAGGGTAATGCAGGAGGATCCCTTGAGGAGCCAGGAGTTCAAGGCTATGATCCCACCACTGCACTCCAGCCTGGGGCTGAGGAGCAGGATCCTGTCTCTAAAAAAAAGAAAAAAAAAAATTTGGCTGGGCTCGATGGCTGACACCTGTAATCCTAGCACTTTGAGAGTCCAAGGCGGGTGATCACCTGAGGTCAGGCGTTTGAGACCAGCCTGACCAACAGGTGAAATCCCTTATCTACTAAAAATACAAAAAAAATTAGCTGGGCAAGGTGGTGCATACCTGTAATTCCAGCTACTTGGGAGACTGAGGCAGGAGAATCACTTGAACCTGGGAGGTGGAAGGTTCAGTGAGCCGAGATCATGCCACTGCACTCCAGCCTGGGAGGCAGAGCCAGATTCTGTCTCAAAAAAAAAAAAAATCTATTTATATATATATCTCTCCACACATGTACATATATATTAGTAAAGGTACAGGTAGTGGTTTTGGCAAAATTGTGAAGGTGGTAGATATGAGTTTGGGAAACGCTTTGGGAAATACTGTCCCTCACATGCCAAAGTGTACAATCCTTCACCTCTATCATGAATGCTTTTTTTTCATTCCAAATCTTCAAATCCTGTGTGAAAACAAAGATTGATAAAGAGCAGCCTCTCCTTCCTCAAACTTCTGAATACAGAGACGTAGGCACTCTCTGGCTGGTTCCTTCAGGACCTTGAGGTCTTCAAGACCTGCATCAGACTACCTTTGCCCACTTCCCTGTTCATTAAAATTTCTATTAGGAGCTGGGCTTCTAAATTAAAACACAAATGTAAGCCTGATCCTGTGCTCTCTCTTGCTATCCTTTTTTTTTTTTTTTTTAAGATGGAGTCTTGCACTGTTGACCCGGACCCGGCTGTAGTGCAGTAGCACTATCTCAGCTCACTGCAACCTCCGCCTCCTGGGTTCAAGCGATTCTCCTGTCAGCCTCCTGAGTAGTTGAGATTATAGGCACCTGCCACCATGCCCAGCTAATTTGTTATTTTTTTATTTTTAGTAGAGACGGGTTTTCATCATGTTGGCCAGGCTGGTCTCGAAATCCTGCCCTCGGGTGATCTGCCCGCCTTGGCCACCCAAATTGCTAGATCACATGCATGAGTCACCGTGCCTGGCCCAAACCTGTGCTATCTCTTAGCAGTGCTAATAAAAGGACTGGTGCAACAAATTTCTAAAATGCATTTTTAAATATCAGTTTTATTTTTTCCTCATCGATGCACATCAAGTCCTTGAAATGAAAATGAGAACACAAAACCATTGTAAAGCAAATAAAACATGCAATCATGACGACATTTTGCCAATTTAAGAAGCTTGAAAAAGGAATAAGACATCAGCTTTTGTATTTTTTGTATTTTCAAAAATAGACACAGGGTTTCACTGTCAGTCAGGCTGGTCTCGAACTCCTGACCTCAGGTATCCACCCACTTCAACCTCCCAAACTGCTGGGATTACAAGCGTGAGCCACAACGCCTGTCCTGTCCTTGGACTTTAGTAAAAGTTTTTCTTGTAAGGTGATGGTTGTATTATTTAAAGGTATAGGGAAGAACAAAGAGGAATCTAGCCCATCAAGAAAGGGGATGCAGGCCGGGCGTGGTGGCTCATGCCTGTAATCCCAGCACTTTGGGAAGCCTACGTGGGCGGATCATCTGAGGCAGGAGTTCAAGACCAGCCTGACCGACACAGAGAAACGCCATCTCTACTAAAAATACAAAATTAGCTGGGCATGGTGGCGCATGCCTGTAATCCCAGCTACTCAGGAGGCTGAGGCAGGAGGATGGCTTGAACCTGGGAGGCAGAGGTTGTGGTGAGCTGAGATTGCGCCATTGCACTCCAGCCTGGGCAGTAAGAGCAAATCTACGGATCAAAAAAAAAAAAAAAAAAAAGGCGGGGGGGGTGTTATTGATAAAGGACCAAAGTGAGTATGTGTTTTTTTTCTGAAATCTGTTTGCTCTGTGGTTATCTGATGGTTATGACACATGCTTACTGCCACCACTTATAAAGGGAGAGGCCTTGCTATACAGTCTCATCTATGTAGTACCTACAGTATCACAGACATTATCCACTATGAAAAAAGAGAAGTAACAAAGGGGCTCCTGGTTGATGGAGCCTCCTAGTGAGCCAGGACTGCACTGTACTGCAACCTTTCTCCATGTCCAACACAGCTTCCAGAGAGTTCCATCAGGTGCTTAAAAGGCACTAAGCAAGAACAGCTCTTCCGGATTGTTTATCTTCTCTCTCTCTCTCTTTTTTTTAATTGAGACAGAGTTTCGTTCTTGCTGCCCAGGCTAGAGTTCAGTGGCGCAATCTTGGCTCACTGCAAGCTCTGCCTTCTAGGCTCAAGTGATCCTCCCCACTTAGCCTCCCCAGTAGCTGGGATTACAGGCAGCCGCCATCACTCCCAGCTAATTTTTGTATTTTTAGTAAAGATGGGGTTTTGCTATGTTAGCCAGGCTGGTGTTGAACTCCGGACCTCAAGTGATCCACCTGCCTTGGCTTGCCAAAGTCTTGGGATTACAGGCAAGAGTAGCCGTACCTGGATATTATATATGTTTCTAGAAGATGTGATAATCTTCATTTATTTATTTTTTTAGAGAAATGAGCATATTACAGATATGCACCTATTAAAAATTGAAATGTAGGCCGGGCGGATCACCTGAGGTTGGGAGTTCAAGATCAGCCTGACCAACATGGTGAAACCCCGTCTTTAAAAAATAATAATAATAAATAAATAAATAAAATAAAAATTGAAATGTTCACTTAGGTGTTTTATTTGGCATGACATCTGAAGCGTTTATTAACTATATACTTAAATGCTTGACTCCAAAGGTTTTAAAATACTTTAATGAAAAAATAAATAAATATACTATATTAATGATCTAAGTACAAGCAATAGCAAGGAAAAAAATAGAAAGCAATTTTTTTTTTTTTTTGAGACAGGCTTTCATCATGTTGGTCAGGCTAGTCTCGAACTCCCGACTTCAGGTGACCCATCTCGGCCTCCCAAAGTGCTGGGATTACAAGCATGAGCTACCACACCTGGCCTGAAAGCAAATATTTTTGTAGGGGAGAAGAAATCTGAATGTATGTGGAATATTAAGGAGAATAAGAAATTAATTAGGGCCGGGCGCGGTGGCTCACGCCTGTAATCCAAGCACTTTGGAGGCCAAGGCGGGCGGATCACCTGAGGTCAGGAGCTCAAGACCAGCCTGACCAACATGGTGAAACCCTGTCTTAAAAAAAACAAAAAGAAATTAATTTAATGAAGGGTGGTGGGAGAGGGAGAACATGAGGAAAAACAGCTAATGCATGCTGGATTTAATAGCTAGGTGATGGGTTGATAGATGCAGTAAACCACCATGGCACACATTTCCCTATGTAACAAAACCTTCATATCCTGCACATGTACCCTGGAACTTAAAATTTAAAAAAGAGGAAAAGAAAAAAAATAATTTAAGCAAAATGGTTATCTTCGGCCAGCACAGTGGGTCATACCTGTAATCCCAGCACTTTGGGAGCCCAAGGTGGGCAGATCACTTGACACCAAGAATTCAAGACCAGCCTGGGCATCATGGCAAAACCATGTCTCTACTAAAAGAGAAATACAAAAAAATTAGCTGGGCATGGTGGTGCATTCCTATAATTCCAGCTACTTGGGTGGTTCAGGCACGAGAAGCACTTGAACCTGGGAGGCAGAGGCTGCAGTGAGCTGAGACGGCACCACTGCACTCCAGCCTGGGCAACAGAGGGAGACTCTGTCTCAAAAAAAAAAAAAAAAAAAAAGTTACTTTAGTATGTTTGGGCTTATTAATTTATTGAGAGCAACAGATAAATTTATTAATTTATCTGTTGCCCAGGCTGGAGTGCAGTGGCAGGATCTCAGCTCACTGCAACCTTTGACCCTCAGAACTCAAGCAATCCTCCCGCCTCAGCCTCCAGAATAGCTGAGACTCAGGTGCGTATCACCAGGCCCAGATAATCTTTGTATCTTTTGTAGAGACAGGGTTTCACTGTGTTGCCCTGGCTGGTCTCGAACTCCTGGAGTCAAGCTATCTGTCCACCTTGGCCTCCCAGT
Source organism: Ateles fusciceps (assembly GCA_036589455.1). Classification (NCBI taxonomy): domain Eukaryota; kingdom Metazoa; phylum Chordata; class Mammalia; order Primates; family Atelidae; genus Ateles; species Ateles fusciceps. Next base: position 23,974,061 of record JAZHEH010000681.1, on the reverse strand, counting down.
GTGTTGGGATTACAGGCATAAGCCACCGCGACCAGTCATATTTCCCACTTCGGTTTGCGCTTCTGAAAAAAATAAAGACACTTCTTTCTGCCTATCCTTACTATGTCATCCTCTGCAAGTCCTAACCTCTGTATATGAATACATCTAACAACATTATCATGAAAAATCTATGCCAGAAATATGATTAATTCCACCCACAGCTGATGTTTTCTGATTGTAGTTCTCAAGGCAAACAGCCCCAACAATAATATGTATTGAAAGCTACAGAAATATACAGATGGATAGACAGAAAGGACTCAGACTGTCTAAGTAGTAAAGTTTGTGCAGAACTAGAAACAGAAATCCACCTGGGTCAGAGGTATAGGGTAAATTTCTCTTGCTGAGGCTCAGGTTTCTCCTTGATGCATGTTTAATGGCCCACCTAAGTTCAAGTGGAGAAGCATCTTTCTTCTTTGTTAACCAAACATGCCCAGGTAGAGTTGCTTCTCTTTCTATGGTAGCTGCTGAGTTCTGACTGTGTCAGCTGGAGGTACCGCCGGACGTTGGCATCTTGGAAGATGATAGAGAAGCAATTAGAAGCAGTGTCAGTTAAGACCATAATCATACCTTGTGGCAGGAGAGAATTGTTAATATGCTCCCCACCGTTTTTTTTTTTTTTTGAGACGGAGTCTCACTCTGTCGCCCAGGCTGGAGTGCAGTATGGCACAATCTTGGCTCACTGCAACCTCTGCCTCCCGCGTTCAAGTGATTCTCCTGCCTCAGTCTCCCATGTAGCTGGGACTACAGGCATACACCACCACGCCCAGCTAATTTCTGTATTTTTAGTAGAGACGAGGTTTCACCATGTTGGCCAGGCTGGTCTCAAACTCCTGACCTGATCCGCCTGTCTCGGCCTCCCAAAGTGCTGGGATTACAAGCATAAGCCATTGTGCCTGGCCTTGCTTTTTTTTTGAGATGGAGTTTCACTCTTGTTGCCCAGGCTGGAGTACAATGGCCCGATCTCGGCTCACCGCAACCTCTGCCTCCCGGCTTCAAGCAATTGCCTCCCGGGTTCAAGCAGTTCTACTGCCTCAGCCTCCCAAGTAGCATGTGCCACCATGCCCAGATAATTTTTGTATTTTTAGTAGAGATAGTGTTTCTCCATGCTAGTCAGGCTGTTCTCACCCTCAGGTGATCCGCCTGCCTTGGTCTCCCAAAGTGCTGGGCGTGAGCCACCACGTACAGCCACATGCTCCCATTCTTTTTTTGAGATGGAGTCTCGCTCTGTTGCCCAGGCTGGAGTGCCATGGCTTGATCTCTGCTCACCACAACCTCCGACTCCCAGGTTCAAGCGATTCTCCTGCCTCAGCCTCCCAAGTAGCTGGGATTACAGGTGCCCACTACCACGGCTGGCTAATTTTTGTATTTTTAGTAGAGACAGGGTTTCACCATGTTGGCCAGGCTGGTCTCGAGCTCCTGACTTCATGATCTGCCCTCCTCGCCCTCCCAGAGTGCAGGGATTACAAGCTTGAGCACCGCGCCCAGACCACATGCTCCCATTTTTAAATCTCTCCAAGGCCAGGCGCACTGGCTAATTGACCTCGTGATTCACCTGCCTCGGCCTCCCAAAGTGCTGGGATTACAGGCGTGAGTCACCGCGCCTGGTCACTGGCTGGTAATTTTATAATGAAAGGAAGATCGGTGAAATAGTTACCATTAAAGTAGAGCCTCTTGGGGGTGGGGGGCTAGGGGGAGAGAGAGCATTAGGAGAAATATGTAATGTAGATGACAGAATGCAGCAAACCACCATGGCACATGTATAGCCATGTAACAAACCTGCACGTTCTGCCCATGTACCCCAGAACTTCAAGTATAATAAAAAAAATAAATTATAATAATTTTTTAAAAATAGAGCCTTTAAAGATACTATTCATGTAGGTGGCAGTTAATCTATGTACTTGAAGGTGAGAAACATGAACAAATGGCTCATATTTATATCTTTAGAAATTCCTAATGGCTTTCCCAGTCATTTAGATTAGTGAGATTTTACTGCAGCGCTACACATCTGAAGACTCTGCTACTAGTATCCAATGGCTACTGTAAGCCAGAATGCAAAAGGGAGACAATTTTCAGTGCTCAACCAACCAACACAGGAATGAGTCTCTCATCTCCTTCACAATGTCCTTTTTGCCTTGGAAACAAAGTAAGTCTCAAATTCTGTCTCAGCAGGCCTGCCCCTTTTCTAGGTCACACCTGGGATTAGCTGAGCTGAAGGATAAAAATGATAACGAAAGCAAATGCCAGACTCTAGTTGGAGAACTGGCAGAATGAGGATTATCAAGTGTATTTATTGGCATTCACCATGTTGGCCGGGCTGGTCTCGAGCTCCTGACTTCATGATCTGCCCTCCTCGGCCTCCCATAGTGCTGGGATTACAAGCGTGAGCCACCTTGCCCAGCCCACATGCTCCCATTTTAAAATCTCTCCAAGGCCAGGCACATTGGCTAACGCCTGTGATCCCAGTACTTTGGGAGGCCGAGGCGGGTGGATCACAGGGTCAGGAGATCCAGACCATCCTGGCCAATGTGGTAAAACCCCAGTCACGAATCCTATTCCAGTCACCCTTTTTGTTTATTTTATTTTTGAGACAGAGTCTCGCTCTGTCACCCAGGATGAAGTGCAGTGGTGTGATCTGGGCTCACCGCAACCTCTGCCTCATGGATTAAGCAATTCTCCTGCCTCAGTCTCCCGAGTACTGGGGATTACAGGTGCAAGCCACCACGACTGGCTAATTTGTATTTTTAGTAGAGGCGGGGTTTCACCGTGTTGCCCAGACTGGTCTCGACCTCCTGAGCTTAGGCAATCTGCTTGCCTCAGTCTACCAAAGTGCTAGGATTACAGATGTGAGCCACCATGCCTGGCCTTTTTTTTTTTGAGATGGAGTCTCACTCAGTCTCCCAAGGTGGAGTGTAGTGGCACAATCTTGGCTCGCTGCAACCTCCGCCTCCTGGTTTTCAGTGATTCTCCTGCCTCAGCCTCCTGTATTACAGGTACCTGCCACCACACCCGGCTAATTTTTGTATTTTTAGTAGAGACAGGGGTTTCACTATGTTGCCTAGGCTGGTCTTGAACTCCTAACCTCAAGTGATCTGCCCTCCTCAGCCTCCCAAAGTGCTAAGATTACAGGTGTGAGCCACCGCACCCAGCCCCAGTCACTCTTAAAGACCAGGAACGGAACTTGAAAACAACACTTTTTTGTTTTTTCTTGGAGACAGAGTCTTGCTCTGTTGCCCAGGCTGGAATTTAGTGGTGCAATCTTGGCTTACTACATACAACCTCTGCCTCTCAAGTTTTAAGTGATTCTCCCTGCCTCAGCTCCTGAGTAGCTGGGATTACAGGTGCCCACCACACCTGGCTAGTTTTTGTATATATATATATATTTTTTTAGTAGAGATGGGGTTCCGCCATGTTGGCCAGGCTGATCTTTAGCTCCTGACCTCAGCCTGAGGTCAGATCACGTGGGCAGATCATCTGAGGTTGGGAGTTCGAGATCACCCTGACCAACATGGAGAAACCCTGTCTCTAATAAAAATACACAATTGGCCGGGCATGGTGGTTCACGCCTATAATCCAAGCACTTTGGAGGCCAAGGCGGGCGGATCACCTGAGGTCGAGAGTTCAAGACCAGCCTGACCAACATAGTGAAACCCTGTCTTTTTAAAAAAAAAAAAAATTAGCTGGACACGGTGGCACTTGCTGTAATCTTAGCTACTAAGGAGGCTGAGGCAGGAGAATCCCTTGAACCCGAGAGGCGGAGGTTGTGGTGAGCTGAGATCGTGCCACTGCACTCCAGCCCGGGCAACAAGAGCGAAACTCCATGTCAGAAAAAAAAAAAAAAAGTCCTGGTCATCATGTGCTTTTTCACAGAATTTGAATTCCCAACCATGTGAATGTATTACTTATTGAAAATAATACATTGGCAAAGTAAAATAAAATCCCCTTTCCACAGATCCACCCCAGCAAGAGAATTTTGTCTTCAGCATTTCAAAGCCCTTTGACTCACCTTTAGGCTGCCTATTGATGGCAGCCAGGAGGTAGTGCCGGGCCTGGTCATAGTCCTGTAGATGGAAAAGGCCACTCCGGCCCGATACAAGGCCTTGGCATTATCAGGCTGTCGTTCCAGGACTTTCTGACTATATTCTCTACTCGTTCATAGTTCACTGGCTGCATCTGAAGGAGACAGGCTAATGGACCAAATGAAAGGAGAGAAGTGGAAGAAGGGGCTTGTTACACCAGGTTCCACTGGCCAGCTCAAGGCAGTACCAGTATCAACAACATTCAGTCAACAAACGCTAAAGTGTCTCCCATATGCCAGATACTCTTCTACACACTGGGGATGCAGCAGTGAATAAAAGCTTCACATATCTTGTAATGTACTTCAATATTTACTGATTTTCTGCTACATATTTAATATTGAGTTAGGCCAAGCTATAAAGCTGGTAAGAACATACTTTAAAATTTACTTAAAACTCATCTTTGGGCTGAGCATGGTGGCTCATGCCTGTAATCCTAGCACTTTGGGAGGCTGAAGTGGGAGGATCGCTTGAGCCCAGGAGTTCAAGACCAGCCTGGGCAACACAGTGAGATCCCCACTGCCTTTTTTTTTTTTTTTTTTTGGTAGGCTATTCACTGCAGTGTTATAACAAGTATATTCTGGATAACATATGCATTCGTTTTTTTTTTTTTTTTTTTTTTTGAGACACCGTTTTGTACTGTTGCCCAGGCTGGAGTGCAGTGGCACGATCTCAGCTCACTCACTGCAACCTCTGCCTCCCAGGTTCAAGTAATTCTCTGCCTCAGCCTCCCAAGTAGATGGGATGACAGGCTCCTGCCACCACGCCCAGCTAATATTTTTGTATTTTTAGTATAGACAGGGTTTCACCATCTTGGCCAGGTTGGTCTTGAACTCCTGAACTCACGATCTACCTGCCTGGCCTCCCAAAGTGCTGGATTATAGGCGTGAACCACTGCACCTGGCCTTTTTTTTTTTTTTTAAAGACAAAGAGTCTCACTCACCACCCAGGCTGGAGTGTAGTATCATGATCTTGGCTCACTGCAACTTCCCCATCGCAGGTTCAACCGATTTTTCTGCCTCAACCTCCGAGTAGTTGGGATTACAAAAGTGTGCCACCATGTGCAGATAATTTTTGTGTTTTCAGCAGAGATGGGTTTTCACCATGTTGGCCAGGGTGGTCTTGAACTCCTGACCTCAAGTGATCTGCCCACGTTGGCCTCCCAAGGATTATAGGCATGAGCCACCATGCCCGGCCAAGACCCTATTATTATCATTATTATATTATTGAGACAGAGTTTCCCCTCCTGTTGCCCAGGCTGGAGTGCAATGGCACTATCTCAGCTCACTGCAACCTCAGCCTCCGGATTCAAGCAGTTCTCCTGCCTCAGCCTCCCAAGAAGCTGGGATTACAGGCACCTACCACCACACCTGGCTAATTTTTTTTTTTTTTTTTTTTTTTTTGTGAGATGGAGTCTTGCTGTCGCCCAGGCTGGAGTGCAGTGGTGCAATCTCAGCTCACTGCAATTTCTGCCTCCCAGGTTCAAGCAATTCTCTGCCTCAGCCTCCCCAGTAGCTAGGATTACAGGCACCCGTCACCACGCCTGGATAATTTTTGTATTTTAGCAGAGGCAGGGGTTTTACCATCTTGGCCAGGCTGGTCTTAAACTCTGACCTTGTGATTCACCCACCTCGGCCTCCCAAAGTGCTGGGATTACAGGTGTGAGCCACCATGCCTGGTCCCATTTTTCTTCTTCTTTTTTTTTGTCTGAAAATTTCAAAAACCAAAGCCAGGCCCCACTGTATCTCTTCTACCCAAGGCTCTATGTCCTGAATCCCCCATTTCACCACAGTTTTTGTATTGCGGCTTGGTTAACAACGGTTGCCATTAATTATGTGAGGAAACAGCAAGCACTGTGCTATGTGATTCATATACACTGTAGTGTTTAATCTTCTCATCTACACTATTAAACAAATATTACTATCTTCATTTAGTGGATGAAGAAATCAAGACTCAGAGAAGTAAGTTGTCCAAGATCTTATAGATTCTAGGTGGAATGAGTATGAAATTTGAGCAGTGTTCTCTAAACCCAAAATCATCATTCTCAATAACAATACGGTATATGACTTCACTATTCTCTTAGATGACTTAATGAGACCTTAAAATACAAACCTACGGAGGAGGGAATTCGGGTTAATGTTCTGCCTTTTTATGATTAAGTAGGGAAACACATTCCCTATTTCACAACTGTGGGAATTAAGCATACTATTATTGAATCATGGTGCTGAGGAAGACCAAGAATCAGCACTGATGAGGACATTAAAGGGCTTGTGCTTATTTTTGTATCCTTTCTACAACATCCCCACCAAGTGGTCATATGGTTTATACTTAGATATTTCCCCAGAGGTCAACCAACCTGTTACCCTTGCTCATTAATTCAACAACCATTTCTTGTGCATTGACCACGCGCCAGGCACTGAGCTAGAAGCAGAGGATAAGAGAAACAAGGCTATCATCCTGATTTATTTTTTGGAAACAGTTTCACTCTTGTTGCTCAGGCTGGAGTGCAAAGTGCAATTTCGGCTCATTGCAACATCCACCTCCTGAGTTTAAGCGATTCTCCTGTCTCAGCCTCCTGAGCAATTACAGGCCCAGCTAATTTTGTATTTTTAGTAGAGACAGTTTCTCTATGTTGGTCAGGCTGGTCTTGAACTCCCAACCTCAGGTGATCCACCACACTCAGCCCATCTTGATGATGAAAAAGCTTGAGACCGGGTGTGGTGGCTCACATCTGTAATCCCAGTACTTTGGGAGGCAGTGGCAGGCGGATCACTTGAGGTCAGGAGTTCAAAACCAGCCTGGCTATCATTGTGAAAACCCATCTCTACTAACGATACAAAGAAATTAGCCAGGCTTGGTGGTGAGCACCTGTAATCCCAGCTACTCGGGAGGCTGAGGCAGGAAAATCGATTGAACCCGGGAGGCGGAGGTTTCATCACACCACTGCACTCTAGCCTGGGTGACAGAGCAAGAACCTCTCTCTCGAAAAAAAAAAAAAAGAATATATGTTAGGGAATTGGCCAAAAAATCAAGAAGATGAATTGTTTTAGAAATGAATACTTGTAAATCTTGACTCTCCAGGTGGACTTGAGGTGTAATTTTAAAAATCACTTTTAGGCTATAAGGAAGGGTAAAAACTACTCCTAATAATTTCTATGGCCTCAGCCTGGATTGTTAGAATGTTCTAATATACTGCAATATAAGTTTATTAGCTCTATGTTTATTTTGTCTGCCATAGAACAGACCTAAGACATCTCCTTCACTTAGCAGGTTAATTTTATTTATTTATTTTTTTAGACAGGGTCTGGCTCTGTTGCCCAGGCTGGAGTGCAGTGGCTCACAGTTCACTGCAGGCTCCACCTCCTGGGCTCAGGTAATCCTTCACCTCAGCCTCCCAGTAGCCTGGACCACAGGTGCATGCCACCATGACTGGTTAATTTTTAATATTTTTGTAAAGACTGGGTTTTGCCATGTTGCCCAGGGTGATCTCAAACTCCTGGACCCAAGAGATCCACCCACCTCAGTCTCCCAAAGTGCCAGGCCTAGCAGGTTAATCTTAGTGATCTAACTGTGGCACGTATCTTTCGCCCAAGACCACACAGAGATGAAAGATAGTTATCCACGTTACCTAAATTATAGGAAATAGAAAAATGAGGAAAAGCTATACAACCCACTGAATATAATAAAGGATGTAAAACACTAGCTAAAGCAATCACCATGTTTCCCAAATATTAAATGTTTCTTAAACAATGGACTGACCTTAGGTATAGTTTTTCTCTATAGCGTGCAAAATTCCCTAAAGCTATCAGCAATACCCAGAAGGCTGTTAGAAATGTAAACTGGGGCTGGGCGTGGTGGCTCACACATGTAATCCCAGCACTTTAGGAGGCAGAGGCACATTGATCACTTGAGGTCAGGAGTTTGAGACCAGCCTAACCAATATGGTGAAACCCTGTCTCTACTAAAAATACAAAAATTAGCCAGGTGTGCCAGGAGCAGTGGCTCACGCCAGTAATCCCACCACTTTGGGAGGCCTAGCCAGGTGGATCACCTGACGTCAGGAGTTTGAGACCAGCCTGACCAACATGGAGAAATCCCCGTTTCTACTAAAAATACAAAAATCAGCCGGGCATGGTGGTGCATGCCTGTAATCCCAGCTACTCGAGAGGCTGAGGCAGGAGAATCGCTTGAACGCTGGAGGCAGAGGTTGCAGTGAGCCGAGATCTCGCCATTGCACTCCAGCCTGGGCAAGAAGAGCAAAACTCCGTCTCAAAAAAAAAGAAAAAAAGAAAAAAAAAAAAAATATATATATATGTATATTAGTCGGATGCGGTGGCTCATGCCTGTAATCCCAGCACTTTGGGAGGGCGAGGCATGCGGATCACGAGGTCAGGAGATCGAGATCATCGTGGCTCACATGGTGAAACCCCATCTCTACTAAAAACACAAAAAGTTAGACCGCCGTGGTGGTGGCACGCGCCTGTAGTCCCAGCTACTCAGGAGGCTGAGGCAGGAGAATCGCTTGAATCTGGGAGGCGGAGATTGCAGTGAGCCAAGATCGCGCCACTGCACTCCAGGGTGACAGAGCGAGACTATGTCTCAAAAAAAAAAAAAAAAAAAAAAAAAAAGGCCTGGCGCGGTGGCTCACGCCTGTAATTCCAGCACTTTGGGAGGCCGAGGCGGGTGGCTCACGAGGTCAGGAGTTTGAGACAAGCCTCGCCAAGACGGTGAATCCCCGTCTCTACTAAAAATACAAAATTAGCGGGCGAGGTGGTGGGCGCCTGTAATCCCAGGTACTCAGGAGGCTGAGGCAGGGGAATCGCTGAACCTGGGAGAAGGAGAAGGAGGTTGAAGTGAGCCGAGATGGCGCCATTGCACTCCAGTCTGGGCGACAGAGTGAAACTCCGTCTAAAAAAAAAAAGAAAAGAAAGAAGAAAGAAATGCAAACTGGCAAACTGGTAGCCTCCATGTCAGACCCATCCGAATCTCGGCGGATGGGGCCTAGGAGGCTGTGTTTTAACAAACTCTCCAGGTGAAGTCTGATAAGCCCTGCTCTACTGCTCTACTGCAACGTAGAGCCCCCACAGATTGGCAAGATATTCCAATTCATGGCAGAATAAATGGATGACGGTAAAGAAAAAAAAGCGTTTTTCCCCAATGTTCACAGATGTTCATGTTCCTATCTTACTGCTTTCCAGCCACCCTTTAGCCCTGTTCTTACCAGCTAGATTGTTGTAGCAGTCTGTCTGGGTGGTATGCAGTACGTTTCTTGTTCAGGTGTGAGGGCGGGGCCCTGAGGTCCGAGATTAGGTATCGGAGAGGGCAGACTTGGATCCAGACCCCGCAGCTGAAGCAGAGCTCGATGATACCTACTCACAGCATCTCGGTACTTCCCTTCCCGGTAGCGTTGGTTCCCTTCCTCCTTGTACAGCTGAGCCTCCTGCAGACGCTTCTCCATAACTGTCGCCCAGGGTTCTTGTGGAAATGGGAAGTGAAGGAGAAACTGAAGCTCTGGGGTTGGGGAGCAAAATAACGGATTCTAACAGCCAATTTAAAAAGGCAGGAAATTACCCTTCTCCTGGAGGATGCACTCCACAGGGACCTGCGGGTTGCTAATTTCGACTCACAGCCCCACCTCTCCTTTCTGCGGTCTTTTTCGTCAGAAGTGCAAGAAAGTACGTAGGCAGGCGATGTGGGAATAATGAAGCCAAATATTAAGTGATTTCCTAGAGGCGATGCCGGGGTGAGGAGACTTCCCGAAAAAGCCAGGCAAGGCCCCACTCAGGAATTGTGGCCGGCGTGAGAACGGCGGGCAAATTGGATTCCGCCTTTCTTTTGGACACGCCCCCTGACCTGGAAGTAGAAGAGAGTGGGTGGGACTACTGCTAAAAAAGTCCAGAGGACTTGCAGCAATTCCAGTTCTTTATTCTTCCTTATTCAACATTTATTTATTGACGTCAGTGCTATAAACTGGGAAGCCGAGGTGAATGAGGTGCGTGCACCTCAACCTACAAGCCAGTCTGAGGTGTCCGCATAAACGTCACAGCTGCAAGCCCACCCGGCGCTGCGACCAGTTTCTCGCCCTCTGCAGATGCCCAAGCCCGGAAGTCTCCCGGGCTTCGGTTTACCGGCAGGGGAGAGGAAAGGGTCAGATCTGCGGTTGGCTTGGTATCTTAAAGGGTCGCGCCCATTGCGCCACACCGCCCAATCAGAAGAAGCTCCAGAAAAATAATCCCGCAGAAACGACCCCGCCTCCCCAGCGGACCAACCCGGGGCGGGGGGGAAATCCCCTGCGGCTTCGCCAATTGAAAAAATCCAGACGATCAAGGATGACCAATCGGAACGGCAAATGACGATTCAAGTTGTCCAATAAGAGAAAAAGGGCGGGGTCAGGGCGTCTGTTGCTGGGTAGAAGTTTGAGGCAGTGAGGAAAAAGGAGGGCCCGGGATTAAGGTTTCTTGGTTCTGGAGAGCCCTTTTGCTTCCTAGCCAGAAAAATAATTGGCAGTAGGCTTAGATGTTGCAACACATTCTCTTCTGACTTCTTTGTTGTTAATTCTGCAAGCACAGATAGCAGGGAAAGGGGCTAGCTACCCCTAAGACGCCGCAGCAATTGGAAGTCAGACGGAAGTAAGGATGGTGGGAGGGGCATGGCATCGGGGGAGCTCTGCGCGCCTGCGCAGAACCCGCCAGCTGGAAGTACAGAAAGACCGGCGCGCACACGCTTCCGTGCTACGAGGCACTTGAGCGGCCGCCAGCCTTGCTCGTCTTGGACCCCACTGCGGCTGCGCGGTAAAAGCTTCGGCGGCGATTGGCCCGGGGGCGCCAGGGGGCGGGAGGAACTCCGTCGTCCTCCGCGCGCTCCTGCCCGCGGCTGGGGAACCGAGGGCCTGGAAGGGAAGTAGCTCCCCCGCTGCGTTGTTTTGGGCTCCGTGAGCCGAAAGGGGGAGGGGGAGAGGAAAGAGAAGCAAACACTGCGCAGCGAGACCGTGCACGGCCTCCGCTCCTGCGTGCGTGCGCTCGCTTGCGCGGGCTCAGTGCTGGCGCGTGAGGCGGAGGCGGGCGGCGGCGGCGGCGGCGCCTGCGCGGTCGGGCTCGGTCCACGGTTCGCAGGGAGGAGGCGGCGGGAGGCGGAGGAGGCGGCGGCGGCGATGGAGGTGAAGCGGCTGAAAGTGACCGAGCTGCGGTCGGAGCTGCAGCGGCGGGGCCTGGACTCGCGCGGCCTCAAGGTGGATTTGGCGCAGCGGCTGCAAGAGGCGCTGGACGCAGAGATGCTCGAGGACGAGGCCGGTGGCGGCGGGGCCGGGCCCGGCGGGGCCTGCAAGGCGGAGCCTCGGCCTGTGGCCGCGTCGGGCGGCGGCCCGGGCGGGGACGAGGAGGAGGACGAAGAGGAGGAGGAGGAGGATGAGGAGGCGCTGCTTGAGGACGAGGACGAGGAGCCACCCCCTGCTCAGGCCTCGGGTCAGGCCGCGCAGCCGCCACCGGAGCCCCCGGAGTCGGCAGCCGTGGAGGCCGCGGCGGAGCCCGATGCTTCCGAGAAGCCGGCGGAGGCCACGGCCGGGTCAGGTGGGGTAAATGGTGGCGAAGAGCAGGGCCCCGGCAAGGGGGAGGAAGACGAACCCGAGGAGCGGAGCGAGGACGAGACGCCGGGATCCGAGGTGCCGGGTGACAAGGCCGCCGAGGAACAGGGTGAGGAGCTGGCAGCCGATCCCGGCTCCAACCTGCCGGCTGCGCCTGTAATCTAGCACCCCGCCCTGCACCGCGGGGTCCGAGTCCTTGTTCTCCCTTGCCTGAAAGTGCAAGATTCCCATCGCTTCCTTTCATTCTCTGTTCACCTTTCTGAGGGGTTAGGCCGCCTCTTGTGCCTCCACTTTTTGCAGGAGGAAGCTTCCTGCCTAACTTGGTTCCTTGGTGAGAGTGGATGGCAGTGAGTGATTTTGCATGCGAGCTGCTTGCGAGCTACCTGTGGAACAGTCTCCCACGGTGCTTGTTAGGTTTTTCTTAGTTGAGAACGTGCTAAGCAATTGGGGGATTACACGGAGAGCTAGGCCCACAGTTAGAGGTTCGGGCCTTTGGGCTATCTGATTGTTGACTTTTTCACTGTAAAAAAAATGTTAAGCAAAAATCGAAGTTCGTAGAGTCCGCTCCGTCGAAAGCGTGTTACCAGAGCTTGAGCCAGAGAATCTGGAAATCCAACCTTACTCCTCTTTGAGCTGTAGGGGACAGCCTCTAGTGTAACAGTGTCGAGTTTAATAGTTAACCAGTGAAGAGAAAGTCTTAATCTAGTGCATTTAGAGTTAGTTAACGTTACTTGACTAGGGTTTTTAACTTGTTTGGATTATGATTAAGTTTTAATTGTCCCAGTGAGTCCGTGGATGGGCATGTTTGTGGATTTGCTGAACACCTGGTACTACTAGCCTTTCACATTTCAGGTCTCTGGCTTCCTGAATGGTAATGATTGAGGTGCTTGTGGGTCCATTGAGTAACCTTGTGGAGGAGGTGTGTTGTTGAATCACCCCAGGGAGTTAATGACCTTTCTCTTTTCTTTTGAAGTGGTTGGTTAGAACTGATCCATAACACTGTGTGTCCAAGTAGGAAGGATAATTCTTACTATAAAGTGGGTTGCCGTAGTTCTTTTGTTAGTAATTTTTTTAGGCCACTACTGAGAATCATGGTATAATCGGAACCCATTGTACAGCAATCACATGCAACTTGCAGACTGTTTGTCCTATGTCCTGGAACAAAAATCCCATTACATAACCTTTGACTTTTGTGTATCCCAAAGAGCAGGTTAAAAAAAAATATTGAAGGATAGGCTGGGTGCGGTGGCTAACGCCTGTAATCCCAGCACTTTGGGGTGGCCGAGGCGGGTAAATCACCTGAGGTCAGGGGTTCAAAACCAGCCTGGCCAACATGGTGAAACCCCTTTTCTACTACAAATACAAAAAAATTAGCCTGGTGTGATGGTGGACATCTGTAATCCCAGTTACTTGGGAGACCGAGGTGGGAGAATGGCTTTAACCTGGAAGGCAGAGGTTGCAAATGAGCCGAGATATCACCACTGCACTCCAGCCTGGGCACAACAGAAGGAGACTCCATCTCAAAAAAAAAAAAAAAAATGAAGGATAAAGGACTGCTTTAAAGAAACTATTATTAAAAACCTTCTTAGTGTTGCAAAATACAAAATCCTAGGGAAAAATTCCAGATTTTTTTTCTCTTGATTAGATGTATAGAATGTTGCTAAATATACAACACCTTTCTGCCCCAAATTATGTGCAGTGTAGATGCAGTATTATTTATGGATCTCTTGTGACTTAGTGGTTCGCTCTTGCAACTTTCAGTAGAAGTTCCTGATAAAAATACAGCTGTGTGTCATGCACTTGAGTCCATTTGCCATATGAATAAAGCCATGGGTGGCTGTGCATTTTAGTGCAGGAAAGGGAAATAAAAAAAAATTCAGGCTTCTCTGTATCATGAAGTTGTGGGAAAATGTTACAAAATACCTATTAAGTGCCTACCTTAAATCTAGATCTGACAAGATTCGAAATTAAAATAACCTTTGAAGTTTTTTTAGAGACCTAGGGGATATTTTTTTTATGTCATATTGATGGGGAAATTTGCAAGTTTGACCTGATTCAAGCAGATAAATTTAGAATGCAAAAATTTTCCAATTTTTATCTACTGCTTGACTGTAATTAGCCCATAATGTCCCTTTTTTAAAAAATAAAATCACAGCCAGTGACAGAAAGATGATCTTTAGAAATCATATGCTCTGTGAATGTAGTGGGAATAAGCTGGCTATTTTGATCAGACAGATTCTCAAATTCCCCATTAGTGTCTATTAGTTCTGAGCTTATTCTACACTCCAGTATGAAAACTGCTGATTTTCTTTTCCCTCCTTTTTGTAGGAGATGACCAAGATAGTGAAAAGTCAAAACCAGCAGGCTCAGATGGTGAGCGGCGGGGGGTAAAGAGACAGCGGGATGAGAAAGGATGAACATGGCCGAGCTTACTATGAATTCCGAGAGGAGGCTTACCACAGCCGGTGAGGGGAAACAGTCCCTTTCCTGGAAGGGAGTGTCTGCTCTGATTTTGGTATACCTGGTATTGACTGGAGAGGCTGGAAGGAGGGTGGATTCAAAATGGAATAGGTTTTTATAGGCATGAGTTTTAGATTGCATATACCATGGAAGCTCCTATTACCCTTTCTCGTTTGTTGAAAAAAGCTGTCTGCTGGGATTTGATATTCACTGATAGTTTAAAATGGACATAATGTCAAACTCATACCTCTCAAAGAAGAGGGCTTTGTTTACATTTTGTTTTCTTTCTGTCTCACATGTGTAGCTCAAAGTCTCCACCGCCTCCTGAAGAAGAGGCAAAAGATGAGGAGGAGGATCAAACTCTTGTGAACCTGGACACGTGTATGTATAAGGCAGACAGATTGTGTTTTAATTAATCTCCTAAAAGTGATTTTGGAGATTAAAACTTCATAGCCCATAAATTCTATGAGACTTTGTATCCGCTTCAACAACTGGTTATACTTGTGCTCTGTTGGTGGCTTAAAAGTGTTAGGCATTGGAGTAAACTGATTGCTTCTTTCTTTACAGATACCTCAGATTTGCATTTTCAAGTAAGCAAAGACCGCTATGGAGGGCAGCCACTTTCTCAGAGAAGTTTCCCACCCTTTGGTCTGGGGCAAGGAGTACTTACGGAGTGACAAAGGGAAAAGTCTGCTTTGAGGCAAAGGTAGCTCATTAAGACCATTCATTTATTCCTAGGTACTTACGGTTCTTAGAGAAAAATTTTTTTTTTTTTTTTTTTTTTTTGAGATGGAGTTTCGCTCTTGTTGACCAGGCTGGAGTGCAGTGGTGCAATTTTAACTCACTGCAACCTGTGCCTCCCAGGTTCAAGTGATTCTCCTACCTCAGCCTCCCAAGTAGCTGGGATTACAGGCATGTGCTACCATGCCTGGCTAATTTTGAATTCTTAGTAGAGATGAGGTTTCTCCATGTTGGTCAGGCTGGTCTTGAACTCCTGACCTGACCTCAGGTGATCTGCCCGCCTCGGCCTCCTAAAGTGCTGGGATTATAGGCATAAGCCACAGTGCCTGGCTGAGAAAAAAAGATTTTTGAAAAAGACCATTTATTCATTAAACTACTACCTATGTATATTGGACTTTGTCCATCAGGCTTTTATTAGTGCAGGTAGGGAAAAGCACTGTGTTTTAACAATAACCTTAGTTTCAGTAACCAAGAAATGAATCCCTATGGCTTTGGTTTAAGTTCAGTGACTGTTACTCTGATGTTGAGTTGTGATAATTGTTGATTTCAGTTAGTATAAAAATCTTGTCTTTCTAACTCAGAGTTTGCTACTCAGTTGGTCACAGTATCTAATAGTTCCCTTCTCGACTTGGCCAGGTAACCCAGAATCTCCCAATGAAAGAAGGCTGCACAGAGGTGTCTCTCCTCCGAGTTGGGTGGTCTGTTGATTTTTCTCGTCCACAGCTTGGTAAAGTCATTTTTAACTTCCCCATTAGTGTTTACTACCATATTGCTTACTCTGTGGGAAGTTGGGATGTAGGGGAACTAATTTGTTGACTGTTCCAGGTGAAGATGAATTCTCTTATGGTTTCGATGGACGAGGACTCAAGGCAGAAAATGGACAGTTTTGAGGAATTTGGCCAGACTTTTGGGGAGAATGATGTTATTGGCTGCTTTGCTGTAAGTGCTCCTGAAAGCTGTGGGTCATAACAAGGAGTGGATAGAGGGCACCGGGAATTCACTTGTGTTTCCCATCAACTGCTGGCTTTTATGCATTTGATGCATGGCTCACTTAGTTATGTGGTGCAGCAGTCTGTGTGGAAAAGATTAAATTGTAAGCCTTAATCAACCTCAAGCCTAGTCAGCCAATAAGTGCTCTTGTCCTTTATCATTATAGAATTTTGAGACTGAAGAAGTAGAACTTTCCTTTCTCCAAGAATGGAGAAGACCTAGGTGTGGCATTCCAGATCAACAAGGAATCCCTGGGAGACCGGGCCCTTCTACCCCATGTCCTCTGCAAAAATTGTGTTGTAGAATTAAACTTTGGTCAGAAGGAGGAGCCCTTCTCCCACCACCAGAAGAGTTTGTGTTCATTCATGCTGTGCCTGTTGAGGAGCGTGTGCGCACTGCAGTCCTCCCAAGACCATAGAGGAATGTGAGGTATACCAAACAGTATGCAAACATTTAGAGTGTGTGTTTTGCAGTGGTGGGTGCATGTGCTCTCCCAGGTCTCAAAGCGTTACCAAATGGGAATGGGGAGGATGTTCTTCAATTGGATTTGATAAACATGACCCTCACTTATTTTTCATTGTACTTCTGATTCTATTTATTTGCAGGTGATTCTGATGGTGGGACTACCTGGATCTGGAAAGACCCAGTGGGCACTGAAATACGCAAAAGAAAACCCTGAGAAAAGATACAATGTCCTGGGGAGCTGAGACTGTGCTCAATCAAATGAGGGTGAGTTGCTGTTGGGGATTCATCAGAGTATTTGCTCTTCAGATACCAAGAGATCTTACAACCTATATTCAATGGAGAGTTAGTCTCAAGTGTCTGAAAACAAGGGTCCCACAAATAGAGAAATGAGATTTTCTCTGTATGTGTTTTAGGTGGATTGATTTTTTTGTTTGTTTGTTTTCTCTGCTGGGCTGTCAAATTTCTGAAAGCAGGTAGGATCTGAAATACACCCAGGTTAAGACTGGAAATGACTGCTGCAGGAAATGGACAACATTCACAGCACTGAAGAATAGGAAGGGAGTGATATAATAGATTCAGTATTTAAGAGGTGACGTTTACCAGTAACTTGTTATATAATTTGTGTTTTTTTTTTCACTTCCTCTCAAACTAATCAGATGAAGGGGCTTGAAGAGCCAGAGATGGACCCCGAAAGCCGAGACCTTTTAGTTGAGCAAGCCTCCCAGTGCCTTAGTAAGCTGGTCCAAATTGCTTCCCGGACAAAGAGGAACTTTATTCTCGATGAAGTATTAATCTGATAAAATCGCTTAAGAGTCAAGGTGGGATGTGTATATAAAGAGAGACTGGGCTGGGCGAAGTGGCTCCCGTCTGTTAATCCCCAGCACTTTGGGAGGCCAAGGTGGGCGGATCACAAGGTCAGGAGATCGAGACTAGCCTGGTTAATGTGGTGAAACCCCATTTCTACTAAAATATACAAAAAATTAACCAGGTGTGGTGGCACGCGCCTGTAGTCCCAGCTACTCAAGGCTGAGGCGCAGGAGAATCGCTTGAACCCGGGAGGTGGAGGTTGCAGCAAGCCAAGAGATCACACCACTGCACTCCATCCTGGGCGACAGAGTGAGACTCGCTGTCAAAAAAAAGAGAGAGACTGAATTAAGGAACAGAATCGCTTACTAATTATGACCATCTGGTTGTGTGTTGGGATTGCAATATTTTTTGAACTCAGAGGTACCCCTAATTAGTGTTTTTACCTGAGAATATGTGGATCCAGGCTATAAAACATGTAATAAAGACAAATGGAAAGAGTTGGAGATTATTTGAATTCCTGGCTCCACCACTTACTAGGTTTGTGATCTTGGATAAACCCCTTATCCTCTCTGAATCTCAATTTTCCTGGTGAGCAAAACAGGATAATACCTGTCACATAATTTGAAAACTTAAAGAAGATGGTGTATATTGACACTTTGTCTCATGTCTGAGTTATCAAAGATACTGAATCTTTTTTTTTTTTTTTTTGAGACGGAGTCTTGCACAGCCACTCAGGCCGGAGTGCAGTGGCGTGATCTTGGCTCAGTGCAACCACTGTCTCCCGGGTTCAAGCGATTCTCCCATCTCAGCCTCCAAAGTAGCTGGGATTACAGGCACCCACTATCATGCCCGGCTCATTTTTGTATTTAGTAGAGACGGGGTTTCACTATGTTGGCCAGGCTGGTTTTGAACTCCTGACCTCAGATGATCCCTCTGCCTCCCAAAGTGCTAGGATTACAGGTGTGAGCCACTGCACCTGGCTGATATTGAGTCTTTTGGTTATATTTGAGTGATAATTTTTCTCCATAAACATCAGTTATTCCTCCTGTTTCTAGTGTAATGTGTACAATTCTGGCCAACGGCGGAAGCTATTGCTGTTCAAGACCTTCTCTCGGAAAGTGGTGGTAGTTGTCCCTAATGAGGAAGATTGGAAGAAGAGGCTGGAGTTGAGAAAGGAAGTAGAGGGAGATGATGTGCCTGAATCTATAATGCTGGAGATGAAAGGTGGGTGACTTAGTCCCTCCATTTTCTGCTGCTACAACAGAATACAATAGACTTCGTAACTTATATAAATAACAGAGGTTTATTTCCCTCGTGGTTATAAAGGCTGGGAAGTCTAAGAGCACAGCACTGGCCTCTGGCGAGGTCCTTCTTGCTGCATCATTCCATGGCAGGAGGGCAAAAGGCAAGAGGACACATGTGAGGGAACTTGTTTTTTATTATAAAGCCACTCTTAGAATAATCGCATTAGTCTATTCATGAGGATGGAGCCCCCATGACAAATCATATTAAAAGTCCCACCCTCTCAACACTTATACGTTGAGGGGGACATAATTCAAACCACAGCAGTGGGCTAAAATTGTACAAGTTAGAGATGTTATCCCTGGTCAGTGCACACCTTACTAGGTCCTCTTAGCACCTGGAGTGACACTCTACATCTAAAATACAAATCTGAAGAGGAACTTAATGGTTGTGAGCACTTGTAGATGAATGAGCAGAGAGAAGCAATAACCCTTGACTCATTGTTTTTTTTTGTTTGTTTGGTTTGGTTTTTTGTTTGGTTTGGTTTTGTTTTGAGACAGAGTATCACCTTGTTGCCCAGCCTGGAGTGCAGTGGTGTGATCTTGGGTCATTGCAACCTCCTCTTCCTAGGTTCAGACAGTCCTCTCACCTCCAATTCCCATAGCTGAGATTACAAGCATGTGCCAATGCCTAGGTAAATTTTGTGTTTTTAGTAGATAATGGGGTTTCACCATGTTGCCCAGGCTGGTCTTGAACTCCTGACTTCAGGTAATCTGCCCTCCTCAGTCTCCCAGAGTGCTGAGATTACAGGTGTGAGCCCATGCGCAGCTGCCTTGACTCATTTTGGAAAAGATACCGAAAGGGAAATAGTGATATAAACCATAGGATAATTTAAACTCAAGGGAGAGGCTTCCTTGAGTCAGTTATTCAATAAGTAAATATTTCTGGCACACCTACTACTTGTCTAACATTGTCCTAGACGTGGGAAAATAGTACAGCAAATGAAGCTCAGCCGGGCGCAGTGGCTCACACCTGTAATCCCAGCACTTTGGGAGGCCGAGGTGGGCAGATCACCTGAGGTCAGGAGTTTGAGACCAGCCTGGGCAACATGGTGAAACCCCATTTCTACTAAAAATATGAAAACTATCCAGGCATGGTGGTGCACCCCTGTAATCCCAGCGACTTGGGAGGCTGTGGCAGGAGAATCACTTGAAACCAGGAGGCGAAGGTTGCAGTGAGCTGAGATTGCATCACTGCACTCTAGCCTGGGTGACAGAGTGAGACAATGTCTCAGGGGAAGAAAAAAAAAATGAAGCTCAGCTTACTGGAATTTATATTCCATGAAAGCGGGGAGAGATTTTTTTTTTTTTTTTTTTTGAGACGGATTTTTGCTCTTGTCTCCCAGGCTGGAGTGCAATGGTGTGATCTCGGCTCACTGCAACCTCCGCCTCCCAGGTTCAAGCAATTCTTCTGTCTCAGTCTCCCAGGTAGCTGAGATTACAGGTGCCCGCCACCATGCCCGGCTAATTTTTGTATTTTTAGTACTGGTGGGGTTTCATCATGTTGGCCAGGCTGGTCTCGAACTCCCAATCTCAGGTGATCTGCTCTCTCAGCCTCCCAAAGTGCTGGGATTACAGGCGTGAGCCACCGCACCTGGCCCTGCCATGTTTTCATTCAAGCCATAATCTCCCTACAGCTGGGCATGGTGGCTCACACCTGTAATCCCAGCACTTTGGGAGGCCGAGGCGGGTGGATCATCTGAGGTCGGGAGTTTGAGACCAGCCTTACCAACATGGAGAAACCCTCTCTCTACTTTGAAAAAAAAAAAAAAAAATACAAAATTAGCCTGGCATGGTGGCGCATGCCTGTAATCCCAGCTACTTGGGAGGCTGAGGCAGGAGAATCCCTTGAACCTGGAAGCTGAAGGTTGGAGTGAGCCGAGATCATGCCACTTAACTCGAGCCTGGGCGACATAGCAACACTCTGTCTTCCAAAAAAAAAAAAAAGAGAGATAAAATATGGCAGTTGGAATGAATGATCTCATTGGTATAACTTGATTTCTGGTATCACATTATGTTTGTGTTTTGTTTTGTTTGTTAATTTGGCTGAAATCCGTAATGAAATACATAAGCCAGAGAGCAAAGTTTACACAAGAAAGAAACATTAATAAGAAATGTTAATATTAACTATTAATATTTTGATCGATTTTCCTTTCTACTCTTCCCTTAAAAATGTGATTTTTCTCCTTGCTGCCTTTAGTTCCTGACATCCCCCCTGCTTTATCAACTGCTCATTCTTCAAATTCTGATAATTCCCAGGCATGGGAACTGATTTGCACATGTGTGAGGCAGATCCTCAGAGTTTACTCGGAATGAACTATGCTAGTCCATAACTCATACTTAGGCATTCAGAGAAATATAGGTCAGTTTTATAAAACTGAGGGGCAACTGGATTCATGTGAGAATCATGCGAGCGGCCGGGCACGGTGGCTCACGCCTGTAATCCTAGCACTTTGGGAAGACGAGGTGGGTGGATCCCTGAGATCAGGAGTTCAAGACCAGCCTGGCCATCACGGTAAAACCCCATCTTTATTTAAAAAAAAAAAAAAGAATCATGAGAGCCCCATTGAACTGAGTTTCTACTGGGACTCAGCTTCTGAACTTCACGTCCAGAGACTGGCAGATGTGGTGTTGGCCTATCATGGGCAGGTGGTAAATGAGAGCCCTTGTGCTCTCATCTTCTCCTTATATAGATGAGCAGATGCCTTTATGCTTGGGTCAGTTTCTCATTGAGTCTCTCTTCTGTCGCTCAAGCGCAGTGGCACGATCTTGGCTCATTGCAACCTCAGTCTCGAGTAGCTGGGATTACAGGCGCCTGCCACCACGCCCAGCTATAGAGCCGGGGTTTCACCATGTTGGCCAGGCTGGTCTCGAACTCCTGACCTCAAGCAATCTGCTTGCCTTGGCCTTTCAGAGTGCTGGGATTATAGGTGTGAGCAATCTGCCTGCGCCTGGCCATCATTGAGTCTCTTTAAAATGTCTTTTCTTAGCACCTTACCTGACCAACACCAAAACTTTCTCAGTTACTTTTAGCCTCTGGTTACCTGCTTCTGTCCTGATAAGAAACCTTAACCCAGTTCAGTCCTAATTTATTGTAGATGACTTGAAAACTTGTCAATCTGCAGTTTGCAGATAGCCCTTTGCCTGGGTCTGTTACAATTTAGGGAAAACTTAGAGTAGAAAAAGTTAATGTCATTATTTAGATGCGAGTGGGTATGAACCTAGTACGTGTTCCTGCGGTAATAGGTGAGGCATAGAAAGTCATATGCTTCTTGTAGTAGAGTTTTCATAATGAGTTCTTACCCATCTATGAACTTTTCGGGCCCACAAACTTCTCTCTTACTCTTATAGCCAACTTCTCTCTGCCTGAAAAATGCGACTATATGGATGAAGTGACATATGGGGAGCTGGAGAAGGAGGAAGCTCAGCCCATTGTCACTAAGTACAAGGAGGAGGCAAGGAAGCTACTGCCCCCCTCTGAGAAGCGGACAAACCGCCGAAACAACCGAAACAAGCGTAACCGGCAGAACCGAAGTCGGGGCCAAGGCTATGGTGAGTCCTGGGGACCTGCCAGCCCCCTGTCTGAGTCCATTCTTTGTGCTTAGTACAGCAAGATGTGCAAGGGAAGGCCAAGGAAACCAAGTCAGGCCATTAACAGGAAGTGCCTTCTTCATGGAGCTTATTTCTTCCTGTGTTCTTTATCCCCACATTTTTCTTGTGCTTTTTCCTTAATTCTTCAACAACAAAAATCCTCTTTTTAAAAAAAAGGGTTACTTTTCGCCAGAAGTATTTGTTTCTCTGAAAAGCAATGCTTGGGCTTTCTCATCTGTCTAGTTTTCATTTTAACATGTGGGTTCCCAGTGTCACTGTTCCCGTCTATCTGAAGGATTTATGCAGTGAAATCAGAGTCTCATCTTCAGTTTTCTTGCTGCTCTGTCATTTCAGTTAACCTAACTGTATAGACCAGAAAGTGAATGCTTTATTCAGTATTTTTTTAGGGGTCTGGGGGAGGTTACCAAGCAAGTTAGGCTATTAGTAGAATTAACTTTCCCCTGAATGTCTAGTTTGTCAGTTAAAACCCCAGTGTGCCTTCACTGTTCTTTAAAAATGTGTGTGTATGTGTGTGTGTAACTGTTAAGTCCGCAGAATTTTCAAGTGCCTAGTATGTGCTAGGTACTGGAAATGTGACGGTTCCTGCCCTTGAGGAGCTGAGTACAGAGACTTTGTTTCTTTTGTATAAATTGATAGGTATGGGTCATATGATATCTGAAATCCCTTCCAGGGCTGAAAGTCTGTGAGTCTATGAATGGCAGTTTTTCCTTATGTTCTAACTCTGCCATGTATCCTTTTGCCATCTTAAATGTTTTGCAGGAATTGGGGGAGCTTCAAAAGCAAGGTGGCTTGGTTTTCTTGTGTCTCTATTCCTCTGCCTTCCCCCCTCAGACTTTTTAAAAGCTCCTGGCTGGTGCTTTAACACGTGTGAGCCAGGCCAAAGCAGGCCTCATATTCCCCCAGAATTGCCTTTGGCTCCGACTTTTTGATTTCCACCCAGATGTGGAGCCAGGACCCCATGCCAGCTGTCTGAGCGCGCTCTCCATTTCTCTTCCAGTGGGCGGGCAGCGCCGAGGCTACGACAACCGGGCCTACGGGCAGCAGTACTGGGGGCAGCCTGGAAACAGAGGGGGTGAGTGCAGCTCTCCTTCTGCTCCTCACTCTGGGCTGTGAGAGCCATTCCTATTGGCTTGGGGGAGCAGAGCGGTTTGGGCTGTTTTCTTAGGGCTTAGGGTTTTGCCCATTTAATATGTTCTGGAAGATTTACTCTGGGAAAATTAAACCTATTTATAATATCAAGCTAAGATGTGTCCTATTTAAAATGGGGTAGCAGTGGGTCGTGCTGCTGAAAACTCATAAATCTTCACTCCTTTTTTTCCTTTCTCAGGGTTACCGTAATTTCTATGATCGATACAGGGGAGACTATGATCGATTTTACGGGCGAGATTATGAGTACAACAGATACAGAGACTATTACAGACAATACAATCGGGATGTGAGTATCTTCTTGGGAGAGACACAGGGTGAAGGGGGGCAGGAACAGAAGGATGAATGTTGTGCCTCTTCATCCTCAGCCAGCTCTGGCTCCGAGTGATGGGGTTTCCCCCTCTCTTCTAGTGGCAGAGTTACTACTACCACCACCCCCAGGACAGAGACCGATACTACAGGAACTACTACGGTTACCAAGGGTATCGGTGAAGCCCCTGCCATGGTCACCTGTCAGCCATGAAGCTGAATCTCTGGGGGTGCCAGGCACCCCCCCCAAAACACAACCAAGGAAAACAGGGGCTGTTGGGGTGGGGCTGAGCTGCCGGGGGAGGGGCGGTGGGGGGGAGGGGTGCTCAAGCAGGGGTGGGGGAGGGGGAGGTGGAAACAACAAAACTGTACATTTTTTTTAAAGTTTGTTGAAAAGAATATTGTCTTATTCTATAAAACATTTCAAACCTAGTTAGAGATTTGTAATCAAAAAACATTTGCGCAGAAAGCAACACTTAGGGCTGCCTGTTCTATACCCTGCAGTCAGACAGGAAGAGAACTGAAAATGGCACCCTTCTGACACTCTGAGGCAGCTGGACTGGCAGCCAAGTAAAGGAGAGCAATGAGTTGGTATGGGGAGGGTGGGGAGGCAGCACGAGGGTGCTCTCCACAGCAGGTCGGAGCAAGCAGGAGTGGCGACAGAGGGAGAGCTTGTGACGGGGGCAGTGAAAATAAACGATTGGCTCTATCAATCACTTGCACCAACTAACCGTTTGTATTTTCTTTACCAACCTTTCCCTTTTGGGATATCTGGTCTGGTGGGCTGGGAGGCTTACAGTGTCCCAACTCTCCATTTTCCTGTGCCTTTGTTCTGTTTGGCTGAGGCATGGAGACTGCCAGTGTGTGGTTCTGTTATACAGGATTCCCCAGGCCAAGAAAGCCTGAGGACTGTCCTTGATTGCAGAGCAGAATAGCCTGCCCTGTCTATAGACCCACAGATTAATTCCCATAAAATCTTGGGGAGAATGGGATTGCAGCCCTCAGCCTGAAGATTGTGATTTGCCAGTCTCTAGTCTCTGTCTTCCAAAGTTGAGAGAGGTGGGAGGTTTCTGAAATCATCCCTGTTAGAGTGTCTGTCCTCTTATAGTGTGAGAGAAGTTCGTTTCTCAGGGTTTCAGCTCACACGGAAACACGGGCAGGATTCTTTTCACTGCAACGGGATATGTATATAGGTGAATCCTGTGGTGTGGGCTCCCAGGCCCAGGTGCTGAGAATAGCAACTAGCAACTATTTTCTACAGTGTGGAGGGCTCCTGCCCTGCTGGTTTTTTGATACACAGGTTGAGAGTGAATAGAAGAGGGGAGGGTGGGGGGTGGGAGGTGGCTCAGTGGGGGCTGCTGAACCTTGGGAAGAGTGAGTGTGAAGGTGTGTAAATGTGAGTATGAAAGGGAGCACCCCTTCCTGACTTCTAGAATAAGATTCCTTTTGGGGTGCTTTCCCTGTACGTCCCCCGAGAGGCCTCTAGCCAAGAGACTTCAGTTGGGATTGTTTTGTTTGTGACTTTACCAATACCCTCCCAGTTCTTGATAGACAGCTATAGGTTGCTGGGTTCAAGAATATGGGTGGGATATGGAATGCTCTTTCAGTGTCTAGCCTGTTTTCATTCATCCTCCTGTTCAGCATTGTGTCAGCCAAGAGCTTACTCAGCAGACACCACATATAGCAGTACTTTCTAGTGTGAGAAAATCTGGGTTGTGCTACTAGAAAATGCTTCACTTCCATTTCCTCACCTGGGCAGTTCTCTGTTTAAAATTTTGTGCTGATTCGGTCTTCCTCTCCTCCTCCCACTGTTACTGCCATGCAGCCCTTGTTCAGGTGTGCAGACCCTTATTCTGGCCGTCTAGTGTCCCTGTCTGTCATGACACACCCTTCCACGCAAATACCTCTGACCCCAAGGCAGGAACAGGGGGCTGGTAGGAGATAAGTTTGCTTACTCATAATCATGTCCTTTCTCTTGGCATCTGCTTCCCTGAGGTGCCCTCAAATGAGTTTGTGTGTGGCAGTGGGTGGAATGATTGCATGAATTTTTCTGTAACACATTAACTTTGTATTATTAGTAAGGGAGTTTGAGAAAGCTTTGCTTATAATGTCAAGGAGGTAAAAACTGGAGCCCAAAGAAATTCCCTTAGGGCAAGATTATGTTATAATAGAAAACGGAATTTCCTGAGGCAGTGGCTGCCACCCCCTTTTCAGATGTTTAGTCCTGCAAATAGCATCTTTCTTGTAGTCTGTGACATGGACAGGGATGCTAGGGCCCTCAGGGGCAAGGGGACTAAATTGAATCAGGTTGGGTTTATTTTCCAGCAGGGGTTCGGGGAGGTACTCTCGCTGTTGATATTTGACACTAGAAAGTCTTTTTTACAAAGCTGTTTTTCTAGGTGGGTGGAAAGTGAAACTGCCCACATCCTTGTTGGTTTAGTCCAAGAGATCACTTGCAACAACAGTAGATGTCTGGGTTTTGTTTCTGTCTTTTTATTATGATAAAACCTGTGTTAAGGGGAAAAATGTGGATTATGGCAACCAGAGGAATCCCTAGCCTTATTTTCCTTAGAAGACTTGTTTAGTGTTTTATCAGACGTCTGTTGTAGTTGTAGACGGAAAAGCTTGTGAGAATAACAAACACCACATGGAGCCTGTAAATGTTTTTGCACAACCTGTAAAGCATTCTTGGAAGTGGCCAGTAAAAAAGGGTTTTACCATTTAAAAAAAATGTAACTGTGTCATTGTTTACATCTGTAACTTTTTCCTCCCGTTCTCATTACACCATTCTGGCGAAAATGTAGGCAAAGTGTAGCTTCCAGTTTTAGAATAAATAACCATTTGGATTGAATTCACCCTATCTCCTGTGGCTGCACTGACTGGGGCGGAGGGTGTTATTGGGTTATTTATTCATTTTTTAATGCTTCTTTCTCAAGTTGCATGGGTTCCAACCAAAGAGGGCTCTCTTCTTGCATGGTGGCTGCCATTCCCTCCCTATTCTACCGTGCCTTCACTTGGGAGCCAGCCATGCAGTCAGTTGATGTGGGTGGGTGGTTATTAGTCTGTTTAGTGCTTGCTTAGGCCAAGAGTCAAGACATTGAAGTACAAGAAAATACATTTATAACTCATGACCTCTGTATTTGGCCTATGCAAAAACCAGTTGGATGCTCGAAGTTTAAAGTTCTATTTGTGGAGCCAAACAATCATATTCATGAGTAACTACTGCTAGGGGAAAAGCCCTCATTCAACAGAAGTTTGATGGAGGTTGTTTTCTAGTGAATTTGGAGAATGAGAAGGTAACTTAAATTTACAACATCTCACTCTGTTGCCCAGTGCAGTGGCACGATCTCAGCTCACAGCAACCTCCACCTCCTGGGTTCAAGCAATTCTGCCTCAGCCTCCTGAGTAGCTGGGACTACAGGTGCGTGCCACCATGCCTGGCTAAATTTGTTTTTTTTTTTTTTTTAGTAGAGACGGGGTTTCACCTTATTGGCCAGGCTGATCTCGAACTCCTGACCTCGTGATCCGTCCATCCACCTCAGCCTCCCAAAGTGCTGGGATTACAGGCATGAGCCACCATTGCATTATTAAAAATGAACTAATCCTAAGGGCAGTTTCTAATAAATGGTCAGGGTCTTAAAGCTGAGATACTACAGGCTCATGACATCCAGTGTTCTGAAGGGGAAGTAGTATGGATGTAGTTACTACTATAATTCCTACCCTTTCTATGTGACACAGCTTCAGATACCCAGGTTTACAGCTTTGTACCCCGAAGGCCACCCTTGGTTTTGGTAGCCACGTATTCTTTAGGACATTTAAAGTTGATGTTAGAGCTAGTCATTTTTAAAATAGTTATAGCTCATGCCTGGTCTCTACCACTTAAGCTCCATTTTCCCAACTAGGGCTGCAGAGTGTGCAGAAAAACTGAACAGAGGCTTTTTTTTTTGTGGGGGCGGGGATGAAGTCTTGTTCTGTCACCCAGGCTGGAGTGCAGTGATTCGATCTTGGCTTACTGTAATCTCCACCTCCTGGGTTCAAGCGATTCTCCTGCCTCAGCCTCCCAAGTAACTGGGATTACAGGCGCCCACCACCACACCCGGCTAATTTGTTTATTATTAGTAGAGATGGGTTTCACCATGTTGGCAAGGCTGGTCTCAAACTCCTGACCTCAGGTGATGCCTGCCTCAGCCTCCAAAGTGCTGGGATTACAGGCATGGGCCACTGCACCAGGTCAAGTGGAGACATTTTTAAAATCAAGCTTACAGTTACTAAGCACTCTTGTTTTGTTTTGTTTTGTTTTTGTTTTGTTTTACCATGTCTGAGCTGTTATGGAAAATTTCACTTACTCTCCTGGAATTTGCCCAACACTGTGATGCAGTGAGACGAGGGAGCAAAGGTGCATGGTCCCTGCTATGCCCCATTTGCCATTTAAGCATGTACAGTACAGTCCATTCATTGGGTATTTGGGTGCCTGATATGTGCCATTGTAAGGATACAGGGATTAAAACGAACCTGATTGATCCTTCCTGGAATTTTCACCAAGAAGGAACAGAGGCTTCTCCTTAACTTTTCCTGTTTCTTCATCTCTAGGATAAGGGAATTAATTAGAAGATCTCCAGGACTTCTTAGAGCTCAGAAGTTCCATCAACAGTAAAAGCTGCTTGGGACACGTGTCCCAAGGTCATTGGGTATCCCTGGAGTTCATGAAGATATCCTTAGGAGGTTAAGTTCAGTTGCTGATGAAACACCTTTCTTTGATTTCCTCTCTATACAAAAGTACCTGGAAGCTGGGGGTAATGAGCTGTCCCTACTATTTCAAAGCAGCCTCCCTCCCCAAAGTATATCCAGGCACAAAACAGGAGCCAGCATAGGCTTTTCCTGGGAAGGATACGTCCCTGAGTTTAGGGGATCTTGACTCTGAGGAGCACATACACTGACTGGGATTGTTGGCCCTGGGCCTATCTCTGCTCTGTGCATCCTTGGAAGGAAAAGATTCTAGGAGGCATTCTGGTGTTCGTAAACCTCCGCCATGTTTGAGTTCTGGAGATGTTCGTGACATGTTAAGCCTTAAGTTTCGTCCCTGTCCAGACAGCATGCTGGACTCCTGCCAGGCACATTAGGGTGGAGACACTGTTTTCTGGCTGATGTGGCTGAATCGGCCTGAGGGGGAAATGAAAGCAAAAACAAGCCCCAGTTCTACTAGGAAACCCAAACTCAGTAACTTCGGGCTTATCCAGCTCCTGGGAAGACCAGGAAGCAACTGAGGAACTCTGCACCAAGACAGACGGCACCGGGCGCTAACCTCCTGCAGCTAATATTTCCGTTCCAAAGGGAACCTCTCCCTGGCAAGATGTAGAAACCTAGATTTCCTTCGCAAGATTCAGGCGACCAGCATCGGCCACGCTGTGCTTCCTGGGGTCCTCTTGTTCCGTTATTCCTCATTATGGCCGCCCGTGTGCCTTCGGCTCAATCGGGAGGACATCGAAATCCAGATTTCGGGGTTTCAGGGCGTGGGCCCCGACTTGGTGAGGGCAGGGGCAGCCATTTTGAGACCAGAAGAGCGCGGAAGGGACCATATTAAGAACACCGGCTGCCTGGGGGCCGCCATTTTAAGAGAAGCCCTGTACGGTAAACTCTGTGAGGTGGGGGCCGCCATGTTGGTACGGCCATCTTGGAAGGGGAGCGGCTGTGGGCGCAGCCATCTTAGGTATAAAACCGGCTCCGGTCGCGGTAACTGAAGCCAAGCTCCGCGCCGACCTCTTAAGAGTTCCTCTGCTGTGCCACTGCACTCCCGAATCCTGCCCTAAATCCACCCTCTTCGGTCTGTTTACCTTTTCACTTGGCTTCATTGCACGTTTGTGTGTGTGTTTGCTCTCCGCAGCCTCTTGAGTGTCTGTTATACTTAATTTCTCCACTGGGGACGCTCTTCACCCGCCATCCCTTGACCCCGCCGATCTCCGATCCTTGACAATGTCTAGCCTGCTTTGATTGGCCCTTTTCCCTGGGTTATGGCAGATTTATTGCTTGATGATCCTCTCCCCCCCAAGAATGCTAACACAGGAGCTGTCCTCTGAGGCTCTAGATGACTTTATTCTTCAAATGGCTTTACCCTCCCAGTAGCTCCAGGTGAGACAGAGAGCAAGCACCTGGCCCATCCCTCTCTCCATTGTCTGAGCGGATCACCGAGGGAAGCAGGCAGGTTGCTGGCAAAATCTGACGGGGCCCTGCTGTGGGTGGAGCAAAGGGTGCCTCATGTCTCTGGGGTCCTTGAGGTCGGCCACAAGGCGGAGGAAATGGGGTCAACAGATAGGTGAGGGCGGGCCTTGTGCTTCAGATAACCTCACATGGTCAGGCAAGGGTTAAGGATGGGATGCAGGGAGCCTCGGGCTCACGACAATTACAGACCTAAGGAAGGGCCCAGGAGAGGGAAAAGTGAGGAGTCGTGAGAAGGGACAGGGCAGCTCAGAGGAGAGCACAGAAGAACTTCTTCTCCCGGAAGGGGTTCTCTGAAGTGGGCACAGGGGTGATGAGGGGATCCTCACAGGCGTGGGCATCACAGTAAGTCATCAGGTCTGCTGCTGCCTTGGACACCTGGGACACAGCCAGGGGGAGTATTGTTAGCCAGGACCTCTGAAGGGGACTGCAGCCTCCCTCCCCAAATGAGTTCTCTTTGCCCTCTCCAGGGCTCCTTACGACTGTGTTTTCCCTCATCCCCCATAGAGGCCTGGGACAGCTCTCCTTGCAGAACCCCAGACTCATCCCCTGACCCCAGGGAGTGAAGGAAAGAAGGCATCTGAGCTTTGGGAACCTGCAGCACAGCACGGCCTGGCCAACTAATTGGGAGCCAGCCAGGGTCCCACCCACCTTTATCCGGCACAAGCTGGCTTCAATCTTAAGCTGTTCCACCATCTTGCGTGCTTGCCCAATACTCATAGTGCTGTTCACTGGAGTCTCACCTTTCATCCTGGAAAAAAGAGGGACCTCTCAGAGCACAGTGTCAGCTGGAGGCCCTTCTCCACACTCACTCCATACCAACCTTTACAAGGCTGTGGTCGTGCCCCAATATTTTGTTTCCCTCTTCTCTCCTCCTCCTCCTCCAGTGGACTGCCTCATCCCTGTATTCCTCATGGAAAACATAGGGTGGGATGAGGTGTTCCCCAAACTCATGGCCTGGACCATAGATCATTAAGCCTTACACAAATGATGTAAGGCTTTTCAGCCCTTCAGGCCATGTGTGTTCCAGCTCTGAAGACCTCAACCACTTTGATGAGGAGGGTACATCACCCCTATCTGCCCCAGTGAGCCCCAAAGGAGAAAAACAGGCCGTTCCCTACTCACCTGAAGCCACGAGCGGCAGTAGCAGCCCTGGGTGTAGGGTCAGTGGAGGGCACCAAAACCTTCTGCCTGAGATGGGTGCCCCCACCCTGTAAGGAGTTGCAGCTGAAAGTATCTGATGCAGAAGTAGTGACTTACAGGGAATGAGGCCACTGGGGAGGGTCAGGCCAGAGGTCCGTCGAGGGCTAGTCTCAGTTTCTGCAGCTCAAGCACTGCCTGGATGGCTGGTACCTGAAAGATGAAGGATGCTAGAAGGAGCTGCTCAGATGCTGGAGCATACCAACTGCCTGGCCAGTGGGGGAGCCTAGCTGCCTGCATCCCCTGCGCACACCCCCCACTGTTGCTGGTTCACTGCCTGCCCTCCCCCCATTGCAGGCATCCTTAGTCTGGGCTAGAGCCCTCCCCAATAGAGTTGAGGCCAAGGCTGACTCCCCCTCTCAAATGGGGTGGTCTGGGCCTATGACAGCCCCTGCAGTGGAGTCTGTACTGGCTGCGGAGGACCCTGCTCATTTGAAAATCTGACATCAGCTGGGCAGTCGCCCCCCCTCATCTCTTCCTCCCTCCTCTACCGTGACACAGCACTTAGCACCTGAATCTTCGTTTCTCTCCCAGGGACCCTCCATTTTCCATATCCAGGAAAATGTGATGCGCCACAGGTATCGGCGTCTGGATCCCCCACTTTGTTCTAGCCACAAGTGACTCAGTGGAAGATCCAGAGGCAGCAGAGGCTCATCGTCAGGAAGATGTCTACAGAAAAGGTAGACCAAAGGGAGGAAGCTGGGGAAAAAGAGGCGTGCGGAGACCAGATCAAAGGACCGGAAAAGAGGAGGTAAGGGGCCTTGCAGGGACAGTCAGCAGAAATATACTGGAAATAGATGGGCTGGCGTGGAGTGGAGGGATTGGTTTGAAGAATTTCATTCATTTTGAATAGATTATCTCCCATGCCTGCAGCAGTGTGCAAAGATGTACACAACACTGGCCTTGCCATCTGAAGGGCTTTATCTGGGGTGATTAGACGTCTACAAAATAGAAGATACCACCTGCCAAGAGCTAGTCTAGATAATGTACTGGGTGGGGGGTGACTCTGAGGGAGAGTGCGTCCAGTTAGGGTGAGAGGAAGTCCACAAAACGCAGAGTTGAAACGCTACCACGCTGGGAATTGGGGACTAATCTGCCTGCGCAACGCAAGAGGCCCAGGTTGCCGCAGACGGCAACATGCTCTAGGCGAATGCCCCCGCCTTAGATGCCTACAGGTCCTAGCGGCTGTGGGCGATAAAAAACGCCAGCTGGATGCCCGCCTCACTTAACCTCTTCAGGGGTGAAATGGCCGGTGGTGAAGGTGTGCACGGAGGACCGTGATTGCGATTTCGAGGGAGGGCCCGGCGGATGCTGCAGTCAGCGCATGCCTCGGGCATATTTTGGGGTCTGCAGGGAAGCAGGCGTCTTTCCCCTTTGGTCACGGTAACCGGAGGGAAGCCTGTCGCAGAGAGGGCCAGTGGCGAGCGCCACGAGACGTGAGCCGCGCAGCCTGGGAAGGCTCCGCCCTGCCGCGCTGGGCCCCGCCCTGGGCCGAAGCCCCACCTCCAAGGACTACAAAAGCGGCCGGCGGAGAGGGGCGGGGCTTCCCTGGGAGTCGGAAGTCCAGGCTCTTGGTTGCCTTGGCAGCGCGCGAGGCTGGTGAGTCGGCCGCCCTGTGGCAGCCGGCGGGCTGGTTTCCATGATTGCACGATTAGATACGGGCTCTGGGCGCCTTGCCCACCCCCGAGCGGGAAGGGGGCTGGCGGGGAGCGGTGGTTGGCTGCTGGGCGCTCTGTCTGGCTTGGGGCGCAGCCTTAGCCGGGAGTGAGCTCAGCTCGAGGCGGAGAGAAGCTTGGGAAGCAATTGTGGCGACTCTCAGGCTACTAGCTTCGGGTCTGGCTGTGCGACCTTAGGCAAGTCGCACATTCTCTCCGTGCAGCTGCCTAGCAGTGTGGATTCAGTATCACCGTGTGTGTAAAGCGCTTTGTAAGAATTGTAAGGTGCCTGTTGTTATGTAGCTGTGAATGAGTATCAAGGTGATTTGTCCCAGAATCAGGTGGCTGGAGAAGGAGTTTCACTGAGGAGCTCTAGCACCGGGGGCGAAGCGAACACAGCGGAGGAAAGGGAAGGGATAATTGGCTGAGTAGCACAATCATTTGGAGAAAGGCCCTATATATGAAACAATAACTTTGCTATCCTGCTATCTCTCATTCCTCAAAGCCACTCCAGTAGGCTTTTGTGTCCTCACCTCCCTGGGGAAAGGAGTCACTCTTTTCTCTCTCTCTCTTTCCAGGAACCGCCAGCTGCCTCATCCCATGGCCAGGGTTGTCCAGGTGGCAGAGCAGTTAGGAACGCAAGGCCTGAACCTGGGGCCAGACACCCTGCTCTCCCGGCCATGGTCAACGACCCTCCAGTACCTGCCTTACTGTGGGCCCAGGAGGTGGGCGAAGTCTTGGCAGGCCGTGCCCGCAGGCTGCTGCTGCAGTTTGGGGTGATCTTCTGCACCATCCTCCTCTTGCTCTGGGTGTCTGTCTTTCTCTATGGCTCCTTCTACTATTCTTACATGCCGACGGTCAGCCACCTCAGCCCGGTGCATTTCTACTACAGGTGAGAGGGGCCTTCTATCAAAATAGAGTCCTATGGGAATTGCTGTAGGGCCCTTAGAACTCATTCAGTTCAATCCCCTCATTTACAGATGAGGAAACTGGAGCCAGGTGTGCTTACAGGACTTTCACAGCCCAAAGCTGGATTTGGGCTGCCAGGGCTAGGGTTCTAATTCTACCTCTGGTTACTGTATTCTGGTTAAAAATACAAGAAAAAGAGGAAAAAATCCACTAATATCATTATGTAGATCAATTCTATTTTGGTTGGATCACCCCCCTCTCAGGGCCAATGTAGAATTTTGAGCCAACTCAATCCCTTAGTTCAGAACCAACCTGACTTTCAGTAGAGGAGATATTAGGAAAGCAGCCGTTTGCCTTTTACATTGCTGCCTCCACCCCCTGAAAGTCTGCTGCACAATGGAGATTATGGAAACACAGATGAGTAGATGCATAAACTTGCCTCCCAGAGAGTCCTATGTCTTGACTGGCCCCTTAGTTCCCTCCCATTTCACAAACCCTGCCAAGTGCCAAATTCTCTCTTTTTTTTTTTCTGAGGTGGAGTCTTGCTTTATTGCCCAGGCTGGAGTGCAGTGGCACAATCTCTGCTCACTGCAACCTCCACCTCCTGGGTTCAAGTGATTCTCATGCCTCAGCCTCCCAGGTAGCTGGGATTACAAGCATGTGCCACCATACCTGGCTAATTTTTGTATTTTTAGTAGAGATGGGGTTTCACCATGTTTGCCACGCTGGTCTTGAACTCCTGAACACAGGTGATCCACCTGCCTCAACCTCCCAAAGTGCTGGGATTACAGGTGTGAGCCACTATGCCCTGCCACTAAGTTCTCTCTCTCTCTTTTTTTTTTTTTTTTTTTTTTTTGAGACGAGAGTCTTGCACTCTTGCCTGGGCTGGAGTGTAGTGGTGCAGTCTTGGCTCACTGCAACCTCTGCCTTCCGGGTTCAAGCAATTCTCCTGCCTCAGCCTCCCAAGTAACTGGGATTATAGGTGCCCGCCACCATGCCTGGCTAATTATTTTTGTATTTTTAGTAGAGATGGGGGTTTCACTATGTTACCCAGGCTGGTCTCGAACTCCTGACCTTGTGATTTGCCCGCCTTGGCCTCCCAAAGTTCTGGGATTACAGCCATGAGCCACCATGCCCAGCCTAGTTCTCTCTTCCTTTTTTCTTGGATTCACAGCTGAACTCTCTTCTTAACAGTGGTTGTAAGACCTATCAATAGATGCAGGAAAGGGCGTTATAAGCAATGGTTTAAAGTCATTTTTTTCCCTTAAGTTCCTGGTCCAGAGCTATAGTTTCTAAAGTAGAACTTCTTAAACTCTTAGGAGATAGATCTTACAGCCCTTCCTGCCATAAAAACATATATACATGCCCAGGCATATGCTGCACCCAAACCCCTACATGCAAATTTGCCTACAATTGAAGGAGTTTATGAGCCTCTTAATGACCATCTATGGATCGTTTTGGAGGCGTTTTCTAAATTAGGACCCAGACCAGAACTACCAAATCAGAGTCTCTTGGGGTGGGACCCTGGAATTTACCTTTTTCTTTTTTTTTTTTTTTTTTTTTGAGACGGAGTCTAGCTCTGTCACCCAGGTAGCTGGAGTGCAATAGTGAGATATCTTGGCTCACAGCAGCCTCCGCCTCCCGGGTTCCAGCGATTCTCCTGCCTCAGCCTCCTGGGTAGCTGGGACTACAGGCACGTGCCACCACACTCAGCTAAGTATTTTTAGTAGATATGAGGTTTCGCCATGTTGGTCAGGCTGGTCTTGAACTCCTGACCTTGTGATCCACCCGTCCCGGTTTCCCAAAGTGCCGGGATTACAGGTGTGAGCCACCGCACCTAGCTGGAATTTACATTTTTTGTTTGTTTGTTTTGAGTTGGAGTTTGGCTCTTGTTGCCCAGGCTGAAGTACAATGGCATGATCTCAGCTCACCGCAATCTCTGCCTCCTGGGTTCAAGCAGTTCTCCTGCCTCAGCTTCCTGAGTAACTGGGATTGCAGGCATGTGCCACCACGCCCGGCTAATTTTGTATTTTTCGTAGAGATGGGGTTTCTCCATGTTGGCCAGGCTGGTCTTGAACTCCTGGCCTCAGGTGATCCGCCTGCCTCAGCCTCCCAAAGTGCTGGGATTCAGGCATGAGCCACCATGCCTGGTCCTGGAATTTACATTTTCTTCAAGCTCCTTGTATAAGTTTTTAGAAACACTAAAGTGTGAAACTACTTAGCTAAGTATCTGCAGATTCCCATCTAAGAACATCTGCTCTAATGAGAGGACATACATTGAAATCGCAGGAACTGACTGACATAATCATGCTGATATCTTGAATCTCCTGGCCACATTTGTTCTCATCTTTGTAACAGAAGGGTACCTGTTCTGAGAGAAGGGAGGAGGGCAGGAGGGAGCCCTGTGGGACCAAGAAGGTGTATGGACAGACTAGTAAGACTAACTTAGCAGAGTATCCTCCTCCATTCTCATTTAGGACCGACTGTGATTCCTCCAGCACCTCACTCTGCTCCTTCCCTGTTGCCAATGTCTCGCTGATTAAGGGTGGTCGTGATCGGGTGAGTACAGGAACTAGAGAGAGGTTTCATTAGAGCTTTGATGACTTGAAATAGGAAAACTTGAGAAAGGCCTGGAGAGCAGAAAGTGAGGAAAAAGAGACTAAGAGGAAGGTTCTGAAGGAAAAGAGGGTTGATGATAAATTAAAATGAATTGTGTGTATTGATTGAGCTTTCTGCATCGGATGTTAGAAATGTTCTTTCTCAACAGACAGTTCCTGACTTATGATAATTCAGCTAACAATTTTCAGCTTTACAGTGTTGCAGAAATGACACACATTCAGTGGATACTATACTTTAGGTACCTATACTACCATTGTGTTTTTCGCTTTTTTTTTTTTCCGAGACGGAGTCTTGCTCTGTTGCCAGACTGGAGTGCAGTTGCGCGATCTCAGCTCACTGCAACCTCCGCCTCCTGAGTTCAAGCAATTCTCCTGCCTCAGCCTCCGAAATAGCTGGGACTACAGGTGCGTACCACCATGCCCAGCTAATTTTATATTTTTAGTAGAGATAGGGTTTCACCATGTTGGCCAAGATGGTCTGGAACTCCTGACCTTGTGATCCATCCACCTCAGCCTCCCAAAGTGCTGGGATTACAGCGTGAGTCACTGGGCCCGGCCTGTTTTTCACTTTCAGTACAGCACTCAATAAATCACATGAGATATTCACTATTTTATTATAAAATAGGCCTTGTGTTAGATACTTTTACCAAACTATAGTTAGGCTAATATAAGTGTTCTGAGCATGTTTAAGGTAGGCTAGGCTAAGAAAGCTATGATGTTCTTTAGGTTAGGTGTATTAAGTGCATTTTTGGGTTATGATAGTTTCAACTTAGATGGGTTTATCAGGATGTAACCCTATAGTAAATTGAGGACTGTCTGTATCAGGTGAGGTATGATCTCTTTCAGGTAGGTCATATCTGCTAGATGAAGTGAGCAATGTTTTAGACCTAAATGAACAAATCAGCTATTACATTGGAATAAGATGGCATCCACCCAAGAATTTTGAAAGCATTTATGTAAAATGATGAAACTATTGATAAATATGTGCAACCTGT
This sequence comes from Ateles fusciceps, assembly GCA_036589455.1. Classification (NCBI taxonomy): domain Eukaryota; kingdom Metazoa; phylum Chordata; class Mammalia; order Primates; family Atelidae; genus Ateles; species Ateles fusciceps. The sequence goes on along the minus strand of JAZHEH010000681.1, from coordinate 23,936,949 downwards.
CATTACAAAGGGTACTGTGCCAGGGGACTGGCCAGATGCCAGTGTGACTTCAACAAACCTGGGAAACCTGAGAAATGCACATGGGGACTGGGCTGTCTATAGTAGGCAAGCTAGAGGAGGCTCTGATAAAGGATAGACTCCGTGAACACTTAAAAAAGACCTTGGAGGATCAACATTTTTTCTGATTTTCTGATTACTGTAGTGTTTTGAGTTGTCAGGCGGCAATGTAATTAGAAGTAGTCAGTGGTGAAACTTGCTAAGAATTTAAAAATCATTTGAAGTTATTTTTCTTTTTTTTTTTCTTTTTCTTTTCTTTTCTTTTTTTTTTTAAATAAAGACGGGGTTTCACCATGTTGGTCAGGCTGGTCTTGAACTCCCGACCTTAGGTGATCCACCCACCTTGGCCTCCAAAGTGCTTGGATTACAGGCGTGAGCCACCACGCCCGGCCTATTTTTCTTTTTTTTTGAGATGGAGTCTTGCTCTGTTGCTCAGGCTGGAGTACAGTGGCGCGATCTCGGCTCACTGCAAGCCCCGCCTCCTGGGTTCAAGTGATTCTCCCACCTTAGCCTCCAGAGTAGCTAGAATTACAGGTGCCTGCCATCATGCCCGGCTAATTTTTCTATTTTTAGTAGAGGCAGGGTTTCACCATGTTGGTCAGGCTGGTCTCAAACTCTGACCTCAGGTGATCTGCCCACCTTGGCTTCCCAAAGTGCTGGGATTACAGGTGTGAGGCATTGTTCCTGGCATGAAGTTATTTTTCAAAAGTGATACTTGGGAGGAAACTGATCTAACAATGGAATGTTACACCTCTGAAGGGAGGAGTATAGTCTGGGGTTCTGTTTTGTTTTATTTTATTTTATTTATTTATTTTTGGTGCCGTGACTCAGATACAAACCTGTTTTATTTTATTTTACTTTTTGAGACAGGGTCTTACCCTTGGCTGGACTTCGTTGCCCAGCCTGAAATACCGTTATAGGATCATGGCTCACTGCAGCCTTGACCTCCCAGGCTCAAGCAATCCTCCCAAGTAGCTGGGACTACAGGTATGTGCCACCATGCTCAGCTGATTTTTTTTTTTTAATGTTTAGTAGAAACAAGGTCTCGCTATGTTGCCTGGGCTGGTCTTAAACCACTGGGCTCAAGTGGTCCTCCAGACTCAGCCTCCCGAAGTGTTAGGATTATAGCCAGGGGTGATGGCTCACGCCTGTAATTCCAGCACTTTGGGAAGCTGAGGAGGCAGGTGGATCACCCGAGGTCAGGAGTTCGAGACCAGCCTGGCCAACAGGGTCAAACCCTGTCTCTACTAAAAATACAAAAATTAGCCAGGTATGGTGGCGCACACCTATTGTCTCAGCTACTTGAGAGGCTGAGGCATGAGAATTGCTTGAACCCGGGAGGTGGAGGTTGCAATGAGCCGAGATTGCTCCACTGCACTCCATCCTGGGCGACAGAGCAAGACTTCATCTCAAAAAAAAAAAAAAAGATAGGGTCTTGCCATGTTGCCCAGGCTGGTCTCAAACTCCTGGGTTCAGGCAGTCCTCCCACCTGGGCCTTCTAAACTGCTGGGATTACAGGTGTGAGCCACCACAGCTGGCTTAGAATATTCTATAAGACATTTATTCAGTTTGCTTCCATGGTTAAAAAATAATAAATGACTTGGATGGGTGCGGTGGCTCATGCCTCTAATCCCAGCACTTTGGGAGGCTGTTGCAGGCAGATCACGAGGTTGGGAGTTCGAGACCAGCCTGACCAACATAGTGAAACCTCATCCTACTAAAAATACATGGCCGGGCGTGGTGGCTCACACCTGTGATCCAAGCACTTTGGAGGCCACAGCGGGCGGATCACCTGAGGTCGGGAGTTCAAGACCAGCCTGACCAACATGGTGAAACCCCGTCTTCATTTAAAAAAAAAAAAAAGTGATAATCTTGACTAGTAGTGTGATTAAGTATCCTTTCAAATGATAATGACCAATTAGTTTATTAAAAAAAAAAAATTTGCTGGATATGGTGGCGCATACCTATAGTCCCAGCTACTCAGGAGGCTGAGGCAGGAAGATCAGTTGAGCCCAGGAGGTTGAGGCTGCAGTGAGCTGTGATCGCACCACTGCACTACAGCCTGGGTGACAGAGCAAGACCCTGTCTCAAAAAACAAAAAACAGACTGAGAGAGTGCCAGGGGGAAGTAATTAATAGGCTGAGCAACAGAGCAAGATCCCTGTGCTCCCCCAAAAAAAAAATTTAGTTGGATGTGGTTGCATGTGCCTATCTATACTCCCAGGAACTTAGTAGCGCGAGGCAGGAGGACAGATTGAGCCCAGAAGTTCCAGGCACAGTGAGCCATGATGGCGCCACTGCACTCCAGCCTGCGTGACAGAGTAAGACCTTGTCTTCAAAAAAAAAAAAAAGAGTTTATGGAGCAACTGGCTTAATCATCTGCCCTCTACAGGGGGTAGGAACCTCATTGAATCCATTTTCTTCAACAGATCTTTTTTTGTTTTTCGAGACAGAGTCTTGCTCTGTTGCCCAAGCTGGAGTGCAGTGGCACGATCTCTGCTCACTGCAACCTCCGCCTCCTAGGTTCAAGGGATTCTCCTGTCTCAGCCTCCTGAGTAGCTGGGACTACAGGTGCTTGAAACTGGAAGGTGGAGATTGTGGTCAGTGAGCCAGGTTCAATTGATTGTTCTGCCTCAGCCTCCCTAGTAGCTGGGATTACAGGCACCTACCACCATGCTTGGCTAATTTTTGTATTTTTAGTAGAGACGGAATTTCATCGTATTGGCCAGGATGGTCTCAATCTCTTGACCTCATGATCCACCTGCCTTGGCCTCCCAAAGTGCTGGGATTATAGGCATGAGCCACTGTGCCAGGCAAACTTTTTTTTTTTTTTAACCCATTCCCTCTTTGATTAAAAACAAAGGTTTTACTCTTACCCCTGTGATTTTTATTTACTACTGTGTGAGGGCCCTGTTGCTAGATAAGAATCAATAAAGTGGTTAGAAGAATACAGAAACGGGCCAGGTGCGGTGGCTCATCCCTGTAATCCCAGCACTTTGGGATGCCAAGGCGGGTGGATCACCTGAGGTCCGGAGTTCAAGACCAGCCTGGTCAACATGGTGAAACCCTGTCTCTACTAAATATATAAAAATTAGCTGGGCATGGTGGTGGGCGCCTGTAGATCTCAGCTACTCGGGAAGCTGAGGCAGGAGAATTGCTTGAACCCAGGATGGGGAGATTGCAGTGAGCCGAGATCAAGCCATTGCCCTCGAACCTGGGTGACAGAGTGAAACTCCATCTCAAAAAAGAAAAAAAAAAGAATATAGAAATAGGAAAAACTCTCTCAGAAAGGAAGAAAGAAAAGAAGGAAAAACTAGGGCATGTTTGTTTAGTGGCAAATCTGTAACCTCTTGAGGGTAGTCCCTGTGAAGAAGCCTTCCCACTGTGAGTCTTGGGGTGCTACCAACAGAGCTCAGATAAAGGACCTAGAATGTCATAAAGATGATCTGGAGCGGGGAATGGCTATGCCAGAGCTGGCTGAGGAGACTGAGCAGTCAGCGCTTGATTAATTCATAATGTAAGAGAGGGCAGGTTGGGCCCTGGGGACAGCCTCACCGGCACATAAGCCACAGTCACAGATGGCCCAGTTGGCAACGTGATGGTTCACTTTTGGAAAAGAAATGTGACACAGCCTTTCTGGGAACGGGGTAGCCAGTCTGATTCAGGAGAGCCAACAGGGTACGGAAGACCTGGACGTGGGAGGCTCCAGCCACCAGAAGGGGGCAGCACCTTCTTGAGATGAGAGATTGAAAGGCCCGTTAGGCTACTACCCAAGAGGGTTTTGGCAGAGTATATGGGGGTGTTGGGGGCTGGGAGGGAGGTGAAATAGGGATGATACATTTTCAACAAAAATTTTTTTTTAAATAAATGGGGGCTACCTTGAGCAGGTGCTGATGTACGGACAGCCGTATCGTGTTGCCTTAGAACTTGAACTGCCAGAGTCCCCTGTGAATCAAGATTTGGGCATGTTCTTGGTCACCATTTCCTGCTACACCAGAGGTGGCCGAATCATCTCCACCTCTTCGCGTTCGGTAAGTGTTCGTGAGAAGGTATGGAGGAAGGGGCAGGATCAGAATGGGTAGGGGTCTGGGTGTGGTGGCTCATGCCTATAATCCCAGCAGTCTGGGAGGCCAAGGCAGGCAGATCGCTTGAGCCCAGGAATGTAGGACCAGCCTGGGAAACATGGTGAAAACCATTTCTACAGAAGAAATTCTTTTAATTAGCCGAGCATGGTGGCACAGGCCTGTAGTCCCAGCTACTCTAGAGGCTGAGGTGGGAGAATTGTTTGAGCCTGGGAGGTTGAGTCAGCAATGAGCCAAGATCGAGCCACTGTTCTCCACCCTGGGCAACAGAGCAAGACTGTCTCAAAAAAAAAAAAACTCTCTAGGTAGGGATTCAGGAGAAAACACCCTTGGCTCTGAGGTCATAGACACATCAGGATAAAGAAAGAAATCAGGCCAGGCATGGTGGCTCACGCCTGTAACTCCAGCACTTTGGGAGGCCTAGGCAAGCAGATCATGAGATCAGGAGATCGAGACCATCCTGGCCAACATGGCAAAACCCTGTCTCTACTAAAACTACAAAAATTAGCTGGGCATGGTGGCGCATGCCTATAATCCCAGCTACTCAGGAGGCTGAGGTAGGAGAATCACTTGAACCAGGGAGTTGGTGGTTTCAGTGAGCCGAGATCGTGCCACTGCACTCCAGCCTAGGTGACAGAAGGAGACTCCATCTCAAAAAAAAAAAAAAAAAAAAGAGGACTCAGCTTACCAAATCAGAAACATTTGCCAAACATCCCAGCCATCTCGTGAGCACACCCAGCTTTGGGGTGAAGTGTGAAGAGTAGAGCTGCTCTCAAAACAGGCTTTAGAGCCGGATAGACATGGGCTTGTGTCCTCATTCAGAAACAAGCTAGCTGTGGGTCACCTGACTTAACTTCTTGGGCATAAGGTATTATAAAATGGGTATAATAGTAACTGTCTCATAGCAAGACTAGTTTGGATTCAGTGGGGACATGTAAAATTCCTATAAGCACATAGTGGGTGTTTAATGGTTTTTGTTTGTTTTTGAGACAGAGATCTCGCTCTGTCGCCAGCCTGGGCCACATCTCAACTCACTGCAACCTCCACCTCCTGGGTTTAAGAGATTCTCCGGCTTAGCCTCCTGAGTAGCTGGGACTATAGGCACCCACCACCACACCCAGCTGATTTTTGCATTTTTAGTAGAGGTTGGTTTTCACCGTGTTGGCCAGGATGGTCTTAAACTTCTGACCTCAAATGATCCAAGCACCTCGGCCTCTCCAAATGCTGTAATGACAGGTGTGAGCCACCGTGCCCGGCCTCATAAATGTTAAGACTCCATTCCTACATGAATTCACAATAGAACCTCATCATGAAGCAAATTCCTGATGTCTACATGGGGGAGGGAAGCTTCAGATGGTACGCTGGGACTTAGATCCCTTACTGGATTACAGAACTACTTGGTGGGAAAGGCAGGTCAGAGACAGTGCTGGGCTTAATCTAGGAAGGTTTCTTGGAAGGAGGAGCCTTTGCTTTAAAATAGAGTGTGGTTGGGTAGGGAGAAAGGTACTCAAGCAATTGGAATGGTTGGGTGGAGACTGAGGGGTAGGAAGTGAAGGTGAGGGAGCCAGGGACCTGAGCAAGAAGCAGCCTTTGAAGATTGCTCTGGGGTGGTTGAGGGGTAGGCAGGGTCATGAGGACCTCGAGCACCTGTTCCCAGCCTCTCCTTTTCCCACCTCTGGCAGGTGATGCTGCATTACCGCTCAGACCTGCTCCAGATGCTGGACACACTGGTCTTCTCTAGCCTCCTGCTATTTGGCTTTGCAGAGCAGAAGCAGATGCTGGAGGTGGAGCTCTATGCGGACTATAGAGAGAACTCGGTGAGTGAGGTGAACGATGACTAGGAGACAGCCCCTCCCCCACTAGCCCAGGATTCTACCTGAGGAGCCCCCAGGCTCAATCAGGAGGCACCACACCTGAGAGGCTGGAAGTGGGCCTCAGATGGGGTGGGTAAGAGTGCCAGAGGCAGGGCCCTGGCCTGACACCACCCTCATCCCACCCCCTCGCAGTATGTGCCGACCACTGGAGTGATCATTGAGATCCACAGCAAGCGGATCCAGCTGTACGGAGCTTACCTCCGCATCCACGCGCACTTCACTGGGCTCAGGTGAGAGGCCACTGGAGTGGACCTTGGGCAACTCTCACGGGGGCTGACCTTCCACCAAGAGGGTCCCAAGCAGAGGTAATGGGTTTACAGAGTCGGGTTTCACAAAGGCCAGAGGTTGTCAACGCTGGCTACCCATCAGCCTATCATCTCCCTGGGGAACTATTTAAAAGCACCCTTGGGCACCCCTAGAGTAACTGAACCAGAATTTGTTAGGGTCATGTCTAGGCATCGGAATTTTTAATTTGTTTTTTGCCCCCGCCCCTCCCCACCCTTAGCCCTGTCCCCTCTTCCCTCCTCCCTGCCATCCAGGGCTCAGGGCTCCACCCAAGTGAGCAGAATTTTTTAAAGCACCCCGAGGAGTGCTGATGGGCTGACAGAGTTGAGAGCTACTGTCTTGAACCGCTGGCTCAGCAAGAGTTGGGGTGACTCTTGAGAGACAGCCAACACTGAGGCTGTGGCCTATGGCCCCGCCACAGGAGATTTCCCAAGGTCCTTGGCCTTTGTCAGAACCTGATACAACACGTTCTGGGAACTGTGTGGGTGGGGAGGCAGGGGCGGCAGAGCCGGCTGTAGCCAAACTCACTTGAATTGCCCTAGAAATTATTTCTGGGAAATGAGAAGGCTGGTATTCTCTGGTAACTGCTACTCCCCCTGTCCCTACTCTCTACCTCAGATACTTGCTGTACAACTTCCCGATGACCTGCGCCTTCATAGGTGTCGCCAGCAACTTCACCTTCCTCAGCGTCATCGTGCTCTTCAGCTACATGCAGTGGGTGTGGGGGGGGCATCTGGCCCCGACACCGCTTCTCTTTGCAGGTCGAAGGGCATCTCCCCCTTGATGATCTTTGTGGGTGGTCAGGGGCGTGTGGGGTTAGGGCATGAGGACCCTGATTGTTGGTGCGGGAAGTTAGTCCCGGCTGCTCAGTAATTTTTCCTCCACAGGTTAATATCCGAAGAGAGATGGTTCCCGGAAGGAAGTCCAACAAAGGATCTCTGCTCATCAGCCAGGTAAAGGTGTTGGCTGGGGAGCTGTTGAGGTGGGCTGGGTTGAGCTGGGCTGGGTCAGAGGGAGTCCCTGCTTCATCCAGTATGAGGCTTAGGGTATCACAGACTGAGACAAGGGTCAAGGCGAGGGAGGTGAGGTTGGCACTGCCATGCGGGCACAGCCACCCTACCCTAACCTGTCCCCTCTCCCACTTTGGAGGCACAGGGCCTGAAGGCCAGGAGGAGTCAACTCCGCAATCAGATGTTACGGAGGATGGTGAGAGCCCTGAAGATCCCTCAGGGACAGGTATGGCACAGTGCCACCCTCTCTCCTCCCTCACTCCTGGCTCTTTCCTTCAGTGTCTGGGTCTGACCCCTGCGTTCCCCTTTTGGCTGCAGAGGGTCAGCTGTCTGAGGAGGAGAAACCAGATCAGCAGCCCCTGAGTGGAGAAGAGGAGCTAGAGCCTGAGGCCAGTGATGGTGAGGGGCATCCTCAGCGGGACCTGGTGGGACCCCCCGGTTAATCTAATACCCCATTTGGGATTTTGTTTTTCCCTTTCCTGGACCAGGTTCAGGCTCCTGGGAAGATGCAGCTCTGCTGACTGAGGCCAACCTGCCCACTCCTGCTTCTGCTCCTGCCCCTGCCCCAGAGACTCTGGGCAGCTCTGAACCCTCTGGGGGTGCTCTTCGCCAGCGCCCCCACCTGCTCTAGTTCCTAAATAAAAGGGCAGACTCCTCACATTCCAGCACTTTCCCACCTGACCCCTCTCCCCTCATTTTTCCTTCAATAAACTATTTTGTGTCAGCTTCTTCCTTGACTCTGAAATGGATTCAGGGCCGTTTGAAAACCCTGTGTCCCCCAGGCATCTCTGTCTGCCATTGGAGGAGGTCTTCTTGTCAAGGGCTACTCATGGGGAAGGCCTCCAGACCTGGGCTATTTTAAGCACAGATGTTTCCATTCATAAGCCTAGGAAGTCCAAGGAGAAGCTATCCTGGCCCCTAGCAGTCTTCCCACTGCGTGCATGTGACTCTCATCTCCCCCAGGGGAGGGGGTGGTGTAGGGCAGGTCTGGATAGCTGGCAGACATCATTCTGGCCCCCTCTGCACCCCCTCCCCTTCCTCCCTTTCTTTGTCCATTGGGGAGGCAGAAGACAGGAAATGACTGCCATGCATCTGGTATGATTTTTACCAAAACAGCATTTTGCAGCTCAGCCCCATGCTGTTGCTCCCCAGCTGTTTTCCTCTGGTACCAGCCAGGTGGCCGCCTCCTATGTTCCCCTCCCCCATCCCTTCACATGACTTCGGCCTTCGGCTTCTAAGCTCCTGGCTGCTTTCCACATTCCACTCGCCTTCCAGAACCCAGGCATCCTGGTCTCCAGCTGAAACCGTTGCATGTGGCTTTCCCCATCCCTGGCCCCGTGACTCAGTCCCTCTGGAAGGGAGCAGCCCTCTTTTTTTGGCAATCACCAGGAGGTAGGGAAGGAGGAGGGAAGCTGGGTTGTGACATCACAGTCAAAGGTTATAAAAGCTTCCAGCCAAACAGCACTGAAGTTGAAGATACAACCTGACAGCACAGCCTGAGATCCTCGGGATCCCTCAGCCCAACACCACAGACATCGGGTGATAGATACCCGCTGCATCAAGGCCTACCCACTGGTGAGGAGCTGCTATGGGCCAGAGAGGAGGAGGCGGGCAGGCAGGGCCAGGGCGCCTTGAACAGGATTTGCACAGATAGCAGGTGGGGAGGGAGGATTTTAGAGTCCCATATTTTTTTTTAAACAGCTGTGCTTATAATATTTCTCTCTCTCTGATTCCCACTTCTGTCTCCTTTCTGGGTTTTTGCTTGTGTCACTGACTATAGTTGTTTTTGTTGAGGTCTCACTGTCACCCAGGCAGGAGTGCTGTGGGGTGATCATGGCTCACTTTAGCCTCGAACTCCTGGGCTCAAGTGACCCTTCTGAGTAGCTGGGACTACAGGCATGCATACTATGCCTAGCTAATAGTTTTTAATTTTTTTTTGTACAGATGGGGATTCACTGTGTTGTCCCAGCTGGTGTGGAATCCTGGCCTCAAGCAATCCTTTTGCCTTGACCACCCCAAAGTGTTGGGATTACAGGCATTAGCCTAGGGGCCCGGGTCTGCTACTTGTTTTGCTTCGATCTTTTCTCTGGGTGGCAGCTAGTAAAATATCCTATGGTTCTTCCCTGGGCTAAGTAAATCATTTCCTTCCCTTCTCTCCCCCAGTATTTTATTAATTAAATGTTTCTAATACTTAACACATACTGATCATGCATTAGCCTCATGTGTCAGACCATGTTTTATTTTTTGTCTGAAACCAAGCACATAGCCTGGACTCAAGTTGGTTGACAAATGAGTGTGTCTGCCTCATTCCAATCTCTTTCCTCTTCTGGTCCCCCAGTTGCATTTTCCTGTCCCCCAGAGATTGTGTCCAGGCAGGGGGCATGGCACACATGCAGGTTCAACAGGCTTTATCCACCGCTTCCCTTCCAGTCTCCATGCTGGGTTCTCCCTGCCTTCTGTGGCTCCTGGCCGTGACCCTCCTGGTTCCCAGAGCTCAGCCCTTGACCCCTCAAGACTTTGAAGAAGAGGAGGAAGATGAGACTGAGACGGCGTGGCCGCCTTTGTCAGCCGTCCCTGCGACTACGACCACTGCCGACACCTGCAGGTGCCCTGCAAAGAGCTACAGAGGGCAGGGCCGGCGGCCTGCCTGTGCCCAGGACTCTCCAGCCCTGCCCAGCCGCCCGACCCGCCGCGCATGGGAGAAGTGCGCATTGTGGCCGAGGAGGGCCGCGCAGTGGTCCACTGGTGTGCCCCCCTCCTCCCCCGGTCCTCCTCTACTTGGCTGCTGCTCTGGGAGGGGCAGCGAGACTGCTCAGAAGGGACCCCCGCTAACGCTACGGTCCGCAGAGCCGAACTGAAGGGGCTGAATCCTGGGGGCGTTTATGTCGTTTGTGTGGTAGCCGCTAACGAGGCCGGGGCAAGCCGCGTGCCCGAGCCTGGAGGGGAGGGCCGTGAGGGGGCCGACATCCCCCGCCTTTGGGCCTTGCAGCCGCCTCGTGGTGCCGCCCAACCCCCACACCCTGGTCCACGCGGCCATCGGGGTGGGCATGGCCCTGGCCCTGCTGAGCTGTGCCGCCCTGGTGTGGCATTTCTGCCTGCGTGATCGCTGGGGCTGCCCGCGCCGAGCCACCGCCCGAGCCTCAGGGGCGCTCTGAAAGGGGCCTGAGGGCAGCTCGGGCACAGCCAGCCCCACTTGGGGTGCTCAGCCAGGCTCCCCCGGGAAGACGGGACCCCCGCTGCCACTAGGGCAGGCTGGACGGCGAGCTGGGAGGCAGCGCCAGGGCCACAGCGGAGTCTTGGTTCTCTGGGGCCGAGCGCTTGTTTAGGTAGTGGGCTTGGCGCTTTGTTTCCTGACTAGGTCTGGGAAGGAGTAGAAAGAGTCCCTACATTTTTTTTAAAGGACCAGATAGCAAATAATGTAGTCTTTGCAGTTTAAGAGGATAAAATTGAGGATACTATTATGTTGGGTACTTATATGACCTTTGTAACCATTTAAAAATGTATAAACCAGCCGACATGAAAGTGCAAACCTATAGTGGCAGCTATTCCGGAGGCTGAAATGGGTCTGTTGCCAAGCTGGAGTCAGTGGCTCGATCGATCTCAGCTCACTGCAACCTCTGTCTCCCAGGTTGAAGCGACTACCCTGCCTCAGCCTCCCAAATAGCTGGGATTATAGGCGCACACCACCACGCCCGGCTTTTTGTATTTTGGTAGAGACCAGGTTTCACCATATTGGCCAGGCTGGTCTCGATCTCCTGACCTTGTGATCCACCCGCCTCAGCCTCCCAAAATGCTGGGATTACAGGCGTGAGCCACTGAGCCTGGCTTTTTTTTTTTTTTTAGAGGGAGTCTGGCTGTGTTGCCCAGGCTGGAGTGCAATGACGCCGTCTTGGCTCACGCACCTCCAGTCCCCGAGTTCAAGTGATTCTCCTGCCTCAGTCTCCTGAGTAGCTGGGATTACAGGTGCCCACCACCAGGCTCAGCTAATTTTTTTTTTTTTTTTTTTTTTTGGTAGAGACGGGGTTTCACTGTGTTGATCAGGCTGGTCTTGAACTCCTGACCTCAGGTGCTCCACCCACCATAGCCTCCTAAAGTGCTGGGATTACAGGCATGAGCCACTGCACCTGGCCAGACCCCCTTCTTTAAAGATGTGAAAACCATTCTTAGTTCATGGGCCATACACATCAGGCCACTGGCTCATTGGTTGTAGTTAGTTGACCTGGATCATACACCTTCTAAAGGGCTCTGTCACTGTGGGTGGCCTCAGTGGGATTCTGAAAATAAGTTTACATTCTTGCTAGGTAAAACAAAACAAAAACAACAATAATATCAAGGCATTTATCCTCCCCTTTTCCCCCTCCATTTGTATTTATTGTATATCCACTTTAACAATATTAAAGGACCTTTAAAAGGAAGTCATTTTCATTGTTTATGATTCCATTCAATTCACTGTCCACACACCTATTTTTCAGAGTAGTATACATACTTTCAAATTTTTTAAAATTAAGTGAATGTAGAAAAGTCTGTTTTATGTTACTACACAGTATAATCCTCACTTGTGCGGATATTATAACTTTTTTTTATTATTATAACTTTTTTTTTGAGACAGAGTCTCACTGTCTCCTAGGCTGGAGTGCAGTGGCATATGATCTTAGCTCACTGCAACGTCCACCCCCCGGGGTTCAAGCGATTCTCCTGCCTCAGCCTCCTGAGTAGCTGGGATTACAGGCGACTGCCACCATGCCTGGCTAATTTTTGTATTATTAGTAGAGATGGGGTTTCACCATCTTGGCCAGGCTGGTCTTGAACTCCTGACCTCGTGATCCACCCATCTCTGCCTCCCAAAGTGCTGGGATTACAGGCATGAGCCACCACGCCTGGCCTGGATATTATAATTTTTAAATAATATATATGTATATATTTTATAGAGATGGGGGGGTTTTCACTATTTTGCCCAGGCTGGTCTTGAACTCCTGGGCTCAAGAGATTCATCCCCCGCCACCCGCCACCCGTCCCCCACCAACTTCCCAAAGTGTTGAGATTACAGGCATGAGCCACTGTGCTCAACCCTACTAACATTACAACTTTTTTAAATTATGAAAGTAACACATAAGGCCAGGCATGGTGGCTTACACCTGTAATCCCAGCACTTTGGGAGGCCGAGGCAGGTGGATCACCTGAAGTCAGGAGTTCAAGACCAGCCTGGCCAACATGGTGAAACCCTGTCTCTACTAATAATACAAAACTTAGCCCAGCGTCATGGCAGCTACCTATAATCTCAGCTACTGGAGAAGCTGAGGTGGGAAAATTGCTTGAACCCGGGAGTTGGAGGTTGCAGTAAACCTGAGATTGCGCCACTGCACTCCAGCCTAGGGGACAGAGCAAGACTCCATCTCTCTTTTTTTTTTATTTTTTATAGACGGGGTTTCACCATGTTGGTCAGGCTGGTCTTGAACTCCTGACCTCAGGTGATCTGCCCGCCTTGGCCTCCAAAGTGCTTGGATTACAGGCGTGAGCCACCACACCCGGCCAAGACTCCATCTCAAAAAATAAAAATAAAAATAAAAATAAAGTAACATATAAATTTCAGTTAATACTGAATAATACGGTCCAGTGCAGCAGCTTATGACTGTACCCAACACTTTGGGAGGCTGAGACAGGAGGATCGCTTGAGACCAGGAGTTCAAGACCAGCTTGGGCAAAATATCAAAACTTTTAGCTCTACAAGAAATTTAAAAATCGCCTTTCGGCTCGGAGGAGGCCAAGGTGCAACTTTCTTCGGTTAATCCACCATGCCGCCGAAGTTCGACTCCAAAGATATCAAAGTCATATCCTGAGGTGCATTGGGGGTGAAGTTGGTGCCACTTCTTCTCTGGCTCCCAGATCGGCCCCTGGGTCTGTCTCCAAAAAACGTTGGTGATGACATTGCCAAGGCAATGGGTGACTGGAAGGGCCTGAGGATTACAGTGAAACTGACCATTCAGAACAGACAGGTCCAGATTGAGGTGGTGCTTTCTGCCTCTGCCCCTGATCATCAAAGCCCTCAAGGAACCACTAAGAGACAGAAAGAAACAGAAAAACATTAAACACGGTGGGAATATAACTCTTTTTTGAGACAGAGTCTTGCAACCTCTGCCTCCCGGGTTCAAACAATTCTCCTGCCTCAGCCTCCTGACTAGCTGGGACCACAGGTGCGCGCCACCACGCTCAGCTAATCTTTGTATTTTTTTAGTAGAGTCCGGGTTTCACCATGTTGGCCAGGATGGTCTCAATCTCTTGATCTCGTGATCCACCTGTCTTAGCCTCCCAAAGTGCTGGGATTACAGGTGTGAGCCACTGAGCCCAGCCGGTAATATCACTTTTGATGAGATCGTCAACATTGTTCAACAGATGCGGCACCGATCTTTAGCCAGAGAACTCTCTGGAACCATTAAAGAAATCCAGGGGACTGCCCAGTCTGTGGGCTGTAATATTGTGGCCACACCCTCATGACATCATAGATTACATCAACAGTGGTGCTGTGGAGTGCCCAGCTAGTTAGGAAGCATACAGGAAAATATTTCAATAAAGGATCATTTGAGAACTGGTGGGAAAAAAAATTAAAAATCAGGCCGGACACAGTGGCTCATGCCTGTAATCCTAGCACGTTGGGAGGTTGAGGCAGGAGGATCACCTGAAGTCGGGAGTTTGAGACAAGCCTGACCAACATGGAGAAACCTTGTCTCTACTAAAAATACAAAATGAGTCAGGCATGGTGGCAATTACACATGCCTGTAATCCCAACTACTCAGGAAGCTGAGGCAGGAGAATCGCTTGAACCCAGGAGGCAGAGGTTGTGGTGAGCCAAGACTGCATCATTGCACTCCAGCGTGGACAACAAGAGCAAAACTCTGTCTCAATTCAAAATTAAAAAAAAAAAAGGCTAGGTGCGGTGGCTCACACCTGTAATCCAGCACTTTGGAAGGCCGAGATGGGTGGATAACGAGGTCAAGAGATCAAGACCATCCTGGCCAACATGGTGAAACCCCATCTCTATTAAAAAAAAAAAAAAAAAGGTAAAAATCAGCCAGGTGTAGTGGTGCTTGTTGTCCTAGGTATTCAGGAGGCTGAGGCAGGAGAACTGCTTGAGCCCAGGAAATTGAGGCTGCAGTGAGCTATGATTACTGCACTCCAGCCTGGGTGACTGAGCAAGACCTTGTCTCAAAAAGAGTAATAATAATTCAAAAATTATACTGAAGACTAAAAAATGAAAGTTCTCCTCTTCAAGAGGTTATTATCCTCAGCAGAGCAGATCTTTTTTGATGGGATGTAAATATTTCATTTTTCACTCACTGTTCACTTATGGACAATGTTTCATGTTCGTAAATCATAGCCTCCTTACGTATGTTAAAGGCTATGTAACACTTCACAGGAGGATGCTTTAGGGTTGTTTTTGTTTTTGTTTTTGCTTGTTAGTTTGTTTGTTTTGATACAGGATCATACTCTGTCACCCGGGCTGGAGTGCAGTAACAATCATAGCTCACTGCGACTTCGTCCTCTCAGCCTCAAGGAATCCTCCTGCTTCACCTTCCCAGGTAGCTGGGACCACTATGCCCAGCTAATTTACTTATTTTTTAAATTTGTTTGACATGGTCTCATTCTGTTGTCCAGGGGCTGGAATGTGGTGGCATGATTTTGGCTTGCTGCAACCTCTGCCTCTGGGGCTCAAGACATCCTCCCACCTCAACCTCTCAGTGGCTTGTGCCACCCATGCCCAGCTAATTTTCATTTTTTGTACAGACAGGGTTTCACCGTGTTGCCCAGGCTGGTCTGGAACTCCTGGACTCAAGCAATCTACCTTCCTGGCCTCCCCAAGTGCTGGGATTAGAGGTGTGAGCCACCACGCCAGGCCAGAAGGATGCTCCTTAACCAACTGTAATCATCACTCTTTGCTGGAATATTTGTCTCCAGTGTTTCCCATGGGCATCCTTGTTTGTGTATTCTTGTGTTAGTGTATTCCTATAGGGTACTTATCTGGAATTAGATCAAAGAGGCAGTATTGTAAAATTTAATAATTTGCCAGGTGCACTGGCTCACACCTGTAATCCCACAGCTTTGGGAGGCTGAGGTGGGCAGATCACGAGGTCAGGAGTTTGAGACCAGCCTGGCCAACATGGTGAAACCCCGTCTCTACTAAAATTACAAAAAATCAGCCGGGCATGGTGGCAGGTACCTGTAGTACCAGATACTCAGGAGGCTGAGACAGGAAAACTGCTTGAACCCGAGAGGCGGAGGTTGCAGTGAGTCAAGATGGCGCCACAGCACGCCAGCCTGGGCAACAGAGTAAGACTGTCTCAAAAAAAAAAAAAGATTAATAATTCTTTCAGGGCTGCGCATGGTGGCTCATGCCTGTAATCCCAACACTTTGGGAGGCCGAGGCGGGCAGATCACCTGAGGTCAGGAGTTCAAGACCAGCCTGACCAACATGGAGATGTTATATTCGAGGTGAGATTAAGGGACCAGCACCAAGACAAAAGTATGCCAAATAGCAGGGTTTATTAAGCCAGCGACCACGGAGGACTCGAGTCTCTCCAACCCGTGGCCCCGAATGGAGGGGGTTAAGATTTTTATACCCGTAGAAATCACTTTGGGAGTCAGGGCGAGAGGCGGGGGTTGGGGTGAAGGGACACAGACATTTAGGGGTTTTCGTAAATCATCTCCCGGACAGAGAGGAGGGGCGGGGCTCCGGACATTCCAAGGGCTTGAGGACATCTTGCCCCCCTCGATTGTTACCTAAGTGGCTTACAGAAGTTAAGATAAGCGTTAGTTTGCACATCTTCTGGGCAGTATTGTAAATAACAGATCTTAGTTGTTTATTACAGGGCACAGGGACCAGGATGGAATTAGCTTGGGCTGCTATTTTAGTTACAAAGGCTGACAATTCTGGCTGTTACTGATAAGAAAGATAGATAGTTTGCAGAGCAAACTAGCAGTTTTATGTACAGAAGCCAAAGGCCAGCAGTTATTGTGAGGAGAGTGGGGCAGCCGTTACAACTTATTTTAAAACATAGCTTTATCTTTTATAAGATGGTGTTGTTCAGGTTCTAACTCTAGGCCAGCTATAGCACATTCCCCCATGTTCTTTTAACATCTATTAAATCTTTAATAGGTTTTTTTCCTAGAAGGGCGCAGAGGTCTAGGGAAAAAGTTATAGGCTGTCTGGGGACATACTCTAGGGATAAGTTGGCAAGGGTAGACTCCACCCCCAATTATGGAACTAACGAATTGCCCCATTGAGTCCTCTATAAGGACCCATCGGTAATAGGTGGGTGTAATCAGGGAGATTAGGACAATGACTGAGTACACCGCAATAGTTTTAGCTTTAGGGGGTTTGTTGTAGATGAGACCACCTCCCATCCTGCATCCGGGGGGGGGCAGTCTTGACGTGTGAATGGTGAATCCAAGCAGTTAGTCCGTCCACCTTGATTGCCGTGGGAGTGACCAGAATTACGGTGTAGGGTCCCTTCCAGTGAGGAGTTAAACCGGAGGTGGTGAATCTCTTTACCAGGACTTTGTCCCCGGGCTGGAAGGGATGTACCGACTGGTCAGTGAAATCCCTGGAGTAGGTCGAGTTTCTTTGATGAGCGAGTGCACCTGGGACTGAACAGACTGGAGTGCCTGTAGGGACTTAAGGAGTGTGTGGTTATGAACTTCGGCATGTACAGCGTCTGCAAGTTTGGGGGAGTAAGGGAGGGGGCCTGCCAAACATAATTTCAAAAGGGGAGAAACCTTTTTGATAGGGTGTGCATCGGACACGGAGGAGGACAAAAGGAAGCAGGTTGACCCAGTTCTCGCCAGTCTCCAATATGAACTTTGTCAGAGTTTCTTTATGGTCCGGTTCATTTTCTTAACCTGTCCTGAACTCTGAGGGTGATAGGCACAGTGCAGTTTCCAAGATATGCCCAGGGCCTTCGCCAGGCCCTGAGAAACTTGTGCAATAAATGCAGGGCCATTATCCGATCCCAGAGTTAGGGGCAAGCTGAACCGAGGAACCAGGTCCTGTAACAACCTTTTTGCCACTACCAGTGCAGTTTCAGACCTGGTAGGGAAAGCCTCAACCCATCCAGAGACGGTGTCTATAAACACGAGGAGGTATCTATAGCCACACGCTGGGGGTTTTATTTCAGTAAAGTCCACCTCCCAGTGTTCTCCCGGGCTAGTACCCCTAAGTCTTATCCCTGCTTGACTAGGCCTACTCCCCCCTGGATTTACCCTGGCACACACATCACATCGAGTTGTAGTCTCTCTGACTAACTCGTGTAGGTGTGGAATGTGGTATCTGGCCCTCAGCAGCTCAGTTAATTTTGTCTGTCCTAAGTGTGTGGCCTGGTGTGTGTCCCTAACTAGAACTCGTCCTGGAGTCTCGGGGACCACAATTTTCATATCCGGTAGAGTCCACCATCCTGTGGAATCTTGGGTACCCCCCTGTTCTTTAGCAAAATTTTCTTCCTCAGGTGAGTACATAGGGGTAGGGGGCAAGGTTGGGGCCGGCAGACTTACAAGAAGAGTCAGAGGTTTTACTGGCCTCAAAGCTGCCTGTCTGGCTTGTAGGTCCGCTGCCCTATTTCCCCTCGCCTCTGGTGAATCTCCCTTCCGGTGTCCTTTGCAGTGTATTAATGCCACTGCCTTGGGCTTCCATATAGCCTCTAGTAGGGCTAGGATTTCCTCTTTGTTTTTGATGATTTTCCCCTCTGAGGTAAGTAGTCCTCTTTCCTTATAGATGGCTCCATGCACATGAGCTGTAGCAAAAGCATACCTGCTATCTGTATAGATATTCACAGTTTTTCCCTCCGCCCAGTTCAAAGCCTTTATCAGGACTATGAGTTCTGCCTTCTGGGCCGAGGTTCCTTGTGGAAGAGCCTGGGCCCAGATAACTTGTTCTAAGGTGACTACAGCTGCCCCCGGCATACCTGACTCCGTCGACCATAAAACTGCTGCCATCTGTATACAGTACCTCCTCTGGGTTCTGCAGGGGAACGTCGGTGAGGTCCGGTCGAATGGCGTGGAGGACATCCACTGTCTGTTGACAATCATGTATGGGCTCCTCTGGCTTGCTGTCAGGTAGTAGTGTGGCGGGGTTTAAAACTGTAGTCTTTGAAAACCTTATGTGGGGGCTGGCCCAAAAGTAAGGCCTGATATTGGACTATGCGGATATTTGACATCCACTTTCCCGGAACTCCATGGAGTAGTGACTTCACCGCGTGGGGTGCCACTAAATATAACTCCTGCCCTGTTAGTTTGTCCGCCTCCTTAACCAACAGGGCTGTAGCTGCCACCGACCTCAGACAGGCTCACCACCCTGAGGCTACAGCATCAAGTCTTTTGAGAGGTATGCAACTGGCCGGGACCATGGTCCCAAAGTCTGGGTGAGCACCCCCTTAGCGACTCCCTGCTTCTCATGCACAAACAACCGGAAGGGTTTAGAGATGTCTGGCAAGGCCAAGGCAGGGGCCATAGTTGGGGCAGTCTTGAGCCTGTTAAAAGCCTGTTGCTCTATTTCTGTCCAAACCAAAGGCTGATTTCCTCCCGTGCACGCATACAGGGGCTTGGCTATCTCGGCAAATCCCAAAATCCATAGCCTACAGTACCCTACTGCTCCAAGGAATTCTCGTACCTGGCGTCTCGTGGTGGGGGTGGGTATTTGCAGCACTGCTTGAACTCGGCTGGGTGCCAATGCCCGGTTGCCTTTTTCTATAACATAGCCCAGGTAGGTAACTTTCGGTTGGCAGAGTTGGGCCTTTTTAGCTGAGACCCGATATCCCAAAGTCTGTAGGGTCTTTAATAATGACTGGGTAATCTCTTTACAGGCCTCTTGTGTTTTTGTAGCCAATAATAAGTCATCCACATATTGAAGTAGGGTACACTCAGGGAACTCAGCTCGGAAGGTGGCAAGATCTTGGCTGAGTGCCTCATCAAACAGTGTAGGGGAGTTTTTGAACCCCTGTGGCAGCCTTGTCCAAGTAAGTTGCCTCGAAACCCCCGTATTAGGGTCAGTCCAT
Source organism: Ateles fusciceps (assembly GCA_036589455.1). Lineage (NCBI taxonomy): Eukaryota > Metazoa > Chordata > Mammalia > Primates > Atelidae > Ateles > Ateles fusciceps. The sequence continues at coordinate 23,917,604 of JAZHEH010000681.1, read as the reverse complement.
TCAAAAGCAAATATAGGCTGGCTAACAGGGGCCAGGGGGGATGCAAAAGAATGCATCTTTAAGATCTAAGACAGTGTAATGGTGCTGTCTGGGCTTAGAGACTCAGGAGGGTGTACGGATTTGGAACCGTTGGGTGGACAGTTTCCACTCATTTGTTTACTTCCCTTAAGTCCTGTACTGGCCTATAGTCCTTGGTGCCGGGTTTCAAAACAGGGAGTAGGGGGTGTTCCAGGGAGACTTACAGGTAGTAAGGATTCCTCCTTCTAGAAGCCTGGCTATATGTGGAGCAATTCCCCGCCGGGCTTCCTGGCTCATGGGATGCTGTCGTACCTGGACTGGAGTTGCCGTTGCCAACAACTGGACCACGACTGGGGTACGGTGACTTGCCAAGCCTGGGGAATTTGTTTCAGCCCATACTCTGGGTACATCTCTTTGGAATTGGCAGAGGAGGTCTGATGTTGGTGATTGATCTGCCTCTGATGACAAAGCTTCCTGCAAGAGATATTCGTCTGACAAGGCACAGGTGATGAGGATTTGCTGAGGGGGCCCTGATGCCAAAGGGGGAGGAATTGAGAGGCAAGCCTGACTCTCGCTGAAAGAAATATTTGCTTGAAGTTTGTGAAGTAAATCTCGTCCAAGGAGTGGGTACGGGCACTCTGGGATGACTAAGAAGGAATGGGTGACGGTGCCGTTTCCCAGATCAACAAAACGATTTGTGGTCCAAGGGCTTGTTGTGGTTTTTCCTGTGGCCCCCCTGGTTAATTTTTTTTTTTCTGGATAGTGGTCCCAGAGGCTGAGTAAGAACTGAGTGGGCCGCGCCAGTGTCGACTAGGAAGCTGACAGGTGTACCCCCAATCTTTAAAGTGACCCTGGGCACCTGGGGGCTTGATAAATAAGAGCCCTGGCCCCGTCAATCCTGGCTTTCTAAATTGAGAATAGTTCTTGGAGGCCTTCCCTGAGCTGTTTCTCACCTCCCCCCTCTCCAGACATTCGCTCTTCCAGTGACCTTCTCGCCGGCAGAAAGCGCACTGATTGCATCCTAGCCTGGGCCGGGGGCTCCAGGGGCTCCCTTGAGGGGCTCCCCCGTGGGATAACTTGGGTTTCCTGAAGAGCTGCTATTATCGCCTTTGTAACCCTCTTATCCTGCCCAACTTCTGACGTGTCCCTATTGTGAAATACTTTTGGGCGATTTCCAACAGTTGGGACAAATTCATTCCCTGAAACCCCTCTAGTCTTTGTAACTTCTTTTTTATGTCTGGAGCTGACTGGGAGACGAATGCTAGATTGATGGCCCGCTCATTTTCAGGAGCCTCAGGGTCAATAGGAGTGTAGGTGCGATAAGCGTCCTGAAGGCGCTCAAGAAAGGCAGCTGGTGACTCCTGTGGACCCTGAGTTATAGTCCCCACCTTGGAAAGATTAGTGGGCTTTCGGGCCGCTTTCCTAACTCCCTCTAGTAGGTACCGGTGAAAACTGTTAAGAGCCTGCAGACCCGCTGAAGTATTTGGGTCCCACTGGGGGCGGTTGGAGGGGGAACACTTCATTTATTCGTTTTTGGTGGTCCTCCACTGAGCCTCCCTCTGTTCCAATAATGGCCTTATGGGCCTCCTGTCTAATTTTGCTCCTTTCCTCAGCAGTAAAAAGCACCAAGAGCAACTGTTGACAATCATCCCAGGTGGGGCGATGAGTCTGCAAGACAGACTCCAAAAGCCCCGTGAGTGCTTGGGGTTTTTCAGAAAAAGGAGGATGTTGAGTCTTCCAATTATATAAGTCACTGGAGGAGAAAGGGATGTGGATGAAGAAAGGCGTCCTTGACTTCCTCCCTCCACCGGGGGTGCCTCTCGCAGGGGTAATACTTTGGGTGTGTATGGGGCCCCACTGCGGGTATGAAGTGGGGGATATGGGCTGGTTCCCGGTGCTATCTGGGGAGAGGTGCTGAGTCCCCTGTTCCATGGGTAAGGACTGACCTTCAGTGCTGTCTAGGGTGGGGTGCTGAGCCTCCTGCTCAAGGGCCCTAATGTAAGGCGGAGGAAACTCTAGGTCTTCCTCTGGAGCGGGGGAGAATGGCCGGCGCATTCGGGACTTCTCTTGGAGCGGCTAGCATAACTTGAAGTCCAGCCTGTATTATGCAGCGCTTTAGCCACGGAGGAGGATGTTGAACTAAATCTAACCATTGGTCGATGTATGGAAACTGGTCGGGATGTCCAGGGGACCCCGTAACTGTTCTCCATACTGCCCGGGTAATTCTTGGGTCATATGTTCCAGTGTCTGGCCACCCCACTCCAAAGGATGGCCACTCCAGCTCACATAAGGTACGGAGTTTTCCAGGAGTGAACTTGACCCCGTATTGGCCTGAGAATCCGGCCTTGAAGTTAGCCGTCATGCATTGGAGGGGGGTACAAGGCCGGGAGCTAGATGAACCCTTTTTTTTTTTTCTTCAAATACCTAAGAGATTACACTAATTTAAAACTGGCTTCACAAAGGATTTAAACTAACAACCTTGCAGTTGCAAATGCTGCACCCCGTGGGGGTTAAAACTGGCTTCACTGAGGATTTAAACTAACAACCTTGCAGTTGCAAATGCTGCACCCTGTGGCGGTGTGGCCTGCCTGAAAGTCGGGGCGGGGCTGACCGGCAGAGAAGAGAAAAAAATGCTCTTTGTGTCAGTTTAAAACTGAGCTTGCAGCTGCTGGGCCGCTGGGCCGCTGGGCCCAGCAGCTTTTGGTCACCTTGACACAGGGACCCTAAAAGCCTTAAATTCCTCTCTACCTCTCTCTTTCTCTCTCTTTCTCTACTCTCTTCTCCGTCTCTCTCTCCTCTCTCTCTCTGTCTTTCTCTTTCTAAATATCTCCTCTCTCTTTCACTCTTTTCCCCTCTCTTCTCTTCCTATCTCCTCTCTCTCCCCTCTTTCTCTCTCTTACTCTTCCTATCTCCTCTCTCTCCCCTCTCTCTTTCTCTCTCTTTCTCTACTTTCTTCTCCATCTCTCTCTCTCCTCTCTCTCTCTGTCTCTTCTCTCCTTTCTCCACTCCCTTCTCCGTCTCGTCTCTCTCTCTCCCTCTCTCACACTCTTCCTATCTCCTCTCTCTCTCTGTCTTTCTCTTCTCTCCTTTCTCCACTCCCTTCTCCGTCTCTCTCTCTCTCTGTCTTTCTCTTTCCTCTCTCTTTCTACTTACTTCTTGGTAGTAACACGAGTCTTGGAGTTTTTATAATATATCCAATTTTGGCAGGCACTGTACTCGTGCTCTGCCCTCTCTAACACTGGCTTCAGTAGATCCTGCACAGCTAAATCTTGTAAGGATTGTACAATTAATTTAATGGGCCTGTCCCTTGCCTGGGCCAAAGGGACTGGTGGAAGGGGCCACGGGGGAGGATAAATATCCAACCCCCAGTGAGGGAAATTACATCCAACACGGACAAAACTACTCCTTTCCCGGAGGGGGTGGTTGAGAGAACTTACAGGCTACAGTGATTATAATAAGAAGGAAAACAAAAAGAGATAGAGCTAAAACTATTTGCTACATGGCAGAATCAGAATCAGAAGAAGAAGTGAGGCCTCAGAAACAGAAGAATAGGAAAAGGAAGGAATACAGAGTTATCTCTATAGGCATGAATTCAGCAAAAGTCCCCTGCAGCCAATGATCTGTTAACCACTGTAGGACATCTTCCACTCCAAGGGAAGCAGGCCTAAACCACTGTATATTATCCAACAGGAGTCTGACAAAACTAGTAAACCTACAATAAGGACAGAACCACATGTAAGACTGACAGACAAAGGGTGGGTGTCCCCCAAATGGGAGACCAATCTGATGCCAGCCTGGCCACGCCCCCGGAGGGGGTGCAAGAGCGTCTTAGCTAAAAGGTGTACCCGTATAAATCCCAGGCCTGGCCACCTCAGGATGGAAGTCCACACAGGACAGTTCTGAGGTGAATCACCGTTATGCCATATGACGTCTCCGTGGAACCGCGGGTGTAGGCCCTCTCAAGCCCCGTAGCCAGGTGGCCGTGGGACTACATAGATACACATTCACTCTCACACTCACACGGAGGCTACGGAAAACAACAACTGTACACGCTGGTTCAAAACCAGCTAACGAGAGCGGCAGCACCCACTGTGCCCGCTACCAGCCAGAAGCCTCCAGCGACGTCTCGGGGAGGCCTGCCGGGGCCAGAGTTGCAATGACTCGTCAGTCCCCTGACCCGGGCTACACCACAGATGGACTAGTCCCCAGTTTTCACAGATTCCAGACCAGACTTACCTCCCAGCAATCCGGAGGTCTTTAGGACCCGGAAGGAATTTGGGGCGAATGTTGGCCGAGCAGTCGCTTATCCGCCACTGGGGCGAACTCCGGGGCCCTGAAACATTTTCAGGGGGCGCCTCCCTCAGAGAGCCCGGAGGCGGGAGCGGCCACCCGGGCGAGGTTCTAAGGGCTTTTGTCCAGGTGATGGTTTGAAAAGGAGAAAAAAATCTCGCCAATCCCCGTACGGGCCACCAAATGTTATATTCGAGGCGAGATTAAGGGACCAGCACCAAGACAAAAGTATGCCAAATAGCAGGGTTTATTAAGCCGGCGACCACGGAGGACTCGCGTCTCTCCAACCCGTGGCCCCGAATGGAGGGTGTTAAGATTTTTTATACCCGTAGAAATCACTTTGGGAGTCAGGGCGAGAGGCGGGGGTGGGGGTGAAGGGACACAGACATTTAGGGGTTTTCGTAAATCATCTCCCGGACAGAGAGGAGGGAGTGGGGCTCCGGACATTCCAAGGGCTTGAGGACATCTTGCCCCCTCGATTGTTACCTAAGTGGCTTACAGAAGTTAAGATAAGCGTTAGTTTGCACATCTTCTGGGCAGTATTGTAAATAACAGATCTTATTTATTACAAGGCACAGGGACCAGGATGGAATTAGCTTGGGCTGCTATTTTAGTTACAAAGGCTGACAATTCTGGCTGTTACTGATAAGAAAGGTAGATAGTTTGCAGAGCAAACTAGCAGTTTTATGTACAGAAGCCAAAGGCCAGCAGTTATTGTGAGGAGAGTGGGGCAGCCGTTACAACTTATTTTAAAACATAGCTTTATCTTTTATAAGATGGTGTTGTTCAGGTTCTAACTCTAGGCCAGCTATAGCACAGAGAAACCCCATCTCTACTAAAAATACAAAATTAGCCGGGTGTGGCAGTGCATGCCTGTAATCCCAGCTACTCAGGAGGCTGAGGCAGGAGAATCGCTTCAACCCAGGAGGCGCAGGTTGCAGTGAGCCTAGATCACGCCACTGCACTCCAGCCTGGGCAACAAGAGCAAAACTCTGTCTAAAAAAAAAAAAAAAAGGCCAGGCATGGTGGCTCATGCCTGTAATCCCAGCATTTTGGGACGCCAAGGCAGGTGGATCACCTGAGGTCAGGAGTTTGAGACGAGACTGACCAACAAGGTGAAACCCCATCTCTACTAAAAATACAAAAATTAACTAGGTGTGATGGCAGGCTCCTGTAGTCCCAGCTACTTGGGAGGCTGAGACAGAAGAATTGCTTAAACCCGGGAGGCAGAGGTTGCAGGAGCTGAGACCGCGCCACTGCACTCCAGCCTGGGCGATGAAGCAACACTCCATCTCAAAAAAATATATATATATATTTTATTACTGAACCTCTAGAATAAATTTAGAATACTATGCTATCCTGGCTGGGCGTAGTGGCTCACACCTGTAATCCCAGGACTTTGGGAGGCCAAGGTGGGCAGATCACTTGAGGTCAGGTGTTCAAGACCAGCCTGGCCAACATGGTGAAACTTCATTTTTACTAAAAATGCAAAAATTAGCTGCACGTAGTCGTGGGCACCTGTAATCCCAGCTATTCAGGAGACCTAGGCAGGAGAATCGCTTGAACCCGGGAGGCAGAGGTTACAATGAGCTGAGATTGTGCCACTGCACTCCAGCTTGGGCAATGAGTGATTGGGCAATGAGTGAGATTCCATCTTAAAAAATATATATGGGTCGGGCAAGGTGGCTCATGCCAGTAATCCCAGCACCTTTGGAGGCTGAGGTGGGCAGATCATCTGAGGTTGGGAGACCAGCCTGACCAACATGGAGAAACCCATCTCTACTAAAAATACAAAATTAGCCAGAGGTGGTGGCGCATGCCTGTAATCCCAGCTACTCAGGAGGCTGAGGCAGGAGAATCACTTGAACCTGGGAGGCAGAGGGTTCAGTGAGCTGAGATTGTGTCATTGCCCTCTAGCCTGGGCAACAAGAGTGAAACTCTGCCTCCAAAAAAAAAAAAAAAAAAAAAAAAATACACACACGCACACACACACACACACACACACACATACATATGTTATCCAGAATACACTTGTTATAACACTGCAGTGAATAACCTGTGCCTTTTATTTTTATTTATTTTTTCTTTTTTCTCTTTTTCCTGATTTTGATTTTGCCTTTCATTTGATTCCCGTATTTCCTCAGTGTTCATTCATTTACAAAATATCTCATTATTATTTATTTATTTAGTTATTTTATTTTTTGAGATGGAGACTTTGTCTGAAAAAATAAATTAATTAACTAATAAAAACATAAAGCCCATGCTTGTCACTCTAACATGGAGAGGCAACATAGAGCAGTGATTTTTAGAACACACACTGCATGGGTGCACCTAGGCCTCCCGAGTAGCTGGGATTACAGGCGCCCACCACTACACCCAGCTAATTTGTGTACTTTTAGTTTTGTATTTTTTATTACTTACTTTTCGAGTTTAGGTAAATTATCTCATCTTGGCTGGGCGCGGTGGCTCACGCCTGTAATTCCAGCACTTTGGAAGGCCAAGGCGGGCGGATGGCTTGAGCTCACAAGTTCGAGACCAGCCCAGGCAACATGGCAAAACCCCATCTCTACTATAATAAAAATACAAAAGTTAGCCAGGCATGGCACATGCTACTTGGGAGGCTGAGGTGAGAGGATAGCTTGAGCCTGGGAGAAGGAGGTTGCAGTGAGCCAAGATTGTGCCACTGCACTCCAGCCTGGGCAATAAAGCCAGACCTTGTCTCAAAAAAAAAAAAATATCATCTTTCTGTGTCTGTTTTTTTTGTGACTAAAAATAGTTTCTACATCAAAGGGATTGTTGTGATAATGAAATATGGATTAGTCATACAAAAGTCTCTAGTAGGCCAGGTGCAGTGGCTCACACATATAATCCCAGCACTTTGGGAGGCCAAGGTGGATGGATCACCTGAAGTCAGGAGTTCAAGATTAGCCTGGCCAACATAATGAAACCCCATCTCTACTAAAAAATATAAAAATTAGCCAGGCATGGTGGCAGGTGCCTGTAATCCCAGGTACTCAGGAAGCTGAGGCATGAGAATCACTTGAGCCTGAGAGGCGAAGGTTGCAGTGAGCCAAGATCCCACCACTGCACTCCAGCCTGGGCAACAAAGTGAGACCCTGTCTCTCTTTCTCTCTCTCTCCCTCACACACACACACACACACACACACACACACACACACACACACACGCAAGTCTCTAGTGCATATATTATCGATATCAGTAATGGTTATTGTCATTATTACTCTACCTTCTAATAAACATCTAAAGTGATCTTCACTTTCAGGAATCTAACAGCCCAGGTACTGGGTGAAGCACAAAGTAATCAACAATGACTCACAGCAGAGCAATAAATGCTTAATGAGTTAAGTACTGTAGCTGGCAGGCAGAGAGCAGTGGTCAAAGCAGGCTTTTCTTAGAAGGCAAATCCTAAATTCGAAAAAGCTCCTGGGAGTTAGTTTACTAAGTGAAGAGACAGGACATCCCAGGAAGAGAGACCGGCAGGTGCACAGGCCAAGAGGAGGGTTAGGTCTGGTTTGGAATATGCACAGGTTACCCTCAAGTGGTGGCTAATGAAACTTCACAATAACTACCAGTATTTACAAATCCAGCCTTGCCAGACACCAAGGTAGGTGCTATTGTGATCTCCACTTGAAATAAGGCTCTAACCCCCACCCCCCAAAAAAAGCTGGGTCGGGGAGGAAGGAAGTCAGACCACTAGCATTTAAGTTGTCCTAGATAGCTAGGTGCAGTGGCTCATACCTTTAATCCCAGCACTTTGGGAGGCTGAGGCAGGTGGATCGCTTAAGATCAGAGTTGGAGACCAGCCTGGCCAATATGGTGAAACCCCATCTTTTCAAAAAATAGAAAAATTAGCCGGGTGTAATGGTGTGCTCCTGTAGTCCAAGCTACTTGGGAGGCTGAGGTGGGAGGATAACTTGAGCCCAGGAGGCAGAGGTTGCAGTGAGCCAAGATCGCATCACTGCACTCTTAGAAGTGGTGGAATGCAATGGGCGACAGAGCCAGATTCTGTTTCAAAAACAAAAACAGCCAGGCGCTATGGCTCACACCTGTAATCCCAGTGCTTTGGGAGGAAGAGGCAAGCTGATTACCTGAGGTCAGGAGTTTCAGAACAGCCTGACAAACATGGTGATACCCCGTCTCCACTAAAAATACAAAAACGGCCGGGTTCGGTGGCTCACGCCTGTAATCCCAACACTTTGGGAGGCCGAGGCAGGTGGATCACTTGAGGTCAGGAGTTTGAGACCAGCCTGGCCAACATGCTGAGACCCCGTCTCTACAAAAAATACAAAAAATTAGCTGGGCATGGTGTCGGGTGCCTGTTAATCTCAGCTACCGGGGAGGCTGAGGCAGAAGAATTGCTCGAGCCTGGGAGGTGGAGGTTGCAGTGAGCCAAGATTGCACTCCAGCCTGGGCGACAAAGCGAGACTCCGTCTCAAAAAGGCCGGACGCGGTGGCTCAAGACTGTATTACCAGCACTTTGGGAGGCCGAGGCGGGCGGATCACCTGAGGTCGGGAGTTGAAAGCAACCTGACCAACATGGAGAAACCCCGCCTCTACTAAAAATGCAAAATAAGCCAGGCATGGTGGTGCTATGCTGTAATGCCAGCTACTAGGAAGGTTGAGGGAGGCGAATTGCTTGAACCCAGGAGGTGGAGGTTGCAGGGAGCCGAGATTGTGTCATTGCACGCCAGCCTGGGCAACAAGAGTGAAACTCGGTCAAAAAATAAGACAAACAAACAAACAAAAACACAAAAATTAGCTCACGCCTGTAGTCCCAGCTACTCGGGAGGCTGAGGCAGGAGAATCGCTTGAACTCAGGAGGCGGAGGTTGCGATGAGCTGAGATCGCACCACTGCACTCCAGCCTGGCGACAGAGCGAGACTCCGTCTCAAAAAACAAACAAACAGAAAATAAGTTGTCCTACATGGTGAGAGTGTCACGGAGTTTTAAGCAGGGAGGTGAGGACAGGATTATATCACTGTGTTTTGCAGAGATCCCTTTGAAGTCAGGTAGAGGATGGCTCAATTCCCCAGAGAGGATGGCTGAGTGGGCCAAAGAGCATGCACATTTCTTCAGCTCCTGGCAACTACTGCCAAAGAATTTCCCAAAACGTTGCGCTAAGGGCCCATGTTCCAATTTCTAAGGAGGGTGAGGCTGGATGAAGTTCCGGAAACTGGCTTCATTCCGCCCACGGGTTTTAAAGCCGCACCAGCTTTCTTCACCACACAGCAGCCAGGCGCCTTGGCTTGGTGGGGTTCCTCCCAGTCCCCACCCAGGCAAAGTCCTGGCAGCAGGGCCATAAGTTTTATGGTTCTCAGCGGCACCCGTCCACGTCCGCCCCCACGTGACCCAAACAGATCCGGCACTTCCGTTTCCCCCTCGGCTTTCTTCTCGTCGGTGTCTCCGGCTGCTCCAGAGCCGGGTGAGCCAGCGAGCGCCGGTCCGCGGGCATCGAGGGCGGGTTGCCTCGCGCTGACCCTTCTCGCCCTCCTTCTCGTCACACCAGGTCCCCGCGGAAGCAGCGGTGGCGGCGCCATGGCGGAGCTGACGGCTCTTGAGAGTCTCATCGAGATGGGCTTCCCCAGGGGACGCGCGTAAGGAAGCCCCCGAACCCCGGCCTGCTGGGGTGGGGGGGCCGCGGACTTGTCCCGGCCTTTGCCCCAGCCTGACGGTCACCATGGCTCGTGGTTGCTATTCACGGTGTTTCTGCCCCCAGGGAGAAGGCTCTGGCCCTCACAGGGAACCAGGGTATCGAGGCTGCGATGGACTGGTGAGCGCCCGTTTCGGGTGGCGGAGAATTGGGGGCTGCCGGGAGGAGCAGCCTCAAAGCTAACCTCCTCGCCGACTTTCCCTGCTAGGCTGATGGAGCACGAAGACGACCCCGATGTGGACGAGCCTCTAGAGACCCCCCTTGGACATATCCTGGGACGGGAGCCCACCTCCTCAGAGCAAGGCGGCCTTGAAGGTCCTGACGGGGGGACACGGTGTGATTATTCAGGAGGGTCTGAGGAGAATCTGAAGGGATAACAATACCGACTGCTTGTTGTAGGACCTGGTTCTGCTGCTGTAGAAGGCAAACCCATTTTGAGTGAAGAGGAAAGACAGGAACAGACTAAGAGGTACAGTAAGAATCATCTCACATTTCTGAGGGTCGTCTTCCACCTCCCCCCCAGTACACAAGTCTGGTCAGAGAACCTTGAGCTTTCCACATTTCCTTTTCCTTGGCATTTTCTTTTCCTTTTCTTCATCCACCTTGGTATATTTGTCGCCTAATTTTGTTTGTTGTAAACTCACCTTCCCACTCTGTCCATTTCTCTGAGCTGTTTTCTCTTGGCAACACAGGATGTTGGAGCTGGTGGCGCAGAAGCAGCGGGAGCGTGAAGAGAGAGAGGAACGGGAGGCATTGGAACGGGAACGGCAGCGCAGGAGGCAAGGGCAAGAGTTGTCAGCAGCACGACAGCGGCTACAGGAAGATGAGATGCGCCGGGCTGCTGAGGAGAGGCGGAGGGAAAAGGCCGAGGAGTTAGCAGCCAGGTCTGGGCAATGGGGATGATGGATAACAGATGAAAAAGAAATCAGGATTTGCTTTGTTGCCCTCTTGACCCCGTTTCTTCTTTCTACATACCAGACAAAGAGTTAGAGAAAAGATCGAGAGGGATAAAGCAGAGAGAGCCAAGAAGGTAGGTGATTGAGAAGACGCCGCGGGTAATAGAGTAGGCAGGTTAGTAAATCTTTTCTAGCTTCTGAGGGAAAGCATGGGGTTACACGACCTGTTTCAGCTGAGGGTGGGTGAGTACCTGATTGAATGTTTTACTTTGCCCTTTAGTATGGTGGCAGTGTGGGCTCTCAGCCACCTCCACCGGCACCAGAGCCAGGTCCTGTTCCCTCCTCTCCCAGCCAGGAGCCTCCTACCAAGCGGGAGTATGACCAGTGTCGCATACAGGTACCGATTCTGATTCCTGTCTTGCTCCTGGGACCCCTTTGTTGGCCTGTAAGGTGACCAGCTCAGAGCTTTTTTCAGTTAATGTGCCCTTTGCCAAATATCTCCCTTCTTTGTAAATGACTTTTGAAATTCGATCTCTACTCTTGGGAAAGGTATCAAATTTCACCTGCCCCAGTCTCATTTAAGTCCATACCTCCCTCTTACTCAGCAGTTACCCTTTTACTTGTTCATGTTTTTATTTGGTTTATTATGCAACTATTTGGTGATGTGGTATTTATCCAGATTCTTTTGTATAATCTTATCCTTGTCTTTCTTAGGCTGAGGGAACTAGGAGTCTCTCATCCACACTTAATAAAGCAGAGTCTAAGAGGTTCATTTGGTGCTTTAAATAGTAGTTGTACTGGTTCAATCTAAGAAGGAGAAGGGGCCAGCTTTAGCTCTTTAACTTACTTTGGCACCTCATTCAGTTTTGATGCTCACAATACTGAGTATCTCCCTTGCCCTTTAGGTCAGGCTGCCAGATGGGACCTCACTGACCCAGACGTTCCGGGCTCGGGAGCAGCTGGCAGCCGTGAGGCTCTATGTGGAGCTCCACCGTGGAGAGGAACCGGGAGGGGGCCAGGACCCTGTGCAGTTGCTCAGTGGCTTCCCCAGACGGGCCTTCTCAGAAGCTGACATGGAGCGGCCTTTGCAGGAGCTGGGTATGGCTGCAAGACCAGAAACTGGGACTTGGGGGAGGTAGGGAGACATGCCTGGGAAAGGAGGGATGCAAAGAGAAGGGACTTCGTGGACATGGTGCAAGGTCAGGAATTTTGGGGAGCAAAAAGCAAGTATTCTTGTGTTTCAAGCCTGTATTCTTCCATCTTCAGGACTCGTGCCTTCTGCTGTCCTCATTGTGGCCAAGAAATGTCCCAGCTGAGGGCCTTTGTCTCATCGTCCCTCTGTGACCCCTTCATCTTTGGTAAAGCACTGACATCTCCTTCCTAATAAATAGACCCTGAGTTCTGTACATGCCTGACTCCTTACTGAATGGCTGGGAGGGACAAATCGAAGGCAGAGAAGAAGCTAAAAGGGAACACATTTGTAGTAGATCCTCTTCCTCATCTTTAGCTTCCAACAAAGACACTTGTTTCTTTTTTCTTTTTTTTTTTTTTTGAGGTGGAGTCTGGCTCTGTCGCCCAGGCTGGATTGCAGTGGTGACATCTTGGCTCACTGCAACCTCTGCCTCCTGGATTCAAGCGATTCTCTTGCCTCAGCCTCCCGAATAGCTGGGATTACAGGCGCACGCCAGCACACCCAGCTAATTTTTGTATGTTTAATAGAAACAGGGTTTCACCATGGTCAGGCTGGTTTCAAACTCCTGACCGCGTGATCCACCCACCTTGGCCTCCCAAAGTGCTGGGATTACAGGCGTGAGCCACCGCGCCTGGCCAAGACACTTGCTTCTAATCTCTGGGTCTGACTAACTGCTGGGGAAGTTGAGAAGTGCTAAAAGGGGGTGGAAAGTACATTGGATGGCACCTTTTACTCCTGTGGTAAGACAGAACATAAAGGCCCAGCTGCTGCTGCTGCTTTTTTTTTTTGAGACAGAGTTTCACTCTTGTTGCCCAGGTTGGAGTACAACGGCATGATCTTGGCTCACTGCAACCTCTGCCTCCCAGGTTCAAGTGAGTCTCCTGCCTAGGCTTCCAAAGTAGCTGTGATTACAGGTGCCTGCCACCACGCCTGGCAAATTTTGTATTTTTAGTAGAAATGGGTTTCTCCATGTTGGTTAGGCTGGTCTCAAACTCCCTACCTTAGGTGATCCGGCCTCCCAAAGTGCTGGGATTACTGAGCCACTGTGTCCTGAGGGCTTTTTTTTTTTTTTTTGAGGTGAACAGGGGAGTGCCTTTTCATTTAAAAAAATGTTTGGAGGCCAGGCGCTGTGGCTCACGCCTGTAATCCCAGGACTTTGGGAGGCCAAGGTGGGCGGATCACAAGGTTATGAGTTAGAGACCAGCCTGACATCATGGTAAAACCCCATCTCTACTAAAAATACAAAAATGAGCTGGCTGTGGTGGCGCATGCCTGTAATCCCAGCTACTTGAGAGACTGAAGCAGGAGAATTACTTGAACCCTGGAGGCAGAGGTTGCAGTGAGCTGAGATCATGCCACTGCACTCCAGCCTGGGCAAGAGTGAGACCCTGTCTCAAAAAAAAAAGTTTGGAAATATGTATAACTTTGATACAGTTTCAAGGTGCTCCAGACACTCGTGGCCACTTCATGTAAACCACTGACAATTTCTGGAGCACTTTGAGAGACAACAATATGATCATGATCAAATTTTGTAATTAAACCTAATGAGGGCAAGAGACACTTCTCAAATAAGAGATGTGTCAATTACGGGGCTCCCCTACTCTAAAGTATTCACAAGGAGACAGATAAACAGTTTTTTTTTTTTTCTTTTGAGACGGAGTTTCACTCATGTTGCCTAGGCTGGAGTGCAATGTCACAATCTCGGCTTACGGCAACCTCTGCCTCCCGGGGTCAAGCGATTCTCCTGCTTCAGCCTCCTGAGTAGTTGCGATTACAGTCATGCACCACCATGCCTGGCTAATTTTGTATTTTTTTTTTTTTTTTTTTAGTAGAGATGGGGTTTCTCCATGTTGGTCAGGCTGGTCTTGAACTCCCGACCTCAGGTGATTCACCCGCCTTGGCCTCCCAAAGTGTTGGGATTACAGGTGTGAGCCACCGAGTCTGGCTAGATAAACAGTTTCTTTATGTATCCTCCTCCCTCCTCTTCATCTTCACCTTTTTCCAGGAAACTTTAGCAGGACCTTTTTCACCATCAGACTTTCCTTTCAACTTAAAGTCAGCAACATCCTTCTCGTACTTTTCCTTCGGGTTTGCCACCTTAAGTGATGTAAGGCTGCTTTTCGCTGTGATTTAAGTTATTCCACATGTCACCCAGAAAAGCCCAGCTTCTTAATAGAATAGGGATAACAGTGCCTGTTTCTTGGGATTGTCATGAAGGTTACATAATGCTGGTGTAAGATGCTTTAGCATAGTGCCTGGTACCTAGTATTAGCTACTAAAAGGATAATTCTGTTTAGTTATTTGAGATGGAGTCTTGCTCTGCTTCCCAGGCTGTAGTGCAGTGGTGTGATCTTGGCTCACTGCAACCTCTGCCTCCTGGGTTCAAGCGATTCTAGTGCCTCAGCCTCCCCTGTAGCTGGGATTCCAGGCATGTGCCACCACGTGCGGCTAATTTTTTGTATTTTTAATTTTTTTTAGTAGAGATGCGGTTTCTCCATGTTGGTCAGGCTGGTCTCTTAACTCCCAACCTCAGGTGATCTGCCTGCCTTGGCCTCCCAGTGCTGGGATTATAGGTGTGCTGGGATCATAGGTGTGAGCCACCACACCCGGCTGTTCTCTCTCCTTTTTAAAACCAAGAAGCACTGATGAGCTTCTCCATGATAGCCCCTCTGGCTGTTGTTATCCTAACCTGGTGTCCTGTAAAACTGCTGCTGACTCCTCTCATTCCTTGGCTAGGGAAGAGGCCATGGTTAATCTGTAAAGATCACACATAACACATGTGTTTTAGTAGCTGAAAAGAGCACCAATGCTCATCTAGGTTTTACACCCCAGTGTTAGCTTTATTTGGGGCCAGGCGAGGCAACTCATGCCTGTAATCCCAGCACTTTGGGAGGTCGAGGCAGGCAGATCACCCGAAGTCAGGAGTTCGAGACCAACCTGCCCAACATGGCAAAACCCGTCTCTACTAAAAATACAAAAACATTAGTCTGGCGTAGTGGCACACCCCTGTAGTCGCAGCTACTGGGGATGCTGAGGCAGGAGAATCGCTTGAACCTGGGAGATGGAGGTTGCAGTGTTGAGATTGTGCCATTGCACTCCAGCCTGGGCGACAAGGGTGAAACTCTTGTCTCAAAAACAAACAAACAAGCTTTATTTGGTGTTCTGACTTTAAAAAAACAGCAGCCTTTTTTTTTTCAATTGCAGTCTTGCTTGGGAACCACAGGATATAAAGCAGACAAAAGAGGAGTGACTTGGTTGACTAGGCTGTGGAGCTGGGACCCCACAGTTTTATTTCATCCACTCAGTGGCATCTCCTGACCACATTCAGAGATTGGAGACCACTTTACATTTCTAAATTTTTTACAATAATCCTTGTAGTTATGACACTTCATAGAACAGGACTGAGGTTTATAACATGCTGGAGTTGAACCAAGATCTGTGACTCAAAGCACACTCCTTTTACTACTAGTAAGCCTTCTAAGCTTGTTTAACTAGAGGTTAGATAATGGCCACAGAAAGCATTGTGGCATATGTTAAGTGCTAGATGTCCCTCCAGTCTCACTCCCAGGACAGGAGTCCTGAGTGTCCTCTATAGGCATCCACTGCTACAAGATTTTCCAGGATAGTTCACATTTCAAGAATGTCCCACTGTTATCCCCTGACGTACACTCCAACTTGACACCACATGACCTGTTTTGAAAATGTGGTCGCGGCAGGTTGAGGTGGCTCCCACCTGTAATCCCACCACTGTGGGAGGCTGAGGCGGGCGGATCACCTGAGGTTTGGAGTTAGAGACCAGGCTGGACAACATGGTGAAACCCAGTCTCTACTAAAAACACAAAAATTAGCTGGGCGTGGTAGCATGCACCTGTAATCTCAGCTACTCGGGAGGCTGAGACACGAGAAGTGCGTGAACCTGGGAGGCGGAGGTTGCAGTGAGCTGAGATCGGGCCACTGCACTCCAGCCTGGGTGACAGTGAGACTCCATCTCAAATAGAAAAGAAAATGTGGTCGAGATACCTATTGGGTCAGCCTCTCCTGGTGGGGGTGGGACAGACAGCAGCTGCAGCCCGCGCCCCGAGCACCGAGCACCGAGCACCGACCACGAGTGTCTAAGCATTGATAGAGGTCGACTGCAGGGCTCATCTGGATGGAGGAACGTGATTTATTGGTTCTTTCAGTTCACCACATCCGACTCGTGTCTCGGCCCTGTCCACCTTTGCGGACTTTAAAGCAATCAGTGCAGGGTTTGGGGGGAACGTGCTCACCCGATGGCAGCTCATAGGACCCAAAAAAGTCCTGGGAATGGCATCTCGGTCCGGACTCCCCGCTGGGCCCACGAAGGAGAAAGGCTGCCTCAGACTCCTGCGCCCTAGCCAAGGTCCCAGCGCCCACTGGGGGCAAGTCCGGTCTCATGCTGACTTCCCGCCTTTGCCGCCTTCGCTGCCAACTATCCAGTTCTTTCTCCAGGCCACGTTCTCCTGCGTGGTCGCTGCTTCCTGCAGAACGTCCATCACTAGCTGCTTGGTCCTGGCCGCCTCTTCCCTGCTCAGCGGGTCCTGCAGTGGCATCTCCTGAGGGCAGGAAGGGAGGTTCGCATGAGCTCCAGTCCCGGGCTCTCCACCGCCCACCCAACCTCGGGACTACCAGTTGCTTCTACCTTCAGCATCTCCTGCTTCCGCTGCCCTCTAGGGGTCACGATAACAAAGAGTGCGGAGCCCACGCCAGCCCCTGCGCCCAGCACTGCGACCGTGATCAGCATTTTCCTCAAGGACTGCATGGCCGCCTGCGCAGCCAGCAGGGCGCCTTCCGGAGACTCCCGCAGCTGCGAGCTGTCGCCGCGCCGTCTCACTGCCCGCCTGCGCAGGCTAGAGCGCCCTATAGCGGAAACCATAGAGAAGCGGCGGGCTAGAGAGACCTGCTCAAGGAAACGTTTAGAATCCAGAGCGCCTGGGTCTCAGGTTTAGCTGAGGGCATTGAGGATGTGAAGTGCTGGCACCAAGGGCTGAGCGCGGGAACCTTGTGTCCTCAATTTCAGAGTAGGATTGCTAGGGGGAGAGTGCGTGTCTTCATGGTTGCCGTGGGTTTTACGATTGCCCACTTTTGTGTCTTCTGAAGTTTCCCGATCAGTAGAGGGCCAAGTTGTCCTCTGGTTTTCTGCAGTCACCCGCGCATTTTCAACACAGCGCGTGGAGGTTATCCACACACATACACACGTCAATCTATTATCCCCCTCTCCATCCCCTCAACTCTGGAATAAACACTCAAAGTCAAGTGTACTGGTTGGAGAAACGATATCTTTAAAATTTATTTTACAAACAACCTGTTCCTTTTCTCGTCTTTGGTACACAGTTGGTATTGTTTGGGGTTTTTTTGGGGGGGGGGGGGGCGTGGTTTTGTTTGTTTCTGGAGACATGGTCTCACTCTGTTGCCCAGGGTTGGAGTGCAGTGGCGCGAACACGGTTCACTGAAGCCTCGACCTCCCGGGCCCGAGCGATCCTCCTGCCTCAGCCTCCCGAATAGCTGGGATTACAGGCACGCGCTACCACGCCTGGCTGGTGTTGGTTTTTGCTTTGTTTTCTGCCAGGAAAAGGCTGGATTCGTGTGACATACTGAATTCTCCTTTACAGAAGAAAACACCTCTTAGCTGTGTGACTGACTGATCCTAGGCAAGTTCTTGTGCCCCGGTTTCTACATCAGAAATGAAACTTATAACAGTACCTGTCTCATAGTTTTAGGATAATTAAATGAGTTACATGTAAAGCAATCAAAACAGCTCCTGACAAAGAGTAAACACCATAAAAATATTCATTAAATAACATACAAACGCCGGGCGTGGTGGCTGACGCCTGTAATCCAAGCACTTTGGAGGCCAAGGCGGGTGGATCACCTGAGGTCGGGAGTTCAAGACCAGCCTGACCAACATGGTGAAACCCTGTCTTTAAAAAAAAAAAAAAAAAAAACAAAAAAAAAAAAACAGAAAAACATTTGGCTGGGCGCGGTGGCTCACGCCTGTAATCCAAGCACTTTGGCGGCCAAGGCGGGCGGATCACCTGAGGTCGGGAGTTCAAGACTAGCCTGACCAACATGGTGAAACCCCATCTTTATAAAAAAAAAAAAACAAAAAAAAAAAACATACAAACATGCCAGCTTGGGAAAATCAGTAAGCAAAGGAGTCAGGAAATTCCAAGTTGTTATCAAAATTCTCGGCTCACAGGGCTTTAATCCAGGTGCCCTTGTCTCCTACCCTTGCTGCTATCCCAGTGTCTCCAGGGAGTAAGTAGAAATAAAGATCCTATCTCACCTCTTGGGCATTTTCCCCTCCCCAGGAAGCCCATAATCGCCTAGCACGTCAGTGCTTAAGGAGCCAGGCTCCAAAGAAGATTAAAGGAACAGTTTGTGAGGTGCACTGGGCAAGGAGTACTCTCCTCTGAGTTCAATCACCTTGCACTCCTAAGAATCACCACCATGGCCCTTGTGCCAGGGAACAGCGAGGAGGATGGGCTTTGGAACAGAAATAGCCTAGGCTCCTCCCAGCATCCAGAAAGTCCCAGGCTGCCCAACCCTCTCGGGGACAGAGGAGCGATTGGCAAGGCTGAAGGTCACCAGGATATTCAGGTTAGTACTCCCCACCTTGTGTCTGGCAGCTGGCTTACCCTCCAATTTGGGCCAACCTCCCTGCTGTCCCTATTCAGGTTTTCTCTCAAAAGTCACATCTGCCATCTATTGTGGTGGGAGCCTCTGAGGTGAATGAAGAGAGTGGGGATCTCCAATGGCCCCATGAGGAGCTGCTGCTGCTCACTGATGATGAGGAAGAGGAGGCGGAGGCCTTTTTCCAAGACCAAATTGAAGAGCCAGGTGAGTGAGGTAGCTCATTCAGGAGGCCACTGCAATCTGAATGTTCTTGGCAGAGCCAAGACGGATGTCAGTTATGACCCCTGCATTCAGCAGTGCCAGGAACACAGCAGGTGCTCAATAAATGTGAAGATCTGGGAGAGAAAAGTCAAGGCAGTTGGCAAAATTGGTGAACTTTAGAGAGCAGTTCTGGCATCAGAATGGGTGGCATCCTTTAATCTGTACTTTCAAAATATTTACATTGCTGCAGGAAAAGATAGTTACCTCAAGTCCAACTACCTAAAAATAGTTTACATTTTCGATGCCTTCTCGTCTAGACTTTTTTCATGTCTGTGTACTGTGTTATAGAAGCTACATTTTGGCCGGGTGCGGTGGCTCATGCCTATAATCCCAGCACTTTGGGAGACCAAGGTGGGTGGATCACAAGGTCACGAGATTGAGACCATCCTGGTCAACATGGTGAAACCCCATATCTACTAAAAATACAAAAATTACCTGTGGATGCCTGTAGTCCCAGCTACTTAGGAAGCTGAGGCAGGAGAATTGCTTGAACCCAGGAGGCGGAGGTTGCGGTGAGCCAAGATCGCGCCATTGCTCTCCAGCCTGGGTAACAAGAGCGAAACTCCGTCTCAAAAAAAAAAAAAAAGCTACATTTCTTTGAGCATTTACTATGTGCTAGGTACTATGCGTAACACTTTTACTTGTTCTGATTTTCAGAACAACCCAATGAAGGTATTTCCCCTTTATGAGAAAATTGAGGCTGCAAAGTTAGGCTCTTAGTCATAGAATTTTTTCATGAGCAAAAACCGCCACATAAAGTAATTTTTGGCTGGAGTGCAGCAGCATATCACGCCCCACTGCAGCTTCAACCCCCGAGTGCTCAAGCAGCCCTCCCAGCTTAGCCTCCTGAATAGTTGGGACTACAGGCCTGTGCCACTACGCCTGGCTAATTTTGTAGTTAGGGCTGTCACTTTATTGCCAGGGCTGAAACTCCTGGACTCAAGCAATCTGCCAAGGTTGGCTTCCCAAAGTGCTGTGATTACAGGCACGAGCCACCATGCCTGGTCTAGTTTTGTAATTTAATAATATATCAGTAATATTTTTCATTGTAATTCCCCTCCCTTCTCCATTCCAGGCTGGGCTTGGAGCCCACAGGACACTAGATCTTCTTTAACATTTAACGCTGGACTCAGCTGGGGACAGGACCAGGATGAGGAAGATGCTTGTTGGATTCCTGAGGGCACGGAGTGTCAGGAAGCCACCAACCACTGTCCTTTTCCTGGGACTCAGCAACAGGGTCCCGTGTTTGCAGAAGCAGCTTCGTGGGTAAGTATTGTCCCCTCCCCTTCAAACATCTCATCCAGGTTTATGAAGCTCCTTATACCCATCCTCTCACAATCTCCTTTAACAGGTGAGAAAAATTTACAAGCCAGTCGGTGGGGCGGGGGATTGGATTCAGTTCCTGTTTGCTGCTTTTAGGAGCTCCAGTTAGTTGGAAGTGGGGGAATGACCCACTTGAAACTTATCTTTTCAGCACTCATCTTGTGCTAAATGTTGCAACTCCAGGTTATTCCCACTCTGCAGATGAGTAAACTGGGGCACAGAAACATTCAGTAATAGTGCACCCAGCTAGTAAATGTGGAAGCCAGGACTCAAATTCTCACTTTGCAGCCAGCCAGATACCTTGGAAAGACATAGCTCGCTCTTCAGCCCTCTCCTTGCCCACAGAAATACTAGGGTCAGGACTACTAACATGTCTTTAATGAGAGCCTTGAATCAAGTAAGCAAAGTAGGTGATGCCCCTGAATGGGCCTAGCTCCTGCACAGTCACAGTCCAGCCATGGGACCCTTGTTCCAGGCAGGGCAGTCGCACATCAGGGTCCTCATCTGAGAACTGAATCAGGGTCCCCTGAGGGCTTAGAACCCTCAAGCATTCTGACAGCAGCTGGTAAGCCCTAGGCAGACCCCCCCCGGGCAACAGCATCCCAGGTGCCCTTGTCCAGCAGTAGTTGGAAAGAGCCTGAAGAAGCCACAGCCTCCAGGTTCTGGGCATCAGCCTGCATGAAGCGGAGACAGGAAGCAGGGTGCCCAGGGCATAGAGGTGTTTGGCCTTGACCACCCTCCAGGAGGCTGTTCATGTGGGCCACAGCTACAAAAGAAAAGTCCACCCCAAGCACATCCACTGGGTGTGGGGATTTGGTGTAGAGGCCAGTACATAGGCTGGAGGTCCCACAGCCCACATCCAGCACCCGCAGAGGACAGGCAGCACGTGCCTCCTGCAGCAATGGCAGTAAGAGCCCCTGGACTTCTTCATATCCAAAGAACCAGTCGAAGGTGGGGACACTGCCCAAACGGGGCTGGGAGTAGAGCCGATCCCAGAGACAGCGGTCCGCCAGGGAGTTACCAGCCAGTGAGCCTGTGGACACGGTTGGAGGGTACATGTCACTCCGTCTATCTCGCCACTGCAAAAACGGTGCATATACACGCTGGGACACTGAGATCTTTTTTAGGGGGGGGGGGGGGCAGTTCTTACTCTGTGACCCAGGCTGGAGTGAAGTGACCCAATCATGGCTAACTGCAGCCTCGACCTCCCGGGCTCAGGTGATCCTCCCACCTGGGCCTCCTGAGTAGCTAGGACTACAGGCGCCACCATGCCCTGTTAATTTTTGTATTTTTTTGTAGACAGGGTTTTGCCATGTGGCCCTAGGCTGGTCTTTTACTCCTGGGCTCAAGCGATCTGCCCACCTGGGCCTCGCAAAATGTTAGGATTACAAGCATGAGCCACCGTGCCCGGCCCACGGTGGGGTCTGAGAGCCACAATTTCAGGGACTAGGCTCTCGGGTCACGAGGAAACCACAGTGCCCTCCCCCACTCTGCCCCCACCTCCCTACCCGCAAAAGGGAGGCACGCCCCTGCCACCAGGCTCGGTAAGTGGAGCATTCGACGCAGCGCGGCCATCTGGAAGTCCGGGTAAGGTCGACCAGAGAACCTTGTGTGAAGTGTCCACCCTACGCTAGCCGGAGGCCTGAGATCCAGGGGAAGATCTGCAAATTCCGCGTAGCAGAAGAACTCGTACAGCTTCCCCGAACTCTGCAGTCTCGGAAAAAAGGACGCGGACACAGACCGACTACCGTAGGAACGGCCTTTATTGGCTGCAGCGGGATGTGGAAGAGGGATACAGCGTCCGCAGACCTGAAATCAAATGAGAAAGTATGAGCACCCCCGTGAAGGAAACAGCTGGATCTCGGTTGCCCTGCTCCGAGATGCCCGGTGTCTCGGCGCTTGAGGATAGAACCAGCGGATGGGAAGCCACCGGCACCGAAGACATGACGCCGAGGGGGCCAGAGCCCTTTCCCTCTTCCTCCGTACATTACGGGGGAGCGAGACCATAAGCCCGGTCCCCGCCAAGAAAGGAGGTTCCTGAGGCCCAGTCCAGAGCCCTCCGCCCGGCACCCCTACTCCGCCCGGACGCTGAATTCGGACACTACAGCAAAACCCCGCATTTACCAGCTCTCTGCCCTCCAAAAGACCTCCCGGTTCATGGAGCTCCTTTATATATCCCAAGGACCCGCCCCCGAGTTGCGATTGGCCCGCGGAAGGCCGGGCGGAACCCCGCGGATCCGGTGCGGAGCGGAAGTACGGACAGTGAGCAGGCGTAGCGGCGCGACTATGGGAGCTCCCGGGGGAAAGATCAACCGGCCCCGAACGGTGACTGTGTGGGGGCCGCGGCTTTGTTTCCTCAAGCGTCCCCGAGCCCTTTTGTCTCGCCCGAGATGGGATCAATGGGGGGGCCCGAGTTGCCTGGTGGAGCAGCCCGGGGTCGCGGCGCGCTGCCTCCATCTGATTCGCATCTTTCTCCCCGGTAGGAGCTGAAGAAGAAGCTGTTCAAACGCCGGCGGGTGTTGAATCGGGAGCGGCGTCTGAGGCACCGGGTGATCGGGGCTGTGATAGACCAAGGGCTGATCACGAGGCACCACCTCAAGAAGCGGGCGTGAGTACCAGACCCTCTTCTTGTTGGTAGTCCCCACCCAGTCTTCCCTCCTCCCTGCAGAGCTCCGAAGCAGCTTCACCTCTCAGCTCACCTCCTTGGGTTTCACCATGTTGGCAAGGCTGATCTTGAACTCCTGACCCCAGGTGATCCTCCCACCTCAGCCTCCCAAAGTGTTGGCATTACAGGCGTGAGCCGCCGCGCCCGGGTCTATGTCCCTTCATTGGCTTCTTCAATGTAAATATTTAGAGTTTCTACTACATACAAAACTTTAACAATTAATGTTAAATACTTTGTTTAATACTTTTTCTATATTTAATACTTTGTCATTTATATTTATATTATATTTATTTAATACTTTTTCTAGAGCCAGAACCATTTGTGTGACCTCAGTTGGTTCGGGTTAACCTAGATATCTTTACTTTCACCTATCCATCAGGTCCAGTGCACGTGCCAACATTACTCTGTCGGGGAAGAAGCGCAGAAAACTCCTGCAGCAGATCCGGCTTGCCCAGAAAGACAAGGCAGCCATGGAAGGTGAGTATGGGATAGAGGTGGGTGAGGGAAAGCCTGGATTTATTTGGGTTAATACTTCCTTCTTCCCTTTACTCAGTGGAAACCCCTACAAAGCCAGCCAGGACTAGTGAACCACAGCTCAAAAGGCAAAAGAAGACAAAAGCCCCTCAGGATGTAGAAATGAAGGACCTTGAAGATAAGAGCTAAACCTCTTCCACTAGAAGATTCTCAACCATAGCCAGCCTTCAGACTCAGTGGATGTTTCAGAGCACTTTGAGAAAAGCAGTGCCCCTTTTCAGCCTCCAGATTTCCTCCTCCCTAATGGCCTACTGACCTCCGCTAGAGGGATGTCTTTGGGAGGGAAGAAAGTTGAGAAGAAAGATTGGAGAAGGGCCTCTGCAGCGGTCAACTCCATTTGTAATAAAGCCCTAGCACTCTGAAATGTGTGTGATTAAATGTAGAAATGGGGATGGGCCATGAAAAGATTGGTGAATATGAAAACATACTCAACAATGAGACAGGAAACAGGACCCACAGAGCTTGCTTGAGCAAATGCAGCAAAATGCCAGACTCTGCCCTAAAGAGTGGTGGTGCCTGGCCGGATGTGGTGGCTCACACCTGTAATTGCAGCACTTTGGGAGGCCGAGGTGTAATTACAGCACTCACTGTAATCCCAGCGAGGTGGGTGGATCACCTGAGGTCAGGAGTTTGAGAACAGCCTGGCCAACATGGTGAAACCCTGTCTCTATTAATAGTATAAAAATTAGCCAGGCATGGTGGCACGTGCTTGTAATCCCAGCTACTTGGGAGGCTGAGGCAGGAGAATCACTTGAACCCTGGAGGTAGAGGTTGCAGTGAGCCGAGATCGTGCCATTGGACTCCAGCTTGGGCAACAATAGTGAAACTCTGTCTCCAACAACAACAACAAAAAGGAGTGGTGGTGCCTGCGGGGGTATTGCTTGAGGCCAGGAACTCAAGGCTGTGGTGTGCTGTGTTCACATCTGTCTCCCTAGTGAGTGATACTCTAACTTTCTATTTATGACAAAGATACAGACTATTTGAGAGGTTGAAGTTACAGCAAGTAGAAATTGTGCCACTTGCACGTCAGCCTGGGCAACAGAGTGAGCCCTTCTCTTGAAAAATATACATATAGATCATTGTAGGGATGGCAGAGGTAAGGGTCCTGATACCAGTTCTGCCACTACCCCTTGTGACCAAGTCACTTTACCTCTTCTGTCTTGCTTCTTTTTTTTGTTTTTGAGACAGTCTCACTCTGTCACCCAGGCTGGAGTGCAATGGTGTGGTCTCAGCTCACAGTAACCTCGGCCTCCTGGGTTCAAGCGATTCTCCTGCCTCAGCCTCCCAAGTAGCTTAGGACTACAGGTGCCCACCACCACACCCAGGTAACTTTTTTTGTATTTTTGGTTGAGACGGGGTTTCACTATGTTGCCCAGGCACGTCTCGTACTGCTGACCTTGTGATCCACCCGCCCCAGCCTCCCAAAGTGCTGGGATTACAGGCGTGAGCCACTGCACCCAGCCCCGTCTTGCTTCTTTTGCTGGATTATGTTTTTATTATAATGATTGTTTTAATATGTATTTTTGAGTCAGGGTCTTGGTCTGCTGCCCAGAGCCAATCTTGACCTCCTGGGTTCAAACAATCCTCACACCTCAGCCTTCTGACTAGCTGGGACTACAGGCACACCCCTGGCTAATTTTTTTTTTTTTTTGAGACAAAGTCTCCCTCTGTTGCCAGGTTGGAGTGCAGTGGTGAGACCTCTGCCTTCTGGGTTCAAGCGATTTTCCTGCCTCAGCCTCCTGAGTAACTGGCACTACAGGTGTGCACCATGACACCCCCCAAAAAATAATTTTTGTATTTTTAGTAGAGATGGGGTTTTACTAACTTGGCCAGAATGGTCTCTATCCCTTGACCTCGTGATCCACCTGCCTCGGCCTCCCAAAGTGCTGGGATTACAGGTGTGAACCACCGCTCCTGGCCCCCTTCTGCCATCTTTGTACTTTGAACATTTAAAACCGATCTGGACACTGTGGCTCATGCATTGTAATGACAACAGTTTGGGAGGCTGAGGAGGGTGGATCACGAGGTGAGGAGATCGAGACCATCGTGGCTAACATGGTGAAATCCTGTCTCTACTAAAAATACAAAAGATTAGATGGGCATGATGGTGAGCACCTGTATTCCCACCTACTTGAGAAGCTGAGGCAGGAGAATCGCTTCAACCCGGGAGGTGGAGGTTGCAGTGAGCCAAGACTGTGCCACTGCACTCCAGCCTAGGCGACAGACCAAGACTCCATCTTAAAAAACATAAAAAACAAAGGCCAGATGCAATGGCTCACACCTGTAATCCCAGCACTTTGGGAGGCTGAGGCAGGTGGATCACAAGATTAGGAGTTCAAGCCCAGCCTGGCCAAGATGGTGAAACCCCGTCTTTACTAAAAATACAAAAATTACCTGGGCATGGTGGCAGGCTCCTGTAATTCCAGTTACTCAGGAGACTGAGGCAGGGAATTGCTTGAACCTGGGAGGCGGAGGTTTTAGTGAATCGAGATTGCACCACTGCACTCCAGCCTGGGCGACAGAGCGAGACCATCTCCAAAAACAAAAAAAAGCCGGGCGCAGTGGCTCACACCTGTAATCCCAGCACTTTGGGAGGCCGAGGTGGGCAAAATCGCCTGAGGTCAGGAGTTCGAGACCAGTCTGGCCAATATGGTGAAACCCCACCTCTACTAAAAATACAAAAATTAGCTGGGCATGGTGGTGCGCGCCTGTAGTCCCAGCTGCTTGGGATGCTGAGGCAGGAGAATCCCTTGAACCCAGGAGGCAGAAGTTGCAGTGAGCCAAGGTTGTGCCACTGTACTCCAACCTGGCAACAGAGCGAGACCATGTCTCAAAGAAAAAAGAAACAAAACAATCTTTCAGTAAAGTGATTAGTACAATAAACAAACTCCTATATATGCCCTCTACTTAGATTTAGTATTACCTCTACTAGATTCAGTATTACCAATTATTAATACTGTGCTACCCTTGTGAATCTGCATTTTCCTTGTCCTTATAGAATTAAATTCTTTGAAAGTCAAATATGGACGATATGAAAACTTATTCCTAAGGACATCCTTCTATGTAGCCAAAATACTATAATCACAGCTAAGATGTTTAACATTAATTAAATACCTAATATTCATATTCGCTACTCAGTTTTCTTTCTTTCTTTTTTTTTTTTTGAGACAGAGTCTTACTCTGTCGCCCAGGCTGGAGTGCAGTAGCACAATCTCGGCTCACTGCAACCTCCTCCTCCCAGGTTCAAGCAATTCTACTTGCTTCAGCCTCCTGAGTAGCTGAGATTACAGGCTTGTGCCACCATGGCTGGCTAATTTTTGTATTTTTAGTAAAGATGGGTTTTCACCATGTTGGTCAGGCTGGTCTTGAACTCCTGACCTTGTGATTCACCTGTCTCCGCCTCCCAATGTACTGGGATTACAAGCATAAGCCACCATTATTTTTGTATTTTTAGTAAAGATGGAGTTTCACTATGTTGGCCAAGCTGGTCTCAAGCTCCTGACCTCGTGATTTGCCCTCCTCAGTCTCCCAAAGTGCTGGGATTACAGGCATGATCCATCACACTTGGCCATTTTATTTTTATTTTTATTTTTGGTATTTTTAGTAGAGATGGAGTTTCACCATGTTGGCCAGGCTGGTCTCGAACTCCTGACCTGAAATGATCCGCTCACTTAGGCTTCCCAAAGTTTTGGGATTACAGGAATGAGCCACTGTACCCGGCCCACCAAATGGTTAAGTAGCCATGATAATCTTTACCTGAATTAGTTATTAGTATGTTTCAAAAAGGTGATTTTCCAATACTGTCATTCATTCATTCGTATTATTCCTATGACATTCTATTAAGAAGAGCCCAGGCCATGCATGGTGGCTCACTCCTGTAATCCCAGCACTATGGGCAACCGAGGGCAGGGGATCATCTGAGGTCAGGAGATCACCTGAGGTCAGGAGTTCTAGACCAGCCTGGGCAACATGGTAAAACCCTGTCTTTACTGAAAATGCAAAAAAATAGCCAGGTGTGGTGGCCTGCACCTATAGTCCCAGCTACTTGGGAGGCTGCGGCAGAAGAATCACTTGAACTCGGGAGGGGGAGGTTGCAGTGAGCTGAGATCCTGCCACTGCACTCCTGCCTGGGTGATAGAGTAAGACTTCTCAACAACAGAAAAGAAGAGCCCTGCCTGTTTTTTATTATCACTATGAATTTACAGATTTTTTTCACATATGTTATAATTTATTACTATCACTTTTTTCATGCTGAAAAATTATGACCAGTTTGGCCAATGACAGCTTCTTCAAGTTGTTCCCTAAGTCCTTATGACACAACCACAGTATTTGAGCACTTCATGACTTTCTGGAGTAATAATATATTTCAGATTCACCTAGTATTTTCCCTGCCTAAGAACTTGGAGTTGGCAATTTCACTAGTAAAAAGTATAATGTCCAGTTTTTTCTCCCCCTGTACAATATTTCACTTAATGTCCAGTGTTTTTGTTTTTGTTTTTGTTTTTAGACAAATTGGCTCACTGCAACCTCCGCCTCCCAGGTTCAAGTGATTCTCCTGCCTCAGCATCCTAGTACCTGCCTCCTTAGTAGCTGGGACTACAGGCACGTGCCACCATGCCCAGTTAATTTTTTGTATTTTTAGTAGAGATGGGGTTTCACCGTATTAGCCAGGATGGTCTCGATCTCCTGACCTCATGATCTGCCTGCCTCAGCTTCCCAAAGTGTTGCGATTACAGGCGTGAGCCACCGCACCCAGCCTGTCCAGTGACTTTGTTTGTTTGTTTTCTTTTCTTTATTTTTTTGAGATGGACTGTTGCTCTGTTGCCGAGGCTGGAGTGCATGGTGCGATCTTGGCTCACTGCAACCTCTGCTTCTCAGGTTCAAGTGATTCTCCTCAGCCTCCCAAGCAGCTGGGATTACAGGTGCATGCCACCACACCTGGCTGATTTCTGTGTTTTTAGTAGAGATGGGGTTTCACCATGTTGGCCAGGCTGGTCTCAAACTCCTGACCTCAGGTAATCCACCCACCTCAGCCTCCCAAAGTGCTGGGATTACAGGCATAAGCCACCATGACTGGCCTCATTTGTTTTCTTGAGGCATGGTCTCTTTCTGCCACCCAGGCTGGAGTGCAGTGGCGCGATCACTGCTTATTGCAGCCTGAACCTCCTGGGCTCAGGTGATCCTCCCACCTAAGCCTCCCAGGGAACCGGGACTACAGGTGCGTGCCATCATGGCCAGCAAAGTATTTTATTTTTTGTAGAAACAGGGTTTTGCCATTTTGCCTAGGCTGGCCTCCAACTCCTGGGCTCAAGTGATCCACCCACCTCGGCCTCCCAAAGTGTTGGGATTTACAGGCATGAGCCACCATGCCCCGCCAATGTCATTTTAAACACAGGAAAAGTCTTCTCTTGAAATTGAACTGGCGTGAAATTATGGGCATGATGGCTCGCACCTGTAATCCCAACACTTTAGGAGGCTGAGGTGGGCAGATCATTTGAGGTCAGGAGTTTGAGACCAACCTGAGCAACATGATGAAACTTTGTCTGTACTAAAAATACTAAAACTAGCTGGGTGTGATGGCACATGCCTGTAGTCACAACTACTTGGGAGGCTGAGTCAGAAGAATTGCTTAAACCTGGGAGGCAGAGGTTGCAGTAAGCCGAGACTCTGTCTCAAAAAAAAAAAAAAAAAAAAAAAAAAGAAATTGAACTGTGTTCAGATACAGTAAGGAAAGGAGAGGAGGAAAGACATATTCAACAGCTTGGTATACTCAGTCAGTACAGTTTTGCTCTCTCTGTAAGAGAGATGGGGAAAGGAGCTTACTGTGTTCTAGGAACTGTTAGAAGTTGAGTGTAGCTCTGAGTGGGTGAGAAAGGGGCAGTTGACAAGAGATGAAGTTGGAGAGGAATACAAGAGCCATAAAACTTAGGGCCAGTAGGGAATACAAATTTTATTCTAAGTATAATGAGAAGTATTAAAGTTGTTTCCCGTGGGGTGCGGTGGCTCACGCCTGTAATCCCAGAACTTTGGAGTCCGAGATGGGCGAATCATCTGAGGTCAGGAGTTCAAGATCAGCCTAGCCAACATGGTGAAGCCCCATCTCTACTAAAAATACAAAAATTAGCTAGGCGTGGTGGCACTCGCCTGTAATTCCAGCTACTTAGGAGGCTGAGGCAGGAGAATTGCTTGAACCCGGGAGGTGGAGGTTGCAGTGAGCTGAGATTGTGCCACTGCACCAGCCTGGGCAACAGAGTGAGACACCATCTCAAAATAAAATAAAATAAAGTTGTTTATTTTAGTTATATTTTGCTTTTTATTATGGAGACATCTCAAACATATACAAAAGTAGACAAAATATTACTCATTGCCCAGCTCCAACCCTCATTCATCACCTTTTCCAAACTTACAATTTCTTTTCTTTCTTTTTTTTTTTTGTTTATAGAGATGGGGTTTCACCATATTGGCCAGGATGGTCTCAATCTCTTAACCTTGTGATCCGCCTGCCTCGGCCTCCCAAAGTGCTGGGATTACAGGCATGAGCCACCTCGCCCGGTCTTCTTTT
This sequence comes from Ateles fusciceps, assembly GCA_036589455.1. Classification (NCBI taxonomy): domain Eukaryota; kingdom Metazoa; phylum Chordata; class Mammalia; order Primates; family Atelidae; genus Ateles; species Ateles fusciceps. Next base: position 23,887,538 of record JAZHEH010000681.1, on the reverse strand, counting down.
CTTTTTTTGGTAGGAGTTTTGCTCTGTTGCCCAGGCTGGAGTGCAGTGGTGCAATCTCGGCTCACTGCAACCTTTGCCTCCCGGGTTCAAACGATTCTCCTGTCTCAGCCTCCCGAGTAGCTGCGATTACAGATACCACCACCAAGCCTAGCTAATTTTTTTTTAAAAAAAGATGGGGTTTCACCATGCTGGTCAGGTTGGTCTTGAACTCCTGACCTCAGGTGATACGCCCGCCTTGGCCTCCAAAGTGCTTGGATTACAGGCGTGAGCCACCGCGCCTGACCTAATTTTTTGTATTTTTAGTAGAGATGGGTTTTCACCAGGTTGGCCAAGCTGTTCTTGAACTCCCAACCTCAAGTGATCCTCCTGCCTCAGCCTCTCAAAGTGCTGGGATTACAGGCGTGAGCCACTGCTCCCGGCCACTATCCCCATTTTAGAGAGGCAAAATCAAGGTACATAAAAACTTGTCCATGGTAACTGGCTAGAAAATTATAAAAGGAACTTGGGGGACTTGACAAAGAATGATAAACAAGGATCAGAAAAAAAAAAAAAGAGAAGGAACTTGGGTCCAGGCAGTCTAATTCCAGAGTCCTTCAAACTGCCTCTTGTCACTGTTGTCATTCAAAGAGGAGTTTCCGTATCTAGCATTTACACTAAGCTCTACATAAATTATCTCAAGTGACCTTCACAAAGTCTGTGAGATGGAGGTGTAATGTTGTTTACAGACAAGGAAACAGGCTCCAAACAGCTGGGTCACTTGCTCGGGGTTGTTTTTACTAATAAATGGCAGATAGGGCTGGGCGCAGTGGCTCATGCCTGTAATCCCAGCTCTTTGGGAGGCTGAGGCAGGCGGATCACTTGAGGTCAGGAGTTCGAGACCAGCCTGACCAATATGGTGAAACCCCATCTTAAAAAAAAAAAAAAAGAAAAAAAAAATGGCAAATAGGAATCCAGATCTGTCCAACTCCAGAATGAACACCCTTATATTATGCAATCTCTAAGATCAAGAAATACATGCTAGTCTCACAGCTGGAAGAATTCATCTGGTTCAAAAGCTTCCTTTCATAGATCTGAGGCCAAGAGAAGGGAAGTGTTGGGTCCAAGTTTGAGGCAGAGCTAGGAGTAGAAATTGCCTCATATTTATTGTCCAAGAATGATGCTTGGTAATAGGTGGTAGAAACACTATAAATAATTGAACTCTGGAGCTTCCGGAGTAGCTGGGATTACAGGCGCCTGCCACCACGCCCGGCTAATTTCTTTTTTCTTTTGAGACGGAGTCTCGCTGTTGCCCAGGCTGGAGTGCAGTGGCGCGATCTCGGCTCACTGCAACGTCCGCCTCCAGGGTTCAAGCGATTCTCCTGCCTTAGCCTCCCAAGCTGCTGGGATTACAGGCGTAAACCACCACGCCGGGCTGGTCTTGAACTGCTGACCTCAGGTGATCCTCCCTCCTCGGGCTCCCAAAGTGCTGGGATTACAGACGTGAGCCACTGCGCCCGCCCTAGTCTGTATGTCAATGGGTTTTTGAATAAAGTGGTTGCATATAGGGCGGATCGCCTTCCCGCTATCATCGTCTCGGGATTCTGCCCTGGGACTCCGATAGGTTGCGGAACCAATGTAAGAGGGTAGAGGACATCGCCGGATTAATTTTCCTGAGAGGCCTGGTATCTAGTTCCTTTCGTGTTTCCTGTCAGCGCGCATGCGTCGCCTGCGCTCCGCCGCTCCCGCTTCGGGCTCGGCTCGGGCTCCGGGATGTCCGCGTTGTGCGACCCTCCCGGGGCCCAGGGCCTCCTGGGCCTGCCCCGGCCACCCACGGTCCCGCGCCTCTCAGGTAGTTAGAGCCTTTGGCACCTTACCCCCCACCGCGCGGCCCCGTGCCCTTCCCTAGCCTTCTCGGTAGAAACTCGGATCCTACCTCGAGAACTCACGTCAGGGTTCTCAGATTCCTGATAGGGTCCTCACAGAACTCAGGGACTGCCTCACCAAAACAGGGCTCCAGTTCACGCCCTCCCAAGACCTCGGGACTGCCTCTCGCTAGACTCCAATGCCTAGCTACCCTCGACCCCGGCCTTCCTCTCCCAAGAGTCGGGGATATCAGAACTCTTGGGATCGCGGCTGCTCTGCCCATTTTTGACCCTAGGAAACCCAGGGTCCTGACTTCACAGAGACTCCCTGAGACCCCAGGCCTAGAACTACCCACTGAATGCAGTCCGGTTGAGATACTCCCTTATATTAGGGTGTTTTTTGAGGAAACAGAGGAATGGCACCGTCAGAGCCGTATCAGCACCTAGAGGATGCTGTCTTCTTTGACAGAAACGACGATAAGAGAAAGGGATTTGCCTCCTCCCATAACACTGGCTTCTGAACCTCTAAGAGTGAACCCATATGTTTCAGGAGGGAGAGGGTGGAAAAGCATTATTACTCTGTGCCCTGGAACACCCTGAGGTCCAGGCACTTTGAGGGTGCTGGGTAGGTGGTGGTTGTTGATGTGGTGGTAGGTGATTAAGATTTTGCAGAAGATGGAAAGAAACAGATGTTAGGAGGGAGAGCCCTTAATAAGGGGCTTACAATTTTTCTTTTCCATTAAGAGCAGATTCTGAGGTGCTTTTGTTGTGGGAAAGCAGGGGGCGGGGGACGGCGGGGGGTGGGGGGTAGTGGTGGAACGTGATAAAGCTGGGAAAGTGTCTTTTTTTTTTTGAGTCGGTCACCCTGTCGCCGAGGCCGGAGTGCAGTGGTGCGATCTCAGCTCACTGCAACCTCCACGTTCTGGGTTCAAGCAATTCTCGTGCCTCAGCCTCCCGAGTAGCTTGGATTACACCACGCCTGGCTAATTTTTTTTTTTTGTATTTTTAGTAGAGACGGGTTTTCACCATGTTGGCCAGGCTGGTTTCGAACTCCTGACTTCAAGTGATCCACCCTCCGTGGCCTCCCAAAGTGCTAGGATTACAGGTGTGAGCCACTGCAGCCAGCCTGGAAAGGTGTTTTAAAGTAGATATTATGGAAACACAAATATAGTCAATTCAACAAATATTTATTGACTACCTCCCATATACTACGCACCTCAGTAGAAGTGGATTCAGTGTTGAAGAGCACAGAAGTGGTTCCTACACTCTTGGAGCATATAGTCTGATTGTTTAACCTTGATTTTGTTTGTTTGTTTTTGTGATGGCACACACAGGCTGGAGTGCAATGGTGTGACTTTGGCTCACTGCAACCTCTGCCTCCAGGGCTCACGTGATTCTCCTGCCTCAGCCTTCCCAGTAGCTGGGATCACAGGCACATGCCACCATGCCTGTCTCATTTTTTTTTTTGTAGAGATGGGGTTTCACTATGTTTCTCAGACTGGTCTTGAACTTCTGGGCTCAACCGATCCACCAGCCTTACCCTCCCAAAATACTGGGATTATAGACATGAGTCACTGCAGCCAGCCTTGATTTATTTGTCTGTAAAATGGGATCATAATAGTACCTACCTTACTGAATTCTTGTCAGGATTTAAATAATACATGCAAAGTACTTAAAAGAGTACCTGACACATTCTAAGAGTTATCTGTTACTGATATTATTACTGTTGTCATCAAAAGAAACATAGCTTTTATTGAGTGATTAGTGTGAATCAGGTATGGTATGTAAGTGTTTTTTTTTTTCACTCAGACCATCCTTCTGCAGTACTTAAGTGCTTTATAAACATTCTCAGCCAGGCATGGTGCCTCACACCTGTAATCCCAGCACTTTGGTAGGCTAAGGTGGGCAAACTGCTTGAGGCCACAAAACCAGCCTGGGGAACAAAGCCAGACCTCATTTCTTTTCTTTTCTTTTTTCCCCCCTGAGACAGAGGCTTGCTCTGTCGCCCAGGCTGGAGTGCAGTGGTGCCATCTCAGCTCACTGCCACCTCTGCCTCCTGGGTTCAAGCAGTTCTCCTGCCTCAGCCTCCCAAGTAGCTGGGATTACAGGCGCCCACGACCACGTCTGGTTAATTTTTGTATTTTTAGTAGAGGGTTTCACCCTCTTGGCCAGGCTGGTCTCAAACTCCTGACCTCATGATCTGCCTTCCTTGGCCTCCCAACGTGCTGGATTTACAGGCATGAGCCATTGGGCCCAGCCTGCCAGACCTCATTTCTACAAAACAGTAAAAAAATTAGCTGGGTGTCATGGCAAGTGCTTGAAGTCCCAGCTACTCAGGAGGCTGAGATGGGAGGATGCTTTGAGTCTGGGAGTTCAAGACTGCAGTGAGCTGTGATCTTGGCACTGCACTCCAGCCTGGGTGATGGAGTGAGACCCTGTCTCACAAACAGGCCGGGCTCAGTGGCTTACTCTTGTAATCCTAGCACTTTGGGAGGCTGAGGTGGGTAGATCGCTTGAGGTCAGGAGTTTGAGACTAGCCTGGGTAACATGGTAAAACCCCGTTTCTACTAAAAATACAAAAATCAGCTGGGCATGGTGGCGCACGCCTGTACTCCCAGCTACTCTGGTGGCTGAGGCAGGAGAATTGCTTGAATCCAGGAGGTGGAGGTTGCAGTGAGCCAAGATGGCACCATTGCACTCCAGCCTGAGCGACAAAGACTCTATCTCAAAAAAACAAAACAAAGAAAAACAAGTAAACATTCTCTTATGAGGGAAGTATTATTATCCCTATTTTCTTTCTTTTTTTTTTTTTTTTTGAGACAGAGTCTTGCTCTGTTGCCCAGGCTGGAGTACGGTGGCATGATCTCAGCTCACTGCAACCTCTGCTTCAGCCTCCTGTGTAGTTGAGATTACAGGCACGTGCCACCATACCTGGCTAATTTTTGTATTTTTAGTAGAGACGGGGTTTCACCATCTTGGCCAGGCTGGGCTTGAACTCCTGACCTCATGATCCACCCGCCTTGGCCTCCCAGAGTGCTGGGATTACAGGCATGAGCCACCGTGCTCTATTATCCCTATTTTACATAAAAGACAAAGCTCATACAGGCAAGCTAAGTTGCCTAACATCTCACAACACTCTAAGTCTGTTTCTTTTCCTTCCTTGTAGTGCTCAGGAGCTGTCTCAGGAAATCAAGGCTTTTCTGACTGGCGTAGACCCTATTCTGGGCCACCAGCTCTCAGCCCGGGAACATGCTCGCTGTGGTCTTCTCCTGCTCCGCTCTTTGCCACCTGCTCGGGCTGCTGTGCTTGACCACTTGAGAGGTGTCTTTGATGAGAGTGTCCGGGCCCACCTGGCTACCCTGGATGAAAGCCCCGTGGCTGGTCCACCTCACCTCCGTCCACCTCCACCCTCCCATGTCCCTGCTGGGGGACCTGGTCTAGAGGATGTGGTTCAGGAAGTGCAGCAGGTGCTGTCTGAGTTTATTCGGGCCAACCCAAAGGCCTGGGCACCTGTGATTAGTGCATGGTCCATTGACCTCATGGGGCAACTCAGCAGCACGTACTCGGGCCAACACCAGCGTGTTCCCCATGCTACTGGCTCTCTCAATGAACTGCTACAGCTGTGGATGGGTTGTAGGGCCACGCGTACATTAATGGACATCTATGTGCAGTGCCTCTCGGCTCTCATTGGTAGCTGCCCAGATGCATGTGTGGATGCCTTGCTGGATACTTCTGTTCAGCATTCTCCACACTTTGACTGGGTTGTGGCACATATCGGCTCCTCTCTTCCCCGGCACCATCATTTCCCGAGTTCTCTCCTGTGGCCTTAAGGACTTTTGTGTCCATGGTGGGGCTGGTGGTGGAGCTGGCAGTAGTGGTGGAAGCTCTTCTCAGACCTCCTCTACAGACCCCTTCCCCTGGATCTCCTGCCATTCCTGCGGAGAACGGGTGCCCAAGATTGCCTCAGTTGTAGGCATCCTAGGGCACCTGGCCTCCCGCCACGGAGATAGCATCCGACGGGAGCTCCTGCGAATGTTCCATGATAGCCTGGCAGGGGGCAACTGGAGGCCGCAGTGGGGGACCCCCTCCCTTCAGGCCACGGTTCCCTTTCCTACTGCAGCTGGCAGTCATGTCACCAGCTTTGCTGGGCACAGTCTCCGGAGAGCTTGTGGATTGCCCTCAAGCCCCCAGCTGTACTGAGCCAGCTGCAGCAACACCTGCAAGGATTCCCCCGAGAGGAGCTGGACAACATGTTGAACCTGGCTGTGCACCTGGTGAGCCAGGCCTCTGGGGCAGGTGCCTACCGCTTGCTGCAGTTCCTGGTGGACACAGCTATGCCTGCTTCAGTCATTACTACCCCAGGGCCTGGCTGTGCCAGACACCGTGCGTGAGGCCTGTGACCGACTAATCCAACTGCTGCTGCTGCACCTGCAAAAACTGGTTCATCACCGGGGGAGGGTCTCCTGGCGAAGGGGTGCTGGGCCCGCCCCTCCTCCCCCGCCCAGTGCCCTTCTTAGATGCACTAAAAAACCATGTTGGAGAGCTGTGTGGAGAGACATTAAGACTGGAACGGAAGCGCTTCCTCTGGCAGCACCAGCTCTTGGGCCTGCTGTCTGTCTATACCCGTCCCAGTTGTGGACCTGAGGCCTTGGGCCATCTGCTGAGCCGAGCCCGAAGCCCTGAAGAGTTGAGTTTGGCCACCCAGTTATATGCAGGGCTAGTGGTCAGTCTCTCTGGCCTCCTGCCTCTGGCTTTCCGAAGCTGCCTGGCTCGGGTGCATGCGGGAACATTACAGCCTCCCTTCACGGCCCGATTCCTGCGCAACTTGGCACTGCTAGTAGGGTGGGAACAGCAGGGTGGCGAGGGCCCTGCAGCCCTAGGGGCCCACTTTGGGGAATCTGCTTCAGCCCATCTGTCTGACCTGGCACCTCTCTTACTACATCCTGAGGAGGAAGTAGCTGAAGCTGCTGCCTCCCTCCTGGCCATTTGTCCGTTTCCTCCTGAAGCCTTGTCCCCCCTCCCAGCTCCTGGGACTGGTGAGGGCTGGGGTGCACCACTTCTTCGCCTCTCTGAGGCTGCATGGGCCTCCAGGTGTGGCTTCAGCCTCTCAGCTTCTCACCCGCCTGTCTCAGACGTCCCCAGCTGGGCTCAAGGCTGTTCTGCAGCTGCTGGTTGAGGGAGCCTTACATCGAGGAAACACAGAACTATTTGGAGGGGAAGTAGATGGGGACAATGAGACTCTCTCAGTTGTTTCAGCTTCTTTGGCTTCTGCCTCCCTGTTGGACACTAACCGGAGGCACACAGCAGCTGTGCCAGGCCCTGGTGGGATTTGGTCAGTTTTCCATGCTGGAGTCATCGGCCGTGGCTTGAAGCCACCCAAGTTTGTCCAGTCACGAAATCAGCAGGAAGTGATCTATAACACCCAGAGCCTCCTCAGCCTCCTAGTTCATTGCTGCAGTGCCCCAGGGGGCACTGAATGTGGGGGATGCTGGGGGGCGCCCGTCCTGAGCCCGGAGGCAGCCAAAGCAGTGGCAGTGACCTTGGTGGAGAGTGTGTGTCCTGATGCAGCTGGTGCAGAACTGGCCTGGCCCCCCGAGGAACATGCCCGGGCCACCGTGGAGCGGGATCTCCGCATTGGCCGGCGCTTCCGGGAACAGCCCCTGCTCTTGAGCTGTTAAAGCTGGTGGCAGCTGCTCCCCCAGCCCTGTGCTACTGTTCCGTACTACTTCGGGGGCTGCTGGCCGCCCTCTTGGGCCATTGGGAAGCCTCTCGCCACCCTGACACGACCCACTCCCCCTGGCACCTGGAGGCATCCTGCACCTTAGTAGCTGTCATGGCTGAGGGAAGCCTCCTGCCTCCGGCCCTGGGTAATATGCACGAGGTATTTAGCCAACTGGCACCTTTCGAGGTGCGTCTGCTGCTGCTCAGTGTCTGGGGCTTTCTTGCGGGAGCATGGGCCCTTGCCCCAAAAGTTCATCTTCCAATCAGAGCGGGGTCGCTTCATCCGGGACTTCTCCAGGGAGGGTGGAGGTGAGGGTGGACCCCATCTGGCTGTGCTGCACAGTGTCCTCCACCGCAACATCGACCGCCTGGGCCTTTTCTCTGGTCGTTTCCAGGCACCTTCACCGTCCACTCTCCTTCGACAGGGGACGTAGCCTTTTCTTGCTCTGGAAGCCCAGGAAGGTTGAGCATTGAGAGAGGGAAGGGACTAATGTTCTACGGAAGTGTGGAGGTTTCTCTTCTAAGTCCTTGGCGTAAAGGGCGCTGTCACTTTTTTCTCTCCCATCTCTTTTTTTTCTAAATAAAATTTGCCGAGTTGAGAAAACCAGTCCAATACTTCTGTCAAGCTGAGAGCGTGCGAAGTCGGACAGCGCCCGGCTCTGGACGTTCCCGCCCCTGGCCTGAAGCCCCGCCCCCTGCGATAATTTGGAGTGTGCACTCGACCAATGACAGTCGCCCGGCGGCGCCAAGGGCCGAACCAATGAGAAGGCCGGAAGGGGCGGGAACTAGCATACGTGGCTGAGCGCGCGTGGTGGGGCGGGAGGTTCGGGGTCAAGGAGCAAACTCGGCACAAGATGGCGGCGGTAGCGGCAGTGGCGGCGCGTAGGAGGCGGTGAGGAGCCCGGAACCTGGGGGGCGCGCCTGGGACGCCCCTAGATCCCCCAAGCCCCATTCCACTCCTCCTGTATGTTCTCTTGACACTCTGCCACCCCCGGCCTCGCGAGGAACTTTTGTTCTTCTGAAGGCGGCCTCAGACGCCTCCAGTCTCCCCGTGGTAGATCCGCGCGACGCTGGGGGCTCTTGCGCGGCGGCTCAAAAAAGCCGCAGCTGTGCCCCTTTCTTGGCCTTGGCCGCTCCCAGCCGGCGCCATCCTTTGGCTGCTCGCTGCGGTCAACGTCGCCGCCCCCTTCCTGCAGTGCGCGGGGCCGTAGGGGCGGGGGACAAGATGAGGCCTGGCCTCGGGGAATGCAGCCTGATGCCCTGCGGCCCCTCGGCTGAGCTGGAAGCACCCGGCCAGCCGTTAAGCCTGCACTACCCTTCTTGCTGTATCCCGTAGAACTCCGAATCCTCCTCTGCCCTTCTCTTCACGTGAGCACCAGCTCTGGCTTAGTTCAGTGTCCACGGTCGCTGGGCACGGCTGGGCCAGGGTCCATCCAGTAAGCTCACAGTTAGCGTGGGTGATGTTGCTCAAACACAACACGTAATCGAATGGCTTGGTTCACGCTCTCGAGTTTATATTACCGGGGGGGGCGGGGGGGGAGAGATTCGAAACATCACCAGCACCACAAAATGTTTACGAGGAACTAACGGATGTACCGGGATGGGGTAGGCGTGTACTGTCCGAAGCAGTGAAGAAAGCATGGATCATAAACTCAGTTCTCTGGGAGCCTGTGATCTGAAACAATAATGGGTGCACTTTGCCCTGCAGCTCATTCCAGACTTTGGCTTATGAACACTTCTCTTTTGGGGTGGTCAGGGCCTCCATGAATTTCTAGGGCCCTCCAACAGGTCATATCTGAAAGATGCTTTAGAAATCCTATCTCCATGGGCGTTTTCCTAAACCGATTTTACAGACTGTGCAAATAGGGCCCCCAGAGGATATTTAGCTCACTGTACTTCTGATTGCTGCTGCTTTTGGCAGGTGGACATGGGTCAGTGACTGAGAGTGCCTGCTGCAGTCAGGTCACTGCAGGACCTGTGCCACATGCGTTGCTATAGAGTTTTCTGGTAGCATTTATTCTATTGGTTTTGCTAGTACTTATTCCTGTTTGTCCTATTAAACCATGGTGCCTAGTGTTTTCCTCATTTTTCTGTCTCCGCGCTGTGGAATAGTTGCTTTATACATTCCTCTGGAGCTGGAGGGCTCACTGTGATCTCCTTTCTGGTAACTTTCTTTTAGCTTTCAAGTAGATGCTGAAACTAATGCTAGGTAACTAGATACAACGTGTATAATAGATCCTGTGTTTAGGTACCTTATTATAGGTTGTAAAATTTTATTTATATATATATTTATTTATTTATTGAGACAGGGCCTTGCTCTGTTTCCCAGGTTGGAGTGCAGTGGTGCTTACTCCAGCCTCCACCTCCCGAGTTTTAAGAAGGACTCTTGTTCTGTCACCCAGGCTGGAGTGCAGTGGCACAGTCTTGGCTCATTGCAACCTCCGCCTCCCGGGTTCAAGCAATTCTCCTGCCTCAGCCTGCCAAGTAGCTGGAACTGCAGGCGCAATACCATGCCCAGCTAATTCTTTTTTTTTTTTTTTGTATTTTTAGTAGAGATGGGGTTTCATCATGTTGGCCAGGCTGGTCTCAAACTCCTGACCTCAGGTGATTCACCTGCCTTGGCCTCTTAAAGTGCTGGAATTACAGGTGTCAGCCATTGTACCTGGCCTAATTTTTGTATTTTTAGTAGAGATGGAGTTTCGCCATGTTAGCCAGGCTGGTCTTAAACTAGCTACAAAGTGCTGGGATTATAGGCATAAGCCACCATGTCCCCAGCCTGGGGAACTTTTGTGAGACCTCATATTTACAAAAAAAAATTTTTTTTTTTGGTGGCAGAGTTTTGCTCTCATTGCTCCGGCTGGATCTTAGCTCATCATAACCTCTGCCTCCCGGGTTCAAGTGATTCTTCTGCCTCAGCCCCCTGAATAGCTGGGATTATAGGCATATGCCACCGCTCCCAGCTAATTTTGTATTTTTAGTAGAGACAGGGTTTCTCCATTTTGGTCAGGCTGGTCTCAAACTCCTGACCTCAGGTGATCTGCCTGCCTTGGCCTCCAAAGTCCTGGGATTACAGGCGTGATCCATTTCACTCAGCCCAAAAATTTTTAAAAAATAAGCTGGGCGGCTGGATACCCATCTGGAAGTAAACTCCAACCGTATATTCACCAAGAAAACAAAGAAAGGGAAAAGAAGTATGCATGTAAAGAAGTGGTTCTGAACCCAGGTTGCTCTTTAGAGCTTTAGAAAACTAGCCGGGTGTGGTAGCTCACGCCTGTAATCCCAGCACTTTGGAAGGCCAAGGTGGGCGGATTACAAGGTCAGGAGATTGAGACCATCTTGGCCAACATGGTGAAACCCCGTTTCTATTAGAATACAAAAAATTAGCTGGGTGTGGTGGCACGTGCCTGTACTCCCAGCTACTTGGGAGGCCAAGGCAGGGGAATCGCTTGAACCTGGGAGACAGGTTGCAGTCAGACGAGATCTCGCCACTGCATTCAAGCCTGGTGACAGAGCAAGACTCTGTCCCAGGGCGTGGTGGCTTACTCCTGTAATCTCAGCACTTTGTGAGGCCAAGGTGGGCGGATCATGAGGTCAGGAGTAGGAGGCCAGCCTGGGCAACATAGTGAAACTCTGTCTCTACTGAAAATACAAAAAATTAGCTGAGCATGGTGGTCGGCGCCTGTAATCTCAGCTACTCAGGAGGCTGAGGCGGGAGAATCGCTTGAACCCAGGAGGCAGAGATTGCAGTAAGCTGAAATCCACTGTACTCCAGCCTGAGTGACAGACTGAGACTCCTTCTTAAAAAAAAAAAAAAAAATGTCTGATGCCCAGAATTCTCTCTAATTAAGTTAAAATCTCTAGATGTAAGACCAGGGCACTGATACTGTTAAAAACTGCAGTGGCTCATACTATAATCTCAACACTTTTTTTTTTTTTTGAGTCAGAGTCTTGCTCTGTTGCCCAGGCTGGAGTACAATGGCAGTCTTCACTGCCACCTCTGCCTCCCGAGTTCAAGCAATTCTCCTGCCTCAGCCTCCTGAGTAGCTGGAATTACAGGTACTGGCAACCACGCCCGGCTAATTTTTGTATTTTTAGTAGATACGGGGTTTCACCATATTGGCCACACTGATCTACAACTCCTGACCTCGTGATCCGCTCGCCTCAGCCTCCCAAAGTGCTGGGATTACAGGTGTGAGCCACTGCGCCTGGCCCCCTAAAAAATTTTTTTAAAGATTTACTGGGCGCTCTGATGTACCTGCAGTCCCAGCTACTTTGGAGGGCGAGGCAGGTGGATCACTTGAGGTCTGGAGTTTGAGATCAGCCTGGCCAACATGGTGAAACTTTGTCTCTACTGAAAATACAAAAATTAGGGCAGGCACGGTGGCTCACGCCTATAATTCCAGCACTTTGGGAGGCCGAGGTAGACAGATCATGAGGTCAGGAAATTGAGACCATCCTGGCCAACATGGTGAAACCCTGTCTCTACTAAAAGTACAAAAATCAGCCAGGCATGGTGGCTCGTGCCTGTAATCCCAGGTACTCGGGAGACTGAGGCAGGAGAATTGCTTGAACCAGGAGGTTTCGGTAGGCTGAGATTGCGTCAGTGCACTCCAGCCTGGTAACAGAGTAAGACTCTGTCTCAAAAAAAAAAAAAAAAAGGCCCGGCATGGTGTCATGCTCTTGTATTTCCAGCTACTCAGGAGGTTGAGGCATGAGAATCACTTGAACCCAGAAGGCAGAGGTTACAGTTGAGCTGAGATCCCGCCACTGCACTCCAGCCTAGGTGATGGAGTGAGACTGTCTCAAAAAAAAAAAAAAATTGCAGGCGGAATCAAAACCTAGTAATATAAAGTGGTTACCCATGCCCCTAGGGGTGCATTAGGGCTCAGTACATTTTAGCTTTTGTTATTTTTTTTCAGCTTTAGGTAGTGATGGTGGTGTTTCGAAGATACAGGAGTGGAAATCAGAAAAACGGGCTGCCTAGGGTGTTGGACTTTAAGACCCTAGGAACTAACTGGCAGGCTAGCCAAGGGTACATCTTTTTTTTTCTTTTTTTCTGAGATGAAGTTTTGCTCCATCACCCAGGCTGGAGTGCAGTGATATGGTCTTAGCTTACTGCAACCTCTCCCTCTGGGGTTCAAGCAATTCTCATGCCTCAGCCTCCCGAGTAGCTGGGACTATAGATGCTCAATGCCATGCTCAGCTGATTTTTGTATTTTAAGTAGAGATGGAGTTTTATCATATTGGCCAAGCTGGTCTTGAACTCCTGACCTCATGTGATCCACCTGCCTCAGCCTCCCAAAGTGCTGGGATTGCAGGCATGAGCCACCACACCCAGCCAGAGGATACATCTTTACCGTTTTTTCTTTTTTTAAAATTTTTTTGGAGAAAGAGTTTCACTGTTGTCGTCCAGGCTGGAGTATAGTGGCATGATCTCCATTCACTGCAACCTCACAGTAGTTGGGATTATAGGCGTGCGCCACCACGCCCGACTAATTTTTGTATATTAGTAGAGATGGGGTTTCACCATGTTGGCCAGGCTGGTCTCGATCTCCTGACCTCAGGTGATCTGCCCACCTCGGACTCCCAAAGTGCTAGGATTACAGGTGTGAGCCACTGTGCCCGGCCCTCATCTTTAACTTTTTAACTCTGCATCCACCCAGTGTCTTGCCCATGGAAATATGTAGCTTGCTTTGTTTCTCTGTTCCACACATACAGTACTACCATTTCCTCTGAGACTGGCTGTTACTACTCCTTTCCTCTGAGAGGCTGATGTCACCAGAGTCAACACCAGGGCCTCTGAAGGGGAAAGATCTTTTGTCTGCTCTGCCTTTCAAAGGGAAGGTGTAGCCCATCGAGGTGGCTTACGCCTGTAATTACAGCACTCACTGTAATCCCAGCGTGGTGGGTGGATCACCTGAGGTTGGGAGTTTGAGACCAGCCTGGCTAATAAGGTGAAACCTCATCTCTACTAAAAATACAAAAACTAGCCGGGCATGGTGGTGTGCACCTGTAATTCCTGCTACTGGGGAGGCTGAGGTGGGAGAATCGCTTGAACCCAGGAGGCAGAGGTGGAGGTTGCAGTCGTCTGAGATCACAACACTGCACTCCAGCCTGGGTGACAGAGCGAGACTCCGTGTCAAAAAAAAAAAAAAAAAAAAAGGGAAGATGTGAGTGAGCCAACTTCTCAGGCCTGACCCTTAACCCCATCCATGTCCACTCTGCCTCCTTTTCTATTTAATGTGACTCCATCTTTCTCCCCTCTTTCCTCAATTGTCTTCTAATGCTCTGACAGGAAGAGCTTTTCCTTCTGAAGAAGGGTCCTTCCTGACCCCCATGCTGATTGCTCCGTCTTTGTCCTTTTCTCCATAGGTCTTGGGCATCTTTGGTACTGGCTTTTTTAGGAGTCTGCCTGGGGATTACACTTGCTGTGGATAGAAGCAACTTTAAGACCTGTGAAGAGAGTTCTTTCTGCAAGTATGATATTTCTGGGAGAGGAGGATGGAATGTAGGGTAATGTGGGAGGTGTCTGTGGCAGATGGAGTGCCTAAGGACACTGCAGGTGATAGAGGGACCTAGGGACATTGCAGGTGGCCACCTACCTTACTTCCCAACCCTTCCACTTGGCAGGCGACAACGAAGCATACGGCCAGGCCTCTCTCCATACCGAGCCTTGCTGGACTCTCTACAGCTTGGTCCTGATTCCCTCACGGTCCATCTGATCAATGAGGTCACCAAGGTCAGGCGAGACAAGGAAGAGTCTGGTGGGGGGTGGGGCAATGGCTGTGGGGTAATTTGGAAAGGGGGGAGATTGTGGCCAGCATCTTATCCCAGTCTAATCTGTGACTTTTACTTTATGAAGAAATGTGATCTTGGCCCTTAGGGAAGGAAGAGACCCCTTAGGAGAGAATGGGTTCAAAGTGGATTCCTTGGTGTAGCCCCTTGCTTTTCTGCAAATCCAAACCTCTGTCACCGCAGGTGTTGCTGGTGCTAGAGCTCCAGGGGCTTCAAAAGAACATGACTCGGATCAGGATTGATGAACTGGAGCCTCGGCGACCCCGATACCGTGTGCCAGATGTTTTGGTGGCTCATCCGCTGACAGCTCGGTAAATGTTTCCTAAAAACTTCAATTTCTGTGCTCCCGAAACTTCCTTATGAACTGTTTTTTGGTGACTGACATTTTTTACCAAAGTAAGGTAATAGTTAACTAGAACGTTGCCATACTCAAACTTTCCCCACCTCTTCTTCTATTTCACTTTTCTCTTTACCCCTTTATCCTCATTCATTTGTTCATTCATTCATTCAGCAAACAAGTACTGCTTTCTCTTCCCCCGCCAGACCTGGACCAGGTGCTGGTGGTGTAAATGGAAATAAACAAGGCCCTGTTTATTTCCAGATCTAGTCCTCCAGGAATACAATGTCTGCCTGCTTGCTTGTTTGCTTCTTCCCTTCCCCTTCCCCTTCCCCTTCCCCTTCCCCTTCCTCTTCCTCTTCCTCTTCCCCTTCCTCGCAGATATTCAGAATAGGATTACTCAGATTCTTGAGTCATGATACCCTGTCATCTGGGTTCCATGCATCCATGCATGGCTTTTTCTTAAATACATAATTTAGAAAATAACATAGTGGCTGGGCATGGTGGCTCACGCCTGTAATCCCAGCACTTTGGGTTGTCAAGGTGGGCAGATCATGAGGAGTTCGAGACCAGCTAGGCCAACATAGTGAAACCCCATCTTTACTAAAAATACAAAAATTAGCTGGGTGTGGTGGCAGGTGCCTGTAATCCCAGCTACTCAAGAGGCTGAGGCAGGAGAATTGCTTGAACCCAGCAGGTGGAGGTTGCGGTGAGCTGAGATTGCATCACTGCACTAAAGCCTGGGTGACAGAGCGAGACTCTGTTTTTTAAAAAAAGAAAAGAACATAGTAAATACTCCACCCTATAAACTCTCCACTCAGCCCAACCATATGCTTCTCACTGTCCTGTACTCTTGACTGTTCCAGATGTAGGTAGTTGTTATTCTGAAGCTTATTCTTTTGCCTTTTTTTGTTGTACAGTTGTATTAATGTGTATACATAAATACACGTGTATATATGCGCCTAAGCAATAAGTTATATATATTTTTCGTTTTTGAGCTTTACAGAGGAGGTACATGTAGTCTTCTGGGATTTCCATTTTTTCTCATAACTTTAATACCCTTTCATATAGCTCTAGTTTATTCTTTTTTTTTTTTTTTTTTTTTTGAGGTAGAGTTTTGCTCTTATTGCCCAGGCTGAAGTGTAGTGGCACTGTCTCGGCTCACCACAGCCTCCGCCTCCTGGGTTCAAGCGATTCTCCTGCCTTAGCCTCCTGAATAGCTGGGATTACAGACATGCGCCACCACGCCCAGCTAATTTTGTGTTTTTAGTAGAGCTGGGGTTTCTCCATGTTGGTCAACCTGGTCTTGAACTCCCAACTTCAGTTGATCCGCCTGCCTCAGCCTCCCAAAGTGCTGGGATTACGGGTGTGTGCTGCTGCGCCCGGCTTAGAAATTTTTAATTTTAGTGTAGTTAGATGTATCAAGTCTTTTATTTTCTGGTGTTAGCCTTTTCTTTGTTGTGTTTAAATAGTCTTTCTTTACCTCAAGGTCAGAAAAATATATACATGTTCATATATTTTTTCTAGATGGAGTCTTGCTCTGCCTCCCAGGTTGGAGTGCAGTGGTACGATCTTGGCTTACTGCAACCTCTGCCTCCCGGGATCAAGCGATTCTCCTGCCTCAGTCTCCCGAGTAGCTGGGAATACAGGTGCACACCACCGTGCCCGGCTAATTTTTGTATTTTTTAGTAGAGGTGAGGTTTCACTATGTTGGCCAGGCTGATCTTGAACTCCTGACCTCATGATCCGCCCACCTCAGCCTTCTGAAGTGCTAGGATTACCGGAGTGAGCCACTGCACCCAGCCAAAAATATATATTTAAATTTTCTTCTAAAGCTTTTGCTTTTATTTATTTACTAATTTTGAGACCGGATTGATACTGGCTAATTTTTGCATTTTTGGTTGAAATGGGGTTTCAGCATGTTGCCCAGGCTGGTCTATACCAGGGTTCAAGTGATCTACCTGCCTTGGCCTTCCAAAGTGCTGGGATTACAATCGTGAGCCACCGAGCCCAGCCTAAAGCCTTTACTTTTAAATTCTAGGTCGACTGGGCATAGTGGTTCACGCCTGTTCCCAGCCCTTTTGGGAGGCCAAGGCGGGCAGATCACCTGAGGTCAGGAGTTTGAGACCAGCCTGGCCAACATGGTGAAACCCCATCTCTACTGAAAATACAAAACTTAGCCAGGTGGTGGGTGCCTGCAATCTCAGCTACTTGGGTGGCTGATGCATGAGAACCACATGAACCCAGGAGGCAGGGGCTGCAATGAGCCAAGATCGAGCCACTGCACTCCAGCCCGGGTGACAGAGGAAGACTCAGTCTCAAGAAAAAAACAATTTTAAGTCATAATCTTTCTGGAGTTGATATTTGTATCTGGTATTAGATAGAAATACGATATCAAGGGGTCAGGCCTGGTGGCTCAGCTCAGGTCTCTAATCCCAGCACTTTGAGAGCCCAAGGCAGGTGGATCAGTTGAGGTTAGGAGTTCGAGACTAGCCTGGCCAACATGGCGAAATCCCATCTGTACTAAAAATATTTTAAAAATTAGCAGGGCATGTTGGCCCCTGCCTGTAATCCCAGTTACTTGGGAGGCTGAAATCAGGAGAATCGCTTGAACCTGAAAGGTGGAGGTTGCAGTGAGCCAAGATTGTGCCAGTGCACTCCAGCCTGGGTGACAGAGTGAGACTTCGTCTCAAAAAAAAAAAAATTATATCAATTTTCTTTTTTTTTTAAATTTGAGACGGAGTCTCGCTCTGTCCCCAGGCTGGAGTGCAATGGTGAGATCTTGGCTCACTGCAACCTCTGCCTCCTGGGTTCCAGTGATTCTCCTGCCTCAGCCTCCTGAGTAGCTGGGACTATAGGCACACACTGCCACGCCTGGCTAATTTTTTATGTTTTAGTAGAAATGGGGTTTCGCTGTCTTGCCCAGGCTGGTCTTGAACTCCTGAGCACAGGCAATCCGGCCGCCTCAGCCCCTGAAAGTAGGACTACAGGCGTGAGCTACCACACCCGGCCTCGTTTGTCTTCCTATATGCAAAGTCAGTTTTTTTAATGTGGAAAATGTTTTTTCAACTCCATTATTGAATAGTTATCCTTTCCTCACTCATCTGCTATGCCATCTCTTAGTATTTAGTACATTTCAAAGTAATAAGTATTCTTGGATCTGTTTTTGGAGCCTTTATTTGATTCTGTTGATAACTTGTCCATCCCTGTTCTATTACCACACTGCCTATTGCTCTTAGCAGGTAGATCACCTTATCTTGTGAGGTGTCATTACTCTTCTTGGCCCTTTGCAATTCCTTATATTTCTTTGATATTTCTTCCAGGCTTTCTGTGTCTGGTCGTGATGACAACAGTGTGGAGTTAACCATGGCTGAGGGACCCTACAAGATCATCTTGACAGCACGACCATTCCGCCTTGACCTCCTAGAGGACCGAAGTCTTCTGCTTAGTGTCAATGCCCGAGGACTCTTGCATTTTGAGCACCAGAGGGCCCCTAGGGTCTCGTGAGTACAGGGGTTGGGACTGCAGGGAACCTAGTGTGAAGAGCGTAGGGGTGTTGTGGGGTATGGCACTGGGAGGAGACAGGCTGGCAGGACAGCCAGTTAGGGGCTGGGGGCTGGGAGAAGCTCTCTCTCAGAGAGTAGGAACCAGACCTGGGTGTAATTTTTTCCATTTCCTGTACAGACCAGGAGGCAATCACTTTTGTCCCTGAGCTGTACCCTGGGCATCTCTGGGAGGCCTGCCTGGGTCTGTGTCTCCTCCTTCCCCTTCTTACATCATCACATTTCCCAGATTTATTTTCTTCCTTTTTATTTTTTATTGTTTTGGTTTCTTTTTCCCCCCATCTCTGGAAGTTTGTCGACTGAAACTCACTTTTATGTTTCTGTTTTTGTGTTGGTTTTGTGCCTCTTTTTCCCCTTCCCTACCCATCTCCTCCTGCCCCAGTTTCTCGGATAAAGTTAGTCTCACGCTCGGTAGCATATGGGATAAGATCAAGAACCTTTTTTCTAGGTAAATCCATGGCCCCTGGTACTGTATCTATTCCTCTGCCCTTACCCATTCTTCACTCTAGCCTTCAGGGGGAGGTGCCCAGACCCTTCCATGCCCAGCCTTTCACTCACCCTACTTTCCCCTGCTGTGTGATATTTGGTCCCCTGTTACCTGTTACCCTGGCTGGGAGCTGCCTGGAAGAGGAAGATGAAATACTAGAAGTCAGGTCCTTAAGGATATAGGGAGCTTACTGCTTTGCCAAGGGATAGAGAGATCTGCCTATTGCTGGGGTTCCTGACTCTCAGCTGACATGCACCTGAGGTTCTGGGCAGAGCTACCTGCCCTTGAAAGCATTTTTTTTGGCAGAACCTCTTGAAGTCCCTATGTATAGCTGTAGAGGCTTCGTGTAGTATGACCTACATGCCTTTGCAAAGCCCTTGTGTCAGGCCAGGAGGCTGAGGCCCAGGGAGGGCAGTTGGGGCCAGAATCTCTCAGTAGAGGCAACAGAGCCAGGATTGGCATTCATAACTCAGGCCCTTGAATCAACGTGCCTATCTCTTCTGGGATGTTGGCAGAGGCTGGTTTTCAGGCCTGTGCTTCTTGGTGGCACTTATTACTCATTTTCCTTCTCATTTCTCTCCCCATCCTTTGCAAACTTATCTGCTCATTGTGGGTTCCCTCTCCAAGATTTAACATTTAGTCCCTTCCTCCAATTGCCTTCGTTCCTTTGGACCCTTGGCTCTCTATTCCCCCACCCCTCCTTCCACTAGCCCCTCGTCCCTGCCCCCTCTGGATTGGAGCAGACAGCTCTCCTACCTTCCAGGCAAGGATCAAAAGACCCAGCTGAGGGCGATGGGGCCCAGCCTGAGGAAACATCCCGGGATGGCGACAAGGCAAGTTGGAGGGGTGGGTGGTTGGAAGATAGGGCTGGCTGGGAGGCTGGAGGGGAAAGGCCCACAAGAAACTTGAACTTAGTCTCACCATCAGGGATGGGACTTAGTTGGTGGGGAGGGGGAAGAGGACTGGTATGATTGGATAGTGGTCCCCTGTTCTTCTTACAGCCAGAGGAGACTCAGGGGGAAGGCAGATAAAGATGAGCCAGGAGCCTGGGAGGAGACATTCAAAACTCACTCTGACAGCAAGCCATATGGTGAGGGGCTGGGAGTGCCTTGGGCTGGTGTGCAGGGCTCCTTTCCAAGCAGAAGCTCTGAAGCTTGTTCTTTGTTTTTGTTCCAGGCCCCATGTCTGTGGGTTTGGACTTCTCTCTGCCAGGCATGGAGCATGTCTATGGGATCCCTGAGCATGCAGACAATCTGAGGCTGAAGGTCACTGAGTGAGTCCTATGGTGACACCAGGAAGAATAGAGTTGGGCAGGAAGGAGTCAGGCCTTTAGGGAGGTGTTTGTGCATTTTCGAATACTCCAGACAAGTATGGGTCACTTCCTGTGTCCAGAATCATCTTTGGTGATCAGAAAATTTTTTGAGAAAGGACAGAAGCCAGTGCTTATCTCTCACCTGTGTCTGTGGACTGGAGTTAGCATATACCGCTGCCTGGGGCCAGTTAGCAGCCCAAGTCTGTCTGTTTGCCTGCAGGGGTGGGGAGCCATATCGCCTCTACAATTTAGATGTCTTCCAGTATGAGCTGTACAACCCCATGGCCTTGTATGGGTCTGTGCCTGTGCTCCTGGCACACAACCCTCATCGCGACTTGGGCATCTTCTGGCTCAATGCTGCAGAGACCTGGGTTGATATATCCTCCAACACTGCCGGGAAGGTGAGAGCATGGGGAGAAGGAGGGAGAAAGGCTTCTAAGCCTTGAGACAAATAGGTATACTAGGGGTATTCGCTTTTAGGAAGCTGGGGTGATAGCTTATTTGGGGACTGGGTGAGAGAAGGGGCCCTGGGCCTGGTGGGCAGGATTTGAGTTCCCTAATCACTCCCAGATGATACATGCTCATGCAGATTCTTAGGGAAGGCATTGCCTATTCTGGACTGATGGGATGCACTTATTATCAGCATGTTATGTGTTAGGTACTCTTCTGGGTGCTGAGGATATAGTGTTAATTGAGGCTGAAAAGGTTCTGGGCCAGGTGCAGTGGCTCACATTTGTAATCGCAGCACTTTGGTTGGGAGGCTGAGGTGGGCGGATCACTTGAGGTCAGAAGTTGGAGGCCAGCCTGGCCAACATGGTGAAACCTTGTCCCTACTAGAAATATAAAAATCGTTGACTGTGGTGGCGGGCACCTGTAATCCGAACAAGGCAGAGGTTGGGGTGAGCCAAGGTTGCCACCACTGCACTTCATCTAGCCTGGGTGACAGAGCGAGACTCCGTCTCAAAACAAAAAACAAAGAAAAAGTTCTCATTCACAGGGAGGAAGACACATTAAATGCATAACAAAGGAGGCAAGATGGGGCCAGGACTGGTGGCTCGTGCCTGTAATCCCAACACTTTGGGAGGCTGAGGCAAGAGGATCGCTTGAGGCCAGGAGCTGGAGACCAGCCTGGACAACATGGCGAGACCCCATCTCTCTCTCTCTCTCTTTTTTTTTTTGTTGGGGTTTCACCATGTTGGTTAGGCTGGTCTTGAACTCCCGACCTCAGGTGATCCGCCTGCCTTGGCCTCCAAAGTGCTTGGATTACAGCCGTGAGCCACCGCGCCCAGTCTTTTTTTTTTTTTTTTTTTTAAGATGGAATCTTGCTCTGTGGCCCAGACTGGAGTGCAATGGCATGATCTCAGCTCACTGCAACTTGCACCTCCCGGGTTCAAGTGATCAAGTGATTCTCCTGCTTAGCTTCCTCAGTATCTGGGATTACAGACCTGTGCCACTACACCCAGCTAATTTTTGTATTTTTAGTAGAGACGAGGTGTTACTATGTTGGTCAGGCTGGTTTGGAACCCCTGACCTTGTGATCTGCCTGCCTCAGCCTCCCAAAGTGCTTGGATTACAGGTGTGAGCCACCATGCCTGGCCCAAGACAAGACCTCTATAAAAATGTTTGAAAAATAAAAATTAGCGGGCTGGGTGTGGTGGCTCACACCTGTAATCCCAGCACTTTGTGGGGCTGAGGCGGGTGGATCACAACGTGAGGAGATCGAATCCATCCTGGCCAACATAGTGAAACCCCGTCTCTACTAAAAATACAAAAATTAGCTGGGTGTGGTGGTGGATGCCTGTAATCCCAGCTACTCGGGAGGCTTAGGCATTAAGAATTGCTTGAATCCAGGAGGTGGAGGTTGTAGTGAGCCGAGATCAAGCCACTGCACTCCAGCCTGGCAACAGAGCAAGACTCCATCTCAAAAAAAAAAAAACACACACAAGAAAGCAAGATGAGGACGAGCAAAAGCCTCACTGAGGAGGCCCATTTAATTTTACCCAAATCGACTTATAAGAGCCAGCTATGTGTGGACCCTGAGGAGAAAATTGCTGCTTTTGTCTTGGGGTTGGAAAATGGAGGGCAGGAGGTATCTGACCTCTCTCCGATTCCCTATACAGACCCTGTTTGGGAAGATGATGGACTACCTGCAGGGCTCTGGGGGAGACCCCACAGACAGATGTTCGCTGGATGTCAGAGACTGGCATCATTGATACCTTCCTGCTGCTGGGGCCCTCCATCTCTGATGTTTTCCGGCAGTATGCTAGTCTCACAGGTACATAGATTTCCCTGACAGCCTCATCCTTCTGCTCTTTTCTTCTTGTCAGGGGTGATTCTATGTGTTTTCAGAAATCTTGTGCCCTAGTTTCTCTTCTAGCTCTGTACCTCTCAGTCTGCCTCTAGTTCACAAGCCTCCCTCAGTTTCTGAGTGTTGAGCCTGATCCTCTCTGTAACCCCCATCCCTCGAACCTCCCAGGAACCCAGGCGTTGCCCCCGCTCTTCTCTCTCGGCTACCACCAGAGCCGCTGGAACTACCGGGACGAGGCTGATGTGCTGGAAGTGGATCAGGCTTCGATGATCACAACCTGCCCTGTGATGTCATCTGGCTGGACATTGAACATGCTGATGGCAAGCGGTACTTCACCTGGGACCCCAGTCGCTTCCCCTCAGCCCCGCACCATGCTTGAGCACTTGGCTTCTAAGAGGCGGAAGGTAAGGGGTTGCAGTCACACTTGGTTTTCTCAGGGTAGGGCTGAAGCATAGTAGCCCTAAAGAGACCTGACCACCCATGTTCCTTGCCCGCAGCTGGTGACCATCGTAGACCCCCACATCAAGGTGGACTCTGGCTACCGAGTTCACGACGAGCTGCGGAACCTGGGGTTGTATGTTAAAACCCGGGATGGCTCTGACTATGAGGGCTGGTGCTGGCCAGGTAGGCAGAACCAGAATTGAGGGGAGAGGTGATTGACCAGGGAGGTAACATGGTGGCTCTTTTGCCCCTTAGGAGATTGAGAGCCACCCTTAACTTCTTCCAGGCTCAGCTGGTTACCCTGACTTCACTAATCCCACGATGAGGTCCTGGTGGGCTAACATGTTCAGCTATGACAATTACGAGGTAGGGGAACGCCTGTCCCCCGTGACCTGTGTCTGTCTGTCCCCACCTGCCTCCCTGAATCTCTGTCTGCTTGCCAACGCTTCTGTGGTTGATTGCCTCCAACATATCAGGGGGCTTTGATGATCCTGGGAGGGCCCTGAAAAATGCATCGGTTTAGATTCCTAGGAGCTCTCTGCTCTGACACTGTTTTCTTCCTCCCTTCTGTCCTTCTGTCCCCATTTTCTGCCCATGTTCCTAGGGCTCAGCTCCCAACCTCTTTGTCTGGAATGACATGAACGAACCATCTGTGTTCAATGGTCCTGAGGTCACCATGCTCAAGGATGCGCAGCATTATGGGGGCTGGGAGCACCGGGATGTGCATAACATCTATGGCCTTTATGTGGTAAGGGGCTGAGAGGAGAGTTGGTGGAAAGAAGGAAAACAGCCGGAGACTTGAGGCCTAGGGCTGATGCACCAGATGATACCTGGCTTTTGCTTCTTACTACTGCTCTTTTCTTCTCTCCCCCACCCAGCACATGGCGACGGCTGATGGGCTGAGACAGCGCTCTGGGGGCATGGAACGCCCCTTTGTCCTGAGCAGGGCCTTCTTTGCTGGCTCCCAGCGCTTTGGTATGGTTCAGAGAATGAAGCTGTGGCAGAAGGGTGTGAAGACCAGATCTCAGGAGCCATGGACCAGGGCCTGGCTCTCTGAGGAATCTCTCCATGCACATGTCCTCTGGGAGCCACACAGTGCATCTGCTTCCTCCCAGCTATGTGCTTTGTGGGAAGTCAGGGAGTGGGAGGTCCACTCCTTGTTCAAGTGTTCTTGTGAACTGCAGGGTTCTGGGGACCCAGAGCAGAGGTGGGGAGGTCAGCCATGTAAAAAGCTCAACCCCTTTACCATACGCAGGCTCCCCACTTCTTGTCTCCTCAGGAGCTGTGTGGACAGGGGACAACACTGCCGAATGGGACCATTTGAAGATCTCTATCCCTATGTGTCTCAGCTTGGGGCTGGTGGGACTTTCCTTCTGTGGGGGGTAAGAGGGAGGAATTTGGTGTCTTGGTTTGGTGGGAGAGGGGCAAAATAGAGGGCACAGGACTGAGGTGTAAGCAAAGACAGTTGAGAGTCCAAGGTAGTGCCTTGGGAAGTTTCTTGGGCAGTATCTCTCTGTCACCCTATTTTCCAACCTGCTTCCTCTCTCCCCCTCTTCCAGCTGATGTGGGTGGCTTCTTCAAAAATCCAGAGCCAGAGCTGCTTGTGCGCTGGTACCAGATGGGTGCCTACCAGCCATTCTTCCGGGCACATGCCCACTTGGACACTGGGCGGCGAGAGCCGTGGCTGTTAACATCTCAGTATAATGATATAATCCGTGATGCCTTGAGCCAGCGATATTCTTGCTGCCCTTCTGGTACACCCTGTTCTATCACGCCCATCGTGAAGGCATTCCTATCATGAGGTGAGACATTCACTTGGGCTGTGAAGAGTGGGCTGAGGTGGCTGGGGGACATTAGGGACTGGGCTTCATCTCTGGGCCTCTTTCTTCACCCACCACAGCCTTGTAAAGAATGAAATCTAATTTTAAGGTCGAGTGAAGGAGACTAATGGGGGATGAATAATAGTAAACGTTTAAAGAAAATTGCCAGCAGTCATAAGCTCTTTCAGAAAAGTAAAACAGGGTAATGGGATTAGGTGGTCATAAAATTCCTTTTTGAGGCCTAGCATGGTGGCGCATGTCTGTGATCCTAGCACTTTGGGAGGCGAAGTGGGTGGATTGCCTGAGCTCAGGAGTTCGAGACCAGCCTGGGCAACATGGTAAAACCCTGTCTCTACTAAAATACAAAACAAATTAGCCAGGCGTAGCGGTGTGCGCCTATAGTCCCAGCTACTCGGGAGGCTGAGGCAGAGAATTGCTAGAACCCGGGAGGTGGAGGTTGCAGTGAGCTGAGATTGCGCCACTGCACTCCAGCCTGGGCGACAAAGCAAGACTCCGTCTCAAAAAAAAAAAAAAAAAATCCTTTTTTGAGGCCGAGCACGGTGGCTCACACCTGTAATCCCAGCACTTTGGGAGGCCAGGGCGGTGGATCACCTGAGGTCAGGAGTTCATGACCAGCCTGATCAACATGGTGAAAACCCGTTTCTACTAAAAATACAAAAATTAGCCAGGTGTGGTGGTGGGTGCCTGTAATCCCAGCTACTCGAGAGGCTGAGGCAGGAGAATCTTGAACCCAGGAGGTGGAGGTTGCGGTGAGCCGAGATTACCCCACTGTACTCAAGCCTGGGTGACAGAGTGAGCCTCCGTTTCAAAAAAAAAAAAAAATCCTTTTTGAGAAGAAGGCTATGTGAGATGAGGCCTGAATGAGTGGGACAGATCGTCATGTAGGAGGAATCTTCCAAGCAGAGGGGGATTGCAAAGTACAAAAATTCTAAAGTAAAAATTAGTTTGTTGTGTACTAGGAATAGAAAAACATGTCAGCCGGGTGCGGTGGCTCACACCTGTAATTCCAGTGCTTTGGGAGGCCGAGAGGGAGGATCACCTGAGTGAGGTCAGGAGTTCAAAATCAGCCTGGTCAACATGGTGAAACCCCGCCTCTACTAAATATACAAAACAGCCAGGTGTGGTGACACACGCCTGTAATCTCAGCTACTTGGGAGACTGAGCCAGGAGAATCAAGTGAACTCGGGAGCGGGAGGTTGTAGCAAGCCGACTTCACGCCGTTGTACTCCAGCCAGGGCGAAAGAGCGAAACTCCATCTCAAAAAAAAAAAAAAAAAATCAGTATATCTTGAGTAAAGAAGCCCTGAGAACATGAGCAGAAAATGGGGGCAGGAGGATAGACCCGGAGTTTGAGACCAGCCTGACCAACATGGTGAAACTGTGTCTCTACTAAAAGTACAGTACAAAAATTAGCTGGGCGTGGTGGCGGGTGCCTGTAGTCCCTGCTGCTCAGGAGGCTGAGGCAGGAAAATCGCTTGAACCTGGGAGGCAGAGGTTGCAGTGAGCCGAGATTGCGTCACTACACTCCAGCCTGGGAGACAGAGTGAGACTCGGTCTCAAAAAAGAAGAAGAAAGTGTGATCTGCTTCTGGAGGGCCCTGCAAACCAGGGCAGTGAAACATACAAGGACGCTACTGGCAGGCTCTGTGCAGCATGGTTTCAGTAGGGTAGAGAAGTAGCAGGGAGATGGCTTAGGAAGGTAAATGATTAAGATTGGATTGCATAACTGAGACATGAACCCCAACTCGATTGTCTCACTAGAGACTCCTGTGTCTTAACTCCTGTGCTATTCTTATTGCCAGTTCCTCAAGGAGCATCCCTGACTTGTGCCAAAATGGAAAAGTTTTCCTTTCTTGTCTTTATTCCTTCCTAGGGCCCTGTGGGTGCAGTATCCTCAGGATGTGACCACCTTCAGTATAGATGATCAAGTTTTTGCTTGGTGAGAAATGAGGACAGTTGGTGGTGGGTTGGCTTGGGCCAGGAAGCACTGAGGATGCCCAGGAGGGACTAGTGAGGCTAGCGGTACAGAGGGCAGGCACTTTGGTACTCCCTGGTCTGGGAACTAATCCCCTCCATTCAGAGTTGATTCTGGTATATTTTAGGGGGATGCATTGCTGGTTCACCCGGTATCAGATTCTGGAGCCCATGGTGTGCAGGTCTATCTCCCTGGCCAAGGGGAGGTGAGTTATGGAAGAGGGTGGTGGGGAAACATGGTGGAAGCCAAAGGAGGCAAACAGGATGGGACCCCTGTGCAATGAGTGATTTGGTGTCTTACCTCTTTTGTCACCCGCAGGTGTGGTATGACATTCAAAGCTACCAGAAACATCATGGTCCCCAGACCTTGTACCTGCCTGTAACTCTAAGCAGTGTGAGTAAGCCTGGTCCAGCTGCCAGTTCCATCTCCCTGTAGATTTCCAGAAGGGGAGAGAATGTGTACCTTAGGGTCCAGTACCTACGTGGGCATACATGAGTAAGAGCAGAACATCCCGTGGGGCCCTAGGTTGGACAAGGAGGCAGTTTCATCCTGGTATTGCTCTTGCCCTAGATCCCTGTGTTCCAGCGTGGAGGGACAATCGTGCCTCGGTGGATGCGAGTGCGACGGTCTTCAGATTGTATGAAGGATGACCCCATCACTCTCTTTGTTGCGCTTAGCCCTCAGGTAAGTGCCTGGGCAGCAAATCTCCTCAGTCATTTGCCTACCTTCCTAAGACTCAGTCCCTTGGGGTTGTTCCCCTCATTCCCTCTTGGGCTTAAGCACTCACCTGTCCCACTTTTTGCTCAGGGTACAGCTCAAGGAGAGCTCTTTCTGGATGATGGGCACACGTTCAACTATCAGACTCGCCAAGAGTTCCTGCTGCGTCGATTCTCATTCTCTGGCAACACCCTTGTGTCCAGGTAATGGGGTACCCATTCTTTGGCTGCCTTTGCTGGGGCCTGTTCTTTGCAGGGGCTCCCAGTTTGCTGTGCTCTTTTCTCACATCCTGACCTTGCTTTGGGTCTCCTCCTTCTGACATTTTTCCACCTGATGGGCATCTGCTTTTGCCATCTCCAGCTCAGCAGACCCTGAAGGACACTTTGAGACACCAATCTGGATTGAGCGAGTGGTGATTATAGGGGCTGGAAAGCCAGCAGCAGCGGTACTCCAGACAAAAGGTTAGTGACCATTCTGGCTGCTAGGATCGGGGAAGGAGGGAAGACAGGGCAGGTTTCGGGATGGCCTTGCCTGTAGGAACATATGGTATAGCCCATTGGTATGACTATGGCACTCTTTTTCCTTCCTCCTCCAGGATCTCCGGAAAGCCACTTGTCCTTCCAGCATGACCCTGAGACTCTGTGTTGGTCCTGCGCAAGCCTGGCGTCAATGTGGCATCTGATTGGAGTATTCACCTGCGATAACCCAAGGGACATTCTGGGTTAGGGGGAGGGAGAGGAGAGCAGTAGTGGTGCGAGTTATTCTTTCTTTTGCCTTGGAGTTCGGCCCTCCCCCAGGCTTCACGTATCCTAGTCTAAGACCCAGATTCTGCCAACATTTGGGTAGGATGAGAGGGCTGACCCTGGGCTCCAGATTCCTCTTGTGATCTCCTGACCTCTCCCACTCGGATGATACCAAGCCTTTCCCTTCATGCCCCCAACATCCTGTTGCTCTAACTGGAGCACACTCACTTATGAAGACCTGGAAACCACAGGGCCCTTGTCGCCCCTTCTCTTTCTCTTATTTAGGGGCCCTGAACTCCCCCAGACTCTATCCATTCATACCTCTTGTATGTTGATGCCATTTCTTGGAAGAAGATGAGGGCAATGAGTTAGGGCTCCTTTTTCCTTCCCCTCCCACCAGATTGCTCTCCCTCCTTTCCTTTCTTCCTCCAGGATCTACTCTGTCAGCCCTCCCTTTTTTATGCCCCACTGATACACTGGGACCACCCCTTACCTGGTATGGGATGAATGGATCAAAGGAGTGAGGTTGCTAAAGAATGTCCTTTTTCCCTCTCGTTCCATCCTTTTTCTCTCCCCTGATTCCTTGTAGAGCTGCTGCAGTTCTGAGAGGGGCAGTTCTACCTCCTCTGTCCCTTGGGGAAAAGAAGTTGCCCAACCCCTCTTAGAGGTGTGGAAACTTCTTTCCCCTCCCTCTTGTCCCCTTTGAGGGGCATTTAAGATGGAGAAATCAGTTGTGGTTTCACTGAATCATGGTCACCTGTATTTATTGCTGGGAGAAGCCTGAGGGTGGGGGAGATGATCATGTGTGATTGGGGTTGGCCAGAAGCTCTAGGTTGGGGGTTGGGGGAGGACTAATGGGGAGCCAGGGGGGATATTTGTGGGTATTTTTTTTTTACTTCCTCTTGGTTCCCAGCTGTGACAGGTTTTGATAAAAGGAAAAACAATAAAGGGATAAACCATAAATAACTGGTGGTAGTCTGGATTCTATTTCTAGCCTGAGCCACAGACCCAAGAAGCCTAAAGACCTTACATTTTCTCTTCCCCTCCGCTCCCCTCCCCTTCTTTCACTTTCTTTCTTTCCTTCCTTTCCTTTTTTTTTTTTAATTGCATTTTAGATTTTGGGGTACATGTGAAGAACATGCAAGATTGTTGCATAGATACACACATGGCAGTGTGATTTGCTGCCTTCCTCCCCCATCACCTATATCTGGCATTTCTCCCCATGCTATCTCTCCCCAACTCCCCACCCCCCTGCTGTCCCTCCCCTATTTCCCCCTGACAGACCCCAGTGTGTGATGCTCCCCTCCCTGTGTCCATGTGTTCTCATAGTTCAACACCCGCCTATGAGTGAGAACATGCTGTGTTTGATTTTCTGTTCTTGTGTCAGTTTGCTGAGAATGACGGTTTCCAGGTTCATCCATGTCCCTACAAAGGACACGAACTCATCATTTTTGATGGCTGCATAATATTCCATGGTGTATATGTGCCACATTTTCCCTGTCCAGTCTATCATCGATGGGCATTTGGGTTGGTTCCAGGTCTTTGCTATTGTAAACCAGTGCTGCAGTGAACATTCGTGTGCATGTGTCCTTATAGTAGAACGATTTATAATCCTTTGGATATATACCCAGTAATGGGATTGCTGGGTCAAATGGAATTTCTATTTCTAGGTCCTTGAGGAATCCCACACTGTCTTCCACAATGGTTGAACTAATTTACACTCCCCACCAACAGTGTAAAAGCGTTCTGTTTCTCTACATCCTCTCCAGCATCTGTTGTCTCCAGATTTTTTAATGATCGCCATTCTAACTGGCGTGAGATGGTATCTCAATGTAGTTTTGATTTGCATTTCTCTAATGACCAGTGGTGATGAACATTTTTCCCTATGTTTGTTGGCCTCGTGTATGTCTTCTTTTGTAAAGTGTCTGTTCATATCCTTTGCCCACTTTTGAATGGGCTTGTTTGTTTTTTTCTTGTAAATCTCTTTTAGTTCTTTGTACATTCTGGATATCAGCCCTTTGTCAGATGGGTAGACTGCAAAAATTTTTTCCATTCTGTTGGTTGCCGATTCACTCTAATGACTGTTTCTTTTGCCGTGCAGAAGCTGTGGAGTTTGGTTAGGTCCCATTTGTCTATTTTGGCTTTTGTTGCCAATGCTTTTGGTGTTTTGGTCATGAAGTCCTTGCCTACGCCTATGTCCTGAATGGTTTTGCCTAGATTTTCTTCTAGGGTTTTTATGGTGTTAGGTCTTATGTTTAAGTCTTTAATCCATCTGGAGTTAATTTTAGTGTAAGGTGTCAGGAAGGGGTCCAGTTTCTGCTTTCTGCACCTACCTGGCTAGCCAGTTTTCCCAACACCATCCCTTCTTTTTTTTTTTTTTTTTTTTTTGAGACTGAGTCTTACTCTTGCCCAGGCTGGAGTGCAGTGGCGCAATATCAGCTTAGTGCAACCTCTGCCTCCTGGATTCAAGCGGTTCTCCTGCCTCACACTCCCTGGTAGCTGGTACTACAGGCGTACGCCACCATGCCTGGCTCATTTTTCTATTTTTAGTAGAGATGGGGTTTCACCATATTGGCCACGCTGGACTTGAACTCCTGACCTCAGGTGATCCACCTGCCTCAGCCTCCCAAAGTGCTGGGATTACAGGCATGAGCCACCGGGCCTGGCTCTTTGAGACAGGGTCTCACCCAGTCACCCAGGCTGGAGTGCAGTGGCACAGTGGCATGATCACGGCTCACTATAGCCTCAGCCTCCCAAGTAGCTGGGATTGTAGGCCCTCGCCATCACACCCGGATAATTTTTGTGTTTTTTTTTTTTTGTCGAGATGGGGTTTTGTCATGTTGCCCAGGCTGATCTCAAACTCCTGGGCTTCTAAAGTCTAGGATTACAGGCATGAGCTACTGTGGCAGGCCCACTCCCTTTTTTTTTGGGTGGGGGATGGAGTCTTGCTCTATCACCCAGGCTGGAGTGCAGTGGCCCCATCTCAGCTCACTGCAACCACTGCCTCCCATGTTCAAGCGATTCTTCTGCCACAGCCTCACAGGTAGCTGGGACCACAGGTGCGTGCCATCACACCCGGCTAGTTTTTTTGTATTTTTAGTAGAGACAGGGTTTCACTGTATCAGCCAGGATGGTCTCGATATCCTTACCTCGTGATCCACCTGCTTTAGCCTCCCAAAGTGCTGGGATTACAGGTGTGCCTCCCTGTGCCCGACTTTTTTTTTTTAAAGGAAAAATAAGAATGGCTTGTGCTTGTGAGGAGGTAGAGGATGTATTCATGTAATTCCCCAGCTCAGGAACTATTTCCAGTGTTTCCTGGTAGATAAAACATTCCTTGGGACCCCTGTTGTCATTTGGTGAAATGTGTGCCAGAGGAAACACTAGAGATGCTGGACTCGGGTGTCTAGAAAGGACACAAAACTGCCCTATAGCAATGATACAATTTTTGTCAACTTTAGTTTCTTACCTATCTCAAAGGATTATAGTGAGGATTCCAGGAGAGACACCCTGAGGATCATGGGGTGGGCGTTAGATTTGATTCATTTGTGTAATGAGTATTGAGCAACTGTTATTCGGTGGTGTGACTGGATGTATGAATAAGGTGAAGATCCGTGCGCCAGGACTGGCTTTCTCATGCAATTCCGTGATCAGGGGGCGGGTCTCGAGGTAGATGCCACGTGCACCTACCCGAGATTCTGCACCTACCCGAGATTCTGACTGCCGGCCACGCGCGTTTGGCACGCCGGATATGGCGTCACCGCCCCGTGGTTCCAGGAACCTGGCGGTGGGACCGGAAATCAGGTCTACGAGGGGGCACAGATGACCGGAAGCGGGCCCGGGCGGCGCTGCCAGTCCTTGCCCAGAGCTGGTAGGGTAGCGTAAGGAAGGCGGGACGCAGGGCGGAGCTGCTGCAGGGGCGGGGCCTGCGGGCAGGCGTCGGGGGTTGGGGCGGGAACCCCAGTACCCTCCAGACCCCGCCTGCTCGGGCGCCGGCTGCGGCGCGGCCATGAAGCTGAAGCTGAAGAACGTGTTTCTCGCCTATTTCCTGGTGTCGATCGCCGGCCTCCTCTACGCGCTGGTACAGCTCGGTGAGCGGGGCGGGGCGGGGGTGCGGCGGGCCGGCCGAGGGCGCCCGCCGCCGTGCATCCCGCCCTGGGGATGAACCCCCGGCAAACACCATTCATCCCGCTTGGCCCTCCGGACAGCTCTGCGGCTGCAGGCGCACTCCCCTCTATAGAACGCACCGCGACTGGCCGCAGCACCTCGGATGTAATCCAGACTCCTTCCCAGAGCCTGCAAGGCCCCGCATGATCCTGCTGCCATCCGCCTCTCCAACCCCATTTCCCACCCCTCTCCCTAGGTCTGCTCCAGCCTGACTGGCTTGCTGACAGTTCTCAAACCCCACGCTCATTGCTCTCTCAAGCGCTTAACTTGTTCTGTCTGCGTGGGGTGCTTTTCTTCCAGCTCTTCCCAAGCTGCCTCTTCTCATCCTTCAGGTTTTAGGTCAAATGTCACCTCCTCAGAGAGGCCTTCCCCTAACACCGTAGCTAAAGTTACCGTTCTTATTCCATTCCCTTTTATTCTCATCCTGATTATTTTCTTCACGGCCCCATCGCAGTTTGTAATAATTTTATTAATTTGTTTCTTGGCTTAGTGTTTGCTTCCTCCACTAAACTGAAAGCTCCATGAGGGGGAGGGACTGTGTCTGTCTTGTTCCCTGCTGTATACCCAGCACCTAAGGCAGTGCTTCCTCGGAAGAGTATTCAATGAATATTTATCCCTACGATGGAATAAATGAATTTAACAATGAGTCTTTGGTCACACAGCCAAGGAAATGGATTGAACTCTGCCCCCTTATGCAAGGATTTAGGGACAGTGCCACTGCGTTATCCTCAGGTATTTGAAAGACTGTCCTAAGAGGGTTCCATTGTGTAATGGTTAGGACATTGGACCTGAAAGACTGTCCTGATAAGGACATCAGCTTGTTTGTTTTGAGTCCAGGAGGCAAAATTAAGGCCAGCAGGTAGAAAGGATGGAATCAGTTCAATATCCAACATAAAATTGTAACAATGGAATTTATTAAAGATGGAGAAGGTCGGCTGGGCACGGTGGCTCACGCCTGTAATCCCAGCACTTTGGGAGGCCGAGGCAGTCGGATCACAAGGTCAAGAGATCGAGACCATCCTGGCCAACATGGTGAAACCCCATCTCTACTAAAAATACAAAAATTAGCTGGGTGTGGTGGCATGCGCCTGTAGTCCCAGCTACTTGGGAGGCTGAGGCAGGAGAATTGCTTGAACCTGGGAGGCGGAGGTTGCAGTGAACTAAGATCGTGCCACTGCATTCCAGCCTGGCACCTGGCGACACAGCAAGACTCTGTCTCAAAAAAAAAAAAAAAAAAAAAAAGATGGAGAGGGTCTGCTGCTTGAGGCAGTGAGATCCCACACCAGAGGTATAGAAAAAGGCTACTAGGGAAGTAATAAGGGGATTCTGCATTGGCTAGGAATTAATGAGAAGATGATGGCCCTTTGGGATGCTGAACATTCTGTGGTTCTCTGCCTCTACCCTCTTTCCCCACTGATGCTTCCTGGGACCAGGCCAGCCATGTGACTGCCTTCCTCCCCCTTCGGGCAGCAGCAGAGCAGCTTCGGCAGAAGGATCTGAGGATTTCCCCAGCTGCAAGCAGAGCTCCGACGGCCACCCCCTGCCCCCTGCCCAGCCCCCTGAACCCGAGGCCCTGCCTACTATCTTATGTTGTTACCCCCACCTACGCCAGGTATGGGCTCTGCGTTATCTAAAAAGTTGGAGTTGATGATGAGGAGTTTGGGGAGGCACCGGGCCAGGAGATGTTTCTCAAACTATAGCATGCCAAAGACAGGAAAAATGAACCATATCTATACTCAAAGATTTGTGGGAAAATAGTTCTTTTCAGGCTGGGCATGGTGGCTCACTTGTATAATCCCAGCACTTTGGGAGGCCAAGGCGGGTGGATCACCTGAGGTCAGGAGTTCGAGACCAGCCTGGCCAACATGGCAAAACCCTGTCTCTACTAAAAATACAAAATCAGCTGGGCATGGTGGCACATGCCTGTAATCCCAGCTACTTGGGAGGCTGAGGCAGGAAAATTGCTTGAACTCGAGAGGCAGAGGTTGCAGTGAGCCAAGTTCACGCCATCACACTCCAGTTTTTTTGAAACTCTGTCTCAAAAAAACAAAAGAAAAAAATAGTTCTTTTCCTAGAAGGAAAATACAAAATTCCTGCCAAATTATAAAATAGAACAATCACATTTCAAAGAAATTTTGAGCTTGGCAGTGAATTAACTCTCTTTCCTCAGGGACCCTTTGTTGAGAAAGTTAAAAACCCTGGTTAACTTTGAAAGTGCTTGGCGGGTTGCAGTGGCTCACACCTGTAATTGCAGCACTTTGGGAGCCCGAGGCCCGTGGATTGCCTGAGCTGGGGAGTTTGAGACCAGCCTGGGCAACATGGTGAAACTCTGTCTCTACCAAAAAAAAAAAAATTTTTTTTTAATACAAAAATTAGCTGGATGTAGTGGTGCATGCCTGTAATCCCAGCTACTCTGGAGGCTGAGGTGAGAAGATTGCTTGAGCCTGGGAGGCAGAGGTTTCAGTGAGTGGAGATCACGCAGCTTGGGTGACAGAGAGAGAGAGACCCCATCTCAAAAAAAAAAAAAAAAAAGCTGACTCTGCTTTTACTCCATTAGACAAAAGAAAAAAAAAAAGCTGAAAGCATTTGGCCTGATAGTCATACTAGGGTCCAGAAACAGTTTTACCAGGTGTTACTTACAGTGTATTTACTGTTTTTCTTTCCTTTTTGAGTCAGAGTCTCGCGTTAGCGCCCAGATTGGAGTGCAGTTGTGCGATCTTGCTCACTGCAACCTCTGCCTCCCGAGTTCAAGTGATTTTTCTGCCTCAATCTCCCAAGTAACTGGGACTACAGGCGCATGCCACCACACCCAGCTAATTTTTGTATTTTTAGTAGAGATGGGTTTTCACCATATTGGCCAAGCTGGTCTCGAACTCCTCACCTCGTGATCTGCCCACCTTGGCCTCCCAAAGTGCTGGGATTACAGGTGTGAGCCACCGTGCCCGGCCAGTTTTGTTCACTCTCTACCAGGCACTGTGTTTAATGATCTACATTTGTTTTTGTTTTGAATCAAAACGTAATTGGTTTTACTGACAAAACCCATTGGGGAATGTGGTTTTGGATCTGTAGCCATAGGGGTGTTAACACATCTGGGAATCAGATGGCCGTCCCATTCAGGCACAGGCAGCTCTAGACCCCACCTGTGACATGCACACATACACACGCACACACCACCAGCCTTGAGGCAGGCAGGTAGATCTGAAGGATAGAGAAACATAGAAGAGGCCAAACCCCACATTCCACATTCCTGGTTTGTTCTTTCCATACCTCCCGGCCCTGCCCTGAGACGGAGTCTTGCTCTGTTACCCAGGCTGGAATGCAGTGGCGCAATCTAGGCTCACTGCAACCTCCGCCTCCCGGGTTCAAGTGATTCGTCTGCCTCAGCCTCCTGAGTAGCTGGGATTACAGGTGTGTACCACCATACCAGGCTAATTTTTTTATTTTTAGTAGAGACAGGGTTTCACCATATTGGCCAGGCTGGTCTTGAACTCCTAACCTTGTGATCTGCTCACCTTGTCCTCCCAAAATGCTGGGATTACAGGTGTGAGCCACTGCACCCAGCCTCCTGGTTTGCTAAGTTCGGGAGAGGAATGAACCTAGGGGTCCC
Organism: Ateles fusciceps; assembly: GCA_036589455.1. Taxonomy (NCBI): domain Eukaryota; kingdom Metazoa; phylum Chordata; class Mammalia; order Primates; family Atelidae; genus Ateles; species Ateles fusciceps. The sequence continues at coordinate 23,851,688 of JAZHEH010000681.1, read as the reverse complement.
CTAAAAAAGTCCCTCTCTCTGGCAACCCAGTGCAGAAGGAAAAGAACCTGTTCTACTGGTATTTTAGAAAGTCATTATCTTATTAAATCTTTAATTTTTTTTTTTTTTTTTTTTTTTGAGATGGAGTCTGGGACTGTCGCCCAGGCTGGAGTGCAATGGCGAGATCTTGGCTCACTGCAACCTCTGCCTCCCGAGTTCACACGATTCTCCTGCCTCAGCTCCTGAGTAGCTGGAATTATAGGCACACACCACCACACCCAGCTAACTTTTTTTTTTGTATTTTTAGTAGAGACGGGGTTTTACTATGTTGGCCAGGCTGGTCTGGAATTCCTGACCTCAGGTGATTCACCCACCTTGGCTTCCCAAAGTGTTGGGATTACAGGCGTGAGCCACCTCGCCCAGCCTTTTTTCTTTTTTGAGACAGAGCTTCACTCTGTCGCCTAGGCAGGAGTACAGTGGTATGATCTCTGCTGACTGTAACCTTTGCCTCCCAGGTTCAAGTGATTCTCCTGTCTCAACCTCCTAAGTAGATGGGACTACAGGTGCTTGCCACCATGCCCAGCTAATTTTTGCATTTTTATTGTTTTTTTTTTTTTTTTTTTTTTTTTTTTTTTGAGACAGAGTCTCATTCAGTCACCAGGCGCCAGGCTGGAGTGCAGTGGCGCGACCTTGGCTCACTGCAACCTCCGCTGCCCGGGTTCAAGCATTCTCCTGCCTCAGCCTCCCGAGTAGCTGGGACTACAGGCGCGCGCCACCACGCCCAGCTAATTTTTCTGCATTTTTAGTAGAGACGGGGTTTCACCATGTTGACCAGGACGGTCTCGATCTCTTGACCTCGTGATCCGCCCGCCTCGGCCTCCCAAAGTGCTGGGATTACAGGCGTGAGCCACCGCGCCCGGCCCCAATTTTTGCATTTTTAGTAGAGATGGGGTTTCGCTATGTTGACTAGGCTGGTCTCAAACTCCTGACTTCAGGTGATCCGCCTGCCTCACTCCCAAAGTGCTGGGATTACAGGTGTGACCACCTCGCCTGGCTCTTAATCTTTAAAACATCATTGTTATAAAGTACTGTTACTCCCATTTTACAGTTGAAGAAACTGAGGCTCAGGGAGATTGATCCATTTTCCCAAGTTGTCTCACCTAGTAAGTTACAAAACTGGATTTCAGAACTAGATCCACCTGATCCCAAAGGCTGTGCCTTTTTTTTTTCTTTTGAGAAAGAGTGTTGCTTTTGTCGCCCAGGCTGGAGTGCAGTGGTATGATGTTGGCTCACTGCAACCTCTGCCTCCGGGGTTCAATCAAGCGATTCTCCTGCCTCAACCTCCCAAGTAGTGGGATTATAGGCATCTGCCACCACACCTGACTAATTTTTTGTATTTTTGTGGAGGCAGGGTTTAGCCATGTTGGGCAGGCTGGTCTTGAACCCCTGACCTCGGGTGATCTGCCCGCTCTGGCCTCCCAGAGTTCTGGGATTACAGGCATGAGCCACTGTGCCCGAACTTTTTTTTTTGTTTGTTTTGTTTTTTGAGATGGAGTTTCACTCTTGTCACCCAGGCTGGAGTGCAATCGCTCAGTCTCGCTCACTGCAACCTCTGCCTCCCAGGTTCAAGCAATTCTCCTGCCTCAGCCTCTTGAGTAGCTGAAATTACAGGCACGCGTTACCATGTCTAGCAAATTTTTGTATTTTTTTAGTAGAGATGGAATTTCACCATGTTGGCCAGGTTGGTTTGGAACTCCTGACCTCAGGTGATTCACCTGCCTCGGCCTCCCAAAGTGCTGGGATTACAGGTGTGAACCACCGCACCTGGCCCTGTGCCCTTAATTTATAGTCTCCCATAGCCAGAGCTCTGGGGTTGAGGTGAGGGATGGACATGAACTGGAAGAACAGGGCAGGTGAGTGTTAGCATGAAGTTGACAGGCAAGAAAGAGGGAGTTTAGGCATTGGTTGGGAAAGACTACGGGAGATACAGGCAGTGGCCCAGGTGAAGCTGTCTGCTCTAGCTGGAGTGGGCAAATGGTGCCTACCCTTTTCCCTCGTGCTGCATCTCTCCCCCTGCAGGCTGGTACAGAAGGCAGAGCTGGTACGGCTGTCCCAGACACTGAGCCTGGTGCCCCGGCTACATTGGCTGCTGGTGGAGGACGCTGAGGGTCCCACCCCACTGGTCTCAGGGCTGCTGGCTGCTTCTGGCCTTCTCTTCACACACCTGGTGGTCCTCACGCCCAAAGCCCAGCGGCTTCGGGAGGGCGAGCCTGGCTGGGTTCATCCCCGTGGTGTAGAGCAGCGGAACAAGGCCCTGGACTGGCTCCGGGGCAGAGGGGGGAGCTGTGGGTGGGGAGAAGGACCCACCACCACCAGGGACCCAGGGAGTTGTGTACTTTGCTGATGATGACAACACCTACAGCCGGGAGCTGTTTGAGGAGGTGAGCACGAGGATGGGAATGGGCAAGAGGCCAGGTGCGGCCAGCTTCATTCATTACCTTGGTCAGCAGTGTTGCCGTTGGCTGCTGGGTGAGAGGCTGGAAGCAGTGGGCAGAGTGAGCCAGGTGGCTCTTTCTGCTGCTCCCTTCCCCCAGACCACTCCTCTGTTTCTTCTCTTTCGACCTCCGATAGATGCGCTGGACCCGTGGTGTCTCAGTGTGGCCTGTGGGGCTGGTGGGCGGCCTGCGATTCGAGGGCCCTCAGGTCCAGGATGGCCGGGTTGTGGGCTTCCACACAGCATGGGAGCCCAACAGGCCCCTTCCCTGTGGATATGGCTGGATTTGCTGTGGCCCTGCCCTTGCTGTTGGCTAAACCCAATGCCCAGTTTGATTCCACTGCTCCCCCGGGGCCACCTGGAGAGCAGTCTTCTGAGCCACCTTGTGGATCCCAAGGACCTGGAGCCACGGGCTGCCAACTGCACTCGGGTAAGGGAATGGAAGCAGGCTCAGAAACCTGGCTCTGGGATGGACAGGTTTTGGGGAGGTGCAGTGAGACCCTGGGAATGGGTGGTTTAACCAGGAGGGACTCTCCAGATCTCTGATCAGCCTTGCTGACTCTACTGAAGGGGGAAGCTGAGAACCAGGGAGGGAAAGTGGTCTTGCTGCCACTCCATCCCTGAGTCCTGGGAACCCATGTGGCAGAGAGAGGATGAAGGAATAAGGCCCCGTTTTAGAGGCACTAAGTATTCCTCCACCCTGCCCTTTACACTTTGAATATGTGGAGAGGGTTAGAGAATCCATTCCAGGCTGAGGGCCCCAGAGGCCTGGCTGCTGCTGGGCCTGGCTCTCACTGCTTCCCTCCTGGCACAGGTACTGGTGTGGCATACACGGACAGAGAAGCCCAAGATGAAGCAGGAGGAGCAGCTGCAGCGGCAGGGCCGGGGCTCAGACCCGGCAGTTGAGGTGTGATGGCCCCACCCCAACTCCCACCTCTTTCAGGCACAGACCTTGTGGGACTGGGCCCCGGGGCCTGCCCAGGATGTGGCTTTACAAGTCCTGACCCCTCGGAGCCAGAAGTGGCCCCTGTGCCCCTCCAGGCCCAGGGCATGGCCCTGCTGCTTTGCCCCTCCCCCGGCCTGCCATGTGGCACTGCCCACAGGCTGGGGACAAGCAGCCCTTGTATTGAGCCAGGTCAGCCCTGTCTAGGGTGGAGCAGAAGGACAGACGGACTCAAGAGGGAGGGCAGCTGAGTAACTGGGTAACTTATTGGGTCTGGGCATGCACTGGGAGGCTGGAGGAGCTGGGCTGGACCCTCCCCACCTGAGCATGCTGATCCCCTCCTACCTCCAGAATAAAGAATCTCAACCTGGAGGGCCTCTTGTTTTCCTTTCCTTCTTACATCGGGTTGTCGCTTTCTGATCCTTACAGATCTGGGCTCCTGTTCTGCACAGGTTGAGCCAGGGTCCAAACTTTGGAGTCCTGGCTGCTGCATCAGACAGAAATCAGTTCTCCCAGGCCCCCATCCCCTTGAAAGAAAAAGCAGTTGCTTCCATCCAAAAACTTTATTGAGTTTGTACCAGAATCCATCTCCAGGCCTTCCCTTGTCACTTCCCCATCACTCTGTTCTTGGTGGTTGTTCCCTGGTGGTTCTGGCTACAAGGCCTAGGCCCTGGGATATCTGGTTTTCTTTCTTACCCCATCCAGCTCACTAACTATCCTTAACCCTTCTAATCCCAGGATTCTCCTCCGCAACCTGGAGCCTTGGTAAGGAGTTGTGAGGTTTCCAGACTTGTCCATCCCCTCCCTCTTCCTCACCCCAAGCTCCAGGCCCCTAGGCCTCAGACAGATCCTCCTTGGGAGGTGCTTCTCCTGGTGGGGCCTCCTCAGGTGCTGGCCTGCGGGCAACCCATCCCTGTAGCCATGCTGTTTTCAGCATCTCTTTCAGCCCACTGGGAAAGAGATAGCCCTGGGTCTCTCCTTCCCCATCAATGACCCCTCCAAGCCCCTCCAGTGCTGTTTGCAGGTACCGCAGGCCGAGGAGCACCAGAGCCTGTGGGGGAAGCAAGGGGAAAGAGTCAGGGAGAGTCAGTGTTTCCAGGAGGCCCAGCGTTGGAGGCAGGGAGGAGTCCCAGGTGGGAGGAGGCCTCAGATGCTTTGCTGACTCACCTGCAGTAGGAAGGCGACAGCCAGCATGCTACCCAGTGTGCCTGCCAAGTCCTGCAAGTGCTCCAGCAGCACCTCATGGCACCCTTGGGCCAGAGGTTTTGGTTGGGTTGTCGGGGATCGAACAGGGGGGTGGGCGTAGGAGTCTGAAAGACGGTTTTGCAGGCAAGGCCGGGGTGAGTGGGGGTTGCAGCAGGAGAAAGGGACTCCATCAGTCAGGTATAGGCCTTCCACATTGCTCTGGATCCGGCTGCAAACAGAGGGACAGAGGGTTTAGGATGTCTGGAGATAGAGGCCTGGGGGAGGAGGTGAGGGGCACAGGTGTTTGAGAAGGGAAAAAGGATGGTAAAACATTTACTGACTGCTGGCTTATGTGCCAGCCGAGCATAATTCACTTTATCGTCACAATGACTCTATCAGATAGGTACTATTACCTCCATTTTACAGGTGAAGGAATGGGCCCAGGGTGGTTTGGTGACATGCCTGGGTTTCACAGCTAATAAATAGCAGATCTGTAACCTGCCTCTCTGCTACTGTGCTCTACTTATTGCCTCTCTGGGCCAGGTGGGGTTTGAAGACAGCAGGAGGGAGCCTGGCTAAGGAGGAGGAGGAGGAGGAGGAGGAAGGGAGAAGCAAATCACTCACTCAGCCACGTCCTGGTCACTGGGGTCCAAGTAACGGCTGCTGACCCACTGGACCCCAAACCAATCCTTGTAGCCGTGGCGCCCGCAGCAGTGGTACCTCAGCTGTAGCTCATCCACCAGCCTTTTGTCCTGACAGTGCCCAGGCACCTCTGTGTCCCTGTAGTGAGCCAAGGCAGTCCCCAGGCCCTCCTCCAGTGCCTCATCCAGACTCCCAGGCAAAGCCAGGGCTAGGCCAAGGGCGAGGACCAGGAGCATCCCGCCACCAGCTGTGCCAGCCACCAGCAGTGGGCCCAGGACCCCTCGCCAGGGAAGGTATAGAGCTGCATTCAGACTTGCCCGGCTGGCTCCTGCACCCACTAGTCCTGTGCCCAGAGCCATCGCACCCGCTGCCAGGGCAGCCTGGGGCAGGGCAGGGAACTGACAGGAGGGAGCCAGGAAGGTGCCAAGGTGCCGCAGCTGGACTAGGAGGTGCCCGCTACAGAGGAGGATGAGGCCACCGGCCAGTGCCAGTAGCCAGGAGAGGAGCCAGAGCCCTTGTGCCAGGCGGATGCGGGGCTGCAGGGGCAGCACCAGGGGCAATACCGGCGCCATCTCCCATCTCTGCCCAAGGAAGTGCTGGGCTGTCGGGGATGGAAGCTGGCTGGGACAGGATGCTGAGTCAGCCTGGCCCGGCTTGAGCTGGGCTAATGCCACCCTGACCCCAATACCCTGAGCATCCTCCCAGCCTCAGCCTTAATAACCCGCCGCCCTGTCAGCCCCAATACAGGATGCCTCGGCCTTGCCCCTTAGGAGAAGCTCCGCCCCTAGGCCGAGGGCCCGTTTTGTGACCCCGCCCCTGCCCCGCGCGGAAGTGGTGGAGCCGGTCCGCTCAGCCCTGAGGGGCTCGGAGCTGGGGGGCGGAGACCTCGGGGCGGGCGCGCCCTCCCGCGTCCCCTGGGAATCCGGGGGCGGGGATCCGGGAAGGGCCTGGAGCCGGAGGCCGGGAGCAGTCCAGGGGGTCAGCCGGCTGGCCCCGCCCCCGTACTGAGCGGTGAAGCCCGGACAGGGAGGGGTTACCAGGCAGCCCGGCCCCCCCCCCGGGCCCGCCCCCCTCCCGCGCTTCCTGGCGGCTCCGCGTCCGGCGCCTGTTTGTGCTGCGGCGCTGTGGCCCCGGACGGCCCCGCCACCCCACCCCCGGGAGCCGAGACGGCCCCGGGAGAGTCCGAGGGCCCGGGGGGGATCCGGAGACTGTGGCCCCGGGCCCACAGCGCCCCCTCCAGGCTCCTTCCCCCGCGCCCGACAGCGCCCCCGCGGAGTGGTGGTACGACGCCCTTCGCGCGCGTCCCGGGGTGCTTCCCCTTCCCCCTCTCCCCGGCCGTGGCCCCCGCGGCTTAGACGCCTCCTCCGCCGCCGCCGCTCGGAGCAACCCGGGGGCCGGATGGACGGGGCCGCGGGGCCCGGTGAGTACGGGGCGGGGCGGGCGGTGTGCCCCTTCCCGGAGCGCCCGGCCCGTCGGGCTCTGCCAGAGCTGGACGGCTGTCTGGAGGCGTCCCCCGCGTGCTCCTCTGCCCAGGGGCTCCGAGCATCCTCCACAGTTCCTCCGGTCGCCCTCCCTAGTTACTCGGGTCTTGCTGTCACTTCGGGCTTCCCAGCGTTATTCTACCCTCCACGTAACTCCAGAACCCTCGATGTTTCTCTGCTCCCTACGTTACTCCGGGCCTCTTCTCCTGGTATTTCAGGTCTTTTCCTTCTGACCCTCACTGTTCCCTGAGACCTTCACTGTGACTCTGCTCACCACCGAAACCCCTCTCCTGTTACCCTGGATCTCTTTTCCTGTACTCTGGGTCCCCAGTATGACTCCATTCCGGTGCCCCGTCCTCTCTCCCGGAGTCCCCCCGCTCAGTTACTCCTGTTTCGCTGGAGACCTGAGCTTGCTGTGGGCGTGTGGGGGAGGGAGGGCTGCCGTCCCTCCCCCTCACCAGTGCGGTGCCTCTCTGTGGCTCCCACGTTCCTCGGCAGTACTCCATATGCCCCCGACCCCGCCCCATACTCCATGGTACTCCCAGTCTTTGCGGAGGCTGAGACGGCAGCAGGAAGGGAGCTTTGCCAGCTTTCTCGCCTGCCCAGCCAGAAGGAGGCCCTTTATCCTCTACCACCGTCTCCTCCCGTCTGGACGAGCATCCAAAGCTGGGGCTGCTTGAAAGGGGCAGCCCTGCTGGACACATATAACGTTGTGGGGGACAGAATCCCCTCTACGCTTTCCTCAGGTGGTGGGTACATTCTGAGTACTTCTTGCCCTTTTCCCAGGTGAGGGCCCTGCTAGGGAGGCCCTGCAGTCTCTGAGCCGGCGGCTTCGGGTGCAGGAGCAGGAGATGGAGCTGGTAAAGGCAGCCCTGGCAGAAGCCCTTCGTCTGCTGCGGCTGCAGGTGCCCCCTCCTCCCTGCAGGAATCTGGCACGCCAGCTCCTCCAGGGGACAGGTATGCATGTCAGCACACCCCCTTTTTCCTCCTCCCTGGGGCCTCTGGGGCTTCTGGTTAATTCAGCATCTCTCCAGCAGTCTTGCAGCACCCCCAGGACTGCCACCCACGTGCACCCCCTCCTTGGTGAGCCGAGGCACCCAGACAGAGACAGAGGTGGAGCTCAAGTCATCCCCTGGACCCCCTGGCCTGAGCAATGGACCCCCAGCCCCTCAGGGAGCTAGCGAAGAGCCCAGTGGGACCCAATCTGAAGGAGGGGGCAGCAGCAGCAGTGGTGCTGGCTCCCCCGGCCCCCCGGGGATCCTCAGGCCCTTGCAGCCCCCACAGCGTGCTGACACGTAGGTGTCCTGTGGCCTCCTGGTGGAAGCTGGGAGAGGTGGTGGGATTTCGGAGTGCAATTGGAGGGAATGACCTTCACTGTGCCCCCACCAGGCCCCGAAGAAATTCTTCCTCCTCCTCATCCCCCTCAGAGCGGCCTCGGCAGAAGCTCTCCAGGAAGGCAGTTTCCTCCGTCAACCTGTTAGTGCGGTCCGGGAGCACAGAGAGGTGGGTGAGGCTCCCTTCAACCCACCCCGCCCCAGGGGCAGGCTCTTGACTTTCCACATCCCTCACCCCTCATCCCTGGGTGGGGTGGGGGGACCTCATTGCCCAACAGGAAGAAAGAAACAAGTACTCCGGGGGCGCCTGCCATGTACCGGGCACTGTGCTAAACCCTCGACCTCCTCCATTTCAGTCAGTCCCTACAACATTCTTGGGGGGTAGGTGGTCTCATGCTGTGCATTGCCCAGGTGAGGAAGCAGGCTCAGAGAGGGTAAGTCATTTGCCTGGGGTCACACAACTAGAGTCAGGATTTGAACCTAACTTTTCCTGACTCCAGTTCCTGTACCCTTTCCACTACATCACAGCACACCTTCCGCGATCCCAAGAGGCTTTTCTAGAAGCTCCCATGACTTTCATGAATGGCTGTCCCTAGAGCTTCAGCCCTCTTCCGCTGCATCTACCAAGTACCAATCTATTAATACTTACTTCTGGAGGGCAAGGGAAGTCCTGGTGGCCGAACGTAGTTGCCTCAGAGTTTGTATGGGCCCTAGGACACTCGAATGTTCATTCTAGCCTTGTCCTTGGCCTGTGTTTTATTCTCTGAAAAGATAGTATCACCTTACTGTTATCTAATCACAGGGATCTCTGGAGAGATGTGGACTTTCTTGCTTACCTCCCGCATTCCTGAGAGGCAGGGCTGGTGTACATTCTGGACTCCCTTGGTCCCATTTTACAGATGGGGAGATGAAAGGGTCAATAGTGAGGCCTGGTGGCGTTTTTTTTTGTTTTTTTTTTTTTTAAAGACGGGCTTTCACCATATTGGTCAGGCTGGTCTCGAACTCCTGACCTCAGGTGATCCACCCGCCTCAGCCTCCCAAAGTGCTGGAATTACAGGCGTGAGACACTGCGTCTGGCCTGGTGGTGTTTACCTGTAATCCCAGCTGGTGGGGTGGCTGAGGCAGGAGAATTGCCTGAACCCAGGAGGTGGAGGTTGCAGTGAGCAAGGTCACGCCATTGCTTTCCAGCCTGGGTGACAGAATCAAGGCCGAGGCCTGGTGGTCTGGAGGAGAGAAAGGGCTCTGGCACCCTGCACTGCCTCTTCCAAGTTTTGTGGCCTTGTGCTGTGCACTCAGCCCCTTTAGCCTCAATCTTCTCATCTCTTAAATGGAATTAAAGTCTCCGTGTATTCTAGGGCCCTGATACTCATGAAGCAAACTACAGGCTTGCAGAGGTGACTGTGGTTTCTGCAGTGACTTCCTTTCTTGTGTCCTGCCTGTCCCCCCCCTTTGGTCTTGGGACCTGACCTCAATCCCTGTGCTTTCTTCCCAATAGCCGTGGGGGGAAAGACCCTCTCTCCAGCCCTGGGGGCCCTGGATCTCGGAGGAGCAATTACAATTTGGGTATGTACAGAGGGACAGAGAGAAAAACTTGGATGGCAGGGTTAGGATTTGGGCTGTAGCCCCAGGAGCTATTTTGGGCTATGAGGTGTGGTGGGTAGAGTTCTGCTCTGTCTTTCCTGGAAGGGGGGCTGTGGGTGGTAGTTGACACCACCCCTTTTCTCTGTAGAAGGCATCTCAGTGAAGATGTTCCTTCGAGGTCGCCCCATTACCATGTACATCCCGTCTGGCATCCGCAGCCTTGAGGAGCTGCCCAGCGGCCCACCGCCAGAGACCCTCAGCCTTGACTGGGTGTATCCTGCCCCGTCCAGTCCCATAGGAACCACCTTTCCCACCTTGGGACCCCTCTTCCCTTTACAGTTTTCTCCTGGGTCTGTGGGGGACAAGGAGCCTTCTAAATCCTCTCCTACCATTATTCTTCCCCAGGCATTGCCAGCCAGAAGCTCTGTCTTTTTCCCCCCGCTTCCTCCTCCTGCCCTTAATCTAACCCTTTCCTTGACCGTGATCTCCACCACAGTTATGGGTACAGGGGTCGTGACTCTCGCTCTAATCTGTTTGTGCTGCGCTCTGGGGAGGTGGTCTACTTTATCGCCTGTGTGGTGGTGCTGTACCGGCCTGGAGGAGGCCCAGGGGGTCCTGGAGGCGGTGGCCAGAGACATTACCGGGGGCACACAGACTGCGTTAGATGGTGAGGGGCCTGGGGATGGTGGGCTTGGCAGGAAAAGGGTCTGGGAGGGTGGAGGAGCAGGAGGGGAAGAGTTGCCTTGCTGGTCTGCAAGCTTGGAGAAGGTGTCTTGGATGGTCTGGAGAGACCCTTTCCCTAGAGTGTCTCCCCCCACCTTAGCCTTGCTGTTCACCCTGATGGTGTTCGGGTAGCCTCGGGACAGACAGCTGGAGTGGATAAGGATGGAAAGGTAAGGCCAAAGTCGAGGAGCAGGCAGACACACGGTAATTGCAGCCCAGCTTTTCTTCACACCCGTGACTCTTCCTCCTCCACCAGCCCCTGCAGCCTGTGGTTCACATCTGGGACTCGGAGACACTGCTGAAACTGCAGGAGATTGGACTGGGGGCCTTCGAGCGGGGTGTTGGGGCTCTTGCCTTTTCAGCTGCGGTGAGCTGGCCCTGAAGCCTCTAGACCCCCATTCTTGCCTGGGAACCCCACTCTTGCACGTCACCAGGAAGCCTTGGAAGTTCTGGCCTTCCTGAACCGCCCCCAGCTGGTTTTCTTGGGAAAGGGACATGTGTCAAGTTCTCCTGCCCTCTCCATCTATGATGGTACCTCCTAACCTAATGACCATGAACCCTGGACCTCCGGGGCTCACTCTGCCCCTCCCATGTGTCACCTTAAGGATCAGGGTGCCTTTCTTTGTGTGGTGGATGATTCCAATGAGCACATGCTGTCGGTGTGGGACTGCAGCCGGGGAATGAAGCTGGCTGAGATCAAGGTGAGGAGTCCACGTGGCTTAGGGGGGCTCTGAGGTTGGGGGAGGGAGTGGTGGAGTACAGAGAACTCCAGACTTACCCATACATTTCCTTCCTTTTTGACTGGGTCACATGAGACAAATCTAGCTTCTCTGAGTCTTAATTTCTTCATTTGTGATACGAGTTCTGACCTCATGAGAGATAATGTATTAGGTATTAGGGTGATTAATTGTGATTGGCAGGGAGTAGTGCTCTTAGGGGACCAGCGTCTTCAAAGAAGGTTGTCCTGGGGTTTCTGAACTTCTGCCAGCCAGCTGTCATGATACAATTGAGGAGAGTCAAGTACAAGGAAGGTACTCAGGGCTTGGGGTGGCTGAATCTAGTGTCTTCCCTTCAGAGTACAAATGACTCAGTCCTGGCCGTTGGCTTCAACCCTCGTGACAGCAGCTGCATCGTTACCAGTGGGAAATCTCACGTCCATTTCTGGAACTGGAGTGGTGGAGTAGGGGTTCCTGGGAACGGGACCCTTACACGGAAACAGGGAGTCTTTGGGGTGAGACATGGATCAGTAGAAGATGATGGGGAGGGCAGAGTGGAAGAGGAAGTACTGGGCTGAGTACTATAGACCCTAAGGTTCCCTAACCCCCACCTGCCCCGTGACCTTTTTTTTTTTTTTTAAGATGGGGTTTCACCATCATGGCCAGGCTGGTCTTGAACTCCTGACCTCAGGTGATCCACCCACCTCGGCCTCCCAAAGTGCTAGGATTACAGGCGTGAGCCATCGCGCCTGGCCGGCCTTTTTTTTTTTTTTTTTGAGATGGACTCTTGCTCTTGTCGCCCAGGCTGGAGTGCAATGGCGGGATCTTGGCTCACCGCAACCTCCGCCTCCCGGGTTCAAGCAATTCTCTTGCCTCAGCCTCTCTAGTTGCTGGGATTACGGATGCACGCCACCATGCCTGGCTAATTTTTGTATTTTTAGTAGAGACAGGGTTTCATCATGTTGGCCACGCTGGTCTCCAACTCCTGACCTTGTGATCTGCCCACCTTGGCCTCCCAAAGTTCTGGGATTATAGGCGTGAGCCACCACACCTGGCTTTTTTTTTTTTTTTTTTTTTTTGATACAGTGTCTTGCTCTATTGCCCAGGCTGGAGTGCAGTGGCACAATCTCAATCTCGGCTCACTGCAACCTCTGTCTCCCGGGTTCAAGCAATTCTTTTGCCTCAGCCTCCCAAGTAGCTGGAATTACAGGCACCTATCAGCACGCCCAGCTAAGTTTTGTATTTTCAGTAGAGACGGGATTTCACCATGTCTCACGCCTGGCCTCAGGTGACCCGCCTGCCCTGGCTTCCCAAAGTGCTGGGATTACAGGCATGAGCCATTGCACCTGGCCTGCCCTGTGACTTTTAATCTTTGCCTTCCCCTTTGACCTCTGCTCTCTGCTCTCCCTTCACCCTAGAAATACAAGAAACCCAAATTTATCCCTTGCTTTGTGTTCCTTCCGGATGGAGACATTCTCACCGGGGACTCAGAGGGGAACATTCTCACCTGGGGGCGGAGCCCTTCAGATTCCAAGACCCCAGGCAGGGGTGGGGCCAAAGGTATGTGGCTGGGGGTAGCATCTGGGAAGTCTAGTACTCCAGAGGGTCTGTGGGAACAGAGGAGAGGGTTTTTCATTACCCTCTTTTTTTTTTGGAGACAGAGTCTTACTCTGTTGCTTAGGCTGAAGCGCAGTCACACAATCTCAGTTCACTGCAACCTCCGCCTCCCAGGTTCAAGCGATCCTCCTTCCTCAGCCTCCCAAGTAGCTGAGAGTACAGGCACATGCCACCACACCCGGCTAATTATTGTATTTTTAGTAAAGATGGGGTTTTAGCATGTTGGCCAGGCTGGTCTTGAACTTGAATCCAGGCAGAGCCCTCAGATTCCAAGACCCAGGCTGGTCTCGAACTCCCGACCTCAGGCCGCCTCAGCCTCCCAAAGTGCTGGGATTACAGGCGTGAGCCACTGTGCCTGGCCAGGTTTCCTATCTTTTCACCTTGAGAGTTGATAGTTCTCTGTGGGGGCTGGTCTAGAAGGGTGTGGGCAGCACAGCAAAGGAGAAAGGGCTGGAGCTTTTGGTGTGCCAGATCTCAGGCTCAAATTCCAGTTTTGTCATTAATTGTCTGGCCTTTAGGAAGTTACCTCACTTCTTTGAGTCTCAGTTGTCCTGTTTGTAAAATGGAGAGAATAACAGATCTGTTGGCAATATGAGGATGAGAGATAGTAGTGAGTGCATTCAGTGGCTGGGAGTTCTTACTCTATTGTGCCGGCCAAAGCTGGCCCTGTTTCTCACTCCCCTGTACCCTAAAAACATGACCTACCTGGGGCTTTGCCAACAGAGACCTATGGGATTGTGGCCCAGGCTCACGCTCATGAAGGTTCCATCTTCGCCTTGTGTCTTCGGCGGGACGGGACAGTGCTGAGTGGTGGCGGGCGGGACCGCCGGCTGGTACAGTGGGGGCCCGGGTTGGTGGCCCTCCAGGAAGCTGAGGTGAGGGCTGGGCTGGGGTCAAGGGAGCGAGGGGTAGGAGCAATGGTCAGTGGGCTCTTGACATCCTGCCATCACTGCAGATTCCTGAACACTTTGGGGCTGTGCGAGCCATTGCTGAAGGGCCTGGCTCTGAGCTGCTGGTGGGAACCACGAAGAATGCGTTGCTGAGGGGAGATCTGGCCCAGGGCTTCTCCCCTGTAATCCAGGTTGGGGGTTAAGGGCTCAGGGAAGGAGGGGGCAAAGGGGTGTGAGAGAGGGGCAGGAGTGACGGTCATCCTTTGCTACAGGGCCACACTGATGAGCTCTGGGGGCTCTGCACACACCCCTCCCAGAACTGCTTCCTCACCTGTGGCCATGACCGGCAGCTCTGCCTGTGGGATGGGGAGAACCACGCGCTGGCCTGGAGCATCGACCTCAAGGTAGAGCCCTATGTCCCTGGATCCCCCATACCACCCCTACCAGGACTCCCGTGGCCGCCACTCCTTCCCCAGAACCTTCCTCCTGCCTTCCAGAGGCAGCCAGTTTGTACTGGTAGGGCTGCACTGGCTACTCAAATATTAATTCTTCTGTACTGATTGGTAAAAGCTGATGCTTCTAATACCACCTGGGCACTCCCCGCCACCCCCAAGACCCCTCAGACTTCCTCTTGGTCCAGCACTTAAATGGTTAATCTCCAGCACAGCTGTTGGCCTCAGTTCTGTGGTTGAATATTTTGGTATCACTGCCTGTTTAGGTTCAGTGACACCCAGGCATCCCTTCCCTCTCTTCCCATCTTCTCCTTGGGAGTGAGCAGCTTTGAAGTTATCAGGAGGACAAGGGGTCCATTCTGGTTCCCTAACTAGAAAGGCATCTTCTTGAATTTGCCCTCTCCCCCTCTCCCAGGAGACTGGTCTCTGTGCTGACTTCCACCCGAGTGGGGCAGTTGTGGCTGTAGGACTGAACACAGGGAGGTGAGAGGGAGCCAGGACTCCCAGAAGGGAAAGCAGGGAGGTCTGGGAAGGGTTCCTGGTACTGGGGGAGTGGGAAAGAGTGACCACCTCTGCCCAGGAGCCACCTGCGCCTTGGCACTCCTCCGTGCCTCTCCCTGCAGCCCCTGCCACCCGGGCTCCCCTCCTCTCTGATGGTAATCGTTTCTCCCCCTCCCCCCCAACCACTGTCTCCTCCAAGCCTGGGAGTGGAGGAGGCGGCAGCCCAGGATAGAGAAGCAGTGGGAATGGGAGGGGCATAGGGGAGACAAACACTGGGAAGTGACAGGCTTATAGCCTGCGCAGGGCCTTTGTAGTCGGCCCCTGGTCTGTAGTTTCTGATTCCTTTTTAGATGGCATTAGAAGCCCCTCAGTCTTTATCCGCACTTAGCTCCTTCTCATGTCTCAGCATAAGAATGCAGTGGTGGCAGAGCGTGGTGGCTCATGCCTGTAATCCTAGCACTTTGGGAGCAGAGGTGGGCGGATCGCTTGAGGTCAGGAGTTCAAGACCAGCCTGGCTAACATGGTGAAACCTCATCTCTACTAAAAATAAAAAGAAATATTAGTTGGGCATGGTGTTGCACACCTGTAATTCCAGCTACTCAGGAGGCTGACACGAGAATGACTTGAACCTGGGAGGTGGAGGTTGCAGTGAGATCTTGCTACTGCACTCCAGCCTAGGTGATAGAGTGAGACTCTGTCTCAAAAAAAAAAAAAGAGAGAGAGAGAAAACTAAAAAAAAGAATGCAGTTGTGACCTGTCTTGTACATCAGTCTTTCTGTGTGTATCTCTGAGCTGCTTTGATTTGCCCAAGCCTGCCCAGGGTGGCCTCCCTGGGGGTCTCCCCCACATCTTGCCTTTTCGCCTTCCTATCTGCCTCCACTTCCCTCCCTTCCAGGTGGTTGGTTTTGGACACAGAGACCAGAGAAATCGTGTCTGATGTCATCGATGGCAATGAGCAGCTCTCAGTGGTCCGGTACAGCCCAGGTGGGAGCCACCCCCACCCTGGACTCACATGGGTCCCTGGCCCTTCCCTTTCTGAGTGACTGTATTTGCAGATGGGTTGTACCTGGCCATTGGTTCCCATGACAACGTAATCTACATCTATAGTGTTTCCAGTGATGGTGCCAAATCCAGCCGCTTTGGCCGCTGTATGGTGAGGAAGTTGGGGCGTATGGTGGGCATGATAACAGCTGGGAAACTTACAGGGTTCTGATGCATCAAGGGGGCTCTGGGGATGGGAAATGGATGGGACACTTTAAAACTCTTGACCTTTGCTCCCAGGGTCACTCCAGCTTCATCACTCATCTTGACTGGTCCAAGGATGGGAATTTCATCATGTCCAATTCTGGGGACTATGAGATTCTTTACTGTGAGTGGCAGTGGAGCAGGATGTGGGGAGAGGGGTAATTGGAGTGGGTTTTATTTGTAGGGGGCTCTTGTAGGTGTTGTCAGATAAGGAAGTGGAGATGGGGTTGATGTGGAGTTGGAATTGGACATAGGAGAAATTTTGTGATTTTGAACCAACTAGTTTCACACCATGTCTTGTTGACTTGAGGAAGTTGAAAAATGCTCCAAGAAAAGTTTGGGAAAAGTTTCTCAGGGCAAGTGTGGAGGACTTATCTAGGGAGGAGGAACTCACAGAAGCTGTTAGAACTTGAGCCAGAACTCAGTACTGACGCACACAGGGTGGGTTGCACAGTGGGAGGAGGAGATGCTACTACGGTCACCAGATCACCTGCCATCGCCGGGTCTCATGCCAGTCTTTCCAATCTGGCTTTCCCCGGCATCTTCGTGACTGAGGGCAGGGTGAGAGCTAGGCTGGGCGGGCTCCTTCTCCCCAGGGGACGTGGCTGGAGGCTGCAAGCAGTTGAAGAATCGCTATGAGAGCCGAGACCGGGAGTGGGCTACGTACACCTGTGTGCTGGGCTTTCACGTCTACGGTGAGCAGGGGCGTGGAACCCTGCTGGAGGGGCGGGGGGACAAGGTGGAGCCCAGTTTGGGCTCGGAACGCTGGGCGTGTGTCGTTGGGTGGGAGTCCAGAAACCTGAAGATCCAGCCCAGGAGGCCCCCCCCCGGCCCTCGAGACTGGGACCGGGGGAGGCTTGCCTGGAACGCGGCAGTGGGTGGCCGTGGCTGCCGGAGCGCCTGAAATAGTGCAGCTCTGGGCCGTGGGTGGCAGTGGGGGAGGAGGTCGGGCTGAGGCCGGCCGCTGTGCTAGGCGTGTGGCCGGATGGCTCCGATGGGACCGACATCAACTCCCTGTGCCGCTCCCACAACGAGCGCGTGGTGGCGGTGGCCGACGACTTCTGCAAAGTGCATCTCTTCCAGTACCCGTGCGCTCGTGCCAAGGTGAGGCCGCGGGGGCCTCCGGGGCGGGGCGGGGCGGGACAGGACAGTACTGGTGGCCCCGAGGGCTCCGCCGCCACTACAACTCCCTTCCTCCTGCCCAGGCGCCAAGCCGCATGTATGGGGGCCACGGCAGCCACGTGACCAGCGTCCGGTTCACGCACGACGACTCGCACCTCGTCTCGCTGGGCGGCAAGGACGCCAGCATCTTCCAGTGGCGAGTGCTGGGCGCCGGGGGCGCGGGGCCAGCGCCCGCCACGCCCTCTCGAACCCCCTCCCTGTCCCCCGCCTCCTCCCTCGATGTTTGATCGCTGCCTGGCGGACCAACTGGCTGGAGGCGTGGACCCGCCCCGCCCTGCCCCGCCCTAGTCCCCCAAAGACCAGGAGCAGACTCCTCTACTGACTTCGAGACATTCCCGATCGCGCATTTCCCTGGAGGGCGCGAGGGGCGCCCCTGCACACACTGTTTAGACCCGCTGGCTGAGCTGGGCAGCCCCAGCCTAGGCCTTGACTCCCCGCTGCCTGCTGAGGGGCAATAAACCAGAACCAAAGTCGCCTCCCGCTGCTTTTGTGGGGCGCTGCTGGGCGCCTCCGGGGCCTTGTGGGGAGGGGACGAGGAAAAGAGGCGTGCGGAAAGGGTAAGGGAGCGTAGACCATTTATGCAAATAACAGGCAAAGCCGCTTGCAAATAACCTGGCGAAGCGCGAAGGCGCGCGAGTCTTTCGGGGCGGCAGGAGAAGCTTCAGGGACCCAGCGAGGACACAGTTAAGTCCGACTTCTCTCCGCCCTCGGAAAGGGGGTGGTGCCGAGCTGCGACGGAAATAGCCGAGTGCTAGGCCGCGGTGGGCCGACAGGAGCCGAACTTCTTCCGGAAGTAGCCGATCTGCGGGGTCTCGCTCTACGACCTGAGCCGAGTGGTGGGCCTTGTTCTCCGGATCGGCCGAAGGTGTTCCGGAAGGAGGCGAACCCCGAGGCGGGCCGGGCAAGCCTTCCCTGCGGCCGGCAGATCCCAACGACTAGTGGGACTCGGCGGGGGCGGGGGTAGCTGGAGCTTGGCTCTGGCCTGGCAGGAGCCGAGCTCGTTCCGGAAGAAGCCGAGCGGACCGGGGCCGGCCTCGGCGTCCCGGGAGTGGGGCGATATCTGCGGCGGCGACAGCGCGGGCCGGGATGAACCGCGACGGCTGAGGCAGTGGAGGTGCCGGCTGCGCGGGCCCCATTGAGACTCCCCCGAAGCTCCAGCCCCACGCTCGGGGCTTTGCCTTGAGCCGAGCCCTGCCCCCGCGAGCCTTCCGGACCCCTTTGTGCGGCCGGAGGCGGCGGCGGGAACGGCCATGGCGGCCAACATGTACCGGGTGGGGGGTGAGTACCGGGCGCAGGGGTGCGGGGCCCGGGGCGGGAGAGGTTGGGGTCGGGACCGGAGGGGCTCCGCACCGGGTGGCGCGGGGCGCCGCGTCTGGGGCAGCGTGGACCGAGCGCGGACCGGAACCGGAACCGGAACCGGGAGACTGGGAGCGGGGGAAGCGAGGGTGCGGGGACGGCGACGGCGACGGCGACGCGGCAGGGTG
This sequence comes from Ateles fusciceps, assembly GCA_036589455.1. Taxonomy (NCBI): domain Eukaryota; kingdom Metazoa; phylum Chordata; class Mammalia; order Primates; family Atelidae; genus Ateles; species Ateles fusciceps. The sequence continues at coordinate 23,833,239 of JAZHEH010000681.1, read as the reverse complement.
CCGAGACTCCCGCAGAGAAGCTGCGGGCAGCCCCGACGGCACTCTCAGGGCTGCGTCGGGGGCTCCCCGGGCACAGAGTGGGCTTCGGAAACTGGTTCCGAAGGAGCTGACCTGGTAGGGAGGGGACGCGAGGGGCTGGGGCGACGGCTTTGCCACCGCCGGGGGAGCCGCCCGGAGGTTTCCTCTTCCCGGGCGTTATTGTGCGCCTCGGTTCGAAAAGGTGGGGGCCCAGCGCTAGCTCGAACAATGACTTCACCGCGACTGGGCTGCAACTCATAGATGAGTTGTGGGGACTGCAAGGGAACCCCTGCTTCTTGCCTGTTCCTTAAGGCTCACTTTTCAGTGAAGGATCTGATTTTAAAACTAGGTGCGGTGGGGGTGGGGAACACCCTTATTTTCTCTTAGTCTTTCCACTTTCACATCTCAGCGCCCTACCTGGATCTTTATCTTCTTTTGGTCCACTCAGGCCAACTTTCTCTCCTACTCTAGTGCTCTGTGTCTCCCGTCTCATCCTCTGATCTTCGTGGTTCTTCCCCCTCCCCCTCCCTGACAGATTACGTCTATTTTGAGAACTCCTCCAGCAATCCTTACCTGGTTAGACGGATTGAGGAGCTCAACAAGGTGAGTGGAGCAGAATCCCTCTCCCCTCCCTCCCCCCAGTGGTCTCTTTCTTCTGAGGTTTCTAACTTCTGGTGGAAAAGAGGACTCTATACTAAGTATCCATTCATATTCATTCATTCATTCATTGGATGTATTCAGGAAAGGCTATTGAGAGCTTAGCAGGAACTTTACTATTCTGTCTCTTGGGGGGGCAAAGGAAAGGGATTTGGAAGTCTGTCCTTGAATGTAAGTCTTTACTCCTATTTTCTTGGGATTTTTCATTTAGGTCCCTCTGAAACTTACTGTTATTTGTCTCTGTATATTTCTGTACCCAGATGATCAATTTTTCACTGCTACATTGTTTTTTTTTTTTTCTTTCCTTAGACTGCAAATGGAAATGTGGAGGCAAAGGTTGTCTGTCTTTTCCGGCGCAGGGACATTTCTAGTAGCCTCAACAGCCTGGCCGATAGTAATGCCAGTGAGTATCTTCATCCCTTTCTTTTCCCCCCTCCCCATGATCTGAGGCCTGGGCTTGTCCCTGCAGGAGTTTCTCCTGGTAGCATGCCCAAGGCAGAGGTGTGAGTTTAGGGGTGGGAAATGCCTGGTCTGAGGAGGGAGGCCTGTTTTTACACGTTGGGGTTGAAAGCAGGGTGGAGAGATTGTGATAAGGAAAGCTATAATATGGTTTGTGTATGAGTGTAAGGGAGAGATGATAATGTTTATTTAGGGGATGAGGATGAACTTTAGAGAAGCAGAATGCTTTTCTAAAGGGGGGCAGTTTGGGGTACATTGGGACAGTAGGTGGTGACTGAAGGTCAAGGTGAAGAGGAAGAGATTGTACTGAGAGGCCCGCATAACAGGGAAGTAGGCTCATTTTGTAATCACAAGGTGGTGGGAATACCTGGAAGCTGGAAGATGGTAGGAAAGTTTTCTTGCGCTTTTGATTTCTTACCTCACCCATTTCCCGGCCCCCACTCCATTTTACATCTTTTCCTTTTCATTTTGCCCTGTCTTCATTCTCTTTAAGCTCTCATCTTTTTTTTTTTTTTTTTTTTTTTAATGTTTTCCTCAGCTTCTTTTTCCTTTCCTGCTTTGGTTTTCTTTCTCCTTCCTTTTGTTCCACCTTTCTAAATTTTCCTTTTTCAGACTGTTCTGGGTGACAAGGGGTTAAGGAGGATCCTGGCTTACCAAGTTCCTTGGCCCTTTAGGGTTTCCAGCCCCATCTGGCAGGGGCTGACCTTGGCCTTGTCCAATCAGAATGGGTGTTGGGGGTGTGGTCCCCCTTGCCTTAGCACAGGGTTTCCGGAGCACACAGGCCAGGGGTGGAGCCTACTGCACAACCCCCACTTCTCACTGAGGTTGGGAACAGTGCACCAATGAGCCTGGGCCTGAGGCTCTTCTGTCCCCTCCCACTTTGGTTGGCGCCTAGCCAGGTTAACCCCTTCCACAAGGTTTCAGGGCAAGCTGCAGCTCCTTGGGGAGGAAGGTGTTGGCACTAGTTTGAGAGGTGTTGTCCTTGAAAACCCCAGGAACTATTATTGTTAGCCAAGTAGAAAACGAGGGATAGTTAGGGCCACGTGTGATGTTTTAGAGCAGAATCTCCTGAAATTGAAAAGAACTGTAAACAGTCTTGTGGGATACTTTTTCATTTTACTGGGTTCCTGGATCTCAGGCTGGTTTAGCAAGAAAGAGACAAGTGTGATGTTCTTGCTGGCCTGTTGTGGACTTTGAGTGGTGTCTGAGCATTGGCAGCTGGGTAGGGATGTATTTCTACAGCATTCTTCGTACTTTCAGCAGTTATTCCCTAAGAGCATTACTGATAGAGTTGGGAGCATCTATGATGGGGCACAGAGCTAAGAAAGAAAGCTGGGGCCGGGCGCGGTGTCTCACGCCTGTAATCCCAGCACTTTGGGAGGCCAAGGCAGGCAGATCACGAGGTCAGGAGTTCGAGACCAGCCTGACCAACGTGGTGAAACCTCGTCTCTACTAAAAATATAAAAATTAGTTGGGTGTGGTGGTAGGCACCTGTAACTCCAGCTACTCGGGAAGCTGAGGCAGGAGAATTGTTTGAACCTGGGAGGCAGAGGGTGCAGTGAACCAAGATTGTGCCATTGCACTCCAGCTTGGGCAACAGGGCAAGACTCCACCTCAAAAAAAAAAAAAAAGAAAGAAAGCTGGTAGGATAAGGGTATAGAAGGCAGACGCCTGGGAAATGCGAGAAAAAACAGCTGAGATAGGAAATATTTTTCCTGAGTTAGAGTTTCCAGGGTGGTGTCTTGCTGGATTCGTTTCTGATTTTGTTTCTTCCTCCTTAATCTCCCAGGGGAGTTTGAAGAGGAATCAAAGCAGCCAGGTGTGTCTGAGCAGCAGCGCCATCAACTGAAGCACCGGGAACTTTTCCTTTCTCGGCAATTTGAATCATTACCAGCCACCCACATACGGTACAGGACAACTGGGGCCAGTATAGCCTGCATGCACTTATGTAGAAGATAGAGAGAAGGAGGTGGTGTTCAGAGATGCTGTGGGGGAGGGAGAGTGGGGCTCACCAGGGTTTTCCGACTCTATCTTCTATAGGGGGAAATGCAGTGTGACTCTCTTGAATGAGACAGATATCTTGAGCCAGTATCTGGAAAAGGAGGTGAGAAAGAGATGTTGGGAGAAGAGGGAGGGGAATGGGTATTGACCCCAAAAGGGAGGGGGAAAGGAGAACAATGATGAGGTACAGGGTTGCCAGACTGCCTATCTTGGGAACTCACATACACCTCCCTCCCCCCCCCGCCGCCTCTGTGGATTTCTGCCCTGCTTACCTTGTCTCTCCCCAACTCCAGGACTGCTTTTTTTACTCACTGGTGTTTGACCCTGTGCAGAAGACACTTCTAGCTGATCAGGGCGAGATCAGAGTTGGTTGCAAATACCAAGCTGAGATCCCAGATCGCCTGGCAGAGGGTAAGCAACAGGACAGACTGTACGGCTACCAGGTTAGCTAATTCCAAGGGACACTTTAATATTATAGTCTCTGTCACTGGCGCCACCTGGGGTGGTGCATTGCACAGTCTGCAGGGCTCTCTGCTGTGACCCTGACAGGATGGGACCTTAGGAACCTGAAAAGGGCAAATGGGCACACTTGGGAATTCGGGGAGCTGATAGAATCCAAGCAGAAGTATGGGAAGATGAAGAGGAAGGGGGAGGTGTTATTGTGCATGAAAAGACAGCAGCTATTTCCCCTTGCTCTCTCCCTGTTGATGCCATTGTTCTGTTCCCCAGGAGAATCTGATAATCGGAACCAACAGAAGATGGAGATGAAGGTCTGGGACCCAGACAACCCTCTCACAGACCGGCAGATCGACCAGTTTCTCGTGGTGGCCCGGTGAGGGGGTGGGTGGATGGGGAAGATGGGCTGGGGGAGATGTGGACCTTGTTCTGAGTCCCATGGTTTTTAGAGATGGACTTTATTTCTTTCATTGGCATGGATGTTTTCCTTCTTTCTCCTCTGGCTTAGTTACCCAGCCCATTTGGGCTTTCTTCTTCGCTTTTGACTTCTCAATTTTTTCCTTAGGGCTGTGGGAACCTTTGCAAGAGCCCTAGATTGTAGCAGCTCCATCCGGCAGCCCCAGCTTGCACATGAGTGCAGCTGCTGCTTCCCGAGATATCACCCTGGTGAGCAGAAGTTGGTGGGTAGTTGGCCAGGCTGGGCTTTCTGGGGACCTACAGAGCCTGGGGACAGGAGAGGAGGGTATCTCTGAGGGAGTGGGAATGTTTTAAGGAGCAGCAAGGGGCCAGGCGCGGTGGCTCACACATGTAATCTCAGCACTTGGGGGGGCTGAGGTGGGCAGATCACAAGGTCAGGAGTTCGAGACCAGCCTGGCCAATATGGTGAAACCCTGTCTCTACTATAAATACAAAAAGTAGCTGGGCATGGTGGTATGTGCCTGTAGCCCCAGCTACTCGGGAGGCTGAGGCAGAAGAATTATTTGAACCCGGGAGGTGGAGGTTGCAGTGAGCCGAGATCATGCCACTGCATTCCAGCCTGGGTGACAGAGCAAGACTCCATCTCTTTATTTATTTTTATTTTTTTATAAATATTTTTATCACCCCCCTACTCTCTGACTCTGTCTCAAAAAAAAAAGAAAAAGAAAAAGGAGCAGCAGCAAGGGAGTGGTGCCAAAAGTTTCTGGTCCTCAGTTTTTCTCCATCTTCCCTATAGTTTCACGCCATGGATACTTTGCAAAGGAACGGCTATGACCTGGCTAAGGCCATGTCGACCCTGGTACCCCAGGGAGGCCCGGTGCTGTGTCGGGATGAGATGGAGGAATGGTCAGCCTCAGAGGCCATGCTATTTGAGGAGGCCCTAGAGAAGTATGGGAAGGACTTCAACGATATTCGCCAGGATTTTGTAAGTGGATGGGGCTAGGAGGAGAGGTGGGAGAGATGACAGGTAAGGGAACCAGGACCTGGGTGCAGATACCACCTCATTCTTCTTCCCTCTGCTCCCCTTAGCTACCCTGGAAGTCACTTGCCAGCATAGTCCAGTTTTATTACATGTGGAAAACCACAGACCGGTATATTCAGCAGGTATCATCTGAGCTGGGGAGGGTGGACCAGAGGCCACCTGCTGACCTCTGCTTTTGAAGTTGATGACATTCTCCCCTGCTGTGAGGCTCTGATCCTTTTTTTTCTTTTTTCCTTCCTGCAGAAAAGATTGAAAGCCGCTGAAGCAGACAGCAAACTGAAACAGGTCTACATTCCCACCTAGTAAGTGTGGTGGGTAGGGGAGACTGGAGTGTTTCCCTTCCCTTCCCCTGACTTGTGCCTCTCTCAGTGATTGGGGGTGGGCGGGAGGTAGGGCCAAATTGGGAGTGGAAGTTGATTCTTTTCATTGACCAGTTTCTTGATTTTTTTCCTCTTCTCCTCACCTCCCCCATTAGCACTAAGCCAAACCCTAACCAGATCATTTCTGTGGGTTCAAAACCTGGCATGAATGGGGCTGGATTTCAGAAGGGCCTGACTTGTGAGAGTTGCCACAGTGAGTGACGGGGCACAGGGATGCTGGGGCGAGGTGGAAGGCCTGCGGTGGCTCAGGAACCTGTGGGGCTCAGGTAGCATGCTCTTCCCTGTCCCTTCTCCATGCTCTGCAGCCACACAGTCTGCTCAGTGGTATGCCTGGGGCCCACCTAACATGCAGTGCCGCCTCTGTGCTTCCTGTTGGATTTACTGGAAGAAGTATGGGGGACTGAAGACCCCAACTCAGCTTGAGGGGGCCGCTAGGGGCACCACGGTAAGGACCAGTGGGAGGAAAAGCAGGGGAGAGCAGTAAGCATATTGATGTGAGCTTAGGCGAAGGCCGGAATACCCAACTCTTTCATGGTGATCGTTTGATGGGCAGGGGGTACTTGATGCTGTTTGGAGAGACACTAGACCAGGAGGTCAGTAAAGAGATTAGGCAGGAATAAATTGTCCTCCGGAGGGAATGGAAGAAAGAAGGGAGCCTCATTGCTGATTTCTGTTCTTTTTCCTATGCTCTTCTTCCAGGAGCCACACTCGAGGGGTCATTTGTCCAGACCCGAAGCTCAAAGTCTCTCTCCTTACACAACCAGCGCCAACCGGGCCAAGCTACTGGCTAAAAACAGGCAAACTTTCCTGCTTCAGACCACGAAGCTGACCCGTCTTGCCAGACGCATGTGCAGGGACCTATTACAGCCAAGGAGGGCTGCCCGACGACCTTACGCTCCTATCAATGCCAATGCCATCAAAGCAGAGTGTAAGGGCAGGGAGCAGTGGGGCTGGTGGTTCAGGGTTGCTCTGCCCAGAGACCAATGTTTCTCTGGATATTTAATGACAGGTGGGATAGTAGGCCACAGAGATTTTTTTTAAGATTAGACTTGGCTTCTGGCCTCAGAGGAGACCTGAATGGTGAAGCCCTTCAGCAGCTTTCATCTTTGTTCTCCAGGCTCCATTCGACTTCCTAAGGCAGCGAAGACTCCATTGAAGATTCACCCTCTGGTGCGGCTGCCCCTGGCAACTATCGTCAAAGATCTGGGTATGGGATGGGGACCAGTGAGGGTGCGTCAGGCTTCCAGTCCCTTACCTATCAGACATCTTCTCACCCCTTGCTTTTTTTCTTAGTGTCCTCAGAGAGTTAGTCTAAAAAAGTGCACTTTCGTTGTTTAATAATTTTTTTGGTAAACTATTCAGTATTACTGTATTGATTTGATAAGGTCACACTGATACTTGAAAAATACTAGTGATAGCTTGCCAGAACCTTCCCCCATTGCTACTTTTGGGGATGCCCAGGTAAACTGCTGGTCCAGGGAAGAGAGATGGAAGTAACAAAGGGGAACTGTGTAGGGAAGTAAAGGTGCAAAACTTTACTATTTTTTTTCAGTGGCCCAGGCACCCCTGAAACCAAAAACACCTCGGGGTACCAAGACACCGATCAACAGAAACCAGCTGTCCCAGAACCGAGGACTGGGGGGGCATTATGGTGAAACGGGCCTATGAGACTGTGAGTTGACAGAAAAGGGTGGGCCAAGCTGAATTGGGTGGGCTTTTGTTTCTCATAGGAGTCTGAGAGGGTCCCTTCCCTCATTGTGCCATCCTACCCTTTTCCAGATGGCAGGGGCAGGGGTTCCTTTCTCTGCCAATGGAAGGCCTCTGGCTTCAGGGATTCGTTCAAGCTCACAGCCAGCAGCCAAACGTCAAAAACTAAACCCAGCTGATGCACCGAATCCTGTGGTGTTTGTGGCCACAAAAGATACTAGGTAGGCAGTGGCAGGGGCTAAGAGGGATGGTCCAGGCTGGTGAGTGTGGGGGAGTAGCAGTATCAGAGCAAGAGCTCCAGGAAGGTTGTGGATGCAGGGTGGGAATGCCAGAGGAGAATGGGCCAGAAGGCAGAACTGCAGTGGAGAATGTGGGGCTTCCCCTGGGGGTCTTAGTGTTCTCTAAGCCTTTTCTATTTCCCACTTGCTCTTTCTGGCCAGGGCCCTACGCAAGGCTCTGACCCACCTGGAAATGCGGCGAGCTGCTCGCCGACCCAACTTGCCCCTGAAGGTGAAGCCAACGCTGATTGCAGTGCGGCCCCCAGTCCCTCTACCTGCACCCTCACATCCTGCCAGCACCAATGAGCCTATTGTCCTGGAGGATTGAGCACCTGTGGGGAAGGGAAGTGGGCTGAGAGGTAGAGGGTGGATGCCCAGGGCACCCGAACCTCCCTTCCCTTTCCTGTCAAAGGGAGTGAGGAGTGAATAAAGGAAGGGAGCAAGTGTGCGTGTGTCCCTGGAGGGGTTGGGCGCCCTCTGGTGTTACCATCTCTAGACTTGTCTCCTCATGCCTCGGTGCTTGCTGATGGAGGACAGACTGCAGGAACTTGGCCCATGTGGAAACCTAGCCTGTTTTGTGGGGGTAGGACCCACAGATGTCTTGGACAGTTTTTGGGGGGGAGGGTTTTTTAATTTTTTAAAAATTTTGCCTCCCTTTGTGAAAGGGGATGGGAAGGGGAAGACTACACAGATATCAGGTGGTGGTACCTGGTTGGGGGAGGGGGGGCATGCACTGCCATGTCTTTTTTTTTTTTCCTAATTTGGGGGTTTCTCTTCTGTCCGGTGTCCGGACTTTCCTAATTGGAGTTTGAGGCCCCTAAGCTGGCATCAACCCCAGGCCACGCTCGCTCTTTCCCTTCCCTCCCCTCCCCCTCCGCCTTTTGTACGCCAGTTCTCAGAAATAAAGATCTTTTGTCCGTTTTTTTAACCTCGGATTCTGTAATTGGTTCTTATAGTAACAAATAAAAAGCTGTTTTCTTCAGCTTCTCCTGGCTCAGCTGTTCTCTGCCATGGGTGTGTGTTGTGTGTGTGTAGGGGGTGTCTTTGAGAGAGAAAATAAAGGACAAAGGACAACAAAGGCAGTACAGATGGTTCTTACCCTGGGAACGGCTTTATGAGATCCGCAGCCTGGACCGAGAGGACTTGCTCCAGCTAGCCTTCTGGTGGGACCCAAACTGCTCCCTAGCTCCCAGTGGTGCTGGAGCCCAAGCACCATCTTGGCCCAGATTCGTTCAAAGGAGTTGAGATGAGCTTTCTGGGTGGCTGGTGGCCTCCAAAGGAAAGCGGACTGGAGGTGTTTTCTTCCTCTGTTTCCCACCTCTTACTCCCCCTCTCCCTTTTACTTAAGGAATTCTGGAAGTTGCTAGCAGCCAGGGTAAGATGTATACCACGTGGTGGTGGTGGTGGGGTTAAGGAGGATCCTCTCACCTAGCTGTGTGGTGTTATTTGGCAGGTGAGAATTCTATCACTGAACCACCCGAGCACCTTTGGGTGTATGTTTACAGACTGCTGGCTGCTTCAGGGGCCTCAAGGCCAGCCTCAGCAACTGCCTTGATACCCTGATTCACTGTAGCACCGTTTCCTGCCTTAAAGGTTTGGGACACTGAGATTAGATGCCTGAGCTGGGCCCATTAGAAGGAACACCTTAGGGGAGAGAACAAGAAGTTCAGGCTACTATTTGCTCCTTGGGCACTTCCTTTAGAGATGGGGAACAGCCTCAGCACTTGTGACTTGCTCACTGTCACCTTAAGTCCATTGCTCTTTGCACCATTCAAAGCTGTGGGCTGATAACTACAGTGCAAGCTGCTAAGCCCATCTGATGGTCCTCTCCACCTTGTTATGGTCCCTGTCTCTCACTGTCCTGAGCCTACATCTCGGCGGTGTTCGGAGGAACTGACAATTATACCTGCTGGGGTTCGACAGCATTTGTCCCCCTCCAGTGTCTTCACTAGGTTGCCAGCACTCGGTTTGGTCTTGTCGCACTGTCGCACTGCTCCGAGGTGCGACAGTGGCTCTGGCACCTTCGGAGTACACTACGCAGCCCAATACTGCGGAAGGAATCGTCCTGGTTCCCGGGACCTCATGGAGTCCGGAAGGTGTCCGGTGGTGGCAGAGCTCCCCAACTAGGGTTAGAAGCAGTCGCAGAATACCCGTTCTTCGAGAGGACAGTGGGAGGAAAGGGAGGGCATAACAGCCCTGAAAAGGTTGGAAGTCCAGGGACAGCCCTGCGCTCCGTGGGGCAAAGGACTGAAAGCCGCCGATCCTCCGCCTTTACGCGTCGGGTAAATAAGGGTCGAAGGTACGGACGCACGAAAGTTTACTGCGGGGCGAAGGAGGGGCCGCGAGACACTACCGGGCGCCGGCCTTTGTGGCTGCTGTCAGGAATATTCACGACGCTTTGGGCCAATCGACGTCTGAACAGCTTAGAGTACACCAATCGGCTTACCGCATGCAGATAAGCATCGTAACGCGCGGCTTTTCCCAAAATGGGCGGGGACTTGACTCCGGCTAGAAACGGAACCCGGAGTCGCTGGAGCTCGGTTTCCGGAGGAGTTTGTCCGCGCAATTGGAAGACTTTGTCACTTCCTATAGGACGGGAGGAAGTTGCTTCCGAGCGCGTTGCGCTTTGGAGAAGTGGATTCCGGTGGTGGCAGAGGTGCTTGTGTATTTGTCGGTACAGGAGAGTCGCTATGGCGGCGGTGGATTCGGATGTCGAATCGCTGCCGCGTGGGGGTTTCCGCTGCTGCCTGTGCCACGTTACTACAGCCAACCGTAAGCGGTGGCTAGTGAGGGACCTGGGTGGTTGCGGGCTTTCGTCTTTTGATCCTGGCGAAAGTTAGGGTTATAGGTCTCCGTTCCTGTCAAGTCGGTTGGTAGGGTCTCACCTCCGTTTTTACTCCGCAAGTCCGAGGGGATTTGGAGAGTCGAAAAAGTCCCACCACATTACACTCCTCCTCGGTATATGACATCTCACGACGCAAGTTTCATTGTTTTATTCCTTCTTTAACCATCATCTATTGGGCATATGCTCTGGCTGCTATTCTGCTGATCTTTAGAGTGAGGGAAGGGGATTCAGAGATGGAGGACCTCACCCTCTAGAGATGGAGAAAGTTTCAATGCTTTGTAGTTATGTTTGGAGAACTGGGGGACCACAGAGAATCAGTAACTAAGTCAGAGAAGCCCTACAGAGGACCTACTCAAAGGTGGGGGCGGATGAGATAGGTGGCATGAATGACGACCATAAGGTACCAGTGAGAAAGAGACAGAAGATGGGTTTGGAAAAACAGACAAGGTTCTTATATGGCAGACAAGGAGTTCAGTGAAACCTCAAATTCCACCTCTTTTTTTTTTTTTTTTTTTTCTGAAACAGGCTCTTGCTGTGTCACCTAGACTGCAGTGCAGTGGTGTGATCTTGGCTCACTGCAGCCTCAACCTCCCAGGCTCAAGCCATTCTCCTGGCTAGCCTCCCAAGTAGCTGGGTCCACAGGTGTGTACCACCATACCTGTCTAATTTTTTGTTTTTCTGTAGATACAGGGTTTTGCCATGTTGTCTAGGCTGGTCTCCAACTCCTGGCCTCAAGTGATCTTCCCATCTTGGCGTCCCAAAGTACTGGGATTACAGGCATGAACCAAAGTGCCTGGCCCCACTTTTGAAGTCTGGAATCACAGTCCTCCCTAAACAGGGTCTACTTCCATTCTTCCTTTTCTCTGTGAATGGCACTATCACTGTTCATCCAGTAATCAGGCCAGAAACCTAGGAGTCTTCCTTGGCCCCACATTTACTTTGACATCAAGCAGCTAACTCATAATAAAATAATAGCAATGGCTAGTTTTTCGACATTTACCATGTACCAGACTCTCTGCCAAGTGATATATATGAATAATACCTGTGTGTTTGGTGCTAGGTACTTTTATTTCCATTTTATATCTGAGGAAGTTGGTGCACAGAGAGGCTTTGTAACTTGACCAAGATTTCATATAGCTTCACAGAGCTGGGACTTGAACTTGGGCAGTGTGATTTCAGATCCTGCCCTTAACATCACTATACCATACCATGCCCAGAGATGATCCACGAAGTATTCCAGGATCCTAATACTTTTTTTTGTTGTTGTTTTGAGATGGAGTCTTGCTCTGTCACCAGGCTGGAGTGCAGTGGCACGATCTCGGCTCTCTGCAACCTCCGCCTCCTGGGTTCAAGCGATTCTCCTGCCTCAGCCTCCTGAGTAGCTGAGACTACAGGCACGCGCCACCACACCCGGCTAATTTCTGTATTTTTAGTAGAGATGGGGTTTCACCATGTTGACCAGGATGGTCTCAGTCTCTTGACCTCGTGATCCTCCTGCCTTGGCCTCCCAAAGTGTTGGGATTACAGGCGTGAGCCACCGTGCCTGGCCTGGATCCTAGTATTTTTAGTTTTTCTGTGGATGACCTGGATAAGTTACCTGTTAATTTCTTTCCAAATCTACCTAGCACAAATAGGTGGTTTAAGATATACCGTCACACTGGTCTTTAAGTAAAAATTAAAAATAAAAGTAAACAAAATACTTGTGTAGCCAGTTCTCTTGGGAACCACTTAGAGAATGTACTATTTAGGCCAGGTGCGGTGGCTCACGCCTGTAATCCCAGCACTTTGGAAGGCTGAGGCAGGCAGATCACTTGAGGTCAGGCGTTAAGACCAGCCTGGCCAACATAGTGAAATCCTATCTTTACTAAAAATAGAAAAATTAGCCGGGCATGGTGGCACGTGCCTGTAGTCCCAGCTACTCAGGAGGCTGAGGCAGGAGAACTTCTTGACCTGGTAGGCAGAAGTTACAGTGAGGTGAGACTGTGCCACTGAACTTCAGCCTGGGCGACAGAGTGAGACTCTGTCTAAAAAATAAAAATAAAAAATAAAGAGAGAATGTATTATTTAGACAAATGTATAAGAGAGGAAGGTGAAAGGAGCCAGGACTTTGCTTATTCAAAGGTCAGTTTCTGTGGCTTGGAAGGATCAGTAGGATTTAGGTATGCAGAGAGCAAGGGCGGACTCGCTGAAGACTGCTTTGGGAGTTTTTGTCTCACACTTGTCTTTGCAGGACCCAGCCTTGATGCCCACTTGGGAGGCAGAAAGCACCGGCACCTGGTAGAACTACGAGCTGCAAGAAAGGCCCAGGGACTTCGAAGTGTGTTTGTCAGTGGCTTTCCCAGGGATGTGGATTCTGCCCAGCTCTCTGAGTACTTCCAAGCATTTGGACCTGTGGCCAGTATTGTCATGGATAAGGACAAGGTAAAGTGAATGGCTCTGGGGGTGAAGAATGAATCAGGGCTGGGTGCGGTGGCTCACTCCTATAATCCCAGCAGTTTGGGAGGCCAAGGAAGGTGGGAGGATCACCTGAGGTCAGGAGTCAAGACTAGCCTGGCCAACCAACATGGTGAAACCCCGTCTCTACTAAAAATAAAAAGTTAGCTGAGCGTGGTGGCACGTGCCTGTAGTCCTAGCTACTCGGGAGGCTGAGGCAGGAGAATCGCTTGAACCCGGGAGGCAGAGGTTGCTGTGAGCCGAGGTTGTGCCACTGCACTCCAGCCTGGGTGACAGAACAAGAGTCCTTCTTAAAAAAAAAAAAAAAAGAATCAGATGTACTGTGTACCAAAGAGACAAGAGAGAGAAACCAACAGGCTGTTTGAGCTGCTTCCTAATGTGGTTTGTTCTTGGTGGACATCACAGTACTTGGGCTAGTCCAGCGTTTGGAGCTTCTCACACCTCTCCCTCCTCTTGGATTTTTATTTTTACTATTGTTTTTTTGACATGAGTCTCACTCTGTCACCCAGGCTGGAGTGCGGTGGTGCGATCTTGGGTCCCTGCAACGTCTGCCTGTAACTGTAAACCCGTTAGCAGTTTATTAACTTCCACTGAGAGGTACTGAGGTTGTTTGGTTAGAACACCCTGTCCTTTGGAGAGTGTTAGATAAACAAGTTCGTGCTTTCTGCCTTGCTTCCAGGTAGGCTTTGTTAGTTAGCAATTCTCCAGCCTTAGCATCACAAGCAGCTAGGATTATATACGAGTGTCAGCACACCCAGCTAAATTTTGTATTTTTAGTGGAGACGGGTTTCACCATGTTAGCCAAACTCCTGACCTCAGGTGATCCGCATGCCTCAACCTCCCAAAGTGCTGGGATTATAGGCATGAGCCACCGCACCCAGTCCTACCCCTTGAATTTTATCACTCCACCAGAGTTAGTCAGTGGGGGATTTTTTGTGTGTGTCGTTTATTGATTCAGTGAATTGTTTTTTTTTGAGATGGAGTCTCACACTGTTGCCCAGGCCGGAGTGCAACGGTGTGATCTCTGCTTACTGCAACCTCCGCTTTCCAGGTTCAAGTGATTCTCCTGGCTCAGCTTCCTGAGTAGCTGGTATTACAGGGCGCCTATAATCCCTGCTACTCAGGAGGCAGAGGCAGGAGAATCGCTTGAACCTGGGAGGCAGAGGTTGCAGTGAGCTGAGATTGTGCCATTGCACTGCAGCCTCAGCAACGGAGTGAAACTCCATCTCAAAAAAAAAAAAAGTATACAATTTAGGGGTGTTTATGGTGGTTGACACCCGTAATCCCAGCCCTTTGGGAGGCTGAGGCAGGAGGATCACTTGAGATCAGGAGTTCACGACCAGCCTCGATAACATGATGAAACCCCATCTTTATTAAAAATAGAGAAGTTATTTGGCTGGGCGAGGTGGCTCACGCCTGTAATCCCAGCACTTTGGGAGGTTGAGGCAGGTGGATCATGATGTCAGGCGTTCAAGACTAGCCTGACCAAGATGTCGAAACCCTGTCTCTACTAAAAATACAAAAATTAGCTGGGTGTGGTGGCGAGTGCTTGTAATCCCAGCTACTCGGGAGGCTGAGGCAGGAGAATCGCTTGAACCCAGGAGGCAGAGGTTGCAGTGGGCCAAGATGGTGCCACTGCACTCTAGCCTGGGTGACAGAGCAAAACTCCATCTCAAAAAAAAAAAACAACAACAAAAATTAGCCCGGTATAGTGATGTGCCCTTGTGATCCCAGGTACTTGGGAGGCTAAGGTAGTAGAACTGCTTGAACCCAGGAGGTGGAAGTTGCAGTGATTCGAGATCTTGCCACTGTACTCCAGGCTGGGTGACAGAGCAAGACTCCATCTCAAAAGAAAAAAAAATTGTACTGGCTGGGTGCAGCGGCTCACACCTGTAATCCTAGCACTTTAGGAGGCCAAGACGAGTGGAACACCTGAGGTCAGGAGTTCGAGACTAACCTAGCCAACATGGTGAAACCCCGTTTCTACTAAAAATATAAAAATTAGCTGGGCGTGGTGGCATGCTCCTGTAATCCCCGCTACTTGGGAGACTGAGGCAGGATAATTGCTGGAACCTGGGAGGCAGAGGTTGCCTTGAGCTGAGATCACGCCACTGCACTCCAGCCTGGGTGATAGATTGAGACTCTGTCTCAAAACAAAAAACAATGTAGAGATGGGATCTGACTACGTTGCCCTGGCTGGTCTCCAACTCCTGGGCTCAAGTAGTTCTCCTGCCTCAGCCTCCCAAAGTGCTGGGATTACAGGCATGAGTCACTGCACCTGGTTGAAAGTTGCTTTTCTAAATATGTCCTGTTACGAAAACAGCAAGCAAATATTCTCAATGTATGGGACAAGCCCCATTTCAAAGACTCTCATCAACTATAGATCACGTGCTTAGATTCTTGGTTCCCAAACCATAATCTCTGCCCCCTGTTGTTATTTACCAGGGAGTGTTTGCCATTGTGGAGATGGGGGACGTGGGTGGTCGAGAGGCTGTCTTGTCACAGTCCCAGCACAGCCTGGGAGGACATCGCCTGCGTGTCCGGCCACGGGAGCAGAAAGAGTTCCAGAGCCCAGCTGCCAAATCCCCCCAAAGGAGCGGCCCCCGACAGTCACCAGCTGGCCAAAGCACTAGCTGAGGCCGCAGATGTGGGGGGCACAAATGATAAAGCTTGTGGGGCTGAGGGAGTTGTCCGAGGCTGAGCGGCAACTTCGGAGCCTGGTGGTGGCCCTGATGCAGGAGGTCTTCACAGAGTTCTTCCCTGGTACGTTACCTCCTGCTATGTCTGAGCTCTCCCTGGCATTTGCTCCTCTGTGTCTGTATCCCTGGTCCTCTGTTGGCTAGAGGTGTTTGGTTGCTCTTCCATCTCTGTGCTCCCCTTTTGTCTTCCTCCTCCTGCTCCTCCCTAACATCTCTTGACCTTTCTTCTCTGCTTGGCACCCAGGCTGTGTGGTCCACCCTTTTGGCTCTTCCATAAACAGCTTTGATGTCCATGGCTGTGATCTTGACCTCTTCTTGGATCTGGGTGACTTGGAAGAGCCCCAGGTGAGTGAGTGCCCCAGGGAGGCAGCTGGGAAGAGTCAGTGAGAATGGCCATGTGAGTGTGGGCAAGTCCTTTAGCTCTCCATGCCTTAGTTACTCATCTACAATGCAGACAATAGGACCTACCTGAAAGGGTTTATTGTAATAGGAGAGATATGAACATTGATGGGTATTAGATGGGATGAAAATGAATTGACAGGGCCAGGTGAGGTGGCTCACACCTATAATCCCAGCACTTTGGGGAGGCCAAGGTGGGCAGATCACCTGAGGTCAGGAGTTCAAGACCAGCTTGGCCAACATATAGTGAAACCCGTCTCTACTAAAAAACAAAAAAACAGGCTGTGTGCAGTGACTCACGCCTGTAATCCCAGCACTTTGGGAGGCTGAGGTGGGCAGATCACGAGGTCGAGTTCGAGGCTAGCCAACATGGTGAAACGCCGTCTCTACTAAAAATACAAAAATTAGCCAGGTGTGGTGGTGTGCGCCTGTAATCCCAGCTACTCAGGGGGCTGAGGCAGGAGAATTGCTTGAACCTGGGAGGTGGAGGTTGCAGTGAGCTGAGATCGTGCTACTGTACTCCAGCCTGAGTGACAGAGTGAGACTGTATTTCAAAAAAAAAAAAAAAAATTAGCTGGGCATGGTGGTACACACCTGTAGTCCCAGCTACTTGGGAGGCTGAGGCAGGAAGATGGTCTGAACGTGGGAGGCGGAGGTTGCAGTGAGCCACTGCACTCTAGCCTGGGTTACAGTGGGAGACCCCATCTCAAAAAAAAAAAGGTAAAATAAAAATAAAAATAGACTTTATTTTTTAGAGCAGTGTTGGATTCACAGCAAAAGTGAGCAGAAAGTAGAGTTTCCATATGCCTGTTCCCTCCCCCATGACAGGAGCAGTTTTTAAAAAATGTTTTATCATTCTTTTATCTTTCTACACACACACACACACACACACACACACACACACACACACACACACACACACTGCTTTCTCTTACTATTTATATTTTCTGAATCATCTGAGAGAAGGTTGCATGTATCACATTCCTTTACCCCTCAATATTTCAATGTGTATTATGAACAAAGGTATTCTAGTGTATAACCACAGTACCATTATTAAGTTGAGGAAATGTTACATTAATGCAAATGTAAACCTTTACAGATATTACAGTCATCCTTTAATTTGGTTAGCTGTCCTGACAATGGACTGTTACAGTTTCTCTTTAGTCTTCTTTAGTCTGTAATGGTGCCTCTGTTTTTGTCTTTCATAACAATGACATTTTTTGCAAAGACATACCTTTTATTTTATAAAATTGAAAGGTTATCTTAAAAAGAAAGGTTGCTGTGGAGATTAAATGAATTCATATGTATAAAACCCTTAGAATAGGGCTGAATAAGCTGGAAGTAACATTATCTTGGGGATAGAGATGTTCCCTGCTTAGGGGACAGGAGACGCATTTCACTCAGCTCATTTCTGTCCACAGCCCGTTCCAAAGGCTCCAGAATCTCCATCACTGGACTCGGCCCTTGCATCCCCCACTGGACCCTCAAGCCCTGGCCTGCACCCCAGCCTCACCTCCTGACTCACAGCCTCCAGCTTCTCCCCCAAGATTCTGAAGCCCTGGACTTTGAAACCCCTTCCTCCTCCCTGGCACCCCAAACTCCAGACTCTGCCTTGGCCTCTGAGACCCTTGCTTCTCCCCCAGTCTCTGCCTCCAGCCTCACCACTGCTGGAGGACAGGGGACAGGGGGACCTGGGGAAGGCCCTGGAACTAGCAGAGGCCCCAAAGCGGAGAAAACAGAGGGGGACAGCAGTGCTGGAGCTGGTGGGATCCATTCTCCGGGGCTGCGTCCCCCGGAGTATACCGAGTCCAAACTGTGCCCTCTGCCCGGCGCCCTGTGGTCAAGTTCTGTCATCGGCCTTCAGGTCTCCATGGTGACGTCTCCCTCAGTAACCGGTAACCGGTACCTTTCTTTCTTTTTTTCTTTTTTTTTTTTTTGAGATGGTGTTTCACTCTTGTTACCCAGGCTGGAGTGCGATGGTGTGATCTCGGCTCACCACAACCTCAGCCTCCCGGGTTTAAGCGATTTTCCTGCCTCAGCCTTCTGAGTAGCTGGTATTAACAGGCATGTGCCACCATGCCAGGCTAATTTTGTATTTTTGGTAGAGATGGGGCTTTTCCATGTTGGTCAGGCTGGTCTCGAACTCCTGACCTCAGGTGATCCACCCACCTCAGCCTCCCAAAATGCTGGGATTACAGGCATGAGCCACCAGGCCCGGCCAGTAATTGGTACCTTTCTTTGGGGGAAGGCCAGCTGAGAATTCTAGGGTGGGCCAGGAGAGTCTGGCTTGGGAAACTCCTGCACCTGCTGAGTCTTAAGTTTGTCCTTGCTTGGGACCATCCCTCTTTCTGTCCTTTATCTCCTCCTGCCTTGTTTCCCTTTCAGTGTTTGTAAAGTGTGTTTCTTAGAATACTACTTTCTTTTTTTTTATTTTTATTTTTTTTTATTTTAAAGACAGGGTTTCACCATGTTGGTCAGGCTGGTCTTGAACTCCCGACCTCAGGTGATCCACCCGCCTTGGCCTCCAAAGTGCTTGGATTACAGACGTGAGCCACCGCGCCCGGCCGAGAATACTACTTTCAAGGGATATAGAAAAGAGTTCTGTGGTTGAATAAATGTGGGAAATTCCAAATTAGATGCAAAAAGGTGTCTCCATCTCCTCCCTTCTCCCCTCCTTTCTCCTTTCCTTCCTTCCTCTCTTCCTTCCTGTCTTTGTTTCTTTGCATAGTAAAGGCTCTGGGCAATCCTTTTTTTTTTGAGATGAGATCTTGCTCGGTCACCCAGGCTCGAGTGCAGTGGTGTGACCATGTCTCATGGGCAGTCTTACAATAATGTGCTCTGTGAATGTGCAGGATGGGCGTACAGGATGAAGTGTTTTCCGAACGTGTTTGTCCTTTTGCACACTCTCTCACAAGCTCAGTGTTTGAGCAACATTTGGGGAAACTCTCTTGGCCTTATTCCAGCTGGCCCGTTATGCAAGTCTGGAATGAAAGCGCGGGGTGGTAGGTTCTGACGTCCCCGAGCCCTAATACCCTTGTCCCTGCTTTGTCCCAGGCTGGCCCTGCATAACTCCCGTTTCCTGAGTCTCTGCTCTGAGCTGGATGATCGAGTCCGGCCCCTCGTGTACACCCTCCGCTGCTGGGCTCAGGGCCGGGGGCTGTCAGGTGAGAATGAATCAGGACAGGCTTGGGGCTGAGTTGTTGTCAGGACAAAGGCAGGGATTCTGGGAGAGAAGGTAGATCCGAATGGGCACCGGGGTTGAGAAAACTGCCAAGGAGGGGATTGGAAGCACCTCCGATCTAACCAGAATTATTGCTTATTTACCTAGGGAGTGGCCCCCTTCTTAGTAACTACGCCCTGACCTTGCTGGTGATCTACTTCCTTCAGACCAGGGACCCTCCTGTGTTGCCCACTGTGTCCCAGCTCACCCAGAAAGCAGGTACTTGGTCTAGCCTCCACCCTCTCCATCTTGTTAGCTTCCTCTCTTCTTCATCATATTTAGACACCAAAGCAGCTCTGCGAATGAGATCTCTGCTATCACTCTCATTTCTACCCCCACCCTCAGTCTCCCTGCTTCCAGACTGACTCTCACCTTTTTTACTCTCATAGGAGACGGGGGAACAGGTGGAAGTCGATGGCTGGGACTGTAGTTTCCCCAGGGATGCCTCGAGACTGGAGCCCAGCACAAATGTGGAGCCCCTCAGTGAGTATGGGGAGCCTGGTAGAGGACTAGTAGTGATGTTCATCAATAGTAGGTAACATCACACTGTGTGTCAGGCATGGTTCTCACAGAAAGCCTGTGAGATACCTAACACTATTACTGTAATTTTATGGATGAAGAAACCATGTTTTGGAGCAATTAAGTGGCTTGCCCAAGGTTACGTGGCCAGCAAGAGGGAGCAGCATCTGGGAAGGACATCATGTGGGGGCAGGGAGAGAGGTTTGACCTCTTGTTACCTCTTGTTTTTTTTTTTTTGAGACGAATCTTGGGGGGTGGGGGGAAGAAAAAAAAAGAGACGAGTGTTGCTCTGTTGCCAGGCCGGAGTGCAGTGGCACGATCTCAGCTCACCGCAACCTCTGCCTCCCATGTTCAAGCGATTCTCCTGCCTCAGCCTCCTGAGTAGCTGGGACTACAGGCGCACGCCACCACACCCAGCTGATTTTTGTATTTTTAGTAGAGATGGGGTTTCACCATGTTGGCCAGGATGGTCTCGCTCTCTTGACCTCGTAATCCGCCCGCCTTGGCCTCCCAAAGTGCTGGGATTACAGGCGTGAGCCACCGCAACTGGTCTGACCTCTTGTTCATAGGGATCAGAGAAGTCTAGCTTCCTGGGACTCTGCTGATGCTGAGCCCCTTGAAAGGGAAAAAGAAAGTCCTGCCAAGGAAATGGCTCTGGTGCAGGACCTGTCTCAGTTCTGGCCTCTAAATGACTCCCTTTCCCCACTTTTCCTCCTCCTCCAGGTTCCCTGCTAGCCCAGTTCTTCTCCTGTGTCTCTTGCTGGGATCTCCGTGGCTCACTGCTGTCCCTGCGGGAGGGTCAGGCACTGCCTGTGGCAGGGGGCCTGCCCTCTAATCTCTGGGAGGGTCTGCGCCTCGGCCCCATGAATCTCCAGGACCCTTTTGATCTCAGTCACAATGTTGCAGCCAATGTGACCAGCCGGGTGGCTGGGCGCCTACAGAACTGCTGCCGAGCAGCAGCCAATTACTGCCGAAGCCTCCAGTACCAGCGCCGTTCCTCCCGGGGTCGGGACTGGGGGCTGCTCCCCCCTTCTGCAGCCCAGCTCCCCCAGCTCCCTGCTCTCTGCTATGCCAATCCCTTTACCCCTTGCACCCTTCACCCAGCTCACTGCTGCCCTAGTGCAGGTATTCAGGGAAGCCCTGGGGTGTCATATAGAACAGGGAACCAAGAGACCTCGGTCAGAAGGAGGTGGAATTGGAGAGTCCTCTAGGGAGGGACAAACAAAAGACTGAAACTAGATGGACAGAAAAAGAGCTGTGAGGAGGGGGAGAGAGGAGCAGCAGGGATGTGCAGGGGATGGTGGGGAAGACGGGGGTAGAAGAGATGGTTGTAGAGGTTGGAGAGATGGTGCAGGACTGGGCCATGCAGAGCCCTGGGCAGCCAGGGGAGCTGCCCCCTGATGGCTGGCAATCATGGAGCCCCTGGAGAAGAGAGGCAGCCCAGCCAAGCAGCCCTGGCAGAGCAGGGGCCCAAGGGACATGAGGCAGCCCAAGGAGGGTCTCAGGGCGAGGAAGGGAAGGAGATATCCCTCCCCCTCCTCGGTGAGCTGGCGCTGTGCCTTGTGGCACCGAGTGTGGCAGGGGCGGCGGCGAGCCCGTAGACGCTTGCAGCAGCAAACCAAGGAAGGAGCTGGAGGCAGTGCTGGCACAGGAGCAGGATGGCTGGCAACTGAGGCTCAGGTCACCCAGGAGCTGAGAGGACTGAGTGGTGGCGAACAGAGGCCAGAAACTGAGCCCCTGCTGAGTTTTGTGGCATCTGTCTCCTCGTCAGACGGAATGCTCACCGTGACCCCGCTCCAGGATCCCCAAGACCTGTTCCCTGATCTCCATCATTTCTTACAGCATTTCCTCCCTCAAGCACTTCGACATCTCAAGTAAAAACATGACCCCTGGCCTGGCGCGGTGGCTCACGCCTGTAATCCCAGCACTTTGGGAGGCGGAGGCGGGCGGATCACGAGGTCAAGAGATCGAGACTGTCCTGGTCAACATGGTGAAACCCCGTCTCTACTAAAAATACAAAAAAATTAGCGGGGCGTGGTGGCGCGCGCCTGTAGTCCCAGCTGCTCGGGAGGCTGAGGCAGGAGAATGGCTTGAACCCGGGCGGCGGAGGTTGCAGTGAGCCAAGGTCGCGCCACTGCACTCCAGCCTGGCGCCTGGTGACTGAGTGAGACTCTGTCTCAAAAAAAAAAAAACAAAAAAAACAAAAAAAAAACATGACCCCTAAAGGGCAATAAAGCTGATAGTTTCTTAATACAGAGAGTCTCCCATTTCATTTTCTTCTGGTCATAATCATCCTTCCTCTACCCAAGAACTTCATGCAGCTGCTCGGCCCTGCCTCGTCGGACCTCGAACAGCACTCCCTGCTGCTTTCCACGCCAGCAGCCTGTCCTTCCTACACTTTGCCCGGCTCGTGGGGAGTGCGGGGGCAGCACCGTGCGTGGCACCTGGCACTCGCGCAGAGTTCTCCTTGCAACCCAGATTTATGGGGGACAAGGACAGAGATTTGCGCTCAGGGTTTTTCATTCTCTCCTTTAAACGAGAGTTCATTCCGTTCTCAAATTGGGTAAGATTTCAAACCTGAACATGGATCAAAAGCCATGAACATCAGAAGGGACGATGTCAGGTCTTCAGCGCCAGCCCCTACAGGGGCCGAGTCCGGAGGAGGTGGGAAGGACAGGGCGCGTTCTCCCTCTTGTCCCTTCCCTGCTTTGGGCCGGAGGGCCGGTGCCCTGCTCGCAGTAACAGCACCCTGGAGCTGTAAGGGGTTGGATGTGAGCAAACCTCACTTTGGCAGGCGGGTTCAGATCGGGGGCCCCTGTTAGACACTCATCCCTTTCTGGAGGAAAAGCAGAGCAAGGACTAAAGGGATTTAGCCCACCGCCACCTCCGCGCAGCAGCTGCTCCACGCTCCTGTGAGTTTCACAGAATCATGTGAGGGGCCTGGCAGAACCTACCATCAAGTCACTCGACCCTGGGCTGGCCAGAGGGGAACGCCCCCTGCAGCCTGGCTGCGCGGGGCGAGCCGCTGCGCCACGTAGCCGAAAACATCGGGTTCTCACAACTTCCCCGCCCTCCGCGCCGTCTACCTCCACGTCTCAACTCCGATTGGTCCGCTGCACCTGAGGGGCGGGCCAGTCAAGAGCTCCAATGCGCAGGCGCAGGCTTTTTTCCGCTCTGGCGCGCAGGCCCCACCCCGTTCTTTTCCAATTCAGCGCCACTGGATACCGAACTGTCGTACGTATGTCTCCTGTGTCGTCCTCGCTTTCCGGCTGCTGTTTCTCCACGGCTCTCTCCTTCCCCCTCCCTTCTCTCCCGGGCGGCTTACTTTGCGGCAGCGCCGAGAACCCCACCCCCTTTCTTTGCGGAATCACCATGGCGGCTGGGGTAAGTTTGCCGGCTCTGGTGGTTCGGGTCATCCTATCCACCGCCATCCTTTGCCCGAATGGGGCCAGTCGGCGCCAGAGGAGTTCTGAGGCTGAGTGGGGAACTGATTCGGGGTCTACAGACCGTACTGCTGGAGAGCAGGGTTCCTAGGGCCTGGAGGGGAACTGAGGCTGGGGCTCTCGGAGGCCAGAGGTGGAAGGTTCTGGGGAAAGGAGAAAAGAGATGCCGGGTCTGGGCTGTCCGAAACCTGAAAAAGGGGTTCGGCTCTATTGTCGCCTTGAGACGTGCTATTTGGGCAGGTTGACGAACTTCTGTGACCGTTTTGTGGAGTAACAGCGGGGTCAGGGTGAAGAGGAGGGTCTTTGTAGGTAGGTCCGGCTGGCATAGTTAAAGGTCGTCTCTCAGGGAGGTTTGGAAGCGAGAGAATTCTCCGGACAGTGCAGTCAGACCAATTGGACTCCGCTGACCAGCTTAATAGAGAAGGCAACGCTGGAGAACTCGCTGCGGGACAGGACCGGAGGGATGGTATACGCGACCAGGCAAGAAAGGCTTTTCAAGGAGAGGAGTTGATTTAAGAAGACGGCGTGCCATCCCCTATTTCTGGCTATTCTGAGGGGAACTAGAAATCCCTCAGTCGTTGTGCGTGCCTTAGAGACAAGGCGATGCTTTTGAAGCGGTGAGCAGCTGAGCAGTAGAGTAGGCAGGCGTTCGGAAACATCAATGAATGAAACAAGGTCTCCGGAAGGGAGGGACTATGTTTGTGGGCATATGGAGTCTGATGGAGCTAAAAGTTCTGGATTTCTTGGAGATAGATTTGAGAGGAAGAGAATGCTTCTATAGGTGTCCTTAGGGGAAGGTCAAATCTGTCAACAAGCTTTATCTAGCAGTTGGTGTGTAGTTAGTTCTGTTGGTATTTTCGAGGATTCTGATTACATATAGTACTAAAGGACTTGGTTCACCACAGGAAGTAAAAGGGTGAGTTGAACACATAGGGATTATTCAGGAAAAGCATCCTGGGGAGTGGCATTTAGGACTTGGGACCCTTCTACTCTTACTGGTTTTGTTACTCTCTTTCTCCCATAGACCCTGTACACGTATCCTAAAAACTGGAGGGCCTTTAAGGCCCTCATCGCTGCTCAGTACAGCGGGGCTCAGGTCCGCGTGCTCTCCGCACCACCCCACTTCCACTTGGCCAAACCAACCGCACCCCTGAATTTCTCCGCAAATTTCCTGCCGGCAAGGTGAGTTGGGAGACGGGGAGCATCCTTCGGTTCTGAGAAACCGAGGAGCCCTGGGATTCTGTCACTCTGGTGGTGGTCCCTGTCTTTAAAAGGGAGCTTCCCATGTTGTTTTCTTTAACATTTCAGTGATTTTATTTTGAGATAAATGTAGATTCACATGTAGTTGTAAAAAAAAAAAAAATACAGAGCTCTTCTATGACTTTATAAAATTCATGGGTTTACTTTGTGGGAAAGAGAATGAGTTTTGACTAAGCATTTTCAGTGCAAATATATCAGGTATCTGTTATGAGCAGGATTCTTACCCCAAAGGTTTATAGAGATAGAATAAAACCATGCTAAGAATGGGGGAGATAAGTGCTGTGTGGGTCTGGCTCACACACTAATACTTTCACTAATACAGACATTGATACAAGAGTTGCTTTTGGCCTTCTGCTTGTTTGACCCAGCTATTTGATATAAATATCCTGTAATATTCAAATCTGTTGGGCTTCCTGGTTAACATATTGTGAATTCAGATTGAAAAGGATGCCAAGTTGTGGAAGTACTTATTTATGGTTCCTGAGTTTCAGATATTATCGAGAGTTTGGATAGTGAGGATCGTCAGCCTTATATAAACATTTTTGTCCAAAGCAGTTCAATTCCTGGTACTGGTAAGTGAGACATTTTGTGTGTTTTACCTTATCTTCTCACTGCTTTGTCCCCAGGTTCCAGCATTTGAGGGTGACGATGGATTCTGTGTGTTTGAGAGCAATGCTATTGCCTACTATGGTAATTTGCAGGGGTATACGGGAGTGGGAGAATTTGGAGGTGAGGGTGTAGAGAGGATGAGGGTGAGCGGGGGTGGAGATGAAGGAATTCTCCAGGACCTGGACTGGTGTTGGCATGGCCCCAAATTTCTGACCTTTGTGTTCTGCCTCTGCAGTGAGCAGTGAGGAGCTGCGGGGAAGTACTCCAGAGGCAGCAGCCCAGGTGGTGCAGTGGGTGAGCTTTGCTGATAGCGACATAGTACCCCCAGCCAGTACCTGGGTGTTCCCCACCTTGGGCATCATGCACCACAACAAACAGGTGAGCCTTGGAACTTTGGGAGAAACCAGGGGCAGGGGTGGCATCAGCTCCTGGGTGTTGGGAGTAAGAAATAAAATAGGTTGAAAAACGGAAATGCCAAGGATAGGTGGGCAATGAGAAGACATCGTCTCTGGGGTACAGGTTTGAAGCAGTGGGCAATTAATGGAAGAAAAGTCTGTCATGAGTGGTCAGAAGAGGGATTACTGCTGTGATACTTTTAGAAGAATCCTAGAATCTGCCCTCCATTGGAATAGGGTGAGGGTGAGCTCGGACTTCTAGGAGAAATAGCTTTCAGCCGGGCACGGTGGCTCACGCCTGTAATCCTAGCACTTTGAGGGGCCAAGGCGGGCGGATCACGAGGTCACGAGACTATCCTGGCTAACATGGTGAAACCCTGTCTCTACTAAAAATGCAAAAAAAATTAGCTGGGTGTGGTGGCACACGCCTATAGTCCCAGCTACTTGGGAGGATGAGGCAGGAGAATTACTTGAACCTGGGAGTCAGAGGGAGAGTGAGCCAAGATCGCCCCACTGCATTCCAGCCTGGGCAATAAGAACGAAACTCCGTCTTAAAAAAAAAAAAAAAAAAGAAATAGTTTTCTTAGTTTTATTAGTGGGGGAGGTTAGGGAAAGGGATTGGTACCCACTGATGAGTTCTATCATTTTAAATCCCTAGGCCACTGAGAATGCAAAGGAGGAAGTGAGGCGAATTCTGGGGCTGCTGGATGCTCACTTGAAGACGAGGACTTTTCTGGTGGGCGAACGAGTGACGTTGGCTGACATCACAGTTGTCTGCACTCTGTTGTGGCTTTACAAACAGGTGAAGTTTATGGGAATTCATTTGGTAGATGGGGATTAGAAACAAAGTGACAAGATATCTAGGTTACCCTGTATTCTGCTGAGGACTCTAGCAAAACAGCTAGAGCCGGGCGCAGTGGCTCACACCTGTAATCCCAGCACGTTGGGAGGCCAAGGTGGGTGGATCACCTGAGGGCAGGAGTTCAAGACCAGCCTGGCCAATGTGGCAAAACAAAACATAAAAATACAAAAAAAAATCAGATAGGTGTGGTGCCACGCACCTGTAGTCCCAGCTACTTGGGAGGCTGAGGCATGAGAATCACTTGAACCTGGGAGGCGGAGGCTGCAGTGAGCAGAGATTGCCCCACTGCACTCCAGCCTGGGTGACAGAGTGAGGCTTTGTCTCAAAAAAAAGGAAAACACCAGAAATCCCAGGACAGAACAGAGTACCATCACTTGCTCTTCTTTTGAGAAGTTGGTAATGTTCTCTTGCCTTTAGTTTTTGCTTGGTAGCTAAGATGTTTAGTCTGTCACCATATTTCTGAGGAAGATTGGTTATGCTTAGTTGTGAAGACATGGATGATGATGTTAGCTTTAGCATTAAGATCTTTTTGGAGGCAGGCCGGGTGTGGTGGCTCACACCTGTAATCCCAGCACTTTGGGAGGCCTAGGTGGGTGGATCACCTGAGGTCAGGAGTTTGAGACCAGCCTGGCCAACATAGTGAAACCGCATCTCTACTAAAAATATGAAAATTAGCTGAGCGTGGTAGTGGGTGCCTGTAATCCCAGCTACTTGGGAGGCTGAGGCAGGAGAATCACTTGAACCCGGGAGGTGGAGGTTGCAGTGAGCCCAAATCCAGCCACTGCACCCCAGCGTTGGTGACAGTAAGACTCCATCTCAAAAAAAAAATCTTTTGGAGGCAGATTGAGGTTTAAGCCTTGGCTTCATTGTTTACCAGTGTAGGTAAGGAGTTACATGTGGGTGAATTCCTTTAGTCCTGTTTTTTTACCCTTTGCGATCTATAAAGTCAGGGTAGTGATAGTCGCTGTCAAGGTTATCGGGTCAAAAAAAGAATGACAAGTCACTGGTTTCCAAATAGCAGCTCTTGGACTCATGCTGGTCCGGAATAGTAATGTGATCATAGCAAAGAAAAAACTCTTACTGCATACCAGACCCTGTGCCAGGGGCCTCGTGGGAATCACCTAGTGAGTCTGGTAACTGGTGGAGTAGAGTTTGAACCCAAGTACTGGAACTAGCACTCTGACTGCTGTGTTCTGTTTCCATGACAAGATTCTCTTTTCCTCCTCTGATCTTTGCAAACTAAAGAATGAAAACAGTTCTACCTGAAGCTGTTTATTCTTATTTTTCTTCTTCTTCTTCTTTTTTTTTTTTTTTGAAGCGGAATTTCGCTCGTTACCCAGGCTGGAGTGCAGTGGTGCGATCTGGACTCAGCGAAACCTCCACCTCCCAAGTTCAAGCAATTCTCTTGCCTCAGCCCCCCGAGTAGCTGGGATTACAGGCACGCACCACTACGCCTGGCTAATTTTGTATTTTTTGTGAGACAGGGTTTCTCCATGTTGGTCAGGCTGGTCTCAAACGCCTGACCTCAGATGGTCTGCCCGCCTTGGCCTCCCAAAGTGCTGGGATTATAGGCGTAAGCCACCGTAGCTGGCCTTTTATTCTTATTTTTCTTAGACCATGGCTAACATACCTGAAACTAAGTTTAGTCTGAAGGACTGTCCATTATTCTAAATGAGTTTGAATGTTCTTTACTTTCTGAAGTTTGATGGGGGGGGGGGTGTGTGTGTGTGTGTGTGTGTGTGTGTAGTGTGTAGTATGGCCAATGTAGATAGTGAATTTCTATAGTGTTTAAGTTTTACTTGTTTGGCGAAATAAGTACTTGATAGCTCTTTGTGGGTTTCAACCTTTTTTTTTTTTGAGTTTTATTGATGTGAAATGTAAAAGGTTGGAAACAGTAGATCTGAAATAGTTCTGTAAAGGAGCAAGACAATTATTTCTACCGAGTAGATTGATAGTAAATGGAGTATGGACCCAAGCATCCAGTCCATTAAACTGGACTGCACTGCAAAAAAAAGATTAGAAAAATAAATGGAGATTGGGTGCAGTGGCTCACACCTGTAATCCCTGCACTTTGGGAAGCTAGGGCGGGAGGACTGCTTGAGCATAGGCGTTCAAGATCAGCCTGGTCAACATAGTGAGACCCCTGTGTCTATTAAAAATTTTTTATCGTGCTACTGCATTTCAGCCTGGGTGACAGAACAAGACTCTGTCACAAAAAAATTTTTTTAAAGAGGCCGGGCACAGTGGTCACACCTGTAATCCCAGCCCTTTGGGAGGCCAAGTTGGGCGGATCACTTGAGGTCAGAGTTGGAGAACACCCTGGCCAACAGGATGAAACCTGTCTCTACTAAAAATGCAAAAACTGACTGGGTGCAGTGGCTCACGCTTGTAATCCCAGCATTTAAGGAGGCTGAGGTGGGCTGATAACTTGAAGTCAGGAGTTTGAGACTAGCCTGGCCAACATGGTGAAACCACGTCTCTACTCTCAACTGAATGTACAAAAATTAGCTGGGCATGGTGGAGGGTGACTATAGTCCCAGCTACTTGGATATTTGGAAGGCTGAGGCAGGTGAATCACTTGAACCCAGGAGGTGAAGGTTGCAATGAGCAGAGAGTGTGCCACTGCACTCCAGCCTGGGTGACAGAGGGAGCTAGACTTTGTCTCAAAAAAAAAAAAATAAAGAAAGAAATGGGACATAATCCAGGGAAGGATGATATTGTATGACACTGTTTTCTGTAATGTTTGTAAAGAAGGTGAGCACTGGGACTTAGGTAGAGAAAGGGTTCTTGCCCTGGACAGAACTCTTCAGGGTCTTTCCACTGACTTTGTTTCCACCTTTGTGTCCTGGCAGGTCCTAGAGCCTTCTTTCCGCCAGGCCTTTCCCAATACCAACCGCTGGTTCCTCACCTGCATTAACCAGCCCCAGTTCCGGGCTGTCTTGGGGGGAAGTGAAACTGTGTGAGAAGATGGCCCAGTTTGATGGTGAGTCTGAGGAGATCAGGAGGCACATGGCCAGCATCAGGGGTCTGGTTTGCTCTGTTCAACCCCTTGATTTCCTGTCTTGCTTTTGGGTTATGGGGACCTGCAGAATGTAGGGTGTCAATGTAGTAACTAATGTTATGTACAATACACTCACACCCTGACGAATTTGCATTACTATATAGAGTTGCAACATAAAGTATTTGTTGCTGAGGTTGTGTTCTTGCTCGAGGACATACAGCGAACTGATGGGCAGTCTGGAGCCTAGATTCCTTACTTGTCCCATTCATCAGTTTTCCTCTATTACCCTGCTTGCTCTGCATGGTTTTGGAGAGGTGTGGAAAGAGGCAGGACATTAATTCACTTTCCTCCTTTCCTCTGCACCAGCTAAAAAGTTTGCAGAGAGCCAACCTAAAAGGGACACACCACGGAAAGAGAAGGGTTCACGGGAAGAGAAGCAGAAGCTGCAGGCTGAGCGGAAGGAGGAGAAGAAGGCAGCTGCCCCTGCTCCTGAGGAGGAGATGGATGAATGTGAGCAGGCGCTGGCTGCTGAGCCCAAGGCCAAAGACCCCTTCGCTCACCTGCCCAAGAGGTAAGGATATTGAGAGTGGAGGGTGTGGGACCGAAGAAGGCTTGTTCTCACTTCTCTATGTCCCCTCTCACACACAGCTAGAACCAGGACTTCAGGTGGTTCATATAAAGTTAAAGGTATATTTTGGTTGCAAATAAAGCAGCTTTCTGGGCTGATCATCAAGAATTGGGCAGATTTTGAATGTGGAGAGCAAGTTCCAAGTACAGCTAGTATTGGGGAAGATTGGCACTCCTATTCCAACAAAGACAGGAGCAGATTTTGATGTAGTGGTAAATTGGTTTTGAGCAAGCTCATTCAACCATTTGAGGGCTCTGAGAACAAATACAGGGAGAGGCGTGGGGAAGAAGGTGCAGAGAGCCTTGCATCGTGCTGCACGGCTGGCTGTGCTGAGCTAGGGGGTGCCAGAGCAGAGTCCTTTGAATTTTTTTGTTTTCTGTTTTGCTGGATCAGACTGTACAAAAATTGCTCACTAAGAAAAAGGATGCAGCTTGTAGCTAAGTAGTGTCTGTGTAGTTCATTGTTTCCACAACTGGGGAGAGTTAAGTCCCTAAGTAGAAGAAAGTAGGTGTCCTCTGTATCCTTTAACTTTTTCAGTTAAAGATAGGGGTTCTTGGACGAAATAATATAATAAAGACGAGATTTTTGGCGGGAAGAAAGTAGGACACTGAGTGCTTGCCCAGTTCTCTGGTATAAAGTCTTTCTTCCATCACTGCTCCAAGTCATTTTATTGAGAGTTCAAGCAGTGTGAGACATACATATTCTGTGATCACTTTGCTTTGGAACTCCTTTTTCTCTGCGCTTTTTCTTCCTACTCAGTCTGTAATTCCAGAGCCATCCATCTTTTCACTGCTTGGTCTGGTAGGGTTTGCATTTGACCCTCCCCCATTTTGTAATGGTTTTGATCCAGGGTGAACCAGCCTAAAGGAGCACCCACTGGTAGGGATCCAATAGCTATGCATAGAGTTGTGAATTACAAGCATTGCACTAATGGATGGGAACAACTTGGGATGTAGCTGAAAGTTCTTACTCCCAGGTACTCTGTACAAAACCAGATGTAATCGTTCTTTAAAGATGTATTTTTTGAACTAGTGATTTGCTTTGAATGTAGCACAGGTGCAGGTCAAGAGTGAGCAGGATTTTTGGTGTGTGTATATAGGTCATGATGACTAACCCAAATTACATATTCTGTTGTAACTTAGACGTTGTTAATTATTAGCTAAAGATTTTCACTTACAGTAGGTCAGTACTCTGGGCAGAAAATAAATCAGGCAGTAGTAAACTTAAAATCTTTATTTAGTAAACTTTACATTTTCTTAGTGTCTATTTGTTGGGTTACCATGATGCCCTACAGGGCTGCCAGAAATGCTTTCCCCAAGCTTTTTTTTTTTGTAACAGGGTTATACTCTGTTGTTCAGTCTGGAATGCAGTAGCGTGATCATAGCTCACACAGTCTTAACCTGGGCTCAAGTGATCCTCCCACCTCAGCCTCTGGAGTAGCTGGGACTAAGGCACACACCACCACACCCAGCTAATTTACTATTATTTGTAGAGACTAGTTCTCACTTTGTGGCCCAGGCTGGTCACAAACACCCGGGCTCAAGTGATCTTGCTGTGGCCTCTCAAAGTGCCAGAATTACAGGTGTGAACCACTGTACCTGGCTCCCCCAGCATTTTTAATGTCATAAAAGTGATATCCTAAAAGGCCAAGACTATCAATGTCCAGATTTTAATTCTCTTTCTCTTAAGACCCAGCTAGGTCAAGTGTGGTGGCTCACGCTACTGGGCAGGCTGAGGTGAGAGGATCACTTGGGCCCAGGAAGTTGAGGCTGCAGTGAGCCATGATCATGCCACTGCACTTGGGTGACTGAGACCCTGTTAACAAAAATAATAAAGCTCGAACAGCTCAGGGGGGTGTGAAAAAATTCCCCACCCCATTTTGGTGTGGTTGAGGTTTTAAGGCTCCTCAGATGAGGTCTCTTATGCTTTTGGAAAGGAACCTGGGACCTAGGGTTAAAGGACAGATTCTCTGCTTTGCTGGAGTGTAATCTTGGCTAGGTCATTCTACTTGGTCTCATCTGTAAAGAGAGGGGGAGGGTCAAGGTAACAGTTCATAACTCATGGGTTTGTTAAAGGGATTGAGTGAAATAATGGGATACTCGTGGCAATATTTATGCTATAAACAATAGAACCAACTAAACATTCAGTTTAATATTCCATGTTTTTTTTTTTTTACTTAAAGACGGGGTTTCACCATGTTGGTCAGGCTGGTCTTGAACTCCCGACCTCAGGTGATCCGCCCGCCTTGGCCCCCAAAGTGCTTGGATTACAGGTGTGAGCCACCACACCTGGCAATATTCCATGTTTAATAGATTTGTGACACAGTTCTGCATTAGAAGATTGTTTGGCCATTAAAATGTTTGCAAATAATTCTTTTTTTGAGGTAGGGTCTTGCTATGTTTCTTAGTCCTGTCTCCAACTCCTGATCTCAAGTGATCCTTCTGCATCAGCCTCCTGAGTAGCTGGGACTGCTAGTGCAAAGAATTATTTTGTTTTTTTGACAGGGTCTTGCTCTGTCTCCCAAGCTGGAGTGCAGAGGTGCATTCTCAGCTCACTGCAACGCCTGCCTCCTGGACTCAAGCAATTCTGCCTCAGCCTCCCGAGTAGCTAGGATTACAGGTGTGAGCCACCGTGCCCAGCCCCCAGCTAATTTTTAAATTTTTATTTTTATTTTTTTGAGATGGAGTCTTTCTCTGTTGCCAGGTTGGAGTGCAGTGGCGCAATTTGTGCTCACTGCAACCTCCGCCTCCTGGATTTAAGCGATTCTTCCGCCTTAGCCTCCCGAGTAGCTGGGACCACAGGCGTGTGCCACCGTGACCAGCTAATTTTTTTGTATTTTTAGTAGAGACGAGATTTCACCTTGTTGGCCAGGATGGTCTCGATCTCTTGATCTCGTGATCCGCCCGCCTCGGCCTCCCAAAGTGCTGGGATTATAGGCGTGAGCCACCGTGCCCAGCCCTTAAATTTTTATTTTTTATTTTTTTTCTTTTCAGCAACTGCATCTGCAATTTTAAAATTTTTTGTAGAGGCAGTGTCTCTCTGTATTTCTCAGGCTGGAAGAATTCTTAACAGCCTGGATAGTATGTCACAGTAACAACAAAGTATAAGGCACAAAACTGCATATGTCGTGGCTGCATCTTGGAAAATCAAAGGCTATAGGGAAATACATAAAAAGATTATCCTGTTCGTTGGCATTATAGTTGATTTTCCTTAGTCAGCATGTTTTTATTTATTTATTGAGAGACAGAGTCTTGCTCCATTGCCCAGGCTGCAGTGCAGTGGTGCAATCTCGGCTCACTGCAACCTCTGCCTCCTCGGTTCAAGCACTTCTCCTGTCTCGGCCTCCTCAGTAGCTGGGACTACAGGCACCTGCCACCACGCCCGGCTAATTTTTGATTTTTGGTAGATACGGGGTTTCACCTTGTTGGTCAGGCTGGTCTCAAACTCCTGACCTCAAGTGATCCATCCACCTTGGCCTCCCAAAGTGCTGGGATTACAGGTGTGAGGGCGCTGGCCGGTGTGTACATTTATAATTGGAAAGAAAGAAAATAGAGCACCAACCATGGAGGGAGGGGCCTCTGCTGTATTGATGCTGCCATTCTTGGCTCAGGGTGCCAGATTGCTTCCAAGATAACCTGAACCTAAGGGTTTTCCAACATCAGAAAACCTCAGAAAAGACCAAACATCGGAAAACTTGTTTATAGGCAGAGAGGGACTAAAGGACATGAGTGTAAGATTTGGGGTGGAGGCCCTTAGAGAATGTTCACTGCTTACATTCCTGTTACAGCTTGTGTAACCTGAAGAGGCCTGTATGGTAGGGGGAAGCGACTTGGGTGAGTCAGTGACTGAGTGTGGTTCTTGGAAAACTGCCTGGGGGAGGGGCTGAACAGGGAGAAAAAGTCCTCACTGTCTCCACCTGGGGGCAGCAGTTAGCCATGCCCTTCCTGGGGCAGGTCTCCCGAGCCCCTCTTGCAGTTCCACCCTCCACATGCCTTGCATACTTATGCAGAGGAGTTTCCTAGGCCCCTGTTCAAACCCCCTCGAGCTCTCTTCCCTCATAAGGTCATACACATCTCCCCAGCACAGTGACCACTGTATTAATTAGTAAATTTTAAGTGAAAGCACCCCTCACTTCTCTTAGCTTGGCAACCCTCCTCCTTACTGACCTCCTGTGCGTTCCTCCTCTTAGTACCTTTGTGTTGGATGAATTTAAGCGCAAGTACTCCAACGAGGACACACTCTCTGTGGCACTGCCATATTTCTGGGAGCACTTTGATAAGGACGGCTGGTCCCTGTGGTACTCGGAGTATCGCTTCCCTGAAGAACTCACTCAGACCTTCATGAGCTGCAATCTCATCACTGGTAAGAAGAGAGTGGGTCTGAGATGAGGAAGGAGAACAAGGTGTAGTGAGTGCTGTGATTCCAAAGGCTGAATGTTCTCCCTTGCCCCTTCAGGAATGTTCCAGCGACTGGACAAGCTGAGGAAGAATGCCTTCGCCAGTGTTATCCTCTTTGGAACCAACAATAGCAGCTCCATTTCTGGAGTCTGGGTCTTCCGAGGCCAGGAGCTTGCCTTTCCGGTGAGGACGGTGGAGGAGAGGAGTCTCTTTAGGGTGGGGCAAGGATATAGGAAGCACAGTGTTTTATTTCTGAGCCGATGGACGTTGGGGAGAGTTTAGGAATGCTTACAGGAAGGAGCAGTTCACATTCACAGGAGACCTGGGGTCTGATGA
The DNA here is from genome assembly GCA_036589455.1 of Ateles fusciceps. Classification (NCBI taxonomy): domain Eukaryota; kingdom Metazoa; phylum Chordata; class Mammalia; order Primates; family Atelidae; genus Ateles; species Ateles fusciceps. The sequence goes on along the minus strand of JAZHEH010000681.1, from coordinate 23,798,757 downwards.
CAGATGTTTGAGCTGGAAGTAACACAGGTGTGGGGTGGTGTCTCATAACTTGACCACATGCTGGCTTTTTATCTCCAGCTGAGTCCAGATTGGCAGGTGGACTACGAGTCATACACATGGCGGAAACTTGGATCCTGGCAGCGAGGAGGCGCAGACGCTGGTTAGAGAGTACTTCTCCTGGGAGGGGGCCTTCCAGCATGTGGGCAAAGCCTTCAATCAGGGCAAGATCTTCAAGTGAACAACTCTTGCCATCGCCTTGCTGCCTGCACCTGCCCTTCAGGGAGATGGGGGTCATTAAAGGAAACTGAACATTGAACCCTTTCCTGTCCTGCCTCCTTTGTGAGTGGTGGCTTCTTCCCCGGGAGTAGATATGTTGAAGTAGGGTATTTTCTGTGTCTACAGTACCTCGATATGCAGGAGAGAAGACTTCAGAAGAACAGAAATAGAGGCCTGTGTACACTTGTGATTTTAATTACCCTGCCTCCTACGGCGATGAGTGTCTTCTAGCTGGGAAAGAGCGGAAGCAGTTGGGGTGGGTAGTGACGTGAGGCTTTGTGGCCACCTAATACTTAGGGACTGGATTCCAGACCTTTCCCAGTGAAGGGAGAGAATAGCTGCTAGTAACAAGAGCTAACATGTATAATTCACAGAGTGCAGAGGAACTTATGATTTTCTGTAACTGGCCTGTGAGGTAGGTAGCTGACGATATGTAAGGGTTGTAGGTTTTTTTTGTTTTCTTTGAGACGAGGTCTGACTCTGTTGCCCAGGCTGGAGTGCAGTGGTGCAATCTCAGCTCAACCTCCATCTCCCAGGCTCAAGCCATCCTTCTACCTCAGCCTTCCAAGTAGCTGGTACTGTAGGCGTGCACTACCACGCCCAGCTAGTTTTTGTATTATTTTTATAGAGATGGGGTTTCACCATGTTGCCCAGGCTGGTCTCAAACTCCTGAGCTCCAGGAGTCGTCCCACCTTGCTCTTCCAAAGTGCTGGGATTACAGGCATGCACCACCATGCCTGCCCTAGGGTTATCGTTCCAATGCCTCAAATCTTTAGTATCAGGCACAGACTACTCAACAGACATGGGCCTGGCCCGTTTTCCCTTTCCTGGCTGTATTATCTGCCTGGTGGTGTCCCTGATTTCTAACGAGAAGCATAGGGGTTTAGAGATTTCGCTAACTTGCCTATGATCACACATTTTTAAGTGGTAGAGGCAGAGTTTTGAACCCAGTGGGTGTCACTTTTTTTACTATTATTTTTTGTAGAACTGGGTCTGTGTTGCTTAGGCTAGAGTACAGTGGCTGGCTGTACTACACAGGCTCAATCATGCTATAGTTTTGAAGTCCTGGCCACAGGTGATCTGCCTCAGCCTCCTTAGTAGCTGGGACTACAGGTGAATGCCATAATGCCTGGTTTGGGTGTCACTCTTGAAGCCTGTGTCCACACCCTGCTGCCTCCTAGAAGGTAGAGTAGTTATAATTGTCAGCTAATAATCCTGTTCAGGCTAATGGTTACTATTTCTTCCCCCGTTGAGTTTAATTTTTAGTACATCCTTTTCAGAGTTTCTTGCTCTTCTGTCTTGTCTGAAGATCATTGAAGATCTCCCTGTAAATTTAACAGCTCAGGTGAAATTGGAAACCTCTAGATTGAGTCACATTTTGAGGTATATGCAGAAACGGTTGATTGCCTTTGGTCCCTGGCTTATGGTTTTGTGCGTGGTTTTTTTTTCATTCCATTAGTTCAGGAACAGAAGAGGGCTCTTGGCTTGGGTAGGGGAACCAGGCACGCACAGCGGGCTATAGATGAGGGGGATAGATAGGGCTGTCATGTGCAGCTGAGCGCTTTGACCTGCAGTTGGAGTGGGCAGAGAAGAGTCGTGGTTTAGGATCCAGATAGGTGGGGATAGGCTCATGCTTGCTCAGACTCTGCTCCCTGGCAGCTCATCTTGAGCTGGGTCCAAACTTGAAACCTTTCTTGTGAGCCTTCTAGGCTCCTGTTAGCTAGGATCTGAAAATGCTAGGTGCAGCTGGTGCATTGACACGTTCCTGTAGTCCCGGCTACTTGGGTGGGGCATGGCTGAAGGCAGGATTTGGAGGCCTTTGTGGTGCGTGCCGTGATTGCAACTGTGAATAGCCAATGCACTCCAGCCTGGGCAACACAGTGAGACCCCCATCTCAAAAAAAGTACTAGATGCAGGTTTAGGGTGTGCCTTTTAGCTTGTTGCTGGGGCCTCACTGAAGCTGTCAGACTCTTCCCAATTTCTGTTTCAAATCATACCCCCTTCTGTGGCTGTGGGATCTTCACCACCTTCCTAGTGTTTGCTTACCAAATCTGTGGCTGAAGCCTCAGGCAGGAGGGACCAAGTTGGAAGAGTAGTTTAGCTTTGAGAGGGCAGCTTGAAAGGCTCAGGAGGGAAGCCCAACTGAAAAAGGGTGGGGTTCTGCTGGGTGGGCCATGGACAGCAACAGGCCTGGCAGCCCACATGGACTAGGCGGTCTGGGCTGGGGCAGGGACCCCTACCTCAGCCTCCCTCTGCCTGTAGGAAGAGTGAGTCATCTGCACATCCTGCCTGCAGCCCTCGCTGTGTGGTGCAGAGTAAGGGTGGCCAGCTTGTTTGAGGCTGGGCTTGCACTTGGGCAAGGGCCAGTACCCACAAGCAGGAGGTGAAGGAGGAGCCTCGAGAGGAGAGGGTTGTGGCCTCAGGAAGGCTGCGCCGTTGGCCTCTAGATAGGGGTGGGATTCGAGGGCTTCTCTGCCGTGGTGGGTAGGGGAGAGGTTAACAGGGGGAAGTTTCTAGCGGCAGATGTGAGGCAGGAAAGGGGAAACACATCTGGAGTTCTTTCTGTCCCCGCCCTGCCCCAGGGAGGCCTGAGTCACTGCAGCAAGGACTCTTGCCCTTCCCATCCCAGCTGGGCTCTGTATGGTTTGCTGGATCCTTCCTTTTCCTTGCTTTTGCTGTGGGCAGCCAATCAGAGCCTGCGCCTGTGGATGTCTGTGGTTGCTGGGCAGTATTCTCTTGGTGCTAGAGAGGCTCATGCCACCCAAAAACCACATAGAGCTGGCAACCCGGCTCCACAGTCCAGCACATGGCACAGAGGCTAGGGGTGAGAAGCAGAAAGGGAAGGGGGTGTTTGGATCAGGGGCTGAGGGCAGGGCATGATCTTGGAAAGCTAGGGTAGAATGAGGGAAGGAGGAGGCTCTTTTATCCACTTAACCGGGCAAAACCTCAGAGCTTCCACAGAGGGAGGATGAAAGAAAGGAGAAGGGGGTCGGGGCCCAGGGTTTCAGTTGACTCAGATAAAATCTTCACAGAGCCTGGAGTGTGAATGGGAGTGGCTGAGAGAGACTTGGTTAGTTTGTAGATAAACTGTAGATACTGGTTATAAGCAGCTGTTTATTTTAGCTTCGTTGGCACTTCTGCTTAAGTCACTTATTCAAAAGTTACAAACCTTTAAAGTTCTTCCGAGAAAAACCTGTATTGTTTCCTTTTTCCCCCCCCTGTCCTGCTTTGAGCCGGAGATGGACAGCTGCTGCTCTCAATGGGTCAGACCCATCCCACCAGCTGCCCACATGCCCCAAATGTGCCACTTCCCCTTTTGAAAGGTGGGGGAAGCCTAGAATGTTGAAGGGAGACGAATGAAGCACTTTGGAGGCTCCACCCAGTCATTTCTGAAATTAATACTGTGGTTTTCATGGCAACGGGCACTCTTTATTGTCAACTCAGAACTTTCCCTCCACACACATCAAATCAGTTTTTCTGGGTGCTGTAGCTTCCCCGGCCAGTGTAACTATAGGGCACCGCAGGGCACAGACATCCCCCACTTGCTGTGCTCCTGTATGTTTGAATGTGATTCTGGGGTTCCCACCCAGTTCTCTCCCTCTGGTGCTGTGGAGCTCACATTGGTGCTCCTGAAAGGTTAGAGAAACTGCCACCTGCTCCTGTCTGTTTGCTCCAGTCAGACTGGCATGGCTCCCAGAGCAGGCTGTTGTTTTCTCCAGGGGAATTACTGGGGTGTCCCAGTGCCTCAGCACCCAAGGGATGGGTGGGGTGGGGTATGGTGGGGGTGCTGAGGGCAGCACTTCCGTCACTTGAATCTCCCATTAGAGAGGGAGAATACCTTGCGCTGGTGGTACTGGCTCAGTGGTGATGTCCTGGAGACCCCATCTCTTCACTTTGCTGGGCTCTCTTCACTCCCTTAGGCCCTTCCCTTCACCACCCCCCCTGTTTTCTGGATTTCTTCAGGATTTCGAGACAAGCCTATTGACTCTACCTTTTGAACACAATGGGCGACGTGCAGATCAGGGGCTAGATGGTCAGTTAGGGTTTGGGGCTATTTCTGATAGGATCTCCCATGGAATGTGCCTCCACTCCCAGCTGCCCCCTCCCCCTCTGCAGCAGAAACAGCTGTCATGTGAAGGCCTCTCTGCTGGCTCAGCCCTTTTGCAATCATCTGGCGGGCTCTGCTGGGATGGGGTGGATGGCAAGGATGGGCAGAGCCAAGGGGTAAAGGAGGGAACATGGTAGGGCATGAGGAGCTGTCAGAGGGTAAGGAGGGCTCTAGAGTTGAGGGCTGAGGGAAGGAGGGCTGCCAAGGTCAGGCCGGAGGGGTGGAAGCTGCTGAGCAGGCCAGGGAGGGTGGAATGAGCTTACGGTACCTATCCTGGGAGACTTTAAAGGTGGAAGGAGAGTTGGTTATAGTGGAAACGCAGCCAGTCATCCTTCAGGGAATCCGCATTTCCCCTGACTCACAGGGGACCCACGGGGTGCTTTCCGGCTAGTCCTCCGTGTGGGACCTGAGTCACCAAGATGCCTAGGGTGTTGGCTGCCCTATGGTGGCAGGTCTTGTGCCCTGCCCTGCCCCACCCCACCCACTCCTGCTGTTATGACAGGGGCTAGCAAACACGCCTGTTTTATCCCACTCTTCAATAGTAACTATCCGTCTCTTTGACTCAGACTTACAGAATGTACCTCTTACAGGGACTGCCAGAGACCATCTCTAATAACTCTTTATTTTACCAGTAGGGAAACTGGAGCCCAGAGAGGGAAGTGACTTATCAAGGGTGCATCTGAGCCTTTCCATGGTCCTTGCAGTCACTCACTGAATCACTTTTGCTCCAAAGCTGAGCAGGAGGATGCTTCCCTCAAACATCAAGGGATAAGGGTGGTGGACGCAGCATGCCACCTGTGGAGGGGGCAGGGAGAGCAAGGCATCTAAAGGCTTCCTCCACCCAGAGCTTGGTAAGGGTAGCTTGATAAGGAGTGTGGAAGTGGAGCCAGCCCTGGGGCCAGGGTCAGATGTAGCGATCCAAGTCCTGGGGCGGGCGCAGGGCAGGGAGTGTAGCAGAGGCGGGACTTCGAGTGACAGGAACCTCAACTATGTGGTGACTCACGCTCTGGGCAGCCTAGGCCCTTCCCTGCTCAGCCTGATCTCCTTCAACTGGACTTAGGGAACTGTAAGCAGAGGAGAGAGGGAAACCCAGGCTGGTCTCTCTTTCCCCAGGAAGCTGGGGGAAAGGCAGAGGAAGTTGGAAAGGATGGGAGAAAAGCAGATTCCAAGAAAGGGGTGAGGAAGTGGTGTTCCCTCCTTTCTCAGCCCCTCCCCTCCCCTGCTCCCCGCTGGGGAGGGGAGCTGGCTGGGGCGTTGGCTGCTCCGTTTACTCCAGCTCCCTCCCTCCGCTCCTGTTTACAACTCAGCCTGCCCAGTCCTTAGCTCAGTGCTGAGCTCTTCTGTTTCTCTCTCTCCCCTCCCTCCTTCCTTCACAGCCTCATGCAATCACATTTTGTCGCTTCTTTCCTTAATCTCGGGTCCAGCATCTCCTATTATTGTCCTACGGCATCCCCACACCCCTAATCTCTGCCTGAATCCAGCCATGGCCCATGTGTCCACCTGCCCCACTCTCCCTGCCCAATTCCTTCCCTCCCACCTGCCTGGACAGTCTTTCTTTGCCTTCTTCCTCCCAGACAGTACTCTGGAGACAGCCTCATGTCTCTTATTCTCTAACCAGCTTTCACTTGGGTTCTGCTTGGGCTTCAAGATTTCATTAGGTCTGAGTGTAATGGGAGAGTTTCTGCGTATCAGGGCTCTCTGATATAAGAAATACAAGAACTCCTTATTTGAAGCTTGAAGTTTAAATTCAGGGTGGGGTTTGAACTGAGCTGGGGAAGGCTGATTTTACTTGGCTTTATATTTTCGGGTAGGGTTAGGGGTTTGGGGCTTGAGACTTGCTTAGGAAATAATGTTTAGATTCCAGAATCACCAGATAGATTTGCTGTTAGACAGGGGACAATGACAGATTAGGAAGTGATGGAAGTGAATGGAGAAGGGCCTGTTTGGCAGGAATGCTAATCTCTGGGCTGTTGTGTGTGTGTGTGGGGGGGGGGGGGGTGGGGGGGGGGGGGGGGGGGGGGTGGAGGTGGAGTGTGTGTGTTTGTGTGTGTGTGTTGGGTGGAAGTGGGGTCTGGGAGATCCCAGATGGTGATGCTAAGAAGGGTTAACGGTCATTTCTCTGCCTGCCTTTTCTTTTTTTTTTTTGGAGACTGCCTTTCGCTCTTCTTGCAGAGGCTGAAGTGCAGTGGTGCCATCTCAGCTCACTCTTACCTCTGCTTCCCGGGTTCAAGTGATTCTTCTGCCTCAGCCTCTCGAGTAGCTGGGATTACAGGCGTGCACCACCACGTCTGGCTAATTTTGTATTTTTAGTAGAGAGGGTGTTTCACCATGTTGGTTAGGCTGGTCTCGAACTCCTGACCTCAAGTTATCCACCCGCCTTGGTCTCACAAAGTGCTGGAATTGCAGGTGTGAGCCACCATGCCTGGCCTATTTGTCTGCTTCTGAGGATATCATGCAAAAGGACCTTCATGGGGGGGGGGAAAGGTCTACTTCTAAAGAGACTGCAAACAGACTGCACACCTCATTTCCCTTCTGGGATCAGAAACTGAGATTACCCTTTGAGCAGTCAACCTTTTGTCTTCCTTGTAACATGCTGATTTCAGAAAAGGGGACTGTGGAGAGAGGAGAGGGTAAGGGGAATCCCCTGGTCAGGGGCCTGCCCACAGAGCTCCCCCTTTGTGGTTACTATGGAAACAGGCATAATAGGAACAAAATAGAGGCATGTTGCCGGGCAACAGGAGAGCCCAAGGTTCATTACAGACACACACGCACACACATACACACAAAACCGTACATACCAGGGAACCTCCTCTACCCGCCAGGGAGGGAGTGTTACTTCTGGGGAAGCTGGGGTATCCCTGTGACGACAAGTCCTACAGCTCATCCAGCTTTGCCAGTGCTTTTGGAGGACCGTGGTACCAGCTGCCTCTGAACGGTGGTGGAGCACCAGCGGCAGGGCTGACCTCCCCTCTTATAAGAGGAAAGCTTTTACTTAATATCACAGAGGAGTCTAAACCTTCAAGAAGGTGGAGGTTTTCTTTGCAAAGTAGGGACCAAAGGGATTCCTTAATACTCCTTATAAAACATGGTGTATAAAAACAACCAACCAAACAAACAAAAAACAGTCCGTGCGCGGGGCTCACGCCTGTCATCCCAGCACTTTGGGAGGCCGAAGCAGGCGGATCACTTGAGGTCAGGAGTTTGAGACCAGCCTGGCCAGCATGGTGAAACCCGGTCTCTACTAAAAATACAAAAATTAGCCAGGCGTGGTGGTGCGCGCCTGTATTCCCAGCTATTTGGGAGGCTGGGCAGGAGAATCACTGGAACCCGGGAGGTGGAGGTTGCAGTGAGCCGAGATTGTGCCGCTGCACTCCAGCCTGGGTGACAGAGTGAGACTCCGCCTCAAACAACAACAACAACAACAACAAACCCCAAAGCATAGTATGAAGGAGGCAGGCGGTGGTGGTGTAGTAGCTGTGTAAAATACCTGGTAAGAAGAGAACTTCCAATTCTCTCAAGTATAGGAACTCCAAGGAATTCAAAGGTCCAGGTAAAGGGATATCAGAGCTGTTTCCTCCTGGACTGAGCTTTCTTCTGGGGATTCCACCTTGCCAAAGTCTCTATTACCTCCACCACCACCACAGTTCCCCCACCTCATGTTGGACACACAATAAATGTTTAGGCAGCTACAGAAAAGACCCACAAGTAGGAGAATTGATCCCCTGGGGGCTGAGAGCCAGGGAAAGCTGTGACAGCGTGGGATGCAGGATGCTATCTATTGTAGGAAAGGCAAGGGCTTTGGAGCCAGTTATACCTGGAGTTCATTCATTCATTTGAAACATGCTCTTGAGTGATTGCTATGTGCCAGTCACTCCTCTAGGCATGAGGGGCTGGAGTGTGGCGGCTCACGCCTGTAATCCCAGCACTTTGGGAGGCTGAGGTGGGAGGATTGTTAAGCCCAGGAGTTCAAGACCAGCCTGGGCAACATAGTGAGACCCTATCTCTGCAAAAAAAATTTTAAAAATTAGCTGAGCATGATGGTGTGTGTCTGTAGTCCCAGCTACTTGGGAGACTAAGGTGGGAGGATTGCTTGAGCTCAGGAGGCTGAGGCTGCAGTGAGCCATGAATGCACCACTGCATTCCATCCTGGGCGACAGAGTGAGGCTGTCTCAAAAAAAAAAAAAAAAGTCCATCAATTAATCTAGGCACAAAGCATACAGCAGAGAAAAGGGAACCCTGCCCTCATGAGGCTTAAATGCTAGTGGAAGTTTTAACTCTTGCTTCTGTGAGTTGTGTGATTTTAGGTAAATCATGAACCCTCTCTGAGGCGGTTCCTCACTAAGTGCCTCCCTCCCAGGGTGTGCAAGGATTGGCTGACAGATGAAAGTAGCACCTGGTGAGGTGGCTCAGTCCTGTAATCCCAGCACTTTGAGGGGCTGAAGTGGGTGGCGATCACCTGAGGTCAGGAGTTTGAGACTAGTCTGGCCAACATGGTGAAACCCCATCTCTACTAAAAAATACAAAAATTAGCCAGATGTGGTGGCGGGGACCTGTAGTCCCAGCTACTCAGGAGACTGAGGCAGGAGAATCACTTGAACCCAGGAGGCGGAGGTTGCAGTGAGCTGAGATCACGCCACTGTACTCCAGGCTTGGTGACAGAGCGTGATTCCATCTCAAAAAACAAAACAAAACAAAAAAACCAACGAAAGTAGCTGCGGCAGGATCAGACACAATCATTATTAAGGTAGTTTTGGGAGGGAGTGTGGGGGAGGCTACATCAGTGGGCAGAAGGAGAGGAGTTGGCAGAAGTTTCTAAAAGTGTGCGTGTCTCCACTTATACCACTGAAACTTTTGAAAATATTCCCCCTCCCCTGGGCTGAGGAGGCGGTCTTAGGAAACCCTAGCCCTGTTCCAGCCTGCAGGATCATGGTTCTTTCTTTCTTTCTGTATTTATTTTTTCTGAGACGGAATCTTGCTCTGTCACCAGGCTGGAGTGCAGTGGCTCAATCTTGGTTCACTGCAACCTGTGCCTCCCGGGTTCAAGTGAGTCTCCTGCCTCAGCCTCCTGAGTAGCTGGGACTACAAGCGCGAGGCACTACACCCGGCTAATTTTGGTATTTATTATTATTTTTTTTTAGAGATGGGGTTTCACCATGTTGGCCAGGCTGGTCTCAAACTCCTGACTTCAGGTGATCCACCCGCCTCGGCCTCCCAAAGTGCTGGGATTACAGGCGTGAGCCCCCATGCCCGGCCTAATTTTGGTATTTTTAGTAGAGATGGGGTTTCACCATGTTGGCTAGGATGGTCTTGATCTTTTGACCTCATGATCCGTCTGCGTCAGCCTCTTAAAAGTGCTGGGATTACAGGTGTGAGCCACCACGCCCGGCCCGGATCATGTTTTTTTAGAGGGTAGGGTTGAGGTTAAGCCTTCTCCAGCCTTCCAGTCGAATGGGGCAAGAGCCAGTCCCCAGAACTACCCCTCACCGGGTGATCTTGATGCTCATACCCCTGAAGGAAGTACCTGGACAGTGATCTCTGCTCTGGGGCTGCCTCAAAAACCAGCTCCTCCCTTCTGTCTTCTTCCCCTGTTGACCAAGAGGGTGGCCAGAACAAACAATGGAGCAGATAAGTTGGCTCTGAGCCTGGGACTCTGGCCTTTGCTATTTGGATCCAGGTCGAGGCGAAGGCGCAGTGTCCACGCCTTTCCAAGCTCTTCTTCCTTTCTTGTCCCAGCAGCTCCCCCAAACCTCTATATCCATTTTTGCAGATACCCTGTGTTTCCAACCTAGGTGTAAATCATCTCCTGTTTTTCTTTTTCTTTTTTTTTTTTTTTGAGACAGAGTCTTGCTCTTTTGCCAGGCTGGAGTGCGGTGGCACGATATCAGCTCCCTGCAACCGCCATCTCCTGGGTTCAAGCGATTCTCCTGCCTCAGCCTCCTGAGTAGCTGGGACTACAGGCCTGCGCCACCATGCCCAGCTAATTTTTTGTATTTTAGTAGAAACAGGGTTTCACCATGGCGTGAGCCACTGCGCCCAGCCTCTTTTTCTTTTCTTTTTTTTTTTTTTTTGAGACGGAGTCTCACTCTGTTGCCCAGGTTGGAGTGCAGTGGCGAGATCTTGGCTCACTGCAACCTCCACCTCATGGGTTCAAGCGATTCTCCTGCCTCAGCCTTCCGAGTAGCTGGGACTACAGGTGTGTGCCACCACGCCCGGCTAATTTTTTTGTATTTTTAGTAGAGATGAAATTTCACTGTGTTAGCCAGGTGGTCTCGATCTCCTGACCTCGTGATCCACCTGCCTCGGCCTCCCAAAGTGTTGGGATTACAGGTGTGAGCCACCGTGTCTGGCTCAACCTCTGTTTTAATATGCACCGGGAACATTGGAACATTTGCTCTTTCAAGGAACCAAATGATGATTCATGAAGTTAAAAATCTTTTGGTAAACTGTTAACAATGGTTACTTTTGGGGGAGAGGGACTGGGATAGGGGAGGAGGGAGACGTCTATGTTTTGTACTTTTTTTTTTTTTTTTTTTTGAGATGGAGTCTCGCTGTGTCCTCCAGGCTGGAGTGCAGTGGTGAAATCTTGGCTCACAGCAACTTCTGCCCCCGAAGTTCAAGCGATTCTCCTGCCTCAGCCTCCTGAGTAGCTAGGATTACAGGCGTGCGCCACAATTCCTTGCTAATTTTTGTATTTTTAGTGGAGGTGGGGTTTTACCATGTTGGCCAGGCTGGTCTCGAACTCCTGAGCTCAAGTGATCCATCTGACTTGGCTTCCCAAAGTGCTGGGATTACAGGCGTGAGCCATCGTACCTGACCTTGGTGTTTTTTTTTTTTCTAGAGCGTTTCATAGTTCAAAAGTTTAGATTTCTTTTCTTTAAATAATGTAGGTGCTCTTTAAATAAGGGGTGCAGAACAAAATGGGGAGAAGGTGATTCTTGGGAAGGTCTGCGTCTATGTGTACTTGGGATATGTTGTGGCGGGGCTGCCTGTGCCGTGGGGTTGAGTCATGATCTGGGTACCTGTGTGTGTGTATTAGAGAGAGCGAGAGAAAATGCTGGTGCCCAAGTCTCTGCTTTGTGTTTTCACTTGTCTGTGCCTGTCTAGATGTCTACACATGCGGCTCCACCTTTCTGTGTCCATTATATGAGTGCCCATGTCTGTGGCTCCTCTGGCTGTGTCTTCCCTCCCCCCACAGCCTGTACTCTGTGCCGGTAACTGGACCTGGACACAGCCCCCAGGGCTGGCAGTAGAATTGACTGCTGAGTATTTTTAGCCTGTAAACATGTTTGCCATTTCAGAGGACAGGGCCGAGCTGGTCTCAGCTCCAGCCCACTCATGATCTTGCAGCAAGAAGGGCGCTCCTGCCTGGGCCAGGTCTCCTCAGTTCCCCAGCCTGGGGTCTCTCTTTCCCAGCTTTTGGAAAGGAGGGGGACACTGGCTTGGAGTGGGCCGTGGGTGGCCACCTAGGAGGGAGGATAAGAGGACTCCTGGGGGAGAAGAAAGGGAGGGTGGAGGGGGAGAGAGCGTGTAGCCAGAAGGCCCCGCACCCCGTCATTAAGCGTTTAATAAAATCTCCCTGTAGTTAGAAGTGGCTGTGGGAAATTGCTGTAAATGGGAGACTCAGCGTCCCGCAAGCGGGGAGGTGGGGGAGGGGCGCGTAGAGGGGTGTGGAGAAGGGAATGGGAGGCAGAGGAAGCGCTGGGGCTCCGGCTCCTGGAGGCGGGAGTCTGGAGAGGAAGGTGGGGCGTCAGGTCCGCTCTCCAACGCCTGCCGGGCCTCACCCCCGTTTGCCCGCGGCCTGCGCAGCAGGGCGGTGCGCGGGGCACTAGTGACCCCGGCTCCTGGGGGTGGGAATCTAAGCCGGTTCTGCGTGGGTAGGGACTGAGGGCCCCCCCAGAAGGAGGGAACGCGAGAAATGGGCGCGGCTGCATGGAGCTTGGGAACCAAGCGAGGAGGCTGGGGCCTGGGATCTGAAGTGTGGTTGCCTAAGCTGAGAGAAAACTCAAAGGTCCGTATCCGGCTGGAGGTTGCTGCGGAATCACCCAAGCCCCTAGCCGCCTTCAGAGCCCCCAGGCCCTTCCTGCAAAATAAGTGGATTCGCAGTTCCAGCTGTGAGGGTGAGCCCAGGGAGCCTGCAGGAGTTCCTGGCCAGTGAAGCCACACATTGCACACGCTGGAGAGCAGATCGAGATCCGGGACAGGACGGGGGCAGTGGATGGCGGCAGGGGCAAAGCAACGTCCCCCGCGTCCCCCAATGGCCCCCCTCCCCAGCAGCCCCCCTCCCGGGTCCCTCCAGGGTCGGCCCCGCTCGCCAGTCCCAGCCCCGCTCGGGCCCCGCCCGGCCCCGCCCTCTCCCCTACAGCTCCGGGCAGACCCGCCCGCCGGAGCCGGAGTTACAAGAGCCGCCTCCGCGCACTGGGGACCGGCCACTCGGAGCTGCTCTGCCGCGGGGACTGCACCGCCTGCCCTGCCAGACCCGCCCGGACCGGGGCTTGCCGCCGCCAGCAGCCGCAGCACCGCAGCCTCGGGCCCCGCGCCGGCTATGGCTGTGCCCTGGGGCTGAGCTCGCAGGTAGGGGCGCCAGGCGCACCGGGGCGCCGTCGGGGGCCGGGACACCAAGGGCGGGTGGGGTGAGGCGGGTTGCGGGGCTCCGGCGGGGCGCGTAGTTGGGGGGTGTCACTGTGAGGATTCAGTTTGAAACTAACGGGGCCGCCCGGGGAGGCGACGCCTCGCTCTCTGGGAGCGGAGCGCTCCCTCCGGAGTTGGGGCGCAAGTTAGTTAAAGTTGGAAAATCGCTTCGAAGTGCTTTGCTTCACTCCGTATTTCACCGGAGGGCGGACTGTTGGCTCCACTGCAAGGCAGGGCGCCCGGTTCCGGGCCTGGTGGCCTCTGTCCCACCTCCTCTCCCTGAATGGGGCGGTGGCTCAGGGGCTTCTCCGTCGGATCCCGTGTTTACTGGAGGGGAAGTTTCCGGGATCGCCTCCGCGGCCCCCCCGCGCCGCGCGCCCCCTCGGCTGTCCTTCCGCGCTCCCGGCACCTCCGCCCCTAACCGCGTCCCGAGTCGTCCAGGCCCCCACCCTGTTCTGTACCACTGGCCCCTCAGCCCCCTCTAGTTGCCCCGCCCTGGGTTTGCCCCTCCGTGTTCCCCGCTCCAGAAAACCTTCTTCCTCTCGGGCCGCGGAGCCTGGAAGTTTGCAGTGTGCCTCCCAGCGGGGTGGGTGGGGAGGGGGACAGTAATTAGGGAGATTCCTACCCTGGGGTGGACGAGGAGGGGGTGCTGTGCAGCGGCCAGGCTTCGGGACCGCCCCTTCCCCTTCGGAGGCGGCGCTTCCCCCCCCCACCCCACTCCCAAACTCGTCCGGGCGGGATGGCCCCCGCCCCAGCGCCTGGCCCGGCGCCAGCAGCCTGAGGAATGTGGTGGTTGGAGCCGGTGACTAATTCAAACCAGAACTCAGGGAGGAGTGGTGAGGGGCAAAGGGGAGGAGGAAGGGGCTGTGTGTGGGAGTTGGGGGCAGGAGCCGGGCTGGGCGTGGGAGGAGGGCTAAGCTGCGCTTGCTGGAACCCTGCGCTCCAGCGGTGCGCGCCAGGAGAGGGGGCCCGGGCGAGGTCCCGCCTGGGGTTGGAAAGGCGGCGTGCTTAGGGTGTGTACAGAGCTGTGTTATGTAAGGCTTTCCCATGCGAGGAGGGGGTGTGTAGTGTGCGAGGGCCTGAGCCGCCCCTGGCAAGGCCGGGCGCCCCCCAGCAGTGCCCAGGCCGGGATGTCGGGGCGCAGCCTCTTGGCGGCGCTGACCATGAGGGACTCCAGGGGCCCAAGCAGGGCTGGTGTGCCCCTTGCTGGGAGGGGTGTGGAGGGGTCAGATGGGGGTTCTCCAGTTGAAGCCAAGCCCAGACAACCAGGTGGGGGAACGGCTCTGGCCCCTCTGCACAATGAGGCCACAGAGGGTTGTGTGAGATGTGTGTGCTTGCCCGTTTCGCCGGGTGTGGCTTCCGTCGTGGCGACGGTGGCGGTGAGGTGCTCCCAGGGAGCGTGCGGTGGCTGCAGAGCGCCCTGCGCTGTGGAGGGGGTTGGTGGAAAGGTATTGCGGGAGCCCAGTAATTGGTTTTGAACTCGTCTTCGTTAGAGTCCAACCTCGGATTGCAGGGCTTCTCCCCCTCTGCTTGCCCTTCCCGGCACAGCGCAGCGCATGGTGGGTGTGGGGTCGGTTTTGTGCAGTACAGTGAGGGGCTGTCGTGGTGAAGTTGAGGGAGTGGGGGGAAGGCGTTTAAGGGCCTCTGCACCCATACTGGCTGATTCTGGGGAGTAGCTCTCGCTCTCGCTTTCATCCCCGCCCCAAGAGGGAAATCCCGGGGGCAGGGTGTGGCACTCACTTCCTTTCAGAAGCTGAATGTGGGGAAGCTTCCTTCTCCTGCCCTTAGGGACAGCAGCGCTGCCCACCCCCCACCGCGTGGGTAGTGGCGTGTGCAGAATGGGAAGGACAGGGGAGCCCCCGCAGTTAGGGGCACCTCTTTGAGCTGTGAGCCATGGGGTAGGAGGGAGGGGACTAGGAGGGTGAGAGTGGAGCTAGGAGAGGTCGCAGGGTTTGGGGGCCGCAGATGTGGCTAGAGGCTGTCTGAGCCCCTCTCTAAAGCCTTTGACCCTAAGAGGCTATGCACAGGGACACTGATCCTGGTCTTCGAACTCCTTGAGGAGCTGACCCTTCGGAGTTGGGCAGTTGTGCCAGCCAGACGTGGTCCAGGGCCCGGGATGGGAGACAGGGGCCTGTTGAGGGAGAAGGCCAGCGTCAGCCCAGAGCAGGGAGGCAGCTGGGGGTCCCTGGAGTCATCTTGGCCCTTGAGAAGCCCTGGGGAAAGGTGTTGAGTGCTGCCAAGGTTGGATTCTTTTGCTGGACTTGGAATTGGCTGGCGGGTCCCGGCAGAGCCAGTCACCCTGAGCCTGAGGAGCTGGTTTGAGGAGTTGGGGCAAAGCCGTGGGGGGTGGAGGGGTGTGTGGGTCTCTAGGGTGTGGTCATACCTTCTTCAGAACTTGGGAACCGCCTGGAGACAGGCAGAGAGGCGGACCGGGAGAGCTAGTCCTGCTCCTTATGGGAACCGTGTGGCTCTCTCCCCCACCATTCCCGAGGCCCCAAAGTTTCTCTCCCCCAGAGCTGGGCTGGCCACGTGCTGTGTGCATGCTTAGGTTTGAGGAAGGGTGGTGGCCGCTGGGGAGGATTTCGAATGTGCTACATGGGGGGTGTCAGTCGCAGGTATCTAGGGCCTTATTCCCTCTCTTGGTCCCCCATGGGTTCATCTATGCTGGGATTTCCCTGGGCTCAGGCCCTCAGCTAGACTCCCAGGACTTTCTGAGTACGCAGTTTCCAGCATTCCTGGGTGTTCCTGTGGGAGTGTGGGAGGCAGGTGGGTGGGCCACAGGAGGATTCCCTAGGAATGAAGCCCCCTTTTCCTCCCTGCTGGCCTCAGTTCCCACCAGGGCTAGGCTTGGCTGTCGCTGGCAGTCTTAGGTAGGTCACTGTGAGCATTGCAGGAGTCTTTCCGCTGTGGCCTCAAGTCCTTGTGACCATGTCACGGCCGATGTCTCTGAGTGAGGTGTGTGTCACTGCCTGTGGGAGTGTCCGGCCAGTTGTGAATGAGGGTCATCCCCTTGTAGCATGCCTGGATGTGTCACCTCTGCCTGCATTGTCGAGGGGCTTGGAGGCAGAGGATGGCAGTGGCATTCTGCCCTGGTGGTGGCGGTTTCCTGCTGGCCCGCAGGGGTTGTAGGTAAGGACTGAAGTGAGTTTCTCCGTCCTGGACAGATCTGCACCCCGCAGTTTGTGTCCAGAGGCCTTTGGGAGGTTGAGGACAGCCTTGGGGCTGCAGGTCCTGGCTGAGCAGGCTGAGCAAGGCGCTGCACACGGCCTGTCAGGGAGGGGCATCCTGCCGGGTCCCCGGGGGTTGGAGCGGAGGTTCTGGGGGAAGGGGAAGTGCCTGGAGCTGATCCCGTCTACCGCTACTTGTCCTGGTGGGGCTGGGGGGCAGCTCTTTGGTGACAGAGCCCCAGTGGCCTGGCCCCAAACCCCTGCAGTAGCGTGGCCCGACCGCTGGGGGGGAGAGCAGAGCAGCGCCCTCCCCAGATCCCAGCCTTGGGTGGGGCAGACAGGCAGCTCCCAAACTGTAATCTACCCTCTAGGGCAAGACCAAGCGTTCTTCTTCACCCCCTCTCCTATGGGACGCCACCTTCAGAGTTGGTATCTGAATCCTAGTGGTCCTGGGTAAAGGCCCACTCTTCCCCTGTTTCTATGTCCAGGTGTGGGGACTCCCCCACTGGAGCATATGCTGTCCCCAGCCCCCTCCCACAAGGAGTGTGGAGAGTCCCTCTTGGCTAGGGAGGGAAGAAGGAATCTCCCTGGCTGCTGGAAGTGAGAGCTTGGAGCTTCAGGTCTTCAGAGCTCACTGGGAGTGCAGGAGGGGGCTGTGCATGGCCCGGGTAGAGAGAGATGGAGAAAGCCGTCACAGCAGAGTCAGAAAGCAACCAGCTGGCGATGTCAGGGTGTGGGGGGGCTGCCCTGGAAGTCAGCATGATGTGAGGGGCCAGGGGAAGGGGGCGATGGGGAGGAGAGGGCTGAGTGACAAGGCTGGAAAAACTCCCTCCTGGTGGGAGTAGTGACTGGGGTGGTGCCTCCCTCTCCTAAGGGCAGAGAGCAGGGAGGGGGCCTGGCAGGTGCACACGCAGAGGAGGAGGTGCAGACTCAAGGGACACAGGCACCAGGCGAACAGGTGTGGGGGCCTCCATGACAGGTGTCTGATGTGAGCCGGTGAAGGCTGGCTGGGGCTGCAGGCTGCTCTGGGCTGTGTAGAGTGGAGAATGCGGCTGAGGGTCTCCATGTGCTCATGGTGTGTGTGTGTGTGTGTGTTTGTGTGTGTCTCCTTGTATGCCTTTCTCTGGGGGTACCTCCAGCACCTAAGTTGCATGTATTTTGCAACATGCTCGTCTAATTCTTCCTGGTGATTCCACCTCCCTAACCTGCCCCTCCTCCCTGTACGCCGCCGAGAATTAGCTAGGTGGGTTTGTAAATGTACTTAATGCTGGCTTAGACTCTGAGATGTCTGCGCACTTTTGCTCCAGTTACAACGGGCATAATGTTTTCTCCTAAACAAGTCTGGCAGCTGCATCCCGGAAGGGACATCACCCCTGTGTTTGTCTTTGTTCCTTTGGGACGAGGGTGTCCCTGTCATGACTGATTCCATCTCCCAGCAGTGGAAATGCTTGTCTTGCCCTGGCAGTGCCGGCCTCTAGCGGGAGTCTGCTGCTGGTTGAGCCCCAGAAGGAGATGTTCTCTTGTCTCCCACCTGTTGGGGCCCAGGAGAAATCTAGATAGAAGTGGGTTGGGGGCTAGGCAGCTCAGGGTCCTGACCCCCTGGGGGACCCAGCCTCAGTAAGTCCCAGAAGCAAAAGGCCCCTCAGATGGGGCCTGGGATGTCTGGCACTATCCATTCTGGGTTTGTGGCCCACAGGTTGGGCCGGGTTGAGGCTGGAGTGTGGGGAAGGGGGTTTGGAGACCTCTCCATTTTCCCGCCAGTGTCCCTCTGGCTCTCACTCCAGTGTACGTCTCTCTTTTTTTTTTCTTTTTCCAAGACGGAGTCTTCTGTCTCCGGGGATGGAGTGCAGGGGCACGATCTCGGCTCACTGCAACCTCCACCTCCCAGGTTCAAATGAGTCTCCTGCCTCAGCCTCCCAAGTAGCTGGGATTACAGGCACCCACCACCATGCCCAGCTAATTTTTTTGTATTTTTAGTAGAGACGGGGTTTCACCATGTTCGTCAGGCTGGTCTTGAACTCCTGACCTCATGATCTGCTTACCTCAGCCTCCCAAAGTGCTGGGATTACAGGCGTGAGCCACTGTGCCTGGCCATGTAAATCTCTTTTCTGTGCTTCTTCCTCTTTGGATTTTCCTGTGTCTCATCCTGTGTATTTCCCCCATGCCTTCATCCCTCTACCTGGGCAAAGACCATTGTCCTCGGGAAGTCAGACACTCCTGGGCTTGCATTTCAACTCTGTCCCACACTTGGGCAAGCCGTCTTATCTCTGGGTCCTGTTTCCACATCTCTGAAATAAGGATATTAATTTTTTTTTTTTTTTTGAGACAGAATCTCACTGTGCAGCCCAGGCTGGAGTGCAGTGGCACAATCTCAGCTCACTGTACCCTGCACCTCCTGGGTCCTGGTTGAAGCAATTCTCCTGCCTCAGCCTCCCGAGTAGCTGGGATTACAGGCACGAGCCACCACGCCCAGCTAATTTTTGTATTTTTAGTAGAGACAGGGTTTCACCATGTTGGCCAGGCTGGTCTAGAACTCCTGACCTCGTGATCCACCCGCCTCGGCCTCCCAAAGTGCTAGGATTACAGGCGTGAGCCACTGTGTCTGGCCGGGATATTAATTCTTTTCACATAGCATCATCATTTGGGGGTTGAATGAGACCCCAGGTGTGGGACGTTGCCAGCACAGTCCCTGGCACACAAGAGTGCTCTGTAGAATTCTCTGTACTTGTGTGTGTGGGTTTTTCTTTCAACCTGGAGCTTTCTGTTCCTCTTTGCCTCCTGATGAGTGTTTATGAGAGCAAGCATACTGTCTTCTGGGTGTGTCTCTCTGAATAGCCTCTCTCCCCTCCTGATTCCGAATGTTGGGGGCTTCCCTTCTGGTAGGGGTCTCTAACTCTGGGCGTGAGTCATTTCATTCTTGGGATGGGGACTGCTTCTCTTTGGCCTTGTGTGTGTGGTGGGTGGATTGGCCCATGTGCGTGCCCATGTGCTGGGTGGAGGTTTCACTGTGGACGATGCCCTCCCCCACCGTGGGTGGGGGTGATTTCTCCCCCTTGGAAGGTTGCCCGCTGTGTCCAGCCTGTGCTGGGTGGATGGACAGTCGTGTGCCCCTGTGTTGTGTATTTTGTGCTCCGGTTTGGTGCATTTGGTCACAGAGGCCTGTGGTCTGTCTCTGGGGGAGTGTGTATATATCAATTCCTGTCATCTCGACACTGACGCTGGCTGCAAGGCTGTCTCTAGTGCAATTGGCCTGGTTCCCATCCTGGCTGTCTTTATACTGGCTCTCCAGGGAAGAGGCACTGTTCTCCGAGGGCAGTGGAGGAAGGAGCTCCTCTGGAGGTCACCCCTGGCAGAGGCCATCTGCCGGGGTCGAGAGTCTGCTTCCTGGAGTTCTCCTGGGTCTCCTTGGCATTGTCCACAATCTGCAGGGTATGGGCCGAGCCCTGCCGTTTGGCACATGCTCTTTGCAGTTTTGAAGTGACAGGATGGCCTGTTCTCTCGCTGCTTCTGGCCTGAATTACAGTCTGCCCCACAGTGTCGGGCGTGCGTGCTGTCACCTTTGCAGCTGGAGCAGCCTTACCATCTTTTCTGCCCTCCAAGCAATTCTCTGCCTTAGGGGGTCTCCACTCTGGCCCTACTCTTTCTTTATTAAAAATAAAATTAAACTTTTTATTTATTTATTTTTTTTGAGACAGAGTCTCTTTCTTTTGCCAGGTGCCAGGCTGGAGTTCAGTGGCATGATCTCGGCTCATGGCAACCTCTGCCTCCTGGCTTCAAGCAATTCTCCTGCCTCAGCCTGCCGAGTAGCTGGGACTACAGGCTCGTGTCACCATGCGCAGCTAATTTTTGTATTTTAGCAGAGACAGGGTTTCACTATGTTGGCCAGGATGGTCTCGATGTCTTGACCTCGTGATCTGCCCACCTTGGCCTCCCAAAGTGCTGGGATTACAGGCGTGAGCCACTGCTCCCGGACTAAAATTTTTATTTTTTATAGAGATAGGGTCTTGCCATGTTGTCCAGGCTGGTTTCAAACTCCTGGGCTCAAGCAATCAGCATGCCTTGGCCTCCCAGAGTGCTGGGATATAGGTATGAGCCACTTCGACCAGCCCTGCCCCGCTCCTTCTATCACGAGGGAGACTGTTGGGACCACCTTGCTGTGGGCTAGCAGGTTTGGGGACTAGGGCCCCGGCACACGCCCATTCTCTCCCCTCTCTGGGCTTCACTTTCTCTATCCTTAAGCAACAGGCAGCGCTATCCCATAAAACTCCAGGCAGTCGGGGAAGTGCTGTGTGTCCATGCTAATATAGTAGCCACCTGTGTCTGTTGAGCTCTTGAAATGTGGCTAGTGCAGTTAATGAGCTAAAATTTTAATGTAACTGAATTTTAATTGATTGAAATTTAAATAGCCACATGTGGCTGCTGCGTTGGGTGACACAACTCTAGGTCTCTTCTAGCTCCGAAGGTGGCTATGGCAATTGGCTGAATCGTGCAGAATTCCCCAGAGCTCCAAAACCCTCCTTTGGGTAGCAGCAGGGCAGAGCTCTCAGCCTCCGGGGAAAGCTTGACAGAACCTGACTCGCATGGGAGGAGAAGGAAGGGCCACCTGGCTTGGTACAGGCTCCAGAGGTGGAGAGACTAAGGGCTGGGACCCAAATGCAGAGAACAGGAAACCCTGGCTACATAGTATCCCACGCCCCTACTTCTGTATCCCCTTCAGTATCTCCACGCCCCTCCTCGCAACTGAATGGCCCAGGTCAGATGAGAGGGGAGTCCCTCCAGGCTGTGCCAGGATGGCAGGGCCAGAGCCAGAGCAGGCAGGGTGGTTGGCAGCCCCACCTGGCTGGGAAGCCATCGGGTGCTCTGCCATGGCCAACCTGCAGCCTCGAGTCCTATCCTTCCAGTCCTCGCTGGGTGTGGATCGGTCTCTACTTAGGATGGGTTCTCCCCTCCTCAGGAGCCACCTGGGTTGCGGCAGGTAGCAAGTCTCTCCTGGGCCTTGAAAGGGACTCCTGCCTGAGGACCTGGCAGGAAAGCCACCTGCCTGTCTGCAGGGGGAGTCCTGGTTCCTCTGGCACCTGGGGGTCTGGCCCAGGAGACACTTTGTCCTTGGGGTTTTAGGCGTGA
This sequence comes from Ateles fusciceps, assembly GCA_036589455.1. Classification (NCBI taxonomy): domain Eukaryota; kingdom Metazoa; phylum Chordata; class Mammalia; order Primates; family Atelidae; genus Ateles; species Ateles fusciceps. Next base: position 23,777,454 of record JAZHEH010000681.1, on the reverse strand, counting down.
CCCTTTGCAGGTCTGGAGCTGTTGCAGCCAGCTGCAGTGACTCACTGGGGAGGGAGGGAAGGAGGGAGGGTGGGGCCAAGGTGTGGGCGAGGGTGAGCTGGCTCAGCTAGCTCTCTCCCCCATCGATGGCTGCTGGCACAGCACCAGGATGCCAGGTGAGCAAAGGGGCCCTGCTCCAGGAGGACGACAGGGGGTGTCCGGGCCGTCTGAAGGGGTGGCTTCAGTTCTGAGAGATGAAGTCTGGAATCTTTTTTCCTTCCCTGCCCCTGCCTGTCTCCTTATCTGCAGGGCTGGACACTGGGAGACAAGGTGCCATTGAAGCTGCAGCTTTGCTGTTTCACACTGGGAAGGGTCAGAGTGATTTTCCATTGCATCCTCCTCTGCGGCCAGAGGGGAGATGGTGTTTCCCCAGTCTGCACCTGAGCCCAGAGGCTCAGCGTCTTTGCTCACCTCATAGCCAGCACCTGTGTTGACAAGGAGGCCCGTCGCCCACTCCACGTTGTCAAAGGGGAGGATGGCTGGCAGGGCCTGGGGTCTGTGTTTCTGTTTCATCCATGTTGTGATCTGTCTGAGTCGGGAACTGCTAAGTGCGCACACATTCCCAGAAGACACAGTCCCATCCTCAGAGGTCACCTCTAGCACCTTCAAGACCCCATGTATATTTCATTTCCCCCAGAAGGCTCCCAAGCCTTCTGGAATATTCTGCGGCAAAATCAGTCACAGCCAGTACACTTTGCTCATCATGTGTATCTGGGACAGGAACTGAGTCTTTTTTTTTTTTTTTTGAGATGGAGTCTCTCTCTGTCGCCCAAGCTGGAATGCAGTGGTAAGATCTCAGCTCACTGCAACCTCCGCCTCCCAGGTTCAAGCCATTCTCTTGCCTTAGCCTCCCGAGTAGCTGGGACTACAGGCGTGTACCACCATCCCTGGCTAGTTTTTTGTATTTTGAGTAGAGACGGGGTTTCACCGTGTCAGCCAAAATGGTCTCGATCTCCTGAACTTGTGATCCGCCTGCCTTGGCCTCCCAAAGTGCTGGGATTACAGGCGTGAGCCACTGCGCCTGGCTGGAACTGAGTCTTAAATGTCCCTGTCTGGCACGTATGTTCGTGAGTGACGTGAGGTCACCGTCTGATGCAGCATGTAATTAGATGCTGGGCCCAGCTGTGTCCATCCCTGGCCGGTTCCCTCTGCAGTGCAAAATATAGTGTTGGGCATATGGAGGCAGCCGGTATGCAGGCATTGACTGACTGCTGATAGTTTCTGGATGTAAACAGCCGAAGGCGGGGCTTTGGGTTAGGTTCCCCCATGACCGATAGTATCCCCCACACCATTTCAATCGGTGGCCGCTGTCGCCATTTTGTGCGGGTGGCTGTAGTCTGTGGCCCTATGTAGAGCCCTGCCTGGTTTCTTTCCCAGGGTGCCTGCAGCTCACGGCTCATCCTGTGGCTGGAGGGTGAATTTGTTCCTAAATGTTTGTGCCTGTAGGGGACTGGCTCAGGGCGTGGTGTGGGCCCCCGACTCACCATGGCCTGAGGCAGGTTCAGCTGGGCTCTAACCTCTAGGGCTTGGGCGGTGCCTGGTGGGGCCGGGCCTCCTTTGTTCAGGCAGCTGCTGGTGGCAGGGCTCCCAGAGCTCCCAGCTGCTGGGTGAGACTGGGTGGCCCGAGTCTGTCACTGAGGGAAGTGGGACACTGCCATTCCTGCTGGAGGCAGCCTCTGAGGAGTCTCCCGCCTGTTATAACCTGGTGTGGGGGAGGCAAAGGAGTTACAGACTCGGGTCCAAGCCCAGCAGAGTTGGGCTGTCATGTGTACCCCGGGTGAGCTGCGCTCCCAGAGACTCAGTCTCTGTCTGTGAAATGGGCACAGTGATGTCACCTCGTTGCAGCTGTAGTTGAGAATGCAGCAAGAGGCCGGGTGCAGGGCTCCTGCTTAGAGTCTCCCAGCACTTAAGGATCGTTTGAGCCCAGGAGTTCTGGACCAGCCTGGCCAACATGGCAGAACCCCGTCTCTCCAAATATACAAACAGCCAGTTGTGGTGGCACGTGCCTGTGGTCTGAGCTTCTCGGGAGGCTGCAGTGGGAGGACCACTTGAGCCCAGGAGGTCGAGGCTGTAGTGAGTCGTGATCATGCCACTGCACTCCAGGCTGTGTGACAGAGACAGACCCTGTCTCAAAAAAATAAAAAGCATGTGGTGAGAGTGTGCATGTGAAGCTGCTCCTGCCGGCCAGTGCTCTCTTCTTTCTCCTTTATTCTCTCCGTTTTCTTTTTTTTTTTTTTTTTTGAGACCAAATTTTGCTTTTTCACCCAGGCTGCAGTGCAGTGTTGCGATCTTGGCTCACTGCAACCTCTACCGTCCAGTTTCAAGCAATTCTCCTGCCTCAGCCTCCCGAGTAGCTGGGATTACAGGTGCTCACCACCATGCCCGGCTGATTTTTATTTGTTTATTTATTTGTTTAATAGAGACAGGGTTTCATCATATTGGTCAGGCTGGACTTGAACTCCCGACTTCAGGGGATTCACCCGCCTCAGCCTCCCAAAGTGCTGGGATTACAGGCATGAGCCACCGAGCCTGGCCTGTTGTCTCCATTTTCACAGAGGAGGAAATGGAGGTTCAGAAAACTGAAGTGTCCTGCCCAGGGTCCCACAGCTAGGAGGAAGCAGAGCCAGGATCTGACTCCGAGTCTGGCTCCTCTGAAGCCCCTTTCTGCTAAGCCAGGCTAGAGAGTTGTGGACAAATGGAATTGACGGTGGTGGTGGGGGTCGGGTTGACGGCGGTTGTGGGCCTGGGTAGCAGAGTACCTGGCTGTCCCTTTAGTGGGAACTTGGACCTTACCAACTGCCGACCGGAGTGCGAGCATCATCATGAACTTTTCCCTAGGTTGTGAAGATTGCCGACGAGAGAGACTAAGAGGAAGAGAGGAAAGCGGGGTGGGCTCCTGGCAAGGCATTCGCTCCTCAGTGGAATCCTGCAAAGGTCAGTAGCTGGGAGGGGCAGAGAGAGGCAGAGGTGATGGGATGTGGGGAGGGTGGGCCCGGTGTGGATGGGAGGCTGGGGCTGTGGGAGGCAGGGAGAAGAGCTGGCTACCTCTGGGGCCAGTTGCCTCCGCAGTCTCCTTTCCATCGTCTCTGCTGTGCCTTGGGAGAACTTCCACAGTGGAAGGACGTGAGATGAATTGCCCCACCTCCAACACCTCGCCTGGCAGGTGAGCCGGCCACAGGTGCAGGTGCATTGCAGACGGCCCCACTCCCTGGAGTTCGCAGCACCAGAGATCGCTGGCTTTCCCATGCCCTCATGTCCTCGCACCCCCACTGACCCCAGCTCCACTTCCTCACCTCGTTCCAGATGGAGAAGGAGGAGGAGACAACCCGGGAGCTGCTGCTGCCCAGCTGGCAGGGTAGCGGCTCCCATGGGCTGACCATCGCCCAGAGGGACGACGGCGTCTTTGTGCAGGAGGTGATGCAGAACTCCCCTGCGGCCCGCACTGGGGTGGTCAAGGAGGGTGAGTCACCTCAGGGTGCGGACCGGGTGCTGAAGGTTGGGGGTAGGTGGGGGTGTCAGAGGGAAGGGCAGGAAGCAGGCAGAAATGGGCAAGTGACTGCCAAGGGCCCGTTCCCAGTGGCATCAGGGTGATTGGTACCCAAGCCCTGCCCTCCCTGGGTCACTCTGTGTCTGTCACTTGTGGTCCTCAGGGGAGGCAGTTGTGTGGGGTAGTGGAGACCTCACACCTGACTCCCCACCCACTAGCTCTGCAGATTTGGGCGCCCAGGCTGGAGTGCAGTGGCGCGATCTCGGCTCACTGCAACCTCCGCCTCCTGGGTTCAAGCGATTCTCCTGCCTCAGCCTCCTGAGTAGCTGGGACTACAGGTGTACACTACCACACCTGGCTAATTTTTGTATTTTTAGTAGAGATGGGGTTTCTCCATGTTGGTGAGGCTGGTCTCGAACTCCTGACCTCGGGTGATTCACCCACCGTGGTCTCCCAAAGTGCTGGGACTACAGCCATGAGTCATTGTGCCTGGCCAACGAGTTGGCCTTTCTAAGCCTCAGTTTCCATGCCCGTACAATGGGTATTGCCATGCCCACCTTGCAGGGTGGTCATGAGATGAAGTCAGTCCAGTGCGCAGTGTGTGGTGGCTGTGTGCTGTTTCCCTGAAGCTCTGTGGGCCTCACCTGCTTCCTGCTCTTCTCTGCTCAGGGGACCAGATTGTGGGTGCCACCGTCTACTTTGACAACCTGCAGTCGGACGAGGTGACCCAGCTGCTGAACACCATGGGGCACCACACAGTGGGCCTGAAGCTGCACCGCAAGGGCGACCGGTCCCCCGAGCCCGGCCAGACTTGGACCCATGAAGTCTTCAGCTCCCGGAGCTCTGAAGTGGTTCTGGTGAGTACCTTGCTGGCCCATCTGTGCCCTGAGCTCCGGCCACGCCGGCCTCCAGACCCCACTCCTGAGCCTTCCGTGAGCCTCCGAGCCTCTCTTTTGCTCTTTCTCCTCCTCTCACCTGTCTTCACTCTCTTGAGACCTTGGCCACCCTGTTTCTGTGTGTTCTTATGTGACATGTGGCTGTGCTGCCCCTCAGTGTCTTCCATCAGTCTCTTCAGAGTGGCCACAGTGTGGGAATGACTTGTGCAGCCCGGTCCTAGATCCTGGGAGGAAGGTCAGCTGCTTTGCAAGAATCTTTGAAATGACTTCACAGGTGCCCAGCTCCACCTCCCAGATACCATTTTCCTCTCTGCAGAGGCCTGATACCTTCTGTGAGTCAGACGCTGGGCAGCAAAGTGCCTGTGGGGGACATTGTTCCTTCTGATGCCTTGTTTATTTAACAAATAATGGGTCCTCAAGGTGAGATGGTTAACCCAAGCACAACCAGTCTCTTAGGCTTATCAAGTGCTTTCCAGTGTACAAGGGCCCTTGAGAAGATTCCCCTCCTGATTAAACTCACAAGCCAGTGAGTTGCGAGTTGGGAGGTGAAGGGCCTGGTGTCTTGGGAGGTGTCCCTGCACAGGCTGATTTGAATCAATAACTGATTGGAAAGCAGCCCGGTTCAAGTGTATACCTCCCATTCTCTCCCTGTGGTTTTTGCTTACCGGTATGACCTCCAGAGAATTTCTGATTTCCTCCTGTGATGTGGCTGTCAGCCCCTTTCTTCACTCCCTTGTGCTGTGCCCCAGGAGGCTGCATGGACCTCTGTTCTGGTCCCAGCTTCTCTGGGAAACAGGCAACGTGGTGTCGGCTGGGCTGTGGCTGGGCATCTGCTAACTCAGGCAGACTCTGTTGCAACCTCTGCCGGGCGTGTCTTTCTGCAGAGCGGGGATGATGAGGAGTACCAGCGCATCTACACCACGAAGATCAAGCCACGGCTGAAGTCGGAAGACGGAGTGGAAGGAGACCTTGGGGAGACCCAGAGCCGCACCATCACGGTGACCAGAAGGGTCACAGCCTACACTGTGGATGTGACCGGCCGGGAAGGAGCCAAGGACATAGACATCAGTAGCCCTGAATTCAAGATCAAGATTCCAAGGCATGAACTGACTGAAATCTCCAATGTGGGTGTGGAGACCCAGTCCGGGAAGACCGTGATCAGACTGCCCTCGGGCTCGGGGGCGGCCTCTGCAACCACAGACTCTGCTGTGGATATCCGAGCAGGGGCCATTTCTGCTTCAGGACCAGAGCTCCAAGGTGCTGGCCACTCGAAGCTCCAGGTCACCATGCCTGGGATAAAGGTGGGAGGCTCGGGTGTCAATGTCAGTGCCAAGGGCTTGGACTTGGGTGGCGGAGGAGGGGTCCAGGTCCCAGCAGTGGACGTTTCATCTTCTCTTGGGGGTGGGGCCGTAGAGGTGCAGGGCCCGTCGCTGGAGAGTGGTGATCATGGGAAAATTAAAATTCCCACCATGAAGATGCCGAAATTTGGTGTCTCGACAGGGCCTGAGGGCCAGACACCAGAGGCAGGGCTGAGGGTTTCTGCACCCGAAGTCTCTGTGGGACACAAGGGTGGCAAGCCAGGCTTGACTGTCCAAGCCCCTCAGCTGGAAGTCAGTGCACCCTCTGCTAATATTGAAGGGCTTGAGGGGAAGCTGAAGGGCCCCCAAATCACTGGGCCATCACTTGAGGGTGACCTGGGCCTGAAGGGTGCCAAGCCACAGGGGAGCATTGGGGTGCACGCCTCTGTTCCCCAAATTGGGGGTAGCATCACTGGCCCCAATGTGGAAGTTCAGGTCCCTGACGTTGATATTCATGGGACTGGGAGCAAACTGAATCTGCCCAAGATGAAAGTCCCCAAGTTCTCTGTATCAGGTACAAAGGGAGAGGAAATTGGGATTGACGTGACCCTGCCTACAGGTGAAGTGGCTGTTCCTGGAGTCTCTGGGGATATCAGCCTGCCTGAGATTGCTACTGGTGGGCTAGAAGGAAAGGTGAAAGGTGTGAAAGTCAAGACTCCTGAAATGATTGTTCAGAAACCTAAAATCTCCATGCGGGATGTGGATCTGAGCCTTGGGTCTTCTAAACTGAAAGGAGATGTGAAGGTTTCTGCCCCCTGGGGTGCAAGGTGATGTGAAAGGCCCTCAAGTGGCAGTTAAAGGCTCCAGAGTGGACATAGAGACACCAAACCTAGAGGGAACCTTGACTGGCCCCAGGCTTGGCAGTCCTTCCGGGAAAACCGGAACCTGTAGTATCTCTATGGCAGACGTAGACTTAAATGTGGCCGCACCTAAAGTGAAAGGGGGTGTAGACATCACACTCCCCAAAGTAGAAGGGAAAGTCCAAGTCCCTGAAGGTGATGTCAAAGGCCCCAAAGTGGACGTCAGTGCCCCAGATGTGGAAGTGCATGGCCCAGAATGGAACCTGAAAATGCCCAAGATGAAAATGCCCACATTTGGCACTCTAGGAGCCAAAGGGGAAGGTCCAGATATGCATGTGACTCTACCCAAAGGAGATGTCAGTATTTCAGGGCCCAAGGTCAATGTGGAAGCCCCAGATATCAACATGGAGGGTCTGGGGGGGGAAAACTGAAAGGCCCTGATGTTAAGCTGCCTGATGTGAGTGTGAAGACACCAAAGATCTCCATGCCTGATGTAGATTTGCACGTGAAAGGTCCAGAGGTGAAGGGAGAGTGTGATGTAACTGTACCAAAGCTTGAAGGAGAACTTAAAGGCCCGAAAGTGGACACTGATGCCCCGGATGTGGATGTCCATGGCCCAGACTGGCACTTGAAGATGCCCAAGATGAAAATGCCCAAATTCAGTGTACCAGGGTTCAAAGCAGAGGGCCCAGAAGTGGCTGTGAACCTGCCCAAGGCTGATGTGGACATTTCCAGGCCCAAGGTAGATGTTAGTGCTCCTGATGTGAGCATTGAGGGACCGGAAGGGAAATTGAAAGGGCCCAAGTTTAAGATGCCTGAGATGAACATCAAAGTCCCTAAGATCTCCATGCCTGATGTGGACTTACATTTGAAAGGCCCTAATGTAAAGGGAGAATATGATGTCACAGTGCCGAAGGTTGAAGGTGACATTAAAGTTCCTGATGTTGAACTTAAAAGTGCCAAAGTGGACATTGATGCCCCAGATGTGGAGGTTCAGGGCCCAGACTGGCACCTGAAGATGCCCAAGGTGAAAATGCCCAAATTCAGCATGCCTGGCTTCAAAGGAGAGGGCCCAGAAGTGGACGTGAACCTGCCCAAGGCTGACGTTGATATCTCAGGACCCAAGATGAATGTTGAAGTTCCAGATGTGAATATTGAAGGACCTGAAGGAAAGCTGAAGGACCCCAAGTTCAAGATGCCAGAGATGAATATCAAGGCCCCCAAGATCTCCATGCCTGATGTGGACTTGCATGTGAAAGGGCCCAAGGTAAAGGGAGAATATGATGTCACAGTGCCAAAGCTGGAAGGGGACCTGAAAGGCCCTAAAGTAGATGTCAGTGCCCCAGATGTTGAAATGCAGAGTCCTGACTGGAACTTGAAGATGCCAAAGATGAAAATGCCCAAATTTAGCATGCCCAGTCTCAAAGGAGAGGGGCCAGAAGTGGATGTGAACCTGTCCAAAGCACATGTGGACATTTCTGCACCAACAGTAGATATTAGTGCTCCAGATCTGAGTCTGGAAGGACCTGAAGGGAAGTTGAAAGGCCCCAAGTTTAAGATGCCCGAGATGCACTTCAAAGCTCCTAAGATGTCTCTGCCAGATGTTGACCTGGATCTTAAAGGACCCAAAATGAAAGGAAATGTAGATATCTCTGCACCAAAGATAGAGGGTGAGATGCAGGTTCCAGATGTGGACATCAAAGGTCCCAAGGTAGATATTAAAGCACCAGACGTGGAAGGCCAAGGCCCAGACTGGAGCCTGAAAATACCCAAGATGAAAATGCCCAAGTTCAGCATGCCCAGCCTCAAGGGTGAGGGCCCAGAAGTGGATGTGAACCTGCCCAAGGCTCACATTGTTGTCTCAGGACCCAAGGTGGATGTGGAAGTCCCAGATGTGAGCCTTGAAGGTCCAGAAGGGAAGCTGAAGGGTCCCAAGTTTAAGATGCCTGAGATGCACTTCAAGGCCCCCAAGATCTCCATGCCTGATGTGGACCTGAATCTTAAGGGGCCCAAACTAAAGGGAGATGTGGAAGTGTCTGTGCCCAAGGTAGAAGGTGAAATGAAAGTGCCAGATGTTGACATCAAAGGACCCAAAGTGGACATTGATGCCCCAGATGTGGAGGTTCAAGGCCCAGACTGGCACCTGAAGATGCCCAAGATGAAAATGCCCAAGTTCAGCATGCCTGGCTTCAAAGCAGAGGGCCCAGAAGTGGATGTGAACCTGCCCAAGGCCGACATTGACGTCTCAGGACCCAAGGTGGATGTTGAAGTCCCAGATGTGAGCCTTGAAGGTCCAGAAGGGAAGCTGAAGGGTCCCAAGTTTAAGATGCCTGAGATGCACTTCAAGGCCCCCAAGATCTCCATGCCTGATGTGGACCTGAATCTTAAGGGGCCCAAACTAAAGGGAGATGTGGATGTGTCTGTGCCCAAGATAGAAGGTGAAATGAAAGTGCCAGATGTCGACATTAAAGGGCCCAAAGTGGACATTGATGCTCCAGATGTGGAGGTTCATGGCCCAGACTGGCACCTGAAGATGCCCAAAGTGAAAATGCCCAAATTCAGCATGCCTGGCTTCAAAGGAGAGGGCCCAGAAGTGGATGTGAACCTGCCCAGGGCTGACCTTGGTGTCTCAGGACCGAAGGTGGACATTGATGTTCCAGATGTGAATCTTGAAGCTCCAGAGGGGAAACTGAAGGGCCCTAAGTTCAAGATGCCCAGCATGAATATACAGACACACAAAATCTCTATGCCTGATGTTGGACTTAATTTGAAAGCCCCTAAACTGAAAACTGATGTAGATGTTTCCCTTCCTAAAGTGGAAGGAGACTTGAAGGGTCCTGAAATTGATGTGAAAGCCCCTAAGATGGATGTGAATGTTGGTGATATTGATATTGAAGGTCCAGAAGGGAAGTTGAAGGGTCCCAAGTTTAAGATGCCTGAGATGCACTTCAAGGCCCCTAAAATCTCCATGCCTGATGTGGACTTACACTTGAAAGGCCGCAAAGTCAAAGGGGATGTGGATGTGTCTGTGCCCAAGGTAGAAGGTGAAATGAAAGTGCCAGATGTTGACATCAAAGGACCCAAAGTGGACATTGATGCCCCAGATGTGGAGGTTCAAGGCCCAGACTGGCACCTGAAGATGCCCAAGATGAAAATGCCCAAGTTCAGCATGCCTGGCTTCAAAGCAGAGGGCCCAGAAGTGGATGTGAATCTGCCCAAGGCCGACATTGACGTCTCAGGACCCAAGGTGGATGTTGAAGTCCCAGATGTGAGCCTTGAAGGTCCAGAAGGGAAGCTGAAGGGTCCCAAGTTTAAGATGCCTGAGATGCACTTCAAGGCCCCCAAGATCTCCATGCCTGATGTGGACTTACACTTGAAAGGCCCCAAAGTCAAAGGAGATGTGGATGTGTCTGTGCCCAAGATAGAAGGTGAAATGAAAGTGCCAGATGTTGACATCAAAGGGCCCAGAGTGGACATCGATGCCCCAGATGTGGACGTTCATGGCCCAGACTGGCATCTGAAGATGCCCAAAGTGAAAATGCCCAAGTTCAGCATGCCTGGCTTCAAAGGAGAGGGCCCAGATGTGGATGTGAACCTGCCCAAGGCTGACATTGATGTGTCTGGACCCAGTGTGGACATTGATGCTCCTGATTTGGATATTGAAGGACCAGAAGGAAAGTTGAAAGGCTCCAAATTTAAGATGCCCAAGTTGAATATAAAAGCTCCCAAGATCTCCATGCCAGATGTGGACTTGAATTTGAAGGGACCCAAACTGAAGGGAGAGATAGATGCTTCTGTGCCAGAACTGGAAGGTGATCTCAAAGGGCCGCAAGTTGATATCAAAGGTCCTTCTGTGGATGTAGAGGTGCCTGATGTTGATCTGGAGTGTCCTGATGCAAAGTTGAAAGGGCCCAAGTTTAAGATGCCTGAGATGCACTTCAAGGCCCCTAAAATCTCCATGCCTGATGTGGACTTACACTTGAAAGGCCCCAAAGTCAAAGGGGATGTTGATGTGTCTGTGCCCAAGGTAGAAGGTGAAATGAAAGTGCCAGATGTTGACATCAAAGGACCCAAAGTGGACATTGATGTCCCAGATGTGGACGTTCATGGCCAGACTGGCACCTGAAGATGCCTAAGATGAAAATGCCCAAGTTCAGCATGCCTGGCTTCAAAGGAGAGGGCCCAGAAGTGGATGTGAACCTGCCCAAGGCTGACATTGACGTCTCAGGACCCAAGGTGGATGTGGAAGTCCCAGATGTGAGCCTTGAAGGTCCAGAAGGGAAGCTGAAGGGTCCCAAGTTTAAGATGCCTGAGATGCACTTCAAGGCCCCCAAGATCTCCATGCCTGATGTGGACCTGAATCTTAAGGGGCCCAAACTAAAGGGAGATGTGGATGTGTCTGTGCCCAAGGTAGAAGGTGAAATGAAAGTGCCAGATGTTGACATCAAAGGACCCAAAGTGGACATTGATGCCCCAGATGTGGAGGTTCAAGGCCCAGACTGGCACCTGAAGATGCCCAAGATGAAAATGCCCAAGTTCAGCATGCCTGGCTTCAAAGCAGAGGGCCCAGAAGTGGATGTGAACCTGCCCAAGGCCGACATTGACGTCTCAGGACCCAAGGTGGATGTTGAAGTCCCAGATGTGAGCCTTGAAGGTCCAGAAGGGAAGCTGAAGGGTCCCAAGTTTAAGATGCCTGAGATGCACTTCAAGGCCCCCAAGATCTCCATGCCTGATGTGGACTTACACTTGAAAGGCCCCAAAGTCAAAGGGGATATGGATGTGTCTGTGCCAAAATTGGAGGGAGAGTTAACAGGCCCCAGTGTGGATGTGGAGGTGCCTGATGTTGAGCTGGAGTGTCCTGATGCAAAATTGAAAGGCCCTAAATTTAAGATGCCAGACATGCACTTCAAGGCCCCCAAGATATCCATGCCTGATGTGGACTTACACTTGAAAGGCCCCAAAGTCAAAGGGGATGTGGATGTGTCCGCACCAAAATTGGAGGGAGAGTTAACAGGCCCCAGTGTGGATGTGGAGGTGCCTGATGTTGAGCTGGAGTGTCCTGATGCAAAGTTGAAAGGGCCCAAGTTTAAGATGCCAGACATGCACTTCAAGGCCCCCAAGATCTCCATGCCTGATGTGAACTTAAACATGAAAGGTCCCAAAGTCAAAGGGGATGTGGATGTGTCTGTGCCCAAGATAGAAGGTGAAATGAAAGTGCCAGATGTTGCCATCAAAGGGCCCAAAGTGGACATTGATGCCCCAGATGTGGAGGTTCAAGGCCCAGACTGGCACCTGAAGATGCCCAAGATGAAAATGCCCAAGTTCAGCATGCCTGGCTTCAAAGCAGAGGGCCCAGAAGTGGATGTGAACCTGCCCAAGGCCGACATTGACGTCTCAGGACCCAAGGTGGACGTGGATATCCCAGATGTGAGCCTTGAAGGTCCAGAAGGGAAGCTGAAGGGTCCCAAGTTTAAGATGCCTGAGATGCACTTCAAGGCCCCCAAGATCTCCATGCCTGATGTTGATTTCAATTTGAAGGGACCCAAAATCAAAGGAGATGTTGATGTTTCTGTCCCAAAGCTGGAGGGAGAGTTAAAAGGTCCAGATTTGGATGTCAAAGGTCCCAAATTAGATGTTGACATGCCAGAGGTAGCCGTGGAAGGCCCAGATGGCAAATGGAAAACTCCTAAGTTCAAGATGCCAGACATGCACTTTAAAGCTCCCAAAATATCTATGCCAGACCTCGATCTACACTTAAAGGGCCCCAAGACAAAAGGAGAGGTGAATGTAGATGTTCCCAAATTGGAAGGGGACCTTAAAGGGCCACATGTGGATGTCAGTGGGCCAGATCTTGACATTGAGGGACCAGAGGGCAAATTGAAAGGCCCTAAGTTCAAGATGCCTGATATGCATTTCAAAGCCCCCAATATTTCTATGCCTGATGTTGACCTAAATCTCAAAGGACCCAAAATCAAAGGGGATGTAGATGTGTCTGTGCCTGAGGTAGAAGGTAAAATTGAAGTACCAGATGTGAACATCAAGGGCGCCAAACTTGATGTAAATGCCCCCGATGTCCAAGGCCCAGACTGGCACCTGAAGATGCCTAAGATGAAAATGCCCAAGTTCAGCATGCCTGGCTTCAAAGCAGAAGGCCCTGAAGTCGATGTCAACTTGCCCAAGGCTGACATCGATGTCTCAGGACCCAAGGTGGACATTGAAGGCCCTGATGTTAATATCGAAGGCCCAGAGGGAAAGTTGAAAGGACCCAAGTTCAAGATGCCAGAGATGAACATCAAAGCCCCCAAAATCTCCATGCCTGACATTGATTTGCATCTGAAAGGTCCCAAGGTGAAGGGTGATGTGGACGTTTCTCTGCCCAAAGTGGAAGGTGACCTGAAGGGCCCAGAAGTTGACATCAAGGGCCCCAAAGTGGATATTGATGCACCTGATGTGGGTGTTCAAGGCCCAGACTGGCACCTGAAGATGCCCAAGATGAAAATGCCCAAGTTCAGCATGCCTGGCTTCAAAGGAGAGGGCCCAGATGTGGATGTGAAGCTGCCCAAGGCTGACATTGACGTCTCAGGACCCAAGGTGGACATTGAAGGCCCTGATGTTAATATTGAAGGTCCAGAGGGAAAGTTGAAAGGTCCCAAGTTCAAGATGCCTGAGATGAACATCAAAGCCCCCAAGATCTCCATGCCTGACATTGACTTAAACCTGAAAGGTCCCAAAGTAAAGGGTGATAGGGATGTTTCCCTTCCTAAAGTGGAAGGTGACCTGAAGGGCCCAGAAGTTGACATCAAGGGCCCAAAAGTGGACATTGATGCACCTGATGTGGATGTTCATGGCCCAGACTGGCACCTGAAGATGCCCAAGATAAAAATGCCCAAGATCAGCATGCCTGGCTTCAAAGGAGAAGGCCCAGAAGTGGATGTGAACCTGCCCGAGGCTGACCTTAACGTCTCGGGACCCAAGGTGGATGTTGAACGTCCCGATGTGAATATCGAAGGACCTGAAGGAAAGTGGAAAAGTCCAAAGTTTAAGATGCCTGAAATGCATTTTAAGACTCCAAAGATATCCATGCCAGATATTGACCTGAATCTCACAGGTCCAAAAATAAAAGGAGATGTGGATGTTACAGGCCCTAAGGTAGAGGGAGATCTGAAAGGTCCTGAAGTTGACCTCCAAGGCCCCAAAGTGGACGTTGATGTCCCAGATGTTAATGTTCAGGGTCCAGACTGGCACCTGAAGATGCCCAAGATGAAAATGCCCAAGTTCAGCATGCCTGGCTTCAAAGCAGAAGGCCCTGAAGTGGATGTGAACCTGCCCAAGGCTGACACTGATATCTCAGGACCCAAAGTGGACATTGAAGGCCCTGATGTTAACATTGAAGGACCAGAGGGAAAGTTGAAAGGGCCTAAATTCAAGATGCCTGAGATGAACATCAAAGCCCCCAAGATCTCCATGCCTGACTTTGATTTGCATCTGAAAGGTCCCAAAGTGAAGGGCGATATGGACGTTTCTCTGCCCAAAGTGGAAGGCGACCTCAAGGGCCCTGAAGTTGACATCAAGGGCCCCCAAAGTGGACATCGATGCCCCGGAGGTGGATGTACAAGGCCCAGACTGGCACCTGAAGATGCCCAAGGTGAAAATGCCCAAGTTCAGCATGCCTGGCTTCAAAGGAGAGGGCCCAGATGTGGATGTGAACCTGCCTAAGGCCGACATTGATGTCTCAGGACCCAAGGTGGACATTGATGTTCCAGATGTGAATATCGAAGGTCCAGAGGGAAAGTTGAAAGGTCCCAAGTTCAAGATGCCTGAGATGAACATCAAAGCCCCCAAGATCTCCATGCCTGACATTGATCTTAACCTGAAAGGTCCCAAAGTGAAGGGTGACGTGGACGTGTCTCTGCCAAAAGTGGAAGGTGATGTGAAAGTTCCTGATGTGGATATTAAAGGCCCCAAAGTGGACATTAATGCCCCAGATGTGGATGTTCAAGGCCCAGACTGGCACCTGAAGATGCCCAAGGTGAAAATGCCCAAGTTCAGCATGCCTGGCTTCAAAGGAGAGGGCCCAGATGTGGATGTGAACCTGCCCAAGGCTGACCTTGATGTCTCAGGACCCAAGGTGGACGTTGATGTTCCAGATGTGAATATCGAAGGTCCAGATGCGAAACTGAAGGGCCCCAAGTTCAAGATGCCAGAGATGAACATCAAGGCTCCTAAAATATCAATGCCTGATTTGGACCTCAATCTTAAAGGCCCTAAAATGAAAGGAGAGGTGGATGTTTCAATTCCAAATGTAGAAGGTGATTTGAAAGGACCTGCTCTTGACATAAAAGGCCCGAAGATAGATGTAGATGCTCCAGATATTGACATTCATGGCCCTGATGGCAAATTAAAAGGTCCAAAACTGAAGATGCCTGACATGCATGTAAACATGCCCAAGATCTCCATGCCAGAAATTGACTTGAATTTGAAAGGCCCAAAACTTAAGGGAGATGTTGATGTCTCTGGGCCCAAATTGGAAGGTGACATTAAAGCTCCCAGTTTGGATGTAAAGGGTCCAGAAGTGGACGTTTCTGGTCCTAAGCTTAATATTGAAGGCAAGTCAAAGAAACCTCGTTTTAAGCTTCCCAAATTTAATTTTTCGGGCTCCAAAGTTCAGACACCTGAGGTGGATGTCAAAGGTAAAAAGCCAGATATGGACATAACAGGTCCAAAAGTTGATATTAATGCTCCTGATGTCGAGGTCCAAGGAAAAGTGAAAGGATCCAAGTTTAAAATGCCTTTCCTGAGTATTTCATCTCCCAAAGTTTCTATGCCTGATGTGGAGCTAAATTTGAAAGGTCCCAAAGTCAAAGGAGACTTAGATGTGGCAGGTCCCAATCTAGAAGGTGACTTTAAAGGTCCCAAAGTTGATGTTAAGATGCCAGAAGTCAATCTTAACGCACCCGATGTGGATGTTCATGGTCCAGACTGGAACCTGAAGATGCCTAAGATGAAAATGCCCAAGTTCAGTGTGCCTGGCTTAAAAGCAGAAGGGCCAGATGTAGCTGTAGATCTACCAAAAGGAGACATCAACATAGAGGGCCCAAGTATGAACATTGAGGGTCCAGAGCTCAATGTGGAAGGTCCAGAGGGAGGCTTGAAAGGTCCCAAATTCAAGATGCCTGACATGAATATCAAAGCTTCCAAGATCTCCATGCCTGACCTTGACTTAAACTTGAAGGGCCCCAAGGTGAAAGGTGATGTGGATGTTTCTCTTCCCAAACTTGAAGGGGATCTGAAAGGGCCAGAGGTTGATATCAAAGGCCCTAAAGTGGACATCAGTGCCCCAGATGTAGATGTTCATGGCCCAGACTGGCACCTGAAGATGCCCAAGGTGAAAATGCCCAAGTTCAGCATGCCCGGCTTCAAAGGAGAGGTCCAGAAGTGGATGTGAACCTACCCAAGGCCCGACCTTGACGTCTCAGGACTCAAGGTGGATGTTGATGTTCCAAATGTGAATATCGAAGGTCCAGATGCAAAGCTGAAGGGCCCCAAGTTCAAGATGCCTGAGATGAACATCAAAGCCCCCAAGATCTCCATGCCGGACTTTGACCTGAACTTGAAGGGACCCAAAATGAAGGGTGATGTGGATGTGTCTTTGCCCAAAGTGGAAGGTGATCTAAAAGGCCCTGACGTGGACATCAAGGGCCCCAAAGTGGACATTGACACTCCTGACATTAACATTGAAGGCCCAGAGGGTAAACTGAAGGGACCCAAATTTAAGATGCCAGAGATGCACCTGAAGGCTCCCAAAATATCAATGCCTGACATTGATTTAAACCTGAAGGGCCCCAAAGTGAAAGGTGATGTGGACGTTTCTCTGCCCAAAGTGGAAGGTGACCTCAGGGGCCCTGAATTTGACATCAGGGGCCCCAAAGTGGACATTAATGCCCCAGATGTGGATGTTCAAGGCCCAGACTGGCACCTGAAGATGCCCAAGGTGAAAATGCCCAAGTTCAGCATGCCTGGCTTCAAAGGAGAGGGCCCAGATGTGGATGTGAAGCTGCCCAAGGCCGACATTGATGTCTCAGGACCCAAGGTGGACATTGGTGTTCCAGGTGTGAATATCGAAGGTCCAGATGCGAAACTGAAGGGCCCCGAGTTCAAGATGCCAGAGATGAACATCAAAGCCCCCAAGATCTCCATGCCTGACATTGATCTTAACCTGAAAGGTCCCAAAGTGAAGGGTGACGTGGACGTGTCTCTGCCAAAAGTGGAAGGTGATGTGAAAGTTCCTGATGTGGATATTAAAGGCCCCAAAGTGGATATTAATGCCCCAGATGTGGATGTTCAAGGCCCAGACTGGCACCTGAAGATGCCCAAGATAAAAATGCCCAAGATCAGCATGCCTGGCTTCAAAGGAGAAGGTCCAGATGTGGATGTGAACCTGCCCAAGGCTGACCTTGATGTCTCGGGACCCAAAGTGGACGTTGATGTTCCAGATGTGAATATCGAAGGCCCAGATGCGAAACTGAAGGGCCCTAAATTCAAGATGCCTGAGATGAACATCAAAGCCCCCAAGGTCTCCATGCCTGACTTTGATTTGCATTTGAAAGGCCCTAAGGTGAAAGGAGATGTGGATGTTTCTCTGCTGAAGATGGAAGGTGATCTAAAGGCCCCTGAAGTTGACATCAAAGGCCCCAAAGTGGACATTGATGCTCCAGATGTGGATGTTCATGGCCCAGACTGGCACCTGAAAATGCCCAAGGTGAAAATGCCCAAATTCAGCATGCCAGGATTTAAAGGAGAGGGCCCAGAAGTGGATGTTAATTTGCCCAAAGCTGACATTGATGTCTCAGGACCCAAAGTGGACATTGACACTCCTGACATTGACATTCATGGTCCAGAAGGGAAGCTGAAGGGCCCCAAATTTAAAATGCCTGACCTACACCTCAAGGCACCGAAGATCTCTATGCCTGAAGTTGACCTGAATCTGAAAGGTCCAAAGGTGAAGGGCGATGTGGACGTTTCTCTGCCCAAAGTGGAAGGCGACCTCAAGGGCCCTGAAGTTGACATCAAGGGCCCCAAAGTGGACATTGATGTCCCAGATGTGGACGTTCAAGGCCCAGACTGGCACTTGAAGATGCCCAAGGTGAAAATGCCCAAGTTCAGCATGCCTGGCTTCAAAGGAGAGGGCCCAGATGTGGATGTGAACCTGCCCAAGGCCGACATTGATGTCTCAGGACCCAAGGTGGACATTGATGTTCCAGATGTGAATATCGAAGGTCCAGATGCGAAAATGAAGGGCCCAAAATTCAAGATGCCCGAGATGAACATCAAAGCCCCCAAGATCTCCATGCCTGACTTTGATTTGCACCTGAAAGGACCCAAAGTGAAGGGCGATGTGGATGTCTCCCCTTCCTAAAGTGGAAGGTGACCTCAAGGGCCCAGAAGTTGACATCAAGGGCCCCAAAATGGACATCAACGCCCCTGATGTGGATGTTCATGGCCCGGACTGGCACTTGAAGATGCCCAAGGTGAAAATGCCCAAGTTCAGCATGCCTGGCTTCAAAGGAGAGGGCCCAGATGTGGATGTTACCCTTCCTAAAGCTGACATTGATGTCTCAGGACCCAAGGTGGACATTGATGCCCCTGATGTCAGTATTGAAGGTCCAGATGCAAAATTGAAGGGCCCAAAGTTCAAGATGCCAGATATGAACATCAAGGCCCCCAAAATCTCCATGCCTGACATTGACTTTAACTTGAAGGGTCCCAAAGTCAAGGGTGATGTGGACGTCTCTCTGCCCAAAGTGGAAGGTGATCTCAAGGGCCCTGAAATTGACATGAAAGGTCCTAGTTTGGACGTTGACACTCCCGATGTCAATATTGAAGGTCCAGAAGGAAAACTGAAGGGGCCCAAATTTAAGATGCCAGAGATGAACATCAAAGCCCCCAAGATCTCCATGCCTGACTTTGATTTGCATCTGAAAGGTCCCAAAGTAAAGGGTGATGCGAATGTTTCATTCCCTAAGGTGGAAGGTGATCTGAAAGGGCCAGAGATAGACATTGAAGGTCCTGAAGGGAAACTCAAAGGTCCCAAGTTTAAGATGCCTGATGTTCATTTCAAAACCCCACAAATCTCCATGAGTGACATTGATTTGAATTTGAAAGGACCTAAGATAAAAGGAGACATGGACATTTCCGTTCCAAAACTGGAAGGAGATCTGAAAGGTCCCAAAGTGGATGTCAAAGGCCCTCACTTGGACATTGACACCCCTGACATTGACATTCATGGTCCAGAAGGGAAGCTGAAGGGCCCCAAATTTAAAATGCCCGACCTACACCTGAAGGCACCGAAGATCTCTATGCCTGAAGTTGACCTGAATCTGAAAGGTCCAAAGGTGAAGGGCGATGTGGACGTTTCTCTGCCCAAAGTGGAAGGCGACCTCAAGGGCCCTGAAGTTGACATCAAGGGCCCCAAAGTGGACATTGATGTCCCAGATGTGGACGTTCAAGGCCCAGACTGGCACCTGAAGATGCCCAAGGTGAAAATGCCCAAGTTCAGCATGCCTGGCTTCAAAGGAGAGGGCCCAGATGTGGATGTGAACCTGCCCAAGGCTGACCTTGATGTCTCAGGACCCAAGGTGGACATTGGTGTTCCAGATGTGAATATCGAAGGTCCAGATGCGAAACTGAAGGGCCCCAAGTGCAAGATGCCAGAGATGAACATCAAAGCCCCTAAGATCTCAATGCCTGATATTGACTTAAGCCTGCAAGGACCCAAAGTGAAAGGCGATGTGGATGTTTCCCTTCCTAAAATGGAAGGCAACCTCAGAGGGCCCAGAAGTTGACATCAAGGGCCCCAAAGTGGACATCGATGCCCCTGATGTGGACGTTCATGGCCCAGACTGGCACCTGAAGATGCCCAAGGTGAAAATGCCCAAGTTCAGCATGCCTGGCTTCAAAGGAGAGGGCCCAGATGTGGATGTGAACCTGCCTAAGGCCGACATTGATGTCTCAGGACCCAAGGTGGACATTGGTGTTCCAGGTGTGAATATCGAAGGTCCAGATGCGAAACTGAAGGGCCCCAAGTTCAAGATGCCTGAAATAAATATCAAAGCTCCCAAGATCTCCATGCCTGATGTTGACCTGGATTTGAAAGGCCCCAAAGTAAAAGGAGATTTTGATGTGTCTGTCCCTAAGGTTGAAGGGACTTTGAAAGGCCCAGACGTAGATCTTAAAGGTCCAAGTCTGGATTTTGAAGGCCCTGATGCCAAACTCAGCGGCCCATCTTTGAAGATGCCATCACTGGAGATATCTGCTCCTAAAGTATCTGCTCCTGATGTTGATTTGCATCTCAAGGCACCAAAAATTGGATTTTCTGGTCCGAAGTTAGAAGGTGGTGAAGTGGACCTCAAGGGACCCAAGGTTGAAGCTCCAAGCTTAGATGTTCACATGGACAGCCCGGATATTAACATCGAAGGGCCAGATGTTAAAATTCCCAAATTTAAGAAACCCAAGTTTGGATTTGGAGCAAAAAGCCCCAAAGCTGACATCAAGTCACCTTCTCTAGATGTCACCCTTCCTGAGGCAGAGCTGAACCTTGAGACTCCTGAAATCAGTGTTGGTGGCAAGGGCAAGAAAAGCAAGTTTAAGATGCCTAAAATTCATATGAGTGGTCCTAAAATAAAGGCCAAAAAACAGGGATTCGATGTGAATGTTCCTGGGGGTGAAATTGATGCCAGTCTCAAGGCTCCCGACGTAGATGTCAGTATCTCAGGGCCAGATGCTGCCCTCAAAGTCGACGTGAAATCGCCCAAAACCAAGAAACCGATGTTTGGAAAAATGTACTTCCCAGATGTAGAGTTTGACATTAAATCACCTAAATTGAAAGCTGAGGCCTCTCTCCCTAGCCCCAAATTGGAGGGTGAACTCCAGGCACCTGATCTGGAACTTTCTTCGCCAGGGATTCACTTCGAAGGTCCTGACATCAAGGCGAAGGCTCCCAAGGTCAAGATGCCAGGTGTGGACATCTCAGTGCCAAAAATAGAGGGTGACTTGAAAGGCCCCAAAGTGCAGGCAAACTTGGATGCGCCTGATGTCAACATTGAAGGCCCAGACGCTAAATTCAAAACACCGTCCTTTGGCATTTCTGCCCCTCAAGTCTCCATCCCTGATGTGAATGTGAACTTGAAAGGACCAAAGATAAAGGGTGATGTCCCCAGTGTGGGACTGGAAGGACCAGACGTAGATCTGCAAGGTCCAGAAGCAAAAATTAAGTTCCCCAAGTTTTCCATGCCCAAGATCGGCGTCCCTGGTGTGAAAGTGGAGGGTAGGGGAGCCGAGGTCCATGGCCAGCTACCCTCTCTCGAAGGAGACTTGAGAGGACCAGATGTGAAACTTGAAGGGCCTGATGTTTCTCTAAAGGGTCCAGGAGTAGACTTGCCTTCAGTGAAGCTCTCTATGCCAAAAGTCTCTGGGCCTGACCTTGACCTGAACTTGAAAGGACCAAGTTTGAAGGGAGACCTGGATGCCTCTGTTCCCAGCGTGAAGGTGCAGGCTCCGGGGCTCGACCTCAGCGGTGTCGGTGGCAAAGTGCAGGTGGGAGGAGATGGAGTGAAAGTGCCAGGGATCGACGCCACAACAACGCTTAACGTGGGGGGCACCAGATGTGACACTGAGGGGACCAAGCCTGCAGGGAGACCTGGCTGTCTCTGGTGACATCAAATGCCCTAAAGTATCCATAGGCGCTCCTGATCTAAGCTTGGAGGCCTCCGAAGGCGGCATTAAACTTCCCAAAATGAAGTTGCCCCAATTTGGCATCTCCACTCCAGGGTCCGATTTGCACGTCAAGGGGCCACAGGTTTCTGGAGAACTGAAGGGGCCTCAGATTTCAGCACCGAATGTGGACTTGAACTTGGAAGGACCAAAAGTGAAAGGGAGCCTTGGGGCCACTGGCGAGATGAAAGGCCCCACCGTGGGAGGAGGCCTTCCAGGCCTAGAAGGAAACTTCCAGATGCCTGGAATTAAGTCCTCTGGATGTGAGGTGAACCTGCCGGGTGTGAATGTGAAACTCCCAACTGGGAAGATTTCTGGTCCTGAAATCAAAGGTGATCTGAAAGGTTCAGAAGTAGGTTTCCATGGGGCTGCTCCCGATATCAGTGTGAGGGGGCCTTCCTTTAATATGGCATCTCCTGAGTCAGATTTTGGCATCAGCTTGAAGGGCCCAAAGATCAAAGGAGGTGTGGATGTTTCCGGGGGTGTCAGTGCCCCAGACGTTAGTCTTGGTGAAGGGCATGTGAGTGTTAAAGGCTCCGGGGGTGAGTGGAAGGGGCCCCAGGTCTCCTCTGCTCTCAACTTGGACACATCTAAGTTTGCTGGGGGCCTTCATTTCTCAGGACCAAAGGTGGAAGGAGGTGTGAAAGGAGGTCAGATTGGACTCCAGGCTCCTGGGCTGAGTGTGTCTGGGCCTCAAGGTCACTTGGAAAGTGGATCTGGAAAAGTAACATTCCCTAAGATGAGGATGCCCAAATTTAGCTTCTCTGGCCGTGAGCTGGTTGGCAGAGAAGTGGGGGTGGATATTCACTTCCCTAAAGCAGAGGCCAGCGTCCAACCTGGTGCCGGGCAAGGCGAGTGGGAAGAGTCTGAAGTGAAACTTAAAAAGTCCAAAATCAAAATGCCCAAGTTTAATTTTTCCAAACCTAAAGGGAAAGGTGGTGTCACTGGCTCACCGGAAGCCTCCATTTCTGGGTCCAAAGGTGACCTGAAAAGTTCAAAGGCCAGCCTGGGCTCTCTGGAAGGAGAGGCAGAGGCCGAAGCCTCTTCACCGAAAGGCAAATTCTCCTTATTTAAAAGTAAGAAGCCACGGCACCGCTCGAATTCATTCAGTGATGAAAGAGAGTTCTCTGCGCCTTCCACCCCGACGGGGACTCTGGAGTTCGAAGGTGGGGAAGTGTCGCTGGAAGGCGGGAAAGTGAAAGGGAAACAGGGGAAGCTGAAATTCGGTACCTTTGGTGGATTGGGGTCAAAGAGCAAAGGTCATTATGAGGTGACTGGGAGCGATGATGAGACAGGCAAGTTACAGGGGAGTGGGGTGTCCCTGGCCTCTAAGAAGTCCCGACTGTCCTCCTCTTCTAGCAACGACAGTGGGCCTAAGGTTGGCATCCAGCTTCCCGAGGTGGAGCTGTCAGTTTCCACAAAGAAAGAGTAGCAGGCCTTTGTATGTGTGTACATATATATATATATATAACAAAACATCAAACTTGGGTGTGTTCCTGTATCACCTCCAGAGAGAAACACACCGACAGCCTCAGCAATCATGCAAAGATCTTGCCTGACCCAGTGGCAAGCGCTGAAAAACTCACCGCCTGTGGCTCCTGGAACTATACAGACAGGTCAAGAGTTCCAAGTTCGTCCAGCCCATGTGCAAAGTCAACAGTATTTGCCTTAAGATTTCATTTCTTTTTATTTTTTTTTTGCATTGACTGCTGAGAGCTCCTGTTTACTAAGCAAGCTTTTGTGTTTATTATCCTCATTTTTACCGAACATTGTTAGTTTCGGGGTAATGGAAACCCACTTTTTCATTGTAATGACTTTGGGGGCTTTTGTTAGTAAGGGAGGGTAGGGTGATGGGTTGCAGACGGAGGTCAGGTCTCCCCTGTTTCCTAAGATTGGATCTGTTCCAACAGCAAACACCCACAGATGGCTCAGAGGTGGCGGCAGTCAGGGTGTGGGTGTTTTTAGGGTTTTTTTTTTTTTTTTTTGCTTTTTTCACCCAGGGTTGATGGTCTCAGCCAGTTTGGTGCTGACGGTGAGAGGAAATTAGAATCTGTTTGCAAATTGTCCAACCTACCAACTCAACATGAGGGGCCTCCATTTTCTGGGTTTTGCAAGGGAAATGTTTATTCATGATCACCATGTTCCTGATATTAGTTCTGATTTCTTTTTAATAAATGTTATCATGATTAAGAAAAATTTCCAGCACTTTAATGGCCAATTAATTGAGAATGTAAGAAAACTGATGCTGTACCAGGCAAATAAAGCTGTTTATTAACCTTGATGTCTTACGCCTTTGCGTTCTGTCTTGCGGGTGGGTGGGAAGCCTGGGGAAGCTGCACAGCCAGCTGTGACTATTCAGACCGGATCCATCTGGTGGCATTGCTAGTTTCATCAGTGACTTTAGGGCAGTGACTTTTGGGAGGTGATGGGAGAAAATCACTGCTTCTTGATTCTCATGGTGAGGTTGGCTGTGCCATTGCTGAAAAATCAAGAGGAGGCTTGACCTCAGGACCCACTCACCTAGTTTGCATTCTCAGATATGAATATATAATTCAGAAATCGTTCTAAATGGGTTATAGATGTGAACGGTTAAAAGGCCTGCTTTAGTTACTGAAAGGGCTCTGCTTGTGAGTCACCGGTCTGCCATTTATTCCTGACATGGCTGCAGATTTGCTGAGTGACTGCTGCCACCCAGGCTGGAGTGCAGTGGCATGATCTTGGCTCACTGCAACCTCCTCCTCCTGGGTTCAAGCACTTTTCCTGCCTCAGCCTCCCGAGTAGCTGGAATTACAGGCACCCGCTTCTATGCACTGCTAATTTTTGTATTTTTAGTAGAGATGGAGTTTCACCATGTTGGCCAGGCTGGTCTCAAACTCCTGACCTCAAGTGATCCACCTGCCTTGGCCACTCAAAGTGCTGGGATTACAGGCGTGAACCACCATACCTGGCCAGGGTGCTGATCTTGCATAAGGTGTCTTTATGGTTCTTTCTAGTCCATTTTAGGGCTAAACATTATGAACAATTCTTCTGACAAGAGTCCCCTTTTGATTTCCAGCTCTGTTGACAATATGCGGGGTTGGGGAGGAATGGTTGTAGTCACTGACTCCTAATGTTGATCCTTGCTGGGCAGAGGGTGATTCCTTGTGCTTGGACCAAGCCTGTCCCCCTTGCCATTCCTGAGATGCCAGTGGAGGCAGCTCTGTACCTCTCTGGATCCCCCCCAGAACAGAGATAAAATAGCTCCCAGCCCATCCTTCCCTCTCTAGTACCAGCTTGTCGGTGGGCTCTCCTGCCAGTGTGGGCTCTACCTGTCCTTGCTTGGGTTTCAGACCTGCATTCCCTAGCCTCGTCCATTCTCACCTCAGCCAGCAGAGCCAGTGTTCCTGGGGGTTTTGGAGCTCAAGGGTGCCCCATGATGTTGGAGAGATAGGTTGGGAGGGAGGGCCCCTGATGCCCTGTGGCTTTTCTTTAGGAAACTGACCTACAGCTTCTTTTGTGAATTGGACAAGATGCTTACCCTCTTTGAGACTCAGTTTCATCACCCTTAAAATTGGGATAGCAGCATTGATAGGGCCAGAGTTCGTTCAGGTATTTGGGTTGTGCATTGCATCACGGCATCACATAGAAGTGTGCAGCGTTCGTGTGACAGCCAGATACGCGCTTGCGGAGAGCACAAGAGTTGGCATAAAACCCTAGAGAGACAGGCATGAGCCCATCTTCTACAGAAACCTCATGGTATACTAGGCCACACATGGACACTCCAGGTGTGAGCAGAGCTCCTGCCCGTTGGGTGGCGCACACACGTGCACACATCGCCGCCTGTCCTAACCGGGTCTGGGCCTGACCCCCGGTGCTGCTTTCACTCCCATCTCCTCCTGTTCCTTTCTCAACTCTGAGGCCAAGAGCATGAGGCATGTCAGAGTGTGTGTGCCACTCGAGATGAGTAGCTCTGGTGTCTGAAGGGTGGGGTGAGTGGGGGACAGTGGGGTGAGTGGGGGCCAGTGGGGTGCACTTGTGTACACAGGCATGCCCATTGGGATGCTGGAAAGGTCCTCTGGGCAGAACTACCCAGGTTGTCCAATAATGTGTCAATAAAAATTTTTTTTTAGCTTGGGGGAAGAAGTGATGCAGGCTAATGGTGTTCCCCCAGCGTCCATTCAATGAATGTTTTTTGAGCCCCATGTGGCTAGATGTGTCCCAGCCCCTCTGACCTCAGATTCCTCTTCTGAGGATCTCCCACAGAGGGAGCGGGGTGATGGGTGTGAAAAACTGGAATGCCTTGAACTCTGGCAACAAACCTGTGGAAATCATATGATCTCTGGCTGGGACAGTCAGGGTGGTGGATAGGATGGAGAAAGGACAAGGTAACTGTCCATTCAGACTTGAGAGTTTTCTAGCCACCTCCTTCTCAGTGTCAGGCCTGGGCTGGAGGCAGTGGTCACCGAACAGGAACGCTGCCTCCCACAGTGATGGTTACCATGGCAGGGGCGGCATGGGAGGAGGCACAGGGGCTTGTGTGGTGCCTGGAGGGCCCACCCTCCATCTGCCCATGCTCTTTACCTCCAGCCTCCCTGTTCTCCCTGATGCCCTCATCACTGCCCACCCCTGCCCTCCCTCAGTTCCTGATAGGGGTGGTCCAAGTTATCCCCTAAAGTCCTGCCTTGCAGGACCC
Organism: Ateles fusciceps; assembly: GCA_036589455.1. Taxonomy (NCBI): domain Eukaryota; kingdom Metazoa; phylum Chordata; class Mammalia; order Primates; family Atelidae; genus Ateles; species Ateles fusciceps. The sequence continues at coordinate 23,751,433 of JAZHEH010000681.1, read as the reverse complement.
AACCCAGCCTTGCAAGGTTTTATAAGGTCCTGGTTCCTGCACTTGAGGGTGAGAGCAGTGTAGGGAGATTGGGAAGGGGCTGGGCTCTTCCCTGCTCTTTCCCAGAGTTCAGCAAGGAGCAATTGCAAGGACAGTAGCCACAAGGTCAGCCTCGCTTTAGGCAGCATGACTGTGTGCAGACAGTGGTGTGGTTAGGGGGCATCCGGGAAAACAATTATTTTGAAATAAATCGTGGACTCACAAATGGCAGGGGATATCGAAGAGTTCCCTTCCTCTCTCCCTCCCTCCATTCCTTCCTTTCTCCCTCCCTCCCTCCCTCCCTTCCTTCCTTCCCTCCTTCTTTTTCCCTCTCTCCCTCCCTCCCTCCCTCCCTTCCTGACAGGGTCTTGCTCTGTCACCCAGGCTGGAGTGCGGTAGCACTATCTCAGCTTACCGAACCTCCGCCTCCCAAGCTCGACCACCCTGCCTGGCTAATTTTTGTACTTTTCGTAGATACGGGGTTTCACCATGTAGCCCAGGCCAGTCTCAAACTCATGAGCTCAATCAATCATGCCCTCCTCGGCCTCCCAAAGTGCTGGGATTACAGGTGTGAGCCACTGCACCTGGCCCAGAGTATAGTTTTCATAAATTCACACTCATTTCTCTATCTGTCAGGTTCCCTCTGGCAAACTTAGTTCCATTTGAAGATAGTTCGGTCAGAGAGACTTTAATAAAGAGACGGTTTATGGAGTAGTGGGCAGGGGCAAAGGAGGTCACAAGAGGTGGTGAGACCCCCAGGGGCAGTGGAAAGCTGGTACTATCCCTGGTCCTGAAGGGTGTGAGGAAGTGGTAGTGTTCCTGAAGTCCAGTGTGAGCAAGAGGTAGAGGAGGGGAGCCTCAGTGGGGGCCGGAGCCACAGAGGACCAGCATCTGCCAGGACTGCCTGCCGTGTGAAGCAGGGAGGAACACCCCAACCCCTCTCTTCTTCTGCTGCTGCCCCCAACAGAGGGCAATGGAGGCCAGGTGTTGCAGGTGATCCACCTTCTGGGGCACAGAGTGGGGCAGAGAAGCAGGAGCTGGGGTCTGAAGGTGGAGGGGACAGATGAGAATGACCAGGGTGGCGCAAGGCGCGGTGGCTCAGGCCTGTAATCCTAGCACTTTGGTGGATTGCCTGAGCTCAGGAGTTTGAGACCAGCCTGGGCAACATGATGAAACCTCGTCTTTACTAAAATACAAAATTAGCCAGCTGTGGTGGTGTGCACCTGTAATCCCAATTACTCGGGAGGCCGAGGCAGGAGAATTGCTTGAAACTGGGAGGTGGAGGTTGCAGCCAGCTAAGATTGTGCCACTGCACTCCAGCCTGGGCAACAGAGCAAGACTCCATCTCAGAAAAACAAACAAACAACAACAAAAACAAAAATACTAGCCCAGCGTGGCGCTCGCCTGTAGTCCCAGTTACTCAGGAAGCCGAGGCACTTGAGCCTGGGAGGTGGCGGCTTCAGTGAGCTGAGATCGCCCCACTGCACTCCAGCCTGGGTGACAGAGCGAGACTCTGTCTCAAAAAAAAAAAAAAAAGAAAGAAAGAAAAAAAAAGAATGACCAGGACAATGTCCTCATCCTCTTGTTTTTTCTGTTTGGTAAATTTGAATTTTTATACATCGAGGTTTCTTAAACTAGCCACAGTTATATGAGATGTATTCAAGGTATGATCATAAAGAAATGCTCCGTTTTTTTCCTAAACAACCACACATACATCCCAATGGCCGTTCTGCTCTCAGTGGTCACCTTGGAAAGCTCCATACTTACTTCTGCAAAAAATCTACTGTTGGGCCGGACATGGTGGCTCATGCCTGTAATTCCAGCACTTTGGGAGACTGAGGTGGGCGGGTGACTTGAAGTCAGGAGTTTGAGACCAGCCAGGCCAATATGGCAATACCCCGTCTCTACTAAAAAAAAATACAAAAATTAGCTGGGCGTGGTGGCACATGCCTGTAATCCTAGCTACTTGGTGACTGAGGCAGGAGAATCGTATGAATCTGGGGAGAGACTCCATCTGAAAAAAAAAAAAAAATGGCCAGCAGCAATGCCTTATGCCTATAAACCTAGCACTTCGGGAGGTTGAGGAGGGTGGATCACAAGATCAAGAGATCAAAACCATCCTGGCCAACATGGTGAAACCCTGTCTCTACTAAAAATACAAAAATTAGCTCTACGTGGTGGCATGTGCCTGGAATCCCAGCTACTCGGAGGCTGAGTCAGGAGAATGGCTTGAACCCGGGAGGCAGAGGTTGCAGTGAGCCAAGATCGTGCCATTGCACTCCAGCCTGGGTGACAGAGCAAGACTCCCTCTCAAAAAACAAAAACAAAACAAACAAAAAAGCAAGACTGGTTAATTAGGGGGATGGGCTGTTTGGGTCAAAAGCAAGGCGTGATTATGTGTGTGATTAACTTTCCTGTGTGGTTGGGAAGTTGTCTCAAATGTTTTGAGCAAAGGCAGCACTGTTGAGATATTGCTATGTCTCCAGCACCTGAAAGCAAAAGGCACAGCACCCACGAGGACTTTGCAGGTTGTTAATATACATGTCCCGCTTCAGAGTGCCACCTTAGCTCTTTGGTATTTTGCATTAGCTGTGACATTAAGAAACATTATGTGGGAGATGCAGCTAAGTGTGTACCTAAACTTTCTTTTTTTTTTTTTAAAGTGTATTTTGAACGCAAACCTACAGAGAAGTTACAAGAATAATATAATGAATATTCATATAGCTTTCACTTGGATTCACCCCCCTTTAATTCTCTCTCTCTCTCTCTCTCTCTCTCTCTCTCGGTGTTTTTGTTTGTTTGTTTGAGAGTCTCACTTTATTGCCCAGGCTGGAGTGAAGTGGTACGCTCTCGGCTCACTGTAACCTCCACCTCCCAGGCTCAATCAATTCTCCCGCTTTAGCCTCCCAAGTAGCTGGGATTACAGGAGCCCACTACCATGCCCAGCTAAGTTTTGTATTTTTAGTAGAGATGGGGTTTCACCATGTTGGCCAGGCTGGTCTTGAACCTGACCTCAAGGGACCTGCCTGCCTCAGCCTCCCAAAGCGCTGGAGTTTGCCACCAATCCTGGCCACGATGTCTTTTTTTCCTCTTTGGGCTTCAATCATTAATGACCTCACATGATGTTTAGTTGTCCTGTTCTCTTCATTTCTTTAATCTGGAAGAGTTTCTCAGCTTTTTGTTGTCGTGCATGGCAGTGATATTTCTGAAGTGTGTGGGACCGGTTTTGTAGAAATGTCCCTCAATCTGGATTTGTCTGATGGTGTTTCCTCATGACTGGGTTCAGGTTATGCATTTGGGGCAGAAATATCACAGAAATAATGTTGGGTCCATTTTGGTGCCTTGTGTCAGGAGGTACATGATGGGTATGTTAAATTCAACTCCTTGGCTAAGCAGGAGATTGCTAAGTTTCTCCATTGTAACGTTGCCATTGGAATTAACAAGGAGACCCAAGTTTTCAAGAAGAAAGTCCAAGTTTGGGCAAGTTTATTTCACAAGCACACTTTAAGGGGTTGGTGGCACGCTTAGCCTTGGCGTGATCTCGGGCTGGGGGTTTTGAAAATGGAGTTCTGGCTTTGAGCTTTGCAGCACAGAGCAACTCTCTGTCTTTCCTCATGAGGACAAAGAATTCCGCATGAATGCCTGCCACGGGCGGGGAATGCCATGTGCTGTTTACCAGCCTCTGAATTGCCCTGTGGCGTCAGGCAGCCGCAAGTGCTTCCTAAGGCTGAAGGCGCCCAGCAGAGGCAATGCCATGGGCCACAGCAAATGTGTGGGGAACATTTTGCTGAGGAGGGCGGTTTCATTTCCCTTTAAATGCCTCCGTTATTTTCCACCACAAGCTTGAGGCTTGGCCCTAACAGAAAAACTTCCCAGTAATGGGGCCAAGGATGGGAAAGGGTTACGAATGAAAAGACCTTCTCTTTGGACAGGGCGTTCTAGTCCACAGAGTGCTTTATCTCTTGAGATCTCACACTGAGTTCTCAGCTCCGCCCAGGCAATCTGGCAGCTCCGGCATTTGCTGACCCTATCTTACAAACCAGAAAGGTGAAACTCAGAGAAGAGAAGCGACTGGTCTCAACTCACAGAGTTGGGAGGGGTGACCCAGCCGAAGTTGATCCAAGCTTTCTGATTATTATTATTATTATTATTAAGTATTTGCCTTACCTGTGATGTCTGAAGAAGCTGATAATTCTTTTTCTGGGGGATTTTTTTTTGGGGGACGGAGTCTCTGTCACCCAGGCTGGAGTGCAATGGTGTGATCTCGGCTCACTGCAACCTGTGCCTCCTGGGTTCAGACCATTCTTTTGCTTCAGACTCACGAGTAGCTGGAACTAGAGGTGCATGCCACCACCCCCGGCTAATTTTTGTATTTTTAGTAGAGATGGCGTGTCACCATGTTGGTCAGGCTGCTCTTGAACTCCTGACCTCATGATCTGCCTGCCAAAGTGCTGGGATTACAGGCATGAGCCACCGTTCCCGGACTTTCTGGGGGAATTTTAGGAAATAGAGGATGCCTCTTGAAATTTACAGGGACTTGGACTTGGACTTTTTTCTCTTTCTTCTTTTTTGTTTTTAGATGGACAAAGTAGAATTTATTGGTTCACACTGCAGCACAGTGAAAGGGGGCAGCACAGTGGAAGCCCTCGTGGGTGCAGGGTCTGCCACTTGTCCAGAGGGCCATCACTGGGGATGTACTTGACCCCACAGCCATCTGGGATGAGCCATTTCTCAACCACCATGTCTTCCAATTCATTGGCATTGAACTTGGTGAAGCCCCACTTCTTTGAGATGTGGATCTTCTGGCTGCCAGGGAACTTGAACTTGGCCCTGCGCGGGGCCTCATTCACATGCTTCTTGTTCTGTAGCTTGGTGCGGATGGACACGATCACTTGGCCAATGTGAACCCTGGCCACAGTGCCCCTGGGCTTTCCAAAGGCACCTTGCATGCCTGTTTGGAGCCTACATTGGGATAGTGAATAGTCAGAGACATGAACGTATATCTGAAAGGCTTGTCTCCAAGGTCCCTTAGAGCAACTCATACAAGAAAGAGGCTGCATTACACTACCAAGGCAGCTGCTGTTTGCAGCCATTGCACACCGGGCCCCCAGGAAGAAAGGAACACAGTTGGCTTAATTGGTGGCAGATGACTTGAACTTTTTTTTTTTTTTTTTGAAACGGAGTTTCGCTCTTGTTGCCCAGGCTGGAGTGCAATGGCGTGATCTTGGCTCACCGAAACCTCCACCTCCTGGGTTTAAGTGATTCTCCTGCCTTAGCCTCACGAGAGCTGGGATTACAGGCATGCACGACCACACCCAGCTAATTTTGTATTTTTAGTAGAGATGGGGTTTCACCACGTTGGCCAGGCTGGTCTTGGACTCCTGACCTCATGATCCGCCTGCCTCGGCCTCTCAAAGTGTTGGGATGACAGGCGTGAGCCACCGTGCCTGGCCCCAAGCCTATGCTTTTAATAGCATTCTGCTTGCTCTGGTACCAGGAAGACTGTTAGTAAAAGCGTATAACTGTTGCAAGGTTTGGAGAGGAGTGTGGGGAGGGCGTTCAGGGGGAATAAAAGTGTGGAAGCAGAGATGTGTGTGTGGGAAGTTCAGCAGGGCCAGGCCAGGGAGCAAGAGAAGGGGGGCAAACTCAGAAAGAAACCTGAGACCCAGGCAGCTTGACTGGTTTCAGGTCCAGCCCTGAAAGGAAAAGACTGGGACATACATCCATTTTCCCATTCTGGGGAGGAAGGGGGTAGGGTTTAGGGTTCGGGCCCAGCCTCCTGGCTGCTGTCAGTCCCTCCTGAGGCTCTCCTGTCCCGGGCCACCCTGGGTCCTTCCCTTCCTGAGTCTTCACTTTTCCACTATACTAACAAACAAGGGAGAATCTATCATCAAATCATTTGCATTGTAATGAGCCCCACCCACTGGTCCCAGACCACGGGGCCCAAGCAGCCTGGAAGCCCCCACCGCTTGCTAAACCCAAGGCCTCCTGCTGCTGCACAACCCCCTGGCCAGCTGGGGCCCTGCGGGGCTGAGCCTCCTGTCCCAGGGGGAACCTGGAAATGCAAGGGGGCTCCAGGGAGGAGTTTTGGGTGGAATAAAGTTGTTCCTGACCCTGACAGTTTCCCCTTGTATCTCTTCACCTGCCAGCCCTACTTGGCTCCTGGGTGAGGCAGATTTTAGCCCTAAGTGAGAACTTGCCAACAATCCCTGGTGTGAGTGGGAGGGCCTCAGGCTTCCTGGCTTCCTGGGGTGGGATGGAGCAGCTACCCCCACCTGGTAAACCCCAACACCTGCCCAAGGGTAAGGAACGTGGCCGTCCTCAAGATCAGACCACTTGCTTTTTTGTTGAGACGGTGTCTCCCTCTGTCATCCAGGTTCAAGCAATTCTCTGCCTCAGCCTCCTGAGTAGCTGGGATTACAGGTGCCCGCCACCATGCCTGGCCATTTTTTTGTATTTTTAGTAGAGACGGGGTTTCACCATGCTGGCCAGGCTGGTCTTGAACTCCTGACCTCGTGATCCACCCACCTCAGCCTCCCAAAGTGCTGGGATTACAGGCGTGAGCCACTGAGCCCAGCCACTTGCTCTTTTTTTGTTTTAATTTATTTACTTATTATTATTTATTTACTTTAAGAGAGGGTCTTGCTCTGTTGCCCAGGCTGGAGTGCTGTGGTATAATCATGGCTCATGGCAGCCTCGACCTCCTGGGCTCAAGCCATCTTCCCACCTCAGGCTACCAAGTATCTGGGATTGCTGGTGTGTGCCACCATGTCTAGTTCATTAACCACATCCGCCCCACTTCCTGCTTTTTTTTTTTTTGTTTTTTTTTTTTGTAGAGACAGGGGTTCTTGTCTGGAACTCAAGGGCTCCAGCGATCCTCCTGCCTTGGTCTGCCAAAGTGCTGGGGTTACAGATATGAGCCACCACGCCTGGCCTGGACGGCTTGCTCTTCATTCTGGAGATTATGGGGAGCAGGGGAAGAAGAAAGCAAGTAGAAAACTAAGAGGGAAACACGAGAAAGAGCCCGGGATGGGCAGAGGCGGACACCATGTGGCCAGGGGTCTTGCTGGGGGGTGGATGCTGGGGCAGATGTGTATGTGTGTGTGTTGTGGGGGTAGGCAGCAGGGGCGGAGCAAAGCCCTAGGCCGAAGGGGAGGAAAGGGCGGCGGCTTGCAATGAGCGGCAGGGAGCGTGGAGAGGGAAGGAAAAAAAAAGAAGGAGAGGACTCACGGGGAGCAGGGACAATGCCAAAGGGTGGCTTGGGAGGACTGTAGCCCCGCTCCCCGTCTCCATCAATCCCTCCTAGCGCCCCAAACAAACCTACAATCTAAGTAAAGCAGCGCGCTTGCGATATCTAGGCAAGGTCCTTTGCTCCAACCAGAAACGGGATAATACCCGTGAGCCCCCATCCAGCAAGCCTGAGGCCCTCAGAATCAAGGGCATGAGACTCTGGTTTGTCTCTAGAGAGACATCCTCGGCCACGCCCCATTCGGCCGAATTGCCGATCGCCAGGCCGTATTTGGGCCCCGTGACCCGTTGCTAGGCAGATTTTTATCACCTGGGATTGCGGCCGAGCAGACAGGAAAGAAGACCCTGCGGGGCCGTCGAGAAGCTGCTGGGGCCAGGTTGACACCTCCCAAGGGGTAGCCGCGGGACCTCACCCCTTACCCTCGTGGGTCCCTGATCCCCAAACAGTGCATCATTCATTGAGCACTTTCCACTTTATCCAGACTTCCTTCAAATGACAGCTTTGTACCCTGAGAAACTCAGGTTCTGGAGTGTCAGCCTCATATATGTTATTGCTTTTGAACGTTTACATTTAAAAAGAGAGCTTTTGGACCCTGAGGGATGGGTCTCTCCCGTGGTTGTTTCAGGAATATCAGCAGGCCACCTTAGGGCATTTTGGGACAGCAGAGCCTTTTACAACATCCTCACAAACTGCCTTGCTTTCTCCTCTAGGAGCTCCTGACACATCCTCTGGATGCTGGGCTGCAGGGTGCGGGGTAGGGGGCGGGGCAGGGGCACTTGACCCCTACCTGGAGGAGTTTTGGTCTTAGGGTCCCCAGCCCCAACCAGGTGAAAGGGGAGGCTTTTGACAACCTTGGGCCTTTCCAGTCAGTGTGGTGTGGCCTGGGTTTGGTGTTTACCTGGGTGTGCTCGTCTCCTCAAGGGCGCGTGGCTGCCAGCCACGCCTCTGTCCTCTGACTCTGGTGGCCAGGCGGTGGGGAGGGCTGGAATGTGAACAGGCAGGCAAGAATAATGCCAGAACATTTTCCATTTGTAAGATTGCAAGCTCGGCTCACAACTTGAATTTCAAGTGGGCCCTTTAGGCAGATAGGGAAGTCAGATGAGAGAGTGGAGGCAGCCAGTGGGGGATTGTCTAAATTCTTAGAAAATAAATTCTAGGAATTTAGCTGCAGGAGGGAGGAGCCCCAGGTGGGAGAAGCACTGGGTGCATTTGCTGGGAGGTCTGGCAGGGAGGGGGTGGCTTTTTGTCCTTCACTCTATTTGAACACCATGTTTTTCCAAAAATTACTTGTCTCCTGAATCATATCTAAGAGGCTAATTAATGCTTTCTTTCTTTCTTTTTTTTTTTGAGACAGAGTCTCGCTCTGTTGCCCAGGCTGGAATACAGTGACACAATCTCGGTTCACTGCAACCTCTGCCTCCCGGGTTCAAGGGATTCTCCTGCCTCAGCCCCCGAGTAGCTGCGATTACAAGTGTGAACCACCGCTCCCAGCCTAAGAGACTAACAAATGCATTGAGGCAGTGCCTTTTTTTTTTTTTTTTTGAGGCAGAGTCTTGCTCTGTTGCCCAGGCTGGAGTGCAGTGGCACAATCTCGGCTCACTGCAACCTCTGCCTCCTGGGTTCAAGCTATTCTCCTGCGTCAGCTTCCTGAGTAGCTGGGAATGCAGGTGGGCACTACCACACCTAGCTAATTTTTGTATTTTTAGTAGAGATGGGGTTTCACCATGTTGACCAGGCTGGTCTGGAATTCCTGACCTCATGATCTACCTGCCTTGACCTCTTATAATCCCAAAGTGCTGGGATTACAAATGTGAGCCACCGTGCCCGGCCTAAGACACTAATGAATGCTTTGAGGCAGGGACTTTTTTTTTTTTTTTTTTTTTTTTTGTGGTAGAGTCTTGCTCTTTTGCCCAGGCTGGAGTGCAGTGGCACAATCTCAGCTCACCGCAACCACCACCTCCCGGGTTCAAGTGATTCTCCTGCCTCAGCCTCCCAAATAGCTGGGATTACAGGCGCCCACCACCACGCCCAGCTAATTTTTTTGTTTTTAGTAGAGTTGAGGTTTCACCATGTTGGCCAGGCTGGTCTCGAACTCCTAACCTCAGGTGATACGCCTGCCTTGGCCTCTCAATGTGCAGGGATTATAGGCATGAACCACTTTGCCGAGCCTTGAGGCAGGGACATTTTTAAAAAATTATTTTTTTAACTGAAATGCTGTGCTCTTATGAAGGAAAACCACTTCCTCTAAATACTGATTTTGGTGACTGCTCTTCGTTTGAAGTAATTATTGTGTCTAAAAATGGAAAATTACATGTTACTGTTTATCAAAAGGAAATAAACACCTTGGATTAATCAGGTTCTTGCCACTGGATGGTGAGTCCAGACCTTGCTGGCAACCCAGGTAAAAAGGCTGCTCTGCATGTTCTGCAAACACTCCCTTTCATTGTTTTTTTTTTTTGAGTCGGAGTCTTACTCTGTTGTCCAGGCTGGAGTGCAATGGTGTGGTCTCGGCTCACTGCAATCTTCGCCTCCTGGGTTCAAGTGATTCTGCTGCCTCAGCCTCCTGAGTAGCTGGGACTACAGGTGCATGCCACCAGGCCTGGTTAATTTTTGTATTTTTAGTAGAGATGGGGTTTCACCATGTTGGCCAGGCTGGTCTTGAACTCCTGACCTTGTGATCCGCCTGCCTCGGCCTCCCAAAGTGCTGGGATTACAGGCGTGAGCCACTGCACCCGGCCCACTTTCGTTGTTTTACAGTTTCCAAAGGGGAAGTGGTCAGATCCTGTGTGTCTGCTGAGGCTTACTTGCCAGGTTCTGGTTATATAATCGTGGAGAATCTTTGATGGGGCTTTGCTGGTGGCAGAAATAGGGACAGGAAAAAACATGGGAGTCAGGGCGTGTCCCCCATTCACTCTACTCTGACATGGGTTGGAATTCTGTTGATTGTTTTGTATTTATGAGCATTTGCTGAACTCTCTTGGAATATGGAAATTTAAAAATTGAACACAGATGCTTTAGTAAGTCAGCCTGAGCTGTACGTAGGTTCACACAGGGAAGAAAGGTCTTGGAGGTGGCTCTGAGCACTACATGTCTCAGCTTCTTCATACTCCAGCCAAGGTCCAGGGAGCAGTTGGTGGTTTCCCTGCTTTTGACTGTCAACCTCTGCAGCCTCAAGCTGGCCTCTCCAGCCACACTCAGCTCTTTTCAGCACTCTTAACGTACTCTTCTCTCTCCAGCACCCTGACTTTCAAGCAGGCGTCTCTTCCTCATCCTTTGGGTTTCAGCTCAGGGGCCATTTCCTCCTGGAAAGCCTTCCTGGATACTCCCCATCTTCCCCAGCTATCCCATGCATTCATGTTGCTCTGTACTTTTTTGTTCTTAGCACTATTTATATGAAAATATCAGTGATCAAGCCAGGCATGGTGGCTTATGCCTGTAATCCCAGCACTTTGGGAGGCTGAGGTGGGTGGATCACAAGGTCAGGAGTTTGAGACCAGCCTTGCCAACATGGTGACACCCTGTCTCCACTAAAAATACAAAAATTAGCTGGGCATGGTGGCACATGCCTGCAATCCCAGCTACTCAGGAGGCTGAGGCAGGAGAATCACTTGAACCCCGGAGGCAGAGGTTGCAGTGAGCCGCGATCACGCCACTGCACTTCAGCCTGGGTAACAAGAGCAAAACTCGAAAAAAAAAAAAGAAAAATTCAGTGACCAATGGCTTGTCTGTCTGCCCCCCACTCCGGACCGTCAGCTCTATGAGATACAGGGTGCTTGACCACCATTATGTCTCCAGCACACTGCCAGGCACGTGGCACGTGGCAGAAACTTGATAAGCCATCTTATCACTATCCGATCACTTTATACACTTCCCCTCAGTGATGTGTGCTCCAATTTTCCTTCTGTCAATTACTGCTTAGTTTCTTGGTCTCCCAGGTCTTAGCCTATAGGTAGGGTAAAAACAAACAAAAGTTAAAGAACAAAACAAAATAAACATTCTCTAACTGTTACTGATGTTTTGCACTTTGGCTGCTTTCCTTGAGCTGCTGATGAGTGTGAATTCAGCTAAAGGATGGAGATTCTGTGCCCTGTCGGCTGACAAACTCCTCAAATCCAGCCCCCAGCACTGCCCTGCCTGGGTGGGAAAGGAGGCAGAGGAAAAGCTTGGAGACTTCGAAGTCGAGGAGCTGAAGTCCAAGAAAGGTGGGGTGGCAATAGCAGCAAAAAGGAAGCTGTTTGGGGCAGGTAGATGATAGCTTAGAAGAAAAGTGAGCCGCGGGCAGTGGCTCACGCCTATAATCCCGGCACTTTGGGAGGCAGAGGCAAATCACGAGGTCAGGAGTTCGAGACCAGCCTGGCCAACATGGTGCAATCCCATCTCTACTAAAAATACAAAAATTAGCCAGGTGTGGTGGCGCATGCCTGTAGTCCCAGCTACTCTGGGAGGCTGAGGCAGGAGAATTGCATGAACTCAGGATGTGGAGGTTGCAGTGAGCTGAGATCGTACCACTGCACTCTAGCCTGGGTAACAAAGCAAGATTCCATCTGAAAAAAAAAAGAAAAGAAAAGTTGAGGAAGAGGGAGTGGAGGAGTGCTCGATGCTCGGGTGTCGAAGAGGAGAGGACACCCCAAGTCTGCCCAGTTTGGTCTGAAACTGGTGGCTGGCATCTGAAATGTCACTCATTGCTTAAGTCTAGGAAGTGTGGCTTTTGATTATTCTTTTGTTCTCCTTCCCTTCCTTTCTAGAGAAGTTTTGGCCCGGAAAGCCTAGCTGGGAAGTGGAGAGTTGTGATTTCCACCTGCAGCAAGGCGGGGCTGGTTTTGTCTTTGCAGCTAACAGCCCCATGCCCTCTGCCTGGCCCACCGTTTTTTTTGAGTCTGGCAGACACAGTGACAGTGGCCCCGTGGCCAGCGCCCAGCGCTGCAGAATGAGACAAAGCCCTGTGTATTTGCTGGGCAGCACTTGGCCGTGATATACTGACATGTGAGCACAGGAGAGTATTTGTGGCATGTGGAGAGCAAAGCGCTCACATCATGCTGGGGTTTGGCAAATGCATTTATTTCTCTCAGGTTTTGGCAGTGTTCTTCCAGAATGCAGAATTTGAGGCATTGAGACCGGAAATCCCTTGGGACGGCAGGTATAGAACTGTATTTTTTTTTTGGACAGGGTCTTACTCTGACTCCCAGGCTGGACAACAGTGGTGCCATCTGCCACTCCACCTTCTGGCTCAAGCAATCCTCCCACCTTAACCTCCCAAGTGCCACCACGCCTGGCTAATTTGTTTTGTGTTTTTGATTTTTTTTTTTTTTGTAGAGATGGTGTTTCACTATGTTGCCCAGGCTGGCCTCAAACTTCTGGGCTTAAGCAATTTTCCTGCCTCAGCCTCTCAAAATGCTAGGATTACAGGTGGGAGCCACCACTCTCTGCTGGAATTTTTTTTTTGGACACAGAGTTTCGCTCTCGTTGTCCAGGCTGGAGTGCAATGGCACAATCTTGGCTCACCACAATCTCTGCCTCCCTGGTTCATATTCAAGAGATTCTCCTGCCTCAGCCTTCCAAGTAGCTGGGATTGCAGGCATGTGTCGCCACCACACCTGGCTAATTTTTGTATTTTTGGTAGAGACAGGGTTTCTCCATGTTGGTCAGGCTGGTCTCGAATTCCTGACCTCGTGATCCTCCCGCCTCGGCCTCCCAAAGTGCTGAGATTACAGGTGTGAGCCACTGTGCCTGACTTAGAATTGTATGTTTTAATGTGATACAGTATGTCTGAGCAATGTTCACATCCAGGTGTCAAAGAGAAAAGGACTTGACAGTGAGCATTCCCAGCTCAGTGCTGCCTTGTCCAAACCTCAGCTGACATACCGGCTTCTGCTGGTTCCTTGTCCACAGAGAGTAAGCTCTTCCCAGACGAAGGTGAGATGAAAGGATTATTTACCACGTAAAGTGGTGAGGCAGAAATCTCCCAGTTTGTTCCCTTAGCTCAAAGTGGAAAAAAAAAATGATGTTGAGGTAGTTCTTTTTCTTTCTTTTTTTTTTTTTAGACGGAGTTTCACTCTTATTGCCCAGGCTGGAGTGCAGTGCTGTGATCTCGGCTCACTGCAACCTCCGCCTTTCAGGTTCCAGCAATTCTCCTGCCTCAGCGTCCCTAGTAGAGTAGCTGAGATTACAGGCATGTGCCACCACTCACGGCTAATTTTGTATTTTTAATAGAGACAGGGTTTTGTTGGTCAGACTAGTCTTAAACTCCCGACCTCAGGTGATTCACCCGCCTCAGCCTCCCAAAGTGCTGGGGTTACAGGTGTGAGCCACCGTGCCTGGCCGAGGTGGATGGTTCTTTAACTTGATTTCTGGTATGGTCAACTGGGCTCAGCAGTTGAAAACCTACTTGGATTTTTTAAGTCATTGGGGAGGTTCAGAGCCACAGACCACACCCTGTGTATGTCACCATCAGGCTCTCTGAGGGACAGCATGTAGGTTTGGCAGGAACAGGTTCAAACCTGATTCTGATCATTAACAAAGCCCGTCTTCTCTCACACAAATGACTCTCTGGGCCAATCAGATTACCCCAGCCTTCCAGCACCCGTGTGAACTGGCATAGCTGGGAAGCTGGCTAGGCTGGGCTCAGGTGAGGCAGCCAGGTATCTTTATAGTCTGATTTGAAGGCCTCAGGTAAGGCTGCCCTAGCCTGAAATATCATCCCTACTGGCTTGTCAAGGGATGTCTGAGTTTCACCATTATTGGGCCATTCCTTTGTGTTTGCTATGGCCCTCGTTTTGTGAATGCAGGTTGGTCTGGAATACAGGATCCGTAAACTTCCTAACGTAAATTGCGTGGATACAGCTAGACGATGTTTAATCTCTTGGGTAAGCCACAAACTCAGTTCCACGTTTTCATGCCAAGCCTGTCTTGAAGCATTTCACCTGCCCTCTTCCCTACTCTATTCAGCTTAGACCAGAAGCAAGCTGGAGCCAGGAAGTCTGGTGCAGGGGACAGAGGGGCAGAGGACTGGGAAGTGGGGGCACTGAGGACCAGCAGGCTCTCCTGCCTGGCTTCTGGCTTTCCAGCACAGAAAAGCTTGGCTGAGCCTTGGTCCGGTGCCAGATGATGCCCAAAGGGAGATGTGCTCTCCCCATTTTGGCCCAGATGGAGCACAGTTAACTCTTACATGGACTTCCTTCCACTTCCTCACTTTCCCCTTACTAGCTATCCTCCATCCTCACACCACTGCACTCTCAGCCATCAGCATTCTGAGTGGCCTCATGCCAGAAGGGAACGCTCATTGGCATCCCGGGGGAGCCAGGAGTTCCTAAGCCCCACCAGCACTCGGCCACACCCCTTCCCCTTTCGGCTTGGTTCACAGTCTCCAGGAAGTGGAGGAGTGGCACAGGAGTGGCGCAGCTGCCGACAGCTCAACTTGTGCCGCTGGGTTTTGTGTGTGTGTGTGGTTTTTTTTTTTTTTTTGATACAGGAGTCAGGCTCTGTTGCCCAGGCTGGAGTGCAGTGGCACAATCTCAGCTCACTGGAACCTTCACCGCTCGGGTTCCAGTGATTCTCCTGCCTCAGCCTCCCAAGTAGCTAAGATTATAGGCATGCACCACCATGCCCAGCTAATTTTTTTTTGTATTTTTAGTAGAGACGGGATTTCACCATGTTGACCAGGCTGGTCTTGAACTCCTGACCTCAGGTGATCTGCCCGCCTCGACCTCCCAATGTGCTGGGATTACAGGTGTGAGCCACCGTGCCTTGTAGGTTTGAACAGATATAGAGGATGTTTAGTGAGGGGCCAGTCAGATGCTATGGGCCTGCTCTAAAGCCTTAAACCCTCTCCATCTTTTCTTCTTTCCCAGGCCTAGAAGACACGGTCAGAACTCATCTATGTCATGCCCCTGTCTCTGAGCATATTTTATCTCCCCCATGTCCATGCCTCCCTTGCAGAGACCACTCCCACAAAGGGAGTGGGAGAAGAGAGGTGGAAGAGAAGCCATCAGGTCCACTGGAATATACGCTCCATGAAGGCAGGGATTTTTTTTTTTTTTTAGAGACGGGGTCTCGCTATGTTGCCCAGGCTGGAGTGCAGTGGCTATTCACAGGCGCGATCCCACTACTGATCAGCACGGGAGTTTTGACCTGCTCCGTTTCCGACCTGGGCCGGTTCACCCCCTCCTTAGGTAACCTGGTGGTCCCCGCTCCCGGGAGGTCACCATATTGATGCCGAACTTAGTGCGGACACCCGATCGGCATAGCACACTACAGCCCAGAACTCCTGGGCTCAAGCGATCCTCCCACCTCAGCGTCCCCGAGTAGCTGGGACTATAGGCACGCGCCACCGCGCCCGGTGAAGGCCAGGGATTTTTAACGTATCCTGAGTCTAGAATAGTGGTTGGCCTATAGTTGATGCTCAATAAATATTTGTTGAATAATGAACCTCCCCTGGTTGAAATAATCACAGCTGGTAAAGTACTTTCCATCCTAATGAATATTCTATTGAGCAGGTGGAAATTTTTACAATCAACATTTCCAAAGATTTGTTTATTTTGTTTTTTCTTTTTTCTTTTTTTTTTTTTTTGAGACAGGGCCTTGCTCTGTCACTCAGGCTGGAGTGCACTGGCATGATCACAGCTCACCGCAACCTCAAACTCCTGGACTCAAGAGATTCTCCCACCTCAGATTTCCGAGTAGCTCTTACTAAAGGCACAGCTACTCTGCCAGCTAAAAAAAAAAAATAAAAATAAAAATAAACCTTGTTCTTTTTTAGAGTCTGGGGCTCACTGTGTTGCCCACGTGCTGATCTCGAACTCCTGGCCTCAAGTGATCCTCCCACCTTGGCCTTCTAAAGCACTGGGATTATAGGCACGAGCCACTATGCCTGGCCCCAAAGGTTCGAATTTCTAATTACACCGTATAGTGTAATTGTAATTACATTTAGTGTAATCTTAGCACACCATTCATTTTTGTAAAAAATTAAACAGGCCAGGCATAGTGGCTCATGCCTGTAATCCCAGCACTTTGGGAGGCTGAGACGGGTGGATCACAAGGTAAGGAGTTCAAGACCAGCCTAGCTAACGTAGTGAAACCCCGTCTCTACTAAAAATACAAAAATTAGCTGGGCATGGTGGCACACGCCTGTAATCCCAGCTACTCAGGAGGCTGATGCAGAGAATTGCTTGAACACGGGAGGCAGAGGTTGCAGTGAGCTGAGATCGCGCCACTGCACTCCAGCCTGGCAACAGAGCAAGACTCTGTTTCAAAAAAAAAGGTAAAACAAGACAAGTTCCCCTTGTTGTAAATACACTTGCATGCTCCTCCTTAGTGATAACCATGGGCGTCATCTTGGCGTGTGCCCTGTAGACTTTGCTCAGTGCACTTGGACATGTCTGTGTGTTAACACAGAAGTCTATAGTTTTGTGGTTTAGCAAAGACAACAACAACAACACCCACAAAACCATAAATATGATTGGACTGTGTTGTTTTGCAATTTGCTTTTGCTCTTAATATTTTGGAGACGTTCTGTGTAGGTAAAAACAGACCTACCTCATTCCTTTCATTGTTGTAAAATATTGTGCAGCATAGATATATTGTATATTTGACAGTTCCTCTATTGATGGACTTTTATTTCCAGTGTTTACATTTTTTTTTTTTTTTGAGATGAAGTCTCGCTCTGTCACCCAGGCTGGAGTGCAGTGGCTCAGTCTCGGCTCACTGCAACCTCCGAGTCCAAGGTTCAGGTGATTCTCCTGCCTCAGCCTCCTGAATAGCTGAGATTGCAGGGGCGTGCCACCACACCCGGCTAAATTGTTTTATGTTTTTAGTAGAGATGGAGTTTTGTCATTTTGGCCCAGCTGGTCTTGAACTCCTGACCAGGTGATCTGCCTGCCTCGGCCTCCCAAAGTGCTGAGATTACAGGTATGAGCCACTAAACCTGGCCTCAGTGTTTACATTTTTGTACCTACAAATGTTCTCGCACTTGCCACTTTGTTTGTTTGTTTTTTTTTTTAGATGGAGTCTTGCTCTGTTGCCCAGGCTGGAGTGCAGTGGCGCAATCTCGGCTCACTGCAGCCTCTGCCTCCTGGGTTCAAGTGATTCCCCTGCCTCAGCCTCCCGAGTAGCTGGGATTACAGGTGTGCCACAACACTGGCTAATTTTTGTATTTTTAGTAGAGATGGGGTTTCGCTATGTTGGCCAGGCTGGTCTTGAACTCCTGAGTTCAGGTGATCGGTCCGCCTCACCCTCCCAAAGTGATGGGATTACAGGCATGAGCCACCGAGTCCGGCTGCACATGCCACTTTGAACACACATATGAGTATTTTACTTGGATACCTAGAGATGGAAATCCTATGCATTTCACATTTGAATAGCTAACTTCCAAATTGCCCCCAAAAAGGTTGCATCCATATACACCCCGCTTCTGAGTATCAAAGCCCTATTTTCTGCACACTTGTATGGGTTTATTGATCTTATTTGCTACCAGTTTCTATGATCTTGTTAGAATAAAAATTTCAGCTCTCTCTTGGCCAGGAAATTGTGAATGATTCACATTAGTAATATAATCAGATGTGCCCTAATGATACTATTGAATGCTATGTCTTCTGTTACTTAGTAACTGTTTTACCTAGAGTGAGTAATCCTGTCTCTACCCTTTTTGTTAGGAATGGTTATGTATCAGTTTTCTCCACACATTTCACCATGACCTTTAGATATGAAACAGGAGAGTCTGGGGCCTTGGAGGGCTTCAGGGGAGGGGACTTCCCCTTCCCTTCCTTATCCTCGGGCTTCAGAGGAGTGACCTCCCTCTTCCCTTCCTTATTCTCAGGCTTCAAGGGAGTGACCTCCCCCTTCCCTTCCTTATCCTCTGTTTTCTCAGTGGCTTCAAGGAGTTCGCTGATATCATAGCCTGCCCTTCTGTCACATCCTTTCCTGCCACACAGTGGTCATGACCTGGAATGATGAAGTGACACTGCCGATCATTCAGTCCCAGGCTGCTGGGCGCACTGGTCTTTGGATTCCTCCTTTGATCAGTTCAGAACACTTTAGCAGAAGTTGTTAGTTTTGGCTTTGATGATATCAGGCCCATCTTCAAACCTTTTCCTGGTACCTCAGGAACAATACCGCAGTCTGGATCCTGCCTTAATCTTTTCAAAGCTCACACTCAGTATGATGTTTTCCACAGAGAAGTACATTTGAAAAGGGACGGCTTTAAGAACACTTTACATTTTATAGCATTTCATTCCATGGGGATTTTCTTCTGCCATCCACACCTTAATGTCATTTGCTCTTCCGTTTTCTCAACCTCTGTTTTCTTCTTTTCTTTTTTGAGATGAGTCTGGCTCTGTTGCCCAGGCTGGAGTGCAGTGGCGCGATCTCAGCTTGCCACGATCTCAGCTTGCCGCAACCTCCGCCTCCTGGGTTCAAGCGATTCTACCGTCTTCACCTTCCCAAGTAGCTGGGACCACAGGTGCATGCCACCATGCTTGGCCAAATTTTGTATTTTTAGTGGAGACGAGACGGGGTTTCACTATTTTGGCCAGTCTGGTCTTGAACTCCTGACTTCGTGATCCGCCTGCCTCGGCCCCGAAAGTGCTGGGATTACAGGCAAGAGCCAGCTCGCCTGGCCAACCTCTGTTTTCAAAATAACATCAGAGTGGTGGCTGTGGAAGCATTTTTCTCCCTGAGTATTTTCTCTAGGTATAGTTTTTTGTTACTAACAAGATTTTCCTTTGCCCTGCTTGATGATTTCAGTACCTTTTAGACTCATAGAGTATCTTTTCTTTCTTTTGACTCATAGAGTATCTTAATATTAATCTCTAGCGATTGAATATCACCCAGGATATGACTGGATTTAATAATAATGGCTTTTTCTTGAAGTTTGCTTTTCAGAGGAAGCCTAGGACTTTTAAGGCGGTGTGACTTTTTTTAATGGCTTCAGATTAATTTTGTATTTGTATCAGAAAACCAGTTGCTTAATGATTTGATTGTTTCATTTTCCAAAGTGAAGAGAAACTGAACTCATTCCCTACTCCTTTATTTAGTCCAGCTACTAAGGAATCTTTGTTTTGCTTGTTTTTAGTAATATTACCGTTCTTTCTTTCTTTTTTTTTTTTTTTTTTTTTGAGACAAGGTCAAGCCGGGGTGGGGTGGCTCACACCTGTAATCCCAGCACTTTGGGAGGCTGAGGTGGGAGGATTGCCTGAGATCAGGAGTTCGAGACCAGCCTGGCCAACATAGTGAAACCCCGTCTCTACTAAAAATACAAAAAATTAGCTGAGCATTGTGGCAGGTGCCTGTATTTCCAGCTACTAGGGAGGCTGAGGTAGGAGAATCACTTGAACCGGGAGGTGGAGGTTGCAGTGAGTGGAGATGGTGTGATTGTACTCCAGCCTGGGCAACAAGAGTGAAACTCCGTCTCAAAAAAAAAAAAAAAGAAAAGAGAGACAAGGTCTGACTTTATCCCCAACACTGGAGTGCAGTGGCTCAATCTTGGCTCACTGCGGCCTCCACCTCCTGGGTTCAAGTGATCCTCCTGCTACAGCCTCCTGAGTAGCTGGAATTACAGGCGTATACCACCATGCCTGGCTAATTTTTCTAATTTTAGTAGAGATGAGGTTTCATCATGTTGGCCAGGCTGGTCTCGAACTCCTGGCCTCAAATAATTCACCCGCCTCGGCTTCTGAAAGTGCTGGCATTATAGGCATAAGCCACTGTGCCTGGCCTATTACTGTTATTTCTAAAGCACTCTAGTTTTGGCAGTGAATTACAACAGGACACTGTGAGGTTATCTACATATTTAGCTAAAAGTCATGCTTTCTATAGGATAACTTCTTAGCTTGAATATAGCGGCAACTTTGTCTTGGGTTTTTTTCCTTCTTTTATATTTCCTAATATATGCTGTGAAACATGAGCGGGATGGTGTAGCGTTAGAGTGTGGGTTTATGAACCAGGTGGTCTGGGTTCAAATCTCAGCTCTGCCACTTTCTTTTCTTTTTGGGGGGGGGTCTACCCTATCACCCAAGCTGGAGTGTAGTGGTGTGATCACAGCTCACTGTAGCTTCGACTTCCCTGGGATCAGGTGATTCTCCCATCTCAGCCTCCCGAGTAGCTGGGATTCCAGGCATGCACCACCATGCCTGGCTAATTTTGTATTTTTTAGTAGAGATGGGGTTTCTCCATGTTGGTCAGGCTGGTCTCAAACTCCCGACTTCAGGTGATCTGCCCATCTTGACCTCCCAAAACCCTGGGATTACAGGCGTGAGCAGGTGGGCTCTCCTTCTTGATGGAACACTCCCCTTCCCCACAGATGGTAGTGATCTCTGACTGGAGAGCTACCATGAAAGGCATCAGGAACTCTGAGTGGAGCTGTCTAGTGATCAGAACCCCTACCCCACAGGATCCAGCTTAATGCTGGATGGAGCAAAGATCCCCCAGTGGACACTAACCGATGAGTATGCTGGTCCCACAACAAAACAGTCCTTTCTTGCACATTGTTCCTCAGGGGTTCGTTGTGCTTTATCTCTCTCCTTCTGTCATGGCAAAGTCCTTGAGGAGGACTGGGTCTGGTGGTTGGATGAACCCCAGATAACACTGTCCCCTTTGCATGAGATTCCCTGGGCTGTCACAAAAGGCCATGCTTCACATGAGGCCAGTTGCCTTCTAAAGATCTCTGTTATCTTCTCTACAGCTAGAGATTCCAGGCAAGGATGGAGCCTGGGCTGGGCTGGGATGTGTTGGGGGTTGTTGGTGGTAAATGTGGGTCTCTGTTGTTTTATACACCCATAGCAGGCATTTGAAAAGTGCTCATTGATTGGATGATTTGATAAGTGACCTGGTGATAATCTTTATCCTTGTTAGAACACACCACAACCATCAGCACTGGAATGCAAAGACCGCAACAAACAGAAGGAAGCCACCAGCCAAGCCCGGGCAGTTTCAGTCTCCACCCCAAATGCAGGTGAGAGAAGTGGCGGGGACTGAAAGGCTTATGACCTTCATTATGATAATGATACCCTTTATACAGATGGGCATGCCTGCCTGGGCTGTGGTAGCCACGCCTGGAAGGATATCGCTCAGGACCCCCGGGGCCCAGCCCCTCTTCCTCCTGGGCCTAGAAATTCAATTCCTTCTGCTCTTCTTTCAGCTTTGTGAGAAACCCATAGGAAATGCACTTACTACGGAAGGATTACAGACTCCTTCAGAAGGAACCTCAAGGGTTTCTTCATAGGGAGGGCTGCTGTGGAATATCCCCGTGCTTTTAAGACAGTACCTATTAAACCCAGAAGCCAGGGTGGGGCAGAAACCAAAGACGTAGAATTAAAGGGTTGGAATCTGCTTCTAGTGGAAGATCTACCAGGGCTTAGAAAAAGTCCTTTTGATCCTCTAAAGGAAATGCTTTTTCAGGCCTCCTAGGAGGGAGATGCCCACAGGAGGGTAAGCCAGAGGGGGAAGAAATGAGTGACTGTGGGGTATGGAAATCCTGGGTCCTAGGGAGTTACGTTGGGGGCTCATTAGCTCAATTTGGGCTGTAGCCATGTTTCTGGCCTGCACAAAAACGAAACTGTTTTTTTGGAGGTAGTTGCAAACATCTAAGAATCAGGAGACTTCATAGAAAACATGGGCCAGGCATGGTGACTCATACCTGTAATCCCAGCACTTTGGGAGGCTGAGGCGGGCAGATGACTTGAGGTCAGGAGTTCGAGACCAGCCTGGCCAACATGGTGAAACCCTGTCTCTACTAGAAAATATAAAAATTAGCCGGACATGGTGGCAGGTGCTTGTAATCCCAGCTACTTGGGAGGCAGGAGAATCACTTGGAGGCAGAGGCTGTTGTCAGCTAAGATCGTGCCACTGCACTCAGCTTGGGTGACAGAGTGAGATTTCGTCTCAACAGAACAAAACAATAAATGGAAAATATGGACTGTATGGCCTTTCAACATTTTGTCATGTTCACTGAGCCCGCATTCCCACATGGCAATGTCAGCTGAAGAGTGCTGACTGTCCAGGCACTGGGGAAAGGAGCTCTGCTTCCTTCCTCTGTCCCCATGGACCCTCCTTCTTCCCCTCTGCCCCCGTGGACCCTCCTTCTTCCCTCTGCCCCCGTGGACCCTCCTTCCTCCCTCTGCCCCCGTGGACCCTCCTTCCTCCCTCTGCCCCCGTGGACCCTCCTTCCTCCCTCTGCCCCCGTGGACCCTCCTTCCTCCCTCTGCCCCCGTGGACCCTCCTTCCTCCATCTGAGCCCCATTCCCTCCACTCACCTCTTCCCCCACCGCATTCCACCGGTAGCTTGAGGTGAACGTCCCTTCGGCAAATAAACATACACACACTCCTCCTCCTTTAAAGAAAGCCCCCTCAAGCCCAAACCCCCCTTGTTGTGGTGCTATTCTTTGAGAGCCAACTGGAAGCGTTGCCTGTTCTGTTCTTGTGGCCTCTCCCTCATCTTCCCTTCCCTCCAGTCCCCCCCGCTCCCTGTCCCCAGGTTCCCACCCCACCACTCAACACTGCTCTTGCTGATTCCACTTTATTTACTTATTGAGACGGAGTCCCGCTCTATCACCGAGGCTGGAGTGCAGTGGCACGATCTTGGCTCACCACAACCTCCGCCTCCCAGGTTCAAGCGATTCTCCTGCCTCAGCCTCCTGAGTAGCTGGGATTACAGGCATGCACCACCATGCCTGGCTAATTTTGTATTTTTAGTAAAGACGGGGTTTCTCCATGTTGATCAGGCTGGTCTCGAACTCCTGATCTCAGGTGATCGGCCCACCTTGGCCTCCCAAAGTCCTGGGATTATAGGCATGAGCCATCGCGCCCAGCCTACGATTTGGCTTTATTTCTGTTAGTGCCCAGACAAATCTCTGACACTTGGTGCTGTGCCCTCTCCTTCCTTGAAACGCCCTGCCCCCCTCTGCTTGGTGACATCTTCGTGTTGATGTCTGTTTGGTTAGGATGACTTTGCCCTCCCTTTCTAGGCCCTTTGTGGGCTTGTCTTCCCATGACCTTGAAACTGGCAGAATTTCCCAAGGATCTGTCATGAGTTTTTGTTTTCTGTCATGGGTTTTCTCACTCTGGACTCTCTCTCCGGGGCAACCTCTTGGGGCTCTGTGACTCTCAAGCCTGCCTGTCTTCCGAGCTCCAGGCCTGCACATCTGGGTTCCCCTCCATCTCCACTCTTCCTGTCTCTTTCATCCCCTTCCCTACTGTCTCTCATCAGCTCTGCTAACCGTCTGGCCACCACACCAGTCACCCACCCTTTTTTTTGTTTTTTTGAGTTGGAGTCTTGCTTTGTTGCCCAGTCTGGAGTATAGTGGCACGATCTCGGCTCACTGCAAGCTTTGCCTCCTGGGTTCAAGTGATTCCTTTGCCTCAGCCTTCCGAGTAGCTGGAATTACAGGTGCATGCCACCACACCCGGCTAATTTTTGTATTTTTAGTAGAGATGGCGTTTCCATCTGCCTTGGCTTCCCAAAGTGCTGAGATTATGATTACAGGCGTGAGCCACTTGCCCAGCCCCACCCACCTTCTTAACATTTCCAGTGGTTTTAGTTTTTATTACTTGCTGCAATCCCTTCCTAATGTCTACGTATCTTAGATATTTTCCTTCATGGATAGAGTGATCTTACATAGTAATGAGTTTAAGATAAAAGAATCAATTCATGTTACTCCCCCTCCTTGAAATTCTCCAGTGGTTGCTTGTGGCTTTTGGGGTGAAGTTCGAATCCTTAGCTCAGCACCCAAGGCTGCCATAATCCAGCTGTCAGCTCAGCCCTCATCGCTTCCCATGTGCGCTTTTCACTCCAGCCACACCCCAGTGCTGGTGCCCACATCCATGATGCCGGGCCATGCTCCTGTGTCTTCACTGTGTGCCTCCACACCCCTCTCCCCCCCCATCTTCCTGGGCCTTTGAACTAGCACTCCAGGCCCACCTGAGCCTCCCAGTCTGGGCTCAGGGCCCCTTCTCTGTGCCCTCCTGTGGTGCCCAGGCATCCCTGATTTGCTTCCCACTATGCTGGACCGCCTCTAGATTTTACACTCAGTAGAGCCCAGGAGGATCTCCAGCACTGCGTGCCTGGAATATAAACTAGACAGATGGGTTGGTGCTGTGGCTCACGCCTGTAATCCCAGTACTTTGAGAGGCCGAGGCCAGCCTGGACAACATAGCGAAACCCTGTCTCTACTGAAAATACAAAAGAAAAAAAAACATTAGCCGGGCATGGTGGCTGCCTGTAATCCCAACTAATCAGGAGGCTGAGGCAGGAGAATCGCTTGAACCCAGGAGGCGGAGGCTGCAGTGAGCTGAGATCCTGTCACTGCGCTCCAGCCTGAGCAATGTGAGCAAAACTCCATCTCAAAAAAAAAAAAAAACAATACAAAATCAAAAACTAGACAGAAGATGGGAAGAGCCGCTGTCTGGCTTCCCAACACTTACACGGTGGCCATTTCTCTTTTGCTGTTTGGGGATTGGGTTCTAGTGTTTGTGTTGCTAAATGCAGCACTTTTTCTTGTACGCTTTATTTCAACATTAAATTAAATGTTTTGGGATTAAAAGCGAATTGGGATTTGACCCCTTTTCTCAAAGGACTTGTTCACTAGGTGCATAATGTCTGTTCATTCAATGAACGTTTATTCACTGAGCACCTTTGCAGAGCCAGGCACTGAGGGTGGCAGATTTAAAGCAGCCAGTCATAGGGATCCCGATAAAGTCTGCAGAGCTTAGAGGAACTTCCGTGGCCCTTCATCTTCTCATGCCTTTGTTTAAAGTACAGGAGAAAGATTATAGTTCTCTTTGCCAGAGACACCTCGTTCCCCGATCATGGCTGTTTCCTTAGAAACCAACTTGCGTGTCCCCCCACTGTCATGGACTTTGAAGCTGGAGTCTTGTGTAAACATTACTTCACGGGCATGTGAGAAACAAGCCTTCCGGGCCCCTGTCGTGAGCCTCCAGCTTTCTCTAAGTCAACTTCTCAAGGGGATACTGCCATTTCTTTGAATGTCGAAAAACCCATTTGAACACATGATTTTCTCACGGTAACACTTGAGTCAGCTGCTTACAGGGTCATTTTGGTAAATAAGCAGGACATCAGAGAATGATTGCTGAGACAAGTCTGTGCAGTTCAGAGCAGCAGAGCTTTTGAATCAAGCCATCCATGCTGTGTCCTTTTTTTTTTTTTTTAAAGACAGGTTTTCACCATGTTGGTCAGGCTGGTCTCAAACTCCTGACTCGTGATCCACCCGCCTCAGCCTCCCAAAGTGCTGGGATTACAGGAGTGAGCCTCTATGCCCGGCCTATGCTGTGTCCTAAATACTCAAGGAGGTTTTGAGGAGTGAGGTGCTGGAGAGTTGAAGCTACAAATGGCAACCTATAAACTCATGGTGTTGGATGTCATACTGTCCTGCCTTGAGCCATGTACTCTCATGGTTAGGAGCTGAGCTCAGAAACTGGACTTCCTGGGTTCAAATCCTGTCCCTGCTACTCTTCCCTGGGGGAACCCTCCAGTTTTTCTTTATCTGTGAGATTAGGATGATAACATCTGTCGGGCGTGGTAGTTTACGCCTATAATCCCAGCACTTTGGGAGGCTGAGACGGGTGGATCACCTGAAGTCAGGAGATCGAGACCAGCCTGACCAACATGGAGAAACCCTGTCTCTACTAAAAATACAAAATTAGCTGGGCATGGTGGCGCATGCCTGTAATCCCAGCTACTCAGGAGGCTGAGGCAGGAGAATCGCTTGAATCAGGGAGGTGGAGGTGAGGAGGTGAGCTGAGATGACACCATTGCACTCCAGCCTGGGCAACAAGAGGGAAACTCCATCTCAAAAAAATAAAAATAAAAATAAAAAAAAGGCCAGGCGCCGTGGCTCACGCCTGTAATCTCAGCACTTTGGAAGGCCAAGGTGGGCAGATGACCTGAGGTTGGGAGTTCAAGACCAACCTGACTAACATGGAGAAATCTTGTCTCTACTAAAAATAAAACATTAGCTGGGAGAGGTGGTGCATGTGTGTAATCCCAGCTACTTGGGAGGCTGAGGCAGGAGAATCGCTTGAACCTGGGAGGTGGAGCTTGCGGTGAGCCAAAATCACGCCATTGCACTCCAGCCTGGGCAACAAGAGCGAAACTTTTCCTCAAAAAAAAAAAAAAAAAAAAGGATGATAACATCTCTTATATGGTGGTTGTGAAGATTGAATTAGTACCTGCACAGTGCTTATAGTGGTGCCTGACATATAGTAAGTGCTTAATAAACGTTAGCTGTTGTAATTATACTCCCTTATCAGCTTCACATTGGACTGCTCACCTAAGCTGTCATCAGACGTCCTGTACCACTGGTGGTCCACAATGTTCCTGTTTCGTGGTTTGAACCCCCTTGGCTCACTTGGCTTCTCTGACGTCACCTGCCACAGGGCATGAGTTGGGGAGTGGCGGGGAAGACGGGGCAGGAGATGGATCATAAAAGGTCTTAACATCGAGGCAGAGGGTTGAAGGACACAGACTTTAAAGAGTATTGAAGGGTGACTTGTTGGAAGCTTAGGTCTCGGGAGGTTTTTGGGTAGCAATGGTAGGTTTGAGGGTGGGGGGTGTGGAGGCAGAAATGGGGCCCTGAGGGTCCAGCCAAAGATGGTGTAAGGGAAGTGGAAGAAAGGCGAAGTCTTGCCGGTGCGGCGGCTCATGCCTGTAATCCCAGCACTTTGGGAGGCCAAGGTGGGCAGATCACCTGAGGTCAGGAGTTCGAGACCAGCCTGGCTAACACGGTGAAACCCTGTCTCTACTAAAAATACAAAAAAATTAGCCGGGTGTGGTGGCACATGCCTGTAATCCCAGCTACTCGGGAGGCCGAGGCAGGAGAATTGCTTGAACCCGGGAGGTGGAGATTGCAGTGAGCCAAGATTGTGCCAATGCACTTCAGCTTGGGCAACAAGGGCGAAACTCCATCTCAAAAAAAAAGAAAGAAAGAAGGGGAAGCCCAGAGCACTTTCCTTCTCATCCAATTTACCTCCTGGTGAGGGATTAGCTCAGGAGCTACCCACGAGGATCCTCCTTGGGTTGCCTCAGTTACTCACAGGAGGCAGCCTCTGGGTGTTTGGGGGAAGGTTGAGGAAATTATTCACTGAGGTCTGTTTTCCTGTGGATGGCTGTCCCTGCCCAGGCAATGAGCATTTCTCCACGCTGTGCATTCCAATTTGGTCAGACCAGAAGGCAGCAAATCCAATTTTTTTGTTTTTTAACTGCATGCAGAATTCCTTGCATAGCAGAGAGCTCAGGAAGGAAGGCCCTGTTTGGGGACAGAGGTCAAGGCTTCAGAGTCCAGGACCACTGAGAGTCAGGCCTTTCTCTGATAATCTCAGGTTTGCCTGATCAGTCTCAGAATGTATGTACCTGGAATGAACTCTGTCACAACCCGTAATTTAATTTAACCCTTGAGCTTTATTTTCTCCACCCTGAAAGTATCAACTGCTAAAGGGATTTAGAAAGGATCAGAAGCCAGATTGGCAGGGCTGAGGGTTCTGTGGCTGTCACTGTCCAGGACAGCTCGCCACTGGGTCCAGCCTGCTCCCCGCAGCGGGCACACACAGGGAAGCAGGGGCTGACCTTTCTGGGAGGAAGCAGGGTCTGGGTGAGGTCTCCCAAGCTCTGCCTGCTACCCTCCTGCTTGAAATCAGGAGTGAGGGGTGTGAGACCCTCTTATAAATCTGGCAGAACCCAACCAGAAGGAGCACTGGGACCTTATCTCCCTCCCCTCTGGATCCCAGCTCCCCGGAATGGGCCAAGCTTGCCTTAACTTTTTATTGAAGTAAAAAGCAGTCAAGATATGAATATTCCCTAAAGCCACTTTGGAATACTTTCAAGAACAGTTTCACAGTTCAGCAGGCAAGAGGACAAGATTGCACACAGGCCTGGGTCACCCACTTGGAGAGCTGGTTCTGGAAAGAGAGATTTGATTTCATGCCTTATCTGCTTCATGCGTCGTGGAAGAAGGAAATGGAAGGCATTTGGTTGGGGAGATGGAGGCCTGCTGTTCGTGTCGGGTATTCCCCTCTGCATGGTGACAGGCTCTTAGGGAAACAACTTCATAGAAGGGTCATGAGCAGTCTGGTAACCTTCTAACCCTACTTGAACTCAAGACGAAAATGTTGGCCTGACAACAATGATCAGAAGCTGGGAGCAGTGGCTCATGCTTGTAATCCCAGCACTTTGGGAAACTGAGGTGGGCAGATCACGAGGTCAGGAGATCGAGATCATCTTGGCTAACATGATGAAACCCCGTCTCTCCTAAAAATACGAAAAATTAGCCAGGCGTGGTGGTATGTGCCTGTAATCCCAGCTACTCGGGAGGCTGAGGCAGGAGAATAACTTGAACCCGGGAGGTGGAGGTTGCAGTGAGCCAAGATTGTACCACTGCACTCTAGACTGGGCAACAAGAGTGAAACTTAGTCTCAAACAAACAAACAAAAAAAAATAGGGCTGGGTAGGGTGGCTCACGCCTGTAATCCCAGCACTTTGGGAGGCTGAGGCAGGCAGATCAACTGCGATTGAGACCAGCCTGACCAACATGGAGAAACCCCGTCTCTATTAAAAATACAAAATTAGCCGGGCATGGTGGCTCATGCTTGTAATCCCAGGTACTTGGGAGCCTGAGACAGGAAAATCACTTGAACCTGGGAGGCAGAGGTTGCGGTGAGCTGAGATCATGCCACTGCACTCCAGCCTGGGCAACAAGAGCAAAACTCTGTTTCAAAGGAAAGAAAGAAAGAAAGAAAGAAAGAAAAAAAAGAACTCAAAGAAAAAAAAGAACTCCTGGGCTCAAGCAATCTCCACCCTAAACCCCCAGCCTTGGCCTCCCAAAGTGCTGGGATTATAGGCATGAGTCACCAGCACCCGGCCCACTTTCCTCTTTTCTAGGCATTGCTAGGGGCAATAATTTGGGAGAAGTAAAGGAAAGGGAAAAATCAAAGAAGAGGCATTCTTCCATCGATTCTCTCCTGGGTCTGTTGGGGAGCCCTGGGGTGAACCCTGGCAGGAGCTGGAAGGGTCCAGTCTTAGTGTGAAAAGACCTCAGGGGCTCAGCCCCAGCTCCTGCTCAGCCGTGGGTCTGGGCTGAGAAGAAGAGCGAATGTGTGTGCTGACCAGATCTGACCAGACCTGCACTGTGAGGCTGTGGGTGGTGGTGAAAGGCCATTCCAAGAAACCAGTGGAACAGTGGGTGGGGAGATGGGAGCCAGGAACTCTGCTCTTAAGGTAGCACTCAGTCCTGCCGAGAGGAATTCCTGGGAGGATTTTGAGTATACCTGACTTCCCGCTGCTGCTGCTGATTCTTCTTCTCTCTTTTTTTTATTTTTATTTTTATTGCATTTTAGGTTTTGGGGTACATGTGAAGAACATGCAAAATTGTTGCATAGGTACACACATGGCAGTGTGATTTGCTGCCTTCCTCCCCCATCACCTATATCTGGCATTTCTCCCCCATGCTATCTCTCCCCCAACTCCCCCACCCCCCCGCTGTCCCTCCCCTATTTCCCCCTGACAGACCCCAGTGTGTGATGCTCCCCCTCCCTGTGTCCATGTGTTCTCATTGTTCAACACCTGCCTATGAGTGAGAATATGCTGTGTTTGATTTTCTGTTCTTGTGTCAGTTTGCTGAAAATGACGGTTTCCAGGTTCATCCATGTCCCTACAAAGGACACGAACTCATCGTTTTGATGGCTGCATAATATTCCATGGTGTATATGTGCCACATTTTCCCTGTCCAGTCTATCATCGATGGGTATTTGGGTTGGTTCCAGGTTTTTGCTATTGTAAACTGTGCTGCAATGAACATTCGTGTGCATGTGTCCTTATAGTAGAACGATTTATAATCCTTTGGATATATACCCAGTAATGGGATTGCTGGGTCAAATGGAATTTCTATTTCTAGGTCCTTGAGGAATCGCCACACTGTCTTCCACAATGGTTGAACTAATTTACACTCCCACCAACAGTGTAAAAGTGTT
This sequence comes from Ateles fusciceps, assembly GCA_036589455.1. Taxonomy (NCBI): domain Eukaryota; kingdom Metazoa; phylum Chordata; class Mammalia; order Primates; family Atelidae; genus Ateles; species Ateles fusciceps. The sequence continues at coordinate 23,721,201 of JAZHEH010000681.1, read as the reverse complement.
CCTATTTCTCTACATCCTCTCCAGCATCTGTTGTCTCCAGATTTTTTAATGATCGCCATTCTAACTGGCGTGAGATGGTATCTCAATGTAGTTTTGATTTGCATTTCTCTAATGACCAGTGATGATGAACATTTTTTCCTATGTTTGTTGGCCTCATGTATGTCTTCTTTTGTAAAGTGTCTGTTCATATCCTTCGCCCACTTTTGAATGGGCTTGTTTGTTTTTTTCTTGTAAGTCTGTTTTAGTTCTTTGTAGATTCTGGATATCAGCCCTTTGTCAGATGGGTAGACTGCAAAAATTTTTTCCCATTCTGTTGGTTGCCGATTCACTCTGATGTCTGTTTCTTTTGCCGTGCAGAAGCTGTGGAGTTTGATTAGGTCCCATTTGTCTATTTTGGCTTTTGTTGCCAATGCTTTTGGTGTTTTGGTCATGAAGTCCTTGCCTATGCCTATGTGCTGAATGGTTTTGCCTAAGTTTTCTTCTAGGGTTTTCATGGTGTTAGATCTTATGTTTAAGTCTTTAATCCATCTGGAGTTAATTTGAGTGTAAGGTGTCAGGAAGGGTTCCAGTTTCTGCTTTCTGCACATGGCTAGCCAGTTTTCCCAACACCATTTATTAAACAGGGAATCCTTTCCCCATTGCTTGTTTTTGTCAGGTTTGTCAAAGATCGGATGGTTGTAGATGTGTTATGTTGCCTCTGAGGCCTCTGTTCTGTTCCATTGATCTATATCTCTGTTTTGGTACCAGTATCATGCTGTTTTGATTACTATAGCCTTGTAGTATAGTTTGAAGTCCGGGAGTGTGATGCCTCCAGCTTTGTTCTTTTTGCTTAGAATTGACTTGGCTATGCAGGCTCTCTTTTGGTTCCATATGAAGTTTAAGGTGGCTTTTTCCAGTTCTGTGAAGAAGGTCATTGGTAGCTTGAAGGGGATAGTGTTGAAATCTGTAAATTACTTTATTTGCAGACGACATGATTATATATCTAGAAGACCCCATCGTCTCAGCCCAAAATCTCCTGAAATTGATAAGCAACTTCAGCAAAGTCTCAGGATACAAAATCAATGTGCAAAAATCACAGGCATTCCTATACACCAATAACAGACTTAAAGAGAGCCAAATCAACCAACTGCCATTCACAATTGCTACAAAGAGAATAAAATACCTAGGAATACAACTAACAAGGAACGTAAAGGACCTCTTCAAGGATAACTACAAACCACTGCTCAACGAAATAAGAGAGGACACAAACAGATGGAGAAACATTCCATGTTCATGGTTAGGAAGAATCAATATTGTGAAAATGGCCATACTGCCCAAAGTAATTTACAGATTCCTCCTCTTCTTCTTCTCCTTCTTCTTCATCTTCTTCTCTTCCTCCTCCTCCTCTTCTTCTCCTTCTTCTTCTTCTTCTTTCTTCTTCTCTTTCCACTTCCTCTTTTTCTTTTTCTTTTTTTGAGATACAGTTTCTCTCTGTTACCCAGGCTGGAATGCAGTGGCATGATCTCGGCTCACTGCAACCTCCGCCTCCTGGGTTCAAGCAATTATCTGCCTTAGCCTCCCGAGTAGTTGGGATTACAGGCACCTGCCACCATGCCTGGCTAATTTTTTTGTATTTTTAATAGAGACGAGGTTTCACCACATTGGCCAGGCTGATCTTGAACTCCTGAGTTCCTGATCCACCTGCCTAGGCCTCTCTAAGTGCTGGGATTACAGGTGTGAGACACCGCCCCCAGCCTTCCCTTTGCTATTTGTGTACAGGTCCCCGCCCTCACCATATTGGTCTTGTTTCTCCTCTCAAATGTCCCAGAGGCCTCTGTGCCTCTGCACATGCTATTCCTTGGCCAGGAAGGCCCCCCACCCCCTAAGCCGATTATCCTTCAGGTTTCTGCACAACCAGCACCACCTCTGGAAAGCCTCGCCCCAGGGCTCGGCTGGGTCCTTCTCTTTTTATAACTTTTGTTTTAGGTTCTGGGGTGCATGTGAATGTTTTTTACATAGGTACACTCATGTCACTGGGGTTTGTTGTACAGGCTATTTCGTCACCCAGGAATTAAGTCCAGAACCCAACAGTCATCTTTTCTGCTTCTCTTCTCCTCCCACAATCCATCCTCAAGTACTGTTGCAAAAATAATTGACGTTTCAGACTGTGAATTTGAAATCATTATAACAAGGCTCAAACACATCTTTATTAAGCAGAATAGGAACCATTCCAATGAACACATTTTGCTAACGAGAAATAAGGTTTTTAAAATTTTTGTAGCATATAAATCTGTGCTTTGGGATTCGACAAACTCTTTTTTTTTTTTTAGATGGAGTCTTGCTCTGTTGCCCAGGCAGACTGAAGAGCAGTGGCGTAATCTCGGCTCATTACACCCTCTGCCTGCCAGGTTCAAGTAATTCTCCTGCCTCAGTCTCCTAAGCAGCTGGAATTACAGGTGTGCACCACCACACCCAACTACTTTTTGTATTGTTAGTAGAGATGGGGTTTTTCCATGTTGGCCAGGCTGGTCTCGAACTCCTGACCTCAGGTGATCTGGCTGCCTCGGCCTCCGGAAAGTACTGGGATTACAGGTGTGAGCCACCGTGAACCACCACTGCACTGTATGTTCATCAGCGGTTCCTGGGCCAAATGCACTGACGCTGTGAGTTGTCTTTGCTGCTTTATGCCCCAGTTCTGAACTCGAATAAGAAAAACAGCTTGAATTTGCTTTTTTTCTAACATAATTTTCATAGTCTAAAATTAACATAAAATAAACAGCAAGTAATAAGTCATTCACAAAAAAACTTAAGGTGAGAAATGTGCATTAAAGATGTATAGCTGGGCGTAGTGGCTCATGCCAGTAATCCCAGCACTTTGGGAAGCCGAGGCAGCTGGATCACCTGAGGTTGGCAGTTTGAGACCAGCCTGGGCAACATGGTGAAACCCCTTCTCTACTAAAAATGCAAAAATTAGACGAGTGTGGTGGCAGCCACCTGTAATCCCAGTTACTTTCGAGGCTGAGGCAGGAGAATCTTTTAAGCCCGGGAGGCGGAGGTTGCAGTGAGCTGAGATCAGGCCACTGCACTGCAGCCTGGGTGACAGAGCGAGACTCTGTCTCCAAAAAAAAAAAAAGAAAGTGTATAGCATAACCACATTTATTTAAGAATATATTCCAATATCAAATGCAAATTTCAACAATGCAAAACTGTAGTTGCTTTTGCACCAACCTAATAGACCTAGTGTCCATTGTTCCCTTTTTTTTTTTTTTTGAGACGGAGTTTCGCTCAAGTTACCCAGGCTGGAGTGCAATGGCGTGATCTCGGCTCACCGCAACCTCCGCCTCCTGGGTTCAAGCAATTCTCCTGCCTCAGCCTCCTGAGTAGCTGGGACTACAGGCGTGCGCCACCATGCCCAGCTAATTACTGTATTTTTAGTAGAGATGAGGTTTCACCATGTTGACCAGGATGGTGTCGATCTCTTGACCTCGTGATCCACCCGCCTCGGCCTTGTTCCCTTTTATTTTTTTTGCCCGCCCGCCTGCCAGTCTACCCTTTTTTTTTTTTGAGACAGAGTGTTGCCCAGGCTACAGTGCAGTGGTGCCGTCTCAGCTCCCAGGTTCAAGCGATTCTCCTGCCTCAGCTTACTGAGTAGCTGGGACTACAGGTGTGTGCCATCACACCCAGCTAATTTTGTATTTTTAGTAGAGACGGGGTTTCACCATGTTGGCCAGGCTGGTCTCGAACCCCTGACCTCGTGATCCATCTGCCTCGGCCTCCCAAAATGCTGGGATTACAGGTGTGAGCCACCACACCTGGTCCTGTTGTTCCCTTCTTTGTGTTGATGAGTTCTCATCATTTACTCCCACTTACAAGTGAGAGCATGCAGTATTTGGTTTTCCGTTCCTGCATTAGTTTGCAGAAGACAATGGCCTCCAGCGCCACCCATGTTCCCGCAAAAGACAGGATCTTGTTCATTTTGATGGCCTCGGGGGTACCCTTTTAAGTGCTCTGGTGACCCGCCACACCTCACCTCTGTTGCTGTCCCTGCCTGTGCAGTGGCTTCTCTGGGTCCCTCTCCTTCACCAGTCTCTGAGGTCAGGATCCTCCCAACCTGTTGCCAGGTGTTCCTTTCCAGCAGGTAGCTTTTCAGAGGTCTAAGGTGGGAGAAGGAAGACCCATCACTGTCTGCAGGCACCAGAATGGTGGGACATTGTTTGCTCATGCTCATGTTTCCAGGACCCAGAGTGGGGTGCTCAGTGGACGTTGTGAACTGACTAAATGTCCAGCTCACCTTTGTCAAGCAGCTGTCACCCCCGGGCACTTTATATTCCTATCTCAAGTAACTCTCAAGATCTTCGTGAGGAAGGTGTTGTGTCCATTTGCAGGTTGGGAAATTGAGGCTGTGTAGTTCGGCAACTTGGCTGAGCATATGCAGCTAAGTGGCAGCGATCTCAGTTCTGCTTAAGGTGGGTAAGAATCACTGGGGAGCGGGTTAAAGACGTAGGTTTCTGAGCCCCATCCCAAGATTTCTGATTTTGTCATTGCATTTCTAATTTTTAAATTGTTTTATTTATACATTATTACTATTATTTTTTATTGACATATTTGATATATTTGATATATGTATACAATGTGCAGTGATTAAATCAAGCTAATTAACATGTTGGTCAACTCACTTACCTTTTTTTTTTTTTTTTTGGAGACAGGGTCTCACTCTGTCATCCAGGCTGAATTATGGTGGTGTGATCATGGCTCTCTGCAGCCTCGACCTCCAAGTCTCAAGTGATCCTCCCCCCTCAGCCTCCCCAGTAGCTGAGACTACAGGCACACACCACCATGCCCGGCTAATTTTTTTTTTTTCTGTAGAGGTGGGGGTGTCTCACGATATTGTCCTGGGTGGTCTGGAACTTCTGGGCTCAAGCAATCCTCCAGCCTCAGCCTCCCAAAGTGCTGGGATTACAGGCATGTGTCACCGAACCTGGTTCCTATCATTTTTTTACACAGCCTTTTTTTTTTTTTTTTTGAGATGGAGTCTTGCCATCTTGCCCAGGCTGGAATACACTGGTGTGATCTCGGCTCACTGCAAGCTCTGCCTCCCGGGTTCAAGTGATTCTACTGATTCAGCCTCCTGAGTAGCTGGGGTCGCATGCGTGCACCACCACGCTTGGCTAATTTTTTGTATTTTTAGTATTGCCAGGCTGGTCTCAAAGTCCTGACCCCGTGATCTGCCCATCGTGGCTTCCCAAAGTTCTGGGATAACAGGCATGAGCCCCTACACCTAGCCCTACTTTCTGTTTCTGTGAATTGTACTACTACAGGTACCTCAGATAAGTGGAGTGATATAGCATTTGTCCTTTTGTGTCTGGCTTATTTCACTGTCATAGTATTTTAAGCAAAGGCCCCTGGTAGTTCTCATGTACAGGTCTGGTCCATTCTTTGAGAATTTATGGGAAAGGATGATGACAGCGGGTGGGGGCTGTGCTGTCCTGGCCCAGGCTTTGAGGGTTGACTTCATAGGGATGGCAGGGGCCAGGATGAGTCAGCAAGTGTGGGATGAGAGACAGGAAGGAGGAGGTTTGGGTACGAGTGAGAGAGGTTTGGGTAAGGGTGACAGAGGGGCTCTGGGATGGGGGTCGCTAGTTTCTGGGAGGCATTGCTGAGGGGTAGGGTGTTAACTGAGGCCTAAGAACTCAGAGTGGAATAGGCCAGTGTCAGCGGCTCATACCTGTAATCCCAGCACTTTGAGAGGCTGAGGTGGGTGGATCACCTGAGTTCGGGAGTTCGAGACCAGCCTGACCAACATGGAGAAACCCCGTCTCTGTTAAAAATACAAAATTAGCTGGGCGTGGTGGTGCATGCCTGTAATCCCAGCTACTCTACTCGGGAGGCTGAGGCAGGAGAATCACTTGAACCTGGGAGGCTGAGGTTGTGGTGAGCCAAAATCATGCCATTGCATGCCAGCCTGGACAACAAGAGCGAAACTCCGTCTCAAAACAAAAAAAAAAAAAAGAAAAAGAACTCAGGGTGGAAGGGCAGTTGTGAAAACTGGCCAGTGCAGGGAGGGTCTGTGAGCTACGGGTCAGAGGGGGAGGGCAAGGAGCTGATACAGGAAGGCCAGCAGTGGGAGGGGCCAGGTCAGGTGGGTGTCTGGCCTTGGGGTCCACAGAGGGTGAGAGGAGTTGGGTGAGAGCCGCAGGGGTCAATCCAAGTAGAGGCAGGGGCTGGGCCTACTCCAGGTCTAGAGGGAGGTGGTATGGGAAGTTAGTGCAGGCAACGAAGTCAGAGATGTAGGAAGCGGGGGCGTGTGGGTGCAGAGAAGGACTGAGATGGAGCCAACCCTCTGCCTTACCAAGGGGACTGTGCATGCTTCCTCCTGAGGAGGCCCCGGGTCATGGGCAGCCTCCTGGGTCCGAGGGAAGATGACCCAGACCCTGGGAGGAGTGATAGTCGCAGGCCCCAGGTCACCCAGGGATTGGGCAGATGGGCCTTTCTCGCTCTATCTCTCCACCCTCTCCCTGTCCATCTCATCCCTCCCTTCCTTCATTCATGATCTTCTGGTGGTTCTCAGCTTCCTCTCTCTCTTCCATTCTCTTTCTCCTGACTGCCAGTGTGCGGGGCTGGGGCGGGCCTGTGGGAACCCACATCCCAGGCAGTCACCTACACCCAGGCCTCAGGGCATGTCTGGCTGCACCTGCCATGGGCGGCCTGGCCCGAGGGAGGCCTTTACTGGGCTCTGAACCTCAGCTTCTCCATTTGCAACATGTACAGTGACAGTGTGGGCTGGGCATCCCTAATCCAAAAACCCCAAATCCAAAATGCCCAAAACCCAACTTTTTTGAGTGCTGGCATGATACCACAAATGGAAAATCCTACATTTGACCTCATGTCACAGTCAAAACTCTGCTTAATGCACACAATTATTTAAAACATTGTATAAAATTGACCGGGCGTGGTGGCTCATGCCTGTAATCCCAGCACTTTGGGAGGCCGAGATGGACGGATCACCTGAGGTCAGGAGTTCAAGACCAGCCTGGCCAACATGGAGAAACCCCATCTCTACTAAAAATACAAAAATTAGCCTGGCATGGTGGTTTATGCCTGTAATCCCAGCTACTTGGGAGGTTGAGACAGAAGCATCGCTTGAACCCAGGAGGCAGAGGTTTCAGTGCGCTGAGATTGTGCCACTGCACTCCAGCCTGGGTGACAGAGTGGGTACTCCATCTCAAAATAAGTAAATAAGTAAGTAAATAAATAAATATATAAGACATTGTATAAAATTACCGTATACACACACCTTATATGTGTATAAGGTATATATGAAGCAGAGATGAATTTCATATTTAGAGTTGGGTTCCATCATCAAGATAGCTCATTATGTATATGCAGATATTCCAAAATTTGAAAAAATCTGAAATCAGAAACACCTCCAGTCCCAAGCATTTGGGACAAGGGATACTCAACTTGTACCAACTGCATGGGGTTGTCACGAGGATTAAATGAGAGCATTCATGGAAAGGGCTTGGGACGGTGCTGGGCACAGAGTAAGCGCCCAATAAATATTACCCATTATAACTCACAGAGGTGGGGGTGTGGATTCACCGACTTCTTTTTCTTTTTCATAGTAATGCACACAGATACCCAGAAAGGAGCAGAGGCCCTCTAGCTGAGTTGGGGTGGGGGGTGTGGCGGGGGTGTGGCTGCCATGTTGGTTTGACCCCCCACCAGGCAGGGTCACCACAGGGCATTCCAGCTCCCTGAACCAGGTGACCACCAGTCTCCAGGCTGCCGTAGGCACCCGGTCCTCTCCCCCTGGTCCCTACTGTGTCACACCCCCGTGTTCCCCAATGTCTGATTCAAACGGGTGCTCCCTGGGTTTTGTACCTTCTTTGTCCTCTAGGGCAGTGGCTCTCAACCAGGGGCCATATCCCTCCCGGGGGAACATTTGGCAATGTCTGGACACAGTTTTGGTTGTCACAAGTAGGGGGCTTCTACTGGCATCCAGTAAGTGCCTTCTGCCCACCGGATGCCAGTAGAAGCCCCCCTAGTTGTGACAACCAAAGCCCCCTAGCTGCCTCAACATCCTGCAACATACAGGACAGCCTCCCACAGCAAAGAGTCCTCTGGCCCCAAATGTCAAAGGCGCCGCTGTTGAGAAACTCTGCTCCAGGGCAGCTTGGACTGTGTTTGCAGTCAGAAAAGACTCCTTAAGGAACTGTCACCTCCACATGAGCCATCATCCCTGCAGCTGGCTGCAGAAGGCAGAAGCTATTGCCTGACAAAAGTTTCTCTCCAGATCCTTCTTTTGTATTGGTGTAAATAAAATCTGAAGTTTTTTCAGCTTGCAGGGGTTGACCCCAGGTGGATGAGGCATCTCAGCTGTCTAGCAGGGACAGTCAGGTCTGGGGGAATGGAACAGGCCCATCTCGTATTATTTAGTCCTTCTGTTGAAGTTCAGCAGCTGGGTAAGCACTGGATTATTGTGAACCATGTGGCTGTTTAGAAGTTTTGTTTTTTTCCCTGAAAGAAAAAGAGGTGAGAGATGAAGGTCGGCGGGAGAGGATGATCTGGTGGAAACCGTCATTGAAATTGATGTAGCCCACCTGGATGACCACTGTCGGACTCTAACCAGCACACAAGCCTCGTTCCGTGGCTGCATTAACGAGCATCTGGATGATGGGTTTTAAACTTCTCAACTTTTGTTGTTTTGGTCGCTAGGGACCAGAGCTGTAGTTATGAGTTATTCTCTAAACGCTGTGAGGTTTCTCATGGGATTTTTGGTGTATGATTGAGTGTGTCCACATGGGTGAACTGTGCTTTCTGTTCTTCCTATCTTGTCCACTTTGTGAACTCCATCAGTTTCACAGGTCAGCTTCTCTGTTTCTGACACCTCTCCCTCTGGTGGCATTACCTGTTCCTATATCTGGTCAAAAGACAAAAATTACATGTAGGCCCAGTGTAGTGGCTCATGTCTGTAATCCTAGCACTTTGAGAGGTCGAGGTGGGCAGATCACGTGAGGCCAGTTAGCGACCAGCCTGGCCAACACAGTGAAACTCTGTCTCTACTAAAAATACAAATAAGTTATCCAGGTGTTGTGGCAAATGCCAGTAATTGTAGCTACTAGGGAGGCTAAGGCACGACATTTGCTTGAACCAGGGAGGCGGAGGTTACAGTGAGCCAGGATTGCACCGCTGCACTCCAGCCAGGGTGATGTCTCACAAACAAACAAACAAACTTTACAGCATGTTTAGTTAAAGATCCCGACTGGGACTGGGCACAGTGGTTCACGCCTGTAAGCCCAGTACTTTGGGAGGCTGAGGCCGGTGGATCACTTGAGGACAGGAGTTTGAGACCAGGCTGGCCAACATGGTGAAATGTCCTTTCTACTGAAAATACAAAAATTAGCTGGGTATGGTGGCGTGTACTGTAGTCCCAGGTACTCTGGAGGTTTAGGTGGTAGGATCTCTTGAACCCGGGAGGCAGAGTTTGCAGTGAGCCAAGATCGTGCCACTGCACTCCAGCCTGTGCAACAGATTGAGATTTGGACTCAAAAAAAAAAAAAAAAAGATCCCAATTGGACCGGACGAGGTGGCTCACACTGAGCGAGGAGGCAGTGGTGGGAGGATTGCTGGAGACCTGCCTGGGCAATATAGTGAGACCTCGTTCTCCACCCCCCCCCAAAAAAAAAAAAAAAAGAGAGAGAAAACCAATTGGCTTTTATTTGCAGTTCTAGAATCATACAATGCCTTATTCTACAAAATAGAATGAATGTTCCAAGGAGCTGAGCGGAGGAGTTTAACTTTAAAGACAGAAAAGAGCTGAGGAAAGCAGAAACAGAACAAAATCCAGATGGGTTATCTGAGTTACTTGTAAAGGGTTTACATTTTTTTTTTTAACTAGAGGTGGGGTCACACTATGTTGCCCAGGCTGGTGTGTGGTGACTCTTCACAGGCATAGACCCACTACTGATCAGCACGGGAAGTCTGACCTCCTTGTAAAGGCTGAAGCAGAGGATACTTCCTTATTATGCAGGCTCAAACTGGCCTTTTTGAGGATTCGGCTGTTATCGCTCTTTCTCCTGATTTCTTGGAAGGTCAGATAAGCAGTTTGTCTTGGTGGTGTGGAACTTGAGCATGAATTACTCCATTTTGGTTTGGTCTGTTGGGCCTAGGGCAGGAGCTCAGTCCAAACCAGTGGCCTCCTGTGATTTTATTTAGCAACCTGTACACACAGGCCCACACATTGTGCACCCCATCCTTAGCTCTTACTGTAGTCTGTCTCTGAATAAAATTCCTATACGTGTGTGTATATATATATATATATACACATATATATATACACACACATATATATATACACACATATATATATACCCACACACATATATATATATACACACACATATATATATATATACACACACATATATATATATTTTTTTTTTGGGAGACAGAGTCTTGCTGGAGTGTAATGGTGGGATCTCAGCTCACTGCAACCTCTGCTCCCGGGTTGAGGCAATTCTCCTGCCTCAGCCACCCGAGTAGCTGGGATTACAGGCGTGCACCACCACGCCTGGCTAATTTTGTATTTTAGTAGAGAAGGGGTCTTGCCATGTTGCCTAGGCGGTCTGAAACTCCTGACCTCAGGTGATCCACCCGCCTCGGCCTCCCAAAGTGCTAGGATTAGAGGCATGAGCCACTGTGCCCAGCCAAACTGCCATGTAATTAATGTAACTAATATCATCATCCCTTGACCCCGACACTGTGTCTGACCTGAGATAAGGCTTCAGGAAGTGCTTTGTGAGCTGAACTGAACTTCAGAGAACTGAACAATAGGCAGCAATTTGTCGGGAAAATGGCATTTGGGGCCCCTGAATATACTCTGAAGAAACATGTTGCTGCAAGTTTTAGTAGGGTGTTGGGAACTGCCTGCGAGTGTCCCTCTCTCTTTTCCAAACTAATCACAGCTAAGATGATTTCCTCGGTGTCAAAAGGCTTGTTTCAAGAGGCATTTCTTGTTGTTGTGGTTGTTGTTGTTGAGATGAAGTCTCTCTCTGTTGCCCAGGCTGGAGTGTGGTGGTGTGATCTTGGCTCACTCCAACCTCCACCCTCCACCTCCCAGGTTCAAGCAATTCTCCTGCCTCAGGCTCCTGACTAGCTGGGATTACAGGTGCTCGCCGCTATGCTCAGCTAATTTTTGTATTTTTACTAGAGACAGGGTTTTGCCATGTTGGCCAGGCTCGTCAAGTGATCTGCTCACCTCGGCCTCCCAAAGTGCTGGGATTACAGGTGTGAGCCACCACACCCGGCCCAGGCTAGAGATATAAATTGGGGGTTGTATTAGTTTGCTATGGTTGCTGTAACTAATTATCACACACTGAGTGGCTTGTAACAACAGCCACCTGTTGTTCTGGAGCCTGTCATCTTGCAGTTCTGGAGGCTAGAAGCCCTAAAGGACAGTGCTGGCAGGGCCATGTTCCCTCTGAAGGTTCTAGGGAAGAATCCCCCCTTTGCCTCTTTCTAGCTGCTGGTGCTCAGGATCCTTGGTGTTTCTTGGCTTAGAGCAGCATAACTCCAATGTCTGCCCCATGTTCACGTGGCCATCTTTGTCTGTGTCTCTGTGTTTCCTCTTAAAAGGACACCAGTCATTGGAGCAGGGCTCACTCTAATCCCATCTGACCTCGTCATAAAATCTGATCACATCTGAAAGACCCTGTTCCAAATAAGAGTCCACTCGCAGGTACTGGGGGTGAGGACTTGAACATATCTTCTGGACGGGGGGTGGGGACAGAACTCTGTCCACCACAAGGGCCGTCCATGTGTAGGTGATATTGATAGCCAAGAGACTGCTTGGCACCCACTGGGAGAGCACGGAGTAAGAACAGAGGGAACCAAGGGCTGAGCCCTGGGGCTCTCCAACATCTGGGAGCTGGGAAGAGGATGCAGCAAAGGAAACGGGAGGAACAGCAAGTGCGAGAGGGGGAAAGCCAGGAGGATGTGGGATCTAGAGGTTCTAGAGGAATGCTCTCCATTCTTTTTTTTTTTTTTTTGAGATGGAGTCTCGCACTGTCACCTCGGCTGGAGTGCAGTGGCATGATCTCGGCTCACTGCAACCTCCACCTCCTGGGTTTAAATGATTCTCTTACCTCAGCCTCCCAAGTAGCAGGATTACAGGCAGCTGCCACCACGGCTGGCTAATTTTTTGTATTGTTAGTAGAGACGGAGGTTTCACCATGTGGGCCAGGCTGATCTCAAACTCCTGACCTTGTGATTCACCCGGTTTAGCCTCCCAAAGTTTTGGAATTATAGGCATGAGCCACTGTGCCTGGCCGGAATGCTCTTCAAAAGGGGTTCCTGATGGTGCCTGTCCAGGAGCTGTCTGTTACTGCTCCACAAGGAACACCTGGCAGAAACTGAGAGCAGGTGTTCTGCGGCTGTTACAGCAATGGACACTGCCAGCTCACCCAAGTGGGTGCTTCATTTTCTTTTTCTTTTTTTGAGTCAAGGTGTCCCTGTGTTGCCCAGGCTGGAGTGCAGTGGTGCAATCACAGCTCACTACAGCCTCGACCTCCTGGGCTCGAGTGATCCACCCACCGCAGCCTCTCAAATAGCTGGGACTACAGGTACACACCACCATGCCTGGCTAATTTTTGTATTTTTTTTGGAAGAGATGAGGTTTCACCATGTTGCCCAGGCTGGTCTTGAACTCCTGAGCTCAAGCCACCTGCCTGCCTTGGCCTCTCTAAGTGCTGGGATTACAGGGGTGTGTCACCACACCCGAACGATGTGCTTGTTTTGCTAGCCATTTGTTTTTATATTCTTTTTCAAAAGTATTGGTTTGTAACCAGTGAGAAATGATCTGCTAGCCTCAGCCTCCCAAAGTGCTGGGATTACAGGTGTGAATAACTGCTGCTGGCCTGAAAATCCAATTTTCCAATTTTAAAATGGTAAGTTCAGGCTGGGCGCGGTGGCTCCTGCCTGTTAACTCCAGCACTTTGGGATGCTGAGGCAGGAGGATCACTTTAGCCCAGGAGTTTGAGACCAGCTTGGTCAACATAGTAAGAGTCTGTCTCTACCAAAAAAAAAAAAAAAAAAAAATTATATATATCTATTAGCAGGGTGTGGTGGCCCAGGCCTGTGGTTTCTGCTACTTGGGAGGCTGAGGTGAGAGGATCACTTGAGCCAGCGTGGTTGTGGTTGAGGCTGCAATGATGACACAGGAAGACCCTGTAAAAAAAAAAAAAAAAAACAACAGAAAAACGGCTGGGCGCGGTGACTCATACCTGTAATCCCAGCACTTTAGGAGGCTGAGGCAAGTGGATCACCTGAGCTCAGGAGTTCGAGACTAGCCTGGCCAACATGGTGAAACCCCGTCTCTACTAAAAATACAAAAATTAGCTGAGTGTGATGGTGGGTGCCTGTAATCCCAGCTACTTGGGAGGCTGAGGCAGGAGAATCGCTTGAACCTGGGAAGCGGAAGTTGCAGTGAGGTGAGATTGCACCATTGCACTCCAGCCTGGGCAACAAGAGCAAAACTCCATCTCAAACAACAGCAACAACAACAACACAACAACAAAACAAAACCAGGCCGGGTGTGGTGGCTCACACCTGTAGTCTCAGCACTTTGGGAGGCTGAGGCGGACAGATCACCTGAGGTCAGGAGTTAGAAACCAGCCTGATTAACATGGCTCCATCGCTACTAAAAATCCAAAAAAATTAGCCAGGCGTGGTGTCGGGTCCCTCTAATCCCAGCAACTTGGAAGGCTGAGGCAGGAAAATTGCTTGAACCTGGGAGGTGGAGGTTGCAGTGAGCTGAGATTGCACCACTGCACTCCAGCCTGGGGGGATAGAGCAAGACTCTGCCTAAAAAAAAAAAAAAAAACCACACGCAATCAAAACCAAAAACCCAGCCAGTTCCATATCCCAGGAACTTCCTCACTTCCGGGCAAACCAGGGCAGTTGGGGACAGCATGCACAGTTGGATGTAGGGAAGTGGAAGGGTTGATGGAGGGAGGATGAGGTAGCTCTTGATCATGGTTTCATTTTCTTGGTGCACAGGGCAAGGTCATGGACTGAAAGCAAGACGGGGAGGGAGGCTGGAGGCTGGAGGACGGAGGACGTAGGACAGGAGTGGAGTAGTCATCTTGAAAAAGGGACCTGAGAACTTGCTAAGAAATGCAGCAGCATTTCCGGGCAGTGCTGGGTGGAAACTTCAGATCTGTGGTCACAAATTTAAAGTGATGCCGTCTGCGTGAGTGTGGGATGTGTACTCTCTGCAAAGAGCCAAACTGCCAACATCCTGTTATAATTAACTTATTGGAACAGAAGACACTGTTTGTTGTCCTGTAATATGGTTAAAATGGATACATGCTAGAATGTTAGAAACACATTCCTGGTCCATAGGACTGGGAGATGGAGACAGTAGAAGCCAACTCTTTTTTTTTTTTTTTTTTTTTTTTGAGACAGAGTCCGGCTCTTTCGCCCAGGCTAGAGTGCAGTGGCACAATCTAGGCTCACTGCAACCTCTGCTTCCCGGGTTCAAGTGATTCTCCTGTCTCAGCCTCCCGAGCAGCTGGAATTACAGGCATGTGCCACCATGTCCAGCTCATTTTTGTGTTTTTAGTAGAGACAGGGTTTCACCATGTTGGTCAGGCTGGTCTTGAACTCCAGACCTCAAGTGATCCGCCTGCCTTGGCCTCCCAAAGTGCTGGGATTACAGGAGTGAGCCATCATGCCTTGCCTGAAGCCAACTCTTCTGAGACTAAATTAACAAAACTCATCCATCCTCACCAATTTCTTCCACTAAGGGCTGTTAACAATGACATGCAGACCAGTCACATTGTCCAAACCCTTTGTAACCAGATAACCAACTTTTACTCTTTCTGCCCATTCTCTGGGCAGACTTTAGATAACTGATTCTTAAGAGTAGCTGATAGAAGAAGTAGCAACGTGTGTGGATTTAGTGTTAGAAGATCTGAATGAAGTTATCCATCTACCGTTTATCAACCGGGTGCCCTTACAAAGCTTGTGGAACCTGTCAAACTTAGTTTTGTCATAAAAATGTGGCTAAAACCACCTGTGCTTGGCTGCTTCTGAGGCTGTAAGACTTCATAAAATATGTAAATTGAGTGTCCTGTGGCAAAGGAACGTTGGCTGTTGCTATAATTATCCACGGCCTGGTTCTGGGACTGTCTTCAGTCGTTTCCAGTTCTGTAGCTTTTGCAAATAGAGACACAAAACTGCTGATCCATTGGGTGTGGCCGCTGAGCTTTGAATAACTGTCTAGTGCTGGGGAGGACTGAGGCGGGACCAGAGAGTTGAGATGAGACGGGAGGGTGAAGGTTGAGTGGGAGAGGCACAGTGGGTGGAGAGTGGGGGTCGGGGTGGAGGGTTTGTGGTGAGAGAGGCAAAGTTGGGAAGATAAGACCCTACGGGAAGAGTTTTGGGCGCCAGCAGGCTCTAGGGCGCCACCTTAAACATGGGATTGCTGAATACCGCGCCTTATGCTCTTTTTTAGAATGCAGGGTCCAAGAGGCCATTTTAGAAAGACTTCTATTTAAAAGTTTAAATGCCCATCCTGTAAAGGTTTCACCTTCAGCTATTCAGGAAATTCTTCCCTATAAAATGACTCATTTATTCCCCAAGGATTCCACATGGCTATGGTATTTTTTTCCTGGGCCAACCACAAAGACATCAGTTCCTGGAAGATTGTTCCCATTTTGTCGTGAACTATCCTGTGGAGGTTTTTTTTTTTTTTGAGATGGAGTCTCACTCCATTGCTCAGACTGGAGTGCAGTGACACGATCTCAGCTCACTGCAACCTCCACCTCCCGGGTTCAAGCCATTCTCCTGCCTCAGCCTCCCGAGTAGGTGAGATTACAGGCATACAGCACCATGCCTAACTAATTTTTGTATTTTTGGTAGAGACAGGGTTTCGGTATGTTGGCCAGGATGGTTGTGGAGGTAATATTTTTGAATTCTCAATTATGGAGAAATTTTAGATCCTTTTAGGAATTAGTTCTAAAGTCTTTACGCATGGTCTTTCTCTTACTATTGACTCTGACAAATGGAAATGTTTTATGATCTCTAGATTGATTAAATTTGGATTTCTTCTTAATTTACTTAAAAAGGCAACTTGGGCTGGGCGTGGTGGCTCATGCCTGTAATCCCAGCACTTTGGGAGGCCGAGGTCAGCTGATCACGAGGTCAAGAGATTGAGACCATCCTTGCCAACATGATGAAACCCTGTCTCTACTAAAAATACAAAAATTACCTGTGCATGGTGGTGTGCGCCTGTAATCCCAGCTGCTCGGGAGGCTGAGGCAGGAGAATTGCTTGAACCCAGGAGGTAGAGGTTGCAGTGAACCAAGATTGCATCATTGCTTCTGCATGTAGGCAAGCATGAAAAAAAAAAAAAAAAGATTGCATCATTGCACTCCAGCCTGGCGACAGAGTGAGACACCGTCTCAAAAATAAATAAATAAATAAAAGGCAACTTGAAGTCCCACTCTACCACATTGTAGCCACCTCGCCTCCAGGATACCTGAGACCACCTTCTCTCCAGGTCCTAAGGGTCTTTTATTCTTTTTCTTGATCTCAGCAGTTGATTCCACCATCCTCACCTGTCTGCTTTCCAAAGCTCAGCGCTTGCTCTCCTTCTCTTCTTGTCACTATTTGCTCAAGAAGGTATTTCCCCCCCTTTAATCATTTTGGTAAAAATGTCACAAAATTAAACATTTTAATCAATTTTTTTCATGCAACTCAAAAGCTGTTCTAAAGTGAAAAGTGAAGGTCCCGGCTGCTCCGGGCTCCTGTCAAGTCACCCCTACTGGACCTGGTGTCCACACCACCTCTCTGAGAGCTCCCCCAGGCTGGAGGCTTCCGATTTGGTCTGAGAATCAGGGTCTCCAGTCCCATCTCCTGGTGCTCTAGTCCTGCCTTTCTCTGGACATGATCATGAAAGTCTCTCATTTCAGATTCAGCACGTCTCCAGATCTGGTTGGTTTGTTTATTTGTTTTTGAGACACAGTTTCACTCTGTCATTCAGGCTGGAGTGCAGTGGCATACTCTTGGCTCACTGCAGCCTCCACCTCCTGGGTTGAAGCTATTCCCCTGCCTCAGCCTCCTGAGTAGCTGGGATTACAGGCTTGTGCCACCATGCACAGCTAATTTTTGTATTATTAGTAGAGACGGGGGTTTCACCATGTTGACCAGGCTGGCCTTGAACTCCTGTCCTCAGGTGATCCGACCGCCTTGGCCTCCCAAAGTGTTGGGAATTAGGTGTGAGCCACCACATCCGACCAAGATCTGTTGGTGGTACACACGTCTAAAACCACTGTGAACAGACCCAAAATGACCTGTAAGAGGGGTTTCTTATATTTAGTCTTGGGAAAGATATTTGACCTCTGTGTCTCAGTTTCCTCATCTGTAACTTGCAGGAAATTAGGGCACCATGATCCCCTAATTCTCTTTTGTTTCGACCATTCTATGCATCTAGCCTCCTTCTCAATGAATATTTCTGGGCTTTTCCTGCTCTTGTCATTTTCTGCCCAGCAGAAGGGCTTGTGTGGGGGTGTGGAGGTCAGGGCAAGTGCATTCATCTCTGGGCTGGCTGGTGCCTCTCGATCACTGGGCCCTTCTGGACTTTAGTTTTCTCTTCTGAGAAATGAGGTGCCAGGACAGTGTGAGCTCCAGGGGAGTTTCTGGTCCTGACATCCCATGATTTTCATGACTTC
This sequence comes from Ateles fusciceps, assembly GCA_036589455.1. NCBI lineage: Eukaryota > Metazoa > Chordata > Mammalia > Primates > Atelidae > Ateles > Ateles fusciceps. Next base: position 23,703,490 of record JAZHEH010000681.1, on the reverse strand, counting down.
CTCCTCCCCAGGGGTGACCCCTGATGCTGAAGGAACAGTCAGCGCGGGGGTAGGTGAGGGCTGCTTTCCGTGTAGACTGAAGGTTTTGGGCAGGGGACAGGCTGGAGGAGCTGGACCTATTTCCAGTGCTCCTGAGTCAGTTCCCTGTGGTCTGACTTTATTTTTTCATGTGAAGTGTTGTGAAATCTCAAAATATCACCCACGCCCACATTCAACTGTGAGTATGTTTGTGCTGCATTCCAACACCAAGTATGAGTGCTCTGGGGACGCTCTCTTGCCTGGGAGCTTGGGAACCCCTGCTCCTTGCCCTTGTGTGGGGAGTTTGGAGAGGTGCAGGGGTGACCAGTCATCCCGGTTTGCCCTGCACTGTCCTGCTTTTAGCACCCGAGAGGCTTATCCCAGGAAACCCCTCAGTCCAAACCGGGACAGGTGGCAATCCTGCCTAGTTCCACATCAGGACATGGCCCGGTTCCTTAGTGGGACAGGTGACAGTTAAACAGAGAAGCCAGGAGGGCAGTGGACTTTGGAATCAGCTGGGGTACTTGGGGCAAATCCTAGGTCCCACCCTAGAGCATCTGATTCGGTAGATCTGGAGCAGGGACCAGGAATTCATATTTATTGATTTATTTTAATTAATTATTTAATTTATTTTTGAGACGGAGTCTTGCACTGTTGCCCAGGCTGGAGTGCAATGGTGTGATATTGGCTCACTGCAACCTCCGCCTCCTGGGTTCAAGCGATTTTCCTGCCTCAGCCTCCCAAGTAGCTGGGACTACAGGTGCCCGCCACCATGCCTGGCTAATTTTTGTATTTTTAGTAGAGATGGGGTTTCACTCTGTTGGCCAGGCTGGTCTCAAACTCCTGACCTTGTGATCTGCCTGCCTTGGCCTTCCAAAGTGCTGGGATTACAGACGTGAGCCACCATGCCTGGGCAGAATTCACATTTAATAAGCCCTCCCAGCTGGGTGCGGTGGCTCAGACCTGTAATCCCAGCAATTTGGGAGGCTGAGGCGGGTGGATCACCTGAGGTTGGGAGTTTGAGACCAGCCTGGGCAACATGGTGAAACCTGTCTCTACAGAGCAGAGCTAGCCCCTGTCCTCAAGAGGTTTATAACACAGGCCAGAGAAGCCAGGTAGGGAACAAATGAACCCTGACACACAGAGTGAAATGAGAGCTATAATGTGTTTCGGCCAATTTTTCTGCCCCCTCCCACCCTCCAAAGTAATTCGGTCCTTACAAAGCTTGGCTTTGTTGGTTATAAGGGGTGACTTGGCATTTTCCAGCAGGGGGACTCGCAGGGAGGGTGAGTTAGTTGCAGAAAGTGACTGTACACTCCAGCTTACGCCAGACTCTCCCGTCTCAGAACTATGGTGCACTCTGTACTGTATCATGTGGCCCCTCTGGTGAGAGGATCATGAGGGACGTCTCTAAGGTCCATTGCAGCTCTGACCTTCTGACAGTGGGTGAGGAAGTAGTCCTATTCTTATTCTTGGCAAACAGCTGTCAGTTCTGTTGCTTATGAACTAAGCCTTTTCTTTCTTTCTCCCTTTCTTCCTTTCCTCCCTTTCCCCTCCCCTCCCCTCCCTCCTTCCCTCCCTCTCGCTCTCTCTTTCTTCCTTTCTTCTTTCTGACGGATTTTCACTCTTGTTGCCCACGCTGGAGTGTAATGATGTGATCTCTGCTCACTGCGACCTCCGCCTCCCGGGTTCAAGCGATTCTCCTGCCTCAGCCTTCTGAGTAGCTGGGATTACAGGCATGTGCCACCACGCCTGGCTGCTTTTGTATTTTTAGTTGAGAGAGGGTTTCACTATGTTGGTCAAGCTGGTCTCGAACTCCTTTTCTAAGGTGAATCGATGAGCTGGAGTCCTTAGGGCGCTACATTACTGGGATGTTTTGAACAGTTCCTTAGGTGACTCCAGGTAAAGGTCTTGCTTGTTCCCGGGGGCTCATTCCTACTGACACAGGACAAAGAGCAGAAGGCATCCTAGGAGTGGAGAGGAAAAAAATGATGACTATCCGAACCACCTGCTCCAGACTCAGCCAGAGGCAGTGGCAGGGACGGGGCTTATAAGTGTGGATTCCTAGTCTCTGATCCAAATCTACTGAATGATCTACAGGCCTTCAGAGGAGGCAGGGCTCTGCTGTGGGACATGAGGTTGATAGGCTCCTGGGGGGACATGCCACCACCGAGGTTCTAGGGAGACCAGCCTCAAACGGCAGCCTGGAACTATGGGGCCGAGCCTCACACCTGGCCAGGGAGTGTCCATCAGGGTCAAGCTGGTCTGAGCCCCATCCCAGCCAAGTGGGTTGAAATATCAGTCATGCATCATCTGAGTGCTCTTAGGCAGGTTATTAACCTCTCTGAGTGTCAGTTTTCCCCTTTGTAAAATTGGGTGACAATGTTCCCTATGTTGTCACTAGATTGAATGAGATAAGCATGTAAACTGCCTAAGTCATGAAGACCGCCTAGCACAGTGCTTGACCTGTAATAAGGTTAACCTCTATTATCATTATCAGCCACAGAAAGAGGCAAAGGCCAATGATGAGGTCTGTATTTGTTTACTGCAACAAAATAACACAGCCTGAGTGGGTTAAACAACATAAATTTATTTTGTCACCATTCTGGAGGCTGGAAGTCCAAGGTCAAGGTGCCTGCAGGGTTAGTTTTCCCAGAGGCCTCTCTCAGTTTACAGATGCTGTCTTTTCCCTGCGTCCTCACATGGTCTTGCCTCTGTGCTCGTGTACCCCTTGTGTCTCTTTGTGTGTCTGACTTTCCTCTTTTTTTCTGAGGTAGAGTTTTACTCTTGTTGCCCAGGCTGGAGTGCAGTGTCATGATCTCGGCTCACTGCAACCTCCACCTCCCAGGTTCAAGTTATTCTCCTGCCTCAGGCTCCCAAGTAGCTGGGCTTATAGGCATGTGCTACCGCGTCTGGCTAATTTTTTGTATTTTTAGTAGAGACGGGGTTTCACCATGTTGGCCAGGCTGGTCTTGAACTCCTGATCTCAGGCAATCCACCTGCCTCAGCCTCCCAAAGTGCTAGGATTACAGGTGTGAGCCACTGCACTCAGCAAGATGGGAGGGATCCTTTTCAAATTATTGGGCAGTCTTGGACAGTAACTTAGAATTTCTGACTGTGCACACGGCAACATGTGTTGCGACACAGTTCTCTGGTTGAGACGTGTTCCTGGAACTTAGCCCGCTAAATCCAGACCTAGAATTCAAACTCCCCCTCTGACTTCCAGACGCTCCTCAAGTCACCCATTCCTTTTGGTGGACTGAGACACCCTTGAATGCTCTCTCAGCTCTTACAGACACCAGACTGTAGCCTTCTTGCAAGGCAGTGGTACAGTGCCAAATTCAGGTCCTGGGTTCTAATCCTGGTTCTGCTGTTGACTAGCTGGGTCTCCTGGGGTGTTTCTAAGCCTCAGTTTCCCCATCTCTGAGTTGACATGTTCCTGACACACAGTAAGTACTCAGTAAATTATGGCAAAATTATTATTCTTATTATTGTTACCACTCATTTGACTTCTGCAATCCAAAAGGTACTGAATGTCATGGTTTCTCCTGGAATGAGGATGAGGTGGAAAAGATTACCCTGGAGCTAAAGTGGTCATCAGGGAAGCTGATGACAAGTTGGGCAAGAGCAGTAATGACTAGCTTTAAGGCATTGATTATGGAAGATCAGTCTGGGGGCCAGGTGCGGTGGCTCACGGCTGTAATCCCAGCACTTTGGGAGACCGAGGCAGACAGATCACGAGGTCAGAAGTTTGAGATCAGCCTGGTCAACATGGTGAAACTCTGTCTCTAAAAAAAAGAATACAAAAATTAGCTGGGCACAGTGGTGCGCGCCTGTAGTCCCAGCTACTCAGGAGGCTGAGGCAGGAGAATCGCTTGAACCAGGGAAGCAGAGGTTGCAGTGAGCCGAGATCATGCCACTGCACTCCAGCCTGGTGACAGAGTGAGACTCTGTCTAAAAAAAAGTCAGTCTGCATTGTGGGATAAAGCAGACACATTCCTTCTGTCATGCCGCTGAGGTGATGGTGTCCATTTCTCCAGAAATGAGGTAAAGGAAGCCTCAGCCTCCTGAGTGGCTCATAGATAGGGGTGGGGTTTGGAGGTGGGGTGCTCCTGGGACATATGACTTTGTTTTGGGCAGCAGGTGGGTGGAGGGGATGCATATTATTCTTGCAAAATTTGCTGAAACTCCTTTGTTGAGCCAGAGGCTCATTCTGTTGCTCAGGCTGGAGTGCAGTGGTGTGATCTCAGCTCACTGCAACCTCCGCCTCCAGGGTTCAAGTGATTCTCCTGCCTCAGCCTCCTGAGTAGCTGGGACTACAGGTGCATGCCACCATGCCTGGCTAATTTTTTTTTTTTTAATTAGAGATGGGGTTTCACCATGTTAGCCAGGGTGGTCTCAATCTCCTGACCTCGTGATCCTCCCAAATCTTTTTTTTTTTTTTTAAAGAAAGGGTTTCACCATGTTGGTCAGGCTGGTCTTGAACTCCCGACCTCAGGCGATCCGCCCACCTTGGCCTCCCAAAGTGCTTGGATTACAGGCGTGAGCCACCACGCCCGGCCCTTCCTGGAATCTTGAACTGAGCTTGTCACCCACCTTCTCTACTCGTTAAAAATATAATGAGCTTTTAATATTTACTGCCATCAGCATCTATGGAGTGTCTGGTGCCGTGCTAAGTGCCCAGAATGCAAACATGAGAAAGGTGTCCCAGTCTGAAAGTCCCATGCGCTGTTGGCTGTCAGACTGCTCTGCTGATGACTTCCTTTCTCTTCCCTGGTGGAGAAGGTCGAGGAGGGTATTGCAGGCAAGGGAGACGGCCAGAGCAAAGGCTTGGAGGTCTGACAGTGCAGGGCACTTTCGGGTCATGGTGAGTGACACAGCACAGCTGGAGCTGCCGTTTGTCTGGGCTGGCTGATGGTGAGGCCTTATGTCTGGGCGCAGGGAGCTGCTGGAGATTTTTAAATTTAATTTTTAAAATTATTTATTTTTAAATAGAGGCCGGGCATGCTGGCTCACACCTGTAATCCCAGTACTTTGGGAGGTCAAGGAGGGTGGATCATCTGAGGTCAGGAGTTTGAGAGCAGCTTGGCCAACATGATAAAACCACATCTCTACTAAAATACAAACCAATCCAAACCAAACCAAACCCCAAAAAATTAGCCAGGCGTGGTGGCGGGCACCTGTAATCTCAGCTACTTGGGAGGCTGAGGTAGGAGAATTGCTTGAAACTGGGAGGCAGTGGTTGTGGTGAGCTGAGATTGTGCCACTGCACTCCAGCCTGGGCAATAAGAGTAGAACTCCATTTGAAAAAAAAAAAAAAACAATACAATACAATACAATACAATACAATACAAGAGATAGGGTCTTGCTATGCTGCCCAGGCTGGTCTCAAACTCTTGGGCTCAAGCAAACCGCCTGCCTCAGCCTCCCAAAGCGCTGGGATTACAGGCATGAGCCACTGCCCCCAGGCTCCACTGGAGATTTTCATGCAGGAAAAAGACCCGCGTTGACCTTTGTTTTAATCATAATCATAATCACAGCAATTCTACCTTTCAGTATCGAGCATTTTCTTTGTACGGGGCATCAGCTAAGATACTTTATCATGAGTTATCTCACTGAATCCCACATTACGGATGAGGCTAGGAGAGTCCAGCAAGCCCAGTCACATAGCAGTGAGCTGCGATGAACCACCACATTGGAAGAGTTCAATAAAGGTTAGTCATTGTTATGTTTGCGAATATCTGTTTTTGAGTGTCCCCTGGCATGCCAGGTGTTGGGTGGTACCTTCAGGTTTGAAATTGCCTGGGTTGGTGCCAGGGAGCTGAACTAATAAAACCATTCCATCAGAGTAGATGCAGAATAGAGTGTGCTACCAGCTTCAGCCCCTGCTCTCCCGGTTGCTGTGGTTATAACCCGGGCACCTGGTTCTCTCTCGGTCGCTGGCACCTCTCCAGCCCAGGCCTGGGGGACCCTGCTCCACCCGGCATTGCTCCACAGCTGCCTCTCTGAGGTTGCCTCCTGCTTCCCTCTCTGGTTTCAGTTTTGCTACAGCTGAGCAGGAGGCAGACCCCCCAGGTGGCAGGGTGCAGGTGGACTGGAGCGACCAAGGCCAGGTGGTTATGGAAAGTCGCCAGGAGAGGCAAGGTGAAGGCTGGAAGGGCCCCAGCCAGGGAATGGAGGGAGAGAGTGCGTCGCTTTCAGAAATATGCTGGAGTTAGAATTGATAGCCTGTGACAACTTCACACCATGACAAGGGAGAGCAAGAAGTGAAAAATGAACGTGACTTGCAGCTCGAATGACCTGATGGCTCTGTGTGGTGAGCCTTACCCATTCCCCACAACTTTCAATACCATCTGTAGGTTGACAATCCCCAGCTCCCTGGGCTCCAGCCTTGAACACTCAGCTGCCCCTTGTCATCTTCACTTGATGTCTCTCAGGCATTTCAAGCTCAGCACTTCCCAAATGGAACTCAAATTGGAGCTCCAAAATGATTCACCTCCCCCACCTCTGAACCTGCTTCTCCATCTTAACAAATAGTTGCTGCTGCCCGCCTTCAACTAGAAAACTTGTCACCGGGCGCGGTAGCTCACACCTATAATCCCAGCACTTTGGGAGGTCGAGGTGGGTGGATCAACTGAGGTCAAGAGTTTGAGACCAGCCTGACCAACATGGAGAAACCCCGTCTCTACTAAAAATACAAAATTAGCCATGTGTGGTGGCGCATGCCTGTAATCCTAGCTACTTGGGAGGCTAAGGCAGGAGAATCGCTTGAATCCAGGAGGCGGAGGTTGCCATAAGCCGAGATCGTGCCATTGCACTCCAGCCTGGGCAATGAGAGTGAAACTCTGTCAAAAAAAAAAAAAACTTGAGTGTCGTCCTCAATGCCTCCCTCTTCCTCAGGTCTCACAGCCCCTTGCCAGCAAGTGCCATCAGTTCTCCACTGGAAAGACATCACAAAGGTGGCCACCTCTCTCCATCTGTACCGCCACCTCTGCAGGTCAAGGCACCGCCATCTCACCTGGATGGCCGTGATCTGCATTCCAGCTCCAAATTGCAGCCCCAGGGCTCTTTTAGGGACACACATTTGATTGTTAATCCTCATATCCAATGACTTCCAGCCACATTTAGTGTAACAACCTCCACCTTTCTGTGGCTTCCAAGGTTCTATGCCAGATTCCAGCTTCATCTAATGTCCCCTGTCCTCATCACTCACGTCCCTCTAGCCTCACTGGCTTCCTTTTGGTCCCCGCACACGCCACGTCTTTCCTTCCTCAGGGCCTCATCCAGGGTTCACCATTGTCCCCACTGTCAGGAGTGCTCGTCCTCGCCTTTGCGTGGCTGGCTCCTTCCCATCCTTCAAACTTCAGCCTGAATGTCCCCTCTCAGGTCACTGCCCACGACCTAAGGGGCTCCACAGGCCCTCTCTGCATCCTCTTAGCCAATCATTTCATTCAGAGCACACACTGATCACGACTTGAAATTTTGTTTTTTTCCTTTTTTTTTTTTTTTTTTTTTGAGATGGAGTCTTGCTCTGTCACCCAGGCTGGAGAGTAAACGTGCAATCTTGGCTCACTGTAACCTCTACCTCCTGGGTTCAAGTGATTCTCCTGCCTCAGCCTCCCGAGTAGCTGGGATGATAGGCGTGCGCCACCACACCCAGCTAATTTTTGTATTTTTAGTAGAGACGGGATTTCACCAGGTTGGCCAGGCTGGTCTTGAACTCCTGACCTCAGGTGATCTGCCCACCTGAGCCTCCCAAAGTACTGGGATTACAGGCGTGAGCCACCGTGCCCAGCACAACTTGGAATTTTTTAATTGTTTATCTTATTTATAGTGTCTCTCCCCCCACTAGAGTGTCAACTCTGCCATACCTATTGAAACATGGAAGGCGCCAACAGGTATTCACTGAGTTGACAAACAGGTACATGATGAGGGCATGAACTTCAGAGGTGCATGGGGCACGGAGGGCCAGGAGAACACTGACATTCAAGGAGTGGGCAGAGGGACTGACTGTCAAGGAGACTTGATAAGGAGGGACAGAGGGTGGAGGCAATTACCAAGGGAGGAGGGCTGCATCAGCTGGGGAGGCTTTTTGCTGTGGGTAACAGCAAAGCTGTCCAGGTGATTAGATTAAAGCACTGATTTTTCTCACAGTCTGGGTGTTCAGCAGCAAAGCCCTGTGTCAGTGTCCCCCAGGTGCTCCCAGCCTTCTCCTAGCCTTGAGCATCACATCCTCACATAACTGTTCAGAGGCGGGAAACAGCAGCTGCGTGGAGCAGACGCTCTCCTCATGCCTCTTTTATTGGTGGGATGCGGGGTGATGATGATGGAAGGATTGTTCCGGAAGACCCCTGCTCGTCTTCACCTAGATCCCACTGGACAGAAGGACACACGTTTGCTGTGGACCAGGGGCTGTGCCTGTCTTGCTGAAATCAAAGAATCTCTTTCCTGTCCTTGAACAAACAGGATTCTTCTGGCCAAGGGGGAGGGGAATGGCTTTTGAGTAAGGAAGGAATCGCGTTTGCCATAAACACATTTCATAAGGAAGAGTTTTTCTGCTGCATTAATTCATGCAGGGAGGTCAAGTGGGATGGGTGCTGAGAAGTAGCCCCAGATGTGACGCTTAGTGCACTATGTGTGGCCCTTGAGAGGGCTGTTTCCATAGAGTGGCTGGGCTTGATTGTGTTTTGGAGGGCTTAGGAATTACCAAGAGAAGTTCAGGAGGTGAAGGGAGACTACCAGGAAGCCTGGTGTGGAAGGTAAGAGGAGAGGTGGCACCATCACCGGGTGCAGGAGGCAGACACAGGGAGATCTTTTCAGTTTTGGGCAGACCCGATGATGTTTACAGGCTGAGCAAAAGGAGTTGGTGAGAGAGAGGTAAAGATTTGGAAGCAAGGTGGGATAATTGGCTGGGTGCGGTGGCTCATGCTTGTAATCCCAGCACTTTGGGAGGCTGAGGCGGGTGGATCATGAGGTCAGGGGTTCGAGATCAGCTTAACATGGAGAAACCCGGTCTCTACTAAAAATACGAAATTAGCCTGGTGTGGTGGTGCATGCCTGTAATCCTAGCTACTTGGGAGGCTGAGGCAGGAGAATTGCTTTAAGCCAGGAGGCAGAGATTTCGGTGAGCCAAGATTGTGCCATTGCACTCCTGCTGGGCAACAAGAGTGAAACTCTGTCTCAAAAAAAAAAAAAAAAAAAAAAGATGGGATAATTGATCCCCCACGTCCTCAAGGAGGCATGGAGGTGGCATAGAGTGCACAAGAGGTGGTGGCTGTCACTGGAACAAACAGGAAGTCTTTTCTGAGAAGACTCTGTTGCCTTTTGAGACAGGAGGGCAGGAGGATGGATGGCAAAACATGAAGATGCCCAGCCAGGACAAAGATTCCCCTCACTTTCCTTTGTGTGGCAGTGGGCTCATTCAGAGATTGAATCCATGACCTTCACCTTTCCTGCATCTTTGTTTTAATGGTCTGACATAATAGACTCTTTAGAAAATCCCAGATCACATCTGTGTGGTCGTACGCTGGGAAGTCCCAGGACAAAGGCCACTCCTTGGATTTTGTTTGGTTGAATGGAAATGTCTAGTACATAGTCATGGGTGTGGCTATTATGGGATGCAATCCAGAGAGCACAGGTCACTTAACAAACAGCACAGAGCCACCGGATCCTGCGGAGTCAGGTGGGCAGCCAGAGGGAGGGAGAGAGCCCTGAGCTGGGGAGAGAGGACTTGAGTTTCAGGTTCCAGGTTCAGGTCCTGCTCAAGCACTTACAAGCTGGGCTTCACTGGCGCCCTCCAAGCCTGCGACCTCATCTGCAGGGGGGTGGGTTGGCAGCTCTTCTCCTCCCTTCCCTGCCCATAGTTATAAAATGTACTAGGTCCTTATAGGAAATTAATCAAATGCCTTCCTGCCCCTTCTTCATCCCTCCCTGGGGGAGCCTGCCCCCTCCTCAGTTCCACCCAGAATAGGATGGTATTTTTGTTTTGGTTTGCTTGTTTGTTTTGGTTTGTTTGTTCGTTTTGAGATGGAGTCTTGCTCTATCGCCCAAGCTGGAGTACAGTGGCGCGATCTTGGCTCACTGCAACCTCTGTCTCCCAGGTTGAAGCGACTCTCCTGCCTCAGCCTCCTGAGTAGCTAGGACTACAAGTGCATGCCCCTACGACCAGCTAACTTTGTATTTTTAGTAGAAACAGGGTTTTACTATGTTGGCCAGGCTGGTCTGGCACTCCTAACCTCAGGTGATCTGCCTGCCTCGTCATCGCAAAGTGCTGGAATTACAGGCATGAGCCACTGCACCTGGTCTGTTTGTTTTTGAAACTGGGTCTTACTCTGTCGCCCAGGCTGGAGTGCAGTGGTGCAATCATGGCTCACTATAGTCTTGACCTTCCGTGATCAAGTGATCCTCCCCATTCAGCCTCCCAAAGTGCTGGGATTACAGGCCTGAGCCACGGTGTCGGGCCGGGATATTGTTTTTCTTCGCCGTCACCCCTGGTTGCTCACTTCTGGCATCTTTCCTCCTTTGTTTTGGGAATGATGGCATGGGGCCCCAGGGAGTAGGGTTGGGAGCCAAATCTTTCTCCTCTATTTATGCAGATCGTAGCTATGGATGCAGCAAAAAGCAAACAGAAGTTTGACAAGATATATGAGCTCAGTATTCCACAACATTTAAAGCTTGTGTGCACTTACGTAGGAGGCATAAAACATAACATCATGGGCCAGGTGCAGTGGCTCACGCCTGTAATCCCGGCACTTTGGAAGGCCGAGCTGGGTGGATCACCTGAGGTTGGGAGTTCGAGACCAGCCTGACCAACACGGAGAAACCCCGTCTTCTACTAAAAGTACAAAATTAGCTGGGCGTGGTGGCACATGCCTATAATCCCAGCTACTCGGGAGGCTGAGGCAGGAGAATTGCTTGAACCTGGGAGGCGGAGGTTGCAGTGAGCCGAGATTGTGCCACTGCACTCCAGCCTGGGCAACAAGGGTGAAACTCTGTCTCAAAAAACAAACAAACAAACAAACAAAACACATTATGTTAAAATGAATAGTAGCCCCAACAGAAAAAAAATAGTGCATTCTAAAGCAAAAGTTCTTAGTGGGAATGTTCAGAAGCCTGGTTGGTTTGACTGACACTAGCTCTGTGTGTCTCCTTCTTGGAAGCTCCGTCATATCCCTGTCATTGCCGTCTCCCAGGGGGAGAGTTCGGAAGGAACCATGTTTCCTTTTTAGGCCACCTCTTTATTCATCTAGCACATGGGGGAGGACTGTGACCGAAGGAGGGCTCCGTGCACGTCTCCCATGTTGTTGGAGGAGGTAGTGTTGGTAACGGGCGAGGACCAGAGTCATCTGGTCCCAGCAAAGCTGCTTCCATCGGATCGGTCCTGCCCCTTGGCTGGGCCGCCTGGACTTTGCTTCATCATCTCCAAAAGGAGATTAAAGATTGTTTCTCCCTCACGGGAAGGCTCTGGGATTTGGTGAGCTTATACTTGTTTAGGAAAGTATCTGGCACAGGGTCACCGCCCTTGTCCCATCACATCTGCCCAGATGAAATCAGGCAATCAACCGACACACCCGGAGTGCCCATGGCGTGTGCGGGCTATGCCCCATAGGAAAGGGGCGTCAGAGGTGACTCTGCCCTCAAGGAATCCGCATCTAGCAGGAGAAAGAAAGCTGACACTGTGGAAATAAGTAGAGAGCTAGCAAGTCCACCGGGACCCGCACTTCCCCACGGCGCGGACATCCTGGAGGCTGAGGAGCTGCCAGGCGAGTCACGCTGTCAGCCAGCCCTGCCTAATCTCCTGGCAGCCAGAGCAGAGAAAGCAGAATCTGGCATTCATTGTGCGGTTGTTTCTAATTTCCTTCCACTTTCGAGATCCTCTTCTAAGGGAGAACAGTACCCTGAATGATGGAGTGCAGACTTCCTTGGCTGGGCACGCACCCTGCTGTGGCAGAGGTCAGGCACTCGCAGGGCGGCTGACATTTGATTCCAGCCTCTGAGAAGCTCCTCTGACAGTGGGGTTTGGTGGCTGGTTTGAGTCCCAGGGCATAGAACAAATCCTCCCGTCTCACTTATGAGTATTGTCTTCAAAGTTCCCCTATCTGCCAGAGAAGAATAGTCTTTTATGTTATCACCAGGGTTCTCATGAGGCTGGGTGGGTGGAGGGGGCCATAGAACCCCAGAACTCTCTGTAGGACCCACATCTGGAGCCAAGAGGCCACTCTGTGCCACCACACCCCCAACAGGAGGGGGACAACATTGGCCTCTTGAGAGTGCTGCCTGGCAGGTCCCGCTCACAGACCACGCCTGAGAGGACCCTCAGCAGAGGACCCAGGCTGATATTTCTACAGCCGATGCCTCATAAGGCTGGCCGGGGCAGGAGGCCTAGGGCTGTGTCCAAGGAATGGGGTGGGGTTTCCTCATTCCTTGCTGTCTTCATACTTGGCCTTCTATTTGTAGATTTCAGTAATTTATCAGCCTTTCTGGGTTCCCCTTTCATCACCAGAAGCAGAGTGAACCCAAGGTGAGAAACCCACATGCCTAAAGGGCCGAGAGAGGCTAAGGGGCATTTGATGATGACCTTCAAGTCTATGGGGTTGTATCGAGGAAGATGCTCTGGGCGTGGCAGCTGGGAGGGCGTGCGAGGGGCTGCACAGCCCCAGGAGGCCCCAGCAGGGTCAGCTGTCTTCAAGATGTGCAAGGCCCGAGCCGGGTCTCCCCGGGCTTAGGTCACCCAGGTGCATCCTCACCCACATGCCATCCTCACTACTGTTTGTTTAATATTTTCCTTTTGTTTTTTTGAAATGGAGTCTCACTCTGTCTCACCCAGGCTGGAGTGCAGTGGCACAATCTCCGCTTGCTGCAGCCTCTGCCTCCCAGGTCAAGCAATTCTCCTGTCTCAGCCTCCCAGGTAGCTGGGACTACAGGTGTGTGCCACCACGCCTGATTAATTTTGTATTTTTAGTAGAGACGTGGTTTCACCCTGTTGGCCAGGCTGGTCTCAAACTCCTGACATCAGGTGATCTACCTGCCTCAGCCTCCCAAAGTGCTGGGATTACAGGCATGAGCCACTGCACCCGGCTACCCTGTAGTTTTTATAAAGTATTTAGAGATAGTGTCTGGTACATAGTAAGCACTTGAAAGATCTTGGCTGAGGGCCCTCGACCATCCTGGGGATCTGCCTTTATGGAGACGGGGCTGGGACGGACACTGCTGGACTCCCTCTGGCTCTCTGCAGTCTCCGTTGCTCCCTGACTTCTCTATTGGGTCAGGTGTGACCAGGTAGCATGAGCCTCGCTTCCCTCATGATTATAGGGTTAAACTAAGATGTGATTATGACGTGCGTCATCATGGAATATCCCCACCGCAATCGGTGGCCATCTCTGTCCACTAGAGGCTCAGAAACGGGCTCCCAGGAACGGACCCTGGTGTGCACTACTGGGGCTTGTGGGATCTGTGTCTGCCGTTCCCTCTGGCCAGCCACGGGTTGTTTCTGGAATGGGGCTTGTGGGAGGGAGGGAGGAAGGAGCTGTGGGAAGCAATCCCAGGTTCCTTGGTGGGACTGGAAACTCTGCCTCAGGCCTTGGAATTTGGACTTCCCTGTTTGGCCTGGCACTTTTTCCCCCCACATTTCGTCTCTGACACATCCTCTCCCTCCCTCTCTCAGCATCGTTTCCTCATCGTAAAATGAGGGGGTTGCACTAGATCATATCTAAGGCCCCTGTGAGTTGGAGACAGCCCCGATTCTACCTCCCGGGCACCCCCCTCATTTTCCTTTGGGTCTCTTGACTGGCAGTGAGTGGAGAGGTGGGAAGGAGGAGAGAAATCTCAGTAGCTGTGCATCAGGCCACATGCAGGTCGGCCCCGCGGCGAGGAGCTGTCCAGTCCAAAATGTGAATAGGGCCAAGGTGGAGAAGCCCTGTTTTAGGGAAGGAAAGACAGAAGAGAGGAGAGACTTAAAAGACAAATGTGGTCGGACACAGTGGCTCACGCCTGTAATCCTATCATTTTGGGAGGCTGAGGTGGGTGGATCACTTGAGGTCAGGAGTTCTAGACCAACCTGGCTAACATGGCAAAACCTTGTCTCTACTAAAAATGCAAAAATTAGTCAGGCATGATGGTGCATGCCTGTAGTCCCAGCTACTCTGGAGGCTGAGGCAGGAGAATCACCTGAGCCAGGGGAGACGGAGGTTGCAGTAAGCTGAGATCGCGCCACTGCACTCTAGCCTTGGCGACAGAGTGGGACTCTATCTCAAAACACAACAAAACAAACAAAACAAAACACCAAAACACACACACATAAAAATCCAAAACAAACCAAAAAGAAAGAAAGACAAATGCACAAATGCCCTACAAACAATCAATGGTTAGACAAATGATAATGAAAGGGAACATTTAGGGAGAAGGAAAAATCTCCTTCATAATCCCTGTGGGCAAAGGGTTGATGAAGGAGATTGGGACAAGTTGCCAGGATAGGGAAGGATGGGGTTGCAAAGTGATCACAGCTGGGCTGCCTCAAGTTTAAGTTGCCGACCTTAGAGTACAAAGCAGCACTCGCTTTACAGATGAGGAAACTGGGGAAGTTGGGAGGGACGGGTGTCCTCCCCCTCTCCTTCCTGGTTCACTTTGGAAGATGCCGCCTCTCCTAAGGACCCCTCCTGTGGGATTTCAGCAATGCAGCCAGGTCAGCAGTGGTGCCTGTTGATGCCACACAACAACCTTAGGATGGCAGGCTGCATAGTCCAAAGGCCCAGGAAGTCATTATCATATGAGCATTAGCATGTGAGCCGGTCATGATTAGTTTCTCTATGAGACCTTTGCTCCTCACGGGAATCACAACATATCAGTTGTCTCCACTTCAGAGGAAGATACCACATAAAGCAAGACTAAATAAATGAGCAGAGAACAGAGAATGCCTCCATGGCCTTAGGGATGGGCAAACATTTCTAAAACAGAATGCAAACAGCACTAACCATAGAAGAAAAATCGATGAATTAGACTTTATCAAAACTAAATCCTCTCTTCATCTAAGGGCACCACTAAAAAAATGAAAAGGCAAGGCTCAGACTTGGAGAAAATATATATCTGCAATACATATATCTGATAAAGTATTGGTTTCCAGAATACTTGAAGTGCTGCAGATCAGTAAGAAAAATAAAAGTGATCCAGTAAGCAAAATGAGAAAAAGAGGCCGGTTGCAGTGGCTCAGGCATGTAATCCCAGCATTTTGGGAGGCCCAGGTGAGTGGATCACCTGAGGTTAGGATTTCGAGACCAGCCTGACAAACGTGGTGAAACCCTGTCTCTACTAAAAATACAAAAATTAGCCAGGTTTGGTGGCGGGTGCCTGTAATCCCAGCTACTCAGGAGGCTGAGGCAGGAGAATCACTTGAACTCGGGAGGCAGAGGTTGTAGTGAGCTGAGATTGTGCCACTGCACTCCAGCCTGGGTGACAGAACGAGACTCTGTCTCAGAAAAAAATAAAAAAGAGATAAAGACTTGACCAGGCACTAGCAAAAGAGGCTGTCCGGATGGCCACCGGAAACGTGCCCAGCGTCATCATTCATCAGAAATGCAAATTCCCTGGGAGAGGAGTTGAGCCTGGTGGCACAAGCCTGTAATCCTAGTTACTCGGGAGGCTGAGGTGGGAGGATCACTTGAGCCTAAGAGTTTTTATTTTATTTTAATAATATAAAAATACAGAACGCTTCACAAATTTGTGTGTCATCCTTGTGCAGGGGCCATGCTAATCTTCTCTGTATCGTTCCATTTTTAGTATATGTGCTGCCGAAGTGAGCGCGAGCCTAGGCGTTTGAGGCTGCAGTGAGCTATGATCATGCCACCGCACTCTGGTCTCGGTGACAGAGTACAAAGAAATAAAAAATAAAAATAAAAAAAGAACAATACATGCGCACACAACACTCCCACAAAAGGATACTACTACACATCCACCATAATGGCTACAATGAAAAGACTGACAATACCAAGTGTGGTTCAGAATATGGAATTTGGAACACCTAGAACTGTTGTGTATTGTGGTGGGGAGTGTGGATGGGGTACAGCCACTGGGAACATTGTTTGGCAGATTCCATTAAAGCAATAGATATGCCTACTCTACAGCCCAGTAATTTTACTCCTAGGTATGTAAAACTAAGGGATTTGAGCCGGGTGTGGTGGTTCACACCTGTAATCCCAGCACTGTGGGAGGCCGAGGCAGGTGGATAACCTGAGGTCACTTGTTTGAGACCAGCCTGGCCAATATGGCAAAACCCCGTCTCTACTCGAATACAAAAAAAAAAAAAAAAAAAATTAGTTGAGTGTGGTGGCGAGCGTCTGTAATCTCAGCTACTTGGGAGGTGGAGGCAGGAGAATCATTTGAACCCTGGAGGCAGACGTTGCCGTGAGCCATTGCACTCCAGCCTGGGTGACAGAGCAAGACTCTGTCTCAAAACAAAACAAAAAAAACCTAAGGGATTTGAGTGCCTATGCTGACAATAATGTATGTACAAGAATTTTCAAAGGAGTTTCTCAATACCTGAAACACCTCAAATTCCTATTGACAGAAGACTGGAGAAATAAATTGCTGGGCTATTCATATAAGAGTACTATGCAGGCCGGGCGCGGTGGCTCACGCCTGTAGTCCCAGCCCTTTGGGAGGCTGAGGCTGGTGGATCTCGAGGTCAGGAGATCGAGACCATCCTGGCCAACATGGCGAAACCCTGTCTCCACTAAAAATACAAAAATTAGACTGGTGTGGTGGCATGCACCTGTAGTCCCAACTACTCGGGAGCCTGAGGTAGGAGAATCACTTGAACCTGGGAGGTGGAGATTGCAGTGAGCTGAGATCATACCACTGTACTCCAGCCTGGTGGCAGAGCGAGACTCCATCTAAAAAAAAAAAAAGTACTAGGCGATGATGAAAAGATTACATGCTCTGATTCCATTAATATAAAGTTCAAAAAGAGGCAAAGCTGATCTATGATGAGTCAGATCATGGTTCTGTCTGGTGGGGATATGGATTGGGAGGGTGCATGAGGGAACGTTTTGCAGTGCTGGAAATATTCCTTATGTGGCCTGGGGTGGTGGTTATAGAAATGCCTATATATGTAAATAATTATCAAGGTTTCTCTTTAAGATGAGTGCACTTTATGTATTCTGATGAATGTACGTTGCACTTCTATTTTTTAAAAATGAAGAGAAATGCAGATTCTCATGTCCAAGAGAAGTAAAAACAATAATAATTTATGGAGCACCCAATATACACCCACTTGCTTTTAGAGATTATTTGCCTTAATCCATCTAAACCACCTGTCAAACAAAAAATATTATTTACTTGCTACAGAGGAGGAAACTGAGGCTTAGAGAGGGAAAATAGCTTGTCTGAGTATCACAGCTGGTAAGTGTAGGAGTCAGGACTTGAACACCGTATTCTGTGCTGTTGCCGCTTGCTTTGGGATCTGGAGAGTGAATCTTTGTGCAGCATCAAAGCTCCTGCTACTGCCCCAGGTGCCTGCTACTCCCCCCAGGGCATCAGCTGTTGTCGACACCATTCTTCAAAGAGAACTTCATTGTGTGAGCCCCAAGTTCCTCTACCTTCTTCCAAACAAAAACATGCACTGGGGAAACCCAGCCCCTTTATGAACCCTTTCCGTGAATTTGTTCCAATCAGGAAAAGAGCCCGCAGCTTCCTCCCCCACCCTGTTCATCCTAACTGTTCTGTGTTGTGAATTCTCTGAGAATGAAAGGGGATGGGCTAGAGCTGTCAATATTGTGAGCCAGGCTTGAGCTCCAGCTCTGATCCTTTTAAACAGTGAAGCTCTTGGGTAATTATTTAACTTCTCAAAGCCTTTGTTTCCTGGTCTGTGAAAAGTGATAGTGGTACTTCCCTTCTAGTCTCACAGTGAGAGTTAAATGCGGTCATACATAAGAAGTGCCCAGCTCAGTGACAGGTTCATAGCAAGTGTGCAATACAGGGTAGTGTAGAACTGTCAAAGCTGGCTGCGTGCAGCCAGCCTGTAATCCCAGCACTTTGGGAGGCTGAGACAGGAGGATTGCTTGAGTCCAGGAGTTGAAGATCAGCCTGAGTAACATAGTAAAACCCCATCTCTTAAAAATATAATTAACTAAATAAATAAAGCTTTCACTTTCTTGGTGCCTGTTTCCTTCCAAGCCTCTTAAAGAGGCTTAGCACCTTTCCCCTCTAAATAATTCAACACACATTTGGAAAAAAGAAGTTAATGTGAGTGGTTTCTTCCCAAAGTGTAACATATAGTGAATCAATGGGTCAGAATTTCAGCGCTTCACCAAGGAAAGGAGGGCATTTTGAACTAGGGTGGTCAGATGGAGGGTGTGATTTGGGTGAGTCTTCAAAAATGGATAGGATGAAGAGAGAGGACCAGGAAGGTCATTCTCAATTATGGGGGAGGTCCCATTAAGAAAGCTGGATTTTTTTTTTTTTTTTTTTTTGAGACAGAGTTTTGCTCTGTTGCCCAGGCTAGAGTGCAGTGGCGGGATCGTGGATCACTGTGTAACCTCTCTCTCCCAGATTCAAGTGATTCTCCTGCCTCAGCCCCCTGGGTAGCTGAGATTACAGGTGTGTGCCACCAAGCTCAGCTAATTTTTGTATTTTTTTCAAGTAGAGGCAGGGTTTCACCATGTTGGCCAGCCTAGTCTTGAACTCCTGACCTTAGGTGATCTGCCTGCCTCGGCCTCCCAAAATGCAGGGATTACAGGTGTGAGCCATTGCGCCCTGCCTGAAAGCTGGATTTGTTTCTGTTGGAAAAGGAGCTGCTGAGCTTTCTTGAGCGCAGGAGGTATAAGATGAAGCCAGGGGCATGCAGGCCCACATGGGAGGTGAGAGAGGCCAGGCCAGGAGGCCCATGAGAGGACAACTTGTGTGTTCACGAAAGTCAGATGGGGATGAGTTGGGTGTAACTCAGGGAGGAGCACTGGGCTGGGACAGAAGGTGTAGGTAGGCTCTGGGTGCTGGGGAGGGAAGGTGAAGGGCTATGAAGTCTCGAAGCCAATTCCTGCTCAGGTTCATGAAGCAGAAAGAGGAAAGGGAAGAGAGAAAGGCAGCTTGGCCGTGACAGTGAAAGGGATTTCTTAATGGCTGAGGCTAGAGACGGCAGGTGTTTTCGTGGTTCCTACCTTCCTCTGTTCTTTGAATGTTCCCGGGAACACACTGTCCTCTTCTGGTCTCAGCTTTGTATGGGGGGCACCAAAAGGACAGACACAGGCTTTCTGCAAGCTTCCTTTCCACGCCTGCCACATAGAAACCACACAGAGGGAGGCATGGCAAGACCAAAAGACACCCAACAGCAGGACCGTTTAAATCGATCCCTTCCAAAGGCCAGCATTTGTTTAGATGCTCGAGCAGGGAGTGCGAGACCTTCTTTCAGTTTGTGCAAAGTTAACCACCGTCTTCTGATTTTACAGTGAGATGCAAATAGTGTTTTGAAAAAAATCTTTTGTTGTTGTTTCACAGGGCTGTAGCAGTGGCAGGAAGAAAACCACCCCCCTCTTAAGGTTGTTTTTGTGACCATTCTTTGGAGCATTGTTCTAAAAATGGGAAATGACATCTTGCTGTGCCAAGGGAAACAAACACCTGCAGTTGAAGGAATACCTTCCACGAGGCGGCTTGCGGAGCATGCGCGGTGATAGCTCCGGCCGCGCCGGCCCGAGGGCTGCGCAGAAGCTCTGCTTGATGCATTTCTTTACTTGCAAGGGGGCAGAGGGTGGGCTTAGGTTTGGGACAAGAGGGGCTTTGGCAACTATGGGGCTCAGGTGATTATCCTTCACTCATTCATCCAATAAACATTTATCAAGCATCTATTCTGGTGTCAGCCTCTGGTTTTCTCTGTGAAAATCCCTGGGAGAGGTGATCACAGGCAGCAGCTTGCTGTCACTAATTTTTTTTTTTCTAGTTTTCAGAGTCAGCGCATGGCTGCTGCCTCCACATGACTGAGAACCTGCGTGCTTTCTCTCCTTCCTCTCCTTACTTTCTCCTTCTTTCTTACATCCCTTGCTCCCCCTCCCCTTTCTCTTTCCTCTTTATTTATCTAAAAAAGGAGAATTCTTTTTTTGTTTGTTTTTTGAGACAGTGTCCCTCACTCTGTCGCCCAGTCTGGAGTACAGCGGTGTGATCTCAGCTCACTGCAACCTCCGCCTCCCAGGTTCAAGTGATTCTCATGCCTCAGCCTCAGTAGTTGGGATTACTGGCGCCTGTCACCATGCCCAGCTATTTTTTGTATTTTTTTTTTTTTTAAAGCTTGAACTGGGCACCCAGCAAAGGGCACCCAGTTCAAGCTTTTTTTTTTTTTTTAAGTACAGACGGTGTTTCACCATGTTGGCCAGGCTGGTCTAGAACTTCTGACCTCAAGTGATCTGCCCGCTTGGCCTCCCAAAGTGCTGGGATTACAGGCGTGAGCCAGCATGCCCGGCCAAGAAATGTTATTTTTTATGTTTTATTCATTTATCTTTTTTAAGGCAGAGTTTTGCTCTTGTTGCCCAGGCTGGAGTGCAATGGTGTGATCTCAGCTCATCGCAACCTCCACCTCCCAGGTTCAAGCAATTCTCCTGCCTCAGCCTCCTGAGTAGCTGGGATTACAGGTGCACACCACCACACACAGCTAATTTTTGTATTTTTAGTAAAGATAGGGTTTCACCATGTTGGTCAGGCTGGTCTCGAACTCCTGACCTCGTGATCTGCCCATCTTGGTCTCCCAAAGTGCTGGGATTACAGATATGAGCCACCACGCCCTGCCAAGAAATGTAATTTTTAACAAGTCAATTGATACATTTCTTCAGGCACATGCCCTTTCTTTCTTTCTGTCTTTCTTTTTCTTTCTTTCTTTCTGTCTTTCTTTCTTCCTTCCTTCCTTCTTTCTTTCTTCTTTCTCTCTTTCTTTCTTTCCCTCTTTCTTTCTTTCTCTTTCTTTCTCCTTCCTTCCTTCCTTCCTTCTTTCCTTCCTCCTTCATATGGAGTTTATTGCCCAGGCTAGAGTGCAATTGCACAGTCTCAGCTCACTGTAACCTCAGCTTCCCAGGCTCAAGTGATTCTCCTGCCTCAGCCTCCTGAGTAGCTGGGATTACAGGCACCCGCCACTGTGCCTGACTAATTTTTGTGTTTTTGTTAGAGACAGAGTTTCACCATTGGCCAGGCTGTTCTCGAACTCCTGACCTCAGGTGATCTGTCTGCCTCAGCCTCCCAAAGTGCTGGGATTACAGGCATGAGTCATTGTGCCTGGTCACATTTCTTTAGGCACACACCTTTTCAAAGTTTTCTGTCACTGGGGGTCAGTTTGAAATTCTTAATCTGTGGTGGTAGACATTAAAGGATAATTTTAGATTATCTGGTTAATATTTAACTTTGACCTACATCGATATTGCAAAATAATCGGGTCTTAAAATTTGTCAAGCATGAAATGAATACCATTCAGATGGATCTGTGGTTTAAGAAGAATCCAGTTTCATAAACTAATGTCATCTTTTTTTTTTTTTTGAGACAGAGTTTCTCTTTTGTTGCCCAGGCTGGAGTGCAATGGCAAGATCTCGGCTCACTGCAACCTCTGCCTCCCGGGTTCAAATGATTCTCCTGCCTCAGCCTCCCAAGAAGCTGGGATTACAGACACCCGCCACCATGCCTGGCTAATTTTTGTATTTCTAGTAGAGACGGGGTTTCACTATGTTGGCTAGGTTGGTCTGGAACTCCTGACCTCAGGTGATCCACCTGCCTCAGCCTCCCAAAGTTCTGGGATTACAGGCATGAGCCACCGTGCCTGGCCAACTAATCTCATCTTTATCTAGAAACAAAAAAGCAGGGAGGAATGGAATACAATGAATTTCAAACTATTTTTGCATTTTGGTTAGAATTTCCTGCCCACAGAGCATATGAATTCCTCAGATGGGTCAGCCAGAGAGTAATGGGACATCTTTTTGGGGGTCCAGGGTTATGTCTCAGAGACCACTGGGTTATTGATGTGGTCCTCCTGGAAGCAGAGAGATGGAATAAAAGGTCTCAAGTCCTGTAAAGCACTTAATTTACTCTCTTGGCTTCCACCTGGTTTTAGTCTTTCCACTAGAGGCTCAAAAGTGGAATCCTGCAGCTGTGATCGGGTGCTTGACGCAGACGCACGTTCGAACGATTTATTTTCCTTTTGCTTACTTGGATTTTCTAATTTTTCTACAATTAATGGCAAGATAACTAAAATGTGAATTATGCCTCCATAGGACTCACATTCTACGTGAGAAGGCAACAGGGGCTAGGCACGGTGGCTTATGCCTGTAATCCCAGCACTTTGGGAGGCCGAGGCGGGCAGATCACAAGGTCAGAAGTTTGAGACCAGCCTGAGCAACACGGTGAAACCCTGTCTCTACTAAAAATACAAAATTAGCTGGGTGTGGTTGGTGGTGCGCCTGTAATCCCAGCTACTTGGGAGGCTGAGGCAGGGGAATCGCTTGAACCTGGGAGGCGAAGAAGGTTGCAGTGAGTTGAGATCACGCCACTGTACTTTATCAGACAAGAACCAGGAACCAGGAACAGGGAAGGATTTTAAGCAAAAGCATGAAATTCCTGTTTGATTTTTGGCAGTCATGGGAAGGAAGTAAGGCTAAAATCTTACAGACTCTTTAGGAGGCAGATTAATGGCCCCCCAAGGATGTCCACGTCCTAATCCCCCGGACCTTTCGAATGTGTTAGGTTACCTGGCAAGACAGAATTAGGGTTGTGTGTGGATGAAGGTTGATAAAGAGCTGACCTTGAGATGGGAGATTGTTTTAGATTATCTGATGGGCCCAATGTAAACACAAAGATCCTTATGAATAGAAGAGGGAGACAGAAGAGGAGATCAGAGTTGGAGAGAGATTTGCAGAGGCTGCCCTGCTGACTTTGAAGATGGGGAAGGGGCCATGAGCCAAGGAATGCGGGTGGCCTCTCAGAAAACGGAAAAACAAGGAGACAGATTCTCCCCTGGAGACTCCAGAAATAATGCATCCTGCCAACATCTTGGTTTTTAGTCCAGTGAGATGCATGTCAGACGTCTGGCCTCCAGAACAATAATATAATAAATTTATGTGTTTTAAGGTTATTAAGTTTATGGTAAGTTGTTATAGCAGCCATGGAAACTAATGTAGAGGCTGTTTGCAATGATCCAGGTCACAGATAGTGAAGGCCTGGAATTGGCAATAGGGTCGAGAGAAGGGGAGAAGGGACTATAGGCATGCACCACTACGCCTGGCTAATTTTGTATTTTTAGTAGAGACGGGGTTTCACCATCTTGGCCAGGCTAGCCCCGAACTCCTGATCTCAGGTGATCCGCCTGCCTTGGCCTCCGACAGTGCTGGGATTACAGGCTTGAGCCATCGCGCTGAGCCCTAAGAGGAAATTCTAAAGGAAGCCCCGTAGGTATCTGCTTCGTGGTTATACAGGGTGGCTGTGAAACTGCCTTCACAAAAATTACAACTGAGGAAATTATGACAGTGAAAGAGATCAGGCCTAATGGACTCCATCTTGCTTCTAACCTTTAAGCTGTCCTTGTTCATTCCTGGGTGTAGGCCTGAACAAACTTTGGGAAGGAATTCAGTTCATGGTTTCACTCTGAAACAAAATTGATAATAGCCCTTTCCCCAAAAGACTCCCTTCTTGCTTGTGGACCGGTTGCCTTTGCAGGACTAACAAATTAGCTACAAGGTTAGAAATTTAGTTTAGGTGTCATGAAGCCTCTGGCTCCAAGCGTCTGAACGTCTCCAGATTGCTCCTGGGGATAACATCACTATTGTAAAACCTAAGATCAGTGCTTGAGATATTCTACAGACCCGGCACTGGATGGATCAACCGAAACCATCCAGACTGGTAATTTGGCCTAACCATTTCTGCCATCCTACCCAGGAACAGAAGACAGCCAGAAAAACTCACTTTGACCCCCCTGTGATTCCATCTCCAACCTGAGCAATCAGCACTCTCTACTTGCCAAGCCCCTACTTGCCAATTTGTCTTTAAAACTCCTGCCGGGCGCAGTGGCATGTGCCTGTAGTCCCAGCTACTAGGGAGGCTGAGGCTGGAGGATCGCTTGAGCCCAGGAGTTCTGGGCTGTAGTGTGCTATGCCGGTTGGGTGTCCTCAGCATCAATATGGTGACCTCCCGGGAGCAGGGGACCACCAGGTTGCCTAAGGAGGGGGTGAACCGGCCCAGTTTGGAAATGGAGCACGTCAAAACTCCTGGGCTGATCAGCAGTGGGATTGCTCATGTGAATAGCCACTGCATTCCAGCCTGGGCAACATAGCAAGACCCCATCTCTAAAAAAAGAAGGAAAAACTCCAGTCTCCAAATGCTCAGGGAGACTGATTTGAGTAATAATAAAACTCTAGTCTCCCACACAGCCGGCTCTGTGTGAATTACTCCATTGCAATTCTCCTGTCTTGATAAATTGGCTCTGTCTAGGCAGTGGGCAAGGTGAACCCTCTGGGCAGTTACAGCTATGGGCATATAACTGCAGGTATTTCAGGAGTTAACTAGACTCTTGTGATAAGCTGGAATCCATTCACTTGATGGGGGGAACAAATCTGAGGTCTAAACCTCCAGTTTATCAATTCCCAAGCTGGCAATCAATTCCCATGCTAGTTTAGCTGAATCTGAATCTATTTTCAGATAATTTTTTTTTTTGAGATGGAGTTTCACTCTTGTTGCCCAGGCTGGAGTGCAGTGGTGTGATCTCAGCTCACCGCAACCTCCGACTCCTGGATTCAAGTGATTCTCCTGCCTCAGCCTCTGGAGTAACTGGGATTATAGGAATGTGCCACCACGCCTGGCTAATTTTGCATTTTTAGTAGAGATGGGGTTTCTCCATGTTGGTCAGGCTGGTCTCGAACTCCTGACCTCAGGTGATCAGCCCGCCTCGGCCTCCCAAACTGCTGGGATTACATGAGCGACCGCACCCGGCCTATTTTCAGATTTTTTTTTTTTTTTTTGCATGTACTGTAGTTTTATAATTTTAGTTTGCTCATGGAAATACGTTGGGTGGCTAACTACTGATGACTCATCCTCACATTATCCCCATGTGCCTGCTGGTATATTCTGAAAGCGCTTGGGAGGAACATTCCCTAATTACACGTTTCCAAATACATTGTTTATGTGGCCCCATCATCATCAATAAAGGTTCTCTTTATCGTCTATCTGAAGCCATTTGGTGTGGCAGTCTCCCCTATGATGATGACTGCCCACAAATCCCTTGGCATTTGAAAACAGCAGGCCTTGCATCAGCTGCAAACTAGACATAATTTTATCCATATCATCACGGTAAGGCTTATGGAGGCTGCTTTTTCATCTTCTTCCTGCCTCATGAGTCATTTATAGATATTTCTGTCCGGCTCACCTCACCTGTCTCACATGTATGGCTGTAGCTTTCCTGCTGATCGATTAGTCCCGGCACATTGACACAGCCCCTGGATTTTGCAACGTGTTAGCAGCGTTTGATAATTACCATTCTGCGTTAGCTTTCCTCCAGGTAAGTTTCCTTTGGTTGCAGGTTTCAGGGATAACAGATATTTCAAAAAAGTTTTTCACTCAGATTTAGTTTTCTTGACAATGTGATCAAGAAAAGTGGTCTTTTCCTTCCTTGGATTCCTCAAGGGTATGAATGCTAAAATTACTATACATTTGTATTTTTATTTATTTTTTCTTTTTTTGGCTTTGATGACTTTTTTTTTTTTTTAAAAAAGACATGATCTTGCTGTGTCACCCAGGCTGGAGAGCTGTGGTGAGATCTCAGCTCACTGCAACCTCTGCCTCCTGGGCTCAAGCGATCCTCCCACCCCAGCCTCCTGAGTAACTGGGACTACAGGCATGCGCCACCCACCCGGCTAATTTTTTGCAGGTTTTTTTTTGTAGAGGCACTATATTGGCCAGATTGGTCTCAAACTCCTGGACTCAGGCCATCTGCCCTCCATGGACTCCCAAAATGCTGGGATTACAGGCATGAGCCACTGTGCCCAGCCTTGATGAGTTTTTAGTTTTTAATTCACACAACTTAATGCCTCCCAAAGGCAGGATGCTTATAGTCATACATTGGCCTCCCTGGGTTTAGAGCTTAGCATATTCATAGTGAAAATGACTGATTGTATAATTATATATATATTTATATAATACAAGGGGCCATACTTTTTCTTTCTCTTCCTCCTCCTCCTCCTTCAAATGTAAAAACCATTCTTAGCTTGAGGTTTGTTTAAAAACAGGCCACAGACTGGGCGCGGTGGCCCACACCTGTAATCTCAGCACTTTGGGAGGCCTAGGCGGGTGGATCATCTGAGGTCAGGAGTTCGAGACCAGCCTGGCCAACATGGCGAAGCCCCTCATCTCTACTAAAAATACAAAAAAATTAGCCTGGCATGGTGGCGTGTGTCTGAGGTCCCTTGGCACTTGGGATGCTGAGGCAGGAGAATTGCTTGAACCTGGGAGGTGGAGTTTGCAGTGAGCTGAAATTACACCACTGCACTCCAGCCTGGGCCACAGAGTGAGATTCCGTTTCAAAAAAAGGAAAAAAAAATAGGCCACAGCCTGAGCTTGGCCCACTGGCTATAGTCTGCAGACCCAATGCTATAATACACGAGTAACTGGTGTGAGCAACTACACACAGACAGAAAAGAACCTGGTGACTGGTGCCTTCATTTCTCAAATTTCCTTCTGCTTTCTGTCAGCATGCATCACACAGATACGTGCTCTTCCTGTGGCTGCAATCAGTTTATCTTTGCATTCTGCTGTTTGAAAATTTAACACCCATTTCTGTGGGCTGACATTGCTCACATTCTTGTGAATCACCCACAGTGATTCCTGCAGCGTCATCCCAGCCCCCAACCCTGCTGCACCCTAATTGTTCTTCCTATTCTCAGACACCTGCCTTGTATTGACCGTGGGTAAATATTTCCCTTGGCTGTGAATAGGCAATTAAAATTCTGAACGTTTTATGGCTCTGGATCCTTATCCCATGGAACAATACTCATCCAGGCAGATAACCCACCGGAGGGAAAGGTATGTGCTTTAGGATGACCTGGTGAGGGAGAATGTGATTCCTCAGCTGGGAGGGAGTGGGGGAGGAGAGGGAGCCAGGCCGCCCCCTCAAGGAATTTCTTTTGGAGTTGCTTGTCATCGTCCCCCACCCCTCAACCTGCTCTGGAATTTTTACAATCAAAAGCCCTCCTTTGTGGCTGACAACGAAGGGCAGGTGGCTTTCCAGTTTTTGTGCGAGTCTGGGGGCAGGTGGACTTTCTCAGCACCATGATTAGGACTTTTGGTTCTGGGGGTTCTGGAATCGGGGGATCCCCACCGCCGCCTGCAGAGCAGGGTTTGGGGCTCCGGCTCTGGAATCCAGGTTGTGTGAGGAGCAGACGCAGGTTGTGTGAGGAGCAGACGAGAGATTGTGAAAGCACCTGCCTGCACCTAAGCGATCAATAAGGGTTATTGGGTTGTGGTTTCTGCCTGGGGACTTTAAAAACAGGGCAGGCAGAGGTCAAAGGCCGCCCCAGCCAGCTCGCCGCGGTCCTCTCCACCTTTGGGGCCATCTCAGATTCTAGATTCGGTGGGCCCGGCCCTTGGAATCATCTGGGGGATGGAATTATTGCTAAACCCCAAAGAACTGATGCATCACTCCCTGGCGGGGTTCAACCGGGTGGCAGCATGGTTTGTGTGACTGCCCCATTTTCCCTCAGAATTAGGATTTTTAAAACCCTCAAAAAATGAGATTTACTTAATTATTTTTGAGATGGAGTCTTATTCTGTCGCCCAGGCTGAACTGCAGAGGCCCGATCTCAGCTCACTGCAACCTCCGCCTCCCGGGTTCAAGCGATTCTCCTGCCTCAGCCTCCCGAGTAGCTGGGACTAGAGGCGCGTACCACCACGCCCGGCTAATTTTATGTTTTCGGTAGAGACGGGGTTTCACCATGTTGACCAGGCTGGTCTGGAACTCCTGACCTCAGGTGATCCGCTCGCCTCGGCCTCCCAAAGTGCTGGGATTACAGGCGTGAGCCACCGCGCCAGGCCGAGATTTTAAAAATCTCGGGCCTCTGGGTGCCGCACAGCCCCGACAGTGCGTCGGCTACGGGACCCTGCGGCCGATGCTGCCCCCTAGTGGCCGCGGCGCGCCAGGCCCGTCAGACCACGGTGCCCCTTGGAAGAAGGGTCCCGACTGGAGAGCTCCGCCTCTCACGAGCCGCCTCCTTCCGTGCCCTCTGGGCCGAGGCTCCTCCGATTCTTGTGGCCCTCTGCAGTCCTCCACCTTTTTCTTTCTTTCCTTTTGAGACAGTGTCTCACCCTTGTCACCCAGGCTGGAGTGCAGTGGCACGATCATAGCCCATTGCAGCCTGGAACTCCTGGGCTCAAGAGATCCTCCTACCTTAGCCTCCAGAGTAGCCAGGTCTACAGGCATGCTACCAGACTCAGCTGATTCATTTCTATTTTTGTAGAGACGGAGTGTCTCACTGTGTTGCCAGGCTGGTCTCGAAATCCTAGGCTCAAGCCGTCCTCTCACCTCAGTTTCCCAAAGTGCTGGGATTACAGGTGTGGGTCATCAACCCCAGCCAATTCTCCTCTTTTGTTTAGGTGGTGTGGATGATGTGGCCCAGCAAGGGGCTGGCTGCCATGAAACTGAGCGTGGGGGGTGGGCGGATTTGGGGATCTTTATATCACATGGATGCATCTTTAGGATTTCTATTCTTTGCACATTTTGGTCTAGAGCAATTTTTAAAACCAATTAGCCACACTTCTTGCGTAGCTAGTGCTGTGTGGCTGGTACGAAGGTCTTTTCTTTTTCAAGGCAGAGTTTTGCTCTTGTTGCCCAGGCTGGAGTGCAATGGCATGATCTCAGCTCACCACAACCTCCGCCTCCCGGGTTCAAGCAATTCTCCTGCCTCAGCCTTCCGAGTAGCTGGGACTATAGGCATGTGCCACCATACCCGGCTAATTTTGTATTTTTAATAGAGACGAGGTTTCTCCATGTTGGTAAAGCTGGTCTCAAACTCCTGACCTCAGGTGATCCACCTGCCTTGGCCTCCCAAAGTGCTGAGATTACAGGCATGAGACACCGCTCCCAGCCTGTAAGTTTGGAAGGCGCTGGGCTCTTTTTAAAAACTTAGGGCAGGGAAGGTGGGAGTGTGTGTGGGGAATGAGCAGAATGAGGGAGCCGTGGGAAGGAGAGGGGCAGGAAAGACTGATGAGGGGCCACTGTCATTGGGATTTAGGATTTTACAATAAGAGCCCTGGAAAGCTTCGAAGGATGGGGTGGAACTCTGCAGTTGATAAGAATTCCTTTGGGTTGCTGGAGAAGGGATTGTGGAGTCTGGCTGGGAGCAGTGGGGAGGCCCTGGGGGCTGGACAGGCAGGGCTGGGGGTGTTGCCTGTGGACTTGCAGTGAAGGATTCCAGAGGTGTAGAGGTAGCCTGGGTTGGCTGGAGAAGGAAGGATCGGGCATGCTCCTCAGGCTGATGCAGCCCAGTGGGGAGGACGGAGCCAGAACTCACGGAGATAGCAACAGACTGGGGCGGGGTCACTGGCTCTGTTGGACAGGTGGAGTCTGCGATGTGGAGCAGATGGTCTGATATAAGGGGAGGGGTTTGAGCTCTGATGGAGGCAGAAACCTAGAGGAAAGGAGCTTTGGAAGAGCAGGGAGATTTCTGCGGAGATCCAAGGACAGAGATCGGCTGCTTTCCTTTTGTCCTGGCTCACCTTACCCAGACAGGGGCAGACCCCCCCACCGTAGCAAGAGACAAAAAAGATGCAGAGGGCACAAAGTGAGATGCTCGTGGTTTACTGAAGAGAGCAAGGCTGGTGGGCATGGAGCCGGAGAAGCTCCGGCAGCGGCAGGGGTGGTAGACGTCGGGGAACTTCGGCTTCTGAAGCCTAATTACACAGTGAGCTTTTGACTATTTTTTCCTAAAAGAAACAAAGAAAGAAAGAAACAGAAAAATCTAACACAATAGTGAATGAACTGCATAGTTAGGCAGAGATGATGAGCCACAGAAACGTTAGCATCAAACGAGAGGGGCAGTCAACTCTAGGAGGAACTAAGCTAATAAGGGCTTGGATTGTTTCTCAAAAGCCTCTTAAAAAAATAACACGAGGGGGGTAGGGCCTGGTGGCTCACACATGTAATCCCAGCATTTTGGGAGGCTGAGGAGGGTGGATCACGAGGTCAGGAGTTCGAGACCAGCCTGGCTAACATGGTGAAACCCCTGTCTACTAAAAATACAAAAAAATTAGCTGGGTGTGGTGGTGCGAGCCTATAATCCCAGCTACTTGGGAGGCTGAGGCAGGAGAATCACTTGAACCCAGGAGGCGGAGGTTGCAGTGAGCTGAGATCATGCCATTGCTCTCTGGCTTGGGCAACGAGAGCAAAACTCCAACTCGAAAAAAAAAAAAAAAAAATAGAGGAGGCTGGGAGTGGTGGCTCATGCCTGTAATCCCAACACTTTGGGAGGCCGAGGAGGGTGAATCACCTGAGGTCAGGAGTTTGAGACCAGACTGGCCAACATGGGGAAACCCTGTCTCTACAAAAATACAAAAATTAGCTGGGTACGATGGGGGGTGCCTCTAATCCGCCTACTTGGGAGGCTGAGGCGGGAGAATGGCTTGAACTCGGGAGGTGGATGTTGCAGTGAGCCGAGATTGTGCCATTGCATTCCAGCCTGGGGGACAGACAGAGACTCCATCTCAAAAAAAAAAAAAAAGGAAAAAAAGTAAGAGAAGATGCCTGGGGATAGTGGCACTGTGACTCTCCTCTCTGGATTAAAAATGGGTCCGAACACTGGGGCAACCCTGCAGCTCCATTTGGGGAAACCACTTCAAAACAGTGGGAAGTGAAGGGTGCTGGTTACCAGGAGCTTCATGATGCTGTCTCTGGCCTTCTGGGGGAGGGTGTCCACCATCATCTTCAGCTGAGCCACCGCCTCACTCATGTCTTGATCAGGGCTGAAAGGTTCCATGGCAGCCTCATAATTGGAGGGTGTGCCCATGAAGAGGGTTTCGATGACCTCCAGAAAGCTGGGGCAGATCTCTGCAGAAGCTGCAACAGAGAAGAGAAGGCACATGTCTCCAGGCCCCTTTCCAAGCTGGCCAGCTCTCTGGCTGGGTCTGCCCAGATGCAAACAGCCAGACCCATCAGCAGGAGATAGCAGCCTTTTCATCCATGGACCAGACTATAAGATCCGCTGGTGCTCTAAGCGGCTGCCTATTTGGCGCTGCACAAATACTTTCTGGGTTACAGCCAGCTTTTTGTGGATCGCCCAGTCTTCCTTGGACTTCTTGGGTTGAGGTGAGCAAGACGCCATGTTCCTTTCTGTTAGAGATCAAGGCAGAGTATTGATCATAGAAGCCACTCGCCTGATTTTTTAATGCAGTGTGGAGGCTGGGAAGAAGCCACAGAGGGTTTTGTTTCCACTGCAAACTTGCCTCTCACCAGTGGTTAGAGGTGCCCGAGCCATGTGTCACCAGGGGCATGTGACAAATTCAGGCTCTGGCAGGAAGACGCGATTGTATCAGCCAAACATGGGGCCCCAGACCTGGCCGGGAAGAGGTGTGTGCATGTGGGCACTGGGCCCTGTGGCACACTCAGGACACTCATGGACAGAGCAGCCATCTGTCCCACTGCATTCCCTTCAACAGAGAGCTGCCAGGCTGTGTTCCCTTCTCAGGCCCCTTACAACCAGGGACATGGCGGAAACTCATCATTTCTTTTCTTTTTTTTTTTTGAGATGGGGTTTCACTCTTGTTGCACAGGCTGGAGTGCAGTGGCACGATCTCAGCTCACCGTAACCTCCACCTCCTGGGTTCAAGCGATTCTCCTGCCTCAGCCTCCCGAGTAGCTGGGATTACAGGCTTGCACCACCACGCCCGGCTTACTTTGTATTTTTAGTAGAGATGGGGTTTCACCATGTTGGTCAGACTGGTCTTGAACTCCCAACCTCAGATGATCCACCCACCTCGGCCTCCCAAAGTGCTGGGATTACAGGTGTGAGCCACTGGACCCGGCTGAAACTCACGGTTTTTTACCCCTGCTTGCCTCCATCTTCCCAGTGAGTCTCAAATTCCTTACCCTTGAATTCTCTGCCTTGTGTACAAATTTGGCTTCCCTCCTCTAACTCTGGGGCCTCACTAGAAATGGCCACTCCAAGTCAGACCCTCTCCAGAACTTAGGTCCTTGCTTTGTAACTTACAATGCCATCAGGCAAGTCACTCTTTCCGTACCTCAGTTTTCTCATCTGTAAAATGGGAACAATATCCCTACTTCATTTTATTTTGAAAAAATTTTTATTGACCACATGAGGTGGCTCACACCTTAATCTCAGCACTTTGGGAGGCCCAGGCGGGTGGATCACGAAGTCAGGAGTTCGAGACCAGCCTGACCAACATGGTGAAACCCCGTCTCCACTAAAAATACAAAAATTAGCTAGGCATGATGGCTTGTGCCTGTAATTGCAGTTCCTTAGGAGGCTGACGCAGGAGAATCTCTTGAACCCGGCTTGAACCCGGGAGGTGGAGGCTGCAGTGAGCCAAGATCATGCCACTGCACCCCAGCCTGGATGACAGAGTGAGATTCCATCTCAAAAAAAAATTTTTTTTTTTACTTTATTATTATTTTTGAGACACAGTCTCGCTCTGTCGCTCAGGCTGGAGTATAGTAATGCCATCTCGGCTCACTGCAACCTCTGTTTTGGGTTCAAGTGATTCTCCTGCCTCAGCCTCTCAAGTAGCTGGGACTACAGGCGCCCACCACCATGACCAGCTAATTTTTGTATTTTCAGTAGAGACAGGGTTTCACCAGGCCAGGCTGGTCTCTAACTCCTGACCTCAAGTGATCTACCCGCCTTGGCCTCCCAAAGTGCTAGGATTACAGGCGTGAGCCACTGTGCCCGGCCCAACATCCCTACTTTATAGGGTTGTAAGAATGAAAAGAGATAATAAGTGAAATGGTGGCAAACAGTGATTGGCACATTGTGTGAAGTGAGTGTTAAATGTTGTACTTGTGTGTGCAAATAGAGAAATGCATCTCTGACCCACCCTTTAACATGTTTCAGTCCTATCTTGCTCAGCCGCCCACCTCTGTCCGCAGACAGCACTGAGATCTTCTAATTAATACACACTTCAGTCCAAAATGATGTCATTTTCTCTCGGAAACAAATAAACCTCTCTGCAACATAGTTGTTCCTACTGCTTCTTGGTTTGGGTTTTCTAACCCCCCAGGGTCATAAAACTTATTTCCATGGGTGTTGTGAAACTTTCCGAGTGAATTAATTGGAATTTGTTTATTAAGAAACAACAACAGGGCGGGTGGAGAGAAAAAAAAGAAACAACAACAGCGTTTTCAGATGAGAATAAAAGAGACTGACGCAGAGTGAAAAGCCGAGTTCCAGTTCCCCAAAGACGGGGTCTTGGAGACAGGTGTGATTCTTCCTTCCTTTCTCTTCCTCTCTCCCTCTCTCCTTCTGCCCCCGTTCCCCCTACATTCTTTTCCATTTAATGACAGCAGCAACGACTCAGAGACTCCTAATCCTTTTTGCAGAGGACAAAAATGTTTAGAAAACTCCACTCTGGATTCGCAGTTCCCCAAAGGGAAGATCTCTTTCTGGAATATTCCTCTGTGACCAGAATGAGAGACCTTGTCTTGGGTTGGGTTTCTTTCGGGGTCGTAAGTCCCTGCAGCTCCCCCTTCCAGCAGCTTTAGCTGCCAGCATGGAGAGGAGACCCCAGACTTGGAGGCTGCACCAAGATCTCAGCATCTTGGGATCTGTCCAAGTCTGGGCTTGAGGGCCTCATCCTTCCTATGCTGGATGCACTATCCCTATGGGGTCTTCTCCACTCCTACCTCCAGGCTATTCCATTCCCTGGGATTCTGAGGTTGTTGGATATGGAAGAGGGGACCCTTTTTAGGCTTCCTCACAACCTGGGGCTCTCTCCAATTTCCCAAGATGAGCTCGCTCATCAGACCCAGTTTTCTGAGACTCGGCATGCCCAGGTCCTCCCAGTAGCTCCAGAGCAGGATGGGCAGCTCACCACCCCTTC
This sequence comes from Ateles fusciceps, assembly GCA_036589455.1. NCBI lineage: Eukaryota > Metazoa > Chordata > Mammalia > Primates > Atelidae > Ateles > Ateles fusciceps. The sequence continues at coordinate 23,669,434 of JAZHEH010000681.1, read as the reverse complement.
TTCTGAGCAGAACTGGGTGGTCCTGAGGGTTCCTGAGTCAAGAGGGAGGGGAAGGGACTCTGGACACTTACCAGAGCTGCAGCAGAGAGCCAGCATGACCAGGGTGAGGGTGACAGCTAGCTTCATGGTGGAGGTGGGGGATGCTCTGGCCTGTCTCTGGTTCCGTCTCTGGGTCTGGTGGGTTAGTATGAGACGAGCCCAGCAAGGTGCCTTTTATATGCTCCAGGCAGCAGCGCCCAGATGGGGAAGGGCAGGGCAAGGGCTCCACGTATAATGCCGTGCTATTTACTTGGGCATTGACTTGGTGGAATAGGTAAACATTCTCTTTCTCAACCCAGTTTCTGCCCCATTGAAAGTGAGCTCACACAATGGGCCACTTGGGGGTGAAGGGCCGAGTCCTGCCTGGAGCCAGTGAAGGGAACCCAAGTGAGAGGACATGGAAACTCGGCTGCCTGTGTCACTCTCTGAACCTGGGCACTGGGGCAGTTCAGATCAAGAGAAGCAATTGTGGAGCCCACCTGGACCCATCACCCCTGGAGAAACTGAGGCCCAAGGTCCCTCACAAGGGGCAGGGCCAGGACTAGGACTCAGGACCCTGACACTCCATTGGGCTTTTTCCCAGGCTCCCCTCTGAAGAGGGCGGCTGTCCCTTAAGCCAGGAAGGTGGCTTGGTTCGAAGCATCACTGTGGTCAGACTTGACAGGATCCTGGACTGAAGCATGTTGGCTACCATGGACCCTTCCAGAACTCCCATCAGAAACCGGAGCCCTGCCCCAGGCTGGGTCTGTTCCCACCCAGAAATGCCCTCAAGTCCCGTGCTCCCGATGGCCCAACTGGGGGTACCTCCCATCCTTATCTCACTTGACCTGTCAACGGCCTTGACACTTGTGACCGCTTCCTTCTTGAACCATTCTCTCTCCTGCGCTCCCACGGCTCAGTTCTTTCCTGTTTTCCTGCTCTGCCCATTCCTTTCTTGTTCTCTTTAGATGTTTATTCTTTTCTGTTCTTAAGTGGTGGTGGTTCCCAGGCTTTGGCCTTCTCCCCTTCTTGCTCTCATTGCCATTTCCTGCTTCTTCTCCAAAGCCTGGGCCTCATAGTACCCAGCCTGGCCTGTCAAAGTCCCCCGACTCGACCTCCCTGCCTCCCAGCTGGCTCTCCTCAGCCATCCTCTGAAAGGCCATCAAAATGAGCTTCTAAAACCCACTGGTCATGTCCTTCTCCTTCTCCTTCTTGAAACCCTGAAACTCTTCTTTTTGCTCGTAGAATAAAATTCAAGTGCAATTTACAAGGCCCTTGCCCACTGGCCTGTGCCCAGCCCATCTGATCATTTCTCCACTCCCCTACACAGCAACTTTGTCCTCTCTTGCTATTTGTGGATTCGGGAATGTTCCATGCTTTTTCATGCCTTTCTACCTGTGCACAAGCTAAGCGTCATGCCTGAACACACATTTCCTGCCTTGTCCTCTTCTCCAAATTCTGTCTCTCTTTTTTTTTTTTCCTGAGATAGAGTCTCACTGTATTGCCCAGGCTGGAGTGCAATGGTGTGATCTTGGCTCACTGCAACCTCCACCTCCTGGGTTCAAACAATTCTCTTGCCTCAGCTTCCAGAGTAGCTGGGATTACAGGCGACTGCCACCACACCCACCTAATTTTTGTATTTTTTTAGTAGAGACAGGGTTTCACCATACTGGCCAGGCTGGTCTCGAACTCCTGACCTCAGGTGGTCCACCCTCCTTGGCCTCCCAAAGTGCTGGGATTGCAGGCGTGAGCCACCGTGCTCGGCCCCACTTCTCCAAATTCTATTCGTACTTCCAGACTCAATCAAATGTTGATTCATTTATTTATCCAATAAATGCTGACCACCTATGACGTGCCAGATGTGGTGCTAGGAGTTGGGAATTGGGGTAGATAGACATGGAGAGGCATTGTGTGTCACTTCAAGAACTCAAAATAAATAAATAATAAAAGCCCGGGCACAGTGGCTCATGCCTGTAAATCCAGCACTTTGGGAGGCTGAGGTGAGCAGATCACCTGAGGTCAGGAGTTCGAGACTAGCCTGACCAACATGGAGAAACCCCATCTCTACTGAAAATACAAAAATTAGCGGGGTGTGGTAGCAGACACCTGTAATCCCAGCTACTCAGGAGGCTGAGGCTCAAGAATCGCTTGAACCTGGGAGACGGAGGTTGCAGTGAGCCAAGACTGCGCCATTGCACTCCAGCCTGGGCAACAAGAGCAAAACTCTGTCTCAAAAAAATTTAATTAATTAATTAAAAAAGAAGAACTCAGTGCCCAGGTTTGAGGAGTGTGGTCAGCAGAGAGCCGGTAACGCCAGGATCTGCCCCCATTGCAGAGACCTGCCTTGCTCAAGGTCACGCCCTTCCCGGGGTTGCTCACCTATGGTGACCAAACAAGAAGGAGATGTAGAGGCCTGGGCATCTCTGCACCACGGGGGCAACCCCAGTGGCAATGCTCCGGAGCTGCGCCTGGCTGGTGGAGATCTTACTGGGCCTGCACCACAGGTCAGCTTTTCCCCTCTGCCCAGTCCTACTTCACCAGCTTTCCTTCACAGGTGTTGCTCCTTAATAGCCATCTGGCACCCCCAAATCCAGCTCGGCATCTGCTTTCTTGATAGCATCAACTCATGACAGAGGGACTGCAATGAATGAACCAGACCCAAATCCCTGCCACTGTGGGGCTTTACTTCAGTAGGGGGAGACAGACAAGTAAACAATTAAACAAATGAAATAATTGCACATTGCGATCCATGCTGGCAAGGAGCTAAACAGGGAGCTGGAGAGAAAAAAAATGATTGAGAACTACTTAGATGAGGAAACTGCGGTGCTTTTCTCAGCAGGTGGCTTGATGCTGAGACCCTCAGGCAAAGAGGGTTCTGGGCAGAGGGGGACACCCACCACTGAGGCCCTAAGATAAGAAGGACCCCCGCTGGGTGTGGTGGCTCACACCTGTAACCCCAGCACTTTGGGAGGCTGAGGTGGGCGGATCACCTAAATGTTCAGGAGTTTAAGACCAGCTTGGCCAACATGGCGAAACCCTGTCTCTACTAAAAATACAAAAATTAGCTGGGTGTGGTGGCACGTGCCTGTAACCCTAGCTACTCAGGAGGCTGAGGCAGGAGAATTGCTTGAACCCGGGAGGTGGAGGTTGCAGTGAGCCAACATTGCGCCATTGCACTCCAGCCTGGGCAACAAGAGCGAAACTCCATCTCAGAAAAAAAACAACATGAAAAAGAAGGATGCCGTTGTGCCTGAGGGTTGCTGTGCCTGCACTGGGGACTGTTTAGGGGCAGAGCACACAAGGCTTCTTCTAAGGGCTTTACGCTCAGAGTGGGAAGCTCTTGATGGGTTTCAATCGGGAATGACATGGTCTGATATCCCTTTCCTGATGAAATGACCCTGACTTGGGCAGCTGGGGGAATGGGGTGTTATTTCCTGACATAGAGAAGACTTGGAGAAAACAGGGTTGGGGGTGAAAACAGGGAGTGAAACCTTCCCTGACAGGCAGTTCTGATAAGTGAGACTCTCCCCATGTGCCTCTCTGCCACTCTCTGCTTAGAGGGCCCATCATACAATATTTTAACTTTGCAATTCTTTATTTTCTTGTATGACTCCTTTGCTTGACTGACCTCCTTTAGGGCTGAGGCTGCTGTAAGCCAAGGAACACAACGCTTGCTAAACAGGAATCCCTGGAATGAATCCATGCATGAGGCCTTTGTGCCATGTGACAGTTCGAGGCCATGGTGACGCCTGAACCATCCCACTCAGAGATGCCACGTTCTAAACTAACAACCAACAAAGGCTCGTCAAGTACATTACGGTGTGTTCTTACAATGAAACGCTGTGTGGCTGGAGACACAGAGAAATAAGATCTTCTGACCTGATAGTGAAATGATCTCCCAGGCCGACAGCAAAGGGGAGACACAAGGCATGGAAGAGAGTGAAAAAGAACAAAAAGAATCCATGTATGCGGCCGTGCACGGTGGCTCAGGCCTGTAATCCCAGCACTTTGGTAGGCCAACATGGGTGGATAATGAGGTCAGGAGATGGAGACCATCCTGGCTAACACGATGAAACCCCGTCTCTACTAAAAATATAAAAAATTAGCTGGATGTGGTGGCACGTGCCTGTAGTCCCAGCTACTTGGGAGGCTGAGGCAGGAGAATTGCTTGAACCTGGGAGGCAGAGGTTGCAGTGAGCTGAGATTGCGCCCCGAGACTCTGTCTCAAAAAAAAAAAAGAAAAAGAATCCACATATGCATTTGCTTGTATTTGCATAAAGCATCTCTGAAGTGACTTCTTCCTTTTAGGTTTCCCTTTGTGTCCCAGCATCTGGGTTCCTGAGGCCAGCCCATCTTGAGGACTTCGGGTGTCTGCATTCCTCCCCCTCTTGGGGACTGTTGAAAGGTGTGGCTGATGGAGCTGAAGTGGGCAAGGAAGTTGAGCTGGACCACTGGGGACACCTAAAGCCCATCCAATACCACCGCTAGTAGATCCCTCTGTGGGCAGTGGCTGGTCTGGCCAGGGCAGCACTGACGGCAGCAGAGGTTTTAGGCAGGAGTCACATCACCCATAGTCACAGACTCTTGCTCTGTACCTTCCACCTTCATGGTGCAAGGTCCTGGGGAGCAGGAGAGCTGGCTCCTGGGTCTTTGAGGAACGTAACAGCTAGCGGGAGAGATAGCGATGGGCGCAACTGATGGGAATGCTCTTTGGGGGAGATGGAGAAGTCAGAGAAGGAAGCGGTGCTCTGGGAGTTGAAAGGGGGCTGCCTCAGGCCAAGCACGGTGGCTCATGCCTGTAATCCCAGCATTTTGGGAGGCTGAGGCAGGCGGATCACCTGAGGTTGGGAGTTCGAGACCAGCCTGACCAACATGGTGAAACCTCATCTCTACACAAAAATTAGCCAGGCATGGTGGCACACGCCTGTAATCCCAGCTACTTGGAAGGCTGAGGCAGGAGAATTGCTTGAACCTGGGAGGCAGAGGTTGCAGTGAGCTGAGACCGTGCCATTGCACTCCAGCCTGGGCTACAAGAGCGAAACTCTGCCTACCAAAAAAAAAAAAAAAAAAAGAAAAGAAAAGAAAGGCAGCTGCCCCAAGAAAGGTAGCGGGGCAGAGGAGAGAGGGCTCGTGGTGGGCTGGCATTTGAGCTGGCCTGTGGTGGATGGGTGGTGCCGGTGACTGGGGTGAAGCGAGGGATGTGCCAGGAGGAGGAAGCCACATGGAGGGGGGCCCGGGCTCACCATGGTCTGACTGGCATGGAACAGATGAGAGCACAGGTACAGAGGGAGCCCGGGGTGCCAGCGGGCACTAGCCTTTCAGGTGCGAGGCTGGAGGTATGCTCTGAATCTGGATGGTGCCTCGACTACCACCACCAAGTGTCCCAGACAGGCTCTTCCATTTGGCCATTGAGAGGGCTCTGCCTGGTGGTGGTGGGTGTTTCTCTCCCCTGCCCCAGGAGCCTGCAAAGCTCTTGCTTCTCTGACCCTCTACTTGAGTTAGCTAGGCAAAAAGTATGTTAGTCAAGGCTTGGAACTTAGTGGGAACTCAGAGCTTTTTTTTTTTTCCGGAGATGAGAATTTTGCTCTTGCTGCCCAGGCTGGAGTGCAATGGCATGATCTTGTCTCATTGCAACCTCTGCCTCCTGAGTTCAGGTGATTCTCCTGCCTCAGCCTCCTGAATAGCTGGGATTACAGGCGTGCGCCACCATGCCTGGCTAATTTTTGTATTATTAATAGAGACGGGGTTTCACCATGTTGGCCAGGCTAGCCTTGAGCTCCTGACCTCCGGTGATCCTCCTGCCTCAACCTCCCCAAGTGCTGGGATTACAGGCGTGAGCCACCGTGCCCAGTCAGAACTCAGAGCTTCTTCAACTCTAACACCTGCTCCTCAAATCCTTAAACTCTATACACTGTGAGTTCCAACCCTCAAGCCTGACTTAGCATGTGGAAAGGGCTGGGACCTGCCGTGTCTGGCCACATGTGGTCAGTTACCTACCTGGTCACTGTGCAAAGACAAACTGTTCAGGGGGGAAGACAAAGTCACGTGGTTATTAGCACCATGATGATGGCAGTGAATTGGAACAGCTCCTGCCAAACCCTGCACCCCAGACCCTGTGTTGGCTGTGCCTGGCTCTGGGGGAGCCCTGGTCCTTGGGTGGCTGAACTGTCCAGCTGGGGCAGTGGCTGGGGAACCTGCTCTGAGCTCACCCCTTGCCCAGACTCCAGCTGGGATGACGTGAGCACCTTGGGCCTGGCTCTGGCCTTTGAGAATGGAGCAGGGGAAAGAGCCTTGCTGGAGCCAGAGGGTGGAAGGGTGCCAAGGGGCCTGGAAGCCTCTCCCTGGGTGTTTGGACTACAAGACTCTAGATCTGCTGGCCCCTCCCCCATGTATGGGGTATCATGGGTGCACATGTGGGTGCCAGGTTGTTTAGCCATGTTCAGTGCTCCTTGAGGAGCCCCGCCCATGTCACCATCTAGAGGTCTGGTGACAATGGCAGGTGGGAGGGGGTCGGCCAGCAACAGCCCCAGCCCATACTGCCAGAAGCCTCTGGTTGAGGCCAGATGCTCGCCCCCGGGTTCAGTGCTTGGTGTATTCTAATGAGCAGGAAGCTGGGGTGCAGCATGCTGGCAGCTGGCTGGCTGCAAGTCCCAGTGTGGCCCAGAAAACAGGTTGATGACCTGGGCTGGCTGTTCTGAGCCTATCCATCTGGCTGGGCTGCTGGGGGAGGACTAGTTGGGCCACGGGCTTGGGTCAGCTCCCGGGGCAAGCTGTAGAAGTCAGCCTCCTCCCTCCTCCCTGAGCATCCGGTTCTCGTAGTGCTCAGGAAATCACTCTTAGCAGAGCAGACTTTTCCTTATGGGTTTGGTTCATTCTCTTCTGCCTTGGTGGCTCCTGGGGCTGACCCCTGCATTGATTGACCCAGGGACCTCCCAGGAGGAGCCTGGCAACCTCTGGACATTCCATCCTTTTTTGTCCACCAGCCACAATGCTGACGGCCTGTGAGCCTTTAGAGGGCCTCAGAAATGGTCATGTGTCTGCTGCCTCCAAAATACAAAAAGAAAAATCTCAAAATTGTAATTAATGGATATTGATAACATAATTTCAACTAGTAAGCTGCATTTTAGTTCAACTATTATGTAGTTGTGTTCAAATGTAATAAAGTTTAAATTATGTGAACCAAATGCATAATCTGTTTTTAGTGTCAAAATTATTATTATTATTATTTTTTGAGGCAGAGTCTCCTTCTGTTGCCCAGGCTGGAGTATAGTGGCATGATCTGGGCTCACTGCAATCTCTGCTTCCCAGGTTCAAGCGATTCTTGTGCCTCAGTCTCCTGAGTAGCTGGGACTACAGGCATTCGCCACCATGCCTGGCTAATTTTTTGTATGTTTAGTAGAGATGGTGTTTTGCCATGTTGGCCAGGCTGGTCTTGAATTCCTGACCTCAAGTGATAGACCTGCCTTGGCCTCCCAAAGTGCTGGGATTATAGGGGTGAGCCACTGCACCTGGCCTAATATTATTATTTTTTGAGACAGGATCTCATTCTGTCATCTAGGCTGGAGTGCAGTGGCCTGATCACGGCTCACTGCAGCCTCAAACTTCTGGGCCCAAGGGATCCTCCCACCTCAACCTCCTGGGTAGCTGGGACTGCAGGTGTGTGCCACCACATCTGGCTAATTTTCTTTTTCTTCTTCTTTTTTTTTTTTGAGATGGAGTGTTGCTCTTGTTGCCCAGGCTGGAGTGCAATGATGTGATCTCGGCTCATCACAACCTCCACCTCCTGGGTTCAAGCGATTCTCCTGCCTTAGCCTCCCAAGTAGCTGGAATTACAGGCCTGCGCCACCACACCCAGGAGATGGGGTTTTTCCATGTTGGTCAGGCTGGGCTTGAACTCCTGACCTCAGGTGATCTGCCTGTTTTGGCCTCCCAAAGTGCTGGGATTACAGGCATGAGCCACTGTACCTGGCCACTTTTTTTTTTTTTTTTTTTGAGATGGAGTTTCAGTCTTGTCGCCCAGGCTTGAGTGTAGGCAGGATCTCGGCTCACTGCAACCTCCGCCTCCTGGATTCAAGCAATTCTCCTGCCTCAAACTTCCAAGTAGCTGGGACTACAGGCACATGCTGCCATGCCCAACTACTTTTTTTGTATTTTTAGTAGAGACAGGGTTTCACTATGTTGGCCAGGCTGGTCTTGAACTCCTGACCTCAGGTGATCCGCCTGCCTCAGCCTCCCAAAGTGCTGGGATTACAGGCGTGAGCCACTGCGCCCAGCCACCTTTGATAATTTTCATGCTGTGGGATATCCCTTTGCATGAATGTAATATCATTTTGCAGGGATGTAATATAGTTTAATTTTCCAGTGCCTTATTGATGGACGTTTGTGTTTTTTTCCTTAGTTTTTCTGCCATTACAAACCACACAGCAATGCATGTTCCTCTTCCCACCCTGGGGACTCTTTCTGTGGGGAGAGGTGCCTGGATTTACAGGAGCGACCACTCTTCATTTGGAATGACTTTCCTGAGCCTGGAAGTCCTTCAGCTCCCACTCCAGAGTGGCTGTTGGTGGTAATACTCCAGGGCTGGGAAGCAGGAGTGGGAAGGTGTGAGAGGTGGGGGAGTGTGGCTGTCAACTGTTCCGATTTTCCACAGGGATCTTTGTCCCTTTCCCAGTTTGTCACTCTGCCCACAAACTAAGATGTGAGCAGCATATTGAGAAACTGGAGAGTTGTTCACGTCTGCCCAGCATATGGGTGTCCTTCTGGGCTGCAAAGTGGCATCCTGTGGGTACCCCTCCACCACAACCAGCTGTGACCTGTGCCCTGGCACAGAGGGACCTGGCTTTCCCTGTTTCTGCAGATAGAGCCCAGGGTTTCAGGGAGGGCAGGGGCAGGCTGGGACCTGTTGGGGATCTGGGCACTTTCTCATGCTCCTTAAGCTGCAAGTCATAGACGGAGCAGGGTGGGAGCCGCAGAATGTGCCTTCCCAAGGCCGCTGGTGGCAGAACCGGCGAGCCCTTTGCTCTGGGATGAGCTCCCTCTGGGGGGTGGGGACAGTGAAGCGGGACAGAAGTCCCTGTTCTGCAGGATGGAAACTGGCTCTCCTCCATTTCACAGGCTGACACGAGATTTGGGCAGCAGATTTGGGGCTGACAGCAGAATGACACGATCGCTCGCTGAGTGACCTTGCCCAGGATGCCAGCTCACTTTCTCGCTTACTTCTGCACATTCTTTGTTCTGCGAGTGAGTCACCCAGGTCCTGCCCTCTGTGCCTGGCTGCCTTCTTCCTCTTTCCCTGCCCTGAGCTTGTTCCCACTTGTAGATTTGGCAGGTCACAGCCGAGGCCCACCTGCCCCCACCGTGGCCAGTGCTCTAAGGGTAGGTTGTACGGAGAGGAGCTGGTGAGGTCAGTGGACTTGGATCAGGGATGGCTCGGCTGCTGAATGCTGAGGGAGCTTTGCCGGACTGCGGTTGCCCTGTGCACCCAGGGAGCGGGTAGAGAAGGCGACCAGGGGCTCCTTTAGGCCTGGTCTGTGGCCCAGGGAGGCTCTGCCCAGAGGAGCCTGGCAATCCCCTGGTCTGCTCCCCTCGGCCAATGGCCTGATACTGTTTTATCTGGGCACCCTGTCATTTTTGGTTCATCAGGGTGTACAGGGTGATTTAGGGTCTCAAATGCAGGTGTTCACAAAATGAAACAGAACTTCCTTTTATCCCTGTGTTTCTTTTTATTTTTATAACAAATATAAATAGTTTTATTTTATTTTTTATTTTTTTGAGACAGAGTTTTGCTCTTGTTGCCCAGGTTGGAGTGCAATGGCAGGATCTTGGCTCACCGCAACCTCTGCCTCTCAGGTTCAAGCAATTCTCCTGCTTCAGCCTCCTGAGTAGCTGGGATTATGGGCACCCACCACCATGCCCAGCTAATTTTTGTATTTTTAGTAGAGACAGGGTCTCACCATGTTGGCCAGGCTGGTCTTGAACTCTTGACCTCAGGTGATCTGCCCACCTCAGCCTCCCAAACTGCTGGGATTGCAGGCTGAGCCACTACACCCAGCCTGTTCTTGGAGGGCTCTTCTTTCCTTTCTCAGACTCTTCAAACCCATTCACGGACTCTGCCACCTCACTAAGGATTCTCTAGTAGCTTACCTGGAGAGTTGGACAACTGGGGGAGGATCATTTTTTAACAGTCCCTTACTCTAGAAAACCAGGATTATTGCCAGGCACGATGGCTCACACCTGTAATCTCAGCATTTTGAGAGGCTGGGGCGGGCAGATCACCCGAGATCGGGAGTTCGAGACCAGCCTGACCAACATGGAGAAACCCCATCTCTACTAAAAATACAAAACAGCTGGGTATGGTGGTGCACGCCTGTAATACCAGCAATTCAGAAGGATGAGGCAGGAGAATCACTTGAACCTGGGAGGCGGAGTTTGAGGTAAGCCGAGATTGGGCCACTGCACTCCAGCCTGGGCAACAAGAGTGAAATTCCATCTCAAAAAAAAAAAAAGTTTCAAACAAACAAACAAAAAACCAGGATTATTCTCAGTAATGATGGTGAAATGAAAAGAGTAAGAAAAAAGGCCATAAAAGAAATGCAGACAGTCATCATTTTCATTTTTTTTTGAGACGGAGTTCCGCTCTTGTCGCCCAAGCTGGAATGCAATGGCATGATCTCGGTTCACTGCAACCTCCACCTCCTGGGTTCAAGCAATTGTCCTGCCTCAGCCTCCCCAGTTGCTGGGACTATGGGTGTGTGCCACCATGTGTGGCTTTTTTTGTTTATTTTGGTAGAGACAGGGTTTTACCATGTTACCCAGGCTGGTCTCAAACTCCTGGGCTCAAGCAATTCTTCTGTCTCAGCCTCCCAAAGTGCTGGGATTACAGGTATGAGACACTATGCCCAGCTAATTTTTGTAATTTTAGTAGAGATGGGGTTTCACCATGTTGGTCAGGCTGGTCTTGAACTACTGACCTCAAGTGACCACAGTGCTTGGCTGCATATATGTTATTAAAATTCAACAAACAGTAACTGCAGCAAATGACTTAGAACTTAGGGAAATTTTTCAGGTAGCAGTGTTTTGTCACGGACATTGTTTAGAATTGCTGGTGCGTGGTGATAATAAAAAGGAGACTAACTTTCAGTGAGTCTTATTTATCACAGTTTTTTTTTTTTTTTTTTTTTTTTTTTAATGTGGAGTCTCACTCTGAAACCCAGGCTGGAGTGTGGTGATACGATCTTGGCTCAGTACAACCACCTCTCCTGGGTTCAAAGATTCTTCTGTTTCAGCCTCCCTAGCAGCTGGGATTATAGGCATGTACCACCACACCCAGTGAATTTTTGTATTTTTAGTAGAGATGGAGTTTCACCATGTTGGCCAGGCTGGTCTCAAACTCGTGGCCTCAGGTGATCCACTAACCTCAGCCTCCCCAAGTATTGGGATTACAGGTGTGAGCCACACCTCCCAGCCTTATCATTGTTTTTAAAGCCTTTTATAGCCGGTCACTGGTATCAGCAGGGAGCAACACTTAGCAACTCTTGCTCTTTACCTTCTGGCCGCCCTGGGAATCCTTTTCTTGTCTGGAGGTATGGTGGGGCTCTGGAAACCTGGCTCTTACACAAAACCAGCACTCATAGGCCTTTCCATTCCTCCGAAGGCCTGGGCTTTTGAATTGTACAGCCAGGAAAAGACTCCCCATTCCTCTATCACAGCCTTTCCCTGGGGCTGCCTTGGCCTCCAGAATCAGGGGAAGCACTAAGAGAAGAAAGGAACATAAGAGAAAAGATAGTATGGGTTAATGTTTCAAAAATTTCCCAGTGCAAGAGGACGGCTTGGATGGTCTCAGCGGCTGCCTCTGGCTTGCCCCAGATCTGAACTGGGAATTCTAGACTCTAGTCACTGCCCTGGAAGGAAGTGGATGGGCAGTAGGGAAGAGCTACTCACTCCATCCTCTGCTCTGGAGAAGAGATCTCAGGCCTAGAGAGGAGCTGTAATTGATTGGAGGTTGCATAGAGCGTTAGGGGCAGAGCCAGGACTGGTTCCAGGTCCTGGGGTGCTCAGTCTAGGAGTCTTCCTGCTGTTCTGAGCTGCAGAGTGTCGCTCTGTCCCTGCCGTTCATTGCTCAGCTGTAAATGCACACACCATCTTAGCAGCAAACACAGTTCAATGCACTTATGCTCTGAACTTGATACAGCTGTGGGGCTTATAAAAGCTGAAAAACAAGCACTGCTGGCTGCTATTTGCTTTCCTCTAAAGTCACTTGTGGGTCTTTCCTGGATGGATTCGTAATGCCAGAAAATATGATAGCTGTAGAACACGCATCTCCCAGCCCCAGAGGATGGAAATGGAGACGCCTTGGTCAGGCAGGGGACAAGTGTAAGCAACCTGTTCCCCAGGGGGCCCAGCAGGGGCAGGGCCTGGGTGAGGGGCTACCTCTGGCTCCGCAAGGGATTCATGTCCAAGGTCAAGGTTGCCATCCACAGTGCCCCCATGAAGTCTGTTCTCCCCCACAGTGATCTTTTAAAAATGTAAATCAGGACCGGATGTGGTGGCTTGCCCCTGTAATCCCAGCACTTTGGGAGGCTGAGGCAGGCAGATCACAAGGTCAAGAGATTGAGACCATCCTGGCTAACGCGGTGAAAACCCGACTCTACTAAAAATACAAAAAAATTAGCCGGATGTGGTGGCAGGTGCCTGTAATCCTAGCTACTCAGGAGGCTGAGGCAGCAGAATCGCTTGAATCTGGGAGGCAGAGGTTGCAGTGAGCCAAGATGGCGCCACTGCACTCCAACCTGGGCGACAGAGTCATCTCAAGAAAAAAAAAAAGTAAATCAGGTCATGCCACTTCTCTGTGTAAACTCTTCTTGGCTCCCCCGTAACACTTAGACTGAAACTCCAGACCTCATGTGACCTGTTCCCACCTGTCTCTCCAGCCTCACCTTGTGTCACTATCACGGTACCCCTCTAGCACCCTGTGGCCACACTGGCCTCCTAACCTCCAGGGTGCATGGAACACCCTTGGAACAGCCTCAGCCTTCACTCTTGTTGCCTGCACCCCCTCCTCCAGGTTGTTTCCTGATTGCACCTTCTTCTCATTATAGGTGAGTCTTCTCTGATCACTGTGGGGCACCCTCTCCCACGCCTCGGGATCTCGGGGTCTGGCTTTCTTCCCTTCATTGCCTTGGTCACCGTCTGAAATGATTTTGCTTATGTGTTTCCTTGTGTATTATCTGTCTCTCCCCTCTAGAATGTAAGCTGCATGCTCACCTTCGATTCTCCAGGCCCCAGCTACCCAGTAGGTGCTTATGAAATATTTACTGAATGGATGATGGGCTCTGAACCTTTCACCCTCCAACCGCACTTCCGGGTGTTCTGGGAACATCAGTGGGAAGGATTGTCCAGACCTCAGAGCGATGTGTGGTGCTTACTAAATACTCAGTGTCCCACCGTGGCAACAGCGATAGTAACACCTCCGTTCTTCCAGGTCCTGGGCTAAATGCAGTATCTCATTTAACCTTCGCAATGATCCTTGGAGGCAGGCACTGCTCCTGTCCCCATTTTAAAGATGGAGAAACTGAGGCTCAGGAAGTTGCCCAAACCCATGTCTATACCCGCCCTGCTGAGTCCATCGTCCTCCAGCCCTACCTCGCTTCTCCCCTTGCTTGCAGCACTGGTCCCTGCTGGCTGCCTCCATCAAGCGTCCTCATCTTGAGGCTGAGTCCTCTTTGCTGTTCACAGAATCTCGGTACACCCTGAGTCTCAACAACTGTTGCTGGGTGAAGAGAATTTAATTCTGATCCTTCTTCCCTCCACCTGAAGCTCCTTCCATTTTGGTCCCCTTCCTTCCCTTCCTTCCCCTCCCTCCCTCCCTCCCTCTCTCCCTCTCTCTCTATCTCTCTTTCTTTCTCTCTCTCTTTCTTTCTTTATTCTTTCTTTCTCTCTCTCTCTTTCTTTCTTTTCCTTTCTTTTTCTTCCTTTTCTTTGACAGAGTCTTGCTCTGTCGCCAGGCTGGAAACTCCACCTCCTGGGTTCAAGCCATTCTCCTGCCTCAGCCTCCTCAGTAGCTGGGACTACAGGTGTGTGCCAGCACAACCAGCTAATTTTTGTATTTTTAGTAGAGACGGGGTTTCACTGTTTTAGTCAGGATGGTCTAGATCTCCTGACCTCGTGAGCCGCCCGCGTTGGCCTCCCAAAGTGCTGGGATTACCGGCGTGATCCACTGCGCCTGGCCCTTTTCTTTTTTTTAGTTGGAGTTTTGCTCTTGTTGTCCAGGCTGGAGTGCAGTGACACGATCTCGGCTCACCGCAACCTCTGCCTCCCGGGTTCAAGTGATTCTCTTGCCTCGGCCACCTGAGTGGCTGGGACTACAGGAGACCACCACCAGGCACAGCTAATTTTTTGTGTTTTAGTAGAAATGGAGTTTCACCATGTTGGCCAGGATGATCTGGATCTCCTGACCTCATGATCCACCTGCCTCAGCCTCCCGAAGTGCTGGGATTACAGCCATGGTGCCCAACCTGTCCACTATTCTTTCATCCAGCACACATAACAAGGCCCTACTATGCACCATGCCTGGTGTTAGTGCTGGGACACTGTCTAGTCGGGGGAGACAGATGCTCATTGCAATGGTGACAGTTTCCAGGAAGGACAGATTCAGGGGTGTTGCAGGGATCACCGGGTGAGGGAGTCAGAGAAGGTGGCCCTGAGTGAGCTTTGTCAGTGACTGAGGCGGGGAGGAAGAGCTGTGGGCAGAGGAAAGAGGGTGGAGCTTGGTGGTGGGAGGAAGCGGGCACGTGGCACAGAGGCGCTGAGCGCTCACAGGGCTGGGACCCCAGGGTAGGGCCAGGCGTTGGGGTTTCACTTGGGAGTCCATGGGACACTATAAAAGGCATGAAAGTGGGGTCAAAGGAGTCGGGGCTGGGGCAGTTAGGGCGACGGTCATGGGAGAAGGAAGAGCAGCCAGGGACTGGAGAATGGGGTTTGTTGGGGGGGTAGGAGGGAGGCGGGCACAGCCAGGCGCCAGGGCCACTGTTCAATTCCGGGTCTTTTTGAGCTCTGCGTGCTGAGCTCTCCCAGCCAGCAGCTGGCGGGTTGGGATTGGGTGGAGTTCGGTTTCATTGTGATTTCTGCTTTGTGGTCATGGCTGTTGTTATGTTTGTTAAATGAATATGAATGATCCCTCTGCCTGGGCTCGTGGACTTGGATCCCACCCCACAAGCACCCACGCAGGCCTGAGCCCTGCCAGGCCTCCCCTTGCTCCACACAGCCTGGCTCTGCCCTCAGCCCCACAGGCTTTCCTAAAGGCAGCAGCACCTTGTGCCCTCGGCCAGTGACTAGGGGCCCCCAGGTGTGTCCTCCTGTATCCCCCTGTTCTGTTCTCAGCTTCTCACCATCCCCCACATTTGCTCCTTCCACCCCAACTCTCCTTGTGGAACCCTGCCCTCTCTCTTCCTGCAGGCCCCGAGAGCTTCACCAGTGACTGAGCTCTTGTCCTCAAAGGCAAGGGAGGGAGCGAGGGCAAGGTGACCCCAACCCCCTGAAGTGGCTGGCGCAGATGGGGTTGCCCTGTAAGCTGTGGGGTCAGGAGGGGTGGTGGGCAGGGCTGGCTGTGTTTCCCAGGCCTCAGGGTGGGCTTGCCCCAACCAGGCACCTTTGCAACCGGGGTAGAAGCACCTGTAATCGCACCTTCCTCGGGATAAGTGAAGGATGCACCTATGGATTAGTTCTTTCATTTCACAGACATTTATAGGGCATGGTGCTGGGGAATGGCTATGAGCAACGCAGAGGTGGTCTCTGCCCTCAAGGCAGCTATAGGGAGAGTCCCCCAAACCCCCCAGTATGAGCTTCCCAGCACTGGCCTGAAGGTGCAGCTGTAATGATACATACACACCCTGGCATCCCCCACTTGCTGGCGTGAACATCACATTTCTCCAAACCTCGGTTTTCTCATCTGAAAAGCAGGCACAGCCCCTAGTTCCCAGGACTGTGAAAGTTACAGAGGGTTAATGGCAATGTGGTTGGCCTCGGGCACTCCTTATTTTGACCTCTGGCGTTCAGCTCCCTGTGGTCTGGCCCTGGCTCTGTGGAGAGGTTTTCCCAGGCCGAGGGGCTCACCAGGCCTTCCCTAGTGAGGAGCTCTTTCTGCCAGAGCTGAGCTCATGGGCAGGGCGGGCCGCAGAGGCCACATATCAGCCAGCTGTCCTCCCTTTCCTGGGAGCTGGTCCAGAGACGAGGGGCAGGGCGTCTGGTTTTCATTGTGCGGCTGTCTCTCATTCCTCTGGCATCTGAGCTGCTTTTCAGAAAGAGGGAGACACACTTAACTGGTTGTGACCCAGCATGGTGCTGAGGAAGAAGTCCTGGGCCTGGGATCAAAGCAGAGCTGGACTCGAAGCCTGCCTCGGCCGCTCACCTGCTGTGTGGCCTGGGTACGGCACTCCACAGCTCTGAGCGTCAGGGGCCCCGATTGGAAAATGGCAATGATGATTTCTGCCCTGGCTAATCCACAAAGTAGAAATAGATGCAAACGTGTTTCATAAAACAGAAAATATAAGCCAGGTGTGGTGGCTCATGTCTGTAATCCCAGCACTTTGGGAGGTTGAGGCGGGCAGATCACTTGACGTCAGGAGTTGGAAACCGGCCTGGCCAACATGGTGAAACCCCGTCTCTAAAAAAATAAAAATAAAAATAAAAATAAAATAAAATAAAATAAATAAAGAAAGCATAAAATATGAAGCTGCGCTTCTCTTTCGTGTTCATGGCATAGAGGGTGGGGTTCTGCCCAGTGGGCAAGCCCTGCACAGAAGCAGCTGTGCCCCCGATGGTCCACGAGTCCAAAATGGTCAAAGCAACTGGGAGTCCATGGAACAGAGGCGCATTTCAGAAGCTGCTGGCGGGTGACCACGAGGACGGCCAGGGCTCAGAAAAAGGAAGGGCTCACTCTGGTTGGTGTGGTTAATAAAATAATAGCTGACATTTGTTTACAAAAGGGGCAGGCCTGCTTCTGAGAATTTTCCAGTTGTTAATTGATCCTCACAACAACCCACTCAGAGAGGTTACTATTGTCCCCCCGTGAGCACCTTTGAGGGCGGAAAGGCATTTCTGAAGAGGGAATTGGGTGTGTAAAGGCCTGGGAGCTCCTCATATCCTAAAGGGCAGTGGGGCGCCCGACCTGCAGCCAGGAAAGGCTGGCCTATGGGGCCTTGAAAGGCAGCCAAGTGGTTTAGACTGGATCCAGGCAGCAGGAGGAACCCCCGGAGCCTCCTGTGTGACCTCATTCTGGTGGGTGGGTGGGATAGGGCTTCTGGGAGGGCCGTGATGGGCTGGCATGGGTGTAGAGTTCATGGAAGGAGGTGGAATTTCCTCATTCTTGGGTCTTCATCCTTGAGCACAGGCCCCGCTGCCACCCTAGTGGCCCCCACCGGAAGACTTGATGCTGAGATGGGCTCAAAAGCCAAGCTGTGTGTGGTATGGGGTCTCAGAGCCCTGGCAGGGCCAGGGTGGCAGCCAAATGGTCTGCAGCCTGGTCCTGATGCTGCTTGTGCCAGCCCTCACAGGTAGCTCTCCAGGGGCCAACTGTACCCCATCCTGGGAGCTGACCCCAAGAAGGTCAGGGCAGTGCTGTCCACTGGGTCTCAGAGGTGCCTGGAACATCTTGCTCACACCAGCAGGACACTCATGCCTTCGTGGTCTGAGCCGGCTGCAGGCAAAGCCTGGCCAGGGGCTGGCTGAGTTGGGGAGAGGGCAGGAGGGCCGTAGCCATGGTGGTTAGAGACAGGAGCAGTATTGGTACCCTTTCTCTCAAATAAAATGAAGCCTGGCAGGTCACAGTGGCTCACACCTGTAATCCCAGCACTTTGGGAGGCCGAGGTGGGCGGATCATGAGGTCAAGGGATCGAGACCACCGTGGCCAACATGGTGAAACCCCGTCTTTACTAAAGGTACAAAAACTAGCTGGGTGTGGTGGCACGTGCCTGTAATCCCAGCTATTTGGGAGGCTGAGGCAGGAGAATCGCTTGGACCAGGAGGTGGAGGTTGCAGTGAGCCAAGATGGCACCATTGCACTCCAGCCTGGTGAGAGAGTGAGACTATGCCTACAAAAAAAAAAAAAAAAAAAAAAAATGAAGCCCCTTGTTAGGGAGGCCACTGTAGAGCTGGCATGATGGAGGCTTCCCGTCTGAAGGAGCTGGTGCAGACACACTGGTGGGGGACCCGGAAGACAACAGTAGAGGATATGCACCCACATGAACTGGCTGCCTGTTGTCTGCATGAATTCAAGTGAGAACTCTGGGCTGGGAATGCTGAGGAGGCAAGTGTGGGAGAATTCTCAATTCTGCAGGGTGCCTTGCCCTGAGTTCTGACCCTTTCTGCTTGAGAGCAGTGGACAATTATGTTGGAATTTTTTTTTTTTTTTTGAGACGGAGTTTTGTTCTTGTTGCTCAGGCTGGAGTGCAGTGGCATGATCCAGGCTCACTGCAACCTCCACC
Organism: Ateles fusciceps; assembly: GCA_036589455.1. NCBI lineage: Eukaryota > Metazoa > Chordata > Mammalia > Primates > Atelidae > Ateles > Ateles fusciceps. The sequence goes on along the minus strand of JAZHEH010000681.1, from coordinate 23,650,937 downwards.
TCCTGGATTTCAGCAATTCTCCTGCCTCAGCCTCATGAGTAGCTGGAACTACAGGCATGTGCCATCGTGCCCAGCTAATTTTGTGTTTTTAGTAGACACGGGGTTTCACCATGTTGGCCAGGCTGGTCTTGAACTCCTAACCTCATGTGATCTGCCGGCCTTGGCCTCTCAAAGTGCTGAGATTACAGGTGTGAGTCATGGCGCCCGGCCATACGCTGGAAGTTGTAAGGAAGACAGGGAAAGGGCTTGGGAAAAGTGGAGAGTTTTTAGTCATGAGGCATCCAGGGTGTGATATTTGCGCCAGAACCAGAGATAAGATAACAAAGACACCCTGGAAGATTGGGAGGCCTGACACCGAAAGGCCAGATCAAGGGTTAGGTCATGGGGGAGGCATGAGTGCCTGTAGTGAGCCAACGACGCTGGGGTGGAGTGGGCCCAGGAGAGGGGCAGGGAACAAATGGGAGGAGGATGGAAACTGGCCTTGGTCTTTCTTGCTTTTAAAAAAGATGAAATACTTGGTGTTTGAATAGAATGTTGGGAGAGTTTGGGAGTCTGAGCCCCCGGGGATCTTCACTGGGTAGCCCGGGGGAATGTGGTTCTGGAAGATGGGAACCATGGGATCCTGAGCCCAAGGTAAATATTCCTGGATTTGGTGTGAGTGGCCTCCAACTGGGCTGATTTGTAAACACTCCTGAAAGTGGTCCTTTGGCCCACAAGCACCTGGGGGGAGCCCCAGCTGGGAGCTCTGTGGGAAAGAGGTGAGGGGAGCTGGGAAGGGAGAGCACACAGTCTTTGTATGAGGGGGAAGTGACCTGGGAAGAGCCAGCTGAGGAAGGGCAGGGGCAGGTCCTTTCCTGGTGGCGGCACAGGGTGGACTCGCTCCCCCACCTGCTCTTCTCACTCCAAGTCGCCCTTTGCCAAACTTCTGGGTGGGGCCTCGTGCTTTGGCGCAACCCGTATTTCCCTTTCCAAACCTTCCCCAGCCCACAGGCCAGCGTGGCTGCAGGGGTGTCGACGTTTCTGTTTGAAATGATGAGCCTGCCCCCAGCGACTGTGGTGGTGTATAGCCAGGTGCTCCCCCTCACTCTCGAGGGGCAGCCGGACCAACCAGAAGGTGTGACACTGCAGGGCCTGGGGCCCTAACTACCCAGCAAGCAGTGCCAGTAGGAGAGGTGTGGGGTTTGAACAGTTCCGCTAAAATGACAATTTTTGAGAAAACTGGGAAAATTTGAATATTGACCAAGTATTAGGTAAGGTGAACATTTCTTGGCAAGGACAAGTAGAGAATGTTAACAGAAACTTACACATAGCATGCATGGTATGGTCTCACTTTTGAAAAAATAATTATGCATACACTCACTCAGAAAAGGTCTGGAAGAATACACAGTAAGGTCTTAAGAGTGATATTCACTGGCTGATAGAAAATTTTCCCCGTTTTTTATTGTTGATGTTTTCTCACATGTGCTTTAAATTTTTCGTTATTCTTGGCTGAACGTGGTGGCTCATGCCTGTAACCCCAGCACTTTGGGAAGCCAAGGCAGGCAGATCACGAGGTCGAGAGATCGAGACCATCCTGGCCAACATGGTGAAACCCCATCTCTACTAAAAATACAAAAATTAGCCAGGCGTGGTGGTGAGCCTGTAGTCCCAGCTACTCAGGAGGCTGAGGTAGGAGAATCGCTTGAACCCGGGAGGCGGAGGTTGCAATGAGCTGAGATCGTGCCACCGTACTCCAGCTCTGGTGACACAGCGAGACTCTATCTCAAAAAAAAAATTCATTATTTTTAATTTTCTTATTTTTTTCCAATTTCTACAATTCTTATATTGCTCCTGTTGTAGTAGAAAGTTATTATTATTATTATTATTTGAGACGGAGTCTCTCTCTGTTACCCAGGCTGGAGTACAGTGACGCCATCTTGGCTCACTGCAACCTCTGCTTCCAGGTTCGAGCAATTCTCCTGCCTCAGCCTCCCGAGTAGCTGGGAGTGCAGGTGCACAGCACCATGCCCATCTAATTTTTGTATTTTTTGTAGAGATGGGGTTTCGCCATGTTGGCTAGGCTGGTCTCAAGCTCCTGACCTCATGATCCGCCTGCCTTGGTCTCCCAAAGTGTTGGGATTACAGGCGTGAGCCACCGCGCCTGGGCAGAAAGTTATTTTTAACTTAAAAATGTTTAATAAGAAACTGCCACCCTTCAAGCTGACAATCCGGGGCCGCGGGGGACAGGCATGAGGTGGTGGCCACTGAGGAGTCTGTCTTACAGGGACAGGACAGGAAGACCCAGCCTCTTTTCTCCTTGGCTCCCTGCTGTGGATAAGAACTCTCTTATCTGAGTTGCGCACATGATCCAGAAAGTGCTGATAAGTGCATAGCAAAAAAGTCAACTCTGGAGATGATCAGTGATTAAAAAAAGAAAAAAAACCACCCCAGGCCAGTTTCCCCTCAGCAGAGTCCACGGCTGCCCCCTACCTCTTTCACTGAAAATCTAACTTCATTTAAATGGTTTGTAAAAAATCCAGAATTTGAAAGCTAGCATTGTCCATGTGGACTGGTCCTTCCTGCTTTTCACCTGGGGCCCTCTTGGGGCTGTCCCTAGATCTAGGAGGAGCATCTCAGGGGGTGAGAGCTGGAGGATTTGGAAATAGGGGAGGCTGAATTAAACTTCACTTTAACCTGAGACAGACGAGGGCCTGGGGAAACTCCAACTTCTCTGAGCCTTATTTTCTCATATTCCAAAAGGGTAGAATAATCTCTATGCCTCCCCCCTCCATATTTGAGCTTTTCAGAAGAGATGTGCTATGGCGGGCTGTGGCTCAGTTCCTTGTGGGGGTGTGGATGTGGGGTGGGGTGAGGTGGAAAGGCTGCTTTTCTGTTTAATGGCATTTACACTCTGGATGCAGCCACTAATGGGCACCCCCACCACCTCCCCCAACCCCCATGGTGTTCCAGGCTCATACTCCCACCCCCATTCCTAGGCCTGGTTCTGCCTCTATCCTTCTGCCCATCCCCATTCCTCTCTGGGTCAGGCTTACACCTGTGCAGAAGGGGAGAGGACATCTGCATTTTTCTTAGCCAGACAAGCTTGATGGGGCCACTTCCTTGTTCCCTTGAAATAGCTACAAAGCTGGGCACTGTGGCTCATGCTTGTAATCCCAGCACTTCGGGAGGCCGAGGTGGGCGGATTACTTGAGGTCAGGAGTTCGAGACCAGCCTGTCCAACACGGTGAAACACCATCTCTACTAAAAATATAAAAAAATTAGCCAGGCATGGTGGCGTGCACCTGTAATCCCAGCTACTCGGGAGGCCGAGGAAGGAGAATTGCTTGAATCTGGGATGTGGAGGTTGCAGTGAGCTGAGATCATGCCACTGCACTCCAGCCTGGGCGACAGAGAGACTCTGTCTCAAAAAAAAAGCCGAGAGCGGTAGCTCATGCCTATAATACCATAATCCCTTTGGGAGGCCACTTTGGGAGGCCAAGGTGGGCAGATTATGAGGTCAAGAGATCGAGACTATCCTGGCCAACATGGTGAAATCCCATCTCTACTGAAAATACAAAACTTAGCTGGATGTGGTGGTGCATGCTTGCAGTCCCAGCTACTCGGGAGGTTGAGGCAGGGGAATTGCTTGAACCCAGGAGGTAGAGGTTGCAGTGAGCTGAGATGGTGCCACTGCACTCCAGCCTAGTGACAGAGCAAGACTCCATCTCAAAAAAAAAAAAAAAAAAAAAAAAAAAAAATCCTAAAAATAAATAATTAATAAAAATCAGCTACAAAATCCAAATGCAGTGATGGTTTTGTGCAAAGAGGAAGGCTGATGGGAGGACTGCAGAGGAGCAGGTGGGGGACTGGAAGAATGAGCGTCCCTTCCCAGCCTTCCCCACACACCATCACCTCTGATAACAAGACATTGGAGAGGACTGATGTACTCCCCCACTCCACCTTCCTTTGCTCTCAGAGTTTATAATCCCTCAAGCTAGAGAGGAAGAAGTCTAGGATGCGTATTATTTGAGAAGAATGTGTATTATGCAACAGCTACAAGGTCAAGGCCCTTCCTTACCCAGGCCTCTTCTTTGCAGCCCAGCAGTGGGGCCAAGTCCTGACTGTAGCAGGGGACACTTGCCCTTGGCTCTGGGTCCATGTTGTGCTCCTTATTATCCCACCACTTTGGTGGGTGCAGCTACATGACGATTTATCTGTCTTCCTAGCTCGAAGGAGCAAGTGGGGGCAGGGCCAGGCTGCTGGAGCTGGCTCACCGTGGGATCCCCACATCATCTGGCGTCTGGCAGTGCCCAGGGCAGAGCGAGCTTTCATTGTTGATCTGGATGGGTTCTTCAGGGCATTTGCCAGTGTTTGTGTTTTGGACAATCCTGCTCTAAAATAAATTGTAGAATTTGGATGAAAATGAAGGTCAGGAGGAGGAATGTTCTTTTGGTTCCAAATTTTCTAAGCAGGCTGCTCTGATCCAGAATACCTTCCCTTTGGGCGGCTGAAGGCGTGGAGAGTTTATAGTTTGCTGCCCTCTTGTGGCACAGAAGTGATAAAACGATTGCCTTCCTCTTTCAGGCTCATTTCTCTGACAATGAGTGAGCAATCCATGGACAAGGTGTGGGGCAAAAGCGAGAACTGTTCGTGGTCTCCACTGACAGAATTCCCAGGCTGGTGGAGGTGGCTTTTGGTACAACTCATGTCTGAGGGCAAAAATACACACATTGGCTTTGCACAGAGGGGGGTGATGACCCCGTACGTATCCCAGTACCAGGGCTGCCCTGCCGAAGAGGTCAAGTGGCCACAAGCCGAGCCTACAGCAGTCTTTAATAACTAGTCAATTTCCTTGTGAACTGGAGAACTGATGAGACAAGCTCAAAACCATTTTCAACTGGCCTCCCTATCCCCTAGCTCCTTCTTTATTTCTTTTTTCTTTTTTTTTTGAGAGGGAGTCTTGTTCTGTCACCCAGGCTGGAGTGCAGTGGTGTGATCTCGGCTCACTGCAATCTCTACCTCCCAGGTTCAAGCAATTCTCCTGCCTCAGTCTCCCGACTAGCTGGGATTACAGGCATGTACCACCACACCCAGCTAATTTTTGTATCTTTTAGTAGAGACAGGGTTTCACCATGTTGGTCAGGCTGGTCTCAAAACTCCTGACCTCTTGATCTGCCCACCTCAGCCTCCCAAGGTGCTGGGATTACAGGTGTGAGCCACCGCGCCTGACCTCCTTCCTTTTTTCTATCTACTTAGCCATTGTTGTCTTCTCCAAAGGGCCTCCCCTTTCCAAACACCAACACGATTCTGTTTTGTCTCCTTTTATGGGCTGAATTCTGTCCCCTCCCAAATTCACAAGCTGAAGCCCTAACCCCCAGTACCTCAGCATGTGAGTGTATTTGGAGACAGGGCCTTTAAGAAGAGGTGATTAAAGTTAAATGAGATGACTGGGGTCCACCCTAGTCCAATGTGACAGGTGTCCTCATAAGAAGAGGAGGTTAGGACATATACAGACAGACGGCAGGGCTGTGCATGTACAGAGGAAAGACCACGTGAGGACCCAGCAGGAAGATGGCCAGCTATTACACAAGCCACGGAGAGAGGCCTCGGGAGAAACCGACGCGGCCGACACCTTGATCGTGGGCTTTCAGCCTCCAGAACAGAGAAAATACTAATACATTTGTTGGTTAAGCCACTTCGTCTGTGGACTCGTGTTGTGGCAATCCTCAACTAATACACCTGCTAACAAAATCCTTGTTTCTAAAGGGGCAGTTGTTGCATGTCGAGGTTTTTAAGGACAGAAACTCCATCCTGGGCCTAGCCACAGTTTCTGTGTTTGTCCATAAGATCCTTAAAGTAAAACACTGAGAACTGCAGTTTTCTTTACCTTCCTTTCATCATCATAGTAACCTACTTTATAGATGAAACATTCTTAAAAGTTAATTTGCCCAGGGTCACCCAGGTAGTGAGAGGCAGGACTCAAACTCAGTTCTGCCTCCAAGTGTCCTCTCTTTCTCTCTGGTTTGGAGCAGCTGACACAGCCCCAAGGAGGGTCTGGGGACAGGAGCCAGAACTGTGCACCTCTGTCTGGGGTGAATATTGGCAAACTGCAGGAGGACTGAGCCATAAACCCTATCGTGGTTTGGCTTCTTCCTTAACCCACTCAGTTCAGTTCTTGTGAAAAACTCACATGTCCTCCACAAGGGGGCAGGTACCGCCCCCCACACCACCCCCATCTCAAGGTCTCTTTAGTAGGTCGGAATTGAGACCAAGGGGACAGCGCACGCGCATTCTGGTCTTTGTCAACAGTGACTCCCAACCACACTCTTACTCTTTCAAAATACACTTTATTAGCAGCACATGGAATGTAAAGTTAGGCAATTTCTTTCCAGAGAGAAGGTGAGCCCTGAGAGACTAAAAAACTGAGCATGGATATTACAGCAGAATCTCGTTTCCAGTGTAATGAGAGATAAAGGGGAATATCGTCGCCAAGGAAATGACTTTCTTCACCATGCTGACCACGCTGCACAGCGCCCGATCCAGCTGGTGGGGGATGGGGAGGTGGGAAGAATCTCAAAGCACAAAACAGGGTGAGGATGCAGGAAGTCATGGGGTCAGCCCTACAGCAGTCGGCACCTCTCTTGTTGGAGAGGCTGTGAGCCCTGTCACTCACTGTACGAGGACCAGAGGGTCTTTGGCAGGTGGAGTCTGGCTCACGGGAGAACATTAATTGAGGGAGGCTCATCTCTCAACCCAAAAAACTTCACGGAATCCCACAGCGTCTCCATTATGACCTTCCATCTCCAGGTTAGGGAACTATGGTTTCTTTGGAAGAATCTGGGTCCTTTGGAAGTATCTGGAAATATCCAGATAAGTCAGGGAAGATCTGTTCTTAGGAATATCAGTTTAGTCTCTCATACATGAAGAACATTTTCCTTAAAGGATTTTGGTTCTTTTTCCTGATGTTCTTGTGCACCATTCTGAGGGTCACCTGGACTTCGCCCTCCAGTGTGTCTGCGGCTCTTGTCTCACTTCCAGATGCCTCCAACTCCACCGGAGCCTCCCTCCCCGCCTTTCAGCCCACAGTGTCTGCATGCTGTGGGTCTCGTAAATCTGTCGTGTCAGGATCATGCTGCTGCTTTCTTTCTCTCTCTCTTTTTTTTGGTATCTCCCTCTGTTGCCCAGGCTGGAGTGCGGTAATCATGGCTCACGGGCATGTCTCTCGTGACTTCAGAACCCGCCCCTCAACCAAACATTCAGATGTTTATTAAGGTAACAAAACAAGTTACAGACTGCACAATTTGTTTCCATTTCTAGATCTAATTGATTAGGCTGTGTCTCATGAGGAGACTGTACCCTTCCTCTAAGCTAGCATCCGGAACACAATCTTCCAGGGGCTTAGGCCAGGTCTGTGACAGTAGTATCGTCAGGATCAATTCCAAAGTGTAGCTTGCCATCCTTAGCTGCTGCCCAGGGCATGGAGGTGGAGGTCCACTTTGCCACCCAGTCTCCTGTCTTGCTAACCAAGATCAGGCCACCTAAACCTTTGACCCTTGACTTCATATAACCCAGCGATAGGTCCGCAGCCTCTTCTACCGTCTTTCCTGAAAACAAGGAAGGATTGAGAAACAACATGTTACTAAACGGAATCTCATGGGAAAATCACTTGCAGTTTGAAATGCCAAAGTGAACTAGAAAGGATTTGTGGCAAATGAACACCTGAACACTTAAAAGGAGGGTCCTCCCCTCTTTGCCCTGAGACAGCGCCCTAGTATCAGCCCAAGCAGAGGGGTCTTCCCTCCCTCACTCAGGCTCAATGTCTCTCCCACTGACCCCTTCTCCTGAGATGTGGAAGATAACAGTACTCAATGCTCTCCCATTCCAGTCCTAAGGGAAGGTGGAGAGTCAAAACACAGTGTTAACGACCTGAAAGCAACAACTGTAGCCAACAGAAAAGGGTTTCCTACACTCTCCATGCCCTTACTTATCAAATACCGTCTAAGCATTTGTCTTCACAAACTATTTGACTTGTCCTGTGGTCTGTGTACCTTGTTCCATGTGGAACAGAGTGAGTCTGGCCAGGTTCACCTTCAGGATGCTTTCCCCGTGCCCTGTGGTTGAGATGGCTCCGATGTCATTGTCAGCATAACCTCCGGATCCTGCTCAAAAAGGGTGACTGTTCTGAGAATTAACAGTTGAGAAATTCAAATCCACATTAGAAGTCAGACGCTACATGAAAGTTAAATCGCAAAGGGTGCTCAAGTATAGACGAAGGTCAGGTTAGCAGCCATGATCTACAGACACTAAGGTGGACTAGAAAGCGCCGTGTAGATGCCCCAGAATGGAGGAGGATAAAGGAAGCCTCAGGAGGGCAGGCCTGATCTTCACAGAGCAGCTACAGCAGGACAGCGTCTCCCTGGCCCCAAAGAACAGCCATTCCTTTCTGCTCAAAGAAGCCCCCCGTCCCTGCCTCCTCCTCATGCCCCACACACTATGGAGGAGAAAGAGCGTGACTGCGTTACATGGATCTCTAGCAAGGCCATCACGTTCCAGTGATTTTGGGAAAACAGATACCCACAACCTAATATCCGTGCACACTGTCCAATTGAGGGCAGCTCTATTTGTTGAGGGTGGGCATGACTGGACCTGAGGGAACTATTCTGGGCTATCCACTTAAGCAGGGGTCTGCAGCAAAAGCTACTTTGATAAGATTCTTCCTTATTTTGTTCTGGGATCGAGCAACCTTACAGCCTTCTCTAAGTCATTCTTCTATCTGTTCACACACAGCTACCAGCCTGAGAGTCCTTTAGCCTCGGAAGGATTCACCTTTACTCTCCCGCAGTTGATACAGAAGCAGAGGTGACTGACATTTGCCTTACTTATGGATGCTGGACATGCGGCAAGGACTCAGGAGTTGAGATGTTGCACTGAATTGTCACAAGGCCCCAGAGGTTCTCAAAGCAGATAGATCATCCCCCGGCTCTGGTTCTGGAGGGAGATGACACTGGGCAGTGAGTGAACTGCTGCAGTGGGAGGAGGCGCCTTTCCTTTTTCTTTTTTTTTTGAGATGGAGTCTCCATCTGTCACCTGGTGGGAGTGCAGTGGCGCAATCTCGGCTCACTGCAATTTCTGCCTCCTGGGTTTAAGCGATTCTCCTGCCTCAGCCTCCCTAGTAGCTGGGACTACAGGCGCGCACCACCATACCCAGCTAATTTTTGTATTTTTAGTAGAAATGGGGTTTCACCATGCTCTCCAGGCTGGTCTTGAACTCCTGACCTCGTGATCCACCTCCCTTGGCCTCCCACAGTGCTGGGATTATAGGCATGAGCAACTGCGCATTTCCTTTTTCTTATAAGCTTCTGCTGGCGAATAAACTGGCCAGGTCCCATGGTGTCAATCTGCCCTAGTATTTGGAAGCAGCCAAGTCTTTGCTTACTTTTCAGTTACTCTAGGATCACAGAAGGCCAGGTGTCTCCAAGGGTGGTCCTGGCACAGGTGTCGGGTCTGTGAAGCTGTCCTCCCCCATCACATGCACTTCTCAGGACAAGTGGACTGCCTGACTGACCATTGCTGTGCCTAGCACCTTCCCTCCTGACTGTCCAGCCGGGGGCCTAAGGCTGCTCAGAAAGCCAGGCAAAGCACACCTGGTGCTCACAGCTGGACAAGTACTTCTGATAATATAGCTTACGCTTCTTCTTGTCTAGATTTACCACTGTAACTGAAATTTAAAATTAATTTCTAGGCCGGGCACGGTGGCGCACGCCTGTAATCCCAGCACTTTGGGAGGCCGAGGCGGGCGGATCATGAGGTCAAGAGATTGAGACCATCCTGGCCAAGATGGTGAAACCCCGTCTCTACTAAAAATACAAAAAATATTAGCTGGGCGTGGTGGCGTGCACCTGTAATCCCAGCTACTCAGGAGGCTTAGGCAGGAGAATCACTTGAACCTGGGAGGTGGAGGTTGCAGTGAGCCAAGATCGCTCCACTGCCCTCCAGAGCGAGACTCTGTCTTGAAAAAAAAAATAATTTCTAGGATCTAACCTGGAGTGGCCCCATGGTCTGGTCTGAACCCAGCGGAAGCAAGCTGCACTACTGACCACGGATAGTTTGGTAGGATTTTTGCTAAGGAGGAAGAAAAGTAGACTACTTCCTATCTCTTGGGTGATTTATCAAGGAGGAGAAGCATTACCAAGCCTCTACTCTTTAAGGAAGCTTCCAGTGTCTCAGTTCATGACAGAAAAAGGGTATCAAGAATTGTCAAGAGTGTAGATTATTACTAAAGACTAGAGGAACACATTAAGTGCCTCTCACCCACTCCCGGGGATGAGATGATGTGCTTCTCCATTATTGTAAACAATATCTCAATCTGTAATATGTCTGTAGAAGTCTGTCACTTTCATGCTGCTCAAATCTAATAACTGCAGTCTTAAACTCTCAGATTTCTCAGATTGCTAATTAGAGCCCATGTCTGGGGGAGTAAGTCTCACTCTAGTAAGTCTGCAGATCCTGAAACTGTGGCTAAAGAGAAGACAGAATCCCTATCAGGTAGACTGGGGGCACCTTTAGCATCCCTGTCTCCACTCCTCTCCCCAGGTTGTTCCGAAAAGGCACGTGTTCTAGAAAAACAGTGCCACCGACACAAACACCCTCTCAAAGCAGCGCCCCGAACAGCCCCTTCCAACACCATTTCACTCCCAGACATCCTGGAGCGGCACCAAGAGCAGAAAGGGACGCAGCAAGAAACGGAGGGGGTCAAGGAATAGGGAATGAGGAGAGCCTGAGGATGGAGGAAAGGAGAAGGGGCAGGAGCCCTCCCTTGGTCCTACCTACACACGGTGAGTCCCCAACGCGGCCGACCATTTTATTAATGATACCCCCTGTAGAGGTTGCATAGGCCATATTCCCTTTGCAGTCCAAGGCAACAGCACCCACGGTTCCCAAGTTTCTGCCAAAAATAAACAGAAAAAAGTGACAGGCTGAAAATGAGAATGAACCCCATAACCAACAATGTAGCTTCAAACCACTTAAGTCTCATGTTATGTGTTAATGGCAAATGGGGCACCCTTTAACTCCAACATTCTAGAGAGAACCTGCCTGCTTCTCATTCTACATGTAAGTTACAGGTGGATTGCTGGACACTCCTCTACACCTCAGCTTTAAGAGCACATCCAATCCCAACACCGCCATTTTCTAGCTGTGACTTTAAGTTTTGTTTTGTCTCATTGTCCCCATCATAAAATGGGGATAAAAATAAGGTGCATCTCAAACTTTAGTGTATGTAAGAATCCCTCAGATCCTTGAGCCCACAGAGATTCTGAAGCTGCCACCAAGAGGAGAAAGGAAAGGAAAAAGTCAGTTGGTAGATACGGAGTGCGACCCAATATCGTGTGTGTGTGTGTGTGTGTGTGTGTGTGTGTGTGTGTGTGTGTGTAGAGTAGGGTGGAGAAATAAATTCAGTTTTGGATTTAAGCTTGAGGGTAGGCAGTAACATGGAGACTGAATAGTAGCTGGACAGAGTCGGGTATTCGAGGGGCTTGAGAGAGAAATTTGGCATCCTAGCTAGAAGAAAAGCAAATAGGAATCCCACTTTCCAGCATCATACAAACTAACTCCAGATGGCTAAACATCTAAATATAAACCACAAAACAAATTTTTTCAAGAAAATCTAGGTGAGTATATGTGTCAGGCTAGGGGACTACCTTAGGAGTTTCGAGTCTTACGACTATGAAAGAAGAGGAAGGCATATTTGATTACCAAAAATTAAAATCTAACCCAGGACTTTGGGAAGCCGAGGCCAGTGGATCACCTGAGGTCAGGAGTTTGAGACCAGTTATTTTATTTTGTTTTTTTGAGATGGAGTCTTGCTCTTGTTGCCCAGGCTGGAGTGCAATGGCACCGTCTCGGCTCACTGCAACCTCCACCTCTCAGGTTCAAGCGATTCTCCTGCCTCAGCCTCCCCGAGTAGCTGGGACGACAGGCGCACGCCACCATGCCCAGCTAGTTATTGTATTGTTAGTAGAGACGAGGTTTCACCATGTCGGCCAGGCTGGTCTCGAACTCCTGACCTCAGGTGATCCGCCCACCTTGGCCTCCCAAAATGCTGGGATTATAGGTGTGAGCCACCGTGCCTGGCCCTAAAATCTTTTATATGGCAAAAATACCATAGCAAAAGCAAAATAAAAACAACAGATTTGGTATTTTTAATTTTTTTTTTTTTATTTACAGCAGAGTATAACCTTAAGGCTGATAAGAAAGAGCCAGGAACAGTGGCTTGTGCCTATAATTCCTGCTACTCAAGAGGCTGAAGCAGGAGGACCACTTGAGCCCAGGAATTCAAAGCCGGCCTGAGTGACATAGAGAAATCCCATCTATCTATAAAGAATGTTAAAAAAGAAAAGCAAAATAAATAAATAGATAAATAAAGACTGTTAAGAGAAAAAAGAATTCAAAGGAAAAAATGAGTGTAGGACAAAAATGGGCAAATTCACAGAGAAGAAAAACAGTATCGTTGTTTTCATTACATGTTTAGCGTTTTACCAAATTTTGAAATCTTTTACTAAACCTAGAAAACTTCCATTGTTTTCTGCACTCAGTGTACTGACAGTGTCCTGAAAAGATTAGGCGTGGCTAAGTATTGCACACAGTGTATTATTCCTTCAAGAACATCAGCCACATCAGTGTTTTATATTGTTTTCTGTTTCCGGTGAAATCAATTGTCTGTTTATTTGGCCTCTTTCCCTCGCTTCCTGTAACTGCCTGGATGCTTTTCTGTGTGTGATTCTTTGTGATTAGCAATTAAATCTTCCTTTAGTAAAGAATAAGAAGTTGCAAGGATTTCATCTGACTTGTTCAAACTGTGGATTTGGTGAAAATAATTTTCTTACTAATTTTCATTGTTTTGATTAATAAATAGATCTTCATTTAACAACACCTTTGTAATGTCTTGTTTGTGAATTTTATATGGGTCACTCTGGAAGCAGATTGCTTATTTTTATTGTTTTCAGTGTTGGAAAATGCAAGCAGCCTGCTTCTTTGAAGATTTTTACTTCCTTTTTCATTTTTTTTTTTTTGCGAGCTCCACTTTAGCATTCTTATTGTATCAAAGTCTTGACTTATACTCATTTTCAATAATCTAAGGGATTAAAAGTGAAATGTAATTACATCCAAAGCATAAAAAATGAGAATGTATTTTCTTTTCTCTTTTTTTTTTTTTTTTGAGAAGGAGTTTCACTCTTGTTGCCCAGGCTGGAGTGCAATGGCACGATCTCGGCTTACCACAACCTCCACCTCCTGAGTTCTAGTGATTCTCCTGCCTCAGCCTCCCAAGTAGAGAATGTATTTTCATCAAAAAATAAAAAGCTAATCTAAAAAAAAAAAAAAAAAAAAGTTGGCCAGGTGTGTGCCTGTAATCCCAGCACTTTGGGAGGCTGAGGTGGGCGGATCACCTGAGGTCAGGAGTTTGAGACCAGTCCGGCCAACATGGTGAAACCCCGTCTCTTCTAAAAACACAAAAATTAGCCAAGTGTGGTGGCACACACTTGTAATCCCAGATACTCGGGAGGCTGAGGCAGGAGAATTGCTTGAACACGGGAGGCAGAGGTTGCAGTTAGCTGAGATCACACCACTGCACTCCAGCCTGGGCGACAGAGTGTGACTCTGTCTCAAAAAAAAAAAAAGGAATTTGCAGGTATAATTTCCAAAAAGTTATCAAAGTAATTGTAAAATATACAAAATTTTTTATTAATTTTTGTTTTTGTTTTTTTTAAAGATGGAGTTTTGTTCTTGTTGCCCAGGCTGGAGTGCGATGGCGTGACCTTGGCTCACCGCAACCTCCGCCTACTGGGTTCAAGCGATTCTCCTGCCTCAGCCTCCTGAGAGTATCTGGGATTACAGGCATGCACCACCATGCCCAGCTAATTTTGTATTTTTGGTAGAGACAAGCGTTCTCCATGTTGGTCAGGCTGGTCTCGAACTCCTGACCTCAGGTGACCAGCCCACCTCGGACTCCCAAAGTGCTGGGATTATAGGCATGAGCCACCGTATCTGGTTAATTTTTATTAATATGAACGTTAAATCATGAATTGTACTGAATACCAGCAATACCAAGACGCCAGGGCAAAAAGATTAAAAAAAAAAAAGATAAAACATGAATTGTAATTAGTAAATACAACACATCAAAGCTAAAATTACACAGAAGCTAAAAATTTTAACACTATTTTTTTTGAAATTAACTAAATCTTTTATAAACCCTGTCTCTACTAAAAATACAAAAAAAAAAAAAAAAAAAAAAAATTAGCCAGGGATGGTGGCACAGGCCTGTAGTCCCAGCTACTCAGGAGGCTGAGGCAGGAGAATTGCTTGAACCTGGAAGGTGGAGGTTGCAGTGAGCTGAGATCGAACCACTGCACTCCAGCCTGGGCAACAGAAGACTCTGTCTCACACACACAAAAAAAGAAAAAAAAATGTAGATAATCAGGTATTTGCCAAACTTTCATATTTTAATAACTCCCAAATAATGTGAGCTACAGGTAAGACCTACTTTTGACAATCTGTTTTCTGAGCATCTTTTTCTCGCTTCTCTTTTCCAGACGCTTTTTGTTTCTCTCTGTTATCAGTTTTCCTGCAGGAATCTCTGGAACTCCCATAGCTGCTGCAAACTGTGCTGCACCATGGTGAGTCAGAAAGCAATGAGGTGTCTGAGCCAGAAAGAAAAGAGAAAATGATTGGTTTTTGGAAAATTTTAAATCTTTTAAACTGTTCCAACGGTGTTAAAATAATCACTTCTCTTTTGGTGGAAAGGCTCAAAAATACAAATTCCAGTGGTTTGCTTTTCTGTATGCTGAACAAAGCCTGACTCTCTTCTGAGTTTTTGCATTAAAAAAAGACCCCAGCCAAGCGTGGTGGCTCATACCTGTAATTCCAGCACTTTGGGAGGCCGAGGCTGGGGGGATCACCTGAGGTCTGGAGTTCGAGACCAGCCTGACCAACATGGAGAGACCTTGTCTCTATTAAAAATACAAAATTAGCCTGGTGTGGTGGTGCATGCCTGTAATCCCAGCTACTTGGGAGGCTGAGGCAGGAGAATTGCTTGAACCTGGGAGGTGGAGGTTGCAGTAAGCTGAGATCGTGTCATTGCACTCCAGCTTGGGCAACAAGAGTGGAACTCTGTCTCAAAAAAAAAAAAAAAAAAAAAAAGACCTCGATGGAATGTTACTAGAGATGCGATTTACATATTATGTTAAATTTAGAGAACTCAATCCATCTTTAACACATGCTATTAAATAGCTGGTCTGGTCAGTTTGTATGTGGTGTGAAGAAAATACAGAAAGATAAAGTAATCACTCACTGGTCAAGTGATTACTAGTCAAGAATCTTGGCTGATTTGAGAAACTCAAACACATTGCTTCTGTTTTGTATATATTTTATGAGAACAGTGATCTCAAGGATTTCTACACAGTTGGAGCCTTTATCACTGAAGTATAGCGATAACAATTCATTAGGAAAAGGATGCTTTAGTCACATATACCTTTTCCATGACAAGCCGAGCAAGTTTAATGGGATTTGCTATACCCCGGACTGCGGACACTGCTCCTGTAGATAGGTCTTTTCCATCCATGATACTAGCATCCATTTCAACTTCACCATTTGTGTTCAAGACAGACCCACAACCTAAAACCAAAAACAAGTTGAAAAGCAAGAATTAAGAATTTAGAAACAGCTCCAGATTTTCCTCTAATTTGCCCCATTTAATTCATCCTCTATTCCATTGCCAGAGGAACACTTTTTTTTTTTTTTTTTTTAGAGAGAAATCTTGACTTGGAGGCTGGTTGCGGTGGCTCACGCCTGTAATCCCAGAACTTTGGGAAATCAAGGTGGGCGTATCACTTGAGGTCAGGAGTTTGAGACCAGCTTGGCCAACATGGTGAAACCCTGTCTCCACTAAAAATATAAAAATTAGCCAGGTGTGGTGGTGTGTGCCTGTAATCCCAGCTACTCAGGAGGCTGAGGCAGGAGAATTACTTGAACCCGGGAGGCGGAGGTTGCCATGAGCCAAGAGTGACAGAGTAAGATTTCATCTCAAAAAAAAAAAAGAGAAGTCTGACTTGGCACTTCATGACCTACAAAATAAAAAGTACAAAGCTCTTCCCAACCTGACCTCTGACCTGCTTTTCCAGCTTCATTTTCTCTCCTTGACTATATTTTCCTGAAATATTAGGTTTCCTTGAATACAGTAGTCCCCTTACCTACAGCCTTGCTTCTGAGGTTTCAGTTACCCTAGGTCAACCTTGGCCCCAAATTTTTAAATGGAAAATTCCAGAAATAAACAATGTGATTCCTTCCTTTATTTTTATTATTATTGTTTTTGAGATGGAGTCGTGCTCTATTGCCCAGGCTGAAGTGCTGAAGTGCAGTGGCGTAATCTCTGCAACCTCCGTCTCCCGGGTTCAAGTGATTCTTCTGCCTCAGCCTCCTGAGTAGCTGGGACTACAGGCGTGTGGCACCACACCTGGCTAATTTTTGAATTTTTAGTAGAGACGGGGTTTCACCATATTGGCCAGGCTGGTCTTGAACTCCTGACCTCATGATCCATCCGCCTCAGCCTCCCAAAGTGCTGGAATTACAGGCATGAGCCACAGCGCCCGGCTGTGATTCCTCCCTTTGTCCAGCATATCCACACTGTATAGGTTCCCTGCTGTTAGTCACTTAGCAGCCATCTTGATTATCAAGTAGTACCACAGTGCTTGTGTTCAAGAAACCCTTATTCTACTTAATAATGGTCTCAAAGCACAAGAGTAGTGATGCTGGCATACTGTTATAATTGTTCTATTTTATTATCAGTTATTGTTATTAATCTCTTACTGTGCCAAATTAAGATATTAAACTTTATCATATGTATGTATGTATGTATGTATGGAAGGTTGAGTACCATTGGTGGTTTCAGGTACCCACAGGGGGTTTGGAACACATCCCCCATTGGTAAGGGAGGACTACTATATACCAGGAGCCTGCATGTCTCTGTGCCTTTGCACATGCTGTTGTTTTTACCACTAGCAGCACCCTCTCTCTGTATTTCTCTGCCCAGATAATGCCTACAAATCTAGCTATGCTTCTCAACCTCTTTGTGCCTGTTTCCTCATGTGTAAATGAGTAAGAACATCAACTCACTTAATCCTTACAACCATCAATGAGGTAGATATTGCCTATTAAACACTCAGAATAATGTCTGGCATGTGTAGGCAAACAGTAAGTGTTTTTGGCCTCCCAAAGTGCTGGGTTTACATGTGTGAGCCACCATGCTTGGCCAAAAATGCATCCTGGAACATTAGGAAGGAAGAATAAAGGAAGGAGTAAAAAAATGGGTAAATGTGATAGACTTTCCTTCTTCTCTTGAATTTTCCAAATTACATTTACCATTTAAAGCAAAAATGGTAACACTGTCTGAAG
This sequence comes from Ateles fusciceps, assembly GCA_036589455.1. Taxonomy (NCBI): domain Eukaryota; kingdom Metazoa; phylum Chordata; class Mammalia; order Primates; family Atelidae; genus Ateles; species Ateles fusciceps. The sequence goes on along the minus strand of JAZHEH010000681.1, from coordinate 23,633,513 downwards.
TGGTTCTCAATGTACATAGCGGAAATATCTCAGACAATTAAATGATCAGCAGGAGAAGGTAAAGGGACCAAAAAGAAAGGTAAGGCTTCTACAGGCTGCTTAACCTGGTAAAATGGTAACTTTTCAGAATGTAGTAAGTTACATGTGTTTATCCATCTACAGCATAAAATCTAGAGCAAACACCTACAACATCTAGACAAAGAGATACACTCAATAATACTACAGGTAAAACAAAACGAAATTCTAAAAAATGCTCAAATAACCCATAGGGAGGCAGGAGAAAGAAAGCAAAACCAGCAAACAGAACACTAGACACACAATAGCAGGTTTAAACCTCTGTGTATCAGTGATGATATAAAATGTGAATCTTCTAAATACACTAATTAAAAGACAGGTATAGGCAGAGTGGATAATTTTATTTTTATTTTTTTGAGATGGAGTCTCACTTGTTGCCCAGTCTGGAGTGCAGTGGTGGGATCTTGGCTCACTGCAACCTTTGCCTCCCGGGTTCAAGCAATTCTCCTGCCTCAGCCTCCTGAGTCACTGGGACTACAGGCATGTGCCACCAAGCCCAGATAACTTTTATATTTTTAGTAGAGATGGAGTTTCACCATGTTGGCCAGGCTGGTCCCCAACTCCTGGCCTCAAGTGATCTGTCTCTCTTGGCCTCCCAAAGTGCTGGCATTACAGGCGTGAGCCACCGTGCCCGGCATGGGTAAAAAATTTGACCCGGCCATATGCTGTCTACCACATGACCCAGAAATCACATTCTTGGGCATTTATCCCAGAGTTATGGACATTTATGTTCATATAAAAACCTGTTCATGAATGTTCATAGCAGCTTTATTTGTCATAGTCCCAAACCAGAAACAACCAAAATATCCTTTACCAGGTGAATGTGTAAATAAACGGTGGTACACCTATACTAGAGAATACTACTCAGCAACAAAGGAGTAAATGATGTGGGCAACAACTAGATGGATCTCAAGGGCAAAAATGCTGGATGAAGAAAGCCATTTCCAAAAGGTCACATACTGTAGGATTCTGTCAGAGGCGTCTGAACCAGAGCAACTCCATCTTTAATAGGAGCTGGGTAAAATAAGGCTGAAACCTCTGGGCTGCATTCCCAGACGGTTAAGGCATTTTAAGTCACAGGATGAGACAGGAGGTCAATAGAAGATACAGGTCATAAAGACCTGGCTGATAAAACAGGTTGCAGTAAGGAAACCAGCCAAAGCCCACCAAAACCAAGATGGCCACCAGAGTGACCTCTGGTCGTCCTCACTGCTACACTCCTACCAGCGCCATGACAGTTTACAAATGCCATGGCAACGTCAGGAAGTTGCCCTATATGGTCTAAAAAGGGGAGGCATGAATAATTCACCCCATGTTTAGCATATCATCAAGAAATAACCATAAAAATGAGCAACTAGCAGCTCTCAGGGCTGCTCTGCCTAGGGAGGAGCCATGCTGCATTCCTTTACTTTCCTAATCAACCTGCTTTCACTTTACAGATTGACTCTGAATTCTTTCTTGGACGAGATCCAAGAAAACCTCTCTTGGGGTCTGGATCGGTACCCCTGCCTGGTAACAATTCAATTTACAGAACATTCTCAAAACAATAAAATGATAGTGACAAGAAAGAGACAAGTGATTGCCAGTTGTTAGGGAGGATGTCATACTGAGGATGTCTATTGAGAAACACATACAGCTGTCCCTTGGTATCTTGGGGGAACTGGATGTAGGACCCCTGGAAATACTGAAACTGCCTTTGCAAAACTTATTTCAGTGAGAAAATTATGAAAGTGAAAGAGATCTGAGTTAACATACCATCCTATCTTGCTTTTCCCTTAATTAATTCTGGGCTATTGGGCAGAGTTAACTTTGAGAAATATTTAGGCTATAGTTCAAAGGATAACAGGACTTGCCCAAAACACAACTGCTTTTGTGAAGTGAATGAAAGTTCATCTAGGTTGAGCACGCTGGCTCATGCTTGTAATCCCAGCACTTTGGGAGGTCAGGGTGGGTGGATTACGAGGTCAGGAGTTCGAGACCAGCCTGGCCAACATGGTGAAACCTCATCTCTGCTAAAAATACAAAAATTAGCTGGGGATAGTGGTGCATGCCTGTAATCCCAGCTTCTCAGAAGGCTGAGGCAGGAGAATTGCTTGAACCTGGGAGGCAGAGGTTGTAGTGAGTTCAGATCGTGCCACTGCACTCCAGCCTGGGTGACAAGAGTGAGACTCCGTCTCAAAAAAAAAAAGAAGAAATGAGCAACAAAAAAGCACATGAAAAGATATTAAATATCACTTCCCATTTAGGGAAAGGCAAATCAATGCCATAATAACACTCCACTATATGCCTACTGGGATGGCTAAAATAAAAACTGCTGACACTAGCTAGTGCTGGTGAAGATGCGGAGTTAATGGAACTTTCTTTCTTTTTTGTTTTTTTGATGTGGAGTCTCACTTTGTTGTCCAGGTTGGAGTGCAGTGCTGCAATCTCGGCTCACCACAACCTCCACCTCCCAGGTTCAAGCGATTCTCCTGCCTCAGCCTTCCAAGTAGCTGGGACTACAAGCACCTGCCACCACACCCAACTAATTTTTGTATTTTTAGTAGAGGTGGGATTTCACTATGTTGGCCAGACTGGTCTCAAACTCTTGACCACATGATCCGCCTGCCTTGGCCTCCCAATGTGCTGAGATTATAGGTGTGAGCCACCGTGCATGACCTCTAATGTGTGGAACTTCCACACATTGCTAGTGGGAATAGTAAAAGTTTGGCAGTTTCTAATGAAGTTAAATTCTTGCCGTAAGCCAGCAGTCCCACTCCTACGTATTTACCTAAGGGAGAGAAAAACTTATGTTCACATAAACACCTGTATGCAAATATTTACAGTGATTTTATTTATAATGGCCCCAAACAGAACATGTCCTTTAGATGTTACATGGTTAAATCAACTGTGGTATATTCATACAATGAATTACTACTCAATTAAAAGGGAAAAATGACTGATACTCATGTCTACACAGATAACACTCTAATGCATTATGCTAACTGAAGAATACAGACTAAGGTTACATATTGCATGATTCCATCTATGACATTTTTTTTTTTTTTTTTGAGACAGAGTCTCCCTTTGTTGCCCAGCCTGGACTGCAGTACTGTCACTGCAACCTTCACCTCCCGGGTTCAAGTGATTCTTGTGCCTTAGCTTCCTGAGTAGCTGGGACTGCAGGTGTGTGACACCACGATTGGCTATGTTTTGTATTTTTAGTAGAGACAGCGTTTCGCCATGTTGGCCAGGCTGTTCTTGAACTCCCGGCCTCAAGTGATCCACCCGCCTCAGCCTCCCAAAGTACTGCCATTTATGACATTCGGAAATGGCAAAACTACTGGGATAGAGAACAGATGAGTTGTTGCCAGGAGCTGGGAGTGAATGGAGGCGTGGACTCAAAGGGACGTGGGAGAGTAATGGAACTGTTTTATATCTTGATTGTGGTGGTAGTTACATGACTCTATGTTTCTGTCAGTGTCAGGGAATATACTGAAAAGGGAATTTTACTATATGCAAATTATACCAAAAAACAGACACCAAACCCATTAAAATTGTATGGTGGTATTAGGTTAGTAGATTCTAAACCTGGTTGTATCTCAGAATCACCTGAGAATCTTCAAAACAAAGAAATAACAATTCCTAGACCCCACCACAGATCTTTACCTTATTGGTTCTATAAGTCCAGAAAGAGAGTAGGTAAATGAAAAAAATCCTGTTCTCTCAAAGATTCTTTAGCAGCTTATAACACTGAATTGTAGAGAGAATTAATATCTAAAGTGCTGTGTAAATATTACTGAGCTCTAGTGAAAGCAAATAGTCATTATTTCGTTGCCAATCTAAGTAAGTTTTTAAAGAACATTTCTAGCATTCAAATTTACAAGTTCAATCTTTACAGTGTTGGTATCTAAAAATCAACCACTTTTAAATAAACTATTATGAAACAAGCTTTAAACATAAAGTAAAATCCATATTGAAACAGGAATAGAATGTAAACATAATGTTTTTACAAATGTTCAGGCAAGTTGTGTCATGAATGCTAATTATTGCCACTGAACTCAATACCTACTAGGATCAGCTTTTTGTATGAAGTTCCCAAACAGTTATTTCTTCTAGAGGATTATAGCAGAGGCTGCTGGGAATATTGTTTGCCTGTACTGAAAGGTTCACAGTATGCTGTTAAAAGTCCCACCTTTCCCCCCAGAATCTTTGCTTTCCTTCTTTTCAGCTCTACTCTTTTCTTCCTCAATGTGCTGAACAGCAGACATTTGAAAGATGAGAGGGGAGACATTGAGAAGGAAGGCCTCTGGATACAGAGCAAAAAAAAATGAGAACTAGCTGCTCCAATTCCCTAATCTGTACTTCCCAATTCATGCAGATGAGGAATTGTTAGAATAAGAGACAGGAAACCAGAATGACCCATTTCAAATGAAGGTCCTGTGTAAATAAGTGAGGGTTTGTCAGCCCAGGGGTTTCTGAGTGCTAAGAGGCAGTGGTTTAACAAGTCACCCACAGAAAGAGCTGGCTGCTCCCTCTGCTGGCAAAGTGAGTCCCTATCTGGTAAATTCTGGTTCCACAAATGGAGCCATGAAAGCACACTGTTAGGTCTCATTTTAAATTCAGATGGACTTATTTTTATTTTTAGAGACAGGGTCTCACTCTGTCACCCAGGCTGGAGTGCAGTGGCACAGTCTTGGCTCATTGCAGCCTTGACCTCCTGGGCTTAAGCAATCTTCCCACCTCAGCCTCCTGAGTAGCTGGGGCTACAGGCTCGTGCCACCACACTCAGTTTTTTGTATTTTTTTTTTGTAGAGATGGGGTTTTGCCATGTTGCTCAGGCTGGCATTGTACTCCTGAGCTCAAGCGATCCACTCACCTCAGCTTTCCAAAGTGCTGAGACTACCTATACAATTTAAAGAGTGTTAAAGAGTGCTTTGTAAAGGGGACAGAACAAAGATTAAGATTTCCTGGAATTCTTTTCCCTCACAGATGTTGGGTGGGTGGTATAATTCCAAGAAATATTTCAATCCCTAGCCTAGATGTCAGGCTTTCCATTTTAAAACAAAGAGATGAATGTCTTCCAGCAAGTTAATCTTTTTGCGCTTTAGTCTGATTTAAGATATGAGGATAATAATTTTGCCTAACTCAATCATTTAATGTTCATTATAAGTTAACTTGAGTTAGTGTAACCAACTTGAGTTGAACTAACTCAAGTTAACCACCTCAAGTGAGTTAAATGATCAACTCATTTACTGTTCAGATTAAATAAATCAAGTAAATTTCTTAGACCACTGCTTGAGACATGCTATAATGATTAATATTCTAAAAAAGGGTGGACTGAGTGAAAGAAGCGAAACACAAAAGAATACACTCTGCATTCCAAAGTTAACATGAAACCTTTGGAACCTTGTCGGGGGAGGTAAAGCATGCCTCATTATTCACTCCTTCCTTTTGGAATTCAGGCCCAGCTGACCAGAATTAACATTAAAACAGATCTTAAGACTGACAAAACCGACTTTGATTGTAGCAATAAGATACCAAATTCCAGCAGGACTCTAGTATGACATCACATGACATATAGCAAGCCCTGAAAGTGAACTATTTTACTCCAAATTATGTTTCTTTGCCGTATTGTGAAATAGTCCTACAAAGCTATCTCTTGTGGGAAAAATCTACATTCTGAAGAGAATCCCCTTCCTTTTCTAGGTCTTTTTCCTGATTCAGGAGAGAATCAGCTCTGATAAGAAACACTTACAATTTATTCTCTCAATAGCCTGCTACATGGGGAGTTCCTGTGCATAGGGGGAAGGGAGTCCCTCTGCATAGGGGGAGGGAGTCTTGGTCTCCCCAACCCCTTATCTTAACGCAGACATTCCCTTCTATTTTTAATTTTTTTTTGAGATTGGAGTCTTGCTCTGTTGCCTAAGCTGGAGTGCGGTGGTGTGATCTCGGCTCACTGTAACCTCTGCCTCCCAGGTTCAAGTGCTTCTCCTGCCTTGGCCTTCCGAGTAGCTGGGATTGCAGTCTCCAGCCAGGCTGGTTTCAAACTCCTAATCTCAGGTGATCTGCCCACCTTGGCCTCCCATAGTGCTGGGATTACAGGCGTGAGCCACCGTGCTCAACCGCCTTCTAGTAATTCCATCTGCAGCCACAAGTCCTTATATAATCCAGACATTCCCTTCTGTGGAGTCTAGGTCTTTAGACAAAGCTTTAAACCAACTGTCCATCAGAAAATCTTTGAATCTACCTATGACCTGGAACCGCCCCCGACAGTAGTCTTACCTTTCCAGATGGAACCAATGTACATCTTATATTTATTGATTGACGTCTTATTTCTTTTTTACATATTTAGTTTCACTGTAAAGCTCATTAGATTCCCTGACACTGTACACAGGTTTTATTTATTCTGAGGTAGGAGCTTGACTTGACTCACATTATTTACTAGCTGAAAGGCACATTTACCTGCGTTGAACTCGGGATCGTCTTCCAGGGCGACCACAGCTCCCTCCACGGCATCCACGGCGCTCCCGCCCTCCCGGAGAATGCCGTAGCCCACAGTGGCGGCTCTGACGACACCCTGACGCACTCGCTCCCTCCGATCCTTGGAGATGGGGCCGGCCCCGCCGCCGTGGACCACCACGATGGGATTCATGTCGGCGGATCCTAGGTACCAGGAAGGCGAAGGCGTCGTCCAAAGCCAGCCCAAGGAACCCGCGGGGACACAAGGTCCTCGGGAGATCCCGTGGGGACAGCGCCCAGTCTCTATTTTTGGGAGGCCTGGTTGACAGCGGGGGGTGGGAAGGGGCGGCTCGGTCGAGCTTGGTACGAAGAGCCCAGGGCGCCCCGCGCCCTCCCACATTCGTCTCCGCCCCGGGCCCGGACCTGCCGGAGCCTCAGTTTCCCTGGGGACGTTGCACCGCGCCCACCGCCGCCCGCTCCAAGCTCCGGCGCTGAGGGAGGATGTGTATTTCGCCTTCCGGAAAATGTCTATTTTCGTTTATTTCGTTCGCCTTCCCACGTCTCGGGCGCCTGCTCCAGGAGGGCCGCCGAGTTACCGAGGGCACCGCGGGAGGCGGACGTCGAGGCCTCAGGCTGGGTCGAGCCGCCCTGGCAGCCGCCCAGTCCGGCAGCTCAGCGGAGCGGGCGGGAAACCGCTCAACCTGCAACCGCTCGGGCCGCAACGGCTCTGCGCCGGCGCAGGAAGGCAGGGCCGCCGCACCGCCCAGTTACCGTAAAGCCCCTACGCCAGGCCAGCGCGCACCTGTCTCACAGCTCATCGGAGTCTCAGCTCCTGGCTCGCGCGAGCTTCCTAGTGGCAGGTGGGGGACCCTCCTTCTCCTGACAAGATTGGGGGCAGTGTGGTTGGGTTGGTGGCGAGAAGCGGGAAGTGGCGTGCCACGGTTTTGTAATTGCAAGTTGAAAAGCAACGCTGTGAGCCCCAAAATCCTTCCTTTGCCAGAGATCTTTAGCAGACTCGCTAGTTATTATTTTGAAATAAAATCCCTCCCCTTGAAGTGTCTCTCCCCTTAACCATTTGCGAAGAACAGAAAGATAAACTGTAAAAACGTCTACTTGGTCTGATTCTATACCTTTACCTCGGGTGCCCGGAGAGTCTGAAAACCCCCAGGTTTAAATTTCATCACCCGCAGAAGTCCTTATTTTATTTATTTATTTATTTTTGAGATGGGGTTTCTTTATCTGGTCTTGAACTCCGGAGCTCAAGCAATCCTTTCACCTCAGCCTCCCAGAGTGCTGGGATTACAGCGTAAGCACTTATGAGTCCTTATTTGTCTTTATTTTTCGCCGATACTTCAACTCCTCCCTGCCTCTGTGTGTTCCCTAAAGACTTGATACCCCCTGGTGACTGGACGAAACTGCCTGTATTCATCCATGGCTGTCCTAGATTCCCGTTTTGTTCTTCCAGTAGTCATGGTGGATGTAGGGAGTTTACATTTGTACCCAGGAAGACAACTGGGTTAGTGGTATGACCTGAAAGATACCTTACTCTATTACGAAAGTACCTTTTTGAATTATGATGTAATTCTTATTTTTTAGGGCAGTTTAGGCTCATAGCAAAATTATTTCGTTTTTATTAATTTGCTCTAAATTGTTTATTGGCTGGATGAGCCAATGTCAAAGATAGGCTTTCACTTTGTCCAACAAATGCCACCTTTCCCCAACCCACTCCATGCACTGAAGGTACTGATGACACAGGGGTTGATTCATTCTTGAGAGACCCAAATGTACAAAGGGACAATGGCCAGACCTTATGCAAAAATAAACTCTGAACCAGAACCCCTGCAGCAGCTAGTCCAGGACACCAAACTACAACCTTAACAGCAACGCACTCTGTTTTTTTTTTTTTTTTTTTTTTTGAGACAGAGTTTCACTCCTGTTGCCCAGGCTGGAGGGCAGTGGTGCGATCTTGGTTCACTGCAACCTCCGACTCCTGGGTTCAAGTGATTCTCCTGCCTCAGCCTCCTGAGTAGTTGGGATTACAGGTGTCCAACACCATGTCTAGCTAATTTTTGTATTTTTAGTAGAGATGGGTTTTACCATGTTGGCCAAGCTGGTCTCGAACTCCTGACCTCAGGTGATCCACCCACCTCGGCCTCTCAAAGTGCTGGGATTACATGCATGAGCCACTGCGCCCAGCCCTCCATTTTTTTTTTAAAGTTTTTTAAATTTTTATTTTATTTTACTTATTTATTTATTTTTTTTGAGATGGAGTCACCTGGACTGCAATGCAGTGGCGCGATCTCAGCTCACTGCAACCTCCGCCTTTCGGAATCAAGCGATTCTCCTGCCTCCGCCTCCCGAGTAGCTGGGATTACAGGTGCCCGCCACCACGCCCAGCTAATTTTTTGTATTTTTAGTAGAGATGGGGTTTCACCATATTGGCCAGGCTGGTCTTGAACTCCTGACCTCATGATTCACCCGCCTCAGCCTCCCAAAGTGCTGGGATTACAGGCGTAAGCCACCATGCCCGGCCATCAGCAATGCATTCTAAATGGTTAGGACTTGGTCAATAAGTGTCAGCTTCCCTAATTTTTGTCCTTGCTTTCAACTTAGTTTCAACCAGAGAAAGCTAAATCTTCTCCTCTAACCAGTCACATAGGATGATGCTTTTCGTTAGTCCATCCGGCTTCCCCAGTGCAACTGCCTCCAAACAGAGCACACTTGAGCCTTCCCTTTTTGCCATTATAAAAGCTTTCCACTCTCCTGCCTGCCCCTGATTCTCTGCCTAACACAAGTGATATGGGTGACTCCCTTGCAATGGCAAGCTCTAAATAGCCTTTGCTTATTCCCATGTGGGTGGTTTCCATTTATTTCCACATTCCAGAAATACAAGTGTCTGCTTGAGTGAAGGATTTGTGCTGAAAGGACCCTGGAGGAGGGACTGGCCATCTTCAGTCGTGGACATCAGAGCATCAGGGCCAAGCTGTACCGCTGACGTTTGTCTCCATGGCTTGCTTGCTACCTACCTTGACTCACTGGAATTCAGCTGGGGTATGGTGGGCATCTTCCATCGGACTGTTTTGTTCTGTGCCTGGTAAGCAGCCTGGCTCGATGTAGGCCCCACAACCCCACCCTTTCTCTGATTATGCTTTCCCTAATTCCACTCGTCGTATTTGAGACAGCAGTCTGTATGGTCTGTGCTGGGAAGGTGCTTAGAGGAATATAAAAGCTCTTAAGAATCCAAACTGCCAGTAGGGAGGTTATCAACTAACTGTCGTGACAAGACCAGTCCCATCTGTCAGTCTGTGTTTCTGCTTGCAAACAATAAAACTATCTGGCTAGATTAAAATAAAAAAGGATTTATATAGAATATTAAGAAGCCCATAGAATTTCTAAATGGCTTTAAATCCACATAGACAGGAATAATCCACAGCCATGCTATGGGCTTGCTCTAGTCTCTAGAGAGCATACTGTCACTGCCTTCGCTGGGCACTTTTGCTGGGCATCTTTCCTTGGGATTGGCTGCCTGATGCTCCACCCTTGCTTCCCCTGACCATGAGGCATCTTTGCTACTCTGCTTCCTGGAAGATCAGTCCCCTATACCATTTCTTCCCATTGCTCGCCTCTGAATCCTGGGTGAAACCCAGCTACACGCCCTATCTTAGTTGCAAGGAAGTAATGCTGCTAAGGTGGGAATGCAAATTTTGGGGTTTCTCCTGTGGGAAGGTAGCATTTATAATGTAGAAATATTACTGAAATGTAGGGACAGTGTTGAAAAGAAGTTGGTGGCCACAAATGTACATATTGGCTATCCAATGTATGAAACTACTACTTAAAAACAGCAACACAGTCAAAGGTGAGATTTTGTGGCATAAGTTATTTGAGTATTAGGGGATTTCAGAGAATGGAAAGGAACTTGTGACCAGTGATTTGGCACAGATGACTTGGAGTAGAAAGGTCTTGAATGTGGTGTGCAGGAAAGAAAGGATTTGAATTGGGAGACGAGAAGAAGGCAGAGGAGGGAGACTGCATGGGCAAAGATACAGAGTGGGAGGATGGTCATAGCATTTGTTGTCCCAACCAGCATACTTGAGTGTGAAAGGAAGCACACTAAAAAATTATATTGGGACAGGCCAAGTGCAGTGGCTCACGCCTGTAAACCCAGCACTTTGGGAGGCCAAGGTGGGCAGATACCTGAGGTCAGGAGTTCGAGACCAGCCTGACCAACATGGAGAAACCCCGTCTCTACTAAAAATATAAAATTAGCACAGCATGGTGGCGCATGCCTGTAATCCCAGCTAATCGGGAGGCTGAGGCAGGAGAGTCGCTTGAACCTGGGAGGCGGAGGTTTCGGTGAGCTAAGATCGTACCGTTGCACTCCAGCCTGGGCAACCAGAGCAAAACTCTCTCAAAAAAACAAAACAAAACAAAACACAACACCAAAATAAGCAGGGACAGATCCAGGCAAACTGATTGATCTCCTGTGGATAGGAGAATCCCTTCCCTTCTTGTTAACCCACAGCTAATAACATATTTTACCACTCTTGGGAATTCGCTTTACTCCTGGTTTACCTTCGTTTCCTGCCTTAAGGCCCAGTTTAAATTAACCCCTTCTGCAAAGCCTTCCGCCTGGAACCCCACTAAGGATCAGTCATTCCCCTTCTAGTGACCTATTGTTGTGAGTGATTCCCCACACATTTATTGGCTTCAAACAACACACATCATCTTACAGTTCTTGTGGTCAGAAATTCAATCTGTGTCTGCAGGGGCTGAGTTCCTTCAGGAAGCTCCAGAAGAGAATCCATGTCTTTACCTGCTTCCACAAGCTGCGTGTGTCCTTGGCTCATGGCCTCATCCTCCATTGCCAAAGCCGGCAGCCAAGCATCTTCAACTCTTTCTCTCTGGCCTGTGTTTCTGCTGCTACGTCTCTTCTCTCTCTGCCACCATCATCACCATTTACTTCTCTGACTCTGACTCTCCTGCCTCCTTCTTTTTTTTTTTTTTTTTGACCTCTGAACTTTTTATTGGCCTCCTGCTCCCCCAAAGGGTCCCCTGCTTCTGCTGGCTTAATGTCTCGGAACTTTGGTGTCATTGATCTCAGACACCACCTTGCCATCCACTATCTGGCGGGTGGTGGTCTTTTGGATGGTTTGCATGGAGTTGTTGCTGTCCAGAGGATCACCAAGATTGAAGTCCTCACCATCTTCCAGCAGTCAAGGGTAGGTGGTGATCTCAGCCTCTAGCTTGACCTTGATGTTCAGCAGGGCCTGGTACTCCTGGGCCTGGCACTGCCCCTCTGCCCGGGTCTGTGCCACCTCTGACTCCAGGTGCAGCAGGATCCCGATGAGCTGCTCCATCTGCAGGGTGTAGCGGGCCTCCACCTCCCTCAGGCTGTTCTCCAAGCTGGCCTTCATATTTCTCATGGAGTCCAGGTTGATTTCCAGGGACTGGATTGTACATCTCAGCTCTGTGAGTGTTATCTCAGCAGCTCTAACCTTGGTGGACTGCATGGTAACCACTGTGGTGCTCTCCTCAATCTGCTGTGACCAGTACTTATCCAGCTCCTCTCGATTCTTCTGAGCCAGCTCGTCATTCATATTGGGCTCGGATGTCTGCCATGATCTTGGTGAGGTCCTGAGATTTGGGGGCATCTGCCTCCATGGTCAATGCAGAGCTGGCAATCTGGGCTTGTGGGCCTTTTACTTCCTTTTTATGGTTCTTCTTCATGAAGAGCAACTCCTCCTTGAGAGCCTCGATCTCTGTCTCCAGCTGCAGCTGGGTGACATTGGTGTCATCAGTGACCTTGGGGAGCCCATGAATGTCGCTCTCCACAGACTGGCTTATGGCCAGCTCCGTCTCATACTTGACTCTAAAGTCAGCAGCAGCAAGACAGGCATTGTCGATCTGCAGAACCATGCGGGTATTGTCCACAGTATTTGTGAAGATCTGAGCCCTCAGGTCCTCAGTGGTCTTGAAGTAATGGCCTCAGTCTCTGATCTGGGGTCCCTTCTCTAGGTGCTCCTGGAGTTTACTCTCCAGCTTCCGGTTCTTGGTCTCCAGGCTCCTCACTCTGTCCAGGTAGGAGGCCAGGTGGTCATTCAGGTTTTGCATGGTCTCCTTCTCGTTCTGGATGCCTCCTATTCCTGCCAGACCCCCGGCCATCCCTGTAGCCAGGTCCCCCAGACCCCATGCCGCCCCGGAAGCTGGTGGAGTGGGACAGGGAGATCTGGGAACCAGAGACCCCAGCACCTGCATAGATGCTGGCCGCACTGCTGACCGGCTGGGCGCTGTATCTGGGCTCCTGGATGGAGCCCAGGACTGGCAGTTGGTGGAGAAGGTGGAGCGAGTGGTGAAGCTCAAGCTGCCTGGGGAGGAGAGTGAGAGGACAGGACTCAGGCTTTGCTGGTGACCTCCTGCCTCCTTCTTATATGAAGTCCCTTGGGATGACATTGGGCCCACCCAGGTAACCTGGGATAATCTCCCTTTCTTACAGTTCCTAATCTCATCTGCAAAGTCCCTTTTGCCACGTGAGGAACGTTCACAGGTGGAGATTCAGATGTGGCACCTTTGAGGGCCGTTATTCTGTCTACCACACCCACCTCTTGGAAGAGGATTATTTTAGCACATGTCTCAGTTGGTCGTGTGCCTGCCTGCTTGTGTCATCATAACACAGCTCCCCATCATTTGGGTTCAGCCTGCCATAGGAACCTGAACCCCCCACCCTATGCCTAGCCCTAACTCAAACCCCATCTCTGCCGTTTTTCCTGATTGATCTGGAATGTAAGAATCTGGCCGAGGCTGGGAAAGGTGACTGGTGGCCCAAGGGGTTAGAGTGTTGGTTTCCATTTGATCCTTCCATCTCAGCCTCATGCCTTTGTCCACTTCTCTGATGGGCTTCATATTCCTGTCCCAATCCCAAGTCTCTTAGATAAATTCTCTAGAAAATAAACTTCTGAGCCGGGTGCGGTGGCTCACGCCTGTAATCCCAGCACTTTGGGAGGCTGAGGTGGGCAGATTACCTGAGGTCAGGAGTTTGAGACCAGCCTGACCAACATGGAGAAACCCCATCTCTACTAAAAATACAAAATCAGCTGGGTGTGGTGATGCATGCCTATAATCCCAGCTATCTGGGACGCTGAGGCAGGAGAATTGCTTGAATCTGGGTGTCGGAGGCTGTGGTGAGCTAAGATCACACCATTGCACTCCAGCCTGAGCAACAAGAGCAAAACTCCATCTCTAACTAACCAACTAACTAACTAGCTAACTAACTAACTAACTAACTTCTGGTCTTTGAGGAGGAAGGAGGAAACATCTTTTTGTCTGACTCTGGGCTAGGAGAAGGAATCTGGCTAACTCCTCTGCAGACGTGTTCCATCAACAACAGTTTTATGGATTAAGGATTGCATTCAACTGTCCCTGATGAAACTTGACCACAGTGGTTTAACCAGATAACTGTTGATTTGAAAACAACGACAAGAAGAAGAAGAAGAAATCTAGTGGTTGTTGCCCAGGCTGATGCAGCAGCTCCGAGGTGACACAGACGTCCCATCTCCTCTTTCCCTTCTGCTGCTCTCGGCATGTGGCTTTCACACACACGGCACTCCTAGGCACTTTGATCACTACTGGGGCAGGAGGAGTGGGGGAAGGGCAGAGGAGAGAAGGCCCTCGCCAGCTCCCCTTTGCTCCTTTAATTCAGGAAAGCTCTCCAGCTTTCCTGGAAGTCCTTCAAGTGGACTTTCATTGGCCAGAACTGGATCGGGTGGCTGCCCTTAGTGGCAAGAAAGTCTGGGGGAGTGACTTTTTATTTTAGCAGGACACATCATGACCCTGGATAAAATCAAGATCTCTTGGCAAGAAGGAAGGGTGACAGGATATTGGGTAGACAACTGGGAACATCTGCCACGCCTGCCTCCCCCACCTTTGATGTTCCTGTGTGTCTAAGCACTGAGTCTCTCATGGGTTCTCCAGAACAAATGGATTCACCTCTCAAGTAGATGATCACTTCCTTTAATCTGCCATTTGTTATTCATCATCCAAAGTGACCTCTTTTACCTGCCATTGTCATCTCTCTCATGCTTCCTGTCTTTGTGGGTAGTATTCTTTTTAAGATTGTTTACTATCACTTTAGAGGAGTTTAGAAGGGAGGGGTAACCCATTTGTGTGAGGTTGACGCGGGAGGTTGACTAGAGCCCCAAGGAGGCGATTCTAACCACAGTGGCACTGGGTGTTCTAGGAGGAGGAGGCTTGGGGTGGGGAATGCCAGAGATGGGGGAGAGGAGGTGGGACCAGAAAAGGAGGGACTAGGCAGAGAGGGTTGGAGTCAGAAATGAAGGAGGCATGTTAGAGAGACTGAGGAAGAAGGAATGGGGATGGGAGGGAGGAAGAGAAGAAGAAAAGAAAGAAGCAACTAACATTGTCTTTCTTTCTTTTTTTTTTTTCAAGACAGAGTCTCACTCTGTTGCCCAGGCTGGAGTACAGTGGTGTGATCTTGGCTCACTGCAGCCTCCACCTCTGGAGGCTCAGGCATGATTCTCCTGCCTCAACCACCCGAGTATCTAGGATTACAGGCATACACCACCACACCCAGATAATTTTTGTATTTTTAGTAGAGACGGGGTTTCACCATGTTGGCCAGGATGGTCTTGATCTTCTTGGCCTCGTGATCTGCCCTCCTCGGCCTCCCAAAGTGCTGGGATTACAGGCTTGAGCCACCGCGCCCGGCCCTGTTTTATGGTCTATCATATGCTCTATCTTGAAAATTTTTCGTGTGCACTTAAGGAGAATGTATATTTTGTTCTCACTGGGTGCAGTGTTCTATAGATATCCGTTGGGCCTAATTGGTTTATAGTATTCAAGTTTTCTATTTCCTTGAACTTCTGTCTAGTTTTTCTCTTCATTATTCAAAGTGGGGTATTGAAGCCTCTAATACTGTTGAATTGTTATTTCTCCCTGAAGTTCTCAGCTTTTGCTTTGCATGTTTTATTAGATACATATATGTTCTGCTATTGTTTTAATCACTACTTCATATAATTTTATATCTCAAGGAAGTTGAGAAAAGGGAGCAAATATTTATAGTTTTTGTTATAGAACCTTATTATCATTTCTGGGTCTCTTCTTTTGTTCTCGGGTATTTGAGTTAACATTTTGGATCATTTCTTTAGCCCAATACAACCTTGCTCCCCCACCATATCCTTCTTCCTTTGTGCCATTATTGGCAAGTAACATGTCTATATATTTCAGGCTTAACCATATATCATATACATATTGTTTAACACAATTGCTTTTTAAATCAGTTAAAACAAGAAAATAAATATACACTTACACTATCTTCTGTAACTGCATCATTGCCTTTTCCAGTGCTCTTTTGTGTTGTTGTTTTACTTGCTTTCAGCCTAAAAAACTTCCTTTAGTACCTTTTGTAAGGCAGGTCTGCTAGCAACAAATTCTCTCAGTTCTTGTTTATCTGGGAATGTCTATTATTTCATCATTTTTAAAAGACAGCTTTTCTGGATGCTGCCTTTTGTCTTCATTGTTTCTAATGAGAAGTCAACTGCTCCTCCTATTGAGGTTTCTTTGTAAAAGATGAGTCATTTTTCTCTTTCTGTTTTTGATGTTTTTCTTCTTGTCTTTGGCTTTCAGCGTTTTTACTACAATGTGTCTTTGCGTTTATATATTGAAAGCAGGACCTTGGTGTTTTATCCCTTTCCTCGCTGGCCCTGCATAAGCACAGTTTATGTGCTCGATAAATGGTGAATGATAGAGGACCAAATTACTTGGGGACTCATTAATTCTGTTGGTTATAGCTCTGAAATTCTGCATGAGAAGGGCGGGGGAGTTCTATTCCCTAAGTTGCAATGGTTCATCTATCTCGCTACTCATTATTTCCAGAGACTCAGTAAAAACTGGGGTTCTGATCTGCTCCTCCATTCGATGAAAGGGAGACAAAAGTTGAATGGAATAAGAGATCTCAAAGATAATCCACTCCCTGGATATTGGTTTAAGGAGCTCAGGCATTGAGGGGGAAGGAATTGGATCGGAGCACCTGCAAATAAGTCAGCCAAACTTATATACTCTGCCCTCCTGGGAAGGTCTTTGATCTTGGCTGGATGTCCAGAGAAGCCTAACATTTCTTCCATTGCCCTTGGGGGATAGACTGGGACAGATAAGTGTAATTATTAAAAAATTCAACTTTTTGCCGCCCAGCAGCCGGAGGGAAGGTGAGTACTTTGGCCCTGGGACTTTTGTGCTCTCCTCTGCCTGTCCTCCAAGGCTATGCTCTGAGCTACTTGCAGTGAGTCCAAGTAGGACCTATCAGGTGAGACCTGGGCAAGCAGGGCTGCCAGGAACATCAGTAGCAGGGACCAGGAAGGTAAAATCCCTGTTACGCATAAACAATAATATATTATTACCATTTTAGATATATATACTCAATAGTACATAGATGTACACTACACACACATACACACACGCATGCACACACACAAATATACCCAGATTTTTCTGGTGCGATCTCCATATATTAATACTTTAGGTAGGAATATTCAATCTGGAAAGGTCAAGAGTAATCAGCTTCAGATTACTTTTCAGATGGAAAAGGCAGTGACCGAAGGAGACACAGGACACTGTGCTCAGGCCACCTATGGATATTTTTCTTTTAACAGAATTTGAATATTCTGGTTATACCTGCATTTTATATTTCAGATGAATTTGTTTCCACAGGTCTTAGCCCTTCCCTTGGTGTTTCTGACCCAGGCACAGCACACAGCCCTTTGTGACTGGCTTGTAAAGTAAGGCGAGGACACACTAAAAGTTTCTCCAACCCCAGCCCTTTCCCTCCGGCGGAAACCTTCCAGATCCACTTGGAGACTCTGGCCCAGCAGCAGGGTGTTGGGATCCTCTTGCCGTTCTCTTGGTTGCTGGTACCTGGTCCCGCCATGAGCACTGCAGTTGGAAAGCTGCAGAGGCAGGGGCCTTGCATGGACCTGGAGGGCAAGGCTCTGCAGCTTACATCCCACTAACGGGGTCACTGATGGCTTCTTGGCACAGTATGGGCAGCACACGGAGCTCCCAAGGTGAGGAAGGAGCTGTACTTCCATCACATTGGTCTTTGGTCTTTTCTACACACCCTTTCCTTGAATCTCCCTTTCCCCTCTGCCAGAAAAATTGCTCATCCCTTCAAGAATAATCTAAGGAGCCTCCTTATCAACAAACTCTCACACCTCAACATGATCTTTCCATGCTCGGAATTCTCTTAATTTTCTGGTCTAGAGACTCTTTAGTGGGAAAGTTTTGGGAGAGGCAGCTTGCTCCCCTAAGGAGATGCTAAGAAGTTGACGGGGGCAATATTGAGCTGTGGTTAAGTACAGGCTCAGGCATCCATCGACTCTTGATCCCAGGCCCTTGCTGTGTCACCACGAACAAGTTACTCAACCCAGCTAATCTTGATTTCCTCATTTGTAAATTAGAGAAAATAATACATACTTCATAAAGTTGTTACAAGGATCAACTGAGATGTGCCTGGAAACTACCTATCACAGTTTCTGGCCCTTAGTAAACAGTGAATAATCATTATAATTATGGCTGCAGGGAGCCCTCTTCTCCCCATCCTTTCTAGATGCTTAATGAGGACCACTGTGCATAACAGAATCTTCCTGATGGGGACCCGTGGCCCGTGTGAATCCTGTGGAGTCAGAACAAAGATCTAGACCACGGCACTCAGCAATTCTGCCCAACCTCATGCATTTGGGCACATATACTTGCCACCCACATCAGACCGAAGGTGTCTTGCAGAAATGTCATATTCCTTTTGTATCTTCCACAATGTCTGCAAATCCCAGGGTTGGGCATGCTATTAATATTTGATCCATGCTTGTTGGTGAATTGTTGGCAGTAGTACATTGGAACGTCATTAGGATGACCGTGGCCTATCATCACTGGAGAGCGTCTGGCATCACGGAAAATCATTCACTGCTTACCACATTCATCCGTTTAGTAAAAATAGCTCCCTGCTTACAGATTAGAACTCCTAATTACCTTGACTGATGTGCTTTTGCAGCCTCAGGCAGTTTGATTTTGCTTACTGTTAAGGAGGCGTTCAAATTATTTAAAACAATTATTCAAATTGTTTTGCAAAGCCTAGAGGGCATCATAAGCGCTCTAGATCATTAATCATAAAGAAAAACAAGACAGAGGTAAAGGCACAGTGTGATCTTTGTTTTTAGTTTTCTTTCACATGAACAGCTTGTATGCCACAATGTGAAAGTCATGGCCGCCTTAGTTTTCACGTAAAGTATTTCTGCCTTTTTCCAAACAATGAACAGTGTCCGCCATGGGCCAGGTCCTATAGTGAACTCTGAGGCTATAACGGTGAAGAAGATGGATAAGGCCCTGTCCTCCTGCAGTTCACAGTCTCATGGCCTTTGTGTGTGTGGGTATTGTGTCCTTCAAAGATGTGGTCCATTAACCTAGGATCAGTACTTTGTAACATTCTGTGTGGTCACTTTTAGAGAGGCAACTCCCCAAAGGCAGGGCCCATGTCTGGTCCATGGTATGATGCCTAGAATGTGCCACATGGAGGTTCGCCCCCTGCAGCCTCCAGCCTGGAAATAGAGGATATGCAGACCCAAAAGGAAGATGGGATCGAACAAAAGTCCGTGTGTCCCAAGGAGACAGGTCACGAGTTCAAGACTAGCCTGGCCAACATGGGGAAACACCATCTCTACTAAAAAATACAAAAACTGGGTGAGTGGGCTACGGCATGCCTTATAATCCCAGCTACTCAGAGGCTAAGGCAGGAGAATCGCTTGAACCCAGGAGGTGGGGGTTGCAGTGAGCCGCGGTCTGCACTCTGGCCTGGGTGACAGAGACTCCATCAAAAAAGAAAACAAGTGTGAAAACAGATGCACCTTCTGGAAGTGAATAAAAATCCATCTCTGCCTGTGCCAGGCCCCATGCATATACAAGGAAGCTGCAGAGCCACAGAGCTAATGACGCACCAGGGGAGAGCGTTCATAGACTCCAGCTACACGGCTACTTATTTCAGCAGGGAAAGACTCTGTAAAGGAGAAATAGGGTTCTATGAGTGCATCTTACAGGGACCTATCCTGGCCTGAAGGGACTGCTGTATCCTCTCCAAGAAACCTAGACATGAAAGATGAAGTAAAATAAACATGATAGAGGAACTGGGCATGCAGGTGGGTAAGGAAAAACCAGAAATTCTGACTTAGCAACTGGGAACATGGTGGAGCTATTTATCATGTGGGGAATCCTGGAGACAGAAAAGGTTTGCAGGAAGGATATTAAGTTTGGCTTGGGATGTGCTGAGCTTGAGATGCCTAGAGGACATGAGTGGTCAAAGTGATCATTTAAATTGTTCCTTAGAGGCCGGGCACAGTACTTCACGCCTGCAATCCCAGCACTTTGGGAGGCCGAGGTGAGTGGATCACCTGAAGTCAGGAGTTCGAAACCAGCCTGGCCAACATGGCGAAACCTTGTCTCCACTAAAAATATAAAAATTAGCCCAGTGTGGTGGTGTGCGCCTGTAATCCCAGCTACTCAGGAGGCTGAGGCAGGAGGATTGCTTGAACCCAGGAGCAGAGGTTGCAGTGAGCTGAGATCGCACCACTGCACTCCAGCCTGGGTGACAGAGCAAGACTCCATTTAAAAAAAAAAAAAAAATGTTCCATAGAACCTTCCAGTGGTTTGCCAGGGGCAGCCACACTTAGGATAGAAGCCACACTTGTTACCAGGGCTTTTGGGGTGTGGACCTTGCTGACCAGCACTACCTCGTCTCATGTTCTCTCTCACTTACTGTGCTCCACCCACAGCAACCTTCTCTCTTTTCTGAGCATGCCAAGCCCGCTCCTCCTCGCCTGGTCAGATCTACCCCCTGGATTTTGCACAGCTGATTCTTACTATTCACATTTAAACCTAAATGTCTGTAGTCAAAAAGGGAATGAAAAAAAAACAAAAAACAAACTTAAATATCCTCTCATCAGAAAGAGCTTTCCTAACTACAAGAAGTATTCATATCCTATCACCCTGTTTTATTTTCTTCGAATGCCTTTTGTGCTCTGAAATTATCCTGTACACTAGTTTGTGTGTGTCTGTCTCGACACTCTAATTTCACCCAGAATGTAAACTGGTCCATGTGGGTGGGGACCAACCCTGTCTTGTTCAGTGATGTATCATAAGTACTTAAAACATGGCCTGGAACATAATGGAAGCTCAATAGCCATGGAATGATGGGATAAGATATTAAGGAACAAGTAATATATGTGGATTTGCAAGTGAGATAAAGGTCTGACTACAGGTAAATATCTGGGTGTTGTCGGTATACAGATAACAACGGAAACCATGGACGTGGTGAGTCTAGGGAGAAAGATTAGAGTAAAAAGAAAAAAAAAAGCCAGTCTAGGCCGGAGCCCTAAAAACACCCAATAGGTCGGGGTGGGGCTCATAATGGAAACTGAGAAGGAAGATCCCAAGAAGGAGGGAGGAGGAGGCCCAGGAGAGTGTGAGGCCGCACAGAACGGAAGAGCAAGTTTGGAGGACAGAGTGGTAAAAAGATTAAATGCTACTAAGAGACTAAGCAAGACAAGAATTACAAAGTGTATTTTATTTTTAAATCTTTATTTATTTTTAATTATTATTATTTTTGAGACGGAGTTTCACTCTTGTTGCCCAGGCTGGAATGCAATGATGCAATCTCGGCTCACTGCAACCTCCGCCTCCTGGGTTTGAGTGATTCTCCTGCCTCAGCCTCTCAAGTAGCTGGGATTACAGGGGTGTGCCACCACATCCGGCTAATTTTTTTTATTTTTAGTAGAAATGGGTTTCCCCATGTTAGCCAGGCTGGTCTTGAACTCCTGACCTCAGGTGATCCGCCTGTCTCAACCTCCCAAAGTGCTGGGATTACAGGCATGAGCCACGACGCCCAGCTCATCTTTGATAGACACTTAGGTTGCTAACAAATCTTGGCTACTGTGAATAGTGCTGCAGTAAGCCTTGGAAGGTAGCTATCTCTTCAATATACTGATTTCCTTTCTCTTGGGTATATGCCTAGCAATGGGATTGCTGGATCGTATGCTGCCTCTATTTTTAGTTTTTTGAGGAACCTCCAAACTGTTCTCCACAGTGGTTGTACTAATTTACATTTCCACCAACAGTGGACAAGGGTTCTCTTTTCTCCACATCCTCACCAGCATTTGTTATTGCCTGTCTTTTGGATAAGTGATATCTCATTGGAGTTTTAATTTGCATTTCTCTGACGATCAGTGATGTAGAGCGCCTTCTCATATGCCTGTTTGCCATTCATATGTCTTCCTTTGAGAAATGTCTATTCAGATCTTTTACCCACTTTTAATCAGATTATTATTTCCTATAACATTGCTTAAATGTGACCAGGCACAGAGGCTCACGCCTGTAATCTCAGCACTTTGGGAAGCTGAGGCAGGTAGATCCCTTGAGGAGTTCAAGACCAGCCTGGCTAACATGGTGAAACCTCATCTTCACTAAAAATACAAAAATTAGCTGATCGTGGTGACATGCACCTGTAGTCCCAGCTACTCTGGAGACTGGGGCGGGAGAATCACTTGAACCCAGGAGGCGGAGGTTGCAGTGAGCAGAGATTGCACCACTGCACTCCAGCCTAGGCGACAGAGCGAGACTCTGTCTCAAAAAAAAATTTTTTTTTTTAAAATGTAATGTTTGAGCAGGCAGGTTGGTCTTGAAGGGAAGAGTTTGAGGACAAGTGTGCTGGCAGCTGGAATGGAGTGGGTTGAGGAGTGAGTGGGTGGTGGGGTAGGGACGCAGAGAGAAAGAGGATGTTGGAGAGAAGGTAACACAGCTGGCAGATTCTCTAGAGCCTATCAAGGCATTGCCTTAAGGGATTAAGTCGTAATAAATTTGGGGTCTCAAAAAGCAATGGACAGAGGGATCATGCAAAATCCTGAATTTAGGCATGAACCCTCAGTTGCCCACGTGTAAAACAGGCCAGTATTACACTCCCACTTGTCTGTGCTTCTGAGGAGGGTTTGTTCATCTGAGGCTAAGGCAACACTGACCTTTATAGCTCCCACCGAAAGCTGATGGTTCTGGCTTTTGAGTCAGGGACCTGTGGTTATCAGACCTGGATAAACTTGACAAAAGGAATGATGGACAGAATTGCCTGGAGCAGCAATGAGAGAATCCAAAACCATAGGGGATGTATAGGATGACTCCTCCGGGATACCGGGATATGCGCCTGGAGGCTCTGCAGTTAACCTACATATAGGAGGGAAGGAACCTGGGATTCTGTCACTGACACTCCAGCTTCTGTTGTGCCCCCTCCCCCGCTTTTCCCAAAGGCACAGCAACTCCTTGGGTCATTGTATATTGGCAGGAGGAAGCTGGGTTGCCATCAGACAAAGAGGATGGCCTCAGTTAACAAAAATAAAACATTTGGGAGGCCAAGGTGCGTAGATCACCTGAGGTCAGGAGTTTGAGACCAGCCTGACCAACATGGTAAAACCCCCATCTCTTCTAAAAATACAAAATTAGACGGGCACGATGGCACATGCCTGTAATCCCAGCTACTCAGGAGGCTCAGGCAGGAGAATGGCTTGAACCCATGAAATGGAAGTTGCAGTGAGCCATTGCACTCCAGCCTGGGCAACAAGAGTGAAATTCCGTCTCAAACACACACACACACACACACACACACACACACACACACACAAACTCAAAAATAAAACAACAGGAATGCCAACCAGGAAAGGCAGCTCTGGATCAGCAAGCATACACTTCCTTGTCCAAAGGGCAGAACCAACACCGGCAGCAGAGAAGGAGCCCAGGATCACCTGGAGGAGACTTCAGCTGGCAGCCGGAAAGGCTGCTCCAGGCTAGTCAGGCAAACTACATGAACTCAGCCAGGCCTATTGTATAAAAGCACAATCGTGTCCAGTATATGATTCTAGTCTACGTCTCATCAAGTACTTTCACACACATTATTTCTTCTCATTCATCAGTGGGAAGGAACATATTCTAGAGTGGCTCCTGGAAGAGAATGGTCTAGATTCATTTGAGCATAGGCAGGATAACAGTGTCGGTCCAGCTCAGAAGAAACAGTGAGGCTGCCAGGATGGCCCCAGGCAGACACTCGGCATGGGATTTCAGTGCGGGCCCTTGGCCCTAAGATGCACAGGAATGGAACGCTCAGGCTTCATTTTCAGCTTTCTCTGCTTGTGAGGGTTAATTTCAGGTGTCAGCTTGGCTGGATTAAGGGATAGCCGGATAGCTGGTAAACCACTCTTTCTGGGTGTGTCCGTGAGGGTGTATTCAGAAGAGGCTGGCATTTGAATCCCTGGGAAGATCCACCCTCACCCAGTGTGGGCTGGCACCATCGTCAGCTGAGGGCCCACCTAGAACAGAAAGGCAGAAGAAGGGTCAATGTGCTCTTGCCATCTCTCTTCAGGAGCTGGGACACCCTTCTTCTCCTGCCCTAGGGCGTAGGAACTTCAGGTTCTCTGGACTCAGGACTCTGGAACATACATCAGTTTGTTCCAATTTCTCAGGCCTTTGGCCTCAGACTTCACAATATCAGCTCCTGTGGTTCTGAGGCCTTTGGACTTGGACCCAGCCACCTTCAGGCTTCCCTGGTTCTCCAGCTTGCAGACGGCCTGCCCTGTGACTTCCCAGCCTCCGTCATCACACGAGCCTAACAAATCCCCCTACATATTTCTATAGATATATAGTTATAAATAATCTCCTATTGATTCTGTCTCTCTAGAGACTTCAGCTAATACACTGCTCTACACAGCTCTACAGTAATGGAGTTCTAAATGATAAACTAAGTAAAGTGCTTGCTAACTACCTGCCATCTCTAATTAGCCACACCGTTAGCCAGATCAAATAGCCAATCAACTAGCCAGACCAATATGCAAAGGAGAGAGTCCTCCTCTCGTTACACGTATTTCTGGAAAGGCTAATAAGTGTAGAAGAAAGAAAAGCATCAGTCGTCTAACTCAGGATCAGCAAACTTTCTGAGTGGGCCAGGTGGTAAACATGTGAGGGTTTGTGGGCCAGCATGGCCTGTTGCAGCTACTCAACCCTGCCACTCTAGGGTGAAAGCAGCCAGAGACACTATGTAACAAACAAATGAGTGTCAACTAAAAAGAAATAAAACCCCTGCAGGGCAGCAAACAAAAGAGGAATTGCAATTTGGGGAACACATATCTAGCAAGCAGCTAAATCCAGGTGAGGCTGAAGAGGAGCTTATAGAGGTTGACTGTCAATTTACACAGGTGGGACAATGTAGCACCGTCCATGATTAATGGTGGTTGATTGACAGCTTAGAATGTCTCTAGCTGATGATCAGCTTATGTTGGCACAGCTGTCTCCCCAGGAGACTTGTGATCAGGCCCAATATAAACAGGCTACATTAAATGTACCTGATTCTTGAGGATGTTTAGAGTTTGGCCCAGTTTCACAGGTGGCATTCCATCTGGGTGTGTCCAGGCCCGGGTCCAACTCTTCCTGCCCACCCAGCAACTTTTCAGACACCTCTGACATAGCCATTTCCGCCCTGGGTTTCTTTTCACATGAACGTGTTTGTTTCCCAATAAGACTTTATTTCTGAACCCTGAAATTTGATTTCACATAATTTACATATGTCAGAAAACACTGACAAAAAATCTTTTGTTTTTCTTTTCTTTGTAGATGGAGTTTCGCTCTTTTTGCCCAGGCTGGAGTGCAATGGCAGGATCACCACTCACTGCAAACTCGGCCTCCCGTGTTCAAGCAATTTTCCTGCCTCAGCCTCCCAAGTAGTTGGAATTACAGGTGCACACCACCACACCTAGCTAATTTTGCATTTTTTAAGTAGAGACAGGGTTTCACTATGTTGGCCAGGCTGGTCTTGAACTCCTGACCTCAGGTGATCTGCCTTCCTTGGCCATCCAAAGTGCTGAGATTATAGGCATGAACCACCACGCCTGGCCTTCTTTTGATTTTTTTAACCATTTAAAAATATAAAATCCATTCTTAGCTTTCAGACTGTATTTACAAAAAAAAAAAAAAAAAAAAAGCATAGAGCTGGATTTGGCCCACAGGCTGTGTTTGGGAAGCTCTGATCTAACTCTAAAAGTTTGCCAGCCCAGATAAGATTTACTAATTTTCACAAACCTTCAAGAAATTAGATAATTTCTATGCCATTTTGACATTTTCAGAACACAGGTCAAAAAGGGCAAGAGCTAACATTTCTTCTGCATTTCCTATGTGTCACGCAATGTGTCAGGCTCATTCTACCCACTATTTAAATAGTCCACGTTCCCGAATACTAAACTGAGGCTCAAAAAGAGTGGTTTGCCAAAGGTCACACAGCTAGCAAATGAATGAAAGGATCAGGATCTGAACCTGGGTCCTCTGCCTCCAGGGCCCACACTGTGGCTTTGAGGGTATGAAGTCATCACATCTCTTTCGAGTGGTGAATCAAGTGAAATATATGCCTGAGAGTCAAATAGGACTTTTCATGGCAAAAACCGCAATTACTTTTGCACTAAACTAACAGTGGTCAAAAGTTCTCTGCATCAAGTTAGATTTAGGCCAAAACGAACTCTGCGAACTACCGCAGCCCCGTCTCCAGGCCTGTCCCAGTGAGCTTCACAACGTGCA
Source organism: Ateles fusciceps (assembly GCA_036589455.1). NCBI lineage: Eukaryota > Metazoa > Chordata > Mammalia > Primates > Atelidae > Ateles > Ateles fusciceps. The sequence continues at coordinate 23,607,347 of JAZHEH010000681.1, read as the reverse complement.
GAGGGCAGGAGCAGAGCAGACGACGCATGCTCGTGGAGAATGCGAGTAACTCTCTCACCTACGGCCAGCAGTGCTCCCACAATCGCAGACGATTATCCTGAGGTCAGCGGAGGAAAAGCCTTAGGCCAGCCCCTGGGAGAGCCAAGGAGAGGCGCAGCTCCACGTGCCCAATAGCCCACTGCCCACTTCCAGAGCCAGGGAAGTCCGTCCTCCTTCTGAGAAGGCGAGGCCCCCCTCCTACGGCGAGATGAAGAGTGGTTTCTACAAACAGTCCCGGCTCGGGGCAACGTGGGGACCATCACGATCGTCACAGATGTGTTTACACTGGCTAAGATCGCAGTCTGAACAACCACCGATAGCGCTGAGACAGAGTGGTGTCCAAGAGATACGACTGAGTGAGAAGAGGAAATGACAGGTCCCTCAGGACGTTCCGCAGGGCGCAATCCCATTTGTCTCAAAGAAGGGTGGCCACAGACAGAGGAGGCCCCCAGCAGAGGCCAACTTGGTCATCGCGAAGCCTCCGCCCGCCGATCTCTGGGGGAACAGCGCCCCCTTGTGGCCACAGCGCTGCGCCTGCACCCCGCACCTCCGGATCGCAGGTGGCTGAGGGGCTGAGGCCGCCTTGGAGGGCGGCTGTTTCATCTCCCCCGACCCCTGGTAAGGACGCTAAGAAATGACGGTGCTCTGAAAGAAGCCTCTTCAGCTGTTTCGTTTATCCCATCAGAAAAGAACAGAGGTTCAAATCCTGCTATCACCATGTTGCCTCTTCTTCACCAGGATTAGCCACAGCACAAGCTATTGAGAAGCCACTTGGCCCAAAATCCGGACCCCAAGAGGAATGTGTCCTGTGCGTCTCAGACACAATCTCTGCCCAAGGAGAACCTGCAGTGTAGGATGAGAAAACAATGACAGAGAGTAGATGGAGAAAAAGATACAAGTATTTACGAATCCATAGTGTAGGGTTAGCAATAAATTACCAGAACCAATAGGAACTGATTTATTACTCACACCTCAGTTCTTTCCAAAAGCGTTTGTAAGTGAGTTACAATATGAAAATGCAGAGGATGCCAAATCATTTAGGGACAGAGAGAGCATGAAGCTTGCAGAAGGAAGGACAGAATTCCAGCCCTGGCCCTCTCACTTGCACACGTGCTGTGACTCTTTACCGCCCTTTTACCTGGAGTTTTGGGGACACCAAACTCTAGGTGAAAACCTTTCTATAATATCAAGTCAAACCTCTTGGTATGATACTCAAGATTAATATTAAAACTGACATTCACCATCCTCCAGGAACTCACAATCAAGTGGGCTAAGCCAGGAAGCCAGATGTTTTGGAATTATCTCTAAAACAAGAATGACTAGAAAGGATTTAAGACCTGGGTGATGAGATAATCTATACAACAAACCCCTATGACACAACTTTACTTGTGTGACAAACCTGTATTGTACCCCTGAACTTAAAATAAAAGTTAAAAAAAAAGAAGGTAAATGAGAACAGAGCCCTTTAAAATCCGAATATGGTTTTTTAGATATAGTAAGTACTTTGAGAATTTTACTTAGAAGATGCTTTACTTAATCCAAACACACTTTTCTGAAGAAAATAGCACAGGCAAAAGAGGTGAATGAAAAGTGACAGTTCTCTGGAAGAGAAACATCATTAGAAAAAAAATTTGGGCTGGGTGCGGTGGCTCATGCCTGTAATCCCAGCACTTTGGGAGGCTGAGGCGGGGGAGATCACCTGAGGTCAGGAGTCCAAGACCAGCCCGGCCAACATGGCAAAACTCTGTCTCCACTAAAAAATACAAAAATTAGCTGGGTGTGGTGTCAGGCGCCTGTAATCCCAGCTACTTGGGAGGCTGAGGCAGGAGAGTCGCTTGAACACAGGAAGTGGAGGTTGCAGTGAGCAGAGATTGAGCCACTGCACTCCTGCCTGGGCAACAAGAGCAAAACTCCATCTCAAAAAAAGAAAGAAGGAAAGAAGGAAAGCAAGCAAGCAAGCAAGCAGAAGAAAGCACTAAAGGAGCTAATGATTTTGACTCAGTGGGAAGTGGGTTAGGCATCTCGGAACAGATGAACTGTGATCTTGGGAAAAATTGTTTCCCAGCAAAGGAGAAGCCATGCATAGTCCCGCAGAGAATGGATGCCAAATTAGTGTGGCAAGAAAATAAAATACACAGAGGGGAGAGGGAGGGAATTGAAGGAAAGTATGGAAAGGTAATTAAGTCCAAACCTGCCCTCCTTTTTAATATGACTTTCATTCTATAGATAGTCAGAAATCATAGAAAGCTTTTGAACAAAATTAGCACATGCTGAGGCATATGCCAAAGCATAGAACAATGATTCTCTGACAGAGTCACTTGAGTGCAGTGGCAAAATGCTCCAGCAAAATGACGAAGTAAATCAACAATCTAGGATTCATGTGTTATTCAGGGTTCCCAGAGACACAGAACCAACAGGATACATACACAGATACATAAGAGATTGATTATGGAAATTGGCTCACGTGATTGTGGAAGCTGAGAGATCCCTCAATACACCCTCTCCAAGCTGGAGAACCAATCCAGAAGGTGCTGAATCCAACTCTTTAGAAAATCGAGGAGAGGTCTTCAGGAGAGAGTGGTCAACAGACCTGGGGAACAGTCAATATATATGAATGTGGGAAGAAAAGAGGAGGCATTCAAGGAAAGGGGGAGGACGCTGGGCATTTTCTATTACACTTGGGAATTGCAACAAATTAAAGATCTGTTTTGGGAGGCCAACGCAGGCGGATTGCTTTGAGCTCACGAGTTCAAGACCAGCCTGGGCAACATGACGAAACTCCATCTCTACAAAAAACACAAAAAGTAGTTGGGTGTGATCGTGTGCACCTGTAGTCCCAGCTACTGGGGAGGCTGGGGTTGGAGGATGGCTTGAACCCAGGAGGCGGAGGTTGCAGTGAGCCGAGATCATGCCACTGTGCTCCAGCCTGGGCGACAGAGCCAAACCTTGTCTCAAAAAACAAAAAAATTAAAGATCTGATAAGGCAGGTAATGAAAAAGAAAAGAAACATTGCACACTTACAAAGAACCAGGTGAAAAGAAAGTTTTTAACAAAGAAAAAAATGGACAGAAACTCCAGGGGTGGGGGAAACACTACGCCAAAGAAAACACATCAGCCCCAGGCAGGACCTGGATCTGCAGTGAACACGGTTCACACAGTCCAATAGTGCAGACGCTAGTGCTTCATCTCCGACTTCTAGAGTCAGTCTACGGCCAAAGCACATAAGACTTAACTGCACAGCAGTTCCATATTCACGGAGGAAAGAGATAAAGGGGAAACAAATGCAGGGGAAGGAAACGGCACCACTATCCTGATCTTACAAAGTGGGAAGGCAAGAGATATTGTTTCTAGTTGATAGAGCTAGAAATTAAGAGTAAATTTATTACTTACATTTATGATGATAAAACTCAGTTTAAAAGAATAAAGCAGAGGGCAGGGGGCAGTGCCTCACACCTGTTATCCCAGCAGTTTGGGAGGCTGAGGTAGGTGGATCACCTGAGGTCAGGAGTTTGAGACCAGCCTGGCCAACATGGTGAAACTCTGTCTCTGCTAAAAATACAGAAATTAGCTGGGCATGGTGTTGTGTGCCTGTAACCCCAGCTACTTGAGAGGCTGAGGCAGGAGAATTGCTTGAACTCAGGAGGTGGAGGTTGCAGTGAGCCAGGATCGTGCCACTGCACTCCAGCTTGGGTGACAGAGCAAGATTGTCCAAAAAAAAAAAAAAAAAAAAAAAAAAAAACAAAAACCAAACCAAACCAAAACAAAACAAAAAATATATATAGCAGAAAAGGAGAACCTGTAAATGAGCCAAATCTGTATCTAGCCAAGCAAGAAGTCAGTCAGTGATGACTAATGTTAAGTCAGGGAGTTGTGGTGTTTACATTTATTAGTAAGAGATGTGGTGCAGCTTTTCCCTCGTGTGATTCCGTCCTGCGCGGCTGTTCTCTTGAGCAGTGGTCATGTATCTCTGTCCACCTTCTCTCCCACCTACGTGCCTGCTGCCACCTGATGGAAGATTCAGTGGACATGCACATGAGCCCCCCGCGGCCCCAGAACTATCTTTCGGTCGTGAACTAAAGGCCAACAAAGGTGATGACTTTAAGGCAGATGGCGATGAAATGAGCACCAGTTTTCTCTAAGAACGGTCAGCTTGGAGGCCGGCGCACAGGATGAACTGCACATTGTTGAAGCAGAGGCAATGAATTACGAAGGCAGTCCAATTAAAGTAACACTGGCAACTTTGAAAATGTCTATTCAGACAATGGTTTCCCTTGGGGGCTTTGAAATAACACCACCAGTGGGCCTATGGTTGAAGTGTGGTTCGGGGCCAGTGATATTACAGCACTTAGTAGCTGTGAAGGAAGATGCAGAGTCAGAAGATGAAGAGGAGGAGGATGTGAAACTCTTAAGTATATCTGGAAAGCGGTCTGCCTGCCCCTGGAGGTGGCAGCAAGTTTCCACAGAAAAAAGTAAAACTTGCTGCTGCTGAAGATGATGATGAGGAGGAAACTGAAGAAAAGTGCCAGTGAAGAAATCTGTATGACAGACTCCAGCCAAAAATGGACAAAAGTCAAATCAGAATGGAAAAGACTCAAAACCATCATCAACATCAAGATCAAAAGGACAAGAATCCATTTCAAAAAACAGGAAAAAACTCCTAAAACACCAATAGAACCTAGTTCTGTAGAAGGGTGAGCAACAGGGGGGAGGGGCTCGTTTCTTCAGTGCCCGCTGCTCAAACCTCCAGGGGAAGCATGTAGACGGGCAGGCTATGGGGCTCTCACCCCTCGGCAGTGTCTACGGGTGAATGCTTCCAGCTCCTGAAGCCCCAGTGGGCGTGAGTTATAGGGTGCTCTTTCAGTCTTGCCTTCCACAGGCAGCTTGTGTGAATCAGCTCTATTAGACCTTCTGCCTTATCACAAGGACACAGGGCTTTCTGTATCCTGGGGTTCTTGCCTTGGTGTACCAGAAGAATCGGATAACACGTGGGCTTGAAGAATGAGTGCAAGATTTTTTATTGAGTAGTAGATCTCAGCAAGGTGGATAGGGAGGCCAGAAGGGGGGATGGAGTGGGAAGGTGGTTTCTCCCCCAGAGCCAAGCTGCCCACGGCCAGGCTCTCTTGTGACTACCCCAGCCAACTCCGCGTTGCTCCACTGGTCGATGGCCTGCTGGCATCTGCTGGTGCCTGTCAGTGCGCTCTTCCACTGATGTGTTCCTTTCAATGTCCAGCCACTGGTGTTCCTGCCTGCTAGGGTCTTCAGGTTTTTATAGGCACAGGACGGAGGCGTGGTGGGCCAGGGTGGTCTTGCAAAATGCAACATTTGGGCCCGAAGGCAGGAGTGCCTGTCCTCACCTAGGTCCATGGGCACAGGCCCAGGGGTGGAGCCCTAGCCAGGGACCATGCCTTTCTCCACCCAGCACTTCCCTGCCCCTATCCCATATCACTAAGTGAATTACAACTCTCTGGTCAGAGGGGAGGAGAAGAAAGTTAGAAAGAAGGGCTAGTGCACAAAATGTTTATGTGGGCCTCCCAAAAACAGCCTCGTGCCCTGTTCCTCAACAAATCTGTGGGTCCTAGATCTCCTAAATATGTTCAGGGATCTCAGAGTTGAAAGGTATGTGTCCCGCTTCTTGTTTGAAAGCCCTGGAAGGCAGCAAGCTCAAGACACTTTTACACATTCTAGAATTCGAAGGGAGCCTTACAGATTCCCATCCAGCTCCCAGTGGGGTCGGCCAAAAGCCTTTTCCTCATGTAGCTGAGACTGATGGGGATGGGAAGTTGCTAGGGAGTGAGAATGTAGTCAAGGCAGCCTGCTGGTTCCCCAGTGGACCTTCAGAAAATGTTAGTTGTGGCCAGGTGTAGTGACTCACACCTGTAATCCCAGCACTTTGGGAGGCCAAGGTGGGCAAATCCCTTGAGATCAGGAGTTTGAGACCAGCTTGGCCAAGATGTGGAAACCCCGTCTCTACTAAAAATACAAAAATTAGCTGGGTGTGGTGGTGTATGCCTGTAATCCTAGATACTCGGGTGGCTGAGGCAGGAGAATCATGCCTGAGCCTCCAGAGGTGGAGGTTGCAGTGAGCCAAGATCGCACCACTGTACTCCAGCCTGGGCAACAGAGTGAGACTCTGTCTTGAAAAACAAAAAAGAAAGAAAGAAAATGTTAGTTGCTTCTTTCTTTTCTTCTTCTCTTCCTCCCTCCCATCCCCATTCCTTCTTCCTCAGTCTCTCTAGCATGCCTCCTTCATTTCTGACTCAGACCCTCCCTGCCCAGTCCCTCCGTTTCTGGTCCCACCTCCTCTCCCCATCTCTGGCATTCCCCACCCCAAGCCTCCTCCTCCTAGATCACCCAGTGTCACTGTGGTTAGAATCACCTCCTTGGGGCTCTAATAAGCAAACTCTAAAAATATCACCGTTTGGGGGAAAAAATCCAGGACTGAGGCTGTTCAAATTGATTACATGGAGATGCCTTTAATCAGTTGCCTAAAATACCTATTAGTGATAGTAGATCACCTCACTCACTGGGTAGAAGCTATTTCCTTTTCAAATGTGACTGCTAATAATGTAGTGAAGGCACTTACTGAAAATATTGTACCAAGGTTTGCACTAATAAAAAATATTGGTTCAGATAATGGAATCCATTTCACTGCACATGTCATTAACAATTATCCCAAGTACTAGACATAACATGTGAATACCATATTCCCTGGCACCCACCCTCATCGGGAAGAGTAAAAAGAATGAACCAAACCCTACAAAGTCACTTGATCAAATTAGTCTTAGAGACTTGGTTGCCATGGACTAAATGCCTTCCTATTGCTGTGTTGAGAATTAGAACTGCCCCTCGGAAAGAGGCTGATTTATCCCCTTACGAAATGCTATATGGATTGCTTTATTTACATTCCACTGCTGACATTCCCACATTTGAAACAAAAGACCCGTTCCTCAAAAACTATATACTTGCTCTATCTTCCACTTTCTTTTAAAACTAAAGTCCTCCTAGCACAGGCGCCACCCCTGGAGCTCCCAGCACGTCAGCATCAGCTGGAGATCACATTCTCATCAAAGGCTGGAAAGAGGAAAACTCAAACCAAATTGGGAAGGACCCTACCTAGTGCTCCTAACCACTGAGCTGCGGTCCAAACAGCAAAAAAAGGATAGACTCATCATACCCGGCCAAGAAGACATCACTACCTCCAGAGTCATGGACCATCATTCCAGGGGGAAAGTCCTACCAGATTAAAGCTGAAAAAAAACCCAAAAAACAAAAACCTAACCCTCCTATACCTATTATATTATTTTATAACCTTTCTTCACTGTGACCAGCCAGCTTCTCATTCATGTAACTAGTTCAAGCCTACCTCAAATTATCACTTTTGACGCTTGTCTTGTTATGCCCTGTGGAGATCTCCAAAACCAAACAAAGCTAGCCCCCTTCTGAAAAGTACCTCTGCCCCTCTAAGATAAACAAGACTGCCTGTAATAGTGACACTTGTACCAGGAAAGCACAAAGCAGTCAGTGGAAATTCTATTATGGTTGGGGAGATGTAATCTGGACCACCAAGTAACAAGGCTGGACCTCCCCAGGAGGAAGCTGCATTGACCCAAAACCTTACATCCACTTTACAAAGGAATAACTCCCTCCTATTGCCAACTTCAACAATGGTAATCCTTTGCAAATCTCTATCATTGTCCCCACCCCTACTGACAGTAACCCCACTCCAGGTGGCTTCTACAGCTTAGGAGCTGACGTGGGAGGGGTAGACCCAATAGGATCTTTTGAGATGCACTTCATTGCTCCTCCACCCGCTTCCCTCCCTTCTCCTTCGGAATCTTCTTTCAATCAAACTGTTAGTCTCTCCAATGACAAAGCCATAGTAGACATTGTAGAAGTTAAGGATTTAAAACAAACTTTAGTAGTTGAGACAAGATACCAAGATGCAAATGCCTGGTTGGAATGGATTAAATATTCTGTTCCCACGATAACCAAAGGTGACTGTTACGCTTGTGCGGCAGGCAGGCCAGAGGCTCAAATCGTCGCTTTCCCATTTGGATGGTCTTCTGACCAACTGGGCATGAGCTGCGTGGTAACTCTCTTTCAAAACCCCACAGCCTGGGGCAGTAAGGCGTGCAAGAGTCTCACTGCTATTCCCTGAAGTTAAAGGCTTTTCGGGTCAGCCCCTGAGAGTCATCCGGCCGCCAGCCTTGGATGTTAATTTTATCTGTGTCTCTCATGACAGGGGGGAGAGGTTAATGTCTCGGAGATCTAAAAAGGTACAGTGAAACCAAGCCTTTTAAGAGCTTACCAGTCAAGCTGCCCTTGTCCACACCCGAGCAGAGGTATGGTGATATTGTGGAGAGCTACTATTGAGTTATCTGCCAAGTAACTGGAGTGACACTTTCGCTTTAGTCCAATTGGCCATCCCTTTCAGCCTGGCATTCCGCTAACAGAGTAGGCAAGAAAGTCAAAACTGGGTGAAAAGAAGTGCTCCACCCGGATCTTTTGACCTCACATTTATATAGGTGCTATTGGAGTCCCACTAGGAGTACCAGATAAATTTAAGACTTGAAATCAAACAGCTACAGAATTCAAATCTGCACGATTCTCGTGGTCAACTATAAGTAAAAATGTAGATTGGATAAACTATATTTACTATAACCAACAGCCATTTGTCAGTTACACTAGAGATGCTATTAAAGGGATAGCTGAACAATGAGGCCTCACCAGCCAAATAACCTGGAAAAATAGAATAGCCCTTGACATAATGTTAGCAGAAAAAGCTGCAGTCTGTGTCATGATTGGAATCCAATGCTGTACATTTATCCCTAACAACACAGTCCCCGATGGAACAATTACCAAAGCTTTACAAACCTCACCTCCTTATCAAATGAACTAGCCAAAAATTCCAGAATAAATGATCCCTTCACAAGTTTTATGGAAAAGTGATTCAGTAAATGGCAAGGGCTCATGTCCTCAATGTTAACTTTCTCACAATTGTCATAGGTGTACTTATTCTCACAGGATGCTGTATCATACCCTGTGCCCAAGGATTAATACAAAGATTTATGGAAACAGCTCTCACCAAAAACTCCCTCAATCCCCCCGCCCCATTAATGAGCTTTTTCTTTTAGAAGACCAAACAGAACAACAAAGTCGAGGCATGTTAAAAAGGTTTAAAGAGGAGGAATTATAACAATTAAAAGGGTTTAATTGACAGATAAAAAAAAGAAGTTCGTCTTCAAAGTTTGGCTTGCTTAGTTTCTTTATTCTCTGCTTTCAAGGCCAAACTTCCTTCTTCTTTGTGCCTCCCTGCCCCTGTTTCCAGTAAGCAACTTTCACTATGGCCCAAATCTGCAACCCACATCTCTTACCGCTCTGTAAACTACCCCTTCCGCCATAAGACTCTTCCTGTCTGAAACTGCCCTTCCTAACACTGTAGCCCACGCCCCTACACTCTTCCAATTAGCCAATCGGGTTTAGCTTAGATTGCGCAGTCCAACTCCAGCCAATGGAGACAGGACACAGTAACAGGGACAGACTGCAGTTAAGAATAAAAACCCCTGCTCTCCTTTTTTCCTTGTGCTCTTGCGACCACCCCAGGCGCGAGTAGCAGCACCCTTCGGCAGAAGTAAATTTGCTTTGCTGAGAGATCTTTTGTTCGAGTGCTCATTTTCTTTGTGACTCCGAACTCTTAGTTCCAACAGAAGAGACGGTCTTCTCCGTGTTGGTCAGGCTGGTCTCGAACTCCTGACCTCAGGTGATCCGCCTGCCTCGGCCTCCCAAAGTGCTGGGATTACAGGTGTGAGCCACTGCGCCGGCCCAGCGTTGCTTTTCAATTTGCAATTACAAAACCGTGGGGACGCCACTTCACGCTTCTCACCACCAACCCAACCACCCAGCTCCCAGCCTCGTCAGGAGGAAGAAGGTCCCATCATGCCACGAGGAAGCTCACACGGGCCAGAAGCCGAGACTCCTGAGAGCGGTGAGACTCTTGCGCCCTGGCCGGGCGTCGGGGCTTTCCGGGAATTGGGCGGTGCGGCGACACCGCCCTCGTGCGCCGGCGCAGAGCCGTGGCGGCGGGAGCGGATGCCGGCTGAGCAGTTTCCAGCCGGCTCCGCTGAGCGGCGGGCCTGGGCGGCTGCGGGGAGCGCTAGACCCAGCCTGAGGCTTCGGCGTCCGCCTCCCGCAGTGCCCTCAGTAAGTCCGCGGTCCTCCCGGAGCAGCCTGCCGAGACTGGGGAGGGCGAACGAAAATATACATTTTCTGGAAGGCGAAATATACATCCTCCCTCGGCGCCGGGGCTTGGAGCGGGCGGCGGTGGGCACGGGACAACGTTCCCGGGGGAAACTGAGGCCCCAGCAGGTCCGGGCAGGGGCGGAGAGGAACGCGGGAGAGCGCGGGGCCCCCTGGGCTCTTCGTACCAAGCTGGACCCAGCCGCCCCTTCCCACCCCCCGCTGTCAACCCGACCTCCCTAAATAGAGACTGAGCGCTGTCCCAACGAGATCTCCCGAGGACCTTGTGTCCCCGCGGGCTTCCTTGGGCTTGGGCTGGCTTTGGACGACGCTTCCGTTTTCCTGCTGCCTAGGATCCGCCGACATGAATCCCGTCTTGGTGGTCCACGGCGGAGCTGGCCCTGTCTCTGAGGATGTGAAGGAGAGAGTGCGCCAGGGCATCATCAGAGCCGCCACCGTGGGCTACGGCATCCTCCGGGGAGGGGCGGGAGCGCCGTGGACGCCGTGGAGGGAGCTGTGGTCACCCTGGAAGACGATCCCGAGTTCAACGCAGGTAAATGTGCCTTTCAGCTAGTAAATAATGTGAGTCTGGTCAAGCTCCTCCCTCAGAATAAATAGAACCTATGTAAAGTGTCGGGGAATCTAATGAGCTTTGGGGTGAAACTAAATATGTGAAAAAGAAACAGTATTTTATTTTTCACCTGTGATGAAAAGTGTCAAATGCTAAAATATTTGGAGAGATTTATTCTGAGCCAAATATGAGTGACCAATTGCCTGTGATACAGCTCTTGGGAAATCCTGAGAACATGTGCCCAAGTTGGTTGGACTACAGCTTGTTTTATACATTTTAGGGAGACAAAAGACATCTATCAGTACATATAAGATGTACATTGGTCCCAACTGGAAAGGTGGGACTACTAGGTGGGGGGGGGGGGGGGTGGCTTCCAGGTCATAGGTAGATTCAAAGATTTTCTGATGACAGTTGGTTTAAAGTTTTGTCTAAAGACCTAGAATCCATAGAAGGGAATGTCTGGATTATATAAGGACTTGTGGCTGCAGATGGAATTGATAGAAGGTGGTTGAGCACGGTGGCTCACGCCTGTAATCTCAGGACTTTGGGAGGTCAAGGCGGGCAGATCACCTGAGGTCAGCAGTTCGAGACCAGCCTGGCCAATAGGTGAAACCTCATCTCTACTAAAAATAAAATTAAAATTAGCCAAGTATCGAGGTGGGAGCCTGTAATCCCAGCTACTTGGGAGGCTGAGGCAGGAGAGTCACTTAAACCTGGGAGGCAGAAGTTGCAGTGAGCTGAGATCACGCCACTGTACTCCAGCCTGGGCATCAGAGCTAGACTCCATCTCAAAAAAAAAAAAAAAAAAAAAAAAAAAAAGGAATGTCTGCGTTAGGGTAAGGGGTGGGGGAGACCAAGACTCCCCTTATGCAGAGGAAGCCTCCTGGTTATTGAGAGAATAAATTGCAAATGTTTCTTACGGGAGTTGATTCTCTCCTGAATCAGGAAAAAGGCCTAGAAAAGGAAGGGGATTTTCTCTTCAGAATGTAGATTTTCCCTACAAGAGGTAGCTTTGCAGGACTATTTCAAGATATGGCAAAGAAACATAATTTGGGGTCAAATAGTTCACTTTCAGGCCTTACTATGTGTCACGTGATGTCAAACTAGAGTCCTGCTGGAATTTGGTATCTTATTGCTACAATCAAAGTCGGTTTTGTCAGTCTTAAGATCTGTTTTAATGTTAATGCTGGTCAGCTGGGCCTGAATTCCAAAAGGGAGAAGGGAATAATGAAGTATGTCTTACCACCCCCAACAAGGTTCCAAAGTTTTCAGGTTAACTTTGGAATGTAGAGTGTATTCTTTTGTGTTTTGCTTCTTTCACTCGGTCCACTCCCCCCTCTTTTTTTTTTTTTAAAGAGACAAGGTTTTACCATGTTGGCCAGGTTGGTCTCGAACAGCTGACTTCAGGTGATCCACCCTCCTCAGCCTCCCAAAGTGCTGGGATTACAGGCGTGAGCCACCGTGCCCGGGCAGTCCACCCTTTGTTAGAATACTAACCATTATAGCTAACATGAGTATCTACCATGTGTCAGGCAGTAGTCTAAGAAATTTACCTCATTTAATCTGAACTAAAAACTCATTTAATCTGAACATTAAATGAGTTGATCATTTAACTCACTTGAGTTGGTTGACTTGAGTTAAACTAACTCAAGTTAACTCATAATGAACATTAAATGATTAACTCACGAGTTACCAAGCCATACTTTACCAGATACGGACTGACTTTGCCAGCAGAGGGAGCAGCCAGCTCTTTCTGTGGGTGACTTGTTAAACCACTGCCTCTTAGCACTCAGAAACCCCCTGGGCTGACAAACCTGCACTTATTTACACAGGACCTTCATTCTGGTTTCCAACAGTCTCTTATTTTAACAATTTGTCATTTGCATTAATTGGAAAGTACAGATTGGGGAATTGAAGCAGCTAGTTCTCATTTTTTTTGCTCTGTATCCAGAGGCCTTCCTTCTCAATGTCTCCCCCTCTCATCTTTCAAATGTCTGCTGTTCAGCACATTGAGGAAGAAAAGAGTAGAGCTGAAAAGAAGGAAAGCAAAGATTCTGGGGGGGGGAAGGTGGGACTTTTAACAGCATACTGTGAACCTTTCAGTACAGGCAAACAGTACTGCCAGCAGCCTCTGTTATAATCCTCTAGAAGAAATAACTGTTTGGGAACTTCATACAAAGCTGATCTCAGTAGGTATAGAGTTCAGTGGCAATAATTAGCATTCATGACACAACTTGCCTGAACATTTGTAAAAACATTGTTTACATTCTGTTCCTGTTTCAATATGGATTTTACTTTATGTTTAAAGCTTGTTTCATAATAGTTTATTAAAAAGTGGTCGATTTTTAGGTACCAACACTGTAAAGATTGAACTTGTAAATTTGAATGCTAGAAATGTTCTTTAAAAACTTACTTAGATTGGCAACCAAATAATGACCATTTGCTTTCACTAGAGCTCAACAATATTTACACAGCACTTTAGATATTTATTCTCTCTACAATTCAATTTGATGAGCTGTTAGAGAATCTTTGAGAGAACAGGATTTTTTTTTTCATTTATCCACTCTCTTTCTGGACTTACAGTGTAGAATCAATAAGGTAAAAATCTGTGGTGGGGTCTAGGAATTGTTATTTGTTTCTTTGTTTTGAAGATTCCCGGGTGATTCTGAGATACAAGTAGGTGTATTTACTTATGGGAGTATGTGAGATGTTGTGATACAGACATGCAGTGCAAAATAGGGTAATGGGATATCCATCCCTTCAAGCATTTATCCTTTGTGTTATAAACAATTATATTCTTTTAGTTATTTAAAAATGTATAAATATTGACGATAGTCACTGTTGTGCTATCAAATACTAAATCTTTACTCATTCTATTTTGTGCTCATTACCTATCCCCCCTTCTGCCCACCTCTGCTATCCTTCCCAGCCTCTGCTAACCATCCTTCTACTCTCTATCTTTATGAGTTCAGTTGTTTTGATTTTTAGCTCCCACAAGTAAGTGAGAACATGCAAAGTTTGTCTTTTTGTGCCTGACTTACTTCACTTGCCATAATGATCTCCATTTCCATCCAGGTTGTTGTAAATGGCAGAATCTCATTCTTTTTTATGGCTGAGTAGTACTCCATTGTGTATATGTATCATTTCTTCATTCACCTGTTGATGGACACCTAGGTAGCTTCCATATCTTGGCTATTGTGAACAATGCTGCAGCAAGTGAGGAGTGCAAATTACTCTTCCATATACTGATTTCCTTTCTTTTGGGTGTATACCCAACAGTGGGATTGCTGTATCATATGGTAGCTCTATTTTTAGTTTTTTGAGGAACTCAAAGTTTTGAGACAGAGGTTGCAGTGAGCTGAGATTGCACCACTGCCCTCCAGCGTGGGCGACAAAGCGAGACTCCATCTCAAAAAAAACAAAGACGAAAACAAAATAAAATGAAAGGGGGTCAGAACTTTCCTCCTGTGCACTGAGTTGCTTCTGGGTGAGGCTACAGGCGAGGGGGTTGGCAGGTCCAGGTGGAGCCATGCATGTCAGACATGCATAAAATCCTGAAAAATATCTCAAAAGGTCCATCTGCAATAGTGGTGGAATGGCAGGCATTCCTTCAGGTATGTGTCTCTATACCTCTGTAGAATCAGGCTTTCCTCTCCTCCCCCAGCTTGATGAACTTTCTTCTTTCTTTTTTTTTTTTTTCTGAGATAGAGCCTTGCTCTGTTGCTCAGGCTGGAGTGCAATGATGCAATCTCGGCTCACTGCAACCTCCACCTCCCAGGTTCAGGTGATTCTCCTGCCTCATCCTTCTGAATAGCTGGTATTGCAGGCATGCGCCACCATGCCCGGCTAATTTCTGTATTTTTAGTAGAGATGGGATTTCACCATGTTGGCCAGGCTGGTCTCCAACTCCTGACCTTATGTTCCACCCACCTTGGCCTCCCAAAGTGCTGGGATTATGGGCATGAGCCACTGTGCCCAGCCTAGATGAGCTTTCATTCACTTTACAAAAGCAGTTGTGTTTTGGGCAAGGCCTGTTATCCTTTGAACTATAGCCTAAATGTTTCTCAAATTTAGCTCCGCCCAATAGCCCAGGAATAATTAAGGGAAAGGCAAGATAGGATGGTATGTTAACTCAGATCTCTTTCACTTTCATAATTTTCTCACTGAAATAAGTTTTGCAAAGGCAGTTTCAGTATTTCCAGGGGTCCTGCATCCAGTTCCCCACAGATACCGAGGGACAGCTGTATGCATTTCTCAGTAGAAATCATAGTATGACATCCTTCCTGACAACTGGCAATCACTTGTCTGTTTCTTGTCACTATCATTTTATTGTTTTGAGAATGTTCTGTAAATTGAATTGTTACCAGACAGGGGTACCGATCCAGACTCCAAGAGAGGTTTTCTTGGATCTCGTGCAAGAAAGAATTCAGGGTGAACCTGTAAAGTGAAAGCAGATTGATTAGGAAAGTAAAGGAATGCAGCATGGCTCCTCCCTAGGCAGAGCAGCCCTGAGAGCTGCTGGTGGCCCATTTTTATGATTATTTCTTGATGATATGCTAAACATGGGGTGAATTATTCATGCCTCCCCTTTTTAGACCATATAGGGCAACTTCCTGACGTTTCCATGGCATTTGTAAACTGTCATGGCGCTGGTAGGAGTGTAGCAGTGAGGACGACCAAAGGTCACTCTGGTGGCCATCTTGGTTTTGGTGGGCTTTGGCTGGTTTCCTTACTGCAACCTGTTTTATCAGCCAGGTCTTTATGACCTGTATCTTCTATTGACCTCCTGTCTCATCCTGTGACTTAAAATGCCTTAACTGTCTGGGAATGCAGCCCAGAGGTTTCCGCCTTATTTTACCCAGCTCCTATTAAAGATGGAGTTGCTCTGGTTCAGACGCCTCTGACAGAATCCTACAGTATGTGACCTTTTGGAAATGGCTTTCTTCATCCAGCATTTTTGCCCTTGAGATCCATCTAGTTGTTGCCCACATCATTTACTCCTTTGCTGCTGAGTAGTATTCTCTAGTATAGGTGCACCACCGTTTATTTACACATTCACCTGGTAAAGGATATTTTGGTTGTTTCTGGTTTGGGACTATGACAAATAAAGCTGCTATGAACATTCATGAACAGGTTTTTATGTGAACATAAATGTCCATACCTCTGGGATAAATGCCCAGGATTGTGATTTCTGGGTCATGTGGTAGATAGCATATAGTTGGGTCAAATTTTTTACCCATGCCGGGCACGGTGGCTCACGCCTGTAATGCCAGCACTTTGGGAGGCCAAGGCAGACAGATCACTTGAGGCCAGGAGTTGGAGACCAGCCTGACCCACATGGTGAAACCCTGTCTCTACTAAAAATACAAAAATTAGCCAAGTGTGGTGGCACACGCCAGTAGTTTCAGAGACTCAGGAGGCTGAGGCAGGAGAATTGCTTGAACCTGGGAGACGGAGGTTGCAGTGAGCCAAGATCATACCACTGCACTCTAGCCTGGACAACACAGCAAGACTCTGTCTCAAAAAAATAAAAATAAAGTTATCCACTCTGCCTATACCTGTCTTTTAATTAGTGTATTTAGAAGATTTGCATTTTATATCATCACTGATTCATTGAGGTTTAAACCTGCTATTGTGTGTCTAGTGTTCTGTTTGCTGGTTTTGCTTTCTTTCTCTTGCCTCCCTATGGGTTATTTGAGCATTTTTTAGAATTTCATTTTGTTTTACCTGTAGTATTTTTGAATGTATCTCTTTATGTAGATTTTTTAGGTGTTTGCTCTAGATATTATGCTGTAGATGGATAAAAACATGTAACTTACTACATTCTAAAAAGTTACCATTTTACCAGGTTAAGCAGCCTGTAGAAGCCTTACCTTTCTTTTTGGTCCCTTTGCCTTCCCCTGCTGATCATTTAATTGTCTGAGATATTTTCGCTATGTACACTGAGAACCACTTCAGACAGTGTTACCATTTTTTGCTTTAAATGGCAGACATAATTTGGAAAATTCAAGAGGAGAAGGAAAGTCTATCATATTCATCCTTTTTTTTCCCACTTTTTCCCTTATTCTTTCTTCCTTCCTGATGTTCCAAGATTCCTTTCTGGCTAAGCATGGTGGCTCATGCGTTTAATTCCAGCACTCTGGGAACCCGAGACAGGTGGATCACCTGAGGTCAGGAGTTTGAGACCAGCCTGGCCAACATGGTGAAATGCTGTCTTCACTAAAAATACAAATATTAGCTGTGCATGGTGACAGGCACCTGTAATCCTAGCTACTCAGGAGTCTGAGGCGGGAGAACCGCTTGAACCCAGGAGGTGGAGGTTGCAGTGAGCCGAGATCGTGCCGTTGCACTCCAGCATAAGCGATGACAGTAAAACTCCATCTCAAAAAAAAAAACTCCATCCTTTTTTTTGGTGAAGGGTGACAGGGTCTTAATTTTACTCTGACACCCAGACTGGACTGCAGTGGCACAATCAGAGCTCACTGCAGCCTTGACCTCCTAGGCTCAAGTGATCTTCCCATGTCACCCTCCCAAGTAAAGCTGGAACTGCAGGTGAGCACCACTACATCCAGCTGATTTTTTATTGTTTTGTAGAGACAGGGTCTCCCTATTTGCCTATGGTGGTCTCAAACTCTTGGGCTCAAGCACTTCTCTTATCTTGGCCTCCAAAGTGCTGGGATTAGAGGCATGAGCCACCTAACCCAGCCAAGAACTTCTTGTAGCCATTTTTTTAGGTTAGGCCTGCTGGCAACAAATTCTTTCCATTTTCCCTTATCTGTGTTATGGACTAAATGTTTGTGTCCCCCCTCAAAACTCATGTGTTGAAGCCCTAACCCCCAGGGTGGCTATGTTTGGAGATGGGGCCTCCAAGGAAGTAATTAAAATTAAAGAAGGCTGTAAGGGTGGAGTCCCGAACTAATAGGATTACTGTCCTTATAAGAGGAGACACCAGAGAGCTTGCCCACTCTCATGGGCACAAGAAGAGGTCATGGAGCTAGCAGTGAGCACACAGTGAGATAGTAACCACCTACAAGCTAAGAGAAGAAGCCTCAAGCCTGGGCGCAGTGGCTCATACCTGTAATCCCAGCACTTTGGGAGGCCGAGGTGGGTGGATCACTTGAGGTCAGGAGTTCGAGACCAGGCTGACCAACATGGTGAAACCCCGGTCTCTACTAAGAGTATAAAAATTAGCCAGGCATGGTGGCGGGCACTTGTAATCCCAGCTACTCAGGAGACTGAGGCACAAGAATTGCTTCAACCCCAGAAGCAGATGTTGCAGTGAGCCAAGATCATGTGCTTTGAGACCATTATTAAGTGAAATAAGGGTTTCTTGAACACAAGCACTGCAGTACTACTACAGTTGATCTGCTTGATAATCGAGATGGCTGCTAAGTGACTAACAGGCAGGGAACCTATACAGTGTGGGTGTGCTGGACAAAAGAAGGAATAGTGGGATGGTTCGAGAATTGTTTATTTCTGGGATTTTCCATTTAATAATTTGGGGCCATGGTGGACCGAGGGTAACTGAAACCTCAGAACAAGGCTGTATATAAGGAGACTACTGTATTCAGGGAAAACTAATATTTCAGTAAAATGTAACCAAGGAGAGAAAATGAAGCTGGAAAAGCAGGTCAGAGGTCAGGTTGGGAAGGGCTTTGTACTTTTTATTTTGTAGGTCATGAGGTGCCAAGTCAGACTTCTCTTTTTTTTGAGACGAAATCTTACTCTTGTCACTCTTGGCTCATGGCAACCTCCGCCTCCTGGGTTCAAGTGATTGTCCTGCCTAAGTCTCCTGAGTAGCTGGGATTACAGGCACACACCACCACACCTGGCTAATTTTTATATTTTTAGTAGAGACAGGGTTTCACCATGTTGGCCATGCTGGTCTCAAACTCCTGACCTCAAGTGATATGCCCACCTCAGCTTCCCAAAGAGCTAGGATTACAGGTGTGAGCCACCGCACCCAGCCTCCAAGTCAAGATTTCTTAAAAAAAGTTCCTCCGGCAATGGAATAGAGGATGGATTAAAGGGAGCAAATTAGAGAAAATCTGGAGCCATTTCTAAATTCTTAATTCTTGCTTTTCAACTTGTTTTTGGTTTTAGGTTGTGGGTCTATCTTGAACACAAATGGTGAGGTTGAAATGGACGCTAGTATCATGGAGGGAAAAGACCTGTCTACAGGAGCAGTGTCCGCAGTCCGGGGTATAGCAAATCCCATTAAACTTGCTCGGCTTGTCAAGGAAAAGGTATATGTGACTAAACATCCTTTTCCAACTGTTATCGCTATACTTCAGTGATAAGGGCTCCAACTGTGCAGAAATCCTTGAGATCACTGTTCTCATAAAATATATACAAAACAGAAGCAATGTGTTTGAGTTTCTCAAATCAGCCAAGATTCTTGACTAGTAATCACTTGACCAGTCAGTGATTACTTTATCTTCTTGTATTATCTTCAAACCACCTACAAAATGACCAGACCAGCTATTTAATAGCATGTGTTAAAGGTGGATTGAGTTCTCTAAATTTAACATAATATGTAAATCGCATCTCTAGTAACATTCCATCAATTGGGGGGCTTTTTTAAAATTTGAGATGGAGTTTCACTCTTGTGGCCCAGGCTGGAGTGCAGTGGTGCGATCTTGGCTCACTGCAACCTCCACCTCCCAGGTTCAAGTGATTCTCCTGCCACAACCTCCCAAGTAGCTGGGATTACAGGCATGCACCACCACACCTGGCTAATTTTGTATTTTTAGTAGAGATGGGGTTTTTCCATGTTGGTCAGGCTGGTCTTGAACTCCTGACCTCAGGTGATCCACCACCGGCCTCGGCCTTCCAATGTGATGGAATTATAGGTGTGAGCCACCATGCTTGGCTGGGGTCTTTTTTTTTTTTTTTTATGCAAAAACTCAGAAGAAAGTCAGGCTTTGTTCGACGTACGGAAAAGCAAAGCACTGGAATTTGTATTTTTAAGCCTTTGCACTCAGAGAGATGTAATTATTTCAACGAAGTTGGAACAGTTAAAAAGATTTAAAATTTTCCAAAAACCAATCATTTTCTCTTTTCTTTCTGGCTCAGACACCTCATTGCTTTCTGACTCACCATGGTGCAGCACAGTTTGCAGCAGCTATGGGAGTTCCAGAGATTCCTGCAGAAAATCTGATAACAGAGGAAAACAAAAAACTCCTGGAAAAGAGAAGCAGGAAAAGAGAAGCAAGAAAAGAGGCTCAGGAAACAGATAGTGAACCGTAAGTCTTATCTGTGACTCACATTATTTGAGAGTTATTAAAGTATGAATGTTTGGCAAATACCTGATTATCTACATTTTTCTCTTCTCTTCTTTCTTTCTCTTCTTCTCTTCTTTCTTTCCTTTCTTTCTTTCTTTTTTTTTTTTTTGAAATGGTGTCTCCCTTTGTTGCCCAGGCTGGAGTGCAGTGGCATGATCTCAGCTCACTGCAACCTCCACCTCCCGGGTTCAAGGGATTCTCCTGCCTCAGCCTTCTGAGTAGCTGGGACTACAGGTGTACACCATATCCGGCTGATTTTTTTCTTGTATTTTTAGTAGAGATAGGATTTTGCCATGTTGGCCAGGCTGGTCTCAAACTCCTGATCTCAGGTGATCCGCCCGCCTCAGTGTTCCAAAGTGCTGGGATGCAGGCATGAGCCAGTGTGCCTGGCCTCTGACATGATTTAATAGAAGAATTGTATGTATTAATGCATCAGTTATCCGGATTCTTCTTGATCAGTGTATCTTAAATAGACTAAACAGGTTCTATGTGATCTAGTGTACCTTATAAACTTAAGTATTCTTTCATAGTGTAGAGAAATCAGTACAACTCTTAAAAATTCAAATTAGTCATGTTCTGAATTACAGTTTTCTGTTACAGATTTTGAAATCCCAAATAAAAGACCACTTATTTAAAGCAGAATTTGAAAGTAAAATGTGAATATGGCCTGGGAGTTTATAATGGAATTAAATCTATTGACTCTGCATACTTTTTAGGATAATAATATTTAACCAGAGTGTACCTTGTATCATCTTGGGAGCTTTTTCAAAATATACATGTTTAGGTCACCCCACCAGAAAAATCAGATTTAAATAGATCTGAGGTGGAGAGGCCAGCCAGGCATGGTGGCTCACGCCTGTAATCCCAGCTCCTCGGGAGGCTGAGGCAGGAGAATCACTTGAACCTGGGAGGCGGAGGTTGCAGTGAGCTGAGATCGTGCTATTGTGCTCCATCCTGGGGAACAAGAGCGAAACTCTGTCTCAAAAAAAAAAAAACCCCAAAAAGGTGAAATTAATAATATATTTTATTTAACCAAATATGTCCAAAATATCATTTCAACATGTAATGAATATGAGAAATTATGAGATGTCTTACTCTTTTTTTATGCTAAATCTTCACAATCTGATGTGTGTTTTACACTTAGAGCATGTCTCACTGAGGATGGCCACAGTTAGCGAGCAGCCACTCCGTCGCCACAGGTAGCTGCAGCTTCTGTAAATGGACAGCACAGGTCTAGACAGAACCTGTGTGAAGAGCCAACTCTCCATGTTAGCCACTACATGGACATTGAATATTATAACTATGAATGGTTTTATTTTGATAAAAATATTTAAAAGATTTAGTTAATTTCAAAACTACAGTGTTAAAATTTTTAGCTTTTTTGTAATTTTAGCTTTGATGTATTATATTTACTAATTGCAATTCATGTTTTAATAGTAACAAAAATTTTGTATATTTTACAATTACTTTTGTAACTTTTTGCAAATTATACCTGCAGATTAGTTTTGTTTTTTTTTTGAGACAGAGTCGTACTCTGTCTACCAGGTGGGAGTGCAGTGACGCGGTCTCAGCTCACTGCAACCTGTGCCTCCTGGGTTCTAGCAGTTCTCCTGCCTCAGCCTCCTGAGTAGCTGGGATTACAGGTATGTGCTACCACGCCTGGCTAATTTTTGAATTTTTAGAAGAGACAGCATTTCACCATGTTGGCCAGACTGGTCTCAAACTCCTGACCTCAGGTGATCCGCCCACCTTGGCTTCCCAAAGTGCTGGGATTACAGGCATGAGCCACCATGTCTGGCTGACTTTTTTTTTTTTTTTTTTTAAACTTTTTAGATTAGCTCTTTATTTTTTGATGAAAATACATTTCTCTACTCAGGAGGCTGAGGCAGGAGAATCTCTTGAACCCAGGAGGTGGAGGTTGCAGTGAGCCAAGATTGTGCCACCGCACTCCAGCCTGGGCGACAGAGTGAGACTCCATATCAAAAAAAAAAGAGAAACCAAAGAGCAAAAAAACTCCGTAGGATATTGGGTCGCACTCTGTATCTACCAACTGACTTTTTCCTTTCCTTTCTCCTCTTGGTGGCAGCTTCAGAATCTCTGTGGGCTCAAGGATCCGAGGGATTCTTACATACACTAAAGTTTGAGATGCACCTTATTTTTATCCCCATTTTATGATGGGGACAATGAGACAAAACAAAACTTAAGGTCACAGCTAGAAAAACGGCGGTGTTGGGATTGGATGTGTTCTTAAAACTGAGGTGTAGAGGAGTGTCCAGCAATCCACCTGTAACTTACATGTAGAATGAGAAGCAGGCAGGTTCTCTCTAGAATGTTAGAGTTAACGGGTGCCTCATTTGCCATTAACATATAAATTGAGACTTCAAGTGGTTTGAAGCTACATTATTGGTTATGGGGTTCATTCTCATTCTCAGCCTGTCACTTTTTTCTGTTTATTTTTGGCAGAAACTTGGGAACCGTGGGTGCTGTTGCCTTGGACTGCAAAGGGAATATGGCCTATGCAACCTCTACAGGGGGTATCATTAATAAAATGGTCGGCCGAGTTGGGGACTCACCGTGTGTAGGTAGGACCAAGGGATGGCTCCTGCCCCTTCTCTTCCTCCATCCTCAGGCTCTCCTCATTCCCTATTCCCTGCCCCACTCCGTTTCTTGCTGCGTCCCTTTCTGCTCTTGGTGCCGCTCCAGGATGTCTGGGAGTGAAATGGGGTTGGAAGGGGCTGTTCGGGGCGCTGCTTTGAGAGGGTGTTTGTGTCAGTGGCACTGTTTTTCTAGAATGCGTGCCTTTTCGGAACAACTTGGGGGAGAGGAGTGGAGACAGGGGATGCTAAAGGTGCCCGCAGTCTACCCGATAGGGATTCTGTCTTCTCTTAGCCACAGTTTCAGGATCTGCAGACTTACTTGAGTGAGACTTACTCCCCCAGACATGGGCTCTAATTAGCAATCTGAGAAATCTGAGAGTTTAAGACTGCAGTTATTAGATTTGAGCAGCATGAAAGTGACATATTACAGATTGAGATATTGTTTACAATAACAGGGAAGCACATCATCTCATCCCCGGGAGTGGGTGAGAGGCACTTAATGTGTTCCTCTAGTCTTGAGTAATAATCTACACTCTTGACAATTCTTGATACCCTTTTTCTGTCATGAACTCAGAGACACTGGAAGCTTCCTTAAAGAGTAGAGGTTTGGTAACGCTTCTCCTCCTTGATAAATCACCCAAGAGTTAGGAAGTAGTCTACTTTTCTTCCTCCTTAGCAAAAATCCTACCAAACTATCCCTGGTCAGTAGTGCAGCTTGCTTCCGCTGGGTTCAGACCAGACCATGGGGCCACTCCAGGTTAGATCCTAGAAATTAATTTTAAACTTCCAGTTACAGTGGTAAATCTGGACAAGAAAAGGCATAAGCTAAATTCTCAGAATTCCTTGTCCAGCTGTGAGCACTAGGTGTGCTTTGCCTGGCCTTCTGAGCAGCCTTAGGCCCCCGGCTGGACAGTCAGGAGGGGAAGGTGCTAGGCATAGCAATGGTCACTCAGGCAATCCTCTTGTCCTGAGAAGTGCATGTGGTGGGGAGGACAGCTTCACAGACCTGACGCCTGTGCCAGGACCACCCTTGGAGACACCTGGCCTTCTGTGGTCCTAGAGTAACTGAAAAGTAAGCAAAGACTTGGCTGCTTCCAAATATTAGGGCAGATTGACACAATGGAACCTGGCCCATTTATTCCCTAGTAGAAGCTTATAAGAAAAAGGAAAGGCACCTCCTCCCACTGCAGCAGTTCACTCACTGCCCAGTGTCACCTCCCCTCCAGAACCAGAGCCAGGGATGATCTATCTGCTTTGAGAACCTCTGGGGCCTTGTGACAATTCAGTGCAACATCTCAACTCCTGAGTCCTTGCCCCATGTCCAGCATCCATAAGTAAGGCAAATGTCAGTCACCTCTGCTTCTGTATTAACTGCGGGACAGTAAAGGTGAATCCTTCCGAGGCTAAAGGACTCTCAGGCTGGTAGCTGTGTGTGAACAGATAGAGGAATGACTTAGAGAAGGCTGTAAGGTTGCTCCATCCCAGAACAAAATAAGGAAGAATCTTATCAAAGTAGCTTTTGCTGCAGACCCCTGCTTAAGTGGATAGCCCAGAATAGTTCCCTCAGGTCCAGTCATGCCCACCCTCAACAAATAGAGCTGCCCTCCATTGGACAGTGTGCGCGGATGTTAGGTTGTGGGTATCTGTTTTCCCAAAATCACTGGAACGTGATGGCCTTGCTAGAGATCCATGTAACGCAGTCACGCTCTTCTCCTCCATAGTGTGTGGGGCATGAGGAGGAGGCAGGGACGGGGGGCTTCACTGAGCAGAAAGGAATGGCTGTGCTTTGGGGGCCAAGGAGACGCTGTCCTGCTGTAGCTGCTCTGTGAAGGTCAGGCCTGCCCTCCTGAGGCTTCCTTCATCCTCCTCCATTCTGGGGCATCTACACGGCGCTTTCTAGTCCACCTTAGTGTCTGTAGATCATGGCTGCTAACCTGACCTTCGTCTATACTTGAGCACCCTTCTCGATTTAACTTTCATGTAGCGTCTGACTTCTAATATGGATTTGAATTTCTTTACTGTGAATACTCACAACAGTCACCCTTTTGAACAGGATCCGGAGGTTATGCTGACAGTAACATCGGAGCCATCTCAACCACAGGGCACGGAGAAAGCATCCTGAAGGTGAACCTGGCCAGACTCACTCTGTTCCACATGGAACAAGGTACACAGACCACAGGACAAGTCAAATAGTTTGTGAAGACAAATGCTTAGAAGGTATTTGATAAGTAAAGGCATGGAGAGTGTAGGAAACCCTTTCCTGTTGCCTACAGATGTTGCTTTCAGGTCGTTAACACTGTGTTTTGACTCTCCACCTTCCCTTAGGTCTGGAATGGGAGAGCATTGAGTACTGTTATCTTCCACATCTCAGGAGAAGGGGGCAGTGGAGAGACATTGAGCCTGAGTGAGGGAGGGAAGACCCCTTTGCTTGGGCTGATGCTAGGGCGCTGTCTCAGGGCAAGGAGGGGAGGACCCTCCTTATAAGCATTCAGGTGTTCATTTACCAAAAATCCTTCCTAGTTCACTTTGGTGTTTCTAACTGCAAGTGATTTTCCCATGAGATTCTGTTCAGTAATGTGTATTGTTTCTCAATCCTTCCTTGTTTTCAGGAAAGACGGTAGAAGAGGCTGCGGACCTATCGTTGGGTTATATGAAGTCAAGGGTCAAAGGTTTAGGTGGCCTGATCTTGGTTAGCAAGACAGGAGACTGGGTAGCAAAGTGGACCACTACCTCCATGCCCTGGGCAGCTGCCAAGGACGGGAAGGTGCACTTTGGAATTGATCCTGGCGAAACTACTATCAAAGACCTGGCCTAAGCCCGTGGAAGATTGCCTTCCAGATGCTAGGTTAGAGGAAGAGTACAGTCTCCTCATGAGACACAGCCTAATCAATTATATCTAGAAATGGAAACAAATTGTGCAGCCTATCACTTGCTTTGTTGCCTTAATAAACATCTGGACGTTTGATTGAGGGGCGGGTTCTGAAGTCACAAGAGACATGCCCGTATTGGGAGGATTGCTTGAGCCTGGGAGGTCAAAGCTAAGGTGAGCCATGGGTATTCCACTGCACGCCAGCCTGGGTGCACAAGAACATCAGGGAAAAGAACGAAAATCCTTTAAGGGAAATGTTCTTCATGCATGAGAGACTAAACTGATTTTCCTAAGAAAGTTCAGATCTTCCCTAACTTATCTGGATGTTTCCAGATACTTCCAAAGGACCCTCTGGGAATCCATAGCTCCCTAACCTGGAGATGAAAGGTCATAATGGAGACGCTGTGGGATTCTGTGAAGGTTCTTGGGTTGAGAGATGAGCCTCCCCTCAATTAATGTTCTCCCGTGAGCCAGACTCCACCTGCCAAAGACCCTCTGGTCCTCGTACAGTGAGTCACAGGGCTCACAGCCTCTCCAACAAGAGAGGTGCCGACTGCTGTAGGGCTGACCCCATGACTTCCTGCGTCCTCACCCTGTTTTGTGCTTTGAGATTCTTCCCACCTCCCCATCCCCACCAGCTGGATCGGGTGCTGTGCAGCGTGGTCAGCATGGTGAAGAAGTCGTTTCCTCGGGGACAATATTCCCTTTTATCTCTCGTTACACTGGAAACGAGATTCTGCTGTAATATCCATGCTCAGTTTTTTAGTCTCTCAGGGCTCACCTTCTCTCTGGAAAGAAATTGCCTAATTTTACATTCCATGTGCTGCTAATAAAGTGTATTTTGAAAGAGTAAGAGTGTGGCTGGGAGTCACTGTTGACAAAGACCAGAATGCGCGTGTGCTGTCCCCTTGGTCTCAATTCCGACCTACTAAAGAGACCTTGAGATGGGGGTGGTGTGGGGGGGCGGTACCTCCCCCCTTGTGGAGGACATGTGAGTTTTTCACAAGAACTGAACTTCTTCTGAGTGGGTTAAGGAAGAAGCCAAACCACGATAGGGTTTATGGCTCAGTCCTCCTGCAGTTTGCCAATATTCACCCCAGACAGAGGTGCACGGTTCTGGCGCCTGTCCCCAGACCCTCCTTGGGGCTGTGTCAGCTGCTCCAAACCAGAGAGAAAGAGAGGACACTTGGAGGCAGAACTGAGTTTGAATCCTGCCTCTCACTACCTGGGTGACCGTGGGCAAATTAACTTTTAAGAATGTTTCATCTATAAAGTAGATTACTATGATGATGAAAGGAAGGTAAAGAAAACTGCAGTTCTCAGTGTTTTACTTTAAGGATCTTATGGACAAACACAGAAACTGTGGCTAGGCCCAGGATGGAGTTTCTGTCCTTAAAAACCTCGACATGCAACAACTGCCCCTTTAGAAACAAGGATTTTGTTAGCAGGTGTATTAGTTGAGGATTGCCACAACACGAGTCCACAGACGAAGTGGCTTAACCAACAGAAATGTATTAATATTTTCTCCGTTCTGGGAGGCTGAAAGTCCAAGATCAAGGTGTCGGCCGCGTCGGTTTCTCCCAAGGCCTCTCTCCGTGGCTTGTGTAATAGCTGGCCATCTTCCTGCTGGGTCCTCACGTGGTCTTTCCTCTGTACATGCACAGCCCTGCCGTCTGTCTGTATAAGTCCTAACCTCCTCTTCTTATGAAGACACCTGTCACATTGGACTAGGGTGGACCCCAGTCATCTCATTTAACTTTAATCACCTCTTCTTTAAAGGCCCTGTCTCCAAATACACTCACATGCTGAGGTACTGGGGGTTAGGGCTTCAGCATGTGAATTTGGGAGGGGACAGAATTCAGCCCATAACAGGAGACAAAACAGAATCATGTTGGTGTTTGGAAAGGGGAGGCCCTTTGGAGAAGACAATAATGGCTAAGTAGATAGAAAAAAGGAAGGAGGCCAGGCGCGGTGGCTCACACCTGTAATCCCAGCACCTTGGGAGGCTGAGGCGGGCCGATCACCTTAGATCAGGAGTTTGAGACCAGCCTGACCAACATGGTGAAACCCTGTCTCTACTAAAAAATACAAAAATTAGCTGGATGTGGTGGTGTGTGCCTGTAGTCCCAGCTACTCAGGAGGCTGAGGCAGGAGAATCGCTTGAACCCGGGATGCAGAGGTTGCAGTGAGCCAAGATGGCACTATTGCACTCCAGCCTGGGCAACAAGAGTGAAACTCCGTCTCAATAATCGAAAATTATCCTTTAACATCTACCACCACAGCATAAGAATTAAAGTGACCCCCAGTGACAGGAAACTTTGAAAAGGCATGTGCCTGAAGAAATGTATCGATTGGCATGTTAAAAGTTACATTTCTTGGTGGGGCGTGATGGCTCAGGCCTGTAATTCCAGCACTTTGGGAGGCCGAAGCAGGTGGATCACTTGAGGGCAGGAGCTTGAGACCAGCCTGGCCAACATCATGAAACCGGGTCTCTACTAAAAAAATACAAAAATTAGTCGGGTGTGGTGGTGGGCGCCTGTAATCCCAGCTACTGAGGCTGAGGCACGAGAATTGCTTGAACCCGGGAGGCGGAGGTTGCAGTGTGCTGGGATCACACCACTGCACTCCAGACTGTGTGACAGAGTGAGACACTGTCTCAAAAAAAATATTACATTTCTCCTATTTTAGATAAAGAGGAAAGAGAAAGGGAAGGGGGAGCAAGGGATGTACGAAGAGGGAGAAATAAAAGAAAGGAAGGCGAGAAAGCACGCAGGTTCTCAGTCATGTGGAGGTAGCAGCCATGCGCTGACTCTGAAAACTGGAAAAAAAAAAATAGTGACAGCAAGCTGCTGCCTGTGATCACCTCTCCCAGGGATTTTCACAGAGAAAACCAGAGGCTGACACCAGAATAGATGCTTGATAAATGAACCTGAGCCCCGTAGTTGCCAAAGCCCCTCTAGTCCCAAACCTAAGCCCACCCTCTGCCCCCTTGCAAGTAAAGAAATGCACCAAGCAGAGCTCTGCGCAGCCCTCGGCCCGGCGCGGCCGGAGCTATCACCGCGCATGCTCCGCAAGCTGCCTCTTGGAAGGTATTCCTTCAACTGCAGGTGTTTGTTTCCCTTGGCACAGCAAGATGTCATTTCCCATTTTTAGAACGATGCTCCAAAGAACGGTCACAAAACAACCTTAGAGGGGGTGGTTTTCTTCCTGGCCACTGCTACAGCCCTGTGAAACAACAAAGAGATTTTTATTCAAAACGCTATTTGCATCTCACTGTAAAATCAGAAGACAGTTCCTTAACTTTGCACAAACTGAAAGAAGGTCCCGCACTCCCTGCTCAAGCATCTAAACAAATGCTGGCCTTTGGAAGGGATCGATTTAAACGGTCCTGCTGTTGGGTGTCTTTTGGTCTTGCCATGCCTCCCTCTGTGTGGTTTCTATGTGGCAGGCGTGGAAAGGAAGCTTGCAGAAAGCCCGTGTCTGTCCTTTTGGTGCCCCCCATACAAACCTGAGACCAGAAGAGGATAGTGTGTTCCCGGGAACATTCAAAGAACAGAGGAAGGTAGGACCACGAAAACACCTGCCGCCTCTAGCCTCAGCCATTAAGAAATCCCTTTCACTATCACGGCCAAGCTGCCTTTCTCTCTTCCCTTTCCTCTTTCTGCTTCATGAACCTGAGCAGGAATTGGCTTCGAGACTTCATAGCCCTTCACCTTCCCCTCCCCAGCACCCAGAGCCTACCTACACCTTCTGTCCCAGCCCAGTGCTCCTCCCTGAGTTACACCCAACTCATCCCCCATCTGACTTCCGTGAACACACATGTGGTCCTCTCATGGGCCTCCTGGCCTGGCCTCTCTCACCTCCCATGTGGGCCTGCATGCCCCTGGCTTCATCTTATACATCCTGTGCTCAAGAAAGCTCAGCAGCTCCTTTTCCAACAGAAACAAATCTAGCTTTCGGGCAGGGCGCAATAGCTCACGCCTGTAGTCCCAGCACTGTGGGAGGCCGAGGCAAGCAGATCACCTGAGGTCAGGAGTTCAAGACTAGGCTGGCCAACATGGTGAAACCTTGCCTCTACTTAAAAAAATACAAAAATTAGCCGGGCATGGTGGCACATACCTGTAATCCCAGCTACCCAGGGGGCTGAGGCAGGAGAACCACTTGAACCTGGGAGGCAAAGGTTGATCCACGATCCCACCACTGCACTCCAGCCTGAGCAACAAGAGCAAGACTCTGTCTCAAAAAAAAAAAAAATAAAAATAAAAAAAAATCCAGCTTTCTTAATGGGACATCACCTGGAACCAGGCCTCCTTTCTTGCTTTGTCTTCCACTAGTCCCTACACAAGTCTCAAGCACCAACCAAAATCACCTGTTCACCCTTCCCAAACTTCATCTTGGCTCCTAGGAACTACCTCCCACCCTCCCCCTAATTGAGAATGACCTTCCTGGTTCTCTCTCTGTGACTAAATCCTACCCAGTTTTGAAGACTCACCCAAATCAGACCCTCCATCTGACCACCCTAGTTGAAAATGCCTCCCTTTCCTTGCTGAAGCGCTGAAATTCTGACCCATTGATTCACGATGTTACACTTTGTGAAGAGACCATTCACGTAACTTCCAAATGTGTGTTGAATCATTTAGAGGGGGAAAGGTGCTAAGCCTCTTTAAGAGGCTTGGAAGGAATCAGGCCAAAGTGAAAGAAAGTGGAAGCTTTATTTATTTATATATTTATATTTTTAAGAGATGGGGGATCTTACTATGTTGCTCAGGCTGGCCTTGAACTCCTGGACTCAAGCAATCCTCCTGTCTCAGCCTCCCAAAGTGCTGGGATTACAGGCTGGCTGCACACAGCCAGCTTTGACGGTTCTACACTACCCTGTATTGCACACTTGCTATGAACCTGTCGCTGAGCTGGGCACTTCTTATGTATGACCGCATTTAACTCTCACTGTGAGACTAGAAGGGAAGTACCACTATCACTTTTCACAGACCAGGAAACAAAGGCTTTGAGAAGTTAAATAATTACCCAAGAGCTTCACTGTTTAAAAGGATCAGAGCTGGAGCTCAAGCCTGGCTCACAATATTGACAGCTCTAGCCCATCCCCTTTCATTCTCAGAGAATTCACAACACAGAACAGTTAGGATGACCAGGGTGGGGGAGGAAGCTGCGGGCTCTTTTCCTGATTGGAACAAATTCATGGAAAGGGTTCATAAAGGGGCTGGGTTTCCCAGTGCATATTTTTGTTTGGAAGAAGGTAGGGGAACTTGGGGCTCACACAATGAAGTTCTCTTTAAAGAATGGTGTCGACAACAGCCGATGCCCTGGGAGAGTAGCAGGCACCTGGGGGAGTAGCAGGCACCACAGAGCTTTGATGCTGCACCAAGATTCACTCTCCAGATCCCAAGCCAAGCGGCAACAGCGCAGAATACGGTGTTCAAGTCCTGACTCCTACACTTACCAGCTGTGATACTCAGACAAGCTATTTTCCCTCTCTAAGCCTCAGTTTCCTCCTCTGTAACAAGAAAATGATATCTTTTTGACAGGTGGTTTAGATGGATTAAGGCAAATAATCTCTATGAAGCAACTGGGTGTATATTGGGTGCTCCATAAATTATTATTGTTATTTCTCTTGGACATGAGAATCTGCATTTCTCTTCATGTTTTAAAAATAGAAGTGCAACATACATTTATCAGAGTACATAAGGTGCAGTCATTTTAAATGGACAGCTTGATAATCATTTACTTATATAGGCATTTCTATAACCACCACCCCAGGCCACATAAGGAATATTTCCAGCACTGCAAAACGTTCCCTCATGCACCCTCCCAATCCATATCCCCACCAGACAGAACCATGATTTGACTCATCATAGATCAGCTTTGCCTCTTTTTGAACTTTATATTAATGGAATCAGAGCCTATGATCTTTTCATTATTGCATAGTACTCTTATACGAATAGACCACCAATTTATTTCTCCAAGCTTCTGTCGATGGCAATTTGGAGTGTTTTAGGTTTGGAGAAACTCCTCTGATCATTCTTGTATATACGTTATTGTCAGCATAGGCACTCAAATCCCTTAGGTTTTTTCTGCTTTGTTTTGTTTTGAGATGGAGTCTTGCCCTGTCACCCAGGCTGGAGTGCAGTGGTGGGATCTTGGCTCACTGCAACCTCTGCCTCCTGGGTTCAAGCAATTCTCCTGCCTAAGCTTCCTGAGTAGCCGGGATTACAGGCACCTGCCACCATGCCTGGCTAATGTTTGTATTTTTAGTAGAGACAGGGTTTCACTGTGTTTGTCAGGTTGGTCTTGAACTCTTGACCTCAGGTGATCTTCCTGCCTTGGCCTCCCAAAGTGCTGGGATTACACGCCTGAGCCACTGCATCCAGCCTCTTTTTCTCATTTTTTAATTGGATCACTTTTATTTTTCTTATTGATCTGCAGCACTTCAAGTATTCTGGAAACCAATACTTTATCAGATATATGTATTGTAGATATATATCTTCTCCAAGTCTGAGGCTTGCCTTTTCGTTTTTTAGTGGTGCCCTTGGATGAAGAGAGGATTTAATTTTGATAAAGTCCAATTCATCGATTTTTATTCTATGGTTAGTGCTGTTTGCATTCTGTTTTAGAAATGTTTGCCCATCCCTAAGGCCATGGAGGCATTCTCTGTTCTCTGCTCATTTATTTAGTCTTGCTTTATGTGGTATCTTCCTCTGGAGTGGAGACAACTGATTTGTTGTGATTCCCGTGAGGAGCAAAGGTCTCATAGAGAAACTAATCATGACCGGCTCACATGCTAATGCTCATATGATAATGACTTCCTGGGCCTTTGGACTATGCAGCCTGCCATCCTAAGGCTGTTGTGTGGCATCAACAGGCACCACTGCTGACCTGGCTGCATTGCTGAAATCCCACAGGAGGGGTCCTTAGGAGAGGCGGCATCTTCCAAAGTGAACCAGGAAGGAGAGGGGAGGACACCCGTCCCTCCCAACTTCCCCAGTTTCCTCATCTGTAAAGTGAGTGCTGGTTTGTACTCTAAGGTCGGCAACTTAAACTTGAGGCAGCCCAGCTGTGATCACTTTGCAACCCCATCCTTCCCTATCCTGGCAACTTGTCCCAATCTCCTTCATCAACCCTTTTCCCTGCACACATTTTGTTTCTCCCTAAATGTTCCTTTTCATTGTCATTTGCCTAACCATTGATTATTTGTGGGGCATTTGTGCCTTTGTCTTTCTTTTTGGTTTGTTTGGGATTTTTTTTTTTTTTTTTTTTTGAGATGGAGTCTCACTCTGGCGCCCAGGCTGGAGTGCACTGGCGTGATCTTGGCTCCCTACAACCCCCACCTCCCAGGTTCAAGTAATTCTCCTGCCTCAGCTTCCAGAGTAGCTGGGACTACAGGCATGCACCATCATGCCTGACTAATTTTTGCATTTTTAGTAGAGACAAGGTTTTGCCATGTTAGTCAGGCTGGTCTCAAACTCCTGACGTCAAGTGATCCACCCACCTCGGCCTCCGAAAATGCTAGGATTAGAGGCGTGAGCCACTGTGCCCGACCGCATTTGTCTTTTAAGTCTCTCCTCTCTTCTGTCTTTCCTTCCCTAAAACAGGGCTTCTCCACCTTGGCCCTATTCACATTTTGGACTGGACAGCTCCTCGCCGCGGGGCCGACCTGCATGTGGCCTGATGCACAGCTACTGAGATTTCTCTCCTCCTTCCCACCTCTCCACTCACTGCCGATCAAGAGGCCCAAGGGAAAATGAGGGGGTGGCCGGGAGGTAGAGATCGGGGCTGTCTCCAGCTCACAGGGGCCTTAGATATGATCTAGTGCAACCCCCTCATTTTACGATGAGGAAACGATGCTGAGAGAGGGGAGGGAGAGGATGTGTCAGAGACAAAAATGTGAGGGAAAAAGTGCCAGGCCAAACAGGAAGTCCAAATTCCAAGGCCTGAGGCAGAGTTTCCAGTCCCACCAAGGAACCTGGGATTGCTTCCCACAGCTCCTTCCTCCCTCCCTCCCACAAGCCCCATTCCAGAAACAACCCGTGGCTGGCCAGAGGGAACGGCAGACACAGATCCCACAAGCCCCCAGTAGTGCACACCAGGGTCCGTTCCTGGGAGCCCGTTTCTGAGCCTCTAGTGGACAGAGATGGCCACCGATTGCGGTGGGGATATTCCATGATGACGCACGTCATAATCACATCTTAGTTTAACCCTATAATCATGAGGGAAGCGAGGCTCATGCTACCTGGTCACACCTGACCCAATGGAGAAGTCAGGGAGCAATGGAGACCTGCAGAGAGCCAGAGGGAGTCTGGCAGTGTCTGTCCCAGCCCCATCTCCACAAAGGCAGATCCCCAGGACGGTCCACAGCCCTCAGCCAAGATCTCCCAAGTGCTTACTACGTACCAGACACTATCTTTAAACACTTTATAAAAACTACAGGGTAGCTGGGTACAGTGGCTCGTGCCTGTAATCCCAGCACTTTGGGAGGCCAAGGCAGGTGACTCTCTTGAGCCCAGGAGTTCAAGACCAGCCTGGATAACATAGAGATATCCTGTCTCTCTACTTTTTTGTTTCTTTGAGACAGAGTTTCACTCTGTTACCCAGGCTAGAGTGCAGTGGTGTGATCTCAGCTCACTGCAACCTCTGCCTCCTGAGTTCAAGCAATTCTCTTGCCTCAGCCTCCTGAGTAGCTGGGATTACAAGTGTGTGCCACCATGCCTGACTAATATTTGTATTTTTAGTAGAGACAAGGTTTTATCATGTTGGCTGGGGTGGTCTTGAATTCCTGACCTCAAGTGATCTGCCCACCTTGGCCTCCCAAAGTGCTGGGATTACAGGTGTGAGCCACCATGTCCAGCCTCTACAAAACATTTTTAAAATTAGCCTGGCGTGGAACTGTGTCCACCTGTGGTCCCAGCTACTTGGGAGGCTGAGGCAGGAGGATCACTTGAGCCCAGGGGGTCAAGGCTGCAGTGACCTATGATGAAACCATTGCCTTCCAGCCGAGGTGACAGAGTTAGAACCTGTCTCAAAAACAAATATTTTATTTTATATTTTATTTTTGTTTGAGATGGAGTCTTATTCTGCCACCCAGTGTGGAGTGCAATGGTGCAATCTCGGCTCACTGCAACCTCCACCTCCCGGGTTCAAGAGATTCTCCTGCCTCAGCCTCACGAGCAGCTGGGATTACAGAAGTGTGACACTAGGCCCAGCTAATTTTTGTATTTTCAGTGGAGACGGGGTTTCACCATGTTGGCCAGTCTTGTCTCAAACTCCTGACCTCAAGTGATCCACCCACCTCGGCCTCCCAAAGTGCTGGGATTACAGGTGTGAGCCACCGAGCCTGGCCTCAAAAATAAATAAATACATAAGTAAATCAATCCTCCAGGAGCTCAGTTTTCACCCTCACCTCGCCCTCTGAAGGAGCCACTATTGTCCTCCCTGTTAGAGATGCTGTTAATGGAGCCAGCAAGCCCTTGGTCGGGCAGCCGGGGGGTCTCCCCAGCATCTCTGATGGGGTCACAAGTTGGCACAAATCACCCTACTCCTCAACAACATCAAGCTCACCCTTGACATCTCCATCAGGCACGCAGGTAGCCCCCATCACACAGAAAGATTTATACACAAACACCTTATACAGAGCACTGGGTGGTGCTTGAGATTATATCCAAGGCACAGAATGCGTGCTTTTAACAGTGCCGTCTGTACTTACTTCAATGTCTGTCAGCAAAATGCTGGCTTTCATTTACACCGGTGACATAAAGGATTCTTTTTTTTTTATGATGTGTTCACTGCTATTTATTTATTTATTTTTGACGAAGTCTTTCTTTCTTTCTTTTTTTTTTTTTAAATAGAGACTGGGTTTCACCATGTTGGCCAGGCTGGTCTTGAACTCCTGACCTCGTGATCCACCCGTCTTGGCCTCCCAAAGTACTGGGATTACAGGCGTGAACCAACGCGCCCGGCTTAAAGGTTTCTTTTTAATTAAATGATTAAGGTTTTCAAAATAAATCTCTTTAGGGCCAGGCGTGGTAGCTCAAACCTGTAATCCCAGCACTTTGTGGGAGGCTGAAGCAGGCAGATTGCCTGAGCCCAGGAGTTCAAGACCAGCTTAGGCAATATGGCAAAACCCCATCTCTATGAAAAATACAAAAATTAGCCAGACATGGTGGTGTGTGCCTATAGTCCCAGCTACTTAGGAGGCTGAGATAGGATCACCTGAGACTGGGAGGTCGAGGCTGTGGTGAGCTGTGATTGTGCCACTACACTCCAGCCTGGGAGACAGAGTGAGACCCTATCTCAAAAATAAATAAATAAATAAATAAACAAACAAACAAATAAATCTCTTTAAAGAAAAATATTGGCCAGGTGCAGTGGCTCATGCCTGTAATCCCGGCACTTTGGGAGGCTGAGGCAGGCAGATCACCTGATGTCAGGAGTTTGAGACCAGCCTGGCCAACATGGTGAAACCATGTATCTGCTAAAAATACAAAATTAACCGGTATGGTGGCACACACCTGTAGTCCCAGCTACTTGGGAGGCTGAGACAGGAGAATCGCTTGACCTGAGAGGCAGAGGCTGCAGCAAGCAGAGATGGTGTCACTGCACTCCAGCCTGGGTGAGACCGAGTGAGACTCCATCTCAAAAAACAAAACAAAACAAAAAACCCAGGAAAATATTAAACAAATAGTAGTGAGGATGGCATGTGGGTGAGGATGCACCTGGGTGACCTAAGCCCGGGAGACCCGGCTCGGGCCTTGCACATCTTGAAGACAGCTGACCCTGCTGGGGCCTCCTGGGGCTGTGCAGCCCCTCGCACACCCTCCCAGCTGCCACGCCCAGAGCATCTTCCTCGATACAACCCCATAGACTTGAAGGTCATCATCAAATGCCCCTTAGCCTCTCCGGCCCTTTAGGCATGTGGGTTTCTCACCTTGAGTTCACTCTGCTTCTGGTGATGAAAGGGGAACCCAGAAAGGCTGATAAATTACTGAAATCTACAAATAGAGGCCAAGTATGAAGACAGCAAGGAATGAGGAAACCCCACCCCATTCCTTGGACACAGCCCTGGGCCTCCTGCCCCTGGCCAGCCTTACGAGGCATCGGCTGTAGAAATGTCAGCTTGGGTCCTCTGCTGAGGGTCCTCTCAGGCGTGGTCTGTGAGCGGGACCTGCCAGGCAGCACTCTCAAGAGGCCAATGTTGTCCCCCTCCTGTTGGGGGTGTGGTGGCACAGAGTGGCCTCTTGGCTCCAGATGTGGGTCCTACAGAGAGTTCTGGGGTTCTGTGGCCCCCTCCCACCCACCCAGCCTCATGAGAACCCTGGTGATAACATAAAAGACTATTCTTCTCTGGCAGATAGGGGAACTTTGAAGACAATACTCATAAGTGAGATGGGGGGATTTGTTCTATGTGTTGGGACTCAAACCAGCCACCAAACCCCACTGTCAGAGGAGCTTCTCAGAGGCTGGAATCAAATGCCACTGGCCCTGCGAGTGCCTGACCTCTGCCTCAGCTGGGTGGGTGCCCAGCCAAGGAAGTCTGCGCCCCATCGTTCAAGGCGCTGTTCTCCCTTAGAAGAGGATCTCGAAAGCAGAAGGAAATTAGAAACAACTGCACAATGAATGCCAGATTCTGCTTTCTCTGCTCTGCCTGCCAGGGGATTAGGCAGGGCTGGCTGATAGTGTGACTCGCCTGGCAGCTGCTCAGCCTCCAGTATGTCCTTGCCATGGGGAAGCGTGAGTCCCGCTGACCTTGCTAGCTCTCTACTTATTTCCACAGTGTCAGCTTTCTTCTCCTGCTAGATGCGGATCCCTTGAGGGCAGAGTCACCTCTGACACCCCTTTCCTATGGGGCATAGCCTGCACACGCCATGGGCACTCTGGGTGTGTCGGTTGATTGCCTGATTTCATCTGGGCAGATGTGATGGGACAAGGGCAGTGACCCTGTGCCAGATACTTTCCTAAACAAGTATAAGCTCACCAAATCCCAGAGCCTTCCCCGTGAGGGAGAAACAATCTTTAATCTCCTTTTGGAGATGATGAAGCGAAGTCCAGGCGGCCCAGCCAAGGGGCAGGACCGATCTGATGGAAGCAGCTTTGCTGGGACCAGATGACTCTGCTCCTCGCCCGTTACCAACACTACCTTCTCCAGCAACATGGGAGACGTGCACGGAGCCCTCCTTCGGTCACAGTCCTCCCCCATGTGCTAGATGAATAAAGAGGTGGCCTAAAAGGAAACATGGCTCCTCCGAACTCTCCCCCCTGGGAGACGGCAATGACAGGGACATGACAGAGCTTCCAAGGAGACACACAGAGCTAATGTCAGTCAAACCAACCAGGCTTCTGAGCATTCCCACTAAGAACTTTTGCTATAGAATGCTCTATTTTTTTTTTTTTTGGTTGGGGCTACTATTCATCTTAACATAATGTTATTATTATTTTTTCTTTTGCTGTTGTTGTTTCTGAGATGAAGTTTCACTCTTGTTGCCCAGGCTGGGTACAATGGGGCGATCTCAGTGCACCGCAACCTGTCTTTCGAGTTTAAGCGATTCTCCTACCTCAGCCTCCCGAGTAAGTGGGATTATAGGTATGTGACACCATGCCCAGCTAATTTTGTATTTTTAGTAGAGATGGGGTTTCTCCATGTTGGTCAGGCTGGTCTCGAACTCCCAACCTCTGGTGATCTGCCTGCCTTGGCCTCCTAAAGTGCTGGGATTACAGGCGTGAGCCACTGCACCTGGCCCATGATGTTATGTTTTATGCCTCCTACGTAAGTGCACACAAGCTTTAAATGTTGTGGAATACTGAGCTCATGTATCTTGTTAAACTTCTATTTGCTTTTTGCTGCATCCATAGCTATGATCTGAATAAATAGAGGAGAAAGGTTTGGCTCCCAACCCTACTCCCTGGGCCCCATGCCATCATTCCCAAACCAAAGGAGGAAAGATGCCAGAAGTGAGCAACCAGGGGTAACGGTGAAGAAAAACAACATCCCGGCTGGGCACAGTGGCTCAGGCCTGTAATTCCAGGACTTTGGGAGGCTGAGTGGGGAGGATCACTTGAGCATAGAAGGTTGAGGCTATACTGAGCCGTGACTGCACCACTGCACTCCAGCCTGAGTGACAGAGCAAGACACTGTCTCAAAAAACAAACAGGCCGAGGCAGGCAGATCACCTAAGATTAGGAGTTCCAGACCAGCCTGGCCAACGTAGTGAAACCCAGTTTCTACCAAAAATACAAAGTTAGCTGGGCGTGGGGGTGTGCGTCTGTGGTCCCACCTACTTGGGATGCTGAGGCAGGAGAATCGCTTGAACTTGGGAGGTGGATCACTGCACTCCAGTTTGGGCGACAGAGCAAGACTTCATCTCCAAACAAACAAATGAACAAACAGACAGATAAACCAAAACAAAAATATCATCCTGTTTCGGGAATCAGGAGGTCGAAGAGACTAATGGGTGGATGACAGGTTTACTACTTAAGCTTACATATGACTTTGCTAGGTGGTCCAGATGACCACTCTCTGGGTTGCAAGCACAGCTTATTTCACGTCTTTCACTATGATGTCGGGATGGCTGTAATCCAGCTGCTCAGACCTATCTCCTGACCTTTTGCTGCGCTGCCTGGATGAAATACAAGAATATTCAGTTATCAGCTACAGAGAACAAGAATACATGAATCTATAAACTTACAAAACTTGCAAAACAGGATGCAATTCCTCGGGGAGGGGACTCAGGGAAGTCTACTTACACTACAGGAAAGAAGGAAAATTTGTTTTTCTGCTCTCATATTCTACTTCATTTCCTCCTTTTGATGCTTTTCTATAAATGAGGTTTAATAGAAAGCATCACTATTATTTAATTCTTCACAGAGGGTTTGTTCCTTAGTTGGCAGGGGTTGAAACTTAAAGCCATTAACTGAGCAGTAGTTTGTTTGGTTACTAGAGCTTCCATGGACATAGGCTAATTTTTGGATTTCTGCAGTTATTTCTTCGATGACCTTTCTATTGTCATTGATCTCCAGGCAACAACTGGTTAGGCTGAATTTTTGATGTATCTCTTCTTCCTGGGCTAGGAGTTAATCTAAGTCCAGTCTATTTTGACAGATGGCATTTCTTGTTTTTGTAGTTTGCCGGGAAAGCAGATTTAAGGCT
Organism: Ateles fusciceps; assembly: GCA_036589455.1. Classification (NCBI taxonomy): domain Eukaryota; kingdom Metazoa; phylum Chordata; class Mammalia; order Primates; family Atelidae; genus Ateles; species Ateles fusciceps. Next base: position 23,567,599 of record JAZHEH010000681.1, on the reverse strand, counting down.
CTTGCTGTGTCATTAGTAATGATTTCAAGTACTGCCTGTGATTTTATGATGCGATTGAGCATATATGGGGGTGCGGTAGACTCATAGTCTATCTTTTGCCTAGGTGGCTGGGCCATAATATTGAATTATTCTTTCAGGGGGCCATTCATTGCCTTTCTAGCCCTTTATGGTTTCACCTTTTTTAGTTCTTTGTTTAGTTTCATCATAGATGGGGTACTTTAAGGCCTCTCCTTGCTTTAGAGGAATTAGAAAGAAAGATGGCTTAATTGTGCTTAGTACATAAGCTCTTGTCTATTTGGCTGGCAGTTGTTGATATGCCTGTAGTCCACAGATCTAATTAAGGCTAGAGGGTGCCTGCCAGGTATTTGGCACTTCCAGTTGCATTATTGTTCTTTCTTTCTTTCTTTTTTTTCTTTTTGAGACAGAGTCTTGCTCTGTCACCAGGCTGGAGTGCAGTGGCATGATCTCGGCTCACTGCAACCTCTGTTTCCGGGGTTCAAGTGATTTTCCTGCCTCAGCCTCCCGAGTAGCTGGGACTACAGGCGTGCACCACCACGCCCAGCTAAGTTTTGTATTTTTAGTAGAGATGGGGTTTTACCATGTTGGCCAGGATGGTCTTGATCTGTTGACCTTGTGATCCGCCTGCCTCGGCCTCCCAAAGTGGTGGGATTACAGGTGTGCGCCACTGAGCCCGGCCCGCAGAATTGTTTTTCCTGCCTCACCGTAAAGTTTTCTTTACTGTCTCATTGTAGTATTGTTGCCCTAGACAAGTTAATTCTCCTACTGTGTTTGTGAAGGCTTTTCCTTAGCAAGCAATGCAGAACCTCCTGATTACAGAGGTTTTTAAGAGCCAGATGCTCAGATCTGCATCTGAGTTTGGGGGATGAGACAATTAGAGGGAATTTATCTTCCAGCACTAATTCTCTCGTTTCCTATGGCCACTGGTTTCCTACGTTGGTTCCTTCGCAAATGTAGCCTGAGGAGACACTTAGGCTACTGGCAATGTTTTCAGCTAACTGAGCAAACAGGTTCCTAGCCACAGGGGAGGGCTCAGGCAGCTCCTGTTCAGTATGCTCATAAAATGACTTGAAAACTTGAAATTGGCTTTCAGCTCAGAGGAGGCCAAGGTGCAACTTTCTTTGGTCGTCCCAAATCCGGGTTCATCTGACACCAGCCCCCTCCATGATGCTGCTGAAGTTCGACCCCAATGATATCAAAGTCGTATCCTGAGGTGCACCGGGGGGTGAAGTTGGTGCCACTTCTGTGTTGGCCCCCAAGATCAGCCCTCCTTTTTTGGGTCTGTCTCCAAAAAAGGTTGGTGATGACATTGCCAAGGCAATGGGTGACTGGAAGGGCCTGAGGATTATAGTGAAGCTCACCATTCAGAACAGATAGGCCCAGATTGAGGTGGTGCCTTCTGCCTCTGCCCCAATCATCAAAGCCCTCAAGGAACCACCAAGAGACCGAAAGAAACAGAAAAAAAAAAAAAAACCACAGTGGGAATATCACTTTTGATGAGATTGTCAACATTGCTCGACAGATGCAGAACTGATCTTTAGCCAGAGAACTCTCTGGAACCATTAAAGAGATCCTGGGGACTGCCCAGTCTGTGGGCTGTAATGTTGATGGCCGCACCCTCATGACATCATAGATGACATGAACAGTGGTGCTGTGGAGTGCCCAGCTAGTTAAGAAGCACAAAGGAAAATATTTCAATAAAGGATCATTTGACCAAAAAAAAAAAAACCCAAAAACCAAAAAACGTAAAACTTGGACTTGTTGGGCTGGTTGGGTTTGAGTCTTTTGATAGTATACAGTGGAACTGCAAAGCTTGTTCCTGTTCTGTCACTATCTAATATCACGGGGTGTCCTGTGGTCTAAAAGGGTAGATCTGGCCTTAAGATGATGAAATGTAAAGGATTGCATGTTTTTGTTTTACAATTGGGTTTTGTTGACCTGCTGGTAAGCATGGCTGCCATTCTGGAAAATGGGGTTGAAACCCAGTAGACCGTATGATGCAATTTGGACACCCAGGCTTTGAGTCCTCTGTTAGATGCTTGGGACTGTTACTGCTGAGTCTCTCTTGTGTTAAGCTTCCACAGGAGACTTTCAGACTACTTAGGCTATTTGGATTACTTAGGCTCTCGAGGTATGCGGCCTGGCAAACATCAAAATACAAGGAAATAGGCCTTTTGTAGAAAGAAGAGCCTTTTTTTGTTTGAGTTAGAAGGTCCCCTTCTTTTCCTTCCTTTGATTCTACACATATCTTAAACCAGGTCTCGTGGGGTGAGGTCTTAGGATCATAGCTTATATAAGGTTGGTTATTTCCTGGGTCACAAACTGAATAGGTTGTGAGATTGCAGGTGCAAGTTATTAAGTGGGTCCTTGTGCACTCAAAGTAAGGGTGGTATAGCAGAGTCCGGGTTTTGGCACCTCCTGACTGCATAGTGTGAGTGCAGTAGGAGTGAGGGACTATGTTAACTTCTCTTCCTGGGTCCATAAGGGGTGTGGTTTCAAAGGCAAGAACTTCCCAGCGCCATGCCTCCATCCACCTCCACATCCGGGAACCTAGTTCTTTGTCTAACTTTTCTGTGCCCAGTCAAGGTAAAATTTCAGGTGTGATCCTTTGTTTAAAAAGACTGCCAAAAGCCCTGGAAGGAGAGGTTCTGTTGTGGGCCCCAAGAAACGAATCTGAGATCAGTCAAAGATCAATCACTCCAGAGGAAGTTTGAAAGAACTCCTCTCATTGGGCAAGAGCATGAATGGAGCGGGAATAACTTCAAAGTTAAAACCTCCCTACTCCCTTACCTATGGGGACTCCATCTCTGGATCCCCTCTCACGACAGTGTGGGAGCTTGTTGTTGCTCTCTCTATTTCTCTTCTCTCTCTCTCTGCCTAATAAATTATTTTCTGCAAAACTCTTTGGGTCTGATATTTACTCGAATGAGCTCACTGCACCACCAGGGCCCTCTCCCCATTCTTGGGTGGGTGAGAACCCAAAAACCTTGGGCACATCCCACTGGAGGAGGAAGCTGAGCCGCCCCTGGGTTCTGCAAACCCGGTTACAAGAGCATTCTTCTATGGGCCTTTCACCTGACACAGATAAGAGGAGCAGAAACAAAGTAAAGAACAAGCATACTTATATCCAGTAGGGGCAAAGAGGTCCTTCCCTGGAGGAGGAGGAGGTTGACTAAAGTGACAGAACAGCAGTATTATAACTAGTAGTGTGAGGAAAACTACTAGACCTTAGAATTCTAACTACATTTACTTTTCTGAAGACGATCCAAGCTTCAGCCATGCATAGGATAGTCAGCATCTAACAGCTGTAAAATTTCTTCCTTGTATTTTATTTTTTTGCCCTTGGCAGTTAAGAGTCCTCTTTTTTTGTACAAAGCCTTATGAACATGCAACGTGGCAAAAGTATACTTAGAGTCAGTATAAATGTTAACTTCTTTGTCTCTTGCTAGCAAAAGAGCTCTTGTTAGGGCTATTAGTGCTGCCTTTTGAGCTGACGTTCTGGTGGGCAGGGGCTGAGCCTCCACTGCTGAGTCTAATGTCACTACTGCATACCTAGCTCGGCGGACCCTTTCTAGCACAAAACTGCTTCTATCTGTAAAATATTCAATGTCCAGATCCTTGAGGGGTTTGTCTGTAAGGTCTCCTAGGCTTGAGAACACCTCATCTACTGTCTCCACACAGTCATGGGAGCGGGGGCTCCCTCTTCGATTGGGAGCAGGGTAGCCGGGTTAAGGGTGTTTACTGTTTCTAAAATTATGTGAGGATTTTCACATAAGAGTCCCTGATACCGAGTCATTCTTGGATTTGACAGCCAATGGTGTCCTCTCTGATCTATTAAAGTTATAACTGAGTGTGGTGCTCGGATGGGTAACTGCTGTCCTAAAGTCTGTTTGTCAGCTTCTTGTGCTAATATGGTGTTAGCAGCTAGTGCCTTAGGACAAGGAGGTCATCCTAGTGCTACAGAATCCATTTGTTTGGATAAGTATGCCACCAGGCGATGCCATGACCCTATAACTTGAGTCAGGTCCTCTATAGCCATTATTTTCCATTCATGGACATAGAGAAAAAAAAAGCTTAGTTACATCTGGCAGTCCTAAGACTGGGGCTCGTGTTAAAGCTTTCTTGATTTGCTTAAATGCTTTCTCCTGGTCAGTCTCCTAGAGGAGGGGTTTCTTTTCCTCCCCCTTTGTGGCTTTATATAATGGCTTGGCTATTAGTGAGAAATTTGGAATCCAAATACAGCAGAATCCTGCTGCCCCTAAGAATTCTCTTATCTGACGCTGAGTGGTTGGGATTGGAAGTACACAAATGGCCTGCCTTCGTTCATGCCCTAGCTGGTGTTCCTGTGGCTCACTATGAAACCTAAATATTTAACCTGTTCATGGCAGATTTGGGCCTTCTTTTTAGGTACTTTATAACCTGCTTTCCATAAGAGATAGAGGAGGTCTTGGGTTCCTTGGTAACAATCCTCTTGAGTTGGGGCTGCCGAAAGAAAGTCTTCTATGTACTGCAACAAGGCGTGGTTGTCATTTGGCTGGGCGTAGGCCCTGAGATCTGAGGCTAGAGTTTCCTCAAAAATCATGGGGAAGTTTTTGAACCTTAGTGGGAGTCTAGTCCAAGTAAATTGCTCCTTTGTGCCTGTGATTGGATCGTCCTACTGAAAAGCAAAGATGGGCTGACTGACTGGTGCCAGATGGAGACAGAAGAAAGCATCCTTTACGTCTAAGACTGTAAACCAAGTGGCACTTGCTGGAATAAGTCCTATAAGAGTATATGGGTTTGGCACTACTGGGTGTATGGTCACCATGGCCTGGTTTACAGCACACAAGTCTTGCACTCGTCTACACTCTTTACATCCTGGGTTTTGCAATGGTTTCCATACTGGCAAAAGTGGAGTGTTCCAGGGTGATTGGCATCGGACCAGGATCCTATGTTTATAGAGCTGCTCTAAATGTTTGTAGATGCCCTGAATAGCTTCTCGAGGGATTGGGTACTGGCAGACCTGAACTGGAGTTGCTTCCAGTTTTAGTTACACTACTACTGTTGCCTGATTTACAGCCAGCCCAGGAGGGTTATCTTCCACCTACACTCCAGAAACTTTAGCAATTAGCCTGACAAATAATTTCACTTCCCCTGGCTGCATTGGCACATGTATTTTCTTTGTGTACATTCTCCATTCCTCAGCCTGTGGGATGGTAAGGGTTGACACCATAGCCTTCAGTTGAACTAGCCTTAAAGTCATATCTCCTTGTGACCTAAAGGTAATTTTGAGGAAGGAGACCTAAGCATCTAAGACCACCTCCCCCTTGCATTTCAATAGGAAAAGTAAAGGCTGACAGACCTTAATCACCCTCCTATAGATCACAGGCATGGTATGGAGGAATCTCTCTGGAAGGCATTGCTTTTACTTAAACAGGATCAAACCCCCACCCCCACACCTACTCCATGGACCAAGATCCTTTCACATGTAATTTCTACAGCTGTAAACCCAAGACCCTTGCACGTGTAATATCTAGAGTTGTAAGCCTTTATAAGGGCAGGGACTTTCTTTGTTAGACGAGCTTGGCTGTTAGGCAGCTATGCTGCCTTGCTCCTGGCCGAATAAATCACCCCTTCCTTCCCGTTCCATGTTCAAGAGGTTTGTTTCTTGTGGCTGTTCCTGCTTTAATCTGAGCTTGCAATTTCTGGAGTAAGTCTCTCCCTTGCAGGGGCACTGGACAGTTTGGGAGGTATAGGAATTTATGCTGGGCCTGTTGTCCTCTGATGACACACCTCCTTGGCTGACAAAAGGGCCATTTCTCTGGAACCCCTGTATCCTCAATAATAGTCGTATGATCTTTGGTATACGACTATTGGCCTCACAGGCTGGGTGACTACCAAGTGTTCAGCCCTAGTGTCTACCGTAAAGTCCATTAGCTGGCCTCTAACTTCCAATGTGACCACAGGCTTGTAGGGGCCTAAAGAGAAGGAGCCCAGTCTGGCCTAGTCTTCATATCCTCCCAGTTCTTGCTAGCCAAATCAAGTCAGTTTCTGACTCCCTTGGGGCATGACAGGCCCTAGCTGGTGTTTTTCTAGTCTTATAGTCTCTGTTATTTTCTTCCTGGCCTTCTGGGCATACATTCTCCTAGTGTTCTTTCTTTTTGCATTGTGCACATTAATCCTTCTCTAGCCTTGACTGACTTTCAAACCTTGGCCTTACTTGGCCTCTTCCACATCCACATCCATACCTGCATCCACATCCTCTCATTCCATCTGCCCCCCTTTCCATGAGGGCTGCCGCCAGTAGATGGGCTTTCCTTTTAAGCCTCCAATCGGCATCCCTTTTTGCCTCCTAGTCACGATTAATGTACACCTTGGTGGCCACTTCTGCAAAGCCTTTTAGCTTTTGTAAGTTATGATGAATGTCCCCCTGGGCTTGCCTTACAAACGCTGCATTTACTATGTGCTGATTCTCAGCTGCCTCAGGGTCAAACAGAGTGTAAAGCTGGAATGTCTCATAGAGTCTTTCATAGAACCGACTACGACTCTCATTGATTTCCTGCAGCACTTCTGAGATTTTTTTTCCTGTGTTAACTGCCTTCTTTCAGCCTGCTCTTAGCCCTTGCAGGAGTGCCTCGTGGTATCTCTGCAGGCGCTAAAACTGGGTTGCATCATTTGAATTCCAGTGTGGGTCTGCCCCTGGAAACTGGTTTGGGCTTGTGCCTGGACATTCTCTGTGTCCTCTGGTGCGTTGCTCTCTTGCCAGGGCAGGACTGGCTGAGCTACCTTTCGGGGCTCCTCAGTCAGAAGGAGATGTTTGCAATCTGGCTAGTTTGGATTATGTGTTTGAAAAACGGACTGCATCAGATCTGTGAGTGCCTGGGGCTTCTCCCTGTAGGAGGGAGTGTGGTGTTTCCAGTTTAGGAGATCAGTGGTTGAAAATGGTTGGTAAACAAAAGTCAGTTGTCCCCCTTGGATCTGACCCTGATCGTCATAATAGATAGGTCCTCACATTTCTCAGAGGGGCATCTGCATAGCTCTGGTGTGGCCAGATAGAAGGCTGCCTACTTGATCATCCTGACTTTCTTCTCTGACTTCCTGGGGCAGGGGCTCAGATTCCTCTCTTTGGGGTGTAGCCTGGGGTGCGTCACTATCTGAGCCTGGCTCCTCGGGGGCCGGCTGGGCCTGCCTTGGTAAAGGAGGGTAGATTGGTGCATAGGGAGGAGGGATTCCTGTCTCCTCTGGTGGTTCCAGCAAAACTGATTTTCCTGTAACTTCATGTTTTTCTCTGCAGCTGACAACGGAGCCTAATTCTCTTTCACTTTCGACTCAGCTTGAGTTACAAGTATTTGCAAGAAGTTGTCAGCCAGGGCTGCAGCCAAGCAGGTCGAGTTTGAACTGTATTCAGCCATGAGTCAATATAAGGAAATTGGCCTGGATGCCCTGGCTGTTCTCTGACCCTGGTCACCACACGAAATATGCAGCCAATGGTTTCCCTATCTATAGTTCCCTCAGCTGGCCATCCGACACTAAAAGAGGGCCACTCTGTTTCACAGATTTCTTAACCTCTGGGGACTCAGCTTGACCTTATAGTCCTCTGAATAGCCTTTCTTAAAGTTCTTTAACATACATCCCAGTGGGATGGGTTTCGACGAATTTCCTGCTATTTACAGCAGAATACACACACACCCGTCCTTCTGCTTCAGACTGACTAGACTGGCTCCCTCTTGGGAGTTTTCAGATGCCGTTTAGCATTCGAGAGTTCGATTGAACCTGGCACCCACAATCACTAAATTGTGGGGGGTCTCCCTAAGCTGTATGTGATTTGCCTCAGTCCCAGTCGGTCCCACACTTCTCTCAGAGCGTACAGTCAGTGCTAAGGGACCTGCGGTCTCCACACATCTCTCCCCGTGTTGGTCTTTTGTGGAACTGCCTCTTTCACACTCTTTCACACACTTCTCCACTCCGATTCCCCTGGTTGGGATGTAGGTTTCTTCTGACTTTGTGAGCCGCTCTCACGTCCTAGGTCAGATTACTAGGTACACTTTGGGAGTTATCAGGCTCCCCTTCTGTCCTTATGGGACAGGTCCTGCCTCAGGCCCTAAACCTTACCGTGGTCCTATAGTGTGCTGTCCCTGGAATCATCCTGTTACCCTTTAGGTTCTGTTGTGCTGTCAGGGAGGAGCACTGGGGCATAGGAGAGCCAATCTCCTCTCCAGGTTAAAGTTCTCCTGATGGTGCGCCTAGGGTCACAGGTCTCCCCCTGGCCTAGGCTCCAAGCCCACAGGCAAAGGAGACAGTAAACCTGTCGTGGCCTCTCCTGGCTGGATCACCAACATATGTTGTGGTAATCAGGAGATCAGAGAGACTAATGGGTGGAACGGGAGGATTTTATTAATGTGCGCACCACCTCCTTGAATTCACATCTAAAAGACTGGCATTGAACAAAGACAAAGCTTGATTTTTATACATGAAACACAGAAGCAGAACAAAGTCAGTTTATAAAAAATGACAGGTTTACAACTTAAGCTTGCATATGACTTTGCTAGGTGGTCCGGATGACCACTCTCTGGGTTGCAAGCACAGCTTATCTCACGTCTTTCACTATGATATCTGGGTGGCTGTAATCCAGCCTGCTCAGACCTGTCTCCTGACCTTTCGCTGTGCTGCTCAGATGAAAAACAAGTTCAGTTATCAGCTACAGAGAACAAGAATACATGAATCTATAAACTTACAAAACTTGCAAAGCGGGATACAATTCCTTGAGGAGGGGGATTCAGGGAAGTCTTACACTACAGGAAAGAAGGAAAATTTGTTTTTCTGCTCTTATTTTCTACTTCAATTCTATTCTGGGTGGTACTGAGCAGGGGCAGGCTCCCCAGTGAGGAATGGAGGAGGGGCAGGAAGGCATTTGATTAATTTCCTATAAGGAGCTAGTACATTTTATAACTATGGGCAGGGAAGGGAGGAGAAGAGCTGCCAACCCACCCCCCTGCAGATGAGGTCGCAGGCTCAGAGGGCGCCAATGAAACCCAGCTTGTAAGTGCTTGAGCAAGACCTGAACCTGGAACCTGAAACTCAAGTCCTCTCTCCCCAGCTCAGGGCTCTCTCCCTCCACCTGGCTGCCCACCTGACTCTGCAGGATCCGGTGGCTCTGTGCTGTTTGTTAAGTGACCTGTGCCCTATGGATTGCATCCCATGATAGCCACACCCATGACTATGTACTAGGTGGTTCCATTCAGCCAAACAAGAAAACCCAAAGAGTGGCCTTTGTCCTGGGACTTCTCAGGGTACAACCATACAGATGTGATCTGGGGTCTTCTAAAGAGTCTATTATATCGGACCATTAAAACAAAGATGCAGGAAAGGTGAAGGTCATGGATTCACACTTATAAGCCCCTGTCCTGCCACTGCCTCTGGCTGAGTCTGGAGCAGATGGTTCAGATAGTCATCAATTTTTTCCTCTCCCCTCCTAGGGATGCCTCCAGCTCTTTGTCGTTTGTCAGCAGAAATGAGCCCAGGGAATAAGCAAGCTCTTTACCTGGAGTCACCTGACCTCAGGAACTCTTCAAATCATCCCAGTAATGAAGTGCCCTAAGGACTTTAGCTCATCAATTCACCTTAGAAAAGGCTTAGTTCAGGCTGGGCACAGTGCTCACGCCTGTAATCCAAGCACTTTGGGAGGCCGAGGTGGGTGGATCACCTGAGGTCAGGAGTTCAAGACCAGCCTAGCCAACATGATGAAACTTTCTACTAAACATACAGAAAAACCAAACCAAAACAAACAAAAACCTCTACTAAAAATACAAAAATTAGCTGCGCATGGTAGCACAAGCCTGTAATCTTAGCTACTTAGGAGGCTGAGGCAGGGGAATAACTTGAACTTGGGAGGTGCAGGTTGTAGTGAGCAGGGATTTTGCTACTGCACTCCAGCCTGGGCAACTCCATCTCAAAAAAATAAAAAATAAAAAATAAATGTGAATTCCTGGACCCTGCTCCAGATCAGATGCTCCAGGGTGTGACCTAAGAATTTGCCTGAAGTACTCCAGCTGATTCCAAAGTCCACTGCCCTGCTGGCTGTTTAACTGTCACCTGTCCCACTAAGGAAGCGGGCCAGGCCCTGATGTGGAACTAGGCAGGATTGCCACCTGTCCTGTTTTGGAGTGAGGGGTTTCCTGGGATAAGCCTCTCAGGTGCTAAAAGCAGGACAGTGCAGGGCAAACCGAGATGACTGGTCACCCCTGCACCTCTCCAAACTCCCCCACACAAGGGCAAGGAGCAGGGGGTTCCCAAGCTCCCAGGCAAGAGAGCGTCCCCAGAGCACTCATACTTGGTGTTGGAATGTAGCACAAACGTACTCACAGTTGAATGTGGGCGTGGGTGATACTTTGAGATTCCACAATACTTCACATGAAAAAATAAAGTCAGACCACAGGGAACTGACTCAGGAGCACTGGAAATGGGTCCAGCTCCTCCAGCCTGTCCCCTGCCCAAAACCTTCAGTCTACACTGAAAGCAGCCCTCACTTACCCTGCGCTGACTCTTCCTTCAGCATCAGGGGTCACCCCTGGGGAGGAGGAAGTCATGAAAATCATGGGATGTCAGGACCAGAAACTCCCCCTGGAGCTCAGACTGTCCTGGCACCTCATTTCTCAGAAGAGAAAAACTAAAGTCCAGAAGGGCCCAGTGATCGAGAGGCACCAGCCAGCCCAGAGATAAATGCACCTGCCCTGACCTCCACACCCCCACACAAGCCCTTCTGCTGGGCAGAAAATGACAAGAGCAGGAAAAAGCCCAGAAATATTCATTGAGAAGGAGGCTAGATGCATAGAATGGTCAAAACAAAAAAGTCGTAAGGGATCATGGTGCCCTAATCTCCTGCATGTTACAGATGAGGAAACTGAGACACAGAGGTCAAATATCTTACCCAAGACTACATATAGGAAACCCCTCTTACAGGTCATTTGGGGCCTGCTCATGGTGGTTTTAGATGTGTATACCACCAGCAGATCTTGGCCGGATGTGGTGGCTCATGCCTTTAATCCCAGCACTTTGGGAGGCTGAGGCGGTCGGATCATCCGAGGTCAGGAGTTCAAGGCCAGCCTGGTCAACATGGTGAAACCCCATCTCTACTAACAATACAAAAATTAGCTGGGCATGGTGGCACAAGCCTGTAATCCCAGCTACTCAGGAGGCTGAGGCAGGGGAATAGCTTAAACCTGCGAGGGGAGGCTGCAGTGAGCCAAGATCACGTCACTGCACTTCAGCCTGAATGACAGAGTGAAACTGTGTCTCAAAACCTACCAACCAACCAACCAACCAACCAGATCTGGAGACATGCTGGCATCTGAAATGAGAGACTTTCACGATCATGTCCAGAGAAAGGTAGGACTAGAGCACCAGGAGATGGGACTGGAGACCCTGATTCTCAGACCAAATGGGAAGCCTCCAGCCTAGGGGAGCTCTCGGAGAGGCGGTGTGGACACCAGGCCCAGTAGTGGTGACTTGACAGGAGCCCAGAGCAGCTGACTGCAACTTCTGCCTCCCAGGTTCAAGCAATTCTCCTGTCTTAGCCTCCTGAGTAGCTGAAATTACAGGGAACCACCATCACACCTGGCTAATTTTTTTGTATTTTTAGTAAAGACGGGGTTTCACCATGTTGGTCAGGCTGGTCTCGAACTCTTGGCCTTAAGTGATCCACTTGCCTTGGCCTCCCAAAGTGCTGGGATTACGGGCATGAGCCACCTCGCCTGGCCATGTTGCTGCTTCTTGAATCACCTGCTCTTAAGGATCAAACTCCTTAGTTCAGGTGATCCATCTGCCTCAGCCTCCTAAAGTCTTGAGATTACAGGCGGGAGCCACCATGCCCAGGGGTTTTGTTTGTTTGTTTGTTTGTTTTCAGGGTCTTCCTTTGTCATCACTGCAGCCTCAACCACCCTGGCCCACGTGATCCTCTCACCTCAGCCTCCCAAGACAAATCTTTTTTTTTTTTGGTAGAGACAGACTCTTACCTCGTTGACCAGGGTGGTCTCAAATTCCTGGGCTTGAGTGATCCTCCTGCCTCGGCCTCCCAAAGTGCTGGGGTTACAGGCAGGAGTCACTGTGCCCAGCCTGAACTTGCTATTACAAAATTGGATTTTCAGGCTGGGAGCAGTTACTCATACCTGTAATCCCAGCACTTAGGGAGACAGAGGCCAGCAGATAATTTCCCACTGGTTACAAACCAACACTTTTGCAAAAGAAAATAAAAACGAATGGCTAGAAAGATAAGCATATTGGCCAGGAGTAGTGGTGCATGCCTGTAATCCCAGCCCTTAGAGAGGCCAAGGCAGGCAGATGGCTTGAGCTCAGGAGTTCAAGACCAGCCTGGGAAACATGGTGAAACCCCATCTCTACAAAAAAAATACAAAAATTAGCCGGGCATGGTGGTGTGTACCTGTAGTCCCAGCTATTCAGAGGCTGAGGTGGGTAGATGGCTTGAACTCAGGAGGTTGGGGCTGCAGTGAGCTGTGATTGCACCACTGCACTCCAGCCTGGACGACAGAGGGAGACCTTGACTCAACAAAAGAAAAGAAAACAAAGCACCTGCTTGGGTGGCCTGGAAGCTTCCACCTGCTCTCGGATTCTGTCAGGTGCTTCCTTGTGGGGCAGTACAAACAGCTCCTGGACAGGCACTGTCAGGAATCCCTTTTGAAGAGCATTCTGGCTGGGCGCAGTGGCTCACACCTGTAATCCCAGCACTTTGGGAGGCCAAGGTGGCTGAATCACCAGGTCAGGAGTCTGAGACTAGTCTGGTCCTCATGGTGAAACCCCGTCTCTACTAAAAATACAAAAAATTAGCTGGGCATAATAGTGATCCCAGCTACTCGGGAGGCTGATGCAGGGGGAATCATTTAAACCCAGGAGGTGGAGGTTGCAGTGAGCCGAGATCATGCCACTGCACTCCAGCTGAGGTGACAGTGAGAGACACTGCCTCAAAAAAAAAAAAAAAAAAAAAAGAATGGAGAGCATTCCTCTAGAACCTCTAGATCCCACATCCTCCTGGCTTTCCTCCTCTCACACTTGCTGTTCCTTCCGTTTCCTTTGCTGCATCCTCTTCCCAGCGCCCAGATGTTGGAGAGCCCCAGGGCTCAGCCCTTGGTTCCCTCTGTTCTTACTCTGTGCTCTCCCGGCTGGTGCCAAGCAGTCTCTTGGCTGTCAATATTACCTACACATGGACGGCCCTTGTGGTGGACAGAGTTCTGTCCCCACCCCCTGCCCAGAAGATATGTTCAAGTCCTCACCCCCAGTACCTGTGAGTGGAATCTTATTTGGAACAGGGTCTTTCAGATGTGATCAGATTTTACGATGAGGTCAGATGGGATTAGAGTGAGCCCTGCTCCAATGACTGGTGTCCTTTTAAGAGGAAACACAGAGACACAGACAAAGATGGCCACGTGGACATGGGGCAGACATTGGAGTTATGCTGCTCTAAGCCAAGAAACACCAAGGATCCTGAGCACCAGCAGCTAGAAAGAGGCAAAGGAGGATTCTTCCCTAGAACCTTCAGAGGGAACATGGCTCTGCCAGCACTGTCCTTTAGGGCTTCTAGCCTCCAGAACTGCAAGACGACAGCCTCCAGAACAACAGGTGGCTGTTGTTACAAGCCACTCAGTGTGTGATAATTAGTTACAGCAACCATAGCAAACTAATACAACCCCCAATTTATATCTCTAGCCTGGGCCGGGTGTGGTGGCTCACACCTGTAATCCCAGCACTTTGGGAGGCCGAGGTGAGCAGATCACTTGACGAGCCTGGCCAACATGGCAAAACCCTGTCTCTAGTAAAAATACAAAAATTAGCTGAGCATGGTGGTGAGCACCTGTAATCCCAGCTAGTCAGGAGGCTGAGGCAGAAGAATTGCTTGAACTAGGGAGGTGGAGGGTGGAGGTTGGAGTGAGTCAAGATCGCACCACCACACTCCAGCCTGGGCAAAGAGAGAGACTTCATCTCAACAAAAATAACAACCACCACAACAAATGCCTCTTGAAATAGTCAAGCCTTTTGACACTGAGGAAATCATCTTAGCTGTGATTGGTTTGGGAAAGGGAGAGGGACACTCTCAGGCAGTTCCCAACACCCTACTAAAACTTGCAGCAACACGTTTCTTCAGAGTATATTCAGGGGCCCCAAATGTCATTTTCCCTGACAAATTGCTGCCTATTGTTCCGTTCTTTGAATTTCAGTTCAGCTCACAAAACATCCTGAAGGCTTATCTCAGGTCAGACCCACTGCTGGGGTCACGGGCTCAAGGATGAGTAAATAGTATGTAGTCCCTGTCCTTTAGAACCTTCTTGCACTGAGGGATGATGATGTTAGTTATGTTAATTACGTGGCGATTTGGTCGGACGCAGCGGCTCATGCCTGTAATCCTAGCACTTTGGGAGGCCGAGGTGGGCTAATCACCTGAGGTCAGGTGATTGAGACCACCTAGGCAACATGGCGAGACCCCGTCTCTACTAAAATACAAAAAATTAGCCAGGTGTGGTGGCATGTGCCTGTAATCCCAGCTGCGTGGAAGGCTGAGGCAGAAGAATTGCTTGAACCCGAGAGGCGGAGGTTGCAGTGAGCTGAGATCATGCCATAGCACTCCAGCCTCGGTGACAGAGTGAGACTCTGTGTTCCCCCAATGCCCCCTCAATACATATTTTAGATTAAAAAATATATATGTGGATTTTATTAGAGACAGACTACAGTAAGAGCTAAGGATGGGGTGCACAATGTGTGGGCCTGTGTGTACAGGTTGCTAAATAAAATCATAGGAGGCCACTGGTTTGGACTGAGCTCCTGCCCTAGGCCCAACAGACCAAACCAAAATGGAGTAATTCATGCTCAAGTTCCACACCACCAAGCCAAACTGCTTATCTGACCTTCCGAGAAATCAGGAGAAAGGGCAGTAACAGCTGAATCCTCAAAAAGGCCAGTTTGAGCCTGCATAATAAGGAAGTGTCCTCTGCTTTAGCCTTTACAAGGAGGTCAGACTTCCCGTGCTGATCAGTAGTGGGTCTATGCCTGTGAAGAGTCACCACACACCAGCCTGGGCAACATAGTGAGACCCCACCTCTAGTTTAAAAAAAATTTTTTTTTAAACGCTTTACCAGGAAAGTACTCTGAGACAACCCATCTGGATTTTGTTCTCTGTTTCTGCCTTCCTCAGCTCTTTCTGTTCTTTAAAGTTAACCTCCTCTGCTCAGCTCCTTAGAACATTCATTCTATTTTGTAGAATAAGGCACTACATGATTCTAGATCTGCAAATAAAAGCCATTAGGTTTTTCCTTTTTTTTTTTTCTTTTCTTTTGTGGAGAACGAGGTCTCACTATATTGTCCAAGCAGGTCTCAAGTGATCCTTCCACCTCTGCCTGCTAGCTTGGTGTGAGCCAGCTTGTGTGGTCCAGTTGGGATCTTTTTTTTTTTTTTTTGAGTTGGAGTCTGGATCTGTTGCTCAGGCTGGAGGGCAGTGGCACAATTTTGGCTCACCGCAAACTCTGTCTCCTGGGTTCAAAAGATCCTACCGCCCCAACCCCCAGAGTACCTGGGACTACAGGTGCACACCAGCACACTCAGCTAATTTTTGTATTTTTAGTAGAGAGAATGTTTCACCAAGTTGGCCAGGCTGGTCTTGAACTCCTGTCCTCAAGTGATCCACACGCCTCAGTCTCCCAAAGTGCTGGAATTACAGGCGTGAACCACTGTGCCCAGCCCCAGTTGGGATCTTTAACTAACTAAACATGTTGTAATTTTTGTTTGTTTGTTCGAGACAGAGTCTCACTCCATCACCCAGGCTGGAGTACAGTGGTGCAATCCCGCTCACTGTAACCTCTGCCTCCCAGGTTCAAGCAAGTGTTGTGTCTTAGCCTCCTTAGTAGCTGGAAATACAGGCATTTGCCACCACACCTGGATAACTTTTTTATATTTTTAGTAGAGACAGGATTTCACTGTGTTGGCCAGGTTGGTCTCTAACTGGCCTCACATGATCTGCCCACCTCGACCTCTCAAAGTGCTAGGATTACAGACATGAGCCACTACGCTGGGCCTACATGTAATTTTTGTCTTTTGACCAGATATAGGAACACCTAATTCCTCCAGGAGGAGAGGTGTCAGAAACAGAGAAGGTGACCTGTGAAACTGATGGAGTTCACAAAGTGGACAAGATAGGAAGAACAGAAAGCACAGTTCACCCACGTGCACACACTCAATCATACACCGAAAATCCCATGAGAAACCTCACAGCGTTTAGAGAATAACTCGTAACTAGAGCTCTGGTCGCTAGCAACCAAAACAACAAAAGTTGAGAAGTTTAAAACCCATCATCCAGATGCTCATTAATGCAGCCACGGAACGAGGCTTGTGTGCTGGTTAGAGTCCGACAGTGGTCATCCAGGTGGGCTACATCAGTTTCAATGACGGTTTCCACCAGATCATCCTCTCCCGCCGACCTTCATCTCTCACCTCTTTTTCTTTCAGGGAAAAAAACAAAACTTCTAAACAGCCACATGGTTCACAATAATCCAGTGCTTACCCAGCTGCTGAACTTCAATAGAAGGACTAAATAATACGAGATGGGCCTGTTCCATTCCCCCCAGACCTGACTGTCCCTGCTAGACAGCTGAGATGCCTCGTCCACCTGGGGTCAACCCCTGCAAGCTGAAAAAACTTCAGATTTTATTTACACCAATACAAAAGAAGGATTGGGGGCCCTGGAGCAGAGTTCTCAACAGCGGCACCTTTGACATTTGGGGCCAGAGACTCTTTGCTGTGGGAGGCTGTCCTGTATGTTGCAGGATGTTGAAGCAACTAGAGGGCTTTGGTTGTCACAACTAGGGGGGCTTCTACTGGCATCCGGTGGGCAGAAGGCACTTACTGGATGCCAGTAGAAGCCCCCTACTTGTGACAACCAAAACTGTGTCCAGACATTGCCAAATGTTCCCCAGGAAGCATATGGCCCCTGGTTGAGAACCACTGCCCTAGAGGACAAAGAAGGTACAAAACCCAGTTTGAATCAGACATTGGGGAACACGGGGGTGTGACACAGTAGGGACCAGGGGGAGAGGACCGGGTGCCTACGGCAGCCTGGAGACTGGTGGTCACCTGGTTCAGGGAGCTGGAATGCCCTGTGGTGACCCTGCCTACTGGGGGTCAAACCAACATGGCAGCCATGCCCCCACCACACCCCCACCCTGACTTAGCTAGAGGGCCTCTGCTCCCTTCTGGGTATCTGTGTGCATTACTATGAAAAAGAAAAAGAAGTCGGTGAATCCACACCCCCACCTCTGTGAGTTATAATGGGTAATATTTATTGGGCGCTTACTCTGTGCCCAGCACCGTCCCAAGCCCTTTCCATGAATGCTCTCATTTAATCCTCGTGACAACCCCATGCAGTTGGTACAAGTTGAATATCCCTTGTCCCAAATGCTTGGGACTGGAGGTGTTTCGTGTTTCTGATTTCAGATTTTGGAATATTTGCACATACATAATGAGCTATCTGGGCAATGGAACCCAAGTCTAAATATGAAATTCATCTCTGCTTCATGTATACCTTTCACACATATAAGAAATGCGCATAAGGAAATTTTACACAATGATTTACTTATTTAGTTATTTATTTTGAGACAGAGTCCCACTCTGTCACCGGGGCTTGAGTGCGGTGGCATGATCTCAGCTCACTACAACCTCTGCCTCCTGGGTTAAAGTGATGCTCCGGTCTCAGTCTCCCAAGTAGCTGGGATTACAGGCACCTGCCACCATGACTGGCTAATTTTGGTATATTTAGTAGAGACGGGGTTTTACCACGTTGCCCAGGCTGGTCTCGAACTCCTGACCTCAGGTGATCCAACTGCCTCTGCTTCCCAAAGCTATCTAAAATTTGCCCAGAGAATGGAGAGAAGGAGTAAAAAGTTGGTTACCTGGTTACAAAGGGTTTGGACAATGTGACTGGTCTGCATGTCATTGTTAATAGCCCTTAGTGGAAGAAATTGGTGAGGATGGAGGAGTTTTGTTAATTTAGTCTCAGAAGAGTTGGCTTCAGGCCGGGCTTGGTGGCTCACGCCTGTAATCCCAGCACTTTGAAAGGCTGATCTGGGTAGATCACCTGAGGTTAGGAGTTCGAGACCAGCCTGGCCAACATGGCAAAACCCCGTCTCTATTAAAAATACAAAAATTAGCCGGGTGCGGTGGCACATGCCTGTGATCCCAGCTACTTAGGAGGGTGAGGCCAGAGAATCACTCGAACCCAGAAAGCAGAGGTTGCAGTGAACTGAGATTGCGCCACTGCACTCTAGCCTGGGTGACAGAGCGAGGGGAAAAAAAAAAAAAAGAGTTGACATCTGCTGTCTCCATCTCCTAGTCCTACAGACCAGGAATGTGTTTCTAATCAATGTATCCATAACCTACAGGGGCTGCCACCTCACATCTCTTCATGAACAATAGGTTCTGTTTTATTCTGTTATTGCAGTTAGCCTCAAGGGAGCTAATGGACAACGTTCTACACCCATTCACCTAAAGTATTTGAAAATCTTATATGACGTTGCGAATGATAATAGTGAAGCAGTGCATGACTTTAAATACTTTGAACAAAGAGAAACCAAATAATATTTGATATGCTCCACCAAATCACGGTATTTCATTTCTCAAGTCTTCTCATTAACTGAGGTTGCATGAGGTTTAGCTATTCTGGACTGGGGACGGGAGAGGTAGAAGTTGAAGGGTTCATAGAAAATCCCAGAGGCTGAGGTTTTCTCCCAGCGTTGAGAACCCTAGATCCTGCACCATCATCTTTCTGAGCGTATGTCTCTTTGGATGTAAGAAAGGAAGGAAGGTAATAGGTCTGCCCCAAACCTTTCACACCTTCCATGCTGAGCCTGCTTGCTCGTGCTTCATTCCCAGGCTCTGGCTGCCCCCTTCTGGAGGAGAAGCTTTCTAAGACAATAGATGCAGAAGCATCTAAGACTGCATACAAAGTATTTCTTCACGAGTTTATAGATGACAATACCACTGGAAATGCTGCAGATGATGAATTGAAGCAAGGTCTTCTCAACACGTCAGATAAAACTCTGGCCAATGTTGAAGTGTTTATGGTAATTTGTTTTCTTCTTATGTGCTTTTAAAAACCATTGACTGAGGTCAAGCAAACTCTTTATTTCTCACTAATAATGCAAAGTCCCTGGTGAACAAGTCTTTTCTTACATTGGTTAATTTATTTGAATGGTTAGTCTAACAATCTTGTCATCCTAGAAAACCATCAGGGACTCTGTGTTTCACTCCACTCATAAAATCCTCACTGGATGATAAATGAATAGGGCAAGGAGGAAAAGAACGGTCAGGGAAATCCTTAGCTATCCCCCAGAGCTCCCCAGTCCACACTCACAAACACAATCACACAAATACAAAAACACACACACATCCAGACACACACAAACACAGAGACAAGCATATAGACACAGACACAATCACACAAACAACATACATTCAGACAACAGAAACACAGAAAGACAGGCAATGACACAGACATAGACACAATCACAGAAACATAGAAACACACACACAGACACACACAAACACACAGATTCAATCAATCACACATATACACACATGCAGACACACACACAAATACACAAAGACATGAACGTAATCACACAAACACAGAAACATATACACAGACAGACACATTAAGACACACACAAACACACATTTTCTTTCTAGAGAAAAAATAAATTTCCAGAAGACACTCACCAATAGAGGCAATCTGTAGAGAAAATCCTCTTGTTTTTCTTCTTATTCAAAATAAAAAAATTGTAAAAGTGTTCATTAAAAAGCATTATATTTGGGTAGAGTTCAGAAAATATCATTTGAGCAAGATTCTATTCAGCTTAAAGGAAAAGAAGTTAAAATGCACTTCCAAGCAATCCAAATTTGTTAGCAGAAATGATGAGAAAACTTGGACTGTAGATAAGTGTAGATCATGGGTGTGAAGCCACCATGGAGGAAGGAATTTTCTAAAACAAAACCCAATAGTTACATTGTATTTCTTTCAAGTTATACATAGATACTGTTGAGAGTTTTCTCTAGCATTTATTCACTATTCTAAAATTCTGCTTTAATCCTTCCATGGTAGAAAAGTTAGACATATACAAAAAAAAAAAAAAAAACCATAAAGCTGAAAGTGAACATCACCTCGGGGAAATTCTGACACCCCCTGCAACATGGATGAAACTTGAGGACATGATGCTGAGTAAAACAAGGAGTCACAGAAACACAAATGCTGCATGACCCATGCACATGGACATTGGTGGAGTCAAAGTCAGAGACACGCCTGGCGCGGTGCCTCACGCCTGTAATCCCAGCACTTTGGGAGGCCGAGGAGGGCGAATCACGAGGTCAGGAGATCGAGACCATCTTTGCCAGCATAGTGAAACCCCGTCTCTGCTAAAGCTACAAAAAATTAGCCGAGTGTGGTGGTGTGCGCCTGTAGTCCCAGCTAGTCAGGAGGCTGAGGCAGGAGAATCTCTTGAACCAGGGAGGCAGAGACTGCAGTGAGCCAAGATCACGCCACTGCACTCCAGCCTAGTGACAGAGCGAGACTCCGTCTCAAAAAAAAAAAAAAAAGAATCACAAAAACAAAAACAACGAAGTCAGAGATACTGAAAGGAATGCAGTGGTTGTTGGTGCTTGGGTGCAGAGGAGAAAGGGCTGTTGTGTTGAATGGGTCCAGAGTGTCAGGTGTGCAGGACAATTATATTCTAGAGTTGGGTTGCAAAACCACGTGAATATTCAGACACTCCTGAACCATACACCTAAAATGGCACATTTTTATGAGATGTACATTTTACCACAACTAACAATTTATTAAAAATTAAATGTCAATTGCAATGAAGTGTGATGTGATTTGTTTCTTCTAAAGCTTGCTTAGGCTAGTCAGAGTCTACAGTGCCAATAATTTGTAATTTGTAATTTTTAGGAGACAAAGGTAGTGGTGGAGGGTGTCAGACTGCTGCCCATACTTCCACAACGGAAGGCCATACACAAAGTCAGACCTTCACATTTCTTTGCATTTGAGCTAAGATTTTAACAGTCCTGTGTGGTGGGGAAATGATCCAGAATCAGCAGCACTTTTTTTGGCATCACTAAATGTCTTTTGAATGACAGCGTTAATAAGGAGGTCATTTCCATTTCACTACCAGCACTAGCTTTTCTGGATGCTACATGTTTGTGGGCAAACCCAGAAAACCAGTGAGAAGTTTCTGTTTTTTAAGATTTTATTTTGTTAGAGAGTGCTGAAATCTAAGTGACATCTCTGTTTTTGCTTTCTAGGAATCAATACATGGCAGCAGTTTCTGTGTTTTATTTCAACTTTCCACAAGGCCTTTGGCTCATAGGCCTTTGGCACAAATACAGAAAGACACACACACATCCAGACACACACAAACATACAGACAAGCACACAGACACAGATGTGGTGAGAAACCACGTCACACAGTATGCTGAGAAACCAGTTACTAATTTCTATAAGCCACAAGTTTTCTTTCTCAAGTTCTTTAACTACAAACTGCAAGACAATTGTTGAAAGTTGCTTTTAATTTTCATTTCAATAAATTAATTTAAAAACTAAAGTTTCAATTTTTCTTCCATAAAAATGGGGCTTTAGAGTGTCTCATCACATATCACCCCCTTATGGACATTCGTACATAAATGCACTCACCTATTTGTGAAAGAACTCATTGTCATAGATTGAAGTCTGCAAAAAAGTTGTTCCCTTTGTCTGTCCTCCAAGCCTTGGTCCTCTTCTCTGAAGACTGTTTCTCTTCCCCCCATCCACCTCCTTATGTGACTCTCTCTGGGTCCTCAGGCTCTGGGTTCTGAGCTGGGGTCCTGCTCAGAGGCCCTGCTTTCACTCCAGTCCTTCTCTACATGGTTAGCCCTGCTGGCCATGCCAGGCTCCTCCACACTGTCTCTGGGTCTCCCTCAGGTGTGCAGCAGGGCTGAGACCAGAGCCAGCTAAACAGGGGAGGCCTGCAAACAGGGTGGCTCCTCCTGTCTGGGTTTTAAACTTTGATTTTGGCTCATCATGAATGTTGGCCTCAGTTTTTATTTTGAAAGATGTTGCATGAAAATATCATACATAATAGCATTATGTTATTATTTTAATCATAAAAAATATGATGAGTGAGTTTAGCAGCAACTCCTTAAATTGTTCAGTTTCCCCTAGTCCTGTCCCTGCAGTGGAAATGGGGTCCACCCTCCTCTTCCCCTTTGCAGACAATGAGGGTTGAGGGGGAGTGAGTGTGCCGTGCAGGGACCCAGCACAGCAGAGGAGTTTTAAATGGAACCTGGGGTATCATTCATGTCCTGTCCCCCATCATTCCTCTCATCAGGATAAGGTTATTGCCACCTGTTCTGCTCCCACCTCAGCTTGTCCCTCTTTTCTGGAGTCATTTCCTCACCCAGGAAGACCCTGTCTATATCTCAGGATAACTAAGCAACACCAGAAGTGATTCTTCCCTGAGGCAAGACAGGTG
This sequence comes from Ateles fusciceps, assembly GCA_036589455.1. Taxonomy (NCBI): domain Eukaryota; kingdom Metazoa; phylum Chordata; class Mammalia; order Primates; family Atelidae; genus Ateles; species Ateles fusciceps. The sequence goes on along the minus strand of JAZHEH010000681.1, from coordinate 23,545,052 downwards.
CAGGGATTCAGGGCCACAATAGGAGCCCATGATAATGTTATAATTAAAAAAAAAAAAATCCTTTCCTAAAGTGAGTACATGGCAATGAATCTAGCCAGAAATATATAAACCATCTTACCAATGCAGTTACCAAATAAAGTTTATTATGTTTTTATGGAGAAGTGGCCTATGAAGGCCATAATATCTGTGACCTACAAAAGTCATAATGAGGCCTTGCCACCAGCACCTTCCCCAAACCACAGTCCACACGGTTTTGTTTAAGACCCTGAAAGGGAGGAAAAGGGAGAAGAGATTCAGAGCTAGGAACTGGAAGATGTGCTCATGGACACTCAGAAAATGCAGTTGTGGATCTTTGACGGTGGCAGTCTCGGTTTTCTGTTGGAACTGCTGCTGCTGGGAGGATGATGGACAGCAGTGGCCAAGCAAGATGAAAGATGTGGCAGCAAGTGGGCGTCGGGGATAGTGTCATCGGTTCGGTAAAGTTTTTGTTCTCTGATTTGGGCATATTCCCTACCCAAAAAATTCCCATAAAATTGACTAGTATTAATTGCGTAATAGATTGGAACTCAATGAAGACGCAGGTGTTTCTGTCGAGAGCAACCAGCCGATAACGATAGTTTAAAGACAATTTCTGTGACTGAGTTGTCATTTGGAAGATTAAACCCATTTCACGAGGACCTGGAGCCTGGTCCTTGCTTTGAAACAGTGTCTTGTTTCAAGAAGCCACTTCTGATCTAAGAATCAGCCCAGCATGCCTAATCAAGGAGAAGACTGCTATTTCTTTTTCTATTCTACATGTACCAAAGGTGACAGCTGCCCATTCTGTCACTGTGAAGCTGTACTAGGAAACGAAACTGCACATTATGGCAAGAATGGCGCTGTTTATGACAGATGTGCAGGTTTCGGCACATGGAGATTGATTTTTAAAAAAGGCAGTGAAATTTCTTGTTATTGGGAAAATCAGCCAACAGGATGTCAAAAATTAAACTGCACTTTCCATCACAATAGAGGACAATATGCTGATGGCCTTTTCCTACTTCCAAGCAAAACTGTGTTGCCCACTGTGGCTGAGTCACCAGAAGAGGAAGTGGAGGCTAGCCAACTTTCAGTTCAGCAGAACAAATTGTCTGTGCAGTGCAATCCTTCCCCTCAGCCGCAGAGTGTTATGAAAGTAGTGTTAGACACAGTGAACTCCAAGTTTCTCTTCAAAGAATCAGTATGTCAGTATGTTCAGTTCTTTGTCCTCCATTTTAAAGTTTAACTTCCTTGTAGTTTCAGTAAACAAGCTTTTCCACCTGTTCTAATCAGTAGTTCAGATCTGTTCCCCTGTTCCCCTGCTCCGTCCTGACTCATCCTGGTCACCTGCTCTGGTCACCTGCTTTGATCCAGGTCACCCCTGGCTACCTGCTCTCACCTGCCTGTAACTGTCCTTCCTGCCAAACTACCAACCCTACCACTCCGGCTCGTACCCATGCTCTCTTTAAAACAGCCAATTGGGTGGCTCACGCCTGTAATCCCAGCACTTTGGGAGGCCGAGGCGGGCGGATCACGAGGTCAAGAGATCGAGACCATCCTGGTCAACATGGTGAAACCCCGTCTCTACTAAAAATACAAAAAAATTAGCTGGGCGTGGTGGCACGCGCCTGTAGTCCCAGCTACTCGGGAGGCTGAGGCAGGAGAATTGCTTGAACCCGGGCGGCGGAGGTTGCAGTGAGCCGAGGTTGCGCCACTGCACTCCAGCCTGGTGCCTGGTGATGGAGTGAGACTCTGTCTCAAAAAAACAAACAAACAAACAAACAAAAAAAAACAGCCAATTGGGATTAGTCTAGACTGTGTGGTCTAACCTAGCCAATAGGGGAATGTCACAGCAGCAGGGGCGACCTCTGTCAGGAATAAGTACCTCTTTCCCTCCCTTGTCCAGGTGTGGGCTTGCCATTGTTCCATCTGCGAGCTGCACCCTTCTCTGGAAGTAAATTGCCTTGCTGAGGAAATTTATAGTTGAGCGCTACTTCTTTTGTGGCACCAAAAATTTTACATATAACAGTAGAAAGTTCCAAAAATGTTCTTAGCCCCACACATCCACCAGCTGTAACTAATGCTGCAGATGATGATGAAGATGATGATGATCAGTTTTCTGAGGAAGGTGATGAAACCAAAACACCTACCCTGCAACCATCTTCTGAATTGCACAATGGATTAAAGTGACTTCTGCCCATAAACCTGTGGTCAGTTTAAAGCAAAGTGAATGTTTGAATTCTGGAATAAAAACTCTGGAGAAAATTAAGTCAAAGAAAATGAAGGAAAAATCCAAGAAGGAAGGTTGAGGGTTCTTCAGGAGTTTCCAGTCTTTTACTCTACCCTGAGCCCATTCCAGGTCCTGGAAAAGAAAATGTCAGGACTGTGGTGAGGACAGTAACTGTCTCCAGCAAACAGGGAAAATAACCTTTAGTTAGATTGTTTCTTACTGAGAGACTGGGAAACGAAAATTTTCAGCAGGCGGTGGCAGTGATCCTCCATTAAAGTGTAGCCTGGCACAGAGGCAAGGGGTAAGAAAGTTGAAGCTCCAGAAACGAACATTGACAAAACACCAAAGAAAGCTCAAGTTTCCAATCTCTGAAGGAGTGATTAGGTATGTTAGCTGGTCCAAATAATGAGTAGGCAACAGAGAATGTTAATAAAGTTGGTGAAATCCAAGTGAAGACATTAGAAGAAATTCTTGAAAAAGCCAGTCAGAAACGTGGAGAATTGCAAACTAAACTCAAGACAGAAGGACCTTTAAAAACTGATGGTTCTACTTAAGGAACAAGAAGCTCCTCCACTATCCATATCAAAACCTTCTCTGAGGTCCTGGCTGAAAAAAAAAAAAAACCATCCACAGCAGGAAGCAGAGAGACAAAAGAGCAAAAAGGATGCAACTTGCATCAAGCTAAAGACTGATAGTGAAATTAAAGAATAGTAGTTTTGCTGCCATTGTTGCCAGCAAAGGGCAATCAGAGGAGTCTGCAGGTGAAACAAAGTCTCGGCTGGAGGTTCACATCAAGATGCTGGAGGAAATTAAACTGGAGAAGGCACTGAGGGTACAGCAGAGCTCTGAGAGCAGCACCAGCTCCCCATCTCAACATGAGGCCACTCCAGGGGCAAGGCGGCTGCTGCCAATCACTAAAACGACAGGGATGAAGAAGAGAAGAAACTTCAGGAAAGAAATGAAGTTGATTCTCAGAGCAGTATTAGAACAGAAGCTAAAGAGGCTTCAGGTAAGACCACAGGAGTTGACATCACTAAAATTCAGGTCAGAAAGATGAGAGAGAAGCAGATGCAGAAACAGCAGGAGGGGGAAAAATCAGTCTTGACACCTCTTTGGGAGACGTAGCCTCTTGCAATACCCAAGTGGCAGAGAAACTAGTGCTCACCGCTGTACCAGGAATTGCACAGCACCTGACCAAGTGGCTTCCCACAAAGTCATCCCAGAAGGTGGAGGTAGAAACCTCAGGGATTGAAGACTCGGTATTGAATGTGAAATGTGCAGCACAGACCTTGGAAAAAGTGGGTAAAGCTAACCCCAAAGTGAATGTGAAGCCATCTGTGGTTCAAGTTGTGTTATCCCCCAAATTGGCCCAAAATGTAAGGCAGTGGAGAGGCACCCTGCTGTCACTGCTGCTGTGAAGCCACTCAGCTCCAGCAGTGTCCTACAGGAAATCTCAGCCAAAAAAGCAGCTGTGGCTGTTGTCCCACTCATCTCTGAGGGCAAATGAGTCACTCTGCCTGATGCAGAAAATCAGAGACAGTCTTGTGCTGCCTCCAACCCAGTCCTCTTTAGATCCCTCACCCTGGAGAGGTCTGGCCCTTCCTCATCCCAAATGAGCATGAAAACTCACCGACTCAGCTGTACCTTAACAGGAAAACCCCCACTCACTGTTGAGGATGATATTGAGAAAGTAATATGGTAGATTTCAGGAGGCAAATTGGAAGCTGAGATTGACCTGGATTCTGGGAAGGATGAAGATGACTTCCTGCTTGAGCTATCAGAAATCATTGATAGCTGAAGGTGGTAGTGAGGACACTTAAAAAAAAAAAAACTCGCCAAAAAATGGGACTTAAGTTTCATCTCTTTTTCTTTTTTTAAAGATGGGGTTTCACCATGTTGGTCAGGCTGGTCTTGAACTCCCAACCTCAGGTGATCTGCCCGCCTTGGCCCCCAAAGTGCTTAGATTACAGGCGTGAGCCAGCATGCCCAGTCCATCTTTTTTTTTTTTTAATTTGAGGCAGAGTCTCCCTCTGTCTCTGAGGCTGGAGTGCAATGGCACAATCTTGGCTCACTGCAACCTCCGCCTCCCAGGTTCAAGCGATTCTCCTGCCTCAGCTTCCCGAGTAGCTGGGACCATAGGTGTGTGTCAGCATGCCCGGCTAATTTTTGTATTTTTAGTAGAGATGGGGTTTCACCATATTGGCCAGGCTGGTCTCGAACTCCTAACCTGGTGATCCGCCTGCCTCAGCCTCCCAAAGTGCTAGGATTACAGGTGTGAGCCATTGCGCCCAGCCAAGTTTCATCTTTTGTAACACTTACCTGAGATGATGACTTCTTTAGTCTAAACTTGCCCCAAATCAGAATTATACCTCTGAATTATCTGTGTGTGTCCTGGATTCCTTGGGGTCAGATTTTTAAAGTTACTTTATAACCATTTTGTCCATTTGATGCCATTGTTTATCATCTTTTGAGAAAACAGTTAAGTCATACCCTTCTCTCCACAAAGAAGAGACTGAGAGGGGAGACCCAAGTGAAAGGATGCAAGTGAATTTAATGACTCCTTAAGGTGTTTGTCAGTTTTGGCTTTTTTTCTCCTTCATTGTATTCTTTATGTGTTGTCTTGATGTACTTAATGTTACCTGAGTTTGAAATGGATGAAGACAGCTGCTGCCATTAAGGACCAAATTTTATGCTACCACTAAACAAAAATACCCGCTCAGTCCATGTTAAATTGTATGTCTTTTTAAAGATAATTAGAGATTCAACTAAGCTTTAAAGAGGGCTGAGCAGCTCAGGAAGCCTGTAATGTGGGCTTAATAACTCTTTGGACCTGATTTTGATGCTTCTGCTGCTCTGCTAGTCTCTGAAGAGCAATGTCTAATTTATTATTACTGCAACTTTTAAAAAGACTTTAAAGTGCCTCAGGGCTCCCCTGAAACTGTTTTTTTTTTTTTTTTTTTTTTTTTGAGATGGAGTTTCGCTTTTGTTACCCAGGCCAGAGTGCAATGGTGCAATCTTAGCTCGTCGCAACCTCTGCTTCCCAGGTTCAAGCAATTCTCCTGCCTCAGCCTCCTGAGTGGCTGGGATTACAGGCATGTGCCCCCATACCCAGCTAATTTTGTATTTTTAGTAGAGATGGGGTTTCTCCATGTTGGTCAGTCTGGTCTTGAACTCCCAACCTCAGGTGAACCGCCTGCCTTGGCCTCCCAAAGTGCTGGGATTACAGGCGTGAGCCATCGTGCCCAGCCGAAACTAATTTTCTGTTTCTGGGATTCCTTGGATTCATTATATGAGATGGTGACATGATTAGAGGAATTCTTTTTCAGTATGAAAATTGTCCCTTTTCTTCTTATTCAGTACTTCCCTCCTTAGTTGAACTGAATTATCACAGGGACAAAATTTGGTTACTGCTCTATTTCTAACTCTCCCAACAAACCCCTTTTGCCCAGCATTTATTTGGTGGCCTGAGGGAAAAATGAGCTTATTTAAGCTGCCAATATTTATCTTTGGGCTATATCAGTACACACAATTGTACTGCACCAGGGATATTGAGATGCTCTGGGAGTATGTTGTATACCTGCCAGTTTTCTTCATTTCTCAGCTGAGTTTTCTTTCCTTGACGTTGGTTTCTTTCATATCACCTCAAGGTTTAGATCTATGAAGGAATAAGCAAGATGGGAATAACAGTCTTGAAAGGAGATATGTTGTATATAATCAGAAGGAGAAGGAAGGAAGGACTTGTCCATTTTGATACTTTGCTGTAGGTGGCCAGTTTTGTTTCTCGTAGAGAAATGTGACCCACCTGTCATGTCGGTGCCTAAGGAACTGCTGTTGTAAGTGTCTCATCAGGAGTTGAACTTCACGTAGCCTTGCTGGGAATATGGAAAAAGGAAGAAAGCCACAGGACTGTCCATGCAGTCTTGGGAAGATCTGGATAATTCTGCACAAGCAAAAATGACTTGAAATTTATGTATAGACACACCTCTACCAATCCGTCTTCAGCTGACTGAATGTTGTATGATACCCCTTCTCCAAAGCAAGTGTGGAATGTTCAGGTTTCACCACACATTTTCTACTTATTTCATTTTTGGAATCAGCTTACAGACTCCAGGTCCCTTTTGTATATATTCTTTATTCTTTCACTTTTTTAAAAAAAATAATTTTGTTTCACATTTAAGACACTTGGATTAGTGGATGTTTTGTGTTTTGCATTATTTGAACCATTTGCCCATACAGAAAGAGAAATACTTGTTTGGGTTTTAAATAAAACTGATGTAGGAAAGTAAAAAAAAAAAGAAAAGAAAAGAGAAGAAAAAAAAACGTGAATCTGTTGAGTGAAGGCCCTGGCCAGACAGGTTCTAGAGAGGAAACAGGCTCCAGTGGAAGGGGCTGCTCCGGGATTCCCATGCTACATGGGGAGCAAACAAAAAGCAGGTTTGCTCTGGTGGCTGAGTCTGTGACAGAGCATTCAGAGCCATGTAATTGACAGAGGACATGACCCAAGGAAAGAAGACAGACCTAAGAGCTTCTGAAATTGCCCAGGAAAACGAATATTCATGAAGGGTCTAAGCCAGCATGAAAGTGATGAGAAAGTATGACTTGGGTCCTTGAGGCATAAGGTGCCCACACCCAGCACTTCCTGAAGACCCTGGGAAGTTCATCACTGTCCGCCCCAGTGTCCTGGCTCAATGGGGGATATAGGTCTCCCAGGTGGCTACAGTGGGGAAACAGATGAGACTCCAAATAGCTTAGACCAACCATCCAAGGCGAATTTTGACAAGGGGGAAAGCCTGTTTTGGTGAAGACTCAAGCAAGGAGAAACTGCACATTGAAAGCAATGCTCAGAGTCATGCCTGATGGAGAAAATCACCTGTGTGTTTCAGTTGAGAACTGTACATGGCCCATTGAGGAATTCCTCACTGGGATGGGAATTTCTGCTTCAGGCAGGGATGGTGGCTGTGGCCCCGAGGCAGAACCAGATGAAGAGGCTTGGAGACTGAGGACTAGAGTGGTGCGCATTGGGAGGGACACCGTGAATGGCTCCAGCCCGAGCACTGACTGTGGAGAGTTCCAGGGGGAGCAGGGACACAGATGTGACCAGCCCAGGGGCCGACCATAGTTTTAGGGGCTGGATGCAGTGGTCTATAGACCAGCGAATGAGACTACTGGGGTCCAGGACTGCAACCTTGCCCCTCCAGCCTTTACAGGTTTGCAATAGCTGAGATCATAGAAGCTGTGTTTTGTGACCATAATTGAGCTCAGTTAAAATCAAGAACAGAATTACAAGAAATGCTCCAATCACTTAGAAATGAAACACTCTACTATAAAAAGATCAATGGGTGATTAAATACTCTTTGAAATTGTTGTGAAAGTGTCTGTGGTCAGCCCCCGGGCTGTGATGTATGGACATCACAGGGACAATGAATAAACCCTCCTCTACTGTGGCCTCCTGCTGGGATAGTTGGGGGGACAATGCTTTTGCTTCCTAGACGGCCTTTGATTTGCTGAGAGTATTAGGGTCTGTGAAGCACAGCACTAATCTCTTACATTGTAAGGCCTGTGATGACATGATCTTTCTCTATTTACGTTTTCTTCTTATGGCCAACTATGGACAGATCAGAATGCCTGGAAACACTGCACTCTGTGATCACCTCCATCCCATTTGCACTGAGCTATATAGTTCCTCACGAGGGAGTGTATTCTATTTTGTTTTTATTCCTAGTTTTGTCTCCACGCGAAGTGAGGGGTTTAGATTGATCAATCCATAGGTAGACCTCAAACTGCAATCTCAGTTGCCCTGTCACAGGAACTTGTTGGCTGTCACACCTATTCACCAGATTGCAACCTCAATCTGAGGACAATCAGCCCCAAATGTGGGGTCATCTCCCTATGCCTGTGTCCTGGCCAGATCTAGGCCAAGGTATTTTTCATGCTCCTGGCAGCTCCCTTTTATTTTTTCCAAATATTGTCTTGCCTTCAGCCAGATGGTGGTAGGATTTTTCTAATCTGCAATTAACAGGGGTCCAGTGTGGCACTGGTGATGCTTTTTCTATGATTTCTCTCTGCCTTCCTTTTTCCGCACTGAATGAGATGTGTTTAATTTCATTTCTCCTTTACCAGTCTGGCTTTTGCACTTGCTCTTGGTATTTTCATGTATAGATAACAATTTTTATTACCTTTTTGAAAAAATGATGTTAACAAGATCATTTTTGTCATTGTTGTCTTATTTGAGACCCCTCCATTTCATGTACATATGTTCCCTCTTACTCCCATTTTCCTTCTACCGTGAAATGAGTTCATAAATGCCTAATAGTGAAGCTCATTCAGAAATGTTTGGTATTAAACTGTAAAGAAGTATTACAATTATGCATCTGTGGGTACGTTTCTGCAACTAATCGCTTCTCTTCTCATCTTCCAAGGTCAAATGGAGGTGGACAGCCAGCAGGGGAAGTCACCTCTGCAGCCTGGGCTGACAGTTGTCGTGTTATGTCTGTGCTAAGCCATTTAGGCAAACTTCCAGAATCTTGGTTAGTTCAACTCCTTGAGCTAAGAAAAGGTATGATCTGCTTTCCATGATGTAGCCCCACGATCATTTATTTTGGAATTCACATATGCCATTGTGTGGCTGAATTTTGTGTACCTCTGCTCCTTGATTTTACCATCCACCTAACCTATTCAGAACCATCATAGTGACCCCTTGATTAGATTGAATCGCAAAACCTGATATTCCCCCAAAAGAGTGATTCATAAGCCAGTGTTCCAACTTTGAATTACAGGGAGACATGAGAAGGCCAAGAAGGTCAAAAATTGTCCTTGGGACAGCTCATTCTCTTCTTTTAGGGAAACTAACTTAGAAACCCAAATGAGTTTCAGAAACTGAATCTAGACCCCAGGCAAACAGAATGAAATGAACTTCGGTGATAAAAATTTGTTTATCAAATAGATAATGAGCATCTGCCATGAACAGAGCATGACATTGGGTTCTTTTTTTTTTTTTTTTTGCTGAAGAGGTGAGTTACCGATAAAACCCATCCTTGTGAATGAGGACTTGATTTACAGGGATTATGGACCAACAGATATAATTCCTTTGGTCTTGTTAGTTTTGAATATTGACTATCCTCATCATTTTCAATGTCATTCCTGAAATTGGGTGAAATTTACCATTGCTCTCAGCCACTAGAAGAGTCTTTTCTGTGGGTGTTTTGTGTCTGTGTGTGTGTGTGTTTGTGTGTGTGTGTGTGTGTGTGTGTGTGTGTGTTTAAAGTGTCTGCTGCCCTTTTTGTTTTTATGTGTGAAGCTTTTTCAAAATTGGGGGAGAGACATTGTTATTTCCTATATTTACTTCACATTATTTGTGTATTTTTTCTCAGTCTCTGTCTTTTGCCCATAACCCTAGCAGAAATGTCCATCCCTGTCCTTAGTGAGGAGATGAGGAAATTAGATTCTTTTTCTTTTTTTTCGAGAGAGTCTCACTCTGTCCGCAAGACTGGAGTATAATGGTGTGATCTTGGCTCACTGCAACCTCTGCCTCCCGGGTTCAAGGGAATCTCATATCTCAGCCTTCTAAGTTGCTGGGATTATAGACAGGTATGTGCCACCATGATCAGCTAATTTTTTTTTTTTTTTTTTGTACTTTTAGAAGAAACAGGGTTTTGCTCTGTTGGCCAGCCTGGTCTCAAACTCCTGACCTCAACTGATCAGCCTGTCTTAGCCTCCCAAAGTGCTAGGATTACAAGCATGAGCCACCATGCCCAGCCATAAAGTAGATTCTTTATCCTTCATTGGTAAGGCTGTGGCAGCTAATAATCACCAATTATTGGTCCCTGACTCACAACAACCTCTTTAACTGCTGGTGAGTAAGCCATTGGTTCCAGACTTTCATGAATTTCTGATGATTTCCTATTGACCAAACACCAAACCACACAGAATTTTCAGTCTACAATGAGCTGGAGAGCAGCTCCAAGCTACCTTCTTCCTCAAACTGCTGCTCTGTTGTAGGCATTATAACTGTCTGTGGACCAGAGCTTGTCCAGGCACAGGGTTGGCATTCACCTTGTCAGCTGTACAGTCCATTGGAGAGGATGTATATCTTTCAGAGAGGATTATTCGCATGTGATTTTATTATTCCCACCACTCTTAACACCTGTGCAGGGTATTTTAGTTTTCATCATTAATGCATTTTATGGTTCCATTCTCCTTACCTGGTTGACTCAAGATTTCAGCTCATTCTTTCCATCCATGGGCATTGTTGCCTGACCCTAATGACTTGGTCAATATTCATCTTCATAAACCCTGCTGGAACCACGCACCTCTCATTTGCAGCAGTCCCAAGGTTGTTGTTTTACAAATGTGTACTCAGTTTATTGATGCAAGTTTTCCTGGAGTATTCACTCCATAATCACAGGGGCAGTATCTGGTTTTGCCCATCCTGTATGGCATGGTGAAGATGACCAGCAAATGATCTTTTAACAAATGAATGATTAATTTATGAATGAACACACTGCTAAATGAGTGATGTTCATGTTTAATGTAAAAGAATGCTCATGGTGCCAGGCTTCCCTGTGGGGGAGTTGAGGGTGAAAAGTGAGTAGTGTGGTAGTGATTGTGAAAGAAACTCATCGGGTTTCCACGTCCCTAGAGAGAACAGCGGCAAGAGGATGACGCTGCACCAACCACCCCAACTCCTAGTCTTCTAGTGCAAGCCAAGACTTCAAAAACAATTTCAGGGAAATTTAATATCAGCTCGCCAAGCTCTTCATTCACTAACAGGAGCTCCTCTTTAGTTTTTCTTCCTATCAGGAGGATCAGAACTTCTGAGTTTCCAAATTTCTCAGCAGTAGAGTGGCTCGTGGGGACTCCTCCTGTGCATCTCCCCCCACCATGAGCAGAGTGCTCCAGGGAAACACAGGGGAGGCATGGAATGTTCTGGGTGATGGGATAGGGACATGAGGTTGGGAATATAGAAAAGCATATCTGAGTACTCAGGGACACATCAAGTTTGATTTGCAAATAAATAAATAATAATAAACAAGTGTGGGAGGAGCCCAGAGAAAAGCGTGAGAGAAATTGACAAGGTATAAACTAAGTGGCTTGCGAGGGACATCAGATAGCCAGGGGAACCTAAACAGACAGGTGCACATGGTAGAACAGGGAAGGGTTGGTGGCTGGAGAAAAGGATGGGCCAAATGGAGGGGGAGCTTCCAATTTTCTCTGTGGGTCATGATGACGGAATGGGTGATGGAGAGGTGGGACACCCTCAGATTTTGCTACCCCACTGCTTTTTTTTTTTTTTTTTTTTCAAATCTCAGGTCAAAATAATATAGACTTTTCATACCTCTTAGAATCATTACTATAAAAAAGGCAAACTAGCAAACTGATAAATTTCATAATAACATTGTAACAAGGATGTGCAGAGGTAGCAACCCTTGTGCATTCTTACTGGGAATGTAAAATAGTGCAACTGCCATGGAAGAGTATAGGGGCCTCTCAAATCAAAACAGAAAATACCATAGAATCAAGGAATTTCTCCTATGAGGCCATATCCACAAAAGCTGAAGTCAGGATCTTGCAGAGACATTGCATATGCATGATCTTAAGGACACTATTCTCATGAGTCAGGAAGGGGAACCAACCCACTGCTCACCCCCCAGATAAATGGATGAAGCAAATCTGGGTATACATGGAATGGAATCTTATTCACTTTCTAGGGGGAAGAAAATTCATACACAGGTTGTAGAATTCAATGTGAATAAGCCTTTCCAGAGGCTTGAGGGAAAAAAAATGTTGGAAGTTACTGTTTAATGACAGAGAGTTTTAGGTTTCCATGAAAAATATTTCTGAATATTGTGGTCGCACAACATGTACTTAATACGACTGAGGTGCACACTGAGCAATGCTTCAGATGGCACCTTTTACGTTTTTGTATCACAATGAAAAAAATTTAATCACCTGGGCTTGAAGTCTATATATATATATGTGTGTGTGTGTATGTATACATACACGTGTATGTGTGTACATGTATATATGTATACATATATACATGTATACATACATATTGATATGTGTATATATATACACACATGTATAGACTTCAAGCCCATTTTATATATTAAAAAATATAAACTATGTATATATAAATATATATATTTTAGACAGAGTCTCACTCTGTTGCCAGGCTAGAGTGCAGTGACATGATCTTGGCTTACTGCAACCTTTGCTTCACGGGTTCAAGTGATTCTCCTGCTTCAGCCTCCCGGGTAGCTGGGACTATAGGCATGCATTACCATGCCCAGCTAATTTACTTTTATTTTAATTTTAGTAGAGATGGGGTTTCACCATGTTGGCCAGGATGGTTTCTATCTCTTGATCTTGTGATCCACCTGCCTCGGACTCCCAAAGTGTTGGGATTACAGGTGTGAGCCACTGTGTCCAGCCTGAAGTCAATATTATACCTTCCAAGCACCTGAATTCGGAGCTACCTGCTTCTGTATATTCAAAACCAAGAAGGCCTTGAGCACATTCTCTTTCCTAAGCCCTCTCTTTCTGTTGACTCATTCATTCAGCCAACAAACCATTTTTTTATCCTGTGAACACACAAACATTGGCTTGGCTTCATAGAATAGAATGTTCCATGAAAATCCAGTCACCAAACCAAGTGAGCTGATTTTATTTGGAAACATGCAGGTCCTGCAAAAACTTCTGTAGCTAATGAGAATAGTGATAATAAAAAGGGTAACAATAGTTTTTCAATTTGTATGTCCTGCAAAACAGAATTTATCATATTCACATCCTTGTTACCAAAGTACAAGATATAAACTATTACATTTCCAATATTATAGTTGAGGCAACTGACTTACAGAAAATAAGAAGCCTGTCCACACTTGAACAGTTTGAAAGCCAGAAGGTCTGGCTCAGGCACTGATGGTGTGTGAGTTGTGAAGTAATGAAATGGTCCTCTCAGTCCATACATCTGGCAGTGGTGACACGTAAGGTGGGCTGGAGATAGATGCAGATTAGTTTCTATCTCAGCTGCTCTTGGCATTTTACTTTGTGTCTCAAATGAACTATTCTAATCAATTATGCCTTACACTAGCTCCTTCATTTAGTTTATTTCTTTTTTTCTGCTTTTCCTTTTGAAAAAAGATCCCGTACTGACAAATGCTGGTGGGATGAGGAGCGACAGGAACTCTCATTCATTGACTGGTGGGAATACAAAATGTTGCAACCACTTGGAAGATGGTGTGGCAGTTTCTTACTAAAGTGAGCATATTCTCACCACTAATTCCAGGAAGTGTGCTCCTTGATATTGAATTAGTTGGAATTTTGCTTCTATACAAAAATGTGGACACAGATATTCATAGCAGCTTGACCAAAAACTTAAAACTGAGAAGTAACTGTGAAGTCCTCTAATAGGTGCAGGGATTATTACCTTTTGGTACATACAGACAGTGAAATATGACTCACCATCAAGAAGAAATGAGCTATTATGCCAATAAAAGACAAAGAGGAATCTCAATATATGACTAAGTGAAAGAAGCCAATCTGAAAAAGGTGATCTACTATAGAATATCAACCATATGACATTGTGGAAACGATTCTGTTTTTATTTGTGTAGGTTTTTGGGGGAATAGGTGGTGTTTGGTTACACGAGTAGGTTATTTATTAGTGAATTGTGAGATTTTGGTGCACCCATCAACTTAGTATATACTAAATCCAATTTGTAGTCTTTTATCCTTCCCACCCCTCCCACCCTTTCTCCCAAGTCCCCAAAGTTCATTGTATCATTCTTACGCCTTTCCATCCTCATAGCTTAGCTCCCACTTATGAGTGAGAACATACAGCGTTTGGTTATTTCTGAGTTACTTCTTTTAAAATAATACTCTCCAGTTTCATCCAGGTTGCTGAGAATGCCACCAATTCCTTTTTTATGGCTGAGCAGTATTCCATGGTATATATATATACACACACACACACACACACACACATATATATATATATACACATAATTTCTTTTTCCACTTGTTGATTGATGGACATTTGGGCTGGTTCTATATTTTTGCAATTGCAAATTGTGCTGCTATAAACATGCATGTGCAAGTATCTTTTTTGTATAATGACTTTTTTTCTTCTGGGTAAATATTCAGTAGTGGGATTGCTGGATCAAATGGTAGTTCTACTTTTAGTTCTTTAGGGAATCTCCACACTGTTTTCCATAGTGGTTGTACTAGTTTACATTCCCATCAGCAGTGTAGAAGTGTTTCTTTTGTACCTCATTCATGCCACCATCTAATTTTTTTTTGATTTTTTGATTATGACCACTCTTGCAGGAGTAAGGTGGTATCACATTTGTGGTTTTGATTTATATTTCAATGATCATTAATGATATTGAGCATTTTAAAAGTATATTTGTTGGCCATTTGTGTATCTTCTTTTGAGAATTATCTATTCATGCCCTTAGCCCATGTTTTGATGGGACTGTTTGTTTTCTCCTGCTAATTGGTTTGAACTCCTTGTAGATTGTAAATATTAGTCAGTTTTCAGATGTATAGATTGTGAAGATTTTTCTCTTACTCTGTGGGTTGTCTGTTTACTCTGCTGACTGTTCCTTTTGCTGTACAAATCTCTTTAGTTTAATTAAGTTACAGCTATTTATCTTTGTTTTTGTTGCATTTGCTTTTGGGTTCTTGGTTGTGAAATCTGCCTGAGGCAATGTCTAGAAGGGTTTTTCCAATGTTATTCTCCAAAATTTTTATAGTTTCAGGTCTTCAGTTTAAGTCCTTAATCCATCCTGAGTTGATTTTTGTATAAGGTGAGAGATGAGAATCCAGTTTTATTCTCCTATATGGGGCTTGCCAATTATCTCAGCACAATTTACTGAGTAGGGTGTCCTCTTCCCACTTTACGTTTTCATTGCCGAAGATAAGTTGGCTGTAAGTATTTGGGTTTATTTCTGGGTTCTCTCTTCTGCTCCACTTGTCTATGTGCCTATTTTTATACCAGTGCCATGCTGTTTTGCTGACTATGACCTTATAATACAGTTTGAAATCAGGTAATATGATGCCTCCAGATTTGTTTTTTTTTGCTTAGTCTAGCATTGGCTATGCAGGCTCTTTTTTGTTTCCATATGAATTTTAGAATTTTTTTTTCTAATTCTGTGAAGGATGATGGTGGCATTTTGATGGGAATTGAGTTGAATTTTTAAATTGCTTTTGGCAGTACAGTCATTTTTACAATATTGCTTCTACCCATCCATCAGCATGGGATGTGTTTCCATTTGTGTCATCTATGATTTCTTTCAGCAGTGTTTTGTAGTTTTCCTTGTAGAGGTCTTTTGACTCCTTGGTTAGGTATATTCTAAGTTTTTTTTTTTGTTTTTGTTTTTCAAAGCTATTATCAAAGGTGTTGAGTCCTTGATTTGGTTCTCTGCTTGGCCACATTTAGTGTATAGAAGAACTACTGATTTGTGTACATTAATTTTGTATCCAGAAACTTTGCTGAATTCTTTTGTCAGTTCTAGGAGCTTTCTGTAGGAGTCCTTAGGGTTTTCAAGGTAAACTATCATATCATCAGCAAACAGTGACAATTTGACTTCCTCTTTACCTATTTGGATGTCCTTTATTTCTTTCTCTGGTCTGATTGCTCTGGCTAGGACTTCCAGTACTATGTTGATAAGGAGTGGTGAGAGTGGGCATCCTTATCTTGTTCCAGTTTTCAGAGGGAATGCTTTCAACTTTTCCCCATTCGGGTTTTATGTTGGCTGTGGGTTTGTCATAGATGGCCTTTATTACATTAAGGTATGTCCCTTGTATGCTGATTTTGCTGAGAGTTTTAATCATAAAGCGATGCTGGATTTTGTCGAACTCTTTTTTTGCATCTATTGAGATGATCATGTGATTTTTGTTTTTAATTCTGTTTTTGCGGTATATCACATTTATTGACTTGCATATGTTAAACCATCCCTGCATCCTTGGTATGAAACCCAGTTGATCATGTTGGATTATCTTGCAGATATGTTGTTGGATTCTGTTAGCTAGTATTTTGGTAAGAATTTTAATGTCTGTGTTCATCAAGGATATTGATCTGTAGTTTTCTTTTTTGGTTATGTCCTTTCCTGGTTTTGGTATTAGAGTGATCTGTAGTTTTCTTTTTGGTTATGTCCTTTCCTGGTTTTGGTATTAGGGTGATACTGGCTTCATAGAATGAATTACGGAGTTTTCCTTTTTTCTTTATCTTGTAAAATAGTGTCAAAAGCATTGGTACCAATTCTTCTTTGAATGTGTGGCAGAATTCTGCTGTGAATCCGTCTGGTCCCAAACTTATTTTTGTTGGTAATTTTTAAATTACCATTTCAATCTCGCTGCTTGTTATTGGTCTGTTCAGGGTATCTTCTTCTTCCTGGTTTAAGCTAGCTAGCACGGTTGTATATATTCATTCAGGAATCCAGAAATTTATTAATCTCTTCTAGGTTTTCTAGTTTATGTGTGTAAAGGTGTTCATAGTAGCCTTGAATGATCTTTTGTGTCTCACTGATGTCAGTTGTAATGTCTTCTGTTTCATTTCTTAGTGAGGTTATTTGGATTTTCTCTATTCTTTTCTTGGTTAATCTTGCTAATGGTCTATCAATTTTATTTATCTTATGAAAGAACCAGCTTCTTGTTTCATTTATCTTTTGTGTTGTTTTCTTGTTTCAATTTCACTTAGTTCTGCTCTGATTTTGCTTATTTCCTTTCTTCTGCTGGGTTTGAGTTTGGTTTGTTCTTGTTTCTGTGGCTACTTGAGGTGTGACCTTAGGATGTCAGTTTGTGCTCTTTCACTCCTTTTCATGAGGCATTTAGGGCTATGAAATTTTCCTCTTAGCACCGTCTTTGCTGTATTCCAGAGGTTTTGATAAGTGTGTCATTATCATCATTCAGTTTGAAGAATTTTTAAATTTCCATCTTGATTTTGTTTTTGACCTAATCTCTCATTCAGGAGCAGGTTATTTAATTTCCATGAATTTTCATGTTGTTGAAGGTTTCTTTTGGAGTTGATTTCCAGTTTTATTCCACTGTGGTCTGAATGAGGGCTTCAATTTTCTTAAATTTATTGAGGCTTGTTTTATGTCCTGTCATATGGTCTATCTTGGAGAAAGTTTTATCTGCTGTTGAATAGAATGTGTATTCTGCAGTGGTTGGATAAAATGTTATATGTGTGTGTGTGTGTATGTGTGTGTGTGTGTGTGTGTGTGTGTGTGTGTGTGTGTGATGATAAGTGCATTTGTTCCAGAGTGTAGTTGAAACTCATGGTTTCTCTGTTGACTTTCTGTCTTGATGACCTGTCTAGTGCTGTCAGTGGAGTATCGAAGTCCCCCCACTATTATTGTTTTGCTGTTTATCTAATTTCTTAGGTCTATTAGTAAGTGTTTTACAAATTTGGGAGCTCCAGTGTTAGGTGCATATATGTTTAGGATTGTGATATTTTCCTGTTGGACAAGGCCTTTTACCATTATATAATGTCCCTCTTTGTCTTTTTTCACTGATGTTGCTTTAAAGTTTGTTTTGTTTGATATAAGAATATCTACCCCTCCTTGCTTTTGGTATCTATTTGCATGAAATGCCTTTTCCCACCTACTTTAAGTTTATGTGAGTCTTTATGTGCTAGGTGAGTCTCCTGAAGCAGCAGATGGTTGGTGAGTTGTTATCCATTCTGTGGTTCTGTATCTTTTAAGTGGAACATTTAGGCCACTTACATTCAGTGTTAGTACTGAAATGTGAGGTACCATTGCATTCATCATGCTCTTTGTTGTCTGCATACTTTGGTTTTCTTGTTTTTGCTTTTTTAAAACTCAACATTGACATTTTATTTTCTGAAGTTTATCATTTTTACAAAACAAAACAAAACAAAAAACAGTTATCAAAAACAGCAGAGAGTTTATAGAATTTCTGCACCAGTTTTCACATAAGTCAGTGATTATGAAACTGGCATTCAATGTAAATACTAAGCACAGGTTGATTTTCCTCTCAGTCAGATGGTTTGTTTTGGAGCTACTGGAGACTTATAACTTTTTGTAAGCACCAGTCATTTTTTTGAGAACAGATTTGGTTTGTCCAACAAAGTAAATAACTTTTTGCTGTGTGGCAGTTTCTTTTTTAAAAAAATGCTGAGCTAAAACACAGAATGTGTTTTTGTTTGGAGCTGAACCAAATCTTTTGCAATCCCAATTACCCTGAAGAACACTGAAGACATTTATGGATCATATTAAATGATATCTTAAGTACTAGTTGTATACTTCATAATGTCTAAGGCAGCTATTGTATTTCTTTTTTTAAAATTGTACTTTAGGTTCTGGGGTACATGTGCAGATCGTGCAGGATTGTTGCATAGATACATGGCAAGGTGGTTTGCTGCCTCTATCCCCCCCATCACCTATATCTGGCATTTCTCTCCCACATCTATCCCTCTCCACTCTCCTCACCTCCCACTCTCCCTCCCCTAGCACACTCCCAACAGACTCCAGTGTGTGATGCTCTCCTCCTGGTGTCCATGTGTTCTCATTGTTCAACACCCACCTATGAGTGAGAACATGTGGTGTTTGATTTTCTGTTCTTGTGTCAGTTTGCTGAGAATGATGGTTTCCAGATTCATCCATGTCCCTACAAAGACATTAACTCATCGTTTTTTATGGCTGTGTAGTATTCCAAGGTGTATATGTGCCACATTTTCTTTGTCCAGTCTGTCATTGATGGGCATTTGGATTGGTTCCAGGTCTTTGCTATTATCAACAGTGCTGCAATGAACATACATGTGCATGTGTCCTTATAATAGAATGATTTATAATCCTTTGGGTATAGACCCAGTCATGAGATTGCTGGGTCAAATGGAATTTCTGTTTCTAGATCCTTGAGGAATTGCCACACTGTCTTCCACAATGGTTGAACTAATTTACACTCCCACTAACAGTGTAAAAGTGTTCCTATTTCTCCACATCCTCTCCAGCATCTGTTGTCTCCAGATTTTTAATGATTGCCATTCTAACTGGCATGAGGTGGTATCTCGATGTGGTTTTGATTTGCATTTCTCTAATGACCAGTGATGATGAGCATTTTTTCATATGTTTATTGGCCTCATATATGTCTTCTTTTGTACCTACTATATTTCTAAAGAAAGTAGCATTTCATTCAGAGGCTGCCCAGAGTTAGAATTATATCATAGTTTCCACATTCTTTCTGATTTTCAGTTTTTCCAGAGCCATATTATTGGAACAAAAGTTTGATGTTCATACCCAACAACCACTGATATATTATAGGTACATTTGTATAGGGCAAGACTTCTTGTTCTGAACCCTGGGTGACCACAAACTAATTGATAGGCCATGATTATTGGATGCTGAGGGAAAGCGGCATACTTAAACCCACATTACAGATAATCTGGAGGCAAGCAGAAACAAAGCTGGACCTTGGACGTGGTGTTCACCTACCACTTATTCCAAAAACATATTTTACTTAAATAAGGGAAGTATGATCCAGTTTCACAATGTTAATATCTGCCAGTCTGAAAACATGTTTTGCTTAAATAAGGGAAGTATGGTCCAGTTTTGCAGTGTTAATAGCTGCCAGTCTTTCATCTTTTCGTAAATATCATTTCCTGACTAGCAATGAGCTAGGAAACTGGCCTCAGATTCTGACCAAAACTCTCGGTATTAGTTAAAAATAATACAAAACAAAACAAAAAAACCACCCAACAGGAGTAAAAGTTGCACAATTAAACTTCATTGTAAGTTATACTATATATAGACTGGTATAAACACCACTGAAGTGGTTTTGAGAGGATGAAACACTTCTATTGAAACACAATTTCTTCTATGTTATCCGAATTTTCATTAAAGGAAAACTGCTATGTAATTTTCTTCTATGCACATACGAAGAAGGAAGCAAGAAAGCAAAGCTGAGAGAAACAGACGCTACCTGCAGGGCAGCAGTGGTCTTTGGTTGTTTTCATCTCGTACCAGCAATTCCCACTCCCGAGGCAGATATCCACGTCCTGCCAGACCATATGGTTTTTCCTGCAGTGAAGACAAGAACAGTGGACACTACTCCTCCAGAAGCAAGAGCCTTTTCATGCCCTTGTAATAACACAGCACTGCTGTTGTTGGAGTGGCTCTCAGATCTTTACAAATTGCTTCAGTAGGAGATCCACACCATTCTTGTCCAGAGATTGAACTGCCTTTTCAATATCATTAGCTTTAAAAGAGATGAGCACCATCATTCTCAGCAAACGGACACACGATCAGACAACCAAATACCACATTTTCTCACTCATAAGTGGGTGTTGAACAATGAGAACACATGGACACAGGGAGGGGAACATCACACACCGGGGCCTGGGGGGTGAGGGACTAGGGGAGGAATAGCACGGGGTGGGGGGATTGGGGAGGGATAGCATTAGCAGAAATACCTAATGTAGATGACGGGGGAGATGGATGCAGCAAACCATCACCACGGCACGTGTATACCTATGTAACAAACCTGCACGATCTGCACATGTACCCAGAACTTAGAGCATAATAAATAAATTAAAAAAAAAGCTGAATACCTTCAAGACAATGCTGCCTTCCCGATCTTTCACCACCTGACTCTTTGTGTCATGTTTTCTTGCCGCAGGCATGAGTCCACCTTGCTCTTGTCGGCCTGACCTGGTCCGTTGCCCCCATTTTCTTCATCCATGAACTTGTTCTCATCATATTCATCCATGTCCACCTTCCGGAACTGGCCAACTACACTGCGTTCTTCAACATCCCAATTCCACCAGCGGCAAAGGCCTCTTCTTGGTGCTGCCTCTATCTCAGCAAGCCCCCTGTTTTTGCTTTTCTAATTTTGGCACAGTGGCGCAATCTCAGCTCACTGCAACCTCTGCCTCCCAGGTTCGAGATTCCCCTGCCTCAGCCTCCCAAGTAGCTGGGACTACAGGTGCATGCGACCACACCCGGCTAATTTTTTCTATTTTAGTAGAGACGGGATTTCACCATGTTGGCCAGGATGGTCTCGATCTCCTGACTGCATGATCCACCTGGCTCAGCCTCCCAAAGTGCTAGGATTATAGGCATGAGTCACCGAGGCAAGCCAGGAATAATTTGCTGGGTTTTTTGTTTTGCTTTTTGGATTTTTTTTGAGATGGAGTTTCACCCTTTCACCCAGGCTGGAGTGCAGTGTTGTGATCTTGGCTCACTGCAACCCCTGCCTCCTGGGTTCAAGCGATTCTCCTGCCTCAGCCTCCTGAGTAGATAGTAGATAGGCACCCACCAACACACCTGGCTAATTTTTGTATTTTTAGTAGAGATGGGGTTTTACCATGTTGGCCAGGCTGGTCTCAAACTTCTAACCTTCGGTGATCTGCCCGTCTCGGCCTCACAAAATTCTAAGATTACAGGCGTGAGCCACTTGTTTTTGCTTTCTTACTTGTATTTTTGTTGTATAGGTCCTGTGTGATTTGTGCTTTAAAGAGGTTCTGTTTTGATATGATTCCAGGGTTTGTTTCAAGATTTAGAGCTCCTTTAGCAGTTCTCGTAATAGTGGTTTGGTAATGGCGAATTATCTCAGCATTTGTTTGTCTGAAAATGATTGTATCTTTCCTTCATATATGAACATAAGTTTCACTGGGTACAAAATTCTTGGCTGATAATTGTTTTGTTTGAGGAGGCTGAAGATAGGGCTCTAATCCCTTCTAGATTGCAGGGTTTCTGCTGATAAATCTGCTGTTAATATGATAGGTTTTCCTTTATAGGTTACCCGGTGCTTCTGTCTCATGGCTCTGAAGATTCTTCCCTTTCTCTTGGCTTTAGATAACCTGATGACAAGGTGCCTAGGTGAAGATCTTTTTGTGATGAATTTTATAGGTGTTTTTTTGAGCTTCTTGTGTTTAGATGTCTAGGTATCTAGCAAGGCCAAGGAGGTTTTCCTCAATTATCTCCCCAAATATGTTTCCAAATCTTTAGATTTCTCTTCATCCTCAGGAATACCAATTATTCTTAGGTTTGGTCATTTAACAGAATCCCCAAACTTCTACTTCTTGGAGGCTTCGTTCATTAAATTGTTTTTCTTTCCCTTTGATGGATTGGGTTAATTAGAAAATTTTGTCTTCGAGCTGTGAATTTTTTCTTCTGCTTGTTCAATTCTATTGCTAAGACTTTCCAGTGCATTTTGCATTTCTCTAAGTGTGTCCTTTATTTCCTGAAGTTGTGATTTTTTAATTTAAGCTATCTATTTCACTGATAATTTCTTCCCTCATATCTTGTATATATTTTTAAAAAATTTCCTTAAATTGGACTTCACCTTTTTCTGGTGCCTCCTTGATTAGCTTAATGATCAACCTTCCAAATTTCTTTTCAGCCAAGTCAGGGATTTCTTCTTGGTTTGGATCCATTGCTGGTGAGCTACTGTGATTTTTTTCGGGGTGTTAAGAACCTTGTTTTGTCATATTACCAGAATTGTTTTTCTTGTTCCTTCTCATTTGGGTAGGCTGTGTCAGAGGGAAGATCTGGTTATTAATCACCGACCACAGGATGGCTAGGTCCCCTTGGTGCACCCCTTTGTCTCCTGGTCCCATGCCAGGTTGACACATTGCCTCATTACTGGGAGGGATTAAGATGCCTACCTGGAGAATAAATAGAGTGGTGCTGGGTGCTCATCACAGTGAGTTCCTTGATTCCTGCCATGCGCAACTGAACACCACAAGCAGCTGCCTTGTCATGAAGCTTCTGATCGTCCTCATGCTGGCTGTCATCCCACTGCATCGCTATGCAGGTGAGTTCTGTGCAAAGAGGATTTTCCCTAGGTTTGGGGTTATTGCCTGGGACCCTGTGGAAGAACTCCTGGTCCTCAAGCCCCAGCACAGGTCAGTCACTGTACAACGGGTCTGGGTGTAATGGGCCTTAGGACCCCCATTAATTCCAGACAATCAAGCAGGCAGTTCTGTCATGGGCTTTCCCTTGCATTGGAGCTGCATGCAGCATCTCATGGTACTCAGTGTTCCACCACGGTCACACTGACCATGGAAACCAGGATAAGTCTCAGGATCGAATATTGGAATTTGTTACTTCAGTGGGCAGGAGAGAGAGGTATGGAGGCCCAATCACATCTGGATCCACAAATCACAAAACAATCACGGTGTTGTTAAATGTGGAAAGAAATGGGAAACCTCCCAGAATAGAGGTCCAGGCTGCAGAGTGTGACCCAGTGTCTCTCACCCTGTAGGACTCACTCTGTGTTCTCAGGATTGATCTGAGCCATTCTGGGATGCCCTTTCACTCGCAGTTTTTCAGGCTTAAGGCAGACTGGGGAGGAGAACTCACATCCCTGGAGTCTCCTTCCAGCACTGAAGATTCAGTAAGAGGAAAAAACCCTGACTGCTGGAATCAGCACCAATATATTCTGTATGTGGCCTGCCTTGTGCAATTCACAAAGCTCATTCACATCCCCTGCCTCATTTGTTTCCAAAGTGGGTGTGGATGGGTGAAAAGCTGACAAGCTCACAGTCAACTAAATAGAAAATAGTAGAGCCCAGAGCACAACTATCTCATGAGAATCTAAGTCCTGAGCTCTTTCCAGTCCCCCACGGGGGCTGCCACCACAGATACCCTCGTGAGCAAAAGTTCTCTTTCACATTCCTTGTTGATGCTGATAAGAGAGTTAACAGAGCTAATGAACAATATCCTAGACCCATTCATCTGAAATCCTTGGGACCCCTAATAGAGGCTGTAAATGATAAAAGGGAAGCATTGCATGACTTTGAACCAAGAAAGGCCAAGCAGAGTTTGCTGTGCCTCTCCAGTGAGAGCACCTCATTTCTTAAAGGTCCTCTTCACCAAAGGTACATGGGGTTGAGCTTCTCTGAACTTGGAGGATTGGGAGAATTTGCACAGCCTGAGTTTATGCTCCCAGAATTGAGAACTTGGCACCCTGCACCATAATCTTTCTGAAGCTCAGTCACTCCTTGGAGGTAAGAAGATGACCAGCCTCACAGCTCATACTCAACAGGGGTTCACACCTCTCGTGTTGGCCCATGTTCTTATGTCTTTTTTCTCAGGTTCTGGCTGCCAACTTCTGAAGGATGTGGTTGCAAATACCCTCAATCCTGAAGTGTCTATACCAGAATACACATAATTTCTACTGGAGTTCATAGACAGTGATGCCAGTGCAGAGGCTCTAGGGAACTTAAGCAGTGCTTCTCAACCAGTCAAGTAAAACTGTGAACAGTTTTGGAGTGATGATGGCAATTTAGTATTTCTTTTAACTTTCCTTTGAGAAGTGGGCTCTAAATGTCTCACTAGGAATGTTAAGCAACTATAAACAAACTTTCTTTATATATCAGTTAATTTTATTTTTTTCCTTAGGGTGCTTTGCCACTACATTTTGAGAATCCTTAGTGAGTGATAAATGGAAAAGGCAAAAGAGAGAAAAGAAGGATCCAGAAATGGCAAAGCTGACCTTCGTCTCCCCAGTCCCTTCTCACACAGACACAAACACACAAATACACTCACATAGACATACACACACACACACACACACAAACACACACACACGCACACAGATTTTCTATCAAAAGAAAGTATCTGGCCAGGCGCAGTGGCTCACGCCTATAATCCCAGAACTTTGGGAGGCTGAGGCGGGCAGAACACAGGTCAAGTGATCTAGATCATCCTGGCCAACATGGTGAAACCCCATCTCTACTAAAAATAAAAAAAATTAGCTGGGCTTGGTGGCGGGCACCTGTAGTCCCAGCTACTCGGGAGGCTGAGGCAGGAGAATCACATGAACCCAGGAGGTGGAGGTTGCAATGAGCCAAGCTCACACCACTGCATTCCAGCCTGGCAACTGAGTGAGACTCTGAAAAGAAAAAAGGCACTCACTTGTAAGAGCAACTAACGCAAAAGTTTTCCTGCTTCACAAAAACAAAAACAAATCTTCCTTATAATATTTTTTTTGTGGAGTGCAGAAAATACCATTCGTGTAACTTCTATACATCCTAATATAAAGAATTTAAATCTGGTATTCAGGCAACCAAGATTTCTTAGTATACATGACTGGAAATCAGGTTCCATTTAATTAACCACCTCATGGTGAAGTGCAATGGGAAGTGCAGAGCATACGTACTAAACAGCACGAGTGCCAGACTTGTGCAGAGCAAAGTCAGTGGTTATAACAATGAGCATTCCTGTCTATTTATAAGTACATATTGCTTACAGGATTTTTTTTTTACCATTTATTTAAATGTCAAAAATTCTATTTAAAATATTCCACATTAGAAAATTTAGAGATACGCCAAAAATATGGTAATATCTTTTTCTTTTCTTTTCTCTCTCTCTCTCTTTTTTTTTTGTTTCCAAGATGGAGTGTCCCTCTGTCACCAGGCTGGAGTGCAGTGGTGCGATCTCAGCTCACTGCAACCTCTACCTCCCAGGTTCAAGCAATTCTCCTGCCTCAGCCTTCCAAGTAGCTGGGACTACAGGCGTATGCATCCATGACTGGCTAATTTTTATATTCTTAGTAGAGATGGGGTTTCACCATGTTGGCCAGGATGGTTTTCACCTCTTGACCTTGTGATCCGCTCACCTCAGCCTCCTAAAGTGCTGGGATTACAGGCATGAGCCACTGCGCCCAGCCGATCATTTTTTTTCTTTAAAAATCCCGGTGATGTTCCCCTCCCTGTGCCCATGTGTTCTCATTTTTCAATACTCACCCATGAGTGAGAATATGTGGTGTTTGGTTTTCTGTTCTTGTGTCAGTTTGCTGAGAATGATGATTTCCAGATTCATCCATGTCCCTGCAAAAGACATGCAGTCATCTTTTTTATGGTTGCATAGTATTCCATGGTGTATATGTGCCACATTTTCTTTGTCCAGTCTATCACTGATAGGCATTTGGGTTGGTTCCAAGTCTTTGCTATTGTAAACAGTGCTGCAATGAACATACATGTGTGTGTGTCTTTATAACAGAACGATTTATAACCCTTTGGGTATAGACCCAGTCATGGTATTGCTGGATCAAATGGTATTTCTATTTCTAGATCCTTAGGAATTGCCACACTGTCTTCCACAATGGTTGAACTAATTTACACTCCCACCAACAGTGTAAAAGTGTTCTTTTTCTCCTCATCCTCTCCAGCATCTGTTGTCTCCAGATTTTTTAATGATTGCCATTCTAACTGGCATGAGATGGTATCTCAATGTGGTTTTGATTTGCATTTCTCTAATGACCAGTGATGATGAGCATTTTTTCATATGTTCGTTGGCCTCATAAATGTCTTCTTTTGAAAAGTATCTGTTCATATTCTTCGCCCACTTTTTGATGGGGTTGTTTGTTTTTTTTCTTGTAAATTTGTTTTAATTTAATTCTTTGTAGATTCTGTATAGTAGCCCATTGTTAGATGGGTAGCTTGCAAAAATGTTTTCCCATTCTGTTGGTTGCTGGTTCACTCTAATGATTGTTTCTTTTGCTGTGCAGAAGCTCTTAAGTTTAATTAGACCCCATTTGTCTATTTTGGCTTTTGTTGCCATTGCTTTTGGTGTTTTAGTCATGAAGTCCTTTCCCATGCCTATATCCTGAATGGTATTGCCTAGGTTTTCTTCTAGGGTTTTTATGGTGATAGGTCTTGTGTTTAAATCTTGAATCCATCTGGAGTTAATTTTTGTATAAGGTGTAAAGAAGGGGTCCAGTTTCAGCTTTCTGCACATGACTAGCCAATTTTCCCAACACCATTTATTAAACAGGGAATCCTTTCCCCATTGTTTGTTTTTGTCAGATTTGTCAAAGACTAGAGGTTGTAGGTTTGTGGTGTTACTTCCGAGGCCTCTTGTTCTGTTCCATTGGTCTATATTTCTGTTTTGGTACCAGTACCATGCTGTTTTGATTACTGTAGCCTTGTAGTATAGTTTGAAGTCAGGTGGAGTGATGCCTCCAGCTTTGTTCTTTTTGCTTAGGATTGTCTTGGCTATGTGGGCTCTGTTTTGGTTCCAAGTGAAGTTTAAGGTGGTTTTTTCCACTTCTGTGAAGAAGGTTAATGGTAAGTTGATGGGGATAGCATTGAATCTATAAATTACTTGGGGCATTTTCACGATACTGATTCTTCATAACTATGAGCATGGAATGTTTTTCCATCTGTTTGTGTCCTCTTTTATTTCCTTGAGCAGTGGTTTGTAGATCTCCTTGAAGAGGTCCTTCACAAACTTTGTTGGTTGTATTCCTAGATATTTTATTCTCTTTGTAGCAATTGCGAATGGGAGTTCACTCATGATTTGGCTTTCTGTCCATTATTGATGTATAGAAATGCTTGTGATTTTTGCACATTGATTTTGTATCCTGAGACTTTGCTGAAGTTGCTTATCATTTTAAGGAGATTTTAGGCTGAGATGATGGAGTCTTCTAAATATACAATCATGTCATCTGCAAATAGAGACAATTTCACTTCCTCTTTTCCTAATTGAATACCCTTTTATTTCTTTTTCTTGTCTGATTGCTCTGGCTAAAACTTCGAATACTATGTTGAATAGGAATGGTGAGAGAGGGCATGCTTGTCTTGTGCCAGATTTCAAAGGGAATGCTTCCAGTTTTTGTCCATTCAGTATGATATTGGCTGTGAGTTTGTTGTAAATAGCTTTTATTATTTTGAGATACATTCCATCGATACCTAGTTTATTGAGAGTTTTTAGCATAAACGGCTGTTGAATTTTGTCAAAGGCCTTCTCTGCATCTATTGAGATAATCATGTGGTTTTGGTCTTTGGTTCTGTTTATGTGATGAATTACGTTTATAGATTTGCATATGTTGACCAGACTTGCATCCCCCGGATGAAGCCTATTTGATCATGACGGATAAACTTTTTGATGTGCTGTTGCATTCGGTTTGCTAGTATTCTATTGGGGTGTGAGGGGTTAGGGGGAGGCATAGTGGGGGGATGGGGAGGTTGGGGAGGGATAACATTGGGAGAAATATCTAATGTAGGTGGTGGGAAGTGGAGGCAGCAAACCACCATGGCATATGTATACCTGTGTAACAATCCTGCAAGATCTGCACATGTACCCCAGAACTTAAAGTATAATAAAATAAAAATCCAGGTGAGATCCATCATTCCTAGTGTAGAGCTCCAATATTTTGCAGTCCTTTAATGTAATGATGGAGAGTGTCAGATTGTTATATTTCTCACTTTTAAGTCCATACAGTAACTCAAAACCATCATATCTTGTATTCGAGAATAAAATTTTAACAATTCTGTGTTGAAAACATTATACAGGAAACTGTTCAAATTGGAGGGTCTTCAACAAATAGTACTTGCAGCATATTTATTGGGTAAATAACTTCAAAGAAGATTTTTGGAACAGAAAGTATTAAAGGAGCCCCTGGCAAGGAAAGTTCCTAAAACCTTGGTCCCTATTTGGCATCAGTAAGTGTCTCTTGAATGATGGAATGAATGGAGAGGGAATTGCGGTTTTGCTTTAATTTTCCTGGCGTTAGATGTTTGCGGACAAATGCAGGAAAACAACAAGAAGATGAGTTTCTGGATTTCAATATTTGACTTTGCAGGAGAGACTTGCAAATCCAAGTGACCTGCCCATTTTTGTTTCCCAGCAAATAATGCACAGCAGCATGTGGTGTAAGGCCCTCTAACTTTTCCCAAGACCTTTGGGTCAGCGGACTACAGACAGAGCGTGGTCTGAACCTGACTGCTGATTGCTGAATACCACAATTTTTCTTTCATATTTTGTCATTTTTTGTGGAAACCATAAGACAACTGTTGAAACCTCAAATTCATGTTCGTTTCAGTAAACTAACTGCAAGTCCCTAAAGTTCGTCTTCCTTCTCCCACAGCAACTAGAAGATTTCCATGCATCATAGTCAGGTTGTCTACGAGTGGAAGACACACTCATAGGCTTTGAAGGAGTTGGGTGAGAGACTGAGGACTCTGTGAAGCACTTGCTTCCTCAGTCTGTTCCTAAAGCTTTGGGGCTCTCTCTGAAGAGTGCTTCCCTCCCCTCCTCTCACACTTCCCCACTTGACTCTGGGATCCTCAGCCTCCTGGGTTGTGAGGTGGGGTCATGCTCAGAGACCCTGATTCTACTTTAGTCCTCCTGTTTATGCTGAGCTCTGCTGGCCTCTCCAGCTCCTCTGCACTGTCTCTAGGCCTCCTCAAGGTGTGCAGGGCCCAGACCAGAGCCAGCCAGGGAGGTGAGTGCTGCAAAGCAGGGTGGGCCCTGTCTGGATTTTAAATTTTGATGTTTGTTCATCATGAGTATCAGCCTCAATTTAAAATTTTAAGAATATTGCATAAAAATATTATGTATAACAGTATTATGTTATGATATTAATATATTCCACAGGGAGTAGGGACACCAACCTGGTGACCAGCACAGGGCCCAATGACCACTTCAGGGGCTGGATGAGGTGTTTACTGACCACTTCATGAGACTGTGAAGGCCCAGGGCTGCAACCAGCTGGTGTCACACCACCAAGCTTCACAGGTTTAAAATAATCTTGGTGGCTCATCCTAGCACTTTGGGAAACTGAGGTGGGGGGGAATCGCTTGCACCCACAAGTTCGAGACAAGGCTGGGCAACATGGCAAAACCCCATCTCTACAAAAAATGGAAAAGATAGCAAGGCATGGTGGCATGCATGCCTGTAGTCCCAGCTACTTAGAAGGCTGAGGCAGGAGGATCACCTGATCCCGGGAGTTAAAGGCTTTAGTGAGCTGGAATCAGGTCACTGCACTCCAGCACAGGCAACAGAGTGAGACCCTGTCTCAAAAATAAACTAACACATAAATTAAAAAAAAAAAAGAGATCGGGCCGGGCGCGGTGGCTCACGCCTGTAATCCCAGCACTTTGGGAGGCCGAGGCGGGCGGATCACGAGGTCAAGAGATCGAGACCGTCCTGGTCAACATGGTGAAACCCCGTCTCTACTAAAAATACAAAAAAATTAGCTGGGCGTGGTGGCGCGCGCCTGTAGTCCCAGCTACTCGGGAGGCTGAGGCAGGAGAATGCTTGAACCCGGGCAGCGGAGGTTGCAGTGAGCCAAGGTCGCGCCACTGCACTCCAGCCTGGCGCCTGGTGACTGAGTGAGACTCTGTCTCAAACAAACAAACAAACAAACAAACAAACAAACAAAAAAACCTTTAAAAAAAAAAAGAGATCATAAAGACCATATTCTGTGACCATAATTGAGTAAAATTAAGATCAAGAACAAAAGAAAAAGAAATCCTCCAATAACTTGGAAATAAACACCCTTCTATTAAACAATCAATGAGTTATTAAATACTTTCTGAAATTAATGTTAAAGTATCTGTGTCCAGCACTGGGGATGAGAGGTATAGGTGGGAAAGGACAGTGGATAAGCCCTTCTCTACTCTGGCTCTTGCTGGGATGGTTGCGGGGACAATGCTGTTTCACTTCCTAAGGCCCTCTGGTTTGTTGAGAGGATCTGTGAAGCACACCATTAATCTCTTCCATTATGAGTCCTGGGAGAGCACTGTCTTTCTCTACTCACATTTTCTTATAAGCAATTGTAGGCACATTGTGATGTCTGGAATCATTACATTCTGTAATCTCCTCATCCTATTTGCACTGAGTTATACTCTCTTACAAGGTCCTGTCTTGTATTTCATCTTTATTCCTAGGTTTCTTTCCATTTAAAGTTAGGGGTTTGTTTGCATGTTAGATCTTTGTAAAACCATTTACTTTAAGCCTATGAGTGTCTCATGTGTGAAATGGTGTATTGAATAGTGCAGATAAATGGGTCTTATATATATTTTTTGAATCCAACTTGCAACTGTGCATTTTAAGTAGAACATTTAGACCATTTACATGCAAGGTTAATATTGATACGTGTAGTTTTGATTCCTATCATGAAGTTGTTCGCTGGTGGGTTTAGATTTAAATATAATACCTCCAACTAAGAGGAGAATCCTAGAAGAAAACCTAGGACCCACCATTTTGGACATCAGCCTTGAGAAATAATTTATGAATGAGTCCTCAAAGGAGTTCAACAAAAACAAATATTCACAAGTAGGACTTCATTAAACTAAAGAGCTTCTGCGCGAGAGAAACTATCAACAGAATACACAGCCAGCCTAGACTGAAAGAAAGTATTTGCAAAGTTTGCATCCAACAAAAGTTGAATATCCAGAGTCTACATGTAACTTAAACAACTGAATGAGTGAAAAACAAATAACCCTATTAAAAAGTGGGCAAAAGACTGGAACAGACACTTCTCAAAAGAAGTCATACAAGTGGCCAACAAACATGAAAAAAATGTTCAACATCACTAATCATCAGAAAAATACAAATCAAAACCACAGTGAGATACTGTCTAACACTAGTCAGAATGGTTATTATTAAAAAGAAAATATCAACAGATACTGGTGAGGCTGTGGAGAAAACGGAACACTTATACAGTTTTGGTGGGAATGTAAATTACTTCAGTCACTGTGAAAATAAGCTTGTAAATTACCTAAAGAACTTAGAACTACCATTCAACCTAACAATCCATTACCGGGTATATATCCAAAAGAAAATGAGTTATTCTACCAAAACCACACATGTACTTGTATGTTCATTGCAATACTATTCACAATAGCAGAGACATGGAATTGGATAAAGATATGGATTGGATTTTTAAAATGTGGTATATATAAAGCATAAAATACTACACAGTCATAAAAAAGAAGGGTATCCCGTCTTTGCAACAACATGGATGCAGCTAGAGGTCATTATCCTAAGAAAATTAACATATAACAGAAAAGTGACTGTTGCATGTTATTACTTATGAGTAGGAGCTAAACACTGGGTATTCATGGACAGAAAGATGGCAACCATGCACACTGAGGACTACTAGAGGGACTATAAGGAAGGTAAGTGTTAAAAAACTGTTGGATACTACGCTTATTATCTGGATGGCAGGATCATTAGTATCCTAAACCTCAGCGTCATATAATATACTCATATAATACACCTGCACATAAGTCCCCTGAATCTAAAATAACACTTGAAATATTTTTTAAGTGATAGATTTAGAATTGGAAGATCCATAACTATACTTGGCCTCCAACCACAAGTTCCCTCTCACTGTGAACACGATGGCTGTCACTCCTACCTGCCTACCTGCAAGATTGCCAACTGCTATCCAAAGCCAACCAGTCTTAAATGGAGTGGTCATCTCCCTATGCCTGTGTTCTGCCCAGATGTAGACCAAGATATTCTTCATGCCCATGATAGCTCCCTTGTATTTTCTCCAGATATTCTCTTGCCTTCAGCCAGCTACCTGTCCAATTTTTATAGTCTGCAGTTAACAGGGACCCAGTGTGGCGTTGTGATTTTTTTTTTCTGTTTTTTTTTTCTCTGCCTTTCTTCCTTCTTTTGCACTGACTGAGATGCGTTTAATTTTTCCTTCACCAGTTTGAAGTTTTTACGTGCTCTTGATATTTTTATGCATAGATATAATTTTATTTTCCCTTTTGAAAAAATGATCTTTGATTACAACTAGTGGCTGAGTTAATGCTATTCCATGATTATGTTATCTTCTGTCATTATTGTCTTATTTGAGGCTTTTTTATTATATGTATTTATATATTCCTTCTTATTCCCATTCGCCTTCCATTTGGTTGATGGGTTTATAAATGTGTAGCGAGGCTCGTTCCACAGAATTTTGTATTAAACTACAAAGGAGTGTTATGTAACTGTGGGCACGTTCATGCAACGGATAATTTATCTTATTTTATTCTAAGGTCAAATGAGGGTGAATGGCCAGGAGGGAAACAGATCTGTGCAGCCTGGGAGGACCAGGAATGTTGAAAATTAATGTTCTTGGGACAGCTCATTCTGTTTTTAGGGAAACTAACTTAGAAGCCCAAATTTAGTTTAGAAACTAGTCTAGACTCCAGCAAAACAGACTAATATGAACTCCAATGATATTAATATGTTTATCTAATATTTAATGAGCATCTGTCATGAATGAAGCATGATTTTGGCTGCAGAGTTGAGTCACTGATGAAGTCCACCTCTTTGAATGAGGATTTGGTTCATAGGAATTCTGGCAGATATGATACTGCCAGTCCCTGTCTCAGAATCCATTATTCTTTGGGTATTGACCATCCTCACCATTGTCACTGTTATCCCTGAAACTGGGTGATAGTTACCATTTCCCACAGTAATTTTAAAACTCCACCTGAAGTCAGGAGTTCAAGACCGGCCTGGCCAACATGGTGAAATTTAAAATTTTTAAAATTAAAAAATTTTTTTTCTGTGGGTGTTTTGAGTTTTTTTTTTTTTTTTTGAAGTTGTTTGCCATCCTTTGTTTTCATAAGTATAAAGTTGTCCAAATTGTGGAGAACTGTCACTTTCTTTATATTTTTATTCTATTTCCTGTGTATTTTTCTCACCCTTTCTCCTTTGTTCCCAGCTCTCTGAGGAAAGTCTATCTCCATCTTGGTTGAGGTATTTTTGTTCCCTGATCCATTGGAATCCCTGGCACCATCCACAGTCCCTAGCATAGGAGGTGCTCTGGAGTTTTTACTGCAATCTAGGATAGGCACTAATGCTGTGTTTGCATGTGGGTAGAAGGTGGATATGCTGATGATGGTCAGGAGACATCAGAACTTTTACAAACACAGTACCAGTGGTTGTTTTGTTCCTCAGTGGATATGGGGAAAGTAGATTCTATTTCCTTCCTTGGTGAATCTCTGGCAGCTGAAGAATCACTACTCATTGATCCTTGACTCACAACATCCTCCATTACCAGTGTGAGCAAACCATAGATGCCAAACTTGCAGGAATTTCTAATGGCTTCTTATTGACCAAATGCCAAACCATTCAAGATGTCTAGTCCACAATGAGCTTGTAGCACATCCCAACACACTTCTCCTCAAATCACTGCTATGTTGTTCTAACTCACAAGAGAGGTCCTGCATTCCTCCCTAAATAGATCCAGAATGGCTGGGCATGGTGGCTGTTGCCTGTAATCCCAGGACTTTGGGGGACCAAGGCGGGTGGATCACCTGAGATCAGGAGTTCGAGACCAGCCTGGCCAACATGGTGAAACCCTGTCTCTACTAAAAATAAAAGAATTAGCCAGGCGTGGTGGTAGGCACCTGTAATCCCAGCTACTTGGAAGGCTGAGGCAGGAGAATCACTTGAACCCAGGAGGCAGAAGTTTCAGTGAGCCGAGATCGTGCCGTTGCATTCCAGCCTGGGTGACAAGAGCAAAACAAAACAAAACAACAACAACAACAAAAATTCCCATCTTGAAAAAACAAAAACAAAATAAATAGATCCAGAGATTTCGCAGGAACTTAATCCCTCCCTGGCATTTAGAATTCATGGAGTATTTACTTCATGCCTGGTTATTGTCAACCCCTTCACCACACCTACCTACCTACACACACACACACACCCCTGCTGGATCCTACTCCCAAGACAGAAGAAATGGCAGTTTAACTAATCTTAGTTTCACCCACTCATAGTTTCTCTTCTACCCCAGAAGTCAATGTTGCTCCGTTCTCAGAATGCTTGCGATCAAGCCTTCCTGTTTTCATTGGGTGCGAAGTTGCTGAAGGTTAACTGTTATTCCAACCTAGATCCTTTCTTTATTTCACTTCATGTCATACTCTCCAAAAACCCTAACCTGAGTGCCCCCTGGTTTAGGTAACTATTTTCCATGTTCTCGAAATTTTTCGATCACAGCTCCATCCAAGCAATGAGCTCACCTAAATAGAAGACTTTTGTGGGTGTTCAATTGCATTCAGTACAATAGTGACTAAGGGATATCTTATGGGTCTGCTTCTCCTAGAAGATTGGAATCTTTGGGTGCATATATGTGTCTTTTTAATCTTTAAATCGCCAAGTCTAACACCAGGACTGGAATAATGTCTCCTTAAACTGACCGTGAGTGTGAACCTCAAGGTGGCGCCATTTGTGTAAAATCTGGAATCTCCTCGAACATTTGCAATGTGCCCCCAGTCAGTAGGGGGAGGCCTTAATTTTCATAACCAGTTGCAAAGCTCAAAGTGACTAAAATGAAATGGTAGTTTCTTTGGATTCTATGTGATCAAAACAACTGACCAGCTTTCCGCTTTTTGTCAAAAGAGGGCTTTGCATCCTCCTGGCAGGTGTATCTAAGGGCTGTCTCCTTGGATTTCATACTTACGGAGAAAGGAATAAGAAAATATGGGCAAAAGGGCACAGAAACACAAATGTCACATGTTCTCACTCAGACATGGGAGATGAAAAAGTTGATCTTACGGACTTAGAAAGTCGAATGAAAGTTACCGGGAGCTGGAAAGGCTGGGGAATGAAGAGAGGTTGGTTAATGGATGCAAGACGTAGTGTGATAGAATGAATACATTCTAATGTTCAGTAGCACAGTAGGCTGACTGTAGTTAACAACAATTAGTTTATATTTCAAAATAGCTAAAAGATTGAAATGTTCCCAACATTAAAAATGCTAAGTCTTTGAGGTGTGATATCTTTATTATTCTGATTTGATAATTACATATGGTATGCATGTATCAAAATGCTATTATATAATCTGCATGACTTTCGCTTTTTAAAAAAATGTAGCCTTAATTTACCAAGGATAGGAAGATTCTATGCCCTCCCCGACAAACTGACACAGTCCATACTATATAGTCTGTACCTAGTCCAGAGTTTCAAAATTAGTTGCAGACCTCACAGCCTTGTTCTGACTGATTTGCCTCTTTTCCTCTTTCCTGTTTATCATGGGAGTATATTAGCATGCTCAATTCTTGCTTTCTTACAAATAGACACATTCTAACCTGTGTTTTAAGAGCTGAACTTCCTTAAACAATGCTGGAGGACCTTTGTTTCCTGTTGCTACAACTTCTTTTCTTGAAATTATCTTCCTCCTTGTCACTACTACAAATCTAGAAAGATAAGCATTTCTAAGTACAGGAGCAAATTTCAAAAGGAGATTTCAAGGGAATTACTTTTGCTTTTAAAAATAGGTGGCTCTTGTGAGCCAGGCACATTGGCTCATGCCTATAATCCAAGCACTTTGGGAGGCCAAGGCTGGTGGATCACTTTGAATTCAGGAGTTTGAGACCAGCTTGGGCAACATGGTGAAATTTCTATCTCTACAAAAAATACAAAAATATTAGCCGGGCTTTGGTCGGTCATGCCTGTAGTCCCAGCTACTCGGGATGCTGAGGCTGGGGAATTGCTTGATCCTCACATGTGGAGGTTACAGTGAGCTGCAGTTGCACCACTGCATTCCAGGCTGGGCAACAGAGTAAGACCCTGTTTCAAAAAAAAAAAGTAGGTAGCTCTTGCCTATAATCCCAGAAACCTGGGAGGCTCTGCCCAGAAAATGCTTGAAGCCAGGAATTTGAGAAAAGCCTGGGCAACATAGGAAGACTGTGTCATTTTAAAAAAAAAACTGATAACAAAAACAAGAACAAAGAGAAACATCTTTTTTCCATAGGAGTCCCATGATGGTTGCAGTTATCTGTCAGTCAAAGCATGTGACCACAATGGAAATCAACAGAAAACACATATCCTTAGAATGGACCAAGACCGCAGCCTGAGCATGTGTTGTGTCTCTGATCATTCTCCTATGTCAAAAATTAGTAAACTGAAGCAACAGCAAAACAACAAAGTGGTAAACTCTACAAGTGGTAGAAAGAAAACAGTGGTGGGCTGGGTGTGGTGGCTCACACCTGTAATCCTAGCACTTTGGGAGGCCTAGGCCAGTGAATCACCTGAGGTCAGGAGTTCAAGACCAGCCTGATCAACATGGAGAAACCCCGTCTCCACTAAAAATACAAAACTTAGTTGGGCGTAGTGGTACATGCCTGTAATCTCAGCTACTTGGGAGGCTGAGGCAGGAGAATGGCTTGAACCTGGGAGGCAGAGGTTGCAGTAAGCCGAGATCAAGCCACTGCACTTCAGCCTGAGTGACAAGAGGGAAACTCCATCTAAAAAAAAAAAAAAACAAAAAAAACAGTGGCAACATTTGCTGAGAATGTTTAAAATTTTCTGACAGAGAGCGGATAGCATGAGCTCTACAGGGAAATAAGACTAGAGAAAACTGAAGTGCAAATATATGCTGCAGAAAAAAAAAACCTTTAGATAGAGAAGATTTTGTGGAAAAGAGGAAGCGATATTTAGGGTACAACTTGGATAATTATTGAAGCTAAACACAGGAATAGATGAGAGTAGAAACATACAATCAGATATGGACAGCTATTTCATCCCAGTTCCCTCTATCCTTCCTCAATGAGTGGTTTTTCTCAATACAAGACGAGTGAAAATTGGACAATTGATTTTCCATAGGTTCATTAGGTCCCAAGATCAGGTGATCAAGCTGAAAAAATGCAGAATCACTAAATATTAGGTAGTGCCAATTGTCAAGGAAACATATATTAGCAAAAATACCATTGGTCAAGGGTGATGATTGCGTGTTTTTAAAGACGTGAGGATATTTATCCAGAATATGTGAAACCTCAGGATCACAGAGTTTGGTAACTCATTAATTCTCTCTAACTGGCAGGCAATGTGACATATAGCCCTACCCATGACAGGACTTCTCTCTTCCCTTTGTCATTCTGCAAACCACACATCTCCAAGTCTACACTCATTGAAGATATTCTTTTCTGGTATTTATCAGTTAGTGCCTAGTCAAGAAATAGAAAACATTGTAGGTAAACTGAACAGAGAAAATTTCATACAGGAGTTGGTATTAGTGGGCATGAAAGGTTACAGAAGAAAAAGGGGTTGTAAAGGATGCCCAGTAATTAACAATGTCAGAAAGACCATACCACCCCTAGGGGTAGGAGAGTAAAAGAAAAATGATGTTGCCCAGACCCCAAACTGCAGGTGAAGGGGAGGTTGTTCTTGCTGGAACTGAGCTGCCTAAGCAGGAATGGTCCAGTCTTCCAGTCTTCCAGTCTCCCAGCAGTGCCTTCCACTGTGGAGAACCCACAGGGGCTAGTTGCCGCAAGGTTCTAGGGTATGAAATACACAGACCTTGTGATTTAGCATTGAAGAGACACATTAGAAAAAAACTAATCTGAAGCTACAAAATATGAGCCCTATCTGGCATCCCGTTATTGTAATCTAGAGTCTTGGTCTTAATTTTTCAGCCAGTTGGAGGTCATTTGTCTGACCTATTGAAGAGTTAATAGCTGGAAAGTTTGTTGCCTACAAGTATCAGAGCTAATGGCTTAAGAAGGTCAATACAGATGCAGATGGTACAAAAGGTTTTTAGTGTCTCTTTCAATGCAACAGACTCTTGGGGGATGAAAGGTCTTTCTAGTGAGTAAAGTTCAAGTTCCCCAAAGTAAACTGTCCCTAGGAACACACAGTGAGGATCAGCCCATGAGTTTCCTGGTTTATCTCACATATCCTGAGGTTATTTGCTCTGCTTCTCCATGTAGTTCTTCCACAATTTATGAAACACATCATTAAACCTATTGTGGGTGCCACAGGGCAACTGCTTTTCTCTCCAGAACAAGATGGAGAAAATCTACATCATTTCATCATCCTAAGTGGCACCTGCTCTTGCAGGGGACTAAAACGTCTCTCTTTGGTGTGGAACCTCCGATGCAACTGTGGCTTGCTGTCCTCATGTATGCTGTTCACATGTGGGGCCAACTTACTAAGACGTGCAGGTACCTCAAGTGTGGGCCAGCACACCTTATGGACTGTGGAGAGGGTGAAGAAGAGGGGTGAGAACCTGGCCCAGTTCTCTGTGAGACAGTTCACCTTCTGGGATTCCTTTACGTGGAAGAGGAGGTGGAAACAATAACCACAGTGACCACCTGAGAAGTGTATGGTCAAGTTCTTGGTCATTAGGATCTTGATTGATCCTCTAAATCTTTCCATCTTTTAGAAAGATGTTTACCAGTTTGAAGACCAATCCCTAGAGAATCCCTGGGTAGTAATGTCAGGCAGAGGGACACCGGGCCCAAAACATCCTGGTGAGGACAGGAGCCCAAGGACTCTGTGTGCCTTGGGGATCAAGAATATTTATGCCACCCACCCCCTTAGATATAGTTCCAGGATTTATTATTAAGAATATTAACATCATAATAATAGTCATTTTGATCTTACCATAAAACAAGAAATTATGTTATGAAAAAGGAATAATCTTAACTGTGGGAAATCCCAACAGAACCAGAACCAGGTTCTGAAGCACTCTTTGTTAACCCTTAGGGTGCATGAACATTCCTTGTAGGCAGAATTGGTTAGATGCAGTTTGATATTTCATGTTGAGAAAGACTGACATTTAGTGCTCAGAGGATGTGATGTGTATTTTTCTGTATTAATTAATTTATTTCTTATGCAAATCCTGTATGTAGACACTGCTTTTATCAAGTGGTTTTTAAATGAAAAATTATGACTGCAAGGCTAAGCCACTAGTTGAAGAACTCACAAGTAGAAAATGCTGGAGCTGAGCTTGAGCCAGGTAGTCTAGTCCCAAAGTTGAGCTTCTCCTCACTCCTCAAGCGATGGATACATGCTAATTTTGAAAGATCCAAACAGTACTTCAGAATTAAACAAAACATCAATCTCCTCTAGTAAGATTCTGTTTGCTAGCAAGGTTGCAGAGAGAAGAGAATGCTAATACACTGTTGGTGGGAGTGTAAATTAGTTTAGCCATTGTGGAAATCAGTGTGGCAACTCCTCAAAGAACTAAAAACAGAACTACCATGTGACCTAGCAATCCCATTACTGGGTATGTACCCAAAAGAAAAGAAATCATTCTATCATAAAGACACATGCACACATATGTTCATTGTGGCACTATTCACAGTAACAAAGACATGGAACCAACCAAAATGTCCATCAATGGCAGATTAAATAAAGAAAATGTGGTACATATATACCATAGTATATTATGAAACCATAAAAATGAATAAAATCATGTCATTTCTAGGAACATGGATGGCGCTGGAGGCCATTATCCTTAGCAAACTAATGCAGGTACAGAAAGCCAAGTACTGCAAGTTCTCACTTACAAGTGGAAGCTAAGTGATGAGAACACATGGATAAATAGAGGGGAACAACAGACAGTGGGTCTAACTAAAGCATGGAGGGTGGATAGAGGGAGAGGATCAGAAAAAATAATAATGGGTACTAAGTTTAATAGCAGAGTAATAAAATAAGCTAAACAACAAACTCCCATGATACCAGTTGACCTATGTAACAAACCTGCTAATGTACCCCGAACCAAAAATAAAAAGCAAAAAAAACAAAAAACAAAAAACTGTTAGATGTGACATTGAATTTGTAGAACAGAGCACAGTTGACATGTTTAAGTTTTCTCTTTCTTTCAGGGAC
Source organism: Ateles fusciceps (assembly GCA_036589455.1). Classification (NCBI taxonomy): domain Eukaryota; kingdom Metazoa; phylum Chordata; class Mammalia; order Primates; family Atelidae; genus Ateles; species Ateles fusciceps. The sequence goes on along the minus strand of JAZHEH010000681.1, from coordinate 23,504,490 downwards.
CAGGTGTGTGTCTCCATTTATTTAGATTTCCTTTTTATATTGTGACTAAAGTTCCATGATTTTATTCTTAGAGGCTTGCATATCTCCACTCAGGTAGATTTTAATATATTTTTGTTGCTGCTATGTATAATCTTATCAATTGTATCATTTTTCTGTTATGGAATGCAATGGTGTAGCTAGCTTACAGGAGGGCGATTGATGTTCACATTTTGATCTTGTATTCAGCTAACTTCATTACTCTTTTTTCAATATGTCTTTTCAGTAGATTGTCTTAGATTTTCAACAAAGTTGATCCACAATCTATAATAGTGTACAATTCACCGATTCAGTTGTTTTCAATAAGGACTTTTCTTCTTGTGTTAGATAATACTTTTTACAAATTGTATCATTCTTTTTTTTCTAGAAGACTATTTTTTAGAGCACTTTCAGGTTTACCAAAAAATTGAATAGAAAATACAGAGTTCACATCTAACCCCTGCCCTCCAACAGGCACAGCCTCCCTCATTATTCACACCCTAACCCGGAGCGATATACACAATTGATGAACTCACCTTGACACATTATTTTTATTCAAAGTGCATAGTTTATGTTAAGGTTCACTCTCACTGTCCTACATTCTATAAATTCTGAGAAATGTGTAATGACCTGTATATATCATCATAGGACACTCTATTCAACAAATGGTGCTGGGATAATTGGCAAGCCACATGTAGGGAAATGACACTGGGTCCTCATTGCTCACCTTATACAAAAATCAACTCAAGATCGATCAAGGATTTAAACCTAAGAAATGAAACCATAAAAATTCTAGATGATGTCAGAGAAAATCTTCTAGAGATTGGCTTAGGCAAAGATTTGGCCAAGAACCCCAAAGCAAATGCAATAAAAACAAAGATAAATAGCTGGGACCTAATTACACTGAAGAGTTTTGCATAGCAAAAGGAACAGTCAGCAGAGTAAACAGGCAACCCACAGAGTGGGAGAAAAATCTTCATCTGACAAAAGATAACATCCAGAATCTACAAGGAACCCAAAGAAACTGGCAAGTAAAAACCCCAAACAATGCCATCAAAAAGTAGGCTCAGGACAGGAATTGGCAATTCTCAAGAGAAGGTATACAAATGGCCAACAAACATATGAAAAATGCTCAAAATCACTACTGATCAGGGAAACACAAATCAAAACCACAATGCGATACCACATTACTCCCCACGATAATCGCCATAATCACTAAATCAAAAAATAATAGATGTTGGCATAGATGCAATACCAAGGGAACAGTTTTACATTGTTGGTGGGAATGTAAACTAGTACAACCACTATGGAAAACAGTGTGGAGATTCTTTAAAGAACTAAAAGTAGAACTAACATTTGATCATGCAATCTTATTACTGGCTAGTCACTCAGAGTAAAATAAGTCATTATATGAAGATATACTTGCACATGTATATTTATAGCAGCACAGTTTGCATTGCAAAAATATTGAACCAGGCCAAATTCCTATCAATTAATGAGTAGATAAAAAAATTGTGGTATAGATATACCATGAAATACTACTCAGCCATGAAAAGGAACAAATTAATGGCATTTGCAGCAACCTGGATGGAACTGGAGACTATTCTTCTGAGTGAAGTCACTCGAGAATGGAAAACCAAACATTGTATATTCTCACTCCTAAGTGAGAGCTAAGCTATGAGGATGCGAAGGCATAAGAATGATACAAAAGACTTGGAGAACTTGGGGGAAAGGATGGGAGGGGATGAGGGATAAAAGACCCCAAATTGAATTCAGTGTATACTACTCTGTTGATGGGTGCCCTAAAATCTTACAAATTACCACTGAAGAACTTACTCAGGTAACCAAAGACCACCTCTTCCTCAAAAACCTATGGAAATAAAACATTTTTTTAAAGGTATTCAGAATCATTTCCCTGCTCTAAAAATCCTTTCCACTCTCTCTTTTCAGGTTTTCCTCCCCAATAGCCTATGTCAATCTCTAATCTTTGTCTCCATATTTGCTTTTCAGAATGTCACATGGTTGGAAACCTACAGTAGGTCACCTTTTCAGATTGGCTTCTTTCACTTAGTCATATGTATTTGAGATTCCTCTTTGTCTTTTAATGACCCCATTGCTTATTTCTTTTTGATGGTGAATCATATTCTGCTGTCTGTATGGACCAAAGTGTAATAATTCCTGCACCTATTAAAGGACTTCTCAGTTGCTTCCCAGTTTTGACAACTTTCAGTCAAGTTGAATATCTGTGTCTATGAATATCTGTGTCTATATATTTTATGGAAATAAAATTTCAACTAATTTAGGTCAATGTCAAAGAGCACACTTACTGGAATTTATAGTGACAATATGCTCACTTTAGTAATAACCTGCCATACTGTCTTCCAAATTGTTGTACCATTTTCATTCCCTCCAGTGAGTTAATGAGAGTTCCTGTTGCTCCTCATCTTGCCAGCATTTGGTGTTGTCAGTATAGCACTTTTTTTTAAACGAAAAAGAAGGAAGAAAGAAATGAACTAAATGAAGGAGCTAGTATGAGACATCATTGATAAGAAGAATTTATTTGAGTCAAAAAGTGAAATGCAAGGAGCAGCAAATATGGCAATTAATCTTCATCCACCTCCAGCCCACCTCACCTGTCACCACTGCCAGATATATGGACTGAGAGAAGCACCTTGCTACTTGACAACTCACACACGGTCAATGCCTGAGCCAGACCTCTGCCTTTCAAACTGTGCAACTGCGGATAGCTTTCTTATTTTCTGTAAGTCAGTTGCCTCAACTATAATATTGGAAATATAATAGCTTGTATCTTACATTTGGGTAACAAAGATGTGAATATAATAAATTGCATTTTGCAGGTATGGACTTACAAACTAAAAACCATTGTTAGTCTTTTTATTATCACTATTCTCGTTAGCTACAGAAGTGTTTTGCAAACCGCAGGACCTGCATGTTTCCAAATAGAATGAACTCACTGTAAGTTTGGTGTCTGGATTTTCATGGAACATTCTGTTCTACGAAACCAAGCCAATGTTTGTGTGCTCAAGGATAAAAAATATCTGTTTGTAGAATGAATGTGTCAACAGAAAGAAAGGGCTTAGGAAAGAGAATGTGCTTAAGGCCCTCTTGGTTTTGAATTTACAGAAGCAGGAAGCTCCCAATTCAGATGCTTGGAAGGTGTAATATTGACTTAAAACCCAGGAGATTTAAATTTTTTTCGTTGTGATACACAAATGTAAAGGGTATCATCTCAAGCGTTTCTTGGTGTGCACCTAAGTAATATTAACCATATTCACATCGTTCATCTCCAGAAACTTTTTTTTTTTTTTTGGTGAATCTGAAACTCTATATCATTAAACAACAACTCTCACTATCTTTTTTCCTCTAGCCTCTGGAAACCACTATTGCAACTTTTCTTTCTGTGAATTTGTCTACTGTAGATACCACACATAAGTGAATCATAGTATATTTGTTTTTGTGATTGGATTATTTTATATAGCATAATGTACTCTAGTTCATCTATATTGAATTCTATAGTCTGTGTCTGAATTTTCTTCACTTTTAAGTCTGCATAAGATTCTATTCCATGAATACCTAGATTTGCTTCATCCATTCCTCTGGGGATAAATACTGGGTTGGTTCCCCCACTGACTGATGTGAATAGTGTCCTTAAAGACACATGTATACAATACCTCTACAAGATGCTGATTTCAGTTCTTCCGGCTATATCATGAGAGGAGAAATTCCTTGATCCTATGACATTTTCTATTCTAATTTGAGACACCTCATACTCTTCCATGGTGGCTGCACTATTTTACGTTCCCACCAAGAGTGCATAAGAATTGCTACCTCTGCTCATCCTTGTTACAGTGTTATTTTCAAATTTATTAGTTTGCTTGTTTGTCTGGTATACAATACCTATTTTATTGGGTATGAAAATCTATGTTATTTCAACCTGAGATTTGAAAACGTCAAAGAAAAGAAAAAGAAAAAAGAAAAAAGCAGCGAGATAAAATCTGAAGGTGTCTCACCTCTCTCACCCATTCTGCTGTCATGACCCACAGAGGAAAGTACAAGCTCCCCCTCCATTTGGCCCATGCTGTTCTCCAGCCACAAACCCTTCCCTTTTCTATCTACCATGTGCACCTGTCGGTTTCAAGTTCACCTGTCTACCTGATGTCCCTCACAAGCCACTTCGTCTATGCTGGGTCAGCTTCCCTCATGCTTTTGCCTGGGCTTGTTCCACATTTTGTTTTGTTTTGTGAATCAAATGCTATGTGTCCCTAAGCAGGACATAGATATGCTTCTCTATATTCCCAGTCTCACATCTCAATGCTTTTACTCAGAGCATTCCATGCCTCCCCTGCGTTTTCCTGGAGCACTCTGCTCATGGCTGGGGAGAGGAAGAGGAATAGTCCCCATGGGCTGCTCTACTGCTGGGACCCTGAAAACTCAGAAGCTGTGATCCTCCTAATTGGAAGAGAAACTAAAGAGGAGCTCCTGTTAGTGGATGTAGAGCTTGGTGAATTATATTAAGTTTCCCTGAAATTGTTTAAGTCTTGACTTGCACTAGAAGACTAGGATTTGGGTGGTTAGTGCAGCACCGTCCTCTTGCCACTGTTCTCTCTAGTGATGTGGAAAACCACTGAGTTTCTTCCCACAGTCACCACCACGCTACTCACCCTCAACTGTCCCTAGGGAAGCCTGGCACCACGAGCATTGTTTTACACTAAACATGACCGTCACCAATTTAGCAGTTTGTTGATTCATAAATTTTTCATTCATTTGTTAAAAGATGGCTTGCTGATCTTCTCCATTCCAGCCACTGTGCTAAGCCAGGATGAACAAACCCAGATATTGACCCTGTGATTAAGGAGCTAACAGTCCAGAAAAATTACGTCAATGGACACATTACACATTTGTAAAACAACAGACTTGAGATGGCTTCAAGTAAAAGGTGCATGGTTCTAGCAGATTCTATAAAAAGGAGCATTGACCGAGGCATTGGGGTCAGGCAACAATGCTTATGGGTGGAAAGAATAAACTAACATGTTGAGTCAACTATGTAAAAAGGAGGGAGCCATGAAAAGTGTCAATGATGAAAACAACAACAACAACAACAAAAAACCCTGTGTAGGTGTTAACTGTGGTAGGAATAATAAAATACAGGCAAACAATCTTCTCTGAGAGATACACATCCTCCTCAATGGACTGTACAGATGATAAGGTGAATGCCAAGCCAGAGCAAGGGTAAACTCTCATCCACAGATAGGGTGAATGTCTCACAGGTGTGTCTGCTGCAAAAGATGCCTGAGTCCTGAAACCCATGTAGACCCAGAGACCATGAGCTGGGTCCCTTTTCCATTTATGTCAGAGAGAACTGGTGTATCTAGGTGTCTATGTAGTTCTGCAAGTAGGTGATTTTGTGGATTTTGGCTGTGCTCTAAATTAGGAACTAGTGGCAAACCATGACATATATGACAAACGGGAAAGATAATGGCAGTTTATATTGATTGAGAACTATGACGTGCCCGAACTTGGTATATTTTAAAAATACACACACACCCATGAACACACTCATTTGATCACCTGTCAACTCAATGATGTAGGCACCGTTAATAGCCTACTTTGACAAAGAAGAAAACTGGGGTTACATAAACTGAATAATTTTCCTAAGGTCCAGGAGCCCATAAATGAGGATCTGAACCCTCATAGCCATGAGCCTCACCACTAACCCTCCCCCTCCTTGGTGGCAGCAGGGCTGATTTAGGGACTCCCTTGTCGTCCTGTGTGATGAAAGAGATCCACTGTTGCCCTCAGCTTGGACTCAACCAAACCTGGCAATGTGTCTTTCATGACATAACCCACAAGGTCCCGTTCCTTCTTAAAGGTTTTCCTGGCTGGTTCTCAGCCCTGCTGCCCGTGAGAAACACCAGAGCAGTTTAAACAGTGCAGAAACCAGAGTCACCCCAATGCTACTGAATCAAAATTACCAGAGAGTGAAACCTGTGGGGTTACTATATTTTAAAAGCTCCAAGTGATTTGATTGTGTAGCTGAGAATGGAAAGCTCTGGTCTGGGCTGTGACTCCTCTCAAACGTACATTCATTTAAGAGAGAAATTTCTGGTGATTTCCTACTCACACCACGTGAAGGCACCGCAGTGGGAGGGTATGGGGGTATATATCACTTTGTCTGGGGGGCTTCCTTCATTTTCCATTAAAAATGGGATTGGCCCAGGCAGCACAGCTAGGGTTGAAGTGGAAAACTTGAGCCTAGGGGTTAAGGGGAAGTGACCAGCCACCCTGTTCATCTGTCTCTTCCCCTTCCATTGTCTTCCCAGCCTAGAGTCCCGGAGCAAAGAACTCTCAATATGTCTCTGATGCATGACTAGCTCTGAACATTCCAAAATCTCCTTGAAAAAAAGAGTTGGGTTATTTAATCATCAGATCAGCCCTAAGATAAGATGTGGGTGGCTACACATCACAGAAAGCTTGCTTTTTATAGATAGAAAATGTGAATCTGTGAATGTTGGTCATACATCTAACCTACCTCATAAACAAGACTCAGGTTTGGGAGTGAGGCAGGCTAGAGGACAGGTGCAGCAGTTGTTTTTCCCCCAGGAAATCCTCCAAAGGTGGGATGTATTGAACTAGGTTTTAGGTACCTATGCTGTGAACATGGTGGTGATGGAAGGGGCTGAGGGGAAGTGTAAGTCTTGTTTAGACTTGCTCAGGGTGCAGCTGAAACAAACCTGGCTGGTTGTCAGACATGCAGGGGGATCAAAGCAGGTTCTCCTTATGTCCCTGCTCTCCCCCGCAAAGGAAACTGAAAGGCTCTAGAACGCAGCCTTCCAGTTTCCTTTGCTTGCTGAAGTCAGAATCCACCTATACCCCCACACTGCTACAAAGATAAAAAGAAATAATCAACAAAAGCTCAGAAGGAAACTGAGAATCCCAGGAACATTTCCAGATGTGCCTGAATGCTCACCTGAAGCCCAGAGTAGAGTTCTTGCAGGGCTGCCATCCTGTGCTCCACCCCACTCAGATGCAGAGATGCCTGAGAGGCGACATTGATGGATGGCAGCAGCCTTGGCTTGGAAGGGTGGGCTGGGAGCCAGGTCTCCTGACCTACCAGGTGCCCCAGTGGGTAGGACCAGCCAGGCTCCCGAGGTACAAATAGCCCTGAGCTCCATGTTTACACAGGCTCCTGGAGTCTAATCCAAATCACTCGTTGTGAAAGCTGAGCTCACAGCAGAATAAGCCACCATGAGGCTGTCGGTGTGTCTCCTGCTGGTCATGCTGAGCCTTTGCTGCTACCAGGGTGAGTACATCAGTCATAAGTACAGCACCAGCCTCTGGGAAGCACACCCCTCTAAGCACGAGGTCACCTATTTGTGCTGGGGTTGAGATCTGCCCAAAACCAAATAGAATTCCAGATCATTTTCTGTGCTTGTTGAATAAGCCCCTCATAAATCTTAGAGCTATTTATTCTAATCCACAGCACATAGGAAGTTTTATAGAAAAATCACTTCAGCCAAATGTTCAGAATTCTTCTGCCTGAGCTTTACTTCTGGGTAGTATCTGTGTCAGATGATGTAATGTGAGGTCTGGGGTGAATCTGGGATTCACCACTTCCCACCCCTTGATCTTGGGCACAATACTCACCCTCCCTGAGCCTCCTCCTATCACTGGTGGTTAAAGCTTCTGCCAGGAGTAGCTATGAGAATGAAGTAAGGTTATGGCTGTCAAGGGTCAAGCTGTGGGCCAGGCATGATGGCTCATGCCTGTAATCTTAGCACTTTGGGAGGCCACAGTGGAAAGATCACTTGAGCTTAGGAGTTCAAAGCCAGCCTGGGCAATGTGGCAAAACCCCACCTCTACCAAAAAAAAACAAAAAAACAAGAAAGTGAGCTGGGCATGGTGACATGCACCTGTAGTCTCAGCTACTTTGGGGCCTGATGGAGGATCGCTGGAGCCCAGGACATTGAGGCTGCAATGAGCTAAGATTGTGCCACTACATTCCAGTCTGGATGACAAAGTGAGACCCTGTCTCAAAAAAAAAAAAAATCTAGCAGAGGATATGAAGCTTTTCCCTTTGTTGTGTGACCTTGAGAAAGTCACACCTGGAGTATCTGGCACTGTCATCAGCACAATCCTGATATAGGGACATAGAATCCAGGGGATCCTGTCTGGTGTAATATCAGGAAGCCATGAGAGAGAAATCGACTTTCCTAACATCAACTATATTTTTATTTTTGTGCTGCAGCCAATGCTAGTGTCTGCCCAGCTGTTATTTCTGAGATCACAAGCTTCTTAAATGACAGAATGGTAGAGCTGCAAATTTCCAGATACAATCCACCTCCAGAAGTTGCTGCAGCCAAGTTGGAAGTAAAGAAATGCACAGATCAGATATCTTCTGGGAAACGAGTTCTCATTGCAGAAATCCTGGTAATTTATTTCTCCTTTATGCAGAGGCAGAATTCAACTCACCTACACACATCATCCTGCATGTTCCTCCTCCTCAGGTCGCCTGCCTGGATGCTGTGCCCCCTGAGTGTGCTGAGGACATGGGGAGGGAACTGGGGCCCAGGCAGGGGTGGTGAAGGGCCAAGCATGGCCGTATCCTTGCTGGGAGCTTTCCTGAGGCCCACCTGCCCTCAGGCAGTGGGCACAGTCACTGTGGAATGTCCTGGGGAGTGTGGGAGCCTTGAACAGGGAGAGAAGGCTGTGGGGGACCTAGGGCCGGGCCTCCTACAGACAGGGTGCTGGTGAACTGGGCTCCTCTGCAGCATCTGCAGAGCCAGGAGCCCCTCCCATCTCCTCAGGGCCCACTATCCACTCCTCATCCCTAAGCTCTCCTGACCACGGCTAGTGGACCAAGACTTTTTCACTGCTCTACTTCCTGCAGTGCCATGGAGTGGGATGTTCTCACTAAGTCTCAAGAAATCATAGGATTACAGGGCCCTCTGAGCCTGGCTGACTCTGGGATGCTGTCCCGAGGTTTGGCTGCAAATACCCATAAAAGCTGCAGGCTCAGGGCTGAGAAGTGCCTTGGCTCTTGGGCAGAATTCTCTCATGGGAAGGGTGGAGTCTCCTGGAAGGTGTGTTTCCCAGAGGCCCTCCCTGCCCTACCCTGCCTGGTTTCAGAGCCCTGGGTCCCCCATTAGAAGTATCAGGAGACTCCACAGTCCTGGGACAGCCCAGACAATAACCTATGGCTGCACTGTCAACCCCTCCTCACCCACTCCATGAAAACCCTGGGCCTAACTCCTGGGTCTTCCGAGGGCTATTGGCCTGGTGGGGAAAAGGCTGCTTTCTCACCAGAATGAATGTTGTAAGGCCACCAGGTCTAGGCCTCAGTTTCCCAAACTGAGTTCTTGCCTCTGCCTTTCCAATGGCTATTGGGGCAAAATCCCACTGGCCTCTTTAATGCATCAGCAGCATGACTGACCCCACCTTCCTTCCTTTTTTTTTCTATTTCAGGTGAATACAGTGGCAACATGTATGTGACATGTAAAAGTGCTCAACCTGGTTTCCACAGTCTTTCAACGATACCCTGATCTTCACTAAAAAATGTAAAGGTTTCAACATCTTGCTTTAATAAATCACTTGCCCTGCACATCTGCACTGGTCTTGTTATGATTTTGCAGTCTCGGGCCTTGAGTCGAGGATGGTTTCCATAGGGGAGCGGGCTTTTGCTGTGGCTGATAATCAACTCTAGAGTACCAGCATTCTGTTACCAATGGGGACTGTGTGCAGGCATCCCAGAAGGGAATATTTGGCAGAAATCATCCTGCATTCCTTACAGATTTCCCATCCTGCAGCCTTGAATGAAAACCATGGTAACGGGGAAACAGGAGTTATAACGTTCCTGCTGATCTTGGACTGAGGTGTCCCCCAGCCTGCCTGGGTGCCCAGGCACATGGTTCCCACCAGCAGCAGCCCTAATGTAATATCCCCTGAGACCCACAGGCAGCCTGCTTGGTGCCATCTCTGCATGGTGGTTTCTCTCCTCTGTCATGTTCAGTATACTTTATTTTACATTTATCACAATTTGAGGGCATCTCCCAGGTTTCAACCTGGAATTCGGATTGTTTTACTCCCCCACACTCAGAGCACTCCTCAGTGTCTGCATCACTCACCAGCACCTGAGGCAAATGCTTCCTTCCTCATGCTCTACCAGAGGCTCCAGAGATCAGCACCCCTGTCAACTGGACAGCTCTCAGTGAGCACTCTACAGTCATTTCAGGAGCAGGATGTAAAACTGAGCACGGGGTCTTCCTCCAGCCCGCTCTCCCTTCCTTCTATGCGTCCACCCAGGCTAATGCATGAGCCCAGCAAGTCCCCTTACCAGGACCCAAGGAGACTCCATAGGTTCCTGGCTTGGTGTCCTGTGGCTGCTGGAAGAAACCTTTGAAAGTTAGGTGTCTTAAAACAACTGATTCTCTTGTACCTCTGTGGCCAGAAGCCCAACACTGGTATCACTGTGGGGAGGTCAGGGGGCAGCAGGGCTCTGTTTTTTCTGGGAACTCTCAGGGGGGAGTTCACTAAGCGCTGCTTCTGGCTTCTGGGCTGCTGATTATCCTGGTTCTGTGGCCAGATCACTCCAACCTCTGCCTCCATAATACATTCCCCGTCTCCTTTCTCTTCCATGTCAACCCCCCCTGTGACTTTTAATTACAAAATACAGGGGTTGGGGTTAGGAAGCACCAGATTATTCAGAATAATGTCCCTATCTCAAGATCCTTAACTGAATCACATCTACACAATGCTTTTTCATCTTGTAATGGAACATTCACAGATTCCAGGTATTTGAATGTGGATATCTTTTAGGAGATAGAGGCATAAATCAGCCAACTATGGCTCCCTCCCTCCTGACTCCTCACCGTACACTAAGTTCTATTGATTCCACAGCCACAGCATCACCTCCGCGAGTCCCTTCTTTCCTGTCACACAACCACCTAACAGTCTTGTCTGAGTTTTTTAAAACTCAACTCAGATTAAAGTCTCCTAAATTGTCTCCCAGCTTCTGTGAACCCTTCCTGTGATAAATCCTTCTTATTCATGCCAAAGTGAGCCTCCCAAAACTGAAACATGATCCTATCCTCTTTCAAGAACCCTAAATGACCAGAGGGCACATGTTCTCAAGGGTTTCAAGTAAGGGAAGTTATATTTTTTACCCTAAACTCATATTTACATAATAATATTTATTATTACACAACTGAGAAAAGAGTAGATAACAGTAGTTATTATTAAACATTGTTTTTAAAAGAAATTTGTATTTTAATAACATCAGAAAAATGTACACTTAAGAAAATAGAACCTAAGTGTGTGAAACTCATGACCAGTTTAGTCTACACATTGTGCATGGATAGACACAAGGGTTCACAGAGCTCAGGCTATAATCCGAGAAACCCAGAGAGGAACCACTGCTGGAGGAACACATCCAGGTCTTTTGTTCCACACAAGGACTTCCAAACTCTGCTCCTGGGAGCCCTGTCTCCTCATCTTCTCTTTCCTGGGTGCTTTGTCCTTAGCCATAGTTGTTTATATCTCATTTCTTATGCATCACATGAGTCACATCCTTGCCCCAGGGCATATGGGGTTTCCTTTGCCTTTACAGACTTACTTACCTAAGACATTTGACCACCCCATCCATAGAAAGCACTTCACATGTCTCCTTCTCTGTGAAGCCCTCTTGGATTTCCATATTACATTACATCTTTGTACATACATGCACCCATATACATAGACATCCTTCTTTATCATCCATTTATTTTTCCTGTGAAATAGGATGCATGTCATAGCACTGTTGTGAGAACACATTATATAAATTAATACTATAAAGCATTCAACACATTTTAGAAATTATTATTCTAGTACTTACAGTTAATAAAAATTTCTATTTATCGAACATCCTAGTAGGCATTTTGCCGGAACAATTTTCATTTCTTTTTCAGTCCTCCCTAGTACCCCAGAAGGTCCAAGATTGTTTCCACTAATGAACATGAGAATGAGAAATGCCTTGCCCAGGTCCCCTTAATCCTGACTCTGTTTTGGAATCCACTGGGAAGCTGTCAAAAGCAGGTGATGTCAAGGCTCTATATGGAACACATGAATCTATGTGTACATAGAGCCCATGCAGTCCTCATTCTCTCACCTCTCTTTTCTATAGGTGCAGTCATCCAGTGACCTGGGGAAGCAGTAGCTGGTACAGGAGTCCCCCATGATACTCACAGGACTCCTGACCTCACCAGGGCCGTCGCCTTAGCTACTTCCATAGCTTTTGAAGCCTGGGGTGCTCATCATTTTCACCATTCGAAGCTAATCACATTTATGTCACGTACAATTACACTTTCCTTCTGGAGATGCCGTTAAAACAGTGTGAAGTGGAAGCCAGCAAGACTGCTCAGGCTGGGACAGGGATAAGAGGGCATTGAGAGTCATTGTTGAGGCGTACAGAGCTTCTGTTTGGAATGAGAATTTCCTAGAAATGTATAGTTTGACAACATCAAGCATGCACTGAAAATTATTTAGAACATGGAAATCCACTCATTTCCCATACCAAAAGACATTTTGTTAGTATTTTGAAACATCATCTTAAAGAAAAGATCTTTCTGGAAAAAAGCACATGACACATTTAAGGATGGGGAATAATAGTGGAACCAACACAAGAACAGGAAATCAGAGGAGCAACAACTCAAAATTTAGAGTATCTCATTCTGTAATTCTACATGGATGTGAATCTACACCCGGCCTGCTGTTATTCAAACACACAGACAGGATACAGACGTTTTTTGGTGTGCAAATCCTTGAACATTTTTTATCACCAATGAAATTCTTCTCAGAAAGGTATGGGAGACTATGTTCCACCAGAAAGGAGTAGAGCAAGCAAGAGGAAGACAAGGAATTTGGGAAACAGAGATTAAAGTAGGAGTTAGTGGATGCTCAAGAAAACAAACTATAAAAACCCTGCAAGACAACCTGGGCAGTACCATTCAGGACATAGACACAGGCAAAGGTTTCCTGACAGTGATGCCAAGCAATTGCAACAAAAGCAAAAATTGACAAATGGGAACTAATTAAACTAAAGAGCAAAATAAACTATCAACAGACCAAATAGTCTACAGAATGGGAGAAAATTTTTGCAAACTATGCATCTGACGAAGGTCTAATATCCAGCACCTGTGAGGAACTTAATCAAATTTACACACACATAAAAATAAACAAAAATGTTGGCAAAGATATGAAAAGACATTTTCCAAAGAAGACATATATGTGGCCAACAAATATATGAACAAAAGCTCAACATCACTGGTCATTTAGAGACACGTAAATGAAAGCCACAGTGAGATACCAGCTCATACCAGGTAGAATGGCTATAACTAAAAAGTCAAAACATAACAGATGCTGGTGAGGTTGTGGAGAAAAAGGAATGCTTGGGAGTGTAAATTAGTTCAACCATTGTGGAAGACACCATTGTTGGGAGTGTAAATTAGTTCAACCATTGTGGAAGACAGTGTGGTCTTCCTCAAAGACCTAAAGTCGGAAATACCATTAGACCCAGCAATCCCATGCATGCATATGTTCATTGCAGCACTATTCACAATAGCAAAGGCATGGAATCAACCTAAACACCTACATGAATGATAGACTGGATAAAGAAATGTGGCACACATGCACCATAGAATACTATGTAGCTATAAACAAAAAATGAGAGCACGTGTTTTGCAGAGACATGGATGGAGCTGCAGATCATCATCCTTAGCAAACTAATGCAGGAACAGAAAACCAGATACCTCATGTTCTCACTTATAAGTGGAAGCTAGTTAATGAGCACACATGGACACGTAGAGGAGAACAACAGACACTGGGACCTATTGGAGGGTAGAGGGTGAGAAGAGAGAGAGGATCAGAAAAAATAACCAATGGGGTAGTATGCTTAGTACCTGGGTGACGAAATAATCAGCACAACAAACTCCCACGACACATGTTTACTTATGTAACAAACCTGCACATTCTGTACACGTACCTCTGAAATTCAAAGTTAAAAAAGGAATGAATTTTCTTAAAGAATTAATTAGCTAGTTGAATGGGAAGGCAAGATGTAAAACTAAAGAAGGACACAATGTATATCACTGCTGTGAGATCTTATTAAAGAAAGTTTAAAAGCTTCTGTAATTGAAGGAACTACAAAGGAAGGCTTGTGGAAGAGGTGATGGCTGAGTTGGACCACGAAGTGCCTAGAAGATGAGGATGACAGGCAGGGGAAGTAAGGCCTCCAGGTGCATGGAGCAGCCTGGGCAAAGGCATGGATGTGAGCCATGCCTGACCCAAGCCGCCTGGAGAACAAAGATGACCACCTCTTGCTGGCATCTTGAATATGGGCAGATATTTCTGTAGCACAGGATTTCTCAATCTTAGTTATGTCAAGAGTGAGTAAACCTTCTTTTGGGGTCTAACCTGTGAATTGTAGGATGTTCAGCAGCACCCCTGGCCTCTGCCCATTTGATGCCAATAGCGCCCCCACTGCTATCCAACACTGACAATTAAAAACATCTCCAGACTGACATCTGCAGGGGTCAGGAAAAGAGGGAAGTAGATGTGGCCTAGTTGAAAATCACTGCTCTAGAATGGAAAACTTTATATCAATTCTCCTCTATAACTCTACTAGTGGCCCTAGGGACTGGATATGCACAACTCTGGAGTCACTACAGTTACTAGTAAAATGGGGGCATCTAAAGAAGAAAAATCACAAATTTAAGGAACCTGTTGGTGTAGATATTTTATGAACTAAATCCACAGTCACATGTGTACAGGAGTAAACCTTCAATCATGCATTACAGGGAAATGTCAGGCTGAGTAAAGTTCAGGGATTTGGTGAAGGAGCCATGGAGAATTAGCCAGGGGTAGAAACCTATTCCTGGCTCTGCTTCCAAATCCACCTCCTGGTCTGAACTCATCAAGTGGATCCAGGTCAGATGGTGTCATGGAAATGGTCACTTCTGAAGAAAAGGGACCCTGAGGTGACCTAGGCCCTGGTTGGCACAGTCTCCAACTACCTCCTCTCCTTACCTGTGTCCTCACACCCTAACCCTGAACTCCTCATCTAGGAAAGGACAACATTGGTGTAAGTGTTCAGCATGTCACTCTGGAGTGTGGTTTATTGCTGTGTCTGATGTTTCCCTTTACTAACGATTCAAAATAGGTAAGTACCTCTTTCTAAATAGACCTAGTCATAAAACATGTAATATCAGGAAAGTCTTGTAAAACACCAAATTCTGCTCCAGAAAATCAATTACAAAATTATTTATTGAGCATCTACTATACAATGTTGCCACACAAAGACAGAAGATACAGAGGCCATGCTGCCCAGGGGCATGAGCAGAGAGGGAGGGTCAGCATCACGGTCCTGCAGATGTCAGGATGGAGCTGCCCATGGACAGCCAAGCAGTCAGATGAAGAAGAAGATCCAGGAAACACAGAAGCTGGGAGGGAACAAGAAATGGGTCTTCTTTGATATGGCTTGGGAATGAATGAAGTGTTTCAACGTAGGGTTGCTGACGCAAGGGCAGTAGTGGAGTGGAGTCTACAGGGAACAAAGGTCTTAAGCAGAAAACTGTGGGGCTGGTGCAGAAATCAACCCAGAATACACATAGGGCAGCAGTGGGAGTCAAGGCCACCAGGACCCACCTGAAAGCCATGATGTACAGGTTTCTCAGGGTCCAGCCAAGGAGGGAAACAGTGTTGAGAGTAACCAGTGGAGCCAGAAAGCCTGGCTTCATATTCTGCTTCTGCCACTTCCTAGCTGTGTCCCGAGAAGTTCTATGGAATCTCTGTGTCCATGACCTTTATCTGGGGTAAAATGATCTACCCACCTCACATGGTGGTGACCACACATTCGGTTTGCTGAGGACAGTCCTGGTTTACTTTGTTGTCCTGGCACCCCACCCATTCAGGGTTCCCTTTCATTCTCCAAAGTGCTCTACATTTAAAATCAATAGTATGATCACCCTGCTCATAGGATCGTGGCTGTGAGACTGAAAAAGGCTTACAACAGTGCCTGTCATTTAAGGACTGGTATAAAATATTATTTCATTCATATTTTATCGAACTTTGTATCAAAAATTGATAAGAAATTTGATTTGAAGTGTACTTATCACACAAAAAACAAGTTTTGAGATGATGGATATGTAAACTACATTAAATTTTTTTCATAATGTAAAAATATATCGACACATGTTATACACCATAAATATATAAATTTGTATTTGTCAACTATACCTTAGTAAAGACAGATAAATTTTTTAAATGATATTTTTAAATATTGAAAATTAATTGGAGATGGGTTCTGAAAGATTAATATAGCAGCAGTATGTAGAATATACCTGGGGGAGGAATCTTTTATAAATTTTATTTATAATGTCTTTGAGAAAGAGGAACTCACAAAACATCATGCAAACATAAATCAACACAGCGCTTTAAGTGTCTCTGAAGATGGTTACTCTAAGTGCTTTACAGAAAGTGATGTGCAATCCCAGTTTTCAGTGTCTATAAAGCTTTTTAGAGTTTATCAGAAACACATTTGATAATTATATAAAAAAAAATGACACGAGCTGACATTCAGGTAGCATCTACTCTGTGCCAAGCACTGTTCTCAGGACCTCACACTTGTTAACTCACTGACGAGTCACAACAATTCTATGACTGTTCCTGTTTTAAAGGGGACATAGAGCATCAGGACTCCTGTCTAATGTGGCACAGTCAGCAAATGGGGAAGGTGGCATGAAAACACAGAGGGTCCAGCTCAGGGTCCTCACTCACCAGCCATCTGCCATTGGACCATGAAAGGAAAAAGCTGCAGAACTTGCAGGGACTGGAATGGCAGCACAGCACAGAGGTGCTCAGCAGCGCTGCAGCTTCCCAGATCCTCTGTTCCCAAGGCTTCCCTTCGCACGTTTCTTCCCAGGTGCCTTGGGAATGTCCTGCTGAGGTAGGACTTCCCTGTGAAATAAGGGATTTTATTTCCTCCTGATCTTTCAATCATCTGATTCTTCTGGATTCATCCTGACCTCCCCGATCTTCCGAATGTATTCCCCTTTGACCTACTTGTTCCCTACCCACAGCTTCCCCTGATCCTCTGTGCCAGAGGAAGTTTATCTAACTCAAGGGAAAGTGCCCTCTCCCTCCTCTGGTCTTCCAGAGCCCTTGATCCGTCTCATTCTCTGCACCTCTCCTTTCCCACCTGGGCTTACAGTCTCCGTGTGTCTTCTAGGCCTCTGAGAGGTACAAAGGGACACAGGTCTCTTTGGACAATTGAGTATAAAAAATACACCACTATCACGCCTGTCTTCCTGTGTTTTTGTGTAAGGAGAAGGGGATTCTTCCTTGGTTGCTGTAGACTCCCCATGGAGGCTAGGGCCTCTTCTTTTCTCAATCCCGTTTCAGAAAGGAGAGGCCACAAAGTGTTACTGACGTTTGTTGTCTCCTTAGGGGAATCACATGGTTTCATTTACTCAGTCCCAACCCCATGTCACCACATGCATACACACCCACCCAGGGGCATATTAGTCTTTGCAGGTTTCTTTGGACACATTTTGGGGCACTGAGCTGGAATATGGGGGTGGTAGGGTATGGATCAAACTATGGGAGACACAGGCATGGAATTCTAGTCCCAGATTTGGATTAAGACAAGGAGCCACCGGGTCTGGGAGAAGCCTTGGTGACTTGAACAATGGATGTCTCACTGCCAAGCAAGACAGCTCTAAGGCCGAGGCCTTTCCTAAAGTTTCTGTACTGGGTAAGTAGCTACTCACTCAACATTTACATTTTACAAAGTCTCAAAGAGGAGGAGAAGAGACTCACCTCAAAAGACCTGTCTCAAGGGCTTTCCCCACCAACCTAGTAGGTGAGAGGCTAAACTAGATGCACAGAATGAAATGAAGTAGGAAAGTAAATATGTGCTATCTTTCCTCAGACACACTGGAGGAGGTTCATACCTGCAACATACAATTTAAAATATGAGGCTTCATAATCATCTCATCTTCAGACACATTTGTCTACACTTTTTATTCAAATGAATAAATCGCTAAGCAATATGGCTCTGAAAAAGGTTGTTACTTGATATTAAAGACGGCAAGGCCTTTCAAATGTCAAAAATATTAATGTTTGTATCTGAGTCTCCTGGAAACCTGAGGCCAATTCAAACATCACTCTTTCTTAGGAAAGACTTTCATTCTTTCCAGAGATGCCAGCTCTCTCCGGATAGAACCTCTGAGTAACTTATCTTTGCAATGTGCTTGTCATAGCAGGTGATGAATAAATATTAGTGAAACCATGCAAAACACTAGACTTCTGTAGTTTCTGAAATTCTTTGAGAGACCTAAGCAAACACCCTTTGTGAAGAGAAGAAACTGCACCAGCAACACGAGTATGCTGAGCTCTGAGGCCCTGCTAGTTCTCTCTGACAAGGCTGCATTGCCAGTGAGTCTTTTTAGGCCTGAGTTATTGTTATTTGACTCATCAGAGAATGATCAACTTCATGTGCCCTGATCAAACATGGAGGTTAAAGAAAACACAGTCATTTTAGTGTGGGCACTTTATTTTCAAACTGAAAAGTTTTCTCTCTTCATAAAGAGAGAAAAATATCCTAGAAAAAATCCTTGGGCCTCTGGTCCTAGAAGCGACAGAAAAGGCTATAAGGATTGGGGCACTAGGCAGAGACCCAGTAATTCTTGGCTGAAAAGACAGTGTCCCATTTCCTGATCAAAGTTTTTCATTTCCCCCGGGAGTGAAGGATGCCAGCCCTGGCCAACTTTGTAAACAGGTAAGTATGCAATCCTACTTTCTGTCCTCCCAAAATTAAGTTTGTTTTTGGCATCTGAGGCTCTGGCTGAATGATGACAAAAATATGCCACAAGTAATCCAGACAGCAAATAATGCATTCATGAGTAATTAAGAGGGGGACACATCTGTCTGGCTGTCTTATTTATTATTTTTAAATTTGAGCCAACTTTATGCTTCTTGTACCTTTTGCCTTAATGTTATTCCTAAAAATAAATGAGGATGAGTTTCTATCATGTGAGGTCCTTTTGTCACCAAAAGGCACACTTTCCCTACCTTCCTTGACCTCACCAAGTGCCCTCCGCCCTCAGGCCCTGTACTTGCTGTTCCCAACCTAGAACACTCTTCCTCAGATGTGTCTCTGTGTATCACTCTCCATTCATTCAAGTCTCAGCTGAAACGGCACCTGCTCCTCCAGGCTGCCTTGGGATGCTTCCAGGACACCACCCCTCACCATCCAGTCCATGACAGCATTCTGCCATTATGGATATTCTGCTATTCTTTGCAGCAATTCTCACTTTCCAATATCTCTGATTCATTTGTAGGCTTATCTGTGGGCTTTCTTCTTAGAAAGGAAAGTATATGAAGGCAGCAACTTGATAGAATTTTTTCTACAATAAAATTTTTACGACCCAGCTCATAGGAGATGCCCACAGGTTATATGGTCCATAATAGATGCGTGCATAGATGAAAACTGACATTTTTTCAGAATTCTCATATTACATCATGTTATAAAAACTTGGCATAGAGTATACATCATCACTCTAAATTGTAGAATGGTATCATTTATACCCATTTCACAAAAGAGAGAAAAAAATCCTAGAGAAACCAGCATTGTAACTTGTCCAAAGACATGGCATGACTACACATGGCCTCCAGGATCTAAGCCCACATCTGCATGAGCCTAAATCCCATCACCGCCCACTGCCCTGCACTGCTTGCCCAGGAGGTCAGTTACTCCACTAACCCACAGCATCCTTTCAGTCAGTGGAAGGGAAACCTTAAAATGCTACCAAAGAGATAAACAAAGATTAATTCATAGATTTCTACTACAGTGAATTTGCAAACTTGGACTAATTTAGCGAGGTAATTCTTATTTTTTAAAACACTGAAACTTTGAGTGGTCAACAAACACATGAAAAATAGCTCAACATCACTAATCATTAGAGAAATGCAAATCAAAACCGCAATGAGATACCATCTCATGCCAGTCAGAATGGCTATTACTAAAAATTTAAGAAACAACAGATGCTGGTGAGATTGTGGAGAAATAGGAACACTTACACTATTGATGGGAATGTAAATTAGTTCAACCATTTTGGAAGACAGTGTGGTGAGTTCTCAGAGATTTAGAACTGAAAATACTACTTAATCCAGAAAACCCATTACCGGGTATATACCCAAGGAATATAAATCATTCTATTGTAAAGATACATGGATGAGTGTATGTTCATTGCAGCACTATTCACAATAGCAAAGACATAGAATCAACTGAAATACCCATCAATGATAGACTGGATAAAGAAAACGTGGTACATATACACCATGGAATATTATGCAGTCATAAAGAGGAATGAGGTCATGTTCTTTGCAGGAACATGGATGAAGCTGGAGACCATTATCCTCAGCAAACTAATGCAGGTAAAAAAGCAAATATCACATGTTCTCACCTATAAGCAAATACCACTTGTTCTCACTTGTATTGTTTTTTGAGAACAATATTGCTTAGTGATTTATGCATTTGAACAAAAAGCCTAGAAAAACGTTTTTGAAGATGAGATGATTATGAAGTTTCGTATTTTAAATTGTACATTGCAGGTATGAACCTCCTCCAGTGTGTTTGAGGAAAGATAGCACATATTTACTTTCCTACTTCATTTCATTCTGTGCATCTAGTTTAGCCTCTCATCTACTAGGTTGGTGGGAATACCACTTGAGACAGGTCTTTTGAGGTGAGTCTCTTCTTCTCTTTGAGACTTTGCAAAATGTAAATGTTGAGTGAGGAGCTGCTTACGCAGTACAGAAACTTTAGGAAAGGCCTCTGGCCTTAGAGCTGACCAACAAGAACACATGGACAAAGGGACGGGAACAACACTTTCTGGAGCCTGTTGAGGGAGGGAAGAGGGGGAGAATATTAGAGAAAAGAGCTGATGCATGCTGGGCTTAATACCTAGGTGATGCATTGATAGATGCAGCAGATGACCACCGCACATGTTTACCTATGTAACAAACTTGCACATACTGCACTTGCAACCTGGAACTTAAAAAAAAAACAACAGAGATGAGATATTAATATATTTCCCTTCAAACTTGATACTTTAACGGGAAAAAAATGACTATGGGTTAGGAAGGACTGACTCCTAGGGGAAGTATTGCATCTACTCCAACTTTGGTAGTTGCAGGACAGACAGATAGGATATGAAACTATCTGCACCTTGAAGTATAAGGAGGAGAAGAAGAAGCGATGAAGAGGAGTAAAAACAAAAAGTGTTAAGGAGGGAGGAAGCACAAGGCAGGAAGGAATAGAAAAGACACAATCATAATCACAACAGTGATGAGAGCACAAGGTCACACTGCTGGGTTTTGCTTTGTATTTTGGAAAATACTGTCACATCCAATTTACCTGGAGCCATGTGTCATTATTGCAGTCCCAAAATTGTCAGGGGACCCCAAATCACTGCCTTCTCTGTTTCTACGAACAGAGCACAGGCTGGCTGGGTTCCCCTTGGTGCATGCTAATGTGTCCTGGTCCCATGCCAGGTTGACACGTTGCTTCGTTCCTGAGAGGGCCTAAGGTGCCTCCCTGGGGAAAAAATAAAGCAGTGCTGGGTGCTCTCCTATTGTGGCCAAGTTAAGAGAGCAAATGGACAATATTCTAGGCCCATTAATCTGAAATCATTGGACCTTAATTGATTCTGGGAATAATAACAGGGAAGCATTGCATGATTTTGAACCAAGAAAGTTGAAATAGTGTTGGCTATGTCCCTCCAGTGAGAGCACCTCATTTCTGGAGTGTCCTCTTCAGCAAGGATACACAGAGTTGGGCTTCTCTGGGTTTCAGAAGTCAGGAGAATTTGCACTTTATAACAAGAAATGTCTTTTTGCTGAGTAAAGTATCAAGTTCAGTAAACTGTCTCTAGAAACCCACAGTGAGGATCAGCCCATGTTTCCTGGTCCATCTCACATATGATCCTCACTGTGTGTTATTTATTCTGCTTCTTCATGCACTTCTTCCAGAATTTATAGAACACTTCATTCAACCTGCTGTGAATGTTACAGGGTAACTGCTACAGGGGTAGAAAAAGGGCCAGCAAAAGAAAGATTTTTGATTTTGACTACTTGAGGGTCTTTATTCACATAATAAGGCCACCTTTTTGCTAGCTAGGCCAAATGGAAAGAGCTGTGGCTGTCACCCCACACTGCAGCTCCATAGCTAAGGTTCTGCCTTCTTTTTTTCACCACTGCAGGCTGTCAGGCCCTTTCTAGTTTAATACTTGATACTTCGGAAATATCAACAATTTGTTGTAGTTGATTTATGGTAATGAGATTTAAAAAGATTTTTTTCAAAGGAGCTTTATGTTTAAAAGTCAGCATAATTAAAAGCTAACATCCAAGATACGTGTGTGTGTGTGTGTGTGTGTGTGTGTGTGTGTGTGTGTGTATGTGTGTTTATTTAAAAGGCCTTCATGTTTTTGTTTTGTTTTCTCCCCTAGGACCTCGTCTTTTCTGAGCAAAAGTTATTTTGTTTTTCAGTTGACTGAATTCTGTTTTCTTCATTGACTTCTTCTGTCTCTTCTTTCTCTTGCTAGCCTCTGCTGCCTGAGGACCTAAAATAGTTTATAATAGCCTGGGTTTCCTTAAAGAAAATGGAGAAGGTGCCAGACTCCCTTTTGGGAGAAACTCTGTTTTTCCTTATGGAACCCTAAGAGTGTTGTAAATGAAGTTTGTCTCAGCTTTTAAACTGCTTCTTTTGTATTGTGTTACATAATTTTTCGACGAAAATAGTTATTGCAACAGAGGCTACACTTGGAGTTTTAAGGAAGAGTGTAGTTTAGACACTTAGAAATGTCTTTGTTTGAAATTTTTTTTAAAAGTGCACAGTAAAAGCATCATGTGGTCTAACCTCACAATAATTCTCCCTTTTTTGGAGACCCAGGATTCAGAATGGGCTCTGCCCAGAGCTCAGAGATTCGGTTAGAAGATAGGTAGTCCCTATCTGACTAAAACTGGTTTCTTTATACGATCACATGATAGGTTTCTATAACTTTATATTTGATTTGGCATTCATCTTTAATCTCCTTCTAGCACCATGAGACTTTTTCCCTCTGTACCTTGGGATGTAAATTTTGCTATCTGATTGTTCACCTAAGGCTTATTTCTTTCAATATGCGGATTTAGGGCTATTTACCTGACAGCTGCCAAGGTGATGAAACAGGTTATCAAGAGTTTGGAAATCTAATATAGGGGAGAAAAAAGATCTTATGAATTTATAAGATGTACTTCTATCAGTATGCCTAATATGTCTATGTATTTATGTGTTGTGTACACACTGTTTCACTATTAAAAATATATAATGAGCTCTAATTAATTGGCTTAAAGAAAAACACTTTAATCAAATACTTTATCAGAAAAAAGGAAAGACTAGTCAAATGCTTATTCAAGTTTATGTGACTCATGTAAACTCTTTACAAGTAAACTAGCTTTAAAATTATTGGTAAAGTTATATTAGAAATATCTTAAGAATTGCCAGCATGCATTTTTGTTTGCATTTTTTAATCCGGCAGTTTCATAGTTATCCCTGCCAAATACTATAGGGTGTCAAAATTTGGCATAGGAGTTGCAAAACTATAAACCCAGCCCAAAAGAAAATGATATTTGCTTAACTTTTAATAAATGAGACATTGATATTGGCTTAATGAAAATAGTGAAATCTTGAATTATTTAGTAAAATAACCATAACTGCTAATATTGTGGTTTAGGCAATTTAGTACCCCAGGCAGGAAGGGGGTTTGTTTTGGGAAAGGGGTGTTATCATTTTTGTTTCAAGCTAAACTATAAACTAAGTTCCTCTCAAAGTTAGTTTGGCTTACACACAGGAACAAACAAGGATAGCTTGGCAGTTAGAAGCAAGATGGAGTCAGTTAGGTCAGATCTTTTTCACTGTCTCAGTTATAATCTTGCAATGGCAGTTTCATAACTTTAAATTATAACTATTGCAGTTTTCAAATAACCCAGGTAAAAGATTAAAATAAAATAATTAGGTAAATGTAATGACTAAACACTTGTAAACAAATTTGTCATATTTATAAACTAAAGTTATATTAAATTATAGGTATTTCATTATTTAGGTATTTTTCCAATAAAATTATATTGTAGAAAAACATTCTTTCTAAAAAAAGTGTCCTTTTTGAAAAGGTAAATAATTTTTGTCTAATTCAAAGCTTACTTAAAGGTTATAATATAGACAAGAGACAGGGAAATATTGGGTAAAGAGGGCTGTTTCCTGGCAAAGGCCCCCACCCCTCAAGTCTGGAAACCCATGGCCCTAAATGAGAACAGGCATTCCTGTTTTTGCACCCAAAAGTTGACTTTTGACCCACCATGCCCCCTATCTTCTATCCATAGAAACCCCAGACCCCAGGTTCCAGAGGCAGAAGAGGAGGTGAACAGAAGAGCAGAAGTACAGCAGAATGGCATGGCAGAGAGAAGAGAAGGAACATCTGAAAGCCAAGAGGAATTTGGCAGGGGACATTTAAAGAGGAGATTGGCCACTGGACAGCCAAACTCAGGGGAAGATTATCTTCCCAATCTATCCCCCTTCCCAGTTCCCCATCCATCCCACTGAGAGCCACCTCCACCACTCAATAAAACCCCTGCATTCATCTTTGAAGTCAGTGTGTGATGTGATTTTTCCTAGATGCTGGACAAGAGCTCAGAATACAGAAAGCTGTCACACTGGCCCTCTACCCCTGCAAAAAGGTTGAGGGCCCACTGAGCTGTTTAACACTCAAGCTGTCCACAGATAACAAAGCTAAAAAAGCACACTGTAACACACACCCACTTGGGTTTTGGGAGTTGCAGGCACCCACTCCCAGATGCCACTGTGGGGCCAGATCCCCAAGCTGCTTGCCCTGGCTCCTGCACCTGCTCATCTGCATGCTCCTTCTCCCATAAGGGATTTGAGAGGGTGAAGCAGCTGAACAGATGAGCCACATCCCTGTCACAGATCCTGTGATGGGGGTCAGGGAACTCTCCTGTTTCAGTTACATATAAAACAGGAAAAAAGGAACCAGGAAATAAGAGAGATATAAAGAAAGTTATAGAAATAAAGAGATTTTTTTTTTTGGTAAGAAAGCTTAAAGGGAGATTTAATCTGAGAAAGAATCTTGTGTGGCAAATTTTGTCCTAGAATAAAATGACTGGTTGTTTAAGAAAGATAAATGTTTAGGACAATCTGGAAAGTCCAAGCATGTCATAAATGGTCTGTATCAGTTATAATAAGAGAATTTATTTTAAAAAAACTTCTTTTTTTTTTTTAAAGACGGGGTTTCACCATGTTGGTCAGGCTGGTCTTGAACTCCCGACCTCAGGTGATCCGCCCACCTTGGCCTCCAAAGTGCTTGGATTACAGGCGTGAGCCACCACGCCCGGCCTTAAAAAAAACTTCTATATGACCAAGTTGTCTATAATTAAAGGGAAATTATAGTGGTCTTTCTAGAAATTGGGTTTTGATTAAAAAAATGTATACACTAGAGAATTTTTTCAAACTATGAAATTTCCTTAAGGTACTGCTTTTCTCTTAATAAATTACAAGACATTATATTTTTTATGCAAAGTTCAACTTTTATTGTATCTCACTGTGTTTTCAGCTTTCTCTTCCCTTTTAAAAGGCCTGAAATAATAACTCTATCCTTCAACTTATTTTCACCTTCTGCAAGTTTTTTCCCCCCCTTTGGGTTCTAACTTGTGGCCTGATGCTAAAACAACAACAACAACAACAACAAAACAAAACAGAAAACAAACAAAAACTTTTGTCTTAAAGGTCCAAAGGAAATGTTTCCTTCCAACATAATTCTCCCAATAGAGAATAGCAGTAACACTGCAGAAGGTCTTTCCTCTTGCCTTGGGTAACTGGCCTAATAAACAGATCTTGTGCTTTATTGAAATAATTTCTATATTATTATTTCTACACTTGGGTTGCTTAGAAAAAAAGATTTAAAAAGATTTTTAAAATTAAGGATAATACATTCATGTTACTTTCCATATGTATTTTTAAAATCCTTGTGCTGTTAAGTTATAGGGCTTTGATTGACGGGTGTAGAAGTACACCAAGTCCTGATAAACCATAATACTGGCAGCCACTAAGCCTCATCTTCAGACCCCATAGAAGACGCCAATCAAAGTAAATTGTGTTTGTGAGACACAGGGCCAGAAATTAAAGGTATTTAACTCTTCAAGACCCAGGGACTATCATGAAAGAGGTGGGCATATGAGACTGTAAGGGCTGATTTGGAGAGAGAGAAAGAAGTTGCTTCTCTATAAATTAAACATTATTGTCAAAGACACACTGATGCAAGATCAGCATATGAGTCTCTGTGTCAGATTAGGAGAAGGTTTTCTTGAAGCCTTAACCAACTCTTTTTAATAAAGATTATAAAAAACTTATGGAAATTTTATCTTATGGCAAAGATGATTAAAATTTTATAGTTTGTTTATAACATTTTGAAAAATAAATTTAATTGGCTTTGTGCTGTTTTCATTAGGGCTTATTGTTTGGAAAATTAAGCCTCTTCTCTCACAGAATGGTTTTTGTCTTTTTTGTTTTTTGAGGTGGAGTTTTGCTCTTGTCACTCGGGCTGGAGTGCAATGGTGCTCACTGTAACCTCTGACTTCCAGGTTCAAGTGATTCTCTGCCTCAGCCTCCCAGGTAGCTGGGACTACAGGTATGCACCACCACGCCCAGCCAATTTTTGCATTGTAGTAGATACAGGATTTCACCATGTTGATCAGGATGGTCTCAATCTCTTGACCTTGTTATCCACCCACCTCGGCCTTCCAAAGTGCTGGGATTATAGGTATGAGCCACTGTGCTCGGCTGTTTTTCACTTTTTTTAGAAATCCTTGAGTTATTACTTTGGTTAAATGAATGACTTATTTTACAATGACCTGTGATTCTATTTTCTAATATCAACTGTTTTAAACTTTTGATATTTGACAAACTTTCCAAAATCAAATTATACATTATATCTTTTTCTGATTTAATTAATCCTTTAAGATACTACATTCTGTAAAGTCCAAAAATGACACATGTGGCTTATTTGATATAAAAATTATACAGGAAGCATTGTCAGATATGAAATTTTGTTTGGCCTTCTTTGCACTGTATTTATTTATTTATTTTCACTCTTATCACCCAGGGTAAAGTGCAATTGTGTGATCTTAGCTCCCTGCAACCTCCACCTCCTGGAGAATCAAGTGATTCTTCTGTCTCAGCCTCCCAAACAGCTGGGATTACAGGCACGCACCACCACACCTGGCTAATTTTTGTATTTTTAGTAGAGATGGGGTTTCATCATGTTGGCCAGGCTGGTGTCAAACTCCTGACCTCAGGTGATCCACCTGGCTCGGCTTCCCAAAGTGCTGGTGTTACAGGCCATCACACCTGGCCTCTTTTAGATCTTTAAGGAAATATTTTTAGCTTTAGGCCACAACAGTGAGAACCCAAGGAGAAAAAAAAGACTTATATGAACTGAAAATGGGTTGAAGGAGAGAGTTATTACTTCATGCCTTTTAAAAAGGGAGAAAAAACCAAAAATGGTGAGATGCAATTAAAGTTAAACTTTGGGTTAAAAAAGACTCTTAATTTATTAAAAGTAAATCAATCCCTTAAGAAAATTTTATTATTTGAACCAATTCTTTAGTATTTATGTTTTTAAGCAAAACCCAAACTCTAGAATTACTATTTAAATAATTTTCCTTTAATTATAGACAATTTGATACAAATCATTTACTACATGCTTGGCCTTCCTGTTCTATGCTAGACATTTCTAGGATAAAAATGCCTATTTTTATCCTAGAAAATTGTTTATTTTGCCATGGGCTAAGGAGGCACCCATGACACAGCCTCAGGAAGTCCTGAGACATGTGCCCAAGGTGGTTGGGGGTACAGTTTGCTTATATACATTTTAGGGAGACATGAGATATCAACCAATATGTGTAAAATGTACACTGACTGAATTCACTAAGGGGGGGGAGCAATGGAAAGTGGGGGCTTGAAGTAGATAAGAGACAAAAGGTTACATTCTTAAATAACCAGTTATTTTATTTTAGGACGAAATGTTACCAAACGAGATTCTTTCTCATATAAGATTATTCTTCTGTTAATCTTTCTTGCCCGAAATACCTCTTTATAACTTTCTTTACATTGTTCTTACTCACTGATTACCTCTACCTAATTCATAATTCACTTTTATGTAGCCTATGAATTAGACAAAATTATTTTTTAAAACAAGAACACATTTCTTTTTTTTCAGAAAAATGTTTTGCTATAATTGAAAAAAATTGGAAATGACCCAGTTATTTAATGAATATTTATTACTTAGTTTAATATAACTGTAGATTATAAAATATAGGACAAGATTATCTACAAGAATCTATTCCATATTTAACTAATTAATTACTTTTAAAAACAGTTTACCCAGATTACTTATAAAAACTGTGATAGTTATCATTTAAAATCATTTCCTTTTTAGTTTTTTTCATAACTTGTGAATTTCAGGCTTTTCTGAGTAATAATCTTTAAGGTTAGATAAATTTTGTGTGTGTGTTTTTTTTTTTTTTTTGCAAATTACTCAGAATTTAACTGTTTTCATTAACCAAACAATATTAAATGCCTTATTGTTTCACATAAACAAAAATAATTCTCTTTTGAACTGCATTCATAGTTTTATAGCCCTCATGCCAAATTTTGACATCTAGCAGAGATAAATAATGTATGTTGACAATTATGAAGCCATTTCTAATTCCATTTCACCAAATTTTTTAAAACCAGCTTATTTATTAAAGTTTTACTTAAGTCATGTGAACTTGAATAAGAATTTGACTTATAGTCTCTACTTTTCTGACAAAGTATTTCATTTAAATTATTTTTTACAGCCGATTAATTAGAACTCTTTTATACATTTTTAGTAGTGAAACATCATATACATGACACATAAATACAAAGATGTATTAGGCAGATAGAAGTGGATCTCACAGATGCGTAAGACCTCTGTCTCCTATTTAAGACTTTCAATTTCTTGATAACCTATTTTATTGCCCTAGGCATGTGTCAGTGAGATAGCCCTAAATTTGCACATTAAGGAAACTCTTAGGTGAAAAATCAGACATCAAAATTTACATCTCAAAGTACAGAGAGAGTCTGGTGGTGCTAGAGGGAGAGTAAAAATCAATGCCAAATCAAACATAAAATTATAGGAATCTATCATAGAATGGTACAAGGAGACCAAGTTTATTTAGAAAGGTACTACCTATCTTTTAATTGGATCTTCGAACCGTGGGCAGAGCCGACACTCACGGTGTTCATCCTGGTTCTCCAAAAAGGGAGAATTATTATGAGGCTAGATCACGTGTTACTTTAACAGTGCACTTGAAAAGAATTTTTTAAACAAAGACATTTCTAAGTGTCTAAATTACACTCCTCCTTAAAAACCCAAGAGTAGCCTCTGTTGTAATAGCTATTTTAGCAAAAACATCAGGTAACACATTACAAAAGTAAGCAGCTTAAGATCTGAGAGAAACTTGCTTGTTTATAGTATTAGGGTTCCACAAAGAAAAGAAGTTTCTCCCCAAAAGGGAGTCTGATGTCTTCTCTGTTTTCTTTAGGGAATCCCAGGCTATTATAAACTATTTTAGGTCTCTCATGCAGCCGAGGGTGGCAAGACAAAGGAGAGACAGCAGAAGTAAATGAAGAAAACAGAATTCAGTCAGCTGAGAAGAAAAACTTTTGCTCAAAAAAGACGAGGTGCTAGGAGAGAAAAAAAAAATAAAGGCCTTTTAACACACACACACACACACACACACACACACACACACACACACACACATCTTGGATGTTAGCATTTAATTAAGCTGTTCTTTAACCATTGAGCTCCTTTAAAAATATTTTAAATGTAATGACTATGTTTTAGCTAGGACAAATTGCTGATATTTCAGAAGTAACAAGTATCAAACCAGAAAGAGCTTGATTTAGGAACCAAACCCAGGCTGTTGTGGTGAAAAAAAGATACAGGTCTTTAAGACCTGTATCTTGCACAGACCTCCTATCTTATCTCATTACTTAGAATGTCTAATTTACTGGGAATGCAGTCCAACAGGTCTCAGCCTTATTTTACCTAGCCTCTATTCAAAAAAAGTAGCTCTGGTTCAAACTCCTCTGACATTACCACCACTTATAGTGGGGGATGAGAAATGCCTTACCCAGTGGTCCTCTGTTTTGAGGTCAACTGGAATGCTTTCAAAGCCCCACTCCACGACAAATACATCAGTATCTCAGTAAGTTGAGCCCATGAAGTCCCCATTTATGAGCCTCACACTCCTATGGGGGGAAAACTTCCGGTGAACTACAGAAGCAAGTGGTAGGATACAAGAGTTCTTCGTGAGATTCAGAGAACTGTATGCACATCCAGAGCTGTTACACTGAAAACTTTTCCTTCTAATACTTCCCCAGCTCTCCAATGCTGGGAGGTGGCAGGACCTTCATTGATTTCACTGTTATAAAAACAATCACATTAGGTTCATGTGCTTTCTGATTCCTCCAGGAGCCACTGCTGAAGAGTGTGGGTGGGATCAGGTAAGACTTGGCATGCTGGGGGTATCCGATGGCACCAAATAGCATCTGCAAAAGGGAGTGAGACCTGTGTGTTCACCCTAACGGAACATCCTCTCCTAGAACCGTTGATGCCTGCAAGGACCACCCATCTTTAGCTGTCAACTCCCTCCAGGATTCACACCCTGCACTGTGTACTTGCTGAACATACCAAGTTTTAAGAAACTGTTTGAGAAATGAAAGCACACTGAGCTTTGCCAAGTGCCAAGGATTTCCTTTGCTGGCTCATTTTACATAACCCTTGCTGCCCTCCCTTGGTTGCTGTTCTAACGTTGGGCCTCCAAGTGGTTTTTCTTGATGAGACTTACTAACCTCTGCCTACAAGCTTTTCCTCAAAGCTCTTCTCCCTACTCTGTAGCTTATAGTCTAGGACAGGGTGAAGAGCTGTGATTTTGTCATAGGCTCACTTACAGTAAATCTTCAATGGATCTACTCTTTCTATACAAGACAGATCAATGTGTCAGTTTAGAAATGAGAATATGCAGCTCTGTGTAATAATCAAAACTTCACATGGACTTAAAATTAGGGGCTTCTGTTGTCTTTCTCTCTTGATGCTTCCACTGATTCTTCTCAAGGTAATTAATCATGGTTTCTGACCTCTTCAGTGTTGGAGAATGGGAGAGAGAAAAAATAAGGGCATGAGAAAGATCTTAACTGGCACAAACTCTTCTGTGATTAGGTTTTGTCAGGTCTCCATATGCAAGCCTGGAGCCTGAAAGTCTGAAGTCCTGCTTGCCTCAGATGATGTCTCCCACCCCCTGCCTGCATTCCCCCATTGTCCCTGATCACCCAGCGGAGCTTCCGGGACAAGTCCCTCACCCAACCCTGTCATCTTAACTGTTCTTATGATAATGTGAATACCTCTCATCCAACCCTGCCATTGTAACTGAACTTGTATACTCCTTGCCCCTAACCCCCACCACTGTAACTGAACTTACTCTGCAACACCCTCGCCCCCCAAAAACTACCCAAACCTATAAAACCATCTCCTATCCCACTGCCCTTTGCCGATGCCCTTTTCGGCCTTAGCCCACCTGCACCCAGGTGAAAAAACAGCCATGTTGCTCACACAAAGCCTGCTTGGAAGGTCTCTTCATTCAAAGCACACGTTTTTCAACAGGTTTTCTGGGCCTTACAGTTGCTTCCTCTCCTGGGATGCTCCCATGGATCTCAGGTAGTTCCCTTGTTTCTGAAACACTGAAACAAGCTGAAGGTGCAATGGGACAATACTGTGGGGAAGAGGCAGAGAACTGATATTGTTTGTTACAATCCATTTTACCCTATTCTCTTATTCATAGTATACCTGTATGACATTAAGAAATAAAAATTTTAAAGAAAGGTATGTTGAAAAAAAGTGAAAAAGTGGGCAACATAGAAGAAATACTGGAAAAAGTTGGTCAGGGGTAATTTACTCAAAAGCAGCTAAGATGCTGTAAGTTATCCTAGGTCAACTTAGAACCCCACCAAATACCTAGGAGGAGTTCAATACAGCTTATTGAAAAAATGATAAATTTTCTTAAATACTTAACTACATGTTGAACAGTGATGTATACATCGCCGAAGGACTGAAGAAAAGATAAAGTGTATCCCAAAGAACAACGTTTCATCATGGAAAGTAAATCCTTTAGAAATTCAAAGAACAATGTTCTCTTGAGATGCAAATGCTCTGGGAAGGAAGGTTTGTGAAGGAGCTGATCGTTGAGCGACTTCATGAGGACCCAGAGGATGAAGAACACAGAGAGGTGGAAGTTAGGTCCTCCTGGTGGGCAAAGCAGCCTGGGCAAAGGCATGGAAGTGAGATGGGGTCCAGCCCATTGGAGGGGAAGAGGTGTCCATGCACCTCTTGGCATCTTCTTGTACATGGGGCTGTATCTCTGTGCCCTGGCTGTCAGGCACTGCTGGTGTTTCATGAACAGGACAAAAGCTCTACAGTATTTCTGTACACATGGCTTCTCAACTTTGGCACCACTGATATTTCTGGTTAAGTATTTCTTTTCTGTGGACAGCTGCCCCCGAGCATTATAGGATGTTCAGCAGGACTTAGTAGGACATTTAATTCCTGGCCTCTGACACTTGATTCAAATGGCACACTCACTCCATCCAGTTGGGACAACCAATACCCAGTCTAGTCATTACCAAATGTTTCTGGGTCTGAGGGAAAGGCAAAGCTACTCCTACTAAGAACCACTGCTCTCAAGGTTGGGACACTTTATTTGAGTCTCCCCCATTTGCCTCTTGGAACGTCCTTCAATGAACCTGAGACTCACAGCAGGGTGCTGACTACAGTTATCAAGAAAGTGTTAGCCTTGAAGTGGAGGTAACATTACTACCTCACTGGCAAAGACATTGGTGAAGGCATCTCATTAACCAGGGCAAATGTTCCCAGCTGTATGTGTATCAACATTTTCAACCACACACGTTCTGGGGACATGGAAAGTTGTGTAATTTGGTGATGGAGCCTGAAAGCACTCGCCAGGGGCCGACATCTGACTCTGGTGCTGCTTCCAGATCTGGCTCCTAGTCCCAAAAAACTAGATAGATCCTAGTCAGGTGGTATCATGGTAACAGTCACTTTCAGGGAAAAGGGACATTGAGGGGGCCCAGGGCCTGGTTGGCAGGGTAGCCAGCTACCTCTTCTCTTTACCTGCCTCCTTCCTTCCTGACACCAACGTCAGCTTCCAGGAAAGTGCAAATGGTGTTATATTGTCCCCAAAGTCACACTGCCATCTGATGCTAGTTTTACTTCTGATGTCTGTTTTTAGTAAAACTTTAATTTTAAATTATTTCATGTTTCTAGATAGACCTACTGATACAGCATGTAATACAATCAGTAAATTCTTTGTGAAAAGGCCAAAATCTGCTCTTAAAAATCAATTACACAATAATTAAGCAAAGTAAATAGTTTTCATAACTATAATACCAACATGAAGTGCACATGCCATGGGTTCAACGAGCACCAACAGGGAGAAAGATTCAGCATGAGGTGATGTTAGGGTGGAGCTGTTTATGGAGAGCCATGGGGTCCTGCAAAGTGGGAGATCTTTGGAGACTCAGGGCCTGGGAAAGAGGGATGAATGTGTACCATCTTTAATGTGACTTTGGGAATGAATGAAATGTTTCGACCAGGAGAGACTGAGGCAAGGGGAGTGGAGGAGGGGAGTCCACAGGGAGCAAAGGTCTCAAGCAGAAAATGGTGGGGCTTGTGCAGAAGACAACCCAGAGTTGAGGGCAGCAGTGGGAGTCGAGGTCATCAGGACTCATCTGAGCCATGATGTGCAGGTCTTTCAGGGTCCAGTCAAGGAGAAAAATAGTGTTGAATGAAGCTTGTGTAGCCAGAACACCTGGCTTCATAATTCTGCCACTTCCTAGCTGTATTCTCTCAGGTAAGTTTCTGAACCTCTCCGACTCCCATTTCTGGTAGATGGGGTGAAATGACATGTCCCATCTGTGGGGGAGGTGACCACTAATGCTAATTTGCCTAACCTACAGTCCTGGGTTATGTAACTGTCCTGGCATCCCATTGATTTTGTGTTCTTTTCACCCACCAAAGTTTCCGAGTTTGGGTCACAAATTACATGGTAGTTCTTCTGCTAGATTTGCTGCTGGGAAAGTTGTCACAGGATTCAACATTGCCTTTCAAACAGCAAAGTGCTCCGGAATCATTTGCGATTCCTCCTTTATTGAACATTGAAAAATGAGTTAAAACACAATTGGAGTTAGGTTGTGGGAAGATTCATTGGACAGCAGTACGTAGGGTCTGTTTAGGAGATAATCTACATGTCAATTAGAGCTCAGTAACACTGTTTAAAATGGACTGAGAGAAAAGATACCTAAGCATGGATCAAAGCACTGTCTTATTTTCCAACTTAAAAGTTTTAGCTGAGTCTAAATATGGTTATCACAATATGTTTTAGAGAATATTAAGAGCAGCCTAGCTTTCCAGTGTTCTATGATGAGCCTAGTAGTACTTGGAGTTGAATCATGAAACAATTCTTAATAAAATGAAAAAGAAGATGAGCAGCTGACATTTAGACAGCACCAACTCTGCACAAGGCACTATTCTCAGGACGTTACAATTTTTACTTATGAGTCACAACAATTCTATGACTGTTTCAATTTTAAAGGGGACACAGAACATTAAACCTCTTGTCTAATGTGGCACCATCAGCAAATGGAGGCACTGGGATGTGAACACAGGTGGTCAGTCTGGCTTGGGTCTTCACTCAGGAGCCATCAGCCACGGGCCTTTGAAGGGAAGGGGCTGTGAAACTCAGCACAGCTGCAGCTTCCAAGGCCGGCCATTCTAGGCTTTCCTGTGTAAGTGCAGAAATCACGGAGAGAAGGCTGGTGGCGGTGGCTCATGCCTGTAGTCCCAGCACTTTGGAGGCCGAGGCAGGTGGATTGCCTGAGGTCAGGAGTTTGAGACCAGCCTGGCCAACATGGTGAAACCTTGTCTTTAAAAAATAAAATAAGATAAAATAAAATAATATAAAATAAATCACAGAGAGAAGATGGCTCCCATACAATGTTACTACTTATTATTCAGTATGGTAAAGACTTTTATTTGCCAAAACCCCTCATGTCTCTATATTTCAGGTCTTTTGTGAGCCTGAGGCTAGGGCAAATGTCTTACTCTTTCTTAAGGCATACTTTGTTTTCCCCCTTCTAAGACAGAAGCTCATTCTGGATAGAATGTGCGGAATGACTTATTGCTTTGTCATGGTAGGAGCTCAGTAAACATTGAAATGTTGGTGATTAAATACCTTTTGAAATTGTGAAAGTGTCTGTGTCCAGCCCCAGGCTGTGAGGTATGAGCAGGGACAATGAATAAACCCTTTTCTACTCTGACCTCCTGCTGGGATAGTTTGGCGACAATGCTCAAAAGATGGTGGACAAGTTAATTACATCACTGATTCAGCCCAGGCTGGGGTGCAGTGGCGCAATCTCAGCTCACTGCAACCTCCACTTCCTGGTTCAAGCAATTCCCCTGTCTCAGCCTCCTGAGTAGCTGGGATTACATACACACACCCCGTTGCCCAGCCAATTTTTTTTTGTATTTTTAATAGAAATGATGTTTCACCATGTTGGCCAGACTGGTCTCGACCTCCTGACCTTAGGCAATCCGCCTGCCTCAGCCTCCCAAAGTGCTTGGGATTACAGGCGTGAACCACCACGCCTGGCTGAAAGTTTCAATTTTTTAAATAGGAATTACCTTACTAAATTAACCCAAGTTTACAAATTCACTGTAGTAGAAATCTATAAATTAACTTACTTTGGAAACAAATGAGGCAGCGTGCCCAGGGTAAGTTTGTGAATTGCATAAGACAAGCCATAGCCAGGACCTATCAGTGCTGATTCCAGTAGCCAGGGCTTTTTCCTCCCACTGGATCTTCAGTGCTGGAAGACTCCAGGAGGTGTGAGTTCTCCTTCCCACTCTGCCTTGAGGCTGAAGGAACTGAGAGGGAAAGGGCATCCTGGAAGGATTCAGAACAACTCTGGAAACATAGAGAGAGCCCCACAGCGTGAGACATGCTGGGTCACACTCTGCAGCCTGGGCCTTCTGTCCTGGGAGGTTTCAGAGGTCAGGAGAATTTGCAGAGCCTGAGTTTATGCTCCCAGAATTGAGAACTTGAAACCACGCACCATAATTTTTCTGAACCTTGAGATGTAACTCTTGGGAGATCAGAAGATGACCAGCCTCACAGCTCATCCCCAAATGGGTTCACCCCCTCTGGTGATGGCCCATGTTCTTGTGCCTTCTTCTCAGGTTGTGGCTGCCAACCGCTGGAGGATGTGGCAGCAAAGACCATTGATCCTGAAGTGTCTATATCAGAATTCGGGCAATTTTTACAGGAGTACATAGGCATTGATGACACTGAAGAGGCTGTAGAGGAAGCAAAACAGTATTTCCTCAACCAGTCCAATGAAACTCTGAACAATTTTGATGTATTGATGATAATTTCATTTATTTTCTTATGTGCCCTTGAAAATCACTGCCCAGAAACAAAGAGGCTCTAAATGTGCCACTAGGAATGTTAAGTACCTGGTGAACAAGCTTTCTTTGTATATCAGTTTATTTAATTTTGTCCTTAGGGTGCTTTGCCTCTTCACTTTAAGAATCTTCAGGGAGTAATAAAGGGGAAAGGCAAAAAGGAGAAAGTAAAGCTTCAGAAAAGGCCAGGCTAATTGTCAACTCCCCCTGTTCATTCCCACAGAGACTCAAACACACACAAACTCACAAAGAAACACACGCACACATAGAAACACACAGGCACACACACAGAAACACTTACACACACACACACACACACACACACCCACACACACACACAGAAATACATAGAAACCTTTGGGAGGCCGAGGCAGGTGAATCACCTGTGGTCAGGGTTTGAGACTGTCAGGCCAACATGGTGAAACCCTGTCTCTACTGAAAACACAAAAATTAGCCTGGTGTGGTGGCAGATGCCTGTAATCCCAGATACTCAGGAGGTTGAGGCAGAAGAATCACTTGAACCCAGAAGGCAGAGGTTGCAGTGAGCTGAGACTCTGCCATTGCACTCCAGCCTGGGCAACAACAGCAAAACTCCATCTCAAAAAAAAAAATGCATAGACACATATACACATAGAAACAGAAACATACGCACATCGAATCACACAAACACAAAAATACACAGACACACACATAGAAATACATATAGAAATACACAGAAACACACACACATATATATACACACACACAGACACATGTACATAGACACACAAATAGAAACACATAAACACACACATATTAGACACAGATACACAGGGACAGACACCCACACTTTTTTTTTTTTTTCCTGTGAGACAGGGTCTCACTCTGTTGCCCAGGCTGGAGTGCATTAGTGTGATCTCGGCTCACTGCAAACTTGACCTCCTGGTTCAAGCAATTCTCCCACCTCAGCCTCCTGAGTAGCTGGGATTACAGGAACCTGCCACCATAAGGCAGGGTTTCTCCCCTGATAAGCAGGCTGGACATTTTCCATGAAGAGAAAATATCTGATTTTCAAAGAACCAGTCACTGCTGGGAACAATCAACAATGCAATTTTCCCCTTTCACAGTAACAAATAATCAAAATGTTCTCAAATTTTTTTAGAGTCCAGAAAATACCATTTATGAAAATTCTACAGATTCTAATATAAAGAATTTAAAAATCCATGCCCAGATTTGTTAGCACACGTGACTGGGAATCATGCACCATTTAATTAAGCACCTCAGGAAATGGGAGGTGCAGATCATGGTGTGAAACAGCACGAGTGCCAGAATTCCTTAACATAAAACTCAGTGGTTATAACAACGAGTATTTCTGCCTATTTAAAAATACATGTTACTTACAGGTTATATTTTAAAACGTTTATTTAATATTTCAAAATTCCATTTGAAATGTTCCATGGTAGAAAATTTAGAAATCTACCAAACATTTCATTTCTCCTTTAAAAACCCAGATTAGACTAATCATTCCTAGTGTAAAAGTGCCAACATTTTTAAACCTATACCAAAGTCATGGTGGAGAGTGTTAGAATATTTTTCACTTGTAAGGCCATACAGCAACTCCAAACCATCACATTCATGTATTTGAGCTGAGATTTTAATTCTGAGTTGAAAGAGAGGTATCAATAAGTTTTAATTGGTAGGTCTTCATCAAATAGTATATGTCACATATTTTTTAGATAGAGTATTTCAAGGAATAGGATTTTTGGAGAATGAAGTATTAAGAGGATCCATGGCAGGGAAAAGATCCTAAAACCCTAATCCCTGTTGGGCATTAATACGGTCTCCTGGGCTGGGTGCAGTGGCTCACACCTGTAATCCCAGCACTTTGGGAGGCTGAGGCAGGTGGATCCCAAGGTCAGGAGTTTGAGACCAGCCTGGCCAATATGGTGAAACCCCATCTCTACTAGAAGTACAAAAATTAGCCAGGCATGGTGGCATGTGCATGTAATCCCAGATACTAAGGAGGTTGAGGCAGGAGAATTGCTTGAACCCAGGTGGTTGCAGTGAGCTGAGATCGCGCCATTGCACTCCAGCCTAGGCTACAGAGCGAGACTATGTCTCAAAAAAAAAGAGAAAGACTCCTTCTCCAAAAAAAAAAAAAAAAAAAAAAAAAAAGTGTTTTGATCCCAGTGCAAATTTTCCTGAGTGTTAGATATTTGTGGACAAATGCAGGAAAACAACATGAAAAAGAAATTTCTGTATTTTAATATTTCACTTTCTAAGAGTGATTTCCAAATCTAAATTGCCTGTCTGCTTTTGTTTCCCAGAACACAATATACAACCGCCTTTGGTGTAAGTTCTACTAACTGTGTACAAGACCTTTGGCTCAGATACTACAAGACAGAAGATGGCCAGAAAACTGCTGCCTACTGCTAGCAACTGCAATTTTTCTTTCTTTCTTTTTTTACCTTTCATGTGGAAACTGCAAGAAAATTGTTGAAACCTCAAATTCATTTTATTTCAATAAACTAACTGCAAATCATCAAGTTCCCTTTGTCATTTCATGAAAAGGGAGGCTTTCCAGGCCTCACAATCAGGGTGCCTGTGGGAGGCAGACACAGACAGGCCACAGACAGGCCTTGCAAGTGTCAGGTGAGGGACGAGGCTTCTGTGGAGCACTTGCTTTCCCACCATCTCTTGCCCAAGCACTGGGCCTCTCTCTAAAGACTGTTTCCCTACCCCCCATCCCACCACCTGCCCACATGCCTCTCTCTGGGGTCTTCAGGCTCTGGGGTCTGAGGTTGGGTCCTGCTCAGAGGTCCTGCTTTCTCTCCAGTCTTCCTGTGTGTGCTGAGCCCTGCTGATCATATCAGGTTCCTCTGCACTATCCCTGGGCCTCCCCATGGTGTGAAGGGCCCAAACCAGAACCAGCCAGGGAGAGAAGAGCTGCAAAGCAGGGTGGATGCTGTCTGGCATACATAATTTTAAATTATGATTTTTGTTCATCATGGATGTCAGCCTCAATTTTTGAAAATATTGCATTAAAATATTATTTACAATATTATATTATTTTAGGCATATAAAATATAATTACTGAGTTCCATAGCACTGCACTTCAATTGTTCCGTTTCTTCTAGTCTTGTCCCTGCAGCGGGGAATGGGGTCCATCCTCTCCTGCCCCACTGTGAGCTGCAAAGGCAATGAGGGTTAAGGGAAGTGAGTGTGCTGTGCAGGGACCCAGCACAGAAAGAGATTTTTAAATGGAGTCTTAGGACTCCTTCATGTCCTGTTCCCAGCATTCCTGTCACCAGGGATCAGTTATTGCTACCCCTTCTACTCTCACCTCAGCCTGTCCTTCCTCTTTCCAGGGCCATCCCCTCATCCAGGAAGACCCTGTCTAATTCTCAGAACAACTCAGCTCCATCAGGGCTGACTCCTCTATCAAGCAAGGCAGGGGCAGGAACCCAGGCCTACAGTATTTATAGAGGTCTATGAAAATGTTAAAAAATTTTAAAGAATCACTTCCTAAAATGAATGTAACGATGATGAATATATATCTATAAATCTAGCCAGGAATATATACACAATCTTACCAATGCAGTTGTAAAATACAAAGAATAATATGTTTTTATGGAGAAGTGGCCTAGGAAGGCAATAAAATGCCTGTGATCTACAAGAGATACAATGAGGCCTTACCCTCAATACCTTCCCAAAACCATAGCCCACGCTTTTTTTTACGATCCTGAAAGAGAGGAAATGGGAGAAGAGATTCAGAGTTAGAAACTGGAAGATGGGCATATGGATATTGGAAAATGTGAATCTGTTCAGAGAAGGCCCTGGCCTATTTGGTGAGGGGGGCCATGTACTTCAAGAGAGGCATCAGGCCGTAAGGGAAGGGTTCACTCCTGGAAAGCCATGCCACATGGGGAGCAGCCCATACCCAAAACCAGTTTTGCACCAGTGGACGAGCCTATGCCTGAGCATGTCAGACCCATGCAGTGGAAAGGGGACCGTATGCATGGTGGGCAACAGACATAACAGCTCCTGAAATTGCCAATGAAATGAGCATTCTCCAGCACAGTTTTTTTTTTCTGCATAACAGATTCATTTAATCAAAGTCTTACTTGACATAGGATGATTCAGGAATAAAGATGCAAAGAATCAAGGAAAACCTGTTCATTTTAGAGTTTAGATTCAAAAAGATTTTTAACAATAGGGGGATACATAAGAAAAACCAAATCTGGGACTAAGAAAATATGAGCCCTATCTGGCATCCTATGATTGTCATCTAGAGTCTTGGTCTTAATTTTTCAGCTAGTTGGAGGCCATTTGTTTGACCTATTGAAGAGTTAATAGCTGGAAAGTTTGTTGCCTACAATGTAAAAAACAAGGCTACCTTAGCCCAATAAATACATCAATATACAATCACAGGAGGCTTACTGGTCAATAGCCAGGTAGTACATCATCCTGGAATGGGAAAAATTTCTGCAAGTTTATGCCTTTGCTCCAAAGGGTGGCTGACCTACAGTCAGAGAGTGTTCAGGGAAGATGCTATGCCTAGGTGTACATAAAGTATCAGCGCTCATGGGATTAATGG
Source organism: Ateles fusciceps (assembly GCA_036589455.1). NCBI lineage: Eukaryota > Metazoa > Chordata > Mammalia > Primates > Atelidae > Ateles > Ateles fusciceps. The sequence continues at coordinate 23,463,177 of JAZHEH010000681.1, read as the reverse complement.
GGGCCAATGACAAATAGTACAAAAGGTTTTTATTACCCACTTCACTGCAATGCACTTTATAGGAAGAAACGTCTTTCTGCTGAGTAAAGTATCAAGTTCAGAAAACTCTCCAGAAACCTGCAGTGAGAATCAGCCCATCAGTTTCCTCATCCATCTTACATATCCTGAGGTTATTTAATCTGCTTCTCCGTGCAGTTCTTCCAGAATTCATAAAACACTTCATTCAACCTGTTGTGAATGTTACAGGTTAACTGTAACATTTTTTCTTTCCAGAACAAAATGGAGAAAAAAAAATATATTTTATCATTCTAAGTGGCAGGAACCTTTTTTGCAAAGGAATTAAATGCCCCCCTTTTGGAGTGGCACCTTCAAAGTGGTTGTGGCTTGCTGTCCTCATGTATGTGGTTCACACATGGGGCCAACTTACAATGACCTACAGGTACCTCCTGCGTGGGCCAGCACACATTATGGACTGTGGGGGATGGTCAAGAAGAGGTATAAGGAGATGGCTCAGTTCTCTGCCAGGTAGTTATCCATCTGGGATTCCTTTATGTGGAAGAGGAGGTAAAAATTGAGAACCACGGTGACTACCCGATAAGTGTATGGTCAAAGTACTTGGACATTAGGATTTTGATATTGATTTGTTGAATGTTTCCATCTTTCAGGAAGATGTTCACCAGTTTGAAGACCAATCCCTAGAGAATCCCTGGATAGTAACTTCGGGCAGGACACTGGTGCCTTGGGGATCACACATTTTGGTGAGGACAGGAGTTCAAGGACACTCTGTGCCTTGGACATCAATAATATTCACCCCCACTCCTCATCATTAATGATAGTAAAACCACAATAATAGACATTTTGATCTAACCATGAAACAAAACACTAGGTTATTGAGAACTAATGATCTTAACTGTGGGAATTCCCAATAGAATTAAAACCAGATTCAGAAGCACTCTGTGTTAGCACATAGGGTAAATAAACATTTCTTGTTGGCAAAATTCATTAGACTCAGTTTGATATTTTGTGTTGAGCAAGAGGTGATTGAATTCTTTGGCTTATTTTATATATTTTTTCTTTTGTTAAATAACTGTAGGAATCCACACTTAGTCTCAGACAGTGTGATGAGGTTTTTTTGTGTGTGTGGTTTTAAGGAGCAGAGAGTTTAATAGGCAGGAAAGAAAGAAAGCAGAAGAAAACAGCTCCCCTGTACAGAGACAGAGGGAGTGGGGGATTCGAACAAAGAGAAAACCTCCTGTGTGGCAGAAAAGTGGCTGCTTATATGAGGGGGCTGGAGGAGGTGGTGTCTGATTTGCATAGGGCTTAGGGGATTGATTGATTTGACCAGGCATGTCACTCACATAGCCTGTGAAAAAGCTGGCCCGTTTACCCTAGCCTTTTAATATGCAAATCCAGGGTGCCCAGATGTTCCACATAAGTGAGGATGTGTATTGCCAGGCACTTGTGGGGGCAAAGAAGAAGATGGCAGGAATCGCCATGTTTGTGTGGGCCCAAATTTCTAATGGCTTGCATTTGCATATCAAAGCTTGCCAGCCAGGCTCTAAAAGCTGGGGTTTTCCTGCTAGACAGGAAATGTTTCTGGAGCTGCTTTAAAAGAAACAAAAACTGGGCCACGTGAGGTGGCTCATGCCTGTAATTCCAGCACTTTGGGAGGCTGAGGCAGGTGGATCACAAGGTCAGGAGTTCAAGACCGGCCTGGCAAACATGGTGAAACCCCATCTGTACTAAAAATACAAAAATTAGCCGGTGTGGTGGCAGGCACCTGTAATCCCAGCTATTCGGGAGGCTGAGGCACCTGAACCCAGGAGGTGGAGGTTGCAGTGAGCTGAGATAGTGCCACTGCACTCCAGACTGGGCAACAGACTGAGACTCCGTCTCAAACCAAAAAATAAACAAACAAACAAAAAACACGAAAACTTCCCAAGGACCTCTTTTCCTTTCTCTGCCTAAAATAATTTCTTAATAACTCCTATAACATTCCCCCATGTGGGGGGTGTCACCCTAACTGTTGTTAGGGGGTTTTGGGCCACGGCTCTTTCTGGCTGCTTCTTGCTGAAAAGGGATGTCAAATGGGGAATGGCAGCTAGGGATCCTCCTGGGGTCGATCTAAGTGTCCTCAGAAGAATGGAGTGTCCATGCGTAGTTCAGTTTGTGGCACCATTTTGAGTCTGATTGCTTCTAGGTGAAAGGAAACAATTTGAGTTACAGTATTGAGTAAAAAGGGCCCAAATATTAATACAAGACATCATCTCTCTATCCAATATTTCAGTTAGAAGGCACTACTGTGAATAATCCTATTGCAAATAGTAGAGCGAGTATAGTGATACTTACTCATGTGTGGTGTACTAGATAATTTTCATCTAAAAATTTACTTGCTAAGATATAGCATTTCCGTTTGGGGGTTTATGAAGTTTCTTGGTTTTATTTCCCAAACAAAACAACCTTGTTTCTTCCAAGCTTCAGGAGATCACCACTTGATTTACAGGAATAAGGAGGGTTAGTCTAAAATGTAGGCAAAAGCTTAACAATAATGAGACTAGGATTTAATGACAAACATATTATTGGCTTTGGAGCACAATTTCTCTCTCCAGTCCTTATTTTTAATAAAAACAAATTGTAAGACCGTGTATGTTGTTTGTAGAATAAACTTTAGTCTTGGCCTGATTATTTGCATAAAGTGCAGCAAGAATGGTTATTTCTACATAGGCCTTTTGGATTGGGTTTGATGAAACTCTGTTCCACAAGGAATTTCAGATAAGAGCGTTAAAGCTGTGCCCAGCCATGGGCTTGTATCCTCAAATACCTATGAGCTGGGTAATCCTCTTGAGGTCCCAAGATAAAGCTGGAGCTCCTGGATCAGTTAGAAAGTGACGTTCTTACTGACCACAGGCTAGGAACCCTGTGCAGGTGCTATGTAGACAAGGTATAAGACTAGTTCTCTTCATATCCAGCCAAACTAAGCTTCATAAGCAAAGGAGAAATAAAATCCTTTACGAACAAGCAATTCAGAGATTTCATCACTACCAGGCCTGCTTTACAAGAGCTCCTGAAAGAAGCACTAAATAGAAAGGAACAACCAGTACCAGCCACTCCAAAAACATACCAAATGGTAAAGAGCATTGACACAATGAAGAAACTGCATCAACTAATGGGCAAAACAGCCAGCTAGCCTCAAAATGGCAGGATCAAATTCACACATAACAATATTAACCCTAAATGTAAATGGGCTAAATGCCCCAATCAAAAGAAACAGACTGGTAAATTGGATAAAAAGCCAAAACCCATTGGTGTGCTGTATCCAGCAAACCCATCTCACATGCAAGGATACACAAAGGCTCAAAATGAAGGGATGGAGGAAGATTTACCAAGCAAATGGAGAGCAAAAAAGACCAGGAGTTGCAATTCTTGTCTCTGACAAAATAGAGTTTAAACCAACAAAGATCAAAAGAGACAAAGAAGGACAATGCATAATGGTAAAAGGATCAATGCAACAAGAAGAGCTAATGATCCTAAATATAACGCACCCAATACAGGAGCATCCAGATACATAAAGCAAGTTCTTAATGACTTACAAAGAGACTTAGACTCACACACAATAATAGTGGGAGACTTTAACACCCCATTGTCAATATTAGACAGATCAATGAGACAGAAATTAACAAGGATATCTAGGACTTGAACTCAGACCTGGACCAAGCAAACCTAATAGACATGTACAGAACTCTCCACCCCAAATCCACAGAATATGCATTCTTCTCAGCACCACATCACACCTACTCTAAAATTGACCACATAATTGGAAGTAAATCACTCTTCAGCAAATGCAAAAGAATGGAAATCATAACAAACACTCTCTCAGACCACAGTGGAATCAAGTTAGAACTCAGAATTCAGAAACTAACTCAGAACCGCACAGCTTCATGGAAACTGAACAATTGGCTCTTGAATGTTGACTGGATAAACAATGAAATGAAGGCAGAAATAAAGATGTTCTTCGACACCAATGAGAACGAAGACACAACATAGCAGAATCTCTGGGACACATTTAAAGCAGTATCTAGAGGAAAATATATAGTAATAAGTGCCCACATGAGAAGCAAGGAAAGATCTAAAATTGACACCGTATCGTCAAAATTGAAAGAGCTAGAGGAGCAAGATTAAAAAAACTCAAAACATACCAGAAGACAAGAAATAACTAAGATTAGAGCAGAACTGAAGGAGATAGAGACATAAAAAACCCTTCAAAAAATCAATAAATCCAGGAGCTGGTTTTTCAAAAAGATCAACAAAATAGACAGACCACTAGCCAGATCAATAAAAAAGAAAAGAGAGAAGAATCAAATAGATGCAATAAAAAATGATAAAGGGGATATCACCACAGATTCCACAGAAATTCGAACCATAATCAGAGATTATTATAAACAACTCTATGCACATAAACTAGTAAACCTGGAAGAAATGGATAAATTCCTGAACACTTGCATCCTCCCAAGCCTAAACCAGGAAGAAGTTGAAACCCTGAATAGACCAATAACAAGGTCTGAAGTTGAGGCAGCAATTAAGAGCCTACCAACCAAAAAAAGCCCAGGTCCAGATGGGTTTACAGCCGAATTCTACCAGACATACGAAGAGGAGCTGGTACCATTCCTTCTGAAACTATTCCAAACAATCCAAAGAGGGAACCCTTCTCAAATCATTTTATGAGACCAACATCATCCTGATACCAAAACCCAGCAGAGACTCAGCAAGAAAAGAAAACTTCAGGCCAATATCCATGATGAACATAGATGCAAAAATCTTCAATAAAATACTGGCAAACCGATTGCAACAGCACATAAAAAAGCTTATCCACCATGATCAAGTAGGCTTCATCCCGGGGATGCAAGGCTGGTTCAACATACACAAGTCTGTAAAGGTAATTCACCACATAAACAGAACCAAAGACAAAAGCCACATGGTTATCTCAATTCATGCAGAGAAGGCCTTTGACAAAATTCAAAAGCACTGTGTGCTAAAAACCCTCAATAAAGTGGGTATTGATGGATCGTATCTCAAAATAATAAAAGCCATTTATGACAAACCAACAGCCAATATCATACTGAATGGGCAAAAACTGGAAGCATTTCCTTTGAAATCTGGCACTAGACAAGGATGCCCTCTCTCACCACTCCTATTCAAAATAGTATTGGAAGTTCTAGCCAGAGCAATCAGGCAAGAAAAAGAAATAAAGGGTATTCAAATAGGAAAGGAGGAAGTCAAATTGTCTCTATTTGCAGATAACATGATTGTATATTTAGAAGACCCCATCGTCTCAGCCCAAATCTCCTGAAACTGATAAGCAACTTCAGCAATGTCTCAGGATACAAAATCAATGTGCAGAAAACACAAGCATTCCTATACACTGATAACAGACTTAAAGAGAGCCAAATCAAGCACCAACTGCCATTCACAATTGCTACAGAGAGAATAAAATACCTGGGAATACAACTAACAAAGGATGTAAAAGACCTCTTCAAGGAGAACTACAAACCACAGCTCAAGGAGATAAGAGAGGACACAAACAGTTGGAGAAACATTCCATGCTCATGGTTAGGAATAATCAATATCGTGAAAATGGCCACACTGCCCAAAGTAATTTATAGATTCAACACTATGCCCATCGAGCTACCACTGACCTTTTTCACAGAACTGGAAAAAACCACCTTAAACTTCATATGGAACCAAAAGAGAGCCCTCATAGCCAAGTCAATTCTAAGCAAAAAGAACAAAGCTGGAGGCATCACACTACCTGACTTCAAACTATACTACAAGGCTACAGCAATCAAAATGGCACGGTACTGGTACCAAAACAGAGATATAGACCAATGGAACAGAACAGAGGCCTAGGAGGCAACACCACACATCTACAACCATCTGATCTTTGACAAACCTGACAAAAACAAGCAATGGGGAAAGCATTCCCTGCTTAATAAATGGTGTTAGGGAAACTGGCTAGCTATGTGCAGAAAGCAGAAACTGGACCCCTTCCTGACACCTTACACTAAAATTAGCTCCAGATGGATTAAAGACTTAAACATAAGACCTAACACCATAAAAACCCTAGAAGAAAATCTGGGCAAAACCATTTAGGACATAGGCGTAGGCAAAAACTTCATGACCAAAACACCAAAAGCATTGGCAACAAAAGCCAGAATAGACAAATGGGACCTAGTCAAACTCCACAGCTTCTGCACAGCAAAAGAAACAGTCATTAGAGTGAATCAGCAACCTACAGAACTGGAAAAAAATTTTGCAATCTACCCATCTGACAAAGGGCTGATATCCAGAATCTACAAAGAACTAAAACAGATTTACAAGAAAAAAACAAACAAGCCCATTCAAAAGTGGGCAAAGGATATGAACAGACACTTTACAAAAGAAGACATACGTGAGGCCAACAAACATATGAAAAAATGCTCATCATCACTGGTCATTAGAGAAATGCAAATCAAAACTACATTGAGATACCATCTCACGCCTGTTAGAAAGGCCATCATTAAAAAATCTGGAGACAACAGATGCTGGAGAGGATGTGGAGAAATGGGAGCACTTTTACACTATTTGTGGGAATGCAAATTAGTTCAACTGTTTTGGAAGACAGTGTGGTGATTTCTCAAGGACCTAGAAATAGAAATTCCATTTGACCCAGCAATCCCATTACTGGGTATATAACCAAAGGATTATAAATTGTTCTACTATAAGGACACATGCACACGAATGTTCATTGCAGCACTGATTACAATAGCAAAGACCTGGAACCAACCCAAATGCCCATTGATGATAGACTGGACAGGAAATTATGGCACGTATACACCATGGAATACTATGCAGCCATAAAAAATGATGAGTTTGTGTCCTTTGTAGGAATGTGGATGAACCTGGAAACCATTATTTTCAGCAAACTGACACGGGAATAGAAAATCAAACACTGCATGTTCTCACTCATAGGTGGGTGTTGAACAATGAGAACACATGGACACAGGGAGGGGAGCATCACACACTGGGGTCTGTTGGGGGGAAATGGGGAGGGACAGCAGAGGGTGGGGAGTTGGGGTGAGATAGCATGGGGGAGAAATGTCAGATATAGGTGATGGGGGAGGAAGGCAGCAAATCACAATGCCATGAGTGTACATATGCAACAATCTTACATGTTCTTCACATGTACCCCCAAACCTAAAATGCAATAAAAAATAAAAAAATAAAAATAAATAAATAAAAAACACTACTAAGCCAAAACTTAAGCCCTGAATGTAAGGTCCAGAGGGGGAAAACATACACTTCACAAACAAATAAATATTCAATTTAAAACCTTGTTAAGGGCATTGAGTAAAAACTACAATTAACTCCAGATGGATTAAAGACTTAAACATAAGACCTAACACCATAAAAACCTTAGGAGAAAACCTAGGCAAAACCATTCAGGACATAGGCGTAGGCAAGGACTTCATGACTAAAACACCAAAAGCATTGGCAACAAAAGCCAAAATAGACAAATGGGATCTAATTAAACTCCGAAGTTTCTGCACAGCAAAAGAAATAGTCATTAGAGTGAATCGGCAACCAGCACATGTATGTTCATTGCAGCACTGTTTACAATAGCAAAGACCTGGAACCAACCCAAATGCCCATCGATGATAGACTGGACAGGGAAAATGTGGCACATATACACCATGGAATACTATGCAGCCATAAAAAACAATGAGTTCGTGTCCTTTGTAGGGACATGGATGAACCTGGAAACCATCATTCTCAGCAAACTGACACAGGAACAGAGAATCAAGCACCACATGTTCTCACTCATAGGCAGGTGTTGAACAATGAGAACACATGGACACAGGGAGGGGGAGGATCACGCACTGAGGTCTGTTGGGGGGGACTAAGGGAGGGATAGTGGGGAGTAGGGAGTTGGGGGGAGGGAAAACATGGGAAGAAATGCCAGATATAGGTGATGGGGATGGAGGCACCAAACCACATTGCCATGAATGTACATATGCAACAATCCTGCATGTTCTTTTCATGTACCCCAGCACCTAAAATGCAATTTTATATATATATATATATATATAAATATATAAAAGACCAATTCTCCCCAAGGGGCCTTTATTGGTTCTGCATATCAAGCTTGATTCCTTAAAGGGAAACATTCCTTTTCAGTCAAAGCCTTGGTAAAATAATCAGTTTTTCCAATTGTGTCTTGTTGACAAAGAAAAATAGATTGTTACTGCACTGATGAAAACTATATTGCCATAAGTTAAGAGTACTCAGATAGTTTCCAAATTCTAGAGGAACCACGCAGAGAAGAGCAAACATACTCCAAATTTTGTTCACAGGAGTACACCTTACTCAATTATTAAAGGTTGTAAATAGTTCAAAATAAGTTTCCTTGACTCTGAGAAACAAAACGAGGATCAGTAATATTCCAAGCAAAAGTCAAAAAGGTTTCTTTAACTTTCTGAATGCAGTCCATTTAGTTAACTCTTGCTTGGCTTGATATTTGTGAACATGTCAGTTCTTTATGATTTCTGTATGTTCTTTCTCTGTTCCAATGTTACAATCTTCAAAGCCAAATTTTATCTTTGCATTAGTTGTTTAATGTTAACCCCAATTTGTTTTAATGAAACCTTATAGATCATTCCATCTAATCTTAACCAATTTGACCATGAACTGAAATCTTTACAAATCTTTTATAACCCTTTTACTAAAGGGCAAATTAGTCTCTTAAAACCTCCTTGCTGTGCTTTTATTTTAATGCTCAATTTATGAAAAAAACCAAATAATACCCTTTTGAGTTTAGTTAATGTTTACACATTTTTTGCAAGATTAATTTTTACAATCTTTCTTTAACTTGCTTAAACCTCTAGCTCTATCTTATCAAATTTAACATAATCCCTCATCCCAGGGTGAAATTTACATTTCCATGCTTTCTTATAATCTTTTAATAAAACACACATTTTACTGTTTTTATATGCCTTGCATATAAAACTGTTTAGTGATATCAAATACACGTTGCACGTTTTTTTGTTTTTTTTTTTTGTTTTTTTTTTTTTTTTTTTGAGACAGTCTCATTTTGTTACCCAGGCTGGAGTGCAGTGGTGTTATCTCGGCTCACTGCAATCTCTGCCTCCTGGGTTCAAGCAATTCTTCTGCCTCAGTCTCCTGAGTAGCTGGGATTACAGGTGCATGCCACCACGCCCAGCTAATGTTTGTATTTTTAGTAGAGATGGGGTTTCACCATGTTGGCCAAGCTGGTCTTGAACTCCTGACCTTGTGATCCACCCACCTTGGCTTCCCAAAGTGCTGGGATTACAGGTGTGAGCCACTGCACCCTGCCTAGTACTTGGAAATCTTGTTTCTGTTGCATTGATTTGCATTCTTGGTCATGAAGTCTGCCTAAGCCAATGTCTAGAGGAGTTTTTCCAATGTTATCCTCTAGAATTTTTATAGTGTCGGGTCTTAGATTTAAGTCCTGCAATCATTGTGAGTTGATTTTTCATATAAGGGGAGATGAGGATCCAGTTTCATTCTCCTACGTGTGACCTGGCAATTATTCCAGCATCATTTGTTGAGTAGAGTGTCTTTTTCCCACTTTATGTTTTTTTTTGTTGTTGTTGTTGTCGTTTGCTTTTTTTTTTTTTTTTTGCTTTGTGGGAGATCAGTTGGCTGTATTTGGGTTTATTTCCAGGTTCTGTCTTCTGTTCCACTGGTCTATTGCCTATTTTTATACCAGTACCATGCTGTTTTGTGAGTATGGTCTTATAGCACAGTTTGAAATCAGGTAATATGATGCCTCCAGATTTGTTCATTTTACTTAGTCTTGGTTTGGCTACACAGGCTCTTTTTGTTCCATATAAATTTTAGGATTTTTTTTCTAATTCTGTGAGGAATGATGGTCATATTTTGATGGGAATTGCATTGAATTTGTAGATTGCTTTTGGCAGTCTACAAATTCATGACAGCATGAGACTTGCTTCCATTTTCTTGTGTTGTGTATGCTTTCTTTCACTATGTTTTGTAGTTTTTCTTGCAGAGGTGTTTCCTCTCCTTGGTTAGGTATATTCGTAAATTTTTATTTTTTTGTAGCTATTGTAGAAGGGGTTAGTTCTTGATTTGATTCTCAGCTTGGTCGCTATTGTTGTATGGCAGAGCTACTGTTTGTGTACATTAACTTTGTATCTGGAAACTTTGCTGGATTCATTTATCAGTTCTAGGAGCTTTTTGGAGGAGTATTTAGGGTTTTCTAGGTATATAATCATATCATTAAATAACAGCGACAGTTTGACTTCCTGCGTACTGATTTGGATGCTCGTTATTTCTTTCTCTTGTCTGATATCTCTGGCTAGGACTTCCAGTACTATGTTGAATAGAAGTCGTGAGAGTGGCCATCCTTGTTTTCTTTCAGTTTTCAGGGGGAATGCTTTTACTTTTCCCAATTCAGTATATGTTGGCTGTGGCTTTGTCATAGATGGCTTTATTACATTGAGGTATGTCCCTTGTATGACAATTTTGCTGAGAAAGGGATGGTGGATTTTGTCAAATGCTTTTTCTGCACCTGTTGAGATAATCATGTGATTTTTGTTTTTAATTCTGTTTATGTGGTGTGTCACATTTTTTTTACTTGTGTGTGTTAAAACATCCCTGGCATGAAACCCAGTTGATCATGGTGGATTATCTTTTTGATATGCTATTGGTTTTGGTTAGCTAGTACTTTGTTGAGAATTTTTGCATCTAAGTTCATCAGGGATATTGGTCTGTAGTTGTTTTTTTTCTTTGAAGCCATGTAGTACTGGCTTCAAAGGATGACTTAGGGAAGATTCTCTTTTTCTGTCTTTTATGGAATAGTGTCAATAAGACTGGTACCAAGTCTGTGAATGTCTGATAGTATTCATCTGTGAATATATATGGTCCTGGACTTTTTTTTTGTTTGTAATTTCTTTTGTCACCATTTCAATTGCACTGTTTGCTCAGCCTACAGATTGAAAGAAAATATTTGTGAAATTTGCATCCAACAAAAGTCTAATATCTGGAATCTACATGGAACTGAAACAACTGAACAAGTCAAAATCAAATAATCCCAAGTAGGCAAAAGACTGGAACAGACACTTCTCAAAAAAAGACATACAAGTGGCCAAGAAACATGAAAAAGTGCTCGACATCACTAATCATCAGAAAAATACAAACCAAAACCACAGTGAGATACCATCTAACACCAGTCAGAATGGCTACTATTAAAAAGTGAAAAACAACAGATCCTGGCAAGGCTATGGAGAAAAGGAAACACATATACTTTTGGTGGGAATGTAAATTACTTCAGTCACTGTGGAAAGCAGTTTGTAAATTTCCCAAAGAACTTAAAACAGTACTATCATTCTATCTAGCAATCCCATTACTGGATATATATTCAAAAGAAAATGAGTAATTCTACCAAAACCACACATATGCTTGTATGATCATTGCAACACTGTTCACAAAATGACATGGAATTGGATAAAGATATGGACTGGATTTTTTAAATGTGGTATATATAAACTATAAAATACTACACAGTCATAAAAAAGGATATCCTGTCTTTGCAGCAACATGGATGCAGCTGGAGGCCATTATCATAAGCGAATTAACCTATAACATAAAAGTAACTGGTACATATTCTTACTAATATTGGCTACATAGAATGATTTAAGGAGGGTTCTTTCTTTCTATATCTTGTGGAATAGTGTCAATAGGATTGGTACCAATTCTTCTTTGAATGTCTGGTAGAATTCTGCTGTGAATCCATCTGGTCCTGGACTTTTTTTGTTGGTAATTTTTAAATTACCATTTCAAACTTGCTGCTTGTTATTGGTCTGTTCAGGGTATCTAGTTCTTCCTGATATAAGCTAGGAGGGTTGTCTCTTTCCAGGAATTTATCCATCTTTCCTAGGTGTTTTAGTTTATGTGCATAAAGATGTTCATAGTAGCCTTGAATGTATTTGTATTTCTGGGGTGTCAGTTGTAATATCTCTCATTTTATTTCTTATTGAGCTTATTTGAATTTTCTCTCTTCTTTTCTTGGTTAATCTTGCTAATGGTCTATTAATTTTATTTATCTTTTCAGAGAACCAGCTTTTTGTTTCATTTGTCTATTATGTTGTTTTTTGTTTCAATTTGATTTAGTTTTGCTCTAATCTTGGTTATTTCCTTTCTTCTGCTGGGTTTGGGTTTGGTTTGTTCTTCCTTTTCTCTAGTTCCTTGAGGTGTGACCTTAGATTGTCTCTTGGTAGTCTTTCAGACTTTTTGATGTAGGTATTTAGGGCTATGAACTTTCGTCTTAGCACCACCTTTGCTCTATCCCAGAGATTTTGATAGGTTGTGTCACTATTATCATTCAGTTTAAGAATTTTTAAATTTCCATCTTGATTTCATTTTTGACCCACTGATCATTCAGGAGCAGGTTATTTAATTTTCATGTATTTGCATGGGTTTGAAGGTTTCTTTTGGAGTTTATTTCCAGTTTTATTCCACTGTAGTCTGAGACAGTGCTTGGTATAATTTCAATTTTCTTACCTTTATTGAGGCTTGTTTTGTGGCCTGTCATGTGGTCTGTCTTGGAGAAAGTTCCATGTGCTTTTGAATAGAATGGAATGTTCTGTATGTATCTGTTAAGTCCATTTGTTCTGGGGTATACTTTACATCCATTGTTTCTCTGTTGACTTTCTGTCTTGATGATCTGTCTAATGCTGTCAGTGGAGTATTGAAGTCCCCCACTATTACTGTGTTGCTTTCAGTCTCATTTTTTAGGTCTATTAGTAATTGTTTTACAAATTTGGGAGCTCCAGTATTAGGTGCATATATGTTTAGAATTGTGATATTTTCCTGTTGGAAAAGGCTTTTTATTATATAATGTCCCTTTTTGTCTTTTGCAACTGCTGCTGCTTTAAAGTTTGTTTGGTTTGATATAAGAATAGCTACTCCTTCTTGCTTTTGGTGTCCATTTGCCTGAAATGTCTTTTTCCGAACCCTCTACCTTAAGTTTATGCAAGTCCTTATGTGTTAGGTGAGTCTCTTAAAGGCAGCAGATAGTTGGTTGGTGAATTTTTATCCATTCTTCACTTTTGTATCTGAGGAGCATTTAGGCCACTTGCTTTTAATGTTAGTATTGAGATGTGAGGTACCATTTCCTTCATCATGCTATTTGTTACCTGTATTCCTTTTTTTTTTGAAATTGTATTTTTGTTATATAGGTCCTGTGAGATTTATGCTTGAAAGAGGTTCTGTTTTGATGTGTTTCCAGGATTTCTTTCAAGATTTAGAGCTCCTTTTAGTAATTATTGTAGTGGTAGCTTGGTAGTGATGAATTCTCTCAGCATTTGTTTGTCTGAAAGTGACTGTATCTTTCCTTCATATATGAAGCTTAGTTTCACTGGATACAAAATTCTTGCCTGACAATTGTTTTGTTTGAGGAGGCTGAAGACAGGGCTTCAATCTTTTCTAGTGTGTAGGGTTTCTGCTGAGAAATCTGCCATTAATCTAATAGATTTTCTTTCTTTCTTTTTTTTGAGATGGAGTCTTGTTCTGTTGCCCAGGCTGGAGTGCAGTGGCATGCCCTCGGCTCACTGCAACCTCTGCCTCCCAGGTTCAAGCAATTCTCCTCCCTCAGCCTTCTGAGTTGCTGGGGCTACAGGCCCGTGCCACCATACCTGGCTAATTTTTTGTATTTTTAGTAGAGATGTGGTTTCACCATGTTAGCCAGGCTGGTCTCAATCTCTTGACCTCGTGATCTGCCCACCTCGGCCTTCCAAAGTGCTGGGATTACAGGCATGAGCCACTGGGCCCAGCCTTGGTTTTCTTTATAGGTTACCTGGTGCTTTTGCCTCAGAGCTCTTAAGATTCTTTCCTTTCTTTTAACTTTAGATAACCTGATGACAATACACCAAGGCAATCATCTTTTTGTGATGAATTTTCCAGGTTTCCTTTGTGCTTCTTGTATTTGGATGTCTAAGTCTCTAAGCAAGGATGGGTAAGTTTTCCTTGATTATTCTCCCAAACATATTTTCCAAACGTACATTTCTCTTCTTACTTGGGAACACCGATTATTCTTAGGGTTGGTTGTTTAACATAATCCCAGACTTTTTGGAGGCTTCGTTGATATTTTCTTATTCTTTTTACTTTGTCTTTTTTGGATTGGTGTAATTTGAAGAGCTTGCCTTTGAGCTCGGAATGTCTTTCTTCTACTTGTTCAATTCTGTTGCTGTGACTTTCCAGAGCACTTTGCATTTCTATAAGTGTGTCCATCGTTTCCCAAAGTTTTGATTGCTTTTTATTTATGTGATCCATTTCCTTGAATATTTCTCCCTTCACTTCTTGCATTATTTTTGAATTTCCTTGCATAGGGCTTCACATTTTTCTGGTGCCTCCCTCATTGCTTAATAACTACTCACATGAATTCTTTTTCAGGTAAATCAGGGATTTCTATTTGGTTTGGGTTCATTGCTGGTGAGCTAGTGTGATTTTTTTTGGAGGTGTTAAAGAACCTTGTTTTGTCATATTGCCAGAGTTGATTTCCTGGTTTCTTCTCATTTTGGGTAGGCTGTGTCAGAGACAGGGTTTAGGGCTGAAGGCTGTTGTTCAGATTCTTTGTCCCAGAGGGTGTTTCCTTGATGTAGTACTCTCCCATTTTCCAGTGGATGTGGCTTCCTGAGAGCCAAGCTGTAGTGATTGTTATCTCTCTTCTGGATCTAACCACCCAGTAAGTCTATCGGACTCTGGTCCAGTACTCGGGGGTGTCTGCATAGAGTCCTGTGATATGAACCGTCTTCTGTGGGTCCCTCAGGTGTCTATACGAGCACCTATTCTGGTGGAGGTGGCAGGGGGGAGAAATGAATTCTGTGAAGGTTCTTAGCTTTGGTGGTTTAATGCACTATTTTTGTGCAGTTTGACCTCCTTCCAGGAGGTGACACTTTCCAGAGAGCATCAGCTGTGGTAGTGTAGGGAGGAACAGGTGGTGGGCAGGGCCCTAGAACTCCCAAGAATATATGCCCTTTGTCTTCAGTTACCAGGGTGAGTAGGGAAGGACCATTGTGTGGAGGCAGGGCTAGGCATGTCTGAGCTCAGACTCTCCTTGGGCAGGTCTTGCTGTAGCTGTTGTGGGGGTTGGGGGTAAGGTTCCAAGGTCAATGGAGTTATGTTCTTAGGAGAATTATGACTGTCTGTACCGTGTCATGCAGGTCATCAGGGATGTGGGAGAAAGCCAGCAGTCACAGGCCTCACCCAGCTCCCCACACAATCCAAAGTGCTGGTCTCACTTCCACCATGCCTGCCCAAAAGGGCTAAGTGTGTTTCCAGGCAGTGGGTGAGCAAGGCTGAGAACTTGCCCCAGGTGACCTGCCTCTCAGCTGGAAATTCAAACATGGCTTTCCTTCTTCTCCATCTGTGAAGTCTGCATACCAGATTCATACCCTCCCCTGAGTTCTGGCCAGGAGGCTTCTTGATCAGTTCAAATTGTTATAAAGTTCAGCTGGAGATTTCCTTCTTCCTGTGGGCTTTTCCTAGCACTTCTGGCCACCCTCCTGAAGGATCCCTGTGAGGCCAGGCAAAAACAGCTTGCTAGGGGATCCAGCAAGCTCCTAGGACTTTTCCCACTGCTTCCTCTACCCCCTGTATTTTGCTCGGCTCTCTAAATTGACTCAGGTTTAGGTAAGGTCAAAATCTTCTCCTGTAATCTAGGCCTTCAGATTCCCCAGTGGGGGTGTGTGCTTGAGGGTGGATGATATCCTTTTCCCACTTCCACAGTTTGGACACTCACCATATTTGAAGTGTCTCTGAGATTCTGCAGGAGCAATCTGCTTCCTTCAGGGGGTCTGTGAGTATTCTCAGGTTTCCTGATTTATTCCTGCAGTCATTCTGGATCAAAAATTTACTATGTGAGCCTCCACATGCTGCTCTGTTTGTCTGAGTTGGAGTTGCCATCTACTCCGGCCTCCTGCCTGCCATGACCCCCAGGTCCGTGTTGCTGAACATTGTGTACCTCTGTTTCTTGATTTTACTATTAACCTAACTCACTCAGAATCTTAGTAGTGACCCTTTTGTTGAATTGACTCACAATGTCTGAGGTCCACCTCCCCCCAAAAATAATTTGTAAACCAATGTTCCAACTTCTAATTACAGGTAGAAATGGGAGGACCAGGAACGTTGAAAATTAACGTCCTTGGAACAGCTCAGTCTCTATTTAGGCCAACTAACCTAGAAACCCAAATCAAGTTTAGAAAGTAGACTTTAGGCTCCAGCAGAACAGACTGAAATGAGCTCCAATTATATTAATATGCTTATCTAATATTTAGTGAGCATCTGTCATGAATAAAACACGATGTTGCATTCTTTATTGGCCAGAGAGTTGAGTCACTGATGACATCCACCTCTCTGAATGAGGATTTTGCTCACAGAGATCATGGATCAGCAAATATGATAATGCCAGTCCCTGTCTCAGAATCCATTATAATTTGGGCATTGACTATACTCACCATTGTCACTGTTATCCCTGAAAGTGGGTGATAGTTGCCTTTTCCTACAGTAATTAGAAAAGTCTTTTCTGTGGGTGTTTTCAGGTCTTTTTAAGGTTTCTCTTTCATATCTGCCAGGAGGATGCAAAACCCTCTTTTGACAGAGAAAAGCTGGTCAGTTGGTTTGATCACTTAGAACCCAGCAAAACTATCACTTCATTTTAGTCACTTTGAGCTTTGCCTCTGGGTATGGGAGTTAAGCCCCCCCCCCCCCCCCCCCCAGTGACTGGTGGCATATTGCAAATGTTCAAGAAGACTACAGATTGTCCACAAATGGCACCACCTTGAGATTCACACTCATGGTCGGTTTAAGAAAGGTCAGTTTAAGGTTTTTGAGGTTTCCCATCCTAAGTTTTTATAAGCATAAGGTTGCTCCAAATTGTGGAGAATTGTCATTTTCTTTATACCTTTTCCTATTTCCCATATATTTTTCTCATCATTTCTCCTTTGCCCCCAATCCTCAGAGGAAAGTCTATCTTTGTCTTGGGCAAGTTATTTTGTTCCCTGATCCATTGGAGTCTCTGGCACAATCCACAGTCCCTAGCATGGGAGGCACTCTGGATTTGAGGACACTAAAACTGATCTTGGCCTGTTTTTACTGCAATATAGGACAGACACTAATGACTATGTTTGCATGTGAGTAGAAGGTGGATATGCTGAAAATGGTCAGGAGACATCAGGACTTTTACAAACACAGTACAAGTATCTCAAACTTTTGTTCCTCAGTGGAGATGAGGAAAGTAGATGTTATACTCTGCCTTGGTGAATCTCTGGCAGCTGAAAAATCACCAGTCATTGGTCCCTGATTCACAACACCCTCCTTTATCACTGGTGAGCAAACCACAGATGCCAGACTTTCAGGAATTTCTGATGACTTCTTATGGACCAAATGTCAAACTACTCAAGATTTCTAGTCCACAGTGAGCTTGTAGCAAACTTCTCCTCAAATCACTGCTATGCTGCCCCAACTCACAAGATAGGTCCTGTCTGCCTCTTTAAACAGAACCAGAGATTTCACAGGAACTTCATTTCTCCCTGGCACTTAGGATCCACAGAGCATTTACTTCATGCCTGGTTATTATCAACTCCCTCACCACACCTACCTACACACACACATACAGAGGCTGGATCCTACCCTTTAGACAGAAGCAATGGCAGTTTTACCAACCTTCATTTCAACCACTTACAGTTTCTACCCTGCCCCCAGATGTCCATGTTGCTCATTTCTGAGAATGCACTGTGATCAGGTCTGTCTGTTTTCGTCATGTGCGAAGTTAACAGTTGACTATTATTCCAGCCTAGATCCTTTCTTCATTTCTTACTTCATATCATACCCTCCAAAAATCCTACCCCAAGTCAACCTCTGGTTTAGATAATCATTTTCCAAGTTCTTGTAATTTTTGGATCACAGCTCCATCCAAGCAATGAGCTCATCTAAATGGAAGACCTTCATGAGTGTTCAATTGCATTCAGTACAATGGTGACTAAGGGATATCTTATGGGTCTGCTTCTCCTAGAAGACTGGAATCTTTGGGTGCATAAGTGTGTCTTTTTAATCTTTAAATCAGCAAGTCTAGCACCAGGACTGGAATAATGTCTCCTTAAACTGACCATGAGTGTGAGCCTCAAGGTGGCACCATTTATGTAAAATCTGGAATCTCCTTGAACATTAGCAATATGCCACCAGTGACTAGGGGAAGGCCTTGACTCCCATACTCAGATGCAAAGCTCAAAGTGACAAAAATGAAATGATAGTTTTGCTGGGTTCTAAGTGATCAAAACAACCAACCAGCTCTTTTCTTTTGGTCAAAGAGGGTTTTGCATCCTCCTGGCAGGTATGAAAGACAACAAATATGATGCAGTATATACTGCTTCAGTGATGGGTGCACCGAAATCTCACAAATAACAACTGAAGAACTTATTCATGTAACCTAATCCCACCTGTACCTCAATAACCTATGAAAAAAAAATAGGTGGCTCTTGTGGACCAGACACAATGGCTGACGCCTGTAACCCTATCTATTTGGGAGGCCAAGGCGGGCAGATCACTTTGAGTTTAGGAGTTTGAGACCAGTCTGGGCAAAATGGTGAAACCCTATTTCTACAAAGAATACAAAAAAATTAGCTGGGCTTGGTGGCTTGTGCCTGTAGTCCAAGCTACTTGGGACACTGAGGCTGGAGAATTGCTTGATCCTGGAATGCAAAGGTTGCAGTCAGTTGTGATCTCACCACTGCATTCCAGCCTGGGTGGCTGGCAGAGTAAGACCCTGTTTTAAAAAAAAGGGGTGGCTTTTGCCTGTAATTCCAGGTACCTGGGAGGCTCAACCCAGGGAATGTTTGAAGCCAGGAATTTGAGAAAATCCTCGGTGACACAGGAAGACTCTGTTGCTTAAAAAAACTGAAAACAAAATAAAAAAACAAGAAAAAAGAGAAACAACATCTCTTTGCCATTGAAGTCCCATGATTGTCACAGTTATCTGCCAGTCAAAGCACGTGGTCACAATGGAAATCAACAAAGAAAACACATCTCCTTAGAATGGACCAAGACCGCAGCCTAAGCTTGTGTTGAATCTCTGACCATCCTCCTGTGAAATCTGAAGAATTAATAAACTAAAACAACAAAACAACAAAGTGGTAAACTCCACAGTGTGGTGGAAACAAAACAGTGACAACGTATGATGAGAATGTTTAAGATTTCTTGATAGAAAGCAGATAGCATGAGCTCTACAGGGAAATAAGACTGGAGAAAACTGAAGTACAAAATATGCTGCAGGAAAAAAAAGAACTTTAGATAGAGGAGCTTTTGTGGAAAAGAGGAAACAATGTTTAGAGCACAACTTGGATAATTATTGAAGTTGAACACAGGAAAGGATGAGAGTAGAAACATACAATCAGATATGGACAGCTATTTCATTCCAGTTCCCTCTGTTCTTCCTAAGTAAGTGGTTTTTCTCAACACAGGACAGGAGTAAAAATGGGACAACTGATTTTCCATAGGTTCATTAAGTCCCAAGGTCAGGTGATCAAGCTGAAAAAATGCAGAATCACTAAATATTAGGTAGTGCTAACTATCAAGGAAACATATATTAGCAAAAATACCATTGGTCAAGGGTGCTGATCACATGATTTTGAAGATGTGAGGATATTTATCCAGAAAACATAAAATCTCGGGGTCGTAAAGATTGGTGACTCATTAATTCTCTCTCTAAGTGGCAGTCAATGTGACATATAGCCCTGCCCATGACAGGGCTTTCCTTTTCCCTTTGTCATTCTGCAAGCCACACCTCTTGAAGTCTGTATTCATTTAAGATATATATTTTTAGTGTTTGTCAGTTAGTGTCCAGTCAAGAAATAGAAAATATTATAGGTAAATTGAACAGATAAAATTTCATACAGGAATTGGTATTAGTGGGAATGAAGGGTTACAGAAGAAAAAAGGGTTGGAAAGGATGCCCACTGATTAATAATTGCAGAAAGACCATATCACCCCTAGGGCTGGGAGAGAAAAAGAAAAATGGTGCTGTCCAGATCCCAAGACTGCAGGTGAAGGGGAGGCTGCTCTTCCTGAAATGGAGCTACCTCAGCAGGAATGGAAGCCATCGCTATGCACTCTTCCCTGCCAGGCTGCTGGGTGCTGCAGGCGCTGCTGCCATAATCACTGCAAGAGGCAATGTCAGCTGCAGAGAAACATGACTTCTGCCTCCTCCAGTCTTCCAGTCTCCCAGCAGTGTCTTGCACTGGAGAACCCACAAGAGCCAGTTGCCACAAGGTTCTGCCATGTGAAATACACAGAGTTTTAGCAATGAGGAGACACATTAGGAAAAACAAATCTGGAGCTCCAAAATGTAAGCCCTATCATGCATCCTATGATTGTAATATAGTCTTGGTCTTAATTTTTCAGCCAGTTGGAGGTCACTTGTCTGACCTATTGAAGAGTTAATAGCTGGAAAGTTTGTTGCCTATAAGTATCAGAGCTAATAACATTAAGAAGGTCAATACAGATGGTAGAAAATGTTTCATATTGTCTCTTTCAACGCAATAGACTCTTAGGTTGGGGGAAGGTCTTTCTAGTGAGTAAAGTTCAAGTTCCCCAAAGTAAACTGTCCCTAGGAACACACAGTGAGGATTAGTCCATGAGTTTCCTGGTTGATCTCACATATCCTGAGGTTATTTGCTCTGCTTCTCCATGCAGTTCTTATAAAATTTATGAAACACATCATTAAACCTATTGTGGGTGCCACAGGGCAACTGCTTTTCTCTCCAGAACAAGATGGAGAAAATCTACATCATTTCATCATCCTAAGTGGCACCTGCTCTTGTAGGCAACTAAAACATCTCTCTTTGGTGTGGGACCTCCGATAAGACTGTGGCTTGCTGTCCTCATGTGTGCTGTTCACATGTGGGGCCAACTTACTAAGACGTGCAGGTACCTCAAGTGTGGGCCAGCACACCTTAGGGACTGTGGAGAGGGTGAAGAAGAGGTGTGAGAATCTGGCCCAGTTCTCTGTGAGACAGTTCACCTTCTGGGATTCCTTTACGTGGAAGAGGAGGTGGAAACAATAACCATGGTGACCACCTAAGAAGTGTATGGTCAAGTTCTTGGTCATTAGGATCCTGATTGATCCTCTAAATGTTTCCATCTTTTAGAAAGATGTTCACCACTTTGAATCCCTAGATAATCCCTGAGTAGTACCATCAGGCAGAGGGACACCGGGCCCAAAACATCCTGGTGAGGACAGGAGCCCAAGGACTCTGTGTGCTTTGGGGGATCAATAATACTTATCCCCCCCTTAGACATACCCCAAACCCCACCCTTAGACATATTATGATAATAGGTCACTTTGATCTTACCATAAATTAGGTTATGGAAAAGTAATAATCTTAACTGGGGGAGACCCTAACAGAACCAGAACCAGATTCTGAAGCACTCTTTGTTAGCACTTATTGTGTGTGAACATATTCACTTTGATCTTACCATAAACTAGGTTATGGAAAGGTAATAATCTTAACTGGGGGAAATCTCAACAGAACCAGAACCAGATTCTGAAGCACTCTTTGTTAACACTTAGGGTGCATGAACATTCCTTCTAGGCAGAATCAGTTAGATTCAGTATGATATTTTATGTTGAGAAAGATGGGTTAATTGATTTTCTTTGACTTATTTATGTTTTTTCTTTGGTTACATAACTACAGGAATTGACATTTAGTGCTCAGATGCTGTGATATGTATTTTGTTCCACTAATACATTTATTCCTTATGTAAATCCTGTAATGTAGACAGTGCTTTCACTTGATTTTAAAATGAAAACCTTTGACTGCAAGGCTAAGCCACTTGCTGAAGAACTCACAGGTAGAAAATGCCAGAGCTGAGCTTGAGCCAGGTAGTCTGATTCCCATATCAGGCTTCTTCTCATTCCTCAATCATTGGATACATGCTAATTTTGAAAGATCCAAATAGCACTAAACAAAACATCAAACTGTCCTAGTAAGATTCTGTTAGACAGATACTAGAGAGGTTGCAGAGAAAAGGAAATGCTTGTATATTGTTGCTGTGAGTGTGAATTAGTTTAGCCATTGTGGAAATCATTGTGTCAATTCCTCAAAGAGCTAAAAACAGAACTATCATTTGACCTAGTAATCTCATTACTGGGTATATACCCAAAAGAAAATAAATTATTCTAACATAAAGGTGTATGCATGCATATATTCATTGCAACACTGTTCACAATAGCAAAGATATAGAACCAGCCTAAATATCCATCAATGGAAGATTTAAGAAAGAAAATGTGGTACATATACACCACAAAATATTATGAGCCATAAAAAAGAATGAGATCATATTTTTTTTTCTGGAACATGGTTGGAGCTGGAGGCCATTATCTTTAGCAAACTAATTCAGGAACAGAAAACCAAGTACTATGTGTTCTCACTTATAAGTGGGAGCTAAATGATGAGGACCCATGGACACACAGAGGGGAACAACAGACAGTGGAGCCAGTTTGAGTGTGGACAGAGAGAATCAGAAAAAATAATGTTGGGTACTAGGCTTAATACTTGAGTGATGACATCTACAACCATCTGATCTTTGACAAACCTGACAAAAACAAGCAATGAGAAAGGATTCCCTATTTAATAAATAGTGTTGGGAAAACTGGCTAGCCATATGCAGAAAACTGAAACTCGACCCCGTCCTTACAGCTTATACAAAAATTAACTCAAGATGGATTAAAGACTTAAATGTAAGACCTAAAACCCTAAAAACCCTGGAAGAAAACCTAGGCCATACCATTCAGAACATAGGCATGGGCAAGGACTTCATGACTAAAACACCAAAAGCAATTGCAACAAAAGCCAAAATAGACAAGTGGGATCTAATTAAACTAAAGAGCTTCTGCACAGCAAAAGAAACTATCATTAGAGTGAACAGGCAACCTACAGAATGGGAGAAAAATTTTGCAATCTACCCATCTGCCAAAGGGCTAACATCCAGAATCTACAAAGAACTTAAACAAATTTACAAGAAACAAAAAAACAAACAATCCATCAAGAAGTGGGTGAAGGCTATGAACAGGCACTTCTCAAAAGAAGACATTTATGCTGCCAACAAATCAATGTGGCTTTGATTTGCATTTCTCTGTCATTAGAGAAATGCAAATCAAAGCCACATTGAGATACTATCTCAGGCCAGTTAGAATTGTGCTCATTAAAACATCAGGAAACAATGGATGCTGGAGAGAATGTGGAGAAACAGGAATGATTTTATACTGTTGGTGGGAGAGTCAACTAGTTCAACCATTGTGGAGGACAGTATGGCGATTCTTCAAGGATCTAGAAATAGAAATACCATTTGACCCAGCAATCCCATTACTGGGTATATAGCAAAAAAATTATAAATCATTCTACTATAAAGACTTATGCACACGTATGTTTACTGCAGCACTGTTCACAATAGCAAAGACTTGGAACCAACCCAAATGCCCATCAATGATAGACTGGGTAAAGAAAATGTGGCACATATACACCATGGAATATTATGCAGCCATAAGAAATATGAG
The DNA here is from genome assembly GCA_036589455.1 of Ateles fusciceps. Classification (NCBI taxonomy): domain Eukaryota; kingdom Metazoa; phylum Chordata; class Mammalia; order Primates; family Atelidae; genus Ateles; species Ateles fusciceps. Next base: position 23,439,533 of record JAZHEH010000681.1, on the reverse strand, counting down.
TTCATGTCCTTTGTAGGCACATGGATGAAGCTGGAAAACACCATTCTCAGCAAACTAATACAAGAACAGAAAACCAAACACTGCACGTTCTCACTCATAAGTGGGAGTTGAACAATGAGAACACATGAACACAGGCAGGAGAACATCACACTGGGTCTGTCAGTGGGTCGGGGGCTAGGGGAGGGGATAGCATTAGGAGAAATACCTAATGTAGATGACAGGTTGATGGGTGCAGCAAATCATCATAGCACATGCATACTTATGTAAAAAACCTGCACATTCTGCACATGTATCCCAGAACTTAAAGTTTAATGAAAAAAAATACCTGAGTGATGAAATGATCCATACAACAAACTCTCATGATACCAGTTGACCTATGTAACAAACCTGCACATGTACCCTGAATCCAAAATAAAAGTTAAAAAAAAGTCTGTTAGAGGCAACATCAAATTTCTAGAAGAACAGAGCAAAGTTGGTATCTTTAAACATTTTAGTGTTTTATCCAGGAACCAGGTGTGTGCCTCCATTCATTAAGATTTCCTTTTTTAAAAATCACACTTTAAGTCCTGGGGTGCATGTGCAGAACGTGCAGGTTTGTTACATAGTTATACAAGTGCCATGGTGGTTTGCTGCATCCATTACACTGTCATTTACATTAGATATTTCTCCTAATGCTGTCCCTCCCCCTAGCCCCTCACACCCTGACAGGCCCCAGTGTGTAATGTTTTCCTCCCTGTGTCCATGTGTTCTCAAATGAAGATTTGTCTCTTCATGGCATAATACCTCACTTCTTGATGGTGAATCATATTCCACTGTATGTATCACAGGGTAATAATCCCTGGACCTTCTCAGTTGCTTCCCAGTTTTGACAACTTTCAGTCAAGCTGCTATGAATGTGTGTGTTCACATTTTTGTATGGAAATAAAATCTCAGCTAATTTAGATCAATATCAAGGAGCACACTTACTAAAATTCATGGTAAAAATATGCTCACTTAAATAAGAAACTGCCACACTGTCTTCCACATGGTTGCACCATTTTGCATTCCCACCAGTCAATGAATGAGAGTTCCTGTTGCTCCTTCTCTTGCTGGTAACTTGCTAGTTGTCAGTATAGGATCTTTTTTTAAAAGGAAAGGGGGAAAAAAAATAAGTGAACTAAATGAAGGAGGTAGCATGAGACATCAGTGATTAGAAGAATTCATTTGAGTCAAAAAGTGAAATGAAGGAAGCAGCATATATAAAAATTAATCTTCAGCCATCTCCAGCCCACTCACATGTCACCACTGCCAGAAGTATGGACTGAGAGAAGCACTTTGTTACTTCACAACTCACACATCATCAGTGCCTGAGCCAGACCTTCTGGCTTTCAAACTGTGCAACTGTGAACAGGTTTCTTATTTATTTTCTGCCAGCCAGTTGTATCAACTATAATACTGGAAATGTAGTAGCTCACATCTTATACTTTGGCAACAAGGATGTGAATATAATGGATTTTCATATATGTGAAATATGTGTATGTACATACAAATTCAAAACTATTGTTAGTCTTTTCATTATCACTATTCTCATTAGCTACAGAAGTTTTTGCAATCCTCAGGACCTACATGTCTCCAAATAGAATGAGCTCAGTGTAAGTTTGGTGACTGGATTTTCATGGAACAGTCTGTTCTATGAAACCAAGCCAATGTTTGTGTGCTCAAGGATAAAAAATGGTTTGTTTTCAAAATAAATGAGTCACAGAAAGAATGGGCTTAGGGAAGAGAATGTGCTCAAGGCTTTCTTGATTTTTAACCTACAGAAGCACGTAGCTCAGAATTCAGGTGCTTGGAACATATAATTTTGACTTCATGCCCAGGAGATTTACGTTTTTTTTCTTTTGATACACAAATGTAAATGTTATCATCTTAAGCATTTCTTGGTGTGCACCTAAGTAGTATTAAGTACATTCACTTTGTTGTACAATTAATTTCCAGAAATTTTTTTTGGGGGGGGGAACTGGAAACCCTCTATCATTAAACAGTAACTCCCAATACCTTTTTTCCTCCAACCTCTGGAAACCACTCTTCCATTTTCTGTTTCTATGAATTTGGCTACTGTAGATACCACACCTAAGTGGAGTCATACTATATTTGTTTTTAAGACTGGATTATTTCATATAGCACAATGCACTCTAGTTCATCTATCTTGAATTTTACAGTCTGTATCTGAATTTTCTTTTCTTTCTTTCTTTTATTTTTTTGAGTCTGAATAAGATTCCATTCCACCAATACCTAGATTTGCTTCATCCACTCATCTGGGGATAAACCCTGGGTTGGTTTTCCCCTTCCTAACTGATGTGATGTCCTTAAAGACATGCATATGCAGCCAGGGGCAGTGGCTCACGCCTGTAATCCCAGCACTTTGGGAGGTCTAGGCGGGTGGAGATCGAGACTATCCGGGCCAAGATGGTAAAACCCTGTCTCTACTAAAAATACAAAAATTAGCCAGGCATGGTGATACATGCCTGTAATCTCAGCTACTTGGGAGGCAGAGGCAGAATAATTGCTTGAACCCAGGAGGCAGAGGTTGCAGTAAGCTGAGATCGTGCCACTGCACCCCAGCCTGGCGACAGAGTAAGACTAGGTCTAAAAAAAAAAAAAAAAAAATACATGCACATGCACATCTCTCCAAGATGCTAAATTCAGTTCTGGCTATATCATGAGAGGAGAAATTCCTTGATCCTATGATGTTTTCTGTTTTAATTTGAGAGACCCCCATGCTTTTCCATGGCAGCTGCAGTATTTTACATTCACACCAAAAGTGCACAAGAATTGCTACCTCTGCTCATCCTTGTTACAACGTTATTTTCAAAATTCTTAGTTGCTTGTGTGTTTTACCATAACTGTCCTATTGAGTATGAAAATCTATGTTATTTTGACCTGAGATTTGAAAACATCAAAAAAAAAAAAGCAGTGGGATAACAAAATCTGAAGGTGTCTCACCTCTCCCACCCATTCTGCTGTCATGACCCACAGAGGAAAGTGCAAGCTCCCCTCCATTTGGTGCATGCTGTTCTCCAGCCACAACCCCTTCCCTGTTCTACCATGTGCACCTGTTTGTTTCAGCTTCACCTGTCTACCTGATGTCCCTCACAAGCCACTTGGTTTATGTTGTGTCAACTTCTCTCATGCTCTTCCCTGGGCTCCTTCCACACATTTTGTTTTGTGAATCAAATGTTATGTGTCCCTGAGCAGTACCCAGATATGCTACCCTATATTCCATGCCTGACATCTCAATGCCATTACCCAGAACATTTCATATCTCCCCTGTGTTTCCGTGGAGCACTCTGCTCATGACAGACAAGAGGCAGATGAGGAGTCCCCATGGGCTGCTGTGCTACGGGGGACCCTGGAAACTTAGAAGTTCTGATCCTCTTAATTGGAAGAGAAACTAAAGAGGAGTTCCTGTTAGTCTATGTAGACCTTGGTGAGTTGATATTAAATTTCCTTGAAATTGTTTTTTTTTTTTTTTTTTTGAGACCAAGTCTGGCGGTGTCACCCAGGCTGGAGTGCAGTGGCCCAATCTCAGCTCACTCCAACTTCCACCTTCTGGGTTCAAGCAATTCTCCTGCCTCAGCCTCCCGAGTAGCTAGGATTATAGGCATGCACCACCACACCCAGCTAATTTTTGTATTTTTAGTAGAGACAGAGTTCTCCATGTTGACCAGGCTGGCCTCAAACTCCTGATCTCAGGTGATCAACCTGCCTCAGCCTTCCAAAGTGCTGGGATTACAGGCATGAGCCACCAGGTCCAGCCCTTGAAATTGTCTTTGAAGTCTTGGCTTGAACTAGAAGACTAGGAGTTGGGGTGGTTGGTGTAGCGTCATCCTCTTACCACTGTTCTCTCTAGTGATTTGAAAAACCACTGAGTTTCTTTCACAGTCACCACGACACTACTCACCTTTCACCCTCAACTGCCCACAGGGAGGCACCATGAGCATTCTTTTACACTAAACATGACCATCACATGTTTAGCAGTTTGTTAATTTACAGACTCATTTGTTACCAGACGGCTTGCTGATCTTCTACGCCATGCCAGCCACTGTGCTAAGCCAGGATGAACAAAACCAGATAATGAACCTTGTGATTACGAAGCTAACAGTCCAGAAAAATGTGCATCAATAAACTGACTACATATTTGTAAAACAACAACTTTGGAATTGCTGAAAATGAGAGGGGCATGGTTCCAGCAGAGTCTGTGAAAAGGAGCATTAACCAAGTCATCTGTGTCAGGCAACAGTGCCCATGGGTGGAAAGAATGAATCTTGAGTCAACCAGGTAAGGAGTGGGGAACTATTAAAAGCATTAGTGATGCAAACTAAAAAACCCTGCACTGGTATTAAGAGTGGTACATGCAAACAATCCTCTCTGAGAGATACACATCTTCCCCAATGGACCATAAACCTAACAAGGTGAATGTCAATCCTATGCCAGGATGAGCTCTGGAACACAGAGAGCGAGAATGCTTCACAGACATGCCTGCTGCAAAAGAGGCCTTAGTCCTCAAGCCCCTGTCCATGGGTCTGTAGACTCAGAGACCATGATCTGGGTTTCCTTCCCCTATTTGTGTCAGAGAGAAATGGTGTATCTAAGTGTTTATATAGTTCTGCGAGTAGGTGATTTCATGGATCTTGGCTGTGCTCTAAAGTAGGAACTAGTAGCAAACCATGACATATATAGAACTAGTGCTAAACCATGACACGTGGACACAGAGAGTGGAACAACACACACTAGGTCCTGTTGAGGGCTTCTTATTCTTAAATGAACCTTCATTCAGATTACAAATTGCCAAATTTGGTGCATCTCCAGAAACTGCTGCAGCCAATTTGGAAGTGAAGAAATGCAAGGGTCAGATAACTTTTGGGAAATGACTTCTCATTCAAAAAGCCCTAGTAATTTCTTTCTTTTTTAGGCATAGAGGCTTCTGGTGAACAGCACAGTGTGAAGTGAGGTCAGCTGCTGCCCTGTGGGGGGATGCAGGTGGTGGGGCACCTGCCTTGCTGGTCACCTCTTGAGAAGATCACCTGGGTCCACAGAGTGGGTGCTACCATTTCATCTGCAGAATTCAACTCAGCTGCATACAGCATCCTGTATGTTTCTCTCCCTCAGATCACCTGCCTGGCTGATGTGTCGCCAGAGTGTGCTGAGGATACAGGAGTGATCTGGGATTCAGGTAGGGATGGTGAAGGGCCAAGCACAGCTGCCTCCCTCTGGGAGCTTTCCTGAGGATGACCTACACTCACACAGTGGATACAGTCACTGCAGGATGTCCTGAGGAGTGCAGGAGCCTTGAACAGGGAGAGATGGCAGGGAAGGATTTAGAGGCAGGCCTCCTAGATATAGTGCTGGTGGGCTGGGCTTCTCTGCAGCTTCTGCAGAGTCAGGAGCCCCTCCCAGCTCCTGAGTGCCCACACTCCCCTCTTCATCCACGACTCTCTCCTCACCATGGCCAGTGGGCCAAAAGTTTTGCTGCGCTACCTCCTGCAGTACCATGGAATGGGATGTTCTCTCTATTATTTCTCAAGAAATCAGAGGATTCCAGGGCCCTTTCACCCTGGCTACCTCTGGATTGTTGTCCTGAAGTTTAGCTGCAAATACCCATAGAAGCTGCAGGAAGAAGGCTGAGAAGTGCCTAGGCCCTGAGGCAGATTCGCCCATGGGAAGGCTGGAGTCTCTTGAAACTCGTGCTTCCCAGAGTCCCTCCCTGCCCTCCCTGATTTCACAGCCCTGGGTCTCCCATTGCAGGGATCAGTAGACTCCACAGACTTTGGACAGCCCAGACAATCTCTCTGGTTGCTGTGTCCACCACTTTCCTCTCCCTCCATGAAAACCCTTGGCCTCACTCCTTGGTCTTCCCAGGACTATTGGCCAGGTGGGAGAAAGCCTGCTTTCTCACTAGCATGAGTATTGTAAGGCCACCAGGTCTAGGCCTCAGTTTCCCAAGCTGAGTTCTTGCCTCTGCCTTTCCAATTGCCTTTGGGGTAAGGATTCCATTGATCTCTTAAACGTTAGCCTGTCATCTCCAGCAGCAGCCTGAATGACCCCACCTTCCTTTCTTTTTTCTTTTTTTCTTTCTATTTCAGGTGAAAATAGTGGTGAAATGTAATGCGTGATATGTAGACCTCTCATCCTGGGTTCCATAGTCTTTCAATAATACATGATCTTCACTAAAAGATGTAAAGGCTTCAATGTCTTGCTTTAGTAAGTCACTTACCTTACACATCTCACGGGTCTTCTTATAATCCTGCAGTCTCAGGCCTTGAATCGAGGGTGGTTTCCATAGGGAAGTGGTCTTTTGGTATGGCTGAAAACCAACTCCAGAAAACCAGCATCTTGTTACCAATGGGGCTTGAGTCCAGGCATCCCAGAGGGAAATATTTGGTAAGAATCATCCTGCATTCCTTACAGATTTAGCATCCTTCAGCCATGGTAACGTGGAAACAGGAGTTACAACATTCCTGCAGGTTTTGGACTGAGGGATCCCCCAGCCTGTCTTGGTGTCCAGGGACATGGTTCCCATCAGCAGCAGCCCTAGGTTGATGTCCCCTCAGAACAACAGCCAGCCTGTTTGGTGCCATCTGGGCATGGTGGTTTCCCTCCTCTGTCATGTCCAGCATACATTATTTTCCATTTATGACAATTGGAGGGCATCTCCAGATTTAAACAGGGAGTTCACATTGTTTTATTCCCCAAACTCAGAGCACTCCTCAGTGTCGGCGTCACTCACCAGCACCTGAGGCGAATGCCTCCTTCCTCAAGCTCTCCCAAGAGCTCCAGAGATCAGCACCCCTGTCAACTGGACAGCTCCCAGGGCACACTCCACAGTCATTTCAGGAGCAGGCTGTAAAACTGAGCACAGAGCCAGCGGTGGATCCAAGATGGCCAATTAGGAGCAGCTGAGGATTGCAGCTCCCAGTGAAAGCGCGGAGGGTGAGTGGACGCCGCATTGCCAGACAGATTTTTATTGCCCACAGACAAGGAGATTCCCAGGGGGAGGAGCCCCGCGGGTCGCCAGCGCGGCTGGTTTGGCCGGCGCAGCAGTTTTTGCCGGCGCGACTGTTTTCGCCGGCGCTGCTGCTTTGGGTGGCGTCCCGGCGCAGCGGTTCCCCATTCAAAATACGTGGGTCCGGGTGCCGTTTTAGCTGGCATTTGGAGCTCCGGGGAAGGCAGAGCCGCCCATTCATCTGATTAAAAAAGGGGACTGAAACAGGCAGCCAGGCCAGGAGATTTCCCGGGCAAAAAAAAACGCCACGAATCTCCGCGCCCGCGGTTTCAGCCGGCGCAGTGGGTCGCCGCACGGGAAATCACACAGATCCCGGCGCCTTTTCAACAGGCGGCTGGAACACCTGGGAGACTCTGAGGCAGGGAGCCAGGTGATCAGGCTCGGCTGGTCCCACCCCCCACAAAAAAACAGCCATCGGAAACGCTCTGGATCCAGAGTTTCACAGCAAGCACAGCTGAGCCCGGGACGGCCCAGCTCTGTGGGGGGAGGAGCGTCCGCCATTACTGAGGCAGTCTGCTGCTACAGAGGTAGTTTGCCATTGCCGAGGCAGTTCTCACTACACCGGTATAAACAGGACTGCAGGGAAGTTCATACGGCAGCTGGGTGGAGCCCACAGCAGCTCAGCAAAGCCTCTGTAGGCAAACAGTGACTAGGCTGCCTCATCGCTGGGCAAGGCAGCCCTGAGAAAAAGGCAGCAGCACCAGGGAAACTCATAAATAAAGCCCTAACTCCCCGGGACAGAGCACCTGGGGAAAAAAGGGGTTTATGAGTTCTGCTGCAGCAGACTTAAACGTACCTGCCCAGCAACTCTGAATGAATAACGGAGCTCACAGCTCAGCACTTGAGCTCCTATAAAGGAAACTCTGTCTCCTCAAGCAACTCCCTGATCCCCGTATATCCAACGAGTCACCTCACAAGGGAGTGCTCAGACGGACATCTGGTGGGTATTCTTCTTTGACAAAGATAGCAGAAGAAGAGACTGGCAGCAACCGTTACTGTTCTGCAGCTGCTGCAGGTGATCCCCCAGGCAAGCAGGGCCGGGAATGGACCTCAGCAGCCCTACAGCAGAGGGGTCAGACTGGTAGAAGGAAAACTAAGAAACAGAAATAAATAACTTCATCATCAACAAACGGGACGTCCACTGAGAGACCCCATCTGAAAATCACCAACCACAAAGACCACACATAGATAAATCCACAAAGATGGGAAGAAACCAGCGCAAAAAGGAGGTAAACACCCGAAACCAGAACGCCTCTCCTCCTACAAGGGATCACAACTCCTCACCAGCAAGGGAACAAGGCTGGATGGACAATGAGTGTGATGAAATGACTGAATCAAGCTTCAGAAGGTGGATAGTAAGAAACTTCTGTGAGCTAAAAGAACATGTTCTAACCCAATGCAAACAAACTAACAACCTTGAAAAAAGATTTGACGAAATGCTAATGAGAATAACCAACTTAGAGAGGAATGTAAGTGAATTGATGGAGCTGAAAAACACAACACAAGAACTTTGCGAAGCATACACAAGTTTCAACAGCCGAATTGACCAAGCAGAAGAAAGGATATCAGAGGTCGAAGATCAACTCAATGAAATAAAACGAGAAGGAAAGAGTAGAGAAAAAAGGGTAAAAAGGAATGAATAAAGTCTCCAAGAAATATGGGACTATGTGAAAAGACCTAATCTACGTTTGATAGGTGTACCTGAATGTGAAGGAGAGAATGAATCCAAGCTGGAAAATACTCTTCAGGATATTATCCAGGAGAACTTCCCCAACATAGGAAGGCAGGCCAATATTCAAGTCCAGGAAATACAGAGAACACCACAAAGATATTCCTCAAGAAGAGCAACCCCAAGGCACATAATCCTCAGATTCACCAGGGTTGAAATGAAGGAGAAAATGTTAAGGGCAGCCAGAGAGAAAGGTCGGGTTACCCACAAAGGGAAGCCCATCAGACTCACAGCAGATCTCTCAGCAGAAACCCTACAAGCCAGAAGAGACTGGGGGCCAATATTCAACATCCTTAAAGAAAAGAACTTCCAACCCAGAATTTCATATCCAGCCAAACTGAGCTTCATAAGTGAAGGAAAAATAAAATCCTTTGCGAACAAGCAATTATTCAGAGATTTCATCACCACCAGGCCTGCTTTACAAGAGCTCCTGAAAGAGGCACTAAACATAGAAAGGAACAACCAGTACCAGCCACTCCAAAAACATACCAAACAGTAAAGACCATCAACACAATGAAGAAACTGCATCAACTAACGGGCAAAACAGCCACCTAGCATCAAAATGGCAGGATCAAATTCACACATAACAATATTAACCCTAAATGTAAATGGGCTAAATGCCCCAATTAAAAGACATAGACTGGCAAACTGGATAAAAAGCCAAAACCCGTCTGTGTGCTGTATCCAGGAAACCCATCTCACATGCAGAGATACACAAAGGCTCAAAATAAAGGGATGGGGGAAGATTTACCAAGCAAATGGAGAGCAAAAAAAAGCAGGAGTTGCAATTCTCATCTCTGATAAAATAGACTTTAAACCAACAAAGATCAAAAGAGACAAAGAAGGACATTACATAATAGTAAAAGGATCAATGCAACAAGAAGAGCTAACGATCCTAAATATATACGCACCCAATACAGGAGCACCCAGATACATAAGGCAAGTTCTCAATGACTTACAAAGAGACTTAGATTCCCACACAATAATAGTGGGAGACTTGAACACCCCCGTTGTCAATGTTAGACAGATCAACAAGACAGAAAATTAACAAGGATATCCAGGACTTGAACTCACACCTGGATCAAGCAAACCTAATAGACATTTACAGAACTCTCCACCCCAAATCCACAGAGTATACATTCTTCTCAGCACCACATCGCACCTACTCTAAAATTGACCACATAATTGGAAGTAAATCACTCCTCAGCAAATGCAAAAGAACAGAAATCATAACAAACACTGTGGTCTCTCAGACCACAGTGCAATCAAGTTAGAACTCAGAATTCAGAAACTGACTCAGAACCACACAGCTTCATGGAAACTGAACAACTGGCTCTTGAATGTTGACTGGATAAACAATGAAATGAAGGCAGAAATAAAGATGTTCTTTGAAACCAACGAGAACGAAGACACAACATACCCGAATCTCTGGGACACATTTAAAGCAGTCTCTAGAGGAAAGTATATAGCAATAAATGCCCACATGAGAAGCAAGGAGAGATCTAAAATTGACACCCTATCATCAAAATTGAAAGAGCTAGAGGAGCAAGATCAAAAAAACTCAAAACCTAGCAGAAGACAAGAAATAACTAAGATCAGGCAGAGCTGAAGGAGATAGAGACACGAAAAACTCTTCAAAAAATCAACAAATCCAGGAGCTGGTTTTTTGAAAAGGTCAACAAAATAGACAGACCACTAGCCAGATTAATAAAAAAGAAAAGAGAAAATAATCAAATAAATGCAATAAAAAACGATAAAGGGGATATCACCACAGATTCCACAGAAATTCAAACTATCATCAGAGATTATTACAAACAACTCTATGCACATAAACTAGTAAACCTGGAAGAAATGGATAAATTCCTGGACACATGCATCCTCCCAAGCCTAAACCAGGAAGAAGTCGAAACCCTGAATAGACCAATAACAAGGTCTGAAGTTGAGGCAGCAATTAAGAGCCTACCACCCAAAAAAAGCCCAGGTCCAGATGGGTTCACAGCCGAATTCTACCAGACATACAAAGAGGAGCTGGTACCATTCCTTCTGAAACTATTCCAAACAATCCAAAGAGAGGGAATCCTTCCTAAATCATTTTATGAGACCAACATCATCCTGATACCAAAACCTGGCAGAGACTCAGCAAGAAAAGAAAACTTCAGGCCAATATCCATGATGAACATAGATGCAAAAATCTTCAATAAAATACTGGCAAACCGATTGCAACAGCACATCAAAAAGCTTATCCACCATGATCAAGTAGGCTTCATCCCGGGGGATGCAAGGCTGGTTCAACATACGCAAATCTATAAACATAATCCACCACATAAACAGAACCAAAGACAAAAACCACATGATTATCTCAATTGATGCAGAGAAGGCCTTTGACAAAATTCAACAGCCCTTTATGCTAAAAACTCTCAATAAACTAGGTATTGATGGAACGTATCTCAAAACGATAAAAGCTATTTACGACAAACCAACAGCCAATATCATACTGAATGGGCAAAAACTAGAAGCATTCCCTTTGAAATCTGGCACTAGACAAGGATGTCCTCTCTCACCACTCTTATTCAATATAGTACTGGAAGTTCTAGCCAGAGCAATCAGGCAAGAAAAAGAAATAAAGGGTATTCAAATAGGAAAGGAGGAAGTCAAATTGTCTTTATTTGCAGACGATATGATTGTATATCTAGAAGACCCCATCGTCTCAGCCCAAAATCTCCTGAAACTGATAAGCAACTTCAACAAAGTCTCAGGATATAAAATCAATGTGCAAAAATCACAAGCATTCCTATACACCAATAACAGACTTAAAGACAGCCAAATCAAGAACCAACTGCCATTCACAATTGCTACAAAGAGAATAAAATACCTAGGAATACAACTAACAAGGAACGTAAAGGACCTCTTCAAGGAGAACTACAAACCACTGCTCAATGAAATAAGAGAGGACACAAACAGATGGAGAAATATTCCATGTTCATGGCTAGGAAGAATCAATATTGTCAAAATGGCCATACTGCCCAAAGTAATTTACAGATTCAACGCTATCCCTATCAAGCTACCAATGACCTTCTTTGAAGAACTGGAAAAAACCACCTTAAACTTCATATGGAACCAAAAGAGAGCCCGCATAGCCAAGTCAATTCTAAGCAAAAAGAACAAAGCTGGAGGCATCACACTCCCGGACTTCAAATTATACTACAAAGCTACAGTAATCAAAACAGCATGGTACTGGTACCAAAACAGAGATATAGACCAATGGAACAGGACAGAGACCTCCGACGCAACACAACACATCTACAACCACCTGATCTTTGACAAACCTGACAAAAACAAACAATGTGGAAGCGAGTCCCTGTTTAATAAATGGTGTTGGGAAAACTGGCTAGTCATGTGCAGAAAGCAGAAGCTGGACCCCTTCCTGACACCTTACACTAAAATTAACTCCAGATGGATTAAAGACTTAAACATAAGACCTAACACCATAAAAACCCTAGAAGAAAATCTAGGCAAAACCATTCAGGACATAGGTGTAGGCAAGGACTTCATGACCAAAACACCAAAAGCAGTGGCAACAAAAGCCAAAATAGACAAATGGGACCTAATCAAACTCCATAGCTTCTGCACAGCAAAAGAAACAGTCATTAGAGTGAATCGGCAACCAACAGAATGGGAAAAAATTTTTGCAGTCTACCCATCTGACAAAGGGCTGATAACCAGAATCTACAAAGAACTGAAACACATTTACAAGAAAAAAACAAACAAGCCCATTCAAAAGTGGGCGAAGGATATGAACAGACACTTTACAAAAGAAGACATACATGAAGCCAACAAACATATGAAAAAATGCTCATCATCACTGGTCATTAGAGAAATGCAAATCAAAACTACATTGAGATACCATCTCACGCCAGTTAGAATGGCAATCATTAAAAAATCTGGAGACAACAGATGCTGGAGAGGATGTGGAGAAATAGGAACGCTTTTACACTGTTGGTGGGAGTGTAAATTAGTTCAACCATTGTGGAAGACGGTGTGGCGATTCCTCAAGGACCTAGAAATAGAAATTCCATTTGATCCAGCAATCCCATTACTGGGTATATATCCAAAAGACTATAAATCGTTCTACTATAAGGACACATGCACACGAATGTTCATTGCAGCACAGTTTACAATAGCAAAGACCTGGAACCAACCCAAATGCCCGTCGATGATAGACTGGACAGGGAAAATGTGGCACATATACACCATGGAATATTATGCAGCCATCAAAAACGATGAGTTCGTGTCCTTTGTAGGGACATGGATGAACCTGGAAACCATCATTCTCAGCAAACTGACACAAGAACAGAAAATCAAACACCGCATGTTCTCACTCATAGGCGGGTGTTGAACAATGGGAACACATGGACACAGGGAGGGGGAGTATCACACACTGGGGTCTGTTGGGGGAAAAAGGGGAGGGATAGTGGGGGGTGGGGAGTTGGGGAGGGATAGCATGGTGAGAAATGCCAGATATAGGTGATGGGGAGGAAGGCAGCAAATCACACTGCCATGTGTGTACCTATGCAACAATCTTCCATGTTCTTCACATGTACCCCCAAACCTAAAATGCAATAAAAAAAATAAATAAATAAATAAATTAAAAAAAAAAAAAAAAAAACTGAGCACAGAGCCTGCCACGAGCCTGCCTCTCTTTTTCATGAGCCCACCCAGGCTAATACACGACCTCAGCAAGTCCCCTGACCAGGACCCAAGAAGATGTCACAGGTTCCTGGCTTGGTGTCCTGTGGCTGCAGAAAGAAACCTCCGAAAGCTTGGTGGCTTAAAACAACTGATTCTCCGCCGGGTGCAATGACTCACGTCTATAATCCCAGCACTTTGGGAGGCTGAGGCAGGTGGATCACCTGAGGTCAGGAGTTCGAGACCAGCCAAGAAAACATGGTGAAACCCCATCTTTATTTTATTTTTGGCAGTTTTATAACTTTATTTGACGTATTTGACAATCAGCAATTAGTTGTCATCCACATTGACTGTAGGTTTTTGAAAGTGGTAACAGGTACATAGGTAACCAAAGTATAAAGCTTATTGGTGACTCTTCATCCTCATTACATTTTCTGGACAACCACACATGGATTCAGTATGGGACATTTCTTATTCCTTTGGCCCAGACAGCTTTGTTGAGCCTGGTATCTATGTGCACATCTGGAGTTCCCATCTCCTTTATGGCAAATTCCAAATCTGTTTGAGTGCCCGAGGGCACCCTTCTTGAAGCCCACTCCATGGATGCGCTTGTGAATGTTGATGGTGTATTCTGGAGTCACCACCTCGTTGATGGCAGAATGGCCCTTTTTCTTCTCGCCACCCTTCTCTGCGGGAACCTTTCAGCCTGGTTCAAGTTGGAAAGCCCATCTCTATTTAAAATACAAAAATTAGCTCGGCATGATGGTGGGCGTGCCTGTAGTCCCAGCTACTGGGAGGCTGAGGCAGCAGATTCGCTTGAAACTGGGAGGCAGAGGTTGCAGTGAGCTGAGGTTGCGCCATTGCACCCCAGCCTGGGAAACAAGAGTAAAACTTTGTCAAAAAAAAGAAAGAAAATAAAGAAAGCAGGAAGGAGCTGGGTGTGGTGGCTCACACCTGTAATCCCAGCACTTTGGGAGGCCGAGGCAGGCAGATCACGAGGTCAAGAGATTGAGGCCAAACTGGCCAACATGGTGAAGCCCCGTCTCTGCTAAAAATACAAAAATTAGCTGGGCGTGGTGGTGCATGCCTGTAGTCCCACCTACTTAGGAGGCTGAGGCAGGAGAATTGCTTGAACCCGGGAGGTGGAGGTTGCAGTGAGCAAAGATAGCTCCAGCCTGGCGCCTGGCGACAGAGTAAGTCTCTGTCAAAAAAAAGAAAGAAAGAAAGAAAGAAAAGAAAAAAAAAGAAAAGAAAAACACACCCCAACTGATTCTCTCGTACCTCTAGGAATCAGAAGCCCAACACTGGTATCACTGTGGGGAGGTCAGGGGGCAGCAGGGCTCTCCCTCCGTGTGGGTGCTGACCATCCCGGCCCTGTGGCCACATCACTCCACCCTCTACCTCTGTGATACATTTCCATCTCCTTTCTTTTCCATGTCAAATTCCCCTCTGATTTTTAGTTACTAAATACAGGAGTTGGGGTTAGGAAGCACCAGATTATTCAGAATAATGTCCCCATCTCAAGATCCTTAACTGAATCACGTCTACACAATGTTTTTTCATCTTATAATGGAACATTCACAGATTCCAGGTATTCAAATGTGGATATCTTTTAGGAGATGGAGGCATAAATCAGCCAACTACTGCTCCCCTCTCTCCTGAATCCTCACTGTACACTAAGTTCTATTGGCTTCATGGCCACAGCATCATCTCCGCAAGTCCCTTCTTTCCCATCACACAACCACCTAACAGCCTTGTCTGAGTCCTTCCAAACTCAACTCTGATGAAAGTTTCCTAAATTGTCTCCCAGCCTCTGTGAACCCTACCTGTGATAATCCTCCTTATTCATGCCAGTGTGAGCCCCCCAAAAGTGAAACTGATCCCATCTTCTTTCAACAACCCTAAATGACCAGAGGGCTTCTGAAAGGTTTCAAGTAAGGGAACTTATGTTTTACCCTAAACTCATCTTTAAATAATAATAGTTATTACACAATTGAGAAAACAGTAAATAACAGTAGTTATTCTTAAACATTGCTTTTAAAAGAAATTTCTATGTTAATAACACCAGAAAATACTTACAGTTGAAAAATGTGCAGAACTCATGAAGAGTTCAGTCTACACCTTGTTCATAGGCAGACACTGACTCCTGGCAGCACCAAGGCTGTCACTTAGGGCCTCTTCCTTAGCTACTTTCATAGCCTTTGAAGCCTGGGGGTTGCAAGGTGCTCACTCTTTCCACCATTATAAGTTAATCACATTCATGCCACACACAGTAATGTTTCCCTTCCTGAGATGCTGTTAAAGAGTGTGAAGTGAGATCCAGCAAGACTGCTTGGGCAGGGACAGGGGGAAGACGGTATTGGGAGTCATTGTTTAAAGTGGACAGAGTTTCTGATTGGAATGAGAATATCTCAGAAATGTATAGTGTGAGGTCAGGTGCGGTGGCTCATGCCTGTAATCCCAGCACTTTGGGAGTCTGAGGTGGGCGGATCACCAGAGGTTGGGAGTTCAAGATCAGCCTGGCTAACATGGTAAAACCCTGTCTCTACTAAATATACAAAATTAGCTGGGCGTGGTGGCATGCGCCTGTAATCCCAGCTACTCAGGAGGCTGAAGCAGGAGAATCACTTGAACCCAGGAGGCAGAGGTTGCAGTGAGCCGGGATGGTGCCACTGCACTCCAGCCTGGGCAACAGAGTGAGACTTGGGGTCTCCAAACAAAAAAAAAAAGAAAAGAAAGAAAAGCAATGTATAGAAATGCATAGTGTGACAACATCATGAGGCACTGAAGGCCACATAATTGTACACTTAAAAATGATTGAAATTACAAATTTCATGAAATGAGAATACAATTTGAAAAATGCAAGGACTGTTGCTCTCTGAGGGGCAGGAGGAGTGTAACTGCAGGGGAGCTGGGCCTGTATTTTATCCTGGAAATGCCTTCCTAGACCTGCCAGCATCCTACAGTCAGCAAATTTCTCAGTGTCTATGCTCGCATTGATTCGCATCCTGGATTTCTTTTTGTTGAGGATATTACTAGTTTTGAACATATAGTTAAAAAACCTGAGATTGAGGTTTACCAAGGACATATAATTGACTCATGCAGGGTCTCTTGACTTTATCTTTTAAGGCTTCTCTCATGACCACTGAGCTAAGTAGAGTCTCATAATGTGCCCCCTGGGTGAATATTATCAATTTCTGCCTAGGCGCTTTTTCTCCGGTGTCTTCTTCCCACGATCCATCTTACACTCTATGACAAGCTCAATATTCTGAATACAAAGTTTTTGTCTGGTCTTTGCTTTTTTTACAATATATGCCTCAATGAATCTTCTCACTTTTTATAAAATAAAACTTAATAACTCAAATTAGAATATTCAAGTTTGTATAATAATCTAAGCTTCACATTGTTTAAAAATATGTTTTCTTCTTTCTTTCTCTTCTTATACTTCCATTTTTCCTATATTTTCATCTTTTCTCTTCCAACCATGGTTTTTGACAGAGTTAGGGCTTAGGAGAAGAGGAGAGAGAGGGAAATCCAAAATTCTTAATGGACTCATAGTGCTATGTGCTTGGTTTCTGTTCCCTGGGCCTGGCACATGCTTTGTGTCTTGGGACGGTTTCATGGGTGCTTCAGAAAGTCCAGATTACTAAGCTGTATTTTTCCTTTATGGCTTAGAAAGTATGTGAATGATAACAAAGAACCCTAGAAAAATTAAAAATATGATAGCTGGAACACTTAATTAAAAATTGGAAAAATATTAAAATAGTGTAACAAAAATGTAGTTGAAAAGTTAAAGAAAAAAATGTATAAGATAAAAGAAAACAAGGCTAGAGGATGAATCCATTATGTCCAACTAAAAAAAAAAATCCAGAATGAGAAATCATGGTGGGAAGAAAGTCATCCAAAAAATAAATACAAGAAAATGTCCCAGAAAAAAATGTGTGAAATTAAGATTGGAATGAGATTTAAAAATCCACTAATTTCCCATACCAAAAAATCTTTTGCTAATGTTTTGAAACATCATCTTAAAGAAAAGGTCTTCTTTCCAGAAAGAAACACAAGACACATCCAAAGATGGGGAATAGTAATGGAACCAACACAAGAACAGGATGGCAGAGGAAAAACAACTCAAAATTCAGAGGATCCCAACCTGTGATTCTACACAGATGTGAATCTACATCCAGCCTACTGTCATTCAAGCATGAAGACAGAATACAGACATTTTCAGGCATGCAAATCCTCAAACATTTTATCACCAATGAACTTTTTCTCAGAAAGGTAATGGATAATATGCTCCACCAGAGAGGAGTAGAATAAGTAAGAGGAAGACTTAAGATTTGGTAAACAGGAATTAAAATAGGAGTTAGTGGGTGCTCAAAAAACGGCAATAAAAATTATTTAGAACATGGAAATCCTTCTGCAGGGAATGAAGTTCAGGGTGAGGATGGAATTGGGGGGTCTGTAGGGGAAGGGCAACGAAAGGTCACTTTTAATAAAATTCTTTTTTGTACTATTTTATTTTTCAAAACATGCATCTATATCACCTTTTAAAAATAAAAGTTGCTGGGTCAAATGGTATTTCTCGTTCTAGATACCATTTGATCCAGCAATTTTTATTTTTAAAAGCTGATACAGATGCACGTTTTGAAAATACATATACACAAAGGATTATAAATCATTCTGTTATAAAGACACATACACATGTACGTTTAATGCAGCACTATTTACAATAGCAAAGACTTGGAACCAACCCAAATGCCCATCAATGATAGACTGCATAAAGAAAATATGGCACATATACACCATGGAATACAATGCAGCCATTAAAAAAATATGAGTTCCTGTCCTTTGCAGGGGCATGGATGAAACTGGAAACCATCGTCCTCAGCAAACTAACACAGGAACAGAAAACCAGACACTCCATGTTCTCACTTGTAAGTGGGCGTTGAACAATGGGAACGCATGAACACAGGGGAGGAAAACATCACACACTGGGGCCTGTTGGCGGGTGGGGAGAAGGGGAAGGGAGAGTATTAGGACAAATACCTAATGCATGCAAACTTAAAACCTAGATGACAGGTAGATGGGTGCAGCAAACCACAATGGCACGCATATTCCTATGTAAAAATCCTGCATGTTCTGCACATGTATCCCAGAACTTAAAATAAAAATAAAAATTGTGAAAAATAGAGGGTGTTGGAAGACAGATATAAAAAGGAAAGAGAGGATAAAGAAAAAGTACAAAAAATTAGGCAGAGGGCAGATAGTTGGCAGAAAGAAGCTAAGAAGCTTCAAATGGTTTTAGGTAAATGCAGAATGGACACCACATCAAATTACAGAGGAGGAGGTTATATTTTGTTAAGAGTATGAATATATAAAACCTCAAACTATAAAAACACTGGAAGACAACCTGGGCATAGACACAGGCAAAGGACATAGACAGGACATAGACACAGGCAAAGATTTCAGGACAAAGATGCCAAGCAATTGCAACGCAAGCAAAAGTTGGCAAATGGGAACTAATTAAACTAAAGAGCAAAATAAATTATCAACAGACCAAACAGACAACCTACAGAATGGGAGAAGATTTTTGCAAACTATGCATCTGACAAAGGTGAAAATTAAACAAATTGATACATATACATGCACACACAAACAAACAAAAATGTGGGCAAAGGACATGGACAGACATTTTCCAAAGAAGACATACATGTGGCCAACAAACATATGAAAAAAAGCTCAACATCGCTGATCATTAGAGAAATGCAAATTAAAACGACAATGAGATATCAGCTTACTCCAGGCAGAATGAATATTACTAAAAAGTCAAAACATAACAGATGCTGGTGAGGTTGTGGAGAAAAAGGAATGCTATGCACTGTTGTTGGGAGTGTAAATTAATTTGACAATTCTGTAAGACAGTGTGGTCTTCCTCAAAGACATAAAGTCAAAAACAGCATTTACTCAGTAATCCCAAGCATGCATATGTTCATTGCAGCACTATTCACAATAGCAAAGGCATGGAATCAACCAAAAACCTTAACGATAGACTGGATAAAGAAAGTGTGGCACATACACACCATGGAATACTATGTAGCCATAAAAAAGAATAAGATCATGTCTGTTGCAGAAACATGGATAGAGCTGCAGACAATTATCCTTAGCAAACTTACACAGGAACAGAAAACCAGGTACCTCACGTCCTCACATATGAGTAGAGGCTAATAAATGAGAACATGCGGACATATAGAGGGAAACAACAGACACTGGGGTCTACCGGAGGGTGGAGGATGGGAGGAAAAAGAATCAGAAAAAATAACTAGTTGGTACTATGCTTAATACCTGGGTGATGAAATAATCAGTACAACAAACCCCCATGACACCTTTACTTATGTAACAAACGTGCACATCCTGTACATATACCTCTGAACCTAAAATAAAAGTTGAAAAAGCATAATTTTTTTTAAAGAATTAATTAACAAGTTGAATGAAAGGACAAGATGTAGAACTAAAGAGGACACAGTGTGTATCACTGAGATCTTATTATACAGTTTAAACGCCTATATAATTCAAGGATATACAAAGGAAGGCTTGTGGAAGAGGTGATGGCTGAGTTGGACCATGAAGCACCTAGAAGACGAAAAGGACAGGCAGGGGAAGTAAGGCCTCCAGGTGCATGGAGCAGCCTGGGCAAAGGCATGGATGTGGGGCTGATCCAGCCCCACTGGAGAACAAGGATGCCCCCACTCTTGCTGGCATCTTGAATGCTGGTAGATATTTCTCTAGCTCAGGATTTCTCAATCTTAGTGACATCAAGAGTGAATAAACCTTTTGGGGTCTAACCTGTGCACTGTAGAAGGTTCAACAGCATCCCTGGCTTTTGCCCACTTGATGCCAATAGCGCTCCCACTACCATCCAGCCCTGACAACCAAAACATCTCCGGACTGACAACTGCAGGGATCAGGAAAAGAGGAAAGGAGATGTGCCCTAGTTGGGACATCACTGCTCTAGAGTGGGAAACTTTACCTCAATTCTCTATGACTCTACTAATGGCCGTAAGGACTGGACATTCACAACTCTGGGATCATTTCAGTTACCAGGAAAATGGGGCATTGGAAAAAGAAAAATTATGAACTTAGGGGACCTGTCGGCACAAATATTTGATGAACTAAATCCATAGTTACGTGTGTACAGGAGTAAGCCTTTAACCACACATTATAGGGAAATGTCAGGTTGAGTAAAGTTCAGGGATTTCGTGAAGGAGCCATGGAGAATTAGCTAGGGGCAGAAAATTATTCCTGGTTCTGCTTCCAAATCCAGCTCCTGGTCTGAACTCAGCAAGTGGATCCAGGTCAGACAGTGTCATGGAAATGGTCACTTCTGGGGAAAAGGGACACTGAAGTGGCCTAGGCCCTGGCTGGCACAGTCTCCAACTACCTCTGCTCCTTACCTGTGTCCTGACATCATAACCCTGAACTCCTCATCCAGGAAAGGAGAACATTGGTATAAATATTGTTGTGTCTGTTCTTTCCCTTTACTAAATATTCAAAATAGATTAGTACCTTCCTTCCTTCCTTCCTTTTTCTTTCTTTCTCTTTCTTTTCTCCTTCCTTCCTTCTCTTCTCTCTCTCTCTCTTTCTCTCTTTCTTTCTTTCTTCTTGCTTGCTCTGTTGCCCAGGCTGGAGTGTGGTGCCTCAATCTTGGCTCACTGCATCCTCCGCCTCCCATGTTCAAGTGATTCTCCTGCCTCAGCCTCCTGAGTAGCTAGGACTACAGGTGACCATCAACATACCCGGCTAATTTTTGTATTTTTAGTACAGACCAGGTTTCACCATATTTGCCAGGCTGGTCTTGAACTCCTGACCTTGTGATCTGCCCGCCGTGGCCTCCCAAAGTGCTGTGATTACAGGCGTGAGCCACCACGCCGGGCCGTATTTCTAAATAGATCTAACAATAATACATATAATATCATCAGGAAAATCTTGTAAAACATCAAATTCTACTCCAGAAAATCAATTATAAAATTATTTATTGAGCATCTACTGTACAGTGTTGCCACACAAAGACAGAAGATACAGAGGCCATGCTGCCCAGGGGCATGAGCAGAGAGGGAGGGTCAGCATCACGGTCCTGCAGATGTCAGGATGGAGCTGCCCATGGAAAGCCAGGGGCCCTGTGAAGGGAAAGATCCAGGAGATGCAGGGGCTGAGAAAGGGGGGACAAGATGTGGGCTGTCTTTGATGTGACTTTGGGAACGATGAAGTGTTTCGACTCAGAGAGTCTGAGGCAAGGTCAGTTGAGGAGGGGGAGGCCACAGAGAACAAAGGTCTCAGGCAGAAAATAATGGGCTGGTACAGAAATCAACCAGGAGTACATATAGAGCAGCAGTGGGAGTCAAGGCCACCAGGACCCATCTGAGCCATGATGCGCAGTACCCTCAGGGTCCAGCTCCATTCTGAGAGCAGCAGAATGCCTGGCTTCATATCCTGCTTCTGCCACTTCCTAGCTGTGTCCCGGGAAGTTCTATGGAATCTCTGTGTCCTGTGTACTGCAGCTTGGTTTGAATGATCTGCCCACCTCACAGGGTGATGACCACACATCCAGTTTGCTCAGGACAGTCCTGGTTTATGTTGTTGTCTTGGGGTCCCACCCTTTTAGGGTTCCCATATGTTCTCCAAAGTGCCCCACATTTACAATCAATATTATGGCCACGCGGCTCATAGGATTGTGGCTGTGAGATTCAAAGAGGCTTACAACAGTGCCTGTCATTTAGGATCTAATATAAAATATTATTTCATTCATATTTTATTGAACATTTTCATAAAAATTGTTAAGAAATTAGATTGTAAGTTCTTATCACACAAAAATTTTCTGTGTTCTTATCACATTTTGAGATGATAGATATTTTAATCTTATTGAATTAATCCTTTAATAATATAAACATATATCAAAACACGTTATACACCATAAATATATACAATTTATATCCATCAATTATACCTTAAAAAAGATGGGTAAAATTTTTAAATGATATTTTAAAATATGGACAATTTATTAAAGCTGGGTTCTGAAAGACTAATATAGCAGCAGTATATGAAATATACTTAGGAGAGAAATTTTTTTTGAGACAGAGTCTCACTTTGTTGCCCAGGTTGGTGTGCAGTGGCACAATCTCAGCTCACTGCAACCTCCGCCTCCCAGGTTCCAGTGATTCTTCTGCCTCAGCTTCCCAAATAGCTGAGACTACAGGTGTGTGCCACCATGACTGGCTAACTTTTGTATTTTTAGTAGAGATATGGTATCACCATGTTGGTTAGGCTGGTCTCAAACTCCTGACCTCATCATCCGCCAGCTTCTGCCTCCCAAAGTGCTGGGATTATAGGCATGAGCCACTGTGCCCAGCCAATAAATCTTTTACAAATTATATCTTTAATGTCTTTGAGAAAAGAAGAACTCATAAAACATTACACAAACATAAATCAACACAGTGCTTTCTTTTCAAAGTGAAAATTTTTAGCCTGTATTTGAGTAGGTTGCTCTGTTTTAGAGAAAGTGATGTGCAAACTCAGTTTTCAGAGACTACAAAGCTCCTTAGAGTTTATCAGAAACACATTGGATAATTATATAAAAATAAGGACACCAGTTGATATTGAGGTAGCACCTACTCTGTGCCAAGCACTGTTCTCAGGACCTCACACTTGTCAACTCACTGACCAGTCACAACAATTCTATGACTTTCTGTTATAAGGGAGACACAGAGGATCAAGACTCCTATCTAACGTGGCAGTCAGCAAATGCGTAAAGTAGCATGAAAACACAGAGGGTCCAGCTCAGGGTCCTCACTCACCAGCCATCTGCCATTGGACCATGAAAGGAAAAAGCTGCAGAACTTGCAGGGACTGGAACGGCAGCACAGCACAGAGGTGCTCAGCAGCGCTGCAGCTTCCCAGATCCTCTGTTCCCAAGGCTTCCCTTCCCACACGCTGTCTTCCCAGGTGCCTTGGGAATGTCCTGCTGGGGTAGGACTGCCCATTGGAATAAGGGTTTTTATTTCTTCCTGACCTGTCAATCATCTGACTCCTCTGGACACATCCTCACCTCCCCTGAGGTGAGGTGGATACATTTGAACGTATCCACTTTTAACCTGCTTGTTTCCTGTCCACAGTTTCCCTGGATCCTCTGAGTCGGAGGAAGTTTCTCCTACTTAAAGGAAAGCACCCTCTCTGTCCTCTGGACTTCCAGAGCCCTTCATCAATCTCTCTCTCTGCACCTCTCCTTTCCCATTGGGGCTGATAGTCTTCTGTGTATGTCTTCTTGGGCCTCTCAAAGGCACAAAGGGACACAGGTTTCTTTGGACAATTGCATATAAAAACCACACTACTATGACACCCATTTTCTTGTGTTTTTGTGTAAGGGGAAGAGGGTTCTTCCTTGGTTGTTGTAGACTCCCCATGGAGGCTACAGCCTCTCCTTTTCTCAGCTCTATTTCAGAAAGGGAGAGGTTGCAATGTGTTACTGATGTTCGTGGTCTCTTTAGGGGAATCACACGGTTCTGTTCACACAATCCCAACCCTGTGTTGCCCTGCACACACATACCCATTCAGGGGAATGTCAGTCTTTGCAGGTTTCTTCGGGCACATTTTGGTGTACTGAGCTGAAATAAGGGGGTGGTGGTAGGGTGTGGATTAAACACTGAGAGACACACGGACATGGAATCCCAGCCCCAGACTTGGACTAAGACAAGGCAAGCACTGGGTCTGGGAGAGGCATTGGTGACTTAATCAACATCTCGATGCCAAACAAGACAGCTCCAAGACCAGAGGCCTTTCCTAGAATCTCCTGGATAAGTAGCTCCTCACTCAACATCTACATTGTGCCAAGTCTCTTATTCACCTCAAAAGACCTGTCTCAAGTGGTTTCCTACCAACCTTGTAGGGGAGAGGCTAAACTAGATGCAGGGAATGAAGTAAAAAGTGTGTCTGTGTTATGCTTCCTCAAACACACTGGAGGAGGTTCATATCCGTAACGTACAGTTTAAAATATAAAACTTCTTGATCATTTTGCCTTCAAAAAACATTTTTTATGGTTTTTGTTTAAACGCACAAATCACTAAGCCCCGTGTGGCTCTCAAAAAAGTTGCTACTTAATATTAAGGATGGCAAGGCCTTTCAAATGTCAAAAAATATTAGTACATCTTTATCTGAGTCTCCTGGGAACCTGAGGACAGCCCAAACATCACTATTTCTTACCAAGGACTTTTATTCTTTCCAGAGACACCAGCTCACTCCAGATAGAACTTGTAAATAATTTATTTTTACAGTGCGCTTGTCACAGCAGGTGATGAACGAATATTAGTGAAACCAGTCACAGCACTGAAGGACACTAGATTTCCCCAGTTCCTGAACTTCATTAAGAGACCCAAGCAAAGACCCTTTGTGAAGAGAAAAAGACTGCAAACTGCACCAGCAACACGAGTGTGCTGAGTTCTGGGGCTCTCCTAGCTCTTTCTGGGAAGGCTGCATTGCCAATGAGTCCTTTTTTTTTTTTTTTTGAGACAGAGTCTTGCTCTGTCGTCCAGGCTGGAGTGCAGTGGCGTGATCTCAGCTCACTGCAACTTCCATCTCCCGGGTTCAAGAGATTCTCCTGCCTCAGCCTCCCGAGTAGCTGGGATTACAGGCATGTGCCACTGTGCCTAGCCCATTTTTGTATTTTTAGTAGAGACGGGGTTTCACCATGTTGGTCAGGTTGGTCTCGAACTCCTGACCTCATGATCTGCCCGCTTTAGCCTCCCAAAGTTCTGGGATTACAGGCGTGAGTCACCATGCCCAGCTAGCCAATGAGTCTTTTTAGGCATGAGTTACTGTTATTTCACTCACGAGAGAATAATCACCTTCAGATGTCCTGATGGAGGTTAAAGAAAACAAGCTTTTTAGTGTGGGCACCTGCACCTATCACCTCTGGCCCAAAAGGTGACAGAGCAGGGTCATAAGGACTAGGCAGAGACTCAATAAGTCTTGGCTGAAAAGACAGCGCTCCATTTCCTGATCAAAGTCCTTAACTTCCCCTGGGAATGAAGGATGCCAGTCATGGCCAACTGTTTACACAGGTAAGTACACAACTCTTCTACTTTCTGTCCTCCCAAAATTAGGTTTGTTCTTGGTATCATAGGCTCTGGCAGAATGATGGCAAATATATGTCACAAATAATCCAGACAGCAAATAATGCATTCATGAGTAGGAAGGGACACATAATTTTGGCTGTCTCATTTATTTCTGTTAAACTTGAGCCAACTTTGTGTTTCTAGTACCTTTTGCCTTTATGTTATTCTGAAATAAATGAGGCTTGATTTCTATCGTGTGAAGCCAACTTGTCCCCAAAAGGTACATGTGCCCTACCTTCCTTGACCTCACCAAGTGCCCTCTGCTCTCAGGCCCTGTACTTGCTGTTCCCAACCTGGAACACTCTTCCTCAGATGTATCTCTGTATATCACTCTCCATTCATTCAAGCCTCAGCTGAAATGGTACCTGCTCTCCAGGCTGCCTTGGGCTGCTTACAGGACACCACCCCCTCACCATCCCGTCCATGACAGCATTCTGCCATTATGGATATTCTGCTGTTCTTTGCAGCAATTCTCACTTCCCAATATCTCTGATTCATTTGCAGGGTTATTTTTGACCTTCTGGGAAAGAAAAGTACATGAAGGCAAGGACTTTATCGAATTTTTGTCTACAATGAAGTTTCCATGGCTCAGCTCATAGGAGAAGCCCACGAGTTATGTCGTCAACAATGGATGTGTATATAGATGAGAACTGACATTTATTCAGAATTCTCTTATGCTACACCATGTTCTAAAAACTTGGCATAGAGTATCCATCATCATTACAAATTTTAGCATGGTATCACGTATGCCCCTTTCACAAAAGAGAAACAGAAATCCTAGAGAAACCAGCATTGTAACTTGTCCAAAGACATGGCATGACTACACATGGCCTCCAGGATCTAAGCCCACATCTGCATGAACCTAAATCCCATCACTGCCCACTGCCCAGCACTGCCTGCCCAGGAAGTCAGTTACTCCACTAACTCACAGCATCCTTTCAATCAGTGGGAGGGAAACCTTAAAATGCTACCAAAGTGATAAACAAATATTAATCCGTAGGTTTCTACTACAGTGAATTTGTAAACTTGGGTTAATTTCTTATTTTTGAAACACTGAAACTTTCAGTGGCTAGTAAATACATGAAAAATAGCTCAACATCACTGATCATTAGAGAAATGCAAATCAAAACCGCAATGAAATATTATCTCACACCAGTTAGAATGGCGATTATTAAAAAGGTAAGAAACAATGGATACTGGCAAGGTTGCAGGGAAGTTGGAATGCTTTTACGTTGTTGGTAGAAATGTAAATTAGTTCAACCATTGTGCAAGACGGAGTGACACGTTGTCAGAGATCTGGAACTGGAAATATCATTTGCCCCAGTAAACCCATTACTCGGTATATACCCAAAGCAATATAAATCTTTCTGGTATAAAGATACATGCATGTGTATGTTCATAGCAGCACTATCCACAATAGCAAAGACATGGAATTAAGCCAAATACCCATCAATGATAGACTGGATAAAGAAAATGTGGCATGTATACATCATGGAACACTATGCAGTTATAAAAGGGAAGGAGAGTATGTCTTTTGCAGGGACAACGATGAAGCTGGAACACATTATCCTCAGCAACTAACACAGGAAAAGAAAAGCAAGTATTGCATGTTCTCACTTATAAGTGGGAGGTTAACAATGAGACTACATGGACACATGGAGGAAAACAACACTTACTGGGGCCTGTTGTGGGAAGGCAGGAAGGGAGAGTTTTAAGGAAAAGAGCTGATGCATGCTTGGTTTTATACCTAGGTGATGGGTTGATAGGTGCAGCAAACGACCACGGCACACGTTTACCTATGCAACAAACTGACACATATTGCACATGTGCTCTGGAACTTCAAAAAAAAATAAAAATAAAAAACCCAGAGATTAGATATTAATATATTCCCTCTGCACTTGAAACACCTTTAATGAAAAAGGAATGACTATGGGTGAAGAAGGACTGCCTCCTGGGGGAAGATACGGGTATTGCACCTACTCCAACTGTAATAGTTCCAGGAGAGAAAGACACGATATGAAGCTGTCTGCAGCTTGAAGAATAGGAGGAGAAGAAAAGGTGAAGAGAGGCAGAAGAAGAGTTGAGGTGGCAGGAAGCACAAGGCAGGAAGGAATAGAGAAGTCATGATCATAATCACCATAGTGACGAGAGCACAAGGTCACATTGCTGGGTTTTGCTTTATATTTTGGAAAACACTGTCATATTCAATTTATCTGGAGCCGTGTGTCATTATTGCAGTCCCCAAATTGCCAGGAGTCCAAAAATCACTGCCTTCTCTGTTTCTACAAAAAGAGCACAGGCCAGCTGGGTTCCCCTTGGTGCATGCTAATGTGTCCTGGTCCCGCGCCAGGTTGACACATTGCTTTATTCCTGGAAGGGACTAAGGTGCCTCCCTGGGGGATAAATAGAGCAGTGCTGGGTGCTCACCTCCACAGCAGCTTCCTTGATCCCTGCTACACACAACTGAACGCCAACAGCACCTGCCTCACCATGAAGCTGCTGATGGTCCTCATGCTGGCGGCCCTCCCCCTGTACTGCTATGCAGGTGAGTTCTGGGCAGGGAGGTCTGCCTCAAAGCTAGGGGTTGTGCAAGTCACAAAGCTTACCCTGCACACTCTGCCTCATTTGTTGCCAAAGTAGGTGCAAGTGGGTGAATAGCTGACAAGTTCACAGTCAACTAAATAGAAAACAGCAGAGCCCAGAGCACAAGCAGCTCATGCAAATCCACGTGCTGAGCACTTTCCACTCCCCAAAAGTGGGGGCCAGCTCAGATCCTATCATAAGCAAGAAATTCTGTTTAGGTTCCTTTTTTATTGCAGTTGACGTAACAGAACTGATGGACAATATCTTAGACACATTCACTTGAAATCATTGAACCCCTACTTGATGCTGGGAATGATAAAGGGAAGTATTGCATGATTTTGGACCAAAGAAGTTGAAGCAGTGTTTGCTGTGTGTCCCCAGAGCACCTCATTTTCTGAGGGTCCTCTTCACCAAGAACGCACAGGGTTGGGCTGATCTGAGATTTAGAGGTCAGGAGAATTTGCGTAGACTGAGTTTATGCTCCTAGAATTGAAAACCTGAGACCCTGCGCCATAATCTTTCTGAAGCTCAGTTTCTCCTGGGAGGTAAGCAGATGACTAGCCTCAGAGCTCATCCCCAGAATGGGTTTGAGGGATTGTGTTCTCTTTTGGGGTCCATGAGGGGGTGTAGCTTTAAGGGCAAGAATTTCCCAGTGCCATCTCCCCCTCCCATCTCTCTCCATCCGGGAGATTCAATGATTTGTTTGAATTTCGCGGTCGGGAAGAAACTAAAAGTCAGTCACTCCAGCGGAAGTTCTAAGGAACTCCTTTCACTGGCTCAGGGTCTTAGAGAAGGTGGGGGTTTCTCCCAGGATAAAAGTCCGTGCTCCCTCACCTGCGCCAGATTTTCCAGCTTTCTGGAATCCCCTCCCACATGGTGGGAGCTCCTTCTGGGATTTCCCCTTTGGAATCCCCTTCCACACTCTTCGTGGAAGCATTTCTCTTCTTCTTTCCTTCTCTTTTCTCTACTTAAATAAAATCACCTTTCTGCAACGGTTTTTGGGTCTGATATTCTTTTTAGGAGCAGGCGGTCCACCTGCAGTGGCCCCACCACTTATTCCTTAAGAGATTGGAGGCCCAAAACCCACAACAATCATCGGCATCAAAGAAAAAACCCAGTTACAGGTTCACCCCCTCTGGTGATGGCCCATGTTCTTGTACCTTTTTCTCAGGTTCTGGCTGCCAACTGCTGGAGGATGTGGTTGACAAGACCATTGATCCTGAAGTGTCTGTATCAGAATACAAGCAATATCTACAAGAGTTCTTAGATGGTGATGACAGTGCAGAGGCTGCTGGGGAATTCAAACAGTGTTTCCTCAACCAGTCAAATGAAACTCTGCACAATTTTGGAGTGATGATGGTAATTTCATTTCTTTTCTTATGTGCCCTTTAAAATCACTGTCCAGAAACAAACAGGCTCCAAATATGCCATGAGGAGTGTTAAGCACTGGTGAACAAGCTTTCTTTATACATCGGTTAATCTAAGGGTGCTTTGCAACTTCACTTTGAGTGTCTTCAGGGACTGATAATTGGAAAGAAGAAAGAAAAAAAGAAAGAAAGAAAGAAAAGAAAGCTCCAGAAAAGAAGGCAGAGCTAGTCATCAGCTCCCCAGTCCATTCACACACACACACAGTCACATAGACACAGACACAGACACGAACACTTATAGAAACACAGAGACACACACACATAGAAATACACACACACACACAGAATCAGAGACACAGACACACACATGTACATAGAAACACACAGACACATGCACATAGATACAGAAAAATAAACACATAGACATACACACATGGACATAGAGAGGGACAGAGATACACCTACATTTTCTTTCTTTCTTTAATTTTTGTGAGACAGGGTCTCACTCTGTCACTAGGCTGGAGTGCAGTGGCGCAATCTCAGCTCACTGCAACCTCCACCTCCCAACTTCAAGGTATTTTCCTGCCTCAGTCTCCCCACTAGCTGCAATTACAGGTGCCTGCCACCACGCCGGGCAAGTTTTATATTTTCAGTAGAAATGGGGTTTCACCATGTCGGTGAGGCTGGACATTTTCTATCAAGAGAAAATATCTGATTCTCAAAGAGCCACTCACTACTGGGGACAACCAACAGTACAATTTTCCTTTTCATGGTAATGAATAATCAAAATGTTCTCAAAATTATTTTACACAGTGCAGAAAATACTATTTGGGCAAATTCTACAGATTCTAATATAAAGAATTTAAAACCCATGCCCAGATTTGTTAGCACACCTGACTGGGAATCACGGACTATTTAATTAAGTACCTCTGGAAATAGTAAGTGCAGATCATGGTGTGACACAGCACGAGTGCCAGAATTCTTCATTAAAATAAAAGTTAATGATTATAACAACAAGTATTTCTGCCCATTAAAAAAAAATGTTACCTACAGATTCTATTTTTAACATTTATGTAATATTTCAAAATTGTATTTGAAACATTTTATGGTAGAAAATGTAAAGACTTACCAAACATTTGTAGAATAACTTCTTCTTTAAAAACCTAGAGTAGACTAATCATACCTAGCTCCAATATTTTTAAATCTATTCCAAGGTAAAGGGTGAAGAGCCTCAGACTGTTACAATATTTCTCACTTGTAAGGTGACACAGCAACTCCAAACCATCACATTCATATAACTGAGCTGAGGTTTTAACAATTCTGTGTTGTAGCCAGGCGCAGTGGTGCGTGCCTGTAGTGCCAGCTACTCGGGAGGCTGAGGCGGGAGGACCACTTGAGTCCAGGAGTTCTGGGCTGTAGTGCGCTATGGTGATCGGGTGTCCGCACTAAGTTTGGCATCAATATGGTGACCTCCCGGGAGTGGGGGACCGCCAAGTTGCCTAAAGAGGGGTGAACCGGCCCAGGTCAGAAACAGAGCAGGTCAAAATTCCGGTGCTGATTGGTAGTGGAATCGCGCTTGTGAATAGCCACTGCACTCCAGCCTGGGCAACACAGCTAGACACCGTCTCTTAAAAACAAAAAAACAATTCTGTGTGGAAAGAGCGGTCTCAGAATCAGTTTAAACTGGCAGGTCTTCATCCAATAGTGCATGTCACGTATATATTGGATAAATTGTTTCAAGGAATAGGATTTTTGGAGAAGAAAAGCTTAAGGGGATCCTGGCAGGGAAAAGATCCTAAAACCCTGGCCCCTGTTGGACGTCTGTAGGAGTAAGTGTCTCCTGGGTCTTGTGCGGTGGCTCACAACTGTAACCTCAGCACTCTGGGAAGCTGAGGTGGGTGGATTAACTGAGGTCAAGAGTTCAAGACCAGCCTGGCCAACATGGTGAAAACCTATCTCTACTAAAAATACAAAAATTAACTGGGCATGGTGGCAGGCATCTGTAATTCCACCTACTTGGGAGGCTGAGGCAGGAGAATGGCTTGAACCTGGAGGTGGAGATTGCAGTGAGCTGAGATCATGCCACTTGCACTCCAGCCTGGGAGGCAGAGAAACATTGCCTTAAAAAAAAATGTGTCTTCTGGATGACAGAATAAATGAAAAGAGAATTCTTGTTTTGCTTCCAGTGCAAATTTTCCTAAGTGTTAGATGTTTGTGAACAAATGCAGAAAAACAGCATGAGGAGAAATGTCCGTATTTTAGTATCACTTTCTAAGAGTGATTTGCAGATCTAAGTGGTCTGCTTTTATTTTTCAGCAAGCAACATATGACAGCATTTTCTGCGCACTCTACTAACTTTATACAGGACCTTTGGCTCAGACACTACTACAACATGGAAGGTGGCTAGAAAACTGCTGCCTACTGCTAGAAACCACAATTTTTCTTATTTTCTTTTTCCTTTGGACCTTTTTTTGTGGAAACTGCAAGGCAATTGTTGAAACTTCAAATTCATTTTCATTTCAATAAACTAACTGCAAATCATCAAGTTCCCTTTGTCATTTCATGAAAAGGGAGGCTTTCCAGGCCTCACAGTCAGGCTGCCTGTGGGAGGCAGACACAGACAGGCCTTGCAAGCGTCAGGTGAGGGACGAGGCTTCTGTGGAGCACTTGCTTTCTCAGCACCTCTTGCCCAAGCACTGGGCCTCTCTCTGAAGACTGTTTCCCTACCCCCATCCCACCACCTGCCCACATGCCTCTCTCTGGGTTCCAGGCTCTGGGGTCTGAGGTGGGGTCCTGCTCAGAGGCCCTGCTCTCACTCCAGTCCTCCTGTGTGTTCTGAGTCCTGCTGTCCACACAGGCTCCTCTGCAGTGTCCCTGGGCCTCCCCTAGGTGTGCAGGGTTCAGACCAGAGCTAGCCAGGGATAAGAGAACTGCAAAGCAGGGCGGATGGTGTCTGGCTTTTAAATTATGATTTTTGTTCATCATGGATGTCAGCCTCAGATTTAATTTTTTAAACATTGCATTAAAATATTATTTATAATATTATATTATTTTGTTGTACTGGACCGAGCATAGAAAGTCAACACCAAGACAAAAGTATGCCAAATTGCAGGGTCTTTATTGCCGGCGGCCACGGAGGACTCGCGTCTCTCCAATCCGTGGCCCCGAAAGGAGGGTGTCAAGAACTTTTATACCCGTAAAAATCACCTTGGGAGTGAACGTGAGGGGCGGGGGTGGGGTGAGGGGCTAGAGGATTCTGTAAATCACCTTCAGGGCGGAGATGAGGGTGAGGGGCGGGGGTGGGGGTGAGGGGTTCCGGACATTCCGAGGGCCAGGGAACTTTTTGACATTCTGATTGTTACTTAAGTGGTTCATGAAAGTCAAGATTAGCATTTGTTTACACATTGTCTGGGTAAGGAGGCAATTACAGTCCTTAATTACTTATTCATATTTGGGCTATAGAGAGCAGTTTCAACAGAAAGCCAAGGTATGGTTGAGGTATGCAGGTTTATGGGGCTTTTTACCATGTTACAATTTTAGAAACATAAAAGTATAATTACTGAGTTTCATAGCATCCTCCCTAAATTGTTGAGTTTCCCTGAGTCCTTTCTCTGCAGTGGGAATGGGGTCCATCCTCCCCTGCCCCACAGTGAGCTGCAAAGGCAATGAGGGTGGAGGGGGAGTGAGTGTGCTCTGCAGGGACCTAGCAGAGCAGGGGATGTTTAAATGGAATCTGGGGTCTCCTTCATGTCCTGTCCCCAGCATACCTGTCACCAGGGGTAGGTTATTGCCACCTCTTCTGCTCTTACCTCAGCCTGTCCGTCTTCTTTCTGGGGCCATTCCCTCACCCAGGAAGACCCTGTCTATTTCTCAGGACAACTCACCTCCCTCAGGGCCAACTCTTTTCTCAGGCAAGGCAGCTGCAGGGATCCAGGCCCACAATATCTGTAGGGGACCATAAACATAAAATAATTTTAATGAACCATTTCATAAAGTGAATATAACTGTGATGAATATACATCAATCAATCTAGCCAGGAATATATACTCTATTTTACCAGTGCAGTTGTAAAATGCAAAGTTTAATCCGTTTTTTGTAAATACCTGGTCTACGAAGCCAATAAAATATCTGTGACCTGCAGAAGTCACAATGAGGCCTTGGGCCCAACAACTTCCAAAAACCACAGGCCACCCTTTTTGGTTTAAGATCTTGAAAAAGAGGAAAAGGGGGGAAGAGATTCAGAACTAGGAACTAGAAGATGGGCACATGGGTAGCAGAAAATGTAAATCTGTATAGAGAAGGGCCTGGCCCATTTGGTGAAGGGGCCATATACATTCTAGAGAGGCAACAGGCTGTAAGGGAATGTGCCACTCCAGGATATCCATGACATATGGGGAACACCCCGCATCCAAAACCAGGTCCGCACTTGTGGATGAGCCTATGCCCGAGAAGGTGCAGTGGAAAGGGGACCCTATGCGTGGTAAGCAACAGACATGAGAGCTTCTGAAATTGCCAACAAAATGAACATTGTGGAGAAGAGGTTTTTTTATTTTTATTGTTGTTTGTTTGTTTGTTTTTAAAGCATAAGTTCATTTAATCCAAGTTTCACTTTACATAAAAAGCTTCAGAAATGAAATCACAAAGAACCAACAAAGACTGTTCACTTTAAGGCTTAGATTTAATAAAGAATAGCAGCCATGTAGAAATGTCATTGGACAAAAAGGGAAACATCTCATGCGAATAGACTGAGTGGGAAAATCCAGCAAGGCCTGCTGTTGAGATTCTTCTTGGCTTCTCTGTGTGGCATTCCCAGAGAAGGGCCTTAAGCAAACTTGAGGGTGGTGACAAACTGTACCTCAGGTCTTTCAGGCCTAAAGTACCCACACCCAGAACTTTTGGAGATTCCTGAGAAACCCATCACTGTTGCCCCCATCCTCATCTGCTACAGGACACGGGACTCCAAGTGGCTAGGCTGGGAACCAGATGAGACTCCAGATTGCTTAGAGGAACCATCCTGGGTGACTTATGATAACCACTTCTTTTTCTGGAACTGATCTGCTAAAGCAGGAATGACAGGCCTGGCCTTGCACTGCACTGCCAGCGAATCACCTGCCAGGCTGCTGGGTGCTGCAGGCTCTGCTGCCACAATCACTGCAAGAGGCCATGTCAGAAGCAGAGAAACATGACTCCTGCCTCCTCCCACCTTCCAGTCTCCCAGCAATACCTTCCACTGGAGACTCACAAGGAGCTAGCTGCCACGAGGTTGTGAGATGGGAAATATGCAGGCCTCCATTTTAGCAATAGGGGGATACATAGGAAGAAGTAAATCTGGACCTAAGGAAAAATGAGCCTTATCTGGCTTCCCATGATAACAATCTCGAGTCTCGGTCTTAATTTTTCAGCCAATTGGAGGCCATTTATCTGACCTATTGAAGAGTTAATAGCTGGAAAGTTTCTTGCCTACAATACAATAAATGAGGCTTAATTAGCTCGATAGATACATCAAAGAATAACCACAGGAGGCTTAATGGGCAATAACCAGGTACTAGATCATCCTGAGGCAGCAGTGATGGCCTCCCCTGAGGCAGTTGCCAGGAAAAATAATATTGATTCTCTTCAGGAGCCACCCCTAACACCCCTGTTACTTCTGGACCAATAACTAAACTAAAGTCCTGGAGGGCTCCTAGGGTTGAGGTTGAGAGTGTGACCCATGAGGAGGTGCACTACACACAAAAAGAACTGTTTGAGTTCTCTAATTTATATAAACACAAATCTGGAGAACAGGCATGGGAATGGATATTAAGGGTATGGGATAATGATAGAAGGAACATAGAGTTGGATCAGGCAGAATTTATTGATTTGAGACCACTAAGTAGGGACTCTGCTTTTAATGTTGCAGCTTGAGGAGTTAAAAAGGTGCTAATAGTTTATTTGCTTGGTTAGCTGAAATATGGATTAAAAGATGGCCCACTGTGAGTGAGCTGGAAATGCCTGATCTCCCTTGGTTTAATGTAGAGAAATGGACCCAAAGGCTTAGGGAGATTGAGATGGTTGAGTGGATTAGACCTACTCATTAGTCACTTTAGACCTACTCATTCCAGCTGGAAGGATCCAGAAGATAGTTCCCTGACCAATGCCTTGCAAAATAGATTTGTGAGGCATCAACTGCATTTTTGAAGAGCCCTGTAATTGCTCTTCTCTCTATATCAGATCTAATTGTGGGAACTCCAATCACTGAAATACAAAATTTAAATACAATGAGAGCAATTGGATCTTGAGGTGGCAGCAGCCAAGTGGTGGCACTCAACAATCAAAAGCAAGGTGGACGTAGCTACCATAATTGACAGCAGAGGCAAAGCAGCAATCAGAATAGTCTGACTTGTGTAGAGCTCTGGCATTGACTAATTAATCATGGTGGTCCTAGAAATAAAATAGCTAGAAAGCCTAGTGCAGTCTACTTAATTTATGTTTTTCATTTTTTTCTTAATTAAAAAAAATTTTTTTTTTAATTTTACTTTAAGCTCTGGGATACATGTGCAGAACGTGCAGGTTTGTTACATATACATGTGCCATGGTTGTTTGCTGCACCTGTCAACCTGTCATCTAGGTTTTAAGCCCCACATGCATTAGGTATTTGTCCTAATTCTCTCCCTCCCCTTGACTCCCACCCATGGACAGGCCCCAGTGTGTGATGTTCCACTCCCTATTTCCACGTGTTCTCATTGTTCAACTCCCACTTATGAGTGAGAGCATGCAGTGTTTGGCTTTCTCTTCCTGCATTAGTTTGCTGAGAATGATGGCTTCCAGCTTCATTCATGTCCCTTCAAAGGACATGAACTTATTCTTTTTTATGGCTGCATAGTATTCCATGGTGTATATGTGTCATGTTTTCTTTATCCAGTCTATCATTGATGGGCATTTGGGTTGGTTCCAAGTCTTTGCTATTGTAAATAGTGCTGCAATAAACATACATGTGCATGTGTCTTTATAGTAGAATGACTTATAATCCTTTGGGTATATACCCAGTAATGGAATTGCTGGGTCAAATGGTATTTCTGGTTCTAGATCCTTGAGGAATCACCACACTGTCTTCCACAATGGCTGAACTAATTTACAGTCCCACCAACAGTGTAAAGCACTATTTCTCACCATTGTAACTTGCATGAGATGGCATCTCACTGTAGTTTTGATTTGCATTTCTTCAATGACCAGTGATAACGAGCTTTTTTTCCTATGTTTGCTGGCCACATAAATGTCTTCTTTTGAGAAGTGTCTGTTAATCAGTCCCATCCTGTGAAATTCCAGTGTTTTGCTGAAACTGTAGCAAGGCAAGCCAAAAATAGTATTAGAATACTCTCTCCATTAAAAGTTCTTGCCCAAGTCCAACTACTACATAATCTCTCCCAGGCCTCTGGGGTACCTTGGGAGCCTTGCGGGGCAGACTGAGTCTAGGAATCCAACAGGACAGAAAGCTAGGGCCTTGTGCAGGTGAGCGTGACTAATCCTGCCAAGTAGCTTCTCTGGGACCAGTGTAAGGGTCACAGTTGTCTCCATGGGGCAGCACCTATGACAGTCACCAGGATCCAGAGGGCAAAGGAGGAAAGAGGAGAGGAGGGATGCCACTCTATCTTTCTCTCCATGCTGGTTCACTCAGAAAAGAAGAAGGAAAATGAAAAATGCCTTTTCTCTTCTCTTTCTAGATAGGTAACAAACCATCTGCAGTCTACACTCCCCTTGAGTGCATTCTTAAACACTGGAACTCCTTTAACTTCAAAACTCTAAAGAAAAATTGCTTACATTATATTGGATATGGGCATGGCCATCTTACAGATAGGAGCCCTGGCCTCCCCCAGGGAAGCATTATTTCAGTACTATCCAACATCTAAACCTTTCTTTGCCCTGCAAAACAACCCAGGTCTTTGTAAGCATTGTAAAATTAACCCTAACTTCTTGACAGTCATATCAGGCAAGCCTATGATGCTAGCTGGCTATTTTGCCTGTTAGTTGATGCAGTTTCTTCATAGCATTGATGGTCTTTACAATTTGGTGTGTTTTTGCAGTGGCTGGTACCAGTTGTTCTTTTCCATGTTTAGTGCTTCCTTCAGGAGCTCTTGTAGGACAGACCTGGTGGTAACAAAATCTCTCAGCATTTGCTTGTCTGTAAAGGATTTTATTTCTCCTTCAAAAAGCAAATATTTTTAAAAGGACATGATACCTTTTAGTTCACATAACTTTAATTCTTAAAAAATAAAAACAGCCTTGGCTGGGCACGGTGGCTCATGAATGTAATCCCAGAATACTGAGAGGCCAAGGTGGGTGGATCACCTGAGTTCAGGAGTTTGAGAACAGCCTGGCCAACATGGTGAAACCCCACCTCTGCTAAAAATACAAAAATCAGCTGGGCATGGTGGCACAGACCAGTAATCCCAGGTACTGGGAAGCTGAGGCAGGAGAATCACTTGAACCCTGGAAGCAGAGGTTGTAGTGAGCCAAGATTGTGCCAATGCACTCCAGCCTGGGCAACAGGGCAAGAATCCATCTCAAAAAATAAAAATTAAGGGGGGTGCCAAGATGGCCAAGAGAAGCCAGCACCTGAACACAGCTTCCAGCGAATGAGATGCAGAGGGCTAGAGGACTTCACAATTCCAAACAAGGTGCCTGGTTCATTTCTGTGGGACAGATAGGGCTCTGAAAATAGGCCCAGGGAAGGATCGAGAGAGCAAGAGATGCCCAGGGGGGGCAAATTAAGATGGGGGGCACATCCCCCACCTGAAACGTGTAGCCAGATCGGAGGGTCAGGGGACTTAACACCCTCAGTGCTCTGAATTGGATTTTGTGTTTACCGCATCCCTCCTGCAACCCACCGTCCATGACAACCCTGCCAGACAGAGGGGCACCATGGGTAGTTGATGCAAATCTGAGCAGCGGCTACCACGGGGGTGCAACAAGTTGTCACAGGGACCTGGGTGGGAGTTTGGACTAACGCCAGTGGGATGGACCATCCCACGGAGGGAGGCAGAGTTGAAAGCAGGGAAACAGACCATAAGGACTTGCAGGTACCACCTACACAGAATTCAAACTGAAGCCCTTGTTAGAGAGCTTGGCAGCAAACACAGCAGCTTGACCCCAACCAGGAAGATGCAGCTCTGGGAGAGAGGAAGGCGGGGCCAATCTCACCTGCAAACAAACTTCAGGGAAGGACCACCCACCAAACAACCTGACTGAACCGGAGAGAGCCCAGCAACGCCCTCTACAGGCCAAAAAAATACAGCTCCAACCTCAACAGAAAAAAACAACCACTCAGACTCCTCCTGAAATCACCATTTTCAAATATTAAAGGGAGATAAATCCACAAAGATGGGAAAAAAAACAGCACAAAAAGGATGAAACCATCAAAGAACAGAACACCTCTTCTCCTCCCAGGGATCACAACTCCTCACCATTAAGGGAACAAAAAAGACAGAGAATGAATGTGACAAATTGACACCATGCCTAGCTAATTTTTGTGTTTTTAGTAGAGACAGCGTTCCACCATGTTGACCAGGCTGGTCTCGATCTCTTGATCTTGTGATCCACCTGTCTCAGCCTCCCAAAGTGCTGGGATTACAGGCATGAGCCACTGCACCTGGCCTTAGGTTCTATTTTTAAGTGCACCTATTTTCTGGTGTGATTTTTAAATTACATATTTATTCTAAAAGCAATGTTCAATTAATAATAAGTTACCTATTATTGTCCCAAGTGTATAAACTTTACTATTATCATATGAAGGTAGGTTTAGGGTAAAAATAAACTCCTTTACTTAAAACTCTTGAGAACAAAGAGCCCCCTGGTCATTTACAGTTGTGGAAAAGAAGACAGAATCACATTTTAATTTTAGTAGATTCACTTTGGCGTGGATGAAGAGAATGTATCACAGGAAGCCTTCACAGAGGCTCAGAGACAATTTAGGAGATTTCAGTCTAAGTCGTGAAGGACACAGACCAG
Source organism: Ateles fusciceps (assembly GCA_036589455.1). Lineage (NCBI taxonomy): Eukaryota > Metazoa > Chordata > Mammalia > Primates > Atelidae > Ateles > Ateles fusciceps. The sequence goes on along the minus strand of JAZHEH010000681.1, from coordinate 23,399,981 downwards.
ACTGTGTTGGTGACTACGTGATAGGAAAAAAGATATTTGCAGAGGTGATGCTGTAGCCATGGAGGAAATAAAACTTAGTGCACTGCTAGGAGACAGTAGGAAGGGAAGATGTTTTTGGCTGACTCATGTTCCTCCCAAAAAATGTTTACATCCTAATCCCTGGAATCTGTAAATGTTCCATTACATGACAAAAAAGCCATTTGCAAATATGATTAAGTTAAAGACTATGAGATGGGGACATTATTTTAAATCACCTGGTGGTCAGCCGGGCACAGTGGCTCACACCTGTAATCCCAGCACTTTGGGAGGCCAAGGTGGGTGGATCACGAGGTCAAGAGATCGAGACCATCCTAGCCAACATGGTGAAACCCCATCTCTACTAAAAATACAAAAATTAGCTGGTCATGGTGGTGCACGCCTGTAGTCCCAGCTACTCGGGAGGCTGAGGCAGGAGAATCACTTGAACCCTGGAGGTGGAGGTTGCAGTGAGCTGAGATCGTGCCCCTGAACTCCAGGCTGGCAACAGAGCAAGACTCCATCTTAATAATAATAATAATAATCCATCCTAAACCCACCCCCTGTATTTTATAATTAAAAGGCAGAGAAGGATTTGACATAGAAATAACAATAGAGGGGGCGATCCAAGATGGCGGATTAGACACAACTCCAGCGCACAACACCCAGCGAGAGAGATGCAGAAACCCAGAGATCTCCTAGCTCCAACCGAGGTACCAGGTGCATTTCAATGGGTCTGGTCCAAGGGTGAGCAAAGCCCACTCAGGGCAGACTGAGGCGGGGAGGGGTTCTGCTTTACCCAGAAAGTACATCTGACTGGCGAGTCAGAGGCTCCACCTCTGGCGCTCCAGTCCAGATACAGCGCTTCCCCCAAAGCCTCAGCAATACACAGAACAGGGGATCTTTGCCAGTCAACCACTGGGAATTATAAGTGCAGAGTTGAATAAGAGTCTGCAGACTGAGCTATTGTCCCCTCCCCCCACCTGAAGAGAGAAGGAGCTGTAAGCGGGAGCAGCTGGGCGGCCCCTACCCCATGACCAGAAAGACAGAAAGCTGAAAGGGGGAGACTGCCAGGTGTGACTGGGTGGGTCCCTATCCTCTCCCACAAACCCAGAGAGCTGAAGCTCTGACTCTAGTGGGTTGCGTGGCTAGTGCCACAGTCTGAGACGAACCCTGAATGATCCAGCCCAGTGGAGGAAGGGCACAACCCACCACTGCAGGGGTGGGACTGGGCTACATGTTTTAGCAAAAAACACAGGAAGCCTACATAGCAACGGGACGGCATTCTTGACAACCCAGCAGTGCCTACAGGTCAGCGGAAGAGGCTGGCCTAATCTCCCATCATAAACAAAAAAGACACAGGAAGCTTCCCTAGTAACCTGAAGGAGTCCCTAGAAACCCAGTAGTGCCCCCCACAGGCAGACAGCAACCTCATCAAGCAGCTCTCTGACACCACAGCCAGGTAAATTCACAAAGATGGGAAAGACCAGCGCAAAAAAGGTGAAACCATCAAAGACCAGAACACCTCTTCTTCAAGGGATCACAACTCCTCAACAACACAGGATCACAACTTGACTGAGATGGAGTGTGAAGAATTGATGGAAACAGTATTCAGAAGGTGGATAATAACAAACTTTTCAGAGCTAAAGGAACACATTCTAACTCAATGCAAAGAAACCAAAAACCTTGAAAAAAGGTTAGACGAAATGCTAACTAGAATAACCAGCTTAGAGAAGAACATAAACGACTTGATGGAGTTGAAAAACACAGCACGAGAACTACGTGAAGCAAACACAAGTTTTAATGGCCAAATCGATCAAGCAGAAGAAAGGATCTCAGAGATTGAAGATCAAATCAATGAAATAAAAAGAGAAGGCAATACAAGAGAAAAAGGAGTGAAAAGAAATGAACAAACCCTCCAAGAAATATGAGACTATGTGAAAAAACCTAATCTATGCTTTATCAGTGTACCTGAATATGACAGAGAGAATGAATCCAAGCTGGAAAACACACTCCAGGATATTATCCAGGAGAACTTCCCAAGCCTAGCAAGACAGTCCAAATTTCAAATTCAAGAAATACAGAAAACTCCACAAAGATATTCCTCAACCCCAAGGCACATAATCATCAGATTCACCAGGGTCGAAATGAAGGAAAAAATGCTAAGGGCAGCCAGAGAGAAAGGTCAGGTCACCCCCAGTGGGAAGCCAATCAGACTCACAGCAGATCTCTCGGCAGAAACCCTACAAGCCAGAAAAGAGTGGGGGTCAATATTCAACATCCTTAAAGAAAAGAACTTTCAACCCAGAATCTCATTTCCAGCCAAACTAAGCTTCATAAGTGAAGGAGAAATAAAATCCTTTACGGACAAGCAATTTTTGAGAGATTTTGTCACCACCAGACCTGCCCTACAAAAGCTCCTGAAAGAAACACTAAGCACGGAAAGGAACAAGTACCAGTCACTGCAAAAGCAAACCAGCTGGCAAAGACCAAAAATGCAGTGAAGAAAATGAGTCAACTAATGAGAAAGAAAACCAGCCAGTAACAAAATGGCAGGATCAAATTCACACATAACAATGTTAACATTGAATGTAAATGGCCTAAACACCCCAATCAAAAGACACAGACTGGCAAACTGGATAAAAAGTCAGAAACATTGGTGTGCTGTATTCAAGAAACCCATCTCACATACAAAGACACACATAGACTCAAAATAAAGGGATGGAAGAAGACTGACCCAGCAAATGAAGAACAAAAAAAAGCAGGGGTTGCAATCCCAGTCTGTGATAAAATGGACTTCAAACCAACAAAGATCAAAAGAGACAAAGAAGGACATTACATAATGGTAAAAGGATCAATCCAACAGGAAAAGCTAACTATCCTAAATATATACGCCCCCAACACAGGAGCACCCAGATACATAAAGCAAGTTCTTAATGACCTAAAATGAGATTTAGACTCCCACACAATAACAGTGGGAGACTTCAATATTTCACTGTCAATATTAGACAGATCAACGAGACAGAAAATTAACAAGGATACCCAGGGCTTGAATGCAGAGGTGGACCAAGCGGATCTAATAGACATATACAAAACGCTCCATCCCAAATCCACAGAATATACATTTTTCTCAGCACCACATTGCACTTACTCTAAAATTGACCACATCATTGGAAACAAATCACTCCTCAGCAAATGCAAAAGAACAGAAATCATAACAAACAGTCTATTGGACCACAGCGCAATCAGACTAGAACTCAGGATCAAGAAACACACTCAAACCCACACAACTACTTGGAAACTGGACAACTTGCTTCTGAATGTTGACTGGATAAACAATGAAATGAAGGCAGAAATAAAGATGTTCTTCGAAACCAACCAGAATGAAGACACAACTTACCAGAATCTCTGGGACACCTGTAAAGCAGTATTGAGAGGGAAATTTATAGCAATAAATTCCCAACAGAGAAGAGAAGAAAGATCTAAAATCAACACCCTATCATCAAAATTGAAATAACTAGAGGAGCAAGATCAAAAAAACTCAAAAGCTAGCAGAAGACAAGAGATAACTAAGATCAGAGCAGAACTGAAGGAGATAGAGACACAAAAAATCCTTCAAAAAATCAATAAATCCAGGAGCTGGTTTTGAAAAGATCAACAAAATAGACAGACAGCTAGGCAGATTAATAAAAAAGAAAAGGGAGAAGAATCAAATAGATGCAATAAAAAACGATAAAGGGGATATCACCACTGATCCCACAGAAATACAAAAACCACTTTAAACTTCATATGAAATCACAAAAGACCCCACATAGTCAAGACAATCCTAAGCAAAAAGAACAAAGCCAGAGGCATCACACTGCCAGACTTCAAACTATACTACAAGGCTACAGTAATCAAAACAGCATGGTACTGTTACCAAAAACAGAGACACAGACCAATGGAACAGAACAGAGACCCCAGAAGAAACACCACACATCTACAACCATATGATCTTTGACAAACTCAGCAAAAACAAGCAATGGGGAAAGCACTCCATGTTTAATAAATGGTGTTGGGAAAATTGGCTAGCAATGTGCAGAAAGCAGAAACTGGACCCCCCTACCTGTCACCTTACATTAAAATAACTCCAGATGGATCAAAGATTTAAACATAAAACCTAACACCATAAAAACACTAGAAGAAAACATAGGCAAAACCATCCAGGACATAGGCATAGGCAAGGACTTCATGACTAAAACACCGAAAGCAATGGCAATAAAAGCCAGGATAGACAAATGGGATCTAATTAAACTCCAGAGCTTCTGTACAGCAAAAGGAACCATCATTAGAGTGAATCGGCAACTAACAGAATGGGAAAAAATTTTTGCAATCTACCCATCTGACAAAGGGCTAATATCCAGAATCTACAAAGAACTAAAACAGATATACAAGAAAAAACAAACAACCCCATTCAAAAGTGGGCAAAGGATATGAACAGACACTTTTCAAAAGAGGACATATATGAGGCCAACAAACATATGAAAAAATGCTCATCATCACTGGTCATTAGAGAAATGCAAATCAAAACCACACTGAGATATCATCTCATGCCAGTTAGAATGGCGATCATTAAAAAATCTGGAGACAACAGATGCTGGAGAGGATGTGGAGAAATAGGAACACTCTTACACAGTTGGTGGGAGTGTAAATTAGTTCAACCATTGTGGAAGACAGTGTGGCGATTTCTCAAGGATCTAGAAATAGAAATTCCATTTGACCCAGCAATCCCACTATTGGGTATATACCCAAAGAATGATAAATCATTCTACTATAAAGACACATGGACATGTATGTTCATTGCAACCCTGTGTACAATAGCAAAGACCTGGAACCAACCCAAATGCCCATCAGTGATAGACTGGACAAAGAAAATGTGGCACATATACACCATGGAATACTATGCAGCAATAAAAAGCAATGAGTTCATGTCCTTTGTAGGGAGCTGGATGAATCTGGAAACCATCATTCTCAGCAAACTGACCCAAGAACAGAAAGCCAAGCACAGTATGTTCTCACTCATAGGTGGGTGTTGAGCAACGAGAACACATGGACTCAGGGAGAGGAGCATCACACACAGGGGACAGTTGAGGGGAGTAGGGGAGAGACAATGGGGGGGTGGGGAGGGAGGGGAGGGATAACATGAGGAGAAATGCCAGATATAGTATGCACCTAAAGTAAAATAAATTAAAAAAAGAAAAGAAAAACAAACAACAACAGAAAAAAAAATGTTTTTATCAGAGAAATAGGTTGCAGTGATGTGGCCATAGGACCAGGAAAGTCAGCAGCTCAGAAGCCAGAAGCAGCTCTTAATCATCTCTCCCCTCACAGCCCCCCAGGGAGCAGAGCCCTGTTGCTCCCTGACCTCCCAGCAGTGATACTAACGTTGGGCTTCTGACCCCCAAGTGGTGTCAGAAAATCAGTTCTTTTAAGACACCAAGCTTGCAGAGGTTTGTTCCAGCAACCACAGGACACCAAGCCAAGAACCTGTGGCATGTCCCTTGCTGTGGTGTCTCCCAAGCCCAGGGGACTTACTGGGCTCATGCATTAGCCTCGATGGGCTCATGGAAGGGAGAGCGGGCTGTGGGAGGACCCTATGCTCAGTTTCACATCCTGCTCCTGAAAATGTCTGTAGAGTGCACTCTTGGAGCTGTCCAGTTGGCAGGGATGCTGAGCTCTGGAGCTCTTGGGAGAGCTTGAGAGAGAAAGAATTCGCCTCAGGTGCTGGTGAGTGGTGCAGACACTGATGAGTGCTCTGAGTGTGGGGAGTGAAAAAATGTTGTCTCCAGGTTGAAACCTCGAGATGTCCTCAAATTGTGATAAATTAGGAAATAAACATGACAGGGAAGAGAAACCACAGTGCAGAGGTGGCACCAAGCAGGCTGACTTTTGGTCTTAAAGGACATCACACTAGGGCCACTGCTGGGTGGGAACCCCCAGGCCTGGACACCCAGGCAGACTTGGGAGTTCCCTCAGTACAAGGCCATCGGAAACATTGTAATTCCTGAGTCCTCGTTACCATGGCTTTTATTTAGGGCCACAGGATAGGAAATCTCTACGGAACACAGGATGATTCCTACCAAATATTTCCCTCTGGGATGCCTGGACTCAGGCCCCATTGGTAATAGGATGCTGGTTGTCTGGAGCTGATTATCACCCACAGCAAAAGGCCACTCCCCTATAAAAGCCACCCTTGACTCAAGGCCCGAGACTGCAGGATTATAACAAGACCAGTGGAGACGTGCAGGGCAAGAGATTTATTAAGGCAAGACATTGAAACCTTTACACTCTGCAGTGAAGATCGGGGTATCATTGAAAGATGGTGGAAACCAGGAGGAGAGTTTTTACATGTCACACATTACTTTTTGCCACAATTTTTAGCTGAAATAGAAAAAGGGAAAAAAAGGAAGATGAAGTGAGTCATGCTGCTCCTGGAGATAACAGGCTCACATCCAAGAGGCCAGTGAAATTCTGCCCTCAAAGGCAATTGGAACGGCAGAGGCAAGAACTCAGTTTAAGAAACTGAGGCCTGGCCAGGCACGGTGGTTCACAACTGTAATCCCAGCACTTTGGGAGGCCGAGGTGGGTGGATCACGAGGTCAGGAGTTTGAGACCAGCCTGACCAACATGGTGAAACCCCATCTCTACTAAAAATACAAAAATTAGCCAGTCGTGGTGGCAGTGTGCACCTGTAATCCCAGCTACTCAGGAGGCTGAGGCAGGAGAATCACTTGAACCCAAGAGGCAGAGTTGCAGTGAGCCGAGATTGTGCCACTGCACTCCAGCCTGGGCGACAGAGTGAGACTCCATTTCAAAAAACAAAAAGATAAAAAAAGAAATGGAGGCCTGGAACTGGTGCCCTTACAACACTCATGCCAATAAGGGAGCAGCCTTTCCCCACCAGGCCAATAGTTCTCGAGGGGGGGACCCAGGAGTGCGGCCCAGGGTCCTCATGGAAGTTGGAGGGGAGAAGTGAACAGAGAAACCAAAGGTTGTGGTCACAGCTGCCCCCGGGACTGTGGAGTCTCCCATTCCCTGCAATGGGGGACTCAGGGCTGAGAGGCGAGGCAGGGCAGGAAGGGCCTCTGGGAAGTGTGGCTTTCAGAGACATCAGCCTTTCCATGTGGAAATTCTGCCTCAGGGCTCAGGCACTTCTTAGCCCTGAGCCTGCAGCTTTCGTGGGCGTTACAGCTGAACCTCAGGACAGCAACCCAGAAGCAGCCAGGCTGAGAGGGTCCTGGAAACCTCTGATTTCTTGAGAAAGACAAAGTGTGAAGATCCAGGCTTCCACAGCATTGCAGGAGGTAGAGCAGTGAAAGTCTCCGCCCACTGCATGTGGACAGGAGAACATCATGGGTGAGTGAGAAGGGGGAGCATGGAGTCTGGGGAGCTGGGAGGGGCTCCTTCCTGGCTCTGCAGAAGCTGCAGAGAAGCCCAGCCCACCAGCGCAGCATCTGTGGGAGGACCAGCTCTAGGTCCCTCCCTGCCATTTTTTTTCATTTTTCAAGGCTCTCATGGTCCCAGGACCTTGCACAGTGACCATGTCCACTGTGCGAGAGCAGTGGACACAGTCAGGAAAGCTCCCAGGCATGGAGGTGGCCATGCTTGGCCCTTTACCATCCCTGCCTGGGCCCCAGCTCAGTCCCTATATCCTCAGCTCACTCTGGGGACACAGCAACCAGGCAGGTGACCTGAGAAGGAGAAATATGCAGGAGGCTCTGTGCAGCTGAGTTGAAGTCTGCAAGGGAAATGGCAGCACCTACCCTGTGTCCCTGAGTGACCTTCCCAAGAGGTGACCAGCAAGGCAGGTGCCCCACCACCTGTGTCCCCCACAGAGCAGCAAGCTGACCTCACTTCACCCTGTGCGGCTGAGGGGGAAGCCTGTACACCAAAGGAGAAATAAATTACCTGGAGTTCTTCAATTAAAAGTCGTTTCTCAAGGGCTATCTGATCCGTGCATTTCTTCACTTCCAAAATGGCTGTAACAGCTTCTGGAGGTGCATCATATTTGACAAGTTTTAAATTGAACACAGGTTCACTAATGAAGAAGAAGCCTGAGATCTCAGATAAAAGAGCTGGGCAGATCTCAGCATTGGCTGCAGCACAAGAATAAAAATACACTTCATGTTAGAAGAAGTTGATTTTTCTCTCATGGCTCCCTGATGTTAAGCCACACAGCATCTCTTGGGTTCTGTGTTTCCATACCATGATCATGCTGATGACAATGCCAGCCCTTCCCCGTGTGACTTCCTCAAGGTCACACAACAAAGGGAAGAGGTTCATACCCACAGCTAGACTCTCTCTCTCTTTTTTTATTTGAAACAGAGTTTCACTCTTGTTGCCCAGGCTGGAGTGCAATGGCACAATCTCGGCTCACTGCAACTTCTGCCTCCCGGGTTCAAGCAATTCTCCTGCCTCAGCCTCCAAGTAGCTGGGATTACAGGCATGCACCACCATGTATGGCTAATTTTTATTTTTAGTAGAGACAGGGTTTCTCCATGTTGGTCAGGCTGGTCCCGAACTCCCAACCTCAGGTGATCTGCCCACCTCAGCCTCCCAAGGTGCTGAGATTACAGGCATGAGCCACCATGCTCAACTTTTTTTTTTTTTTTTTTTTTTTTTTGACAGGGTATCATCTCAGGCTGGAGTGCAGTGGCACAATCTTGGCTCACTGCAGCCTCAACCTCCTGGGCTCAAGCGATCCTCCCACCTCAGCCCCCCAAGCTGAAACAACAGGTGCATGCCACCATGCCCTGCTAATTTTTTGTAGGTTTTTTTTTTTTGTTTTGTTTTTTGTAAATACTGGGTATCATCATGTTGCCTGGTCTCAAACTCCTGAGATCAAGCAATCCACCCACCTCGGCCTTCTGAAGTGTTAAAATTATAGATATGAGCCACCATGCCTGGCCCACAGCTAGACTCTTGACAGCCTTAATCTTATACTCCATTCCCATAGCTCAAATTCACCCCAGACCTCACATGACATCCTCTGACACAGATCCCATCCAGGAGTGAAGCTCAGGCAGAAGAATTCCTAACATTTTTTTGCATTTATACTGCATAAAACTTCCTAGGTGCTGGGAGAAGAAATAGCTCTGAGCTTTATGAGAGGCTCATTCAACAAGCACAGAAAAAGGTCTGGTATTTTGGTTTGGTGTAGACTCCGACCCCAGCCCGAATAAGTGACCTTGTGCTCAGAGGAGGGTGCTTCCAGGGGCTGGTGCTGGACTCATGACTGATGTACTCACCCCGGTAGCAGCAAAGGGCCAGCATGGCCAGCAGGAGACACACCGACAGCCTCATGGTGGCTTATTCTGCTGTGAGTTCAGCTTTCACAAACAATGAGAAATTTGGACTTGACCCCAGAAGCCTGTGAAGCCGTGGAGCCCAGGGCTGTTTGTACCTAGGGAGCCTGGCTGCTCCTGCCCACAGGGGCACCTGACAGGTCACGAGGCCTGGTTCTCACTCAACCTTCCTAGCCAGGGTTGCTGCCATCCACCAGTGCCACGTCCCTACACCTCCCTCCATCCTGAGTTTGGTGGAGGTCAGGAAGCAGCCCACGTGTGAGCAGCAAAGCTGAGAACCATCCAAAACTCAGCTTTGTGCTCCAGGTGAGTGTTCAGACACCTCTGGAAATATTCCCAGAATTCTCAGTTTCCCCTTGAGTTTTGGTTAATTTTTTTTCCTTTGTATCAGTGGATTCTGACTTTGGCAGGTACAGGAAGCTGGAAGGCTGTGTTCTGTTTATGGGAGAGCAGGGACATAGGAGACCCTGCTTTGATCCCACTGCATGTCTGACAACCAGCCAGGCTTGTTGCAGTTACATACTGAGCAAGTCTGAACAAGACCTATCCTTCCCCTTAGCCCCTTCCATCATCACCATGTTCACAGCATAGGTACCTAAAACCTAGTTCAATACATCCCATCTTTGGAGGGTTTCCCCGGGAAAAACAACCATTGCATCTGTTCTCTATCCTGCCTTACTCCCAGATCTGAGTCTTGTTTATGGGAGCAGTTATAAATACAACCATGATTCACATTTTCTACCTATTAATGGCAAGCTTTCTGTGATGTGTAGCCACCCACATCTTATCTTAAGACTCATCTGATTAATAAATAACCCAACTTTTTCCCAAGGAGCTTTTGAAGTGCCCAGAGCTAATCGTGCATCACAGTGGTATGGACAGTTCTTTGCTCTGGGGCTCTAGACAGGGAAGATGATGGAAGGGAAGAGACGGATAAACAGGGTGGCTGGTCACTTTCCCTCAAAAACTAGGCTCACGTTTTCCACGTCAAACCTAGCTGTGCTGCCTGGGCTAATCTCGTTTTTAATGGAAAGTGAAGGAAGCCCCCAGACAAAACAATACACACCTCCTGCCCTCCCACTGCGGTGCCTTCATGTGATGTCATAGGAAGTCACCAGAAACTTCTCTTAAACAAACTTGCATTCGAAAGGAGTCATAGCCCAGGTCCAAGCTTTTTATTCTCAGCTGTGCAATCAAATCACTTGGAGCTTTTAAACTATACTGACTCCAGGCTTCTCTCTCTGGGGATTTTGACTCTACCTTTGGGGTGAGTCCCTGATTCCTGTACTGTTTAAACTGCTCTGGTGTTTCTGACAAGCGGTAGGGCTGAGAATCACCCAGAAAGACGTTTATGGAAGAAGGGACTTATAGGCTGTATCAACAGTGGGCAACAGTGAGAGCAGAGGTGGCTCTCACTTCCATCACACAGGATGATGAGAGTCTCTGAGCCAGCTTTGCCGCCAACACTAACAATGGGAAGAGTCAGTGGTGAGGATCACAGCTACAAGGGTTAAGATCCTCATTTATGGGCTCTAGGACCTTAGGAAAATTATTCAGTTTATGTAACCCAAGTTTTCCTATTTGCCAAAGTGGGCAAATAATGGTGCCTACATCATTAGGTGACAGATGATCAAATAAGTGGGTTCATGGATATATGTGTTTAATATTTACCATGTTCTGGCCAGGCGTGGTGGCTCACGCCTGTAATCCCAGCACTTCGGGAGGCCAAGGCAGATGAATCAGGAGATCAGGAGTTCAAGACCAGCCTGGCCAAGATGGTGAAACTTTGTGTCTACTAAAAATACAAAAATTAGCCAGGTACGCTGGTGGGTGCCTGTAATCCCAGCTACTCGAGAGGCTGAGAGATGCTGAAGCAGGAGAATCACTTGAACCCCAGAGGCAGAGGTTGCAGTGAGCGATCGTGCCACTGCACTCTAGCCTGAGAGACAGAGCACAACTTTGTCTAAAAAAAAAAAGAAACAAAACAGATTTACCAAGTTCTGGCACATAGCAGGTCTCAATAAATGTTAACCACCATTATCTTGTCCTTTTTGTCATATATGTCATGGTTTGCCTGGTGGTGACTGTGAAGGAAACTTCATGGTTTTCCACATCCCTAGAAAGAAAATTAGCAAGAGAATGATGCTTCCCCAACTGCCCCAACTCCTACTCTTCTAGTAGAAGCCAAGACTTTGAAAACAATTTCAGGGAAATTTAACAATCAGCTCACCGAGCTCTACGTTGACTAACAGGAGCTCCTTTTTAGTTTTTCTTTCAATTAGGAGGATCAGAGCTTCTATTTTTCCGGGGTTTCAGCAGTAGAGCAGCCCATGAAGACTCCTCCTCTGTCTCTCACCAGTTATGAGCAGTGCACTCCAGGGAAACACAGGGAAGCACAGAATGTTCTGGGTGAAGGAATTGGGTTGTAGAGGAGTGTATCTGTGTACTGCTCAGGGACACAGAGAATTTGTTTCAATCTCCTGACCTCATGATCCACCCGCCTTGGCCTCCCAAAGTGCTGGGATTACAGATGTGAGCCCGTCTCTACTAAAAATACAAAAAATTAGCTGGGCATGGTGGCACGCATCTGTAGTCTCACCTACTTGGGAGGTTGAGGCAGGAGAATCGCTTGAACCCAGGAGGCAGAAGTTGTAGTGAGCCGAGATCGTGCCATTGCACTTCAGCCTGGGCGACAGAGTGAGATTCTGTCTAAAAAAAAAAAAAAAAAAAATTTGTTAAAAAAAAAAAAAAAAACCAAAAACAAGAAAACAATGTGTGGAAGGATTCCAGAGAACAGCATGAGAGAAGTTGACACAGTATAAACAAAGTGACTTGTGACAAACATCAGGTAGCCTGGTGAACCTGAATCACACAGATGCACCTGGTATAATAAAGAAGGGGTTTGTGGCTAGAGAACAAGATGGGCCAAATGAAGTGGGGTTGCACTTTCCTCTGTGGAAAGTAGAATGGGTGGGAGAGGTGAGACACTTTTAGATTTTGTTACTCCACTGCTTTTTATTTTTATTGTTTTTTGGTATTTTTAAATCTCAGGTCAAAATAACAGATTTTTTCATATCCCTTAGGATAGCTGCTGTAAAAAGACAAACAAGCAAACTAACAAATTTGAAAATAACATTGTAACAAGGAATTGCAGAGGCAGAAACCCTAGTGCACTCTTGGTGGGAATGTAAAATAGTGCATCCATCATTGGAGAGTATGGGGCGTCTCAAAAAAAATAGAAAATATGATAGTATCAAGGAATTTCTTGGCTGATGATAAAGCCACAAGTACTGAAATCAGGGTCTTGTAGAGATATTGTATGCACATGTCCTTAAGGACACTATTTGTTTCACTGAAGAAGATGAACCAACCCAGTGTTCATTCCCAGATGAATGGGTAAAGCAAATATGGGTATTCATAGACCAGAATCTCTGGGACACATTTAAAGCAGTATCTAGAAGAAAATATATAGCAATAAATGCCCACATGAGAAGAAAGGAAAGATCAAATATCGACACCCTATCATCAAAATTGAAAGAACTAGAGGAGCAAGACAAAAAAACCTCAAAAGCTAGCAGAAGACAAGAAATAACTAAGATCAGAACAGAACTGAAGGAGATAGAGGCACAAGAAACCCTTCAAAAAATTAATAAATCCATAAGCTGTTTCTTTGAAAAGATCAACAAAATAGACCACTAGCCAGATTAATAAAAAGAAAAGAATCAAATAGATGCAATAAAAAACGATAAAAGGGATATTACCACAGATTCCATAGAAACACAAACCACCATCAGAGATTATTACAAACAACTCTATGCACATAAACCAGTAAACCTGGAAGAAATGGATAAATTCCTGGACACTTGCATCCTCCCAAGCCTAAACCAGGAAGAAGTCAAAACTCTGAATAGACCAATAACAAGGTCTGAAGTTGAGGCAGCAATTAATAGCCTACCAACCAAAAAAAGCCCACGTCCAGATGGGTTCACAGCTGAATTCTACCAGAGGTACAAGAGGAGCTGGTACCACTTCTTCTGAAACAATTCCAAACAACCCAGAAAGAGAGATTCCTTCCCAAATCATTTTATGAGACCAATATCACCCCTGACACCAAAACCCGGCAGAGACTCAACAAGAAAAGAAAACTTCAGGCCAATATCCGTGATGAACATAGATGCAAAAAATCTTCAATAAAATACTGGCAAACCAATTGCAACAGCACATCAAAAACGGTATCCATCACGATCAAGTAGGATTCATCCCAGGGATGCAAGGCTGGTTCAATGTATACAAGTCTATAAACGTAATTCACCACATAAACAGAACCAAAGACAAAGACCACATGATTATCTCAATAGATGCAGAGAAGGCCTTTGACAAAATTCAACAGCCCTTTATGCTAAAAACTCTCAATAAACTAGGTATTGATGGAACGTATCTCGAAATGACCTACCAATGACCTTCTTCACAGAGTGGGGAAAAAAACACCTTAAACTTCATATGGAACCAAAAGTGAGCCCACATAGCCAAATCAATTCTAAGCAAAAAGAACAAAGTTGGAGGCATCACGTTACCTGACTTCAAACTATGCTACAAGGCTACAGTAATCAAAACAGCATGGTACTGGTACCAAAACAGATATAGACCAGTGGAACAGAACGGAGGCCTTGGAGGCAACACCGGCACATCTACAACCATCTGATCTTTGACAAATCTGACAAAAACAAGCAATGGGGAAAGGATTCCTTGTTTAATAAATGGTGTTGGGAAAACTGGCTAGCCATGTGCAGAAAGCAGAAACTGGATCCCTTCCTGACACCTTACACTAAAATTAACTCCAGATGGATTAAAGACTTAAACATAGACCTAACACCATAAAAATCCTAGAAGAAAACCTAGGCGAAACCTTTCAGGACATAGGCATAGGCAAGGACTTCATGACTAAAACACCAAAAGCATTGGCAGCAAAAGCTAAAATAGACAATTGGGATCTAATTAAACTCCAGAGCTTCTGCACAGCAAAAGAAACAATGATTAGAGTGAACCAGCAGAATGAGAAAAAAATTTTGCAATCTACCCATCGGACAAAGGGCTAATATCCAGAATCTGCAAAGAACTAAAACAGATTTACAAGAAAAAAAGCCCATTCAAAAGTGCATGAAGGATATGAACAGACACTTTTCAAAAGAAGACTTACACGAGGCCAACAAACGTAAGAAAAAATGCTCATCATCACTGATCATTAGGGAAATGCAAATCAAAACCATATTGAGATACCATCTCATGCCAGTTAGAATGGCAATCATTAAAAAATCTGGAGACAACAGATGCTGAAGAGAATATGGAGAAATAGGAACACTGTTGGTGGGAGTGTAAATTAGTCCAACCATTGTGGAAGACAGTGTGGCGACGATCTAGAAATAGAAATTCCACTTGACCTGGCAATCCCATTACTAGGTATATATTCAAAGGATTATAAATCGTTCTACTATAAAGACACACGCACATGTATGTTCATTGCGGCACTGTTTACAATAGCAAAGACCTGGAACCAACCCAAATGCCCATCGATGACAGACTGGACAAGGAAAATGCGGCACATATACACCATGGAATACTATGCAGCCATAAAAAACGATGAGTTCGTGTCCTTTGTAGGGACATGGATGAACCTGGAAACCATCATTCTCAGAGAACTGACACAAGAACAGAAAATCAAACATCACATGTTCTCACTCATAGGCAGGTGTTGAACAATGAGAACACATGGACACAGGGAGGGGGAGCATCACCATCTGGAGTCTGTTGGGGGGAACTAGCAGAGGGACAGTGGAGGGTAGGGAGTTGGGGAGGTATATCATGGGGAAAAATGCCAGATATAGGTGATGGGGATAGAGGCAGCAAACCACATTGCCATGTATGTACCTGTGCAACAATCCTGCATGTTCTTCACATGTACCCCAGAACCTAAAGTGCAAATATATATATATATATATATATATATATATATATTAAAAAGGGCCTTGAGCACATTCTCTTTCCTAAGCCCTTACTTTCTGTTGATGCCTTCATTCAACCAACAAATCATTTTTATCCTTCATCACACAAACATTGCCTCGGCTTCACAGAATGGAACGTTCATGAAAATCCAGTCACCAAACTTAACCATGAGCTGAGTCTACTTGGAAACATACAGGCCCAGAGGGTTGCAAAAACTTCTGTAGTTAATGAGAATAGTGGTAATAAAAAAGAGTAGCAATAGTTTTCAGTTTGTATGTCTACACCTGCAAAACACAATTTATCATATTCACATTCTTGTTACAAAACTGTAAGATATAAACTATTATATTTCTAATAGTATAGTTGAGGCAACTGACGTGGAGTAATAAGAAACCTATTCAGAGTTGCACAGTTTGAAAGCCAGAAGGTCTGACTCAGGTGTGTGAGTTGTGAAGTAACAAGTTGGTTCTCTCAGTCCAAAATCTGGCAATGTTTACATGTGAGGTGGGCTGGAGGTGGATGCAGATTAATTTCTATCTCAGTTGCTCCTTGCATTTTACTTTTTCATTCAAATGAATTCTTCTAATCAATGATGCCTCACATTAGCTCCTTCCTCTAGTTCTTTTTTTTTCTTCTTCTTCTTTTCCTTTTAAAATAAGATCCTATATTGACAACACAAAATGCTGGTGAGATGAGGAGCAACAGGAACTTTCATTCATTGACTGGTGAAAATGCAAAATGGCCCAACCATTTGGAAGACAGTGTGGTAGTTTTCTTACAAAACTGAACATATTCGCACCATAAATTCTAGTAAGTGTGCTCCTTGATACTCACCTAAATTAGTTGAAATTTTATTTCCATACAAAAATGTGGACACAGATATTCATAGAAGTTTGATTGAAAATCGTCAAAACAGGGAAGCAACTGAGAAGTCCTTTAATACATGCAGAGGTTATTAACCTTTGCTACATACAGGCAGAAGAATATGACTCACCACCAAGAAATAATGAGCTATTATGCCATGAAAAGACAAAGAGTAATCTCAAATGCATATGACTAAGTGAAAGAAGCCAATCTGAAAGAGTTACCTACTGTAGGATTCCAACCACATGACATTCTGAAAAGCACATATGGAGACAAAGATCTGTTATTGGCAAAGGTTAATGGGGAGGGAAGCAAAAAAAAGGGAAAGCACAGGGGATTTTTAGGGTAGAGAAACAGTTCTGATTTAAAAAAAATTTTTTTATTTCCATAGAATTTTGGGAAACAGGTGGTATTGGTTCCATGAGTAAGTTCTTTAGTAGTGTTTTGTGTGATTTTGGTGTACCCACCATCCGAGTAGCATACATTGAACCTAATTTGTAGTCTTTTTCCCACTCACCCCCATCATTTCCCCCCAAGTCCCCAAAGTTTTTGTATCATTCTTATGCCTCTGCATCCTCATAGCTGAGCTCCCATTTATGAGTGAGAACATATAATGTTTGATTTTTTATTTCTAAGTTACTTCCTTTAGAGTAATGGTAGCCAGTTCTATCCAGGTTGCTGTGAATGCCATTAATTCTTTCCTTTTTATGACTGAATAGTATTCCATTGTATATATATACTACAATTTCTTTATTCACTCGTTGACTGATGGGCATTTTGGCTGGATCTATGTCTTTGCAGTCCTAAATGGTGTTGCTATAAAAAAATGCAAAGATCTTTTCCATATAACGACTTTTTTCCTCTGGGTAGATACACAGTTGTGGGATTATTGGATCAAATGGTAGTCCTACTTTTAGTTATGTAAAGAATAGCTATACTGTTTTCCATGGTGGTTGTACTGGGGAGGGTATGCCTGTGCAGGGGCAGGAGTTAGGTATGAACTCTGTATTTTCTACTCAATTTTTTGTTGGCTGTATAGATTGAGAAGATTTTCTCCTCCTCTGTGGTTGTCTGTTTATTCTGCTGACTGTTTCTTTTGCTATGCAGAAGCTCTTTAGTTCAATTAAATCACACCTATTTATCTTTGTTTTTGTTGTATTTGCCTTTGGGTCCTTGGTCATGAAGTCCTTGCCTAAACCAATGTCTAGAACGATTTTTCTGATGTTATGTTCTAGAATGTTTACAGTTTCAGGTCTTAGATTTAAGTCCTTGATCCATCTTGAATTGATCTTTGTATAAGGTGAGAGACAAGGCTACACTTTCAGTCTCCCACATGCAGCTTGCCAACATTTGTTTAATAGAGTGTCCTATGATGGTACATACAGGTCATAACACATTTCTCAGAACTTATAGAATGTAGGACAGCAAGACTGAACCTTAACATAAGCTATGCAGTTTGGATGAAAATAACTTGTCAAGGTGAATTCATCCATTATGTATATCACTCTGGGTTAGGCTTTGAATAATGAGGGAGGGTATGCCTGTGCAGGGGCAGGAGTTAGATGTGAACTCTGTATTTTCTACTCAATTTTTTGGTAAACATGAATGTGCTATGAAAAAAAAAATAGTGTGTTAAAAAAGAATGATGCAAATTGCAACAAAAAAAATTATCTTCACACAAGAAGAAAATCCTTATTGAAAAAAGCCAAATCAATGAATTGTACAATAATATAGATAGCTGATCAAGTTTGGTGACAATCTAAGATAATCAACTAAAAAAATGAAAAGAAATAAGAGTTCATGAAGTTAGCTAAATACAAGCTAAGAATATTAAAAAAAAAATGTCTTTCCTGCAAGCTAGCTACACCACTACACACCATAATGAAGAAATGGTACAACTGACAATAATACAAATACCAGCAACAAAAATAAATTAATAGCTACCTGAGTGGAGATATACAAACCTCCAAAAATAGATTCATGAAACTTTTGTCACAATATCAAAAGGAAATCTAGATAAATGGAGGCACACACCTGGTTCCTAGAGGAAAGAGTAGAAAATTTAAAGATGTCAACTATGCTCTGTTCTACAACTTCAAAGTCACTTCTAACAGAATTTTGTTTTAACTTTTATTCTAGGTTTGGGGTACATGTACAAGTGTGTTACGTAGGTCAACTGATGGGGGTTTGTTGTACAGATTATTTTATTATTCTGATATTAAGCCTAGTACCCAATATTATTTTTTTCTGATCCTCTCCCTACATCCACCCTCCATGCTCAAATTTGGACCCACGGTCTGTTGTTGCCCTCTATGTGTCTGTGTGTTCACATCATTTAACTCCCACTTGTAAGTGATAACATACAGTATTTGGTTTTTTTCCCCTGCATTAGTTCGCTAAGGATAATGGCCTCCAGCTCCATCCATGTTCCTAGAAAAGATATAATCTCATTCTTTTCATGACTTCATAGTATTCCATGGTGTATATGTACCACATTTTCTTTATCCAATCTGCCATTGATGGACATTTAGGTTGGTTTCATGTCTTTGCTATTGTGAATAATCCTGCAATGAACATAAGCATTCCTGTGTCATTATGGTAGAATGCTTTCTATTCCTTTAGGTGTACACCCAGCAACAGGATTGCTAGGTCACATGGTAGTTCTGTTTTTAGCTCTTTGAGGAATTGCCACACTGCTTTCCACAATCGCTAAACTTACACTTTCACCAACAGTGTATAAGCATTCCCTTTTCTCTACAACCTTGCTAGCCTCTGTCTAACAGAATCTTACTAGGGCAATTTGATGTTTTGTTTAATTCTGAAGTGCTGTTTGGATCTTTCAAAATTAGAATGTATCCATTGATTAAGGAGTGAGGAGAACCCCAATTTTGGGACCAGACTTATTGGGCTCAAGCTAAGCTCTGATATTTTCTACTTGTGAGCTTTTCAGCAAGTGGCTTAGCCTTGCAGAAACAGTTTCCTTATTTTTAAACTCAGGTGGTAAAAACAGTGTCTGCCTCACAGGATTTACATAAGGAATAAATGAATTACTGGAGGAAAATGCACATGACAGCCTCTGAGCACTAATGTCAATTCCTACAGTTATGTAACCAAAGGAGAAAATACAGATAATAGGTAAAAAATAATCAATCATCTCTTTTCAACACAGAATACCAAATGGAATCTAACCCATTCTGCTAACAAGGAATGTTTATGTACCCTAAGAGTTAACAAAGAGTGCTACAGAATCTGGTTTTGGTTCTATTAGGACTTTCATAGTTGAGATCATGACTTTTCAAATTTATTGTTTTATGATTATATCAGAGTAACTATTATTATGATGCTGTTCATATTCTTAATAATGTATCTTAGACCTAAGTCTAGATATGGGTATGGGTATGGGTAGGGTAAATATTGATTCCCAAGGCACACAAAGTCCTTGGACTACTTTCCTCACCAGGATGTGTTGGTTCCAGTGTCCTTCTGCCTGAGGTTACTCCCCCAGCAATTCTCTAGGGATTGGTCTTCAAACTGGTCATCATCTTCCTAGAAGATGAAAAAATTTAGAGGCTCAATCAAGATCCTAATGTCCAAGCACTTTGACCATACACTTATTGGGTGGTCACTGTGGTTCTCAATTTGTAACTCCTCTTCCACATAAAGGAATACCAGATGGAGAACTGCCTGGCAGAGAATTGGACCAGGTCCTCACACCTCTTCTTGATCATCCCCACAATCCATAAGGCGTGCTGGCCCACCCTGGAGGTACCTGCATGTCTTTGTTATTCAGCCCCATACGTGAACAACACATATGGTAACAGCAAGCCACAATCACATCAGAGGTACCATGTCAAAAGGGGACGTTTGAGTCTCCTGAAGAAACAGGTGCCACTTAGAATGAAGAAATTAAGTAGATTTTCTCCATCTTGTTCTGGAGGGGAAAGCAGTTATCCTGTGGCATTCACAACAGGCTTAATGAAGTGTTTTATAAATTTTGGAAGGACTGCATAGAGAAGCAGAATAAACAACCTTAGCATATGTGAGATAAACCAGAAAAATGATGGGCTGATCCTCACTGTGGGTTCCTAGGGACAGTTTACTTTGGTGAACTTGATGGTTTGCTTAATAGAAAGACCTTTCTTCCCCCAACAGTCCATTGCACTGAAACAGACAACAAAAACTTTTTGTACCATGTGTTGTTGACCCCCTTAATGCCATTAGCTCTGTTACTTTGTGCACACCTAACCTTAGCGTCTTTCTTGAAATCTCTCTGACTGTAGGTCAGCCACTCTTTGGCTCTAAGGCGTAAATTTGCAGAAATTTTTCCTTTCCCAGGGTGACCTAGTACTGGCTATTGACCAATAAGACTTGTGTGGTCCTTATTCTATGTATTTAGTGAACAAATTAAGCCTTGTTTATTATAATCTAGGGAACAAGCTTACCAGCTATTAACACTTTGATAGGTCAGACAAATGGCATCCAAATGGCTGAGAAATTAAGACTGAGACTCTAGATTACAATCATGCGATGCCAGATAGGGCACATGTTTCTTAGTTCCAGATTTACTTTTTATTTGTATCCCCCATTGGTAAAATGAAAACCGTTGTGTTTTACATCTCAGAACATCGGGGAAGCTGGCTCCTTGTGGGTTCTCCAGTGGACAGCATTGCTGGGATGCTGAAAGGTGAGAGAAGGCAAAAGTCATGTTTCTTCGCTTCTCACATTGCTTCTTGCACTGATTGTGGCAGCAGAACCTGCAACACCCAGTAGCCCAGAAGGGCAGAGTGCAGTGCAATGACTGCCATTTCTGCTGAGGTGGCTCAGTTCCAGCAGCAGCCTCCCCTTCATCTGCAGTCATGGAATCTAAGCAACACCGTTTATCTTTTTCTCTTCTACCTCCAGGATTGATATGGTCTTTCTGCAATTCTCAATCAGACGGTATCTTTCATAAACCCCTTTTTGGTTCTGTAGACCTACAAAATTTCTAACACCAATTTCTACGTGAAATGTTGTTCTGATCAAATTTACATATAATGTTTATTTTCTTGACTGTACACTTTCTGATGAAAACTGGAAATATGTATATATTATATATCTCTCTCACCTGAGATATATACATACATCCGTCTCTGTAATGAATACATATTTGAAAATATGTGGTTTGCAGAATATCAAAGGGAAGAGAGAAGTCCCATGAAGGACAGAACTTTGTTTCACATTGGCTACCAGTTAAAGAAAAGTTAATGAATCACAGAACTGTAAGACCTTAAGGTTTTTCATTCTTTGGATAAATACCCTGACATCTTCAAAAGCATGTGATCAGCACTATTTACCAATACTTCAGGTATTTTGCTAATATATGTTTCCTTTTAGTTGACACTACGTAATAGATTGTGATGCAATCTCATTCAGCCTGAGCACCTGACCTTCTGACTTCTTGTACCTAAAGAACTCCAGTGATCCAATTTAATCCTTTGTGGTGAAAAATCCATGTTGAGGAAGGATAGAAGAAACTGGAATGAGATCTCTGTCTTTATCTGATTATAGATTACTACTCTCATCCTTTTCTGTGTTGAGTCTCAATAATTATCCATGTCCTATCCTAAACTTCATTTTCGCTTTACCAGAAATAGCTCCTCTATCTGAAGATTTTATCCCCCAGCACGTCTGTACTTCAGTTCCCCCTAGTCTTATTTCTATGTAGATTCATCCCATTTGTTCTTCATCTGCCAGGAATTCCTGAACATTTCTATTCAGATGTTGTCACTTTCTTTTTTTTACAGCACTGTACAGTTTAATGTTTTTATCATTGTTGTTTTCTAAATTTATTGATATTTTAAATTTCAAAGAAAGATGGGCAGAGATTAAACATGGTCAGTCTGTAATCTTGATCCAATCTCAGGTAATGTGTTCTATTTGTTGATTTTTATCATGGTCCCATTTTTCAACTGACAGATGATGATCATCATCAACAGCCTGTGGAGGTAAAGGGAAGGTGTTTTTATTTTTATTTTTTATTTTAAGGTGACTATAACTAGCTCTAAATCTTATTTTGGCATTTGCTTCTGTAGTTAGAAATACTAATCTCCCCAAATTTATACTAGGGACAAAGATGAAGATAATTCCAGAGAAAGAACTTGTAGCAGGAGTTAGGGAAGATCTACTACTGTTTAGAGAGTCAAACAATTTCATTAACAAATGGGCTAAGGATATGAATAGTCAATTCTCAAAAGAAGACATACAAATGGCCAATAAACATGAAAAAATGCTCTACATAACTAATTATCAGTGAAATGCAAGTCAAAACCACAATGCAATGCCACCTTACTCCTGCAAGAATGGACATAATAAAATAATAATAATAATAGATGTTGGTGGGGATATAGTAAAAATGAAACACTTCCACATTGCTGGTAGGAATGTAAACTAGTACAACCACTATGGAAAACAGTGTGGAAATTCCTTATAGAACTAAAGTAGAACTACCGTTTGGTCCAGCAATCCCACTACTGGGTATCTACCCAAAGAAAAATATCATTTCATTATATGAAAAAGATGCTTGAACACACATGTTTATTACAGCACAATTTATAACTGTAAAAATATGGAACCAGCTGAAATGACCATAAATCAATCAGTGGATAAAGAAATTGTTTATGGAATAACATTGAGTTGCAAAAAGAAATGAAATAATTGCATTGGCAGCAAGTTGCATGGAATTAGAGACCATTATTCTAAGTGACAAAACTCAGGAAAGAAAAAAACAAACCTCATATGTTCTCACTCATAAGTGGGAGCTTAGCTATGAGGATGCAAAGGCATAAGAATGATAGAATGAACTTTGGGTACTTGGGGAAAAGGGTGGGAAAGGAGTGAGGGCTAAAGGACTGCAAATTGGGTACAGCATATACTGCTTGGGTATTGGGTGCAGCAAAATCTAATAAATCACCACAAAATAACTTAATCATATAACCAAACACCGCCTGTCCCCCAAAAGCCTATAGAAAAAAAAATCAGGCTCTTATAATCCAGTTTAGAATTTGTTTCTTTGTAGGATGCCACTAACTGATCGTCATAATGTTTTCCCATGATCAGCAGGAAAGAGACAGAGAGGCAAAGCAGTCATATCAAGTCTACAAGGTCTGGAACTAATTTTCCAACACTGAGTAAATAAACCACGTCAGTTTGGGAGAGCCATTTAATGTTTCTATTCTCAGTAAATTAAGAATACACTTTTATTCTGATATATAAAATTCAAAGAAATTAAATAATAGGATGGTGTAAAACACTCACCCCTGTGCCTAATTTAGATTTTCCCTTTAATGTGGACCTCCAGGCTATCTCATTCCCCTCCAAACAGGCACCTGTGAGTCACCTTCACTTTCTGAAACTTCATCTTTCAAATCTTACTTCCTATTCCTTCCACACACCACCACCACCATGATCACAGACCTGCTCCCTTCATTTCTCCATCTGCTAAGGCCAACTCTCCGTCTGGGCTTTACCCACATCTGTCCCATCAACCAAGGTTACACATATTTCTTTTTTAAATTAATTCATAATTACTTTACATATTTATGGGGCACAAGTGATATTTTGATACATGCCTCTGATGTGTGATGATCAAATCAGAATAATTAGGGTGCCTATATTCTCAAATATTTATTATTTCTTTTTGTTAGGAAAACTTCAATCCTCTACTCTAGCTATTTTGAAATATGCAATAGATCACTGTTACCTGTAGTCATCCTACTGTGCTATTGAACACTAGAGACTATTCCTTCTATCTAATTGTATTCTGTACACATTAACCAAACTCTCTTTATCTCTCCACCCTTCCCGGTAACTGGTAACCATCATTTTACTTTCCAACCTCATGAGATCAACTTTTTGAGCTTCCACACATGAGTGGGAACTTGCAATATTTGCCTTTCTGTGCCTTTTTGCCCACATTTTCTTGTGTCTTGCTCCCTGGGTGTAAAATCTGAGAAGACAGCCCTTACATACACCAGCCAGGATATGCAGAATCTTCTTTTGTCAAGAAGAGATAAGGTCATTTGTTTTGAACTCATATAACCCAGTGAAACTACCATTTCATTTTTATCAGCTTTGCCTCTGGGAATGAAACTAGGGACTTCCCCTAGTGCCAGTGTCATATTGCACATGTTCAAGGAGGTCGCAGATTTTAGAGGAAATGGTGTCACTAGAGGTTCACACTCATGATCAGTTTAAGGAAACTTCATTATTCCCATCCCTGTGCTGGGCTTGGTGATTTAAATATTAGAAGGACACATTTGTGCACTCAAGGATTCCAACTTTTTGGTAGCGGCAGACTCATAAAGATATCCCATTGGAATCAAATGCAATTGAGCATCCACAAGGCCTTAGATGTGGATGAGTTCAGTGCTTAGATGGAGCTATGATCCAGAAATTATGAGAACACAGAAAATGGTCACTTAAACTGGGGGAGGGGAGGCACTAAAGGGTGCGATCTCCACTCACTGCACCCCAGCCTGGGCGACAGAGCAAGACTCCATCTGAAAAAAAATGGGGATAATAGTCAATATCTAAAAACTAATGGGTTTTGAGGCAAGGACCAAAGGCATTGTATCTGCTGGTTCACAATCCCTGTGAACCAAGTCCTCACTCACAAGGATGAGCTTTATCCTTGATTCACCTCTGCAGCCAAAAAGAAGCCAGCATCATGCTTTGTTCATGCCAGATGCTCATTATCTATTTGATAAATAACTTAATAATATAATTTTTTATTTTATTTATTTATTTTTTATTATTATACTTTAAGTTCTGGGGTACACATGCAGAACGTGCAGGTTTGTTGCATAGATATACACGTGCCCTGGTGGTCAGCTGCATCCATCATCCCATCATTTACATTAGGTATTTCTCCCAATGTTATCCCTCCCCTAGCCCCCCACCCCTCAACAGGCCCCGGTGTGTGTTCTTCCCCCTCCCTGTGTCCATGTGTTCTAATTGTTCAACCCCCACTTATGAGTGAGAACATGTGGTGTTTAGTTTTCTGTTCTTGTGTCAGTTTGCTGAGAATGATGGTTTCCAGATTCATCCACGTCCCTGCAAAGGACATGAACTCATCCTTTTTTATGGCTGTATAGTATTCCATGGTGTATATGTGCCACATTTTCTTTATTCAGCCTATCATTGATGGGCGTTTGGGTTGGCTCCAAGTCTTTGCTATTGTAAACAGTGCCACAATGAACATACGTGTGCATGTGTCTTTAAAGTAGAACGATTTATAACCCTTTGGGTATATACCCAGCAATGGGATTGCTGGGTCAAATGGGTATTTCTATTTCTAGATCCTTGAGGAATTGCCACACTGTCTTCCACAACGGTTGAACTAATTTACACGCCCATCAGCAGTGTAAAAGTGTTCCTATTTCTCCACATCCTCTCCAGCACATGTTGTCTCCAGATTTTTTAATGATCACCATTCTAATTGACGTGAGATGGTATCTCAATGTGGTTTTGATTTGCATTTCTCTAATGACCAGCAATTATGAGCTTTTTTCATATGTCTGTTAGCTGCATAAATGTCTCCTTTTTGAGAAGTGTCTGGTCATATCCTTTGCCCACTTTTTGATGGGGTTGTTTGTTTTTTTTTTGTAAGTTTGTTTAAGTTCTTTGTAGATTCTGGATATTAGCAATTTGTCTGTTGGGTAGATTGCAAAAATTTTTTCCCATTCTCTTGGTTACCAGTTCACTCTAGTGAAAGTTTCTTTTCCTGTGCAGAAGCTCTTTAGTTTAATTAGATCCCATTTGCCTATTTTGGCTTTTGTTGCAATTGCTTTTGGTGTTTTAGTCACGAAGTCCTTGCCCATGCTTATGTCCTAAATGGTATTGCCTAGGTTTTCTTCTAGGGTTTTTATGATGTTAGGTCTTACGTTTAAATCGTTAATCCAACTGGAGTTAATTTTTCTATAAAGTATAAGGAAGGGATTCAGTTTCAGCTTTCTGCACATGACTAGCTGGTTTTCCCAACACCATTTATAAAATAGAGAATCATTTCCTCATTGCTTGTTTTTGTCAGGTTTATCAAAGATCAGATGGTTGTAGATGTGTGGTGTTGCTTCTGAGGCCTCTATTCTGCTCCATTGGTCTATATCTCTGTTTTAGTATTTGTACCATGTTGGTTTGATTACTGTAGCCTTGTAGTATAGTTTGAAGTCAGGTAGCGTGATGACTCCAGCTTTTCTTTTTTTAGAAATAGATGATGGGGGGATGGAGGCAGCAAACCACATTGCCATGTGTG
Source organism: Ateles fusciceps (assembly GCA_036589455.1). Lineage (NCBI taxonomy): Eukaryota > Metazoa > Chordata > Mammalia > Primates > Atelidae > Ateles > Ateles fusciceps. Next base: position 23,373,470 of record JAZHEH010000681.1, on the reverse strand, counting down.
TACCTATGCAACAATCTTGCATAATCTGCACATGTACCCCAGAACCTAAAGTACAATATATATATAATAAAAGAATTGTCTTGGCTATGCGGGCTCTTTTTTTTTTTGGTTCCATATGAAATTTAAGGTGGTTTTTCCCAATTCTGTGAAGAAGATCAATGGTAGCTTGATGGGGGATAACATTGAATCTATAAATTACTTTGGGCAGTATGGCCATTTTCACGATGTTGATTCTTCCCAACCATGAGCGTGGAATGTTTTTCCATTTGTTTGTGTTCTCTCTTATTTCCTTGAGAAGTGGTTTGTAGTTCTCCTTGAAGAGTTCCTTCACATCACTTGTTCGTTGTATTCCTAGGTATTTTATTCTCTTTGTAGTAATTGTGAATGGGAGTTCACTCATGATGTGGCTCTCTGTTTGTCTGTTATTGGTGTATAGGAATGCTTGTGATTTTTGCACATCGATTTTGTATCCTGAGACTTTGCTAAAGTTGCTTATCAGCTTAAGATTTTGGGCTGAGATGATGGGTTCTTCTAAATATACAATCACATCATCTGCAAATACAGACAATATGACTTCTTCTTTTCCTAGTTGAATACCCTTTATTTCTTTTTCTTGCCTGATTGCCCTGGCCAGAACTTCTAATACTATGTTGAATAGGAGTGGTGAGAGAGGGCATCCTTGTCTTGTGCCAGTTTTCAAAGGAAATGCTTCCAGTTTTTGCCCATGCAGTATCATATTGGCTATTTGTCATAAATAGCTCTTATTATTTTGAAATATGTTTCATAAATACCTAGTTTATTGAAATTTTTTAGCATAAAGGGCTGTTTAATTTTGTCAAAGGCCTTGTCTGCAATTACTGAGATAATCATGTGGTTTTTGTCCTTGGTTCTGTTTATGTAATGGATTACGTTTATAGATTTGCATATGTTAACCAGCCTTGCTTTCCAGGGATGAAGACAATTTGAGCATGATAGATAAGCTTTTTTATGTGCAGTTGGATTTGGTTTGCCAGTAGTTTATTGAGGATTTTCACATCAATGTTCGTCTTGGATATTGGCCTGAAATATTCTTTTTCAGTTGTGTCTCTGTGAGGTTTTGGTATCAGAATGATGTTGGTTTCATAAAATGAGTTAGGGCCTGGTGCGGTGGCTCACACCTGTAATCCCAGCACTTTGGGAGGCCGTGGCGGGAGGATGACGAGGTCAGGAGTTCTAGACCGGCCTGGCCAACATGGTGAAACCTCATCTCTACTAAAAATACAAAAATTAGTTGGGTGTGGTGGTGTGTGCCTGTAATCCCAGCTACTTGGGAGGCTGAGGCAGGAGAATCATTTGAACCCGGGAGGTGGAGGTTGCAGTGAGCTGAGACTGCGCCATTGTACTTCAGCCTGGGTGACAGGGTGAGACTCTATCTCAAAAAAATATATACATGAAATAAAATAAAATAAAATAAAATAAAACAAAATGAGTTAGGGAGGATTCCCTTTTTTTCTATTTCTTCTATTGTTTGGAATAGTTTCAGAAAGAATGGTACCAGCTCCTTATTGTACCTCCAGTAGAATTCAGCTGTGAACTCGTCTGGTCCTGGACTTTTTTTGATTGGTAGGCTATTAATTGCTGCCTCAATTTCAGACCTTGTTATTGGTCTGGCTGGACTCCATCCCACCTCCCTGCCCTTGCCCATGCTTCTTTGTCCCCCAGGAGGGCCTTACTTTCACCTCTCTGTCTTCCTCATCCTCTAGGTTCTTCCAAGGCTACCAACCATCACCCCCCTCCAAAAAGCCTTCCTTCCTGGAGCAGGCACAGCTCAGAAGACATTGTTCTTCTTGGAATTTCTAAAGGCTTTTTATTTCTATGATGGAATCTTGTTCTTAGTGATATATTTCATGCTTTTCATCCATCCTCTATCTATATCTGTTGTTCAATAGGTAATTAATTCTTTAAGAAAGTCCATTATTTTAATATAGTATATCAAATTCCTCTTAAGCATGTGGTGGGGTTCTGAGTTGAACTGAGATAATTTTCAGCATTATAACCACTTACCACTAAATTATTCCACCACACATTTTTCCCCAGTATTTCTTCTGTATCTCCTCCCTGTTCATTTGTCTTCCAACTGATTTGTTAACACCTTAATTTTTAGAATAATATAGGTCCATTGTGTAAAAAATTAAATGCTGTAAAATGGATTGCAATTTTAAACTCTAGTCCTCTATTCCATCCCATCTCACAGTATAGTCCATACTTACTTTGAACTGGGTTCAGTGTTTCTCCTGGCATTTAGCTTCATCAGTCTTATTAATTTTAATACAAATACAGACACCTTTAACTTTTTTTTTTTAATTCAGGGGGTACAGCTGCCATTTTGTTGCATGAGTGTATTTTGTGATGCCTGAGGTTTAGGCTTCTAATGATCCTGTCACTCACATTGTGAGCATAGTATCTAATAGGTAGTTTTTCAACCTTTCCTACCTTCCCCCTCCTCCTGTTTAGAGTCTCCAATGTCTCCTGTTCCCATCTTTGTGTCCGTGTACACTTGCTATTTAATTCCCGCTTATAAGTGAGAACATTTGGTATTTGTTTTTCTGTTTCTGTGTTAGTTCACTTTTGATAATGGCCTCCAGCTGCATCCATGTTGCTGCAAATGCCATGATTGTGGTGTTTTTTTATGGCTGCATAGTATTACATGGTGTGTATGTACCACATTTTCTTCATACAATCCCTTGTTGCTGGGCACCTGTGTTGAGTCCATGTCTTTGCTATTGTGAATAGTGCTATGATAAACATATGAGTGCAGGTGTCTCTTTGGTAGAATGATTTATTTTTCTTTGGGTATTTACCCAGTAGTGGGATTTCTGGGTCTAATGGTAATTCTGCTTTTAGTTCTTTGAGAAAGCTCCAAACTGCTTTCCACAGGAAATGAAGTAATATGCCTTTGCAACAACAATGTATATGTGTTTCTTGTCAACAACTGGTATTTTTTTTACTTTTATGATAGCCATTCTGATTTGTGTGTGATAGTATTTCATTGTGGTTTTCATTTGCATCTCTTTGACAATTAGGGATGATGATCATTTTTTCACGTTTGTTGGCTCCTTCTCTCTCTTCTTTTGAGAAGTGTCTGTTCACAGCCTTTGCCCACTTTTTAATAGGGTAATTTTTTTCTTTTTCTTGTTGATTTGTTTAACTTGCTTATAGATTCTGGACAGAAGTCCTTTGTCAGATGAATAGATTACAAATATTTTCTCCCATTCTATAGGTTGTCTGTTTACTCTGTTGATAGTTTCCTTTGCTGTGCTAAAGTTCTTTGATTTAATTAGGCCTCATTTGTCAATTTTTATTTTTGTTGCATTTGCTTTTGAGGATTTAGTTATAAATTCCTTGCTTAGGTCATTGTCCAGAAAAGTATTTTTAAGTTTTCTTCCAGGATTTTTACTTTTTGTGGTTTTACCTATTTATTACTTGAGGTCTTACTTTACTGTTGAGTCTTTAATTCATCTGGAGTGATTTTTTTATGATGAGAGGTAGTGGTCCAGCTTTATTCTTCTTCATATGGTTAGCCAATTTTTCTAGCACCATTTATTGAATAGAGTATCCTTTTCCCATTGTTTATTTTTGTCAACTTAGCCAAAGATCAGATGGTTGTAAGTGTGCAGCTTTATTTCTGAGTTCTATTTTCTGTTCCATTTGTCTATGTGTATTTCAGTATGAGTAGCATGCTGTTTTGGTTACCGTAACCTTATAGTATTGTTTGAAGTCCAGTAATGTGATGCCTCCAACTTCGTTCTTTGTTCATAGAATTGCTTTGTTTATTAGGGCTCTCTTTGGCTCCATATGAATTTTTCAAGTTTTTCTAAATCTGTGAAAAATGATATAGAAAACTTGATAGGAATATCGTAGAGTTTGTAGATTGCTTTGGGCATTATGGACATTTGAATAACATTGATTTTCCCAATCCATGAACCTGGGATCTTTTCTATGTGTTTGTGTCTTTTATAATTTCTTTCAGCAGTGTATTTTAGTCCTTCTTGTGCTGATCTTTCATCCCTTGGTTAAATGTATCCCTAACATCTCTTCCTGCTATGCAGAATCCTCAACGCTGAACCCATGCTTCTCCCCTTCTCCTACCCCTTCTTTCTACAGCATATCTTTTCTTACCTTTCTGAAAAAGATCACTGTAGAAAAAGCTTGGATGAATTTACCTGTCTAAAAATATCTTAATTCTATCTTCATGCTTAAATGACAGTTGGCACATTATAGAATTATATCCATATAGAGTTATAGGTTGAAAATCCCACAAATACGTATTTCTCCTTTGCCGTTACGTTTCTTGTGCCAATGCCATTTTTTATGTGAAAATTACTCATTTATTTTCATCTTTTTATTATACTTTAAGTTCTGGGGTACATGTGCAGAACGTGCAGGTTTGTTACACAGGTATACATGTGTTATGGTGGTTTGCTGCATATGTTGATGCCATTTTTATTCCACAGCTTAGATAGAACTATGTGTTCTTTCTAGGGGAAAGATTCTGTCTTTAAAATTATGTTCCAAAATTTCACCTCAATAGTTTTTGGAGTGGAGAATGAGGGCCTTCTTAATTTAATCCCATATCCTTTATTTTGGGATGATTTTGTGTGTTACTTCTTTGATATCATGGTTCCAATCATTTTCTCTCTTTCTCATGATGGAATTTTGTAGTTTGACATTGTTAATTAATTCCTCAACAGTCTTCCCTTTTCATTCATAGTTTTCCTTTCTTTAATTTATCCTCTACAAATATATAATTTGTTACACTGTTTTAATTTTACCTTTAGTTATTTCATAAATTTTTTATCCAGTAACACTTTTCCTTTTCTGAAACTCTTTGTTGCTTTTTCAATGATTTTTGAAGCATCAGGGAAATGAAAGACGTTAGCAATGTGGACTTCCTGAGACACATGACTGTGTCCTATGAGATGAGTCATCATAATGTTCATGTCTAGACCAATCACAAAGGCATTTGGATTAATTAAGAACTTTCGTATCTTTGTTTTGGCTCTTTCTACACCCCAACAGTGAAGTTGTCATACACCATGGTTAGATACCCTAAGAAAAGTTAGTGGAAGTTTCAGGAGAGGAGAAAAAAGCCTTAATTTTGAATCACTGTGAAGTTTTAATTATTGTACAGGTCTGCATATTCTAATTTCTGAACTGAGACACTAAGCAGTATTTTATAGAAAGAGGAGAGCCATTAAAAGTTTACTTTAAATAAACCTATGAGAAAGATACAGTTTTGTTTTCATAACACCGATTTTGTCCTAGAGTATTAGGTAGATAATAAGCAAAAGTGATTTCAATAAGAAAGCCTAGGCAGAGATAAGTAAAGCTTCTTAAGGAAAAAAAACTACTGTGAGACCCTACATGAGTGAACAGGTGTGAGAGAGGCTGCAAGTAGTAAAGGGACCTGTGTAAGTAAATCTTTTGTACCTGGTAAAACTCAATTTCCCTTTTATTTTAACTAGAGTTTGTTAAAATTGTGATGTCTTAAACAAGGAAGTTATATAGGATGTGAGTCAAGCAGAAAGTTGACAGAGATGTATTTCCTTCAGGGTGATATGGTTCTGGGAAAGTATTTCCAATGAGGATTAAAATACAGGCCTGCTCAGCTTTCCATCACTTTCTTGCTGCCACTCAGATGGCCCCTGACTGTAGAGTCTGGCTTGATTCTACCTCACACTCTTCACAGCCGCTGCAGAAGAAAATCACACAGAGCTTAGAATAACACACAACAACAATGGGAACACATGGACACAGGGAGGGGGAGTATCACACACTGGGATCTGTCGGGGGGGGAAAAAGGGGAGGGATAGTGGGGGGGTGGGGAGTTGGGGAGGGATAGCGTGGGGAGTTCGGGAGGGATAGCATGGGGAGAAATGCCAGATATAGGTGATGGGGAGGAAGGCAGCAAATCACACTGCCATGTGTGTACCTATGCAACAATCTTCCATGTTCTTCACATGTAACCCCAAACCTAAAATGCAATAAAAAAAAAAAAAAAAGAATAACACACAACAATGGCCTGCAGTCTCCAGCTTTGGAGGGCTGAAGAGGTATAAAAAGGAGAGAGGCCTCAAGGCGACAGCCTTGGTGATGCTTGCAATTCTCAGAGTCTTATACAGAACTCTTGTCTTCCAGATCCTTCTTCCACAAATCACTAGCAGTTTGCATGCAGAAGAGTGGTAGTGAGGGAATGGGGATGTCATGGATTCGAGTTGCACAGGTACTGATATGCCTGTCCTGGAATGGGAAATGTCAGCCTCCCAGTTGATTCCATACAGAGATATGGTTGGGGACTACAGGGTAGGGCACTTCTCATCTGCACACTCATTGGTGGTAATGTCTCTGTGTTCCTGGGTATTCGAGAGGACTAGGTAAGATAAAACTTGAAAATCTTCCAGCCATAGTCCCAAGACACAACTTTCTGGACAAAGCGTAGTTTTAAGATAATGATTTATAACATTTGTAGAGTGCTTTACATCATTAATTAACTTGGTGAAATTTCACAATAACTCTATGATATGCATAGTCTATCACAGAAAGGTAAAATGGAGACAACAGAGAAAGGTGTATTCCAGGCTGTGGGTACTTGAAAGGGTTTCACAGGGGAAGATACTTGAAATGACCTTACAGAGGAGGTGGCTGGCTCTCCTGTTCAGGTAAGGAGATAGAGGCAAAGGGAAACCCATACACCCTGGTACAAGCCTGTGACTACACGTGCTGCATAAGCAAATGGCAAATGAAGAAGTGGGGTCGAGCAGAAAGGACCTGCATAAGCAGGGAGATTAGGTTAAAGGGGCAGAGAAATGAGGTCTTGGAAGTCCCTGTGAGCAAGGCCAAGAATAGAGAAATGATCATTCATCAGTGGTTCTAATCTGAGTTTCTCAGAGTGTTGCATGAGCGCCATGAATCCTTGTGTTCATCAAGCGTAGAGAATAGGTAATTTATTTCACTCATTTAGGAACTATTTCAAGTATATATTTATGTCGATATGATTATACAGGTTTATTGTAAAAGCATTACTAGACTCATATAGCTCTTGTGTACTACTTTCTCAATCAAAACATTGTGTAAATATAACTATTATCACATAAGAATGGTTTTAGATTGATAGGTCCTCTATGTGAAACGTTTGGGAACACATCTTTTTTTTTAGGGTTATTGAATGAGTGTCAGGATCACAGTTCAATTTGATGAGGCTTCCTTTGGTATCAGTATGGGGGACGCGTTGCAGAAAGGTTAAATCAAAGGTTGAGATCACTTAGGAGACATTGCTCTGAACCAGGAAGGGTATGGACTGGCTGTGATGATGACTGTGGGATGGAAACGAGGGACTCAACCAAGTGATGCTGTGGAGGTGGAGGGAACAAATCCCAGAGGACTTTAGATGTGAGGAGGGAGCATGACCTGATCAATGGCCCCCAAAAGATGATCACACCCTAATCCTTGCAATCTGGGAAAGGGAGCACTGTCCTAAGATGCTGGTGAGTGATGTAGACACTGAGGAGCTCTCTGAGTGTATGGAGTAGAAAATGTTAATTCAAGCTTGAAACCAGGATATGCACCAGAGTTTATGATAAATGAAAAGTATGCTGGATGTGACAGAAGAGAGAAACCACAGTGGAGAGGTGGCACCAAGCAGTCTGACTGTGGGTCTGACGGGACATCACACTAGGGCTGCTGCTGGGTGGGAACGCAGGGCCAGAATACCCAGGCAAGCTGGGGGTCCCCCTCAGTACACGACCAGCAGGAACATTGTAATTTCTGTGACCCTGTTACCATGGTTTCACTCTCAGCCGCAGGAAGAAAAATCTGTAAGAAATGCAGGATGATTCCTACCAAATATTCCCTCTGAGATGCCTGGACTCAGGCCCCCACTGGTAACAGGATGCTGGTTCTCTGAGACTGATGATCACCCACACCAAAAGGCCACTTCACTATGGGGAAACCATGTTCAATTCAAGGCCCAAGTCTGCAGGATTATAACAAGACCAATGGAGACGTGCAGGGCAAGTGATTTATTAAAGACACTGAAACCTTCACATTCTCCAGTGAAGATCAGGAAATCATTGAAAGACTACGGAAATAAGAGTACAAGTCTTTTCACATCTCAGCTATCACACTTCACTAATACTTCCCCCTGAAATAGAAAAAAAGGAAAGAAAAATTTAGGGTCAGTCGTACTGCTCCTGGAGACAAGGGGTTAACATCCAAGTGGCAGATGAAATTCTGTCCCCCAAGGCAATTGGAAGGGCAGAGGGAGAAACCCAGTGTATGTGGGAAACCAGGGCTTAGACCTGGTGGCCTTACAACACCCATGCCCATGAAGGAGCAGCTTCTCTTTGCCAGGCCAATAGCAGACCCAGGAGTGTGGTCAAAGGTTCTCATGGAAGGGGGATGAGAGGGGTAGACAGAGCAACCAGAAATTGTTTTCCAGGACATTCCAGGACTGTCTCCTGGGACTGTGGAGTCTCCTGTTCTTTGCAATGGGGGGATCCATGACTGAGTGGCCCGGCAGGGCTGAGAGGGTCTCTGGAAAGTGTGACTTCCAGAACACTCCAGTCTCCCTGTGTGGGAATTCTGCCTCCTGGCCCAGGCACTTCTCAGGCCTGAGCCTGCAGTTTCCATGGGCATTTGCAGCTGAACCTCACGACCTAACCCAGAGGTACCCAGGCTGAGGAGTCCCTGGAAAACCTCTGATTTCTTTAGAAAGACAGAGCAGGGACACCCAACTTTCGAGGCACTGCAGGAGACAGAGCAGGGAGGGTCTCAGCCCACTGGCTGTGATCAGGAGAGCTTCGTGAGGAAGGGAGCATAGGCCCTGAGCAGCTGGGAGGGGGGATCCTGGCTCTGCAGAATCTGCAGAGAAGCCCAGCCCTCCAACACTGCATCTATGGGAGACCCAACTCTAGCTCCCTCCCTGCCTTCCTCTCCCCTGTTCAAGGCTCCCACACTCCCCAGAATATTCCACAGTGACTGTGTCCACTATGTGAGGGGGCAGCTCGGCCTCAAGAAAGCTTCCAGGCAGGAAGGCAAACATGCTTGTCCCTTCACCATCCATGCCTGGGCCCCGATTCACTACCCGTGTTCTCAGCACACTCTAGGGACAGGGCATCCAGGTAGGCGACTTGAGGAGGAGGAGCATGCAGGATGCTGTGTGCAGCAGAGTTGAATTCTGCAGGTGAAATGGCAGCACCCACCCTGTGGTCCCAAATGAGACTCTCATGAGGTGACCAGCAAGTCAGGTCTGCCACCACCTGCATTCCCACAAAGCAGGAAGCTGACCTCACTTCACACTGTGCAGTTGACCAGAAGCCTCTATGCATAAAGGAGGAATTACCAGGACTTTCTAAATTTTGTGTCTGTCCTGAAGGGACATCTGATCTGTGCATTTCTTCATTTGCATATTGGCTGCAACAGTTTCTGGAGGTGCATCAAATTTGGCAAGTTGTAATTTGTGCACTTTTGCTATCAAATGAGAAGCTGAAGATCTCAGAAAAAAGGGCTGGACAGACCCCTGCATTGGCTGAAGCACAAAATGAAAATATCATTTATGTTAGGAAGTCGATTTTTCTCCTGTGGCTCTCTGTTGTTAGACTAGTCAGGATCCCCCAGGTTCTATGTTCTCATCCCATTACTTGCTGTTGGCAATGCCAGACCCTCCAGTGTGACTTCATCAAAGTCACACGGCAAGGGGCAGAGCTGTAACTGGAAAATGGGTTTCCTGTTCAAGGACACTCACTACTGTCCATAGGTTCTCTGATTTGAGGAAATTCCCATTTCCGTGTTTAAAAGTATTGTTTTCACTGCCAAGCGACTGATGCCTTATCAGTCTTGAACATGGCTGAAGTGGATCCTTTGTGTAATCCAGTCTCGAAGGATAGAGTCAGAATCATATCAGAGAGCAGAGAAATGAGAGTAAATCTGGAGAAGTAAAGTGATATTTTGAGGATAACTTGAAGACTTTAGGATGATGCCATTGGATACAGACAGAGCTAAGTGGTAATTTGAAATAATAATAAGATCATCAGTTTGAGCACATAACAGAAGCTTAGGGAATAGTGATTGGCCCCTTTATTCAACTGAAATGTCGAGAATCATAGAGAGGGTGAGAGAAGAAAACTGGGGCTCGTCCTTTCCCCCTCTGGGAATTGTGGGGAGACCTGCTTTGCATTTCCAAGCCCCGCAACTCTTTCACAAACACTGTCCATCCAGGAAGTCTTGTACTGGGTTCCAGTGTAACCCCTGACTTGAAAATATGAAGCTATGGAGAGAACTTAGAGAGGGTGGGACCAGAGGCAACACAGGGATAGCAGAAGAGATCCAGAAATGCAGAGGAAAGAGAAAACTTAGAAAGACTCAGTTAGTCCTAGAGAAGACTGAGAGACGAGACACCCCAAAAATTGTGGCAAGAATGTCTAGAATTCACTATAGAAAATAGAAGCTGCAATGCTCACGATTATACCAGTTCTACCACCATTACCGGCAGGACCCCTAGAAAACTAGGAGGACTTCTGAACACATATTGAGTGCTGCTTGTTTTCGCAGTCCATCTCTGAATAATAATTCAGAGATTCAGAGACCACTATTTCTTCATGGACTGGGAGCTCTCCAAGGATCCTTCCAGATGTAACATTTTATGGGTCTGAATTTACAACTTAAGAAGCTATGAACTCAGTTGGCCTCAAAAGGCTTGATGGAGGAGAATGACAACTACGGTGATCGGCTGTGCATCCACAGCTAGACTCCTGACAAGTTATCCCACGCCACTCCCATGGCCACTCCTGGTGGAAGCTCTAAGCACCAGTGACAGGAGGTGGCTCGGGGAGTGTGAGCATCCTGCCCAAGGTCAAAGAGCTGGGAAGTGGTGGAGCCCAGATTCACCGCAGACCTTGCATTTCATCATCTGACACAGATGTCATCCAGGAGTGAAGCTCAGGCAGAAAAATTTCTAACAGTTGCCTGTATTGATTTTCTGCAAAACTTCCTAGGTGTTAGACAGTGGAAGAAATAGCCCTGAACCTTATATGGGGTTTGTTCAACAAGCACAGAAAAGGTTTAGATTTTAGTTGTTGAAGACCTGGACTCCAGCCTGAATAGGTGACCCTGTGCTCAGAGGAAGGTGCTTCCTGGGGCTGGTGCTGGACTCATGATGACTGCACTCATCCTCATAAAGGCAAAGGGCCAGCGTGACCAGCAGGAGACACAGACAGCCTCCGTGGTGTTGTATTCTGCTGTGAGCTCAGCTTTAGCAAACAATGAGTGATTTGGACTCCACAGCAGGAGCCTGTGGTGCTGTGGAGCCCAGGGCTATTTGTACCTAGGGAGCCTGGCTGGTCCTGCCCACAGGGACACTTGGCAAGTCACAGGCCTGGCTCCCGGCCCTCTCTTCCTAGCCAAGGCTGCTGCCATCCATCAGTGTCACCTCTCTGCACCTCCCTGCATCCCAAGTGGGGTGGGGCACAGGAGGGCAGCCCTGCGGGAACTCTGCTCTGTGCTCCAGGTGAGTGTTCAGGTGCCTCTGGAAATGTTCCCAGTATCCTCAATTGCTTCTGGCTTTCGATGCGTATGTCTTCATTCTTTGTGTCAGTGCAGGGGCTCAGGAAGCTGGAGGGCTGTGCTTTGGTTATGGGAGAGCAGGCACATATGGGTCCAGTTTTGACTCCCCCTCTGCCTTTCTCACAGCTGGCTACATGTTTCAGTTGCTACATGTCAAACAAAATCAAGGTGACAGTCTTCACTACATAGGTACCTTAAAATACATCTCACCTTGAGTGTAAATTAGTTCAACCATTGTGGAAGACAGTGTGGCAATTCCTCAAGGATCTAGAACTAGAAATACCATTTGACCTAGCAATCCCATTACTGGGTATATTAAATTATTCTACTATAAAGATAGATGTACATGTATGTTTATTGGGGCACTGTTCACAATAGCAAAGACTTGGAACCAACCCAAATGCCCATCAATGATAGACTGGATAAAGAAAATGTGGCACTTTTCTTTATCCTCAGGATACACCATGGAATACTATGCAGCCATAAAAAGGATGAGTTCATGTCCTTTGCAAGGACATGGATGAAGCTGGAAACCATCACTATCAGCAAACTAACACAAGAACAGAAAACCAAACAACACATGTTCTCACTCAGAAATGGGAGTTGAACAATGAGAACACGTGGACACAGGGAGGGGAACATCACACACTGGGGCCTGTTGGGGGGGTTGGGGTGCTAGGGGAGGGATAGCATTAGGAGAAATACCTAACGTAGATGATGAGGAGATGGATATAGACAACTACCTTGGCATGTGTATACCTATGTAACAAACCTGCATGTTCTGCACATGAACCCAGAACTTAAAGTACAATTTAAAAAAAAAATGCATCTCACCTTTGGGGGATATCCTTGGGAAAATGACTGCTGCACCTGTTCTCTAGGTTGCCTCACTTTGAGGCCAGAGTCTTTGTCTATGGGGAGTTGTCAACATGGCCGAGATTCACATTTTCTCTCTATTAAAAGCAAACCTCCTGTTAACATCTACCCACACACATCTCAACCTAAGACTGATGTAGTGATTAAACATCCAACTCTTTTTTCTCAGAAAGATTTGGGGGGTGTCTAGAGCCTATCACACATCAGATGTATTGAGAGCTCTTTGCTCTGGGGCTCCAATCAGGGAAGATGATGGAAAGGAGCAGACAGGTGAACAGGGTGGGTGCCCACTTCCCCCTTTTCCCTGGGTTCGAGTTTTCCACTTCAAGCCTGGCTGTGCTGCCTGAGCCATCCCAGTTTGGGGTCAGTGAAGGCAGCCCCCAGCCTCAGCAATACACACCCACACGCCCTTCCACTGTGGTGCCATCATGTGGGTGTGAGGACATCACCGGCAGTTGCTTGCTCAAATGAAAGTACATTTGAGAAGAGTCACAGCTCAGGCCAAAAGTTTTCATTCTCAGCTGTACAACCAAATCACTTGGAAGCTTTTTAAATATATGGACCTCCAGACTTTCCTCTCTGAGGATTATGATCTAATCACTCAGGGTTGAGGCCCAGACCCCTGTGCTATTTAAAGCTCCTCCAGGCCAGGTGCGGTGGCTCACACCTGTAATCCCAGTACTTTGGGAGGTTAAGGCCAGTGGATCAGTTGAGGTCAGGAGTTTGAGACCAGCCTGACCAATATGGTGAAACTCCATCTCTGCTAAAAATACAAAATTAGCTGGACGTGGTGGTGCACGCCTATAATCCCAGCTACTCAGGAGGCTGAGGCAGGAGAAGCACTTTAACCCGAGAGGCAGAGGTTTCAGTAAGCCAAGATCGTGCCGTTGCACTCCAGCCTGAGCAAGAAGAACAAAACTCCATGAAACAAACAAACAAACAAACACCCTTCCAGTGATTCTGATGGGGAGCAGAGTTGAGAACCGTGCAGTAAGACCTTTATGAAGGAAGGGAACCTAATGGGCTGTGTCATCAGAAACACCTTGGCAGGTTTGGTTCAGTCTCAGCTGAGGGCAACAGTGGCTTTCGATTCCATCACACAGCATGATGAGGGAGTCCCTGAGCCAGCTCTGCCACTACCACCAAGGAGTGGGAGGTTCACTGGTGAGGCTCACAGCTTAGGAGCGTTCAAATCTACGTCTAAATGCTCTTGAACCTTAGGAAAATTACTCAGTTTATATAAACGGATTTTTCCTCTTTGTGGAAGTAGGCAAATAATGGTGCCTACAACATTGGGTAAAAGTTACCCATGTCTGACACACAGTAAATTCTCAGCAAATATTAACTACTATTATCTTGTTCCATTTGTCATAACTGTCATGGTTTGCCACTAGTTCCTAGTTTAAAGCACAGCTAAAATCCATGACATCACCTACTTTCAGAACTACAAGGATACCTAGATCCACCATTTCTCTCTGAAAAAATGGGGAAGGAAACCCAGCTTATGGTCTCTGGGTCTACAGACCCATGGACGTGGGCTTCAGGACTGAGACCTCTTTTCAGCAGACAGGTCTGTGAGGCATTCTCCCTATCTGTAGACTGGAGGTTGTCCTGGCACAGGCTTGAACTTCACCTCATCAGCGTACAGTCCGCAGGGAAGATGTGTATCTCTCAGAGAGGATTCAGATCCACCCCTTCTGGCAGGGGTGGATGCTGAGGTCCTGAGGCAGGGATTAATGAAGAGCCCTGGAGACTGAAGACAGGAGTGGCACCTGGCAGGAAGGACACTGCTGGTCAATGGCTCTGGCCCCAGCACTGACTGTGTGGAGAGCTGCGGGAGGAGCTGGGGCACCTACGTGGTGATCAGCCCAGGGCCCGACCTCAGTGTCAGGGGCTGGATGTGGTGTCTAGAGACCACTGAATGAGACTGTGCAGGTCCAGGACTGCAAGTGGCTGGAGTTACATCATCTGTGTTAGCAGGTTGGAAATAATTTAGATCACACAAATCCTGTTCTGTGACCATAATTGAGTCCAATTAAAAATCAAGAGCAGAATAACAAGAAATTCTCCAATCACTTGAAAATTAAACTCCCTACTGCTCAATGATCAATGGGTCATTAAATACTTTTCAAAATTGTTGTAAAAGTGTCTGTGTCCGGCCCTGAGCTGTGAGGTATGGGCAAGCAGGGACAGTGGATAAACCCTTCTCTACTCCTGCCTCCTGCTGAGATGGTTGGGGATAATGCTGTTTCGCTTCCTAGAGGCCATCTGGTTTGTTGAGAGGATCAGAATCTGTGAAACACAGCATCAACCTCTTGCATTACAAGGCCTGGGATGACATCCTCTTCCTCTCTTTACGTTTTCTTCTTACAGCCAACTATGGATGCATCGGGATGCCTGGAGTCATGCACTCTGTGATCACCTCTGTATCACTGGCACTGACCTAAAGTTCCTTACAAGGGCCTGTCTTCTATTTCACTTTCATTTCTAGGTTTCTCTCCATCTAAGGTGAGGGATTTGAGATGGAATGATCCGTAGACAGAGCTTGGACATCAACCTCAATTGCGCTATCATCATGAATGTGATGAGTGTCATTCCTACCTGCAGGATTGCCAACTGCTACCTGAAGACAAGCAGCCCCAAATGTGTGGTCATCTCCCTATGCTTGTGTCCTGCCAGGACCTAAGCCAAGCTATTCATGCTTTTGGTAGTTCTCCCTGTATTTTCTCCATATATTCTCTTGTCTTCAGCTGGATGCTTGTCCAATTATTCTAGAGTGCAACTCACAGGGGCCCAATGTGGCAACAGTGATGCTTTATTTATTTATTATACTTTAAGCTCTGGGGTACATGCGCAGATCGTGCAGGATTGTTACACAGGTATACACATGCCATGGTAGTGGTTTGCTGCATAGTGGTGCTTTTTCTATGTTTCTCTCTGCCCTTCTTCCTTCTTTTGCACTGATTGGAATGTGTTTAATCTCATTTTTTCCTGCAGCAGTCTAAAACTTATATGTGTTCTTGATATTTTTATTCATAAATATTATCTTAATTTTCCTTACCAAAAAAAAATATTTGATTACAGGTACCAGGTGAGTTAATACTAAACCACAATTTATGATCTATCCTATGCCTCTAGGAAGTGAAAGAGCATTGTCCCCAGCCATCCCAGCAGAAGTCGAGAATTTTCATCCCATTGAGGAATTACCCAGGGGATATTCCCTCAAATAATACCTTGTCAAATAATGTCCAGCAGTGATTTCCTTTGAGCGGTGCTCTGAACCTTCAGTTTTTCCCTGCTTGGGTCTTGACCAAAACAAGCTTTCATGGTGGCTGTCAAAAGTCACCTGGTATGGTCACTGTAAACAAATTGGAATCTCATCTGCTGCCAGCATAGCCACCATGGAGTCCTGTGTGCTCCACTGAGCCAGGACACTGGAAGGTCAGTGATGATTCTTTCAGGCTCATTTACTGGAGCAAGTCTGTTTTTGATTATTGGATGCCCCCTCTTCCTGAGCCTGTTGCCTCTCTAGGAAGCGTATGGCCTCCTCAACAAAGGGACCAGGGCCATCTCTAAAGAGATTTATATTTTCTGCTACCCATGTGCCCATCTTCAAGTTCCTAGCTCTGAATCTTTTCCCTTCTCCTTCCTTTCAGTATCTTAAGACAATGAGTGTGGGCTATGGTTTGGGGAAGGTGCTGTGGGGAGAGTCTCATGATGACTTCATTTATTTATTTTTTTGAGACGGCGACTCGCTCTGTCGCCCAGGCTGGAGTGCAATGGCATGATCTCAGCTCACTGCAACCTCCGCCTCCCAGGTTCAAGCAATTCCCCCCGCTCAGCCTCCTGAGTAGCTGGGACCACAGGTGCACGCTGCCATGCCCAGCTAACTTTTTGTATTTTAGTAGAGATGGGGTTTCATCGTGTTGCCCAGGCTGGTCTTGAACTCCCGAGTCAAATCCACCTGCCTTGACTTCTCAAAGTGCTAGGATTACGGGCATGAGCCACCGCACCCAGCCTTCATTATGACTTTTGTAGGTCACAGGTATTATTGCCTTCATGGGCCACTTCTCCATAAGAACTTGTTAAACATTGTATTTTATAACTGCATTGGTCAAATGATGTGTATATCTCTGGCTAGATTCATTGATAAATATTTATCATTATTATTATACTCACTTTAGAAAATGATTTTTTAAATTATGACATTTTCATGGATTCTTATAAGGTTTGTGGGCCTTAATCTCTGCACTTGCCTTACCTGATAGAGAGAGTCGGCCCTGGTGGAGGCAAGTTGTCGTGAAAAACAGGGTCTTCCTGGGTAAGGGGATGGCCCCGGAAGAAGAGGGACAGGCTGAGGTAGGAGCAGAGCAGGTGGCAATAACTACCCCTGGTGACAGGAATCCTGGAGGCAGGACATGAAGGAGACCCCAGGTTCCATTTAAACATCCCCTGCTGTACTGGGTCCCTGCACAGCACACTCGCTCCCCCTCCACCCTCACGGCCTTCACAGCTCACTCTGCGGCAGAGGAGGATGGACCCCATTCCCACTTCAGGGACAGGACTGAGGACATTGAAAATTTTAACATGGGTGCTGTTAAACTCAGTAATCTCATATTGCATAGGATTCAAATAATAATATAATATGGTTAGAAATAGCATTTTCATGTAGTACTTTATATATTAAAACTGAGGCCAAAATCTATGATGAGGAAAAATTTTACAAAATATAAATTCCAGTCAGGAGCCACCCTGCTTTGCAGGCCTCCACTCCCGGGCTGGCTCTGGCCCAGGCCCTGCATGTCTCGGGGAGGCCCAGAGACAGCGCAGAGGAGCCTGGCATTGCCAGAGGGATCAGCGTGGACAGGAGGACTGGAGTGAAAGCAGGACCTCTGAGCAAAACCCCTGCCTCAAAGCCCAGAGCCTGAGGACCCCAGAGAGAGTCGACTGGGGAGGTTGTGGGATGGGGGCAAGGAAACGCTTCAGAGAGAGAGGACCAAGGCTTAGAGGACAGACTGAGGAAGCAAGTGCTTCACTGCGTCTTCAATCCATGACCACGCGCTCTTTAATTGTGTGTGTGTGTGTGTGTGTGTGTGTGTGTGTGTGTGTGTGTGTGTAATATGTGAGGCCATCTAAAGCCTCTTTTCTATGCCAGAACAAAGATAAACTTTAGTTTTTGCAGTCAATTTATTGAAATGAACATGTATAGCAGGTTCAACCATTGTCTTGCCGTTTGTAGTAAAAAGACATAAGAGAGAAAAGGTGTGGTTTATAGCAATCCGTGATTGGTTTCTCACCATCCTCTGCAGTCCCATGAGCCAAAGGTCTTGTGGAAAGTTAAAAGTTATCACAAAAACGACTGTCATATATTGCCTGCTAGAAAGCAAAAACAGAGACATCACTTAGATTTTCTGTTCTGCACTCTCCAACAAAACCTTGAAAAACAGAAACTTATTTTTTCCCAGTGTTTTCAACAAACATCTGGCATCAGAGACAGTGAGGGCTAGAAGGAGAAGAGCTATTGATTCTGGATCATTTCCCCGCCATGGACTTTTAAAATATTTTTTCTCTGTGTTTGTTGTTCTTTGAAATAACGTCTTCAACAAATATGTGACTGTATTACCTATTTTCACAGGATTGTTAAAATCTTAGCTCAAATGCAAAAAAAAAAAAAAATTGTGAGTCTTTGAGTTCTTATATAACCCTCCACTGTGGAAGTATTGGCAGCAGTCTGCCAACATTACAACGGTAATTGTGCTGTATTGGTGAGGTAGACTATGATTAGTCTAAGGAAGCTTTTAAAGAAAAATATCCAATCACTGTTCACTACAGTTGATATTTAGTTTTTAACAAATTATTAATAGTGGCAAAATGTACATCTCATAAAATTTGCCATTTTAAGTGTACAGTTCAGGAGTGTTCTGTATATTCGCACAGTTGTGCAACTCAACTCTAGAATTTGACCGTTTTGCGCACCTGAAACTCTGGACCCATTCAACACGACTCCCCCTTCTCCTCTGCACTCAAGCCCTAACAACCGCCATTTTTTTTCACTGTCTCTGAGTTTGACTCTCCAGATGCCCGTGTGCACGGGTCATGCAGCAATTGTGTTTCTGTAACTTCTTGCTTCACTCAGTGCAATGTCCTCAAGGTTGATCCACGTTGTAGAGATGTCAGGATTTCCCCCAGGTGATGCTCACTTTCATCCTTCTAGAAGTGTTTGGTATATTTCTAACTTTTCTACCGTGGAAGGATTAAAGAAGACTTTCAGCATAGGAAATAAATGCTAGAGAAAACCCTCAATAATATACATGTATAATTAGAAAGAAACAAAACGATTGGTTTCTGTTTGAGACAATTCTTTCCTCCAGGGTGGTTTCATATCCATGAGCTACACTTGTCTATTGAATAGTTCAAGGTTTCTCATCATTTATGCTAACAAGTTATAATTGCCTGTAAGTACATTTTAAATTCTTTTTATTTAAGATGTATAGAATCTTGCTCAAATGGTGTTTTTCAAACTCTATCCAAAAGTAGGACATTTTAAAGAACGCTTTTACAATTTTTTTTTTTTTTTTTGGAAAAAGAACTTTTCTCTGCAGATTGGTCTATAGGTGTGGGTCTTCTGGAAAATTTTTTTTCTCTAGAGAGTAAACATGTGTTTGTTTGTATGTGTGTGTCCGAATGTGTTTGTGTGTGTCTGTGTGTTTCTGTGTTTGTGTGGTTGTGTTTGTGTCTGGATGTTCATATGTTTGTGTGATTGTGTCTGTGTGTTTGCATGTGTCTGGATGTGTGCATGTGTGTTTCTGTGTTTGTGTGATTGTGTCTGTTTGTGAGCATGAACTAGAGAACTCTGGGGGATAGGTAAGCCTTTCCCTGATCCTTCTTTTTCCTCTCTTGGCCTACTCATTTATCATCCACTGGGGATTCTCTGAGTGGAGTGACAATCCAGGGGCCCCATATGTTTTTCTTGATGGCAAAGTCATTAGACTAACCATCCAGCTAAATTAACCAATGTAAGAAAAGGCTTGTTCACCAGTGTCTTTAGCATTGTCAGTGAGAAATAAAGAGCCCACTTGTCCCTGGTCAGCGGATTTAAAAAGTGTGTAAGAAGAAAATGAAATTACCATCAACACGCCAACATTGTCCAGAGTTTCACCAGATTGGTTGAGAAAACATTGCTTCAATTCATCTATGGCATTTGCAGTGGCATCATTGTCTATGAACTCTTGAAGAAATTCTTTGTATTCGGTCTCAGACACTTCTGGATCGATTGTCTTGGAAATCGCCTCCTCCACTAAGGGGGAGCCAGAGCCTAGAGAGGACGGACAAGGAAACAGGCTTGGTATGGAAGCCGTGAGAGGCTTGGGGCAGACCTGTTACCTTCCTCGTTCTGACAGCCCAAGAGAATACAGACTCAAATACAGATAATGATGCGGAATCTAGAGTTGTCAATTCTGGGAAGAAACTTCAGGCTCTAACATTTCCTGTGAGCCCTGCAACTTCTA
The DNA here is from genome assembly GCA_036589455.1 of Ateles fusciceps. Lineage (NCBI taxonomy): Eukaryota > Metazoa > Chordata > Mammalia > Primates > Atelidae > Ateles > Ateles fusciceps. Next base: position 23,353,488 of record JAZHEH010000681.1, on the reverse strand, counting down.
CCTCTCCTCTCCCCAGCTCAGAAAAACTAAGCCCCGTGAGGCTCCAGTTAATGAGAAAATTTGAGAAATGAAACACTCGGACTTGGAAGGATTCCTGAAGATTATTTGGTCTTCCTTGGTTCAAATTCAGGCAATGCTTCACTGTTACCATTCAGAGCATCACAAAAGATTTCCAAGTATTTTAGGCCAGGTGCAGTGGCTCACACCTATAATCCCAGCACTTTGGGAGGCCGACGTGGGTGGATTGCCTGAGCTCAGGAGTTCAAGACCAGCCTGAGCAACACAGTGAAATCCCGTCTCTACGAAAAATTAGTTAGGCATGGTAGGGCGCACCTGTGGCTCCAGCTACTTGGGAGGTTGAGATGGGAGGATGGCTCGAGCCTGGGAGGTGGAAGTTACAGTGAGCTCACACGGTGCCACTACACTCCAACCTGGGTGACCCAGTGTCAAAAAAAAAAAAAAATCCAAGCATTTAGACGAATGGGTCTAGAACATTGTTCATTAGTTCTGTTGACTCTAACTGCAATAACAAAGAATGTAAAACGGAACCTCTTGTTTGTGAAGATATTTGAGGTGGCAGCTCCTGCAGGGTGTTGAAGACTTGGGTTCATGTGAACTGGCTGTGCTCTTGGCTTGGCTGCTTTCTAGTTAGCTGACTACGAGCTTGTCACCCTTCTATTCACAAAGCCGGAATCCAAACCCTACCGCATTGCCTGCACCTACCTCGTGCACCAGTGAGGCAGGGTTCGGATTCCAGCTTTGTGAATTGCATGAGGCACACTACCTATGGGACCTATGGGTGTGAGTTCTACTCCCCGGTCTGCCTTTAGCCTGAAGGAACTGGCACAGAAAGGGCATCCCAGAAACACTCAGATCAGCTCTGAGAACACAGAGTGGGTCCCACAGGGTGAGAGACACTGCGTCACACTCTGCAGCTGGGGCATTCTGTCCCAGGAAGTTTCCTGGTTCCTTCCACATTCAGGGAGACTCATGACTGTTTCATTGTCTGTGGGTCCAGACGCCATGGGGCCTTCATTAGTGTCTCTCTCTTGCCCCACTGAAAAAGATAATTTCAATAATCATTCCTGAGACTTACCCTGGTGTCCATGGTCACTTTGGCCATAGTGGGTCACACTGAATGCAAAGAGACTCTGCGTGTAGCTCCAATGTAGGGGAAAGCCCACGAAAGACTACGAGCTTGATTGCCTGGAAGTAATGGGGATCCTAAGACCTGTTATACCTACAGCTTTTGTACTGGGGCTGATCTATGCTGAGAATTGGGGAGCAGGAGTTCTTCCATAGAGGCCCAAGTGACAACCCCTGGCGCTGAGGCAGCCCTCTCTGCCCAGAACTCACCTGCATAGCAGTGCAGTGGGAGGGCCGCCAGCATGAGGACCATCAGCAGCTTCATGGTGAGGCAGCCGCTGTCAGCGTTCGGTCGCGAGTGGCAAGGATCAGGGAAGCCGCGGTGGAGGTGAACACCCAGCCCTGCTGTATTTATTCCCCCAGAGAGGCATCTTAATCCCTCCCAGGAATGAGGCAGTCAATCTGGCATGGGACCAGTAAACAGGAGCACGCACCAAGGGGAAACACAGCCAACCTGTGTGTAGAAGCTTCCAGCTGCTCCTCCTCTTTTTGTATTCCTTCTCCACCCACTTCCCTTCCTTTTCTTCTCCATCTCTTCCTTCAAGGTGAGAATGACAGCGTCATGTCCTGTGAGTCTGTGCCTGCTTATCCCAGCAGCGGAGCTAGGTGCAATACCTCACACCTCCTCTAGGGGACAGGCTTTTCTCATCCACTGACATCTTGCTTTCAGAAAGGGATGTCTGAAAAAGCTCTAACTTTTGTGGAGAAATGTAAGGCCATCCACCTTCCGCTGAAAGTTATTTTCACAAGGATTATCTCAGTTAATTATAAATGGATTGATAACTTTATTTCTTTGGTAACTTTTTAGGGTTTTCCATCCACTGATTGAAAGGATGCTGTGAATTAGTAGAGTAACTGATGGGCGGGGCAGGCAGTGCTGGGCCATGGTTGGGGGTGATGGGATGTGGAATCAGGGAGGAGGGTTTGGACTCTGGATGCAACTTGCAGTCCTGCCATGTCCTTGCTGGTCTCTCTGAGCATCCTTCCTTTTCATCACTTGAAGAAGAAAAAGAGGCAGGATGGAATAGCATGCAGAATTTGTATAAGGACAATAATTGCTTCATGGAAAGACTGTTTCACACAGCCCAGTACAAAGCAGTCGCATATAAAGAGAAGGCTTCATCTGCGCATGTATCCATCCATCTTTAAATAAGTACTGAGCATCTCCTATGACCTGTCACTGAACTACACACCATAAATTCAGTTACAGGTGCAATTTAGAACAGGTTCTTGCTTTTGTGGAGCTGACTTTCCAATAAGGGAGGCAACAAGCATCCTGCCACATAAAAGAGATATGGGAAAGTAGTAATCACTGCAAAGGACACAAAATATCCACAACAGCAAAATGATATGGACGGACTGCTGAGGGGAGGAGGCTATGCCATTTCAGCGGACACTTGGATGAGTGGACAACAGTGTCCAGTGACAGATCCAGGGAAGAATGTTCCATGAAGAGGGAATGACAAGGTCAGAGACCAGAGGGCAGATGGCACTTGGCCAGGTAAGGAAGGCAAGGAACGTGGCCACATGGGATCAGGAGGACAGTACAGCCTCATGTGACAGAAAACCCACTCCTGTTTAATTAGGGGCATGGCGAAGGTCATAGGAACAAGAAATACAAATGTCTCGGGTGTTTTGTAAAAGAAGATATGGATGAGAGAGCCAGAGAGATGAATCGGTTCTTCACTTCCCGTGGATGCATTATTTGCTGTCGTGATTACTCATGACATCTTTCTTTCCATCATTCAGCTGGAGCCTAAGATACTCTCAGTTGAGAGCAAAATTGGTCTGGGAAGAGGCTAGAAAAGAAGGGTTCTGCACTTACGGGTATACTTTCACCCAGCTGGCCAAGGCTGGCATCCTTCTTCCATAAGTGAAGTGAAAAACTTTGATCAAGAAATGAGAGACCTTCTCCTTGGCCAGGACTTAATGGGGCTCTGCCTGATGCCCCAGTCCTTATGGACCTTCCCTGTTTCCCACAGACACAAACGCTCACCCAGTGGTATCTGGCCCATCTAAAATCAACTCCCCCACACCACCTACATGGTGCCCCACCAAAGAGATGGTGTTTTCTTTCATCTGTTGTATCCAGATCTGACAGTGATCATTTTCCAATGAGTCACAAAACATACCTGGCCCAAGAGACTCACTTGCAAGCCATCATTTGCAGGGAGAGAGAGGAGAACCAGGAGGTAAAAACACTGTACTGCTGGTCCAATTTTTTCTCTTCCCCAAAGGGTCTTTTATTCAGGTCCCTAATTCAGTTCAGAAACTGGAGACCAAGGGTCCATCAGTCTTCAGTGTTTCTGTGACAAGTGTTTACTGAGCCCTTACTATGGTGAAGCAACAGGTCATTCACACATTCTATCTAGAATGAGCTTGTGTCTTGGGAGGGGGGAAAGTATGCCTTTAAAAAAGGCAGACATCTACCCTGGCCTTGGGCTCACAAAAGAGCTGAGATATAGAGACATGTTGGCAAATGAAAGGCATTGCCCTACTTAATATGAAATAGCAATGTTGTTTGAAAGTCATCTTTTCTCAGTGATTTCTGTATTTGCACAGAAAAGGCTAGAAAAGCCAGCCCTAGAAGCTGCATCTCTGCTGAGTTCTGCAGCCCTTTTTCTTCACAGGCCCATGGCTAATGGCTCCTGAATGAGGACCCCAAGCCAGACTGACCGCCTGTGTTCACATCCCCAGCTCTCCTGCTTGCTGAGGGTTCCACAGTGGCAGGAGATTTAACTCTTTGTGTCCCCTTCAAAACGGAATCATAGAATGGTTGTGACTCATAAGTAAAGTAAAAATGGTAAGGTACTGGGAACAGTGCCCGGTGCAGAGTCGGGGATGTCTAAATGTCAGCCGCTCATCATCTTTTCCTATTATTTAGAGTTGTGTTTATCATTCAACTCCTAGGACTACCAGGCTCGTCGCAGAACACTGGAAAATTAGGCTGCCCTTAATATTCTCCAAAATATATCACAATAACCATAGTTCAACAAAGCAAAATCACTTAACTTGGAAAATAAAGCACTGTGTTGTGATCCATGCTTAGGTATCTTTTATCCCAGTCCATTTAAAAGAGTTCTTTTTTTTTTCTTTTATTTGTTGATGATACAACCAGGAAAAAAGCTGAAGACCATCTATTACAATGAGGTAATTTTGTGATATCTGCCATCATGAGCCAGAGAGATCACTGGGGAACAAACACACAGCAAAGCGGGAAATTTATTGACCCTCACTGATAGAGGAACTCTGTCCATAGTACCGAGGAAGAAGATTGTAAGTTACAGTTTTTGCAGACTCCTCTAAATACCATAGGTAATGCCACATAATTGCATGTGATCAGAAGTGAGTCATTATTTTTTATTTCTTTAGCTGAATATCTGAAAGTTGAGTACTGGCAATTGGAAGATTACTTATCCGAATTTCTTAAAGTACTATATTATAAATTAATGACTCACAAAGTATGGTCCAGGTACTGCCTGTTATTTCCAAGGACCTCACAGTTATAAGGGTCAGAACTATGTAATTTAAGTGTTTTTAATAGATTATTGCTTGTTTGTCATGTAGCATAAGTCAATTAGTTTTCCATAATATTTGATAGATGTCACCTTCTAGGTGTCGCATTAAATCAGCTCTAGACTCGCAGCAAGTCAATCTGCTTTTCTTTATCAGCAGTAACAAATGAAGAGACTGAGTGGGTGAAATGAAAGATGCCTTGAGCACCAAAATAAGATCAAAACTTTGAGAACTAGTGGATCTTTTTTTAAAGACAATTAATTAATTTCACTTGAGCACCACCTAGTGGAAATTTTAAGAAATACATTGGATTTTTCCTGTCAGTCTTTTTTATTTTCAACTTACAGTGAGTTTATTGGGATGTAACCCCATTGTAAACTGAGATGCATACACTTTATAAAATGTTCAAGGCTTAAGATTTCTGACACCAAGCAGCAGAAAAACAAATGATGAACATAATACATGATTTCTAGGTTAAATTCCAGGAATTTAAAAAGTACTAATGAAGCACAAAACTCGCTATTATTAAGCAACATTTAAACATATATAGAGCAAGTGAGCAAGCTCTGGAGAATTAAGAACAATTGCTAATAAAAGAGTTAAAAGTAAAAAAACATAGAATAGAAAAGATGAAAAAAAAACAGGAAAGATTCAATAGAGAATTCAGCAGTTCTAGAATCTAATAGAAGCTCCAAAAATAGAGAACAGAGAAAACTTGGGAAAAAATTATTAAATATAAAAAACAATCCTAGGGACCAAGGGGAAAAAAAAAGACAATCTCCAAAGCACTCTACTACACAAAATTAAAAGGCCCATTCATCATTCTGAAATTGAAGACGACCAATATCTTTTAGGATCTTTTAAATAAATTAACATTGAACATGGAAAGGTAATATGAGAAAGGCATGTTTCTTCTCCCAGCAAAACAACACAGCAAAACCACTACAAACAGGGTAAACAAATTGCTCAAAAAGAGTGTGATCCAAATTTAAAGCAAACTGGTATGTGGAACGGCTTTGCGCAGCTTTCATTTACCTGTGACATTTATTCTCCCTGCAGATACATTAGTCATAAAATTAGGCAATCAAGACTGTGTTAATTGGCCCATTCAGTGAACAATATTTATATACACACTGGCTATTTTCAATTTTAGAACCTGTGGCTATAACAAGGGAGACTTTATGTGAATTATGAAATTAACTTCATGTGAATTATGAAATATTAAAACTAAAATTTAAATGTTAACCTGTGGATATAACAAGGGAGACTTTACAGTTATAGAAGAAAATGCAAATGTTAACTTGGGAAATGTAAATGTGCAGTTTACAGATGACAAACAGAGGAACGGAAAAGTTGCCTTTAAAATCATCTCACAAAGTATGCTTCTAAAGTGAGTCAGAGATGTATATTAAAACTTTACGTATCTAAAGTCAATAGATGTCTCAAGTTGGTGAGATAAAAATACAGGTTGAGCATCCCTAATCCAAAAATTCAAAATCCCAAATGCTCCTAAACCTGAAACCTTGAGCACCAATGTAATGTCATAGATTGTCCACATGGGTGACTGAGATAGTGACACCTTAGTTTTGGGATGGCTCAATGTACACAAACTTTGTTTCATGTATAAAATTATTTAAAATATCAAAAATTATCTTCAGGTTGTATGTGAGGTATATATGAAACAAATGAATTTCATGTTTAGACTTGGGTCCCATCTCTAAGATCTCTCATTATATGCTATGCAAATATTCCAAAATCCAAAAAAAAAAATCTGACATCTGAAACATTTCTGGACCCAAGCATTTCAGATAAGGGATACTCAACCTGTTTATGATGGCAGTGAACAGAAATGATTGTCGGATGTGGAATGGCAATTTAGAAGGGGTGGAACCGAAGAATACTGCTTTCCATTATAAATGCTTCTATAGCATTTTATTTTCTAATTTATGTGTGTTACTTTGATAATTTTTAAAGAAACTGTTCAAACCTATACCTTGAAATTAGGAAAGTAATTGAACATAGGGACATTTGCAGTTCATCTGTAATGGTGGTAAACAGATGTATGATACATTCCCTTTCATTTTTTATATTTGATTCAGTAACACTATTATGGTAATCTGACAAATCAAGCAAGAACTTAAAAGAATCAATTCAGAAGGATCAATCTGTAAAAAAAAAAAAAAAAAAAAACAAGGCAATGAGAAAATAAGACTGGCCTATACTCTTCCTAAACAAAACTAGAAAATTAAGAGACATACCAAATATTACAAATAACAATGCAAACACCTTCATTCATTTAGCCTTTCCCAGAAGTGAGATAACAGAATAAAGGTGAAATATTTCCTATATTTTTATTAATCGAACTTCGCTTTTTGAGTTTCTATGTTCTTTGTGTTCCTCTATTGGTATATCCCCATATAAAGAACATTGATAACCACTGTGGTCACAGTAATTTTTTCCTTTCTACTTTTCATTTTTTTATATAGGCAACTAATCCTTCCTTTAGTGATCAAATCTATTGTTTCCTTTGTGATTTCTGTTCCTTAGCTTAAAGCCAGCCCTTCAAAGGGGTTGGCCATTTAAATTTTAGTTTTAATATTTCATAATTCACATGAAGTTAATTTTGAATATAGAATGAGGTAGGCATCTATCCAGTTATCCTAACACTATCTGTTGATATGCCCTCCTTTTTCGTATGTGATGCCTCATTTATTAACTAAATTCCTGTAATAAGATATACATCAGGGACGTGTCATTTTGGATTGTTTAGGTGAACAGTAACAATACCAATCATTTTTGTCTCCTCATTATTTACACCTCATTGGGTGTTAAACATTTGGGTTCGTTCATTTAACAATTTATTAAGAACTTCAGGCCAGGTACAGTGGCTCATGCCTGTAATCTTAGCACTTTAGGAGGCCAAGGTGGGCAGATCATGAGGTCAGGAGTTCGAGACAAGCCTGGCCAACATGGTGAAAGCGCATCTCTACTAAAAATATAAAACTTAGCCGGGCATGGTGGTGCACATCTGTAGTCCCAGCTACTTGGGAGGCTAAGACAGAAGAACTGCTTGAACACAGGAGGTGGAGGTTGCAGTGAGCCAAGATTGCACCATTGTACTCCAGCCTGGGTGATAGAGCAAGACTCAGTCTCAAAAAAAAAAAAAAAAAAAAAAAAAAAAAAAAAGAACTTCGTATATTCTAGGTATAGTAGTATAGTAAGTTTAAGATATGTAATGGAAAATGAAGAAACACAGGGCTCTTTCCTTCATCAATCTTAAGATATGAATCAAAAACTTATGGCAAGAATAAGCAGCATTGTTTTTTGTTGATAAATGGGTTTGAGTCCTAAGATTGATTTTCATTGCCACATCTGTGCAGTAGTGTATATTATACATAAATAATTTATGTGAAACTTTGATGACTACATTGGTTACACAAGACACACACAAAAAACAAAAAGTTTCAAAAATATAGGAGTTGAGGCTAGGATACGGAACAAACAAAAATTTAAAGTGCTGATGGAAAACTTAAGGGAAAAGTGTTTCTTCCTTTATTTCAAGGAAAGAGTGTATATTATAAAAACAAACATTGTTATGCCATTGAGTACAGCACTCACATCACAAACATGTAACCATTTTCATCATACATCTGATGATCTAAAAATCAAAATCACTTTGAAAGGCTTAAGTCTTCTACTGTTTCTTAAAGATCATGCTATCACATTATGGTGACACATTAATGTCTTAAAGGCTCAAGTAAAAATGAGACCCAGCAATTTTTAACCAAAAATGTATCATATCCTAGATACTTGTTTTATAAGATCAATAAACACTATAGTAAGACTTGGCATTTAAACATTAAACATATCTAAACCCCCTGAAGAATATACCAGAAACAAGAAAGACATTTAGAATGCATTAATATTTCTAGTTAACACCATTTGTATCAGTAACTGTAATGTTGTAACTTTTAGCATCTCACATAACTAGTCAGTACGGATTTCTTTTTAAGTGTAGGAAAGAGAATACAAGGACAGATGTCGGGTTTTATACTTCTGTTAAAAACTCAAAAATGAAAACTATTTTCTTCTCTGCATCAAAACTACAGACTTGAAGGATGTTTCAGTTTTAATCCCATGACTCATCATCTACTGAATTGGGCACTTGTGAAGAAGAAAATCCAGCTGTGTTCAAAGTGCTCTTGCCCTGGTAGTTCTTTCTAGTATCAACTGATGCAAACATGTTTCCTCTTGTACTACCACTGAAGCCAGGAATGTATGTACTAAAGGCAATTTCTTCCAACCATGCAGGAACATCCGGTTGAGCATCTGATAATACTTTTACTAGAGGCTGTGCTAAATGGTTATCCAATTCAGGATCAAAAAAGGAAATTGCTCTGCCAGTATCTCCCACAACGACCAGTACGCCCAATTCGATGAACATATTCGTCAATGGTAGAAGGAAGATCAAAATTGATAATGTGCTGTACATTTTCAATATCTAGCCCTCTGGCAGCTACTGAAGTAGCAACAAGAACTGGGCACTTTCCACTGCGAAAATCTCCAAGAGCTTGCTCCTGCTTTCTCTGTTCCCGATCACCATGAATACTTGTAGTTGATATTTTTCTTGACAAAGAAAAGTTGCAATAAAGTCTGCTTTTTCTTAGTTTCAACAAAGACCATAGTTCTTTCATCACCTATGTTTCGTAGAATTTCAACAAGTTTTTGTCTTTTTGAGAACTGGCCAACTTGGAGAACAGTCTGCTGAACATCTCTACATGCTCCACCCACTTGTCCAACAGCAACAAACAAATAATTCGACTTTAAAAACTCTGCAGCCAACCTCTGAATTTCCTCTGGAAAAGTTGCACTGAACATAAGGGTTTGGCACTGTTCCTTTGATGGCATTTCTGGGCAAGAAATTAACTTCTTCATTTCTGGTCCAAAACCCATATCCAATATGCGATCAGCTTCATCCAAAACTAAATATTTGATCTGTTTGAGACCAATCTTTTCTTTGCCTATGATATCCATCAGTCTTCCAGGAGTAGCACATAATATATTACAGCCTTGTACTATTTGTCGAATTGAATGCCCCAGCTGGGTTCCCCCATATATAACAACAGCTCTTACACAAGTCCCAAAAGAAAATTTTCTGGCTTCCAAGTAAATCTGGTTGACCAATTCTCGAGTTGGTGCTACAATAATACACTCTTGTTCCTGCAGCTCTTTAAAACAACTGGCAGTTACTCCATCACGCATCATATGAGCCAAAATTGGTAGGAGAAAAGCCGCAGTCTTCCCAGACCCTGTCTGAGCACAAGCCATCAAATCTCATCCTGCAAGTATGATAGGAATACTGTATTTTTGCACAGGAGTAAGCTTACTATAACCAGCTTTAGCAATGTTGTTACTCAGTGTCTGACAGAGATTAGCTTCTTCAAAAGTCAGAATTGCTGGTGGTGCATCCTGTCCAGACACTTCCACAAGAATAGTGTCGTATCTGTCAAAGTTTATGCCTGTCTGATAATGTGCAAAGATGGAGTCCTCATCCTCAGGTGGAGGAGGGGGTACGTAGGTCACTTTTGGTCCTTGAGTATCACCACTTTCTCCTTTTGCTTCTGCCTTCCAAGAATTCTTTCCAGAGCCTGTTATTACTTCTTCATTTAAACCTTTGTAAGCACCTCGTCCACTTCCACTGCCACTTCTGCTTTGAGAAGTATCACCATTACCTGTGCCACTTAATGCTGGTCTTCTAGAACCAAAAAGACCACCAGTGCGTTGCATACATTTGTCTTGGTCTAATTCATTACTTGGACTTCCTAGACCAAATCCTCCACGGCAACCTCGGAAACTACCTCTTCCACCTCTTCTGGATGGCCCTGAAGCGTCTGAATTACTTCCATCTCGATAGCCGCCTCTCTTGGAAAACCCTCTGTTCCGTGTTTGATTGTCTTCACAGTCATTACTAGATTCTCTCCAGAAACCAAGAGCTATCGCCATCTTCAAACTTGCTGTTTGAAAAACCTCTGTTTCCAAAATTCTTTCCAGCTCCAAAACTACCCATTGCAGATGGATTCCCTCTTTTATTAGACTCACCAGCATCTCTGTTTCCAAAATTCTGCCCAGAGGCAAATCCACTTTTCATGAAATGATCTCTTCGAGGTCTATCATCCATTTCTGAGGATGAAGCTGGAGCCCTGTTAAAATTGTCTCCATTTTCTCCAGAAGAATACCTATCCTTCTCAAATATGGGAACATAGGAAGACATATGAGGGTTGATCTCTGCTTCCCAATCTTCATCTCCCATGGCGGCTTCCAGTTCTCTCCGCTGCTTGCTCTCCCCAGTTGTAGCAGGCACCCACCTCCTGTCAGTCTTTCAAACAAGGAAAACAGTAAAGTGAATTGAGTTCATTTTAAAGTCAACTCAATGTAAATTGCACTTCCTAAAGTGATCAAGGAAACAAATATGCTCCATTTAAAAACGAGATCCCTGTAGTCTAAACTATTTATGAGGCTGAGGAGGAGGATCACTTGAGCCCAAGAGTTAAGAGTCCAGCTTGGGTAACATTGTAAAATCCCATTAAAAAAAAAAACAACTGGAAGCAATTTTATATTTGTAAAACTCTTGTTTTTTTTCTAGTTATAAATTGAAACATACCCATCTTATGTCTTTTACAATATAAAAAGTATACTAGGTTACTGAGCTCTAATTGGCATGTAAATTCTCTCCTAAACAGACCCTGCATACTGTTGTCCGATGAATCTTCCCAGAACTCGGCTCCAAATGTGCTTCCTCTTGCTTTTTAATGTTCAGTAGAGCAGGAATCACAATTATGCAGCAGTTTGCTGTTTGAAAGGCCCCGTTGAACCCTCTGACAACATTCCCAGCAGCAGCCCTAGCAGAAGGGCGACCTATAATTTATTACCCAAACTCGGACACTTTGGTGGGTGAAAGAAAACAAAATCAATGGGATGCTAAGATAATAACACAACATAACCAGACTGCTCTGGGCAAATCAGCGTGAGTGGTCACCTGCTTATGACATGGGCATGTCATTACACCCCCACCTACCAAAAATGTGACACAGAGAGGTTAAGAAACTTACCTGAGAGAACACAGCTAGGAAGGGGCAGAAGCAGGATAAAAATCCAGATGTTCTGGCTCCATAGGCTGCTCTCAACACTATTTCCCTCCTTGGCTGAATCCTGAGGGCCCTGCACATCATGGCTCAGATGGGTCCTGGTGGCTCTGACTCCCACTGCTGCCCTGTGGGAACTCTGGGTTGGTTTCTGCACAAGCCCTGAAGAAGAGTTTTCTGCTTAAGACCTTTACTCCAAGTGGATTCCCCCTCCTCCACTGCCCTTGCCTCAGTTGCTCTGGGTTGAAACACTTCGTTCATTCCAAAGGCCCCATCAAAGACGGCTAATGTCTTGTGTTCTTTGCTGTCCCCTGCATCTCAGAGTACCTCCCTGTTCACAGGACCCCCATATCTCTCCATGGGCAGCCCCGTCTGACATCTCCAGGACCCTCACACTGACCCTTCTTCCCTGTCTCTGCTCATTGAACTCACAGCTTGGGTACTTCGTGTTTGTATTACAGTGATGAAAACTTTATTTTCCTTAATTATTGTGTAACTGTTTCTCAAGAGCAGATTTTGTTGTTTTACACAGGAGTGTATTGACTGTATTTTATGTTTTATTACTAGATCTATTCAGGAAAAGGAGCTCATTTAAAATTAAAGTTTTGCTAAACACAGACTTCAGACGTAACACTTAAATCAAACACCACTGTGACTTTCTGGACACAGTGAATACAACATCATTTGTACTTTCCTGGAGGGAAACTTGGGGTTGGGGAGGAAGAAGGCAGTGAAGAAAGAAGATGGCTGGAAACGCTGCCAACCAGAGCCTGGGCCACCCTAGAAGTGACTGTTAGCGTGACAGCATCTAACCAGGATGTATCTAATGAATTGGGACTTGGAACCAGATATGGAAGCAGAGACAGGATCAGCGTCAGCCCCTGGCTAATTCTTTCCCGTACCAAAACCCAGAAATTATGCAACTCACCATGTCCCCACAATGAGTGTGGTTAACAAGGTTAATGCACACACACTAGAGGAAGTTTGCCTTGGCTCATCAGATACCTTAACTAGTACGTTTGCCAGTGAATTAGCAATTTTTCCTCACTTCAATGCCAACATTTATCCAGGAACAGTAGTCAGCCTACCGTCATGAGCCTCTGTTACATTGGGGCCTTAAGAGAGGCATGTGGAGGAACTTATATAAAGTATCCCTACTAAGAAATAATAGACTTCCTTAAAAAATTAATTACATGTTGGCCGGGTGTGGTGGCTCACGTCTGTAATCCCAGCACTTTGGGAGGGTGAGGTGGGAGGATCACAAGGTCAGGAGTTCAAGACCAGCCTGGCCAACATGGTGAAAACCCGTCTCTACTAAAAATCCAAAAAATTAGCTGGGCATGGTGACGCATGCCTGTAATCCCAGCTACTCGGGAGGCTGTGGCAGGAGAATCGCTTGAACCCACAAGGCAGAATTTGCAGTGAGCCAAGATCTCGCCGTTGCACTCCAGCTTGGGAGACAGAGCAAGACTCTGTCTCAAGAGAAATAATAATCACATAATAATTACATGTTGAACAATAGTATATGAGCAGGAGCAATGGGTCTCAGTGGGGGCACTTTTCATTTTCCACACCATGAAGAGCCTTTTCCAATGTCTGGAGTGGGTTTTGCTTGTCCCAACTGAATGGGGTGAATGTGCTATTGAGGTCAAGTGACAGAGGCCAGGAATTAAATAAACATCAACTAAATCCTGCTGAACATCTAACCGCTCAGGACAGTCATCCACAAGAATGAGATATTCAACCACAAATATTAATATTGCCAATGCTGAGAAGCCATGTGTGCAGAAATATTAAAGAGCCTTTGCCCTGGTCATGAGAAACAGCAGTGCCAGCCAGCCTCACACCCAGTGCACAGTGGGTGCAGCCCCACTTATGCTAAGATGCCAGCAGGTGCATGGACATCTCTGCCCTCCAATGAACTGGACTCTATGTAAATTCATGCCCTGACCCAGGCTGCTTTGTCCACCAGAAGGGCCTTACTTCCATCCCTATGTCTTCTTCCTCCTCCTCTAGGTCCTTAAGATGCTACTCAACCAACATCTCATCCACAGACTTTCTTTCCCGGAGCATGTGAAGCTCAGGACATTGTTCTTTGATTTTCCAAAGGTCTTTAATTTCCATGATGAAATTTCATTCTTATATTCCACATGTCCTTCTTCAGTCTTCTGTTTCATATCCTGTTGTTCAACATGTAATTAATTTTTTAAGGAAGTCTATTATTTCTTTTAATAAAATATCTCAAATTCCTTCTGGATATTTCATGGTGTTTTCTGAATGGACCTGAGATAATTTGTAGCATCTTGACTGCTTTCTAGTAAATTATCCCCCCACCCACTTTTTTCCAGTATTTCCTCTATACCAACTTCCTTTTCACTGTTTTCCAACTTACATTTCTTTAAAATTTTAATTTTTAGTGTCATATAGGTACACTGCGAATAAGAGAATAGAATAAAATAGGTTATAATTTTAAAAATTGGTTCCCTGCCTCTTCTGATCCCCCACACTATTGTCTTGTGTCAGCTTCAGCTTGTTTCAGTGTTCCTGAATACTTTCTGAGATCCTTGAGGGTGTCCCATGAGAGGAATCCTGTGTAAGGCCCAGAGAACCCAGACCATCTTAGCCCCTGTTTTTCTCTCTTTCTATCCCCCAACACTGAGGAGGTCAGAAAACGTAATTAACTACCCTAGGGAGAATTTGTGGAAACATTGAGAGAGAGAGAGAGAGGAGACAACAGAAGCCCTAACTTTAAGTCCACGTGAAGTTTTGATTATTACACAGAGCTGCATATTCTGCTTTCTAAATTGGCACCTTGAGCTGTCTTGTGTAGAAAGAATAGATACATTGAGATTCACTATCAGTGACCCTATGGCAAAATCATACCTTTGTTTTCAGAGTGTGACCTTGTTTTGCCTAAGAGGTAGACAGTAGGGGAGAAGAGATTTTGAGGGGAAGATCATAGGCACAGATTAGTAAGTCTTGTCAAAGAAAACAGTTAAGATGCCCAATGGGAGACACAGCAAGGGTTACACAAAAGGAGCCAGCATAAGTAAGTTCTTTGCACTTGGTATAGCAAAATGTACTTTCATTTTTTGCACAGTTTGTTGACAGCTAGAGATGTGTGGTCTTGGGAGATGTCAATGGTTCTAGAAGAGGATGTCCAATGAGGATAAACACGCAGATCTCACTCATTCCCTTTTGTAGATTCTACCTGTTGCCATCAGATGCCCTCAGCCTGCCAAGTCTTACCCGATCCCACCTCACACTCTTCAGCAGTAGCTCCTGGAGGGATCAGACAGCATATGAATCTGATGCGATTATTTTTATAACAAGGAAACCAGGGAAAAATCTGCAATCTCCAGCTTTGAAGGGAGAATATTAGAAGGGAACAGTCTCAAAGTGACAGCTCTGGGGACACATGCAATTCTCCAATTCTCATGCAGAACTCTTTTATCCTACCCTCTGCTTCCAGAATTTACTGAAAGTTTTCCCCTATAGGAATGTGAGGTTTGAAAATGAGGACTGGATGGGCTCGTCTTGCTGAGATACTGATATTTTTGTCCTGGCTTTTGAAAGCGTCCCAGCTGACCCTGAAACAGAGGACCACTGGAGAGGGCATTTCTTACCTCCCTGTAAGTGGTGGTGACACTCTCTACATCCCTGGGCTAAAGGAAGTAATATAAGAAACACACATGTAAATTTTCCAGCATCATGTCCAGCACATAAGAATTCCTGATAAATAGAAACTCTTAGTAGTGTATAAAATAATGGTAATGATTGCTAATGTTTCTTGAGTACTTTATATTGTTAATTTAATTTCACATCAACTCTATAATATAGTGTCACAGACAGCTATAGTGATGATGAAAAAAAAGATGTGTAGGCACTCATGCTTATGTGTGTGTGTGTACAAAATATTTAACTTAAGAAGTGGAGGCCACAGAGGGCTTTGCAGAGAAGACATGAAAATAAGCTTACAGATGAGGTCATCAGTTGTCTTAGGCCGGGAAGGTTAGACAGGCAGAAAGTACACCAAATTCCCCAATGCGGGAGTGAGACATATAGACAGCAGTGCCTGTGGGGACATGAGGTTAGTGTGGCATGCAGGTGCAGGGGCCCGAAAGGTTGTTCTGTACAATGCCATGAGGATGGACATGATCCTCCAGCAGAAGTTCCCCTGTGGGTTCTCAGAGTTTTGTGAGAACTTCTTGAATTCTAGTGTCTACGAAACCCACCATAGAGACTCAAGATGTAATGTGATTGACACATTTAGGGACTTTTTCAAGCAAACATATTTCCTGATGTGATTAGAAATATACTCATTTAATCAATAAAGTGAAGAGACAATACACAGAATGGGAGAACATATTTGCAAACTATTCCGCTGACAAGGAATTAATAGCTAGAATACATGAGGAGCTCGATAGAGAGAATGTAAGAATCTCATTTAAAAATAGGCAAAAGATCTGAATGAACCTACAAATGGCAAACAAGTATGTGAAAAAGTGCTCAACATCACGGATCATCCCAGAAATGTGATACACTGAGGTATCTTCTCACCCCAGTTAAAATGGATCTTATCCCAAAGACAGGCAATAGCAAATGCTAGCGAAAATATGGTGAAAGGGAAATCATCATACACTGTTGGTGGGAATATAAATCAGGACAGCCAATATGAGGAACAGTATGGAGATTTTCCAAAAAACTAAAAATAGAACTAGCATATGATGCAGCAATCCCACTATTAGGTATGTACCCAGAAGAAAGGACATTGATATACTGAAGATATCCCATGTTTCTTGTAGCACTCTTCACAATAGCCAAGATCTGGAATCAACCTAAGCTTCTATCTACATATAAATGGACAAGAAACTGTAACACATATACACGATGGAGCCGTATTCAGTCATAAAAATGAATGAGATTCCATCATTTGCAACATAAATAAATGGAAATTGAAGACATTAAGTGAAATAAGTTGGGCACAGAAAGACTGACTTGGCATGCTTTCGCATTTATGGGACCTAAAAATTAAAACAACTAAATGATGGCGATAGAGAGTAGAATGATGCCTATCAGAGGTGGGGAAAGTTTTTTTAAAAAATAACTTTAAAAAGTATAATACTTCTTGGCCATCTGTACGTCCTCGTTTGAGAAATGTTAATTCAGATACCTTGGGGCAGAGTAGGGATGGTCAATGACTACAAAAATATAATTACATGGAACAAATTAGATCTAGTATTTGACAGCAAAACTACACAGTGACTATAGTCAACGATGATTTACTACACATTTTAAAATAACTAAAAAAGTATAATTGGAAGATTTGTAACAAAGAAATGATAAATGCTTGAGGTGATACATACCACATTTACTGACATTGGTAAATATGATTATTACACATTGTCTACCTGTGTCAAAATATCTCATGTACCCCATGAATATATATACCTATTATGCACCCATAAAAAAATTGAGTTTTAAAAAAGAAAGAAATGAAAATTTATGTAAAGGGCATTATTAAATACACCATCACTGGTATATACTCTTTCTTCGATCAAGAGATTATATAATTAAAGTAGCTCTCTCCTGACATCCCCGGAATCCTGACACATGACCATTCCTCTCTGTATGTGCTTCTTGAGAATGCCATGGTTTCCTTGTCTTTGTGTAACAGTCATACAGCCTAGGTGCTTAATTACTACTGTGAAATTGACTTTCAAGAGCAGATTTTGACTTTTTCACAAAGAGTTTATTGATTGGTTTATTACAAAGTCTATTTAGACAGAAAGGATTAATTTAAAATTAAAGTCTTACTAAAAACAGGCGTCAGACTTAATACTAAAATCAGACATCACTGTGACTTCCTGGGCAATGCACCACTATTTGCACTTTCCCAGAGGGAAATTTGGAGTAAGGGAGAAAGTGAAGAGAGGAGGTGACCACACACCTTGCCAAACAGGGCCTGGGTCACCTCAGTGTCCCTTTCTTTAGAAGTGACTGTTACCATGACACCACGTGACCAGGATCTATCTAATGAGTTGGGATCAGGATCTGGATCTGGAAGTAGAGCCAGAGTCAGCTGTCAGCCTCTGGCAGATCCTTTTGGCTTCTTCATCAAAATCCAGAAATTACACAACTTCCCATGTCCCCGTAATGTATATGATTTCAAATGTTAATGCACAAAAACATGGGAAAGTTTGCCATGGTTCATTAGATACTTTCACCAGTGCTTTTGCCAGTGAGTTATTAATTTATCCCTCACTTCAAAGCCAGCATTTTCCTGGACGCAGCTGTCATCCCACTGTCATAAGCCTCTACTTCAATGAGGGCATTACCTGGGGTATACAGGGACTTATATAAAGCATCTCCACTGCTAGAGCAGTGGGTCACAGTAGGAGCATTTTGCACTTTTCCTCAGCTCTGGAGAACCTTTGTCAGTGTCTGCAGTGGGTTTTTGTTGTTCCTACTAGGTGGGGTGATTGCACTATTGAGATCAAGTGGCAGAGGCTAGGAATTAAACATCCTACTAAATTCCACTAAACATCCTAAAATGCCCAAGATAACTGTCCACAATCACAAATATGAACACTACCAATATTGAGAAGCGTTATGTACAGAAATATCAAAGAGACTTTGTCCTGGTAATGAAACATCGGAGTGCTAGCTAGCCTCACACTTGGTGCAAAATTATTGCAGTCCCAACTATGGTAAGATGCCAGTAGATGTATGGGCATCTCTGTCCTCCAATGAGCTGTACTCCATCTCACCTGCATGCCCTTGCCCAGGCTGCTTTGCCCACCAGGAGGGCCTTAATTCCTCCTCTGTCTTCTTCGTCTTCTAAGTCCTTCTGTTACTGGAAAAGAGATCTCAATCCAGACCCCAAGAGAGGGCTTCTGGATCTCACACAGGACGGAATTCAAGGTGAGTCACAGAGCACAATAAAAGAAGCAAGTTTCTTAGAAACTAATCCATTACAGAGTAAGGCATCCTCAGAAAGCAGCTGGAGAAATGTACCATCTTTGTTTTCACTTTTTCTTGTATAGGGGTCTTGTCTATGTAAAGACTAAACTAAGCTGTGACTACCTGAGGGTGAGCAGATAGCATGATAAAATGTATTGGTTTGAAGGAAACTGTCCTTGACATTTTCGTGTGTGAGTACATCAAAGCATAACCATAATTATCTTGAAAACATATATTGTTATAGGTATTGGGACATCTGGACTTTCTGTTGCTGGAGTTTGTTTTTGCAGGCATGATCAAGCTGCTTCCTTAGCTGTAAACATTTTGGGACCATGGGTGGTAACTGGCAGGGAATGTGTCTCTCTGGTTTTCAGATGGAGTTGATTTTAAAATGGTGTCCCTCTGGCTCTCCTAGACTCCTGCTTCTCTAACACTTCAAATGCTACTCACCATCACTTTCTTCAAGAAGCCTTTCTTACTGAAGCATGCAGAGCTCAGAAAGACATTGTTTTTCTTTGAATTTCTGCAGGCCTTTAATTTTCATGAGGAAATCTTATTCTTAGTGATATACTTCATGCCTTTCATCAGTCCTCAGTCTACGTCTTGTTGTTCACCATGTAATTAATTCTTTAAGAAATCCATTATTTCTTTTAATGAAATATGTACCTCCTAAGCCTTTGGTACGGTTGTGGGTTGAACTGAGATAATATTCAGCATCATAGCCTCTTTCCACTAAATTTTTTCACCACCCACTTTTTCCCAGTATTCCTTCTGTATCTCCTCACCTTTCATTTACCTTCCAACTTATTTTTTAATACTTCTAATTTTTAAATGATATAGGTGCATTGAGTAAAAATATAATCGTGTTAAATAGATTCTAATTAAAAATGCTAGTTCTCTGTTCCTTTCCATTCTCACAACATAGTCCATACTTACCTTGAACTTGGTTCAGTGTTTCTCCTGGTATTTACCTTCATAGGTCCGTTTAATTGTTTTTGTTTTTGTTTTGTTTTTTTTGGAGGGGACAGAGTCTTTCTCTGTCACCCAGGCTGGAGTGCAGTGGCAAAATCTCAGTTCACCGCAACCTCCGCCTCCTGGTTTCAAGCAATTCTCCTGCCTCAGCCACCCGAGTAGGTGGGACTACAGGCATGTGCCACCACGCCTGCTAATTTTTTGTGTTTTTAGTAGAGATGGTATTTCACCACGTTGGCCAGCCTGGTCTCAAACTCCTGACCTCAAGTGATCTGCCCGCCTCAGCCTCCCAAAGTGGTGGGATTGCAGGTGTGAGCCACCATGCTTTGCACATCTAATGAATTTTTAATACAGTTCTCTGTTCATTATCATATGCAGACACCTCTTACCTTTTTTTTAGATTCAAGGAGTAAATGTGCAGCATTGTTGCATGAGCGTATTTTCTGATGCTGACGTTTGAGCTTCTAATGATCTTGTCACCCAAACTGTGTATATAGTACCTGATAGGTAGTCTTTCAATGTCTTCTTCCTTCCTACCTCCCCCTTTTGGAGTCCCAAGTGTCTCTTTTTCCCATCTTTGTGTCCATGTGCACCTAATGTTTAGTTCTCACTTATAAGTGAGAACATGTGGTATTTTGGTATTTAGTTTTCTGTTTCTGCACTGGTTCACTTAGGAGAATGGCCTCCAGTTGCATCCATGTTGCTGCAAAGCACATGATTTTTTTCTTTTTATGACTGCTTAGTATTCCATGGTATATATGTACCACATTTGCTTCATGAAATCCACTATTAATGGACACCATTAATTGACTCCATGTCTTTGCTACTGTGAATAGTGCTACAATGAACATATGAATGCAGGACTCTGGTAGAATAATTTATTTTCATTTGAGTATATACCCAGTAATGAGATTGCTGGGTCAAATGTATTGTATTATTCATTTTTGGAGCTATCTCCCCCACTGCTTTCCACAGGGACTAAACTAATGTACCCTCGCACCAACAATGTATGTGTTCCTTTTCTCCACAGCTCTGCCAGCATTCATCACTTTTTGACTTTTTAATAACAGTAATTCTTACTGGTGTGAGATGCTATCTTATTGTGGTTTTGATTTGCATCTCTCTGATACTTAGTGAGGTTGAGCATTTTTTTGTACGTTTGTTGGTCCCTTGTTTGGCTTCTTTTGAGAAGTGTCTTTTTATGTCCTTTGCTTGCTTTTTACTAGGGTTATTTGTGGGTTTTTGTTTTTTTTTTTTTGGTTGATTTGTTGACATTGGTTATAGAATCCGGTCATAAGTCCTGTGTCAGATGCATAGTTTACAGATAGTTTCTCTCATTCTGTAGGTTGTCAATTTACTCTGTTGATTGTGGGAATTCCCTCAAGGTGGTGGCAAAAATAGTAAGGGAAAGCAATAGAGAAAGTTATAGAATATAGTCCCAAACCCTTTTGGAAGACCTACAGGTTTTTTCCTAGTTTCAATAGAAGTTTCGGCTGAAGGCAGTCTAAATCCCCTTTACATTTAGTTAATAAGTAAAGCAAATAAGTAGGATATGTGGAGGAGTCTACCTAACTAACTTGGTTACTTATGTGGTCTTAAAACTAACCTTTGAGCCGAATGGCCCTCTCAGTGGGAGGTTGACCAGGAAGATGAAACCGTAATGGTGCTTGCTTTGGACATCGGAACCTGTGCTTTAATCTTCATCGGAACCTGTGCTTTAATCTTCAACCTCTAGCGGTGTTGACTGAAGCCTTTGTCAATTAAACTTTACTAAATAAATGCAAGTCTCTCTGGCTGGTGGGGCAGGCAATTGCAACTGTTTACAGCACTCTCCAGGGAGTCTGTAAGTGGCCACGGATCCTCAGCAGAACTGACAAAGCACAAAATCTGTGTGTCAGTGTACTTTATTCATCCGTCACTGAGTCAGGGTCTGCAGGGCCAACCCCTGCAGGTAGTGACCCTGATAGTTGATAGTTTCCTTTGCTGTGCAGACACTATTTAGTTTAATTAAGTCCAGTTTTTTTTGTTGTTGTTGCATTTGTCTTTGAGGACTTAGTTACAATTTATTTTCCTAGGCCAAAGAGTTATTCCTAGGTTTGCTTCCAGAATTTTTGTTTGAGGACTACATGTAAGTCTTTAATCCATTTGAAATTAAATTTTTATATGATAAGAGATACAGGTCCAGTTTTATTCTTCTGCATATGATTAGCCAGTTTTTTGGGTATTATTTATTGAATAAAATATCACCTTTCCACTGTTTATTTTTGTTATCTTTATCAGAGATCAGTTGGTGGTAAGTGTGCAGTTTTATTTCAGGATTCTCTCTTCTGTTCCATTTGTCTATCTTTTTTCCCCAGTGGCATGCTGTTTTTGGTCACTATAGCCTTGTAGCATAGTTTGAAATCCAGTAATGTGATGCCTCTGACTTCGTTCTTTTGGTATAGAATTGTTTTGGTTATTCAGGCTCTTTTTTGGTTCCACATGAGGTTTAAAATAGTTTTTTTCTAATTATGTGAAAAATAATGTTGATAATTTGATAGGAATAGTGTTTAATCTGTAGACTGCTTTGAGCAGTATAGACATTTTAATGACATTGATTTTTCCAGTCCATGACCGTGGGATGCTTTTCCATTTGTTTGTATAATCTGTAATTTCTTTCAGTACTGTATTGTACTTCTTCTTGCAGAGATCCTTAACCTCATTGGTTAGATGCATTCCTAACCCCACTTACTGCTATGTGAAATCCTCAACATTGATTCCATCCCTCTCTCTCTCCTGCTCCTCTGTTCTACAGCATATCTTTCATTACCTTTCTGAGAAACAGGTTACTGTAAAAAAAAAAAAAAAAGCTTGGGAAATTTTGCATAACTAAAAATTTCTTAATTCTATCTTCAAGCTTAAATGAAAGTTGGCTGATTATAGAATTATAGGTAGAAAATTCAATAAATATGTATTTCTCCTTTACAGTTAAGTTTATTGTGTTGATGCCATTTTTATTCCACAGCTTGGATAAAACTATGTGTTTTTTCTAGAGAAAAGATCTTTTCTTGAAAATAATGTTCCAAAATTTCACCTTGATTGCTTTTGGAGTGAAGAATGAGGGCCTTCTTAATTTAATTCCGTATCCTTTATTTGGGGATGATTTTGTGTGTTACTTCTTCAATATCAAGGTTCCCACCATTTTCTCTCTTTCTCGTGATGGAATTTTGTAGCTGGACATTGTGAATTAATTCCTCAACATTCTTCCTTTTCATTCATAGTTTTTCTTTCTTTAATTTATCCTCCACATACATACTCTTTGTTATACTGTTTAAATTTTGTCTTTCACTATTTTATACATTTTTCATCCAATAATACTTTTACTTTGCTGAAACTCTTTGTTGTTTTTTCAATGATTTTTAAAGCATCAGGGAAATGAGAGATCTTAGTAGTGGACTTTCTAAGACACATGACTGTGTTCTATGAGATGAATCATCATAATGCATAGAGGACCTGGACTAATCACAAAGGCATTTGGATTAATTGAGAACTTTCATATCTTTGTTTTTCCTCTTTCTGCACCTTAATAGTGAAGTGTCATACACCACAGGTAGGTACCATGGGAAGAATCAGTAGAAGTGTCAGGAGAAGAGTAAAGAAAGGCTTAATTTTGAGTCACTATGAAGTTCTGATTATTGCACAGGTCTGTGTATTTTAATTTCTGAATTGAGACACTTAGCCGTATTTTATAGAACGAAGAGAGCCATTGAAGGTTTACTTTAAGTAAGCCTATGAGAAAGATATAGTTTTGTTTTCACAACACTGATTTTGTCCTAGAGTATTAGGCAGATAATAAGTAAAAGTGATTTCAACAAGAAAGCCTAGGCAGAGGTAAGTAAAGCTTCTCAACGAAAAAAAAATCATTTTGAGACCCTACATGAGTGAACAGCTGTGGGGGGAGGCTCCAAACAACGGAATCAAGAGATCCAGCATAAGTGAACCTTTTGTATCTGGTAAAGCTCAGTTTTCCTTTTATTTTAAGCCAGAGTTTGTTAAAAAATAGTTGCTATTTCCAACAAGGCAGATACATAGGATGTGAATCAAGCAGAAAGTTGATATCTAGAGATGGGATCAAATGCAACACTGACCACACATCACAGTTACATTCTGGACACTAACACCAATGACGTGCTTTCTTGGGTGAGGACTTTGGGATCAGGGGTGGGAGGAAATGAGCTAAAAGAAGAGGTAGGTAGAGACTGACCCACCAGTGCCTAGGCCACCTCAGTGTCCTTTTTCCCCAAAAGTGACTGTTACGATAACAGCATATGACTTGGATTTATCTGTTGAGTTCAGACCAGGAGCTGAATTTGAAAGCAGAGCCAGAATCAGGTGTCAGCCCCTGACTAATTCTCCTTGGCTCCCTCACCAAACCCTGAACTTTACTCAACCTGACATTTCCCTATAATATGTGGTTAAACGTTAATCCTGTACATGTGTGACTGCTGATTTGGTTCCTCAAATATCTCAACATTTTCATCATCAAGTTGGTATTTGTTTTATTTTCAATGCCCCTATTTTTCTTGTACCTGTAGTAATTTCACTGTTGTGAACATCTAATCGTTAGAAGTACTGGTAGAGTTGTACAGCAGAACTGATGAAGTTTCCCACTCCAAAGCAGTGACTTTCAACCAGGATGCATCTACTCCACACCTTCCCTGGCCCTGCAGACGTGAGTCTGGAGGTGTTTTGGTTGTCACAGCTGTATGGAAGCCCAGGTACTATCGGCATTGAGTGGGCAAAGGCCAGGGGTGCTGCTGAACCTCCCATAATGCACAGGGCAGATCCCGCAAGAAAGGATTACTTGTCCTCTATGTCACTACTGCCGAGACTGAGAAATCCTGTGCTGGAGAAATAGCTGTGAGCCTTCAAGATGCCAAAAGGAGTGTGGGCATCTTTGTCCTCCAGGGGACTGGGTCAGCCTCTGGTCCATGCCTTTGCTTCCCCTGCCGGCCATCCTCATCTTCTCTGTGCTTCACAGTTCAACTCAACCATCACCTCTTCCACAAGCCTTCCTTGACATTTCCTCGAATGTCTGGAGGTTTTTAATTTGTGTAGTAAGATCTTATGTCAGCGATATACATGTGTCTCTCTTCAGTTCTACATCTCGTCTTCACATCCAACTTGCTAATTAATTCTTTAAGGAAATTCATTAATTCTTTCAACAAAATATACTACAGATATATACACTATAGGTGATGTTCAGTGTGGTATAGATTCTGCTTTAACCTGCGGCCATTTGCAGCTTCTTAGCTTCTTTTTGCCAAATTATCTCCTCTCTACCCACTTTTTTGTTCTTTTTCTTCTATGCTCTCTTTCCCTCTTATTTGTTTTCCAACATCATCTTTTTTAATTATTTAAATTTTTTAAAAGTTGACATAGATACATGTTTTGAAAATGAATATGGTGCATGCAAAAAAAGCATTTTATTAAAAGTGAACATTCCTTGCTCTTCCTCTACAGACTTTTGAGTCCCATCCTCACTTTCAGCTTGTTTCCATGTGGAGGTATTTCCGTGTTCTCAATAGTCTTTTCTTGCTGTTCTGTTGATGAATCCAATAATTGCTATTATAATGCCTGCTTATCAAACCCCACGTCTTTGTCTTTCTTGTTCCACTTCCTTTTGGTGGAGCATATCCTCCAATACCTTTCTGAAAAGAAGTTCATTGGTGACAAAATGTTTGAAGATTTGCATGCCTGAAAATATCTTTATGCTGTCTTCATATTTGAGTAATGGTGGCCTGGATGTAGATTCACATCTGTATACAATTACAGGTTGGAATACTCTGAATTCTGAGTGTTACTCCTCTGCCTTCCTGTTTTTGTGTTGGTTCCAATATTATTCCCCATTCTTGTATGTATCTCATTCTTTTTTGAAAAAAGGGGGGGGACTTTTATTTAAGATGATGTTCCAAAATATAATCAGAACTTTTTGGCACGAGAAACCAGTGGATTGCTATAGATTTTCAATCTTTTTCATTCTAGAAAATTATCTTTCACTATTTTGTTGGTGGCTTTCTACCCATCACGACCTTTCTCATTCTGGAATTATTTTAGTTGCCACATAATGAATTCATTCTCTAGCCTTCTTATCTTTTAATTTTCCTGTAACTTTTCAACTATATATGTACTCCTTTTTGTTACACTATTTAGACTTTTCCTTCCAGTTCTTTTATTAATTTTTCTAACTATAATATTTTTAATTCCCCTAGAGTTCTTTATTGTTATCTGAATACTTGTTCAATCATCAAAGGAAGAAGGGACTTAGGTAATGTGGGCTTTCAGAGCATCTGTTTAACTGTCCAGGACGCAAAGCATCTGACAGACCCAGAGAGCTTGAACCAATCAGAAAACAGTGAAAACCAATTTAGAACTTTCTGATTTCCTTCTCTCTCCTCTTCTCCTGGTTTCTAACTCTGTCAGAAACCATAGTTAGTTCATTGGGAGAGAAAAGATGGAAGCATAAAGAGAGAAAGAAAGAAAACAACATATATTCTTAAACAATGTGAGGTTGTGATTATTATACAAACTTGAATATTCTAATTTATTAATTGAGATATTGAGCTTTATTTTATTAAGAGAAAATTGAGATCCATTGATGATGTACTTTAAAGATGCCTATAACAAAATCTAAGCTTTGTTATCAGAATATTGGGCTTATCAGGCCGGGTGCAGTGGCTCACTCCTATAACCCCAGCACTTTGGGAGGCTGAAGCAGGTGAATTACCTGAGGTTGGGAGTTCAAGACCAGCCTGACCAACATGGAGAAACCCTGTCTCTACTAAAAACACAAAATTAGCCAGGTGTGGTGGTGCATGCCTGTAATCTCAGCTACTTGGGAAGCTGAGGGAGGAGAATCGCTTGAACCCAGGAGACGGAGGTTGCAGTGAGCTGAGATTGCACCATTGCACTCCAGCCTGAGCAACAAGAGTGAAACCCCGTCTCAAAAAAAAAAAAAAAAAAAAAGAAAAGAAAAAGAATATTGGGCTTATCATAAAGTGCCAGATGGATCATAGGGACAAGATACTGGAGAAAAAGAGCCTAGGCAGAGATTGATAATATTTGTCCAGGGGGGAGATTATGAGACTCTACTTAGTTCAGTGGTCATGGGAGGGGCCTGAAGGGATAAAAGTCAGGAGACCCTGCATGAATGAATCCTACATCTTTGGTAAACTACAATCTCAGATTTTTGGACCAGATTTTCTTAGAAATTAGTGATGCCCTCATCAAAGAAGAAATCTAGGAGGTGAATCAGAGAACATGGACATCGAGAGATGTGCTGACTGTGAGATGCCAACAGGTCTGAGAGAGTGTGTCCAGGGGGTAAAATATAGGCCCAGCTCCCCTTCCCAGATATCTTCCTGGGCCTCCCAGGCAGCAGCAGCTCTTAGAGTCTTTTTTTTTTTTTTTTTTTTGGATTGTGGTTTTATAAAAAACATAAAATTTGTCACTTCAACCATTTTTAAATGCATAATTCAGTGGCCTTAAAGGCATTCACAATGTTGTCACGGTATTTATTTCCAGAAAATTATCATCATCCCAATCAGAAACTCAACAGCCTTTAAATAATGGCTTTTAATGCCCCCCCTCCCTGCCCTAGCCTGTTCAGTCTTGCTGGATTTCATGTCACACTCTTTTAATAGCAGCCCAGGAGGGAAAATCTTTCCACAGTGACCCCAATGTGATTAGTTGAATAATGGTGAAAGAGTGAGCACCTTGCAACCCCCAGTCTTTAAAGGCTATGAAAGTAGCTAAGGAAAAGGCCTCGAGGTAACAGCCCTGGTGATGCTGGGAGTCCTGTGAGTATCACGAGGGACTCTTGTCCCAGCTACTGCCTCCCCCAGGTCACTAGATGACTTCACTGGTAGGAGCTGAAGGCACAAGAACGGGGATGGCAGGGGCTCTACTTGCACAGAGATAGACACATATGCCCCAGATGGAGCCTGAGCATCACTTGATTTTGACAGCTTCCCAGTGGATTCCAAAATAGAGCCAGGGCTGAGGATCACTGGGTAGGGCATTAGGCATTCTCATGTTCGTTAGTGGGAACAATCTTGGACCTTCTTGGGTACTAGGGAAGATGAAGTGAGAAAGAACTTGTAAGCCTTCCAGCAAAATGCATATCAGTCTGGGCGCGGTGGCTCATACCTGTAATCCCAGCACTTTGGGAGGCCAAGGTGGGCGGATCACCTGAGGTCGGGAGTTCAAGACCAGCCTGACCAACATGGAGAAACCCCATCTCTACTAACATACAAAATTAGCCAGGCGTGGTGGCACATGCCTGTAATCCCAGCTACTTGGGAGGCTGAGGCAGGAGAATCGCTTGAACCCGGGAGGCAGAGGTTGCAGTGAGCCGAGATTGGGCCATTGCACTCCAGCCTGGGTAACAAGAGCGAATCTCATCTCAGAAAAAAAAGTGCATAACAGGATGATCAATGAATAGAAACTTTTAATAGTTGTAAGCATTATAATAATGATTGCTATAATTTGTTGAGTGCTTTACAGTATTATTTAATATGTTCTCACAACAATACTATGATATGCATCCTATATCACAGAAAGGTAAACTGATAATAAAGAGGGATGTCTACGCATCTGGGCACACGTGTATAAAGATACAAGGCATGGGAATCCTAGAGGGCTTCACAGAAGAGGAGACATGTGAAGTGGATTCTATAAATGAGGTTGTCAGATATCATAGTGAGAGAAGGCTATACAGGGAAAGAGAGACCCATATGCACTTATGCAGGAGTGTGAAAAACATGAGGCCTAAGAAATGAGATATAAACAAGTATGACTGAGCACAGAGTGCCTGAGGGAAGAGGAGAGGAGGAGACAAAGGCTCCCAGAAGCAGGGTCTTGGAAGTCCTTGTGTGCAACACGAGGGTGTGGACTTGCTTCTCCAGCAGTGGTTCCTCTCTGGTTTTCTCTCAGTGTTTTGAGGGCTCCATAAATTCTTGTAGCTTCCACACACAGCAGCACATGCTATGCCTGCTGATAGTAAGTTTCATATATTTGGGTTCTATGTTTAAGTGTACATAATTTCTGGTGTGATTAAAATACACATTTCTTTTAAAAGCAATGTTTAATTAATAATAACTTATCTACTCTTCTGCCAATTGTATAATGATGACTATTATCATATAAAGATACATTTGGGGTAAAAAAGAATTTCCCTTACTTGAAACCCTTGAGAACCAGTGACCTCTGGTCATTTAGAGTTGACTGGAGAACAGGATCATGTTTTAAATTTAGGAGACTCACTGTGGCATGAATGAGAAGGATGTATCGTAGGAGGGGTTCACAGAGGCTTCGAGACAATTTAGGAGAATTTGGTCTGAGCTGGGAAGGACATAGACCGCACTGTGATGTGACTATGTGATGGGAAAGAAGCAACTTGCGAAGGTGATTCTGGGGCAATGGAGGGAACAGAACACAGTGCACTGTTAGGAGTCAGGAGGGAGCGGAGCTGTAGTTGGCTGCCTCATGCCCACCCTGAAGAAACCCACATCCTAATCCCTGAAATCTGTGAATGTTCCATTATATGACAAAAAAGCACTTGACAGACATGATAGTTAAGGATGATGAGATGGGGTGTTATTCTGAATAATCTGTGCGGTCCCAAAACCAAGCCTGTGTAGTTTGTGATTAAAAGTCAGAGTGGGCGGGGCTTGATATAGAAAGAAAAGGGGAAGGGAACATAACGTGGAGGCAGAGGTTGGAATGATGTGGTCACGGGACCAGGACGATTATTAGCCCAGAAGCCAGAAGCAGCCCTTAGTGAATTCTCCCCAAGAGCCCCCAGAGGGAGCAGAGCCCTGCTGCCCACTGACCTCTTCACAGTGATACTAATGTTGGGCTTCTGACCCCAGAGATGCCTGAGAATCAGTTGTTTTAAGCCACAAAGTTTGCAGAGTTTTGTTCCAGTAGCCACAGGACACTAAGCCGGGAACTTGTGGCATCTCCCTGTGTCCTGGTCAGGAGACTTGCTGGGTGGGTGCATTAGCCTGGAAGGGTTCATGGAAAGGAGAGCAGGCTGGGGGCAGACCCTGTGCTCCGTTTCACATCCTGCTCCTGAAATGACTGTGGAGTGCGCACTGGGAGCTGTCCAGCTGGCAGGAGTGCTGGTCTCTGGTGCTCTTGGGAGAACCTGAGGAAGGAAGCGTTTGTCTCAGGTGCTGGTGAGTAATGCAGACACTGATGAGTGCTCTGAGTGTGGGGAGTGAAACAATGTGAACTCCAGGTTGAAAACTGAAGAGGCCCCCAAATTGTGATAAATGGAAAATGAAGTATACTGGACGTGACAAGGGAGAGAAACCACAGTGCAGAGGTGGCACCAAGCAGGCTGACTGGGTCTGAGGGGGACATCACAGTAGAGTCTCTGCTGGGTGGGAACCCCGGGCCTGGACACCCATTCAGGCTGGGGGTTCCCTCAGTACAAGAACAGCAGGAACGTTTCAGTTCCTGTGTCCTTGTTACCATGGTTTTTATTCACGGCCGCAGAATGGAAAATCTGTAAGGAATGAAGGATAATTCCTATCACATTTTTCCCTCAGTGACACCTGGGCTCAGGCTCCATTGGTAACAGGACCCTGGTCCTCTGGAGTTAATTATCACCCACAGCAAAAGACCACTCCGCTATGGAAACCAACCTCTACCCAAGGCCTGAGACTGCAGGATTATAACAAGACCAGTGGAGAAGTGCAGGGCAAGTGATTTATTAAGGCAAGATGTTGAAACCTTTACATTCTGCAGTGAAGAGCAGGGTGTCATTGAAAGACGGTGGAAACCAGGATGAAAGTTTTTACATGTCACTTGTTACATTTTCCCCACTATTTTCAACTGAAATAGAAAAAGAAAAAAGAAAGGAAGGTGGAGTCAGTCATGCTGCTGCTGGGGATGACAGGCTAACATCCAAGAGGCCAGTGGAATTCTGCCCCCAAAGGCAATTGGAAGGACAGAGGCAACAACTCAGTTTGAGAAACTGAGGCCTAGATCTGGTGACCTCACAGCACCCATGCTGGTGAGGGTGCAGCCTTTCCTCACCAGGGCAATAGCCCTGGAAGGATCCGAGGGTGAGGCCTGGGATCCTCATAGAAGGAAGAGAGGAGGGGTGGACAGAGCAGCCAGAGGTTATTGTCTGGGCTGTCCTAGGTCTTGGAGTCTCCTGTTTCCTGCAATGGGGGACCCAGGGCTGAGAGGCTGGTCAGAGTGGGGAGGGCCCCCAGGAAACTTGGCTTCCAGGACCCTCCAGCCTCCCCTTTTGGGAATTCTGCCTCAGGGCCCAGGCACTTCTCAGGCCTGAGCCTGTGGTTTCCATAGACATTTGCAGTTAAACCTCAGGACAGCAACCCAAAGGCAGCCAGGTTGAGAGGCCCCTGGAAAGCCTCTGATTTCTTGAGAAAGATGGAGTGAGAACATCCTGCTTCCGTGGTACTGCAGGAGGTAGAGCAGCGAGGGTCTTGGCCCACTGTGGTCAGGAAAGCCTCGTGGGTGAGGAGGGGAGCATGTGGTCTGAGGAACTGGGAGGGGCTCCTTCCTGGCTCTGTAGAAGCTGCAGAGAAGTCCAGCCTACCAGCACTGCATCTGCGGGACCCCCTGCTCTAGGTCCCTCTCTGCCTTCCTCTGCATATTCAAAGCTCCCATCTCCCCAGGCCATTCCAGAGTGACTGTGTCCACTGCATGAGGGCAGCTTGGTCTCAGAAAAGCTCCCAGCAGGGAGGCACCCATGCTTGCTCCTTCCCCAGCCCTTCCTGGGCCCAGGCACACTCCCTGTGTCCTCAGCACACTCTGGGGACATGGCATCCAGGAAGGTGACCTGAGAAGGAGAAACGTGCAGGATGCTGTGTGCAGCAGAGTTTAATTCTGCAGGTGAAATGGCAGCACCCACTCTGTGGCCCCGAGTGCCCTTCTCAAGAGGTGACCAGCAAGACAGTGCCCCATCACCTGCACCGCCCACAGAGCAGCAAGCTGACCTCACTTCACGCTGTGCAGCTGACCAGAAGCCTCGACACATAAAGGAGAAAGAAATTACCAGGGCTATTTCAATTAGGCCTTGTTTGTCAAGGGACATCTGATCTGTGCATTTCTTCACTTCCAACTTGGCTGCAACAGCTTCTGGAGGAGCATTAAATTTGGCAAGTTGTAACTTGAACACAGGTTCGTCAAAGAATAAGAAGCCCAATATCTCAGAAAGAAGAGCTGGGCAGACCACGGCGTTGGCTGCAGCACAAGAATAAAAATATAGTTGATGTTAGGAAAGTCGATTCTTCTCTCATGGCTCCCTGATGTTAGGCCAGACAGGATCCCCTGGGTTCTATGTTCTCATGCCTTTGTTGTGCTGATGACAATCCCAGACCTCTAGGGGTGACTTCCTCAAGGTCACACAATAAAGGGAGAACTTCATATCAACAGCTAAACTCTTTCTTTTTTTTTTTTTTTTTTTTTTTTTTGCGACAGGGTCTCCCTTTGCCACCCAGGCTGGAGTGCAGTGTACTCAATCCCCGCTCACTGCAGCCTCGACCTCCTGGGCTCATGGGATCTTCCCACCTCAGCCCCCCAGTAGCTAAAACTACTGGTGCATGCCACCACGCCTGGATGATTTTTTGTTTTGTTTTTTTTTTGTGAAGCTGGGGTTTCACCATGTTGCCCAAGCTGGTCTTAAACTCCTGAGCTCCAGCGATCCGCTTACCTTGACCTTCCAAAGTGCTAGGATTACAGGCGTGAGCCACCATGCCCTGTCCACAGCTAGACTCTTTCAACAGAACTAATCTTTCTTACTCCATGCCCATAGCCACCCCTGGCAGAAGCAGAAGTGCTAACCACCAGTGACAGGACGAGGCTCAGGGGAGGGTGACCACTATGCCCAAGGTTAAAGGGCTGGGAAGTAGCGAGCCCAGATTCACCCCAGACCTCACATGACATCATCTGACACAGATTCCATCCAGGAGTGAAGCTCAGGCAGAAGAACATTTGCCTGCACGGATTTTCTATAAAACTTCCTAGGTGCTGGGGAGTAGAAGAAATAGCTCTGAACTTTATGAGGGGCTTGTTCAACAAGCACAGAAAAAGGTTTGGAATTTTGGTTTTGTGCAGATCCCAACGCCAGCCTGAATAGGTGACCTCATGCTCAGAGCAGGGTGCTTCCCAGGGGCTGGTGCTGGACTCATGACTGATGTACTCACCCTGGTAGCAGCAAAGGGCCAGTGTGACCAGCGGGAGACACACCGACAGCCTCATGGTGGCTTATTCTGCTGTGAGCTCAGCTTTCACAAACAATGAGTGATTTGGACTCCACCCCAGGAGCCTGTGGAGCTGCGGAGTCCAGGGCTATTTGTACCTAGGGAGCCTAGCTGGCACTGGCCAGGAGGCCTGGCTCCCGGCCCGCCCCTCCTACCCACAGCTGCTGCCATCCATCAGGGTCACCTCCCAATGCCTCCCTGCATCCTGAGTGGGGTGGAGCACAGGAGGACAGCCCTGTGGGAACTCTGCTCTGTGCTCCAGGTGAGTTCAGGCACCTCTGGAAACATTCCCGGGATTCTCAGTTTCCTTCTGAGCTTTTGCTGTATTTCTTTTTTTCTTTATATCAGTGCAGGGGCACAGGTGTATTCTGACTTCGGCAGGCATAGGAAGCTGGAAGGCTGCGTTTTGGTTATGGGAGAGCAGGGACATAAGGAGACCCTGCTTTGATCCCCCTGCATGTCTGACAGCCAGCCAGGCTTGTTTCAGCTGCACACTGAGCAAGTCTAAACAAGACCTACCCTTCCCCTTAGCCCCTTCCATCACCACCATGTTCACTGCATAGGTATCTAAAACATGGTTGAATACATGCAAAATGGTAGAACCATCTGGAAGACAATGTGACAGTTTCTTACTAAAGTGAGTATCTTCTCACCATAAATTCCAGTAAGTGTGCTCCTTGATATTGACCTAAATTAGTTGCAATTTTATTTGTATACAAAAATGTGGACACAGATATTCATAGTGGTTTGATTGAAAATTGTCAAAACTGGGAAGCAACTGAGAAGTCCTTTAGTAGGTGCAGGGATTATTAACTTTTGAGACATACAGACAGTAAAAGATGATTCACCACAAAGAATAAATGACAGACAGTGGAAGATGATTCACCACTACCAGGAAATGAGCTCTTATGCCGTGAAAAGACAAAAAGGAATCTTAAATGCATGCAACTAAGTGAAAGAAGCCTATTTGAAAAGGTGAGCTACTGTAGGATTCCAATCATATGACATTCTGAAAAGCACATAGGGAGACAAAGATCAGTGATTGGCAGAGGTTAGTGATGCAGAGACACAAAATGGGAGTGCACAGAGGATTTTTAGGGCAGGGAAATGATTCGGAATTTTTTTTTTTAATTTTATTTCCATAGGTTTTGGGGGAACAGGTGGTATTTGGATACTCGAGTAAGTTCTGTAGCGGTGATCTGTGAGATTTTGGTGCACCCATCATCGAGTAGTATACACTGAACCAAATTTGAAGTTTTTTATCCTTCACTCCCTCCCACCCTTTCCCCCAAGTCCCCAACGTCCATTGTATCATTTTTGTGCCTTTGCCTTCTCATAGCTTAGCTTCCACTCATGAGTGAGAACATACAATGTTTCATTTTCCATTCCTGAGTGACTTCACTTAGAATAATAGTCTCCAGTCCCATCCAGGTTGCTGCAAATGCCATTAATTCATTCCTTTTTATGGCCATTGAATATATATACCACAATTTCTTTAACCATTCATTGACTTACAGGCATTTGGGGTGGTTCTATATTTTTGCAATAATAAATTGTGCTGCTATAAACACGCAGTACAAGTATGTTTTTTGTATAGGACTTCTTTTCCTCTGGGCAGAGACCCAGTAATGGGATTGCTGGAAGTTTTACTCTTAGTTATTTAAGGAATCTCCATACTGTTTTCTATAGCAGTTGTACTAGTTACATTTCCACCGGCAGTGTAGATGTGTTTTCTTTTCACCACATCCACACCAATATCTATTATTTTTTGATTATGGCCATTCTTGCGGGAGTAAGGTGGTATTGTATTGTGGTTTTGATTTGTGTTTCCCTGATCATTAGTGATGTTGAGCACTTTTATATGTTTGTTGGCCATTTGTGTATCTTCTTTTGAGAATTGTCTATTCATGTCCTTAGCCCACTTTTTGATGGGGTCGTTTGTTTTTTTCTTGTTAATTTGTTTGAGTTTCTTGTAGATTCTGGATAATGGTCCTCTGTTGGATGTATAGATTGTGGAGATTTTCTCCTATTTTGTGGGTTGTCTGTTTACTCTGCTGACTGTTCCTTTTGCTGTGTAGAAGCATATTCATTTAATTAAGTCCCACATATTTATGTTTGTTTTGTCGAATTTGCTGTTGGGTTCTTGGTCATGAAGTCTTTGCCTAAGCTAATGTCTAGAAGAGTTTTTCCAATGTTATCTTTTAGAATTTTTATAGTTTCATATCTTAGACTTAAGTCCTTGCTCCACCTTGAGTTGATTTTTGTATAAAGTGAGAGATGAAAATACAGTTTCATTCTCCTGCAGGTGGCTTGCCAATTATTCCAGCACCATTTGTTGAATAGGGTGCCTGCCCTTTGATGGTATGTACAAGTCATTATACATTTCTCAGAACTTACAGAATGTAGCACCGCAAGAGTGAATCTTAACATAAACTATGCTCTTTGGATGAAAATAATTTGATAAGGTGAGTTTATTAATTATTTATATTACTCTGGGTTAGAGTGTGACTAACAAGGAAGGCTGTGCCTATGCGGGGGAAGGGGTTAGATGTTAACTCTGTATTTTCTACTCAATTATTCTGTAAACCTGAAAGTGCTCTAAAAACTTGTGCTTTAGAAAAATAAGAAAGATGCAAATTGTATAGAAATATTCTCCTCACACAAGAAAAAACCTTATTGAAAAAAGCTGAATCAATGAATTGTACACTATTATAGATAGCTGATCAACTTTGATGAAAATCTAAGACAATCTAGAAAACTTTCAAAAGAATATGAGTACATAAAGTTAGCTGAATATATGATCAGAATATAAAAATCAATTGCTTTCTTGCAAACTAGCTACACCATTCCATACCATAATGGAAAATGATTCTTTGACAAGAATATAAACAGCGACAACAAAAATATGTTGAAATCTACCTGAGTGGAGATATGCAAGCCACTAGTAATAAAGTCATGAAATCTTATTCACAACATAAAAAGGAAATTTAAATAAATAAAGACACACACCTGGTTGCTGGAGGAAACAGTAAAAAATTCAAAGATGTCAACTATGCTTTATTATTCTACAAATTCAATGTCATCTTTTACAGAATTCTTTCTTAACTCTTATTTTAGGTTTGGGGTACGTATGCAGGTTTGTTACATAGGTCAACTGGTATTATGGGGGGTGTTGTACAGATTATTTCATCACTCAGGTATTAAGCCTAGTACCCAACATCATTTTTTCTCTCTCCTTTCACTCTCCACACTCAAGTTGGCCCCACTGTCTATTCCCCCTCTATGTGCCCACGTGTTCTCATCATTTAGCTCCCACTTTTAAGTGAGAACATGCAGTATTTGGTTTTCTGTTCCTGCATTAGTTTGCTATGGATAGTGACCTCTAGCTCCATCCATGTTCCTGGAAACAACATGATCTCATTCTTTTTTATGGCTTTATAGTATAACACGGTATATATGTACCACGTTTCTTTATCCACTCTGCCATCAATGGACATTTAGATTGGTTCCATGTCTTTGTTCTGTGAATAGAGCTGCAATGAATCTATGCCTGCATGTGTCTTTATGGTAGAATGTTTTATATTCCTTTGGGTGTATACCCAGTAATGGGATTGCTGGGTCAAATGGTAGTTCTGTTGTTAGTTCTTTGAGGAATTGCCACTCTGATTTCTACAAGGGATAAACTAATTTATACTCCCACCAACACTGTATAAGCATTCCCTTTTCTCTACAACCTTGCTAGCCTCTAACAGAATCTTACTAGGGCAGTTTGATTTTTTTAATTCTGAAATGCTGTTTGGATCTTTCCAAATTAGAATGTATCCATGATAGAGGAGTGAGGAGATGCCCAATTTTGGGACCAGACTATCTGGGTTCAAGCTCTGTCCTGGCATTTTCTACTTGTGAGTTCTTCAACAAGTGGCTTAGCCTTGAAGCCATACTTTCCTCATTTTTAATCTCAGGTGGTGAAAACAGTATCTATTTCACAGGATTTACATAAGAAATGAATTAATGGAGGAAAATACACATCACAGCGTCTCAGCACCAAATGTCAATTTCTACACTTATGTAACTAAAGGAAAAAAATATAAATGAAAAAGTCAAAGAAAATCAATCACCTCTTTCTCAACAAAATATCAGACTGAATCTAACTGATTCTGCCAACAAGGAATGTTTATTTACCGTAAGTGCTAACAAAGAGTGCTTCAGAATTTGGTTCTGGTTTCCTTAGGATTTGCCACAGTTAAGATCATTACTTTTCAATAACCTGATTTATTGTTTTATGGTTAGATGAAAGTGACTATTATTATGATGTTGCTAATATCCTTAATAAAGAGTCTTGGACCTAAGTCTACAGGATGGTGGGGGTGGGGTTACTCATCCCCAAAACACACAGTCCTTGGACTCCCGTCCTCACCAGGATGTGTTGTTCCCAGTGTCCTTCTGCCTGAAGCTACTACCCAGGGATTTTCTAGGGATTGGCCTTCAAACAGGTGAACATCTTCCAGGAAAATGGAAACCTTAAGAGGATCAGTCGAGATCTTAATGTCCAAGTACTTTGACTGTTGTAACTTGTGCGAGTTAGAGAAAGCACCACACTCTGAGTTCGAATCACGAGTCCTTTATTGCCAGTGACTGAGAGTCAGCTCACACTCAAAATCTCTCAGCCCTGAGGAAGGGGCTGGATTCCTTTTATACCGTGCTTAAGAGAAGGGAGGGGGGAGCCAAGCTGAAGCAGAATTTTACAGAAGCAGAACAAGCAAGTTAGCTAAGGAAACTGGTAACTAGGAGGCAGGAGGCTCCCATGATTGTTGATTAACTAAGGAGGTTATACACAAGCGGTTCCCATGATTGCTGGTTACCAAGGAGGGTATTCAGTACTTGCCATACAATCAATCAAGGTGGGTATTCACAATAGCAAGTGGGCTTGCCAAGCAGGGTATGGTTACAAAGCTTATATGCTTCTATAGTAGCATGACCCTGGTATGCACTCAAGAGAGAAATGGCAGGAGGGGTGAGGCGGAGGTTAAGTTGGAGTCTGTCTGGCTCTCAGCAAGATGGAGTCTGTCAGGCTAGCATAGATTAGGCTATCGCAGATCATACACTTATTGGGTGGTCACCATGATTCTCTTTTCCACCTCCTCTTCCACATAAAGGACTATCAGAGAGAGAGAACTGCCTGCCAGAGAACTGGGCCAGGTCCTCATCACACCTCTTCTTGACCTTCCCCCACAGTCCATACGGTGTGCTTGAGGTAACTGCATGTCTTTGTAAGTCAGCCCCAAGTGTGAACAACACACATAAGCATGCAAACCATAACCATATCAGAGGTACAATGTCAAGTGGGGACATTTGATTCCTCTGCAAGAACCAGTGCCACTTGGGATGATGAAATTATGTAGATTTTCTTCGTCTTGTTCTGGAGAGGCAAGCAGTTACCCTATGGCACCCACAACAGGCTTAATGACGTGCTTTGTACATTTTGGGAAAATTTCATGGAGAAGCAGAACAAATAACCTCAGGATATGTGAGATAAACCAGGAAAATGACCGGCTGATTCTCACTGTGGGTTCCTAGGGACTGTTTACTTTGATGAACTTGACAGTTTGCTCAGGAGAGAAGCCTTTCTTTCCCAACAGTCTGCTGCACTGAAAGAGACAATTTAAAAAATTGTATTACATGTTACTGGCTCCCCTAGCATCATTAGCTCTGGTACTTATACACAACAAACTTTCCAGCTATTAACTCTTCAATAGGTCAGACAAAGGGCCACGAATTAGCTAAAAAACCAAAACCAAGACTCCAGATTACAATCGTGGGATGCATGATAGGGCTCATATTTTGGAGCTCCAGATTTGTTTTTTTCTAATGTGTCTCCTCATTGCTAAAACACAAGGTCTGTGTATTTCACACTGAAGAACCTTGTGGTAGATGGCTCCTGTAGGTTCTCCAGTGGAAGGCACTGCTGGGAGACTGGAAGACTGGAGGAGGCAGAAGTCATGTTTGTCTGCTGCTGACATTGTCTCTTGCAGTGATTATGGCAGCAGTGCCTGCAGCACCCAGCAGCCCGGCAGGGAAGAGTCCATAGTGATGGCTTCCACTCCTGCTGAAGTGGCTCAATTTCATCAAGAGCAGCCTCCCCTTCGCCTGCAGTCTTGGGATCTGGGGAGCACCATTTTTCTTTTCTCTTCCAGCCCTAGGGGTGGTATGATCTTCCTGCCACTATCAATCAGTGGGCATCGTTCACAACCCCTTTTCTGCTTCTGCAACCCATCAAATCCACTAATACCAGCTCCTGTATGAAATGTTCTTGGTTCAGTTTACCTATAATGTTTTATATTTCTTGACTGGACACTGGCTGGTAAACACTGGAAAAGAATATCTTAAATGAGTGTAGACTTGGAGATGTGTGGCTTGCAGAATGACAAAGGGAAGAGAGAAGTCCTGTCATGGGCAGGGCTATATGTCCCACTGCCTGCCAGCTAGAGAGAGAATTAATGAGTGACCAACTGTATGACTCTGAGGTTTCATGTTTTCTGGATAAATATCCTCACATCTTCAAAAATATGTGATCAGCAGCCTTGACCAATGGTATTTTGCTAACATATGTTTCCTTGATGGTTGATACTACATAATCTTTTGTGATCCTGCATTATTTCAGCTTGATCATCTGATTTCGGGACTTAATGTAGCTATGGAAAATCAGTTGTCCAATTTATACTCCTGTCTTGTGTTAAGAAAAAACACTTACTGAGGAAGGACAGAGGGAACTGGGATGAAATAGCAGTCCATATCTGATTGCATGTTTCTACTCTCATCCTTTCCTGTGTTCAGCTTCAATAATTATCCAAGTTGTGCCCTAAACATCGTTTCCTCTTTTCCACGAAAAGCTCCTCTATCGAAAGTTCTTTTTTTTCTGCAGCATATTTTGCACTTCAGTTTTCTCCAGACTTATTTCCCTGTAGAGCTCATGCTATCTGCTCTCTTGTCAGAAAATCTTAAACATTCTCACCAAGTGTTGTCACTGTTCTGTTTCCATCACACTAGAGTTGACCACTTAGCTCTTTTTGTTGTTCTAATTTATTAACTTTTGAGACTTCATAGGAGGATGGTAAAAGATTCAACACATGCTCAGGCTGGAGTCTTGGTCCATCCTAAAGAGATGTATTTTCTTTGTTGATTTCCATTGTGGTCATGTGCTTTGACTGACAGATAATTGTGACAATCATGGGACTCCGATGGCAAAAGGATGTTGTTTCCCTTTGTTCTTGTTTTTGTTTTCATTTTATTTTTTAAGTGACAGCGTCTTTCTTTGTTGCCCAGGCTTTATCAGACTCCTCGCTTCAGGCATTGCCCACGCTCAGCCTCCAGCTGAGCTGGAATTACAGGCAAAAGTCACCTGTTTTTTTTTTTTTTTTAAGACAGGTCTCACTCTGTCACCCAGGCTGGAATGCAGTGGTGCCATCTTAGCTCACTACAGCCTCCACATGCCAGGCTCAAGAGATTCTCCAGCCTCAGTGTCCCGAGTAGCTGGGACTACAGGCATGAGCCTCCAACACCCAGCTAATTTTTTTTTTTTTTTTTTTTTGTGGAGATAGAGTTTTTCCATGTTGCCTACATGGGTCTCAAACTCCTGAGCTCAAAGCAATCCGCCCACCTCAGCCTTCCAAAGTGCTGGGATTACAGACACGAGACACTGTGCTGGGCCCACTAGAGCCACCTATGTTTAAAAGCAAAAGTAACTCCCTCCAAATCTTTTTTGAAATTTGCTCCTGTAGTTAGAAATGTTCACATTGCTAAACTTGTAGTAGTGACAAGGAGGAAGACAATTTCAAAAAGAGGAGTTGTAGCAACTGTAGGGAAAGGTCCTCCAGCATTGTTTATT
This sequence comes from Ateles fusciceps, assembly GCA_036589455.1. NCBI lineage: Eukaryota > Metazoa > Chordata > Mammalia > Primates > Atelidae > Ateles > Ateles fusciceps. The sequence continues at coordinate 23,312,584 of JAZHEH010000681.1, read as the reverse complement.
GTTTCAGCTCTTAAAATCCAGGTTAGAAATTGTCTATTTGCAGGACAGCAAGAATTGAGCATCCTAATATATTCCCATGATAAACAGAAAGAGAGAAGAGAGGCAAATTAGTCAAATCAAGGCTGTAAGATCTGAAACTAATTTCCAACTATGGACTATGTAGTATGGGCTACGTAGTATGGACTACATCAGCTTGGGAGAGCCATAGAATCTTTCTATTCTCAGTAAATTAAGACTACACTTTTTTTTTTTTCTTTGAGACGGGATCTCACTCTGTCACTTAGGCTAGAGTTCAATGGCGTGATCTCAGCTCACTGCAACCTTCACCTCCTGTGTTCAGGCGATTCTCCTGCCTCAGCCTTTCAAATAGGTGGGACTACAGGTGTCCACCACCACGCCTGGCTAATTTTTGTATTTTTCAGGTGGAGACAAGGTTTCCCCATGTTGGCTAGGTTGGTCTCAAACTCCTGACCTCAAGTGATCCACCTGCCTCGGCCTCTCAAAGTGCTGGAATTACAGGTGTGAGCCACTGTGCCTGACCAAGACTACACATTTTTAGATAAAAGTCATACAGATTAAATAATAGTATTTTGATACATACATACAATGTATAATGATCAAATCAGTATAATTAAGATATCCATCACCTCAAAGATATAACATTTTTTATGCTGGGAACATTTCAATCTTCTAGCTATTTTGAAATATAAATAAATTATTGTTAACTACAGTCAGCCTGCTGTGCTACTGAACATTAGAATGTATTCCTTCTAGCAAACTATGTCTTGTACCCATTAACCAACCTCTCTTCATTCCCTACCCTTTCCAGCTCCTGGTAACTTTTCATTCAACTTTCTGATACCATGAAATCAACTTTTTCATCTCATACATGGGTATGAGTGAGAACATGCAAAATTTGTCTTCCTGTGCCTTTTGGTCCACATTTTTTATTCCTTTCTCCATGGGTGTGAAATCCAAGGAGACAGCCCTTAGATACACCTGCCAGGATGATGCAAAACCCTCTTTTGACAAAAAAGAAAAGCTGGTCAGTTGTCTTGATCTCATAGAACCCAGTGAAACTATCATTTCATTTTAGACACTTTGAGCTTTGCATCTGGTTATGAAAGTTAAGGCCTCCCTTAACTGTGTGACTGGTGACTGGTGGCATATTGCAAACGTTCAAGGAGATTCCAGATTTTACACAAATGGCGCCACCTTGAGATTCACAGTTCACACTCATGGTCAATCTAAGGAAACCTCATTATTCCAGTCCTGGTGCTAGACTTGGTGATCTGAAGATTAAAAAGACACATTTATGCACCCAAAGATTCCAGTTTTCTGGGAAAAGCAGATCCAAAAAGGTATCCCTTAGTCACCATTGTACTGAATGCAATCGAACACCCACAAAGGTCTTCTATTTAGATGAGCTCATTGCTTGGATGGAGCTGTGATCCAAAAATTACAAGAACTTGGAAAATGATTATCTAAACCAGAGGGGGCACTCGGAGGTGGGTCTTTGGAGCGTATATTATGAAATGAAATAAAGAAAGGATCTAGGCTGGAATAACAGTCAACCTTCAGCAACTTTGCAAACGGTGAAAACAGGAAGACCTGATTGCAGTGCATTCTCAGTACTGAGCAACATGGACTTCTGGGGTAGGAGATACACTATAGGTTGGCGCAAAAGTAATTGCGGTTTTTGCCACTAAAAGTAATTGAAAAACTGTGATTACTTTTGCACCAACCTAATATAAGTGGTTGAAATTAAGGTTGGTGAAACTGCCATTACTTTTGTCTAGGGAGTGGGATGCAGCCTTTGTGTGCGTGGTGCAGGTAGGTGTGGTGAGGGGGGTTGACAGTAACCAGGCTTGAGGTAAATACTCCGTGGATCCTAAGTGCCAGGGTGCAGGGTCCAGCCCCGCAGGGTCTAGTGGGTGTTCTTTTGTGTGCGGAGATGATAGATTGCAGGAAAGAAAGACACAAGACACGGAGATAAGAGAGGAATTCAACTGGGCCCCAGGGACCACTACCACCAAGGCACGGAGTCAGTAGCGGCCCTGAGTGCCTGGACGTGCTGATACTTATCGTATACAAGGCAGTGGGGCAGGGTCAGGAGAGTGAATCATTTGACTTGATTAATAAGGTCAAGCAAATCACACGCTTACAGTCCAGGGGGCCCCTCCCTTTCAGGTAGCCGCTGCAAGGAGAGGAGGCACATACATCAGCATCTTTCTATGAACTCATCAGAAAGATCAAAGGCTTTTAGGATTCCTCTATTCTTACTTCCCATGACTTCTACGAACTTAAAAAGAGCACAAGGTGGGAAAGTGGACATGAAAGTGGACAAGGATGGTGACCATCGGAGCGCAGCACCACAGAGAGGCATCTAAGCCCCTGGATGTCTGCGGGCCGACCTGGCTAATATCAGGCCTTCCTCAAGAGCCAGGCAGAGCAGAGTGCTCTCTGAACTCCCCCCAGTGAAAGGGAAACTCCCCCTTCACGGCCTGCTAAGTAATGGGAACCTTCCCAGGCATTGAGTTACTGCAAGGCCTGCCTGCTAAGTAACGGGCGACTTCCTAGGTGCTGGCGCTACCACAAGGCTCTCACTCTCGCCTCCTGATCACTTCTCACAACGTTCCTTCAGTTCCTAATTATATTTCACCCGATTATGTCTATACTATAACACTAAAATGATTTTATGTTGTAATACTAAAGCAAAGATTAATAAAGAATCGTGATTTAATAGGATTGGTTATATAATTGATTATGTGATTGCTTCTAAATCTATTTGGTATCATTGCCAAAACTAACTAATCAGTTATTTATGATACTGGACAGCTCGTGCCTTCCGTCTCTTGCCTTGGCACTTGGGCAACTTTCTTCCCACACCAGGGAGGAATGAAGTTCCTATGAAATCTCTGGATCTATTTAGAGAGGCAGACAGGACCTATCTTGTGAGTTAGGACAACATAGTAGTGATTTGAGAAGTTTTTGGGATGCGCTACAAGCTCATTGTGGACCAGAAATCTTGAGTGGTTTGGGATCTGCTCAATGAGAAGTCATCAGAAATTCCTGGACGTCTGATATCTGTGGTTTGCTCACCTGTGGTAAAGAAGCATGTTGTGAATCAAGGATCAATCACTTGCGATTTTTCAGCTCCCAGAGATTCACTAAGGAAAGGTATAGAATCTACTTTCCCCGTCTCTACTGAGGAACAAAACAACCACTTGTACTGTTTGTAAAGGTCCTGATGTCTCCTTCTGACCATCACTAGGGACTGGATGGTGCCAGGGATGCAAATGGATCAGGGAACAAAAACACCTCATGGAGGACAGAGATAGACTTTCCTCTGAGGGTTGAGGGCAAAGGAGAAAGGGTGAGAAAAATATACAGGAAATAGGAAAAAAAATAAAGAAAATGATAACTTTTCTCCACAATTTGAAGCAACTTTACACTTGTGAAAACAAAGGGCAACAATTTTTTTAAAAACCTAGAAACACCCACAGGAAAGACTTTTTAAATTTCTGTGGGAAATGGCAACTGTTACCCAATTTCAGGGATAACAGTGACAATGACGAGGATAGTCAATGCCCAGAGAATTATGGATTCTGAGACAGGGACTGGCAGGATCATATCTGCTGGTCCATAATCCCTGTGTATCAAATCTTCATTCAGAGAGGTGGACGTCATCAGTGACTCAACTGGGCAGCCAACAAAGAACGCTGCATTATGCCTGTACATAGCAGATGCACATTAAAAATGAAATAAACATAAACATATTAATATCATTGGAATTCATTTCAGTCTGTTTTGCTGAAGTCTAGATTCTAGTTTCGGAACTTAATTTGGCTTTCTAAATTAGTTTCCCTAAAAAAGTGTCCCAGTTTAATGAAGATCCACCTGTGAATTTCTGTTTGTGTTGCAACTCCTTTTGACCACTCATTCATAAATTATTTCCCAAGGCTGAGGTCCAGAATGGTGTGTCCTAGGTTTTCTTCTGTGATTCTCATAGTTGGAGGTATTACTTTTAAATTTTTAATTCATCTTGATTTAGCTCTTGTATATGGTGAAATGTAGGGATCCAGTTTCAATCTTCTGCATATGGCTAGACAGCTGTTCCAGCACTATTTATTGAATATGGAGTCATTTCTCAATTGCCTATTATTATTATTTTACTGTACTTTAGGTTCTGGGGTACCTGTGCAGATCATGCAGGATTGTTGCATAGGTCCATAAATGGCAAGGTAGTTTGCTGCCTTCATCCCCCTATCACCTATATCTTATATTTCTCCACTCATTATCCCCCCTAACCTCCCCACCCACCTGCTGTCCCTCCCCTAAGCCCTTCTACTGACCACAGTGTGTGATGCTCCCCTCCCTGTGTCCATGTGTTCTAATTGTTCAACACCTGCCTATCGGTGAGAACATGTGGTGTTTGGTTTTCTGTTCTTGTGTCAATTTGCTGAGAATGATGGTTTCCAGATTCATCTATGTCCCTAGGAAGGACACAAACTCATCGTTTTTTATGGCTGCATAGTATTCCATGGTGTATATGTGCCACATTTTCTTTATCCAGTATATCACTGATGGACATTTGGGTTGGTTCCAGGTCTTTGCTATTGGAAACAGTGCCACAGTGAACATACATGTGCATGTCTCTTTATAATAGAACGATTTATACTCCTTTGGATGTATACCCAGTAATGGGATTGCTGGGTCAAATGGAATTTCTATTTCTAGGTCCTTGAGGAATCGCCACACTGTCTTCCACAATGGCTGAACTAATTTACACTCCCACCAACAGTGTAAAAGTGTTCCTATTTCTCCACATCCTCTCTAGCATCTGTTGTCTCCAGATTTTTTAATGATCACCATTCTAACTGGCATGAGATGGTATCTCAATGTGGTTTTGATTTGCATTTCTCTAATGACCAGTGATGATGAGCATTTTCTCTTACATTTGTTGGCCTCATATAAGTCTTCTTTTGAAAAGTGTCTGTTCATATCTTTTGCCCACTTTTGAATGGGTTTGTTTTTTTCTCGTATATTTGTTTTAGTTCTTTGTAGATTCTGGATATTAGCCCTTTGTCAGATGGGTAGATTGCAAAAATGTTTTCCCATTCTGTTGGTTGCCGATTCACTCTAATGATTGTTTCTTTTGCCGTGCAGAAGTTCTGGAGTTTAATTAGGTCCCATTTGTCTATTTTGGCTTTTGTTGCCAATGCTTTTGGTGTTATAGTCATGAAGTCCTTGCCTATGCCTATGTCCTGAATGGTTTTGCCTAAGTTTTCTTCTAGGGTTTTCGTGGTGTTAGGTCTTATGTTTAAGTCTTTAATCCATCTGGAATTAATTTTAGTGAAAGGTGTCAGGAACGGGTCCAGTTTCTGCTTTCTGCACATGGCTAGCCAGTTTTCCCAACACGATTTATTAAACAGGGAATCCTTTCCCTATTGCTTGTTTTTGTCAGGTTTGTCAAAGATCAGATGGTTGTAGATGTGTGGTGTTGCCTCCAAGACTTCCGTTCTGTTCCATTGGTCTATATCTCTGTTTTGGTGCCAGTATCATGCTGTTTTGATTACTGTAGCCTTGCAGTATGGTTTGAAGTCAGGTAGTGTGATGCCTCCAGCTTTGTTCTTTTTGCTTAGAATTGACTTGGCTATGTGGGCTCTCTTTTGGTTCCATATGAAGTTTAAGGTGGTTTTTTCCAGTTCTGTGAAGAAGGTCACTGGCAGCTTGATGGGGATAGTGTTGAAACTATAAATTACTTTGGGCAGTATGGCCATTTTCACGATATTGATTCTTCCTAACCATGAGCATGGAATGTTTCTCCATCTGTTCGTGTCCTCTTTTATTTCATTGAGCAGTGGTTTGTAGTTCTCCTTGAAGAGGTCCTTTACATTCTTTATTAGTTGTATTCCTAGGTATTTTATTCTCTTTGTAGCAATTGCAAATGGCAGTTCATTTTTGATTTGGCTCTCTTTGAGTCTGTTATTGGTGTATAGGAATGCTTGTGATTTTTGCACATTGATTTTGTATCCTGAGACTTTGCTGAAGTTGCTTATCAGTTTCAGGAGATTTTGGGCTGAGACAATGGGGTCTTCTAAATAGACAATCATGTCATCTGCAAATAGAGACAATTCCTCCTTTCCTATTTGAATACACTTTATTTCTTTTTCTTGCCTGATTGCTCTGGCTAGAACTTCCAATACTATGTTGAATAGGAGTGGTGAGAGAGGGCATCCTTGTCTACTGCCATATTTCAAAGGGAATGCTTCCAGTTTTTGCCCATTCAGTATGATATTGGCTGTGGGTTTGTTGTAAATAGCTTTTATTATTTTGAGATACATTCCATCAATACCTAGTTTATTGAGAGTTTTTTAGCATAAAGGCTGTTGAATTTTGTCAAAGGCATTCTCTGCATCTATTGAGATAATCATGTGGTTTTTGTCTTTGGTTCTGTTTATGTGGTGAATTATGTTTATAGACTTGTGTATGTTGAACCAGCCTTGCATTCCCAGGATGAAGTCTACTTGATCATGATGGATAAGCTTTTTGATGTGCTGTTGCAATTGGTTTCCCAGTATTTTATTGAAGATTTTTGCATCTGTGTTGATCGCGGATATTGGCCTGAAGTTTTCTTTTCTTGCTGAGTCTCTGCTGGGTTTTGGTATCAGGATGATGTTGGTCTCATAAAATGAGTTGGGAAGGATTCTCTCTTTTTGGATTGTTTGGAATAGTTTCAGCAGGAGTGGTACCAGCTCCTCTTTGTATATCTGGTAGAATTTGGCTGTGAACCCATCTGGACCTGGGCTTTTTTTGGGTGGTAGGCTCTTAATTGCTGCCTCAACTTTAGACCTTGTTATTGGTCTATTCAGCATTTCAAATTCTTCCTGGTTTAGTCTTGGGAGGATGCAACTGTCCAGGAATTTATCCATTTCTTCCAGGTTTCCTGGTTTATGTGTATAGAGTTGTTTGTAGTAATCTCTGATGGTAGTTTTCATTTCTGTGGAATCGGTGGTGATATCCCCTTTATCATTTTTTATTGCATCTATTTGATTATTCTCTCTTTTCTTTTTTATTAGTCTGGCTAGTGGTCTATTTTGTTGATCTTTTCAAAAAACCAGTTCCTGGATTTATTGATTTTTTGAAGGGCTTTTTGTGTCTCTATCTCCTTCAGTTCTGCTCTGATCTTAGTTATTTCTTGTCTTCTGCTAGGTTTTGAGTTTTTTTTATCTTGCTCCTCTAGCTCTTTCAATTTTGATGATAGGGTGTCAATTTTAGATCTTTCCTTGCTTCTCATGTGGGCATTTATTGCTATATATTTTCCTCTAGACACTGCTTTAAATGTGTCCCAGAGATTCTGGTATGTTGTGTCTTCATTCTCATTGATTTCAAAGAACATCTTTATTTCTACCTTCATTTCATTGTTTATTCAGTCAACATTCAAGAGCCAGTTGTTCAGTTTCCATGAAGCTGTGCAGTTCTGAGTTAGTTTCTCAATTCTGAGTTCTAACTTGATTGCACTGTGGTCTGAGAGACTATTTGTTATGATTTCCATTCTTTTGCATTTGCTGAAGAGTGATTTACTTCCAGTTATGTGGTTAATTTTAGAGTAGGTGTGATGTGGTGCTGAGAAGAATGTATATTCTGTGGATTTGGGGTGGAGAGTTCTGTAAATGTCTATTAGGTTTGCTTGGTCCAGGTCTGAGTTCAAGTCCTGGATATCCTTGTTAATTTTCTGTCTCATTAATCTGTCTAATATTGACAGTGGAGTGTTAAAGTCTCCCACTATTATTGTGTGGGAGTCTAAGTCTCTTTGTAAGTCATTAAGAACTTGCTTTATGTATCTGGGTGCTCCTGCATTGGGTGCATATATATTTAGGATCATTAGCTCTTCTTGTTGCATTGATCCTTTTACCATTACGTAATGTCCTTCTTTGTCTCTTTTGATCTTTGTTGGTTTAAAGTCTATTTTATCAGAGACTAGGATTGCAACTGGTTTTTTTTGCTTTCAGATTGGGGACTTTCAGATCACAGGTGTGAGACAAATGGTTGCATTCTTTAGAGTTTCTGATTATCCTTTCCAAAGGAAGCATTCAGATATGCATGTATCTCAGTGAGACTTTGAATAGAATAGGAGGCAGGCTTGCCCCAAGCAGCTCCCAGCTTGAATTAACATTGACATTTTAAAATACCTAGCAAAGATGAGTGGATCACAAGGTCAGGAGATCGAGACCATCCTGGCTAACACAGTGAAACCCCATCTCTACTAAAAATACAAAAAATTACCTGGGTGTGGTGTTGGGCACCTGCAGTCCCAGCTACTCAGGAGGCTGAGGCAGGAGAATTGCTTGAACCTGAGAGGCAGAGGTTGCAGTGAGCCAAGGTCATGCCACTGCACTCCAGCCTGGGTGACAAAGCAAGACTCTGTCTGAAAAAAAAAAAAATCCAGCAAAGACAAATATAAAATTCAGACAAAATGTATGTTGATAATTTTGAAGGCATTTCTATTTTTATTTTACCAATAATTTTAATGCCAGTTTGTTTAGTAAAGTTATGCTTGGATCACATGTACTTGAAAATTGCTTGTGTTAGAAATAACGAGTTCCTCTTCAAAAGATTTAGTTGTGTAATGTTCTTATCCTTTGTTCAAAAGCCCAGCCTCCCTGTACTTTCTTGTTTCTAGCCTGCAAACCACCCTCCTGCTCTAGTTGTGCCCTGACATACCCAGACATGTCCAGACATGCCTTGTACAATAACAGACAAACTACTCCCACCCCCTCCTTCCCTTACAAATTGTATGCTTACCATATTCAGAAAAGTTTAAGTCTTAGCCAAGAAGGATCAGCTTAGATTGTGCGGTTCAACCCTAACTAATAGGGGAAGGACACAGGGACAGGAACTGCATTAGAGATAAAAACCCCTTCTCTCCTTTGTCTGGCATGCTCTTGCAATCATGACTGATGCAGGCAGCACCCTTCTGCAGAAGTAAATTGCCTTGCTGAGAAAATTTTTTGCCTGAGTGCTAGTTCTTCTTTGTGGCACCAGGCATTTGTTTCAAACACTTAGACTTATTTACTTAATTTAAGACACCCTTTTACTTATAAGCCAATTTGGTAGATAAAACATATAACAATAAGTGTACATACAAATAAACACATCTGGACATGTATACACACACACACACACATAAACAAAGATTCAATGGCTTGGAACCTTAGCCATCAGATAGCAATACAAGCTTGCTGGTTTTACTTTGCCCCAGTGATAATCCAAAGAAGGCTGTGAACCAAAATTTCAGATAAAGCAGTCCCATGACAGTTTAATTTTTAAAGGCTAAATGTCCCCAGACTCCAAGGAGCACTGGGGCCAAACAGTACCAAAGGAGGGAGTCATACATTAACCAGGCCCTGTGCTTAGAACAGCGGCACAAAAGCCTGGATGCCTGCAATGCCATTTCACTTTCCCATTAGACAGTAAACCAGATTCGAAACAATTTTGGGGCCAAGCAGCATTGCAATCGTGGGAAAAAATTCTAAGGAGGACTTAATACTAGACCTCAGAACCTCTGCCGAGAGCATCCTCTTTGGAGAGTTCGAGGTCTAGAGGTTCCCCTGGAGCATCCTCCTGTGGGGTCCAATCTAGAGTTCCGGACGTCTCTGGCCTTAGGTGGGCACTGGTGCCACTTTGAATGTGCTCCCTCTAGAGCCTACTATGAGCTTTCCCTTACCTGGGTGTAAGTTCCAACTTTTAGCCTCCTTATAATTTGATAAGGCCATGCTTTTCCGTGCTTCCTGTTCCATGGACTACCTTGAAGTCTTGTGTCATCCACTGAGCCAGGACACTGGAGGGGATGGTGCTGAGTTCCCCAGTGGTCTTTAGGAAATGCTGAGTGTGGGGGACCTTATGCCCCAAGGCCCCACGTCAGAATTTCCCACCACCTTCGTGCTTGCTTAAGACCTCTTCTCAGGAATGTTCATCAGAACTTTCAGAAGCTCTTTGTTCTGTCTCCTCCCCTGTGTAGGGTCCCCTTTCAACTGCATGGGTCTGACATGCTTGGGTACAGGTTCCCAGGGGAACAAACCTATTTTTGGTTGTGGGATGCTCCCCACATGACATAGGCATCCTGGAGTGACCCCTAACTTTGGAGCCTGTTCCCTTTCTAGAATGTGTTTGGCCTCCTCACCGAATGGTCCAGGGCCTTCACTGAACAGATTTGCATATTCTGGGTACCCATGTGTTCATTTTCCAGTTTTTAGCTCTGAATCTCTTTTCCATTTTCCTCCCTTTCAGGATCTTAAGGCAAAGACCACAGATTATGGTTTGGGAAAGGTGTTGCAGGCAGGGGCTCATTATGACTTTTGTAGGCCACAGGTATTTTATTGCCTTCATAGGCCACTTATTCATAATGTTAGAAACAAGAGCTCAGAGTTGCAAGGAAAACAAGCACTCAAACAAAGGATTTCTCAGCAAGGTGAATTTACTTCTGCAGAAGGGTGCTGCTGGCACTCCTTATTATGGCGAGAGCACATCAGACAAGGGAAGGAAGGGGTTTTTATCCCTAATGCAGTCAGTTCCTGCTTCTGTGTTCTGTCTCCATTGGCTGGAGTTGGATGACACAATCTAAGCTGATCCGATAGGCTACTGTTTAAAATTGAGTATAGCTAATTAGATGGAAAGGGAAAGGCTGTCCGTTAAGGTACAAGGCATTTCTGGCCATGTCAGGGCCCAGCAAAGGTAGGAAAGGTAGTTTCAGTGGGAAGGAAAGTTACAGAGTGGGGAGCTAAGGGTGATTAAGGCAGGCAGGAGAAGTTGTTTACAAAACAGGTAAATACAAGTGGGGTTGCACAAGGAGATTGACCTTAAGAACAAAGAACAAGGAAGTTAAATAAGCTGAACCTTTGAAGAGTCACTTACTGTATCTAACAATAACATATTAAACATACTTTACAACCGTGTTGGTAAGATGAAGTATAGAATCCAGGCTAGATTCATTGATATATGTTCATTAATATTATAATCACTTCAGGAAATTATTTTTTAAATTATAACATTTTCAGACACCCCTCTATATATTGTGGACCTGGATGGAAGAGTCGGCCCTGGTGAAGCTGAGTGGTCCAGGGACATAGACAGGGTCTTCCTGGGTGAGGGGATGGCCCCCAAAAGAAGAGGGACAGGCTGAGGTGAGAGCAGAAGAGGTGGCAATAGCCTATCCCTGGTGACAAGAGTGCTGGGGACAGGACATGAAGGAGATCCCAGGTTCCATTTAAACATCCCGTTCTGTGCTGGGTCCCTGCACAACGCACTCCCCTTCCACCCTCATTGCCTTCACAGCTCACTGTGGGGCAGGGGAGGATGAACTGACTGGCAGAGACTGGACCAGGGGACTGTATGATTTAAAGTGTTGCTATGCTAGAAAACTCAGTAATCAGGGCAAGTCATATTTTCATGCAAGGATCCACCTTGCTTTGCAGGCCCCCGCTCCCAGGCTGGCTCTGGTCTGGGCCCTGCATGCCTGAGGTAGGCCCACAGACAGCCGAGAGGAGCCTGGCATAACCAGAAGGGCTCAGCATGTACAGGACTGGGGTAAAATCAGGGCCTCTGAGCACAATCCCAAGAGTGTGAGGTCCCCAGAGAAAGTGGCTTAGGGAGGTAGTGGGATGTAAAGAGTGGAACACTTCAGAGAGAGAAGACCAACTCTTGGGCTAGAGATGATGAGAAATAGTGTTTCCCAGAAGCCTTGAACCCTCTCCTTTGAGGTTTGTCTCTGTCTGCCATTTACAGCCTAACTCTGCAGCCTGGAAGCCTGGAAAGTCTCTCTCTCTCTCTCTCTCTCTCTCTCTCTCTCTCTCTCTTTTTTCAGAGACAGAGTCTTGCTCTGTGGCCAGGCCAGAGTGCAGTGGCACGATCTTGGCTCACTGCAACCTCCACCTTCTGGGTTCAAGTGATTCTCCTGCCTCATCCTCCCGAGTAGCTGGGACTACAGGGGTGTGCCACCATGCCCAGCTAACTTTTTGTATTTTAGTAGAGATGGGGTTTCACCATGTTGGCCAGGATGGTCTCAATCTACTGACCTCGTGATCCGCCCACCTTGGCCTCCCAAAGTGCTGGGATTACAGGTGTGAGCCACCGCACCCAGCCAAGCCTCTCTTTTTATAGAAGAACAAAGAGGAACTTTAATGATTTGCAGTTAGTTTATTGAAATGAAAATGAATTTGAGGTTTCAACAATTGTCTAGCAGTTTCCACATAAAGAGACAAAACGAGAAGGAAAAGCTGTGGTTTCTAGCAATCACCAGATGAGTTCTGGCCATAGTCCGTAGTCCTCTGAGCCAAACGTCTTGTGCAAAGTTAATTACTCTTAATGTTACACCAAATGCTGTCATACATTGTATGCTGGAAAACAAAAGACAGATCACTTAGGTTTGCAACTTACTAAGTCAAATATTAAAACTTGTCTTCTTGTTTTCTTGCATGTGTCTACGAACAGCTAACTTCCAGGAAAATTTACAGTGGAAGCAAAACCGGCATCCCGTCTCCATTCATTCTGCCATTGAGGACACATTTCACAACACCAAATAGGGGTCAGGGTTTTAGGACCTCTTCCCTGCCAGGGATCCATGTAATACTTTTTTCTTCAAAAATTCTATTCCTTGAAATAACTTATCTAGTAAATATGCTGCATATACTATTTGTTGAAGACCTGAACATCTGGACTATTTCTGATACCACTTTTACAACACAGAATTGTTAAAAATCTCAGCTCAAATACAAGAATGGGATGGTTTTGAGTTGCCGCACAGGCATGAAAGGTAGAAATGTTGTAACAGTCCAAGACTCTTCACCATTACCTTGGAGGCCTATGAAATACTGGAGCTGGGCTGGGTGTGATGGCTCACGCCTATAATCCAGGCACTTTGGGAAGCTAAGGTAAGCAGATTGCTTGACTCCAGGAGTTTAAACCAGCCTGGGCAATGCTCAGGAGGCTGAGGCAGGAGGATCACTTGAGCCCAGGAGGTGGAGCCTGCAGTGAGCCATGACGGCACAACTGCACTCTAGCCTGGGCAAAAGAGCAAGACCCTTCTCAAAAAAGCAAAACAAAACAAAAACAAAGAAGATTGGAGTTTTACAGTATGATTTTTTTTTTCTTTTTTTGAGATGGAGTCTCACTCTGTTGCCCAGGCTGGAGTGCAGTGGCACTATCTCGGTTCACTGTAACCTCTGCCTCCTGGGTTCAAGCAATTCTCCCGCCTCAGTCTCCTGAGTAGCTGGAATTACAGTTGTGTGCCACCACCTGGCTAATTTTTGTATTTTTAGTAGAGACAGTGTTTCACCATTTTGGTCAGGCTGTTCTCAAACTCCTGACCTCAAGTGATCCGCCCTCCTTGGCCTCCCAAAGTGCTGGGATTACAGGCCTGAGCAACCATGCCCGACTAATTGGAGTTTTTAAAGAAAAAAATGATTCAACCATCCCAAATTGCAGTTAATATTTATTATTTTCCTTGAGCATTTGATATAGCTCTAAATTTTCTATTATGAATGTTTTAAATAAAATTTTGAGATATTAAAAAATTCTTTAAAAAACTTGTAACATAATCCCAGCACTTTGGGAGGCTGAAGCAGGCAATACCTGAGTTTCAGGAGTTCAAGACTGGCCTGGCCAACATGGTGAAACCCCGTCTCCACTAAAAATACAAAAAATTAGCTAGGCATGGTGGCTTACATCTATAGTCCCAGCTACTCAGGAGGCTGAGGCAGGAGGATCGCTTGAACCCAGGAGGCGGAGGTTGCAGTGAGCCAAGATCATGCCACTGCACTCCAGCCTGGGCAATGGAGTGAAACTCTGTCTCAAAAAAATTTTTTTCTTTATTTTTGAAACTGTAGAATTTGCACAAATTGTATTTTCTGAGCTAGATAAAAATATTAAGAATGTATTTAATATTTGTTTTTGTGAAAGGAAATTTCTTAGTAGGTTGCTCCTACAAGTGAGTGACTCCTTGAGAATCAGATATTTTCTCTTGATAAAAATGTGCAGGTGTCTGTCTGGGCGCTGTGGCTCACACCTGCAATCCCAGAACTTTGGGAGGCCAAGGGAGGCAGATCACTTGAGATCAGGAATTCAAGACCAGCCTGGCCAACAGGGCAAAACCTAGTCTCCAGTAAAAATACAAAACTTAGTCGGGCATGGTGGCGCACACCTGTAATCCCAACTACTAGGGAAGCAGAGGCAGGAGAATCACTTGAACCTGGGAGGTGGAGGTTGCAGTGAGCCAAAATCACACCACTGCACTCCAGCCTGGGTGACAGAGCGAGACTCTGTCTCAAAAAAAAAAAAAAAAAAAAAAATGTGCAGGTGCCTGTCCCTTTGTGTCTGTGTGTGTCTATGCTTGTGTGCTTGTGTGTGTCTATGTCTATGTGAGGATGGACTGGTGAGATCAGGGGTAGATCAGCGATCTCTAAAACTTTCTTTTCTCCCTTTTGCTTTTTCCATGTATCACTCCCTAAAGATTCTCAATGTGAAGTGGCAAAGCAACCTGGAAACAAAGTTTAATGAACTGATACAGAAAGTTTGTTTACCAGTTGCTTGGCATTCTTGGTGCCAAATTTAGAGTCTGCTGATTCTGATCAGTGATTTTCGAAAGGTACATAAGAAGAAACTAAAATTACCATCATCAGTCCAAAGTTTTTCAGAGTTCTATGTGACTGGCTAAGGAAACACTGCTTGAATTTCCCCATAGCCTCTGCAGCGGCATCACTGTCTATGAAGTCTTGAAGAAGTTCTTTGTACTCAGGTATAGATATGTCAGAATTGATGGTCTTTTCAACCACGTCCTCCAGGAGTTTGCAGCCAGAATCTGGAAAAAAAAAAAAAGACACAAGAACACGGGCCATTACCAGAGGGGTGAACTCATTTTACAGATGAATTGGGAAAGCTGGTTATCTTTGTACCTTCCAGGATAGACCAAAGTTCAGAAAGATGTTGCTGCGGGATACAAAGTTCTCAACTCCGGGAGCATAAACTCAGGCTCTGCAAATTCTCACCGACCTCCCAAACCCAAAGAGGCCCAACCCCATGTAGCCTTGGTGAAGAGAACCCTCGAGGTATGAGGTGCTCTGACTGGGGGGGGACATAGCAAACACTGCTTGGGCTTTCTTGGTTCAAAGTCATGCAATGCTTCCCTGTTATCATGCCCAGCATCAGGGAGGGTTTCCAAGGATTTCAGATGAATGGGTCTAGGACACTGTCCATTAGTTCTGTTGACTCTACTGCAATAAAAGGGAATGTCCAGGCATGGTGGCTCATGCCTGTAATCCCAGCACTTAGGGAGGCCAAGGCAGGTGAATTGCTTGAGCTCAGGAGTTCAAGACCAGCCTGGACAACATAGGAAGACCTCATTTCTACAAAAATTTAAAACTTAGCCAGGCATGGTGGTGTGCACCTGTAGTCCCAGCTATCTGGGAGGCTGAGGCAGGAGCATTACTTGAGCTTGGGAGGAAGAGGTTGCAATAAGCTGAGATTGCACCATTGCACTCCAGTCCCAGCCTGGGTGACAGAGCAAGACCCTGTCTCTCTCTCTCTCTCTCTCTCTCTCTCTCTCTCTCTTCTCTCACACACACACACACACATCCTGTCTCTCTCTCTCTCTCACACACACACACACGAATGTGAGATAGAACTTGTTCATGAAGGCACCTGAGGTGCCCCCACCGCCCCCACTGTAAGGAAGGAGAAAGTGCTGAGGACTTGGGTTTATGTGAGCTGGTTGTGCTCTGGACTTTGTGATTTTCTAGTCAGTTGACTATAAGCTTGTCACCCTTCAACCTGTCTGCACCTACCTTGGGCACCAATAAGGTGGGGTTTGGAATCCACCTTTATGAATTGCACAAGGCAGGCTACCTGTGGAACCTATCAGTGCTGATTCCAGCGGCCAGGGCTTTTTCCTCCCACCGGATCTTCAGTGCTGGAAGGAGACTCCAGGGGGTGTGAGTCTCTCCTCCCCGGTCTGCCTTGAGCCTGAAGGAACTGGGAGGGAAAGGGCATCCCGGAAGGACTCAGATCAACTCTGAGAACACAGAGTGAGCCCCACAGGGTGAGAGACACTGGGCCACACTCTGCAGCCTGGGCCTTTTATCCTGGGAGATTTCCCATTTCTTTCCACATTGAAGGCCACCCATGATTATATTGTGGTTTCTAGGTATAGATGCCATCTCGCCCTTGCCCCACTGAAATAGTTAATTTCAATATCTAATCCTGAGAATCATCCTGGTTTCTATGGTCGCCGTGACCATGGTGAGACCCTGAGTGCCATGACATGCCGCGTGCAGCTCCAATGCAGGGGACAGTCCACGAGGGCAACTGCCTGCTTGATTGTCAGGAACTCATGGGGATCGTAAGGCCTGTCACACCCAGACCCTTCACACTGGGGCTAATCTGTGCTGGGAATTAGGGACTGGGAGTTCTTCTACAGGGGGCCAGGTGACAAGTCCTAGCCCAGAGGCAGCCCTCTCTGCCCAGAACTCACCTGCATAGCAGTGCAGCGGAAGGGCTGCCAGTATGAGGACCATCAGCAGCTTCATTGTGAGACAGCTGCTGTTGGCGTTCAGTCCTGTGTGGCAGGGATCAAGGAAGCTACTGTGGAGGTGAGCACCCAGCCCTCCTCTATTTATCCCCCAGGGAGGCACCTTAGTCCCTCCCAGGAATGAGGCAATGTCTCAACCTGGCGTGGGACCAGGACACGACAGCCTGACCGAGGGGGAACCCAGCCAGCCTGTGCTCTGTTTGTAGAAACCAAGAAAGCAGTAATATTTGGACCCCTGACAATTTGGGGACTGCAGTAATCACACGTGGCTTTCAGTAAAATGGATGCAGCAGTGTTTTCCAGAATATAAAGCAAAACCTAAGGGTATGATCTGGTGCTCGCAACACTGTTGTTATTATTGTAGTTTTCTTCTAGTCCTCCTTCCCTTCTTCCTCCTCCTCCTTCTATTATTTTTCTTCTACTCATCTATGTCTCTTCCTCTTCTTCTCCTTATTCTTCAAGGTACAGACAGTTTCATAACTTGCCTATATGCGGGTCCTGGAATCATCGACTATTTGGGCTACATGCAATACCTGGATCTTCCTCTGGGAGGCAGACCTTCCTAATCCATAAACATTTCTTTTTCAGAAAAGTATTTAAAGGTGGGGTTTTTTTGAGATGGAGTCTTGCTGTGTCACCTAGGCTGGAATGCAGTGGTGCCATCTCAGCTCACTGAAGCCTCTGCCTCCCGGGTTCCAGGTGATTCTCCTGCCTCAGCCCCCCAGGTAGCTGGGATTACAGGCATGTGCCAGGACACCCAACTAATTTTTGTATTTTTGGTAGAGACGGGATTTCACCATGTTGGCCAGGTGGGTCTTGAACTCCTGACCTCAGGTGAGGTGATGCGCCCACCTCAGCCTCCCAAAGTGCTGGGATTACAGGTGTGAGCCACTGCACCTGGCCCAAAAAAGTGCTTTAAGTTTTGGGGAAAACATTAATATATAACCTCTAACTGAAAGCTTTTTGTTGTTGTTAAGACTTATGAATTATGACACTAAGGTAATTCAACTTTTTTTTTTTTTGAGACAGAATTTCCCTCTTGTTGCCCAGGCTGGAGTGCAATGGCGTGACCTTAGCTCACCACAGCCTCTACCTCCCGGGTTCAAGTGATTCTCCTGCCTCATCCTCCTGAGTAGCTGGGATTACAGGCATGCACCACCACACCTGGCTAATTTTTTGTATTTTTAGTAGAGACGGGGTTTCTCCATGTTGTTCAGGCTGGTCTTGAACTCCTGACCTCAGGCAATCCGCCCTTCGTGGCCTCCCAAAGTGTGGGGATTACAGGCGTGAGCCACCCCACCCGGCAAGTTAATTCAAATTTACACATTTATTTTACAATATATTTGTAATTTAATTTGTGCTTCATTCTTTGTTAGCCTATTTACGGTTTTCCTTCCACTGACTGAGAGGATGCAATGAATGAGTGGAGTAACTGACTGCTTGGGCAGGCAGTGCTGGGCAGCGGGGGGCAATGGGGTTTGGGTGATGATGGGATTTAGGTGATGGTGTCTGGGCAGCTGTGGGTGTGGATGCTGGAGGCCACATGTAGTCATGTTGTGTCTTTGGGAAAGTTATAGTGCTGGTCCCTCTGGGCTTCCTTTCTTTCTTTTGTGAAATGGGTATAAGTGATGCTGAATTTTTGTGATGATGATAGACATTCTGTAAATGTTTAACCACATGGCCAAGCATGAGATAATTCTGAATAAACGGCAGTTGCGTCCATGCATGGATCTTTTGCTGTACACGTCACTGCTGCGCTTCTCCTGTGAGCTGGGCCCTGTGCTAGATTCAGCTATAGAAACAGGTTAGACCAGGTGCTTGCTCCTGTGGACCTTATTTCTAATGAAAGATGCAAAGAACAAGGCTAAAGAGACATCAGAGGTATGAAAAACTGGTCATTGCTGCAAAAAACAGCAAAATATTCACAACAGCTGAACACTGTCATAGATGGCCTGTCGGCAGTGGCCTGTAAGCCCCCTAAGGTAACCTGTAGGAGCAGGTGCTGTTTCAGCTGAGACTTGTTTGAGTGGATGGTGATGTCCAGGGACGCATCTGGGGAAGAGCATTCCAGGGAGAGGGAACTGTAAGTACAGAAGCTTGAGGACAGATGGCATCTGGCAAGGTAAGGAAGGGAAGGAACGGGGCCACAAAGAATCAGAAGGATGGGACAGCCTCACATGATAAAAAACCCACCCGTTTAATTAGGAACACAGTGAAGGTCATGGGAACAAGAAAAACAAAGTTGGCTCACGTAAAAAAAAAAAAAGCAAGCAAAAAAGAAAGAAATCGATGAAGCAGCCAGAGGGATGAATCCGTTGTTAATCCCCTGTGAATGCATTATTTACTCTCTGGATTACCTGTGACATCTTTCCTTCCACCATTCACCTGGAGTCTCAGTTGCCAAAAACAAACGTACTTTTGGGGAGGACAGAAAGGAGAAGTGTTGTTTACTTACCACTGTACGCAGCCGGCCCTGGCTGCTGGTCTTGTTTCCCAAGAGGAGTGAGGGACCTTGATCGTGAAATGTGAGACTGTCTCCTTGGCCAGTAGTTACTGGGGCTCTGCCTGGTACCCCAGTCCTTAAGGCCCTGCCCTGTCAGCCACCTGCTGGTCCAGAGGCCTCTCCAAAGGTTTCTTATGCATGTAAATAATACCCCATATCAGGCACAGGTGCCCACACTAAAGAAGTTGAGTTTTCTTTAACCTCCACATTTGATCAGGACATTCGAAGGTGATTATTCTCTGGTGAATCAGATAACAATAAATCGGCCCAAAGTAGACACATTGGCAAAACAGCCTTCCCAGGGAGAGGGAGAGCCCCAGAGCTTGGCATACCCGTGTTGCTGGTGCAATTTTTTCTCTTCACAAAGGGGACTTTGCCTCAGGTCCTCCAGTGAAGCTCAGAAACCTGAGAAGCCTAGAGTCCTTGGATGTTTTGCATTGGCGTGACTAGTATTGACAGCTGCTGTGACAAGCACGCTGAGAAGAGGAATCATTCCCAGGTTCTCTCCAGAGTGAGCGTGAGATCACTGGTGTCATGGGGAGAATGCAAATCTGTGGTGAGAAAGAGTTAGGTAGGACTTGGCCTCAGTCTCCCAGAAGACTCGGACATGGACTCGTTAATATATTTTGGCATTTGAAAGGCCTTGCCATACTTAATATTAAGGACAAATTTTTGAGAGTCATGTTTATCAGCAATGTGTGCGTTTGCACAAAAAGCATAAGAAAAACCTTTTGTTGTTGCTGTTGTTGTTGTTTTTGAGATGGAGTTTCACTCTTGTCACCCAGGCTGGAGTGCAATGGCACGATCTCGGCTCACTGCAAACTCCACCTCCTGGGTTCAAGACATTCTCCTGTCTCAGCCTCCCAAGTAGCTGGGATGACAGGCGCGCACCACCTAATTTTTGTGTTTTTAGTAGAGATGGGGTTTCACCGTGTTGGCCAGGCTGGTCTCAAACTCCTGACCTCAGGTGATTCACCTGCCTCAGCCTCCCAAAGTGCTGGGATTATAGGCGTGAGCCACCACACCCAGCCGGAAAAAAAACCTTTTTGAGAATTAGATACTCATGAGGTGTTTTATAAAATTGTAAGTTGCAGCTAACAATCTGCTCCACTGACTTTAGGGGCAGCATACCCGACATGTCTTTTTTTCACCTTATCCTCTACATCTAGTTCTGTCCATCACCTACCAGGTTGGTGAGAAACCCACTTCAGACATGTTTTCGAGGTGAACCTCCTCCTCTTGAGACTTTGCAAAATGTAGGTGTGAAGCGGGGGAGCTGCTTACCCAGGACAGAACTTCAGGAAAGGCCTCTGGTCTTAGAGCCATCTTGGTTTGCAGCGAGATGCCTGTTGTTCAAGTCACCAAGGCCTCGTGTAGACCCAGTGGCTCACTTACCTTGACCCAAGCCTCATCCTGGGATTCCAAGTCTGAGATGCTCAGTGTTCAGTCCACCCCAGCACCTCTATATTCCAGCTCAGTGTCCCAAAATGTTTCAGAAGCTTGCAAAGCCTGACCTCTCCCTGTGTAGGGATGAATACATCCGGTGACATGGGGTTGGGATTAAGTGAAGGGAACAGTGTGAATCCTCTAAAGAGACCACAAACAGCCAGGCGAGATGGCTCATGCCTGTAATCCCAGCACTTTGGGAGGCCAAGGCAGGTGGATCACAAGGTCAGGAGTTCAAGACCAGCCTGGCCAACGTGGTGAAACCCCGTCTTAAAAAAAATAAGAGACCACAAACATCAGAAACACTTCCTGGCCTCTCCTTTCTGAAATGGGGCAGAGGAAAGGAGAGGCTGTAGCTTCTATGGGGAGGAGGAAGAACCCCCTTCCCCTTACACACACACATCCAAGAAGATGCACGTGATCGTGGTGTATTTTTCATACTCACTTAATTGTCCGAAGAGACCTGTGACCCTTTGTACCTCTGAGAGACCTGAGGAGACACACACAGGAGACTATAAGCCTGGATGGGGAAAGGAGTGATACAGAGAGTGAGATGGCTGAAGGGGTCTGGGAGGCCAGAGGAGGGAGAGAGTGCTTTCCCTTAGGTGGGAGAAACTTCCTCTGGCTTAGAGGATGAGGGGAGGCTGTGGGTAGGGAGCAGGTAGGTTAAAAGTGGATAAATTCAAAAGATGGGAGAGGTGAGTCCCAGAGGAATCAGATGATTGAAAGATCAGGAAGGGATAAACTCCCTTATTCCACGAGGCAGTCCCATCCCAGCTGGACATTCCCAAGACTCCCAGGAAGGACCCGGGACGGGAGGACCTGGGAAGCTGCGCTTTGCCGGGCGCCGCTGTGCCGCACTGCTGGGTCCAGTCTCTGCAGGTTCTGCAGCCTTTCTCCGTAAGGGCTGGACGGCAGACGGGTAATGAGTGAGGGCTTGGAGCCTGACCGCCACTTGTGTTCACATCACAGCTCCTCCGTTTGGTGACTGCAACAATGGACAGGAGACTTACTGCTCTGTGTTCCCTTTAAAATGGAAACAGCCATAGAATTGCTGCGAGTCACAAGTGAAGTAAAAGTGGAAAGTCCTGAGAACAGCGCTTGGCACAGAGCAGATGCTATCCAAACGTCAGCTGCGAGCCATGGTTTTGAAATGATAAAAAATGTATTTATGATAAACTCCTCCAAGGACCACTAGGATGGTTAGACACCACTGAATCCCGGGCTTCCAGACGACATTCTCTAAAATATTCGAGTAACTATATTCAGAAACAAGCTAAAACGTTTACGTTTGAAAACAAAGTTCTGTGTTTCAATCCGTGTATATTTGATTTTTTCTGCGTTCCTCTTTCCTCAGAGTTTCTGTTTGTTTGTTGGTTGGTTGGTTTTTCTGTTTTTTTTTTTTTTTTTTTTTTTTTTTGAGACAAGGTCTTGCTCTGTCACCCAGGCTGGAGTTCAGTGGTATGATCTTGGCTCACTGCAACCTCCACCTCCTGGGTTCAAGCAATCCTTCTGCCTCAGCCTCCTGAATAGCTGGGGTTACAGGCACACCCCCTACACCTGGCTAATTTTTGCATTTTTGGTAGAGACAGAGTTTTGCCATGTAGCTCAGGCTGGTCTCGAACTCCTGGGCTCAAGTGATCCTCCCACCTTGGCTTCCCAAAGTGCTGGGATTATAGGCATGAGCCACCATGCCTGGCTTCGGAGTTTTATTGAAATAATTTACAAATAACTTCTCACTCAAGCATATTCTACTTAGTATTACCATGTTAATCTTCCCAGAAACCAGTTCCAATTTATTTAACATATTTAGATACATTTTTTAACTTTTTGCCCAGCTATACTAAGGCATAATGGACAAATAAAAATTGTATATATTTACAGTTTATATGTTTTGATGTATATATACATTCTGAAATGATTAATTCAAGCATGCCAACACCTCACATACTTGTTTTTTTTTTGTGATAAGAACACTTAGGATCTAATTGCTTAGCAACTTTCAGGAAGCGTTCAATAAAATATAAATGAAAAGCAACTCTCCACCATCTCCTAAATGACAAGGACTGTTGTAGACCTCTTTGAATCTCACAGTCATGATCCTATGAGCAGGGTGACCATACTGTCAACTGTAAATGGGGGACATTTTGGATAATGAAAGGGAACCCTAAATGGGTGGGGATGCCAGAACAACAATGCAAACCAGGACTGTCCTGAGCAAACTGGATGTGTGGTCACCACCCTGTGAGGCGGGCAGATCATTTCACCCCCCACTACAGGAGACAGGACACTGAGATTCCCTAGAACTTCTCGGGACACGGCTAGAAACTGGCAGAAGCAGGACATGAAGCCAGGCATTCTGGCTCCACGGGCTGCTCTCAACACTATTTCCCTCCTTGGCTGGACCCTGAGAAACCTGCACATCACGGCTCAGGTGGGTCCTGGTGGCCTTAACTCCCACTGCTGCCCTGTGGGAACCCCCACGTGGATTTCTGCACAAGCCCCACAGTTTTCTGCTTGAGAAATTATTGAAATAATTTACATTTGTTTTGCAGTTTTACTTTACAGTAATTTAGCAATTTTACTTTGCTCCCAGTGGTCTCCACTGCCCTTGCCTCGGTCTCTCTAGATTGAAACACTCTGTTCATTCTGGAAGCCACATCAAAGCAGCTCATGCCTTGTGTTCTTTGCTGGCTCCTCGGACTCCCTGGATCTCCCGTTTCCCAGGGACCTGTGGCCCTCCGTGGGCAGTTCTGTTCTGACATTCCCAGGACCCCGGCGCTGACCTGTCCTCTCTGTTCATGCTCCTGGAGAACATGGCCTCTGCAAGCCCTGCCTCTGTATGTCAATGTCATACAATAAGTGCTTAATCAATAATTTTGTAATTTATTTTCTGGGTCAAAATTTGGTGCTTTACAAGAGTCCACTGATGACGTCTCTCATGTTTTAGTACCAGATCTATTTACATTTTAATATTCAGTAAAGGCACGGCAACACTAACAACACATCTGGGTGACAGCCCGGCCACTAACACTAATGTCGTACTTTCCTGGATGAGGGCTTTGGGGTCACGGTGGGAGGAGACAGGTAAGGGGAGGAGGTAGTTGGAGACTGTGCCAACTTAGCGGTACCTCAGTGCTCAGTGTTCCTTTTTTTTTTTTTTAAGACAGTCTCACTCTCACCCATGCTGGAGTTCAGTGACTTGATCTCAGCTCACTGCAGCCTCCGCCTCCTGGGTTCAAATTTTCATGCTTCAGCTGGGATTACAGGCGCACACTACCACATCTGGCAAATTTTTGAATTTTTAGTAGAGGGGGTTTCGCCACGTTGTCCAGGTTGGTCTCAAATTCCTGACCTCAGGTGATCTGTCCCCCTCGGCATCCCAAAGTGCTGGGATTATAGGCGTGAGCCACCACACCCAGCCCAATGTTCCTTTTCTCCAAAAGTGACCATGACCATGATATGATCTGAGCTGGGTTCACCTAATGAGTTGGGAGATGGAGCGGATTAAGAAGCAGAGCCGAGGGCAGGTGTCAGCCCCTGGCTAATTCTCCTTGGCTGCTTAACCAAAACTCTGAACTTTGCTTAACTTGACATTTCCCTATAATGTGTGGTGAAAAGCTTAATCCTGTACCCATGTAACCACTGATTAGGTTCATTAGATAGTTACACTAACATCTTCTCCATTCAGTTGGTGATTTTTTTTCTTTGGTGCCCCATTAGTTGTGTATACTTACCTTAGGGCCACTGCAAGAGTTACATAGGAGAATTAACATAAAGTTTTCCACTGTAGAGCTGTGATTGTCAACTGGCGCACATCCACTCCCATCTCCTCCCTACTCCCAAAGACTTCAGTCTGGACATTTTTGATTGTCAGAGCTGGGTGGTGGTGGGGGTACTATCAGTACCCAGGGGGCAGAGGCCAGGGGTTCTGCTGAACCTCCTACAATGCAAAGGGCAGATCCCTCTAAAAAAGGATTACTTATCTTTGATGTCAGTACTGCCAAGTGCCACAGAAATACCTGCACACATTTGCTCTTGTGACGAATGACCAGCAGCACTCATGAGCCTCTTATTCAGCAAAAATAGCTCCATAGCCTGGCAAGGTACCAGCAGAAGTGGGGGGCAACTTTGTCCTGCAGGGGGCTGGGTCAACCTTCCGTCCATGCCTTTGCCCCAGCTGCTCCGTGCACCTGGAGGCCCTACTTCCCCTGCCTGTCATTCTCAGCTTGTAGGTGCTTCGTGGTCCAACTCAGCCATCACCTACCTCTTCCACAAGCCTTCCTTTGCGTATCCTTGGATTTCTATAGACTTTTAATTCGCATAATAAGATCTCATTTCAGAAAGATGCATTGTATCTTTCTTCAGTTCTCTATCTTGTCTTCCCATTCAACTTGCTAACTAATTGCTTGAGGAAATTTACTAATCTTTTCAACAAAATGTGTCACCCTCCCCCCATTTGGTGTGGTGGCAATTCTGCATTGAAGAAGGATTTCCACCTTTCAAATAATATTTTATTGCTGTTCTCTTCATTCATCCACTAACTCCTATTTTCATCGCTGTTTATTGAGTCCCGTGTCTTTCTCTTCTTGTTCTACTTCCTTTTGCTGGGCTCTGTCCTCCAGTACCTTTCTGAGAAAAAGTTTATTGGTGACAAAAATGTTTGAGGATCTTTATTTTAACTTTATGTTTGAATGAGGAGGCTGATTACAGATTCACATTTGTATAGAATGAGAGGTCGACAATCCTCTGATCTTTTTAGTGTCTCTCCCCCATCCACCAGGTTCTTGTGTTGGTTCCATTATTATTCCCCATCATTCTATGTATCTCACTGTTTCTTTCTGGAAAAAAAAAAAGCTTCGTGAAGACAATGTTCCAAAATGTTAGCAAAATATCTTTTGGTATGGGAAACAGATGGATATCTTTGGATTTTTCAATACCATATTTTTTTCTGGGAAATTTGTTTGTATTATTTCTTTGGTGACTTTTTTTTTTTTCTGAGATAGTCTTGCTCTGTCACCCTGACTAGAGTGCAGTGGCATGATCTTGGTTCACTGCAACTTCTGCCTTCTGGACTCAAGCGATCCTCCCACTTCAGCTTCCCCCAGTAGCTGGGACTACAGACACACACCACCACACCCAGCTAATTTTTGTATTTTTTGTAGAGATGGGCTTTGACTGTGCTGCTCAGGCTGGTCTCAAACTCCTGGGCTCAAGTGATCTGCCTGCCTCGGCCTTCCAAAGTGCTGAGAGTACGGTCATGAGCCAGCCCAGTCGCCCTCTGTGGTGACTTTCTTCCCCACCATGATCTCTGTCATTCTGGAATTCTTTCAGTCAGACATAATGGATGCATCCTCCAGCCTTCTTTTCTTTTCTCTCGTATATTTTATTTCTTTATCTTTTCTATTACATACATACTTCTTTTTTTGTGGCACTATTTTAATTTGTCCTTTCAATTCTTTTATTAATTATTCCAGCTATCATGTTTAATCTCTCTAACCTTCATTGTTGTTATCCGAATACTTGTTAAACCATAAAAGGAAGGAGAGATCTTAGTAATCGGCACTTTATGAAGCACTCATGAAACTAACCCGGGACACGAAACATATGTCAGACCCGGAGAAACTGAATGAATCACAAAATAGTGTGTCAGCTACGAGCTTTCTTACCTCCTTTCTCTTCTCTTTTCCTAGTCCGTAATCTGTTAGAAACCAGTTAGTTGAGAGAGAAAAGGTGAAAGAATAAGGATAGAAAGAAAAACATGTTTTTTAAATTTTTTTGGCAGGGTGTGGTGGCTCACACCAATGATCCCAGCACTTTGGTAGGCCAAGGCAGGCAGATCCTCTGAGGTCAGGAGTTCAAAACCAGCGCGATCAACATGATGAAACCCCATCTCTACTAAAAATACAAAATTAGCTGGGTGTGGTGGTGCATGCCTGTAATCCCAGCTACTTGGGAGGCTGAGGCAGGAGAATCACTTGAACCCAAGAGGTGGAGGTTGCAGTGAGCCAAGATCATGCCATTGCACTCCAGCCTGGACAACAAGAGTGAAATTCTGGAAAAAAAAAAAAGAAGAAGAAAGAAAGAAAGAAAGAAGAGAGAGAGAAAGAAAGAATGAAAGAACATAAGAACAAAAAGAAAGAAAAACATGTATTTTTAAACAACGTGAAGCTTAAATTATTATACAAACTTGAATATTCTGATTTGTGAATTGAAATATTGAGCTTTATTTCATTAAAAAATGGAGATTCATTGAAGGTTCACTTTAAAGAAGCTTATGAGAAAAAGAGCTTTGTGTTCAGAATAGTGAGCTTGTCATAAAGTGTCAGATGGATCCTAAGGAGAAGATGTTTGAGGAAAACAGCCTAGGTAGAGATCAATAATATTTGTGCAGGAGGCAAATTATGAGGTTCCACTTAGCTCAGAGGCCATGGGAGAGGCTTTAAGGGATAAAGTCAACAGACCCTGCATGAGTGAACTCTGTCCTTGGTAAGCCTCAATCTCAGATCTTTGAATGAGAGTTTCTTAAAAATTAGCGATATCTTCAACAAAGAAGACATCCAGCCGGCGAATCAATGACAGCATGGAACCTAGAGACGTGCTGACTTTGAAATGCTGACAGGTCCAGGGGGTGAAATACAGGCCTAGCTCCTTTTTGTAGCTATCTTCCTGCTGCCCCTCAGACCACAGCAGCCCTTGCAGTAATGTTTTATTTCAACCTTTGTTTTTTTTTTTTTAAGACGGAATCTTGCTCTGTTGCCCAGGCTGGAGTGCAGTGGCGTGATCTTGGCTCACTGAAACCTCTGCCTCCCAGGTTCAAGCGATTATCCTGCCTCAGCCTCCTGTGTTGAAGGGACTACAGGTGCGTGCCACCAGGCCTGGCTAATTTTTTTTTTTTTTAAGTAGAAACAGGGTTTTACCATGTTGGCCAGGATGGTGTCGATCTTCTGAGCTTGTGATCTGCCCACCTCGGCCTCCCAAAGTGCTGGGATTACAGGCTTGAGCCACCGTGCCCAGCCCCTTTCAACCATTTTTAAGTGTACAATTCAGCAGCGTTAAGGGCATTTATGATATCTTTGCAATATTCGTTTCCAGAAAATTGCCATCATCCCAAACAGAAACTCTGTACCCCTGAAACAATAACTCCCAATACCCTCCCTCCCTGCCCCAGCTGGAGCAGTCTTGCTGGATCCCACTTCATACTCTTTTAACAGCAGCTCAGGAAGGAAAACTTTACCTTATGTGACCTTCATGTGATTAGCTGTATAATGGAGAAAAGAGTGAGCACCTTGAAATCCCCAGGCTTTAAAGGCTGTGGAAGTAGCTAAGGGAGAAACCTCAAAGTAACAGCCGAGTGATATCGGGAGTCCTGTGAGTATCATGGGAGACTCCTGCACCAGCTACTGCCTCCCCAGGTCACTGGATGCCTGCAGCTATAGGAGCGGGGAGGTCCAAGGCCAGGGACTGCATGGATTCTATTTACACACAGATAGACATGTGCGCCCCAGATGGAGCCTGTACATTGATTGATTGGCAGCTTCCCAGTAAATTCTAAAACAGAGCCAGAGTTGAGGGATGCTGGGTAGAGCATTTGTCATTCTCAGGTTCATTACAGGGAACAATCTCAGACCTTCCTGGGTACTAGAGAGGACTAAGTCACACAGAACTTGGAAGTCTTCCAGCAAAATGCATATTAGGGTGCTCAACAAACAGAAACGTATTAATTGTAAGCATTCTAGTAAAGATTGCTAAGATTTGTTGAATGCTTTCTAGTATTTATGGCATCTGTTCTTATCACAGTGCAACGATATGTATCCTGTATCACAGGAGGGAAAAGCGATGATAAAGCAGGGATATCTATGCATGTGAGTGCACGTGTGTGTAAAGATTTGACGTAATGCGTGAGTATCCAAGAAAGCTTCGAAGAGGAGAAGTGAATTCTAAAGACGGGGTTGTCAGACGTCATAGACAGTAAAGGCTATAGAGAGAAAGGGAAACACATATACCCTGGAGCAAGGGTGTGACCCACCTGAGGCCTGAGAAATGAGATATAAACAACTATGGCTGAGCACAGAGCACCTGGGAGAAGAGCAGAGGAAGGGACCGGGGCTGGCTGGAGCAGGGTCTTGGAAGTCCTTGCAACACAAGGGTGTGGACTTGCTTCCCCAGCAGTGGTTCCTTCCAGGCATCTCTAAGTGCTGGAAGACTCCACAAATCCTTATTTCCGGCATACATAGTGTATAGTAGGCTGAACTGGTCATGAACTTTACCCATTAGGTTCTGCTTCTAAGTGTACATATTTCCTGATGTGATTTAAAATATGAATTTCCCTTAAGAGCAATGCTTACTCAATAATAACTGTTATCTACTATTTTCTCCATCATATAAAAATAACCAGTTTTATGAAGGTGGGTTTTCAGTATTTTGTTCCCTTACTTGAAACCCTTGAGAACAAGTGGCTTCTGGTCATATAGAGCTGTGGAAAGAGGATAGGATGATGTTTCCATTTTAAGAGGTTCACTTTGGCGTGAATGAGGAGGATGTATTACAGGAAGTGTTCACAGAGATTGCAAGACAATTCAGGGACTTTGTCTGAGCTGGCAAGGACGTGGACCAGGCTGTGATGTGACCCTGTCATGTGACTGTGTGATGTGACTGTGATGTGACTGTGTGCTGTGACTCTGCAATGCGACTCACACAGGTGACACTGTGACAGTGGAGGGAGTGGCATGTAGTGCACTCTTGGAGGGCAGGAGGGAGGGGGAGCTGCAGTTGGCTGATTCATGCCCATTCCCCCAAATATATCCACTTCTTAATTCCTGGAATCTGAATGTTCCATTACACAACCCAAAAAAAAGCACTTTGCAGATGTGATTAAGTTAAGGATCTTGAGATGGGGAGATTATTTTGAATATTCTGGTAGTGCCAAAACCCAAACCTTATATTTTGTAATTAAAAGTCAGAGGGGGGTTTAACCTGGAAGAAAAAGGAGACAGGAATGTATCATGGAGGCCGAGGGTGGAGTGATGTGACCACACAACCAGGGCGGTCAGCAGCTCAGAAGCCAGAAGCAGCCCTTAGTGAACTCCCCCGAGAGCCCCCAGTGCAAGTGGAGCACTCCTACCTCTGACCTCCTGAAGTGATGCTAACGTTGGGCTTCTGACCCCTAGATGTGTGAGAGAATCAATTGTTTTAAGCCACCAAGCTTGTGGAGGTTTATTCCAGCAGCCACAGGACACCAATCAGGGAACCTGTGGCATCTCCTTGGGTCCTGGTCAGGGGACTTGCTGGGTGAGTGCATTAGCCTGGATGAGCTCATGGAAGGGAGAGCAGGCTGGGGGCGGACACTGGGCTCAATTTTACATCCTGCTTCTGAAATGACTGTGGAGTGTGCGCTTGGAGCTGTCCAGTTGGTGGGGGGTGCTGATCTCTGGAGCTCTTGGGAGTGCTTGAGGGAGGAAGGAAGCATTTGCCTCAGGTGCTCGTGAGTGATGCAGACACCGAGGAGAGCTCTGAGTGTGGGGAGTAAACAAATGTTAACTCCAGGGTGGAACCTGGAGATGTCCTCAAATTATGGTAAATGGAAAAGGAAGTATACTGGGCATAGCAGAGGAGAGAAACCACAGTGCAGAGGTGGCACCAAGCAGACTGGGGTCTGAGGGGACCCTGCTAGGAGGAAACTCTGGGCCTGGACACCCAGGCAGCCTACAAGACCAGCAGGAACACTGTAATTCCTGTATCCTCGTTACCATGGTTTTCATTCATGGCTGCAAGATGGGAAATCCTTAAGGAATGCAGGAGGATTCCTACCCAGTATTTCCCTCTGAGATGCCTGGACTCAAGCCCCATTGGTAACAGGACGCTGGTTCTCTGGAGTTGATTGTCAGTCACACCCAAAGGCCACTTCCCTATGGAAACCACCCTCGACTCAAGGCCTGAGGCTGCAGGATCATAAGACCAGTGGAGACGTTCTGGGCAAGTGATTTATTAGAGCAAGACGTTGAAACCTTTACATTCTGCAGTGAAGATTAGGGTATCATTGAAAGATGGTAGAAACCAGCATGAAAAAATTCTTACATCTCAGCGATCACATTTCTCTGCTATTTTCCCCTGGAATTGAAAAGAAAAGAAAGGAAGGTGAGGTTGGCCATGCAGCTCCTGAAGACAACAGGTTAACATCCAAGTGGCCAATGGAATTCTGCTCCCGAAAACAACTGGAAGGGCAGAGGCAGGAACCCAGTGTGCATGGGAAACAGGCCTAGACCTGGGGGCCTCACAGCACCCATGCCGGTGAGGGAGCAGCTGTTCCTCGCCAGGTCAATAGCCCTGGGGGGGACCCAAGAGTGAGGCCCAGGGTCCTCATGTTGGGGGACAGGAGGGGTGGACAGAGCAGCCAGGGGTTATTGTCTGGGCTGTTCCAGGACTGTGGAGTTTTCTGTTCCCTGCAATGAGGGACCCAGGGCTGAGAGGCTGGTCAGGGTTGGGAGGGCCTCTGGGAAGCTTGGCTTCTCAGGAGCCTCCAGCCTCCCCATGTGGGAATTCTGCCTCAGGGTCTGGGCATTTCTCAGCCCTGAACCTGCAGCTTCCATGAGCATTTGCAGCTAAACATCAGGACAGCAACCCAGAGGCAGCCAGGTTGAGAGGCCCCTGGAAAGCCTCTGATTTCTTGAGAAAGACGGAGTGAGAACATCCCATTTCCATGGCACTGCAGGAGGTAGAGTCGGGAGGGCCCCAGTCCACTGGCCGTGGTCAGGAGAGCATCGTGAGAGAGAAGGGGAGCGTGGAGTCTTAGGAGCTGGGAGGGGCTCCTTGCTGGCTCTGCAGAAGCTGCAGAGAAGACTGGCCTGCTAGCGTGGCATCTGCAGGAGGCCTGGCTCTAGGTCCCTTCCTGCCTTCCTCTCCCTGTTCAAGGCTCCCATGCTCCCCAGGACATTCCACAGTGACTGTGTGGGGGCAGCTCAGCCTCAGGAAAGCTTCCAGGTGGAGAGGCAGCCGTGCTTGGCCCTTCACCATCCCTGTCTGGGCCCTGGCTCACTCTCCATTTCCTCAGCACACTCTGGGGACAGATCATCCAGTCAGGTGATCTGAGGAGGAGGAACATGCAGGGTGCTGTGTGCAGCTGAGTTGAATTCTGCAGGTGAAAGGACAGCACCCACCCTGTGGTCCCAGGTGACCTTCTCGAGCAGTGACCAGCAAGGCAGGTGCCCCACCACCTGTGTCCCCCCACAGAGCAGCAAGCTGACCTCACTTCACCCTGTGCAGCTGACCAGAAGCCTCGACACATAGAAGAGAAAGAAATTACCAATGTCTTTGTAATTAGCACTCTTTTCTCATAGGCCATCAGATCCACACATTTCTTCACTTCCATCTTTGCTTTAACAGCTTCCAGAGGTGCCTTAAATTTGGCAAGCTGGATCTTGAACACAGGTTTTCCAGCTAATAAGAAGCCTGCGATTTCAGAACCAAGAGCTTGGCAGATCACTGCATTTGCTGGAGCCAAAGAATAAAAATGTAATTTACTTAAGGAAATCAGTGTTTCTCCTCTGCCTCCCAGACAAAAATCCCAGAGTTTTAGACTTCTATTCAGTAATTATGGCAATGACAATGTCAGACCCAGGAGCTTGTGACTTCCTTGAGGTCACGCAGCAAAGGGCAGAGCTACAACTGGAAAACCAACTTCCTGATCACTCATTCAGTCTTTGTTTTTTTAAAGCACACCCATTACTTTGCAAAACTTCTCTGGATGGATGGCCGACATTCTCTTTTCTGGATTTGAAAATAATCACTTTTCTCTGCCAAGTAAGTGTCACTTTATTAGTCCCGGACACTGGTGAAGAGGAGGTTTTGGGTAATCAAATTTTGAAGTGAATGGTAGAGTCAGAATCTTATCAGAAATTAGAGCAATGAGAGTAAATCTGGAGATGAAGAAGTTAAAATTATTAAAATGTTGAAGGTGATGTTTGAGAATAAGTTGGAGGATTTAGGCTTATGTGATTCAATATAGACAGAGCTAAAATGCAAACAAATTAAAACAAAATAAAATAATGTTAATCAGTTTTAACCCACATTAGAAGCTTATGCAGAAAATTGTACTTGGCCCATATTCTGCAGCAACATCTAGAATACTTAGAGAGGATGGTAAGAGGGAACTGAGGCTCATTCCTGCTCCCACTGGGAATTTTGGAAAGACATGGAGTCTGGATTCTCCATCTCCCCAGTTCTTTTGCAAACACCATGCATCCAGGAAGCGCCTCACCAGGCTCAGCATGACCCCTGACTACACAACTTCAAACTGTGGGGAGAATTTAGAGAGGGGAGGATCAGGGGTGTCACAGGGAAACAGGGAGAGATTCAGAAAGGAAGAGGAAAGAGAAAACTCAGAGTCTGGATCAGTCCTGACAGGGGAAATAAAAGTACCCAAAAGAACTGTGGAAAAAATAGCCAGAATTAATTTTAGAAAATAGAAGTTTTAATGCTAACCATTGTAGTAATTCTACCACCATTACTCATAGGATCCCTAGAAAACATATTGAGTGCTGCTTATTCTAAGAGTTCATTTGCAGGCTTTTTTTTTTTTTTGAGACAGAGTTTTGCTCTTGTTGTCCAGGCTGGAGTGCAATGGTACAATCTCAGCTCACCACAATCTCTACCTCCCAGGTTCAAGCAATTCTCCTACCTCAGCCTCCCCAGTAGCTGAGATTACAGACTTGCACCACCACACCCAGCTAATTTTTTGTATTTCTAGTGGAGACCATGTTGGTCAGGCTGGTCTCGAACTCCTGGTCTCAGGTGATCTGCCTACCTCGGCCTCCCAAGTGCTGGGATTACAGGTGTGAGCCACTGCGCCCTGCCCATTTGTAGGCTTCTTATTGAGAGAATCAGAGATCGCTGTCTCTTTTGGACTGGGAGCTCTCCAAGGATCCTTCCAGATGTAGCATTTTATGAGTCTGAGTTTACAATTTAAGAAGCTGTGAGATCAACTGGCACCTAAAGGTCTGGGGAGGAGAATGTCTGACACTACAGTGATTGGCTTCACCTCCACAGCTAGACTCTTGACACAATAATCCCACTCCACTCCCACTGCCACTCCTGGCAGAAGCTCTAAGCACCAGTGATAGGAGGTGGCTCGGGGAGGGTGAGCATCCTGCCCAAGGTGAAAGCTGAGAAGTGGCGGAGCCCAGAGTCACCCCAGACCTTGCATTACATCATCTGACACAGATCCCATCCAGGAGTGAAGCTCAGGCAGAATTCCTAACATTTTGCCTGTAATGATTTTCTGCAAAACTTCCTAGGTGCTGGGGAGTTGATGAAATGAGCCCTGAGCTTTATGAGGGGCTCCTTCAACAAGCACAGGATAAGGTTTGGAATTTTGGTTTGTTCCAGACACCAAACTTAACTCGAATAGGTGACCTTGTGCTCAGAGAAGAGGGCGTCCCAGGGGCTGATGCTGGACTCATGACTGATGTACTCACCCTGGTAGCAGCAAAGGGCCAACGTGACCAGCAGGAGACACACCGACAGCCTCATGGTGGCTTATTCTGCTGTGAGCTCAGCTTTCACAAATGATGAGTGATTTAGACTCAACCCCAGGAGCCTGTGGAGCCGTGGATCCTCGTGCTATTTGTACCTAGGGAGCCTGGCTGGTCCTGCCCACATGGACATCTGGCAAGTAATGAGGCCTGGCTCCCAGCCCGCCCTTCCTAGCCAGGGCTGCTGCCATCCATCAGTGCCATGCTCCATGCCTCCCTGCATCCCAAGTGGGGCGGAGCACAGGAGGGCAGCCATGTGGGAACTCTGCTCTGTGCTCCAGGTGAGTATCCAGGCACCTCTGGCAATGTTCCCTGGAACTTCAGTTTGCTTTAGGGCTTTTGATGATTATCTCTCTGTTCTTTATGTCAGCACAAGGGCATGGGTGAGTTCTCATTTCAGGAGGACAGAAACTGGCAGTGCAGGAAGCTAGGGAATGTGGTTTGGTTATAGGAGAGCAGGCACAGAAGAGACCCCACTTTGACCTCCACTGCATGTCTGACAATCAGCCACACGTGTTTCAGCTGCACATAGATCAAGTCTGAACCAGACCTATCCTCCCACTCGGCCCCTTCCATCACCACTATCTTCACCACATAGGTACCTAGAACATAGCTGAATAGACCCCATCTGTGGAGGATTTCCTTGGAGAAAACAACCGCTCCCCATGTCCTCTACCCTGCCTCACTCCAAGATCTGTGTCTTTGTTTATGGATGGAGTTGTCAATATAGCCCAGGTTCAAATTTTGTGTCTACTAAAAGCAAGCCTCCTGTGACCTCTAGCCACCCATATCTCCTCATAGAGCTGATGTGATGATTGAATTACTCAACTCTTTTTACCCAAGGAGCTTCTGGGGTGTCTGCAGGCAATTAGGCATTGGAGATACTGCTCTTGGCTTCTAGGCAGGGACAATAATGGAAAGGAAGAGAAAGATGAATGAGGTGGGTGCTTACTTCCCCCTAACCCCTGGGCTCAAGTTTCCCACTTCTAACCCAGCTCTGCTGCCTGGGCCATCTCATTGTTGATGGAAAGCAAAGGCCGCCCCCAGCCAAAGCAATACATACCCTCCTGCCCTTCCACTGCAGTGCCATCATTTGGTGAGTAGGAAATCACCAGACATTTGTCTCTTAAGTGAATACACATTTGAGAATAGTCACAGCCCAGCCCAGAGCTTTTCATTCTCAGCTGTGCAATCAATCACTTGGGGCTTTTAAAATATATACTGACCACCCCCTCCCCCACCAGGCTTCCCTCTCTGAGGACTTCAGTTCAGTAGCTCTAGGGCAAAGCCCCAATTCCTATACCGTTTAAACTGCTCTGGTGGGTCTGATGGGCAGCAGGGCTGAGAACCAGCCAGAAAGACCTTTATGAAGGAAGAGGACCTTATGGTCTGTGTCATCAGAGACTCCTTGGCAGGTCTGGCTGAGTCCCAGCTGAGGGGAACAGTGGCTGTCATTTCCATCACTCCAAAGGGTGGGGAAGTCCCTGACACCAGCTCTGCCTCTAACACCAAGGAGTGGAAGGTCCAGTGGTGAAGCCCATGACTAGGAGCATTCAGATCCATATCTGTGGGCTACTGAACCCTCTGAAAATTACTCAGTTTATGTAAACTCAGTTTTCTCATTTGTAAAAGTAGGTTAAAAATGATGCCTACATCATTGGGTTGATAGATGTTCAAATGAGTGTGTGTGTGTGTGTGTGGTGTGTGTTTGTAAAATTTACCAAGGTCTGGCATGTAGTAAACTCTCAATAAATGTTGACTACTATTATCTTGTCCCACCTGTCATACATTTCATGGATTGTCACCAGTTCCTAGTTTAAAGCACAGCCAACCTTCCCCCCCCAAAATCACTGATTTTCAGAACTACAAGTCATGGACTGCATAAGGACATACTAGTTAACATCAGACCCCACATACAGCGGGGGTCCCCTAAAATTGTAACACTGTATTTTTACTGCACCTTTACTGTTTTGATATGTTTAGATACACAGATACTCGCCACTGTACTAAAACTGCCTGCAGTGTTCAGAACAGTAATAACATGCTGTGCAGGTTTGTGGCCCAGGAGCAATAGGCTTTCCTATTAATAGCCTAGGTGTATAGTAGGTGATGCCATCTAGGTTTGTGTAATGGCACTCTATGATGTTCACATAATGACAATTGCCTGTGTATTTCTCAGAACGTGTCCCACTCACTAAGTGACACACAACTGTATAAGGAAACCTAGATACACCCCCCACTATCTGAAATAAAGAGGAAACCCAGCTCATGGTCTCTGAGACCACAGACCCAGGGACGTGAATTTAAATTATTACAGATGACAGATGGGTGAGGAATTTCCCAGTATCTGTTGAACAGAGCTTGTCCTGATGTGGGCTTGGCCTTCATCTGTATATTCCTTCAGGAAGGATGTGTATATCTGAAAGAGGATTGTTTTCACATTCTTTTCTCATTCCCACAGCTCTTAACACCTGCTCAGGGTATTTCTTAGTTTTTATAGGTGGTACTTTTTATGACTGCTGTACTCCTTCCCTGGTTGGCTTAAAATCTTCTCATCTCAGGGGAATCGTACCTGACCCAGTGACTCAGTCAATGTTCCCACTTGTAGGCTTTGCTGGCTGGACGTTGTGGCTCATGCCTGTAATCTCAGCAGTTTGGGAGGCCAAGGTAGGAAGATTGCTTGAGGCCAGGAGTTCAAAACCAGCCTGGGAAATACAGTAAGACCTCCTCTCTACAAAAAATAAAATATAAACACTGGCCAGGTATGGTGATGCATACCTGTAGTCCCAACTACTCTGGAGGCTGAGGCAGGAGGATCACTTGAGTCCAGGAGTTTGAGACTGCAATGGGCTATGATTACACCACTGCATTGCAGCATTCCAGCCTTGGCAACAGACACCCTGTATCTAATAATATATATATATATATATATATATGTAACTGATTAAACTTTTGTAAAAAATAACAATTTTGGGAATTGCTACAAAGGTGAGATCTATGGTTGTATATATACATATAGATAAAAATGTATATATATTTATACATATGCAAGTAATCAGTTACTTATAAATACACACACACACACACACACAATTAACTGATTAAACTTTTGTAAAAAATAACAATTTTGGGAATTTCTACAAAGGTGAGATCTGTGGTCCCAGTAAACACTATGTATAGATAGATAGATAGATAGGTATGCTTAACCAGTTACTTGTATGTATATATATATTTTTTGTTAGATACAGGGTCTCACTCTGTTGCCCAGGCTGGAATGCTGGAATGCAATGGTGTGATCACAGCTCATTGCAGCCTCAAACTCCCAGACTCAAGTGATCCTCCTGCCTGTATATACATATGTGTGTGTGTGTATATATATATATACATATATATATAGACAGATAGATAGATACTGTGTGTGTGTATATATATATAAACACACAGTATATATATATATAGTATATACACACACATATATATAGTATATACACAGATATATGTGTATATACACATATATAGTATGTATATACATACTAGTATATATATAGTATATACACACACACACACTATATATATATATATATATAGTGTGTGTGCATATATATATATGTGTATACACACACACACACACTCTCTCTCTATATATATATATATGTAGTTTACTGGGACCATAGATCTCACCTTTGTAGCAATTCCCAAAATTGTTATTTTTTACAAAAGCTTAATCAGTTATTTGATGCAAGCTTCCCCACCACTGTGAGCTCCATAATTGCAGGGGCGTGTTTGGTTTTGCTCATCCTGGCTTAGCACAGTGCCTGGCACAGAGAGGAGAATGAGCAGGCAATCCTTAAATAAATGAATGAGAAATGTATGAATTAACCAACCACTAAACAGGTTAAGTTCATCTCTAGTGTAAAAGGATGTCCACTATGCCAGGCTTCCCTTTGGGTAGTTAAGAAAGAAAAGTCAGTAGCATGGTGATGACTTTGAAAGAAATTCAGTGGTTTTCTGTATTCCTGGAGAGAACAGTGGCAAGAGTATGACTCCCCACCTGCCACCCCAATTTCTAATTTCCTTTTATAATCCAAAGTGTCCCTAGAAAATCAAATGAGATTTCAAATGGAATCGGCAGGCTCTAAATTTGCAAAATAAGCCTTTTTTTTTTTTTTTTTTTTTTGAGATGGAGTCTTGCTCTGTTGCCCAGGCTGGAGTGCAATGGTGCGATCTCGGCTCACCACAACCTTCGCCTCCTGGGTTCAAGCGATTCTTCTGCCTCAGCCTTCTGAGTAGTTGGAATTACAGGCATGTACCACCATGCCCAGCTAATTTTGTATTTTTAGTAGAGACGGGGTTTCTCCATGTTGGTCAGGCTTGTCTTGAACTCCGGACCTCAGGTGATCCCCTGCCTCGGCCTCCTAAAGTGCTGGGATTACAGGAAAATAAACCCTTCTTAAGTTTTACCTGTCAATTGGTAGGATCACAGCTTCTGGGACATCAGGATCCCAGCAGTAGAGCAGTCCATGAGGACTCCTCTGCCTCTCCACAGCCATGAGCATAGTGCTCTGGGTGAATACAGGAGAGGAATGAAAAGTTCTGGGTGAAGGCATTGGGATGTGAGTTGGGAATATAGGAGAGTATATCTGAGTACTACTGCTCAAGGACATGCAGAATTTTGACATGCAGAAAAGTTGGGTGAAAGGAACCCAAACGTAGAGCATGAGGGAAATTGAAACAGCAGAAATCAGGTGGCTCGTTGGGGGACATCAGGCAGCAAGGTGAACCTGAAACAGACAGGTGCACATAGTGGAACAGGGACGGCCTTGTGGCTGGAGAACTGAATGTGCCAAATGGAGGGAAATGTTCACTTTCCTCAGCAGGTCATGATGGCAGAATGGGTAGACGTGGACACATCTAGATTTTTGTTGCAGTGCTTTCTTGCTGGGTTTCAGATCCCAAGATGTGATCTCAAAATCACATGTGCTGGTCGGATGCAGTCATGTCTGTAATCCCAGTTCTTTGGGAGGCCGAGGTAGGTGGATCACTTGAGGTCAGGAGTTTAAGACCAGCCTGGGTAATATGGTGAAACCCTGTCTCTACTAAAAATACAAAAAATTAGTTCTGCATGGTGGTGCATGCCTGCAATCTCAGCTACTTGGGAGGCTGAGGAAGGAGAATCGCTTGAACCTGGGAGGTGGAGGTTACAGTGAGCTAAGATGGCGCCACTACACTTCAGCCTGGGCAACAGAGTAAGACTCTGTCTCAAAAAAAAAAAAAAAATCATATGAGCTTTTCACAGCCATTAGCATGACTACCACCCGAAAGCAAAATAGGTTGGGCACAGTGGCTCACACCTGTAATCCTAGCACTTTGCGAGACCAAGGCAGTAGGATCACTTGAGGCCAGGAGTTCAAGACCAGCCTGGGCAACATACAAGACCCCGTCTCTACAAACAATTTTTAAAAATTAGCCAGGCATGATGGTGGGTGCCTGTATTCACAGCTACTCAAGAATTGCATGAGCCCAGAAGTTTCAGGGTTCAGTGAGCCCTAATTACGCCACTACACTCCAACCTGGGGAACAGAGCATGAACCTGTCTCTAAAAACATGAAATACAATACAATACAATAAAATCTTTTTCTGCAAAATAATAAGTACGTGAAGGGATGGATTTGTTAATATGATTTAATCATTCTGCATTGTGAACATACATCAAAACATCATATTGTATGCCATAAAAATATACAATTATAGATTGTGTGCAGTGGCTCATGTCTATAATCCCAGCACTTTGGGAGACTGAGGTGGGCAGATTACCTGAGGTCAGGAGTTTGAGACCAGCCTGACCAACATGGCAAAACCTTGTCTCTACTAAAAATACAAAAATTAGCCAGCTTTGGTGGTGGGTGTCTATAATCCCAGCTGCTCGGGAGGCTGAGGCAGGAGAATGGCTTCAACCAGGGAGGGAGAGTTTGCAGTGAGCCAAGATTGCACCACGGCACTCCAGCCTGGATGACAGAGCGAGACTCTGTCTCAAAAAAAAAAATTAATACTATATATACACAATTATTATTTGTTAATTTAAAATTTAAAAATTGTATGGTAAGAAACATGATGTTAACAATATTCTTTTGAAACAAAGGACAAAATCCATATTAAAAGATGAATCCATGAACACGAATTGGTCATTATAGTTATTCAACTATCAGGGAAATCTAAGACAATCCACTGGAAAAACTATCAATATTGCTGTGCCACCACAGCTGCTGGCATGAATGCACATGAGCAAAGACCCTGCAGCCACTGCCCTGATGAACTGCTTTACTGGTCACTTCCCATCAGAGTGTTGTTGCCAGCAGACTAAAAACACCTCCACCTCACTAACACAGCAAGTGCTTAACCTCAAAAGGCTGGAGAACAAAGCTGTGGGTCTGGTACCAGGCCCCCAAGGTTAGAGCAAGCAGCCCAGGAGTGCTGAACTGAGTCTTAGCCTTCTGAAATCTTCCAGAAACAAAGCCAGTCAACTGAACCCACCTGATACCACAGTCAAACTCTCAAGGGCACCAAAGAATATAAAAGAAAAAAAAAAAAACCCATCCAAGAGACAGAAACTTGAAAGATTAAAAGAACATCACTCTACACAGATGAGAAAGCACAAAAACTCTGGCGACTCAAAAAGCCAGAGTGTCGTCTTACCTCCATATGATCACACTAGTTCTCCAGCAACTGTTCTTAATCAGCTGAAATGGCTGAAATAACAGGCACAGAATTCAGAATCTGGATAGAAATCAAGATCAGTGACATTCAGGAGAAGGCCAAAACCCAATTTAAGGACTCTAAGGAATCCAATAAAATGATACAAGAACTGAAAGACAAAATAGTCGTTTTAAGAAAGAACCAAACTGATCCTATAGAGCTGAAAAACTCACTACAAGAATTGTGTAATATAATTGGAAGTATTAACAACAGAATACACCAAACTGAGAAAAGAATCTCAGAACTCGAAGAATGATTCAAACCAACTCAGACAAAAATAAAGAAAAAAGGAATAAAAAAGAATGAGCAAAACCTTTAAGAAATATAGGATTATGTAAAAAGACCAAATGTACAACTCATTGGCATCCCTGAAAGAAAGGGGGAGAGAGCAAGCAACTTGGAAAATATTTTTTATTTTTTGAGATGGAGTCTTACTCTGTTGCCCAGGTTGGAGTGCAATGGCATGATCTCAGCTCACTGCAACCTCCGCCTCCCAGGTTCCAGAGATTCTCCTGCCTCAGCCTTCTGAGTAGCTGGGATTACAGGCACCTGCCACCACTCCTGGCTAATTTTTTTTGTATTTTTAATAGAGACAGGGTTTTACCATGTTGGCCAGTCTGGTCTCGAACTCCTGACCTCAAGTGATTCACCCACCTCAGCCTCTCAAAGTGCTGGGATTACAGGCATGAGCCACTATGCCTAGTCAGAAAACACATTTGAGGATATTGTCCACAAAAATTTCCCCAACCTTGCTAAAGAGGTCAACATTGAAATTCAGGAAA
This sequence comes from Ateles fusciceps, assembly GCA_036589455.1. Lineage (NCBI taxonomy): Eukaryota > Metazoa > Chordata > Mammalia > Primates > Atelidae > Ateles > Ateles fusciceps. The sequence goes on along the minus strand of JAZHEH010000681.1, from coordinate 23,270,989 downwards.
TGCAGGGAAACTTTGTTAGATGATAGTATACAAGGTGACCATCCCCAGGACACATAATCGTCAGATTAACCAAGGTTAACACGGAAGAAAAAAAGACAGCTAGAGAGACGGGTCAGGTCATCAACAAAGGGAACCCCATCAAGCTAACAGTGTACCTTTCAGCAAAAACTCTACAACCCAGAAAAGACTGGGGACCTATATTCAGAATTCTTAGAGAAAATAAGTTCCAAACAAGAATTTCATACGCAGCCAAAGTAAGCTTCATACGTGAAGGAGAACTAAGACCCTTTTCAGACAAGCAACTGCTAAGGAAATTTAGTACCATGAGACCTGCCTTACAAGAGGTCCTTAACAGAATGCTAAACATGGAAATGAAAAGCCACTACTGGTCACCACAGAAACACACTTAAGTACTTGACCATTGACACTATAAAACAACTACACAATCAAGTCTGCATGACAACCAGCTAAAAACACAATGACAATCAAATCAGCACATATCGATATTAATTTTGAACATAAACTGGCTAAACACTCCAACTGAAAGGCACAGACTGGCAAACTGGATAAGAAGAAAGACCCAACTGTATGCTGTCTTCAAGAGACTCATCTCATAGGAAAGACACCCATAGGCTCAAAGGGATGGAAAAATTCTACTAAGCATACAGAAAACATAAAAGAGCAGGCATTACTATTCTAATTTTAGACAAAACAGACTTTAAACCAACAATGATCAATAAAAGACAAAGAAAGCCAGGGCAGTGGCTCATACCTGTAATCCCAGCACTTTGGGAAGCTGAGGCAAGCAAATCACCTGGGGTCAGGAGTTTGAGACTAACATGGCCAACATGATGAAACCCCATCTCTACTAAAAACAGAAAAAATTAGCCATGCATGGTGTTGCACACCTGTAATCCTAGCTACTCAGGAGGCTGAAGCATGAGAATCACTTGAACCCTGGAAGTGGTGGTTGCAGTGAGCCAAGATTGCACCACTATACTCCAGCCTGGGTGATAGAGTGGGACTCTGTCTCAAAGAAAAAAAAAAAAACAAAAACAAAGAAGGGCATTACATAATGATAAAGGGTTCAATTCAACAACACTTAACTGTCCTAAATACGTATACACCCAACACTGGAGCACCTAGATTTATACGATAAGTTTTCAGAGACCCACAAAGAGACTTAGATAACCACACTATAGTAGTGGGAGATTTCAACACCTCTCTACACCCCACTATTATTTTTCTACTTTGATGACAGTATTAGACAGGTCATCTAAGTAGAAAATTAATAATGATATTCAGGACAAGAACTCAACATGTGACATCTACAGCACACTCCACCAAAAAACAGCAGAATATACACATGACACATACTCTAAAATATACACATGACACATGACCACGTGATTGGACATAAAACAATTCCCAGCAAATTCAAAAAACTGAAATCATACTAGCCACACTCTTGGACCATAGTGCAATAAAAATAGAAATCAACACTAAGATCTCTGAACACCACACAGTTACCTGTAAAGTAAACACCATGCTCCTGAATGACTTTGGGGTAAACAATTAAGGCAGAAATCAAGAAATTCTTTGAAACTAGTGAAAACAAAGATAAAACATACCAGAATCTCTGGAACACAGCTAAAGAAGTGTTAAGAGAAAAGCTTATAGTGCTAAATGCCCACATTGAAAAGTTAGAAAGATCTCAAATTAACAACCTAACATGATCCCCAGAAGAACTATAAAAACAATAGCAAACCAACCCCCAAATCTGGCAGAAGACAAGAAATAACCACATTCAGAGCTGAACTGAATAAAACTGAGATGTGAAAAACCATACAAAAGCTCAATGAAACCAAAATTTGGTTATTTGAAAGAATAAATAAGATGAATAGACTGCTAGCTAGACTAATAAAGAAAAAGAAGATCCAAATAAACACAATCAGAAATGACAAAGAGGACATTACCACCTACCTCCCTCCCCAAAATACAAAAACCCTCAGAGAGTATTACACACCTCTATGCACACAAACTAGAGAACCAAGAAGAAATGGATACATTCCTGGAAACATACAACCTCTCAAGATTGAACCAGGAAGAAATTGAAACCCTGGACAGACCAATAACAAGTTCCAAAAGAACTTATAATAAAAAGCCTACCAACCAGAGAAAGTCCTGGAAAAGATAGATTCACAGCATATTTCTATCACACATATAAAGAACAGTTGTACCAATCCTACAGAAACTATTCCGAAAATTGAGGCCAGGGACTCCTCCCCAACTCTTCTATGAGGCCAGAATCATTCTGATATCAAAATCTCGCAGAGACACACACAAAAAAAACTTCAGGTCAATATTCCTGATGAACATAGATACAAAATCCTCAGCAAAGTACTAGCAACCAAATCCAGCAGCACATCAAAAAACTAACCCACCATGATGAAGTAGGCATTTCCCAGGATGCAAGTTTGGTTGAACATATGTAAATCAATGCATGTGATTCATCACATAAACAGAACTAAAAACAAAAACCACATAATGACCTCAATAGAGGCAGAAAAGGCTTTTGATGAAAACCCCGAACAAACTAGGCATTAAAGGAGCATGCCTCAAAATAATAACATCCATCTAAGACAAACCCACAGCCAACATGCTGAATGGGTAAACACTGCAAGCATTCCGCTTGAGAACCAGAACAAAACAAGGATGCCCCCCACTCTCACCACTGCTATCCAACATAGTACTGGAAGTCCTAGCCAAAGCAAGGGAAAGAAATTGCATCCAAATAGGAAAAGAGGAAGTCAAACTACCCCTCTTTGCAGATGATATGATTCTGTACCTATAAAACCCCATAGTCCTTGCCCAAAAGCTGCAGTTGCCAATAAACAACTTCAGCAAGGTTTCAGGATACAGAATCAGTGTACAAAAATCAATGGCATTTCTATACACCAATATTGTCCAAGATGAGAGCTAACTCAAAAACACAATCTCATTCACAACAGCCATCCACAAAAATAAAATAGCTAGGAATACAGCGTCCCAGGGCGGTGAAATACATCTGCAATGAGAATTATAAAACACTACTGAAGGAAATCAGAGACAATACAAACATATGGGAAAACATTTCATATTCCATATTCATGGATGGGAAGACTCAACACTGTTAAAATGGCCATATGCCCAGAGCAATTTACAGATTCAATGCTATTCCTAGCAAACTACTAATAACATTTTTCACAGAATTGGAAAAAGTTATTCTAAAATTCATATGGAACCAAAAAAGAAGCCTGACTAGCTGAAGCAATCCTAAGCAAAAAGAACAAAGCTGGAGACAAAACATTATCTACTTCAAACAAGGCTACAGTGACCAAAAAAGTCTGGTACTGGTACAAAAACAGACACATAAGCCAGTGGAACAGAATGGAGAATCCGGAAATAAAGCCACCTGCCTACAACCATCTGATCTTAGACAAGGTTGACAAAAACAGGCAATGAAAAAAGGACTCGTTATTCAATTAATCATGCTGAGATAACTGGTTAGCTATATGCAGAAGATTGAAATGAGATCCTTTCCCCCATATGCAAAAGTCAACTCAAGATAGATAAAGACTTAATTGTAAAACCTAAAACTATAAAAGCCCTAAAAGAAAACCCAGGAATTACCATTCTAGACATAGGCCCTCCCAAAGATTTCATGATGAAGATGGCAAAAGTAATTACAAGAAAAACCAAAAATTGACAAATGAGACCTAGTTAAACTAAAGAGCTTCTGCACAACAAAAAAACAACTATCAACAGAGTAAACAGACAATCTACAGAGTGGGAGAAAATATTTACACATTATGCATCCAACAAAGGTCTATCTAGAATCTATAAGGAACTTAAACAAATTAACAAGCAAAAAACAAACAATCCCATTAAAAAGTTGGCAAAGGCCAGGCACAGTGGCTCATGCCTGTAATCCCAGCACTTTGAGAGGCTGAAGTGGAAGGATCGCTTGAGCCTGGGAGGCTGAGATTGCAGTGAGCCGTGACTGTGCCATTGCACTGCAGCCTGGGCAACAGGGTGACACCCTACCTAAAAAAAAAAAAAAAAAAAAAAAAAAAAAGTTGGCAAAAGACATGAACTTTTCAAAAGAAGACATACTCATATTCAACAAGCATATGAAAAATGCTCAACATCACTAATTATTAGAGAAATGCAAATCAAAGCCACAATGTGATACCATCTTACACCAGTCAGAATGGCTATTACTAACAGATGCTAACAAGGTTGCAGAGAAATAGGAATGCTTGTAAGCTGCTGGTAGAAATGTAAATTAGTTCAGCAATTGTGGAAAGCAGGTTGGAAATTTCTCAAAGAACTTAAAACGGAACTACCATTTGGCCCAGCAATCCCATTACTGGATATATACCCAAAGAAATAGAAATCATTCTGCCCTAAAGACACATGCATGTGTATGTTCATTGCCACACTATTCATAATAGCAAAGACCTGGAATTAATCTAGACGCCCATCAGCAGGGGACTGGGTAAAGAAAACATGGTACATATAGACCATGAAATAAAACCATAAAAAAGGATTAGATCATGTTTTTTTTGCAGCAATGAAGTTAGAGGTCATTATCCTAAACAAATTAACACTGAAATAGAAAATGAAATATTGCATGTTCTCACTTATAAGTGGGAGCTTAACATTGAGTACACATGAACACAAAAAAGAGGACAAGAGACACCTGAGGGTAGAGAGTGGGGGAGGGTGAATATTGAAAAACTACCTATTGGATAGTATGCTTATTACCTGATGATGAAATAATCTGTACACCAAACCCCCACGCCATACAGTTTACCCATATAGCAAACCTGAACATGTACCCCAAAACCTAAAAAACAAAGTTGGAAAGAAAAAAAAGCCATCTATCATGGCTTTTAAATATTTCAACTGGAAACTAAGGGAGCACAGTAATAGATGCTGAATGAATTCCATTATGATTCTGGTGTCTAATAATTTTGTATTCTATTTCCCTTAAGAAAAAGTTACATAATATTAATTAGAAAATAAATAAATAATGAAACTGATGAGTTTGTCAAGTTAGCTAAATAAAGATTGCCATTTGGAAATCAATCACTTTCCTGTAACCCGCTATTGCATTATATAACGGGAAAAAAATTATACCATTGACAATAGTAACAACAGCAGCAACAAAAATATACTGAAACGTATGTATTGGAAATATCCAAACCTTCAGTGATAAAATCATGAAATCTTACATGAAATTGACACAAAGATAAAAGAGAATCTAAATAAATGGAGACACGCACCTTGTTCTGAAGCAAATTTTGAAAAATTTTAAGATGTCAACTATTCTCAAATTATTCTACAAATTCAGGCAGCCCCCACTGGAATCTGAATAGGGTAGTTGTATGCTTTGTTTTGAATTCTGAAGTGATGTTTGGATCTTTCAAAGTTAGATGTATATATTGATTGAGGAGTAAGGAGAAGTCTAATTTTGGGGCCAGACTACCTGGCTTCAAACTCAGCTCTGGCTTAAGTACCCAAAGGAATATAAATCATTCTCTGGTTATATACTCAACTTGTGAGTTTTTCAACTAGTTGCTTAGCCTTGCAGCCACAGTTTCCTCATCTGTAAAATAAGGTGATAAAAAATAGTGTCTACCTCAGAGGATTTGTACAAAGAATAAACAAATTAATAAGGAAAAGTACTCAGTACAGCGCCTGGCAGTAAAAGCCAATGATTACAATTATGTAACAATGAGGGGAAAGAAAGTCAAATAAAATAAATCACCTCAATCCCAAAGTAAAATATCAAACTAAATCTGAGTCTATTAATAAGGAATGTGTATTGTTTATTTATCCTATGCTACCAAAGTGTGCTTCAGAATCTGGCTTTGGTTTCACTGACATTTCTCACAGTTAAGATAATTACTCACATATGGTCAAGTCCAGGTGAATATCACTGTGCTGTTAATATCCTTAATAATGAATCTTGGACCTAAGGATATAGGAGGGTGGGAAGTTGGGTAAATATTATTGATCCCCAAGACACACAGAGTTTCTAGACTCTTGTCCTCAGCAGCATGTGCTGGTCACAAGTGTCCTTTTGACTGAGGTTATCATCCAAGGATTTTCTAGGTAGTTGATGTTCAAATTGGTGAACACATACTTGGGGGATGGAGACTTCTAAGGGATCACTTTGAGATTCTGATATCCACATAGGCTTTTACTATTTATGTATCATGTGGTCACACTGGTTCCCCTTCCTACCTCCCTCCCATAATCACTCTCGTTCCACTTTCCAAAGACAGAAGGTATATGCATCCTTCATCAGAATCTTAACACAGAGCATGGACTCTGCAGGTAGAAATCTCTAGACTTCAAAGAAACTATTTAAAGTATTATTTTGTGATTACAACATTTTGTTCATATCAAGTGATATCTAATTTATTGTATTTAATCAACTCAAAGAAGGTCTTAATTTAGCAGTGGCTGATAAATCATTAAAAATAATTTTGAAAATGGGCAAAAGACCCTAATAGACTTAAGACTTAATAGACCTTCTTAGAGTGGTCATCAGAGAAGTGCAATCAAAACCACAATTAGGTCATACCTGTTAGAATGGCTATTACAAGGATTGTCAAGGATGTGGAGAAAGGAAATCTTTTACGTACTATTGGTGGGAATATAAATTAGTACAGTCATTATGAAAAACAGTATGGAGTTTCCTTAAAACATTAAAAATAAAACAACCATATGATCTAGCAATCCTACCACTGAGTATACAATCATCCCTCTCTATACTCAGGGGATTGGTTCCAGGTACTCCCCACTTGCATATATCAAAAACTGCGCAAACTCACGTCCTGCATTCAGCCTGGTGGAACCTCTATATTCAAAAGGTCAGCCCTCCATATACACAAGTTTTACATGCCTCAAACACTGCATTTTCAACTCACATTTGGGTGAAAAAATCTGTGTGTAAGTGGATCTGCGCAGTTCAAACTCACATTGTTCAAGGGTCAACCTTGTATCCAAAGGAAACAAAATCAGTATGTCCAAGAGACATCTACAGTCCCATGCTTATTGCAGCACTATGTACAATAGCTAAGATATAGAATCAAACTAAGTGTAGAAAAGCAAATAAATGGAGTTTTTAAAATGAGGTATCTATACACAATGAAATACTACTGGGTCATAAAGAATGAAATACCATCATTTGTGGCAACATGGATGACACTGGAGATTATTATGTAAAGTGAAATACGCCAGACGCAGTTGATGAATAACACATGTTCGCACTCATAATCGGCATCTAAAAATGTTGATGTGGCCAGCACGGTGGCTCACGCCTCCAATCCCAGCACTTTGGGAAGTCAAGGCAGGAGGATCGCTTGAGGTCAGGAGATCGAGACCAGCCTGGCTAACATGGTGAAACCCTGTCTCTACTAAAAATGCAAAAATTAGCCCGGCGTGGTGGTGCATGCCTGTAATCCCAGCTACTAGGGAGGCTGAGGCAGGAGAATCGCTTGAACCCGGGAGGCGGAGGTTGCAGTGAGCCCAGATTGCACCACTGCACTCCAGCCTGGGCAACAGAGCAAGACGTCATTTCAAGCAAAAATTTTTTTAATTAAAAAAATTAAATAAAAACATTGATCTCATAGAAGTAGAGAGTATACCAATGGTTACCAGATACTGGGGAGGGTACAGAATCGAGGGGGGAGGGTGGAGAGAGGTTGGTCAACAGGTACAAAGTTATAATCAGGAAAAATGAGTTCTGATGTCTTATCACTCAGTGGGCAACTGCAGTTAATAATAACATATTGTATATCTTAAAATAGCTAGAGAAGATTTTGAATGTTCTCACCACAAAGAAATGATAAATGGATATATTAATTACCCTGATTTGATCATTACACAATGTATATATTTATTAAAACATCACATTTCACACCATAGATATGTATCATTATTAGGTGTTGATTAAAAAGTAAAAATACGGCCAGGCGCAGTGGCTCATGCCTGTAAATCCCAGCACTTTGGGAGGCCGAGGTGGGCGGATCACAAGGTCAGGAGTTTGAGACCAGCCTGATTAACATGGAGAAACCCCATCTCCACTAAAGCTAAAAAATAAAAAATTAGCCGGGTATGGTGGCACACACCTGTAATCCCAGTTACTCAAGAGGCTGAGGCAGGAGAATTGCTTGAACCCAGGAGGTGGAGGTTGCAATAAGCCAAGATCGCATCACTGTACTCCAGCCTGGGTGACAGAGTGAGACTTTGTCTCAAAAAAAAAAAAAATTAAAAATACTAATTGTGAATGATAGATCACTATGTCATCTTTAGCATACAACTCAGAGGAATTCAGAGAACCAAGTGGCATCACTACCACAAGAGTCATTCTTTTCCCATCTACCCATTTATGTAACAAGTATTTACAAAGTTTACATCTACAATAAATGATTACATCTACAATAAATGATTATACTCAATAAACGATTATATCATTTGAAGAAAATTAATCCTTTTAAGGAGGAGACAATTTTATTCATGTTTTCAAGTGATCAATTTTATTCAAATGATATAATCATTTATTGAATATAATCATTTATTGAATAAATAATATAATCCATGGATATATAAAATCAAAAAGGGCTTCATGGCCGGGTGCAGGGGCTCACACCTGTAACCCCAGCACTTTGGAAGGCAGAGGCAGGCAGATCATCGGAGGTCAGGAGTTCAAGACCAGCCTGGACAGCATGGCAAAACCCCGTCTCTACTAAAAATACAAAATTAGCCAGGCACAGTGGTATGCCCCTGTAATCCTAGCTACTTGGGAGGCTGAGGCAGGAGAGATGCTTGAACCCAGAAGGTAGAGGTTGCAGTGAGCCAAGATTGCACCGCTGCACTCCAGCCTGGGCTACAGAGCAAGACTCTGCCTCAAAAAAAAAAAAAAAAACTTCATTAGGCCCTCATCTCATTAAGAGATATATTAACATCTTGTTTCATTATTTAATGATTATCAAAAATTAGAATACGTATGTCAGGTCATTAGTCAAAGCTTCAAGAATCTCTGCTGGTACCCAAGTCACCAGTGTATCATATGGCACAAACTCCTTGCAGACCTCATACATACTCAGAATTCTTGCTGCAAGTTCTGAGTTGTAAGTCCCACAATATGGAAAAGGACATCTGAGGCTGTTTCCTTCACTTTATTCACCAAACGTTGCCATGATCAAATGGTCCTGTGCTGTCTAAATCCTTTATCTGTGTCATACTCTAGGAAGAAGAATGAAGGAAAGGAATCAGAAATTCTTAATTGGGCCAGGCACAGTAGTTCAAACCTATAATCCCAATTCTTTGGGAGGCTGAAGGGGGCAGATCGCTTAAGTCCAGGAGTTTGAGACTAGCCTGTGCAACATGGCAACATGGCAAGACACTGTCTCTGCAAAAAAAAAAAAAAGTTTTAACTTAGACAGATGTGGTGGTTCATGCTTATAGACCCATATACTCAGGAGGCTGAGGTGGGAGAGTTGCTCGAGCCCAGGCAGTGATCTACTATCACACTGCTGCACTCCAGCCCAGGCAACAGAGCCAGACTCTGTCTCAAAAAAAAAAAAAAAAGAAAAAAGAAAGAAAAGAAAAACATTCTTAGTTTGTTCCTGAATTTTCCAAAATAATTGTTTCTCACTGTGTGCACCACCCTACTTGTTTTGTTTGTTTTTGAGATGGAGCCTCACTCTGTTGCCCAGGCTGGAGTGCAGTGGTGCGATCTCAATCTTGGCTCACAGCAACCTCCGCCTCCCAGGTTCAAGTGATTCTCATGCCTCAGCCTCCCAAGTAGCCGAGATTACAGGCGTGCACCACCTCGCCCAGTTAATTTTTGCATTTTTAGTAGTGATGGGGTTTTACCATATTGGCCAGGCTGGTCTCGAACTCTTGACTTCAAGGGATCCACCTGCCTCAGCTTCCTAAAGTGCTGGGATTACAGGCATGAGCCACCACGCCTGGCTGCACTATCCTGCTTGTGCTGTTCATAATGCTAGAAGGCAGTGCAGATACCATTTGGGACACGACCTAGAGTTTGGGGACCCTTCTTCAACCACCTTTAAATTGACTTCATACATCATCCCCCCATTAGTGGAGTACACCCATAACCCAGATCTAAATTGTATACTCTCTGAATGGCCTGAAACTTCTGGAAAGCAGGCACTTTTTCATCATGGTGTATTTTACCCCAGTAATAACACTCACAACTTTGTATGTGGAATGAACTTCAAACTCTGAGCAACGTTGCAATGATACATCTCTATAGCTTTACCCGATTCCACTTATTGTGAAAGTTTGATTCCACTTTCTTTAGTCATACAATCTCCTTGGGGCAATTCTACTCAACAAAGACTCAGAACAAGGGTCTCGTTTTATGGAATTTTCCAACACGTATGCAAAATCTTAAACCTCAAATTACAACCACGTATCCCACACCATCCCCAGAGCCCTGGCAAGGCTATACACAAATTCGGTGGCAAAACAGAGGAGACATAAACGACAGTGAACAGACTGTATGTGGCCTAAAGCCCTCCTAATGTCATGAAGAACATGCAGGCTGTGTTCAAATCAGCTGTGGGGCTCTGCCCTTGTGAAATCATCATGGCCCCAGGAGAGGTCCTGTGTTCCAGCAGTTTTCCTCTGCAATGGAGCAGATCCTTGAAGGTCGAGGAGTCTCCTTCCTTCCTAAGTTCCTGTGAAGACTGACACCAACATGAGGCTCTGTTCCAATACATCTGTTCTACCTGGGGAACTGATTTTTTTTTTTTTTTGAGACAGGGTTTCACTCTTGTTGCCCAGGCTGGAATGCAATGGTGTGATCTCAGATCACTGCAACCTCTGCCTTCTGGGTTCAAGCAATTCTCCTGCCTCAGCCTCCTGAGTAGCTGAGACAACAGGTATATACCACCATCCTCGGCTAAATTTTTTATATTTAGTAGAGACAGGATTTCACCATGTTGGTCAGACAGGTCTTAAACTCCTGACCTCCGGTGATTCACCCACCTTGGCCTCCCAAAGTGCTGGGATTACAGACATGCACCACCACGCCCAGCCAGGAATTGATCTTACCTAAAGGAATTTCAGAGAAAGAACTGCCTGGCAGCGACGTAAGCCAGGTCCTAACACTCCATCCTAACCATCTCCACAGTCAGTAAGTTGTGCTGGACCTTGCTTGAGATACCTGCATCTCATTGTAAGTCAGTCCCACCTTGCAAACCAGAGACTTAAGAACATCAAGCACAACCACATCAAAGGTACCACCCAAAGAAGGGGAGTTTGAGACCACCCAAAAGAGGGAGTTTGTGTTCTCTGCAAAAGCAGGTGCCACTTATGATTATGAAAATTGGATTTTTTTCATGTTTAACCTAGAGGGAAAAGGGATTACCCCTTTGGCACCCACGATGAGTTGAAGGCATTAAAAAAAAAGAAACAGAATTCTAGAAGAACTGCACAGAGAAGCAGGCCGAATAACCCCAAGACTTGTGATGGACCAGGAAACTTCCAAACTGATACTCACCTAGGATCCTTGATAGCAATTATTTTTGCTTAATCTCATGGTTTTCTGCTGCCCACTGGGAAGACCTTTCTTCCCCAGTAGTCCTTTGCACTGAAGGGAACAGTAAAAGCATTATGTGAAAAAAGCATATACTAAGGAAGGACAGAGGGAAGTGGTGTGATGTCGCTGTCCACATCTCATTGTGTATTTTGACTCTCATTCTGTCTGTGTTCAGTTTCAATCGTTATCCAAGACATATCTTAAACCTAATTTCCTCTTTCTTTCAAAAAGCTCCTCTGAAGGATTTTTCTCCAGCACATGTTTGAACTACAGTTTCCTCTTATTTCTCTGTAGATTTCATCTTATCTGCTCTCCATCCATCAGAAAATCTTAAAGACTTTTCATCAAATATTGTCCCTTGCTTCTTTCCACCACACTGTAGAGTCCTCCACTCTGTTCTTTGGTTGTCATTTTCAGTTGTTATTTTTTCAGATTTCTGAAGAGGGTGCAGAGGATTAAACTCATGCTCATTCTGTGTTCTTTAGCCAATCTCAAGTGATGCGTTTTATTTGTTGACTTCCGTTACAGTCAGGTGCTTGACTGACAGATAACTGTGATAATCATGGGCTTGTGATGGCAAAGGCCAGGTGTTTTTTTTTTTTTAAAGCAACTGTAACCCCCTCTAAATCTCCTTTTGACATTTGCTTCTGTAATTAGAAATGCTAATCTTTCTAGATTTGTGGTAGTGACAAAGAGGAAGACAATCCAGGGAAGGGAACTGGAGCAACAGCAGGGAAAGAAGTTCCAGTATTGTTTAAGTAAGAAAGCAGTCTGGCTTTTCACAATCCAGTTTAGAATTTGTCTGGGGAGACACCACTAATTGGGTGCCTGATGCCTCCCCCAGGTTCAACAAGGAAGAGGTAGACAGGCAGATAAGTAAAATCAAGGATTTGAGGTTCAGATGTAGTTTCCCATCTCTGGGTTATATGGACTGTGAGCTTGGAAAAGCCATTTAATATTTTTAAGTCTCAGTAAATGAAGACTGCACTTTCTAATGAAGTGAAGGTCATTAGAATTAAATAATAGCCGGGCGCGGTGGCTCACGCCTGTAATCCCAGCACTTTGGGAGGCCGAGGCGGGCGGATCACGAGGTCAAGAGATCGAGACCATCCTGGTCAACATGGTGAAACCCCGTCTCTACTAAAAATACAAAAAAATTAGCTGGGCGTGGTGGCGCGCGCCTGTAGTCCCAGCTACTCGGGAGGCTGAGGCAGGAGAATTGCTTGAACCCGGGCGGCGGAGGTTGCAGTGAGCCGAGGTCGCGCCACTGCACTCCAGCCTGGCGCCTGGTGACTGAGTGAGACTCTGTCTCAAAAAAAAAAAAAAAAAAAAAACAAGAATTAAATAATAGTATGTGTGCAAAACACTCAGCAGTGCTGAGATGATCCCTTTAACATGAACCATCCAGTAAGCCTCATTCCTCTCCAAATAAGGCACCTTTGGAGTCATTTTCCGCTTCCCTTCCAATTTTATCCTTCAAATCTTCCTTTTCATCCCACACACCACAACACAGTCATAGCTGACCCTTCTTTCCCTCTGCCCATGATACACAACCCCTAATCTTGTTTCTTCTCGGCTTCTGTCTCCTTGGTAAGAAATCAGAAGAGATAAATATTATATACACTTTCCAGGATAATGCATCGTCCTCTCTTCTCAGAAAGAGAAGACTCTGTCAGTTGTTTTGACCTTAGGCAAACATGAGTGAAACTTTTATTTCACTTTGTTCACTTTGAGAACCTCATCCAGGAATGGAACTTAAGGGTTCCTGCAGTGACCAATGGTGATTCCAAGTGTTCAGAGATTCCCGACTCGACATGAAATGGCGCCACCTTGAGGTGCAAATCTTACTGTTGCATTCAATTTAAGAAAACTCATCAGCCTGCTACAGGCTAAGCTTCAGTTACTAAAAGAATAAAACAGGTCAGGCCACGGTGGCTCACACCTGTAATCTCAAGACTTTGGGAGGCCGAGGCAGGTAGATCACCTGAGGTCAGGAGTTTGAGACCAGCCTGGTCAACATGGTGAAACCCCATCTTTACTAAAGATATGAAACTTAGCTGGGCCTGGTGGCATGTGCCTGAAATCCCAGCTACTCAGGAGACTGAGGTAGGAGAATCGCTTGAACCTGAGAGGCAGAGGGTGCAGTGAGCCAAGATTGTGCCATTGCACTCCAGCCTGGGTGACAGAGACAGACTCCACCTCAAAAAGAAGGGAAGGAAGGAAAGAAGGAAGGAAGGAGGGAGGGAGGGAGGGAGGAAGGAAGGAAGGAGGGGGGAAGGAGGGAGTGAGGGAAGGAGGGAGGTAGAAAGGAAGGAGGAGGGGAGGGAGGGAAGGAAGAAAGGAGGGAGGGAGAGAGGGAAGGGAGGGAGGGAGAAATGAGGGGGGAGGGAGGAAGGAGGAGGGGGGAGAGAGGGAGAAAGGAGGAGGGGAAGGGAGGGAGGGCAGGCAGGCAGGAAGGCAGGCACCTAAACCAACCTAAGCATTCACAGGAGGCTTTTTGGAGGACATGATGAAGAGAGAAATAAAGAAAGTATCTAGACTGAAGGAGCAGTCCAACCTGCAGCTACCTGGCATAGAGTGAGTGCAGAGGAAGACCTGAGGGGAACTCAGCAGAGTGGACTCCTAGGAAGAGGGTGAGAATTGCAACCAGGTGAACCAAGACTAGGGAAACTGTTTCTGATTTTGCACAGGGGGATAGATCCAGCCCCTGGGGGGTGGTGAATGACAACAACTACACATCATGTAAGTGCTCCAGGCACCCCTTAGTGCAAAGGGAGCTATAATCCTAGCAGAACACTCTGGATTTGTACATATGTCTACACAAGACCTTCCTTGTGGATTAAGACGGTATAGCAGCAATTTGAGAAAGAAGGCGGCTCAGGGAACACTATCGCACACAGTGTAGACCGGAAATCCTGAGCGGTTTGTCATTTGGTCAGGAAGACGTCATTAGAAAGTGATGAAAGTCTAGAATCAGTGGCTTGCTCATCAGCTGTAAGGGAGAGAATCGCGAGTTACGGATCAATAATTGGTAATTATCAGAGATCAATAATTAGTAATTTGACAGAGATTTACCAGGAAAGAATCAAAATTCCCCACCTCTGAAGGGTGGGGCAGGGGGAATATTTTTACTGTGTCTAAAGTTCCTGCTGTCTCCTTTTAACCATATTTGACATGTTAATCATCTTCCTACATGCAGGCATACACTTGAATGACCCCTCTAGAGTCATTTAAGGGCAGGCCAGGGTCAGTTTTAACATGCTAAAGAACAGAGCACATTCCCAGGCTTAGGGACTATGCATGGTCCTGAAGGCTCCAGTGGTCCAGGCAGTGGAACTTCCTCACCCATGACACTTACTTTCCTCCCAGGATTAAAGGGCAAAAGAGGAAAGCAAGAAAAATATGGAGAAAATATGAAGAAAAAATAAAAGAATGTGACAATTCTTGTTCCCAGTTTTGGAGCAACTTCGTATATTCCTTGAAACAAAGAAGACAACATAAAAACATAAAAAGGTATCAAAAACCCTGCAAGAAGGCTTTTCTAACTCGGGGAAATGGCAGCTTCAACCAATGTCAGAAATTCCACTGAAAATGAAAGGGATATTGCTGTGGTTTGGATATGGTTTGTTTGTCCCCACCAAAACTCATGTTGAAATTCGGTCCCCAATGTGGTCATGTTGGTCCCAGTGGGAGGTGTTTAGATCATGGGGGTAGATCTCTCACGAAAGGCTTGGTACCGTTCTCATGGTAGTGACTTCTGATTCTGGTGAGACAGAATTAGATCTCTCAGGAATGGATTCGTTCCTGCGGGAATAGGTTGTTATGAAGCGAGTTCTTCTTCCTGTGTGCCCTATTTACATGCACCTGCTTCCGCTCTCACCTTCTCCATCACATTTTGATGCAGCCCAAAAGTCCTCACAGAAGCCAAGCAGATGCCTGTGCCATGCTTCTAGCACAGCCTGCAGAACCGTGAGCCAAAGAAACCTCTTGTCTTTGTAAACTACCCTGTCTCAAGTATTCCTTTATAGCAACATAAAATGGACTAAGACAGATATTTGACTGGCCCAAGACTAAGGGGTATCTCAATATAGATCCTCTTTCAACCTGAGGTAGAAACCAAAAAGCGTTATATCTGCTGTGAACAAAAATCTCTTTTATTTTTTAATTTTTATTTATTTATTTATTGAGACAGAGTTTTGCTCTTTTTGCCCAAGCTGGAGTGCAATGGCGCAATCTCGGCTCACCACAACCTCCCGGGTTCAAGCGATTCTCCTGCCTCTGCCTCCTGGGTAGCTGGGATCACAGGTGTGTACCACCAGGCCCAGCTAATTTTGTATTTTTAGTAGAGATGGGTTTTCATCATGTTGGTCAGGCTGGTCTTGAACTTCCTGACCTCAGGTGATCTGCCTACCTTGGCCTCCCAAATTACTGAGATTACAGGCATGAGCAACAGCGCCAGGCCCCTAAAACCTCTTTGAAAGGGACGGATTTTTATCAGTGACTCAACTCTGCAGCCAACAAAGAACCCAACGTCTTGCTTTGTTCATGACAGTTGCTCATTATCTATTTGATAAACAAATTAATGTCACTGAAGTTCATGTCAGTCTCTTTGCCTGGAATCTAGATTCTTGATTCTAAACTTCACTGTGCTCCTAAGTTAGCTTCCTTAAACTGGAGAGAACGAGCTACTCCAAGAACATGAATGTTCTGACCGTCTTGGCCTTGTAATTTCTCCCTGGAAGTTAAAGTGGGAATACTGATTCACAAATCATTTCATCTTGGAGGTTCCATTATTGTAACACAACCCAACCAAGTGATCACTGCCACAGTTCTGAGTTTGGTTAAGAAGAAAATCAAGGGTAGAGGCATATATGGAATCAAGCAAAAGTAATTCAGACGGAATGTTTAAAAATACAATGGGATATGTAAATTCCAAAATAAATTATTGTGGTGCAAGGAAAAGGAAGGCAGAGTGAACCTTCCATTGGGGGCATGCATACGACCAAGGAGGAATCTTAATCTAAAGGAACCAAGATCACAGGAGGTCACTACGTGGCCACAGAACTGACATGGATATTGTGACCCCAGGCTGCAGAGTTATGTTACCCTCATGGCTCACTGACCTTCATTTCACCTTGGAATAAAATGAAAACAGAAATGATTCATTGCAAGAATGGATCCACAAAGACACAATCCTTTGCCACTTATGGAATCAGCAATACAGTTATCCATTAATAACCTTGTTGAAAGTGGAGGGAAAACAAAGGAATACATGCATCAGTAAATCAGGAGGAGGCTTAGATGAGATCATAATGGCAGCTAATCATAAGCTATGGAGTGGTGTAAATTCTGGAAACTGGAGTCAAAGAATAAAAAATAAAGAAAAACAACAATGATATCTCTGCATGAAAATATCAAGAACATGTATGAATTTCAGTCTGGTGGAGGAAAAATGGACCAAAAACATCCAGTCAGTGCAAAAGAAGGAAGACAATCAGAAAGAAAACAGAAAAAGCGTGACAGATGCTGAAGAGTTTCCCCATATATTTTTTTCCACTGCGCTCACAACAAGTAAGTGTTAGTGTGGACAAGAGACTTGCCCAGCATCACAGAGCATTGTCAGGATTCTGACCCAGTATGTCTGATTTCAAGCCTAGAGTTCATTCCTCCAAGTTTGGCTAGTAAAACTTCTTGCCTCCTGACGGCAATTGTCAAGCTTCTGGCGCTGAGGTGAGGGAAGGACAGGTTTCACACTCAGCCTAGCCCAGGTTTGAGGGTATGAGACAGGATGAGCATGTGCTGAGACTCAGGCTTTCTAAAGACTGAAACTTGCTGGCCCTTTAACAATCCTCTCAGATGTTTTGCTAGAACAGACAAAAATGGAAATACTGCAGTAAACTCCTACCATGTCAGGATCAACGACACAGGGACGTTCATGCAGGTTCATCTAACCTCTTCCTGATGACATCCATGTTCACAGAGCCCCTCCAAGGGCCCTGGAAGGCATATTAGGTTTCTCTGGACATCAGCCAAAATCAATGACCACTGCCTCCCGTTAGGCAGGATACAGGTCTGTCACAATAAACTGAGTTACTGAGTTCTTTCTGTTCTTTGCATAGCTCACAAAGAAAGAACATCCAATTGTGGGTGGGGGAAGGCCGGGAGTGATGGCTCACGCCTGTAAACTCAGCATTTTGGCAGAAGGGCGGATCATGAGGTCAGGAGATCGACCATCGTGGCCAACATGGTGAAACCCCATCTCTACTAAAATACGAAAAACTGGCCAGTGTGGTGGTGCATGCCTGTAGTCCCAGCTAGTCAGAAGGCTGAGGCAGGGGAATCACTGGAACCTAGGAGGCTCCAGTGATCACTGGAACCTGGTGAGCCGAGATCACACCACTGCATTCCAGCCATGTAACCCAATGGAATAAAATAGAAAGCCTAGAAATAAAGTAAAAATAGAGTTACCACATGATCCAGCAATTCCCCTTCATGGTATATGTTGGAAACAGATGCTTGTTTTGTTGCAAAGAAAAATCAGCACTGAGACAACAGATCGCTCAGCAACGCAATTTTTACTTTTTTACTTCCTGTACTGGAGGAAGGGTACCCTCATAAGCCATCTTGCCACAAGAGTACAACGAACAAAGGAAAAACAGGGAAAAATCCCTTATGCATTTGGGGTTGTCCTTACTCCTTCTTTGGTCTCCCTTGGCTGAAGCCAGACCTCACAATCTAAACTAAAACCCGACTGGCTAACAACTTAAAACTTTTCTAAACAGGTAAGGGGCATAGGCTGCGAGCTGGGACATGCCTGTGAGCACATCCAGCACAGATATCTTGGATAAAGTACAAGGACGTAGAATATACTACGTGTCTGTAAGCATGGCATGTCTGACAGTACATAGGATAGGGCTTAACAAAGAGTTATTACCAAATGTATTCTTTAACAAGAAAGGAAACTTCGAAGAGGAACTTTTACTTCCCACAGTATACCCAAAAGAATTGAAAGCAGAGTCTCAAAAAAAATTTGTGCACCCATGTTCATATCAGCATTATTCACGATAAAACATAGAAGCAACCCAAGTCTCCATCAACAGACAAATGCATAAGCAAAATATAGTACATACATACAACGGACTACTATTTAGCCTTAAAAAGGAAGGAAAACTACATGCTACAACATGAATAAATCTTGAAGACATGTTAAGTGCAGTAAGTCAGTTACACAAAAGAAGACAAATAACGTATGATTCCACTTACAGGAAGCAGGTAAAATAGTCAAAATCATAGAAACAGAAAGTAGAATGGTGGTTGCCAGTAGGTGGGGGAGGGGAGGAATAGGGAATTATTGTTTAATGGGTACAACATTTCAGTTTTGCAAGATGAAAATCACTCTAGATGGCAGTAATGGTTGCACAAAATTACAAAATGTATTTAATACCACTGATGCAGACATTTTAAAATTATTTTTAAAACCATTAAGATGGTAATTTTCATGTTTTGTGTATTTTACTGCAATAAAAGAATTGAACAAAGTAATGGGAATTTTTTTTCCTGTGACAGCTTTTCCCTTACTGGGCAGGGCCTTTGAAAACAAAGTTATTAGGCAAGGCTGTGTGTCTTGGAGACTTTGTTCTTTTGTTGTTTTAATAAATACGGACGGGGTCTTGTTATGTCACTCAGGCTGGTCTCCAACTGTGCCTGCCATTCTTTAGAAATTTTGGGAAATACAGGGTTGGGTGTGATGGCTCACGCCTATAATCCCAGCTCTTTGGGAAGCTGAGGCAGGAGGATCACTTGATCCCAGGAGATAGAGACCAGTCTGAGAGACATAGTGAGACCTCATCTCTACAAAAAATCAAAAAATTAGGTAGGAGGATTGCTTGAGCCTGAGAGGCTGAGGCCACAATGAGCCACAATCGTGCCACTGCATTCCCACTTGGGCAACTGGAGTGAGACCCTGTATCAAAAATAAATAAATAAAATAAATAAATGTGGGGAAACAAAGAAAAGCCCGTGGAAGTCACCCATATACAACCAGTGTTAACTTGCTGGGCTCACGGGGTCAAGTCTTTTCCCATCCATCCAGATACCTGTATATCAGCATCTTGCTGACAGGTGGGCTCATGCTCTGTGTGTCTTATTCCCTTGACAAGACATGACGGCCATTTCTCCATCATGGTAAATGTGCCTAACTCTTTTCCTCCCACGTCCATGTGCAAAAAGGTAGTTGAGTCAAGCAAAGCATCTTTGAGGGCTCCAGTGCTGGCTTCCCAGCTGCTGCTGGTCCTTTTGGGTCCTCTGCCAATGTTGAGAATCCTGATTTCAAGGGTGCTGATTTTGAGGGTCCTGAAGAAGTTCAAAGAAGAGGTGGAAATCCAGCCAACTGAGCAGAAAGCAGCAACAGTCAATGGTAGTGAGCCCCTCTCTGCCCCTCTCTTTCACAGTGACATCTTGAGTCAGGGCTCAGTCCTTGGCAGGACAACCCAGAGAGGAACTGGCCTGGAGTCCCAAAGGGCGGGATATCCACTTCATTGTGCCTTATCAGTATGCAGCTCAGGTGTGAGAATCTGACCATTCTCTCCTGACCAGTAAAGATCCCAGTATCCGCAGGGTGCAGTGGCTCTGCCTGTAATCCCAGCACTTTGAAAGGACAAGATGTGTGGATCATGAGGTCAGGAGTTCAAGACCAACTTGGCCAAGATGGTGAAACCCTGTCTCTACCAAAAATACAAAAAAATTAGGGGACGGTGACAGGTGCCTGTAATCTCAGCTACTCAGGAGGCTGACGCAGAAAATTGCTTGAACCCGGAGGCAGAGGTTGCAGTGAGCTGAGATTGCGCCACTGCACTCCAGCCTGGGCAACAGAGTGAGGATCTGTCTCAAAAACAAACAAACAAACAAAAAAAAAACCTCCCAATATCCAAAGTTACACAGTCCCCAAAGTCCCCCAACTGCCTAGAGTCACTCAGCAAAAAATAAAAATAATACAACTCTGTGTTTGACCCTGATATATTCTACAGTTCCTTAGACCACTCCCTTTCTCTGCCACACTCCAGGACACTGTGTACCCCTGCTGTGCCCCCTGTCCCACCAGAGATCTTCCCTGGCCTAATAGGAAACTGACAAAAGGGAAGTGAGACAGGACAGACAGGAAGCAAATGTGAAGTGATGGTGAGTTCACACCTAGGCATCAAGAGACACAGTCGTTTGCTCAGCAGTGGGACTTCTCCAGATGGGCTGCAAGGAGAAACAATGCCTGCGGTCCAGCATCAGAGACAAAGGTGGCGGAATTCACCTGCCCAGCCCCCTCCTGCCTTCTGTTTCCCACTGGCCAAGGTACACCCCACAGACGTCAATTCCCTGCACTTCTGGGACTTGTTTTCCGTACAGCTCCATCAGTGGCACCAGATCCCACATCCTGCGGCCAGGGGCCAGAAAGCCTGGGGGGAAACAGCAGTCTGGGGAGAGAGGGCCCAACTTTGCCAGGGCAAGGACTGGGAAGTCTCCACTGGCATCGGAAAAGCCTGGGTCCTTTTGGCCACCAAGAGGCAATGGAGGGAAGCCTCTTAACATTCCTGATGTCTTGACAGGCGTCGTAATAAACTTGGCTTAGAGAAACGCCTTCAAAGTCCAGTGGAGCTTCCTACCCGGCTGCACACTCCCCCACAACCTTGGGCCTGAGGTTGCTTTAACTCTTTGAGTCTCACTTTCCAGAGGCTTAAAATAAAGATGAAGATAATATCACCCTGCAACTCAGACAGCAAATGCGATGGAAGGTTATGGCCAAGGCAGTGAAACTTGCCCGGTGCCTCACACACAGTAGGTGCTTTGCAATTGAAGGTTGTCATCCATATTCCCAGACTATTCCCTGGGAAGTTGTTAGACAGAGCTGGACAACAAACCCCATCTTCTGGGCCCTGACAGAGGGAGTGGCAAAGGAGCTGTAGAGTCTATTTCAGGGCCAAACACAGATTTTCATTATTTTTATTTTTGCTAAGTGACTCCAGGCAGCTGGGGGACCGTTAGGGGAGGTCCCCGCTGTAATACCCAGCCCTGCCCTCCTACCCGAGGAATGAGAGAGGATTCCCTCCTTTGCAGTTTGCATGTTGACTAACGTGCCTTAGTCTACCAGAGGGAGGCAGAGAACAGACACACTGCCTGAGTCACTCTCAGTCTGCTTCAGTAGAACGTGAGACATGACTGTGGAAGGCTGGCGGCACCTCGTCCCGAGCACGTCAGTGCAGCAGCAGATGCTCTCCCAGTGAGCCCTCGGACTGGGCCTCACTGGCTCCTATTCCCACAATCGTCACTGTCTCAATCTAGATAGTGGCGCTCATAGGAGCAGGACCTCATTGCCGCCTTATCTTGGCCCCTTTCATTAAAAACACTGCAGTCACCTTCGTGGTGAGGCTACTCGCTGCAGAGGTCTCCTACAGAGGTGGGTGAGGACTGGGTGCTGGGGTGGAAGAGAGTGGCATGGTAGCTGAGGATAATAAGGGATACTGGGGTAAGAGAGGTTTGGGGGCCACACAAATTATCCATCTAGGGAACATAGTGGTCACCTACATCAAGCCAGCATTGCCCAAGTAGCAAAAAAAAAAAAGTCTGGTCTTTTTAGCCTAGAGAGGTGTCTCTGATGAAATGCTGACCAGATTAAGTCACCATCACTGCCCTGGGCTTATAGATTGCTGCATACCCCAAATCAATCACTCTCTCTCTCTCTCTTTCTCTAAGCCATAGAGCCTGCTCTCAATCTGTTTAGTCTAGGGCCATCACAAACATGCAAACAATGACACCATAAGATAACTCGGGCTTGGCGTGGTAGCTCATAACTGTAATCCCAGCACTTTGGGAGGCTGAGGTGGCAGATCACCTGAGGTCAGGAGTTTGAGACCAGCCTGGCCAACCAACATGCTGAAACCCTGTCTCTACTAAAAATACAAACTTAGGCAGGCATGGTGGTGGGCGCCTGTAATCTCAGCTACTCAGGAGGCTGAAGCAAGAGAATCTCTTGAACCTGGTAGGCAGAGGTTGCAGTGAGCTGAGATCGCACCACTGCACTTCAGTCTGGGCGACAGAGCAAGACTCTTCAAAATAAATAAATAAGATAACTGGGGCAGGAGGCTTCTAGCCGATTTCCCTACCATTCCTGCAGCAATGGCTGCACCCATCCAGTCATTTCTGCTGCACCCCCCAGCACCTCTGGGGCACTTTCCGAGTTCAAGTAATTATAGGAGTCCTCACTGGGGATAATCCATACTTGTCTTGTTACAGTGTCCCAGAGGCAAGCAGGACAGGATCCCCGCAGAGGGCTCCTGCCTCTGTTATTCTCAAATCAGAGCCCAAAGACACTAAACACATTCCTCAAGATCCCTTACTCCAATTCCCAGGGACCAATTCCCCCACACAAATAATCCTGCCAGGCCAGGGGCAGAGCTGGCAGGAAGAACAGAGATCCAAAAAAATGTCATAGCACTCATGGGTTATTGCCTCCTCTTCTTTTATAGGTAACTCCCGAACAGTTCACCTGAAATTAACCTGATACTATCAACTTTCCTGTTTCTTAATAGCAGACAGAAGAATGGGCATATTTAAAGTGCAAAGTAATATAGGTAGGAGTGTGTGTGTGTGTGTGTTTTATCTGTGGGGAAATAAGATTAAAGCTTCATGGATTCAGGCAACCAAACCTGAGTCAAAGTATCCATCTTCATGTCAGCTCTTTCAGGCTTAATAAACTGCAATAAAAGCAAACACCCTCACGAAGGCATGACTATTTAAAAGGCACTTTAATAGCTCCCTTTGCAAGCTGTAGTTCACTTCCTCCTTCCAGCATGCAAAGTTGATCTCCTTGGTTGAAAACATCCAAAATTAGTGGACAGGAGTGGGGATGTGGTTGGGGTTGGCCGTGTAAGTTACTTTTTGCTTTGCTGGTTCAGAGCAGCGAGCACTGTAAGGAATAGAAAGCAGGTGCTTCAGGTGTCAGGTAACTCAGCTTAGCTCTGAGTGCTGCTACCCAGGTTTCTATAGATGTCCAAGGAAGCCTCCGAATCAAGCTCCAAGAGGCTCAGATAGGACAATAACCTGCAATCTACATTGTTTGCAATTCCTTGGAATGCAGGTTACAGCCTGCTTTCCTTCTCATGCTTGCTTTTCCTTCTTTCCTAAACCTGGAGGAATGTTTGCACCATGGAAGCCCAGAGGGAAGAGAGGCTGCTATGGGTCTTGCCCCAGCAGGACTCAGCCAGCATCCACAGTTGCTCAGCAGCAAGTGGTGCCCACAGCTCACCGCCCCAGATCCCACTGCAGCACGTGGACTAGGCATGTGCTGTGAAAAGCCCAGATGGAGCCAGAAAGAAGCTGTGGCTTAGTCTACCTAAGGGAGACAGGAAAGGCTTCACACATCAGGTAGCTCGCTAGTACTTGACAAGAGGAAGTGTGCCAGACTTGTAAGGCGGTGGGCTACGGTGAGGGGTGGGGTTAGCATCCATAAATGGGTCCTACTGAAGCAAGAGAGACTGGAGACTGGATAGATCCTAGGTTTTCCCATCTTCATCCTAATCAAGTGGTGAGAATCGATGGCCCCATTCTATTCCTGAGAATATGGCAGGATGGGCTATTTGTACCATCCCTCCCCGGGGCAGAATGAAAGATGCTGAGTAACAGTAACTTTTAAAGAGCAAAAGTTCCTAATCTTGGTGAAGTCCAATTGACTTTTGCTTTTAAAGTTCACACGGTTGGTGTCGTATGTAAGAAACCTGTGCCAAACATGAAGACACTCGGATTTTCTCCTGTTTTCTTCTAGGAGTGTTGTATTTTTAGTTCTTACATTTACACCTATGACCCATTAGGATTTAAACCTGATATATGGTGTCAAGAAGGGCTGGAGTTTTTAAAGAACATATCCAATTGTTCCAGAACAATTTGTTGAAAAAATTGTGCTTCCCACATTGAATTGCCTTTCTACCTTTGCCAAAAACCAAGTGATTATATATGTGTAGTTCTATTTCTGGATTCCATAAAAGTCCATATATCAATGACTACCTTTACACCAATATCATACTATCCCGATTCCTGTAGCTTTGAGAACTAGGCAGCCACTTGAGCTGCCTTCTGGATCCATCGCTGAAGGGGGTTCACCAAACCACAGGCATGTAGCCACAAAGGCAATCCCAGATGAGCCCCCAAATTTGTGGCCGCCCAAGGGGTTTGCCTTGACCACTGCCTAGACCGAGCCCATTCATCAAGACAGGGGAATTGCAATAGAGAGTAATTCACAGAGCCAGCTGTGTGGAAAACTGGAGTTTTATTACTCAAATCGGTCTCCTGCAGTTTTGCAATAAGCCTTGTGTGTGGTGTGACCTCTCCAAATTTGTTATTTTTAAGTTGTTTTAGCTATTGCAGGTCCTATGCTATTAAATACAATTTTTGAGACAGGGTCTTGCTGTGTCACCCAGGCTGGAGTGCAGTGACACAATCACTGCTTACTGCAGTCTTGACATCCTGGCTCAAGTGATCCTCCCACCTCAGCCTCCTGAGTAGCTCGGACTACAGACACATGCCATCATGCCCAGCTAATTCTTGTATTTTTTTGCAAAGACAGGGATTTACCATGTTGCCCAGGCTGGTCTCAGACTCCTGGGCTCGTCATCCGCCCACCTCGGCCTCCCAAAGTCCTGGGATTACAGGTGGGAGCCACTGCACCCAGCATAAATTTTAAAACCAGACTTTTTCATAAACTTCTACTCCCCCAAAACAGGCCATTTTGGGCTGGGTGCTGTGGTTCACACCTGTAATTCCAGCACTTTGGAAGGCCAAGGCAAGCATATCACTAGAGGCCAGGAGTTTGAGACCAGCCTGGCCAACATAGCAAACCCTGTCTCTACTAAAAACACAAAAATTAGCCAGGCATGGTGGCTCATACCTGTAATCCTAGCACTTTCGGAGGCCAAGACGGGTGGATCACTTGAGGCCAGGAGTTTGAGACCAGCCTGGACAAGATGGCAAAACCCTATCTCTACTAAAAAAATTAAAATTAGCTGGGCTGGTGGTGCATGCCTGTAATCCCAGCTATTCAGGAGGCCAAGGCACAAGAGTTGCTTGAACCCAGGAGGCAGAGGTTGCAGCAAGCCAAGATCCTGCCACTGCACTCCAGCCTGGGCAAGAGTGAGACCCTGCTTCAAAAAAAAAAAAAAAAGTACAATCCTTTTTATGTAACTTGTTGGACTGGATTTGCTAAAACTCTAAGAATTCTTGTGTTGATGTTCATGAGGGATAACTGTCTACTTTTCTGGCAATGTCTGATTTGGGGGATCAAGGCAATGCTGGCCTTAGATGAAACTGAGTATTCTTTCCTCTTATATTTCCTGTAAGAGTGTATGCAGAACTAGGATTATTTCCCTAAGTATGTGGCAACATTTACCACTAAATCTACCTATGCGTAGTTTTCTTTGTGATAACACATCTTTCATAGAGCTACGTAGGTTTTCTATTTCTTCCTGAGTAAACTAATTTGCATCTTTCAAGGAATCTGCATTCATTACATACAAATTATCAAATTACTAGAAGTTGTTCACAATAGTCTCGTTTTAGTACCTGTAGAAACTGCAGTGAAGCTACCTAATTCCTGACATTGGTAATTTATCTTTTCTCCTGATCAATCTAAATAGGACTTTTCTTGAGCTGCTCAAAGAACCAGCTTTTGATTAATTAATTTTCTTTTTTTTTCTCTTGCCTGATTTCTGCTCTATTTGTATGATTTCCCCTTTTCTGTGTACACTTTTAATTTGCTCTTCTTCTTCTAGTTTTTTAAAGTAGTTTCTTAAAGTGGTCATTGATTTGAAACATTTTTTTCTAACACAGGCATTGAGCCCTATAAATTCCCCTCAGTACTGCGTTACTTACATCACGGGATACAAAGTCGACACAAAAGTCAACTGTACTTCTATACACCAGCAACGAACAAGTAGAAACCAAAAATCAGAAAAACACTAGCATTTACAACAGCTCCAAGAAGATAAATAGCTGTAAATCTAAGAAAATATGTATAGGATCTGTATGCTGAAATTATAAAATGCTGAAGAAAGAAACTAAACATGCAAATAAATGGACACATCATGTTCATGGATTAAAACACGATCACAAATATGTGAATTCTCCCCAAACTTATCTACAGATTAAATGCAATTCTAATCAAACTCCCAGCAGGACTCCTTTTTTTTTTTGAGACAGACTTTCGCTCTTGTTGCCCAGGCTGGAGTGCAATGGCACGATCTTGGCTCACTCCAACCTCCACGCCCCCGCCGCCCCCGCCAGTTCAAGCAATTCTCCTGCCTCAGCCTCCTGAGTAGCTGGGATTACAGGCATGCGCCACCACGCCTGGCTAATTTTGTATTTTTAGTAGAGATGGGGTTTCTCCATGTTGGTCAGGCTGGTTTTGAACTTCTGACCTCAGGTGATCTGCCCACCTTGGCCTCCCAAAGTGCTGGAATTATAGGCGTGAGCCACCGCACCCAGCCCCAGAAAGATTTTTGTACCTAAGCTGATCAGAAAATTTAAATGGGAAGGTAATATTTATATAATAGTCAAAAGAATTTTAAAAGGAAAAATAAAATTGGAAGAATTATACTACGATTTTAATACTACAAAGCTACAGTCATCTTGACTTCTGTGGTATTGACAATAAGGAGAGATGCACAGCTCAACGGGAGGAAATAAAAAGTCTAGAAACAGACCCACACCAATATGGCTAACTCCTGACAAAACACAAAAGAAATTGAGCAGAGAAAGCAGTCTTTCCAACAAATGGTGCTGGAACAACCAGACATTCAACCATATGCTCCTAAACACAAACCTCATACTTTTAAAAAAATTAACTCAAAATAGATCACAAATCTAAAAGTACCACGTAAAATAAAACACTTAGAAGAAAACGTAAGCGAATTAGGACTTAGGACTAGACAATGGCTTCTTAGGACGAAAAAACCATACTCTGTTTTTCAAAATTTCACTAAATGGACTTCATCAAATTAAAATTTTTGTTCTGTGAAAAACACTGGTAAGTAAACAAAAAGACAAGCTGGGCTAGGCATGGCAGCTCATGCGTACAATCTCAGCACTTTGGGAGGCCGAGGTAGAAGGATCACTTCAGGCCAGGAGTTCGAGGCCAGCCTGGCCAATGTGGCAAGACCCCATCTCTACAAAAAAAAATTTAAAAGACA
Organism: Ateles fusciceps; assembly: GCA_036589455.1. Classification (NCBI taxonomy): domain Eukaryota; kingdom Metazoa; phylum Chordata; class Mammalia; order Primates; family Atelidae; genus Ateles; species Ateles fusciceps. Next base: position 23,243,137 of record JAZHEH010000681.1, on the reverse strand, counting down.
AGCTGCAGACTGGGAGAAAATACTGCAAGGCACTTATCTGACAACATATTTGTAGCCATAATATGTAAAGATCCTTAAACCCAACAGTAATATAACAATTCAATTTTAAGATAAAAGATTTGAACACTCTTCACCAAAGATATAAAGATGGCAGAAATGCACATGAAAAGATGTTCAACATCAGCCATCAGGGAAATGCAAATTAAAGCCATGATGAGATATCAGTACACACCTATTAGAATGGCTAAAATAAGAAACAGACAATACCAAGTGCTAGTAAAGATGCGGACCAACGGAAATTACCTTTCTGCTGAATAACAACTTTTTCTTAAACACAATATATATAGATGCTTTAAGTGATGTTTTGATATTGTAGTTTTAGACAGACACGCTTGCCAATTCACTCAATACAAGTGTCTAGTCAGAGAACATGGGGAAGAAACTTGAATTGCACAAGATATCTGAATGAACCATAAAATGCTTTTCTTGGCATGGGTAGAAACTTCTCAACTTCCATCTATTGTGCCCACTATTTCCTCATTTCTAAAAGTATTCTTGGATTTAGGCTTTATTTTTGTCCTTAAGCAGAAGTTGGCAAACTTCTGTAAAAGTTCAAATAGTAAACATTTTCAGCCTTATAGGACATGGGCCTCTGCTGTACAACTTAACTACCCTTGGAACAGAGCAACTGGAGACAAGATAAAGAAATGGGCATTTCTATCGCATGTTCCAGTGAGACTTTAAAGAACCGACTGCGGCTAGATTTGGCCATAGTCTGGCAATGCAGGGCTAGAGTAGCAGATGTATGCATTCAGAAGGCAGCAGGCCGCTCACACGCAGGACCACAGCCAGCTGTCACTGGCGCTAAACATGTAATTAGTAGCTGCCTGGTTTTGCTGGGGAAACATCTCGCAGCTTACAAGCGCTGTCCCAAGGTGGTCTCAAGGGACACCCCTTTACTACTTAGACTTCATGCTTCCCCAGCACATAGATTTTCTCAAATCCATTTGCCACCTGTGCAGCAAAGGTGGAGCCTGAGGAATGGAGAGGGTAAGGGACTAAGTGGCAGGGCTGTGTCAAGACCCAGGTCTTTCCCAATGAACAAGCTCCCCTTTACAAACAGGTAGCACCCCAAAACACAGGAAGGCGCTCCACCTGTCCCACTGTGACAGTAACTGAAGTGTTCCTCGGCTTATCCAGGCAGTGGAACCACCCACTGCAGTAGCATTTCCAAGGGTGAGAGCCTGCACCTGGTGGTCCTGAGGCACCGCAGGTGATGGAACAGAACCTCGGTCCTCCAGCCCACTGGTGGCCCAAGACACACAGCTACAGGGCCAGGGCTGAGGCTCCCAGTCTTCACGGTACCAACGGCAGGCTTGAAGGAATATACTTTATTAATCTACCTCCCAAACAGTAAAATGCCAAAGACTAAAATGCTAACATTCAGCTAAATTATAACAACTATTTACAGAGCACTGTCTGTGAGCCACGTGGGGCTGGGCCCTGTTCTCCCCCAACCACCCACCCAGCCCATCCTCCAAACAGGCCTGGGGCCACCTGCCACCTGCAGCAGAAACACCCAGCACAGAGGACATTTATATACACCCAGCCGAGCCCTCCACGATGGCATGCCAAGAAGGAGGGCACCAGACCAAGACAGACAGACAGACAGAGAGACACAGACAGGAGGTAGGTTGCCAAGAAGGCCACAGGCCAGCCTCAGTGCTTCTTTAGGCTGTAGGCCAGGCTGCCGGGGACCCTGGCACCCTGCAGGGGCGGTGAGTTCCAGACGGCGGAGCTGGTGCGCTTATGATAGCGGGGCTTGCTCTTCTTGAAGATATCCTCCAAGTCCAGCGGGAGAATGGCTCCAAAGAGCTCCAGAAGGTTCGGCGGGTGGTAGTACTGGTGAATGATGGCCTGGCTGAGCGGGGTGCCTGTAGGAGACCACAGACCCGTTACTGCCTTGGGGCTCCCCCACGAACCTCCTCATCCCCTGACCTCCACAGAGCCATGTCACCCTCTCCAACCTCCCTACAGAGCTGTCACCCTCTTCAGCCCTGCCCCTGCCCGTACACCGTCAAACCCGGAGAACGCCCTTGCTTCACATCCTCACTACTGTCAAACCCGGAGAACGCCCTTGCTTCACATCCTCACTACCGTCAAACCTGGAGAACGCCCTTGCTTCACATCCTCACTACCGTCAAACCCGGAGAACGCCCTTGCTTCACATCCTCACTACCGTCAAACCTGGAGAACGCCCTTGCTTCACATCCTCACTACCGTCAAACCCGGAGAACGCCCTTGCTTCACATCCTCACTACTGTCCTCGGCAGCTTAACCTGCACAAAGTCCTCGAGAGCTCACATGAGCCAGGCACCCCGTGGACCTGTCCCGCCCACCACCTGGGAGGCAGGTTCTTTATTCTCCCAGTCAGCAGATCTGCCTAAAGGCATACAGCTAATCATGGCAAAGCCTGTGTTTGAAGACAAGCCCAGCTCCAGAGCTTCAGCAGAGGTTGCCATCCTCGACCACCTTGGCCAGCTGCTTCTCATTGACCCCACAGGCCCTGGCGCAGTGCTGAGGGGGTCTCTGGGCAGTGGATGTGGGAGGGCACAGTCCCGGCAACAGGGCTGAGGAAGCCCCAGGGGATCAGGAGGCCAGACATGCACCCAGCACTTGCTCGGCAGTGCATGCGGCTCTAAGGGCCCACCGTGAGCTCACTCAGGTCATTCTAAATAGAACTCCTCAGCCGGGTCTTGTCATCGCCCTCCTTTCACAGATGAGGAAACTGTTTAAGTAAGCTGTTCAAAGTCAGCTCTCATTAGGTGGCTTTGCAAGCGATCTGGCTCCTGCTTGCTGCCATCTCCCAAATTACTAGTATTTAGTGGTTAAGAGGCTTAAGGCACATGCTGGTTACTGCAGGTTCAGATGAGGTGAAACTCACAAAAATAAGTTTCTGTAGAGGGCCTACCAGCTATGGGACCCCAGGCCCTTCCCTCTGGGGCATCTGCGCCCCTCCCTGACTTCCAGCTCAGCAAACGCTGCAAGGCACCTATGGTACCCACTGGCCGCATCTACGTCGGCAACACCCAGTTCTAGCACCGACCCTGCTCACTCAAGCTGGCGCTGCACTCAGGCCTGAGGCACTGCAGTCACACTCACTCATGTTCTTGTTTCACGCTGGGGCCTGTAAACTCCGGGTCAAATCCTGCTCAAGTGCCTCGAGCCATCCTCACGGCCTTTCCTGCCTGCCCAGCAGGCTGGAAGCCCTAGGCTCCAACTTGGTGCTCTTCCCCATTCCAGCTCTGCCTCTGCCCCAGGTGGCTTACTTGAGTCCAAGTCTCTTCAGCCTTGCTGGATGGGACTCTAAGGAGGGGGGCCAGTCCAAATCAAAACACCCAGCAGCATGCCCGAAGCCAGCGCAATTTCACATATTTGTTGAGAACAAAGGAACCCAACCTCATAGGTCTAGTCCTTGGATAAGCACAATGAACACAAGGTGCCCCATTCTTCCCCAGGCACACGCATGCCCAAAGCCAGAGCCTTGAGCTGCCAGCTCAGGCACACGGCAGCCTCCCAGTACCGAAGCAGCCAACCCACTACTTCCAGGGCCCTCAAGGTGAAGACCGGTGAGAGCCTGAGTCTCCCAAGGAGCTCTGCGCTTTGCTCACCTCGGGCCCAAGTGGGGGATGGGTTTCCGGGGATGAGCCTCATCATCGGTGGAGTCGTCGCTATTCAGATCCATCCCGTAGTTATCTGGGTTGATCTTAGGGGGGCCCCTGTGCCCTTGCGGAGTCATCTGATATGAGGTACAAGCTGGAGACTGGAAAAACAAAGGCAGCCGTCAGCTCCCTCCACTGCACTCCTGCCTCTCACCCCCAAGGAGCGCTGGGGCCCTGCTCACCTCCTCCCATGTCACAGGAGAAACAAAAGGCGCAGGGTCACCTTTTTAGGGCAGCAGTGGAGACAGAAACTTGCTATCGCCCAGGCTGGAGTACAGTGGTGTGATCTCAGATCACTGCAACCTCCACTTCCCAGGTTGAAGTGATTCTCATGTCTCAGCCTCCCCATGTAGCTGGATTACAAGTGTGTACCACCACACCTGGCTAATTTTTTGTATGTTTAGTAGAGACTGGGTTTCGCTATGTTGGCCAGGCTGGTCTCAAACTCCTGACCTCAAGTAATCCATCCACCTTGGCCTCCCAAAATGCTGGGATTACAGGCATGAACCACTGCACCCAGCCTACTTTTTAATTTTAAAAAGTCACAGAACACACACTACTCTGTATCTCCTTTTTTCATGTTAAGGTGTACTGCAAGCTTTCTTCCAGGTCAGTGTGTGTAGATTCCTCCTGGGAACCACCCAGGAGACTCCAGGATTTGCAACTTAACCATCCATTATTGACAGATACCATACTAACTTCCAAGTTCTCAACATCTTAACTTTGCTGCAATGAAACCCTCCTCACACTATATGTTTTGTTTGGTAACAGCACTGAAGTGAAAATAGATCAAATGCTCATCAAGAGGAGCCGGCTGAATTCCAGCACAATGAAGGTACACAGCCATCAAAACTAAGAAATTTACCTGTGTTGAAATACACAGATGTCTACAATACACTAAGTGAAAAAAAACATGGGGGTGGGAGGGGGACGGAAATCAAGCTGCCAAATATGCTCATTTAAAATATATGTGTGTATGGGTGAAATAGAGAGAAAGAATATCTGTATGTGTTAAAATGGTTACATAGGTAAAAATCTAGAAGGATATACAACTGGCTTAGTAGAGTTTTCCTGAGGGCCCGTTTTTTAAACTTCATACTCTTTTATAAAATTTAGTTCCTTTTTATCTTCCCCTTCAACAAATTCTACTTTTAGAACAACAAAGAATATCAAAAATAGTAAAAACAATTGGGCCAAGTGTATCAGTCCTCCTCCTTAGGGTCCTAACATAGCCTGTACCTCCAGCTACTGGGAAGAGAATAATCAAAGTGGGCCCCTCCACCTGAGGGCTTCTCCACTGGGGCCCAGGCTGCACCTGTACGTCCACAGTCACGTTCAAGACCTTGCTGGCCCCGGCTGCCTCCTTGGCTTTCTTCTCTTGCTCCTCCTGCAGTTGCCGCTCAGCCAGACGCTGCTGCTCTTCCTGGAACCCAGGTGGCAATGGGGTGTTAAGGAGCCTTCCCTTCCTTCCTCTCCTCCTCCCCCTCCTTCTCCCCTTTCCTCCTCCTCCCCCTCCTTCTCCCCTTCCCCTCCTCCTCCCCCTCCCTTCCTGCCCTCTCCCTCCCCTCCCTTCTCCTCCCCCTCCCTAGGCAGCCCCTGCCACAGGAGTCCAGACCAGCCCACAGCTCAGGGCAGACCCCAGGGGAGCCCGCAACCCAGCTCACCTTCTTCTTCTTCTCCTCCAGTTCCCTCTGCAGTTGCTCCTTCTGCAACCGCAGGGCCTTCTCCCCGCTCCTGTTGCTCCCTGAGGACCCAGCAAGAGCCTGTTAGGACGGGAAACAGAGCCCCAGCCCTAGCCCTATTCCCATCCCTGCTGGGGAAGCCAGGCCCAGCTAGCAGGACACACCTTAGAAGGCAGGATTGCAGAATGGGTACCTGGCTTAGAACCAAGAGCTGCGCTTTTGCTCCAGGGGCTAGAAAGGTGCACACCGGAGGGTGCAGGGAACACAAGCTGGAGCCTAGCATTTGGGCCCCACTTTTCCTTGCGACTGAAGTCTCTGAGCCTCATCACACTTTTACACAATGGGGACCATAACACATTTCCTCCAGGGTCAACACTGGAATCAAATGGGATAATCCACAATCCCCTAATTATCCTAACCCTCAGGGCAGACACAGTCTCCAAGCATGAACAGGGAAGAAGCTGTGGATGGGTTCTGGAGTCACCTCCACAACACACTTGCTCGTGACTTTGAACAAGTCATTTAACCTCTCTGGACCTGTTCCCCCTGTATGAAGTGGAGCTGATGGCTCCCACGCCCCGTGGGCTTCAACTAAGGACTAAACAAGGAAACAGATGTAAAGCGTGTAGCTTGGGTACCCACCAAAGCTGCCAACACTACGACTATCGCACCGTCACCCTCAAAGCCCGTGCCCTGCCCAGCACCTTGCAATTCTAAAACCACATCAGCTGCCCCCTACACCTTCTCGCCTTCCGAGACTCTGCCCAGAGGACCAAGGTCAGCTTTGTGCCCATCAGGCAGCCCTGACGCAGTGGAGCCCTCCTCTGACTGTGACTCCTCGCTTCTCTGATAAACCTGTAGCCACCCACAAAGATGCACACGGAAAAAAGTGCTGCCCAGTGTCTCCCAGGAAGTGGAGGCGAGAGAGCGAACACCTACGGGGCCTGCGTGTCTCACACGCACGTGGGCCTTGTGCTCTACTTCTGCGTGCACAGACACAGGATCCCGAGTATCTCCTGAACAACACTGAGTGTGGCTTTTCCTCCTTGGCATCCCCATGACTCTTACAACAACCAGGCACAGGGCAGACCCTGGACAAATGCCTGTAAAACTAAACATGGAACTCCTGTCTCTTGTACAGAGACCACTGCACCTGCAGAGCTGGAAGATCTCAGGGCTGCTGGGTCCACGGTTCCCAAGGCAGGGGAATAGTCTGCAAATATAGTGGGGGGGCAATCTGAGTTATCGCCCTCACCAGGGGGAGGTACATTTAGTGGGAACACGCAAACAACCTGCAGTGTACCACAAAGATCTCTCCTGCCCAAAATGCCCATGGTGGCCCTGCTGAGAAATACCAGTTCATCCTCTGAGCACCCCACCCCTGCCAGTTACGAAACACACTAAAGAAGTCAGTACACGCAGCTGGAGGCAAAACCAAGCCAAGCCCTGAGCAAGCCCATGCATCACTTCTTGAATCTCCCATAGTCAATGGACAGTGTGTTCAGGTGGGCCACTAGCTGCAGGCATCTGGGCTTGGTGCCAAGGACAGGGCCTGCAAACCCCCACGTGCAGGTGGATCTGTGTCCAGGCAGGGGCCAAACCGTCTCTCCTCCACACACACACACGGAGGGCAGGCAGGTGGGCCAGGAGGCCCCTCACCTCTCGGCTTGGAGCCGCTCCTGTCCCGCCGCCGCTCCTGCTCCGCCAGCAGCCGCTCCTGCTCCCGATGCTGATGCTCCTGCTCCCGCCGCTCCTGCTCCCGTCGCTCCCGCTCTCCGCCGCTCCTGCTCACGCTGCTCTGCCAGCCGCTTAGCCTCGGCTGCCTTCTTAGCCGCTCCTGCTCCTCTTCCTTCTTCTTCTGCAGCAGCTCTTGGTGCCGCCGCTCTTCCTCCTCCTGAAACGGAGAGCAAGGTTGGGTGCTGTGGCCGGGCCTGGGCCAGAGAGGGAGAACTGTGGCCCTGCTCGCTCAAAGCCCAGGTGTTCCTCGTATCAGCCCCACCACTTGATGGGGTTGCTGGTTTTATATGCATAACGCACTTAGAACAGTGCCTAGCACACAGTCAAGAACTGACCTTAGTGACTAGTCACATAACCCCTAATGATTTGCCTTCTCTACAGCCCTCAGACTCACTGGGAAGAGGCAAGTTCTTACTCTTATAGACAGAACGGTCAGCGGATGGACCATAACGGCAATTGTGGAGAACACTTAGCAGGCATCAGACACTACTGACACTTCACAGACATTAACATGCTTAACCCTCACTGCTACCTGAAGATATGGAAGCAGAGAGGTCAAGCAGCCTGCACAAGGTCCCACAGCTAGTGAATGGCAGAGCTGAGATAGGTAGTCTGGCTCCGAGTACGAGCACTTAACCCTCAAACTACCGCTGCTACAGAAGATGAGAGGCAGGTTCTGGCCACCATCCTCCCCCCTGGAGGCTTCGGAGAAACCTCGTTCTTGGCATGAAGCAACAGGAGTGCTCCGTCAACCCGACAAGGCGGGGTGCACCCAGTAGGGCCCCACAGTGCTGAGATAGTGCCCACCTCCTCCATGAAGCCCACCTGCGCTCGCACCTGCTGCAGCCACCTGAGCCTACGTGCCTCCTCCTCCTGCTTCCTGCGCGCCTCCACTTCCTCCATCTTCTTGGCTGCTGCCTTTTCTTGGCCTTCTCCTCTGCCAGCCGTTCCTCCTTGGCCTGCAAAGCCCACCCACACGTGCCCATTGGAGTACCCACATTCAGTCCTGCAGAGTGGGGCCCAGAACTCTGCATGATAGGCCCCGCCCACCCCTGCACACCTGGCTTGTCTCCCACCGCCCAGGGAGAGGACCCCAGAAGCTGGTCCTGCCTGAGTGTCAGACCCGACTCACAAAGGGCTGCCAAGGAAATCCAGAGCCGATAGCATCAGCCCCCCACTGGGCTCAGAGTGACCTCCAGGGCCCGAGGGGCAGACAGGAGATGAGTATAGGGGTACAGTGACAAATCTACAATTTCCTGAGGGGTCCAGTCTTGACCCTTGGGTCAAGTCTGAACTGCCTGGGCACCCCAAGTCCAGGCTCGCACCTTCTCAGTCTTCTCGTCGATCTGAGCAAACTTCTGCTCAATCTGCTTCTTCTTCTCCTCCTGCATCTGCTCTACCCGCTCTCGGGCCTGCAGCACCTTGCGGAGGCGTTCCTCGCGTTTCCTGCAAGGCACAGGACAGTCACGGGAAGCCCTGCCAAGGCTGAAGCAGGCCATGGTCCAGGGAGCCAGGCCACTTACAGCTTCACCTCCTCCAGCCGCCGTCGCTTGTCCTCCTCCACCTTCTGCCTGCGCAGCTGCTCAGCCTCCTCCTTCCGCCGCAGGTTCTCCAGGCGCTGCCGCTCCTTCTCCTGGGGTGGGGTGGAGCAAGGGAGATGGGACATGAGCAAGGACAACCCCCTTGTCCATGCCCACAGTCCCCAGCAGCCTGCAGCCATGTGGGTGGCAGCATCAGAATGCTTCTTAGGCAGAGGTATCCCCCAACTTGCCCCATCAGCACCTAGGCCAAGGCCAGCAGCTCCCATCTGTCCTCCCAGGAGCACAACTGCCTTGCAAAAGCCTGAGCCACAGGGCCCTCAGCTGAGGCCTGAGCAGCACAAAAGTCAGGTTCCAAATAGGATTTATGTGCCAACGACAACTACATAAACCGGGCACTGAAAAGAGAATGGACGAGCTTGGAAGGGTGAGGAGCAGAAGGGGCAGCTCTCAAAGTCACGGTGAATGTTCTAGTAAGGGGGGGGGGTGCAGATGCGAGGCATAACTTACTCCTATTATGATTTATAACATCCATACTATATACACATATTCTTTGGTTGGTGTATATCAGCTATTTCATAATAGTTGAAAAAAATAAAAAGAAATATTGCCAAATGCTAACAGAGGTTACTATAGTCTAGTGAGATGGATTAGGGATGGTATTAATTTTCGTTTATTTTCCAAACTTCCTGTGACACGGCTATGCTCCTTTTTTGTTTGTTTTCTTGAGACAGAATCTGCTCTGTCACCCAGGCTGGAGTGCAATGGTACGGTCTTGCCTCACTGCAACCTCCACCTCCTGGGTTCAAGCAATTTTCATGCCTCAGCCTCCCAAGTAGCTGGAACTGCAGGCACCCACCACCACGCCCAGCTAATTTTTATATTTTTAGTAGAGGCAGGGTTTCACTATGTTGGCCAGGCTGGTCCTGAACTCCTGACCTCAAGGGAAAGGATTGCCCACCTCAGCTTACCAAAGTGCTGGGATTACAGGCATGAGCTACCACGCCAGGCTGGCTATTTTTTTTTTCTTCTTTTGAGATGGAGCTTTGCTCTTATTGCCCAGGCTGGAGTACAATGGCACAATCTCGGCTCACGGCCACCTCCACCTCCTGGGTTCAAGGGATTCTCCTGCCTCAGCCTCCTGAGTAGCTGGGATTATAGGCACGTGTCACCACGCCCAGCTAATTTTATTTTTTTAATAGAGACAAGGTTTCCCCATATTGGTCAGGCTTGTCTAGGAACTCCCTGACCTCAGGTGATCCGCCTGCCAGCCTCCCAAAGTGCTGGGATTATAGGCGTGAGCCACCGCGCCTGGCTCACATTCATTTTTAAAACAACTTTTTTTTTTTTTTTTTGAGACGGAGTCTTGCTCTTTTGCCCAGGTTGGAGTGTAGTGGCACGATCTCAGCTCACTGCAACCTCCGCCTCCCAGGTTCAGGCAATTCTCTGCCTCAGTCTCCCAAGCAGCTGGGACTACACGCCACCATGCTTGGCTAATTTTTTTGTATTTTTAGTAGAGATGGGTTTTCACCATCTTGGCCAGATTGGTCTTGAACTCCTGACCTTGTGATCTGCCCGCCTTGGCCTCCCAAACTGCTGGGATTAAAGGCATGAGCCACCACGCCCAGCCCTAAAGCAACTTTTAAAAAGTACTCTCTGAAAAGCTGATTGATGCTGGCACCCCCTCCTGGGCAGACACAGAAAGCCCCGGAGGCACAGCCACAGCAAAGGGCAGACTGCAGGGATGGGCAGGGGCTCTAAGCCCTCCCTGGGCCAAGGACAAGGCTGGTGCTTTCCCCTTGAACAGTCTGGGGCTGGGTGGAGGCTGCGACCCAGACTGAAGCCCCACACCCATCACCCAACCTGGCTCCCAGCAGACTCCCACCTCTGGGCACAGTGTCCAATAGCTGCCCCCTCTTCCTGTACTGATTACTATAGATTTCTCCTTGGCTTCTGACCCCAAAGGAAGGAGCACTGCCACCTAGAAATCTGGCTCCAAGATAATATCATCCTCCTAAAGATGGAGAGAAGGGGCCCAGTAACAGGTAGGTAAGATGGTGTGGACACACGCAACTCTCTCTCCCACTGAACGCAGCTACAAAACCTGGACAGAATGCAAGAAGCGGCTGCTCGAGTCCTCTGAAAACTAAAGAGGAGTAGGCAAATGGGGGAAGAAGACTCAACTTGGAAGCAACGGCCAACCAGCAGTGAGTTCACCATTGTTCCTCCAGCCTAACTCAGCACAGCCTAAAACTCCAAAGGAGTCACTGGGGTGTGGACAGAAAGAATTCCAGGATAAGCCTTCCAGTCCTGATTCAGTAGCAGAAAGGGAGTATCTAACGCTCAGAGAAGGCAGAAACCCCATTTTTGACTTTTCTTTTTTCTTCTTTCCCTTGTGCCCCAGACCACAGGTAGTCCTATGGCAACCAGGGGCAGCAGCAGTTAAAGGAAGCTGCTGAGTCAAAACTCAAGGGAGGAGCTGTAATCCCAAAAGTGTGGGCCAAATCCTGTGTGTCGCTTGTTGGACAGAGACAGCTGCTGAGTCAAAACTCAAGGGAGGAGCTGTAATCCCAAAAGTGTGGGCCAAATCCTGTGTGTCGCTTGTTGGACAGAGACAGCTGCTGAGTCAAAACTCAAGGGAGGAGCTGTGATCCCAAAAGTGTGGGCCAAATCCTGTGTGTCGCTCGTCTGTCTGTCCCTAGACAGAGATAGCTGCTGAGTCAAAACTCAAGGGAGGAGCTGTGATCCCAGAAGTGAGGGCCAAATCGTTTGTAGTTCTTTCTCCGGCCCCCTGGCAGGTGGCCCTGGACACAGTCGCAGAAGCACACAAAGCAGAACAAGGCAACTCAAGCTCCAGCTTCCCGGCTGGAGGATGGAAAAGGGAGCCCCAGAGGAGCAGAAAGTGCTGGAGATCAGGAAAATGACATGACACCATGGGTTATTGATGAGCGCCTAGGCTCAGCTCCAAGCTGCAGATGCTAGGATCTGACCCTAATTACCAAACCAAAAGCTGAGAACTAAATGAACAGACCACCTTCCAGGTTCCAGGCTGACTGCTGACTGGCACACAGCCGGGAAAAGGCCAAATAGCACTGCCTTCTTCAAAATTGGGACTAACATTGGAACCTAAGTCCACAGAAGGCAGACAGGAACCTGCAGCCTAAACCTAAACAGGTCAATTGCTGCTAAATTGCAATGATTCTCCACAGATTTAAACAAGACCCAGAGGCCCATACCATCATGTTCAGAATACAGTTGAAAATTACTCCGTAGGCCCCTGGTCTCCTAGCTATAGACTGTCCTCACTTACTAGATGCCCTGTGCAGGGACCTGGGATCCCCCAGAGCAGGAAAGGGCAACTTCCTAGGCTTCTCTGTCACCCTAGAGGAAGGGAGGTGACCAGTCCAAGGTCACTAAGACCTGCAGAGTTCTAATCGGTCTGGGTGGGGCACAGGCGGTAAGGTCACTGGAAGGTGTACTGTGGTCACTCTGTCCAGCAAGAGGGGAACAGGCCTCCATGCAGGAGAAGCCAGTTCAAGGCCCACATGGTCAGCTGCTAGGAAGCCCCTCCCACCGGCCGAGGCCCTCAGCTGGAGGCAGAAGCCCTCCTGGCTATTACAGGTATCCCTGTGTGGCTGCAGAGGACCCATCAGAAGGCTTGCAGGAACTAAAGGAATGAGGCGGCTGGGGCCTTGGCCACTGGCACAGGGAGCTGGGACTTCGGGTGAAGCATGTCCCTGCACTCCGAGCGTCCTTGCTCATGGCCAGCCTGGCTCAGCTCAGTTCTGAGGTGTCTGAGAAGAGAACAGCATCTACGACTTGTTTCTAGATGCCACCACTCACTGTTCTACTGCCACCCAGCACAGCAAGACCCGGCCTCCCACCTCGGTTCAGACTCACACTGGCCCTCCCCCATCACTGCACTGCCTCAAGGCTACTGCTCAGGTCCGTGAACCAATAAATCTCAGTGGCTCTGGGGACCAGAGACAACCTGTCTGTTCTCTTCAAAGACCGACAGACCCTGAGCGGGGCTGGTGCCTGGTGCTGGGGAGGAGGGCGGGAGGTGGCTGTGGGGGAACACGTCAAGCTGTAGCCCTGGTGAAAAGCCGCAGGCCACACTCCTTGCTTCCTCCTAGGAGCAGGCAGAGGGCAGAGGCCCAGAACTGCTGGGTGTCTCCAGCCAGTACACCCCTCACGGCCCATCCTCTCCCTAAGGCTCTCCCCGCTCACGATGTTAGTTTGTCTACGAGTGCTGTGAGCTACGCAGGGAAGGGGCTAAAGCGGGTAAGTGCTAGGTGGGGCTAGGTTACCGACAGGAAAAGGCTTTACTTACGACGAAGCTGCACTGTGGAAAGGAGACAAGGGAAAAGCCAAGAGTTAATGCCAGGCTGGGGGGGGCATCCTGCAGGCAGGCCATGCGCTCAGCTGTGCCAGCCAGCCTGCATGGGGCCTGCCCCTCTTGCCAGCAGCACCCCCACCGCCTCTGTCACCCAACCCTCATCCCAATAGGGTAGGTGTCCACAAGGGCCCTTCACCTTAACCACCCCGATCCCCAGGGCTCACACTGAGCTGGCCAAGCCTCTGGGCTAGTCAAGAGCCCACGGGGTCCGGACAGTGCCCCACAAGGTCAAGGCAGTGGGTGGCCACAGAGGCTTCAGCTGGCCCCTAACAGTGCCCGGCCACACTTGCCTCTGCCCAGGATCACGCTACTCCCAGTATCTTAGGGGACAGACTGGACCTTCAGCCACACTGCCCAGCTCCCACCAAGCCCGACCTGGGCACAGGCCCCTAACCTTGGGGTCCACGCGCAGGGGAGTGTTGCGCTTGATGAAGGACTTCATGACGCTGCGGGGGGCTGAGGTCGGGGTCATGAGCATCTGGTTCCTCTGCACCGTGTGCAGAAAGGTCCGGAGGGGCCGTACCACCTGCAGACGAGGACCAGGGTCAGGAGTGGGCCGGCGGGGCAGGGTACCGACAGGGGTCAGGGCACCAGGGCAGGGCGGGCACCAGGGCAGGGCAGGCGCCTGGCTCACCTTGATGGCTGGGCAGGGTGAGGAGGGGGTCTTGCTCCTGGGGGGCTGCAGCTCTTCGTCCTCCAGGTGCTGGTCCTCGTCCAGCTCACTCACTGCCTGCTTGTAGCTGCGCTTCCTCCTGCCAAGGCACGGGCTGGCATCGCAGGGCAGCCCGCCACAGCCCAGCCACACCCCATCAAAGGTAACCCCAGTGAACAACACTGCGCCTAGGCCACGGGCCTCTAGACTTTCTGAAAGAGACTGGAGAGCCTAACCGAACCTCTGCTGCCCACTCAGAGAAGGGAGGTGACCACTCCAAGGTCACATGGCCAGGAGGCCACATTAAGACGGGGTTAACAATCGGGTCGCCCTATTCCCAGGCTGGTGTTCATCCACAGCATGGAGCTGACTCCTTGGTTAAGTCAGAGCACCAGACCACATCCCAGCAGAGAGGCTACAAGCCCCTAGCACACGTCCACCCTCGCTGAGCAAGGACACAAGGCCATGTCCTTTGGGGCCCTCAGAACAGAGATGCCACAGGCCCCTTCCCTGATGCAAACCTGGCACTCTGCGGTGGCTCTCTGAGTCCATCTGCTTGGTCCATCTTGGCCTCTGTGAAGACAGCAATTTCAGCAAGGCTGCAGAAATGATGGCGGCAGGAGGGTAGGAATAGGGGCATAGGGGGAAGGCATCCCCTGGGCAGTAGCCTTGGCAGTGGGGCAACGCTCCCTTCCTTACAACTCCATGGTGGCCAAACGCAGACCTATCAGCTTTAACCCTGACTAGCCTTGAGGAATCTACAGATGCCAAAGCCTGGCTACCCACAGCCCATGAACCCCTGCCTGCGAGTGTCTGGCTCTGTGGTAGGCAGGACAGGATGGTCCTGTCGAGATGGCAGCCCCAGCCATGCCCCACCCACCTCCGACACGAAGAACGGTGTGTGGATGCCTTATAGAAGCAGGAGCTCCAAGCCCCTTGCACAGCTTCTCAAATCCCACCCCCTCCTGGACTGTGCAGCTGGTGTGGCCGTGACAGGAGCAGGGGGCGGCTCCTGCTGTGGGGTCCACATGTGGGGTGTAGGGTCAGTATGTTTTATTTCACTGCTAAGAGAAAGTGCCCCTTACTCCAGAAGTTCCTCGCAGTAGCCCTGGGGGCTGTGGGGCTGGCACTATTGTTGTCCCTGACCACGTCATGAAGAAGAGGAGGCCATGTTCAAGATCTCACAGCTACAGTACTCTTCCCACCAGAGAGAAGCACCCTTCTCAGGGAGACGTGAGCAGGACCCTGGGACCCTCCCAAGCCCACCGCTCTCAAGCCCTCTTTAGACAGGGATGGACCTACAAAGGTCAGAAAGGAGCTAGCAGCAGAAGCAAAGGAGGAGGCCAGGGGGGTGTTCCAAACCCCAGCCCACAGCTCTTCCCGCTGCCCCCTGGAGTCGAGCTCAAGGCCTTGGCCTGGCCACTTCATATCCACACCCCAACGCAGGGCCTTCCCCTGCTTCCTGTCCCAACCAGCCACAGCCCCCCATGCCACACTCAGTGACAGCTCCAGCCCAACGGTGGGAGGTGAAACCTCAAAGGAGATCTGTGAACCCCCAGGTTCATTTCTGTTTAGCCTACTGGCCCAGAAAATGAGGCTTCCTTTCCCCAGAGAGAAGGTCAGGCAGAGGCCGCCAAGGCCCGCTGTGGCTCTGGGCACTGCACACGGCAGGCAGGGCTGGAAGACTCACCATGCTGCCCTGCAGGGGGTGTTTGCTGGTTGCTGGCTGCAAGCTTCGGGTTGAGTGTACCATTGGCAATCCTGGTGTCATTGTGGGGCCATGAGTTATTCCCGTTGTTCTCAGGGACCTGTGGAAAGAATGAAGGCTTTAGGAGTCTCAACCTGGAACCCAAGGCCCAGGTGCTGCAGGGCAGAGCGGGAGCCCCAGAGGCGAGTCCTCCCTTCCACAGGCAGCCGCCTTACCTCTGGCTCAGCTGCCACCACAGGCTCAGCCTCCTCGGGGAGGCTCCTTCTGCTCAGGACTGAAAACAGAAGGGGGACTCTGTGGGGGACTGCCCAGTCAGTCCAAGCCCTCCTGCACAGGGAGTCCCTCCCCTGCTCCAGGGATGGGGGACCCAAGATGTCAACATAAGGTACCCTGGCCAGGACCATCAACCCACAGCCCCCTGCGGGATGGGAGGATGGCAGTTCCAGGCAGTGGCTCTGTGGGCAGACGAGGGATGTCAGATTCAGAATGTGGTTTCATCCCCCTGCCATCCCCACCGCAGGGCTGACTGAGGATGTGAGACCCGTCCTCAGCTCCGCCTCCCCGTCTTAGGCCCAGGTGAGCTGCATCTCCTTTGTGGTCTGTTCTCCATTCACCACGTGGCCAGCAAGGCCAGCAGGTCCACTCAGTCACCCTGTTCCCCATCCCGAGAACAAACTCTTGCTCTGCAGCAAGGCGGGAGCGGGCTAGTTTTCATGATGGCAGGACATGGCCTCCAAGAAAGGAGTCTGTGTCCTGGCCCAAAGCAGCATTGGGTGTGATCCTGGAGTACCCCCATCCCACCCCACCCAGTTTGAATGTAGCTCTTCCTGGCAGCTCCGCCTCACCCACAACCTCTGGAGCTCATGCCGCAGGGTCAGGTCTGGCCAGGGCAACCAGCAACACTGACAGGCACTGCAGGAAAACCAGGCAGCCAACACACACGTCACTCACTGCCTGGTCTGACAGGGGACAGGGGTAGCCCGTGGGCAGTCAGGGCTCAGCAGGGAAGACTTATCCCCAGGAATTGCTTCCAGCCCTGAAGCTCACCTCGGCTCCCTGTCCAGGGGTGCCCTGCCCACCTGCAAAGCCCCAGAACTGAACTCACCCAACTTTCTGGGGCACCTCAACATTCAGGAGCCTCTCCAGGTAACTGTGACCTGAGGGAGAAAAGAGATGCACAATGTCATCAGAAACCATGTAGGTCCCACTCTAAGGGGTCCAGGGAACCAGATTCCAGCAGGGGCCTGGCCACTGTTCGCATCACTAGCCACAGAGGCCCCTCCCCCTCAGCACTCATCCCAGTGTCTCCATCAGAGCTGCTGGCTTCATGTCCCCTGCTGCTTCCCAGATGGGCTTCCCATGCCCATCTGAGAGCATGGCTGGGCACTTTCACCAGGTTGGAAATATCTGGAGAAGAGTAACAATGTCTGCTGCAGCTCCAGGCCCCCAACTCCCAGCATGGGGCCCAACACAAAGCGGCTTATTCTGTCAACAAATATTCATCAAGTGCCTACAGTGTACTGGGACCTGGGCCAGGCGCTGGGGACCCAATGGTGAGCAAAACAGAACCACTGTCTGGTCTTGATAACAATCATCAAATAGTCCTATCAACAACCTTGACACGGGGAATAATGGAACAGAGTGAGGAATTTTTTTTCTTTTTTTATGAAACGGAGTCTCGCTCTGTTGCCCAGGCTGGAGTACAGTGGAACGATCTCAGCTCACTGCAACTACTGCCTCCCGAGTTCAAGCGATTTCCAGCTAATTTTTATATTTTTAGTAGACATGGGGTTTCACCATGTAGGCCAGGCTGGTCTCGAACTCCTGACCTCAAGTGATCCGACCGCCTCGGCCTCCCAAATTGCTGGGATCACAGGCAGGAGCCATCAAGCCTGCCCCAGAGCAGAGAATGTTAAAAGCCTATGATAAGAGGCCCTGAGCTGGCCTGGAGGATCTGCTGTGAAGAACAAGAGTTTACAGGCAGTAAAGGAGGAGGACAACCAGGCCAGTGGTTCTCAGCTTGTATCCTCTGACCCCTGGACGTCCTTGAGACCCTTAGGGTATCCACAAGGTAATAGCTATTTTCATCTTGATGCTAAAATGTTACTTTCCCCTTTCACTGTGTTGACATTTGGCCTGATGGCACAAAAGCAAGGAGGAAGAAGCTGCTGAAGCCTCAGGCCCCGTCAAGGCCAGGGCATCAAACACTATCCTTGGACCACACATTCATGGGAAGGACAGATACCCAGTTTCACTGGAGAATGTCCTTGATGAAGACGTAAAAAGTACTAATTTTTTTTGAGACAGAATCTCACTCTGTCGCTTAGGCTGAATGCAGTTGAGCAATCTCAGCTCACCGCAACCTCCACCTCCTGGGTTCAAAGCAATTCTTGGACCTCAGTCTCCCAAGTAGCTGGAATTACAGGCACGTACCACCACAGCCAGCTAATTTTTGTGTTTTTAGTAGAGATGGGGTTTTGCTATGTTGGCCAGGCTGGTCTCGAACTCATCCTCAAGTGATCCACCTGGCTCAGCCTCCCAGAGTGCTGGGATTACAGGCATGAGCCACCGCACCTGCAAAAGTACTTTTACTAAATCTAAATTCAAGTACACGCTATTCTCCTCTTCTGTGTGCTGATGTGGGGAGTGTGCAGAGAGCCTGTTGCTGCAAACCCAACTCTCCGTGAAAAGCGCTCGTCTCTAAGCTGCCGGCTGCGTTAGCCACTTTTTCACCTGGAACGCAATTATTAATTAAAAGATCGACTGACAAACAACGGTTATTCAAACGTGGGTATCTGGAAGACATTTTCTTACAAGTCAATGAAGTGAATCCATCACAAAAATAAAACAACATGTGCTGACAATAATTTAAAAACTGAGCCAAAAACATCCAAAAGTAGAATTGTGAAAAGCGGGTATCTACTCTCTAACACCTAAGGACTTTTCTGATGAGGTCAGAAAACAAATGTGCTTTTTTAGGATATTATATGATGACGGGTGTCAACACTTGGAAGAAGTGCGTCACTTAGTGAAACAATATTTTCCAAATGACCAATGTATGAGGTTATGAAATCACACACAGCTAAAAGACCCATTCCAAGTGCAGCTGGGCGTAGTGGCTCGTGCCTGTAATCCCAGCACTTTGAGAGGCGGAGGAGGAGGGATCATCTGAGGTCAGGAGTTTGAGACCAGCCTGGCCAGTATGGTGAAACCCCGTCTCCATTAAAAATACAAAAATTAGTTGGGCGTTGGTGGACACCTGCAATCTCAGTTACTCGAGAGGCTGAGGCAGGAGAATCTCTTGAACCAGGAGGCAGAAGTTGCAGTGAGCCAAGATCGCGCCATTGCACTCCAGCCTGGGCGACAGAGCAAGACTCCGTCTCAAAAAGAAAAAAAAAAAAGTGCAAGGTAGATCCATGTGGCATTAACGACGTGGTTTCAGATTCCATATCACAACAAACCTTTAAGAACTATCACTTCTTGTACTGGTCTTAATAACAAAGAATATGCACGATTATCTGAAAAAGCTATTAAGATACTCCTCCCTTTCCCAACTATACGTCTGTGTGAGACCAGATGTTCTTCAACTACTTTAACCCAAACAGCGCAGTGCAACAGACCAAACACAGCATGTGGCTTCTTTAAAGCCACCCAGTAAAGAGATTTGCAACGTGTAGAATAATGCCAGGCTCCTCAGTACATTTTTGTTTTGGAAAAGTTATCTTTTCATAAAAGTCTTAATGTAAACAGGTGATAGACTTGGTATTTGCATTTTGTAATGTTAAAGTATTAAAAAATATTTTTAAATCTTTACATTAAAGTATTAAATATTTATATAAAAATATTAACTCATATTTAAAATACTTTTAAACTCCTGTTTCAATTTCTAATACAATAACTATCAGTAGATACAACCTCGTAAACAAAAGCTTTTTTTTTAAACAGGGTCTCGCTCTGTCACCCAGGCTGGAATGCAGTGGCGCAATCTCAGCTCATTGCAGCCTCAACCTCCCGAGTTCAAGCAATCCTCCCACCTCTGCCTCCTGAGTAGCTGGCACTACAGGCACAAGCCACCATAGCTGGCTAATTTTTTCCTTTTTGGTAGAGAAAGCGTTTGGCCATGTTGTCCAGGCTGTCAAAAGCTTTCTGAGGCTGAGGCTCAATCATTTTTGAAACAGGAAGCCCAGGGCCCTCACCCTCAGCACTCACCCTGGCATCCTCACCACAGCTGCTAGCTTCATGTCCCGGCTTCTTCCTAGCTAGGAGCATGCCTGTTACCAGTTCCACTGGTTTGGGAGAAGGAGGGCCAAGGCCACAAGGCAGGAAAAAAGAGGCTCTTTTGGGGAACAGGGAGAAGGTAGCTGAGCTGGCGCATCCTGAGCCACAGGAGTGTGGCCAGCGGTCAGGCTGGGAGACAGCCGGCGGGAGGTTGGGGCGCACAGTGTCTCAGGAAAAGAGGGAAGACGACAGGCCAGGCACAGGGAAGGGAAGCCGGGACCTTTCCTGGGTGTAGTAGCCAGGTTTGGGGAGGTGGCGGGAGGGCAGCTCCAGGGCCAGGCTGACAGTCATGGGGGGTGATCACCCCCATTTGAGGGGTCTATACCCAGAGGATACGTCCCCCTCATCTCCTCATGCCATCTCATCCCAGCTCACATGCTCCCTGATAAAGACGCCCACAGGACTGCATGGCTATCCCACCAGCACGGGACTTCTCTGGAATGTTAAGTGCCATTTGCATGCCATTCAGGCCTCAGAGCTCGTAGGGAAGTGGTCTAAGTCCTGGCAGAGGGACAGAAGGGCTGTTCTGCAGTGCAGAGGCTGGGAGCCCCAAGGAGGAGCCCTGAGGCAGAGGCCCTGTCCCTATCCACTCAGAACTGCTGCCCGGTCCCCTCTGGCAGGTGTGTGCCAAGTCAGGAGGCAGGGGATTCCTGCCTACACCCAGCCATTCCATGCGCCAGGGCCCCACATTGGCTTCCAGAGGCGCCCCACGCCCACCCTGACTGTTGGCTTTTTTTCCTGTCTCACATCCCCATTCCTCTGCTTCAGGTGTTTCTTTCCCCCTCCCGAATTGAATTTTTGGGAAATTAAATTTGTTAGTTTCCCAAAAATTAATGAATTGCATTCAAGTCCTTGTGATCAAGGGCTGCTCCTGGGGAAAACCCAAACCAAGACCTCAGTCTGAGCTGCCCGAGAGCCACTACCCGAAGAGCCTGGTGTTGGGAAGAGCCCAGGGAAGCCTCCTCCCTGTCACCGCCCCACACCCTGACACCCTTGCAGCTCCCTTGATAGGGGTCAGCCTTGTCGCACCTAAACTGAGCATCAGCCGTTGGTCAGTTTTATTTCTTTGGCTTAAATAAGATGCACTGAGCATCCACCATACCCAAGCACGAAGATGAGTTCTCTATTCACATTCAAAGCAAGTGTTATCACTACTTCACAGAGACAGAAACTGAGGTGGAGAGAAGGGGTGTGCCCAGGTCACCCAGAGTCTGTGACTCCAGATCCTAGATCCTGTGTCCTTCTCTCTCTCCTCCTCCCACCTTAAGAAGAGAGATGACACTGGGCTTGGAGTGAGACAGACCTGGGTCACATGCACCAGTCAAATCAAAAGCCCATTCATGGGCAGGGAAACGCTAGACGGAGAAGGAAGAGTGATGGAAGGGCATGAGAGCTGCAGATCTGGGTGTCTGCTCCAAAGGTCTCCAGAGAGTCTCTGCAACCCTGCCTGGCCCTCCCTCTACAGGTCCAGGCTCACCTGCCCCCTCGGGCCCCTTCCCAGGATCAGATCCAGGCCTGAGAAAATCTCCAAAACAGATCAGAACCATCTAGGTCCTTCTGAGAATCCAGAAATAGTGTGCCAGACTGCACATCTGTGCATGCCCCAGACTGTGTCTTCCCAAACCCTGGAGCAGGCCCTTCCCCAGGCAGTGTGACTCAGGCTGAGAGAAAGCTGCCAAGGTGAGGTGCCCTCCCCCTGCCTCACAGGCCCTGCCCTGGGGCCTTGCACAAAGCCTCTTCTGCAAGCACCTGCCTTTCCGGACAGAATGAAACATATAGTGCTCAAGCCTTAGCTTCCCGATTTACAGACTCCATGGCCTCATGAAGCCTCAGTTTCCTCCTTTGTAAAGTGAAAAAATCCTAACAAGCTAACAGTGCTGCTGCAAGGACCAAATGAGATAATATTTTCTTTTATAAATTTTAAAGTGCCAGGCAGATGCCAGCTACTATTTCATATGTGTTAAGATAAAACCTAGGCTGGGTACAGTGGCTCACGCCTGTAATCTCAGCACCTTGGGAGGCTGAGACAGGTGGATCATTTGAGGTCAGGAGTTCGAAACCAGCCTGGTCAACATGGTGAAAACCCGTCTTTATTAAAAAAACAAACATTAGCCAGGCGTAGTGGCAGGCGCTTATAATCCCTGCTACTCGAGGCCGAGGCAGGAGAATTGCTTGAACCTGAGATGCAGAAGTTGCAGTAAGCCAAGATCATGCCACTGTACTCTAGCCTGGGTGACAGAGCAAGATTACGTCTCAAAAAAAAAAAAGATAAATCCTGGCCTAGCCTCGCCACCAATCCGCTGCTTCGCCCATCCTCTGCCTGCATCCTGGCGGCAGCCTCCTACCTAGTCTCCCTGCCTGCCTCCCTTCCCTATCAGGCCACTTCTTTTGCTTCAGTGGGGTCAAGTTCAAGCTCCTGTGTGACACATGAGCCCCAGACACCCATTACTTGCTGCTTTAGGCATCAGGGTCCTTATACACGCTGTTCCCTCTGCCAGGAATGCATATGCCTGCATTTTCCCACTCAGCAAAAGCACAGCCATCCTTCAGAACCCTCTCAGCTGACCTCACCTCCTCATGCAGCCAGCCTGCCCCCTCCTGACACCTGCTCCAGTGGGCGACGGCCCCCTAAGCTGAGATCTGAGAGAGCGGCTAACGTCACCAAGCCCTTCCTATAAGCCAGGCACCCTTCTAAACTCCCTGTATGGGGTAACCAAAGAAAACCTCACAATGACCCTTTGAAGTGATGTTATTAGCCCCAGTTGACAGGCAAGGAATGGAGGCCCACGAAGTTGCCAGGACCTGCCCAAGGCTGCAGGCTGGGTGAATGGCTGAGCTGGCACTCAGACGAAGGCCGGCCAGCTCCAGAGTCAGCTTGGTTCCCCCTCCTGCCTCCCATCAGATGCCCAGTCATCCATTCTCCCAGAAGGAGCCTGCCGCCATGAGAATTCCCTCCTCCAGACCAAACACAGTGTCACCAATGGGTGGTGCACAAATCCGGTGAATTTCAGCAGCCTCCGCAGCACAGTGATGGGAGGATGAGCTGGGCCCGGGGAAGAGGCCCAGGCTCCAGCCTCAACACGGCCAGTAACCACGGCCACACGGTGGCAACCTCCCTGAATCTCAGCTTCCTCACTTGTAAAGCAAGTACGCTGGGTCAGATCTGCACCGTCTAATGTGGCAGCCACTAGCTACATGTAATTATTTAAATCTAAATTAATTATATGCAATACAATTTAAAATTCAGTTTCTCAATCAGACTAGCCACATTTTGAGGACACGATCGCCGGATGAGGCCAGCTAGCGGCCCCTACCCAGGACAGCCCAGCTGTGGAACATCCACCTCAATGCAGAAAGTCCTCTGGACAGCTCCTCGCTAGATGGTCCCTCGGAAACCCTCCATCTGAGCCTGACACCAAGGACGACCAGCCACACCCCACCATTGCCAAGCCCCCCCCGACTCACAGATGATGCGGCCAGAGGGAGCCGGCTCTTCGGTAGTCTTCTTGGCAAGCCTTCTGCTTGCCCTGCGGACAACGCTTTCCTGTTTGGCCACCGGAGAGTACTTCTGGGCTGAGACTTGGGGAGTCGGGGAGGATGGGGCGATCAGGCTGCGCCGCACCGGCCG
Organism: Ateles fusciceps; assembly: GCA_036589455.1. NCBI lineage: Eukaryota > Metazoa > Chordata > Mammalia > Primates > Atelidae > Ateles > Ateles fusciceps. The sequence goes on along the minus strand of JAZHEH010000681.1, from coordinate 23,219,793 downwards.
GGAGTTGGCATGGGAGCCCGTGGGCGTGGAGAAGTTATCCGGCAGGATGGGAGCCAGCACCCGCTCCTGCCACTGAGAGTCTGGAGAGCCCGGCGAGTCCCGTGGGCCAGGGGGAGACCTGCGCAATCCTGAGCTTGGACACAGACCGCCCCGTCCCGACCCCTCGACCCTTGGGGTCCTGGGGTGTAGCCATCAGGGAGCTCACTGTGACGGACTCCAGTATCCTGGCCTTTGACTTCTTGGGTGTTGATTCCTCATCTGATGTCTGGATGCCCTGGGAGGCTGGAGCTGTGGCTGTGGCTGAAGGCGGAGTTGGAGACGGAGCATGAGGCAGAGGCTGGGTGGACGTGAGCTGGGTGAGGTGCTGCTCAGCATTCTGGCGCTCACTGTTGCCAATCTTCACCACGGGCACCAGCTGGCACTGGGCATGGCTATCCTCGGGTTTCTTGGTCAGCATCGTGGGAGACTCAGGGGTGGGCAAAGGTGCAGCCAACGTCAACGTGGCCGCGGCAGCTGCAGCTGCAGCACGGGTCACACGCCGTAGGACGGAGCCATTCTCCCCCACCATTGTGGCCAGCTTCTCCACACTGTCCTTGCTGCGGAGACGACGGGAGCTCAGCTGGCTGCTCCGAGACTTTCTGCGGGATAACCTGGCAGAGGCAGCAGGGCAGAGGCTGACGGACAGAAGGACAGGGTGGCACCCCAGTCTCCCCAAGAGCCACCAGCTTGGATGGAGTATGAGAGAATCTGAAGGCAAGAGATCTGGGCTCCAGCCCAGACTCTGCGACCTCTAGCCCTGAGGCCGTTCTTGTCTGAGCCTCAGTCTCGTCACTGTAAACTGGGGATCATGCCACAGTCCTCACAGAACCGGCTATGAAGATTATATTCATCCAAACCTCTGGCTGACTTAAATCACACCGCACCGAGCCCCCAATGAAAGCCTTACACACGCTCTCCCTTAATCTAAAGCACACCCCTGAGAGGTAGGGACCACTATCCCCATCTCAGAGATGAGGAATGGAGGCTCAGGGAGACAGAAATTCAATTCAAAGCCATATTGTTCTACTAAGGGCAGAGGTGAGGTTCACACCCAGGCCTAACCCCTAGACCCAGCCTCTTTCCCTAGCACTCTGCAGCCCCAGTCATTCCTGAGGGGGGGACCAAAACAAGCGTAATATGAAGGCGGGGACAAGACGGGGTGGGCCGCACCCCTGGTCACTCGCACCTAACAGAAGGTCGGCTTCTCTTTCCCATCCTCCAGGGCCCAGAGCAAACACCACCACTCCCAGCACACAGCCACAGCTCTGGACTCCAGGGTCTTGGGTCATGCTGTAGTTCCCGATGGCATCCCAACCCCTCTCAGCATGGCCCAAGCAGTATCCGCGGCGGTACCCACCACCCCTCCTACAGGCTGCTACTTCCAAATCAACACCTTTGGAATGGAACTCTTCCCAGATGGCACCAAGTCTCCGCAGAGCCCAGTGCCCAGCTCATGCTCCCCCTGCTCTTCCTACCTTTTCCTGACAGGGTCCCTGTTTTCATCCTGAACATAAGAAATCCGTCTCTTCTTCCGTCGGTTCTTCTGAGAAGGTGTTTTGGGCATCAGCTCTGGCTCTTTGCTGAATTCTCTGTTTGGCACAAGGAGGGTGTCACTCGAGGGTGCCTAGGAGCCGCTGGTCCCCTCTCCCACCCAACCTGGCCCCTGCCCATTTCTAGCAGTGACAGGTCAAGCTGGGGTGACCAGCACCAACCGAGCTGTCCAAGGCCATGTGCAAGTCACCTGTGGGCACTCAGAGCTTCCTCCCGGAGACAGCAGGGAAGCAAGCTCCCAGGCGCACGCCCAGAGCCCCACACCCTGAGAGGCCCAGTCACCAACTCTGGTGAACAGGCAAGGGACTTTGGCCTCTCCTGCTGCCTCTTCCCATGACAGTAGATCGGGCCCCTAGCACACTGCACAGAGTATATCGCAGGGAGCCCTGACAGGCTGTCTGTTTTACGAGGCAGGCGGGAAAGAGGGACTGTTGTATCCCCAAGACCACAGCAGCCCAGACAGACCCTGGTGTCCCCAGCTCCCGACTGGGCCGCAGTCTTCACCTGGTGAACATGCGCATGGCCTCCTCCTGGATCTCCTCAAGCCACACCAAGTCCTTATTGTCCATGGTGCAGAGAAACTCCATGAGCTTCTGGTCACATAGCTCCAGCAGGTGAATGGGCCCTGGGGCTGTCGTCCCCATGGTGGCTCTGTCTGGTGAAGGCAGCGACAAGAGGTACAGTTAGGGGCTCAGGGGTAGGAGTCTGGGGCTTTGTCCAAGCTGCAATACCCACCCCAATCACGACCACCACGAACACCCAGTGCCCAAACCAGGGCCCCTCTCTGCTCACAGCCATTCCCCAGAGCTGCAGAATTCCAAACTCTAATCCCCTAGCCTCGTTTCTACAAAGAAGCCCTTCTACTTACACTCTTCAAATACCTGCCTGTCCCCACCCCCACACGGCATGATCGATCCCAAAAGTCCATACTTCCCAGCCAGTTCTGACATTGATGGTCCTCCTTACAAAGGCTTTTCTGGGCTTACGATGACAGGGCACTGCCATCTGCCTTCCTGGCCACCCCAGTGCCCCTCGCTCCCTTCCCAAACACAGTCCAGCTGTCGCTCTTTGATAGGCACTCCTCTTACTACTCACGGTTAAGTGAGGGATGAGACACAGCCACCCTGCGCTGCATGCACGCTGACTCCAGCCATCAGGCCAAAGAATATCAAACCCAACTGCCTCTTTAAGAGGCCAGTGGACAGAAGGGGTTCTGTGTTCCAAAGGAATGAGTGAGAAAGTAGGGATCCAGAGATATGCCCTCAAGGGGCCTCCCACACCCCTCTCCCTTGAGCTGAAATGCCCTCCAAATGGAGCGTAAATAGAAAATGAAGGGAACAGTAAGCAGTGTCTTGCTTTTAAGAAATTTTGCCAGCCGGGCATGGTGGATCACGCCTGTAATCCCAGCACTTTGGGAGGCCAAGGTGGGCAGATCACGAGGTCAAGAGATCGAGACCATCCTGGCCAACATAATGAAACCCTGCCTCTACTAAAAATACAAAAATCAGCTGGCTGTGGTGGCTCGTGCCTGTAGTCCCAACTACTTGGGAGGCTGAGGCAGAATTGCTTGAAGCTGGGAGGCAGAGGTTGCAGTGAGCCAAGATCGCGCCGCTGCACTCCAGCCTGGTGCCTGGCAAAAGAGTGAGACTCTGTTTCAAAAAAAAAAAAAAAATGAAAAAGAAAAATCTTGCCTACCAGCATTGAGCAAGGGAAAACACAAAAACAGTTTTTTCCCACTTTCTTATAAAACTTAGCAGCTCTGGTATCCTCCTTAAAACCTGATAACAGGTTGGGCGCAGTGGCTCACACCTGTAATCCCAGCACTTTGGGAGGCCAAGGCAGGTGGATCACCTGAGGTCAGGAGTTCAGGCCCAGCCTGGCCAACATGGCAAAACCCTGTCTCTACTAAAATTACAAAAAAATTAGCCAGGCATGGTGGTGTGCACCTGTAATCCCAGCTACTTGGGAGGTTGAGGCAAGAGAATCGCTTGAACCTGGGAAGCAGAGGTTGCAGTGAGTCAAGATCGCACCTTTGCACTCCAGCCTGGGCGTCACAGCAAGACTCCGTCTCAAAACAAAACAAAACAAAACAAAACAAAAAAAAAAAAAACTCCATAACCATTACAAAAACCTCAAGCAAGGAAGAGGTATAGTCAGCCCCCCATACCTGTAAGTCCCACATCCATAGATGCAACCAACCACCAGTGGAAAATATTTGAAAAAAGCTGCATCTGTACTGAACATGTATAGACTCTTTCCCCTTGTCATTATCCCCTAATAATACAGTATAACAACTATTTGCATAGCTTTTACATCGTATTAGGTGTTATAAGTAACGTGGAAATACAAAGTATATAGGAGGATGTGTGCAGGTTATATGCCAAAACTATGTCATTTTATATCAGGGGCTTGAACAGCTGTGAATCTTGGTATCCAGAGGAGGTCCTGAAACCAATCCCTTGAGGATACCAAGAGACAAGCATATTCCTCTACATCACAACAGGGGCTCAATAAATACCCCAACAGGTGAATGAGGGAAAGCAAAGGCCAGGCCGAGTGGCTCACACCTATAATCCCAGCACTTTGGGAGGCCTAGGCAGGCGGATCACGAGGTCAACAGATCGAGGCCACCCTAGCCAACATGGTGAAACCCTGTCTCTACTAAAAACACAAAAATTAGCTGGGCATGGTGGTGCACACCTGTAGTCCCAGCTACTTGGGAGGCTGAGGCAGGAGAATTGCCTAAAACCAGGAGGCAGAGGTTGCAGTGAGCCAAGATCATACCACTGCACTCCAGCCTGGGCAAGAGCGAGACTCTGTCTCAAATAAATAAATAAATAAATAAAAACGAAAGAACAAATGAATGGGTGGTGTCGTTAACGACAGACTACATGCCTCAAGTCACAGCAGGGACCCATCCTGGGTCAGTGTACCATCCTGATTTACCCCTTTAAAACCAAGAACCATGCACAGCTCAGCCTCCAGCTTACAATGGAAGACCCTGGAAGGAAGAGAAAAATTGCTGACCCCTTGATCCCTCATGGGGCGTAGCACCAGGTCAGGTTTCAGGGACTGACTGAGGGACACACTAGCCTTTGTTCCTCAACAAGCTCTGCCCTGTGTCTGGAATACTGTCTCCCATTTTGTATGGCTCACTCCTCACGGCTTGAATCTCAGCTCCTCAGGGAAACCTGACCACCAATCTAAAGTAACCCCAGCCACGATCCCATCCATTGATTGCAATTCTCTGCATAGCACTTGTGTGCTTGTTTATCTGTTGCTTACTGCCTGTCTCTGCCTACTAAAAAAATTGCTCTCCGACGGCAAGCCCCTATCTGTCTTGCTCACTGAATGCCCAGAGCACAGCAGCACCCAGCAACAAGGAATACCTGTTGAATGAATTAATCCACCCATCAACTCTACACTTAGAAAGAAACATCCCACAGGGATGGGTATGGTGACTCACACCTGTAATCCTAGCACTCTGGGGAGACTGAGACGGGTGGACTGCCGTAAGTCAGGAGTTTGAGACCAGCCTGGCCAACGTGGCAAAACCCTGTCTCTACTAAAAATACAAAAATTAGCTAGGTGTGTTGGCCTGCGCCTGTAATCCCAGCTACTCAAGAGGCTGAGGCAGGAGAATCACTTGTACTGGGGCAGGCGGGAGGGTGCTGTTGTTGCCGTGAGCAGAGATCGCAACACTGCACTCCAGCCTGGGCAACAAGAGCAAAACTCTGTCTCAAAAAAAAAAAAAAAAGGAAGAAAAGAAATAAACACCCTACAGGTTCTCACCCCCACCACACAAGGGGCACCAAATAATCTGCACAGGTTAGAACTGGCCAACACGTCTAAAGCCCCTGCTCCTAGACGCCAACGGCAGCAACAATCGGGTCAGGGCCAAATGGGCAGGATCATACAGGCTTTGGGCTGAAACCTCAGCTCTGCGGCCAGCCAGTCATGGGCAAGGCCTTTTCACTGCCATCCCTCTTGCTTCCCCTAGCCCTTCTGCACCCAGACTACAGTCCTGGCAAAGTGCAGGACCTCAGGCCAGGAAGAGAAAACTTCAAGGAAGCCAAAGGTTTGCAAAGAAAAGCAAAAACTGGCTAACTTTTTAAAAGATATTTGTTCAAATGGGCAACGTGGATGAGAGCTTCTTTCACAAAGTCCATGAAAGCATTTAGGCTTCTTTCGGTGGGGGAAGTTTGCTTTTAAGCAGACCTAGCGCAGCCATTTAAAAAGGGTTACAGTACGTTAAAACAGAGGTGACCTTGAAAAAGGAGTCGTGTACCAAGATTCAGGCTCCTGGAAAAGCAGCAAAAACCTCTTCTTCAGCCCATGTAAGCACCTGCACACAAAGAGCACCCAACACCCACCAAGGGGCACACTCTCCAGTCTTCCTCTCCAACACTTCTTCCACACCATACACCAGACTAGAGGCCCCATCGCCCTCTTCTATGACTCCTGTCCTTTTGAGGGTGCTGTAAGTTGGGTGCCTACCACACCTGAGCAGAAAGCTCATAACAGCTGCTCTCATTTACTGAGTCCTACTCCATGCCCGAGTCCGACATCATCTCATTTAATTCTCACCACAACCTTGAGGATATGCATGGGCAGATGAAGAAACTGAGGCAAAGAGAAATTAAGTCAAAGTCAGCCGGTAAATCAAGAGCATAGCCTGGATTTAAACTGTGCCCTTAACCACTGGCTATTCTGCCTTCTAGATATCAACCTCTGAAAGCAGGCGCCCAGTCTTGGCTCTGGGCAGCCCCGCGAGCAACCCATGTTAGCTGAACGGGCCTGAACCGCTGAAAGCGAACAGGCTTAGGGAGTGACAAGGGGCGGCTAGCCTCCGGAAATGGTCAGTTTAAAATGCTGCTCAGCTGGGGGCCGGGGCGTTAAGAATGGGGTTTAACTGTACAGAAACGCCATCTGGCATCATCCGCCAAACAACACAGTCGGTTCCGGGCTTCCTGCGCGTGCAAATCAACAATAATCCTCGTAGGCACAAAACACGGTGCTAGGCAGCCGAGAGCGGAGGGGGATGGGGCTATGGTCTAGGAAGCTGGGGGCCTAGGTGGAAGGGGTGGGGAGCATCTCGGGATCGAGAACCAAGGCAGGCGACCTCGCCACTTGCAAGAGGTGACCCTCATATGCCCAGGCAGCCAGGGGCGGGGGTAGGGAGTCAAGACCCTGGTCGGGAGTCTGCAGGGACGGAGGAAAGGACTGGTGGAAAAAAATCGCGAACCACCCCCCAATCCCCCACGCCCACGCGCACTCACTCGACTGCGCCGCGTCCCCTGAAAGCTGCTCCGATCCAAGTCCGGTGGTCTCCCTAGCTGAAGCCCCGCTTGCCCAGACCCGCTCGCCTCCGGGACTTCGGGGCTCACCGCACGGAAGGAGCAACTAAGAGGCGCAGCGCGGGCGAAATCTATGATTTTCAAAACCGAAGACTCAGCCAATCCTCGGCAAGTTTGTCTGGGCGGTTGCAGAGCTTTAAGCCAATCAAGTAACAGGAAGTACCAATCCGCCCTTCTATTGGCTGTATCGACTGGCAATCTGCGGGACTAAAAGGCGGAGAAAGGAAGCGAAAGACTTTAAGCCTCCTCAGCTTCCGGGAGCTCTTGCTGTAGCCAAGAGAGAGGAAGTAAACCCCGGCCCTGGAGGAGCGGTCAGACCGGGAACTACAAGTCCCGGCGTTCACTGCAAAGGCCACGAGGGTCTTCTTTTCTTCTCCAAGCACCATGGCAGTCTTCTAAACTCTGCTGCTTTTTTTCTCATAAAAACATATATGTATATACTTACATTGCTGAAAGAGCAGCTTTTTAATGTAACAAGTAATCTAGGTTAAGAAGTCATAGGTTTCTCTTCCTATGAGAAAAACGTTCATAAAAATACAAACCAAACAGCATCCCAGAGGGAATAAAATCTCATTGTACTGAAACATATACAAATTAAGGCTATCTTGGTATATAAACAATTTCGAAATTATGATGGAATAGTTCCACCAAATTATTTACATATGAGAATTCATGCCATCTGTTAAAGAATCAGTAGTGGGGCTCAATTCAAACAATATAATGCATCCTTACATTCAACTTACTACAGTTAGCTGCTATAAGGAGTGTAACTGTAACCTCGCTTCCTGAAATACCACGAGTAATATTAAAAATCCAAACCCGTCAGAGGGCAGGGTGTTACAGTATTTGGCTCATGAATCGAAAAGCCTAATCGGTTATTTTAATTTAATCTTTCTAACTAGAACAAGATCCAAACATGGGAAGTTTTCTTTTGTAGTTTTAATGCCCTTTTGGTTTTCTGAGCAAGCTGAATACATCTGATAAATACTACCATTGGACAAAGGATCTAAACATTGAGATTGTTACTAAATCAAGGTTTCGAGTTGGCTCAATGTTTTTACTAAGTCATGTTTCAATTAGTTCATCTTTCCAGTGTCAGGGGGGAGGAAAAACAACCTAGTATGTCCTATAAAGAATCTCTGCTGCTTTTGAGAAGTAAAAACAAAACGCCTTTTGAATTGCAACAGGGTACGTGTTTATCTAGAGCCTTCTGTCATCTCTTGGGTGACAGAATCCTTGGTCACCTACCCTGCTACTGGACGTTTCTTTTCTTTCTTTCTTTCTTTATTATTATTACTTTTTAAATAGAGATGGGGTTTCACCACCTTGGCCAGGCTGGTCATGAACTCCTGACCTCAGGCGAACTGCCCACCTCGGCCTCCCAAAGTGCTGGTATTACAGGCGTGAGCCACTGTGCCCAGTCTGGACGTTACTTGAGAGCAGTGGTTCTCATCCAGTAGCAATCTTGCCCCGCCCCTGTCCCCCAAATTTAGCAGTGTGTGAATTTATTTGGGTTTGGGAGAAGTGGGTGGTATTCAGTGGGTAAAGGCCAGCAATGCTGCTAAACACCATCTAGTGCATAGGACAGTCCCCACAGCAAGGAATTACCTGACCCCAGATACCAGAATTGCTGTTGAGAAACTGCTTTAGACAAAGTCACTTTACTCTGTGAGTCAAGGTTGCCATTACCTGTGAAATAAGGCAGTTAAATCTTGAAGAGATTTGTACATCCACAATTCGCTAACAGCAGATAGTTTACCCTGTTCCTAGGTCATCTGCAGTATTTTTCCTCTCCCCTTCTTCCCTCTCTTTATCAATTCTGTTTTTGCCTTTGTTATTTTACTTAATTTACCAGACTACTCCATCATATATGAGTAAATAATTTGTGACCAAATTAACTAAACATTTCTGAATTATTCTTTGAAGAATGTAAATAACTGGAAATCAGCTGAATCATAAAAGGATATGTTACCCAACCGTTAATCACTTGCTCTATTAATTCTGACATGAATATCTCAAATTGTTTATTTGACTGTTACTGCAGAGAGGTTTCTACCCTGGGCAATGTACTTTAGGAAGTTTCCAAGGGGATCAAGGTCCGTCTTCCTCAAGAGAGGGAAAGGAAAACTAGCTGATGGCAGGTACATTCTCAAGCAGATAAAAGAAGTGCAAGCTGGGCGCGGTGGCTCATGCCTGTAATCCCAGCAGTTTGGGAGGCCAAGGCGGGCAGATCACTCAAGGTTAGGAGTTCAAGATCAGCCTAGCCAACATGGTGACACCTCATCTCTACTGAAAATACAACAACAAAAAAATTAGCCGGGCATGGTGGCACGCGCCTATAATCCCAGCTACCTGGGAGGTTGAGGCAGGAGAATTGGTTGTACCTGGGAGGTGAAAGTTGCTGTGAGCTGAGATCGCATCATTGTACTCCAGCCTGGGCAACAAGAGTGAAACTCTGTCTCAAAAAAAAAAAAAAAAAGAAAAAGAAAGTGCATACAGGACACATCTAAGAGAATGTAAAATGGACTCCCTTAAAACTCTCCTTTTATTTTCCCCAAAGTCTTCTTTTTACCCCCAGTGGGGGAGGTGTTTCCTGATGTGCAGACCAGTGGACTAGATGCAACATCCTCCTTGCACTGAAGGACTCTAAGGTAAAAGCTGCAAAGGTTCACCAGTCTATCTCAAAAAACAAAAACAAATAAACAAAACCCTGGGTACAATATATAGCAGCATTGCACTCCCACCTTTCAGTTAGTGAAGTTGAACTCAGAATGTATTTAAGAGGTGACTGGGTTTGAACTCAGAATGTATTTAAGAGGTGACTGGGTCATGAGGGGGCTTTACCCCTGTGAATGGATTAATCCATTCATATATTCATGGATCAATGGGTTAATGAATTAATGGGTTACCATGGGAGTAGGATTGGTGTTTTATAAGAGAATGAGAGACTTGAGCTATTGTGCTAAACCCCTTGCCATATGATACCCTGTGCCACCTTGGCACTCTGCAAGAAGGCCTCACCAGATGCAGGCCCTTGACCTTGGACTCCTCAGTCTCTATAACAGCAAGAAATAAATTCCTTTTCTTTATAAATTACCCTCTTTCAGGTATTCTGTCATGAGCAACAGAAAAGAGGCTAAGACACTAACGCATTTCTTTTCCTAGTTTAGATTTAAACCAGGGGCCAACAAATTAGAGCTCTTAGGTCAAATCTGGCCTACCATGTTTTTGTAGAGCCCACAGGCGAGAATGGTTTTCACATTTTTCAATAGTTGGAAAAAAAAATCAAAACAAGAATATTTTGTGACAGATGAAAACTCTAAGCATCCATAAATAAAGTTTTATTGGAACACAGCCAACATTAGACAATGTTGTACTGTCTATGGCTGCTTTTGAGTAGGTGCAATAAAGACCATTTCTGGTATTCATCATTTAGAACTGCTGCTTGGTGCTCTACAAATTGCAGTGGCACAGTTATAATTCAACAGCATTTCAAGTGCCACACATATTTCCATACCATGGGGGGTTTTTTTGTTGTTTATTTTTATTTTTTTCCAAGACAGAGTCTTGCACCCAGGCTGGAGTGCAGTGGTGCGATCTTGGCACACTGCAACCTCTGCTTCCCAGGCTCAAGCAATTCTCCTGCCTCAGCCTCCCAATTACAGGCACTCACCACCACACCCAGCTAATTTTTGTGTTTTTAGTAGAGGTGGGGTTTCACCATGTTGGGCAGGCTGATCTCGAGCTCCTGATCTCGTGATCCACCCACTGTAATCCCAAAGTGCTGGAATTACAGGCGTGAGCCACTGCGCAGCATACCACGGTACTTTTAAACTACTAGTGCAAACCCATCAGCCCAAACAAAACAAAAGTGGATTTAGAATGTTGTGCTATTAAGAAACAGTGGAGTGTGGATTATTTTATCTAATTAGATGGCAAAGCAGTGTGTTTATTAGGCAATGATAGTAAGCTGTGCTAAAAGAATATGATAAATAGCAGCATTACCGGACTAAGCACTTATCATAATATTCCCCAATCACAGGAAAGCAATGTTAAAAAACTTATAAAATTTAAAACATTGTATCTTCTCACAGCAGAATTTCTTCACAGAAACAAAAAATGAAAATTTGACTACAACCAAAGTAAGTTTTTTAGTGCCTCACTTGTTAACCAAGCAAGGAAAACTGTTTACTGCAGCTGATTTGATTACATTGTGTTTTATTGCAGCAGCCAAAGTAATGTGTCCAGAGAAAATAAACTCTTAGCCTAAGCCAGTTCAAGATGGCTCACACCTGTAATTCCAGCACTTTGGAAGGTCAAAGCGGGAGGATCACCTAAAGTCAGGAGTTTGAGACCAGCCTGGGCAACAAAGTGAGACCCCCATCTCTACAAAAAATAAAACTGATCACGGCAAAATTAGCTGAGCATACATCTATAGTCCCAGCAACATGAGAGACTTAGACAGGAGGATCACTTGAGCCCAGGAGTTGGAAGTTGTGGTCAGCTATGATCACGCCACTGCACTCTAGCCTTGGTGACAAAGCAAGAAGTTGCCTCTAAAAAAAAATTAAACTATTAGCCTTTTGGTGAGAACAGTTGCTCAGAGAACTGAGGACATTGGGAGCAATATCAGTAGTTGTGGTGGGCCAAAGAAAAGCCTTCAAAAATATAAATTCATGTCAAATTAATCCACGTCAAATCCCTGGAAACTGTGAATGTGATCTTATTTTTAAAAAGGACCTTTGCAAATGTAATTAAGTTAAGGATCATGAGATGAGATTATCCTGGATAACTTCGGTAAGTCCTAAATCCAATGACAAAAGACATAGAGAAGAAGAGAAGATGATATGAAAATGGAGGCAAAAATTGGAATGGTGTGGCCACAAGCCAAGGAAACCAGAAACCACCAGAAGCTGAAAGAGACAAAGAAGAATTCTGCCTCCCAACCTCTAAAGGGAGTGTGACCCTACCAACACCATAATTCAGACTTCTGGCCTCTGGAAGAATGTTGTTTTAAACCACCAAGTTTGTGGCAATTTGTTACAGCAGCCCTGGGAAACTAATACAGTAATTAATTTTTTTGAAAGTCAAGGGACTTTAGGTAGTTTTTCTTGGCTCTTCATGAATTGACAGATGTTACTGATACTTCTCAGTTGTTGTTTACTTGAGGTGTCAGTGTGGAGGCTGACATGACTGCAGAGTTAGCCTCTATGAATAGACTGCATGGAATAACTATAGGAGAGAACATTTTCATAAAAGTTGAGGAAGCACTAATTCAGTACAACCTGAAGTGGAATCTACTAGGATGTGTTACAATTGATGGTGGTAAAAATGTATAGAGCCGATAAAAATTTACAAAGCTTGTGACAGTGTAAAGTGTTAAAAACCTATGATTATTCATCATATTGTATATCAGCAGATACTTTCCTGAAAAGTCAAGCTGCTTTACATGTTTCTCATGATGTCAAAAGTCAAAACAAGAATAAAAATCTCCATTCCCACACAAATTCACAGCAGATACATTTTTCAAACTTAAACCACAGTTCTAGTCAACTGTGCAACTGAGGAGCTTCTGATGCAGGGCAGGCTTAGCCTGGGAGAGTTCTTGGCTTTGCCCAGGAAACAAGTCAAGGGCCAGCCAGAGGTTTTATTGAAGCAGCAGTGCACAGAGCTGGGCTACCCCATAAGCAGTGCAACCAGAGTAACAGCTCAGAGGCAGTTATGCAGTCATACTTACAACCACTTTTATTTACATGCAAATTAAGGGGCAGATTATGCAGAAATTCCTAGAAATAAGGTGATAACTTCCCAGTTGTCTCGCTGCCATGGAAAAGGGTGGGAACTTTGGGGTGTTGCCATGGCAATAGTCAACTGGCATGGCTCACTGGTAGGCACGTCTTATTATTTAAATTTCATGGGTACATGTGCAGGATGTGCAGGTTTGTTACATAGGTAAGTGTATGTCATGGGATTTTGTTGTTAATATGGTTTGGCTCTGTGTCCCCACCCAAATCTCATCTTGAATTGTAAAACCCCTGTATTGAGGAAGGGACCTGTAATCCCCCATATGTCGAGGGAGGGAGGTGATTGGATCATGGGGACGGTTTCTCCCATGCTGTTCTCATGATAGTGAGTGAGTTCTCACCTGATCTAATGGTTTTATAAGTGTTTGGAAGTTCCTCCTTCACTTTTCTCTATTCTGCGGCCTTGTAAAGGTGTTTGTTTCTCCTTCACTCTCTGCCATGATTGTAAGAAATTTCTTGAGGCCTCCCCAGCCATGTGGAACTGTAAGTCAATTAAACCTCTTTCCCTTATAAATTACCCAGTCTTGGGTATTCCTTTATAGCAGTGTGAGAACGGACTAATACGGTTGTACAGATTATTTCATCACCAGGGAATTAAGCCTAGCATCCATCAGACATTTTTCCTGATCCTTTCCCCTCCTCCCATTCTCTGTCCTCTTGTAGGCCCAAGTGTGAGTTGTTCCCCTCCATGTGTTTTCATCATTTAGCTCCCACTTATAAGTGAGAATATGCAGTATTTGGTTGTCTGTTCCTGCGTTAGTTTGCCAAGGATAATGGCCTCCAACTCCATCCATGTCCCTGCAAAGGACATGATCTTGTTCCCGTTTATGTCTGCACAGTATTCCATGGTGTATACGTACCACATTTTCTTTAGTCTATTATTGATGAAGATTTAGGTTGATTCCATGTCTGCTGTTGTGAAAAGTGCTGCAATAAACATACACGTGCATATGTCTTTATAACAGAATGATTTATATTCCTTTGGGTATACACCCAGTAATGAGATTGCTGGGTTAAATGGTATTTCTGTCTCTAGGTCTTTGAGGGAGTTCCACACCCACACTGTCTTCCACAATGGTTGAACTAATTTACACTCCCACCAATAGTGTAAAAACATTCCTTTTTCTTCACAACCCCACCAATATCTGCTATGTTTTCACTTTTTTACTAATAGCCATTTTGACTGGTGTGAGAATGGCTCCTTGTGGTTTTGATTTGCATTTCACTAATGATCAGTGATGTTGAGGTTTTTTTCATGACTCTTGGCCACATGTACATCTTCTTTTGAGAAGTATCTGTTCATGTCTTCCTGGTGGGTGTGCCTTATGGGGTGGTGCTTTTGCTCCATCCCTGTTTTAACTAGTCCTCAATTCGGTCTGGTGTCCAAGCCCCACCTCTTGAGTTCCACCTCCTACCTCACTTCCACCTAACCTTCTGTTGGCCGTGATTAATCTGCAATATAATGACCTGCAAAAAGGCAACTATCAAGAGAAGAATCAAATAGAATTCTATAAATGCCTTCCTCCTATCCTGGCAATGAATATAATCAATTGAAGTCATATGCTAGTGGCCTGATACCAGTTTTTGGCAATAAAGGACATTTCAAAAATGAAGTGGGTAGACCAGGCATGGTGGCTCACGACTGTAGTCCCAGCACTTTGGGAGGCCAAGGCAGGTAGATCATGAAGTCATGAGATCGAGACCATTGTGAAACCCCATCTCTACTAAAAATACAAAAATTAGCCAAGCGTGGTGGTGCATGCCTGTAGTCCCAGCTACTCAGGAAGCTGAGGCAGGAGAATCGCTTAAACCCAGGAGATGGAGATTGCAGTGAGCCAAGATCGCACCACTGCACTCCAGCCTGTACAACAGAGCAAGACTCTGTCTTTTTTAAAAAAAATGAAGTGGGTAAAAATCTCACAGCAAATCTGTATTAACAGATGAACACTGCAATCAACATGTGTGTTAGTTCTAGGGAACACTAACTTTGAGCCACTATTAAGGAAAATATTATCCTCCATACCCCACACCCCAAAAAGAATTCCATACTTCTCATTAGTAGGCCTGTACTAAAAATACATGTAGTCCATTATAATATTTTTAATTTCACCAATTTAAAAAATTGTGGCAATTTATTTTTCTCTCATTACCTAAGATCTGCTTAGATGTCCTAGATTTTGCCTCTTGGCCCAAAGTCTAAAATAGTTACTATCTGACCCTTTACAGCGGTCTGCTAACCCCAGCACTAGAACATTTCTAGAACTGGTTGGGTACAGTGGTTCACACCTGTAATCCCAGCACTTTGGGAGGCAGAGGCGGTTGGATCGATTGAGGCCAGAAGTTCGAGACCAGCCTGGCCAACATGGCAAAACCCCGTCTCTACCAAAAATACAAAAATTAGCCAGGGGTGGTGACACGCCTGTAATTCCAGCTACTTAGGAGGCTGAGGCAGGAGAATTGCTTCAATCCGGGAGGTGGGGGCTGCGGTGAGCCCAGATCAAGCCACTGCACTCCAGCCTGGGTGACAGCGGAACACTTCTAAAGAAAAAAAAAAAGGAACATTTCTAGAACTGAACATAGTTGCCCCTTTAGGAACCTGCAAAGCAGTCCAAGGAACACGTGACAGTGGTCACAACCCCAGAGGCAGCATCTCCCTAAGCTCCAGCTACTGTTCCAGCGTCTGCGAGCAGAGGGCGCATGCACAACCAAGTCTCCGCGGGCACGTCCGCGCAGGCGCAGACGGTCCGATGCGCTGAGATTGCCAGCGGAGTGCAGGAGAAGGGGTGCTGAGCTGGGAGGTGCCCATCCCGGGCTATGTGTGCCCAAGGGATTTGTACCCACCCTCGTAGACTCTGGGGGCTGAAGCCGTCGCTCTGGGAGTCTGGTAACCCGCGAGGCCGCTCACCCGGCCTAAGGAGGGGTCGGGCTGCAGATGGTGATGGGCCTGGAAGTGGGTCCTGGCTTCTCTCACACACCCCAGCTTGTCCTGAATGTCGTTTAGTTTTTATATTTTAAAAAAATCCATTGGTATTGCGAAATATAGAACAAATCTTTAAAAAAGTGCACGAAACAGTTAAGCAGCTAATTACTTTATCAAAAACATTTCTGAAAAACCACCTCCCCCAGTCAAGTAATAAAGCTTCGCTAGCCTCCCAGAGGCCTCCTGCGCCCTCCTGATACCCGCCTCCTCCAAAGTAACCGCCTTAAATAAAAAATATGGTAATCATATTATTGCTTTACCATCCAAGCAGCATCCCTAAGCGTTGTAGTTTAGTTTGATTTTAAAATAATATGGCCGGGCGCAGTGGCTCACGCCTGTAATCCAAGCACTTTGGGAGGCCTAGGCGGGCGGATCAACTGAGATCGGGTTCGAGACCAGCCTGGCCAACTTAGCGAAACCCCGGACTCTACTAAAAATACAAAAGTTAGCCGGGCGTGGTGGCGCGCCTGTAGTCCCAGCTACTCAGGAGGCTGAGGCAGGAGAATCTCTTGAACCCAGGAGGCGAAGGTTGCAGTGAGACAAGATCGTGCCACTGCACTCCAGCCTAGGCAACAGAGCAAGACTCTGTCTCAAAATAAAATAAAATAATAATAATACTTATAAGAATGTAGCCTACGGTCTGCTCTTGCGTCTGGTATCTTTTGCCTCCTCCGATCCACATGACTTTTTTTTTTTTTTTTTAAACAGAGCGTCCCTCTTGTCGCCCAGGCTGGAGTGCAGTGGCATGATCTTGTGTCACTACAACCTTCTCCTCCCAGGTTCAAGCGATTCTCCTGCCTCAGCCTCCTGGGTAGCTAGGATTACAGGTGCCTGCCACCATGCTCAGCTAATTTTTGCATTTTTAGTAGAGGAGAGGTTTCACCAAGTTGGCTAGGCTGGTCTCAAACCCCAGGTGTTTTCCTTCTTTCCAGAATTAGTCTTTCTCTTCCTGTGGTCCAGTGCCTGGAAGAGTTGCCTTATGTTTTTTGTCCAGTTTTATTGTTGTTTATGGTGGAAAGGCTAATTCTGTCCCAGTTCCTCCATCATAGATTATAGCAGAAGTCACCCATGCTGTGTTTTATTGGGGGGGGGCCTGTGTGTTGAAATCTCAAAGTCTCCCTCTTGTTAGTTGTTGCCCTATGATGATGATGATGATGGCTGAGGCTCATTTATGCTCATCAAAACATGTGCAGAAGGGACTGGGTGTGGTGATTCACGCCTGTAATCCCAGCACTTTGGGAGGCCGAGACAGGCGGATCACCTGAAGTTGGGAGTTCGAGACCAATCTGATGAACATGGAGAAACCCCATCTCTACTAAAAATACAAAATCAGCTGGGCACTTTGGCACATGCCTGTAGTCTCAGCCACTCAGGAGGCTGAGGCAGAAGAATCGCTTGAACCTGGGAGGTGGAGGTTGCGGTGAGCCAAGGTTGCGCCATTACACTCCAGCCTGGGCAACAAAAGTGAAACTCCGTCTCAAAAAAAAAAAAAAAAACAGTGCAGAAGGAAGGTTAATAAAAGAGTGCCTTTTATCAACTTGCAGTGAAGAATAAGATTTCATCAGACTAGAATGTGTGCACATGATTGTTCAGTCTCTTCCATAGCAGGGCACATGAGGGAAATCATAATCAGCCTTTTTTTTTTTTTTTTTCCCAGAGACAGGGTCTCCATCTGGTGCCCAGACTGGAGTCCGATGGCGTGATAATAGCTCACTGCAGCCTCAACCTCTGGAGCTCAAGCAGTCCTCTGCCTCAGCCTCCCAAGTAGCTGGAACTACAGGCATATGCTATTACACCCAGGTAATTTTTTACTTTTTTATAGATACGTGGTCTCGCTATATTGACCAGGCTGTTCTCAAACTCCTGGCTTCAAGTAATCCTCCTGCCTCAGCCTAACAAAGTGCTGGGGTTTTAGGTGTGAACCACTGCACCTGGCCAGAGGCTTTTATTGAGGGTTTAGTATTAGGAATTCCTGACATTAGTAGCCAGTGACCCTGGGGGCAATCCAATGTGTTCTGTCTCTAAGGCCCAATGGAAGCCTCACATAATCTGAAGATTGTCAGTGCTCGTGGAGTTAGCATGGGGTTGCTAATAGTTTAGAGGAATACAATTAGAGGAATGATTAATGGCATGAAACTAAGAAGGATGCCTCATACACAGCCACAGGACCTAGTAAGGCACACTGGGAAAACGCCACGTGATCATGAAGGAAGAAGGCCAATTCGAGGCATGGCTAATGGCATCAAACTATGACAGCTTGGTGCATTCAACTTATATCAGGGCGAGTCTTGCCGATGGGATCAGACATACGTGAAGTCCTACAGCCATAACCCCCTGCACCTATCTCTACCTAAAAAGAAAACTTTGGAACAGGACATACTTCAGGTTTGGTGACTGAAACTTATTCTCCCTTGTACAGCACTTGGATAGGAAATGCCAACATTTGCCTCTCTGATTTTCCTTTTGCACCGGGTGACAATTTCATTGTCCGTTTTTCTCATTTCCAGCTTCATTAGGAGCACCTCTCTCCAGTGCCAAGTACTGAAGGTAGTCAAGAATGTTAATTCTTTGTTGCATTCTAAGTTTAACTTTCATTACAGTATAATAGCTTGTCTGGCTGTGGGCTATCTGACTGTCTCCATTTCTTTGCCCTACTTTCTTTGTAAGGGCACAGCACCCTTTTCTACCCTGGCTGGCAAAGACATTGTATAAGGAATTGCTGCTCAGGATATCACTGGAGTGCAGATTCGAAGTTCACAGATCCTTACAATTGGAAGTTTTCCAGTCATTGCCTGCTTTGGGGAAGTCCACTTAATTTGGTTCAGCAAAATCAAAGTAACCACTAAAAGGTGTTTGGAGGATAAATCCTTGCAAAATCTGTGTTCATTTGCTAGGACTGCTGTAACAGTGTCACAAATGGAGCAGCTTAGACCACAGAAATGCGTAGTCCCACGGTTTTGGAGGTCAGAAATCTGAGATCACAGTGCTGGTCGGGTCAGTCCCTTCTGAGAGCCATGAGGGAGAATGTTTTGTGCAGCTTTCATAACTTCGGGTGTTTTGTTGTTGGTGGTGGATTTTTTTCTTTTCTTTTTGAGATGGAGTTTCACTCTTTTTGTCCAGGCTGGAGTACAATGGAGCAATCTTTGGCTCACTGCAACCTCCACCTCCCGGGTTCAAGTGATTCTCCTGTCTCAGCCTCCCGAGTAGCTGAGATTACAGGTGCCTGCCACCATACCCAGCTAATTTTTGTATTTTTAGTAGAGACAGGGTTTCTCCATGTTGGTCAGGCTGGTCTCGAACTCCTGACCTCAGGTGATCCACCCGCCTCAGCCTCCCAAGTGTTGGGACTATAGGCATGAGCCACCGTACCCGGCCTGGATTTTGATGTTTTGCTGAAAATCTGCTTTCATGATCACATGGCATTCTCCCTGTGTATCTTACTAGGTCATGTAGCTGTGTCAGAGGTGTCCTCCACAGTAAAAATCCCAGTGGGAGGCAAACCGAACATGAGGTGTTTTTGCTTTGCTTTGTTTTTGTTTTTCGGGGTTTTTTGTTTTGTTTGGTTTTTGGGTTTTTGTTTGTTTTGAGATGGAGTTTCACTCATCACCCAGGCTGGAGTGCAATGGAGCGATCTCGGCTCACTGCAACCTCCACCTTCCGGGTTCAAGTGATTCTCCTGCCTCAGCCTCCCCAATAGCTGGGATTACAGGTGCCTGATACCACACCCAGCTAATTTCCCTTGCCACAGAAAGAAAGGTCATGGTAGTTCCCCAGCAACTCCAGAAATAGTTGGAGCTTGTGCAGCCTAATGAAGCTGTGGTGCAGTGGCGTGGGCCCCAGACTTGGAACAAAAAGCCCTGGGGCACCTATGAGACTTAGAGGACCAGTATCCCCACCTGCAGAGTGAAGGTGTTAAAACAGGTGGCTTCTTAAGGTCCCTCCACTGCAATTCTTTCAGCAGGGGAGTGTCAAGCTTTAATCTGATTTATAAATGAGCACCATACTGTGAGTCCACTAGGGGGCAGTAACTGTCCGCATTTGGATCCACGGATCCACAGCCCTTGAAACACCATGACACCTTTATTGAGAAAATAAGAGGCAGGTGGGTGGGATAAGGACTCTCTTTGGTTTCCCCCTCCATAACAAGCTACAATAAAGCCTTGCAAATCGTAGCTATTTGGGGCAATAAGAAAAAAAATGAGTATTTTGTTGTCTTCTGCATCAGTCTGAATTTCCCTGAATTTGACCCTTTACCCATGAGGAATGATCTCTTTTTCTTTTTCTTTTTTTTCAGACACTTTCACTCTGTCACCCAGGCTGGAGTGCAGTGGTGCAATCTCACCTCACTACAACCTCCACCTCCCAGGTTCAAGCGATTCTCCTCCCTCAGCCTCCCAAGTAGCTAGAATTACAGGCATGTGCCACCACACCCAACTACTTTTTGTCTAGAGACAGAGTTTCACCGTGTTGGTCAGGCTGGTCTGGAACTCTTGACCTCAGGCAATCCCCCTGCCTTGGCCTCCCAAAATGTTGGGATTACAAGCCACTGTGCCTGGCCCCATCTCTTTTTCTTAATATTATTACTTGTTGGCTGGGCACGGTGGCTCACGCCTATAATCCCAGTACTTTGGGAGGCCGAGGTGGGCGGATCACCTGAGGTCAAGAGTTCGAGACCAGCCTGACCAACATGGAGAAACCCTGTCTCTACTAAAAATACAAAATTAGCCAGGCGTGGTGGCACATGTCTGTAATTTCAGCTACTCGGGGGGCTGAAGCAGGAGAATCGCTTGAATCTGGGAAGCAGAGGTTGCAGTGAGCCAAGTTCGTGCCATTGCACTCCAACCTGGGCAACAGGATGGAAACTCCATCTCAAACAAACAAACAAACACAATGTTACTTCTTTTTTTTTTTATTTTTTTTTATTTTTTTTTTTTTTTAGAGACAGGGTTTCACCATATTGGCCAGGCTGGTCTCGAACTCCTGACCTCAAGTAATCCACCTGCCTTGGCCTCCCAAAGTGCTGGGATTACAGGCATGAGCCACCGTGCCTGGTCTTTTTTTCTTTTTTTTTT
Source organism: Ateles fusciceps (assembly GCA_036589455.1). Classification (NCBI taxonomy): domain Eukaryota; kingdom Metazoa; phylum Chordata; class Mammalia; order Primates; family Atelidae; genus Ateles; species Ateles fusciceps. The sequence continues at coordinate 23,198,990 of JAZHEH010000681.1, read as the reverse complement.
TCTTTTTAACAATGTTACTTGTTAAGTTTCAGAATTTCAGACCTGAAGGGACCTTTGCAGTTGCGGTGAGTAGCTTCTATTTCTGTACGATAAAACACTCTTGGCAAAGCATGGTTGCTCATGCCTGTAATCCCAGCACTTTGAGAGGCCAAGGTGGACAGATCACCTGAGGTCAGGAGCTCAAGGCAACAGCAAGTTAATGGCAGGACCAGGAATACAAACCATCAAGTCCATTTTCTCAGCTGTATAATGAGAGGTGTTCTCTGAAGTTCCTTTAGGTCTAAGAGTCTGGCTCTCTGATCATTATTCAGACAGTGATTTCTGCTTCCCCGTGGTGGATCTAAGCATTAAATTGGCTGGTAGGTTGACTTTTCTGAATATGTAGAGCTGGATTATCTAAAACCTTTCTCATCAGAATGGAATTTAATTAAATCTTGTTAAATCCATTATATCACATTAAATCTCAAGTTGCATTCATTAAAATGGTAGTTCTCTGGACTTTTGGATTTCACAGAGCAGCAAAATTTGCAAAAATGTTTAGGCATTAACTTTAGGCACTGAGTTGATTTTATTAAGTAAATATGTATGGTTTTCTTAAACATCTATCCCTTATTATCCTACTATTATAAAAGACATTTAAACTCAAAAAGAAGAGGGCATACAGGACCTCAGAATACATTAAAGTGACTCAATAAATTCCTTCATGAGGCCAGGTGCGGTGGCTCATGTCTGTAATCCCAGCACTTTGGGAGGCCCCGGCAGATGGATCACCTGAGGTCAGGAGTTCAAGACCAGCTTGGCCAACGTGGTGAGTCCCCATCTCTACTAAAAATACAAAAATTAGCCAGGCATGGTGGCGGGCACCTGTAATCCCAGCTACTCAGAAGACTGAGGCAGGAGAAACGCTTGAACCCAGGAGGTGGAGGTTGTAGTGAGCTGAGATCGTACTACTGCACTCCAGCCTGGGTGACAAGAGTGAAACTCCATCTCAAAAAAAAAAAAGAAAAGAAAAAAATTATGAAAAACTCATTGCATTGTTCTTATTTTTCTTATTTTGTACAAATAGTAAAATCCTTGTCACACACTGGATCCAGCCTACAGATCAGCCTTAAGAATGTCTGCTTTAAGCCACTGACAATGCTGTAAAAGTTCCTACACAAAAGAATGCCTCCCTTCAAGAGATGATGAAGGCAGATCACATATCCAAGCTGGTCAAAAGAAAACAGTGGGGGGTCAAAAGTATGTCTTTAAAGCTGCACTTCCAAAGAACCTCCTGAGAGATTTGTAGTTTCTATTTCTGTATGAGAAAACACTCTTGGCAAGGCATGGTTGCTCGTGCCTGTAATCCCAGCAGTTTCAGAGGCCAAGGTGGGCAGATCACCTGAGGTCAGGAGTTTCAAGACCAACCTGGCCAACATGGTGAAATCCCGTCTCTACTAAAAATACAAAAAAAGAAAAAAAATTAGCCAGGCGTGGTGGTGCGTGCCTGTAGTCCCAGCTACGTGGGAGGCTGAGGCAGGAGAATCACTTGAATCTGGAGGGGGGAGGTTGCAGTGAGTCGAGATCACGCCACCGTATTCTAGCCTGGGTGATGGAGCAAGACTCCATCTCACACACACACAAAAAGAAACACTCTTAAGGCCTAAAATGTACTCAAAGTCAAAAATAGGGGGAGGGTTCCTTCTGTGAATGCAAACAAACTTGACCAGTGAGATGTAGGGGAAAACCTAGACCGCTGGTGTAGACTGCCATTGTGTGGACTCCTCATACTCACATACAGCAAATGCAGAGAAGGGCACAGAGGGAGGGCGTAATAAACCTGAAGATAAATGGAGAAATCGGAATTCTTGCTTTCGTCTAGTCAGTGGCTTTTTGGCAAACTGTGTAATCCCAGTCTGCAGTTTTAAAGAACACCCTATGATTGTTAGCAACACCCACTCAGATAATGCTGGCACTTCTTTGTAAACGAAGTCCCAGCTTTGACAAATCACATGCTCCTCGCAGCCATTTATGCACTTTGCTTCATCTGTCTCTTTCACTGTCTGAGAAAAAATAGAGATGGGGGTCTCACTATGTGCTTAGGTGGGATGTGAACTCCTGGACTCAAGCCCATCCCCAAATTGGGGTTCAGCCCAGGAGGCCATGTGAGTTCTTGGCTTCACACGGGAAGGAATTCAAGAGTTAACAGAGTAAAAAAGCAAATTTCTTTGAGAAGTAAACGAATAAAAGAGTGGCTATGCCGTGGAAGAGCAGCCGTGAGACCTGCACGCTGGCCATTTTTATGTTTGTTTCTTGCTCATATGCTAAACAAGGGGGGGCTTATTCATAAATTTCCCAGGAAAAGGTCAGGGAATTTCCAGAACCAAGAGTTCCTCCCCTTTTTAGACCATATACGTAACTTCCGGATATTGCCATGCTGTTTGTAGCCTGTCATGGCGCTGGTGGGAGTTCCCTTTAGCATGGACAAATCATAGATTATGATTAGTGTATAATGGGCAGTGAGAGGACCAGGCTGCTTTCATCACCATCTTGGTTCTGGTGGGTTTTGGCTGGCTCCTTTACCACATCCTGCTTCATCAGTGGGGTCTTTGTGACCTGTGTCTTGGGAAACAAGTCCTGCCAAACTCCCATCACACCTCCACCTCAGCATCCCAATAGCACAGAGTGCCCTTGTCTGCATTTGCCATATGTGAGTAGTCACCTGTATTAGTCTATTCCCATGCTGCTATGAAGAAATACCTGAGACTGGGTAATTTATATAAAGGAAAAGGTTTTTATGTTTTGTTTTTGTCTTTTTTTGAGACAGAGTCTCCCTCAGTCGCCCAGGCTGTAGCGCAATGGCGTGATCTTGGATCACTGCCACCTCTGCCTCCTGGGTTCAAGCAATTCTCCTGCCTCAGCCTCCCAAGTAGCCTGGGATTACAGGCACCTGCCACCATGCCCAGCTAAGCTAATTTTTTTGTATTTTTTAGTAGAGATGGGGTTTCACCATGTTGGCCAGGCTGGTTTTGAACTCCTGACTTCAAGTGATCCACCTGCCTTGGCCTCCATGCCCAGCCTAAAGGAAAGAAGTTTAATTGACTCACAGTTCCACAGGGCTGGGGACGCCTCATGAAACTTACAGTCATGACTGAAGAGGAAGCAAACACGTCCTTCTTCACATAGCAGCAGGAAGGAGAAGAATGAGAGCAAGGGGGTGGGTGGGAAGCCCCTTATAAAACCATCAGATCTCGTGAGAACTCACTATCACGACAACAGTGTGAAGGTAATCACCCCCTGACTAAATTGTCTCCTACCAGGTCCCTCCCATGACATGTGGGGATTATGGAAACTACAAATCAAGATGAAATTGGATGGTGCTGGGATTCATTCAGGGTGGTTGGCAAAATATTAAGGGGAATACTAGGGAAAGTTATAAGATACAGTCTTTTGTTTTTAACTTGTTCTTACCTTAGAGCATTAGGTTCTTACCTTAGAGCATTAGGTCATAGGATAAAGATTAGGGATAATAGAATTTTCCCCAGTTAAGTCTGTCCCCCACATTTACCCCACATTCCTTTGTCTCTACTCTAAGATGGCCTTCTAGGCAGAAGGTCAACCAGGGAAATTATCCTTTAATGGTGTTTGCTCTGGAATAGGTACCTAAGCTTTAATCTTAAGAACTACTCTGAATCTTAAGAACTACTCTCTTTAACCATGTTAATTATCCACAAGTGTGTTTACTCAAAACCTTCGTTATTAAATATGTACTGAATAAATGCAAGGAGGAACAGCTAGTAGGGGGTCGGGTAGCTGCAATCGCCCTCTCAGAGCAGCTGACGAGCTCCCTAGCCCACTCATTCACTGTACTCCGTTTCTGAGTGTTCTTATTCATCCGTTGTGAAGTCAGGGTTTGCAGGGCAGACCCCCACAGGTGGTGATCAGCGTCTCAGGTGGTGACCCCAACATGACCATCATCACGGGGTGGGGACACAACCAAATCATATCATTACCAGGAAGATCAAGGCATGATTAAAGGGTTGGAGCTTTCGCTCCCACACCCTGACTTTCAGGGAAGAAAGAGGGGCTGGAGATTTAGTGAATCACTCATGACCAATGCTTTATTAATCATGCCTATGTAATGAAGCTCCCATAAACACCCTATACTGGCAGGGTGTGGTGGCTCACACCTGTAATCCTAGCACTTTGGGAGGCCGAGGATCACGAGGTCAAGAGATCAAGACCATCCTGGCCAACATGGTGAAACCCCATCTCTACTAAAAATACAAAATTAGCTGGGTGTGGTGGTGCATGCCGGTAGTCCCAGCTACTCAGGAGACTGAGGCAGAATTGCTTGAACCCGGGAGGTGGAGGTTGCAGTGAGCCAGGATCGCGCCACTGCACTCCAGCCTGGCGACAGAGCAAGACTCCTCAAAAAAAAAAAAAAGAAATCCCTAAATGATGGAGATGGGGTTCAGAGGGCTTCCAGGTTGGTGAATGCATCCACAAGCCAGGAGGCTGACACACCCCAAACTCCACAGGGACAAACACGCCTGCATTTGGGACCCTTCCAGAGACCTTTGCCCTGTGTACCTCTTCATCTCACCATTCATTTGTATCCCTTATAATAAACAAATAAACATTAGTGAAGTGTTTCCCTGAGATGTCTGAGCTGTTATAGCAAATTATTGAACATGGGGGGCTTAGGAGAACTCTTGATTTACAGCCATGTCAGATGGAAGTATGGGTCATTTGGGGACCCATTACTTCTGAGCATCATCTGAAGCGGGGGGCAGTCTTGAACCTGGGAGGTGGAGGTTGCAGTGAGGTGAGATTGCACCACTGCACTCCAGCCTGGGTAACAAGAACAAAAACTTCGTATCATTAAATAAATAAATAAATAAATAAGTGCTGGCTGGGCATGGTGGCTCATGTCAGTAATCCCATCACTTTTGTCAGGACAAGACGGAAAGATGGAGGTATCACTTGAGAGTTCGAGACCAGCCTAGGCAAAATAGCAAGACCCCATCTCCACAAAAGTAATTTAGAAATTAGCCAGTCATGGTGGCACACGCCTGTAGTCTCAGCTACTCAGGAGGCTGAGGTGGAAGTCTCTGTTTTTTTTTTTTTTTTTGAAATGGAGTTTTGCTCATGTTGCCCAGGCTGAAGTGCAATGATGTGATCTCAGCTCACTACAACCTCTGCCTCCCGGATTCAAGTGATTCTCCTGCCTCAGCCTCCCGAGTAGCTGAGATTACAGGCATGTGCCACCACACCCAGCTAATTTTGTATTTTTAGTAGAGATGGGGTTTCTCTATGTTGATCAGGCTGGTCTCGAACTCCCAACCTCAGGTGATCTGCCCGCCTTGGCATCCCAAAGTGCTGGGATTACAAGCGTGAGCCACTGTGCCCGGTCTGACGTGGGAGGCTCTCTTGAGCCTCAAGGACTTCGAGGCTACAGTAAGCTATGATCACACTGTTGAACTCCAGCCTGGGTGACACAGTGGAACCCTGTCCCTACGAAATTAAAATTTTTAAAAGAAACACTGTGTGAGGAATGCCAAGCTCAAATAATTCAGTAAAGGTTTTGATCCTAAATATAAAACAGGGTCCTTTTTACATTTTGTCAGGGAGCACACTAGTAAGCCTGTGAAACTCCATAGCTCAGCTTCTTAGCCACCATTGTAGGTTTTTACATGAATTTTTCAGACTTTCCTAATTGCACCATCAGAAGGATGCATAAATTGAGCTAGTCAAATTCAATATTTATGTATTGAATAAAAGCTTGGATTTGATCATACTAGCAGATCTTTCTTCCTCATTCATCAAAAATGACAAGCCCAGAAATAGCCCTGGTTGGTTATTGATGTTATTGTACTCATAATTTTGGTTTGAGGATAAATTAAGGCCTTGCATAATCTGTCTCTTTATTATAGCATTGACCATCTTAGCTATATTTTACAGATTCTTCAGATGGCCACAATGAATGGTTTGGTCGTGAGATTCTTCCTTGGGAAATGAAGATACAGCTGGAGATCCCTATTAGGCTGAGGACGTAAATAAATCAATGTTTTCTAGTTTGTACTGTAGCTCCAACATGTCAAAAGAAGAGGAGGAGGCAGAGGAGAAGGAAGGAGGGAAAGAGAGATGGGAGGAAAAAGAGAGAAGAAAAAATTCAAATTGCAAAAGAAACCTTAACCAAAAATGTATGTGGATTGGAAAGTATTATAGATAAGTCCTAAGCACAGTTCTTTTTTTTTTTTTTTTTTTTTTGTACAGTTCTTAAAAGCTGGAAATTTGGCATGGCATGGTGGCTCACACCTGTAATCCCAGCACTTTGGGAGGCTGAGGCGGGCAGATCACGAGGTCAGGAGTTCGAGACCAGCCTGGCCAATATGATGAAACCCCATCTCTACTAAAAAAATAAAAAAAGTTAACTGGGCGTGGTGGTGCATGCCTGTAATCCCAGCTACTCGGGAGGCTGAGGCAGAAGAAACACTTGAACCTGGGAGGCGGAGGTTGCAGTAAGCCAAGATTGCACCACTGCACTCTGGCCCAGGTGACAGAGTGAGACTCTGTGTCAAGCAACAATAACAACAACAAAAGAAACAAAAATTAGCCAGGCATGGTGGTGCACGCCTGTAGTCTCAGCTACTTGGGCTGCTGAGGTGGGAGAACCGCTTGAGCCCAGGAGGCGGAAGTTGCAGTGAGCTGAGATCACACCACTGCACTCCAACCTGGGTGCTAGAGCGAGACTCCATCTCGAAAAAAAAAAAAAAATGCTGGAAATTAGTAGGGGCATTCAGAGTGCTCCGTAGACACTGTGTGTACCTGATAAAACCAGGAGCCCTGGGGTATTTCTGCCTCTAAGCAAACAGCAAACAATAACTGCTTGGGATGTAGAGGGTTTCTTGCCATCTCTCCTGAACTTGAAATTATACCCAAAGATATCATTTCCTCAGAAAAGATGAAAAACAAAATTGTAGGTGGGCTGAATGAGGCAGAGAGGGAAGTTGATATAAGAAGAAAGATTGTCAAGGATTGTCAACCTAAAGGAAAACCAGAGGCACAAAAATATAATTTTAAAGAGTTTCCAGCTGGGCGCGGTGGCTCATGCCTGTAATCCGAGCACTTTGGGTGGCTGAGATGGGCGGATCACAAGGTCAGGAGTTCGAGACCAGTCTGGTCAATATGATGAAACCCTGTCTCTACTAAAAAACACAAAAAAATTAGCCGGGTGTGGTGGCGCATGCCTGTAGTCCCAGCTACTCAGGAGGCTGAGGCAGGAGAATTGCTTGAACCCAGGAGGCAGAGGTTGCAGTGAGCCGAAATTGTGCCACTGCACTCCAGCATGGGTGACAGAGTGAGACTGTCTTAAAAATAAAATATTTTTTTAAAAAAGAGTTTCCTTGAGCAGAGGTAAGGACAGCTGCGTGGAAGACTCAGACCCAGGTAACCTTGATATGAGCTCTGGTTGGTTTTTTAAAGGCAAAAAGGGGCACAAAGAGTGGGCTGATAACAAAGTTGTTTATCAGGAATTCTCACTGGTTTACAGAAATAACAGTGATTGATGATTGGCTATTCATTGTTGAACTGTAGGGTGTGAGTTATGGTGTCCAGTGTGCAGCATTTTTAGTTTAATCTATAGCGACTTGTGGCAGCAGTCAGTCTAGAGTCCACGTGACAAGCAGTGCCAAGAAATGGTTACTTAGCTCGAGGAGGGGGAACGGGGCATGATTAATGCCTCATTCCTGTTCTGCTCTGGGCCTGATAATTTAGAGGAAGCCCGTGTTCCATTTCCTTTCACTTCTTTTGATCCAAATCCTTCTACTTGAAAGCATCGACGATCAACGAGTAAGTGTCAAGCATCTCTTGTTGGCGGGAAGGCTCATTTTTGGATAGCTCTATCCCACGTGACCAGGGAGGGTGGGGTTGGGCTGGGAATAGGAGAGGAGGTATGTCAGTGAGGAATTTGAAGAGCACCCAAAAGCCAAATTGGGCTGGCACCACAGAGGGGTAAAGAGGAGGCCTCGGCTGAGCATGGTGGCTCACGCCTGTAATCCCAGCACTTTGGGAGGCCGAGGTGGGCGGATCATCTGAGGTCGGGAGTTTGAGACCAGCCTAGCCAACATGGTGAAACCCTGTCTCTACTAAAAATATATAAAATTAGCCGGATGTGGTGGCGCATGCTGGGAATCCCAGCTACTCAGGAGGCTGAGGCTGGAGAATTGCTTGAACCTGGGAGGCGGAGGTTGCAGTGAGCTGAGATAATGCCACTGCACTCCAGCTCCGTCTCAAAAAAAAAAAAAAAAAAAGAGGCCTCAATGAAGTCACTGATTTACACAGCTGTTGAATCATCCTAGTTTTGGAATACCATGTTTTTAATTTTCTCAGAAGAAGGAAAACATGAAAAGATACATAGCATTAATAATTTGAATAGTAGAAATGTAATGTATGTAAGGATTATAAAAAGAAAATTTGTATGCAGAATGAAAAAAAGAACCTATTTCCTTAGGGAGCCAACTAAACATGTAATGAAGGGCTGGGTGCGGTGGTTTATGCCTGTAATGCCTGCACTTTGGGAGGCTGAGATGGGCAGATCACCTGAGGTTTGGAATTCGAGACCGCCTGGCCAACGTGGTGAAACCCCATCTCTACTGAAAATGTAAACCCCTCCCAGGTTTGAGCAATTCTCCCGCCTCAGCCTCCGGAGTAGCTGGGATTACAGGCATGTGCCACCACGCCCAGGTGTGAGCCACCGCACCCAGCCTAAAAAAAACTTGTATGTGATCAAGTTGTCCATAATTAAAGGGAAATTATAAAGGTCTTTGTAGACATTGGGTTTAATGTAAAACAAACAAACAAACACTTATATGCTAAAGAAGTGATTAGAACAACAAAATTTCCTTATGGGATTTATTGACTTTTTATCAAAGATTTTACTTAAGTCATGTAAACTTAAAAAATAATTTGACTAGTTTTTCCTTTTTCTGATAAATTATTCGATTTAAGTTCTTTTGTCTTTAAGTCAATTAATTAGAGCTCTTTTATATGTTTTTGGTAGTGAAACATTATGTACACAATGCATAAATGCATAGATGTATTAGGCATGCCAACAGAAATACATCTTACAGGCTGGGCGCAGTGGCTCTGGCCTATAATCTGTGCACTTTGGAAAGTTGAAGTGGGTGGATCACCTGAGGTCAGGAGCTTGAGACCAGCCTGACCAACATGGCAAAACCTCGTCTCTACTAAAAATACAAAAAATTATCTGGACATGGTGGTGGGCACCTGTAATCCCAGCTACTCGGGAGGCTGAGGCAGGAGAATTGCTAGAACCTGGGAGGTGGAGGTTGCAGTGAGCCGAGATTGTGCCTCTGCACTCCAGCCTGGGCAATAGAGCAAGACTCCATCTTAAAAAAAAAAAAAAGAAAAGAAAAAAACAAAGAATTACATCTCATAAACTTATAAACACGTCTTTTTCCCCCTATCTTAGACTTTCAGATACTTGATAACCTATTTCACAACCCTAGGCAATTGTCAGTTAAATAGCCTTAAACGTGCATAGTAAACAACTCAGGTGAAAATCAAACAGAAAAACTGACATCATTAAGAACAGAGAGAAAAACCTGGTGGTGCTAGAGGAAGATTAAAGACCGATGCCAAATCAAACATAAAATTATAGAAATCGATCATAGGATTGTATAAGGAGATCAGTTTTATTTAGATAGGGCCTACCTATGTTTTAAGTGAATCGCTGAGCTCTGGGCAGCGCCCACATTGAATCTTGGGTCTCCAAAATGAGGGAATTATTAAGAGATTAGATCATGTGATGCTTTTACAGTGCACTTAGAAAAAATTTTTTTTAGCGAAGACATTTCTAAGTGTCTAAACCACACTTTTCCTTAAAAACCCAAGAGTAAGGCCAGGTGCCTATAATCCCAGCACTTTGGGAGGCCGAGATGGGTGAATCCTTGAGCCCAGGAATTCAAGACCAGCCTGCGCATTAGAGTGAGACCACAATCACTACAACAGCAACAACAAAAAAGAATTAAAATCAAATAAAAAGAAGGGATACAGGCCTGATGACACCTTGGTTTTTAGCTCATGAAGACCCGTTTTGGACTTCTGACCCCCAGAACTGTAAGATGATAAATTGGTGGGGTGATTTTTGGTTTTTGGAGTTTTTTCTTTCTTTCTTCTTTCCTTTCCTTTCTTTCTTTTTCTTTCCTTCTTTCTTTCTTTCTCTTTCTTTCTTTCCTTCCTTCCTTCTCTTTCTTTCTCTCTCTTTCTGTCTTCCTCCGTCCCTCCCTCCCTCCCTTCCTTCCCTTCTTCCCTTCCTTCTTGTTTTCCTTCTTTCCTTCCTTCCCCACCCTCCTCCCCTCCCCCTCCCTTTGCCTTCCCTTCCCTTCCTTCTATTTTTGAGACAATGTCTCACTATGTTGCCAGGGTGGTCTCAAACTTCTGAGCTCAAGCAGTTGTCTCCCCATGGCCCCCCAAATTGCTGGGATTACAGGCATGTGCCACTGCCACCGAGCTGGGCCTTGTGGTGTTTTAAGCCACTAAATTTGTGGTAGTTTGTTTCAACAACCATAGGAAATTATTTCAGCCACCCCCTGCCACTTGTATGTTTCCTCTTTCTGTTATTTTAAGCTTCTCCCTTTCAGTTTTAGAGCTGAGAAGATCTATCAAACATGAACTTGGCCACAAGCTGACTCTTTCTCTAGGAGTAAATGTTGACCATTTGCTAAAGGGGGAAAACAGATCAGTAATGACAGGAGTGAAGAGAAGGCTAGCTAGTGTATGTCCAGCGCTTTGTAAATTTGCAGAGTTTTTTTTCCTAAACCACACATATCCCACATACACACCTGAAAACCTAACACCACAGGCCATACATGAATTACCAGACCATTTTCAAAATGGTTATAACCTGAATACACAAGATTTGGACAAAAACATGTTGAAATCTGAGATCTCTGCAGTCGTATTCCAATGATATTCAAATAAATAATTTGTTGCCAGGTGTGGTGGCACACACCTGTAATCCCAGCACTTTGGGAGGGAAGGTGGGCAGATTACCTGAGGTCAGGAGTTCGAAACCAGCCTGGCCAACATGGAGAAACCCTGTCTCTACTAAAAAATACAAAAATTAGCCAGGCATAGTGGCTCACGCCTGTGGTCCCAGCTACGTGGGAGGCTGAGGTAGGAGAGTCGCTTGAATACGGGAGGGAGAGGTTGCAGTGAGCCGAGATGGCGCCATTGCACGCCAGCCTGGGGGACAAGATCAAGACTCTGCATCTGCCTCTTTCAGAGTTTGCGGGGAATAACAATATCTAAAGGCTTTTAAGTAATTGGAATTGTTCTCCTCTTGCTAGGACGGCAATGTATCTACGTGAAAACCATTTGTACTAGTTATCTGCTGCTGTATAACAAATTACACCAAAGCTTAGGGACTTTTTTTTTTTTTTTTGAGGCAGGGTCTCACTTTGTCACAGAGGCTGAAGTGCAATGGTGGGATCTCAGCTCACTGCAGTCTCAACCTACCAAGTTCAAGCGATCGCCTCAGCTCCCCAAGTAGCTGGGACTAAAGATGCATGCCACTGCACCGGGCTAATTTTTGTGTTTGTAATAGAGACAGGGATCGCCATGTTGCTCAGGCTGGTCTCAAACTCCTAGGCTCAAGTGATCCACCCACCTTGGCCTCCCGAAGTGCTGGGATTACAGGTGGGGAGGTGGGATTACAGGTCTAATATGGTTTGGCTGTGTCCCCACCCAAATCTCATCTCGAATGGTAGATCCCATAATTCCCACATGTCTTGGGAGGGACCCAGTGGAGTGTAATTTAATCATAGGGACAGTTATGCTCGTGTTGTTCTCGTGATAATGACTGAGTTCTCACGAGATCTGATGGTTTTATAAGGAGCTCTCCTCACCCTTAGCTGTCATTCTTCTCCTCTCCTGCTGCCATGTGGAAAAGGACACGTTTGCTTCCCCTTATGCCACTATTGTAAGTATTTTGAGGCCTCCTGAGCCCTGTGGAACTGTGAGTCAATGAAACCTCTTTCCTTTATAAATTACCCAGTCTCAGCTGTATCTTTATTAGCAGCGTGAGAGATGGACTAATATACCGTGACAGGCCCCCATGATATTTTAAAAAATTATTTTCTCTAAGACTTCCATTTTATCATCTGCCTCTTTCAGAGTTTGTGGGATAATGACAGTATTTAAGGGCTTTCAAGTAATTAGAAATTGTTTTTGTGAGGCTGACCGAAAGGATGGAGAGGCAGACCCAGGGTCAGCTTTAGCAAGTTTATTTCAGCTTTCCAGGCTGGCTGCCTCACCACAGGCAGTGAAGGCAGCAGCTTGGCTCACAGACTATGGGGGTCATATAGGGGCTTTGCAGGTGGCTGAGTGCTATTCTAAGAAAACCGCCTCTTGGTTCTTATGTGCTAACATTCTGCTTAATTGGGTCACCATCCTGGGTTCGAGAACCGGTGTAACTACATCCTGGAACCTAGGTGCCCTGTTTGCAAGGGGTGAGGCTATTTTTGCTGTGAGCTCGGCTTAACCGGGGAGAACGGGGAGTGGGTCTATGGGCTTGCCTTGCTCTGACCCTAACAACACTTTTCTTCTTCTTCTTCTCCTTTTTTTTTTTTTTTTTTTGAGACAGAGTCTAGCTCTGTCGCCCAGGCTGGAGTGCAGTGGCACGATCTTAGCTCACTGCAACCTCCGCCTCCCGCGTTCAAGTGACTCTCCTGTCTCAGCCTCCCGAGTAGCTGGGACTACAGGTGCCCAGAGGTTGCAGGGAGCCTAGGTGATGCCACTGCACTCTAGCCTGGGCGACACAGCGAGAGACTCTGCCTCAAAAAAAAAAAAAAAAAAAGCAAGCCGAACTTCAGAATGATACAGTGTGACGACAATTTTTTAAAACTGAAGCACAAATCAATGCTATGTGTTTATGGATACATATGTAGGTTTCACAAGTATGAAAACACACATGGGTCTGAAAAACATCCTGAATTTTATTTTTACCTCCCAGGAAAAAGGGGGAAACATGTAAAAATTAAACTCCAGTGTCTTTTGGAGGCATGATCCTCTAGAGCTAAGTTTTAGATTTTTTCATTATTTCAAATGGTATTTTAAGACGTACAAATGAAGTACAGATGATGATACAACAGACAGCTGATATTTATGACTCAGCGGAACACCTAAAATATTACGGGTTTATTGGAAGCCCTGATCCAATTTTCCTTTCTCTTTGATCGGATTATCCTGCCTCTGTGAAGTGTTACTTTAAAGAGAAGGCGGATGAGCTTGTAAAGAGATACCAAGGAACAGCACTACCTCACTATAAATAGTAAAAGCGGTGTTTACTTCCGATGTGTAATAAACCCTACATGACCATTTGGGGGCGCCAGAGTACAGCACAGGCCGGCCGAGCCCGCGTTGTCTCCGGAGAATGCAACAGCTGGTTCACCCGCTCCACGCTGGTTAATAATCAGAGTACCATTGCGTGGGGTCTATCTTCCTACTGGACCTCAAAATCCACCTACTCCACAAGTCTATCTCCACAATTATGAGCTACGCGCTTCACATCACACTACAGCACTTAGAAGCAGACAATAAAGTTTATTCTGGCCGGGCGCGGTGGCTCACGCCTATAATCCCAGCACTTTGGGAGGCTCAGGTGGGTGGATCACCTGAGGTCAGGAGTTCAAGACCAGCCTGGCCAACATGGTGAAACCCCGTCTCTACTAAAAATACACAATCAGCTGGGTGTGGTGGCTCACGCCTGTAATCCCAGCTACTCCGGAGGCTGAGGCAGGAGAATCACTGGAACCCAGGAGGCAGAGGTTGCAGTGAGCTGAGATCGAGCCACTTCACTCCAGCCTGGGCAACAGAGTGAGACTCCATCTCAAAAAAAAAAAAAAAAAAAGTTTATTCTTGGGTTAACCTGCCTGTGTGTACAGCCAATCCCTCCTGTATGTGAGTGATGCATGTGGATGGTACCTAAGGAGAAACTGAAATATCTAAGGTGTGGCCCTTACTCCCAAGGGGCTTACAGCAGAACGAAGACTTGGAAGCATGCACAGCACACTCACAACCACAACACAGCCGCTGGCACATACAGCAGGAGAGACACCGGGTTTAATGGAGCAGAGAGAGGGGGGCATCATCTGCAGGCACAGCTCCATGAAGAAGATGGCATTTGGCCTGGGAGCTCTGAGCCTTCATATAACAGTTAAGCTTTCAGCTGGAAGAAATCCCACGTGGAGAAACAGAAAGCTATAAGAGGGCAATGGTTTTGTATTCACAAAACCTGCCTGAGTGAACCTGGGTAAGTTGCTTCCCCTTCTTGATCTCAGGAAGGGATTTGCAGAGCTGGCAGTGACAGGCACAGGTGGGCAGATGGCTTGAGCTCAGGAGTTCAAGGCTAGCCTGGTGAAACCTCATCTCTGTAATCTTTATAGAAGTTTTCTTTTCTAGGTACAAATTAATACCTATTAATTTTAAAATAAAAATTAGAAAATCTAAGAAAATATAAAGAAGAACATTAAATTACACCTAGTCCTGAAGAGGCACAGTGGCTCACGCCTGCAATCCCAGCATTTAGGGAGGCCAAAGTGGGAGGACCAATTAAGGCCAGGAGTTCAAGACCAACCTGGGCAACACAGTAAGACTCCCCCTCTACAAAAGATAAAAAAATTAGCCGAGTGTGGTGACGTGATGCCCATAGTCCTAGGTACTGGGGGAGGCTGAGGTGGGAGAATCGCTTGAGTCCAGGAGTTTGAGGTTATAATGAGCTATGATTATGCCACTGCACAGCCTGGGCAACAGAGCACGATTCTGTCTCAAAATTATATATATAATATGCTTAATCTTTTCACTTAGAAATATTTTCTTCTATTTTTTTAATCTGCTCCTCCAATTTAATGTATCAAACGAGACTATACTGAATATACATTTAATATCTTGTTATTTAACCTAACATTATATTGTGACCACTTTCTCGAATCAATGCATATAATTTTGTCTGGTTTTGCTTTCTTTTTGATCAAAGATGTACATGGACATAATCTAAAAATCAGTAATTCAAGTCTCTCTTCTATCCTGCTCCCCCAGATCAAAACTTGAAATATTTTAGTCAATTCCTTAGGGATTTACTTTGATGTCTTAGAATAACATACTGTACTCATATTCTACTTACCAATACATGGCCATCAGACATCACCTACTGACTCTGGAAATGGGGGTTTAGCCCTCTCCCCCACCCCATCACTCAGCCCCACCTTGCCCTGTTCACAGGTCCCTAGGCTTACTTTTTCTTTCCTGCACAACTTTTCATTTTTCCTAGATTCAATGCTGGTCTTATTTTTATTTGTTTGCTTTGTTTTCTCTGTACCTATCTCTGTTTTTTTCCCAAATATTTCCTGGAGGTGTGAGACTCCATTCTGTGTATTTAAGCACATTAGGCATTTTACCGTGGCTGCTGGCCACGAACCGTGGCTCATGCCTGTAATCTCAGCACTTTGAGAGGGTCAGGCAGTCAATGGCTTGAGCTCAGGAGTTTGAGACTAGCCTAGGCTACATGGTGAAACCTCGTCCCTACAAGAAATACAGAAAAAATTAGCTGCAGGGTGTGGTGGCGTGCAGCTGCAGTCCCAATGACTCAGGAGATTGAGGCAAGAGGGTTGCTTGAGCCTGGGGATAGAGGCTGCAGTGAGCCATGTTGGCACCACTGCAATCTAGCCTGTGTGACAAAGCAACAAAGTGAGACCCTGTCTCAAAAAGAAAAAAAAAGTGCACTTTGGGCTGGGCACAGTGGCTCACGCTTGTAATTCCAGCACTTTGGGAGCCCAAGGCAGGCAGATCACAAGGTCAAGAGATCAAGACCATCCCGGCCAACATGGTGAAACCCCATGTCTACTAAAAATAAGAAATACAAAAATTAGCTGAGCGTGGTGGTGTGCACCTGTAGTCCCAGCTACTCGGGAGGCTAAGGTAGGAGAAACGCTTGAACTTGGGAGGCGGAGGTTGCAGTGAGCCGAGATCGCACCACTACTCTCCAGCCTGGTGACAGAGCAAGACTCCATCTCTTGGAAAGAAAGAAAAGAAAGAAAGAGAGAAAGAAAGAAAGAGAGAGAGACAGAGAGAGAAAGAAAGAAGGAAAGAAAAAGAAAAAAAGAAAGAAAGAAAAGGAAGGAAGAAAGGAGAAAGAAAAGAGAGAGAAAGAAAAGAAAGAGAGAGAGAAGAAAGGAAAGAAGGAAGGAAAGGAAGGAAGGAAAAAGAAAAAAAAGAAAAGTGCACTTTACCAATATCATCTTCTTAGGCTATTTTTCCCAGGACCTTCTGACTGGCTCCCAAATGGACAGGTTGCTGCCATCCTGGTACCTTCCTGCACCAGCACCCTGAGGACTTCCTTTTCTTCACTCTTGTGTTGACACCTAGATTCCTGGATCTCATGGCTTTCTCTTTCTTAGTTTACTCCTTCGTTTTTATGGAACACATCCTCTAGAAGCTTTCTGGAAGTGGATGATTGTTAGCAAAAATTTTTGAAAGCTTTTCATGTCTTTTAGTGGCTTTTGTTCTGCTTATGTTTGATGGATGATCTGGTTGGGAATTGATTTCTAGATGGGAAATCATTTTCCCACAAATCTTTTCAAGGCATTGCTCCATTGTCCTCCAGCTCCTGTTTTTTCTTTCTTTCTTTTTTTGAGATGGAGTCTTACTATATCACCAGGCTGGAGTGCAGTGGTGTGATCTCGGCTCAAAGCAACCTCCGCCTCCCGGGTTCAAGCAATTCTCCTGTCTCAGTCTCCTGAGTAGCTGGGACTACAGGCACGCTCCACCATGCCCCGCTAATTTTTGTGTTTTTTAGTAGAGACGAGGTTTCACCACGTTGGCCAGGTTGGTCTCGAACTCCTGACCTCAGGTGATCCACTCGCCTCAGCCTCCCAGTGCTGGGATTACAGGTATAAGCCACCACACCCGGCCGGCAAAATTACTTTTAATGGCAAAAACCACAATAACTTTTGCACCAACCTAATACAAAATAGACACCCGCATGGCCTCAATCCTAAATTAAACTATCGAAGAAATTGTTAGCGACTATGGACGTCACTCAGCGGAGCCCAATCCTGGGGACAGGCAGTGGGAGAGGGAGGGAGTAGCGTTCTTACTCTGTATTGCAAAGCTGTGGGTTCTCCCCAGGTGGCCCTGGGGTTAATGTAGTCATTAAAGACCTCTCTAAAGGCAGCCATGAAAGGCCAGGGTCTCTGCACTCCATAGCCACGCCTCACCTCCACCACCAGAGCTCTCTGGAGCTTTCTCTCTCTGCAGAGCTCTGCAGTCAGCCCTCCTAGGATTTCAGCCGGAAACATCAGGCGCTCTTTGTCTGTCCTTCAGTCGACCTTTCCTTTCGGTAACTGGTTTCTCCCTGTGGATCAGAGGGAGCAAAGCTTTAGGTTAGTGTCAAAAGGATTTTAACCCTTACTCCACTCAGAACCGTCTTGTGCGTGTGCATGGAGGCGGCAGGAAGCATAGTGTCAGGGCCTCAGTCTTCACTAAGGTCAAGACGAAATTGATCGTCGGCACCATGCCAGGATTTCTCCTAGGTTCTGCTGAGGCAAAAGCAAAGGGAAAATAAAATATGCCGTCATGTTCCCCAACCCCAGGAGCCAACTGAGAACAATAGAAGGACATTGCAGCTCCCATCAGAGGTGGTCTTTATGGACAGGAGTCCTGGCTCCCAAGAAACTGCACACTCGGCCGGCGCAGTGGCTCATGCTTGTAAACCTAGCACTTTGGGAGGCCGAGGCAGGCGGATCACCTGAGGTCAGGAGTTCAAGACCAGCCTGACCAACATGGTGAAACCCCATGTCTACTAAAAATACAAAAATTAGCCCGACGTAGTGGCAGACGCCTGTAATCTCAGCTACTCAGGAGGCTGAGGCAGGAGAATCGCTTGAACCAGGGAGGCGGAGGTTGCAGTGAGCCAAGATGGCACCACTGCACTCCAGCCTGGGCGACAGAGTGAGACTCTGTCTCAAAAAAAAAAAAAAGGCCAGGCGTGGTGGCTCACGCCTGTAATTCCAGCCCTTTGGGAGGCTGAGGCAGGGAGGATCATGAGGTCAGGAGTTCGAGACCAGCCTGGCCAATGTGGTGAAACCCGTCTCTACTAAAAGTATAGAAATTAGCCAGGCGGGGAAGCTCGAAGACGGCTGATTAGGAGGAGCTCAGGATTGCAGCTCCCAGCGAAAGCGCGGAGGGTGAGTGGATGCCGCATTTCCAGATGGATTTTTATTGCCCACAGACCAGGAGATTCCCAGGCGGAGGAGCCCCATGGGTCGCCAGCGCGGCTGTTTCGGCCGGCGCGGCTGTTTGGCCAGCTTGGCTGTTTTGACCGGTGCCTCCATACAAAATACATGGGTCCAGGCACCATTTTAGCTGGCAATTGGAGCTCTGGGAAGACAGAATCACCCATTCAACTGATAGAAAAGGGACTGAAACCGGGAGCCAGGCCAGGAGATTCCCAGGCAAAAAAGCGCCACGAATCTCAGTGC
Organism: Ateles fusciceps; assembly: GCA_036589455.1. Classification (NCBI taxonomy): domain Eukaryota; kingdom Metazoa; phylum Chordata; class Mammalia; order Primates; family Atelidae; genus Ateles; species Ateles fusciceps. Next base: position 23,180,448 of record JAZHEH010000681.1, on the reverse strand, counting down.
GGCTGTTTCAGCCGGAGCAGTGGATCACCACACGGGAAATCACACAGATCCTGGTGCCTTTTCCACAGGTGACTGGAACACCTGGGAGACAGTTGACCGTTCAACTAAAAAAAAAAAAAAGGCTCTGAGGCAGGGAGCCAGGTGATCAGGCTCGGCTGGTCCCACTCCCACAAAAAAACAGCAATCTGAAACGCTCTGGATTGAGAGTTTCACAGCAAGCACAGCTGAACCCGGGACGGTCCAGCTCTGTGGGGGGAGGGGTGTCCGCCATTACCAAGGCAGTCCACCGCTATGGAGGTAGTCCACCATTGCTGAGGCAGCCGGCCGTTGCCGAGGCAGCCCACCATTACAGAGAGAGTCTGCCATTACAGAGGTGGGCCGCCATTGCCGAGGCAGTTCTAACTATACCCTTATAAACAGGACTGCAGGGAAGTTCACATGGCAGCTGGGTGGAGCCCACAACAGCTCAGCAAAGCCTCTGCAGCACACAGTGACTAGGCTGCCTCCTTGCTGGGCAGGGCAGCCCTGATAAAAGGGAGCAACACAACAGAAACTCATAAATAAAGCCCTAACTCCCCCGGGACAGAGCATCTGGGGAAAAAAGGGGGGTTTATGAGTTCTGCTGCAGCAGACTTAAACGTACCTGCCCAGCAGCTCTGAATGAGCAACGGAGCTCACAGCTCAGCACTTGAGCTCCTATAAAGGACAGACTGACTCCCCAAGCAGCTCCCTGACCCCCGTATATCCAAAGAGTCACCTCATAAAGGAGAGCTCAGACTGACATCAGGTAGGTATCCTTCAGGGACAAAGATAGCAGAAGAAGAAACTGGCAGCAACCCTTACTGTTCTGCAGCCGCTGCAGGTGATCCCCAGGGAAGCAGGGCCTGGAGTGGACCTCAGCAGTCCTACAGCAGAGGGGCCTGACTGGTAGAAGGAAAACTAATAAACAGAAAGAAATAACTTCATCATCAACAAACTGGACGTCCATTCAGAGACCCAAGCTGAAAGTCAACAACTACAAAGATGACAGGTGGCTAAATACACAGAGATGGGAAGAAACCAGCGCAAAAAGGATGAAAACACCCAAAACCAGAACACCTCTCCTCCTATAAGGCATCACAACTTCTCACCAGCAAGGGAACAAGGCTGGATGGAGAATGAGTGTGATGAATTGACAGAATCAGGCTTCAGAAGGTGGGTAATAAGAAAACTTCTGTGAGCTAAAAGAACATGTTCTAACCCAATGCAAAGAAACTTAAGAACCTTGAAAAAAGATTTGATGAAACACTAATGAGAATAAACAACTTAGAGAGGAATATGAGTGAATTGATGGAGCTGAAAAACACAACAAGAGAGCTTCGTGAAGCATACACAAGTTTCAACAGCCAAATTGACCAAGCAGAAGAAAGGCTATCAGAGGTCGGAGATCAACTCAATGAAATAAAACGAGAAGGCAAGATTAGAGAAAAAAGTGCAAAAAGGAATGAAAAAAGTCTCCAAGAAATATAGGACCATGTGAAAAGACCTAATCTACATTTGATAGGTGTACCTGAATGTGACGGAGAGAATGAATCCAAGCTGGAAAATACTCTTCAGGATATTATCCAGGAAAACTTCCCTAACCTAGCAAGGCAGGCCAATATCCATGTCCAGGAAATACAGAGAACACCACAAAGATATTCCTCAAAAAGAGCAACCCCAAGGCACATAATCATCAGATTCACCAGGGTTGAAATGAAGGAGAAAATGCTAAGGGCAGCCAGAGAGAAAAGTCGGGTTACCCACAAAGGGAAGCCTATCAGACTCACAGAAGATCTCTCAGCAGAAACCCTACAAGCCAGAAGAGAGTGGGGGCCAATATTCAACATCCTTAAAGGAAAGAACTTTCAACCCAGAATTTCATATCCAGCCAAACTAAGCTTCATAAGTGAAGGAAAAATAAAATCCTTTGCGAACAAGCAAGTACTCAGAGATTTCATCACCACCAGGCCTGCTTTACAAGAGCTCCTGAAAGAGGCACTAAACATAGGAACAACCAGTACCAGCCACTCCAAAAACATACCAAATGGTAAAGAGCATCAACACAATGAAGAAAGTGCATCAACTAACAGGCAAAACAGCCAGCTAGCATCAAAATAGCAGGATCAAATTCACACATAATAATATTAACCCTAAATGTAAATAGGCTAAATGCCCCAGTCAAAAGACACAGACTGGCAAATTGGATAAAAAGCCAAAACCCTGACTGGGCATGGTGGCTCACGCCTGTAATCCTAGCACTTTGGGAGGCCAAGGTGGGTGGATCACCTGAAGTCAGGAGTTCAAGACCAGCCTGGCCATCATGATGAAACCCCATCTTTAAAAAAAAAAAAAAAAAAAAGCCAAAACCCCTTGGTGTGCTGTATCCAGGAAACCCATCTCACATGCAAGGATACACAAAGGTTCAAAATAAAGGGATGGAGGAAGGTTTACCAAGCAAATGGAGAGAAAAAACAGCAGGAGTTGCAATTCTCATCTCAGATAAAATAGACTTTAAACCAACAAAGATCAAAAGAGACAAAGAAGGACATTACATAATGGTAAAAGGATCAATGCAACAAGAAGAGCTAATGATCCTAAATATATACGCACTCAATACAGGAGCACCCAGATACATAAAGCAAGTTCTTAATGACTTACAAAGTGACTTAGACTCCCACACAATAATAGTGGGAGATTTTAACACCCTGTTGTCAATATTAGATAGATCAACAAGACAGAAAATTAACAAGGATATCTAGGACTTGAACTCAGACCTGGACCAAGCAAACCTAATAGACATGTACAGAACTCTCCACCCCAAATCCACAGAATATACATTCTTCTCAGCACCACGTCACACCTACTCTAAAATTGACCACATAATTGGAAGTAAATCACTCCTCAGCAAATGCAAAAGAACGGATATCATAACAAACAGTCTTTCAGACCACAGTGCAATCAAGTTAGAACTCAGAATTCAGAAACTAACTCAGAACCGCACAGCTTCATGGAAACTGAACAACTGGCTCTTAAATGTAGACTGTATAAACAATGAAATGAAGGCAAAAATAAATATGTTCTTTGAAACCAACGAGAATGAAGACACAACATACCAGAATTTCTGGGACACATTTAAAGCAGTGTCTAGAGGAAAATATATAGCAATAAATGCCCACATGAGAAGCAAGGAAAGATCTAAAATCGATACCCTATCATCAAAATTGAAAGAGCTAGAGGAGTAAGATCAAAAAAACTCAAAACCTAGCAGAAGACAAGAAATAACTAAGATCAGAGCAGAACTGAAGGAGATAGAGACACAAAAAGCCCTTCAAAAAATCAATAAATTGGCCAGGCGTGGTGGCTCATGCCTGTAATCCAAGCACTTTGGAGGCCAAGGCAGGCAGATCACCTGAGGTCAGGAGTTCAAGACCAGCCTGACCAACATGGTGAAACCCCGTCTTAAAAAAAAAAAAAAAATCGATAAATCGAGGAGCTGGTTTTTCAAAAAGATCAACAAAATAGACAGACTACTAGCCAGATTAATAAAAAAAGAAAAGAGAGAATAATCAAATAGATGCAATAAAAAACTATAAAGGGGGATATCACCACAAATTCCACAGAAATACAAACAATCATGAGAGATTGTTACAAACATCTCTATGCACATAAACTAGTAAACCTGGAAGAAATGGATAAATTCCTGGACACTTGCATCCTCCCAAGTCTAAACCAGAAAGAAGCCGAAACCTTGAATAGACCAATAACAAGGTCTGAAGTTGAGGCAGCAATTGAGAGTCTACCACCCAAAGAAAGCCCAGGTCCAGAAGGATTCACAGCGGAATTCTACCACACATACAGAGAGGAGCTGGTACCATTCCTTATGAAACTATTCAAAACAATCCAAAAAGAGGGAATCCTTCCCAAATCATTTTATGAGACCAACATCATCCTGATACCAAAACCTGGCAGAGACTCAACAAGAAAAGAAAACTTCAGGCCAATATCCGTGATCAACACAGATGCAAAAATCTTCAATAAAATACTGGCAAACCGCTTGCAACAGCACATCAAAAAGCTTATCCACCATGATAAAGTAGGCTTCATCCCAGGGACGCAAGGCTGGTTCAACATACACAAGTCTATAAATGTAATTCACCACATAAACAGAACCAAAGACAAAAACCACATGATTATCTCAATTGATGCAGAGAAGGCCTTTGACAAAATTCAACAGACCTTTATGCTAAAAACCCTCAATAAACTAGGTATTGACGGAACGTATCTCAAAATAATAAAAGCTATTTAAGACAAACCAACAGTCAATATCATACTGAATGGGCAAAAACTGGAAGCATTCTCTTTGAAATCTGGCACTTGACAAGGATGCCCTCTCACCACTCCTATTCAATATAGTATTGGAAGTTCTAGCCAGAGCAATCAGGCAAGAAAAAGAAATAAAGCGTATTCAAATAGGAAAGGAGGAAGTCAAATTGTCTCTATTTGCAGATGACATGATTGTATATCTAGAAGACCCCATCATCTCAGCCCAAAATCTCCTGAAACTGATAAGCAACTTCAGCAAAGTCTCAGGATACAATATCAATGTGCAAAAATCACAAGCATTCCTATACACCAATAACAGACTTAAAGAGAGTCACATCAAGAATGAACTGCCATTCACAATTGCTACAAAGAGAATAAAATACCTGGGAATACAACTAACAAAGGATGTAAAGGACCTCTTCAAGGAGAACTACAAACCACTGCTCAAGGAAATAAGAGAGGACACAAACAGATGGAGAAACATTCCATGTTTATGGTTAGGAAGAATCAATATCATGAAAATGGCCATACTACACAAAGTAATTTACAGATTCAATGCTATCCCCATCAAGCTACCAATGACCTTCTTCACAGGACTGGAAAAAACCACCTTAAACTTCATATGGAACTGAAAGAGAGCCCACATAGTCAAGTCAATTCTAAGCACAAAAAACAAAGTGGGAGGCATCACACTCCCAGACTTCAAACTATACTACAAGTCTACAGTAATCAAAACAACATGGTACTGGTACCAAAACAGAGATATAGACCAATGGAACAGAACAGAGTCCTCGGAGGCAACACCACACATCTACAATCATCTGATCTTTGACAAACCTGACAAAAACAAGCAATGGGGAAAGGAGTCTCTGTTTAATAAATGGTGTTGGGAAAACTGGCTAGCCATGTGCAGAAAGCAGAAACTGGAACCCTTCCTGACACCTTACACTCAAATTAACTCCAGATGGATTAAAGACTTAAACATAAGACCTAACACCATAAAAACCCTAGAAGAAAACCTAGGCAAAACCATTCAGAACATAGGCATAGGCAAGGACTTCATGACCAAAACACCAAAAGCATTGGCAACAAAAGCCAAAATAGACAAATGGGACCTAATCAAACTCCACAGCTTCTGCACAGCAAAAGAAGCAGTCATTAGAGTGAATCGGCAACCAACAGAATGGGAAAAAATTTTTGCAGTCTACCCATCTGACAAAGGGCTGATATCCAGAATCTACAAAGAACTAAAACAGATTTACAAGAAAAAAACAAACAAGCCCATTAAAAAGTGGGCAAAGGACATGAACAGACACTTTACAAAAGAAGACATACATGGGGCCAACAAACATATGAAAAAATGCTCATCATCACTGGTCATTAGAGAAATGCAAATCAAAACTACATTGAGATACCACCTCACACCAGTTAGAATGGCGATCATTAAAAAATCTGGAGACAACAGATGCTGGAGAGGATGTGGAGAAATAGGAACACTTTTACACTGTTGTTGGGAGTGTAAATTAGTTCAATCATTGTGGAAGACAGTGTGGCGATTCCTCAAGGACCTAGAAATAGAAATTCCATTTGACCCAGCAATCCCATTACTGGGTATATATCCAAAGGATTATAAATCGTTCTACTATAAGGACACATGCACACGAACGTTCATTGCAGCACTGTTTACAACAGCAAAGACCTGGAACCAACCCAAATGCCCATCGATGATAGACTGGACAGGGAAAATGTGGCACATATACACCATGGAATACTATGCAGCCATCAAAAACGATGAGTTTGTGTCCTTTGTAGGGACATGGATGAACCTGGAAACCGTCATTCTCAGCAAACTGACACAAGAACAGAAAATCAAACACCGCATGTTCTCACTCATAGGCAGGTGTTGAACAATGAGAACACATGGACACAGGGAGGGGAGCATCACACACTGGGGTCTGTCGGGGGGAAATAGGGAGGGACAGTGGGGCGTGGGGGAGTTGGGGAGAGATAGCATGGGGAGAAATGCCAGATATAGGTGATGGGGAGGAAGGCAGCACATCACACTGCCATGTGTGTACCTATGCAACAATCTTGCATGTTCTTCATATGTACCCCAAAACCTAAAATGCAATTAAAAAAAAAAGAAAGAAATTAGCCGGGCACGTGGCGCACACCTGTAATTCCAGCTACTCAGGACGCTGAGGCAGGAGAATCACTTGAATCCGGGAGGCGGAGTTTGCAGTGAGCCAAGACTAAGCCATTGCACTGCAGCCTGAGCTCCATCTCCAAAAAAAAAAAAATCTTTTATTTTCTTTTCTGTTTTTGTTTTTTGAGACAGGCTCTCACTCTGTCACCCAGGCTGGAGCGCAGTGGCGAAATCTCAGCTCGCTGCAATGTCCACCTCCCAGATTCAAGAGATCCTCTTGCCTCAGCTTCCCAAGTAGCTGCGACTATAAGCATGTACCACCATGGCCTCAGAAAACAGAATCTCCCTCCCTGACCTTCTCCTGCCCTCCCGTTACCTGCTCCTTTTTCTCCCCAAGGCAGGAATCTTTTCTCTACTAATTTTTTTAGTAGAGACTGGGTTTCACCATGTTGGCCAGGTTGGTCTCGAACTCCTGACCTCATGATCTACCTGCCTCAGTCTCCCAGAGTGCTGGGATTACAGATGTGAGCCACCGCACCTGGTCCCCAATACCTCTCTTTATCTTTTCCTGCCTTTTTGTTTAGGAACTGGCCATAAAGATATTCCCAGGCCTACCTTGCCTAATCGTAGGTTACAAGTTAACCCTTCCAGTCAAGATCCTGCCCCCATACCGTGGAGGAAGGACTACTGCACAGAGAGGCCAAGAAGAATCTAGACAGGCAGGGCTTGCTGGCATTCCCAAGTCAGTCCATTAGCCTTTGATCACTCCCTTTTTGTTCAATCACATTTCTGCATGGCTGTCCATGCTTCAGTCATGTCTAACCAATGAAGTCTCCATAAAAAGCCCAGGAGGATGGACTATAAGAGCTTCCAGACAGCTGAACATACGAAAGTTCTTGGAGAGTGATTTGCCTGAGGAGGGCATGGACGCTTCATTCTCCTCCCCCAAACCTCTTTTTTTCTTTTTTTTTTTTTTTTTTTGAGATGGAGTCTCGCTGTGTCACCCAGGCTGGAGTGCAGTGGCACGATCTCGGCTCACTGCAACCTCCGTCCCCCAGGTTCAAGCGATTCTTTTGCTTCAGCCTCCTGAATAGTTGGGACAGCAGGTGCACACTACCACGCCCAGCTAATTTTTGTATTTTTTTAGTAGTGATAGGGTTTCATCATATTGGCCAGGATGGTCTCGAACTCCTGACCTTGTGATCTGCCCACCTCAACCTCCCAAAGCACTGGGATTACAGACGTGAGCCACCGTGCCCAGCTCCCCCATACCTCTTTTTATGCACCTCTTCATCCATATCCTTCGTCATATCCTCTGCAATAAACTGGTAAACATCACTGTTCCCCTGAATCCTGTAAGTTGCTCTAGAAAATTAATTGAACCTAAGAGGGGGCCGTGGGAAGCTTTGAAGCTGGTCAGTCAACAGTTCCAGAGGCACGGACTCGCAACTGGCATCCAAAGGGAGGAAGGCAGTCCTGAGGGACTGAGCCCTAAGCCTGGGAGATCTGATGCTATTTCAGTGTAGGTAGTGTCAGAATTAAACTGGAGGACACCCAGCTGGTATCCATGGCAGAATTAATGACTTGCTTGGCATGTGGGGAGAAAACCCCATACATTTGGTCACAGAAGTCTTCTGTCCTGATTGTGTGGTGTGAGAGTAGAGGAAAAACAGTTGGTTTTGGACAAATCAGACTGTGCTCTTGGGGACATCCAGTGAGGAGGGAATCAGCACGTGGGGGGTTAGGAAACAGCTACGTTAGGGAACAGTGGGTGCCTCTCTTTCGCAAGGCCACGCCTGTTTTTCTTTCCTTTTTGACTGTGAGTTTTTCCACTTTATCTTTCCTGCACAGGCTTCTCTGGGGATCTTCGTGCTCCTTTGCAATAAGATTCTCGCCTTGTTGAAGAGAAGGGACTCTGTAAATGTTCAGTGGGACTTAGGATCCCTCCCCAGAGAAGGCCGTGGGAGGCCTCCCTGCTCCTACCTCTGCCTGATTTGGGATAAGAGTAGAAACAGACCGACTTTTCTATAACACACCAGGGAGGGCCCGAATGGCCAAGTGGACACCACCGTCGGGGGAGGCCTCTCTGGTTTCCATTCATTTCTCTCCTCCTTTTTTAACATGCATTTCCCCCCTTCTTTTTCCAAATGCAGAAAGTGTGAAGATAAAAAGAGAAAAATAGCAGAGAGAGATAGGAAGGTGGCACTTGTGTGATAAAATGTAAGGCTTACCTGATGATCAGGTAAAAAGTCCATACTTGAAATTTTGGAGAGAATTTTTCTCCAAGTCATGCAAGGAAGATCTGTTCAGCAAGCAAATTGGGGCTGCTAATGCCTTCTAGAGAGTTAATAATAAGGCCAGGTGCGGTGGCTCACGCCTGTAATCCCAGCACGTTGGAAAGCTGAGGCAGGCAGATCATCTGTCAGGAGTTTGAAAGCAGCCTGACCAACATAGTGAAACCCCGTCTCTATGGCTGGGCATGATGGCTCACACCTGTAATCCTAGCACTCTGGGAGGCCGAGGCAGGCGGATTGCCTGAGCTCAGGAGTTCGAGACCAGCCTGAGCAACACGGTGAAACCCCATCTCTACTAAAATACAAAAAATTAGCCAGGTGTGGTGGCGCATGCCTGTAGTCCCAGCTACTCAGGAGGCTGAGGCAGGAGAATCGCCTGAACTGGGGAGGTGGACGTTGCAAGTTGCAGTGAGCCAAGATTGTGCCACTGCACTCCAGCCTGGGTGACAGGGTGAGACTCCATCTCAAAAGAGAATTAGGCAGGCGTGGTGGCTCATGCCTGTAACCTCAGCACTTTGGGAGGTCAAGGCGGGAGGATCGCTTGAGCCCAGGAGTTCAAGGTTGAGCCCAGTGAGCCAAGATTGCGCCACTGCACTCCAGCCTGGGAGACAGAGCGAGACTCTCTCAAAAAAAGAGAGTTAAGTTGGACTCCTTCTTCAGGGATAGACTTTCTTAAACTCGGGCTGTGGGGATGGAAAATAGCCACTGAAGATGAAGGACTTGAAAGAAGAAAGGCTTCCACCGGCCCCAGAAGGTACAATCTCAGAAGTAAAAAGGAAATACATACACTTGGAGTCACACAGACACACACACATATACACACACGCACACTTTGCCTTAGAATAACTCTGTCCAGGCCTTGACTTAGGTTCTAAATGGCTCAGGATCGTGACAAAGGCAGGATGGAAGAACAGAAAGAGAGGTGGCGTTTGTGTGGTGACACTGGAACTAGACCCAAGGGACTTCCTTTTTTCTTTTCTTTTTTTAAAAGACACAGTCTCGCTGTGTCACCCAGGCTGGAGTGCAGGGGTGCCAGCATGGCTCACTGTAACCTAAGTGTTACAGTTCAGTGACCTCTCACTACCGCCACATTTATTTTTCCCTCCACTGGATTTATATGGGTTTGTTTCCTTAAGAAAGAAGAGAGATATTTTAGTAAAATGATCAAATACATGGGTTCAGATGGCCCCTCCATGATTACTGGTTGTATGACATAAAATACCTTCATCAGTGCCTAAAATTAGGTATGTCTGTTTCTCAATGCATAATTTAAAACACACGCCTTTAAACATTTATCCTAAGCTGAACTGCGTGTCTGCTTTCCTTCTTCCTGCAAGACTTCTCCTCTTTCTATTTGCTTTGCTTTTTGAACATGTTTCACACAAATAGGTCAGTTGAGATGAGGTCGTTAATTTACTGGAGCCAGACATGTCCCAGCCTTTCCTACGAAGAGGGAGGGAGGGGAAGGTGCTTAGTTCATACCAAGAAGGCACTGGATGAAATCACCTTCAAACATGCCCTGCTTCCCTGGGACTGTTTTGAGGTTCAAATAAATGACAAAATTCTTCAAATCCCTTTGACGGTGAAAGCCACGGCCAAGGGCTAGTGATGTTTTTGAGTATTTCATTTGTACAAAAGAAAAGTGGAACCGGGTACAGTGGCTCATGCCTGTAATCCCAGCACTTTGGGAGGCCAAGGCGGGTGGATCACGAGGTCAAGAGATCAAGACCATCCTGGCCAACATGGTGAAACCCTGTCTCTACTAAAAAAAAAAAATACAAAAATTAGCTGGGTGTGGTGGCACAGGCCTGTAGTCCCAGCTACTCGGGGAGGCTGAGGCAGAAGAATTTCTTGAACCTCGGAGGCAGAGGTTGCAGTGAGCTGAGATTGCGCATTGCACTCCAGCCTGGGCAACAAGAGCGAAACTCCATCTCAAAACTAAAAAAAATGAATAAATAAGCAAAACAGAAGAGGAAGAAATAGCTCAACCTCATACCCTGTTGGAGGTGTTGCTGGGACTAGAACCTGGGCCCTGAGCCCCAGCCTAGGGTAAAGTACATCTGGCTATGTGCCTAACTGTATCACATGTCTTGAAACTTATTCACTTAAAAGCAGTTTAAACTATTGTCTGGAGAAGGAGTCCCTGCTGCCATCCACGTCACTCCTGAGGGAAACACATCTGCTAATCCAAGGTGGCTGGTTGGGGTAGTTGGAGGCTGGGGGCTGAAGTGGGCAAGGGGGACAGTGAAAATCTGGATTCTGCAAGTAACAGAGCAGAGGGGACCAACCTGAGAAATAGTATTTCTTTATCTTTTGTTAAATTTAATTTTCAGTTTTGGAAACATTCAGACTCATACACAAGGAGAGGGAATTGTATAGTTAACCTCCATGTCCCAAGCACCCCTTGTCTTCAGTTATCAACATTTATCATTTGGGAAGTTGTAGAGGTGAGATTGAGAAAGTTCAGTGATCTATTAGATAGTAGGGAGCAGGGGAGGAAGACGGAGAAGGGAGCATGAAAAGGGAAGGAAGAGGCCAGGCGCTGTGGCTCAGGCCTGTCATCCCAGCACTTTGGGAGGTTGAGGCAGGCAGATCACAAGGTCAGGAGTTTGAGACCAGCCTGGCCAATATGGTGAAACCCCATCTCCACTAAAAATACAAAAATTAGCCGGACGTGGTGGTGCACACCCGTAGTCCCAGCTACTCAGAAGGCTGAGGCAGAAGAATCGCTTGAACCCAGGAGACGGAGGTTGCAGTGAGCTGAGATCCCACCTCTGCACTCCAGGCTGGATAACAGAACGAAATTCCATCTCAAAAAGAAAAAAAAAAGAGAGAGAGAGAGAGAGAGAGAAGGAAGAATCCGAGGTATGGCCCTGATCTCTGACTTGGATCCAGTAGAGAAAGGAAGAAGCCCAGCTAGTCTGGAGGATGGTGATGAGCCGGGCGAGCAGAGGCTCTCTGGAGTGTGGAGGCTGTGCTGTTTGCACCCTCCACCTTTCTTTCTTCCTTCTTTTTTTTTTTTTTTTTTTTTGAGACAGTGTCTTGCTGTCACCAGGCTGGAGTGGAGTGGCGCGATCTCAGCTCATTGCAACCTCCAACTCCCAGGTTCAAGCAATTCTCCTGCCTCAGCCTCCTGAGTAGGTGGGATTACAGGCACGCACCACCGCACCCAGCTAATTTTTGTATTTTTAGTAGAGATGGGGTTTGACCATGTTGGCCAGGATGGTCTCGATCTCCTGACCTGGTGATCCGCCCGCCTCAGCCTCCCAAAGTGCTGGAATTACAGGCGTGAGCCAAGGAGCCCAGCCCACCCTTCCACTCTTTACACTGATATTTACTAAATGAATAAGGAAATGACCCCCGGGGTAGTGGGACCTCCAAGGGCTCTCAGAGCCTCCTGCGGCACTGGCCAGGCCTGAGCGCTGAGCTGGGGGTTGGCTACACATCCAAAATTCCCTTTTGGCTGGCTTTGCCTTTTGAGGATCTCTGAAAATGAAAAATAACCACCCAGCCCTTTTCCCCAAAAATGAGAAATTTAGCATATATACAGGAGGATACAAGCAAGCGTTCTGGAGGAGACCTGGGCAACGTAACATCGAGGCTGCCGGGTCAGCCTTGTGGGGTGCTGCCTGGCCTCTGCCCTGGGGCCCCTTTGGGGGACACAGAAATAAAGCACCATCTTCCAGTCACGCACATTATCTCAACACTGTGCATTTCTAGGACTAGGTTCGGGGGTGCATAGTGTAGGAAACGGGAGGTGTTCCAGCAAGCCGGGGGACTCTGAGGCAGGTTATGCTGACCCAGCTAAGGAGGGACTGGTATGAGGAGCCAGCCTCTTCTGCACATTCCCATCGAGGAACTGCCAGTCTTAGTAGCGCACAGTGACACTGACTGGTCTCCTTGGATACAGGGAGTTTTCTGCTTCTCCTACACTATTTGTAACCAGGGGATGTTGCAATCCTGGTTGGCTGATCTTAATAATTTTAAAGCAACTCTTCCTTATCTTCCTTATCGCTATCTAGTGCAATTATGGGCAGCACCAAAGGTGCTCTTTGAGCCTGTTTTTTGTTGTTGTTGTTTTGGGACTGAGTCTCACTCTGTCGCCCAGGCTGGAGTGCAGTGGTGTGCCGTTTATTGCAACCTCCGCCTACCAGGATCAAGTCATTCTCCTGACTTAGCCTCCTGAGTAGCTGGGACTACAGGGGCACAGCGCCACGCCCCACTAATTTTTTTTTTTTTTTTTTATGTTTTGTAGAGACAGGATTTCACCAGTGTTAGCCAAGATGGTCTCTATCTCCTGACCTCGAGATCAGCACACCACGGCCAGAGTGATGGGATTATAGGCATGAGCCACCTCGATGGCAGGAGCCTGCTTTTATTACTGCTTTGGGTGTGAATAACTCTGAGATACAGACCTGAGTCACTTAATGTGTTTCAATTACCCAAGAAGCCCTTTGGCATTCTGGCATTCTATTGTATTCTTTGCTTTGCCTTCTAGCCAAAAAAACAAAACAAATTATTCCTGTCTAATTAACTTCTGCCAGCCTTCTAGATCCACCTCTGTGATTATCAAAGAAGCCTCTGCACAGTAAACTGATCAATTTGTACCCAGAGTCTGTGCTGCTTTAAGAAGTGCTGACATTGTTGATTGGCATTGAGGACTAAGCTCTGATTTTTTTATCTTGCCAAAATTCCCACCTAAGGAGTCTGGGGAGTCATGCCCTACAAACCATAAATTCTCATCAGATGGGTTTTGTTGACCCTGTATATCATGACTTACTTTCCAATCTGACTCTGGCGTAACGAGGAAGAAAATCAAAATGTTGCTGGGTGCAGTGGCTCACGCCTGTAATCCCAGCACTTTGGGAGGCTGATGCGGGGGGTGGATCACGAGATTAGGAGTTTGAGACTAGCCTGGCAACATGGTGAAACCCTGTCTCTACTACAAATATAAAAACTTAACCAGGCATAATGGCAGGTGCCTGGAATCCCAGCTACTCAGGAGGCTGAGGCAGGAGAATAGCTTGAACCCAGGAGGCAGAGGTTGCAGTGAGCCGAGGTTTCGCCACTGCACTCCAGCCCAGGTGACAGAATGAGACTCTGTCCTCCTCCTCTTCTCCCTTTATTCCAAACTAGCTGGATAGCTTGACCTTTTTTTAATGAGTTAATTTGTATTGCAGTTTCTCCAGAGAACAGATGGGAGCAGAGCCAAGGGGAACCAGCAGTGCCTTCTGTCCCGTATCTTGGGGCAGAGGCGGTTGTAACAACTGCTAACAGTTAATGGTAATTAACGTTGCAAGAGGAGCGATAAGAGACTCACCCTTAGTTAAGCCATGGCAATGTGTGTTCTAGCTCCAGCCCTAGGCACCTCCAGCTCGCTCCCCATGGTACAGCGTGGGTGCCACTATTGCTGCAATCACTCCAACTCACCCCCCACCTGCCTTTACTCTTTTGAGGTTGTCACATACACCATGCATTCCAGTTTAGGCTCACACACTCTAGTGACCTGTATCTTTCCTGGCGACCCAGCCGGCAGGTGCATCCACTCGGCCCTGCTTCCCAATTGCCACAGTCAGAACCGTCTCTGCCCTGCCAGTCTCCCAGGTGGTTGCCAGATAACAGATTCAGTTCCACATTCTCTCCTTCAACCCTCCACTCAATGGCCTGTGGTCAGCTGAATTGCAAAGATAAAACTCAAAGACACAGTTATCTAAAGTTCAGTGAGAAAACCGTTTTGGCCAGGCATGGTGGCTCATGCCTATAATCCCAGCACTTTGGGAGGCTGAGGGGGGGTGGATCACCTGCGATCAGGAGTCTGAGACCAGCCTGGCCAACATGGCAAAACCCCATCTCTACTAAAAAAACAAAAATTAGGCAGGCATGGTAGCGGGTGCCGGTAATCTCAGCTACTCGAGAGGCTGAGGCACAAGAATTGCTTGAACCCAGGAGGCAGAGGTCACAGCGAGCCAAGATCGCATCACTGCACTCCAGCCTGGGCAACAGAGCAAGATTCTGTCTAAAATAAAATAAAATAAAATAAAATAAAATATATTTCCTTTAAAAAAAAAATAGTTTTGAGGCGTGCGTCACATTTTATCCTTAAGTCATGTGAAGTGGGGCCACCTAATTGCCTACTGAAAAAGTCTGGGGGCTTGGGAGTGGGGTCAGCCGAGGCAGAACATTTGAACTCTGTTGACTGGGTAAGGGGAGAGCAGGCTGCAGAAATGGGGTACAGGATGTGCAAGGGGATAAAGGCGGGACGGCTCAGAGACTTGCTCAGGTGCAGGGTGGCTGGAGCTGTGGGTGTCCCCATCATGAGACTCCTCTGGGAGCTTTCTGTCTCCCCTCTTGTCCCTCTGAGATTCATTCTCAGAAGCCAAAGTGATCCTTTTATTTCATTTTATTTTTATCATTATAATAATTATTATTTTTGAGACAGTCTTGCTCTGTCTCCCAGGCTGCAGTGCAGTGGCGCGATCTCAGCTCACTGCAGCCTCTGCCTCCTGGGTTCAAGCAATTCTCCTGCCTTAGCCTCCCAAGTAGCTGGAAATACAGGTGCCTGCCACCACGCCCAGCTATTTCTTTTTTTTTTGTTTTTAGTAGAGACAGAGTTTAGCCATGTTGGCCAGCCTGGTCTCGAACTCCTGACCTCAGGTGATCCACCCATCTCGGTCTTGCAAAGTGCTGGGATTACAGGCGTGAGCTACCTCCCCTAGGCCAAAGTGATCCTTTTAAAACATAACTCATTTATCTACATCCTGCTTCACCCGCTAAACTGATTTTCTATTACAGCTGTATTAAAATCCAAGCTCCCCATCTAGCCTCAATGCCATTGTGACCTGCCTCTGACCTGTCTGGTACCACTCTCCCTGGCCTACTCTGATGGGCACCCTGCTGGACAGTAGTGCCAGTCACTACCATCTGGAATCAAGGGGGATGACATTGTAGAGGGCTCAGGTCCCATGGCAACCACAGGAATGTCATTTTCCCTAGGAAACTGGTACCCACAGATTCATTTGCTTGAAAAGATGAAATTTCCATTTTCCATACGCTGAATTTAAGATAGGCATCACCCAGTGAGGCAAAAGACGTGCAAACCATCACACTCCTGGAGAAATGTTTGTCACACACACCCAGGAGCAGAAAGCAGAGGTTGGCACACCACAGCCCATGGGCCAAAGCCAGCCCCCACAACCTGTTTTTGTACAGCCTGCAAGCTAAGAACAATTTTTACATTGTAAAATGTTTTTTATGGCTGGGCACAGTGGCTCATACCTGTAATCCCAGCACTTTGGGAGGCTGAGGCAGGTGAATCACGAGGTCAGGAGTTCAAGACCAGCCTGGCCAAGATGGTAAAAACCTGTCTCTACTAAAAATACAAAAATTAGTTGGGTGTGGTGGTGGGCATCTGTAATCTCAGCTACTCAGGAGGTTGAGGCAGAGAATTGCTTGAACCCAGGAAGCAGGGGTTGCAATGAGCCAAGATCGTGCCACAGCACTCCAGCCTGGGTGACAGAGTGAGACTCCATCTCTAATAAATAAATTAATCAAATTAAATGGTTTTTACATTTTTTCTTTTTAAAAAGTATTTTTACTTTTAAAAAAATAAAGAAAGAATGTAGGTTGGGTGTGGTGGCTCGTGCCTGTAATCTGAGAACTTTGGGAGGGTGAGGTAGGAGGATCACTTGAGCGCAAGAGTTTGAGAACTTGCTGGGCAACATAGTGAGACCTCATCTCTATTTTAAAAGAAGAAGAAAGAAGAAGAAGAAGGAGGAAGAGGAGGAGGAGAATGTATACGCAACAGAAACCAGATGTACACACAAAGCCTAAGATGTTTATTATCTGTCCTTTACAGAATAAGCTTGCCAGACCTGATATATAGGAATGCTTACACAAGATTGTTTGTAAAAACAAAAACGACAACAACAAAAAACTGGAAACATCTGAAATATCCATCATCAGTAGAATAAACGAATGTAAAGATAAGTTCATGTAATGCATATTATGCAGTGATGGCAGTGAACAAACTGTAGCTACATGTAGCACTTGGATGAGGCTCGTAAACAAAACTGAGCAAATATAACAGGACACAAAACAATACAAACAGTAAGATTATATTCATACAACTTAAAAACAATCAAAAGGCAAGTCCTAGCGAGAGCAATCAGATAAGAGAAAGGTATAAAGAACATTCAAATTAGAAAGGAAAAAGTCAAATTATCCTTGTTTGCAGATGATATGATCTTATATTTGGAAAAACCTAAACACTCCACCAAAAAACTGTTAGAACTGATAAATTCAGTAAAGTTGCAGAATACAGGGCGGGTGCCGTGGCTCACGCCTGTAGTCCCAGCACTTTGGGAGACCAAGGCGGGTGGATCACGAGGTCAAGAGATCTAGACCATCCTGGCCAACATGGTGAAACCCCGTCTCTACTAAAAATACAAAATTAGACAGGTGTGGTGGCACGCACCTGTACTCTCAGCTGCTTGGGAGGCTGAGGTAGGAGAATCACTTGAACCCGGGAGGTGGAGGTTGCAGTGAGCCGAGATCGAGCCACTGCATTCCAGCTTGGCAACAGAGCAAGACTCCATCTTAAAAAAAGAATGTTGCAGAATACAAAATCAACATATAAAAATTAGTAGCACTTCTATATGCCAACACTGAACAACCTGAAAAAGAAATCAAGAAATTAATCCCGTTTACAATAGCTGAAAATAAAATTAAATACCTAGGAATTAACTTGGCTGGGCACGGTGGCTCATGCCTGTAATCTCAGCACTTTGGGAGGCCGAGGTGGGCAGATCATGAGGTCAAGGGATGGAGACCATCCTGGCCAACACAGTGAAACCCCGTCTCTACCAAAAATACAAAAATATTAGCCAGGCGTGGTGGCACGCACCTGTGGTCCCAGCTACTCCGGAGGCTGAGGTGGAAGAATCGCTTGAACCCAGGAGGCAGAGGTTGCAGTGAGCCGAGATTGCACCACTGCACTCCAGCCTGGTGACAGAGCAAGACTCCATCTCAAAAGAAAAAAAAAAAGAAAGAAATTAACTTAACCAAAGAAGTGAAAGATCTCTACAATGAAAGCTATAAAACATTGATGAAAGAAATTGAAGAGGACCCCAAAAAATGGAAAGATATTCCATGCTCATGGATTGGAAGAATCAATATTGTTAAAATGCCCATAATACCCAAAGCTATCTACAGATGCAAGGCAATCCATGTCAAAATACCAATGACATTCTTCACAGAAATAGAAAAAACTTTCCTAAAATTTATATGGAACCATAAAAGACCTGGAATAGCCAAAGATATCCTGAGCAAAAAGAATAAAACTGGAGGAATCACCTTACCTAACTTCAAATTATACTACAGAGCTATAGAAACCAAAACAGCATAGTACTGGCATAAAAATAGACACATAGACCGGTGGAACAGAATAGAGAACCCAGAAACAAACCCACGCATCTACAGTGAACTCATTTTCAACAAAGGCACCTTTTGAGGAAAGGACAGTCTCTCCAATAAATGGTGCTGGGGAAACTGGATACCCATATGGAAAAGAATGAAACTATCTCTCGCCATGTACAAAAATCAAATCAAAATGGATTAAAGACTTAAATCTGGGTCAGGCGAGGTGGCTCATGCCTGTAATCCCAGCACTTTGGGAGGCCAAGCAGGAAGATCACCTGAGGTCAGGAGTTCTCGACCAGCCTGGCCAACATGGTGAAACCCTGTCTCTACTAAAAATACAAAAATTAACCAGGCGTGGTAGTGGGTGCCTGTAATCCCAGCTACTCAGGAGGCTGAGGCAGGAGAATGGCTTGAACCAAGGAGGCAGAGGTTGCGGTGAGCCAAGATTGCGTCTCTGCACTCCAGCCTGGGCGACAGACCAAGACTCCATCTTGAAAAAATAAAAGACTTAAATCTAAGACCTCCAACTATGAAACTATTACAAGAAAACATCAGGGAAAATCTTCAGGACATTGAACTGGGCAAAAATTTCTTGACCAATACCCCATAAGCATAGGCACCCAGAACAAAAATGGACACATGGGATCACACCAAGTTCAAAAGCTTCTGCACAGCAAAGGAAACAATCCACGAAGTGAAGAGACAATCCACGGAATGGGAGAAAATGTTTGCGAACATCTTACAAAGGATTAATAACCAGACTACCTAAGAGTTCAAACAATTCTACAGGAAAAAATCCATTTTAAAAATGGGCAAAAGATGTGAATAGACATTCCTTAAAAGAAGACATACAGGGCCGGGCATGGTGGCTCACATCTGTAGTCCCAGCACTTTGGGAGGCCGAGGTGGGTGAATCACCTGAGGTCAGGAGTTCGAGGCCAGCCTGGCCAAGATAGGGAAACTCCATCTCTAGTAAAAATAAAAAAATAAATAAAAAAAAAAATTAGCTGAGCGTGGTGGCGGGCACCTGTAACCCCAGCTACTTGGGAAGCTGAGGTAGGAGAATCACTTGAACCCGGGAGGCAAAGGTTGCAGTGAGCCGAGATCACACCATTGCATTCCAGCCTGGGCAACGGAGTGAAACCCGTCTTAAATAAAAGAAGAAGAAGACATACAAATGACAGACAGGAATATGAAAAGATGCTCGCCGGGCGCGGTGGCTCACACCTGTAATCCCAGTACTTTGGGAGGCTGAGGAGGGTGGATCACTTGAGGTCAGGAGCTCAAGACCAACCTGGCCAACATGGTGAAACCTCGTCTTAAAAAAAAAATGTGTACAATCCAGGCCAGGAGTGGTGGCTCACGCCTGTAATCCCAGCACTTTGGGAGGCCGAGGCAGGCAGATCACGAGGTCAAGAGTTCGAGACCATGCTGGCCAACACCGTGAAACCCCGTCTCAAAAGAAAAAAAAAAAAGAAAAGATGCTCAATATCACTGATCATCAGAGAAAGGCAAATTAAAACTACAGTGAGAGATCATCTCACCCCAGTTAAAATGGCTTTTATCCAAAAGACAGGCAATAACAAATGCTGGTGAGGATGTCGAGAAAGGGGAACCCCTGTACACTGTTGGCAGGAATGTAAATTAGTACAACCACTCTGAAGAACAGTTTGGAGGTTCCTTAAAAAACTAAAAATAATCCCAGCTCTTTGGGAGGTCGAGGTGGGCAGATCACCTGAGGTCAGGAGTTCGAGACCAACTTCACCAACATGGAGAAACCCAGTATCTACTAAAAATAAAAAATTAGCTGTGATTACAGGCATGGTGGTACATGCCTGTAATGTGCCACCATGCCTGTAATCCCAGCTACTCAGGAGGCTGAGGCAGGAGAATCACTTGAACCCAGAAGGCAGAGGTTGTATTGAGCCAAGATCGCGCCATTGCACTCCAGCCTGGGCAACAAGAGCGAAACTCCAACTCAAAAAACAAAACAAAACAAAACAAAACAGCAACAACTAAAAATAGAACTACCATATGATCGAGCCAGTAATCCCACTGCTGGGTATACACCCCAAAGAAAGGAAATCAGTACATTGTTTATGTACCGCACCTCAATGTTTATTACAGTGTGTTTTACAGTAGCCAAGATTTGGAAGCCACTTAAGTGCCATCAGCAGATGAATGGATAAAGAAAATTTAGAACACATAAACAAGGGAGTACTATTCAGCCATAAGAAAAAGAATGAGATCCTGTCATTTGCAACAACATGGATGGAGCTGGAGGCCATTATTTAATTAAGTGAAATAAGCCAGGCACAAAAAGACAAACTTTGTATGTTCTCACCTTTTTTTTTTTTTTTTTTTTTTTGAGACAAGATCTCACTTTGTCACCCAGGCTGAAGTGCAATGGCATAATCATGGTTCACTGCAGCCTCGACCTCCTGGGTTCAGGCAATCCTCCTGCCTCAGCCCCACAAGTAGCTGGAACTACAGGTGTTTGCCACAGCACCGGGCTAATTTTTTTGTATTTCTTGTAGAGGTGAGGTTTCACCATGTTGCCCAGGCTGGTCTCAAACTCCTGGGCTCAAGTGATCCACTTGCCTCAGCCTCCCGAAGGATTACAGGCATGGGTCACCACCCCTGGCCATGTTCTCACTTATTTGTAGAAGCTATCAATTAAAACAAACTCGTGGCCAGAGGCTGGGAAGGGTAGTGGGGGGGTGGAGGGGAAATGGTTAATGGGCACAAAAATATAATTCAACAGAATGAATAAGATGAACAGGATAGCGACAGTCAATAATAACTTATTGTACATTTAATAACAACTAAAAGTAAAATTGGATTGTTTGTAACACAAGGAAAGCATACGTGCTTGAGGGGATGGATACCCCATTTACCCTGATGTAATTATTATGCATTGTATGCCTGTATCAAAATATATTCTGGGCTGGGCGCAGGGGCTCATGCCTGTAATCCCAGCACTTTGGGAGGCCAAGGAGAATGGATCACCTAAGGTCAGGAGTTCAAGATCAGCCTGACCAGTATGGTGAAACCTCTTCTCCACTAAAATACAAAAATTAGCTGGGCGTGGTGGCGTGCACCTCTAGTCCCAGCTACTTGGGAGGCTGAGGCAGGAGAATCGCTTGAACCTGAGAGGCAGAGGTGTGGTGAGCTGAGATCACGCCACTGCACAGAAAGAAGAGAGAGAAGGAAGGAAAGAAGGAAGGAAGGGACGGAGGGAGGAAAGGAAAGAAAAGAAGGAAGGAAGGAAGGGAAGGAAGGAAGGAAGGAAGGAAGGAAAGGAAGGAAGGAAGGCAGGAGGGAAGGAAGGAAGGAAGGAGGGAAGGAAGGAAGGAAGGAGGGAAGGAAGGAAATTAATCTTGATTATGTCTATGGGTGAAGGAGAGGTGGTGATCAGGAGGGGGTACATGGAGGCTTCTGTG
Source organism: Ateles fusciceps (assembly GCA_036589455.1). Taxonomy (NCBI): domain Eukaryota; kingdom Metazoa; phylum Chordata; class Mammalia; order Primates; family Atelidae; genus Ateles; species Ateles fusciceps. Next base: position 23,158,804 of record JAZHEH010000681.1, on the reverse strand, counting down.
GCGTTGAGCAATGATTCATTTCCTGACCTTGGTGGTGGTGATATGGATTTTCCCTGCAGAACTAATCTCAATTTGTATATTGAAGTTTTATACATTCAACTTCATTCAAGATTGTATTGTTTAGTTTTTGCTACAGTAATGCTGTGTGACAAACCACCAAACATCCAGTGGCTTAAAATCACTTTATTTGTCGGGGCCAATGGCTCCATTCAGTCTGTAGGAGTAGAGACTGCTCTGTTTCTTTTCCTTTTCCTTTTCTTTTCTTTCTTTCTTTTTTTTTTTTTTTTTTTTGAGACGGGTTCGAGGGTCTCACTCTGTCACTCAGGTAAGAGTGCAGTAGCACGATCATGGCTCACTGCAGCCTTGACTCAGCCCAGGCTCAAGCAATCCTCCTACCTCAGTTTCCCAGGTAGCTGGAACTACAGGCTTGCACCATCATGCTTGGCAAATATAGTTTAGTTTTCGTAGCAATGGAGTCTCACTATGTTGCCCATGCTGGTCTCGAACGCCTGAACTCCTGGGGTCAAGGGATCCATCCACCTTAGCCTTGCAAAGTGCTGGGATCCACCCGCCTCAGCCTCCTGAAGTGCTGGGATTACAGGCGTGAGCCATTGCTCCCAGCCGACTTGATCTTTTCTTTCACCCCATCCTGTGTGGATTGAGACCTCACACTACCATCAGAAACAGGAGTGACTTTAACAGTTGCCACCTTCCTCCAATCCTGTTTTAGAAAACACTGTTATAAAAAAGGATAGAGAAGGCCGGGCACGGTGGCTCACGCCTATAATCTCAGCACTTTGGGAGGTGGAGGTGGGTGGATCACCTGAGGTTGGGAGTTTGAGACCAGGCTGACCAACATGGTGAAACTCCGTGTCTACCAAATATATAAAAATTAGCCAGGCACAGTGGCGGGCGCCTGTAATCCCAGCTACTTGGGAAGCCGAGGCAGGAGAATTGCTTGAACCTATGAGACAGAAGTTGCAGTGAGCTGAGATTGTGTCATTGTACTCCAGCTGGATGACACAGTGAGACTCCCCATCTAAATTAAAAAAAAAAATGGATAGAGAAGCAGAGGCCCAGGAAGTCTGCAGCACAGACAGGGTATCATATTGCCCGTAAACAGAAGTCTGGATTTCTGCCCTACACCAAGGCGAGTTCACGGCCAATGCCCTTGCGGTATTTGTTGTCTATAGTGGAAACGGGTCGTAAACACGTCACAGTAATCCAAGGCAGGGCAACACAAGGGTTCAGTAGACTCACCTGCTATTTGCTGTGACAGCATTGAGGAAGAAGAGATTAATTCTGACCAAAAGGATCTGGGTAGGGCAGGTTTACAGAAGAGGAAGCATTTAGGGAGTGGCTGGGGCTAAGAAGAGATGGAGGAGACCTAAGTCGAAGCAGCACGCAGTGTGTCCGGGAGTGTGAGGGTGTTGGGGGGGGGAGGTGGCAGATGGGGCTGGAAAGGGAGTGGGGGCTCTGGAACGGGGCACATCTCATGCCAAATGGATTTATGTTTGTACTCTGTTGGCAGTAGGGAGCTACTGTGGGTTTTTGAGGAGGAGAGAGGCATGATTAAACTCACATTTTAGGATATATTTGGTATCAACGTGAAAAATGATTTGGCTGTCAGAATCTAGAAAGATTACTAAAGGAAAAACGCCTGTCCTGTCTTCCCCATGGGACTCGCTTTTGCTGTTGTGAGACATAGTGAACCCCAGGTTTCTCTTCAAAGAATCAATATGTTCAGCTGTCTTATTCTTTAATTCTCTATTTTAAAGTTTAACTTCCTTGTAGTTCTGGTAAACAACCTTTTCCACCAGTTCTAATAAGTAGTTCACATCTGTTCCCCTAGTCCCCTGCCCTGTCCAGACTCATCTCGGTCACCTGCTCCAGTCACCTTCTTTGACCTAGGTCACCCCTGGCTACCTGCCCTGACCTGCCCATAACTGTCCTTCCCACCAAAACACCCACCCTGCCACTCCAGCTCGGACCCCTGCTCTTTAAAATAGCCAGTGGGGATTAGTCTAGCTTGTGTGGTCTAACCCTAGCCAATAGGGGAATGACACAGCAGTAGGGGCGACCCCCCGTCAGGCATAAGTACCCCTTCCCTCCCTGTCCAGGTGTGCACTCGCCATTGTGCCATCTGTGAGCCGCACCCTTCTATAGAAGTAAATTGCCTTGCTGAGAAAATTTATATTCAAATGCTGCTTCTTTTGCGGCATTGAAAATTCTACTTGTAACACCATGAGGAGTCACTCTCAAGCCTCTCTCAGCCAAGTTTGGTAAATTTCTTTCTTTCTTTCTTTTTTTTTATTTTTTTGAGACAGAGTCTCACTCTGTCACCCAGGCTGGAGTGCAGTGGCACAATCTCAGCTCACTGCAACCCCCACCTCCCCAGTTCAAGCGAGTCTCCTGCCTCAGCCTCCTGAGGAGCTGGGATTACAGGTGCCCGCCACCACTCCTGGCTAATTTTTTTGTATTTTTAGTAGAGATGAGGATTTCATCATGTTGGCCAGGCTGGTCTCGAACTCCTAACCTCAGGTGATCCACCCGTCTCAGCTTCCCAAAGTGCTGGGATTACAGGCATGAACCACCGTGCCCAGCCAGTTTGGTAAATTTCTAAAGGAAGATCCACAGGACAGCTAGTGGGACAGGCCAAAGTTCTCAAAACTGGTGCTGATTTCAAATGCTGTGTACTCTTCCTGAAGCTATCCTCACAGGGTTAACAAGAACCCTGGACAGAAATGTGGTTAGAATTAAGCATTAATCAGGCTGCAATTTGACCCACTTCCTTGCAGCTGTAATACTGATCATCGGCATCCCCATTGTTCTCATTGTTCGATAGGATTTCTGACGTTAGAATCATATGGCTTTTTTTTTCTTTTGAGACGGAGTCTCACGCTGTGGCCCAGGCTGGCGTGCAATGGCACACTCAGCTCACTGCAACCTCCACAAACAAGTTCAAGCAGTTCTCCTGCCTCAGCCTCCCAAGTAGCTGAAACTACAGGCTCGATTCACCACACCCGGCTAATTTTTTGTATCTTTAGTAGAGACTGGGTTTCACCTTGTTGGACAGGATGGTCTCCATTGCCTGAGCTCGTGATCCTCCAAGCTCAGCCTCCCAAGGTCCTGGGATTACAGGCGTGAGCCACTGCGCCCGACCATGGCTTCTGTTTAACAATTGCTTAAGATGTTTTTCAGATCCTGAATTCTAGCACAACAGCGGATGCCAACCAGTTTGAAGACCCCAACAGAAGAAAGGAAATGAGCATGAGAATACAGTTTGTTTATTTCCCTGCCCCATGACTTTACCCTGCACCCTTCCATCAGCCAGCAATCTCCACATGTCAGCCCACTCCAAAGCATTTAAAAAACACCATCCCAAAATTTCTTGGAAAGATGAATTTGGCCAGGCACGGTGGCTCACACCTGTAATCCCAGCACTTTGGGAGGCCGAGGTGAGTGGATCACTTGAGGTCTGGAGTTCGAAACCAGCCTGACCAACAAGGTGAAACCCCATCTCTACTAAAAATACGAAAATTAGCCAGTGTGGTGGTGCAGGCCTGTAGACCCAGCTACTGGGGAGGCTGAGGCAGGAGAATCACTTGAACACAGGAGGTGGAGGTTGCAGTGAGCCGAGATCATGCCATTGCACTCAGGCCTGGGTGATGGAGTTAGACTCCATCTCAAAAAAAAAAAAAAGAAAGATAAATTTGAGGTTTCCTCCCATCTCCTGGTTCAGTGGCCTTACAATTAAACCTCTTTTTCTGCTGTAACATGTGTCTCTGCATATTGACTCACCAGGCACTTTGGGCAACAGACCTATCGATATAGGAGTTAAGAAGAAATTACTTAGGCAGATAGCAAGGGCATGGGAGTCCTCAGTAAGGCTTTTTTTTTTTTTTTTTTTTTTTTTTTTTGAGCTACATTCTTGCTCTGTGGCCAACTGGAGTTCAGTGGCACCATCTCAGCTCACTGCAATCTCTGCCTCCCTGGTTCAAGTGATTCTCTTGCCTCAGCCTCCTGAGTAGCTAGGATTACAGGTGTGCACCACCACTCTCAGCTAATTTTTGTATTTTTAGTAAAGGCAGGGTTTCACCATGTTGGCCAGGATGGTCTCAGTCTTCTGAGTTCGTGATCCACCCACTTTAGCCTCCCAAAGTTCTGGAATTACAAGCGTGAGCCACCGCTCCCAGCCAAGGCTATTCTTTTTAATGAAAAGCAGCCCCAAATCACTTTCTAACAAAGAGCAGCCTGCCAGCTGGGAGCCTGCACAGGTGAACGTCAGCAGGAGTGCAAAATTATGACTGAGACAGTGAAAGAGATCTAACTCAAGTGATTCCATCTTGCTTCTAACCTCCAAGCTGTCTTTGTTCATTCCTGGGCGTAGGCCGAACTGACTTTGGGAGAAACTTCGTTTGTAGCTTATAGTTTAAACAAAGACGGTAGCAGCCCTTTCCCAAAGCAGACTTCATTCTTGCCCGGGAACTAGACTAACATTAGCCACGGGATTAGAAATTATGGTTTAGGAGATCAGTGCTTGAAATATTTTGATGGATCAGGTGGTGCCATCCAAATGAATAAACTGGCTTGTCTGAGCTTGTGGCCCCCACACAGGAACTGACTCAGGGCAAGAAGACTGCTTTGACTCCCTGTGATTTCATCCCTGACCCATCAGCACCCCTGCCTTACTGACTCCCCTGCAACCCACCAAGTTATCCTTAAAAAGTCTGCTCCCCTGGGCCAGGCACAGTGGCACATGCCTGTAATCCCAGCACTTTGGGAGGCCGAGGCCAGTGGATCAGCTGAGGTCAAGAGTTCGAGACTAGCCTGACCAACATGGTGAACCTTGTCTCTACTAAAAATACAAAAAAAAGGCCAGGTGAAGTGGCTCATGCCTGTAATGCCAGCACTTTGGGAGGCCAAGGCGGGCTGATCACAAGGTCAAGAGATAGAAACCATCCTGGTCAACATGGTGAAACCCCGTCTCTACTAAAATACAAAAATTAGCTGGGTGTGGTGGCGCGCACCGGTAGTCCCAACTACTCGGGAGGCTGAGGCAGAAGAACTGGTTGAACCTGGGAGGCGGAGGTTGCAGTGAGCCAAGATTGTGCTGCTGCACTCCAGCCTGGTGCCTGGTGACACAGCAAGACTCTGTCTTTTTTCTTTTTTTTTTTTTTTCTCTTTTTATTTAGCCCACAACAAACATCATAAGGACTCTGTCTCAAAAAAAAAAAAAAAAAAAAATTAGCTGGCCATGGTGGTGCACACCTGTAGTCCCAGATACTCAGGGAGGCTGAGGCAGGAGAATCATGCTTGAACCCAGGAGACCCAGGTTGCAGTGAGCCAAGATTGCACCACTGCACTCCAGCCTGGGTGACAGGGGAGACTCCATCTCCAAAAAAAAAAAAAAAAAAGAACAGGCGGAGAACGGTACTGTCTCCCAGAGTGCTGGGATTACAAGCATAAGCCACCACACCTGCCAGGTGGCCCTATTGTTTGTTTGTTTGTTGAAACAGGGTCTTGCTCTGTCATCCAAGATGGAGTGCAGTGCTGTGATCACTGCTCACTGCAGCCTCGACCTGCTGAGGCTCAAGTAATCCTCTCACTTTGGCCTCCCAAGTAGCTGGGACTGCAGGCACACACCACCATGTCCTGCTAACTTTTTGTATTTTTTGTAAAGACGAGGTTTCACTATGTTGCTCAGGCTGGTCTCGAACTCCAGAGCTCAAGTGATCCACCTGCCTCGGCCTCTCAAAGTGCTGGGACTACATACATGAGCCATCGTGCCAGCCACTTGGCTGGTTCTTCTGGCTCCAGCCCCACTCTCCAAGGGTCACCGCATTAGCATGAACTCAGGTATGGTGAAGACGGGTTCATTATGATAACAAAAGATGCTCCTCTCCCCCTCATCACTCAGGAAACTCCAAAGGTTGTAGAAGGTCTGTGCCAGGAACTGAGAGGAACACCAAATATACGTTTCTTGTGATATGACAGTAGCACAGTCTGTCTCTGTTACCCCGTTATGTGACCATTATGTAACCCATTGTATAACCATCAAGATGATACAGCATCACTGTTACTTGGGGGCCCATTCAAACTACATCTCCCAGCTTGACTCTTTTTTTTTTTTTTTTTGAGATGGAGTCTCTCTCTGTCACCCAGGCTGGAGTGCAGTGGTGCAATCTCAGCTTACTGCAACCTCTGCCTCTCAGGTTCAAGTGATTCTCCTGCCTCAGCCTCCTGATGTTACAGTGAACTCCAAGTTTCTCTTCAGAGAATCAGTATGTCAGTATGTGCAGCTCTCTTATTCTTTAATTCTCTATTTTAAAGTTTAACTTCCTTGTAATTCCAGTAAACAACCTTCTCCACCAGTTCTAATCAATAGTTCACATCTATTCCCCCCCAGCCCCGACTCCATCCTGACTCATCCCAGTCACCTGCTTTGGTCACCTGCTCCACTCACCTCCTCCAATCACCTTCTTTGACCTAGGTCACCCCTGGCTACCTGCTCTGACCCACCCCTAACCGTCCTTCCCACCAAAACACCCACCCACCCTGCCACTCCAGCTTGGACCCCTACTCTTTTTAAAATAGCCAATCAGGATGAGTCTAGCTTGTGCGGTGTAACCCTAGCCAATAGAGGAATGACACAGCAGTAGGGACGACCCACATCAGGCATAAGTACCCCTTCCCCCCTTGTCCAAGTGTGCGGCCACCATTGCTCCATCTGTGTGCCACACCCCTCTATAGAAGTAAATTGCCTTGCTGAGAGGATTCATCTTCAAGTGCTATTTCTTTTGCAGCATCGAAATTTTACTTATAACACCGAGTAGCTGGGATTACAGATTCCCACCACCACACCCAGCTAATTTTTTTTATTTTTTATTGTTAGTAGAGATGGGATTTTACAGTGTTAGCCAGAATGGTCTCGATCTCCTGACCTTGTGATCCGCCCACCTCAGCCTCCCAAAGTGCTGGGATTACGGGTGTGAGCCGCCGCACCCGGCCTTGTTTTTTTTTAACCAAGAAGTATTTTTTTAAAAAATCAAATCATGCATCTTGATTTGGGAGTTCAGATACTTTGGTCACCATAGCTGTGGGACACGTCATGTAACACGTAACTATCTGTAAAATGAACAAATTGGACACCTGGTGGCTCTGGTCCCTTCCTGTGCTAATAGTCCTGGACTCCAAGCCCACACACTGGAAAGGTTGCAGTCCTGGCTCTATTTCTTGCTAGCTGGGTACCCAAACAAGCTAAATAAGCTTTTGGTGCCTCAGTTGTCTCATCTAAAAAATGGTGGTGATTGCAAGGTGCGGTGGCTCATGGCTGTAATCCCAGCACTTTGGGAGGCCAAGATGGGTGGATTGCCTGAGGTCGGGAGTGCAAGACCAGCCTGACCAACATGGAGAAAAACCATCTTTACTAAAAATACAAAATTAGCCAGGCATGGTGGTTAATGCCTATAATCCCAGCTACTCTGGAGGCTGAGGCAGGAGAATTGCTTGAACCCAGGAGGCAGAGGTTGCAGTGAGCCGAGATTACACCACTGTGCTCCAGTCTGGGCAACAAGAGCGAAACTGTGTCTCAGACCAAAAAAAAAAAAGGTTAAATGGTAAACTCTCTGTTATGTATATTTTGCCATGACTTGAAAAAAAAAAGTATTAGCTGTTGTGGGCTAGGTGTGGCAGCTCACGCCTCTATTCCCAGCACTTAGGGAGGCCAAGGCAGTTGCATCACTTGAGGTCAGGAATTTGAGATCAGCCTGGCCAACATGTGAAACCCCGTCTCCACTAAAAATACAAAAATTAGCTGGGCGTGGTGGCGAGCTCCTGTAATCCCAGCAACTCAGGAGGCTGAGGCAGTAGAATCACTTGAACTCAGGAGGCTGAGGTTGCAGTAAGCCGAGTTTGCACCACTGCACTCCAGCCTGGAAGACAGAGCTAGACTCTGTCTCAAAAAGGAAAAAAAAAAGTATTAGCTGTTGTGATCTCTAGTCTCAGATACTGTTATCAAGCTGCCAGATGTGCACTGTAAAGCAAAAGTAAAATTCTGAGGCCCCAGACCATCTGAATGGACTTCCTTCTCTGCCTGGGCGCTCTTAAAATTTAACCTGAGAGGCCTGGTGTGACACATGCCTGTAATCCCAGCTACTTGAGAGGCTGAGGCAGAGAATTGCTTGAACCCAGGAGGCAGAGGTTGCAGTGAGCTGAGATTGTGCCACTGCACTCCAGCCTGGGCGACAGAGTGAGACTCTGTCTCAAAAGAAAAAAATTAACCTGAAGAGACTGCTTCAGGGCATGATGAGAAATGGGGGTCCATCATGCCTCATATACCTCCCCAGCATTAAAATCAACACAGACCTGGTAAGAAGCATTTATAATCTATTCTCTCTGAAGCCTGCTACCTGAAGACTTTCTCTGCACAATAAGAACTTTGGTCTCCACAACCTTTTTCTCCGCAAAGGAAACCCAGATATTTCCTTTCTATTGATCCTAGGTCTTTTTTTTTTTCTTGAGACAGAGTCTAGCTCTGTTGCCGAGGCTGGAGTGCAGTGGCACAGTCTCGGCTCACTACAACCTCTGCCTCCCAGGTTCAAGCGATTCTCTTGCCTCAGCCTCCCAAGTAGTTGGGACTACAGTCGTGTGTCACTATGCCCAGCTAATTTTGTATTTTTGGTAGAGACAGGTTTCACCATGTTCGCCAGGCTAGTCTCGAACTCCTGACCTCGGGTGATCCACCCCCCTCAGCCTCCCAAAATGCTGGGATTACAGGCGTGAGCCACCGCACCTGGCCTGGACCCCTCGCTTCTGAAAACATTGCTGCTTCATTCAGATTCCATGATGTCTGATCTTGTTCTAGTCTTCCTGGTTCAGTGGGTAGGAATTGTTGGTTTGGGTATTGGGTGTTGTTAGAGGTTAAGTTTTCTTTTTTTCTTTTTTTTTTTTTTCTGAGACAGAGTCTTGCTCTGTCACCCAGGCTGGAGTACAGTGGCACGATCTCGACTCACTGCAATCTCTACCTCCCAGGTTCAAGCGATTCTCCTGCTTCAGCCTCCCAAGTAGCTGGGATTACAGGCGTGCACCACTACGCCCAGCTACTTTTTGTATTTTTAGTGGAGATGGGTTTTCACCCTGTTGGCCAGGCTGGTCTCAAACTCCTGACCTCGTGATCCATCTGCCTCAGCCTCCCAAAGTGCTGGGATTACAGGCGTGAGCCACCTCGCCCAGCCTGAGGTTAAGTTTTCTATTTGGCATGCCCAGGCTACAGGACTTACAGTTTGGGGCTCTGTTATACCTAAAAAGTAACTCAACATTTTGCTACCAACAGAGTAGACCCAGTTTGGGCTGCTCCTGTGGTGACAATATCTGAAGGGTTTCTCTAGAGAGCAGAGTCCAAACAATGCAACGATTGCTACTTACCCTGTCACTGGCATCTGTGGCTCAAATTGTGCTACCCCTTGCACCTTCTCAGTCACCTGAGAAGCAAGTTATATTTCCCCCTTTAAATCCAATCCTATCTTTGTCATACGGAATAGAGAGCCTTGATGGTGTTTTAGAGTAAAGGAAAGCTGGAGGACAAGGAATGAGAGCTCTAAGGAGACGGGCCCTCTGGGTTCTGCTGGAACCCCAGCTGCAGCTCCCAGCCCTTGCCGTCCTAACCCTGGAGCTACTGCACTGGAAAACAGTTTCCCCAGAAGCTGGACACCTAATGGGGTGCTACAGAAGTGGGTTCTTCGTTGGGGTCCTCTCAGATTAGCACCAGGTGAATGGCAAATCCAGGAGCAGCGATGCCAAGACCCCCTACTTGTTGAGTCTGAAGGCCCTTGGGCCCCATTTGTGCCCCCAGCAAAACCATATCAAGGCAGCAGAATAGGGTCAGGGTAAACCGAGGGTTTAGATAGAAGCAAAAGAACAGTAGGTGCAGCCAGTTCTGGGCACGATTAGGCAGCACACAGGTCACATCGTCGCCCCTGTGATGGCAAGACAGAAGTTTTTTTGTTTTTTTGAGACAGAGTCTCTGTCACCCAGGCTGGAGTGCAGTGGCATGATCTCGGCTCACGGCAACCTCTGCCTCCCAGGTTCAAGCAATTCTCCTGCCTCAGCCTCCTCAGTAGCTGGGATCACAGGCGTGCACCACCATGCCCAACTAATTTTTGTATTTTTAGTAGAGACAGGGTTTCACCATGTTGACAAGGATGGTCTCAATCTCTTGACCTTGTAATTGGCCCACCTCAGCCTCCCAAAGTGCTGGGATTACAGGTGTGAATCACTGCACCCGGCTAAGACAGAGGTTTTTACCTCAGCCTGATTGTGGGCTGAGCCTCCACTTCAGCCTCTGATTGGTCACAGGCCAATCCTTCATAGGGTGTAACAAATTGGAGGCCTCGAGGCCGGGCGCAGTGGCTCATGCCTGTAATCCCAGCACTTTGGGAGGCTAAGGTATAAGGTAGGTGGATCACAAGGTCAGGAGTTCGAGATCAGCCTGGACAAGATGATGAAACCCTGTCTCATAAAAAAAAAAAAAAAGAAATAAAAAGTAAAACCAAATTGGAGGTCTCTAAAGGGCACCTAGTGGTGTTTCCAAAATCCTTTTAACCTAATAAAAACGCTTACATGAGGGGAGCTGGCTTTTGCGCTGCTTGCTCAAGCCCACGCCTACTGTGTGGAACTTACTTCTGCTTTAATAGATCTGTGCTTCCGTTACTCTGCTCGCTTGCTGCTTTGTTTGTCTTTTGTTGTTTCGTTCTTCCGTTGCTTTGTGTGTTGTGTTCAGTTCTTTGTTCGACATGCCCGGAACCTGGACAACTCACAGTCGAGACCTTCCACCCAGTAACGGTTTTGCTTTGGGAGCCACAGGAGGTGAGGGCCAACAGGCCTGTGTCTTGGCAGGTGATTCTTACTTACAGCCTGGCCCAGTAAAACGCCAGAACAAGGGCTCTGTCATTGGCCTTCACCGAAGGAATCAGGTTTTGTTTAATAAATCTACTGAAGGCATCCTACCAGCAAGACACAAAAGCAGTGCTACTCAACCTTGGCCCGGTCAGGACCCCCTTCGGGAGCTTAAAAAATGCTGTTGCCTGAGTCCAAACCCAAGAGATTCTTTTAATTTGAGAAGGAGTCTAGCTCTGTCTTCCAGGCTGGAATGCAGTGGTGCAATCTCGGCTCACTGCCACCTCTGCCTCCCAGGTTCAAGTGATGCTCTTGCCTCAGTCTCCCGAGTAGTTGGGATCACAGACATGCACCACCACGCTTGGCTAATTTTGTATTTTTAGTAGAGATGGGGTTTCTCCATGTTGGTCAGGCTGGTCTCGAACTCCCGACCTCAGGTGATCTGCCCACCTTGGCCTCCCAAAGTGCTGGGATTACAGGCATGAGCCATCTCGTCCGGCCAGTACTGGGATTTTTTAAAAGTTCTCCAGGTGAGTCTAGCATGCTAGCCACTGCTGGCTCTAAAGACTCAAATAAGAAGACTATGCCCTCCGTGAGCAAGGTCGGGGCTGTCACAGAGGGAGATTTTTACAAAGAGGTAAGGAAGGCCGGACACAGTGGCTCAAGCCTGTGATCCTAACTCTTTGGGAGGCCAAGGCAGGCAGATCACCTGCCTTGAGGTCAGATGAGGTCGGGAGTTCAAGATCAGCCTGGACAACATGGCTAAACCCTGTCCCTACTAAAAGTACAAAAATTAGCCAGGTGTGGTGGTGGACACCTGTAATCCCAGCTACTCAGGAGGCTGAGGAAGGAGAATTGCTTGAACCTCGGATGTGGAGGTTGCAGTGAGCCGAGATCTCGCCACTGCACTCCAGCTTGTGTGATAAGAATGAGACTCTGTCTCAAAAAAAAAAAAAAAAAGAGGTAAGGAAGCCCCAGGCACTGTAGAAGTGTAGAAGTGTTGATCTCACTGGGGAAGGACATGGACTATTCTGCTGTTTCCTGTAGCCAAGAGCCATCACAATTGTTTGGTCTGTGCACACACAATGACGTGAAGACTCTGCCTTACAGACTGAAAACATGGTTTTTTGTGTTACATAAAATAGTTCCGCAAATGGTCGCTTTTCTGCCAGTCATGGTGTCTGGGCTTTCTGCTTTGGCTTGTCTTGTAACTGTCGACAGGGGTGTGGTCAAAACAAACCTTCTACATCCCGTAGGTGTCTGCTGACTGCAGCTTCCCTGATGTAATAACAAAGCTGTCAGATGTGTTTCTTCACACCATGAAGTCTGCAGTCCCTACTGTTTTGAAATCCATGTACGGTAAGACACTGACTCACTTCCCTTAGCCTACCCAGTTCTGCCGCTTTCTGGATCAGCAAACCCTGTGGGCACCTCCCACTCCAGAGCTCACTGAAACTGTCAGGCTTACCCGCAAGGGCCTGGGATTCTAAATTTCACTCTCCCACTCTTGGGGGTAAGGGGAAAGCTGTATAGGCATTGAGGGGACATTTCTGTGCTTTGATACTTACATGTCCTTCATAGGAAAGGACATATAAATAAATACAAACTGTGGTTAATCCTAATTAACCCCTAATTCAGCGTTTGAGGACAGAATGAAGGTCTATTAATTTTTTCTAAAAAGAAAAGAAATTAGAAAGGAATATTTCTCTCAATTGTGTAGAATAGTTGGACGAGGTGAACATTCTCCTGGATGGCTCTGTCATGAACTAGTTTTTGTTCACTCATTCAAGACAAATCAACTGCCAAACGCTGCTCCAGACTCCTGAAAATATGATCACAGCAAGGCAGGTACAGACCATGCCTCTCCATGGAACTTACCAAGACGTGTGCTTGGGGAGAGCACCGCCTGTCTTTGGACTGTTTGTTTCTTAATTAATTAGCAATAACTGACACTCAGGGAGCCCTTCCCACGTGCCAGTTTCTGTGCTAAACTCTTGCTTTGCACTCCCTTTAAAAATAGTTGTTTTTTGGCTGGGCATGGTGGCTCACATCTGTAATCCCAGCACTTTGGAAGGCCGAGGTGGGTGGATCACCTGAGATTAGGAGTTCGAGACCAGCCTGACCAACATGGAGAAACCCTGTCTCTACTAAAACTACAAAATTAGCCGGTGTGGTGGTACACACCTCTAATCCCAGCTACTCTGGAGGCTGAGGCAGGAGAATTGCTTGAACCTGGGAGGCCAAGTTGAGGTGAGCCGAGATCTCGCCATTGCACTCCAGCCTGGGCAATGAGTGAAATTCCATCTCAAAAAAAAAAAAAAAAAAAAAAAAGACTGCCCCCCACTTCAAAGTCCAGTTACAACTGTAGACCATTCCTACTTCTGACTGACCACAGAACTCAGGGAAACATTTTCCTGGTTTATTATAAAGTATATTGCAAATGATACAGATGAAGAGGTACACAGGATGATGTATAGGGGAAGGGATGTAGAACTTCATGCCCTCTCTGGGCACATTACCCTCCCAGCACCTCCAGACATTCAGAACTGAGGCTCTCCAAACCCAGTCCTTTTGGATTTTTACAGAGGCCTCATCACTTAGGCATGATTGATTAAATTGATGGGCTATTGGTGATTAACTCTACTCTCAGCTCCTGTCCCCACCCCAGAGATTGGTGGGGCAGGGGGCAGTGCAGCTGAAAGTTCCAAGCTTCTAACCATGGCTTGGTGTTTCTGGTGACCAGAAAGCCCAGCAAGAGTCACTTCATTAGAACAAAAGAAACTTCTATCAAACACCCAGGAAATTCTAAGGGTTTGAGGTGCTCTGTGCCAGGAACTGGGGGGCAGAGACCAAATTTTTATTATGTCACAATATCACACCTGCTTTCCCAAGCTAGTCTCTGCAATGAAGAGCATCTTCATCATGTGTCTTTAGGCCCCTATGTGATATGTGTGTGTGTGTGTGTGTGTGTGTGTGTGTGTGTGATTCCCATGAGTGGATTATTGGTTGTGTACCAGACATATAGACAGTCTGGCAAGTAAGGCAGCTTGCTGTGCAGAATGTCCATACCACCTACCCTTGACCAGCAATACCATAGGGCACTTAAACCCACCATCCCTACCCCACTTGGCATTATCTAGCTTTATCATTTTTGCCAAATAGGTGGAAAACAATATCTCATTGTTAGGTTAATATGCAATTACTTTATGACCAAGGAACATCTTTCACCTGTTTATGTAACCTTTTAGGTTCTTAATCTGCAAATTGCCTGTTCATACTCATTGCCCATTTTCCCACTGGGGTCTCTCTTTCTCATTTATGGAAATTTCCTTGTATATTTTAAATTAGTCTCTTTTTGGCTGCAGATATTGCAATATCTTCTCCTGATCTCTCATCTGTTTGTTACTTTTGACCATTGTGTGCTTTGTTTTACAGAAATCCTTTATTTAGGGAAGATCAAATTAATCCATTTTATGGCTCATGATTGAACTTGTAATGTTTTTTGAGGAGTCTTTCCTCACCTCTAATCCAAAAGGGAATTATCTTACAGAGTCTCTGTTAACGTCATCACATATATTTCCCAGTTTGGGCTTCAGTTTATCGGAATCCTGCCTGTAAGTTGTGTTTATCAGGGATCCAGTTTTGTTTGTTTTTGCTTGATTTACCCACTGAAACTTTGTAACGGCTCTCCACAGCACAGGTAGAAACTGACAGGAAGAGGGTCAAAATGCTAGCAAGTGGCAGAGCTCAAATCCGATTTTGTTTCTTCGAATGTTAAATAGCTGGGCCATATTATAAGTCTTTAGGAAGAGGGGGCAGCTATAAAGCCCAGGGTGCACACATAGATTCACCAGAGCAGGTATTAGTAATTACTTAGTCAATGGGTGAGGCTCTTGAGTCTGTCTCTTGGACTCAGTTTAATAAGAAATGTCAGAGAACTTCAGAAATAACCACACCCCAAATCCTACTGAAGGGGCTTCAGTAGGAAGCCCCTTCCCATCTCTGACTGCTCCACCATGAAGCTCTTCAGAATAAACTCTCCTCCCTCAACTTAGGGCCTCCCTCTACTTCCTGTCCTAATCTCTTGTGCTTATGAATTTTTTTTTTTTTTTTTTTTTTGAGCCAGAGTCTTGCTCTATTGCCCAGACTGAAGTGCAATGGCATGATCTCAGCTCACCACAACCTCCACCTCCCAGGTTCAAGGGATCCTCCTGCCTCAGCGCCCCCACCCCACCAAGTAGCTCAGACTACAGGCACCTGCCACCATGCCCAGCAAATTTTTGTATTCTTATTAGAGATGGGGTTTCACCATGTTGGCCAGGATGATCTCGATCTCTAACCTCGTGATCCACCTGCCTTGGCCTCCCAAAGTGCTGGGATTGCAGGTGCAAGCCACTTTGCCAGGCAGAAAATCAGCCTTTTAATTGGCAAGTCCCAGAAGAGGAGGCCTAGACAGTTAAACCCCAGGCCTGGGGGGGGACATCTTGTACCTTGGTCCCTGGAACATTGGAGGAAGTAGGTATTTGAGGCCATTATTAGGGTGCTGATACCACGCAGGGCAGGGCTCATAGTCCCTCGAGCCTTTTGTACTTTGCTTTCCTGTTGAAGTTAGAGAGAGCTAACTACACTTAGTACAAGCACAGGAGTGGCAATCCAGGACTCAGGAAGGCCAGCTCTGACATCCTGGCTCGAATAGATGTCCTCCCTGGGCTTCTGGCTCCCATTTTAAGAAATCATATCAGTCAGACATGTTATGGCTCACACCTATAATCCCAGCTATAATCCCAGCACTTTGGGAGGCCGAGGTGGGAGGATCACTTGAGCTCGGGAGTTCGAGACCAGGCTGAGCAACAAAGTGAGACCCCATTTCTACAAAAAATAAAATAATTAGCTGGGTGTCTTAATGCATATCTGTAGTCTCAACCAC
The DNA here is from genome assembly GCA_036589455.1 of Ateles fusciceps. Lineage (NCBI taxonomy): Eukaryota > Metazoa > Chordata > Mammalia > Primates > Atelidae > Ateles > Ateles fusciceps. The sequence goes on along the minus strand of JAZHEH010000681.1, from coordinate 23,142,981 downwards.
TTAGGAGGCTGAAGTGAGAGGATCACTTGAGCCCCAGAGACTGAGGCTGCAGTGAACTATGATGGCACCACTCTACTCCAGCCTGGGTGACAGAGTGAGAGCCTGTCTCAAAAAAATAGAAAAAGGAATAATGGCATCAGTCCACCATCTTGTCTCACTGCCATCCGAGACTCAGACATGGCTTTCAAATTCCTATTAAATGTTTCTTTCTAAGAAACTAGATTGGTCATCCTCTTTCTTTGGCCTCTCAGCTTCCTTAGACTCTGGGGATAGGTTTTCATAGGCGTATCCCCTACAGAGCATGTGGCAAGCCAGCTGGGCCAGGAGCTGAGAGATCAAAAAATAGGTGAAGAGGGCCAGGCGCAGTGGTTCATGCCTGTAATGTCAGCACTTTGGGAGACCAAGTCGGGCAGATCACAAGATCAAGAGATTGAGACCATCCTGGCCAACATGGTGAAACCCCATCTCTTCTGAAAATACAAAAATTTGCTGGACCTTGTGATCTGCATCTGTAGTCCCAGCTACTCAGGAGGCTGAGGCAGGAGAATCACTTGAACCTGGGAGGCAGAGGTTGCAGTGAGCCAAGATAGCACCACTGCACTCCAGCCTGGCAACAGAGTGAGACCGTGTCTCAAAAATAAATAAATAAATAAAAGAAATCAGTGAAGGGAATGAATCAACTGTTGGGAAAATCTCAGGGTGGTCAATCACTTTCTTTCCTTTTTTTCTTTTTTTTTTTTTTTGAGTCAGGGTCTCACTCTGTTGCCCAGGCTAGAATGCAATGGCACCATCATAGCTCACTGCAGCCTTCATCTCCTGGGCTCAAGTGATCCTCCCACCTGTTATAAGTAGAATCTTGGATGCCACAGAAGAAGTAGAACATTTTCTCAGCAAGGCAATTTACTTCTATAGAAGGGTGCGGCTCACAGATGGCACGATGGCGAGTGCACACCTGGACAAGGAGGGAAGGGGTACTTATGCCTGACAGGGGTCGCCCCTACTGCTGTCTCATTCCCCTATTGGCTAGGGTTAGATCACACAAGCTAGACTAATCCCAACTGGCTATTTTAAAGAGAGCAGGGGTCCAAGCTGGAGTGGCAGGGTGGGTGTTTTGGCGGGAAGGACGGTTATAGGTGGGTCAGGGCAGGTAGCCAGGGGTGACCTAGGTCAAAGAAGGTACTGGAGCAGGTGACCGGGATGAATCAGGACGGAGCCGGGGGCTGGAGGAACAGATGTGAACTACTTATTAGAACTGGTGGAGAAGGTTGGGCGCGGTGGCTCACACCTATAATCCCAGCACTTTGGGAGGCTGAGGCGGGTGGATCACAAGGTCAAGAGATCAAGACTATCCTGGTCAACATGGTGAAACCCCATCTCTACTAAAAATACAAAAATTAGCTGGGCGTGGTGGTGCATGCCTGTAGTCCCAGCTACTCGGGAGGCTGAGGCAGGAGAATTGCTTGAACCCAGGAGGCAGAGGTTGCGGTGAGCCGAGATCGTGCCACTGCACTCCAGCCTGAGTAACAAGAGCAGAACTCCATCTCAAAAAAAAAAAAAAAAAAAAAAACTGGTGGAGAAGGTTGTTTACTGGAACGACAAGGAAGTTAAAGTTTAAAATAGAGAATTAAAGAATAAGAGAGCTGCACATGCTGACATACTGATTCTTTGATGAAGAAAAACTTGGGGTTCACTATATCCAACACACCTGAGTGTCCTGAATAGCTGGGACTACAGGTGTGCACCACCATGCCCAATTAATTTTTTAAACTTTTTGTAGAGATAAGATCTCACTATGTTCCCCAAACCAGTATTGAACTCCAGGGCTGAAGGGATCATCCCACCTTGGCCTCTCAAAGTGCTGAAATTTCAGACATGAGCACTGTGCCCGGTCGGGTCGCCTTAATGTGGAGTGGTGTGATTCACCTTTTATATACTCATAGACCACCATGTGACTATGGGAACGCCCTGAAAATGCCATTGTTGACTGAGAGCCATCCGTCACACAGTGATAAGGAAGGGCAGCCAGCAGTCATTCTGAGATTAGTGACCTGAGCTCAGGCGATTCTCCTGCCTCAGCCTCCCGAGTAACTGGGACTATAGGCGCCTACCACCATGACTGGCTAGTTTTTGTGTTTTTAGTAGAAATGGCATTTCACCATATTGGCCAGGCTGGTCCCAAACTCCTGACCTTGTGATCCTCTTGCCTCAGCCTCCCAAAGTGCTGGGATTACAGGTGTGAGCCACCATGCCCAGCCCTTTTACTTTCATTTTAGCTATCACAGATGGCAATAACCAAGGGATTATAGGTTTAGAGAATTTATTAGTTTTATAAACTAAAAATAAAATCTTAAGCCCCCAACCAACTAAACAAACCCTCTTGGCCAAGGTGATACCAGAGAAACCCGGAAGACGGAATTCCTGACCGTGACAGGAAGGGGAGGCCAGACATGCCTCATGGACCCTCTCTCCCTTTGGAGTTTAGTGAAAAATTATGCCAGGGCAACAGATGTATCTCTGAGACCTCTGGTTACCAAGAAGATAGTCAGTGTCGGGGGAAGCCAAAACCACCTAACTACCGACACCAGAGGGCACAGTGTGACGCTCTGTTCCACGATGTAGGTCCTCAAATCTACAATCCACTCGAGATTCGTGTATCAGCTCCTCGAGGAACCTTCACTAAAATGGATTGTGAGAGTAACTCATTTGGAAGCAATATCTTTGGTTTTAAATGCTGTAGAGTGGAAAAAACATGTTTGTGTTACCAGAAAGGGGTCTCAGTCTAGACTCCAAGAAAGGGTTCTTGGACCATTCACAAGAAAAAATTTAGGGCAAGTCCATAGAGTATATTGAAAGCAAGTTTATTAAGAAAGTAAGCCCGGGCGCAGTGGCTCATGCCTGTAATCCCAGCACTTTGGGAAGCTGAGGGGAACAGATCACCTGAGGTCGGGAGTTTGAGATCAGCCTGACCAACACGGAGAAACCCCGTCTCTACTAAAAATACAAAATTAGCTGGGCGTGGTAGCACATGCCTGTAATCCCAGCTGCTAGGGAGGCTGAGCAGAAGAATCGCTTGAACCCAGGAGGTGGAGGTTGCAGTTAGCCGAGATCGCACCATTGCACTCTAGCCTGGGCAACAAGATCAAAACTCTGTCCCAAAAAAAAAAAAAAGTAAAGGAATAAAAGAATGGCTATTCTATAGGCAGAGAAGCAGCTTGAGCTGCTCGACTGAGAGTAATAGTTACTTCTTGACTATAAGCTAAACAGCAGGTGGATTATTCATGAGTTTTCCCGGAAAGAGGTGAGCGATTTCCAGAACTCAGGGTTACCATATACGGTAACTTCCTGATGTTGCAATGGCATTTGTAAACTGTCATGGCGCTGGTGGGAGTGTCTTTTAGCATGCTAATGATTATAATTAGCACATAATGAGCTGTGAGGATGACCAGAGGTCACTTTGTTGCCATCTTGGTTGTGGTGGGTTTCAGCCTGCTTCTTTACTGTAGCCTGTTTAATAAACAAGGTCTTTGTGACCTGTATCTTGTGCCGACCTCCTGTCTCATCCTGTGACTTGGAATACCTGACCTCCTGGGAATGCAGCCCATCAGGTCTCAGTCTTATATTACCCAGCTCCTATTCAAGATGGAGTTGCTCTGGTTGGAACGCCTCAGCCTCCTGAGTAGCTGGGACCACAAGTGCCTGCCACCATGACTGGCTAATTTTTTTTCTTTTGTAGATTCAGACTAGTCTCAAATTCTTATGCTAAGTGATTCGCTTGCCTCAGCCTCCCAAAGTGCTGGGGTTACAGGGGTGAGCTGCCACACCCGGTCTTGTTTTTGTTATTGAAGGCATTCACCCAGGGGAGAGGCCCGAGCTGTCTTCCTGGTTCATCTCCAGGAGCAGGGAAAAGAGAATTTGTAGCCCCAGGGGCCCGTGGGCAGATCCTTTCTTGGCTCACTCTATGGAAGGTTCCAGGAAAGCTGGCAGGCATGGTGTGCACTGGGCATTTCCCTGCACCTCAGCCTCCCAGGGAACCAGGGAGGAATCCTAGAAAAGCCTTTCCAGAGCGCAGGACTCCCCGGGCTCCGGAATCCCTCCTACAGTGCCAAGCCTGGCCTCCGTGCTGGCTGCCCCAGCAGCAGGAAAACAGGAAGCAAGAGGGGGATGGGGGACTGGGGGGAGTACTTGAGGTGGAGGGGGAGTACTTGAGGTGGAGGGGGGAGTCAGCTGGCAGCAAAGCCATGGTCCTTGGAACGTGGGATCCTTTCCTTACTCTGCATTGCTCACAGCAGAATCTTAGTCCCCAGCCCCCCACCCCCCACTAGTCCTAGCCCTCAGGAAGCCACATGCCTGGAGGATAGATGCTTGCAGTATCCTGGCTGTGACACAAAGCCCTCTGTCGCTCTCCTGGATTCCTCACCTGCCAGGATTTACTCATGTTTCTGAGAAGAGGCTCAGAGGTCAGGAGACCTGGGGCAGGAGGCTCCCTGTGAGCACACAGTATCCTATTCATGGATGAGGGCTCAGATTACTTGCCCTAAGGGCGTTGGTTGAGGCACTGAGACACACAGGCAGTTCATAGCAGAGCAGGGACTGGAGTTGGGTCTCTCATCTGAGTCACCATCCATGGCTACTGCCATCTCCCCCCGCCACCAGTGCCCATCAGTGTCAGGGAGTGCTCCCTGGTACTCAGCTCAGGAGAGGCATCTCTGACTCCTCATGTGGCCAAGACCTGGGACCTGGGCCAGGGAAGATCCTCAGGCTCTGTCATAGAAGAGTGAGTATTGGCTTTACCCCAAGTCTTCTCTGTTGGAAACTCCACTCCTCATCTCCAGCTCAACCCCCAGGCAGAGGACTTTTCTCCTCTTCCACCTGAATCTCCAGTTCCAGGAAACAAGCTGGCTCCAAAGGGAGACCTCCCCTTTTTTGAGAACCTGTTAATCTCTAAAGTGGACATGATTGATGGCACAGGAATGCATTCAGTTGCAAGTAACAGAAAACATGGACAACACTGTGGAAAACACATAGTTTTTACATTTCTCATGTAAGAAGATGACAGAGCTCTTCTCTGAGAAAACACCAAATGGGGCCCTGGGATGAGGAACTGCAGCAGTCTCTGCGGAGGCTTCAGCACTGGCAATCTGGGGCCAGGGCCGTGAGAGCTCCAAGGCTGTGGAGCTCTTGGAGGCAAGGCCGAGGATAAGGAGTGGATGCCCGTCACCAAGCTGGCCCGCCTGGTCAAGGACATGACGATCAAGTCCCTGGAGGAGGTCTATCTCTTCTCCCTCCCCATCAAAGAGTCTGATACCATTATTACTTTTTCCTGGGGGCTTTCTCAAGGATGAGGTTTTAAAGATCATGCTGGCTCAGAAGCAGACCTGCGCTGGCCAGCGCACCAGGTTCAAGGCGCTTGTTGCCATTCAGACTGCAATGGCCACATCATTCTGGGTGTGAAGTGCTTCAAGGAGGTAGCCACTGCCATCCAAGGGGCCATCACCCTGGCCAAGCTCTCCATGGTCCCCGGGCACAGACGCTACTGGGGGAACAATATCAGCAAGTCCCACACTGTCCCTTGCAAGGTGACAGGCCACTGTGGCTCTGTGCTAGTACACCTTAACCCTGTGCCTAAGGGCACTGGCATCATCTTGGCCCTGGTGCCAGGAAGGTGCTGATGATAGCTGGTACTGATGACTGCTACACCTTAGCCAGGAGCTGCACTGCCCCCTGGGCACCCTCGCCAAGGCCAGCTTTGATGCCATCTCTAAGACCTACAGCTACCTGACCAGACCTGTAGAAGAAAACTGTATTCACCAAGTCTCCGTACCAGGAATTCACAAGACCCACACCAGAGTCTCTGTGTAGAGGACCCAGGCTCCAGCTGTGGCCACAACATAGAGTTTTTTTTACGAGAAAAAGTTAATTAAGCCTGTTTAAAAAAAAAAAAGTAGGCCAGGCACAGTGTCTAATGCCTGTAATCCCAGCACTTTGGGAGGCCGAGGCGGGTGGATCACTTGAGGTCAGGAGTTCCAGACCAACTTGGCCAATGTGATGAAACCCCGTCTCTACTAAAAACACAAAAATTAGCCAGGCATGGGCTAACAACGTGACTTTGGGTTAACCAAACAAAAGTACTTGCTGTAATTGATCAGCTCTAGGAGTCCTGATTTTGAGCAACCAGACTTGGGAACAAATGTGTTGTATTATTTTGTAAAGACAGGGTTTCACCATGTTGGCCAGACTAGTCTCAAACTCCTGACCTCAGGTGATCCACCCGCCTCAGCCTCCCAAAGTGCTGGGACTATAGGCATGAGCTAGCCCTGGCCGTGTTTTTTATTTATTTATTTTTTCTTTTTTTATTTATTAAAGATGAGGTTTCACCATGTTGGCCAGGCTGGTCTCGAACTCCTGACCTCTAGTGATTCAGCTTCCCAAAGTGCTGGCATTACAGGCGTGAGCCACCACGCCCGGCCCGCGTTTTTTTATTTTTTTAATTTTATTTATTTATTTTTTCAAAACACAGTCTCACTGTGTCACCAGGCTGGAGTGCAGTGGAACAATATTGGCTCACTGCAACATGCCTCCTGGGTTCAAGTGATTCTCCTGCCTCAGCCTCCCAAGTAGCTGGGACTATAGGCACACGCCACCACGCCCAACTAATTTCTGTATTTTTAGTAGAGTCAGGGTTTCACCATGTTGGCCAGGATGGTCTTGATCTCTTGACTTTGTGATCCACTCGCCTCAGCCTCCTAAAGTGTTGGGATTACAGGTGTGAGCCACTGTGCCCAATCCTTTTATTTTTTTAGAGATGGGGTCTCACTCTGTTGTCCAGGTTGGAGGGCAGTGGCACCATTATAGCTCACAGCAGCCTCAACCTCCTGGGCTCAAGCGATCCTTCCACCTCAGACTCCCGAGTAGGTGGAACTTCAGGCATGCGCCAACACACCTGGCTAATTTTTTTTTTTATTTGTAGAGTGAGGTCTGGTTGTGTTGCTCAGGCTGTTCTCAAACTCCTAGACTCAGGCAATCCTCCTGTCTTGGCCTCTCAAAGTGCTGAGATTACAAGTGTGAGCCACCAACTTTTTCTTTTTTATGTGATAACCTGCTTTTTGCCAGCTAAAACTAACTTTCTCTTTCTCAGACTAAAAGCTGTTCAGGCTTTATGTTAGCTTCCTAAGCCGGACAGACTCCATCTTAGCTTCTTCATTTCAGTTATTTTCCCACCATTAAGTATGTAACTAGAGTATGTAGCTGGGGCAGGCTGACACTGGGCACCTCCAGAAATGCATTTGCTGATAAGAGCCAAGTTAAGTGGTACCAGCAGAGCGTGGGAGTGCAGGTGCCATCGAGCGCCCAGAGCCCCTATTATCTGTAAGTTGCATGTCTTTCATGACAGCTTTACCCCTCGCACCTGGCACTGTTTTATTTCTCATGTACTAGTTTATCTTTTAACTTTTTGCTTACTCTGCTTTTGTGAAAAATTTGCTTCAGCTAGGTTCCCCCTCCCTTTTAAAACTAGGGTATAAAAGACCACCTAACTTTTTCTTAGGGGCCGAGAGAATTTTGGGCATTAGCCACCTCTCGGTCGCCGGCATAATAAAGGACTCATAATTCAGTCTCAGAATGTGGCGCGTTCCTTGACTCCCTCGGGCACAACATTTATTGAGGCAAAATTCACATCCCATAAAAGGTACCATTTTAACCAAAGTGTAGAATTCATTTTAAAGCGTAGAATTTATACATTCAAAATGTGGTGCAACCATCACCACCATCTAATCCCAGACCATTTTTATCTCCCTGAAAAGAAACTCCATATCCACTGAGCAGCGACTTCCACTGCCCCTCTCTCCAGTCCCTAGCAACCGCTAACCTGCTGTCTCCATGGATTTGCCTATTCCGAACATTTCGTGTAAATAGAGTCATACAATATGTGGGCTCTTGCATAGATTCAACCATGTGGTAACATCTATCAATACTTCATTTTTGTATGGCTGAAGAAACTCCATGATATGAATAAATACAGCACATTTTGTTTATCCATTCACCAGTTGAAGGCATTTGCGTTGTTTCAAACCTTTGGCTATTATACATAGTGTCAGGCCTCCATGTGCAAGCCCAGACCCAGAAAATCTGAAGTCCTGCCTGCCTCGGCTGATCAACCCCCAACCCCCCCCCACCCCCCCACCCCCGCCTGTGTTTGCCATTATCCTAGATAGCCCAGCGGAGCTTCCCCAGGTTAAGATCGCTCACCCCACCCTGCCATCTTAACTGTTATGATAATGTGAATACTCCTCACCCCACTCTACCATCTTCACTACTCTTACCCCACCCGCCATTGTAACTGAACTTATGGTAATGTATACTCCTTGCCCCTACCCCACCACCATAACTGATCTTACTCTGTAACTTTCCACTGCCCACCCCAAACCTATAAAACCAAGTCCTATCCCACTGCCCTTTGCTGATGCCCTTTCAGCCTCAGCCCACCCACACCCAGGTGAATAAGCAGCCATGTTGCTCACACAAAGCCTGTTTAGGGGGTCTCTTCATTCAAAGTGTGTGTTTTAACACATCATGCTACTGTGAGCATTCAAGTACCAGTTTTTGTTTTCACTTCTTTTGGGTACATACCTAAGAGTGAAATTCCTGGGTCATATGGTAATTCTATGGTTAAGTTTTTGAAGACTGCCAAAAGGTTTTCTACAGTAGCTGTACTATTTTACCAGCAGTGTATGGAGGTTCTAATTTCTTCACATCCTCAACAACACTTGTTATTTTCAGCATTTTTAGTTATAGCCATCCTAGTGGGTGGAAAGTGGCATCTCATTGTGGTTTTTCTGGTTTTTTTTTTTTTTTTTTTTGAGACAGAGTCTCGCTCTGTCGCCAGGCTGGAGTGCAGTGGCACAATCTCAGCTCACTGCAATCTTTGCTTCCCGGGTTCAAGTGATTCTCCTGCCTCAGCCTCCCAAGTAGCTGGGACTACAGGCATGCACCACCACTCCCAGCTAATTTTTTGTATTTTTAGTAGAGATGGGGTTTCACCACGTGGGCCAGGATGGTCTCCATCTCTTGACCTTGTGATCTGCCCCTCCTCGGACTCCCAGAATTGCTGGGATTACAGGTGTGAGCTTATTGTGGTTTTTATTTGCACTTCCCTAAGGACTGATGATGTTGAGCACCATGTTTATTGACCATTTGCAGATCTTTTGTGGAGAAATGTACAATCGAGCCCTTTGCTCATTTGTTTGTTTGTTTGCTTTTAATTGCTGAGTTTTAACAGTTCTTTTTGTATTCTGGATCCTAGAGCCTTATCAGATATATGACTTGCAAATATTTTTCCCATGCTGCGGGTTAGCGCTTCACTTTCGTGATAGTGGTCTTTGATGCACAAAAGCTTTAGATACTGATGAAGTCCATTTTTTCTTTTGTTACTTGCTTGTACTTTTGGTGTCATATCTAAGAATCCATAGCCGAATCCAAGGTCATGAAGACTCAGCCCTATGTTTTCTTCTTTGAGTTTGGCAATTTTAGCTCTTACATTTAGGCATTTGATCCATTTTGAGTAAATTTTGTACATAGTATGAGGTAAGGGTCCAATTTTTTCTTTCGAACATGGATATCCAGTTAATCCAGCCCCATTTATTGAATGATTGTGGTCCCTCCTTTTTATTTTTAGATAAAGTCTCACTCTGTCACCCAGGCTGGAGTGCAGTGGCTCGATCTCAGCTACCTCTCAGGTTCAAGCAACTCTCCTGCCTCAGCCTCCTGAGTACCTGGAACTACAGGCACCCATCACCATGCCCGAGTAATTTTTGTGTTTTTAATAGAGACAGGGTTTCACCATGTTATCCTGGCTGGTCTCAAACTCCTGATCTCAGATGATCCAACTGCCTCCGCCTCCCAAAGTGCTGGGATTACAGGCGTGAGCCACTGCACCCAGCCTGTGGCACCCTTTTTGAAAATCAATTGACCTTACATGTACAGGTTTATTTCTAGACTCTAAATTGTACCTCATTGATCTACACATTAATTTCTTTTTTTTTTTTTAATAGAGATGGGGTTTCATCATGTTGGCCAGGATGGTCTCGATCTCTGGACCTCATGATCCACCCGCCTCGGCCTCCCAAAGTGCTGGGATTACAGGCATGAGCCACCTCGCCTGGCCTACACCATTAATTTCTAAGGCATTAGAGAAAGAGACAAATGAACTCAGGTCCAACTCTTTAGAGAAACAAATTTAGTAAAGCAAAACATTCTTCTCACTGGACTAGACTGACCTGGGCAGAATTTTGGGGGTTCATGATAGATTTTGAGCCAAAAAATCTCTTTTTTTTATTTTTGATGGAGTCTCACTCTGTTGCCAAGCTGGAGTGCGGTAGTGTGTCTCAGCTCCCTGCAACCTTCACCTCTCCTCCCTGGTTCAAGCAATTCTGCGTCAGCCTCCCTTGTAGCTGGGACTAGAGGTGCGAACCACCATGCCCAGCTAATTTTTTGTATTTTTAGTAGAGACGGGATTTCACCACGTTGGCTAGGCTGGTGGTCTCCATCTCTGAAGAGGGAGACCTAGGCATCTCAGGTCAACTTCCCCTATTCATTCCTAGGACTGTAAACCATAGCCCTTTTCATATATAATTCCTAAGACTGTAAACTGAAACCCTTTTCACATGTAATTCCTAAGACTGTAAACTGAGATCCTTTTCATATGTTAAGCTATAAACCTAAGATTCTTCCACGTGTAACATCTAAGTATAAGCCTATATAAAGAAGGAACCTTCCTTTGTTAGGGGAGCTTGGCTGTTAAGGCAACTATGCCACCTTGCTCCCGGCCAAATTAAACTCCTTCCTCCCATATTCGGTGTCTGAGAGATCCGTTTCCCACAGCCGCTCCTGCTAACATCTTGACCTTGTGATCCACCAGTCTCGGCCTCTCAAAGTGCTGGGATTACAGGTGTGAGCCACCATGTCTGGCCACGCCAAAATGTCTTATCTAAACTTTTTGTTGTTGTTGTTGTTTTGAGACAGGGTCTCAGTCTGTTACCCAAGCTGGAGGCCAGTGGCATGATCGTGGCTCACTGCAGGCTTAGCCTCCCGGGCTCCGGCAGTCCCTTTACCTCAGATTCCCAAGTAGGGAGTACAGCCGTGAGCACCACACTCAGCCTTACCTGAGCTTTGAACATTGGTATGACCTTGGTTCCTATTTTATTCACAGAAGAGAAACTCTTCCGGGGAGGTGGCCATACATATGCTGAAAAATGGCTTCTTTTTAATCCTAACCAACTGTCCAAGTCAGATAAGCACAAATTCACGCTGTGAAGTCTTGGCCTAGTCACCTTCCCTGGGGAAGCTGGTAGCCTCCCCCATCTTGTCAATGCTCTTCCCATCAACTCCTCAATAAGCTCTCCTAAAACAAACTGCTTTGAGTCCAGTTATGTGGTTTGTGGGAGAGAAAAATCTTTGGTCACCTCGGTGGTAGCAAATGGAGGACACTTACGGCTGGCAGTTGGTGTCTGGGGAACAGTCTGGATCTCGGGTGCTCCACGACCTACAGATTGCAGCCAGCTGGTCAGGAGGAGTCAGGCAGCCAGTTCTCCCATCCCCCATCTCCACCCCCCGACATCATGGGACAGAAAAAGCTGATGCCCGTGGGTGTGAGAATTTCAGAGAGAAGAGGGAGATTGAGCCGGAGAGGGAGGCTGCTTGCGGCCCTGAATAACATCTTTCTTTGCCCTATTTTCTTCCTCCAGAACAGTCTGGAGGCACAGGACAGCTGCTGCCTTGGCTCTGGATCAGAACAATTCCCCCACTGGCCCATCCTCTCCTAGCACTGTTAGAGAACAGAGGGATAGCACTGGCCTCCAAAGGGTCCTGGGGGCTAGGGGGTCTTTTCTGCCATTTTCTGTCCTTCCATCCATTCGTGGGTGGTGTTAGGGTGGGTTCTAGGGCAACTGCTCATTTGCAAGAGAGGAGAGACTTGTTTTTTTGACATGGAGTCTCCCTCTGTTGCCCAGGCTGGTGTGCGGTGCACACTCTCAGCTCACTCTGCCTCCCAGGTTCAAGTGTTCTCCTGTCTCAGTCTCCCGGGTAGCTGGGACTACAGGCATGCGCAACCAGGCCCAGCTAATTTTTGTATTTTTAGTATAGATGGGGTTTCACCATGTTAGCCAGGATGGTCTCCATCTCTTGACCTTGTGATCCGCCCACTTCGGCCTCCCAAAGTGTTGGGATTACAGGTGTAAGCCAGAGAGAGACATTTTTAAAGAGCAAAATCCATGCATGGCCAGGCCTCGGGGATCTTTCTAAGGCCTCCTGGATTAGGGGACCCACCATGGCAGTGGCACTAACATGCAGCCCAGTGTTGGGTCGGTGGGGTCTTATGAGCTCAGGCTCAGAGGAAGTAAGCTTGTTCTTGGCTGCAGAGCAAAGCTAGCTATGGGGGTGGGGCTCTGGCCAGCTGGTCTGATACTCTTGCTGGTCCTGACTTTCACTTCCTCTGGAAATCCCACACACTTGACCTCGGAGGCTTTTGCAATATGTGTGTATGGTAATTCCCCTGGAGATTTTAATTCTTGTTTTGTTTCCTGAGCAGTGGGTCAACTTGAGTAAGATTATACACAAAGTTGGAGTTTTCTGTTCTAGGAAAGCAAAGGTTAGAATCCTAGCAAGCCTAATACCCAGAAACACAAAACACCGAACAGGAGAGTGGGTTAGAAATATGTTCCCCAGGCCGGGCGCGGTGGCTCATGCCTGTAATCCCAGCACTTTGGGAGGCCGATGCAGGCAGTTTGAGACCTCCTGGGCCACATGGTGAAACCCAGTCTCTACCAAAAATACAAAAAATTTGCCAGGTGTGGTGGCATGTGCCTGTAGTCCCAGCTACTCAGGAGGCTGAGACAGGAGGATCACTTGAACCCAGGAGGTGGAGGTTGCAGTGAGCCAAGATCGCAACACTGCACTCCAGACTGGTGACAAAGTGAGACCCTGTCTCAAAATAAATAAATAAAATAAAATAAAATAAAATAAAAAATGTACCCTAATCAGGATTTGACAACAGGGGAGGATTCAAGTGGCGGTATGTGTTCTAGTCCCAGCTCTGCCTGCAGCCCGAGACCCTGGGCAGGTCCTGGGCAATAGCCTCCTAAACTCAGTGTCCCCCCAAGTCCAGCTGCGTCCACTCTAGGACACCTCAGAGGTGCCCAGCTCTGCATCAGGCCTTGTTAGCGACACAAGGGGATTTGGGGATGGTCCCTGCCTTCCAAGGACACTTAAGGGCAACGCCCACACTCCAGGGGGAAGGGGGAACTCGAATAGGAAGACATGATTGAGATCAATAAGCTATGTGGGAATCAAAGGCGCAGAGGAGACAGTGACGCCTTTTAGAGGAGCAGGTGGAAAAGAAATAAAAAAAAAAAAAAAAAAAAAAAAAAAAAAGAGGAGCAGGTGGGGGATGGCAGAGGCCATGGCACTTTCAAGAGAGGGGGCGTTCATTCTGGACAGTAGAAGACAGGCAAGGTTGGAGGCCGCAGGAGACACTGTGGCTGCCCACCTAGATCCCTGTCCCCAGCAACCGGGAGTGCTGGCTGCTGCTAGCTCACAGCAGTGCCTTTGGCTGACAAAATGCACCCAGTTACTGCATTCCCCAGGGAGTGACCTGCACCCAGTGACCACGTGGGCCACGGGGACAAAGGCCTTCAAGGTGGAACAACTCCATGGTGCACTCCACGGCTCCCCCAGGGATCAGGCCAAGTCAGACCAGAGCTGGAACAGCTTTGCTCTGCTTCTGCATCTGTCCTGTTCTGCATGCCCCCTCCCCGCCCCCCCACCAACAATGGTTTTCATCCTGAGAGTTCTCCCTCAAGGAGTCATTGGCAAAAGAATCTCCCTCTAGGGTTCTGCCTCTGAGGAGCTTAATCCAATTAGAGACAGCACAAGGCAGAGTTAGGGAACCTTGGATGCTAGAATAACTAGAAGGGCCTGTGAGCTGCCCAAACTGAAAGAAACCTGGGCCAGGCGCGCTGGCTCACGCCTGTAATTCCAGCACTTTGGGAGGCCGAGGTGGGCAGATCACCTGAGGTCAGGGGTTCGAGACCAGCCTGGCCAATATGGTGAACCCCATCTCTACCAAAAATACAAAAAATTGCCGGGCGCGGTAGCTTGTGCCTATAATCCCAGCACTTTGGGAGGCTGAGGTGGGTGGATCAACCGAGGTCAGGGGTTCAAGACCAGCCAGGCCAACATAGTAAAACTCCATCTCTACTAAAAATACAAAAAATTAACTGGGTTTGGTGGTGGGCGCCTGTAATCCCAGCTACTAGGGAGACTGAGGCAGGAGAATCACTTGAACCCAGGAGGCAGAGGTAGCCGTGAGCCGAGATTGCGCCATTGCACTCCATCCTGGGCAACAAGAGCAAAATTCCGTCCCCAAAATAAATAAATTTAAAAAATAAAAATACAAAAAATTATGCTAGGCATGGTGGCAGGCCCCTGTAATCCCAGCCACTTGGGAGGCTGAGGCAGGAGAATCGCTTAATCCCCAGAGGCAGAGATTGCAGTGAGCTGAGATCACGCCACTGCATTCCAGCCTGAGTAACAAGAGTGAAACTCCATCTAAAAAAAAAAAGGAAGAAACTTAGCTCCTTCAGCCTGTTCCCAACTGTGTCACTTACTTTTAAAGTTCTGCAAGCCATGTGGGCCCATCTCACTTTTTCAGCCTAGAGTTCCCTGAGTTCCAGCCCCACACCAGACAGAATTCCCGACGGATTTGTTCACAGGGGCTGGGAGTCTTCTGGTTTAAGTAAAGGATGGTGACAGAGGTGGGTCTGCTGCTCCAGAAGCATCTTGGCTGAAGGAGAGTCCGTCTGCCTGGCCCAGCCTATGGGGAGAACGTCAGTGCCTGCTTGGTGAAGGTGTTTCCAGGGACAGGGACAGCGGGCTGCCTCTTCTCCAGCGATCTGCTCCTCAGGGCCATATGTGAAGAGGAAAGCTGAAGAAGAAGAGGCTGCCTTGTCCTCTTGGCTCCACTTGTCTATCCAAGCCATCTTCTTCCTCAGTCCATCCAAACCCAAGTTCCCATCTACCCATCCAACAGACACTGACTGAACATTGCCCAGGTGCCAGGTACCCGTCTAAGCACTGGGATACAGCAGTGATGATGATAGGGCCCGATGACTCTCAGAAAGGTCACACTCTAGTCAGGGGAGGCTGGAAAGAGTCGATATATTCCACAGAAATAGTGTTAATTACGAGCAAAAATGGTAATGGCATGGAGAGGGACTTAGCCTTGGGGAGATGCACTCCTTTGAGGAGGGGTCAGGGAAGGCCGCTAGGAGCTGACTCTTCAGCTGAGCCCTCTGTGCTAAGAGGCCAGCTCAGCAGAGATTTAGGAGAGCATCTGGACAGAGAGAACAGCAAATACAGAAGTCCTGAGGGGCATCGAATATGCCGGAATCTGGAGATCCAGGGAACACTCTGGAAAATCTCTGGGGCCGTTTTCCCTTTCATCTGGTTACTCGCAGGGATACTCATGGAAGCAGAAAACCTTTCTCGTCTGCATAAAGTGTATACACATTTACAAGGAGCATTGGCTGAGTGTGGTGGCTCACGCCTATAATCTCAACACTTTGGGAGGCCAAGGAGGGCAGATCACATGAGGTCAGGAGTTCAAGACCAGCCTGGCCAACAATGTTGAAACCCTGTCTCTACCAAAAATACAGAAATTAGCCGAGAGTGGTGGTGCACACCTGTGATTGATCCCAGCTACTTGGGAGGTTGAAGCAGGAGAATCGATTGAACCTAGGAGCCAGAGGTTGCAGTGAGCTGAGATTGTGCCACTGCACTCCAGCCTGAGCTACAGAGCAAGACCCTGTCTCAAAAAATAAATAAATATGGCCGGGCGTGGTGGCTCACGCCTGTAATCCTAGCACTTTGGGAGGCCGAGGTGGGTGGACCACCTGAGGTCAGGAGTTCAAAACCAGCCTGGCCATCATGGTGAAACCCCATCTTTATAAAAAAATAAATAAATAAATACATGGAGCGTCATTTTTTTTTTTTTTTTGAGATGGGGTTTCACCACATTGGCCAGGCTGGTCTCCACCTCCTGACTGCCTTGGCCTCCCAAAGTGTTGGGATTACAGGCGTGAGCCACCACACCCAGCCTGGAGCACCATTTTGACTAAGCAGAGCCGTAGATAGCAAGCTATGCTGTCAGCAGGGACCCTTTGCTTTCACGAGGATAGAACACAGCCTTCTGTTTTCTTCTTAGTGCCCCATGGAGTCAGGCATTCCCATCACTCGCCGTACAGACTGCCTGACACTCACGTGCCGAGGATGGGGTGATGAAACGTCCTCTCTGGGTGAAAATGCTTCTGCTGACTTCTCTTTGTACACACAAATCTACTGAACACTTACAAACGCTGTCTTTTTTGGCAAGGTAGGCCCCAAACTCCTCTTAAGCAAAGGGAACAAAGGTTTTGCTCTCTTCCTCCAGGAGATGTGGAGCCAGAGAAGGTGAAGATTAACCTTGCAGTGGGCTCCCTGCCAAGGCTCAGTGCAGCGCCCAGGCCAGGGCCTTGAGCTGTGGACTAAGAAGCCTGCTCTGCTCCCACATGGCCAGTCACCCACTGAGCTCAGGACAGCTTCTTTTACTTAATTGACCAGAAAGATGCCGAGTGGTCTCAGGGGCAGGACAGATCATCTTAGGAACTTCCAGCCCCCACCCCCTCCACTCACCCTCTCATTGTTTCCTCCAGCTGATCCTCCTGAGTTAACTTCCCACACCAGGACTGGGAGATCTAATTGACAGGTTGGTTTTGTTTTGTTTTGTTTTTGAGACAGAGTTTCGCTCTTGTTGCCCAGGCTGGAGTGCAATGGTGTGATTTCAGCTCACCACAACCTCCATCTCCCAGGTTGAAGGAATTCTCCTGCCTCAGCCTCCTGAGTAGCTGGGATTGCAGGTATGTGCCACCATGCCTGGCTAATTTTTTGTAATTTTAGTAGAGACGGGGTTTCTCCATGTTGATCAGTCTGGTCTCGAACTCCTGACCTCAGGTGATCTGCCCACCTTAGCCTCCTAAAGTGCTGGGATTACAGGCATGAGCCACTGCTCCTGGCCGACTTCCTGAGGTTTCTTGATGGTTTCTGCTTAGGGTTCTTCTAAAGCCCCTGGGGCAGCACTCTGCCACCTGCCATGGTGAGCACTGCAAAGCTTGGCCAAGTCCACCTGGGGGCCTGTCTGTTCTCTGCACTAGATGCCACTTGGGCAGGAAGGACAGCAAGGCTGGGGAGGGGACCAGGACAGAGGGGGATGGGAAGCATGCCATGTAGCACAAAGGTTCAAGAAGCAGGCACTGGATCTGAAGAAGATGAGCAGAAGGGGAGCGGGCGGCACCATAATGGGGGCACTTGGATGCTGTAGATAGGACTCCTCAGGACAGGGAGCAATGGGTTAAGGAACAGGCAGGGCCACGCACGGTGGCTCATGTCTGTAATCCCAGCACTTTGGGAGGCAGAGACGGATCACCTGAGGTCTGGAGTTCCAGACCAGCCTGGCCAACATGGTGAAACCTTGTCTCTACTAAAAGTACAAAAAACAAAATTAGTCGGGTGCAGTGGCATGCACCTATAATCCCAGCTACTCAGGTGGCTGAGGCAAGAGAATCACTTGAACCTGGGAAGCGGAGGTTGCGGTGAGCCCGAGATCGTGCCATTGCACTCCAACCTGGGTAACAAGAGCGAGACTCAGTCTCAGCAAAAATAAAAATAAAATAAAATAAAAGGAATAGTCAGAAGGAAGGGTCCCATTGTGCTATGGACCAGCAGAGGAAGGGACCACGTCCTGGTGAGCCCCCCAACCCCTCTTGCACTGAGCCTCTGGTTCTCCTGGCCCAGATGGG
Source organism: Ateles fusciceps (assembly GCA_036589455.1). Lineage (NCBI taxonomy): Eukaryota > Metazoa > Chordata > Mammalia > Primates > Atelidae > Ateles > Ateles fusciceps. The sequence continues at coordinate 23,125,099 of JAZHEH010000681.1, read as the reverse complement.
CAGTCCAGGAGAGACAGTGAACATTGCCAGCCTGGTCCTGCATGGAGGGGAGGCCTGGGCTGGGGGTAGCCTGGTCTTGGTCAAACCACTCAGGTAATTCTTCCTTCTGTACACAGCTGAGGATCAGGAAACGCTCCCCTAAAAGCCCCGGCTTCCCATGAAAGTCTCAACAGAGGCAGAGTGAGGGCAGCTCCTGGCGCTGAGAATTGCCAGACACCATGATTTCTAAAGCCACTTTTACTCTTAACCACGTTTGACTCTGTGACGCTTGGGCTTCAGGGCGACCTCAGAGATAAGGAGGTACAAGGTCAGAGCTGCTAAGGGATCAACTGTTGTTTAGCAGTGGGGGGCAGGGGTTGCAAAATCTCAGCAAACAAACCGTGATATTATTGTAGGGACACACCACAGGTTATAGGGTCTTCATGTCCGTCCATCCTCACAGCGACCCCAGGAGGTGAGCAGAGCAGGAACGACCTGATGCAGATGCAGAGGGAACCTATGACGGGCTCCATTGCCTATGGCCCCACCCTACTCTAGACCTTTAGGGCCTGCCTGTATTTTATTCTTTATTTTTTTATTTTTTATTTTTTTTAGAAACAGGGTTTCACTCTGTCACCCAGGCTGGAGTGCAGTGGTATGATCATGGCAACCTTGAACTCCCCAGCTCCAGCAATCCTCCAGCCTCAGCCTTCTGAGTAGCTGAGACTATAGGTGCACACCACTGGCCCGACTAGTTTTTTTTTTTTTTAATTAAAAAAAATTTTTTTTTTTTAGAGATGGGGTTTCACTATGTTGGCCAGGATGGTCTCCTGACCTTGTGATCCTCCCGCCTTGGCCTCCCAAAGTTCTATGATTACAGGCATGAGCCACTGCACCCAGCTTTTTTTTTAATTTATAGTAGACAAGACCTCTCCCTATTTTGCCCAGGCTGATCTCAGAGAACTCCTGGGCTCAAGTGGATCCTCCTGCCCTGCCTTCCCAAAATGTTGGGCTTACAGGCACGAGCCACTGCCTCCAGCTATTTATTTTTTAATTGACACATAATAATTGTACATATTAATGGAGTATATAGTGGTATTTCAATATATACAATTTCTAGTGATCACATCAGGGTAATTAGCATATCCATCTTCTCCAACATTTATCCATTTATCATTTCTTTTTGTTTTTTTGAGACGGAGTCTCACTCTGTCACCAGGCTGGAGTGCAGTGGCATGATCTTGGCTCATTGCAACCTTTGCTTCCTGGGTTCAAGCGCTTCTCGTGCCTCAGCCTCCTGAGTAGCTGGGATTCCAAGCGTGCTCCACCATGCCCAGCTAATTTTTTGTATCTTTAGTAGAGACGAGGTTTCACCACAGTGGCCATGCTGGTCTCGAACTCCTGACCTCAAGTGATTTGCCCGCCTCAGCCTCCCAAAGTGCTGAGATTACAGGCTTGATCCACCGTGCCTGGCCTTCGTTCACTACATCTTAAAAGTGCTGGAGGGAAGTGGGAGCTGCGACCCTTCAAAAGATGCCTTTCATAGCTACAGCCCGTGCTGCAGGCAGACAATTTATTGAAAAGCAATCTGCTCCAAACCACCCCCGCCAAAAATCAATTGACAAATTCGCCCTAGAGCCCCAAGGCTGAAAATGACTTCTCTCTGTCTATACTTCAAGCCTGTCTCCCAGACAGTATTTTTTCTTTCTTTCTTTGTAACATGACAGTTTAGCATGTCATTAAAGATTTGTCCTAGTCATCCTATTACCCTGGCCCTCTTCTCCTCCTAGAACTTGTATTTCTATTCAGCAGAGTTGAGACATGGAACCAAGGATTTACTGAAGAAGATGTGGTGGCTGGGCGCGGTGGGTCATGCCTGTAATCCCAGCACTTTTTTTTTTTTTTTTGAGATGGAGTTTCACTCTTGTTGCCCAGGCTGGAGTGCAATGGCGCAATCTCGGCTCACGGCAACCTCCACCTCCGGAGTTCAAGTAATTTTCCTGCCTCAGCCTCCCGAATAGCTGGGATTACAGGCGTGCACCACCACGTCTCGCTAATTTTTTGTATTTCTAGTAGAAACGGGGTTTCACTATGTTAGTCAGGCTGGTCTCGAACTCCTGACCTCAGGTGATCCTCTCGCTTCAGTCTCCCAAAGTGCTGGGATTACTATGCCTGGCTTTTTTTTTTTTTTTTTTTTTTTTTTTGAGACAGAGTCTTGCTCTGTCACCCAGGCTGGAGTGTAGTGGCATGATCTCGGCTCACTACAACCTTTGCCTCCCGGGTTCAAGCAATTCTCCTGCCTCAGCCTCCCAAGTAGCTGGGATTACAGGTGCCTGCCACCATTCCCAGCTAATTTTTTGTATTTTTAGTAGAGATGGGGTTTTACTATGTTGGCCAGGCTGGTCTCAAACTCCTGACCTCGTGATCCGCCCACTTCAGCCTCCCAAAGTATTGGGATTACAGGTGTGAGCCACTGCACTCGGCCAATCTCAGCACTTTAGAAGGCCAAGGCAGGTGGATTGCTTTAGCTCAAGAAGTTCGAGACCTATTTGGCCAACATGGCGAAACCTGTCACTACAAAAAAAAAAATTACAAAAATTAGCCAGGTATGGTGGTGTATGCCTGTAGTCCCAGCTATTGGGGGGGCTGAGACAGGAGGATTGCTTGAGCCTGGGAAGCAGAGGTTACAGTGAGCCATGATTGCACTCCAGCCTGGGTGACAGAGTGAGTCCCTGTCTCAAAAAGAAAACATGTGTTGAACATTGCTCAGAAAACAAGGCCATGCCTCTTTTTTATTACATTTTTATCTCTCAGACCCATGGAACCTCTGCTCTCATCTCCCTAAACAAGGGGAAGGAACAGAGTGCTGACTCTCTCCCCACAGCACAGAGCCCGTGTGTGCTATGGAGGGAATTAAATATTAAGTAAATATTTACAAGATGAGTGGATGGGTGGGTAGCTGATAGATGATGGTTCTGTCTTGCTTATGAAGAAGTCATCCTTCAAGGGTCATCATGAGCCAGGATTTGATTCCCTGCAGGCCCCAGCATTGGTTCTAAATGTAGAACATTTGGTCCTACCCATCCTTTCCCCAGGGACAGAATAGGAGTCTCGTCCTGCCCGAGGCCCCTCCAACGCCCACTCTTCTTCTCTGAAAGTGATTCTCCAGAAATGCCTCTCTATCTGCAAAGTGTGGCTTCGTAGGGATTTGCGGATCTCTCAAAATCATTTGCCTATAAAGCTTGATCTCTGAGCCTGGAACAAAGGTCTCTGTTGTCAGGCAAAAGTCTTCTGCAGCCCTGGAGCCAGCCACACAGCGCCTCCTGCTACAGATGCTCTGCCTGACACCCTATTATCCTGGAGAGGCTGGGAGGACGTTGGCAGGGAGGGATGAATAAAATGAAGCAATCCTTCTGAGGAACACAGCATACAATCCAGAAATTGCACCCATGGCCTATGGAAAGCTGATGTCTGATAGAGGCAGCATCCCCAAGTCATGGGAAACAATGGGTGACTTGGGCCGGGCACGGTAGCTCACGCCTGTAATCCCAGCACTTTGGGAGGCCAAGGTGGGCAGATAACTTGAGGTCAGGAGTTCGAGACCAGCCTGGCCAACACGGTGAAACCCCATCTCTACTAAAAATACAAAAAGTAGCTGGGTGTGATGGTACACACCTGTAATCCCAGTTACTTGGGAGGCTGAGGCAGGAGAATCGCTTGAACCTGGGAGGTAGAGGTCGCAGTGAGCTGAGATCATGCCACAGCACTCCAGCCTGGGCAACAGAGCAAGACTCTGTCGCAAAAAAAAAGAGGAAGGAGGAAGGAAGAGGAAGGAGGGAGGGGGGGGAAGGTAGGGTGACTTCATGGCTGGTGTCAGGATAGCAGGAGAACTTCATGAACTCAGAACCAACCAGAGGTATTCCTCATGCTGTGGACCATACTGTGTTCCAAAGGAGTTGGAGATTGATTATTTATTTATTTACTTAGAGGAAGTCCCACTCTGTTGCCCAGGCTGGAGTGCTGTGGCACGATCTCAGCTCACTGCAGTTGGCCAGGCTGGTCCCGAACTCCTGACCTCAAGAGACTGCCCGCCTTGGCCACCCAAAGTGCTGGGATTACAGGCATGAGCCACGGGATCCGGTGGTGTTGTAAAGATGAAACCATACAAGTACTAACAGAAAATATGGACCAATTCTCCTACAATTTGGGAGTGGGGAAAACTTTCCTAATTCCGACTCAACACCTAGAAGCAATAAGGGGAAAAGATGAACAAGTCTCAAGGAATTAAAGTTTTTTTTATGAAAAAAATTAAATGAAAATTTTAAACATAAGCCAAATTAAAAAGACAAATGATAGACTGGTTTTAAAAAGAAAAAAAACAACCGTACAATCTACATCACAGACAAAGAGCCCATATTCTTAATATGTGAAGAACTTCTTTTTTTTTAAGAGATGGGGTTTCACCATGTTGGTCAGGCTGGTCTCGAACTCCTGACCTCAGGTTATCCGCCCACCTCAGCCTCCCAAAGTGCTGGAATTACAGGCGTGAGCCACCACGCCCAGCTATGAAGAGCTTCTAATACAGATTAAAAGGCCAACAACCTGATAGAAAAATGCACTAAAAATACAAACAGTTTACAGAAAAAGAAAGGCAAATATTTCAAAACTATACAGAAAGACACTAAACCTTGCTTACAGTAAAAGAAACGCAAATTGCCCCAAGGAACTATTTCTCGTTGATCAGATTGGCCAAAATCCAAAAGCTTAATACTGTACATTCTCTTTTCCAGGCTGCGAGAAAACCAACATTCTCACACATTCCTGGTGGGAATGCAAAATGGTACGGTCTCTACAGAAGAGGATTTGCCAATATCTAGCAAATCTAGGAGCGCATTTGCCCTTTGATCCTACAATCCCACATCTAGGAATCTATATTGAGAGATCTACCGCAAACTACACGGAAAGGCACAGAGACACGGCTGTTTATCGCAGCTCTGTTTGTAAAAGCCAAAGCATGGGAAAAAGCCAAAAATCCATCAATAAGGACTTTGAGAAATAAACAATAGCACATCTACACAATGGGGTGCTTTGCAGCCAGAAAAGAACAAGGAAGATCTCTACAAACTAATACAATGTGATCCTAAGGACACTTTACGGTCTGTTTCTCTAAGAACAAAAGATACAAATATAAACAAAAATATGTAAATACTTTCTTACAATTAAATACTAAACATTGATAGTTTAACAGAAAGAAGGAATAGAGTAGGGGGAGAATAGACACTGAGGTTTATTTGTTTTTATTTATTTATTTGTTTGTTTGTTTGTTTGTTTTGAGACAGGGTCTTGCTCTGTCAGCCATGCAGTAGCATGATAATAGCTCACTGCAGCCTTGAAATCCTGGGCTTAAGCCGTCCTCCCACCTCAGCCTCCCACGTAGCTAGGACTACAGGCACGCACCACCACACTTGGATTTTATTTATTTATTTTGAAATTTTTCAGTCTCCATAGAGACTGTTAAAAATTGCCAGTGCTGACTATATTGCAAGTCATCACGGCAGCGTATTGGGAAAAGTTTTCAATTAGCAAAAATCACGCCTCGGATAAACCTCATTGGCTACGATACTGCCACTATGCAAAGCCACACTTGGCTTTAAAAAAATTCGTTTTAATTGTAGTACAGATGGGGTCTTGCTATGTTGCCCAGGCTGGTCTTGAACTCCTGAACGCAAGTGATCCTCCCCACTTCGGCCTCCCAAAGTGCTGGGACTACAGGCATGAGCCACCATTCCCAGCCTAGATCCTTTAAAATATATCTTATTTTATAGATTTGACTTTGACCATGCACATACTTTACATAATTATAAAACTAAATTAAACTTCAAAAAGTAATTCTAAAAACTGAAAGCAAAATGAAGTAAATGTTCCTAACTGTGTAATGGGTTGGTAGCAAAAACACAGAGTGGGAGGTGGGAATTAGGGGAGGGACAGCATTAGGAGAAATACCTAATGTAGATGACAGGTTGATGGGTGCAGGAAACCACCATGGCTTGTGTATACCTATGTAACAAACCTGCACATTCTGCACATGTATCCCAGAACTTAAAGTATAACGATAATAATAATTTAAAAAAACACAGAGAAGAGTTATTCCAGGGAATTTTAAAGTACATTCACTTGACTATGTATTCTTGCTGGGATTTACTATAAGAAGAAAACTACAAGATCAAAATACAAAGCTGTTTTCAATAATAACTGTTTGGTGGTAGTATAGGGGTTATTACTTTAAGACTGCTGTGTATGTGGTGGAGGAAAATGTAAATAAATAATTCTGTAATTATACTTGAGAGTAGACATTTGGGCATTAGGAAAGGCAATTCAGATGTAAAATCTTTTTTTTTTTTTTTTGAGATGCAGTCTCACTCTGTCTCCCAGGCTGGAGTGCAATGGCACGGTCTCGGCTCACTGCAACGTCCACCTCCTGGGTTCAAGCAATTCTCCTGCCTCAGCCTCCCGAGTAGCTGGGATTACAGACGCATGCCAACACGCCCGGCTAATTTTTGTATTTTTAGTAGAGATGGGGTTTCACCATGTTGGCCAGGCTGGTCTCAAACTCCTGACCTCGTGATCCACCCACCTTAGCCTCCCAAAGCGCTGGGATTACAGGCATGAGCCACCGCGCCCAGCCCGGATGTAAAATCTTTAAGATGAAGCAAAACACGTAGAATTCTGAATTTGAATTGAAAGTCTCAGATCAGAATGAACTCATTTTTTTCTTAAAAAATTTTTTAAAGGGTATTATCTCTGTCCTCTGAAAAGGTCTAGCATTATTGAGCACCAAAACAATGAGTGTTTCTAGTACCTGGATGGTGACCTGTAAATACTATTAAGATTGGTGCAAAAGTAATTGCGATTTGCCAAGGTAGGTAAATTACCCTGGGCAAAGCGCAGTTACTTTTGCACTAACCTAATATTGTCCCGTTTGTTGGTAAATTTTCCTCCCTTGCTTTTTTTGCTTTCTGTTTGCTTGGTAAATTTTCCTCCATCCCTTTTATTTTGTACCTACGTGTGTCTTTGCATGTCAGATTGGTCTCTGAATACAGCACACAAGTCTTGACTCTATCCAGCTTGCCATTCTGTGTCTTTTAATTGGGGCATTTAGCCCATTTACATTTTAAGATTAATATTGTCATGTGTGAATTTAATCCTGTCATCATGATGCTCACCGGTTACTCTGAAGACTTGTTGATGTAGTTGCTTCACGGGTCTTGATTCCTCAGTGTGTTTTTGTAGTGGCTGGTAATGGTTTTTCCTTCCAATTAGTGCTTCCTTCAGGAGCTCTTGCAAAGCAGCCTGGTAGTGATGAATCACCTCAGCATTTGCTTGTCTGAAAATGATTTTATATCTCTTTCGCTTCTGAAGCTTAGTTTGGCAGGATATGGAATTCTGGGTTGGAAATTGTTTTCTTTAAAAATGTTGAGGTGGGTGCAGTGGCTCACGCCTGTAATCTGAGCACTTTGGGAGGCCGAGGTGGGCGGATTACCTGAGGCTAGGAGTTCGAGACTAGCCTGACCAACATGGAGAAACCTCGTCTCTACTAAAAACACAAAATTAGCCGAGCATGGTGGCGGATGCCTGTAATCTCAGCTACTCAGGAGGCTGCAGCAGGAGAATCGTTTGAACCCGGGAGGCGGAGGTTGCAGTGAGCTGAGATCGTGCCATTGCACTCCAGCTGGGTGACAGAGCGAGACTCCGTCTCAAAAAACAAAACCAAACCAAAAAGTAAAACAAAACAAAACCAAAAAGTAACAAGCGTCAGTGACGATGCGGAAAAACTGGAACTCTTGCACACCGTTAGTGGGATTGTAAAATGGTGTACTGCTATGAAGAATAACACAGAGGCTCCTCAAAAAATTAAAAATAGACCAACCATACGATACTGCAATCCCACTTCTGAGCATATATCCTAAAGAATGAAAAACAGGATCTCAAAGAGAGAGCTGTGCCGCTATGTTCATTACGACATTATCCACAATAGCCAAGACGTGGAAGCAACCTAAATGTCTGTGGATGGATGAACGGATAAAGAAAAGATAGTATATACATACAATGAAACATTATTCAGTCTTTTTTAAAAAACGGAAATCCTGCCATATGCTTTACCAATGATAACCTTGAAGACATCATGCTGAGTGAAGTCAGCCAATCACGAAAAGGGAAATATTGCATGATTCCACTTACAAGAGGTACCCAAAGTCATCAAATTCATAGACAGAAGTAGAATGGTGGTTTCCAGGAGCTGAGGGGGAGGGGAAATGGGGAGCTTTGCTCAAGGAGACAGAGTTTCAGTCATGGAAGATGAAAGAGTTCGGGAGAACTCCTGTACAACAGTGTACATATAGTTAACAAAATTGTGATGTACAATTAACAGTTGTTAAAGAGGGTGGGTGCAGTGGCTCATGCCTATAATCCCCAACACTTTGGGAGGCCAAGGCAGCAGGATTGCTTGAGCCCAGTACTTCAAGATCAGCCTGGGCAATATGGAAACACCTCTTCTTACTAAAAATCAGAAAAGTTAGCCAGGTGTGGTGGCTCACACCTATAGTCCCAGCTACTCAGGGGCTGAAGTGGGAGGATGCTTTAGCCCAGGAGGCTGAGGTTGCAGTGAGCCAGGTATGTACCACTGCACTCCAGCCTCAGTGACAGAGCTAAAGCCTGTCTCAAAAAAGGAAAAAACAAAACAAAACAGAAGGGGAGTCACCACACTGGGGCTAACAGGCAGCTACACTCCTGCCCCTTTCACTACTTGCATCCCAGGCTTCCGCCTGGATCATTGCTGAATTGACTTGGTTTGGGTATTTTACCTTCCTTAGCAAGGAAAAGGCCCTTCCATTGTTGGGCTCTTCCACGGCTCTCTCAGGCTCTCAGGCTGCTCATCTGAACGCCACTGTGCCCCTTCCACATGTCTCTGCTGAGCCTCTCTTTCTGGGCTACTGTGAACACAAGCTCTGGCCCAGCCATCTCTACTTCTCCAAGCTTGGTTGCGAGCTTGGCTGACGGTGGGCAGCCAACCAGTGTCAAATGGATCCCAAAGGAATTGGGTTTACTGGCCAGGTGCGGTGGCTCATGACTGTAATCCCAGCACTTTGAGAGGCCGAGGCAGGCGGATTACAAGGTCAGGAGTTTGAGACCAGCCTGGCCAATATGGTAAAACCCCATCTCTACTAAAAATACAAAAATTAAAAAAAAAAAAAAAATCAGCCGGGCATGGTGGTGCACACCTGATATCCCAGCTACTCAGGAGGCTGAGGCAGAAGAATCACTTGAACCTGGGAGGCGAAGGTTGCAGTGAGCTGAGATCGCGCCACTGTACTCACGCCTGGTTAACAGAACAAGACTCTGTCTCAAAAAAAAAAAAAAAAAAAAAAGAAAAGAAAGAAAGAAATTGTGTTTACATGGCTTTATGGCAAGACTCAGTTAAGTCCCTGCAGTCTCGCCAGCTGAAAATAATGCCCCTTCAGCAAAGAACACAGGAGAAAAATAGAGGTGACATTATCTCCAATAGACGAGTGACTACACAGAGGCCCAGAGAAGCTGGCACTTTGCCCAAGGTCACCCAGCTAGTTAATGGCAGAGCTGGGACCAGCTTCCACAGTCCTGGCTCCAGGTCTGGTGTTCCTTCAGGGACACACACCCAAACCACCATCGCTGGCCTCGGACAGGCAGGTTTCTTTATTAGGCATGACAGGCCCAGGCCTAGTGCCTATGAGCTTTACAAGGCCGAAGAAAATGTACTGGCTCCTAAATTTAAAGAGAAAACAGCAAAATTAATAAAAGTAAATGTTTATGAACTGTAAAGCTGTCATCTACTCAAGTGCAGTTGAGCTCGGGTCTTCTTTAATTATTTTTCGCTTATAACCAAGTGCCTCCATTTTTCTAAGAAACAGAGAATGGACGCCCGGCGTGGTGGCTCACAGCCTGTAATACCAGCAGTTTGGGAGGCCAAGGCAGGTGGATTACTTAAGGTCAGGAGTTCAAGACCAGCCTTGCCAACCTGATGAAACCCTGTCTCTACTTAAAATACAAAAATTAGCCAGGTGTGGCAGCAGGTGTCTGCAATCCCAGCTACTGGGGAGGCTGAGGCAGGAGAATCGCTTGAACCCAGGAGGCGGAGGTTGCAGTGAGCCGAGATCACGCCACTGCACTCCAGCCTGGGGAACAGGAATGATATGGCTTATGACCACCATCTATTCATTTGTTCGTTCTTTCTTTTTTTTTTTTCTTGAGATGGAGTCTCACTCTGCAGCCCAGGCTGGAGTGCAGTGGCATGATCTTGGCTCACTGGGATTACAGGTGCACACCACCACACCCAGCTAATTTTTGTATTTTTAGTAGAGACGGGGTTTCACCATTTTGGTCAGGCTGGTATCAAACTTCCTGACCTCATGATCCGCCCACCTTGGCCTCCCAGAGTGCTGGTATTACAGCCATGAGCCACTGCGCCCAGCAGAAGTATCTGCTTTTATTAATAAGTATTAGTTTTTATTCTTACTTGATTCATTGTAAGAAAACAGTCTGAGTCTAACCCATCTAGCTGGGTGGAGCTTGAACCTGAGGACCCCTGGCCTTGGAATATAGGAGTTTTGGGGTAAAGAGCTGACCAAGCTGGTTGAGGTTAAGGCAAACTCCAGAGTTCCAACTCCCGAGACTCCCACTCCAGGCTCTTAAGGTAAAACTGCAGGACAGGCCCTCCCTTGCTCGTAGTTAAGTGCAAAGAACCATCTTTCAAGGAATGAAGGGCCCTCCTGGAGCAAGGATTCCCCACTCTCACAATGATTCAATCACATCCAACCAGAGTCTTAGCTGGGGCCCTGCCAGGTGGGGCCCTGCCAGGTGCCAGGGCCTGGTCCCGTTCCTGGGAGCAGAAATGAAGACCAGCTTCCTACGAGCCTCCATTTCCCAGTGACAATGGAGGAATGATGATACAATGGCACAGGGCCTCCTGTCACTCTGTAAAGGCTGAAGGAACAAACATTAGCAGGAGAACCTGGAATAAGAGACGAGCTCTGAATCTGGGAAGACTTCTCGGCAGAGGCAGGAACTGGAGCTGGGAGAAAGGGTGGGTCTTTGATAGATAAAAGTGAACAGCCATGGGAGGAAAGACTTAAGCAAAGGACAGGGGGTACCCAGGGGTTCTGTGGGGGCACCCCAGGGGCTGCTGTGGATGAAGCAGAGGGTTGATGGGGCCCAGAGGAGGGACACTAGGGACAAACCCTCAGGCAGTCCCATGAGCTTGTTTTGCCCCCGTCAGAGAGCTGAGCCTGGCACACAGGGGTGAGTGAGTCTCCTTTATCCTTCTTCTCTCTCTTCTCCGAAATGCTGCCCAGGAAACCAATGATAACTGCTTGGCACAGAGTTCCCCCGTGTTTATTCAAGCTCATGTAACCATATGTGAACACTGCCAGAAGAATTTAATCTCACGAAACAGAGGAGCATGAGGAAAGAAGGCTGGTATGGGAGTCAGAAGACCTAGGTGTTGGTTCTTGGCTCAGCCACTGACTTTCCCTGGTCTCCTCCTTTCCTCCAGGCAACGTTTTCTTCATCTAACCCAGAGTCTGGCATAGAGCTGGCATTTTTAAATGTTTGAGGCCAGGTGCAGTGGCTCATGCCTGTAATCCCAAACTTTGGGGAGGCTGAGGCAGGAGGATCTTTGGAGGTCAGGAGTTTGGGACCAGCCTGGGCAATATAGTGAGACCCTCATCAAAAAATTGTTTTAATTAGCCAGATGTGGTGGCACGCACCTGTAATCCCAGCTACTCAGAAGGCTGAGGTGGGAGGATCACTTGAGCCCAGGAGTTGGAGGCTGCAGTGAGCTATGATCGTGCTACTGCACTCCAGTCTGGGTGACAGAGTGAGACCCTGTCTCTATTTAAAAAATAGTAATAATAGGTAAGGCAAGGTGGCTCAAGCCTGTAATCCCAGCACTTTGAGAGGTCGAGGTGGGTAGATCATGAGGTCAAGAGCTTATCCTGGCCAACATGTTGAAACCCCGTCTCTACTAAAAATACAAAAATTAGCTGGGCTTGGTGGCACACTCCTGTAGTCCCAGCTACTCGGGAGGCTGAGGCAGGGGAATCGCTTGAACTCCGAAGGCGGAGATTGAAGTGGGCCGAGATCATGCTACTGCACTCCAGCCTGTGTGACAGAGAGAGACTCGGTCTTAAAAAAATAAGAATAATAAAAACATAAAAATGTTAGTTGAGTGACTGAAAGTATTAAGATAGTCTCAAAGGCTCCTTCCTGTCTTGAAAATTCTGTGACCCATGAAAGAATCAGTTGCCATTTACATTACGTAAAACAGTGGTCCCAACCTTTTTGGCACCAGGGATCAGTTTTGTGGAAGACAATTTTTTTCCATGGACAAGGGGTGGGGGAGGGAGATGGTTTCAGATGAAACTGTTCCACCTCAGATCATCAGGCATTAGTTAGATCCTCATAAGAAACACACAACCTTGATCCCACACATGTCCAGTTCACAATAAGGTTCATGCTCCTATGAGAATCTAATACCACTGCTGATCTGCCAGGAGGCAGAGCTCATGTAAGCAGTGGGCAGAGCGAGGAGGTGACATTCATTTGCCTGCTGCTCAGCTCCTGCTGTGCAGCCTGGTTCCTAACAGACCTCAAACCAGTACTGGTCTACCTGGGGTTGGGGACCTCTGGCGTGTGCTGCGTCCCGCACTGCACAAAGGTTCAAAGACCTAAGAGGGAACAGCGGGGGATAAAGAAAGACACACAGACAGACATATAGAAAGCTGGGCCAAGCGGTCTGAAAAGCTGATGATGTCAGTGTCTTCGGCCCCGACATGCCTCAGAGTACTTTATTTTATATGTTTACCAAGCACATAGCAGAGGGAGGGTGCAGTTACTTACAACAGCCTGTGGTTATAATTCTCATACTTCAGTTAACATACTTCTGCTAACAACTATCTTGCAGCAAGGTCAGTGAGAGCTGGTTATCTTTTTCTAGGCCTCTCTGCTCTTCTCCGAGATATACCCATCTCCCCTATTATGGTTTCCTTCTCTGCAGTTCACCCAAAGTTCACAGTAGCCTTGCTGCTGATTCCCCCCAGAGGGGGTGGGCAACACAGCTCTCTACAGGGACCCCTGATGTAAAAGGTAAGTTGATTAAAAATTTTGTTGTGCCAGGCACGGTGGCACGTGTCTGTAGTCCCAGCTACTCAGGAGGCTGAGGTGGGAGGATCGCTTGAGGCCAGGGGTTCTGGGCTGTAGTGAGCTATGCCGATCGGGTGTCTGCACTAAGTTCAGCATCAATATGGTGACCTCGTGGGATCGGGGGACCACCAGGTTGCCTAAGGAGGGGGTGAACCGGCCAGGTAGGAAACGGAGCAGGTCAAAACTCCTGTGCTGATCAGTAGTGGGATCGTGCCTGTGAATAGCCACTGCACTCCAGCCTGGGCAACATAGCAAGACCCCATCTCTAAAAAAAATTTTTTTTGTTGCAAGTAAAAGACAACATGTCTACCCCTGAATCTAGAGATGGAGGCAGTTTCAATTATAGCACATCACAGAGCTTGGAGGGAAGCAAATAGTTCCCCAGAGGAAAATCTGGATCTAGTGTCCAGAAGGGAGGTGGATATTGGGAAGTAGGTATGGATCTGAAGAAATCAATTCCAGGAAAAAGCAAAAAGCAAAATATCTGGATTCCTGCCTACACATACACACCCTCGTTAACCCACACACATACCCACGATATTGAAAGGGCAGCCAGAGAGGTGAGTAAATAGTGGGAAAAAAACGAGAGCCACTTGGTTCCAACTAATGCTTTCAAAGACTTACAAAAGGCAGGGATATTTGACAGGGGGTTACAATATCATCCATGCAGTTGGAAACAGATGAGAAAGGTAATAATAGCAGGCAAAGCCCCTTCCCATGGGAAGGCTCTCCTGGCTCTCACTGGGGCCGACTGGCTTCTGAGCATCAGCTCACAAGCTTTGTCAGAAGGGTGGGTAGCCCTTCCCCCCAGAAAACTAAGGGTGGGCTAAGGTCTCAGGGGGAGAAGCTGGTGTTACCCCAGTTTGGAAGTGGGTCATCCTATGCTCCCCCAGCATGAGAACACCTTCAGCTCCAGAGACCCCGACACTCTTTCAGGCAAGTTTATAAGGTTCTCAGATCCTGCATAGGAATGAGGCGCCATGAGCCCCTCAGGGAAGCATCTCCCACTGGTCCCTAAGATGGTGTGTCTTGTGGCTGAGTAGAGGCCCCCAGCCTCCGAGGACCAGCCAAGCACAGTGGGAGCAGTGCGGGTCTGAGGAGCCAGCCGTGGTCTCTATGAATTACAAGCTGCAGAAATACCCTTAGCTCTCCGGCGTGGGCCTAGACCCACTGTCCTGCTCAGAAAGCCACTGGACAGCCACCAGTCTCCAGGTTGCCCAGGCATTTCCTGGGCCTGCCAGCCATGAGCATCAAGTCCTGGAGAAAACTCAAGACCAAGTCCAATTCTTTAAGCCCTGCCATGAGATCCCCAATAGCGCCTTCCAAAGAACGGCAAAACTCCCACCAAGCAAACAGACTCCAGTTACTAATCAAATCAGCCTATTAATTTCAAAGATCACCCGTGACCGCTTTGCTGCTGGTAGAATCACAGAAACTACTTTGAAAGTGCCCTCTGCCAACTCTGGTGGCTTGAAGCCGACTGAAGGTTGGTGCTGGCTCGCCTTCAGGATTCAGGGTGCAGGAAGTGCTCTCCACCTGTAGGGAAATTTCAGAAGCCTCAGCAAGTGGAATCTTGGAGGTCTTCTTCCTGCATGCCTCGAGGTTAAGGATAATGTACGTGCTGAGTTTCAGCATTGCTGTCATGGCTGAATCAGGGCACCAGACTTGGAAAACTGTGCCACAATGAGAGTCCAGATTCCGGTCAGAGCCCTGTCTCTTACCAGCTGCGCAATCTTAGGCAAGGCCGTCTCTTAATCTCTCTGACCTCCAGTTTGTTCACTGGATAAAGGGAACCTCTGCTGCCAGCCCTACCTACTCAGAGGTGCTGTCAGTGTCAGCCCCAAAACTTACTTTATGTAAAAATCTCTGTTATGTTTATGGAATGACAACTCCAGCAATGCATTGGTCCACTGCCAGGAAGGACAGGACTTTGTTTTGAAGTAGCAAGCTGGTTTTATACGAAGCCTTCTTGACTTCTTCCCCCGTCAGTCCCTGGTGACAGCCCCGCAGATTCTTCCAGTTGTGGAAACACTCTGTGACCACAAAAGCAAGCCACGGGAACTGGTCCTCAGAGCCAATGAGCCCGTGACTGTAACATCTCCATCCCTGTGGCTGCACTAGTCCCCAGCCCCGACTGCCTCACAGTGTCCTCAGGTCTCTGCCAAGGAATAATCCTGAAACCCCAGAAAGACTCACTAATTCCCAGCTTCTTCCATACAGAAGGCAGAAACAGGTGGGAGTCTTACTTAAGTAAAGATGGAAAAACCAAACCTGGTTGGCCGCGGTGGCTCATGCCAGCACTTTGTGAGGCTGAGGCGGGTGGATGGCTTGAGGCCAGGAGTTCGAGCCCAGCATGGGCAACATAGGGAAATCCTGTTCTACTAAAAATACAAAAATTAGCTGGGCATGGTAGTGCATGCCCGTAGTCCTAGCTACTCAGGAGACTGACGTAGGAGAATCACTTGAACCCGGGAGGCAGAGGTTGCAGTGAGCCGAGATCACGCCACTGCACTATAGCCTAGGCAACAGAGCAAGACTGTCAAAAAAAAAAAGAAGGCCGGACGCAGTGGCTCCCGCCTGTAATCCCAGCACTTTAGGAGGCCAAGGCAGGTGGATCACTTGAGGTCAGGAGTTCAATACCAGCCTGACCAACATGGCGAAACCCCATCTCTACTAAAAATAGCTGGGCGTGGTGGTGCACACCTATAATCCCAGCTACTCGGGAGGCTGAGACAGGAGAATCACTCGAACCCAGTAACAGAAAAGGTAAGAGGTGAGCTAACAGCCAAGTCCAAGTTAAATCCAGCCCATATTTATCGGTAGTCTGGGAGCCTTTAAATCTGTAAGTGCTTTGCCAGGTGCTGAGGAGGGAAAGGCAAAGGCATGCCTAAGATAAAGGGCATTAGTTCCCTTCCAGTGGGGGGAGGCAGGTCCGGGGCAGGTCTAGAGTACGGCGTGGCATAGGAGACCATGCACTCAGAGGGCTGGAAGGCACAAACAATGGAAATTCTCAGCTCCGCGGGGCAGTGCAAGGAGGGTATTTAAGCTGGGTGTTGAAGGCCGGGTAGTTTTTCAGGCAGAAGAGTCAGGGGTAAGCTGTCTGGGCAGACTGACCAGCTGTGCGAAGTCCCAAGGTGTGAGGGGGAACACTGGAGGGCTAGAGAGAAGCCTGGGAGTGGCTGGACCACACCCAGGAATTACCATTGTATCCCAAGGGCAGTGGGGGAGCCCTTCAGGACTTTTATTTTTATTTTATTTACTTAGAGACAGGGTTTGGCTCTGTTGCCAGGGTGCAGTGCAGTGGCACAATCGTAGCTCACTGCAGCCTTGAACTCCTGGGCTCAAGCAATCCTCCTGCCTCAGCCTCCTGAGTACCTGGGACTACAGGCCTGTGCCATCATACCTGGCTCATTTTTGTATTTTTTTGTAGAGAGGGGGCTCACTATGTCGCCCAGGCTAGTCTCAAACTCCTGGACTCAAGTAATCCACCCACCTCTGCCTCTAAACTGCTGGGATTACAGGCGTGACCCACTGTACCAGCCTCCCTAAGTTGTAATCACAAAGTGCTTATCTTTGCATTTCTTAATGCTGGGACAGACAGAACAGAGACAAGTTAGAGAGGCTGGGACTGCAGGAAGTGGTCCAGGCAGGAAAGAAGGAGCCTGAGATGCTGGGAGCAGCCACAGGCTGGAGGCCTTAGCCATGCTGAGGGGGAGATCTTTGGGGTCCTGACTCTCTCACAGGACACTCAGGACTTTCTCTGCTGACATAGGCTCTATCTGCTGGCTCAGCAAGACTCACTAGCTCTCCTGGATTGCGCCCCCTTCTCTGGGGGCAGGAAAGCCCTTGCCGCTCCCTCCGGCTGCCTCATTCTGCTGCCTCCCGGCTGGGCTGGTCCCTGGCTGCCAATCTCTCAGATCCTCTTGGATCTTTTCCCTCCCTCTGCCCCGGTGCTCAAGGGACTGTGATCGTGCAGCCATCGTTCCCCTCCACCATAGTGAGCGTCCACACGGTGAAAACCCCCAAGGCAGACACATTCTCCATTTCCATGAGGAGGCACTCCCAGCCCCTGGCTGCCAAGGCCTCTCTGGCTGCTGAGGTTCCTGCCCAGACATGCAAGTCATTTTTCTGTTTTTTTTTTCACCCTTCTCCCAAGGCTGCTAGCCATGGCTACCACCTGCCACCTGTGCTGAGCTGGGCCTCCCCTGATTTGGCCAGGGTGAGCACAGCTGGGCCTGGACGGGGTGATGTGGGGGATGCCATGTGGCTGGGTCCCAGCTGACGGGGTGCAATGAGAACTGTGGTGAAGAGGACGCCCAGAGTGTGCTCAAGGTAGCATGGGAGAGGGCTGGCTTCAGATACTGTAAATAACACAGGAATCAAAGTTCAGAGAGGCCAGGTAGCCTCTTCACTGCGGGCAGATCCCAGGGGCTCACAGGGAAGGATACAGCTGGGGACTGTTAAAAGCAAGAGCCTTGAACTCCAGGAGCCGCTAGTCCAAAGGTAGAGACCAGATGTTCTGCTAGGCATGACCATTCCAGAGAAGAGGCATGGAGCTGCAAACTGCTAGAGCTGGAAGGACCCCCGGGCTATACCAGGATTGGAGACACAGCTTAAAGTGAAGCTCAAAGTCCAGCTAGGAAGCAAACACACAGCTGGGGCCCCATGTGATAAGGTCTCTGGCAGAAGTCTGGAGTGCAGGGAGGCCTGAGTTAGCGTCCAAAAACGGGCCTTGCCTTCTGTTTGCAGTTGTCCTCAAACATCGCAGGCTGTGGCTCTCGTTAACCTTCTGGAAGAGGTTGGGGGGTGGGGGGTCTGAGTATCTACACTCTCAGTCTACTGGTCTCAAGGGCTTTCAAGAAACGATTTAAGGACAAGCTCTGTGAATAGGATTGCATCATCCAGAAATGTACCCGAATCTGATTTAGTATTGTTTTTTCCATGTTTTGAATTTCAAAACTCAAATTTCCTGCTTTCCTTCACTCACTTCAGGGGAAATCCCATTTAAAACATCAGCTCTTCAGTTAAAATGCCACGTAACCCACGTCTCCAGCCCTGAGGTTCTTTTTTGAGGTTTTCCTTTGTTGTAACCAGCCTGTGGAACAGTTTTGGCTCTGCTTTTTCGCATAGCGGTTCCTTCGAACACCCATTCCTTCAACACACTTATTAAACACAGTTATTGTATTTAATGGCCAGGGTTCCTGTTACGTGCCCTGTCCTAGTTTTCAGCTGAAAAGCCAGTGACTCTATGGCCTTGGGCAAGCCTAACCTTCTTTGGGTCTCACCTTTCTGTAAAACACAATGATTTGGAAGCTCTAAAGTCCCTTCCAAGACTTTAAATTTGTGGGGGTCTATGATTTCCTAGCTGTGGAATCCTACATTGTAACAGTCCCTAGAAGGGAAGGAAACGCAGCATCTACTGAGAATTCCCCATGCGGTGGGAAGGCACCGAGCAAGGGATAGGCAGGAAAAGAAAAACCATGGCTTGCCAGCAAAAACACCATTAGAGGCCCTGCTGGGTGATCTCAGACCCCTTTGTTCCCAGTCCAGACTCTGGTCTTTGTTCCATTAGGAAATGGCGGGGGGGGGCACTCTCCCTCCCTCCCTCCCTCCACAGTGAAGCCACAGCCCTCCAGGTCTTCTGACTGCTTCTCTCCTCCAGGACAAAGCACTTTTGGAGCCCAAGCCCGGCCCACCAGAGTGCTAAGTCACGGTGGGACAGCAACTCTCTACCAGCAGAGTGCTGAGTCACGGTGGGACAGCAACTTTCCACCGCAACACCCACCCCCGCCCCCTCCTCCTCCGGGATGCGCTGAGCCTCCAGAAACCACCGGCTTGGCTCTTCTCTCATTCGAGGTCCCTCCCGCCACTCCTGGCCCTGGGAGGCGGCTGTCCCGGGAGATCAGCCAAACTCCCCGCCGCAGCCTCCAAGTCACGAGGAGCTGGGCTGGAGGGTGGGGGAGGTGGAACCCTGGTCAACAAAGGTCCAAACACTAGGCCACAGCTTCGGAAGAATCTAAAGGCTTGGAGATTGCAGTTCTGACACCTCAAGTTACCAGAAAGTAGGGAAGGGACACGAGCAATCATATAAACAATCATATAAACACACACACACTCTCTCTCTCTCTCTCACACTCTCACACTCCCTCACCAACAGATTTCCCTTCCATTGTTTCCGCCAGCCTTCCCTAGTGACCTTCTACAGCACAAGCTGCCCCTCGGTCTTGCTGCGATGTTCACTGCAGCTACATACGTGTTTAGCCAAGCATGGCGCCAATACTGATTCAGGACACCTACTCCCTGCAGCAGACCGACTTCTTCCGGTGGGTCCAACAGCTTCATGCTGGCTGTGTCCCCCCTGGACATCCAGGAAGCCTGGAAACTCAGCACATTTATTTCAAAACCAAGCTGACCTTCCCCAAGAGCCTTCCCTAAAACCTGCGTTTCTTCCTGTGCTTCTCGGCTCAGGGAATGGCAGCAGCAGCCAGGCTGCCCAAATCAGAAAGCCGGGGAGCTCCCTTACCCACTGCCCACCCCCGCCCCCCCACTTCCTTGTCAATCAGTCTGTTAATTCGGTCTTCTCCAGATCTGTCAAATCTGCGTTCTATCCCCCTCTGCTCACTAAGAACTAAGGCTGCTGCCTCCCGACTGGTGCCCAGCCCTCTAGCCTCACTCTCATCCGTCCTGAACATTCAATCATGCATCCATCTGCTCATGCATCACATATTGAGTACCAAGTAACAAGCTACTTGCGAAAAGCTGGGAGTGCAGAGGCAAGACAGAAACAATGCCTGCCTTCCAGGAGCTTACCATCTATAGCACCAGGGCAGGCAGTCAAAAGGACCTCATAACGCCAGGCATGGTGGCTCATGCCCATAATCTAAGCACTTTGGGAGGCCAAGGTGGGTGGATCACTTGAGATCAGGAGTTCGAGACCAGTCTGGCCAAGATGGTGAAAACCCATCTCTACTAAAAATACAAAAATCAGCCAGGCATGGTGGCAAGCGCCTGCAGTCCCAGATACTTGGGAGGTTGCAGCAGGAGGATCGCTTGAACCCTGGAGGTGGAGGCTGCAGTGAGCCAATATCGAGCCACTGCACTCCAGCCTGGGCAACAAGAGTGAAACTTCGTCTCAAAAAACAAATAAAGGTGTGACAAATATATAGCATTTAATTAGACATACACAAATATGTATTATAGTTACTAATCTTCACTTATATGAGCTACAAATATCAACCCAATTTGTCATCTCTGTTTTAACTCTGTTTACAACATCTTTTGTCTTACAGCTTTTCATTTTTAAGTAGTCAAATCTGCCAACTGTACTTTTAAGGCTTCTGACAGCCTCAGAATACTACTCCTTACCCCAAAATTATAAAAAATAATCTTCTATATATTGTTCTCAAAACCTTATACTTCTTTTAAGGCTTGGAGTTTTAACCCATCTGGAATGTATTTTTAAACACTGAGTGAGTCATTTTTCTCCACATGACGATCAATTGTTTCAACATAATTTGTTAAACCCATTCTTTCTTCCCTAATTTGAAACGACACTTCAGCATGTCCCAAGTTCCCATATGTAGGTGGGCAGGACAATTTTGTCGCAATAATGTAGTCATCTCTTTCTGCGCCAGTATCACACTGCTTATAGCACTTTACTGTACTTTTATTATAGCACCGAATGCAAATCTATCAACACACTGACTCCTCCAAATGAACTTTAGAATCATTTTGTGAAGTTTCAAAAAAACCATACTGTCCCAGAGTCAGTAATGGCTGAGGGAAAAAAAAAAAAAAAAATCTGCCTCTTATGGAAATTGCAGTGAATTCATTTATTTGGGAAAAACTGACTTTTTTTTTTTTTTTTCTGAGACGGAGTCTAGATCTGTCGTCCAGGTTGGAGTGCAGTGGCACGATCTCGGCTCACTGCAACCTCCGCCTCCCAAGTTCAAGCGATTCTCCTGCCTCAGTCTCCCAAGTAGCTGGGATTACAGGTGACTGCCACCACGCCCAGCTAATTTTTGTATTTTTAGTAGAGTCGGGGTTTCCCTGTGTTGGCCAGGCTGGTCTCGAACTCCTGACTTCATGATCCACCCGCCTCCACCTCCCAAAGTTCTGGGATTTCAAGCGTGAGCTACCACGCCTGGCCAACTGATATCTGTACAAAATGAAGACTGACCATTTGGGAATATGGTACCTCTTCATTTATGCAAGGCTGCCATTTTTTTTTTTTTTTTTTTTTTTTTTTTTTTTGTCCAGCAGTAAGCATTTATAGTTTTCTCTTTTTTTTTTTAAGATGGGGTTTCACCATGATGGCCAGGCTGGTCTTGAACTCCTGACCTCAGGTGATCCACCCACCTCGGCCTCCCAAAGTGCTAGGATTACAGGCGTGAGCCACCGCGCCCAGCCTATAGTTTTCTCTATATATTTCTAGTTAACTTTATTCCAAGGTACTTTAAGCTTTTGTTGCC
The DNA here is from genome assembly GCA_036589455.1 of Ateles fusciceps. NCBI lineage: Eukaryota > Metazoa > Chordata > Mammalia > Primates > Atelidae > Ateles > Ateles fusciceps. Next base: position 23,103,416 of record JAZHEH010000681.1, on the reverse strand, counting down.
AATGTAAGTAAAATACATCTTTTTTTCCATTCTTTTCTCCCCTCATTTTCTAACTGTTGGTTACTGTTATAAAGGAAAGCTTTATAACAGAAAGAGTGGCTTTGCTATACTCTTACCCTAGGAAATTTCCAGTGTAAAGTTTCTAAAAACAAAGCTAATGCGGTGTCTCCATGCTGTCTCTAGGATCAAGTTTAACCCCTTTATGGCACACAACCCTGCCAGACCTTGTTCTATTCTTCACCCTATCCAGCATCCCCAAACATGCGCTGTATTTTCCAAGCCAACATACTTTCCTTTTTATATTTTGAGACGGGAGTTTCGCTCTGTCTTCCAGGCTAGAGTGCAAAGGCGCGATCTCGGCTCACTGCAACCTCCACGTCTCAGATTCAAGCGGTTCTCCTGCCTCAGCCTCCAGAGTAGCTAGGATTATAGGCACATGCCACCATGCCCAGCTAATTTTTGTATTTTTAGTAGAGACGGGTTTTGCTGGTCTCTAACTCCTGATCTCAAGTGATCTGCCCGCTTCCGCCTCCCAAAGTGCTGGGATTACAGGCATGAGACACCGAGCCTGGCCCCAGGCCAACATACTTTCTTAAGGTAACTTGAACAGGCCATGCATTTCCGTATCTTCACACCTTTGCACATGCTGTTCACTCTGCTCCGAATTCCCTTCCCCTTTCCCTCCTGCACTTCACCTTCCTTTTAACTTTTTCTTCAAACTTAGCTCAGGTGTCTCCCTTAGGGAAGGCTTCTCTGACCTCCTCCTAGCCCAGACTGGGTAAGGTACTCCTTGTCTAGCAGCATTCTTCTGTTTGCCTTATTATTGTTGCTCTAGCACCACTAAAACGGTTTTCCTACAAGTAACATAGGTGTTTTTTGTTTTTTTGAGACGGAGTTTCACTCTTGTTGCCCAGGCTGGAGTGTAGCTAGGATTACAGGAATGCCCCACCACGCCCCGAAAATTTTTTGTGTTTTTAGTAGGGGCGGGGTTTCTCCATGTTGGTCAGGCTGGTCTTGAACTCCCGACCTCAGGTGATCCACCCTCCTCGGCCTCCCAAAGTCCCGGGATTACAGGCGTGAGCCACCGTGCCCGGCACATAGGTGAATTTTTAAATGAAACCATGAAAAACAAATCACCCTAATTCCATCGGCAATTTGTTTTAATATTTTAGTAGAGTTGCTTTTTAAAAATAAGGTTTGGAAGTCTAGCTTCTAGCTGCAGGTTTGTCAGCATCCTGAAAATGATCTTGGTAGTTCTTCCACCGATGCGTCAAAAGACGCGACAGAACACTGGATCCCGAAGCTAGGATCTAGGTAGGGGCAGGGCCTAGCTCCAGCTCTGCCACCCATAAATTCACATCCACCCTGTGCCTGGGACTCAGCTGCAGGCCACACACGCTGGCTCCGCCCCCTCCGGGGGTCTCTTCCACCTGTCGCCCGCCCTCAACCCCATCAGCTTCTCTCCAGTGACACACCCAGGGTTGTCCAATAGGGCCACGGAGTGGGGCCGATAAGAGGCCATTTTGAAAAGGCCTCAGGATGGGCTTCGCCTTTACATCCACGTCGCTTCTCCTTTATTTCTAACCCGAGATATGTCCCTCGGGTGAGAAGCGACACTAGCGATTCTCTCGGAGGCCCCGGTGGCTCACCCCCACGACCTCCGGGGGGGAGGTGGTCCTCATCCCTAGGGAAACCCGGCCCGCCCAGCCTTTGTTGCAGAAACTGCACACGGAGCCATGTTTGCTTTCCGCCAAAAGCGGACATGGTCGCTGGAGTCGGAAGGGCAGAGGCGGACCCGAAACCGGCCGTGCGCCCCACTTCTCCATCGCGCTCCTTCCTGAACTCTGAGGAAGAGAAAGTGGGCTCGGCCACCTAAGGCCCGCGTCCCACCGTCCACCTTCCACCTTCCCAATCTGCAGCAAGATGTCCCAAGGGCTTCCCCGCCGCTGTGATTTGTAACACCATGCCCTGGGCCAGGGGCCTCAGGGTGCCCGTTCGGGAAAATGGAAATCAGGATCACCCCATTACCCCCCTACCCCGCCCCCCCGCGTTCCGAGGCCCCGGAGCCCCTAGAACAGGGGGCTCTGAGGTGGGCTTCCCGCGCCTCCTTGCAGCTTCCCTCCAACTCCACTAAACGGGCCTCAGGGGCACAGAGACGCCACCGCTGTCCCCGAGGCCGTCCGGTACCCGTCCCAGCTCCCCCAGCGTTCGAAGGCCTCCAGCGGCCGCCCCTCCCCCTACCGCAGGGGCGACGCCGCGCGCCCACCGGAAGAAGCGGGCGCGGGGTGGGCGGCGGTGATTGGCTGGGGCGGGCCTGACGCTGCAGCCGCTATAAGAGCCAGCGAGCGGCTAGCTGCGCCAGACGTTCTTCGCCGAGAGTCGCCGCGGTTTCCTGCTTCAACAGTGCTTGGACGGAACCCGGCGCTCGTCCCCCACTTCGGCCGGCCGCCCACAGCCAGCCCTCCGTTTCCTCCACACCGCGCCCTCGGACCGCCCCAAGGCCCCCGCCACCTCTCCAGCGCCGCGCAGCCACCGCCGCCGCCGCCTCTCCTTAGCCGCCGCCATGACGACCGCATCACCTTCGCAGGTGCGCCAGAACTACCACCAGGATTCAGAGGCCGCCATCAACCGCCAGATTAACCTGGAGCTCTACGCCTCCTATGTTTACCTGTCCATGGTGAGCGCGGGCGGGCCGGGGCGGGGCGGGGGCGGGGACCGGGCGCGATTCCCGGGTCGCGCGCTGGGTCGGGCCGGGGGTGTGGCCACCCGCGGGCTTCCCCGCCTCCCTGCGCCCTTCTGGAAAATGGAGGCTGCTCGAGGTCTCCAAGGACTTCTCTGGCGCAGAAAGTACGGGCAGCTGGTTCTTGGCTGTTCCCTGGAAACGCTCCCTCCTAGGCCAGGGCCACCCCTGCACACCCTTCTTTTTTTTTTAAAGAGAGCTTGGCGTCCAGAAATCCTGGGTTGTAAGACTTGGCAGCAGCTTGTGCAGGAAACCTGCGGTTAGGAAGGTGGAGTTTTGCATTCCCGTTTTTTCTGTGGCATCTGGCCCTGAGACCCAACGTTTTTTGCTTAGATATCCACCTCCCATCCGCCTAGGTATGGCTGGCCTGCTGGGTAACGGTGTCGAATAGCCCTCTTGGGGGCTGGCGGGTAGTGGCTTATCTTGTGGGCAGATCCCTCTTGAGCAGGTGTATCCATCTCTCCGCTCTGCTTATCTCTAAGTCCCACTTGCATTGAGCCATATCTCTAGATGTCGCTCCTTCTGCAGTCTCCAAAGTGTCACCTGATTTTGCGCCTAGGGAACTTCATTTATCTATTATGTATCTTACTGTGAGAGGTGTGGAGTTGTGACCTACTAATTGAACCCCTAGTTCTTGGGTACAGTCAACCGACAGTTAATGGGCAAGAAATTTTTCAGTGATCAGTGGAATCAGTTTTCCCAAATCCTGGTCTTAGGCGGTGTCCTGAGAGTCTTCCTTAGAATTGCCTTGATTGTCCAGACTGTCCCAAGAATAGATGTGTTCCAGATGGATTTGAAAACAAGCCTGTGTTTCTGTGACTGTCACTGCCTTTCAGAAACACTTGACTACATCAAGTGCCTAAAACCAAAAATCAAATTTTTGTGATACAATTATTATAAAAGTATATTTACATCAATATACTGTCCATATTTGTCACCTTCCATGGGGGTTTTTAATTTTATAAATAAATCCGCGGTATAGCTGGCAAGCTCCTGAGCTCTTTGTTTTAACCATGCTTTAACGTGGTTAGTCCAGGCACGGGGAGGAGAAAAGGACTAAGTGCAGGGTCAGTACTCCAGCAGCCAGCCTCTCATCAATGAGATTTGGCACGGGCTGTAAGAAGTTTTCTCTGCACTAACGTACAGATCCTTAAGACACTCTGTGTTCGAGGCAATGCCAATAATATTCTAAAGGTTCCTTGAAGTAAACTTTCAAGGGTCAAGTTTCCGTTTTCTAATTTAGAATAGAAACACTACTGTTGGGTTCACTCCAATAGCTCATCTGCCCCCAGTCTCCATAGGCACTGATTCCTTCATGCTGTGTGCTCTGAGAAAGGAAGCCTAGGCTCACAAGACCATCTTGCCTCCCCGTAGATTGTCACAGCTACCTGTCTTGGAATCCCTGACATAACACATTCAGTGTTCCCCTTTCAGTCTTACTACTTTGACCGCGATGATGTGGCTTTGAAGAACTTTGCCAAGTACTTTCTTCACCAATCTCGTGAGGAGAGGGAACATGCCGAGAAACTGATGAAGCTGCAGAACCAACGAGGTGGCCGCATCTTCCTTCAGGATATCAAGGTAAACAAAAGAACTACGGCTGTCATACTTCGTAATCTAGCGGTGTTGGGGTGTCCGAAATCACTTAAACTAGCAGTTGTCCTTATAATGATGATACACTGGGCTTTTGCCTTTTGTGCTTTTTTAGGCTTAACCATCTAAACTAAATTAGGCCAATAGTAATGTCCCCTTTGCCAAAGCATCGTGGTTAGATAAGACAGGCTTGCTGATGTGTAGGTTAGTTGGTAGAGATACATTCACCTATCCTCATTTAGAAACCAGACCATGATGACTGGGAGAGTGGGCTGAATGCGATGGAGTGTGCATTACATTTGGAAAAAAATGTGAATCAGTCACTACTGGAACTGCACAAACTGGCCACTGACAAAAACGACCCCCATGTGAGTATTGGAAACCCAGGAAATAAATGGAGGAAATCATTTGCTTTAGGGATTGGGAAAGCTGACTAACTGTCTTCCCCATTGTTTTCTAGTTGTGTGACTTCATTGAGACACATTACCTGAATGAGCAGGTGAAATCCATCAAAGAATTGGGTGACCACGTGACCAACTTGCGCAAGATGGGAGCACCCCAGTCTGGCTTGGCAGAATATCTCTTTGACAAGCACACCCTGGGAGACAGTGATAATGAAAGCTAAGCCTTAGGCTAATTTCCTGATAGCCATGGGGTGACTTTCCTGGTCACCAAGGCAGTGCATGCATATTGGAATTTCCTTTACCTTTTCTATAAGTTGTACCAAAACATCCACTTAAGTTCTTTGGACCATTCCTTCAAATAAAGAAATTTGGTACCCAGGTGTTGTCTTTGAGGTCTTAGGATGAGTCAGAAATCTATCTAGGCGAGCTTCCAGATTCCTTAAGTGCCGTTCAGTGTTGCTCCCCCCTCCCCCACCACCCCCAGTCGCCCATGCTGGAGTGCAGTGGCAGGATCTCGGCTCGGCTCACTGCAGCCTCCACCTCCTGGGTTCAGGTGATTCTCCTGCCTCAGCCTCCTGAGTAGCTGGGATCACAGGTGCATGCCACCATTCCCAGCTAGTTTTTGTATTTTTAATAGAGATGAGGTTTCACCATGTTGGTCATGCTGGTCTTGAACTCTTGACCTCGTCATCCGCCCACCTCAGCCTCCCAAAGTGCTGGGATTACAGGTGTGAGCCACCGTGCCCAGCCTCCATTGTTCACTTTTAGTCATGCTGATCAAAACGAAACCGGAGAATATTTGTATTAAACTCCTTAGCTTGGGCAGTAATACTAAGGTGTGGCTGTCTTGGATTCAGATGGGACTAAGGGTTTCCCACTGAATCCAGTGTCCCAAGTTAAATGTTTCCAGTGGTTCAGTCTAGCTTTCACAATTTTTATGAATAAAAGGCATTAAAGGCTGAAGTAGTCCTGGAGTACTGATTTTTGTCTATTAGGCTAACCATTTGATTCAGGCTGTGACTGGATCAGTGTTCTGCTGGTACATGCAGGAGAGGACCTGGCCGGCGAAGCATCCCCCTTAGAAGGCAGGTTAGGAATGTGCTTCATCCCTAGTGAGAATGTGAGAGAAAACGGCATGAGTATGGAAGGTACTGTCATTTCAAATACTAAAGTGTTGCAGTAGGACTCCATTGCCCAGGCTGGAGTGCAATGGCTCAATCTTGGGTCACTGCAACCTTCTCGGTTCAAGCAATTCTCTCAGCCTCCTGAGTTACTGGGATTACAAGGAAATGCCGTAACACTCAGCTAATTTTTGTATTTTTTGGTAGAGACGGGTTCATCATGTTGGCCAGGGTGGTCTCAAACTCCTGACCTCAAGTGATCCGCCTGCCTTGGTGGGATTACAGGCATGAGCCTTCACGCTCAGCCCAAGATTTTTGTTTGAGACAGAGTCTTACTCTGTCACCCAGGCTGAAGTGCAGTGGCACAATCTCGGCTCACTATAATCTCTGTCTCCCAGGTTCAAGTGATTCTCCTGCCTCAGCCTCCCGAGTAGCTGGGGCTACAGGCAGATACCACCACATTCGGCTTTTTGTATTTTTAGTAGAGATGGGGTTTCACCATGTTAGCCAGTTTGGTCTCGATCTCCTGACCTTGTGATCCGCCTGAAAGTGCTAGGATTACAGGCGTGAGCTACCACACCAGGCCTTTTTTCTGGAGACAGTCTGTCACCCAAGCTGGAGTGCAGTGGCAAGATCTTGGCTCACTGCAACCTCTGCCTCCTGGATTCAATCTCCTGCCTCGGCCTCCTGCTGGGACTACAGGCATGTGCCACCACATCCAGCTAATTTTCGTATTTTTTAGTAGAGATGGGGTTTCACCGTACTGGTCAGGCTGGTCTCAGACTCCTGACTTTGTGATCCACCCGCCTCTGCCTCCCAAAGTGCTGAGGTTACAGGCATGAGCCACCACGCACCTGGCCACAGATTCTTAGATATTAACATCCTTTCCTAAACAAGCCACAGGTGTTTGTAAAGTTCCTGTCTAGCCCTAGAAGCAAGACTGAATTTGTTGCCCTTTTAAGTTTTCAATCATAATAGCTGGGTGTTCTGACCCTGAAAGTAACTGCTTGAGAATTGAGAAAAGGGAAGTTATACTTCCTCTCCACATGACTGGGGATGATGTGGGGTGTTTCTAATTGGGTGAAATGCCCAGGAAATCTGGAATAAAGAGAAACATCTGGTTTTGTGACAGCTTTGGGCTGACCCCAAGGAAGCATGAAGTATTTGGGTAGTGAGAAAATGGCCTAAGGGCCCTGGACACCCTCAACCTCACCATCGACCAGTTCCGGGGAGTGAAGCAGTGCCTGCCACGCTTTCCTGGAGTACTTGGGGGACTACCCTAAATGGTTATGGGGAAGTGTTCATCTGTCATGCAGCTGACTGCCACCCCGTGGTTTTCGGTCAGCTACCAAAGTAAGTTGGGGCCAGTGATAACACCTGCCCAGCTAAGCCTGGTCACTTGTTCCTTCAGCAGCATCCTGGTCAGTGCAACCTCATCTTCCTTCACCTGGTCCCAATAGGTCTTCCTGGTGATACCAGGCTCTTGGATGAAGTGAGAAAAGGTCCCAAACACTTCCCTAGGATGCCTGTGGAGGTGGCCAAGTCTATACCCCAAGCTAGTGCTGGGTGTAGGTCCAGCATGCTCTAGCAGTGATGGACCCTAGGAAATTGTGGAGGAAAGGTAGGCTCAGAGCAAGGGAAGAAAGGGTTGGGGGAAGAGGGGTCATGCACAGGGCAATGCAGTGCCCCTGGTTCGGGTGAGGACAGACCTGTTTTCCAAGGCCCAGTAAGGATCCATGTGATCTCTGAGTGCAGCGTGTATGTTGCTTCTTGATTGTTCTAAAGGTTCTTTGAGATGATTTTCAGGGATCTCTGGCATATCCGTCAGGTTAAACTCCACAGTTTTCTTCCTCACGGGAGAGACTTCTGGGTGCTCCATCAAGGCCCCATCGCTCTCTGAGAGCAATTCAAAACTTTTCTTGGCCCCAGAACTCACAGTCTTTAAGCTTTTGTCTTTGGTGTCTATGCCTGTGACACTGTGAAGCTTCGACAGCGCTGATGGTTCAGGGGGGAAGAACATGGGTGTGGGGCTGAGGGGTGTCTGTGGGGCACTGTAGTAGCCTGGCCTCTGATACAGTGGAGCAGACTTGAAGGCATCCACAGCCTTAAGCTTCCAGGCCTTATTGTCTTCCTGGCCCCTAAGGTTGTGTTTGGCCGCCTTGTGGTTTTTGGGCAGGCCCTCGTGGAGAAGGGATTCCCTCTTGGGCCACAGTAGTTTGGTCCTTGAGTTTGTCCTGGGAGGATGGTGATCATGGGACTGCAGCCCTAGGAAGCGGCCAATGATGCCAGCGTGAGCATCCTCCTCATCCTCCTGATTGGGCTGGAACTCCATCTCCTCTTTGCTCAGGCTGGAAAGAAGCAGGAGATGCAGGGCTGAGCAAGTGGACAAAGGGCCAACACCTGGCCTTACTTCTCCCTTACCTCCTCCTCTCTCTCGGCTGCCCCAAGCCAAGGCCACACAATGCCCAGCTCTCACCTTTCTCCTGATCCCTCTGTACCTCCCGGTGATCCCTCCAGGCCCAGCTCACCTCACTGTTCTTTGACTCCCTCTTGACCAGAGTTAACATCCAACCCCCACCCCCCACCTGGCATGTAAAGGCCTCCTCCTCATCATTCACTGCTTCCTTTAAAACTCCTCGCTGCAGGCAGTCAGAACCACTGGTCCCCTAGCATGAGTGGTTCAGATCAGGCCCATGAGTGACTCTGGCAATGCCAGGGATTTGTGGATCCAACTGGGAGCGACATCCACAAAGAGAAATTTGGCTTCCTGGCAACAGGCATCCTGGGAGCCCAAGACCTTTACCCTGCAAGGGACAGCTCAACTACCACAGAGTATGGCCTGCCCTTGCCCAAGTTCAGATTCTCCCCATGTTCCAAGGCGCAGCTCCAGACCCAGCTGGAAGCTGCCTCTCAGGCAGCCTAAGGTGATTGTGTTCCACGTTCTATCCCTTTCCTAGACATCCAGTACTTTGTACCTTGTATCCAGAGTTTGGGGCCTGGGTTTGAGCTCCCTATGTAAATAGTGTATTCCTTGGAGACAAGGTCTACGCTTTATCGTTCTGTTTTTAGCCTTTCCCCCCTCCTCAACCTTCAGCTACTGGGGTACAGATCATGTAGGGCTCAAGGTCCTCATCCTCCAGAAATGTTTCTGACCTAAGCCAGCCCCCAGCCTTCATTTGATCACCTTCCCAACCCTTACTCACACTAACTATAGACTCTAGTTAATCTGATTGCAGTTTAATAGGATGTTTGGTTTTTAAAAGAACAAGCAGCAAAACAAAACAAAACAAAAAAACAAAACAAAACAAAAATGAACAAGCAGAGAGCAGCACTGGATACTGTGGAAGAAAACCTTGAGTATAAACCCTGACGTGTGCCCGACACTCTCCAAGGACCTCTCAACTGTCATCCTGGGGAGACAGGACCAGCTGGGACAGCCCTTCAGCCCACTGCAGATCAAGAGGGATTTGGATAGAATCAGGGCAGTGGGCCCATGTGGAGGTAAGTCTGGCTGCAGTGGGTGGCCTGAGGCCTTTACTCTGTAGGACAAAGTCAATTCAGGAGGTACCTGTGATGACATGGCTGCCTGCTGGGACATATTTGCTGCTCCTCCCCCATCCCAGGGAACCCCACTTCCACGTCCTATCCAAGCACCCTAGCTTATCAGAAGATATAGTTCTGACACCTGTAATTCCAGCACTTTGGGAGGCCAAAGTAGGCAGATTAATGAGGTCAGGAGTTCGAGACCGGCCTGGCCAACATGGTGAAACCCCGTCTGTACGAAAAGTACAAAAATTAGCTGGCCGTGGTGATGGGCACCTGTAATTCCAGGTACTCAGGAGGCCGAGGCAGCAGAATCACTTGAACCCAGGAGGCGGAGGCTGCAGTGAGCTGAAATCATACCACTGCACTCCAGCCTGGGTGACACAGCAAGACCCTGTCTCAAAAAAAAAAAAAAAGAAAAAAGAAAACATAGTTCTGGCTGACAGAAGCAGCCAGGTCCTAATGTTCCGCTGCATCACTGATCATTGCTGTCCTTTTGGTAGCACGTGCACCATTTGCTAGCTACGAGGCCGTGGGCAACTTGCTCTCTCTGAACCCGAACCTGTACTTTAATCATCTGAAAACTTGGGAGGAAAACAATAGTTTAATATTTATAAAAAGCATAGTACAGTGCCTGACACTTATGAGGCACCCAGTATGTATTACCTAGCGCTATTCCAAGCTCCTAGGCAGACCCCTGCTCTAGAGGGGCTTCCCACCCAGCCCCCCCGGCACTGGCCATACCTGATGTTGAAGGTGGAGCCCATAAAGGAGGTTCGGCGGAACTGGGTGGAAGCAGCCGTGTAGGGGGGCTGGGGCTCGGGCTCATTCCAGTACATGTCGGGCTCCATCCGAGGCAGGTCCTGGTGCATCTCATCCACAGCAAACAGGGACACCTGTTCACCAGGGACAGAAGGAGAAGTCCCCCTGAAAGGTCATGCCGGGCAGGAGCTTGCACTCGCCTGATGACTTGGAGGAATCACTTCCCTCTCTCTGGAACTCAGTTTCCCTGCCTGTGAAATGAGGAGATGGGTGCCCGCCTGCTGCCTCAAAGATTGAGGTGAGAATCCTGTGAGTGAAGGACTGGCTGCAGGAGGGAGGAGGGGAAGGGGTGATAATTCACTGTGAGGCCTCCCTGCAGAACAGTGGGGTCCTGTCTTTGGGCCCCCTTTGGGGAAGGTCCATGGCATGGCCTCTCTCCCTCTCTCCGTACCTGCAAATTCCTGTCAACAATCCAGTTGGTCTCAAAATCATCATCATCCTCTCCGAAGGGGTTGATGAGCTGCTCTGCCACCTTGGGGACAGGTGAGGCTCTGTAAACCCTCAGGCAGAACTCCTCAACGCCAGCCTCCCCCTTAAACTCAGGGCTGCCATTTCTACACCCCATCACACCCTTCCTGGCTGACCACATCTTCAAAGCCAGAGTTTAGGGCTCCAGCCCCCCACACTTATGGGCACCCACACACTTCTGGACACAGCCCCTCTGACTCTCCTGACCCAGTCTTTCCCTGCACACCCACAGCTGTCCCTGAGTGTGTCACTTGGCTGAGTCACCACCTTTATCTCACCTCATGCATCTTATCCTGTTGCGTAATTGTATTCATTCAGCAATAGAGATACACTCTGAAGATGTGCTGAACTAAAGGGTGGTCGAGGAGGGCAGATTCCTGGATAGTAATCTCTAAAATGCCCTAACAAAGCTCCAAAGAGGTGACAAGCTGCCTTAGAGGTCCAGGAGACATCCTGTAGGCCACTGGGGCACCTTGGAGAATTTCTTTTTTTTTTTCTTACTAATTTTTCTTTCTTTCTTTCTTCCTTTTTTTTTTTTTTAATTTGAGATGGAGTCTCGCTCTGTTGCCCAGGCTGGAGTGCAATGGAGTGATCTCAGCTCACCGCAACCTCCACCTCCTGGGTTCAAGCAATTCTCCTGCCTCAGCCTCCTGAGTAGCTGAGATTACAGGCATGTGCCACCACGCCAGGGTAATTTTGTATTTTTAGTAGAGATGGGGTTTCTCCATGTTGGTCAGGCTGGTCTCGAACTCCCGACCTCAGGTGATCTGCCCACCTCAGCCTCCCAAAGTGCTGGGATTATAGGCGTGAGCCACTTCGCCCAGCTGCACCTTGGAGAATTTCAAACATAAAAGTGTGATTTGTTTTGATTTGTAGAAACCAAAGATAACTGGGGGGGCAGGTGGAATTTAGACGAATAGGAATGTGTGTTTGTGTGTGTGTGTGAGAGAGAGAGAAAGAGAGACATGGACAGGAAGGGCAGAGAAGGAGACTTACACTCCCGCTACCAAAAAATAAGGTAGGAAGGCAGAGAGAGTGGGTGGATAACAGAAGGAAGGAAAGACAAACAGGTAGAGAGAAAACTGTGATTCAGAACTCCCGTTCAGAGTACTGGGTGTAGTGGGAGGAAATACCAGCCACTTAAGGTGGGGAACAAGACCCCCCAACAGGCATCTTGAATAAGGAGAGGTGGTGCCAATCTGCCTCAAAAAATCTCTTTTTGAGACAGTCTTACTCTGTCACCCAGGATGGAGTGCAATGGCACGATCTTGGGTCACTGCAACCTCCGCCTTCCAGATTCAAGCAATTCTCTGCCTCAGCCTCCCAAGTAGGTGGGATTACAAGCACCCGCCACCACGTCCGGCTAATTTTTGTATTTTTAGTAGAGACGGGGTTTCACCATGTTGGCCAGGCTGGTCTTAAACTCCTGACCTCAGGTGATCTGCCTGCCTTGGCTTCCCAAAGTGCTGGGATTACAGGCGTGAGGCACCGTGCCCGGCCTCTGGGCTTTCTTTTCAGCAGAGATGAGAAGTGGCCTCTGTCAGGCCTCCATGTGCAAGCCTGGACCCAGAAAGTCTAAAGTCCTGCCTGTCTCGGCTCATCACCGCACGCCCCATTGCCCAGCGGAGCTTCCACCCCCCCCAACATAAGCTTCCCCTCACCCCACCCTGCCATCTGAACTGTTATTATGATAATGTGAATACTCCGCACCCCACCCTACCATATTAACTACTCTTATCCTACCCGCCATGGTAACTGAACTTATGGTAATGTATACTCCTCACCAATACCCCCACCACTGTAACTGATCTCACTCTGTAACCCTCCACTGCCCACCCCAAACCTACAAAACCAACTCCTATTCCACCGCCCTTCACTGACGCCCTTTTCGGCCTCAGGTAAATAGACAGCCATGTTGCTCACGCAAAGCCTGTTTGGGGGGTCTCTTCATTCAAAGTGTGTGTTTTAACAGCCTCACCAGCGGGGCCTGCCATTGCCACTCCTATTCCATGGATCCTCCTTCTCCGGACAGACATTTGAAGAATATTCTCTTGAGTGGTTAGACTGAGCTCTCCCTGTCCCTCAAGCTGCTAAGTCTGGGCCTTGGGTGTAGCCTCCGGAAGCAGACCCAGGCCTCAAGAAGGCCGCCCTGTAAGTCTCCGTTTCCTCATGTGTAACAACATGGGAAAGCGCAGACCAGAGGGCTGTGGTTGGGGCCCTGCTTGCTGCTTTCTACCCGTGAGAACTTCCTTTCCTGACACTGCATCCTCGTTTCAGGTGGCTGCTGGCCATGACCCCTCTGGCCGTGCCTCCAGCCCAGCGGGGCCCTGGAGAGGCTCACCTTCAGCCAGCCAACATAGAAGAAGAACTGCAGGAACGTGAAGACAGGCACCACGAGGTCCAGCTCATGGCCAGGGTAGGCCTTGGCCGGGTTCAGAAACTGCCGCCCAACTAGACAAGTCAGGAAGAAGCTGTACACTGCCACGGTCACCACCTGGGAGGGGGAGGAGAGTGTGGCAGCAAAGGGCAAGGCAGGAACCCTGAATCAGATGCCCCTGGGGCTGGGGTCCAAGACAGGAGACCAAGGCCTTGTTCTGACTTGCACACTCATGTGAGTTAGGGTCTCTGTTAACCCCTCTTTTTTTTTTTTTTTTTTTGAGACAGAGTCTTACTCTGTTGCTCAGGCTGAAATGCAGAGGTGCAATCTCGGCTCACTGCAACCTCTGCCTCCTGGGTTCAAGCAATTCTCCTGCCTCAGCCTCCTGAGTAGCAGGGATTACAGGCGTGTGCCACAATGCCTAGCTAATTTTTGTATTTTTAGTAGACACTGGGTTTCGCCATATTGGCCAGGCTGGTCTCCAACTCCTGACTTCAGTCAGGAGTACACCTGCCTCAGCCTCCCAATGTGCTGGGTTTACAGGCGTGAGCCACTGTGCTCGGCCAACCTCTCTTTAAAATGGGGGATAATCACACTGCCTCTACTGAGCCAGGCAGAAGCCTGGACTCTTAGAACTCAGCACTTCAAAGTCCAGGCCCAACTTCAAAGTGAGGACCCAACTCCCAGGGGGGAGCAATTTACCCAGCCTCTAAGTGAGCCTTTCCCATCCCTGCTGCTTCCTTGGTCCTTCTAGCCTCAGTTTCCCAAAGGGGCAGCCTCACTAGCCTCGTCCTCACCTGTGTGTACACCAGTGGGATACTAATCCAGTCGTAGGCATACAGGTGTCCACACTGAGTGCGCAAGGTGTTCATCTCCTGGGGGACAGCAGGGAGGGATGGGGTTCTGAACACCACTTGCCCCCACCCTGGGCTCGCCTCCACCTCTTCTCCAGGCACCAGGGTCTGGTGCTCATGGTCCATCCCTGGCTGTGTGGTCATGGGCAGCTCACTAAACCTCTTTGTGTCTCAGCTTCCTCATCTATCAAAAAAGAACCAGGACCTCACAGACTGGGACAGGAGGGAGGGACCTATGAGGAGGGACCACCTCGGGCTATGCAATACTGTTGGAAAAGATTCTGCAACCCCACCTCAGGCTCTGGGAAGACCCTCAAGGGCTCGAGCCTTCTCTTTGTAGGAAATCTTGTTTCCTGTGGACCCCAACTCTTCCCACCCTTTGGCAGCCGTGTCTGTACAGTGGGCTCACGTTCAGCAGGCTCTGGAGCAGGATAGGGTCCCGGATTCGACCTGCAAGCCACGCCTTCATTGACAGGTTGGCAAACCACACCCAGGGCACCCAGAACATGTTGTGTGGTAAGCTCAGTTTCTCCAACTGCTTGTGTTCTCCTGGGTCATAAAGCCTGCAGAGCAGAGCGAAGAAGGTGGTGGGTGGGAGAACCTGCAGGAGGCGTGTGGCTGGCACCTGGCGGCCAGGCCAGGACCTGCTGACCTATATGGACCTCAGCACTCCTTTGCCATCCTCTTTCTTTCAACAATAACAAAAATTTCTGAGCACCTACTATGTGCTATTCTGGGCTGAGCATGTAGGCAGGGTATTTATCTATTTATTTATTATTAATTTATTTCCAGAGTCAGCTCTGTTACCCAGGTTGGAGTGCAATGGTGCGATTTAGCTTGCTGCAGCCTGGAACTCCTGGGCTCAAGTGATCCTGCTGCGTCAGTTTCCCGATCTTTAGCCCAGACTGCAGGCACATGCCACCATGCCCGGCTAATTTTTAATGTTTTTGTGGTTTCACTATGTTGCCCAGGGAAGTCTCCAACTCTTGGGCTCAAGCGATCTTCCCACCTTTGCCTCCCAAAGCGCTGGGATTATAGGCGACAGTCACCATGCTTAACCTGGGTCTGCCTTATTAACTAGGACTAGGTCATGCAAGGCCAAGGGGGGAGTCAGAGACCGATGTCGCACACCTCCAGAGTGGAAACCGGAGATCAGGAGGGGCAAGGGCAGAAGGAGGTAGACCCTAGTACCTCGCCAGTTCCCAGCCGCCACCCTTCTTTCCCTTATCCCTCAAGGGTCCTTAGCCCTGCCCCAAACTCCCACTCTCGGAGAGTGGGCTCCTGGCCTCCCCCTCACCTTTAGACACCCGACTCTATCCCGCCCAATTGGACCCCCAAATCTTGGCCCCACCCCACTCCTGGCTCCACCCAATCCCCCCCCCTCCACAGTCCAGGGACTTTGGCTCCACCCATCTTCCATTCCGGCCGCTCCCATCTCCACCCTGGCTCCGCCCCGTCCCGCCCCGTCGCTCCGCCCCGCCCACCTGCTTGCACCAGGTGCTGGGCGCTGGGGGAAGCGCTTGTAGACCGCGGTGCTGACGCTGCGCAGGATGAGCACGTTGCCCAGGTTGGCGTAGCGGATGAGCGTGCGCCGCAGCAGCCGGCCCTGCTCGTCCTTGCCTTCAACGAAGCCCGACACCAGGCTCATGAGGCGGTCTGGCCACGGCAGGTTCTCGTACTGGTTCCACCAGCGGGTCACGACCAGTGTCACGTAGAAGCCTGGGCAGGAGGGGCGGGGGCGAGGGGCCGGGCTGCGGCCAGAGCCCAGGGCCCAGCGCGCGGCCACGCCTCAGCTCCTCCAGCTTTCTACTGGGAGCGGGCCTAGCCCCAAGGGTTCTGTCTCCCGGGGGGTCCCCCTGCTGATCCCAGAAATCCGCCAGAGCCTCTGCCCTCCCGCGCAGGGGCTCCAGGGACCATGATGTCAGCGCTTCCTAACAGCAGGACGTCTTACCTAACGTCTAACTTCAGTCTCTCTGGCTGCAGTGGGCACATTTCCCTCAATTACAGAGAGGCGCCGACCTGCCACTGGCGTCCCCCCATCCCCCACCTCAGCCCCTAGACCTAGCTCTTCGTGGTCCACCCCTGGCCTGTCTGGAGCCTGGGTGGCCACGGGGAGCCGGAACAGCAGGAGGAGGGGCTCACCCAGCACGAAGGAAATGGGGATGAGCTGGATGTAGCTGTCGCAATACAGAGTCAGCTTCTCAAACATCAGCTGCTGCTCCTCCGTGAGGGCCAGCCTGGGGGTGGGGGGTGGGGTGGACATGTGTGGGCGCAGCGAGGAGATGGCTGAGGCTGTCCCCAGGTCTAGCCCGACCCTGGGTAGGAGTGGGACTGCCTCGGTGCTGTCCCACCTTTTACCCAGCCCAGAGCCCCTCCTGAGGCCTGAGCCAGGTCCATGATATTCCTTGTGCAGCCACCAACCTGGACAGGCTAGAGCCCGCTCCAGTGGTTTCTTATGGGGAGAATCCTCACACTGGCCACTGGGAGGCGTGTAGAAAGGAAGGTCCTGCTGCAGGGGTCAGTTTCAGACACCCTAACCCTTTGAAAGCAGCCAAGGGTCAGTTGTTTAAAAGCAGGTCGAAACAGAGTGTTAAAAGCAGGTCGAGGCCGGCGCGGTGGCTCACGCCTGTAATACCAGCACTTTGGGAGGCCTTGGTGGGCGAATCACTTGACGTCGGGAGTTCGAGACCAGCCTGACCAACATGGTGAAACCCCATCTCTTGAAAAAAAAAAAAAAGCAGGTTGCAACAGTGGTTCAAGCCTGTAATCCCAGAGCTCTGGGAGGCTGAGGACCAGGAGTTCAAGACCAGCCTGGGCAACATAGCAAGACCCCATCTCTACAAAAAATTAACTGGGTGTGGTAGCCGCATGCCTGCAGTCCTAGCCACTGGAGGTTGAGGTAGGAGGATCACTTGAGCCTAGGAGTTGAAGGCTGCAGTGGGCCGTGATTGCCATTGCACTTCAGCCTGGGTGACAGAGGGAGACCTTGTCTCTAAAAACAAAAAAGAAAAAAGAAACAAAGACTGTTTGGCTTTAATGAGAGGGGTGAATAGCCATGCAGAGGATTTTGTTAGAGCAGTGAAACCACTCTGCCTGATGCTTCGATGGTGGAAACATCATTACACATTTATCCAAACCCACGGAATGTACAACCCCAAGAGTGACCCTGCTGTGCGCTGTGGACTTTGGGTGATAGTGATGAGTCAGTATGGGTTCAGGGATTGTAATTAAATCTATCGCTGTAGTGTGGGGTGTTGATGGTGGGGAGGCTGGGGGCAGGGGGAGGAGGAAAGAGACATATGAGAACTCTACCTTCTGCTCAATTTTGCTGTGAACTTAAAACTGCTCTAAAAACTGAAGTCTGACTTTTTTCAGCGTACGTTGGTGCCCAAGTAAAAACTGAAGACCAATGTGCTTTGTTATGAGCATTATGAGGAACTCAAGAATTTTATGTCTTTGATGTTTTACAATCCATTGTAGTCATTAGTGCTTTTTCAATTTAAAATGCTGTTTATATTTTGTGATTATATCTGTCCTCTATTTTATTGTTTAAACGTTTTTGGTTTATTGTTGTTTTGTTTGCTTTGTTTTGTTTGAGACAGGATCTTGCTCTGTTACCCAGGCTCGAGTGCAGTGGCACGAGATCGTGACTCACTGCAGCCTCAGCCTCCTGGGCTCAAGCAATCCTCCTGCTTCAGCCTCCTGAGTAGCTGGGAGGGACTACTGGCGCAAGTCACCATGCTCAGATAATTTTTTGATTTTTTTATAGAGACAGGATCTCCCTATGTTGCTCAGGTTGGTCCTAAACTCTTGGGCTTAAGTGATCCTCCTGCCTTGGCCTCTCAAAGTGCTGGGATTACAGGCATGAGCCACTGTGCCTGGCCCTAACTTTTTAAAAAGTACATTGGTGCCCTAGTAAAAACAAAACATGCTTTGTTCCTAGAATTATTAGAATCTCAAGAATTTTATCTATTTGATATTTTATAATCCATGTAATCATGAATGCTTTTTCAGTTTAAAACACTATCATATATTCTGTGATTATATCATATAGTCTGTGTACTATGTGATTTATTGTCAGAGAAACATTATGTGTGTGTGTGTGTGACGGAGTCTTGCTCTGTTGCCAGGCTGGAGCACAGTGGCACAGTTTCGGCTCACTGCAACCTCCACCTCCCGGGTTCAAGCGATTCTTCCGCCTTCCAAGTAGCTGGGACTACAGGCGCATGCCAAACGCCCGGCTAATTTTTGTATTTTTAGTAGAGACAGGGTTCCACCATGTTGGCCAGGATGGTCTCGATCTCTTGACCTCGTGATCCACCCGCCTCGGCCTCCCAAAGTGCTGGGATTACAGGCGTGAGCCACCGCACCTGGCCCAGAGAAACATTATTTTGTTTGCTTTTCTTTTTTTTTTTTTTTCCTGAGATGGAGTTTTGCTCTTGTTGCCCAGCCTGGAATGCAGTGGCATGATCTCAGCTCACCACAACCTCCGCCTCCCGGGTTCAAGCCACTCTCCTGCTTCAGTCTCGCAAGTAGCTGGTATTACAGGCACGCGCCACCATACCTGGCTAATTTTTTTGTATTTTTAGTAGAGATGGGGTTTCTCCATGTTGGTCAGGCTGGTCTCAAACTGCTGACCTCAGGTGATCTGCCCGCCTCAGCCTCCCAGTGTGCTGGGATTACAGGCATGAGCCACGCACCTGGCCTTTTGTTTGCTTTTGAGAGAATGGCTTAAGCCTGTGAGGTTGAGGCTGCAGTGACCTATGGTTCCAGCCTCCCAAGTAGCTGGGACCAAAGGCAAATGCCACCACTCCCAGCGAATTTTTAAAATTTTTGGTAGAGACGGGATTTCACTATGTTGCCCGGGCTGAACCTCTAGGCTCAAGTGATCCTCCAAACTTGGCCTCTCAAAGTGCTGGGATTATAGACATGAGTCATTGCTACTGGCCTTAAACATTTTAATTAAAAAATAATTTTTAAAATATACCACGTGGGCCAGGCGTGGTGGCTCACACCTGTAATCCCAGCACTTTGGGAGGCCGAGTTGGGCAGATTACTTGAGATCAGGGGTTCGAGACCAGCCTGGCCAACATGACGAAATGCCATCTCTACTAAAAATACCAAAAAAAAAAATTAGCCAGACGTGGTGGTGTGTGCCTATAATTCTAGCTACTCAGGAGGCTAAGGCAGGAGAATCACTTGAACATGGGAGGCAGAGGTTGCAGTGAGCCAAGATCATGCCCACTGTACTCACTGGATGACAGTGAGACCCTGTCTCAAGAAACAAACAAACAAAAAGTACCATGTGGTCAGCCAGGCGCAGTGACTCATATCTGTAATCACAGCACCTTGGAAGGCTGAGGCAGGAGGATGGCTTGAGCCTAGGAGCTCGAGACCAGCCTGGACAACACAGTGAGACTCTGTCTCTCTCTTTGTTTTGTTTGTTTGTTTTTTGAGACAGAGTTTTGCTCTTCTTGCCCAGACTGGAGTGCAGTGGCACAATCGGCTCACCGCAACCTCTGCCTTCTGGGTTCAAGTGATTCTCCTGCCCCAGCCTCCAAAGTAGCTGGGATTACAGGCATGCACTACCATGCCCAGCTAATTTTGTATTTTTAGTAGAGGCGGGGTTTCTCCATGTTGGTCAGGCTGGTCTCGAACTCCCGACCTCAGGTGATCCGCCCACCTTGGCCTCCCAAAGTGCTGGGATTATAGGCGTGAGCCACTGTGCCCGGCCTCTCTCTTTGTTTTAATGTACCATGTGGGCATCTGAGTCTGTGTGGGATTCAATAAAACAGGCCATTTGAGTGGGGTCAGGCAAAGCCTGGGCTCCAGGGCTCTCCTGGGGTTGGAGGGAAGGTGGCTAAA
This sequence comes from Ateles fusciceps, assembly GCA_036589455.1. Taxonomy (NCBI): domain Eukaryota; kingdom Metazoa; phylum Chordata; class Mammalia; order Primates; family Atelidae; genus Ateles; species Ateles fusciceps. The sequence continues at coordinate 23,083,629 of JAZHEH010000681.1, read as the reverse complement.
ACCCTGCTGGCTGGGTTGAGCAGCCTATCAGTCTGACTTCTTTTCTCTGCCCAGTCCCCAGCCCCAGCCTCAGCTCCAGTGCCCAGGACCTGGTTAGGAGCTCAGCTTAGTCTTGTAGTGAACTGGTGCATTGGTCCCCCAGCTGTCGGAGGCCTCCAGGAACTCCCAGCCTCAGCCACATCCCTCCCAGGCCCCCAGCCCCAGCCCTGGCAGCTTTACCTATAAATGAAGCGGATGATGTAGTAGCAGAGCAGGAAGATGAAGAACTCTCCATACAGCAGCTTGTAGATGCTGCCCCGCCAGCACAGCAGCAGGCGGGAGAACGAGCCTAAGCGGGCATTAGCCACTTGGCTTGTGTAGGTGATGGTCATGGCCAGGCACTGGGCTGCAGCAGCTGGGCTTGGGTCCTGGTAGACAGCAAGAGCTGCTGATTGGGGGCTGGTAGGGATCAGAAGCCCTGGGCGGAGCCTGTCAGGACCCTTCCCCTGCTCTGGGTCTCAGCTCTCCCATAGGGACCCAGGAGGTGGATGAAGTGGTCTCCAAGGCCCTGCCAGCTCTGACTGCCTGTTGGAGGTGGAAACCCAAGAAAGTGAGCCCAGAGGCTGCCCATAGCCTTAGGGGAAGACGTAGATAGGTATGTGCGTTGCCATGTGCCTTTAATTTTGTATGATTGCCAGGCACGGTGGCTCGCACCTGTAGTTCCAGCACTTTGGGAAGCCAGGATGGGTGGATCACCTGAGGTCAGGAGTTCGAGACCAGCCTGGCCAACATGGCAAAACCCCATTTCTACTAAAAATACCAACATTTAACCAGGTGTGGCACAGGTGCCTGTAATCCCAGCTACTCTGGAGGCTGAGGTAGGAGAATTGCTTGAACCTGGGAGGCGGAGGTTGCAGTGAGCCGAGATCATGCCACTGCACTCCAGCCTGAGCAACAAGAGTGAAACTCTGACTTAAAAAAAAAATTGTGCCGGGTGCAGTGGCTCACGCTTGTAATCCCAGCACTTTGGGAGGCCGAGGCGGGCGGATCACGAGGTCAGGAGATCGAGACCATCCTGGCTAACACCGTGAAACCCCGCCTCCAAAAAAAAATTGTATAATAACAAAGGCAGTAGTAACAGCAGCAATGTCTACACACTGAGCTCGGGTCCTCTGAGCTAGGCAGTGTTCTCAGTCCATCTTGTTCATTAGCTCCCAAGCTCTCATAACCACTCTACTGTGAGCAGTATGGAAGGGCCAGGCAGCGCTGTCCACCACCGTATTCCCATCCCCAGAACTGAACCTAGCTGGTAGAGATGCTCAATGTTTACTGAATGGTGGCCCCAGGGCCTTTCCACCTGCTGATCTTCCTGCCTGGAGGAAGCTCTACCTGAGATGCCTGCATGGCTCCTTCCCATTCCAGGTTAACTTTAGAAAGGATGTCCCAGCCGGGCGTGGTGGCTCACACCTGTAATCCAAGCACTTTGGAGGCCAAGGCGGGCTGATCATCTGAGGTCGGGAGTTCAAGACCAGCCTGACCAACATGCTGAAACCCCGTTGTAAAAAAAAAAAAAAAAAAGGATGTCCCTGGCTGGGCACCGTGGCTCATGCCTGGAATCCCAGCACTTTGGGAGGCCAAGGCGGACGGATCATGAGGTCAGGAGTTTGAGACCAGCCTGGCCAGCATGGTGAAAACCCATCTCTACTCAAGATACAAAAAATTAGCAGGGTGTGGTGGCATGCACCTGTAATCCCAGCTACTCGGCAGGCTGAGGCAGGAGAATTGCTTGAACCCGGGAAGGGAGGTTGCAGTGAGCCAAGATCATGCCATTGCACTCCAGCCTGGGTGATGGGATGAGACTCTGTCACAGGAAAAAAAAAAAAAAAAAGACAGGATGTTCCCAACCATCCTACCTGGAAATAGAGCCCCAGTGCCACTGGTGCTCACTGTCTCCTTGCCTTGCTTGGTATTTCTAGATAGCACTTATCACTACTTGAAATTAAACAGGATATCTGCCTGTTTACTGCCTGTTTCCTCCTCAGAGTGGAAGCTCCTCCTGTGTGTTCTCATAGAGGGCGCTCGATGAACATTTACTGAAGCAGTGACTGATGTCCCCTCCATTCTTTCCCTATGTGTTTTGGTTGCAGCCACACTGGCTGGCTGTGCCTAATGCACACCAAGCTCATTCCCACCTCAGGGCCTTTGCACAGACACACAAGTGCCCACACACTCACGCATGTGCTGCCTGTGTGTGCACATCCCACACACATACGCAAGGCAGCCATCCAACCCTAACGCCTCAAAGCCCCAGCCCAGTCTACCTGGGGCACCTTCTACTCACAGGTGGGTTCCAGGCTGGTCCGGTGATCCCACAGAAGGTCTGGCCACTAGGCTGGTGGGACTCCCTGGGACTCTGTGGCCAGTGCCCCTGCCCACACTTAGAGGCTGGCACTGCCCACGTGAGGGCTGAGCCGTCACTTGACTCCCTAAGCCACAGCCTCCACAAAGGAGCCCTTGTCTTGGTCCCTCCTTGTAATCTGCTCAGAAGCAATGACGAGCACAGCCTGGCCAGGGCCCCTCTAATTTCTTCTTGGGGGGCATTGGGCTGAGACCAGGACTGGAACTTTGGGCAACACTCCCTCTACCATGGCCCTAAAATCCAGAGGTTGAGGGATCTGCTCCACCAGTGTTCTGACCCTGAGGGGGTTAGGGGGCTGTGCTGAGCCTCAACTCCTCCCTGGAGTGCTCTGACTCCTCCCTGGAGTGCCTTGACTCTCCAGGGAGGAGGAGCCTCTGCCCAGGCCCCGGGGTCTTTGACAGCCCTGTGAGCTGTGGAAAGAATGAATACTGGGCTGCAGTCAGAAGTCCTGGTTTCTGGTCCCAGCCTTGCCACCTGTGTGTGGTGACCCTGGGTGGGTTTCAGCTTCTCTCTCAGCCTTAGTGCCCTTATCTGAAAAGGATGGGGTTGCTTGGGAATCTCATCATCCTAGTAGAATGACAGAATTCTGCATATACTGGTGAGGAGCTCTGATTGGCTGCTGGTGACATCATATGTTATTCTGGCTGTGATTGGTTGGCAGGGCCCATTAGTAGGTTGCCTCAGAGAGATGGAAGGAGTAGCCTGCCGGGGCTCGTGTAGGTGGTGAGTCTGGTGGGGGTTGACAGAGCAGCCTTGGAGTTTGTGCTGCCGGCTTCCAGCCAGCCAGTGCAATATGTGCCCAGATCCCCAAGGGCAGCTGGTGAAAATCTCAGCATGTGATTCAATTTTAATACATCAATCTCTACTCAAGGGCTCTCCTAAGCTGTTGGGAGTGATGGGTGTCTACCTACACACTCCTCTTGTATTGTTCAATGAAGAGAGCAGAGCTCCAGGCAACAGTGGTTCTTGGTCTTTAGTGGCCGTAGAATCGCCCAAATGTTTATTAAAGGTGTAGTGTTTTGTTTTGTTTTTTTCCTTCCCCAGACGGAGTCTTGCTCTGTCGCCCAGGCTGGAGTGCAGTGGCACGATCTCGGCTCACTGCAACCTCTGCTTTCCGGGTTCAAGTGATTCTCCTGCCTCAGCCTCCCGAGTAGCTAGGATTGCAGGCGTCCGTCACCACCCCCAGTTAATTTTTTTTTTTTTTTTTTTTTTTTTGTATTTTTAGTAGAAACGGGGTTTCACCATGTTGGCCAGGCTGGTCTCGAACTCCTGACCTCGTGATTCACCCGCTTCAGGCTCCCAAAGTGCTGGGATTACAGGCATGAGCCACCACCCCGGCCTGCTTTTTTTTTTTTTAATCTTTCTCCAGAATCTGAGTCTGCGACCTTAGGGATGTTGCATTTTAATCAAGCACTGCAGGGAATTATGATGTGTGTGGTTTTAGAACCACACTTCCAGAAGCCCTGCTTTCTAATATGACCTTGCGCCTTAAAATAAACCCACTCTCATCCTCCCTTTCCAGTCACCCTCTCTTTGAAATGTACTAGGCATTAACTATGCTGATTGCAGGTGATTTTTGTACACACCTTTTTTTTTTTTAAGTTCTGGGATACATGTGCAGAACGTGCAGGTTTATTACATAGATATACATGTGCCATGGTGGTTTGCTGCACCTATTAACCCATCATCTAGGTTTTAAGTCCCACATGCATTAGGTATTTGTCCTAATGCTCTCCCTCCCCTTGTCCCCCACCACCACACACAACTTTGGCCTTTATATAATTATCTGCCTAGAAAAAAAACACTATTTCACGATGATCTTAAATACTTTTCTAATCATGGCAAACAATAAAGCTGTTGTTATTATAAGACTCTCTTTAGAGACAGCCTTGTAGGAGTATTTACTTCCTCCTCACTGCCCCATTGCTACCCTCAACTGAAATGGGGAAAGAAGTGAGTTCACTTCAGCCTCAGTCTCCTCATATGCAAAGTGGAAGGGACAATGATGCCTATGTTGGCAGCCGAGTGAGACTGCAGGATGAGACGTGTCTGTCAACTCTCCAAACCAATGGCTCTCATGCCTGCCAGTCCATTAACTTTTCTTGGTGCAAACCACTAGTGTCTGTGCCTGACCCCTACAAATTCTGATTGGATGGGTCTGGATGGACCCCAGGTGTTGGGGTTGTTCAGGTTCTTCAGGTGATTCTAATTTTACAGCCTGTGCTGAGTCACTGCTGTTAGGGATTAATTCCCTACCCTGTATACCCTCTTCCCGACCAATACATTCTGAGACTCAAGAGAGAGATTTCCACTTAGAAAATGATTAATAGATAAATATATATTATATATAAATAAATGTTAATATATTATATATGTCTATAAAGTTACAAATATATTTATATGTATAAACATATGTATACATATATATATATATATATATATATTTTTTTTTTTTTTTTTTTTTTGAGACAAGGTCACCCAGGCTGAAGTGCAATGGTGTGATTTTGGCTCATTTCAACCTCCACTTCCCAGGCTCAAGCGATCCTCCCACCTCAGTCTCCCAAGTCACTGGGACTACAGGCTCACATCATCACACCCAGAATTTTTTTTTTTTTTTTTTTTTTTGGTAGAGATAGGGTCTCACTGCATTACCCAGGCTGGTCTCAAACTCTTGGTTCAAGCAATCCTCCCACCTAAGCCAAAGTGCTGGGATTACAGATGTGAGCCACCACACTCGGCCAATAACTATGTTTTAACTATAGTTAAAACACGTGCCTGGCACCATGCCTGGAACCCTGAGGCTCATTCTATACTCTCTGAAGAAATAAATGAAAATCCTACCTCTGTGGAGACAAGTTCTTGCCTTCCCTGTGGTGGCCACTAGAGGGCGTGCTCGACTAGCTGGCTCCGACTTGGGGAGCCTGGTTCACTGGTCGGGATCAGTGTAGACCAGGGAGCTGGCACTCCTTCATCTCCCAGACCCCAACCAGCACCCATAGAGCTATGAGAGGGAGTTGGAGACACTGGAGCCCTTCCTCCCTGTTCCCTGAACTGCAGGCAATATCCCAGAAGTCCCACCAGGACCATCGACAGAGCATACCCAGTCTCCCTTCCCCCTCCAAGAGGCCCCAGCATGTCCCCCAGAGACATCCCATGAGCAGCTGCTCCTGGCCCTGCCCCAGAGCTGAGACAGGCACACCCTGGCACCAAGTCATGGTCTCTCCTACTGGGTCTCAGCCATAAAAATGCCCCAGCTAGCCAGGCACGGCTCAGGCACACAGCAAAGTCATGAGTGCTGGCTGACCCAAGCCATGAATGGAAGGAGGGCCCCAGGATTGACTCCTGCAGAGATGGCACCCAACCCAGTCAAGGTCACCCTCTTCTGCTTTCCGTTCCACAAGGAAATTATTCGCTAAGCCATTTCTCCTTCCAGAACTGAGTGTAATCTGGTTCCTGCCTCTATGAATTCATAGTAAAAAAAATTATGGAAACAAATAACTTTAACACAGAATGGCAAGGCCTAAGATCTATGCCAAATGCACATAGGTCAGGGACATCTTTACAGACAAGGGGGCATTTGAGTTGAGTCTTTTTTTTTTTTTTAAGATGGGGTTTCCCCATGATGGCCAGGCTGGTCTTGAACTCCTGACCTCAAGTGATCCACCCACCTCGGCCTCCCAAAGTGCTAGGATTACAGGCATGAGCCACCGCGCCTGGCCAAGTTGGGTCTGGAAGTGTGAGTAGGAGTTCACGGAGCTGAGAAGAGCAGAAGAGCATTACATATCAGGGGGAACAACCCATGGAAGGTCATAGAGGTATTACTGAAGGATGGCTCTGTGTGGCATGTTTATCCACAATTTACTGAGGAGGACACTGAAGCTCAAGGCCTGCCTTGTCCAGGGTCACACAGCCATAAATGGCTTGAGACTGAAATCTAGGTCTTTTGATTTTGGATCCTGGGCCCTTTCCCACTATCAGCTCTACAGTAGAGGTCAGTTTCTGAGACGCAGAGTCTTACCTGCTAGGATAGTGGTCTCTGTCGGGGTTGAAGGGAGGTCCAAGGGATGGGGCCTACATAGAAGAGACTTTTTTTTTTGAGACGGAGTCTTGCTCTGTTGCCCAGGCTGGAGTGCAGTGGGACGATCTTGGCTCACTGCAACTTCCACCTCCTTGATTCAAGTGATTTCCAGCTAATTTTCATATTTAGAGACAGGGTTTCACCATGTTGGCCAGGCTGGTCTTGAACTCCTGACCACAAGTGATCCCACCTGCCTCAGCTTCCCAAAGTGATAGGATTGCAGGCATGAGCCACTGTGCCTGGCCGCATGGAAGAGACTTTGGCTACAGCGGATTCCATGCTCTTGAGCCCCCCAGCAGAGAGCCATCTGGAGGACAGCAGAGCAGGGCTGGGGGGATGGGTGGAGGTGCCAAACACAGAATGCTATGGCCCTCTCACCTAGGATCACCATGGCAACAGGAGCATCACACAGGGCCTGCCATGATGCCCTTCCAGGCTCTGCCTCAGCCAGGCAGGAAGAAGAAGACCTAGCTCGGCTGGGGCGGTGGGCAGGGGCCGTAGGGTGAGTCAGCCAGGCCTGAATGCTGCCTCCAGGCTCTATGCAGAACACCTGCCAGCCCACACCCATCTCTTGGGCCAATCACAGAACAAACAAGGCAGAGGCCAAGAAGGAAAAAGAAGGGGGCTTGGCATAGCTGGAGGGATACTGCCAGTCCAGGGCCCGGAAGCCAGACAGACGACAGCACCTCCACCCTGAGCTCAGGCAGCCCTGATCCCTCAAGGGTGGGGGTAGACCCAACATTCAAAGAGATGGATACATAAGCCCTGGGCACCACAGAAAGACGACAGGAGCCAGGGAAGGCAGGAGAGGCTGTGATACACCTAGGTCCAACTTCATCAAACCCAGTCCTGCCCGTGACAACGGAATAGCATGGAATAGACCAGAGCCGGCCCAGCTAGAGACACGAGGCAAGAGGATTCACTGTGCTGCCCGGTCCCGCATGGACTCTGCCAAGCTGAAGCCAGCCAGGTGAGGCACTGACCCTCTCCACCCTCCACCCACCCCCACCCCACCAGGTTAGACTGAGGCTCATGGCAGGTGAGTATCGGAAAGGACATTGTGGGTCAGGTTTGTTTGGCGTGCTGTGAAAGAATCTGAACAGTTTCTCACCCAGCTGCTCCTTTTTTTTTTTTTTTGAGTCAGAGTTTCGCTCTTGTTGCCCAGGGTGGAGTGCAATGGTGAGATCTCGGCTCACTGCAACCTCCGCCTCCCAGGTTCAAGCAATTCTCCTGCCTTAGCCTCCTGAGTAGCTGGGATTACAGGCACATGCCACCACTCCCGGCTAATTTTGTAATTTTAGTAGAGACGGGGTTTCTCCCTGTTGGTCAGGCTGGTCTTGAACTTCTGACCTGAGGTGATCCGCCCACCTCGGCCTTCCAGAGTGCTGGGATTACAGATGTGAGCCACCGCCCGGCCTCATTTTTTTTTTTTTTTAAGACTCAGTCTCGCTCTGTCCGCCAAGTTGGAGTGCAATGGCTCGATGTCAGCTCACTGCAACCTCTGCCTCCTGGGTTCAAGTGATTCTCTTGCCTCAGCCTCCCAAGTTAGCTGAGATTACAGGCACCTGCCACCATGTCAGGCTAATTTTTGTATTTTTAGTAGAGATGGGGTTTCACCATGTTGGCCAGGATGGTCTCGATCGAACTCCTGACCTCAGGTGATCCACCCGCCTCAGCCTCCCAAAGTGCTGGGATTACAGGCGTGAGCCACCGAGCCCAGCCCCAGCTGCTCATTTTTCAGACAAAGAAACTGAGGCACAGAGAAGGGAAATGACTTGCCCGAGTCACAGTAGGCTGCCTGATCTAGGTGAGCGCAGTGTCTCCCCGATGCTCCAGGATGCTCCTGCAGTTTGCCTCCCCTGGCAGCACTGAATGTCGACCGGGCTTAGGGCTGTAGTGGCCACTGTGGAAGGGAAAGAATATGGCCGGGCGCGGTGGCTCATGCCTGTAATCCCAGCACTTTGGAAGGCCGAGGTGGGTGAATCACGAGGTCAAGAGATCGAGACCATCCTGACCAACATGGTAAAACCCTGTCTCTACTAAAAAATACAAAAATTAGCTGGGTGTGGTGGCGCGCGCCTGTAGTCCCAGCACTTTGGGAGGCTGAGGTGGGCAGGTCGCGAGGTCAGGAGTTTGAGACCATCCTGGCTAACATGGTGAAACCCCGTCTCTACTAAAAATATAAAAAATTAGCTGGGCTTGGTGGTGGGCACCTGTAATCCCAGCTACTCAGGAGGCTGAGGCAGGAGAATCACTTGAACCTGGGAGGCGGAGGTTGCAGTGAGCCAAGACCACACCACTGTACTCAAGCCTGGGCAACAGAGCAAGACTCCATCTCAAAAAAAAAAAATTAAAATTTTAATTTTGATAAATTTTGACCCTGTCAAATCCAAGGTCATGAAGATTTACCCCTGTGTTTTCTTCTAGCTCTTACATTTAGGAATTTGACCTATTTTGAGTTAATTTTTATATATCATTTGAGGTAAAGGCCCAACTTCCTTCCTTTGCATGTAGCTATCCAGGTGTCCATTTGTTGAAAAGCTTATTCTTTCCTGTTGACTGGTTTTGGCATACATGTTGAAAATCAATTGATAATACATATATGAGTTTATTCTGGACTGTCAATTCTATTCTGTTGAGCTATATGGCACTTCAGTATTGCACTGTTTTAATTATGTAGCTAAGGTAGAAATTTCAAAACCAAAAAAGTGTGAGTTCTCCAACTTTGTTCTTTTTCAAGACAGTTTTAGCTGTTTGGGGTCCCTTGTAATTCCATATGAATTTTAGAATCACTTTGCTCATTTCTGCAAAAAAACACAGTTGGAATTTTGATGGGGATTACATTGAGTCTGCAGATCACTTAGTCATCTTTACAATATCATGTCTTCCAATCCATGAACATAGGATGTCTTTTCATTTATTTAGGTCTTCTTTAGCTTCATTCACCAATGTTGTAGGGTCTTCAGTGTACAAGTCTTGCATCTCCTTGGTTAAAAACATTTCTAAGTCTTTTATTCTTTTTGATAAGACTGAAGTTCCATTTTGTAAATGGAATTATTTTCTTAATTTTGTTTTCAGATTGTTTATTTCTAACGTATACATATACAACTGATTTTTGTATATTAATCTTGTATCCTGCAACTTTGCTGAATTTATTTACTAGCTGTAATAGTTTTTGTGTGGATTCTTTAGGGTTTACTGCATATAAGATCATGCCATCATTTGCCAGGTGCAGTGGTTCATGCATGTCATCCTAACATTTGGGGAGGCTGAGGCAGGAGGATTGTTTGAGCTCAGGTGTTTACCAGCTTGGGCAACAGAGAGATACTTTATCTCTACTAAAAATAAAACACTTATCCCAGCATAGTGGTGCACGGCTGTAGTTCCAGCTACTGGGGAGGCTGAGGTGGGAAGATCACTTGAGCACAGGAGTTTGAGGCAACAGTGAGCTGTGACTGCACCACTGCACTCCAGCCTTGGTGACAGAATGACACTCCATCTCAAAAAATAATAAATTTTTAAAAGTATTTGAAAAAAAATGGGGGGTTATGTCTGTATTAAACAAGTACAGTTTTTTTCTTTATCATTATTCCCTAAATAATACACTATAGGCCAGGGGCAGTGGCTCACACCTATAATCCTAGCATTTTGGGAGGCCAAAGCGGGTGGATTACCTGAGGTCAGGAGTTCGAGACCAGCCTGGCCAAAATGGTGAAATCCCTTCTCTACTAAAGATACAAAAACTTAGCTGGGTATGGTGGCACACACCTGTAATTATAGCTACTTGGGAGTCTGAGGCAGGAGAATCGCTTGAACCCAGGAGGCAGAGGTTGCAGAGAGCCAAGATCACGCCATTGCACTTCAGCGTGGGCAACAGGGTGACACTCCATCTCAAAAAAAAAAAAAAAAAAAAAAAAAAAGTGTAACACTTATTTACATAGCATTTACATTGTATTAGGTATTATAAGTAATCTAGAGATTATTTAAAGTACACTGGAGAATGTGCATATGTTATATGCAAATACTATACCATTTTATTTTATTTGCAGAGACAAGGTCTCACTATGTTGCTCAGGCTAGTCTCAAACCCCTGGCCTCAAGTGATCCTCTCACCTCAGCTTCCCAAAGTGCTGGGATTACAGGCATGAGCCACTGTACCTGGCCTACTACACCATTTGATATAAGAGACTTGGGCATCCTTACATTTTGGTATCCAAGAGGGGTCCTGGAACCAGTCCCCCATGAACATTAAGGGACAACTGTACACTGATTTTCTTTTTTTCTTTTTTTTTTGAGACAGTCTCATTGTGTCGCCCAGGCTGGAGTGCAGTGGCGTCATCTCAGCTCATTGTAACCTCCGCCTCCTGGGTTCAAGTGATTCTCTTGCCTCAACCTCCCAAGTAGCTTGGGTTACAGATGCACGCCACCATGCCCATCTAATTTTTGTATTTTTAGTAGAGATGGGATTTCACCATGTTGGACAGGCTGATCTCAAACTTCTGACCTCAAGTGATCTGCCTGCATCGGCCTTCCAAAGTGCTGGGATTACAGGCATGAGCCACCGTACCCAGCCTGTACATTGAGATTCATATATTGAACTACCTTGCTTGCATTCCTTTCATAAATCCCACTTGGACATGATGTATAATCTTTTTTTTTTTTTTTAACAGAATCTCGCTGTGCCACTCAGGCTGGAGTGCAGTGGCACAATCTCGGCTCACTGCAACCTCTACCTCCCGGGCTCAAGTAATTCTCCTGCCTAAGCCTCCTGAATAGCTCGGACTACAGGTGCATGCCATCATGCCCAGCTAATTTTTTGTATTTTTAGTAGAGACAGGGTTTCACCATGTTAGCCAGGATGGTCTTGATCTCCTAACCTCATTATCTGCCCGCCTCAGCTTCACAAAGTGCTGGGATTACAGGTGTGAGCCACCACGCCCCATATAATCATTTTAATGTGCTGCTGGATTTGATTTGCTAGTACTTTGTTGAGGGTATTTGCATCAATATTCATAAGGGATATTGGTCTGTATATCCCTTTTCTTATGAGATATTGTCTGGCTTTAGTTTTAGGGTAATACTGCCAGGAGAGAATGGGTTATGATGTATATTCTTCTCTACTTTTTGGAAGAGCTTGAGGATTGGTGTTTATTCTTTATTTGCTCCTAATCGTTTCTTTATTGGAAGTTTTTTGATTACTGATTCAATCGTGTTTGAGGTCTATTTAGCTCTTCTGTTTCTTCTTGAGGAAGTTTTGGTTTCTAGGCATTTGTTCATTTAGTCTAGGTTATCTAATTTGTTGTTATACAATTTTTCATAGTGTTCTTTTATAATCCTTTTTATAACTATAAGATTGGTAGTAGTTTTTCTTTTTAAAATAAATATTTATTTTATTATATATTTATTTTTTAGAAACAGAATCTCACTTTATCACCCAGGCTGGAGTGCAGCTGTGTGATCATAGCTCACTGCCACCTTGAATTCCTGGGCTCAAGGGATCCTCCCCCCTTAGCCTCCCAAGTAGCTGGGATTACAGGCACATGCCACAGTGCCCAGCTAATTTTTGAATTTTTAATTTTTTGAGTTGGAGTCTTGCTCTGTTGCCCAGGCTGGAGTGCAGTGGCACCACCTCGGTTCACTGCAACCTCCGCCTCCCAGGTTCAAGCCATTCCCTGCCTTAGCCTCCGGAGTAGCTGGGACTACAGGTGCATGCCACCACGCCCGGCTAATTTTTGTATTTTCAGTACAGACGAAGTTTCACCTTATTGCCCAGGCTGGTCTTAAACCCCTGACCGCAAGTGGTCCACTTGCCTTGCCCTTGCAAAGTGCTGGGATTACAGGCATGAGCCACTGTGCCCAGCCTAATTCTTTAACTTTTTGTAGAGATAGGGTCTCACCGTCTTGCCCAGGCTGGTCTTGAACTCTTGGGCTCAAGCAATCCTCCCACCTCGGCCTCCCAAACTGCCAGAATTACAGGCATAACCACTATGCCTGGCCACGTTTTTATTTTTAATTTTTATTCATTCATTTATATATTTACTTTAGAGACAGCATCTTGCTCTGTCACCCAGGATGGAGTGAAGTGGTATGATCATAGCTCACTGCAGCCCTGAACTCCAGGCTCAAGGCAATCCTCCTGCCTCAGCCTCCCCAGTAGTGAGGACTATAAGTACGAGACACCATGTCCAGCTAGTAGTAATTTTTCTACTTTCGTTCCTTTTTTTTTTTTTTTTTTGAGACAGGGTCTCACTCTGTTCCCCAGACTGGAGTACAGTGGCAAGATCATAGTTCACTGCAGCCTCAATCTCCTGGGCTCAAGTAATCCTCCTGCCTCAGCCTCTCAAACAACTGGGACTACAGATATGTGCCACCACACCTGGCTAGTTTTTAAAATATTTTTAGTAGAGACAAGGTTTCCCTATATTTCCCAAGCTAGTCTTGAACTCCTGAGCTCAAGCAATTCTCTTGCCTTGGCCTCCACAACTGCTCAGATTACAGGCGTGCACCACCATACCCAGCCTTATTCCTAACTTTAGTAATTTGAGTCTTTTTTTTCTTGGCAGTCTAAAGTTTCATCAATTTTCTTGATCCTTTTGGAGAATCAACTTCTGTTTTCATTGATTCTTTCTGTTGTTTCTCTCTTTTCTGTTTCATTTATCTCCACTCTAATTTTTATTCTTTCCTTCCTTTTTAATTTACTTTTATTTTTATTTTTTTAAAGATGGGGTTTCACCATGTTGGTCAGGCTGGTCTTGAACTCCCGACCTCAGGTGATCCGCCTGCCTTGGCCTCCAAAGTGCTTGGATTACAGGCGTGAGCCACCACGCCCGGCCTCTTTCCTTCCTTTTGCTTGCTTTGGATTTAGTTTATTCTATTTTTTCTATGTATTTACTTTTACTGGTTTTCTTTATTTCTTCATGTGGTTTTGAGTTACTATCTAGTGTCCTTTAATAGGAACCTGAATGGCTCCCTTTAGCTTTTTTTTTTTGAGATGGAGTTTCGCTCTCATTGCACAGGCTGGAGTGCAATGGCATGATCTCAGCTCACTGCAACCTCCACCTCCTGGGTTCAAGCGATTCTACTGCCTCAACTTCCCTAGTAGCTAGGATTACAGGCTCCCGCCACCACACCCAGCTAATTTTTTGTATTTTCAGTAGAGATAGGGTTTCCCTGCGTTGGCCAGGCTGGTCTCTAACTCCTGACCTCAGGCGATCTACCTGCCTCAGCCTCCCAAAGTGCTGGGATTACAGTCGTGGGTCACCATGCCCAGCTTAGCATTTCTTATAGGGCAGGTCTACTAGTGACAAACCCTCTCAATTTTTATTATCTGGGGGGTATCTTGATTTATTCTTTTTTTTCCTGAAGGATAGCTTTGCCAGATATAGAAACCTTAGTTGACCTCTTTTGTTTGTTTTAGCATTTTCTGAATATATCATCCCTCTATCCGGCCCCCATGGTTTCTGATGAGAAATAAACTGTAAATCTTTTTTTTTTAAATATGTATATATATATGTTTTAATTACATTTTAGGTTTTGGGGTACATGTGAAGAACATGCAAGATTGTTGCATAGGTACACACATGGCAGTGTGATTTGCTCCTTCCTCCCCATCACCTGTATGTGGCATTTCTCCCCGATCTTATTGAGATTAGTTTATATGTGATGAGTCAGTCACTTTTCCTTGTTGTTTTCAAGATTCTCTTTCCGGCTGGGAGCAGTGGCTCATGCCTGTGATTTCAGCACTTGGGAGGCCAATAAAGTACAGCTGTAGCCTTCAGCCTGGAAAGCTGTCAGCCCCCTGAGGCTCTCAGCTCAAAAGGCTGCTGGCCAAAAAAAGAATACCAGTAAAAGTAAAAACATAGGTAAAATACATAAGATAAATATAAAAGTTAGTATTAATGTATTTTTAGTTTAAACTCCTTTTTCCCTTATATAATTTAAAATACATCTACGATAACCATAAATCTATGTTAATGGACATACAAGGTATAAAAATGTAATTTCTGGCAATAAAAACATGACAGGTAGGGGATGAAGCTGTAGAGGTGCAGAGTTTTTGTATGCTATTGAAACTAAGTATTAAGTTGGATCAGTTAAGGTCAGGAGTTTGAGACCAGCTTGGCCAACATGGTGAAACCCCATCTCCACTAAAAATACAAAATTAGCCAGGCACGGAGGAGGCAGAGGTTACAGTGAGCAGAGATTGTGCCATTGCACTCCAGCCTAAGCAATAGAGTGAAACTCTGCCTCAAAACAACAACAACAACAACAAAATCAAGATTATCTTTTTGTCTCTGTCTTTCAATAGTTTGATTATAATGTGTTTGGGTTTTGATCTCTTTGTGTTTATCCTAGTTGGGATTCATTATGCTTATAAGAATGTGAAGACTGAGTCTCCCATTAGATTTTGGAAGTTTTGGGACATTATTTCTCCAAATATTCTGTCTTCTTTCTGTGCCTCCTCTCCATCTGGGACTTTCATCATACATATGTTGTTATGCTTGGTGGTGTTATCTCTCAAACTTCGTCTGTTTTCTCCATCCTTGCTCCTCAGATTGTTAATCTCAATCGACTTATCTTCAAGTGTGCTGATTCTTTCTTGTGCCTGTTCTAATCTACTACTGAGCTCCTCTAGTGAATTTTTATTTCAGTTATTATACTCTTCAACTCCAGAATTTCTTTCCTTTTTCTTTTTCTTTTAATATTCTTCTCAGATCATACCTAAAACTCCAGGGTTTCAATTTTTTAAAAAAATAATTTATCTTTATTGATATTCTATATTTAGTGAAACATAGTTCTCATGGTTTCCTTTAGGTCTTTGAATATATTTAAAATAGTTGATTTAGGCCAGCTGCAGTGGCTCACGCCTGTAATCCCAGCACTTTGGGAGGCTGAATAGGTGGATCACTTGAGGCCAGGAGTTTGAGACCAGCCTGGCCAACATAGTGAAACTCCATTTCTACTAAAAATACAAAAATTAGCTGGGCGTGGTGATAGGCGCCTATAATCCCAGCTACTCAGGAGGCGGAGGCAGTAGAATCACTTGAACCTGGGAGGTGAGGTTGCAGTGAGCCAAGATAGTGCCTCTGCACTGCAGCCTGGGTGACAAAATGAGACTCCATCTCAAAAGAAAATTAATTAATTAAAATAGTTGATTTAAAGTCTATCTATAAAGTCTAATGTTCGTGCTTCCCTCGAGAAACAGTTTCTATTAAAATTTTTTCCCCCACACACAAACTATGCTCTCTTGTTTCTTTGAATGTCTCATTATTTTTGTTTGGAACAGGACATTTTTAATATTTAAAGGTAGCAACTCTGGAAATCAGATTTCCCAGCACCTCAGAGTTTGTTATTGAGGCTTGTAGTCATTTGTTGGGTTGTCGGGATTTTGTTTTTTGTTTTTTTTGGTGACTTTTCTGAACTAATTTTGTAAAGTCTATATTTTTTCTTGTGTGATCCACTAAAGTCTTTGTTTCATTAGCTTAGTGATCAGCAGCTAATGGCTTGACAGAGATTTTCTTAAATACCTACAACAATGATTAACAAAAACCTTCCAGTCTTTGCAGAGGGTTCTGTATGTGTGTGGGCACATACGTCAACTCTAAGCCAAGCAATTTACAACTGTGCCTTAGCCTTTGTCTTCTGCTTGCAGAGAGCCTGAAGAGCAGGCAGAGATGGGAGTTTAGGACCTTTTCAGGTATTTTCTGAGCATGCGCCGAGCCCTAGGTATGCATGTGCACCTCTATTCCCCAGACTATCTAGGAGCTTTTCAAAGCCCTTAGGGATTTTTGAAATTTTCTACTATACTATTTGCACTGACATCGATCCTTTTCTTCAGTCATAGAATATACATATATATATGTGCTTGCTCAGGCCAGGCACAGTGGCTCACACCTGTAATTCCAGCATATTGGGAGGCCTAGGCAGGTGGATCACCTGAGGGCAGGAGTTCAACACCAGCCTGGCCGACACGGAGAAACCCCGTCTCTACTAAAAATACAAAAATTAGCTGAGCACAGTGGTGCACACCTGTAGTCCCAGCTACTCGGGAGGCTGAGGCAGGAGGATCACTTGAACCCGGGAGGTGGAGGCAGCAGTGAGCTGAGATTGCACCACTGCATTCTACCCCTGGGTGACAGAGCAAAACTGTCAAAAAAAAAAGAAAAAAGAGAAAAAGAAAGAAAGGAAGGAAGAAAGAAGAAAGAAAAAGAGAAAGAAAGAAAGGAAGGAAGGAAGGAAGACAGAAGGAAGAAAGAAAGAAAGAAAAGAAAAAGAAAGAAAGAAGAGAGAGAGAGAAAGAGATGAATATTAAGGCTCTGCCAGTGAGGACTCAGAACAAAATGAAGGAAATGTTACTAGAAACTGAAGGGGAAGAGATTCCTGTTATATAAAGGTACTATACTTTGTCCTACAGTTGCATGGAAAGCAGAATTTATGAGTGATGCACTTGAAAATTTAGCTGAGATGATTTCCTAGCAAAAGGGGAAGTTCCTGTTTTTTTCTTGTTGATGGTAGCAAAATGTGAGAGGTAAAACATATTCAGGAAAGAACTGCTAAGCAAAAGGAGACCAGCACTTGATGACTTTGGAAATTCTCAGCCTGTCCAGATTGCACACACACACACACACACACACACACACACACACACAGCTAAAATTAGGCAGCTCACTGTTAGGAAAGTGTGCTCTGAAGAGAAGGCCATGAGTGTGGCTGGAAAGCTTTTGCTAGTGTTGAGAATATTAGGTGTGTGACTCAACCATCTCAGCAGAAGCCAGGAATAGAAATGGGATTACTCAGGAAAGATCTGTGGAGGACCCTCTTTGTTAAGATGTGGGTAGCCATGATACACAGGAGAACCACAGTTTTCAAGAATGTTATGTCAGCAGAAACACGGCCAGCTCAGACTGAAAGCAGGGGACAGAGACAGAATGACATGAAGGAAGGCTGTTGGACTCCCAAAATTCTACAGGAAGAAAACAAGCTTATAAAACTGCTTGGCCTCAAGCATGTATTACCCTTGAAGAAAAAGGAAGAATGGGGTCTGGTATAGTAGCTCACACCTGTAATCCTAGCACTTTGGGAGGCCAAGGCAAGGCAGATCACCTGAGGTCAGGAGTTCGAGACCGACCTGGCCAACATAGTGAAACCCCGTCTCTACTAAAAATACAAAAATTAGCTGAGTGTGGCAATAGGCGCTTGTAATCCCAGCTACTTGGGAGGCTGAGGCAGGAGAATTGCTTGAACCTGGGAGGCGGATGTTGTAGTGAGCCAAGATCGTGCCATTGCACTCCAGCCTGGGCAACAAGAGTGAAACGCCATCTCAAAAAAAAAAAAAAAAAAGAAAAAAGAAAAAGAAAAGAAAAAGGAAGAGTGACTCAAAAGGGAAGAGCCTCAGCCTCACAGGGCAGAAACTCAGGCCCAGAGGCCAGAGCAGTAGGTGCAGAGGCTGGAACCGTGGATCACAGAGGATTGACCTCAGGCCTTGAACTATAATGAAATCTGCACTATTGTAATAGATTATGAAATTGCTTGGGACCAGGGACCCTTTTCTCCCTTCCATTGTCTCCCTTTTGGAATGGGAATGACTATAACTATTATGCTATGCCTATCCCACTGTTGTATTTTGGGAATAGAGAACTTGTTTTCTAGTTTCGCAATTTCAGAGATACAGAGGAATTTGTCCCCCAGAATGGATCACACCCAGGGTCTCACTCATGCATGATTTAGAAAATGAGATCTGGGGTTTTGAGCTGATTATATTTAGATGAGATTTTGGACTTGAGTTGATTTTGTAATGACTTTGAGACTTTTGAAGATGTTGGGATAAGAAAGTATATTTTGTGTGTGGAATGGAGGAGAATCTTTTGGGGCCAGAGGGAAGGTTCTGGAAGGCCACAAAATGCCCCTACCCCAAAGATGTCAGATCCTAATTCCTGGAACCTGGAAGTGTTACGTTATATGGAAATGGTCTTTGGTAGATATAATTAAGGATCTTGAAATTGGATATTATCCTGAATTATTGCAGTAGACACTAAATGCAATCACATGTATCCTTATAAGAGGGAGACAAAGAGATCTGACACACACAGAAGAGGAAGAGGCACCGTGAAGATGGAGGAGTGATATGGCCAAAAGCCAAGAAATGCCGGCAGCCACCAGAAGTTGGAAGAGACAAGGAATGGATTCTCACCTGGAACCTCCAGAGGAAACACGAAGCTACCAAAATCCTGATTTTGGCCTAGTGATGCACATTTTGAACTTCTGGCCTCCAGAATGGTGAGAGAATACATTTCATTGCTTTAGGCCACCCAGTTTGTGGTAATTTGCTATAATTGTCATAGGAAATGAATGCAATAACACAATGCATTTATCCATTCTTTGCTTGTTGGACACAGAGATTGCCATTATGAAAAGTCTTGTACATGTCGCCAGTGCAAATGCACGAGTTTCTATACATGGGAGTGGAATTGCCTGGTGATAGCATATGCAAATGTTCAATTCTACAACGTAATACCAGATTGTTTACCAAAGTGGCTGCACCGGTTTATACTCCTACCAGCACCGTAGCTTCTGCTGATCCACATCTTGTCATCACTTGGTATTGTCAGATTTCTTGATTTTTGCCAATATTAGTGAGTGTAAAATGGTGTCTTATTGTAACATTATGTGCATTTCCCTCATTACCATTGTGGTTAAGCTTGAGCATACTTTTAAACTCATATTGGCTGTTCGTAATTCCTCTTCTGTGAAATGCGTGTTCATGTCTTTGTCCATTTTTCTAATAAATCATTTTCTATCCTTTTATTGATTTCTAGGAGTTCTTCTTATATATACTAAAACTTTATTTTTTATGGATTGTCTTTTTACTTACATTATGGTATCTGTTGATAAAAAGTTCTTGATCTTATTAATGTAGTTCAATTTATCAATCTTTTCTTTCATGGTTAGCATTTTTTATGCCTTTACGCCTTCCCTGAAGTAAAAACGATACTCTCCTATAATGTCTTTTAAGAGTTTTGGGCCAGGCACAATGGCTCATGCCTGTAATCCCAGCAATTTGGGAGGCCAAGGCAGGAGGATTGCTTGAGGCCAGGAGTTCAAGACCCGCCTGGGCAATATAGTGAGACCCTGTCTCTGAACTAATAAAAGAGCCTGGTGTGGTGGCGAGTGCCTGTGGTTCCAGATACTCAGCAGGCTGAGGCAGGAGGACTGCCTGAAGGTGGAGGCTGCAGGGAGCCATGATTGCACCACTGCGCTCCAGCCTGGATGACAGAGTGAGAACCTGTCTCAAAAAAAAATAAATAAATAAAGGAGTTTCGCTTTCCACATTTAAGTTGTTAATCTGTCTGGATTATTTTTCTGTATAGTGTGAGGTAGTTCCAATTTTTTTATTCACACAGAAACACCAATTGTTCCCATACCAATTGTATGTTATTGTCCCTCATTTCTCCACCTATCAGCAAGGCCATCTCAAAGCTCCAAACGTATAGGTCTGTTTGTGTTTCTCATTTGATTTCATTAGTCCATTTGTCCATTCTAGCCCAACTATTTTTTCTTTATTTTATTTTATTTTATTTTAAAGATGGGGTTTCACCATGTTGACCAGGCTGGTCTTGAACTCCCCCACCTCAGGTGATCCGCCCACCTTGGCCTCCCAAAGTGCTAGGATTATAGGCGTGAGCCACCGCGCCCGGCCCTAGCCCAACTATTTTTATTGCTAGAGTTTCACAATTCATTCTGATAGCTGGAGGGAAAGCACCTCACTTCTTTCTTCTCCTTCAATGGTATCTTAGATATTCTTGACCCTTACTCTTCTCAATTTTAAATTTAGCATGTCAGACTTCAAGAAAATCTCTGTTGGAATTTTTATTGCAACTGCATTAAACCTATAGATCCAATTGGAGAAAATCAACATCTTTGTGAAATACTCAGTTTTATAGTTTGCATCCAGTTCGTATTCAATATTTATAATTATAATTTAGATTATATAATAATTTATATTAGAATGACTATAATCTTATAATTAGCATTCAGACTTAAAATATTCTTCATAATAAATCTTGTACATCTTTTGTCAGATTTATTGTATATGCTTATCCTTTATTGCTATAGTAATAATACATTTTTAAAATTCTGTTGTCTGACTGAGCATGGTGCTCACACATGTAACCCCAGCACTTTGGGAGGCCAAGGTGGGATGATGGCTTGAGCCCAGGAGTTTGACAACAGCCTGGGTAACATAGTGAGATCCCTGTCTCTACAAAAAAAATTTTTTTAATGAGTGGGGAGTGGTGGGCATACCTGTAGTCTCAGCTACGCAGGAGGCTGAAGCAGGAGGATTGCTTGAGCCCAAGAGGTTGAGGCTGCAGTTAGCCATGATCATGCCACTGCACTCCAGCTTGGGCAAAGAGTGTCAAACCGTGTCTCAAAAAATGTTTCTGTTTCCAACTGTTGCTGGTATAGAGCTGCAAATAATTTTTATATTAATATAAGTCAACCTTTTTGCCAAATTCTTTATTATAATGATTTGCCTATGGAGTATTTTGGATTTGTTATGTATACAATGATATCATCTATGAATAATGACAGTTCTAGTTTTAATTTTCCAATGTTTATGTCTTAAATTTCTTTTTCTTGTCTTATTGCACTGGCTGCAATCAGTACAATGTCAAATAGAAGCAATGAGAGAGCAGACATGCTTGTCTCATTTCTGAATTTAAAGAATGTTTGTCGCATTTCACCAGTAAGAATGTTTTCTGTGGGGTTTTGGTGGATACTCTGCCAGGTTAATGAAGTTCTCTCTCTCTTTTTTTTTTTTTTTTTGAGACAGAGTCTCGCTCTGTTGCCCATGCTGGAATCTTGCTCTGTCACCCAGGCTGGAGTACAGTGGCACAATCTCAGCTCACTGCAACCTCTGCCTCTGAGGTTCAAACAATTTTTCTGCCACAGCCACCTGAGTAGCTTGAATTACAGGTGAAGGCCACCACGCCTGGCTAATTTTTTTATTTTTAGTAGAGACAGGGTTTCACCATCTTGGCCATGCTGGTCTTGAACTCCTGACCACAAGTGATCTTCTTGCCTTGACCTTCCAAAGTGCTGGCATTACAGGCATGAGCCACTGTGCCCAGCCTCCTCTCTATTTCTTTTTAAAATTTTGATTTTTATCAGTCATATGTGGATATAATTTTAAAAATCAGTGAAAAAGGCTTATGATAAAATACAGCAATTTTCTGCTTCACTCCTCCATCCCCCCTCTAGCTGTTTCTTCTGGGATTTATACATCTTCATATTTCTTTTTTTTTTTTTTTTTTTTTTTTTTGAGACAGAGTCTCACTCAGTCACCAGGCGCCAGGCTGGAGTGCAGTGGCGCGACCTTGGCTCACTGCAACCTCCGCCGCCCGGGTTCAAGCCATTCTCCTGCCTCAGCCTCCCGAGTAGCTGGGACTACAGGCGCGCGCCACCACGCCCAGCTAATTTTTTTGTATTTTTAGTAGAGACGGGGTTTCACCATGTTGACCAGGACGGTCTCGATCTCTTGACCTCGTGATCCGCCCGCCTCGGCCTCCCAAAGTGCTGGGATTACAGGCGTGAGCCACCGCGCCCGGCCACATCTTCATATTTCTAAATAATGTGTCTACTGATAGTTTTTATTAATGTGTCTACTGATAGTTTTTATTAATCAATTTCAGAAATTATCTATTGAATTCTTATTTGGCAGATGAGAATTTAATTTTCTTACATCACTATGAATTAAAATAATAGTGGTTAAGTGAATATTTGACATTTACATTTTTATGCTTACTCAATATTATTCATAGCTGAGCACTTTGGGACTATGATTGTATTTTTTACTTTTGATTTTCCCTAAAGTTAGTAATTATCTGTTTAAAAATTGGTCAGCTTTCTTTGTACCTTTTGCTAGATTCTCTCATGCCTTCCAATGTCTTCAACCACATTAGCTGACCTATCAGTCTCAGTGAGTTTCTGTGGCACCACCATGCCAAGCAACCACCTTTCTCCTCTATCTGGGCTGGTCGCTTTTCATGCTGCTACACAGTCATTGTCCTGGGACTTCGCTGTCATCCTTGCAATAACCTTTTTCATTCTCCTGAGTTCCCTGCTTTGCTAGATCTCCTGTATGTCTTTCTTTCTTATGATTTACTCCTCTGTTTTGCTGGAACACATCCTGTAATCGTTCATGAGTGGTAGAGTGACATAGGGTGATGACCGCGCTCAGCATCCCAGCCTCTTGATCTTCTGTTTTCTAATTTAGAGTGATTGCCCTCTTTGCCTACATGGGATCCCAGGATATGCCATCACTACCATCCTGAAGATTCTCTTCCCTTTGATCCTGGGTTGACTTTCCTGTCTTCTGCCTATTCGTTCTTCTTTCTTGGCTACCCCTTCATTGTGCTGGAGTCCATCTGTCTTAGTTCACTCCTGAAGCTACAGCAAAATACCTTAGACTGGGTAATTCATAAATAATAGAAATATATTTCTTGCAGTTCTGGCTGCTGGAAAGTCCAAGATCCAGGCGCCAGCAGATTCACTGTCTGGTAAGAGCTTCCTCTCTGTTTCCAAGATGGCACCATCTTGCTGCATCCTCACATGGAGGAAGTGACAAACACTGTATCCTCACATGGCAGATGGGTGAAAGGGACTAGGGTGCTCCCTTCAACCTCTTTTTGTAAGGTAACTAATCCCATTCATAAGGGCTCTGCCCCGCATGACTTCATCACCTTCTAAAGGGCCCCACCTTTTAATACCATCACATTAGCAATGAAGTTTCAACATATGGATTTTAGAGGACACATTCAGACCTAGCAGCATCTTTTAGCAGCTTCTGAGAAAAGATCATGAGATGATTAAGTTTTTTGAGACCATAAATATGTAAAAAAAAAAAAAACTTTTTATTCTACCTGTCCTCATACTTGAGTGATAATTTCACTAGCAAAGAATTCTAGGTTGGAAATAATTTTCTTCCAGATTTTTGAGGGCATTCTTCCATTTTCTTCCTGCATCTATGTGGCTGTTGAGAAGTCCAAATCATTCTGATTCCAGACCCTTTGTTGTGACGATTCCTGGGGAAGCCTGTAAGATCGCTTTGTCCCAATTTTCTGAGATCGTACCTGATGAGTCTTAGTGTTTTCATTGCCTCTACTAGGCACAAGGTGAACTTTTTCTTTTTTTTTTTTTATGATGCAGGATCTCACTCTGTCACCCAGGCAGGACTGTAGTAGTAGGATCACTGTTTGCTGCAGCCCCAGTCTCCTGGGGTTAAGCGATCCTCCCACTTCATCTGGGACTACAGGGCAGGCACCATCACACCCAGCTAATTTTTTGATGTTTTGTTGAGATGGGGTCTCACTATTTAGCTCAGGCTGGTCTCAAACTCCTGAGCTCAAGTGTTCCTCCTTCCTCAGCCTCCCAAAGTGCTGGGATTACAGGCATGAGCCACTGCGCCCCGCCATCTTGAGTTATTTATTTGATGCTTTACCCCCTTCATTTTCTTCTGTTCCTTCTTTATTCAGACATGGAACCCCCTAAATTGATTTTCTGCTTTTTCTAGTCTTTTCTCTATTTTCCATTTCTTTCTTTTTGGGGACACTCCCTCAACTGTGTCTTCCAACCTTACTCATTGTTTTCATTTCTGCCATCATGCTTTTAAAAAACATATTATTTTCCAGTAGTTTTTGCTGTTATCTGAATGTTTACTTTCACAGAATCAGGTTCTTATTTCATAAATGCAATACTTTCTTTTTTCACTCTGAGGTTATTAATACCTCTTCTTCTCTCCTCCTCCTCGCCCTCCTTCTCCTCCTCCTCTTCACCTCCTCTTCTCCTTCTTCTTTTTTCCTACAGAGTCTGTTTCCTGCAAGTTGGGTTTTTTTCTGCTTACTGGGTTTGGTCTCTCTTAAGGTGGAGAGGTTTCTCCTCAGTTGTTTAATAATCCTTGATTGTGCCAGGCGCGGTGGCTCACGCCTGTAATCCTAGCACTTTGGGAGGCCGAGGTGGGTGGATCACCTGAGGTCAGGAGTTCAAGACCAGCCTGGCCATCATGGGGAAACCCCATCTTTATAAAAAAAAATAATAATAATTCTTGATTGCTCATTATTAAGAATGAGATCTTAAAACTCATGGCAAGCATGTTGACTTTGAGCTGACTGGATATTTTATTGGGTAACATTCATCTTAGATCTCTCTTCCTGGGTTGGCCAGAGTCTCACAGAGGGGCTGTCTGGAGGGTAAAGGTCTGGCATTACCCTCCTGGTGACTGAGTTGCCATTTTGGCTGACAAGTGGGAGAAGAGAGTTGGAGGTCTCAGATTTCAGTGCGTGCACGATTACTTAACCCCCTTAATCCACTGGTGGCCCAAAGACCCTCTGTTTTGCCATTTCCAGAGAATGAATCTTCAGGGTTATGCTAGACTCAGAAAGGGGCAGTTGGCCAGTGGCGTGGAGTAGAGGAGGGGATCTAGGGATTGAATTGCTCTCAGTTTGCTTTGATCTGTGCTCTATTCTTCAGCTTCTCCTACCAATGCCAGTGGTCTCTGCTGCCACCAGTTCCTGAGATTCCGTTGCCTTGATGTAGCCATAATTCCGAGAGACTTGTTGATATCTTACACCATGATGATGTGTCTCTTTTCCCCTGTAGCTTCAATTATTTTTGCTTTAAACATTTTAGGCTATTTTATTAGGGACATATTAATTTAGATGGTTATATCTATCTGGTGAATTTTTTTAAAAAACAGTGTCATCATTTTATTATTACTGCATAGTGACCACTCTACCCTAATGTTTTTCATCTTAAAGTTTTCTATTAATTTGATTTTTTTGAAACAAGGTCTTGCTGTGTTGCCCAGACTGAATGCAGTGGCATGATCACAGCTCACTGCAGCCTTGACCTCCCAGGCTACAGTGTTCCTCCTGCCTCAGCCTCCCAAGAGCTGGAACTACAGGCTTGCACCACCACACCTGGCTAATTTTTGATTTTTTGTAGAGATGGGTTCTCCCCATGTTGCCCAGGCTGGTCTCAAACTCCTGAGCTCAAGTGATCCTCCCTCCTCAGCCTCCCAAAGTGCTGGGATTACACACATGATTCACCACGATTCATATTTTTTTTTTTGAGACGGAGTCTTGTTTTGTTGCCCAGGCTGGTGCGAAGTGGGGCGATCTTGGCTCATTGCAACCTCTGTCTCCCAGGTTCAAGAGATTCTCCTGCCTCAGACTCCCAAGTAGATGGGATTATAGG
The DNA here is from genome assembly GCA_036589455.1 of Ateles fusciceps. NCBI lineage: Eukaryota > Metazoa > Chordata > Mammalia > Primates > Atelidae > Ateles > Ateles fusciceps. The sequence goes on along the minus strand of JAZHEH010000681.1, from coordinate 23,057,902 downwards.
CGCCTGCCACCGCACCTGACTAATTTTTGTATTTTTAGTAGAGACGGGGTTTCACTGTCTTGGCCAGGCTGGTCTCGAACTCCTGACCTCATGATCCACTCACCTCGGCCTCCTAAAGTGCTGGGATTACAGGCAGGAGCCACCACGCCAGCGCATGATTCATCTTAAAGTTTGGTTATCAGTGCAGAAATACCACCTTGCTTTTGGTGTAACCTTTTCAAGCTCATCCTTTCCATATCCTTCTGCTTAGGTGTGTCAGATAAGCCTTTTTTAAAAACATTTTGAACATTTTTAAGTGTACAGTTTAGTGGCATTAATTACATTCCCATTGTCTTGCAACCATCATCCATATCTAGAACTGTTTCTGTCTTCCCAAATGAAACTCCATGCCCATTAAACAAATATCACCTCCCCCTCCATTCTCTGTTTTCTGTTCTTGATTTCATAGACCTTATGAGTCTATGCTTGGCTCGGCGTGGTGGCTCACGCATGTAATCCCAGCACTTCGGAAGGCCAAGGTGGGCGGATCACCTGAGGTCAGGGGTTCAAGACCAGCCTGGTCAACGTGGCGAAACCCGTCTCTACTTAAAGTACAAAAAAATTAGCTGGGCATCGGTAATACCAGCTACTTGGGAGACTGAGGCAGGAGAATCACTTGAACCTGGGAGAATCGCTTGAACCTGAAAAATTGTAGCCACTTTTTCTAGGATTGCAGTGAGCCGAGATTACGCCACTGCACTCCAGCTTGGGCAATAAGAGTGAGATTCCATCTCAAATAAATAAATAAATAAGTCTATGCTTTACATCTGTTTTTAACTTCTTTTTCATATCTTCCATCTTTGTGTGTGTGTTTCTGTGCCGCCTTTTGGTTCTTTTGTGTCTGTTTCTTTTAAAATATGGGTTGTTATTATTCTTTCAGTTTGAAGATACTGGTGCACTAGGGGAGGTCCCCAAATGCCAGTGGGACCTCAACCCCAGTCGGTGTCCAGGCTCTTGACACTATCACGAGAGGGAATTCAAGGATGAGTCAGAACATAGTGAAAGTATGGAGATGTATTGCTTAGCAAAAAGTACACACTCTAAAAAGGGGAATGTGGCATACTCGAGAGAATGAGTCACCTAATTCTTTAGATATATCTTACATAGCTCTAATTCTCTCTTTAGCTGCTGTTTAACTTGTTCTTTTAGATATTTATTTACTTATTTAATCATTTTAAAAATCTGCTTAGGGCTGGGTGCAGTGGCTCACACCTGTAATCCCAGCACTTTGGGAGGCCAAGGAGAGTGAATAGCTTTATTCTAGGAGTTCGAGACCAGCCTGGCCAACATGGCGAAACCCTGTCTCTACTAAAAACACAAAGATTAGCTGGGCATGGTGGTGTGTGCCTGTAATCCCAGCTACTCAGGAGGCTAAGACATGAGAATCTCTTGAACCCGGGAGGTGGAGGTTGCAGTGAGCCCAGATTGCACCACTGCACTCCAGCCTGGGCGAGGGCAGAGCGAGACCTTGTCTTAAAAAAAACAAAAACAAAAACAAACCAAAAAAAACCCCAAAACTGCTTGGTTCTCCTTGATAATCTCTTGTTGTTTTTTCATCTTGAATTCATACATATTTTTTAAAAATTGTCTTTAAATTTTTTGAGACCAAGTCTCACTGTCTCCCAGGCTGGAGTGCAGTGGTGCAATCTCGGCGGCTCACTGCACCTCTGCCTCCTGGGCTCAATGGATTTTTGTGCCTCAGCTTCCCGAGTAGGTGGGACAACAGGCATGTGCCACCACGCCCAGCTAATTTTTGTGTTTTAGGAGAGACAGGGTTTCACCATTTTGCCCAGGCTGGGGTTGAACTCTTGGGCTCAAGTGATCCACCTTCCTCAGCCTCCCAAAGTGCTGGGAGCTACCATGCCCGCCCATAAGTATATACTAACAATAACTTAATCATATATTTCAAAATAGCTAAAAGAGATGATTTGCAATGTTCCCAACACAAAGAAATGATAAATGTTTGAGGTGAGGAATGTCCCAGTTACGCAGATTTGATCATTATACATTGTATGCTTGTTTCAAAAGGTCACATATACCTCACAAATATGTACAACTATAACATAGCCATAAAAATTAAAAATAAATTTTTTTTTGTTTTGTAAATTTTTTGTGTGTCCTTTTTTCTGTAAAAATTGATTCTAAAAATTCATACATTAACCTTTCAACATCATATCTAGGAGACCACTCTCTGGAGTCCTGTAGCATCTAAATCTGTTGTGTGTTGTTTCTTTTCTTTTTTTTTTTTTTTTGCAGAGATGGGGTTTCACCATGTTGGTCAGGCTGGTCTCGAACTCCTGACCTCACCTCAGCCACCTAAAGTGCTGGGATTACAGGCGCGAGCCACCACGCCCGGCCTGTGTGTTGTTTCTGTTGAGTCTTACTCATAGTTGCTAGCATGTTTACGTGCTGGTGATCTCTGATTGTGAGTGCATTCCTTGATATTGAGCAATGGAAATCCTTCATTTCTAACTTTGGATACATTCCTCCAACGAAGATTTGAATTTGCTTCTGCCTGGAGCCAGGGGGTGTCACCAACATGGAACACTTCAGCCCTCTCTGAGGGTCCTAGCTCCATGAACTTTCAGGGCCCAGCTCTATGTATTCTGAGGGTCCCAGCTCCATGTATTCCGAGGGTCCCAGCTCCATGTATTCTGAGGGTCCTAGCGCCATGTAGATGCCCAACATTCAGCTGCCCAACCTCCCTCCTGGCCAAGCTCCCAGCTTTGGCTCCATTTTCCTTTATGGGTTAGGAAGTGGCTTTGGCAGACAAGGCCTAGAGCTTGATAGACAAGTCCTCAAAGAATTGTAGCCTCTTTTTCTAGGATTTTTTTTTTTTTTCTGTAGCAGGAGGCTTCCGTTCTGCTCCAAGTCCACCACATCACTAGGAGCAGAAATTCTCCAACCCATTCCACACTCATCCATAGACGCCATCTTTTTGATATGCAAATCCATTCACATCACACTCCTGCATAAATCCTTCAGTGACTCCTCTTTGTCCTTAAGTATGAAGTTTGAACTCTTTACGTAGTATACTGTATTAGTCCATTCTTGCACTGCTGTAAGAACTACTTGAGGCTGGATAATTTATAAAGAAAAGAGGTTTAATTGGCTCACAAGTTCTGCAGCTGTACAGGAAGCACAGCTGGGGAGACCTCAGGAAACTTACAATCATGGCAGAAGGTGAAAGGGAAGCAGGCACACCTTGCATGGCTGGAGCAGGAGGAAGAGAGCAAAGGGGGAGGTGCTACACACTTTTTTTTTTTTTTTTTGAGATGGAGTCTTGGCTCTGTCCACCAGGCTGGAGTGCAGTGGCGCAATCTCGGCTCACTGCAACCTCTGCTTCCTGGGTTCAAGCAATTCTCCTGCCTCAGCCTCCTAAGTAGCTCGGATTACAGGCACACATCACCATGCCCAGCTAATTTTTGTATTTTTACTAGAGATGCGGTTTCACCATGTTGCTCAGGCTGGTCTTGAACTCCTGACCTCGTGATCTGCCCACCTCAGCTTCCCAAAGTGCTGGGATTACATGCATGAGCCACCGTGCTCGGCCGGTGCTACATACTTTTAAACAACCAGATCTTGTGAGAACTCACTATCACAAGAACAGCAAGAGGGAAGTCTACCCCCATGATCCAATCATCTCCCACCTGGCCTCTGGTTTAACGCTGGAACTTACAATTTGACATGAGATTTGGGTGGGGGACGCAGAGCCAAACCATACCACACGCAAAACCCCACATGATCTGGCCCCTGACTCTCTTGCCAGCCCCAGCTCTTTCAGTGGCCTCCCTTTCCACTCCCAAACTCCTGCCTCGGGAAATTTTCCAGACTTCTAACCCTGCCTAGGTTAGGAGTTCCTGGATGTGCTCCCAGACCACTTTGTACTTCCCCTATCCTTGTACCTGACCCGTGGTCCTGTGTGTTAGTCTGTTTTGTGTTGCTATAAGGAATACCCGAGACTGGGTAATTTACATAGAAAAGAGGTTTCTTGGCCCACAGTTCTGCAGACTGTACACGAAGCATGGCCCCAGCATCTGCTTCTGGTGAGGGCCTCAGGACGCTTCCAATCATGGCAGAAGGTTAAGGGAGAGCATATATGGCACATGGTGAGAGAGAGAAAGAGAGATGAGGGGGAGGTCCCAGACTCTTTTTTTAAGAGTCAGATCTGGCCCGGTGTGGTGGCCCATGCCTGTAATCCTAGCACTTTGGGAGGCCGAGGCAGGTGGATCACCTGAGGTCAGGAGTTTGAGAGCAGCCTTGTCAACATGCTGAAACTCTGTCTCTACTGAAAATACAAAAATTAGCTGGGCATGGTAGTGTGTGCCTATAATCCCAGCTACTCAGGACCCTGAGGCAGGAGAATTGCTTGGACCCGGGAGGTGGAGGTTGCAGTGAGCTGAGATTGTGCCATTGCATGGGCCTGGCACCAGGCCAGGAAAGAGTGATGAAATAAAAGCTTTCTGTATCGAAGCCAGGTGTAGCTCACGTCTACAATCCCAGCGCTTTGGGAAACTGAGGTGGGCGGATCACTTGAGGTCAGGAGTTCAAGACTGGCCTGGCCAACATGGTAAAACACTGTCTCTACTAAAAATACAAAAATTAGCCAGGCATGATGTCATGCACCTGTAATCCCAGCTGCTCGGGAGGCTGAGGCAGGAGAATCACTTGAACCAGGGAGATGGAGGTTGCAGTGAGTGGAGATTGTGCCGTTGCACTCCAGCCTGGGCAACAGAGTGAAACTTCATCTTAAAAAAGAATCAGATCCTGCAGTAACTCATACCACAGGGAGGGGGACCAAGCCATTCATGAGGGAACCAGGCCCCATGACCCAAACAGCTCCCACAAGGCCCACCTCCAACATTGGGGGACAAATATCCAAACCATATCATGCTGTAATTAGATGTCTGAATTCCCCCTACACATAATCCCCCCTCTAAACTGTATACTTCATGAGCACAGAAACATTGTCTGTCTGGTTCACTAACATGCCATCAGCCCTTGGCACCTGTGTTCTTAAATATGTGATGAATGAACCTTTACTGAGCTCTCAGTGTTTTTCTTATTGATTTTTGCAAATTCTTTACATGTTAAAGATGTTAACAAATTGCCATTGCCTGGGAATATTTTCCCCAAGTTATTTGCCTTTTAATTGTGGCTTTTTTTTTTTTTTTTGGCAGGGAGGAGCATAAAGACTCTTTACATTTGAGTGCGAGCAGATCTATTGATCCTTTTCTGTTAAGATCTCTTCAAAATATTTCCAAGTTTAGAAAGTCTTTCCCTGGCTACTTGTGTAATAAGTGTTCACTTCTATTTTTTATGCACACAGCCGTCCGTTTAATCTTCCCAAAGCAGGGCTCTGATCATTTCTTTCCTCTGCTCAAAAATGCTTAACCGTCTCCTTGGAGGCTTTAGAACAAAGTCCAAATTCTTTAACTCACCTCCAAGGCTTTTCAGGATTTAACCTGAGGCTATCTTTCCAGACATTTTTTTTTCTTTCCTGAGACGGAGGATTGCTCTGTCACCCAGGCTGGAGTGTGGTGGCATGATCTCTGCACACTGCAACCTATGCCTCCCGGGTTTAAGCAGTTCTCCTGCCTCAGTTCCCCCTCCCCCAGTAGCTGGGATGACAGGTTTGTGCCACCACGCTCGGCTAATTTTTGTATTCTTAGTAGAGATGGGGTTTCACCATGTTGGCCAGGCTGGTCTCAAACTCTTGACCTCATGATCCGCCTGCTTCAGCCTCCCAAAGTTCTGGGATTACAGGCATGAGCCACCATGTCTGGCCCCAGACTTTTTTTTTTTCCTGTCCCTCAAATTAGCCTGAGCTCCTGGCAAACTGAAAGGTTCCCCTCTGTCTGTCTGTGTTCTGCCCTTCCCACTTGCAGACCTTTGTACCTGTTGGTCCCTCTGTGGGGAATGCCCATCCTTCATTTCTACATGGATTTTTTTTTTTTTTTTTTTTTTTTTTTGAGACATAGTCTTGCTCTGTAGCCCAGGTTGGAGTGCAGTGGCGTGATCTCAGCTCACTCTAGATTCCACCTCCTGGGTTCAAGTGATTCTCCTGCCTCAGCCTCCTGAGTAGCTGGGACTACAGGCAGGCACCACCATGCCCGGCTAATTTTTGTATTTTTAATAGAAACAGAGTTTTACCACGTTGGCCAGGCTGGTCTTGAACTCCTGACTTCAAGTGATCTGCCCGCCTTGGCCTCCCAAAGTGCTGAGGATTACAGGTGTGAGCCACTGCATCTCGAGCTATACGGATATTTAAATTGTCTTCAATCCCTACTTTCTTTAAAAACCCTAACCTTACTCTTCCTCCTTAGAGAGTGAGTGGTAGGGAGATAGGAAAACAAGCTTTGGAGTCAGACAAGCCTGGATTAAAATCCAAGTTCTTTTACTTGTTAGCCACTGACCAAATCCTTTAGCTTTTCCAAATCTCAGTTTCCTTGTCTTTAAAATGGGAACAGAGGCTGAGCGTGGTGCTCACTCCTGTAATCTCAGCACTTTGGGAGGCCGAGGCGGGTGGATCACGAGGTCAGGAGTTCAAGACCAACCTGACCAACATGGTGAAACCCCATCTCTACTAAAAAAAAAAAAAAAGCTGTGCGTGGTGGCACACGCTTGCCATCCCAGCTACTCGGGAGGCTGAGGCAGGAGAATCGCTTGAACCTGGGAGGTGGAGGTTGTGGTGAGCTGAGATCGTGCCACTGCACTCCAGTCAGGGTGAGAGAGCAAGACTGTCTCAATAAATAAATAGGGGAACAGAAAGCAAGGAAGGACTACCAAGGACCATCGGGCCGCTGTGAGGATGAATGGAGTGTGAGATTGCGTGTAAAGCTCCTAGCACACTCCCCAGCTCACCCCACATTCTGCCACCTTGGAAGGGAGTCACTAGTCATGTTTTCCCCAGAGGTTTCTGATGGATTCTCTGTTCTCTAATAATTTCATGAGGTGGCTGAGCTTTCCTTCTGAGGACTTGAGAGTGGGCGAACAGGTTTCAGCTCTAGGAATTCAGCTCAGGCCCCAGGCACCTTGGTGGGACTCCCACACCCATCTGGGCCCAAAGGAATCCCCCTCCTTCCTTTCTTCTTCATTTGAGGTCAGTTTCATTACGGGAAAACGGTGACGTTTCCAAAGGGGTTCACCAGCACCTCTCGTCCCTAGCCATGAACACCCCACAATATGATGATGAGTCAAGTGGAACAAAGATAAGCCTCCCAGGTTTAAAATGGGTAAACTGAGGCTCAAACTAGCTTTCATATATCTGTGTCTAGAACTTGTTGGTCTTTGCAGCCAGAGTCGGGATTCATTCAGGGGGGCCTGAGGGGCCCGGGCAGCTGTGGTGGGGAACTGGGGGAGTTCTGGCCCCAGAGCAGGAGATGGGTCAGGAATCCTGTCTCTCAGGGCCTCAGCCTTGTCCTCAAGTAGGTTAATGCCAGTCTCTTAGAGGCTGGCCTGGAGCTCAGTGTCTGCGCTTGCTTTGTGACCTGACATCGTGAGTAGATTCTTTGCCCACGTCATCTGGGGAAGGAGCGAGGATGGCGACTCACTGGCTGGGGCTGCACGTCTAGGGCTGAGAGCGAGGATGGGTATTTCCTGGACAGTGAAAAGAGCAAGTTTAGCCTCAGGAGTCCTGGCTGCTAGGCCAGCTGTGTATCCAGCATGCTGTATCAGCTTGGACAAGTGCCTGCCCCCTCTGGACCCCTGGCTGCCCTCCCTATAAAATGGAGATGATGGTGGAAGGAGAGGTCTCTTGTGAACCTCAGTGTTCTCAAAGTGCTGTCCTGGGCTAAGCCCCTCCCTGAGCCCAGACCGTCCCTGGTGCCTGGTTCACCAGGTTGGCCTGACCAAAACTGTGACCCCATTCGGCCACCTCCACACCCTCTGTCCTGCCCTCCCCTGAGGGGTCTGGGCCTGGTCTTGGTCAGGCCTGGTGGGAGAGCAGGGAGCCTCTAGGCCCAAGTTTGACCTCTTATTTCACTTTCCCCTCTCCCTGGAGCCAGAGCCAGCATCCTCTTTCCCCTCCTGCTTGAAATCCGAGCTCAGGGATCCAGGAGGACTCTGGCTGCAAAACATTCCATCCTGCTGTCCAAACACCCTGCACAGCTGGCGGAGGGAGGGGCAGCCAGGACAGGCTTTCAGGAGCCCTGGGGCTGTTGTTTTCATGGAAATGGGGGAGCCCTCAATCAGAGGACCAGCACTGGCTGATGTGAGAGAGCCCCAGCTGCACACATGCTCCTGGAGTTTCCCTAGGGCCCCTCTGCTGAGCGCCCAGTCCTGCAGCAGAAAATCCAGTTGCCTCAAAGTCTGCCCAGCCAGGTGTGCGTGGCTGCCTCTCGCCTGCCAGCGGGGAGGTGGCTGCGCCGCAGGCAGGCGGGTGGTGGCCTTGTGAGCCTCCCCTCGTGACTGAGTGCTACACAGAGGCAGGGAAGGGCAAGCAGGAATGACGCTGAGATAGCAAGCAGGGGAGGTGACTTCAGGCAGCGGCTTTTACTGACAAGATGTCCCAGACCTGGCTGCCTCTTGCTGTAACTCAGCAGTGATCCTGGATGAGTCTCCGAGCCTCAGTTTCCTCATCCACAAGAAGAAAGGGTCGGGCCTTTTCTGGCTCTGCTTTTTTCCTAAGAAGTTACAGCCAAAGACAAGATCTTCACAGCTTCCCATCCAGTCCATGCTGTGTCTGAATGTCCAGAAACATAACAGGTTTTTCTACATGGTCTCTAGCAACTCTGACTCAGTTTCCCCCCTGGGAGGCTGGTGGGGTCTTGGCAGGGAGGGTCCAACTCCCCACATACATTGCCACCAACCAGGCCAAGCCCCTTCCCCCTCCTGCCATGTTGGGGTGATGGGGGAGACCCCCCCATTCACACATCCTGTTTTCCATTAATCGTTTCCAGGTGGGCCAAGAGGTTGCCCAGCAGAGGAAGGTGGGGGCACAGGAGAATTGAGCAGGGGGGGTCAGAGAGGAGCAGAAACAGGAAGCGGGTGGGAGCAGGCCATGGAAAATTCATTGCCAGGAAAGGGAGGCCAGCATCTGGTTTGCATTAGGCCGAGAGAACTTCGAAGCCCAAAACCCAAGCGGGAGATATTATCCACTGGGCGGGGTGGGGCGGGGTGTGAGGAGCTGGCAGCTTCTCCCCAGCAAGGACTCAGAGGCTGCCCAGAAAGAACAGGGAAGTTCGGGGAGAAGGCACTAGGAAACACTTCTTTCAGGCTATACTGTGGCAGACACTTTACAAATGTTACCTTCTGTTTTTTTAACTTTTTTTTTTTTTAGATGGAGCTCTGTCACCAGGCTGGAGTGCAGTGGTGAGATCTCGGCTCACTGCAACCTCTGCCTCCTGGGTTCAAGAAGTTCCTTGCCTCAGCCTCCCAAGTAGCTCAGATTACAGGCATCCACCATCACGCCCGGCTAATTTTTGTATTTTTAGTAGAGCTGGGGTTTCACCATCTTGGCCAGGCTGGTCTTGAACTCCTGACCTTGTGATCCACCCGCCTCGGCCTCCAAAGGGCTGGAATTACAGGCGTGGGCCACCATGCCCTGTTCCTTTAAAAAAAAAAAAAAAAGTTTTAAAGATGAGGTCTCTCCTGTAGCCTAGGCTGGTCTTGAACTCCTGGGCTCAAGCGATCCTCCCACCTTGGCCTCCCAAAGTGCTGGGATTACAGGCATGAGCCCCTGCACCTCACCGCAAATGTTATCTGTTTAATACTCACTACTTCACAGGGGGAGAACTGTTCCCATTTTATATAGATGAGGAAACTGAGTCCCAGAGAGGTTAAGTGACTTGTCCAAGGCCACACAGCCAGGGAATGGGCAGAACGAGGATGAGAATTCAGGCCGGATGAAGACAGGGTGGCACATTCACACCATCCCACGGGTGGATGGAGTCTGACTGTGTACCAGGCAAGGGGACACTGAGAAGGATGACGAGGATGGGCAGAGGCTGGGCTCAGTTTTTGTGGGAGTATCCAATGGTACTGTGGGGTGCTTGTCATGATACAGGGCTAACCATGTGTCTGAGGGCTCTGGTGCCCGCAGAGGAAAAAGGTAACCCATAGGGGAGGGCTTTTAGAGGAGCGGGGATGAACGAAAGAGAAACTTACCAGCAGAGGCAGGATGCAGTGGAGATTGCAGACAGAGGGGACTATTGGGGGAAGAAGAGGAATGAGCACATCTGGGCAGTGGCAACTGGCCTGGTGCGCTTTGGAGGGTGAGAATCCATTTCATAGTTGGAGAAACTGAGGCACAGAGAGGCTGACATGTGCTCAAAGGCACACCATCTGACAGTGGGGTTGAATCCAGCCTGTCTGACCCCAGGCATTTGTTCCCAGCTGCTACACCGACTTGTTCCTGGGTGGTGGTGGTTAAAAGTTCTAAGGGTATCGAGATGCTGTCTCTCCAAAAAAAATTAAAAATTAGCCAGGCATGGTGACACACACCTGGAGTCCCAGGTACTCAGGAGACTGAGGTGGGAGGATAGCTTGAGCCTGGGAGTTTGAGGCTGCCCTCCAGCCTGGGTGACAGAGCAAGACCCTGTCTGGAAAAATAAAGGGTCAGGTGCGGTGACTCACGCCTGTGATCCCAGCACTTTGGGAGGCTGAGGCTGCCGCATCACCAGGTCAAGAGTTCGAGACCAGCCTGGCCAACATGGTGAAACCCCATCTCTACTAAGAATATAAAAATTAGCTGGGCGTGGTGGCACATACCTGTAATCCCAGCTACTCGGGAGGCTGAGGCATGAGAATCACTTGAACCTGGGTGGTGGAAGTTGCAGTGAGCTGAGATCATGCCACTGCACTCCGGCCTGGGCGACAGAGCACGACACCATTTCAGGAAAAAAAATATAAATAAATACAAAATAAAAAAGAGGGAATCTCAAATCTAAGAAACAGAATTTAAAAATAAAGAAAAAAAATAACAGAGTTTTAAGGGGATATTTAGGCCTGTCTAGGGTCACAGAGCCAGCTATGACAGGGTCAAGGCTGGACGGGCTCTTCCAACGCCCCAGCCTGCGTAGAGAGGGGACAAGCCTCATCTGGGAGACTGGCTGAAACACGGGGCCTCCCCCTCGAGGTGTTCTCACCTCCCCCTGGCCCAGAGCCCAGAAGGAGGGCCCAGTGTCTTCTGCTGCCGGAGGAGCCATATGAGTTAATAATTACGGGGTTGAAGGAGATAGTGGCTGTCCTGGGAGGTGGTGCCTCCCTCCCAGGCTGCTGCTCTGGGGAGATAGCAAAGGTTAGTGTGAGGCTCAGCCTGGGGGCGGGAAGAAGGCTCCTGCTACCTCCCTGCCCGGCACCCTCCAGAGGGACCCTCAGTTTGGCCCTCGAAGCATGGACTCTACTGAGGAGCCCCCCCGGGTGCCCTGCCCGAGGGACATGCCCTGTGTTCCTGGCCATGAGTGCAGGGACCGTCCGCTACGCCCCATTAGGCCTGTGCCCTGCACTTGAGGGGAACTTGAGAGAGGAGCCCTGGGGCACAGACAGGTGAGCTAGGGACCTGGGGCTTGGAAGGGAGGGGGAATCTTGGCAAGCTGCTGGGCAGCCAGTGTTAGAACTGGGCTCAGAGAGTCCCAGGGATGGCTCAGATTGTTTTGTCCAATTTGGTGGCTGTTCAGAGGTGGAGACTGAAGCTCAGAGAGGGCAAGACACTCATCCTGGGTCACACAGTGAGCTGAGGACAGACCTGGAAGTCCAGAATCAGGGCCTGGGTCATCCAGGCTGACTGTCTCCTGCTCCTCGGCTGCCTTCAGCCAAGGGTCTGTGGTCACAACTGCCAGGCTCAGGATGGAGCAGGCAGGAGGGGATGGAGGAAGGGAGGCTGAGGGGGGCAGTGGCTTGTGGGCAGAGGATACAACTTATTTTTTTTCTTTTTGAGACAGAGTCTTGCTTTGTCATCCAGGCAGGAGAACAGTGGCATGATCTCGGCTCACGGCAACCTCCACCTCCCAGGTTCAAGCGATCCACCTGCCTCAGCCTCCTGAGTAGCTGGGACTACAGGTGTGTGCCACCACGCCTGGCTAATTTTTGTATTCTTTTTAGTAGAGACGGGGTTTCACCATATTGGCCAGGCTGGTCTCGAACTCCTGACCTTATGATCCGCCTGCCTTGGCCTCCCAAAGTGCTGGGATTACAGGCGTAAGCCACTCGCCCGGTGAGGACACAACTTGTGTTTCTCCCTTCCCTGCTACTGGCCAGACACCTATCGTGTGCTCAGAAACCCCTTGCCGCCTGGCTGGACACAGCTGCAGCTACAAGTGAGCCTCGAGTTTCTGGGTGGTCTTTTGGAAAACTGGTGTAAGAGGATTCAGCCCCACTGCCCCTGGCTGTGTGATATCAGGCAGGTTCCTTAACTTCTCTGAGCCCATCCTTTTCAGCTGAGGAGCAAGTTCAGCTGAGCGGTAGAGTCCTCCCTGTGGGGGAGGCAGTGAGGCCTGAGAGTCCATGGTAGCAGGAAGCATGGATGACAGGCTATTTTTGGTTAGAAATTGAGTGTCGATGCTTCCAGAGTGGTGGCCACACACTTGTCCTTCGAGACCTCGCTCAAGAGCCTCCCTGGTCCACCAGCCCTCCCAGGCTGAGGACTCTTCCTGCAGGGACAGGGCCCTGGCTGCCGCCTCCTGCACCCTTTATCTCCCTGTGGTCTGGTTGCCATGACTTATCTCCTGCCAGGGCTTGTGAAGACTTGGAGGGCAAGGGCCCTGTGCTGGGCTCCTTCTGTGTCACTTTCTCCTCCTCCCCTCAATGGTGAGCAGAACAAGGGCCAGGAAGGCAGCAGTTGCTCAAGACCTACTGATGAGGGATTCAGGCCAGCAAACACATGGCATCTGCTGTGGGTGGGCCAGGCCCTGAGCCGGGCTGAGGGTGGGGTGGGGGAACACAGCTCCAAGAAAGCGAGAATCCCTGCCCTCTGGAAGCCGTGGCCACGGAAACAACTGCCCTGCAGTGATGGCTATGGGACACCTGGGCTCAATGATTCTAGAAAGTTGAAAGGGATGCTATGGAGAGCTGTCTAGGTTGTTCACTGCACAAAGTGCAGGCCAAGTGAGCAAGAAGGTATAGAATCCAGCCTGGCCTCCACTCTCCAGGTCCGTACCTTGGTGTGCACTATGCCCAGTGGGGAAGGAGCATTGTTGTCTATTTGTGCCCTGGATGCGGAGGTCCTAGAGAATATGTCCCCCCATCCTCCATCCTTCCACCATCAGGGAGCCCCAGGAGGGCAGAGCCTGTGTCTGTACAGTTTCCTTCTGGGTCCCCAGCCCTTGCATGGCCCATAGTCTACGCTCATATGGAGTGGCTGAATGTATGAATGAGTTGAGTGAATGAATAACATGTGTCCTCAAATGAAGATCTAACTCACTCGAACCTGGGGCCTGAGTCAGCGGACCTGGAGGGGTAGCACCTGGACCTCTGGTAGCACCTAGAAGGGGAAGTACCTCCCCCCACACTCCCAGTCCTCCCCCAGACAAAGAAGGTGGGAGCCATGGTTCCTGGTGGCAGAGAAGAGGGGTTCTGCTCTCACTGGTCCAGTCCCAGGCTGAAGTTGAGGCCAATGATCAGGGCTCGGAATGGGTGGAACAGAGGAACTGAGGGGACAGGACCAGTGGTCTGGGGTTCAGGGAAAGGTTTCACAGAGCATGTGGGACCAGACAGGTGAGTGTATGTGTGTACTGATGTGTGTGGGGGGGGGAGGGGAATACTATCCAGAGGGCAGATGGTGGGTAAGGCAGGATGGGCAGAGTGTGTTAGGAGGCAGGAGGCCGGGTAGGAGAGTTGGATCAGAGGTGGAAACTCCCTCGGGATCAAACTAGAGAGTAGGACGCAGAAAACTTGTTTTGGGTCTGTCCCCTCCCCCTTCCCCAGCAGGCAGGATGTAGCACAGGGACAGGCACTAAGCTGAAAGCCTAGGGAAGGAGTGCCGGGTGAGGAGGGGGGAGGGTGTCTGCTGGCCTTAAGTGACAATCTGTGTGAGAATAGGAGAGCTGAGAGCCCGGGAGCCACTGTAGGTTCTTGAGCAGGGGTGGCCCAAAGTGGGTGGTGCAGAGGGCGACTGGAGAGTAGGAGTCAGCTAGAGAGTTAGAGCGCGGCGCGGGCCCCGGGATGTTGGGGGCGGGTTCCTTCCCCGCGCCGCGGTCTCCCTGTCCCGGCGCTGCGGGCCGGGTGGGGCCGGGCCTTGGGAGAGCGCGGCTGATCCCAGCGTCGGGCCGGGGGAGGGGCGGGGCCGGGCACGTGTCCTCGGGCCGCCCCCTTGGCCACGTGACCCGCCCAGGGCAGGGTCTGGGCTGGGCTGGGGGCCGCGAGCCCGGGCGGCACAGACTGACGGGCCGGCGGTGGGCAGAGCTGACAGGCGTTGGGGCGGCTCGGTCCCGGGCGGAGTCGGCGGCGGGCGGGGACGCGGCGCGGGAGGACGCGGCGGCGGCGCTGGGAACGGACGCCCTGGCGCCCGAGGCGCCGGGATGTGGAGCGGGTAAGTCCGCGCGCGCTCGCGGTCCCGCGCCGGGTCTGGGCCGCGGCCGCCTCCCGGGGCGGGAGGATGGTGGGGGGGTCCCCCGCCGGGTCTGCGCCGCCACCGAGAGGTGCTGTGCCCCCTCCCTGCCTGCAGGCGAGCCTACTCGCAGCCAGGAGATGGAAGGACACTCCGGGGGAGGGGTCGGGCGTCTCTCTCCGAGTGCAGGGTGCGGAGGGTGGGCAGCCCACCGATCCGGGGTGACAGCGTCAACTCCTCTTAGCTCATCAGGAACGCAAGTGTAAGGTTATGGGCATGCACCTAGAGGAGGGACCCCCAGCCCACCCTCCCAATCCGTCCCTCAGTCCCCTCCTCGGCTGGAGGAAATCTTGGAAAGCAGTGCAACTGGGAAAGAGGGTGTGGGTCTCTGTCAGGGTGGCTCCCAAGTTGAGGGCAGAACCTCCTTGTGGGGCTCCCGAAGTCTGGAGGCGCTAGAGTTGTGAAGCGGGACCCTCCTGCAGCCTGGAGTGGGGCAGCAGGCTCCGTGTCCTGGATTAGTGGCCCCAGTGGCTGTGTTCAGCCATTGGTTCTCAGGGGGAGTTGCAGTTCCTGGCCCATGTAATGTGGGACCCCTGCCCTGTATGTGCAGAAAGATTGTGGTGTTTTTGTGGAGTTGGGCAAACACTTCCTCTTCCCAGTGGCCTGGAAAGACCAGGTCCCGGAGGAAATGTGGCCAGAATGGGGGCAGGTTGTATTCCTGTGCACCCTGGGGCAGATGAGTGGTCGCGTGAGAGGGCTACACCCCATCTAGAGCTGGGGAGTGAGGGAAACCCCTCTGGAAAGGTAGGCAGGCAGGCAGGCAGGCAGGCAGGCAGGATCTACTTCATTCCATGGCACCTAGCAAAGGCTGAGCTGCGGTGCTAGGGGAGGGGATAGCCTTTCATCCCCAGCAGGGGCTGCAGAGAGAGTGGGCTCCTGGTAGGGGTGAGGTGTGGAGAGACTTGAGACTTTTATTTATTTATTTTTTTGAAAAGACGGGGTTTCACTATGTTGGTCAGGCTGGTCTTGAACTCCCAACCTCAGGTGATCTGCCCGCCTTGGCCTCCAAAGTGCTTGGATTACAGGTGTGAGCCACCATGCCCAGCTGAGACTTTTTTTTTTTTTAAATAAAGGTGGGGTCTTTCTATGTTGCCCAGGCTGGTCTCAAACTCTTGGGCTAAAGTGATCCTCCCACCTCAGCCTCCCAAAGTGCTAGGATTACAGGCTTAACACCACCACGCCCTGCCCTAAGGCTTGACATTCTTTTCTTTTTTTTTTTGAGATGGAGTCTCCCTCTGTCACCCAGGCTGGAGTGCAGTGGCACTATCTTGGCTCACTGCAACTCCACCTTCTGGGTTCAAGCGATTCTCCTGGCTCAGCCTCCCCGAGTAGCTAGGACTACAGGTGCGCACCACCAAGCCCAGCTAATTTATTTGTGTGTGTGTGTGTGTGTGTGTGTGTGTGTGTGTGTGTGTGTGTATTTTTAGTAGAGATGAGATTTCACCGTGTTGGTCAGGCTGATCTGGAACTCTTGACCTCAGGTAATCCACCTGCCTCAGCCTCCCAAAGCGCTGTGATTACAGCATGAGCCACTGCGCCTGGCTTGCTTGAGACTCTTAAAGGGAGAGAGTTGAAGGCAACCGGTGTATTTGTTAGCATTGTACTCCAGCAGGAAGGAGGCTGGCTTAGGAGAAAGTGCTTGAGGTGGGTGTGTAGTACCTGGAGAGGTTGGGGCAGTCCTGCCTGGGGTGAATTGTGTTTGGGGAGCAGGCTCGTCTGCAGGAAGCCTGTGTCTTGTGCGGGGTGGGCCCAGGCAAACAGCCGCAGAGTTAGTTGCTGTGTGACCTTGAGAGTGCACTTCCTTCTCTGGGCCTCTAGGTAAAATCAGTGGTTTCTGGAGTGGGAGTGATCTCAAGTCAGAGAATGTCCTTTCCTGGAGGCATCCAGGCCAGGGTCAGACACAGCTGAGAGCCTCCAGTAGATGGATGGAGAGTCAGAAAGTCTTAAGTCCTGGGCAAGGACCCCTTCCCCACCGTCCAGCCCCTCTGTTATATTCCCAGCACCCTCTGGATGAGCCAGCTGCCAGGCTCACCCCCACAGACTCCTCAATGTGGCTCACTTCCTGCACGCATGCCCCCGGGGCCTAGCTAGGTGCTGAGCTTGTATCATAGCAGGTGCTTCATAAATGCGGATGGAAAGGATGGGAGGCTGAGGAGCCGGGGGCAGGGGGTGAGAGGCAGAGCTTGGGGGTTACCTTGAGCTCTGTATTTTTATGCCCCCCTGCCCCGTTTGGGTGTGGAGACAGGGATTTAGAGTCAGGGGGCCAAGCTGCCAGCACCCACTGGGTGCGTGGTGTCCTAAGAGCTCACCCCAGACCCTGCAGCAGTTGGGAGGAGTCCTGTTCACAGTCATACTTGCCAGGTGACTCTGACCAAGCTGATGGCAGCCCTGGCAGGTGTATGTTTGGGACTGTTGATTCTAGAATAGGAGGAGCTGGGATTAGGAGTCGGTGGCCCTGGCGGGGCCAGTGGTGTTTCTGGGCTTGGTTTCCTCTCCTGTGAGATCTTTCTCTTGGTGGCTGGGCTTTGTTAATGGACAGGTCCTGGTCATGGCCCCGGCCGTGGGCTGCTCTCCTGGGGTGGGCGGCAGTGGCTGGACGCTGCGGCAGCCTGGGTGGGTCCTCTTCCTTGGGACTCCTGAGCATGGGCCCTGAACTCCAAACCCAGAGGCAGCTTCAAGGTGCCCTCCAAACTGGACTGCCCCCTTCCAATCCCCCCACAGTTTCACACATTCATGGTTTTCGTGCCAAGCCTGCTCCAAGGTGATGAGGTGAGGACAGTGTCTTGAGGACTTCTGTATCTAACACAGTGCTGGCCTCTTGGGACTTGGTCAGCAGAAGCTAGCATTCAAGTTCCCACATGACACTGTTGCAGCATCTCCCCCCTGCCCCCCCGTCTCAGTTTCCCCGGAAACGGGGCTCATCATACCTATCACTAGTGAGGGCCAGGCTTTGATGGACGGCCCAGGAATGAGATGAGACCACTCCAACCTCCCAGGGGTTGGGGACCATGTTTTTTGCAGCAAGAGGATGCAAGGGAGCTCCAGGGCTCCAGGGCCATCAGCCGGCTGTGTGCTCTTAACCAAGTCACTTCACTGCCCTGGGCCTTGGCTATTCTAAGGGCATGGATCTGTGAGCTCCTACCTGTAAGGCCTAAGTCGCAGGGGACTAGAGGCCATGAGAGTCTAAAGTATGGCCTGAGGGCTCCAGCGTCAGGCACGCAGCTCTCTTCATTGGGAAGGGGCTGTATAACCCTCAGTGTTGCTGTTTCCTGGAAGCCCTCTGTGATCTGCCTACCCTACCCCTCAACAGGTGGAGTTCTTTCCTGCTGTTCTTCCAACAGGACATGGGTGTGGGGGGCAGACATCCTCATTAGAATTCTGCTTGTCTGCCAGCCGCGGTGGCTCCTGCCTGTAATCCCAGCACTTTGGGAGGCCAAGGCGGGCGGATCACCTGAGGTCGGGAGTCGAGACCAGCCTGGAAAAGCATCACCTTTCCCTTAGTTTTGAATTATCTTAATTCATTACTATTATTGCTTTTTCCTGCCCCCCTAACCAGCCCCTGGTCCTCCTGACCTCAGGTGGTGATCCACCCGCCTCAGCCAACTCCCAAACTCCTGTCTCTACAAAAACACAAAATTGGCCAGGTGTGGGTGGCGTGTGCTTGTAATCCCAGCTACTCAGGAGGCTGAGGCAGGAAAATCGCTTGAACCCGGGAGGCGGAAGTTGTGGTGAGCTGAGATCGTGCCATTGCACTCCAGCCTGGGCAACAAGAGCGAAACTCTTGTTTCAAATAACAAAACAAAACAAAAAAACAACAGAATCCTGCTTGTCCTAGATCCCCCAGCCTCTGCACAGGATTTATGCCCAACAGGCTTGGGAAATGAGGTGGGGGGAGGGAGATGCAAACCAAATAGGATATGGTAAGAGGGGGCCGCCTGGTCACGCAGATTGGATGATCATGGCTGGTGGGGTGCCTGGCACATAATAGGTGCTCAGTATACCTGTTAGCTATTGGGGATCTTGGGTATCAACTCTTGGACTGAATGGGCAGGGTCGCCACAGGCAGATTTGAGGATGTAGTGTGTGCCCAGCCCTGTAGCAGAAGGGCAGTGAGATTCGACCCTCCTAGGCCCTGTGTTGGCTCCCACGGAGAGACAGGGATGGATTCCCCCACCAGGGCTGAACTGAACTGGGTTGGGCTGGTTGCCTGGGGCTGTGGCAGGCGGAGGTATGGCCTGGCCCACTTGCTTCAGGTGTTCTGATCTGCTTCCCATCCCCCAGCTGTTCCTGACCTTCTCCCCCGCTCCTCCTCCACGGTCTCCTACTAGGACCTGCTGCTCTGCCCTTCTCCCCACTCCGGCTTCCCCTTCCTCGAGTGGCCCAGGCCCACCCTGGTCCCCCACCTATCCCTTTGTCCCCTCCTTGCCTTGAGCTCATTGGATCCTGGCCTAACTCAAGTGAGACGACCTGTTTCATCCCTGGGTACCGGACACTGCTTGGCTCCGGTGTCTGACACGCTCATCTGTTCTGGCTGGCTCTCTGGCTTGTGTCCCCTCTGATAGCCCCCCATCCAGGCTCAGGCTGTGGCTGCTCTCCCAAGCCAGTGCCACTCAACAACGTCACCCCATCCTGCCTGTTCCCCTTCAGCTGCCTACGGGACGTGCCACTTCCCAGATGCCTCAGCCAACCACTTTGCCGTCTCTGAAAGACCCCCTCCCAGTTCCTCTTTCCTGGCATGGCTGCTGCGGTTCTCAGCATCACCTTTCCCTTCGTTTCGAATTATCTTAATTCATTACTATTATTGCTTTTCCTGCCCCCCCATCCCGGCCCCTGGTCCTCCCACAGTTCCCCTTCCCATCTTCTGTTTCTGTGCGTCTCTCTGCTATCCCCTCCTAGCCCTGGTCCTGCCTGGTTGTACAGTGGTCTTGGGTGGCACCCCCAGCACTTGGGCACTGTCTCAGACTTCCTCAAACCCCGTCTGCCTCCTGCCTCGCTTCTCCAAAACCACCATTCATCCCCTTTCCGCTGGCCACGTGATGTACTTTGCCTGCATTCTGTGTTCAGTTTCCACCCTGCCACTTCCTTGCTGTGTATTCTGGCCAGGTCACCATCCCTCTCTGAACCTCAGGGGCCTCACCTGGAAACCAGACGGAGGAGCGCATCCCTGCAACATTGTCCCGAGCCTCCAGTACATGACACGTGTGAGTGGTGGGCTGGCGTGGATGTGGCCAAGAGCTTGGGGACCTGACATGCTTGTGGGTTTGGGGCTGAAGACTTGGCCGCTCTCTGGGGGAGCTGAGCTTTGCTGGGCTTGCAGGCTGGCCTGAGAGCTAGCACGCAAACCCTTTCCTGGGACCCCCTTGGTCCCTGGATATGAGTCACACGGCTGTCAGCCTCTGTTCCCTTAGAGCTTTACTGTTTTTTTTTTGAGACGGAGTTTAGCTCTTGTTGCCCAGGCTGGAGTGCAATGGCATGATCTTGGCTCACTGCAACCTCTGCCTCCCAGGTTCAAATGATTCTCCTGCCTCAGTCTCCCGAGCAGCTGGGATTACAGGCATGCACCACCATGCCTGGCTAATTTTTTGTATTTTTAGTAGAGATGGTGTTTCTCCATGTTGGTCAGGCTGGTCTCGAACTCCCGACCTCAGGTGATCCAGCCGCCTCAGCCTCCCAAAATGCTGGGATTACAGGTGTGAGCCACCTCACCCAGCCCCTCAGAGCCTTACTACACAGGCTGAGTGTGAGTCTGAACCAGCCCCTGTGCCATGGCACTGCCCCTGGGAGCCAGGCCCTGGGTTGGGGTTTCTGCAGCCTCCCCAGAGGCCTGTGGCCCTGGCAGCCCACTGAGCGGTCCCAGTGTGCCCTCCCAGCCCTCTCCTTCACCCAGTTTCAGAGCTGCCATGGCTGTCCCCTCCCCTGCTTATTTAATGAATCCATTGTGCCCATAAGCACAGGGGGTCTTTAGCTCCAGGAGGTGCCTGGACAGGGTCATCTTGGCCACTGGTGAAGGGATATGCTGGTCTGGCCTCTGGCCAGGCCCTGCTGGCTCAGGGGGATACTGAGAGACCTGAGGCCATGGAGTCTGGGTCTCCTCCTTATTTTGTGGGTCGGGGCAAAAGCCCTGCTGGCTCTTCTAGGGCAAGCCTCGTGGGGTGAGGATTATGGTTACTGCGTTTTCTTTCGTATGTTTCCTGGGGAAGTGACCCATGGGGCCTTTCCTGTACGAACCGGCCGGAACTTCTCGGCAGTGGGAGCTGGCTTTGGGATGGGGGATGTTGGCTGCCCCATCGACCTCTGACCTTGACTCTTACCCTCTGAGCAGACTCCTTTCCAGAGGCATCTGTGGCTTATCTCAGATGCTGGGCCGTTTCTGCAGGGAACAGGGACTGAGGATGTTTGCACAGACAGTAGTGGACCCAGACTGAGGAGGGTAGGGAGTTGGGCAGCAGAACCTTGGGTGGTCCCTGCTCACTGGAGGCCTGAATTCCCAGCTGACTTGGGTGTTCACAGCCAGGATTTTAGGCCTGTGGCCTGGGAGGCTGAAGTGTGGGTGAGATCGGAGATTCTGCCTTGGGCTGGATCCAAGGAGCCCAGGGTCCCTTCTTTGAAATTTCTGAGTCTCAAGAGTGGGCCTTGCAGCCTGGAAGTGAGGGGAGGAGGGTCTGCAGATTCCAGCTACCCACAAAGTGCAGGGCAGGCCCTCTTCCCCCTCCTGCTCCTGACACCTTTGGCATTGGGAGTTGGTAGCTACCGGGTGGTCCCGCTGTTCCCATATTCTCACACTTCCTGCCATTAGGATTTGGCTTTGTGCTCTTCTACTGGGGGAGATGGGAACGGTGTCACACTCTGTCTCAGGCCTCCTGGACCACTGTTTCCTCTGGCTGCAAAATGGAGCCCTGTCCCCTGTCCCGCGCTCCCCGCCCCACCACCCCACAAAAAAGTGAGAGCCTGTTGGGAAAATGGTGAGGACTGCCACTGCACCTCCAGCGCATGTGCTTGGGACCAGCAGGAGAGAGAGTTAGTCTTTCACTGTGGCCAGAGGCCCAGGCTACACTGGTGGATGAGGCTCGACCCCCATGGGCAGCCTGGTTCTCCTCAGCCGGGGCGTAGGCAGTAGCGAGGGTCCTTTGTCCTGCCCTGTCACTTCTCACCCCTGGCCTGGAGTGAGCAGCACCCAGCCCAGCCTGAGTGACTGTGGGCTTGCAGGCTGGCCTGAGAGCCTCCTTGGCATTGTACCCTAGAGGAAGGAGGCTGGCTTAGGAGAAAATGCTTGAGGTGGGTGTGTGGTACCTGAAGAACTTGGCCATGATGATTAAAGTGGGAACACATCCCCATCACTCCATCAGTAGTGTCTACGCCAGACAGAGCTCTCTCCTAATACCCTTGTTTGGGGGTGTCTTGTTGGCAAGGGTCCCCAGGCCTCCAGTTTAAGCTGCAGGACCCAGAGCCCAGGCAGTCTTCGTGGGTGTCTCAGCCAAACAAGGCTGTGGACTGAACAGGATTCACCCAGCACCAGGTCGGAACTGCAATTAGAGCTCTTAATTCTTAGAGCACCTCCTGCAGGATTTCAGCTCCTATCCCTCAGGTGTGGAAGCAGGATTAGATAATTTCAGTAACATTCCTAGGGGCTCCTGTGTACCCCAGGTCAGAGGCTGACATGGACCCCAGGCTTGCCCGATCTGGCCCCTTCTCTCTGCCACAGCTCCCCCTGCCCCGGCCCTCCCTCCTGGAAAGGGGGTTTCTGGGCATGCGCAAAGTCTGAGAAGCCTGTTCGGGCCAGAATTAGGTCAGATTTCCCTGCTACAGCCAAAGAGGAGCCTCCGCGTCCCCCTGGGCCCGGCAGCCCTTTATCTCGAAGCAGATGTGCCGATTCCAGCACTCATACTTCGCACCCCACCTGCCCTTCCTCTGCAGCGGGGCAGCTTTGGGCCTGGGCTGAAGACCTGGACACCCATCCCAGTCCTGTCACTGACCAGCTGCGTGAACCCGGCAAGTCCCTTCAGTCTGTGAGCCTCCGTCCCCTCATCTGTAGAGTGGGACGATACCACAAGCGCTGTTGAGTTTTTGTTTGCTTGCTTGTTTGTATTGAGATGAAGTTTTGCTCTGTCACCCAGGCTGGAGTTCAATGGCACAATCTCGGCTCACTGCAACCTCCGCCTCCTGTATTCAAGTGATTCTCCCGCCTTTGCCTCTCTTGTAGCTGGGATTACAGGCATGTGCCACCACGCCTGGCTAATTTTTGTATTTTTAGTAGAGACAGGGTTTCACCATGTTGGCCAAGCTGATCTCAAACTCCTGACCTCAGGTAATCCACCTGACTCGGTCCCTCAAAGTGCTAGGATTACAGGCATGAGCCACTGTGCCCGGCTCACTCCTGTAGGCTGTTGAGAGAGTTTTAAAGGAGACAGCATGGCCAAAGACCTGTGTAGAGTCTGGCAGTGTGATTCTCCGGGGCACAACTCCAGCCCAGGGCACTGCCATGGCACAGTGGGCTGGGGAGTGGCTGCCATAGCTCTCAAGCCTCGGGGACCTTGCTAACAACACTTCCTCAAACAAGGGTATTAGGAGAGAGCCCTGTCTGGCATAGGCACCGTTGATGGAGTGATGGATATGTGTCCCCACATTAATCCTCAAGGCCCACGTCCCTGCCAGGCAGGACCCAGCCTGAGGAGCCTTGAGGCCATACTCTGGGCCGGTTCCAGAGTGGAGGGCAGGTGGGGTTGGGCAGCTGGCTGGGGCTGAGTAAAGGGACTCATTGCTGGAAGTGGGCTCCTTGCTGGGGTCTCTGGGGGCCCATTTTCTGTGTGTTAACCAAGGGAGAAACAGGCTCAGGGGCTGCTGGCAGCCTTCCCAAGGTCCTGAGGACAAGGAGGGGAGACTGGTCCACAGACTTGCCTCTCACTCCTCTCTCCTCCCTCAGCTGTCCTGAGTCCCTTATTCTCCTTGGCCTTGCCTTTCCCCTCTGGTGCAGCCTCCCTGGGCCCCTCCCCCCAACTTCCCCACTGTTAACAGTGGCCGGCCCAGCCCCCCATCCCCAGCCCTGGCTGCTGCCGCTCAGAAGCTGCTGGCTCAGGAGCCTCCAGCTTTTGCTGACTGAGCGAGTCCAGAGGTGCTGTCTTGGCACAAAACACCACTGGCCGGGCCCTGGCCCTCCCTTCCCTCTCCAGGGTCCACTTTGGAGTGGGGAGTGGGGGATGGAGGGGAATGGGGCCCACACCACCTCCAGGGTCTTCAGCTTCAGGGAAGGGAGGGTCCTGAGGCCCAAGGAAGGGGCATTTGCCTGAGGTCACAAGTCAAGCCAGGGGAGAGCTGGGACTGCTCCCCCACCAAGTCCAGGGGGGACAGGAAGTGGGTCTGTCTTACCCAGGCTGTTTGCAGAATCTTCCTGCCTCAGCCCTGCCTGCCCTGGCCTCATCCTTCCTCTCTGGTTCACTCCAAAGGGGGCAGAATTCTCATTAACCGTATCAGTGAAGGCAGCTCCTGCTTGAGTGCGTCCTGGGTACCAAGGTTTTACCCACATCTCTGATCACTCAGTGACCTTTGAGGTAGGGTCACTGAATTGGCTTCACGTTAGACTAGCAGGACTCCTGTTCTCAACCCTGATGCATTTACAGTCATCTATTAGACAAACACGCTGACCACCTACTGTGTGCTGAGCACCTACTGTGTGTGCCAAACACAGCCTGCAGCCCTGGGCTGGAGGGGGTGATTGACAAAGAGGAATGAGCCTCTTGCTCCAAGAGACCTTGTGCTTGGACATTTGTCCTCGTAACAACGCTGATTGTAGCTGGTAGTGTCCCAGTTTTCAGATG
Source organism: Ateles fusciceps (assembly GCA_036589455.1). Classification (NCBI taxonomy): domain Eukaryota; kingdom Metazoa; phylum Chordata; class Mammalia; order Primates; family Atelidae; genus Ateles; species Ateles fusciceps. Next base: position 23,033,506 of record JAZHEH010000681.1, on the reverse strand, counting down.
GAAAGGCTGAGGCTCCAGTGGCAGGCATATTGCCCACGGGTGGTTTCTGGGCTGAGCTCTCCAGGCCTCAGGACCCCACCTTGAACCTGCTGATACCCTTGTTTATTTCCAGCCCGCCCCAGCCAGACCAGGGCCTCCCGCCATCCCTCGCATCTGTCCCGGTCTCCTGGAAGAGCGCGGGCCCCTGCCAAGGCCACAGGGAGTCCCCAGGAGCCCTGGGGGAGACCTCCGCAGGGGAGAAGGCCCAAGGTAGGGAGGGCCCCGCGGCCGCCCAGCTGGACGTGTTGCGCCTGCGCAGCTCTTCCATGGAGATCCGAGAGAAGGGCTCTGAGTTCCTGAAGGAGGAGCTGCACAGAGCGCAGAAGGTGGGTGCCTACGGCAGGCTGGAGGGGCTTTGGTAGGGAGAAGTCAGCTTAGAAGAGCTGTGGGCTCTCATCAGGTGCCCAGAGATGTACCCGAGGAAGAGGGATGTACACTCACCAAGGCCAACTGCAGGCCAGGCCTGTGCTGGGCACACCGGCGGGCACACCCATCTTGACTGTCTGCAAACCGGCCCTGAGCCCTAATGGACTGGCAGGCAGGGCTTCAGCTTCATGCTGTGGCTAAATGGAAAAAGCCTCATGAACTGTCAGACACCGGAGGAAATAAGCTCTGGGCCCCACATGAGATGATGGGGGTTGGAGCCTGGTCAGGTGGGCCTGGTCCCTCCTGTGCCAGGCCTAGGGATGCTGAGGGACTCGGGCACCTGCCTGTTTTCCTCCAGGAGCTGAAGCTAAAGGACGAGGAATGTGAGCGGCTGTCCAAGGTGCGGGAGCAACTAGAACAGGAGCTGGAGGAGCTGACAGCCAGCCTGTTTGAGGTACACCTGCCGGGCGGCGGGAACCACTTGGGGAGTGGGTCACCTGGGCACCCTCGGCTCCTCGCCAATCACCCAGGGACTGCTTCTTCCTAGGAAGCTCACAAGATGGTTCGAGAAGCCAACATGAAGCAGGCTGCATCAGAAAAGCAGCTGAAGGAGGCTCGGGGCAAGGTGAGGCCCGTCCCTGCCTGCCCAGGCCAGCCGGGCACCCACCCTGCCTCCTGGCTCAGCGAGCACCCAGCTTTGCCACACAAGGGGAACTCGCCTGGTTCGGTGGGGCCAGTAGGACTGGGTGATCCCAGGCCCAGGAAGGGAAGGGAGGGTAGGGGGTCTGAGATCACGTGGCCCAGCGCCCCCGGGACCCCATCAGTGACTGCTGCATGACCCAGCCTTTTCTGGGGCTGTGTTGGGGCTGGGCGACCCTGTGGTTTTTGCACTTACGTCCCTCTCCTCCCAGCTCCACTTTACAAAGCGGAAACCCCACTCAGTATGGCTGTGTGAGCCTGGGGAAGTCGCTTTCTCTCTCCAAGCCTGGTTCCCCACCTGCAAAGTGTGAGCCCTGGGCCTTTCCTGGCTCCTGGGAGCCCCCAGAACACTCAGTGGCAGGCCCAGCCAGCTCCCAGACACTTGTTCCTAACAGAATCCTGCTCACAGCGTGACCTTGGGCAGGCCGTGTCAGCTCAGTTTCCCTATCTGTAAAATGAATGTCTGGGTCTCTCCCTTGAAGGCTGTTCTGAGGGTGTCGGGTGGGACCAGGTGCTCGTTGCTGCAGGAGTGTGTCGTCCTGAGTTGGGCTGATAGGCAGTGGCAGCCAGGGTGGCATGCAGCCTGGGTTAGGGTTGACGGGTGTCCCATCCCTTGCAGATTGACATGCTGCAGGCAGAGGTGACAGCCTTGAAGACGCTGGTGATCACGTCCACACCAGCCTCTCCCAACCGTGAGCTTCATCCCCAGCTGCTGAGCCCCACCAAGGCCGGGCCCGGAAAGGGCCACTCCGCCACAAGAGCACCAGCAGCACCCTCTGCCCCTGCCGTGTGCCCTGCTGCGGGACACACCCTCACCCCAGACAGAGAGGGCAAGGAGGTGAGGACAGGAGGCGGGCTCTGGGCACAGGGAAGGGTGGCAGTGCCTGCAGCTAGCAGGGTCACAGCCCAGTGAGGACCAGCCTGCCCCTACGCTGCTTTGTGACCTGGAGGCTGTCCTGGATCTCTCTGGGATGTGAGGGCTGGGCAGGTCCTTTCTTCCCAACCTCCTGTGATACGAGGCATTGGGCCACAGCCTCCAGGGTGTGCCCTCTTGGGGTCTGATGCCCCCTCCCTACCCCGCTGACTCCAAGCAGTAGGTAGTGGTCTCTGCACCTGAGGCTGGCTTTGGGCCTGAGGGTCTGGGGCCTCTGCTGAGACGCACTCTCTCTTAGTCAAGCAGGGGCCAAACAGGGGCCCTGGCCCTCCAGGGACAGGCTGCCTGGACCCTGTGTGGCTACAGCCTTGAGGCCCAGGACCACCTGGTGGCAGCCCTGTGCTTGAGGGGTTTCTGGCGCCCTCTGACGGTGGGGCCGAGACAAACGTGGCCTTTGGAGGGGTGTCTCTGTCCCGCCTCAGCTGACCACACTGGGTGCTTGGTCCAGGCTGGGCTGACACTCATGGTCATGGGTCTGTAGGCAAATGAAGCCACCTGTCAGCACCTCAGCTTTCTCACCTGATGAATGGGACCTCCTGGGGCTGCCGGAGGAACCAAAGAGACAGGGACATCAAGATCCAAGTTTGGGGCTGCCACCAGGGAGTGTCTCAGAGGGCCGTGGGTGGTGCCTTCAGCTTCCTGGGTCCCTGGCGCCAGCCCACCCAGCTCCATCCTGGCCTCAGCCCACCTGGCTCCATCCTGGCCTCCACATCTGTCTCCAGCGCCTCCAGAGAAGACGTGCAGGCCCTCGTCTACCTCCTGAGCTCTGAGCTTCTGAATGAACATTAACCTCTCCTCCTTCCTCCTGTCTCTGTGCACTGTCTGTCTGTCTGTCTATCTGTCTCTCCCGCCCAGCCCGGGCTGCCCCCGCTGCTCTCCCCTGCTCCTCTGCGTGGTCCCCAGCAAGGCGGTTCACCTCACCTACGAGCCGGCCTGGCCGCTCCCACCTGGGGAGCCCCCAGCCCCTGCCTGCACTCCCTCTCCCTCCTTTTCCCGACAGGTAAATGGCTCCAGAGAGGGGTCTCCAACTGTGCCTGCTCCCAGCCTCCCTCCCTCTGCATGCGACCTGGGGCAGGCCAGCAGTTGCCTCTGAGGCGAGGGCCCAGGGGCAGCCTGTGTGCGTCCCCTCCTGGGTCCGTGCCCGTGTGTGCTTTGGACCCGCTGGTGCCTGAGGCCTCCTGCCAGTTGCTCTTTGACTTCTCCTCCTCAAGGAGGCAGTGAGGGTCTTCAGGACCAAGCCCTGCACCCCACTCTAAAATCCTGTAGCACCCAGAAACTTAACGCCCACCTGGAAACAAAGCTTTTACTTCTAGGCCGGGTGCAGTGGCTCACGCCTGTAATCCCAGCACTTTGGGAGGCTGAGGTGGGCGGATCATCTGAGGTCAGGAGTTCGAGACCAGCCTGACCAACATGGTGAAACCCCGTTTCTACTAAAAATGCAAAAATTATCTGGGTGTGGTGGCAGGTGCCTTTAATCCCAACTACTCGGGAGGCTGAGGCAGGAGAATCGCTTGAACCCAGAAGGTGGAGGTTGCTGTGAGTCCAGATGGCGCCATTGCACTCCAGCCTGGGCAACAGAGCGAGATTCTGTCTCAAAAAAAAAAGACTTTAGTTCTAAATTCTTTGGTGCAAAGGGCAGAAGGGAGTTCTGCTGCTACTGGACTTGGCTTCCCTGCCCGGCTGCTGGGGACTGACCTGCTGGCTGCTGGGCCCGTCCCACGTCTTCCCTCACTCCCCTTCAGCTCAGCCTGCATCTTCCATGCTGGCCCTGGCACGCTGACTGCCCCCACCCCGCTCACCCTCCCCCACAGGTGGACACAATCCTGTTTGCAGAGTTCCAGACCTGGAGGGAATCACCCACCCTGGACAAGACCTGCCCCTTCCTGGAAAGGGTGTACCGGGAGGATGTGGGTCCCTGCCTGGACTTCACGATGCAGGAGGTGAGGCATGGCAGAGGGGGGGCCAGCTGGGGGGCCCTGCCCCTCTCCCAGGGCCCAGCCCCTTACCACCCTACCTGCCGCCCCGGTCTGCCGTAGCTCTCGGGGCTGGTACGGGCCGCCGTGGAGGACAACACGCTCACCATCGAGCCGGTGGCTTCGCAGACGCTGCCCGCAGTGAAGGTGGCTGAGGTTGAGTGTGGCAGCACCAAGTAAGCTGAGGGTCTCAGCTCCTCCCTGCACTTTCGGGAAAGCCCCACCAAGCCCGAGGGGTGGTCAGGGATACAGCAGCACCTGACGGGACAGGGACAGTTGCTGCCCCACGAAGGGCAAGGAGGCAGTTTGGCAGGTTTCCTGTAGACCCCCAGGCTCTCTACAGAGCCCGGGAGCTGGCATCTGCCTCTTCCTGACTGGCCTGCCCTGAGCCCTGCCCTCCTCTTCTTAACCGTGAGTGTCAGTTGCTGGCTCTGCCCCTGCCAATAAATAACGCAGTGGCCCTCGCATTTGTCCTCCCGATACTCACCTGGCATTGAGCAGGGCAGCAGCAGAACAAAATAGCCAGTTGGAGCAAGGGGCAGAAATTGGGGAGGATTTCACCTTGGCAGCCAAGAGCTGGCTGGGAAGGGCTGATGCCCTGGTGGGAGGCTCATCATGGAGAGGGAGCATTTGAGCCAGGTTTTGAAGGATGAATAGAAGTTTGCCAAGCAGGGAAGGGCATTTCAGGCAGAGGGAACAGAATGCACAAAGGTATGAGAAGCTGGGGTATTAACAGAAGCACCACTGGGCATCTGGCTAAGCAGTGGGGAGACAGGGAATTGGGGCTGAGGCTGCAGAGACTGTTAGGGCCAGAGTATAAAGAGGCTTCACAGATTTGGGCTTTAACCCACCAGCCAGTGCTGCAAAGGTCATCAGTAGGGGCAGGCGCAGTGGGTCACGCCTGTAATCCCAGCATTCTGGGAGGCTGAGGCCGGTGGATCACTTGAGGGTCAGGAGTTCGAGACCAGCCTGGCCAACATGAAGAAAACCCTGTCTCTACCAAAAATACAAAAGGTAGCCAGGTGTGGTGGCGGATGCCTGTAATCTCAGCTACTCAGGAGGCTAAGTCAGGAGAACTGCTTGAGCCTGGGAGACAGAGGTTGCAGTGAGCTGAGATCATACCACTGCATTCCAGTCTGGGTGACAGAGCGAGGTCCTATCTCAAAAAAAAAAAAAAAAAGTCATCAATAGCTGCCACTGAAAAGAAGCTCTCTGGTCCATCAGAGAGTCAGTGAACCAGGAGGCAACAAATGCTGTGATAAGTCCTGCAGCCAAGGAGGTTTTTAAACCTTTTATTTGGGATTCTCCGTATTTCCTGGGAATTAGGAAAGCAAGAGGGGAAGATGATGGGTTAGACGTAGGTTTTTGGAGGAGCTCCTGGCTGTGATGTGAAGAGAGATGAGGCAGGCAGCTGGCCAGAACGAGCCGAGGGGATGGATGCAGGCCAGAAGCCGTGCCGCTGTGCCCTGGCCTGGGGATTTGGTGACCAAGCGGAGGGTGAGGAGGAGAGAGCTGAGCAGACAGTGGCCAGGGAGGAGCAGGTTTGGGGAGTGGGGCCCAGAGGGGGGGGCACTGCAGAGACCTTGCATGTAGGTGGCTGAAGATGCTGAGTGAGGTCACATAGGACTTGGGGGAGGAGAGAAAGGGGCATGAGAGAAGGCTCTTAGACAGGGTTGGTTGGCACAAGGCTGAGAACCGTGGGGTTTAGTGGGGTCAGAAGGCCTGGGTGCAGGGGAGCTGCTGGGTGTTGGGAAGCAGGAGGCAGCCAGACCTCAACACTGGCCTAGCTGGGGGAGGCAAGCCTGGTCTGAGTCCCCAGAAGTGGAGGGAGAGGCACTTGCAGAGTGCGGAGGGTGGGGCTTTGTACCCCCCGGCATGAGACTCACCAAGCTGTCCTGCCCAGTAGGGGCAAAACAAGGGTCCTAGGTGTGGAGCTCAGCTGAGTTTTAGGTCTGTCCCAGGGATGGCTGGGGCCAGCTCCCCTCTTCTGCCTGGCCCTGGGCTCCTTTGCAAGCTGGGTGGGGGAAGGGAGGCCTGCCCCCTCCCTCATGTATCCTCTCACCCTGCATGCACAGGTGGGGGCTGGTGTGGGGGCGAGGCCCAGCCAGCCCCCATGCCCCGTTTTGCTTTCCCCCCAGCACATGTGCCCTGAGTGGGCTGACCCGCACCTGCCGCCACCGAATCCGGCTCGGGGACTCCAAAAGCCACTACTACATCTCACCATCTTCCCGGGCCAGGGTGAGTTGTCCTCTGCAAGGGTCACTTGGCTCCTTTGGGGCCACCTGGGTGCTGGGACTCTGGGCCCTGGGCCTCGGAGTACAAATAGCACTACACCTTGATTTATTTATTTTTATTTATTTATTTATTTATTTTTATAGAGACAGGGTTTCACCATGTTGGCCAGGCTGGTCTCGAACTCCTGACCTCAGGTGATCCACCTGCCTCGGCCTCCCTAAGTGCTGGGATTACAGGCGTGAGCCACCGCGCCCGGCCTTTATTTATTTATTTTTTTGAGATGGATTCTCACTCTGTCACCCAGGCTGGAATACAGTGGCACAATCTCAGCTCACTGCAACCTCCACCTCCCAGGTTAAGCAATTCTCCTGCCTCAGCCTCCCCAGTAGCTGGGACTATGGGCATGTGCCCCATGCCCAGCTAATTTTTGTATTCGTAGTAGCGTTGGGGTTTCACCATGTTGGCCAGGCTGGTCTCGAACTCCTGACCTCAAGTGATCCACCTGCCTCGGCCTCCTTAAGTGCTGGGATTACAGGTGTGAGCCACCGTGCCCAGCCTTACACCTTGATTTACAGAGCAGGGTACAGTACAGGCTCAGAGAGGCAGAGTGACCTGGGCCACACAGCCAAGCCAAGGGCAGTGGCTTGCTATTGCTATGTAACAAGTTACTGTCAACCTGGTAGCTTAAAACAGCTCTCAGTTCCCCGTGTCAGGGGAACTGCTTACTGGATTCTCTACTCAGGGACTCGCAAGGTCACAGTAAGCTGTCAGCCGGCTGTATTCTTTTCTGGACGTTAGGGTCCTCTTCCAAACTCACACGGCTGTTAGCAGCATTCAGATCCTCGTGGTTGAAGGACTGAGGTCCCTGCTTTCTTCCTGGCTGATGGCAGGGACACCTTGAGCCTCTAGAGGACACTCGCAGTCCCCTGCCACAGGGCCTCGTCGCCCAGGGCGGCTGACCAGAGCCATCGGGAGGGCCTCTCTTCAGTCGGCTCAGATGCAGCTTTATGGATGAAATGTGGTCATGGGATGGCATCGCCCCTCTGTCATTCGATGTCACCTAATCCAGGAGTGACGCTACAGTTCCAGTTAGAGCGCAGGGCTCCTGACTCCCAGGCTCAGGTGCTGGCCGGGGCTTTGGAGAAGGTTCCAGAGGTGCATGTGGTGCACGAGCCTCGCGTTGGCCCCACCTCGCTCCGCTGTCTTGCACCTCCCTGTCTTTGCCAGGCCACCACTGTCCTGCCTCTCCCTGAAGCTTCTCCGCTCCCCAGCCTATGGGCGCCCCTGTCACTCGACGTCCCTCCGCAGGAGTGTTGGATGCTCAGTGGGGGCTGCTGTGGGCGGGCACAGCTGCTGGCCACCTTGCACCCTGTCTCAGGCTGGGTTCCCTAGAAGCACGGCCTCACCTGGAGATTGTGTGCCCATCTCAGGGGAATGAGGGAAGGGAGGGAGGAGTCCAGCCAGGGTGTGGCCTCAGCTGCTGCCCAGCTTCAGCCCCATCCACCGGGCTCTTGGTAGAGTTGGTTCCACCCTGAGGAAAGGGGACTGGCCTTTCTGTTGCCACACAAGTCAGTCATTGGCTGAGGTCTGCAGGGGGAGAGGGATGGGGGGCACCTCTGAGCCATTAGTGCCCCCACTCTCAGCAGCTGGGAGATGGGGCCCGGGCCTGGGAAGGGGCCCTGGGCCAGGCACCAACAGTGCCTTCTCTGAGGTGTGAGTCCTCATAGCAATGTCTGAGCCAGCACAGGGTCCCCAGGAGCCTGGCATGGAGCAGGCCTGAGGCCCCAGGGCCTAGGCAGTACAGGTGAGCGGCTTCTGACCCCATGCCTTTCCCGACATTATAAGTAGCACTGGACTGAGGCCTGGATGTCCCAGACCTCCGGCATCTGCAGCAAGCAGGCCCATGAGAGGGCAGCGTAGACTCCGGGACAGGCTGCCCCGTTCGTCCTGCAGCTCTGCTGCAGGCTGGTTCGTCAGCCCCGCCGTCCCCGTGGTGGACGCCAGCGCTTCCTCCTGGGTGGCTCCGCGTTCCCCCGTGCAGGGTGGAACACTAGGCGCATCTGTTTCATTCGCTGCAGGCGCTTGATTAAATGGCTGCTGCTGCTGCTGCTGTTAGGAGCCCCGCTGGCCAGGCTGTTGTTGATTACCACTTGAAAGCCCAGTCCCAACTGAGTCAGGGAGCAGTACCTGGCTCTGCGGGGACCTGGGGCCTCCTGCCCTGGACTGAGATCCGCTTGTCAGGGGACCCCGAGCGTGGGGCTGGCCGGTGACACCATCCCCCGCCTCTGCCCGCAGATCACCGCAGTGTGTAACTTCTTCACCTACATCCGCTACATCCAGCAAGGCCTGGTCCGGCAGGACGGTGAGCACCCCCTGGTGGCCAGTGCAGGGATGGCACACGGGAGTGGGGCTGGGCGGGGAAGCTCCCTCTGGGCCCACCTGCCCCTACTGGAGGCAAGACTCAGCTGGGAGGCCAGGGAGCGGGGAGGGTTATGGGTTATTAAAGGGCTCACAGGCCTCCAGGGTGCTGAACTGTGTACCTGGGTCTGTCCGGCTGGTCTTTCTTCTGCCCCCAAATCTCTCCAGATTCACAAGGGGCCGCCTCTCCCCCACAGCCCATTCTGCAAGGCCTGGCTCCCTGCTCCTCCACCAACCTTTGTTCCCTGCTGAGTCTTCTCCTGAACCAGTCTGGCCTGACCCTCTGAGTCAGGAGCCGTCTCCTCCCCATCCTGAGGGTCAAGTCCCCTTGGAGGCCAAGGCCAAGGCATGCTGGGTGTTGACGCCTTCCAGGTCCCCTGGTGGCCTCTGTGGACCCCGCTCGCTGCGCAGGGTCCTTGTGAGACCCCAGGGAGGCATCTGTGCCTTGTCTAATGCAGTTTCCAGGTCTGGGCTGCTGCTGTTGTGTGTGGCAATGTGTGCCTGCATGTCTGCGTCGGGCTGTGGGGTGACTGTCAGTGTGGTGCAGACAGATCCCCCCGTGGGTGGTCAGTGCTCAGTGGTTTCCAAGGCTCAAAAGTGGAGCCTCAAGGGGGTCCAGCCACTCGGCGAGGTCGTCTGTTTGGGGGCCAGGGGCCCTAGAGTGCTGTGCCAGCTGCCCTGTCCAAAGCCACGGGAGGGGACCAGGCCGTCTGCCCGGGGTGACCCTGAGCTGTCCCCGACCTGCTCACCCTCTCTCTGTCTGCAGCAGAGCCCATGTTCTGGGAGATCATGCGGCTGCGGAAGGAGATGTCGCTGGCCAAGCTTGGCTTCTTCCCCCAGGAGGCTTAGGGCACAGCCCAGGCCTGGAGGGAGCTCTGAGATGGAGCGAACACCCACCTCAGAGCGAGCAGACACGCAGGGAGCCAGAGGCAGAACAGATGGACAGACAGGCTGCGGAGGCAGCCCTGAGCCAGCACCACATGTCCATCCTGGGACAGACAGAGGGACGGACGGGCCTGGATTTCACGGGAAGACCCCTCTCTCTTCCCAACTGGGTTCTGCCACCACCAGGAGGATTTCAAGAAAGCACCAAAGACCAGGGAGCTCGGATCCATGCTCGGGGGTCCTCAGCCCTTGGGAGGGGACACCTGAGGCAGTCAGCACCCCCCTCCCCAGTCCCCAGAACTGCCTGCAGGTGCCTTGTTGCCAGCATGTCTTCAGAAAGGGACTGTCTGGGTGGCTGGATCTCCAGGGTACCCTCCGCCCCAGCTGCCAAGCCCTGGGCCAGCAGCGCCCCCTTGTGGCCATCCCGTGCCTTGTTCTCGGTGGCTTCCCTATTGGATTGCTAGGAGGAGCTGACGGGGCCTCCACAGCACAGAACTGCCCCAAAGCCCTGTTAAGATGAATCAGGGCCCCTCCCCCTCCCTCCCTCCCTTCTTCCCCCCTCCTTCTTCCCTCCCTCCGCCTTCATAAAGGCCTCCCTTGTCACCTCCCCTCCCCCACCCCATCTCAGCCCTGTGCTCCTGGAGGCCCTGTCCCGAAACCGCTGGAAGGATTGGGGCACTGTCTCCCCGCAGTAGAACACACACAGGGCTTCAGATCGCCCACGCCTGTTTTCCGCTGTGGGTGGCCATGCAGACAGCCGCCCTGGCGTGTGAGGCCTGGGTGGGCAGGCAGGACCTGGGCCCTCCCACCCATCAGAGCCCACTTGGGACCAGACCAGGGTTAGGGGCTCCCACCTGGACACATCCCTCACCACGTCCGGATTTCCTTCTTCGGATGGAATGTAACGCGATCTCTATTTAATAAAGGAAGGCTTTGTTGGTACAGGCTGGGTGGCCACGCGCCCTCACTCCTGCACCCTGGGGCTCCAGCCAAGGCTTGGGCATCTGAAGGAATGAAACCAAATCCTTTCCCCTGCCCGCCCTCGTGCTTGGGATTAAACCCAAATCCTGAAGCCACCCCCACCTCCGCCATCACCCCGACTTGCTATGGAGAGGACTGTTTGAGTCGTCCCTTAGTATTCAGAGGGCTGTGGGTTCCTGGGGGGATGAGCCAGGCCTCCCTCTCCCTGTGACTGGTGGCCTGCTGTTGGGGAAGAATGGCGCCAAGGCTGGCTCTGCCACTGCCTCACTGTGGCATATTAGGCAGGTCCTCCTCTGGGTCCGTTTCCCCCAGCAGTGGCCCACTCCAGGCTTGTAGAAGCCTGCAGCTCAGAGGCAAGGCATCCAGGCTGCCTGCTGCTCAGCATGACAGTGGCAGGATTGATTGGTGATGTCTGCTGGAAGCACAGGCGGGGACCGTGGAAGCTCTGGCTTTTCCAGCCCAGGTCTTAGGCTCTCGGCAAGGGGCAGCAGTCACAGGTGGAAGAGGTGGGGGGTGGCCAGGACTTCTGAGGACCCAGAGTGGGGCTGGGAAGGTGTCTTGTGGTGGCTGAGCTCCTCCCCCATCCTGGAGGGATGTGGACCCGGGCCAGTAGTTTCTTTCCCCCGGGGTGGTGGGGGAGCACAGCAGCTTCTGAGTCAGGTCAGTGTCTGCTGGGCTGGTGGCATCCGTGGGGACTTCCCATTGGCCTGAGGCCTCGGTGCCACACTGCTGGTAGGTCAGACCAGCTGTGGACTGGCCAGGACCGCATGAAGCCCTCCTCCCATGCTGGGACTCCTGTGTTTGAGCTGAGAATGTCAGGGGGGAGACTGGCAATCAAAACACATACCGGGAACATGCGCAGGGTGTCAGATGGAGGAGAGGAAAGCAGGCAGGCAAAGGAGGGGTGTCAGAAAAAGGCACGAGAGGCCATGTGTCCTGCTGTGATCCCAACTCCTGTGTGGCAATCACTTTCCTCTGTGTCAGGCCTGGGTCAGCTGGGGGCCAAAGGAAGTTGGAGGTCTGGGCCCTGGAGCTGTCCATCATACCCCCCAGCTTCCGTGCTCCTGGCCCAGCCACACCCAAGACCTAGGAGACACCAGGCCACACTCCAGGGACTTGCCAGAGGGTCCCACACCTCAGACCTGCTCTGCCTGCCCCCTCAATAGCATCGCCTGCTGTCAGCCCCCCGGGGTGGGGTGATGGACAGAGAACTGAAACTCCTGAAGGACACACATACTCACCTCATTGTCTCCCAACCGGCGCGAACAACAGCACTGACTGCCAGGCGTGATTCTAAATAAACCCTTCGGATCTAACTCATTTAATCCTCACAGCACCTTATAAAGTACTGTTCTCCCATTTTGCAGATGAGTAGAGTGAGGCACACAGAAGTGACACAGGAAATGGTGGTCCCCAGACGGGGATCATGAGCCCAGCCCGGAGCCCACAGCAGGAACCAGCATCCTAGATGCCCTTTCGTGAACAGCTGCAGGGTGCTTGGAGGTGGCTGGGGAGAGTTAGCTGATACCAGCCACCAGGGTTCCTTACATGGATTTTCTAGATAACCCACTTGTGCCTCTCTGAGTGCCCCTGGCACATGTGAACATTTTTTTTTTGTTTGAGACGGAGTCTGACTCTGTCACCCAGGCTGGAGTGCAGTGGCACGATCTCGGCTCATTGCAACCTCTGCCTCCCGGGTTCAAGCGATTCTCCTGTCTCAGCCTTCGGAGTAGCTGGGACTACAGGCACGTGCCACCACGCCTAGTTAATTTTTTGTATTTTTTAGTAGAGGTGGGGTTTCACCGTGTTAGCCAAGATGGTCTCGATCTCCTGACCTTGTGATCCACCCGCCTCGGCCTCCCAAAGTGCTGGGATTACAGGTGTGAGCCACCATGCTCAGCCCCCCACCACCACCCCCCGCCAACCATTTTTAAGTGTATACTTCAGTAGTGTTAAGTCTATTTACAGTGTTATAAAACATTTCCAGAACATTTTCATTTCACAAAACTGAGACTCTGTACCCATTAATCAACCCCCTATTTCCACCTCCTCCTAGCCCCAGGCAACCCCCATTCTGCTTCCTATGAATTTCACTGTACTAGGGACCTCATTTAAGTGGATCATGCCGTATTTGTTCTTTCATGACTGGCTTATTTCACTTAGCATAATGTCCTCAGTGTTCATCTGTGTCATAGCATATGATGGGATTTCCTTTCTTTTGAGACTGAATAATATTCCACTGTCCGCATAGACAACGTTTTCTTTATCCAGCATCTGTGGATGGACAGTGTGCTGCCTCTACCTCTTGGCCATTGTGAACAGTGCTACTAGGAACATACATGTGCAAATCTCTTCTCAAGACTCTGCTCTCGGTTCTTTTGGGTATATGCCCAGAAGTGGAATTGCTGAATCATATGGTAGTTTTATCTTTATTTTTTAAAGGCATTTTTATACTCTTTTCTGTAGTTGGCTGCGGCATTTCACATTCCCCACCAACAATGCACAAGCGTTCTGCATCGTTGCCAACACTTGTGATTTTCTTTATTTTTTGAGACCAGGTCTCCCTCTGTCGCCCAGGCTGGAGCACACTGGCATGATCTCGGCTCACTACAACCTCTGCTTCCCAGGCTTAAGCGATCCTCCTACCTCAGCCTCCCAAGTAGCTGGGACTACAGGCGCCCACATCACCACACCCTGCTAGTTTTTGTTTATTTTTGTAGAAATGGGGTTTTGTTGGCCGGGCACGGTGGCTCACGCCTGTAATCCCAGCACTTTGGGAAGCCAAGGCGGGCGGATCACCTGAGGTTGGGAGTTCGAGACCAGCCTGACCAACATGGAGAAACCCCGTCTCTACTAAAAATATAAAGTTAGCTGGAGGTGGTGGCACATGCCTGTAATCCCAGCTACTCGGGAGGCTGTGACAGGAGAATTGCTTGAACCCGGGAGGCGGAGGTTGCGGTGAGCCAAGATTTCGTGCCATTGCACTCCAGCCTGGGCAACCCGAGTGAAACTCCATCTCAAAAAAAAAGCGGGGGGGGGATTTTTGTCTTGTTGCTCAGGCTGGTCTTGAACTCCTAGGCTCAAGAGATCCACTCACCCTAGCCTCCCAAAGTGCTGGGATTACAGGTGTGAACCACCATGCCTGGCATGATTTTATTTTTCGTTTATGTATCTTGCTATGTTGCCAAGGCTGGTCTTGAACTCCTGGGCTCAAGCGATCCCCCTGCCTTGGCCTCCCAAAGTGCTGGAATTCCAGGCCTTTTTAATAGGAACCCGCCTAACAAGTGTGAGATGGTATCTCATTTGCAGTTTTCTGATGATTAGCAGTGCTGAGTGCCTTTTCATGTGTGTGTTGCCATTTGTGCGCACCCCCTATTTCCTGAGGGGCATTCTGGGGATGTCTGCCCAGCCTCCATAGTGATGCCTTCAAGGAGGACTTGGCCAATAGGGCCGCGATCCCTGCCCGCACTCACAGCTCTTGCTTGGTTCTGTGGCCCCCACCTTCATCTTCCCCATCTCTTCTGGGGGCAGCTGGGAAAGGTGAAGGTCCTAGTCTATCACAACCCCCAACCACCTCACACACAGGGGCTGAGACCAGGCCAGGGCTGGCCCTGAGGAAGGAGCCCTGGGATGGCCACATCTGACCACCCAGGGCTGCTGAAGGTGGCGCCAGGGCCATGCCCCCAGTGGAAGCGCTGGATTTTGGTGCAGGGGATGTGTTCCTCCAAGAGTCTGCCTTTTCTGTTTCTGTGCTCTGTGAACATGGTGGGGGGCAGGGGTGCCTGCAGCCCCCTTGGGCCAGGGCCATGCACCCCCCACACACATGTGCCAGGTTGGGGTTCCAGGATATGGTCAGTGGGTGCCTCAGTGGAAAGGGCCCAGGCAGCCCCGGTGCCTGATGACATCATGGGCCTTGCTGGATGTCCTGACAAGCAAAGGCAGGTGCTCCTGGTACCAGGGAGAACACAGAGGCCCCCTCTGTCCTTCAGGGGATCCTGGTCCTCTTTAGACCAAGACAAAATATTAGCATATCAGAGATGTATACTTAGGGTTTTCTAAGTGCATTTTCCCAACCAGCCGGTCAGCATCACCTGTGAGCTGGCCACGTAAGTCTCTGCCTCCACCCCAGACCCACCAAATGACCCTCCTGGGTGGTTCTGGCTTTCCAGGTGGTTCTGATAGAGGTTTGACAAGTTTGACGACCAGTGCTCTGGAAGCAACCTTAGCCTGATTTGAATTCCTTATTGGTGTGAACGTTTAACTTTTAGGAACAGGTATCTTACTGATTGATTGATTGATTGAGACGGAGTCTCGCTCTTTGCCACACTGGAGTGCAGTGGTGCGATCTTGGCTCACTGCAACCTCCGCCTTCTGGGTTCAAGCGATTCTCCTGCCTCAGCCTCCCCAGTAGCTGGGACTCCAGGTGCCCGTCATGACACCCAGCTAATTTTTGTGTTTTTAGTAGAGATGGGGCCGGGGGAGGGTCACCATATTGGCCAGCCTGTTCACGAACTCCTGACCTTGTGATCCGCCCGCCTCAGCCTCCCAAAGTGCTGGGATTACAGGAGTGAGCCACCGCGCCCGGCCAGGAACAGGTATCTTTATCGCAAAGAAATCGAAAGCAATTAGGGGCACTACCTGCGCTTTCAAAAGGACTTCACTATTTAAATTTAAAAAGGGGGTGGGGGCAGGTGCAGTGGCTGCTGCTGTAATCCCAGCATTTGGGAGGCCCAGGCGAGAGGGTCGCTTGAGTCCAGGAGTTCGAGACTGAGTGCAGTGAGCTGAGATCCTGCCACTACACTGTAGCCTGGCGACAGTGAGACCCCTGGCGGGACACAAAAAACAAAAAAGGGGTAGGAAAGCAGTAACAAGCACAGGTCTCCTCAGCACGTGGGTGGCGGCACCCGCCTCCAGGCGCCAGTGCCCTCCGGCTCCCTTCCTCCCCCGGCTCCCTTCCTCCCCCCTTGGCCACCTGGGCTTCCCCAGCCCTGCAGCCCTGACGGCGGCGCGGAGGCTGCCCGCCCCCCAGCAGAGGGCTTCGCGAGAGCTGCAGCGGCGGTGGGGGCCGCGCAGACGTTGGGGCCCATGATTTGAAGGCTGTTCACAGGCACCCCGAGACAGCGTCCCCATTCTGGACGCACTGGATTTGACGTGCCAGGACTCACGGCTGGAAACCCCCCTAGGCCCCGTGGCTCGCAGACAGGGATTCCGCCTCGGGTCCCCGAGGGCGCGGCGGGGCGCCGCAGGACACCCAACAGGTGCGCGTTGTGTCCCCCACGCCCCGCGACCCTGGGAGCCCGCAGGCCGGGGAGAGGGGGCGGGACGGTGCCCGGGGCAGGGCTAGGTGGCGGCCGCCGTTCTCCCGGGCAGGGCGGGCCGCCTCGACACCGCCCTCCCCCAGCGGCCAATGGAGGCCGAGGTCCCGCGCGGGGATTGGAGCAGGCGCGGGGGTCAGCCAGCTCCTGGGGCCGGGCCCGGGCCGGGGGCGGGGTCCGGCGAGGCTGGCGCCGTCCGCGCAGTTATAAGGCGGGGAGCTCCCTGCGCCGCGGGCCGGGAGGCGCACGCTTGTTCGTACGGCGGCTGCGGCGGCGGGGCGGGGCCGGAGCAGCGGGCGGCGGTGGAGACGGCACCCAGGAGCGCGCCTCGCTTCCTTGGGGTCTCGCTCGGATCTCGGTCACCTCCTGGGAGGACCTCCAGGACTCGTGCGTGCAGCATGGGCGGCGTCGGAGAGCCTGGACCGCGGGAGGGACCCGCGCAGCCGGGGGCGCCGCTGCCCATCTTCTGCTGGGAGCAGATCCGCGCGCACAACCAGCCTGGCGACAAGTGGCTGGTCATCGAGCGCCGCGTCTACGACATCAGTCGCTGGGAGCAGCGGCACCCGGGGGCAGCCGCCTCATCGGCCACCACGGCGCTGAGGACGCTACAGTAAGTAAGCCGTAGGGAAGCCACCCACCGGCGGGTGGAGCCTGGAGCTCGGTCGTGGGCGCGATGTCCCCCTCCACCTGTGGGGCCTTAGCAGCCTCCCTCCCTTCGCTGACCTTTGACCTCTACGCCGGGACCCAGAGTTGAGATGGACGAGCCAGGGCCAAATATGGGGTACGGAGGCCACTTCCCTGCGTGGAGGCCCCATCGCTGTCCACGGAGCAGGTCTGCGGGGGAGGAGGGGGCATCAGAGGTGGGTGTGTCATGCTGCAGAGCCTGCCCTAGGCGACGGGCTGCCCTGTTGCTCCCAGGTCCCTGTTTCAGTCTGGGTCCTCATGCTGGGTGCTTGCTGAGGGCTAGGGGTGGGGCAGGGCAGGGTCCCCAGGGACTGGTAAGGCTATGCCATTAGAGGCTGGGGGCTGGGCCGGCCTGAGGTCTGTGGCTTTCCCAAGAGCTGCTGTAAAGGGCTAAGGGACAGTGAGTCACCTCTCCACGCTAGCAGCTGCACGTGGGAGGGCTTTGCCAGCCAGGCGGGGTGGGCCTCTCCGGGAAGCACAGTCACCCCAGGAACAGGCTGGCCCCTGGGGACCCCAACTTCCCATTCCCAGCCCCTGTCTAGACAGGGAGGGAATGTAGTCTGGCCCCTGGGGACTGTCTGGCTGGAGTCCAGTGGTGGAACAGCCAGACCAGCCCCTTTTCCTCAGTCCCCCCCACTCTGCCTTGGAGAACAAGAGTTAGGGCCAGAATGCCCTGTCCTTGACCCTCCAAATTTCTAAGTTGCCAAACTGGGTACCAGGAAGGTCTTCAAGACCCGAGGACATGAATCCCGAGTGCTGTCCTCGGGTCTTGAAGAATTCAATGCTGTGGGCAGCAGAGGAGATTCTGTCCTGTCCCAGGACTGTCACTCTTGCCAGGGCCACCTGTTCTCTGCTGATGGTCATATCCCATGTGTTAGACAATCTTCACTGGACTCTTTGAGGAAGAAAGCCCCTCTTTCCCTTCCCATCCCAGGAAGCTGAGGAGTGAGGATAAGAATCCTCCTGAAATTCTAAAAATAAAGTCTTGTCTGTGGCTGCTCAAGGGCCAGGCACTGGCCCGAGGGGGAGAGCACAGCCGTGGGTTGAAGCAGCCGGGGGCAGTATCTCAGTGTGCTGGTGTTTGCATGGCTGGGTGAGTGTGTGTGCGTGTGCCTGCCTTTCTGCCAGGGCATGGCGAGATAAGGGGCACAGCCTCTCCCCCTTAGCCTGGCTGAGCCCTGGCCTCCCTTCAGGGGGTCTTGCAGATGCCTGCCCTGATCTTTTAAAAAAAGTGTTTATTTTATTTATTATTTATTATTTTTATTTGTTAAAAAATTGAAA
Organism: Ateles fusciceps; assembly: GCA_036589455.1. Classification (NCBI taxonomy): domain Eukaryota; kingdom Metazoa; phylum Chordata; class Mammalia; order Primates; family Atelidae; genus Ateles; species Ateles fusciceps. The sequence goes on along the minus strand of JAZHEH010000681.1, from coordinate 23,015,696 downwards.
CGGGGTCTCACTCTTGTTGCTCGGGCTGATCTCAAAATCCTGGGTTCAAGCATTCCTTCTGCCTCAGCCTCCCAAGGTTCTGGGATTACAGGCATGAGCCACCACACCCAGCCTGCTCTGATCTTTCTGTGTGGATACAGAAAGCTTTCCTCCCCCACTCCCCCACCGCCCCCCACGCTCCGGCCCAAGATGGAGTCTCGCCCTGTCACCCAGGCTGGGGTGCAGTGGCGCCATCTCGGCTCACTGCAACCTCTGCCTCCCAGGTTCAAGCAATTCTCTTGCCTCAGCCTCTCAAGTAGCTGGGATTATAGGTACATGCCACCATGCCCAGCTTCGTATTTTTAGTGGAGATGGGGTTGCACCATGTTGGCCAGGCTGGTCGCAAACTCCTGACCTCATGATCCACCCACCTTGGACTTTCAAACTGTTGGGATTACAGGTGTGAGCCACCACGCCCAGCTGGGATACAGAAAGCTTTTATTTCATCACTCTTTCCTGCCTGGTACCAGGCCTATGCTGGGGTTTCCCCCAAGTGGAATTCCTGACTGAACATTTAGATCTTGGGATGCTGAGACCTCCATCACACAGTTTTCTCATTGATTCGTAGCTAATATGATCTGTTTTAAAAACATGTCTCTGCTCCCTGGGGCAGGGTCCCAGCTCTGCTATTGGAGGCACTGAGTGACCTTGAAGCAGGCATATCACTCCTCTGTGCCTCAGTTTACTAATCTGTAAAGTGGGAAGAGCTGGGGCAGACAGTGAGCCGGCTGAGGGCAGGCCTGTGTCTTCTCAAGCCCATGGCCCAGGACTGCCAGGTAGTAGTTTGTGTTCAGTAAATGCTGCTGGTCCCTAAGTATGAGTGTGTCCTGCTCACTGCAGTGTAGAGTGGGACAGCCCTGCACGGCTACCCCTTTGCTGGGTGACCTTATCTGATTACGGCCCTATCTATAGTTGGAAGGAGCCACTTTAGGCTGTCTCTGAGCAGCCTCAAGGCCCCACACCCTGGACCAGAGTTGCAAGAAACACTTGGTCCATTTAGGCCAAAGGGGCAGTGAGGTTGCTGGGGTGGAGCGATCCATCTTTGTCCATGATGAACCCACAGGGCAGACCAGGGTGTCCCGTGTAGTTGAGCCCAGACCCCAGCCATCCCATCCCAGGTGGTGGCCTCAGGTGGAGGTGGGCCAGCCAGTTGCCAGGGCTGGGTTCCGGCCGCCACCTCTCACCAGCCCCGGCTGCCCATCAGCTGTTCTCATGTCCAGGCAGCGAAGCCTTCCTGCCAGGAAATTCTCAGAGTTTCTGTGCCATGAAGTCAGCCTGTAGCCATCCTAGGACACAAAGCCGGGTGCCTGGGGAGAATGCTCTGGGCCCTTGGCCAGGTTTGTCTAAGAGTCACAGGCAGCCTGATACTAACAGAGCCAGCCAGGGAGGGATGAGGCCCAGCCGCTGCTGGCCATAGTATACAAGTGCCGTGTGCTAAGCGCCTACTATGTGCCAGGTTTTGAATTCAGTGCTTGATTTATTGAAACTCTCTTTTTAATTCTCAAGGTGTCTCGTATGAGGTAGCCACCATTTATTGTTATTGCCACTTGACAGATGAGAAAACAGAGGCTCAGAAAGGCAAAGTGACTTGAAATTCAGTGATTGGTATGGGATTTGAATCCACAGCTGTGTTCTTCAGCACATACTGTGCTGCCGTCTAGCCTGTTTATTTCCATCACTCATTCATTCTTCGATGATTGACTCATTCAGTCCATCAGTGAGCACCTTGTCTATGTCATGCACAGTTCTTACCTCTGAAGATGTGGCTGTGAGCAAAACTTCTGCAGGGAGTGAGTTCCCAGCAGAGGGATCAGCTGGTGGGACTGTGTGTCCTGTGTTTCAGTAATACAATGTGGTTGCAGCAGAGAGCGGTGGGGAGAGGATCTGGCAGCGAGGTCTAGAGGTGGCTGGGCTCATTCATGCTGGATGTTTGTGTCCTCCGAAGGACTTTGGCTTTATTCTAAAGAGGATGGGGAGCCCCAGACAGCAGAGCAGTCTGATGGACATTTGAAAGGATCCTTAATGGAGACAGCGAAGGCAGAGCCTCCTAGAAGAGTAGAGGATAAGAGAAGGGAGGATGGGGACCTGCCCTCCCCAGGGGAGGCCACTCAGAAGAGGCAGAGTGTGGCCAGGGCAGAGAGCAAGAGAGGCTGTGGACACAGGCACACTGGTCCAGTGTGAGCCACTAGATTGAGATTCCTGTAGTCGTTAGAGAGGGAGCCAGCCTGGCCTCACTCTGTGACCTTGGACACATCCTTTCACTTCTGGGTCTCAGTTTCCCCATTAGTGTGATGAGGATAAGAATGCTTTTGTACTGGGCACACTGTGAGGATGGTGCTGGACATCTGGGTGCCTGGTTACCATGGGCAACAAAGCTCTATTCATGGGTATGGTGAACGCATTGCCCACAGCTCCTCAGGGTGGATGAGAGGTTTCCCAGCAGCCCTGGTGCCCTTTGGGCTGAAGCCCTAACAACTGTGGGAAAATCCAACTTCCAACAGACCCTCCGAGCCCTCTGCCTTAGCATCTTCCTTTTGAGTCATTCTCTAAGCCTGGTCTGAGCTGGCCAGTGCTGCACCAGAGGTTGAATCATAGTAATTGCAGCCAACAGTTGTTGACTATGCACTGTTCTGAGGGGTTTAGATGTGGTAACTGAATTCACCTAACAACTTTGTGAGGTGAGTCCTGTTGTTAGCCCATTTTGCAGATGAGGAGACCGAGTTTAAAACTGGGTAGTGTAATGCAACCTTCTTGGGACCCTTGAAGGGTGGGGCCTTTGTACTTGGGTCACAAGGGTGGGGTTTGTGTCTGGGTGGGAACTGGGAAGGGGCAGATCTGAGGCCACCAGAGGGGGGCACTGGCTCTGGAGTCACTCTGCTCCCTCCTACCACACTGACTGACTTGAAAGTCCCCAAATGGCTAGGCACCATGGCTCACACTTGTAATCCCAGCACTTTGGGAGGCCGAGGCAGGCAGATCACGAGGTCAGGAGATCGAGACTATCTTGGCTGACATGGTTAAACCCCATCTCTACTGAAAATACAAAAAATTAGCCGGGCGTGATGGTAGGCGCCTGTAATCCCAGCTACTCGGGAGACTGAGACAGGAGAATCCCTTGAACCCAGGAGGCGGTGGTTGCAGTGAGCCGAGATCACACCACTGCACTCCAGCCTGTTGAGAAAGTCCCCCAATGGCCACTCCCATGAAGTATGACTGCTCTGGGCCCCCCGGCAGTCATTTTCTGCAAGGCCACTGCTCACCCTGGCCTCTTCCCCCAGAGGGGCTGCAGTGCCCTGTCCCTTCCCTGTGGGAGGAATCGGGATTGTCTGGTGGCGTCAGCAGGATACTGCCCCTGGGCGTCCCTCCCCTTCTTCCTGCGGGTTTCTTCTGATGAAATAAGTGGGATCCAGTGGTGAAGCCAGAGGTCAGTGGTGGAGAGAGGACCAGGGGCCAGAGGCTGTAGCTGCTCTGGGGCTGCCGCGGGCTCAGCGACACCTGTGAGGCCAAGCATGCTGGCTGCAGGAGCCCTCACATGTATGCCCACCCTTCACCAGGACATTGAGGGGGACAGGGGTGGCTTCTTGGGGGTGTCTGCCCTCGACTTGGGCTCCACTACACAGGCCAAATTTGGATGTGCCATGTTTAGAGTTGTGTGTCTTTTGGATCTCTTTAGGCCTCAGTTTCCTCATCTGTAAAATGGATACTGATAGTGCTTCCCCACTGGCCTCCTCTGAGGGGTGCCAGGGAGAGGATGGGACAGAGCATGGTGTGCTGGGCATGCTCCTGCTCTACCCACCTACCTGGGAGAGGAGAGAAGCAGGAACGTCATGGGGGTGTCCTTTGAGGTATAGCCCTGTCACCCCCAACCTCCTGCAAAGGCATGAGGAGGCAGCAAGGACAGACCCCGACCACCTGAGCCCCCAGCAGCCCTGCCAAACTCCCTGCTCCCTCCTCCTCCTTCCTGACTGATCTAGAACATTCTCAATTCTTCTAGAAGGCTGCCCGCTCCTCCTCTCTCCGCCTCAGGCTTGGCCAGGACTTAACAGGCAGGCAGAGAAGCAGCATCTCCACTCTCTTCCCCTACACCTGTGGGCTCCTCCCACAGGCACTTACCTCTAAGTGGACTCTCAGGAGAAGGCGAATCAGGGCTGCTGGGCTCAGATAAGAGCTGGGCTGTGGAGCTCTTGCCAGCTACCAGGCCCCTTCTAAGTGCTTTACTGCCACTGACTCCATCCTCCCAGCAGCCTTGTGAGATGCGCATTTGTGGTTCCCAGTTTACTGATGAGAAAATACTGATGAGAGAGAGGTGCGTTCTGGTCTGGGTCTCCCTGGCTCCTAGGTAGCAGCTCAGGTTCCATCCTGGGCAGGCTGGCTCTGGGCCACCTCCCCTGTCCAGCTGCTGTACGGACTTCATGGTGGGGCTGGGGCAGGGCAAGGGCTCTTATGGACAACTGAGCCACTCTAGGCTTCCAGGGACCAAGGCCAGGCTGAGCTGTCTCTGTATCCTGAGGGAGCATGAACATCATGGAAGACAGGCCTGGGTTGGAATCCCAGCTCTGCCACTATTAACTATGACCTGGTTGGGCACGTTGGCTCACCCCTGTAATCCCAGCACTTTGAGAGGCCAAGGCGGGCAAATCATGAGGTCAGGAATTCTAGACCAGCCTAGAAAACATGATGAAACCCCATCTCTACTAAAAATGCAGAAATTAGCTAGGTGTGGTGGCACACGCCTGTAATCCCAGCTACTGGGAAGCTGAGGCAGGAGAATCACTTGAACCTGGGAGGTGGAGGTTGCAGTGAGCCGAGATCATGCCTCTGCACTCTAGCCTGGGCGACAAAATGAGACTCCATCTGAAAAACAAACAAACAAACAAAAAACTGTGACCTGGTAGGTATCCCTTCCCACTGAGCCTTCATTTCCTCACCAGCAAAATGGTTCATGCCCCTGCCTTGCGGGCTGCGGAGGGTTGGCTCTTGCCCACTTGTTCATACCTGCTGTTGAGCAGCTGCTCTCTGCCCACCCCCAGGATGCCGCTATGCACAGGGCCTGTCGCTGCCTCCAGGAACTTGTGCTTGGGGGTGCCGTTTTGATTCCACTGCTTTCACCCAGCTCTGCTCAGGTACCCAATGAGAGACCTCGAGTGCTGCTTTCCACTTGCTTGGGTGCGGGTGGGGGAGGGTCACAGGGCTTGGTACACATACCCCTGGGTGGATGTTTCTGGGTGCGCTTAGGGTGGGTGAGAGTGGGGCCTCCCGAGGTTCCCCTGAGACTCCACTGATGAGGCCCAAGAACCACCCTCCTGCTCCTGCAGCCCAGGCTTCCAGCAGCCGGACCCTTGGCTTCTTGAGATAGTGACTGGCCTTGTGGCAAGGACCCTCGCACCCCACCTGGGAGACCAACTGCCTCCCCTCTGGTCCAGGAGTGGCCACAAGCACCATTTTTTGTTTTTGTTTTGACTTTAAGTTCTAGGGTACATGTGCAGGACGCGCAGGTTTGTTACATGGGTATATATGTGTCATGGTGGTTTATTGTACCCATCAACCCGTCATCTAGTTTTTAAGCTCCGCAGTCGTTAGGTATTTGTCCTAATGCTCTCCCCCCCTCTTCCCCTCAGCCCCCGCCACCGACAGGCCCCGGTGTGTGATGTTCCCCTCCCTGTGTCCATGCGTTCTCATCATTCAACTCCCACTTATGAGTGAGAGCAGACCTGGGTTCTGATCTGACCTCAGTCAAACTGAACTGTGCGACCTTGAAGAAATAGCTTAACCTCTCTGAGTCTTAGCTTCTGCCTGGCCGCCAGGTCCTAAGGAGAGGCCCAGAGAGGACCAGGTCACATGACCTCAGCCAGGGTTCCAGAAAAGGCTGTTTGCTGGTCTGTCAGGTTTCAGCCTAAGCACCCTGCCCTGCTGGTGCTCCCTGACAGCATGAGAAGCACAGCTCCCGGAGTTCCCACCCAGCCCTGAGAGCCCAGCCTGCTTCCCAGGGAACTGTCACAGCCCCACCTGTCCCTGCCCCAGCTGGAGCCCTGTCCATGGTTCTGGGGTTCTCTGACGCAGCCCTGAGGGGCTCACACCTTCCCTTATCCTCGCAAGGGGTAGACCTGACTTGAAGACCTTTGGGTGGGCTTGGCTCTGTCCTCCCCTGTCAGTGCCTCGACAGGACTGGCCCAGGTGAATCAGGACCAATGGGAAAGGAGGCAAGGAGACCAATGCACCCCGAGATCCTCAGCTCAAGGAAGTGACCCCAGAACTGACACGGGATGAAGAGGGAAGGGCTGGGAGGGAGGAGACTCTGGGGCCTCAGCCACAGCTTGCGTGTTGTGCCGGGTGCGTCTGTGCGTGCCTGGTGGGTCTTTGCGTACTGTGTGTGCAAGGCTGTGTTTGGCTGAGTGTTCACGGGGGCTGTGATCGTGGGCATGTTTCTGAGCATCTGAGTGATGCCTGCTGAGGTGGGCTGCTGAGGTGTGTGATACCTGCTGAGGTATGTCTGAGTGTGTGTGTGTGTGTGTGTGTGTGTGTGTGTGTGTGTGTGTGTCTGGGGAGTTTCAAAGGAGAGAGAGGGAACCAGCATCACACTGGCTCAGCCTTAAAAGGGAGGACATCAGCCAGGCACAGTGGCTCATGCCTGTAATCCTAGCACTTTGGGAGGCTGAAGCGGATGGATCACAAAGTCAAGAGTTCCAGACCACCCTGGCCAGGATGGTGAAACCCTGTCTTTACTAAAAATACAAAAATTAGCCAGGTGAGGTGGCAAGCACCTGTAATCCCAGCTCCTTGGGAGGCTGAGCCAGGAAAATCGCTTGACCCTGGGGGGGTAGAGGTTGTAGTGAGCTGAGATCGAGGCACTGCATTCCAGCCTGGGCGACAGAGTGAGACTCTGCCTGAAAAAAAGGACATCCTGACGTGCAACCTGGATGAACCTTAAGGACACTGGACTGAGTGACAACAAGCCAGAAGCAAAGGGACAAAATTAACTTCTCCCAGATGAGGCTCCTGGAGAAGGAGGTCTGTGTGGACAGAGGTAGCGTGGTAGCGTGGTGGCTGCTGGGGCAGGGGGAGGAGGGAATGGAGAATTTGTATTTAATGGGGACAGAGTTTCAGTTGGGGAAGATGAAAAGGTTCTGGAGCTGGATGGTAGTGTTGGTTGGACAACACTGTGAATGCACTTAATACCACTGAGCTGCACACCTAAAAACGCCTAGGATGGTAAATTTCATGTATATTTTGCTACGATTTTTAAAAAATTGGCTGGGCGAGGTGGCTCATGCCTATAATCCCAGCACTTTGGGAGGCTAAGGCGGGAGGATGGCTGGAGCTCAGGAGTTTGAGGCCAGCCTGGGCAATGTGGTGAAACTCCGACTTACAAAATATGCAAAAATTAGCCCGGTGTGGTGGCTCGCACCTGTAATCCCTCCTACTCAGTAGGTTAAGGCACAAGAATCTCCTGAACCTGGAGGGCGGAGATGGCAGTGAGCCGAGATCGCACCACTTCACCCCAGTCTGGGCAAGAGAGCGAGACTCTGTCTCAAAAAAATAATAAATAAATAAATTTAAAAATTGGAGACCAGGTGTGGCTCATGCCTGTAATCCCAACACTTTGGGAGGCTGAGGTGGGAGGATCGCTTGAGGTCAGGCGTTTAAGACCTGCCTAAGCAACATAGTGAGATCCTGACTCTACAAAAAAGTTCAAAAGTTAATGAGACATGGTGGCTTGTGCCTGTAGTCCCAGCTGCCGTGGAGGTTGAGACGGGAGGATCACTTATGACCAGGATTTCAAGGCTACAGTGAGCCATGATTACACCACTGCCCTCCAGCTTGGTGACAGAGCGAGGCCCTGTCTCAAAAAATTTTTAAAGTGTTTTTTTGGGTTGGGCGTGGTGGCTCATTCCTGTCATTCCAGTACTTTGGGAGGCTGAGGGGGGTGGATTGCTTGGGTTTAAGACCAGGAGCTTAAGACCAGGAGTTTAAGTCCAGCTGGGCAATGTGGTAACAAACCCCATCTCTACCAAAAAATACCAAAAAAAAAAAAAAAAAAATTAGCCGGGCGTGGTGGCACACACCTGTACTAACAGCTCCAGGCGAGGCTAAGATGGGAGGATCACCTGAGCCTGGGAGTTGAGGCTGCAGTGAGCAGTGATTTCACCACTGCACTCCAGCCTGGGTGACACAGCAAGACCCTGTCTCAAAAAAAAAAAAAAAAAGGTATTTTTTTAAGAGTTAATGCTCAGCATTCCAGACCCAGAAAGACCCTGAAGTCTTGTTGCCTTGGTTGCCCAGGAGTTTGAGGCTGACCTTGGGTAACATAGCAAGACCCCATCTCTAAAAAAAAAAAAGTCACCCAGTGGGGTCAGTAGAGCCCCACCAGTCTTCCCCTCCTGGCTACCCTGTCGACACCAGCCCTAACTCTCCAAGCAGCCAGGCGCCCAGACAGCTTCCTGGGGATCCCCCAGCCTTCCCTCTGCTCCTTTCTTTTCCCAATTTTGCTGCCCCCTCCTTCAAGATTATCTCAGAGAGGTGAGGTCTGCGCTTACACAGTCCCCCTCCTCTGTCATGATGGAGCCAAGCCAGCCTGGGTTATTCTAGAAAGGGCACACCCTACCAGCCCCCCCAGTCCCCCAGGCTGCTCTGGGCCTATAAGAGCAGGCAGGGGGACCCCTAGTAGATCATGTAGATGTTACCTCTTAGTGGGTGCTGGAGGACCTGAAGTGCTTTTTGCCCCAGGGTTGTAGGAGAATGTCCTGGCAGTGACTTCAGGGACCCTGGCTGTCACTTCTGTTTTAAGGTACACCAGCTGGTAGGCTCATTAGCAAGAGGACAATAGGAGGCCCCTGTCCTCGGTCAGCTCTTCTTCAAAGGTGTTTCCTTTAGCAACTGGGAGGCCTCTCAGTCAGACCTTCTCCAGACCCATGGGGACACCACCACCCAGCTCCTACTGCTACAGATCAGGCTAGCCCATTCCGAGAGACCCTCTGAAAGTACAAGGAAAATCAGTCGACGAGCTGTGAACAATTAATGAGCCGATTGCGGGCAGATCTGGAAGGCTAAGTGAGCCTCGGTGTGAAGTTCAAGTTTACTTCTGGGGCCACTTCCTGGCTGGTCTCTTTCCCCTGGGTTTATCTTTCTCCCCGGTCTGTCTTTTCCTCTCACCCTCTTTCTCTTCCTCCTCCTTCCTTCTGCATTGTACTCCACCCGACTCCAGCTATTACAGAGAATTGCAAGAATATTAGATTGTTAATTTTATTTACTTTTTTTTTCTTTTTTGTAAAAATAGAGACAAGGGCAGCCGGATGGGGTGGCTCATGCCTGTAATCCCAGCACTTTGGGAGGCTGAGGCGGATGGATCATGAGGTCAAGAGATCGAGACCATCCTGGCCAACATGGTGAAACCCCATCTCTAAAAATACAATAATTAGCTGGGTGTGGTGGCGCAAGCCTGTAGACCCAGCTAACTCAGGAGGCTGAGGCAGGAGAATGGCTTGAGCCGGGGAGTTGGAGGTTGCAATGAGCCGAGATCATGCCACTGCACTCCAGCCTGGGCAACAGAGCGAAACTCCATCTCGGGGGGAGAAAAAAATGAGTCTTCCAGGGAGGTCTTTCTGTAAATCCAGAGCTGTAGATGTTTGACCATGTTCAGGGAAAGGCCCTTGTGCTGGGTGAAGTAAACGGGGCACAGCAGGTGATGGGTGAAAAGCAGAACAACCTTGGGCCCTGGGAGGACCAGGGAGGGCTCATGGGCAAGGCGGACCCACTTGGTCCCATGCCTTTGACTGTTCATCAGCCGACCGACTTTCTGTCCGTCTGTGGTTTGCTCTGCCCATCCATCTGTAGTCTTCCGCCTGTCTCCTGCTGGCTGCTACTGTGCTACTCAGCTGTGTCTGTCTGTGCGTCCGCCTCATGTCTGCTCTCCTTCAGGATGCCTTCCGTGTCTTCCATCAAGATCTCAATTTTGCACGCAAGTCTCCTGCAGCCCCTGCTGATTGGAGAGCTGGCCCCGGAGGAACCCAGCCAGGATGGAACCCTGAATGTGAGCAGGGCCCTGGGGGAGGCTCGGCCCCTGAGGGAGTGGGATTGCTGGAGGGCTGGGGGGGAGACATTGTGATGTGGCCTGGAGCAGCTCCCTCTGCATTTGCCCAAGGGGATGCAGGGCCAGGGCTGGGCCTGCCCTCCCCTCCCAGGGGCAGGAAGTTCAAGGTGAAGCTGTAGGGATGCCCTGAGAAGCCCAGGGCTCCAGATCTGGTTCAGCCAGGCACTCATTCAGATCCCGAGGCAAGCTCCTTCCCGGTTATGGTTCAGCATCCTCATCTACCAGGAGGGTTTTGATGAGCTGATTTCTCTCCACACTGCAACGTCTTACCCACCCCATACCTTTTGGGAGGGAGAGGAGGCTTCGCCACCAGCCAGTGCCCCAGCTCACACCCTGGGCTGGATGCTCTTGTCACTTCATTCCCTTTGCACACACCCCTTGGGCCTGGTGCTGGGAGGAGTGGCTGGGGCTCCAGGAGAATGGGGTGGGGAGGAATTGCTTCCCTGGCTGACCAGCTCCTCTGCTATGGCAGGCGCAGCTGGTCGAGGACTTCCGAGCCCTGCACCAGGCAGCGGAGGACATGAAGCTGTTTGATGCCAGTCCCACCTTCTTTGCTTTCCTACTGGGCCACATCCTGGCCATGGAGGTGCTGGCCTGGCTCCTCATCTACCTCCTGGGTCCTGGCTGGGTGCCCAGCACCCTGGCCGCCTTCATCCTGGCCATCTCCCAGGTGACCGCAGCTCTGTGTTGCAGCCACTGTAACTGCCCAACAGACATAGGTCCCAGTGCACCTGGGCGTTGGGAACATATTTGCTAAATGAATGAATGGGCCTTGAATGGATGAATGGGCGAATAAATGGATGAATGAGTGAACAGCCTGAAATCCTATCAGGTGTGTGTGTGGGTCAAGCTGCATTCCAGATGATCCAAGAAGTCCCTTATTTAACAAATCCTGCCGAGCGCAGTGGCCCATGTATGTACTCCCAGCTACTCAGGAGGCTGAGGCTGGAGGATCGCTTGAGCCCAGGAGTCTGGGCTGTAGTGAGCTATGCCGATTGGGCGTCCACACTAAGTTCGTCATCAACATGGTGACCTCCCCGGGAGCAGGGAACCACCAGGAGAGCGAGTGTGCCAGTGACTGTGCATGCGTGCGGGGGTTGAGGAATGGAGGGAGGGGGTGAACCAGCCCAGGTAGGAAACAGCAGGTCAAAACTCCCATGCTGATCAGTAGTGGGATCTCACCTGTGAATAGCTACTGCACTCCAGCCTGGGCAACACAGTGAGACCCTGTCTCTTAAAAAAGAAAAAAAATCCTGATCAAGCACAGGGCCATGGAGCCATAGGCTGCTGCCCTGCAGCTTCATGACACAAGCCCCTCCACCTCCCTGGGACTCAGTTCTCATCTGTAAAAGAGGACGCTGGCCCACAAGGGTCTTGAAATGGAGCATTCGCGCAGGGATACCTGGCAAGCTGAAAGAGTTTGCTGGGGCTCCGTCCTTCCCAACAGCTTCTGACCCTGCCTGTGTCCCCAGGCTCAGTCCTGGTGTCTGCAGCATGACCTGGGCCATGTCTCCGTCTTCAAGAAGCCCCGGTGGAACCATGTGGCCCAGAAGTTCGTGATGGGGCAGCTAAAGGTGAGGGTGGGGGTGGGTGGGCATCCAGGTGCTGAGCTGGGGGAGAGGTGCTGGGTCTACCCAAGTGTGTAGGCACAGAGTGGGAGGCACAGCCTGCCCCCTGAGAGCCCTCTCCTACCCCACAGGGCTTCTCCGCCCACTGGTGGAACTTCCGTCACTTCCAGCACCACGCCAAGCCCAACATCTTCCATAAAGACCCAGACGTCACGGTGGCACCCTCTTCCTCCTGGGGGGAGTCATCCATCGAGGTGGGTGGGGAGGGACGTGGACACCTTCTGGCTGGGCCTGCAGCTCAGGGGAACTAATGTGATGAGTCCCCACTCTGCCCCTGACCTAGCCCCTGACCTAGCCCCCTGATCTAGCCCCTCACCTAGTCCCTGATCTTGCCCCCTGATCTAGCCCCTGACCTGGCCCCTGATCTAACCCTTGACCTAGCCCCTGACTTATTTCCTGATCTCCGCCTTCACTCTAGCTGGGCTGAGCCCCGCTCCCGTGTCTTTCCTTCCCACCTCCCCAACCTGCTGGGGACAACCAACCTGGTTGCTAGAATCTAGAGTTGCCTTTGACCCTTGGCCCCAGCCAGCCCTGTGACCTTGCCTGGGAGAAGGAGGTGGCCTGGAGAGCTGCTGTCTCCAGCTAATGCCTGTCTCCACAGTATGGCAAGAAGAAACGCAGATACCTACCCTACAACCACCAGCACCTGTACTTCTCCCTGAGTGAGTGTCCATCTGTCCTCCTGGGGTGGGGGTGTGCCTGGGCCTGCACTGTCCTCCCTGCTGTCCTGGACCACTCCCAGCCACCTCCACTTCCTTGTCATGGCACCCACCCAGCCTCTGCAGCCTGTACATACTGTCCCAGCACCATGCCTTTCCCCAGCTGTTTGCCCTGCCTGGGGCACCTGGCAGCCACAGGTCATCACAGCCCTGTTGGGAGCTCCCTCAAGCCCCACTTAGAATTTCTTCCTGTCCTCACACTAGAGCAGTCTGGGGCCCTAGAGACTTTGGGCCATTGTTGGGGTGGACAGAGCGAGCACTCAAGGCTGGCCCTGACCTGTGGCAGAAGGGAGGCGGGAGGTTGTGGGGTGAGGGCAGCCTGGGGAGGCTTGGACACAGGGTCAGGGGCGATGTGGGGTCATCCCAGATGCATGTGACCAGCACCACCAGATGGATGTGACCAGAACTGGGTGCAGGAGGTCCCAGGAGCATTCCTAGGGTAACGGCCCCACACTCTGCTGCCCACCTGCCTCAGCAGCCCGGCCCCCTCCTGAGTGCGCTCATGCCCCTTCTTGCAGTTGGACCACCGATGCTCATCCTGGTGAACTTTGAAGTGGAAAATCTGGCATACATGCTAGTGTGCATGCAGTGGGTGGTGAGTGGGGTTGCCCAGAACCCCGGGCATCCGGCTGCTGTGGCAGGAGGTAGTGTCTCGGGGGACAGTACCTGCCCATGAAGGCACACTGGGTGCACATGTGCGTGCCGCGGTGTGGTTTGCATGTGCGTGTGCAGCACGAGAGCGAGTGTGCCAGTGACTGTGCGTGCATGCGGGGGTTGAGGAATGGAAGGTGTGTGGGTCTCTCTCGGTGAGGGTGTCCTCCTGGGAGGAATTGCTGGGCCACCTCTGCCAGGCCTCTGTGTCCCTGGCAGGACTTTCCCGAACACACCCTGCATGACACCTTCATCTCTAAGGTCAGCCCCGTGAGCTGGCAAGGCAAGGACCCTGTTCCTTTACTCAACTGAGAAAACCAGAGGGGGTGGTGGTCTGTCCTGGGCTCTGAGGCAAATCAGGTAGAAGGGTTGGAACCTGAGGTTCCCCTCCCACCTGCCAGGCTTCCACACCCCGGGGTGCCTGGTGACCCCTCGGTGTCGCTCTGCCCTCCTCTGCAGGACTTGCTGTGGGCCGCCAGCTTCTATGCACGCTTCTTCTTATCCTACCTCCCCTTCTACGGCGTCCCTGGGGTGCTGCTCTTCTTTGTTGCTGTCAGGTATGGCAGGGAGTGGTGAGGTCACACACAGGCGACAGGTGACCCCACTGCACGCCCTACCAGAGCCTCCCTTTCCCCGTTTGCAGAATGGGCCCCGGGTTATGCCTCCCTGGCTCCCTGGTGGAATCACATAAACACAAGCGTGAGAGGAGCCCAGGGTCGGAGGGTTTAGGGAGCATGGCGTGGCTTGTAAGTGGCCCCGTGGGTGTCCTCCTTTGAGAGCAGGGCTGCTCTGGGCTCAGCCTCACAGCGGGCACTGCTCCATTCAGGTTCTTTAAACACTGGCAAGGGGGCGATTACTACAATCCTATTGTACAGATAAGGAAGCCGAGGCCACCCAGGGACAGCCGCCCTCCAGCCTCCACTCAGGGTGCCTAAGTGGTGAGCTGGACCCAGGGCAGTGCCCAAGCCTCCTCCACAGGGTCCTGGAGAGCCACTGGTTCGTGTGGATCACACAGATAAACCACATCCCCAAGGAGATCGGCCATGAGAAGCACCGGGACTGGGTCAGCTCTCAGGTGGGCAGCAGTAGGGGGGCTGGGTGGGGCCCATCTTGGGTGGGGCAGGGAGTATCCCAGCTAGGAGCCAGCTGGCAAAGGAGGGATGAGGCCGCGGTGGGGCTGCCAGGTGGGGACAGTGCCATGGGATCAGGGATCTGCGACGGCTCCTCACCTGTGCCCCCGCCGGCCTCCGGCAGCTGGTAGCCACCTGCAACGTGGAGCCCTCGCTTTTCATCGACTGGTTCAGCGGGCACCTCGACTTCCAGATCGAGCACCAGTGAGTGTGGGTGCTGGGGGCCTGTGGGAAGTGGGGTGTGGGTTGTGGGAGGAGACCAGTGGGCAGGGCCTCTCACTGGAAACCTCCCAGTTCAGGTGCCAGCACACGCTCCCCGCCCCAGCCTCTTCCCAGGATGCCGAGACACAACTACAGCCGGGTGGCCCCACTGGTCAAGTCGCTGTGTGCCAAGCACGGCCTTAGCTATGAGGTGAAGCCCTTCCTTACTGCGCTGGTGGACATTGTCAGGTGAGGCTGCAGCCCGAACCCTTAGCTCCAGTGGCTTCCCCAGGGTCTATGCCTGCTCTGGTCCAGGTCAGCCTCCTTCTGCCCCCCTGGGGCCTCTGAGCCTCACGGGCCCCTCCCCTAAGAGCTGCCGTTAGGCCTTTCTGTCCTCGTCCCATGCCCTTGCCCCGCTTCCCCAGCCTTCATGCACACAGTGAAAATTTCTGGAGCGCCTACCGCAGACTCAGGCTGTCCCACAAACACAGCGGTGTCTGCGGTGAGCAGGTCTATGCAAACCTACCCCCAAAGGCTGAAGGAAAGAAGCTGACAGATCCAGTTTCTCGGAAAGAAACACTTAATAGGGACTTATGAACAGAAGCCATGTCTCAGGGCTGGGAGCGGTGGCTCATGCTTGTAATCCCAGCACTTGGGGAGGCTGAGGCAGGCAGATCAGTTGAGGTCAGGAGTTCACGACCAGCCTGGGCAACATGGTGAAACCCCATTTCTACTAAAATAATACAAAAAACTAGCCGAGTGTGGCAGTGTGCGCCTGTAATCCCAGCTACTCGGGAGGCTGAGGCAAGAGAATTGATTGAACCTGGGAGGCAGAGGTTGCAGTGAGCCGAGATCGCGCCACTACACTCCAGCCTGGGAGAGAGTGAGACTCGGTCTCAAAAAAAAAAAAAAAAAAAAAAAATGCAGCTCCTGCCTGGTTACCTGCTCCCCCTCACCTGTCCCCACCCTGAGGGCCTTTTCACTTTTGCCAAAGCACATCTCCCATTTTCTGTAGTTTACTTATTTGTTATTTTAACTGCTTGCTGTTTGCTCAGCTGCAAGAAGGCAAGACGCTCCCTGGAGCCTGTTTTGATTTCTGATTGTAGGAACACAGCCTGTTGGATGGCAAGGGCAATGCATCTTCAAGCAAAACTGTCTGATAACTGATGCTTGACCCTGAATGCCAAGCTCATGGCACAGAGAACCCCCTCTTGTAGACGTTTATCAATCTCCAGCGGTCACCAGGTTCATAAGGACTACCTGCATGAAGTTCACCCTACAAGCTTGCTATACCGAGGGTACTTTTTGGAGGGCATGTGAGGAGATCTGCCATCTCTTGGCCACCTGAGACATGATTTTTGTTTTTGAGACAGGGTCTTGCTCTGTCGCCCAGGCTGGACTGCAGTGGCGGATCTCAGCTCACTGCAACCTCTGTCTTGAGGATTCAAGTGATTCTCCTGCTTCAACCTCCCAAGTAGCTGGGATTATAGGCGCCCGCCACCACGCCCAGCTAATTTTTGTAGTTTTCTTTTTTTTTAAAGTAGCAACAGGGTTTTACCATGTTGGCCAGTCTGGTCTTGATTTCCTGACCTCGTGATCCTCCCGCCTTGGCCTCCCAAAGTGCTAGAATTATAGGCGTGAGCCACCACACCCATCTGGGGCTGCATTTTTAATAAGGTGGTAGGATGGGCAGTATTAACAGGCTGGCATGTGAGCAGGGACAGGGAGGAGGGGAGAGGCCTTGCCCTGGGGACATCTGATGAAGAGTGTTCAGGCAGAGGGCACTTGACCCTGAATGCCAAGCTCATGGCATAGATAACCGAGGCAGGCATGCAGGTGCTCGGAGGAGGGACACACTCAGCTTGCATCTTGGAAAGCTGCCCCTACCGGGAATGACTGGCAGGCAGGAGTTGAAGTGGAAAGAATAGAGTGGAGGCCACTCAGCCCTGTGGCCACCTTGAAGATGGGGAACAGAGGCCAGATTCTAGGTCTCACACCTCTGCGCCTTTGCACACACTGTTCCCTTTACTTGGATGCCCTTCCTTCCTGTGCTAGTGTTCAGATGCCCACTTCTCCTCCATGACCCCTCCCAGCCTGATGCTCTCAGACCCTGGCATTTGGCACATCCCCTTTAGAGCACCTGGCTTGGGGCTTCCTAGCAAGTTGTTGACGTTAATATTGGGCCCAACATTGGGTGGGCAGGTTCTGTCTCTGGGTTGCAGCACCCAGCAGGAGGAGGCAATAGAGAACTGGGTGTAGGAGGGACAGCTCCCCCGAGGCTCATGCCTGAACTTGGCCTTGGCTGCCATCCAGCTCCCCTACCCCACACCCCTCACCCGGTCTAGATCTCCACTCCAGAGAATGAGCACTCAGCTGTTCTCACAACCCAACCTCTGGGTCCCGCATCATTGCCTGCCCCCAGGGAAGGGAACCCACAGGGAATGGGATATTTCCACTGACACTTACCATGGGGGATATAGGGTATTAGCGTCTTGCAACTAAGCTCCTAACACCCACACCAACCTCTCAGGTCCCTGAAGAAGTCTGGTGACATCTGGCTGGACACCTACCTCCATCAGTGAAGGCAGCACCCCCTCGGGCAGAGAAGGGCTCAGGGCACCAGCAGCCAAGCCAACCCCTGGCAGGATCGACACCCCTGCCCCTCCATTGGCCAGCCTGGGGGTGCCCTGCTTTCCCCTCCTGGTACTGTTTATCTTCCCCCTCGGCCCCTCACATGTGTGTTCAGCAGCCCCTAGGCCTTGGCTGTGGGCCTAATGGGACGGGGTAGAGGGAAGGTGAGCATAGCACATTTTCCTAGAGCAAGAATCAGGGGAAAGCTGTTATTTTTAATATTAAAATACATCCAGATGTATTATGGAGTGGAGTGGTGAATTTGCATGAGTTTTGAAGCTGGCGTCTGCCCAGATGCCCCAACAGTGTTCAGGCTCTCGGCCCTCAGTGTGTGTGTTGTCGGGGCGGGGCGGGGAACGCTAAGGAGCATCCTTCAGCTCTAGAGGCCCATGGCTGCCTGGACTCGGACCTGCCCCAGGGCCTGTTCACTTCCTGTGCATGCTGGGCTTCAAGTCACTTGACCCTTCTGCATGATGGGATGAGTGGGCCCAGCAGATGAGGACCCAGGCCTGGGGGCCGTGTCTGTAGACACCTCTGGATACGGGTTGGGGAAGATGGTTGTGGCTCTCGACCTGCACTGGCCTCCCACAGCCCTCTATAATGGCATCAAAGGGCCCCATGCCGTGGGCCACCTGCTGATCTCAGCACCACACTTGGCATCACACCAGCGGTGGTGGTGCAGCGTTTGCCCAGTGTCCCAAGAAGGCAACATCAATCTCCCTGAAGCCCACCTGGGACCAGGTGCTTGCCTGTAGTCTCTGCAGTGAAGAAAGCTGGACCCCCCCACGGTGTGGCCATCCCTGTCCCCGAGTCCCTGGAGTCAGGTCTCAGGCTCATCTGGTGATGGGCTGGACTGTGCCTGTGTGTTTTGGACGGTTCTGTGGAGGGCTTTGAGTTTCCTCTTGGGCGCCCAGGATTGGGAAGATCTAACCGGACCACTCAGTCCCCAGCACCCACACACTCCAGCAGCTGCAAGCCGAGCTGAGGGTTTCATCTGATGGTCAGCAGCTTGAAAAGCAAGCTGAGCGAGGATGTCTGTGAGCCCTTCTGGAGTGGGAGCCCGATCGCCCCACCAGCTGCAGGGATCACCCCCCCCACTTTGTCTGGGCTTCCGTTGGTCTGGACTGGGTTATCTCTGGGAGATGGAAAAGGTGCAAATTCTGCCAATTCCTGTTCAGCCCTTCCCAGGACCATCCTCCATGGGATGGAGCTGGAGGGGGAAGCCTGCACTGCCTCATCAACCCGCCCCCCACTCCACACACACACAAGCTGGCCCTGAGTGTGGGCTGCCCATGAACGTCTTCTCCTCCAAGACAGCTGGAAAGCTCCTCAGTGCTAAAGCTGATCACCACAGTCTCGCACCTGCTTCCTCTCTGCGGGGCAGGGCTGTCTGCACATTCCCATGAGCTCTTGCCGCTCTTCCCAGGGGCTCCCCTTCTAGGATGTTCTCTTGGACCCACAGGGCTCCTCCCCCTGCCCTGCCCAGCCTGTGGCCAGGGTCTCCGTGACAGCACCTGGAATACTGACCTCATTCGCTGCTGGAGGCTGGTGGCAGCCCAGAGCTGGCCCAGGAGACAGTGTGTGTTTTCTAAGGATGACAGACAGATGGAGTGTCTGGGTCCTGCTCCTTCACCCTGACTTCTGAGGCAGGGGAGCACTGGGGGAGGTCCTCCTTGGCTCACATCATCTCCCAGGCCCAGGAGCAGACAGCCCAAAGCTCCCCATGGCCTCCCAGCCCAGGGCACTGCCAGCAGAGACCTCCTGGCAGGTGGGGGAAGCAGAGGGTGGCAGCCCCTTCAGCTTGGTTGTGAGTGAGGTACCTGCGCTCCTCCGGGTGTCACCCAGCCCCACCCTGATCCACCCAAGTCAGACAGACTTGGGGGTGGGGGTGGGGGCAAGTCCTGTCTCTGCCAGGGCACAGGCTGTGTGACCTCGGGGGAGTTCCTTGACCTCTCTGAGAGTAGCACCTAGGGTGATGGAAGAAAGGCTCTTGGCAAAGGGCAGAGCAGCAGGCGCAGAAGTTTATTCACAAATTTTATACACATAACCCAATGCCCCGGGGTTACCATTTGCTCTGTCACCTGGGACAAATTCTTTGCCTTCTCTGAACCTCAGTTTTCAACCGAGGGTAAGAACTGGATGCTCCTTGAAAGGTACTTCCTGCCTCAAAGGCATGCCCAGGGTGTGTCTTACATTCAGGGTCTCTGCACAGGCTGTTCCCTCTGTGGGGACACCCCCTTCCTGTCCCACCTGTTTCAATCCTGCTCGCTCCTGGTGCCACGTGGCCACCCCGAGCCAGGGCAGGCTCTGAATGGCATTCCCTCCATCCTCGGCCTGGCAGGGCTCCGTCCATACCCTGGTAGGGATCGCTGCGTGCTGGCTCCGAGGAGCTCGCCAGGGAGATGCTAACACCGAGGACCCAGGACAGCAGAGCCTGCAGCGCCACCCAGGGGGCGCCCAGAGCGTCTGTGCCAGTGTGGGGCGGGGCGTGCTCCTTGCTGCCCCTTGTGGTGGCCTAGGGCAGTTACCTGGTAACTTGCTTCGCAGACCCCTGGGAGGCCCCGCCCTCAGCTGCCACTCCTAAGTTTCTCCGACCGCCTGGGATCCATCACTAGTGGGGAAATCTTTGCTTTGTCCCAGTGTCCTCCATACGAGAGCCCCCTGGGAACAGGTCACCCTCTCAGTCCTGAGCTGAGCTCCCCCTTCTCCATCTGTTGGTCTCTTCGTCTCAGAACAAAGGCTTAGGGCACAGAGGCCAGGATTGTAGAAAGAAAGAGGCTTTGGTGAAACCTCTGAAAAACCATGTTCTTTTTTTTTTCTGAGATGCAGTGCTGTGCTGTCACCCCGGTTGGAGTGCAGTGGCGCCATCGTGGCTCTCTGCAACCTCTGCCTCCTGGTTCGGTTCAAGCAATTCTCCTGCCTCAGCTTCCCGAGTAGCTGGGACTACAGGTGTGCGCCACCACACCTGGCTAAGTTTTTGTATTTTTAGTAGAGATGGGGTTTCACTATGTTGGCCAGGCTGGTCTCGAACTCCTGACCTTAGGTGATCCACCAGCCTCAGGCTCCCAAAGTGCTGAGATTACAGGCGTGAGCCACCTCACCTGGACTGTGTTCCTTTTTTATTGTCTGCATGAAAGACCTGGGCCCAGAGGAAACCAGCTCCCGAGGGAAGCCGAAACCACAGCGTTGCTTCGTTCCTTCAGTCACCAACATTTGCTTCTATGGGTCTCCCAGCCCCGGCAGATGTTGGAAGTGATGATGCCCAGGAGCCAGCCCCTGCCTGGCATGTGGGGAGTGGCTGGGGGAGGGGACAGGGGGTCAACTAACTCCTTTGTGACAGAACAGGCAGTGGGTTTCTCAAGGGTCCCCCCCCCACACACACACTATGTCCTGGGGCAATGAGCCAGCACTACTGCTTGGCCTGTTCCGAGCTCCTGGCTACTGTCACTCTTTCTCCTGGACACTTGGTCTTGAATGGGACGATGTAGAAGAAAAGACCTGAATGCCTTTAAAATACAAAGCAAAGCATTTGTGATGGTGGAAGACAATGGGGACGTGATACTGAAATCTTAGTGCACTGGGTGGCTGCTTGTTCTGTGTATGAAGCCAGTCTGGTTAGAGAAGGAAAACGAGGCCAGGTGCGGTGGTTTACGCCTGTAATCCCAGCACTTTGGGAGGCCGAGGCAGCTGGATCACGAGGTCAGGAGATCGAGACCATCCTGGCCAACATGGTGAAACCCCGTCTCTACTAAAAATACAAAAATTAGCTGGGCATGGTGGTGGGCACCCGTAATCCCAGCTACTCAGGAGGCTGAGACAGGAGAATCGTTTGAATCCGGGAGGACTGGAGGTTGCAGTGAGCCGAGATCCTGCCGCTGCACTCCAGCCTGGCAACAGAGCAAGACTCCATCTCAAGCAAAAAAGAATTTTTTTTCTAAAAATAGTCTCATGGGCACTGGCGTTTCAGCCTGGGGCAAGCCTTCCCCACAGCGCCCCATTTCCCTCTCAAATATTTGAACAGGGACTCTTTGAGAGGCAGCGTCTTATCCAGAGGGGCATATCTCGGGGGATGGTGCAGCCAGGTCAGCTAAAGAGTCCTGATGTCCCCAAGGCAGTGTGTCACACAAGCAAGGGCCGGCCGCTCCTGACATCAGCCCAAGCCCAGCCTCGGCGGCTGCCAGCTCTCCCCTGGCCAACTTGGTAGAATTCCTCTCCCCCTCCCACTGGGTCCAGAGGGCTTTGGAGTATCCAGCCAGACACCCGAGGAGGATCTGGTTCTGGTGCCGCAGACACATATACACACACACACACACACACACACACACACACACACACACACACAGCCTAGGCCTGATGATACCTTTTATCGGCGTAGCCACCCCCACTCTTATCTCCTCCACAGAGACTAACTGCCCTCCACTGCTGCCACCCCCTCCGGCCAGCCACTGGCTGACATTTGATGGGATGGGGGCAGGGTGCATTGGTCTGCAAACCAGCTCTTTCAGTGCAGGAGAGGTTACCAGGAGCCTGCGGGTTAGGAGCAGGATCCTGCTGCTGCGTGTGTGGCCTCAGACCAGTCCTTTCCTCTCTCTGGGCTCAGCCTCATGTCCTGTGATGGAGGTGTTGGGGTTTGATCACTCAGGGCCTTGAATATTCGGGCACCATGATTTTGGCAGGGGATAGGGATTAGAAACTCACAATTCTGGCAGTGTTGGCAAGGGGGCCAGCTGAGTACAGGGACAGGAGGGGTTGGTTAAGCAGACAGCAGAGATGAATGTCCCCAGCTTCTTGACCCAGGGAAGTGCTCAAAGGCAAGGCGGGGCTGGACAGGGATGGGGAAGCCACAGAGAAGCTCCGAATGCCCGGTGAGGCTGGGCCAAGATTTACCTGGTTCGCTCATAGCCCCAGCGTCCATCTGGAATTCAGTATCCCCAACCCTGAGCCCCAAAGTTGTTATGGGTGATGGACCCTGGATTTCCAACTGGCAGGGTTGCTGGGCAGGTCGCCATCCTGGAGGCAGGAGGCATTCTTGCCAGGGTCTTGCAACCTTGAAGGACGACACCAGTGGGTCCACTAGGAGGCAAGGCCTAGGGTAAGCGGGTGTTGAGATAATGGCATCCTTGGTCCCGCTCTAGCCTCTAGCCTACCCCTGTGGACTGTGGCCCACAGGGTCAGGGAGGGCAAAGGACTCCCCAGGGCTGCTTGGTAAATCCGGGGCGTGTCTGCCTCCTCACCCAGGGCTTCTATAATGCCAGGCCTTACTCAGGACACCCCATAGTCACTAGGGAGCCACACGTACCCCACCCAGTCTGCTGGCTGTCCCTACCTGGCTAGATTTCAGCCAGGCAAAGTGGGGGGTTGGGGGAACCAGGGGTGAGGTCTATTCAGGAGCCCTCCCCAACGTGCTGGGAGCAGCTACAAAGTCAAGGGGGAGGCCCTGAGGTGTTGACTAGCCAGTGCCTCTTCGTCCTTCCTTAGCACACCTTCCTAGGCTCAGCCCTGCCAGGAGAGCCAGCCCAGAGACGATGACAGAGCAGCATGGGGGCCCGTGGGAGGCCGACTGGACAAGTGCCCCTGGCATGTTCCTTTGGACACTTCCCAGGCTCTGGGGTCAGACACACCCAGGACCCAATCTCTGTGCCTATGAACTGGTGACCCTGGGGGAGGGTGATATCAGCCTCCCCCACAGCCTGTGGGTCTGAATGAGCCACTGCACATATGGGCACGGGGGGCCACAGACAGAATCAGCCTCCAGAGCCTTCTTCAGCCCCCCTCCCCCCCCCACTTTTTTTTTTGGAGGTGGAATCTCACTCTGTCACCAGGCTGGAGTGCAGTGGCAGGATCTCGGCTCACTGCAACCTCCGCCTCCCGGGTTCAAGCAATTCTCCTGCCTCAACCTCTCGAGTAGCTGGGACTACAGGGGCGTGCCACCATGCCCAGCTAATTTTTGTATTTTTAGTAGAGGTGGGGTGTCACCAGGATGGTCTTGATCTCATGACCTCGTGATCTGCCTGCCTCAGCCTTCCAAAGTGCTGGGATTACAGGCATGAGCCACCGCACCTGGCCTTCTTCAGCCTCTTCTAAGGCGGTCAGGAATTCTGTTTGCCCTGGCACTGTGGAGGCTGGCTGGCACAGGATTAGGAGGGCAGACTGCACTTGGGGAGAGCTGGGGAGGGAGGATGTGAGGAAGGTGGTCTCTGCAAGCCCCTCCATGCTGCCCTCCTTGGGTGGGGGTCAGCTGCTAAGAGGTGGCTCCCAGTGCTGTTTTAGAATTGGGTGGGGGTTGGCTGCTGACAGCATGGTGAGCCAATGTTTGTTTTGTTTTGTTTTGTTTTTGAGACAGAGTCTTTCTTAGTCATCCAGGCTGGAGTGCAGTGGCGTGACCTCAGCTTACTGCAACCTCCGCATCCCAGGTTCAAGTGATTCTCCTGCCTCAGCCTCTTGAGTAACTGGGATTACAGGCATGTGCCACCACACCCAGCTATTTTTTTTTTCTGTATTTTTAGTAGAAACGGGGTTTCACCATGTTGGTCAGGCTGGTCTCAACCTCCTGACTTCGTGATCAATGTTTTTGGGTCATTTCCACTAAGTTCCGGGTCCCAGAACGCACATCAGAGGCAGCAGGGAGAGGTGGGTGGGATGGTGGCAGGGGAGGGAGGGGATACGGAGAGATACAAGCGTGGGGACCCCTCCTGGTGCCCAGGCCTAGCTAGGAGAGACCCTCTACCACCCAATACCATGGCCTGGCATTCGCATGCAGGAAACACAGGAAGTGAGAATAAAATTACTTATTTTATTTCAAAAAATGTAGGGGTGGGGAAGCAACATGATAAACATTACAATCAGTTCCCTACGGGTTCATTCTGCCTCTGCGGGGGGCAGAGCATATAGTAGCTGGGGGCACGCTATCACATGGCAACCCAGAGGCTTAGATGTTAGTCCTTCCTGGCTGGTTAGAGCTGGGGGCACTAGGTGCCCTCCCAAAGGCCCCCATTCTGAGTTGTTGATGCTCTCCCCCTCCCCTGAATCTAAGAACTGATTAGTAGGTTAGACTCTGCAACAGCAGCTCAGGACCCCCCAGGACTTCCCCCCTCCCCCTCTCACTTGCCCGTTCCCTCAGCTACCAGCTCCTCCAGCCCCCACCTCCTCCTCTTCTCTGCTCCAGCCTGGTCCTCATGAGGTACCCCCCTCCCCAGCCCCTCAGGGCAGCCTCCACCTGAGACTCCCTCCCGCGCTGCCTTCCAGGCCCTCCCTGTCAGGGTCACCAAGGCCAGGCCATGTGGTGAAAGGCAGATTGTCCCAAGACCCAGCCCTGCCACCCCTCCTAGCAGAATGCATCCTGGAGCAAAAGGTTAAACACAGTAAAGGCAGGTACAGATAGGAGGGTCCTGAGGGAGTGCCGTCCACACAGCAGCCCCGAGAAGGGGAGGGTCTGGGAAAAGACCCCCCCCCCCCAGCTCCAGCGCCCTCCCGCAGCCTGCAGGGCCCACATCCCCTGGGGCCAAATGGCCAGGGATTGGCTGGCACTGCCCAGCTGGCACCGGAGCATTTGGAGAAGGATCGGATTGCTCCAGAATCCTCCAGGAAAGGCTGGGGGCTGAGCCTCCAGGCCAGCTGGCCCCTCCCTGAACCTGGTCACTGCCTCTGCTGAGCCACAAGGGACAAAGGACTCCTGCTATGGTCCCAAGGTCACAAGCTCAAGTTGGGGAGGCAGTGGAGCTGGCCCGTGAAAGCCCAGGCTCAGAGCGCTCTAGTGATGGGGTGGAGATTCTTCCAGGGCCCGAGGTCTGGGGCTGGCTGTGCCTGCAGACCCAGGGCCCTGGATGTCTAAGAGGCCCTGGGTACTGATCCCGGCTGCCGGAGGGAGACGGAGCACAAAGCAGGCCTCTCTACCAAAGGGTGGACCAATGGTGGCCATCAGGGGAGAGGGAAGCCGGGCCTGGAAGGTCAGGGGCCCTGGCCGACTAGGACCTGCCCCCACGAGCCCCAAGAACATCTGAAGAACCAAAGTGGGGAGGGTGAGGCCTAGTGACCAGGCTGCAGGGGGGCTCACAGACCAGACCCATGGGCCGCTGGTCTCCTCCCACCTTTAGGAGCAGAGAGTGCAGGTAGGACAGAGCCACCCCCTGTGGCTACCTCTCTCTCTGCTCCTTGGAAGAAGGGACCGGGAGGCACTGGGAGGACCCCGGCTGATGGCCGGCAGGCCCCAGGTGGGTGGGGTGCTGTGGGGGAGACGTGAAGGGAAAAAGGAGAGGAGAAAGGGAGAAATACCCAATTGGGGTCTGTGAGCGGCATGTAGCCAGCCTCTTGGACCCCCTCAGAACAAAAGCCCACCCTTCCTTTGGCCATCACTCCACCTGCGCCCCCTTCCCTGCGGTGTCCTGAGTGCTGTGGCTTCATTTGTGGAGGTAGGCGTCCAGCCACAGCTCCCCAGACTTCTTTAGGGACCTGCAGAGAGGGGGATGGACTAGGGTCAGGGACCAGTACAGGGGCCAGCCCCAGGGAGCGCAAGGGCTGAGGGGGCCTTGATTAGGGGGCCAGGTACTTCCCCTCCTACCTAACCACACCACCACTGGGCCTGCAGGGCTGCCAGCCCAAAGCCCACCGGGAACCCCACGCAGAAAGAGACGGTCTTCCTATAGCCCAGGGAAAAGAGCCCCAAGACCTGACCCAGGCTCAGGAGTCAGGCAGGCACCCTGGTGGGGACTGTGCCAGGAAAACCCAGCCCCTCTTGTGGTCCCACTGTCTGCACCGCAGGTGATCCCAGGGCCCAGCGCCGTGGACTCCCACCCCTCACCTGATGATGTCCAGCAGGGCCCTCAGCAGTGGCTTCTCCTGGTATTCAATGCCATGTTTGGCACACAGAGACTTCACCAGTGGGGCGACCTTGTGGAGGTTGTGCCGGGGCATGGTGGGGAAGAGGCTGAGGAGCGTGTGGGGCGGGCAGAGAGTGAGGACCCCAGAGGTGGGTGCTGCTCCGGCCTCCTCCCCACCGCCCGGGCAGAGGCTGGCTGGGGCCCCTCGGAGACCCTGTCCACAGCCAGGACCAGGCTCGAAGTGTGGCTCCCCCTGTGTGCCCACGGGGGTGCCCCGTGTGTGGAGGGCATGTGCAGCCCTCTGTGAGCCGGAGGGTGTTTGTGCTCTATGGAGTGGGGAAGATATTGGGTGGCCCAAGTGTCATGTTTTTCAAAAAAGAAATGAAATAGCCAGGGAATGCTAGGAAAAGAGACAGTGAGGCAGGGGGCAGTGGCTCACGCCTATAATCCCAGCACTTTGGGAGGCCAAGGTGGGTGGATCACTTGAGGCCAGGAGTTTGAGACCAGCCTGGCCAGCATGGCGAAATCCCATCTCTACTAAAAATAGAAAAATTAGCCAGGCATGGTGGTGCATGCCTGTAATCCCAGTTACGTGGGAGGCTGAGGCGAGAGAATTGCTTGTACCCGGGAAGCAGAGGTTGCAGTGAGCCAAGATCGCGCCACTGCACTCCAACCTGGGGAACAGAGAGAGGCTCTGTCTCAAAAATAAATAAATAAATAAATAAAGTGAAAAAATATAAAAAAATTATCTGGGCATGGTGGCGTACACCTGTAGTCCCAGCTACTCAGGAGGCTGAGGTGGGAGGATGGCTTTAGCTCAGGCATTTGAGGCTGTGGCAAGCTAAAAAGTCACCACTGCACTCCAGCCAAGGAAACAGGGCCATACCCTGTCTCTACATTAAATAAAAGAAACAGTGACAAGAGGTGAGGCGAGGACAAGCGGCAGCAGGGGCATTCCCTGGGCCGATGTTCCAGGCAAGCTACGTAGCCCTGCCCTGCTGGCCTCACAGGGTCACGAGGTGCGCATGCAGGCTCTGGAACTACAAAGCCCAGTCCCACGTGGAGGGAAGTAGTTATCACTCTGACCAAGTGGCACAGGATGAGGGGCACAGGATGCCCGTCGGGAGACGGCTCAGGGAAGCCCCTCTCCTGACCTCAGCGGGGCCGGTGGGGGAGCCTTGCTCTAGATGGGGGGGGGGACCTTGCCAGGGGGACAAGAGGTGGCCCCCCACATACTGCGCTCTGCTCAGATGGGAGTAGTGGCCACTTCCCTCCTGCCATGGGCCTCCCCCAAACTCCCCCAAAGCCCCTCGCTCACTGGTGCTCGATCTGGAAGTTAAGGTGTCCACTGAACCAGTCGTTGAAGAAGGACTGCTCCACGTTGCAGGTGGCTGACAGCTGTCACGGGGAGGGGATGAGTGTCAGGGGATACCCATGGAAAGCCCCAGGGCCTGGCCTCATTCCCTGGGGGCCCAGCCTTACCCAGGGTCTCCAGGCCACCCCCTCTACGTCATACTGTCCTGCCTGGTGGCCTCAGCCCACCCAGATGCCCCACCTGTCCCTCTGGGACTCCTGCTACCCTTTCATGCTTAGCCCTGAAGCACCCAGCAGAAGGACACAGGCAGCCCCAGGAGGCCCAGCACAGCCCTGGGGCAGCTGGTGTGGAGCATCTGGGGCCAGGATATGGACATGGGGACCAGGCTTCCCACAGTTCTGGTGACCGGCCCTGCCTCTCTTACCTGGCTACTGAACCAGTCACGGTAGGGCTCTTGGTCAATCTCCATGACAATGTGGTTCATCTGTGTGACCCACACAAACCAGTGGCTCTCCAGGAACCTGCAAGAGAGCACAGCTCAGCGCGGGGGCCACCAGGGTGGGGAGGCGCCGGCCACGGCGGAAACAGATCCACCCTCCCAACTGGTCCAGGACAGCCCCTGCGGAGGGGCCAGGACAGGAGGTCCCTGGGGGAAAGCGGAGTGGTCCGAGCCTCTCCCTCATGCCAAAGCCCCCATTGGTGCCAGTGGAGGGCCCAGGGATGAACCAGCCAAGCCCAGGCACCTGATGAAGTTGAGGAAAAGGAGGGCTCCCAGGATGCCATAGAAAGGGATGTAGGTGACGAAGTACCGGGTGTAGTAGCTGATGGCCCAGGCCAGGTCCTGCGGGAAAGGACAAGGTTAGGCGCAGCCTGCCCTCTCCCCCTGCCCCGGCCCCGTGTACCCGCCCCCAGATGTGCACACGCCTCACACTCAGGCCTCTAGAAGCTGGACCGCAGCCCATCGAAACGCGATGGGCAAGGACACACCACCTGTTTGCTTGCGGTTTGCGTGGCTGCCTTTGTTTCTAGGGAAATGCTGAGTGTTCTAGCATCAGGAAGTGGACTATGCTCTCCTGCTAAGGGGCAGCCATGGGGTTGGGGTGGGGGCCAGCAGCCCTCGAGTAGGGCAGGGGCGATTCTGAAGGCACACCCCCAACCCTGGGCCAGGTCCCCCAACTGTCCCCCAGTGTTGTCTCTGCTCCTCAGCGCCTGGGTCTCCTCCTGGCGTCTCCTTCCAGCAGGACAGAGGGCTTGCGGGGGCAGGGAAGGTCAGAGGCACCATCGTCCCTGGCTCAGGGCTCTCGCAGCAGAGAGGCTGGCCTCCCCACACCCTGTTGTGCTCCTGTGCCCTTCCACTCCACTCTCCTCCCTGCCCCCTGGATAGAGTGGTATCAAGGGCTCAGTTTGGACATCCTCTCTCACATACTGGGAGGGTGACGCCATGGCTCCGTCCCTGTCCACTGCCTCTCTGCCACCTAAGTCCTGTCTCAACTGGACCACAGCAGCAGCCTCCCACGGTCCCTTGCTTGTCCTCGTGGCTGTGGCCACCAGGAGTGGCCTTTGCTCCAAGCAGGTCGAGTCTCTCCCCTGCTAAAGCCCCCATCCTACCCAGTCACCCACGGAGCCTCATGGGTCGAGAACCTGTCTTACTCAGCCCTCTGACCCAGCAGCTGCCTTGTTGTCCTGGACAGTCCCTCCCTCCCCCTGGGGCTTCTGCGCAGCCTGTTCCCTCTGCCAGGGCACTCATCCTGTCGTGAGTTTAGATACAGTGACACGTGCCACAGGCTCAGCGCAGATGTCCAAGGTGGAAGGTGAGGCCAAGGGACTGCCCCTGTCTCACTTCAAATGACTGAAGAACAAGGTCACATTTGGGTCTTAAAATAAATCCCCACCCACTGGAGAGAGGGAGACTAGGAGCTTATTCCAGTGGCTCAGACACGAAATGACAGAGGCCTCCACCAGGACCCATGGCGCTGACAAGGAGGTGACGGATTCCAGAACTGTCACAGGTGAGGCTGGCTGCATTTGTACCTGCTTGGCTGTGGGGGAATCTAGGCTGGTCCTGGGTGATCAGGGATCGGGTGCCAGCAGCTGAATAGGAAAGGAGAGGGGAGCGCTCAGGAGGGGGTGGGGATGGCCTTGGGGCAAGCAGTGGCCGAGGACAGGACCTCATATTCCAATGACACGGCCTTTAAGGGGGGCAGGGAGGCAGATGCAGCCCGTGCTGCTCCCACTTTCCATCACATTCGTCTATTCTGTGTGTGCTGCAGTGGTGTGCGCCTTATCTACACATGCATGGAAACAGAATGAGGATGTGCTAATGGATTATTTCCTTTTTTGAGACGGGGTCTTGCTTTATTGCCCAGGCTGGAGTGTAGTGGTGCAACCATGACTGTCTCCCGGGCTCAAGCGATCCTTCCACCTCAGCCTCCTGAGTAGCTGGGACCACCACACCTGGCTAATTTTTTTTTAATGGAGATGGGGGTCTCACACCGGGTGTGGTGGCTCATGCCTGTAATCCCAGCACTTTGGGAGGCCGAGGCAGGTGGATCACCGGAGGTCGGGAGTTCAAGACCAGCCTGACCAACATGGAGAAGCCTTGTCTCTTTATAAAAAAACAAAGATTTGTATTTTCTTTATATTAAATAAAAAAGAAGAGATGGTGTCTCGCTTAGTTGCCCAGGCTGGTCTGGAACACCTGTGCTCAAGTGATTCTCTAGCCTTGGCCTCCCAAAGTGCTAGGATTACAGGTGTGAATCACTGCCCCCAGCCCAATTTTCACTTTTTTATTATTATTTTTTTTTTTTTGAGATGGAGTCTTGCTCTGTTGCCCAGGCTGGAGTGCTGTGGCGCGGTCTCAGTTCACTGCAACCTCTGCCTCCTGGGCTCAAGCTATTCTCCTGGCTCAGCCTCCCGAGTAGCTGGGATTATAGGCGCCTGCCACCATGCCTGGCTAATTTTTTGTATTTTTAATACAGACGGGATTTCATCATGTTGGCCAGGCTGGTCTTGAACCCCTGACCTCGTGATTCACCCACCCTGGCCTCCCAAAGTGCTGGGATTACAGGCGTGAGCCACTGTGCCTGGCTTTTATTTCTATTTTTAAGAGACAAGGTCTCTCTCTGTTGTCCAGGCTTGACTGCAGTAGTGTAATCACAGGTCACTGCAGCCTCAAACTCCTGGGCTCAAGCCATCGTTCTTCCTCAGCCTCCCAAGTAGCTGGACTACAGGCACACATCACCATGCCCAGCTTTTTGCAGAGACAGGGTTTCGCCATGTTGTTCAGGCTGGTCCCAGACTCCTGGCTTCAAGTAATCCCGTCGCCCTCAGCCTTGCAAAGTACTCACTGAGATCACAGATGTGGGCCACTATGCCGGGCCTGGACTTTTTTTGAATGTAGAGAGAAATACTACTTAGAGACTGCCAGTTTCAGGGGCAGGGAGCTCAAGGGATGCAGGAGCAGCCAAAGGGGTGGAGCGAGGGGGTTGGGGGAAGCCAGCAGAGGTGGGGACCTGGAAGCCAACAGGAAGAACTACAAGAGGGCGTGGCCAATGGTGTCAGGTACAGCAAAATTCCAGGAGGGTGAGGCCTGGAAGCATCCTAGGATCCAGGGAACTTTGCCAGAGCATGTAAATGCCCCCATTCCCCCCCCACACCCCCACCATGCCGGGAAGCCTTCTTCAAAGTTCTGAGGGTTTATCACCTCTTTCCTCTAAGCCAGGGTCCCCCAACCTCCACACTATTGGCACTGGGACAGGCTGCTTGTTGTCCTGGGAGGTTCTCCAGGGCATGGCAGGGTGCTTGGTATCATCCTGGCTAGACGCCCACCAGATGCCAGGAGGAGGCTCCTCCTGGCATCTGTTGTGACAATCAAAAGTGTCTCCACGCCTGTAATCCCAGCACTTTAGGAGGCCGAGGCGGGGCGGATCACAAGTTCAAGAGATTGAGACCAGCCTGGCTAACATGATGAAACCTCGTTTCTACTAAAAATGCAAAAATTAGCTGGGCATGGTGGCGGGCGCCTATAGTCCCAGCTACTCAGGAGGCTGAGGCAGGAGAATTTCTTGAACCTGGGAGGCAGAGGTTGCAGTTAGCCGAGATCGGGCCACTGCACTCCAGCCTGGTGACAGAGTGAGATTCCGTCTCAGAAAAAAAAAAAAAAAAAAAAGTGTCTCTAGATACTACCAAAGGGCAGAACAGCTCTGCTGAGAATCAGTGCTGCCACTTCATAGGTGCGCTCCTGGCCCTCAAAGCCCCGAGGGCTCATCACCCGTCCCTGCTCTGCCGTGCCCTTTTAGGAACATAGTGTGATTTCTTTTCCTGTTTAATGCTTTGTTCCTTAGGGAACAAGCACAGGTAAAAAACTAACAAAAAAGTTATATATTTACATACACCTGCCATAAAAGCTGATGAGAAATACACCCCGCAGCTCCCCCTGCCCAGCACAGCAGGGCTCCGATGACTCTTCCGAGGCAACCAGGTGAGCCCCACGGAAAGGGCAGCTGCGGCAGGTGGGGAGATCTGTGTTCAGTTCAATCTGGCCTCGGAGCTGATGCAGAAACTTTGGGTGGGTCTCTCCAGCTCTCTAGTGCTCATGGACCTCGTCAGTGAAACAGGGTTAAATGACATCAGGTGGCAGGCTCCCCCGTTCCTGGAACATGGCAAATACTGACGAAATGCTCGCTTTTGAGGAAATAGCACGTCCTGGAATCGAGCATGTACAAATGTACAGGCTCTACCAGGACAAGGCTGGCAGAAGCTTCCAGAGTCCCTCCTCTTCCCCCACCACCCCTATCTGTTCCAGCCCCAGCCTGGGCCCTCCTGGCAGGATTGCAGACGAGACCCCTTTGCCGGTAATTTCAATGCGACAATGTAAGGCACTCTGAAGCCTTTAAAATGGTCTACAAATATGAGGTATTGTTATGTGAAGGAGATAGAATGGGCTGGGGTGTGGGGGAGAGTACAGGACCTGGCATCAGGAGGCCACCCCGTCTTGTGGGTGTCACCTTCGGCCAGGCACAATATCTTCACGTGTGAAGCACAAGGCCGGACGCGGTGTCTCACGCCTGTAATCCGAGCACTTTGAGAGGCCAAGGCAGGCATATCACCTGAGGTCAGGAGTTCAAGACCAGTCTGGCCAAAATGGTGAAACCCTGCCTCTACTAAAAATACAAAAATTAGCCGGGCATGGTGGCGGGCATCTGTAGTCCCAGCTACTCAGGAGGCTGAGGTAGGAAAATCACTTGACCCGGGAGGTGGAGGTTGCAGTGAGCCGAGATCGTACCACTGCACTCTGGCCTGGGCAACAGAGCAAGACTCCATCTCAAAGACAAACAAAAAAACCCACCAGCGATACCTACGGAGCAACTATGCCCTCATCTATTCTCTCCCCGAGGGGAGGCACCACATCCCTGTCACTGTGAACCCCACTCTGTGGTGACAGCTCCGTCGTGGGCATATTATGGTCTTACACAGAATCGGGACTGTACATCTACAGAAAGCCAAGGGCCTGCTTCCTGCACCACGCTGGTCAGCCCTGCTGCAGGTGCCTTTCTCAGGAGAAAGAAAATCAGGACACTCTGTAAGCCTATTGTTTTGAGTTGAACTGTGTCCCCCCAAAATTCACATGTTGGAGTCCTCAGCCCCACTACCTCAGAATGTGACCTTATTTGGAAATAGGGTCATTGCAGATATAACTAATAAAGATTATGTCATTACAATGGCCCCCAATGCAGTATGACCGATGTCCCTATTTTAAAAAAGGAAAATTTTCAAGTATCTGCTTTGGGTGAAGAGAAAAGAAAATTAAAAAATAGGCCGGGCATGGTGGCTCATGCCTGTAATCCCAGCACTTGGGAGGCTGAGGTGGGCAGATCACTTGAGGTCAGGAGTTTGAGACCAGCTTGGCCAACATGGAAAAACCCCATCTCTACTACAAATACAAAAATTAGCCTGGTGTGGTGGCAGATGCCTGCAATCCCAGGTCCTTGGGAGGCTGAGGCACAGAATCGCTTGAACCCAGGCGGTGGAGGTTGCAGTGACCAAGATCACACCACTGCACTCCAGCCTGGGTGACACAGCGGGACTCTGTCTCAATAAATAAATAAATACAGTTTTTTGTTTTGTTTGTTTTTGAGATGAAGTCTCACTCTGTTGCCCAAGCTGGAGTGCAGTGGTGAGATCTCGGCTCACAGCAACCTCCACCTCCCGGATTCTAGCATTTCTCCTGCCTCAGCCTCCCGAGTAACTGGGACAACAGGCATAAGCCACCATGCCCGTCTAATTTTTTGTATTTTTAGTAGAGACGGGGTTTCACTATGTTGGCCAGACTGGTCTTGAACTCCCGACCTCGTGATCCACCCACCTCTGCCTCCCAAAGTGCTGGGATTACAGGTGTGAACCCAGCCTATAAATAAATAAATAAACAACAAAATAATTTTTTTTGAAGAAGGAAATTTGGACATAGATACAGATATGCAGAGAGATGATGTACAGAGTAGGAGAGCGAAAGTCATCAACCAGCCAAGGAGATCCCAGAGGGAATCTACCCTGCCAACACTTCGGTTTTGGACTTCCAGTCTCCAGAGCTGGGAGAAAACACATCGCTGCTGCTTACATCACTTAGTTCGTGGTGCTCTGTCACACATTCTTTGCAAATGAACACACCTGTCATCTCATCCAACGCCCAGCTGCTCCCTGTTTTCCAATCAGGGTGTGCGTCGACCTGGTTCATGGGCCTCAGAGCCCACAGGGAGCGGGGGAAGGGGGATGGCTACACTTGCCTCTCATCACGCTGCCTTTGAGAACTTTCTGGGGGCTCTGCAAAAGCAGGGGCTGCCCCTGTGGACTCCTTGTGTCTAAGGGAGAGTAGAGATCTTTTTTTTTGAGACGGAGTCTGCTCTGTTGCCCAGGCTGGAGTGCAGTCACACAATCTTGGCTCACTGCAACCTCTACCTCCCGGTTCAAGCGATTCTCCTGCCTCAGCCTCCCAAGTAGCTGGGATTATAGGCGTGTACCACCACGCCCGGCTAATTTTTGTATTTTTAGTAGAGACAGGGTTTCTCCATGTTGGTCAGGCTGGTCTCGAACTCCTGACCTCGTGATCCGCCCACCTCGGCCTCCCAAAGTGCTGGGATTACAGGCATGAGCCACTGCGCCTGGCCGAGAGTAGAGATCTTTAGGACTGGCTCCTGGTGGCCCCAGAGGGAGTCCTTTCCTGAGAGTGACAAGGCAGCTACCCCAGGGAGGAGATGCCTCGGGCCTTGCAGGCTCCACTGAGACACACAGGGAGGCAGCGTAGGACCCCCGGTCCACCTGTCCCAGTCACCCCCCTCCCCACACCAAGCCAGCTGTGCCCCCGACTCACCACCCAGTCCTTGCGGACGATCATGGTCATGATGATCTGGTACTGGAAATACACGGGGATGAGCAGCGGCGGCCCAACTGCAGGAGAGAGACAGGCGCTTAGAGGCATCCATCCCGCCCTGCCTGTGCCAGAAGGTTGGGGGAAACTGGGCCCAGCACTGAGCATAGGGGCCAGCCCTGCAGATGTGGGCAGAAGCGGCCAGGGGCCCCAGGGACTGCAGAGAAGGCTGGGAGCCCCTGAGGCTCCCATGCGCCACCTCTGGGACTCTCTGAGCTTCTGTGTCCCCCGCCTGGCCTGTAACATGGGCTCAGCGGGTCTGCAGGGGAAGGCTGCTGTGGCCCCCACTTCTAACAAGTTTATTCTGGATCTGTAAAGGGTGGCAGGTAGGAGGGAGAGAGACGCCACTCTGGGGGAGGGGAGGGTTGGGAGTGGTTTCTGGGCACCGAGCACTCACTCAGGAAGAAATATTCATGCTGGTGATTGTAGGGCAGGTACTTCAGCTTCTTCTTGCCGTACTGAGGAGAGAGGAGAGATCATGAGCACCCAGCAGCCTCGGCTCCCAGCCTCCCATGCTCCCCGACCTGCCCTGCAGCCACCATCCCTTCTCTCTGCTCAGGGCACACGCCACTGTCCCTTTCCTGTCAATCTGCACCCTGGTCCCACCAAGCCTGGGGCCCCTCCAGCCCTCTGGGCTCCCCATGCTGCAGCCAGTAGCGGCCAATGCTCTCCTCAGCCCTAGCTGAGGGCTGGCCCAGTGGCATGGATCCTCCACAAGGCCGGCGCTTCTGAGGCTGAGGCTCAGCATTAAGCCACGGCCCAAGGCCCACGGGAAGTAGCCGGGCTGGAATCAGAACCCAAAGAGCTGACTCTAAGCCCACGTGACAGGCACTAAATAAATGTTTGTTGAATGAATGTGCAACAGAGCACCCCAGGGGAGCTCCTAGGTCACCATGGAGAGCTCCCGGAGCCCACAGTGGCAGGGAGAAGCTAGGTAAGCGCCCCAGAATTGCTGCTGGTCATGAAGCTGGGAGCATCTATCTCCCTGGAGCCTCCATGTAATTTCCAAAAGTGAATCACTCCTCCCAGCTGGAGCCTAACCTTGAGGACAGAGCAGAGTGAGCCACGGCATAGACTCCTCAGGTCACATCTGGCTACCTGAGGTCCCTACGAGGGCACTGGTTCCTTCCCCATCAGAGACTGCACCTTGGGCAGCCTGATGCCCAGAGGCTGTGATGGAGGAGGGCTGGCCTGGGTCCTGGGCATCATCATTGTCCAAATCTGCTCAGGCCACTCCGTGTGAGCCAGGCATAGGAACCACGGCCCGGGGGATCTCTGGAGCCCTTAGTTCCAGTGTACAGCCCCTAGGGACCAGCCCACCCTGCTGTTTTGGGACTGAAACCGTAAGAAGCCGCTCACTGAGTGGCACCTGCTCCTCTTGCTTGCAATGTGGGGAGGCTGGGCTTGGACCCAGCAGATGCGCTTGATCTGACTCAGCCTCTCACCTGTGCTGAGATTGTGTCAGTCGCTTAACCTTGCTGAGCCTTGTCTGGCATCTGAATCAGTAGTTGGCAAGAGGAGCCAATGAAAGCGTGGGCATAAGTGCCAAGTGCTGACCCCAGGACACCGCCCATCACCCTCCCCAGACCCCTGGATCCAAAGGCCAGAGTTGCCTCCTCCAGATAGTCTCCAGTCCTGCTTATTGCAGTCAGGAGGTCAAAGTGAGTTACAGAGGATGGAGCCTAGGCCAGCTCCATGTCATCCAGGAGTGAACACAGAGGGAAGTGATTGTCCAAATCAAAGGGAGAGCATGGACTCCTGAGGGAAGAGGCTGTGGGTGGGACCCAGGTCCATCCTGCCCCCAGGCTTGCATCTTGGCACCAATGGCCATGGTCACAGCACACCCAGCCGAAGAACCCCAGAAGCAGTGAGTCCCTTTGTTCTGTGTGGCCTCCTGAGCCTTGGCCAGGATCTCACTCATTCCCAGAAAGCACGGCCACTTGCAGGAAGACTATCATTAGGGCCAGGGCTGAGGCTGGCCGTGGAGAGGTCTGAGCCAGGGGCACCTTGGAGGAGCCTTTCATGGGTCTCCAGTGGACGGAGGCGCTGGAGGAGCCAGCACTGGGACGGTGCCCCCAAGGTGCCAGTCTCAGGGGCCTGCAGTGGTCCACAGAAAGGCCCCTGGGTCCCACTGGAAGCTTCCCAGAGGCCAGGGAGCAGGCTTACAGCACAGCCTTGGTGTGCAGTGCCTCCAGCTCCGGCCAAGAGTGCCTCCCCCACCATATCTCTGTCCCACAGGGCACCTGTCTTCTCAGGCTGGGCCGGCTGTACTGGGAAGTGAGCACAGAAGGCAGCCCAGGCAGATGGGCAGGGGCCAGGGCACCCCATGGAGGGACCGTGGGCTGGCCACGCTGCTGTGAGAGCCTGGGAGGCACCTGGGGAGTCTGTTTGGAGCTGCATGTGCACACCAGGCACCCTGTTCTTATGGGAGATGGTGGCTTTTGGGGGGGGATGACAGAGGTTACAGGGGCTGCCTCCGCTGGTAAGCACTGCTGGCTCTGGTGTGCACCCCTTCGATGCCCCAGAATAACCCTCGGGACCCAGGGGGCCCTGCTTGCCAGGCAGCAGCAGGCCTGAGTGAGGCTGAGCAAAATGCTCCTCACAGCCACACGTGCGTATGTACGTGTGCATGGTGACATGCCACCACACGTCTGTACCCATCTTGATGGCCTCAGCTGCAGCGGGTCTGCTGGGGGATGGCCAGTACTCCGCTCCCAAACCAGAAAGTACAACTGTGGGCTTGGGATATGAAGCCCTGCCCTGTGGCTAACTCTTGGCTCTCATCTTTCCCCTGCTCGGTTCTTTGCCAGTGCTTTGCCATGTAAGTCTTGGGAGCAGGGAAGGGAGGGAGAAGTATTTTAGAATGTACCAAGCTAGGGGGTGAGTGCCTGGCTGTTTCAGTTATCAGAAAGCTGGGCTATCCAACTAACGCATTCCCCAAGGGTCCCCAGGACTCTGAAGCTGTGACCTGCAGCTAGACAGTTTGGGTTTGAACAGTGGTTGACCTCTTCCTGGCTGTTACCCTGAGCAAGTCACTTTATGTCTCTTGGCCTTAGTTGTTCCATCCATGAAAGGGGTTGATGATAGCTCCCGCCTCACGAGTTAAGCAAGGACTAAGTAATGCTCACGGAGGTGCCCAGCCCACAGACTCACTTAACAGAAGTCAGGCTTCTTCCCAACTGGGGGCTCAGAGCCCCAGATTTGGGGAGTGGAGGACCCCACACTTCTCCTCTTCTTGAGGAATGTCTGTCACACACACAGAGAAAGCCCAGGAGGCAAGGAAGACACACGACTTTCACCTGGCTGGGCCGCGGGCAAGGTGTGGGTGGCGTGTGGCCAGACCCCAAGAAGGAGATGGTGGCACACACGGACCTCCCTGTGACCAGGGACAGCGGGTTCCCAGGCTGCGGCTGGTAGCCTGAGATGCAGGCCAGGGGCAAGGAGGGGAGGGCAGCCAGGATCAAGGGAGAGAGGGGCGGCCAGCCCCCGGTGGCAGGGCTGACTCTCCTGACCTCAGCCTCTCCATGCACCACAAGGCCAGGCTTGGATGAGGGCCCAGGGGACGCCAGGCCATGTGGAAGGGACCTTTCAGCTTTGGAACAAAATGTCTGAGGAATGACAAGGAACTTCCTTGTCCGTAGGGGGTTGGGGGAGGGGAGCTGTTGCAAAGCCCAGTCTTTGCCTCTGGGAACCTGCAAACTCACAGACGGAGAGAGAAGCGGCATGGCCTCCCCAGCAGGAACAGAATGGCAAGGTCCCCCGTCTAAGGTCGCTGCGAGGGTGTCATGGGTGTCCCAAGGCAGGACGGGTGGCTTTGGCCTGTTTATGAAGGTCTGCCTGAAGCAGGAAGACCAGGGCTTAGCTTCGGACAAGCAAAGCCACAGAGGTGGCAGGAGGGAGCAAGGGAGGGGAAAGAAGGAAGAGAAGGAGGGAAAGAAGGAGGAGGGAGAGAAGAAAGAAAGAAAGAGAAAGAAAAAGAAAGAAACAAAGAAAGGAAGGAGAGACTATGTTTTCATTATTTTCTAGGATGTGATCATCTACCCAGGAAACTCAAAAGAATCAACTGAAACACAACTAGAATCACGAAGAGACATAAGCGGACACCAGCGGGACAAAGGGAGCCACCCCATTCACCGGAAGGCCATGCAAACAAAAAACAAAAAGAAAATTAAGATAACTGCTTTCCTGAGTACTGCAGAACCTGCGATCATGATGACAAAAATATAAAATGTAAAAGGATTGTGTTTTAAAAGAAATATCCATAAGACATATATACAAATACAGACCTTGCCAGGTGCAGTGGCTCATGACTGTAACCCCAGCACTTCGGGAGGCTGAGGCGGGCGGGTCACTTGAGATAAGGAGTTGGACAGCAGCCTGGCCAACATGGTGAAACCCGTCTCTACTAAAAATACAAGGATTAGCCGGGCGTGGCGGTGTGTGCCTGTAATCCCAGCTACTTGGGAGGCTAAGGCAGGAGAATCGCTTGAACCCAGTAGGCAGAGGTTGCAATGAGTGGAGGTCACACCAGTGCACTCCAGCCTGGGCGGCAGTGCGAGACTCCGCCTAAAAAAAAAAAAAAAGACCAAGAGGCGGAAAATGAGGAAAGGGCTTTACTGCCTAGCCCGCGCTGTTCACAGTTCTGCATTCTGGGAGCCGCCTGGCTGGGCAGCTTTGCTTATCTGTGCCTAGAGATAGGAGCCCTTGCTGGCGTCCTTGCTCTGGAGACTGTTACGGTGGCTTGAGACCCTGAGGCCTGGCCACCCCACCTGGCCCTGCTGTGGTGCGTGGGACTGGCATGTCACAAGTTCCATCAGACCCACTGTCACTTCAGTCAAGAGACAAGAGTTCCTTCTAGGGCAGCCAGGTCCCGTGAGAGCCAGAGCACAGGTCAACCAGGAACCCAGGAAGCACAGACCCTTTCCCCATGAGTAAGAGAGAGGAGGATTTCCACAGAACACCGTAGTAGTCGCCGTGGATTTCCAAATGCCATTGGTAACTGGACAACCAGATCCCCCACAGCCTCCCACCCCTGCCTCCTGCCCCAAAGCCAGCATTGCAGAAGTGTCGGGGGTGAGAAGGTGTGGGAAAGGAGAGACTTGCTGGCCACCATGCACAGGGAAGATGCCTTTCTTGCCAGTGCAGCTGGTGGACTAGACTTTCTTTGTTAGAGACACATGGAACAGCTGTCATGACAGCTGACGGCTTCACACCACAAAGCCTCCCCGAGAAAGTGAAGCCTTTGTCCCCCGCTTATCAGAAGGCCCCAAGTTCATCAGTTCCATTATCTAGACACCTCGGATCACAGCTGCCGAACTGTTTCCTAGAAGAATAACAGTGGCATGTACTTTGGCAGAAAACAGAATCCCTGGCAGCCCAGAGAGGCTTCCAAAGTACAGAACCACGGCTAATTTCCTGCGAATTGGCCATGTCACAGAAAATCCATGTTTCTGCTCAGATATTCTCACAGGTGGAAATGAAATCAGAACGGGGAGTACAAACAAGGGAACCAGGCTGTCCCCTTGCCTTGTTCCAAGCCTTAGGCGCCAACGCCGTCGGGAGTACCACTTCACTCATGATGCCACGCTTTAGTGAGGGAAAACTGGCCTCACTTGGCAAATGCTGATTGAAACCTACTCTATCCATGGTTTTGTGGCTCCTAAGATCTGCATAAAAGCAACAAGCGTCTTCTAAACTTTCATTTTCATCATTAATGTATTTCCAAAAAGCAGCGCATGCATATTTTTTTTTTTGGAAATTTCGCCCTGACATAGAGGCTTTACTCTAAAGGCAGGCAGATCACAGGGTCAGGAGTTCAAGACCAGCCTGGCCAACATGGTGAAACCCTGTCTCTACTAAAAATGTATTATTTTTTAAACACATTGGTGGGGCTTTTATGCAAAAGAAATTATGAATTACTAACAGGCAATTTTTCTGCCTTATAAAATAATGTAGGTTCTGTTTTGGTTCAGAAATATAACAGAATACCATACAGCTACAGGAAGATGAGACCTGTCTATATAGACTGGGAGAAAGGTGTCCACATTCACAGAAGTGGCAAGTTGCAGGATACAAGGTGGAATTTTTTTGTTTTTTTCTTTTTATTTTTTGAGACAGAATCTCACTCTTTTGTGCCAGCTGGAATGCAGTGGTGCAATCATAGCTCACTGCAGCCTTGACCTCCCAGGCTCAAGTGATGCCCCCACCTCAGCCTCCCCTGTACCTGGGACCACAGACGCACACCACTACACCTGGCTAATCTTTTGTATTTTTTGCAGAGACGGGATCTCACTATGTGGCCCAGGCTGGTCTTGAACTCCTGGGATCAAGCAATCCTCCCACCTCAGCCTCCCATAGCACTGGGATTACAGGTGTGAGCCACCACAGCTGGCCTAAAATTTTTGTTTATAAAGAAACAGATATATGTGTGTTTATACACACATAAAAATATCTAGAAGATGATACAGCATCTTGTTAACTAAGTGGTTACCATCAAGGGCATAAAATTTGGGGCAAAGGAGAGGTATGAAAGACTCATTTTTTTTTTTATTTTTTTTATTTTGAGACAGGGCTTTGCTCTGTCACCCAGACTGAAATACAGTGGTATGATCATAGCTCACTGTAGCCTCAACCTGCTGGGCTCAGCTCAAGGATCCTCCCACCTCAGCCTCCCCAGTAACTGGGGCTAGGCACTTGCCATCATGCCTGGCTAATTTAAAAATATATACTTTTTGGAGTGACAGGTCTCACTGTGCTGCCCAGGTTGAGACTCACTTTTAAATTCTGGATATTTCTATACTATTTAAAAGTTTATACCAAGTGTGTTCTATATTTGCAGCAATACAAAGAATTAATATGAAAATAAGACAGTGTAGTAAATAGAAGGCAATGGCTTAGCAGTCAAAAGGTCTGGGGCCTCACCCTAGACTGGCCACTAAATTACATAGCCTTCTCAGCTGGGCATGGTGGCTCACGCCTATAATCCCAGCACTTTGATAGGCCGAGGCAGGAAGATCACGAGGTCAGGAGTTCGAGACCAGCCTGGCCAACATGGCGAATCCCTGTCTCTACTAAAAATATAAAAATTAGCCTGGTGTGGTGGCACACGCCATAATTCCAGCTACTCAGGAGGCTGAGGCAGGAGAACTGCTTGAAACCAGGAGGCAGAGTTTGCAGCAAGCCAAGATCATACCATTGCACTCCAGCTCTGGGTAATAGAGCAAGACTCTGTCTCAGAGAGAAAAAAAAGAAATTACGTGACCCTAAAAGTGTCCCATCCTCTTGCTGACCTTCCATTTCTCATCTACTGGTGAAGCAGGTTGCACCAAACCATGCTGAGGCTCCTTCCAATATACAGGATGATGATTCCCTGAGTAAGGCTTCCTCAACATGAGCTAGTCAGGTGGCGACCAAGCTTGAGCCCTGAAATCCTGCCTTCCTGCTGAACTGGAACAAGATTTCCCTCTACCTGGGAAGAAACAAGCTGGAAAAGGCCTTTCCTGGCCTATGGGTGGGAGGGAGGCATCTACCATTCTAATAAGGAGCTGCCTCCAGTAATTACAGGTGAGACCATTCCACATACATTCCAGCTGGAACAGTTCAAGGTG
Source organism: Ateles fusciceps (assembly GCA_036589455.1). Classification (NCBI taxonomy): domain Eukaryota; kingdom Metazoa; phylum Chordata; class Mammalia; order Primates; family Atelidae; genus Ateles; species Ateles fusciceps. The sequence goes on along the minus strand of JAZHEH010000681.1, from coordinate 22,973,449 downwards.
CCTGGGAAAGATACATTCCAGCCGGAACTATTCAGGGTGCCTGGCAAAGGTATCAGTGCGGCAGGAGACGCGGACCTGCCTGGCTGACAGTCGGCCCTCCAGGCTTCTTTCCCCCACTTCCTGCTCAGGCCAAACACTTCCTAGGTCAACACCATCCCCTTCGTCGTACCTCGATGGGCTGCCATTCGCCCAGGACGAACGTGTGCAGCATGTTCACGTCGGGATCCTTGTGGAAGATGTTAGGCTTGGCGTGGTGCTGGAAGTGGCGATGATTCCACCAGTTGGCAGAGGCACCCTGTGGGGGAGAGAGGGGTTGGGATGAGCCATGCGGGCCACCAGGGAACTGAGCTCGCCTGTGACAGACCCTGCTCAGGACCAGTTCCCTGCACCTTCAACCCTTGGGGACAGCACCTCGGACCCCCATAAAGTCAGAATCCAGCCCTGCCATGACTGAGCTCGACTGAGCACGACTGAGAGATAAAGAGTCAAGTCACTTTATCTCTCTAGGCTTCGGTTTCCCCGATCATAAGACGATGATGGCAGATGAGGTGTGCTGCTGTGGGACCACGTGGTGAGCGCTCCAGCAGGTGTGGGGAGCTGGTCTCTGCCTCTCTGCCCCCAGGTGTCAAGCCAGGGCCGTGCAAGGTAAAGCCCGGGTTTCAGGGACAGTGAGAAGTGGTCCCTACTATGTGACCCAGAAATCTCCCTCTGGAGTGTATATCCAAGAGAAATGAAAACATGTCCATGCACAAATTCATAGAGGAGTGTTCATATCAGCATGCTTCAAAGGAGCCAAAAAAGCAAAAGCAACACAAGTGTCCACTGGCAGATGAGTGGATGAATGAAACGCGGATTGTCCACACAGCGGACTGTTGTTTGGCTGTGCCATAAACAGAACGAATCACTGACACTTGCCACAACGCGGATGAGCCTGCAAACGTGCAAAGAGAAGAAGCAGCCACAAAAGACCACGTATCGCATGATTCCAGCGACATGAAACACCCAGAGTAGGGAAGTCTATAGAGACAGAAAGATTAGCGGTTGTATAGGGCTAGGATTGGGGTGGGGGAGGGCGTGAGGGGGCTGGGGTGTGATGGCTAAGAGATGTGGGGTTTCTTTTGAGCCTCATGATGATGCTCGAAAATTGACTATGATGATGGTTGCATAAATCTGTGAATATACTAAAAGTCATTGATTTGTCTACTTTAAATGGGAAAACTGGCTGGGCACGGTGGCTCACCCCTGTTATCCCGGCACTTTGGGAGGCTGAGCTGGTGGATCACTGAAGGTCAGGAGTTCGAGACCAGCCTGGGCAACATGGTAAAACCCTGTCTCTACTAAAAATGCGAAAGTTAGCCGGGCGTAGTGACAAGTGCCTATAATCTCAGCTACTCCAGAGTCTGAGGCAGGAGAATCACTTGAACCCGGGAGGTGGAGGTTGCAATGAGCCGAGATCACACCACTGCACTCCAGCCTGAGCAAAAGAGCAAAACTCTGTCAAAAAAAAAAAAAAAGGTAGGGGGGGAGAACTGTATTTCAATAAAGTTTCAATAAAGCTTTTTTTTTTTTTTTTTGAGACAGAGTCTTGCTCTGTCGCCCAGGCTGGAGTGTAGTGGCACGGTCTTGGCTCACTGCAACCTCCACCTCCCGGGTTCAAGCGATTCTCCTGCTTCAGACTCCTGAGTAAGTGGGACTACAGGTGCATGCCACCATGCCCAGCTAATTTTTTGTATTTTTAGAAGAGACGAGGTTTCACCGTGTTAGCCAGGTTGGTCTCGATCTCCTGACCTAGTGATCGGCCCGCCTTGGCCTCCCAAAGTGCTGGGATTACAGGCGTGAGCCACTGCACTCGGCCAGAGCATTTTTAACAAACAAAAATAAAACAGATTACAAGTGGCCCCTGCTCTTGGAGAGTGCATTTGTGCCACTATGCTGAGGGTGGGTCCTCAGATTCACGTCACACCCCGAAGGCGGGAGGGAGGGCTTAACAAACAACCGCTAACATGAACCAGAAGAGTTTTCCTTCTTCTATCACTTAAACAGGATTCCATGAGACGTGACGCATAACATGGATATTTCTTTTGAGGCCACAGATTTCCATCCCCTCAGCTTAAGCTCTTGAGAGACACAGCCCTCAACAAAGTTGCCCAGCGACAGAGGAAAGAAAACATACTTTCCTGACCCTTCAGCATCACGACTATCCTAGTGAACTGTTGCCGGGTCAATGCTTTCAAGGGTCTGCAAAAAAGGCCACTCTGCTGGCTGGACCTGGTGGCTCACGCCTGTAATCCCAGCACTTTGGGAGGCTGAGGCAGTGGATCACGAGGTCAGGAGATCGAGACCATCCTGGTCAATATGGTGAAACCCCCGTCTCTACTAAAAATACAAAAGTTAGCTGGGTATGGTGGTGCGTGCCTGTAGTCCCGGCTACTCAGGAGGCTGAGGCAGAAGAATTACTTGAACAAGGGAGCCAGAGGTTGCAGTGAGCTGAGACGGCACCGCTGCACTCCAGTCTGAAGACAGAGTGAGACTCTGTCTTAAAAAAAAAAAAGTCCAATCTGCTAAACAAACGTTTTACTTGGAAGATGCTTTTGGCATAAGCACGGTCTATGGACACTAACAGCCATGGGTGGGAACAGCAATGGACAGCTATGACCTTTGCAGTGATCTCAGGCCCCTGGAAACAGGCAGGCCTCAAAACCCATGAGAGATAGAAAAAAAGTCAGAGAGTGAAAGCTTAGAGGCTTCACTCTGGGAGGCCGAGGCGGGTGGATCACTGGAGGTCAGGAGTTCGAGACCAGCCCGGCCAACATGGGGAAACCTCGTCTCTACTAAAACTACAAAAATTATCTGGGTGTGGTGGCAGGCACCTGTAATCTCAGCTACTCAGGAGTCTGAGACAGGAGAATCCTGTGACTCTGCGAAGCAGAGGCTGCAGCGAGCTGAGATTTCACCACTGCACTTTAGCCTGGGCGACAGAGCAAAACTGCATCTCAAAAAAAAAAAAAAAAACTTAGAGGCCTGAAGAATCAAATGACACATTTGTGTTTGTTGTTGAAAGGAACGAAGGCTGGGCACAGTGGCTCACGCCTGTAATCCCAGCACTTTGGGAGGTCAAGGCAGGCGGATCATCTGAGGCTGGGAGTTCGAGACCAGCCTGACCAACATGGTGAAACCCCGTCTCTACTAAAAATATAAAATTAACCAGGCATGGTGGCACACACCTGTAATCCCAACTACTTGGGAGGCTGAGGCAGGAGAATTGCTTGAACCCGGGAGGTAGAGGTTGTGGTGAGCCGAGATCACGCCACTGCACTCCAGCCTGGGCAACAAGAGTGAAACTCCATCTCAAAAAAAAAAAAAAAGGAACAAAATTCCTGGGAAAAACGAAATGGAAAAATCTCTGGCACAAACTGGAGAGGCAAGGCATGAAACAAGTAAGTGTTGAAGGATACCAACCCAGAGATGTTTGTTGAGCGAATAAATGGAGGAAAGCAAGATGGGCTGAGAACAAGGAGCCAGTGAGGTGGGGCAGTCCCCGGCTCTCCCTGGACTCAGGATGAGATGAAATGAAAGCAGTTTTTGTTCGTGCTACTGCTCTGCTGTGATTCTCTTCCACTCTTTGCAAGGCGAGGCCCTACTTGTCCTTCCGCGCACCTGGAAGCCCGTCCTGCCCCGGACCAGTGGCCAGTCCCATGTTCCCAGAATGTGGTCAGATGTCGCTTACCCTAAGCCAGCTGCTGTGCTCTGCCGCTGGCACAGTGACCTGTAATGGCGCCACTGCACACCAGCATGGGTGATAGAATGAGATGTTGTCTCTAAATAACCAAGAGTGATACTTGCTACAAATGTCACTAAATAACCTTGCTAGAGTTAGAGTGACAGAGAGACCAAACCCTTGTTCTCACGGAGCTTCGAGGGAGGGTCTGGTGTCATCACACCAAATTCAAACTGAGCTGGGACCAGGAAAGCTAAGTGTGCACTCCGTTAGAGAAGGTGGCCAGGCAGAGTGAGGGCTGCTTTCCCAGCAGAGGGAAGAGCCTAGGGGAGGCCCTGGGAGGGGAAGGGGGAGTGTGAAATGTTCCAGAAGCCAGAGGGAAGCTCCTTGGTATAACCGTAACCAGCAGTGCTGGGCGGAGCCATACCAGAGCCTGAGGCAAAAAAAAAAAAAGCAAGTGTACTCTTGGCTTTAACGGAAGCAAACTCATTGATAATATTTTCAAAGTCTGCTTTTTGCCTCACCTCGTTTTCAGTGAAAAGAATTGCTGAGTTTGATGATTTCTGTCAATCAAGTGAAGAGCTTAAATAATTTTTATTTTTATTTTTAATTTTTTGAGATGGAGTCTCATTCAGTCACCCAGGCTGAAGCGCAGTGGCACGATCTTGGCTCACTGCAACCTCCGCCTCCTGGGTTCAAGCGATTCTCCTGTCTCAGCCTCCCGAGCAGCTGGGATTACAGGCACACCACCTTGCCCAGCTAATTTTTGTATTTTTAGTAGAGACAGGGTTTTATCATGTTGCCCAGGCTGGTCTCGAACTCCTGACCTAAAGAGATACACCTGCCTCAGCCTCCCAAAGTGCTGGGATTACAGGCGTGAGCCATCACACCCAGCCGAGCAACCTCGTCCAGCCTTGACTAATTTTTAATTACATTCAATTTTAGTAAAAGTGTAAGTACTGTTTTGGCATTTACACTTAGACTGTTATGACTTCTAATACATCAGCTTCTAAATTGTTAAATATTTTTTCAACTACTTTAATGCTCTGGAAAAAAAATTAGCCATTAAAAAAATGACACACAAACACGTATAGAGGGGTGCGTGTTTTTCCATTTGCCTCAGTTGTCCTGATTGTTATTTAAAATTTTGATATTTTGCTCATTGTGGATTTTTTGCATCAATTTTGATTTTTTAAAAAACATATTGCAGGCCAGGCGTGGTGGCTCACGCTTGTAATCCCAGCACTCTGGGAGGCTTGAGGCAGGTGGACCACCTGAGGTCAGGAGTTCAAGACCAGCCTGACCAACACGGTGAAACCCTGTCTCTACTAAAAATACAAAAAAATTAGCTGGGCATGGTGGTGCACACCTATAATCCCAGCTACTTGAGAGGCTGAGGCAGGAGGATCATTTGAACCCAGAAGGCAGAGGTTGCAGTGAGCTGAGATCACGTCATCACGTCACTCTTTTTGCCCAGGCCTGGGCAACAAGAGTGAAACTCCATCTCAAAAAACAAAACCATATTGCATTAAAACATTGTTTATCTTGATGACTGAATTTGTCTGTTTTCCCCATAGATTTTACACCATAGGCAAGTGCCTCACCTCCTTTACCCCAGTCTAGGCCCTGGTGGCCTGAGATGAGGCTGCAGGAAGGCTGGTGATGTCCATCTCCAGATGGAGCACCCAGATGGCACTGGGCCTTCCAGCTTGCATTTATTTATTTAGTGACAGCATCTCACTCTGTCACCCATACTGGAGTGCAGTGGCACCATCACAGCTCACTGCAGCCTTAAAATCCCAGGCTCGAGTCATCCACCTGCCTCAGCCTCCCCAGTAGCTGGGACCACAGGCATGCACCACTACTCCCAGCTAATTTTTTAATTTTTAGTAGAGACAGGGTCTTGCTATACGGCCCAGGCTGGTCTCAAACTCCTGGCCTCAAGCGATCCTCTTGCCTTGACCTCCCAAAGCACTGAGGTTATAGGCGTGAGCCACTGGCACCTGGCCGATTTTATCCTAAGCACAATGCTGAACTACGAAAGAGTTTTACCCTCAAAATTATCTTTGTAAAAGATCACGCTCTGGAAGACATGTTCACTGGGTGTGACATGGGCTGAAGGCAAATAGAAGGTCAGGATGTGGAAAACTCCCACAAAATCCCATTATCAGCTGGGCTCATGTCTGTAATCCCAGCACTGTGGGAGGATGAGGTGAGCGGATTGTGAGGTCAGGAGTTCAAGACCATCCTGACCAATATGGTGAAACCCTGTCTCTACTAAAAATACAAAAATTGGCTGGGCATGGTGGTATGTGCCTGTAATCCCAGCTACTCAGGAAGCTGAGGCAGGAGAATCACTTGAACCCGGGAGGCAGATGTCGAAGTGAGCCAAGATCGTGCCATTGCACTCCAGCCTGGCGACAGAGCGAGACTCCATCTCAAAAAAAAAAAAAAAAAGAAAAAAATGCTATTAGTAGTGCAGCCAACAGTAAGGAAGGGGTCCCAGCCTCTCATAGCCCCTGGTAACCTACTCACAGATCCCTCCAGCTTGTGCTAAGACACCTGAGTTGGCAAGGCCCTGGAGGACCTCCCTGTAGCCAGTCCCCTTTTCCCCAGTGATGGGAAGAGACACAGACCTCTGAGATTTGCTTGCATGGCTGTGCACCTGCCGAGTGCTGGAGCCACTTTCAGGCAAGCTGTGACCTTGCCCTAGAACACCCCTGAGTGAGCCGCATGCCCATGTCCTTGGCCTGGTTCTGTGGCACAGCACCAAGGACACAGCCAGGAGGGGCTGGCGGGCCATGAGTGGAGCCCACGTGCCCAAGCCCAAGGACCCTGTTTGCTGTCATCCATGTTCTACATGGAGACCAGTCCTCCTCTGTCCTGGCCTCGTCTCCCGCCTGACGCAAGAGCCGTGCTCTGCGGCCCTTCAAGGACTGAGGGCCATTGGACAGGAAAGGTCCCCCCCCGCCCGGCCCCTGCCCAGAATCCAGAAGCATGACACAGCCCATCTTTGTTAAGTGTGTGGGGGCTCACATGGGTCAGGAGTTAAATGTTACTCTGCCATACTGAGGAGGGTTTGATCCAACAGAGGAGAGTATAAAATGAAACAAAGCACTCCACTATGTGCACCCTCTCCCTTTGCCCCTGAGATTCTGGACAGAGACCAGGTTCTCAGGCCGCTGCAGGCTCAGGGCCAGGCAAGCTGCTCGCTACGAAACTGGTGGCCAGCTCAGGGGTGGTTGGCCGCCGAAGGGACCTGCAGCTGGCAAGCCAAGGGTCCCACTGTGGTCTGGGTGGGAGAGGGGATAAGCTATACCCGACATGCAACTCCTCCCTCGCCAGGGTGTGGAGGGATGGAGTCTTTAGGACCCAGCTTTTCCCAGGAAGCGGGTACTGTTGCGTAGGGCTGGGATGGGGACATCTATTTCAGAGAGGAAGTTGGCAAAGACTCATTCCAGAACTGAGGAGATAAGACCTATCAGATCAAAACAAGGCCGCTGGCAATTCCAGCTTATCTTTCTACAAAGCGGCCAAGCCTCTGGTGTGCTCCTCCTCCGGGGGGAGGTGAGGGCGGAACTTCCTTGACTCCTGCCCTTGTAACCACAACAGTCCTTTGGCCCAGCTGATCGATCGTTCCATAGTTTGATGGCCGCTACCTGAGACCTCATAGGATGACATTTACTTTTCATACCCCACTTATTTCTAGAGAGTATTTAAAGTGGCTTAAGATAAAGCACTCATATATAACAGAAGGCTAAAATAAAGATAAAAGCTTGAACGCTATATGAGGAAGGAGAATGAGTACACCAAAAACACAGACTGAAGACAGCTGCTGCTTTGTACTTCCTGAGGGGGAAGAGAGGAACATAATGTATTTCTTTTCTTTTTTTTTTTTAGAGATAGGGTCTCACTATGTTGCCTAGGCTGGTCTCGAACTCCTGGGCTCAAGCAATTCTCCTGCCTCAGCCTCCCTGGTGGGTAGGATGACAGCTGTGCGCCACCACGCCCAGCACAATGTATTTAAGAGTTCACATCCCCGGTGAAAGGAAGAATACCAACTCATCAAAAGATACTGCTACTGGCCGGGCGCGGTGACTCATGCCTGCAATCCCAGCCCTTTGGGAGGCCGAGGAGGGCAGATCACGAGGTCAGAAGTGCGAGACCAGCCTGGCCAAAAGGGCAAAATCCCATCTCTACTAAAAATACAAAAATTAGCCAGACGTGGTGGCACATGCCTGTAATCCCAGCTACTCAGGAAGCCGAGGCAGGAGAATCGCTTGAACCCAGGAGGCATAGGTTGCAGTGAGCTGAGATTGTGTCATTGCACTCCAGCCTGGGTGACAAGAGCAAGACTCCGTTTCAAAAAAAAAAAAAAAATACTGCTACTTTACTCTTTACTGTCCCCAAATGAAAACGGATTTGTTAGATATGTCCTTAGCTAAGGAACATCAAACAATACAATCCACTGAGCAAACAGACAAAAATGGAGTGTGCCTGTCTTTATAACGAGTAATACACTGTGGTTTTGAGGATCGGACCTGATCCAGGGACAGGGCTCAAGAAGACAGCAGAATGGAGGGTCACCATGGCCCACGGCATAAGGCACCCATAGGCACACCTGCCTTGTCACCCTGTAGCCTCGGAGCACTGAGCAGAGAGGAGTCCTGGTCTCTTCGTCTCAACTGCTATCCAACAGGACAGATGCTCAAGGCTGCTGACATTTACCTTTAAGTGGCCAATGATGAATTTGTGGGCAATGTGGTTCCACGTGGATTTCCTGTAGACAGACAGGTGGCCATAATCGTGTTGCAGCCATCCAGCTTGGGCCTGGGGGAGAGAGGGTCACACACGCTGTCACAGCCTCAGCTAACAGGCACCAGGTCTCTGTCAGCTGGGAAGGGCGAGGGTGTCACGCCTCACCTGAGAGGTAGCAAGGACAAAGGCTGTGATGAAGGTAGGAATCCAGCCATTGCCAAAGTAAAAGATGGTGAACCATGCGATGCTCTCCAAGGCGATGATGTGGGCCAGGTTGAGGAGGAAGAACATGTGGTTGGTCTTGAACAGGTTCATGTCCTCAGCCGTCTTCCTCAGGACCCGGAAGTCCTCGGTGATCTGAGACTGTTGACCAAGAGCACAGGGAAAGGAGTCAGCCACCAGCCACCCTGGAGGGAACATACGTCTCGGGCTGATGTGTGAACGGCCAACCCACAACCCAGAAAAGCTGTGGCAAGAGGGGGACCAAGCCATGAGCCTCAACCCTGCAGGAGATCCTACAATGGCTGCTGTTATCCCATGCCCCGCACAGCCGTGGGGCCTGTGTATTTGTCACAGCTAGGTAAGAGTGACAGAGAAAGAATCTGACTCAAAAGTTTGCATTTTGTACACCCTGTGTTCATAGCAGCACTATTCACAACGGGAAAAAGGTAGAAACAGCCCAAAGATCTCATGACAGATGAAGGGATCAACAACACATGGTCTATCCATGCAATGGAATATTACTCAGCCTTGAAAAGGGAGGAAATTCTAACACATGTTACAACATAGGCGAACTTTGAAGACATCATGCTAAGGGAAACAGGCCAGTCACCGAAGGACAAATATTGTGTGATTCCATACACAGGAGGTCCTGGGAGAGGTCAAATTCAGAGACAGAAAGTAGAAGCATGGCTGCCAGGGCTGAGGGATGGGAGAATGAGGAGTGAGTGTTTAATGGGTGTGGAATTTCAGTTTGGGGAAGATGTAAACTGGATGGAGGTGATGGTTACATAACAATGTGAATGTGCTTATTTAATGTCACTGAACTGTACACTTCCAATGATTAAAACAGTTAACCACACTTTTTTTTAAAAAAAGAAAACTTTAATCCCAGCGCTTTGGGCAGCCGAGGCAGGCAGATCACCTGAGGTCAGGAGTTCAAAACCAGCCTGGCCAACATGGTGAGAACCTGTCTCTACTAAAAATACAAAAATTAGTCGGGCGTGGTGATGGGCGCATATAACCCCAGCTACTTGGGAGGCTGAGGCAGGAGAATCACTTGAACCCGAGAGGCAGAAGTTGCAGTGAGCCGAGATTGTGTCATTGCACTCCAGTCTGGGCAACAAGAGCAAAACTCCATTCAAAAAAAAAAAAAAAAAAGAAAGAAAGAAAAGAAAAAGAACACTTGCATTTTCCACCACCCAACAGAGCGCCACTTGCTTTGTGCACACTGTTGGATCTTGAGGGGTTGAGGTGGGGGAGACTCAAACTAGTGCAGGAGGAAGAGCTGAGGCAGGGAGGCGGGGGCTATGAGCCCCGGGCACATGGAGCCAGGGAGGCGAGGTGGAGTCAAGGAGGGCCCTGGGAACACAATGGCATTGCAAGGAAGAAGGGACTTGGGACAGGAGGCAGGGGCAGGGAGGGAGGTGGGGGAGAGTAGTTACCAGGAGGGGAGCGGTACCCACAGGGCATGACCAGGGTGTTACGAAGGGTGGTTTTGGTGGCACCTGGTGAGAGGAAGCCAGATCTGGGAGGCTGGGTGCTAAGTGGTGCAGGATCTGCAGCGAAAAGGGAGAGTGGTGGACAGAGTTGAGGAGCACGGCCAGGGAGGAGGCAGCTACAGGACAGGACCAGCAGAGCTGGGAAAGCTGCAGGCCAGGAGGTGCTGGGGCTGCCAGGGGGAGATGGACCCACTTGCAAAGTAGGCAGGAGGGGAACAAGCGTGGGTCGGGATGGGCTCAGGGCAGGCGATCTTGTGTGCCCTGGAGGGACAGGTGAGAGGAGGGACATTGGCCTCTAGGTGGCCTGCAGCTCATCAGGAAAGCCAGAGGCAATGAGGGAGGTAGGGGACTGGCCAAGAGTCCACGCCAGGAGAGAGCCTGGTCCTGACCTGGCTCTGCTAAGCAGAGGGGTCCAGCCCAGGCTGGCAACAAGAAGAGGAAGGGCTGACTGGCACCAGGGTGGCACTTCCCCAGGTCAGTCCAGTCTCCGCTCTGAACAGGAGGTTGGAGGAAGCTCAGAAGGAGCCATCCCATGGGGCAAGCAGGAGCCACTGTGTCCCGAGAGCAGAGTGAGTAACTGATCCAGCCACCTCGCTGGCACCAAGGCCCCACATGGCATCCAGGGCCCTGCCTGTGGTGACAGGGGAAGAATTTCCACAGTGCTAGCCTCAACCCTGGGGTCACAGTGGGCCTAGCCAGGGCCTAGCACAGACTTACATGTTCTGCCTGGGACAAGGCTGGGCCAGACGGGTGCAGGGAGGGGACAGGGATGGGTGCCCTCAGCCCCACAAAGGACTAGAGTAGAACCAGCAACTTCCCAGGAAGGAGACCTGGGCAGGGGAAGGTTGGGATGAAGGGGAGAAGGGGAGAGGGATAGCAAGTGGAATATCGGAGGCCCTCTGACACTGTACAATGCTCCACCATTTACATGGGGACTTCACTGTGGAATAAAACAGCCCATGAGACCTCAGGGGTTGCTATTTTCACACACTGCTGTCCTGGAAGCCCCACACCAAGCGGGGCATCTGACCCTCAGGTGATGAACAAACGACCAGGGAAAGGTCATTCTTTCTCAAAGAGGTGCTCCCAGACCACACACCCCAAAGCCATGCTGTCATCAAATGATATTCTCTTTTTCAGTGTTTCTGTCCTGTCTTTTTTTTTTTTTTTTTCAGATGGAGTTTCACTCTTTTTGCCCAGGCTAGAGTGCAATGGCATGATCTTGGCTCACCACAACCTCCGCCTCCCTGGTTCAAGCGATTTTCCTGCCTCAGCCTCCCGAGTAGCTGGGATTACAGGTGTGCGCCATCATGCCCAGCTATTTTGTATTTTTGGTAGAGATGGGGTTTCTCCATGTTGGTCAGGCTGGTCTCGAACTCCCGACCTCAGGTGATCCGCCCGCCTCAGCCTCCCACAGTGCTGGGATTACAGGCATGAGCCACCGTGCCTGGCCGTCCTGTCTTTCCCCTAGATTGTCATCTGGCAACTTTCTAGAAAGGGATGGAGGAGAAGGAAAATAATACTGGCCAGGAGACAGGGGACATCACTAGCTGTTGTCAAACCGCAGCTCCCTGGGAGGCTTTGAGATCCTCCCTGACCGAAAATGATCCACAGTGGCTCCTCCAGGACAAAGGCACCCCTGCCTCCGCCCCCAGTTACTGGTCCTGGGGCGAGGGGGACCCTCTCTCAGACTCCCAGCCACCCCCAGCCTTGTCTCCACCCCCCACGCAGGTTGCAAGCCCTACTCACGTTCTTGCCACGGTCCTGGCTGGGCTCCTCCGGGGCCAGCTCGCCAATCAGCAGGGGTTTCAAGAACTTGCGCACAAATTTCAGGTCAGGGTGGAAGGCATGGAAGACATCCTAGAGAGCAGAAGGCAGTGGTGAGCCTGAGACCTGACCTCTGTCTGCTCTCAGGCCCCAGGGAGGACAGTGCTCTCCAGAAGCCGCTCCGTCTGTGCACCCAGACACCAAACGGCGTCTCCTGTGATCTGGCCCCAAATGCTGTCTCCGGCATTTTTCCAGGACAGAGCCCTCAGTGTCCAACGTCAGTGGCAGTCGCCACCTGGGCTTCTGTGCTGGTGCAGGCTAAACTCCCCAGGGGTTTGTGGGTAGATGCACAGGCTGCCTTTGGGCAAGTCGGGGAATGGTGCCCCTCCAGGAAGGCGCACCAGGCTGCACAAACTGCGCCATCCTCCATCTCTTGTCGGTTCCTCACATACATGTCCAGGGTTATCAGTGAAAAGAACAAGACCGAATACTACCATGGCATTGGAAAGGTGCCGAGGAGATCACACAAACAAAAACTAAACACAGAATTATGTCAAAAGCACTCCCGAAAAAGCCTGGGAGGAGCTACACCATTATTATACATGTTAAGGTAGTTGGATTATACCTTGCTTTATTTTTGTTACTTTCCAAACTCTTAACACTGCTATAATGATACACATTTTCATCTTTTTTTCCCAATTATAAAGTAAAAATGTGCTGAGTTTTGGCAAAGTTAGAAAAAGCACAGCAGAATGAAGAGGAAAATAAATATGACCCAGAAAGTGATCACTCTTACTAATATTTCAGCACTTTTCCTTCCAGCTTTTTTCTGTACATATCATGCATATTACATGAATTATCTCATTAAAAATCTGGCATTTCTATTAGAGATGAGCCAGCACCATGCAATAGAATGTCCCGGTGGTGAACGCTTTTCTAATCTGCATCAAATCAAGCTCCCTGACATTGGTAGGGTTGAGGAACCAGCCAAACTTCACCATGAGAAACAGTCAGAAAAATCAGCGGAGCTGGGGAAAAAAATAAGGAAAGATGGTCTAGATTAAAAGAGTCTAAAATGATATAAAAACTGCAACTCTTGACCGGTCGCAGTGGCTCATGCCTGTAATCCCAGCACTTTGGGAAGCTGAGGCAGGAGGATCACTTGAGGCCAGGAGTTCAAGACCAGCCTGAGTAACATAGCGAAACCCCTGTCTCTACCAGAAATAAACAAAATTAGCCAGGCGTGGTGGCCTGCACCAACAACCCTGGTTACTCGGGAGGCTGAGGCAGGAAGATACAGTGAGCCTTGATGACACCACTGCACTTCAGCCTGGGCAACAGAGTGAGACCCTGTCTCAAAAAACAGACAGGTTGGGTACAGTGGCTCACGCCTGTAATCCCAATACTTTGGGAGGCCGAGGCAGGGGGGATCGCCTGAGGTTAGGAGTTTGAGATCAGCCTGGGCAACATGGTGAAATCCTGTCTCTACTAAAAATACAAAAATTAGCCAGGTATGCTGGTGCACAGGTATGTAGTCCCAACTACTCAGGAGGCTGAGGCACAAGAATCCCTTGAAATCAGGAGGCGGAGGTTGCAGTGAGCCGAGATTGTACCACTGTACTCCAGCCTGGGCAACAGAGTAAGACTCCGTCTCAAAAAACAAACAAACAAAAAAATCCTGCAATTCTTTACTCTGAAAGGCTCTCACTTAAAGGAAAAAAAAAAAGAGTTATACAAGGCTTTTTGGGGGACGAATGAGAAAAAGTGAACATGGACCAGATATCCGATTATATCAAGGAATTACTATTAATTTTCAGAAATGTGACAAAAGTACTGTGATTCTGTTAGAGCATCTCTTTCTTTTTCTTATGAAATAATGCAGACTTCAGGGATGTGATCACATAATCACGAAACTTATTTTCAAAAGCAAACTGCACACGTATAAAGAGGAAAAACGCAAATGTGGCAAAATGTTACAACTAGTGAATTTTGGTTGAGGATACGCAGGTGTTTGCTTATTCTTTCCACATTTCTGGATGTTGGGAAAATTTCAAAGTTAAAAAAGGGAGGAGGTGGAGAAACCACTGGCCACTCACGGAAATCTCTTCACCCCCCACACGTAAAGTTCTCCCGAGGGTAACGCCCAGTCTCCCATCATCTCCTCACTGCATCCCTGGCACCAGGTTCTTTGCTTGGTCTTCTATTTGTGTCTAGAACAGACTGACAAAGCAACACTTCGTGCAGGAGAAAACTGGGCCCACGGTTTTTTAAAAAAAATGTCTGTACCCCACTAGCAGACAGAAAAGGAATGGTAGCAGAGGATCAGGTCAAGCATATTTTCAGGGAAAAGACATGTGCTGTTTCAGGCCCCTGGGGGGGGCAGGCAGGACCGAGGCCCTGGGGGCAGGCAGGGAGGTGTCCCCTGGGGGCAGGCAGGGAGGAGGCCCCTGCAGGTAGGTAAGACGGAGGCCCTGGAGGAAGGCAGGACGGAGGCCCTGGGGGCAGGCAGGGAGGAGGCCCCTGGGGGCAGGCAGGGAGGAGGCCCTGGGGGCAGGCAGGGAGGAGGGCCGGGTTGCAGTGGTGACCAGCTTTGCCTTCTCTTGGTGGGGTGAGCCATCCCCCACCAGAGCCTCAGCCGCCTCTGCAAAATGAGCAAGGCCCTGGGAGAGGCCAGAGGAGCTGCCAAAGTCAGGGCCCAGGGCTGGGCCTGAAAAAGCCCCTTCATTGGTCCTCCTCACATCACGCCACGGCCTTTGAGAAATGAACAGGAAGTCCCTGGTAAGGCAGTTTCCTGAGAAGCAGCTGCAGTGGCTGATAACTAATGGATTCCTCTTGTTTCATTGAAAGGTAAGATTCAGTGGCTTGCAAATGCACTCATCTCCGCTACTGCTGCCTCCTGCGCGACCCCTGCGGTCCAGGTTCCAGCTCCAAGGGAGGCAGATGGGTGACAGAGCCCTTCCTGGCCCTTGGTTGCTCCTCAGCCATTTCCAGAGGGCCCCCGGGCAGCCTCACCTCCCTGAGGCCAGGGGTAACTGCTATGCGCCAGGCAGGGAGCCAGGAGTGTTACTCATGTTACTCCCTTAAGCCTCAAAGCCCAGCCCCTGAGATGAAGATCGGGGAGCACAGGAAGCAAAGTCCTGGGCTCCAAGTGGCAGAGCCAGGATCAAATCCAGGCCCATCTGCCTCTAGGGACTCCTTTCTCCTGTGCCACACACTTCCTGCTGTTCCAGAAAAACGAGCATTCGGCTGGATCGGCTCCTCGTCTGCGGTCAGTCTGGCAGATTTCCAAGCAGGCCTGGTATGGACCACCCGTGAACATGCCTCACTCCATTCCACACCAGGGCCGCCTCCATTCACAACTCAGCCTCACCATCACCTCCCAGAGGCTTCTCCCAACATCACATCTGAAAGAGCTCTGCCAACCCTGGGTCTTCCCTGGGTCGTTGCCCTGTTAGATTTTCTTCACAGCAGTCATCAAGGTTCATCATCAGACTGAGTGACATACCCACTTGTTTATGGCCTGTGTCCACCACTGGAACATAAGCCCCACTTGGGAAGGCCTATACCAATCCCGTTCGCTGCAATAACCCCAGTGCCGGCAACGGGGCCAGTTAAGGTGGCTCACGAGGAAATTAAGGGACCCAGGACCCCACAGCTGCACACACTCTGATCTCATCCTTTTCCACTGTGCAGTCATGATCAGACACTTGTCCTCTTCCATGTTTCATACAACTTGGCTTCTGCCTCTGGAACACCAGAAGCCTTCTTCGGTATCCCCCACACTGATGGTTGCTATAGCTGCCACCTGCTGAGGTGACATAGATACGCCACAGAGCCACGGGAATGGCTTGCATATATCAGCCACGAATCTTTACCAAACTTCATGAGGCAGGTCCTTTTTTAGAGATGAGAAACAAGGCGTAGGCTGGCAGAGCCACCTGCCCACCATCACACTCAGGGATGAAAGTTTGAGTCAGTGTGGCTACCTTGAGCGTTGCCTGCTGTTCATGCAAAGGCTTCCTTCAGCATGAGCGTCCTCCTCCTTGGGCATTGATCATTTCTGTGTGTGTCTCTCCCCTTCAAATTGCCATAAATGTGTCTCACACACTGGCAGAAGCTTCCCAGCGTCTGCCGGGTGCAGAAATGTCTGGCAGGTAGCAGGCAGACCAGGGCTCAAGGCAAGGCAGGGCCAACCCAAACACTGCCTTTGGAACAAGAATTGGAACCAGGCTCTATCCTCGCCTAACAGGAGAGAAGCCGGAGACTTTCCAGGAAGAGGACCCGGGACATGGGGAAGAGAAAGGAGAGGCAAACAGGTGGAGAAAGCAGAGCTGCACTCGCTCTAGCAGGGCAGGTGTGTGTGGGGTGGGGAGGTCAGAACATCCAGATTCCGAAGCGCATGTCACACTTCGCTCTTTGCCACTTCCTGCTTCTGTCATCGCCCAGCTCTGATGCCAGTCGACTTCTCCACAGGGACATTTTCCCTGCCCCTGTCCCACTCTGGGTACAACTCAGTTGCTTGCCATGCACTGAGCACCTGGTGCCAGGATGTGTTTATGGCTGTGCCCACATCCTCTGCAGAGCCAGGCTAATCTCTAATTGGATATTGCACAACTGGGCACTTCGCCCAGGACTTGGGAGGTGCAGGACGGGCAAGCTCAGGGCATACAGTGCGGTAGGCGGCAGCCCTGGGGGATCAGAACTCTATGGAACAAGTGCCCTAAGAGGGGAAGATACATAGGCGGGACTCTGGCATTCTCCGGTGGAAGTGAAGAGCAAGACAGGGATGCTGACTTCCTTTCTGCAGCAGGGAGAGGCAGGCAGGGCGAGAGCCCCTATGCTATATCCCCCTCCAGGGAAAGAAGGAATGGAGGCTGGTGGGGCAGCGATCTGTGGCCAGAGCCCCGCAGTGAGAGCCTCCCCCATAACACAGGGTCCATGCACTACCTGAAGGTAGAAAGGCAGTGCTGCACAGGAGACAGGCCCCTGCAAAGGCAACCTGGGCATGAAGGAATTAATACCAGTCGCCACTTTCATCTCAGAACTGGGGATGCTGAGACTACAGCCACAGGAATTGCACGGTTCCCCACCCAGATCTCAGCTGGGGAGATGGAGCTGCCTTCCAGGCTCGGGAATTCATAAAGCTGGGGCTGGAACCCAGGTCCCCTGCCTCTAAATACTACAACCCTCCTGCCCTGTCCAAAGGAGGCCAGAGCTCCACTTTTGATCTGTTGCCTTTTCACAAGAACAACATAGGAGCAGGTTGAAAGGTGGAACAAACCTCTGGTCTCTTCTCGCTTTCCCTTGATTCTAAGAGGTCACCAAGGCAGACCGGGCAGGAACAGTTGCTGAGACAAGGGCTGGGGCTGGGGGGCTGATGTCTAGAGGTAGAGGGTCCAGAGCCAAGCCCCAGCTGGAGAGAGAGTGAGGGGAGCACCTCCTGCAGCTTCAGGTCTCTGTCTGTGAATAATTCATCTTTGTGTCCCAGCCCAGCTCAGAGCCATGGAGACACTCAATGAATGTTTGATGAATTGTTGCTGAAGAGGGACAGTTCTGCAGTGATGGGACTGCTGTGAAAAAGCAGACACACCCTTAGGGCGCGGGTGAGGGTTCCTTTTGCCCACAGCAAGGCAAAGACAAGAGAAGTATCGCAGTACCAAAGGGAAGAGATCAGAGGTGGAAACAGGAAGAGAAGGAAGGTGAGCTGGGAGGGCGTGAGCTCAGATCCTGAGTTTAGGTCTGAGCACTGCTGCTTGAGCCAGCTTGATGCCTCAGAGCAATGAGCGATGCTGACTGGGCTGATCCAAGCACCAAGTGAAGCGATACGTATGAAGGTGCTTTGTAAGCTGCAAAAATCAAGGAAATTTTTTCTTTTTTTTTTTTTTAGAATAAAGACGGGGTTTCACCATGTTGGTCAGGATGGTCTTGAACTCCCGACCTCAGGTGATCCACCCGCCTTGGCCTCCAAAGTGCTTGGATTACAGGCGTGAGCCACGAGCCTGGCCAAGCAACTTTTATTATTAGAGGCAAGGCCAGGGTTCAACTTCTGTGGAAGGACCACGTAACAGTTGCCCCATTCTTTTGGGGAGACAGGTCCTGACTACCTGGTTACTCTCCTCCTCAGAAAAAAGAAAATGCCCTATTAAGATGCCTGATAGTCCCAAGAATGGCTTCCTTGACTTCCAACCTGTTTTCAGCCTTGCGTTGGGAAGACTGCACTGTGATGGGCTCAGAACATTGCCTGAGAATGTTCCAGGGAATCCAGCCTCTGTCTTTGGATCAGTCTCTCCCCAGACTGTGCCTGGTCCATAAATTCTCACTCCCCATGCTCTTGGGGGAGAAACCGTCTCCCCCAAGGGGCAAAGCCACTTGCTCAATAGCCTAGGCAAATGTCACTGGATCCCAGTAGCCTGTTCCTGCCTGTCTCTTTAGGTCCTCTTCCCACACGCCCCACCCACCCATGCCGCTCAAGGCCTTTTTCCAGCCTGGTCCTGGACACTTAAAAAAAAAAGAAAAAAACAAAGAGAACCCAGCTGCTCACTCCACCATCACCATCGTTCAACTGTATCTCCAGTTCATGTATTTCACGCCCCAAAAGTCTTACTTTAGAAGACAGGAAGCTTTGGGGACAGGGATTGTTTTTACGTCTTGCAACACCAAATAAAGCTAGCATAGATTTAAATTTTTTCTTCCAAATTCCTCTTTGCATACTTTCCATTCTAGCTGTTTCATAATCCTCGTTCTTATTCCCGTTTGCCTGATAACACCCCACTGAATTCATCTAGTGCTCACGGTTGCTTCGCTGCTTTGCCACAAATCAGTCTCGTTGAAACAGGTACAGGTGTACCTTACAGATGAGGAGAGGGGGGCTCAGTCAAGTGACAACACTCAGTGGATGAGCCTGGTAATGACATCTTCTTTCTTCATTTTCAGGTCTGTTTGCAGCCCAGGTTGGCTCCCACCCGAGCTTCTGAGAGTAAAAAAGCAACCAGCATCCAAGATGCCAGATTTATAGTCCATGAGAGTGATACAGAAAGCGCTGGAGCTGGACCAGAAATGAAGAGACTGTTACATTTTTATGAGACAGAGACGAGATCAGGGGAAGAGTTAGGCATCCTAGTCCTAACTCACAGGAGAGATGTGAGCACTGATTTTTGGAGGGAACTCAGTGTTAAGGTCAGTAAGCACTGAGAAACATTCAGAACAAGGATGAAATAATCAATCTGATATGGTAATTAAGCCGAAAAGGTTCAGGCAATTGCCAGACTGAGCGTTCACATAAGAAAATATGTTTAACAGGATGGAATAATCAGACCAAATCCATCAGATCTGACCTCTCCTTCCGGGAAACTTTTTGGCAAGGGCCTGGCAGGGCAGGAACCTTCTACAATTTACCTGTGAAATCAGAAACAAACCAGCCCAAATCCAGCAACATGTAGTGGAAAGACCCCTCCCTGCCCCAGGATCCAGAAGGTCTTTTACTTAGGAATTACCTTTACCCGACCTCCTCACTGGGTTGTGGAAAGGTCCAGGTGAGATAGCACTGAAGATATGTGAAACATACCCACCTAAGTTCTAAATAGCATCACAAACCCCCTGGCTTACGCAATGTCCACAAGCAGGTAAAACAGGATGGGGCTGAAAGCTGGCTTTCCCAATCTTAGGTAATCCCTGGTCCTGCTCCAACAGGCCACCTGTCCACTGACCAGCTTGGGTTATGGAGGCCTGGTCTGGCCTCCACCTAGGTCTGTCTCCATGAGATGCAAGAGGCGGGGAAGTCAAGGTCCGGCCTACACAGCTTGGAGGCAAACGCCCACAAACAGGCCCGCATCCTAGACGTCCAGGTGGAAGGATCTATGCCAAGTTTATCCCTCCTTTTCGCCTCTCCCTTCCCAATTTCACCTTCCCCAATTTCTCTATCCCATCAGACCTTTTTTACTATGCATCCAATTCACTACCACCAAGAGCTGCCCTTTCTTCCCTCCTTGACTGTTCTTTTCCCTCTAGCCCATTCGAATCCATGGGGTACCAGCTGAACCTTTGAAGAAATGCATGGATTTCGGACAGTGGGGCCGGGTGCGGGTAGGGGTGCGGTGTAATGAACTGAGCCACGCATTTGGGGTGGGTAAGGTGAACGGCCCTGGCTCCAGAGAGGCCCACTACCTTTAGGAGTGCAAGATGAGGAAAGGGCGTTCTTGGCAGGATTTAAAAACAGAGGGCCATTGAGTTGAACGCCCGAGAGTAACCTCAAGTGCAGATGGACCTGTTGCCCAGCCCGCCTAGTGCTGCTAAATCCACCGGCTCAAGGCCTCACTCGACCTGGGCTTTGCAAACTCCAGCCCGTTCTCCTTCCACCAATCCCCGACGCTGGTCTCCAAGAAGGCCGACCTGAGCTTAGGGTGAGTCTAGAATAATCCCTGGAGCGTGGGAACCCGAGCTACCGGGCGGTTTTTCCCAGGCGGCCATTGCGGGCCTTCTTAGACAAGAGTCCCAGCAGGAGCGAGTCCCGGCTGGGCTTTCCTTCTCCGCCACCTAGTCTGGATCGAGAGCGGGAGACAAGCGCTGAGTCCCACACCGGGCTGCCTGCGCTCCCGCTCCTTTCCCGCGGCCCGAAGGGGCGGCCATCTTCCACACTGGGGGCGCCAAAGCCGTCAGGCCAGAGCGCCCCCCTAGGGGAGTCCCTGGCTCCGGGCGAATCCTGCGGGAGGGGCGGACGCGTGGGTCCCGGCGCGCGCGGTAGATGCTGCCCCGTTCTCCACTGCTGGGACCTTCACCGCAGCGCTGCCTCCCGGGGTCCCAGATCTGGTGTCCACCCCAGTTGGCCTAGAGGAGGAGGAGGAGGATTGGGGCGGGGGGTACCCGAGCAATAGATGCACTTCTCCTTCCCTACAGGACGTCCCAAGCTCCATTCAGAGCCGGAGGTCTGTTTGGCGCCCGGGGGAGCCAGGGCTCCTGACTCCGCCTGCAGCAGAGAAGGGTGGCTGGGGCGCCCCCAGACCCTTACCGTTGCATCTTCTCCAGCGTAGTGCCCGATGACCCGTTGGCCCCCCGGGTGCCGGCTGGACCATTCGGTGATGTTGTAAACCTTGCGGTCAATGACCAGCCACTTGTCGGTGCGCAGGTTATGCTTCTGAATCTCCTCCCAGCTGAAGGTGGGCATCGTCGCCTCGCGCTCGGCGGCCCCCTCGCCCTGGTTCCCCCCCTTCCCCATGCTGCCTGAGGATCGTGACGCCCCGCGCCCTGCGGCCTCCCCGCGCTGGCTGCTCGCTGCACAGACAGCTGTCTCCCGGCCGGTGTGTGTAGCCCAGGCCCTCTTCGCTTTCGGCTTTTGTCTTCTCCTACTCCTCCTCCCACCGCGCCCCCTCCCCCAGCCTCCTCGCCCGCGCCTGAGAGAGTCCCTGCCTTCTCGGCGGAGGATCCCTGGCTTCCCAGTGCCCCCAAGCGGTCCCCTTCCTCCGCCCCTCCCTCAGCCCGCCCGCTGTGGACTTTTGCCTCCAGTAAAAACTCCCCCGGGAGCTCAGGGCCTCGACACCTCCTCCGCCCGCCCCTCCGGCTCCCCCCCGCCTCGGGTTCCGCATCCTCCCGCGTTCCCTGCAGCCCGGGTTTCCACAGTGATCAGCAGAGCGCCTGCACCAATCGGGTCGCGTCGCCCCGCCTGCCATTGGCCCAGGAGGATCTTTCGAAGGCCAGCGGGCTGGAGCGGCGGGTCCCCGGCTCCCCCGCCCTCCCGCGTGGAGTCGAGCCCTGCTGCGAGACCGGCTACGTGTCGGACCTCCTCCCTCCCCCCACGCTCCGGCCCCGGGCGCCGGAGGAAATCCCAGAGGAGAGCCGGGTGGGGGCACGATTGGGCTCCGCGAGCTCCCGGGCGCGTGCGCGCACGGCCGGCGCTCTAGGGGTTTGCACCTGATGCCCACACAAAGCGGGCGCGGTCACCCCGGTGCCAGCAAGCGGGCGGGCGGGCTGGGGACGCGAGCCTCGGGTCGAGGCACTCAACTCCAGGACCAGCTTGGCTAGATGACGCCCTTCCTTGGCGCGCGGCAGTCGAGACTCCAGTATCCCACATTGTCGGTGCCATCCACATTCTGGCGCCCTTCTGCAACCTCCCTGGAGACAGGAGCCGGCCTTCGGTTAGAGGGCTTTGAACCTTTTAATCAGACAATCTTAGAAAAGAATTGCGGAACCTCTGCTCGGCTTTCTTGGGCTGGGCGCCATGGCTGCGGTGAGGGGGAAGGGAGGGGTAAAAGAAAGGAAGGGGGCGACGAGGAACTGGCGCAGTCCTTGCCCTGGTCTCAGTAAGCTCAGTCTCGATGGGAGACGTGGAAGCAGACACACCATTGGGCAGTCATGTTGTACAGACTCCAGGAAATAAAGACTGCAGTATCAAAGGGATAAGGGGAGGGTTAGGTTTTTTAGGCGTGGGGTGAGGCAGGACCCCCAGACCCCAGCTGGATGGGGCGACTTAGTGGCCGGCGACCTGGGGAAATAGGCCTAGCTGCATCCGGAGGGCTGACGCGACACGTGGGAAGTAAGGATGAACAGAGCAGGTGGGATGCGGGAGCTTGGGGATCATTAGAGGAGTTATAGGGCCCTCGGATTTCAATGGGATTTACAGGACAGTGTGTGCTAGCATATCCTAATCACTAGATTCTCACTACAGGCTGGGAGGCAAATGGGACCCATTTTATTACATCTCACTTGAAAACGGAGAGCCTGAGATTAAGAGAGGTGGCCAAACGGGCCCCCTCCAGACATCACATGGAGGCAGGGATGGTGGGGGAGATCGCTCTGGCCAACCGGTGGGGTTGTACTGGCGGGCCAGATGGGGTCACTTTCCTGACATTCACACAGTCCCCAACCTCCCCCCACAGCATTTCCTGCTGGTGTCAGCCCTCAGCATCCTTCATTCACTCCACAAACTGCAGACATAAAGACAGCAGGACCTCTCTGCCTTTGAGTGGAAACAGACATCCCAAACAAAAGCCTCCCGTACAAGATAAGAGAGAATGAAGCAAGACCCCCGGAGAGTACGGTGACCTTGATACCTGTCAAAGGTTGACTCAAATAAAACCAAGAGCACTATTTTTTTCAAAAATGGATGAACACACCATATAGATAACTTTAATGAACATTTGTAAAAGACGTGGAGCTCAGAGCAGGGAGTGATATCTGAAAGGGAGAACCAGGGAGTATCTCAGAGGGGAGGCTTTGAAGGTTCAGGCCCTAAAAGGCAGCATGTATGGGTGGCCTGTGTGGGGTGGCTGAGAAGGGTGGAATGGCCAGGGCCTGGGGTCCCCAGCAGCTTCCAGCATAGCACTAGCCAGGGTAGGTCCTGAAAAAACATAAAAACATGTGTTGAAGACACAAATGGATGAATGCAGTTCGAGGAATGACTCCAGTGAGGCCAGCAGTAGACGGAGCTCGAATTGGGAAAAGCTCGAGCTGCCTCAGTAAGGGGGGAGAATGGAGGACTTGACTGTGATGGAGTCAGACATCTGTAAAGCAGGTGTGCTATGATCAGATCCATGGTGTGGAAAGAACTCTGGAGGCTGGGGCTGGGATGTAGGGGAGAAACTGGGGAACAGCGATGAGTTCAAAGATGAGGGCGGTGCTTGAGGAGAGGGGAGGGGAGGCCTGAATTAAGAGAGAACTTTAGGGGACTGACCCCACACCGGGCACTGCCGTGTGCCTCCCTGCCCTCTAATCTTTAAATTTTTTGTGCATATGGCATCTTGCTATGCTGCCCAAGCTTGTCTTGAACTCCTGCTTCTGTCTTATCTCTTGCTCTCTCTACGTGGAGAAACTGATGAGACTGTTTTCCCGGAGAAAACCCTATAGTGTCCATCCAACCCAAAGTCACTTAGGAAAAGGGGTGATCTCAGGGGGAACAAGGTTCCCATGGCTTCCTCCTGCCCCACAGAATCCCCCAAAAGCAGCACCAAGGACTGCAGCTTCCTGGGGACCTTGCCAGGACCTTGTTGTGATCATTGTACTGTACTTGATCAGGGACAAAGGAGACCAGCCTGGGTGGCTTAGAGCCCAGACGCTTTCAGGCAGCCAAGTGGGTAAAAGGCTGGGCCGGGTGGGGAGGTGCTTTGGGAGACGGGGCCTGGAGGGCTGGAGCCCATGCTACCAATCCCCACTGAATGGGTGAGGGAGGCTTTCCATCTTGTCCTCACAAGGAGTCTGAGGTCTGCTGGGAGACTCGCAGGGTCTTAGGAGCAGAGACTGGCTAATCAGAGGGAGAGTGAAAGTGAAAGGCATCCTTCAGCCATCCAGCAGCCAGAAGGGCCACGAGAGGGCCTGTGACACTGACATGAGCACCTGGCAGGCAAAGGACCAACAGAACACCTTTCCTGGCCTCTTCCATCTCTTCCTTCCCTTGGTTGATAAGTAATCTTTATCAATCAATCTTTTTTTTTCCTTTAAAAAAAATTTTTTTTTAAATAAAGGTGGAGTTTCACCATGATGGTCAGGCTGGTCTTGAACTCCTGACCTCAGGTGTTCCACCCACCTCGGCCTCCCAAAGTGCTAGGATTACAGGCGTGAGCCACCGCGCCCAGCCTATCAACCAATCTTTAAAACATCTAAGTTGCATCTTTCTCCAGCCATCATCCCTATTTTTCATGGTCCATTCATTGTCAAATTTTGTGAAAATTTCTCTCTCTGGGTCCATTTATTTTTCTTTCTTTCCTTCCTTCCTTCCTTCATTCCTTCCTTCTTTTCAAGGCAGGATCTTCTCTGTCCCCCAGGGTGAGGGCAGTAGCACAATCACGGCTCACTGCAGACTCAACTTCCCAGGCTCAAGCCATCGTCCCCACCTCAGCTTCCCTAGTAGCTGGGACTGCAGGCATGCACCATCATGCCTGGTTAATTTTCTAAGTTTTTGTAGAGATGGGGGTCTCACTATGTTGCCCAGGCTGGTGTTGAACTTTTGGACTCAAACCTCCCACCTTGATCTCCCAAAGTGTTGGGATTACAGGCGTGAGCCACTGTGCCTGGCCTCTGGGCCTACTTTCTGTCTCAACCATTTATCAGATCATTGCAACCTTCTCTGATTCTAATAGTGAAGATAATGATCCTTCTGACTGGCTTATCAATCAGGGTGTGCGAAGGACTTTTAAATAATGGACAAAAGCATTTGCATGCTATCTGTGGCTGAGGAAGCATTCAGTAGGTGGTGATTCTTATCCTTCTTCCTCCTGGCCTCATCCTCATGACAAGGCATAAGGTAGGTAATGTTACTCTGACTTTCCAGATGAAGACACTGGCGCTCATGGAGATGAGTCTGGCCCCTCCATCTGCCCATCATCGATCCAGTCTTGGAACACAAACTCCAGACCCTGAAGGCAGCCCTCTTGGCCTGTTCCCATCAAGCCTCCTGGAACCCTCTCTGAAAGGTCAGCAAGTCCAGCCGTGCCTTCTCAAACCTCTTCAAGGCATCCACCACCTGATGTCCTGAAATGCCATGCTTTTGGATTCTCTGACAATGCACAGTCCCCAGTCTGCTGCTGGACCACCCTCTTCCTGCCTCCTCCACTTGTTTCTTTTCCTCCACCTCCTCCCCCTCCAAATGCTCTGGGCCCTTGGCTCACTCCGTGTTTTCTCCTTAGGGGATATGACTGCATCTGGGATATGACTGTGGCTCAAGTGGACATCCACAGCCCTTTCCCAGAGCCAGAGTACATTTCCAGTCAGCTCTTGCACATGCAAAACTGAGCCTCCTCCTAGCAGCTCAAAGACAACACAGCCTTCTCGGGGCGAGGGAGAGGTCGCACCAGATGTGCTCTCGGACCTATCCAGGTCTAACCCTCACTGTTTCTGGCCCCAAACTGACGTCATCATCATCCCTTCCAAAAACCAGCCCTTCCTTTTAACTCCTTCATTTCTATTCCTGGTACCGCTGTTCCTCCTGTGACTTGGTCTCAGAATTCCAGAACGTCTTTTGCTGCTTCTCATCTCCCGCCTCCCGCCCTTGAAAAAAAATTGTCATGTTCAGCAGATTGTACCCCCAATGGTGTTTTCTTCTGCCTCCGCTGCCGCCTGCACTGGCCGAGGCTCCCTGACAGCTAGTGGTTGCACCCACTGCTGCAGGGTCATCTTACTGAGGCCAGAACTCACTGCCCCCAAATTTTCAATGGTTCCTTGTGGCCTAGAGACTCAGTAGGGATGGGGGAGGAAGGAAACGCACTGGAGGAGAGCCGTGGAAGCAGTGGCACCGTTTCTGCCCCCTCCCTGCTGGCTCCTAAAGGCCCCTTGGGGAAAGAGCCCTGGAATAGAAACCCAAAGACGTATACCCTAGTCCTGGCTCTGCAGCCACCCAGCTTTGAAATCCGTTTCACGTCCGGTCAGATCAGATGATTAGATTGGATGCTAAGTTTCGGCCAGCTCCAACATCATAAATGTGCGTGGATGTCGTATCTATAGATAGGTGTGAGCATCATTGAACTTGCATCATACCAATTTTAAAAGTGCTTTTTCTATCAGTTATTTCAAATGATTGTCACGACAGCCCTTTGAGGCAAGCAGGATGTGTATGTATCGCTTTTTTACAAATTGGGAAACTGAGCATTGAACAGGTTAAATGAGTAGCTGGAAGTAATCCTAGTTAGAGAACAGAGTATACTTTGGAATCAGACCTAAAAAGTCAACCTCCAGTGACTTAACTTTGCAGAGCTTCAATTTCCCTGATGTAAAATGACGCTCATCAAGTAGTGCCCACTTCTCGTATGTTGCCTCCTTTGGGTCACACCACGTTTGGGCACCAGCAGTGAGAGTCAGCCATGCCGCAAATCAAAGGCTGGGAGGTAGGGGCTGGATGCTAGCTTGCTAAGACCCTGAGAGGGTCTCTCAACCTGAGACCCTCAACCCAAGAGGGTCTCTCAACACTACCTCAAGCAAATCATGGCCTCCTAATGCTGTGTCGCTTGGCAAACACTAAGGTGAGAGGAGGGGACCCAGATACAGCAAAGGGGGGATCACAGCGGGATCCCCCCAGGATCTGGACTCTGAGACCCTGTGGAGCTCTTTGACCCAGGGGAGCTTCGCCCTCAAATGCTGGCATTTGCTGTGGTGTTGGATCAGGTCTTATCATGCATATTTGTCTTGGCTGTTATCACTAAGGCACTTACCTCAGCTCTGAGAGAGGACAGATGCTTTTGGAGTTGAAGTTGGCATATGGCCAACTTTGAGAGGCTGGGGAGGGGCAGAGGAGGCACTACCAAGACAAGAGAGCCTGTGGCAGCCACGGGGGCAGCACTGAAGCAGACGAGGAATATGGTCGAGGTGCTGGCCGGGCAGGAGCCCTCAGAAATACACAGTCGGCGGCACGGGCTAAGAGGCCACAGGGTAGGAGTGCTCTACCTTGGGGCAGAGAGCAGCCTGGTAACTCTCTGGCTTGACCTTAAGTCAAGGAAACTGAGGCCCAGAGATTGGCTTATCCAAAGTCACACAGTGGGAAATCTGAGAGGTTTCCTATTTCTAAGACTAGGATGGTCTAAGGGTCTGGATCACCGAAAACACATAAAAATCCTTGATAAAATATAAAAAGCATCACTGAAATGCAGCAGTCATGAATTGCTTCATCTGTGCAAAAGTTTATCAGATTTGGTTGACCTGTCCCTGTGCTAACGAGCAGTATCCCTCACCTTTGGGTCTTGTCCCCGGGGGTGATGACACCCTACCCTAGCACCACCACTTAATGTCATCTCCATCTGAAGGCCAAGTGGAGCAGGGGCAACCAGACGACAGCACACTGTGGTAAGAAGGACGCCGCATGGGGACAGGCTAGGCTCAAGTTCATTGCCCTCGTTTGCCTGCTTGGCTCTTTTCTTTCTTGTAAATAAAATGGTTTTGAGTAGATAGCCTCTTAATTCCTCTCTCATCTGTGATTCTGCTTTCTCCAAGGGTGGTAGGTTGCTTCAAGCTCAAGGCTTAGGCTGTCAGCGTGCGCTCCAGTGCTGGCTTCTAGAAGGAATCTCCTGCAGTCTGGAGGTCTCTGAGTCATCTGGGAATGCTGTCTGGACTGGTACCGGCAGACTGGCAAACACTAGAGAGCTTCCTGCTTGCAGAAGTCTGTCCCAGAGTAAAAGACGCTTCTGGTCTCATCTCTCCTCACCTCCTGTCCCTAGCCCTGACCCTGAGTGTGGCACAGGGAGGGGCTTCCTTATCCATCTCTGCCATTGCTCTAAGCCCTCAGAGTCAAACCTACACTTCTCACACCCTCAAATAGATCCCCAGATCTGCCAAGTCAACTCCTTGCGCTAATCGTCTCAAAAGTGTATTTCCCCCTTACCAGCCCTAGGCACTGCCCAGGTTCAACCATCTGCATGTTCCTGCCAGAGTTCTGCACCCAGAATTGAAGAACCTTGGTGGTCTGGCGCCTACCTGACTTTCCTGGCTCTTTTCTTTCCTCCAGTCATCCTTCCCTCCGGCCATGCATGGTAGCTCACGGTTTCCCATGCATGGCCACAGTCTGCCAGTCCTCCTGGCTCTTGGTCCGTGCTCATCTCCCGGCCAAAGTGCCCTTCCCCCACCTTGGCTGCCTGCAACTCCTCCTCTACCTTAAGATCCAGCTGGTGATTGGCCTCCACTGTGGCGAAGTCAAAGCACTTTTTTTTTCGAGATGGAATCTCATTCTGTTGCCCAGGCTGGAGTGCTGTGGTGCGATCTCAGCTCACTGCAACCTCCGCCTCCTGGGTTCAAGCAATTCTTCTGCCTCAGCCTCCTAAGCAGCTGGGATTACAGGTACACATCACCATGTCAGGCTAATTTTTGTATTTTTGGTAGAGACAGAGTTTCACCATGTTGGTCAGGCTGGTCTTGAACTCCTGACTTTGTGATCTACCCGCCTCAGCCCCCCAAAGTGCCGGGATTACAAGTATGAGCCACCGCACCCAGCCGCACTTCTTCTATACATGGCATCAAAATATGTGTGCATCTCCCTCCACCAGCCAGCCGGTAAGTTCCCTGTGAGAAGAGGCTGAGTCTGATCAGCGTGGAGTCCTTGGTGTGGACCACGTGCTGGATGCACATTAAACATTTGTGGAATTCAACTCCAGAGAGAGATCTGGGGAAAGTCTGAGCAAGGGGCCTCACACCTGAGCAGTGGATGCGTCCTGCGTTGTGACCCTGTGGCTGGGCTGAGCTTCCAGGCTCTGGGAGTAAACGCGGTGCAGTGGTGTTGTGGAAAGTTATGCCCTCGGGTTAAAAGAGCCCCCTCCAACCACCCCACACACATTCCAGCTTTGCCTGTCAACGGCTTACTGCATGCCCCAGGACAAGTCACTTTATTCATTCATTGGTATATTTGTTCAGCATTTAATGGGCATTGTGGTGGCTTTGTAGTGTCCACTTAGCTAAGCTGAACTACATTGCCCAGAATTCCCTTGCCTAGAGGGTCGTGGGTTGGCGGAGGGGTGTAGGAGAGAAATGTTCACAAGATTTGGAAAGTGGAAGGACAGCACAGCCGTTTTTGCTCTGATCTGAGGCTGTGCAGGGCAGGCGCGCAGCACCTCCCCCAAACTGTTGCTGAATGCTGGCTTATCGTGTTGACCCAGAGCAGCTGCAGGCCCACGGGTCATCCAGCTCCTGGACGAGTTGTGCGGCTCTGGAATGAAGATCCGCAGTTTGTCCCTCAGGGCCCTGGCATCATGGAGACTGCAGGCAGTGAGAGCCAGATGCCGTTCCAGTTTTTTCTTTATCTTTCCCGATTCACATCCAGCCTCTCTCCCTGAGCTGGCCCAGCTGACCTCAGGCCCAGCAGAGACACAGCGATAACCCCTTACACAGACCAACCAACCATCTCCCACCATCAAGGAGTTCTGACCCCTGGATAAACCCCTTATTCTCTATGGCTCACTGGAGCTCGGCTTCTGATGGAACCGAAGTGGATCCTCTGTGACAGGCACCCTCCTCGTTCATGGAGATGGGAAAATAAGCAAGGCGTCACCCCGCTGGGGCTCGGGTTTCTCATTTTTACAGGAGGGTGGAGGGGCAGCTGGTTGATCTGTAAGGTTCCCAACTGCTCTGTCAAGGGTGTGGTTGGACAAGCCCCCAAGTGAAAGGCACATGGAGCCACTGTCTGCACACCCATGGCTCAGGAAACCGCTGCTCCTGGGACAGAACACCAAGAGTCAAGAAGCCACCCAGAGGCCAGGTGCAGCGCCTCACACCTGTAATCCCAGCACTTGGGGAGGCTGAGGTGGGCAGATCACCTGAGGTCAGGAGTTCCAGACCAGTCTGACCAACATGGTGAAACCCTACCTGTACTACAAATACAAAATTTAGCTAGGTGTGGTGGCAGGCGCCTCTAATCCCAGCTACTCAGGAGGCTGAGGCAGGAGAATCACCTGAACCTGGGAGGCAGAGGTTGCAGTGAGATCACACCGCTTCACCTGCACTCCAGCCTGGGCAGCAAAGTGAGATTCCATCTCAAAAAAAAAAAAAAAAAAAAGCCACCAGGAGCCAGGCTTTGATGACCTTGAGGCTGTGTCTGCCCCAGGACTAAAGAGAGACCTATGGGCTCTGACCACCAGTTAGTTTAGCCGAACAATCGATTGTTATTTTTCTTTCCATTAATCCTGAGGTCAAAGACCTTCCATGCTCCATGCAGGAAGCGGGAGGTTTGCAACCTCTATATTGTGCTTTTTAAAACTCTATCAGTAGGGAAGGAATAGCTTATTAACAAAAATCCAATCTGTCACAGATGGACACTTTCTTAAAATACAACGAAAATGAATCATTAGAAAAGTAAAATGGAAAAAAAATACCTGAACCCAGATTTTTTTTTTTCAGACAGAGTTTTGCTCTTGTCTCCCAGGATGGAGTGCAGTGGTGCGATCTTGGCTAACTGCAACCTCCACCTCCCAGGTTCAAGCGATACTCCTGCCTCAGTCTCCCAAGTAGCTGGGATTACAGGCGTGTGCCACCAAACCCGGTTAATTTTGTATTTTTAGTAGAGGCAGGGTTTCACCGTGTTGGCTAGGCTGATCTCCAACTCCTAACCTCAGGTGATCCACCAGCCTTGGCCTCCCAAAGTGCACACCGATGGCTTAGGAAACTGCTATTCCTGGCACAGAACACAAAGAGTCAAGAAATCAAGAAGGCACCTGGAGGCCAGGCACGGTGACTCACACCTGTAATCTCAGCACTTTGGGAGGCCGAGGTGGGCAGATCAACTGAGGTCAGGAGTTCCAGACCAGCCTGGCCAATATGATGAAATCCTATCTCTACTAAAAATACAAAAATTAGGCGTGGTGGCGTGAGCCACTGTGACCAGCCTCAGAGTTTTTTTTTTAAATTAGAGCTAATAGGCATTAAATTACACCATGAAATCGCTAGAAACATTTCTAACTGCTTACTCTCAGTTCTTGCACTTACCTCATCACGAACTGGTCACTGACAATCTGTGGAAAGTGCTGATGTGTGGACAACTCCAAGTAGGACACCCAGGGGGCAGGCCTGGCTCCCTCACGTGCAGGCACTGCTGGCGAGGTTTCTTGCATTCTGGTGCAGAATGAAGAACATAGGCCTTGAAGCCTCTCACCCTGCGACCTTGCTCCAAGACCAAACCTCTCTGGGTCTCCAGTTAGGCATCTGCAAAGTAGGGCACAGGTGGACCGCTGGTGATGTAAGTGACAGCACATTGTACATGCTTTCCATCACGTGGTGGAGACCAGCCAAATCTGTGCTGGGAGCTGGCTGTGGCTGCTGATTGGTGGTTGGTAAAGGGGCTCTGCAAGGAGCAGATTCTGGGAGCCCCAGGAGCGGGGACGAAGAAGGATCATTGTCATTTGTCTCTGAGACTAAGGAAGGCCACCCCGTGCTTTCTCCAGGTCCGTAGACACAGAAGGGGACAGAGCGGAGAAGGGGAATGCACCTCCTTTCTGGGAGGCGCACAGCACCGTTTGGGGCAGTGAGGTCTACAGGAACCTAGTGCCTTTAGCTCTCCAAAGCTTCTGCTACTTTGGGAGTGTGGATAGGCTGGGAAGAATGGGGGCCTCTGCAGTGCTTGCTAGTGGGGGCAGCAGTGAGGTACATTCTTAAAGGAGACCACAGTGGGCATGTTGGTGAGCCCAGATGAGATACTCCCTGCAGGCCCCTGTTATAACTGGGGGAGCTTTAAACTATAGTTTGCCTTCTCAACAGGGTAATATCACCCCCAGAGGGGCGAAAAAGTCTTGTTCTTTTAATATGTAGAACACAGCTGGGCGCGGTGGCTCACACCTGTAATCTCAGCACTTTGGGAGGCCAAGGCGGATGGATCACATGTGGTCAGGAGTTCAAGACCAGACTGACCAACCTGGTGAAACCTCGTCTCTACTAAAGATACAAAAATTAGCTGGGTGTGGTGGCACTCGCCTGTAATCCCAGCTACTCAGGAGGCTGAGGCAGGAGAATCACTTGAACCCAGGAGGTGGAGGTTGCAGTGAGCTGAGATCCCGTCACTGCACTCCAGCCTGGGCAACAGAGCAAGACTCCATCTCAAAAACAAAACAAAACAAACACACACACACACACACACACACACACACACACACACACAGATACGCATACAATATGTAAACCGATATATGGCATATCTGTGGCTATAACATTTCAAAGAGAGTGGTTGCAATTACTGAGGAAAATGTCTTAAATGCCCCTTAGGGGTACAGTAATGGAAAAAATGTTTAGACACACTCATCTAGAAGGCCTAAAGTCCTGCTCTTTGAAATTCATTCACAGGTGCCATTGTGAGCTCACTGGCTCCCTCCTTCCCTGGGCTGCAAACAGGGACACCACAGGAGTCTGCAGTCTCTCCCCCTGCCCGCTGTGCTTCTGTACCAGGCTGGTCTCTTCCAAAGCCCTGATCTGTCCACAGGTTGCTCCTCAGCTTATCTCTGAGACATCTGAAGAAGCTGCAAGTTCATTTCAGGCGCTGAATGAGAGGCTCCGGGAGGTCTGGTGCAGACTGTGTTTAGCCCTAATGAGCAAATCCCTCCTCTGATCGTGCCAGCTTTCAGAACAGTACTCTAAGCCTGTGGCTATTCTGGACACAATCACTGAATGGGGAGCTCTTCCCTTCCTGGTCCCTGCCTCAGTGGTCCATGAAGAGAGCCTGGCAGCCGTAGCACCAGCAACCTTCCTTTCCCTCCCCACCTCTCTTGTAACCTCCTGATAATCCCCCGGCTTCCACGCTTAGCCTGCTGCATTCAGCTTGGGGGACCTCAACATACAGGTTGGGTCCTGTCATTTCCCAGCTTAAAACTTTCCTGTTGTACTGAGGATACTTCTAATGCCTCAGGTCAAGGCTGCTTGCTGGTTTTGAAAAGAGGTTCTTTCCTGTTTCATGGACCTTGCCCAAACAGTTGCCTCTGCCTAAAATGTCCCTCCTCTCCTCCAACTCATATCTGACTCAAAAGTCTTATCTAAGGTGAGTTTTCCCTAACTGCTTTTTATTTTAATAAAACGGACAACTTTTTATTTTCCGCCACTCTGTTCTCTTCATACATATGTTTGTTTGCTGATGGATTTATTGTCTTTCTTCCCACTGGAAAGGCTGGAAACTTCCTGAGGCCAGAACCTGGTCCACCTTGCTCGCTGCTATATACTCAGCCCCATCCAGAGAGCGCAGCACATAGTAGCCATTTAATAATTATTGGTTGGGTGAGTGAATGTATGCATGAGCAAGCGTGCTGCAGGAAGGAGTGGGCTGGTGCCAACATACATGGGAATGATCAAGGAACTGGAAGACTGTCTCACACTGGGCCTGCCACCCACATCCAAACCCCAGCACTGCTATTAAGGATCCACATGGGCCAGTGACAAGAGGGGGCTGAGGTCAGAGAGGGTGCAGCCCAGTATCTTCCAAGGTATAGGATCGAGGGACCCTGGAGGGCTTCATATTTTTTTCTAATCCACAAAGCCTACTGGAAATTAACTCTGAGGTTAATTTCAAGTGTCTACCACCTCCTTGGTACACCTGCTCTATAAGCAGGTAAGAGGGTGCTTCCTCCTCTGCCTGCCCTAGTGAATATGGCCCAAAGTCTGGACAGAAGGGAAGAGAAGGCTTAGTCACCACTTTTGCAGTGCCAGCAATGCGAGCCACACTGATACGTTTCTAGTGTGCTTTTTACTTTCAAGGAATTAGCATGACTTCTATACAATTTCCATGAAAAATGTCTTCTCCACCTGACTCCACCATGCTAATTCATTGTGCTATTTGTAACACCAGTGGGTTTGTATTTTCAAGGAATTGTCATGTCTCTAATCTCCCCCGATTCAGTTAGCTTAATCATCCAGGCTGTGCTCTGAGGAAGAAAATAGAAAGAAAGAATGTCAAATAACTAGCGTATAGTAGAACTGTGCTTTTGCGTATTTTATCTCACTGATCAGTCACTACCTGAGAAGTAGGTTGTATTATTTCCATTTTTCATAAGAGATAACATAGACTTGGGGACAATAAGTCATTTCTAAAAAACCACAAAGGTATTAACTGAAATGCCATTAAGAGTTTTTCAAAAGAATAGGTTGTATTTTTCTGTCTTAAGGATATAAGATAAAAGATTTGGATTAAATGTTACATCCGCTGCACAATCTATGACCAAGAGAGATTTCCTTAGAGAAGACTGAACGTTAACAAAATCAGATGACGTCTGTTTATCAGCCAGCAAATGAGTATTGGGAGATCTTGAGTGCAGGGAAGTGAGATTAGAGATATTTCTGTGACACAGAATGAAAACCTCACTGGACCAGGAGGCCTGAGTTCAGCTCCGGTCTCATTTTTCACACACGATGTACCTTTCACTATCCCCTTCACCTCTCTGAGCCTCAATTTCTTCAACAATAAAACAAAGAGGTTGAACTATATGTCACTTACAAAGTTCCTTCTTGCTTGAATGTTCTATGAGTGAATTATTCATCTTCTCTAAGACTCACTTCATCCTTCCTGGACACATCAGCATGTTTCCTGAATTCTTTTCTGACAATCATTACCATGTTTCCTGATGGCAAGTTATGAAAATTCAAGGTCCCCCATTCCCCTCTCCAGCAAATGAGTATTACCTCCACAGCCAGTATTCTTTCTTTCATGTTATTCAGATTTCACTGGCTCCCATTCAGCCTGCCTCCCCTTTCCTGCTGCTATCATGCTGGTCCAGGTTGCAGTTGCTTTCCAACTGGTGTCTCCCTCAGTGTCAGCTTTGGTCCAGCCTGTGGATGCCACCAGACTGATCTCATTAAGAGACCACAACAAAACTGTTCTCTTTGTTCTAAACTCTCAGTGACATCTCTGAAGCCAAGGCCCTGCCCTCCAACCCCTCCCAAGTCTGGTCCCAACCCATCCTCTGTGCCTCTTAACTAACCCCTTGGAAACATGGCCTCTCCTGGCCTCTTTCCTTGTCCCTAAAAAAATGGAGAGTAGGCCGGGCAACGTGGCTGATGCCTGTAACCTCAGCACTTTGGGAGGCTGAGGCGGGTGGATCACAAGGTCAGGAGTTAGAGACCAGCCTGGTCACTGTGGCGAAACCCCGTCTCTACCAAAAATACAAAAATTAGCCAGGCGTGGTGGCGGGCACCTGTAGTCCCAGCTACTTGGGAGGCTGATGCAAGAGAATCGCTTGAACCCAGGAGATGGAGGTTGCAGTGAGCCAAGATCATGCCACTGCACTACAGCCTAGGTGACAGAGCAAGACTCCGTCTCCAAAAAGAAAAAAAAAAAATGGAGAGTAGATAAAGTCCTGCTCAAAGTCTCCTTTGATTGAGAATTCCCTAACGCTACCATGGCCAGGCTCTCATTTATCAGCGGCCCCTAGCGTTTCCAGCTTCTGCCTGCCTACTGCTCTGTCTGGAATGTCTTGGTAGAAACTGAGAATGTGACTTGTAGAGAGAGTGGAAGTTCTCGGCCCATGATCTGGGCTAGTTCTATGGTTCTGGGCATGGGATTTAACTTCCTAAGCCTGTCTCTTCAATTGTGAAAAAGGGGAAGTCATCCTTTTCCTGTCTCCCTTACAGATTTGTCGAGAAGATCAAATGAAGGAATGACTATTAAAGTCATGCTTCCTTCTTTCCTTCCAAAACCATCAATGCCTTGCACCAGACGCTTTGCTGGGCACTAGGTATGTTGTGGTAAACTGGGCAGATTTGGTCTCTGCACTCGAGAAGAGTTTGCAGGGTAGGCCAGAGCTATCCAACGGCACTTTCTGGGAGGTAGAAATACAGTAGCCACTAATCACATGTGGCTACTGAGCACTTGAAACATAGCGAGTATGACAGGGTTTTAAAACTTTGATTTTTAACTGATTTCATTTTAAATAAGCACGAGACGGTAGTGGCTACCATGTTGCATGGTCCAGGCCTGGACATTTAGTGAGCAAAAGAGGTATTAAAAACAAGTTAATGGGAAGTCCTAGCCAGAGCAATTAGGCAAGAGAAAGAAATAAAGGGCATCCAAATTGGAAAAGAAGAAGTCAAACCATCTCTGTTTGCTGATGATATGATCTTGTATATAGAAAACCCCAAAGACTGCTCCAAAAGATTCCCAGGTTTGATAAATGAATTCAGTAAAGTCTCAGGTTACAAATCAATGCACACAAACCAGTAGCACTGCTATAGGACCACAGCAATCAAGCTGAGAATCAAATCAGGAACTCAATCTCTTTTACAATAGCTACCAAAAAAATACCTAGGGCTATACTTAACCAAGGAGGTGAAAGAGCTCTATAAGGAGAATTACAAAACACTGCTGAAAGAAACCACAGATGACACAACGACTGGAAAAACGTTTCATTTCATGTTCATGGGTTGGAAGGATCAACTTCATGTAAATGACCATCCTGCCTAAAAGCAATCTACAGATTCAATGCAATTCCTATCAAAATGCCAATTTCATTTTCCACAGAATTGAGAAAAAAAAAACCCTGAAATTCATATAGAACAACAACAACAAAGCCCGAACAGCCAAAGCAATCCTAAGCAAACAGAACAAATTTGGAGGTATCCTATTGCTTGACTTCAAATTATTCTACAAGGCGACAGTTACCAAGACAGATTGATACTGGTATAAAAGTAGACACACAGACCAATGGAATAGAATAGAGGATTCAGAAATACTTAAAACCAACTTATCTTCGACAAAGTACACAAAACCGTAAACTGGGGAAAGGACACCTTATTCAATAAATGATGCTGGGAAAACTGATAGTCACAGGTGGAAGAATGAAACTGCATCCCTGTCTCTCAACACATACAATAATTAACTCAAGATGGATTACAAACTTAAATCTAAGACCTGAAACCTTAAAAATCCTAGAGGAAACCCCAAGAAAAATTATTCTGGACATTGGCCTAGACAAAGAATTTGTGACGAAGACCCCAAAAGCAATGCAACAAAAACAAAAATAAATAAATGGAACCTAATTGAACTAAAAAGCTTCTGGACAGCAAAAGAAATGATTAACCGAGTGAACAGACAACCCAAAGAGTAGGAGAAAGTATTTGCAAACGATGCATCTCACAAAAGACTAATATACAGAATCTACAAGGACTCAAATCAGCAAGTAAACACACAATCCCACTTCAAAAGTGGACAAACGGCATGAATAGACATTTCTCAAAAGAAGATATACAAACGTCAAACACATGAAAAATGCTCAACGTCACTAATCACTGGGGAAATGCAAATTAAAACCACAATGAGATATCATGTTACCCCAGCCAGAATGGCCATTCCTAAAAACTAAAAAAAAAAAAAAAAAATTGCTCTATGCAGTGGCTCATGCCTGTAATCCCAGCGCTTTGGGAGGCTGAGACAGGTGGATCACCTGAGGTCAGGAGTTCGAGACCAGCCTGACCAACACAGTGAAACCCTGTCTCTATTAAAAATACAAAAGTAGGCGAGCATGGTGGGGCATGCCTATAATCCCAGCTACTTGGGAGGCTGAGGCAGGAAAATCGCTTGAACCTGGGAGGCAGAGGTTTCAGTGAGCTGAGATCTTGCCACTGCACTCCAGCCTGGGCAACAAGAGCAAAACTCCTTCTCAAAAAAAAAAAAAAAAAGATGGCAAGGATATGGTGGAAAGGGAATGCTTATACACTGCTGGTGGGAATGTAAATGAATACCACCTCTATGGAAAACAATATGGTGATTTCTCAAAGAACTAAAAGAGATCTACCATTCAATCTAGCAATCCCCACTATTGGGTATCTACCCAAAAGAAAAGAAGTCATTATATCAAAAAGACACCTGCATATATATGTTTATTGCAGCACAATTCACAATTACAAAGATTTGGAATCAACCTAAGTGCCCATCAACCAATGAGTGGATAAAGAAAATGTGTGTGTGTGTGTGTGTGTGTGTGTGTGAATACTATGCAGCCATAAAAAGAACAAAATAATGTATTTTGCACAACTTGGAACTGGAGGCCATTATCCTAAGCAAAGTAACTCAGAAATGAAAAACTAAATACCACATGTTCTTATTTATGAGCTTGAGCTAAACTGTGGGTACGCAAAGGCATACGGAATGGTACAAGAGACATTGGAGACTCATGAGAGGGGTGAGGAAGCAGGGGAGGAATGAAAACCAATGTATACTATTCACGTGACGGGTTCACTAACATCCCAGACTTCATTGCTATAGAATATGATATGGTTAGGCTTTGTGTCCCCACCCAAATCTCATCTTGAATTGTAATCCCCGTAATTCCCATATCCCCCACATGTCAAGGGAGAGACCAAGTGGAGATAATTGAATCATGGGGCGACTTTCCCATGCTGTTCTGGTGATAGTGAATGAGTTCTCACGAGATCTGATGGTTTTGTAAGGGGCTCTTCTCCCCTTCACAAGGCACTTCTCCATTCTGCCACCTTGTAAAGAAGGTTCCCTGCAGGCCAGGCACGGTGGCTCATGCCTGTAATCCCAACAATTTGGGAGGTCAAGGTGGGTGGATCACTTGAGGTCAGGAGTTCAAGACCAGCATGGCCAGTGTGGTGAAATGCCATCTCTTTTGTAAATATGCAAAAATTAGCTGGGTGTTGTGGCACACACCTATAGTCCCAGCTACTCAGGAGGCTGAGGCAGGAGAATTGCATGAACCCGGGAGGTGGAGGTTACAGTGAGCTGAAATCACACCACTGCACTCCAGCCTGGGTGACAGAGAGAGACTCTATCACAAAAAAAAAAAAAAAGGTGCCTTGCTTCCTCTTCACCTTCTGCCATGACTGTACTTTGCCTGAGGCCTCCCAGCTATGCTCAACTGTGATTCAATTAAACCTTTTTCCTTTACACATTACCTAGGCTCAGGCAGTTCTTTATAGCAGTATGAAAACAAACTAATAGACACTTCATCTATGTAACCAAAAACTATGTATACCCTTAAGGCTACTGAAATTAAACAACAAAAAAAAATTAACAATTCATTAATGATTTCTGAAAGAAGTTAAACACAGAAGTACCATATGACTCACCAGTTCGCTCCTGGGTATGCACCTCCCAAACTGAAAACAAGTACAGGCATTCCTTGTTTTCCTAAGATTCACTTTATTGCACTCTGCAGCTATTAAGTTTCTACAAACTGAAGGTCTGTGGCAACCCCATGTCGAGAAAGTCTATCGGCACCATTTTTCCAACAGCATGTGCTCACTCCCTGTCTCTGTCACAGTTTGGCAATTCTTGCCTCTGTTATGGTGATCTGTGATCAGTGATCTTTAATGCTACTATTGTAATTGTTTTTGGGGTGCCATGACTGTACCCATATAAGACAGGATATTTAATTGATAAAAGTTGTGTGCTCACTTGAGCCCTGGAAGTTGAGATCAGCCTGGGCAACACAGTGAGACTTCATCTCTACAAAAAAATAAAAAAATTAGCCAGACATGGTGGTGCATGCCTGTAATCCCAGCTACTTGGGAAACTGAGGCAGGAGGATTGCTTGGGCCCAAGACGTTAAGGTTGCAGTGACCTGTGAGCACCACTGCACTCCAGCCTGGGCAACAGAGCAAGACCCTGTCTCAAAAAAAAAAAAAAAAAAAAATGTGTGTGTCCGGACTGCTCCACTGCCCAGCTGTTCCCCCATCTGTCTCCCTCTCCTCAGGTCTCCCTATTCCCTGAGACACAACAATATTAAAATTAAGCCAACCAATAATCCTCCAAGTGTTCAAGTGAAAGAGTCACATGTCTCTCACCTTAAATCAAAAGCTAGAAATGATTTGGTGAGGAAGACACATCAAAAACCCAGAGGGGTCGAAAGCCAGGCCTCTTGCACCACACAGTTAGGTCATGACTGCCAGAAAAGTTCTTGAAGGAAATTAAAAGTGCAACTCCAGTGAACACACGAATGACAAAGCAAAACAGTGTCACTGCTGATATGAAGAAAGTCTGAGTGGTCTGGATAGAAGACCAACCAAGCCCAGCATTACCTAAGCCAAAGCCTGATCCAGAGCAAGCACCTATCTCTCTTCAATTCTGTGAGGGCTAAGAAAGGTGAGGAAGCTGCAGAGGAAAAGTTTGAAGCTAGCAGAGTTGGTTTGTGAGGTTTAAATAAAGAAGGCATCTCCATAACAGAAGAGTGCAAGGTAAAGCAGCAGGTGCTGATGTAGAAGCTGCAGCGGCCAGGTGTGGTGGCTCATGCCTGTAATCCCAGCACTTTGGGAGGCCAAGGCAGGCGGATTGCCTGAGCTCAGGAGTTCGAGACTAGCCTGGCCAACATAGTGAAGCCGTCTCTACTAAAAATAGAAAAATTAACTGGTCATGGTGATATGTGCCTGTAGTCCCAGCTACTTGGGATGCTGAGGCAGGAGAATCGCTTGAACCTGGGAGGCGGAGGTTGCAGTGAGCCGAGATCACACCACTGCACTCCAACTTGGGCAACAGAGGGAGACTTCATCTCAAGAAAAAAAAAAAAAAGCTGCAGTGAGTTATCCAGAAGGTCTAGCCAAGATAACTGTGAAGGTGGCTATACTCAATGTACTCTTGAATCTATCTATCTATCTATCTGTCTGTCTATCATCTATCCCTCTATCTATTGTCTATCTATCTATCTACATCAACAGGAAGAAATTGATTCCAACTCTCATGGATGACTTTGTGGGGTTCAAGTCTTCAGTGGAGGAAGTAACTGCAGATGTGGTGGAAATAGCAAGAGAACTAGAATTACTCCTGGGAGCCTAAAGTTGTGACTGAATTACTGCAATCTCATGATGAGACTTGAACAGATGAGCAATTGCATTTTTTTTTTTTTAGATGGCGATTAGCTCTTGTTGCCCAGGTGGGAGTGCAATGGCGTGATCTCCGCTCACTGAAACTTCTGCATCCTGGGTTCAAGTGATTCTCCTGCCTTAGCCTCCTGGGTAGCTGGGATTACAGGCATGTGCCACCATGCCCCACTAATTTTGTATTTTTAGTAGAGACAGGGTTTTACCATGATGGCAAGGCTGGTCTCCAACTCCCGACCTCAGGTGATCCGCCCACCTCAGCCTCCCAAAATGTTAGGATTACAGGCGTGAACCACTGCACCCGGGCAAATAATTGCTTCTGATGTATGAGCAAAGAAAGTGATTTCTTAAGAAAATCTACTCCTGGTGAAGATATTGTGAACATTGTTGAAATAACAACAAAGGATTTACAGTATCGATTACATAAACTTAGTTGATAAAGCAGCAGCAGGGTTTGAGAGGATTGACTTCAATTCTGAAAGAATTTCTAGCATGGATAGAACGCTATCAAACAGCACTGCATGCTATTGAGAAAACTTTTGGGAAGGAAAAGTCAGTTGATGGAGCGAAGTTCATTGTTGTCTTATTTTAAGAAATTGCCACAGCCACCCTAATTTTCAGCAAAAACAGCTGAACTACAGCGGCCATCAACATCGAGATAAGGCCATCTGGCAGCAAAAAGGTTAGGATTCCCTAAAGGCTCAGATGATTGTTAGCGTTTGTTAGGAATAAAGTGTTTTTAAATTAAGGTATGTACTCCTTAAAAACATAATGCGACTGCACACTTAACAGACTACACTATAGTGTAAACGTGGCTTTTTTTTTTTTTTTTTTTTTGAGAAGGAGTCTCGCTCTGTTGCCCAGGCTGGAGTGCAGTGGCACTGTGTTGGCTCACTGCAACCTCTGTCTCCTGGGTTCAAGCAATTCTCCTGCCTCAGCCTCCCGAGTAGCTGGGATTGCAGGTGCCCACCACTGTGCCTGGCTAATTTAAAAAATATTTTTAGTAAAGAAGGGGTTTCACCATGTTGGCCAAGCTGGCCTTGAATTCCTGACCTCAGGTGATCCACCCGCCTCGGCCTCCCAAAGTACTGGGATTACAGGCATGAGCCACTATGCCTGGCTAAATGTAAATTGTATATGCACCAGGAAACCACAAAAGTTGTCTGACTCACTTTATTGTGGTATTAGCTTTATTGCAGTGGTCTGGAACTGAACCTGTAGTATTTCCAAGGTATACCTGTATTGAAACAAATACTTGTACACAAATATTCTTAGCAGCAAAAAGTGAAGACAAAACCCAAATATCCATGAATGGATAACAGTCTATCCATACAATGGAATACTTTTCAGTCATAAAAAGGAATGAAATACTGATACATGCTATTGCATGGATGAACTTCAAAAACATTATGCTGGCTGTGTGCAGTGGCTCACGCCTGTAGTCCCAGCGCTTTGGGAGGCCGAAGTGGGTGAATCACCTGAGGTCAGGTGTTCAAGACCAGCCGACTAACATCGTAAAACCCCGTCTCTACTAAAAATACAAAAACAAAAAATTAGCTGGGCATGACGGTAGGCACCTGTAATCCCAGCTACTCTGGGAGGCTGAGGCAGGAGAATACCTTGAACCCAGGAGGCAGAGGCTGCAGTGAGCCGAGATTGCACCATTCCGCCCCAGCCTGGGCAACAGAGGAAGACTCCATCTCAAAAAAAAAAAAAGGGGCTGGGCATGGTGGCTCACGCCTGTAATCCCAGCACTTTGAAAGGCTGAGGCAGGTGGATCACTTAAGGTCAAGAGTTCCAGACCAACCTGGCCAACATGGAGAAACCCTGTCTCTACTAAAAATACAAAAATTAGCCTGGTGTGGTGGCGGGTGCCTGTAATCCCAGCTACTTGGGACGATGAGCAGGAGAATTGCTTGAACCTGGGAGGTGGAGGTTGCAGTGAGCCAAGATCGCACCACTACACTCCAGCCTGGGCCACGGAGTGAGACTCCATCTAAAAAAAAAAAAAGTTATGCTAAGTAAAAGAAGCCAGATGCAAAAGACCACATTTTTTTTTTATTCCATTTACATAAAGTGACCAGCAAAGTAAATCTTTAGAGATCAACTGATGGCTGGCAAGGGCTGAGGGGAAGTGGACACTGGGGAGTGATTGCTTAAGAGTATGGAGTTTCCCCATGAGATGATGAAATGTTTTGGAAATAGATAGAAGTGATCGTTGCACAGCATTATAAATGTACTAAGTGACACTGAATTATATACTTAATATGATTAATTGCAGGTTAGGTAACTTTCACCTCAACAAGAGTAAATAAAAGTAAATTAATACTTATTGTGATTGATATTTTAAAGGAAAAACCAGGAATGCTTTGGTAGAGAATAATGGGGAGCCGAGAGGGACGTTTTATCCAAGGTTGATAAGGAAGGGCTATTCAGCTGGAGACCCACAGGCGAGTAAGGACCTTGCCGTGGGAGACAGGGGCTTAGAGCTCCCTAGGGAGGAGCTGCTATGGCTGGAGGGGAGATAGCTGGGCAGTTCTGGGAGTTGGAGGGAAGCTAGGCTGGGGGCCACAGCACACACTGGGTGAGCTGGAGAGGCGGCAGAGGCCAGATTATGTGGAGCCGGCGGGGCCATGTTAAGGGGCATAATATGTGGCAGTGCCTTTCTTTTCAGATCCACAGTTTATGGAGGACCGCCCTCTGCACCACCCAGGAAGGGAACATCAGCATCACTGGTTTTACTATGTTTTCAGTTGAGTTGCCTTTTGTTGCAAATGGCCCTTGATGCCTGGGAGTCCTCAAAGGCGATCAGCACAGCTGAGAAGACGAAGTACGCATTCCTCCACCAGTTCCAAACACCGGCCACTCACCTCCTCACGCAGAATGCTGAAAGTTTACGCAGGTCTTTGCTGCAGGATGCAGATCACTGTTCCCCAGTGGATGTGGTGGTGGGGCTGTACCTCCCATCTGCTCTCCCGGTTCCTTTATGCCTTCCTGCCTAGACCTCAGAGTGCAGGGCCCTCGTTTCTCCCCTAACTCTTCCTCTTCTCCCCCTCAAATGAGCCTCTCCCCTTCCCCACCTCTCCCCCTTTGGCTGACCCTCTTCCTCTCTAAGCACCACAGCAATGGAGACTCCATCGTTGGGGTCCTTCCCTGCAAACTCTTCAGCCTTTGGAGACCTCTGAAAATCAGTGACTCTCTGCTCAGTTCACTTCCTGCTGGCTCTACAGAGGGCAAAGCAAACCCTGGCCTCTGAGTCTGCTGGACTAGGTGTCCAGGTTGCTGACTGTGCAGCTGCTGGCTGCAGATGCCATTCCCCAG
Organism: Ateles fusciceps; assembly: GCA_036589455.1. NCBI lineage: Eukaryota > Metazoa > Chordata > Mammalia > Primates > Atelidae > Ateles > Ateles fusciceps. Next base: position 22,928,971 of record JAZHEH010000681.1, on the reverse strand, counting down.
GTGCAGACGACTAGAGGGCAGAGAGCAGAGGGAGAAAGGTACAAGTTTGTTTGGACATATTCGCTTGGAGAGTCTGTGTGCCGTCCGTGGAGCACTGTTTTCCTTATTCACAGTTTTGCCTGGTGCCCTGTGTCAGCAGAGTGTCAGCAGGGGCTAAGGCAGAAGTGCCAGGAGGCTGGCAGAAGTGCCAGGGTGGGGGTGTGGGGGCGGGCAGAATGCGGAAGTGAGAGCAATGGCTTCCTGCTATTTGGATGGTGCTTTATGTAAGGTATATTGTTGAGTTGAAATGAGGAAACTGAGGCTAGTATAAGAAAAATGTAAATTCGGTTTATGTAGCTCCCGGCGAGGTTTTATGGTCTAAGTAAGGGCTAGAGAGAGTTGCACTTAACTTTTTAGGGTAAGGGGTTTTATAAGGAGTGAAGGTATTTGATTGGATATAGGGGAGGCAAAGCATAAGGCACTTGACTGGATATTGGGACCCAGGAAGTGGAGTGAAGGCATTTGATTGACATAGGGGAGACAAAGCATAAGGCACTTGACTGGATATTGGGACCCAGGAAGTGGAGTGAAGGCATTTGATTGACATAGGGGAGACAAAGCATAAGGCACTTGACTGGATATTGGGATTTTTGGTGAGTGGGCCGTTTTGGGAAAAATGACCTTGACGGGGCAAAATGCTTATTGGGCAAGGGAGTGCTATTAGGCAAGGTTTGTCGGGGCTTTCTAAAAATTTTTGGGCGGGGTTTTTCAGCGGGGGCTAGGTGTCTGGTGCAGAGTGGTGAGGTAATTCCCTGTTGCCGGGAAGGATGGGCGTGTCCGAGCTTCTGGCGAGGCAACCGGCCTTACACTTTACACTTCGTGAGTTTTTTTGTTTTTGTTTTAAGACAGGATCTCACTCTGTCATCTAGGCTGGAGTGTAGTGGAGCAATCATAGCTCACTGCAACCTTGAACTCCTGGGCTCAAGTCATCCTCCCACCTCAGCCTCTCGAGTAGCTGGGACTACAGATGTGCACCACCGTGCCCAGCTAATTTTATAATTTTTTTTGTAGAGATGGGGTCTTGGTGTGTTGCCCAGGCTGGTCTCAAACTCCTGGTCTCAAGGGATCCTTCTGCCTCAGGCACCCAAAATGCTGAGATTACGGACAAGAGCCACTGTGCCGGGTCAGTGCTTTATCCTTTGTAAAACACTTCCACTGACTTCTCATTTGAGTTTCATGACCACCTGTAGGTCAGCCAGGCCAGCTGCCTTCCGCCTCATTTTACAGGATGAGTCCCAAGGTCAACTTACTTCAAGGTCATCCAGCAAGGGTTAGGACCCCAAGTCCCTGAATCCCAGGCTCAGGGTCTTTCTTCTGTTGCCAGTTCTCAGATGCCTACTGGAGACCTTCCAAAGGGAAACATGCTCTTCTCCCCAAAGAGCATTTTCCATTAATGCTAGAGTGATAGAGAGGCAGAGGAAGGCCTCGCCTCAGCCCTGGGAGTTTCCTAAATGAACAAGGCTGGCCTTGGCCTTGGAGAGACAGATGCCAAAGTCCCTGGGCACAGATGCTTCCTGAAGGGCTCTTTCTGAGCCAGCATCCAGGGCTCCCAGGTTGGCTGAGCCTGCCTCTGACTCCCAGCTGATGTGATTCTGCCGCCAAAGTGCCCACCAAGGGTCTCAACAAGGCCAGGGGGGGGCTTCGCTCTGGGGAGAGGCCCCAGGGCCTCTGCAGAGATCTGGACTGTTTCCTGTGGTGCCCGCTGCCCAGCTGAAGCTGGAAGCACATGGATTCTCCTAAGGTCGTTGGAGTTCAGAGGACAAGGCAGAGGCAGCAGAATGACATGAATGAAACAGACACAACCACTGACCTGAGCTAGCCCAGGGTTCAGTAGGATCCGCTGGGTAGATCCTGGCCTTTACCTGGCACAGAAAGTGCCAGGCTGGAAGAAGCTGGGCCCGCCCCGCTGTTTGTCTCTCTGCACTTTCACTGAATTTGTTTGCTTCATGGTGTTACAGGGTCAGAGACGAGAGGTTGTGGGGTCACTGGTGAAAGCTACAAACCCCCCAGATAGAGCTCCCATCTCTGCTCTGCTGGGGGGGCCCATGGCTTCCAGGAAAGAATGTCTGTCCTCTCCGCAGCCTGAACTTGTGCTCTCCCCATTCCAGACTTAAGTTCAGTGAGGGGAAGGTTTCCAGCAACCACAGATCCTGACCCTAATTTGTCATGTGATCTTTAGCAAGCTCCTTTCTTCTATGTCCCTCTACGTCTTTATCTGAGTAATGAGATACCCATGGCCTCTTCACCTCTGGAATTCTCCAGGCTAGAGTGTCAAGGCAGCCAGCACTGAGCCATCCACCTCTGTGTGCAAGGCTGGGGGCCCCAGGAAGTGAGTTGACATCCCACACCTGTAGGAAGGTCATGCCCATGACCTGGGCACTCACGCCCCACCTCTTTCTGGGCAGGACCCCTGAGGTAGAGAATCAGACATGCGACCAGTGATCGAGGGGACCCAAATCAGGTGGGCTTTGCTGGTGTCCTCTGAGAGGGTGCTGCATTTGGGCCTGGGCCACCACTCCACTCCCACCCCACCTCACCCCCACAATCACAAACATACACATCTCTCCTCCTGAGGCTTAATGATTAGCATAGGTGGAGAGGTCAATAGTCCCTGAGCCTACAGTCCAGAGGCAGCTAGCCAGCCTTGGTCACAAAGCACCTCCACCTATTATCTCCACATCAAAGCTTTATGGGAGGTATTATCTCTCCCTGGATCAGATAAAGGAATAAAGAGGAAGAGAACTATGAAATAACCCCAGATCACACTGCAAATACTTGGTAGACCTGTGTCTGTGGCTTAGCTCTTTTTTTTTTTTAATTGCATTTTAGGTTTTGGGGTACATGTGAAGAACATGCAAAATTGTTGCATAGGTACACACGTGGCAGTGTGATTTGCTGCCTTCCTCCCCATCACCTATATCTGGCATTTCTCCCCATGCTATCTCTCCCCAACTCCTCTAGCAGGGTTTCTTGTCTACACCTTTGGATGCCAACATTTGTCCTTGCACCCATGCCAGGCTGGCTATCCTGGGAACCAAGGACCTTCCTTCTAGAGATGCTGATTCAAGAACACAGGAAGTCCGTTGTCTAAACCAGCAAAGGCTTCACTTCTCCACTACCTCACAGTTTGACATGGATTTGGCTCCCCATAGTCTCCTCAGCCCCGACTTTAGCCATCACCAAGGGGGACATCCATGTCTACGCCAAGTTCCATCTCACGTCGTAGACTGGTCTCACAGCTTGCATTGCCACGCCCCAACTGCACACCGCAGGCTTGTGTGACGGGGCCATCTTGAATTGCCAAGGTCAGGGGTCTTCCCCCTCCCTCCATCATTGATCCTTGCCTTACCATACACAGCACACACAGAACTCATCCAGACCTCAGGCAGACGGATAAGCTGCTTGTTCATTCCCTAGCCTTTGGATTTTTGTTTTGTTTTGTTTTGTTTTGTTTTTGTTTGTTTTTAAGGTATGACTTTCCATCTCTATTTCATTTATGGCTCTACAGAACGGGCAACGGGAATGAATTACAAATAAGAAAATACACCGTCTCACGTGCCTGTAGGCCCCACTGATCAAGAGGCTGAGGCAGGAGGATCGCTTGAGTCTGGAGTTCAAGTCCCAACCTGGACAACATATCGAGGACCCTCTTTAAAAAAATAAGAAGCAGCTGGGCGCGGTGGCTCAAGCCTGTAATCCCAGCATTTTGGGAGGCCGAGGCAGGTGGATCTCAAGATCAGGAGTTCAAGACCAGCCTGGCCAAGATAGCGAAACCCTGTCTCTACTCAAAATACAAAAATTAGCTGGGCATGGTGGCAGGTGCCTGTAATCCCAGCTACTCAGAAGGCTGAGGCAGGAGAATCGCTTGAACTTGGGCAGCAGAGGTTGCAGTGAGCCGAGATCGTGCCATTGCACTCCAGCCTGGGTGACAGAGTGAGACTCTGTATCAAAAAATAAGAAGAAGAAGAAGAAGAAGAATTTTAATAAACAAAACAAAATGAAGGTCTCCAGGTGGTTCTGACGCCCAGGCAGGTGTGGGGATGGGCAGGCTCCCATTGCCGTCATCCCCCAGCCTCCCTCCCAGCACCACCCCAGCTTCTACTTCCTGCAGCCTCCAGTGTGTGCCTCACTGTCCAGCCCCCTGGCCCCCAGTTCCTGAAGCCCAGCGCCCCTCTGGGACAGGCCACCTCATCGTCTGTTTTCTGATACGTCTGCTTGGACAACATGGTCATTCAGACCACAGTTCTGGCCTCTCCTCCCTGAGAGAAGGCGGAAGCCGTGCTAGGCCACAGAGGCTCTCCAGCATGTCAATCACCCTCCACATCCGCATCCTCCTGAGCTCAGTCTGCAGAGCTGCAGGGGCCGGCCAGCCCTCCCTCAGCCCCTGGCCTGGTTACCCACCCCCACCAAGGGCCAAGGACCGGCAGGAGCAGTGGAATGTAGTTCCCACACTCATCTGGAAACCCCAGGGCTACGGCTGAAAGGGGGCTCCCAGAGGGCAATGGCCTCCGCCAGGAGAACAAAGTGCCACCTCTCAGCTGTGGTTAGGAGGACAAGGAGAGAAGGCACAGGGAAGTCGGGGTTAATGTCACCCCAGTGCTAAGGGCACAGGACCTGGGCTCTGTGATGCTAGATCCTGAGACCCCTGAACAGCCAAAATGGCTGCAAAGAGTTCTGAACATCCCAGGGGTACATGCTGTCCTAGGTTCAGTGCCACCTATGCCTCCTCTCCCCCCTGTCTGCAAGCAGATGCAAATGTATTGCAGGGCCAGTCGTAAGGCAGAGATACCTGTGCCCTTGAGTGTTCACAGTCCTCAAAGAAGATACGATCTTGGTAGAACGAGCCAGAGCCATCAGGTTATAGAAGCTGGGGCAGGCACTGCAGAGGAGGGCGGAGGCCTGAGATGACAATCAGATTGGCTCTTTGAGGGTAAGGACAAGATTGCCAGCTAAAAGGGTGGGGAAAGAAGGCAGCATTCTAGATAGAGGGCATGTCATGGGCAAGTCACAGAAAACATCGTGGGACCCCAAAGCCCCCCACGGACAGTAGCCTATTGGAGAGAACACACTGAAATTCCTTCACTTGTCCAAGAATTCTATCCTAAGCCCTCACCACATGGAAAGCTCTATACTGGGTCGTTGGGGGTGGGGACCCAAGAATAAAGTCAGCTGCGCCCTAAAGGACATCAGGTCTGCAGGAGAAACAAAAGAGAAACAGTAGCTGAGGATTATGGAGTCTTATCTATCAATGGAAATTTCCAGATGACCTGGCCTGACTTCCTTTCGTAAACAGAGAAACAAGAGATCTGTCCAAGACAAAAAACCTGCTGGCAGGAGGGCCTGATGAGCCTCAAGTCTTCAGACTTCCAGTTCTCTTTTCTTTCCTTTTCTTTTCTTTTATCTTTTCTCCCTTCCCTTCCCTTTTCTTTTCTTTTCTCCCTTCCCTTCCTTTCCTTCTTCTTCTTTCTCTCTCTCTTTGTTTCTTTTTTTTTCCCCAAAGTCTTGCTCTTGTCACCCAGGCTGGAGTATAGTTGATCCCAGCTCATTGCAACCTTCGCCTCTTGGGTTAAAGTGATTCTCCTGCCTCAGCCTCCCAAGCAGCTGGAATTACAGATGCACATTGCCATACCCAGTTAATTTTTGTATTTTTAGTGCAGATGGGATTTTACCATGTTGGCCAGGATAGTCTCAAACTTCTGACCTCATGTGATCTGCCCGCCTCGGCTTCCCAAAGTGCTGGGATTACAGGCATGAGCCACTGAGCCCCGCCCAGATTTCCAGTTCATGTTTCTTTCCCTGTACCAGGCATGGCAGACACCACAACAGAAAAGTTTAGCTGGCTGTGGGAACTGGGAGAAGAGTGGGAAGACTTCTGGTTGGGTGGTGTGTGGGTGAGGCACCCCGGAGCTGGACTTTGAAGGCAGGAAGGCCAAACTGTATGTGCTCAGGAAATGTATCCAGTGGCCATGAGACAGAGGGGACAGAAGTGGCCCACTGGAGCCAGACCTTCCAGGGAGTTGATACTTTATTTCTGAGCAATGAGGAAGTGAAGGGGCATTGGAGGGTGTCGTGGGATCTGAGCTGTGTTTTTGAGATCGTGCTGGGGCAGGTGGGGCGTGGGGCGACAGAAGGGCAGAGACCTGAAGGAGCGGGCCAAGCAACTATGGCCGCCAGGCTCAGGAAGGGGTGATGGACACAAGGGTGCTAGTCACTTTGCGGTGGCAGAAACAAGACTCAGTGACTGAGGAGTGGGAAGGAACAGCTGGGGACCAGCTTATCATTGTCCAGGAAGAGCACACAGATGTAACAGAGGACTCCGACCACCACCAGTCCTTCCAGATTGCCACCGCCTGTCAGGCTTCAGGCCACCTTTCCAGGGTTATGTCCCAGTGCTCCTGTGTGTAAATACTGCTCCAACCAGAGTTAACTCTGCTTTGAGAGCCACTTACTGCTATCCAGCCTCTGTTGCAACTATACAACTACTCAACTCTGCCAGTGTAGCATGCAGGCAGCCATCGACAAGAAATACACAAACGAGCATGGCTGAGTTTCAGTAAAGCTTTATTAACAGAAACAAATAAAAGGCCAGATGTGGGCTGTGGGCTATGGTTAGCCAACTTGATCTAGGGGTTTGCACCTCTATGTGACTTTCTGTTGACTGCTGATTGAAGGCTCTGGTCTATGAAACTCCATGTTAACTTGTAGGTTTTTGTCATGCAGATGCAAATAATTTCTCTCAGGTAGAAAAAAATCATTCCAAAGGATTTTGGTCCTAGACACAGCACCGTTTTGTATCTCATCTATCAACTTTATTCTAACATTTTTTTTTAAATCTCTATACTCTTTTCCTCAAATTCTCCCTAGAGCTATGTTTATACCTGCTGAATCCCTCATTAATGAGTTCAATAAACTTCTAACCCATGTTCTTTCTTTAAAAAACAAAAACCTGGCCAGGCACAGTGGCTCACACTTGTTAGTTATCCCAACATTTTGGGAGGCCAAGGCGGGAGGATCGCTTGAGCCCAGGGTTCAAGACAAGCCTGGGAAACAAAGTGAGATCCCCCATCTCTAGGAAAAAAAAAAAATTAGCTGGGCATGGTAGATGACTATAGTCCTAGCTATTCAGGAGGCTGAAGCAGGAGGATTGCTCCACAGTGGGGCTGACACCCCATCAGGCAGTGTCAACCCCACTGTGCTGAAGAGCAAACGCTGCGGTTTGGAGGGAAAGTGATTTACCCAGCACTCAAAGCATTGCAGATGAGGCTGGGGCTTGAGCGCTCTGTGGGCCAGGTTTTTATGACTCTGTGGCCTGAGCCTTCCGCTTCAGCTCATTCCTTTTATATGAGCACAAGGGGCTGTGCCAGAGGCCCAAAGGCTGGGCTGGGTGTCCCCAGGCTGATGATGCAAATGAAACGGTCTCTTAAACTGTTTACAGTCAGCTTCCAATGATGTTACGACGTGTCTGGTTGTAGGAAGGGGTTGCTGTGAGTCATACGCAGCTGCTGGTCTCCAGCATTCCAGACTGCACCCAGAGTGTGCACACTGAGTGCTGAGCGTTTGAGCCTATCTCATTCTGTTTGCTTGGGGGATTACTGCCCCTCTGCCTTAGGACATTGATTTGCTGGCCCTGGTGGTGCCACAGGCTGAGCTCCACGGGGGCACTGTCCTGCTGTGACAGGTGCTTGTTGATTTCTTCCTTGACTTCTCATTAATCAGGACTGATTCTGGAAAACTCAAAGTCCTCCTCTAGGCAGGCATGGACCCTGGGACCCTGGCCTGAGCCGGTGAGCCTCTCTGCAGCCACACAGATGTGAGCTTATTCCCCCAGTCACTCACTGAGCTGTGGGGCCCAATTAAGAGGCACAGGCAAACAGCCAGGGAGGTTTCTGAAATGCCTGCCCTGAAACAAGCTGCCTAGCCTTGCTCTGGGGTATGGAGATTAAGCAAGGTAACCTTTTTACAGTCTTGAGGCTCTTCAGGTCAGCCTCTGGCTGCTGCCTCTTCCAGAGAGGGATGATGTTGTCGGGCGCATGTGCTTCTCGCCATCCCACAGTCCAGAGCTCCTTCTGTCATGTCATTCATGGCCAGGACAAATCCCTGCAAATCCTTCTGTTTCCTTAACAAACAAATCATGAGCCAGCGGCTCCGCTGTTAGGTGTAACCACAAGAGAAATGAGAACATCTCCCAACCAAAAACATGTACGAGAATCATCAGGGGGAGCTTCGCTAGAATATTCTGAAATTGGAAGCATGCCAAATGTCCATTCGTAGTAAGAAAGGGCAAGCACATCATGACATAGTCAAACAATAAAATATTACTTGGCAGCAAAAAAGAACAAGCTGCTGCTACATGAAACAGCTTGGAGGAATCTCACGGATTCCGTGGCGAGACGAAGACGGTTCACATAAAACGCCCCCTGTTGTATGATTCTATTTAGATGAAGTTCAAGAACAGGCAAAACTAATAGATGGTGCTACAGGTCAGAAGAGTAGTTAGTTACCTTGGGGCAGGGTCGGAGAGGTACTGTTTGGGAAGGGGAATAGGGAATTTTCAGGGTGTTGGAAATGTTCTTGGTCTGGGTGGTGGTTGCATAAGGGCTGAGTGTGTGCATGCAGTTGTGCAAAAATTCTTCAAGCTGTACACTTGAGATCTGTGCACTATACCATGTGCATGTTACGCTTCAATAAAAAACTGACCAAACACAAATTTCAAAATTTGTCCTTTAAAATATACATTCCTGGCCAAGTGCAGTGGCTCACACCTATAACCCCAACACTTTGGGAGGCCAAGGCAGGAGGGTCGCTTGAGGCCAGGAGTTCAAGACTGGCCTGGGCAACACAGAAAGACCCCATCTCCACAAAAAATAAGAAAGTTAGCCGGGCATGGTGGTGCATGCCTGTGGACCCAGCTACTCAGGAGGCTGAGGTGGGAGGATCACTTAGGCTCAGAAGACCAAGGCTGTAGTGAGCTATGATTGCACTACTGTACTCTGGCCTGGGTGACAGAGTGAGACCCTGTCTTTGAATTTTAAAAAAGATATACGTTCCTACTCTCTTTTCCAACCAGCTGAAGCATCCCAGGGATACTTGCCCTCTCCATCAGCTGGCTACTGGATTCACTGTTTCCATAAGTGACTCTTCAGAGGTTTCAGCTCTGAAGTGTCGCACACTGTGACCTGCTGCCCCAGGACCTGCCCACATAAGCAGCTCCTTCTCTTTGCCATTTGTCCCCTAACCCTCTATGTTCCTGTATTAGTTCATTCTCACAATGCTAATAAAGATATACCCAAGACTGGGTAATTTATACAGAAAAGAGGTTTAATTGACTCACAGTTCCACATGGCTGGGGAAGCCTCAGGAAACTTACAATCATGGCAGAAGGCACCTCTTCACAGGACAGCAGGAGAGCGAATGAGAACCGAGAAAGCGGGAAGCCCCTTATAAAACCATCAGATCTCATGAGAACTTACTCCCTATGATGAGACTAGCTGGAGGGGGAACTGCTCCCCATGATTCAATTATCTCCTACCCAGTCCCTCCCATGATGTGTGGGGATTATGGGAACTACAATCCAAGATGATATTTGTGTGGGGACACAGCCACACCCTATTAGTTCCCATATAAAGTGTCCCCAGGGGCAAAAACAGAAGAAAAAGATGAATCCTGTGCATGAATCTGGGATTTGGAAAGGCTTACGGAAGGAATGAAAACTTGAGAAGGGCTATGGTGGAAAAAGATCTGGAAGGGGCACTCTAGATTAGTAACTATGGTTACCTCTGTGGAGAAAATGGCGAGATGTAACAATTTACATATTTCTGCAATAGCTGAAGGTATTAAATGAACATGAATTTATGACTTACTTCTGCATTTAAAAATAATAGCATATATTCACAACCTCATATAGTCCAACCTCCCCAGTTTGCCAGTGGCAAGGCTGAGGGCAGAGGTGAGAGGAGTGCTTTGCCTGAGAAGAGGTGACTGTCCCACTGTGGGCCAGGGTTGGTCTCATGTCTCTGCCGACCAGGATCTTGTTCTTTGGAACCTGTTTTGTACAGGACCCAGCCTGAAATTACAGTTGAATGCTTTTGGTTGTATCCCTTGGTGACAAGCTGATTACATTGGTCTTGTTCAGCCTCGAGAAGGTCAGCAATTCATCTTGACTGTAATTGACATACATATCAGTTCTTCTGCCCACAGAGCCTCAGCCAGCACTGAGGGCTTGCAGTACCTGATACGATGACATGAGACCCCACATTGTCTAGCATGGGACTAAGGCACACACTCGAGAGCAAAGGAGGTGTGGCAGTGGGCATGTGGCCATGAAATCCACTGGCTCTATCTCGTAGGGATCCACCAAGAAGCTGAGAGCTTAGCAGAGTGATGGAATAACATTTTGAAGACACCGACATAGAGCCATAGCTTTCAAGGATGAGGTGGCATCCTCCAGGATGAAGTATTCATCCTAAGACAATGACTTTTATAAGATACCATGTCCCCATTAGGTAGAATCCATGCCTGCATCCAAGAACCAAGGGGGAGAAATATGTATGGGAGGCCCTGCTCACCGTTACTCCCAGTGGCAGGGCTAGTCACCCCCTGATCATCATGAACAGGTAGGATTTCTGTTATATAATAAGGGTGGGGAAGAATATGTGTGGCGTCTAAGTAATCCACGGAGGGCATCTTTTGATAGCCAATTGTCTGTGTCAGCTTTATTGAGATAAAACTGACATACAATAAACTTCACTAGTATTAAGTGACCAATTTAATGAGTTTTGACAAATATATAGAAGTAATATAATCACTCTCGCAACCATACAGAAATCAGGACATTTCTGTAATATGATTGTGGGAGTGGTTACATTACTTTCCAGAAAGTCTCTTGTGACCCTTTGCAGTAAAATCTCTCCTCTTACCCCATAGTCCCTGGCAACCAGTGAGGTGCTTTTTCTGTCATTAGAGTTTTGCCTTTCCTAGAGTGTCATAGAAGTAGACTCACATAGCATGTAGTTTCATGTGTCTGGCCTTTTTCATTTAGATTAATGCTTTTGAGATTCATCCATGTTGTTGTATGTGCAGTAGCCTTTTCCTTTTCATTGCTGTGTAGTATTCCATTATGTGGATATACCACAATTTGTTTCTCCATTCACCACTTGATGGACATTTGAGTTGTTTCCAGTTTTCAGCTGTTATGAATAAAACTGTTATGCATGGTGTGTACAAGTCTTTGTCTGACCAAATACTTCTTTCTTTCTTCAGTGGCATTTCTGGCTCACATAGTAAGTGTATGCATAACTTTAAAAGAAACTCCAAACTATTTTCGAAAGTGACTGGACCATTTTGTGTTCTCACCAACAATGCATAAGAGTTCTCAATTGCTCAATAGCCTTGCCAGTACTTGCTGTTTTCAGTGTTTTAAATTTTAGTCATTCTATTGGATGCAGTGGCTATTCACTGTGATCTAACTGTGGTTTTAATTTGAATTCCCCTAATGACTAATGATGTTGTGACACATATCTATAGAGGTAGATATATATAAAATCTTTAGTAAATTGCCTTATTTGCCACCCATATATATCAAGGGAGTGACTATTGAAATATTTTGCCACCTTTTACTGGGTTATTGCTTTCCTATATGTGGGTTGTCGTAGGTCTTTACATACTATGTGTGCAAGCCTTTTGATAGATTTTTGTTTCACAAATATTTTCAGTCTGTGGCTTGACTTATTTTATTAACAGTGTTATCTGAGGAAGTAAACATTTTAAATTTTAATGAAATGCAATTTATTCATTTTTTCTTTTAGGGTTTTTGCTACTTTTGTGTATGCAAGAAATATTTTCCTAACTCAAGGTCACTATGATTTTTTTCTTATGTTTTATTCCCGGATTTTACTGTTTTAGCTTCTAAATTTCTTACATTTAGGTTTATGATTCTTTCCGAGTTATTTTTATATGGGAATGATTTCTTCATCTATTTTTGGAAGCTTTTATGTAGAACCGATGTTATGTTTTTCCTTAGATGTTTGGTAGAATTCACCAGTGAAGACATTTGGACCCAGAGTTTTCTTTGTGGGCATTTTGCTTTGTTTTGTTTTCAGTTGATACTTTATTCAGCTTTCCCTAATTTCAACCTGATGTCCATTTTCTGCTCCAGAGTCTAACCCAGGAACCACAGTGCATTGAGTCATCCTGTCTCCTTAGGTTCCTCTCGTCTGTGACAGTTTCTCAAACCTTCCTTATATTTTTAAACATTTGTTTATTTTTATGTGGGTACAGAGTAGGTGTATATATTTTGGGGCACATGAGATGTTTTGATACAGGCATTCAACGTATAACAATCACATTCTGGAGAAGGGGGTGTCCATTCTCTCAAGCATTTATCCTTTGTGTTACAGACAATCCAATTATACTCTTTTAGTTATTTTTAAATGTTCAAGTAAATCATTATTAGCTATAGTCACCCGATTGTGACCTTAAATACTAGGTCTTATTCATTCATTCTGATTTTTTTTGTACCCATTAATCATGCCTACCTCCCCCTCCACCCCCAATGCCCTTCCCAGCCTCTGCTAACCATCCTTCTACGCTCTATCTCTGCGGGTTCAATTGTTTTGACTTTTAGATCCAACAAATAAGAGAACATGCAATGACTGTCTTTCTGTGCCTGGCTTATTTCACTTCACATGATGACCTTCAGTTCCATCCAGGTTGTTGCAAAAGACAGAATCTCATTCTTTTTTGAAGGCACCAGCATGGAGACCATAGCTTTCAAAGATGAGGTGCCATCCTCCAGGGTGCAGTATTATTCACCCTAAGAAAATGACTTTTATAAGAGATTAATGTGGCTGAACAATACTCCATTGTGTATGTGTACCACATTTTATTTATCCATTCATCTGTCGATGGATGCTTAGGTTGCTCCCAAATCTTGGCTACTGTGAACGGAGCTGCAACAAATATGGGAGTGCAGATATCTCTTTGATATACCAATTTCCTTCCTTTTGGGTATTTACCCAGCAGTGGGATTGCTGGATCATGTAGTGGCTCTTTATTTTTTTGAGGAACCTCCAAACTATTCTCCACAGTGGTTGTAAACTTTCCTTGTTTTTGACGACCTTGGCAGTTTTGAGAAGTACTGGTTTGATAACTGTCAGATGTCCCTCAATTGAAATTCATGTGATGTTTTTCTCATGATTAGACCAGGGTTATGGGTTTTGAGGAGGAAGACCACATATAGATCAGTTATGGCAATAATTATCAATGGCTTAATTTCCTCCAATAAAAAGTCAAGACTCAGACAGGGGTAAAGATGAGCATCATATAGGTTGCTTACAGAAGACTCACTAAAAACAAAATGACACCAGACAGTTAAAAAGTTAAGGCTATGGCAAATACATCCACAAAAGAAGCAAAAATTAATATCAGATAAAGTAGAAACCTCTATTCAATGTTAAAGACACTGTTCTTTTTTTTTTTTTTTTTCAACTTTTATGTTTAGGGGTTCATGTGCAGGTTTGTTATATAGGTAAACTCAAGTCATGGGGGTTTATTATTTCATCTCCCAGGTACTAAACCTAGTACCCAATAGTTATTTTCTTCTGCTCCACTCCCTCCTCCCACCTTCTACCCTCAAGTAGGCCCTAGTATCTGTTTTTCCCCTTCTTCGTGTCCATGAGTTCTTATCATTTAGCTTCCACTTATAAGTGAGAACGTGGTATTTGGTTTTCTGTTCCTGTGTTAGTTTGCTGAAGATGATGGCCTCCAGCGCCATTCATGTTCCCATGAAAGACATTATATTATTCTTTTTTATGGCTGCATAATATTCCATGGTATATATGTACCACATTTTCTTCACCCAATCTGTCATTGATGGGGATTTAGGTTGATTCCATGTCTTTGCAGTTGTGAATAGTGCTGCAATAAACATTCATGTGCATGTGTCTTTATGGTAGAATGATTTATATTCCTCTGGGTGTACACCCAGTAATGGGATTGCTAGGTCGAATGGTAGTCTGTTTTTAGTTCTTTAAGGAATCACTGCACTGCCTTCCACGTGGTTGAACTAATTTACACTCCTACTAACAGCGTATAAGTGGTTCCTTCTCCACAACCTCGCCAGCATCTGTTATTTTTTGACTTTTTAATAATAGCCATTCTTACTGGTGTGAGATTGTATCTCATTGTGGTTTTCATTTGCATTTCTCTAAAGATTAGTGATACTGAGTTTTTTTTATATGCTTTTTGGCCACATGTATGTCTTCTTCTGATAAGTGTCTGTTTATTTCCTTTGTCCACTTTTTAATGGGATTGTTTAGTTTCCTTTTTATTTTTCTTGAAATTTGTTTAAGTTCTTTATAGATGCTGGATATTAGACCTTTGTCAGATGCATAGTTTGAAAATATTTTCTCTAATTCTGTAGGTTGTCTATTTATGTTGTTGATAGTTTCTTTTACTATGCCAAAGCCCTTAAGTTTAATTAGATCTCATTTATCAATTTTTGCTTCTGTTGCAATTGATTTTGGTGTCTTCATTATGAAATCTTTGTTTATTCCTGCGTCCAGAATGGTATTGCCTATGTTGTCTTCCAGGGTTTTTATGGTTTTAGGTTTTACATTTAAGTCTTTAATCCCTCTTGAGTTGATTTTCGTACACGGTGTAAGGAAGGTGTATTAATTTGTTCTCACACTGAATCAGGTTCTTCCTGGTTCTGTCGTGGGAGGGTGTATGTGTCCAGGAAATTATCCATTTCTTCTAGGCTTTCTAGTTTGTGTGCATAGAGGTGTTTGTAGAAGTTTCTGATGGTTATTTTTATTAGAGACGTTGTTCTTTAGGAGATGCTTAAAACACACCTCTCCAGCCCTTCTGACGTTGGAGCTTTTGGAAGAGGAAGGCTGCTAGAAAGGCTCAAGGTGGGATTTCAGGGACCCAGGTCACCAAAGTGGTGAAGCCAGGCTGAGCTTCTTCAAGCCCTTGGGACATAAATGATTAGACTGACATCTTCCCAATGTCTGGGAAAGTAGACACTGAAAAAATCCCCTGCCCTTCTTCTCTGGTGACTTCAAATCACCTCCTTCACCCTGGAGAGAACCAATTAGAAATGAGAGGCTGGAGAGACCACATAGGAGGCCCTAGCAGCCCTGGGTCACCATGTTACTTTGGCAAAGTCACTTCTCCTCTCTGGACCTCAGTTTTCTTAATTGCAAAAAGAGCCCAGACCCGCCAGTCTCCAAGTTCCACCTTAACCCTAACATGTGAAGGCTCTTCCTGCTATTTTATTTCCCCTCTTAAAAAACATCGATTAAACCAGTGTTATTGATCATGTACCAAATACACCAGACATGGAAGGCAGTTAATGAGAGTTCTAAGCCGAAGTCCCTGCTGGAGGGACACCATCAGCCCAAGCTTGCTGACAGGGTTAACTAAGGGCTCAGCAGAAGATGACCCAGTGGGCTGCCCCTCCCCCTCCCCCTCCCCCTCCCCCCTCTTCCCAAAGGTGAGGATGCATTCATGGGGGTGAGTGTTGGGAAGGTCCCTCCTTTCATGCTCTCCCCTTTGCAGTCTTCAAACCTCACAGGGGGACCCCCTTCTGCCCCTGACTGCCTACTTCATGAAAAATAACACCTTCGCCACTTTAGTTGTACAGATAAATAAAATAGTAGATAAATGTACTTTGAGAGCCGTCACATAAAGCTATTTTTATTTTATTTTATTTATTTTTTTTGAGACAAAATTTCACTCTTGTTGCCCAGATTGAAGTGCAGTGGCGCAATCTCGGCTCCTGGCAACCTCCGCCTCCCAGGTTCAAGTGATTCTCCTGCCTCAGCCTCCTGAGTAACTGGGATTACAGGAAAGTGCCACCACGCCCAGCTAATTTTGTATTTTTAGTAGAGATGGGGTTTCTCCATGTTGGTCAGACTGGTCTCGAACTCCCGACCTCAGGTGATCCGCCCACCTCAGCCTCCCAAAGTGCTGGGATTACAGGTGTGAGCCACCGCGCCCAGCATAAAGCTATTTTTAAAATAATAATTAAGGAAAGATATCCCCTCTACAAATATGACTGTCATGACCGGTGCAAGGTCAGAGACAAGCAGGTCCAAGCACATTTGTGTCTTTCTCACAGTGTTAGGCTTTTACTGATGCTATTTCAATCACAAAAGCCACGAGCTACGTGGAGTTCTTAAGGAGGCAGTTCTCCTTAGTACCGCCCATTCCCTTGGGAATCAGAGTCACAGGCACACAGGCCCAGGCCATCCATAAATCGGTCAATATTGCAAATCATACATAATGATTACTTAATCAACATGTGAGTTTTTCAGATTAAACATTTCACAACAAATGAAATAATGTTTAACATCAAGAGGAAAAAGAGCTGGGAGAAAGGGTGAATGAACCAGTCCAGGGGAGTGAAGAAGACAAAAGTAGTCCTGGTCTGGGAGGGGTGGTCCATCATCTTGCAAAGATGAGGCTTTGGGGTGGCAGAGCCTGTGACGGCAGATGCTGAGTTTTATCACGCATGACTGCGAGACCGTGTCCGTTAGGACGACCCTTTCGAGCTGCTGGAGGCCTAATCTGCTACAGCCACAGAGTCCTCTGGTGAGGACGGACAGTGGAAGACCACGTTTGTTTGGGTTCTCATCTGGTTGGATACAGTCTTAAGTTTTTTTGTTTTTTTGTTTTTTTTTAAAGACGGGGTTTCACCATGTTGGTCAGGCTGGTCTTGAACTCCCGACCTCAGGTGATCTGCCCGCCTTTGCCTCCAAAGTGCTTGTATTACAGGTTTGAGCCATCATGCCCGGCCAGTCTTAAGTTTTTAGTTTGTTTATTAAAGAAAACATCTTGTCCTTGTTGGCAACGTGTCCTACAAAATATACAAAGGAGTCTTTTTCTAAGATGGAGTTAGTTATTGAGGGCTGCTCTGTGGCCAGTGCCATCCATTTGAGGGAAGTACTCCTATTTCTACGTGGAAGCAACCACTAACATTTGGAAAAGTTAACCGTCTTGCTTGAGGTCTTGCACAGCAAATCAGAATTGAAAATCAGACTGAAGAGGGAGACCCAGGCATCTCAGGTCAACTTCCCCTTTTTTTCATTCCTAAGACTGTAAACTGTAGCCCTTTTCATATGTAATTCCTAAGACTGTAAACTGAAACCCTTTTCACATGTAATTCCTAAGACTGTAAACTGAGACCCTTTTCATATGTTAAGCTATAAACCTAAGATTCTTCCACGTGTAACATCTAACGTATAAGCCTATATAAAGAAGGAACTTTCCTTTGTTAGGGGGAGCTTGGCTGTTAACGCAACTATGCCACCTTGCTCTCGGCCGAATTAAACTCCTTCCTCCCATATTCGGTGTCCGAGAGATCCGTTTCCCACAGCCGCTCCTGCTACAAGACCTTCCCACTGAGGATCTCAGGTTCAGCCCACATAGTAGCCATCTTATCTCATTGTTAAATTCTTCTTAGGGGTGATAATGGTCTTGGGGTAATATAGTTACATAAATCTAATATAACATAGATATACTATATATACTTTTTTTTTGAGATGAAGTCTTGCTCTGTCACTTAGGCTGGAGTGCAGTGGTGCAATCTCCGCTCACTGCAACCTCCGCCTCCCATGTTCAAGTGATTCTCCTGCCTCAGCCTCCTGAGTAGCTGCGATTACAGACACGGCCCACCACATCTGGCTAATTTTTTGTTTGTTTGTTTTGTACTTTTAGGAAAGACAGGCTTTCACCATGTTGGCCAGGCTGCTCTCAAATTCCTGACCTCAAGTGATCCACCCACTTTGACCTCTCAAAGTGCCGGGATTACATGCGTGAGCCACCACACCCAGCCATATTTGTAAGATCTTAATCTTTATGAGATACACAACGAGCTATTAACAGATGAAATTTTATGATGTCTGGGATTTGCTTGGAAACACACTGTGAGTGAGAAGCAGGTTGGGTAATGATGACACATATCTGGCCTTGGGCTGAAAACTATTGAAGCTGGCGATATGTACATGAAGGTTCATTATATTATTTTCTCTACTTTTGTCTACGCTTGAAAATCTTTTATAATAAACAGTGCAATGAAAACTATCCTTTCCCTCTTCTCCTGCACATAAAGCTCCCACATCTTTTTTCCTAACAATGGGATTACGCTTTCTGACAACATCTAACCTCTTCTGTCATCCAAGCACCCAGGTCACAGAAGAACCAGGGGACGGGACGGACAGCAAGAGAGGAGGGCCATCAGCAACTGTGAAGTGACAAGGAGGGCATCTGGCAGGTGATGCCCACCTCCTCCTGAGTCCTCCAAAAATAAATCCCATATTAAAATTATTTAAGGTCAGGAGCAGTGGCGCATGCCTGTAATCCCAGCACTTTGGGAGGCAGAGGCAGGTGGATCACTTGAGGTCAGGAGTTCAAGAGCAGCCTGGCCAACATGGTGAAAACCCCGTCTCTCCTTAAAATACAAAAGTCAGCTGAACATGGTGGTGAGCACCTGTAATTCCAGCTACTCCAGAGGCTGAGGCAGGAGAATTGCTAGAACCTGGGAGGTGGAGGTTGCAGCGAGCAGAGATTGCACCACTGCACTCCAGCCTGAGTGACAGAGCAAGACTCTGTCTCAGGGAAAAAAAAAAAAGAAAAAAAGAATAATGGATATGAACAGATAGATTAAGAAGAAAAAATGAGTGACCTATGAAAAGAGGCCCACCTCATTAGTGATCCAAAAAAATGCAATATAAAATATCAATGAGAAATGTTTTGGGTTAGTTACACTGACAAAGACTTCTTAAAAATGGATAATATTCAGTCTTTGTGAGGATGTCATTACCAACGAATAGTTGCTGAAACTAGTTCAAAGTTTGTGGAGGACGATTGGATAATATATAATGAAATGTAAAACATGTTAATATGTAGCTTTTGACGCAGTCGTTGTTCTAGGAATTTATTCTAAGGAAACAGCTGGACAAGCACCTAAGGGTGTGCCCACAAGGCCGTGTTGTGATTGGAGCATAATTAGAAACACCCAAACGTCCTCCATGGGGACGTGGCACTCTCCCGCTTTCTATTTGGACTTTCCAATAAACATACAAACACGCTAAAGTCTCGAGTATCTGTAAACACCTCCTCCGCTCCCTGTCCCCAGGTTCACTTCACTGCCAGACTTGCCAGGAGCCCTTACCTCTCAAGGGCTCGCAGCCATCTCTGCTTATATCTGTGTCCATCTCTTCCACGCCACTGCTCTAAGGTCATCACCATGGCCCCCAGTAGCCCCTCTGGCCACCGCCTCTCAGAAGCTGGTTGTTGTTGTTGTTTTGAGACAGAGTCTTGCCCTATGGCCCAGGCTGGAGCGCAGTGGTGTGATCTCACTCACTGCAACCTCCACCTCCCGGGTTCAAGTGATTCTCCTACCTCAGCCTCCAAAGTAACTAGGATTACAGGCACGTACCACCACACTCAGCTAATTTTTGTATTTTTTCAGCAGAGACAGGGTTTCACCATGTTGGCCAGGCTGGTTTCAAAACTCCTGATCTCAAGTGATCCGCCCACCTCGCCTCCCAAAGTGCTGGAATTACAGGCGTGACCACCGTGCCCAGCCTCTCAGAGGCTTTTGACGCTTGCCCACTTTCTCCTTCTTTAACCATGCTTTTGCCCTGGAGGCCATGAGCCTGTCCTCTCCCGGTTCCCCTCTCCCATCCCAGATGCTCTTCCTAGGTTCCCCGGCAGCCTCCTTTCCACTGCCCAGCACCCTGCTGTGGCCATTCCTCAGAGCTCTGTCCCAGGACTTACTTCTGTTTCTCCCCCAAGTGGCTTCCATCACCACCTAAGGCCCAGGGCCCCCCTGACCTGAATCTCTCTCCAGAGCTCTCTCTCCAGCAGCTGAGTGGACAGCTTTGCCCGGTGTCACACAAGTTTCTCAGACTCAGGGCACCCAAACCTAAGCTCATATTCCCTCCACCTGCCCCTGCACCCTCCTTCCTTCTCTTGGCCAGTGGCACCACTGTTTGCCCAAAACAGCAATTGCTATTGGTTCCCCACTGCCTCACCATGTTCAAGCCACGTAAGGCCTGTCCATCCATTTGATGCCAACTCACTCAGACCACACCGCAGCCAGAGAATCCTTCATGGCAAAGGATTAAGTAGCAAAGAATCCCTTTGCTACTTAAAATGGGTCCAGGTTCCTCACTCCCCCTTAGAATAAAGTCCAAACCCCTGCCCATGGTCTCCATGCCCAGGCCCCTATCTGTGTGTCTAGCACTCCCAGTCTCACCTC
Source organism: Ateles fusciceps (assembly GCA_036589455.1). NCBI lineage: Eukaryota > Metazoa > Chordata > Mammalia > Primates > Atelidae > Ateles > Ateles fusciceps. The sequence goes on along the minus strand of JAZHEH010000681.1, from coordinate 22,908,666 downwards.
TGCTGTCTCTACTGAACATCCTATCCGGACCCTTCCCTTTAGGTTCTCCAGGGTCCTCCCCTTCTCCCACCCTCATGGTCCTGTGCACCATCCTGCTTTCTAGAGGCTAGGGAAACTGCCAGGACAAGTGCTGAGTCCCATGCACCCCTCAATTGACAAAAAGATCCACATTTCTCCAGAAGTTCACCGACAGAACAAAAAGAGAAAGAGGGAGAGAGAGAGACAGGAAAGAGAGAGAGAAAGAAGAAACGAGAGAGAGAGAGACAGGAAAAGAGAGAGAGAAAGAAGAAACGAGAGAGAGAGAACCTCCTCTCTGGCAGGAGTTGCAGGGCCATTCCTGCAGAGGTAGGCAAACCGAGAACCAATGGGCATCAGGGCTCCTGGCCCCCCTTCCCTTGTGGGGCTGAGCTCCAGAGATTGACCAAGGCTTGGGAAGGGATTCCTCCATCACTGATGCACCCACCCTGCAGACCTATTTATTCTGCAAGGCAAGGATCCGATGTCTTTCAGGGAGACTAACGGGGGTGCCTTGCTTAGTCTTCTGACTAACAGCCATCAGCGGGCTGTGGCCTATCTGCCAGAAAATAGTGGGGAAGTTATTATACAATTTTGACAAGATTTCAGGGAACCACAATGGAAGGGGAAACTCCAAAGCTCACTGGAATTTCCCCCATTCTGGGTCTAGCCAAGCAGATCATACCTCCTCTAAGAAACCTAAGTCTGCTCTCCCTGCGCCTGTGAAATCCAGCAAACCCTGTCTTCTGAATAAGTCACAGCTCCTCTGAGACCTGGGTCCCTGAGAACTACATTCTTTTAATTTATTTATTTTTGGAGGGAGACTGGGTCTCACTCTCTTACCCAGGCTGGAATGGAGTGGTGCAATCCCAGCTCACTGCATCCTTAGCCTCCCGGCTCAAGCCATCCTCCCACCTCAGCCTCTCTAGTAGCTGGGCCCACAGGTACATGCCACCACATCTGCCTAATTTTTTTTTTCTTTTCTTTTTTTTTTTGTAGAGATGGGGTTTCGCCATGTTGCCCGGGCTGGTCTTGAACTCCTGGGCTCAGGTGATCCACCCGCATCAGCCTCACAGAGTGCTGGAATTACAGGCGTTAGCCACCACACCCAGTCCTGAGAACTACATTCTTGAGACTCTACCAGCATTACAGGAACAGGCTCCAGCTCCCCGCAACTCCAGGAGCTCTCCCCTTGCTAGGACTCACATGAGCAGGTCAGGTTGTGTCTCACTGGTCATTGGGACTGGAAACGACTCCCTCATCTGGATGCAGGAAGCCAGACTCCATCACCTCCAGGAGTTCAAGACGCCCACAGCCCCTTTCCCTGGCTCAGCTGTGCCCAGAAGAGCCTTGGAAAACAGCCAGTTCTGTGTTCGTCCTGAGATGCCTGACCTTGCCAAGACTTAGCTGCTATGCCTTCTGGAAGGGACCTCAAAGCCCTTGTCAGTTTATTCCTCCAGCCTGGAAGCCTGGGACCAGATTGCCCTTGACCTTCAGAATCCACCTATGGAGCTCACAGGAGTTCCAGAAAAGCTTGGAACGCACACTGACTAGCAATGATGAATACCTACTGTGAGTGCCCTGAGAACATGGGAGGAAGCTTTCCTGCACATCAGGGAAGGGTGGGAACCCCACGACTATCCCATTGCTGTGCCTCTAGGACTGGGAGGCCAGTATCTCTGAGGGTACACCCAGGTTCTCACCCCATCCCCTATCATAGTGGCACTTAAGTGGAGAGTCTAAGACACAGTGTCCCCATAAACAGAGGAGTCCTAAGGGGTAATGATGTCAAACCTAAAAGGGTGGCTGGACATGGTAGCTCATGCCTCAAATCCCAGCATTCTGGAGGGCTAAGGCGGGTGGATTAATTTGAGGCCAGGAGTTTGAGACCATCTGGGCAACACAGCAAGACTCTGTCTCTACAAAAAACTTAAGGCCGGGCACAGTGGCTCACACCTGTAATCCCAGCACTTTGGGAGGCCGAGGTGGGTGAATCACGAGGTCAAGAGTTTGAGACCAGCCTGGTCAACATGGTGAAACCCCATCTCTGCTAAAAATACAAAATATTAGCTGGGCATAGTGGTGGGTGCCTGTAATCCCAGCTACTTGGAAGGTTGAGGCAGGAGAATTGCTTGAACCCAGGAGGCGGAAGTTGCAGTAAACTGAGATCGCATCACTGCACTCCATTCAGGTGTCAAAGTGAGACTCTGTCTCAAAAAAAAAAAAAAAAAAAAAACAATTAAAAAGTAACCAGGTGGTGCCTGCCTGTAGTCCCGGGTACTTGGGAAGCTGAGTTAGGAGGATCACTTGAACCCAGGAGTTCAAGGTTACAGTGAGCTATGATTGCACCACTGGGTGGCAGAGCAAGATCCCATCTCTCTGAAAATAACAACAACAAAAAGTGAAAAGTCTATTCCAATGGTTCCCATGGAATGTCATTTGTGACCTGAGTAACAAACACCTAGAGTTAATTCCCAACACATCTCCAGAAGTGCCTGCGTAGGTAATGATTGCCTCACTTATTCATTCATTCTTCAGCATTCGTAAGCCAAGAACAGTGTTAAGTTTTGGGAAGGAGAAGTCAATGTCTCAAATATGCTTGAATATAGTTCCCATGGTTTCCCTGGTGCCAAAGACTAATGCAAGGACATCAGGACCAAGTTTAAGTTTCCCAGAACCCCAAGGATAAGCAGCCACCATACCTGAGTTTCAATCATTCTTAAACTTCTTTTTTGTAGAGATGGGATCTCGCTGTTGTGTCCAGGCTGGTCTCAAACTCTTGATCTCATGCAATCTTCCCACCTCGGCCTCCCAAAGTGCTGGGATTACAAGTGTGACCCAGCACACCCAGCCCAGTTCTTTAAAAATACACTCCTCCAGGCCGGGCGTAGTGGCTCACTCCTGTAATCTCAGCACTTTGGGAGACTGAGGCAAGTGGATCACCTGAGATCGGGAGTTCAAGACCAGCCTGACCAACATGGAGAAACCCCATCTTTACTAAAAATACAAAAATTAGCCAGGCGTGGTGGTGCATGCCTGTAACTCCAGCTACTTGGGAGCCTGAGGCAGGAGACTCACTTGAACCTGAGAGGTGGAGGTTGCGGTAAGTCAAGATTGCACCATTGCACTCCAGCCTGGGCAACAAGGGCGAAACTCCAATAAAAAAAAAATAAATAAGAATAAAAATACACTCCTCCAGATATTTTTAAACTGAATGTGAAGTGGACATTATCCCAACTTCAGGCTTGGAAAGGTTAAGAAACTAGTCCAGGGTCACACAGATACGTTTCAAAGCTGGCTTTAGATACTGGCCCCATCTGCCCCTAAAGCCCGTGCATGCCCTTTGCCCCATGCCTCAAAACCCTTGAGAGAAGATATTCTTAGCGCCAACCCTGGCCCTTAGAAACCTCATGTGAAAAAAGGGCTCCTCCCAGGGGCTGGGGAAGATGGGAAGCGCCTGCTGATTGTGGACAGGATTTCCTTTCAGGGTGATAAAAATGTTTTGGAGCTAGACAGAGGCAATTATTGCACAACATTGTGAATGTACTAAATACCACGAATTGTGCACTTTAAAATGGTTCATTTTCTGTTACAGGAATTTTTATCTCAATTTAAAGAAGAAATTGTACATAAACAGGCTTCTCTTTAACAGGCAGGGCATGGTGGCTCCCACCTTTGCTAAGACAGCCCTTCCTATTAATTTTCCTCAGTGATCTGTCTCTAGACATTTCTGATGCATCGATCTGAACCCTCAGGCCCTAAGTCTTAATGTTCCAGAATATCCAGCATGAGGTTCACATATTCTCACATGACTGAATTCCACAGATTTTATTCCGGGCAAGTGAGAAAAGCAGATTCCATTGTTCTTACAGACACCAAGGATCAGAAGTCAAAAGTCAGCTTATGGGTTTGGGCTCTGGGAGTCATTCCAGGACAAAACTGCAGAGGTCGCTCTTTAGACCAGGGTTACATACGCCATTTTTTGTTGTTGCTGTTTCACCTTAGCAATGTTACTCCACTTTTTAAAGAGCTTTCATGCACCACAGTATCTCATTCCTAGAAACCCTGACCTTCCTCCTGAAATGAGGGAGTGAGCAGAGGACCAGGGATAAGAGCTGTGTGCCTGGCTCAGGTCAAGGCCTCTGAGCAGAAGGACAGCCAGCAACGCCGTTCCATCCTTAGCTCATCTTGACTACCTTAGTCCATTTGGGCTGTTATGACAAAATACTATAGACTGGGTGGCGTCAAAACATGTATTTCTAAGTCCTGGTGGCAGGGAAGTCCAAGGCACCGTCAGATTCAATGTCAGACGGCCCATTCATAGAGAGCATCTTTTCATTGTAACCTCATGTGGTAGAAGGGACAGGAAGCTCTCTCTGGCCTCTTTTATGAGGACACTAATCCCATTCCTGAGTGCTCAACTCCCATGACCTAATCACCTCCCAAAGGCCCCATCTCCAAGTACCATCACCTTGGGGGTTAAGCTTTCAATATATGAACTGGGGTGGAGACACACATTCGGGCCATAGCACTGACCGAGTCACAGGAGAGTCTCAAGTTGGGAGGACTGCACAGACAACTGCAGGAGGATCTCAGGTCTCTGGCTGAGTGATGGTATGAACACAGATGAACGGAAATGACTCGAGGCCAGGGGGAAGAACCACCAGCCAGCTGGAAGCCAAATGATTTCTGGAGCACACATAAGGCCCAGATGATTCTAGTAGCTGAGTGGAAAGACCTTACAAACACAGAGCAGTGCTGTAGTAGTGAGACTGAGTTAACCCTGGATTAAAGACTGCTATGGATCCACCCTCACAAAGCTTAAAAACAAGTCTCAAAAGCATCAGCCAGACTCCAAGTCACTAACTGCATGCCAGAACAAAGGCCAACATCGTTTAAGTGAATACAACAAATCCAACATCCAACAGTGTAAAACTGACACTGTCTGGCAGCCTATCAAATATTACCGCACATGCAAAGAACCAGGAAGTATGGCTCATCTCCTGGGCCATAATTAAAAAGCTTTCGTGTACCACAGTATCTCATTCCTAGAAACTTTACCTTCCTGAAGAAAAACTGAGGAATAGCAACAGACTCAGTGTTGACAAACAGTGCAATTAGCGGACAAGGGTATCCAAAGAGCTATCGTAAATATGCTCCATATTTTGAAGAAGTTAGGAGGAAAATGGGAACCAGATGAAAGAAATGAAGTATGTGTTTTTAAAGACCCAAATGGAATTTCTAAAAAATGAAAACTACGACGTCTGAGATGAACACTAGATCGGATGAAATAAACGGCAGATTAGACATTGTAGAAGAAAAGCTCAGTGAGCTTGAAGGCATAGCAATAGAACCTACCCAAAACGAAGAATGGAGAGAAAACAGACTGACAAAATATGAACAGATCATCAGTGAACCACTCTAACATACATGTTATTATAGTCACAGAAGGAGGGGGAGAGAAGGGGACAGAATAGAAAAAATAGTTGAAGAAATAATCTGGCCACTTTTTGCTGAAAACCCTTCAATAATTTTCCGTGTGCCTTAAATGAGTGCCCACAGTCCTTACACTGACCTACAAGATCCTACTGGCCTCCCTGCTGCCTCTCTAATCTCAAGTCCACCACTCACTCCTTCACCCACTTCACTCCAGCCATGCAAGGCTTCTCTTGACTCTGTGAAATTCCTCCTCCCCTGGGCTTTCCCACATGCTGTTCCCCTCTACCAGAAGGCTCTCCTGACTCCCAGTTGACTTCTGCCCCACTTCTGGATCTGAGCTAAATACCACTTCCTCAGAGAAGTCCTCCCTGACTTCCCAACCAGACATGGTCCTCTCAGCACCCTTAACATCCACACTTCTCCATGTCAGCATTTGGTACATTTGCAATGAATGAATTACGGTTTTAATCCCTTCTTCCTTAGAGTCCTGTTCATCATCTCATTCCCAGTGCTTAGCCTGGTGCCCCAGCCCCTCAGCTAGAAAGTGAAAGAGATGAAAATTCTTTGCTTTGGTTGGTCTCTCTCTTAAACTATGTCTGCAGTGACAAGCAATTGCCTGGTGTGACTTCTGCCTCCTTGGCATGGAGTGGCTTTCTCAATGCAGTCCATGGTAACCCTCTTCTACCTGCTGGCAAATACTGTCTTCTCTATGATCAAATGGGCCAGGGCAGCCTTGGAGAGAGCCACAGATATCCATTTATATTAGTAAGGGCTCTCCAGGAAAGTAGAACCAACCAGATGTGGGGGCAATAGGAGAAAACTGGCTCACAGCATTATAGAGGCTGGCAAGTTCTAAGTCAGTGGGATAATAAATGGGTGCGGTGGCTCACGCCTGTAATCCCAGCACTTTGGGAGGCCAAGGCAGGAGGATCACAACGTCAGGAGCTCAAGACCAGCCTGGTCAACACGGTGAAACCCCGTCTAAACTAAATATACAAAATTTAGCTGGGTGTGTTGGTGCGCACCTGTAATCCCAGCTACTCAGGAGGCTGAGGCAGGATAATTGCTTGAACCCAGGAGACAGAGGTTGCGGTGTGCTGAGATCGGGCCACTGCAGTCCAGCCTGGGTGACAGAGCTAGACTCCATCTCAAAAAAAAAAGAAAAAAGCTCATCATCACTGGTCATTAGAGAAATGTAAATCAAAACTACAATGAGATACCATCTCCCGTCAGTGAGAATGGCAATTATGAAAAAGTCAGGAAACAACAGATGCTGGCAAAGCTGCAGAGAAATAGGAAGGCTTTTACACCGTTACTGGGAGTGTAAATTACTTCAACCATTGTGGAAGACAGTGTGGTGATTCTTCAAGGATCTAGAATCAGAAATACTGTTATACTCAGCAATCTCATTACTGGGTATATACCAAAGGGTTATAAATTATTCTACTATAAAGACATATGCACACGTATGTTTATTGCAGCACTATTTACAATAGCAAAGACTTGGAACCAACTCACATGCCCATCAATGATAGACTGGATGAAGAAAATGTGTCACATAAATACCAATGAATACTATGCAGCCATAAAAAGAAGGCGTTCATGTCCTTTGCAGGGATATGGATGAAGCTGGAAGCCATCATTCTTAGCAAATTAACATAGAAACAGAAAACGAAACACCGCATGCTCTCACTCATAAGTGAGATTTGAAAAATGAGAACACATGGACACAGGGGAGGGGAACATCACACATAACACACTGGGGCCTGTCCGCGGTTGGGGGGTAAGGGGAGGGAGAGCATTAGGACAAATACTGAATGCATGCCGAACTTAAAACCTAGATGATGGGTTGACGGGTGCAGCAAACCACCCTGGCACATGAATACCTATGTAGCAAACCTGGACGTTCTGCACATGTGTCCCAGAACTTAAAGTAAAATTAAATTTAAAAAAAAATTAGAGTGAGTACTGCTTTATGTTAGCTTTATACATTCAGAAAAAGAAAAAGGAGTGAATGCTTGAGACACACACTGCCTGTGAAGCATCTCCCATCCCCATGAATGCTCCCAAAACACTTTGGGCCTTAGTTATGGAAATTATACTCTGCCTGCCTCTGTCTCCTTCTATGTCAATGGAGGGGTCAATCTTACTCATTTCTGTGTCCCCAAAAGCATTTCTTGGTATCCGACTCACAGTAGACACAGATACACGCTTACTAAGTTGAATGGCATGAATTAACATCAGGGCACATGCTTTGAGGAGCTCTTTCCAGACTCACCAATCTACGCCCGGGGCTCACATTTACCTGGAGAGCAAAGAGAAGTCAAAGGAGCCAGGTGAGGCTGGAGCACCGGGCCCAGGCCCCTCACGGCGCCTTGTGGAGGCTGAAGCTGCTACTCTGTGGTGGATGCTCATCTGCCATGCTGACTTCTGGTTAACCCCAGCTCTGGGAAGGCCTCTAAGCTTTCCAGTTCCTTGCGTAAGAGCACATACTTACCGTGAATTCTGACCTTAGGTCTAAACCTTGATGTTATCATACTTTAATGACCTTTCACTTTGATTCTGAATCTCACCTTCTCTTCCCCTGTGGAGTGTGAGCCCTGGATCTGGGGCTAATGGCACAGGATCCACCATCTTGTCTTGTGGCCACCAGAGACACAGACATGGCTTCTGTTTCTAAGTGCCAATTAAATGTCTCTTTCTAAGCAACTGAATCAGTTAGTCTCTTTCTTTGGCCTCTCAGCTCCCCCAGACTTTTGGGAGTAGGCTTGCATAGATCTGCCCACAACAAATCACACCTCCCCTGCCAACCCCAACTAGCTTTGGGGACTTAACAGCTGATGGAGAGTCTTCATTAGTCCCTGATTTGCTGATTCCATGATTCAAGCCTTCACCATAAGGCACTAGACACAGGACATGGGCTTTGGAGTCCACATAATCAGAGTTGAATACCAGCTTCTGTCTCTCTCTCTTTTTTTTTTTTCTTGAGATAGAGTTTTGCTCCTTGCCCAGGTTAGAGTGCAATGACATGATCTTGGCTTACTGCAATGTCCGCCTCCTATGTTAAAGCGATTCTCCTGCCTTAGCCTCCCAAATAGCTGGGACTATAGGCACATGCATCCACGCCCAGCTAATTTTTTTTATTTTTATAGAGATGAGTTTTCACAGTGTTAATCAGGATGGTCTCGGTATCCTGACCTCATGATCCACTCACCTCCGCCTCCCAAAGCGCTGGGATGACAGGAGTGAGTCACCGCACCCAGTCCACCAGCTTTTATCTTAAACAAACAAACAAACAAACAGAAAAAGAGGAATGATACAGTGGAAAAATGACTAAGGAATGTAAGCCAAATAGACAAAAATAGGCTCAATTTCATTAGTAGTTAAAGAGATGTATATTAAGAAGGACACAATTTTTCATCTAAGAGATGAACAGAGATAGAAAAGAATGACAGCAGACAATGCCAGGTGAGCTGCAAGCTGCAAGGAAGCGGAAACCCTGCACAGGGGAGCGTCAGTGCAATGTGTACACCCTTTGAATGAGCAATTCCACTTCTAGGAACTTAGCCTATAGAATTAGCAAACATATGCACATAAGTATGTTCAAAGAAGTACCAGTTTAAGTAAATATAATTTGCAAATTTTCATATCATGATATATGCAGCTATTTTTTAAACGGCACGGAGCCATACTTCTAAAATAAAATGATATACAATGATATTTTAAGTTACCACAAGCAAGTTACAAAACACGTAATCTAATCTTTGTATAAAAATTAAAATAAGGCCAGACGAGGTGGCTCACGCCTGTAATCCCAGCAGTTTGAGAGGCCGATGCAGGTGGATCACCTGAGGTCAGGAGTTTGAGACCAGCCTGGCCATCATGGTGAAACCCTGTCTCTACTAAAAATACAAAAATTAGTCTGGCGTGTCGGTACCCACCTATAATCCCAGATACTTCAGAGGCTGAGGCAGGAGAATCACTTGAACCTAGGAGGCAGAGGTTGCGGTGAGCTGAGATCGCGCCACTGCACTCCAACCTGGGAGACAGAGCTAGACTCCATCTCAAAAAAAGAAAAGAAGAACAAAGAGAAAAAAAGCTCATCATCACTGGTCATTAGAGAAATGCAAATCAAAACTGCAATGAGATACCATCTCACTTCAGTGAGAATGGCAATTATTAAAAAGTCAGGAAACAACAGATGCTGGTGAGCCTGTGGAGAAATAGGAAGGCTTTTACACTGTTAGTTGGAGTGTAAATTACTTCAACCATTGTGGAAGACAGTGTGGCCATTCTTCAAGGATCTAGAATCAGAGATACCGTTTTACCTAGCAATCCCATTACTGAGTATATACCCAAAGGATTATAAATTATTCTACTATAAAGACATATGCACACGTATGTTTATTGCAGCACTATTTACAATAGCAAAGACTTGGAACCAACTCACAGGCCCATCAATGATAGACTGGATGAAGAAAATGTGTCACATAAATACCATGGAATACTATGCAGCCATAAAAAAGAAGGAGTTCAGGTCCTTTGCAGGGATGTGGATGAAGCTGGAAGCCATCATTCTCAGCAAACTAACATAGGAACAGATAACCAAACACCGCATGCTCTCACTCATAAGTGAGACTCGAAAAATGAGAACACATGGACACAGGGGAGGGGAACGTCACACATAACACACCGGGGCCTGTCAGTGATTCGGGGGTAAATGGAGGGAGAGCATTAGGACAAATACTGAATGCACGCGGGGCTTAAAACCTAGATGATGGGTTGACGGGTGCAGCAAACCACCCTGGCACATGTATACCTATGTAACAAACCTGCATGTTCTGCACATGTGTCCCAGAACTTAAACGAAAACTAAATTAAAAAAAAAAAATAAGAGCGAGGACTGTTTTATCTTGGTTTTATACATTCAGAAAAAGAAAAAGGAATGAATGCTTGAGACACACACTGCCTGTGAAGTGTCTCCCATCCCCACAAGTGCTCCCAAAACGCTTTGGGCCTTAGTTATGGAAATTATACTCTGCTGGCCTCTGTCTCCTTCTATGTCAATGGAGGGGTCAAACTTACTCATTTCTGTGTCTCTAAAAGCATTTCTTGGTATCTGACTCACAGTAGACACAGATACACGCTTACTAAGTTGAATGGCATGAATTAACATCAGGGCACATGCTTGGAGGAGCTCTTTCCAGATTCACCAACCTACGCCCGGGGCTCACATTTACCTGGGGAAGCAAAGAGAAGTCAAAGGAGGCAGGTGAGGCTGGAGCACCGGGCCCAGGCCCCTCACGGCGCCTTGTGGAGGCTGAAGCTGCTACTCTGTGGTGGATGCTCATCTGCCATGCTGACTTCTGATTAACCCCAGCTCTGGGAAGGCCTCTAAGCTTTCCAGTTCCTTGCGTAAGAGCACATACTTACCGTAAATCCTGACCTTAGGTCTAAACCTTGATGTTATCATACTTTAATGACCTTACACATTGATTCTGAATCTCGCCTTCTCTTCCCCTGTGGAGTGTGAGCCCTGGATCTGGGGCTAATGGCACGGGATCCACCATCTTGTCTTGTGGTCGCCAGAGACACAGACATGGTCTTCTGTTCCTAAGTGCCAATTAAATGTCTCTTTCTAAGCAACTGAATCAGTTAGTCTCTTTCTTTGGCCTCTCAGCTCCCTCAGACTTTTGGGAGTAGGCTTGCATAGACCTGCCCACAACAAATCACACCTCCCCTGCCAACCCCAACTAGCTTTGGGGCTGTAACAGCTGATGGAGAGTCTTCATTAGTCCCCGCTTTGCTGATTCCATGATTAAGGACACAAGCATAAGTGCCATAAGGCACTAGACACAGGACATGGGCTTTGGAGTCCACATAATCGGTATTGACTACCAGCTTCTATTTCTCTCTTTTTTTTTTTTTCTTCAGATGGAATTTCACTCCTGTTGCCCAGGCTAGAGTGCAGTGACCTAATGTTGGCTCACTGCAATATCCATCTTGGAGGTTCAAGCGATTCTCCTGCCTCAGCCTCCCAAATAGCTGGGACTATAGGTGTGTGCCACCAGGCACAGCTAACTTTTTGTCTTTTTAGTAGAAATGAGTTTTCACCGTGTTAGCCAGGATGGACTGGATCTCCTGACCTCATGATCCACCGGCCTCCGCCTCCCAAAGTGCTGGGATGACAGGAGTGAGTCACTGCGCCCAGTCCACCAGCTTTTATCTTAAACAAACAAACAGAAAACAGTGAATTATCATTCATATACAATGGAAAAATGATTAAGGAATGTAACCCAAATAGACAAATATAGGCTTAATTTCATTAGTAATTAAAGAAATATATATTTCGCAGGACACAATTTTTCATCTAAGAGATGAACAGAGATAGAAAAGAATGACAGCAGACAATGCCGGGCGAGCTGCAAGCTGCAAGGAAACAGAAACACTGCACAGGGGAGCGTCAGTGCAATTCGTACACCCTTTGAAAGAGCAATTCCACTTCTCGGAACTTAGCCTATAGAATTAGCAACCATATGCATATAAGTATGTTGGAAGAAGTACCAGTTTTAAGTAAATATAATTTTCAAATACTCATAATGTGATATACGCAGCTATTTTTTAAATGACATGGAGCCATAATTCTACTATAAAATGATGTACAATGATATTTTAAGTGACCACAAGCAAGTTACAAAACACGTAATCTAATCTTTGTATAAAAACTAAAATAAGGCCAGAGGAGGTGGCTCATGCCTGTTATCCCAGCAGTTTGGGAGGCTGAGGCGGGTGGATCATTTGAGGTCAGTAGTTTGTGACCAGCCTGACCATCATGGTGAAACCCCATCTCTACTAAAAATACAAAAATTAGCCGGGCGTTTCAGTCAGCACCTATAATCCCAGCTACTTAGGAGGCTGAGGCAGGATAATTGCTTGAACCCAGGAGGCAGAGGTTGCGGTAGGCGGAGATTGGGCCACTGCCCTCCAGCCTGGGAGACAGAGCTAGACTCCATCTCAAAAAAAAAAAGAAAAAAGCTCATCATCACTGGTCATTAGAGAAATGCAAATCAAAACTACAATGAGATACCATCTCCCGGCAATGAGAATGGCAATTATGAAAAAGTCAGGAAACAACAGAAGCCGGTGAGGCTACGGAGAAACAGGAAGGCTTTTACACTGTAAGTGGGAGTGTAAATTACTTCAGCCATTGTGGAAGACAGTGTAGCAATTCTTCAAGGATCTAGAATCAGAAATACCATTTTACCCAGCAATCCCATTACTGCGTATATACCCAAAACACTATAAATTATTCCACTATAAAGACACATGCACACCTATGTTTATTGTAGCACTATTTACAATAGCAAAGACTTGGAACCAACCCAAATGCCCATCAATGATAGACTGGATAAAGAAAACGTGGCACATAAATACCAATGAATACTATGCAGCCATAAAAAGAAGGAGTTCAGGTCCTTTGCTGGGATGTGGATGAAGCTGGAAACCATCATTCTCAGCAAACTAACATAGGAACAGATAACCAAACACCGCATGCTCTCACTTATAAGTGAGAGTTGAAAAATGAGACACATGGACACAGGGAGGGGAATGTCACACATAACACACCAGGGCCTGTTGGTGATTGGGGGGGTAACTGCAGGGGAGAGCATTAGGACAAACACTGAATGCATGGGGGGCTTAAAACCTAGGTGATGGGTTGACGGGTACAGCAAACCACTGTGACACATGTGTACTTATGTAACAAACCTGCATGTTCTGCACATATGTCCCAGAAATGAAATGAAAATTAAATTAAAAAAAAATTAGAGCAAGGACTGCTTTATGTTAGCTTTATACATTCAGAAAAAAAAAAGAACAAATGCTTGAGACACACACTGCCTGTGAAGCATCTCCCATCTCCACGAATGCTCCCAAAATGCTTTGGGCCTTAGTTATGGAAATTATACTCTGCCGGCCTCTGTCTCCTTCTATGTCAATGGAGGGGTCAAACTTACTCATTTCTGTGTCTCCAAAAGCCTTTCTTGGTATCTGACTCACAGTAGACACAGATACACGCTTACTAAGTTGAATGGCATGAATTAACATCAGGGCACATGCTTGGAGGAGCTCTTTCCAGACTCACCAACCTACGCCCGGGGCTCACATTTACCTGGGGAAGCAAAGAGAAGTCAAAGGAGGCAGGTGAGGCTGGAGCACCGGGCCCAGGCCCCTCACGGCGCCTTGTGGAGGCTGAAGCTGCTACTCTGTGGTGGATGCCCATCTGCCATGCTGACTTCTGGTTAACCCCAGCTCTGGGAAGGCCTCTAAGCTTTCCAGTTCCTTGCGTAAGAGCACATACTTACCGTAAATCCTGACCTTAGGTCTAAACCTTGATGTTATCATACTTTGATGACCTTACACACTAATTCTGAATCTCACCTTCTCTTCCCCTGTGGAGTGTGAGCCCTGGATCTGGGGCTAATGGCACGGGATCCACCATCTTGTCTTGTGGCCGCCAGAGACACAGACATGGTCTTCTGTTCCTAAGTGCCAATTAAATGTCTCTTTCTAAGCAACTGAATCAGTTAGTCTCTTTCTTTGGCCTCTCAGCTCCCTCAGACTTTTGGGAGTAGGCTTGCATAGACCTGCCCACAACAAATCACACCTCCCCTGCCAACCCCAACTAGCTTTGGGGCCGTAACAGCTGATGGAGAGTCTTCATTAGTCCCCGCTTTGCTGATTCCATGATTAAGGACACAACCATAAGTGCCATAAGGCACTAGACACAGGACATGGGCTTTGGAGTCCACATAATCCGAGCTGAATACCAGCTTCTGTCTCTCTCTCTCTCTCTTTTTTTTTTTTTCTTGTGATGGAGTTTCACTCCTGTTGCCCAGGCTGGAGTGCAATGACGTGATCTTGGCTCACTGCAACATCGGCCTCCCAAGTTCAAGTGATTCTCCTGCCTCAGCCTCCCAAAGAGCTGGGAGTATAGGTGCGTGCCACCACGCCCTGCTAGTTTTTTGTCTTTTAGTAGATATTGGTTTTCACAGTGTTAGCCAGGATGGTCTGGATCTCCTGACCTTGTGATCCAACCACCTCCGCCTCCCAAAGTGCTGGGATGACAGGAGTGAGCCACCACACCCGGTCACCAGGTTTTATCTTAAACAAACAAACAGAAAAAGATGAATGATACAATGGAAAAATGACTAAGGAATGTAAGCCAAATAGACAAAAATAGGCTCAATTTCATTAGTAGTTAAAGAGATGTATATTAAGAAGGACACAATTTTTCATCTAAGAGATGAACAGAGATAGAAAAGAATGACAGCAGACAATGCCAGGCGAGCTGCAAGCTGCAAGGAAGCGGAAACCCTGCACAGGGGAGCGTCAGTGCAATGTGTACACCCTTTGAAAGTGCAATTCCACTTCTAGGAACTTAGCCTATAGAATTAGCAACTATATGCACATAAGTATGTTCGAAGAAGTACCAGTTTTAAGTAAATATAATTTTAAAATACTCATAATGTGATATATGCAGCTATTTTTTAAACGGCACAGAGCCATATGTTCTAATATAAAATGATATACAATGATATTTTAAGTGACCACAAGCAAGTTACAGAACATGTAGTCTAATCTTTGTTTAAAAAATTAAAATAAGGCTGGAGGAGGTGGCTCACGCCTGTAATCCCAACACTTTGGGAGGCCAAGGCTGGTGAATCACCTGAGGTCAGGAGTTTGAGACTAGCCTGGCCATCATGGCGAAACCCTGTGTCTACTGAAAACACAAAAAATTAGCCAGGCGTGGTGGTGGGCACCTGTAATCCCAGCTACTCAGAGGGTGATTTAGGAGAATCGCTTGAACCTAGGAGGCAGAGGTTGCAGTGAGCCGAGATTGCGTCGATACACTCCAGCCTGGGCAAAGAGAGTGAAACTCCATCTCAAAAAAAAAAAAAATTAAGATATATATGTCAAGCCTGTCGCTGTTGCCATTGCCTGAGGGGAGCAGAAGAGGCTGAGACCTGGGAGAAAATGCAAGAGAGGAGTCAGCTCCTTAGCTGCAGCTGCTGCCAGAGATGCCCACCCACCCATTTTCCTGTCCCTCTGCCCCGTTCACAATGCAGCTGCTTCCACAAAGTGCTAGGATCAATCGAAGGGACTACATCTTCACTGAATTTTGTGTTGAAGACAGTAAAGCTGTTAATGTATGTTTTGAAAAATCCAAACTTAATTCAGTTGTCTTGGAGAAAGTGATCATTTTAAGCATTTAAATGACATTGGTCTTTTTTACTGTATTGATCCAAATGACCCCAAGCATAAAAGACCGACAGATCAATTTTATGTTGTTTCCAAAGAATCTGGATGTCATGGCCAAGATTAACAAGAGAAAGGGCAAAGTTTAACTGGCTTAGTGTGGACGTCAACAACTGGAAAGACGGAAGATGATTCAGATGAAGGCATGTCTAATTT
This sequence comes from Ateles fusciceps, assembly GCA_036589455.1. Classification (NCBI taxonomy): domain Eukaryota; kingdom Metazoa; phylum Chordata; class Mammalia; order Primates; family Atelidae; genus Ateles; species Ateles fusciceps. Next base: position 22,892,739 of record JAZHEH010000681.1, on the reverse strand, counting down.
TGGCCATTTCTCTGGTCAAGATGATGAACAGCATGGGTGGTGGTGTGGACATAGATTTGCCAGAAGTAGATGGAGCAGATGATGACTCACAGGCAGTGATGATGAGAAAATCCTAGATCTAAAGCATATTGTCATCACCTGGAATTTGTAAAGAAAAATAACTGCTCTGCAAGATTTCGGAATTGACAGAATCCCTGAATCGATAGCTCTAAAGGCATGCTGTGTTCGCCCACTGTAACCCATTTTTCAACCTGTTTGTTTTTGAAAAGGCTTCACTGTGGGTTGATATGTACCATTGCATAGGGCAATTTTAAATTAGCTAAGGCAATAATAACCTGATGCACGAACACTTCCCAGATTGCCAGGAAGCTGTTGAAGTCGTAGGCAATTGATGCAGCAGTTGGGATAAATGCAAACATCTCACCTAAGCCTCCTTTTCTTCATAACATAGATACTGACGTGATAGGAAGCTCTCAGCTTAGGGAAGAGAACTAAATTTTAGATTATAGAACATGAATTCAGAAAGGGCTGGAACAAACTGGCTCACACCTTACTGGTAACCTGCTGTTCCTCTGGTGTTATCCTTCAGGATTTTCACTGAAGTTTATTTTTCAAAAAATTTACTTTCACCCAATTTTATGTAAGTGATCACTTGTCAGTGTTTCAGATGTATTTTAGCTGAAACTAGTGAATGCCCTAACTTAGACCTTTTTAAAAATTATACATTTGGGCCAGACGAGGTGGGTTGCGCCTGTAATCCCAGCACTTGGGGGGGCTGAGGCAGGCGGATCACCTGAGGTCAGGAGTTCAAGACCAGCCTGGCCAACATGGCAAAACCCCGTCTCTACTAAAAGTATAAAAATTAGCTGGGCGTAGTCGTGTGTGTGCCTGTAATTCCAGCTACTCAGGAGGCTGAGGCAGGAGAATCGCTTGAACCCAGGAGGTGGAGGTTGCAGTAGGTGGAGATCGCACCATTGCACTCCAGCCAGGGCAACAAGAGCAAGACTCCATCTCAATAAAAAAAAAAAAAAAAAAAAAATTATACATTTGGACCCGGGCTCAGTGGCTCACACCTGTAATCCCAGCACTTTGGGAGGCCGAGGCAGGTGGATCGCCTGAGGTCAGGAGTTGGAGACCAGCCTGGCCAAGATGGGGAAACCCCTTCTCTACTGAAAATACAAAAATGAGCTGGGTGTGGTGATGCGCACCTGTAATCCCAGCCACTCGGGAGGCTGAGGCAGGAGAATCACTTGAACCTGGGAGGCGGCAGTTGCAGTGAGCCGAGATCACACCATGGCACTCCAGTCTGGGCAACAGAGCGAGATCTCATGGCAAAAAAATAAATAATAATAAATAAATAAAATAATAAAATAAAATAAAAGCAATCAAAACTTTAACAAGAAATGGGCATCTGGGGCAGGTCCCTTCTAAAACACGTGTAGGTACTGGGAGCTGCACAGCCCACTGGCTACACCTGACCCCACTCTGTGCACTCCACACGCCTACCCAGGCCACCACTCAGCGGCTAGAAGGAAGGTGGCTCCTTACGGACACCAAAGGCTTTGATGAAGACATGAGAGAACTAGCAGTGAGAATGGCTCTGCAAAAAACAAAAACACACAAAACAAACAAACAAAAAACGGGTGCAATGGTCAGACCAGATTGTATCATCTCTCATGAGAGCAAAAACCTCACAGAAAAACTGAGAGCACTTTGAAGACAACAGTTTTCTTCTTACATCCTGGTTAGAGAAGTTAGAAGAGACTGCAGCTGATAGCAGAAAATCTCAAACCGTCTGCGCGTACAGACAGCACATTGCTTCAACTTTGGGAGAGGGATGGGAAGGGAAAACACAGTAACAAAAAATCCAAAGATGGGAAATTAGTGGTGGACTGTGTCAGGAACAATGTCACCTGGACTCAGATCTATGAAAAAATGGAATAAAAATGCCACCATCACTTTGGAAAGAAATTGGCTAGTAAACAAGCTGAGTTCAACGAGCACATCTCCATACTGCTGTTTATTTATTTTTTGCTCATTACGGTGTTCAATTGTCTTTATCACAAACATTTACATGTGGCTATTTCCAGGTGTTGTTTGGTTAGGTTAGAATCTTCCCTTTGGTTAATAAATGTGTTCATGCTAAGAACAAAAATAAATACAAAACAAACAAAACATAGAACACAGCGTGCTTCCTTAACCAACTATTGGGCCTCAGGGCGAAGTTTTGACTTCCCTGGAAGTCTGCCAGATGGTGGGAGGCATGCGGCCATCACCCCAGCTGAATTTAAGCCAACTTCCAGACATGCAAGGGTCCTCTGGTCCACCCAGCCTGACAATTCCAGACATGTGACTGAAGCCATCCTCTACTACACAGCCTTGCTCAGCAAGCCCAGCCTGGAAGGGCTTCACTGGCCCATAGACTTCCAAGCTTGTTTTTTTAAGCTTTGAACTAACTGTCTTGTCATGCAGCAAAAGCCAACATATATGTGCAGAGCAGAGAGCAAGGCTGACATTGGTTGGCTGCTGGGTAAAGTGGATGGGGTCAGAGGCAGGAATCACAGGGAAGTTTTTATCTCTGCATTTTACTTTTTTTGTACCTTTTGAATTTTGAACTCTATGAACTAACCTGCTCTAAAAAACACACACACACACAATTATAAAATATTACAGTCATAAAGCATGACTGATGGGGAAGGTAGTTTTCATCCATAAGTTATACATTTTGCTGTTACTTCAAAAATACAGTAAGTTATCATTTAAGGTCACTGATAGGTTCTTGGGAACTGCAACTTTAAATGAAATGACGTATAACAAAATCAATTTGGGCCGGGCGTGGTGGCTCACGCCTGTAATCCCAGCACTTTGGGAGGCCTAGGTGGGTGGATCACCTGAGGTCAGGAGTTCAATACCAGCCTGGCCACCATGGTGAAACCCCATCTTTAAAAAAAAAAAAAATCAATTGACCGTAGGCTAATTGACAGAAACAAGAGTTAAGTTCCTACAGCACATTTCTGGTCATAAAAGCATCACCAAACTTCTAGATAAAGACCCAAACACTTCCAATATATTAAACATTGAAATAAATGTGAACTACACATACATCTATGAAAGATTAGTAAACACAAATAAGATTATGAGTCACCCAATTGTTCAAGCTGAGGGTCACGGGTCACAGGTGGCCACAGTCAGGGCATGAGGTGGGCTCCAACCCCCAGGCAGGACACCATCCCGTCACAGGGCACATGTTCACACACACACACACACACACACACACACACGAGTCACACACAGTCTCTGTCTCTCTCTCACACAAACACACATTTTCTCTCCCACACACACACTCTCACACACACACACACATACACACTCACATACTCTGACACACACTTACACACTCTCACACACTCTCTCACATACACACTCTCACTCATACAAACTCACACACACTCCCAGTTTTACACACATACACTGTCTCTCACACACACACGCACACCGTCACACACACACAGTCTCTCACACTCTCTCACACGTGCACTATCATGCCCACACTCACATCCGCACACTCACACCCTCAGTCTCCTTCACACACACACATATCTACACATGCACCCACACTCACTAACACGCTCACTCTCACCCCCACAGCCTCACACACACACACACTCACATACCCACACTCATACATGCACAGTCACGTACCCACTTACACCCCACACTTACCCACAGCCACACTCACACACACTCACACCCCACACGCACACACCCACGCTCACATATTCATACTCAAACTGGGACAGTTTAAACACAATTTCGACAATTTAGATGTGCAGTTCACATCTTTGCACACCTTTGGGACAAGGGAGAAGGCGGGGGGACCTGGAGAAAACGCTCGCAGACATGAGGGGAAGGTGCAAACTTCACTCAGAAAGTGGTCCCACTGGGAACCAATTTTTCCTCTCAGCAGCGTTGTAACGAAATGACAGTAATTGAGCACCTGCTGTAACTGAACTGAAAATGAACATACACCGCTTTTTATTTTGTTTCCCTTTCTCAGATGCATCTAAGACCTTTGTCCTCAACACAGCAGAAGCCTCTGTGTGCTGTCTGGTGTGGCTTCATGTGAGTTTTTCTGGCAGTTTCTAAGCCTGTAACACTACGCAGTATTGTTTCGTTCACACTTTGCCAAAATTCTTACTCTGAGGTCCACTTTCTTTCCATTGCAGTGTGCTACCTCCTTACCAGGAAAGACGGATGAGAGCACTAGGATCCGAGCTATCCTGGCTGCATCTGATTAAACTTGAATTGGCTTAGAAAATAGGAGGAGGCTGGGTGCTGTGGCTGACGCCTGTGATCCCAGCACTTTGGGAGGCCAAGGTGGGAGGATTGCTTGAGCTCAGGAGTTTGAGATCAGTCTGAGCAACATACTGAAACCTCATCACTACTAAAAATTAAAATAAATTAGCCACGTGTGTTGGCATGTGCCTGTAGTCCCAGCTACCCAGGAGCCTGGGGTGGGAGGATCGCCTGAGTCTGAGAGGTTGAGGCCGCAAAGAGCCATGATCACACCACTGCCCTCTAGCCTGGGCTACAGAGTGAGACTTTGTCTCAAAAAAGAAAAAGAACAAGAAAAGAGGATTTTTTACCTTGCTCAATTCAGGGAAAGGTTGAACAATCTAAGCAAGGGAAAGGAATGGTGTAACCACGGAAAAGGGGAAGGACGCAGCCTTGGGAACAACTGGATTCAGGGACTTGAATGCTGCCAGGTTCTCTCTCTCCTGTTTCTCCCTCACTGCCCCCAATCCCTGGCAACCACTGATCTTTTTTGCTGTCACCATTGTTTTGCCTTTTTCAGAATGTCATATAGTTTGAATCATACAGTATGTAGCCTTTTCAGATTGGCTTCTTTCACTTAGTAACACGCTTTTAAGGCTCCTCTGTGTCTTATCATGGCTTGATAGCTCATTTCTTTTTAATACTGAAAAACACCCCATTGGATAGATATACTTCAGTTTCTTTGTCCATTTACTAACTGAAGGACATCTTAGTTCCTTCCAATTTGGGGCAATTATGAATAAAGCTGTTGTAAATATTCATGCAGGTTTTTGTGTGGACATACATTCTTAACTCAATTGGGTAAATACTTAGCAGTGTAACCGCTGGGTCATATGGTAAGACTGTATTTAGCTTTGTAAGAAACTGCCACTGTCATTCAAAATGGCTGTACTATTTTGCATTCCCAACAACAGCAAATAGTTCCTATTGCTCCACATTCTCACCAGCATTTGATATTCTCAATGTTTTGGATTTTTGCCACTGTAATGTGTAGGTAGTGATATCTCGTTGTTATAATTTGCAATTCTTAAATGTAATGCCTATCATGATGTTGTGGTAACCTACTTTCTGCCAGCTAAAACTACCTCTCTCTTTCTCAGACTAAAAGCTGTCAGGCTTTATGTTAGCTTCCTGAGCCGGACAGACTCCATCTTCGCTTCTTCATTTCAGTTATTTTCCCACCGTTAAGTATGTAACTAGAGTATGTAGCTGGGGCAGGCTGACACTGGGCACCTCCAGGAATGCATTTGTTGACAAGAGGCCGAGTTACGTGGTACCAGCAGAGCCTGGGAGTGCAGGTGCCGTCGAGCGCCCAGAGCCCCCATTATCTGTAAGTTGCATGTCTTTTATGACAACTTTACCCCTGGCACCTGGCACCGTTTTATTTCTCATGTACTAGTCTATCTTTTAAATTTTTGCTTACTCTGCTTTTGTGAAAATTTGCTTCAGCTAGGTTCCCCCTCCCTTTTTTTTTTTTTTTTTTTTTTGAGACGGAGTTTCCCTCTTGTTACCCAGGCTGGAGTGCGATGGCGCGATCTCGGCTCACCACAGCCTCCGCCTCCTGAGTTCAAGCAACTCTCCTACCTCAGCCTCCTAAGTAGCTGGGACTACAGGCACACGCCACCATGCCCAGCTAATTTTTGTATTTTTAGTAGAGACGGGGTTTCACCTTGTTGACCAGGATGGTCTCGATCTCTTTACCTCGTGATCCGCCCGCTTCAGCCTCCCAGAGTGCTGGGATTATAGGTGTGAGCCACCAAGCTCAGCGCCCCCCCCCCACCTTTTAAAACTAGGGTATAAAAGACCACCTAACTTTTTCTTAGGGGCTGAGAGAATTTTGGATATTAGCCACCTCTCGGTCACCGGCATAATAAAGGACTCATAATTCAATCTCAGAGTGTGGTACATTCCTTGACTTGCACGGGTACAGCATTTTGGAGGCCCCAACGAGATATTCTTATTATTTTTTGTCACCACCGGGCATAACCGGGCTCTTTCTGACCTTCCCTGGATGAACGGTGGCCTATAGGGGAGGCATCCCCTGAAATTGTTTCAGGACCCCATAGCCCACTGCTGTCCAGGGGGGAATGGATCGACCACTGGTGCCCACCAAATTCAGTTCCTGAGTCCTCCGTCTCTGGTCCTGGGAAGGTAAGTCAGATCTGACTCTGTTTCTGGGAGGGAATTGGTCCTGATGAGGACCTTCCCTCATGACTCTGTCAGCACCCAGGACACTGGAGGACAGAGTCCTGGTTTCTGTTAGCTCTGCCAGCACTCCAGTATGCTGGAAGGCAGAGTCTCGGTTTCTGTTAGTGAGTGTCTCTGGTCTCTTCTCTCCCTCTTTCTCTTTCTTGTTCAATTAAGAGTGGCCTTTATCTTAAAATGGGTATAAAAAGTGCAATAAATTCTGTGTAAATGGTGAATGCATGTGTGAGTGAATGGGGAGTTCAAGGGCCTGCCCTTGAAATTCCAATTTGTAGCTCCATGGTGAAAGCTATGGAGCTCGAGAGGGGCCCTGACCTGTTTTTCTGTGGCCACCTCATAAGGCTAATGGCAGCGAGCTCAGCTCGGTCCTAATCGGGGGTTTATACTGATCTGCTGATGCTAACAGGAGCCCAACGTCTCCATCAGGGGGAGCAGCCAGGGGGGGCATCTGACTGATCCCAAAACAGGACTCTTTCTGTTTATCAAAACCATCATAACTGTTTGTATGTCCCAGTGTCAATGGTTCTGTTTGGTGTCTGCTTAAGTCTGTTTGTCTTGCTGCCACTACTGCCCAAGGCGGCTAGGGGAAAATTGTTTAAGGTACTCAGTACAGACTTCCTATCTGAGGAGGTAAAATCCCTCATTTGCCGGTTGGGCTGGCCATCCCAGTCCTGCCTTTCTGTCAAATACAGATCAGGTGTTGTTATGGGGGAAAGTTGTGAAACGCATTCACCAGTCTGTGAATTGTGGCACCACAAAGATTGTTGGCGTCTGGATTGTCACACCCCACGCCCCAACGACTGGGGGGCATCTCTCTTATTTCTCAGAACAGTGATGGATTCGAAATAGCCATCCTGCCGACCTCCTTGCCCACCTTTTCTGTCATCCCACAACTTTCCCAGTGCCCTTAAACAGGGTACAGTATAGAGAAACCTACACCCATAACACTCTAATTCTTTGGCATTCATATTATGCTCCCCTGTGGTTAACCTCCAATCTTCAGGAAACTCTGGGTGGCCCTTTCCTCCTCATCCCCATCCTTTATCCCCATCATCTCATTTTCCTGTGTCTCAGCAAGTCCAGCGTCTCCAGGACCTGGCTTTGTTGTCCTTCTAAAACCCTTAAGGGAAAAGGCCGAATTTAAACACTGCCTTTAAGACATGGAGACATCTGAGGTATCTCAGATATAAATCAAGGGGCAGGCTACCCAGATCCTGCAGACCTGGAACTTTACAGCCCCGGCATTCTGCCTTCTCCTCCTAATTCAGAGGCTGAGAATACTCGATGCTGGGGCAAGAAATTGCGGCGGTAGCCATTTGGTTGTTTCTCCTGGTTATAATCTTCCTGTTTTTCTGATTCTCCATGCCCCAGGCCGTGAATACTTCTGTCCGTGCTGGGTCTGACATCTCGGGTTAAAAATCCTGTTAACCATTGCTTTCAGAGATGGGAAACTCTTCCTCCCTGCTCCAATCGCTGAGCCCCCTGCAGTGTATGTTAAAGAATTTCTCTCTAGGCTTCTCAAGAGGACTACGGAGTCCACCTTTAAAAAGGCAAACTCCAGACTCTCTGTGAAGCGGAGGTGGCCAACTTTTGGAACCAGGTGGCCCCCAGCAGGGTCACTGAACATCACAATAGTTGAAGCTGTGTGGCAGGTTGTTACCAGAAAGCCCGGGCATCCTGATCAATTCCCTTACATTGATCAATGGCTTAGTTTGGTTCAGAACCCTCCCCTGTGGCTCCGATCTTACACTGTTCATGATCCCACCTCTAAGGATCTTCTGAATAAATTCCCCTCCCAGCCCCGACCTATTGCTCCGGTGGTCCCTTCTGCTCCCCCGGTGTTGCCTTCCTCTGAGGAAGAGGAAAGCTATCTGCACCTATTACCCCACCTTATAACCCCCCTGTTCCCCAAGGATCCCCCACAATTTCTTCAACGGCACCTCCTGCAGCCCCCCTGCCACCTCCACCCCCTGAGCCGTTGTCTCTGGCAGTTTCTCCACCCATTGCCTCCCGGCGACTGCCCGGTCAGAGGAAGCTACTCCATTCCTTCCCTTGAGGGAGGCACCACCCCTGTCAGGCAGTGAGCGTTCTGCTGCTCCGTTTTTAGTCTATGTTCCATTTTCCACCTCTAACCTGTGTAATTGGAGGGCTCAAAAATCCTCCATTTTCTGAGAAGCCCCAGGTCCTAAATGCGCTGATGGAGTCTGTGCTCCAGACTCATAGGCCCACCTGGGATGATTGCCAGCAACTCCTCCTTACCCTTTTCACCTCTGAAGAGAGGGACTGAATTAGAAGGGAAGCCAGAAAGGATTTCCTTAACTCAGAAGGGGAGCCTAGGGAGGAAGCCCAAGACCTCCTTGAGGAGGCTTTTCCTTCTATCCGACCTGAGTGGGATCCTAACACCTCCTGGGGAAGGAGGGCTTCAGAAGATTTCCACTGGTATCTCCTTCCCTGTATTAAATGAGCCATCAGGAGACCTACAAACCTGTCTAAAAACACTGAAGTTGTTCAGGGGCCGATGAGTCATCTGGAGCATTCCTAGAGCGCCTCCGAGAGGCCTATCGAATTTACACCCCCTTTGATCCTCTGGCTCCTGAAAATAGCCATGCTATAAATGGGCATTCCTGGCCCAGGCAGCTCCTGACATTCGGAGACAGTTACAAAAATTGGAGGGTTCCGCTGGAATGAACATTACTCAGCTTTTAGGAGTACCCCAGAAGGTTTTTGACAATAGAGAAGCTGAAAAACAAAATCAGGCAGTTCAAGCCACTGACAGGGCAGCCAACAGGGCCAGGAAAAGACAGACAGAAGTTATAGTGGCTGCCCTCCAGGGAACCAAAAGAAGAGCTCCCATCACGGAGCACCAGCTGGAGGACCCGGGACCCCCACAGAAAAGCAAAAAGGTGAGCAGGCTCCCCTACAAAGGAACCAGTGTGCTTACTGTAGACAGACTGAACACTGGGAAAACGAGTGCCTTTTAAAGCCAGAGAAAAAAACAGAACAAAAAAGGGTCCTCACCCTCCCCACAGCGGAGGAATCTGATGATTGACGGGACCGGGGCTCCTTTTCACTTGGCCCCGGGAGCCCATGGTTACCGCTACTGTGGGGGGGGCCAGCCTGTACGCTTTTAATCCACACGGGGGCTGAACATTCTGTACTACAGACACCTTGGGCAGTGTTTCTAACAAGAGAATGGCTGTACAGGGGGCTACTGGAGCTATTCAGGAATATCCCATCACCCACTCATCTGAAGTAAACTTAGGTCATAAGAGAGTAATCCATTCATTTCTAGTAGTTCCAGAGTGCCCCTCCCTCTTCTTGGGCATGACCTGCTCCACAAGCTGCAGGCATCCATCTCCTTCTCAGCTCAGCAAGCTCATCTCAAGTTAGGAGACACAGAGCACCCTCCTGCTCAGCTCCTGCTGACCATTCCTCTGTCAGAGGAATATATTGTAGTCTCATCTTCACCCCCCAAAGAAAACCAAATTAGCTCTCTCCTACCAGATCTGCAAGCTCTTTCTCCGAGTTTGGGCAGAATCAAACCCCCCAGGACTGGCAAAACACCATCCACCGGTGGTTGTGAGAACCTCTGGCTGGTGCCCTGCCTGTTGGGGTCAAATGATACCCTGTGAGTCAGTGGGCTAGAGAGGGAATCAGCCCCCACCTTCAACAGCTATTACGAGCCCATATACTTACACCTTGCCAGTCTGCTTGGAACACTGCATTTCTGCCAGTTCAGAAACCTGGAACAAATGATTACCGGCCTGTGCAGGACTTGCAGGAAGTTAACAAAGGGACAGTCACAGTCCCTCCACCTGTCCCTAATTCCTACACGCTGCTCAGCTTGCTCCCACCAGAACATACCGTGTACACTGTCCTGGACTTAAAAGATGCTTTCTTTGCCATTCCTTTGTCTCCAAGGAGCCCACCCAGTTTTGCTTTTGAACGGACAGACCCTGGTTCGGGAGACAAAACCCAATTAACGTGGACTCGCTTGCCCCAGGGTTTTAAAAATTCTCCAACTCTTCTTGGGAAAGCCCTTCAGCAGGACCCTGCGGCAGTCCCAGCCAGCCATCCCAGCTGTACCCTACCGCAGTACGTGGAGGATTTCTTATTGGCTGCTGAGACTGCCGAAGCTGTCTGCAACATACTGAGGACCTGCTTTATCTCCCTCAGGAGCTTGGTATCGGGTCTCAGCCTTTTTGGTTTTGTCTTTCCAGGGTCTCCTACTTGGGATATGAACTAAACAAAGGAAGAAAGCACTCACCAATGCTCGAAAGGAGGCCATCTTACAAATCCCCACCTCCACCACCAAGAAACAGGTATGTGAATTCTTGGGGGCTGTGGGGATACCGTCACCTGGGGGATACCTGGGTTCACAGAAATTGCCAAGTCTCTGTACACCGCTACAGGAGGAAATGGCCCTTTAGTTTGGACTGACACGGAAGAACAGACCTTCCAGTACTTAAAGAAGGCACTGACTGAGGCCCCTGCTTAACCCGTCCACACATCTCAAAGCCGTTTCACTTGTTTATCCATGAAAATCAGGGAGTTGCTAAAGGGGTGCTCACTCAAACCTTGGGGCCGTGGCGATGCCCAGTGGCATATCTGTCTAAAAGACTGGACCCTGTGGCCTCCGGGTGGCCAAGTTGTCTGGAGCAGTTGCAGCAGCAGCCAGCCGAGTTCATGAGGCTGATAAGCTCACTCTGGGCCAGAAGTTAACTCTTACAGCACCACGTGTGGTAGAGACTCTGCTATGAGGTGCTCCAGGCAAATGGATGTCTAATGCCCGCATCCTGCAGTATCAGAGTTTGCTGTTAGATCAGCCCCGATTAACTTCTCCCGAACAAGGTGGGGGAGCTACTCTGCTCCCTGATCCAGACTTCACCTCCACTATCCATGACTGCCAGGAATTACTAGAAACTACAGAGACAGGTAGACCTGATCTCCAGGACACTCCTTTGGGAAAGGCAGATGCCACCGTGTTTACAGACGGTAGCAGTTTCCTTGAGCAGGGGGGCGGAAAGCTGGTGTGGCCATTACCATGGAGACCCACGTGCTGTGGGCCCAGGCACTGCCAGCTGGTACCTTTGCACAGAAGGCTGAGTTAATTGCCCTTACTCAAGCTCTCTGATGGGGTAAGGACAAGATGTTAACATCTACACTAATAGCAAATATGCTTTTGCTACTGTACATGTTCATGGGGCCATCTATCAAGAGCAAGGGCTACTCACCTCAGCAGGAAAAACTGTTAAAAACAAGGAGAAGAAAAGCAGGCCTCGGATCTGCAAGCCAGTAAAAAGCAGGACGGATGGTGGATCCTTCCCGACTCCAGAATCTTCTTGCCCTGGGCCCTCGGAGAGGCCTTCATCAGCCACCTCCACTCTTCCACCCACTTGGGAGGAACAAAGTTGCCCAACTTTTGAGAAGGCGTTTACAATCCCACACCTCCAGGACTTAACTAGCCAAGTGGCCTCCGGATGCACGGCTTGTGCGCAGGTGAATGCCAGGCAAGGCCTGAAGCCTGGATTGGGCCATCGTCTCCAAGGACATAGCCCAGGAGAGAGGTGGGAAGTTGACTTTACCGAAGTGAAGCCACACCGGGGGAGGGCATAAGTACCTCCTGGTGTTGGTAGACACCTTTTCCAGATGGACTGAGGCTTTTGCCACTAAGAACAAAACTGCCACTATGGTAGTAAAGTTCTTACTCAATAAAATTATTCCTCGCTATGGATTGCCTGTTGCTATAGGGTCTGATAATGAGCCAGCCTTCACCTTGTCCATAGCTCAGTCAACAAGGCATTAAATATTCAGTGGAAACTCCATTGTGCCTACCGACCCCAGAGCTCTGGACAGGTAGAACGCATGAATCATACCTTAAAAAGTACTCTTACCAAATTAATCCTGGATACCGGTGAAAATTGGATAAGGCTCCTTCCTTTAGCCCTTCTTAGGGTCAGGTGCACCCCTTACCAGGTGGGATTCTCTCCTTCTGAAATCATGTATGGGAGAGCCCCCACCTGTTTTGCCTAAGTTGTGGGATACCCAGTTAGCAGAAATATCCCAAGCTAACTTGTTACAGTGCTTGCAGTCTCTCCAACAGGTTAAATATATTATCCAGATGCTTGTCTGGGAAGCACACCCTAATCCAGCTCCTGATCTGACAGGACACTGCCACCCTTTCCATCCAGGTAACCTGGCATATGTCAAAAAGTTCCAGAAGGAAGGTCTTGTTCCCGCTTGAAAGGGACCTCACACTGTCATCCTTACTACACCCACGGCCCTAAAGGTGGACAGTATTCCTGCTTGAATTCATCACTCCAGCATCAAGAAAGCCAACAGCACACAGGAAGAAACATGGGTCCCCAAGCCCGGGTCAGGCCCCTTAAAACTGCGCCTGAGTCGGGTGCAGCCATCAGACTAGTGCTTTTTGTCTACTTTTCTTGTCTGTCCCCAGTCGTTCAGCCCTCTGCCCCCTCCTACTCCTTTCTGCTTACTTCTTTTGCAACAGGCAAAGTGGTTGCGAACACCACCTGGAAAGAAAGTACCTCCAGTGAAGTTTCTTTTTCAATTTATGTGTTTGGTTCCCAAAGCCTAGCTATTCCCTTGAGAACCAGAAAAGTTTGCCCCTGTGGGCAGGAGCGGGACTCATTAACCTTGCTACAGGGATTGGACACACCGGAAGTGAAAGTGGATGCGGCAGCTCGAGGGCTGCAAAACAGGGACTCCAACGAGTAAATGTCTACCTCTGTGCTGGAGGCAACTCTGATGCTGCCTGCTGGGACAGTTACGAGTTTTTCTGCCCTTTTCGGTCATGTGCAACCTTGGCTACTTACCCCGGGGGCCAACTCGGTCCCCAACACTTTCCATAGCCCGGACCTCTCATCCTAAACCATGTACTATGGGAGCTTGTAATCCCATTACTATAACTGTCCATTACCCTAACTCAGCTCAGTGGTACTATGGTATGACATGGGGACTGCGACTCTACACAGAAGGGTTTAATCTTGGAACTACGTTTACCATTCAGAAGAGGATCCTGATCCCCTGGAGCCCCCCAAAACCCATTGGCCCCTTAACTAATTTAGGAGTCCCCATGTTCCGCCCACACCCAGATGAGGTTAGCCCCATTGACCCAACTGTCCTATCGCCAGTCCAGGCTCTCCAACTCCAGCTGCAACCCCAACACCTCCAACCCAGCTTAATGTCCATCTTAGGGGGGTGCATCACCTCCCTAATATTACTCAGCCTCAGCTGGCCCGAGACTGTTGGTTATGCCTGAAGGCCAAACCTCTGTATTATGTTGGATTGGGAGTTGATGTCAAGTGAAACACTGGCCCTCTTCCGTGTTGTGCTCATCCTCGCTCCCTTACATTAGGTTATGTTTCAGTGTTTCAGGAAATGCCTTCTGCCTAGTAAGGGGTATAACCTGTCCGTTTCTCCCTTCCAGGCCACCTGTAATCGGTCTCTGCTTACTTCCCTAACTACTTCAGTCTCCTACCAGGCACCAAATAACACTTGGCGGGCTTGCACCTCAGGCCTCACCGGCTGCATTAAAGGAACTAAACCTGGACCTCTCCTGTGCACGCTAGTTCATGTGCTTCCTCAGGTTTACGTGTACAGCAAAGCAGAGGGATAGTTTCTCATTGCCCTTCCTGAACTGCACCCCAGGGTCCACCAGGTGGCCCCACTCCTGGTGTCCCTTTTGGCTGGCCTCAGTGTGGCTGGGTCGGCAGCAATGGGCACAGCAGCGTTATTCCAAGGAGAAGCTGGACTAGGGTCCCAAACCCAGCAAGCAGATGCTGATTTAAGAAATCTCCAATGAGCCGTAAATACACGGCATGCCCAGGTTGACTCCTTAAAGTTGTTCTTCAAAACCGCCATGGGCTGGACCTAGTGTTTCTCTCCCAAGGGGGTTTATGTGCAGCGTTAGGGGAAAGCTGTTGTTTTTATGCTAACCAGTCTGGAGTCATAAAGGATACTCTTCAAAAGGTTCAAAGAATTTAAACAAATGCCAATAGGAATGAGAAAATAACACCCCACGGTACCAGAGCATGTTTAACTGAAACCCTTAGCTAAGTACTTTAATAACTGGATTAGCAGGACCGCTTCTCCTCTGCTTGTTGGGGTAAACTTTTGGGCCCTGTCTATTAAATTGGTTTATTAATTTTGTAAAATGCCACATAGCTTCTGTCAAACTTACGTATCTTAGAACCCAATATAACCCCCTCACTATAACTGAGGAATCAATGATTGAATCCCCCAAAAACACAAGTGGGGAATGTGATAACCTGCTTTTTGCCAGCTAAAACTAACTCTTTCTCAGACTAAAAGCTGTTCAGGCTTTATGTTAGCTTCCTGAGCCGGACAGACTCCATCTTCGCTTCTTCATTTCAGTTATTTTCCCACCATTAAGTATGTAACTAGAGTATGTAGCTGGGGCAGGCTGACACTGGGCACCTCCAGGAATGCATTTGCTGATAAGAGCCGAGTTAAGTGGTACCAGCAGAGTCTGGGAGTGCAGGTGCCGTCGAGCGCCCAGAGCCCCCATTGTCTGTAAGTTGCATGTCTTTCATGACAGCTTTACCCCCTCGCACCTGGCACCGTTTTATTTCTCATGTACTAGTTTATCTTTTAACTTTTTGCTTACTCTGCTTTTGTGAAAAATTTGCTTCAGCTAGGTTCCCCCTCCCTTTTAAAACTAGGGTATAAAAGACCACCTAACTTTTTCTTAGGGGCCGAGAGAATTGTGGGCATTAGCCATCTCTCGGTCGCCGGCATAATAAAGGACTCATAATTCAGTCTCAGAGTGTGGCGCATTCCTTGACTCACTCGGGAACAACAATGTCAAGCATTTTTTCATATGCTTACTTGCCGTCTGTGTATCTCCTTTCAGTAGGTGTCTGTTAAAGTCTTCTGCTCATTTTGTTGTTTGTTTTTTGATGTAGATTCTCACTTTGTCACACAGGCTGGAGTGCAGTGGCACAATCTCTGCTCACAGCAACCTCTGCCTCCCGGGTTCAAGTGATTCTTGTGCCTCATCCTCCTGAGTACCTGGAATTACAGGCATGTGCCACACGTCTGGCTAATTTTTGTATTTTTCTTAGAGAGGAGGTTTCACCATGTTGGCCAGGCTGGTCTTGAACTCCTGACCTCAGATGATCCGCCCGCCTCAGTCTCCCAAAGTACTGAGATTATAAGTGTAAGCCAGCATGCCTGGCCTGCCCATTTTTTAATTGGGTTGTTAAATTTTCTTACTGCTGAGTTTTAAGAGTTCTCTGGGCCAGGCATGATGGCTCACGCCTGTAATCCAAGCACTTTGGAGGCCAAGGCGGGTGGATCACCTGAGGTTGGGAGTTCAAGACCAGCCTGACCAACATGGTGAAACCCCATCTTAAAAAAAAAAAAAAGAGTTATCTGTATGTTTTAGATAAAGTCTTTAATCAGATAATTGCAAATATATTCTCCCTGTCTGCGGCTTGGCATCTCATTCTCTTGATAGTGTCTTTCACAGAACAGAAGTTTGTCATTTTAATGAAGTCCAGCCAATCAAATATTTCTATTGTGGGTCATGCCTTTCATGCTGTAGCTAAAAAGTCATTGCCAAACCCAAGGTCATCTAGACTTTCTCCTATGTTATCTTGTAGGAGTTATAGTTTTGTGTTTTACATTTTCCCTGTGATCCATTTTGAGTTAATTTTTCTGAAGGGCCTAAGGTATAGATTCATTTTCTTCATATGATGGTCCAGTCGTTCCAGCACCGCCTGTTGGAAAATAAAACAATCTTTTCTCCATTGTATTGCCTTTGCTCCTTTGTCAAAGATCAGTCACCTCTGGGTCTATTTCAGTCCTCTATATTGATCTATTTGCATGTCTTTCACCAACACCACACTGTCTTGATTACTGTTACTTTATAGTAAATAAATAGTAAATATTTTGCATTAGAAAAACAAAAGATGCTCATTTTGAAAATCAGAAAACATGGATAAATGAAAGCATTAAAAAAATGTGCTTACTGGTAGGGGATGGTGGCTCATGTCTGTAATCCCAGCACTTTGGGAGGCCAAGGTGGGTGGATTACCTGAGCTCAGGCGTTTGAGACCAGCCTGGCCAACATGGTGAAACCCTGTCTCTACTAAAAATACAAAAATTTGCTGGGTGTGGTGGCACATGACTGTAATCCCAGTTACTCAGTAGGCAGAGGCAAGAGAATAGCTTGAACCTAGGAGGAGGAGGTTGCAGTGAGCCGAGATCATGCCATTGCACTCCAGCCTGGGCAACAAGAGTGAAATTGTCTGAAAAAAGAAAAAAAAAACTGCTTATCTTGCACACCCAGAAACAACCACCTTTACTACTGCTGTCTTTGTGCTTCAGGATTCATGCATGTGTGTGTGTTGCTATATGTATGCTTAAATGGAATAGCCCCTGGTCTCATGGAGCTCCCAGTCTGGAGAGCAAGCAGCCAAAGTATAACACAAGACAGGGGGTTAAGTGCTAAGAAGGGCCAAGTGTTAGGAGAGATACAGGTTGTAGAGTAATATGGAAGCAGACGGAGAAGTGGGGATAGTAGAAATGTTCCTCAACATGAGAAGAAATTATTGAAGGCACAGAAGTCACAGAGAGCTTCTGGAGTCTCTAACTCCAGTTCTGAGCATCTGAAAGAAGTTCAGCAGGTCTGGAATACAGAAATGGCCAGGGGATGGGGAAGTGGAAGGGAGAGTTTCAGGCACGAGGGAGAGTGAGAGACAAGGCTGGAGGGGCAGGCAGGCACAGGCTGCGAGGGCCTGACAGGCTACACTGAGGAGCTGGACTTTATCTTCAGGTCAAGGAGAAGCTAGGAGCTTGACTGGCTACAGATGGAAAGGAAAGTAGAGGGTGGGCAGACTGGAGGTAGAAGGTAATCTACTAATTTATTCAAAAATACTTGTGAAATATCTACCCCATGACAAGCACTGTTCTAAGAAATGGAAGCACAGCTGTGTGCAAGTGCTTGCTTCCACAGTTCTTGTGTTTTAGTAGGGGAGACAGATAACCAATGATACTTTCAGAGGGTCATAAGTGTGCGGCAGGAAACAAGAATAAGGTAATAGAAACTGGCAGAGGGCAGGGAGAGATGGGGCACCACGGGAAGACAGGTGATGGGGAATACTGAAGAGCCGGAAGCAAAGACGTGATTCGTCTCCTAGACCACGATAGAGTCTTGTCAGTGCTGAGTTTGGCTAGGGATCAGCAGAGCCCAGTATTTATAAACGCTGCCTTTAAATGGAAGCATACAGATTGTTAGTGGAGTCTTCCCACTTGGTGACGTAAACCTGAGTTTTATAAAGCAATAATGTGGCAAGCATTCGGTTTCCTTCTCAGTTCTGGCAGGAGCTTTCTTGCGCAAAGGGATAAGGAGGCAAGGGAAAAGCTGAGACAGATGTGCAGCCTTGCTCGTAATCGTATCTCTTCCTGCAAGTCCAGTGTCATTGGCTACATAAAGTCGGAACTTAGAGTAAGAGTATGTGTCTCTGTGTTTGACTATGTCTGGCAATCTTCTTCTTGCCTATCTCTAATCTAATCTAACACTGCAGGAAGGCAAGAAAGGCCTCTCTGAGACAAGGATGTTTATTGAAGCCAAGAACTGAATGAGCTTCCCAGGTTCAAGTGATTCTCCTGCCTCAGCCTCCTGAGTAGCTGGGATTACAGGGATGTGCCACCACACCTGGCTAGCTTTTGTATTTTTAGTACAGACAGGGTTTCACCATGTTGACCAGGCTGGTCTCAAACTCCTGACCTCAGGTGATCTGCCCGCCTCGACCTCCCAAAGTGCTGGGATTACATGGCTGGAAACTTTGCTAAAGTAGCCATGTAAAGCTATACGTGTCCCTTAAGCACTACTTTAACCGTATCCCACACATTTTGATATGCTGCATTTTCATCACCATTCAGATAAAAAAAATCGAATCCCTTGTTATTTCTTTGACTCATGGGTTATCTGACAATATTTTAATTTTCAAGTATTTGGAAATTTTCTTCTCATTTTTTTTTTTTTTTTTTTTTTTTGAGATGGAGTCTTGCTCTGTTACCAGGCTGGAGTACAGGGGCACGATCTTGGCTCACTGCAACCTCCACCTCCTGGGTCCAAGCAATTTTTCTGCCTCAGCCTCCCCAGTAGTTGGGACTAAAGGGGTGCATCACTATGCCCAGCTAATTTTTGTATTTTTAGTAGAGACAGGGTTTCACTAGTTGGCCAGGACAGTCTCGATCTCTTGACCTCATGATCTGCCCACCTTGGCCTCCCAAAGTGCTGGGATTACAGGTGCGGGCCACTGCACCCAGCCTGGAAACTTTAACATTTTCTTGTACTTGATTTCTGATTTAACACAGTTGTGTCAGACAACATACTCAGTCTTTTGGTATAATCTCAATCTTTTGGTACTTAGTGATAACATATTTATTTTATGGCCTAGTATATAGTCTATCTAGATGAACGTTCGATGTTCTCTTGAAAAGAATGTGCATTCAGTAAGCTGTTGGATATCCTGTTTGAAAAATGCCAATTAGATCAAACTGGTTCATGTACCTGTGACTTTTCTTCTCCAGCCACTTTTAAGACTTCCTCTTTTTTATTTTCAGGAACTTGACTATGATGCGCCTGTGAGTGATTTTCTTTGTATTTCTCCTGCTTGGGGGGTTCACTGAGCTTGTAGGCTCTGTGAATTGGTATGTTTCATGAAATTTGAAAAAACTTTTTGCATTATTTCTTTAAAATTTTTTTTCTACCCCCAATTTTTCTCTCCTCTCATTCTGAGACTGTAATTATATGCATGTTAGAATACTTGATGTTATCCAATGGTTACCATTCTTTTTTTCAGTCATTTTTTTTCCCTCTGTGAGTGTCACTCAAGAAACTTTCCTGTGTTCCTACTTTCAAGTTAACTGATCTTTCCTTCTGTGGTTTCCAAATCTGCTATTAATCCCACCCAGTGAGTTTAATTTCACATGCTGTATTTTTCAGTTCTAGAATTTCTATTTGATTCTTTTTTATTGTTTTTCTTTAGTAAGCATTTCCATCTGTTCACCCAGCGTTAATATTTTCCTTGAAATCTTTAAATATATTTTAATAGCTGCTTAAAAGCTCTTGTCTGCTCTAACATCTCTGCCATCTATATGCCAATTTATTTTTTTTTATAATCTGATTATGGGTCCCGTTTTTCTGATTTTTTTTTTTTACATCTAGCAATTTTATAGTTTGTGCTTGACATTGTGAATGCTAAATTTCTTGAGTGTCTGTGAAGTACATGAAATACTATATATGCAGTGCTCAGAATAGTTCCTAGAATATGGTGAGTATTCAAAAATGTCAGCTATTATTTCTTTTATTCTTTTTTTATGCCCCAAAACCTTAGAAGATAAGCTATCATTATTTAATATTCTTACACTATTACAAACAATGTAACAGTGAACATTCTGGAACATATTTATTTGCATTCTTGTGTGTATCTCTGGAATTCCTGGATCAATGGATACATGCCTTCTATAATTTGATAGACATTGCCAAATGCTGTCCTTTTTCAGCCCCAATATATTTTAATATATATATCTCACTGCTAATTGTTGTTATGCTCTATTGCAATTTTAATCCGTTATTTTATGTTAACAGACAAAGTAAATTATTCACTAACTTTCCTAGATAGATACACTGTACTTTAATGATCTTCTGTAAACTCTACAGTAATTTCCTTGGCAGCTGAACAGCAGAAAAAAATATATAATAAACATATTTCCAGCCAGGGATGGTGGTTCATGCCTGTAATCCCAGCACTTTGGGAGACCCAAGTGAGCAGATCACTTGAGGCCAGGAGTTTGAGACCAGCCTGGTCAACATGGTGAAACTGCATCACTACTAAAAATACCAAAATTAGCTGGGTGTGGTGGCATATACCTGTGGTCTCAACTACTTGGGAGGCTGAGGTGAGAGGATTGCTTGAGCCTGGGAGATTGAAGCTGCAATAAGCCAAGATTGCACCTTTGCATTCCTACCTGGGAGACAGAGGGAGACCTTGTCTAAAAAAAAAAAAAAAAAATATATATATATATATATAAAGAAAAGACTGGGAGAATATGTGTTTCATTACAAAGGGAAGAATTGCAAGTCTGATAAGCTCAAAGACCATCAATCCTCCTTCATCTTCTTTTTCAGAGCTCAACTTATTGCTCTCGTATTCCCACCCAGCAACCACTGACCTCAGAAACTGTGCATAAGTGAGGGGCAAAACCGGCGGAGAGAAAACATTTATTTGGTTGTTTTTAAAATTTAGCTATATAACACTTATGTCAATTCCTTTAAAACTCATCAGGTTTAAATATGTGCCTCATTCTTTAGCTAATGAACAAACGCTTTGGAAAGGCAACAGTGAAAGAAGTGAATTAAAATGTCTGATAATAAAATGTGGTTATCTGTTATCTAGCTAATCGGTGTGTAATAACCCAGCAGCAGCCAGTGCCAGAAGAGAGGCAACTGTGGGTGCATGTATACACCCCCACAAAACCCAGGGTATATTTAGTCAACTAACTGGTTGGTTTGACTACCCCAGTCCCAAAGCAATTGATTTGACTAAATTAACCAGTTGAGATTGAATCAATGATCAATTAAATTAGAGAATTGGAAAACATTTTAGAGATCATCTAATTACAAAATTCTAGACCAATTCATTTTTTTTTTTTCTTTTTTTTTTTAAGATGGGGTCTTGCTCTGTCGCCAGGCTGGAGTGCAGTGGTGCAACCTCAGCTCACTGCAACCTCCGCCTCCTGGATTCAAGCAATTCTTCCACCTCAGCCTCCCGAGTAGCTGGGACCACAGGTGTGTGTCACCGCTCCCGGCTAATTTTTCTGTTTTTAGTAGAAACAGGGTTTCACCAAGTTGGCCAGGATGGTCTCGATGTCTTGACCTCATGATCCACCCACCTTGGTCTACCAAAGTGCTGGGATTACAGGCGTGAGCCACCATGCCCGGCCTCATTTTAACATAAGTATACTGAAACTAGTAAATTGAGACAATGATTGCCAAATCCTTGCTAAATATACTGTGCTAATTTACCCTCCCACAACTTGTTTGTCCACACTCTTGCCAAATCTAAGAGATATGACCAAGCCTCTAAATTTTGCCAATCTGCTAGGTGAAAATCCCTCTTTTTTAAAATTATGGGACAGAGTTTGAGATGTATCCTTCTATGTTGACTGACTCTTCATACATGTTTTTTCTTAGGACCTCATGTTGGTGTCACTCATTTTCATTTATTTCTGTCTTATTGATTTTCTTTACTCATTCAACTAATTATATCGAGTACCTGTGAGGAATACTACGGTGAACAAGACAATGAAGCTTATAGTCCAGTTAGAGAGACAGAGAATAAAAATACACACAATGAAAACGAAGAAAGAATAAAACAATTACAAATCCTGTAAGAAGAAAACAAAGATGTTAAAATCAAGGGTAAATAGCCATAGAGAATATGGGGGACCACCTTCCTTAGAAAGAATGGCAGTCAGCCAGGTGCAGCAGTGCACGCCTGTAATCCCAGCATTTCAGGAGGCCAAAGCAAGAGGATTGTTGGAGTGCAGGAGTTTGAGACCAGCCTAGGCAACATAGACATTGTCTCCAAAAAAATAAAAATAAAAAATAAAAAAATTGTCAGGCGTAGTGGCTCATGCCTGTAATCCCAGCACTTTGGGATTTTGGGCCAAGGTGGGTGGATTATTCAAGATCAGGAATTCAAGAACAGCTTGGCCGACATGGTGAGACCCCCATCTTTACTAAAAATACAAAAATTAGCCAGATGTGGTGGCACACACGTGTAATCCCAGCTACTCCGGAGGCTGAGATAGGAGAATTGCAAATCGCTTCAACCTGGGAGGAGGAGGTTGCAGTGAGCCCAGATTGCACCACTGCACTCCAGTCTGGGTGACAGAGTGAGACTCTGTCTCAAAAAAAAAAATTAGTTAGCCAGGTAGGAGGATCACTTGCGCCCAAAAGTTGGAAGCTGCAGTGAGCTATGATTGTGCCACTGCACTCCAGCCTGGGGAACAGAGTAAAACCCTGTCTCTGGGATGGGGAGCGGGGGGAATAGATTAAAATAAATTTTAAAAAGAAGGAGTGGGCCAGGTGCAGTAGCTCACACCTGTAATCCCAGCACTTTGGGAGGCCGAGGCAAGTGGATCACCTGAGGTCAGGGGTTTAAGACCAGCCTGCCCAACATGGTGAAACCCTGTCTCTACTAAAAATACAAAAATTAGCCAGGTTTGGTGGCATGGGCCTATAATCCCAGCTACTTGGGAGGCTGAGGCAGGAGAATCTCTTTAACCCAGGAGGCAGAGATTGCAGTGAGCCAAGATCATGTCACTGCACTCCAGCCTAGGTGACAGAGTGAGACTCCAACTCAAAAAAAAAAAAAAAAAGTAGTGGTTATGGAAGGAGCATTTGATGAAACAAAATTTAAGCTGGGAACAGATGGCTGAGGAGTAAATCGTGTGAAGGGCAGATGATGTTTTAGGCAGAAAGAACAGCGATACACAAGAGCTCTCATTCAGGAATGAGTGTGGCATGTTTCAGGAACGAAAAGGACATGTGGCTGCAGTGTCCTTGGTGAGGGAATGCGGAAAGTAGAAAAGTTCCTTTTTAAAGTGTCCTTTCTTGTTGAAGAATGAGAGTGCTAATAACTCTGTTAAGCCCTATCCTATGTAGCTGTTAGACATGCCATGCTTACAGGCACGTAGTACATTCTATATCCTTGTTCTTTAACCAAGATATCTGTGCTGGACGTGCTCACAGGCATGTCCCAGCTCTCCATTGCTTTTACCTGATTAGAAAAGTTTTAAGTTGTTAGCCGATCGGGTTTTAGTTTAGATTGTGGAGTCTGGCTCCTGCCAACAGAGATCAGACACAGCAGTAAGGACGACCCCCAAATGTGTAAGGGATAAATTTGTGTGTTTTCCTTTATTCATTGTATTCTTGTGGCACAATGGCTAGTGAGGGTACCCTTCCTGCAGTCCAGGAAGTAAAAATTGTGTTGCTAAAAGATCCTTTGTCTCAGTGCTAATTTTTCTTTGCAGCACCGAGCATCTATTTCCAACATCTATTTCCAACAGGGAAGAGGGCCACCAGATGAGACTGGAGAGGCAGGCAGGCAAGGGCCACAAGAGTACGGGTTTTATTTCCAGTGCAATGGGAAGACAATGACAGACTTTAAGCAGGTAACTGACATGATCGTAATTTAAGGGATTACTCTAGCTGCTCGAGGAGAATGGATGACAGGGGTCAAATGCATAATACGCAAGGGCAGGAAGGCTTGCAGAAGTCAAAGCAAAAGACAACCGTGTGGGTGACAGTGGAGGCATTGGAGGTTGAGGATAGTGCAGGGCTGGTCATGAATCAACTAGAGTGAAGTTTCAACGACAGCTCATCCTATGCAGTGGAGTGAACGGAGCATTGATAACAATGGGAAACGCATAAAGGGGAGCAGGTTTGGAAGGTAAGTGGGAGGTGGAAACTCTGGGCTCGGACATGTTAATTTGGAAATGGGGGTAAGACATCCCAATAGAAACGACTGGAAGCCACTGGCTATATGAATCAGAAGCTCCCAAGAGTGTTCTGGACTAAATATGTACATTTAATGGGAAATGCTCCTAGTGTTCTCACCGCGAAGCTTGAGAGTAATTAAATGTAAGGATATGAATAGTTAGAGATTTACAATCGACAGTGGCTTAGCAGTGATAAGATCTTACACTATTGGGCTCTCAAAAACTCAATGCAGGTTATTAAGTCAGAGTGACTGCTAAGAATGCAGAAGCACTTAGTGGGAAGAAGGCAGGGGGAGGAGGAGCTCCTCCAGGGTAGAAGGGAGTGCTGCAATCCGGAGCTCTCTCTCCAGAACCCGGCGTGCTTCTCTCCCAGGGCAGAATCACTTGGCCATGCTTTACAAATACTCTAATCTCCTCAGTTCTTAAACAAGATAGTTTAGATGCCAAAGTACCTGGATAAGGGGCTTCTCTTCTCCATGGTTCTGTATTTAACCATTCTGCAATGGAACCTCAGTTTTGCAACAGCAGATAAGGGATACATGTAAAGTGTTTCACACGCTGCCTGTCACATGGTGAGCACTCAGCTATTCATTGCTATTACATTAGAGGAAAGGACCTTGGCCTGACAGCCAGAGCTTCTGGGTTCATTTCTTTTCTCAAATTTTTGTAGAGAAGGGGTCTTGCTATGTTGCCCAGGGTGGGCTGAAACTCCTAGCCTCAAGTGATCAAGTGATCCCCCTGCCTCACCTTCCCAAAGGGCTAGGATTACAAGAGTGAGCCACCATTCGCACGGCCCTGGGTTCATTTCTTGGCTACAAACCATAGAAAAGAAATTTTTACCATCGTAAGGAAAACAAGAAATGTACTGGTGGTGTACCCGAGCAAGTCAAAGAACGAGTCACACTCTGTGATTAAATTATGAGTCCTTTATCATGCCGGCGAATAAGAGGTGGCTAATGCCCAAAATTCTCTCAGCCCCTAAAAAAAGTTAGGTGGTCTTTTATACTCTAGTTTTAAAAGGGAGGGTGAACTTAGCTGAAGCAAATTTTTCACAAAAACAGAGAAAGAGAGAGTTAGTTTTAGCTGGCAGAAAGCAGGTTATCACATTTCCCACTTGTGTTTTTGGGGATTTAAATAATTGATTCCTCAGTTATAGTGAGGGGGTTATATTGGGTTCTAAGATACGTAAGTTTGACAAGAAGCTATGCGCCGTTTTACAAAATTAATAAACCAATTTAATAGACAGAGCCCGAAAGTTAACCCCAACAAGCGGAGGAGAAGCGGTACTGCCAATCCAGTTATTAAAGTGTTAGCCAAGGTTACACAGGACCAAACAAGGGCAGAAAAACTCATAACTACCCCGGCAGGCAGCATCGGGGTGGTCTCCAGCACAGAGGTAGACATTTACTCGTTGGAGTCCCCTGTTCTGCAGCCCTCGAGCTGCCACATCCACTTTCACTTCCGGTGTGTCCGAACCCTGCAGCAAGGTTAACGAGTCCCGCTCCTGCCCACAGGGGCAAACTTCACTGGTCTTCGAGGGAATAGCTAGGCTTTGGGAACCAAACACATAAATCAATTGAAAAAGAAACTTCATTGGAGGTACTTTCTCTCCAGGTGGTGTTCGCGAGCACTTTGCCTGTTGCAAAAGTAGTAAGCAGAAAGGAGTAGGAGGGGGCAGAGGGGCTGAATGACCGGGAAAAGACAAGAAAAGTAGACAAAAAGCACTAGTCTGATGGCTGCACCCGACTCAGGCGCAGTTTTAAGGGGCCTGACCCGGGCTTGGGGACCCATGTTTCTTCCTGTGTGCTGTTGGCTTTCTTGATGCGGGAATGATGAATTCAAGCAGGAATACTGTCCACCTTTAGGGCCGTGGGTGTAGTAAGGATGACAGTGTGAGGTCCCCTTCAAGCGGGAACAAGACCTTCCTTCTGGAACTTTTTGACATATACCAGGTTACCTGGATGGAAAGGGTGGCAGTGTCCTGTCAGATCAGGGAGCTGGATTAGGGTGTGCTTCCCAGACAGGCATCTGGATAATATATTTAACCTGTTGGAGAGACTGCAAGCACCGTAACAAGTTAGCTTGGGATATTTCTGCTAACTGGGTATCCCTCAACTTAGGCAAAACAGGTGGGGCTCTCCCATACATGATTTCAGAAGGAGAGAATCCCACCTGGTAAGGGGTGCACCTGACCCTAAGAAGGGCTAAAGGAAGGAGCCTTATCCAATTTTCACTGGTCTCCAGGATTAATTTGGTAAGAGTACTTTTTAAGGTACAATTCATGCGGTCTACCTGTTCAGAGCTCTGGGGTCAGTAGGCACAATGGAATTTCCACTGAATATTTAACGCCTTGCTGATGACTGACTGACCTATGGATGAAGTGAAGGCCAGCCCATTACTAGACCCTATAGCAACAGGCAATCCATAGCGAGGAATAATTTTATTGAGTAAGAACTTTACTACCATAGTGGCAGTTTTGTTCTTAGTGGCAAAAGCCTCAGTCCATTCGGAAAAGGTGTCTACCAATACCAGGAGGAACTTATGCCCTGCCCGGTGTGGCTTCACTTCGGTAAAGTCAACTTCCCACATCTCTCTTGGGCTACGTCCCTCGGAGACGTTGGCCCAATCCAGGCTTCAGGCCTTGCCTGGCATTCACCTGCGCACAAGCCGTGCATCCGGAGGCCACTTGGCTAGTTAAGTCCTGGAGGTGTGGGATTGTAAATGCCTTCTCAAAAGTTGGGCAACTTTGTTCCTCCCAAGTGGGTGGAAGAGTGCAGGCGGCTGATGAAGGCCTCTCTGAGGGCCCAGGGCAAGAAGATTCTGGAGTCAGGAAGGATCCACCATCCGTCCTGATTTTTACTGGCTTGCAGATCCAAGGCCTGCTTTTCTTCTTCAGAAGAGTATGCTGGGTGGTCGGGTAAATCAGGCTGTGGGAAAGAGATGGCTGGAAGCAGAGTTAACGGGGTAACCAGGAGTGCAGCAGCTTCTCCGGCTGCAGAATTGGCCTTTTGGTTTCCTCTGGCAACAGCAATGTTTTCCTTCTGACAGCCTTTGCAATGAATTACAGCCACCTGTAGGGGGGAGCCAGACAGCCTCGAGCAGGGCTAAAATTTCGTCCTTGTTTTTAACAGTTTTTCCTGCTGAGGTGAGTAGCCCTTGCTCTTGATAGATGGCCCATGAACATGTAGAGTAGCAAAAGCATATTTGCTATTAGTGTAGATGTTAACACCTTTGTCCTTACCCCATCAGAGGGCTTGAGTAAGGGCAATTAACTCAGCCTTCTGTGCAAAGGTACCAGCTGGCAGTGCCTGGGCCCACAGCACGTGGGTCTCCATGGTAATGGCCGCACCAGCTTTCCGTCCCCCTGCTCAAGGAAACTGCTACCGTCTGTAAACACGGTGGCGTCCGCCTTTTCCAAAGGAGTGTCCTGGAGATCAGGTCTACCTGTCTCTGTGGTTTCTAGTAATTCCTGGCAGTCATGGATAGGGGAAGTGAAGTCTGGATCAGGGAGCACAGTAGCTGGATTTAAACACCTTGTGGGGGGAGAAGTTAATCGGGGCTGATCTAACAGCAAACTCTGATACTGCAGGATGCGGGCATTAGACATCCATTTGCCTGGAGCACCTCATAGCAGAGTCTCTACCACACGTGGTGCTGTAAGAGTTAACTTCTGGCCCAGAGTGAGCTTATCAGCCTCGTGAACTCGGCTTGCTGCTGCTGCAACTGCTCCAGACAACTTGGCCCCGGAGGCCACAGGGTCCAGTCTTTTAGACAGATATGCCACTGGGCATCGCCACGGCTCCAAGGTTTGAGTGAGCACCCCCTTTAGCAACTCCCTGATTTTCATGGATAAACAAGTGAAACGGCTTTGAGATGTGTGGACGGGTTAAGCAGGGGCCTCAGTCAGTGCCTTCTTTAAGTACTGGAAGGTCTGTTCTTCCGTGTCAGTCCAAACTAAAGGGCCATTTCCTCCTGTAGCGGTGTACAGAGACTTGGCAATTTCTGTGAACCCAGGTATCCCCCAAGTGACGGTATCCCACAGCCCCCAAGAATTCACATACCTGTTTCTTGGTGGTGGAGGTGGGGATTTGTAAGATGGCCTCCTTTCGAGCATTGGTGAGTGCTTTCTTCCTTTGTTTAGTTCATATCCCAAGTAGGAGACCCTGGAAAGACAAAGCCAAAAAGGCTGAGACCCGATACCAAGCTCCTGAGGGAGATAAAGCAGGTCCTCAGTATGTTGCAGACAGCTTCGGCAGTCTCAGCAGCCAATAAGAAATCCTCCACGTACTGCGGTAGGGCACAGCTGGGACGGCTGGCTGGGACTGCCACAGGGTCCTGCTGAAGGGCTTTCCCAAGAAGAGTTGGAGAATTTTTAAAACCCTGGGGCAAGCGAGTCCACGTTAATTGGGTTTTGTCTCCCGAACCAGGGTCTGTCCATTCAAAAGCAAAACTGGGTGGGCTCCTTGGAAACAAAGAAATGGCAAAGAAAGCATCTTTTAAGTCCAGGACAGTGTACACGGTATGTTCTGGTGGAGCAAGCTGAGCAGCGTGTAGGGATTAGGGACAGGTGGAGGGACTGTGACTGTCCCTTTGTTAACTTCCTGCAAGTCCTGTACAGGCCGGTAATCATTTGTTCCAGGTTTCTGAACTGGCAGAAATGCAGTGTTCCAAGCAGACTGGCAAGGTGTAAGTATATGGGTTCGTAATAGCTGTTGAAGGTGGGGGCTGATTCCCTCTCTAGCCCACTGACTCACAGGGTATCATTTGACCCCAACAGGCAGGGCATCAGCCAGAGGTTCTACAACCACCGGTGGATGATGTTTTGCCAGTCCTGGGGGGTTTGATTCTGCCCAAACTCGGAGAAAGAGCTTGCAGATCTGGTAGGAGAGAGCTAATTTGGTTTTCTTTTGGGGGTGAAGATGAGACTACAATATATTCCTCTGACAGAGGAATGGTCAGCAGGAGCTGAGCAGGAGGGGGCTCTGTGTCTCCTAACTTGAGATGAGCTTGCTGAGCTGAGAAGGAGATGGATGCCTGCAGCTTGTGGAGCAGGTCATGCCCAAGAAGAGGGAGGGGCACTCTGGAACTACTAGAAATGAATGGATTACTCTCTTATGACCTAAGTTTACTTCAGATGAGTGGGTGACGGGATATTCCTGAATAGCTCCAGTAGCACCCTGTACAGCCATTCTCTTGTTAGAAACACTGCCCAAGGTGTCTGTAGTACAGAATGTTCAGCCCCCGTGTGGATTAAAAAGTGTACAGGCTAGCCCCCCCACAGTAGTGGTAACCATGGGCTCCCGGGGCCAAGTGAAAAGGAGCCCCGGTCCTGTCAATCATCAGATTCCTCTGCTGTGGGGAGGGTGAGGACCCTTTTTTGTTCTGGTTTTTTCTCTGGCTTTAAAAGGCACTCGTTTTCCCAGTGTTCAGTCTGTCTACAGTAAGCACACTGGTTCCTTTGTAGGGGAGCCTGCTCACCTTTTTGCTTTTCTGTGGGGGTCCCAGGTCCTCCAGCTGGTGCTGTGTGATGGGAGCTCTTCCTTTTTGGTTCCCTGGAGGGCAGCCACTATAACTTTTGTCTGTCTTTTCCCGGCCCTGTGGGCTGCCCTGTCAGTGGCTTGAGCTGCCTGATTTTGTTTTTCAGCTTCTCTATTGTCAAAAACCTTCTGGGGTACTCCTAAAAGCTGAGTAATGTTCATTCCAGCGGAACCCTCCAATTTTTGTGACTTTCTCCGAATATCAGGAGCTGCCTGGGCCACGAATGCCAATTTATAGCACAGCTATTTTCAGGAGCCAGAGGATCAAATGAGGTGTAAATTCGATAGGCCTCCCAGAGGCGCTCTAGGAATGCTCCAGGTGACTCATCGGCCCCTGAACAACCTCAGTGTTCTTAGACAGGTTCGTAGGTTTCCTATTGGCTTGTTTAATACCGGCAAGGAGATACCAGTGGAAATCTTCCGAAGCCCTCCTTCCCCAGGAGGTGTTAGGGTCCCACTCAGGTCGGGTAGAAGGAAAAGCCTCCTCAGGGAGGTCTTAGGCTTCCTCCCTAGGCTCCCCTTCTGAGCTAAGGAAATGCTTTCTGGCTTCCCTTCTAATTCAGTCCCTCTCTTCAGAGGTGAAAAGGGTAAGGAGGAGTTGCTGGCAATCATCCCAGGTGGGCCTATGAGTCTGGAGCACAGACTCCATCAGCGCATTTAGGACCTGGGGCTTCTCAGAACATTGAGGATTTTGAGCCCTCCAATTATACAGGTTAGAGGTGGAAAATGGAACATAGACTAAAAACGGAGCAGCAGAACGCTCACCGCCTGACGGGGGTGGTGCCTCCCTCAAGGGGAGGAGTGGAGTAGCTTCCTCTGACCGGGCAGTCGCCGGGAGGCAATGGGAGGAGAAACTGCCAGAGACAACGGCTCAGGGGGTGGAGGTGGCAGGGGGGCTGCAGGAGGTGCCGTTGAAATTGTGGGGGATCCTTGGGGAACAGGGGGGGTTATAAGGCAGGGTAATAGGTGCAGACAACTTTCCTCTCCCTCAGAGGAAGGCAACACCGGGGAGCAGAAGGGGCCACAGAGCGATAGATCGGGGCCGAGAGGGGAATTTATTCAGAAGATCCTTAGAGGTGGGATCATGAACAGTGTAAGATCGGAGCCACAGGGGAGGGTTCTGAACCAAACTAAGCCATTGATCAATATAAGGGAACTGATCAGGATGCCCGGGCTTTCTGGTAACAACCTGCCACACAGCTTGAAATGTTGTGCAGTTCAGTGACCCTGCTGGGGGCCACCCGGTTCCAAAAGTTGGCCATTCTATTTTACAGAGAGTCCGGAGTTTGCCTTTTTAAGGCGTACTCTGTAATTGTCTGAGAAGCCCAGATAAAAGTTATTTAACATATATTGGAAAGGGTTTTGCAGTCAGGCACCAGAGGAGGAGTTTCCCAATTTGGAGGCAATCTGACAAGGTTTAAGCAGAAATATTAAACCCAGCAGGGACGGAAACGTTCACAGCCTGGGGCCCTGGAGAATGGGCAAGCTAAGCGTATTATCACCAGAAGAAGCAGGAATGAGGTTATAGCCAATGACTTTTTGCCACATCGGGTTTCCTTAAACTTTGAGTTATGGGGGAGAAGGCTAACGATCTGGGGAGGCTCTTTACACTGCTGTCTGGGACTGGGGAGCACCGGAGAGGCCAGCCAGAACCTAGTGCCAGGCCACTGCGCTCCCTGGTTCCCTGCAGGCTTGGGCTGTACCTCACCCCTCCCGGCTGTTTCTCCGCCCGCCCGGCTGCAGCTTGCTGCGCAGCTGAGCTGCAGGTGGTCCCAGTTCCCGGTTCCCTGGGCTGGGCAGTGTTCCCAGCCGTCACAGAGTGAAAGGCCTTGGGGGCTGTGTTCGCCCGCTCTACCCTACTGGCTCCCGCTGGAAAAAACTGCACTTTTAAATTCGGCCAGCCACGCCACTGCTCCGGTGTTCTTAAAGAGACAGGACAGAATGAGACGTTAGGGTAGACGATGGGAATGGGGAGGATAAAGAGCCACCCGAATTTTCCTGAAGATTAAAGATCAACCACAGAGGAGCATAATATGAATCCAGAAGAATTAAGAGTGTCACAGGTGTAGGTTTCTCTACACAGTGCCCTGTTTAAGGGCACTGGGAAAGTTTTGGGGTGACAGAAAAGGTGGGCAAGGAGGTTGGCAGGATGGCTATTTTGAATCCACCACTGTTCTGAGAAGAAAAGAGAGATGCACCCAGTTGTTGGGGCGTGGGGTGTGACAATTCAGACGCCAACAACCTTTGTGGTGCCACAATTCACAGACTGGTGAATGTGTTTCACAACTGTCCCCGTAACAACACCTGATCTGTGTTTGACAGAAAAGGCAGGACTGGGATGGTGAGCCCAACCGGCAAATGAGGGATTTTATGTCCTCAGATAGGAAGTCTGTACTGAGTACCTTAGAGAAGTTTTCCCCTAACCGCCTTGGGCAGTAGTGGCAGCAAGACATACGGACTTAAGCAGACACCAAACAGAACCATAGACACTGGGACATACAAACAGTTATGACGGTTTTGACAAACAGAAAGAGTCCCGTGTTGGGATCAGTCAGATGCCCCAGGAGACGCTGGGCTCCTCTTAGCATCGGCAGATCAGTATAAACTCTCGATTAGGACCGAGCTGAGCTCCCTGCCATTAGCCTTATAAGGTAGCCATGGAAACGCAGGTCAGGGCCCTCTCCAGCTCCATAGCTTGTGCTTTGGAGGTACAAATTGGAATTTCAAGGGCAGGCCCTTGAATTCCCCCATTCACTCACACATGCACTCACCACTTACACAGAGTTTATTGCACTGTTTATACCCATTTTAAGATAGAGGCCACTCTAAATTGAACAAGAAAGAGAGAGAGAGACCAGAGACACTCAATAATAGAAACCGAGACTCTGCCTTCCAGCATACTGGAGTGCTGGCAGAGCTAACAGAAACCAGAACTCTGTCCTCCAGATGGAGTGTTGACAGAGTCATGAGGGAAGGCCCTCATCAGGACCAATTCCCTCCCAGAGACAGAGTCAGATCTGACTTACCTTTCCAGGACCAGAGACAGAGGACTCAGGAACCAAATTTGGCGAGCACACCAGTGGTCAATCCGTTCCCCTCTGGACAGTGATGGGCTACAGGGCCCTGAAACGTCTCAGGTGGCGCCTCTCCTATAGGCCGCTGTTCATTGGGGGAAGGCCAGAACCAGCCCGGTCATGCCTGGTTGCGACCAGGAAATAATAAGAACCTCGCTGGGGCCTCCAAAATGCTGTACCCGTGCGATTCAAGGAATGCGCCACACTGCGAGATTAAATTATGAGTCCTTTATCATGCCGGCGACCGAGAGGTAGCTAACACCCAGAATTCAGCCCCTAAGAAAAAGTTAGGTGGTTTTTTATATGCTAGTTTTAAAAGGGAGGGATAACTTAGCTGAAGCAAATTTTTCATAAAAGCAGAGAGTTAGGTTTAGCTGGCAAAAAGCAGGTTATCACACTGGATCAACTAGCCAGGCAGTTCACATAACTAAAGAGTTTCAGGAACCAGGGCCTCTGGAAGCAGCAATTCAACACCTTCTGTTTGTCTGTGCTTTCGTTTCCCAGTTGGCCTGATTCTCTCTTACTGCAGAAAGGTCTCTTCCATGTGACAAAGAAATATGGCTGTATTTGGTAAGCAAGGCTAGCAGAAAGAATTCTTCCCCATTCCCTGATCCTAAGGATTAATTCCACTTTAATGGGCTCTGGGTCAGATGCTAACCATGGGGCCATTGTTATCAGAGGGCTGAGGTACTCTATTCGGTGTAGGTCACAAGCCAGGCAGCAGACCTGGGCTTTGGGGAACAGGGTCTGTTCCTTTTCATGGGAAGTCACAAACCAAAAGCAATCACAGGCCTCCACAGTTTTCCTTTTCCGTACCTACCACATGATGTTAGACCTCAGTCTCTGAACTTCAGTTTCCTCATGATAAAACGGAGATAGTGATTTCTAACCTATCTCATCTATTTTACTAAGGAGGCTCGAAGGATGCAAGGTATGTGGAAGTGCCATACATGTATTTTCTTAGCTAGCTGGAGGGAATCCATGAGCCCCACACGTTGGTGCACCAGAATGTAGGGAGCCAGCCCTACATTCTGGTACCCATCACTCGTGGGTACCCTGAGTTTGGTGGTGACAAAGGAATGAGAGAAAGACAGATTAAGAGAAAAAGTGGGACCAGGGGGCCATCACTTTATTACTCTGGAGGAAACAGTGAAGGCCCCAGCTCTGATCATCCACACTATTTATTGATTACAATCACTTTGATCTATAGGGTAGGGGTGGAGTAATGGTGGAGAGAATCAGTGGCCAGAACTGGTGTATTAATTTAAGGATTGATAACAGTGGTGGTTTGGGAGTTTCACAAAACAAGAACATGTGGTTATCTTTAGCTTATTATCTACGTAGAGCTGATGGAACACGGGCCTTACAAGGAGCCTACAAGTCTGGTTACGTCATAGTGCTACAAAGGGGTTTTACGTCCTTGAGCATAATGTTTATGGTAACAGAGCTGAGGTCACCCTGCACTGGAACATGAGGCATGAAGAGGCCTTCCTCCTCAGAGGCCTCCTGCGGCCTTCCGCAGTTTGTTGTTCATTGTTTATGTGTTACTCATAACCAATTTATGTAGGCATCTGTAAGTCCTTCCTCCTCTATTTTTCCCAACAGCTAGCAAAGTTGGTGAGGTCAAACTGCTTTAACCAAGCTCACTAGATAATGATTTATTAATATGTGGTGAAAGTGATTATTTTTTAAAAATCAATAATTTTCAACAACAAAAATGGCATCTTCTCTTTTTTTTAGAGACGAGGTCCCACTATGTTGCCCAGGCTGGAGTGCAGTGGCTATTCACAGGTGCGATCCCACTGCTGATCAGCACGGGGGCATCAACTTCTTAAGTGCATCAAATGTAGATGCCTTAAATGACAGGCTGGGGAACCTATCTAAGAAACTGGGTTAGGCCAGGTGTGGTGGCTCACACCTATAATCCCAACACTTTGGAGGCCAAGGTGGGAGGATCACTTTAGCCCAGGGATTTGAGATCACTTTAGCCCAGGGTTTAGCAACACAGTGAGACCCTATCTCTATAAAAAATAAAAAATAAGCTAGACATGGTGCTGCATGCCTATAGTCCCAGTTACTTGGGACTGAGGTGGGAGGAACACTTGAATCTGGGAGATTGAGACTTCAGTGATCCATGATCACAGCACTGCACTCCAGCCCGGAGTGCAAGACAGAGCAAGACCCTGTCTGAAAAATAAAACAAGCTGGGTTATTATCTCTAGGTGGGCACTGGTAAGGGGTATGGTATGTTAGGCAAAACTTTAAAGCACAGATTGCTAGTGCTGGAAGGCATCTGGCCAGTCTCTTCACTTGACAGATAAGGAATCCGAAACCCATAGAGGTGGAAATCATTGTCCAAGATTACGCAGCAGCTGGACTAGCAGGTCTCTCAACTACAATCCTTATTCTTTCTGTTCTACCGCATTGCCTCCCTTCCTTGCTACATTCTACCAAAACTTGATGGATCCTTCCCCAACTCTGCAGTGCACAAGGATAGAATTTGAGATCCTCACATCCCAGAGTGTAGTGCTTCGTTCCTGTACCTTTAGTGCTCACAGTATTGGTGAAGAGGCACTTGGTCAAGGAGCTGTAGACACCATTCCTTTCCCGTTCTGGTGACAAGTGTAGTAAAACTAAGGAATGCCTAGTAAGTGCTAGAGGAATACCTGCCAAAGTAATTTGGCCACAAGTTGACCATTTGGCAACAAATAACAAGAGCCTTAAAATGTTGTTATTATTTGATCCACAAATTACACATGTGGAATTTATCCTGAGAAAATGTTCAGAAATAGAAACCAATATCTATATACAAAAATGTCCATCGCAACATTCACACAAGCGAAACTTCTACACAAAAGTCCAACAATAGGGACGAAGTTAAATCTATTGGGAGTATTACATAGGGTGTGTGTATAGATATATGATGACCTACTATAGTGAAGTAAATATTCTCATTATAAAATTCTAAGCTTAGCTTTTTTGTTTTGTTTAAATTGAGATACTTTGTACTGGAAAGTTGCATTGAAGACCCAGCGAAATGCTTACAACAAGGCCTAGAGGACTCCAGACTCAGACCCATTCCCCAGGAAATCTGAAGATCTGGGACCTACCTGCTCCGGCCTCCCTTCTCCCACTTAATAGAGGCAGGTCTAAGAGCCTGGGAGGAAGAAGGTACCCCAGAGTAGCAAGGGCAACAAAACTGAACCAGCCTCTTCCTCTTTAAACCAAGGTGACCTTATACCAAAACATTTCTTGAACCCACTGTTAAGGAACTCCTGTAGAGAGGAACTAAAAGGTATAAATAAGTTCTGGGGTAATTCCAGCCCCTAATCTCCTATATTTCATGTGTGGCTCCAGCTCTTTGGACCTGTCACCTTATCTATAAAACAGAGGGTTTAATATATCTGTTCCTAAGGCATCTATATTCTATACAAGAAGAAGAAGACTGCATTAAGGAAATCCCACGAGTTCCTCCGTGAGCCTGCCTCCACCCCATCCCAATCTCCCACATTCTTAGAATGCAGTAAAATGAAAGAGTCCTGTTTCTAGTTCTCTCTCTGTCTCTAATAGAGGTGTAACCTTGGGATTCTCCCTTTAGTTTAAGCACTATATGTCATAAATTATTTTTAACAATATATTACTCGACATTAGCTGGGCGCGGTGGCTCATGCCTGTAATTCCAGCACTTTGGGAGGCCTAGGCAGGCAGATCAAAGGTCAGGAGATCAAGACCATCCTGACCAACATAGTGAAACCCCATCACTACTAAAAATACAAAAAATTAACTGGGCGTGGTGGCGCTCGCCTGTAATCCCGGCTACTTGGGAGGCTGAGGCAGGAATTGCTTGAACCTGGGAATCAGAGGTTGCAGTGAGCCAAGATCATACCACTGCACTCCAGCCTGGCAACAGAGTGAAACTCCGTCTCAAAAAAAAAAAAAAAAAAAAAGACATTAATCTGCAGAATTATTACAGATGAGTTTCTTAAAGACTGGTTCAGTTAACTTTATGAGTGCCTACTGTGGGCTGCTGGCCAACTATTATGTTTAGGATCCTTTGTTAAAATGGATCAAAATTTGAACTCACGACTCGGGTTACTCCAACAGCCACTGGTATTTAGGTTATTCAAACATGCTTCATTACAATTGGCATTAAGGTCTTTTTTTTTTCCTTTAGAGAGAGAAAGTGTCGGGGCAGTGGGGGAGGGGGTCTCACTATGTTGCCTAGGCTGGTCTCCAACTCCTGGGCTCAAATAATCCCCCCAGATCAGCCTCCCAAAACACTGGGATTATAGGCACGAGTCACTGTGCCTGGCCTGGCATTAGGGTCTTAAGCGCATTTTGTTCTGTTCCTTGAGTAATAATTTGGCCAGAACAATTAGTATTCATAAGTGGCAACCTAAAATTAAGCATGTGATTCATGTACAGGATAAGGCAAGTTCTCTTAGGATCAATAGAGCCCACGAGGCAAAGGCTTCCTCTAATTGGTCTAAATATGGGTTTATTGCAGTCTGTGTGACCACTTGTGTAGGTGGATAAGGAGATGAGAGGGCAATGGGACATTTGCCTAGCGGCCTGTATGCTTTTTCACGTGCATTTTTTCAGGTTGAAATCATCACTTAATTCAGCAATTTTTTTTTTTTTGAGACAGAGTCTGGCTGTGTTGTCCAGGCTAGAGTGCAGTGGACGCAATCCCAGCCCACTGCAACCTCTGCCTCCCACGTTCAAGCGATTCTCCTGCCTCAGCCTCCCAGCTACAGGCACCTACCACCACGCCCAGCTAATTTTTGTATTTTAGTAGAGACAGGGTTTCACCATGTTGGCCAGGTGGGTCTTGAACTCCTGTCCTTGGGTGATCTGTTGGCCTCAGCCCCCCAAAGTGCTGGGATTACAGGCATGAGCCACTGCGCCTGGCCAATTCAGCAAATTTATGTGGGATTCCACCTAGAACTCCAAACCAAGGTACTTTGAATACGTATCAGATAGCATAAACAGAATCCACAGTTCCTACCCCAGATTATAACCTCGTTAGGGAGGTAGCAAAATACATGACAATGACCTAAGAACACATGAAAAGCAAAGAAACATGAATGCAAATTCATGTCATGTGAGCTGTTTAAATACTGAGAAAGATGAATGTAATTTGCATCTATCCTACTGATCTTTAATGAGTGATTCACTTGTCTCTCTCCTCCAGTAGACATGACTAGGCATGACCCATAGAGTATTGAACTTTGTATTCCCAGCACCTACCAAAGTAAGTGACACTGAGAAGACACCTCACAAATGTTGAATAAAACACTTAATGAATGGTTCTAGGTAGGTGGGGTTAATCAAGGAATTATCCTACAAGTGATATGGGTTTTTCGGGTTTTTCTGAGATGGGGTCTCATCATGTTGCCTAGGCTGGTCTCAAACTCCTGGCCTCAAGCTATTCTCCTGCCTTGATCTCCCAAAGTGCTGGGATTACAGGTGTGAGCACCCGTGCCCAACCTCAGTTTTAATAAAATTTTTTCCTGATTGTAAAAGTAAACAGATAGAGAATTCATAAAGTACTAAAGAAAATATACATTATCTTGGTCCATACATCTAGAAAAAATTCACTATTATTGTTTCCTTCTACTTTGTGTGTGTGTGTGTGTGTGTGTGTGTGTGTGTGTGTGTGTGATGGAGTCTCTCTCTGTCATCCAGGCTGGAGTGCAGTGATGCAATCTTGGCTTACTGCAACCTCTGCCTCCTGGGTTCAAGTGATTCTCCTGCCTCAGCCTCCTGAGTAGCTGGGATTATAGGTGCGCACCACCACACCTGGCTAATTTTTGTGTTTTTGGTAGAGACGGGGTTTCACCATGTTGGTCAGGCTGGTTTTAAACTCCTGACCTTGTGATCTGCCTGCCTCAGCCTCCTAAAGTGCTGGGATTACAGGCGTGAACCACCGAGCCCGGCCTCCTCTTTTTTTTTTTTTTTTTTTTTTTTTGAGACAGAGTCTTGCTCTGTTACCCAGGCATGATCTCAGCTCACTATATCCTCCCATTCCTGGTTTCAAGTGATTCTTGTGCCTCAGCACTTGAGTAGCTGGGATTACAGGCATGCACCACCACATCTGGCTAATTTTTGTATTTTTAGTAGAGGCATAGTTTCACCATGTTGGGCAGGCCGGTCTCGAACTCCTGGCCTCAGGTGGTCCACCTGCCTCTGCCTTCCAAGGTGCTGAGATTACCCGTGTGAGCCACTGCACACAACCTAGTCTTTTTTTATAGAACAGTTATCTCTATAGCCAAACTTATATCACATTATTTTACGTTCCCTGATTCTGTATTAAAGGAAAGATCACATTATTTTTAATGTTTGCAACATATTTCATTGACGGGCATTTAGAGTGTTTCCATTTTCTATCATAGATACTGCTTTAATGAATATATTTTGTTTATATTGTTCCAAGAACATTTCCTCAGGTTACACTCCTAAACGTGGAATTATTGGGAACACTTTTTTTCTAATTTTTTTTATCTCTTCAGTATTTAAAGCATTCTTAAAGTTCTATATAAAGTCGTCAATTTTTTCCAAAAAAGTTTAACAACTTACATTTCTACCAGCAGTATGAGAGCTTTTACCCCACTGCACCGTCACTATAGGAGAAATCGTTTATGTAAGGACCTCTCCTCTGTTATTTAATAGCCATGAATTTCTTATATAATTGTAATCAGTGAATCCATACTACTTTGGGTTTTGCTTATTTCACAGGGAAGGATTCTATCCCTGTCGATATAGTTCACATTCTGGCATTTAAAATCATTCTTTAATTCTTCATTCTGTTAACAGATCCCAATAAGCTTGGTGATTTTCTTATTGTCGGGGCTTGGAGTTGTTTCCAGTTTTTGCTATTAAATTAGCTATTTCTGCATCTTTGCTCAGTCTCCCCTACTTTACCAAGAGTGAAACTGCTTGATCAAAGAATACAAATTGTTTTTGTAGCTCTGGTTAGACGTTGCCAAGCTGTTGGGCAAGGCTTTTTATTATTTATTTTTATCTATTAATATATTTAGAGACAGTGTCTCGCTCGTCACCCAGGCTGGAGTGCAGTGGCACGATCTCAGGTCACTGCAACCTCTGCCTCCCGGGTTCCAGCCATCCTCCTGCCTCAGCCTCCTGAGTAGCTGGGACTACAGGCGCACGCCACCAAGCCCAGCTAATTTTCGTATTTTCAGTAGAGACAAGGTTTTCACCGTGTTGGCCAGGCTGGTCTCAAACTCCTGACCTTGTGATCTGCCACCTCGGCCTTCTAAAGTGCTGGGATTACAGGCGTGAGCCACCGCACCCAACCTAAGCAAGGTTTTTTAAAAAGGAATATTGGCTGTACAGAGGTGCAGCTGTGTGGACCATCTTTCTTGAGCAGGGACCAGTAGCCTGGCATGTCACCTGGTGTCAGGACATCTAAACTTCCCTATGGAAACTTGGGAAGTCCCTTCCCCATTTCGAATCTCAGTTTTCTTATCTATAAAATGAAGAATTTGGATGGAATGAATTAAGATCCTTTTCTACCAGAAATCTAGCCGTATCCACCTACTCTGTTCTGTATCACCTTCTCCTGGCTTGTAGGGGCTGAGAGTCTAGCGCAGTGCCTGGGACAGTTATGCTTCCTTTCCCTTTAAAGTGTCCAAACACCAGTGTAATCAGAGGGACAGCAGAGCCTGGGAGTTCTGAGCACAGGCCAGGGTCAAATCTCAGCCCTCCACTTACAAGCTGTGTGGCAAAATAACCTCTCCCCGGCTCAGTTTTTTCACTAATGAGGTTAATAGTTCCTACCCGATAGGGTTATTAGAAGAATTCAATGAGTTAAGGTTTGCAAAACGCTAAGGCACACAGTAAGTGCTTTATAAAGTGTTTGTTGAATAAATAAACTTTGAACCTAAACTCTGGGTCTCTTCAGGACTGCAACAGCTTCGTAACTGGCACCCCCACTTTTGGGTGCGTTCCCACTCCTCTTTCTAAAACCCAGAGATCTGAATGCCAAATCTCTCTGCTTCAGGGACTGCGCCCAGGACTCCCAGGCTCCTCCAGGCTAGACAAAAATGCCTCAGCTTGAAGATCC
The DNA here is from genome assembly GCA_036589455.1 of Ateles fusciceps. Taxonomy (NCBI): domain Eukaryota; kingdom Metazoa; phylum Chordata; class Mammalia; order Primates; family Atelidae; genus Ateles; species Ateles fusciceps. Next base: position 22,851,940 of record JAZHEH010000681.1, on the reverse strand, counting down.
AGGCTTTTCAGGTGGAACACCTAGAGGTCAGGAGATGCTGGCTAGGGTCATTATTCAAAGATCCCAGTGAATTTTTCAAAACATAGTAAAAATAAAAACAAAAAAGGCTAAGAGGATTATAAAATTTGTGGGGCATTTTAAATGTTGTATTGAAAACATTTAAGCATTAACAGCCCTCCCCCCAACCACCACCAAGCCCAAGAAACCCTGATTATGCTGTTCACAAGATAGCTGCAACTCTAAAGGCTCTTAGGCTGCTTCTTCGGGCAGCACAATTGGCGGGACGACGTGGCGAGCAGACGGGAGTTTCCATCCCTGCAGGGTCAGCGTCTGGAGACCCCGGCGAAGGCAGCCACAGCGTCAAGACGATGTCCCCGGGGCAGCTACAACCGCCCGGAAAGCCCCGTGCCCGGAAAAGCCTCGGCCCCGGCTGCGACCACCCTTCGGCCACCCCGCAACCCCAGCCCCTCAGTCCATCCACTCCTGGCGCGCAGCCCCGCCTGACCCGGCCCAGCCCCGCCTCGCAACCAGGGCCTCCCTGGGAACCGCTATTCTCCCAGCGGCGCCCGCTGGGAGCCCAACGCCGCGACGCCCGCCTGACGTCAGGAAGAGGAATCCGGCGGCGACGTCTTTAGGGAGCCCGCGAGGGGGCGCGCGATGGCGACGCCGCTGTGTGTAGACCAAGACCCACCGCGGGGCGGAGTCTCGCGCGCCCGCGCCACGAGGATCGGCCAATGGGAATGCGCGCTGCGAGGCCAGGAGGTCTGCGCCGCGGGGCTGAGAACCCGGCGCGCAGGCGGCGGGCTCTGGGCGCGCTCCAACAAACCATCCCGGAGCCCGCGGGTCCCGAACACGCGCCTGACAGCCCCTGCCGGGCCGGCGCGGCGTCGCCCAGCCAGCCATGGCCCCCGACCCGGTGGCCGCCGAGACCCCGGCCCAGGGTCCCACCCCTCGCTACTTCACCTGGGACGAGGTGGCGCAGCGCTCGGGGTGCAAGGAGCGGTGGCTTGTGATCGACCGTAAGGTGTACAACATCAGCGAGTTCACCCGGCGGCACCCAGGGGGCTCCCGGGTCATCAGCCACTACGCCGGGCAGGATGCCACGGTGAGCGCAGCCAGGCTGGGGCACGGGAGAGGGCGGGGCCGGAGGCTGAGTGCAGGCGAGACAAAGTTACGCACCCTAAGGCGAACACCGACTAATTCGGAGGAAAGCCCGGAGGCGCCGGAGCACATCTGTGGCCCAGTGGTTGGGTGTCCCGCGGGCCGGGGATGCAAGGGCGCGAGAAAGGCCTGAGAAGTGGAGTCTGGGGAGTGGGGATGGAGGCCAGCAACACTCACACGCAAACAAAGGGCCCCGCCGCCGGGCCGCGCATTCCGTCTGCAGCCCCGAGCCTCGGGTCTCGGGGCGGGGGATAGGACCCCCTACTGGGTGAGCTAGGAAGGAGGAGAGCAAGGATGTCGGGCGCCTAGGGAGGAGGGGTCCGTGGCTGGGGGAGGGAGTCATATCTTGTCTCGATGGCTAGGAGGGGCAGCGCAGCCGCGTCTGGACCTCGGTCCCGGGCTCCACTCGCGAGCAAGGGCGGTGAGGGAGCAGGAGAGGAGCCCATTCTCGAGGATGGGCCGAAACGGGAAGCTTGGGGACCCTGCGTCGGGTGAAGACTGGAGGACGCGGAAGGGACAGCACTGGCCGGGGAGGGCAAGCGGCGGCTGGTGCACAGAAGGTATTGAGAATGGCATACACTTAGCGAGGACCCCCGGAGCAGTCCTCGAATCTCCGGGGGAGGCCACTGAGCCGCAGGCCAGCGAGGTCTTCAGCTGTTCCGCCCAACGGACCGCTGTTTACGCTCCGGGGCGGTAGGCCCTTCGCGGGGTCAAGTCCCTTCCTCCCTTGGTCTCACTGCGGGGTCAGCGCGCGCCCCAGCCCACGGCCTGCCGCTTCTCTTTCTGGACCACAGCCCTCAGAACTGAGGCCCCGGCACCTCTGCTGGATTGCAGTGCTAGGGACTCAGCCCTAGGGACTCCAAAGTCGGGGCGTTTGCTTCACCTCGTTTCCCCCTTGGCGGCCAGAATGGTGTCCCGTCCCCTGCATCCCTCTCTCATCCCGTGCCCTGCAGCGTGACACCCTCCAATGTCTCTGTCCATTACCCTGGCGTCCCAGAGTAATGTGCCGCGGGTCACCAGGGTTCCCTTAACATCGCAGCAGAGCTTAGATGCTGCGGGGGCGAAGGCCCGCCCCACCCTCTGACGCGACCAGCCTAGGGGGCGAGGCCAGGGCCTGTGCGGGTCACCCGAGTGACCACTCGGGAGCCCGGAAAGCGGCCGAGGGCGCAGGCGTGGGCCAGCGCATGCGCAAACGGAACAGGCACCGACGCTGGGGCCTCCCGCAATGTGATTTGGGGCCGGGGATGCCGCGGCGGGGACGGCGATTGGTCCGGATGCGTGGTGCCACCGGCCGCCGGCTCCGCCCTGGCCCCCGCCCCACATGCCTCATCACCTATAGGGTCCGGGGCTGCCAGACCTGCGGATGTGAATCTTATCGCCGTGGACCTTACCTTGCACAACCCAAATTAGCTCCCTCAGGGCATGGGGTGGCCAGAGTGCTTGGGGGAAATATGGGGCCCTATCCAGAACAACGGTGGAGGGAAGGGGAAGAAATGCAGAAGTGCTGCAGTTCGGACATAGGGAAGTCTTCGCGATTTTTGGAAAACCCTAGCTCAGAAAAGGAAAGGGACTTGTTAAAAGTCCACAAGAAGAGACGGGAGTCTCATAGCCCCGCCCATCCCTTCAGTTTCTCACCTATACTGAAATTCTTGGGCAAAAGTTGTGTGCGAACACACCCAGGGGAAAGGCCAGCCCAGGCAGGTGTTTCTTGGTGGTCCCCCCCTCAGCCAGTGCTTCCCATTCCTTGATACACCCTTCTAACTAGAGCAGATGCTGGGTGATCTTGAACTGTGGACACCTGGGAAGGGTATGAGCACCCTTAAAAGGCAGCTGGGCCGAGAGAGGTGGCCTGTGCTTCACCTTGGGTATAGACTTCTGGTGGGCAGGAGGATGGCCTTCGGTGCGAACCCTGCCCGAGTCCAGGGGGCTGGCTCCCTCACCATTCATCTCTCCCCCGAACTTGCAGGATCCCTTTGTGGCCTTCCACATCAACAAGGACCTTGTGAAGAAGTATATGAACTCTCTCCTGATTGGAGAACTGTCTCCGGAGCAGCCCAGCTTTGAGCCCACCAAGAATGTGAGACCCTGTGTTTGCTATGTGGTGACTCTTGGTTGTTGAGGGAGACAGGGAGCGGGTAGAAGGAGCATCTAGCTTGGATCACAGGTAATCACAGTCAGTAGTAGTTCTAGGGAGTCTGAGGTCCCTGCTTCTCTTACATAGTCGTGAGGTCACCTGCCCAAGGGAGCAAGGCTTTGCAAGCTATGGCTTCCCCAAGGCTGCCACTGCCATGGCTACCATCATTGTTATCATCATCGAGTATGAGCACTTACTATGCGCCAAGCATAAACTCATAACTCTCACACATTTACAGATAACAGGCTCACGGAGGTTAAACAACACAGTCAAGGATCACACCGTTAGTAAACGGCAGAGCAAGGACTTAAGTCAGCTGAACTCTTAGGCACTATCCCACAGCACTTCCTCCTGTCATCCTCATTGTTGTGGTGTCTGCCTAGGACTGTGGACGTCCCACAGCTACCTCGGTGGGAGGTCCTTCAGCCTGAGAGGGCCCTTGTCTCCAGCAGTGCTGGGCTGCAGATGGGAAGAATAACAGCTCTTCCTCCTCTTCTGCAGAAAGAGCTGACTGTTGAGTTCCGGGAGCTGCGGGCCACAGTGGAGCGGATGGGGCTCATGAAAGCCAACCATGTCTTCTTCCTGCTGTGCCTGCTGCACATCTTGCTGCTGGATGGTGCAGCCTGGCTCACCCTTTGGGTCTTTGGGACGTCCTTTTTACCCCCTCCTCCTCTGTGCAGTGCTGCTCAGTGCAGTTCAGGTGAGAGCCTTTGACTTGTCAAATGCACAGCAATGCTCAGCATCCCTGGGGAAAGTTCCTTGGCCCTTGGAGGAAAGCCAAGAAGCCCTGCCCTCCAGGTAGGGCAGATCTTCAGGTGTGTGGGAGAGTGAGGGCAGGAACATGCATTCCACTGTCTTGACCTGTTTCAGCTCTTTACCCACATGGGCATCTTCATTTCTCTCACTGCTTTTTTAGCTGCTTCTCCCAGGGTTCCCTTCTTCCTACACGGTTTGTTCTCTAAAATTTCACATGCAGTTTGTTCTCTGCCACAGTCCAACTGTGCCAGGAACCAAGTTTCTGGTTCTTAATAAAGCTTGGCTCCCTCCCCCACCACTGACATTACCCAACATGTTAATGATTGAGCGCTAATCCTTGGCTGTCAGAACCCATGTGGCAAGGCTTCTGCTCATGTCTGAGTCCTTTCTGTATTCTGGATGTCAGTCCATCATAAGCCATGAGCTTCAGGCTCATACCTGTAATCCCAGCACTTTGGGAGGTCAAGGTGGCCAGATCACTTGAGACCAAGAGTTCAAGACCAGCCTGGGCAACATGGTGAAACCTGTACTAAAAATACAAAAAGGCCATGTAGAGTGGCTCACACTTGTAATCCCAGCACTTTGGGAGGCCGAGGTGGGTGGATCATTTGAGGTCAGGAGTTCGAGATCAGCCTGGCCAACATGGTGACACTCCGTCTGTACTAAAAATACAAAAATTAGTTGGGCATGGTAGCAGGTGCCTGTAATCCCAGCTACACAGGAGGCTGAGGCAGGAGAATTGCTTGAACCTGGGAAGCAGAGGTTGCAGTGAGCCGAGATGGCACCATTGAACTCCAGCCTGGACAACAGAGCAAGAGTCTGTCGCAAAAGAAACAGACCAGGTCCAGTGGCTCACGCCTGTAATCCCAGCACTTTGGGAGACCAAGGCTGGTGGATCACCTGAGGTCAAGAATTTGAAACCAGCCTGGCCAACATGGTAAAACCCCATCTCTACTAAAAATACAAAAAAAATTAGCCAGGTGTGGTGGCGAGCACCTATAATCCCAGCTACTCAGGAGGCTGAGGCAGGAGAATTACTCGAACCTGGGAGGCGGAGGTTGCAGTGAGCTGAGACGCACCCTTGCCCTCCGTCCCGCCTGCGGAACAAGAATGAAACTCAGTCTCGGGGAAAAAAAAAAAAGTCATGAGCTGCAGAGCTGACAAAACTGAATAGCAGAGAAGGGATGGTGATTTGCCCCAACCCACATGTGAGTCAGTGGCAGAGGCAGAGCTAGGACCATGTTTCCTGACTCCTGAGGTGCATCACAGGCCTTGGCAGATGAGGGAAGTGGGAGAGGCTGAAGGAGGCATCGAGGTCAGTAAAGGGGACACTGGGGCTGGTGGACTGCTCTCAGCGTTGACTCTTCCCACCTAGGCCCAGGCTGGCTGGCTGCAGCATGACTTTGGGCACCTGTCAGTCTTCAGCACCTCAAAGTGGAACCATCTGCTACATCATTTTGTGATTGGCCACCTGAAGGTCAGTGGGATGGCAGGGAGGGGCTCTCTGAAACTCCAGGCAATGAAAGGCTGCCTGGGGGGAAGGGGCACTAGGTTTTCATGCTCATTTCCCTGCTTTTCTGTAGGGGGCCCCCGCCAGTTGGTGGAACCACTTGCACTTCCAGCACCATGCCAAGCCCAACTGCTTCCGCAAAGACCCAGACATCAACATGCACCCCTTCTTCTTTGCCTTGGGGAAGATCCTCTCTGTGGAGGTGAGTGGAGGTATCAGTGGAGAGGTCTCGGGGAATAGGAGGCAGCCAGCACGTGGGGGGTTGGGGGAGATGCCCACAATGTTGTCAGTGTGGGCAACACACTGGGGGCTGGGCTGGCTGGGGCTTTTGCCAGTTTGGAAGTTCTGGAAGGCAACAGGCAATAAATGGGGGCTGCCCAGGAGGGAATCACCATCCTCCCTAGAGAGTTCAGTCAGCAAACAGTTACTGCATAAAAGGCACCACTGCAAAGTAAAAGGCATAAAAGGCGTCCTTCCTGCAAAGGATCCAGAGGATGACCAACATCCTCTGGCCAACATGGTGAAACCCCGTCTCTACTAAAAATACAAAAATTAGCCGGATCCAAGGGATGAGATGGCTCATCCTTGAAGGTGCTGGTGGCACCTCCTGGGGGGTGCTTTTTGACACTCCTGCCCCAGGCAAGCATTCCCCCTTGCACTTTCTATTTCTCTCTCACACTTAGGTATCCTGCTTGTCACAGTCTTCTCTGTCCAGGGCTGGACTGTCTTACTCTTCTTTGATGTCCAGTGTCTGGAACATTCATTCACTGAGTACTCTTCCCCACCCTCCTGATCCTAGCCTGACTTCCAGGGTGGTCAGCATTGGGTTTGAGTTGTCATCGGAGGTTGTGAGCAGAAATAATGTAGGTGCTGAAGGAATAATGCCTTGGGGCGGAGATCTGGTGAGCTTTTAGTGAGCATCACCCATTGGAAGGTTCTGAAAGGCCAGCAGAGTTCTTTGGAAAGTTAATTTAAAGCCCTTTGTCCCAAGGCTCCCAGGCTGCAGAGTTCTGCCAGGTCCCCCCTCCTCCACTTTGTGACACTTTAGCCTGCCAGGAATTAAACTGTTGTTAAAACCCATTTCAGTTCTAGGCATGAGTTCTCATGGCTCTCTTCTCGCCCCTAGCCATGAGAACTTTGAAAGAGCTTTGGCAGCACTGGCTGGCCTGGCATGAGGAGCTCATAGCTTGAGGCTCATGCCCCACCTGTCCATAATGTTCTTATTTTCCCATCTCTTGAGCATGGACTTGGGTTTGTTACGTGTCCAGCACCGTTATGGTCCATAGTGTGCAGATGGTGAAGCAGCCCTGCCCTCCGTCTGGCCAGGTGGCTGCTTCAAAGACAGTGTGGTTATTTACTGGGCAGTAGCACGGGGGTTGTGCATTTCTCCTATCACTACAGAGGGTTTAAAAAGAGACATGGGGCCGGATGTGGTGGCTCATGCCTGTAATCCCAGCACTTTGAGAGGCCGAGGCAGGCGGATCACAAGGTCAGGAGTTCAAGACCAGCCTGACCAACATGGTGAAACTCCATCTCTACTAAAAACACAAAAATTAGCCAGGTGTGGTGGCACGTGCCTATAATCCCAGCTACTCGAGAAGCTGAAGCAGGAGAATTGCTTGAACCCGGGAGGTGGGGGGTTGCAGTGATCTGAGATTACACCACTGCACTCCAGCCTGGCGACAGAGCAAGACTCGTCTTAAAAAAAAAAAAGGAGCTCCATCCATTTTTCCTCCTTGAATGGCAAATGCCTTTATGATCCCTATAACTTGCCCCATTATGTTTAGACTCTTGGTGGTCAGAAGGATTCTATTTAGGGCAGTGTCCCCTGCCCCTCCTTGTCCTCCCAGGAATTTCGAGAGGTGCTGACGTGGATGTCACGGGGTCAGCACAGGCATTAACATCCGCAGAGGGATGGAACCAAGCAGTCTATTGCCCAGGCATTCACTAATGGGCAGCCTATCCTCAGCCTCATAGCTGGCAGGGGGGAAGAAAGGCTATTTTGGGGTCCCAAATCTTTTTTTTTTTCCCTAAAAATAGAGTCTCGCTCTGTTGCCCAGGCTAGCTTAAATATTCCCTCTATATCTAGGCCCTAATTCTCTCCATCCAAATCTTTCTGTCTCTTGACTTCAACATGAACTTTATCAAATCCCCTCGAGGCTAATTAGAGTTTGGCAAATGTTTCCGGGGGACACCAAGAACAATTTGGCAATTTGAAAGTTCCAGCAGTTGTACTCCCCAGCTTACAAGTGCTCACAAGACAGCAAAGCTCTGTAAGCTGGGATTACAGGCATGAGCCACTGCACCGGCCTCTGTTTACAAGTTTATCATCAGCTTCATCTCCTCAGTTATAAGCTCCATGACGGTGGGAAGTCTGTATTGTTCACCCCTGTATCCGGAGCACCTAGAACATTGCCTGGCACACAGTAGGTACTCAAGTACTTGAATCTGTTAATGTAGAAAGGACGCTTCATCTAGCTGTGATGCCTTGCACAGAATAAGCTCTCGGTAAATGAGCTGCGGTCACATGGAAGGGTGAGTAGAGCTCTGCTCAGGGGCTGAGTGCTCCTCTTGTGCCCTTGTGGTTGTCTAGTTACCTGAACTGATTGGAGTGCGATGCAGACGTAGTCATGGAGTGAGACAGAGCTTTGCTGTCTTGTGAGCCCACGCCAGGGGTCCTAGGCTGGTTGGTTGACCTGGTGGCCCCAGCCTGTGTCTTCAGCAGCTCGGCTTATAAAAAATAACCACCACCTACTGGCGAAAACTGCTGGGACCTTCAGATTGCCAAATTGTTCTTGGTGTCCCCAGAAATATTTGCCAAACTCTAATTAGCCTTAAAGGGATTTGATAAAGCTCATGTTGAAGTGAAGAGACCAAAAGATTTTGGTGGAGAGAATTAGGGCCTGGATATAGATGTAATCTTTAACCTATATAGGGGTAAATATGGTTGTCCCTGGAGATTCCGATGTCAACAAAGTACCAGATGGCAGAAAGGGGAGAGGGCAGTGGGGCCCGGACACCTCATGACAGAGGGTGAACACGAGAGGGCCTGCGGTTCTGTACAGCCTATGCTGTACACATCCCTCATGAGCATGGGCCGTCTGGCTGCAGGCCATGGTGTGACAGGCTCTGCAGATGACAGCCCAGGGCTTCATGTTCCATGTGCTGGAGGTAAGGCTGGGTCTCTTGGAGCTCTCTGATAGCACCAACAAGCTGGCAGCCCTGGAGGAGGCCGAAACTTCAAAGTGGGGGAAAGGCCAGGGTCACTGAGGGAATGGGACGGATCGCTGGTGTCTGAATGCTGATTGGTTTGCTTTTCTTCACAGCTTGGGAAACAGAAGAAAAAATATATGCCCTACAATCACCAGCACAAATACTTCTTCCTGAGTGAGTGTCCCCATCCAACACAGGGGGAGCTGCTTCAGGAGGGGAACGCTGAGGGAATGAGGAGGATGTGGCTCTCCAAGGGATTATGGTATTTTAAGGAAAGGGGCTGGAGGAAGTACCCCACCCCCAGTTACTCCCTGCATGAAAGCAGTTTCTCATCTCAACTGAGTGAAGTGAACACTTAGGCTGATGTTTGGTTGAAGGTCATTTGGTTGAGGGCAAACTAGTTCCTCCCATCCAACCCCAGTTTCTACTAAGAAGCTGGGTGTTTGGGGTGTAGAGGGGCCTCTTGCTTTATCCTCCAACCTTAAACTTTGTCAAACAGAGACCTGGGCCAAGGTGACCGGCCCAGTCCAACCCCCCAGGGGAACAAAGGTGCCAATAGTTCTGGAAGGATGGGTCCTGAGAAGAGAGTGGAAGAGCTGTTAGAACTGAGAAGATCTTTCTGATGACTGCTATATTGCTATATATCCCCAGCTTTTAAAGTCTGTCCCAGCTCCTAGGGAAACTAAGGTGGGAGCATCCCTTGAGCCCAGGAGTTTGAGGCTGCAGTGAGCTCTGATTGTGCCACTACACTCCAGCCGGACAACAGAGTGAGATCCTGTCTCTTAAAACAACAACAACAGCTCTGCTTCCTAATGCCTAAAATGAGCTTTAAACTCCTTTAAAATTTCAAATTTTTTAAAGAAGGAAGGGAAGGAGCCCACTGATCTTATTTTAGTTTGAAGGAATTATCCTAACTGCCTATCACCAACTATCACTAATAGAGAAAGGCGGGCGAGGCAGAGGGTAGAGCAGAGACCTCTGGAAAAAATAATTTTAGAATCCATGGCATATCAAGATGGAGGAGCCATGATGGACATTGTCATGCCAGGGGTTATAGGTAGCATTAGGTGCCACAGAGAAGGGATACAGAAAAGGAAATGAGGCAGCATGCAGAATGCAACACTTCTTCAACTCCCAGTTTTCTTTCAAAAGAGGCCCCTCTGTTCCTTCCCACAACTGACCTCCAGGGCTTCAGATTGGGGTGGCACAAGCCCATCTCCCCAGTCTAGGGAGCTGAGCTTCACAGCCTGTGAAAGATCCACAGGGTCCCTCCCAACACACACACAGACTTGCCTGCTCCTGCCCCTTCACCTGCATGGCGGAGCAGCCAGGAACAAAGGACAGATAACTACAGCGACAGGGCTGTGGCCAAGGTAACTCAGAGAGCATTAGCACCCTTTTAAAGGTTTGGGATCCACAGAGTGTGTATGTAGAAAGAGAAGAAAAATGAAAAATAACAGGTGTGGGAGTAGAGCAAGTCCCATGCATGGGGCCTGAGTTCCCAAGCTGCCTGTCACTGAAGAGTGCCACTCGCACCCCTCACTTTCCCTGGCATCCTCTTGGGAGCTTTTGCCTTCCAGACTTGATTTATGCCCACCTTCAGTGCCTGCTGGTTCCAGTGGATTGCAGAGCACTCAGACAGCTGGAGGAGAGACAGGAAGGGACAGAGGGAAGAGGCAAGCCCCTGCTAGAGGCCATCTCTCCAGCACCCACTGGCCCCTTCGTGACCTTACTGTGCTCATGCTGCCTCTTGTCTCGGTTTCCTCCCCCAGTTGGGCCCCCAGCCTTGCTGCCTCTCTACTTCCAGTGGTATATTTTCTATTTTGTTATCCAGCGGAAGAAGTGGGTGGTGAGTATCCAAGGCCCACGAAGCCCACGTCCTTGTCTTCAGCACCCAGAGTTGGGGATAGGGGTTCCCCAGGGCAAGCTGAGACTGACTACAGGCCTAATTTAGAGCCAAATAATCGAACCAGGAACAGATCCTCCTTATCTCTAAGTGGGACAGAATGATTTGAGCTTAGCAGGCAACCTGATTCCCAATGTGCAATTTCATGCAGCCAGTGTCTCCTGAGGTTCTTGTGCTGGCATAATGCCAGGGGGCTAGGCTGGGAACGGGGATGATGAATGAGAGACAATACTGACTTTCAAGGAAACTTCCGATGAAGCAGAATGGGGTTGTTAATGGAAAGGAGGTACAGGCAATAGGTTCTGGGGACTCCAAAAGGGGCCTGACCGCACCTGGCTTTGTGAAGTCACTGTTCTAGCTGGCCTGGACGCTGGGCAGGGTTTCTGACAGGCAGAGGTGGGGCAGTGGGGATGAACTCCAAGCAAAGAAACTGGAAATGAGGGGTAAGATTGAGCACCAGACATACTGTGGAGGACTCAGGTGTCAGGGGAAGAGTATGGTGCTTGGCTCAATTGTACAGAAAAGTGAGGAGAGATGTAATCAGGGCACTGGCATGGACTGAGCCGTGGTCCTGGAAGATCCATTTGGCGGCATGCTGAAGGATTTAGATGGGCTGGGAAGATCCAGAGGTAAGGAGACCTTGTAGGCCTTGGTACTTTTGAAGGGGGATAGGCAAGAAGGGCTGGGGGTGCCAGTGGGAATGGAAGAAAGGAGCAGTGGCACTAGATACTGCAGGATTGGACCCCTGAGAAGCTGAAGATGACTGAGTCTGCATACCCAGGAGAATGGCTGCACCATGCAAAGAAAGCTGGTGAGAGGAAGAGGAAGAGCTGTTTGTGACTGTTCTGCTCTCTACTTTTCTCACTAAAGGACTTGGCCTGGATGATGACCTTCTATGCCCGCCTCTTCCTCACTTATGTGCCACTGTTGGGGCTGAAGGCTGCCTGGGCCTTTTCTTCATGGTCAGGTAGTATTGGGTGGGGGCGGGTAGGGACTGGTGAAGGAAATGTTGGGGAGTGACCAGTCTGGTCGAGCCATGACCATACCAGGTTTGGGTGTGGTGTCACCAGCCTGGTTAGCCAAGTGGCTTTGGGCTGAGGCTGCCCAATCTGAGCAAACACCAGTGAGGCTCTATTGAGCCCAGAGCAGGTCCCTGTGCTGGGGCTTTGGGGTAACAGTGAGTGTTTCGGGAGTTGGCTTGGGAAAGTAGACAGGCTGGAGTAGTTACCTGAGGGGGAAATGAGAACTCTGGACTCCGTGTGTACTGTCTGTGTAACATATCCAACAGGTTCCTGGAAAGCAACTGGTTCGTGTGGGTGACACAGATGAACCACATCCCCATGCACATCGATCATGACCGGAACGTGGACTGGGTCTCCACCCAGGTGAGGGACAGTCGCTCGGAAGACTGGAGCATAACACCACTGTTGACAAGGGGGGGGTAGGTGATAATAGCAAAAACAAAAAACGTTCCCCAAGCAGCAATCTTTCATTAGCTTGAGGCTTTTCTTCTGCCACCATGTGAAGGGAGTGACCCAGACAGTCTCATGTCCCCTCTTCAGCCAGCTTTACCTGGAGAATGCTGGGCTGGCCTTTCCATCTCTTTTTTTTTTTTTTAAGACGGGGTTTCACCATGTTGGTCAGGCTGGTCTTGAACTCCTGACCTCAGGTGATCCGCCCGCCTTGGCCTCCAAAATGCTCGTATTACAGGCGTGAGCCACCACACCCGGCCGGCCCTTCCATCTCATACTCAGACATGCTCTCCCCCTGACCTTCTCCTCCAGCTCCAGGCAACATGCAATGTCCACAAGTCTGCCTTCAATGACTGGTTCAGTGGACACCTCAACTTCCAGATTGAGCACCAGTGAGTAGGGAGCCTGGGAAGCAGGGTCCTGGGGAGGGTGTAAGTGTTGGGTGCAGGTGGGAGCGGAGAAGCAGGAACCACTGACTCCCCCCTGTTCTCCCTGAAGTCTTTTCCCCACGATGCCCCGACACAATTACCACAAAGTGGCTCCCCTGGTGCAGTCCTTGTGTGCCAAGCATGGCATAGAGTACAAGTCCAAGCCCCTGCTGTCAGCGTTCGCCGACATCGTCCAGTGAGTATCTGAGCCCAGGAAGATGGCAGGTAGGGAGGGAAGAGGGCAAGGGCAATGGATATGGTGACATGTGGGGTGGGGAGTACCAGAAGGTGTTCGCAGCCGTGTGGGATGGAGTCCACCATGGCAAAGGCAGGAATCTCTATTGGTCCTGTGGCCAGGTCAGGCCTTTGCTCTCACTGGGGTTCGCCTCAGTACCACGGCCCAAACTAGCTTTCTCTAAAGTAGAGGGGAGGAAAGCCTCCAGATGAAAGGCCTTAGCCTCAGTGCTCCATCTCTGGTGGGCTCAGCTCCTTCTGTCTCACTGTCTGCCCCGTTTTTTCCCTGCAGCTCACTGAAAGAGTCAGGGCAACTCTGGCTAGATGCCTATCTTCACCAATAACAACGGCCACCCTGCCCAGTTTGGAAGAAGAGGAGGAAGACTCTGGAGCCAAAGCAGAGGGGAGCTTGAGGGACAATGCCACTACAGTTTAATACTCAGAGGGGGGTGGGTTTGGGGACATAAAGCCTCTGCCTCAAACTCCTCCCTTTTATCTTCTAGACACAGTTCTAAGACCCAAAGTAGCAGGTGGACACAGAAGTCCCCCAGAAGGAGGGAAGGAGCTGTTGGGGCAGGGGTATAAAAAGTTTTTCCCTTTCTAGTTTGGCACATGCAGGTGGTTGGTGAGCGGAGGGGAACCAGGAGGGCAGTAGAAGAGGAGGGACCTACCAAACCCAGAGTCAGGAAGAGATTTAACACTACAATTCCACCTGGGCATGGTGGCACACACCTGTAATCCCAGCACTTTGGGAGGCCAAGGCGGGTGGATCATGAGGTCAGGAGTTTGAGACCAGCCTGACCAACATGGTGAAATCCCGTATACTAAAAATACAAAAATTAGCCGGGCATGGTGGCGGGCATCTATAATCCCAGCTGCCCAGGAGGCTGAGGCAGGAGAATCACTTGAACCAGGGTGGTGGAGGTTGCAATGAGCCAAGATCATACCATTGCATTCCAGCCTGGGCAACAGAGTGAGACTCCATCTCAAAAAAAAATTCCATTCATATAAAAGGTGAACTCAGCTCACTGGTCCACTTCTCAGTGCCTTCTCCATCCTCACTTGCAAGCCTCAGAGGGATAAAAGCAGTTGAACCTGTTGAGCAAGAATTATAACAGGAAGCATGAATGCTTAGAATTCTGAGGTCTAGCACAACTCAGTGCCTGGGAGCTCAGCTCACTGCCCAGGGATAGGTGTGACCTGTCTGCCTCAGGTTGCTGGGAGGAGCCATTCTCCAGTTTCATAGGCAGGCAGGGCAAAGGTCAAGACTTTTGGCTTTGAAGGATCCTGGAACCACTGACTTTGGTTTATTCCCTCCAGGGTCTAAAGAGAACAAGAGGTGCTAGTTCTTACCAAAAACAGATGGTAGAGAGAGTTGCTGGCTATTGAAAAGCCCCTTCATCTTTTAATTCACCTCTTTTCACCTCTTTAGCCACCCCCCCAGGACACAACACTCCCATTACTGGGAGTCTACTTTTAGCTCCATAAGCAAGTGAGCAGATGGGACAACTTAGTCTTTTCTCCCTAGAAACAAAGGAGATGCCTAGTCGTTTCCCTTTGCTTCCCAACCTAAAATTCCAAGTTTAATAAAATAGCAATTAGTGAGCATAAGTGACCAAATTTGGAGATAATTATCAGTCATGAGGAAAGACACACATTTCGGTCATAAAGAATGTAAGGGCTATAAGCAGAAACTTTCTATAGCCTAAATGATGTTATAGCGTTATTTTTGAGCAGGAGCAGAAAGATTAATATGATCACTTCATAGTTCTAAATCAGAAATAGGAAGATTAAAACCACAGAACAGTTTGTGATTGCCATTGCTGTAGCTAGGTATCTTACTCTTCTGGAGACCAAATGGGCTTTGGAAGAGACTATCCTAAATTCCTATTAGTGTAATACTGAAATATAACTTTTTAATCTTCTGGTTTTTAAAAGATAAATGCAGTTTAGCCCATATTCCAGAAAGCAAACACAGGAATATGTCTCAGGAGGTTTCACTCCTAGGGCTTATCATCAGACCTCACACCTGCTTCCCCCTCTAACCCGAGGCCTTTGCTTCCAGGTGAGGGGATTACTTCTTTGCCTCTTCAGCAGCATCTACTCTAGGCATATTGATCATTTGGGACACTGGGAAAAGAGAACCTCAAACTAGTAGACAGAGCCTACATTTAGTTTTTGGAGGGGATGGCAGACAGTCAAGGAGATGAGGGTTCTAAGGCACATTGGGATAGGGTCAGAGGCACCACCCATGGAGAGGCTAGAGGTTTGTCAACACAAAGACATGTAAGAAGTTTGTCAACACAAAGACACAGAAAAATGGGCTGCAGAAGGTTTCCATGTTTTCCATTTGGGCACATTTTGCTTAGCTGGAGAACAGCTGGTTTAAACAGCCTGGGTGGGAAAATCAGAAGCAAGCTGGGCACAGTGGCTCATGCCTGTGATCCCAATATTTTTGGGAGGTCCAGGCAGGAGGATCACTGGGGCCCAGGAGGTCAAGGTTGCAGTGAGCTGAGATCACACCACTGCACTCCAGCCTGGGTGATAGAGCAAGACCCTGTCTCAAAAAAAAAGAAAACAAATTAGAAGCAGAATTGAGCTGTACCTCATTGGCTTCCTTACTCCAAAATAGGTGCTGATCCTTCCCATTCCCATTCCTTGCCACCTTAGGTTTGGGTGTGGTGTCACCAGCCTGGTTAGCCAAGTGGCTTTGGGCTGAGGCTGCCCAATCTTAGCAAACACCAGTGAGGCTCTATTGAGCCGAGACCCGGTCCTCAAAGCACTGGAGCCACCATGGCCTTCTCTCCTCAGCCTATAGCAGTGTGGTCTCACATGGCCACGAAGGGACACACAGTGACAAAAGGCTCAGAATGTTACAATGGTAAAATGAGTGATCTCAACTCCACTGACAGACGTAAAATAGGCCTAGAGAGGAAAAGGTGCCTCTGGTCACACAGATCATGGCAGAACTAATTCCAACTCACTTTTTTTACAACTCCAGCTTATGTATTTATCTTTGTTACTTTCATTTTTTTTACAGCCTGGCCAGAGGCATTTTTTTAAATCAGGCCTGATATCAGTATCTTTTTTGTGTGTGCCAATTTTGTTATCACATCCTGTTGAAGTTGAAAAATAAAGTTAATTTTGACCAAAAGACTTCATTTGTAACCCATGAGGCTCATCTGTGTGTATGCAGGATTCCTTGGTGCCTCTGCTACAAGTTACTGTTCACTTCTCTGTGCTCTAACCTCTGGAATCACTGCAGACTCCCTTGGTATAAACTCCTTGGGCAGAGGAAGGAACATCAGGACTCCCCAGAAAACACAAAGCCAAGGGTGGACTATTGCAAGGAAGAGCAAAGCCAGGTCCTCCTGATGACTCCCGTGCTCAAATGTGAGACTGTCGATATCATCTCACCAAGTTTCATGGTATCACTTCCGGCTATTCATGAGGCAGCGCCCTTCAGTTTTCCATTTTGAATTATTTTCTCTATTTCTAGTTACTTGTTTTCAGACAAGGTCTGGCTCTATGGCCCAGGCTAGGGTGCAGTGGTGCTGCCATCCGAGCTCACTGCAATCTCTGCCTCCCAGCCTCAAGCCATCTCCCCCAGCTCAGGCGAATTTTTTATTTTTTTGAGACCGGAGTTTCACTCTTGTTGCCCAGGCTGGAGTGCAGTCTACAACCTCCGCCTCCTGGGTTCAGCCTCCCAGGCAGCTGGGATTCCAAGCATGTGCCACCACACCCAGCTAATTTTTGTATTTTTTGAGACAGGGTTTCACCATGTTGGTCAGGCTGGTCTTGAACTCCTGACCTCAGGTGATCCACCTGCCTCAGCCTCTCAAAGTGCTGGGATTACAGGCGAGCCACCGCGCCTGGCCTCTCTTTACTTTTAAACTCATTTCTAGTTTCCATATAGTCTCCCTAAGCCCTATCTGCCTAAATCTTCCTCTGCAAGTGATGCCTCAGAGCTGGACTGCAGAGCAGTGCCTCTTAATCAGCCAACTGGAACGGCTCTCCTGAGCAAAAACGTTTGCAGGCAGCATTAATTTTCCCTGCAGTATGCACACAGAAAGTTAAGATTAACTTCTACAGGAGACAAATTTACCTTCAAAAAACAAAAGAAAAACCACTACGTTCTTGACTACCACAGGGTATAAGCCCTTAATTATTACACGCTACTGCACTGAGGAAATAACTCCTAAGAAATCTTACTGTTTTTGCCAGGCACAGTGGTTCATGCCTGTAATTCCAGGACTGGGAGAGAATGGCACACACAATCCTAGCCTTTTGGAGGCTGAGGTGGGAGGACTGCTTGAGCCCAGGAGTTCAAGACCAGCCTGGGCAACAGTGAAATCCCATCTCTACAAAAAAATTAAAAAATATCTAGGCATGGTGGCCTGTACCCGTAGTCCCAGCTGCCTGGGAGGCTGAGGTGGAAGAACTGCTTAAGCCCAGGAGGTTGAGGCTGCAGTGAGCCACGATCGTACTACTGAACTCAGCCTGGGTGACAGAGCAAAAGACTCTGTCTCAAAAAAGAAAAAAAAAAATCTTAGCGTCTTTATTTCCTATCACCATCACTATTACTGCAGGTTTAGAATCAATCTACGTGAATCAGAAAATAGAGCTCAAGTAAGTTGTGTGGCTTGGTACAATCTGGGAATCAGTTTCAAAAGTTAGCTGCCCTTGGGATAGAACTTTCTGTCAACACCAGTTTTCAGAGGCCATTGCTGGGGAGACTTTATCCCATTCCAGCTTCAACCAGAGAAACATGTATATCCTGAAATTTCACATAAGATTACACTTGAAGAATAGGTTTCTCCATTAAAAGACTTGAAAACTACTGGTCTTCAGGCTCCTACCTGTTTAATCCGTCAAGACACTGCCAGCTTAAATTTCGGACAGTTACGTAAGTGTCCCTGTTAACTTCAAATGGAACTGACAGGAATGCTAAAACCTCGAATGCTCAAATGGGCCGGTTCCCCAAGCTTTATTGGGCTTATAAAACTTTCAAAGTTCAAAACCATACCTTCTCTATGGGAAACAGCAACTTAGATTTAATGTTACAAAAGGAACAAGAAAATGGTTTCTGAATGGCAGCTTTCAGTTTACAAGTAGTGGCAAAGTAAATGGTTGGATGTTATGAGGTAGTTGATCTAAATTGTGAGGCTTTTTTTTTTTTTTTTTTTTTGAGACGGAGTTTCGCTGGTTACCCAGGCTGGAGTGCAATGGTGTGATCTCAGCTCACTGCAACCTCTGCTTCCTGGTTCAAACAGTTCTCCTGCCTCAGCCTCCCGAGTAGCTGGGACTACAGGCACACACCACCATGCCTAGCTAATTTTTGTATTTTTAGTAGAGACGGGGTTTCACCGTGTTGACCAGGATGGTCTCGATCTCTTGACCCTGTGATCTACCCGCCTCGGCCTCCCAAAGTGCTGGGATTATAGGCGTGAGCCACCGCGCCCAGCCTAATTGTGAGGCTTTCTTAAAGGCACTCCTTTGATCTCACATGGAGTGAGAGACTAGATCTATTCAACTTATTAAAACTCTCCCAGCAAGAAACAACAAATTTCATCCTCCTCCTAATGGCCGAAGTTCCATCAAGCTGCTGTGGCCATTTTATGGAGCATGGTGCCATCTTGTGGCCACTTTCACACCAGCCATTGTTAATCGAATGCAATTACATTACAGCATGTTATCTGAGTGAAAAGGAAAACTATTTGGAGCCATGGTCCCTCCACATATTTTCAAATGTTCTCAAAGAATGTGACATTTTGGTTACTTTTATGATTTTATTGACTTTTTCTTCCTCCTCATAACTTTAAAACAAAAACAGCACATGAAAACCAGTGTCTTATCCCCAAGTCTCAACTCAGCTGATTGACATGAACATCACCATCTTCCTCCTCTGAATAACTAGACACAAATAAGAGCAAGTTCGAGCTCTGCCCACCCCAAGACACAGCCAGTCATCAGCCACACACACAGACACAGTCAACCCAGGGGGCTCCCGCTCTCTGCCTATCTTCTCTCAGCTGCTCCTCCCATCTGCTAAGATGGCCTTCCTGACGGCTCTCTCAAGGTGGGTCAAGGCTGAACTAGAGGAAAGCACAGGCCAGGTCCACCACCGCCTCCCACTGGCCACCAGCTGGCCAGCCAGGAAATCATTTCTCTACATCTTTTGTCTCCCTCCTTTTATCTCCCTCTCTCTTCTCCAAAAATTGTTGCTATCACTTGGATGTAACAATGGACTTAGCGTCCATTAAACTGCCTGAGAAGTGGTTTGAACCTGACGTATTTTCCTGAGCTAAAAAAGAAAAAGTACCTCTGTGGCTTTCTTGCCATGAAGATCAAGTAAAAAAAGGGACAAGCACTATTGAGAAGGGTCACATTAGAAAGGCCTTAGAATCCTCTCTCGACCTCCGACGGTTTCTCTAGCTGTAGCTCTTAAGGGTACAAGAGGGCAAGTACTCTGGGGTCAAGCATGGGGGAACACATTTACTTTCCCCTTTTAAACTTCCCTGCTGCCCCAGTTTTTGCCTTCTTCTTAGTAGACCCCTTGGCTTCTGGCTCCTTGCGCTTAGCTGAAGAGAGCGAGCCGGTCACCTTGAAGAAGTCATCCAGGCGGCCCTGGGTGCTGCCTTGGCGGCTCTTGCTCAGCCTCCTGACCCCACTGCGGATTCGCTCCTCAGAGAACTGCTTTTCGCCGCACATGAACTTGACCAGCTCTTCTTCATTTGGCTCACCCCACTTCAGCTCCACAGACTCTGGGTCCAGCACCTCCGGTTCCAAGAAGAGCTGGTGAGCCTCCTTGTGGAGCCAATTTTCTGGCACAGGGTACTTGTTGGGGTCGAGTCGCCGCACGATCTCCTCTATGCTCTTGTGCTTCTGGATGAGGTCCACAGCCCGCTTGGGCCCAATGCCCCGGATACTCTCACAGTAGTCACTGCCCAGCAGGATGCACAGATCCACAAACTGTTCCTGGTTCAGGCCCAGCTCCTGCAGAATCCGGCTCAGGTGGAATTCCTGGATGGGCAGCTTTTTGGATTCACTGGCAGTCAGGTGTCGCATTAGCACAGGGCTGCCAAAGGTGAGGCAGTCCATGTCCTCGGTAGCCGCAGCATAGACCTTGCCAGCCTTCACCAGGGCAGCACAGCTGGCCTCTGCCTCGCTGGGTGCGTCAAGAAAAGGGATGCCCATGAGGCTCAGCAGATGCTTACACTCGTCGTTGTGCTGCTTAGTGACCTTCACTAGCCGCTTAGTGAATTTTTCCACCTCCTGCTCGGCCCCAGCAGCCTGAGCCTGCTGCAGCTGCTTCTCTGCCTCAGCCCGCCGCTCACTGCGTTGGCCAGCTCGCCTGACTTGAGCTGTGGTGGCTTGCCGTCAAAGACATACACGGGCTTGATGCCGTTCTCCATCATGCGGATAGTGCGGTAAAACATGCCCATCAGGTGGCTGGTGGTCTCACCCTCCTCGTTCTGCAGCACATCCCCACCCTGGCGAACAGCAATCAGGAACTGATAAATGCTCATAGAAGCATCAATGGCCACCTTACGGCCAAAGTAGCTCTTGATGTCATTCTCCCGGATGGCACTGGGGGCCACATCAGCAATTAGTTTGGCCAGGCCTTGAATTCCCATGGCAGTACAGAGGAGGGATGACTGAAAAAGAAAGGCAAGTCAGAGACGGAGGAAAGGAGAAGGGTTATAATTGGCGTTATCTCACCAACTTCGTATCTTCAGCTAAATTCCACACAAAAAGGACACCAAGTCAGCAGTGCTGAAGATAAAAAGATGAACAAGACAAAGTCCCCATTCTCAAAAAACTTAGTCTAGCAGGGGAGTTTACTCAATAGTAAAAGCATCAGAAATCGAACCAGGTGCTTAGAGAAATAAGGTATTGTTGATATTCTAAGGCAGCAGCATTATTTATTATACCAAAAAACCCTACAACCTAGGTCTCCATCAAGGACCACGGAAGGCCAGAGTGCTTGGCCCGGCTTGAGGAGTCTAGGGACCATAATGGCAAACCTGAAGACAGGCAAATACACCAGCTAAACAAATAGATCTGATTTGTTTTGAGTCTCTGGAGAACCCTGACTGATAAGGCAGCCTTGAGAAAGGACTGCAAATGTAACCTCTGAATGGAGGTGATGTGGCTTCCTCACAAGCTTCTCTCATCTCTCTGTCGTCGCCTCAGCACATAAGAGTTTCTACTTTTACTATGATGTTGCTAGAGTTTCAAGCTTTCCCTGTGCGTTTCTCTCCACCACTCAGTCTGAAATGTTAATTCCATGGCTGTTCCCCGGGGTCCTGATTTTGGGATGCGGCATTCTACAGTCACTGGGCCCAAAAAATGATTGCACTTCAGAGTTGACAGGCACCTGATCAAGTCTTTGTTTTTTTGTTTTTTTTGAGACGGAGTTTCACGCTTGTGGCCCATGCTGGAAGACAATGGCATGATCTCGGCTCACTGCAACCTCCACAGTTCTCAGGGATTCTCCTGCCTCAGCCTCCCAAGTGGCTGCGATTACAGGCATGTACCACCATGTCCAGTTAATTTTGCATTTTTAGTAGAGACGGAGTCTCTCCATGTTGGTCAGGCTCGTCCCAAACTCCCGACCACAGGTGATCCGCCAGCCTTGGCCTCCAGTGCTGGGATTACAGGCGTGAGGCACCTCGTCCCGCCATCAAGTCTTTCTTATGGCAGCATTTCTCAAATCACCCTCATGATTTTTGCCACTTCCAACTAAAATCTGTACTTTTATTCATTTAGAATTTTTTTTAAAAAACTAAAATAAAAAAGAAAACTCATCATAAGCAATACTATTTGTGTTCTATCAGTTATATTTTAATATGTATTAAACGTGTAACTATTAAAAAGGATTTTTAGTGGTTGCAATTTAAAGTCATCTTGCCATCCTGGCCAACATGGTGAAACCCCGTCTCTACTAAAAATACAAAAAAAAAAAATTAGCTGGGCGTGGTGGCATGCACCTGTAATCCCAGCTACTCTGGGAGGCTGAGGCAGGAGAATCGCTTGAACCTGGGAGGTGGAGATTGCAGTGAGCCGAGATCACGCCACTGCACTCCAATCTGGCGACAGAGCGAGACTCTGTCTCAAAATAATAAGTAAATAAAGTCATTTTGTATGCACTGGTGGTTTGTGTCCAACACTCTAAGATATATTCTACCAGGGCCAGGCATAGAGGCTCTGACCAGTAATCCCAGCACTCTGGGAGGCCGGGGTGGGAGGATCACATGAGCCCAGGAGTTCCAGGCTGCAGTGAGCTATGATTGTGCCACCAAACTCCAGACTGGGCAACAGAGCAAGACCCTGTCAGGAAAGAGCAGGAGAATAAGGAGGAGACGGAGAAGGGGAAGAAAGGAAAGGAAAGGGGAAAGGAAAAAAACGGGAAGAGAAGACTCCACCAAGCTTTTTCACTGTTCCCACTCTTCCTTCACAGGGTTCTTTCTAGAGTATTAATGACTGTTCAGTTCTTCCTTCTAATTCAGTCCAAACACTTCAGCATGGCATCAAGATCTTTCATGTTCTGATTCCCAACCTAACTTATATTCTGTAATCTCAACAGAAAGCTGGAATAAGGCCCGCCTTTTCCCACTTTTCCTCAGCTGTGCCCTCCTCTCGCCATCCTCTCACGCGTCTTTCCAGGTCCATCCCATTTGATTAATATGAATAATTCCCCTGTGAATTGTAGCGGCAAAAGCTCTGGCCTTGAATCTAGGCGCAGCATTTACCATCCGTGTGATATTTACCAAGCCACTGAGGTTTATTTTCTCGTCTACAAAAGAACGATAACCATGCCTATCTCTCAGGATTGCTGCCAGAGTTAACTGAGACAACAGACGGAAACCTCTAACGTCCCCTTTCCAGACCCTTTTCAACCCTTCGGCTCTTGCTCAAGCCGGCCGCGCTGCTGGAGTGTGGACCAACGACCAGGCCGTGTTAGCCCTTGATCACCTCCCGGCGTCGGGCAGGAAAGGGACTTCAACAACTCAAGTGTCAGAACTGTTTCTCGTCCAAGGTCTTAGGAAAAATACAACATGTCCCCACAAGAGGAACTTATTGCCGCCTTTCTATAATGGACGAAAAGAGGCTCGGAGCTTGCGCGACTGGCCCAAGGCTCACAGCGGGAAAGTGGCGGGACCGCCTGATGGCAAATGCCGCGCACTCCAGACCCCAGCTCCCCCACAACTCCCAGCGCCAAGCGGACGCCGTCGCTCCGGAAGGTGCTTCCCATGGGGTCTCACCTGGCCTTTGGGACACGAGGCCTTGGCAGCTAGAGCTTGGTCGGACTTACCAAATGCCAGCAGTGCTAGCTAAGCCCCGCTCTCCTTGCTCAGCTTAGCCACGGGTCTCCGGTCGTTCCGCCGCCTTCCAAAGCCCGCGCTCCCGTCACGTGACCTGCCCGCCACGCACAGCCACCTGGGGAGTGTAGTGCAGGCCGCGTCCGCTCAGACGGCTGCTCTCACGGCAACCAGTCCTGCCAGGGAGAACGACTTTCTCAGCGACCCTGTCCTACCCTTCTCCACAGCCTGTCCCCCACTCCACCTGTACCAGGTCCCCGCAGGCCCCAGCTCCCGCTATACCCGAAATCACAGGACAACAAGTCCCACAATGCCACTTGCGCCGGAGATACTTCCTTTTCCGGTTGCACTAGGCGCCTGCTCCTGCAGACGTGTTCTTCCGGTGGCGGAGCGGCGGCTTAGCCTGAGCTGGGCAAAATGGTGAGAGGGTTGAGGGGTGTTCCCGACGGGGCTGCGAGGACCCCTCGGGGTCTGACCTACACCGCGCTTCTCTCCTCAGACGCCGTGGTTCAGAGGGCTAGACGCTCCTGGAACCTCCGGCTTGGGCTGAAAGGTGGGGAAGGGGGAAGCCCTTGCCATGAACTCCTTAGGTTTCTGAGCTCGCGATTTCTAAGTATGAGGGGCGTGGGGCATATTTTTAATACCTTCCAGTTTATATTATCTCTGTTACCTGTGGTGTGTTATCTTTATCTGGAAAGTTCTTCCGAACCTGAGCCCATCCTACAATGCCCTGGGCAAATGTTGTTTCTTGGTGAAGCACTTCCAACTCTCAGGCACTTGGCCAGACTCTCCTAGGAGCGCCCACAGCCTCTGTACAGACCTCTAGCTACGTTTCATGGACTTCTTTGTTTTTGGCCACGCCTCCCAGTGACCACCGTCTGACGCGCTTCTAGCTCTGGGATGATGTGTATTCATCTTTGTATTCCCAGTGCCAAACAGAGGGCCTATAATTGGAAGCTCAATAAATGGCAGCGATTGTCTTTATCATTTTGGGGGAAGGGGCCGTGATTGTTTACTGAGTTGAATTCCAGTGTCTCAAGACAATGGGGTCAGTTTACTTCTCTAGAGTTGTTATGTTCTGGATTTTAGAAGCATTGGCTGACGGGTGACAATGAAGTTAACATTTGTACAGAACTTTACGTTTACATCCCTCTTTCATAGGCAGTATCTCATCATCTTCCCTACAACCTTAGGAAGGAAACAAATACCTATTGAGCAAAATACTCTCTGCCAGCCACTAAACTAGATGCTTTGATTCGTAATCTTTTTTATACATCTGTCCTGTGAAATAGATGTTACAATTACTTTACTCAGACTCGGATTACTCAGTAGAACCAGAACTTTAATGTCGTTGCTCATAGCTCACAAGATTCCATAATAGCATACCTAGTGAGGAAAATACTGACTTGGAAATTAAGGCTGGTGGGGTAGCTCATGCCTGTAATCCCAGAACTTTGGGAGGCCGAGGCAGGAGGATCATGAGGCCAAGAGATTGAGACCATCCTGGCCAACATGTGAAACCCCATCTCTACTAAAAATATAAAAATTAGCTGGGTGTGGTGGGCGCATCTGTAATCCCAGCTACTCCGGAGGCTGAGGCAGGAGAATCGCTTGAACCCAGGAGGCAGAGGTTTCAGTGAGCCAGAGGTTTCAGTGAGCCAGGGTTGTGCCACTGTACTACACCTGGGTGACAGAGCGAGACTCCATCTAAAAAAAGAAATTGAGGCTGATCACGCCTGTAATCACAGCACTTTGGGAGGCCGAGGCAGGCAGATCACCTGAGGTCAGGAGTTCAAGACCAGCCTGGCCAACATGGCAAAACCCCGTCTCTACAAAAATCCAAACATTAGCCTGGCATGGTGATGCACACCTGCTATCCTGTAATCCCAGCTACTCCAAGAGGCTGAGGTATGGGAATCTCTTGAACCCGGGTGGCAGAGGTTGCAGTGAGCCGAGATCATGCCAGTGCACTCCAGCCTGGGCAACAGAGCAAGACTCTGTCTCAAAAAAATACTGAGATCTGGGTACCACCAGTCAGTGACTTAGAGCAGGAGTTCTCAGCTTGGAGTCTATAGACATTGGTCCACAAAGCTCTGGAAATTGTAGGCACACTTTTTTCTGTATGTAGTTTTTCTCAGGCAGAGTGCATACCTTTCATCACATTTTCATAGTGGTGAGATCATTGGCCTCAGAAAATGGTAAGGACTATTGAGCTGCAGCTAAACACCTGCTGTGTCTCAGCCTCTGACTCTCAGCGGCCCTTCTTGTCTCATTGAAAAGATAAAGTGTCTCCTCAGTTTTGAGATATAATTGTGACTGTCACACCCATACTGAATGAGTTGCTGTTGGTTGGGAAGGATTTCCACATTTCCGGGCTGAAATCAGCTTTCACAGCAGCACCAGGCTCCTTGATAGCACCACGTTCTACCCAGGCTGAAATCGTGGGATTCTTTGCTAGCTCTGATCTCTTGCCCTTCCCTAGGAGCTCGAGGCCATGAGCAGATACACCAGCCCAGTGAACCCGGCTGTCCTCCCCATTTGACGGTGGTGCTTTTGGCCATCGGCATGTTCTTCACCGCCTGGTTCTTCGTGTATCCTTTCACTGAGCAGCCAGAGGACCAGCGTTAGTGATGTGGGAATCTGAGGGAGAAACCACGCTAGGTACATGCACCCTGCCAGTTTTGTACACTGGATTGAGGCTGAGAGAAGGTAAGGAGGGGAGGAGGGCTGGTGATGCCCCGGGGCAGGTTATGGCCTTATTTCCCAAGTTCAGGTGAACTCAGTTTGTTCTTTGGATTTCCAGGACAGTGAGCAGGGTGCCTGGCTGGAGTGGAGGTGGGGGGACAGGGGGAGCTGCGGTTGTAAAGGTGATATAAGGAAGGGTGCACTCAGGTGTTGGGAGGTCAGAGGGCTAGTTCCAGCTCCAGTCCTCATGAGCCGTGTGACCTGGGGCAAGTGACCTACCTCCTCTGGGTCTCATTTTCTTCATGGCAGTGGAGCACCGGAGTCCAGGGTATCTCTAGGCCCCTCTGCCTGGCTGCTCTGAGACACATAGGCCCCCCCAGAAGGCACTGAGCCAATACCTTTCTCCTCAGAGTCCCACTGCCTGGTCTGTCTGTACTCCACAGTCCATTTCTTTGCTTTGCCTTAACTGCTGTGCCCAGTTACGAGGTCACCTCTACCAAGTACACTCGTGATATCTATAAAGAGCTCCTCATCTCCTTGGTGGCCTCACTCTTCATGGGCTTTGGAGTCCTCTTCTGCTGCTCTGGGTCGGCATCTATGTGTGAGCGCCCAAGGGTAAGAGCTGCGATGGGGTGGACACGTGAGCCTCCAGGGCGCAGCCCGGGGAAGCCTCTCCATAGTCAGGTCAGCAGGGTCCTTAGAGCTCTTACCAGCATGACCTCTTGGTTGATGGAGACAGACTCAGTGGAATGGGAAGGGACAGTAGACGTTTGTTCCTCTTTCCCTGCCCCTCATACGGATTTAAGCCAAGTGTGACTCACTGTGTCAGTTCTGAGCTCACGTGGCCTAAGGCCTCCATCTGCCTTTGGGATGTACCATGTAAGAGTGTGGGCGCAGGCTTCCCATGGTTGTACATTTAAGTCAGGCCCCACTGACTTGGAGAGGCTGCTGGGAAGTCGGCTGGTTGGAAGGGGGTCAAGATCTGGGGCTTAAAACTTACTGCAGAAGATAATTCACCAAACAGGCTGCTGGGAATCAGCTCTGGTGGCTCATCCTCAAAAGCGTGTGCTTGACAGCCCTTGCCCCAGGAATATAGGGGTGCAGGGAGAAAGGGTGGAAAGAAGGGCCATTGGTCTCATTTTGATACCCTTCTCCTCTTTAGGTAACAACCAGGCGGCTTCACTGAATCCCTGCTTTTGTAAATTACTTTTTTTACTATTGCTGGAAGTGTCCCACCTGCTGCTCATAATAAAGGCAGATGTATGGCAGTCCTGTCTGTTGCCCATTCTGCAGGGGTCGTGGGGTGCTGGGACCTACATTCCTTACCCAGTCTCTTCCCTTTCTCATTTCTCATCTGCCTTTCACAGTTCCTGCTGCTGACCTACTTAAGGCGGATGAGATTTGTGTGGCAGGGGTGTTTTGTCATTGGAATTTAAGGCTCACCTGTGAATAGGAAGGGCCTGGGCCTACCCTCTGCTATTGTTTCTAGGACAAACTTCTCTAGGAACCCACATCAGTCCATTCTGCCCCTGGGCCAGTCCCCGCCCTAAACATAGCCACCCTTCTCTGTGCTGGGGCATCCTCGCCAGGCTCAGCTTGTCCCCCTAAGAAGGCTTTTCCCCTCGGCTACTTTTAACGCAGGTGGGCAGCAGCAGGTGCGTGGGTGGGGAAGGTGTGGCCATGGGAGGGGCTGAGTCCACTCCTAGCCCCAGTATGAAGTTAAGAGGATAAGGGGTATGAAGCATCCATTTGGCTGTGTGGCTCAGCTGAGATTTCAGTCTTCTCAGGAAGACCTTTGAATTCCAATTGGCCCTAGCCCCATAGATGACTCCTCTCCCACCAGACCAATCCCAAGAAGAGACAAGGAGGCAAGCTCAGATACAAAGCAGTATTTATACATTTATTTATATATGTATATTTACTTCAGAAGAAAAGAACAGTTTGGGGACAGGGAACAAGCAGGCCTAGAGCTGCTGCCCTCACTGCCCACCTCAGCGTCAGAGTTGGTACATGATAAATACGAGTCCAAGCTTAGGGAGAAGAACTGGGAGTTAACTGGGAGGTAGGGGGCGCTCTATGCACATGCAGGCTTCTAAGGGGGCACAATATGGGCAGCATGATTTGCACTGGGAGGCCCTATGTACAGCTTGAAGCTAGGAGGAGATTAGCCCAGTGGCTACAGGAACAAATGCCAAAGGAGAGAGAAGGGAGGGATGACCTGCTGGACCCCAGGGCAGGGATGGGGCCAAGACACTCACACCATTGCCAGCCGGGCAGCTGGCAGCTTCCAGCAGGTGGCCCACTTACCTTTCCTGAAGCCCTTCTACCACAGGCTTAAGGCAACTTTGGTCCAAGATTGACCCCCCTCAAGCAGCTTGGAGCCCCAGCCTGGCCCCAACGCCTGCACTGAGGAACCCCTCCGCAGGCATGGAAACCGAGCCAGCTGCTAATGGGTTTGGGGCTGTGCTGTGTCCAGATGGGCTCCAGGGGGCAGTGGACGGTCACTTTCCAGTTAAGGACTGAGGGGCCGCAGTGTAAGAACATGAACCCCCATTGAGGAAGCCCCAGAATCCTATTACATGGAGTGGGGCTCAGCAGTTTTAAGGCATAGGGAGGATTCCCTCAGTAGGAGGGAGAACAAAGTCATCCTAAGTAAGGCTCAGCCCCTGCATGGTATGGGAATCGTGGAATTCCTATGTCAGTGGAGCCTAATTGGGGGAGGGGGCTGGGAGGAAGCTATCCCTGCTATTCCTGCATCCCCCTGCTGTTCCCTATCCTGAGGACAAGTGCTTTCAGATCAATGGCAAAGGGGGGCCTGCAGGTCACAGGCTTCAAGGATTCAGCCCCACTATAGAAAGGCCTCCCATTCAAAGCTGAGAATGAGCGGTGGGACAGGGGCAAGGCCTGGTTCCCAAAGAGGTGGCAGCTTACCACAGGGCAAGGACAGCAATTCCCTTTCCCATTTCTGGACCCATGGCAGACATGGCTAAATGATTACCACACTCCTTCCATGAGCCTGGATGTGACCTCAGAATGCACCAGGCACCACTAAGAAATGTGAAGTTGGCACTTAAGATACAACTTCTTCCCTAACCCAGGGCCTTGGTGGTCAGGAGTGGGATGGGTGTCTGAGGCTCCCTGGGAGGGATCAGAGCCAGGGCCCTGTCTGTGTCACACCCCTGCTCTAGCCCACTCTGAGCTTTCTAGCTCCATCCTTCCATTCCTTCCTGCCCTGGTTTAAGTGCATTTAGTAGTTACTTCATTAATAACAGCAAAAGCTCTTTGCATCTGCCCACCAGCCAAGACCAGGCTGCTGCTTGAGGGATTCCTGCCCCTCTGCTCAGAGAGAAGGATGTGGTCACTGACATCACTGTGACCTCCGTACACTCCGGAACACAGGCAGTGGGCAGCAACACCATCTGGGGGCTCAAAGGGAACGTCCCCTTCCGGATATTCTTGATCAAGGCTCCAGGGCTTACCTGGCCCACTGGCCCCCACTGGTTCAGGCCTGTGAAGGGCTGAGGGTGGCTTCACCAGGCACTGAGTAGACTTAAGGCACAAAGTTTCTCCAACCCATCTAGGGCTGGCCTCAGCTGCCCTGGGACTTCTTGGGAGCCAAGCTCTCCCAGGGAGAAGAAACCTCCTGGGCCACATTTAAAGCTTAGAAGTCCAAGTCCAGCGTAACAGGCAAAGCCCAGAAAGTCCACTACCTAGCCGTCCCCCAGGGAATAGCTTTAAGGGAGAGAGCCATCTGCCCTCCGTTGACTCATGGGGGTCCACCCAAGTCTTTCAGGGCTGGATCCAAGCCTCCTGCTGATCTCAAAGGTGGGCAGGTCCTCTCTCCAAGAGGGTTGGCTCCGGTCTCAAAGGGGAGGCAGGGGAGAGTGGGCTCTGAACAAATCAGGGTCCCAGGCTTCCCCTTGCCTCCAGGGCACCTGAACCAGCCCTCCAGCCACCATATCTGGACAGAGGTGAACTGGTCCTGTCCTGGCCCCGAGGGGGTGGCAGGCAGGAAGGCCCAGGAAGTCTCTGGCTCTCAGGTTCCCTCTGTGCTGTGAGGGGCGACCAGCTGGAACAGCAACTCCAGTGTGAAGACTTCCAGTTTCACCAGTCTCGGGGAGGGCCAGTGAACAGCAGAACTGGCCTGCAGCAGGCTCCAGTGTACACCATTGCATCCAGTGTTGGGGGGTGCCCAGGCACCCCTGGTCCCTCGTGCTGCCTCAGGAGGCAGCTCAGTCACATAGGCGGTAGAAGTGGAAGTAGTAGTCTGTGGCTGGCTGGACAAGAGCCTCCAAACTGCAGTTGGCCTGACCCTGAATGGAAGGGCAGTGGGAAGGTGAGGTGGCTCTGGGAGTGTGGAGCAGATGGCACTCCCTGCTGACATTCCTTGACACTGTGCCCTCATCCTACCACATACTGTGCAAACCCCCATTCCTCAAGCCCCATACCGCAGACAGGGGTGCCCAGACCTCCAGGGTAGGTGGGATGCCCCCTGCTCACCAGCAGTGCCACCCGGAAGTGGTAGGTGAATTCACGGAAGGACAGGATGGTTATTGGCCACTGGTGAGAGGTGCCCTGGAGGAGAAGGGAGAACGGAGTCAGGACAGACTGCTGCCGCTATCCCAACCAGCATTTCTCACCACAGCCATCGCAGTCCTGGGGTCTGTGGGGGAGTTTTATGAAGGAAAAAGCAGAGGACTCTGAAGAGATGGGAGGGAGCGTGTTCTGCTTCAGCAGAAGGCACAATGGCAGCTACTCCATGCAGACCGTGCCTGGTACTGGTGGGTCCACAGCCACCTCTGCCTGACCCTTGCCTCCTTCCCAGTCCTGTTGTGCTGGGTTCCCTCACCTGCTATGCTCTGGGCACATCAAAGGATTTCATCAGCCCCACCCTCAGTACAATCCAATGATGCCGTGCTACTAGCCCTACCTTCTGGATGAGGAAACTGAGTCACTTGCCTAAAAATCACACAGTGCAGCAGAGCTGGGATTCAAACCCAGGTGTGTCTGGCCCTCTCCCTCACAGGGCGGCATGCGGCCTGGCCGCAGGCAGCTTGCCCATCTCCTACCTTAGGCTTTGGCTCAGGCAGGAGACGGGCAAGTCTGTGTGATGTGGTTTCAGGCCCGAGCGCGTCTGATGCATGTCTAGCTGGGCTCTCTCTCAGACACTGTCTCCTCTGTGGGGGCCACAGGGCTCGGGCCTCCCTAGAGAGGAAGCCCAAGCTCTTCCAGGTGCTTTCTGCACGTCTTTCCTCCCTCACTATAGAGCACATTCTTGGAAGTCAAAACCTGTGTCTACTCCACCTCTCTCCCCTGCAACTGGGCCCATCCAGCAGATGACTGGGACAGAAGGGGCCCCAATCACTATTTTCTGAGTACACATGAATGGGCGAGAAAAAATAATCACTACTTCCCTGTTTGTCCTGAGAGTCTTCTCTCATGGCTTCTCAGGCCCAAGGAGAAAGTGGGGGGGTCCATCAGCCTCAGGGACAGTCCTAACTTCCGGTTACCTGGCCAGGGAGGAGCTGGCCATCCAGTTCTCCCAGAAGAGGTGGCCAAACATGGAGCCTGAGGGGCCTTCTAATGCTGCACATCTAGCTGTGCCACTTCCCCAACCTGAGCATGAGGCTGGCTCCTTCCTGTTTCTGCAGACACCTCCAGTGAGTCACAGCTCTCCCTACATGGGCTCCCAGACACCCGCCTGTCTCCATCGTTGCATTCATCCACGTCAGCCCCGTGATCTGCTTTCTTCCCCAGGTCTCCAGCATGGCAGGGCCAGGAGACGCTCAGAGTGGAATGAACAAACACAGCACACGTGCCCATCCCTGGGACACAGAGGCCCAGGCCCCAGAGTGTCCCTTGTGGAGACACCTTCACTCCGTAACTCCCAGCTCCGGCTCATTGCCCATTTGGTGGCCCAGTTGTGCCAGGGGAGAAGCTCAGGCCTGGCCAGCCCACAGCTTCCCAGTCCCACCTACCTGGGTGTCCTGGTGGGTGTGGAGACTCTGTGGAAGGCCCCCCTCCTCACACGGCTCCTCCTTGACCTCAGGCTGCACAGCACCACGGACACTGGGGAGGAGGAGCTGGAGACAGGCCCCGTTAGCAGAGAAATGGGGTTCTGGAGTCCCTCAACCCCAGCACCCTCCCAGCCAGCCTTCCACACACCTCTGAATCCCCACCCAGCCTGAAACGCCGCATAATGACCATTCCCATCAACCATCCCACGTGGTCCTCAGCCCGTGAGGCTGGGTCATTGAGCCAGTTAACCATAAAGCAGGCAATGAAGTCAGCACTCATCCCACCATGTAGGAAATGCCAGACTCTCAGGCTGTCCTCAGGCTTGGCTGTTCTGAGGTTCTGCCAGAGACTCCTGGCTCCCCCTCCCACCTCTCACTTCCCCACGCCGGCACTCACTTCATCTGCAGAGTCAGGCTGAGGTGCAGTGGGGTGCCGCTGCTGACAGGGATGTGGTAGGTGAAGTTCCCAGGCCTGCAGTGACAAAACTGGCCCCTTAGCCTGAGGGCACCCTGCCAACATCCCTCCCCTCCACCATTGACTCCTCAGCCCCTAATCTGTACTGGAGCCCTGTAGAGGCCTGGAAAGGGGCTACCCTGCCTTGTGAGGGAGGGCTCCTCCGTGAGGGAGGCTCCTCCCTGAGGGGGCAAGTTCTGGACGATCTGTACCACCTCGGCTCATGTCACCTGAGGGGACCTCCCTGGGTGAAGGGAGGGAGCCTAACCCACCTGCAGGCATCCCCTGGAGCACAGTACTGGGAGGTGATGGGCATTGAATTCTCCAGCACCTGGATGGAGGTCAGGGAGGGCACTGGCTCTGCAAGGAGAGAAGCTGTTGGGGCAGGAGTAAGGTGACAAGGCAGGACACAAATGAGAAGCGGGAACATCTTCCTTGCCAGACTCGGAGCAGTCACAGCTTAGTATGAATAAGTTCCAGGTTTTTTTTCCCAGACGCCCGCAATGTCCAGAATCACTACACCCTTTCCTCAGCAGCCCTAGGACTACCCAGTCCCCATGAGCCTGACGTCTGCCTCCTCAAAAGAACTGGAACACCCAGAAGTAGGGATGGGTCTTCACATCCCTTGCCAGGTGTGCAGGAGCCTGCCCGGGGCCTCTGTTCCTGACTGCAGGCATCTCTCTCAGCTCTGGGTTCAGAAACCTCAGTTACACCGGTAGCTTGAAATCGGTGGTGGTGAGAACACCACACAAATCAGGCTCTTCCTGCCCCCAAGGCCGATGGTTACACAGCTACCAGCACACTGCTCCTCGCAGCCTCCCTGAATGAACCCACTGCAGACTGGCTGGCTGGGTAGGGGTGGGACTGAAGTGTGACAAGCCAGATGGGGGAGACAAGGCTTTCTTGGTCATCTAGTCCACCTACAGTCTTGCTGCTGCCTGACTATCCACCCAGGAAGGGGGAAGCTGGGGCCGCTGAACATTTGCTGGGTCTGGTAAGTTTTCAGCTCTGTGGCATGACCAGGGACCCGAGGACCCAGCAGGATCCGGGACACCCTGTGTGGCCAAGGACAGGTATCAGATACAGACGAGATGGAAGGTGCCCTCCCCCACGTCCCTTCTGGGCAAGTTCCAAAGGTCCTTTTAAGAGTCAGCTCGGCCAAGTGTGGTGGCTCACGTCTGTAATCTCAGCACTTAGGGAGGCCAAGGCGGAGCAGATCACAAGGTCAGGAGTTCGAGACCAGCTGGCCAACATGGTGAAACCCCATCTCTACTAAAAGTACAAAAATTAAGCCAGGCGTGGTGACGCACACCTGTAATCCTAGCGACTCAGGAGGCTGAGGCAGGAGAATTGCTTGAACCCAGGAGATGGAGGTTGCAGTGAGCCAAGATCATGCCACTGTACTCCAGCCTGGGCAACAGAGCAAGACTCTGTCTCAAAAAAAAAAAAAAGAGTCAGCTCAAATGTCACCAGCTCCAGAGAGGTCTTCCCTGATCCTCCCCACCTTCATCCAGATTAAGTGCCCTTCCCAGTCCCAAAGCTGCCTGCATGTCCCCCCCAGAGCCTCATCATACCGCTGTGTTTTCACCTCTGTGAGGTCTTTGGGGGACAGGGGTGTGTCTGTCTTCGTCATCCCCAGTGCCCTGTACAGAGCCAGCCAGAGTGGCAGGCAGCCCAGTAAATGGGTGCCTGGCAGACATCTCCCCCTGGGGTTTCCGTCTCTGCAAGCCACATTTTCCAGGCTTTCTTTTTCTTGAAGCCATAAAACCCAATGAAAGTTGGTGAAAGCAGAGCTGCCTGGTTGAAGCCAGGAAGCCTCCCAGCCTCCCCTTCAACCCCCAAGGCAGTCCCCAGGGTACCTCAGAGAAACCTAATTTGAAGACTTCAATAAAAGGTTCTGTAGCTTTCTTAAAACCAAAGATCTAAGGTATGGGAAACTATAGGGGAAACCCAGTATAGCACCCTCCTGAGGCTGGCATGGTGAAGGAGGGGCCAGGCTTGGATCGAATACCAGCCCTGCCTCGGAGGGGCTGCCTGAGCCTGAGCAAGTCACTTCACCTTAGCCTCCATCCCCATTTCCTCAGCTGAACAATAGGAACAATTCCTTTCTTGCAGGAGTGCTGTGAGGACTAAATGAGGTGATCTATGTAAGCCCATGGGTCTGATTCCTGATCCTTACTCTGCTCAGCAAATGTCTATTGACTGACAAGCCTGAACCCAGACAGTCACGTGACTGGGCTGAGACGGGCCCTGGCCAGTGAGCCTTGCCAGGCTGGGCTGGGTAGTGTCAGGAGTGCGGCAAGTACCTGACTGGCCCTGGGCCCAGGTGGGCTGAGCAGGGCCCACGCTGGACTGGGGGGGCCCCTCGGCGGGCCCGGCCATGGAAACCAAGACTGGGGCTGTTCTTGGCTTTGCCCTGCCCCACAGGGAAGGGGACTGCAGGGCTGGCCAGAGGTTCCAGGCTCTTGTGATGCTTGGAGTGGCCAATGCCATTGACTGAAAGGCCCCAGGACTTGGCTCTGATGTTGGTGACTGGCAGCAGGGCCATCTGGCTGGAGCCTGTGGATAGAACCAGGGACAGGCTGAGAAGAGGGGAGCTGGCTGCTTCCCATCCAGCTTTTCTGTAGGGCCCCACAAGACTGAGTGAACCTCATGTGTCCCTTGGTCCCCTCAGGGGCCTTCCCAGTCATTGTCCAGAGCCTCGTTCTGCTCTCCAGGAGACCCTCCCACCAAAGAGTCTTTGGGCATCTCTCTCTACTCAGGTAGCCCCCACCCCCAAGCCCCAGCCCTGAGAAAGCCGTACCTGAGCGGTTGGTGCTGGGGCTGGGAACATGGCCAGGGGTAAAGCTGGGGCCAAGACTAGGACCAGTGGTGGGGCTGGCGGTGGGTGAGGAGCAGCAGACGACAGGGCAGGGGTGGCTGGACACAGGTCCAGGGTGCGGATGGCAGAACCTGGTGCTGAGCTGGTCAGGCTGGTGGTCACTGAGGAGGCCAGAGGCTGTATGAGGCAGAGGAGCCCCCACGACAGAACATAGCCACCTCCCCCTCCCACCCCAGACACACCCAGACACGCACCCAGCAGCAAAGAAGGCTGTATGCCTGGCAGCCCAGTGGTCACGGAGGACTGTCGGAGCTGCGTAGTCCCAAAGCTCTGGCTGGACCTGCTGGGGAAGGGTGGGCTGAGCTCAGAGGGGCTGGGAGAGCCTGAGGGGAGAGGGCCTGGCAGTCCTGGAGAGGCAGGAGGGCAGGAGGAGGCAGAGAGGGAGGGGAGGGAGGCAGGAAGAGGGACACTGGTCAGCACGTACCATGGGCACATGGCCTCACTCCCCCCAGGGGGCTGGGGCCGGAGCAGGGCCAGGAGACAGGAAGTAGACACGGCAAAAGAGCTAAGGGGCAGTAGAGAGGCAGAGGGCGAGACAGACAAAGGGGAAGAGAGAAGAGAAGACACAGTCAGAGGTGGCCCCGGGAGCTGGGGGTGACAGTGGGCTCACAGAGCCCAAGGTCCTGCCCTGGCCCTTCCCCCTCCCCCGTGTTCCAAACCCAGCCCCTCAGACAGCCCTGACTCGCAGGTCCAGCCACCTGGAGGAGCACTAACCAGGCCAGACAGGAACATCGGTGTCAGCAGCGACTGGGAAAGGCTGCCCACCCTCCAAGGAGGCCCTCCCTGGATCCCCCCACCCCCAACAGGCTGAGAGGCTAAGGATGAACTCCTTTAGAGGAGAGAGCCTCATAGCCCTCTGATCTTGGACTGCCCACCGAAGCCCCACCTGGCCGGCAGCTTGGCTTGGCCTCCAGGAACCTACCCATCAGTGTCTACCAGGTCCTCCTCCGTGCGCAGGCTCAGCACGTACAGTGTGGACATGGACACAACGCTGGAGCCACGGAAAAGGGTGACTGTTAGAGCTGGAGCCACCACCCAGCGCCCTCTCTCCAGGACAGGGCTGTGGTCCTTGCCTCCTGGGGCTGGGCCCCCCAGGTGATGCCTGCAAATGGGTCGCCCTGAGGGGAAGAGGCAGAAAGGCCCACCTCACCGAGACCTCAGCCGCCTGATCTCCTAAGCTACATCCTCCTCTCCCCAGGCCTGAGCCCATGGGCAGCTGACTCCACAAGGAAGCTCCACTCCCCCAGTCAGCCACCCTGAGAGCCCAGAGGACAAGTCACCTGAAGGCCATGACCACCACCAGGGCAATGATGGTTCCCTGCAGGAAGCGCTGGCTGATGCAGGCCTGGTCTGGAACCACGGACGGTGACTGAGGACCAAGAGGAAAAGTGCAGATGCAAAGCGGGCCAGGCTGAGGCTGCCTGCTATGGGCTCTGCTGGAGGCGCTAAGGGGGTGCCCCATTCTCCCAGGGGGCAGAGAGGGAAGAAAGAGAAACTGGGGGCTGGGAAGGCTACCGCGTCACAAGGAGAGGGAAGTGCCGGAGGCAGTGAGGCTGGAGAAGTGCAAGCTGGAAAGGGAGGCCACGAGGGATGGGGAACCCCCCATTCAACTGGCCTGTCATCCCTGCTCACCCTTACCTTGCTGGCCACCTTGGGGGGGCCTCTTCTTGTGGGGGGCGCTGCCCGCCCGGCTGAACTGGCTCCCTGCATGGCTGCAGCAAGAGGGCCAGGGTCAGGGGTGCCCCTGGGAAGAGGGGTCTGACCCTACCCCACCCCACACCCCCACCTGAAGGCGCCCGAGCTGCCGGTGGACTTCAGGCTGTCGAGCCGCCGCAGCTGGCCAGCTTGTGGCTCCAGCGCTCCAGCTCATCAATGCGTGTCTCCAGGTTGTCGGTCAGCTTGCACAGCTCCTTCACGGCCCCCACGTTCTCCATGAAGATGCGCTCCTGCCATGGGCCATGGGCCAACGCAGAGGGTTCCGTCAGCCCAAGGAGCCCCAGGCTGCCAGACATCAGGGGGCAGGAGGAGTGGCCACTATCCCTGTCTACCTGGAGGCCCTCCGAGCCTCCCACCTGGGCGGGCCCCTCAGTCCAACCTCAGCTCCTGTGCCTGTCTCCAAGCAACACCCCCGGCACCGCAGCTCCGCCTGGGCTGAATGGCCAGCCCTCCCCCACTCCCTGCCAGAGCTCTCTGTTCTTCTCAGGCTCCCCGGGCCTGAAGGCTGCAGCCCCGGGATCCACCCCTCTGATGACAGCGGTGTCTCAGATTCAGCACTTCACTATTCAGCTGGGGTGGAGAGCTACCATGGGCCTCCTTGGAGCCCAGACCCAGGCCAGGTAAGTCATCCTCACAATAAACCACGTATTTAAGCCTGGAGATAGCCATATGAGGATGTCTTTGCAGTTCTATTACTGCTCTCATATTACTGGGGGTGGAGGGCCATGGACCTCCACAGGGTTTCTCTTGCTGTTGACCGCACAGTCTCCAGGGGCCATATTCCTACCCACTCATCCCCTGAACACCCACCCCTTCCCTGTGGGGTGCAGAGGGGCGCTCTGGAGGCAGCATGAGAGTCGAGGTTGCTCCTGCCTCTGCTCTGCAGTGCCCCCCAGCTGGCTGCCCACTTGCCCCTGGGCTCCCTCCCATTCCGCCACCCACAGACCTTGTTCACCACCAGGAAGTTCTCTATGGTTTTCCCATTGGCAAAGACCACGTCTCCAGTGTCTTTCACAGCCTCAGGCAAGATCTCCTTCACCTCCTGAGCGATCACACCTGGGAGTGACGGGCAAGCCAAAGATGGGTGGGGGGAGGGGAGGGGGAGGGGACTGCTCACAGCTCTCTAATGCACTGTGGGAGCAGGATTGGAGAGGGTGAAATTCTGGAACCCAGAGATTTGGATTCCAAGGAGCCCTGGAGCAGGGGCATCCCACAAACAAGTGTTCACAGAGTTGCAATTCCAGGGCTCAAGGTGCCCGGGCTGGGGTGGGGCGGGTTCCTGGGGGTAAGGATCCCAGGGGGAGTGGGTAGTACTCCGGCAGGTTAAAGGTAGGATTGATTTAGCGAGAAGGGCGAGGGTCCTGGGGCCGCGATTTTCGGATTTCCACTGACAATGGGGCGAGGTTCCGGGGACCTGGAGAGGCGCGATTTTCCAGGGTCTGAGGGGCGGGACTTCTCAGAAGGCATGATTCCCCAGGGGCGCAGTTCCCAGGGGCGCAGTTCCGGGAGTCAATAGGAGGGATTTCTAGGGGTAGGATTTCCAGGTGACGGGGCGAGGTCACTGAGGCCCGAGGTTTCTGGGTTCCCCCGACCCCAGTCCGCGCCAGCCCGGTCCCTACCTGTCTCTGGCGCTGCGGCCTCGATGCCCGCGCTGGCGGCGAACTCGGGCTTGTATCTGTAGTGCACCAGCCGCATGCGCGAGATCCTCTTCAATTGCTCAGTGGTGTCCACCTGCGGGGAGCAAGGACCGGGAATGAACCCCTCTCCACCTGCGGCCGTCCCGGAGCACGCTCCGGTCCCCCAGGAGGGAGGCCACCCGGAGGCTGCAGTGTGGAGAGGAGACCCCGCTACTGGAGTCGTTAGATCGGGATTCGAGGTCAGCCTCCCTCCCTTCCTTCCTCGGCAGCCCCGCCTTTCCGCGTGGCCACGCCCCTCCCCAGGAGACCCGCCCCGCGGCCCGCCCCGGCCTCTGGCCCCGCCCGGCCCCCACAGCCCCGTCTCACCTCCTGCACGTGCTCCTTGGCGCGCAGGTCCGAGGGGTGCATTAGCGAGCCCATGACCTTGACATTCCCGTGCACAACCAGCGCCTCGTCCGGCCGGTCTGTATTGATGCCCACGCGGCCGTGGTGGAAGACGGTGTCGGGCACCTGTGCCCGCTGCCACAGCACGTCGCTGTCGCTCTCGAACTGGCCTGGGTTGGAGGCCTATCGCGAGTTGGAGCTGGATCAGTCCTGGGGGACAGGGACCTGCAGGGCCCTGGGAGCAGGGGGAACGCCACAGCAGCCCCTCCCCCTTCCAGCCAGGGCTTCTCCACCGCACCAAGCCCAACTTAAACTGTTCCTCCCATTGTGACAACTTTTTGTCACTTGTGGGATCCCAGAAGCTACCAGGTCTTGTCCACCTCCCTGCTTTACTGTGGAGACCCTGCAGCCCAGAGAGAGGTGGGAGCCTTGCCCAAGGCCACACAGCCAGTGCCTAGCAGGATGAGCACCCCCTCTCCTGACTCTCTGCGTGCTACTTCTCCCAGCCCTGGCGAGGGCTGTCTACACCCTGGGGGGACCCGGTGGCCCTCACCCGCACGATGATTCGCTCTGAGATCTGGGCAGCCAGTGTGTAGTTCTGGTTCTGTGCGTGGGCCTGGAGGGCCACCACCAGCATGAAGTACCTGGAACACACAGGGGTCTCAGAAGCACTCAGGGCCTGCCCTCTCCCCAGGGCCACCCTTTCCCTAGCCAGATGCACATTCATCTCACCCCATCCTACAGAAGAGGAACCCAAGCCTCCCCAGACCCTCTCCAGGGGGCAGAAATACCCCCCCAGCCCACAGCAGGAAGCCAGGGCTGTTTCTCAACCCACAAGCCAGGCTTCTGCTCTTCCCATCCTTAAGTCAGTGAAGGGCTCAGAATCTCAGGTCCCTCTAGGATTCTGTGCCTGGCAGGTCACACAGGGTGGTGTCTTCCTGCCTCAGAGACGGAGGGGGCTCCAGGCAGGGCCCCCGCCTGCTCACCTCTGGTCGGGGTTGGGCTTGCCCTCTTCCGCATGTTGTTGGCGGTGGTCTCGCTGAAGTGCAGCCGTCCCACGGTCACCTTCGTGACCTGCTCCGGGGGCAGATTGACCCTACAGAGGACAGGCAGGGTGCTCAGGGGGCAGGGAGGGAGGCTGCCAAGAGCTATGCCACTGAGGGGCACCCAGGCCAGCAACATAGGGGAGGCAGATGCCCTGGGTGCCTCCCTGGCCCCTCCATTCCCAAGCCACCTCTAGGGAGGGCCCTCAAGGTCCCAGCCCCAACAGAGTCCAG
Organism: Ateles fusciceps; assembly: GCA_036589455.1. NCBI lineage: Eukaryota > Metazoa > Chordata > Mammalia > Primates > Atelidae > Ateles > Ateles fusciceps. Next base: position 22,811,750 of record JAZHEH010000681.1, on the reverse strand, counting down.
ACACTCACGTGACCGGGTTGAAGGGCCGCTTGCTCCGGTCTGACTGAGACTGCTCGATGTTAATGGACTGGTTCAGGGCCTCCAGCTGGGGGAATGGAGCCAGTGGCACCTTGGGATGGGGCTCCCCAGCTGGTCCTGTCCTCCTGCCCCTCTCAGCCAGGCCTGGCCCAGCTAGAGTTCACCAGGAAACGGGGTAGCACCCAGCCCTCAGCCACATTTCCCCGCAAGCTCAGATGCCTTCTGCACGGCACACACCCCCACACCCTACTTTACACCCACACCCTCCTCAGCCCTCACATCACAGCACTCCTCCGACCTCTGCACAGCTACGCATGCAGTCACTCCCCAAACATCCACGCCCCCATTCCACACCCACACACTCCCCCCACCTCTGCATGTGTGCACACACACACTCACACACTCACAGCCCCACCCTCCCTCACGTCCATACCCCCACACCTCACAGCAGCCTCCCAGCCCATCCACTTGCACCCAGACCCACTCACTCCCCAGACCCTCTCCATACCCATGTCCCCCTCTACCACTCCACGTGCACTGGCAGACGCATGCCAGGGTGCCATGCCGGGCTCACTTATGACACGAAAGCGGACAGACCCAGCCATGCCCCCAGGGAGCTCGTAGACTCAAAATCAGCCACTACTGGGGTTGGGCTGTGGTGCCTCCCAGTGGGCCTCAGGGAGGGGCTTCTAGGGAGGGGCCATCGTGGAGTCTGCCTGGAGAGGAGGGATGGGTGTTGGGAAGGGCATCCAAGGCAAAGGGAGACACAGAGGGGACGGCAGGGGCTGCGCTGGGCAGGAGAGATTGGGGTACCACAAGTGGCAGAGCTGGAGCAGAGGGCAGGGCCCCCAAGGCAGCCATGGCGCAGCTAGGAAGCTGGCTCTTTGCTGGGAGGACACTGGGGGCCTTGGAAGGATATCCTTGGAAGGATAGGGAGTGCCATGGTCCCCTTGAGTCTCAAGTGGAGCAGGAGTTGGGGGTCCCAGCTGCTGTGGACATTCTGACAAAGAAGGGAGGTGACCCAGACCAGGAGATGGACAGGAAAGAGGCGAGGAGGGGAGCAGGTAGATGGATCTTCAAGAGCAGGGCCAGATGCATGATGATGGAGGGAAAGAGGGCCCTGACCCAGATTTATGACTGGGGTAACCAAGGCCCTGCACCCCATTCCCTGAGAGGAGAGCCCAGGGTGGGAGGCAAGGGTGCAGGGAGTTTAGTTTAGGATTTGGAGCTGAGGCACCTGGTACAGGGGTCAGGAGATGGGTCTTTTTTTTTTTTTTTTTGAGATGGAGTCTCCCTCCCTCTGTCACCCAGGCTGGAGTGCAATGATGCAATCTCAGCTCACTGCAACCTCCGCCTCCTGGGTTCAAGCGATTCTCCTGCCTCAGCCTCTCGAGTAGCTGGGATTACAGGCATGCATTATCACGCCTGGCTAATTTTTGTATTTTTAGTAAAGATGTGGTTTCACCATGTTGGCCAGGCTGGTTTCGAACTCCTGACCTCAGGTGATCTGCCCGCCTGGGCCTCCCAAAGTGCCTGGGATTACAGGTGTGAGCCACTGCGCCTGGCCAAGAGATGGGTCTTGACTGGGATTGCAGACTTGGGAGTCACAGGCTGGAGCAGGAAACGGGGCAAGAGGGAGGCAGGCTGAGGAGCCCAACGTTTAAGGGTCAGGCACAGGGAGAAAGGTGGGCAGGGTGGGGGTGGTGGCAGAGCCAGATCTAGCTTACACACACGCACATATGCTTGCCTTTTCTTTTCTTTTTTTGAGATGGAGTCTCGATCTGTTGCCAGGATGGAGTGCAGTGGCATGATCTCGGGCCCTACAACCTCCACCTCCCGGGTGCAAGCAATTTTCCTGCCTCAGCCTCCCAAGTAGCTGGGATTACAGGCGTGTGCCACCACGCCCAACTAATTTTTGTATTTTTGGTAGAGATGGGGTTTCACCATGCTGGCCAGGCTGGTCTCAAACTCCTGACCTCAAGTGATCTGCCCACCTCGAAGTCCCAAAGTGCTGGGATTACAGGCATGAGCCACAGCGCCCAGCCAATGCTTGCTTTTTCTGGGGTCTTTCAGTGCCCTCCAGGGGCCCTCCTGCCCCGCTTCCTTGCCAAGACCCAAGCTTGCCTTCACTCCGTGCAGCTTCAGGTAGAAGCAGTCGAGGGGCTTGAGGCCCTCGGGCGTCTTGACGTACTTGGGTTCGCCCAGCATGCCAATGTACACCGTCACCTGGAAGTGGTTCTTCTTCTGACACACGAAGGCGTCGTCGCCCACCGAGAAGTTGAAGCCCTTGTCGGCGTCCACGCGGTAGGTGAGCATGGGCCTGGGTGGGCGGGTGAGGGCACTCCCCCTGAGGCCCCAGAGCCAGGGCTGGAACACCAGTTCCTCCCATCTGCGGGGTTCCAAAGCCATTTCCCACCCCACACCCCTGCAACCTCAAACCACCAATGCAGCTGCGCCCGCTCCTGAGAAATGGAAAGTGAGTGCCAGGAGGGTACCAGTACAGGGCTGCAAACTCCTCCTCAGCATTCCCTCCTCTACCTCCTGCCTCAGGCCACTGCCCTGTCCTGGTGATGGGGAAGCAGGGCAAGAACCTGAGGCTCCCCAGACGGGAGGGTACTCCTGAGTGTGGGGGGGGGGGGGAGGGTGCTGACTCCCCCTCCCCACACTTGGCTCCTTCCCCAGAAGGCTGCCTGAAGCCCCCTTGCTCACCCAAGACAGGGCGAGAGGGGCTGCGTCTGCAGAGCCTCACAGAGCCTGACAGCTGGTTGCCCTGGAAACGGTGGAACCAGGCGCCTGCTCTGCTGCAGGCCCCGCCCCTGCCCACCGGCTTGCTCAAACCCCCTCATTCCCACTCCCTCCGCCTGCCCGGAAGGGGGCACTCCTGGACACTTCCTCAGCCTCAGCCTCAGTGTGCCCATCTGTTGCTGGGTTTAGTGTCCCACGTTTGGCCCCTTTGGGACACATCTAGTTGATAGTAAAAAGAGCAACTGTTGGCCTGTGGCTTAGCGCACCCTCGCTCAGGTCCCCAGGCACAAGAGTGGTCACAGGAGCGCCCAGTGCCAGCCTGGAGGAAGCTGGGCAGGGAGAACGCTTCCAAACTTGTGGGAAGAGGCCTCTGGGCCTGGCCAGTATTGCCAAAGGCCTGGGCTCTCCACCTCTTCCCTCCTGGAGCTCCACCCACGTGCCTGAGTTAGCAAAGCACTCGGGAAGTGCTTGGGCTGCTTCCGGGGCTGCGCCTGCCAGGATTCCTGGCCTTGGGGCCTGGGGTGGCAAGGGTGGCCCAAAGAGTATGGGGGTAAGGGTAGGGAGCTTCCATCCCAAGCCAGAGAGGCTGGACTGCCATACAACTGCACGCCCACCTGGCAGGACCTCATGGGACCCTTCAGCCTCCACAGCAGCCGGAAGTCCCCAGCCCTGGGGCTGCTGGCTAAGAATTCCCCTCAAGGCCTAGAGCGCCCAACTCCAGGCAGCTGGTCTCAGCCACGGGCCCAGGCCTGGCAATGCCCAGTTACCCTGTCACCTGCCCACTGGCCTTCTGGGGGGAGCCACGGGAATGGTCCCCACAGGGCTCCCAGCCTGGGACCTGGGAAGATGGAGCCATCTGGGTGTGGAGGGGGGCACTAGGAATGCTCAGGCAGCCTCTGACCGGATCCTCCCCCAGCCCCTCCTCCCTCTCTCCAGGGAGGGGGCTGCCAGGAGGGCCCAGCTTGGGCTCAGCTTCCGGCTACCTTCCTGGAATGCAGGGGGAGGAGGCAGGGAAGGAGGAGCCATGAAAAAACACCCATCTGCCCACTTCTCCCTGACTTGGTCCCCAGCTGTCCCTCCCTGGCAGTCATCACCTTCTCAGGGAGGCCTTAGGACTCAGGAGCCCTGAATGCCAGTCCTGGTTCTTCCCTGAGCCTGTTTGTTCTTCTGGGAAATGGGTGCTCCCAGGCCCTGCTCTGGGACCTTGATGGAGTCCTGGGCTGGGGAGTCCCAAGATGGAGTGGCCTGGAGGAGTGGGGATCAGCGCAGGGGACTCACAGCTCCTTGTAGTTGGCGTCGTACAGGGTCGCCCACTTGTTCTGCTGATGGGGCTGCCACTTGATGGACTGGTAGTTGGGGTCCAGATAGGAGCCGCTGAGGCTGTCATTGTCCTGCAGGAGGCCTGGAAGGAGGGAACGCCCATGTGGGCCCTGTGGCCTGGGCCCCACACCCCACCTTGAAGGGTTGGCCAGCCACGTACCTGGGGGAGGGGGCACCTGGTGGGTGCCAAGGCGGTGTCTGACTCGGGCAATGCTGAGAGGCAAGGAACCAGGGCCTGGGGAGAGCGGACCCTGGGGGAGGCCAGGGTGGGGATGGGGCTCGAGTGGGATGCAGAGGCAGGGCTGTCACCGTCCCGGGCTCCTGTTTGATCATTCCATTCAGCATCTGGGCATTGAGGGTGCTGGGGGGGGGGGGATTCGGAGTGCTTCCTCTTCTTGGAGGGGTGTGTGGGGAGCCTGGGGAAACACAAGAGTGTCCCATGGGGGCTGCTCCCACTGGGTAGTATCCAACTCTCTCCCCTCTCTAGTCTGTTTGGGCCAGGATATGCCCTGCCCAGAGGACACCTCCTTCAGGAAGCCATCAGGCTTTGCCTCCTCCTACTCCTCATCTGTCCATGCTGTCATTTTCTGTCTCCATCACTCTTCCCTTCCCCCAGACTGTGGACAGGAGCCACATCTGACTTGGTGTCTCCATCACGCCCAGCAACAAGGCTGGCTCACGGAATCACAGCAGTCGCTTGAGGAATGAATGAGTTTGTCCCTGCCTGCGGTGTCACCCTCAAGGTCACTCTTTATAGTGGGGGTGCTATGGAGAGCAGGCCTCGTGATCAGAACCAAGCCACAGAGGGCCTGGGCCACAAAAGCCAGGGAAGGGAGCTTCCTGGGTGGCGAGTTTGAGGGGGACTCGCAACACCCCTTCCCCTTCTGGTTTACAAAATGTTTTGACTGCAGAACCTTCCTTTGAACTAAGCCTTTCATGGACTCTCCACGTATAAAACAGATGAAAAGACAGCCGGTAGTCAGAGTGGGGTCTTGGGTCTGGGAAGAGATTCCTCAGAAACCTGAGGGTTCCATGAGACAGCTGGAAAGCCACTGGGGTCTGGGTAACAGCACAGCCCCGGCTGGGCCCTGTCTTGGCTCTGCCCCTGGCTCATGGTCTGGGCGGACATTTCCCCCATCAGAACCTCAGTTTACCTACCTGTGCCGACCAGATAAGGTACTTGTGAGCAATTAGCCATGGTAGTTGTGAGCAATAAACCCCCCAAGGCATTGCTGGGCAAATGTGTGTAAATACGTTGACTCCGATCTGCCCTGCAGAGCCTTCTTCTGCTCTTCCCAGGTGCATCCCCCATCCCTACCTCCCTCTCCGGCCTGCCTACCGCCCACCCTGGTCCCTTCCCCACCCCAGGGAGCTGGCCGCCCACGTCTTACTCAGCTCCGTGCTGCTGCAGGAGCTGGTGCAGCATCTGGGACTGCTGGGTGTGGTGGAGCTCAGTGGGCACCAGCCCCTGCCCCATGGCAGCGTAGGGAGGGATCGGGGGGCTCAGCCTTCATGTACAGGTCCCGCTGCAGGACAGGGTAGTGCGGTGGGGGTGGTGGAGGCGGTGGGGGACCTGGCAAGTGGGCTGGAGGTGGGGGCGGATGCTCCAGGCGGGAGGGCACTCCCACGTGGCACAGCGTCTCAGGGGTTATCGTACGCAGGAGATGGGGTTCTGCAGGAGAGATGGAGAAGCGGGCATCTGAGACAAACCTCGCTCAGGCTCCTGGGCACCATCCTCCCCCAACACAGTCTCCTGCTTCCACCCCATCCTGGGCCAAGCCTAGGGGCTGCCCCCAATCTACCCCAGGTGGGAGGGCAGCTGATCAGCCACCCACTAGAAGCCTGGGCAGGGGCACGACCCTGCCCAAGGGAAGACAGCCCTTTACCCCATCCTAGCCACCTCCTGCCCCCAGGCTGGGCCAGGGGGATCCAAGCCAAATCTCAAGCCCCCCACACCACACTGTCCCCCTCTCCTCTGAGGCCTGCTCCTCCTCTGGGCCTCAGAAAGGAGTCTCTGGAGACCAGGCCAGGCCTGCCGGGTGCTCCTTCCTCTGGCAGGCAGCCCCTCTACTGGGTTCCCAGGGGCCAGCCCCCCAGTCTGAGCAGGGAGGCCCCAGCTCCCTTTGTTCCCCAGGAGGCATTCCAGGGATGTTTTTGGTAAGATAAACAGAACTCTTGACCCCAATCTGGGCTGCGGGGGAGCCTGCTGCCCGAGGTGGTTCTGCTCTTGGCCACCTGGGGCCGGGGCACCCCTGAGCACCCTCTAAGCTGAGGTGGGCCCGGCCTGGGAAGCCTGTGCTCAGGCTGCACCCACGGCCTTCCCCAGCCACCCACTTACCGCCGAAGGGGCGCGTCCATGATGGCGCAGGCGGGCAGGCGGGTGGCATCACGGCGGGGATACCTGCTCAGAGGCAGGGCCAGGCTCCCCCACCCACCCGTGGGGAAACAATAGCCAAGCGCCGGGGAGTATTTGACCAGCGATAATCTCGGCCCGTTGGGCAGCCGCTGGCCCCCTCCCCTCCTCCCTACCTCCCCGATAAGGCCGCCCCAACCACTTGCCCAAACCCCAGAGGGGGAGGGCGGTGCCCGCTGGACTCACCATTCACCTGCTGGGGGGGGAGTAGGCCTCGGAACCCGAGTCTGGGGGAGAGTCCGGCAGTGTGCTGTGAGAGCCAGGGAGAGGGGCCGGAGGGTGAGCAGCTGAGCCCCTGCCTTCCAGCTGGGCAGCTCCCTCCGCGTGGCAGGGTCCCAGAGCCCCCCTAGAAGCTGGGGACACTGAGGTTTCCTCACATCTACCTGTAGGGGCATTTCTCTGCACCATCCATGTTGGGGCACCTGACAGGGCCTGGGGCTGAGGGGGCTGCCCAGGATGCCCTCAGACCGACTGGGCACTTGGGTTACAGTTACTAGTGTCCCTGATGATGGCACAGGGGCTCAAAGGCTCCTGCCCCAGTCCAAGGGCCAGGACTCCTTCTCCCTTCCTGCACCCACCGAAGCCCCACAGCTTCCTGGAAACGCAGGGCCCGAGGGGGCTGGGCCTGGGGGTGTTCAGCGAGTCACAGAGGCTGCCCCACCAGAGACAGGTGTGGACTGGGAAGGGAGCCACACCACCGGGCCTGGGTTTATTTTTTTCTTGCAGGTTTCACTTTATCAGTGTTCAGGAAAAAGAACAAACTCAACCCAAGAAGTCAACACGTCCTGCGTGAACCCTATGCTCGCCTAGCAAGTGGGAGGCTGAGGCCATGTGGGATCCAGCCTGGCCACACCTGGTCCCCCACATCTGGAGCAATTCCCCATTCCCATGCCCAGGTAACTGCCAGAGAAGCCATGGCCCTGTCATGGACACCACCCCAGGGCTGGTTCCAAAGTCCCTGCACCCCTGTACCAGCTGCCCACCCGCCTTCGGGGCCTCGGGTAAAGACCTATATGGTTCAAGAACTCGGACCCTGCAGGTTTTGTGGGAATAATACAAAAACATGGATGGGGACTCAAACCTGCTCCTCGCCACAGCCTCAGGCCCCTTGGTCTGCCCACTGCCTTCCTGCACTTCCCTGATAATGGCCTTGGCTTCTGTAATGTGTCAGGTCTCTTCATACCCTCCAGTCCCTGCAGTCCAATGCCCCAGGTCCACAGGACCTTGTGTTCTTTCCTTTTAAATTTCTCGGGCATCAGATTAGTCCTCCATTTGGGGATGTATTGGTGAATACCTCTACCCAGTTAGGCTTCAGGAGCCACTGCAGAGCCATGTCTGTCTTTTATTTTTTTTGGAAACAGAGTCTTGCTCTGTTACCTAGGCTGGAGTGCAGTGGCGCAATCTCTGCTCACTGCAACCTTCACCTCCCAGTTCAAGCGATTCTTGTGCCTTAGCCTCCCAAGTAGCTAGGATTATAGGCATGCACCACCACGCCCAGCTAATTTTTGTATTTTTAGTACAGAAGGGGTTTCGCCATGTTGCTCAGGCCAGTCTTGAACTCCTGGCCTCAAGTGATCTGCCCACCTTGGCCTCCCAAAATGCTGGGATTATGCCTGTAATCCCAGCACTTTGGGAGGCCAAGGTGGGCATATCACTTGATTTTTTTTTTTTTTTTTTTTGAGACAAGGTCTCTCTCTGTCCCTAGCAGTGGCATGATCACAGCTCACTGTAACCTCAACCTCCCTGCCCCAAGCCATTCTCTCACGTCAGCCTCCTGAGTAGCTAGACTGCATGCACACACCACCACACCCAGCTACTTTTTGTATTTTTTGTAGAGATGGGGTGGCATCATGTTGCAGGCTGGTCTTGAACTCCTGGGCTCAAGCAATCTGCCTACCTCGGCCTCCCAAAGTGTTGGGATTACAGGTGTGTGCCGCCATGCCCAGCCTCATGTCTGTCTTGTTTATCACCTAGACTCAGGCCTGGCCCTGGGTCCCTCCCTAGAGTGGCCCTGGCCACAGAGTCCCTGTGTGGCTCTGGACAAGCCCCTTTCCCTCTGAGCCTCAGTGTGCCATTAGAATCCTGACGGGAGCAGTGGCCAGGGCTCCTTGTGGGTCTCCCCAGGAGCTGGATGCGGGGGAAGGCTCATGAACTCACACAGCCACAGGCATGTGATACAGCAGCAGGCACCAGCAGGCGCTTACTAAATGTTACTTCTCCTCCCTCTCCCCCCCCAGGGGCCTGTGGCTTAGGAAAAGCCTCACACCCTCCAGCAAACAGTTTGCCTTCTGCAGCAAAGGTTCACCCCTGGCACCCCAGGCCTGGCCTCCACTACCTTCTCCCCCAGAAGCCAGGGAGCTCAGGAAGCACGGCCGGCCATGTCAGTGGCCACCGTGCACCCAGGGCTTCCTCTGAGCCCTGACTTGCTTCCCAAGATAATCTTGAAGGGTAAGCATTTGGGGGCTCACTTCACAGCAGAAACTGGGTTGGCCGGGCACAGTGGCTCACACCTGTAATCCCCAGCACTTTGGGAGGCCGAGGCGGGTGGATCAACTGAGGTCAGGAGTTTGAGACCAGCCTGGCCGACATGATAAACCCTGTTTCTACTAAAAATACAAAAAATTAACCAGGCGTGGTGGCGCATGCCTGTAGTCCCAGCTACTCGGGAGGCTGAGGCAGGAGAATCACTTGAACCTGGGAGGTGGAGGTTGCAGTGAGCCAAGATGGCGCCACTGCACTCCAGGCTGGGTGACAGAGCAAGACTGTCTCAAATAAAAATAATAATAATAATAAAATCAACTTAAGAATTTGAAAAAAAAAAAAGAAACTGAGACCATGGGTTACTGAGGCAGAAAGGCTGGCACATGTGAAGGCTGAAGTTGGAGCCAGGCTGTCTGAACACAGCATTCATGGACCCAGTGCTTTAATTCTCTTCCACCCAGAGACAGGGGCTCCACCCTTGCCCTGCGCTCCCCCTGCAGACCCATGCTCCCTGCCTCCCCTGTGAGCATGTGTCCCCGGGGGGCTGCCTTGGGTCTGGCTGGGTGGGTGGCTGCCTGGAACCTTTGGTCAAAGCCAGGCCCAAGGTTCAGCCCTGGGTCAGGCCCCCTGGTGTGGACTCCTCAGAGAGATGGGGGGAAGGGCCTGGGAGGAGGAGTTCGGGCTCCAGGAGGCTTGCTTGGGAAGGGGGGAACTGAGGTGCCACATCTGAGCCATCGGCCAACTCCCATGGCCACAGGACATGTCAGCTGGATGTGTGAGTGCGTGGGGGCCAGCGCAATGAAGGGCGTTTAGGGGCCCGGCGTGTGTGCCCAGGTTCCAGGTGTCCCCATGAAGATAAACAGTCATGGCCTCCAGTCCTGCCGCCTCCCGTCCACTCTCCACACAGCCCTGAGATTTTTCTAGCACTTACGTCAGCCCTCATCACTCCCCGGCTTAGAAGCTTCGCGGCTGCCCACTGCCTTAGAACAAAGCCCAGGAATCGCCCCTCTGCCTGGCCCTGTCCTCCCCCACCCTCACCTGCCCACGCACAATGGGTCACCCAGCCCATCCCATGCCAGGCCAGCATCCAGCACCTCCCAGGCTATGGCCACGGCCCCACTCCCTGCCTGCCCCAGGCCTCCGCATCCCCCCACTCCCTGCCCTCACTCACCCTGGGGCATAGGGAGCCTTGGGCTCCGCCTTGATGGGGGGGCCCGGCGGCCCCCTGGGAAGGGCTTGGGGGCGGCGCCCATGCCGTTGTTGTTGTTGCAGTTAGGGGGGGCGCCGTAGCTCGGGGGGTGGGAGGGGGACCATGGCGCCCCGGGGAGGGTCCACCCCCATGGGGGCTCAGGTGGTGGACCCCGCTGGAGCCGGGCATCGTGGGCTGCCCGTGGGAGTAGGAGGCCGAGCTGGCTGGAGCAGAGATGTCAGGGAAGCAGCTGCGGGGGAAGGGGGGTGGCTCAGCTCCAGCCAGGTCCCCAGACCCAGCAGGGAAGCAGCCGCCCCCTCCCTGCAGGGAACTGTGGAGATTTCAGAGGAGTCAGTGGCTGGGAAGGGACGAGGAGCAGCTTTCAGAGATGGGACCATGGAAGACCCCGGGGTCTGGCCCTTAGACCTCCCAGGTGACAGAAGGGAGGTGAGGGGCTGGGGGCTGGGCGGGTGCAGGCCGGGTGAGGGGGCCACTCACAGGTCAGAGGCATCCTCCTTGCTGATGTATTCCTCCAGGATGCTGGTGTCTATGTTGGAGGGCTCCAGGGCACCGTTGATGTCGTGGCCTACGAGGCAGGAGAGGTGGGCTAGGGAAGGGGCTCAGCACCCTGCAGACCCTGGGTGACGGGGCCCAGCCCTCCATCCCTGCCCAGGCTGGCCCTCCAAAACAGATGCCCCTGCTCCTTCCCATCAGGTATCCATGTGGGGTGGGCTTCCTTTCCAGGAAGCACTGATAATGCCCCACCCTGCCACAAGGCCACCTTCAGTCTCGGAGGAGGGCAGGGGCCCAGAGCATGGGTCTGGGTGCAGAGAGGCCGATCCTGCCCATCCACGCCCCTTTCTAGCTGTGTGACAGGGAGCAAGTCCTTTCTGCTCATCTGTCAAATGGGGTCACTCTCTGTCTTCTGGGGTACTGTGAGGCACAAATGAGGTGCTTACTAAGTCAAGAGCCCCGTGGGTGGTCCACTGCCCTCGATAGGGTGGCTCGGACCCAACATGCACTGTCCTGCCCTGTCCTCCACGGGTCAGTCTCCAGAGGCCCCAGCTCCAGGCATGCGGGAGCACAAGGCCTGGCTGAGTGGGACCATATATTCTGGGGCCCACAGGGCTGGGGGAGCCTCCTGCACCCAGGCCCTGGCTGCAGGGGGAGTGGGGATCAGAATCAGGAGAGCCCCTCGCATCCTCACTGGATATGCCCATCACCCTCTGGGGCACAGGCTGGGGTACTTAGCCCCCTTTTCCAGAGGAGGCAGAGGCCTAGAGAGAGAGGGCTCGCCCAGCCACCCAGCAGGGAATGATGGCTGCCAGAGCTCCACTCCTCAGCTGGCTGCCCTCTCCTGGGCCCTCGGCGCTGGCCCCAGCCCCATCAAGGGGAGGAGCCCCTGGAGGAAAGGCAGCCAGCGCTCTTGGGCATCAAGAGGAAGGACAGGGGAGGTGCCGGCCTTTCGCCTCCCTGGGTCACCTTGCGGGGGGAGCCAGAGGGCAGGGTGATAAGGGGGCTGACGTGGGAGATGCGTCAACCCCGATAATGGAGGACAGCCTCACCCACACTGCTGACCTGGGCTGGCCAGCGCCATTGAGGCACGAGGGCCCCTCCCACAGGCCGCTGGAGCCTAAGTCTGGGGTCTGCTCTCTCCTGTTGAGCTCAGACAGTCCCAGGAACAAATCCTGGCTCAGCCGCTCCCTGCTGTGTGACTTTGGGCAGATCACATGCACTCCCTGAGCCTCAGTCTCCTCATTCGTGCAATGGGGACATGTCCTGCTGTCGCTTCACAGGGCTGTTTTGAGTATGAACAAGATGCAGTCTGTGAAGTGCCGGCCACATAGTGGGTGCTCAGCGGTCGTAACAGCCGTCTCACTTCCCAGGCCCAGAGCCCTAGGGTCCCCAGGAGCCCCCTGCCCAGGCCTCTCCCTGGCCCCAGCCGGCATTTCAAGAATGCTGAGCCCCGCTTAGGTGATTAATGAACGGCTAAGCCCTCCTAGGAGTCACGCGCTGGCTTCGACAGGCCAGGGCCCTCCTGCTGACCCCCACCCCCAGCTCGCCCAGCTAGGAACAAGGGACACCCACCACGCAGCGCCAGTGGCTGTCCAGGGTGGTGCGGCCAGGGCAAGAGCAGCTTCCCAAGCTGGGCGTGGCCAGTCTGCATGCCTAGGCTCCAGGACCCCGCCTCTGCTCAGGCCCCACCCCGCCTTTCCCAGTAACCACGGGCCCCATTTGTTGAGTCCCTACTGTGTGCCAGGCACTTTGTGAGTCAAGTACATTAATAATCACAGGAATTTCTTTTCTTCTGAGACGGAGTCTTGCTCTGTCGCCCAGGCTGGAGCGCGTCGGCGCAATCTCGGCTCACTATAACCTCCGCCTCCCAGTTCCAGGGATTCTCCTGCCTCAGCCTCCCAAGTAGCTGGGATTCCAGGCACCTGCCAAGACGCCCAGCTAATTTCTTGTATTTTTAGTAGAGACGGGGTTTCACTACGTTGGCCAGGCTGGTCTTGAACTCCTGACCTCAGGTGATCCGCCTGCCTCAGCCTCCCACAGTGCTGGGATTACAGGCATGAGCCACTGCCCCGCCTAATCACAGGAGTGTCTTATGCGCAAGGCATCCTACAGGCTCTTCACCTACAGCGTGTTACTCAATCCTCACAGCCAGAATGGTGACCATGACAGAGGCAGTGACGTGACCATGGCTTATACTGAGTATCTCCCAGTGCTTCTTAACTCCTCACGGTGATGATGACAGTGACAGTGGCTGTCACTTGATGTCTTCCTCTTGATGCGCAGAGCCCTGGCTGCTTTCTTGCACAGTTTTCCCTCTCTCAACCGTGGGGATGGTGATAATAACGACACTGTTCAGAGAGGTGACATGATCACCATCCCCTCTGTTCAGAGAGGTCAAGTCTCTTACCCAAGGCAACACAGCAAGGAGGATTCCAACCAGGTGCGGAGTCTGACTCCAAGGGGGGAAGGTGTGGCTGGCGGTTGCTGTGCCTTCCCCACCCCACCTGGTGCATCCCTCCCACCCTGGCCGCTGAAGCTGCAAGTTTTTGAGCCTGAACTTGAAATTTAGAGTGAATGATGGGCTGAGGCAGGCATGGCGTTGCTATTTATAATAGACCCAGCCCCCTCCTCTCCTGGCCAGGAGCACTCCTAATCGCCCCTAATCCTCCTACCCACCTCCCTCAGGATAGGGGGCCTCAGGCAGAGGCATCCTGGGAGACCCTAACGAGAACCAGATGTGCTTTGGGGGAGGAGGGACCCTCCCGTGCCAGGGTCCAGGCGGCCGGGGGACGGAGGAAGAGGTGGGGAGGGGGGAGCTGATGGGGCAGCGTTAGGGAGGGCCAGTGGGTGGGGGAGAAGTTTGAGGGTTGGGGCTCGGAGGGCCTCCTGAGGAACGCTGACCCCACACCTTCTCCTGGAAGCCCTGGAGGCCTCCTCGTCTCTTCCCACGCCGCTCGGCCTCCAGCCCGCCCACGAACCACACTGGAGATTTCTAACAGACATTCCAGGAGGACAAGCTGAGGGCTGGGGCTTGCCAAAGCCCAGGGATTGCTGAGGCTAGGGCAGAGCCCCCAAGAACCCAGGACAGGGGCAGGGTCCCATGGGCACACTCTTGGGAGCACCCCTCCCCAGTGCTCCCCAAAGAGCCCCAGAACATCACTGGAGCCCAACCAGGGGTACCTGCCAGGCAGAAAGCAGAACACAGGCCACATGCTCATTCTGATCCTCAAGACCTCTCTGAGAGAAGGAAAGCCGCTGAGAGAAGGGAAGCCCGGCCTGCCAGAGGCTGCCAGAGGCTGACCAGGGCCCAGCAACCCAAACACAGCAGCATGAGCTCACAAACCAGCATCTCTGTCCTCGCCTCATAAACCCTCAACAACTTCCCATTGCTTGGGAGAAATGCGGAGCCCTCTGTAGTCCAAGGCCTGGCATGGTCCCCAGAGCCTTCTCTCCTTCCCCAGGTCCCCTTCCTTCCCCTCCTCTCCCTGGTCAGCCCCTGCCTCCTTTCCATCCTCCGCCCCACATCAGGGCCTGGTGCATGCTGTTTCGCGCTGTTTCCTAAGCCTGAGAAAGCCGGGTCCTAGTCATGCTTTAGGTTTTGGCTTAAATGTAAGTTCCCCCCAGAGGCCGTCTCTGACTCTCCCATACTCTTTAGCAGGGATGGAGGAGCGGCAGTGGCGCTGTGGTTCCTCATCAGCTCTTTACCCTCCCCGCCTCCACACACCTCACTGGGCAGCATGGGTGTCTGTCTGCCGCCCACCCACCACCCACAGCTCACTCACCCAGTGTCCACTCTGTGCCCAGCCCCATGCCATGCACGTTTCATGGCTCATATTGAATTCTCATCCCAGCTCTGCAAGGTAGGTGATTTTCTTTTTCTTCATTTTACAGACAAGGAAACAGAGGCTCAGAAAGGATGGGTGCATGCCTGTAGCTTACAGGGGCAGATGCTGGGCTATAAGCGCTGCCCTATTCTGTCTCTCTGGGAGATAGTATCCCAGCACACAGCAGGCACCCAGGAAATGTTTGTGGAGTAGATGAGCCAAGTGGTCATGGAGGGACCTCGGCCAGGCCATGCTGAGGCCAGGGCCGGGGCTAGCCAGGGCCCCTCCAGGTCCCACCCCTGCCCTGCTGCGCTGTGCACCTCAGCTGTTCCTCATTAATTAGGCTCTTTATTACCTGCCTAGAACAGGAGCCAGACACTGCCCCTTCCCAGGCAGGCTGCAATCCCGACTATGGGAAGGCAGCCCCCTCCCCTCCCTCTTCTCTCCTCCTCCCTTTAAGGCCACCCAGCTGTCCAGAAAAGGAACGGAGGGCACCCAAACCAGGTGCAGGATGAGAGCGAGCAAGGGCCCAGGTGGTCCCTCCACCCAGGACCCTCCCTTCGCCCCCTCCTCGTGCTTACGTCCCCCCCCCACCCACCAGCTGTGGCCTCTGGCTGAGTCTCGGCCATTGTCCCGGGGGCGGGGGAGGGTGGGGACACGGCACAGTGGGAGGCTTGTGCCCTGCCCACCCCCCTCCCCCTGCCCCGTCAATGGGGCACTTGTCAATTCATGCCCCAAACATGGCGGAATCCCGTCAGCCACGTGGCTGTGGGTAGGGTGGGCTGAGGCCTGAGGATGCTGGCCAGACCTGGTCGACCTGAACCTGGTGTGCAGAGGACACCAGGGCCCAGGCCGGTTCCCGAAGACTCTAGTTGCTCTGAGTGTCCACTCCGGGCATCTGAACCTGAGGGGTGCCCTAGCTCCAGGTAGTAGCTGAGGGCCAGGGTGGTAGTGAAGAGGAGACAGCCCACCTGGACATTACCATGATGCATAGAGAGACCCCCAGAGTCAAAGAGGCCTGGCTTCTAATGTGGACCCCACTTCATGCCTGTGACCCTCAGCAAGTGACCTGAGCCCTGGCCTCCTCCGCCATCAGATGGAGCACGAACCCCTGCGATGGAGTGAGCCTTAAGCCAGGAGACCTCCAGGAGGCCATTCCTCAATCAGTGTCAAACGCCCTGTTTCCATCTCTCCTGGGACTCCCTTCTCCTTCCTGCCCTCACCCCTCTGCCCAGGCTGTCCCCTCCCCCGAAGGCCTCTCCGTCTTGCTGCACATCTGCTCCAGAGCCTCCGAGGGGCCTCGGCCTTCTCCTAAGTCCCTCTGACACATGGCCAGCATGTAGCTGCTACTCTTTTTTTTTTTTTTTTCAGATGGAGTCTTGCTCTGTCGCTCAGGCTGGAGTGCAGTGGTGAAATCTCGGCTCACTGCAAACTCTGCCTCCTGGGTTCAAGCGATTCTCCTGCCTCAGCCTCCCGAGTAGCTGGGATTACAGGTGTGTACCACCACAGTTGGCTAATTTTTGTATTTTTTTAGTAGAGATGGGGTTTCACCATGTTGGCCAGGCTGGTCTCAAACTCCTGACCTCAGGTGATCCGCCAGTCTCGGCCTCCCAAAGTGCTGGGATTACAGGTGTGAGCCACTATACCTGGCCTCTGCTGCTATTCTTACACATGCACAGCACAGTCCAGCCTCCGAGCCTCGGCCCCAGCCATCCCTTCCAGTGGGTCGGCCTTCTGCGACTGCCTCCTTGCCTGCCCAGGCAGCCCCTCCCCTTCCCCCCAGTCACAGAGGGCCCCCAGTGCTATGGCTCATCTTCTAGCCAGTTTACATGGCAAGGCACAGTGGGCCTCGCCTCCTTTGGTTTGGACTTTCTGTCTTTATTAACACAGTCTATAACTGCTAGCTGCCTCTGCTTCAGGTTCAACTTGTGACAGAGCCTTCTTAGTCAAAATGCCTCCAGGTCAGATGTTTGCTTGGGCAAGCAACACTTTGCCTCTCCGCATCAAATCCTCAAAGACCCCTCTCCTTTTTCTTTTTCTTTTTTTTTTTTTTTAGACAAAGTTTTACTCTATTGCCCAGGCTGGAGTGCAGTAGCACAATCTCAGCTCACAGCAACCTCCACCTCCCGAGTTCAAGCGATTCTCCCGCCTCAGCCTCCTGAGGAGCTGGGATTACAGGTGTCTGCCACCACACCTGGCTAATTGTTGTATTTTTAGTAGAGACGGGGTCATGTTGGCCAGCCTGGTCTTGAACTCCTGGCCTCAGGTGATCCATCTGCCTCGACCTTTCAAAGTGCTGGGATTACAGGCATGAGCCACCGCGCCCAACTAGAAAACCCTCTCTTCTAGGAGACCCAGAATCCTTTTTTTTTTTTTCTTTTTCCTGAGACGGAGTCTTGCTCTGCCGCCAAGGCTGGAGTGCAGTGGCCTGATCTTGGCTCACTGCAACCTCTGCCTCCTGGGTTCAGTGATTCTCCTGCTTCAGCCTCCCAAGTAGCTAGGATTAGAGGCACCTGCCACTATAACCAGCTAATTTTTTTGTATTTTTGGTTTCACCATGTTGGCCAGGCTGGTCTTGAATTCCTGACCTCGTGATCTGCCCGCCTTGGCCTCCCAAAGTGCTGGGATTACAGGCTTGGCGAGACCGAGAATCTATAGCCACCCTTAGACTATGGCTCCATGCACTCCAAGTCCCCATGAAGCTGCCATCCTGTCCTCAGGTCCACACAAGGCTGAACTCACAGCCCCAAGATGCTCCAAAGCCAGCAGCTTTGGTCCAGCAGCACCGAGGCCAGCGGCTGCGACCTGTTCCTACTCTCTCCCACAGGGACCAGAGCAGGCAGGCCACCAGGTGCCACGTAGAGACCCTGCAGCTTGGGGTGGGCACAGGTCTCCACCAGGGTCACTTGTGCCCACCTGTGCTTACACGTCAGTGTGGCCCCACACAGGGCCACTGCAGCACACACACACAGACGTATATAAGGGAACACCCCACAGTCAGGTATCCACTGACATGCACGTGATCCTGTACTACACACCCCCTACTCACACATACACAGTACTAACACACAGTGGCATGCCACACACACCTACACACATGTGCACACCAGCATTCACCTGTGCGTCTTCATTCATTCAGCAGTTACTTACTGAGCAACTGTTATATGTCAGGCAAGCATAGCGCACAGCGGTAAGCAAAAGAGACCAAAGCCGTGCCCACATGGAGCTGGCATTCTAGGGAGCGGAGTCAGATGATGAGAGCAGTAAAATGTCTAGCATTTTAGACAGTTCCGGATGGTGGGGACAGCCGGTGCACAAGCCCTGAGGTACAAGCATGGTCGTGCGTGTTCACATCTCAGCACTCTTCACAGGTGTGTGTGCCGGGACACGCATGTACACAAATGCTCACTGACCCGACGGCAAGCCCAGGCCCACAGGCATGGCGTCACGTGTGTGGGTTAGGTTAGTGGCCACCCAGGAAGAGCTCTCGCCTCCTCCTCTTCCCTCCCCCACCTGCTGTCAGACCCTCCTGAAGCAGCTCCGGCTGGAGCCAGACCCCACCGGGTGAACTCAGTGTCACAGGCGCAACTCCCCTCCCTAAAGGCAGCCCCCCACATCCAAGCTAGCAGAGCAGGCGATGGGGATTTCCTTCCCCCAGCCATGGAGGGAGAAGAGAGGGGAGTGAGGGAGGCCGGAGGGAGCTAGGAGAGACAGGGGCTGTGGGGGCACTCCAGGGGCTGCAGGGACCCAGGTCAGCTGGAGGGAGAACTTTCCCTCACTGATGTGACCTGGGGCACAGGGAGGACAGAATGCCTGGGAGCCCCTTCATAATCCAGGCAGGTGGGGGGCTCCAGACCCAACTGTACTCCCCACCCAAGGGCTTTGACCCTCCCCCTCTCACTCCAGGGCTTGGCACTCCTGGGGTCTAACTGCTCAACGTCACGCAACCTTGACCATGTGAGTGAGGGCTCTGAGTTCTAGAGAGGTCAAGGAGGCTGCACAGACATCACCTGGCATGGCCACCCATGCTGGAGCCACCCCTAAGCCTGCCAGGAGGAGAGGCCCCTTCCCTGCCCACCCCAGGCTGGCACTCAGCTGGACCTAGGCTCCCGTCCCAGCACTGATGCGGCCACCCTGAGTTGAACTGACACATCATTGACTTCCTCTCCTGCCCCCTCCTCAGAAATACAACATCACCCTCCCTTCCACTGCGCCCCAGGACTCCAGGAAGACAACGTGCAAAGAGCTGTGGCCTGGGTGCGGCAGATGAAGCCACAATACAGTCAAGCCCCATCCCCCCTCAATGGCAGCAAGAACCCGATCCAAATCCTGGAAGGGGAGGGTGGGGCGGGCCCACTGGATGTGCCAGGGACCAGGACCAGGCATCTGGGCCATACTGGGTCAGAGCTGTCATGGTGCAAGCCCTGGCACAGAACCACAGAACGTGCTCAACAAGCCCTGTAAGTTTAGGCACAGCGACCTACCCGGGGGACCGGTAATCTTCAAGGTAGGGCGTAGGACACCTGCCATGGGCCGATGGTGTGTTCACCAGGCCAGGTACTAGCTCACCTAATCGCCGCAGAAACCCTGGGATAGAGGCCCTGCTATTACAACTGCATGCCCATTTTACAGATAAGAAAGCGGAGGCACAGTGGTGCCCTGATACAGACAAGAGAAGGACTGCGGGTAAGCAGCAGAGCTAGGAACAGACCCTAGCTGTCCCCGCTGGCAAATGCACAGAAACATTACATCATCTCATCCCCAGACCCAGCCAATGTTACCCACACCCCGTGGCAGCAGAGGCTGAAGGCCTGGAGATAGGAGAGGAGGCCCCCACATATCCCAGCACCCAAGGCAATGAGAGAAACTGAGGCCCAGGAGGGTGCTAGGTCCATGAGGAGGAAGGAGGGAAGGTAAGGCAGGCTGCCTGGGCAGGGCGGGGACACCCGGTTAATGATTCAGTTAATAATTTCTGCTCCCAGTTTCTTATCAGGGAGGGCAAAGTCCAAGGGCAGCAGCCAATCAGCAGCCCCGCTGGGCTGTTACCCAGAAACCTCTGCTGCCAGGGCCCTCCCATCTGTAACCCCTTGGGATTGGGAAGTGGGGGGGCCAGGCCCCCAGGGAAAAGGCCATTTTGCCCTCAAATGCCTTCCTTGGCTCTACCTAAGACCCCAGGGAGCACTCTGTCCAGCCTTCCAGACTCAGGAGAGAACCTGAGGCCAAAGGGTTGGTAACTGCCAGCTTCTCAGCCATGCACTGACCCCAGGCCCTCCAGAGAGGTGCTTTCTGGGGTGCGTCCCCACCCCCCACCGCCTCTGCTCACATACAATTGTTGTCTCTGTTGACCCTGAGAACACTTCCTGCCCACTCCCCCCACCCTGCCCTGCACTGGGTGCTGGGGACATGAGGATGAGTCAGACCCCCTACTACCGTTTCCTCTCCTGCCTGGGCTCAGGGCCTGGGGCAGGTCTGGCAACCAGCTCCATGCCTTGGGGGTGGGACAGGAGTCCTCAGGGGGGCTCTGGGTGGGCCCAGGAGGCAGGTCCTCTCCTTGAGAGTCAGGGGTCAGGAAACTCTGTGCCTGGCCACCCCTCCCATCTACTTACTCCCTCGGTGCTCCAGGGACAGATGAGAGACAGACAGGCTGACATGGCCACAGGGTCACCCTCATCACACGGTGCAGCCCAGCCCCAGATTCCTGGCCAGGTGGGGTCCTCTATTCCAAATCCTCAGGGAGTCTCTCCCTCGGACCTTGTCCTGAGGCAGAGATGCTGGCCCCTGACAGGTAGCCCCCCACCCCAAGGCTCTGTTGGCAAAGCAGGGAGCTGGGGACTAAGTGTCCACTCTGGCTAACTCTGGCCAACTCCCTTCTCTCTGAGCCTCAGCCAGCGCCACTCCCCTCCCCTCACCCATCCCACAGCTGGGAAGGGTGGCTTTAAAACCAGTATCCTGGCGTTCCAGAGGCTGTGGGGAGCCCAGCCCTGCTTATCCACTGTACCTGTCCTATCAGGAGACCATGAGTTTGTTCGATGGTTAAAAAATCACACAGGAAGCCCCTGCTCTGGTCCAACCCACTGACTTACCCTGGGAGGGGAATGAGGCCAGAGAAGGAAGTCACCAGTCCAGGCCACCCATCAGGTTCAGAAGGGCTGAAATCCCAGCCTCCCTCCTCCAGTCCTGGTGGGCTCCAGAGGCCAGGCAGAGGCCCACTAAACTCCAAGTGGTCTTTCCAGCACATGCTGGAAGGCAACTTCCCTCCATCCTTCAAGGCTCCCTGCACACACACCTGCTTTCTGCAGGGCACTGGCTGCTCACTCAAGCCTCATGTGCCCCTAGAATCTGGGGCCAGCAGCTGCCCTTCATGCCATTCATACTCTAAAATGTCCCTCGTCCCCAGGGCTAGGAGGTGAGGTTCTTCAGAGCTGAGAAAACCTTCTTTGCCACCCCCTCCTGTCTTGCAGCTGAAGAAAAAGGACCTAGAGAGGGCAAGAGCTCTCTGGGGGTTCCTTGGAAGGCACAGACGGTCACCCCACTCTCAGTGGCCCAGCCTGCCCCAGAACTCTCAGGTCCTGGCCGGATTCTCAGACTCTGCCCTGTCTCGTGCCTGCCCTGGCTCTGGGAGTCCAAGGCCCCAGCCCACGAGTGGATGAGGAGCACACCTGACCCTGGGATCCGGTTTACCTGCTGGGAGCCAGTGCATCCTGCCAGGCGGGTCCCCTCTCTGCAGGCCCTGTGCCCGCCGATCTGGGCTGCCTGGCCTCTCTCTAGGGGATTAGCCGGGCGGTCACGGGGGCCCGGCTGTACCAGCCTCGAGGGGGCCGCCCTGTCCCGGCCTCCCACCCGAGGCCCAAAGCGCCTTAGCCCCCAGCCCACCACCAGCACAGGGCAGGACCCAGCACCTATGCCGGGCGTGCCCAGGGAGGGGCACCGCATTAGGTGAGGGGGTTCGCCCTGCTCCTGCCCCTTCAATAAAACCCTCTGCCAGTCTCCCAGCCCAGAGCCAAGAGCACAGGGTCTCAGACCCACTGTCCCGAGAGATGATGGAGGCCAACTGGGGACCAGGATGAGAGCTCAGGTATCCCCAGTCCTGGCCCCAAGTGTGAGCGCACACATGGCTCTCGTGCACTCAGGAGTGACGCAGCCACCGCTCAAAAGCACAGCTTCTGCTCCCTCCACTTCACACTCACACGCACACGCACACCAGGCCCCACCACCCCCAGGCCCTCCCTCAAACCTCCAGGGGGTCCCCCACATGGGCCTCCCCCCCTCCCAAGTGGCCCAGAGACCCCAGCCCTCAGCGCCCACCCACACCTTCCCCCACCGCAGGGGCTGGGAGCCGTTTCCAGCCCAGCCCTCCAAGGCAGGCAGCCTCACTCCCTCCCTGCTCCCCCACAGACATTCTTGAGTCTCCTCTTATCTCTCTGGAGGGAGCAGCACAGCCTCCCCCCACCAGGCCGCCGCATGGCTGAGCCGTGGCGTCAGCCCCCACCCCTCCACCCATGGCCAGGAGGGAGCCAGGGAGTCCAGGCCAGCCAGGCCCACCCCTTTGCTCTCTGTCGGGGCCCAGCGTTCTGGGGGAGGCAGTGTAGAAGTCAAGGAGCCTGGCTTATGGGTCCTCTAGGTAACTAGCAGGCTCAAGGCACGGCAAACAGTAACCCAAGCAGGCACTAACATCTTGTCCCCTCTTCCCTGAATGCCTCAAACCTCGCCAATCCCCTCAAGAGCTCCTAAGGATCAACCGTTGTCTGGGGGAGAGACAGATTCGGGGGTGGCCTAAGACCCTCAAATGGCCCAGCTGACAACCATTCAATCCCAGGGTCAACCATTCAATCTAGTCCAAGCCTGAATTCTTGGGGTCTGGGTCTGCAGGGTGTCCAGAACCCTGGAGTGGGATGACTGAGGCTTGGGGGGTGCCCCTGCATGGGCTGCTAAGCCAGCAGGCGTGAGGGCTTCCCACCTCCCAAGTCACAGAGGGAGACAAACTGAGGCACAGAAAGAGCTGCTTCTGGCCAGGCGCAGTGGCTCACGCCTGTAATCCCAGCACTTTGGGAGGCCGAGGCAGGCAGATCACAAGATCAAGAGATCAAGACCATCTTGGCCAACATGGTGAAACTGCATCCCTACTAAAAATACAAAAATGAGCTGGGCGTGTGCGCCTGTAATCCCAGCTACTCGGGAGGCTGAGGCAGGAGAGTTGCTTGAATCCTGGAGGTGGAGGTTGCAGTGAGCCGAGATCACGCCACTGCACTCCAGCCTGGGTGACAGAGCAAGACTCCATCTCAAAAAGAAAAAAAAAGACCTGCTTCTCTCCTCCACAGGACTCCACAGGAATCTGGGGCTTGGAACTTGGGCCCTGGTTCCCTGCCCTGAAGCCCTGAGAGGTTCACACACGAAAGGAAGGTTCTCAGTGCACCAAGGAGGAGGATGTGGCCTTAGGGACCGGGGACAGGGGGAGTTCTGGCCAGGGGCTGGGCCCTTACATTGGTAGACAGGGGCACAAAAGAGGGCCAGAGGGTCTGGCTAGATGTTCCAGAGAGGTTCTGAGAAGCAGAGTGGAATGGGAGGTGTCAGCCTGCACCTCCCCTCCCCCTCCCACAGCCATCCCATCCCTCCAGAACCCAGCTCCAGGAGGAGTGGCAGCCCTGCAGGAGAGGCAGGGGCTGCCCAGGAAGAGGGGGAGTTGGTTAGATGTAAGAGGAGACCTCCAAAACCAATGTAGGGGTGGAGGCAGGAGGAAGCTATTACGGGGTGTATGTCAATTCCACCCCAGGGAGAGAGTTCTTTCAGGGTCAAGGGGGGGGTGAGGTCACTCTTTGAGGGGGTGAGGTCAGAGAGGCACAGCTCCAGGGCTGGGGGGACACAGTGCTGAGCAGCCTCAGAGGGCTGGAGGAATGCAGTTCACAGCACCGGAAGGGTCTGGGAGAGCAGAGGTGGCTGGTGGTGGGGATGTCAGCTTCAAGAAGGTTCCAGCCCTAGGAGAGCATGCTGTTATGGGGAGAGGGGGGGAGCGCAGCCCCAACCAGGAGAGGAGTCACTAGGGGCAGCATTGTGGAAAGCAGGTGGCAATGTAGGCGGCAGTGTCCTAGGGGGTCCAGGTCTCGAAGGTGGTCCTACCCTCATGGAAGCACACTGGGGCGGTCCCAGCTCCTGGAAGTCAGGGGGGAATGGCACCAACCTGAAGGGCTCCCAGGGGTCCTGGACTCTAGGCGGGGGTCCCAGATTCTAGGAATCAGGCTGGGGTGCCAGCCTCAAGAAGCATAGAAGGTCCTAGAAGGCACACTGGGGGCCAGGGCCTTGAAGTGGGTGCTTGGGGTTCTGGGGAAGCACAGTAGAGGGTCCCAGACTCGGGAAGTGCGCTGGGGGCGGGAGTGTGGCGATTTAGGGAAAGCTCTGGGTCCTGGAAGGCTCAAAGGAGGTCCGGACCTGGAAGGGGGCACAGCCCCAAGGAAGCTGCGAGTTGAGGAGCAGGGAGGGGGGAGCCCAGCTCCAG
Source organism: Ateles fusciceps (assembly GCA_036589455.1). Classification (NCBI taxonomy): domain Eukaryota; kingdom Metazoa; phylum Chordata; class Mammalia; order Primates; family Atelidae; genus Ateles; species Ateles fusciceps. Next base: position 22,787,754 of record JAZHEH010000681.1, on the reverse strand, counting down.
CGGAGGTGGGTGGTAACCCCGGGAGCCTGTCTCGGCCGGCTGGTGCCAGCCTGGAGGCGGGTCCCAGGCAGAGGAGGCAGAAGAAACACGGTGGGGACCCCAGCCCCGGGGGAGATGGGCGGGGGATTCCCAGAGCCAGAGTGTCGCCTCCGCCAGCCCGCGGTCTCTCACCTTCGAAGAAGCGCTGCAGCGCCTCCGTCTCGTCCACCACCTCCATGTCCCGCCTGCCCGGCGCGCACTCCGGCCGCGGCCCCGCTACAGCCCGGCCCCGGGGCGCGGCATCGCCGGCGCGGCCCGCGCGACAGTCCCGGCTGGGCTCCTGCTGCAATCCCGCCCGGTCCGCCGCCGCGCTCGCCCCCCGCGCAGCCCTGGCCCGGCCCCTGCCCGCCCCACGCGCCCCACGCGCCCCGCCCGCCGGGTCGAGCGCCCCTACCGGCCCGCGCTGCTCCGGGCCTCGCTGCGGGCACCACGCGCCCGGCTCCTGCAGGCGGCGCTCGGCGCAGGGCGGTCCCGGGTCGGGGGGCGCCGGGCCGTCCCAGGCTTGCGGGACACGGAATCTTTCCGGATCGGGGCCTTCCGAAGCTTACGGGGCGCGGAGTCGTCTCAAGCCGGGGGAGCGGGGCCATCCCAGGTTTGCGGGGCGCGGGACCTTCTCGGGTCGGGGGTTCGGGGGGCAAGGGCAGCCTGGCCTCTGTGGGGTGCGGGACAGGGAAGGGCCTGTCCCCGCCGTCCTCGCCTTCGCCTTGGACAGGGCGAGACGTCAGGATTCCGAATCCAAACCTCAGAGACAGCCCCCATCCCTCTCGTTACCTACCACCCCAGCTCAGCAACAATGACAACCTACATTTAGGGAAACCTGTGTTATGTGCCGGGCCACACAGGCGTTATCTCACGTAGTCCTCACAGACACCCTAGCAAGGAGTTACTGCTGTTACCTGCATTTTACAGATGGGAAAACTGAGGCTCAATGCAATAAGGACTTCCAGGAAGTCCTGTCCTGTGGCAGTGATGATGGAAACGTTCCCTGTGTTGTCCAATACGGTCACTAGCCACAAGTGAGCACTGGAAATATGCCTATTGAGACTGAGGAACTGATTTTTTTCATTTTGTTTAATTGTAGTTAGTTTAAACAGTTACTTGCGGATGTGGTATTGGACTATACAGGCCTGAGAGCTTCTCTTTTTTTTGAGATGGAGTTTTGCTCAGTCGCCCGGGCTGGAATGCAATGGCACGATGTGAGCTCACCACAACCTCTGCCTCCTGGGTTCAAGCAGTTCTCTGCCTCCGCATCCTGAGTAGCTGGGATTACAGGGCCCCGACACCATGCCCAGCTAATTTTTGTATTTTTAATAGCGACGAGGTTGCGTCGTGTTAGCCAGGCTGGTCTTGAACTCCTGACCTCATGTGATCCGCCTGCTTCAGCCTTCCTAAGTACTGGGATTACAGGCATGAGCCACCATGCCCGGCTTTGGCCAAGAGTTTCAAGGTCATTAAAGTTCAGAGCCAAATCCTGGCTGCCCCAGGAATCTGAGCCCTCCTTCACTGTGGCCCTGGCTGGTAGAATGAAACCTGGAGGTTCTAACTTGAAATATGTCCCGGATAAAGCCATCGTCCTTGTGCCCCTGCCTTCACCCTTATGACTGTCTCTGCATATCCATCCTGCCCAACTGCACAGCCTCTCTTCTCACTGATTTCCCCTACAATCCTCCAAATCACCCTTTCTGAAACATACATCTGATCAAATCACTCCTTTGCAAAACCAAGTTTCCCTTTGCACTCAAAACAACATCTGGCTGGGCACAGCAGCTCATGCCTGAGCCACCTGAGGTCAGGAGTTCAAGACCAGCCTGACCAACATGGAGAAACCCAGTCTCTACTAAAAATTCAAAAATTAGCCGGGTGTGGTGGCACATGCCTGTAATCCCAGGTACTCGGGAGGCTGAGGCAGGAGAATCGCTTGAACCTGGGAGGCAGAGGTTGTGGTGAGACGAGATCATGCCAGTGCACTCCAGCCTGGGCAATAAGAGCAAAACTCCATCTCAAACAAAAACAAAAACAAAAACAAAAAACAATATCTGAATGTCTTGCTCTGGTTTCTCAGGCCCCGCCTCTACCACTGACCTCAGCCCTTCCCTCTCTCCCTTGCTCACTGAATAACAAGCTACCGAGGCCTCCTTGCCATTGCTGAAACATGCCATGCCCACACCTGCCACAGGCCCTTGGCACATGCCATTCCATCTGTTTACAATGCTTGTCTCCACATGGCTAGTCCTTCTCAGCAGTTGGTCTCAGTTCAAATGCCATATCCCCAACTACCCTACCTAAAGCAGTTATCCCTACCTAGGCCTTTCTTTCTCACCATGTAAAAGATTCTTATTTAGTTTCTGTTATTATCCTTCTTGCTCTTGAATGGAAGCCCTATGAGGGCAAGAGATTTTTCTGTGTCAGTCACTGCTATAGCTTCAATACCAAGAACACTACCTGGCTGGCACACAGTAGGTGCTCAATAAATGTGTGTTGAATGAATGGATGATGGCATCTTCAAACTACCAAATCCCGTCAGGCTCCAGTGGCTCACACCTGTAATCCCAGCACTTTGGGAGGTTGAGGCAGGAGGATCACTTGAAGCCAGGAGTTTAAGACCAGCCTGGGCAACATGGCAAGACCGTGTCTCTACAAAAAATAAAAAAAGTTAACTAGGCACGATGCCACATGCCTCCACAGGCACCGTGCCTAGTTAACTTTTTTTATTTTTTGTAGAGACAAAAATAAAAAATAAAATAAAATTTTTTGTAGAGACCAGGAGGCTGAGGCAGGAGGATTGCTTGAGCCCAGGAGGTTGAGGCTGCAGTGAGCCATTCACACCACTGCACTCCAGCCTGGGCGACAGAGCAAAACACAAACACAAAACAAAACAAACAAACAAAAAACCACAGAATCCTGGACCTCTGAAACCTTGGGAGCAGGTGATTCTGGAATCTCAGACCTAGCGAATCATCCCACCTGAGTGGTTCAACTTGAAGCCTCTCACGACCCTTCAAGGCAGCAAGTAAAAGCTGGAAAAACCTATTCCACCCAATCACTGTTTGAGAAGCCACCAAACAGAGGCCAGAGGTGTGGGGAACTGCTGGCAGATCAAGATGCCAGCCTGGCCAGCCTCCAACTCTCACCTCTGCCTTGCAGCATCCCTGGGAAGGGCGGGGCACAGGCAAGGCCACGCGTGGGGGATGGGGTGAGAGTCTGGAAGCTGCTCCACCCCAGCCTCCCTGTCAGTCCTCACTGGCCAGCCGTGGGAGAGGGGCAGCCAGTGCCTGAGCCCCAGATGTGGCCCAGTCAGCAGGCCCGTGGTGGCCTGCTGAGGAGGGTCAATGCCACGACAGTTCTGGGGTTGGGGGAGGGGGTGCTGAGGCTGGCGGGTGCCTCACAATGAGGTTTTGTCCTTCTGGGGGCCACTCTCGGAGCTCTTGCTCTTAGATATATAGAACGGGATTTTGCTGGCGGCCCCAGCTGTGTGTGCTGACCACAGCTCCCCCACCACCCCCGCAGGGGCTGGGCTGAGAGGGGGAGAGGGGCCACACTGAGACGCCTATTCTTTTCCAGCTGATACACCCCAGAGGTTTTTCTCCCTCCGCAGACTCCCTTAAGACAATTGTTATTCTCCACCCTGCCCCCTCCTCCACCCGGGGTCAGGCCTGCCTGTGGACAAAGTAGATACCCGCCTACATCATACGATTCTTAAAAATGGATTTATGTTGGCCGGGCGCGGTGGCTCATGCCTGTAATTCCGGCAGTTTGGGAGGCCGAAGTGGGCAGATCACCTGAGGTCGAGAGTTTGAGACCAGCCTGACCAACATGGAGAGACCCCATCTCTGCTAAAAATACAAAATTAGCCGGGCTCGATGGCTCACACCTGTAATCCCAGCATTTTGGGAGGCTGAGGGGGGATTTTGAGACTAGCCTGATCAACATGGCAAAACCCTGTCTCTACTAAAGATACAAAAACCAGCCAGGCATGGTGGCACGTGCCTCTATTCCCAGCTAGTCGGGAGGCTAAGGCAGGAGAATCGCTTGAACCTGGGAGGCAGAGGTTGCAGTAAGCTGAGATCATGCCACTGCACTCCAGCCTGGGCAATGGAGACTCCATCTCAAAAAAAAAAAAAAAAAAGCCTGGCGTGGTGGCACATGCCTGTAATCCCAGCTAATAGGGAGACTGAGGCAGGAGAATGGCTTGAACCCAGGAGTTGGAGGTTGCAGTGAGCTGAGATCGTGCCATTGCACTCCAGTCTGGCCAACGAGAACAAAACTCCGCCTCAAAAAAAAAAAAAAAGAATTAACATTATGAATTGCCTGGGTCCAGCCGCAGACCAGCTTCTCTATAAGCCTCCACGCACCCACGGATCTTTCCTCCATATCCCAAGTGCCGTGTAACTGACCACCATCTAAGGTCTCACCACCATCCGCTGAGCTGCACAGTGTCCCTGTCCTGGTCAGCAAGGGCTGCAGGTAGGAGGGAAGACTAACTCCATCGAATTATAATCGATTAAGATTATAGGTGGTTCAGTCTCTGGCTGAGCACAGGAGCAGCTGTCCCCAGGGATTTTTATCTCTGGACTGGAGGAAAGAGGTGGCTGAAATGTCCCAGACTCAAGGACTCAGCCAAGAGTCAAGGCTTCCACCTGCCAACTCCATAATGAAGTTGGGGCCCAAGCTTCCGAGGCTGAGGCTGGGGCAAGAAGGTGGCTGGGTTGGTGAAAGGGCCCCAGGGGGACTGGTACACCAGGACCTAGGGGGTCCCATCAATGGAGATGAGTCCCCATCTGTGCCCCGGCTTCCCTACTGAGCCACAGTGAGTGAGGGGCTATTTCAGCCTAATTCAGACAACAAGGCTGTCCCCTGTGGCCAGCTCTGCCTGTTCCCCCAAGGCCTGCCCTCTGTCCTCAGATGCCTCATCTATAAAACACGCTCAGTATCCCTGCCTCATAGTGGAGGTAAAGTGGTAGGTAAATGCTGCCCTCTCCAGTTCTGGTCAGCTCTCAGCACCCATCACTGGCCCTTGAGTGGCAGCAGGGCCAGGAGGAGGTGACAGACAGAAGGCAGCGCTGGGGAGAGGGATGCTGGGACCTGATGGTTCATGGCTAATGGGTGTGAAGGCCAGCCCAGGAGAAGGTAGAACCCTGTCCTCCCACCCCGGGACTCACCTGCCCTCCCCACCCTGGGACGCTCTGGGCCTACCGTGGACCCACCGCAGCACTACCATGAGGCCATTTCGAAGAGGAAGAGAGGAGGGCTCAAAGTGGGGTGAGTGTCAATCCAGCAAGCCAGTGAAGCTGGGGGTGCAACATCTGAGTGTGGGGGCCCACAGGGTAGACTCCCCTCCTGACTGCAGAGGCACCGGGACAGGAAGGGGCAGCTGCAGGTACCGAGTGGACCTGGAGGCAGAGCGCCTCTCTAGCCTTTCCCAGCACCTCCCTCTCAAGCCCCTCCCCATGCCACAGCCTGGCTGCAGCCACAAGCAAGCCACAGACCCCTCCTGGCCTTCAGTTTCTTCTGCCTGCCCTGCACTCACTGGACAGGATAATTTGCAGACCAGTGAGACCACCGAGGGCAAAGAACCTCTGAACACCATCCGGTGCGGTGGAGGCCGGAGTCCTGGGCTGGGAGGCCCTGATTCTGGTCTCCAGTCTGTCCCCACCTCGGTGGCCATGTAACCTTGGGCTGATCTTCACCCTTTTTTGGCCATTTTCTCTTCTGTTCAGCGGCTGTGGGTGAAGACAGGCTCTAAGACCAAGGGTATTCTTTTTTTTTTTGAGATGGAGTCTTGCTCTGTCACCCAGGCTGGAGTACAGTGGCGAGATCTTGTCTCACTGCAACCTCCGCCTCCTGGGTTCAAGCAATTAATTCTCCTGCCTCAAACTCCCGAGTAGCTGGGATTACAGGTGCCCACCACCATGCCCCGCTAATTTTTGTATTTTTAGTAGAGACCAGGGTTCACCATGTTGGCCAGGCTGGCCTCGAACTCCTGACCTCAAGTGATCCACCCACCTCAGTCCCCGAACGTGCTGGGATTACAGGCGTGAGCCATCGCACCTGGCCAAGGGTATTCTTCTATCACCCTCCCCAGACCCTCACCAAGTAGGGTCACTGGACACTGGGGGCCAGAGATGGGAGCAGGGTAGGGGAAAGGGAAAGAAAGGTTGGTCAGTTTGGCTAGGTCAGTGCCTGGGCGGGACTCAGCAGCCAAAGCGGGGACTGGCTGGGGGAACAGCGCCACCTGCTGTGTGGAGGGGGCAGGCTCCACCACCTGGGCGTTCCAGCCAAGCCAGGCTGGACTGGGGTCCCTGGACTGCACTGCGCCTGGCCAGGTATTTTGTGCCCTCTTAGGAAAGCCCTCAGCAAAGACTTCTAGTGGCCCCTGCATTTCAGTGCTGTCCCACTGGGATCTTCATCCCTGCCTACCCTGTCTGTCCACATTGTGGGGGGAGGGAGGTGGCCATGGTCAGACCAGCCTTGTCCCCTAATCGCCAGCTCGGCAGTCTTGGGCAGCTCATCCCCCTCTGAGCCTCAGACCCCCCTGGGAGGAAGGGGTGGCTAGCAAACTGTGTCTTTCCAGGCTGTAATATGAGCGTGCTCCCCCTGGCACATCTCTCACACAGGCAGGACAGCACAAGTGGTTGCCTCCATTCACAGGGGGCTTCGAGGGTCTTATGTTCCCCTCCCTGCAACTCAAAGTGTGGCCCTGGGGCAGGTCACTGGCCGAGCAGGAGCAGGTTAGAAATCTATACTCTGGGCCCCAGCCCCGGACCACTGAACTCACACCTGCATTTTAGCAAGCGCTCCAGTGAGTCATGAGCACCGTGAACTTTGAGAAGCAGTGTTCTAACCCAGCACCGCCAAAGGGCTGTACCTGAACCACCCAAACACACCTTGTCTTGGGGGTGAAAACGGGCTCTTCCCAAGGAAGCTGTTTCCCCCCTGAGGCTTTCTGTTCCATCCAGAGAACAGTGGCAGAGGTCCCCTGCTCCCCCATCCCACACCCACCCCCTGCTCTGCTGCCACCTCAGCATCCAGTTTCTGCCCAGTCCCCACCTGATGCAGACATTCGAGGCAGCCAGCGTGCTTCTACATCCAGTTTATACACAGCTCTATACAATATACAGAAACCTTTATATACAGATATATTTATAGAATGAGCTATATTAATTTGTCTCTCCTTTTTACAGCAATATTAGTTTGGATCTTTCATACATTAAGTACAAAAAAAGTCTGGGGAGAATGGCACGTAGAGAGTGCGTGAGGGTCTGTGAGGCCCGGCTGCTTGTTACCGATTGCATATGGAGTCACCTGGGCCCCAGGTGAACAGGCCTTCGCACTTGTGCTGCAGGTCTGGGGATGGAGTGGGGGGTCAGTCTGAGCCGCACTGGGCTGAGGGGGGGTGGCTCAGACCCCCCAGTGTGGTATGGGGCGGAGGACGGAGACGTGCAGCAGGCCCATTCTTCAGGGGCGAGGTGGGTAGGGGGCAGGTTAGGGGTGGGCTGCCCCTGGGTGCCCAGGACTGAGCCCAAGCCTGCCCCAGCCCCAAGCCTAAAACATGGTGTGGCTGCAGCCTTGGGGGTGGGGTGGTCTGTCCCTGATGGCTCAGTCCTGGGATGGGTGATGTGCCTATGTTAGCAGTCCCAGGACCCACCCTGGCAGAGGAGGAATTAAAAGGCCAGACATCAAGTCTCTCCCTGTGACTGGCCGCGGTGCTTGTCAGATCTTTCCTCTAATGAAGTCTTGTTTTCTAAACTCTAAGGATCACTGATTTTGTCTTGCTTCTGTGCTGGGCTGAAGCTACGCCTCAGCAGGGGCAGGACGTCCTTGAGTCTGGTGAAGGTGGGAGTTACAGATGAGGGGGAAGCCCAGCTCCCGGGTCTCTGTCCCCTCTGTCAGGGTGGGCAGGGGTCCCCAGGACAGCCATCCAGGCCAGTCCCAGCTATGTGGGGAGCCAGGGACCAGGCTTCAGGCCCCCAGGTACCAGTGATCATGAGATAGGGGGGCTCTTGGTCAGGGGAGCCGAGGCCACCCAGGGAGGCTGCGGGCAGGGCCAGAGTGGGAGGGACCATGCCACTGCAAATGAAGGCACGAGCAGGCGGTCAGCCGTGCGGTCAGCGCCTTGGTACAGGCCAGTTTTCCAAAACAGGGGGTCAGAACAGTAGGCGCAATGGGAACAGATGGTGTCTAAAGCTGAGCTTGTCCCTCGGCCCTGCCTCCCAGGCCCCATCGTGCTCTCTGACCATTTTCTTGGTAGGCTAGGAGGGGCAGCAGGCAGGCAGGGCAGGTAGGGTGGGCCGCCCCAGCAGCCCCTTTCTCAGGAACGGTGCACACTCATGCACATGCACACGTGCCAACACTAGCATGCACACCCGCCCACCCCTCTTCTGGGGAACACCAGGGGCTACCTCCCCAGCTGCTTCCCAAACCCAGCAGGGGAGGAACCCCTATGGGGACCTCAGGCTAAACCAGGACCACTCCCAGCCCCTGGCCTCTCCTTGTGCAGTGGACAGGGTTCTCCAGCCAAGGCCCACCATACCCCACTCTCGGCCCCACCTCCTACTAACAGGACATTGGGGGTGGGAGGGAGGAAGGCCTGCTTCCCAGGAGGGTGCCCAGGCCAGCGAGGAGGGAAAGCTGAGGGGGGGAAGGGGCGTGTTGCTTCCAGATCCCAAGGCCCGGAGCTGCCTAGGCATGGTGGGGCTGACGCAGAGGGGTCAGGTGGGTCCCCCAGAGGAAGGGGGCTCTCAGTGCCTTCCTTCATCCCAGGGCAGTGACTCTGCAGCTGGGGTGGCCACAGCAGTGCCCACCACCCTTCAAGTGGCCAGGATCCTTGGGGGTAGAAGGTAAGCCAGGAAGTAGCCAGCAGGCAGGGCAGGCCTGGGTACTAGGACCCATGGGCAGAGGAGGCAGCATGAGGGGGCACCAGGTGGAGAAGGGGCGGCCCTGACCCCACCCTGCTCTGGCCCTGCTTGGAGGAGGGCTACTGAACATATGATCAGGTGGGGGGGCTTGCAAGCCCAGAACACATCCTGAGCCCAGCCCAGCAGCTTCTGTAAACATATACAGCACTGCAGGCCACCTCGGCAGGGGCACCCTAGGGGGCTGGCCAGCAGGCACCAGATCTGGAGGGTAGCCAGGGCAGAGGCCGGCCTAGACCACATGTGAGAATGTGTGTGTTGGGGGCACTGCTCTCCACCTGGGCCCTGTGAGAGCAGCCAGCAGGCAGTGATGGAGGCAGCTTGCCCGTAGCCTGCCCTGGAACAGCGGGTGCCAGAACGCCCCCACAGAGGGTAGTCAGGCTGAGAGGGGTGAGTGTGGCCCACCCCAGCAGGCAGCCCTGGCTCCACATCCTTCCCCATCTTTCCCCCATCTGCGGGGCCACCTTGGCTCTGGGGGTCCTAAGCTGAGGTAGGGATGTGGACCCCCAGCTCAGCAGCAATGCCTGTGCCTGAGGCTAAACTGCCCCTTGGGATCTTTCCTCAAAGCTGCCCGGCAGGGGGCAGCTGCCAGCTGCCCACAGAGCCACCTGCTCCTGCCCAGGCCCGGCTAGCCATGCGACCGGGGTGCTAGCGTGCTGAGATGACCAGCTCGTCCTGCTTGGCAGGGCTGGCCCCATGGCCAGTGGGGGTGAAGTCCGGATCTTGTCAGCTGCCAGGCATTCCTGGCTGCTGAGGCCCGTGGGCGTCAGGTCCATGAGCTCACCCGAGGAGCTAAGCGGGAAGGAGGGCGAGAGCGAGATGCCCGAGGAGGGGTCGGCCGAGCCGGCAAAGAGCCGCGGGGGCTTGGGCACCAGGTTGGGCTCGAACTGGGCACGGAGCAGGATCTCTTGCTGGCTGGGGGACTTGGGGCCCTCGGCATAGTCGCTGGTGGGGCTCTCTGGCACCACCATGCAGTAGAGGTCCTGGAAGGAGCTGCTCTTGCTGTCCAGGTTGAAGAGGCTGTCGATGAACTCGGCGAATTCCAGCACCTGAGGGCTGGGTGAGTCCCCCCAGGCGCCCGTTGTGCAGCGCCAGCTCCCCGTGGGAGGCCGGCCTGCCACCGCCGCCCCCACCTCTTCCTCCTCATTGGCTGCGGCACTGGGGGGGCCGCTCAGGAGTGACGCCGCCGCTGCCCAGGGCCGCTTCCAGGGGCTGTGTGTCCTGCGAGTGCTTGGACAGGCTGTCAGCCGCCAGCAGCTCAGTTCGCGAGCTCAGGGACGGGCTTTCCTCGGGGATGGCAGGGTCAATGTAGAAGAGGTGGCCCTCGTCACGCTCCAGCACGGCGTGGAGGCTGGGCGAGCCTCGGATGCTGCGGAAGCCCGAGGAGCGGCGCGAGTCGAAGCTTACAGGGACTCCGTGTCCGAGAGGCTCTCCATGGTGGCCAGCGGCGCCCGCCGGGCCTGCAGCTCCGCAGCCAGCCGCTCCTGGGTGGACAGCAGCAGCAGCTCCACTGGGTCCTGGCGGGCCACCGCTGCCGCAGCCACCGGAGACAATAGCCGCCCCTCTGAGAAGCCCTCCAGACTCATCTCAGATTGGGACTTGCTCCTGCAGAGGGAAGGGAGAGCAGGGGTGTGAGACTTGGAAGCGAGAGGGCACTGAACCCCACCCAGCTCCCTGGCTAAAATGAGCTTGCGGGGGAATGAGGGGTGCAGTTCCCTTGAGCAGTTGTTGAATGGTTTGGGGCAGGGAATGCTTATTTTTTATTTTTATTTTTGAGATGGAGTCTCCTCTGTCACCCAGGCTAGAGTGCAGAGGCACAATCGCGGCTCACTGCAACCTCTGCCTCAAGTGAGCCGGCTTCAGCCTCCCAAAGTGCTGGGAGTGCAGGCATGAGCCACCGTGCTCAGCTAGGAATGCTTACTTATTTTTATTTTATTTTATTTTTGAGTCTTGCTCTGTCACCCAGGCTGGAGAGCAAATGCACGATCCTGGCTCACTGCAACCTCCACCTCCCCCATTGAAGCAATTCTCCTGGCTATTATTTGTATTTTTAGTAGAGAGGGGATTTTACCATGTTGGTCAGGCTGGTCTTGAACTCCTGACCTCAGGTGATCCACCCCCCTCAGCCTCCCAAAGTGCGGGGATTACAAGCATGAGCCACCATGCCTGGCTGGGAATGCTTATTTTTTAAAAACAACTCACAAGAACCCAAGGTAGAAGACAAAGAGTTGCGGCTTGAGGCAGGGTGGGGTCCCCGAGGGGCTAAGGCCCTGCTGGCAGCACTGGGGCTTCAGGAGTGCCACTGGGGTTCCCTGCACCAGAACCCCCGTCACTGCACCAACTTCAAAATAAGGGTCTGAGAGACTCCCAGGCCCCAGATCACTCATGAGGCCACAGTGGAATGGGAGAGAAGAGGGAGGGAGAGAGGGACAGAGGGCAGCAGGGAGACAGGGAAGGGAGAGGGCCCTGCCAGGAGCTGCCCCATTGGTTCCACCCCAATCTCAGAGCCAGCACCCCTGGATGCTGCTCCCAGAGATCTCATCACTTCCTTCCTCATTTGGGTGTCCTCCTGCCTCTCCCATGAGCTGCGGCCCTCTTCTGGATGGGGAACCCTGGAGCCCCTGGCTCCGCAGACCGGCCTGCAGAGGGTGAGTGAAGGGATAGGCAGTGGGTGGCTGGCAGCAGTCACTGCAGCCGGAAATGGACACTGGCTCCCTCATCTGGTTGTGCAGCCGCCACAGGAAATGCACAAATGGCAGGGGGAGATGTCCAAGTGTCCTTACCAAGGGCCAAGAAGCAGCCTCTTGGCGGGATCTGTGACCAAGAGCACAGGCCTGGGTGGGAAGGTCCTAGAAAGGCAGGACAATCCTCCCCTGGAAGGACTACCACTTAGGAGCCTCGCACCCTTCAAAGAGTATGTGAATGGGTAGAGTGCTGTGAACTGCACGTGCACACACCTGTGAGCCTGTGCACCCGCACCTGTGAGCGTGAGCCCATACCTGTGAGCCTGAGCCCGTACCTGTGAGCCTGTGCACCTGCACCTGTGAGCGTGTGCCCATACCTGTGAGCCTAAGCCCATACCTGTGAGCCTGTGCGCCTGCACCTGTGAGCGTGAGCCCATACCTGTGAGCCTGTGCGCCTGCACCTGTGAGCACGTGCCCATACCTGTGAGCCTGTGCGCCTGCACCTGAGAGCGTAAGCCCATACCTGTGAGCCTGTGCGCCTGCACCTGAGCGTGAGCCCATACCTGTGAGCCTGTGCACCCGCACCTGTGAGCACGTGCCCATACCTGTGAGCCTGTGCGCCCCGCACCTGTGAGCGTGAGCCCATACCTGTGAGCCTGTGTGCCCGCACCTGTGAGCCTGAGCCCATACCTGTGAGCCTGTGCGCCTGCACCTGTGAGCGTGAGCCCATACATGTGAGCCTGTGCACCCACACCTGTGAGCCTGAACCCATACATGTGAGCCTGTGCGCCCGTACTTGTGTGTGCCCACACCTGTGTGTGCCCTCACCTGAGTGTGTATGCGTGCACCTGTGAGCGTGTGCCCATACCTGTGAGCGTGTGCCCATACCTGTGAGCGTGTGCACCTGCACCTGTGAGCGTGAGCCCATACCTGTGAGCCTGTGCGCCTGCACCTGTAGCACGTGCCCATACCTGTGAGCCTGTGTGCCTGCACCTGTGAGCGTGTGCCCGCACCTGTGAGCCTGTGCGCCCGCACCTGTGAGCGTGTGCCCATACCTGTGAGTGTGTGCACTCGCACCTGTGAGTGTGTGCCCATACCTGTGAGCGTGTACCGCACCTGTAAGCATGCGCCCATACCTGTGAGTGTGCGCCCATACCTGTGAGCGTGTGCCGCACCTGTGAGCGTGCGCCCATACCTTGAGTGTGCGCCCATACCTGTGAGCGTGTGCCGCACCTGTGAGCGTGCGCCCATACCTGTAGTGTGCGCCCGTACCTAGTAAGCGTGTGCCGCACCTGTGAGCGTGTGCCCATACCTGTGAGTGTGCGCCCGTACCTGTGAGCGTGTGCCGCACCTGTGAGCGTGTGCCCATACTTGTGAGCGTGCCGCACCTGTGAGCATGTATGTGTGCACCTGTGAGCATGTATGCATGCACCTGTGAGCGTGTGCACACATCTGTGAGCATGTGTGTGCATCTCTGTTCATGTGCATGAGTGTGTAGGCCATGTCTGTGTATGTCAGCTGGCCCGTGTGTGTCCCTACGCTTGTGTGCCTGGGTCTGAGTACAGGTGTATTCATGCATTGACATGTGTGGCTGCCTGCCCACGTGTGCCCTTGTATACCTGTGTCTCCACCTTTGTCTTGGTGTGTGTCTTGTACATGTACATGTCTGTAGGGGGTGACCCATATACTTATAACTAGTAATTGTGTGCACATGTATGTGTGTAAGCTTAGATACAAATAGGTAAGTAAACAGGTGCCCATCTGTTTGGGTCTAAGCGTGTAAGAGTGAATCTGTGCTTTTGTGGCCCAGGGTTTGTGGGTCTGTGTGCCTAAATGTCCTCTAGCTCATGTGGGCTTCAGGGACAGGAGGCTGGGGGATAGCTGGAGCACAGCGAGAGAGCTCTGGAGCACAGAGGTGCGTTTGATCCCTCCTGTGCACATGTGCAGAGCTGAGCCTCGTGTGTGCACTCGTGCGCACAAGTTTGCGTGCTGTGAACCGCACTCAGCCTGGAGGGGCCTGGGAGTAGCCAAGCTCACCTGACGCTGCTGTTGCGGTGGTCTGCAGTCGGCAGCTCCAGGGCGAGGCCAGCGGGCATGGGCGGCCCCGTGGGGAGTGGCTGCTGCTGGAAGATGAGCTCAGGAGTCAGGTCCACCTCGGTAGGGCTCACCATGACCTTGGCAGCAGACAGCAGAGCAGTCTTCCCCTTGTTGTAGTTCTCCAGCACCTGCAGACAGGATGGGGAGGCTGGGGGTGGGGGGAGGGGAGGGACGGCAGGCCCCACCCTGGGGCCAATGTGGAGCCAAGGCCCAGGCCTCACAGGCCAAGCAGAGCCTCATGGAGGCACTTGGGTCCCACTGTCCTCCTCCCGAGGTCACCGCTCCCCAAGGCCTGAGACTTGCCCCTCTGGTCACGACGCACCCCACAGCCTGGCTCCTGCTCTTGCCCTGGCTGCCTTCAGCCTTTCTGCAGCCAGGGGATGGCTGTGGCTGTCACTGCTTGCCCATGCGTCTGTCAGGTGCCTTCAGGGCCTCTGAGCTTAGCCTGCCTCAGGGACAGGCCCCTGGGAGTCTCCTTATTTCCTCCCCCACCATGGGGCAACATGGTGATGTGGAAAGAGCCAGGTGTGTGGGGGGTGAAGTGTCTGAGTGGGGCTTTCTGGCCCAGCCACCTACTTCTCTGAGCCCTGGCACCCTTGCGTGTAAAACGGGGCAGTGCTCCAACCTACAAGGTGCCTGTGGGGCTCTGCTGGGCGCCAGACCTTGCTCCCCGGAGCGGCCCTACCGCGAGCTGCCTCACCTTGTTGAGCCCCTCCATGACCACATAGGGCAGGTGCTCGTGCAGCATGGCTGGCGAGATGATCACCTCATTGAACGCCTTGTTGTCGCCCCAGATGGCAAAGTACGTGGGCTCCTCCTGCTCACAGCAGCTGAGGGACATGGACAGAGGGGAGCTGAGGGTGGGGTGGTAGCCTGGCCCTTGGTGCCAGGGCCTCCTGGCTCTGCTCTCTGCCCTGCTCAGCAGGGCTGGCGAGGGTTCGGAAGCCCCCGGGCCTGCCTGGCAGCAGGGCTGTGTTCCCGGCCTGGCTCCTGTCCTGCCCTCAGCCTGGGAAAGGCTGACCTTGAGCCTCAGCCTGGGAAAGGCTGACCTTGAGCCTCAGCCATGGTCCCTCCGTAGCCTTCAACCTGCTTTTGGCCTGGGCCACCCTGGCTCCACCTAGGGCAGGGCCCAGCTCGCCAGCTTGTGTAGGGGAGGCAGCCAACCCTGGAGGGAGGAGCCAGGCCCTGCGTCTGGAGGAGCGCAGAGTGGGAAAGGTCTGCCCTGTGCCTCTCCTGCTCTGCTCCTGCCCCGGCCCCCACCTTGCTTACAGCTGTCTCCCAGGAATCCCCCTGGTAAAGCAAAGTGACAACTGAGGTGTGAGCCGGCCAGGGCCTAAGGGGTGAGCCCTCCAGGGCACCCACTTTTAAATGGACCAGGAGTGGGAGAGCTGCCGTGGGGGAGCACCAGGGAAGGCTGACACTGGAGGTGAAGCCGGACTATAGAGAGAGAAGCCTGGAGTCCTGCTCAGAGCTGGCCTTTTGTTCCATTTCCAGGGCCCGAGGCTGGGGAAGGCCCCCATGGGGGTCCAGCCTCCAACCCCAGCCCCGAGGGGCAACTGAGCCAAGGCCGGCCCTGCCCTCCACTGCCCCTGCCCTGGCCATGGCCCTCTGCAGCAGCAGACCCTGGCGGAACCTACCAGCACTGCTCAGCAGGGTGGTTGTGGACCACGTGGATGATGCGGCCAGGCGGGTAGAGTGGGGTGCTGGCTGACAGGGCGATGAGTTAGGTCGCTGGGGTGGGTCCAGAGCCGCGTGCTGGCCAGGGTGGTCACCTCTACCTCCTCAGGCAGCTCCGACTTGGGGGATGCATTTGGTGGCCCCCACGATGATCCGCCACTGTGTGGGGTGGAATGGGGAAGATGGAGCAGGGCTAAGTGGCAGTGGCTGGGGGGCAGGGGCAGGGTGCTGAGAAGGGGGGCTCAGCAGGTGAGAGGTGGGAGGCGAAACGGCAAAGGGCAGGGGAAGGGCAGTGGCCGGAGCATTAGATGTCGGTGCCCACCTGAGAGGCAGTGGCTGAGGTGTACGGTGGCCAGACGGCCAATAAGGTGCCAAGGACAGATGACATGGAATTGTTGAATTTCAGGGCTGCCAAGGGGCTGGAAGCCCAGCCAACCCCTCATCTAGTAGATGGGGAGACAGGCCCAGTGAGGGGAAGGGACTTATTCTGGTTCACTCCGCAAGTCTGAGGCCAAACAGACCCTGGAGTTGAGTCCCGCTGGACCTGCCAGGCCTGGCCTGACGAAGGCCCAGAATTAATCTGGTGGGAGCCGTTCCACCTCCCCGGAACCAGGCTCCTCCAGGCAGACACGGCCCCACAAAGCTTTGCTGCCCTGCTTACCGCCTGGTACCCGGTACCTGGCCCAGGGGCCCTGCCTGCATAGAGTCTAGGGCACCAAAGCTGGGAGCGGTCCAGACGGGGCTGAGACAGTGAATGGGCTGAGGGCCCACCCAGAGCAGGGGGCGGGGGGCGAGGGAGGGGGTGACCACACAGCGGACCCGCTCCTCCTCCTGCGCCCCGGCCTGCCTCGGCGTGCCTGGCCACTGTGCGCCCACCCCCACCCGGCCAACCCACCATGTCCTCCAGAGACCTGATGCGGATTAGGAAGGGCTGACCCTCTCCTCCTGGCCACAGCAGAAAATCAGAACAAACTGTACCCAAATCCTCTCCACAGCTCCTTCCCAGCCCTCCCTGAGCCTGGGGAATCTCGGAGGCGTCACCGCTCAGTCTCCGCATCGTTCTGACTGTGGGCAGCTTGGCAGGTCAGTGTGACGGGAGCCCCTTGGTTCCCGTCCTGATTCTGTTCTAACTTGCTCTGTGAGCAAATGCAAGTCCCTCCCACTCTGGGTCTCAGTTTCCTCATCTGCACAATGACAGGGGTTGGATGGCTTGAGCTTGGGGACGCTGAGGGTCTGACAGTCTCAAGTTCCCACGACAGCAGCCACATGCTGCCCTGGCCTCCCATGGCAGGGCCTCTTGTGCTTTGCCCAAGAAACCGGTGGGGGGGACAAGGGCAGGGACGGGCGAGGCTGCACAGAGGCAGGGTGCCCAGGCGGGGGCTCACTTTGGGCTTGGTGCTTCGCTGCAGGACATCCAGGAGCTGTCTACGGAAGCCTTCCAGCTGGGAGAGGCCGATCCTGGGGGAGGGAGCGAGACAGAGCCGTCAGCCAGGCATGGTTAGGGGCTATGAGAGGTACGGGGCGAGGAGCAGAGGGCCAGACACATCCCAGCCCTGGGAACAAGAGACAAGTCCGCCAGGGTCATGGGGTGGAGAGGAGTCCACAGAGCAGCTCCCCAGAGCAGAGTCAAGGAGCAGGAGCACAGGCAGGGCGGGTGCCAGCACGTGTGTTCAACTGGGCTTCTCACCACTGACAGGGCAACTAAGGGTGGGGAAGGGGCGTGGAGTCCCTTGAAAGACAGGAATCGGAGCGAGACAAGGCGGGGGGCCGGGGGAGAGGCCTGGAGGAGGGAGAAACAAAGCCGGGCAAGGGACCATGCCGCGTGGGGGAAGAACTCACCTGGGAACGAGGTCTTTGCCCAGAACCACAGCAGTCACGAACTCCTTAGAATACTCCATCGCATCCTCACTGCAAGAGAAGCCGAAGCAGAAGCTAAGGCCAAGGGGGAGGGGGGAGGGGTGATCTGGAATCGGGGGGGTCCAGCCAGGAGCAAGCCCTGCCCGTGTTCCTGGGTTGGCTCCTGAGGAGCTGGCTGGTGGCAGGCTGGGCTGCCTCCTCCCTGCTCTGTCTTCGCCACTGGCGAGGCTTTGCTGGGTGGATCCCGGGGGCGCTTGGCATTTCAGACCTCCACCCTCCACTCTCCACCCTCCCACACCTCCATGTGGCCAGAACTCAGACTCCCAGTCCAGCCCAAGCCCCAGCCAACCCTCAGCCCCCACTGGTCCCAACTGCCCCAGCCAACTCCGAGGCCCCAGACAGCTCACCTCAGCAGGCCCCCTGGGGGGGGGGGGGGTAGGCAAAGCACTTGAGGGTCGGGTACTGCGGGCGCAGAAGGGAAGGAGAGGATGGCAGCCGTGCCTGCGCCCAGGGAGTGGCCCACCACAATCAGGCCGTAGTGTTTGGTTCCACGACCCTGGAGACCGAGAGAAGCCTGAGCCCTGCCCGCTGCCGCCAAGCAATGGTCTTAGCCAACCCAAGGGAGGCCGAGGGGTCTTCCCAGAGTCCTGGGATCATGTCTGTGCTGTGTGAATGCCGAGGCAGAGAGAGACCAAGCTAGGTCCCCACAGAGCAACTGCTTAGCCAGTCTGTTCTAATAAACTCCTACTTATGCTTCAAAACCCTGCTCAGGGGTTATGTGCTTGGGGAAGCCCTCCTGATGTTCCAGGAGTGGCTCGCTCACTCTACTCATTGCATCTGTAGCTGGGATGGAGCTTTTTATCACTACGGTGATTACTCTGTTATAAACATGTGGTTACCTGACCTCATCCCTCTACCCTCACTGCTAGACTGAAGTCTCCTGAGGCCAGAGACTGCTTTGCTTTGGAAAGGGCAGCTGGTGGCACCTCAGGAGCTACCTGTACAGACCATGGCCAGTGGGCAGGGCTCGGATCCCCCCAGGCAGAGTGGCACCCTATAGGGCACCTCTCTGCTCTGTATTTTGAGCCTCTCCATATTTCCTTCTGACAAATGATTCTGCAGCTATGAGGCTGAAAAGCCGCCTGCCCTGAATCATCGTTGTGCCTCGAGTGTCTGGCATGAATCAGGTGCCCAATGACTGTAGGTGGGGCAGAGCAGGACACCCACGGGACCTGGCACAAAGAGGAGGGGTTGGGAGCCAGGCTCGAAGGGGTCGAGGGAGCCTGGCTTGCGTAGGAGGTGCGAGGTTCCATCACTCATCCATCCTCTCCTCTCTCTGCTGCCTTGGAGGAGGGGGGACCCAGGTGTGACAAGGCCTTCGTGTCATGGAAAATGCCTCACCAGGTCTCGCCCGAAGGCCTGGGACAAGACCATTTCCTGCTCAAGTTTCTTCTTGATGTACTCAGCTGAGAGCACCATTCCCTGGGTGGGCAGGAACAGAAGCAGGGTTAGTGGGAGGCTTCCCAGTGACCAGCAAACCCACAGTGACCTGTGGCTCAGGAACCCCGCCCCGTTCATTTCCCTTTGGGCCTCGTGACAACCCGGCTGTGGGGGCTGGTGGACTCGCTGATCGTGTCATTTCCACTTCACAGGTGGGCACTAAGGCTCAAAGGGGCAGTGTGGCTAATGGAGCTCATGTGAGCTCTTCTCAGCTGCCTCTCAGGCTTTTCCATGGACAGGCTCTGGGCTGGGCAGGGCTGTGGGGGTCACAGCAGTGGGCCGCAGTGGGCCTTTTAGACTCATCTATGCCTCTGACCCATCTCTTCCAGTGCCCAGCGAGCAGGAAGGAACCCCCAACAACACATGCATCTGCACGCTGGCAGGGGAGGGAAGAGAGCCCAGGGGCCCTGGGGCCATGACTTGGGTACCTTGTGGCCCAGCCAGGTGCCGTGGTGTCCCTCCACGGGGAGGCGCTCAGCATCGCCCGTCAGGTCGGTCAGGGCGTCCTTGGGGAGAGAGAGACAGATGAGGGGTGGGCTGAAGAGGACAGAAAGAGGGAGGCAGGCACCCCCGGGGGCTGGGAGCCACAGGTAGCGTACCTTGGGGGACAGGGTCCCCCCGATATGATCACCACCTTCTTCTTGTCATGGTCCACCGCCACGTAGAAGGGCGTTTCGTAGACCTAGGAGGCGGGCAGCTCGTGAGCCTGAGCAGCCCTGATGGGGCCAGACTCTGGGAAAGTGACCTAGGCAGGTCTCCTTCCTGGCCAGGAAGTCCGGCTCCACCAGCCACGAGGCCTCTGCCCTCGGAGAGGCTGATGGGCTCCCAGGGTCACTGGGGATCTCCTCCCGTCCCTAGCCACAGGCCTGGCCTGCCCTCCCAGCTCCTCATTGCCTCTGGCAGCCCTGAGCACCACCACTCGCAGAGTCCAGGTGATGGCTGCCGCTCCCCGAAGCCTCCCTGCTGCTGCCCTCACTTCCTTTTCCTGCACGGCTAAGGCCCAGCAACCCGAACAGTGGGTGTGGGGCTGATGTCTGCTTTCCCAGCCCCAGAGGTGGTGCAGGCCAGGGTCTGGGGAGGACGAGGGGGCCACCTCTGGTCTGCCCAGCTAGGGATGCCTGGAAGGACAGCCTCAGTACCCCAGGCCCTCAGCTGCTGCTCCTGACACCAGGCCCCAGCCCTGCCCAGCCTGCCTGGCCTCACCGCATCGTGGCAGGAGGTGTAGACAATGTCCACTGCCGTCATGTTCTCGTCCAGGAAGTGGCGCCGGATGGCAATGGCATTGCAGCCACAGCAGTTGTCTTCCTCGATGGTGACTCCAGGGGCAAACCGGGCCTCGCAGGACACAGGCAACACCTAGGGCGGGGTGGCAGAGAGTTCAGGGCCAGGGAGTCCCCAAGGGAACAGTTTTCTCCTGCCATCGTCCCTGGAACCAGTTCCAGTGGGCTTTCAGCCCCATTGCCTCTCCCAAAGCGCCCTCACGAAGTCCTGGTGACCATGTTACCAAATCCACAGGCCACTCTTAGCCCTCCTCTTAACCAAGCTCTCGGCAGCACCTAACCTTTCGGGCCCTTCCCTCTCCCCCACCTGGCTGGGGCCCCCTCCTCTCTGGGGCTCCCCTGGGCAGTGCCTACTCACCGGTGTCCCCAACACTGAGGCCCTTGGGTCCCTCTAGGGGTACTGGCTCCTCCATGAGCTCATGCAGTCTTGTGTTTAGACACCACCCGCACACTCAGGAATCCACTCCAGGCCCGCCCTGCCCCCCAGATGCGTCCATCCAATGGCCTAGGCAACACTCCCTCAGACACCTGACAACCTGCCAGCTTCCAAACCCCATCCCTGCTGTGTACCCCAGCCCTGCTAAGGTCTTCCCAAGGTCCCTTGGTTGCTTGGGCTCTGGCTTGCAGCTGTCTGTGGCTCCTCAGCCCTCACCCCCCACAGCCATGCCACTCGGTCAGTACACGTGCTCGGCTTCCCTTCAGACTCAGAGCCATACTTTGGGTGTTCCCGTGCTTCCCCGACCCCTGCCCCGGCAGCTCTGCCTGGGACTGCCCTGGTGGCCTTGACTGGCCTCCCTGCACTTGCCCCTACACTCTCAGCTCAGCAATGAAGTGGCCCTTTTAAGGTGAGTCCAGCCACATCATTTTCTTCTTAAGCCCCTGCAGCAACACCCTGTCTACCCACTACGCCCTGTTCTCTCTGACCTGCTGCCGGTGTGGTCAGCAGCACCTGAGAAGCAGCAGACCTGAGGCGGTGTCGCCTGGGCCCCGGCCCCTCTGGGCCTCTGTTCAAACATCCTGTCACAGTGAGGTCTCTCCTGGCACCTCATCTAACAGCCAGGGCTCTCCAGGCCCCCAGCGCTCCCCATCCCGACAAGGCACCTGGCTTTATGTGGGTCCCAAAGCGCCCATCTGCTCCACCACGTGTCCTATCGCCTTGTCTATGCACTGTCCACCTCCCTGCTGGGCAGTGAGCACCTCAGAGAGGTTCACAGCTGTATTCCGGGCACACAAACAGTGCCAGGCACATAGCAGCCCCCCCCCCCCGTAGAAATGACTGAGGCAGCCCTGGAGCTGGGCACCCAGCTAGGTGCAGCTGTGCCTCTGGCCACCAGAGGGAGCCAGCACCCCACTGATTAGGCACCAGGAGCCGGAGCCCACGTGACTGGGCCTGCCAGTTGTCACGGGATGACAGCTGAGATTTTATTAGGAATCTTGGATTCTGGTGATGCTGGGAAGTTTGTCTTCACTCGGAGCATCACCTGGGTGACTATTACACACTTTCCAATGGGGAGAGGCTTCACTGAGAAAGCCACAGGACTTAGGGGGGACAACCCCAGTGTACAATGGGAGAGCGTGGCTCGCCACATTGCAGGTCAAGTGTTGGCGGGTCAGGGTCTAGGTGCTGACTCCTGTGCTCAGGCAGCTGTTCCCCGCTCCAACCACAGCTGAGCATGAGGCTGTAACAGTGTGGCCTTTGGAGACTGGAGGCTTGAGTCGGAAGCCTTGCTGTGTCACTTCCTGACCACTTCCTGACCCCAACGGCCTGGAGGGCACTCGGCCATTCTAAGCCTCAGTTTACTCCTCTGTAAGAGCGGGTGCTGACAGCTACGTCACAAGGCTGGTGTGAGATCAAGGGTCCAAGATGCAGAAAAGCTCTGGCCGATAATTGGTGCTTACTAAAACGTGGTTCCCCGCTTCTCCAGTGACAGGGCTGCCTCTGAGTCAGTGATCTACAGGCCAGGGGGACCAGTCAGGGGAGCAGGGCCAGCAACCTGGACAGGAGGGCCCTGGGGTCATCCAGGGCAGGGCTGGAGCCAAGCCAGGAGCAGGCCTGGCTCGCTGTGCTCTACATGGGCTGAGAACTGCTGCCGGGGGAGAGGCCTGGGCCCAAGGCAGAGGCACAGCCCTCTTCCCTCTTGCCAGGCTGCTGTGGACAGGCTGGGGCAGTGAGAAGGGCACTGGACTCTGGCCTCCTCCCAACACCCTGGGCTGTAAGCCTGCCTCTCTCTGCCCCACAGGCACCTGGTTCTTCCAGGCAGGGGCCTGGCTGGGCCCTCATGAGGTCTAAGGACTCTGCTCTCTCTACGGCACTAAGACACCTAATGCAAATGCCAGCATCCCTCCTGTTTGCAGGGCACCAAAAGAGCCCTGCCTGCCAGTGACACCCTGGGTTCTGAAACACCATATGGCCAGGCAGGAGACATACCGCCTGTTACAATTTAGGAAACTGAGGCTCCAAGAGATATCCCCACACTTCCAGTGAGTCATGGAGCACGGCCTGCCAGAGCCCAGGTCTCAGCACTCAGCCCGGTGCTCATTTTGAGAAGTTCTCTGCCATGGCTGGGACTCCCAGGGATGCAGGTAAGAACGCCAGTCACGTGCAGCTGACAAAGACGGGAAGGGGCATGAGGTGCTCCAGTCCTCTCTGATCAGTCGCCAGAGGGATGATGAGAATCAGGCCCCGAGAGCCACCCAGCTTTCCGAGGATGGGTCGGGCTCTGCAGAGTGGGTGTGGCTGCGTGGGTCCCAAAGGCGGGGGTGTTGAGGACAGAAGCTGCCGCCCAGCATGCCAGCCTTTCCAGAACGGAAGCCCAGGGGAGCTGTCCTCCTTCTTCCTGGCATGAGCTGAGGGCGGAGACACCCAGGATAGGGAGGGGGTTCCTCCTGGAGCAGGTGACCTTCTCTGGCCCACTTCGGAGAACAGAGTCCACCCAGCCCCCAAGCAGTAGGCTGAGGACGGAACCAGGCTGCAGGCCAGGTCTGGGGCTAGGGTCTTTCCGAGATCCCCTGGAAGGTTGGAGCCTTTAACCAACGGGCCTTCTGGGTGCCTTTTCAGCGACCTCTATGGATGGGGCCTCCCTACCAGGAAAGCCCTTTTTCCAGAAAGGCAGAGCACATGAGGGGAGCCGAGAGAAGGGAAGATGTGGGCAGGAGGGAATGGCTGAGGGGGCAGAGAGAGAACGCCAGAAGGGAGGGGAGGCAGCAGTGTGGGAGTTATGCAAGATCTCATCTAGCCCTCTCCAAAAACTTCTACGAGGCATGTAGCAACATCTCCACTTTGCAGATAAAGAAACCGAGCCCCAGAGAGGTAGACTCACTCGCCCAAGGCTGCAAGTGACAACGTCTGGATTCAAACCCATAACTGTGATTGCAAAGGCCACAGCTTCACTGCTCAGGATAATACAGAACTAGAAAGGCCCAGAGAAGAGGCAGAAAAGCAGCCACTCAGGGCAAGGCAGTGCGCACGGCCCCTTCTCTCAGCCCTTCGTCACACACCACCTGGGAGGAGAGGCAAGATCGCTGGGAGACAGGACGGAGGTACTCACGAGCAAGACCGAGCCAGTTGGCAGAGGCCACAGGCGGGTTTCCGCATCAGGTACATGGGCCACCCGTAGGCGGCCAGGGCGAAGAGCATGTAGTAGCAGACCTCTTTGTAGCGAAGCATCTCTTGCTAGAAGAGAGGAGACAGAGGGCGGTCACCTCCTGCCCTTCCTGCCTGCAGCCTCAGGGCCCAGCAGTTCCCCCAGGGTGGGAGCCTGCAGACCCACCCCCAGGCAGGGAGGTGTGGGCCCTGTGGAGGTGTGGGGCCCAGGCCTTAGAGGAGGGACACTACTCCAGGCGATAATTGCATTTCCCTAATTATCTCCATGCAACCAGGACACCAGTCCTCTGAGACCTGCCCTGTTGCTCCAGTCTCAGAATTAATGATTTGGGGTAGGAAAATTACTTGGTCGATTTCCTTGCCTGTTTTCCAGAGAAGGGAAGAGTTGAGGGGCATGAGTAGTCATCCCCCCACCTCACCAATCAGCCCTGAGAAGGGTCCTTGGTGCTGCAGAAACATAGCCCTGAGAGGCCCTGGCCCTCCAGCTGGGCGGGCTGTGTGGGCCTTGGGCCTTGGGCATCCTCGCTGGGCCCTGAGACCAGGCACCAAATCTCTGGCCCTCAGGTTGTCTGCAAACATCGGGAGCCTTCAGCTTGACTCAGCCAGCTGCAGGCTCTCAGGGCTCCGGGCAGGGGCTGCGTCTGTGCGAGACTAGGATCTCTCTGTGTGAGACTGGGATCTCTCTGTGGGAGATTGGGATCTCTGGGGAGAAGATGCCAGTTTGAAAGCCAGTGTGTCTGAGGCCCTGCAGCCACTGTTGACGCTGAGGTTATTGGCTGCTGGGGTGGAGGGAGGAAGAGGCGGGGGTGTCCCAGCAAAGTGCCTGCCAGCTTCCAGTCTTCCCTGAGTACCCCAGGCACCGGGAGAGGAAATTAGCCACCTTGTAAAAGTTAAAGAGGGTGATTAGTCACCTTGTGAAGTGAAATAGGTGGCACCTTAATCAGGGCCCTGAGGCCCATGGAAACATCCCCGGCCAGCCTGGCTGCTCTTCAGGAACAAGAGTGGGAAGTAATCATCCTCTCCCTGTCAGGAGCTCCCTGCAGCCCCGGGGGCGGGGCAGGCCCTGGCAGCCTCTGCCAGGTAGCAGGTGTGACCCTGGCACCTCAATGAGAGTTGCCTGATGGGAGTCAGAGCTGCCTGCCCTCCTGCTCCCTGTGAGGAGTGGGAGGGAGAGGGTGGTGAGAGCAGCCAGGGCAGGGCCTGGCTAGCAGAAATGTGCTGGTTTGGGGCACCCACTATGGATGTGGCTATTTTTAGAGAGGATACAAATGCTTGCTTTGTGGGGGGAGTAGGAGCAGATAGGGCAGATGGAGGCTTTTCTAAGGGACTGAGTATTGGGTTTCTTTTCTTCTTTTAAGAAAGAGTGCAGCCGGGGTGCAGGGGCACAATCATAGCTCACCGCAGCCCTGACCTCCTGGGCTCAAGCAATCTCCTACCTCAGTCTCCCAAGTAGCTGGGGTCACAGGCATGCGCCACCATGCTTGGCTATATTTTTGGGGGCAGGGGGTAGAGACGGGGTCTCACTATGTTGCCAAGGCTGGTCTCAAACTCCTGGCCTTAAGCAATCCTCCCACCTCGGCCTCCCAAAGTGCTGGGATTGCAGGTGCGAGATAGCACATGTGGCCTAAAGGACTGAGATTTCTAAGAGACGGAATTCTTTCCATCAGCATCCTGGCTGGCACCGTGGCTCTCCGGCACTGTGATGGGAATGGCTCGTGTCCTCCTAGCACAGCTCTGGTGGAAGGTGTGCCCAGTGTCATTTCACAGATGAGGGGCCTGCCGGAGGTTGCAGCAACCAGCATCAGAGCAGATGCCAAGGCAGGGCCTGTTTCTCCCGGCTGCCAGCCGTGGCTCCAGCCTGGGCTGTGCTGGGTGCTGGGTCGGGCTCTCTCACCGCTGCACTGGCACTGGCTCTTTCCCTGTAACATGCTGGATTTCTACTAAAGGCACTTGAGAAAAGCTTCCTCTACTAAAAAGCTTGGAAGTCAAGTTCTACGCCCGCTGCGTTTCATAACAGCAGCAGCAAAATCCTAGCAGCTCACCCTGGTGAAGCACTCTGTCATCTCAAGAGGCCAGGACCAAACACTTCTGAACTTGGTAAAGGAATTCAGGGGATTCGTGTGTAGAACCGGTGTGAGGTGGGTGGTTCTTGTGAAGGGCGTGATCTGAGCAGGGAGGCTCTCCAGAGAGCTGGGAGGGAGACCGGGCGGGGGCAATGTGGCTGGCACTGCGAGGACAGCTGGGAGGGGTTTGCTTAGGTCATTGTGGCAGAGAGGGAGGGATGCGGATGGGGTGGGTGGGGGGGAGCTATCTCTGACTCACCGAATTCTTGAGGTCGAGGTACTTGGTGTTTCTCGTCACTGGCATCCCAGACAGAAAGGCCAAGATGTCATTGTTTGCCTGTAAGACGGGCAGGTGAAGAGGGACAATGGCTGGCCCAGGCCTGGCTGCATGGCCGGGAAAGGGGGCCCAGGGCCTGGCATCCGCCTGCTTCCCAAAGGCCGAGAAGCCCAAAGGAGCATGCAGCTTCTAGTTCTTCCACGATTCAGCCACTTTTCCAAAATCCGAGGCTTTTTCATATTTCCGGATGCTCCCCTTCTACCCAGAACATCAAGCCCCTGAGGACGTTCCTGGCCCCTACTAGGAGGGGGAGGTATTTTTATGAGATGCTGAGAAATCCTAACTGGGGTTGGTATGTTGGTGGGGATGTGGAGGGGCGGAGTGGCCACACAGAAGGCTGGCTCTGGAGCTCACAGCGTCCACCAAGCCTGCGGTTAGAAGTCCTTCGAGGACCAGCCCCAGAGGCAGCCACACAGGGCCCGGAAAGTCCCTGGAGTAGTAGTCACGGAAAGCCTGGCTAAAGGACAAGCTCAGGAAGGCAGGGGGAGCCCATGGCAAAAGGTGGCCTCCAAGGTGCAAGAGGGCACATGGTGGCTGGAGAGCTGCGTGGGAGCGAGCCCTCCGCTGCAGGGGCCGCAGGGAAGGGACCCGAAAGGAGGGTGGTGTGGGGCGGTCACCTGGAGGAGGGGCTGGCAGGCTCACCTCGTCCAGCACGGCGTTGCGCTTGGCCCGCTGCCGCTGCCGGAGCAGCACTAGGCCAGCGATGATGTCGGACGGGACAATGTCCAGGTCCCGGAAGACTCAGCAAAGAGGTAGGCGATTTCTGAGTAGGCATCCTAGGAGGCCCAGGAAGGCGGGAGGCAGTGGCAGGGGAGCAGGAGACAGGACGAGAGGCCAGGAGTAAATCCCCCCGGGCTGGGAGGCTGCAGAAGCGTGTCTGCTTGGGGACCCCCAGGCAGGTTCTCCCGGCACCTCCGCAGCCCCCGCTGAGCCTGACCCTGAGGGTCTTGCCCAGGGCTCTGGCCTCCTAGACCTGGCAGTAGCCTCCCAGCCCCCTCCTCTGCTTGGAATTCCCGGGGTGCCCACTGTCTACCCAGAGCAGGTGCCAACTTGAGCCTCTCCTTTTTACTTTCCCAGACACTGGGATCAAGGCCGGCGGCTCCAGTCATTTCTCCTCTAGCCTTTCTCTCCAGCAGAGAAACCAAGCTAAGCTCCTGGCTCCCTCGACCCCACCAGCTGTGACCTTGGAGGTCCCTCTTCAGGCCTCTGTCAAGCCTGCCAGGTCTTAGACCCCCTCCCCCAGCTACCCACAGGCTGCTGGCTCAGTGACCCCCAAAATGTGCCCTAGAAGGGGGTGTTCTCGCTGGCCCAGTGGCCCCCCGAGGCTTCTCTCCAGGCCCTTGGCCTGAGGACAGCGCATGCCTGGGCCTCAGGGCAGGAGGCGAGCCCTGCTGGCTGGTGCACCTCAGTCTTCCCCTTCCCCGCCCCACATTGCAGCCTAGAGCCTCTTCCCTAACCTGTCAGGAGGCTGAGGTGGGGAACCACCACATGGCAATGAACTCTGTCTCACTGGGTCTCGCCCCTGAGTGTCTGGCACTTGTACGTGGATAAATCAAGGGCTGCCAACTCAAATGCCGAATGGAGCGAGACAGAGCCAGCTACTGCTTGGCTCCAGCTGACCGGCCCTGGGGAGAGGGCCCACTTCCCCAGATTCAGAAGTACAGGAGTTTATGGAGACGCCCTGATTTTTAAATGCTGGCGTCCAATTAAAATGTGTAAGCAACACAACACAGGCTGATCAAACTGTGCTTGGGACCGGACCTGGCCCCTGGGACCGTCAGTGCCTATCGGGACCCTTGCCCTGGGGCTCTGCTGTGAGGTGCTGCCTTTCCCCAGATGCTGACAACAGCGCCAGCTCTGCCCACACACCCGGAGAGGTGGGCGTGCCCGCCACACAGCAGCCCCGGCCTCCATCCGCCAGGGCCCGGCTCTCTGCCCTCTGCCTGGCCTGCCTGCGACCCAGAACCCTCAGACCACCCCAGAGAGACCCAAGGGGGTGCTCCCCCACCCACCAGGAAACCTCGGGGGCTCTTCTTCCACTGGATTACTCACTCTACGGCTCACCAGGGGACGCTGGTGGGCAGGAGCCACTCGAGGCTTCCCGGTGGCTTCCATGGAAGGCACTTTGCTGTCTGCCTCAGGGAGGAGTGGTCTCCTGACCTCACTGGCTCTGCTACTAACTAGCTGTGGGACGCTGAGCAAGTCACTCCACCTCTCTGGGCCTCAGCTGCCTGATCTGTAAAACGAGGGGTGGGACTGGATGATCTCTAAAGTCCCTGCACACTGTGGGGTGCTCCTGGAGGACCCCAGGGCCTGCCCCCTTCCCTCCCCTTGGGGGCCGCCCCAGCTGGCCGTCGTCCTTCTGCAAGTGCCCTGGCTAGGTCTGGCCCTCTGGCTACTTTTCTGAGCTCCTAGGTGTTGAAGGCTGACTATGTGCCCCCATCTGGGACCGTGCTAAGTGCCTATTGGCTTTGCCAGGTCTTCCTGATTAATCTGCTGCTGGTGAAACGCTAGTTTTCTTTGTCTTAAGGTCACCCTGACTTTGAGTATTTCTTCTCCTATACTAGAGTATAAGTTCCAAGGGCTTTGATACAAAGTCTTCACAGCTTTCTGTTCCCTTGACAAAGCGAGTGGACGCTGTCTTGCATGCGGGAGCCAGTGAGTCAGTGAATAACAGGCCCCTGTGTGAGCAGGCCGTATTTGCTCATGCTGGAAACCCAGCTCCTTCCCACCAGCCCTGCCCCATCCCACTTTGCCAAAGGAGCAGACGGCCCCCAAATCACCTGACCACAGGATGTGAGCCAGAGGGGGAGCGACCTCCCAGTACTTACTGACTGGGAGTCTTTCGTCCGTGTGCAGCAGAGGAACACTTTGAGCCGGCGTGACCAGCTGGTGGCCTGACCCTCCTCTAAGCGGTGCCTGCAAAGCGGGAGAGGCGGTATGTGTGAGGTCAGAGGGCTGGACCAGATGTTATGGAAACAGGGCAGCCTGTTCCCAGGACCTACCAAAGGGTTCCCACAGGGGGATCTGGGGAAAACAGGGCCCAGGCCCTTCTGAAGCTGGTGGCCAGTGGCCTGGCTGCTGGCTAGCAGGGGCACTCCCTGACAGACTCCTACTAGGCTAGGATGGTGTGTGCTGTTGGCCAAGGGTGAGTGGATGGAAGAGGGAGGTGGGGGGAGCGGTGGAGAGGCTCCTTGGCTTGTGGAAGACTGACCCCGGCAGGCTCTGGGGCTTCAGAGCCGAGAGCCTAAAGTGGGGTACCCTGCAGCTCAGAGTCCAAAGGCTCAAACCCTGGGAGAGGCCAGCGGGGTGTTGGGCCTCTCTGTCATCTCTTTCTAAGGCCTGGAACAGACCTTCCAGAAAGACCTGCTTTTCCCCCAGAAAGGATTTCAGACACCTATATACTTACATACTCTACTTACAGGAAATTGATGGGGCTAAATGAGGCTCTGCATTTCCCAGTTCCTTAGATCTGATACCTAGGTGGGGAGAGGGCTCTACCCCTCCCCAACATGGTCTATTCTCTGTCTATTATCACCCCCAACCCCATCCCCCAGTGGGTCTGGCTGCTCGGATGGAGAATCGGGGTCTCCAGGAGTCTGCCCAAATTCTGAGCAATGGGCCAGTGATTCACAGAGGTTCCTCCCGGGCTGGATGTCTGGAGTCAGTGTGTTTGAGCATCAAGATAACAGATCCAACATCAAAAGTGCAGACCTCCAAACCGAGCAAGAAGGGGCTGGCTTGCTTTTGTGCCACGTGCTGGCTCCTTAAAAGCCTGATTGATGCTGGGTGGTCAGGAGAGGAAGGCAAGGGTGACCCTCAGATGCATTCAAGGCACTTAACACCCATCAGGAGTGACAGGCCGGGCCCTTTGTGAGCCTCCTGGCTCTTCCCCGTGTCTAAGGACTGCTTCCCGCTCTCCAACCCTGGCTCCCTAAGGCAGATGGCCACGAGGAGGAGGGCAACAGGGTCTTCCCAGGGCTGCAGGAAGAGGGTAGGGAAGGGTGCAGGGACTTGCTGCTTTGGGGACCTGCTGGCTCTTAGGGACTTGGGCAGCTGTACATTCTAAGACAGTGTCCCACCTTCCAGGGGCCTGATCAAGGGACAGTGTGCTGGCCAAGCAGGGTTCCCAGAGCACTGTGGGATGGGTGGTGGTGGCCAGCCGGGCTGGGAGGGAAAATGGGCTCTGGGGACTTGGCACCAAGACCTGACATTTTGGGCTGGGAGGTGGCCAGAGTAGGCACGGGTGTGGCTCTCGCTGCAGTGCTGAGCTGACGTGGAAGGTCCACGGGAAGCTGAACATAGCAGCGCAGGAGCGTGGGATGGGAAGAACTCCTGCCGGGCACGGGGCCAAGGCAGCCTGCTCCCCAGGTGAGGGTGCTTGAGCCAGCTACTCCGGGCTGCAGGTGTGGTGCCAGTTCTGCACCCCAGCAGCGTGACCCGGGGCAGGTGACCCACCCTCTCTGAGACTTGGATTCTTCATCTGTAGAATGGTCTCACAACCATGCTTCAGCTCACAAAGGGATTAAATGGATGAACTACATAAAGGGTTCAGCATGGGGAGCTCCTTACATGATGCACCGTAGAAGCCCCATTCGCAGGAGGTACTGGGGCCCACCCTGGAAGCCCTCCTCTTTTTCTTTCAACACTGCCTGGATGCCCTCCCTCATTTTGCCTGCCATGGCACACCTTCCCCCATCTTTAAAACACCATGCAAAATTCACCCCCCTCTAGGAAGCTTTCCTTGACTAACCTCTTCCAATCTCTGAATTCTAGAGGCAGCCTAGCCTAGTGTTAATAGTTAGTTAAGTGGCTGGGCATGGTGGCTCATGCCTGTAATCCCAGCACTTTGAGAGGCTGAGGCAGGAGGATCACAGGGTTAGGAGTTCAAGACCAGCCTGACCAACATGGTGAAACCCTGTCTCTACCAAAAATACAAATTAGCCAGGTATGGTGGCACATGCCTGTAATCCCAGCTACTCAGGGGGCTGAGGCAGGAGGACTGCTTGAACCCAGGAGGTGAAGGTTGCAGTGAGCCGAGATCATGCCACTGCACTCCAGCCTGGGAAACAGAGCGAGACTCTTGTCTCAAAAAAAAAAAAAAATAGTTAAGCAAGGGCTGCAAAGCCAGACTGCCTGAGCTAGTTCCCAGCCTCACCATTTTCTAGCTGTGTAACTTCAGGCAAGTCCCATAATCTCTCTGTACCTCAGTTTTTCCACCCGTATTATGGGGAAGACGACGGCTGCCTGGTGGAGTTGTAACTCACTATACGCAATGCTTGCCTTCGCTGCCATTAGCATTGTTATTACCAGCACTGACAGTGAGGACAGTAGCTACTATTTACTGAGCACTTAGTGTGAGCACTGCTCTGCAGGTATTATCTCAGTTAAATCTCACAACAACATCATGAGACAAGAACTGTTATTATTCCCACTTTATAGACAAGGAAACAGGCAGGGGGGAGGTTAAGCCCTTTGACTAGTACCCACGGCGCACACGAGGTTGGCCTGCAGTCTGGGAGGCCTGGGGGCAACCTCCTGGAGAAATGTAGACCTCTGCCCACCAGTCAGCAAAGCCCACCGGGGGCTGCCCGCCCACCCCTGGGCTGCCCGCCCACCCTGCCGACTGACCGCAGGTTGTAGGTCCGAAGGTTACGCTGCCGCCTCTTGGTGGCTCTCAGCTTGACAAAGGTGCGGCCCGTGGGGTCGAAGACACAGAGGACGGTGATGCACACGCTGAGGATGACTACCGAGTTGCAGACAACCATCCCTGCGGGCAGCAGTGGGGGGTAGTAGGTAGAGGCGCTGGGGACACCTCACTGCCGCACCCGCTCTGAAGAAAGGGACGCTGGAGCCTCCCTCCCTGCAAATGCTTCTGGGGACAAAGCCAGATTCCAAAGCCCCTGGTCCCAGCCTCTGGCCACATACGTGGCCACCCTCTTGCCCACCCACAACTCCAAGGGCCACTCTTGGCTCAGAGCAAGCGGCTCTGTGGGTTTCCGAGGAGGTGTTGAGGAGCCTCGACTTAAACTAGGCAGCTCTGTGCCTGCTGCAGCCCACCCCAGACCAGAGTCCCCTAAGGGTGGCTGGCAGGCCTCAAGGGTGAGGGAAGCTGCCTCAGCCAGCCAACCTGCTTGTGCCCTGACAGAAGCCATTTCCCTCCAGCAATGCCCAAGCTTCTTCCTCTCTAAACTGATTCCCGTCCCCTGTGCCCCTGGGGCTGCTGAGGCTCCAGCAGGCCTCGCCCAGACATACCGAGGGTGACATTCTTGGCAGTGAGGTCGTTGCAGGAGTTGTAGTACTGAGTGAGCCACACGATGCCACGATGGCGTAGATGAACTCGATCACCAGGATGGCTGCAAGGAGAGCAGGCCTGGCTGAAGGATGGCCGCCACATGCCCACCAGGGAAGGGCCTGGCCTCTCCTATCACAGAGCCTTCAACCAGCTCAGTAGCAAAGTCAGAGGCAGTGGGCCAGCCAGCAGCACACCCCCCACCTCTGCCTGCCAGGCCCCAAGGCTGTCCTGTCACCATTTGGCCCTGTTGCAGGGGCCCGACCCTTGCAATGTGCCCACCACTTGTCCTAGCTTCTGTGCCCTCAGGTCCCAGGGCCTCCCTGAGAAGGTGGCTGAAAAGGTGGGTGATAAAGAGGCATTTCCTCATCTTTTTTTTTTCTTTTTGAGTTTTGCTCTTGTTCATTGCCCAGGCTGGAGTGCAATGGTGAGATCTCAACTCACTGCAAACCTCCACCTCCCGGGTTCAAGCGATTCTCCTGCCTCAGCCTCCCAAGTGGCTGGGATTACAGGCACATGCCACCAATTCCAGCTAATTTTTGTATTTTTAGTAGAGACAGGGTTTCACTATATTGGCCAGCTGGTCTCGAACTCCTGACCTCAAGTGATCCGCCCACCTCGGCCTCCCAAAGTGCTGGGATTACAGGCATGAGCCACCACGCCGGCCCATTTCCTTATTCTTTCAGGATTTCAGAATGATGTGTCCAAACTCTGGAATGAGACACATCTTAGGCAAGTCACCTAATCTCTCTCTGGGCCTCCATTTCCTCATCTGCAAAATGGGAGTGACAACATCTATGTTGTAAGACTACGCAAAAGTTAGATGACAGCGTGCTCACTTTATGGAAACTCTTTCCCAGCAAGAAGCCCCTGGAACCTGATGGAGGAGAGGGGGAAGGGCCCAGTGGCCGGTCTGCCCAAGATCTGCATCCAGTTCAGGCCCCTCAGTGCTCAGAGCCCAGGGCCGAGACTGGAGGGGGTGGAGTACGGAGTGGTGGCCGAGGAGGAGACTGCCTGGCCTCACCGGGGCGGCATGGGAAGCCCCAGCCCCACAGGCAGCAGCGTGGCAACTCAGAGACCAGACTTTGAGCCAGACAGCTTGTGTTCAAATCCCATCTCTGACATTTACACGCTTACTAGTTGTGTGACCTTGAGGGGGCTAGGCCTGGGCCCCAGTTTCCTCATCTCTAAAAGGAGACCAATAACACCTGCTCCGTGTGAGTTAACACAGGAAAAAGGGCTCAGCACAGTGCACAGAAGCACAAGAGGTGTTCACTAGGAACGACCAGAAGAAGGGGGCTGCAACCTGAGTCCAGGAAGAGGACACAGGCTGGTCCTCTGGGGGAGCTGGCCCAGACCCCTGAGGGGGTTCCCAGGAAGTGGCGAGCCTGTATGGAAAAGGATCACAGGGAAGACGTGCTCTGAAGAGATGCACATGGTTTAGGATAGGGGTCAGCAGTCTTTTTCTGTAAAGGGCCAAAGAGCAAATGCCTTGGACTCTGGGAGTCCTACAGTGTCTGTAGTAACTAGTCAACTCGGCTGTTGTAGGGGCAAGGCAGCTGGAGACAATACCTAACTGAATGGATATGTTCCAGTAAAACCTTTTTGTTTTTAGACTGAGTCTTGCTGTCTCGCCCAGGCTGCAGCACAGTGGCACGATCTTGGCTCACTGCAACCTCCACCTCCTGGGTTCAAGCGATTCTCCTGCCTCAGCCTCCCAAGTAGCTGTGATTACAGGCACGTACTATCATGCCTGGCTAATTTTTGTATTTTTAGTAGAGACGGGGTTTCCCCATGTTGGCCAGGCTGGTCTTGAACTCCTGACCTTGTGATCCACCCGACGTGGCCTCAAAGTGCTGGGATTACAGGCGTGAGCCACCCAACATTCGGCCTAAAACCTTACTTATAAACACATACAGCAGGCTGGATTTGGCCCTCAGGCTGCAGTTTGCTGGCCCCTCGTCTAGAATGTAAGCCATAGAAGGCCTTAGTTCACTGGTGTACCCCAGTGCTAACACAGAGCCTGGCTCATAGCATGTGCCCAGTAAATCCTGGCTGAATGAATGGAGAGGCGGAGTTGTCTGGGGCAGCACCCCATGGTGGGTGGCCCTTACCCCAGGCGCACGTAGAGCACGTACTGCATGGAGTCCGCGGGGCTCCGTGTAGAGGATGCCCCCACGCATGCTCAGCCAGATGATGGCCATCTCAGCGATCATGCAGCTCAGCAGGATGCCCAGGTAGCCTCGGCCGTGGTCCACCAAGTTCAGGGAGCAGGCCTCGTGGGGGCTGTAGACCAGGCCGAAGAGCACCACGGACAGGATCACAAACCTGTCAAGGGAAAGACCGTGTGAGCAAGGCCGGGTGGCCCCCACACCTCAAGATGTCCCTAGCAGGCAGGCCCTTCCCTAGCCCGGATTCAGTGGAAGGAGAGGTGGCAGCAGGTACCTCCTCCTAAGACCATTGTCCACCTGGCACTGAATGCCTAGCAGGGCGTGGGTGGCCAGAGACTCAGGGTCAGCCCTGGGGAGACAGTGGCAGCGACTCCACTCAGTGCCGGGGTCAGGTCCAGCAATGGTAGCAGGGGTCTGAGCTCCATGTGGGTACTGCCCTAAGGGGCTCAATGTTTCAGGCACCTCGTCCGGGCAGCTGGGAGCATGACAGGGTCAGGACTTGGGCCCAAGCAGGGAGGAACAAATGGCCAGAAAGCTTCCTTCCAGGACTTTCCCCCAAACCCAGGACTGTGGCCCCAGGCCTGGGGACTCACCACGTGGTGTGCAGGAGGAAGAGGAAGATGGCCGGCAGGACGAGGTCATCGCTGCCCACAGACCAGCGCCGCCGGAACACCACGATCCCCGGGCATGGCTGGTGGCTCTGCAGAGGCTCAGCGGGCCTGGCGCTCACCTCCTGCAAGAAAGCAGAGGACCCTGTGGCTGCCTGGGGAGGTGGCGCACCCAGGGCCACTGCATTCCTGGGCCACTGGATCAGTCCCTTCTGTGGCCGGCAGCACAGGCATTTTTGGAGCTGGCCACTGGAAGTGCTGACCCATGTCCGGGCAGGAGCCCACACAAAGGACCTTAGCAGCAGGACACAGACTTCAGCCTTCCGCCCAGGGCCTCTCCTGTCCCCCGAGACTGGCATTGGCCCCTAGGGATCGGTTTCAACCTGGGGTTACCCCGGTTGTCACTGTCCAGCTCTATTAAAGACCTAGGCTCACCCCCTGTTTCCTCCTACATGGGATTGGGACCCTCAGCCCAGCCCTCAAGCCCTATGATCTTTAGACCCGACCCAGTGCACACTGTCCTTGGAGTCAAGGGAGGCTGCTTCCCAGACCAAGAACAAGCCTGCCCAACAGCACAAAGCTTGGTGAAGCCAGAAAAAGGCTGAAGGCCTTGGGAAGGTGGGGGCAAGGGACCGTGTATGGTTGGACTCACAAACACAGAGGATGAGGACTGCCTGGCATACAGCAGGTGCTCAATAAGTATTTTTTTTCTTTTTTTTTTTGAGACAGAGGAGTGCAATGGCACGATCTCAGCTCACTGCAACCTCCGCCTCCCAGGTTCATGTGATTCTCCTGCCTCTGCCTCCCGAGCAGCTGAAATGACAGGCATGCGCCACCACGCCAGGCTAATTTTGTGCTTTTAGTAGAGATGGGATTTCTCTATGTTGGTCAGGCTGGTCTCGAACTCCCAACCTCAGGTGATCCACCTGCATTGCCTCCCCAAAGTGCTGGGATTACAGGCATGAGCCACCGCGCCCGGCCGTAAGTATTTCTTGAATCAGGTTCTCAGTTTCTTGCTCTGCTGGAAGTCAAGAGCATGCTCTATGACTTGGTTTTGGAACCCATCCAACAGAAGTCCCCACCACAGCCATGACTCCAGGGAGGGAAGGGCATGGTTGAGGTGCAAGGTCAGGAGTAGGGCTTGGGACACCTTCCACCCCACACTGCTGGAAGGATGGGGTGAGCCCTGCAGGGTAACCCCCCTCCTGGCAACAATACCTCCCAAGCCCACCCTGAGCCGTGCAGCTTTTACAGCTGGATTTCCAACTCTCTGAAGTAGCTGAATTCAAGTCAGCCCCAAGCAAGCTCAGGGAGGAGTGCCCAGGAACTCAGGGCCCCCACTCCTCAGCACCCAGAGAGAAGGGAAGCAGCACGGGCGGGAGGTGACCCCACAGGGAGTTTGGTTCCCAGAGATACCCATAAAGGGCTCCAGGGTAGCCCTGCACTAAACTGTGCAGAGGGAGCCCTGCTGCAGGGGGTTGGCCACCAAGTTGGTGGACAGATGCCCCCCCAGGCCAGTAGAGGCTTACATGGCACCTGGTCCGGGGCAGGTGGCAGATCCTCCTCTCCCCCAGTGACGGCTCCGGGGAAAATGTGTGTCCAAGGAGCCCGGCATCATTCGGGGAAGGAAGCAGCCAAGTCTTCCCCGGCCAGTGGGCATAGCCCTCGGGGTGGGCGAGAGGGCGTGGGGCCGGGTGGCCAGCCCACATGTCCGCCCAGCCCGCCTCCCTATCCCCGCTGCAGCCACTTGGCAAGCTGTGGCCCGGCGCGGGCTGGCGGGCTAGCCTGCCGGGGTCGTGCCTACTCCTCCCCCCACCCTCAGGAAGTGACATCATCCCACTCTCTCCAAGGAGGAGTCGGAGCTCAGCTTCTGGGAAGCGGGGAGAAGGGTGGAGAGTGAGGGAGCGTGGT
Source organism: Ateles fusciceps (assembly GCA_036589455.1). Taxonomy (NCBI): domain Eukaryota; kingdom Metazoa; phylum Chordata; class Mammalia; order Primates; family Atelidae; genus Ateles; species Ateles fusciceps. The sequence continues at coordinate 22,750,722 of JAZHEH010000681.1, read as the reverse complement.
GGTGGGGTGGCTGGGCTTGGGGGGGCCTGTGGACTGCAGGGGGCTGGGGCTCCAGCAATGCCTGTGACATGTGGCTGACAGCACCAGCTTCAGATTAGCGTTGGACAAGATAGGACAGGAGTGGGCTGGGGCACCGCGGGTGGCACTGGGCTGGGCCAGAACAGAGCTGCCAACAGCTGGTATTGCCGCCCCTCCCCCTCTCCAGGTGGCTCACAGAGGGTAAGGTGCAGCGCAGGGTCGGGCTCAGGGGGCTGTCGGGCTGCCGGGAGCCCCCTCACATGAATGGAATGAAATGAAATGGAATGGAATGAATCTAGAGGTGGGGAGGCAGCACGCCCCCGCAGGTGCTGTAGCTCCGCATCCTGCTCTGATCTGGTCAGACCGGAGGAGGAGGGAGCAGCGCTATCCCAGAGACCGGCTGGCAGGCGAGTGTCCAGCCCTACCCAGCCTGCACCCAGCCTGCCCCCTGCCCTGCCCCTGTCAGCACCCCAGAATACCTCCTTCTCAGGTCCACCCCGTGGACGGCCCCTCCCCCGTCACCCTGGGAGGCCCCTCCTCTTTGCTGCCACCCTTGGCATCACAGAGCCCAGGGCAGCTAACACTCCTCCAGCTCACACACCATCCACCCAGCACACCACACTCACAGAGCCCAGGGCAGCTAACACTCCTGCAGCGCACACACCATCCACCCAGCACACCACACTCACAGAGCCCAGGGCAGCTAACACTCCTGCAGCGCACACACCATCCACCCAGCACACCACACTCACAGAGCCCAGGGTAGCTAACACTCCTCCAGCTCACACACCATCCACCCAGCACACCACACTCACAGAGCCCAGGGCAGCTAACACTCCTGCAGCTCACACACCATCCACCCAGCACACCACACTCACAGAGCCCAGGGTAGCTAACACTCCTGCAGCTCACACACCATCCACCCAGCACACCACACTCACAGAGCCCAGGGTAGCTAACACTCCTGCAGCTCACACACCATCCACCCAGCACACCACACTCACTCTGCACTCCCCCTCCTCTGCCCAAACCATGCCTGCTCGCCCCAGCTCTCAGGCTGGAAGGAGGGAGCCGAACCTGGCACTGGGCCCTGCAGAGGTGGCTGCAGGACTGTCAAGACGCTGGAGGGATATAACCAGTGGTCACCACTGCACCCAGCTCAAGGTGACTAGCCTGAGGCCAACTGCCATGGTCAACACTGGTGCCTACCTACAGCACGTGGCAGGACTCCTGGGGGCCGACCCTGCTGGGTCCCCGGTGACAGGCCTGCACCCGTGGCAAGCCCACCACCATAGAATCCGAGGCACAGAGGTTGGGATTCAACTGCCAGGCTGGCTGGTTTTGAGCCTGGGCTCTACCACATACCCATTGTGTGACTTGTGAGTTGTGCCTCAGTTTCCTCAACTGTAAAATGTCAATTTGTAAAATGTTGATTATCCCTACCTCCTAAAGTCCTGGTGAGAATTACGTGAGAGAAGATCTGCAGAGGCCCCAGCTGTCTTAGCTGGGGCGGGTGAGGCAGAGGGAGTGTGGGGAAAACCTTTCGGGACCAGCCGCCCCTCCCGCCTGGGCTGGTGGATTCTGCAGCTGGTCACCAACAGGTCAAGGTCTGGGGTGGGGGTGGCAGGGCCTGTGCAGCAGGGGCGTTGGGGGTGGGCCACACCACTCTACAGGCCAGTTCATACATCTCTCCGGGCTGCTATTTTTAAGGGCCTGAATGGCAGCCTTTCTCTAGAGACCCCAGCCCATCACAATAAGGGCCTGTTCCCCTGCTGGGGATGTGATTTCATCTGGAGGAAATGTCTCAGGAGGGGGGAGGAGCAGAGGCTATTTCCTGGTCTGGGGCTGCCACAAAGCACCTCTTCTGGCTGTCTTCCCCCTGGGGCACAGGGTCCTGCCCTCTCACAGCCACAGTGGGGCACGGGTGGGTGCTGCCTGTCCTTCCTATCCCACACCAGTGGGGCTTCCAGGTTAGGCACAGCACACTTTCCAGCAGGGGGCACGCATTGCTGGGGGCTCCTCCTGCCTCTGGTTGGGCCCCCAGCACAGGCAAGTGTGAACGGGGTGCCAGGACCCCTCTCACATGGATGGAATGACTTCAGCAGCCTGAGGAAGCCTCGTTCCTCCCCACCCCACACAGCCCAATTTCCCTGCTGGTGATTCAGGCCCCTGGACTGAGTATTAACCCTTCTGGGAGTTCCTCTTTCTAAAAATGCAAACTCTTTTTAAAAATGCACATGTTGCCCCCTACTTTAAAACCCTTCCTGGCCCCCCATGGCCTGCAGGACAAAGTCCAAGCCCCTCGGGCAGCTAAAGGCCTCAGTTACCCTGAAGGACAGCACAGGCCTCGCCCTCTCTGAATCCATGCATTCCTTTATCCCCTGAGCAGAAAGGGATCCTGGTTCAGACAGACTCCAGCACAGAGCCCACCCTCGGTTGACCAGTCCTTCTGGCTGGGGAGGCTCTCCAGTGCCTTCTTACACTGCCACACCCTTCTTTCTTGACACCCCCTAAACCTGCTGCTCCCCAGACACATATCACCGGAAGGGTCCATGTTTTGCTTACTCCAGTTCTGACAAGTGAAATTCGACTCATCTCTCTAAGTCAGCTAAAAGTCGCTTCCTCTCTGAAGCCCTCCCTGATATCCTCCCTGTACCCCACTCTCCTCCTGGGAAACAGGCTGCTCTCTTATGGGAGTGCTGGACCCCTTCCCCCAGTGTGGCCCTGGTCTCACTGTGTTACAGTTAACCTGCTGACTCCTTGCTGCCCATCCCCGTCCCAGCTCAACAGAGAGTCCCTGGGGCCCGGGTCTCACACCACCTATGGTCACACCTCCGGGTACCAGCTGCAGTGCCTGGCTCCAGCCCCTCAGCCCCACCCCATGGCCTCCTCGGCACAGCTCCCCCTCCCAGTCACAGCTCCCCTCCCAGTCACAAGGGCTGAAACAGTGGCTCCTTCCCCCTCTGAGCTCACACCCTTCCCTCTGGGGAAACGTCCCTCCCTTCCTGACTGCCAGGCTGGGCTCCCACCCCAGGGCCTTCCCTGACAGCTCAAGGAGAACCCTCTCCCCCATCCTCTGGCTGGATGAACTGCTCTGGGGCCTCAGTTTCTTCTTTTATAAAATGGGGTTAACAACACCCCTCTCAAGGCTGTGGTCAAAATGGACTGGGGTGATGTCACTACAGGGGCCCTGCACAGGCCCGGCACACCCCAAGGATCTGCTGGTGACTGCTGCTGCATTAGCAGACACTGGGGGTCTTTGTGGGGACCTCCTGTAATGTGACCTGTGCCTGGGTGCTGGGTCTGGAAGGTGCTGCTGGTGCCCAGCTGGTCGGAAAGGGCTGGAGCAAGCAAACAGAAGCCCTGACCCAGGAGCCTGCCCCCACTGTGAGCGCTCCGGTGCTGCTGGTAAACACCCTAGGCTGGGCCTCGACCCTTCATCCCAAGGTACCCTGTGGGCTTGACCCTGGGAGCAGGTTTTAGGGAGCAGAGCCCCTTGCAAGCAGGATTCCCAGCAGACGGAACTCCAAGAGCTCCTGGGGGAGGGAAGAAGGTGCTGGCTCAGCCCTCTGGAGTGTCCACAGGGCACTGGACAATGAGCTTGGGAACCCCAGCCAGAGCCACCTCTAGCCCATGAGATTTCCCACCTGGCCAGAGATGGCCTTGGTCATTGGCCTGGGGATGGGATGGAGGTCAAGCCTGAAGGAGGGGATGACAGCCAGGTCCAGCCATGGGGACCCATCTGACATTAGCTGAGCACCTTCTGTGTCCCAAGTCCTAGACGAACTGCCTTCAGTCCTCACAGCAGTAATGCAGGGTGGCAGTGTCGCTCTCATTCCTCAGAGTGCGTGAGGGGTGATTAAGAGCCTACACTCTTAAAAGCAGGCTATATCTGAGTCTTGGCTCTCACAAGACTTGGACAAGTTACTTCACCTCTCTGTGCTTCAGTCTCCTCACCTCTAAACCAGGGATAAGAGGATTACCTACCTCCAAATTATCAGGAGGGTTAGATCAGTCAACACTTCAAACAGCGCCTGTCATCTAGTAAGTGCTCAGCAGACGCTGCCATTATTATTACTACTGAAGAACGCAGAGACAGATGCAGAGACTGCCTGACACCACCCGGGGGATCCAGAGGCCGGGCAGGCCCGAGGCGCAGGTCATTCCTGCTGCCATCCAAAGCCCACACCTAACAAAGGTCAGAGTTAAAAGGGATCTCAGGACAGTCCCACTGTCCCCTTTATGGGTGAGGAACCTGAGGTTCAGAAAGAACCCAGAGGCCCCAGCTCTTCCCCACGATGTCCATCCCTGCAGTGTCACCGCCGGGGGCTGGACACACAGCCTGAGCCCCCAAGCCAGCCCACTCCCTTCTACCTCACTCCATACCCAACTCAAACTCCCCCAGTGACACTAGCATTAACAGCGTGTCACCCCAGGGAGCCTGGCTGAGATCCTCTCTTTCAGGCTCTTGGAGATGCCTAACCCTCCTCAGAAGCCAGCAAAATCGCAGGAGCTCCCTCGCTGGAGATAAATCTGCAGGGAGGCATCAACCATGTGCCTACTTCAGTCACCTGGGGCTGGCTCTCCTGCCCGCAGCAGGTGAGTCCCCTGTTGCTCTGCAGCAGCTGTGGTGTGGGAGACTCTCAGATCCAGAGAACCACCTTCCCTGGGCCCCCATTTTACTCCTGCCTGCTGGGGCTGGTGAGGGGGACCAGGTCCAGCCACACCCTAGAGCTGCCTAGTGCTGGACCAAGAGCAGCGTCCCCAGGACAGAAAGTCCCGACCCCTCTAGGCCCCAGTAAATCAAAATAGAGGGCCCGGGAGGATGAATCCATTGCACACGCGTGAGGCATTCACGGTTGCTATATGTAAAACTATCACCAGCCAGGCATGGTGGCTCAGGTTTGTAATCCCAGCACTTTGGAAGCCTGAGGCGGGCAGATCACAAGGTCAGGAGTTCGAGACCAGCCTGATCAACATGGTGAAACCCCATCTTTACTAAAAATACAAAAATTAGCCAGGTGTGGTGCTGCGCGCCCGTAATCCCAGCTACTCAGGAGGCTGAGGCAGGAAAATCACTTGAACCTGGGAGGCGGAGGTTGCAGTGAGCCGAGAGTGTGCCACTGCACTCCAGCCTGGGCGACAGAGCAAGACTCCGTCTCAAAAATAATAATAAAAAAATAAAACTATCACTGGACACCACACTTCTTGGTGGCCAAAGTAAATGGGGAAAACCGGAAGTTTGTAAGGGCTCTTTTTAGCTCTGCAGGGTTTTCTGACCCTTGGTATCGTGAAAAAGAGAGCCCAGGACTCCCATTTCCATGATGAATGGGATTCCCGTGTGAAAGGGCTTTGAAACTGGAAGATGCTCCAAAATAGTTAGAGAAACTGATGCCTGCCGCCTGGTAGGCCCTCGTGGTCCATCTGATTCTGAGTGTAACTGTGTTGGGTACTGGAGCTTATCTGGCATGGGGGTGGGCATCTGATCTGGGGACTTAGCACTGTGAAGCTGGGCCCCCTGGCAGCCTGCCAGGCACTGGTGGCATCCCCCTAGCAGAGGCGCTGTGTTCAGAGGCTCTACCCAAGCTAGGGCAGGCTCACCAGCAGGTCGCTGTCTGCCCTCGCTGGGCTGGCAGACAGGTCCTGCTCTCTTTAGCAAAGGCTTTGGTGGTGGTGAGATTCCAGCTGTTGGCTCTGCAGCTGCGGGCCTGTGGTAGCGAGTTAACCTCTCTGCACTGGCTCACCAGGCTGACAGAGGACAGCAGAGGGAGGGGGATCAACACCTAATAACTGGAACCGTTTTACAAAACTACAAGGTGGCTCCAGGGTCCTAGGTGATGACTGGGACAGAATGAGCTCAGCCCACCTGTAAGTCGGGGACTGGGCTGCTTCAGTTCTCCTAACATTTACGAATTGCCAACAAGGTCTTGGCGCACGCCTATGCCCTTTATAAACACAAACTCATCTAGTCCTCATAACAGCTCTGTGAGGTAGGTACTACCTTTCACCTTATTCGACAGATAAGCTGAAGTGACTTGCCCACAGCCACACAGCCTAGGTCCAGAACCCAGGTCTTCTGTGTGCTGCTTCTGAGAAGCAGTATTCAGCTAAACGCCTGTTTCTGAAGTCAAAAGCTGGCTCTAAACCTCTTCTTGCAGGCTGAGAATACTTCTGGGTCTTCATCTGGCTTCAGACTCACAATCACGTGGGAGAGCATGGGACCCATTCTGCAGATGAGGAAAACTGAGCCCAGGGGAATTCCATAGAGCAGGCTGCAGAGTCAGGAGAGAGTACAGCAGGAGAAACACTATGTGCCATCCAACTCCAGCCTCATCAGGTCGCAGGGGTATTACCCCAGCTTTACAGATGAAGAAACCGAGGCTCCGAGAGGCAAAATGATTTGCCCAAGATCCTCCATGAGGACGTCGCAGCGCTGGGATTTCAAGCAGCCTCCTTGAATTACTTACAAGAAAAAACCCTCTCTGTGTGTCAGTCTGACTCCTTATCCTCACAAACATAGAGTCAGAAAGACCCACATGTCCCACCCAGGGCTCTGGGGCCTGCGGAACCTTCCCCTTCTTACCAGTGGCCGAGCGGCTGGCTTCCGAAGCTCAGGAGGGGGAAGGTGACAAGGGAGACGACAGAGAGAGAGCACGTGTGGGCTGGGGGCCGCATGCGCCACCAGCCTGTACCCGGGTGTGTGCAACCCAAGTTAGGGGCCTGAAAGCTGTCGCTTTTCACACATCAGCTGTGCTGGAGCAGAAGGCAGAGCGGAGCCTGCCCAGGGCTAGGGCCGGATTTCAGCATGAGATAGGTCCTCACATGCCCAGGCCTAGGGATGAAAACAGTGTGCCTGGCGTAGCCGGGGGCAGGAGTGGGAGGCCACTGACATTTGTCTCCTCCTACCTGCCGCCCAGGGTCTTGGACTAACAAACACCTTTCCCACTCTACCCGAGGACAGCCTGGAAGGACCAGGGGAGGCGCCTCCTCCACCCCTCGCCACGTGCCAGTCACATAACCGTCCTCACCACAACCCCAGGGGTAGGTCGAGCTGTTTGAATGTCATGGATGGGGAAACTGAGGCTCCAAGAGTTTAAAGAACCTGGAGAGTGAGTGGCTGAGTCAGGCTCTGAAGTCAGCTCTATCTGCTGTGTTCTCTCTGTACCCTCTTTGGGCTTCTTGGTCAGAGACCCCTCCCTATAAAACAGCAGTCAGGGGAGCTGGGCACAGAGTTCAGGGAGGAGGACGAAAGAGAAGCCCAACGACTTGGGGGGCAATGCAGCCTGGGCTGGACCCACAAATACTTCCAACAATTATTCAATCGTGTTTATTTAAAAACAAACTTATATAGCATTTGCTACATGCCGGCTACTTTAACAAGTAGTTCACAGAGATTACCTCCTTAATGCAATCCTTTTAACAACCTCTTATGCCCTGTGTTACGATGAAGAAACGGAGGCCCAGAGAGGCTAAGTAATTTGCCTAAGACCACTCAGCTCTTCAGTAGCAGAGACAGGCCTGAGGCTCCGTAGCCTGTGCTCCAAGCCTCTCCCACGAAGCCTTCACCAGGGCCCCATTTATTACCAGGCTCCAGCTACTCGTTCTCACGCTAATTATTTTCTACTCGTCTGCAATGAGCAGAATTTGCCATCTGCCATCAGCCCTGCTACGACACCAGCCAACTCCCTGGGAATCAACTGAGGCCTTTCGTTTCCTGCTGGTTGTTCTGGAAGGGTGGCTGGCTGCTGGGGGAGCAGGAAGCGAGGGCCAGGAGGGCAGCAGGACCCTTTTCTGGCAGCCAGGCTGGGCCCTCCTCCTGCCCCCAGCCTCCCTCTGACCTCTCCTTTCCGGCGGGGGGTTCACACCAGGGCCCACTCAGTCCTGGGCTCTGATGGACATTTTCCAATAGTGGAAGGAGTCCCTAGGCTCTAGCCAGGCCAGGTCTGGCTTCTGGACTGTTCCTTGGAGACTATTCATTTTTCTGAAACTCGGAACAAGCTGACGGTCCCACACGTCCACATCCCCCTCTGGAGAGGCCCAGACAGGCGGGCTCTGCTGGCCTCTGTGATGGGTGTGGCCTGGCAGCCTGGATCTCCAAGCCCTCGCACACAGGCCGACACACCCCACACTGGGTGGCACCAGGCTGTTTTCTCCCGCCTGTGGGGAAGAGCATCTGTGGTCTGTGTCCTTTCTACCTGCCCCTGTGGTCTTCTCACTCCCCCTCACGCTGCTCCCTCAAGGGCATCGACGTGGAGGGGGGTGGCCATCCCACGAGCTGACTGAGGCCTGCCTTCCGGCCCTGCAGCGAGGCAGCCCTAATTTGAATCTTGGTTCCATCACTACTAGTTGTCTGACTGTCACTTCTCTGAGCGTCAATCTCCTCATCTGTAAAATGGAATAATGAAGGTACTCACTTCATAGGTAGTGAATCATGAGGAGTTAAGGAAAGAATGCACACAAAGTGCTCAGCTCTTAGAAGACAGGAGCCACCATCATTGCGATTTAGTAACCATTTCTCCCCAGTGTGCGCAGAACCTTTCCCTCACCTTGCGAGAGAGGGGCAGTAACTCTCCGTGATCTACGTCAGCCCTCTCAAACAGACAGGTGACCAGGCTGACCGCACCTGCCCCTCGCCCTTCCAATCTGCGGAGTCCTCTGACCTGCCTTTGAGAGCAGGTAGGGCTGCATCTCCTAGGAGCCCGGCACTGCCTCCTTTAACCCAGAATCACCCAGGGAGAGGGGACTCAACACCCCGGGACAGCTTGAACCACAGAGCTCTCGCTCAAGGCCAAAAGACTCTAGAACACTCCAAAGCCTGAGATCCTGCTGGGATGCCCGACACCTATCTGCTTGCATGTCTGAGCTTCAGGGTGTCTCATTGCAGGCCCCTTCCCAGCTCAAACGCAGGATGCCCCTGACAGGTAGAGCCCCCCATCCCCCCCCGCTTTAAGCCCATCTGACTTTCCAGCTTTCCACCGACCCCACCCTCTGCTCCTCCCCCTAGTCACCCCCCTCTCCTAGGAGCCACTTGCTGGGAGTTCACTCCCCAGATGGCCTCCCCGCCAGGCAGTTAATCAGCTCCCAGCAAGAATCCCGGTGCTCTGGCTTCTCAGAGCTTCCTCCAGAGGAGACTCCTTCTGGGTGTGGGCAACGCCTCAGTGAAAAATTAGCACCTTCCACTTCATTAGGGAGCCCCCTAATGAAGCTGTGAATGATATGCTAAGTGGGCACACCTAGCCTAACACCTCCCCTCTTGGGGCCCCGCCCCCTTGCCCAGCCTACCCTGAGCCCTGGTCCTGCCGCCTCCTCTCTTCAGGCTGTGGGCTGGCCCTTGGGGTCTGGCTGGCATGGGTGCATGCTGCTCAGAGGTGAGGAGGCTTTGTGGGCCACCTCCCTAAGCTGCATGGCCACCTAGGGCACAGGCTGGCCGCTCAGGCTATTGGGTTTCCCTTTGACTGTTTCCCAGGCATCTGGAAAGCAAGCAGGGATCGAGTGACTTCGTAACAGGAGCTCTTACCCCAGGGGAGGAGGTCTGCAGAGCTCCAGTATGTGACAGGAAGGGCCAACATCCCCTGCCCCCATGGAGACTGGAGAGGGAGGTGGCATCTGCTGCCACCAACAGCACACAGGCTGCACCCCGTCCCCTCCGTCACCCTCCTCTCCTTCTGTGCTCAGTCAGGGGGATCTCAGTGCTCTTCAGTGGGTTTTCCGAAGCCCTTGGGGACCCTGGATGAGGGGAGGTGGCCATAGTGGGCAGGCTTCAGGGGGCTCGCAGGCAATGTCAATCAGAGCAGCTTTCAGCTGCTTTATGTATTGGGGTTCCTCGTGACATTGTGTTTGAACAAAACAGTTTCAGTGCTTAAAAATGTTTGAAGGGGCCGGGCACGGTGGCTCATGCCTGTAATCCCAGCACTGGGAGGCTGAGGCGGCAGATCACCTGAGGACAGGAGTTTGAGACCAGCCTGGTCAATAGGTGAAAACCCATCTCTTCTGAAAATACAAAAAATTAGCTGGGCATGGTGGCACACTATGCAGCTGTGGCAGAATTGCTTGAACCTGGGAAGCGGAGGTTGCAGTAAGCCAAGATCGCACCATTGCACTCCAGCCTGGGCAACAGAGCTAGACTGTGTGTCAAAAAAAAAAAAAAAGTTTGAAAGCCACTGAACAGGATGCACTCTCAGGTCAATTCTAGACTTAACTTTTAGAGTTTTACTTGCAGAATGGCCAAGGAAAGCGCCTGGGGCTCCACACAGGTGCCCAAGCTCACACAAGGATCATAGTGTCTCCTCCCCTTGCCTGAGCCAGGAGGGCAAAAGGGGCCACAGAAAAAAAGACTCTGACCCAGAAGCTTAGAGACCTGGGCCGATAGCTGAGTATTCTGTCCTTCAGACCTCCCCCATTCCCTCCCACCACCCCAGGCAGGGCAAAGCTGGACCCAAGCACAAGGCCTCCAGGAAGGGGGCAGGGGCTCGGAAGGCTCTCTGCTGCCGGGTGGAGGACAGGACTGGAGCTGGCTTTGGTCCCAGTGCCTTGATTTACTCAAACGGCCACAGAGTTGTGACCTTCGACATATAATGCAGGGGCTAGCCACTGCCCAGGCTGAATCAACCACCCTCTCCTTGTCTGTCAAACAGGATGATGATGACAGTGCCTCCCTCTCTGGGGTGGCTGGCAGGACAAAGTGGGTTAAAAGTTGTAAAGTGTTGAGAGCAGGCTCCAGCTTAGAGGAGGTGATTGGTGACATCTAACTCTAATGCAAATCCACCCCCAAGCCAAGTGCGGTGGCTCACACCTGTAATTCCAGCACTTTGGGAAGCCAAGGCAGGTGGATCACTTGAGGCCAGGAGACTACTAAAAATATAAAAATTAGCCGGGCGTGATGGTGGGCACCTGTAGTCCCAGCTACTTGGGAGGCTGAGGCAGGAGAATCACTTGAACCAGGGAGGTAGAGGTTGCAGTCAGCCGAGATCATGCTACTGCACTCCAGCCTGGGCAACAGAGCAAAACTCGGTCTCAAAAAGATAAAAAATAAAATAAATAAATACATAAATAAATTCCCTTCTCAAGAGCATATTATGACTTAAATGACCTTTAAATAAAATTAAAACTCCCAACCCTCAGCTATAAAGCTTTCCACCAACCGCATCTCCCACCCCGCCCTGCCCAGCCCTGCCACAAGCACTCACATCCTGAACTTCGGCTGGCTCTGTCCCTGCCGGCCGGGCATACCCACTCCAGCTCCTGTCTTTCCACCTGCTCAGCCGCTGAGTGTGCCCCATGCCCGGGCATTTCCTCCTCTTCAGATGGCCCCGCTTGCTTCAGGCACTCCTCCCCCAATGAGGCCTCCATGGCCTCCGAGGCCTGCTTGGGTGCCTGTCCCAGCTGGCCTTCAGCCCCAGCCCTGGAGACTAGCCCACGAATGATCAGGTAAACCCATGACCCACTTTCCTGCCGGCTTCTGGTCCACCTGCCTCGCCTCCTCCGTGACACGGTGGGTCTCAAGAAGACCCTGGCCTCCACCTGCTTCTCTCCCGGCCTGTAGGGGAATAGGCCAGGAGGCTCTGGGCAACATGGAGAATGGAAAGGGGAGGGGAGCTCAGGCTGCCGTGATGAGGGCAACCCCAACGGGCCCCTACAATTGCCAGCCTCTGCCTGCCCATGCCTGAGCAGGGCCACGGACTCATCTGTTCTGAGCAGGTAAGGGCCCACCTGCTTGACCTTGACCCTAGAGTTTGGTATCACTTTCCTTCCCAGGGCATTCACCCTCAGAAGCTTGGGGCCCCAGCCTTGTGATGCTGTCACTTCTTTGGCCTCTGCTTCCTGACCTGCTCCAGGGGTGACAGGAGGTGAAGTTGGGTGGGGCCACATGCTCAGCACAGCCCCTCTAGCCCCAGTGGCACTCCACTCCCACTTCACAAGGACAGGGCAGGGAGGTGGCGGGAGTTTGGCAAGGCCTCATCCCAGTCAACCAGGGCCCAGTGCAGTCAGCCCCCTTAACTATCAGCAGTGAGGAGGAGGCAGGCCCTGGCTGACCCCTACCGGCCCAGGGGAGGTCAGTGAAGCTGCCGTCACTCCAAAGGATGAACCTTTCCGCAAAGGAGCTGATGGCACCGTTGAGAGAGACCAGCAGTGCTAATGGGATGTCCAGCTGGGGCTGTCAAGCCAGACAAGGTCCTGGTGAGACCAGCTGAGGCCAAGGCTCCTGCCAGGCAGAAAGTGGCACCCCATCTCCCCCCGGGGTTTGGGGAGGCAATGTGACAACGCCTGCTTCCTCAGCAGGCCCAGTCCTTCCCCTGCTTATCCTAGGAAGACTCTGGGGTGGGGGTGGCGGTAAGGGACTCAGTGAGAGCTAGGGGACCTCAGCGGGGTCAGCCTGCGTCACAGCTCATGCTGACTTCTCCACCCTCGGTGGCCGCTGGCTGCTATAAATACCACTCCTGTCTCTGGATGTTGCATGAGGTGACCTAGAATCATGGGCTCTGAGGCCTCCTGGGTGCACTCCCTGCCTGTTTTAGATAGAGCCTGCCCGACCAGAAAATCCTGGCAGCTTAGAGCCCACCCCCAACCACGAGCAGGGCCCTCAGGTAAAATTCCAACCCTCAGGGAGATGGCTTCAAACCCAGAGCTTCCTCCAGCTTGCACCTCGACATGTTCATGGGCAGGACGCAGCTACCAGGTCCCTGCAGAGCAGAGCCCTGGCCAGCCGAAGAGACATGGCACCCAGAGCCACTGGCTCAGCCCGAGACCTGCTGCCATTCATTCTCGTCCATGCCCAACCCACTCTGAGGCCCAGCTGGAGGGTGAAGGCTCCAAAGCCATTTGATCCCAAGTCCCTTCCCCGCCCCCAACTTCTCAGTCCCATGGTTGTCCTCGATTCTTGAGTCAGCCTGGTTTCCAAACTTGTCATCACCCTGGAAGCCTCTCCTGGGATGCACTCTACTTCGAAAGGGGACCTGTTAGACTGTTCAGCAGTTCCAGTGAGTCCCTCGACAGTTTCATGCTTCTGTTCAGTAGCGTGCTTCTGAGCGAGCCCTTCCCCTCCTCGAGAGGTCCCACACAGGCCCAGGCCTCAAATCCCAGGCTTGGCTGACCCAGGAGCAAGGACAGGAGGTGGTCCTGGCCCTGGCAGGTGTGAGGACACCAACACCCACAGATGGCCAGGGCTTGGTTCCAGGCTCCTGGCTTAGGACAGGGGCAGGCTCTCGGCTTAGGACAGGGGCAGGCTCTCAGAGTAGAAAAGGCTGGAAACAGCGCCGGGGCTGGGCCCTGGGTGGTGTGAACACAGGTGAAATCTGGATAAAGTCAAGTTCATGCATGGAGCCATTCTCCATCCATCCATCCTTCCACAAATCACCAGAGTGCCTACTATGTGTCAGGGATTGGGTGGATGGTGGCAAATAGAAGCCGACACGGTGCCAGCCCTCATGGAGCCTGCAGCCTAGAAGGAAAGAGACTGAGCGAACCTTCACGTACAACAAGGAAAAATCCTCTGATGCATGGTCAGACAGGGAGGTGAGGGCGGCTGCCTTCACAACTAGGAGCTGGAGCTGTTTCTGAAGGACTAGCAGAGGGAAGCGACCACAGGAGAGGGCGGCGGGGAACAAGCACCGGATGACACCCTCAGCAACAGGGCCCAAGTGTGAGGACAACGGAGGCCGGGAGGATGGAGCCGACGCCAGGCCAGCAGAGACGAGGCCGAGGCAGACAGGCTGGCAGGGCCTGGCCCTGGGCTCTGACCCTGGGAACAAGCCAAGGTGGGGTGTGAGGGCGAAGAGAAATGGGTGGCCCAGATGGAGATTCAGCAGACAAAATGGGGGATAGACAGGGTGGGTAACAGACAGGGTGGGTAACAGACACGGTGGGTAACAAGGATGTTTACTGGGCCGGGTGCCATGGCTCATGCCTATAATCCCTGCACTTTGGGAGGCCAAGGCGGGCGGATCACCTGAGGTCAGGAGTTCAAGACCAGCCTGACCAACAAGGAGAAACTTCATCTCTACTAAAAACACAAAATTAGCTGGGTGTGGTGGCACATGCCTGTAATCCCAGCTACTCAAGAGGCTGAGGCAGGAGAATCACTTGAACCAGGGAGGTGGAGGTTGTGGTGAGCCGAGATTGCACCACTACACTCCAGCCTGGGCAACAAGAGCGAAACTCCATCACACACACACAAAAAAGGATGGTTACTGCCCGCTGAGCACTGGTGCTATCAGAGACGACCCCAGCCTGTCTGGCCCATGCGACTGGGCGAGCAGAGGGGCACCCAATCCCAGAGGAACGCCTTGAGAACGTGCCTGGGGCTGCCCACCCCACCCTCAGGGCTACAGCTCCGGGAGCTGGCACTGGGCTCTGTGAACACGTGTGAAGTCTGTGTCCTCCCCCTCCCACCAGACTCAGTTCAGCCCAGCTCCCAAGCTCAGGCGAGCCTGGGCACAGCAGGTCAGGACGTCGGTCCAGGAGTCCCACTCAGGGGTAGTCAGTGGCTCTGCCCCCACCGCCAAGGGTTCCCAATCATGTGCTTGAGGGGGTTTGATGCATTTCTCCTAAACATTCAGCTCCCCACTCTTCCTGCCATGCAGGCCTGACCATGAATAGGACCATGAAGAGGGGCTCTCAGAGCGAATTCAACCTACTAAAGGAGGGGATGGAGAGAGAGGCCTCTGTAGGCCAGTCACCCCTACCCTACCATCTGTTGGCACTCAGAAAATGGTATCTCAAAGTGAAGTCCTCACAAACAGCCTGAGAAGCAAAACCTTTCTCTGACCTTCTGCCTTCCTGTCTCTGCCCCTCACTCTCCTGACACAAGACAAACCACAAACCATAGAAACTAGAATTCTCTCCCCACCCCTCACTCTCCCCCAGAGGCAAGCTATAGAAACTAGAATTCCACTTTCCCAAGGCAGGTCATAGAAACCAGAACTCCTTTCCCCCAAGGCCACCCATAAAACCAAAAAGTGTCAGCCTGCCCCTGTCTGTCTGTGTAGGAGCTGGCCAGAAATACATTCTCTGGCTCAGTGGCTCATGCCTGTAATCCCAGCACTTTGGGAGACCTAGACGGGTGGATCACTTGACGTCAGGAGTTTGAGACCAGCCTGGCCAACATGGTGAAACCCTGTCTCTATCAAAAATATAAGAAATTATCTGGACCTGGTGACACCCATCTGTAATCCCAGCTACTCAGGAGGCTGTGGCAAGAGAATTGCTTGAAATGGGAGGCAGAGGTTGCAGTGAGCCGACACAGCGCCACTACACTCCAGCCTGGGCAATAGAGTGAGACTCCATCTAAAAAAAAAAAAAAAATCTCTGACCTATTTTGTTTGATAGTAGGTCAAGAGACCCCCATTTAGACTCCTGCCCCACACCCTGGAGGAAGGAAAGCAGCACGAGAGGCCAAGAAGAATCTGAAGGAGCAGGCCTTGCTGGGTTCCCCACTCAGTTACTCCCAGGAGGTCTTACTCTTTCTGTCCAATCCCAGTTCTACATGGTTGTCCATTCCTCCTCAAACTTAAGCAGTATAAAAATGGAGTTTTCCCTGGATCTTTGGGTCTTCATTCCGAAGGCTCCCATGTCATTTAAAACTTTGATTATATAAATTTGTTATGCTTTCCTCTTGTTAAGCTGTCTTTTGTTATAGGAATGCTGGCTGTGACCCTTATAATGGGGAGAAAAGGGATCACCCCATAGCTGTGCCTACAATCCATCCATCCATCTATCCATCCATCCCTCCCTCCCTCTATCCTTCATCCACCCACCCACCCACCATTTCCAGTCATTTTACACTGTTCAACACACTTAGAAAGCCCTCTCCCCAGCCGGGCGCGTTGGCTTACACCTGTAATCCCAGCACTTTGGGAGGCAGAGGCAGGTGGATCACAAGGTCAGGAGTTCGAGACCAGCCTGGCCAAGATGGTGAAAACCTGTTTCTACTAAAAATGCAAATATTAGCCAGGCATGGTGGCGGGTACCTGTAATCCCAGCTACTTGGGAGGCTCAAGCAGAGAACTACCTGAACCCAGAAGGCAGAGGTTGCAGTGAGCCAAAATTGCACCACAGCACTCCAGCCTGGGCAACACAGTGAGACTCCATCTCAAAATAAATAAATAAATAAAGCCCTCTCCCTCTCACGCTGGCCTGCCAGCCCTGTGGCCTGGCCTCTGCCTGCCCTCACCCGCCTCCGAGGCACACTGGCCTTCTCTCTGTTCCTGCAACAGGCCAGACATGCTGAATGCCTTTGTCCTCACTCCTCCTGTAGCCTGGACAGAACCCCACCTCCACCCCCAGACCTCTGCGTGGCTGGCTCCCTCCCATCATTTAGCTCCTAGCTCAAACACCCACTCCTGGGACTGCCTGCCACATCTCAGGTACCCCCAGCTCCGCATCACAGGACTCTGTTCTGTTTTCCTATCAGCACTTCTCACGATCTAAGGTTCCCCTTAATGTGTTTACTGTTTGGCTTCCTCCACCAGGGTGTGGCTTCTCGGGGGAGGGGTCTTGCCTGTTCTTCTCTTGCCAGGTTCCGTGCACCGAGTAGAGATTTGGCAGGTGGGGGAGCTCACCACGGCCCTGCTGCCTGAAGGAGGAACCATTTCTGAGCACAGCCTGAGGAGGGCAGAAACAGGAGATTGTAGGTGCCAAGGCAGAGCTGCACCTAGAACCCAGGGCTCTTGACTCCCAGCCCTGGGCTCCTTCCACACCATCCGCTGGCCATGCCTGGGATCCACAGCCCTATCCTGAACTGCCCAGATATGCGACTTCACTGGCCACCGACGACCCAGCGTGGTAGAGGCAGGGAGGAAATGCGGCATCTTGACTGATGAGGCAACTGTGGCAAGAAGGGGCTGCGGGTGATCTGCCTGCAGTAATGCAGCGAGCGGCCCTACTGGAGGGCTCCCCAGCATTGACAGGCCTGGCTCCACGCCGCCTCCCTGTGCATCTGGCAAGCGTGACCCTGTGCATCTGGGGCAAGGCTGACTTGCGTCCACCTCTGTACGGCATCCTGTGGGAGGGAGGGGCCCCTCAGGGAAGAGCACAGAAAGCTACATTCCCAGGATGCAGCCAGGAGACTCAAGCCCTTTCCCAACCCGGGCCCAAAGGGCACCTCAGCCATGGCCTGGCCATAAGCGAGAAGGGGAAGGACCTGGGGAAATGACTTCTCTTCTTAAGGGCCTCAGCGTCTTCATCTGGAAGATGAGGAGGTTGACCACATGTTCTCTAATTTCGCTAGGATCTACTTCTTCCCCTATCCCCCTGCTCAGTTCCTAAGGGTCTGTAGCCTCTGGCTCAGGAATATAATCCCACAGAAGTCTCGGAGCCTTAAGGTGCTATCGTCTTTCTCACCCACTTTCTTCTGGGCCCCAGCGCTGTCCTGGAGGTAGAGAGGTCAGGAATTTCCACATCATGGCCCAGCGCTTTGACGATTCCCACTTTTGAAATCTGTCAGAACTAAGTTCAGCTTGCAATTATCAGAGTAAAACAAAAGAGAGAGAGAAAACCCAGCATGGCTGGGCTAGGTGTGTTGGCTCACACCTGTAATCCCAACACTTTGGGAGGCTGAGGCTGGGGGATCACTTGAGGCCAGGAATTTGAAACCAGCCTGGGCAACATAGTAAGAATCTATTTCTACAAAAAAAATTTTACCATTTAGCCAGATGTGGTGGTGCATGCTTATAGTCCCAGCTACTCAGGAGGCTGGTGCAAGAGGATTACTTGAGGCCAGGAGTTTGGGACTAGTTTGGGCAACATACAGAGAATCTGTCTTTATTTAAAAAAGAAAAAATTATCTGGGCATGGTGGCAAATGGCAGTAGTCCCAGCTACTCAGGAGGCTGAGGCAAGAGGATCACTTGAGCTGAGAAGCTCCAGGCTGCAGTGAACTGTGATCCCATAACTACACTGAAGCCTGGGCAATGGAGAAAGATCCCATCTCTAAAAATAAAACAAGAAAAGCCTAACCTGCTACTGACTGCCGCCGTGTGACCTCAGCAGGCTTGGGGGTGAGACTGGCAAAGGGGTAGGTTCTCGGGGTCCCTCCTTCACCCCCTTCCCCGTGACCAAGAACTGCCCCTCTGCCAGCTTCCCGCGAATGCAGAAACAAACAAGATATACTGACGGCTCCGTGGCCAGGCGCGGTGGCTCACGCCTGTAATCCCAGCACTTTGGGAGGCCGAGGCGGGCGGATTACGAGGTCAAGAGATCAAGACCATCCTGGCCAACATGGTGAAACCCCGTCTCTAATTAAAAAATACAAAAATTAGCTGGGCGTGGTGGCGTGCGCCTGTGGTCCCAGCTACTCGGGAGGCTGAGGCAGGAGAATTGCTTGAACCTGGAAGGTGGAGGTTACAGTGAGCCGAGATCGCGCCACTGCACTCCAGTCTGGCACCTGGTGACAGAGCAAGACTCTGTCTCAAAAAAAAAAAAAAAAAAAAAAAAGATATACTGAAGGCTCCTTAGAGGAAAGAACAAGAAAAAGCCTCAGCAATATTCCTTCCCTTTAAGCAGATCCTTGGGCTCCTGCGCGCACACATCCCCACCACGTGGGGCTCACAGAATGCTGGCTTCTCTCCTCCTCCAGGTTCGCACAATCCAGGAGAGCAGAGGAAGACAGCAGGTGCCCAAGATGTGCCTGAGCCTTGGCAGCTTTCCTACCCAGAGCAGAGGGTGAGGTGGGTAGTGGGCGTGTGGTGGGGCTGAGGCTGGCAGCAGAGAGATCGGCTCCTAGTCCCTATCTCTCCTCTGAACCCAGCCTCTCTCCCTTCTTCTGGAGCCTTCGCAGGACACATGAGATCACGTCTGGGCAGTGCTTGGGGCATCTCAGAGAGAAAAGGCCCAAGGGATGGAGGTGGGATTAATTATGTATTAACATGCTGCTTTATTAGCCCTTCTGTTTACTGCAGGGCACAGTGGAAAACACATGGGGCTTGGTGTCAGAGAATCCAGGCTGGAAATGGGTCATTCAAGAGGTCCAATATGGCCTCTGCCACCATGCCCAGATCATTTTTCTTCCTGGTCATTCCGGCCATTCCAGAGGTGTGGACAAGTCACAACTTCTTTGAGCCCCAACTCCTGGAAAAGGGAATGAACATCTGAGTGATGTTGGAGAAAACGTGACACAAATCAGATTTCCGCGGCTGTCAGTGGGATTGCAGGAACACCAGCCTCCCAGCATTGCTCACTATGAGGAGGCCAAGTGTCTGGCCCAGGGCTACATGTGAGTGACACGAAGCGGTCTCATTATTGTTGCTGGAGGAACAGGGAGGTGCAGGGTGAAAGACCTGAGGATCAGGCTGTTGGCAGTGCTATCCAGGCTGGCACTCTCTGGATGTGTCCCAGGTGGGCATGCTGGGCCAGCTCTCCCTAGACGGATCCCCCACAGGGGAAGAGAAGGAAGGGGCAGTGCAGGGCCAGGTGGGCCACGGCAACTCAAACAAGTCACACGCCTCAGAGGGAACCAGCACACCCTCTCCTCCGCACCTGTCTTGCCTCCCAGCTAAGAGGCGTGAGTGTACCTGGGCTCCCCCATAGCCAGGAGCCAGAGGCTGCCCTACCCAGGTCAGGCTACATTGGCCAGGCTCCCCACAACCCCTAATACATACCCAGGCTCCCCAAGGGCCAGCATAGGAGTGACCAGGCAACCTCCTGCAGCTGTGCCCACCTGGGAAGGCTGTCACCATGACTGCACCAAGATCCCCCCTCCCAAAGCTGCTCTCTGTTTACAGAGCTCTTTGCCCACAGAGGGCAAAGTACAGACTCTTGGTGGCAGCCTGCACATACTCATGGCTTGTATGACAGGTACCAAGTGGTGGAGAGATCACAGGCCAGAGCAGTGGGTTTGCTAAAGGCCAAGCAGGGTGGAAACTCCAAGACAGTGCCTTGAGAGTCCCCTCCCCCACAGGACCAAAGCCACTGCAGGAAGCTGGCCACAGGTGGGACTGCAGGGAGGGAGGCACCTGGCTCCCTGCCTGGCTAATGCAAGCCCCTCTTTGAAGTCCCAGCTGTAGGAGAGAAAGGGCTCCCTCTTCCCTAGGATGCCAGATCCATCAGCAGCTGATTAAATCTGTTCCCCCTTGGCCTGAGGACCATGACCACAGCCTCAAAGAGTCACTGGCCATGAGCTCAGTCTGACAGGAGAGGATGCTGGGAGGCCACACCCTCAGGAGGGCAAATGTTGGGGAGGCAGGTCCAGGGCTTCTGCCTCCAGGGCAGGCCCAGAGGCTGGAGAAGTCTAAGTTCAAGTTCCTGGGGCTGACTCATCAGAAAGAGGGTAAAGAGAAGGTCAGGGCAGGGACTGGTTGCATCAAGACAGGCTTTCCTTGCTAGGAGGAAGGGTGAGGGCCTGCAGACAGGCTGCTGTAGAAAAGAAAGGGGCAGATGTGTCCACAAATACTCCTGGGTCCAATCATGTGCTCCTCTGCCTCCTGCCATACAAAAGTCCCATTGATGCATCCCCTTACTCCCACGCCGCAGGCCAGTGCCCCAACAGGAGGGCTCTGGGGGCCTCTCCAGATCCTTACTTGCAGTCCAGCTGCTGCTGCCGCTGCCCTGGCACGCCAGGCATGCCAGACCCGGGCACTGCCAAGTCACATGCTCTGCGTGGGTGAGGCCAGACACTGCAGGGGCAGCCTCGGGGACGCAGGGTGGCGTGGCATTTGCAGGCAGTGTGGGGCTGCAGGAAAGCTAGGTGCCCAGAGGCAGCCGGCCACCTGTCCGCCACCCTCCCCAGCCCCACCCACCTTCCAGGGGGAGAAATCCTTGGGCAAACAGTCAGCCAGGTGTGAGCAGCACAGCAAACGCAGGGCTGGGAAAAGCAAACACGGAGGGCCTCCACACTGCGGGGCCTGCTGCCCTACGGGGTGGCTTTTGAGTGGCCCTGCTTGCAGCTGCCACTGGTGTCCCCAGCACTTGGCCCACAGTATTTGGAGGGTCTCCCAGGATGGATGCTTTGGCCTTTTCTTCATTGTGCTCCCCCAGAGGGGCCCGACTGTGAGGTGACAGGGACAGCCATGGGGAAGGATGGGCAAGGCATGAGTCTTCAGAGGGTGAGGCGGACCTGGGCCTGGAGTCTCCGCTGGGCCATGCCTTGGCTGGGTGACTTGGAGCAAGTCAAAGGAGGACCTTAGGGCCAGGGATGCCTATCGCACATGGCCTTTGTGAAGGTTAAATGGGGCAGGGCCCGTGTGGGACCACTGAGAGAAGATTTGGCACAGAAGAGGGTCTGGATGCGTGGGTGCCCGGCCTAGTGCTGCCTGCGGGTATGGGGCAGAGCCAGGGCGGGTCACAGCAGGAGAGGCAGTGTTGTGGCTGTTTGGGCACCACACTCTCCCAGGGCATGCTCACTTGGCTGATCTGTGACCCCCGGCCTTAGCCCAAGGGTAGTAAGGCCAACACCAGACTGCAGAGCCAGCCAGGAGGGAAAGATGGTCCAGTTCTATTCCACCAGCAGGGTCTGCATCTGCTGGCCCCAAACTCAGGGCAGAACTCCTGCCAGCTGAGGAAGACCTGTGCCCCCAGTGGCTCCCATCCAGGGCTTCAGCTTGAGGCTGGCCCCCACCATTCACGGCCAGAGGAGGCACTGTCTTTCTGAGGGTGCACAGCATGTCCCACTTGCTCTGCTCTGCTGCGCACCACAGTTGAGCGTGCTCTGCAGGCGGTCTTCATGCCTCTGTGCCCTTGCACAGTCTGTTCTCTTTGCCCGAAAGGCCTTTTCCAATCTTGCTCTCCTGGGAACACCTCAGTGTTCCAAGGCTCAGCCTAAACACAACCTCCTCTGTGAAGCTGCCAGGGCCCAGCAACCTCCAGGGGCAGACCTAATCAGTGCCCCTCCATTCCAGGCTCCCCACTGGGCTGGGAGCTCCGGGAGGGCAGGGCGACACTTTGCATCTCTTGTCCTTGGCACCCGGCACCACGCCTGGTGCCTAGCAGCTGCTAGAGAAATGTAGACAAGGCCCCCGGCCCAGCTCCCTTGCTCCTCTCAGATCACGCTGCCAGCACATTTGGCCAAAGAGACTCAGAGATGGCGTGTGGGAAGCAGGGCAAGAGTGAGTTTCCCTGGGGAAGCAGGTGGGGCACAAGGTTTCCTTTCCTTTGGAAACTGTCCGTGCCACATGCACCAAGCTTCACCCACAATCAGAAGTGGCTCTGGAGGCTTGCAGGCTGCCTCCCCATCTCCAAAAGCAGAAACCAAAGTTAGCAGGGCGGTGAGCAAGGGAAAGGGAAGTGCACCGGAACTGCAGAGAGAAAGGCAGTTGTGGCTGCCATCTGCTGTGAGCAAGATGTTTGGAGAACATGCACTCCCCATTCTGAGGTCTCCCAGCCAACTTGCAGAGAGCTGGGCCGCCCCTCCTGCAGATGGAAGCCAGCAGCTCAACCAAGCTGCAGAGGCCCCCACAAGAGAGACGTCAGGGACCCTGCCTGCCTGCCCTGACCCTCTGCTGTCCCAGTCTGACCTTCTGATTCTTGAGCAGACTGGGAGCCAGGATGCCAGCCCAGGACATGAGTCACACTGCCTTTTCCAGGGAGCCCCCAACAGGCTCTGAGATGGCAACTCCACACTAAGGCCAATGATAACGTAAACATAAGGGTGATAAGGGCAGCAGTACCAGCCATTGCTCACTGAGATCCCAGCTACCTGCCAGAAGACCCGGTACTGGGGACTTCCAGCCATTATCTCACTTTGCCCCATGACTCCCAGGGGAGGAGGAAATGGAGGGTCCAAGAAGGGACCCTGGAACTGTTTCTCACTGCAGAGACACCTGGCTACCCAGGGCCATCACAAAAGTAGCTGGGCATCGCAGGGCACGCCTGGAGTCCCAGCTGCTTGGGAGGCTGAGGTGGGAGGATCGATTGAGCCTAGGAAGTCGAGGCTGCAGTGAGTGCAGTGAGCTATGATTGCACCACAGCACGCCAGCCTATGGGACAGAGCAAGACCCTGTCTCTTAAAATAAAAATAAAAAAAAAGAACAGGAGAATATCTGAGTGGGAAGGAACCTCTGAGCTCTAAGCCACTGAGTCACAAACGCTCATTTGAGGGAGGAAGGCGAGGGCCAAGGAGGTACACAGCTGCCCCAGGCCACACTGAGGTCAGCAGCAGGCTGGGAGCAGAACCTGGAACCCTGCCCCCACAGCCCAGGCTCCTGGGGCTTAGTGCGCTCCTGTGCAAGCATGGCTCCTGTTACTTCCTGTCCTGGGTCCCCACCTAGGGGCTCAGCCACAAGGGGCCATTCCCCCAAGCAGCTCAATTCATTTCCTTTAGCCCAGAAGGACTGAGGTAAAGCTGGCCCTGCCTGGAGGGCACATCTCAGTTTGGACCAGGCTTCTATGCTCCTGACCACAGCAGTGGGCCAAGCTTGGGAGGCTGGGCAGGGCCAGGTCAACCAACCACATTCCTTTCCAGGGCCACCCTACCCTGGGCCTACCCACAGAGGAATGAGCACAGCCAACAGGCTCATCAGAGTCACTGGAGCTGTCCCATGGCACTGGGCCAAAGAACCCGCTTCATTTCTCACTGACCAGGCGAGCAGATTGGGGGCTGAGAAGCCTGCCCCCCAAGACCGAACCATGCCAGGGTCCTGAATGTCACCCTGTGCCCTCAGCCTTGGCAGACCAGTCCCCAGAGGCTACCATCCCCTGCTATGCCATCCCAGGGAGGTCGGGTGACCTTCCTCCCATTGGCGATAAGAAGGTGAGGATCTTGGGGCCAACCACCCAGATCTGTACCTCCCGTCCCATCCCCCCACGGCTCTGCTGCTACCGCCCCCACAGGCCAGCTCACAAGCCGCATACTCCACAAGTCTGTCTGCTCAGTCCTCCCCCAGCCCCCCCACACACCGTAATTGCAACACCTCCGCCCCACTGACAGCGCCTGCCGCTGCCTGCTCGCTGCCAAGGGGGCTGGGAGGGCCCAAGATGTGCTTCACGCAGACCTTACTATGGAAGGGAAGGCAGTTTGCCCCTCTTCTCCAAGGGGTCGTTGGATCCGGGTGCTGACCCCACTTCCTGCCTCTCTCACTGCTCCCCCACCCCACCCCCACCCTACCCGCAACCCTGGTGGCCCAGTCTGCGGAATGCCTCTTACTCTGGGAGGGATGGAGGGAATCAATGGCTTTGCTATTCTCCTGCCTCTCCCACAGGGGAAGGGGAGGGGGAAGGCATGTGGCCCCTGGGGGGATCTTTCAGGGAGCGTCCGGCCCCATTGCTCCTCCCCTCTGGGAAGTAGGGGTGGTGTGCCTGATGGACGGCTGGGCTTCAGGTCCACTGGGAGTGGAAGGCAGACAGCCAGGGCGGTGGGCACCTCCACCCCCACTCTCCCCGCTCCCAGGACTCCATGGGAATCACTGTCACTTTCCAGACACCTTCACAAAGAACTCATGCCTAGGCTGAGGCACAGCCAGGCCGAGGGTGAGTCAGCCAGGGAAATCCCGGCACTGGCACCCACCGCTGGTGACGGTTCCGCTGACACCTACAGAACGGGGTGCCCAGCCCCGCCCGCAGAGGGGGAGAGGAACACCCGGGCTCCCCCTACTCCCATTTCCTGCTCCCTGAGAGCGAGCCTGGTGGTGGGGGCAGGGAGGAGTCTCAGTGGGGGCGCAGTCCAGGAGCGAGGCCTCCGGCACGTGACTGCTGTCTCTGGGCCTCTGGTCCCTCATCCTTGGACATCAGTCGGGGAGGAGGTGGGAGAACGGTCACCATGGTTTCTGGGCTCTGGCCTGGAGCCTGCCACCTCCACTCTGGGTATCAGGCTTTCCAGGGTCTCACGGGGCGTGTGGGGGATGCACACCCCACCTCATTCCTGAAGGGCCTGCCCCTGCCTTCTTCCCAGGCAAGGCCACTGTTCTGCCTGAGCCCAGCACCCCCACTATATGCTGCCCAGGACCCCAAAAGGCAGGATGGAGAGCAGACTCAGGCCAGGAGTCAATGCCCTCCCTGGGAGGACAGAGGAGGAGCTGAGAAGAACAGAAAGCCGGCACAAAGCCTGCTCACAGCAGGACGTCCTGTCCCTGGAGAAGCGCCTGCGGCCAGGTCCCCACAAACCCGCTAGACCGGTTGGCTGGAGGGGGTGGGAGGCTCAGACCTGGGTCAGAGAGCGGACCTAAGGCCTGGAAGCTCCCAGCCAAGAAGCTCCCACCATTCCTCCCCACTGGGAAGTGGGGGGTGAGCTGCACTCAGCAGGCCCTTAAGCAGGAGCTTCTGGGGACATGGACTCAAGGATGCCAAGCCCCATCCTCAAGGAGCTCACAGTGCAGAGTAACAAGGAAACTGGGGCAGGTCGGTGAGCACAGAGCTCTGACGCTGAGGCCTGTACCACTGCTCAGCCCCAGGCAGAGAGAGAAAGTTTCCTGGGGGGGGGCCTCGTGGGTGAACAGAAAGAGTGGGGAAAGCAAGGCTAGCTACCCTCCTCTTCCCCGTCCTCCCACCCAGTATCCAAAAGCCCCACCACCACCAAGCCTGTGGGTGGATGCACCTTGCGCAGGGCCGGATTCCAGCCAGCAGAGAGGCTGCGCACCACCACTGGCTCCCAACAACCCTGCCTCTCGGTTGCTGGCAAAGGTAGTTTCTACAGGTTCCCCAGGCCAGGAAAAACATGCTCGAGAGTAGAGAGAGGGCCCGTGGGGCTGCTTCCCTGGCATCACCAGAACGCACATGCTTGGTATTGCCCAGGCAGGGCTCCTCCACGGGTTGGGGGACACGCGCATGTTCCGGTTTCGCCAGCCCCCCCAACTTTTATCTTCCAGGCTTCCCCCTCTCCATGGTTCTTCCTGAAGACCAGGCCTCTTGCACTTCCCAGGCAGGGAAGCGGGTGATGCAAGCGGTCTAGAAACCTGTCTATTACTTTGAAAGGAGACTGAAAACATGTGACTGCATGAATCCCATGGGTTTACTTCAATGTCTTTAAAACAAATGGCTTGAATGGATTTCTCCCACCCTTCCTCCCCACGGAGCCACTCAATGGAGAACAGCAGCTCAAAGGGCCACAGACTCAGGGCTGCCGGAAATGGGGTATCAGACACAAAGCCTGGCAGGGGGCACCTGAATAAAGGCAGCTTTGGCCGGGAGAGGATGAAGGCAGACACCTACAACCGCCAGCGCAGAGCACAAAAGGTGCACGTGAGGTCGACACGAGGCCGACGTCAGGTCCAGGCACGCACAGGCACCCCCGGACTTCGGCCACGGGTGGTGGATCGCTCTCGGGTCCCAGCACGGGTCTCCCCTCCCTCCTGCCACGGCATGGAAGCCTGGCTGTGCTGACAGTAGGACCCTTGCTCAGTCCCTTGCCTGGAGAGCCCTAATCCGAGCAGCCATTTACTCGCAAACTCACTGGGCAGCTGGAACATGCAGGTGAGGTCTTCTTAGGCAGCACAAATTGCTTAGAAAAAACAGGCAAGGAAGCAGGACTGAAGACATGTGACAGTCCCCCAGAGATGAGAGCTGGAGGCGCCTGGGGAACTCAGAGGCCAAGCCTCCCTGATTCCCCGAATCCTGCAGATGAGTACCCTAAGCTCATAGAGGAATGCTGACGTGCCAAGGTCACACAGCTTTGGGCCTCGGCCCCATCCTTGGCTGCCATCCCAGCCTCATTCATGCAGACATTACTTTCTGAGCACATCCTATGTGCCTAGACTCCGGAATTCAGGTTTAGTCGCCTAGGTGACGCCCTGAGAAAAACTAAACTTGGCCACAGAGGTTTGCAAGCTGGGGGCTTCCCACCTCCCCCACCCTCTCCTCTTATGTAAAACGGGAGGAGTGCTGGCCATCAACAGGAAAGACTCAAAGCAGAGAGGAAGTAAGAAAGCAGGAGAGGCCAGGCACAGTGGCTCATGCCTTAATCTCAGAATTTTGGGAGGCTGAGGAGGGTGGATCACCTGAGGTCAGGAGTTCGAGACCAGCCTGACCAACATGGAGAAACCCTGTCTCTACTAAAAATACAAAATTAGCTGGGCATGGTGGCGCATGCCTGTAATCCCAGCTACTTGGGAGGCTGAGACAGAATAATCGCTTGAACTCGAGGTGGAGGTTGTGGTGAACTGAGATGGCACCATTGCACTCCAGCCTGGGCAACAAGAGCAAACTCTGTCTCAAAAAAAAAAGAAAGAAAGCAGGAGAAGCAGTATGAAGGCCTGGGGATCATCAGCCATACCCTGAAGGTGAGGGAGACGATGGTGAAAGTCACCCCAGTAGGAGAGTCTGGGCTGCCCCTGGCTGGAGGAGGCCTCAGCTCAGGCAGGGCAGGTGTGCTGTGACCGGGGACCCCAAACCAGGCATGCTGACTTATGCAGACCATTTTCTTATTACAAAAATATTCTCTATAGAAAATAGAAACTGGCTGGGTGCAGTGGCTCACGTCTGTAATCCCAGCATTTTGGGAGGCTGGGATCACCTGAGGTCCAGGAGTTTGAGACCAGCCTGGCTAACATGGTGAAACCCCATCTCTACTTAAAAGGCAAAAATTAGCCAGATGTGGTGGCGGACATCTGTAATCCCAGTTACTTGGGAGGCTGAGGTGGGAGAATCGCTTGAACTTGGGAGGCGGACTGCACCACTGCACTCCAGCCTGGGCAACAGAGTGAGACTTGGTCTCAAAAAAAAAAAAAAAAAAGAAAGAAAACAAAAAAGAAACGCAAAAGAAGAAAAACAGAAATCACCCATGATCCCTCTAGGAAAACTATCAACTATTAGCATCCTTCTCGTCTTTTTCTCTGTCCAAATATGGGATCATTCAGTACCTACCACGTTTTTTCACTGAACTAAAAGGTGAACACTTCTCCTCCTTAAACATTTTCCTGCCGCCACCTTTCCTCATTATTGTGGATGGCCCACATACATGATGTACGGAAGTTCATTCAACCAACTCCCTAGTGGAGGATGTTAGGTTGTGAGAAAACCCTACAGCTGGGCCCCGGGCAGAGTGGCTCTGGGATCCTGGGCTTTGGTGGCAGGATCATGCAGGAGCCCTGAACTCCTGACCCCAGCCTGGGTATTCCTTCTCCCCCCTGGCACGGGCGAAGGTTTACGTGCAAGGGGTGGGAGTGGGGGAGTGGGGAGTGGGGATTCTGCCCTTCACAGCACTCAGGCAGTGAGTGGTCCCCTAGTGACTCTTAAACTCATGCATTCCCAGGCCCCACCCAGCAATTCTGAATCAGTAAGCCCAAGGCAGGGCTCAGGAACCTATATTTGTAGGTTCCAGGTTGTTTGTTGTTGTTGTTGTTGTTGTTGTTTTTTGAGAAGGAATTTCGCTCTTGTTGCCCAGGCTATAGTGAGTGCAATGGTACAATCTCAGCTCACTGCAACCTCTGCCTCCTGGGTTCAAGCGATTCTCCTGCCTCAGCCTCCCAAGGAGCTGGGATTACAGGCATGTGCCACCACGCCCAGCTAATTTTTCTATTTTTAGTAGAGATGGGGTTTCTCCATGTTGATCAGGCTGGTCTCAAACTCCCAACCTCAGGTAGTGATCCACCTGCCTCGGCCTCCCAAAGTGCTGGAATCACAGGCATGAGCTACCGCACCCGGCTAGGTTCCAAGTTCTACTGTTGCCAACCCCAGGAGACTCTGAGGCTGGAGTTAACAAACCTGCACTCAGAAACCCTGATCTGAAGGACGAGTCCTGACCAAGTCTGCTCAAGTATGATAAGCAGAACTTCCAGAACTGGTTGTGGGCTCCCCTCCCAGCAATGATGATGTGGAGGAGAGTGGTGGTGAGGCGTGCCGAGACGCTGCATGTGTAACCTGGTCCCAGGTCATGCTGCTGCTGCCTCTCACGGGCCACGTGGGCACCTGTGCAGACCCTGGGCTCTGTGACGTATGATCACAGCAGGCCCTAACGCACTGACTATGGGTCAAACACTTCACCCTCCAGGCTCCAGGTGAGCTGTGCTCCAGGGCCCACAGCAGTAGCATTACTGGGCGCTTGTACAGCAATGCACATGTGGGCCGAGCCAACCTGAACTGGAATCTGCATTAGCAAGCTCCCCAGTGATCTGTGTGCCTATCAGAGTCGGTCACAAGCCAGCGTCATCTCATGTCACCTCCTAACACTCCTCAGAGGCCAATTATTCCCTGATTTTACAGGTGGAAACTGCAGCTGAGAGGTTAAAGGACCTGGTTGAGGACTGAAGACTAACCCCAGCAGGAGCTGCAACGGGAAGCCAGACTGTCTGGCCTGAGCTCTCAACCCCACATCCCAACACCCCCTGCGGTTCCCCATTCAATCACCACCAGCGCTCTGAGTGGGTTCACTCTCCACTTTATGGCGACTTGAGGAGGCCAAATCAACTGCTCCGAAGCTCTCCCTGGAGCATGGTGGAGCCTGCCCCTGTGCCTGTGTTCGTTCCCTCTCAGCCCACTCTGTCTGCGGGCACAGAGCCAGAGCGCAGGGCCAGCTTGGGGGGGGGTCCCACCTCCAAAGCCTGCAGACTCTGCAGACACAGTTGGAGGCAGGAAGTGGGGAACCGGGGCGGAAGAACCGGGAGCTCAGTTTGGGCTGAGAATATTCTTTCTTCGCAGCCAGACTCAGTTTTGTGTGCCTTTTGAAAGGAGACAGAGAATAGCTGTGCTCGGCCCAAGGAGGCCAGCCTCTTTCAACCTTCTGGTTGCTGCCATTTCCAATTACAATTTCAGAGGGCTCCTATCATTTATACATCCCAGGATGCACTGCTCCAGCTGCTTTATGATGGGAGTTCATTACACCATTAAGGTTAAACTTTTATAAAGTACTGAGCAGCTGGTAGGCTGGGCACCCGGCTTCGTTACTGCTGCCGGAAGCCTGCTGAATAGGGTTCACCTGGGGAAGGAAGAGGATTAAAGGAGCCAAGAAATGGAGACCACAGCTGCTCAGGTGCCCTGAGCCCTCCATTAGGCTGTGTTCTAAACTGCATGGTGTAGCAGGCAGGCAGCAAGGAGAACAATCTGGAGCAGCTCGGCAGCACTGGCAGGGGCGTGTGGGGTGAGAGGAGCCACGCTGTGTGAGCCTGAAAGCTGCCTGCCACGACCGGTGAGGAACAGGGTCCGTGAAGGTCGGGTTGGGGGAGCAGGAGTAACAAGGTGGCCCCAGCCACAGAGGGGTCTACCACAGGGGGGCGGCAAGGGCTTCCTGGGATCGGGGGCTGGCCTTCGCAGCAAGAAGATGGCCAAAGGGGGCCTTCCTTTTGTGGGAGGCTGTTCCTCCTATGGCTTACAGGGTCCCCAAACCCCATGACAGGTGGGGAGAATGAGAACACCCTGAGAGCAGGGGTCAGACAGACGGGACCTGAGTCCCAGCTACAAACACGCAGCCTCAAGCAGAGTCCCTCAATTCCCCAAGGAAGCTGAGGTCCTAGACCTGGACCCCTGCTGTGAAATGAGTGTTCCCTCCATGGATGCAAGGGACTGTCCTGAGCACAGAGCCTAGAGGGGGATGAGTGTCTAGGAAATGGAAACCATCATTGTTTATTGTATTAAATGTGTCCCTATACATAAAGCACTGCGTAGCAGAGACGACTCACCACACAGCATTTGCCCTTGTGGCTGCTGTTAGAATGGTAGTGTCTGTTTATGCTAACCCGGGAACTCCCTTAGAACGAAGTGATACCTTTTTTCTTACTATTCCCAGCTGCAGGCACAAGGCTTACTGTCAGGTCTCCATACGCAAGCCTGGAGCCTGAAAGTCTGAAGATCCTGCTTGCCTCGGCTGATGTCTCCCACCCTCTGCCTGCATTAGACATTGACCCTGATTGCCCAGCGGAGCTTCCCGGGACAAGCCCTCACCCAACCCTGTCATCTTAACTGTTCTTATGATGATGTGAACACCTCTCACCCAACCCTGCCATTGTAACTGAACTTGTGGTCATGCATACTCCTTGCCCCTAACCCCCACCACTGTAACTGAACTTACTCTGCAACACCCCCGCCCCCCAAAAAACTACCCAAACCTATAAAACCAACTCCTATCCCACTGCCCTTTTCAGCCTTAGCCCACCTGCACCCAGGTGAATAAACAGCCATATTGCTCACACAAAGCCTGTTTGGAAGGTCTCTTCATTCAACGCGAATTTTTCAACAGTTAGCATGCAGTAGGTGCTGGATAAATGTCCTTGAATAAAAGGGTAGATGGGAGATGACATGTGGCAAAACTACTCTCTGGCCCCAGTCCCAGGGAATGTGTCAGAGAACCAAGTTCTTTTCAAAGGTGTGAAACAAACGATCTCTTAAGAAAAATCTCTGAAGTTCCTGGGGGGAAAGAGACTTGGATACAGCTGGTGTTCTGCCCCGGGGGTGCACTGGGGTAGACTCTGGCCTTGCAGCCCAGGACACTTTGCGGTGCCTGGAAGCTCCAGCCTCAGCTGGGACTCTGCAGGCCCCGTGGGCTGGGCTCCTGTTGCCCCGGAGAGACTGCCAAGACCTGGAGGCTCCCTAGACCAGAGAAGATGGCATGGAATTCTGTGAGGCCAAATTGTGACCCCCCCCAACTCTTAGGAGGGCAGCTGGAGGGGCTGAGGGGCTTTGTGTGGGGGAGACTCAGAGAGTCTGAGGAAGAAACTGGCTTCCCCCAGTAGCCTCAGAGAGGAAAAGTTAGACAAAGAAAAGGCAGCGGATGGAGAGATGCCAAAAGGAAGGAAACCCAAACAGAGGAACCAAAGGCAGCCAGGGACTGTGGGGCCGGGAAGGCCAGTTCTCGTGAAGGGTCAGGACGGGAGCAGGGTGAGATGCCAGGTGGGTGGCAGGATACTGCCAGCTTTGAGAAGTGGCCCAGCTGCTCATGGGGAGGAAGCCCAGGAGGCCGGCTCCAACGCAGGAGTGCTGCAGGGGAGCCACCGCATCAGGAAAGGGAGGGTCCCATCAGACGCAGCACAGGCCTGGGCTGAGGCAGAACAATTATGAGAAGTAATCGTGATCATTAACAACAGCAGTTAACACTTCCTGAGTACCCATGATGCTCTTGGCACTGGGCAGAACTTCCTGCGTCATCTCCTTTGATCCTATTGTGCCATGTTCCATTAGAGCCCCATTTAAGAAATGAGGAAACTGAGGCTCACACAGGTCAAGTGACTCTCACAAGTAGTAGTGCTCTCAAAGAAAGTGCGGTCTTTATGCCGCAGCCCATGCCTGGAGGCCGAGGCTATGCTGAATTCAAAGAGGGAGAGAGAATGAATCAGAAGTGGATAATCTTGGAGACCCGGCAGACTCGAGTGGGTGAAGTGGGCAGGTGCTAGCTGGGAGGCAGGGCACTGGGGGGTTCCCAGGCCCTGCAGCTGAGGCTGGAAAGGCCAGGACGGTCCCCTCAGCCACTGGACCTAGGGCTGCCCGGTGATTCTGCAGCCTGCCCCAAAACTGCAGCGGAGCAGCTGTCCCAGGGCAGTGGAGGAGCTTGGATGAAGAGGGAGTTGGCTACAGGGCGTGCCAGGGGGAGCCTGATGTCATCCCAGCCTGCAGAAGGCGGAAACTTGGGAAGTGAAACAAAACGTCCCCTAACGGTAGCCTGGCTTCAATTTCCAATGAACGATGGCAGGCATTCCTTGCCCTCACCCATGAGTCCAAGGGCTCTGCCCTTTTCTTCAGGCCCTGGCAGCACGTGTCATCTTCCCCAGCCCCAGCCCAGCACCGAAATGTGCTCCAAGTAAAGCTGATGAGAAAGCAGAGGATCCCCAGCCAGCGCCCCGGGAGCCTTGCCACTGTGAAGCTGGCGGCCTCACCACTTTCCGGAATAGACACAGGGCTCACCTCCTCACAAGGCTTTCTGCATGTGTTAAGCGGTGAGGGGAGGTCTGGGCGGCTGCCTGGCGAGCTAGCCTCCTTTCTCCCCCACACCCAGCCTGAACTGACCTAGTTAGGCGGCATATGGAAGATGAAAGAGGAAGTAGGGCCCAGACCCCCCCTCCCCGCAGGCCCCTGCACTCCACACAACCCCGGCGCCCAGAGTGGGAGGGACCGTTTCCAAGGACCCAGGCACTGCTCATCCAGCCAGGACAGCAGCCCAGGGCCTGGCACCCACTATAAGGACCTCCTGCCCCTCTCCTGGCCACACAGGTTCCTCAAGCAAGTTCTTGGCAGCTGGCAAACTGCAGAATTCATCTGCTGGGCCAGGGTGGCTCGGAGGGTGGGTGCAGATGCCTTGGCTTGGGTTTATGTGCCCAACCTTAAGAATTCCCGGCCTTCATGCCAGCTCTTGAATCTCACATACCAGCAATCCTAATCCTTGGTTAGTACAATGTCTTTCCCAAAGTCCTTTCCCATACGGTGTCACCTTTGAACAGTGAGAGAGACAGGATAAATATTGCTGCCATTATACAGACAGGGCAACTGAGGCTACGGAAGGAAAAGTGACTAAGTCCACAGCTGCCCAGCAGAGCCAGGAACACTCCAGGCCCAGCAGTCCCATGCTCCTTGTTATGGCCATGAGGATTAAATGAGACAAGGTGTGAAAACTGCTGAGCATGGTGCCTGGCATCTTTGCCCCCTTAATGTTATTTGGCCATGATCGTTATGCTTCAATGAGGACACAGATCAGTGAGGGGAACACACATGCTTTCTCTGAGGGCCACCAGCACTATTCAGATAAGAGAGTGCTAGAAGATGCCTTCGTTTGGCCAGGCGCTGTGGCTCACGCCTGTAATCCCAGCACTTTGGGAGGCCAAGGTGGGCGGATCACCTGAGGTCAGGAGTTCGAGACCAGCCTGGCCAACATGGTGAAACTCCATCTCTACTAAAAATACAATAATTAGT
The DNA here is from genome assembly GCA_036589455.1 of Ateles fusciceps. NCBI lineage: Eukaryota > Metazoa > Chordata > Mammalia > Primates > Atelidae > Ateles > Ateles fusciceps. Next base: position 22,717,018 of record JAZHEH010000681.1, on the reverse strand, counting down.
GGGACACAGTAGCAGGCACTTGTAATCTCAGCTACTCAGGAGGCTGAGGCACGAGAATTGTTTGAAACTGGGAGGCGGAGGTTGCAGTGAGCTGAGATCTTGCCATTGCACTCCAGCCTGGGCAACAGAGCGAGACTCTGTCTCAAAAAAAAAAAAAAAAAAAAAGAGAGAGAGTGCTGGAATCAGTGGCACACAGAGAAAGGGCTCATGAAGGAGGTGGGCTTGTGTGGGACCTGAGGGAGAGGTGGGGTGTGGACAGGGACACCAAAAGAACCCCTCCTGGGTTCAAACCTTGGCTCCCTGCCTGGCTGAGTGTCCTTGAGCAAGTGACGCAAGCTCTCTAAGCCTCCTGTAAGATAGATGTTGGAGGGATGGGGGCATGCAGAGGATTGCTGTTGCAAGGAGTAAATGAGATCCTCTATACACTGTGCTGGGTTCGGCTCCTCCACATTCAGAAAATGGAAGCTAGGCCGGGCACGGTGGCTCACACCTGTAATCCCAGCACTTTGGGAGGCTGAGGCGGGCGGATCAGGAGACCAGGAGTTCGAGATCAGCCTGACCAACATGGTGAAACCCAGTCTCTACTAAAAATACAAAAATTAGCCAGGCGTGGTGGTGTGTGCCTGTAATCCCAGCTACTCAGGAGGCTGAGGCAGGAGAATCGCTTGAACCAAGGAGTCGGAGGTTGCAGTGAGCTGAGATCGCGCCACTGCACTCCAGCCTGGGAGACAGAGCGAGACTCCATCTAAAAAAAAAAAAAAAAAAACAGAAAATGGAAGTTATTGTTATTCTTACTATTATTTTGTGGCTGAGCAAAGCCTCCTGGGAGACATGCCCAGGTGCCCTCCCCTGACCCCAAACCTGGAAGGCTTTGAGAAAGCTAAGTGTAGGGCCCTGTCCACAGGGGACAGAGGTGCAGCCCCAGGGAGCCCACTCCACTGTGTGGCCTGCCCAGCAGGAGCAGCCAGGGGCTGGGAGGTGCAGGGTGCGTTATATAAACCAAGGGACATCAATAATAGATTAACCTCGAGGAAGTCCAGGAACATCAATCAACAATTAATTAAAAGGTTCCAGGAGAGACAATGACTAGGGGCCCAATTCGGGATGAATTCGAAGCAGCGTCCTGTCTCACCTTCCACAGCCGAGGCCCACCGCCCCGACTTCCACCCCAGAGCCGCAGGCTCCCTGGCTAGGACCTTCTCCAGGTGTGGAACTGGTTCGCAGGAGCTACCCCCAAACACAGGTGAGGGCAAGCCCTGTTCTCCTCCCAACCTCCCGCCGCTCAGAGAACTCCCAAACACTGAAAGGGTTTTGATGAAGCTTCCCAGAATAGTAACCTCCTGGGCTGAACTCAGGAAGGCAAAATTTCAAGGGGTAATTTGGTGAGAAAATGATCAAATGCCTGGAAATAAGTGCTGGGAACACTGGAACCCCCTCAGTGGGTCCTCGGGGATGGGAACGGCCTTGAGGGCAGCCCTGAAAACCTGGCGCTCACGCCCCCCACCCAGTACTGATGGAAGCCAAACCCGCTGACAGTCAAGTGTGGCCAACGCATTCCAGGCAGCAACTCCGAGGCCCAGCTCAGCTTCCCGGCCCCACTTTCCAGCCCTTCCCCTCCTAGTACCACACTGACACATCTCATGGCTTCTGTCTCCCCCTCCATAATCAACCAGGCTTGGTCTCTCCCTTTCCACTGCAGAATGGCCACTGCCCTGGTTCAAGCCCTCTGCAGCTGGGCACCCCCAACTCCTGTCCCTCAGTACCCCGGCACCTGCTGCCACACAACTCTTCCCAGGGGGTGGCACCAGCCCCCAAACACTTGCTCAGCACAGTTCAGTGAATGCCCATGTGTTCACAGATTGGAGACTAAACCTTCAGCCCTGCCATTGTGGCTCCCGGGGACCCAGCTCCAACTAATTTTTCCAACCTTACCTTTCACCACTTCTGTTGTGTACGTCCTACACTACAGCCAGACAGCAAACAGGCAGCAGGTCACCTTTCCAGCCACCAGTCACCCCCACAACCTGCCCCCATTGCTGCCAGTTCCTCTACAACCACCTTCCTGTGTTCACAGGTCCCCCATGGCCCACGTAAAAAGGCTGTGCCCACCCGAGTCTTCCTGGCTCGAGTCACTCTCCCTCCTTTGATCTCTGTCGTCACTTACTTCTAGAAATTAATTATATCACACCTGTAATCCCCGAACTTTGGGAGGCCAAGGCGGGCGGATCACCTGAGCTCAGCAGTTCGAGACCAACCTGGCCAAAATGGTGAAACCCTGTCTCTTCTAAAAATACAAAAAAATTAGCTGGGCATGGTGGCACATGCCTGTAATCCCAGCTTCTCGGGAGGCTGAGGCAGGAGAATTGCTTGAACCCAGGAGGCGGAGGTTGCAGTGAGCCAAGATCACGCCACTGCACTCCAGCCTGGGTGACACAGAGAGACTCCATCTCAAAAAAAAGGGGGGGGGAAAAAAAAAAAGAATTTAATATCTTCCCAATAGATTTTAAGCCACTTGAGGTCAGAATCTACACCTTATAGGCTCTGATATGCCCACCGCATCCACGTGTCCTCACTGACCCCGGACTCACAGCAGGTGTTCAAGAAACAGCTATCGATTATGTCCAAGTGGAGACATTCCTCAAGGCTAAGATAGACTCTTGCTGATGACACTGTTAATGGATATGCAAGATTCTGTCTATCCCAAGGATGTGGGGAGCCAACTTCTTATCAAGTAATGAGACCTATTACATCTTCCCTGCTGCTAATATATGCAGATCATGACATAACCACTTTTCTTTGGAAGGGATTCTGGCTGCAAGAGCAAAAACATTTTTTCAGTGCGTGCTTTCCTCATGATCTATGTGCCGGGCATTACTTGGTAGAATTCTTGCCATTGTGCCCTCGGAGGTTTTACTGTCCCTGTCTTACAGGTAAGGAAACTGAGGTGTGCCAGCATCCAGTATGGGCCTGTGAGGCTCGAGTCTGAAGTCATAACCACCCATGGGCTACGATGCTATCTTCTGTCATGGGGGGGGGACTGTCCCCAGCTGACTTCCAGGTGGCTTGAGGAGGAGCATGGAAGCAGGCGTGTGAGACGCCCCCAGGTAGCGCACAGAAGGGTGTGTGAGAGCCCCGCCTGCAGCCCGCCTTCCTTCTAAGGAATACTGAGAAAGCACTCTGCCCCTCATGTTAAGAGTCATAACATGAGGTATGAAACCCACCCTCCGCCCTCCCACAGCCTGAAGGCAGGCTCCTCCGACTCCCACTGTTCCCCTCCTGCTGTGAAGAGCCCAGCGACACCCCGGCTCTACACACCCACCGACACCAGGCCAGCCAGACACCACCAGGCGCTCCACACCCCCTCAGCCCTCACTTCCCACAGAAGCACTCCCCAGGCACAAGCAGCTTTATACAGGTGCATGCCCAGGGCAGCCCCCGCAGTGACAACAGCCCCATCCCCCATCTAGAGGACTTGGGCATTCCTGCCAAGCACCCCATGAAAACAACACCCTCACCCGTGGTCGCACCGATCCCCGCCACGGCGTCTCCCCTGGACTCCTTCCTCAGCAGCAAAGAGGTCCTCACAGATAAGGCAGTTTCCTGGGTCCTTCCTGCCCACACACACACCCACGTCCACACCCACACTCATGCTTCCCCATCCAACCCAGAAAGACCACGCCCAACCCAAGTCAGTATCAGAAACAAAAAAAGAAAATCAAAATAAGCCATTTTCAGCCCTGCCCGCTGGGGGAGGTAACCGCATCCTGCAAAGTCCTGGGCTCCGCGGTTCTAAAAGATTTATCTTCCTCTGACCACATGCTCATTCATATTTCCCCCAGTGCTACTTGCCCAGTCCGCTGGAGTGTAATGTAAAGCTATTCCGGTGAGAAACTGAACTCCTGGAGTGATGGGCCAACAGGTGATTAAACACTGAGGTTTCCCTCTGGTCTCGAGGAGAGGGACTGGGGGAGGAGTGGCTTCCAGCAACAAGCTATGCCTTCAGCTGCAGCCTTCTGACCTGCTGCTGTCAGCTCTGGTCCAGCATCCTCTGGCCACGGATGCTTGGCTCCCTGGCACCCCTAAAGCAAAGCAGCCAGGCACTGATTTATGGGGCAGCTGAGGAATTGCCAGGAGCTGAGTAAAGCAACTTTGAGAGAAACATGGACAAGGAAAATGGGAATAAGACTGAGGAGCAGGGCTGAAATATCGCAGCTCCAGGGAGCTGCTCGCCCTCGAGGTCCACTCCTAAGTGACTGGCCGCCTGCCTCAGCTGCAACCTGGAACCTACTCAAAATCAGCATCTGTGCACAATGACAAGGGTGCTAACCTGGCTGGGCTTCCTACTGCCCCCAAGCCCCAGGACAGGGAAGACAGCTCAGCTCTCCTTTTGGGGGACAGAAGCCAACTCCTCCTCTCAGCGTCTTCAGGTCTGCCCCTGTCTGACACCCAGCTCTGCTGTGCAGTCCCACCATCCCAAGCAGATGGCAAAGGGTGGCTGAAAAGGGCTCCTGGAGCCCCAAACCATAAAGCTGAGCCATAAATCAGAACAAACAGGTGGAGGTGTGGAGGGTGAGCTGAGGGGACTTGAATACTGAATATTCACAACAGGGAGGCTGGAGACTTCCTCCTTAATGGACTCTGCACTTAAGAGAGCTTTCCAAGCATGAACTGATGTGCCCAGCAACTTCTCGGGGGAGGTATGAAGGCGCTGCAGGGAGCTGGTGGGACGGGCCTTGGACACTCCTCAGACCAGTGTGAGAACAACCAGGAAAGCACCTGCAATGCTGGACAGTGTCTGGGTGGCAGCCACTGGGACAGGGTGAGTCCACAGCATGGAAAAGTCAGCTCACAACCCTGGGTCTGGCAGGGCGCTGTCCTCCTTCCACCCACGTGGCTTGACAATGCAGTCTGGGCACAGGGCAAAAACCTTCTGCTTTGGGAGCAAGGATGTGAAATGGGTTGGTTGTTGGCTAAGGCAGACACCATAGGGAATGCCGGAGAAACGGCCTCGGTTAGATGAAAACAGGCCTGCCAGCACCACAGGGCAGGGTCTGCAACTCAGGCTCTGCAGCTTGCTGTCGGGAATTAGGCTCCCAGTGGCAGAGAGCAAAGCCTTGTGCAGCCGCCCTCATCCTCCCAACCTGGGAAGGAACTTGGCCAGAAGTGGGGCCACACTGGCAGATGTGCCATACCTGTCTGCTCTCAGAGCACCCTCTAAGGGTGCCAGTAGCCCCCTTTCCTTTCCCCCATGTGTCTGAGGGCATCCTCCACACCCCCGGGGTCCCCTGCCATCCAGCCTCAATCTCCCGCAGGACCATCCAGGCCCGACCCACATCAATCAGTGGATGGTCTGACCCACTTCATTTCCTTCAGGCCACAGCCCAAAAGACGCTGATGTGACTGCTCCCCACCCCCGTTCTCAGAACCCAGAGCCAAAGGAAATTCTCAGGAGAAAACACACACTTCCCAAGTCTTCCTCCCCACACAGGTACCCCAGATCTGTCAGCCACAGACACCTCCCAGACCTACCCTGGCGACGAGGCACGTCTGCCGCCCAAGCAAAGTGCTTCCTCCTGCTTGGGCCACTCCTACAGGACTTCACAGCTGCCAGGACCATGCTCAGGACCGTCCTCAGGAGACTAGGGGCCTGGTTCCAGCTCAGCAGCTGACTCACAGTGTCAACGGATCCCACTTGCCCCCACCAGGAGCATGTGCGCTCACGGCCTCTAATTCCCCATGACAGGCCCTCGACCTTCCGGCTCCCTTCCTCCCAATCACATCCTGCGCCTCCATTTCCTATGGCTCCCGCCTCCAGCCCTGGTCTCTTTACTTGATGAGACTCTCTGACCTTTGTACAGCCTTTCGCTGTTTGCAAAGGGTTTCCACGTGCACCATTTCCTTTCATTCTTTACTACCAGACCACCATGTGACATGCCTTGATTGGTGAAGTCACCTGCTCAAGGTCACACAGCCAACACTGGAATTCCAGTGATCTGGTTCCAAAGGCGTTGGACAATGCTCCGGCTATAGGGACCTCATCAGCATCTCCAAGCCCCCACCTTGGCAATCTGGCGACCACCTGCCACCCTAGTCTCCAATACCCTCACCGTCATCTCTTTGGACTCTTAAGTACCTTCTCCAGCACAAGCTCAACCCTGGTATTCTTTTACCACTGATCCCACTCCCCCAAGAGATCCACAAAGAACTGAAGATTTCCCCCATACCCTAAGACCTCTGTGGGGGGGGGGGGGGGGGGGCGGGGGGCTGGAAATTGCTCCTCTGTAAAGTAAGGCACTAGGTGATGCTGAGTGAGACCTTCACCCAAAGCTTCCCAAAGACTGGTGAGGGTAGACACAATCCCAGCACACTTCGGGTGGCCCCAGTAGACTCCTAGTGGCTGCAGAATCATCCTTCAAGCATCCCCCCAATCGATCCAATCCTCTGGACCCAAAGGCTGCCAAGCATAGAAGAAAGAGAGATACCCTGGAGTGAACCCATCAACCCCAGGAGAAGGCAGGACCCGGCGACTACAGAGAAATGATGCGCCATACCACTCTCTGACCGCTGACCCGGGTTACCTCCCAGCCCTGCTTGCTTCTTAGGATATATTCCAGGACAGTGATCACCACTGAAAATCATCCACCCCTCCCTTCTTCCCCCAAAGCTACACGAATAGGGAGCCCAGGACACTGGTAGTACCTGGACAGGTCTCTGTCTGGGCTATCATCAGGGACCCTGTGGTAGAAGCTTCTCCTGACATCTCTTGTTTATGCCCATTATAAAGGACACCAACCTTCTCCCAGCCCTCGGCCCTCCTCAGTGCAGTGCACCCAACAGGAATTAAAACTGGACCCCCATGACAGAGGCAGTGTCCCCTTCATCACCCGTGAGGAGAGCATAGGCATTTACCCTTCCCATTCATCAGGGTGGGAGGGCCACAGATTCCCCCTGTGGCAGTGCCAAGGCCCTTTCTCACAGTCACGCCAGGAACTCTAGCCATACTGAGGACACCAATTCTTCAAGCCCCCAGTGCTATCACCCCAGACCACCAGACCATGTCAAGCCCAAGGCCAGAACCATCCCAACACCCAAGCAACGGCAGCACTTCCTCACACCCATGCCAGCAGTACCACCATGCCGGCACGAGCCAGCCACTCACCCCAGAACCAGTCCGAGCGCCGTGCCCATCACCTACCTGTGCAGACAGCTGCACCGTCTCACACCTGGGCGGCCACCACCGCACCAAGGTGGAGGCGAGGCTTCTGACACCGGTGCCAGGAAAACCACGCTGCTTGTGCCGGACCCACGTTGCCCATGCCCGTGCCACGCGTGTCACGATCCCCCACGCCCGTGCCAGGGGCTCCACAGACCTCACACCTGCCATGGGCGCGCGTGGCAGCTGCAACTCCGCCCGCCGACCCGTCGGGCCGGCCACCGCTCGCCCTGGACACTGCCCAGCCCGCCGCACCGCTTGCACCGCGCCCGTGCCCAGGGCCAGCCCGCCGCGCCCGAGGCCCCCTTACCTCCCGCCCTCCGCAGGGCTCGGCCCGCCGCCGCGACCGCCACCTCCATCCTGGGCTCCCCAAGGCCCCAATTCACTAACGCCGCTTCCGCAGGGCGCCGGCGCCGGCGCGAAGGCCGCCTCCGCCCCCCGGGGGACGCTGCGTCCTTTACGTAAACCCCTCTCCGCCGCCAGCGGTGACCATGGCGACGGTCGTGGTGCGGCAGCGCCCTCTGGTGCCAGGGAGGGGAGCGGCGTCGAGGCCCGGGCGAGCCGAGCCCTCTGCGGGCGCTGGCCCTGCGCGTGGGGGGCGGTGGGCGCCGGGCTCAGGCCGCGGCGGGGGGCCCTGTGGGCGGCCGGCCGGGAGGGGCTGGACGGGGCGCGCTGCGTGCGGGGAAGGGAGCCGCCTGGGTGCCCCTCCTTTAGGCCCCTCGTGACCAGTTTTAGCGTGGGAGAGGGGAAAGAAGCAAGTAGGATCACTGGAAAACTGGTTCATTTGTGGGGGAGGAGAGAGACGGGTCCCACCTCCTCGGGGTGACTGAGCGCTGCTTGAGAAGTCGCAGCACATCTTTAGCATCTGGGTACCCCCTCCTCCCCCAACCACCCCGCCCAGTGCCCAGCATCGTGCCTGGCCTCCAAAGGGGCTTGCTTGGTCAATTTTGAGTTTCTGATAAATGAAGAAAACTGCCCCCTCCTGTTCCCCTTCACGCCCATTCATTCACCGTAAGTCGCTTACACCTCCTTGGGAGCGCTGTGCGGTGCTGGAGGAGTGGAGGACAGAGTAGAAGGCGGGCCCTGCCTTCAAGGAGCTCATTCTGCTGGGGGAGGAGACGCAGATGGATGGGGTTTTAACATAGGAGCTAAACAGAGAGCACAGGCAGAGTCCTTGGAAAGGAATTTTAAGCCTGGGGGTGGGAGTCCAGTCTGCAGGTCAGGATGACTCAGCTGGGTCTCAAAGATCCAGTAAAGATTCATCAGAGACAAAAAGGGGAAGAATGTGTTTCTTTCAGGCAAGAGAAATGCCTCTAAAATGTTTGCTAGGCCCCGGTGCCATCCCCCAAAATCACAGTGATCGCGCAGTTCAGTACAAGTGGGAGCCATAGGTGAACAAGGAGGTGTGTGTAGCGGGGGCCCGGGGTTGAGGAGAAGCCACGGTCTGAAAATTACCTGAACATTTGGGTTGGAAATGAGATTGTGAGTCCAGGACTGCCTTCTGTTGAAGCAGATGGAGCCACTTCTGGAAGGAGTTCTGTTACCTGTGATTATTTAGAACGAAAACTAGCATAGGTAACAAAGAAAATGGGGAGTGGGCACATATACCCAGTGGGGCACCTCAGGGGATTGAGGAGGAGTTGAATTCCTCAAGGCTCAGGAAGGGCAGAAATTAGGGGAGGCTTTAAGGGCCCACTGTAGCAATATCAGTTTGGGGATCTTCTTTCTAGATCATTGCCATTAATCGGAATCAAAACTGCCAGACTTAATGTTTCTTGGTTCAAGGTTCCGGATTCCTAGGAAAAAAGAATCTCATTAGTCCAGATTGGGCCACAGTCGATCAGCTACGGCCAGGGCAGAAAGTGCCTTGTGTGTGATACAAACATGTCAGTTACTTTTCCCTATTGAGACACACTCGAAGAGGAGGAGAATCATGACCTGAGCAGCCATTCCAAAGACTGTCTATTACAACCCACCCCTCAGCTGCCCCATGCACACAAACTCACGAATGTCCATGTGCACACATGTGAGCCCACACACGCCATCTTTCTTCCCATTCCTCCAAAGTTGTCCTGACCAAACAAGTTCCAACAGTCACCTCCACACTTGATGCCATGAGGCTACTATTATTTCAAGATCTTCAAGGTGAATGACCCCATCTGGCCATTTAACTGAATTAAAGGGTAACTTACCATCAGCAAATCCTTTGAACTTTCGATACTCAGAGTGAGCCTCTGGCACGACCCAGGAGCTTGATGGAAATGCAGAATCTCAGGCCCGAGAATCTCAGCTTGGCAACAAGATTCCCAGGTGATTTGAATGCACGTGAAAGGCTGAGACGCACCACTCTTATAAATGTTAGGTGTCTGGGTGTGGTGGCTCACACCTGTAATCCCAACACTTTGGGAGGCTGAGGCAGGTGGATCGCTTGAGGTCAGGAGTTTGAGACCAGCCTGACCAACACAGTGAAACCTCATCTCTACTAAAAATACAAAAATTAGCTGGGCGTGGTGACGGGCGCCTGTAATTCCAGCTACTGGGAAGCTGAGGCGGGAGATCGCTTGAACCCGGGACGCAGAGGTTGCAGTGAGCCGAGATCTCACCACTGCACTCCAACCTGGGCACAGAGTGAGACTCTATCTCAAATAAATAAATAAATACATAAACAAATACATATATACATACATAAATGTTAAGTGAAAGAAAAAGGAAAGATAAGAAAAACATTTTCAAATTGTGATTCATATTTTTGTGTGTGTGACGGAGTCTTGCTGTGTTATGCAGTGGCATGATCTCAGCTCACTGCAACCTCCGCCTCCCAGGTTCAAGCAATCCTCCTGCCTCAGCCCTGCTAGTAGCTGGGATTACAGGCGTGCGCCACCATGCCTGGCTAATTTTTGTGGTTTTTTTAGTAGAGGCAGGGTTTTGCCCTGTTGGCCAGGCTGGTATTTTCTTAAAGGAGGGAGTTGCTAATTATTTAATCTTCAGCAACTCTAGTAATGAGCAAAGAAAGACAGGGAGAGACTCCAGTCTTTATTTTTGTAATTGGTCACAAACTAGAAGGTACTTTGACTTCCTCCCTCTAACGCCTTGCTTCTGTGTTCTGTAGGTCTCCTGCCTGCTTCTCATTCGGTCAGGATTCTTTGCCTGACAGACTGACCTAAGTCTTTTCTTGAGGGCTGAGCAGTGGCTGTAAGGCATCTCAGCAGGCCTCCAGCGACATTGATCATTGGGCACAGTGATATAGGAGGAGCTCCACGGGGGCTGTGGGTTCTACCCGTGAGGTATGCGTGTGTGTGTGTGTGTGTGTCTGTCTGTCAAAGATCCCCAAATGGGCCGGGCAAGGTGGCTCACGCCTGTAATCCCAGAACTTTGGGAGGCCAGGGTGGGTGGAACACCTGAGGTCAGGAGTTTGGGACAAGCCTGGCCAACAGGGCAAAACCCTGTCTCTACTAAAAATACAAAAATTAGCGGGGCGTGGTGGCCTGCGCCTGTAATCCCAGCTACTTGGGAGGCTGAGACGGGGTTTTGAGAAGAATTGCTTGAACCTGGGAGGCAGAGGTTGCAGTGAGCCAAGATCACCCCATCACACTCTCGCCTGGGAGACAAGAGTAAAACTCTGTCTCAAAAAAAAAAAAAAATCCCCAAATGGTCAGTCCCAGTTTCCAGTGGAACCACAATGGTGCCTCCTGCTGGATTTGTTCCTCCCTTCCATTCTGAAACCACCAGACACACCAAAACCCAGAGCCGCCTGCACAGGAAGCAGGCATTTTGATGAGAGAGGCACCCTCATCAACTCTATTTCTAGTTCCAAGACACTTTCAGAAAGGGTGGCTGTTGCAGATCATACACTCCCCCACTGGCCTGCCCTAGTTCAGCTACCGGAGCTTCATCCTCTTCACCTCCCACCTCCCAGGTCCAAGCAGTCCTCCTGCCTCAGCCCCAAAGCCATGCCTGGCCTTCTCTCTGAGCACGTTCAGGCCCAGTTCAGAGTTTGGCCCAGTGTCTTCGGAGCAGACAGGGGCTAGGAAGGAGGACAAGAGCGAGGGCACCAGAACAAGACAACAAGACATACACTGGTCCCAGTCCAGCTGTCAGGCTGTGCTCCCTCTGCTCTGTGCCAAGTTCCCACTCTGGCCTCAGTTTCCCTCTGAGTCCCAGTGGGGGATAATAACATGACTCTTCCTCCCAGGAGAGCTGAGCAGATTAACTAATTAATGAGTGTGACAGCGTCTGCATCCACAAAGGGGCTGATTAAATGCTGAGTGTTGTTATTAGGAGCTGTGGCGGGTGTGTGACAGGCAGTTGACTGGAGACAGATCTGCCCCCCTGCCTCCTCCCCCACCCCCTTCCTCCATCTGCCCCACCCTCTGCAAGCCGAACATCTTACAAGACAAAACCAGGATGATTTTGGCACCCCAAAGGCAGTGTAGAACTTTTCGCATTTCCCCCTGAGCTGGAATGTGAGTCACGGCCAAGCTTCATAGTGTAATCTATCTCCGACAGCTGGCACAGCTGTACCCTGCCCCAGACTCAGCTCCCAGCAGCTGCAGGATGGGATGGCTTGGTCAGTGGCTGCGGTAGGGTAGAGCTGCCTGCAGAAAGACAACTGCGGAATTCCTGAGCTGGGCACCACCCCCAACTGCATTGCCCTGTGGAGGCAGGGATTGAGTGACCACCTTTCCTCACTGCCTGAGATGGAGGTGCCAATATGACCTCTTGGCTAAGGGGTGGAGGGAATTCAAAGCATGCAGGGATTTAAAGTACAGAGTATCTGCTTATGGCCGAGGGAGATCCAGTGACAATATTTTAGCTTGGACGCAGGGTATATGATAACTGGATGAAATCACAGCTCTGGGGCATGATGGCTTTAGCCCAGCTTGTTCCCAGGTGTAGGAAGTCCAGAGAGGCCGCCGAGTTAAACAGTGACTGTGACTTTGCAACACACAGCCCTGGATCCCCGTAGTTGGTGTGAGATCTGTTGCCCAGTCCTCCGATGCTGGGTCTTCCACCCTCGCATGTGATAGAGTGCTGGTTCCCACCCTGAGTCCTCCTGCTTCTGAGGGGGTGGGTAGGAAGGAACTGCTGCTACCAGGTAAATAAGTCTGCCTCTGACAACCAAGGGGAATGTTGTTTACCCAAATAGCACAAACTCAGCCTGTCTAGGGAGGCCAGAGAAAAGCTCTGGAGGCTGGGCTGCCAGACTCCCACAGGGAGAGAAATTAGCCAGTTGCAAGGTCTAGGAAATGCATGGGAAATGGATCTTGGGATACCTGGAGCCAGCTCTGGATCACCAGGGCTTCTCCTGGTGGGATTTCAGACCTTCTTGCTTCTGAAAACAGCGACTCTCCCTGCACTGCCAGGACTTTCTCTCCCTGCCTTCCTCATCCCTCCTGCTATGAGGTAACAGGAATGGATCACAGGACCAAACAGGCTAGAAGTGGGGAGCTGGACCACACGGCTTTGCTAGTACCCCAGGGGTTAAAAGGTCAGGCACCACCAAGAGGTGAGTTGTTCCCCTCTTGCCAGAGGGGCACCTACAAGCCCCTATATTTTACCTGAGTAAACACAGTTTGCAGTCAGAGTCTCAAAAATCTGTGTGGTGGTGGTTGTAATGGAGGTGGTGACGGAGAATATGCTGGGGGTAGTGGCTGTGACGGTGGTCTGGTGGTCATGATAAGAGGGAGGAGAACAAGGACTCATGGCTTCCTAGGGGAAGTTGTGGGGAGCGTTTTCCACCTCTGCTTAATCCCCTGTTAGCTTGGGTATCACCAGCACTTCCCTGAAATGCCCAGAGGATTGGGAGATCCTTGGATCTCATCAGACCAGCCTATTTGTGTCTGCTCACTGATGGGTATTGTAGCAACTAGTTTTTCTCCTTGGGGCACTGAGGAGCTATGGGAGAGTAAATACAGATGTCTCAGAGGAAAACTGGGGTATTTACTGACTAGTGTGATTCATCTGCGCTTTCTGGACACCAACAACCAGAGGAGAGAGTCTGTCCTCTTGAGGGTATTCATCCATCCACTCATTCACCCACACACTTATTCTCCCCCTACCTCTTCACCCATCTACTCATCTACACACCTGCGGACCCAACCACCCATCTGCCCACCCAACCATCCACCTACCTATTCATCCACCCAGTCTGTCCGTTCACCTGTGCACCTACCTATTCACTCATCCATCCATCCATCCATCCATCCATTCACCTATCCCTTCATCCATTCACCTGTCCATTCATCCATCCACTCACCCATCCATTCATCCATTCACCCATCTATCCATCTACTTCTCAACCTCTTCATCCATCTGTTCAACTACCATATATCTCCTAAATCGTGTCCTGTTGATTCTTCCTCCTGAATATATTTGAAATCACTCACTTCTGTCCATTTCCCTCAGTATCTCCTAAATCCAGGGCACCTTTGTCTTCAGGGTAATAGCAGCTGCTCTAATTTCTCATCTGTTTTCCACCCAACAGATAGAGTAACCTTTTTTTTTTTTTTTGAAATGAAGTCTTGCTATGTTGCCCAGGCTGGAGTGCAGTGGTGTGATCTCAGCTCATTGCCATCCCCCGTCTCCTGGGTTCAAACGATTCTCCTGCCTCAGACTCCCAAGTAGCTGGGATTACAGGCACAGGCCACCATGCTCGGCTAATTTTTGTATTGTTAGTAGAGATGGGGTTTCGCCATGTTGGCCAGGGTGATCTTGAACTCCTGACCTCAGGTGATCTGCCTGCGTCGGCCTCCCAAAGTGCTGGGATTACAAGCATGAGCCACCGCGCCTGGTCTTAGAGAGACCCTTTATAAGTGAACACCAGATTATGTCAAGTCACTGCTTGAAACCCTGCTGTAATTTCCCATTGCTTTTGAAATGCGGAATTCAATTTTTCTAGATATAATTCATAGACAGTAAAGTACGCAGCATGACAAACTTCTATATGTGGGCATACCTGTGACCACACCCAGATGAAGATTCATTTTCAGCCCTTTGTCCCCTTCAGAGTCAATTCCCACCCCTAAGAAGTAACCACTATTTGGATTTCTGGGCTGTGGATTGGTTTTGCTGTTCCTGAACTTCCTACAAATAGCATTGTCTAGTATGCAGCCTTTCGTGTCTGGCTTCTATAGCTCAACATTATGTCTGTGAGATTCATCTATGTTATTGTGTGTACATTCTTTTTTTTTTTTTTTTTTGAGACAGACTCTTGTTCTGTTGCCAGGCTGGAGTGCAGTGGCATGATCTCGGCTCACTGCAACCTCTGCCTTCCGGGTTCAAGTGATTCTCCTGCCTCAGCCTCCCAAGTAGGTGGAATTACAGGTGCCCGCCACCACGCCTGGCTAATTTTTGTATTTTTAGTAGAGATGGGGTTCACCATGGTTCACCAGGCTGATCTCCAATTCCTGACCTCGTGATCCACCCACCTCGGCCTCCCAAAGTGCTGGGATTATAGGCGTGAGCCACCACGCCCGGCCTGTGAGTGCATTCTTTGTTATTGTGTGTAATATTTCATGAGATGAATATACAATGATTTGGTAATCTGTTCTGCCGTTGGTGGATTTTGGAACTTTTTCCAGTTTGGGGCTTTTATGAATAAAGCTTTGCTATGGTTTGAATGTACGTGTCCCTCCAAAGTTCATGCACTGGAACGTAACCCCCAAAGTGATGGTATTAAGAGATGAGGCTCTTGGGAGGTGATTGGGCCATGAGGGCAGATGGCATTAGGACCCTTATAAATGGGTACAAGGGAACTTCTGCCATGTGAGGATACAAGAGACACCATCTTGAAAACAGCCAGCTAGCTTTCCCCCAGACAGCAATCCTGCCAGCAGCTTGATCTTGGACTCTCCAGCCTCCAGCACCATGGGAAATAAATTTCTGTTACTTGTAAATTACCCAGTCTAAGGTAGTTAGTTATAGCAGCAGGAACAGACTAAGACAGCCTGCTATGGATGTTCTTTTACAAGTCTTTTGACAAATGTTATACTTATTTCTCTTGGGTTAGTGTGGTAGGCAGAATAATGGTTCCCCAAAGATGTCTGTGTCCTAATTTCCAGAAGCCATGAATGTGTTAGGTTATATGGCATAGGGAAACTTTTTTTTTTTTTTTTTTTTTTTTTTGAGACAGAGTCTCACTCTATAGCCCAGGCTGGAGTGCAGTGGTGCAATCTTGGCTCAATTCAACCTCTGTCTCCTAGCTTCAAGCAATTCTCATGCCTCAGCCTCCCAAGTAGCTGGGAGTACAGGTGTGTGCCACTATACCTGGCTGATTTTGGGGTTTTTTTTTGTTTGTTTGTTTCTTTGTTATGGTTTTTTTTTTTTTTTTTTTTTTTTTTTTTTGAGATGGAGTCTCGCTCTGTCTCCCAGGCCAGAGGGCTGTGGCGCAATCTTGGCTCACTGCAACCTCCGCCTCCCAGGTTCAAGTGATTCTCCCTGACTCAGCCTCCCAAGTAGTTGGGATTACAAGCACCTGCCACCACACCCGGCTAATTTTTGTATTTGTAGTAGAGACAGAGTTTCACCATGTTGGCCAGGTTGGTCTCAAACTCCTGACATCAGGTAATTCGCCTGCCTCAGCCTCCCAAAGTGCTAGGATTGCAGGTGTGAGCCACCATGCCTGGCCAGCATAGGGAAATTAAGGTTGCATATGCAATTAAAGCTACTAATTGGCTGACCTCAGGATGATGAGATTATCCTGGATTATCTGGATAGGCCTCAGGTAATCATAGGATCCCTATAAGGGGAAGAGAAAAGCAGAGTGAGAGGACCAGAGAGATGGCAGCTTGAGAAAGAATCAGCCAGCCATTGCTGGCTTTAAGGATAAGCCCGGGAGCATGGGCAGCCTCAGGGAGCTGGCAGAGGCAAGGAAACGGGTTCTCCCCCTATAGCCTCCAGGAGGAGCAGCCCTGTCGCCACCGTGAGGACAGCCCAGTGACACCCAGTTTCTGACTTCTGACCTTTGAAACTGTAGGATAGTAGATTTGTTTTTTGTTTTTCTAAGATGGGGTTTCACCATGATGGCCAGGCTGGTCTTGAATTCCTGACCTCAAGTGATCTACCCACCTCGGCCTCCCAGCTCAGGGATGGGGTGAGATAGGGTTGCCAGATTTAGCAAATCAGAAAACAGTATATACAATTAAATTTGAATTTCAGATAAACAACAAATAATTGTTTAATATAAGTCTACCCCCAAAGATTGCATGGGACATACTTACACTAGAAAGTTCCCTGTCCATCTGATATTGGAATTTCCCTGGGCATTCTGTATTTTATCTGGGGTTGGGGTAGGGCTTCAGGGGGGTGGTGAGGATAATCCTTGCTTTACTACCGAGCAGTCCTTTCTGGGGACCCTGCCCATGCTACCCAGAACACGGCCTGTTTGTCCCCTGGACAGAGCTGGTCAGCCTCTGACCTGTTTGGCCTCCTTCCTTGTCGCCTCTGAGGAGACTCCAGCCTTCAGACAGGCCACTGGTTCCCAACTTAACACATTAGAATCCCCTGCCCCGGTAGTTGGCACCCCAGGCCAATTACCACAGAAACTCTGGGGGTTTGACATCAGGAGTTTTACAACTTGCTGGGTGATTCCAGCACACAGCTGAGGCTGAAATCCACTCTTCTAGAAATGTTACCAGAAGGGTCCCAATCCAGACCCTAAGAGAGGGTTCTTGGATCTCATGCAAGAAAGAATGCAGAATGAGATTGGGTGCATTCGCTCACACCTGTAATCCCAGCACTTTGGGAGGCCGAGAGGGGCAGATCATGATGTCAGGAGTTCAAGACCAGCCTGGCCAACATAGTGAAACCCCATCTCTACTAAAAATACAAAAAATTAGCTGGGCTTGGTGGGGCACCTATAATCCCAGCTACTCGGGAGGCAGAGGCAGGAGAATCTCCTGAACCTGGGAGGCAGAGGTTGCAGTGAGCCGAGATCATGCCATTGTACTCCAGCCCGGGTAACAGTGTGAGACTCCGTCTCAAGAAAAAGAAAAAAAAAAAAGAATTCAGAACAAGTCCACAGCGCAAAGTGAAATCAACTTTGTTAAGAAAGTAAAGTGGTGAAAGTATAGGTAGGGCGTCCCCTAAAGTAAGAGGAGGAACCAGCCCACTGTAGGTCCAATACTTGTTTATAAATAGGATAAAAAGAGATCATGGGGAGATGTGCTGGGCTACAAGGGTTTGTGATAAAGGATTAATTTTCTTAGTTACTGTATTTTGCAAGAATCGGTATTACTATCTTCGAAGCAAAATTAGAAATGCTTCTTTCTGCTCTCTAGACATCGGGATATCACGACACTCCTAAGTCTGGGTCTGTTTAGTCAATGTTATCAATCTGTTTCCTTAACCGTAAAGGGGCTAGGAATATCTAACTTTCTGGGAACGCAGCCCAGCAAGTCCCCGCCTCATTTTCCTAGCCGTCACTCAAGATGGAGCTGCTCTGGGTCCAGTGCCTCTGACAGAAGGACTTGCCTCTCTGCTGTTAATGCGGAACGAGCTCTACCTTCACCGGTCGGAGGAGCCTCAGGAAGCTCCGCAGTCCCAGCTCCCCCATTTGCAAACCTCCCTGGGATGGACCCTTCTGCCTTTGACCTTCTCAGCCCTTTCTGGTTGATTCGAGGAGTTCTCGTTCTGAGGATGACAGTTTATGTCTACCTTCAGGCTCATCAGGAAAGCAGGGGGGTAGAGCGCCCCCCCCCCCAGCCAACTCAGGATCTGAGCCCCTGATGTACTGACCCCAGGTAGTGGGTATCTGGAGCATTAGGGAACAAGAAAGCTACTTGGGGCTTCAAGACAAAGCCCAGGCAAAAGCTGAGTTGTTCTTTGAGCTGCTTCTTTGTTCTAACTAAGCCCAGTGCCTAAGGCTGGGTTGGATCGTGGGCCCCTGCAGTCCCCTGGACTTCTCCCCAGAGTGCAGCGTCCTTGTGATTACTTGTCAGTATCTGTCTTTCCCTTTAGACTCAACTTCTGGAGCAAGGGGACCGGTCAGTCTTGCTCTTAACTGTATCCCCAGAACTTGGCTGCCAGCTGAAGTAGGGGCTTACTTAATATTTGTGTCGCCAGTGCATTAACCCTTAGCAACCATGAACTCCAATTCTACTGTTAGACAGATAAGAAAACAGAGACGGCCGGGCATGGTGGCTCATGCTTGTAATCCCAGCACTTTGGGAGGCCAAGGCAGGCGGATCACAAGGTCAGGAGTTCGAGACCAGCCTGGCCAACATGGCGAAACCCCGTCTCTACTAAAAATACAAAAAAATTAGCCAGACATGGTGGTGCACACCTGTAATTCCAGTTACTCGGGAGGCTGAGGCAGGAGAATCGCTTGAACCTGGGAGGTAGAGGTTGCAGTGAGCTGAGACTGTGCCATTGCACTCCAGCCTGAGCAACAGAGCAAGACTCTGTCTCAAAAAAAACAAAAAAACAAAAAAAACAAAAAACAGAGACACTGACAGGGGGAAGGGACCTGCCCCCGGTTGCACAGCACGGTGGGGGTTGAGTCAAGAATAAAATTCATGGTTCTGCCGGGCTCGGTGGCTCACGCCTGTAATCCTAGCACTTTGGGAGGCTGAGGCAGGCAGATCACAAAGTCAGGAGTTCGAGACCAGCCTGGCCAATATGATGAAACCCCATCTCTACTAAAAATATAAAAATTAGCTGGGCGTGGTGGCGGGTGCCTGTAATCCCAGCTACTCGGGAGGCTGAGGCAGGAGAATCACTTGAACCTGGGAGGCAGAGGTTGCAGTGAGCTGAGACCACTCCAGCCTGGGCGACAGAGTAAGACTTCGTCTCAAAAAAAGAAAAGAAAAAGAAAAACTCATGGCTCTGACTCCCACTCCAGGGTTCTTTCCACTCAAGAGCACTAGGAGTGCCCTGACTCCTATACCTACCCTCCCATCCCTTTCACCCTGTTCTGGGCCATCGACTTCTCCACTCAAGATATGCTTCCCAGAGGCTGGGCGCGGTGGCTCACGCCTGTAATCCCAGCACTTTGGGAGGCCGCGGTGGCTCACGCCTGTAATCCCAGCACTTTGGATGCTGAGGTGGGCAGATCGCCTGAGGTCAGGAGTTTGAGACCAGCCTGACCAACATGGTGAAACCCTGTCCGTACTAAAAATACAAAAACTAGCTGGGAGTGATGGCAGATGTCTGTAGTCCCAGCTACTTGGGAGGCTGAGGCAGGAGAATTGCTTGAGCAGCAGCAGACGGAGAATGCCTTGAGAGGCAGAGGTTGCAGTGAGCCGAGATGGCGTCACTGCACTCCAGCCTGGACTACAGAGCAAGACCTCATCTCAAAAAATAAAAAAAAATAAAAAGTTAAAAAAGATGTGTTCACCACCCCAACGCACATACATTCTCTTTTCCCAAGGCTTCCCTTTCTGGGAAGGATTAGGGTGACCCTGGCTGTTGGCAACGAGGCAGGCAAAAGGGGAGGTGAGCTGTATTCTGTGGGAGACACAGAAGTCCCTCTAACCAGAAGCCTCCTCTACCTAGAAGACTTCTGGGTGAAGAGACCCTGCCGGATATGCAGGGAGCCAGGACTTCTATTTTGACAGGCATTGCAGAAGGGTCTGAGAGTGGACTTTGCCCTCTCTCTCCCGCCTCTTCTTATCCCTCTTATCTCTGAGAAAGGGCTCCTGTTGCTTCTAAGCTCACAGAGCCTACTGCCCACCAAGGCCAGCCATGAGTCTGGAAGGTCTGCAACTGGGATTTAGAGCTGGCTCTAATGAACCCCTCATTTTCTGGTTGTGGGATTCTATGAGGCTCGGTTTCCTAATCAGGAAAATGTGTCCAGTGATGGCCTCCTTGGGTGGTGGGAAGGATTCCAGGTGTGGTGCTTGGTGCACAGCAGGCGCTCGGGCGAGGTGCTTCCCCTGAGCTTTTACCTGGGGTACTGGCGACATTCAAGGCTGAACGTGAGCAGTCGAGCAGAAACTCAAGGCCGATTCCTTGATTGGGCAAACATGTCATCCCATTCTCTCTGGCCTTTTTGGTAAATTCATGAATGATGATGGCTTCCTAATGGGCCCCCAAAGGGACCAAAGCACCTTTCAGAGACTTTTCCACCTTGGGAAGTTGATGTCAAGGAAGATCAGCAAGCCCTTGAACTCCAGGGCACTGGAGGCAGGTTTGTGATAGGGTCTCAAGGAACAGGACCAGCTGGATGAGGAGGGAGGAATCCAGGAAATCTCAGGGCAGCCTCGGCTCTCAGACACCTTTTTCTTGGTAGCTTTAAAAAAGAAATTGAGGCCAGGTGCAGTGGCTCGCACCTGTAATCCCAGCACTTTGGGAGACCAAGGCAGGTGGATCACCTGAGGTCAGGAGTTCAAGACCAGGCTGGTGTCTCTACTAAAAATACAAAAAACTAGTCGAGCTTGGTGGTGCATGCCTATAATCTCAGCTACTCCGGTGGCTGAGGCAGGAGAATTGCTTGAACCCAGGAGGCGGAGGGAGGTTGCAGTGAGCCAAGATCACACCACTGTACTCCAGCCTGGGCAACAGAGCAAGACTCCATCTCAAAAAAAAAAAAAAAAAAGAAAGAAAGAAAAGAAATTGATCATGCTAAAATATACATAACATAAAATTTGCCATTTTAATCTTTAAAAAAAAAATTGACAAAGCATCCCTGTTTGAAGTACAGTGATGTCATCGCAGCTTGCTGTAGCCTCGAACTCCTGGGCTCAAGGGATCCTGCCTCAGCCTTCAGAGGAGCTGGGACTACAGGATGTGCCACCGTACCTTGACGACTTTTTTATTTTTGTAGAGATATGATCTCGCCATGTTTCCCAAGCTGGCCTCAAATTCCTGGCCTCAAGTGATTCTCCTGCCTAGGCCTCCCAAAGTGCTGGGATTACAGGTATGAGTCACCATTTAAACATTTTTTTTAAGACAGAGTCTCCTCTGCTAGCAGGCTGGAGTACAGTGGCACAATCTCGGCTCACTGCAACCTCCAACTCCCTGGTTCAAACGATTCTCCTGCCTCAGCCACCTGAGAAGCTGGGATTACAGACATGCGTCACCACACCCAGCTAATTTTTGTATTTTTAGTAGAGACAAGATTTCACCATGTTGGCCGGAGTGGTCTTGATCTCCTGACCCCGTGATCCACCACCTCGACCTCCCAAAGTGCTGGGATGACAGGTGTGAGCCACTGTGCCTGGCCGCATTTAAACATTTTTAAGTGTAGAGTTCAGGCTGGGTGCAGTGGCTCATGCCTGTCATCCCAGTACTTTAGGAAGCTGAGGTGAAAGGATCCCTTGAGCCCAGGAGTTTGATACGAGCCTAGGCAACATGGCGAGACACTGTCTCTACAAAAAATACAGAAATTATCCAGGCATGGTGATGCACACCCGTAGTCACAGGTACTTGGGAGGCCGAGGTGGGAAGATAACTTGATCCCAGGAGGCTGAGGCTGCAGTGAGCCACGATCACGCCACTGCACTCCCGCCTGAGTGGCAGAGCAAGACCCGGTCTCAGAAACATATTGTCATGCTGTCACTACCACCATACAACTCCAGAACTTTCTGACTTCACAAACTGAGACTCTTTTCCCATTCCTCTCTCCTGCCAGCCTCAGTCACTAGGATTCTACTTTCTGTGTCTGTGAATTTCACTATTCTAGATACTTCATAGATGTGGAATCATATTTTATATATATATGTGTGTGTGTGTATATATATATGTATATATATATATATGTTGGTTTTTTTTTGAGACAGAGTCTCACTCCGTCACCCAGGCTGGAGTGCAATGGTGCAAACTTGGCTCACTGCAACCTCCTCCTCCTGGGTTCAAGTGATTCTTCTGCCTCAGTCTCCTGAGTAGCTGGGATTGAAGGTGCCTGCCACCACACCCAGCTAATTTTTGTATTTTTAGTAGAAATGGGGTTTCACCATGTTGGCCTGGCTGATCTCAAACTCCTGACCTCAGGTGATCCACCCTCCTCGGCCTCCCAAAGTGCTGGGATTATAGGCATGAGCCACTGTGCCTGACCTGGAATCATATATTATTTATCCTTTGTGACTGGTTTATTTCACTTAGTGTAATGTCTTAGAAATTCATTCATGTGATAGTATGTATCAGAATTTCATTACTTTTTAAGGCTGAATAACATTCCATTGTATGTATCATATTTTCTTTTTCTTTTTTTTCTTTTTTTTTGAGATGAAGTCTTGCTTTGTCACCCAGGCTGGAGTGCAGTGGTGCAATCTCAGCTCACTGCAAACTCTGCCTCCCAGGTTCAAGCGATTCTCCTGCCTCAGCCTCCCTAGTAGGTGGGATTACAAGCACCTGCCATCACGCCTGGCTAAGTTTTGTATTTTGATAGAGATGGGGTTTTACCATATTGGCCAGGCTGATCTCAAACTCCTGACCTCAGGTGATCTGCTCTCCTTGGCCTCCCAAAATGCTGAGATTACAGGCGTGAGCCACCGCGCCTGGCCATATGTATCATATGTTCATCCATGTCTGAAAGCCACATTTCATTCATTGATGGACATTTGGGGTTGTTTCCACCCTTTGGCTATTGTGAATAATGCTACTTTGAGCATAGGTGTACAAATGTCTGTTTAATCCCTGCCTTCAATTCTTTTGGGTATATACTCAGAAGTGAAATTGCTAGATGATATAATTCTATGTTTAATTTTCTTTTCTTTTGAGACAGAGTTTCACTCTGTCACCCAGGCTGGAATGCAGTAGGGTGATCTCGGCTCACTGCAACCTCCACCTCCTGGGTTCAAGCGATTCTCCTGCCTCAGCTTCCCTTGTAGCTAGGACTAAAGGCACTCGCCACCACGCCTGGCTAATTTTTTGTATTTTTAGTAGAGGCAGGGTTTCACTATGTTAGCCAGGATGGTCTCGATCTCTTGACCTCATGATCCACCTGTCTCGGCCTCTCAAACTGCTGGGATTACAGGCGTGAGCCACCATGTCCAGCCTCTATGTTTAATTCTCTAAGGAACAGTTCTACCATTTTCCACAGTGGCCTACATCATTTTATATCCTACCAATGGGCACTAAGTTTCCAGTCTCTCCATATCCTTGCCAACATTTGTTATTTCCTGTTTCTGTTTTGTTCTGTGTTTCTTTGCTTTGTTTTCTAATAGCTATCCTGCTGGGTATGAAGTGGTGTCTCGTTGCAGTTTTGATTTGCATTTCTCTAATGCTTAGTGATGTTGAACATTTTTTCCTGTACTTATTGGCCATTTTTAAGTAAGGTTTTTTCTTTTTTATTAAAGTTATATACTAATCCTAAGTGAAGAGCTTGATTATTTTATTTTATTTATTTATTCATTTTGAGATGGAGTCTTGCTCTGTCACCCAGGCTGGAGTGTGGTGGCACAATCTCAGCTCACTGCAACCTCTGCCTCCCAGGTTCAAGTGATTCTCCTCAGTCTCCTGAGTAGCTAGACTACAGGCGTGCACCAGCACACCCAGCTTTTTTTTTTTTTTTTTTTCTTTTTTTGTATTTTTAGTAAAGACAGAGTTTCACCATGTTGGCCAGGCTGGTCTCGAACTCCTGACTTCAAGTGATCGGCCTGCCTCTGCCTCCCAAAGTGCTGGGATTATAGGCATGGCCACCACGCCCAGCCAATTATTTTACATATGTATACACACAGGTATTTCTGAGGAAGCACACGCACACAAGTGTTTTTCTAACGTCTCACTCAGCACAACCACAATCAACACCACAGAATACCTCTGTGACCAAATTCATGGGGTTTTCTTTCCCCCCACACACCAAGCAGCAGATATCAGCTGGGTGTCCTCTCCTTCAGTTCAGTTTTGATGCTGTCTACCTGGAGATAGCATCCCACAGGCTTAGAACTCAGTCCCACCAACTGTCCCCACTTCAGACACCTGCACATGCAAGCCTCCACAGCTTCTGACCGACTGGTTTCAAGTTGTGTTTCCCCGACCTCCTCGATTAATTTGTTAGAGCTGCTCGCAGAACTCAGGGAAACTTACATTGACCAGTTTATTATTTTTTTTAATTAATTTTTTTTTTTATACAGTCTCTCTCTGTTGCCAGGTGCCAGGCTGGAGTGCAGTGGCGCCATCTTGGCTCACTGCAACCTCTGCCTCCCAGGTTCAAGCAATTCTCTTGCCTCAGCCTCCCAAGTTGCTAGGACTACAGGCGCGCACCACCATGCCCAGCTAATTTTTGTATTTTTTAGTAGAGATGGGGTTCCACCATGTTGGCCAGGATGGACTCGATCTCCTGACCTCGTGATCCGCCCACCTCAGCCTCCCAAAGTGCTGGGATTAGAGGTGTGAGTCACTGTGCCCGGCCACATTGACCAGTTTATTATAGAGGATTACAAAGGACACAGATAAAGGGATGCTTTGGGTGAGGTATGGGCTCTGAGCTTCCGTGCTCTCCCCTGGGCGGGACTACAGGATCCTCCAGGTGTTCAACTCTCTGAAGTCCTTTGGGGCTTTTTTTTTTTTTTTCCCTGAGATGGAGTCTCGCTCTGTCACCCAGGCTGGATTGCAGTGGTGCAATCTCGGCTTACTGCAACCTACACTTTCCAGGTTCAAGCAACTCTCTGCCTCAGCCTTCCCAGTAGCTGGGAGTACAGGCGCCGACCACCACACCTGGCTAATTTATTTTCTTTATTTTTAGTAGAGATGGAGTTTTACCATCTTGACCAGGCTGGTCTCAAACTCCTGACCTCATGATTCAACTGCCTCACCCTCCCAAAGTGCTAAGATTAAGGCGAGACCCACCGCTCCCAGCCATTTTTGGGCTTTTGTAAGAGCCATGGGAAAACTTCCCCTTCACCCACTGAAGGTTTGCTGAAAAACCAACTGACAAAAAGCTGATTAATAGAAGAAAAGGCGGCTGGGCACGGTGCCTCAAGCCTGTAATCCCAGCACTCTGGGAGGCTGAGGTGGGTAGATCACCTGAGGTCATGAGTTCAAGTCCAGCCTGGCCAACAAGTGAACCCCCCCGCCGCCTCTCGTGTCTACTGAAAATATAAAAGTTAGCTGGGTGTGGTGGTGCATGCCTGTAATCCCAGCTACTCGGGAGACTGAGATAGAAGAATCACTTGAACCCAGGAGGTGGAGGTTGCAGTGAGTCAAGGTCATAGCCACTCACTCCAGCCTGGGTGACAGAGCCAGACTCCGTCTCAAAAAAAAAAAAAAAAAAAAGGAGAAAAGGCATTCACATTTGTTAACATGAATGAGAGTTTTACAAAATATAAGTTCTCAAAGAAAGGGAAGATGGTAGATGCTTTTATACCATCTTGACAGGTTGGTATAAAATTTTGACAGAAAGAATAGGGGCTTGGATCCTAGCGAAGCAGATTGTGTTGGCAAGACAGGTTATGGGAGGGAAAGGAGAGGAGGCCTGGCTAGCAAAGGCGGTCTTCCAGTGTAGATAAAACCCCACAGGGAGCAGCCCGCAGAGAATGTAGATGGTCACTATTTCTTTGAGATCTTCATCGGTGTCAGGCTATGAGTTCTTCATCCTAGACTGAGACAAAGCAGGCCTCAGAGAAAGCTGGGCTGTGCCAATGCGCATTCTCTACAGATGCAAATTTCCCCCCATAAAAGACAGCTTTTTAGCTAGTCTTGTATCTCCAGCCCTTCTGAATAGCCATTTTGCAATATGTCAAAGAAGCATATTTCGGGACAAAATATTTTGGTTTCTTTGACCTTTTACGGAGACTTCAATGGATAGGCATGATCAGCAACCATGTAGAAATGCAATCAGATAAAAAGAGGATGCTCGGTCGGGCGCGGTGGCTCACGCCTGTAATCCCAGCACTTTGAGAGGCCGAGGCGGGTGGATCACGATATCAGGAGATCGAGACCATCCTGGCCAACATGGTGAAATCCCATCTCTACTAAAAAAAAAATTCAAAAATTAGCTGGGCGTGGTGGCACGTGCCTGTAATCGCAGCTACTCAGGAGGCTGAGGCAGGAGAATTGTTTGAACCAGGGAGTCGGAGCCAAGATCACGCCACTGCACTCCAGCCAGGTGACAGAGGAAGACTGTCTGAAAAAAAAAAAAAAAAAAGAGGATTCTCTAATGCTGACGGACTAAGCAGGAAACCCAGCAAGGCCTGTCTGTTCAGATTCTTCTTGGCCTCTCAGGGCAACCTTCCCTCCTCCAGGATATGGGGTAAGACCCCTTCCGAAAGATGCGGGGAAGATTAGAGTCCTGCCTTGGGGGACAAAAACAAGCAGGTGAAAAGAGGGCAGGAGGTCAGAGAGAGAGAAAGATTCTGTTTTGCAAGGCCTGCTTCTGAGGCCTAAAATCCCCCCAACATTATTTAAAAAAAGACTATAACACGAGCTAGGGGAGGTATGAGCCAGGAACCATGGACAAAAACCTATGCAGATATACATCATAATATCACAGTACCTATCATCAAGGTTAAGATGGAGTACATAACAGCATCCCAGAAAAGTCCCTGATGTCCCCTTCCAGTCAGTAGTCCCTGAAAGAAACCACCATTCTGATTCCTATCCCCATGGATAATGGTACCTCTTCTAGAACTTCAAATAAATGGAATCATAAAGTCTCTTTGTTTTTGTGATTGGCCTCCTTCACACTTGTGCCTGTGAGATTCTTTCATATTGTGGCAGTATCTCATTCCTTTTCATTGTTGTGTAGTATTCTATTGGACGGATATTAGGTTTAATCATATGTATTTGCTAGTTTTTGACCTGTTTATCTTTTTTTTTAAAGGCCATTATATAAGGTTCAACCTTACATGTTTCGTTTTTTTTTTTTTTTTTTTTGAGCTGGAGTCTCACTCTGTCACCAGACTGAAGTGCAGTGGCATGATCCCGGCTCACTCTCAGATTCAAGCAATTCTCCTGCCTCAGCCTCCCAAGTAGTTGGGATTACAGGCGTGTGCCACCAAGCCCGGCTAATTTTTTGTGTTTTTAGTAGAGACGGGGTTTCACCATGTTGGCCAGGCTGGTCTTGAACTCCTGACCTTGTGATCCGCCTGCCTCGGCTTCCCGAAGTGCTGGGATTACAGGCAGGAGCCACTGCATCTGGCCTGTTTCCATTCTATAGTTGATGGATGTGTGGTGCTGTGAACACTTGTGTATAACAATTGTGCATTTACTTACTTGGTGAGTATATGTACCCATTTCTGTTGAGTATATGGAAATCTAGGGGTAGATTTGATGGGTCACAGGATAGATGTATGTTAGATTTGGTCAATTCTTCCAGTTTTCCAAAGTACTTTTACCAATTTACCAATTTACGTTCGCACCAATACAGTTTGGCTATTCGTTCCACCCCAAATGTCATGTTGAAATGCAATCCCCCAGTGTTGGAGATGCGGCCCAGTGGGAGGTGTTTGGGCAGATCCCTCAGGGCTGGCTTCTGTCCTCATGATAGTGAGTGAATTCCCCCAAGATCTGGTTCTTTTGTGTGTGGGGGGGGGGTGTGGGGGGGCGCAGACAGAGTCTTGCTGTGTCGCCCAGGCTGGAGTGCAGTGGCGCAATCTCAACTCACTGCAACCTCCACCTCCCGGGTTCAAGCGAGTCTCCTGCCTCAGCCACCGTAGTAGCTGGCACTACAGGCAACTGCCACTACGTTTGGCTGGTTTTTGCATTTTTTTAGTAGAGATGGGGTTTCACCAGGTTGGCCAGGCTGATCTCAAACTCCTGACTTCAAGTGGTTTACCCGCCTGGATCTCCCAAGCTGATCTCAAACTCCTGACTTCAAGCGATTTACCTGCCTGGATCTCCCAAGCTGATCTCAAACTCCTGACTTCAAGTGATTTACCCGCCTGGATCTCCCAAAGTGCTGGGATTACAGGCAGGAGCCATGGCGCCTGGCCTCGGTTCTTTCACAGCGAGTGGCAGCTCCTTTCCCCTGGCTCCCCCTCTGGCCATGTGATGTGCCTGCTCCCACTTCACCTTCCACAATGAGTAAACCTCCCTGAAGCCTCACTAGAAGCTGAGCAGGTACCAGCTCCATGCTTCCGGTAAAGTCTGTAGAACCATGAGCCAATTAAACCTCTTTTCTTTACCAACTACGCGGCATCGGGTATTTCTTTACAGCAGTGCAATAACGGCCTAACACGCTCACCAACCACATGTGAGACTTTCAATTGCTCTACATCCCAACTTTCCAGCCACTTTTTTTTTTTTAATGGAGTCTTGCTTTGTCACCAGGCTGGAGTACAATGGCGCAATCTTGGCTCACCGCGACCTCCATCTCCCGGGTTCAAACGATACTCCTGCCTCAGTCTCCTGGATAGCTGGGATTACAGGTATGCTCCACTAAGCCAGCTAATTTTGTATTTTTAGCAGAGACATGGTTTCACCATATTGGCCAGGCTGGTCTCGAACTCCTGACCTCGTGATCCGCCCGCCTCGGGCTCTCAAGGTGCTGGGATGACAGTTGTGAGCCACTGCGCACGGCCTCCACTTTTTGAAGACTGTAGCCCCAACCTGCCCCTTCTGTTACTGGAAAGGCTCCACTCCACACCCCAAGACAGGACTCTTGGATCTTGTGGAATAAAAATTTGAGGCCAATGCATACAGTAAAGCGAAGGCGAGTTTATTAGAAAAATAACAAAACAAAAGGGCTGCCGGTTGACCATTTTCATGGTTCTCTCCTTTTTCTTTTTTTTCTGAGACGGAGCTTCACTCTTGTTGCCCAGGCTGGAGTGCAATGGTGCAATCTCACTCACTGTAACCTCGCTCACTGGACCCTCTGCCTCCTGGTGCAAGCGATTCCCCTGCCTCAGCCTCCCGAGTAGCTGGGATTACAGGTGCCTGCCACCACACCCAGCTAATTTTTTGTATTTTTAGTAGAGATGGAGTTTCACCATGTTCCCCAGAATGGTCTTCAACTTCTGACCTCAGGTGATCCATTCACCTCAGCCTCCCAAAGTGCTGGGATTACAGGTGTGAATCATCGTGCCTGGCAGGTTATTTCTTGAGGATATGCTAAACAAGGGGGTGGATTATTCATGCCTCCCCTTTTTAGACCATATAGGGCAACTCCCTGGCATTGCCACGGTATTTGTAAACTGTCATGGCGCTGTTGGGGGCGTGCCAGTGAGGGCCACCAGAGGTCAGCCTCATTGCCATCTTGGTTTTGGTGGGTTTTAACTGGCTTCTTTACTGCAGACTGCTTTATCAGCAAGGTCTTTATGACCTGTGTCTTGTCAAACAGGGGCCACAAGAGCCGACCTAGCTCAACCTGTGACTTAGAATGCCTAACCATCTGGAAATACAGCCCTATAGGTCTCAGCCTCATTTTACCCAGCCCCTATTCAGGATGGAGTTGATCTGGTTCAAACGCCTCTGACACTTCATCCATCCATTGCAGTGGGCTCCACTGGGCACAGCTGATTGCCCTGGACTCACCTCCAATCTGTCCAGTGCCTGCATTTGGGCTGGACAGGGTGTCATTTACCCCCTTAGTGGGGGCTGGCCTAAGCCCTGCCCCATGGAGTTGCTCCATAATGAGTGGCACTAGGATGGCCCAATCAAAGCCTTTCCTCAACACATACACCAGCAGGGAGTAGGTGACATGAGTCAGGACTGTTGTAGAGACCCTGAGCCACCCCAGCGGGTTGATCTGGGCCCTGGGGGATGGTGGCACTGGTGCATCAGTCACTCCTTTCTTGCCTTTGCCTAGTTCCCTCCTATGCCTTCTACTCGGCATTGGCCTTAAGTCCCCCAAGCAGTGTCGCTGGAAAGCATTTGGCTTCTACAGACGTAATGTTTTCCAGATGAATGTGGACGCCACTGTGATTAATAACATTCGAATTCACTGAAAGCCTTTCAGAATTCAAAGTAGTCTTTTGTGCTGTATTTTCTCAGCCAATGAATACATTAAAATACAGCTATTAACAAATGGGGTGGAAATAGGTAAAATTTAAGAGTTCAGAAACAGAGTTCGGATGGGCCCTGGATGTAAACCAATATGGCAATTTTGGGGTTTCCACTGGGACAGGATGCTGTAGGTCTTCTGCCTCCCTGGATTCACCCTTGCTTGTAAGATCCAGTGAAAATGGCTGAGTCCCTGTCCTTCCGGCATCCTTCTCAATGTTTCTTCAAATCGAATCTCCAATGGACGCCTATGATCTCCCGTTACCTGTTAGTCCAGATCTCTTCAACCCCGCCCCAGCTCCCTGCATGCTGCTGCGGCTCCCTTCACAGTGGTTCACCCGAGCACAGGCCTGGCCCTTGCTAGTGGAGCGATCAGACAGGAGCCACAGGGGCCAGACCGCCTGGGTTCCAAGTCTTGCTCTGCAGCCGATGAGCTCATTGGCCTTGGGCAATGGTCTGTATCTCTCCGGGCTTTGGTTTTCTCATTATAAATTGGGGGTAAGTGTGGCCCCTACCTATTAGGGCTTGTTGCAGGCCACACGAGTTGGTGTGAGTAAAGCATCAGCAGTTAGTTAGGGAATACGAGCCATCATTTTTATTGACTCCCACTCCAAGCACTATCGTGTGTAAATGCCTTTTTTTCTTTTCTTTTTTTTTTTTTTTTTTTGAGATGAAGTCTGGCTCTGTCAGCCAGGCTGGAGTGCAGTGGCGCAATCTCAGCTCACTGCAACCTCCGCCTCCCAGGTTCAAGCGATTCTCTTGCCTCAGCCTCCCAAGTAGCTGGGACGACAGGCGCACGCCACGACTCCCAGCTAAGTTTTGTATTTTCAGTAGAGACGAAGTTTCACCATATTGGTCAGGCTGGTCTTGAACTTCTGACCTTAGGTGATCCGCCCGCGTCGGCCTCCCAAAGTGCTGGGATTACAGGCATGAGCCACCTCGCCCAGCCTGTGTAACTGACTTTTATGGACGGTTTGGGAACAGCAGAGGGGGGATGATAGCCCAGCACTGGAACAACTGAACCAAGAACTGCACCGTGTTTGGCACCTCTTGTCTCTCCCCACCCCAGGAAATGTCTCAGCAGCCTCCGTCTCCTCTGGCCCCGGACTGTTGCCATTTCTTGGGGCCTGCTCATGTCCCACCTCTCTGGACCCTCCTCCCAACTGTCCTCTAAGTTCCACAGCCTCCCGTCTGCCTCTCCGCCACCAGGAGAAGATGCAAAATTGATTTGACAGGGCATCTGCATTTTGGTTTCAGCTGCTGTCATTGCAGAAGAGGCTCTAAGACAATGATACCTAGTGAAGCCAAGACAGCCCCTCAGAGGAGCCTGGGAAACCTGCAAGGGGAGTTTTCTTTGTCAAAATGGGAGAGAGAGACCTGTTTATATATAAACACGAGATAAATAATTTTTGCGTGCTTTCAACATACACAGACTTCTCTAGGAACACGGCTATTGTGTACACAAAGAGAAGATTGTCCTTTGTTTGGTTTGGAATTTGACCAAGATTCGTTGCCCATTTCCTGTCGCTGGCAACAGAGCTGCTTGTGGGGTTTGAATCACCATCACAACCACCAGTGTTCATCTGCCTTGTGGCCGCCAGGGTCCCCGTGGCCCCACCTCTAGGAGCAGATGTGGGGCCACCTCATCCCAGCTCCTGCTGTAGTCTGCCTGCAGATTTTTTCTCTTTTTTTAGATGGAGTCTCACTCTGTCACCGGGCTGGAGTGCAGTGGCGCAATCTCGGCTCACTGCAACCTCCGCCTCCCACATTCAAGCGATTCTCCTGCCTCAGCCTCCCAAGTAGTTGGAATTATAGGCATCCGCCAACATGCCCAGCTAATTTTTTTTTAGTTTTAGTAGACGGGTTTCATCGTGTCAGCCAGGATGGTCTCGATCTCCTGACCTCATGATCCTCCTGCCTCAGCCTCCCAAAATGCAGGGATTATAGGCGTAAGCCACCGTGCCTGGCCTATTTTTTGAGATGGAGTTTTGCCCTTGTTGCTGAGGCTGGAGTGCAGTGGCGTGATCACCGCAACCTCCACCTCCTGGGTTCCGGTTGATTCTCCTGCCTCAACCTCCCAGCTGGGATTACAGGCGGCCACCACTATGCCCAGCTAATTTTTGTATTTTCAGTAGAGATGGGGTTTCATCATGTTGGCCAGGCTGGTCTCGAACTCCTGATCTCAGGTGATCCATCTGCCTCATCCTCCCAAAGTGCTAGGATTACAGGCGTGAGCCACCATGCCTGGCCTGCCTGCAGATTTTCATCCTGAAATTTATACTATTCTATTAGAAATTACCCTCCTTGGTCGGGCGCCGTGGCTCACACCTGTAATCCCAGCACTTTGGGAGGCTGAGGCGGGTGGATCACCTGAAGTCAGGAGTCAAGACAAGCCTGGCCAAGATGATAAAACCCCGTCTCTACTAAAAATACAAAAATTAGCCCGGCGTGGTAGCGGGCGCTTGTAATCCCAGCAACTCGGGAGGCTGAGGCAGGAGAATTGCTTGAACCAGGGAGGTGGAGGCTGCAGTGAGCCAAGATCGTGCCACTGCACTCCAGCCTAGACGACAAGAGCAAAGCTCTATCTGAAAAAAAAAAAAAAGAAAGAAATTACCCTCCTTTTATTTCTCCTTCATATTGTAGTTAGAATATCATTGATTTTTTTCTAAAGTATGTGTGAGGGTAAGTTAGTTCATTTTTGGATTTCATTTCAGCTTGGTGAAGGGGACATTACAAAATATTTGTAATTGGGGGCTGGGGATTAGATGACTTCTCTATCTTTGCATAATTCAAGAAACCCATTTCTGAGCTCCTGGCAACCGGGAGTGATTTGCTGCTAAGCCGAAGTGCCCCGACGTGCAGGCCACTGCTGCCCTGGAGTCTTTGGAGTCACTGTTTCCTCTTCCCTGTAAGTGTTCTGGGTTCACCACCCCATTGCTGGTCTCGCTCCCAGGCCTCACCCCGGACCTGTCCTCTACAGAATGGCCCAGGAGATGTTCCCAGCATATCAACACTTCTCAGCTTGAAACACTCCTGTGGCCTCACGTCCCCCATGATTTATGTTTGTCCCTTGAGCTGTGTGCAGGGCCCAGCCTCAGCTCAGCTCACTCCTCCCCCTCTTATTTTGCATCCAGCCTCTGTGCCTTTGCCTATGCTGTTCCCTCTGTCTGGAATGCCGCATCACCACCCTGCATCCCTGCATCCTCACCACCCCACACCCCCCACACCCTCACCTCCCCAAGTCCCCTGCACCCTCACCACCCCACACCCCCGCACCCTAACCTCCCCAAGTCCCCTGCATCCTCACCACCCCGCATCCCCTGCACCCTCAGTACCCCACATCTCCTGCACCCTCACCCCCCCCCCAATCTCCTGCACCCTAACCTCCATTTCTGGCAGTCCCCCAGGGACTTCTTCTTCTCTTTGTTAGAAACTCAGGTCTGAACTTCCTGCTTCTTGAAGATGCCTCTAGAAAATCAACTTCCGCGTGGGCATGGGGGCTCATGCCTATAATCCCAGCACTTTGGGAGGCTGAGACGGGCAGATCACCTGAGATCAGGAGTTCAAGACCAGCCTGGTCAACATGGTGAAACCCCGTCTCCACTAAAAATACAAAAATTACCCTAGCGTGGTGGTGCACACCTGTAGTCCCATCTACTCGGGAGGCTGAGGCAGGAAAATCACTTGAACCTGGGAGGCGAAGATTGCATCGAGCCAAGATCATGCCACTGCACTCTAGCCTGGGTGACAAAATGAGATTCTGTTTCAAAAAAAAAAAAAACAAAATCAGCTTCCCCCTGGAGTGGAGTTGGGCAGGGGAGAAGGGGCCACTGGGGCAGGGAAGAGACAGATGTTGGATTTTAGAGGATCCAGTAAAGGATGCTCCTCTTTCCATCTAAGTTTGAAAGCAACTGAGAAAGACACAAAATAGTCAGACAGAGAAAGATCAAAATATTCTCCTGTGACTTAAGAGCAATGGTCAGGTTGGTTTCCTGATATCCTACCCTTGAACTTGTCATCCACCCACTGAAAATGCCCAGTCCCTAGCTCAGTGGGAATACCAGAGGCTGCTAACTGTCAGGCAGCAACAGACCAATAAAGGCTTCCAAAAGAGATGGCACACTGGGCCAGGCACATCCAGGAGCTCCTCCCAAACCTGGCCATTAGGTAAGTGAGTTCTCTGCAGGGGAGAAGGAGGGGGGGTGAGCACATGGCATTGCTATAATTCAATGGATACTCTTCCCCATGAAAACACCATGGTGTTGGGGAGGGAAGGGAGGAAGGAAGGGCGGTGCCCAGAGAGGAGGAAAGCTGTGACCCGAAATGCCGTTGCCTGGTTAACATTCTTGGTGAGTCCTGGATGGGGCAGGAGCTGGAAGAGGAAGCTGAGGCCACAGGAGACTGTCAGAGTACGGGACTGTGCCAAGAACTTCTCCACTTTAAAATAACTTTTGGCTGGGTGTGGTAGCTCATGCCTGTAACTTCAAAACTTAGGAGTTCAAGACCAGCCTGATCGACATAGTGAAACCCCATCTCTACTAAAAATACAAAAATTAAAAAAAACAAAAACAAAAATTAGCTGGGCGTGGTGGCATGCCCTGTAGTCCCAACTATTCGGGAGGTCGAGGCAGGAGAATGGCTTGAACTCAGGAGGCAGAGGTTGCAGTGAGCTGAGATTGTGCCACTGAACTCCAGCCTGGGCGACAGAGTGAGGCTCCATCTCAAAAAAAAATAATAATAAATAAAGTAAAATAACTTTTATTATCGGCAAAGCTGTGTAGGGGTGGAAAGGTGTGCTAACTTTCCTCATTCATCATAAAGGTCATGGCTGACACTCCTGTAACAAAAGACTGGTTAACAAGAGGAAAGCATAACAAATTTATTTAATCAAAATTTAACAAGACACAGGAGCCTTCAGAATGAAGACCCAACGATCCAGGGAAACCTGTCTATTTTTATGTTAGGTTCTATGAAAAGCAGACAGCCGTATAGAAAGGCTTCATGGAAATAGACTGAGCAGGGAACCCAGCAAGGCCCGTCTATGGAGATTCTTCTTGGCCTCTCTGCGTGGATTCCTTCCTGCAGGGTATGGGGCAGGATCCTTTCTGGAATGGGGGTCACCGGGGAAGAAGGGAGAGAGTCATCCTTTCTAGGTTTTACGGCTTGCTTTAGGGGAGACAGGTTCTGGTTTCTATGACTGGGGGAAGAAGAATTCTGGTGTCTATGGCTTGCTTTGGGGCAAGAGAGGGGCAGGAAATAGGAGGATGGGAGAGTATCAGAGAGACTTGGCTTCTGAGACCTTCCAACGTCCTTTAGTTCAAAGTACTCAGCCTGCCATAGCGCCATACTTCAAAGTATTGTTTTCTGGGCCCCAGTAGCTGTGCAACGTGCATTGTACAAAGTCAGAAGTTGCAGATGAGCAAAAACAAGAAAACAAAACCACTCTGTTCCTACCAGCCAGGGCGTATCCACATTGTCTATCCCCCTTATCTATTTTTAAGATTTTTTTTTTTTTTTTTTTGAGACGAGTCTTCTCTGTCGCCCAGGCTGGAGTGCAGTGGCATGATCTCAGCTCACTGCAACCTCCACCTCCAGAGTTCAGGCAATTCTCCCGCCTCAGCCTTCAGAGTAGCTGGGATTACAGATGCACGCCACCACACTCAGCTAATTTTTGTATTTTTAGTAGAGATGGGGTTTCACCATGTTGGCCAGGCTGGTCTCAAACTCCTGACCTCAGATGATCTGCCTGCCTCGGCCTCCCAAAGCGCTGGCATTACAGGCATGAGCCACCGTGCCCGGACATATGTAATTTTTAAAATCAAAATGAGATCGTGCTGTCCTTGTCAGTTACCACCTCAGCCTTTCCCTGTTAATACATCTCCACCTTATCTAACGCTCAGTCCAAATTCTCTCATTGCTCTCAAAATGTCCTTTATGCTGGCTCCTGCAAACAAGGGTGCAGTTGAGGACCCCGCAAAGCCTCTGGTTGGATCCCCTTAAGTCTCTTTTAGTCTGGCAAGTCCTTTTTTATGACAATGACATGTCATAAAACTCGACCAGTTGTTTGCAAAAGGCCCCGCCTTCAGGGTTTACTGTGTTGTTTTGCTCTTGTTTCGTTTTGTCCTTAGTCTCCTGTATTTCTGGTAAACTGGAAATCACTGGACCCATGTTATTAGGCATTTTGGGCAAAGAAACATCATGGGTGATGGTGGTGTGTCACGTTGCATGACACCAGAAGCACCCTCACATCATGAGTGATACTGAGCTAAAGGGACGGTTTCCTACAGGACTGGATTGGAGGACTTCCTAGCTAAAAGGCCCCTGTGAGGTCCTTGCTGTTATTTTACACACGGAAACGGAGAACCTGAAGCAGCCTCCGGGAGCACGAGCCTTTGCAGGTTATAGAGGATCTTCTCGAACCTGCAGGGGCTTCTCCACAGGCCCAAGATGCAGGAGTTTTGATTTCTTTTCTTTTCTTTTTTTTTTTTAAGTATCTTAGTATCTTTTTTCTTTCTTTCTTTCTTTCTTTTTATTTGGGGGCTTGGATGGGGGGAGATGGAGTTTCGCTCTTGTCGCCCAGGCTGGAGTGCAATGGCGTGATCTCAGCTCACTGCAACCTCCGCCTCCCGGGTTCAAGCAATTCTCTGGTCTCAGCCTCTCAAGTAGCTGGGATTACAGGCATGCGCCACCATACCTGGCTAATTTTTGTACTTTTCTAGTAGAGACAGGGTTTCACCATGTTGGCCAGGCTGATCTCCAACTCCTGACCTCATGATCCGCCCACCTCATCCTCCGAAAGTGTTGGGATTACAGGCATGAGTCACCATTCCCAGCCTTTTTTTTGAGACAGAGTCTTGCTCTGTCACCCAGGCTGGAGTGCAGTGGTGCCACCATGCCCAGCTAATTTTTATTTTTTATTTTTTGTATTTTTGGTAGAGACGGAGTTTCACCATGTTGGTCAGGATGGTCTCGAAATCCTGACCTTGTGATCTGCCCGCCTCGGCCTCCCAAAGTGCTGGGATTACAGGTGTGAGCCACTGTGCCCAGGTGATTTCTTTTCTTTTCCTTTTTGAGATGGAGTTTCACTCTTGTTGCCCAGGCTGGTGTGCAATGCTGTGATCTCGGCTCACCGCAACCTCTCCCTCCTGGGTTCAAGGGATTCTCCTGCCTCAGCCTCCCGAGTAGCTGGGATTACAGGCATGCACCACCGTGCCCGGCTAATTTTGTATTTTTAGTAGAGATGGGTTTTGCCATGTTGGTAAGGCTGCTCTCCAACTCCCGACCTCAGGTGATCCGCCTGCCTCGGCCTCCTAAATTGCTGGGATTGCAGGTGTGAGCCACCGTGCCCGGCCGAGGAGGAGTTTTGATTTCTATGTTAAGGTAACAGACACTCCAAGGGGTGAAGTGACCAGAGCTGGGACATGCTTTGTTTCCCCCATGCCAGGCCCCAGGGCTCTGCCTGACCTTCTGCATCATGAGAGACCTAGTGTTTCTGGCCCTTGGGTGCCCAGGGCATGCTGCAACTCCAAGGAAGCCCAGGACCTGGCCTTGCCTTTCAGAAGGATGGGCCTTCACTCTCGGCTGGGGGGACGGGGGACACAGCTGTTCGGGCCCCAGAATCTGCTGACTCAGCAGGTCTCAGGTTTCCCTTTGAGAGGGAGGTGGCCTTTGTGCAGGCAGCAGAGGACACAGCGGGAGCTCTGGGGCTCCGAAGGTGGCCCTGGCTTTGTCTGTCCTGCTGCTCCCTGGCTCTGCTTCCTGACTGGGGGAGTAAACTGAGTCTCAGAGAGTCTGGAAAGCGACTGGCCCTGGACACACAGCCAGATATGGCAGAGCTGGTTGTGCTCCCATTACGACCTCAGGTCGAAACTCAGGGCAGCTTCCATTGTGCCCTGGCCCCTCACATCAACCTGGGGGGAGGTCCTTTCTGGCCAACCAGTCCCCAGGCCAGTTAGAAGCCACGTGAAGTAAAGAGGGCACCAGGTGAACTCCAGTCACAGCCCAGCCTGCCTTCCACCTAGCCAGGCCTGTTCACGCAGGCTTTCATTGGCATTCATTGTTGCCTGATGTGGGCCAAGCTCCCACTAAATGTCCCACTTAATGTGGGGGGATATAGACGTAAAAAATGATTTAGAATCAGACGAAATTGTTTTCTTACTTGGCTCAGTGACTCACACGTTGTGTGACCTTGGACAAGTCATTTGACCTCTCTTCATCTCAGTTCCATTATCCAAAAATAGTGATAAAACTTGCTGGCTGGCTGGGTGAGGTGACTCACGCCTGTAATCCCAGCACTTTGGGAGGCCAAGATGGGCGGATCATGAGGTCAGGAGTTCAAGACCAGCCTGGCCAACATGGTGAAACCCTGTCTCTATTAAACTACTAAAAATTAGCCGGGCATGGTGGCGCATGCCTGTAATCCCAGCTACTTGGGAGGCTGAGGCAGGAGAATCGCTTGAACCCGGGAGACAGAGGTTGCAGTGAGCTGAAATTGTGCCGTTACACTCCAGCCTGGGTGACAAGAGCAAAACTCTGTCTCTAAAAACAAAACAAAAAACCAAAACAAAACTCACTGGTTGGTTTACTGAGAGAGGTAAATGCACGTAGGGTACTTAGTAACAGAAGCTCATGCTTATATGATGCTTACTCTGTGCCAGGCACTGTTCTATGCATGGCATAAAGGTTTATTTAATTCGTACTAGAGGTAGGTACTATTATTATCATTCTCATTTTACAGATTAGGAGCCTGAGGCCCAGAGAAGTTAAGCAACCTGTCTAAATTCACACAGCATGTAAGTGGTGGAGCTGGGTTTCAAACCCAGCGGGCAGTCTGGTTTCCAAAGCAAGTAATGCTTGTGGGGCCAGGCATGGTGGCGCACGCCTCTAATCCAGCTGATCAGGGGGCTGAGGTGGGAGGATTCCTTGAGCCCAGGAGCGCAAGGCTGCAGTGAGCTATGATCACACCCCTGCGCTTCAGCCTGGGATACAGAGGGATGAGACCCTGTCTCAAATTTGTGTTTTTTGAGACAGAGTTTCACACTTGCTGTCCAGACTGAAGTGCAATGGTGCAATCTTGGCTCACTGCAACCTCCGCCTCCTAGGTTCAAGTAATTCTTCTGCCTCAGCCTCCCAAGTAGCTGACATTACAGGCATGCACCACGTCCGGCTAATTTTTTGTATTTTTAGTAGAGACAGGGTTTCTCCAGGTTGGTCAGGCTGGTCTCGAACTCCCAACCTCAGGTAGTCTGCCTGCCTTGGCCTCCCAAAGTGCTGGGATTACAGGCGTGAGCCAATGTGCCCGGCCCTGTCTCAATTTTTTTTTTTTTTTAAATGATGCTTGTATGACCAGGCAAGGAGGCTCACGTTTGTAATCCCAGCACTTTGGGAGGCCGAGGCAGCTGGATCACTTGAAGTCAGGATTTTGAGACCAGCCTGGCCAACATGGCAAAACTCCATCTCTACTAAAAATACAAAAATTAGCTGGGGCCAGTTGCGGTGGCTCATGCCTGTAATTCCAGCACCTTGGGAGGTCAAAGCGGGTGGATCATCTGAGGTCAGGAGTTCAAGACCAGCCTGGCCAACATGGTGAAATTTTGTCTCCACTAAAAATACAAAAATTAGCCAGGCGTGGTGGAACATGTCTGTAATCCCAGCTACTCGGGAGGCTGAAGCAAGAGAATCGCTTGAACCTGGGAGGCAGAGGTTGCAGTGAGCCAAGATCGTGCCATTGCACTCCTGGGCAGCAGAGTGAGACTCTGTCAAAAAAAAAAAAAAAAGATGCTTGTAATCACTGTGCTTAGACTGTGGCCTGGCCATGACTCTTGTCCCAAAAGGGGAAATGTTCTCTGTCCAGTCACTCTCCCCCTGTTGTGCGA
Source organism: Ateles fusciceps (assembly GCA_036589455.1). Classification (NCBI taxonomy): domain Eukaryota; kingdom Metazoa; phylum Chordata; class Mammalia; order Primates; family Atelidae; genus Ateles; species Ateles fusciceps. The sequence continues at coordinate 22,677,112 of JAZHEH010000681.1, read as the reverse complement.
GGCCCCTTAAGTTCTCTGAGGCCAAAGGGCTGATATGTCTGTCCACAGCACAGTTTGAGAAGGTATACGAGGTAACAGTGCTGTGATCATCCTGCACAGCACCCCAGAGCTCAGTGGCTTAAATCAGCAATCATCTGTTCTCATGCTCACAGGCCTTAGTGGGACTTGGCTATGTGGCTGTGCCACAGATGGGAGGTTCAACTCAGCCCAGCCGCATGTCTCACCCTGGGGCCTGATAATAGTCAGGGATCTCCAGAGAAATAGAACCGATAGTGTGTTTGTGTATACAGAGGAGATTTATCATGCAAATTGGCTCACATGATGATAAAGGCCAAGAAGTCCCACGATCTGCTGTCTGCAAGCTGAGAACCAGGAAAGCCAGTCGTATATATAATTCAGTCTGAATCTGAAGGCCCAAGAACCAGGAGCACCTAGATGTCCCAACTCAAGAAGAGAGAGCAATTCTCCCTTCCTCTGCCTTTCTGTTCTATTCAAGCACTTAACGGACTGCCGCCCACCTCTTTTATCAAAAACAACCTCCTTTTTTTATTTTTTGAAATGGGGTCTCACTCTGTCACCCAGGCTGGAGTGAAGTGGCACAATCTTGGCTCACTGCAACCTTTGCCTCCCAGGTTCAAGCGATTCTCCTGCCTCAGCCTCCCCAGTAGCTGGGACTACAGCTCCGTGCCACGACACCCGGCTAATTTTTGTATTTTTAGTAGAGATGGGGTTTCGCCATCTTGGCCAGGCTAGTCTGGACCTCAGGTGATCCACCCGCCTCAACCTCCCAAAGTGCTGGGATTACAGGCAGGAGCCACCACGCCTGGTTTAAGAGCAACCTTCTTTACTCAGTCCATTGATTAAAATGCGATTGTTTTCCAGAAACACTCTCACAGACACACCCAGAAAGAATAACAGCTATCTGGACACCCTTAGCCCAGTTGAGCTGATGCATAAAATTAATCATCACAGGCCTGGAGTGCAGGGGCAGCAGCAGCCATCTGGGAGGTATTCTTCTAGTAGCTATAACAGAAACACAAGGAACCAGGAAAGCTCATTTCAGCCTCTGTTCGCCTCTGAACAGCAAGTCCTGGCAAGTCACATAATCAAGCTCAAAGTCTAGAAGCCGAGAGTACACTCCACCCACCAGCAGGCCATGGGTGATGGGCAAAATACTAAACACCACTACAGGTCAATGAAGAATTGGGATCAAGAACTCAAATTTTCACAAAAGGGAAGGGCCCAGGGCTGGGTAACCCAGCCTGTGGCCAGATATCAGGTTAGGAAATCTCTAGAAGCCAAGAGAGTCCTGGGCTCCTTCTGGTTTTGGAAGCTCCTGTGTTTTTTCGTTTTTTGTGGCTTTTTTTTTTTTTTTTGAGTCTCGCTCTGTCACCCAGGCGGGAGTGCAATGGCACAACCTCTGTTCACTGCAACCTCCACCTCCAGGGTTTGAGCAATTCTTCTGCATCACCCTCCCAAGTAGCTGGGATTACAGGTGCATGCCACGACACCCAGCTAATTTTTTGTATTTTTAGTAGAGATGGGGTTTCACCATGTTGGCCAGGATGGTCTCAATCTCCTGACCTCGTGATCCACCTGCCTCAGCCTCACTAAGTTCTGGGATTACAGACGTGAGCCACCGCGCCCGGCCTCTCCTGGTTTTTTAAAAAAATCAAGACATGCTAATATGGTTTACAATGATTGTGGCATATTTTAGATGTTTACATTTAACACATTAATGCTTTTAGCACACACACAAATTGTCAAGCAATATAATTATGCTATTTACAAGAAAATTACAGGATTTATTAGACTTATTAATTGCCAGTACACTTCGGGCAGTGGGCCGCAGGTGTGAAGTTTCCCAGTGAATGTCGTCATCAGTCGGGCCAGGCTCCCTGTCACTGGGCAGGTGAACTCCTTTGGAGATAATGCCCAAGATCTAACACTGAGGTGCTCACTGCGCATTAGAAATACCTGGGAAGGGTGGGCGTGGTGATTTGGGTTGTAATCCCAGCACTTTGGGAGGCTGAGGCGGGTGGATCACCTGAGGTCAGGAGTTCGAGACCAGCCTGACCAACATGGTGAAACCCCGTCTCTGCTAAAAATACAAAAAAACTAGCCAGGTGTAGTGGCGGGCGCCTGTAATCCCAGCTACTCGGGAGGCTGAGGCAGGAGAATCGCTTGAACCCGCAAGGTAGAGGTTGCAGTGAACTGAGATCGCACCACAGCACTTCAGCCTGGGTGATAGAACAAGACTCTGTCTTGAAAAAAAAAAGAAAAGAAATACCTAGGAAGTTGGAAAGTTTTTTAAAATGCTGAGGTCCGGGCTTCACCCTCAAATTTTCTGATTTGTTAGGGCAAGGGTGGTGCCTAGGCATCAACATTTTTTCAAAAACTTCCGGTGTAATTCTGATGGGCAGTCAGGGTAAGAATTATCAGATTACAGGATGGACAGGTCTAAGCTAATTTGCGCTAACGAGTTGAGATGTAAAGGGAGGCTTACTCGCGGCTTTTGGGAAGGCGTCTTTCTCATTCTGGAAAACAAGCCCTGGGAAGCTCAATGTCTCTCCTGCTGGACTGGAATAGGAGGCATTCGTCCTGCTGCTCCTGGTGGCTGCCTCGCAGCCGTGAGGGAAGCCAGAGAAACAGCCAGAACCTTGATCCCACCATACCTGAGGCTTACTAACCCTCGGTTGCCTCAGCCAATGGAATCTCCTCTTGCTTAAGCCAGTTTGGGTCTCGTTTCTGTTGCTTGCTCCGGCACACATCTAATAATGAAAGCACTTGTGAAGATTGAGTGAGACGTTGTGTGTGGACTGCTCGGCACAGGGCCTGGCACTGGAGAATACTCTGTGAATGTTAGCTACAACTTCTCATCCCCACAGAGGGAGCGCACAGAGGACCGGCCACTCCGGCAAAGGTAGTCTGAGGTGTGCTGCATTGCAGAACCTAGACCCAAGGCCTAGGTTCTTGATCAATTTCTTTTTAAGCGGGTACTTGATAAATTTCTGCCCAATGGGATGGATGCTTTGTGCTTTCGTTTCCCTTTGCTCAGTGCACTGATCTCTGCCAGATGCAAAGAGGAAGTAATCTGATGATCTGATTAAAGTCATAGGGTCCCTTGTACCAGCAAGTCTGAGGCTTAAGCCACAGGGGCAGATTTGTATAAGAGGCTTACCACCCCAGAGTGAAACAACCAGGCAGGCAGGGGAGCAATAATTTAAACTAAGGCTTACTAAGTGCCTACTATGTGCTGGACGCTGTGCCAAGCCAAGGCAGCTGAGGAAGCCCCAGGGTCTTTGCCCCCAATAGAAAGCTTTGAGGAGGGGAGGAGCACCCTGTCCCTTAACCTGTGTCGTCTTCTGTATACCTCGGCTAATATAATGGGGGTGGACGCAGCAGAAGGTCCGAGGCTTCGCCTCTGAGTGGAAGCACCGGACAGACAGACTGACAGATGCAGCCAAGGTGTTTTAGGAACACAGAGCGCACTGCCGTCCACCAAGCTTTCTCCTCTCCCAAGGCTTCCCCACGCCTCTGTGATGCGGGAGTAAAGGAAGGAAAGCCACTCTCCACACGCAGCGTTTTTAAAACAGTGATGATTTTTGCACCAGGCAATACAGTCCCATGGTCAAACATCAAAACAGGATAAAAAGGCAGGGACTAGGCTGGGCGCGGTGGCTCACGCCTGTAATACCAGCACTTTGCGAGGCTGAGACGGGTAGATCACGAGGTCAGGAGATGGAGACCATCCTGGCTAACATGGTGAAACCCTGTCTCTACTAAAATACAAAAAAAAAAAAATTAGCTGGGCGTGGCGGTGGGAGCCTGTAGTCCCAGCTACTTGGGAGGCTGAGGCAGGGGAATCGCTTGAAGCCGGGAAGCAGAGGTTGCAGCGAGCTGAGATCACGCCACTGCACTCCAGCATGGCAACAGAGCGAGACTCCATCTCAAAAAAAAAAAAAAAAAAAAAAAAAAGTGGCTAGGCATGGTGGCTCACGCCTGTAATCCCAACACTTTGGGAGGCCGAGGCAGGTGGATCACGAGGTCAGGCGTTCGAGACCAGCCTGACCAACATGGGGAAACCCCATCTCTGCTAAAAATACAAAAAATTAGCCAGGCATGGTGGGGGCACCTGTAGTCCCAGGTACTTGGGAGGCTGAGGCAGGAGAATCACTTGAACCTGGGAGGTGGAGGTTGCAGTGAGCCAAGAGTGCGCCATTGCACTCCAGCACAGGCGACAGTGTCCCGTCTCTAAGGTAACCCTTTTTTCTGTTCCTTGGATGTCTCTCTTTCAGAGCTGATGCTGCTGCGGTCTGCTCTGTACTGGTTGTTAAATATTTTGGTATCACCCTGCCTTCCAGCATCTCTGTGACAAAGAAGAGGAGATGCAAAAATAGACGTTTTTCTCGTCTCCTGCAATGGGCTGGATGTCTGTGTCTCCCCTGTCCCCGAAATGCCTATGGTGTAATCTCCATCCTCAATGTGACGATATTGGGAGGAGGGGACTTGGGGGGGTGAGTGGGCCATGAGGGCTACACCCTCATGAATGGGATCAGTGTCCTTATAAAAGGGACCTCAGAGAGAGCTCTCTGGTCCTCTTTCTGTCCTGTGAGGACACAGTGGGAAGTTGGCAGTCTGCAACCTGGAAGGGACCCTTAGCAGACCCAACCATGCTGGCACCTGAACTTCCAGCTTCCAGAACTTTGGGAACTAACTTTCTATAGTTTCTAAGCCACCCAGTTGATAGTATTCTGTTATAACATCTCAAACTGACTAAGATACCTCCCTTTTTTCTCACACAGAAGTAACATTATAAACACACTGTTCTGTATCTGGCCTTTTTTATTAAACTATCCCAGGGTCCCCCTATCAGTATAGAAAGCTTCTTTATTCTTCTTCTTTTTAAAAATAGTTGAATAATATTCTGTCTGGGCTGGGCGCAGTGGCTCACACCTGTAATACCAGCACTTTGGGAGGCCAAGGCAGGTGGATCACCTGAGGTCAGGAGTTCGAGACCAGCCTGGCCAACATGGCGAAACCCTGTTTCTACTAAAAAATACAAAAATTAGCTGGGCACAGTGGCAGGTGCCTGTAATCCCAGCTACTCAGGAGGCTGAGGCAGGAGAATCGCTTGAACCTGGAAGGCGGAGATTGCAGTGAGCCAAGATTGTGCCACTGCACTCCAGCCTGAGTGACAGAGTAAAACTTTGTCTCAAAAAAAGAAAAGAAAAGAAATTCCTTCCATATGTTTAATCAGACCCTGGTAAAATGCACACTTATATTGTTTCCAATCTTTTTTTTTTTTTTTTTTTTTGAGACGAGTTCTGGCTCTGTCACCCACCCAGGCTAAAGTGCAGTGGCACAATCATGGCTCATTGCAGCCTCAACCTCCCAGGCTCAAGCAATCCTCCCACCTCAGCCTCCTAAGTAGCTGGGATGACAGGCATTCACCACCATGCCTGGCTAATTTCTTTTTATTTTTCATAGAGATGGGGTCTCACTATCTTTCCCAGGTTGGTCTTGAACTCCTGGGCTCAAGCAATCCTCCCGCCTCAGTCTCCTAAAGTGCCCGAACCTGGCTCCAATTTTATTATTATTATTTTTTTAGATGGAGTTTCACTCTTGTTGCCCAGGCTGCAGTTCAGTGTCATGATCTCAGCTCACTGCAACTTCCTCCTCCCAGGTTCAAGCGATTCTCCCGCCTCAGCCTCCCGAGTAGCTGAGATTACAGGTGTGCACCACAAGGCCCGGCTAATTTTTGTATCTTTAGTAGAGATGAGTTTCACCATGTTGGCCAGGCTGGTCTTGAACTCCTGACCTCAGGTGATCCACCCACCTCAGCCTCTCAAAGTGCTGGGATTACAGGTGTGAGTCACCGTGCTCCACCTCCAATCTTTTATTACTAGAAGCCATGCCACAGTGACTAACCTCGTACATCATCCTTGCACGGCTCTACCTATGAGAATAAAATGTAGACTCAGGACTGCTGACTCAAATGCGTTGAGGGCAAACGCATTTGCAACTTTGATAAATACTGCAGGATTGTCCTCCGTAGGGAATATAACTTATTGAATCCCCACCGGCAACAAACGAAGATTTATTTTTTTAAGGGAACCAAATGAAATACTTTTCTTATGGAAAACAAAAACACGCTCCTCACGGCAGACTGGGAAAATATAATCACAGAGCAGAAAGTAAAAATTACTCATAATCAGAATGTGCAGAGACCTCCTGGATTTGTGATCTGGCATATTTCCCTCAAGCCTTGATTCATACCCTACAGACTGTTCCAGAACCTGATTTATTCACTCCACCAATATTTTGTGAACAGCGTTGTCTCATGTCAGTAAATATTTTTTATTATACCTTCGGAGAGAAGACGGAACAGAGATATTAACGAAGCAAATGGACCCTGATTCAAATCTCAGCTCTACTGCTGTCCATCTGGGCAATGGTGGGCAAATTATGTGACTATTCCCGGCTTCCAGTTCCTCACTGTGAACTGAGGAACATAAAAGCACCACCTGTAGGATTATTGTGAGGGTTGAGTGCATCAGAACACATGAAATGCACAAACAGGGCTTGGCACAATAAACACTATATATGTGGCTGGGCGTGGTGGCTCACGCCTGTAATCCCAGCCCTTTGGGAGGCCGAGGTGGGCAGATCACCTGAAGTCAGGAGTTTGAGACCAGCCTGGCCAACATGGTGAAACCCCATCTCTACTAAAAATACAAAAATGTGCCAGGCATGGTGGCGGGAGCCTGTAATCTCAGATACTTGGGAGGCTGAGGCATGAGAATCGCTTGAACCTGGGAGGCGGGAGTTGCAGTGAGCCGAGATCTCGCCATTGTACTCCAGCCTGGGCAAGAAGAGTAAAACTCTGTCTTAAAAAAACAAACAAACAAGCAAACCAAAAACGCTGGGCGCAGTGGCTCACACTTATAATCCAGCACCTTAGGAGGCCAAAGTGGGTTGATCATGAGGTCAGGAGATCCAAACCATACTGGCCAACATGGTGAAACCCCATCTTTACTAAAAATACAAAAATTAGCCAGATGTGGTGGTGCGCACCTGTAGTCTCAGATACTCGGGAGGCTGAGGCAAGAGAATCACTTGAACCCAGGAAGCAGAGGTTGCAGTGAGCCGAGATCTCACCACTACACAGAGCGAAACTCCATCTAAAACACACACAGACACACACACACACACACACACACACACACACACACATAAATGTTAGCCAAAGCTGCGTCATTTTTGACTGCCTGGCAGTCCCTGTGATGGACAGGCCATAGTTTGTTGGATAAATTCCTTGTCATTAGACATTTAGGTTATTTCCGTGTTTTTGGCAATAATGCAATCGCGCAACTTGGTGGATATAGCTTTATCGAGATCCCTGGTTTATCTCTGCTGAGGGAGCCGAGGGGACAGGTGTGGCCCCGTCCCTCATGGCTGCTCAGGGTCTGCCTTGATGTGTCCCTTTGGAACTTCCTGGGGTTGGTTTTCACATCCCTCCTCCTCTGGACTTCCCTTCCAGCAGCCTCGAGAGGCAGGGTCTGGACTTTCTGATGCCTCTCTCAGCCCTACCACCTGTGTTAACTGGGCCACTTCTCTCTTCTAAGAGAATGCCAGAGCCTTAAAGCCTCCGTCTACCAACGAATGGCTTTTAAAAATGTGATCCAGCCATACAATGGAATATTACTCAGCAGTAAACAGGAATGAAGTCCTGATACATGCTACGACATGGATGGAGTTTGACAATGTTATACCAAGTGGAAGAATACAAAAGAGCAAAAATGAAGCACAGAAAGGCCAGATAGTGTATGATTCCATTTACAGGAAATGCCCACAATAGGCAAATCCATAGAGATAGAAAGTAGATTAGGGTTGCCAAGGGGTAGGAAGAGGGGTAGTGACCGCTCATCGCTACAGGGTTGCTTTTTTTCTTTGAGATGGAGTTTCGCTCTTTAATCCAGGCTGGAGTGCAGTGGTGTGATCTCGGCTCACTGCACCCTCTGCCTCCCAGGTTCTAGCAATTCTCCTGCCTCAGCTTCCCAAGTAGCTGGGAGTTTCACTCCCAGGGGCGGGGGTGGGGGGAAGAAAGTAAACGAATAAAGAATGGTTACTCCGTAGGCAGAGCACTCCCCAGGGCTGCTGGTTGGCTATTTTTATGGTTATTTCTTGCTTGTATGCTAAACAAGAGGTGGAAAGGGGTGGGCAATTCTTGGAACTGAGGGTTCCTCCCACTTTTAGCGCGTATAGGATAACTTCCTGATGTTGCCATGGCATTTGTAAACTGTGTGTGGTGGGAGTGTCTTTTAGCATGCTAATGCATTATAATTAGCATATAATGAGCAGTGACGATGACCAGAGGTCACTTTCATTGCCGTCTTGGTTTTGGTGGGATTTGGCTCACTTCTTTTTCTTTTTCTTTTTTTTTTTGAGACAGAGTTTCACTCTGTTGCCCAGGCTAGAGTGCAGTGGTGCGATCTTGGCTGATTGCAACCTCCGCCTCCTGGGTTTCAGCAATTCTCTGCCTCAGCCTCCCAAGTAGCTGCCGGGCTACTTTTTATATTTTTAGTAGAGATGGGGGTTTCACCATCTTGGCCAGGCTGGTCTTGAACTCCTGACCTTGTGATCCACCCGCGTCAGGCTCCCAAAGTGCTGGGATTACAGGCATGAGCCACCACGCTTGGCCTTGGCTGGCTTCTTTACTGCCTCCTGTTTTATTAGCAAGGTCTTTGTGGCCCGTACCATGTGCTGACCACCTCACCTCCTGGGAATGAAGCCTAGTGGGTCTCAGCCTCATTTTACCCAGCCCCTATCCAAGATGGAGTTGCTCTGGTTCAAACACCTCTGACACCACTAGGCAAACTCATTGCTTTGTGCACCAAAGCTTGGGCTCTGGAGCCAGGCGGGCCTGGGTTCAAATCCCGAATCTACCACTTTGGCCTAATCACCTAACCCTCTCTGGGCATCAGCTGCCTCATCCAGGCTGGTCGTACCTGTTCCTCAGGGATCAGATGAGGCAATACATGCAAAGGTTTCTCCTAGTGTCTGGACATCATGAGCCTGGTTTTTAAGCATTTTATTAGCAATTTCTACAGCTTGGAGGGGAGCAAGGGAGCATAGCTCTGACCCAATTTACCTGTCCCCCACTGCCTTTTTGAGAGAGGGTCTCTGTCACCCAGGCTGGAGTGAAGTAACAGGATCCTAGCTCACTATAGCCTCAGAACTCCTGGTCTCAAGTAATTTTCCTGCCTCAGCCTCCTACAGGTGGGTGCCACCACACCCAGCTAATTTTTTAATTTTAATGTTTTTGTAGAGATGGGGTCTCACTATGTTGTCCAGGCTGGTCTTGAACTCTTGAGTTCAACTCATCCTCCCACCTTGTCCTCCCAAAGTGCTGGGATTGCAGGTATGAGTCACTGCACTTGGCTTCAATTTACCTGCCCTTTTATACCTTTTATAATCATAAGAACTTTTGAGCTCTTGACTATTTCAGGTGCTCTACAGGGCACCACCCCCCCATAAGGCCAATATGGGGAACAAGGCATGGAAAATGGGTGTCTTGTTCTAGGTCCCCTGATTGAACCCTGAATTCTCTTTGCAAGGTTCTTTCAACTGACTGCACCATGGACTACACCATAGTCAAGCCATGGTGACCCCTGTGACCCATACGGACACCTCCAGATGGCCACCCAGAGCCAGAAAGTCTGAGATAACAAGAAAACCGAAAGAGAAGAATAGCTAGCTCCTGCAGTGCCTGATTAACCAACCTTGCGACATTCCACCATTGTTCTGCCTCAACTGATAAGTCGACCTGTGACACCGGACCATGTGGCCCGATAAACCGACCTTGCAACATTCTACCATTGTTCCTGCTTCAACTGATAAGTCAACCTTGTGACACTGGACCCTGTGACCAACTTCCCCCGCCCCACCACCGCTGGCTTGCAAAAAACGCTCTAAACTGTAACTTTCCATTACCTACCCCCCAACCTATAAAATCAGCTCCTATCCCACCACCCTCTGCTGACTCTCTTTTGGACTCAGCCCACTCACACCTGGGCGAATAAACAGCCTTGTTGTTCCCACAAAGCCTGTTTAGATGGTCTCTTCATTCAGAGCGCACTTAACACTCTTCTATATGGAAGTATATGGGGTGGGAGGTAGAAATAGGGTGGCCCAGCCTCTGTAACTCTCCCAGTGGTGGCTTCTCTGGGATGGGAATCACCACCTTTCTTTGTCTGTAAGACCAAGCGTAAACCCTGGCACCTTAAAAGGAGCTCAAGCAGCTGGGCATGGTGGTGCACACCTGTAATCCCAGCTACTCAAGAGGCTGAGGCAGGAGAGTCACTTGAACCCCAGAGGTGGAGGTTGCGGTGAGCTGAGATCGTGCCACTGCACTCCAGCCTGGGCAACAGAGTGAGATCCTGTCTCAAAAAATAAAAATAAAATAAAAAGGTGCTCAAGCAATGTTTGCAGAGCTGTCCTAAGGCTGGAGAGCAGTCCCGCTGCTGGAGGGAGGTCACACGCTGAGAGCTGTAGTCTCCTGTGTGGCCACGAGGGGTCTCTTCGCTCCACCAAATGGCTGGAGGGTCTGTGAAGGCTCTGCGCCAGGCCACGGCTAACTCGGAGCCCCTGGGCACTGGGCAAGAGGGTGATGGTGTGACACCAGGCCCTGGCCTCCTGGGGTGCCATCCGTCCTCCCTGCTGTTCTCCCCTGGGGTCAGGTTACTGATCACCATGAAGTCCTGCCTCAGGCTGTCGTGACCTATCAGGGGCTGGGGGTGTACTTCACACGGGCTGAACACCTACTGTGTGCTCCTCTCTGCTTTGAGGCTGTTGTGGCCTGTAAGGGGCTAGGAGCCTGCTTCTTGCTGACTGAACACCTACTGTGTGCTCCTTCTGCCTGCTCTGAGGCTGTCGTAGCCTCTGAGAGTCTGGGGGTGTGCTTCACGCTGGCTGAACACCTACTGTGTGCTCTTTCTGCCTGCTCCTTTTCTTTAAACCCCCCTGCCACAACAGTGGGAAGCAGGCGTTGTTTTCTCTGTTTCATAAATGAGGAAACTGTTGCCTGGGAAGTGAAGTGACATGGGATTGGTGGGGGTGGGACTCCAACTCAATTCTGCCTCATTTTAAAGCCTGCGTTCCTTTGGGGTCTCTCTACCCCTCTCAGCATCCCCAGGGCATCTCAGGCCTGGCTTCTGGACAGGCTGACTGCGCCTGAACCTCACACACCCAGTTGCTCACACAATCACACCCACGCACACTCACACACACGTGGAGCCCACACTGCATCCACACCTGGAACCTCAGAGCTCAGCAGGGATTCGATACTCAGTCCTTCAAACCAGCTTCTCGTTGAAGGGGTCAGCGGGGGAGGAGTAACAGAACAATTGCTGTAATCCAATCGTCTCTGCTCGTCTTGCTTTCTTCTCTCCGAATACACTTTGCATCAAGGGCTTATCTTCTTGGTTCCCATGAGAACGCTGTGCTTTTTCTTAAATGAAGGTTTGTTGATCGTTTTTTCCTGTTATTACAAAAGCAATTTGTGCCATGGCAAAAAAAACACACAGAGAAACCAAGAGAACAACAACTCCCCCGTCCCCTCCTCCAGGAACAGCCCAGGCTGACATGTGTGCCACTGTCCTCCCCACACCACCCCCCAAGCACACCTGTCATCTGCCATGGAGCACTGGCGTCCTCATCAGGCCTGAGCTGATGCTTCCAGATGGGGTTCCCAGGCTGGGAGTCAGAGGCTGTGTCTGCGTCCTGCCCCGTCACTGGGTCCACGTGTCCTTGGCAGGGCATCCCCCATTTTGGAGCGGGAGAGGGGATGATCTCAAAGGGTCTTCTGCCCTCGCACTCAAGGATGCTGTTCTCTTTCTTTTTTTTTTTTTTCTTTTTTTGAGACGGAGTCACTCTGTTGCCAGGCTGGAGTGCAGTGGCATGATCTTGGCTCACTGCAACCTCCACCTCCTGGTTTCAAGGAATTCTCTTGACTCAGCTCTCTGAGTAGCAAGTAGCTGGGACTACAGGCATGTGCCACCACACTGGCTAATTTTTGTATTTTTAGTAGAGACGTGGTTTCACCGTGTTTACCAGGCTGGTCTCGAACTCCTGACCTCGTGATCCGCCTGCCTCGGCCTCCCTAAGTGCTGGGATTACAGGCGTGAGTCACCATGCCTGGCCCTCCTGTTCTCTTATGAATCTGGGGCTGGGCTGAGCAGCAGCTATTGAGAGTTCCTAGGTAACAAGGGGTTCTCCTAGAATAATCTGGAGACCAGGGCAGGCAGGGAAGCCAAAGCCTCACTCATTGCCAGCACTGAGCACACAGGCAGCCCTCCCAGAAACAGACAGCTGAGCCCATTATAAAGATTCTGGCATCCTGTGCCCCAATCACAGCCAACTTCATGGGTGTGCAGCCTTTGCAGCCGCAGAGGGCCCTACGCCGGGAAGGGCTCCAGCTTGATTTAATGCTCTGCTGTCGCCACCTTGAAATCCTTCCTGATGTGTGAGTAAGGGCCCCACATGTTCGTTTTGCACTGGGTTCTGCAAAGTATGTAGCTGTCCCTGTTCCTAATAATAATAATGCCTGTGACTGACATAGAGCTTGCTGTATAGCTGGCACTGCATAGTTTTCCAATATACTGTATAATTCACCTGTCCCTCACAGCAGCCAGGTGTAAGTTGCCTCTCTTAGATTCAGCCAGCCCATGTGATAATGTGGACTGGGTGCTAGGCACTTTAGATATATGGCGCTCTGAAGGCTCTCAGCAGTACAGGAAAGCACTGTAAGCCGGGTGCCGTGGCTCACACCTGTAATCCCAGCACTTTGGGAGGCTGAAGCAGGTGGATCACCTGAGGTCAGGAGTTTGAGATCATCCTGGCCAACATGGTGAAACCCTGTCTCTACTAAAAATACAAAAAATTAGGCCTGGTGTGGTGGCTCATGCCTGTAATCCCAGCATTTTGGGAGGCCGAGAGGTGGATCATGAGGTCAGGAGATCAAGACCATCCTGGCCAACATGGTGAAACCCCATCTCTACTAATAGTAAATACAAAAATTAGCCAGGAATAGTGGTGGACGTGCAGTAATCCCTGCTACTTAGGAGGCTGAGGCACGAGAATCACTTGACCCCAGGAGACGGAGGTTGCAGTGAGCTGAGATTGCGCCATTGCACTCTAACCTGGGTGACAGAGTGAGACTCCATCTCAAAAAAAAAAAAAAAAAAAAAAAATTAGCTGGTCATGGTGGTGGGCACCTGTAATTCTAGCTACTCCGGAGGCTGAGGCAAGAGAATCGCTTGAACCCAGGAGGTCGGGGTTGTAGTGAGCCGAGATCACGCCACTGCAGCCTGGGTGACAGGGTGAGACTCCATCTCAAAAGAAAAAAAAAAAATATATATATATATATGAGGCACATTACAGATGAAGCATGAAGTCTGGGGAGGTTAAGCAACTCGCCTGCAGTTGCAGAGCTAGTGAGGAGCCCACAGACCCTCCCATCCCTGTCCAGCTGACCAAGTGCCATCCCAGCAGCTCTGCAGCCCTCATCCTGCCCTAGCCACCATCCCAGCTGTGGTGGGCACCTGGCAGGCCTGGAGGGTGAGAAGCTCCCCCACACTGTCAGTTTCCATTTCTACCCCCTCCTGATCTGCCAGCAGTTGCTGCACTTCTCCACCTCCTGTGCCCAGGTGTGCAGTCGGCTCCCCCACGTGGGACACGGAGCCATGCGGCCAGGAGGCGTCAGTCTCCGTTTCTCCCACTGTGCTGCGCTCCTGAGCATGCTGAGCTGCAGGTGTGGCTCCAGGGACTCCAATTCATCAGTGCTGGTTTATTTTATTTTATGTTATTTTTGAGATGGAGCCTTGCTCTCTCACCCAGGCTGGAGTGCAATGGCGCAATTTTGGCTCACTGCAACCTCCACCTCCTGGGTTCAAGTGATTCTCCCGCTTCAGCCTCCTGAGTAGCTGGAATTACAGGCGCCCACCACCATGCCTGGCTAATTTTTGTATTTTTAGTAGAGACGGGGTTTCACCATGTTGGTCAGGCTGGTCTCAAACTCCTGACCTCGTGATCCTCCCACCTCCTACCAGGCTGTGGACTGGTACTGATCTGTGGCCTGTTATAGGAACTGGGCCACACAGCTTGAGGTGAGTGGTGGGCAAGCGAGAGAAGCTTCATCTGTATTTACAGCCACTCCCCATAGCTCTCATGACCACCTGAGCTCCGCCTCCTGTCAGGTCAGCAGCAGCATTAGATTCTCATAGGAGCACGAACCCTGCTGTGAACTGCACATGCAAGGGATCTAGGTTACGCACTCCTTAAACAGGTCCCTGATGCCAAAAAGTTTGGAGACCCCTGCTTTACCCCATGTTACAGATGTGGGAGCTGAGACGGAGATGCTGAGCAAGCCAGCCTGGGTGTGTGAGGGTCTCCTAGTGCTGTCCTGTCTACCCCACTCCCCAGCAGCCTGGGCTCACTCTGGCATCAACCATCTCTGCCTGGGCTATCTCAGCAATAACCAGCACTGGGGGCCGGGGGAATCCCCGCACTGTGGGAGGTTGAGGCAGGAGGATCCTTTGAGTCCAGGAGTTCAAGACCAGTCTGAACAACATAGCGAGACCTTGTCTCCACAAAAAATACAAAAAAATGAGCCAGGCATAGTGGTGTGTACCTGTGGTCCCAGCTACTTGGGAGGCTGAGGTGGGAAGACGGCTTGAGTCTGGGAGGTTGAGGTTGCCGTGAGCCATGATGGTGCTACTGCACTCCAGCCTGGTTGACAGAGTGAGGCCCTGTCTCAATAAATAAATAAATGAGCCAGACTCGGTGGCTCACACCTGTAATCCCAGCACTTTGGGAGGCGGGTGGATCACAAGGTCAGGAGTTCAAGACCAGCCTGGCCAACATGAACATGGTGAAACCCTGTCTCTACTAAAAATACAAAAATTAGCTGGGTGTAATGGTGCAAACCTGTAGTTCCAGCTACTCAGGAGGCTGAGGCAGATAATTGCTTGAACCAGGAGGCATAGGTTGCAGTGAGCCAAGGTCGCGCCACTGCACTCCAGCCTGGGCTACAGAGCAAGACTCCGTCTCAAAAAAAAAAAAAAAAAATTTCGGGTTTGGGATACACCGTCCTGAGTTCAAGTCCCAGGCCCAGCACTTAACAGCCATATGACCTTAGGCAGGTTGCAAAACTGAATTTCAGTGTTCTCCATAAAAAAAGCAAACATGGAGGCATTCTAGTTAAGAACGCAGGCCCAACAGACCGACAAGAATTCAAATCCCACCTTGAGCACTTATTAATGATGGGAGCTTGTACAAGTTGTTTCACTTTGCTTAGCCTTGATTTCCCCTGTCTGCCAGGTGCAGATAATCCCCGCAGGGTCCTCATGGGGTTTTGTGAGGACCAAATGACCTGGGGCCTGTGGAGTCTTTTTCTCAGTGCCTGGCACTCAGTAAGTGCCCAGTAAGTCATCACGACAAGTGCAAACGGATGGGATTACTGGGATGTCACAAGAATGGGTGCCCTGCCGGAAGCATCTGGGTCAGGCCAAGCCATGGAACTGGAAAGCCCAGCATGGGGCCATCTTCCCATAGCCAGGCAGCCCTGGGAATTGGTGACTGT
Source organism: Ateles fusciceps (assembly GCA_036589455.1). Classification (NCBI taxonomy): domain Eukaryota; kingdom Metazoa; phylum Chordata; class Mammalia; order Primates; family Atelidae; genus Ateles; species Ateles fusciceps. The sequence goes on along the minus strand of JAZHEH010000681.1, from coordinate 22,661,469 downwards.
GGCCTGGGTGGGCTGATCATGACTGAAGTCCAGGGACTAAGCCACCAGGAGGGCGTTGACAGGTCTATGGCGACAGCTTCGTTTAATGGGAACTGTGGCAGTGGGATCAGAGAGACAAAACCAGGCTCACATCAGCCTGGGCCGCCTCCCAGCCTCCAAGCTACCCCTCCTGCCGGGCTCTGGGGTCAGGCCTCCCTCCCCCCAACTGCCAGCAGATGCCACTCTGTAAACCCGGAAGCTGTGCTCCCACGCTGCACTGCACTACGCACGTGAATTCCCCAAGGAACTTCTTAATGCTCTGATTCAGATTCAACCGTCAGGGTGGGCCCAAGACCCTGCGTTTCTAATCCGATCCCAGGAATGCGAGACCACGCTTTGAGTAGCAGCATCTAAAACATGATATAAATGTAGGTCATGGAAATTATTAATAATGAGGGGTGTGGAGTTACTACCTGACCTGACTCTAGTAGACTGAGAGGGCCTGTCTGGGAGAAAATTCTTCCCACAGGTCAAAAGGAAACCCCATTCCAGGTTCTGGGGGAGGCTCGAATCTGATTTTGCAACTAAGAGCAGAGCTGGGCAGAGGGTACCTTTCAGCTTAAGCCACGTGGACAGCAGTTTCCAAACCACAGACCACACACCAGCTACATCAGAAGTACTTGGGGATTTGTTTGTTTTGTTTTGTTTTGAGATGGCATCTCACTCCGTTGCCCAGCTGGAGTGCAGTGGCACAACCTTGGTTCCCTGCAACCTCTGTGCCCTGCTAATTTTTGTATTTTTAGTAGAGACGGGGTTTAACCATGTTGGCCAGGCTGGCCTTGAACTCCTGACCTCAAGTAATCTGTCCACCTCGGCCTCCCAAAGTGCTAGGATTACAGGCATGAGCCACCGTGACAGCTGGATTTCTTAAAAATACAGATTCTGAGTCACGAAAAGACAGATCCTGTATGACTCCCTTATATGAAGTATCTGAAGCAGTCAAATCCATAGAAACAGAAGTGGAATGCTGGTTGCCAGGGGCTGGTTGGGAGGGAGGCTGGAACACTGTGGTTTAATGGATATAGAGTTTCAGATTTGCAAGATGAAAAAGTTCTGCAGATCTGTTTTACAAAGATGTGAACATACGTAACACTACTGAACTGTCAACTTAAAGGTGGTTAAGATGTTAAATTTTATATGTTCTTTTTTTACCATAATGACAGCAGACAGACTCTCGCTCTGTCACCCAGCCTTGAGTGACCCAGCCAAAAAATTCCATGGCTCTCAACGTACTGCAACCTCCGCCTCCTACATTCAAGCCTCAGCCTCCCAAGTAGCTGGAATTACAGGTGTGCACCACCATGCCCGCCTAATTTTTGTATTTTTAGTAGAAACAGGGTTTCACCGTGTTGGCCAAGCTGGTCTCGAACTCTGGGTGTCAGGTGATCCACCCACCTCAGCCTTCCAAAGTGCTGGGATTACAGGCATGAGCCACTGCACCTGGCCTTATAAAAAATTTTTACAAAACGGATTCTGGGCCAGGCACAGTAGCTCACGCCTGTAATCCCAGCAGCTTGGGAGGCTGAAGTGGGCGAATCACAAAGTCAGGAGTTCGAGACCAGCCTGGCCAACGTGGTGAAACCCCGTCTCTACTAAGAATACAAAAAATTGGCTGGGCATAGTGGCGGTGCCTGTAATCCCAGCTACTCGGGAGGCTGAGACAAGAGAATCACTTGAACCTGGGAGGTAGAGGTTGCAGTGAGCCAAGATCATGCCATTGCACTCCAGCCTAAATGACAGAGTGAGACTCCATCTCAAAAAAAACAAAAAACAGATTCTGGCTCTAGCCCCTGAGCTGCACCTTGAGTAGAGCCCAGAAATCTATATTTTAAAATATTAAAATCTGCCCAAGGAATTTGGGTACACAGCCAGGCTTGGGGACCCCTGGCTAGGGGGAGGCTGCCCCCCCGAATATCTCTGGAATCTTTCCACCTCTCCCACCTCCACCTCCGTCTCCACGGCTGAGATTCCATTCTGGACGATGACAGAAGCCTCCTGCTCCCTCTCACTGCCTCCGTCCTCTCCCTGCCTCCGTCTGCCACGTGGCTGCCCCCGGTGATCTTTCAAAGCACAGAATCTGATCCTGTTGCACAGCTCCATTAAAACTGTTCCACGGTCTCCCCGTCACCCTCGGTACAAAATAGAAAAAAGCACAACCTTCTCAGCAGAGTGGAGTCAGGGATTCAGCTGCGCGCACAGAGTATTACAGCAGGAAGCCTTTGGAGCCCGCGGAGGTCCCTGCAAGGGCCCCAGAAGCACCGGGAGGCACAGATGAATTCTGCCAGGAGGAAAGAGGTGGTGGGAAAGCTCTCCAGAGAAAGAGGCGTTGAGCTGGGCCTTGGAAGTGAGCTGGTGTTTGTCAGGAGAGTAGGGTGAAAGCAAAAGGTGGCCGCAGCAGGGGGGGGATTCCAGGAGGGAACAGCATCTGCAAAGCCAAGGAGGTGTGGGGGTATGTCCCCCCCAGTGCAGGCAGGGGCTGGGTGAGCTGGGAGAATAGGGAAAGGTGAGGGTGGGAAGAGGCGGTGAGGGAAGAGCAGGGACTGTGAAAGCCCAGTTCAGCTGGGGAGCAGGGAGGGGGGTGGGCGTCTCCATTGCCTCCCAGAGCCATCTGGCCCAGGGGCAGGGTACCAGCTTCAGGCCCTTGTCTTCACTCCCTGTCCCCTGTCTCACCCCTCACTGCTTGGTGCGGGCCTTGGGTAAAGCGATCTGGTCGGGAGGGGGAAGCATGTTCTTTCTCTGCCCCCACAGTGGCCCTATGGCTCCGACTATCTGCTCACAGCTCATACCCTTGGCTCTCGGACCCCTTCCCCCAGTGCCTGCCTAGACGCATGCGTGTGTGTGTGTGTGTGTGTGTGTGTGTGTGTGTGTGTGTTGTCCTGTGAGTCCTGTGGTTGTGTGGTCACCCAGTCTCTGTCTTTGCCTGTCTGAAAGCTGGTATGGCACAGTGTGCATGTGTTTATGAACATGTCCCTCCCACCCAAGGGTTCTTAGCCCCAGGGTCAAGGCCCCCAGACCTTTCAAGGCTGTAAGAGGTGATTCAAGGGGCTGCAGCAATAGAGACTCACCCAGAGGGCGCAGGAGAGCCCCAGCCCACAATTCCAGGGGCCCCAAGGCCAGGTACCTCCAGAGGAACACTCGGCCTAAGTGAAAAGAGAGAGCCCGCTGGGCAGCCACAGCGCCTGGCACAGCTGATTCCCCACCTGCCCCACCGAATGCCCGGCACCAGCCCAGCACCGCTGTGGAAGAGCTGGGAGCTGCATGCATTTCAGAAAGGGCCCCTTCACCGCAGTTAGATAGCAAATAAATGGGTCCTCTGGGGCTGGGGCTCCCTTTGCAGCCCCTTCCCCCACTGTGGAGGTCCCTTTCCCCTGCACACCCTCACCCCTGCAATTCCTCAACTGGAGCAGAAATAAGGTTTCCCCTAGGACATGGGGCTAGGCCGTGCAGGTCAGCCCTGGGCCCTGGTGGAGGACCCGAAAGCTCCCTGCCCAGTGCCAACGTCTGGTGGCCCCAGCTGGGGCGACAACACAAAGGGGCTCACACAGGCTTCTGTCTTCCAGGAAGGAGATCAGAGATCTCCCTGCAAAGGCTGGAGAAGAAATCCCGTCCCAGAATCATTGACAGAAGGTTAATTGGATGCATCTGTAAGCTTGTTCCTGGGACAGGCGTGCTAATAGCACTAAAACATCCAAAAACTTCCAGAGCCACCAGGAGGAGTTAATAGGCCTGGAGAGTCCAAAGTCACATTGAGGCAGCACCCAGGAGTGGAAAGAGCACTGGATTGGGAGTTTGAGAGCCTGAACCCCTGGCTCCTCACCCCCGCTTCCTGTGGTCCCCAGGCAGGCACTGGCCTCTTTAGACCTGGAAAGCATTAGTGTGGAAGGCGGGTCGCCCAGGTCGCCTGAAGGAAGCCTCGCTGTGGTCTTGTGTGCTGATGTTATCATTATTTCTGTGGAAGAGGAAACTGAGATTACTCAAAGGAGGTGCCTTTGGCCACAGCTGGCGATGCTGGGGTCAGTACTGCAGCCCGACTGCAGGAGGAGGGCTAAAAATCACAGGGCTGGAATCACGGGGCTGGACCACCGGCCAGTCAGGGTAGACGTTCCCTTGGTGTCCACTGGGAGGCGCCCTAGACTGCCTCTCCTAGTTGGCACCAGCACCTGCAACCCTCAGCCAGAGTGGGCTCTCCTGGGTGATCCCTGAGCGAGGTGGGACTGGGGTCTGCCAGCTCCTGGGGCAAGGTCAGGAGGCTTCCTGGTCTTCCCTCCCCTTGCTAGCCACGCCCTTGAAGGAGCTTCCTGCCCTCACCTTCCAAGGCAAGGGAGGGGAAGAGTGAGGTCTCAAACCCATGAGGACGTGGGGCCCACTGGTTCCCCTCTTCAGGCCCCTGGGGAGCCCATGTATCAGACTGGAGTCAGCTACAAATGTCAGAGGCTCAGAGAGGGTTAGTCATTTGCCCCAGGTCACATAGCCAGGTCCATCTGATTCAGAACACCTAAACTCGGTCCTGGTTCAGTGAGGCTCAGGGCAGATGTGGTGGGATTCCACTGGTCACGTGGCCCACAGCAGGCCAGAAGGTGCTGGTCAGCTGGGCCTGCAAGCCCCACCAGTGGCAAAAGGGTGAGTCTTGTAGAGGGGGTTCCTACAGTCACCCGAGGGTCCAGGGCTGGGTGCAGGTAGTCAGGGCTGGGTGGGGGCAGGGCTCATGAAAGGGCAGGAGGAGGCATTCGGCCGGCAGATGTCCTTGGTGTCAGGGTCCGTGTCTGTATCTGAAAGTGGGCATGTAAGCGGGGAATGGGGTGGAGGCAGAGGGCTATGGGTCAGCCTCAAGACCCCAGGTCATGCTCGCCTGGAATTCAAGTTTGTCAGCTTGTTGGAATGAGGATGGTGGCAGCCGGGGGATCTGGGGAAGAGAGAGGCCTTTGGAGATGGGAGTTGGGAGACTGATTATAGAAGACATTGAGAAATGGCTTGGGAGGTCGGAGGATCCATCTTCCCGAGTGTTCTGAGTTGGTCTGGAGCTGACTGGGAGGGGCTGGGCTGGGTGAGGGGAGGTGACAGTGACATTGAGTGTGGGGCACAGAACTCTTCTCTCCCTGCTGGGCTTTCTGGAGGGTGGGGGATGACAGGAAGGAAGCCGAGCATCCTGGGACAGAGCCTTGCAAAATTACAGCCGATTCCTGCCCTCTTTAACCAGCTCTTGCAACTTGGACCCTCCACTAGAGCTAGCCTGACCCTGCTCAGACCCCTACCAACATAGAGACCATCTAACCCAACCTGTTACTCAGGTCACCTCACCACAGCAGAGGCAGGGGCGGGCCCCGGGCTGGAAGGTTCACGGCAAAGCCGAGGAGACAAGCAGCCACCAGGTGCACCGGATTTAGGCTGTCCAGGCAGGGGGCTCCATCTCCCAGTAGACAGATGTAGCCAGGGGGGCTATAGGGCTAGAGGAGCCATCCTGGAAAATCCCGGCCCTTCCCCAGCAGGTCACAGAACCGGCTCTCCCAGCTGAGGCCCTTCCCTCCCAGCAACGTGTCCAAGGGCACCTGATTTGAACTATAAATAGAGAATGACGGAAGGCTCCGGAAGCCCAAGGGAGGGGAGGAGAAAGGGATTCTGATTCTCCCCCAGCGAGGCCCTACTAGACTGCACTGACAGAGTAACGCTTCAGTACTGGGTCTTCGAGGCTGGATAGGCATGCCCCTGGCATGAGGTCCGGGAGGGCCATTCAGGCGGAGGGAACAGTCTGGGGGAGGCAAGGAATGGAGGAGGCAGGTGGCTCCGAGAGGCTGGGCACAGGCTGCACGGGGCAGAGGCAGCTCCTGAGACCCAGTGGCCAAGGGCCCTGGACGCCAGGCTAAGGGCTTAGTTCTGGAGATACGAGTCTCGCTCTTAGGGCAGTTCTGGTTTTGTAGTGAGGAGTTAAGGGTAACACACAAGGCCAGGTGTAGTGGCTCACGCCTATAATCCCAGCACTTTGGGAGGCTGAGGTAGGTGGTCACTTGAGGTCAGGAGTTCAAGACCAGCCTGGCCAACATAGTGAAACTCTGTCTCTACTAAAAAATGCTAAAATTAGCTGGACTTGGTCGTGGGCACCTGTAAGCCTAGCTACTTGAGAGGCTGAGGCATAAGAATCACTTGAACCCAGGAGTTGGAGGTTGCAGTGAACTGAGATCTTGCACTCTAGCCTGGGTGACAGAGCAAGACTCCATCTAAAAAAAGTGATTGGAACAAAAGAGTATGCCCTAAAGGTAAACGGCTGAGGGAGGGAACCCAGCAAGGCCTGTGTGTTCAGATTCTTCTTGGCCTGTCTGCCACATTCCTTATTTCTGGCTATGGGGCAGGACCCCGCTGGAATGAGGGTCTTAAGGCCTACTATCAGACCAAGTGGGGTCAGAGAATTTCCTTATGGCTAGCTCCTACACAGAAAGGCAGGGGAAGCTCACAATAATATTTCTACTTTTTTTTTTTTTTTTTTTTTTGAAACAGAATCTCGCTCTGTCACCCAGTCTGGAGTACAGTGAAATGATCTCAGCTCACTGCAAACTCTGCTTCCCGGGTTCAAGTGATTCTCCTGCTTCAGCCTCCCCAGTAGCTGGGACTACAGGCACGTGCCACCACACCTGGCTAATTTTTTTGTGTTTTTAGTAGAGACAGGATTTCACCATGTTGGCCAGGCTTGTCTCAAACTCCTGACCTCACGTCATCCGCCCGCCTCGGCCTCCCAAAGTGCTGGGATTACAGGCGTGAGCCACCACACCCGGTCCCCAATATTTCTACCTTCTATGACCTACCTTAGGGAAGAGGAATTCTCATTTCTATGGCTGCCTTGGGGGAGAAAAGGGGGACAGGTCAGAGAGAGGGAGAGAGATACTGCTTCTGAGGCTGCTTCTGAGACCTTTAGCTCAAAGCGCTGAGCGTGCCAAAGCACCATACTTTGGGATATCATTATCTGAGCCCCAATACTAGGAAAGTTGTTTCAGTAGGTTGCTTCAAAATGCACTGTCTTTGTTGCAGATGACATACAACATCTGTGAGAGCGTGATTCCAATGCCATCTCCCCCATCCAGACAGCTCTGGTCTTCTGGACCCTACGACTCAGGGCCCCGAGGGTCATGGGGTCACGAAGGCCCCAGAAACTTTATTTGACCCCTTTGGCATTCCTGGGTGGCTCCTTTGTCTCCTTTTCCAGCACACATGGCTGTGTGGTCTTACCTCAGCCACGACAGCTCCATAAGAACAAGAAGTTGCTGTTTACTGAAGACGCTACCGTGTGCCCCTACAAGATCGGCACCCTAGGAGCGGACTGGACATGCGCCACCTCCCCTTGGCTAAGACGGAAACAGACGAGATGCGGCTCTTGGCTAAGGATTTAATGGAGCCCTTTCTGGGAACGGCCTTCTCTGTGCGGAACTGAGGGAGCAGTTATTAGAGGCGCAGGCACGACTCTGCATGGTCATGCCACTTACTGGATCCAGGGCGGGCTGTTTTGAGGACAGGAGGCAGCTAGGAAATGTTTCCCTCTGCTTTATGGCTTGGGCTCTGCTGCTCTGTCTCTGAGTCTTCTGTTTGCCTTCAGGAGTAGCTTGTGGTGCTCCCAGGGTATGTGGGTCCCGCCTGCGGAGGGAGGGCTGCTGGTGAGCTAGGAGGGACCGCTGGATCCCAGATGCTGCAAAGGCCAAGCCCACACCCTACCCCCTACTCTGGGACTGGAATGCCTTGGTCATCCTCCTTACCCTGGCTGCTGGTAAGGTCCCTCCTGGTCCTGCCCCATACCCAGTGGGACACACTTCTCAACACCCTGTGGAGAGGGTCTATTCACACGTGCAAGGCAGGAGGAGGCGGCAAGTTTGAGGTTAAGAGAGCCTGGGATGAATGAATGATCGGACCCAGAACCGCCTGGGTTTGACCTTGACTCCACCGCCAGCTCTGGGAGCTGTCCAATAACTTGACTCTCTAAGCCTCAGTTTCCTCATCTGGACAACAAGAAAACTCGTAACTCCTTCCTCCTAAGGCTGTTATTGAACGAATTAAACCATGTCAAAGTTTAGGATGGTGCATGGCACATAAAATCTGCTCAGAGAAGGGTAGCTGCTAGTATTAGTATCAGTGTTAGTATTATTGTCAAAGTAGTTCTTTCTTTTTTTTTTTTTTTTTTTGAGACAGAGTCCTGCTCTGTCACCCAGGCTGGAGTGCAGTGGTGCAATCTTGGCTCACTGCAGCGTCTCCCTCCTGGGTAGCTGGGATTACAGGTGTCCACCATCACACCTGGCTAATTTTTTTTGTATTTTTAGTAGAGACAAGTTTTCACCTTGTTGGCCAGGCTGGTCTCAAACTCTTGACCTCAGGTGATCTGCCTGCCTCAGCCTCCCAAAGTGCAGGGATTACAGGCATGAGCCACTGCGCCTGGATGGTTACAGTATTTCAAGAGGTAAACTCAACTCAGTGAGCCCCCTCAAGGAAGAGAATCTAGTGAGGAGTTAACTTCCGAAATACCACTCCAGACATGCTCTGTCTAGCACACACCTTGAAGTATTACTCCACACTACTGTAAAGTTATGTAATTACTCCAGCCCATCGGGAAGAAGGTCTCATCCTGTTCAGGGAGGTGGAAGAGTGTAGTGATTTTGAGTGCAGACTTTGGGGCCAGGCTATCTGAGTCTGAACTCAAGCTCTGCACTTCTGGAAGGTTTCTTAACCCTCTGTTCCTTGGTTTCCTCACTTGTGGCATGGGAAGACACTAGCACCTGCCTGGGAGGTTTAAGTGAGGTCATGTGTGCTTGGTGACTCCTGATGATGGCCTGGCATTGGTGGCACTGGGGACTAGCGTCTGGTGCAGGAGGATCAGGGCTGCCCCAGGCCACCCCCGCTGGTGTCCCTAAGGGGTTGTGCCCCGGAGCTCCAGTGTGACCAAGAGGGTGAGGTTGGAAAAACCATACTCTAACTGGCTTGTAGGCGCCTCTCTCTGAAAAGCCTTTGATACAGAGGGGCCCTAGTGGCTGCCTCAGGTGACCAGAGAGGTTCAGGCTCTGTCCAGCTCCCTCCAAGCTGTAGGCTGCTGGCTGTGCAGGGCACAGGGTGGGGCACACTGGTGCTCACTTGGTCATCTCATTTGTTATATGTAGATTTTCAGTGCTGCAAAAGAAGTAGCACTTGAACATAAATTTTCTCAGCAAGGCAATTTACTTCTATAGAAGGGTGCGTCTTAGATGGAGCAATGGTGAGCACACACTTGAACAAGGGAGGGGGAAGGGGTTCTTATCTTTGACGCAGGTAGCCCCTACTGCTGTGTCGTTCTTCTGTTGGCTAGGGTTGGACCACACAGTCTAAGCTAATTCTGATTGGCTATTTGAAAGGGAGCAGGAGCATGAGCTAGAGTGGCAGGGTGAGCAGTTTGGCGGGAAGGACGATTACAGAACAGGTAAATAAAGGTGACTCAGGTCAGAGCAGGTGATCAGGGTGAGTCAGGACAGAGCAGATGACCAGGGGGACAGATGTGAACTACTGATTAGAACTGGTGGAAAATGTTGTTGACTGAAACCACAAGGAAGTCAAACTTTAAAATAGAGAATTAAAGAATGAGAGAATTGAACATACTGACATACTGATCCTTTGAAGAGAAATTTAGAACTCATTTTATCCAACATCATTCAAGCCTCACTCTACCTCCAGGAGGCTGGCATTTACTGCCCCATTCTGCAGGAGGCCCAGAGACCCAGACATGGGGGCATCAATTCCAGGCCTGACTGACCCTGCTGCTGTCCCATCCCTCACCAGGGCCTCCTTGGCCTCCCTGCTCTGGGATGAAGCCACTGTCCCCATCTCAGGTACAGAGCGGGCCAGGCACACTTTCCCTCCCTCCAGGTCTCACCTTCTACCCCAACTCACTTTTCTGTTCCCACTTGCTGGTTCCCCCTTCCTCTATGAATCACAAAGCTCACCCCTATAATCCCAGCACTTTGGGAGGCCGAGGCGGGCGGATCACTTGAGGTCAGGAGTTTGAGACCAGCCTGGCCAACATGGCGAAACCCCGTCTCTACTAAAAATACAAAAATTAGCCAGACATGGTGACATGCCTGTAATCCCAGTTTCTTGGGAGGCTCAGGTGGGAGGATCACTTGAACCCGGCAGGTGGACGCTGCAGTGAGCCAAGATTGTGCCACAGTACTTCAGCCTGGTGACAGAGCAAGACTCCATCTAAAAAAAAAAAAAAACCGCCGGGCACGGTGGCTCATGCCTGTAATCCCAGCACTTTGGGAGGCCGAGGCGGGTAGATCACAAGGTCAAGAGATTCAGACCATCCTGGCCAACATGGTGAAATCCCATCTCTACTAAAATTACAAAAATTAGCTGGGTGTGGTGGCGCGCAACTGTAGTCCCAGCTACTCAAGAGACTGAGGCGGGAGAATCACTTGAACCTGGGAGGAGAGGCTACAGTGAGCCGAGATTGTGCCACTGCACTCCAGCCTGGTGACGGAGTGAGACTCAGTCTAAAAAAAAAAAAACCAGTGACTTGTTATTCCTATGGACTCTGTCATGGAACCTCAGAGATTAAAAGAGGCAAAAAGCAAGCCCTCCTTTCTAGAAGTTGTCTGGGAGCTTGGGAGAAGGTCATGGTCTGGAGAAGGCATTCTGCAGCTGGAGTGGTTGGAGAGATCCACCCTGGAGACAGCTAGGAGGCCTTCCTGGAAGTGGTGGACCTTGAGATGGGTTTGGAAGAGGTGAGGCCCTTTGGCCAAAACAATTCATGAAAGGCAATGAGTGCCTGCAGACCTGGGATCACATCTTAGCCTTGCTGCCACCTAGCTGGGTACCCTTGGTCCTGGTAATTAACCTGTCTTTGCTTCAATGTCCCCATCTGGAACAGAAGCATCAAGTCACTGATGGAAGGAGTGTGACTTCATGAAATGAGCACTAAAGTGTGAGTCCAGAGGCCCAGTCCACCAGCCCAGAGTGGGTCCCCACTGCACTGCTAACAGATCAGGCAACTTTGATAATGGTCGTTGCTGAGTTGATTGGTGCTTTCTTAGTATTGCATGCTTTACATGTATTATCTCATTTAAATGTCACAGTCACCTTATTTGGGAGGTCTCCATTTTTCAGATGAAGAAACATGCCCAGAGAGGTCTGGTGTCTTCTCCAAGGTCACAGAGTTGGCAGGTGTCAGAGAGGGTGGCTGTCCGATTCCTGAGCTCATGCCCCTAACATTCTGGACACTTTGACCCACCCCTCCCTCTCAGGCTTCCCCATCATTAAAAAGGGCGGGGGTAAGCAGGTGACATTCTGCCCCCATCACAACTCACAGCTTAGCTGTCTGCCACAGGAAGAAGGGTCCCTGCTGGAGCCCAGTGCCCTCACCCAGCCTTTCAGCAACTTCCCTGACCCCCCCACCCCCAGGATGGTGAGAAGTCACTCTCAGGGTCTCTTTTCCTGCCTTTGAGAGGGGGAGGTCTTGGGGAGCGAGGAGCTGGGTCCCCAGTGCCCAGGTCTGCTTGCTAAATTTAGGTGCTGGGGCATAGAAGGAACAAGGGTAATTAAGGGGTGTGGTGTCACTTTCCAGCCGCCTCTCACATCCCCTGAGAAGTCACACGCCATTTGGGAAGGAACAAGGAGGCGTGGGTGACAGAGGGGAGGAGAGGGGAGGAATGATGGACAGTTGGAGCCAGGGATGGGGAACCCACAGCTCCTCCACAGACCCAATGGCTGCCTGAATCACAGGGAGGCAATTTTCAGCCAAATACCCCAAGGGCTTCCTTCAATTAACACCTTTCATAAATGGAAAGTCCTGCCCTGAAAGTAGTGATCCCCGCCATTGGAAGCGCTCTGCCCAAAAGGAAATCTAGCAAGCACTGATCATGCACAAGCTGCAACAGGATTTGCACGTATGTTCTCAGCAAGCCTTGCAACAGCTCCGTAAGGAAGGTGCTTTCATTCCCATTTTACGGAGGAAGAAACTGAAGAGTGACCCTCCCAGGTTGCACAGCTGAGGCTTGGGGGAGCCAGGATCTGAACCGGGCAGGCTGGCTGCAGAGCCCGTGTGCTTAGCTGCAGGGTACAGCCAACTCTGGTCCACTCCAACACGGTCAGCTATCACTCTGCGATCAGAGAAGGATTATGAAGAAGAGTTAAAGAAGGCTTTGCGGAAGAGATGAGAAGTCATTCTAGGTGGCAGACACTGCCTCTGTAGATACTAAAAGGTAAGTCTGCCCACCCCAACGTGCACAGGCTGATGTCAAAGCAAGCACAAGGCTTCTGTGTTGGAGCCTTCAAAACTGTTACACTGTAAGTATTAAAACCAGACCTGGGCCGGGCGCGGTGGCTCACGCCTGTAATCCCAGCACTTTGGGAGGCCGAGGCGGGCGGATCACGAGGTCAAGAGATCGAGACCGTCCTGGTCAACATGGTGAAACCCCGTCTCTACTAAAAATACAAAAAAAATTAGCTGGGCGTGGTGGCGCGCGCCTGTAGTCCCAGCTACTCGGGAGGCTGAGGCAGGAGAATGCTTGAACCCGGGCAGCGGAGGTTGCAGTGAGCCAAGGTCGTGCCACTGCACTCCAGCCTGGCGCCTGGTGACTAGAGTGAGACTCTGTCTCAAAAAAAAAAGAAAAAAAAAAAAACCAGACCTGAAGCCCGGGCGTGGTGGCTTATGCCTGTCATCTCAGCACCCTGGGAGGCTGAGATGGGCGGATCACTTGAGGCCAGGAGTTTGAGACCAACCAACATGGTGAAACACCATCTCTACTAAAAATACAAAAATTAAGGCCAAGTGCGATGGCTCACACCTGTAATCCCAGCGCTTTCGGAGGCCAAGGTGGATGAATCACCGAGGTCGGGAGTCCAGCCTGGCCAACATGGTGAAACCCCATCTCTACTAAAAATACAAAAATTAGCTGGGCGTGATGGCGTGCACCTGTAGTCCCAGCTACTTGGGAGACTGAGGCAGGAGAATCGCTTGAACTCAGGAGATGGAGGTTGCAGTGAGTCAAGATGGCACCACTACGCTCCAGCCAGGGTGACAGAACAAGACTCTGTCTCAACAAATAAATAAATAAATAAATAAATTATCAGGGCATGGTGGCAAGTGTCTATGATACCAGCTACTCAGGAGGCTAAGGCAGGAGAATTGCTTGAACCCAGGAGGTGGGGATTGCAGTGAGCCGAGATTGTGCCGCTGTACTCCAGCTTGGGTGACAGAGACCCTGTCTCAAAAACAAAAACACAAACAAAAACAAAAACACCCAGACCTGAATCACCCCCTAAAAATGGGCAAAAGGTCTGAATAGGCATTTCTCCAAAGCAGATGTACAAGTGGCCCATAAGCACAGGGGAGATGCTCAGCATTATTAGTCACGGGGTGGGGGGTGGGGGAATGCAAATCAACACCACAGTGAGATACCGCCTCCCACCACTAGAATGGGCTGCAATAAAAAGATAAGACAGTAACAAGTGCTGGAAAGGATATGAAGAAATTGTGGTGGGAACACACAGCAGTGCAGTAGCTTTAGAAAACAGCTTTACAGTTCCTCAAAAAGTTAAACATGATTACCGTATGATCCAGCAATTCCACTCCCAGTATATACCTAAGATACCTGAAAACTTAAGCCCACAAAAAACAGTGCTTCTGAGAACCTGAATGTTCATAGGAGTACATTCATAATAGTTAAAAAAAAAAAAAAGGAAACTATTTAATTTTTTTTTTTAGATGGAGTCTCGCTCTGTCACCCAGGCTGGAGTGCAGTGGCATGATCTCGACTCACTGCAACCTCTGCCTCCTGGATTCAAGCGATTCTCCTGCTTCAGCCTCCTGAGTAGCTGGGATTACAGACGCACACCACCACACCTGGCTAATTTTTGTATTTTTAGTGGACACGGGTTTCACCATGTTGGCCAGGCTGGTCTCGAACTCCTCACCTCAGGTGATCCACTCACCTTGACCTTCCAAAGTGCTGGGATTACAGGCATGAGCCACTGCCCCCAGCAAAAATGGAAACAAGTTAAATGTCCATCAACTGATGAATATATCCACACAGTGCAATGTTATTTGGCAATAAAAAGGAATGAAGTACTGATACGTGCTACAAGATGAATGAATCTTAAAAGCATTATTCTGAATGAAAGAAGCCAGACACATTTGATATAATTCCATTGATATGAAATGTCCAGAATCAACAAATTCATAGGAACAGAAAGTAAATGAGTAATTTTCAGGGCTTGGGTGTGGGAGGGAATAGGGAGTGACTGCTATTGGGTGCAGGGTTTCTTTTGGGGGTGATGTAAATGTTCTGAAATAGATACCAGTGATGAATGCATGACTTTGTGAATATGTTAAAAACCACTGATATGTACACTTCAGAAGGGGGAGCTAGAGATCCCATAAATTATACGTGAATTATATATACATATATATCAATAAAGCTGTTATTAAAAAAAAAAAAAACCTCCCAGACCTGTCTCTAATATTTGCAAGAGCACAAATGAAGACCCACATACCATATGCCTAAATATTTCAAAATCAAGCAAACAAGCTGGTAAATAAAATATGTTCTCTTCTCTTACCTGGACAAACATACCTTCATAGCGGCACAATTGCAAAGTACGGGTAAAGCTCTGGTTTTTATATGCTCAAAAGCTGGTGTGTTTGGGTGTTCTACTGATGGGCCGGCTGTGTTTAGGCAAGTAATAAAATAAAGACGTACATAATTCATACATTCTTGTAGTTTTAGTCCATAAAAATGTTCAGGTCTTTATTTCACCAAAATCATTAATTTGTGTTCTAGTGACAATACCGATCCAAAAAGACTAAAGAAATAAAATATATAAAATATAGTTTTTATCCAAAAGGTAAATTATAGTAAATGTAAAATTTTTAATTTTTTAAAGTATTTTTCTAAAATATCCAAAATTATTTTATTAAAATACAAAGGTAAAATACAAATTATGATGAGCGCAACTTTTTTTTTTTTGAGACAGAGTCTCACTCTGTCACCCAGGCTGGAGTGTCGTGTTAAGGTCTTCACTCACTACAAGCTCCACCTCCCGGGCTGAAGCAATTCTCATGTCTCAGCCTCCCAAGTAGCTGGGATTACAGGCCTCAGTGGTGCTAATCACAGGAGTGGGTGTTTAGGCCGTCATTGCAGGGGAGGCCAGCACTGAGCAGAGGGCAAGGGTGCCTCTTCCCCTGGTCTGCAGAGGTCTGTCAGTGGGACTGAAGGAAAGTACAAACCTTCCATGGGTCACACATCCCAGCGGATGAATTCTCATGAGGGTTGCCTTATGGCTGGTACTCATTATGCATAGCACTTTTTTTTTTTTTTTTTTTTTGAGACAGAGTCTCACTCTGTTGTGCCCAGGATGGAGTGGAGTGGCACAATCTTGGCTCACTGTAACCTCTGCCCCCCGGGTTCAAGCGATTCTCCTGCCTCAGCCTCCAGAGTAGCTGGGATTACAGGCACTCACCACCATGCCCAGCTAATTTTTATATTTTTGGTAGAGACTGGGTTTCACTATGTTGGCCAGGCTGGTCTTGAACTCCTGACCTCAAGTGATTCACCTGCCTTGGCCTCCCAAAGTGCTGGGATTACAGGAGTGAGCCACCACACCCAGCCCACCCCACATACAGATTCTAATCAGTATCTATGAGGAACACATTTGGTACCAAGACAAAGGAAACAAAAACTGTGGCTTAACCCTTCAGGGCTTTCCCTTCTCACATAACAAGGACTCTGAAGGCGAGTTGCCCAGAGCCAGTGTGTGAGCTTCATGACGTCTTCCAGCTTCCTGCTCCCACAGCTTTAGATGTTGACTTTCAACCTCGTAGTGCCACAATGGTTGCTGCACCGCCAGACATCACATCCAGATTCCTGGCAAGAAAAATGGAAGTTGGTGCCAAAAAGAGGCCAGTTTGCCCATTATTTTTAAAAGTGAAAACTCCTTTAACCCCACACAGTCAACTTCTGTTTATGCAGAGTGAGGTGAGGGAATGTGGCAACCCTGTACAAAATTGGAATCTGGTCAGCAAGTAGGGAGGGAGGGAAAAGGAATCTGGTGGGCAGCCAACAGGGTCTGCACTGCTAGACAATGGAGGGGGCTTGGAGCTGGCCATCCCCCAGCCAGGCCCATTTATATACCAGGGCACCGGGGTTGAGAGAGGGGAAAATGACTTACCCAGAGTCACACGGCAAAGCAGGGGGCAGGACTGGAACCCAGGCCTCAGGCTGCAGCCAAAACTCTTCCTGTAGCACCCCAGTGAGACGTCACCCACCACCTGCGGAAGTCTGGCCTGCAGACCCTGATGCAATGGATGAATGGATGCACTCTCGCACCCGGTTCAGGGATACAAGTGGGGTAGGGATGGCCGTTGGCTGCTTTCAGAGGGCGAAATGCAACTAACTGATCCGGACCCTCTGTCCATCACACATTTATTCCCTCAAGATGTTACAGCAGACGTTCTAAGTTAACACACCTGTGGATAATTAACATGGTTACGAGAATGGTTTTACGATAGATAAAAGCTTTAGGTTGGGGGGACCCAGAGTAAATACTATTAACAGGTAATTCCCCTTTGATATTCCCCAAGAGGGCCACCCAGCACAACATTTATATGAGTCAACAGAGTGGAGACAAAGGGATGTCAGGTAAGCAGAATTGAACTTGGAAGGCCTTGGATGGTCTCTTTCCTATGCTAATGTTAATGGGGCAGCTGCCTTCAGCACGCCTCAATAAAACCTTTTGGCCTTCCAAAAGGTTTGAGATTACAATCTGTAACTTTTCCTAATAGTTAATATCTTGCCAGCCACCTCAAGTGAATATCAGCACCCAAACGTGATATGGCTGCTTGGTTGACAAGCCCCCTTTAGAGGACTGGGAGGATGGGCATCTTCAAAGCTCCAGCACCCAGAAGCCTTCAGGAGGCAGGGAGGCCTTGGCCAGAACGGGAGGCAAAGGAAGCCATCCCCTATTGTCACCACTTCCCAGGGCAGAGTCCGCTCCTCTGGGTGGCTAGCGGAAGGGTGGGTAATTATCCTTGTCACCCACTCTTCTGGGAGAGACAGCTATATAATCTGCCTGTCAGCTGCAGAGAGGGGTGGCCGCTTCTTACCCCCTGTTGAGGCTGACACTTGGCAAACAGGGGGGTGGCAGGACAGCCGGTGAGGAAGGGGGTGTTGGGCCAGCTGGTAAACAGATGGACAAGCGAGAGAAGACAGTAGGGCCAGGAGCCCAGCGAGAATGCCAGGCACCACAGCACAGGATGGGTAAACTGAGGCAAGACCAGATAAATAAGGCCCCGGCCCCAGCCCCCGTCAGTGAGCTAATAAGTGGGGCTTCTCTTGTGCGTGGGTCTCTAGGCTCCCTGGGGAGATGTCCCTGCAAGGCATCCTGGGAGGTCCCGGGGAAGGCCTCTACCCCAGGTGGAGGGGAGTGGTCAGAGCAGAGGAGGCTTCGAGTTGGATCTGGAAGGAGAGCTAAGGATTCTGGAAGTGAGAAGGCGAGGGAAAGGCATCGTCGGCAGAGGCAGAGCCTGAGCAAAGGTACGGGGAACACAAAGGCATGTGGACTCGCCAGAGCCAAGGGCAGCTTCCAGTGAGGGGCAGAGAGAGGCACAAGGTGGGGCCTTCCCCACTGCGCCTGCTGTAAGCCAGCTGCTTCTTACTCCTCACTTCCTGAAACCCTCCAGCAGCCAGGAGGTGGAGAGGTGTTACATTCCACAGGTGAAGGGTCGAGGGTCAGAAGTCACACCACCAGTAAGTGATGGGGGGTGGGGGGGTTCAAGCTCATGTCAGCCTTGCTTCCAAGTCCCTGACCCTTCTCGTGGTCAGGATTCCCTGAGTAGGAGGCCAGTGTGAGGACCAGTTAGGGCAGCCCCCTGTGGGCCACATGAACCTGGACTTCCAGAACGGGTGACTGTTGAGGGGCCCCACCCACCTGTATTCTTTCTTTCCCCTTTTGCTTCCTGCACAGAAACAAAGAATAGTAGCCGAGTGTGTGGGATCCGGCATCAAACTGCCTGGGATCCAGTCCTCCCCCGCCATGTAGCAGGGCGTGACCTCGGGGAAGGCGTGACCTCAGGGAAGGGATTCAACCTTTCTGGCCTTCAGTTTTCTTATCTGTAAAATGGACATCAGAAGAACACCCACGTCGCAGATTTGCTGTGGGGGTTAAAGGAGTTCTGCAGAAACACTTGCGACTGAACCAGGCAAGCAGCAAATGCTCTATAAACGCCAGCTCCTCGTGATGTAATTACCACGACCAGAGTACCAGGTCTTCATGTCATATACACATTCGTTTGTTTGTTGTGGTTTTGAGATGGAGTCTTACTCTGTCACCCAGGCTGGAGTGCAGTGGTGTGATCTTGGCTCACTGCAAGCTCTGCCTCCTGGGTTCAAGCGATTCTCCTGCCTCAGCCTCCTGAGTAGCTGTGATTACAGGCGCACATCACCACACCTGGCTAATTTTTGTTTGTTTGCTTTCTGAGATGGAGTTTCATTCTTGTCGCCCAGGTTGGAGTGCAATGGTGCGACCTCAGCTCACTGCAACCTCCAATTCCCGGGTTCAAGTGATTCTCCAGACCCAGCCTCCGGAGTAGCTGGGATTACAGACGCCTGCCACCACACCTGGCTAATTGTTGTATTTTTAGTAGAGACGAGATTTCACCATGTTGGCCAGGCTGGACTCGAACTTCTGACCTCAGGTGATCTGCCCACCTCGGCCTCCCAAAGTGTTGGCATTACAGGCGTGAGCCATGACACCCAGCCCACCAGCTAATTTTCATAGTTTTAGAAGAGACAGGGTTTCACCATGTTGGTCAGACGGAGTTTCACCATGCTGGTCTCAAACTCCTGACTTCAGGTGATCCGCCTGCCTCAGCCTCCCAAAAGTGCTGGGATTACAGGTGTGAGCCACCGTGCCGGGCCATATGCATTTGTTAACCTGTTTGCACATGTCCATCTCCCCTGGCTCCCTTCGTAAGCCCCGGCAGGTCTAGAATGGTGTCATTCACTGCTCGGCATCCGGGGGCTGCCGTCACAATATACCACAAATTGAGTGCCTTAAAACAGCAAAGCTTGACTGTCTCCCTGTCCTGGGGGTCAGAAGTCTGAAATCAGGCCTCGGCAGGGCCGTGCTCCTGCTGAAACCTGCAGGGGAGAACCCTCCCTTGCCTCTCCCTAGGCTCTGGTAGGGAGTCGAGCTGCCTCAGCATCCTCGACTTATGATGCATCACTCCCGTCTCGGCCTCTGTCACCACTTGGCTTTCTCCCGGTGCGTCTGTACCTCGCAGAGCTGCCCTCCCTCTTCTCGGAAGGACACCAGTCATGTTGGATTAAGGGCCACCCCACTTCAGCAGAACCTCACCTTAATTTCATTACATCTGCAATTACCCTATTTCCAAATAAGGTCATATTCTGTGGTGCTGGGAGTAAGGACTTCAGCGTTCCCTTTGTGGGGCTATAACTCAACCTGTAACTATCCACAAGGCATCCTCAGCACCTGGCCCAAGACATATCTGTGGGATGAACAACAAATACAAATCAATAGATCCTCTGACTGTGAGCCCCAGGCGCAGGGCTCGGCACCCCATCTC
Source organism: Ateles fusciceps (assembly GCA_036589455.1). Lineage (NCBI taxonomy): Eukaryota > Metazoa > Chordata > Mammalia > Primates > Atelidae > Ateles > Ateles fusciceps. The sequence continues at coordinate 22,641,851 of JAZHEH010000681.1, read as the reverse complement.
TGTGTTCCTGGGGCCTGTTCTCAGAGCCGGCTCTCCTGAAGGCAGGTAGATGGATTTTTTTTTTTTTTTTTTTTTTTTTTGAGACAGAGTTTCACTCTTGTTGCCCAGGCTGGAATGCAGTGGCGTGATCTCAGCTCACTGGAACCTCCGTCTCCTGGGTTCAAGCGATTCTCCTGCCTCAGCCTCCCAAGTAGCTTGGATTACAGTCATGTACCACCATGCCCAGCTAATTTTGTATTTTTAGTAGAGACAGCATTTCTCCATGTTGGTCAGGCTGGTCTTGAACTCCCGACCTCAGGTGATCCACCCACCTCAGCCTCCCAAAGTGCTGGGATTACAGGCATGAGCCACCACACCCGGCCGATGGATTTTAATTTAGATGTATCTTGGGGAATCTGCCCAGTCAGCTGGCTGACCAAGCCACCCCCTGATGAGAGTCCTCTGGCCGAGGGCGGGGGGGGGGGGGGGACTCAGGGAGGGGTTTTCACCCCTCAGAGGTGCAGGCCTGCCAGCTGAACCCAGAAAAGCTGACAGCCTGCTCAGCACTGCTGCCACTCAGCACTGATGGAGAAATCCCCAGGGAGATGTCACAGGCAGCTGGGGGCGACTGATGTCTTGGTGACACTGCTAATCTGGGGCCCAAGCTGCCCGTGTGTGCGTGTCAGGATGACTCACAGTGGGAGGAAGAGGGGTCCTGGCTGGGAGGGGGCAGCAGATGCTGAATCAGGGAAGAGTGGGCTCCTCCTGCCTGGGGTGGGGAGGGGAGGGCAAGCTGGGCTCTGCAGGGCCTACCGCCCTGTCCCCTGTGCCCAGCAGACCCCGGCCACCACCACCTGCCCCCTCTTCCCCTTCAAGGCTCCAGCATCCAGTGGCCAGCCTGGCTGCACTCAGAGGGCTGGGAGGGGAGGAAGGACCCAGGCAGCAGCCGTAAAGGTCAGCAGCCCTTGGGGCCGGGAACATCCATGATGCAAATGTGAAATTTACACTCCTGGAGTGGCCGCTGGCCAGCCTCCCGCCTGTTTGTATGCCAGCCAGCAGCCTGGGCAGCACGGGCACAGCAGATGTTCGGGGCCCTGGCTGGAACAGGCAGCTCTGGGACTCCCCACTGCTGTGAGCACCTCCCCCGTGGAGCCCTGGTGTGCATGTGGGAGGGCCTTAGCCGGACTGGGCAGGTCTGCTCCGGCTGAATGAGCACGGCCCAGCTTCTTTCTAAGGCCAGTTTCATTCAATGACTTTCCTGATCTTCCCAGAGACTTGGGATGAGGAGAAGGAGCGGCAAAACCATGGAGCTCTCCTCTGCGCCAAGGGCTTTCCTTTAAACCTCCTGACAGCCCTGCTCCTATCATCCTGCTATTCCAGGAGAGGAAACTGAGGTTCAGAGAAGGAAGCACCTCGCCCCCGACAAGATCACACACCCAAAGAATGGCAGGGCTGGGACTCAAACCCATTCCTCCATCATTTCCTACACCTCGGGGGAGGTGACTGTAATCTTTACTCAGTAGCCACCGCTCCTGGCCACCGTTCTGCAAACGCTGAGCCTAGCAGACCTGAAATGATGTCCTCCAAACCTCATGCCAGGCACCGAGAGTCACACGCCTTTGATTCCGTCAATCCCAGGCCTTCTTTCTTTCTCAACTTCTCCTTTCTTGGTCTCTCCTTCCTTCCCTTCTCGCCTTCTAGCCTCTGTCTCTGGCTTTTCTCTTTCTCCATCTCTGTCTCTTGTCTCTGTCTCTCTCATCTTTGCTGCTATGTATTTGCCTCCCTTCCCCCTCTCTGTGTGGGTCTGTGTGTGTGCGTCCCGTGCAGTTGTGCAGTGCCGTGGTAGGTACTGTGTGGTGTATGTGAGGCCGGAGTCCCAGCACCTCGCCAGCCTCATCCAGCCTCCCTGGACCTCAGGCTCCTCCCGTGTTCTCCATGCGTCTGGAACCCCAAGGCAGGGTCGACCTCCCTCTCTCTCTGCTGTCCCAGCTCCCGCCTGCCCCCGGCAGCCACAGCAGAGCCTGACATGTCGTGGGTGCCTGATACATCTTGTCCTTGCCTGACTGACAAAGCTGTCATTCTGAGTCCCTGGGGGACGCAGTCCACAGCTTCCTCAAAAGGCTTCCCAGGGCAGAACGCTTCTCAGTGCTCAGTCTTCATTTTCCTCTCGTTTACAGACTTGCTCGTCCCCTCCCCCACCCCTCTGCGCTGCCGCACTGCGACCCGCTGGCTGGCCTCCGAGCTCTCTCAGTCTCTGTCTCCCTCAGCCTCTCTCTCAACCTCTCTCTCAATCTCTCTCTCTCAACCTCTCTCTCAATCTGTCTCTCAACCTCTCTCTGTCAATCTCTCTCTCTCTCATTCTCTCAACCTCTGTCTCTCAATCTCTCTCTCAATCCCTCTATCTCTCTCAATCTCTCTCTTAATCTCTCTCTCTCAATCTCTCTCTTTCTCAATCTCTCTCTCAATCTCTGTCTCTCTCAGTCTCTGTCTTTCAGTCTCTCTGGTTTCTTTTGCTCTGTCTCTCTGGTTGTATCTTGGATTCTGTCTCCCTCCGTCTTTCTTTCTGAACTTTCTCCTTTCTTGGTCTCTCCTGCCTTCCTTTCTCTGCTAGCCTCTGTCTCTGGCTTTTCTCTCTTCTCCATCTCTGTCGCTTGTCTCTGTCTCATCTTTTCTATGTATTTGCCTCCCTTCCCCCGTCTGACACACACACACACACACACACACACACACACGTGACCCGCCCCCGAGAGCCCTTCAACGCATCGGTCATGATGCGTCATGTCACACTTTTTCTCCTGGACCATCAGAGCCTTTAATCCTATTGACATTCAGTTAACAAGTTTCTCTCACTGTTGACAGAACCTCCTGCCCCACCCATGCTGGGTGGACTGGGATCAGAGTTCAGAGTTGTTGCTTGGCCATTTGGGGCCTGGGGGAGGGAAGGGAGTGGGGAAAATGGCCTCGTTGGTGAGGAGCTCATCACCTCCCGCTGCAGCCTGAGGGGTGCCACGGGGAACAGCCCCTCGAGTAGCGGGCGTCGCCTCCGCCTTCCTTGGGATGAGGCCGGCCCTGGAGGACCCCGCATGTTGGGGAGGTGCCTCGCAGCTTCCAGGAGGCCGTGGACGCCATGAGGCCCGGGAGGCAGAGGGACCTGCCCAGGGCCGTGCAGGGAGGCGCACTCGGGGCTCAGGGCTGCTCTTCCTCCATCTCCGGGCTTGCCAGATAGCTGTTGGTTGTGCCAAGAGATCTGGGGCATGGGTCCCGAGAGGAGTGGGGCCAAGCCCGAGGGATCCAGGATCCAGGGCCAAATGTACACAGGCTGCTGGGGCTGTGGCTTGCCTGGGGGAGGGCCAGGGAGGGCTCAGGAAAGGGACAGAGGACTGGGGTAACAGCCTTCAGAAGTTGCTGCTGAGAAACGAACCCTTGGGGGCACCAGGGGAGGTATTGTCAGCTTTGCCTCTGCGGATGCCAACCTGCCCAGAGCTTAGGACCAGTGAACCCCACCTCCCATGGAGCCACGCCCGGAAAAGCAGAGCTGGGGCTCTGGAGGTCCTTCTCAGTGAGGGTCTCCACCCCCCATGCAGGCCCGTGGGGATCCAACTCTCTGTTCATCACCAAACTCCAGAGAAGCAATAGCCCTGGGAGGGTCCAGAGCCTCGGTGGGCAGCGTGGGGTGGCTCCTGGCCCAGGGTGTCTGCAGCAGCCTGTCACTGAAAGCCAGCCTGGAATGAGGAAGGAGCATGAGCTCAAGTCAGACGGCCTGAGTTCGAACCCGCACACTGCTCTTCAGGGCTGTAAGGACTGTAGGAAAGTGCCTAACCTCTCTGGGCCTAGTTTCCTCCTGTATAAAGTGGAGCAACTGCTGTCTGCTTCCGGTGGATCCCCCACGAGAAATGAGCAGCATGTCATATGTCAACGCGCTTGGCATAGCACACTCCTGCTCCGTAAACAGCCACCAATATAATTGCTGTTTTAAAATGTCTAACCACACTGACATACCATTATTCAAATATCAGATTGGCAAAGCTCACAGAGTTTGATAACACTGTGCTGGCAAAGCTATGGGGACCAGACAGATGCAGACAAGGCGGGTGGAAGTGTAGTCTGGCGTCACCTCCAAGGAGCGCCATCAGAGCTCTCCATTCCTTCCTTCACAACTGCGCATAGCCACGTCTAACACAGCCGTTCCACTCCTGGGAATTTCCCTGCAGGTCCACTAGCACACATTTGTAGTGGCATGTGTACAGAGTTATTTATTGCAACGTTTATTATAATTACCAAAGACTGGAAACAAGCTAAATGTGAATCAACAAGGGATCAGAGTTCAGAGTTGTTGCTAGGCCATTTGGGGCCTGGGGGAGGGAAGGGGGACGGCACGGTTGCTCATGCCTATAATCCCAGCACTTTGGGAGGCTGAGGTGGGTGGATCAGGAGGTCAGGAGTTCAAGACCAGCCTGCCAACATGGTGAAACCGCATCGCTACTAAAAATACAAGGTGGGGTGGATCATGCGGTGGGTGGATCATGAGGTCAGGAGTTGGAGACCAGCCTGGCCAATATGGTGAAACCCTATCGCCACTAAAAATACAAAAATCAGCCAGGCATGGTGGCATGTGCCTGTAATCCCAGCTATTCAGGAGGTTGAGGCAGGAGAATCACTTGAACCCAGGAGGCAAAGGTTGCAGTGAGCTGAGGTCATGCCATTGCACTCCAGCCTGGGTGACAAAGGGAGCTCCATTTCAAAAAAATAATACTAGGCCAGGGGCGGTGGCTCACGCCTGTAATCCCAGCACCTTGGCAGGCCGTGGCGGGCAGATCGCCTGAGTCAGACGTTCAAGACCAGCCTGATCAACATGGAGAAACCCCGTCTCTATTAAAAATACACACAAGAAAAAACTAGCTGGGCATGGTGGCGCATGCCTGCAATCCCAGCTACTCAGGAAGCTGAGTCAGGAGAATCTCTTGAACTTGGGAGGTGGAGGTTACAGTGAGCTGAGATCGCACCATTGCACTCTGGCCTGAGCAACAAGATCAAAACTTTGTCTAAAAAAAAAATTAATAATAATAATAATAATGGATCAGTTAAATAATGTGCAGTCCCTCCATACAGTGAAGTCATCTGCGGTCACGAAATAAGAATGAAAAACCTGTTTCGCAAGTGACATAGAACAGTAATAAGATGTGTTTTTAAGGGAAGAAAGCCAGGTCCAGAGCAGGATGTGTGTGCACAGAATCCCTATGAGGGTGACGGTTTATACATAGAAGACCTCTGGAAGAACTCACAAGAACTGGCCACAAGGTTCCCTCTGCAGAGGGAAACTGGGTGGTGGGGACCACAGGAGGAGCGACTTTTCACTGTAGGTCATTTTGGAATTTTGAATTTCGAATCATGTGAGTGCATCAGCCATTCAAAATATAAAATCATGTCTTCAAAAATAAATTCTTATTTCTGTACACATAAAAAATATTCATTTTATGATTAGCCTCTTCCGGTCCAGACTGCGCTTCAAATGGGCTTCTGGCTCCATGTCAAGTTTCTAGGGGTGGAAATGGTATCGAGGAATACTCAGAAGCTGGGTCCTGGTGTCTGCAGTGATTTAGGACCCCCAGGGGCTCCAAGCCCACCCCAAAAGCAAGGAAAGGGGGAGACTGAGGGGCTGCATTAGCAGCTGCCTAACCATGGCCTTGGACAGGTAAGTCCTCATTACATTCTGCTCCACATCCAACTGAGGCTGGCAGAGAGATTTGGCCGGGTGTGGTGGCTCACGCCTGTAATCCCAGCACTTTGGGAGGCCAAGGCGGGCAGATCACTTGAGATCAGGAGTTTGAGACCAGCCTGACCACATGGAGAAACCTTGTCTCTACTAAAAATACAAAATCAGCCAGGCACGATGGCACATGCCTGTAATCCCAGCTACTCGGAAGGCTGAGGCAAGAGAATTGCTTGAACCTGGGAGGCGGAGGTTGCGGTGAGTTGAGATTGCGCCATTGCACTCCAGCCCGGGCAACAAGAGCAAAACTCCACCTCAAAAAAAAAAAAAAAAAAAAACCTGGCGAGATGGGAGTGGGTGGGTGTGAAGGGCAGGGAAGGGTCCTGGGGTTGAGGTCACTGCTGCCGTTCCTAGGGGGGAGGTTGAACATGCTCTATCCTCCCAACAGCTGTTGTCAAATGCCTGCCTCCTCCCCCTGGAATTCTGACTCTGCTGATACCCAAAGTGCTCAGAATTCCACCAGGGGAAGATTCTCCCCATCACTGAGCACCTACTGTATGTCTATGCCAGGTGCTTTCCCTCTCAATGGCACAGGAGCCTGGGGCAGGCAGGACCTCAGTGGACCTCACCTGCCATATTCCTTGAGGGGTGCACCACGCTGGCAGCTGTCCCTGGGAGAGCAGGCACTCAGGCTGGCCCTGTCTCCAGCGTCTCTGGCTGGAGTCCCCTTCCCGCTCCCAGGATCTAGTCAGTCCTGATGCTGGTGTGCCTGCAGCCCCAGTGGGAGCAGCAGCGTCACAGACACCCATGGGGGCCAGCGGGAGCTCTGCTGCCAGGAGACTGTCTCCCTGGATTCTGACTCTCTGAGGTGGCAGCAATGTGGAGGAGGGAGAGTGCCGCCCACCCCCTCCCAGAGCTGAGGATGGTTGGTGCTGGGCTCCTGGAGGTGGGATAAGGGTCCTCTGCCAGGACTGGTCACTACAGACCAACGGGTGTACAGCGACCCCTCCCTGGCCTTGTTGTTCAGAGAGGCACTGAAGGTACGTTTCTCTCTAGGGACAAGGAGCTCAGGTGACAAGTTTTTCTGCATTGCCAACACCAGGGGTCTTCACTTGACTTCACAGGTGAGGACTTGTCACAACAGGTAGTTATGGATTCATCGTGTGCCAGAGCCTCACAGATTACCACGATAAACCTCATGAGAAGCTGGGACGAATATCTTCATTTTGCAGAAACCGGGGCTCAGGGAGATGGTGACTTGCCCTGAAGCCACATAACTGACTCCAATGCCCCAAATCTCTTCACTGAACCCCTCACACCAACACACATACCACTGTCCCTTCCTCCATACCTCCGTAGGTGCTTGTACGTGATGGGTCAGCTCAGGCAGACACAGGGGAAAGAGCACTCCAGGACACGTGCACAACTTCAGCGAAAGCACAGAGGTGGGGCCGTTCAGAAGGGAAGTGTGAAACTGAAGCGTGAGCGTGAGAGGCTCGAAAATGTTGAGCGCCACTGTGGAGCATGGAGGGTGGCTGGAAGGTCAGGAAGGACGCAGTTTAACGCCGGGAGGGATGCTTATTCAGGGAGCCCTGGGACAGCACCAGAGGCTTCTGGCTGGAGGACTGGCATGATGAGAGGTGTCTTCCCAGAAGGTGATGAGCAGGGCGGCAGCGAGGCACACTCAGGCGAAGAAGCCCCAGGGCAGGTGCAGAAGGTGGTCGTTCAAAGAGGCTTCTGGAGTCAGGATGGTTGGATTGAAGCCCCGCTGCTTAACAGTGGTGCGACCTTGGACCAGTTATTTAATCCATCTGGGACTGAGTAATCTCATCTATAAAACGGATGTGACCATAATGACGACAATACAGGTTGAACATCTCTTAGCAGAATTACGTGGAGCCGGGCATCGTGGCTCACACTTGTCATCTCGACACTTGGAGATGCCGAGGTGGGGGCCCTCCCCTACCAAAATTTAAAGATTACCTGGTTGTGGTGGTGCACACCTGTAGTCCCAGATACTCAGGAGGCTGAGACAAGAGGACCGCTTGAGCCCAGAAGATTGAGGCTGCAGTGAGTTATGACTGCACCACTGCACTCCAGCCTGGGTGACAGAGCAATACCAAGAAAGGAAGAAAGAAAGAAAGAGAGAAAGAAAGGAAAGAGAGAGTGGGGGAGGGAGGGAGGGAGGGAGGAAGGAAGGGAGGAAGGAAGGAAGGAAGGAAGGAAGGAAGGAAGGAAGGAAGGAAGGAAGACAGGCTGGGTGAGGTGGTTCATGCCTGTAATCCCAGCACTTTGGGAGGCTGAGGTGGGCAGATCGCCTGCGGTCAGGAGTTTGAGACCAGGCTGGCCAACATGGTGAAATCCAGTCTCTACCAAAAATACAAAAATTAGTTGGGCATGATGATGGGCACCTGTAATCCCAGCTACTCCGGAGGCTGAGGCAGGAGAATCACTTGGGCCCGGGAGGTGGAGGTTGCAGTGAGCCAAGATTGCCCCACTGCACTCCAGTCTGGGACAGGGCCAGACTCCATCTCAAAAAACAAACAAACAAACTAACTAACTAACTAAATATCTAACTAACTAACTAAATAACTAACTAACTAACAAAATGGAAACAATCAAAAAAATACCTAGGACCAGAAGTTTGGGTTTCAGATATTTTTGGGGAATATTTATATTATTCTTATCTGTTGAGCAACCCAAATCTGAAATCTGAAATTCTCCAATGAGCATTTCCTTTCAGCATCAGTCATGTGGGTAATCGAAAAGTTTTGCATTTTGGAGCATTTTGGATTTCAGATTTGGGGATTTGTGGTGCTCAATCTGTTCACGCATGGGGCTGCTGTGAAGACAAAGCGGATGGACACACGTCCGGCACTCAGTGCCTGTTAGGGCATAGCAGGCGCTCGATCAGCCTCTGCGATTCGGCACTTGGTATCATTACTTCTCCTGACACTGGCCCCGCCTCCCAGCCCTGGGCTGCTGGGACAGATTGTTTCTGTTTCCTGCTCTAACACAGGGGCCCAGTGGGGAAGGAGGAGCCACCCTACCTGGAGACTGAAGTGTCCCTGTCCCAGACCCAGAGGGTTCTCACTGGTTTTAGACACCTAGCAGGTGACCAAGCAGACAAGGACTGGCCCTGGAGGCTGGATCCCTGCCACACCTGTCCTTGCCCCAATTCTAGGTGGGTGGGGATCCCTGCCACACCCGTTTCCCTAGTCAGGGATCAGGGTACCCACTTATTGAGGCCCCAAGTCAGACTCCTGTGTCCCCCTCCTCCCCCATGCCACGCCTGGGAAGAGGAGTGGGTGGGGTGATATCTGGGCAGTGGGCTGGCGGGCATGCCCCGGCAGCTCTAATGAGGCATGTGAAGGCCACAGAGGCTGCCTCAGTAGCAGCACGGTCAATGAGAGGGCAGGGGAGAGGCGGGCCTGGCATGCCAGCCATGGCAGCCGTGGATAATCCGCCCTTCGCTGGTGGTTGCTCGGGTGAGCAAGCGTGCTCCGAGCTATTCGGCTGTAACAACACTAATCTGCTCATTACCATTCCCGGAGCTGACAGGTGACTCAGGCTTGAGCTGCCAAGGGTTTCTGCCTTCGTAACCCCCCATTCCGCCCTTCCCCCTCACATCTGTGCAACAGCTGGGCTCCAGGACAGCCAGTTCCCAGCAGACTCTGGCACCATCTGCTTCTTCTGGGGGAGTCAGGCTCCACAGAGGGTGCACTCAGGGAGCCTGCTAGAAGAGCAGGGGCGGAGTTCAGGGACACCTCGCCTGGTGTTAGGGAGCTCTGTGTCTCACTCTGCTCCCCAGAGGGGTACGGGAGTCCAGGCTGGGGGCTCAGCAGGCTTGGGTCCTGATGGATGTTAAATGACTTGTTTCCCCAACACCTGAGCCTCAGTCTCTCCATCTGCATGATGGAAGGACTGTCTGGCTTCCTCCGAGCTTCTCCAGCCAACCAGACCTAATGCCAGACTGTTTTTTTCCCATCTGAGCCTGGGGCTCCTGTGTTTTGTGTGCTGGGGTGTGGGGTGCATTAGAGAACAGTTGAACTGCTGACTTCTATGGGGTGTGGATGGGGTGCAGCGGAAGGAGCAGAGGCAGAGGCACCGCCTTCCAGCACCTTTTGCCCCACCCAGCCCAGGCTACCTATGAGTGTGGGGGTTCTCAGTCCCCTCTTCTGCTCCTGCTGGCTTTTGAGACTTCTTTGGCATGGCTGCCCCTTCCTAGAATTGGGAGGACCATGGGGATCCTTGGTAGTCATGAGAGCAGCTAAGGCTTACTGAGCACCTGCCTTGAACCCTTCGAAGGCATTGCGCTGGTGATCACAGCAATCCAGCTAGGTGAGCGCTATCAGCCCAGTTTCCAGATAAGAGACCTGAGGCACAAAGGGGTTACAGAAGGTCACACCACTAGCAAACGGCAGCTCCGGGGTATGAACCACAGTGCCTGTGACTCTGGGTCTCCTCACAGAACCGCAGAACCACACGCGGCCCCAGGGCACAGTTGGAGGTGGAAGACTCCCCTTCTAAAGAAGGAACACACTGAGGCTGGAAAACCTGGCTGCCCCCACGTGACTTTGTGTCTGCCCGGCATGCAGTAGACACTCAGCAATTGTTCAGGGCTTAAAGGACTCATCAGACAAACTGCTTAAATCGGAACTGCACTGGCGGAAGAAAAGATGGGGTCCCGATGGCAAATTGCTCATAAACCTCTCTCCCAGTCTTTCATTTCCAGAGAGTGAAATTGAAGTTGAGAGGGGGAAGGGACTCCCAGGGACACTCATCAGGTTGCTGGCAGAATCAAGACTAGAACTCATGCCGTGGGATGTCCCCAGGGGAGCAAGCCCGGAGAGGTCAGGAGAAGGTGGGCGACTCTCTCCCCCTCCCAGAGTGGGATGGGTCACGCCCCTGCCCCTTTCCTCAAGTCAAGCCAAAGAGAAGAGGCCTGGAGACCCAGCCTGGGCTGAGCCATCTGAGCACCCAGTGGGCAAGTGCACTGGAGTCCACGGGCTCCCACCAGCTAGGGCCCTACCTGGCCCTCTCGCTGGCCTGCTCCAGGGACAGCCCGTATGTGTGTAGTGCAGGGCCACCTCGTTCCCCACTGTTGACACATCCGACTCCCTATTCCATCAGCAAACACTGGGCCGGAGAGACAGTTCAATTGGCTGGCAGTGTCCTCCTCCCAGCTCCCCCTCCTTGCCTAAACAGACAGCTCTGTTTGTCCTCCCTGCCCAGCCGCCAGGACTTCACTGTCACCCAGATCCCTGCCCTGTCAGCAACTCGCCTCCTCTCACTCCCACAGAACCCCCTGTCAGAGCTGGAGAGGACCATGGGAAACTTTCAGGACAAGCCCTAACCCCCTACCCAAGCAACACCATCTCCATTTTTTTTTTTTTTTTTTTTTGAGATGGAGTTTTGCTCTGTTGCCCAGGCTGGAGTGCAGTGACACAATCTTGACTCGCTGCAACCTCTGCCTCCCGGGTTCCAGCGATTCTCCTGCCTCAGCTTCTCAAGTAGCTGGGACCACAGGCGTGCGCCACCACACCCAGCTAATATTTGAATTTTTAGTAGAGAAAGGATTTCACCATGTTGGCCAGGCTGGTCTCAAACTCCTGACCTCAGGTGATCTACCCACCTCGGCCTCCCAAAGTGCTGGGATTACAGGTGTGAGTCACTGCATCTGGCCACTACCTCCACTTTTACAGATGAGAAAACAGAGACCCCCAGAGGAGAGGTGTAGCCAGAGCCATGCAGAACAGGAGAGCAGACCCCACATCCAACCACTCACTGCTGGGCGTGGCCCCTGTCTCCTGGCACGTGCTGTTCCTTCTGCCAGGACAGCCCTTCCTCGATGAAGCCTCAGCCCACTGAATGAGTGATAACCTTGGCTGCACCTGCGTGTCACACGTGGCTGTCTCCATTGTGGCTCATGATGCCAGTCCCCTTCTCCATCACCCTGCAAGCTTCTGAAGCCCGAGACCCGGGTTGGTTCATGGCAGAGCCCCCAGCTCCCAGCCCAAGGTGCCCAGAGTGAGCTGCTGACAAGGGCTTGGACATGAATGAATCAGTGGGCTTGATCCACAACGGATTATCTCAATCCTGGCCCAGCTTGGACCCCCAAGTCCCAATCCCTGCTCCCCTAGGCCAAAGCTCTTCTGAAGGGTCTTTCAGGCCCCTGTTTCCAGATCCCAGTGGGCTCTGAAGTCATGGTCTCCCTTGCTTCCCCTGGGCCTGAGCACCGCCTGGGTGAAGACTTCTCTCAGTTGTTGTGGGTGAATCATTGGCAGGCTGTAAACAGCTCTATGGAGCACTGGCTGTACCACCAAAGCCCTGGCAGTCATCCTAGCTGCGCCAGGAGGGTCTAAAAGAAGACATGGCTCCCACGCACCCACGATGGAAAGGAGAAGGTGGAATAGAAACAGGGGGGAGGCTTCCAGATTTGCATACCAACACGTGCACAGGAGTCTGTAATGCAGCCCAGCCTAGGAGGGGACAACACAGAACCTGGAGGACGAGAGGGGGGTGAATCAGAAGGCCTTCCAAGAGGAAGGGACCTGCAGCGTGGAGGTAGGGTGGCTTCTGGGAGTTTGAAAACCATCAGTATTTACTGAGCACCTACTATGCAACCGGCACTGCTCCAGGGCTGTAGATACTGCCGGCAACGCACCAAAGACCCTAAGCCGCGCAGGACAGAAAAGCAGAGCAGGGCCAGGGAGGGTGTGGGCAGCTGCCTTGTGCACCATTTGCAAGATTCTGTACAAGGACAAGAGCTTGGAGACCTTTCCAGCCACTTAACAGATGGGGAAATGGAGGCTCAGAGAGGGCTGAGGAGTTGCCTGAGGTCGCACAGGGAGACGGGGCAGAGGCAGACTCCCCAGCCCTGTGTGTGGGCTCAGAGGTGAGGCTGCCACTTTGGCCTTCGGAAAGGAGAGGCTTTGACCTTCAGTAAAGCTCTGAGCTCAGCCCCTCCCCGTGTGGTCCAGGTGGGGCCTCATTTCTGTGGTGGGTAGTTGGGGGCTGGATGAGGGCAGGACCCTTCCCCTCCTGCCTCTCAGAGGAGGAACTCCCAGGGCACTCAGAGAACTGACAGAGGCTTGTGCGAAAAGCTGAACTCTGAAGTGACTCAGCGGTGGGTTTCCCAGGGCTGTGCCTCCTCCCCTCCCCGTCTGTAGATGAGCAGCTCTGACTCCGGGCTTTTGGCCTTTCCAGGACCAAAAATGTTGCTTCCTTTCCTCCCCCAGGAGCAGCCAGCTGGGGCCGCCAGGATGGTCTGGCGTCTGAAAACCCAGACTTCTTCCAGCCCCACACCCCACCCACACCAGCCCCAGCGCAGAGCTCGGTGTCTGCTGAGTGACTCACTTTCCATGGTTTCAACAGCCTCAGCCATGGCAGGGTCAGAGCGCGGCCACTGACTTTCCGGGTTCTCACTCTGCTAGGTGAACATTAGACCCACATCACGTGGCCCCTGGAATCTGTGGCTGCCTCCTACAAGCCATTTGATAAGCTCTTGTTGTCACCTCCCTCTGGTTTGCGTGCATCTCCGGGGCCCGGGGCAGCTTGTTTACTCAGAACCGGGGCGCTACCAGGGGGCAGGAGCAGGGCATGAGTGGCACAGGGCCCTGGCTGGGAGCTGTGGCCCAGCTGTGTGGCCTTGAGCATGATGCTTGCCCTTTCTGGTTTCACCTGGAAATGGTTCTCCAGAACGTGACTCAGCTTCCCTGTTCAGCCAGCCTCCACACTGGTCCGTTCCTAGACACAGTCCTGGGCTCTGGACAAGGCAGCCTCTTCCAGGGTCACTAAACCAGCCCTTAGCCCTAACCTGCCCCAAACAATTTGTCATTCCAGGCCTCTTGGACCTCTTCCCGGAGCTTCCCAGGATCCCTACTCCAAAGCTGTCCTTCCCTTCTCTGAGCTCTCACCTCGCCTTGTCCAGGCTCTGTCCAGACAGCGTCCTCGGCCATTGCGTAGGTGGGTGCTCCATGAGGAGGGGGCCTCCTTTACATTGGATGCCCCTGCACAGGCCTGGCACATAGTTGACCTCTACAGATGCCCATTCAGTCACTCACCCATTCAACAAACGGCTCTTTGGGCCAGCTTTGTACTCAACTCCACGCTGGGTCTGGGGATAGATATTAGAGGCTAATAAGACACAGCCTTATTATCCTCAAAGAGCTCCCTGTCCAAGGATGAGAAATACAATGACAAAGCAGGTGATTAGTGCCCTAATGGGGGAAGTCCTGGGAGCAGCGGGAGCACACAGTAGGGCTACCTAACCCTGGGGAAATCAGGGGGAGGCTTCCTGGAAGAGGCAACCTCTAAACAGATTTGAAGAATGAGTAGGTGTTAGCCAGATAGGGAAAGCAGTTTCAGAGAGAGGGAGTAGCCCAGGCAGAGTTCTGGAGTCTAGAAACAGCACATGGATTCTGCAAACTCTCAGGAGTTAGGCTGGTCTCTTTGCTTCTCCTATTGACTGGCTTTTCCCCACCACACTAAGAAAGAAGGGGAGATAGTTTTCTCCCACCACGTGGGATTCCCAGATCCCTAGCCCTGCCAGAAGAGGTCCAAGAACTCCCAGGTGGCTGGTCACTTACCAAATGCCCCTAACCTGCCAGTCACTTCTCCACTCTGAGCCGCAGCTGCTTCATCTGTCAAATGGGATGGGGCACTTATGCTCCTATGTCATTATTACTAGAGACCTGGAGGAGAGGAGAAGTGCCAGCCCTTCCCCCTGCCCAGCTAGGGGTGCAGCCCGGATTGGGCCTGGGTCTGCAGAGGGGGAGTGGGGCGGAGGAGACCCTGAATGCTGGTGTCCACCAATCTGAGCCCAGGCCAGCCACAGACCCCTGGCTCCTCTCGCATCTCAGGAGCCTTTCTCCCTCAGCCCCCTCACTCCCAGCCACGTTGGATGATGATAAAAAAAGAAAAGAAAGAAATGGTCCTCCCACTACCTGGCAGGCAGGCCCACGATGAGAAATGCCTTTCCAGGGGAGCGTGGTCTCTGCAGAGCCCTTGCCAACCCCAAGCCCTACCTGTCGTGATCCTCCGGCTGCTCCCCCTGTGTCTTCTCCCCCCCCCCACTCCCACCTCCACCTCGTTGGCTAGAGGGGAGGGGGCAGAGAAAACAGCCTTCACGGTGGGGCTGAGGACTCAGAGACTAGGCAAGGGGGGACCAGGGGGCAGAGGGTGGGAGGGGAACCCCAGGACCAGCTCAAGCCAAGTCATTCTTCTCTTCCTGGTTTATACAGAGGCAGAGGTGAGGGGTGGGAGTGGAGTACCCGACCATTAGACACTCAAGGCCAAATTCAATGCTCGGAAAGGGTTGGGCCCCGAGAAAAGGCTCAACGAGCTTATGGGATTAGATAAGAGAGCCAGGGGAACATCAGGAATGGTCCTATCCAGCACAAGTGCAAACTGAGGTCCAGAGAGGGGCCAAGACTTCCCCGATCACAGATCACACGGCAAGTTAGAGGAGGCAGAGGCAGGACCAGAACTTCGGCCTTCTGTATCCACTCCTAGTGGTGGGAAGGGAATGCAAGATAACTTAGAGGACTGTGACAAAGCCAGGCCAGGCTGCCACGGAGGTTGGGGTCCAAGCCTGACCACAGCTTTAATTCCTCCCCCTACACGCTGGGCTCCTGTCCCACCAACTTGGATGCAATGACAGGGAGAAGAGAAATTATTGCCTGGATCTTCTGGGGAGCCAGATTTCCAGGTCTTTCAATGTTCCAGAATTGCAGAAATGCTGGAAGGAACCTCCTCGATCACCTACTCATGAAAGAACTCAGGCAACGGAAGGCCAGGGAGAGGAAGGCCATGCCAAAGTCCCAGCCCCGGCGAGTGACAAATGCATGTCTCAGGCTCCCAGACCAGGGCTCTTTCTGCTGTATCACAGTGGGTAGGAGGCCAGGCTATGGATGGCTCTGATCCACCTGGGTGCGAATCCCTGCTCTGCCACTCACTGGCTATGGGACCTCACTTTACTCCCTAGTTATTTAAGTTCTCTGAGCCTCAGTTTCTCCATCTGTAAACTGGAGATGGCAACACTTACCACATAGGGTCTTACAAGAATTTAATGCAGGCCGGGTGCGGCAGTTCACGCCTGTAATCCCAGCACTCTGGGAGGCTGAGACAGGTGGATCATGAGGTCAGGAGACTGAGACCATCCTGGCCAACATGGTGAAACCCCATCTCTACTAAAAATACAAAAATTAGCCAGGCGTGGTGGCGCGCGCCTGTAATCCCAGCTACTCGGGAGGCTGAGGCAGGAGAATCGCTGAACCCAGGAGGCGGACGTTGCAGTGAGCCAAGATCACGCCACTGCACTCCAGCCTGGTGACACAGCAAGATTCCATCTCAAAAAAAAAAAAAAAAAAAGAATTTAATGCAAAAACATGAGCTCCACAGGGACAGTCTCTGTCTCATTCACCACCGTCTTCCCAGCGTCTAGAACACCGCCCAGCACACAGTAGGTCCTCAACAAAATAGAACAGTCGTTATCATGCTGTACTATGTATGCTACTCTGGCTTGACATCAGTAGCAGGGACAGAAAGGGGATAACCTCTTTTATTTCACTGGCCCCTGAAGAGAAGCCAGAGTCTGGCTGTTGCAGAGGGAGGCCACCAGCCGTGCTAGAAGGCATGGCTGTACAGCCTTAGACGAGTCCCCCTCCCCTTTCTGTTCGTGTCCCCCACAGCATAAGGAGGGCATTACTAAGCGATGACTGAAGTCCCCAGCTTGAGAACTGCTCCTGGATCCTGTGCCATGGCCCTATGTGAGAGTGTTAAATTTTCTCCTCTTGGGATGCCCAGAGGGAAGGGCTGGGGGACAGGCTGGGCGTTCCAGATGAGAAAAGGGGTGCGGACGGGGCAGTGGCCAGGCTCTGCTAGGCTCCTGAGAGCCTGTGCTCTATTCGGCTGTCGGCTTGCAGGACCCAGGAGAGATCAGGGCAGCCAGGTGTCAGTGCAGGCAAGTCTTTGCTGGGGCCTGAGAACGATGCTGCTGGTGGATACCGCTGGCTCATTAAGGGGATGAAGGCAGGGCTGGCGCCTTGCTGAGCACTTCATCTGCCCCCACCCTCACCCCAGCCTTACACCACCTGGCACTTAGTGGTTCCCTCCCCAGCAGGCATGGGGAATGGAGAGGAACCTGGAAGCTCTCCCGACAGTCTCCAGTGCCGCTCTGCCCATCGCTTCTGCTCCGTGTGGCTCTTTATTGTGAGGGAGGCTTTATTGCTATCTTCAGGTTGTAGAGTGGAGGGTGAAGTCCTGGGAACGAGACACATGACAGAGCAGGTCCCCTGCAGGACGGGGGACCCCCCTCCCAGGGGCGCTCCCAACCTGTGGTCTTGCCATGGTTCATTGCCAGCCAAGCCACATTTGTCCCCCATGAATCCTCTTGTCCCCTACACACACACACACACACACACACACACACACACACACACACACACATACACACACACACACACACTGACCACACCCTCAGCAAAGCCACCCCCTACTCCTGGCATCAGGGCCTGTGGAGAGGGGCTAGACAGCCAGGCTATTTTTCAGGGGTTTCAAAGGCGCAGATCTGGAGGTTCATGACTCCAGAAAGCTCTGGGCTCCAGAGAAAGCAAAGCAACACTCTTCCCTGACCCCTTGGAGGAAATGGCCTCCAGGAGCCAGGGAGGAAAAACAGGAAGGACCAGGCTGGGGGAGGACATCCTGAGGGTGGGGGATGGGGAAGAGGGCCAACCCAGCCCTTGTCTTCCTCCCTACACTCGTGGGCTCTGCAGAAGGAGGGAGCTGCCAGTGTGGACCTGGCCTTGGGCTACGCTAGGGACTGTCCTGGGCTGCACTGGGGGGTCTGTCCTCAGTTGGTGGCTGCCCACCTGAGAGCTCTTTCAGGGATCCCAGTTCACACGGTGGGAGCTGAACACTGGGGTGAGAGAGTCGAAGTCGTCCGTGTGGGGGAGGCAGAGCTGTCACATCCGCCCTCCTCTCCCCCACTCCTTTGCATGTGGGGGCCCAAAGCAAACTCCCCTCCCCTCACTCACCCTTCTCTCTTCATTTACTGAGCCCTCCTAGTACAAAATAGCAACAACAGAGTAGAGAATAGCAGTAACACGAGCGCTTCTGTATACCTCTGCCCCCACTTTACAGATGAGAAGACCAAGGCATGCAGATAATTAAAGAAAAAACAAACAAAAACCTTGCCCAGGTTACACAACGAGTGAGCACTGGAGGAGAACTCAAACGCTGGCTGCCTGACTGCACGGGGCTTGCTGGTAACCCTTTCCTGGAGCAGTAAAGGCTTAAACCTCAGTAGGGTCAGGGAGTTCCGGGAGCTCGGAGGTGGGCAGCTGACGTGGCTCGTGTGGGGCGGGGAGGCACGGCTCGGCAGCTTCTCCACACTTACCACTGAGTCCGTTCACCCTCCCCTGCTCGTGGGCGACTCATGTTTTCTCACGATCTCCTCTCCTGAAACCCCACCCCGCCCTCCCCTGTCCCCACTCTCAGCTGTTGACCTTGTTTCCCACTCCCTGAAGACAATCCCATCTCTCAGAAGTACTTCCAGATTTGCTCGGGCACATCCGCCCCCCACCCAGCCTCTGCACCCACACACTCTGCCTCCCCCGAGTCCTAGGAGAGATGACTGCCCATGCCCACCCTCGCCCACCACCCCAGGTGGGCACCGGAGCCCAGTCTCTGTGATCAGCAAGTCATCCCCTCCCTCTTCACTGGACTATTCCCATCAGTGGTTGTTTTTCCTCCCATCTTAAACAAACCTGCTCTTGATCATGCTTCCCCTGTGGCTGCCACCCAATTCCTTGCTCCCCTCTGCAACAAAACTCCTCCCAGAGTTGTCTCTATTCACTATCATTGGTTCTTCACCTGTTTTCTCTCAAACCCACTCCAGTCTGGCTTTTGTCCCCACCACTCTATCAGAAATACTCCTATGGGCCAGGCATGCTGGCTGATATCTGTAAGCCCAACATTTTGGGAGGCCGAGGCAGGAGGATTGGAAGCCTGGAGTCCAAGACTAGCCTAGGGAACATGGCGGCGAGATCCTGTCTCTGCAAAAAAAAGTTGTAAAAATTAGCCAGCCAGGCCCGGCACAGTGGCTCACACCTGTAATCCCAGCACTTTGGGAGGCTGAGATGGGTGGATTACCTGAGGTCAGGAGTTCGAGACCAGCCTGGCCAACATGGTGAAACCCCGTCTCTACAAAAGTACAAAAAAATTTAGCTGGACATGATGGCAGGTGCCTGTAATCCCAGTTACTTGGGAGGCTGCAGCAGGAGAATCACTTGAACCTGGGAGGTGGAGATTGCAGTGAGCTGAGATTGTGCCATTGCACTCCAGCCTGGGTGACAGAGCGTGACTCCATCTCAAAAAGAAAAAAGAAAAAAAAATAGCTAGGCATGGTGGTGCACATCTGCAATCCTGGCTACTCAGGAGGCTGAGGCAGGAGGTGGGAGGGTCGCTCAAGCCCAGGACATTAAGGCTTCAGGGAGCTAGGACCATACCGCTGCACTCCAGCCTGGGCGACAGAGTGAGACCCCATCTTAAAAATAAATAAATAAATAAAATGCTCCTATCAAGATCTCCAGTGGCCTCCCCATGGCTAACCTCAGCCGTCGGTTCTCAGTCTTCTGCCACCTGCCCCGACCCCATGGCATTTGGCAGTATAGCCCTCCCTCTTCCCCAAAACACTATTTCCACTGGGCTTCCGGGCCACCTGCTGTACTCACCTGGTTTTCTGTTACCTCACTCACCTTTCCCTCTCTGTCTCCTTTGCTGGTTTTTTTCTCTTCTCCCAGACAGCCCCATATGGGGTGCCCTGAGCCCAGACTTTGGTCCTGCTCTCATTCCTCTTTCTTCAGGTGAGCTCAGCCGGTCTCACAGCAACAGCATAGATACACCAGTGACTTTCACAGCCGTTCCTCTAGCTGGGACCTCCACTGTCTGCTCAGCGTCCCCTTCCTGCTCTAGATAGCTCAGGTCCAATGTATGCAAAGCTGAGCACCCGCCGTCCCTCACACAACCATGCCTTCTCCATGTGGATGCCACACATACCTTCTCCATGGCAAACATTGGTTCTTGTCAGGCATGGTGACTCACGCCTCTGATCTCAGCACTTTGGGAGGCCAAAGAGGGCGGATTGCAATGTCAGGAGATGGAGACCATCCTGTCCAATGTTGTGAAACCCTGTCTCTACCAAAAATACAAAAATTAGCTGGGCATGGTGGTGCACGCCTGTGGTGTCAGCTTCTCCGGAGGCTGAGTCAGGAGAATCGCCTGAACCTGGGAGGCAGAGGTTGCAGTGAGCCGAGATCGCGCCACTGCCTGGCGAGAGAGTGAGACTCTGTCTCAAAAACAACAAAAAATGTTGGTTCTTGGAGGGGGACAGAAAAATATTGATATTACAGTGGTTTGTAATTCTCCAAAGGGCCAGAGTACATGGACATGTATACATCATAGCTATGCTGTTAAAATTCCATCATGGGCTAGACGCAGTGGCTCAAGCCTGTAATCCCAGCACTTTGGGAGGCCGAGGTGGGTGGATCACCTGAAATCAGGAGTTCAAAACCAGCCTGGGCAACATGATGAAATCCCGTCCCTACTAAAATACAAAAACTAGTCAGGCATGGTGTTGCATGCCTGTAATCCCAGCTATTCGGGAGGCTGAGGCAGGAGAACCACTTGAAACCAGGAGGCAGAGGTTGCAGTGAGCCCATAGCCCATATCGCGCCACTGCAGTCCAGCCTGGGGTACAGAGCGAGACTCCATCAAAAAAAAAAAATTCTGTTGGTTGGGGGAAATGATTAGAGAAAAACATCTTAAAAGGCTCCTGGGGGTGGGTGATAGTGAAAAGCTGACTGAGAAAGGGCGATGCTCCAACGCAAACCCCGTTTCAGCCAACGGCAACCCTAGCCTTCCACGGCTCAGGCCAAAGTCTTGGAGGCGATGAGCTCGGCTCCTCTCTTCCTGAAACAACCCACGTCCAATCCATCAAGAAATCCAGTTGGTTCTGCCTTCAAAATAGATCCAGAATCCAAGCCCTCCCAACCACCCCCACAGCATCCACCCTGATTCGAACCACCATCGTGTCTTGCCTGGATGAGTGCAGTAGTCCCCTGAGGGGTCTCCCTGCAGCCACACCCCCCTGCCCTGCTCCCCTACACACACACACACACACACACAGAGTGATCTTTTTACAATAGAAGCCAGCTCACATCCTTCCTCTTACCAAAGCACTCCAGTGCTTCCCATCTCCCTAAGCTCTCACAGTCCTCCCTGTCCTAAGGGCAGCAAAGCAAAACTGTGACCAGGTTGCTCTTCAGCTCAAATCCCTTCCATAGATCCCCCTAATTGCTCTTAGGAAAAAGTTCAGATTCCCTGTCTGGCAGGCAGGACCCTTCCTGACTTAATCAGAGAGGCAAAGTCATCTTTGAGAGAGTCACCAGTACTTACCTCTCCCCCGACATTCTCCTGACCAGACAGCTCAACCCCACAAGCTTCCTCCCTCCGCTCCACCCCACAAGCCCCCTTGCTTTCCTCTGACAAGCCAGGCATAGTCCCACCCTACAGCCTTTGCACTGGCTGTTCCCCTCTCCCTGGTACACTATTACCCAGAAAACTGCAGGAATACATCCCTCCCCCTCCCTTAAGTGTGTGCTCAGATGCCACCTTCTCAGTGAAGCCTGCCCTCACCACCCTGTCCCAACATCTCAACCCGTCCCCAGATTACCCTCGCTTCTATACACCTTTTCTTTTTCCACAACACTGCTCACCTTCTAACACACTATAACATTTCCTTCTTTTGCTCGTGGCTGATTGCTACTTCCCTCTGCTAGATGCCAGCTCCTGAGGGCAAGGATCTTTGTTTCAGTCACTGCTGCATCCCCAGCATGAGAACAGAGCCTGACACACACTAGGTGTGCCTGATTCACCCTGGACACTCCCCCCCAGCCTCCTGCATATCTGCTTTCTGACTTTTCCCACCCCCAGGTTCCATCACATCTTTCCCACCTTTGAAACCACATTTCCCTGTCCCTAAAATGCCCTCTGTCCCCCCCATCCCTTAGTGAGCTCTTTCTCAGCCTCAGAACTCTCTCAAAGATGACTTCGCCTCTCCGGTTAGGTCAGAAGGGTCCTGTCTGCCAGAAAGGGAATCTGAGCTTTCTCCTAAGAGCAATTAAGGATCCATGGAAGGAGCAACCTAGTCACACCTGCACTTTGCTGCCCTTAGGAGAGGGATGGGAAGGGAGACAGCCTGGAGGCAGAGGAGGAGACCCAGGAAGGAAGTCAATGCGAGATGGGAGGACCAGGGCTAGGGCCATGAATGAAGGGCAGGGGAGGCTGAGGAGGACTGGAGTCAGGAAGGAAAAAGACCAGGACTCACACCAATGAAATGTGCCAGGTAAGGAAAGAGGGAAGGTAGGGGCATGGCGGAGGTCTCCGCTTTGCAGGGTCAGGGTTGTGGTGGTGCTTTAACTAAGGACAGGTCATGGGGGAGCATGCATCAGAGTCCTGTGTGAGAAGCTTCTCTTCTCTCTCATTGCAGCTCCATCCCCTTTCACTGAAGCATCTTGCACCCCAACACTTCTGGCCATAAAGGGAGAGGTCAATGGGGCTTTGGAGAGGGATGGGTCTTCCCCAGCGGAACCCAGACCTCCGACCTGGAGTGGAGGGAAGGGGCTCATATCAAGGTCTTTTGCAGAAAACAGGCCTTAAGGCTGTATCCCAGAAATCAGAGAAGAACTTCCGGTTGAAAAGCCCACATTTGCCTCATGTTCTGCATGGCCTCGTTTGACCAGAAAGACAGACAGGACAGGGAGTGGTCTTTGTGACATTATGAGGACTCCCAACTCAGCCCAGGGTGTGGCAGTCAAAAGAAGACAGAAGGCATCCCCCTCTTCAGACACAGTTGTCCCTGGACCATCTCCCTGGAGGAGTCAGAGACCCTCAGAACCATCTCATGGTATGTCCTCATGTGACAGATTCGGAAACTGAGGCCCAGAGAGAGAAGCAAATTGCCACAGGGCACACCTGATATTATCAGGAGGGAACTGAGGCCGCAGGGAGAGGACTTACCTGGTCTGACAGGGATAGACTGATACTATCCCCCGATAGTTATTTTCTTCCAAGGAGTTCAGAGCACCTCATGTCCATGATCTCATTTGTCCACAAGACATCCCTCTGGGACAGGTGACAAGGCGACTTCATGCAGATGTGAAAATGCTCTGTCATCCCCCCCACGCCTGGCCCCAATAACCTTAATTTTATTTTTCAGTCTTTATTATGTCCCCTTTCTTTTTTTTTTTTTTTTTTTAAAGATGGGGTTTCACCATGATGGCCAGGCTGGTCTTGAACTCCTGACCTCAGGTGATCCACCCACCTCGGCCTCCCAAAGTGCTAGGATTACAGGCGTGAGCCACCGCGCCCGGCTGTCCCCTTTCTTTCTGTAACCAATTTAATTCAGCAAAGATTTATGAGGCTACTGCTTGGTGCAAGGCGCTGGGCATTTGGGAAGCTTTAGGATTTCCCCAGAACCACCAAGATCACTGCTCTGCCTCCCGTGATCCCAAAGCACTGTGTTCAGACCTGCATTTGTGCACATCCGATCGTTTCTATACAGCTACCATCCTGGAGGGCAGGGCTTGGTCTTATTCAAGCTTGCACGTCCCGATGGTGCTCAGGCTAGGACCTGGCATTTGGGAGCCTGGAGAAATCCCTGCCCAGGGCCAAGATTCCCTGAATCTGCCTGTTAATGCACTTGTCGTACTGTATGACAATTACCCAGAGAAGGAGCAGGATTATGTATATGCAATGCCTAGCACATAGCAGCTACTCCATTAATGTCTGCTAAATGGATCAATATAAAATGTGAGAGAAGGAAGATGAGGGTGGGTTGTAATGGGCGATCCTTGCTCTGAAAGAGCTCCCAGTCCATTGCAGAGGTGGAGGAGGTGGGCAGAGAGTGGGACTGGAGAGCTGCATAAATGCTATCAATGTGGACAGTTCCATCAGCAAAGTGCTGAGAAGCGCCATGGGACTACAGAAGCAGAGAGTTCAAACTCACCTCGGAGAATCAGGGACAGCTCCCCTGGACAAAGTGGCATTGAAGATGGGCTTTGAAAGGTGGAAACCCATTGGGAGAAACTCAGCTTTTAGCTGAAACAGGGCACTGTGCAAGATGAGGAGGTCAAAAGTCATACTGGGGCAGACACCACAAGCGTGGGGGAGCCGCCAAAGGCCTGGGGCTGAGAAACCAGCAGCACAATTGGATCTTGTGTCTCAGAAAACCACAGGGAGGCCAGGCAAGGTGGGCGGATCATTTAAGGCCAGGAGTTTGAGACCAGCCTGGCCAACATGGCAAAACCCTGTCTCTACTAAAAATACAAAACTTAGCCAAGCATGATGGCAGGCGCCTGTAATCCCAGCTACTTGGGAGGCTGAGGCACGAGAATCTCTTGAACCCGGGAGGCGGAGGTTGCAGTGAGTCAAGATCGTGACACTGCACTCCAGTCTGGGTGACAGAGCAAGATTCCGTCTCAAAAAAAAAAGAAAGAAAAGAAAAAGAAAAATAAGCCCGGGCGCAGTGGCTCACGCCTGTTATCCAGCACTTTGGGAGGCCAAGGTGGGTAGATCACCTTAGGTCAAGAGTTCGAAACCAGCCTGACCAACAAGATGAAACCCCATCTCTACCAAAAATACAAAAAAATTAGCTGGGCATGGTGGCAGACTCTGGAGGCTGAGAGAGGAGAATTTCTTAATCCCAGGAGGCAGAGGTTGCAGTGAGCTAAGATCACGCCACTACACTCTAGCCTGGGGGATGAAGTGAGACTCTGTCTCAAAAAAAAAAGAGAAGAGAAAACAGAAAACCACAGGGAGGGAAGGCACTGGATGGAAGAGAGTGGGGGAGGCAAAGTGACTGGGCAGGAGCCAGGTGAGACGGACGGTGAGCGGCTCGAGTGTCTGACTTAGGGAGGTGACTCAGGAGTCTGAGAAGAGGGTGCGAGAGGCTGGGCAGAGAAAAGGGTCTGAAGGATGTGGACACTAATTAGGTGTGGGAGAAGAGCAGTGGGAGAATTTGGGGAATCAATGTGGGGCTTGAGTAATGGGGCCTTAGCAGCTGTGGGGTGACCCCAGGAAGGTAACGAGTTCCCCTCCACCTAGTGGAGAGGCTTCACTAAGGACACAGCTGCGGAGCTTGAGAGGGAGGTCAGGGCCCCAGAGACAGTGCTGGGAGTGGGAATGAAGCAAAAGCTGAGGCCGTGGGAGTGGATGAGGTCACGAAGAGAGTGGGTGAGAAAGAACAGGGAAGAGAAGACGGAGCCTTGGGGGACGCCCACCGTTGGGAGGGGTGGGAGTAGGAAGAGAGCAGGAAATGAAGCTGCCAGGAAGCTGGGGGTCCCCCATTCTTCCTCCTTTCCAGGGCTACCGGCCTCTGCTCCCCGTCACCTCCCACGGGCCACACCCAGCTAAGGAGCAGCCTCTGTTGCCCGCTCAGCCTCTGGGAGAGCTCCGAGGAATCGTAGGCAGGGGTTGAAGGCTTGGGCTCTAGACCTGGTTGGAGCTGGTGTGACTCCCACCTGTCCGTCCACCCTGCAGGCTGCCCGACCTCAGGCAGGCCACGCCCCCGGGCAAGCCACGCCCCTCGCCTCCACAGCCCCCTCACCTTCCTAAGGGGATCACAACGGGACTTCTGTTACTATTAAGTGGGATAATGCGTGTTATGCACTTGGCGCCCGGGCCTGGCAGTCCCTCGGAGCTCAGTAAATGGTGCCGGCTGCTCTGATGGTTATTATAGAACCAGGATTGGATTCTGGCACTCAGGCTGGCAGGGGGGCCAAGGAGCCCAGCAGCTCCCAGAGGCCTTGGTGAAGGAGGCGGCCTGACCACCTGAACTCGCTCAGCTCTTGGAGTGCTGGGGCCCCTCTTGTCATCCTCCTGAACCCAGAGCCAGGGATCGCGGAACTGGGACAGTCGCAGCTCTCCCGGCGCAGATCACCCTTCCTTCCACCTGCGAGGGATGGGCACCCACCCCCACTGCGGTCTTCAACTCCAGCTAGGGCAGGGGGTGGGGCCTCAATCCCGGGGTTGGGGATCCCTCAGAGAGAGTCGTCTCCCCGCCCCGCGTCTGCGTACCGGCCCCCTCCTCCCTCCAGGCCGGCGCGGACGCGTCCTCTCTGGTCCGCGTTAATTTGTCTGCTCACGCGGGCTCCGCGGCGCCCCCCTCCGCGCACGCGCATCCCCGCCCCGGGCCGGATACCCGGGGCGCGCTGGGTGGGTCCCTCCAAGTTGCAGAGAAAGACTTCTATGCGGGGGGCGCCCGTCTCTGGAGGAGCTGGCCTTGAGCCGGGCCAGGCTTTTGCGGGTGCTCAGCTATTAAGAGCAAAGACGCTTCGTCCCCCGCCGCCCAAGAATTCTGCATCTGGGGCTCAGCCCAGGCGCGCCTTCTGCGCAGCCCTAGAGGACCAGGAGCGCGGGCGGCGAGTGGTGCTGGCTGGGACGGGGGGCTGCTGGAGCAGGCGAAGGTCTTGGGTTGGTGGATTCTGGCTCCTGCCCCCTCACACACCGAGGCCTGAACCCTGGACTTCTCAGAGCCTCAGTTTCCCCTTCTCAGCCTCAGCTAAGGGATCCTGGAAACAGGTTAATTGCTATCCTCGTGGGCCTGCATGCCTGTCTGGGTAGACTCAGAAGAAGAGTCATGGCCCGCTGAAGGCTGGGGAACCGGTCTCCACCCCACACTACCAGACCCGGCCTGGGCTCCCTGAGAGGAGCGGGTCTTGACCCCTCTACCAGCTGGGCTCGGGTCTGGGGTTCCACCTCAGGCCAGAGCCCTTCAGCGCTGGGAGGCCCCCATTAACTAGGCCACCCCTGGGGATGGGCGGTGGAGGCTGGAGCTGAGTGGCCTGGGTCCCCGGGGGGAGGTGGCTGCAAGGCCCAGGGCTTTGAACAAACCACAGAAGGTTTCTGCAATATCAAAAAAGCTCTTAGAGACTAATCATGTAGGGGGAGGGGGGGGACAGTTAGTGAAAGAGCTTCTGCTTGGTTCCCATCAGCGGAGGATCAAAAAGCATTTGGTCAAAGAACCTTTAAATACCTTGAAAGGCAGGTGAAGGCAGTTCAGTGGGTTCCAAGAGGGATTGAAACGCTGGTCTGAGCTGCAGACAAGCTGGCACCAACCACAGGAAATGCTGGGGGGAGGGACCCACTGAGGCAGGAGGGATAAAAGGTGGGGGATAGACCAACAGCCCACTCCCCCAACTGTCCCCTCTCCCTCCACACCCAAAAGTCACTGTGGAGAGGATGGGGAGGGCAGAGAACTGGGTTCGGACTGAGAGCTGAAAGCAGTCCTGCAGGCTTCTGGACCAGGGATTTTCATCTGGAATCTGTAAGACCCCCACCCCAACACACGCCCAATTATGGGCAAAATGTTGTGTGTGTGTTTGTATATGCACTTTTCTAGGGAGGAGAGGTCCACTGGCTTCAACAGGTTTTCACAGGGGTCCAAGACCCCGTCAAGATTGAAAAACAGCCTCCTTATGGAACAGATTGGTAACATGAGGCTCAGAAGGACTGAGGGACTGACCCCGGGTCACTCACCTTGTAATCAGCAAACTGAGGTGCTTCCACAGTGCATCCCAGGAAGGGGGTCTCGCTAGCCTCCACGGCCCTCAGTCAGTCTCAGGGGTCCCAGAGCTGCCCAAGTGGTAGGGACTGTCTCAGAGCAGAGGCCCAAGGCCAAACTCCTGATCAAGCCTGGGGCTTTCCTAAGCCAGGAGGGGTACCAGTTTTAATCTTTTAAGTGTGGTGAGGGATTTGAGGAGCTAAGCCAAGCACTTGGGAAGTGTCAGCGTGACGAAGAAGAAAGAGACTGAGAGCCAGAATCTGGATGGAGAAGAGGTTACAGGGTGAAGGGATGTAGGAGGACAGATGGGGTGAGGGTGGGGTGGGGTGGGGTGGGAATAGGGTTTCTGTCCCTGCAACATGGCCTGAGAGACCATTGGGGGGCCTACAGCTATGGAAGGTCAGCTTGGAGCAGGGTCTTTGGTGTCTGGGTCACCCTAGGGAACCAGGAAGACACCCAGCCCTTGCCATCTCCCCCAGGGTGTTCTCACATCTGTGTGGATTGATTCTTAGCCTTATTTTACAGGTGAGAAAACCAAGGCCCAGAGATGTCAAGTACCTGGTCAAAGCCAAACAGAGAAACAGGCAGAGGCAGGACCAGAGTTTGGGTCTCGGATTCTTCCCTTGACACTGGGGGCTAAACCCTGCCTTTTAGTACCAGGTCCCCTAAGCAGAGCCTGGCAGAAGTGTGGCAAGCGTAGACTCTGGGTGGGCCTCTGAGATCTGGTAGTTAGTGGGTCTGGCAAGACAAGGCAATTGATCAGCAAGTATTGATGGTGATGAGGTGGGCATAGAGATGGCTGCAGCTGCCTCCTAGGAGTTTGCTGTCATGTCCTTTCTGGGGTAGAGACATCTGTTAACTTTTTTTTTTTTTTTTTTTTTGAGACAGAGTCTCGCTCTGTGCCCAAGCTGGAGTGCAGTGGCACAATCTGGGCTCACTGCAGTCTCCGCCTCTGGGGTTCAAGCGATTCTCCTGCCTCAGCCTCCCGAATAGCTGGGACAACAGGTGCACGCCACCACACCCAGCTAATTTTTGTATTTTTAGTAGAGATAGGGTTTCAACATGTTGGCCAGGATAGTCCCGATCTCTTGAAATCATGATCTGCCCTCCTTGGCCTCCCAAAGTTCTGGGATTACAGGCGTGAGTCACCGTGCCTAGCCATCTGTTAACTTTATACTTTTATATGCTCCAGACTCATGCTCTGCAGAGGAGAAAGGGGAAGACTGGAGGTAGGAGCAGGGACAGGATGACAGAACAAGTCCTCGCTCCTGGCCTGTCACCACCAGTGGGTTTTGCTGTTGTCCTGCACAGCCACCTTCCAGCTGGTCTCAGCCTGTCCCTCCTGAATCAGGCAAATGCTCAGCCTGGGTCTCTTGCCACATGGATGATGGCAAGGAGAGAGGTGTGTTTGTTCTGTCACGTGAGCTGCACAAACAGCTTCCTCAGCATTTTTATTAATAATTCAGCCCTTAGCAAAGGGGGCGGGGGCAGGGGGGGAAGGAGCTGTGGGGGAGACAACAACAATGAAGACCATGCCAGGTGGAGGCCAGAGGGGGAACTCAGAGCCCTGTCTCCCAGCCGTGGCCTAGCAACAGAGCCAGGCAGCCTCAGGGGCCCTGTTGGGAGAGTGCAGGCCCGGCATCTGCTCCTAAGGGACAGAATGTCCCTCCCTGAAGCCGGCCCAGGACTCCTGGCCCTGAGGATGGTGCCAGATCGGAAACTGACCTGAAGGGCCAGCAGCGTGCATCACGGCAGTCCTTGGGGAACCAGGTGCTGCCCCGCATTTCCTGCCACAACATGGAACCCAGGACAGAGGACCAGCAACAAAACTGAAGGAAAGGGCCTCTGGGCCTCCTCCTCTGGGGGCTGGAAGGGGAGAAACTGGACGCCCAGAGGCTCAGGCCCTCCCCAATGAGATACAAGACCCAAGGGGAGGACAGGGGTGATTCACAGCCTCTGATCTTTTTCCTCAAATGAGGGCTTGCTCACTCCTGCAGGCTCCATTTACTGCCTCTGCCCAGTTCTCCGTGAGTACTCAGAAGACAGAATTGGGATTGGATTCTGGTGCTCAAGCTGGCAGGATCAAGGAGCTCAGCAGCTCCTGGAAACTCACAGTTGGCTCAGCTCTCATCGATATTCCAGCAGGAGAGAGTAGCCTTCTAATGCAGCAGAATTGTTCAAGGTTAGACATCTGGAAGAACTTTCCTGACAGGCAAAACATAGGAATGGGGAGTATGCAGTGCCTCTGTTAACGGTAAACAAATAACAACAACAATAATAATGGCATTCAAAAAGTATAAAGAATAAATTATATTTACATAACAAAAATAATAATGGCATTCAAAAAATATAAGAATAAATTATACTTATATAATAATAATGACATTCAAAAAGTATACAGAATAAATTATAATGTTCCAAGTTTTTGTTATTGCTGTTGTTGTTCTTTTTTTGAGACAGAGTCTCTCTCTGTCGCCCAGGCTGGAGTGCAGTGGCATGATCTTGGCTCACTGCAACCTCCACCTCCCAGGTTCAAGTGATTCTCCTGCCTCAGCCTCCTGAGTAGCTGAGATTACAGGTGCGTGCCACCACGTCCAGCTAATTTTTGTATTTTTTTATTTAGTAGAGATGGGGTTTCATCATGTTAGTCAGGCTGGTCTCAAACTCCTGACCTCAGGTGATCCACCCACCTCGGCCTCCCAAAGTGCTGGGATTACAGGCGTGAGCCACCGCCCAGCCCCCTAAATATGATTTTAAGTGATTTGATTTTTTTCACCATGCTTAAACTTAACAATTGCCAAAGGAAATAGGTGTTATTATTATCCCCATTGTGTAGATGAGGAAACTGAGGCCCAGAGGTGTCTGGCCAGGGTAAACACAGCAATAAATGGCAGAGCCACATAAATCTGTATTCTTTCTTCTTTCCCATGACTCTGCATCCCCCTAAACAAAGTGACTGAGGCCCAGAGAAAGGGTGTCTTCAAAGCTTTTTCTATGTCACTGATACAGGCAGGAAATTTAAAAACCACAAAGATTCCCAATGCCCCGGAGCCTCATTTTGCACAGCTGTGTCTCTTGGCATTTCTCTTGCATGTCTGAGGAGCTGTCCAGCTCTGACATCCTGGAACAATGTCTGTCCAATCCTTGTGAGGAAAGAATGAGACTGGGCTTTGTATTCTTTTAAGAAACAGGCTATAAGCCCTTGGATGGGAGCAAGCACTGGGTCTCCTCATGAATCCCACAGTGGTTAGCAAAGGGCTGGGTGTCTCAACCAAGGGTGACTCTTACTCCGGGCTGCTGGCTCTGGGGCCTTTACCTCCCTGGGTCAGTTCCTTCTCCTCTGGAGGCCTTACCTTCATCTGATACCTTCGAGGGGCAGCCTGGGGCATCTCTCAAGATGTCCTCTCTGTCAACTCTGAAAAACTCTAGATGCTTGATAAAGACCTGTTGAGTGGTGGTGATGAGGAATTCTGCTGTCCCTCTCTGGACTTTCAGATTGATGGAAGGATCTGGAGTGGGGAGATTCCTCAGCAGGGAACCTCTCTCTGTGTGCCCATCTGTGGTGGGGATGTGAGGGGTGCCCTTTTTGCTCTTTTTTTTTTTTTTTGAGACGGGGCTCAGTCTGTTACCCAGGTTGGAGTGCAGTGGTGCAATCATGGCTCACTGCAGCTTTGACCTACTAGGTCCAAGCCATCCTCCCGTCTCAGCCTCCCAAGTAGCTGGGACCACAGATGCGCATCACCACACTGGGCTATTTTTTTTCTTTGTAGATATGGGGTCTCACCATGTTGCAGGCTGGTCTCAACTCCTGGGCTTAATTGATCCTCCCACCTCAGCCTCCCAAAGTGCTGGGCTTATAAGGGTGAGCTATAATTAAAGCCCCCTCTTACTAGGGCAATTAGAGGGGGAGCTGGAGTGGGTGGGAGAAGGAGCCAAGGTTGCAGACTCTGCAGTCCCAGCCTGTTGGCTTAGCTTTCTGGGGCTTGCCAGGCCCCGAAGCAGGGTGTGGATAGCTCCTGGGTTCTTGACTGCATATGGGTGAGTGTGGGAAGACAGAGGGTGTGGGCTGAGATTTCTGGCCACTGAGGAACTGTGGCCTTAACCTACAGATGCCTTTTTTCCTTCCATTTTTATTTAGAACATTCAATCCCAGGAAATCTGCTCTCCACTGGAACAGTCTTCATGGAGGTTTGCTGGGTGGGGAACTTCCTTATCTGTTTCTCAACTGGAAAAGCTGTAGGTGGAGGTGAATGTGTATGTGCATGTGGTGGTGGTGGGGATAGACTCCATGTGATTTCAAAGGGATGGGGTCTGTTTGTGTGTGTGCGTGTGGGTGTGTGTGTGTGTAGGGGAGACTAGAGATAGAGGGCTGTTCCCAGCTGCCTCCTGTGCTGTGGGCAGGTGGAGGTGTGGCTGGGCATGAGCTGTGAAGTATAAAGCCAGCAAAAGTGGATTTCTCAGGGTGGAAATAAGAATCTTTGACTCTAGAAAGCCTGGCTCACCTGCAAACTGCATTCTCAGCAGAGGGGAGGGCAGGATGCTGCCACAGACCCAGGGATCTTGCCCTTCTATCTAGCCCATCAGTGAAGGGTAGGGACGGCACCTGTATTGTGGGGGAGCATTAGTGTAATGTATCTCTTTGTGTGGGCAGCATGTCTGTGTGTGTGTGTGTGTAGGTGATTAGGTGTGTAGGTGTGCAGGGAGGGCCCTGTGCCTGATACCGCTAATGGTTCAGTTCGGGCCTTTCACATCCTTGGGAGACAGATCCCTTTTCCTCCCTGCCTCAGAATCAAATGGTCCCCATTCTGTAGAGAAATGAGAACTAGCCTTCATCTGATTCCGACTGTGCCCAACCTCTGGCAGACGGGCAGAGAGGACCAACAGAGTCCCAGGGTTGGAGGGGGAAGGAGGGATTTCCTTCCTACCCTGCGAGGTGCTAGGGTCAAGGAAAAGAGGGGAGGATCAGAGAAGGAGCTGCTGCTTGAGAGTGATAAGCAGAGACTGAAAGGTCCATTTTCTTCTTTCGTGGGGCTTGGTTAGGTGGGGAGGGTCACTAAACCTAACCTCCCCACTGAGGGCAGGGATCCTAGCCCTTTCGGCTCCACCTGCGTGCGAGCCTGGAAAACGACCGGACTGGCGGACCCAGGATCAGCGCTGCCCAGAAATCCACTTCTGGTTTTTGCACACACCAGCCCATCTGCCCCGGACCGCCGCGGTGTCGAGTCCGGAGCTGACGCCCTCGAGCCGCCAGCAAGCGGAAAACACGGAATGGATCTCAAAGCCCTTTGGAACGGAGCCAAAGGGCGCCTCGGAGGAGGTGGCCGGCTCTGCAGCCCTGCCTGGTGGGAGGCCGCGGCCATCCGGGACGCACGGGCCGGGGGGTGGGGTCGCGCAGCGGAGCCGGACCCGCTGTCCAGACGAGCCCGGCCGCGGGCCTCGGCGGCCTTCCCTGCGGGGGCTGCGGGCGGGCGGGGCGCGGGCGGCGGCCGTGCCCTCGGGGCGGCTCCGGGCGGTGGCGGGCGCCGGTGCAGTTCGGCGCGCGGCCGGCAGCGGGCGCAGGCGGCGGCGGTGGCCGCGGCGTTCGGCGGCTGGCGGGCGGCGCCGGCGGTGCCCCGGGCGCGCTCACACACACACACATACACACGGCCTCGTACACACTCACACACGCTCCGGCGCGCACACGCGGCGCGCAGGCCGGAGGGAGGAGGCTCGGCGCGGCTCAGCGGCGGCGGCAGCGTGCTCCGCGGGCGGGCGGGAGGGCTGGCGGGCGGCCCCCGCTCCCCGGCTCCGCGGCTCGGTGCAGCCCGCACGGCCCCCGCCCTCGGACCCGCCCCCGGGGGTCGCCCGGCCCCATGCCCAGCGGCGGCGGCGGAGCAGCACGCGGCCGCGGGCGGCTCTGAGGAGCCCGGAGGGAACCGGCTACGAGGGGACCATGTACCGGGACCCGGAGGCGGCCAGCCCAGGTAAGCGCGGCACCGGCGGGCTGGGGCGCCCCGCACTGGCGGGCAGGACGGCGGCAGCGCCGGACGCCGTCTCGGAGCCCCAGCCTGGGGCTGCTGTCCGCCCAGAGCCGCACGGGCTCCCCCCGGGTCATCCCAGCCCCGGGGGCGCGGGCTCCAGTGGCAGCGGCTGGGGACCCCGGTCCCCCGCAGTCCGACCACTGCCGGGCTGGATGTCCGGGGCCGGCTTCGCAGTGTCCCCCACAAGGACCTCCCCCCCCACCCCCCAGCAACCCAAGGACAACGTGTGTGGCGGAGCGAGGAGCCGCTGCCCCCGTGGGGAGCCGGGCAGTGCCCTCAGAGGCACCCGCGGCTCCCCAGCACCGGTGCCCCGGGGGGTGCCAGCGCTGGTGGACCCCAGGGCGAGGATCCTGGCAGCTCTTGGCCAAGGTTGTAGGCACAGGGGAGCGAAGTGGCATCGCGGTGCCAACTGTGAATTGAGAGGATGCCAGGGGGCAAGTAGGAATCTGGTGCAGCCGGGCAGGGAGGCTCTGGGGGGTGGGGAACCGCAGGGGTGTTGATGGGGAGATGGGGGTGCCTGAAAGGAAAGAGAGCAGGGGCTCATGAGAATGGGGGTGCCAGGAGAATGTTCTCCTAGGCTTGGGGAGGGGGAAGCAAACAACCCCAAACTCTCTCCCGTCCTGGGGGAAGGGCCGAACTCCTTTGCTTTCTGCTTCACTCGCCAGGGGGAGTGGCCTGGGAGCCCACTGTCTGCTTGGTATCCTCGAAGCCAAAGCTGAGGAATCTTCCCCGTCTTCCTCGGAAATTGCTCTGCCATTTCCTCCTTGGCTCCTGATGCCTCCTCATCCAGTGCCCACCTGTAGGCAGGTCCCCTGCAGCTCCTGCCCCGGGCTCCATCCCCGCTCCCCCATGGGGTGCTCCACCCAGACCCAGCACCCCACTCTGCCAGTTCTGGCGTCAGGGTCTCTGTTTCTGGGCTTCTCTCTGATGCTAAAAACACCATTCCCCAGCCCAGGATGTGCTCCCAAATGAAGAGCCTCCAGGCTCCCTACTGCCAGCCTCCTGGGGGCGGGGGTGCCGTGGGGAAGGAACAGCTCTGAGACCCTGCACAGAAGGCCCCTGAAGGCAGTCCAGTGGATGCTGGCTTTGCCCACTCTTGCCCCAGCCCCCTCATTTGCTCTTTCCCCTCTAGGGGCAGCCTCAGCCTGTCCCTGCCTCCTGAGGAATCGGCTTCCACCCCCCCATCAGTTCTTTTCAGCCCAGTCGATATTGAGGATGACCTACTGGGCGCCAGACTTTGCCCTCACTCAGCACTTGGGTATGAGGGTGAGAGAGTCAGTCTCCTTCCCTGGAACCTTGCGCCCTTCTCTGAATGTCCTCTAGGTGAGGGCTGAAGGGGCATTGTCTGTGGAGAGTCCTCCCCTCATCTGTCTGGACCCAGGTCACCTACCCTGGCATCTTCCTCCAAGAGGCCGCCAGCTTCCAGCATATGGCCCATGGCAGGGGCATTCTCTTGCTCAGCTCACCTTCTCAGAAGCCAGTAGCTTAGTTCAGAAGCCAGCTCTGGGGCATGAGAATGGAAGGTGGGGAAGCAGTAAGGACACTCCCTGTGCCCTGCCCCACCAGGCTAGCAGCCTCCCCTCTGTCCTGTTAGGCCGCTGACCTGGGGGCCGTGCCCTCGTCCCCTCTTCCTTCCTCCTCTTCCCTCCCACACCTTGGCACCATGACATCACCACTCCTCCAAACACCTCTGCCCTCACCACGGAGGCCAACTTGACATGCTTGGCATCTTCTGGGCAAAGGGTCTGGAATCCAGTGCCATCCCTGGCATGCTGGCAGCCCCTAACTCTTCTTTCACCCCTCCTTGAATGGGCCTCCCTGGCTGCGGTTAGGACCTGTCTTGCCCACCCCATTCGCAGCTGCAGGACCCACTAGTGCCTGTGGTGGGACAGCTGGGACTGGGGAGAGGGGCTGGCCCGAGGCTGACTCCTCTCCGGTGTGGGCACTGGGCTGGGTGGTGTCAGACGTAGCTGGAGAGGGCAGAGTCTGCCTTTGAGCCTAGTCCTCTGGGGTCCTTGAGGGGTCAGAGACTTCATTCTGGCCTCTGCCCTCTGGCATCCCTGCCCACCTTCGTAGGCCTTATAGTTCCAGGTCAGATTTCCCTTCCCCTCCAAGGCTCCCCAGACTCAGCTCCCCCAGCCAGGACTCTGTGTCCCCCATTTCTGTCCCCACATCTCCCCTTGACTGGCACAAGCTGGGACTGAGATATGCAAATTGATTTCTGTGTAACTCAGGCTGCCCCTCCCTCCGCTCTGGTCCCCCAGGGGCCGGTACTTTCTATATCCTGATCCTCTCATCCCACACTCAGGAACACCTGCGGCCCAATCCTTTAAAAAAAAAATCTGTCCTCTTCTGCTCCCCTTTGCCCCACGCTGGTCCCAGAGGATCCCTGTGGTCCTCCCTCCCTCATCCCCCTTACTGTGCAGGCCCCCACAGGGCTCAGCTCCTGCTGAGACCTTACCTGGCAGGTACAGTTCCCTCCCTACTTGGGCCCCAGGCCCCCAGGCCCTTGGCTCCCTGATCTATTATGGATGAAGAAAGGGACTGTGGGAAATCATCGGAGTCCAGTGAAGAACCCAGACCAGCCCCCACCTACGCACACCCATGGGCTCCAGCTCCACACTCGGCCCAGCCTCCTGAGGCCATACCTGCAGACTCCCTTCTGCCCCCTCCTAGACTTCAGGGCCTCTCCCTGCCCTTGACCTTCACCCTGTGGTTCATCATGAAGTCCCTGTGTCTATGGGACTGCTGTCCCCCAGGCCAGGCAGGCCCCAGCAGGCCTGCAGGGGTCAGCGTTGCAGTGGGCAGGCAGGATGGCGGCAGGAAAAGAGAGAGAGAGGGGAGAGGTGACCTTGCAGAGAGCTGGTGAGCAAGGCCAGAGAGGGAACCACTGGGACAGAGGGTAGGTCCTCAGGACTGCCTCCCTTGCCCCCCAGCCCTCTGGGAGCTTTTCCCCTGGGGGGTAGCAGTGCTTGAAGCCTTCTTTTGTCCCACCTGTTAGTGGGCTCTGTCCTCTACAGACACTCTACCAGGCAGGTCATGCCTTGGGGGCATGCAGGGCAGGAGGCCTTGGCACAGCAGGCCTCCTCTCTCAAGGCGGAAGGATTGTTGAGATGGTCCCGGCCAACTCTCCATTCACAGGGCGCATGTTAGGGGCAGAGGCTGATGGTGGGTTGGGCAGGTGCAGAAGTTAGGGGTGTGGCTGAAAGGGCAGATCAAGGGTGTGCCCTGAAGACCACTTGGGTTAGAGGCCAGGGCTGGAGCGTGGGAAGGTCCAAGGAGGCCTGACTGTGTCCACCCATTTCACCAACAACCTCTCTCCTCCCACTTACCTCCCCGGAGCCTGCTCCATCGGCACATGCCCGGGCCTCCCTGGCCAGCATCCTGGGCTTAGGTCAGGGTCCGGACTGAAGAACGAATGATCTCCTCACAGGCCAGGACGCAGTGGGAGACCTGAGGCCGGGCAAGTCTAAAACCCAGAGGGGGCGAGGATGGTTTCTACTGGGCATGGGCCAGGGCAGCCAGTGCCCCCACGCTTTTGTGTTACCATGGAGACAGGCCCCTTCTTGGCCCTGGTTCACACTGTTCTGTGGCCTTGCAGGGACAGCTTGATCGACAAGCTGGCTGCTTGAGGCCTGGGGGGATGGTGGGAGGGAGATAGTCCCAAAGTCCCTCCTTGTAGTGGCAAGGGGGTTAGAGCAGGCCAGATTGAAGTGGGAGCATACAGGTCAGCAGGTGACAGGTGAGGGGACAACTGAAAGGTAGGGCAATAGGTGGGTGCCCAGTGAACAAAGACAGTCCCTGGGCAGCTGGGTTCTGCCCCTGGCTGACCCTAAGCTCAGGCCTAGGGGCATTGAGGGCAACATGGAGTGCCAGTGGGGCTGTCCCCTTGTCACCCCCTCTAGTCTGGCCATTGCGGGATGTTGTGTGGGACAGGCAGAGGAGCTGTATATGGTTCCCTGCCCCTCCTGAATCCCCCTATTCCACTCCCCACCCACCGCCTATTCTCTCAGGGACTTTGACTCCTTAATGAATCTGATGGACCGTTTTCAATAACTGCTTCCCCCAGGGGAGCGAGGCCAAGAACAGCAGGGAGAGGAGCTGGGAGGGGCCCCGTGGGGGTGGGAGGCCCAATCCTGAGCCAATGACCCCTGGCTGGAGAATGAGTTGGCTTCATGGCCCCTCAGAGCACTGTGGCATCCGGGGTGGGCATAGGCAGCTCTGCATGGAGCTGGTCCTCTTCTTCACGGACAGTGCCTGGCAGGTGGCATATGTGGCCGAGAGGTCAACTTTCTCTTGTCGGGGCAGTCACTGGTCTGGCCAGGTGCCGGCGCCAGCCTGTGCCAGGCCCAGCCCGGGTGCCTGCCTGCCTGCCTTGCCAGGGAACCCCAGCTGGTGATGCCAGGCAAATTCTGCCAGTTCCATGGGCATGGAGGTCCCTGACCTCCCAGGCAGCAGGGCAGCCCCTGCTGGGCCCTGTCCAACTAGTATCTGGAGGGCAGGGCTTTGGTCTCACCCAACACAATTCCCCAAGGGCTAGAACAGAGTTGGCAGACAGAATGGGACCTGTGGAAGGGGCTGGACTGTGCCCAGAACTTGCGCCTGGAATTCCAGGTCCAGTTGGTTGGAAGGTGGGCTGGCACATTCGGCCTGCTCTGGGGATCTCTGCAGCCTCCACCTGGAAGGACCCCTTGGAAGAGAGTGAACCAGGAGCTGACTGGTGTTGTGAGCTGCAACCCCTGCAAAGCTGCATGTTTGGGGAGTTGGTATCTTCATGAGATTGAGCCCACGGGTGGAAGGGGAGGGCGGAGCAGGGGGGAAGAAGTGCTGTCTGTGTACCTAGTGCGTGTGCGGGCGGCAGCTGGATGGCCGTAATATCTGCGCTCATCTGAGTGCCAGGACCTCTGTAAACAGCAGCTAATGAGTGTATTTGTAGCGAAGTGGGTTGAGGAGCGTGGGGAGCTGTGACAGAAAGCTTTAGGGGAGGGCTCCTCCACTGCCCTGTACCTGGCCAGGCAGGGCCTGTGTGCCAGGGACCCTATCTACCCCCTGCCACACCCTCCCACCTGCCGGCATGGCCATGGAGGCCTCGTCTGCTGGGAGCAGGGCCTTACCTGGCTGTATGGCATGCATGGGTATGGACAGGGGTGTTCATGGGAGCTTCCATGTGTACAGATACAAGCGTTTCCATGATGGTGTGGGTCTGTTAGCATGTGTGTGTATGTCTGGGTCAAACTGAGCTTGCCTGTGTGTTTGTGACTAGGTCCGGTTCTGTGCATGTGTGTATGCATTGCTTCCCCAGGCCCTAAGAGGAGGGCTGCCCGTCATCCCTCTAGCGATCCTGATAGTGACAAACCCTGATAGTGACCCTGATAGTGACAAAACCAAAGATGCTGGTAAAGCAGGCATGTACTGTTGGCCCTGCTCCTTCAGTGCCCTTCCTGGAGTGCAGGAGGCTGGGGGCTTCCCTGGCTGACCGAGGGAGAAAGCGGCATGACTGTTTTGCCCATTAGAGGAGACAGGAGGGAGAGGTCTGAGCTCTAGCCCCAGCAGGCTCCCATAGTTGCTGCTTGCATCAGAGATTGGGGGAGAACCTGGAGCCTAGAGAGCCCTCTGGTTCTAGAGCCCCCCAGGAGCCCCAGGAATGAGAGAGGAACAGTGCCTACCTGTCAGTCCTAGCTGGTTGGTAGAGCATGCACCCTGCCCCCAGCCAGGGTAGGGTGGCATGAGGGATGGGAGGCGGAAGGGGTGCCTGCGTGAGGCTCTGCACGAGGGGAGCGGAGGAGAGAGCGTGTGGCTAATGTGTCCAATTAAATTACTTCAAATCCTGCCGCGGCAGCTGCTCTCGGCGGGACCCTGGGTACAAATTGGATCCGTCTCATTACCATGGGGTGGTGTCAGCGGGGCCAGAGAGCGGCGGCCAGCATGGCCGGCACACAGCAGGCCCTCCCCTGCTCTGCCCAGCCTGGGTCCGGAGCGGCCCCCTCAAACATTTGCTTGCTTCAGCACCCCTCAAGGGAAGTGCCCCAGGTCCAGATACTGGGGCTCCCTGCATACCTCCTTGCCATCCCTGACCCCCATCCCTGGCAGCCAAGGTACCCTTGGAAACATTTTCTCCAGGAATGGGATTTTGTGATTTGCAGAGGAACCAGCTTAAGGAATCCCCTCTCAGGTCACCAGACACATCCAGTGTCCTCCCCGATAATAAAAATAACATGATAATAGCAAGCCTTGTGGAGTGCTCAGTATGGGCCGAGCCCTTTACACATGTGCCTCCAGGGCTGGCTTGCTTGAGTTAGGGCTCTGGCGTCAAACAGCTGTTGATTTGAATCCCCGGCAGAGACACTTGCTGCTGTGTCTCTGGAGCAGCCCACCTCTCTGGCCTTGGGTTTCTTCTTCTGTTAAATGGGTATGATGATGGTCCTTACCGCCCAGGTGGTTGGAGGATGAGGTGAGATAAGGCAGGAAAAGTATTTCGCAGAAAGCCAGCCCATAATAAACACTGAGCCAGTGGCAGCTGTTCTCACCTGTACCAAACAATTGATGTGTGGGATGAGGGTTCTGGATCCCAAGGAGGACACGCCTGCCACCTCCTTGGTGGGGGGAGTTGGGGAGGGCTTCATGGGGGCAGTGTCAGTTAAGTTACCATCAGAATAGAAGAGACATGTTGTGTGCTCACTATGTGCCAGGTGCTGTTCTAAGCATATAATATGCGTTAGCCCCTCCATCCTCAGAGCTACCTTGGGAAGTGCAAACTTGCAGTTAGAAGTAGGTCTGGGATTCCAGCCGCTCTGCCAGACGTAAAGGCATGAGCTTCAGCTGCAGGGCCTTGTGTCCTGAAGGAAGCATAAGAGCTTGCCATGTGAGCGAGCGAGGTGAGGCAGTCAGTGAGGTGGGGACAGCACATGGAATGGCTCAGAGGTTCAAGGGGTCTTGGCCAGCTGAGGCAGCAGTGAGTGCTTGAGCATGATCAGAAGGGAGGCCTTTGGGGCACAGTAGCAGGAAGTGAGGCTTGGGAAGGTAGATTGGGCTAGATTAAGAAGGGGGTGGCATTTTGAAATAGGAAAACTGAAATTCTTTTAAAAAGTAAGGCATGGAGAGCCATGGATGGCTTTTGAGCAGATCTCTGTAAAGAACTTTGACAACGTGGTAGTATGGAGGGTGGGGAAGTCAGGAGGCAGGCGGGTAGATGGAGCTAGAGTCTCGGACATTAACATATCTGCCCCTACCTCTGCCAGGAAATCTGTAGTGTCCAGCTGGCCTAGGCCCCTGCCCTTGGAAAGCTTGTGGTGGATTATGGCAGTAAGGAGGT
Organism: Ateles fusciceps; assembly: GCA_036589455.1. Lineage (NCBI taxonomy): Eukaryota > Metazoa > Chordata > Mammalia > Primates > Atelidae > Ateles > Ateles fusciceps. Next base: position 22,601,205 of record JAZHEH010000681.1, on the reverse strand, counting down.
AGCGGGTACAGGTAGGCATGAATGAACACCCTGAGGGGGCTTCCCAGGTGCCTGGGGTCTCATAGAAAGCCTCACGGTGAGGGATATAGAGCCCAGGGCCCTGTGGACACAGTTAGTCCTCTTGAGGATTTGTTCTGTGCCCACATAACCCCCAGGCATCAGGGCCAGGCCCGGGAGGGGCCACTTGGCTCCTGTTCCAGCTGCCAGGCCTGAGCTCCAGAGCCCCACCAAAGCCAACCTGTCTCCATGGCAACTAGGCAGGCCACCCCCCTTTCCATGCCCACGGCCCCTGGCACAGGGGCCCATTCACAGCAAGGCCTGGATATGTCTCCCACTTTCCTTGGGGGTCGTCCCAAGGCAGATGCCCTCACACAGAGGCGCTGGCAGCTCACACATATGTTGGCATTTGGGTGCATGTGGACACATGATGTGTGTGTGTGTGTGTCCTGCAGCAGGAAGCAGGGAGGCGGGGATCGTCTGTGTTGCCTACCCACCTTAGCTGGAGATTTGTTCCTACTGAGTGGGGGTCATATAGGTGCCAAGGGCCCTGATGGCAGGATGAACTGTGGGCTCCTGCCTTGGAGATAGACGTGAGAAAGCCAGCCCAGAGAAGGGGCAGCTAGGAGAAATGGAAGGTCAGGGAAAGCCGCAAGGGAGAGGTTCCCAGCCGTGCCTGGTGGGTCCACAGACCACTTTGTTCTTCCCATTCATCATGTCATGTCATCTTCACAGCAGTCTTGCAAGGGAGATATCCAATTCACTGTGGTGCAGATGAGGAAACGAAGACTCAGAGAGGTTGAGTGTCTTGCCCAGGTCACTCGGTAGAGCAGGAATAAGATTGCAAGTCGGCCTCACTCTCAAAGCCTAGGTCTTAACCACTGGGCTACGTTGCCTGGTGCCTCCTTATCCTACTAGGCTCCAAGCCAGCCCGTCTCTCAGCCCGTCTCTCAGAATGGAGCACTACGAGTTGGTACTGGCTGCAGAGGTGGACTCAAAGGGTGTCCCAGTGCCTCTTCTAATGCAAGGGTATCCCCTAAAGCCTTTGTTTTTCCTGGAGTGGAGGGGAGTCTTCTTCCCACCCTGTCTCCATTCTCTCTACTGGCAAAGTGGAGGGATCCTCTCACTCCTGGGGGAGGCTCTCAGGAAAAGGGGAAGAACCCCTCTCTCCCTGCTTGGCACCTGCCAGGCCTGGAAGAGCCTGATGAATTGTCTGTGTGCCCCCCCCCCCAACCTCATTCCTCCCTCTCCAGCCCCCGCCTGGTTGGGGAGGTGCGAAGGGAGTGATTTCACAGCCTGTCAGCTGAGGCCTAAAAATACCCAGAACTCTAAGATGCTTGGGCAGGGGGAGGAGAGAGCAGGGACCAGGGATAGGGTGGTGAGGGGTGCAATGGTAACTCGGGCAGAGGAGTCTAGGTGGCACCACAGTTTTGCCTGGAAATAATGGGAGACCCTCTGTCCCCAGGGTCCTCATCTGACCCCATATCTGGCAATGACAGAGGGGGCCAGTGTCTCGAGGGTCTTGAGAGCTCAGCTCTTGCACTCAGACCTAAGGAAGGGCTTAGTCTCAGATGGGAACCGTTGTGGACCCCAGGCCCCCGGAGCCTCCAGTTGATGCCTCTCTCTCCCTCTCCACCCCCAGGTTGGCTGGCATCTTTGGGCCGTGGGAGCCAGGCTGTGCCTGAGTCTGCTTCCTTCCTGGAGAAGGTGCCCGCTTCTGTTAGGGGAGAGGCGTGAGGAAGGCAGGGTGGATGGGGGTGCCGGCAGGTGCGGGATGTGACGTGCCAGCCACCCAGGCACTAGAAGGAAGCAGAGGAGAAGGGGGTGTGGTGGCCCACGTCACTGCCACATGGCTGTGCGCTAAAGCATGGCACATGGCCCCCACGAGTCAACCAGTGCCCAGAGACGGGAACACTTTGTGCGTGTGTGTGTGTGTGTGTGTGTGTGCGAGCATGGACCTGCTAGAGTCAACTTGTTCTGGTGCTGGGATGCTTATGGACATATGTGACCAGCCTGGCTACTTCAGGTAGAAATTGGGTGATGGCACAGGAGTGGGTGTGGGAGTGTGAGCAAACACACGTCACTTCATGCAGACACATGACCATGTGTGTGCTTCCCATGTGGAAACATGATGGCACATGTGTCTGTGCAGAGGCACATGGGCACACATCTCTGGGGCACCAGGCAGGGGCTGAGAGGGTCCTTAGGGAAAGAATGCAGAGTGGTAGCCAGGGAATGGGGGCTCCAGATCAAAAGTAAGGAGGTTCAAATCCCAGGTCTGCCATGCACTGACTTGCTTTGTGGCCTTGGGCAACTGACTTAACCTTTCAGTGCTTCATTTCCCCACCTGTAAAACGGAGAGAATAATAGCACCATGGAGCTGTTGGGAAAATTCGATGAGTTAATATCTATAAACCAGCTAGAACTGTGCCTGTCACAGAGTTAGTACCATGTACATTGTAGTTCTTCTTATCTGGTCCTACCCTTTGATGGCACAGGTGGGAACAGGAAAGCCCAGAGAGGGAAAATGACCTGAGCGAAGTCACACAGTAAGTTAGTGGCAGAACCGAGACTAAAAATCAGACTCTAACGCCTTAAGACTGGGCTTGTTCGAGTCTCAGACCTCATGGATTGCAGTCCTACTAGAGTTTGGCGCTTAGATTGTGCCAGGGCTGTTCTGGAACCTTGGGGGACTCAGGGACCTGCACATCTTCAGATAATGTTGGGAGGGCTTCAGGGAAGTGGCCTCAAAATGACCAGCTGCATGAGTCAGAACCATGGCACTGGCTAGCTGTGTGGACTTGGCCAGGTCACCTAGCTCTCCTGAGTCTCAGTCTTTTCCCTATAAAGGAGTAATAGTGATACATACTTTATAGGGTTGTTGGGATCAAATGAGATCCTGCATGGAATGTCTGGCATACCATACCTAGTAAGTGCTCAATAATGTTTGTTACAATTATAACCCTTGCAGAACCCTCTCGCCTTGTGCTCCAAAAATGTGATTTCCTTTGGTTCCCTTTAGCCCCTGGCCACCCTCACTCCCTTCTGCCTGCCACCCCACACTCCAGAGGGCTTTGATCAGGACTGACTTGCTGGCAGCCATGACTTGTCTTTATTTCCTGTTGTTGCCCTTTGCCCAGAAGAGAACAGGACCGGACCCACCAGTAGGACTTAGCCCCTGAGCCCTCTGCAACTCGCCTCATCACTCATTTGACCTTGGACAAGCACCGTTTCCTCTCTGGGCCTTGATCCCCCCCTCTGAAAAGTGGAGAGGCTGCACTCCACAGCCCCAGAAGCTCCTGGTTGTGTTGCTGTGTGACCCAAGAGGGCCCCTGGCTCAGCCTACTGGAGGGGGTGGCATGTTGGCAGGGAGGGAGGTCAGCTGGCTGCCCCGGGTGAGTGGAGCATCCGGGGCCTGAGCTGGCTGGTGGCCTGCCATCATGCCCGCCCGCACCTGTGGCTGCGTAGGAGGGTGTGCAGGCCCGGCTGGCTGGGCACTGACATTGGGGGAGGCTCAAGGACAATGACGTAGATAAAGCCCTTCTTGGGGCCGTGGGAGCTGCCACTCCAAGCTGTCCTCCCCGCTCTCCTCCCCCTTCTCCCTGGGGTTCTCCTTCAGCAATTCCTCCTTCCTCCCTGTCCTTCCTCTCTCCTTCCCCTTCCTGGAGTCTCCCAGATCTCTCTCTCTGCCTCTGCCCCTTCTGTAATCTTGACCATTTTCTGGGCCATCTTCTCACTTCCTCTCACTCCATAGAGGGGAGATTCCTACCCCTTCTGGTCTCTATGGTTCCTGAGCTTCCTCCTGTCTTCCTTTGATGTGTCCCCATTTTTCTGGCTCCTCCTGGCTCCCTCTGCAGCCCCAAAGCCCAGGTCTCTCTCACTTACTCTGCATGGGCATGTCCAGGCTTCTTCTAGCTTTTTGTCCCCTTGCTCTCTCCCACTTCAGAGTCCCGTGCCTCCCAGGCATCCCTGCCTCCCTCTTCCAGTTCTGTGGAGCTATTTGCTTCTCCACCAGCATCCCCTACCCTGACAGGACCCCGACCCAGGCAGTTTCTATGGCTGGAGCTGCTACCCAGCACCTCCACAACCCCCCTGCCCTCTGTGAGTTGAGAAAGGGGTCAGTCCACGGCCCAGGGACTGGCAGCCCAGCCTCCTAATTAGCAGGAGGTAATTGCCTGGAAAAAGAAATTTCATTTAGAATGAGACTCCAAGACTCCAAGTTAAAGCTGAGCCAGCTGATGGACCCCGGGGAGGAGGAGTGGGGAAGCAGCCCAGGTCAGGGCCTCAGGAAGCCCCTCAGGAGATGAAAGCCCCTAGGACTCCCTGCCTGGCTTGTCCTCAGCACCCCAGCCTTATGCAGGTGGGAAGAGTGCACTGGACTGGGTGTCCCACCGTCTTCACCTGAGTTCTGGTTCCACTGCTCACTATGTGACTTGGGGCAAGCCATTTATTCCTTTGAGCCATAGTTTTCTCTCCTATAAAATCAGAACAGGGCCATCCCTGCCTACTTCACCCCTCAGGATCATGAGGGTCAATTCAGACAGTGGCTCTGAAAGCACTTAGCAAGCTGTAAAGTGCTACAGAGTGTAAGGCATTACTCTTCCTCCACATGGTTCTCAGCCAAGAGGAGAGGATCGTGTGGGGCTGGAGTGGTCTTGGAGGAACCTGAGGGATAGTGTGGCCTCCCAGAACATGGAAGGGTGATGAGGTAGATCCAGCTGAATGGCAAGAGTAAGGGCAGATGGATGCACTCTCCCATGCCCGTATCAGCACTCCCTGACTGCACCAGCCTGAGTGGTCACCTCCCCTTTCCTGATCCTCGCTTTCCTCATCTGTAGGAGGCTGAGCATGATGCTCCCTCCTGGGGAGGGAGGGTGGCTGGAAAGCTAAATGAGATCATGTTTGCAGAGCTCTTAGCACAGTACTTGGCATACAGTAAGTGCTCAATAAATGATACATACCAGCTATGTCTACTGTAATTAAAGGCTATTATCTTGACTCTCTTGAGTCCAGAAAAGCTGTGGCTTTGGGTGCTGTCTTCAGGTGCTATTATTTGTTTTGCTTTTTGTTTTGGGAAGAAGGAGACTCTCTACAACCCAGTAAGGTTCATATCAAGCAGTCCCTAGAAACACCAAGCAGATCTGCCTCTGAAAGAGCCCCATCTGTAGGGTGGGGGAACAGGAGTGGGCCACAGTTAGAATGAGGCATTCTCCTGCAACCCCTCATTTTTTCCTGGGGTGTGGGCAGTGTGAGCAAGGTTCTTGTTTGGGAAGGGGTGAGGTGTAGGACCTCTGCCCTGGGGAGGCCTTTGTGTTCATCTTGGCGGAACTGACCCTGCCCTGGAGGGAAGGTTGGTATTTGTTTAAACAAGATTTCCCTATCCACCTTGGAGGAAGGAGCAGGAAGTTTTGCCTGCCCAGGCCTGGCCATCTGGGTTGAGCCTGCGCTGTGACCTAGGCAGCCCCAAGGCGGCCAGGACTCAGTCGGACAGGCTGGAGTGTGCGGGTATCGGGTAACGCCACAAGCTCTGAGTGCCAGATTGCCCCGGGAACTGTGAGGGGGGCGGCGGGGGCCGGAGGACCGTCTGGCACTGTTTCCCCAACGGCCCAAGCCGCCGCTGGGGACCGTCTGTGCGCCTGCCGGGATGCAGTGCCCGCGCCAGCCGCCAGGAGGCAGTGCGGCAGGCCCCCGGGAGGGAATGGGGCGTGGTATTTACCACGTTCGCGGGGCGGTTCTCTTGTCCCGAATCAGGACTGGGGTCCTCAGCATCCGAGGACCTAACTCGGGGAAAGGGGGGTCTTGTGAGGTCGCTGGTTGCTGTCATAGCTTCAGCTGAGGGTTGATCAGGGAGGCGTTGGCTGAGGAAGGCGGAATTACTATGCGTGGTCTCTCGGATCCTGCTCGCTGGGAGCCGTGCAAAGGGCGGCCTGGAAGAGGGCGCAGCCCCAGGACTGAGTTCTGTTTCAGCACCAAGGACAAGAGCCGCGTGGCTGACAGCAGTTTCAGCACCGTGGACAGCTCTCGGGGGCGGGGTGTTCGATGGCTCCATCCTAATATTTGCTGTGTAAATGATACCCCGAATATGATAGGACTACACCTCGTAGAGGGAATCTCAGACCCTGCATTCCAGCCAGGAGGCTTAGGACCAGAGAGTTGAGTGAGTAGTCTAAGATCACACAACTGAGGATTCAGATCCGCAGTGTTCTCTCTTCGTCCGTCTCTCCCGCCCCTAAGATTCTCACTAATTATCTCTGTCCTGAAACCTCTCTGAGAGCTTCACATTATGTTGCATCCGAAGAGCCCTTGAGCTAGCAAAGATTAAGTGCACTCCCCCTCCCCAGCCATAAGACCTGGCCATGTATTTGAATCCAAGGATGGAAGGTTTCTAGCCCTGGTGGCCTTCACAGCTCCAAGCCTCAGGTGGGAGGGCATTCGGGCAGGTGACCCCTGAGGAAGCCTATGACTTGGGGAGATAAAGTTGAGTCATCAGCATGAGGAGCCCTTAAGTGCTCTGAGATCCTCAAATGAAACATAGCATACCGTTCCAACCCAAGCTTCTTTGCAGCGTGTATTATTAATAACAATAAGATGCTGATTTAGGCCAAGGCACAACAATGCATTATTCATAGGAGTAACTAGTGGTCAAGGCCCACACTTAATCATTACACATCCCTGATCCTGCCTCTGCTCCGCATTCCTGGCGAAGAGGCCCCCACCCCATCTGCGCCCCTCCTTTCTTGGGTTCCTGCTGCTCTGATAGACGTGATCATTTTCACAGCTGCTCAGGTGACTCATCAGCTTTGGGATCAAGGTGGGTGGGGAGGGTGTCAGGTTCCGAGCTAACTCCTGGCTAGCCACTCTTCAGCCTGGGTTCCCAGCTCAGACCTTGTACCTCGCCTTTTCCATCCTGGATGGCTTTGGCCCTGATGACTTCTGGGCTCAGCAGCTCTCAGGAATCTACAGATGGCCAGTCTCCCCCTTCCCCCTCTTTTGAGGCTGAATACTGAAGCCAGATGCACCAGGCCTCCCTAGGCCAGGAATTGTGGGAGGTAGGGGTGGCCGTGATGAGGTGAGGTGAGGAGGTCACTGAGCAAAAGTTACCATCACCTCCATTAAATTCAATAATGCATGTGAAACCCTCGGTAAACTGTGGAGCACTTTATAAACTGCTCTGCACTGTACAAATGTGAGCCATTATTACCAAGGCCATGCTCTCTGCTGGAAGAGAGAGCAGAGGTAGGGAAGGGAAGGCATGGACAAAGTCCTTATAGCTCACCAGGCCTCATTCTCTGATGAGGAGTAGGAGTGCTTGCGGATCCTGACATGTCCCCATCCAATTTCTTGCTGGAACGGCTGCTGGCCCATCCAGATAATCCTTCATTTGCTGTTTACTCACTTGGCATCTCCTCTGAATTCTAAACCGTCTGCATCTAGTCGGCCTCTGCGGCCCCTGCCAGCGCACTCTCCCTAGCTCACTCACACTATCTGTTTTTATTACAGCCAAGGTTGAGGAAGCTTACTCGGCCTAAGCCCCTATTTTCAGCTACTTGTAACTTTCCAAAACAATTCCCCTCGGGCTTCCTCTTTTGCTAGCCTAGTTTCTGCCCTGGGTGAAGCCCGAGGGGTTGTGGGCACCTCCACGGCTTTCCTAAGGACACTCAGAGAATGTCCGGAGGACATGGGATGGGGACAGTTCCAAGGGGCAGCTTTCCTGGGAAATAAGTGCTGGGCATTCTCCCCCTCCTTCTTTTTCCTTCTCACCTATCTAAATTTATTTTTCCTCTTGCAAGAGAAGAGCTGGCCCTGTTCTCAAGGTGGGTGTCCTGAAAGGGGGAGTTTTACAGTGGAAGAGGTCAGGAAATTCTGCAAGACGGCAAAACCTGGAACTTTGCCTGGCTGTCTGGGGTGCAGGATTTAGCTCACTGTCTTTCTGTTCCTTTCTCCCCCAACTCTGCCTCTTTCAGGCTTTCTTGTGTATGTTGGGTTGAGGGGGAGGGAGGGAACCAGGATAGGCACCAAAAATGTCCCCCTTCCCATGCCCGGATCACCCTGGAGCTGGTAAGTTCTGCCCACTTGTAAATGCCTCCCATCTCTCCCATTTCCATCTGCTCAGCATGCGCATAGAGGGTGCTTCCTATGGAAACCTGTGACTCCAGCTTTCACTGTTTCCCACCTTGAACGTCATCGGGAGCCACCAAAAGATGGGGGTGGGGAAGTGCTGGGGCTTGACGTGTACTGCAGAATCAGGTGGGGAGGAGGCAGGCTCAGGATGGGGACGTGCTGGCAGATGTAGCCCCAACCACCCCCAGCAGCACTCTGATTTATCTCCGGAATAGTGGTTGCACCCTGATCAGTACCAGAGACAGAGCCCTGAGCAAGTCCTTGGAACACCCCATCGTCCTCCTCTTCCCACTTCTAGACTGTCCAGCACCAGACACCCAACCCCCAACCTGTCCTGGGACCCTGAGGCCAACTGAGCATCTATGTATTGAGGGTGCTTCCCTGAGGCACCCTCAATACCTGGCCAGTGGAGAGGGGGAAGGAGTGCCAGGAAAGGTATGTGTGTCAGAGGCATCTCTGAAATACCTAGGGTAAATTGGGCATGGCTCTACCTGGTAAAATTCTTGGGAGAGTGGGAGCCCTTTCCCTGATGGCTGTTTGTGTCCACTCAGGTTCTCTCTTTTTGTCTCTCTATTCTCAGACTATCTTATTTCAAGGCATGGCTCCCCCAGGGTGGAACAAGAGTAACAGCCACAGGGTTTGAGGTCTTAGAGACCTTCAGTCCAGTCCTGGCTTTACGTCTCTTCTGCTGTGTGTTCCCGGGCAAGCATTTAGCCCTCCTGAACCTCAGTTTCCTTCTTTGTAAATGGGCATATTTACCCTGGGTGCTGAGGTCTGCGGACATGATTCAATGCCAAGCATACATTAGTTACTGTGGTGAAAGACACTTGGAAAGGAGAGCAGTGGCCTGGGACCTGTGGATGCCTGTAAGAGCCTGTGGAGCAGAAGCAGTCTAGGTTGGGAGGGCTTGGGGGTGATGGGACAACTCTGGAAGGGCTGGATATGGGGAGTGTGCATGTCACCATCTGAGAGTGTGAGCACACATGAATTCCGGGGGAAAGAGCCTATAAGCCCAGCAGCTGTACCATGACCTAGGCTGAAGGCTATGGGAGACCCTGAGCAATTGGGAGACAGGATATTACACTGCTGGCCCTGCTTGTGGGGGATCAGGTCTATCCCCAAGAAAAGGGGGTTGACAAATGGATCCATTAAATCAAGTCTGGAGAAGGAAGAGACTGCTGAGTGCCTGTCATTGGGGAGGGCTTCTTGGAGGAGGTGGGCTTATCTGAGACCTTGAATGATTTCTTGAATTTGTTTAGCAATTACTTAACCAGCCTCTCCTGTGTACCAGATTTTGGTCTTCAAAGATAGTGAGCTGGGGTCTCAGTCCTCTGGGTGCTCCCAGTTGGGGAAGGACGTAAAAAGAGCTGGTTATTAACCCAAAATAGTTAATTGTCGTAGTTACTGGGGAGGCAGAAAGGATTGTAGGAGGAGAGACCATCTTTGCCTATTTGGCTTGAAGACAGAGAAGGAAAGGCATTCCAGGAAGAAGGAACAGCCTGGGCAAAGCCTCTTAGGTGTGACAGGGGTTGGCCTCCCTGTGGGAAAGAGGAAAGTGTGGTTAGATTGTACAGTGTAGCACATTATAGAATACTGTCACATTCGTCAGCTCAAAAGGAGGCCACTGTCGCCGGGTAGGAAAGGATGGGCTCAAGCACCTATTATTCTCCATGCATTAGTTTCTTCCCCTGTGAAGTGGAGATAATAATGGTCTGAGGTTGTGGAGATGGTGCATGTAAACTTCCTTGCACAGCATCTGCCACATTGTGTACACTCAACTAATGTTAGCTATTATTGGATGTTGACAACACCCCAGGAGGGGGAGGTCAGGGTTGTAATCATCATTTGAAGGTAAAGTGCTCAGGCCCAGCAGGAGCCTTGCCCTGGGTCACTTAGATGGCCAGGGGCAGGGCTGGGGTGTGAACCCAGGTTATCTGCCTCCAAGGCTACGATATATCCCACTGCTCTGCCTCAGAGGGACAAACAGAATCTGAGTAGACAAGAGACAGCAAATTCATGGGGAGAGAATTCCAGGCTAGAGGCAGTGCGTGAATGCCTAGAGTTCATGAATGGCAGAGCTGGCTGGGCATCTGCTTGTGGCTATGGCTATGGATATGTGTGCACGTGTGTGTGCCCATGTGCTTGGGTGTCTGTGCCACGGTGAGTCTCTGTGGCTCGTGTCTGTGTGCATGTGCCCACTGCCCCTGCAGCTCCCCTCCCACTCCCCCTCTGGGCAGCTGGTGAGCTTGCCCTCAGAAAGCCATTCCCTCTCCTGCAGCTCCCCAGGGCATCCCAGCAGCCAGCAGCCCTGTTTGATTCTGTTCATCCATAAATCATGGCTTGCTGAGGAGATGAGAAGGAGTTGGGAGTCGGGGCTGAGCCTGGTAAGAGACAGGGTTGGGTCGGCAGTTCACACCTGAGGTCCAACCTGGCTTCTGGCTGTCACCCCATTGACCCCATGTCCCATGCCTTAGCCCTCCCTCTTCCATACAACAGGTGCTCACTGATGCTTGATTTGGTCAAGCCCTGCAGGTCCTGGGAGGGGGTCAGGGGGTGCACAGAATTGAGTGAGATGTGACCTCTGACCTCTGCCATCCTGTGGAGAAAACTAGTGTATCCAGTCCAGTATTTCATTCAACACCATCGAGTGCCAACTCCATGCCCCAGATATCTCTAATCCAGGGCATGACATGATAATGCTGTGATAATAGCTAGCATTTAGTGCCTACTTATTCCGTGTCAGGCACTGTGTGAGTGCACTGTACATGCTAATTCCTTTAAACCTCACCGTAGTCCTACGAGACTATACTATTATTAGCCCTCGTTTACAGATGGGGAAACCAAGGCACACAGAGATAGGTCACGTGGCTTGGAAGAATCAGAGCCAGAATTTGAGCCTGAGCAATCTGACTTCAGAGGCCTGGCACTAATCATTACTCTCTAAAAGAAGGATGTAGGCCCAGTATGCTGGGAACTCAGAGGCCAGGAGAAATTAATTCCCGCTGGGCAGACTAAAGGGAGGCTTCCTGGAGGAGGTCTTTTCATCTGCGCCTAAAAAAATCAGGAGTTTGTGAGGCAAAGTCAAGCATGGGGAAAGAACAGAAGGGGTCCCAGTGTGTGTGTGTGTGTGTGTGTGTGTGTGCACATGTGTACACATGCATGTAAAAGAGGGCTCTCAACTCATCACTGTAGCCTCTCCCATCTCCTCTCTTCCATCTTATTTAGGTGACAAATGAGATAACGTATACAAGCATTGAACAATCAACAAATATTTGCTGAGTACCTCCTGCATATCAGACACCAAGCTTGTCATAGAGAATACTGGAGTGAGCAAAGCAGATATAGCCCCTATCCCTGTGGACCTTGTAGTGTGGTGTATAGTAGATGCTTAATAAATAGTAGCATCTATTATTATCCTTGTTCCAGGAGGCCTGGGATTCTTCTTCCTTCATTCTTTCAATAAGCATTTATTGAGCACCTACTATATGCTCCACCATTGGTGCTGGGAACACAGTGGTGAACAGGAGACCAAGCCCTGGCATTGAGATGCTAGAAGGGAAGGCTGTGCATGGGCATCTTGCCCACCCTCAGAGGCAGGCCACATCCTGGGGTACACAGGCCTTACCCTGAGATCTCCTTGTGGGGTGGCATGGCCAGGAGCATAGGCTGTGGCCACAGGACCTGGCAAAGCACATAGGGCTCTGTTAGACCCTTCATCCTGAGCTCTAGTCAGCTGACATGCCTACCACAGGCCTGGATAGAAGGGTAGCATCCTGCCCCAGCTCATACCTCACTCCCAGGACTCCTCAGCATTGAACCCAGTTGGTGTGACTCTGCCTAGCTCCTGGTTCACCCTGCCTCCCGGGTTTCCTGATGTCGCCTGTCTGCCCTTGTCTGTGCTGTGCCTTACCCCCCGGGACCCAGGATGTCTCCTCTGCCCAAGGATAGGTTGTGGCACTCAGCCCTGTCAAAAGGCTGACTAGGGCTGCAATATTTTATTTCCCCCCAATCTTAATATGCTGACGGTAAGGGGACTTGAAACCATGCATGTCATCTGAGGAAGGGTTAGAAGGGCTGGGGCAGCTTTGCCTGGAGAAGACTTGAAGGGGACATGAGAACTGTCGGCAAGGATTTGGAGGCCTGTCATGTGGTAGAGGCAGCCGGCTCATTCCTGGCAGCTCCAGAGGGTAGGCTCAGGACCAGCCGGGAAAGTTCTAGGGAGAGAGATTCAGCTCTGCACAAGGCACAGCAGCCCTCCCTAACAATGCCTGTCCGGAGAGGACCTGCTTTCTGCCTTCTGCTCCCTGCAGAAGCTCCCTGTCACCAACAGGGCTGCCCAAGGGCTTTGTGCATCCCTGGGGCCTAACTCCATGACTTTCAAGGTCCCTTCCAGCTGGAGACACAGTGACTCCATAGGCAGAGAATGGTTCACTCTGGCTGGTAGGCGAGAATACGATGGCACCCCTTGATGGTGATGTCTCCCTTAGGATCTCCTAAGGATGTCGGCATGCTGGCCGAGGACATCATGTCACTTTCATTCACAACATCAATGCAATTTGCAGTGGCAAGTGTTTATTTCACCCTGCCTTCAAGGGCTATCCGAGGGAGGCTGAAGGGTCTGGGGAATATGTGGGGGATGTACCAGCTTCCTGGAAGATGACAACAGCCGCCCACACTGTAGGGGACCCTGGGGCCACTTATCTAGAGGGGTTCAACTTTCCTTAGCAACATAACCCCTTCTTCAAATGGAATTTTCTGCAAAAGCCCACGAGCACAGAAAAAGTGCCACCGTGGCTGAAGAGGGCTTGAGGGATCACAGCCTTATCTGCTCAGCCTCCACTCCCCAGAGCCCCAGAGAGACTCCAGGCAACCCTAGGGGTTCCAAAGAGTACACTTTGAAAAACAACCATGTACCTCTGTAGTTGGTATGATGTCAAAGCAAAGAGTATAGACTCCAAGCCGGACTTCCTGAGTTCAAACCCTGGCTTTAAACTTGGACATGGTATTTGACCCTTCTGTTCCTCAGTTTCCCCATCTGTAAAATGGAGAGAACTCATAATGCTTATCTCTGCTGTTGTTGTGATGTCATTTGGAGCATCTGGAATACCTGGCTTGTCCTCTGATTGGGGAAGGGTTAGGGTCAACTCTTCCACAGATGAAGGCACTGATATCTAAGAGTCGAGTGTCTTGCCTGCCAAACGGCTGGTTAGCAGTTGACTAGGGTTTCAGCCTAGTTCTCCTAAACCCCAAGCCCAGGGCTCATTTTCCCATGCCCACAGAATGCTAATTGCTTAAGATGGGTGTTTTGCTGGGTTTCTGGGGACCTTTCAGAGTGTGTCCCCTAGACTCTGGGATCCACAGGCTTCTGTCCCTAGGGACTCTCTGACCTCCAGCAGAGGTTAAGTATTGTTTTTTGAGAAGGGTCTTGTTTGACAAAAAAGGAGGGAGCTCCAGGAGGGTGACCCTTGGAGAATTCCCCATGGCAAAGAAGTATATCGGGGAGTGGGGAGTGTGGAGAGGTCACCAGGGCAGAGGAGCCTACTTGGAGTGTGGCCATGACCTCCAGCTGCTTCCTACTGTAACTACCAGATCATGAGCTTGTAAAACACCCCTCTGATCCCATCCTGCCCCTGCTCAAAAGCTACCATGGCTCCCATGGTCTACAGAACAAAACAAGCCCCTCAGCTAGATAGACAAGCCCCTTCCCCATCAGGCCCTCCTTTCCTTCCAGGCTGGTCTCCCCTGAATTCACTTCCCATACCCTAAGTCCCACTCCTCAAACAGTGTGCCTGATACTTCTCCCACCTCCATGCCTTTCTCTGCCTGGAATACACTACTTTCACCTCGCTTCCATCAGACTACACCGAACACCACCTCCTCAGAGTGGCCTTCCCAGATAGCTCCCTAGTCCTGCAAGACTGATCTTGTCCTCACTTGCGCTCCCAGAGTCCTTTGTTTATGCCTGAGATAAAACAAACACCAACAACCATACTAATAGTACCCATCTATTAAGTGCTAACACAACCCTGTGGTGGGAGACACTGAGTGGTTAAGACACTTATCCAAAGTCACACAGCTATTAAGAGGCAGAGGTGGGGCTGGGCACAGTGGCTCACGCCCATAATCCCAGCTCTTTGGAAGGCCGACACAGGTGGATCACCTGAGGTCAGGAGCTGGAGATCAGCCTGGCCAACATGGTGAAACCTCGTCTCTACACAAAAATACGAAAAATGAGCCGGCCATGGTGGTGGGTGCCTGTAATCCCAGTGACTCAAGAGGCTGAGTCAGGAAAATCACTCGAACCCAGGAGGCAGAGGTTGCAGTGAGCCGAGATCATGCCATTGCACTCCAGACTGGGTGACAAGAGCAGGACCCCGTCTCAACAAAAAAGAGGCAGAGGTGGTACTCACACTGGGGTTTTTTCTCAGGTATTTTGGAGTTGGTGCCCCCTGGCTGGGTATCCTGCTGTTTGATGGTTCCGGGGCATGCTCATGCTAAGATATAACTTAATTCTAACCCATCTTCCCCATTTGAGTGGTAGTTCCTTGTGGGCAGGGCCTGTCCCCCACAAACACACACCCTCATAGAGAGATAGAGAGATAGATAGATAGATAAATTTTTTGAGACAGAGTCTTGCTCTGTTGCCCAGGCTAGAGTGCTGTGGTGCAATCTCAGCTCACTAAAACCTCCACCCCACCCACCCCATGCCAGGGTTCAAGCCAAGCGATTTTCCTGCCTCAGCCTCCCAAGTAGCTGGGACTACAGGCACACATCACCGCACCCAGCTAAATTTTTGTATTTTTAGTAGAGATGAAGTTTCACCATGTTGGCCTCGAATTCCTGACCTCAAATGATCTGCCTGCCTCTGGCTCCCAAAGTGCTGGGATTACAGGCGTGAGCCACTGTTCCCACCCATAATATATTCTTAGTAGATAGTTGTTGAGGAAAGCTCAGTGTAAGAAGGGAGTTTATTTCAAAGTGAGTTAAACAAAGGAAAGTGTGGGTTCACCTGCTTTCAGCGCACACAGTACCCCTAGTCCTTCCAGTGGGACTAGGCAGGTTCCATGGGGAGAGCTGGGAAACAGACCTCATGTCCAGCAGGGACCTTTGCCCATCCTTTCCCTGGAGGCCCGGCCATGGGCTGTGGTGCTCTGGTGGTGTGCCCTGCCCTATTCTCCCTCGGAAGGTTGGAGATCAAAGTCCTAGCTCTCCCATTTGGCCTGAGAACTTTGTCAAATGTGGCCCCTCCAGCCAGGTAGAGCTGTGCTCCTGAGCCCAGGAGAGGGGAGGGGCAGGACCCTGGTGTCTGCGGGTTGTCCAGGTCAGAGCTCATGGGTGCTGTGGGCCCTGAGGTTGACAGTGAACTGGGTACAGGGGCTTCCTGGGGGTTGAGGCTGCAGACTTGGTAGAGGAGGAGGCTGAATTGTCCTGGCAGGTGGACAGGTGGGGGCCACATAAGGGTGGCCTTTCCCCACAGCTAGGAGGCTTAGGAAGTCAGGAAGACAGAGATGGGGCCCAAACAGGGTTCTAGTAGAGCAGGTAGAGAAAGGGCTTCCCAGTACGGTGGAGTGGAGGAGGGAGGGAGCCCAGAGAGCCCTGAGAACTGATGAGAGTCTCCCTGAGGATGACTGCTAGGCCCTCCTGCACCAGGCTCCATGACCAAGCAAGAGAGACTGGGAGAGGAAGAAAGGCAGAAGCTAAAACCGCGGGAACCAGGACCAGACAGATATCGTCAACTCTTAATTACCACGATCACTGGCACCAAAAAGCCCACGCTGGCTCCTCTGTAAATAAACAGCATCTCCTCAGCTTTAGGATGCATCCCAGCGCACACAACAGATTCACTGCGCATGTGTGATCTATGCGGGTCTCTCCACCCACTTCCCCACATGAGAATTTTTCGTCAAGTTTCTGCCTTCCTTACATTTGGTTGGGGCTAATGTTTACAACTGCCCGTGAGGAGGGCAGGGGGGAGGGTCTGATCCGCATTTACAGAGGAAGAAACTGAGTGCTTCTGTGACTGGTCAAAGCCACACAGCCTGGGATGGGGTGGGATTCAGACAGAGGCCTGAGGTTTTCCTCCCAGGACAGGTCTCATCTTTGGCGAGGGTGTCAAGGTTTCCACTCCAGAAGTGTATGGCCCGGTGGCACTTGGGATGGGAGCATTTAGGAATTACAGCTGGGTGGCAGCCATGGTGTTGGGGGGTGAACTCAGGGGATAAGGGATGTGCAGAGGCCAGTGGGTGGGCTTCCAGACCGAGGAAAGCTGGGCTAAAGGGGGCAACAGTTGACCAGAGGGTTCCAGAGATTGCTTTGACTACACATATGGCTGTTGTCTTGGGAAACAAGACCATCTGCTAGTGCCCATGAGGCAGATGTCCTCAAAGGGGCTGTCAGAGCTGACAAGGACCCTTTGGACAAATTTCACTGGAGTCGCAGCTCAGAGTGTGTGTGTCGTGGGGTGAGCAGGTGGAAGAGTGCTGTGTGGGAAGGCTGGACAGGAGCAGTGGCCTGTGGAGGTATTTGACGGACAGGTGAAGTCTGGTTGAGCTGAGGGGCACATTTGGCCTCTCCCTTTGAGGGTCTCAAGTTTGGAGAGTGGCACAGATCCCATGGACTCACATAGGGTCCATGCAGGGAGAGAGAGAGAAAGATGCCAAGTGGCACAGTTTCCCCATTTTACAGATGAGGAAACTGAGGCACACAGAGAAAAACTACCCAAGTTCGTCCAGCAAGGCAGAACTGGGAGTAGAACCCGGGTTTAGAGCTCCCAGTGAAGGGGCCAGATGGAAGGGTAGGGTGGTTGTTCTGGAGGGCTCTGGGCTGAGGGAGGGTGGCAGGCCATGGCCAAGGAGGGTCTGACCTGTACCTGTCCTCCCCAGGGGCGCCCTCGCGAGACGTCCTGCTGGTCTCTGCCATCATCACCGTCAGCCTTAGCGTCACTGTTGTCCTCTGCGGCCTCTGCCACTGGTGTCAGCGCAAACTGGTGAGGCTCCTGAGGGCCCCTGGAGGGCGGTGCCTGGCCGTGCATCCCGCCCCCGACAATTACAGGCTCAGGAATTTTCCCAAGGCTACATATAGGTGACTCACCTGTGCACATTGTCAGGGGCACTTCCATAGAAATTCAGACAACGTGCACAGGCATGCACGCACACCTTTCGTTTGCCCGGGTCTCGGCTCTATACTTCTGTATGTACACCCAAAGCCACGCATCTAGGGACACATTCGGGGACGACTAGGACTCACAGGCATTCGCACGCCAGCAGCTATATACACACACACACAGACACGCACACGCGCACACACACACACACGCGCGCCCTGCCTCCCGCATAAAGAACCGCAGGCACACACTCGCAGACTGAGAATCGAGCCCCCACCCTCAGCGCCGCGCCCCCTCCCCCTCCACCCTGCTCCCCCCATGGGCGTGGCCGAGCCGGAGGCCAATGCGGAGGCGCCGCCCGCCCCACCCCCGCACATCCATCCTGGCTCTCGGGTTTGTACAAGCACAAACGGCTCCTTTTCATTTTTAACGAGGGCTGGGGAATTAACCAGCAGGATTAGGCCATCAATAAGTAACGAGACCCTTCAGGAGGGACATTCATTCCCCGAGGGCGCCAGTAGGGAGAGCGGGGCTGAGCCGCCCCGGTTGCAGCCCCGGCAGCCCGCAGCTTCCCGGGCTGCTGGCTGCTCACGCTAGACCCCCACTCCCGGCTACACCCCCACTCCCGGCTACACCCCCACTCCCGTCCCCATACTTGCCGCCTGGCCCAGAAGTGCGGTGGGACTTTGGGGGCAGCGGGAGGCGGGGGGGGGGGGGGAGATGGTGGGCCCGGGGGTGACCGAGGTGTGACCCCTCGGCGAGGTCGGGTGAAGGAGGGTGACTAGCAAGCACCCCCATCTCCCCAGGCCAAGAATGGTGGGAGTGGGGGCAGGGCGCCACCTCTGAGAACCCTATTCTCTAGCTGCGCAGCCACAGGGGGTCCTTAAGAACAAGAGGGGAGCGCTGTGACTGTGGGCACTGGGTAGGTGGAGGCTTCATGCCCCACTCCTCTGGAGGAAGAAAAGGGGCAGATACCCCTGGGAAAGGGTTTCGGGGTCTTGTGAGAGACCTGCAGGAAAGGCCGGAGAATCTCAGAACCCAGCGTGCCTCCTTCAAGAAAGGCAAACTCAGGACTTGGGAGCATGCGGCTCCATCCCGGGTGTTGAACTTCAGGCAGCTGCGACCCCTGGGGAGGAGCCGTAGAGAAGGCCAGCTCTGCTCCCTGTGCGAGTGTGTGTGCAGGTGTGCCAGTGTGTGTGCGACCCGGTCCCCCCTCTGCCTGCAGGTGTGTGGAACCGGGCTGGCTGCCCTGCTTTATTCCTGGGTCCCCCTGTGTCTGCGTCTGTCTCAGAATTTCAGGGAAGGTGGTGGAGGGGGGCTGGGCCATGTGCCTCTGTGTGTGAGTGTCCTCGGAGGCTGGGGGTGTGTCTGTGCGTAGCTGCAGCCCTGAGCATCTTGTTGCAGGGCTCCTTAGGCTGTCTTGCTGTCTGTCTGGATTTGAAGGCCGGGGGAAGAAGACTGCATGAGTAGGCGCTGCCGGTGACCTTGTGTGTGTGTTCTGTGTGGTGTCTGTGCTGAACGTGTTGACTTTGAGGGTATTGGTGCAGTGTGTGTGTGTATGTGTGTGTGTATGTGTGTGTATGTGTGTCTGTCTGTGTCTGTGTATCTGTTCACCCCTCAGTGGTGGGATGTTCATCAACTGATAAGATCCCTGTGTGAGCCAATGCTGGGGTCTGTCCCCACCATCCTGGCCTCCCCTGCATATGTGCTGCAGCGTGTGTGTGTGTGTGTGTGTGTGTGTGTGTGTGTGGGTGTGGGTGGGTGGGTGGTGAGAGTGCCTTGCAGGACCAAGCTTCAACTGAAACTGGCTTCTACTCCACCCCCCACGCACCTCCAGTCAGGGGCAGGGCCTGGGGACAGGAGTTCAAAGATGACAGCTTTTGCAGCAGATGGGGGGGGCTGTCAGCACAGGAAGGACCTTGGGAGCTGAGAGATGCAGAAGCAGCCTCTCCCCCTGGTCCCAGTGCCTCCCCGCATTCCCCTGCCAGGAACCCTCTCAGGGTCCAGACCACAGGCTGTCCCTCTTGACTTGCTCTGGATAGAATGTTACTCTCCCCCAGTCCCCCTAGCCCTGCCACCCACTCCCCCTCCACCTCAGGGGTTCCAGAAGTCAGGGAGCTCATTGCTCAGGCTGTCTCAGGCTGTCTCCTTGTTCCATTGAAGGGACTTTAAAATGCTGTCCCCCTCCCCCAACACACAGTTGTTGGGCTCTCCTTGCCTGCCTGTCCCCTCAGCAGCAGTGACGTGATTCCCTGACAGCCCAGATCCCATTTCCAAACATTAATAACTCCCTTAATCTCCAGCTGGCTTTTTCCGGATCAGCCTGTCCACCCCTCCCTGAGAAGCGGGCTGGTGGTGTTGGGCTCCTTTGGAGCTGCCTAATGTCACCTGGAACCTGCCTGGGTTTCCTGTTAACTTGGGTTGTCCCCCTGCCCTCCAAATCAAGTCCTGGCCTGATTCCTGTCCCCCATAGCGCCTCAGTTCTTGCTGCAGAGAAGTAGTTGAAGGCAGAGGGGAAGGTTCTTGGAGCTGGGGGAAGGAAGAGGGACAGACAGAGGCTTCCAGAATATCTGGTGGAGTGGGAGGTCATGGAAATGGCTGACCCTGCCCTACCTGGCCTCAGGGAAGGGGCAGCAGACCAGCCTGAGGAGAAGGTGCTGGCCGGGGGAAGCTCTCCTGCCAAGACCAGAAAGAAGGAGGAGAAAGGTGAGGGGTAGCACAGGATGCCCTCAGCAGCCCCCTCCTGCCCCACACTGCCTGTGTGCTGGAGAATAGTGGGGCGGGGCTCCTGCCTGGGGGTCCTGCCAGAGGAGGCCTGAGGTCACTGTGGCACTGCCCCATCAGAGCTTCCCAGCTGGAACTGGGAATTGTTTGAAATTTGGACCTCTGGGTAGTGATGGGAGGGATCAGAGATGGAGCTGAGAGCGGCAGCTTTTGTGAACCCAGGGAGTCCGGCATCTCTATATATTTCAACTCTTAAAGTTCTAACTTAGAGGCAGCTGCTGGGGGCCTAGACTCCAGGCGGGGGCAGGGCCATAGAAGGGGCACATCCAGGTGATGATTTCCAAGAACTGCCCAGTACCAGGTTCCACACTAAGTACCAGCAACCCACAGCCCTTGCCTCTGTGGGAGAATGGGCCCGGAAATAGGAGCTGAAATAAGTAAACAGAAATAGTCATATCTGTGATGAGAGCCTAGAGGGATGAGGAGTCTTCCTTCCAGAGGATCATCTGGTGAGGCCACACCATCTCAGAAAGGAGGAAAAAGGCCAGAGAAGGGAAGGGACTTGGCTAGGGTGACAGAGGGAACGTGTTGCCCCAGGCAACCCTGAGGTGTAGGACATTGCTGGTGAGATGAGGGGAGCTTTGCCCCCAGTCTCCCTAGATAGGCGGCTCTCGTGCCTGGGAAGGGGCGGCCCCTGGCAGGAGCATCCAGAGCATGGCTGTGACAGGGAGCATGACCAGGACAGCTCTGACTTCGCTTTAGAGAGGATGGAATAGTCGGCTGTTGTGGCTGTGGTGCGGGTGCACATGACAGGGTGTTGGGAAGCATTTGCGTTCGCAAGTGTGTGTGCGTGTGTGTGGGTGTGTGCGTTCTCACGTGTGTGTGTGTGTGTGTGTGTTGCAGCCGGGGAGGAGCAGGCCAGTGCCCAGTGGGAGAATGTGCTGAGAGGGGGCAGCCCCAACTCCCATACAGCCCCTGTCCCCTCACTGCCCGCATCAGCCCTGGACCTGGCCCAGGTCCGTGGCCCATGGGTGCGTGTGAGGACGCTTGGTGGCAGCCAGGAATGTTAATGGGGCTGGGCTCTGCATGAGCTAAATTTAGAAACCCAAACTGAGAAGGTGAATGGTGCTCACCTTCCCGGCAGCAGGCCCAGTGTTGCTGCGGCCACGGCCCTTCCTTTAGCTGGAGGATCTGGGGGTGCCTACTGGCTGCCCTGCCCCCTCCCTCCCCCTGCTAGTGTGAGGGACTCTGGGGGACAGAGGCCCAGGCTGCCTCCCCCACAACCGCCTCTGAGTCGGCGGGCAGTCTCTCTTCCTAAGACTGCCTTCCTGAAACAAGCTTGCTTCTGCCTCACAGCCCCAGGGCATGAGGACCCCTCAGGGAGCCCCCAGACAGTGGTGGACACAGTCCTGAGCAGGACTGAGGACATGGCCTTCTCCCTGCCCCCACTGCTCACATCACTGGCTACTGCCAACCTTGCCCTGCAGGATGCCACCCCCACCATCTGGGGGTGGTGACGTGGACAGTGTGACGTGGCCAGGCGCCTGAGAGCCGTCTGTCCGTGGCAGAGGGAACTGTGTTTCTGGGAGCCAGGCCAGAACCCCAGGAGATAGGCAGACAGGAGGGGCTGATCCCTGGGAGTCAGGGATGAAGTTCAGGTCGAGGCGAGCAGGGCAGGTCCTAGAGCCCGGTGGGAGCAGGCCTCCAGGGGATTGGTCCCCACCGAAGTGACGCCCTCACACGCTGCTCCTGGCCTTGTTACTACGGCCAGACTCCAGTCTGTCTCCTTTCCCCCCCAAGTCCCTGTTTGGTGGAGGTGGGGAGGGTACAGTCCTGTTCCCCAGTAGTGACCCCAGTGCTATCTCCACAGGGCAACGCTACAAGAATTCCTTGGAGACGGTGGGCACGCCAGACTCAGGGCGTGGGCGCAGTGAGAAGAAGGCTATCAAGTAGGTGCCAGGCTGCCAGTTTGGGAAGGGGCCACACAAGCAGCCTAGGTGGGAGGAGCCCCTTCTCTCCCCCAGCCCCACAGACCTGACCACACACACTCTCAGTTCCCCACGCCCAGTGCCACGCTCTCTACACCCTCCACATGCTCCCAACAACTAAGGGGTCCCGTCTTTCGGCCTGTGCCCGAGCCCCTCGAAGTGCTCCAGAGTCCCCAGCCCCCATTCCCGCTGCCCTCACCCCCAGCCCTGTCTGCTCCCACCTCAACCCTAGTTGCCGCTTTCTCATTTGACCCTCCTGTCACACACACTGTCCCCCACCCCCCTGCAAGCTTCCCTGGACCTCCAGGCCCCTCCCATGGGGCCCCTGCTGCTGGCCGGGGGGCCCCTCCCTCATGGGCCCCAGATTCTTTTCTCAGATCCTGCCAGTGTTCGAGGATGGCCTGGAAGTGGGGGAGGCAGACACACCTGTGGACCCCAGCTGGCCCCTGTGCTGGGCCACTTGGGGGAGCAGAGCACTTGAGAGCGGCCCCTCCCTCCCCGTCATCCCCACTGGGTGCTGCTTGTCTGGCTGCCTCTGCCTCGCCCAGGTCTCCTCATTGTGCTAGAGAGCCCTCTTCAAGGGGTCTGCCCTTCCCCTGCAGACCACCTTGGCGAGCCCTCTGCTGAGGTCACTGGGAGACACCAAGAGAAGCCCCCGACTCACCTGGCTGGGGACTCAGGCCACCCCGGGCTCTGGGAATGGAGGCTTTCGCTGGTGGGGAGGCCTCTGTGCCCACTGGCCACTGGCCCCAGCCCCTTCCTCTCCAGTGAGCCCAGAGGTCAAAGTGGGGGGTGGTGGCCCCACACCTCAGCCTGGCCTGGGCCAAGCCTCCCAGCCAAGGGGCTCTGCCTGGAAGCTGAGCGCCCAGCCCTCCCCGCCCCCCACTCTTCCTCCCCTCTCAAGGCGCAGCCGCCCTCCCCCTGCCCTCTGGCCCCTGCCCACTGCTGGTCTCCCCTGCCTTCCCCTGTGCGTCTTTTCCCTTCCCTTCCCTATTTCTCTACCTTCTCTTCTCCACTCCTCCCCGACCCTCCACCCCGATCCCCCAGGGCTCCCTCCCCAGCCCCCTCCTCTGCCCCGTTTTGTTCATCTCTTGCACTGATCCTGTTTGGGGCCTTGGCAGAAGCTGCGTGCATGTGTCTGGGGTGGGGCAAGTGGAGGGGTGGGCCAGGCGGAGGCTTGGGGCAGGCAGGAGGCTCAGGAGGAGGCTGCGGGAGCCTTTGAAGCTGGGTTGGTTATGCAGGCTCCAGTCTTCAAAGCCAAGTGCTGGCAGGGCTCAGGGGGCTCTTACGGAGTGCAGGCTGGGCTTTGTGAAGGCAAGAGATCACGTGGGAGAGCGCAGCCAGCCCAGCACCTGTGCCTCCTCCAGGCCAGGCCGTTTACATCCGTGGGCCAGGGCTGGGGGCCTGTCTCTGCCAGGTGAGCATAACCTTCCTGGTTAGGGATACATGTGGCAGGGCCCAGAGTCCTGGAAAGGGCCCATGAGAGAAGACAGGATTCCCAATGGGGGGGAGGGCGGGGCAGCAGGCTGTGCCAGGGTGGGGACCAGTGCCCATAGGGCTCTCTAAGACAAGGTGAGGCAGCAGCGGCCATCCAGCCTGCCTCAGTGGCCCTGCAGCCCCCGCACTCACAGTTGTAGCCTGCCCCTGATGCTGCTGAGTGGTCAGACCATCTGCCACGAGAGAGAGGAAGCCACCATGTGTGTCTACATGCACCTAGGTGTTTGCTTCCTTCCGGAAGAGAACAGAAAGGGCCCAAGTCAGTGGAGTCACAGGAGGCAGAGCCTCCTTCGTGCACAGCCCTCCATGGACTTAGGACCTCCCACAAAGGATTGTCTTGTAAGGATTCTGGGAAACTGTGTTCTTTAGCAGTGCTTTCCAGACTGTGTTCCTCAGAGTCCTCGTGCCCCATAGATGAGTCATGGCTATTCCACGGGTCAAGAGTCCCACGGCCAACTACGTTTGGGGAACACTGCATACTCTATCTCCCTCTTAGCGATACTGATATTCATGGGCACATTAAAAGCTCTGAGAAGTCCTGCGGTAAAGGAATCATGTTTCCCAAATTTCTTTAATCAAAGATTGTT
The DNA here is from genome assembly GCA_036589455.1 of Ateles fusciceps. NCBI lineage: Eukaryota > Metazoa > Chordata > Mammalia > Primates > Atelidae > Ateles > Ateles fusciceps. The sequence continues at coordinate 22,577,188 of JAZHEH010000681.1, read as the reverse complement.
TTTTCTAGTACTGCAGTAGAAAAACTTGAGGGAACCTGGAGCTCCTTGGAACGCAGGGTGGGAAACAAGTCTGGCAGTGGTGACTCTGGGTGGATTTTTTTCTCTGGGACCTAGGGTTGGATAGCCATAGATTCTGGAGCTCTGGAGGGAGCAGGAAAGGGAGGCCCCTACCTGCTCCTTCTCCCTGACACAGGGAGGCCCCATCCATACCCTGTGTGAGGCTCTGCCGGGAAGGGACATCTGTGGTGGGAAGGGAGTTTTTGTCATGGGAATAGGTTCTTCTGGGGCCTGTCCTGCCTCCTCCACACCCACCAATTATTCCCCCTGTGAGCAGGCTCTATGCTTTGGCTTTGAGCCCTGTGCACCGCATCCCCTGTGAGACATTTCCAAGGTGTGCTCTGGACAGAGAGATCTGTCTACACCAGAGATGCCCAACGCCACCATCTCATCTGGGCCTGTGGTGGCAGCTCAGCCTCTCTCCGTCTTTCTCTCTTTGTGCCTGAGTCTTGAGGCTGAGAACCAAGGTCAAGGTCAGATTCTAAATGGAGGAACCAAGAACATGTTTGCTTGATCCTGGGGGGTGGGGCATGGCACCCTTGCCCATACTGCCCCACCTTGGCTTTGGGGAGTGGCACAGCCTCAGCCCTCTCCATGTCCACCCCAGTGCTCCACAGGGGGCCTCTTCCCTAGAGGCATTCCTGTGCCTCAAGCATGGCTGCCTTCCAGAATAGTCACTGTCTCTATTCCCCCTGTACTCCCAGCCCTGCTCCTTGGGGTCCCAGTAGCCTGATGAGCTGGTGGTGCCCCATGTCCTTGGCTGCCAGGATTTCCAGGCCATGCCCTCCACTAGCCAAGGCTTCTACCACCCACCCCACCTGCAAGTCCCCATGTTCTCAGGAGAAGGTGGAAAGTCCAGGGTGAGGGTCCCTTCCAGACCCAGCAGCTCCACCTTGGAAAGGGACAGGGACTCGGGCTGCCCCAGCAGGCAGGCCAGAGACACACCCAGAGAAGCACAGGTTCCCGCTACACACTCCCCAGAACAAAGGACTGAAGGGCCCACTGGTTGCCTTGGTGACATCCTCAGCAAGATCAGAGGTCTGGGAATGCTCCCCTTTCAGGGAGGTGGGATGACCCAGCTGCCACATTTGCAAAGAATAGAATCTCCAGCTCAGCTGAGATGCCCCAGTCTCAGGTTAGGGCTGCAGCTCAGCCTCATGGAGTAGAAGAGAGAACAGAAGAAGCCAGGGAGCCCCTCAGGCCAATGGGAGGAGAAAGATGGACACGGGCTGGGCCTGTCCCAGGAGGACCCCAGTGAAGAGAAGGTGGAAGAGGAGAGAACCGGGATTTTTAGTACTAGAGCTTCTACTCTGCAGTGAGAGAGCTGATGGTATAGCAGTCACAGCCCGTCTTCTCCTTTGACAGGCAGGGAAACTGAGGCCAGGAAAGGTAGGGCCCAGCGAGTTGGCAGCTGGGCCTGATCTGCCTTTCAGCTCCCTCAGCCAGAAACGAGCACTCTCCTTCTCCCACTCCCTCTGCTCACCCCAGGCCCTGGTCCCCAACCCCTCTCCCCCTCTGTCCCCTCCTCTCATCATTTTCTCTCTCCCACCAGCTTCCCAGGTGCGAGGCTCCGGTCCGCTGCCTGCCGCTTGCCTCCTTTCTGTGTGGCTTCCCGGCCCTTGAGTGCATGCGTGTGTGTGTGCGTGGGTGTGCTTGCACAGGTGCACATGTGCGTGTATGCTTGCGTGTGCCAGGCACAGACTGCAGTGCCCGCCTGCCTTTCTTCCTCCCGCAGGAGCTCACCCTCGAAGCCCCACCCTCTGTGTGCCCGGCCCCTGGGTCCTGGTCCCTCTGCCCCCACAGGACTTGCAGTTCTTGTTTCTTCTTGTATCTCCCCTGTTTTCTCCCCTCTCTCTCTGCCCCTCCAGTGATCTAGACAGAGACTTTTGGAATAACAATGAGAGCACAGTGCAGCAGAAATGGAGCTCCTACCCTCCCCAAGGAGTTTATTCTAAACATTTCACCCTACGCCCCTTATGGCGACCCACGACTGTCCCTCAAGTGAGTGACTTTACCTGGTTTGATCATATGTACCGAGTATCCGCGCACGTCCTCCTTCCTTCCTCCTGCCCCCACCCGCCTCTGGCCCCCCTCACTCCCTCTCTCCTCTCGCTCCTGTCCCAACTTCCCCACCCATACACCCCATGGGCAGGCTGACCATGGAGACGAGCAACCCCCTCCTGCCCCCGTCCACCTGCCTGCTCGATCCCATCCCCCTCCCCCAGGACCAGCCTTGCAGGAGAGCCCCTTCGGCAGCTCACACCTGGCCCCCCCAGCTGGTCCCGGGGCCCACCCCCACCTTCTGTGCAGTCAGGATGGGGTTGCCCGTTTGGGTCCCGCCCCCTCGGTTGTGGTCGCTGCTTCCTTCCCCGCTGTGTGCTGCCGTGGCTGCTCGGTGGTCGGTGGTCGGTGGTCGGTGGTTCGTGGAGGTGGTGGCGGTGATGGTGGTGGTGATGGTGATGAACTCTGACTAACACGGCTTTCTCTTTCTCCCTGCCTTGGGGCCTCCTGGCCTGGACAGCCCGCTCTTCCTCCGTCGTTAACCCTTCGTTGTCCTGTGGGATAGAGTGGAGGTGGCTGCCCTCCCCCAACCCCCGCCGCCCCTGCCCCAGGCGGTGGGGAGGGGCCCCCCTCCGTTGTCGTGGTGCGTTGTTCTCCACCCCCAGCCCGCCCGGTCCCCCTCTCTCCTCTCTGCAGGCTCTGCTGTTAACCCATTTGCAGTGCTGATGTCTCTCTCTCTCTCTGTCTGTCTCTTGTCCGTCTGTCTCTCTCCTCCTCCTCTCTCACTGTCTCTTTCTTCCTTTTATCTGTTATTGTTTTTCCTCCTCTTCCACCCCCCACCCCCCACGTGTGGCCCGCCCTCTCTCCCCACCGCCACCCCCGGTGCCCCTCTGGCCTGGCTGCCTCGTGCATGCCTCCAGTGGCACCCTCCTGTCGGGCGCCAAGTGGCCGCCGCGGCGGGGCTGGCGGTGGAGCGGGAAGGCCGGCTGGGGGAGAAGCCGGCGCCGGTGCCGCCACCCGGAGAGGACGCCTTGAGAAGCGGCGGGGCTGCCCCAGCGAGCCGGGCAGCGGTGGCAAGGCGGGGGAGAGGCCGCTGGCGGACGGTGCAGAGCCACCTGGCCCGCAGGGAAGCTCAACTTGTCCAAGTGAGTGATGGCGCCCCATGGCTGCCGGAGCCGTGAGCTCAGGCCTGCCCTGCCAGGGTGGACAGCGGGACCCCTGGCATGCCCGCTGCTGCCCCCCAGAGGTGCCGTCCTCGGCCCCTGGCTCATTCCATCACTTCATGAGACTCTCCCATCATCCTTGCCATCTGGCACAAGGAACTCAGCCATACAGTGTCGCATTCCAGCCTCTGGCTGATGCCCCATCAGTCCCTCCCTTTGCCAGTGACCAGGTCATTCCATTTTCTGCCCCCAGGGCAACTTCATTTCAGTCCCCAGGTCATCCCATCCTCTTTGATTGGCCGCCCCATCTCAGCCACCGGGTCATCTCTCCGTGGCCAGCAGGCCTGTGGTTGTTCCATCTCATCCCGGGAGCTGGCCCACTCTCAGCCTGAGACTCACCCGGCAGCTCCCAGGCCTTCCCTCTTATGGCCAGCAGACGGCTCTAGACCCAGAAGTTGAGCCATTCCATTTCTGACCATCGGGTGACCATTGGCTGTCCCAGTCTTGCTTGAACCATACACCATCTGTTGCGGAAGCCACTCACAAGCAGCCACAGGCTGCCGCATCGGTCCATCCTCATCTCAGCCATCCGCATTGGCTGTCCAAGTCTTGGTCAACGAGCTATCCCACCACTGGTTGTTGGGACGGTATATTCCTGGAGGTTGGGTTGTCAGTCCCCAGCTAGCTTCTCTGGCCAGATGTCATTGGGTGTCCTAGACGTCAGGCCGAAGGAGCCGTCCCCTCTCTAATAGCTGTCTGAGCTTGTCACACAGGCCTACTCTTGGCTGATGGATGTAGGATCGGCCCCTGTTCTCCACAGATAGTATATTCCCATGAGGCAGCTCTGTTCTCATCTTGGCCTTTGGAAACTTCCGATTGCCCTCAGCAGAGCCCTTCTAGGCCCTGAGTCCCTTGAGCTGTGACCAATCTCACCTCTTGGGGTAGAAATTCCATTTTCAAAAGTTGGAACTGCCTCATTCCCAGCTAATAGAGCAGCCTCCCACTTAAAAAGGCCAATACCCCTGACCCCTTCCTAGCTGTTGGGCCATCCTGTTGCCTCAACTGAGGGGCCCTCCTGAATCTTTTCAGAAGACCTGTAGTTTCTGCCATTGGGACCACTGAAGGCCACTGTGCTGAGATCTCATTCGCTAGTTGGCTTGAGTGCACACAAGCCAATTTCTTCTGACATCTGGCCTCAGCAGGGTCCCACAGGGAAGCCACACACCCTTCAAAGAGCCAGGCCCAGTGCCCCACCCTCCCAACCTGCCCCGGCCAGTCTCCAGACTGGCTAGGCCTCCATGCCATCCACTGGTTCTAGGCCTGGAGGAACCAATTTGAGTTTCCTGTGACTGAGAGGTTGTAAATTGGACTAATTTTGGATGTGATAGGAAAACAAAATGAGGTCAGCAAGGAGGAGGAGGCGGCCGTCAGTGTGCCACCCTCCCTCCGCCTCAACCTGCCCCCAGGGGAGCTGTGGGCCTACCTGGCCAGCCAAGCCTGGGCCTGCTCCTGGAGGTAGCCCCGATTTCAGGCCTGAGTCAGGCAAGGCTGCCGCCCCTCCAAGACCCCAGCTAAAGCCACGTTTGGCTTTCTTCTCTCTTTGTTTCTCTCTGTCTTTACTATACTCTTTCTCTCCCTCTTTTGCTCTCTCTTTTCTTTCTCTCTCTCAGCCCACAGGGGTAGCCTAACTGTTGTCTTTTGGTTCCCAGGGTAGGCTCAGAGGGTGAGCAAAGCTGAGGGCTGGTTGCTGTGGTGAAAGTGGCTCCCAAGGACCCTGGGGCCTCCTCCCTTGGGCAGCCCAGGGGATACTTGGCTGCCCCACGGCCCTAGACCAGAGGCCAGTGAACTTACTCAGTAAAAGGCCACTTGGGAAATACTTAGGCTTTATAAGCCATACAGTCTTGCACGACAACTCAACTCTGCCATTGTGGAATGAAAGCAGCCAGAGACAGTACGTAAACTCATGCCAATGGCTTGGTTCCAATAAAACTTTATTCTGCAGAGACAAGCAGCAGCCCAGATATGGTGCATAGACCATGGCTTGCTAACCCCTGCCGTAGACCATTGGATTGAGAGGTGGAGGGAAGAGACAGAGGAGGAGGAGGTTGGAACCCCTGAGGCTCCAAGATGAGAAATGATTCACCCAAAGCCATTCATTCAGCCCAGTCTCTGACTCTGGTGCCCTGCGGGGCAGCTTGGCTCTGGTCCTGCTTATGGGATATGGTGAAATCTCCAGCCAGCGCATAAAGCAGACAGGTTCCCCAGGGGAGGCCAGGGACTTCTGACTCCAACTGCTGGCATGGGGAGCTTTTACTAGTACAGAATCTTCAATACAGCACAACCTCATTAGGTCCTCATGGCAACTGTGACAGAGGAAGCTTGGAGATTATTTTATTACTCACATTTTGTAGATGAAGAAACTGAGGCCCAGAGATGTGGAGTAACTTTTCCCAGAGTCCCATATTCAGTCAGTGGCAGGTAGGGTTTGAACCCAGGTCTCTCCGAGGCTATGCTACATCTGACCAGCCATGTCCTAGTTCCTCTCTGTCCTTGCCCCACTTCCCAATGCATTTCACAGACACTGAGGGGCCTGTGGGAGAGCACCCCCTGGCAAATGCAACAAGGATAGTCACGCCCTTCTCCATTTAAACTGTGGCGAGGTGTCGGGGGGAGTGGGCACTGGGCTCCCACCTTGTCTGCGCTCTTTCCTTGGTCCAGTCCTCTAACTGGGAGATATTCCCAAGGTCCCAGGAGAGGATGCTGAACCAGGAAACAAAGACCCTGGAGAGAGGGCAAAGATCCACGCCAGAGCCTGAATCCTAAGGCGGCACTGGCCACAGGGCACAGGTCTGCTGCTTCCTCACCTCTGTGGACAAAGTATAAGAACTGATGGCTTCTCCGGCCTCCCCCAGGATTACTAGGCCAGCTCTGCACTGGCCTGGATTTCTTCCTGTCTCCAAAGGATGGCAGTACTTAAAACACAGAGGCAGACTTTCCTGGTGTCCCCAAAGCAAGACAGCGGGAGGGCCATAGCAGCTCCCTCCACCCCTCCCACTCCAACATGACAGGCAGCCACAGGGCCCTGGGGGACCTGCCTTCACCACACAGCCTCAGCAGCACTCGCAGCCCACTCAGACCAGCAGGGAGGTCGGCCCAGCCAGGAGGTATTCAGGCACTAGCTGAGCCAGGGCCAGAAGGTGGGTGGGCGGGGCCGACCTGGGGCCTCAGGGTGGGTGCGAGGGCTTTGCAGCCACCTGGGTGAAGCGGTGGCGGCGACAGCGGCGGCGACAGCTCCGATGGAGGCCTGGCGAGGTCCGGCAGCGAGCACCCTACACTGGGGCCTCCTAGTCCTGGCCCTCGGCTTCTTTCTCCTCCACTGTGATCCCTTCACCTGCTTCTCCTTTCTCTCCTCTCCTCCACCTGCCCCAAGTTTCGAGGACTCCACCCTGTCCACGGCCACTACCCTTGAGTCTATCCCCCAGCTCCACGGGAGAGCCGAAATGCCAGCGACCCCGCACCCTGATGCGGCAGCAGAGCCTGCAGCAACCGCTGAGCCAGCACCAGCGGGGCCGGCAGCCCAGCCAGCCCACCACCAGCCAGAGCCTGGGCCAGCTGCAGGCCCACATGGCCTCAGCGCCAGGCCCCAACCCCCGGGCCTATGGCCGGAGCCAGGCTCGGCAGGGCACCTCGGCCGGCTCCAAGTACCGGGCGGCGGGGGGCCGCAGCCGCTCCAACCCGGGCAGCTGGGACCACGTGGTGGGGCAGATCGAAACCGAGGCTTGGACATGAAATCCTTCCTGTAAGTCCTCCCCTTGAGCGGGCCGGCCCCACCTCCCTGACCCAGCCTCCTGCCCCCCAGATCTCCTTGGGAGCAGCTGGTCTTGTGTGCCTCCTGCCCCCCATCCCCTTGGCAGGGTGCCAAGCAGACTTGGCAGCCCCCTCCTCGGTGTCTTGTGGTTCATGCCTGAAGACCACCATGGAAGGAGTCTGAGCCACCTCCCTATGAGGACCCCTGCCCCCCCTCAGTGCTCTAGGGCTCCGGGGAAGTTCCCCCCCTAAAAGTTAGTTGGAGACACTAGACAATGCCCTGAGATACATCTCTTCTTCCCGGCTAGTCCCCAGGCTGCTCTTGGCCTCCCTGCCAGTCTTCCTTCTGTTCCTGCGACCTCTCTCCTCCCCCCTCATCTCCCAAACCCATCCCTTTCACTCATCTCCAGCCCTACCTCCTCCCCTGCAATTTACTTCTTCCCCTGTAACCCGACTCTGCTAGCCTTCCTGGCCCATACCCCTCCCCTCCCTCTCACTTCCTCTGTCCCCGTCCCCTGCCACCAGCCCTCCCCATCTCTCTGACCTTCTGTAGCCACCTGTCCTCCAGCCCCTGCCCTGGCGTCCCAAGTCTCCTTCTTCCAGTAATGACCCATCCCCTGAGGACAAACCTGAGATGTTGCCCCAAAGCTTTAGAAAAGGGTTGTTTCTAAATCAGAGCCTTCTTTTAAGTATACAGGCCTAAGAAGTAACAACACACCAGCGGTGCCTAACCTTAACCATTCCCTCCAGCCATCCGCCCACCCTGACTCTCCCTGGAGGGGACTAACCCAGGAAGCCCCCTCCCCAGCATCCCTCTGGACATTGTCCCCCACTCTCAGAGCCTAAGACAGGTCTGGGCTGCCAACCCCGACATCACCCCCTCCTCCGCCCTAACGAGAGCTTCCTTCCAGGCCTTGGGGATTATTCCCATCGCTCAGGTCTTCCCTGGGAGCACTTTTCACGGAGCAGACCAACGCACTAAGCCTGGGAGAGGAGAAAGGGAGGAGGAAAGGGAAGCATTGGCAAGATATAGGGATTCTGAAGGCAAGCACGTCCTCGGAGCATCCTGTCTCTCCCCCGACATCTCAGCCAGGGCTTCCCGGGCAGATGGAAGTGCTGCCCTGGGAGAGGCACCCTACTCGAAGAGGCCCCTCTGTGCCAGCTTCCCGTAGCCATGCAAGTGGCCCATGGCCCCAGCCAGCCAGACATGCTGCCTGCAACTCTCCTTGGCAAATCAGGGCACCATATTCCGTGAGACTCTATCCCACTCGAAGACCTTCAGGAATCTAACTGGATGCCTGCACCAGACAAGATGCCCAGAAGAGCCTCCTGTCTTCCAGCTGGCGGTTTGTTTTGGGACAGAGGCCGTGGTCCTGGCATGGATCTCGGAGAGTCGGAGGAATTGGTTCTGCGTGGCTTGAACAGGACTAAGAGCCTGCGCTGCCCCTGCAGCCCCCTGCACCTCCTCACCCCAGACTGTCTTGTCACAGCCATCACCCTACATCCTGTTCTAGCAGCCATCAGACTGGGCCAGGGGCCTGCCGGGAACCTGGGTACCATCTCTTCCCCTGCCTCCTGCCTTCTCAGCTAACCGGGATTGGTCCAGCATCGTGCATGCAACAGCATCCTCTGTCCCCCGCTTTGTGCCCCAGGGCCAGTCTCATGTCCCCCCCAGCTGCTGGCAACCTCCAGAACTCACCTTGAGGGTCGGCCAACTTTTCCTAGAAAGGTCCAGATAATAATTTAGGCTTTGCAAGACTCATGTGATCTCCATCACATGTTCTTTTTCCTTAAAACAACCGTCTAAAAATGTAAAAACCGTTCTTAGTTCGTGGCCGTACTTTGCCCCCTACCTTATAATGTAGCTGCCCTGCTCTGAGGCTCTTCTCTTGCCCAAACACTGGTGGCCCCAGCAGAGAGGCAGGTGTCGAGGGTTGTCCCGGCCCCCCCGTGACCCCACCCACCCCTCTCAGGGAGGGCAGCAGCCCTCTGCTTGGTGGCCCTGACGCCCCCAGCACTGCCAGCTCCTCCCTCCACTCTCCAGCCCCTGCCCCTCGTCCTCACCCTTCGCCCTGCAGAGCTGGAGAGAGTGAGGAATTGAGAATTTATGCAGAGGAGCTGTTCTGTTTTTAAGAAGAGAAAAAGGAGTATTTGAAAAATGCGTTAACCAGGAAAAAAACATGTTGTTTTCATTGAGTTTGCCTTCCCCCAGCACAACTAGCTCCCAAGCAGCCAAATGGAATTTTACCAACTCTGAAACAGTACCAGTGGGCAGAAAACAAAGAAAACGAGGATTCGTCCTGAGGGAAGGGACAGAGTTGTTTCCCCGAAAGTTAGATGCCAGCACAAGAGTCAGCCTGGAGTAACTGTGCCCAGGACCAAAGACGCAAAGACAGGGAGGGACAGAGCAGCCACTTAGCTCCCTCCGTTCACTGGGACCCCAGAGGTAATGTCCCATTTTCCAGGACCCTCATGCCCTCATCCCTCCCCTCAGAGGCTATTTCCCGCCTATTTGTTTCCTTTTGAAACCCACTCTGAGAAGTTAGAGCAAGTTCTTCCTCTCCAAACCTTGCCTTCCTTCATAGTGGTTGAAGTGGTAGACTTCCTGACCCAGCATCCTCTCCCTTCCAGAATATTCCATCAGCCCTACCATCTTCCCTTGGCCCTTCTTGACCCCTCCCTCTCCTTCTGTCCTGATGAGAGGCCCAACGCTGGAGGAGCTCCACGAAGCACCCAGAAAACGCTCACAGACTCTGATGGCCTTCAGGGACAGCAGGGTCACCACCGGTGCTTCCTTTTCCTCCCTGGCAAATGTGGGTAACCTCACAAAGACTCTGGCAAGCTGCCCAGTGGTGCTCTGACAGTGCCCCATACTAAAGTTGTCACGCCTGGCCTCACACGGCTGCCCACATGTCCACTCCAAGAGAGTCTCGCCTTCCTGGCTACCCCCCGTTCAGCCTTGACTGTGCTCCCTCAAAGCACGACCTCGCACTGCAGGCACAGGCTCCCTGCGGTCCTGCCAAATCCTCTCCAGACCTTGCCAAGTTCCTGCACTCTCTTGCCGCCTTTGCTCGTGATGCCTCTGGACCGCTTCTCCAACAAAAGGCCCGTGACCTGGACTCAGCGGTGGTGGTCATTCCCTGGATCTCCAGCAAGGAGGACACAGGAGACAGCCGATATGGCCGGGTCATCATATACCACAAAGGACCTTCATTCTCCTCTGATGGTCTTGTGTATCCAGGGAGCCTGAGGCTTGTGTATCCCGGCCTGGCTTCAAGGATATCTGGTTGACCATGACCTGGCGTTGTCTCTGAAGGGCTTCCAGAGGACAGGGTGCCATGCCCACTGGATTTCAAAACTTTCTAAGCCTGCAAGGTGCCGGCGAAGGATAGTGACGGAGCCCCCTCCCTCTTCTCCCAGTGGCCCAGATGATGGTCAGAGCGAGTCCAGCTGGGCATGCATTAGCCTTTGGAAATCTGTGGTGTCCCGGGGCCTATGCTCCATTCCCCCTACCCTACCCTCCCCCGGGTTCCCTTGGGACTGTCCCAGCCACGGGCCACCTCTGCAGGCCTCTGTCCCGCCCCTTGCAGTTTAGCTCTGGAGAGTCTTGCCCTTGGCTCAGGCCGGCGGAGTCTGCAGCCGTAGATGCCTCCCCTCCCTCCCTGCCTTCACTATCCCCCACTCTATCCTGCAACTGTTGACACTGCTGAAGTTTGCTTTCTTTCCTACAGGGCCAGTTTCTTACACTTTTTCTTCTCTCTCTCTTTGTCTCTGTCTCTCTCTCTCTCTCTCTCTCTCTTCTCTCTCTCTCTCCTTCCCCCGCCCCCGCCCACGGGGCCTCCTGTTTCACCCTGGCCGGTGGGCTGCCCACCCCGGGCAGGGAAGGCCGGATGGTGGTGCTATCCTTGGTCTTAGGGCTTTGGAACAGGATGACTTTGCCAATATCCCTGACCTGCAAAACCCAGGAACCCAGCAGAACCAGAACGCTCAGGGGGACAAGAGGTACGAGCACAGGCGAGGGCCTGCGGCGACGGCGGCAGAGGAGGAGGCGCGGAGAGGCCACCCGCCTCGACCGGCCCTGACTGCTGGACGAGGTGGTGGTGCCTTCAGCGGATGCTGGAGCGGGAGGACGAGCCCTCTCCCCAGCCGGTGCCCTCACACACAGCCACCTCGGTGGTGTCCCCGGGGTCTGAGGCCACTCTCGGCCATCCTGGGACCATTCTGGATCAGGCCTGCTCTCCGGCATGCTTGCCCCGGCCCGGAGCAAGCGCAGCCTTTTCTGCCCCATCTTCCTGCTTGGCTACTCTCTGCTGCCCCTCCATCTTTCATCTCTGTCCCCACCCCAATCGGAAATCCCCGTTTCTCTGGTGGTTGGTGGGCGGGGGGGGGGATGTTAGGGAAGGGGCGCCAGCCTGTTCTCCCTCATCCCCACCCCCTCAACCTCCCTCTTGCCTGGAGGTCCCGTTGGGCTTCTTGGCTGATGGAAGAGGAGTCCACAGTGGGAGGGTCTGGGGCATGGGAGAGGCCTGGTGACCAGAGATAACCAAAAGGCTCGCCCCTGAGGGCCCCAGGAGGGAGCTGGGCAGGGCCCGGAGCAGTGCAGGCAGCTGTCCTGAGCAAGGGTGAGGCCTGGCTTCGTTGGGTTCCCTGTCACTGCTGCTGGCCTTGGGACCGTACAGAGACTGGAAATAGCCTGTGTAGCCACAGCACAGGCCAAGCGGAAGGCTGGGCATTTAAACTGCCATAGCCTCAGCTATCGGGAATTCAGGGAAGCATCTCCTACTGTCCCCTGTCTCAGGGAAGGGGGAGATGCTGCTCATGGGGAAAGGGTAGGGGAGGGAGGTCCCAGGGTTCAGGCAGCATCCCACAGCTGGGGCCATTAGATGCCTGAGCTTAGTTGGGTTGACCACACCTGTGGTTCCCAGGATGAATTAGCCGTTGGGAATCATGGGAGGAGGGGCTGTCACCTTGATCGGGTCTGCTTCTCATCATACCAAAGGCCTGCAGGAGAGCGTGTGGCCTGGCAGCCGAGACACTTGCCTTCTAGCTCTGGTTCTGCCAGAGCCTCACTCTGCATCCTTGGGCGACTCACAGCCCCTCTCTGAGTTCTCTGCTCACTGCTCTGTCCAGCGAAGGATTGAGTGGGGCAACCTCTAGGAATGGCCCCTCAGGCTCAGATAGCAAACCTTTTAATGAGAAAAAAAACAGGCCCCTAGGCTGGAGCATGTATCCTGTGAGCTGTGCAGGGACTGTTCGGATGGGCCATCCTGAGGCTCTGGAGAGGCCCCTAGGGGCCAGAAGGGACTGCCCCAGGCTGCTGCCCTGGGCTTGTGGGCTAGGGAGGGTGGATAGGCTGAGAGGCAGACAGCTGGCTCGGCCTGTCCCTCTGGTGGCTCCTGGAGACCACCACTCTCAGTTTCGTCCCATCCTGAGTCCACAGTTGCATGGTCTGTGGTGGGCAAGTCTGGAAGTCTCCAGAGAGTGCGGTCAGGTCTTCCACTCAGTGGCACAATTGGTGTCAGCCCTGAGCCCACATAGAGGGATACAGGAGGAGCAGAGCCTGCCACCCCCGACCTACTGGGGCACTACAGGAGCTGTGGCTTCCTGAGTCAGGGCCTCAAAGCTGGGCTGCAGGGCTGTCAGAAGGCCACTGGGAGGGCCAGGGGTCAGGGGCGAGAAGACATGGGGTGGCTGGAGTCCTTAGACGCCCCGCTAAGAACCTAAGACTGGTGCTGGGAGAGGTGTGAAGTGTGAGGGAGCAGACGCAGGCTGGAAACGAGATTTCACATCACCCATGTGTCGATGAACTGGCTCCATCGTCACCTACAGTCTGTTTTTACCTCCTCACCTCTTGGGTCTCACTCCATATTTAACACACCCATCCCTTCTGATCATCACATCTGCTTGTCCCCTGCCTTCCTGGGAAAGGTGGGTGTGGGAGTGGAGGCCGTGCGCCCTTGCCACCACCTGGCCTGACTTTCCGAGTGGACCGTGCCATCCCCGCCTCCTCATGCCCACCCATCCTGGAAACTCATTTCTCATGGCCCCTGGGGTGCTTCTTGGATTGTGGGCTGCCACAGGGTCCAGAGTCCAGTACTTCCTTCCCAGCAGACTCTCTCCTTCCCAAAGCTTGGCATCGGCACCACCCACTGGACACCGAACACCTTAGGGTGCCACTCCTCTGAGTTCCTGGACCCTCAGACCTGGGAATGGTGGCCTTGTAGGGGCTGTCCCCTCCCTCTTCAGCCTTTCCTTCTAAAATAGACCCACGGTCTGCCCTTCTGCCCCCATCCCTGCCCTTCCCTCCCCCAGCTGACCCTTGACCAGGTGTCACTGGAGGAAGGGGTGGTGGCCCTTGGCTGTCACTGGGGAGGACACTCAGCCCCCTTGGTCTGTTAGCAACAGGCTCATGGGAGACAGCGTCCCGGGAGGAGAAGTGGCCATTCCAGGTTCCAGGCAACGTGGGAGCATGTCCAGCAAGCAGCAGGAGATGGGAGGGCCAGTCACTGCCTCTGTCCCCACGATTTTGTGTCCCTAAAGTCCCCCATCCTGGATACTTCAGCTCCTGGGCCTCGGCACAGCACTTCAGAGTGCGCTCCCAGGAGGGGGGGTGGGGGAGGGAGGCCCTGGCTCCATGCCCTGCTGCGCCCATTCCACCCTCAGCCACTCTGCTCCATCCACCCCCTCATGCTGTCTGCCATCGTTTCACCATTGCTCCTTGGGATCCAAATGGTTTCCACCGTGGCCCACCCCCCACCCCAAGTGGGGGACGGGGGCAAGGCGGGACCAGGCCTCCCCCCATTGCTCTTCCTACTCTGAAGCCACCATGTTCCTCTATCACGGTGTGTGTCCCCTGCCTCCTCTCTGCCTCTCCTGTTGGCCGCACGCTCCTCCCTGACCCCTCGTCCACCTGGCAGCCTTCACACGTCTCTGACTAACTTTCTTGGCCTCTCTCTCCCTCTGTCTCCTTTCTCCATCTGCTCCCCCACAGGGCTGCCCTGGGCCGGTGATGCGCCCCTCGGCCTCTCCCCCTGCCTCTCTCTGTGCCTCTCACCTCTGTCTCTCTGTCCTGTGACCTCCGACAGCTTCAGTGGCGCTGACCATCTTTCCCAGGCTGCTTGGCAGCTGTGCCGACGCTGCAGCGTGGCCAAATAACTCACGTTCTCATACCTTCAGCAGTCAGTCTCACACTCTCCCCGCTCTCCCGCTCTGTTTCTAACCTGACTTTACCTCTCCAGCTGTTTCGGGCTCCTTTCCTTCCCCCTGCCTGCTGTGTGAGCACGTGTCCTCTCTCTGTGTGTGTGTGTGTGTGTGTGTGTGTGTGTGTGTGTGTGGTGCTCACATGTCCATATGTCCATGTGTGCCATGGCCCTTGGGGAGGGGTACCCACCTGTCGCTGGGTGGAGTGGGCGTTTCTATGTTGTAGAGGCAGGGCCAGGTTTTCACAGCACGTGTATTGTGCTTCTGATAATCAGGATGTTGGGCCCTGAAACCACTCCCTGCCTTTTCCGTTTCAGTTTGTCCCGGTTCACGTGCACACGTGGCATGCCTGGGTCTCCCCTGTGTGCCTCCTCTTGGGATCCCTGCGTGCTCATCGCTGTATGTGTGTCGTCACTGCTGCTCTGCTTGGCCTGCCAGGGCCCCATGCCGCCCTCTCCCTGCTCCTCTGGATGTCTGTAGGGCTTGTGTGTATGTGTGTGTGTGTACATGTGCACACCTGTGTGTGTGTGCACATGTGTGTGTGCACACCCTGCTTTGGGATCCTGATGTCTCCCCTCAGGGCCTGGCATATTCTATGCATGTCTGTCTGTCTGCCTGTCGTGGCTGTCTGTGTGCTAGAGGCTGGTCTCTACCAGAGGGCCATAGCTCATGTCCACCCTCAGCGTGTGGCTCCCAGTTTGTGTCTGTGTGCTCTCAAAGCTCTTCTATTTTAGCCTGTCCTGAGCCTCATGCTACTGATCCCCCGTCTCCTCCTCCCTGCCTACCCCCACCTCTCTTCCTCCTCATGGGACATTCCAGCCTGGTCCCTGGGCAGGCTTTTTAGTGCCCCCTTCCTGAGCCCCAGCTGAACGGAGCCTGGGCTCACCACCCAGCCACTGGGTCAGAGAGCCCAGCATCCTGGGAACAGCATGGAGTTGGGTGCAGACAGGGCTTCTCGGTGGTGCCCGTCTTTCTGTGACCCTGGGTGAGAGCCTTATCAAATGCACAGTCTTCAGCAAGTGGGAGAAGGATGGGAGCTGGGGAGCAGGGGGTGTAGGCTCACCCTATCCAATAGGGGGCTATTAAACCTAAATGAGCTTACATTCGACAAAATTAAAATTTCAGCTCTCAGCCACACTGGCCACATTGCAAATGCTCAATTGCACACGTGTGGCATGTGGCTGCTCCACTGGACAGCACAAATACAGAACACTCTGTCACTATGGAAAGTTGTCCTGACCTCACCTGGTCAGTCTCGTGTCTGGAGGGTGGAAAGAGGATTCTTGATGAGCCCAAGCAAACACAGGTGGGGCGTCTGGGAGACAGACATTCTGGGCATGTTTGCAGAGGGTAATGACGCGGAGAGGCACCAGGACACACCACGCCATGGCGGAGCCTCCCGCTTCCAGTCTGGGGGCGGGTGGAATAGCACCGGCCTCTGGGCAGTAGGGGCGATGGACAGCTCAGAGACCAACTATGCAAGCCAGTGACTGGAGGGTGAGGGTTTTCTGGGGAACAGGAAGAGTGGGGGACGCCCCCCCAAATATCCCCCCATAGGAGTAGTTAAGCCACAGTCACCTGGGACAGAGGTTGCAAGGAGAATGGGCCCCGGGCTCGGGTCTTCAGGGAAAACCAGGCGTCCACGTGGACAGGAGTACTGACAGCTGCTGGGACCTACAGAGAAGGTCCTGCCACCCCCCAGGCCGGGGTGCCCAACCCAGCTCACTCCCCAGCCCAATCTCATTCGGACTCCCCTGCCCCCAGGTTGCCTGCAGGAGGGAAGGCAGTGAACACAGCCCCGGTGCCAGGCCAGACACCCCATGATGAGTCCGACCGTCGGACCGAGCCACACTCCTCCCGTCTCAGACCTCGTCAACTCCCTCACCAGCGAGATGCTCATGGTGAGAATGGGGGGAGCCTGGGCTGGGAGGCCGGGGCAGGAAAGAAGAGGGATGTGTGTGGGAACCGGCAACGGCATGGGAGTGGTCCAGGGAGGGGAACCGGGTCAGAAGTAGCCTGGAGAGCCAGGCCCGGGACCCCTGGGCGCTTGATGACTCAGTGTGCAAGGCCTGGGCCCAGGACCACTGGGCGCTTGATGACTGAGTGTGCAAGGCCTGGGGCCCGTGACCACTGGGTGCTTGATGACTGAGTGTGCAAGGCCTGGGCTTGTCGCCAGCTCTTTCACCAAAGTATCTTCTCCGTGTCTCCATTTCTTCCTTTGACAAGTGAAAATAAGAATTCCAATCCTGCTTTGATCCCTTTGTGGATTGAGAAGGGGCCAAGCAAACCCACTCATGCAAGACACTTTCAGGATTCTAGAAGGAAAAGCTGGTGGGCAGAGGACTCAGGGCAGAAGGTGTCCCCTCCCAGGAATGGTGTCCCCTTAAGTGGGGGTCTGGCGTGGAAGGCCTAGCCCAGAGACCTCCCCCATTCCCATGGCTGGAGGCCCCTGAGAGCAGAACAGGCAGAAATCCACTGGTCCTGGCTCCTCTGAGGGGGACAGCTGTGGTGGGGTGCTCCTGTCCACACCCCACCGGAGGCCTCTAACCCAACGGGATCCTAATTCTAGGTTGTTTGGCCCAGGCAGAGATTGTAGTTCCCATGGTGCCTCCAGGGGGCAGCAGTGAGTCACAGCCACTTGCCCCTCCCTCGCACTTTCCAAAGAGCCCCTGGAGGGAGAAAACGGGAGATTGGCAGGCAGGAATCAGTTAAAGGGTCGGCAGCTCTGAAGTCCCAGGAAGGCTTGAAGAGGAGACGAGGTTGGGAACCAGCACCTGCTCTGTTCCTACTGGTCTTGACCTGGGACATTTCATCTCCTCGCATTGAACCCCTCCCTCCTGTAGAGAGAAGGAAGTAGGAAGTAGGCTTGGGAACTCCCAGCCCCTCACCCACTGCCCTGGCACCAGAGCCCTACCCTTCTGCCATGTAGGATTCCAGCCAGCTCTAACCATCCATCCCCCACTGCCCCTTCTAGCCTGGTGTTTCTCAAATTGCTATGTACACAGGAATCCCCCAGGAACCTTGTTAAAATGCAGATTCCTGGTCCTTAGGTAGGGCCTAAGAGCCTGCTTTTTTTTTTTTTTTTTTTTTTTTTTGAGACAGAGTCTCACTCTGTCCTGCAGGCTAGAGTGCAGTGGCATGATCTCAACTCACTGCAACCTCCACCTCCTGAGCTCAAGTGATCCTCCTGCCTCAGCCTCTCGAGTAGCTGCGATTACAGTAGTGCCCCACCATGCTCAGCTAATGTTTGTATTTTTAGTAGAGACAGGGTTTCACCATGTTGGCCAGGCTGGTCTCAAACTCCTAGCCTCAAGTGATCTGCCTGCCTCAGCCTCCCAAAGTGCTGGGGTTACAGGCGTGAGCCACCGTGCCCGGCCTGTCCTGTGGTTTTCTTGGATCCACATTAGACCATCAGATTTTCCACATCCTAGATCGGGTCGCCTTGGGCCTCCCCCACCTCTCCCCTTCTTCCTACCCGCCAGGCCCCTGTGTGTCTGGCCCTCCGCTGCTCTCCTTCCATCTTCCCCCACCCAGGCAGACTGGCCCCAGCTGTCCTCCCCTCTGGACGGGCCATTGCCACAGCCCACCCTGCCTCCCTGCACAGCCCCTTAATTCGTTACAGCTTCCTGGTAGCCAGGTTCCCAGAAGGGACGGCCCCTTCCCAGCCAGCTTGCCTGCCCCCTTGCTGCCCCCAGGGAGGGGCCGACAGCTGCAGCCAGCGGAAGGAAGCGCAGACCTCATCTCCCTCTCCTGTGCTGGGAGGATGCTCAGAGGTGGGAAGGCAGAGTCTAATTGCACAGCTCTGTGCCAATGCTAGGTCATTGACATTAACAGGCATGATAAGATAAGCAGGGCAGAATCAGCTCACTGTGACCTCAGCCTTCCTTGTCTCCAGACCCTGGGCTGTGGAATCTGGAGGTCAAAGACAAGAGTGGGCTGGGCACGGTGGCTCACGCCTGTAATCCCAGCACTTTGGAAGGCCAAGGTGGGTGGGATCATCTGAGGTCAGGAGTTCGAGACAAGCCTGGCCAACATGGAGAAATCCCGTCTCTACTAAAAATACAAAATTAGCCGGCCATGCTGTCGCATGCCTATAATCCCAGCTACTTGGGAGACTGAAGCAGGAGAATCACTTGAGCTGGGGAGGCAGAGTTTGCAGTGAGCCGAGATCGTGCCACTGCACTCCAGCCTGGGCAACATGAGCAAAACTCCATCTCAAAAAGAGAGAAAGAGACAAGAGTGGAACACCCAGAGCTGGCCAGAGAAGGGACTGAGGGGCAGAGGTTTCCAAGAAGTGGCCAGGCCACACCTGCCTCTGAGCGTCTCCTGCCCTGGCACAGGGATAGCCTGCTACATTTTGAGGCTGACTTCTGCTGGTGCAGGGGCTCGGGTAGCACCTTCCCTGACTCTGATGGGGTGGCCAACCTGGTTGCCATAGAGATGGCTCTATCCCAGCTGAGTAATTAGGGCTCAGGGGTGTGGCTTGGGAAGACTGGGAGTGGGCACAGAGCCACCACCCCTTTCCCAGGTGAAACCCGCCTGGCCAGCCCAGGCCTTCCCAAGACCACACTGTTTGGGAGCCAAGAGCCAAGACCTGAGGAACCTCAGGTGGGGCTGGGGCCAGCCGGGCTGCAGTCACCAGCAACTCCCCCCTCAACTTGAGAAGCAAGGGGGAGGGCGAGTGATCTTTGCTGGCACTGTCCACTCATGTGCCCCAGTTACTCAGTCCCTCTGCCAGTGGGTCAGGTCGCGGAGCAGAGCTCTAAAAGGGACATGGACCCACTTAGCTCTCCCGGGACCCCACAAAGTAGGTCTCATGGTCCCCGCTCTACAGATGTAAACACAGGGTCAAAGGGTATGGTACTGGCATGAGCAGGGAAAGAGCATCAGGGAGGCTGGGCGGGTGGCTCATGCCCGTAATCCCAGCACTTTGGGAGGCCGAGGTGGGCGGATCATGAAGTCAGAAGTTCAAGACCAGCCTGGCCAACATAGTGAAACCCCATCTCTGCTAAAAATATAAAACTTAGCTGGGCGTGGTGGCAGGTGCCTGTAGTCCCAGCTACTTGGGAGGCTGAGGTGGGAGAATAGCTTGAACCCAGGAGGCGGAGGTTGCAGAGAGCTGAGATTGTGCCACTCCACTCCCGCCTGGGCAACACAGCGAGACTCTGTCCCAAAAAGAAAAGGAACATCAGGGAAAAGCAGGTTCTGGGCGGGTAAGCCACATTCTCAGTGGGGCTGTGGTGGGGCTCGTGGGGTTATCTGGATGAGCCGAAGGGTAAGGGCTGGAGGACCGTCTTCTGCTGTAAGGCAGCTCAGCACCCCTGCCCCCAGCCAGGCAGGACCAGGGTAAAGCCCCAGACTCTAGATCTGAGTGCAAGAGAAGGGCACTCAGGATTCCTGGGTGCTAAACTGGGTTCCATTCCCCACTGGGCATTCAATCTTGGGAAAGTGTTCCATTGGGAGTGCAGTGCCTGCCTCGCTGGGATGCCGTAAGAGGTCAATGAGGACAAGGCACAGGGCATAGGGCAGGGTTTGGCGAGGCAGGCGACCAGCCAGTCCATGGTGATTACTATTCTGAGTGTGAGGCTGGGCACGTGGCTCACGCCTGTAATCCCAGCACTTTGGGAGGCCGAGGTGTGGATCACTTGTGGCCAAGAGTTTGAGACCACCCTGGCCAACATGGCAAAAACCTGTCTCTACTGAAAGTACAAAAATTAGCCGGGCGTAGTGGCGCACGCCTGTGGTCCCAGCTACTCGGGAGGCTGAGGCACGAAATCACTTGACCTTGGGAGGTGGAGGTTGCAGTGCGCCGGGATTGCACCACTGCACACCAGCCTTGGCAACAGAGTGAGACCCTGTCTCAAAAAAACAAAAACGAAAAACCATTCTGAGTGGGATCTGACGCTTTTCACCTGGCGTGGTGAGTCTGCAGGTCTTTGCTGGCTTGAGGGGGACACCTCAGTGCTGCCCTGGGCCTGCTTTAGTGGAAAGAGCAGGATTTTGAATCAGAGGGTTCATCCTGCTGTGCAGTCTTGGCCATGTGACTTAACCTCTCTGAGCCAGTCTCCTCAGCTAGAGGGTGGTGACACTTGCCTCACCTGGCTGTTAGGATTCAGTAAGGAGAGGGCGATGTGCACCTCCGGCTGTGGTAGGAGCGCACTGTTTGCGTTATTGTTATCTGTCTTATTCAGTCATTCAGAGCCCAGGGCTGCCCCTCCAGGATGAAGGAGAGAGCACAAGGCAGGCTTCTGCAGGAGAGGCCTGCAGTTTGTCTTAACTGCGTACCCAGGATCCTATTCCATCCCTCATCCAACCATCATGGGAGATTTTCGAGACAGGGCTGCCTGAGCCATGTGGTCCCCTAACTGGGTCTGTTGTGGTCAGTGGCCTGGGGCTGCTCTCAGGCAGCTGGAGGGTGGGCAGGGCTCTAAACCCTCCCAGGTACTCCCAGTGTGCCCACAGCTTCACACACATGGCCAGGAGATCCACCTCCCAGCTGCTTCCTGGGTTCCATGTCAGGATGCAATGAGATACCACCCTGCCTCTGTGTGACTGTCCGTTGCTGGGTCAGCCCAAGCACCCTCCCTCCCAGCAGTCCTCAGCCCCGATGGGTGGTACAGCCCTCTGAGGTCTGAGGTGCCTTTTTTTGAGACGGAGTCTTGCACCATCACCCGGGCTGGAGTGCAATGGCGCGATCTCAGCTCACTGCAACCTCCACCCCCCGGGTTCACGCGGTTCTCCTGCCTCAGCCTTCCAAGTAGCTGGGATTACAGGCGCACACTGCTACACCTGGCTAATTTTGTGTATTTTTAGTAGAGATGGGGTTTTGTATGTTGGTCAGACTGGTCTCCAACTTCTGACCTCGTGATCCTCCCACCTTGGCCTCCCTAAGTGCTGGGATTGCAGGTGTGAGCCACTGCACCCGGCCTGAGGCGCCTTTTACACAGCACTGATGCCCAGGCCCACACCAGCCCCATCTAGTCAGACTGGCTGGGGACGGGGCCTGGGGAGTCTGCAATTTTCACGTCCCTAGTGATTCTGCCTTACACGAACAGACGTTGCTCCTGAAAACTTGCCTCTCTCATTTTGTAAATCACATCATTGTTCACACCCCAGAGAGTCACTTTCCAAGAATTATTGTGGTAAACTCTCTTGCAATATGAACAGCCTCCCCCATCTGCCATGTAGCCCAGGTTTGTATCAGTGCGTCCACAGTGCCCCCCTCACCATACCACGGGAGGGCAGGAAGGTCAGGGGAGCTCAGAAACCCCAGCACGTGCCAGGCCAGATGGGGCTAGGGAGGCGAGGCCACTGAGCTGGAGCTTGGGGCAGGCGGCAGACCCAGAGCTGCGAGGAGAGCCTGGGAAATAGATGTCATCGCTGAGGTTCAGGAGACAGGGCTGTCTCAGCTCTACCCTTCCCCCTCCCCTCCCCTCCTGGGAGACCCTGGTCAAGGTACCTGCCCTCTGAGCCTGAGCAACGTCCGTGGATGTGAGTGTGGGATGGGCCACCTCCTCTGGCCTCTCGCCCGTGCTGGGCAGCAGTGGGGACATAGGGAAGCAGAGTCCTCCCCCAACCCTGTGGCCTCTCCCCTACCCTCAGCTCTCCCCAGGCTCCGAGGAGGACGAGGCCCATGAGGGCTGCAGCCGAGAGAACCTGGGCCGGATCCGAGTTCAGCGTTGGCTACAACTTCCAGGAGTCCACGCTCACCGTGAAGATCATGAAGGCCCAGGAGCTGCCGGCCAAGGACTTCAGCGGGACCAGCGACCCCTTTGTCAAGATCTACCTGCTGCCCGACAAGAAACACAAGCTGGAGACCAAGGTGAAGCGGAAGAACCTGAACCCCCACTGGAACGAGACCTTCCTCTTTGAAGGTGAGGCTAGTGCCGCCCTCCCCCCGCCAAGGTCACGTCTTGCCGTCTGCCATCCCCCTACCCAACCACACATGTGGCCACATGCAGATGCATACGTGTACACACACCTACAGCCCCACAAATGCACAAACACACACACGAGCAGATACAATTCTGTGCACACCTGCTTGCGTGCACAGGCACAAATCCACATACACATGCGCTCCCACACAGGCAATGTCTTGGCCCAGTTAACCTGATGCATTTTGTGTCTAGTTGGAATCAGGTTATAGGAGCCGAGTGGAGCCAGCATCACAGCCAGAGGCCGAGGAGGGAAGCCGGGCCACCGCCTGGCGTTTCAGCCCAGACACAGAGCTCATCCTGAGGAGGGCAGGAAGGGAGGGAGGGAGGCACCCATAGGACTCAGAGCTGGAGCACCCTGGAGCCACCAGAGTGTAGTGGTTCAGTGCACAGGCTGTGGCCCAGGCTGCTTGGGTTCGATTCCCAGCTCTTGACCTTGGGCAAGTCTCCTGAGCCTCCCTATGACTTGGTTTCCTCATCTACAGAACAGAGATAATAATAGTGAGGGTTGAACAAATGAGTGAGTTGCAGAGGCGCTCAGAACAGTGCCTGACATCCAGCAAACGTTTGACGCCAGGTTGTTAAATACACTCCATCTGTTGCCGTTCTGACCCCCCTCCCCCGTATAGAACAGGAACAACAGCTCTGAACCATGCCTGGAGGCCGCTGAGAAAAATGTCCTTTCTCTCTCCTGCAAGCCCTCTCTGAAGGCGGGTCTTTATCTCTTATCTCTGAGGATTCAAGGTAACCAGGAAGCTGGGCGTGTGATTAAGGAGTGATTTCTATCCCAGGGCCTTTGGGTGCTAGGACCCCGCTTAGAGAAGCCGTAACCCTTTGCCAATGGCCCCCCGGTTCAACCAGGGAGAGTAAATCCCTACTCCAGCTGCCCTGAGCCCTAGCCTTCCAGAACCTTCACCATGTAACCCAGGGACCTTTCCTTATCTGCTGTCCCAGCCACTTAGCACCCTACCTCTTATGCAAGATGACAGCCAGGTCACCCACCAACTGGCACTGAGGGTGAGCAGTGAATGCTCATGTGTTTCTGGAGCCCCTCCTTTGCAGGCACCGTGAGGGCAGAGATGGCTCAACAGCGAGGGTTTTGGCTGTCTGGGGATCTGTGTAGGCAGCTGGCAGAGCGAGGTTTTTGAGCAGAACTCTGATCCTCCAGTGTCTTCCACAAGCCCGTACCTAGCAACAACCACGAGCTGGGCACTCTTCTAGATACTGGGGGTGTAGAAAAGAATGAGGCACCGTTATGGCCCTCAAGACATTTCTGATCTAATAGAGACACAGATGTGTAGATAACTCAGTCACACGCAGCATGGCAGAAACTGCAGGAACCCAGTATGAGCTCCCTTTGGTAGTGCTGAAGAAAATTTCTCAGAAGAGGGACCATTCAAAAGGGGTTCTGATGGATGAGTAGGAGTTTGCCAGCTAGGAGCCTGCCTCTTCTGGTGTTGATGAGAGCTGACGGGTTCAAGGACCTCTTGGAGCTCCCAACATTCCCAAAACACTTGTCCTCATGCATTTTACCTGAATCAATACCAAGGGTCCCCTGGGCTAGGTCCCTGGGGGACTCTTAAGTAAGCAAGACACACCTTCCCTCAATATAAGGAAAGGGACCCTGAACAAATTCAGAGAGTCTCCTCTTCCAGCTCACCTGCTCCTGTCAGAGCTCCTTGGTGCTTCCAGAATCTCTGGGGAAGGTGCTGGAATCCCCTGGAGCTCCTCCAGAGGATTTTGTGTCTAGCTGGGATCAGGTCACAGGAGCCGCAGTGGTGCACATCTGCACCAGCCAGGCTGAGGTTCCAGGCATCCTCCTTCCTGCTCACACCCGGGTTAAGAATCTCCTTACCTCAGGCCTGCAGGCTCCCCTGTCCCCCTGCGCCTCCCGGGCCAGCGCCACCCTGACTAAGCCTCCCAAGAGCTCATGACTCCTGGCTTCAGACCTGCCCCTGGCCCCCTCTTCCCTCCTCCATCCCATCCAAGCCCCTTCTGCTCCTCTCGCTCTGACCTTAGCTCCCACCTCACCTCAGCACAGTCCTGCTGCTCCATCAGGCCATTCCGTTGGCATTTATTCATCTGTTCAATTATGCATTCACTTAACAAATATGTATCGAGTGCCTACTATGTGCCAGAAACGGTGTTAGACATGGAGATCCAGTGGTTGGTAACAGAGATGCCTTCCTGGGAATCCTAGCCTTCTGCGAGGGCCAGACAAAAATCAGGGAAAGAGACAGAGAAATCTGTTACCACGTGTGACATGTTTTGCAGGAAAAAAGGTGCTAGAGCGGATAACCCAACACTGTCTGGGATGTCAGGAAAGAATGCTGAGACCAGAAGGATGAGAGTAGCCAGGAAGGGGGCGTGGTGGGGCCAGTGTGCGCCTGGCCCCGGGGCGGGAGGGATCGGGGTGTGGAAGGGCCAGGAAGGAGGCCGATGTGGCTGGAGCCCAGTCATTGAGTGAAGAGCGGCCACAAGCCAAGCAGGGAGAGGACAGCCAGGCCAAATTGTGGAAGGACTTGAAGCCAAGGTAGGGTGCCCGGCTTTTATTCTAAGTGCACTGGGAACCATTGAAAGGCTTTAAGCAGGAGTGCATCGTGATGGAATTTCTATTTTTAAAAGATCTCTCTGGCTGCTGCGTTGAGAATGGACCGTAGGAGAAAGCATGGACGCAGAGGGGGCGGTTTGGAGACACTTGTGGCTATCTAGGCAAGAGGTGCCAGCGCCTTGGACGAGGGAGGTGGCAGTAGAGAAGAGGGACGCTGCGGGACGAAGAACAAAAGCACAGGCAGCAGGAGAGGGCCGCAGAGTCACAGGACACTTGTCACCTCCTGCTTCTGTGCCTTTGCCTTTTCCCTCCCACCGGCGCTCCCCCATGCCCCTCTGCCCTGAGTCCTCCTGGGGCCTGCGTCCTGGCAGCTGTGGCCACCTAGGCAGAGCCACTTGCCCAGACCTGCCTCGGGATGATTGGCAGCGGCTGCCCAGCCGCTGAGATGGACACAAGGTGCATGGGTGAATGGATGACCGCAGTTCTACTCTTTACTAGCTGGGACTCTGGGCAAGTAATTTAAGCCATCTGAGCCTCATCTGTAAGATGGACAAGATGCCATGGACCTCGGAGAATTGTTGAGGGAGTCCCATGAGACAGTGACAGTTCTTGCTAGCACTTCAGTAAGGTCTAATTGCAATCCGGTGTGCCTGCTGGCCCAGTGGGGTGGCAGCGGGAGGGCACAGGGCCTGCCTCCTCTTCCCAGGGCCTTCCTTGCCTCCTGGGCCCCGTATGGACCCTCTGTCCCCCTCTTCACTGGCACTCCTCTGTACCCCCAGGTTTTCCCTATGAGAAGGTGGTGCAGAGGATCCTCTACCTCCAAGTCCTGGACTATGACCGCTTCAGCCGCAACGACCCCATCGGGGAGGTGTCCATCCCCCTTAACAAGGTGGACCTGACCCAGATGCAGACCTTCTGGAAGGATCTGAAGCCATGCAGCGATGGGAGTGTAAGGCCCCATGGGTGGGCCTTACCTGGACAGGCAGCAGGGCAGGGCTGGCAATCTGCTTCCAGACCCTCGTCAACCTTAGGAAGGCCAGGAGGGCTGTGGGAGAGGCGGCAGGTGGGTGGTTCTGATGGAGCACAGTCTTCATCAGCAGTTGCAGCAGTGGTGCTTGGCGCCTGGAGGACTCACCCGATCTGTAAGAAGGAACCTAGGACTCTGTTCAGGGAACAGAGAGGGGATGGTGGCCCTGGGAGGGGCAGTCCACACACCTGCCAGAGGAGGGGGAGACAGAGTGAGGCAGAGACGACAGATAGGGACATGGGTAAGCACCAAGGTCAGGGTAGAGGAGACCTGGGGGGGCAGCTGGGCCAATCAGAGAGCTCTGCTAGAGGTTCCCACACCCTCCCGTTGTGCCTCCCAGGGGAGCCGAGGGGAGCTGCTCTTGTCTCTCTGCTACAACCCCTCTGCCAACTCCATCATCGTGAACATCATCAAAGCCCGGAACCTCAAAGCCATGGACATCGGGGGCACATCAGGTGTGGGACTGCTCAAGCAGAGGACAGACGGGGCAGGCGGGGAGGCTCTGGTGACATGAGGGTTACACCGCAGATGGAGAGCAGGGTCCTCAGTGGTCCTCACCCGCACCCCCCACACTCCCACCTCCAGTCCTCGCTCCTTACCCTAGAGACCTTGGGGGCCCCCTTTGGAGCACCCTCATCTTGGACCCTAGGTCAGGATCAGCATCATCTTGGACTCCGTTCTTCAGGAAGAAAGGGAACACCGTGGGAAGACCTGGGTTCTAGCCCCAGCTCTGATGCTACTTGTCTGAGATTCTGGACAAGACCTGGCCTCTCTGGGGCTCAGTTCCCTCATTGGCAGTAACAGGAGGGCCCCAGGTGATCCCTAAGGTCCATCTGCTGATTCTCCCAGGTCCCTCTCATTCTCACCTGGGTCTCTCCTTGCCTCTGGGGAAAGCATCTGGCCCTCCTGCCTCAGCTTCCATACCTGGAAGGGGAAAGGGATCCTAGGAAGTCCCTCCTCCA
This sequence comes from Ateles fusciceps, assembly GCA_036589455.1. Taxonomy (NCBI): domain Eukaryota; kingdom Metazoa; phylum Chordata; class Mammalia; order Primates; family Atelidae; genus Ateles; species Ateles fusciceps. The sequence goes on along the minus strand of JAZHEH010000681.1, from coordinate 22,550,486 downwards.
CTGTCCCTCTAACCCTTCCCCACTCCCTCCCCCAGATCCCTACGTGAAGGTGTGGCTGATGTACAAGGACAAGCGGGTGGAGAAGAAGAAGACAGTGACGATGAAGAGGAACCTGAACCCCATCTTCAACGAGTCCTTCGCCTTCGATATCCCCACGGAGAAGCTGAGGGAGACGACCATCATCATCACCGTCATGGACAAGGACAAGCTCAGCCGCAATGACGTCATCGGCAAGGTAGGGGCGAGGCAGGTGGTGTGCTGCACGCAGCTCCATTCCCTAAAAGAAGCAGCAGGGGTGGTGGACGAGCATGGGCCGGACACCAGGAGAGATGGAGATCGGTTTCCTCCCCCTCTTGGGCCTCTGTGTCTTCATCCAAAAATAAGGGGATTAGATGACACCCTCCCTGGGGTTCCTCTCTAAGCGTCCTCCTATGGGTAAGTCAGCTGAGGACAGACCACCAGCAGGGCAGGGAAAGAAGGAGTGGGAGAGAGGAATGGCCTGGATCTCAAAAGAAAGGTTTTCTGGCCAGGATGATGATATTGGAACAGTATTGCCCAGGGTCCCGTCTGCACAGGGTGAGCTGTGTGGGGCGGCGTTGGGAGCTGCAGTCAGACTCCAAAGACTTCCTTTCAGTTCCCCACCCCATCTGCCAAGAAACAACCATATAACCCTGGGAGGGCGGCTTGGCCTCTCCAAGATTTAGTGTTCTCATCTGTAAAATGGAGCTGCTTACACTGTCCCTGTGGAACTTTACAGGTGATATAAGAATTGCTTGAGGCATGCAGATGTCTGCTCTTAGAAAGTTGGCCAGGCACAGTGGCTCACGCCTGTAATCCCAGCACTTTGGGAGGCCAAGGCAGGCGGATCACGAGGTCAGAAATTTGAGACCAGCCTGGCCAACATGGTGAAACCCTGTCTCTACTAAAAATAGAAAAATTAACCAGGCATGGTGGTGGGTGCCTGTAATCCCAGCTACTGGGAAGGCTGTGGCAGGAGAATCCGTTGAACCCAGGAGGCAGAGGTTGCGGTGAGCCAGGATTGTGAGACTGTACTCCAGCCTGGGCAACAGAGCGAGACTCTGCCTTAAAAAAATAATAATAATAATCTCTTTGTATCACATAACCAAAAAATTCATACCTGACCTTGATTTTTCCCAGGATGGGATTCTGTGACATAAACCTTTCCATGTTTCTGCCTTAAAATGTCTATTCCCATGTTTATTTACGGTCTAGTGTTGAGAGCATGGGCCCCAGAGTCAGATCGCCTGGGTCCAAATCCTAGCCATACTTTTTACCACCGTAACCTCTCTGAGCCTCATTTTCTCCTCTCAGAATGAGAGTAGACGATCCTCCCCTCACAATGTTCTGGGAGGATTAAGTCAGATCACACAGGTGAGCTGTTCTGCATAGTACCTGAAACACATGTTAGCTAGTGTTATAATAAAGGGGCATATATGTCCATTCAGGCGTGGCGATCTCACCAGGAGCAGGTGAAGAACCAGTGCTCAGGGCAGTCATGGGGGAAGGGGGAGATTCCAGGAGTGAGTGAGGGACACACACCTGGGCGTTACCCTGTGTCGGGGGAAATGGATACCCACAGGGAAGGGAGCTGAGTTGGGGGGCAGCCCTCAGACAGATGGGACTGGAGAACTCAGCTGCTCGGGGTGAGGGAGGCAGCCTGGCCTCAAACAAGCGAGCTGACCCTGCCTGCCATCAGGTACGGCACGGGGAGTATGACTGGCCACTCTGTGGTCACAGGTGAGACAACTCCCCAGGACGTTGCCACTTATACTCCAGAAGAGAGTGTGCCCCTGCCTGGCCAGGGCTTGGGGCCTGCCGAGCCCCCCTTGACCAACTCAGGCCAAAGGCCAAGTAACCATTTCTACTTTGATGTTCTTTTGAAGCTTAGCCTTCTGGAGCTGGGTGTTCCTTTGATACCAATTAGAACTCCTTTTGAAACAGTCCTCCCTTCTGTTGGCCGAACCAAAGCAAACGTGGGCTTGTTCTCACTTGGGCCTGGGTAACTTAGGGAGCCCATGGATCTCTGAATCCTTCTGACTCCCAGCTCCTGCTCAGCCCCTGGAAGCCAAAAGTCTCCACCCCTCCTGTGTGCCTGGCATTGTCCAAGGCTGTAGGTCTCATGCTGGGCTGAGATTGTAATGGGGGCAGTCCCAGAGCGGGGCAGGCCCAGAGTGGCCCTAGAGCTCCGTGACCCCCGCCTCGTCACCCTGCTCCAGCAGGACGGAGCCGCTGGCTGAGAGAACTCGCCACACAGGGACATGCCACCGTGCCCAGCTGAGCACCGTGCCCAGCTGAGCACAGGACATGCACCAAACCCACTGCCTGTGAGACAGGCACAGTCATCAGCCCATTTTGCAGAGGAAGGTCTGGGGCTGAAAGAAGTCTCTCCACCATATGTCGCAGAGCTGGCACTTCCTCCCCCATCCTTTTTGTTTTTTTGAGATAGAGTCTCACTTTGTCACCCAGGCTGGAGTGCAGTGGCACAGTCTCAGCTCACGGCAACTTCTGCCTCCTGGGTTCAAGCGATTCTCCTGCCTCAGCCTCCCAAGCAGCTGGGATTACAGGTGTCTGCCACCATGCTGGGATAATTTTTGTATTTTTAATAGAGATGGGGTTTCACCATTTTGGCCAGGCTGGTCTCGAACTCCTGACCTCAAGCAATCTGCCCGCATCAGCTTCCCTAAGTGTTGGGATTACAGGCGTGAGCCCCTATCCCTGACCTCCTCCCCCAGAGTCTCACTGTGGTCCAGGCTGGAGTGCAGTGGCACAATTACAACTCGCCGCAGCCTCGGCCTCACCAGGCTCACGTGATCCTCCGCCTCAGTCCCTCAGGTAGTTGGAACTCCAGGGACTCACTACCACGCCCAGCTAAATTTTTTTGTATTTTTTGTAGAGATGGGGTTTCACCATATTACCCAGGCTGGTCTCAAACTCCTGGGCTCAAGTGATTCTCCCACTTTGGCTTCCTAAAGTGCTCTGATTACAGGCGTCAGCCACTGCGCTCACCCACTGGGGCCACAACCATCCATTTTAAAAATAAAAAAACATTGTTTATTTTGGAATAATTTTGGATTTACAGAAAAGTGGCAAAGATAGTGGAGTTCCCATCTACACGTTACCTAGCCTCCCCCAGTTGTGAGCGTCTCACATTACAATGTCCCAGCTTGAGAAAGCAATGCCACCAGTGCATTGCTGGGAACAGTACCGCAGCCATTATTTGTATTTCACCAGGCTTCCCATTAACGGACTCCCTCTGTCCCAGCATCCAGTCCAGGACACCACATTGCACTGAATTGTCATGTTTACCCCTCCCCTCTGGCCCATGACAGTTTCTCCATCTTTCCTCTATGATCTTAACAGTCTTAAGGAATACTGGCCAGGTGTCCTATACGAGGCCCCAAAATCCATGTACCTGTTTTTTCTCCAATGCTTATGCTCTTAATTACCCCCAAGTCCCAAAGCTGAGGTCAGCTGGGCTGATCGTGGGGGTTCCTGGGGGGATTCACACATGCAGCCTTGAGAGGCTGCAAAGGCCTGCCGGAGGCTCAGTGGGCTGGGACTGGTAGTGTAGCACTCCAAAGACCTCGATTTCAATCCCTCTATACCACTTACAAACTCTGGGACTGACCGGGCGAGGTGGCTCACGCCTGTAATCTCAGTGCTTTGGGAGGTCGAGGTGGGTGGATCACCTGAGGTCAGGAGTTTGAGGCCTGGCCAACATGGTGAAACCCTCTCTCTACTAGAAATATGAAAATTAATCGGGCATGGTGGTGTATGCCTGTAACCTCAGCTACTCAGGGGGCTGAGGCAGGAGAATCACTTGAAATCAGGAGGTGGAGGTTGCAGTGAGCCGAGATCACACCACTGCACTCCAGCCTGGGTGACAGAGCAAGACTCCGTCTCAATAAATAAATACATAAACAAACAAACAAACTCTGGGACTGTGGGTAGGTCTCTTAATGCTTTGCGCCTTAGTTTCCCCATCTGAAAAACAGAGTTAATCATAAAATCCTACCTCAAAGTTGTAGGATCTGATGATCTATGTGTCTGAAGTCCCTTGCTCAGTACTCACAGGTGGCAAGTGCCCAGGAGTTGGGAGGGATTATAATGAAAGCGGGTTGGACAGCACCCAGCAGATAGGGCAGGGAAAGCCATGGAGACAGGCTGCGTCCAACCCCACCTTCCAGACTCCACTGCAAAATAGGTTGGCAGTCTAATTCTGAAGGGGGCAGACAACCAGGAAAACAGGTCAAGCTGGCAGAGGGAGGGAGGAGGGGCGCCTCTGTGGGTAGGTTGGCACAGCATGTGGAGGTCGGGGGGCCACAGGCTCGGGTATCATGGTGGAGGTGGGGTGTCACCCCTGTGGGGGGAAAGGGCCAATGCCCTGGAGACTGTGCCAATGCCATCCTCTCCCCTTTCTCCCCAGATCTACCTGTCCTGGAAGAGCGGGCCAGGGGAGGTGAAGCACTGGAAAGACATGATCGCCCGTCCCCGGCAGCCCGTGGCCCAGTGGCACCAGCTGAAGGCCTGAGTGGGGCCAAGGGAGGCCCAGGGGGCCGAGGGCCTAGGTCCCCATCATGCCCTCACCACTTTATGCACAATACCCGGCCTGAGCCCCCTGCCATAGGGAGGGGAGGACCTTGAGGGCTCAGCCAGGGAGGGCTCCCAGACTCAACTGGGCTCCGTTTCTAGGAGGTATCAGCCCCGTCCCCCACGGCCCAGCTTGGGGGAAGGGGCTCTGGGAGGCATTTTCCTGCTTTGCCCCTTTTCTTCCTGACTTGCTGATACTAAAGAAGTTGGGGGAGCTCGAGTGCCAGACGGCCAGACAGGCAGACCCCTCCAGAGGCCAGCCAGGTGGGCATAGTCCCCCGTTTTCTTTAAGGCAGCGCCTGGAGTGGAGAGAGGCTGCCCCCTCTCCAGCCCCCGACGTGGACCCAGGGGAGGGGAGGCTGAGGCATTTGGCCCTGGTCTGTCCAGGAGAGGCCCATCCCTAGGGCAGCTTCAGGTGCCGGCTGGGCCCTGAGTGCCAAGGATAGTGTATAGCCCGCTCCTGGGTCCTGGGCCGTGGCCCTTTGTACTTGTGTTGTGTCCATTGTGTATGTGCGTGGGGGACAGAGGCCTGACAGTGCGGAAGACTATGCAGAGAAGGCAGGTTTCATGAAGGCCAGGCAGGGCTGGAGGCGGGGGCAGGAGAGGAGAGGGGCCCGTAGGGCTGAGTAGGGTGGGGTGGGGCAGAGGTCGGGAACAGAAGAGGGGCTGGAGCTGGGCTGAGAACTGGGCTGCCTCCTGACACCCCATCTCCTCCCCTTCTTCCCTCGGTGCCCCCGTCTGCTCAGAATCTCAGTGGTTCTTCCTTCAGCAATTTCATCCCTTCAACACTGGCTCACACCTTTTAGGCACCTACTGTGTGCATAACATTCCACTAGGCCTGACCTCCCTTCCTTCTCAAAGGGTCCTGAGCCCCCACTAGCTTTGCCCTAATTCCTTCATCCAAGACCCCCGCCAGCTTCCTACACCTCACATGGCAGGCGCATCGGCTCTGTTCTCCATGCTCTCCAGCTGCCCTGCCCTTCCTCATCTCTCCCTGCCTGTGCAGACCTCTACCCCTCCATCCCCTAGTGCTTGTAGACCTTCCATTCATTCCCTCTCATCCTGCGTGGTCTCTGATCTTCCACCACCTGACCTTCTCCAGTACTCTCTTTGCACCCTTCCCTACTCCCTGGTGCCCGGGAGCAGCTCCTTCTGCCCAACTCACAGTACGGGGAAAGGAGGCAGGGAAACACCGGGATTCTGTGAGTTCTGAGATTGCCACACACAAAGAAGCCGTGGTTTCTCTGCCTCAGCCACTGATAAGACTAGAACTGGCTTCCCCTTGGAGATGGCAGATTTCAGGCTGATCCCTGCTTAAGCCCTCTCATCCCCATGCTGGTACTGGTATTGATACAAAACCCAGCTGGTGACAAAGCCTCCAATCCTGGGGGTCCGCGAGCCTGGGCCTGACATCTCCCAGAATCACCACCAGGTGGCGCCAGGCCCCCACAGTCTGTGGCCGTGATCTTGACCCACCGTTCCACCCTCTAGATAGGGTCCCCCACATCCAGAGTGCGGGGGAAACCATAGGCATTTGGGAACCATTTTCCTTCGATCAGCTTCCCTTGAGCTGAGCATTCTGCTCGATGCAGTAGATGGGTGGCCTTTTGCCTATACCAAAATTTTCTTAAATTGAATCTCACACCCCCACCCCCATTCCCTCTCCCCGGGATCTGGGGGAGCATCACACATAGTAGGTGAATCGTTTTGTAGAGTGAAGAATGCTAATGTAAAGCAAATAGTCACCCACGTTCCTTGTAAATCCAAATGTTTCTATATTGTAGATTTGCTTAAAATGAAGTCGGCCCAACTGCACCGTCCTCTTTGGCGGGCTGGGGAACGGCCCCAGCTGGGACAGGAAGGCAGAGGCCACGTAGATGTGGGAGAGGGTGCGGTGGGAAGTCTGCCTTTCTCCACCTCTCCCTTGGATCCACCTCGGTTTCCTGTCCCCCACCACCCACGTGCCCCAAGGAAGACCGCCAAGTGAGCGAGCCCCCACCTCCCAGGCCCCTTCGCCAGCCAGGGAGCCCCCACCATCCAACCAACTTGTATCAAGTGGGCAGGGCAACGGCTGCCCCTTTCCCGAGCCCCACTCACGGAGCTCTTAGCCAATCCTATGCAGAGAGCATCTCCTGGCGAGGGTCTCTTCCCAACCAGACCCCACCCAGGCATATTGGTGACCAGGCTTGGGCTTCCCCGGCCCCCCATGTGCAGGTGGAGCTCTGGGATGCTGTGCTGGGGGGTGGCAAGCGGAGGGCTGAGGGCCGGGTAGGCTAGCACGGGAGGCAAGGGTGGTATGGGATGGGGCAGGGGGTGGTCTAGGGAGATAGGAAAGCAGGGAACGGGTGAACCTGAGGGTGGGAGGAGGGCACTGGGGCCCTGCCACCATCCCAGGACTTTGGGCAAGTCACCTGTACTCCCTGGGCCTCAGTTTCCCCATCTGTAAAATGATGGTAATAATACTTCACCTACCTCATAGGGGAGGTTGTGAGGCCACCATCACCTGACGTGGGGGGTCAAGGCAGGAGGACTCCGAAGGTGCTACCCGGGAGCAAAGTTATTACTGAATCCTGACAGCAAGGCCCACTTGCCCCTCCCCCCACAAAGCCTCCAGAGCTAGCTGAGGCCAACCCAGGCCCCGTCTCTTCACTGTGTCGCAGGCCCCTTCGTGGGCCTCGTCTGCCATCTTCGTGGGTGCCCTAGACTTAGTCCTTACCTTGTTCTGGTTTCCTTTCTTGTGATCATCTCCCCCACGTAACTGCTATACAAATCCCACCTGCCCCGGGACCCCCGCACCTGCCCCTCCGGCACCAGATGCCAGGGAAGGGACAGAGGGAAAACAGCCACAAACAAGCCAAGGGGGCTTCTCCGTGGGGATTGGTGGCGCTGTTTGTATCGTGTTTGAGTCCTTGAGTGCAAGTGTTTTATAAAAAATAAAACAAAAACACACCATCACAAAAAAAAATTTTTTTGCAGCCAAGAGAAATGAAGAAAAACCGAAGAAAAAGAAAAACAGGAAAAAAAGAACCATACAAAATGTTTCCACCACACATACCCTCTAAGCCAGCAAGATTTCCTCTTTGCAAAATCCTATTTTTGTGGGGAATGGGCCCCGCTTTTTGTGGTGAGGCCTGTTCTGATTAATAAAGGATCATGGAAAAGTAGGGCCTTGGCTGTTTCCTCCATGGGTCCCAGCCCTCCCTCACCTCCCTGGGGGCAGAGGCAGCGGGGTGAAGGGGATGGGGGCCCCGGGGGCTGAGCCTCCCCTCAGCATGTCACCTTTGGGATTTGACTTCACTGGTGACCAGGCCCGTCCTAGCGTCCAGCCCATCCTCAGATCTCTATTGAGTATGATCCCACCAGCTGCCCAGAAAGCAGAGAGGCAGCTACCTTTCCCAGATCAGGCCTGACACAAAGCTTTGTGGGAGTGGAGTCTCCTCTAGACCTCGGGGGTGCCCTCCAGGGTCATCCAGCCTGGTGTCCCCCTCCCTCAGCCCCCGGGGGGACCCTCACAACCCTCCAAGGCAGCTCAGACAAACCAAAGGGGGATGCTCCAGCTTTCCTGCCACCACCCACGGGGCCCCTGTAGTTTCAGGCCAGCGCCTCCTCCCCTGGTCCCCCAAGGTGAGGAAAGGAAAGACGAGGCGCTCTGTTTGTTGGCTGGACCTGTGGCTTCTCTCAGCCCTCTTCTACTTTTCATTCTTTAAGATTAGAAAAGTCTCTTTGACTCAGTGGAACAAGTTCCAGCCTGGGATGTGGGAAGCTGAGTTCTGATCCCTCCCTTCTCCAGCCTCTGTGGCTCTGGGCACGCTATTTCCTTCCTCCCACCTGCTTCCTCCGGTCACAGCAAAGCAATAACCGTCCCCATCCCCTGTCCTTTCTTCCCCACCCAGCCCAGGGGAAACTGAGGCCCGGCCACTCTCAGGGTACTTCAGAAGGAAGGTGCTACATCTGTTTCAGACACAGGCACAAAGGAACGAGCCCGTCCCCATGGTCGTGTGTCCATCTGCTGGCCCCTGCCCCCACCTGGAGTGAAGTGGGGGCCCCCTGTCCCCAGCACCTGGGGCCAGCAGCTGCCTCCCGGAATTGCACTAAGTACCCCCTCGCAAAGCTGTCTGTCCCTGCTTCTCACATCCTGGTTTAGATGTCCCTTCTGATCTCTGTTCTCAGAGATTGGAGGAAGCCCTGGGGTCAGGTAAGTAGCCTCGGGGGCGCCCTTGGTCAGAGCTTTCTCTGGGAAAGCAGCCCTGGAAAACTGAGCCTGAAGTCAGAGATAGCTCAGGCCCGGCACAGGCGGCAGTGCCTTGCCGCTGGCTCGGGCCCTTCCCTGGACCCTTTGCCATCCTCCTTTTTTTCTCTGGGTCTGTCTTCATCCACGCCTGCTCTGAGATGCTCCCCCACCCCCTCCCTGTACCGGGACCGCTGCCCCCTGGTGTTTTCCTTCTACTGCAAGTGTCCCCTGGATCCCGCTGCTTTCTGGAAGGCCGTCCTGGGCCACGTCCTGCGCTCCTCTCCCTTCCCCGCAAAGACAACCAGAAGGACAAGGCTTGAACACGCCAATGCCCCCGTGCGTGGCTCCCCCAACCATCTGTTTTCCGTGAAGACGCCCCGCTCCCCATGTCTGTGTCCTGCGTGTATGTGTCGTGTCTCGTTTAGATTGTGAGCCCCCTGGGCAGGGATCCCCTGTCTGCATACATGTTCTGTGTGGCACGCCCAGGTGTGCTAATAAATGTTCATCTTCAGAACAAGAGCACCAGGTGTCTTGAAGAAGCTTTGGGAAGGATGTCCGAGTAAGCCCGGGTGGTGGCATTGGAGGCAGGTAGGGACTTCTGGGCAGGGCCCCCAGCTCCAAGAACCTGTTTCCCCTTTCCTGTGTCCCTGAGGGCGAGTGGGAAGGGGGCAGGTTATGGCATTAACAAGGGTGAAGGCTGCAGCCCTGTGTCTCCGCTGCCACGCTGGCCATCAGGGCTGCTTGTTGGGAAGCGGGTGGGGGCGGGGCCTGAAGAACAGGCTGTAGTTCTCAGCCATTCCACTCACAGACCTGACTGCCAGCTAGGGACCGAGCAGCTCTTCTGTGACTCAGTGAGCACTGGGTTGGGAGTCCTCACACCAGTGGGTGAGTCACTTGCCCTCCCTGCCCTGTTTCTTGCCCTGCCGCCTCCTCTGCCTTTCCCTCCGCTTGGTTCCCACAGTAAGAAGGAAGCTTCCTGCTCTGACCGCCAACTCCCTTGGCCTCTGCCCCTGAATCCCTGGTACAAACATGACTCTTCAGGAATTTCCCTGCCCTATTCCCCCGATGGCCTGCCCACCCCTGACTGCCCCAGTACGATTCGGGGGACCACAGAGGCGGCCCATCCATCCCATCCCATTGTTACAAGCCTCCCTTCTAGTCTCCCCCCACCCCCTGCTCCGCAGAGGCCAAGTGGGAATCACAGGAAGTTGTGGGTGGGGTCATGCTAGGACTCCTAATACAGTGCTCTCTCTGACATCGAGGGGGAGCCGTGACACCCAGCTGTCCTTGGCAGTAGCTCCCTCCCTACTCACACGGAGACAGAGACCCTCAATTGTGCTCTATAGCATCAGCACCCAATTTAACCAAACTTGAACTTTCCAGAAGGGACTGACTTCTGAGGGAGAGCACGTGAGTAGCAGAGCCAGGGACAGAGCCCATCCCCCATTCCCCCAGGCAAGCTCCCGCTCAGCTGGCAAGCAGTCATGGCTGCGAGTGCCATGTTTGACAAAGCAGAAAGGTAGAACCCTGGAGTGCCTCAGGGTGGCCTGGGGACTCATTGCCAAGACTTTGCTCCAACCTAGAGTCCTCAGGTGAGAGCAGCAGGGGAGGAGGTACAGGGAAACAGACCAGATGGAGGGAGGGGACCTGAGCTCACTAATGCCAGCAGTTATTGCAGGTGACCATGGCTGCCTCTGCATCCTACTTCTTCCGTGTCTAAGGTTTGCATGAAAAGCACAGGGCGTGGTGGCTCACACCTGTAATCTCAGCAGTTTGGGAGCCGAGGCGGGTGGATCACAAGGTCAGGAGTTCGAGACCAACCTGGCCAAGATGGTGAAACCTTGTCTCTATGAAAAAGTACAAAAATTAGCTGGGTGAGGTGGCAGGCGCTTGTAATCCCAGCTACTTGGGAGGCTGAGGCAGGAGAATTGCTTGAACCCAGGTGGTGAAGGTTGTAGTGAGCCGAGATCGCACCACTGCACTCCAGCCTGGGCAACAGAACGAGACTCTTGTCTGAAAAAAAAAAAAAAAAAGATTTGCATGAAAGGAAGGTAGACAAACACCTGGCATGAGGTATTGGACTGCAGCATCAGATCTAAATAAACCCAACTTCTTGGGCCGGGCATGGTGGTTCACGCCTGTAATCCCAGCACTTTAGGAGGCTGAGGCAGGCAGATCACCTGAGGTCAGGAGTTCAAGACCAGCCTGGCCAACATGGTGAAACCCCATCTCTACTAAAAATACAAAAATTAACCAGGCGTGGCAGTGTGTGCCTATAATCCCAGCTACTCAGGAGGCTGAGGCAGGAGAATCACTTGAACCCGGGAGGCAGAGGTTGCAGTGAGCCAAGATCGCGCCACTGCACTCCAGCCTAGGCAACAGAGTGAGATTCTGTCTCAGAAAAAAATAAAATATAAATAAATAAACACAACTCCTTGTGTATAGATGAAGAAGCTAAGGCCCAGGGGGGGTCATGACTTGCTCAAGATCACTTGGTCAATAGCAGAACTAGGCCTGGAAAGCCTGCCTTCTGATTCTAGGTCTAGGGGTATTTTCCCTATGCCGTGATACAAGTGGCAGGTCAAGAAGACAGTCCCCAGTCAGCTGCAGCTCCCACCTGAATGATCATCTCTCAAATGACTCTCCAAGTTTCCAGACCCCTGGAGGGCCCCCAACAGGGGGAACTCTGGGAGAGACAAGGTCTTCAGCAGCCAGGCCCCAGACCCTCTTCCTCCTTGGGAAGGAGGCAGCCAGTGATCTTCCCCCACCCACCACCTCCTTCTGTCCATTCAAGGCCTTCACTCTCATTTGCAAGCTGACTGCCCAGATCCATGCCCAACCTCCTCCTTAGCCGGGGCCCCTGTGTGCCAGCAGAACTGCTGGGCAGGGCCTGACCTTTGGCCCCGTATGACATCAGCCTCTGTTGTCATGGTGACGGAGGTCTGGCAGGATCTTCTCAGGGGAGATGGGCCTCCATGCTTGAGGTTTTACAATTTTCTTCCTTTCTTTAAATCGTTATTTATTATTTTCCTGAACAACAGAGGGGAAAGAAATGCCAAAACCGAGCATAGAGACTAAAAAGGAGAGAGAAAGAGGAAAATGGAGCGAGAGAGATGGAGGGAGGCAAGTCTAGAGTCACGGAGGGACAGGAGGGGGCAGTGCCAGTGAAAGAGGAGGGAAAGTTCAGCCCAGCTTGAGGGTGATTCAAAAACATACAGTCTTCTGCAGAACTAAGCTGCAAGATTCTGCGAGATAGGAGAGCAGCCCTGAGGGGCAAAGCCACCCCTGACAACAGCACTTGTTCCCAGAAAGACAGCACACAACAGTTAGCAGGGTTGGTCTGACATAGAGAGGGGGGCATATGGGCGGGGGCAGTGCCAGAGGGAGCCCAGGGTCCCCACAGCAGTGGGTTCCGGTGCTCCCAGGGCTTATAAATAAACAGGCACGTGGGAATGCACATTCCTTCTCCAAGAAATAGAATTTATGTTTACAGCCAGTTAATTTTTTCTTCTCCCTAAAGAAAACATTACCATGTGGGGCCCCTGCCCCAACAGTGTCCCTGAGTGTCCTTGGCCCTGGCCCCCCTCTTCCCGTTATTGCTTGGATGAGGAAGATCTGGCTCTGGGAATTGCAAAGCGAGGCCCCTCTCCCTCACCCCCTTGGGGCTGTCCCTGGTGACGGAGTGGAGGTACAGAGTGCCAGTCCCGTGCCAGCCACCCTGGCCGTGCCCATTTAAGGGAAAGGAGAGTGCAGGCCGTGGGAGAGGTGCTGAGCTGACTCCCAGAGCAGAGAGCCCCTCTCTGCGGTGCAGGAGGCCCTGGAGGCACGGTGGCTTCTTTTCAAATTTGACAGCTGGAAGGCTCAGGCTATGGGGAGGGGGAGGGGGTGCTCTTTTCCCAGCAAGATTCCAGGCACATGCTTAGAGAAGAGAACAGAATATAGGGTGGGGGGTGACCCCCTGCCTTCTGTGCCCCATACAAATCTTAGGGGGCCGGGGAGGGAGGTATGTACGATCAGCCCCGGTGGAGGGGTGAGGGCAGCTTCGGTGTTGGGGCCCCCATCTGTTTCCCACTTCTGTCCCAGACACCAAGCCCCTGCCCCCAGGCCAGGCCTTCTTCCCAAGAGCAGTCCACCCCAGAGGCAGCCGCTACTGCCCTAGAACGGGTGGGCCCAGGAGATCCAAACCCCAGAAGGTGGGAGGGTGGTGGGCGCCCTGCATCCAGACTCAGCAAGACGTGACGATTCTGTGGCCCTCAATGACCCTGGTTCCAGGAGGAAGCTGGCTCCTGTGTTATCAGTGGCTCCATCGGGGACTGGACCCAGCCCAGACTTCTTGGTCTGACAATTGCCCACAGATCAGCCAGGGGGCAGTCAGTCCTCTTACTACCTAGGAGTGTCTGAAGATGAGCCCCCGGCCTGCCAGTGCCCCGCAGCTCGCCAAAAGTGGCCGCTCCATTGCCCAAAGTAGGGGGGGGCCCACCGGTCCTGCAGGCCTACGCAGCCAAAGCTTCCCAGAGCCCCTCCTCTCAGAGTGGCCGACGCCCGTCAGCCAGAACAGAGGCTCAAGTGCCCAGTCCTGGAGCAGCTTCCAGGGCGCGGAGGCTGTCCCCGGGGGTGCCCAGAGCCCGGGAGCCAGCGCCGCCTATGAGTAGGTCTTCCTCCTCCTCATCCTCAAAGGCGCGTGCTGGGCGCCGGGCCGGAGGCCGGGGCGTGGGCTCGTCGCGCTCCGCCATGCGCTCGACGGCGCCTTCGCCCACGAGGAACACGGTGTCCGCGACGCGCGGGGGCCCGGTGACGGGGTTGTGGTCGTAGGAAAAGACGCGCAGCGCGCGGAGCGGGTGTAGGTCGGGGAAGCCGCCCAGGCGGTTGCGGTCGAGGTCGAGGATGTGCAGGCGGCCCATGCGCAGCAGCGCGGGCGGGAACTCCTCGAAGCGGTTGCCGTAGAGCCAGAGGCCACGCAAGCCCGTCATGCGCGGCAGCTCGGCCGGCAGCGCGCGCAGCCGGTTGTCGCCCATCTGGAGCGACTGCAGCGCCACCAGGCGCAGCAGCGGCCGCGGGAAGCGCCGCAAGAAGTTGCCCTCGATCCAGAGGCAGCGCAGGCTCTGCAGCTGCGCGAAGTCCGCGGGCAGCGCCAGCAGCCGGTTGCCGCCCAGGTAGAGGCGCGTGAGGCGCGGCAGGCGGCACAGGCCGTCAGGCAGGCGCTCGAGTTTGTTGAAGTCCAGCGCCAGGATGCGCAGCTCGCGCAGCTCCTCGATCTCCTCGGGCAGCTCGCGCAGCCCCGTGCCGCTCACATACAGCTTCTGCAGGCGGCTCAGCGCGCACACGGCGCTGGGCAGCCGCCGCAACCGCCGTCCGCTCAGCTCCAGCTGCTGGTCGCCGCTGCGCAACTGCTCTTCCGCGTCCGACGGCAGCTCATCCGGCGTGGACTCGGCGATGCCCATGGTCACCGGCCCCGGCCGGGGCCGCCAACACCGCCACTGCCACCGCCCGGCATCGCCCCGCCCCGGCCTCCCCCACGGCCGCCCCGACGGGGCCGGAGCCGCGCCGGCCCCCAGGCCCCCCGCCCCGGCCTGCCCCCGCGCCGGGAGGGGGGCCGTGCCGGGCCGGGAGGAGGCGCCCGCCTGGGGCCCCGCCGCCGCGCGCCGCTCTCCGCCGCCCGCCCGCGGGCCTCCCCCGCTGCCTCCGCCGGAGGCCGACTGAATAGGGTTCGCGCTGACTCGCAGCTTAGCGACCCGTCGCCCTGGCAACCCCGACGCGCGTGCGGCTGCCAATGAGGCGGAGGGTGGGCGGGGCGGGGCGGGGCGGGGCCAAGGCGCCGCCCGAGCGGGGTCGCAGCGCCGGAGCCCGCCCGCTACCTGCCCATCCAGCCCTCCGCGGAGCAAGCGCAAAACGAGGGATTCCCCCTCGGGCCAAGCCTGGCCCTGAGACCCGACGACGTTTGGTGTGCGGTTGTGTGCGCCCCAGAGCCGCGGGTCTAAGAGGGAGGACAACACCGGCTGTGGACCAAAGACTCTGAACTAGAGGCTCACAAGGAAGGGCTGAGGGGCGCGGTAACTGCCGGCCATTCACGTCCAGCGGCGTGCGGCCAGCCTCCCTGCTGGGGTCGCTTCAGTATAGTAACTCAAAACTGTTACTGTCCCGCCCTTTTCATGTCTGCTGGTTTTACCGGGACCCAAGGCTTGGCCCCGCCCTGCCTAATTGCCCCACAGCTTCCTCATTGCTACACTCACACCCCTCTCCCCTGCCACGATCCCTCCACCGAAGCTCAAGGTATGTGTGTGGCTGCGGTAGACAGAGGACTGGGACACGTGAACGCCTTTGAGTCACCAATCGTGACCACTCTCATTCCGTGTCTCCAGCCGTTCCCCTCCTGCCCTCTCCCCCTCACCTCCCCACCCAGAGCCCTTCTACCGGAGTTCCTGGCAGAAAAGGACGGGCTGCCACTGGCTTCGAGCCCACGTGTGCCCATACTATGCTGAAAGCATTGCGTTGGGTCCTTGGCACAGCCTATAAGGTAGACACTCTCATCACCCCGATTTTAAAGATGAAGAAACTGAGGCTCA
This sequence comes from Ateles fusciceps, assembly GCA_036589455.1. NCBI lineage: Eukaryota > Metazoa > Chordata > Mammalia > Primates > Atelidae > Ateles > Ateles fusciceps. The sequence goes on along the minus strand of JAZHEH010000681.1, from coordinate 22,535,081 downwards.
GAGACATGACTTGAACTGGGTCAGTCTGAGCTGGGTGAAGTGCCCAAGGTCACCCAGCTCGTGAGTAGCTGGATTCGAAGCCAGGTTCATGTGACTCGAGAGCCTGTGTTTCTAACTATAAACTATACCGATAGATGGAAACTCCACCTCCAGCAATGAATTTCTCACAACAGAGCCTCTGATTCTCGGGACAAAGCTACAAAGAGAGCATTCTAATCCCATATGAAAGACGAGAAAAGTGACCTGACGGGAATTAGGCGCCCTGCTTAAGGTCCCACAATGCGTAGATGTTGCAGCTCGGGAGCTGAATTTTGAGGCTCCAAGCCTCCTGCGTCCTGCCTTCTCTTGAACCCGGCGGATGTGATCCATGTAACTGGCTGAATGGACTGACCTCAGGACAGCATGCTGCCCTCTGGCCCACCCCCCACTGCCATCCCCACTGCAGGCAAGGAAGAGGGAGGACAACCGAAGGGCAGAGAGCAGTTGCCAATGCAACCCGAGGATGGGAGCCATCCCCCACTGCAATGCAAACTGCCCAGGCATCTCCCTCCCTGCTGGCACAGGCTCTTGAGCATATAGTAGACAGTCAGTGAACATTTTTATTTATTATTTATTTACATATTTATCTTTTGAGACAAAGTTTTGCTCTTGTTGCCCAGATTGGAGTACAGTGGCGTGATCTCGGCTCATTGCAACCTCCGCCTCCTGGATTCAAGCGATTCTCTTGCTTCAGCCTCCCAAGTAGCTGAGATTACAGGCACCTGCCACCATGCCCGGCTAATTTTTGTGTTTTAGTAGAGAAAAGGTTTCACTATGTTGGTCAGGTTGGTCTCAAACTTCTGACCTCAGGTGATCCACCTGCCTCGGCCTCCCAAAGTGCTGGGATTACAGGCATGAGCCACTGTACCTGGCTGAAAAATTTTAACATTAAAAAAAGTAGAGGCAAACATTGCATACAGTTTTCATGTAGAGATCCGAAGTGTAGTCTTGGATGCGTTTTGACGAATGTACACACCCCTGTCCCATTTCCATCACCCCAGGACTTCTCTCAAGCCTCTTGCAGTCAATCTCCACCTCGCAGAGGCAACTTGTGATCCTGACCTCTATCCTCATGGATCAGTTTCACCTGTTCTTGAATCTCACACAAATGAAATTATTCAGCACATACTTTTTTCAGATAATATGTATTTGTTGGATAAAAGAATGAAAGGGCAGAGCAATAGCGATTCTAATATGGCAAGAGTGTCGGGGGCAGACACGTGATGGGGGACACAGAGGCGGATGTTGCTCTGAGCCAGGAACCAGCCATGTACCTCCATCCTGGGAGAGACTGGCAAAACGAGAGCAGGAATCCAGGCCAAGGTAGAGGACCCAGGTGGAACCCAGACACCAGATCTGAGGTATAGGAGTCTCAGCCCCAGCCGGATGGGCTTCAGGCTCCTCCCAGATGTCACTTAAGTTCCAATCCAGCTCTCTCCCTTCTACTCATTCAGGAGGACTTCTTGGAAGAGGTGAAGCTCCCCAGAGACCAGAAAGGTAGGGAATACCCAGCCAGGCTAATGGGATGAGGATGAGTCCCTCCCCCCCACACCCGAGCAGTTTCACTGAGGGAATATTGGCTGTGGAGGAGGGGGAGGCTCCGCAGCAACCTCTCCACATGCTCAGGCTGGCACTCCAGCACCAGGCTGCCCTCTTGGGCTTCATTGGCACGGGCAGCACCACATGAGCCCACATGAGCCTCTCCACCCTGGTACCAGCCTGGCAGAGCTTCCTGGGGCTGAGAGCATGGAGGACCAGCCCTCTTGTTTCTCAGAGTCTTTTTCTTGCTCTCTGCAGATCCTGTACCTTCACCTCCCACCAGGCCCTTCTCAGTGGGTAAAGGTAAAATGTGCCGGCGTTCCGGGCCCACGCAGGCTGGCAGTGGGGCAATCATCATGATGAATCTTGCTGGCACCGCAGGCACCCGGTCCTTGTTGAGGCGTAACTAATGAATTAGCTTCACCCCCCAGCACAGGGCCTCTCAGCCTTTCCCCCACTTCCCAGGAAGGCAGGAAACTGAGACCTGGGGAGGGGGGAGCAGGGGAGGAGAGAGGGCTCTGTCAGCTCCAGGCAAGGGTCCCAGACCCTGGCCAGCCCCTCCACCCCCACACAAGCTGCAAAAATGCCCAAAGTGCAGGTTCCCCGGGCCCCCAGAAACTGCCTCTCTGTTACTAATCATGAGCTGTAACTATGAATGCCCACCCCCAACTCTGTATTTTTTAAAAGATTTTTTAAAATATAGAAAAAGTACAACGCTGTGATAAACACCCCCAAGCCCAGTACCCAGCATTGACAATTGTTCACATTTTGTCATACTTGCTTTAAGCCTATTTTCTTTTAAATAAAGGAAAGAAAACAGCGCACATAGCAAATGAGCCTCCTTTGTCTCTCTCTTCCAATGTCCCCATAAGCACTACTGCCCCCACACCCGGACCCTGCCAAAGTCCCCCTCTGGTCTCCCCCTCCCTGCCTTGGGGCCAGGACCCCCCCTGGCTGCTGGGATTTGAATAAGATGATGGGATGTTAGCATCTTAGGTTCTTAGAAAACAAGGATTGCAACCAGTTAGAGCCGATTCTGAGACGTCGGCGCTGGGAGGGTGCTGAGCTCCTCTGGGAGGTCACAGGCTCTGTTCAATGTCTGCAAGAAGCTAGAGACCCTTGTTCCCAAAAGTGCTGGGAGGCAGAGACTCACCAATGGTGTGCACAGTTCCCACGGGTTCATGGTCTCCTGGGTGTCTAAGCCAACCCCGTCATTTGGCAAAAAAGGAAAGTGATGATATCCTCACTTCATGGCCCACTCCCCTTACCTGCACCGGCCAGAACTTCAGTCCCGCCATCGTTCAGGTATTCATTCAAGAAACCTTAAGCACCCCCTTCTATGCCTAGGCACTGGCGGGTACCATGAATGTGAACATGATAGACCGCAATCCCTGCCTTTGTGGAACTTATATTCATGCGAGTGGAGATCACCAAAACACGTGTCAGGTCATGGTCAGGCTATGGAAGAAATAAAGCAGGAAAAGAAAGGAGGAAGACTGGCCAGGTGTGGTGGCTCACGCCTGTCATCCCAGCACTTTGGGAGGCCGAGGTAGGCAGATCACCTGAAGCCAGGAGTTCAAGACCAACCTGGCCAACATGGTGAAAATCCATCTCTGTTAATAAAAAGTTAGATTTACAAGAAAGAGAGAGGAAGACTGAGAAATGTGTGGAGGGTGGCGAGGGGCTGTCATTTAAAACTGAGTGGCGAGGGCCGGGCACGATGGCTCACGCCTGTAATCCCAGCACTTTGGGAGGCCAAGGCAGGCGGATCACGAGGTCAGGAGTTTGAGACCAGCCTGACCAACATGGTGGAACCTCGTCTCTACTAAAAATACAAAAAATTAGCCAGGCGTGGTGATACATGCCTGTAATCCCAGCTACTCGGAAGGCTGAGGCAAGAGAATCGCTTGAACCCAGGAGGTGGTTGCGGTGAACAGAGATCACGTATTGCACTCCAGCCTGGGCAAGAAGAGCGAAACTCTGTCTCAAAAAAACAAAACAAAACAAAACTGAGTGGCTAAGGCCACGTGCGCTGGCTCATGCCTGTAATCCCAGCACTCTGGGAGGTCGAAGCTGGCAGATCACCTGAGGTCAGGAGTTCTAGGCCAGACTGACCAACATGGTGAAACCTCGTCTCTACTAAAAATACAAAAGTTAGCTAGATGTGGCGGTGGGTGCCTGTAATCCCAGCTACTTGGGAGGCTGAGGCAGAAGAATTGCTTGAACCTGGGAGGTGGAGGTTGCAGTGAGCCGAGATTGCACCACTGCACTCCAGGCTATGTGACAGTGAGACTGTCTCAAAACAAAAACAAAAACAAAAAAGCCTGAGTGGCCAGAGGAAGCTTCATTGAGACCATGGCATTGAGCAAAGATGAGAGGAAGTGAGGGAGCAAGCCACACGGATGTCTGGGGACAGGGTGGTGGAGATGGCAGTGCCAAGCCCCTGTGGCAAGAGTGCGCCTGGGCCTTTGGGAGCAACGAGGGGCCCAACCCAGGGAGCCGGGGAAGCATGGCGGGCAAGGAGATTAGAGACAGAAAGTAAGGATGGGGCAGGCCGAGGAGGGCCCATGTCCTTCGTGAGGACTTTGGCTTTGACTCTGGGTGAGAGGTCACTGGGGAATTTTGCACAGAGGATACACATTTTAACAGGATCCCTTTGGCTGCAGCTGCAGGAAAGGTGTGTGCGTGCGTGTGTGTGCGCGCGTGTGTGTGCGCGTGTGCGCGCGTGTGTGTGCGTGTGTGTGTGTGTGTGTGTGTGTTGGGGAAAGGAGTTTGTGCAACTTTAACCTCTCTCCTCATGGTTCTGTCCCTCAGGATAATGATAGCTGTCATTTACTGAGCACCTACAGGTTGTCAAATTTATTCTTCATAACAGCTCTGCCAGGCAGGTACTATATTCCCCACCACCCTCCCACTCTACAGATGGAGAAACAGATTCACAGAGGTTAAGTAGTTTGAGTTTCAACGTGGTTAAGCAGCTACTGCCAAGCTACAAGGTCACACAGCCGGTAGGGGGCGGGGCCAGGATTCAAACCCAGTCCATCTTATTGCAAAGCCTGGGCTTTGCCTACGATGTCTCATTGACTCTGTGGGCTGGGAGAAATTAGAGAAACCACCCCAGGTGCTCAGATGCTTGCCCCCATCCTGCAAACAGCAAAAAGATTTCTAGGGGTGGCAGGGCATGGTGGCTCATGCTTGTAATCCCAGCACTCTGGGAGGCTGAGGTAGGTGGATCACAAAGTCAGGGGTTCGAGACCAGCCTGGCCAACATGGGGAAACCCCATCTCTACTAAAAACACAAAAATTAGCTGGGCATGGTGGCAGGTGCCTGTAATCCCAGCTACTTGGGAGGCTGAGGCAGAAGAATTGCTTGAACCCGGGAGACAGAGGTTGCAGTGAGCCTGGATTGTGCCACTGTACTCCAGCCTGGGCAACAGAGCTAGACTCCATCTCAAAAAAAGATTTCTAGGGGTGCCCTCCTTGGAGATTTTGATGTTGCCAGAGAGGACAAGAGTGGCTAAGAACCACACTACTTCCCTTTCCCATCCCAGGCCCCAGGGCTCATATGTTTGCCTAACTAAAGGGTATCCTGAAATCCATAGGGCAAGCCTGGGAACCCCAAATCAGGTTCCAGAAGACAGATCAAAGAGGGCCCCAGGTCCTGGGCTATCCTAGGCCTGCAGTCTGGGCTCAGGGCTTATCTGGTAGCAAATTCCAGGCAGTCTCTGGCCCACCACTGGCCTGAGCCCATCCGTGGATAGCCAAATGCACCAGGCTGGCTCAGCCACTGCCACCTACTCCTCCCCACCCTGCCTAAGAAACCAGAGCCCAGGCATGGCCCAGGGATCATAATTACCTGGAACCCTAGCTCTGCAGGTTACCTGCCTGAACTATTGAAAGCTGAGAGTCCTCTCAGGTCACCCTGAGAGACACCAGAGCTGGAGCGACAGAGGCCATGGGCGTGTGAGGAAGGGGGAGAAGCTGGCTGGTGCCCAAGGACACGCCTCCATGTTGTGGACGGAAATCTGATCATCCTAACGGGTTCTGTTAGGCCATCATGCTGCAAAGTGAACAGACAACTCCTTCCTCCTGAGAGGAACGCTGGGGTCATGGCTGGCAGCAGCTCTTTATGTTAATACCTTCTTGGATCTGTGACCAAATGCAAATCAGATCATCTGCTCCAAGAATATAGATCCAGGTCCCAACCAACACTACCAAGGACTTGTCTGGCCCGGTCCCTCTGTGGCAGAAGCTACTGAGACTGAGGAACTTCCGTGCCCCTCTTCTTCCTGAGCCCTCAGTAAAACTAGTTTCCCTGACCCAGAGGATAAGACCCTGGGATGAGCGCTGGGCGACAGACGTGGCCAGAAGTGAAACCTGCCACATCAATGCATAGCCCTCCACTCCCTATCTACTGTGATGTTAAGGATGGAGCAGATCCTGGATCTCTGAGTCACCACTTGGAGACGGGGTAACCTGACCGGCTTCTTTCCACTCCAGGACCTTTGGACACGCCAGTCCCTCTGCGTGGAATCCTCTTCATCCCACTCTGCTTAGCTCATACTACTCATCCTTACCATCTCAGCTGAAACCTTCTGATAGGGTTTGGATGTAGTCCCCTCCATATCTCATGCTGAAATGTGATTCCCGGCTGGGCACGGCAGTTCACACTTATAATCCCAGCAAATTAGGAGGCCAAGGAGGGCAGATCATCTGAGGTCAGGAGTTCAAGAACAGACTGGCCAACGTGGTGAAACCGTGTCTCGGCCTGGCATAGTGGCTCACGCCTGTAATCTCAGCAGTTTGGGAGGCCGAGGCAGGCGGATCACCTGAGGTCAGGAGTTCAAGATCAGCCTGGCCAACATGGTGAAAACCTGTCTTTAAAAAATAAAAATAAAAATAAAAATAAAGAAACCGTGTCTCTACTAAAATGACAAAAATTAGCCAGGCATGGTGGTGCACGCTTGCAATCCCAGCTACTCTGGAGGCTAAGGCAGGAGAATTGCTTGAACCCAGGAGGTAGAGGTTGCAGTGATCTGAGATCACACCATTCCACTCCACCCAGCCTGGGCAACAAGAGCAAAACTCCATCTCAAAAAAAGAAAAAGAAGAAGAAGAAGATATGAAGATATGTAATGCCCAGTGCTGGTCATGGAGCCTAGTGGAGGTATTGGGGTCACGGAGGCAGATCCCTCATGAATGGCTTAGCACTGTCCCCTTGCTGATGAGTGAATTCTTGCTCAGCTCACTCAAGATCTGGTTGTTTAGAGTCTGGGATCTTCCCCTCCTGTCTCTTGCTCCCTCTCTCACCGACTGATAACGCCCCTGCCTTTTAGCTTCTGCCGTGACTGTAAACTCCCTGAAGCCCTCACCAGGAGCGGATACGGCGCCACGCTTCCTGTGCGGCCTACAGAACCGTGAGTCAAAATAAATGTCTTTCTTTTCTTTCTTTTCCTTTTTTTTTCTTTTTTTGAGACGGAGGTTTCACTCTTATTGCCCAGGCTTGAGTGCAATGGAGCAGTCTCAGCTCACTGCAAGCTCTGCCTCCCAGGTTCAAGTGATTCTCCTGCCTCAGCCTCCTGAGTAGCTGGGACTACAGGCACGCGCCACCACGCCCGGCTAATTTTACTATTTTTAGTAGAGATGGGGTTTCACCATGTTGACCAGGCTGGTCTTGAACTCCTGACCTCAGTTGATCCACCCTCCTCAGCCTCCCAGAGTGCTGGGATTGCAGGCGTGAGCCAACATGCTCGGCCTGTCTTTTTTTAATAAATTACCCAGCCTCAGGTATTTCTTCATAGCAACACCAGAACAGACTAACACACTTCCCTTCCAGGACCTTCCAGAGCACGTCAAGCCCCTGTTATAGATGCTTGAGCGCGCACTTTTCTCCTTCAAAGTACTTATTACAATCATACTAAATAAATAATAACTGTGAAAGATTTGCTTGAAGTCTGTTTCCAATGTGCTAGGATGTGAGCTCCATAAAGACCAGATCAGAACCAACGCTGTGTGGACTCATTATTGGAACCTTCAGGCAAAGGAAAAATCTGTAACATGAATCTCATCTTTTTTTTTTTTTTTTTGAGATGGAGTTTTGCTCTTTGTTGCTCCGGCTGGAGTGCAGTGGCGCAATCTCAGCTCACTGCAACCTCTGCCTCCCAGGTTCAATCGATTCTCCTGCCTCAGCCTTCCAGGAAGCTGGGATTACAGGTGCCCACCACCATGCCCAGGTAATTTTTGTATTTTTAGTAGAGGTGGGGTTTCCCTGTGTTGGCCAGGCTGGTCACGAACTCCTGACCTTATGATCCACCCGCCTCGGCCTCCGAAAGTGCTGGGATTACAGGCGTGAGCCACTGTGCCCGGCCTACAAATCTCATCTTTATTTAAAATTTTGATATTTTGTTCATCATGGATTTTTGGCAATAATTTTTACTTTTACAATGATTGCATAAACTATTACTTAATTATGGAGACGCTGTTTTTGGCACTTCTTTAAATATGGTGCCTGGAACAAGGGCCTTGCTCCCCCTCACCCTAGTCTCAGCTCTGGATTGGGCAAAATCATCCTTAGAAGGATTATCACAAAGAATCAATGACAGCGTATGGGAGCTGAGTGCTGTCATTTTGAGATACTAACTTGTTCCACTGTAGACAATTTCCTCATATCCATGGACTTGCATTCATATGCTAAGTTGGTTTCCTATATTCCCTGCTCTCCAGGGGAACCCAGAACAAAGCATCAAATCCTTGGCTTTGAGTTGCAAAAGAGGCTTTGAAATCCAGAGCTGAGACTACACCCTTACAAGAACCGGGTTTTGAAAGAGAAATCTTTTGTGTAGAGCCAAAAAAGCTTGGCTTTGAACTTCGAGAGCAGAGAGCTGATGCCATAAGCCCTGGAGAAGGGAAGGATGTGTCATCCCAGAAGATACCACCCAAAAGGAAATTAAGGTTCAAGCAACAGGTGGGGGAGAAGGGGCAAGCAGCACCCCTAAACACAGATGCCAGACCTAAAGTGAGCCCCATCTGGGTGGATAGCATTAGGAAAGGTATATACCCCCATGCATATTTGGGGGACACCAGAGCAGCAGGGACCCACCTGCACTTCCCTTACCAGGTGTGGCCTGAGGATGTAACAGGCCTCCCACTAAGGAATGAGACCCAGGCATCTGGGGTCAACTTCCCCCTTGACTTCCACAATGCATTTCAACAGAAGAAAAGACTGACCAACTGGCGCCTCCTGAATTTACCTTCCTGTAAATAACATGCTTGGTATCGGGGAAACTCTCTGGAAGACACTGTTTTTACTTAAAACAAGATCAAACCTCCATCCAGAGACTGGAATCTTTTCACATATGATTCCTAAAACTGTAAACCCGAAACCCTTTTCATATGTAATTTTTAAAGCTGTAGAACCCAGAAAACTTTTCACATGTGATTCCTAAAGCTATAAATCCAAAACCCTTTCAATCGTGATTTCTAAGGCTGTAAACCTAAAATTCTTCTATGTGTAGTATCTGGAGTGTAAGCCTATATAAAGACAGAATCTTCCTTTGTTAGATGAGCTGGGTAATTTGGAACTATTGTCCGGCTCCCGGCCGTAATAATAGTAATAATAATAATAAGCTCCTTCCTTCCCTATTCGGTGTTCAAGAGCTCTATTTCCCACAGCCGCTCCTGCTACACCACAAGTCACTCTACCTGTATGGAGAGGCCTCGGTAGTAGACACAGAGGTGAACTCACAAGGGGGAGCATCCGGAAGTTTCCACACCTGCAAGACAGACACAGGTGTAGCCGAGATCATGCTGGGGGAATCCACGTCTTTGCTAAATCCAGTTACTAATAGACCAAAATACACTTTCTTTTTTTTTGTCGCCCAGGCTAGAGTGCAATGGCCACTGGACTTTGTATCTGACCTTGGTCAACCTCGTGACTCTAGACCTTACGGCCCCCTTCTAGCTTGCAAAAAACCGCCCTAAACTGTAACTTCTGTAACTTTCCACAGCCTACCCCAAACCTATAACACCAACTCCTATCCCACCGCCCTCCACTGACTCTCTTTTGCACTCAGCCCGCCTGCACCCAGGTGAATAAACAGTCATGTTGCTCACACAAAGCCTGTTTGCGGGGGCGGGGGTGGTCTCTTCATTCAGAGTATGAGTTTTAACAGTGCTTAAAAGCACTGACAGCCCCCTGCTCACAAATGGCACCCCACAAATGCCCTTCTTAGTGATGGGAACCCGCGTGGGAAGGATATTTGAATTCTTTGCGCCTCCCAGCATCTGAAGCCCCTGGCTATGCTGGAGAATCCACCTGCCTTTCAAAACAGAACCCACTCTCCTCCCAAGCAGCTGAGAACACTGGAAGCTCACTTTCCCAGCATCCCTTGCAAGTGGGGTGGAAGCCTGTGACCTGGAAGTCGCCCCCAGATACACCCACGTCAGATTCGGAGTGGGAAATGAGAACTGCTGAGCAGAAGGGATCACGCAGATCCCTCCTGAGGGTGGTGAGGAGCAGCAGCAGGGTCTGTGGCGGAGAAGCAGCGGTGGGGGAGGCCTGGCGGCTTGTGGGCCCAGGGCCATGGGGCGGTTTTCTCTGTGATTCCTGGCTGGTTGGGCACTAAGTTTTATTCACAGGTTCACTTGACGATTCTGTGAGTGACCAAGTCCTTTTAATAAATTCCTTCGCCGGGCACGGTGGCTCACACCTGTAATCTCAACACTTTGAGGGGCTGAGGTGGGCAGATCACCTGAGGTTGGGAGTTCAAGACCAGCTTGACCAACATGGAGAAACCCCGTCTCTACGAAAAATACAAAATTAGCCAGGCCTGGTGGCACATGCCTGTAATCCCAGCTACTCAGGAGGCTGAGGCAGGAGAATTGCTTGAACCCAGGAGGTGGAGGTTGCAGTGAGCTGAGATCGCGCCATTGCACTCCAGCCTGGGCAACAAGAGCGAAACTCTGTATAAAAAAAAAAAAAATTCCTTTCTGCTTAAATTAGCCAGATCTGGTTTCTGTTGCTTGCAATGAACTCTGGCTGATAGCCTCCATGGTCAGAACTCATCAACCTGTGACCACTCAGGGAGACGCATGATCATTTTCCCCCCTGCCTCCACTTCCACTGTCCTACCAGGATCCTCACTCTGCCCAATGCAGTTCTGTGCTCAGGAGGCAGTTTGCCATGTTCTTCAATGCCAGCCCTCGCCCCCAGTGCCAGAGCCCACCAGGAGAGCATGGCTCTGCTGCAAGGCCATCTGACCAGAGGGACCATACCTTATCATCAGGCCCCTTAGCAGGCTGCTTGGCCCAAGGACTCACATAGCCTTTCCTGAGCACAGTGTCTTCAGCACCTCACCCAAGCCTCGGCCAGGTGAGCAACACACACACCTTCCCGCCTGGCTAACTGGGGACACTAAAGACATGCACTCACACGCTCTCCACCCTCACGCTCTCACACTCACACACACGCATTCTCACACACTCTCACGTCCACTCATACATACACTGTCACACACACCCACACATACATACATATACATTCACACTCACATACACTCACACATACACACACTTATACACTCCACACTCATACGCTCACACACCCCCACACATGCATATACATTCACACTCACATACACACATATACTCTCACACATACACTCACTCCACACATACACTCACACCCCCACATATACACAGATATACACTCATACACACTCACATACACACACTCTACACACACATACACACCCCCACACATACCCACATATGCATTCACACTCACATACACACATATACTCACACACTCATACATACTCCACACTCATACACACCCCCACACATACACACAGATATACACTCACATATACACACACATACACACACTCATTCACTCATACACATACACTCACACTCCAACACACACATATACTCACACCCACACAGACATACACAGACACACACACTCATAATCACACTCATACACTCATATTCATATCCCCCACACTAACACATACCTACACACACTTACACACCTAGACATGCATACACACACATACACTCTCACAGACGCTCATATGCCCACACACTAACACACCCACACACACTCATACACTCACACACATTTTTACACATCCACACTCATACATATGCACACACTCACACACACCCACAGACATGCACTCACACATACACTCATATTCACTCATACACACTCATACTCACAGTCTAACACACACAGACACACACAGACACACACATACACTCACACATACTCATACTCTTGCATACACTCATACTAACACACACCCACACATATACACTTACACACAGACGTGCACACACACACTCATATGCCCACACACACACCTACACATGCACACACACAATCACACACACACCACTTATACACTCTTACACATACAACACAAACACACACTCATATACTCACACTCTCGGACATATATACTCACAGTCCCAAACACACTCATGCACTTACGCTAATGCTCTCACACACATATGCTCACTCACGCTCATATTCACATATTCACACGCACTAACACACAAACACATACGTAACACTCACATTCTCACACAAGGGCAGTCATCTCTTCAGCAAAAGAAAACAAAGCCCATACTTATCACTGCCTGGCTCTCCCAGGAAGTTTCCAGACCCCATTCCTGCCCAACCGAGACCACCAGGGAAGTGATGGGGTGGGGAGGGCCTGGGATTCAGAAGAGAGTGCAAGCGTGCTCACGGAGCTGGCACCGCGCGGCTTCGGGAAGGTCGCCTCACCTCTGGTCAGGGTGACCTGCCCATCACAAAGGTCCTGGGCAGAGCCCATCTGCAGCAGCGTGGGGAGGAAGCAAGGCATGGTCCTGTGTCCCCAGGACAGGAGGAGGGGACATGTGCCTGAGGATGTCCCTCAGGCCCTGCCGGCCCCCGCTGACTCTTCAACAGGGGCCCTCAGTGGGACTCCTGAGTCTGAAATTCATCCTCTGCCCTTGCATACTTGCTTGTTCCGGGAACAGTTCCTCGGGAATGGGGGGGCCCTCCAGATGGTCAGAGAGGAGACTGGGGAACCGATTCAGAGCCTTACACACCATCTGTCTGAGTGTACCATACCCCCCATCCTCAGCCTCCCCACGCAGGGCCTCCCGCCACCCCCAACCCTCGAGTTCCCAAAGACAGATGCCTCTAACTGTCCCACCCCCCAGGAGCCCTGCGTTCCCAGCTGGACAGCTGTCAAGCCCATGAGTCAGTGATGCTGCCTGCCACCACGTGACCCAGGCCAGATGGCACCTGTCAACATCAGCCGCCACCAGGCCACGACGGACAAACAGCAGCCTCACACATATCTACACGCGTCACAAGCTGGGCCTGATCGCACAGCGCCCAGCACCCGCCCCACCTGCCGTCCCCGCCAGCCCTCTGGGCTCCACACTCCCACACCAATGCCGTCAGCACCCCACCCACCTGTGTCCCCAAACCTCCCCCAGAGGGAGGCCCCTCTGTGTTCTCGCTGGAAAGGTGAGGGCCCACGAATATTCTCAGCACCCGCAGGCTGTGGGGGCTTAATGAAGGTTAATCATCATCCCTGACACCTCAGCAACTTTAAAAAATATCCACTGGGGGAGGGGGCAGGAAGCTTCCGGCAGCAGCTGCAATAGTCACCCGCCAGAGGGAGTGTCTCTGTGAACACCCAAAGCCTGGTTACCAGGTGAGGGGGAGAAGCAGGCAGCTGCCAGGAGGGCCTGGCAGAAGTTGGCCTTAGGAACGGGGTGTTAAGTGGGGATAGCCCCCTCGAGGGCAGCCACGGCCTTCCAGGTCAGGCTATGTGGGTGATCACCCATGTGTGATAGAGAGGAGGCCTGCTCGCAGGGAACGGATTTGTTTTGTTTTGTTTGAGACAGGATCTCACTGTGTCACCCAGGCTGGAGTGCAGTGGCGTGAACATAGCTCACTATAGCCTCAACCTCCTGGGCTCAAGCTCTCCTCCCACTTCAGCCTCCCGAGAAGCTGGGACTACAGGCACATGTCCCCTCCTCCTGTCCTGGGGACACAGGGGAATTTCCCAGCACTGACTCTACCCTGGTCTTGGTGCCTACCAGGGGCCAAGGCTGGAATGTAGAGGCCCTTAGGGCACTTCAGGGAAGCTTCGTGAGGCTGGTCAGAGGCTGGGCTCTGTGCAGGGGGGAGACCAAGGGGCTCACACAGAGAGGAACTGTGCATCCTGGGGTACAGCAGTGGTCCCTAAGGGCTGCGGCCATGGCAGCTGGACAAGTGGGGGTGGAAAGCAGGAGCCGACCACACAGACTCGGGGAGGCTGGGCCACTGACATCGTGGTGTTAAGGTGGGTGATGCCCAGAAGCCCACATCTGCCATATCCATTCATTCGTTCATTCATCTGTTATTTACTGAGCACCTCCATCGGTGCCAGGCACTGTCCTGGGCTTTGGACTTTCAGTGTGAAGAAGGCATACATGGTCTGTCCCTTTGTTGGGCCTCATAATTGAGGGAGGGCTCCTTAGCATGGCCTTTGAGACCCCCCAAAATCTGACCAGCCTGCCCTCTCCGCTGCAGTGCCTCATGGATTCTCCCCCTGCCCTGGTCAAGCTGCTGCCTGGTGCAGGACGAGGGAGGTAGGAGACAATGGAAAGAGGGTGTGATCAGGCTCCAGTGTCCCCGGCACCATATCTCCTCACCCCCCAGGCAGAGGAAGGATGGGCAGGAAACATGAGCTGTAAAAGGATACTCAGAGGAGAAGAAATGAAGACATGAAATAGAGATGAGGTGTAGTGTGTGTGTGTGTGTGTGTGTGTGTTGAGTGTGTGTTATGTGTGTAGGTGTTGTGTGTAGATGTTGTGTGTGTATTGTGTGTGTGTGTTGTGTGTGTGGTGTGTGTGTGGTGTGTGTGTGTGTGTGGTGTGTGTGTGTGTGTGTCTGTTCTGTAAGTCTCTGTACATCAGTTTTTATGTCTCTGTGTCCAGCATGGTGGCTCATGTCTTTAATCTCAGCATCTTGGGAGGCCGAGGTGGGAGGATCGCTTGAGCCCAGGAGTCTGAGACCAGCCTTGGTAACATAGCAAGACCCCATCTTTACAACAAACGCGAAAAATTAGTTGGGCCTGATGGTGTGCACCTGTAGACGCAGATACTCAGGAGGCTGAGATGAGAGGGTCACTTGGGCCCAGGGGGTTGAGGCTGCAGAGAGCCATGGTCGCGCCACTGCACTCCAGCCTGGGCAACAGAGGGAGACCCTGTCTCAAAAACAAACAAACAACAACCCTGAGATCAGCTGGCTGAGAGCGTAGCCTCCTGGTATCTGGGGCTGGATGCCACCTTGAGTCCAGCCTTCCTGGTCTAGACCCTTCGGGATATTCTCGAAGTACCCGGGAATTGGTAATTTGTAAGAAAAAAGGTTTAATTGGCTCACAGGTCTGCAGGTTGTACAGGATGTGTAGCACCAGCATCTGCTTCTGGGTGTAATAACCCACCCGCGCTAGCATCACTGACTCCATCTTAGCTGTAAACTCCAACCTAGCTTCCCCCCTCCCTACCACACCCCTCTGGGTACATAACTGGGCCACACTGACGCTGTGCTTATGTCACGCTGACGCTGTGCGTATCCCGCCATATAACCAACGTAACTGCGTCCTGCCTGGCAAGCACACCTTCTATTGTGTATAACTCACTTTGAACCCCACTTGGGTATTGTTTGGAAATACCCTTAGCAGCCAACAGTCCTGGGAACCTTCTCCCCCCTGGTTACTAGCTAACTTGCCTGTTCTGCTTCTGCAAAATTCTGCTTCAGCTAGGTTCCTCCTCCCCTACCTATATCAAGGTATAAAGGGAAGTCAAGCTCCTTCCTCTGGGCCGAGAGAACTTTAAGCGTTAGCTGTCTCTCAGTCGCTGGCAAGTTAAAAGGACTCTTAATTTGAAACTCAGTGTGTGGCGTATTCCATCTAACTCACTGGGATATTACATGGGGAGGCCTCAGGAAGCTTCCACCATGTAGGGGGAACAGGCCTTTCTTTCTTTTTCTTTTGAAATGGAGTCTTACTCTGTCACCCAGGCTGGAGTGCAATGGTGCAATCTCAGCTTACTGCAACCTCTGCCTCCCAGGTTCAAGCGATTCTTGTGCCTCAGCCTCCCGAGTAGCTGACTACAGGCGTCTGCCACCATGCTCGGCTAATAGTTTGTGTTTTGAGACGGGGTTTCACCATGTTAGCCAGGCTGGTCTTGAACTCCTGACCTCAATTGACCCACCCGCCTCAGCCTCCCAAAGTGCTGGGATTAAGGCGTGAGCCACTGTGCCCGGCCAGGAACAGGCATTTCACATGTAGGAGCAGGAGCAAGGGGTTGGAGGGGTGACACACACTTTTTAACAACCAAATCTCACAAGAACCCACTCACTGTAGTGAGGATGGCACCAAACCACGAGGAATCCTCTCCCACGATCCAATCACCTCCCAGCAGGCCCCACCTCCAGTATGGGGATTCCAGTGCAAAACAAGATTGGGGGAACAAAACTCAAACCAGACCAGTGGTATAGGCTGGCCATGTGTGTGTCTGCATGTGGAAGAGTCTTGGGTGTTTACGTGAAGCTGTGTGTTTGTGCACGTTTGTTTTGTGTTTCCGTGTGTGACTGTGTTAGTCTGTGGGCTTCTGTTGTCATTTATGTGCCTGGATGTGTTTGTGTGTGCGTGCCTTCGGGGGTCTGCGTACACATGTATGTTTGCATTTGCGTGTGCTTTTCTGTTTTTGTTGTTTGGTTTTTTTTTTTGAAATGAAATCTCGCTCTGTCACCCAGGCTGGAGTGCTATGGTATGATCTCAGCTCACCGCAAGCTCTGCCTCCTGGATTCCAGCGATTCACCTGTCTCAGCCTCCAGAGGAGCTGGGATTACAGGCGTCTGCCACCATGCTCGGCTAATTTTTTGTATTTTTAGTAGAGACGGGTTTCACCGTGTTGGCCAGGATGGTCTCGAACTCCTGCCCTCAAGTGATCTGCCTGTCTCGGCTTCCCAAAGTGCTGAAATCACAGGTGTGAGCCACCACACCCTGCCTTGCATGTGCTTTTGTGTTGAGTGTGTACCCGTGTGTGTGCGTGTGTGTGTGTGTGTGTGTGTCTTTGGGCAGGGAGGGGCTGGCTCATCCCCACACTCGCTCACTCTCCACTTTACTCTGGCCATGGCTAGGGCCCAGCCCAGTCCCTTTGGTGACTCACCCTAATGCTGGGGCATGGACTAGCAGGTCGCCACCCACAGTCTGGGCTGTCGCTGTGTCCTGAGTCTGTCTCCGAGACTCTGTGTCCCCTGCTCCCCCTCTCCCATGCTGGGGACCAGCTGGAGCCGCCCACAGTCCACATGGAGCCCCAGCCAGGCTGTGGACAGCCCCCGGGCCTGCCGTTCAAGACTGTGCTGGGTACACCAGGCTCTGGGGCCAGCAGCACGCTCCACAGACCCCCACTAAGGAACACAGTGGAGGCAGGGGGTCGGAGGAGTGCCTGCTTGCCCAGACAAGGCTGCAAGGCACAGGGGACATCCCCAACCCAGCGCTGCTGCTGCCTTTCTGCCCTACGTGACCCTGAGCAGCTCACGCACCCTCTCTGGGTCCACACTCCTCATTTATAAGGAGCTGGTGCTAGCAGGCCACAGCATACAGGTGTAGTGTTGTGCATAAATGCGCTTGGTTGAGGTGACAAGAGGTGCTGAGAGCTGGCCGGGATGCTGTCTTGCAGGCACCTGGGGCATCTGCCTAAGGGCCGCCTGTTCTCATTTTGACAAACAGGCCACCCTGCTTGGGTCACCCTGGCTGGGAGGGAAAGTGGTATCAGCCTTTGTGATCAGCCCCTCCCTGCTCTGGGTCAGAGTCCAGGTGTCCATGCGTCCGAGACTCTCCTCTATCCCCTCGCCCTGTCTCTGCTTCCCTCCCCTTCTCTGGCCCACCTGCCCCTCCCTGGGGTTCTTCCACCCACACGTGACCAAGTACTTTCCCAAAGTACTTGGGCCATAGAGGACCCCTTTACAGGACAGGAAACTGAGTCTGGAGGATCAAATGCCGGGTTCATCGTGTCATGGTTCCTCAGAGGTGCCAGCCGAGCCCTTCCGACTCCAAATCTGGCCCTAGCTCCTCCACCCCTGCACCCCTGCCCAGCTCAGCCCTCCTTGTCCCAGCCACCCTGACAGCGACGTCACACGTCTCTGCTTCAATGCTCTTTATTTCATTAGGAGAGTAGCTGGAGGGGGTCCCTGTGGGGGATGGAGTGGGGGTACAGACAGTAGCCTGGCTGGCTTCTGTCCCCTAGGGCTGACACACCTGTGGGGGGAAGCAGAGGCAAGGCCTGAGGGGGCACTCTGGGGTGGTTCTGTGCGCTTGCCTGGGACAGAAGGGGTTCCGAGAGGCCCCCCTGATCTCCCACCCCCTACTCAGAGGAGGGTCCCCAGGCAGGACTTGCTTAACCCAGGGCTTGGGAAGCAGGGCTGATCCCCAATGGTCACCCCCCACACTGGGAGTAGCTGAGGGAGAGGGTCCCCCAGCCCCTTACCAATGGCTCAGGGCTCAGCTGGGTGCCATGAAGCAGCTGCTGGGAGGTGTGTCTCGGTAGAAGGGGTCGACTGAGGCCAGGGTTCTGCAGGAGGCAGGAGGAGAGTGTTGGGGGCCTTGGCAGGCAGGGGCTGGACCTTGCCTTCTTGTCTTCTGCCTGACCCTCCCTGAGAGAGCACAGACAGGGCTCAGCCAGGGCAGCCAAGCCACAAACGTTCTTTGCCTGCCAACTCCGGGCCATTGTTGGTATAAATGTAATTTCTGAGGAAGTGAATTGAGCAGAAAGGAGCCGGGTGAGGCGGGACCACAGTCCATTCATCTCTGATCCAGCTCCCCCTCCCCCTGGCAGCCCACCGGGCCTGGAGCACAGGGGCAGGAGCAGGAGGAGCAGCCACAAGGAGGGGAGGGGTCCCTGGAGGAAGAGGATGGGAGGAGCCGGTGCTGGCAGGAAAAGGGAGGCCAGAGCCAGCCAGAGGAGATGGGCCTCTCAGAGGACAGACTGACGGACAGACAGAGCAAGAGAGGAGAGCAGGGGAAAGACCTGGCGCAGGGCCTGGATGAGGGGGAGGGAGAAAGAACAGAGCTTCGGGGGAGTGCCACCTTCCCACGTGGGGGGTGCAGGTGCTGCAGGCTCTCCATGGGTTTGGGGGTGGCCTCCATTCGGCTGACCGGCTGGCTGAGGGCGTAGCCTCCCGGCGTCTGGGGCCGGATGCCACCTCGAGTCCAGCCTTCCCGGTCGAGACCCTTGGAGATGTTCTCAAAGTACCTGGAGGAGAGGAGGGGCCCTTGGCTGGAAGCTGGCCTCTGCCCGCCTCTGCAGCTCCTCCTGCCCTCTCCATCAGCCCACAGACCCCCCCAGCCTCCCACCTTTGTCATGCTGCCCTCCTCATCTGGCTCTCCCTAAGTCCACGTCCTCTTGGGGAACTGTTACTCAAAAAGCCTGCCCTCCCCTCCACCTGATGCCGAGACACTCTTGGGAGTGTGAAAGGACAGTTTCAGCGACACCCCCATCCTTGGCCTGTCCCTGGCCTGCCAGCACCTTGGGGTGGGGACCCCGTCTCATCCAATTCTCTAAGCGTTTAACTTTTCTTCCATTTCGTTTCCATTTCCCTGCATTTCACTGAGCACAGCCAGGTTCAGAGGGCACAAAGGGGTGCAGACAGATCAATGCAGAAGTCAGTGATGACAACCCCAGGGCTCTGCAGGCACCAGAAAGCTCCAGCAAGTGTGCCTGACACCGGGCAGTAGCCCAGGACACGGCAGGCGGCCGGGAGGAACCCAGCGGAGAGCACCGGGGCTGGCCTCTGCCAGAGCCACGGGAGGAGGGTGTTCGCCTAAGAAGGGTCAGAACATCGTTACCCCTCCCACCCAGAGCCTCGGGGCCTCCCCCCACTCACACCCAGAGCCTCGGGGCCTGCCCCACTCACACCCAGAGCCTCTGGGCCTGCCCCACTCACACCCAGAGCCTCGGGGCCTGCCCCACTCACACCCAGAGCCTCGGGGCCTCCCCCACTCACACCCAGAGCCTCGGGGCCTGCCCCACTCACACCCAGAGCCTCGGGGCCTCCCCCACTCACACCCAGAGCCTCGGGGCCTCCCCCACTCACACTCAGAGCCTCTGGGCCTGCCCCACTCACACCCAGAGCCTCGGGGCCTCCCCCACTCACACTCAGAGCCTCTGGGCCTCCCCCACTCACACCCAGAGCCTCGGGGCCTCCCCCCACTCACACTCAGAGCCTCTGGGCCTGCCCCACTCACATCCAGAGCCTCTGGGCCTCCCCCACTCACACCCAGAGCCTCGGGGCCTGCCCCACTCACACCCAGAGCCTCTGGGCCTCCCCCACTCACACCCAGAGCCTCGGGGCCTGCCCCACTCACACCCAGAGCCTCGGGGCCTGCCCCACTCACACCCAGAGACTCGGGGCCTCCCCCCCCCCCCCCCACCCCCGCCTCCGTGGGAACTGCAGCAGCCACCTCACGCATGGCTAATCTGCTGTGCGTCTGAAGCACAGCTCCTCCCCTCTGAGCCTCAGGGTTTAGACCAGAGGACAGAGGACAACCAACGGCCCTTCCAGGTCACACTCTGTTGCTCCTCCAGGCCACCACCCTCCCCCTCTTTTCAGCCTCAGCTCAAACGTCACTTGCTCAAGGCCACCGATTTCAAATCTGACCCATGCCCACTGCAGCCCTCCTGATCCCATTCTCCCCAGCCTATCACTTAACAGCTCTCACTGACTGACGGGCACAGGCACGCCTCCTCCCATGCCGAGGTCTGAGCTCTGTGGGGCAGGAGTTGCACGCACATTCCCAGGGCCTGGGGCAGGGCCTGGCACCCAGTCAGGGCTCAGTTAAAGTCTGTCCCATGAATGGATTTGGGGGGTATCCCGGAGCAGGGGGTTGGGGCAGGGGGAGCCTGAGGAGACAGGGAGGTGGCGGGGAGACCTTGGAGGACCAGGAGTTGGAGGGGAAGAGGGTGGACACAGACGACTGACGTGTGGAAAGCTTGCACTTCCTGGCTCAGAGGAGTTTATCCTAAGAATTATACTTCCTGGCGGGGGCGCGGTGGTTCATGCCTGTGATCCCAGCACTCTGGGAGGCCGAGGCGGATAGATCACTTGAGGTCAGGAGTTCAAGACCAGCCGGGCCAACACGACGAAACCCTGTCTCTACTAAAAATACAAAATTTAGCCGAGAGCGGTGGCAGGCGCCTGTAATCCCAGCTACTCAGCAGGCTAAGACAGGAGGATCGCTTGAACCCAGGAGGCAGAGGTTGCAGTGAGCTGAGATCACACTATTGTACTCAAAAAAGAAAAAAAAAAAGAATCACACTTCCTTTATACCACTCCTATAATGCTCTCCCCACCCAGTCCTGGCCCTGGGAGGCTTCCCCATGGCTCTGAGGCCATCTCTTCCTAGAAGGCCTCCCTGATGCCCAGGACAGTCACTCCTCACCCAGGGAATGCACAGCACAGAGTTTACCTTCTGAGGACCCATCAAGCGCACCGACCATGGGCTGTATGGAGTGTCTCAGCAGACGCTGCTGCTCCAGACCCCCTTGCACTCCCCCGTTCTTTCCATGCCCACCAGCCTGGCCACCAATGCCCTGTACTGCATCTCTGTGGGAAAGCTACCCTTGGGTTGCTAAAACCTGCTTTGCCTGAACAAGGAGGCACCTAGGGTTTAATGCTGCCCTGGGGATAGCCTTTAACCAATGACGGATGGATATGGGGGTATAAATACCCGAGCTCTCTCATCTTTGGCTGGGGTAACTCTGAGTTATGTGCCTTACACTGTTTTCTAGAGTTTTCCCCGTGGTATCGCTGGCTGAGTAACATGCTCATTATTGCTGGCTTCCCACCCCCATCCGACTTGCCCACCCCCCACACGCCTAATAACCGCCTAATAACGTGCTTGCACTCCAATCCTTGGCTTAGGGTCTGCTTCTGGAGAACCCACATTCATTCAGCGTTGATCTTATCCAGGAGGCTGTGAGCTCATTACTTATCCCAGTCTCAGTCTGTCTGTCTGTCAAATAGGTCTCAGCTTTGGACCAGGAAGCAGACCTCACCCCCTGGTTGTAGGTGGTCAGGAATCGATGATCCCTGTCAGGATCACGGGGGCTCCGGACATAGCTGGGGTTGTTAAGGCTGAACCCTGTGGGCTCCTGCACAAGAGGGGTAGACAGGGTACTTGTGACGTCAGGAAGGGTGGGGATTTGGGGTGGAGGATGGATGTAGCCGGTCTCACCTTTTTCCCCCACGGTCTCCCGGCCAAGCAGGGCAACGTTTGTCTGTTGCATCCGATGGGGTGGCTGAAACTGCTGATGACTCAGGCTGCTGGGTTCTGCGCAGGAAGGGGGCACCTGCAGGGGACAGAGCCACCAGAAGGGAGGCTGAGGTGGCCAGGCTGAGGCAGCAGGGGATGGAGGGAAGGCAGGCAGAAGCACACACAGCTGCAACCTGTCCGCAGCCCCAGCGACCCTCCCTTCCCCTTCCAGCCAAGACTATTTCAGACCACACCCCCTGGCCTTCCAGCCCCCAGGAAGGCCCAGGCTGTCTTCGTCTCCACCTGGGGCCCTACCTCGACATCCTCAAATATCCTAATTCTCATTCTTCAATGCCTGACCCAAAATTCCACCTTGTCCCAGAAACCTTCCTGTCTCCCCGCTTCTCTAAGTGAGGCGCCAAGGTCACTCACTGTGGGGTTCAGAATGCTTTCATTCCCTCGACTGAAGGCTGTTTCCCGGCTGGAGCCTCTGGCCAGCACAGGTAGGAACTCGTCTCCCTGGAGGGAGCAAAGTAGCCACTGGCACCGGGATGTGGCCGCCTCCCCCACTGCCCTCCAGAGCCATGATCTAACTGCCCCCCCCTCCCCCACTGCCAGGCGGTCCTCAGCCTCCCCCTAGCTCAGCTTACATGCAGGTGAGTCTTGGGGAGGAAGCTTGACTTGGTGACACTCTGGCCTGGGAGGAGGGCCTGGAAGGAGGCCCACAGAGGGTGTCAGCCCCGCAGAGGCAGGCCATGCCCCTGGCGGCTCCTACCCAGTCTGCCTCCAGGCCCCTGCTGTGCTGAACACAGAGGAGAACTCAGCTCTCACAGGCATCATTAAGAAAAGGGAAGTGTTTGGGGGAGAAGGCCAGGGAAGGCATGACCCTGAGTGGGGCCAGCAGGCCAGGGCTGCTGTCTGAACTCTGGATGACCGTGGCTACACCTCTTCATCTCTTTGGACCTCAGTCTTCTCATCCATAAAATGGGGGGAATTGGACAAAAAGCAGTGGTTTTCACCTAAGCTCTTTCACCTTGTGTTTGAACAAAGGGCTCTGCAGCTCATATTCTTTAGGAAAGCTAGAAACCCTGAGACTGGAGGGCTTCAAGCCCCCGAAAGTTCTAGCTGGACCCCAGCAGACTTACCGGGTCCCCGGGGAGGGCCTGTGAGGGGGGGCTGGAAGACAACGGGGCTCTGGTGCAACTCTTTGGTGAAGCCGCTCCCCCTCCTTGGCGCCAATTGATTTCTTCTGCAACAGATCTGCAACAGACACGCCCCCTGTGCTGCCAGGCCACCCGGCCCACCCATGGGTCCTCCAGAGGCTCAGTGTCCCAGCAGGTGGGGAGGGAGCCGAGCCCGAGATCCTGGAGATGTGAGTCATGGGGATCATGGGTGGCAGGGCCAGGATTCCAGAGTCCAGGCCGGAGATCAGGAAAGGAAGCAGCAGGAAGGGCATACACCGGCCAAGCCGCCCTCCTGGTAGGCCCAAGGCGCTGAGGTCAGCCCCAGAGAGGCACGTCTCTCCAGCCGCCTATGCGTCCTTCTTTCTTCCACTGGTGCCTTCTTAGTCCTAGGCCAGCTCCAGGCCCCTTGGGGTAGGAATTAGGGAGGGTGATTGGAAGGGAGCTGTGAGTTCAGACAGGGCCTACCTGGCTGGTCTGGAGGCTCCCTCAGGTACTTGGAATTGTACTCCGAAGTCATGAAACGCGGGCCCTGGAACACAGAGGTTGCAGGAACGGGGGCACCGGCCCATCAGGGCCCCGATGGTGTGCGGCGGTGGAGTGGCACCTGGGTTGGTTTTCTGTGCTCTGAGGAGGCCTGCGTGGGCCATGCACAGCACCCTGGACACAGGGGTCTCTCTGGGGTGGAGCATGGCAAGGCCAGGAATTCCAGCACAGGAGCACAGCGCCCCTGTGACTATGACTACCACGTCACACATCACACCAGACTCTGGTAATGAGTCAGGTGTCCAGAGGGACCCAGACCAGGAGGGGCCGAGAGTGAGAGGAAGAAGGCAGGGGAAGAGCATGAGCGTTAAATCGCAAGAAGACACATTGATGCTGTTTTGGAAATAGCCAATGTCAAATCCTCTGCTCTCCCGTCTTTCTGGGCACCCTGCGTCCACACTGAGTTGGCTTCTTGGGTGAGTCAGCGCAATGCCTATCTCGAGGTGGGAAGAGGAGGCGTGCGTGGCTCCTCTGCCCCACCCCGAAGCCCTTAGTGAACTGCCACTCACATGTCGGAAGTTCTCCCGCTCCAGGGAGTCCTGGCCCTGCTGCTGGTGGAGGAGGGGCACTTTCCTGGGCTCCAGTCCTGTGATGGCCTGAGGCCCATGCTCCTGGGTGTCAAAATGGACCTTCCGGACCTGGGAGGAAGAAGGGCCAATGACAGTCAAGGGGCGGCAGTCACTACCTGACTGATTGTGCCCTTGACCTTTACAGAGCACCGTATCTGCATGGCAGCCAGAGGGGGTCCCTTTACAATGAAACCTGCACGTCCCTTCTCTGCTCAGAGCTCTCCATCATGCTCACAGGGAATTCCACGTCCTGCTGGTGGCCCACAAGGACCTGAGCACCTCACCCAGCTCCAGCCGTTTGTCTCCCTTCTGCCCCACCTCAGCGCCTTTGCACTTGCGGCTGGCACCGCCTAGACCACTTGTCCCTCACACAGCTGCGTCTGGAGGTGCTGGCCTCCCTCAAGCCTTTGTCCAGGCCTCCATAGCAAGCTCTTCCCACCCTCCCGATCTGCACAGGCAACGCCTTCTCTTCTTATTTATTTATTTATTTATTTATTACTTTTTTTTTTTTTTTTTTTGAGACAGAGTCTCCCTCTGTTGCCCAGGCTGGAGTGCAGTGGCGTGATCTGAACTTACTGCAAGCCTCCACCTCCCAGGGTTCAGTCAGTTCTTATGCCTCAGCCTCCCAAGTAGCTGGGACTACAGACGCAAGCCACTAAGCCCGGTTAAATTTTTTGTATTTTTTTGGTAGAGATGGTTTTTCACCATGTTGACCAGGCTGGCCTCAAACTCCTGGCCTCAAGTGATAGGCCCACCTTGGCCTCTCAAAGTGCTGGGACTACAGGTGTGAGCCACCGCGTCCAGCCTTTTTTTTTTTTTTTTTTTTTTTTGAGACGAAGTCTTATTCTGTTGCCCAGGCAATCTCGGCCTCACTGCAACCTCCGCCTCCCAGGTTCAAGCAATTCTCCTGACTTAGCCTCCCGAGTAGCTGAGATTACAGGCACTGGACACCACGCCCGGCTAATTTTTGTATTTTTAGTAGAGACGGGGTTTCGTCATGTTGGCCAGACTGGTCTTGAACTACTGACCTCCAGTCATCCACCCACTTTGGCTTCCCAAAGTGCTGGGATTACAGGCGTGAGCCACTGCACCCAGCCTGCAACTCCTTCACTTCTCTTCCTCTCTACGTCTCCCTTGTTGTATTTCTCACCCCCCATACTCCACTGACTCCTATTATCTCCAAATATGAAGGAGATGCTCAGAACATATTGGTTGGATGAATGAATGACTGCCCATTCTGGTGGTGGTGCTGATGATAGGAACGGTGGTAATAATGAGGATAGAAATGAAAAAGATGGCCCAGGCACGATAGCTCACACCTGTAATCCCTGCACTTTGGGAGGTGAAGGCGGGCAAATAACCTGATATCAGTGGTTCAAGACCAGCCTGGCCAATGTGATGAAACCCCGTCTCTACAAAAATATAAAACTTATCTGGGCATGATGGCAGGTGCCTGTAATCCCAGCTACTTGGGAGTCCGAGGCAGAAGAATCACTTGAACCCAGGAGGTGGAGGTTGCAGTGAGCCAAGATTGCGCCATTCCACTCTAGCCTGGGTGACAGCTCGAGACTCCGTCTCAAAAAAAAAAAGAAATGGAAAAGATAAAAGATGGGGGTAATTATGTCGACGGTGGGGGAGACAGTGGTGGCGGTGGGGGGATGGTGGTGGTGGAGGGACGGTGGCATTGGTGGGGGGACAGTGGTGGGGGACAGTGGTGGTGGGGGGATGGTGGGGGGGGGGGATGGTGGGGGGGAGCGGTGGTGGGGGGGGATAGTGGTGGTGGGGGACAGTGGTGGTGGTGGGGGGATGGTGGTGATGGTGGGGGGATGGTGGTGGTGGTAAGGGGACGGTGGTGGTGGTGGGGGGACAGTGGTGGTGTTGGGGCACAGTGGTGGTAGGGACGGCAATGGGGCTCGCAGGTGTGGACGGGAGTGTGGGGCTCCTGGGAATGGGGGCAGGGATGGGGATGGAAATGGAGGCAGAGGTCATGGTGGGGCTGGGGCAGGCAATGGAGGTGGTGGGGAGGGTGGGGGATAAGGATGAGGACAAAAGGGAGAAAGAGGAGTGGACCCTATCCCTACAATGCGGCTGCTCCAAGCCCTGTCACCTCCGCCTTGACCAACTGTTGGCAGTGCAGCCCTAGCCCCACCCCCACCCTAGGGCTCCACTCCCCCGGCCACGGCCCAGCACTGACCTCCTTGGTCGGGGCCCCGCACATGGCTGCTCCCGCCCGTAGCCTGAGCTGGTCTGGTGCATGCTCCAGGGCAGGGGCTGCTTGCCATCCGGCACCTCCAGGGGGCAGTAACTCTGGCTGCTCGTGGACTGGAAATGGTCCCGGGCTTGTTCCCTGAGGGTGAGGCTGAGCTAGGGGTCCTCTGCCCAGGAGCTTCCCCTCCTCCCTGCACCCTCCCACAGATGGCTCAGGGCTCCGCAGTGCCCTGAGTCACCCAGGACCCCAAGCCTAGGCCAGGCAAGGCTCCGGGTCCCCATCCATGAAGCCTAGAGTTGGTCTGATGAGCAGGGCAGGGGTTGGGAAGGGGCCATATAGAACATACCCCCTGGCCAGGTTGTCTAAGGCTTCCAGGCTGGCTTGGTATGAGACCACGGGCCGGAAATTTGATTTGTAGCCGGTGCCTGTGTGACTGCTTACTCGGGGCTTGAAATCTTCCCGACCTGCCAGAGACAGGCCCCAGGGTCAAAAACAGGCAGGGCTTCCCAGGCAGGGCCCGCGTCCTCCGAGGGGCCTGGGGGTCACAGTGATAGGGGAGGGCTCAGAGCCACGGGCCAGAGCCTCGCAAGCCTGGCCTTTCAGGACTGTGATGGCAGGAAATGGGAGTGGGTGGGCTGGGGACAAGGTCAGTGTGGCAAAATCACAGTGACAGAACTGCAGGGGAGAGAACTGAGAAGGGAGCCACCGGACAGGGCTCAGGGACAGACGGATTCAGAGGACAAGGTTGTGCTGCAGTGTGACAGCCAGAGGGGGTCCTCCTCCCTCAGAGAGAGCCCCTCCCTTCCTGCCCCGGCCTGGTGGAGGCTCCCGCACAAAGGTGCCCTCACCATAGGCTGTGCAGTAGCTGGTGGCGTAGAATTTCAGGGGGTCTGTGGAACCCCCCCGAACTCATCTTCACATAAGGGGAGACGACCCCCAGGGGGGAGTTTCCCCCATCATGATACCGTGAGGCAGGGCCCCGGGGGGCCTGGAAAGGAAGCGCGGGGAGCCTTGTGGGTCCCAAGCCTGGCTCAGAAGCCCAAAGGGGTGAAGATCTGTCTGTCAACCCCCATGCAGAGGGCCCCTTCTCCCAGGCCTCTGTCCCTCTGGTCCAGCTCCCACATCCCTAAACTGAGGACGAAACCAATCATCCACACTTATCCTAAGAGTCCTCGTGTCTCCTCTCACTTTCCACACCTTATTTGTTTTTATTTATTTATTTATTTTTATTTTTTTGAAATGGAGTCTTGCTCTGTTGCTCAGGCTGGAGTGCAGTGGCGCAATCTCGGCTCACTGCACCTCCGCCCCAGGGTTCAAGCAATTCTCCTGCCTCAGCCTCCCGAGTAGCTGGGATTACAGGTGCGTACCACTGCGCCCAGCTAATTTTTGTATTTTTAGTAGAGACAGGGTTTCACCATATTGGCCAGGCTGGTCTCGAACTCCTGACCTTCTGATCCACCGGACTCAGCCTCCCAAAGTGCTGGGATTATAGGCATGAGCCACCGCGTCCGGCTTTCACACCTTATTATTAACTCTCCCTGTCGCCATTTACTGCCGGGACAGTGAGGTCCCAAATGATAAAGGATTTGGTCATAATAGGTGGTAGTGCCGGGATTGAGACCTAGGGCATTTGACTCCTCATCCCCGACCTGAACCTTACACACCTACCTCTCAGAATGAATGAGCCGACCTCCTGCCTGGGGAATTCTTGGCCCCCGCCCAAGAAGTCAGGCTGGGACGCTCACTCCCAGCCCCCGGCTCCTCTCTCTCCCTCAGCTCCTGTGGCCTTGCCTGCTTCTGACCTTGCCTGCCTCCCCTGGGAGTTGGCTGGGCTCTCCCTGAGCTCAACCACAGCGGCCCCACCCTCACCTTTCCTCTGCAGAGGCTCTGAGGTCAGGGAGAGGCTGCAGGAGGCAGAGCTGCTCCAGAGATGCCAGTCCTCCTGGAGGTGGCCATGTAGGAGAAACAGTGTGTATGTAACCTAGCAACTAGCGCCTAGCAACAGCGTCCCCAGGCTTCTGAGCCCTTCTAGGGCCAGGGCCCACTGAGGGGGCTGACCTGGCCAGGAGGGGAGGGCCAGGAGCTGCCTGTGCAAGGCCCTGCCCCCGGGCTCCAGCCCTGACCTCTGGCCTCCTCCACAGGCCCGGGAAGAGTTGCCGTCTGCATGACAAAACATAAAAGGTAATCCCAAATACTCAGTCCCATTAAGTACCCACTTCTCCGCAGACACTTTACATCCTCTACCTCCATCCACTGAGCGGCTCTTCAGGTAGCTATGATTATCCCCCATTTCACTGGGGAGACAAGAGGCTTAGACAAGCAAAGCGACTTGACTCCAGAGATCTCACATTAAGAAAACAGCCGTGTTGAGATTCAAACGTGGGTGGATCTGGATCCCGCTCTTCTGCCTCTGGGTCAATCAATGTTTATGATGTTCCGCTGAAGCCAGATCTGTGCCAAACCCTTTAACACACACTACATCGTATAATCCCCCCAAACCACCCTGTGAACCGGGTACCATTACTGTGGGGCCAAGAAGCCGCAGCAGGTAAGAGTGTGGTTCAAATCTCACCTGTCACCTCTGATGAGATACTTATCCTCTTCACGCCCCCATATCCCCATCTTCACAAGGGATGTGACTGCACCCACCTCACAGTGCTGCTGGCAGATTTAGCGAGAGCGTGGATCCAGCACCTGGCACGTAGTCTGTAGCGGACCAACGACCTGGGCAGGAATTCAGGGGTCGGGGATCAGGATCTGGAGGCGCTGTCCCATCAGAGCTCCCCTTAGGGCCTGTCCTCCCGGCGGCCTGTGGGTTTTTTGCTGTGTGGCGACACCCAGCGGCCGTAACTCATAACTGCAGGAGATGCCGCAGGTGCATCCCCTAAGAGAGGGCGGGGCGATCCTAAGAGTGGGGGGACAGAGCAGCTCCGTCGCCCTGGCCACAGGCCCCCACCAAGTCTCACTCTCCCCTCCCTCCAGGACAGAAGGGGCGGGCCTGGGCAAGGACTATCTCGGGAGAGCAAGCGCTGGAGTCCACAAGGAGCAGGAGCCCAGGTGCCAGATGACCCAACAGCAATGTGACTTTTGGGCCTGTCACCTGTGGACCTCAGTCCTTCTATCTGCAAAATGGAGGAACAGACTAAAAGTCCTTCCATATTGGAAAATCTAGGCCCGCCTTATCCCACTCCTTTCCAATATCCATCCCCATTTATCAAGCACTTTCTTGTGCCAGAACTGAGCTGCAAGCCACCTCATCGCTTTTCCCTCCCAGCCCTATGATGGGAACTACTGTAATCATGCCCATTTTACATATGAGGAAGCTGCTTGAGGGCTCGCAGACAGGGAGGGGGTGGAGCTAGGATCGAAATTCAGCTCTGACGCTGGAATCTATGCCCCGCCCTTTGGAACAAACCAGCAAATTCTCCAGAAAGGCGCTGTGATGGTAGCACTGGGCTCTTAGCCCTTGGTGAAGCTCGATGATTTTCCAAAGGGAGAGACTGCCCTGGCCAGATGGGCAACTGCCTCCTTTCTAGCCCTTCCCAGTCCTAGGCAGTAAGATTCCCCTGTTTCTGGCCAGGCACGGTGGCTCGCACCTGTAATCCAGCACTTTGGGATTACAGGCTGAGGCAGGCAGATCACCTAAGGTCAGGAGTTCGAGACCAGCCTGACCAACATGGTGAAACCCCGTCTCTACTAAGAATACAAAAAGTAGCTGGGCATGGTGGCAGGTGCCTGTAATCCCAGCTACTCGGGAAGGCTGAGGCAGGGAGAACTGCTTGAACCTGGGAGGCGGAGGTTGCAGTGAGCCGAGATTATGCCACTGCACTCCAGCCTGGGCGACAGAGCGAGACTCCATCTCAAAAAAAAAAAAAACAAAAACAGTAACAAAACAAAAAAAAACAAAGATTCCCCTGTTTCCCTCCTGTAAGAAGGTAGAGGCTACAGATACACTGGGTTAGCAGAGAGGACCCGAGAGAGGACATGCTGAGCCTCAGCCCATACAGCTCCTTAGCTGGGATCGATGGGGTAGGCCCTAACAAGCTTCCGAGGCCAGAGCACACCACCACTGACTGCTGAGTCCTGAACAGAGACAGATGTCTGCACTCCGTGTGCTGGGCTGTGTGGGCTGCAGTTCCCCAAAGGAGGATTGACTCAAGTGAGTGAGACACACACCACCAAGTGTGCGTTGTTTGGCTTTGGTTGACGTGGGTCTTTACGGCTGCCCTCAGAGGGAAGCCAGGGCTCTTATAGGGAAGAGACAGGTTGGCATACTTCAGCTTAATGGATAGAAAAGCCTCCTAACACGATAAACAATCCAATAGGGGAAAAGGCTGCCCTGGGGAGAGTGAGTTCCCCATCCCAGGAGGCATTCAAGCAGAAGCTTGACAGGATGACAATAATAGAAAACTTTCACTGGTGTGTTAGGTACCAGGCACTGTTTCTAAGCACCTCCCATGATTAGCACAATTAAACTCCACCGCATTCCTACATGGTGGGTAGTATCAGCGCCTCCATTTTATGTATGAACAAACTCAGACACAGAGTTTGCATAACTTGTCCAAGGTCACACAGCTAGGAAGGGAAGAAGCCATTATTTGAACCCAGGCATCCTGGCTTCACAGGTCATGCTGCTGACCCCTTTGATATTGCCTCAAAGGCTGAGCTAGAGGTTCTCTGACCTATTTTCAAAATCTGACCTTCGATGACTGTCTTTTTAAATTTCTTCTTAAACTTGATTACCTCTATAAAGAAAAAAAATTGAAAAGTAAAGATTTTAAAAAATTATTTATAGAGACAAGGTCTTGCTTTGTTGCCCAGGCTGGTCTCAAATTCCTGGCTTCGAGGGACCCTCCTGCCTCAGCCTCCCAAAGTGCTGGGATTACAGGTGTGAGCCACCATGCTGGGCCTAAAAATCCTTTAAAAAAGTTAATCCAGTCTGGGTGAGGTGGCTCACGCCTGTAATCCCAGCACTTTGAGAGGCCAAGGTGGACAGATCACCTGAGGTCAAGAGTTCAAGAGCAGCCTGTCCAACATGCAGAAACCCTGTCTCTACTAAAAATACAAAACTAGCTGGGCGTGGTGGCGCACGCCTGTAATCCCAGCTACTTGGGAGGCTGAGGCAGGAGAATCCCTTGAACGTAGGAGATGGAAGTTGCGGTGAGCTGAGATCACACCTTTGCACTCCAGCCTGGATAACAGAGTAAGACTCCATCTCAAAAAAAAAAAAAAGTTCATCTCTCTCATGGTCCTGGGCATAAGAGTTTGTGCTGGGCACTGCTGGGTGAAAAATTCATAGAAGAAAGGTCCAAAATTGTTCAAATCAGCTAAGATGATTGAGAAATGGGAAACAGATTTCTGGAAGGCAGCTAAGAGCGCTGAGCCCTCCCAGCCCAGGAGGCTAGGGGAGGCAGGGAGAGGAGAATTATACTCCTACTTTTGAAATTCCCATGCTGGAGGCTGGGACAAACCTAGAGTAATGTTTCTTGGCTTCAGCTGAACTGAGGTCACATCCGTGCCCCTTTCTGAACCTCTTCTAGACTTGGGTTTGAGATCTGGCTCTGGCACAGATAACGCTGTGACCTTTCTTAATTAACTGCCTCCCTCTGATCCTGCTGCGTGCAAAAGAGGGGGGTGGAGCCAGATAGGAGGTTTGGCTTGCTTGTCTCTAGATGTGTTGTTTGTTCTGCCTGGAGGACTTGGAGCTCTGATCTTCATATACTGCAGTGATGGCTGGCTCCAGGTCCCCTCTCCCTGTGCCCCTCCCCCCACCGTCTGTCTGTGAAATATCAGGACCCCAGCCTACCCCGCTTCCAAGGTCCTTCCCCTCTGCCTTATTACCGGGGGCATGGAAGGGAGTATGCCTCATGGCAGCCCACATTCAGCCCGGCCTCTGGGCTGGCTGGACCTGCACAGGGAGTTTCTCCCAAGCCAGACTCCGAGGTGTCCACAAGGACAGCAGAGCTCACTGAAGTCCTCGTCCTGCCCGCCAGAGCACCGTTCCCAACCCGGGTTCTTCTGAGCCCCCAACAAAGCTCACGCAGGTGAGGTGCTCCAAGTGACCCTTTCAGGGGAGCAGTTGAAGCTGGGGCACAGGACAAAGGGGATCATGGCAGAGAAGAGCTGACCGGGAGGACGCCAAGCCCACGGGCCCCTGTCTTCCCTGCATTGGGGAAGAGTGGGGAGGCCTGGATTTGTGCGACTACCTTTTTGTCTAGTCCTGGGGGGTGGGGGCTGCCCCCGCTTCATGGGCTCAGCTGCTTCAAGGGTGTTTTGGTAACTGAGTTGGGGGAAATAGGTCCAAAAGCCACCAGGTCTGAGTGGCCCAGTGTAGGTTAAGGCTTTGGGGCTCTGCTGACTGGTGTTCGGATCCCAGCTCCTTCACAGACCAGCCAGGGGACATCGGCTGCGTCTCCCCGCACCTCACTGTTCTTGGTTTTTGTTTGTTTGTTTGTTTGTTTTTTGAGACAGAGTCTTGCTCTGTCGCCCGGGCTGGAGTGCAGTGGTGCGATCTCGGCTCACTGCAACCTCCGCCTCCCAGGTTCAAGCAATTCTTCTTGCCTCGGCCTCCCAAAATGCTGGGATTACAGGCATGAGCCACCACGCCCAGCTGCTATCCTTGTTATAACAGGAGGGGAGATGGCTGCTCCCTGGGTTGTTGTGAGAAAGATCTGAAAGAAGGGTCTTCAGCATGGCACCTGCACGGGGGCACCAAGGGGTGGTGGGTGATGTGATGACCGTGTGTCACAGGTTGGGTCCAGGGGAGAGGCCCACAGGCAAGCGTCATTGTCATCGATTTTGCCCATTTCCAGCTTCTCTGCTCTGTGACTTGCAGCAATTAAGGCAGGAGAGCTGCCCAGGCTTGGAGTCCACCTTCTGAAAGTGCTTTGGGGGTCTATTCACTGAGCTGTGTCATTACCAGGAACTGAAATAGCCCGAGTCTAATGGCTAAGTCCCATCTCTCTCTCTCTTTCCTAAAAGAAAATGATTCCCCTGACATCAGATTGCTCTCCCTCCCCGCCTCCCACGATCCTGGCCTCACTTGTGGTTCATTTCCCCGCTTGGTGGGTATTTCCTGGAAGACTCTGCCCTGCGTATTTGATGGCTGTTCTGTTCCTCCCTGTTCTGTTCTTTACTGTCTCCTCTGGGTGAACTTGTTGATCTCACACAAGATTTAAAAATGCATGACTCCTGGGGAAGATGAAATGAGATGGAGCATAAAATAAGAAGCCAATCCCAATCCTCAGACAGAATGACAGTATTCTCGGCAGAGATCAGCAAGAAACCAGGACAGGGGTTGAGGGGTGGGTTTCCAATGCACAGAGACCTGGGTTCAAATCTGCAGCCCTGCCTTTATGAGGTAAGAGCCCCGGACAACTTCCTTAACCTCTCTGAGCCTGTTTCTGTGGCTGTATGATGAGGTCACAGTAGAACTTTAAGAGACTTAGGCTTGGAATACAGAAAAGACAATATTTACATGCTTAGCACACAGCCTGGCACACAGAAAGCACTCAAGAAATGTTTATGATTATCATTACATTTTTCTGCCTTCCTTGCAGTTAGATAAGGGCCACCTGGCTGGTTCTGTGGGTGGAATTGAGCAGTGCCACTCCCAGTCTGAGTAGCTAGGGGTGGGTGTGAGTTTTCCATTCTCTGTGGGTAGAAATCACACTTCGGATGGAAGAATCAAGAGATGGAAGCAGGCTGGATCTCTGAGTCACTGCATGGAGTCAGCTGCCCCAGAGCTGCTTTTCTGCAGCGCACTGGGATGTGATACAGAGATAAACCTTGCTGCATTAAGCCTCTGAGGTTCGGGCTTTTGTTTGTTACTGCAGCATAAGCAAAGAAATGAAGATTTGAGAACTTCTTGGGAAGTAAATTAGGATGTGATTGTGTATGAGTCAGCATTCTCCAGTGAAACAGAACGTGCACACACACGAGAGATGAGAGAGAGAGATTTATTATAGGGAATTGGCTCCGGCTGGGCCAGTGACACCTGTAATCCCAGCACTTTGGGAGGCTGAAGCAGAGGATTGCTTAACTGAGGAGTTCAAGACCAGCCTGGGCAACACAGTGAGACTCCGTCTCTACAAAAAATTTTTCTTAAATTAGTTGGGCACGGTGGCATGTGCCAGTAGTCCCAGCTACTTGGGAGGCTGAGGTGGGAGGATCACTCAAGCCCTGGAGGTTGAGGCTGCAGTGAGCCATAAACGTGCCATTGCACTCCAGCCTGGGCAACAGAGCAAGACCACATCTCAAAAAAAAAAAAAAAAAAAAGGAATTGGGCCACATAATTATGAAGGCTGGCGGGTCCCAAGATCTTCAGGATGAGTTGGCTGGCAAGCTGAAGACCCAGGAGAGCTGATGGCTTAGTTCCAGAGTAAGTCCAAAGGCCTGAGAAACGAGAGAGTTGACGTAGTTCCTGTCCCAAGGCCAGCAGGCTTGAGACTCAGGAAGAGCCGGTGTTCCCAAACGAGTCTGAAGGCAGGATAAAAGCCTGCGTCCCAGTTTGAAGGCAGCCAGGCAGAAAGAATTCCCTTTCACTCGGGAGAGGGTAAGGCTTTTGGTTGTATTCAGGCCTTTATCTGATTACATGAAGTCCACCCCTGTGAGGGGACAGTCCGCTTCACTCAGTCTACCAATTTAAATGTCAATTTCACCCAAAAGCATCCTCACAGAAACACCCAGAAGAACACTCAATCACATATCCGGGTACCCAGTAGCACACACAAATTGAGACACAAATTAACTGTCACATTCAGGCATATGAAACTCACTGGAAGCAGACAGATGAGAGGCCTACTGGAATTCTGAGAAAACAGTCATGCCCAAAGCACCATGAGCTTTTTTTTTTTCTTTTTTTTTGAGAGAAAGGGTCTTGCTGGCTGGGTGCGGTGACTCATGCCTGTAATCCCAGCACTTTGGGAGGCCGAGGCAGGCAGATCACCAGAGGTCAGGAGTTAGAAACTACCCTGACCAATATGGAGAAACCCCATCTCTACTAAAAATACAAAATTAGCCTGGCATGGTGGCGCATGCCTGTAATCCCAGCTATTTGGGAGTCTGAGGCAGGAGAATCACTTGAACCCAGGAAGTGGAGGTTGCGGTGAGCCAAGACTGTGCCATTGCACTCCAGCCTGGCCAACAAGAGCAATATTCCATCTCAAAAAAAAAAAAAAAAAATGAGAAAAGGTCTTGCTCTGTCACCAAGATGGGGTGCAGTGGTGCAGTCATAGCTCACTGTGGCCTCAACCTCCTGGACTCAAGAGATCCTCCCGCCTCAGCCTCCCAAGTCGCTGGAACTACAGGCATGAGCCACCACGCCTGGCCATGAGCCTGGTCTTTAAAAAGACTGTAACTATTTGACACTTAAAACTTCCATGGGCAGGAACTGGGCTGAGAAATCCACACACCCCTTAAGGAGGGCGGAGCACGCAATCCCTGCTTCAGATGCGATTCAGGAGGGTAAGGCAGGGAAAAAGAGCCTCAAACGAGGGAGCCACGCAGTCCTGAGGCAGCGATGAAGGGAGTTCCTTCCAGACAGCAGTGGCAGAAACTTCCCTACCCTCCACAAGTTCTGCTCAGCAGGCCCCAGCACCCACTTCCTGGGGTGCCCTTACTCTGGTTTTCCTGCCCCTGCCCTTGCCCCTACTCCACCTCTGTGTATGGCGTGGGGGGGTAGGGAGCAGGTAACTTGTTTTGTTTTTTTTTTTTTGAGATAGAGTCTTGCTCTGTCACCCAGACTGGAGTGCAGTGGCGCGATCTTGGTTCACTACAACCTCCGCCTCCCAGGCTCAAGCGATTCTCCTGCCTCAGCCTTGCTAGTAGCTAGGATTACAGGCGTGCAACCACCACACCTGGCTAAATTTTGTACTTTTTAGTAGAGATGGGATTTCTCCATGTTGCCCAGGCTGGTCTCAAACTCCTGTCCTCAGGTGATCCACCCGCCGCAGCCTCCCAAAGTGCTGGGATTACAGGTGTGAGCCACCGCGCCCAACAGGTAACTTTTTAAAATTCCTACATCTCTGGACCAAAAAGGGCCACCTCTAGACCTCATAAAGAGACCCCAGTGCATCCCATGAGACCCTGGCTGGAGGCAGGAGCTGCGAATCACTCTAGGTTTTCTCTCTTGCAAAGGGGTTTCATGGTACATGTTGTGTGTAGGAAGAAGAGTGAATCCAATGTGGGATACAGAGACCAGCAGAACAGACTGTGGCAGAGACACTTAAGGCTCAGCCAGAGCTGGTTCTTCTCTCCTTCCTGGGTACCAGGGGAACCGCACCTCCCAGGCTCCTTGCAGTTCCACAGGAACATGTGACTAGCTCTGGCCCAAGGACTCTGAGAAGTGTCACGTGTTGCTTCCGGGTTGCAAGTGAATGTGAGTTATCCACACTTTCTCATTCCCTTTAGTAGCAACCGTGGAGACCACATGTTGAGATGGCAGAGCCTGGGCTGCTGGGCCACCACAGGAAGGAGCTGTCCTGAACAGTGGCCCAGTTCACGCTGGACTTGGCACCAAGGAGAAATAAGCCTTGCGTTGTTAAGTCGTTGAGATCTAGGGGTTTATTTATTATCATAGTCTAGCCTAACCTGACTAGTACCCCTTTCTATTAGAAAGATAGTAGCTAACTATATCATGCCTAGGAGGGAGAGGAAACATCTAAAAACTCTAAGTTTGGGGTTTCAAGAGAATCTTGTGGCTGGGTGCAGTGGCTCAGACCTACAATCCCAGCACTTTGGGAGGCTGAGGTGGGAGGACTATTTGAGGCCAGGAGTTTGAGACAATCCGGGCCAACATAGCAAGACCCTGTCTCAAATTTAAAATTTTAAAAAGTTAATTAAAAAGAAAAAAAGGCCAGGCATAGTGGCTCACGCCTGTAATCCCAGCATTTTGAAGGCTGAGGTGCGTGGATTTCTTGAGTCCATAAGTTTCAGACCAGCCTGGGCAACATGGCGAAACCCTGTCTCTACTAAAAATACAAAAAATGATCTGGGTGTTGGCGCATGCCTGTGGTTCTACCTACTTGGGAGGCTGAGGTGGGAGAATCACCTGAGCCTGGGAGGTCAAGGCTACAGTCAACTGAGATTTCGCCACTGCACTCCAGCCTGGGCAACAGAGTGAGACCCTGTCTCAAAAAAAAAAAAAAAAAAAAAGAGAATCTCATAACACATGGAAAACATTTTCCACTAACTTGTTGAGTCTTATTAACAACTTCCATTTGCAACAGATGTTAATGGCCGTGGATCCAGCACAGGCAGCTTCATAAAGAGCTTCTACCCTCATTTATGTCATCAGTCAATTAGTCATTCAATGAACATTTAATGAGCACCAGCTATGTGCCAGGCACTGTGCTAAAACAAGGAACAGAATGGAACGGAATGTACGTATGGTCCTTACCCTCCATGGAACTAGTAGTAGGAGAAAGTCACACATAACTGGGGCCGGGCTCGGTGGCTTACACCTATAATCCCAGCACTTTGGGAGGCTGAAGCAAGTGGATTGCCTGAGCTCAGGAATTCGAGACCAGCCTGGGCAACACGGCAAAAGCCTATCTCTACCAAAAAGAAAAAAAATTAGCAGAGTATAGTGGTGTGTGTCTATATGGTCCCAGCTACTTGGGAGGCTGAGGTGGGAGGATTGCCTGAGCCTGGAAGGTGGAGGCTGCAGTGAGCTGAGACTGCAGCACTACATACCACCCGGGGTTACAGAGTAAGACCTCATCTCAAAAAAATCTTTTTAAATAAACAAATAAATAATCTCTCTGAGCTAGCCTAAGGGCCATGTAGGGTAACAATACAAGCATGCTTATTGAAGGCTGACATGCCTGGGTTCCAATTCCAGTTATTTCCATGTAATGTGATTGCTTAGCACAGTCTCTCTCTCTCTCTCTCTCACACACATACATACACACACACACACACACACACACACACACACACACACGCACGCACACAAAGGCACAGAAACAAAAAGCAGCAGAGTAAGATTCAAATGCAGGCCTGGCTGACTCCAAAGCGTGCAAACTTAGCCACGGTGCAATGCTGCCCCTCCAATGGCCAGGTCACAGAGCTGTGTGCTTTATCCATGCAGTGTGCCAAAAGTATTGTCCATATGTTTTTTTTGAGACAGAATCTTTCTCTGGCGTGCAGCAGCAAGAGACCTGGCTCACTGAAACCTCCACCTCCCGGTTTCAAGTGATTTCTGGCTACTTTTGTATTTTTAGTAGGGACAAGGTTTCACCATGTTGGCCAGGCTGGTCTTGAACTCCTGACCTCAAGTGATCTGACACCCTTGGCCTCCCAAAGTGCTGGGATTAGAGGTGTGAGCCACCATGCCCAGCCGCTTTGGCCATATTTTATAGAGGTGTACACAAAGGCTCAGAGATGTGAAGATGCTTCTAGAAGGTCACATAGCATGTCAGCCAAGGAGCCAGGGCTCAGTGCTAGGATGGTCTCATTCTCACCTGCTGAGCTCCACTTCAGAACGTGCCATTTTCTTGCATAAAACCTTCTCCCGGCTGGGTGTTGTGGCTCACATCTGTAATCCCAGCACTCTGGGAGGCAGAGGTGGGCAGATCAAAAGGTCAGAAGTTCGAGATCAGTCTGACCAACATGGTGACATCCCATCTCTACTAAAAATACAAAAATTAGCCAGGCGTGGTGGCGGGCACCTGTAATCCCAGCTACTCGGGAGGCTGAGGCAGGGAGAACTGCTTGAACCCGGGAGGCAGAGGTTGCAGTGAGCCAAGATTGCGCCACTGCACTCCAGCCTGGGCAACAGAGCAAGACTCCATCTCATAAATAAATAAATAGCTACCTTCCCTCATTGGTCCCTGGCACCTAATTCTAGAAAGCACACAGGACGGGCCCTGCCCCAGTAAAGTTTCAAAAGTTTATCACGATGGTGGAAATCAGTGCTGCTCAACCTTATTTCTGACTCCTCATCAATTGGGGTATGGGATGGAACTGCACTTCCCAGCTCCCTGTGGGGCTTTGTGACCAGTTCTGCTCAAACGGTTGTGAGCGTAGTGAAGAAGAGTGTCACGTCCAGGACAAGCATTTAACTGCGACTGTGCGACCCTCTGGAGCTCTCACTTTTAGAGGAAAGGAAGAGACTGAACTGTGCCCACTACAAATTCATATGATGAAGCCCTAGCCCTCCCCGCATGTGATCACTGGAGACAGGGCCTTTAAGGAGGCGATTAAGGTGAAATGAGGTCACAGGACAGAGCCCGGACCCAAAAGAGCTGATGTCCTTAGAGGAAGAGATGCTGGAGCTGTCTTCCTGCCATGTGAGGACACAGTGAGAAGGCTGTGAGCCAGGAGGAGGGTCTTCACTAGAAAGCAAACCCTGCTGACACCCTGAGCCTGGGCTTTCCAGCTTCCAGAACTGTGAGAAAATTTCTGGGCTGGATGGGGTGGCTCATGTCTGTAGTTCCAGCACTTTGGGAGGCCAAGGAGGGAGGGATCGCTTGAGCCCAGGAGTTCAAGACTAGCTTGGGCAATGTATTAGTCTCTCCTCATGCTGCTAATAAAGACATACCCAAGTCTAGGTAATTTATAAAGGAAAGAGGCTTAACTGACTCACTGTTCCACATGGCTGGGGAGGCCTCACAATCATGGCTGAAGGTGAATGAAGAGCAAAGTCACGTCATGGCGGCAGATAAGAGAGCTTGGGGAATTCCCCTTCAAAGAATTATCAGATCTCATTAGACTTATTCACTACCATGAGAACAGCACAGAAAAGACCCACCCCCATGATTCAATTACCTCCCACCACGTCCCTCCCATGACACATAGGAATTATGTTATAAGAGCTAAAATTGAAGGTGGGATTTGGGTGGGGACATAGCCAAACTATACCAGGCAACACAGTAAGACCACATCTCTGCAAAATTAGCCAGGTGTGGTGGTGCCTGCTACTTGGGAGGCTGAGGTGGGAGGATCACCTGAGCCCGGGAGGTCAAGGCTTCAGTGAGCCGTGATTGCACCACTGCACTCCAGCCAGGAGATCCTGTCTCTAAATAAATAAATAAAGTAGCTGGCCACAATGGCTCACACCTATAATCCCAGCATTTTGGGAGGCTGAGGCAGGAGGATCACTTGAGCCCAGGAAGTCGAGACCAGCCTAGTCAACAAAAGGAGACCCCATATCTACAAAAAAACAAAATAGTTAGCTGGACCTGGTGGTCCTAGCTGCTCAGGAGGCTGCAGTAGGAGGATTGTTTGAGCCCAGGAGGTTGAGACTGTAGTGAGCCATGATCGCACCACAGCACTCCAGCCTGGGTGACAAGTAAGATCTTTTCTCTTATTAAAAAAAAAATTTTGTTAAACTCTAAAAATTTTTTTTTTCTTTTTATTCTTTTCACATTGGACATTTGTACAATCTAAAAATTTATAGTTTTAAATTCAAGTAACCAGACACCAAACCCCTTTTCTCAGGAGAAGGCAATAGAGCAGAGGGGTTAAGCAGGGTGGCCACACAACCAGGCTCCTTGGCTCCAAGTCCCGTCTCCCCCACTAACCAGCTGAGCCAAGTTGGGTAAGTTGCATGACTTTTCTGCACCTTAGTTTCTCAGTTAAAGTGGGTCTGGCCAGGCGAGGTGGCTCACGCCTGTAATCTCAGCACTTTGGGAGGCCGAGGCAGGTGGATCACCTGAGGTCGGAGCTCGAGACCAGTCTGACCAAAATACCAAAAATACAAAAAAATTAGCCAGGTGTGGTGGCGCATGCCTGTAATCCCAGCAACTTGGGAGGCTGAGGCAGGAGAATCACTTGAACCTGGGAGGCGGAGGTTGCAGTGAGCCAAGATTGCACCATTGCACTCCAGCCTGGTGACAGAGCGAGACTCCATCTAAAAAAAAAAAAATTATAAAGTGGGTCTGATAAGAGTGCCTTTGCTCTCATAATGAGAAATAAATGAGATAATTAGAAGTATGCTTCACACATGATAAGCACATATTATTAGTCTCAGGATAAGACTAAGGAATATATTGATTGGCTGAAGGAAGCATTGTCTTGGCTGTCTTCCTGACACTGACTGGGACACAGAGCATGTGACCCCAGTTCCCTGAACCTCCCAAGGCACTGTTAGTGGATGACGTATGTGGCAGGGATCTCCGGTGTGGATTTTGAGCACTGAACTTACACATATATCACTGCAATGAAGCGTTACCTTCGCATATTCACAACCTTTTTTTTTCTTTTTGAGACAGAGTCTCACTCACCCTGTCGCCCAGGCTGAAGTGCAGTGGCATGATCTTGGCTTACTGCAACCTCTGCCTCCTGGGTTGCAGCGATTCTCCTGCCTCGGCCTCCCAAGTAGCTGGGATTACAGGTGCCCACCACCATGCCCGGCTAATTTTTGTATTTTTAGTAGAGACAAGATTTTTCCATTTTGGTCAGGCTGGTCTCAAACTCCTGACCTCAAGTGATCTGCCTGCCTCAGCCTCCCAAAGTGCTGCGATTATAGGCATGAGCCACCGCCCGGCCTTGGCAACCACTTTTTATGTGACAAACTAATAAATACTCAGAGAAGGCAGTTAGAATCTTTTGCTCTCTCCACCCACATGCATCTAGCTTTGGCATTCTCAATCCTGGTTAATATCAAAGTTTAAAACAGAAGTTGCCTTTTGATGAAGAATTTTGTCTTCATTTTTTATATAAATGACATCAAACTGAGCATCCTTTTATAACAGCCTAGTCACAATCAGTTCCATTTTTCTCAGTGAGGAACTGATTTTTAAACATGAATTTTTATAACTCAGACTACTTTTACTCACACTTTATTTTCACTTAATTTTTTTTTTTTTTTCTGGGATGGAGTCTCACTGTGTCACCCAGGCTGGAGTGCAGTGCTTGGCTCACTGCAACCTCTACCTCCTGGGTTCAAGCAATTCTCCTGCCTCAGCCTTCCGAATAGCTGGGATTATAGGCACCCACCACCACGCCCAGCTAATTTTTGCATTTTTAGTAGAGATGGGGTTTTGCCGTGTTGGCCAGGCTGGTCTTTGAACTCTGGACCTCAAGTGATCCACCTGCCTTGGCCTCCCAAAGCACTGAGATTAGCGTTGTGAGCCACCGTGCCCAGCCAAATATTTTATTTTAAACAAATTTTTGTGAGACAGGGTCTTGCTCTGGCACTCAGGCTGGAGTGCAGTGGTGCAATCACAGCTCTCTGCCATCTGGATCTCCCAGGTTCAAGCGATCCTTCCACCTCAGCCTCCAGACTAACTGGGACTATAGGCATATGCCACCATGCCC
Organism: Ateles fusciceps; assembly: GCA_036589455.1. NCBI lineage: Eukaryota > Metazoa > Chordata > Mammalia > Primates > Atelidae > Ateles > Ateles fusciceps. The sequence continues at coordinate 22,492,423 of JAZHEH010000681.1, read as the reverse complement.
GGCTAATATATTTTTTTGATTTTTTGTAGAAACAGAGTCTTGCCGTGTTGCCCAGGTTGGTCTTGAACTCCTGGGCTCACATGATCCACCTGTCTTGGCCTCCCAAAGTGCTGGAATTATGGGCATGAGCCACTGTGTCCAGCCTAAACATTTTATTTTTAAAAAAAATTAAATTTAATAACATCATTGTGGTTGTTTTACATTTGTGTTTATAGTCACAGATAGGTTTTTTGATAGGGAAATAAGTTTTTTAAAATAAATGATGGGGGCTGGGCATGGTGGTTCACACCTGTAATCCCAGCACTTTGGGAGGCCGAGGCAGGTGGATCACTTGAGGTCAGGAGTTTGAGACCAGCTTGGTCAACATGGTGAAACCCTGTCTCTACTAAAAATACAAAAAAAAATTAGCTGGGCATGGTGGCATGCAGGAGAACACTTGAATGTGGAAGGCAGAGGTGGCAGTGAACCAAGATCGTGCCACTACATTGTAGCCTGGGTGACAGAGTAAAACTGTCTCAAAAAACTAAAAATAAAATAAATAAATAAATGATGCAGCTGAGGCAGTGGCTCACGCCTATAATCCCAGCACTTTAAGAGCCCAGGAAGGAAGGATCCCTTGAGCCCAGGAGGTTAAGTTCAGCCTGGGCCACATAGCGAGACCTTGTCTCCTTGCAAAAAAAATTTTTTTAATTAGCCGGGTGTGGTGGTGTGTATGCCTGTGGTCTCTACTACATGGGAGGTGGAGGTGGGAGGATCACTTGAGCCCAGGAGTTGGAGGCTCAGTGAGTTATGACCATGCTGCTGCACTCCAGCCTGCTTGACATAGTGAGACCCTATAAGAAAGGGAAGGGAAAGGGGAAGGGGAAGAGGAGGGGGAGGGGGAGGAAGGGGAGGGAAAGGGAGGAAGGGGAGGGAAGAGGAGGAAAGGGAGGAAAGGGAAGAAGGGAAGGGAAGGGAAGAAGGGAAGAGAAGGGGAGGGGAGAGGAGAAAGGCAAATCATGGACTAGGCAAAAATATTTCCAAACACACGTGGCAAAGGACTGGTATGCAAGATATACAAAGAATGGCCACAGCTGGATGCAGTGGCTCATGCCTTTGATCCCAGCACTTTGGAAAACTGAGGCAGGCAGATTACTTGAGCTCTAGGAGTTTGAGACCAGCTAGGCAACATGGCAAAACCCTACGATATGGTTTGAATTTGTGTCTCCACCCAAATCCTGTTGAACTGTAATCCCCAGTGTTGGAGGAGGGGCATGGTGGGAGGTGACTGGATCATGGGGGTAGACTTCCCCCTTGCTGTTATCGTGATAGTGAGTTCTCGCGAGATCTGGTTTTGGTTTTTTGGTTTTTTTTTTTAATAGACCATGATAGAGCAGGAGATCTGGTTGTTTAAAAGTGTGTAGCAGCTCTCCTTCACTCTCTTCCTCCTCCTCCTCCTCTGGCCATGCAAGGCGTGCCTGCTTTCCCTTCACCTTCTGCCAGGATGGTAAGTTTCCTGAGGCCTCCCAAGCCATGCTTCCTGTACAGCTTGCAGCTTCCTGTACAACTGTCCATCAATTAAACCTCTTTTCTTTATAAATTACCCAGTCTCAGGTAGTTCTTTGTAGCAACACCAGAATGGACTAATACACTCCTTCTCTACAAAAAAATACAAAAATAATGACAACAGGCTGGGCGCAGTGGCTCACGACTGTAATCTTAGCAGTTTGGGAGGCGAAGGTAGGAGGATCATTGAGCTCAGGGGTTTGAGACCAGCCTGAGCAATATACGGAGACCTCATCTCTACAAAAATTAAAATATGAGGCAGGTGTGTTGGCACATGACTGTGGTCCCAGCTGCTTGGGAGGCTGAGATGGAAGCATCAGTTGAGTCAGGAGGTTGAGGCTGCAGTGAAGTGTGATTGCAACACTGCACTCTAGCCTGGACAACACAGCAAGACCCTGTCTTGAAAAAAGGAAAAAAAAAATGACAAGAATCAAATTTTAAAATGGGCAAAAGACAAACAGATACTCTACAAAAGAAGATATATGAATAATGTGAAAAGTATCAACACGATTGATTCATCATCACGGAAATGCACATTAAAACCACAGTGTGGCACTGCTACACACCCACCAGAACGGCTAAAAGTTACAAGACTGACAATACCAAATGTTGGCAAGGTGCTGGGGCAACACACATAGCTAGTGGGGGTGTAAAATGGTACCTCCCCCTTTGGATGTTTCTTTGGCAGTTTCTTTTAAACTAGACATATATCTACCTCATGACACAGCAATTCCACTCTGACATACTTACTCAAAATAAAAATAATAAATTCACAAAAAAGAGTTACTTGTAGTATCTTTATTCATAATAATCCAAAACTTAGGCCTTGGTAACTCACGCCTGAGATCCCAACACTTTGGGAGGCCAAGGTGGGAAGATCGCTTAAGCCTAGGAGCTGAACACAGGGAGATGCCCCATCTCTACAAAAATACAAAAATCAGCCAGGCATGGTGGCATGCACCTCTAGTCTAGTTCTGGTTTCTTGGGAGGTTGAAAGGGAGGATCCCTTGAGCCCAGGAGATCAAGGCTGCAATGAGCCATGATTTCACCACTGCACACCAGCCTGGGTAACAGAGTAAGACCATTTCAAAAATAAATAAATAAGCAAACATAATAACCAAAACCTAGAAACAACCCCAGGTGTCCACCAGTAGGAGCACTGATGGACTAGACAGGGGTAGAGTCATACAACTGAGTACAACCCCACAGTGAACACATTACTAACGTGTGCCATGGCGTGGCTCCACCTCAGAATCAGCATGCCAGTTGGGCAAGGTGGCTCGCATGTGTAATCCCAGCTACTCAGGAGGCTGAGATGGGAGGATGGCTTCAAGCCAGGAGTTCAAGACCACCCTGTGCAGTACAGTGAGACCCCGTCTCAAAACAAAATCATGTGGAATAAAAGCAGACACACACAAAAGAACACAAACTGTATGATTCCGTCCATAGGAATTCCAGATAAAAATCATCTAGGGTAGACAAAACCAGAGACAAGGTTGTCTGGAGCTGGGAGGTGTGGTGGGGCACTGAGACGGAGCAAGAGGGAACTTTCTGGGGCAATGTCTCCATCTCAATAGGAGTCTGGTGTAAGCCTTTGTCAAAACTCAGGAAACATATACTTAAGATGTGTGAATTTCATTGTATATAAATTTTACAGCAAAAGAATAAACTTTAAATATTGAATTATAGTTAATAACATACATTGTGAAGCATTTAGCGAGAGTGCTCTGATGTCTGTAATTTGCTTTGAAATGTACCAAAAAGGAGATGGATTAATGGTGGAGAGAGGGATGGAAAGATAAACTGATACGTGAAGAGCCCAGCAGAGTAAAAAATTAAGGGTAGGCTGCCACAGTGGCTCACGCCTGTAATCCCAGCACTTTGAGAGGCGGAGGTAGGCAGATCGCTTGAGCCCAGGAGTTCGAGACCAGCCTGGGCAACATCGTGAAACCCCGGGTGTGGTGGTGCATGCCTGTAGTCCCAGCTACTTGGGAGGCTGAAATGGGAGGATCGCTTGAGCCCGGGAGGTTGAGGCTGCAATGAGCTGTGATCACACCTCTGCACTCCAGTCTGGGCAACAGAGTGAGAGCCTGTCTCAAAAACAAAAAAAACAAAAAAAAAAAAGTGAAGGGTAGAATCTGGGTGGAGGCTATACCAGTGCTCACTGTAAAACTCTTTCAACTTCAGCTTTATGTTTGAAATTTTTTATAGTAAAATGTTAAAAAAAAAAAAAAAAAAACTTTATTGAATGTGTTTGTTTTTAGAGTTTTAATTTTGGCAAGTGACACTATTGATGTGATTTTTCCATTGACAGTTGTGATACAAAGTTTCCTTTTAAAAGTAACTCATTTAAATAAAAAGGGGCTCTATTTAAGAAAGAGAGTAAGTAAATATCAGTATCAATGGTCACAGATCCTGCAAAGCTCATGAAGGCAATGAGTGAACGGGCTAAGTCTGGGATGATGAATAGGATGTTGGGAACAACACAAGCTCTAGGGCAACCTGGGTTTAAATCTCAGCCCTGCTGCCTCCTCGGGTGTGACCTTGGACAAGCCTCATGTAGGCAATGGGATGATACAGTCTCCTCCGAAGGGAGCTTTGTGAGTGTGAATGAGAGAACCGAGGGAGAGCGTAGTTTGGAGGCCTCAGTAAGCCGCACCTCCCTCGCACGATGGGGAGAAAAGCAGAGGACATTCCCATCCGGGAAAATGGTTGAAGAATACAACTGGAGCAGGGAGTATATATGTGTGAACAGTGGGGCTAGGCAGTGGGAGAGAGTCAAAGAAGGGCCACCAGATTGAATGGGGAGTAAGGAAGCAGAGAGAGCCAGTACTGAGCACCCACACAGTCACTTAGGATGGCCAACTATTTCTGCTTCTCCAGCACATCCTCCCTCATGAGAAATGTAATGCCCACCCTTGGCCGGGGTGGACAGATCTTGGAGCCCTGAGCTCCAGGACTGTGTGATGCAGCTTCTATTTCCTGCAGCACGCCTGGGCTTGGGATTTTGCTTCTTTTAACATCCCAGGTCTTCCAGAGGCCTGGGCAGAGAACCAAGAACTCTCCACTTTGCACGACGAGAGAGACAGATCTAATTCATTAAAACTTTTCTCCCCAGCCACAGGGCATCCAGCCACCTGGAAGGCTGGGACTAATCCTTCAGGCACACTCAACTGGGGAGGGAAAAAAAATCTCTCATCTCAGCGGGAGGCCCAAGAGGCCTCTGACTCCTGTACCCGTAGTTCTCAGTTCTTGCTGTTAGAAAGGTTTACTCTGAGCTCTGAAATCAGATGGATCCATCAATTGATTTTTTTTTTACTCGTTTCTTTTTTTCCCTTTTTTTTTTTTTTTTTTTGAGATGGAGCCTCGCTCTGTCACCCACCAGGCTGGATGCAGTGGCACGATCTTGGCTCAGGCTGGCATGCAGTGGTGTGATTATGGCTCCCTGCACCTTCAACCCATGGGCCTCAAGCAATCCGCCAACCTCAGTCTCCCAAGTAGCTGGGACCACAGGTGCGCACCACCATGCCTAGCTATATATATATATATTTTTTTGAGACAGAGTTTTGCTCTTGTTGCCCAAGCTGGAGCGCAATGGTGCGGTCAGGGCTCACTGCAACCTCTGCTTCCCAGGTTCAAGCAATTTTCCTGCCTCAGCCTCCAGAGTAGCTGGGATTACAGGCATGCATCACCACACCCAGGTGATTTTTTTAATTTTTAGTAGAAATGGAGTTTCACCATTTTAGCCAAGCTGATCTCAAACTCCTGACCTCAGGTGATCCACCTGCCTCAGCCTCCCAAAGTGCTGTGATTACACGTCTGAGCCACCATGCCCGGCCATGCCTAGCTAACTTTTTTAAAAATATTTTTTGTAGAGACAGGGTCTCGCCATGTTGTCCAGGCTGATCTTGAACTCCTGGGCTCAAGCAATCCTCCCACCTCAGCCTCCCAAAGTGCTGGGACTACAGGTGTGATCCATTGTGCCTGGCCTTATGCATAGATTTTCTTTCACCTCTGTCGGCCCTGAGCTCCCATCTCAGCCTCCCAAAGTGCTGGGATTACAGATGTGAACCACTGCGGCTGGCCTTATAGACAGATTTTCTTCCACCTCTGTCACCCCTGAGACAGCAAAACCAACCCATCCTCTTCCTCCACTTCCTCAGCCTACTCCAGGTGAAGAGAACAAAGGTAAAGACTTTATGATGATCCACTTCCACGTAATGAATAGTAAATATTTTTCCTTCTTTATGATGTTTTTAAGAGACAGAGTGACTCTGTTGTCTAGGCTGGAGTGCAGTGGTGTGATCATAGCTCACTGTAGCCTCAACCTCCCGCCCCAGACCCCAGTAGCTGGGACTACAAGGTGTGCCACCACACTTGGCTAACTTTTAATTTTTTTTTGCAGAGCTGGGATCTCCCTTTGTTGTCCAGACTGGTCTCCAACTCCTGGCCTCAAGCGATACTCCTGCCTTAGCCTCCCAAAGCTAATTGCAGGTGTGAGATGCTGTGCCTGGCCTGATTTTCTTAATAGTATTTCATTTCTTTTTTTTAATTTAATTTAATTTTTTTAAAAGCCTATGGCACCCAGTATTCCCAGGCAGTATTTCATTTCTCTAGCTAACTCTATTCTAAGAATATAGTATATAATACATACAACATAAAATACGTGTTAATCAGGCCAGGTGCGGTGGCTCACACCTGTAATCCCAGCACTTTGGGAGGCCAAGGCAGACGGATCACAAGATCAGGAGTTCGAGACCAGCCTGGCCAACATGGTGAAACCCCGTCTCTGGTAAAAATACCAGGTGTGATGGTGGGCGCCTGTAATCCCAGCTACTCGGGAACCTGAGGCAGGAGAATTGCTTGAACCCGGGAGGCGGAGGTTGCAGTGGGCCAAGACAGTGCCATTGCACTCCAGCCTGGGACGACAGAGCGAGACTCTGTCTCAAAAAACAAAACAAAACAAAACGTGTTAATCGACTATGTTCTCAGTAAGGCTTCTGGTCAACAGTAGGCTCTTAGTGAAGTTTCTGGAGAATCAAAAGCTGTATGCAGATTTTCGACTATGCAGGGGTTAGCTCCCCTAACCCCTGTTGTTCAAGGGTTAACTGCACACTCCTTTGGGAGCTGCAGGCAGAGAGCAGATTCGAGGGAATGCCAGATGATGAAGGCAGATCAGGGGGCCCTAGCCGTTGTCCATCAGAGAGGTAAGAGTAGCTGTGATTTCAGTGACGGTGCTAGAGATGGGAAGAAGTGATGGACTCAACAACTATTTTGGAGCTAAGTCAACAGGTCTTGGGTGATGGGCATGGAGGGAGAAGGAGCAGCTCAGGACAACTGGATGACTGCTGACGCCATTCACTGAGACTCTCAAGAAGACGATGGAGTTTTTGGTGAGTAGAATAGGGAGGGAGGGCGGCCTGGTTGAGTACGAAGGGTTTTTCAGCCTCCTTCAAAGGAGGAGTCAAGTTGACAGTTGAATATGCAAGCTGGAGCTCAGAAGAAGATGTGAGAACGGTCCACATATAGGCAGTGATGGATACCCTGCTACGGGTGGGCTCACTAGAGAGAATATCCAAAGAAAGGAGGCTCCTAGGAGAGCATTGTGAGGAGCTCCAAATAGAATGACTGAGAACAGGATGGTGTGCCTCACAGAGGCAGAAGCATGGCTGGAGAGGCAGAAGGAAACAGAATCATGAAGATCAAGGGAACTGGAGGTATCCATAATTGGTCGGAGGCAAAGATAAAACTTTAATAAAGCCTGTTGGATTAGCAAAATGGAGGTCACAGGTGACCTCAGTGAGAGATGCTTTCATAACATAATGAGGTAGAAACCTGGATAGATTAAGAATGACTGAGATTTTAAGAAAGTGGAGACAAGTATAGTCAACCCCTTGTAGAAGCTGGATTATGAAGGGGAGGAAAGGAAAATAAGTGTGGGCCCAGCGCAGTGGCTCATGCCTGTAATCCCAGCAATTAGGGAGGCTGAGCCAGGTGGATCACTTTAGGTCAGGAGTTCAAGACCAGATTGGCCAATATGGTGCAACCCCGTCTCTACTAAAAATACAAAAATTAGCCAGGCGTGGTGGCACACGCCTGTAGCCCCAGCTACTCGGGAGGCTGAGGCAGAAGAATCGCTTGAACTCAGGAGGCAGAGATTGCAGTGAACCGAGATCACACCAGTGCACTCCAGCCTGGGCGACAGAGTGAGACTCCATCTCAAAAAAAGAAAAAGTAGAGTCACTGGACTTGACAAAGAAGCTGGGGCTTGGGGGTAGGACTGAGCTGAGTAAGACAGATGAGCATTCAAGAGGCAGGCTGCTACTGACAGTGCAGAGCAAGGTTAGGGCAGAGCCCAAAGTCCCTGTGTCACAGGAGAATGGCGCAGATGCGGGAAGGTAAGGGAGATTCTCTCTGAGGGCTTCAATGTCCTCTGAAGGAAGTCGGCGAGGTCATCTGAGAATGGAGAAAAGGAAAAGTCACAGGTTTGAGGAATGGCTGGGAGGTTTGACCTAGTCATTGTGGAGCATGAGGGAGCCGATTGGCCAAAGACATGCAGCAAGTGTAAAGGTCCTGCGCCAGGAGGAATTCTGGAAAGTATGAGGTTGAAGGACCGACCATCTTAGAAGGTGGAGCACAGAAATGAGGGTCTGGCCAAGATGAGGTCTGATATACTGAAATGTGCCATTGATGTCCTGTGAGCCTGCTACACTAAGAAATGCTCGTCAGAATTGAATAGGCAATGATGAGGAAATGAATAAAGCAGGAAATCCCCCCTGACTTAACACAGTAAAGCCTTATTTCTCATTCACAAGCAGTTTGCAAGAGTTTAGGTGACCCTCCTCCTTTGTGTGCCACATTGTCTGGACTTATGGGCTCTGGGATGTCTGTAGCAGGGTAGCAGCGGGCTGAGACCACTCAAGATGTTTCCAAGGGCCAGGCCTGGAAGTGGCTTTCAATGCTTTCACTCACACTCTGTCGGCCGGACTCAATCACATAGCACCACCATTGTTATCAGGGGAGGCTCCTTCTTTTTTTTTTTTTTTTTGATACAGACTCTCGTTCTGTTGCCCAGGCTGGAGTGCAGTGGCACAATCTCGGCTCACTGCAACTGCCTCCCGGGTTCAAGTGATTCTCCTGCCTCAGCCTCCCGAGTAGCTGGGATTACAGGCACCCACCACCACACCCAGCTAAATTTTTACATTTTTGTTAGAGGCAGGGTTTTACCATGTTGGCCAGGCTGGTCTAGAACTCCTGACCTCAAGTGATCTGTCCGCCTCGGCTTCCCAAAGTGCTGGGATTATAGGTGTGAGCCACCGCGCCCGGCCCGGAGAGTCTCCTAATTTCCCACATGCTCAGGGCATTTCCTGGATGCTACAGGAAATCTTTCTGTGTGCTCAGGAAGAACAAATGGTGTGGTGGGTGGATACCATCATCTCTGCCACAATCCACCCTTCTGTTTGCCAAACCATCAAGTTTTTCTTTTGACTCAGAGACACCCTCCAAAGTCCTATCTATTCCCTATATCTGGCTCAAAGCCCGGGGTCTCTGGTGATGTGCTTCTCATCCAATGTGGCTCTTCTCAGTCCAGTGAGCCACGACCGAAAAGACAAGTAAGTTGCCCCCTGACCCCGGAACACACAGTGGTGGGCCGGGGCGGGGCTCAGGGGCGACTGCTTCATTAAGCCCCAGTGCTGCTCGCTGGGAGACACTCTCCTTATCCACTCTTCACATTGGCCCTGGCTCTTCTCTCTGGGACATTCTTCCTTCTCCATCATCCTCTCTGGCTACAGCTGAAATGGGAGTGGCAGAGCCTGCCTTCGTTGGGGGCTGAGCACCGTCCCTCCTGCTCATGGATGATTGGAGCCCCAAAGGTTGTTTTATGGCTGGAACTGTGAGAAGGACTGGCTCCTGGTTCCTTGGCAATGCAATGCTTTACATAGTGTCTAACCTACCTGCTTCTGGTCAGTTCTGTGAGCCAGTAGCCACACTCACCCACTCACCCAGTCTTTTCCCAGATCCAGTTCTTTGGCCTAATATGTTTTGCCTGTTCAATCTCCATTTGTCTCCCTTTCTAGTCAATGGCCAGCTTGAGGCTATTTGGAGCAATAAATAGGAGGCCCACCTTTAACCTGACCCTTGTCCTGAGTAACTGCATCCAAGAGAAAAGTTTTACTGGGCTCTTGTTGCCCAGATGAGTCTTATATCTCATCTCTTCCTATTTGGGGTGTAGCAGATTTTCCAATCCTAAAGACCCTGGGTTTCTGGACTTTATTTCCTTTCATTACTGCTCAAACACCAGGTAATCCTCGCCTGAGCTCAACCCTTCCTTATAAATCCTCAGCAAATATAGCCCACAGTAGCGAAAGAGACAACTTTTCTGCTTTCCAACCTCGTTGCCTTTGGCTGTCAGCCTAGAAAGCATATGGGATACCCTCCCAAGTTATAGCAGGCAGTAGTTTTATCAAACATTTTGCTAATGCATAACACAGACCTCCAACTTTTTAAGGGTCCTCTATCAGTCTGTTTGCTTCTGCCCAAGTGCTAAGCCACTGTCACCACGGGTGAGTAACTCAGCCTGTCTGGGCCTGTTTCCTCATTGGCAAAATGAAGACAACAATATAAGCAACTTCCTCAGGCTGCTATGGACTTCAGCAGGACAAGTCATGTATGGTGTTAGCCTAATGTCTGCTCTGGAATAAGTGCTCAGTAAATGTTATTGCTGCTGTTCAAATAAATCAGTAGGAATCACGTGTGTTCATATAAGATTGCTATACTAAGTTCACAAGAGTCTGATATATACCAGACAACTGCTGTTTTAAAAATTCAAGGCCCGGCGCGGTGGCTCACACCTGTAATCCCAGCACTTTGGGAGGCTGAGGCTGGTGGATCACGAGGTTAGGAGTTCGAGACCAGCCTGGTCAACATGGTGAAACCCCATCTCTACCAAAAATACAAAAATTAGCGGGGCATGGTGGCTCATGCCTGTAATCCTAACTACTCAGGCGGCTGAGGCCAGAGAGTTGCTTGAATCTGGGAGGCGGAGATTGCAGTGAGCCGAGATCGCGTCACTACACTCCAGCCTGGGCAACACAGCAGACTCCATCTCACAAAAAAAAAAAAAGAAAGAAAGAAAAGAAAAGAAAATTCAGTCTGGGCACAGTGGCTCACGCCTATAATCCCAGCACTTTGAGAGGCCAAGGCAGGTGGATCACCTGAGGTCAGGAGTTCGAGACCAGCCTGGCCAACATGGTGAAACCCTGTCTCTAAAAAAATAAAATACAAATGAGAGACTCACCCATCGAGCGGACACAGGATGGTCACTCATGCTGGCCAGTTAGTGACTTTTCTTCCTATAAAGCAAATCTACATGGAAAGCCCTGTTGCCATCTACATCCATTACCAATTGCTACAATAATGCTGCGTAACAAGTGACCCCAAAACTTGATAGCTTAAAATAATAAGCATTTCCTTAGCTTAAAAGTCTGTGAGTTCACAACTTGGACAGGGTTTGGCCAGGTAATTCTTCCGGCCTTGACTGGGCTCACTTAACTGTCAGCTGACTGCCTGAGGCAGCTGGGGTGACTGGGAGACATGACTCATCCTCCAGAAGTCTACCATGGGCAGGTTCTCGAGTGGTGGCAGGGGTACAAGAGCTAAAGGGGAAGTGTTATGCTTGTTTCACAGTGATTGATATCTAATTGACCAAAGCAATGAGTTGACCCCAGCATCAGGGCAGAAAGCCCTGAAAAGCTACATGGCGAACTGCATGGACACAGGGATTAAGAATCTACCAGAAGACCTGGCTCAGTGGCTCATCCCTGTGATTCCAGTGCTTTGGGAGGCCAAGGTGAGAGGATCGCTTGAAGTCAGGAGTTTGAGACCAGCCTGGGCAACACAGCAAGACCCTGTCTCTACAAAATAAACTTTTTTTTTTTGAGACAGAGTCTCTCCCTGTCTCCCAGGCTGAAGTGCAATGGCGTGATCTCAGCTCATTGCAGCCTCCACCTCTCAGGTTCAAGCGATTCTCCTGTCTCACTCTCCCGAGTAGCTGGGATTACAGGCGCATGCCACCACACCTGGCTAATTTTTATATTTTTAGTAGAGACGGGGTTTCACCATGTTGGTCAGGCTGGTCTCAAACTCCTGACCTCGTGATCTGCCTGCCTCGGCCTCCCAAAGTGCTGGGATTACAGGTGTGAGCCACCGCACCAGACCCAAAATAAAATTTTTTAAAAAATTAGCTCGGTATGGTGGCATACGCCTGTAGTCCTAGCTTCTTAGGAGGCTGAGACAAGGGATCCCTTGAGCCCAGGAGTCGATCACGCCACTGCACTCCAGCCCGGGTGGCAGAGTGAGACCGGGTCTCTAAAAAAAACAAATCTATCAGACGATCCTAACTGATTGCTGAGGGTGAATTCAGAACAAAAGAAGTTCTTTCTATATTAAAAGTAGGTGTCTCAGAGCTCAGTGGCCTGGTGTCCTCATCCCTGCTGTGAGGATGAGCTGGCATACAAGGCTAGATGTCCTGCTGCCTGCTCTCACGGGGTGAGTGCCTGAGACCCACAGACAAGTCTTTGCGTGCCTTCCATTCACTTATCCCTTTTTCAGAGGACCTCTGGGCACGAGCTCTATCTCATTGATCCCCCGCGTCTTCTGTGTCTGGCACTGGCTGTAGCACATTGTGCTAGTGCACACAACTTCTGCTTGGCAATCGATGAAATAAAGCACGAAGAACAGTGAGTTCCTCAAGGGCGGGCAAGATGCATTCTTCTCTACCCCCAGCACTTAGTGAAGACCATGACAGTGTATCTTTCCAATTAGATTTCTAAGCATCACTTTTCCTATTTGGACCAAGACAACTACCTGTTTCTGCTTCTGCTGGAAACACAGTATCTAACACAACATCTCTGAAAACCTTCTCACCTCTGCATGGCTCTGCTGAGGGATGGGAGCCCAGAGAAACAGGTGAGTGAGGGTCCTGCGGCCCTGGCCTCAGAGCCTTGGGCCTTTGGAGGAACCAGCACTAGTTTCTCAGCAAAGGCAGTGGAGCCAGTGGGTGCGACAGAGGTTGTGCAGCTCATCTCGGGATCCTGGAATGAGGTATATGTGAGTTTCCTGACAGGCACATCCCACTCTCAGAGCCAGCCTCCCACTTGGAGAGAAAGGACAGCCAGTGATGGGAAGGCCCGGAAAGCATCAGAGCTCATCTCTGCTGCTCAGGATAAGGAGAAAACCCTCAAAGCAGGGCAGAACTTGAGCCCTTCCTTCTAAATCCACAAGAAGTCTCTGACCTCCAAACTCTCACCTGGAGAGCTAGGCTGCACGTGTCCTCCTTGGAAGGCTCAGGTGGTTAAGTCTGGAGCTGCTGAGGGTGTGACATGGTCTCTGTGAGTCATGGTCCCTGGGTCCTACAGGGAACCAAGAAAGGGTGGCCCAATTTGTGCAAAGTCATCTACACCAGTAGTCTTCCATGGACCAAGACAAGATTCAAGATGAGAGGTCGTTAGAAGAGAGATGATGATGGTTGTCGTTTTGAGGCAGGGTAGCACGTGGTGTCTAAGTGCATGAGCCCTGGGGCCCACTGTCTGGCTTCAAACCCTAGCCCCACCACTTCCTATCTGTGGCTTTGAGCCAGCAACTTTATGTCACTGAGCCTCATTTTCCTCATCTCTAAGAGGGGAGTAATCATTGCACCCATCTCACGGTATTATGGGATGAAATGATATAATCCATGTGAAGCTCTCAGCAGTGTTGGGTACACAACAAGCCTAACTATTAGCAGTTACCACTACACCAAGTATTACTAGGGGAACGGGGGGCTACACTAAGCTCTCCAGGTGCAGGACTTTACTCGTCCTTATACCCACTCTGAGGTCAGGTTCCTTTCTTTTCACAGATGAGAAACAGAAGCATTTACAGGTTAAATAATGTGCCTAAGGTCACCAGCTGATAACGGGAGCTCCAGGATTCTGGGTTAGGCCTGATTCCTAAACAGCTCCTCTTAACTACTGTTTCATTCCCCCCTAAACATGAGTTCCAGGGCATCACCAGAGGAGAACATTTTATTAAACATTAGCTACGTCACCTGAAATCCACTGGGAAACAGAATGTACATCTTAACGTCCTCACTCGCTGAAGTTCCATGCTGTAATGTGTTGTTACAGAAAATGATATATCCACCCTCCCCCACTTTTTTCCTTTTATACTCTAATCTCATGACAGATTATACAATCCCCTTCTTAAAGAAACATTCTCCTCTTTAAAAGGAATATTTGGCACTTTGGGAGGCTGAGGCAGGTGGATTACATGAGACCTGGCGTTTGAGACCACCCTGGTCAATATGGCGAAACTCTGTCTCTACTGAAAACACAAAACTTAGCCAGGCATGGTGGCATGCACCTGTAATTCCAGCAACTCGGGTAGCTTAGGCATGCAATCGCTTGAACCCAGGAGGTGGAGGCTGCATTGAGTCAGGAGCCTACCACTGCATTCCAGCCTGGGCAACAGTGAGACCTTGTCTCAAAAAAAAAAAGGTGGGGGGACTATCTAGGGTCTGAGAAGATCTGGGATCCAACAAAAGGCTTTAACTCTTCTTTTGCAGCTATAGGTGATGACAAATCTACTCACCTCCTTTAGACTGATGTTGCCTTGGATAGCTTTAACTTTCTACAACCCCTCTAACAAATGCTAACAGACCTATCCCCACCAATGCCGTCTTCCCTTACGGGAAAATTCAAACACCACTCCTCATTCCCAGAGGGCTCACTGGGAAACTGAGGTGTCAGGAGGTGGCTTAACTGGGTGCTGATCAGTGTCATCAACTCGACAGCTGCCGGGCGGTGAGTCCACTGTCCTTAGATACTACAAGACATACTATCAAGGGGGGCTATCAGCTCAAAAATCTCACAGACCTGCTTGCCATTTAAGGCTGTTTCCGCTTATCATCAAACCTTCCTTTTTTGTCTAGCCACGAATAGCTGCAGATGGACCGAAGGATAAATGTGAGACCTCAACTATCCCTGCAGAATCTTTTCCCGGTGATGTTTAAAAATATGAAGCAGGTCTGTGCTGGTGCCACCCTGGCTGGAGCAGAGAGACATATCAGATGACCTCCAGATAATGCTCAAAGCCAGTAAGAGGTGCTTCTACAATGACCCCCAAAAGACACACTCTATCTAAGGCACAGACAGCTCTGGCACAAGGTGTTTGGCTGACGGATTTTTAAGACTTAGGATGATTAAGAGGAAACAATGGGAAGAGAACAGCCTTTCCTAACCCAATTTAAGGTGTCATGCGGGGAACTGTGCAGGACTCACAAAACCACTTGAGTCGGTCAGGACAGGGCCAGACGCTCATCTGCCCTGTGCAGGCTCTGAATGAGGTCAGTGAGCACGGATGTGCCAAAGTAAAAGGAATGAGTCTAGCTTCTGTTAATCATGGATCCTTGGGGGGGCTGCTGGCCCTTGCTATATGTTTATTAATTTCTAAAAAATGCACTGTGGCCGGGCTAGTTTTACTTAATGCCTAATAAAGGGAAAAACTGTTTAAATAGCAGCCCTGGGCCTGACACTGAGCAGCTGAACTTAGCAAGATCCTTCATTTTCAAAGATGACACAATCCAGCAGCCTGGGAGGAAAACAATCCCTCTAGAAGCATGCCATTCCCAGGTGAAAATGGCAGCAATTGAACATTGTGTTAAGTAAGACAAAATCAGGCTAAGAAGGGATCAAACCCGAGGGAGAGAAAAGTTCCAACTGCATCCTTGGTGACTGGGGTTTGTTGCATAACGTGCAAAGGATAAATGGGTAAGTCACCGCCCAATTCATGTGCACTTCGTACAGTCCAGATCTACGTCTATATATAAACTCCGGGCCTGCTTAACATCCTCCCCTGGTACATCAAATGCAGCCCAAGAGAATAGCCAGAGTCTTCAACAAGCTCCCAGGGTGACATCTCCTCCCTCGCCTGCCCTGCTTCTGCGAGTTTCACTTCCATTCCTTGCTTAGGGAGAGTGCTAGATTTTTCCATCAAAGGTCTTACCACCAGGGTCTGTTTTCTCTCTAGTCTTCACTGGGGGTAAGACACTGTAGTTCTATTAATAGGCTCAGCTTTCCAACCTGCAGATGAGACACCCCGCATGTAGCTATGGTGACCTCACTGATATGCCAGGCAATTTGTGTTAGGGACAGGTTTTAAGTCTCAGACTGAAGCTATGACTAAATGCTGACATTCACATCTACAAAGTACATACTGTGTAAGTTACCATGTAAGAGCTTTGTGTGTTTCATCTCATCTCATCAACTGGCTGAGACAGGAAGCATTATCATCCCCCATTTTACCGATGAGGCAACTGAGGCTCAGGTCAATTCATGTATCCGGCAGGTAAGCAGCAGAGCCAGGATTTGAATGTGTAACAGTGCACTGCACTGCTTCCTCACAAGAGCTTCACTGGGTGGCCAAGTTCAGATCTACTCACTTTGCAAAGCAGCTTCCTACCCACCATGTAACACAGAGATCATGTCTCACAACTGTCATGTTTATTTGCCACAACTTTTCCAAAAACAGACTTCTAATAAACTTTCAGCAGTAAGGCAGTGTGTTGTAGTAAAGTTCAGGAGCTTTGGAGGCAGACTGAGCTATACTAAATTCTGCTTTTTCGACTCAATAGCTACTTGACCTTGGACAAATTACTTAACTCTCTCTAAGCCCACTTTCTTATCTATAAAATAAGCATAACACCACTTGTCTGGAGGAGTGCTGTGAGGCTTTACTGTGATTAAGTAAAGGCTTAACATTCTCTGCCGGGTACATCCCAGGGTACCTCCCTTCCCTCCTTAGCCAGGGATACTGAAGAGGAGGGATGAACCATGAGGTGGCTCTGTAGGAACCCTGGAGCTCAACAATGCTGGAAACATCTACGTCCATCTTCCCTGTGTGCAGCTCCTGTAATCACCACCCACCTGCTCATCAAATCTGGCCAACCTTCCTCTCGCCAACACCTTTAGATGCACCTGGTCCAGTTTGGGTGACTGATTCTTCTGCCTAGATTACAGCTCTGAGGGTAAAACCCCTCCAGAGAGGGCACCACTAGCAACACAGAACTCACACAACAGCCCTAGAGCTAAAAACACTTCTGACTAATTCATTCTAATGTATTACTTCTTATGTATTATTATTTAGTCAACTAAAATAATTGCGAAGACTGTAGGAATGAGGGGAAGTTTTCTATAGTGCTACATGAAAATAAAATCTGTAATTGTGAACTTGTAAAACTCTATAAACATATGACTATGGGTTATATGAGAAAAGACAAAATTAAAATAATTGTGAGGGCTGGGGGAATTGTAAATTTCCTTTTTTCAGTATTCTTTAATAATTCTTTTTCAATTTACAAAGCGCACATTTTAAAGAAAACCCGATGATGAAGATACTGGCTCTTAAGCAGCGTGCCCACGCCATTCCTGCCCATGGCCCTCATTCTGCCTGCCGTGCCTTTGAAGGATTCAGCTCAGGAGCCTGGGATCAGCTTCCCTTGCAGAAGGAGCCATACCAGGTTGGAAGGGGGGGAGTTCCACTTTAACAAAGCCCTGGGCCACTGCGGGCAGGGGGCTGCGGGGAGGGAGGGTGGCTTGCCTTACAGCACGCACAGCTGGCTGCCTCTTTTCTTTGAGTACACTTGGGCTGAGGCAATGAACAAGCACAATTGCTTCGCCTGCAGTGCCCTCTCGTGGCAGACTTGCCTCTAGAGATAGCGGCCAGACAAAGCCAGCAGGCCTGCATGCCAGCACTGCTGACAAATCACTTTTGAGGCTCAGAACTGAAAAAAAAGTATGAGAATGAGTCACACTGCACATTTACATGTATGTCCTAGGAGAGGGTTGTGTCCATCAGTTGAGGAAGGACTGATGGTCTGGGGTGGGGCCGCTGGGCATCTAAGGAAAAGCAGGAAGCCAGGGCTAAGGTCCATCATAAGCAGTTACCATCCGCAGACTGAACTCCCATGCCAGGCTGTGGGGCACAGCTCAACGTGGCTTTTCAAAGAGGTATTCAAGATCTGGGGCACGCAGCCTCTGCTCTTTGTTTTTGTTTTTAGCAAAGTCTCTCAGCAGTGCCATGACTTCATTTTCAAATATTTCTGGGGCTGGTTTAGCTTCTGCAAGAGAAGAGCGGGCAGAAAAAATTATGCCATAGTCAGTCAATGCTCAGGTATGAGAATCTTAAAACTTGAAACATTGGCCAAGAACCACAGATGGATATATAGACTGTTTCCATCCTTCTTCTAAATATACACGATGTTAGCCTATACCAGGGGGTGGCAAACTGTGTGAGCCTACATTTGCAAGTCGTTTCATTGGAACAGCTGCTCCCAATGGTTTACATATCATCCATGCTGCTTTTGTGTTACGACAGCAGAATTGGGTACTTGCAACAGAGACCATATGACTGCAAGTGAAATATTTACTATCTGGTCCTTTATGAGCAAGTTTGCTGACCCCTGGCCGCACAATCTTGGCTGTACTATTTTGCTTTGCATTTGGCAATTCCATTGTCTCCCAGACACTGTGTTTTCCCTTCTAATGTATACATTTTTTGAAATAAAAGCTCTCTCTACTTGTCTATCAGTTAGAGGTCCTCAGTTTTAAGAGACAGAAACTAATAACTCTAGTAAACTTAAGCAAAAGGGAATTTATTGGAAGGATATTAGAGGCACACAGACTGACATGAACCTAAAGAACCAGATTTAAGTGAATGGGCAACAAAGGCACTGAATCGGAAGAATGAGAAGGTCAGCCTCGGTCTACAGCAGCGGGTCTGGCATGCGCGGCTCCCTCTGACCTTTCTCGACACCCTCGGGACACTTATTTAAGATGCCAGTTAAAAGCAAAGCCTCCCATTGCCAAAGCCAAGGCAATGTGCTCCAGAATTACCCTTCCACCAAGACTAGGTACGACGCCAGGAGAGAATTCCTCAAAACCAAGTCAGATTCTCCCTTACTCAGCACAGGGCCTGGCACCTAGTGAGTGCTCTTTTCATATGACAATCAAAATAAGATCAAAGAGGTTTTGGCTTCCCACGAGAATGTAGAAAGTTGGAAAAGAATATCGCACTCACTGTAACAAGAAAAAGCCAGATAAATGACAAATATCATGACTTTTCTCAAAGATATCAGAGAGCTGAGGTCACAGGGCAACCCAACAGATAAAACCTAAGGAAAGAGAGGCCCGTCAAAGGAGAAACTAGAGTCATGCACTTGCTCACCTGTGGCAGACAGAGGAAGAAGAGACAATGGACATCATACAAACAGCTAAAAGGAATTCAGCTAAAAAAATATTTTTAAATTAATACAGACAGGGTCAGCCTTATGTTGCCCAGGGTGGACTGCAGTGGCTACTCACAGGTGCTGTTCCACTACTGATCAGCACAGCAATTTTGACCTGTTCCATTTCCAGCGGAGGCTGGTTCACCCCCTCCTGAGGGAATCTGGTGGTCCCCTGCCACTGGGAGGTCAACATACTGATGCCGAGCTTATAGCAGACACCTGACTGGTATACTGCACTGCAGCCCAGAGCTCCTGGGTTCCAGCGATCCTGCTGCCTCAGCCTCCAGGGCAGCTGGGACTGCAGGCCTCCACCACCACAATTTGCAATGAACTGTTAAACATGTGGGCTAGCATGAGTATATAAAACCACAGACACAGGCTGGGCATGGTGGCTCACGCCTGTAATCCCAGTACTTTGGAAGGCCAAGGCAGGTGGATCACCTGAGGTCAGGAGTTCAAGTCCAGCCTGGCCAACATAGTGAAACCCCATCTCTACTAAAAATACAAAAAATTAGCTGGGCATGGTGGCGGGCACCTGTAATCCTATCTACTCGGGAGGCTGAGGCAGGAGAACTGCTTGAACCTGGGAGGTAGAGGTTGCAGTGAGCCAAGATCGTGCCACTGCACTCCAGCCTGGGCTACAAGAGTGAAACTCTGTCTCAAAAAATAAATAAATGAAATTTAAAATTAAATCACAGACAGAAATGGAATATGCACCCACTCACAGGTTCTTCTCACAAAGGTGTGCTCCTACAAAGACTGGGTAGGAAGCAGGAGGCTGGAAAGAGCATCCCTCAATGATGAAGGCCAGGAGGAGGGGGAAGAGCCAATGTGGCCAAAGAAAAAAAGCATATCCCAGTGCTTTGGGAGCCCAAGGCAGAACTGCTTGAGGCCAGGAGTTTGAGACCAGCTTGGACCCCATTTCTACAAAACAAACAAAACAGCTGGGCATGGTGGCATGCACCTGTAGTCCTATCTACTTGGGAGGCTGAAACAAGAGGATGGCTTGAGCCAAATTCGAAGATGCAGTGGGCTAAGACTGCTCCACTACACTCCAGCTTGGGCAACAGAACGAGACCCTGTCTCAGGGGAGAAAAAAAAAAAAAAAGCATAAAGCCCAGCCTGGACTCTTTTCCTCTACCCCTATGGGAGAGGCACTATCACTGAGAAATCCCAGCTCCAAGACCCAGGACCAAAGGGGCTACCTGGGACTAAGGCTGGACCAGGATAACAGAGTGCCCTCCTAATCTCTCCTCCCCTGAACTAACAAGCACCAAGTGGAAAGCAACAGGAAGGCTGCTGCACTGGGGGAAAGCAAGAACACAGACAGAGATTCCCTCTGAGACACAGAAACACGGAAGGCTGAGAGCCGAAGGTAGAACAAGAGCTCTCTTAAGAAACCTCTGAAACAGCTTCCACCCTAAGCACAGGTTAACACTCGAGACTGGCGATGCAATGAAGGTAACCAAAGCAAAAAGCAAACCCAAGCTGAGCTTACCCCCCAACTCACTGACTTCATCCCCACACTACAGTACAGCAGAAGCAGCATCCCTGACTGTAAGCATCAATACAAACCTCAGTCTTTACTGTCTTACCCCTGACGTCTAATATTCAATAGAAAATTATGAGAGGCATACACGCGAAAGAGGAAAACACATCACAATATCAAGGGACAAAGAAACCAACAGAAACAGATTGAGGGATGACCCAGCTGTTAGAACTATCAGACAGGGAATTTAAAATGACTATGACTAATATTAAAGGCACCAGTGGAAAAAGCAGACAAAATGTATGAACAGATGAGGAATTCCAGCAGAGAGTTGGAAACTGCAAAAGTCAGATGGAAATGCTAAAAATAAATACAGTAGCAGATATGCAGAACGATTTCAACAGGCTCATCGTGAGATTTGACATAATCAACGAAAGAATTAGTGGAAGATTGGTCAACAGACATTATCTAATACGAATTACCCAAACTGATACACAAAGACAAAAAAGTAGAAGACACAAAACAGAGAATCCAAAAGCTGCCGGACAGACCGGGCGTGGTATCTCACGTCTGTAATCCCAACACTTTAAGGGGCTGAGGCGAGTGGATCACTTGAGGCCAGGAGTTTGAGACCAGCCTGGCCAACATGGTGAAACCCCATCTCTACTAAAAATACAAAAATATTAGCCAGGTATAGTGGCACACGCCTGTGGTCCCAGCTGCTCGGGAGGCTGAGGTACAAGAATCACTTAAACCCAAGAGACAGAGGTTGCAGTGAGCCAAGATCATGCCACTGCACTCCAGCCTGGGTGACACAGCAAAACTGTCTCAAAAAAACAAAACAAAACAAACAAAAACCCCCACAAAAGCTTTTGGACAATATTAAACCATTTAATTAAGTATAACTAGAATCCTAGAAGGAAAAGAAGGAGAAAACAAAGCAGAAGAAACCTGAAGGGATTAATGGCTGAGAATTTTTCAACAATAATGAAAGATCTGGGCCAGGCACGGTGACTCACGCCTGTAATCCCAGCACTTTGGGAGGCCGAGGCTGGCGGATCACAAGGTCAAGAGATCGAGACCATCCTGGCCAACATGGTGAAACCCCATCTCTGCTAAAAAAATACAAAACTTAGCTGGGCATGGTGGTGCATGCCTGTAGTCCCAGCTACTCTGGAGGCTGAGGTGGAAAGATTGCTTGAGCCCAGGAGGTGGAGCCTGCACTGAGCCATGATTGTACCACTATACTCCAGCCTGGGTGACAGAGTGAGATCCTGTCTCAAAATAAAAAGGGAGGTGGGGGTGGGAGTGGAATTTGAAGAGATACATCACCAAATACACATAAAGGGCTGATAAGCCCTTGAAAAGACCCTCAATATTATCAGTCATTAGGGACATGCCACTAAAACTACAGTGATGTACCAACGTATACTTCTTGGAATGGCTAGAAACAAAAAACCCTGATAATACAAAGTTAAACATGTGGAACACCAACCCTTCCCTTGACGTTCAACTCCCTGGCAATCACTTGTTTGTCCCTGTAAGTTTTCCCTTTTTAGATCACCATGTAAATGGAACCACATTCTTTGAGTCCGATTACGTACCGTGTATGTACTCTTTGAATCTGACTTCTTTTGCTTAGCACAGGAGTTGGCAAACTATGCCCTGTGAGCTAAGAATGATTTTTAGAGATGGGGTCTCACTCTTGCCCAGGCTGGAAGGCAGTGGCGTGATCGTAGCTCACTGCAGTCTCTGAACTCTTGGGCTTGAGTGATCCTCCCAAGTAGCTGGGAATACAGCGTGAACCACTAAGCCCAGCTAATTTATTTTTATTTTTGGAGATAGGGGGTCTACGTTGTCCAGGCTGGTCCCAAACTCTTGGCCTCAAGAGATCCTCTGCCTAGCCTCCCTACGTGCTGGAATTACAGGTGGGAGCCACTGCATCTAGTCAAGAATGATTTTTTTAATGGTTGGGGGGCAAAAAATCAAAAGTATATTTCACGACTGGTGAAAACAATATGAAATTCAAATTTCAGTGTCCACAAATAAGGTTTTATTAGAACACAATCCCACTCATTTGTCTATCTGTTGTCTGTGGCTGCCTTCATGCTACAAAGGCAGAGGTGAGTGGTTATAAGAGAGACTGTATGGCCTACAAAGCCTAAAATATTCACTATCTGTATTTACTATCTATATTTCCCATTATAGAAAAAACTTTCTATAGTTACCTATTACAGGAAAACCTTATTAAAAGTTCTATTTATTTATTTTTTAAATTTTATTATTATTTTGAGACGGAGTCTCATTCTGCTGCCTAGGCTGGAGTGTGGTGGTGCAATCTTGGCTCACTGCAACCTCCGCCTCCTGGGTTCAAGCAATTTTCCTTCCTCAGCCTCCCAAGTAGCTGGGACTACAGGCACCCGCCACCATGCCCAGCTAATTTTTTGTATTTTTAGTAGAGACAGCGTTTCACCATGTTAGCCAGGATGGTCTTGATCTCCTGACCTTGTGATCCGCCCGCCTCGGCCTCCCAAAGTGCCGGGATTACAGGTGTGAGCCACCACACCAGGCCGTATTTATTTATTTTTTTGAGAAAGTCTCACTCTGTCGCCCAGGCTGGAGTGCAGTGGCGTGATCTCTGCTCATTGCAACCTCTGCCTCTTGGATTCAAGCGATTCTCTTACCTCAGCCTCCAGAGTAGCTGGGCACACCACCATATCCAGCTAATTTTTGTATTTTTAGTAGAGATGAGGTTTTGCCATGCTGACCAGGCTGGTCTTGAACTCCTGGCCACAAGTGATCCACTTGCCTCAGCCTCGCAAAGTGCTGAGATTACAGGCATGAGCTACCACGCCCAGCATTACTATAAAGTTAAACATATTCTTACCACATGACCTAGCAAATCTTCTCCTGAGGATTCACCGAAGAAAAATTAAAACGTATGTTCACAAATTCTGTATGCAAATGTCTACAGGGGCTTCACTCATAATCACCTAAAGCTGGATCATAATCACCTAAAGCTGGAAACAATCGTAATGTCCCTCAACTGGTCAACAGATTGTTCACAGACTGTGGTACACCCACATGATGGAATATTACTCGACACCACAAAAGAATGAACTATTGATACAAGCAACAAGGATATCAATCTCAAATGCATTATGCTAAGTCAGGGCAAACTTGTTCTGTAAAGGGTTGGAGAGTAAATATTTGGATTTTGTCGGCTTTTCAGTGATTGTATAAGCCTCCAGACGCTGTCTTCTCTCTTCATACCTGGAACCCATAGACAATGGCTGCTCCTTTCTGATACAAATACTAAGTGGAGACACAAAAACAGGAGACCAAGAGTGTGACAGAAATGAATGACACGTCCCTTAATATCCAATTCTCGTTGACAACAGAATCTCCAAGATAGCTGGGCAGATGGAATGGACTTTATTATTTTTCCTTATGGCTGCATGTAGCCACGTAACTAAGCTGTGGCCAGCAGAAAATAACTGGAAGAATGATATATAATTTCCTGAGAGGGATCTACAAAGAAGGAGTATGCACTTCCACACACTTTTTTCCTGGCTGAAGTATGAACAGGACAGCTTGCAATCTCGGCGTATTGCAATCTCTCTCCCAGTCTCAAGCAATTCTCCTGCCTTAGCCTCCTGAGCAGCTGGGACTGCAGGTGCCCGCCACCATGCTTGGCTAGTTTTTCTATTTTTGTAGAGATGGGGTTTCACTGTGTTGGCCAGGCTGGTCTCAAGCTTCTAACCTCAAGTGATCCATCCACCTCAGCCTCCCAAAGTGCTCAGATTATAGGCATGAGCCAAGCCATCACGCTTGGCCAGAATGAAACTATTGAGGAGCTCTGGCTATGCAGACTTAGCTTTCTGGTTCCACTCCATTCCCAGCCTGGTTCTTCTTCAACCTTTGATACTGTGAGCTTCATATACCCTTCCACTAAATTCCTTTTTGCTTAAGTGAGACAGACAAGTTTCTACTCTGTCTTGCAGATAAAGAACCTTAACTGATAAAACAAATTTTGTACACTTAACAAAAATTTGAACAGTGTTTCAGTTGAGTGTCTACTTCATGAATACAAGAAAAAAATTACAAGCTGGGCGCGGTGGCTGACACCTGTAATCCCAACACTGCGAGGCTGAGGTGGGTGGATCACCTGACGTCGGGAGTTCGAGACCAGCCTGACCAAGATGGAGAAATCCTGTCTCTACTAAAAACACAAAATTAGCCAGGTGTGGTGGCACATGCCTGTAATCCCAGCTACTTGGGAGGCTGAGGCAGGAGAATCGTTTGAACCCAGGAGGCAGAGATTGCGGTGAGCCAAGATCGCGCCACTGCACTCCAGCCTGGCCAACAAGAGCGAAACTCCATCTCAAAAAAAAAAAAAAAGAAAGAAAAAGAGAAAGAAAAAATTATCTAGGATACAATTCTAGACTCAAATCAGCCTAAACTGTTTTCACATTATGTCGCTTATCATGCCCAGTACCTGTGGCCCAGTAGTAACTGTTTTCACATTATGCCGCTTATCACGCCCAGTACCTGTGGCCCAGTAGTAAATATCCCAGTCGTTACTAGGCTCATTAATCAGGCGGTCATAGAGGGTCAGCTGCTTCTCTGTCATGTGCTGCAGATGTTCTTTAGCAAAAAGACTAAAAACAAGAAAGAAAAAAAAAAGAAAAGAGGTTGAAAAGGCTGTGTCTAATCAAAGAGAAGTGACACCAAGACTCTTATTCCCGGGAGTCTCTCTGAACCTACTTTGGCTCAGGAGGCTGCCTGAATTTAAAAGAAAAAAAAAAGACTCCTAGTCCCATACCTAAGGAGAATGCAGTTTTCCAACATTCCCCTCTTTCTGCTCTCATAGAGTAGGCGGGCTCTTTTGGTTTCTATGGATTCATCAGTTCTCTCCTGCCATGGAGGCAAAGGGATTTCAATCATGTCCTTTTGGGAATCTGTTGGGCTGTCACCTCTATAGAAGCGTTTCAATGATGTCCCACTGAGCAAAGGAGACAACAGGCTGTGCCTTGACAGGACAAGCATCTGAAACAAACAAACCACAAACATCTTTATAGTAATGATGACTATCAACAGTATCATTTACTCAATGCATACTGGGTGCTGAATGCATTCAATCACATTTAGTTATCAGGAATTATGCTGCTGGCCAGGCATGGTGGCTCACATCTGTACTCCCAGCACTTTAGGAGGCTGAGGCAGGAGGATCACTTGAGTTCAGGAGTTTGAGACCAGCCTGGGCAACATAGCGAGACCCCGTCTCTACAAAAAATACAAAAATTAGCCAGGCATTGTGGGGTAGTCCCACCATGGTGCCTGTAGCCCCAGGTACTCAGGAGGCTGAAGTGGGAAGATCACCTGAGCCCAGGAAGGTTGAAGCTGCAGTGAGCTGTGATCATACCACTGCATTCCAGCTGGGCAACAGAGTGAGACCTGACCCGCCCCAAAACAGAAAAGAAGTTATGCTGATATTGTCCTCACTTTACAGCCAAGGAAACAGGCTCAGGGAGGTTCACTAACTCACCCCAAATCGCCCAAACAGTAACAGCAATCAGAAGTAAAACCCAGTCCGGAGTGCAAATGTGTCCTTAACCAGTGCCTTTCCAGAAACTATCCCAACAGAAATAATTTTTCCTTCCTTTGCACCCTCTTACAATTCTTACAGTATGGTTTATACTCTAGTCACTCACCTGTGTCAAATCCTCAGCACACAGAGAGAGCATGACCCCTAATCCTTCAAAGGCTCCCAATCCAGAGAAGGGATAAACTATCAAGATATGATGTGAAGGTGGTGACCTCAGCAAGAGGTAAAGATGATGGACTAGGAAGCCCCAGATCCTCCTCCCTGGTGGAGACACTGAACCAACAGCAACAAACCAATTCCCTGTGAGAAATCCAGAAACCAATAAGAGGCTCCTGTACCCCAGGTGAGCACAAAACCAGCTGCATCAAACCCAGCAGAAAAATTTGTAGCACTCATTTGCCATAGTCTCTCCCCTCCCTGCCCAATCATGATCAAGAGATAATCCCCAGCTCCTAGCCCCCAGCTCCTAGCTTCTACCTGAGACAGAAAGAGAAGACTGAAAAGCATGTATAATGTTTGGACTTTTGGGGGGATCGGGTTTTTGTTTTGTTTGAATTTAAGTACTGACAGAAAAGGGCAGCAGGTTGAGGACCACGGATAACAAAGGTGACAGTTTAGACTGGCAAGCAGGCACTCACTCATCACTCATCCTTGGCTCAGTGCAGAACAACCAGGAGCAAACTCCCACCTCCCAGCTTCTCCCTAGGGAGGGAAAGAGGTGCAAGGTGCATCCAACATTCTAACTTTTCAGCGGCTCTGTGGGGGACTGGTTTCTGTCTCTAAGCACTTGACAGGATATAGCATACTCTGGATGCCTGGGGGACATTTAGAACAAAACAGCTGCGTGGCTTGTTGCTGATCCAGAGGATCCCTGAAACAGTAGAGAAAGGTCAATACAATCCAGTGGCCTCTCCCAGGGTTGGTAGGGGGGTGGAGTGTGCAGCTAACATTCTGTCTTTTGCGGGGGCTACCTGAGGGACTGCCTTCTATTTTGCCTAGCTTGGGATACGGATGGGACATGGCATACTCGAGTAACTAAAGTCTGGGGGCCACGGAATAAGATACCTGGGAGACTTGCAGCAGCTCCAGAAAAACTGCAGTATCATAGGCAGACACTAGAGGGAGCAAGAGATTATGAGCTCCCAAAAAAGGAAACAGCAAATCCCTCTAATTGGGAATTCATACCCACAAATCCAGGAAAGACATATCCTCAGGAAAGGATTGAGAGGCCCCCAGAATCTCTATCCACGCTGACTGGTGAAGGCCAATCACAAAGTACAAAGACAGACCATAAAAACTGGGAGAGACAGATGATTTTTCAAATGCAGAAATCACCAGTACAAGTTACCAAGTACATGAATAAACAGGGAAACATGGTCCAATTAAAGGAACGAAATAAATCTCCACAAACTAACCTTAAAGAAACAGAAGTATATAAATCACCTGATAAAGAATTCAAACCAGCCATAATAAAGATGTTCAATGAGCTCGGGAAAGTGATGCTTGAACAAAATGAGAATATCAATAAAAAGACAGAAAACATGAAAAAATAACCAAATGAAAATTTTGGAGCTGAAGAATACAGTAAATGAACTGAAAAATTCACTAGAGAAAGCCAGGCGTGGTGGCTCACGTCGGTAATCCTAGCACTCTGGGAGGCTGAGGCTGGAAGATCACTTGAGCTCAGGAGTTGGAGAACCAGCCTGGGCAACAGAGTGAGACCCTGCCTCTAAAAAATAAAAATAATATAAAAATTAAAATACATAAATTCACTAGAGGAGATCAATAGTAGACCTGATTAAGCAGCAGAAAGAGTCAGCAAACTCAAAGACAGGTCATATGAAATCAGTCAGGATTTAAAAAAAAAAAAAAAAAAAGGAAAAGAATGAAGAAAGTCTTAGGGACTTATAGGACTCCATCAAGGAGATCAATACAGGTACTATGAGAGTCCCATAGGAGAAAGACAGGGGGAGAAAGCTTATTAGAAGATATAATTGGCCAGGCTCAGTGGCTCATGCCTATAATCCCAGCACTTTGGGAGGCTGAGGTGGGTGGATCACCTGAAGTCAGGAGTTCAAGACCAGCCTGGCCACCATGGAAAAACCCTGTCTCTACTAAAAATACAAAAAGTAGCCAGGTGTGGTGGCACACGCCTGTAATCCCAGCTACTGGGAAGGCTGAGGTGGGAGAATTGCTTGAACCCAGGAGGCAGAGGTTGCAGTGAGCTGAGATTGTGCCGCTGAACTCCTGCCTTGGCAACAGAGTGAGACTGTCTCAAAAAAAAGACATAATGGCTGAAAACCCCCAAAGTTGAAGAAAGAAGTAGACATCCAGATTCAAGCCCAACAGATCTCAATTAGCATGAACCCAAAGAAGTCTACATTCAGATGTATTTTAATTAAACTGTCAAAAGTCAGAAAAAGCTGGGCCTGTAGTCCCAGGCATGCGCCTGCAGTCCCAGCTACTTGGGAGGCCTAAGTGGGACGATTGCTTGAACCCAAGAGTTAAAGTACAGCCTGAGCAACAAAGCAAGACCCTATCTCTTTAAAAAGTCAGAAAAGAGACACCAGGGATGTGCATGCACAGAGAAATGTGAGGACACGGTGAAAAGGTGGACATCTGCAAGCCAAGGAGTGAGACCTTGAAAGAAACCAAACCTGCCAGCACCTTGCTCTTGAACTTCTAGCCTCTAGGACTATGAGAAAACTAATTTCTGTTGTTGAAACCACACAGGTTATAGCAGCTCTAGTAAACTAATACAGCATGCAACGAAATTCAGACTCCCAAGCCCCACCATAAACATTCCGGATCAGAATCTCTAGGATTGGGCCCTGGAAATGCATTTTTAACAACCCTCTAAGAGATTCTGATGCAGACTGAAAGTAGGGATTCCTACTTTCTGTCATAAAATAACATGGTTGACTAATTTCTACAGAAATGAATGTAGATGGGGAGGACTATCATCATCAGTACAAGGAAACTGTTCTAATAATTGGGATCTCTTAACATTTTAGCCAAATTTCACTCGTTTTTTCTGTTAGTATCAAGGCAGCATTCCATAAAAGAAAATAACGGGTGTCGCATAGCTCCAGGGAATTGTGTGACACTGAAATGAACTGCGTTAAAGAAATTATCACTGGAAATTTGTATTAGAATGTATTTGTCTTTGCAGCCATGAATAGCTCTATAATTATTTAAAAAAAAAAAAAAAAAAATAGCCGGTGAGGCCTGTAATCCCAGCGCTCTGGGGGACCGAAGCAGGCAGATCACCTGAGGCCAGGAGTTCAAGACCAGCCCGGCCAACAGAGTGAAACCCTGTTTCTACTAAAAATACTAAGATTAGCCAGGCATGGTGTCCTGTAGTCCCAGCTACTCAGGAAGCTGAGGTGAGAATCACTTGAACCCAGGAGACAGAGGTTGCAATGAGCTGAGATCAGGCCACTGCACTCCAGTCTGGGCAACAGACTGAGACTCCATCTCAAACAAACAAACAAAAAATGCAGCCTCGAGCAACAACAACAAAAAACAAAACCCCCAAAACTCTAAGAATAAAGGTTGCCAAGACACTAAAAAACATTCATAAAAAATAATTTTATGCTTCTTTGGCTCATGTTTATATCCTCTTTCCAAAAACAAACTGTCAAAAGTTTGGAAGCAGCAAGAGAAAAAGCAACCCATCACATATGAGGCAGCCTCCAAAAGACTATCGGATTTCTCAACAGAAGCCTTGCTGGCTAAGAGTGGGATAATATAATTCAAGATGCTGAAATAAAAAAAAAATGCCAACCAAATATACTGTATCTGGCAGAGCTGTCCTTTAAAAATGTAGGAGAAATAAAGATTTTACCAGATAAAAGGTAGGGAGTTCATCACCACTAGACCTGCCTCACAAGAAATGCTAAAAGGAGTCCTTCAAGTAGAAAAGATGCTAGACAGCAAAAGAAAATCATATGAAAATATAAAGCTCATGGGCCTGGTGCAATGGCTCACGCTTATTAATCCCAGCACTTTGAGAGGCTGGGGCAGGCGGAGCACGAGGTCAGGTGTTCGAGGCCACCCTGGCCAAGATGGTGAAACCCCATCTCTACTACAAATGCAAAACTTAGCCAGGTGTGGTGGCACACAACTGTAATCCCAGCTATTTGGAAGGCTGAGGCAGGAGAATTGCTTCAACCCAGGAGACAGAGGTTGTAGTGAGCCGAGATCATACCACTGCACTCCAACCAGGGTGACAGCGAGACTCTGTCTCAAAAAAACAAAAACAAACAAATAATACAACAATTAAAAAACAATTAAGATATAGTACAACAAGTATTTACATAGCCTTGACATTGTATTAGGTATTATACGTAATCTAAAAATGACTTAAAGTATATGGAAGGATGTGTGTAGGTTATATGCAAATATTATGCCATTTTATGTAAGAGATTGAGCATCTACAGATTTTGATATCCACAGCGGGTCCTACAACAGTCATCCCACGGATACAAAGGGATGATTGTACTTCCCTATTTCATTTTATTTTTGGAGACCAGGTCTCACTCCTGATGCCCAGGCTGGAGTGCAGTGGCAAAATCAAGGCACACTGCACCCTTAACTTCCCAGGCTCAGGTGATCTTCCCACCTCAGCCTCCCAAGTAGCTGGGACTACAGGTGTGCACTACCACACCTGGCTAATTTTTTTTAGTAGAGAAGGGGTTTTGCCATGTTGCCCAGGCTGGTCTCAACCTCCGGGACTCACATGATCCACCCACCTCAGCCACTATTTACTTTAAGTATAAATGGATTAAACTCCCCAATCAAAAGACATGAAGAGGCTGATTGAATTTTTTTAAAAAAAGATTCAACTATATGCTGTACAAGAGACATATTTTATTAAAACCTGGAAATCAACAGAAGAAAAGCTGGAAAATCCACAAATATGTGGAAATTAAACAACACACTCTTGATCAATCAATGAGTCAAAAAAGACATCAAAAGGAAAATTAGAAAATATCTTGAGACACGCCAGGAATGGTGGCTCATGCCAGTAATCCCAGCACCTTTTGGGAAGCTGAGGCGGGAGGATCACTTCAGGCCAGGAGTTCGAGAACAGCATGGGCAACATAGTGGGACCCTGTCTCTACAAAAAAAGAAAAACAAGAAAAAACAAACAAAAAGAAAATATCCTGAAACAAACTAAAACCCAACATATACAAAATTATAAGATGCGACAAAAGCAGTACTAAGAAGGAAGTTTACAGTGTAAACACCTACATCAAAAGAGAATAAAGATCAAAAGAATAAAGATAAGGATGGAGTTAGGAGAGGAAGACAGAGGCAAAGTTAGTTACTTTATAACAGAAGGCTAGGAGAAAAAAAAAGAACAAGTTCTAGGCCAGGCACGGTGGCTCACTCCTGTAATCCCAGCACTTGAGGGGGCAGAGCAGGCAGATCACGAGGTCAGGAGTTCGAGACCAGCCTGGCCAATACGGTGAAACCCTGTCTCTACTAAAAATACAAAATTAGCCAAGCATGGTGGCACACACCTATAGTCTAGCTACTTGGGAGGCTGAAACAGGAGAATTGCTTGCACCTGGGAGGCGGAGGTTGCAGTGAGCCGAGATCGCGCCACTGCACTCCAGCCTAGGTGACAGGGAGAGACTCCGTCTCAAAAAAAAAAAGAACAATGAATTCTGGTCTTCTATTACACAGTAGAGTGACTATACTAATAACACTGTTCTGTATATGTCAAGATGGCTAGAGAAAGATCTTGAAAGTTATCACCACAAAGAAATGATAAAGGTTTGAGATGATGGACATTGGACATGCTAACTACCCTGATTTGATCATTATACAAGGAACATATGTATTAAAATACTATACTGTACCCCCACAAACATGTAAAATTATGTGTCAGTTATAAACAAAACAGAAAGAGCTCAAAATACTATGTGAAACCACGAAAGGCATTAAAGACTAAAGAATGGGAAGAGGGGCGCCCAGAGGAAGTTGGGCTAACCCCGCCTGGGACGTAGGTAAGAGGTGAATTGGGTCTTGGAAGACGACTGATCGTTTAACCAGATATTACCAGACCGGCACACAGTAGGCTCACCAAAGAATGGAAGTGACCTTATTTCCTGAGCCGCAGGATTGGCCTCAATCTGGGCCTGTTCTTGCCCTGGGCTATCGGGCAGTTGGACGCTCCCCCACAGTAGAGACCACAGAGGAAGACAAAGCGCGGTCCCCCGCTGCCGCCCGCCCGGAAAGCTAGAGCTTTCCCCTCACCCGCGTTGAAGTAGAGAACACTGTAGGCACCGCCATTTTCCCCACCAGCATCGGAAACCGGCTGCTCGAACACTTCCGGGAACTCCCAGCCGAACCGCCAGCCGACTACGGTAGCCAGGGAGGACCTGAGCCGGAAGTTGCGTCCCTGCGTATGCTGGAAGTGGCGGTGCGTGTGACGCCGGCGGCGGGGGGGCGGGACCTGGGGCGGAGAGCGGTTCGCGCGCTTCGGGCCTAGTCCGGACTCGCCGCCGCCGCCGCCATATTCCCGGTAACGGGGGCGCGCGGCCGGGGGCAGGTTGGGCCGGAAGAGGGGTCGGGGTCGGCGCTGAGGCGGGGAGGGGGTCGGTTGAGATGGGACGGCCGGAGTCGGCGGGCGGAGGGAGGGCGCGGGCCTTTGAGGGAGGGGGCAGAGAGCGCCGGGCCGGGTTTGTGGGGAGGGAGCGGGGGCGGGCCTAGCTGAGGGCGAAGAGTAGGCCTGAGTGGGGGAGCAGAGGCGGCTGGAGCTGTCCGACCCCCAGGGGCCCTGGCCGGGGCCGCCTTGGGGCGTAGGCAGGTGCCGCGGACGGGGGCTGTGGGCTTCGCCGCGGTCATTCTTCGCAGCGCGGTCCTTGGGCCCCTAGGAGCCGCGGGTGGGACTTTTCCGTCGCGCCATAGGCAGCTGCGGCGCCGACGCGGCGCAACCGGGGTCGGGCCCGAGGGTGATGGGCAGCGACCCGCGGCGGCCTGGGAGAGCGGGGGGGCGGCGCGAGGCCGGGGGCGGGGCGGAGCGGGTGGGGCCGAGCTGGGGCCGCCGGGATGCTGCGTCTCTGGAGACGGGAGGTTAGCAACCATTGCCCTCCTCCCAGCCCAGGACCCTCATGCCTTCTCATTCTTGCATTTTCCCGAATCCCGCAGTGGCATCTTCCTTACTTTGTCCATCCTCCGGACTCGCGATCTTCCTTCCGGAGCCATGTCAGAAGGAGTGGACTTGATTGATATATATGCAGACGAGGAGTTCAACCAGGTGAGGGGTCATCAGGGAGCTTTGGGATTTTCCTTGATCATCTGAGGAATCATTTTCAGCAGACTTGCAGTGGTTTCAAGCTGTACCAGTCCTAGGTTTGAACACGCGTCTATCCGGTCTAAAATATTTCTCCTGCAGAAACTTTAAAAGACTACTCACCGTTCCGCTTTATGTTAATTTGAAGCTCCAGGCTTAATTTTAAAGGCTTTGATTTAAGAGCAAATAAAAACCTGTAATAGAATAGTGAATCAACCTGTGGAATTTACTCCCCCAGGAAGCCAAAGTTGGATGTCAGACTAACCGCACTTAAGGACAGTGTTGATACCTGTTCCTTTACATTCTCAAACTGCAGCTGGAGAAGTGTAATCCCCTCCACCATGACAGTGCAAGGTAGAAAAGATAACTTTAACATTTCCATTCCAATTAAGTTTTACTTCCTTTTATAAGTAGGTTGACTCCAGTCATGAGACGTCCACGGGCATTTTGGTGTAATTTTACTGATTCACTTTAGTCTTTCTAGAAGGAATAAAACGGTAAAGACATTAGACAAACCAGTTAAAAGAGACAGATCCACGCACATACCCTTAGTTGGATTTGTTTTTATTGTACCAGGGAACATTATACAAAAATTTATCTAGAGCTGGGCATGGTGGCTCCTGACTGTAATATCAGCTGCTCCAGAGGCTGAAGTGGGAAGATTGCTTAAAGCTAGGAGTTCAGTACCAGCCTGGGCAACATAGCAAGACCCAGTCTCTACAAAAATGTGAAAAAAAAAAAAAAAAAAAAGGACAACCAGATGTGATGGCTTGTGCCTGTAGTCTCATCTACTCTGGGAGAGTGAGACAGGAGGTACTCCCCGAGCCCAGAAGTTCAAGGCTGCAGTGAGCCATGGTTGGGCCACTGCGCTCTGTCCTAGGCAACAGCAAGAGCCTGACTCTTAAAAATCAAACAAAAAAATCTTCCATGCAGTTCAGTTTTTCAATCTTGGGTCATTTCTCAAGAATGTTCCAAAGTTTCTATTTAAAACTTACTAGTATCTTGCCTGGGTTATTTTCAGCACTATTCTACCTAAGTAAGCTGGCTCTTCCCATTGGCATCTTCCAATGGGTATACATAAGGACCTGGCAAAAGCATGTAATGAATGGGCTAGAAAAGGAAAGTTACCTGGTTGGACCCTGACTTTGATATGAGGCAACAGAAGAAGTGGATTCGTGCCATTTATTTTTCACTTGGCATAACTTGACGTTAAAATCTGTTTTTGGTGCATTATGGATTTGTAACAAGGAAATTTATAAGCCATACACAAAAGTAGAATGGTGTAATGACCTTGTACTCATTATAAAGCTTCACCAATTGTACTTTTTAATGGCAGGTTTCTTGCCTCTTCTCTGGTAAACTGTGAAGACTTTTAAATATAGCTGCTGGTTGTCTTAAATACATGAATTTGTTTATTTATTTTTTGAGATGGTGTCTCTTCTGTCACCCAGGCTGGAGTTCAGTGGCTGAATCTTGGCTCACTGCAACCTCTGCCTCCTGGGTTCGAGTGATTTTCCTGCTTCAGCCTCCTGAGTAGCTGGGACTACAGGCGTGCACCACCACACCTGGCTAATTTTTGTATTTTTAGTAGAGTCGGGGTTTCACCATGTTGGCTAGGCTGGTCTTGGATGGCTGACCTTGTGATCCGCCCTCCTTGGCCTCCCAAAGTGCTGGGATTACAGGTGTGAGCCACAATGCCCGGCAAAAAAAATTTTTTGATTAAGTGTAATAGTTATGGATGAAAGAGAAAAGTACCATATGTTAATTTAATTACAAAACCATTGTTTTCCTGAGTTTCTCCATATTCCTTCGAATTAGACTTTTAGTACTTTTAAAAAACAAATAGAGACAGTGGTCTCAATTGTGTTTTAGAATGTTTTAAGAATGTTAATGATATGCCCCAAGCTGGCCCAGACACAAGAAGCCCTTCATGTGTACTTTGCTCCCCCAAGGAAAATTAATATTTTTCCTAGATGGAACCCTATGGTGCTCATTCCCTAGTCTCGTAGAGCATTTGCTGCAAAAACCTTTTCTGCCAGAGCTACTTTATTTCTGTCACATTGGGAGTCCTGGGCTTCACCCTGGCTCTGGGGCCAGGGAGAACTCAGGAAAGGTGACTGAGAGTGGTTGCTCTGCTGGGAGTTTGTCTTCTCACACTGAGACAGGCTTTACACAGTGTGCCCAGTTCTCTTCTTTCCTCCCATCAACAAGTATTTATTGAGCTAATTGTGTTTGCTAAGCACTTTGCCAGAACTAGTGATGTAAAAGGGGAAAAAAAAGTACGTCTCTGTACTCAGAACAGATTCCACTCGTGGCGGGTAGGGGTGGTGGACAGTCACAATGCAGAGTCCAGTGAAGGGCAAGGAGGGCGTGAAGCGAGAACTGTGGGAAATGGTCATTATAAAGTCATAATTTTTTATTAAACTTTGGTTACAATTGAAAGAAACAATGGGCTGATCCCAACACTTTGGGAGGTCAAAGCAGGTGGATCACCTGAGGTCAGAAGTTCGAGACCACCCTGGTCTATGAAACCCCGTCTCTACTGAAAATAGAAAAATTAACTAGGCGTGGTGGCATGCTCCTGTAATCCCAGCTACTTGGGAGGCTGAGACAGGAGAATCGCTTGAACCCAGGAGGCGGAGGTTGCAGTGAGCCAAGATCACACCACTGCACTCCAGCCTGGGCGACAGAGCGAGACTCCGTCTCAAAAATAAATAAATTTTTAAGAAAGAAATTTATTAATAAATTTTAAGAAATAATTTAAAAAAATAAACAATGATGTCAAGTTGATTGCTTATATATCTGAGAAAAATAAATCCTGGGCTAGTTACTTCCCTCAGTGGTATAACAGGAAGAAGAGGGTGGTGGGTAGGAACTTTGAACAGACAAGTGGAGAAGATCTTATTTAAATTGAAAATCACACATGTTCTCTCTTGTTTACAGAGAAGCAAGAAGTTTCATGAGATAGTCACAGTTCTTTCTGTGCTGTTGAACACAAAATTCTTTGAGATAGTCATTAAATATTAAATATATATTTCATGTTTAATCTCCCTGGAATGAAACTTTGAACATCAGTGCATGTACAATGTACTTTTCACTTAATTTGTAGAATTTGGTTTTACTTTATCACTGCATAAATCACCAGAAAAATCTCAGGCCCTTATCTGTGTTTCTGTTTTACTGGCTGAACGAGTAGAATGAATGATGATAGGGGGATTGAAATACAAACAATTTGATACCTTGTTTATTCGGTAGAACCCTCAACAGACTTGCCCTTTGCAGTTCCCACTAGCTTTTTGAACTGAGGCTCTATGGCCCACAGAGACCATTTAAATCTTGTGATAATTTTGTATTCATTGAATCCGTTTGTTTCTGAAAGTTTTAGCCATACCAAGATCCTCTTAGATCGAGGCTGTTCTATTCTTTAAGGTATCTTAAAAGAGTAAATTGGTTGCCTAAGCTTACAGTATGAAAGGTTACCTGGTGATGCATTTGGTCTCTGAGCTGTCAAAATCTGCGTGTTAGTCCACTACTCAATTTTCAGTGATAATTTTTACATTAC
Organism: Ateles fusciceps; assembly: GCA_036589455.1. Lineage (NCBI taxonomy): Eukaryota > Metazoa > Chordata > Mammalia > Primates > Atelidae > Ateles > Ateles fusciceps. The sequence continues at coordinate 22,455,590 of JAZHEH010000681.1, read as the reverse complement.
AGCTGTTAGACACATACATCCAAATTACAGATATTGCATGGAAAGGAATCTCTGTTTCCATTTGATTATCTAAGATGATGTATTTCCTTATTCCATTTAAGTTTCATTTGAAAATCCTTGATTTGAAAAAATGAAGGCTGAGCACGGTGGCTCATGCCTGTAATCCCAGCACTTTGAAAGCCGAGGCGGGCAGATCACTGAGTATGAGACCAGCCTCGCCAACGTGGGGAAATCCGGTCTCTACTAAAAAATACAAAAATTAGCCAGGTGTGGTGATGCACACCTGTAATCCCAGCTACTAGAGGCGGGAGAATTACTTGAACCCAGGTGGTAGAGGTTGCAATGAGCCGAGATCATGCCACTGTACTCCAAACTGGTCGACAAAGTGAGACTCTCTCTCAAAAAAAAAGAATCTTGGTGTGAAGTAGTGCTTTCTAAGGATTCGAGCATTAGATAGGATCAGGTAACTTATATAAATCTTTTCTCTACCATGAACCACAGGAGCAACTCATCATACCTGGTACCTGAATGAAAGAGTGATTTGTCTAGAGTTAGGATGGTGTGAGACATAAGAGCTATGAAATATTTTATGGTTTGGCCCTGAATCAAGGCCAGCAGTTTGCTGAAGCTGTTGGTTTCAAGCAGGAGCCTAAAGAATTATCTTTCTATGGTCTGTTGGCCATTCCATAACTTCGGAAATGTAGTGGTCAATTCGTTAGAAAGAAACATGAGTCATTTGTTATAGATGTGGGCTAATATTTATTTATAGTTTTAATACTAGGGTTCCAAAATATCCATAAAATGTTTATAATTGTCTCAAGGTTTCTGATTTAACTTGCTTATTTAAAATATATATATATATATTTTATGGTGATTACTTACACACAAAATGTTTGCCCAGTTATTAGCCCCAGCTGACGTCACCTTATTTATTATCCACCCTATCCTCTCCAGTGTTAGCTTCTCTCCCTCATTCTTTACCTGCTGACCCTTTTATGCACAATCCTTTTTGTGGTTATGACTACATGGAACAAGCTTCCTGTGCTTATTTGCCTCACCGATTCCTTTTCTTGTTTTTAAGTTGTGCCCTAAAAGTTTACTCTCTCTTGCTACTCTTTTTCTAACATTTTAACAAGAGTTAAGCCCGGCTGGTGGGTTTCTTAGATTATTTGTAATATTTGAAATTATTTATGTGCTTCAGGAAGTAGAATCCTTCCCCCTTCTCTGTCCGAACAACCCAAGGTTATTCTCATACTGTGCATTTTCTTCCTAATTTAGAAACTAAAAGATTGTTTCCAAAGGTTCCTATAATACAAGAATTACAAAAGGTCTAAGAGTACATTTTTTAGTAAGTCTTCTTCAGTCTCACTTAAGAATTAGCAGTTCTTGCTGTGGTATTGGAGGGAGAAAGTTATGGGAGCCACCTGTCTTTAGTTGTCTTGGAGAAACTGTTTCTTCAGGTACTAGACAAGTTACCCAACTTAGGTGCTTCCTTTATTCCCTCTTTAAAAGAATAGCAGTGGTAGGAAACTGCCATGGCATCCGTGTAACACTGAACTACTTGCTGTTTCTGTTATTTTGGCGGCATTATCTTTAACATTGTTTGAATGTTTTGTCTCATTCTATGAAAATAAAATAGTTATCTGATCCTTAAGATTTCTCTGAGATAATTATATTGTAGAATACTGAGCACTTTTTTTTTTTTTTTTTTTTGGATACAGGGTTTCACTCTGTTGCCCAGGCTGGAATGCAGTGGTCCACTCATGGCTCACTGCAGCCTCAATCTCCTGGGCTCAAGTGATTCTCCTGCCTCTTGAATAGCTGGGACTGTAGGCATGTGCCACCATGCCTGGCTAATTTTTGTATTTATTGTAGAGGTGGGATTTCACCATGTTGCCCAGGCTGGTCTCAAACTCTTGTACCCAAGCAATCTGTCTGTCTCTGCATCCCAAAGTGCTAGGATACAGGCGTGAGCCCCTACACCCTCTCTGTAAAATCTTAAACATTAAGGTTCCATATAGTAGTAGTAGTTGTAGTTTTAGGGGTTTTGGTATATAGTAATATATCACGTAGGCAAAATGTATATTTTGCACAGTTCCCATAATATACTGTAAATACTGTAAATGCTTAGTGTGACACAGCTTATGATACAGGTTCTTTAAAAAAAGTCTCCTAGACACGTGTCATAGTAACGCATTGGGTCTGCATGTCATTTGAGAAATACAACTTAGTAGGGGAAAACCCCTGTTATTATTATTCCCTTCCCTTTTGATTTATTTTTTTATTTCTCTGATGGAAAAATTGATTGTATACAATGAGCTTTAGAGCTTTGGTAAATCGTGTACCAATCAAGGGATTTAAACAGTAACTCCCAATCTTTTTTGCATTTTTGTACCCACTTTCATGGTTTTCCTCTGCATTCTATTTCTAAATAAATTTATTATTAAATAGAATAGTGAATTTGTTGTAACACTTGATTTTGGAAATAGTGTAAGATGTTGAAAATACGTTTTCGTCAGCGTATTTTAGATATCTTTAGAAGCTGACTTATTGATGACAGCAGCCCATGCATCTCGTTGCGTAATCTTTCTTTGCTTAATCACCCAGTGCGTTTTGATTCTTGCCAGTGGCTAAAGCCAGAAACTTTACAGACTGTTAACAGAATCTTGAGGGGTGAAAATGTACATGAGCATAATTAGGTGATACAGTTTCAATGGGAAGTTTTTCTTACCTTGTTTCCTAGGGTAGGACAAGGAAGTTTTATACATGTTTTACCAAGTATTTAACCAGTTTCTAATAAACTAGAGTGAAATAGAATGAACAAAATGAAGTTTGCAAACCTACCTTTGCCAACCCCTCATCTCTTAGGACCCAGAGTTCAACAATACAGATCAGATTGACCTGTATGATGATGTGCTGACAGCCACCTCACAGCCTTCAGATGACAGAAGCAGCAGCACTGAGCCACCTCCTCCTGTTCGCCAGGAGCCATCTCCCAAGCCCAACAACAAGACCCCTGCAATTCTGTATACCTACAGTGGCCTGCGTAATAGACGAGCTGCCGTCTATGTGGGCAGCTTCTCCTGGGTGAGTGTGGGTAACCAAAAATGCTTATGGGTGGGCTGGAGGGAGAGCACTGGGAGGTGATGGCATTTTCAGAAACCGCTGTTGCACTGTTTTGTGCTCTGATGGGGTTGGATTTCTTTTTCCTGGGATCAGGTTGGATTGATCTCTGAAGAGAACTATCCTGAGGACGTACTGGTGCCGAAGAAAGCAATGATTAAGTGGGTAGTTGCTTTTTCTGCCATCTTGTTACTGCCCCTGACCCTGGGGCTTTATGTCTAGCAGGGTCATCTGTGGGACGAGATTTCAGAGTGAACACCTTGAACTCTTGGTGGTCATTAGATGGTCCTGTGATAATGGTGGGTGATGGGGATTAAAGACCTTGATAACTCTAGTATACTTGGGGTAGGTGGTGACTGTTGTTCTGCAAGTTATTTTGTGATGTTTTGGGGCTGGTGGTGGAGGTGGTTTTTCCAAATTAGGAAATGTATTTTCTGTGGGGGAAGTTCTGGCAATGGTCAACTCTAGCCTGTCTGATCTATAATTAAAAAGTTGCTAGCAGTCAGTGTTTGAACTGATGACCAGCCAGCTCAAATGGCAAAGTTACAATAAGTGTTAATCTTCTTAATCTCTAAAGATGGGGATTAGGGGTGAGTGGGTTTGGAATTCTGTGTGGGTGAGGACAATAAGAAAGTCTGCACTAACTGAAATATTTCCAGGCTTTTGAGTTTCCTCTGGGGGGGGGCTTAGTTGTGACTAGAATCCTAGGTTTGGGGGCAGGGTTTGGGACATTGGCGGGGCGGGGGTGGGGGAGGTAGCTCTTGACATCTCTTCCTTTTCCATCTTGCCGGCCCCAGTGGACCACAGACCAGCAGCTGATCCAGGTTATTCGCTCTATAGGAGTCTATGATGTGGTGGAGTTGAAATTTGCAGAGAATCGAGCAAATGGCCAGTCCAAAGGGTGAGGTCTGGATTTGAGAAGCCCCTTTTAATTTGTAACCATTGGGATAACAGATCTGCACTATATTTTGGCCCTAGATTTTAATCCCTCCCACCCCTGGCCCAGCTTACTGCCTTGGTTTTGGCAAACTGCCTTAGAAAGGAACCTAGCTGCATTGTAGTAGAACATCCATCTATTAAGGGGCGAAGAATACTGATTTTTAATTTGAAAAAAAATGAAGATTTAGGCTATCTCTTTGTTGTTAGTAATGCTGTGTGTGTGTGTGTGTGTGTGTGTGTGTGTGTGTTTAATTTAGCAAGATGTCCTTTGCTTTACCACTTTTTACTAAAAGTGAAAGAATTTCTTTTTTCTTCTCTTGGTTGTCTACAGATTTCATTCATTTTTACTTTTTCTTTCCTAAGGTATGCTGAGGTGGTGGTAGCCTCTGAAAACTCTGTCCACAAATTGTTGGAACTCCTACCAGGAAAAGTTCTCAATGGAGAAAAAGTGGACGTGAGGCCGGCCACCCGGCAGAACCTGTCACAGTTTGAGGCACAGGCTCGGAAACGTGAGTGTGTCCGAGTCCCAAGAGGGGGTACGTGGAGACCATCTGTATGAAGGGGGGGGATGTTTGTGGGTTTGTTTTCTGTGGTGTAGGCTCATCCTTCAGTGTGGATGAGTTTGGGGGAGGGTGATGGTGGTTGTGAGTGGTGTCATGGTCAACAAGTAGTCCCCAAAATAGGTTTGTGTAGGAGAAGGAGCATTGTGCTAGAAGTCAAGTAGGTTCAGGTTGTAGTTTGGTTCTACCGCTAACTCACTGTGTGACCTTGGCCAAGTCACTTTACTGCCTAGGGCCTGTTTGCCCATCTGGACTAGTGACATGCTGTTTAAAGTTCCATCAACCTAAATTCTTGTGTTTCTATCTAAAAATCAGCATATGGTGAATGGGCTTGATTTTTAAGGTGTGCTTCTCTATAAATTATCAAGAAGCAGCCACCCTAAAATGTAACTTAAGATATATAAAGGTGAGTATAATCTTTTCATAAACGTACATTGGAAGGATACTGTCAGGAATCATCCAAAAGGAGTGTTGGAGAATAAGAATTGAACAACATTTCTCTAGCATTGTACAGGGGAGAGGGTGCTCTTTTGACTACCAAATGTTTAGTCTGCTTGGCAGGTATATTCCATTAGTACAGAAAGTTACAGACTAGGCGCGGTGGCTCACGCCTATAATCCCATCACTTTGGTAGTCCAAGGCTGGCGGATCATAAGGTCAAGAGTTCAAGACCAGCCTGTCCAACATGGTGAAACCCCATCTCTACTAAGAATACAAAAATTAGCTGGACGTGGTGGCACGTGCCTGTAATCCCAGCTACTTGGGAGACTGAGGCAGGAGAATGTCTTGAACCCAGGAGGTGGAGGTTGGAGTGAGTCAAGATTGCACCACTGTCCTCCAGCCTGGGCGACAGAGTGAGACTCCGTCTCAAAAAAAAAAAGAGTGTTACATCAGACTACCTTAGTTTGATGACAGTTTCCTTTACGTTCATCTTACTCCCTTTATTCTGACTGTACTCACTAAGCCACTTTCTGATGCTAATTTAGTTTACCAATTAGGCTTTCCTACTGGGAAGAGAATGCGCTGACCAGCCAACAAGTATTCCAGTCTGCTTGGGCAGTTATACTTCTCACTGTAAATTAATAAATTGGTGTTCTGGTTTATCAGTCTCTTGTGAGTTTAGTTAGCATGAATTAGTCTCCTAGGGCCCAGTCACCCCAGTTGAAGCAAGTTTCTGAACCTGAGGACCAGACCTTGGATTTTTCTGACCTCATAAAGTGCAGCCACCTTGCAAGGCCCTCCCTGAGACAGCCAACCACCTTTATTTTTTTTTGCCATAATGGAAGGAACAGCAAAGTTTCATCACCAATGTTCTGTCGCTGCTTAGGTCCAGGCTCAAAATAGTGTCTTGTCTTGATTGGGTGTATCCTCCAGGTAGAAATAAGGCCCCTTCGCTCTTGCATAGGAACAGCTGTTCTTTTAACTAGATTGACAGCCTGGATAGATTTGGTGTGAACTCTTACTGCTCCATGTTAGAAAGGACACACTTTTCTTCTGTGACAAATCATATTTTCAGGTCCCCCTCTGTTTTGGAGTCTTTCTGTAATTCACCCCTGACTTTCCTTAGGTGTGTAACTTTACAGCTGTATTAGGAGTAACATTCCTACTTCTACTCAGCTGCTTTTCATGTTACCTTTCTTTGCTAAAAAGATTGTGGTAACTGAGTGCTGTTTTTCTGCTGCCATGTTGATAGACCTAGACTCTATTAATTCACTAAGTAATGCTGGTGGACTTCCTCTGCATAAAAATGGTTACCTCTTTTGGGACTTGTAGCCATAGATACAAAATAGAACCCTTGCAAATATGAAAACAGTAGTAGCTGGGAAGGTGGTTAGCTGTCAGATTACACTTGCCTGATACCTTTGTGTTCTTCAGTTTAAGAGAACTCTAGGAAAGAGCCATTTGTGGCTGGGCGCGGTGGCTCACACCTATAATCCCAGCAGTTTGGGAGGCCGAGGCGGGTGGATCCTGAGGTCAAAGATCGAGACCATCCTGGCCAACATGGTGAAACCCCATCTCTACTAAAAAATACAAAAATTAGCTGGGTGTGGTGGCGTGCGCCTGTAGTCCCAGCTACTCTGGAGGCTGAGGCAGGAGAATTGCTTGAACCCAGGAGGCGGAGATTCCAGTGAGCCGAGATTGTGCCATTCCACTCCAGCCTGGTGACAGAGCGAGACTCTGTCTCAAAAAAAAAAAAAAAGAAAAGAAAATGAAAGAACCATTTGCCATGTGTTTGAGACATGAAGGACAACACAGCACTGGCATTGTTCTGTAATAGAAAAATCTAGGTGGTTGTCAACATAGTTGATTCCACCTTAGGCTTTACTCAGGAATTGGGGTTAACTATCGTGTTCTAATTTAAGGAGCACCCTTTCTCTCCATACCTGATGCCAATGGCATCTTTCTATCTCCAGGACTCCCACAAAGCCCATGTGATCCTGTTCTTCTGTTGGATTCCCCATTAACCAGGCTTAGACTGTTAAACTGGAGAGGAGAAAGTTTAGCCAAGTGACTTGACAGTGTCAGAAGCCATGCTCCCAGCTGTTTAAAACATGGTCTGAGCTTCTGTTGAGCACGTCACCATGAGGTGATGGTGTTCCTAGTAGGCCGCCCTGAGGTGTGGAGGATTTTGGCCATTGAAATGTAGCAGGAGTTCCCCAGATTTGAGACTTGTTTTGTAGCAAGCTTTTGCTAAACATCCTTACTGTCAGCTATGTGCCATCTGCTCATTCTGTGGGCAGATCTTTTGTTGGCTTATCTCCCAAGTTTCTCTTACCTTTCACTTAACCTCCAATTGTCTACTCTTCACATGTGTCTCTTTCTCACCCTGATTACTCGTTTTAGTATGTAAATAGAAGTGCCGTTCAGTTCCTGCCACTTCTCTTCCCTTAAATTCCCTATTCAACGCCCCGTGGCAAAGAGAACATTTTAAGTGTGCAGCAGGAAGAGGTTAACTAGTATTAGTCTAAGGAGAGAGATCCTGAACTCTTCAGGAGATGTGGGGTTTCAAGTCAACTGCTATTCACCTGAACATCAGTGAACAGTCATTTTCTTGTGGGCTGTTAGGATCCTTCTACGTTTAAAAATAGAAGACATATATAAGGACAAATTAAATGTGTTCTGAAGTACTTCTGGAGTTCTGGATGAAAAACATTCTTTGACAGGATTTAGGACAATATTGTTTTTTGGATTTATGTCTTCACTGAGTTGCTTCTGACCTTCTCTGAAGCCAAAGAAAAGGCAATAGATGATTTTACCTTGTTTCTGAGACACTTTAGGCAGCTTCCTCTGTGTGGTGTCTGATAACTCCTGCAGGATGAGCTGGTCCTGTGGGTTTGTACAAAGCCTGGGCAGTAACGTTTGTTCTGTTTTGCTTCATAGGAATACCTCCACGGGCCCATTCCCGAGATTCTAGTGATTCTGCTGATGGACGGGCCACACCCTCTGAGAACCTAGTACCCTCATCTGCTCGTGTGGATAAGCCCCCCCAGTGTGCTGCCCTACTTCAATCGTCCTCCTTCAGCCCTTCCCCTGATGGGTCTGCCTCCACCACCAATTCCACCCCCACCACCTCTCTCCTCAAGCTTTGGGGTCCCTCCTCCTCCTCCTGGTATCCACTACCAGCATCTCATGCCCCCACCTCCTCGATTACCTCCTCATCTTGCTGTACCTCCCCCTGGGGCCATCCCCACCTGCCCTTCACCTCAATCCAGCCTTCTTCCCCCCACCAAATGCTACAGTGGGGCCTCCACCAGATACTTACATGAAGGCCTCTGCCCCCATAACCACCATGGCAGGTAAGGACTATCTTGTTCCTTTCAGATCTGAGCCAGGGTAAATAAATGTATTAAGCATTTTATTCTCCCTGAGAAAGTGAGCACTGATTCCTTGCTCTTTCCCTTATGGACACTCTGTTGTCATAGCATTGACTCCTGGGAAATAGTTTAATATCTATTTGTTAGTGTTTTTATTTCATGCTTTGATTGCATCTTAACCACTTGACCCAAACATGTCCCTCATATCCCCCCTTTAAGGTGCTTAATTAAATTAAATGCTTCAAGCAGCTGCTATGAATGCTACAGATGACTAACATTGTTGTATGTTATGCCAGAATTGCAAAAGTATTGTCGAGTACGTTAACAGTAACGAGGTGTGAGCAATCAAGGATGGTATTTTCTCTATACAGCCGAGATTCGGGTCCTCCACCCTCTACAGTGAGTGAAGCTGAATTTGAAGATATCATGAAGCGAAACAGAGCAATTTCCAGCAGTGCCATTTCCAAAGCGGTATCTGGAGCTAGTGCAGGTAATTCACGCTTACCTTTGCTGCCTTTTCCTTAACTTTTAGTTTTTTTCCTGATTTTGTCATTTCAACTGGCAAAAGTTCAGCAAGATAAAGTTGGAGTGCTGTAGATATCAAGAGTGGCACACTTGGAAAAGCAATATGTAACCTGTTTTCTTGGCCTTGAGGAAGCTCCTGTATCTAGGCCTGCCCTCATGAAAACCAACTTAATGCCTAGAATATAAATAATTAATACCATCTCGATGTGGTATTTGTTATAAAATGAAATTCCTACCTCATGGAAATCTCGATCTCGGTGGTTGATCTTTAGATCTAGTGTCTGTGTAGTAGACCCAATACCAGATATAGACCCTGAAGTCTTGACTAGATAATGTGGTGGTGTTTTTTTGTTTGTTTGTTTGTTTGTTTGTTTTGAGAGGGAGTCTTGGTCTGTCGCCCAGGCTGGAGTGCAGTGGTGCAATCTTGGCTCACTGCAGCCACCACCTCCAGGGTTCAAGCAATTCTCCTACCTCAGCCTCCCAAGTACCTGGGATTACAGGTACCTGCCACCATGCCCAGCTGATTTTTATATTTTGTAGAGATGGGGTTTCACCATATTGGCCAGGCTGGTCTTGAACTCCTGATCTCAAGTGATCCACCTGCCTTGGCCTCCCAAAGTGCTGGGATTACATCTGTGAGTCACCGTGTCCGGCCTAGATAATGGTTTGATATGAAATCTGATTACATTTGGGAGTCTTAAGCAGAGCAGGTAGACTATCCTAAAAATAGGCAAGTCTATTGGGTATCATCTTAAGGCATATTATGCCCTTATAGCTAACCTTTGCCCTGCTGTCAGTATTAAGTGAGCAGAACCAGCAGCCATGATTCTGAAACCCCTGACCATAATATCTTTGGTTTTTAAAAGAAGAGGCTACAGGAAGTTTCAGAGTTCTGGTTCAGTTTTTTTTATATGATAACATTAGCCATATTCACTTCCTTCCTGTGAGTTCCCCTACATGAATGTAAATGTTTGTAGATTAACAGATTTCCTAAGGAGTAAGTTAGCCCTGGCCAGGCACAGTGGCTCTCGCCTGTAATTCCAGCACTTTGGGAGGCTGAGGGGGGCGGATTCAAGGTCAGGAGTTCAAGACTAGCCTGACCAACATGGTGAAACCCTGTCTCTACTAAAAATATAAAAAATAGCCAGGCACAGTAGCGCATGGCTATAATCCCAGATACTCAGGAAGCTGAGGCAGGAGAATTGCTTGAACTTGGGAGGCGGAGGTTGCAGTAAGCCAAGATCATGCCACTGCATTCCAGCCTGGGCAACAGAGGGGACTCCATCTCAAAAAAAAAAAGGCCCGGCGAGGTGATTCATCCCTGTAATCCCAGCACTTTGGGACGCAGAGGTAGGCAGAACACAAGGTCAAGAGATCCAGACCATCCTGGCCAACATGGTGAAACCCTGTCTCTACTAAAAATACAAAAATTAGCTAGGCATGGTGGCGGGCACCTGTTATCCCAGCTACTTGGGAGGCTGAGGCAAAAAAATCACTTGAACCCGGGAGGCAGAGGTTGCGGTAAGCCGAGATCGAGCCACTGCACTCCAGCCTGGGCAACGGAGTGAGACTCTGTCTCAGAAAAAAAAAGAAAGAAGTTAGCCCTAAATATTATCATCTGCTTTCCCTCATTTTTCATCTTTGCATCATCTTGCCGAACTTGAATCCACAGAGTAGGTTAAAGACAGAAAGTGTATACGTTCCTTTCATTTTATTCCCACCAGAAAAATCTATATTGACATTTAAAGTAATCTTTTTAGGCCAGGGGCGGTGGCTCATGCCTGTAATCCCAGCACTTTGGGAGGCCAAGGCAGGTGAATCACTTGAGGTCAGGAGTTGAAGACCAGCCTGGCTAATATGGCGAAACCTGCATCTCTACTAATAATACGAACATAAGCTTGGCATGGTGGCATGTGCCTGTAGTCCCAGCTACTTGGGATGTTGAGGCACAAGAATTGCTTGAGCCTGGTAGGTGGAGGTTGTGGTGAGTAGAGATTGTGCCAATGCATTCCAACCTGGGCAACAGAGTGAAACTGTGTCTCCAAAAAAAAAAAAAAAAGGTATTTTCAAATTTAAAAGTAATATATGCCCATTGTAATGGGTTAAATACACAGAGCAGTATGAAGAAAGTCTCATTGCCCCTCTTCCTCATCAACCCTTTCATACTCAGATGATCACTAACTGAATCGTGATCTCCTTCCTTTTTATTGTTTTCATTCCATTAATTCAAACCACAAATACTCACTGAAGTTGCCTACAAAAACAGGCAACAATTCCTTGCCAGGATGGAGTCTTCATGTTCTTGGGCCTCCACTGGACAGTTGCTCCAGTAGTTTCTATTCCTGTTGCCTTGCACAGAGGAAGCTGCCAGGCTTCATTTTCACTGGACCTCTGTCTGGATTCATGTTTTCTTTGTATTATCTTCTGTCCTTAATGCTCTTGACTTAGCTTGGAAAAGCAAAGTACAGGTACCCACCCCATGACCACTATCCCTGAGCCAGGCATTGCTCAGAGTTGGGAAATGAAAGGCCTAGTTTTAGATGACAGCATAATTTTTTTTTCTTGAGATGGAGTCTCACTCCATTGCCTAGGCTGGAGTAGTGCATTGGTGTGATCCCACCTCAGTGCAAACGCTCCCTCCCGGATTTAAGCAATTCTTCTGCCTCAGCCTCCCAAATAGCTGAGATTACAGATGTATACCACGACAACTGGCTAATTTTTGTATATTTAGTAGAGACCTGGTTTTACCATGTTGGCCAAGCTGGTCTCGAACTCTTACCTCAAGTGATCCGCCCACCTCGGCCTCCCAAAGTGCTGGGATTACATGTGTGAGCCACTGCACCTGATCATAATTTTTTTAGTTCACACATATACTACACACTTTTTATATATAACATATGTATACACACATACATCTGATTGTAGATTAGAAGTAATTTGTAAACACATTGTTTTAAAGAGTCTCATAGGGTGCAGTCGCTCATACCTATAATCCCAGCACTCTAGGAGGCCTGGGCAGGAGGATCACTTGAGGCCAGGAATTCGAGACCAGCCTGGTCAGCATAGTGAGACCCCATCTCTACAAGAAGATTTTGAAAACTAAGCTGGGTGCAGTGGCATGCACCTGTAGTCCCAGCTAATGGAGAGGCTGAGGCAGGACGATGGCTTGAGCCCAGGAGTTCAAGGAAGCAGTGAACTATGATCATACCACTGCATTCCAGCCTGGATGATAAAACGAGACCCTGTTTCAAAACAAAATAGTCCTCTATACAAGGACCACCAATAACACCACTTTGTATGGCTTAGTATCTATTCCTCCAGAATTTTTTCTGTGCATGTGACAGTAGATATAATTTTTATTGTTTTTATAAAAATGGGATATGGTTTTGAAACTCATTTGTATTAGTATATTCTGGACACCTATTATATCAACTTACAACATTTATTGATCCTTACTGTGTGTCTGGCACTGTGCTGAGGGCTTTACATGGATTAGTTTGTTTACCTCCTGCTTTTTAACAACTATGTAATATTCTATAGAACCAATATAGCCAGACCCTATTGACGATAGTATAACACGCAACACTAAAACACTGTTAAACATACACACTTGTGAACAGAAGTAGAAAAAAAATTTTTTTTGAGACAGAGTTTCACTCTTGTTGCCCAGGCTGGAGTGCAGTGGCGCAATCTTGGCTCACCTCAACCTCTACCTCCCGGGTTCAAGTAATCCTCCTGCCTCAGCCTCCTGAGTAGCTGGGATTACAGGCATGTGCCACCACGCCTGGCTAATTGTGTATTTTTAATAGAGACGGGTTTTTCCACGTTGGTCAGGCTGGTCTCAAACTCTCGACCTCAGGTGCTCCACCCGCCTCGGCCTCCCAAAGTGCTGGGATTACAGGCATGAGCCACTGCGCCCGGCCAGAAGTAGAAAATGTTTAGTAGAATTGCTGGCTCAAAAAATAGGCACATTGTTTAATAGATGTTGTCAAATAGCCCCTGGACAGCAGTGTGTCAGTTTGTTCATCTGACAACATCTGTCAGATTCTAAACCGCTGGAACATAGGTATCATCCAGTTTTACACCTGCCATGTGTACCTCGTCTGTGTTACTGTGGTTGCTTGGGACAGCCAGCTACTCTTGGTTTGTGTCCGCCTGAGCTCTCCTTTTGGTAGGTTAGTTTACTATCTCTCCTCATCCTTGGCCTTTCCCTTTCATCGTTTGTCAGGGGATTACAGCGACGCAATTGAGACGCTGCTCACAGCCATTGCGGTTATCAAACAGTCCCGGGTCGCCAATGATGAGCGTTGTCGTGTCCTCATCTCCTCTCTTAAGGACTGTCTTCATGGCATTGAAGCCAAGTCCTATAGCGTGGGTGCCAGTGGGAGCTCTTCCAGGTGAGTTGGTGATTGCGTCCTCACCTACCAGCCCTGAGCAGCACTCTTCCAGGGATAGGGAGTGGGGACAGATGCAGCTCAGAGAATCTGGGAAGGACCTGGCCGAAAGTCTGGACCTTAGCCTTCATGTCTTTATGGGGAAGAAACTAATCAGATACTTTCATTAATAAGTGTTGTAACATCTGGAATCTGGTGGGTGAGGCAGTGGGCTCATGTGCAAAAAATACAGATGGGTATCGTTAAGAACATGGGCTTTGGAGCCCTACAAGCTTGGATTGGAATCCCAGTTCTGCTGCTGTCTGCGTGACCTTCTTGCATATGGAAGTTAGTCAACTTTCCAAGCCTCATTTTTCTCATTTTTTAAAAAAAGGGACAGGGGGTGGTATCTATCGTACAGACCTGTTATAAAGATTAGGTCAGATAATTCATACAAAATTATTAGCACTACGCCTGATACATTATGTTCTCAGCAAATAGATTTACCTGTTAGTCATTTTCCCAAAAAAGACTAGTCCTCAAAGAGCTAAAATCCTCAGACAGTGGTCTCATGATAGAGTAATAGAGGAGTAGCTTAGGCAAATATTCAAAGTCACCAAACACCATACTCTTGGAAAGAATGTGATAGGCCATCTGAGTGAGGCTGAATGATCTTTCTAATAGGAAAAGACATCGGTCCCGAGAAAGGTCACCTAGCCGGTCCCGGGAGAGCAGCAGGAGGCACCGGGATCTGCTTCATAACGAAGATCGGCATGATGATTATTTCCAAGAAAGGAACCGGGAGCACGAGAGACACCGGGATAGAGAACGGGACCGGCACCACTGAGAAAGGTGGGAAGAAGCGCCGTTCCTGGGGGATCTTTTATGAAAAAAGATTTACAGTAAAGAATTCTCTCTCTGTAAAGCAAAAGTAAATGCAGCAAGGGTAGGGACAGATTTCCTGCAAATTTATGGGGAGTCATACCCTGAGATTCAGCTCTTTCTGCTTGTTTCTTGACTACCTTAACCTGGTATCTGAGTGACAGTGTGGTGTGTGCATTCAAGCACCAATTTGAATCCCAGTTCCTCCACTAATAATTGGCCATATTATGTTTTGTTCCACAGTTTCTTCATTTGTAAGTGAAGATAATAAAAGTAACTGTCCCAAATGACTTGCTAAATTTTAGTGAGAGAGTCCACGTAGACTATTTAGCACTCATGGTACCTGTCACATAGTAAGTTCTCAATAATTGATAGCCATTGTTATTATCATTATGAGCTTTCAATTAAAAAAAAAATCAGGCTAGGTGCGGTGGCTCACGCCTATAATCCCAGCACTTTGGGAGTCTGAGGTGGGTGGATCACAAGGTCAGGAGTTCAAGACCAGCTTGACCAACATAGTGAAACCTCATCTCTACTAAAAATACAAAAATTAGCCAGGCATGGTGACGCGTGCCTGTAATTCCAGCTGCTCAGGAAGCTGAGGTAGGAGAATCACTTGAACCTGGGAAGCAGAGGTTACAGTGAGCTGAGATCGCACCATTGCACTCAATGACAACAGAGCGAGACTCCGTCTCAAAAAAAAATAGAAAAATTGTAGTAAGGCCATTGCCTACTTAGTTTTCAAGGTGCAACATTGATTTTAAGAATTAGGCTGGGCGTCGTGGCTCACATCTATAATCCCAGCACTCTGGGAGGCTGAGATGGGAGGATTGCTTGAGCCCAGAAGTTCAAGACCAGCCTGGGCAACATAGGGAGGCCTTGTCTCTACAAAAAATTTAAAAATTAGCCAAGTGTGGTGGTACACACCTGTGGTTCCAGCTACTCAGGAGGCGGCAGGTCGGAGAGCTGCTTGAGCCCGGGAGGTGGAGGCTGCAGTGATTTGTGATTGTACCACTGTACTCCAGTCTGAGCGACAGTGAGACCCTGTCTCAAAAAAAAGTGGGGAGGAGGGGCAGATGTGGTGGCTCACACCGGTAATCCCAGGACTTTGGGAGGCAGAGGCCAGAGGATCACTTGAACAGGAGTTTGAGACCAACCTGAGCAATATAGTGAAACCCCATCTCTTCTATCTCTTTTTTTTTAACTCTCCTCCAAGATGGAGTCTCACTTTGTCACCTAGGCTGGAGTGCAGTAGCATGATCTCGGCTCACTGCAACCACTGCTTCCTCGGTTCAAGTGGATCTCCTGCCTCAGCCTCCTGAGCAGCTGGGACTACAGGCGTGCGACCATGCCTGCTAATTTTTTTATTTTTAGTAGAGATAAGAGTTTCACCGTATTAGTCAGGTTGGTCTCGAACTCCTGACCTTGTGATCTGCCCACCTCAGTCTCCCAAAGTTCTGGGATTACAGATGTGAACCAGCACACCTGGCTGAGACCCCATCTCTTCAAAAAAAAAGATTAAAAATTTGTTTAAAAGATTTTGAAAATTAATGTGCTTTAGTCAGGAGAAAGCTGATCTGGAAAAATTATCTTTAACAGCTTTAGAGGCTTGATATGGATAATTAACTTCAGTGGAAGGGTTTTTGCTTTTGGAAAAGACTTACTGATGAGGTGGTTTGTTTTGTTTTGTTTTGTTTTGAGACGGAGTCTCGCTCTGTCACCCAGGCTAAAGTGCAGTGGCACAATCTCGGCTCACTGCAACCTCCGCCTCCCAGGTTCAAGCGATCCTCCTGCCTCACACCCCCTGGAAGCTAGGATTACAGGCACATGCCACCAGGCCTGGCTAATTTTTGTATATTTAGTAGAGATAGGGTTTCACCATGTTGGCCAGGCTGGTCTCGAACTCCTGACCTCAGGTGATCCACCTGCCTTGGCCTCCCAAAGTTCTGGGATTACAGGCATGAGCCACCATACCTGGCCTGTTTTGTTGTTTTTATTTTTTTTTTAATAGACACGGTGTCTCGCTCTGTCATCCAGGCTGGAGTACACTGTCCTGGCTGCCACTGGCTAAAAAATTGGCAGGTGTGGTGGCACGTGACTGTAGTCCCAGCTGCTCAGGAGGCTGAGGCAGGAGAATTGCTTGAACCCAGGCACCATCATGGCTCTGTAACATCAGCCTCCTGGGCTCAAGTGATCCTGCTGCCTCAGCCGCCTGAGGGCTGATTTTCAAATCTTTATAAAGAGTCTCGCTATGTTGCCCAGGCTGGTCTTTAACTCCTGGCCTCAAGTGATCCTCCTGCCTCAGCTTCTCAATGTGCTATGGGATTACAGGCATGAAGCCACTGCAACTGGCCATGATTTTCTTTTGAAGCAAAATGAAGGCAGGAAGGTTGAGAGAAAAACTGTTAAGTAATGGAGAAGTTCAGTTAAGATCAGCTGGATCCAGGGGCTCTGGCTGTGTCTTTCCAGACTTTGTCTGCCTCTCTCAGCTCTGCTTTTCTCTTTTGCTTTCATTCTTAGGCTCCATATTGGTAGGGAGTCGGTGGCGGGGGGGAGGTGCTGTATCTTTAGGTTGCATCGCACCAGCTTAGCCATCCCAACTGAAGGAAAGCTTCTGGAAAGATTGTTTCTAGTATATAAGTATACAGGAGCAGGTGTTGACTCTGCTTCTATGGAAATCTTTAAAATAGGCCAGACTCTGGCTAGGGGTCTATCTGAAGTTTCTGGAGGCAGTAGCCAGGTAACTTCAGGGTCTTTTCTTAATTTTGTGGTTGCAGATTTATAAGTCTCTAGGACTTCCCATTTTTCTCTCTCACATCAAGTACATTGAGAAGATGTCCTTGATCTTTTGCCTGTTTGATTGATCTAAAGTAATGGTAATTGAAAAGGAAGGTGAGGGGAAAGAATAGTAGTTCTGTTTGGTGTCTTTGGGATGGGAATGTCTGGTTGAAGAAGAAAGAAACTCACCACCTGTGAGCCCGTATAGTTCATGAGCAATAGCTGGAATGTAAATAGTTGCAAAATTCTGCAGTATTTTGCCTAGTGACAACCTACTAACAAACCAAAATACTCTTTTTAGGTTTGGCTACTGTCTTCTAGCTTGTTCTTTAGCCATTAAGTTAAACAGATTTATAGCTAGGAATTGTTTTTGTCTTTTCCAAAAGAGGCAAATAAGTGGGAAGATGAAAAATTACTAATATTTTTTGTTGTTAGCTGCTCATTTATTCCACAAAATCCTAAACTGTTTAACATCATTGAAATCTTCCACATTAGAATCAACAGTTAGTCTGTGGGTTCTAGGTACTTCCTTCTAGATTTTGCAACAGGTTGAATTTGGGGAGGTGTCCACATACCCTCTGGAAAAGCAGACACTAACGTAGATGGAGACCACAAACAACTTTGACCTAACTGAGTCTCAGGTGGGCAGGAGGGCAGGCATCAGAATAGGTCTTGGTTCAGTCCTGTCTCATCTGTAGTAGTAGCAACATTTCCCTTTTCTTGTTTGGGTCTGCACAGTTGCTAGTGTTACTTGTGGGCTGAAAACCACACATAGGCTACAGTGTATGTCCTTTGGAGCTGACTGGGATAAGAGTGACCAGGGAGGTGGTGATTGACCTGTGCAGAGCATGAACTGTCATCTTTGGGGCTGCATTCAGTTTAGTAGGTATAAGATAATTGCATGTCATTATTCCTGATGGCTTTGCTCCTGACAGCCTTATGACAGGGAAATTATCAGCGAGACCCACTAATCCAGTAGTAGTTTGAGATTTAAACATCTCCCTTTTTTTCCCCCACCTGCAACTGTCTTGATCTAGTTATAGGGAATTAAACATCTCAACCTGAGTCTTTAGCTGTCACTTTGCCTTATATCTTCCACTTATAAAATGGGGTCAGGCACAGTGGCTCATGCCTATAATTTCAGCACTTTGGGAGGCCAAGAAGGATGGATTGCATGAGCTCAGGGACCAGCCTGGGTAACATGGCAAACACCCGTCTCTACCAAAAATACAAAACTAGCTGGGCATGGTGGTGTGTTCCTGTAGTCCCAGCTACTTGGGGGCACTGAGGCAGGAGGATCGCTTGAGCCCGGGAGATTGAGGCTGCAGTGAGCCATGTTTGTGCCACTGCACTCCAGCCTGGGAAACAGAGCAAGACCCTGTCTCAAAAAATAATAGTAATAAAAATAAGATGGGACAATATCTCTCCCATTATGAGGATAGTTCTCTTTCGGTAACTTTGAAAATGCTTTAACAACATTCTAAAACCATCATTTGACTTATGTAGGCCCATGACACGATGGGGAAAATTAACTCTGAGGCAGGTTTTCTACTTCCCCACTTTTCCCGGTCACCCCTTAAATATGGTGGTTATTTCATCTGAATAATACAGTCTGAAAGAACTGAATCAAGCACCCCAAAAATGTCAATTTCTTACATTCTCACCCTAAGGGCTCTTAATTCCATCTGTAGTGACCAAGTGACAGCTTAGAAGGTTTCATGTTGGAAAGATGGTGCATGGCCCTCATTTAGTTAGAAATGAATTGTATTTATATTCCATGAACAGGTGCAACCTTTTAGTTAGAAATGAATTGTATTTATATTCTATGAACAGGTGTTCCCTGAGAGTGAAAGGTGTGTTTTGTCCAGAGATGGCAATACAGCAGTAGCCTTCTTGTCCATCTTCTGTCAGCATAGGGCCTAGTTCTGGGGCTTAAAGGCCTATTGGCCCACTGAATTAGCCAATTTCTGATTTCTGCCCACATTCCAACATTGGCACCACAATGTAGCTGTGGAGATGTAAGGACCGAGTGCTGCGGCTTACGTCTCTTGGTGCACGAGTTATCCTCTGCAACCTGTGTCTTCGACGTTCTGTAGTTCTCAGCTGTGTCAGTTCTCTCATTATTCTAGGACGTCATCCTCCTTGAAAAATAGTCATTCTCATCTCATTCCTGTCCTCATTAGCCATTGAAAACTGAGCTTTCTCTTCAATTTGGATCGAATTCAAAGATTGAGAAACCCTAATGGTATGACATTGAGTGCACTGAGGGCTTCAGTTTTACCTTAGAGAAAATGGGACAAATATCAGCCTGCACAGGTGTTTAGGTAGGCCAGGAAGGCTGAGGCCATATAGATTCTGAGGAGCCAAGCTGAAAATAGTGTCATTTCAGTGTGTAAAAGGATCAGGCAGGTTGTAGGTGTAAGGCCACTTTACAGAAGTACTTATATAAAGAATAAACATTTGTATGTAGGCTGTGTTGCCAGTTTGGGCATTAGGAGAAATTCCAATTCCTCATTTTCCCTTTGACTATTAATTCTGTTTTATATGGTCAGACTGACCATGCCACCACCCACATGATGCGGTGTGGTGTTCCATATTGCAGCATTGGAATAGGGCTTGACTGTACTAGGAACTTTGGTGGCCATGTGACAGGAGGCTTAATAGACCCTTTTGGGTATAAGTTCTTAACTGCATTGAGGTTTCTTCATGCTCTACTTTCTGTTCTGACTTGGCCACGTAACTCCAGCTTACTGTTAGTATGTTTCCTTGTTCCTCATCTGTGGCTGCCATGTGGGGAAGACTTAAAATGTCTCCAGTTTTACTGTATCTTGGAAAATCTCTGGGGCTGTGTTTGTGTACACACATACTCATAAAGACACTTTATAAGGACTCTTTTAAAAGGAAAAAAAAAGGATTTAAGAGTGTCCTGTGTATGTGCATCCTGCCTGCTAGGGCCTCTTGGGTGTTCGGGGATTCATGGATTTGGTTGTGTGCACAATTGTTTTCTTACCATTAAACCTCCCATTTCCAGATTTTTCCCCCTTCCCCTTAAGGTAAGCTATGACTTGCACAGAATAGATTTCTGAACCTGTATTTAAACTCACCTTATTCTCCTTTAGCAGCTTTTCTTGAAATGTCACAATATCCATACTTTTGCAGCCAAAGTGTCCTTTTCAGACAAACTATCAGAGACCTCATTTCACTGTGTTTTTTTCACCTAATCTTTTTTTTTTTTTTTTTAAGTCGGGGTTTCACCATGTTGGTCAGGCTGGTCTCAAACTCCTGACCTCAGGTGATCCACCTGCCTCAGCCTCCCAAAGGGCTGGGATTACAGGTGTGAGCCACCGCGCCCGACTTTTTCACCTAATCTTTAAAGTGGATATCAGTGCTTTTTTTCTCTCTACTTACTGTAGCTTCTCCTCCAACCATTCCTCACCACTTCTAGTGTCAGACAGTTCTGCTTTGTTTTCCAGGCTTG
Source organism: Ateles fusciceps (assembly GCA_036589455.1). Classification (NCBI taxonomy): domain Eukaryota; kingdom Metazoa; phylum Chordata; class Mammalia; order Primates; family Atelidae; genus Ateles; species Ateles fusciceps. The sequence goes on along the minus strand of JAZHEH010000681.1, from coordinate 22,435,117 downwards.
CATTCTGTGTCTGCATCCCCTACTACTAATGTTGTAGTGTTAGATAATGTCAGTGTGTTTTATATAAGCCCCTGTCAGTCAGAAAGTAACCTCTAACTTGTGTTTTCTTTCTTCTCTTCTGATGTTCTCACTGCAGGAGTCTGGTTGGAAGCAAATGTTTTTTTAATGGACTTGCATCTCCTCACCTTGATCAGGACTAAAGGACGGAGGCCACCCCACACCCCCTTCCCTTTTCTCCAAACCCCTAACTCCCCTCCAGACACCCAGGGAATACTCTTTGCCCTACAGGATTGAAGACTGTTTGGCAGCCCTCCCCAATTTCACACCTCCTGTTTGCCAGGGGAAAGAGCCTAAAGACTTCGTGTGATTGGGAGGGGTGCCAGACAGGAAGCAAAGAACATGTCCAGGCCCCTGGTCTCCATAGGGAATGGTGCTTTGTCCAAGAAAACGTATGAGTTTCTGATTCTCCGGGAGCACTTCAATGGTGAGGTTGATGGGAAGACTTCCTTCCCAAAGAAATAGATCCTCCATGTGGGATCTAGGAGAATGACTGGGTGTGCCAAAATATGCCCAGGGTCCTGCCCTCAGCACTAGATTTAATGGGGCCAAGAGGGTCCAAACCCCTTGCTAACATACCACTTCTTTGTTTAACTCCTTTACTACCTTCCCAGCCCTTTGAGGAGGGACCATGAGAGCAGAAATGAGCTTATGAAAAGCTACTTCTGTTCTTGCTTTCCCCTCTCACATATTGACGGTTTATTTCCTTGACCTCCCAGAGGGCTGAACTCTTTCAACTCTCCGCTGCCCAGCCTTCTCAGTGGACTTGCCCCTCCTAAGCAGAGAAGACCCATGAGGTTGCCTTCTGCTGGGAAGCCTGGCAGAGCCAGTTACCACCCTCTGCTGCTTAGTGCTTGGTTACCTCTTGCAATAACCAGCTCTTAGTTGTTCCCCTTTCCCTGGGGCTTTTCCATTTAACACATGGAGCCCTTTCCCCAGAAGGCTACTTCCTTGTTTTAGAGGAAGGTACTGCCCATTGGGAGATGGGGACATTGGGACCTCAGCAATGAAGAACCCTTGTGAAGTACCAGGAGGAATGGGGAAAGAGGCAAGTTGGGCAGGATGTGGCCTACTTCCATAGGCTTTTCTTTTTTCAGGTTTGATGTAAGCGTGGGCTTGCATCCCCCAGGTACATACTTTTACTTATTGTGGGATAACCTGGCACTAGAAGGCAGGTAAAGTCACAAATTTGGTGTCTTTTCACCTTTTGACTGTTGACTTAATAGCTCCTCTCACTCTGCCTGGAGATACTTCCTGCCTCAGATGAGGAGCCAGAAGAAACAGAGCCCGACTTGAATGAACTCAGCCCAGAGTTCTAAGGACCCCACTCTGGGGGCCATTTTCTCTACAGGCAAATGGAATTGCTTTTCCATAACATCCAAATTGTTATGTGGTTGCTGCTGGAGGAGGAGGCAGCAACAGGGTCCTGCGGTACCCATGGGGTCATGCTACTTCTGCATGCATCTACAGGGCATCTGATATCTAACATGGGACGTGGCATGTGAAATGAGACTTGGCATGTGAGACATAGGGTCACTAGAGACCCTTCTGGCTCAGAGGAGAGAGTGAATTGGACTAAACCCTTCCTCTGTTCCCATCACGTTTCTCATGTAGCCCTCAGTCACTGAGGGAGTCCCCCGCAGGGTTGGAGAGGCACATTCCCCTCGGGACAGAGGCTACAGGTTGGAGCTTTTTTCCCCTGTCCCCCAACCCCATCCCCCACCTCCACTTCAGAATATGGCACCCCACCCAACCGGCCAAGTGTTAAGTGATGTGCTTATTGAGAGCAACTCCGGGTGTCTTAAAACGTAGAGAAAAACAAGGTGAGAGTTTAAGGAAAAATATATATAGAATACCAGAAATGCCGTTTACCCCGGAGAATTTTTTTCTCCCCATTTTTGTTTTGTTTTTACTCAATGACACAATTTTTAGTTTTATTTCCTGATAGCAAAAGGAAAAAAAACCCTCATAAAGGCCAAGGTCCCTTGCCCCCTGTTGTCGGTGATTTGTTTGTCTTTCTGATAGGTTGAAAATTGTGTAATAAACTTGATGACGCTGTCAATCTTTTATACTGCATTGTATTTTTTTCCTTTTGTAACAAAATATTTTTAAATAATAAATGGGGTGTGAGCTGTTTTATGGATTCTGCATTGAATAGATTTGTTGAGGTGTCTGGGGCATGGGCATGGGCTGATGTAGACACTCGGATGACTGCGAAACCCCCAAGTTCTTAGCCAGGATTGCATGTCAGGCAGTGATACATGGCTTTGGTTGACTGTGGAAGGCCTCCTAGGAGACCTCTAGTGCAAACCTTTGGAGGCATCCCTTAAGGTTTAGATTTTTTCCTTGGCCATCTAAACAGCTGATTAAAGAAAACTTCCAAGTCATCCTTTACCCTTCAAGATTCCTAAGACTTACTTTCCGAGCAAATGTTCTACCTTGTACAGTTAAATCCCAGTGTCATCAGGTTCAGGAAGGGAAGAATCCTTTGATAGGCGTTGGAAGACCCAACTGCTAGTGCCTAGTTCACCGCCTGTCTAAATATGGACAAGCAGTGTAACCCCAGTCTTTTTCACCTGTAAGATGAAAATAACTTCTGCCTTCCACACATCAGAAATAACAAATGTGAGTGTTTTGTAAACTACCTAAATATGAGGGAAGTATATTGTGGGGGGTGATCTTGGGGCTCCAGAAGAGATTTTGGCTTTAAAAAGCCAGGTGAAGGAGGGTTCAGTGATTTTTAAAAAGTGAACCACAGACCAGAGGATAATGTGTATTCATACCAGAAATGGCAAGATTAGCGTAAAAACAACTTTAGAAGAGAAATTCCATAGAGAGTCTATCATGATGTGAAAAAGGAAAGGAGGGAAAAAAGTAATTGGAATACCTCTGAGAATGTAAGTTCAGTTCCATGGTAACCCACATCTTAGTTGTTCATCATGCTTGCCAAAACACCTGTTTCTGGGCTGTAGCGATCTCTAAGGTCTAGGCATCTGGTTTGCACGCCCCAGATGACTTTTGTAAACTCAATTTGTGAGGACTGGTAGCTTAGAGGCAAATACATTCAGCTTCATCTAGGAGGTGCCATGGTGGTGTAGAAAAGGAAGGAGCTTAGGGTTACTCTAGGTTCAAATCCCAATTCCATTTCCAAGCTGAATGCCCTTGGACACATGACTTCAGATTAATTTCCTTCTGCTTCATAGGATCATTATGGGAATGAAATACACTGCCAGGCACTGGATGATGATTAGTCTCCACAAGCTGCTGCCATGGTTTGGAGCCGGAACCTGAATCTGTCCTAAATGCTTCTTAAACTGGGCCGGACCGCTGCAGTCACTTGCTGGTCCTAGCCATGAGTGTGAGTAGCTGAGCAGGCCTCTCTGCCAGCTCATGACCAGGGCCTGTTGCTTTGCTCAGCTCTCTCCACTGTCTTAGAATGTTGGTGCCTCCAGGACTGTGTGGACTGTAAAGCGGCTTCCCTTGACTAGTGAGCACAGCCTCTGGCCTTGATAACTGATAAACTAGCCACATCGATTCCTGTCCTCCACTGGTTGTTTCTGTTGTCTGTTCTACTCATGTGACTAACTGCATCTACACAGGTGGCTCCAACAAGCATCAGGAAAAATGAACATTTATCAAGCAACGCACAGGAAGCACAATGCACTAAACTTCCACGTAACCACCCAGTGACACGGGACTTCTAATCACAGCCTCATCTTCACCCATCATCCTCATCCTCAAGTATGGAGAAATGGAATTTCCCTGACCCAGACAGACTCCTAAAGCAAGATTTCTAGTTCTACCTGTTAATTCAGGTGTGTGGTGCTGGTTATGTCACTTCCTCACCTCTAAGCCTGCAAAGTAGGGGATTAGACTTGGTTGATCTCTAAGGTAGGTCCCTTTAAATTCTAACATGGACTTTATAAGTCACCTTTAAACTTCCAGTTGAGACTTATCACTATTATTGGGTGAGCTTAACCAGTAAACCTCTAAATTAAATAGGCCATACAGAATGGGCTTTCTTCCAGATTGATACCAGTGATTTCTTCAAAACAGGGACAAAGTAGCAGAAAATTGGTATTAGTGGGATTTGTGATTATCACGGCAGTTCCTGTTGAAGGTTTTGTTACTGTTTCATGGTTGATTAGACCTGTCTACTCTGGTTTTTGGATAGTCCTCGAGGACAGCTGGGAGGCAAGCGCACAGAAGGGGTCGGAAACAAGAAAAAGGATCAGTCCTTTCGACAGCAGAGCCCCTCAGGATGAGAATGTGCTTGATCATAGAAAATGAGGGTTACAAACCAGCACAGAATGCTTAAAGTTACTTTTTACTTTGAGTAAGAACAGAAAATCTAGGATTATCTGAAAGCAGACAAGGGTCTCAAGGTTTTCTGAAGTGGATTCTGTTATGGCTCCTCGTGGCTTCTTGGGGCTAAAAAACATGGCCACTACCAAGGAAGATGAGGAATAATTTTAAAGATGTTTACTTAGAGAAAGAAAGTATACATTGATCTAGAGTGACAGTTCTCCAGCTTAAAAAAAAAATGTTCTTGCCGGGCACAGTGGCTCACGCCTATGATCCCAGCACTTTGGGAGGCCAAGGCAGGCCACGAGGTCAAGAGATCGAGACCATCCTGGCCAACATGGTGAAACCCCATGTCAACTAAAAAAAATACAAAAATTAGATGGGCATGGTGGTGTGTGCCTATAGTCCCAGCTATTTGGGAGGTTGAGGCAGGAGAATCACTTGAACCCGGGAGGCGGAGGTTGCAGTGAGCTGAGATTGCGCCACTGCACTTCGGCCTGGTGACAGAGTGGGACTCCGCCTCAAGAAGAAAACAGTGTTCCTTTTATGTTAACTCAAAATTTTATTTTTGAGATAGGGTCTCACTCCTGCACAAGCTGGAGTACAATGGCACAAATAGCTCACTGAGGTCTTGACCTCCTGGGCTCAAGGTACTCCTCCGCCACAGCCTCCTGAGTAGCTGAGACTACAGGTGTGCATCACTACACCTGGCTAATGTTTAAAATTTTTTGTAGAGACAAAGTTCTCACCATATTACCTAGGCTGGTCACAAATTCCTGGACTCAAGTGATCCTCCTGCTTCAGCCTCCCAAAGTGTTGGGATCATAAGCATAAGCCACTGTGCTAGGCCTCAAAATATCAAAATAAATGACCAAAAAAAAAAAAACTCAGCCGCCAGGCACAGTGGCTCACGTCTGTAATCCCATCACTTTGGGAGGTTGAGACAGGCGGATCATGAGGTCAGGAGATCGAGACCATCCTGGCCAACATGGTGAAACCCCGTCTCTACTAAAATACAAAAAAATAGCTGGCCGTGGTGGCACATACCTGTAGTCCCAGCTACTCAGGAGGCTGACACAGGGTAATTGCTTAAGCCCGGGAGGCGGAGGTTGTGAGCTGAGATCGTGCCACTGCACTCCAGCCTGGCAACAGAGCAAGACTGTTTCTCAAAAAAATAAAAATAAAAATCAGCTGGGTGCAGTGGCTCGCACCTGTAATCCCAGCACCTCAGGAGGTAGAGGTGAGAGGATCACTTGAGCCCAGGAGTTAGAGACCAGCCTGAGCAACATAGTGAGACCCATCTTTACAATAAATACAAAAATTAGTGGGACAGGTGTGGTGGTACACCCCTGTAATCCCAGCACTTTGGGAGGCCAAGGCGGGCGAATCACAAGATCAGGAGTTCAAGACCAGCCTGGCCAGCATGGTGAATTCACCTCTCTATTAAAAATACAAAAAAAACTGGCAGGGCATGATGACGCATGCCTGTATTCCCAGCTACTCAGGAGGTTGAGGCAGGAGAATAGCTTGAACCTGGGAGACAGAGGTTGCAGTGAGCTGAGATCGCACCACTGCACTCCAGCCTGGGTGACAGAGCGAGACTCTGTCTCAAAATAAAAGAAAAAAAGGAAAATTAGCCAGGCATGGTGGTGTGTGCCTGTAGTCCCAGCTACTTGGGAAGCTGATGCAGGAAGATTACTTGAGCCAGAGAGGCGGAGGTTGCGGTGAGCCGAGATCATGCCACTGTGCTGCAGCCTGGATGACAGAGCGAGACCCTGTCTCCAAAAAACAAAAACAAAAAAACAATTTAGTTAGTTTAGAATATGCTTCTTCCAGTTACACATGGCCCACTGGAAAAGAGCTAACATTATCTGTAAGAAGAGGGAGACAAGATGCTGACACTGGGGCAGAGCGGGGGCATACAAGCAGTCTTCTGCATGAGAGACTGGATGAAGACACAGAGGACGGCAGTGCATGTAGAGACGAACTGAGGCTGCAGCCTGGGGAAGAAAATCAGTGGTCATCACTGCCTTTGTGTCCACACTGTATCACTAAGCAAAGCCCGTCAGAACAAACCGCTGGGATAGTCACAACCCTCTCTTGGAGTGGATGAATTCTAGGGACAGATGCCATAAGGAAAGGCTGCAACCCCCACAACAGAAAATATGTATTTATTATAAAATAAAGTTTGTTTCATGATGAGAGTAGAAAAATAACACTATGAGCTACTAAAAAAGTTGTGGAGCTCAGTCTCTGAGGATTGGGGTAAGAGGCTTTTGCATTGCTCTGGAAGCCCACCAACATGAGGCTCTCCGTGCTCGTGTGGGAGGGAGCATGTGGCTCAGGTCCTGCTTGAAGCCCAAGGAGCCTAGATGGTCCACACGAGATGCTCTGGCCATGGTGATCAAAGAGGAGAACTTGAGGTCAGCAGGGGAACTGGTTCTGAGAAGGGCCAGGATGGGAATAACCTTGCCCCTCCCTATACTGGAGTGTAGAAGAGTCTCTTGGGCTGATGATCCTGGTTTAGAGATGGTACCCACTGGCCTCATGCTGAGTTGCTTGCCCAAATGTCTGTGCTGAAGAAAAGCCACACAGCCTTTCTCAGGACAACTTGCCCCTCCAGTTCCCACCGGTGTGGCTAAAGTACCAGAAGCAGTATGTGTGGTATCAGCCTGATGGGCTGCTGGCTGAAATTTTGTACTTCAAATCCTGTCCATACTGATGGCAGAAAGAAAGAAAGAAAGAAAATGTTAAAAGACCAGTGAACGAGAGCAGCCAGACTCAACTGTTACTATATTCCAAGCCTCCTGGCCCCCAAAAATAGGGAGAGTATCTTGCCTGAGTGGGAAACGTTCTGCCTACCCTAAACAGGAAAGGCAATCCCATAGACACTCCTTTCCCCCTCTAGAAAAAGTCTTCTAGATCCCGTAGGCTTCAAAAGAATACTGAATCCCTCCCTGCGATGGAAACCCAACCCTTTAGTGAATAGTCCCTCAGCAGCAGTACCTGGAGAAAGCAGCCAAGGTGAGCACCTCAAGCAACAGCTCTGAGCCACAGAAAAAGAGCAAGATGCCATTCATGATGGCTTCCAGGCGGAGTACGTAGGTCTGCAGCAGCAGGTAATAGGAGGCCATCATGGCAGATGGGATGGTCAAGGCCACACTAATACTGAGTGGCATCTTTCGCTGGCAGAGGTTTCCCTTTGTACCTGTCAGACACAGCCCATGGAGTCATCTCCAAATGATCTGCTTTTCCTGGCCCAGGGGAAAGGTGGAGGAGATGTGATGGAATGGCAAGGCAAAGAAAATGATCCTGAGTGGGAGTGGGTAGATCTATAAATGGGGTCCCACTGTACTAAAAGTTTGAGGCTTTGGGAGAGTTACAAGATTACAGTCACTTAATCCAGAGGTCCTGCTTCCAGTCTGTTTCCCACTCAAGGGACAATGGGATCTTTATTTGGAGGAAAAAAATTTTTTTTAATTATAAAAATAATATATAATCATTAAAAATTTTTTAACATGGAAACTTAATTTTTGAGAATATAGAAAGTGAAAGGCCTCAGCCAGGTGTGGTGGCTCACACCTGTAATCCCAGCACTTTGGGAGGCTGAGGCGGGCAGATCACAAGGTCAGGAGTTCGAGACCATGGTGAAACCCCATCTCTACTTAAAAAAAAAAAGGCCGGGCGTGGTGGCTCATGCCTGTAATCCCAACACTCTGGGAGGCCAAGGCGGTCGGATTACCTGAGGTCGGGAGTTTGAGACCAGCCTGACCAACATGGAGAAACCCTATCTCTAAAACACACACACACACAAAAAAAAAGAAAGAAAGTGAAAGGCTTCCATGTCCCTACACCCTAAAGATTATTATTAGAGAATGTTGTGTATTGTTTCAGATTTTTTGTAAGTATATATTCACATATTACAGTTTATTATTATAAAAATAGAAGCATACTCTAATCCTGTTTTGCAACTTATTTTTCCCCCGCAGACATTTTTCCATACGAACATAGCCACCTTAATTTTTTTTTCTTTTTAGACAGTGTTTCATTCTGTCACCCAGGCTGGAGTGCAGTGGCATCATCATAGCTCACTGCAGGCTCAAGGGATTCTCGTCACCCAGACTGGAGTGCAATGGCGCGATCTCAGCTCACTGCAACCTCCGCCTCCTGGGTTCAAGCCATTCTCCTGCCTCAGCCTCCCTAGTAGCTGGGATTACAGGCACCTGCCACCATGCCCAGCTAGTTTTAGTATTTTTTAGTAGAGACTGGGTTTTACCATGTTGTTCCAGGCTGGTCATGAACTCCTGACCTCAGGCAGTCTGCCTGTCCCGGCCTCCCAAAGTGCTGGGATTACAGGCATGAGCCACTACACCCAGCCAATTTTTTTTTATTTTATTTTTTGTCTCACTATGTTGCTACACTGGTCTTGAACTCCTGGCCTTAAGCAATCTTCCTGTCTCAGTCTCCCAAAGTTCTGATTACAGGCATGAGCCACTGTACCTGGCCTTAACTGTTCTTTTTTAATGGTTATAAACGATTCCATGGAATCAGTGCTGTAACTTATTTAACAATCCTGTATGGACAACAAGTGTTTACGTTGTTTATAGTGTTTTGATGTTATCAAAGTTTTGGCGATAAAATTCTCATACAGCTATCTTTGCATATCTGTGGAAGTTTTTTGTTTTTTTTTTAAATCTAGTTTTAAAAGTGAAATTGTTGGGGCTAGACTACAAATTTTATATGGTAATAACTATTACCAAAAAGAGTTGTACTAAGTTAAATTACCACAAGAGTGTTTAACAATCTGTTCCTCATACTCATAACTGGGTGTTGTAAATCTTTACCTTTGCCAGGCTGAGGGGTGAAAAATGTTACTTTGTTTCAATTTGATTTTTATTAGTGAGCTTGAGCATGTTGTCAAGTTTTACTGGTTCTCTGTAATAATTTTTACATGAACTACCTATTAATGTCCCTTATCAATTTTTTTTTTTTTTTTTTTGAGTCTCGCTTTGTCGCCCAGGCTGGAGTACAGTGGATAATCTTGGCTCACTGCAACCTCCACCTCCTGGTTCAAACAATTCTCCTGCCTCAGCCTCCCAAGTAGCTGGGATTACAGGCGCCTGCCACCCACGCCTGACTAATTTTTGTATTTTTAGTAGAGACTGTATTTTTGTATTTTTACCATGTTGGCTAAGCTGGACTCGAACTCTTTACCTCAAACGATCCAGCTGCCCCAGCCTCCCAAAGTGCTGGGATTACAGGCATGAGCCACCGTGCCCCGCCAATTTTTTTAAGTTATTTTGTCTTTTCCTTAGTGATTTATGTGAGCCTTCTTTTATCCTTTCTTATATATGTTGCAAGTATTTTGTTCCTAAGTTTCTGCTTTAACTTTGATTTCAGGGATGACATATTCTAACAAATAAGGGTTTTGCTCTGTATTTCTGGGGTTATAAAACTTGTCCTACAGGCCAGGAATGTTGGCTCATGCCTGTAATCCCAGCACCTTGGCAAGGCCAAGGCGGGAGGATTGCTTGAGGCCAGGAGTTTAAGACCAGCTGGGCAACGAGGTAAGACACTGTCTCTACAAAAAATTCAAAATTAGCCAGGCGTGGTGTCGCACGCCTGTGGTCCCAGCTACTCAGGGCTGAAGTGGGAGGACTGCTTGAGCCCAGGGCTTCAAGGCTGCTGTGAGCTATAATCACAGCACTGTACTCCAGCCTAGGTGACAGAGTGAGACTCTGTCTCAAATAAATAAATGTTAAAAAAAAAAAAAAATCCTGGCTGGGCATGGTGGCTCACGCCTGTAATCCCAGCACTTTGGGAGGCCAAGGTGGGCAGATCACCTGAGGTCATGAGTTCGAGGCCAGCCTGGCCAACATGGAGAAACCCCATCTCTACTAAAAATACAAAATTAGCCAGGCGTGGTGGCGCAAGCCTGTAATCCCAGCTACTCGGGAGGCTGAGGCAGGAGAGTCGCTTGAACCTGGGAGGCAGAGGTTGCAGGAAGCCAAGATCATGCCATTACACTCCAGCCTGGGAAACAAAAGCGAAACTCTGTCTCAAAAACAAACAAATCTGGCCTGTAACAAACAAATCCAGCCTGGCAAGGTGGCTCACGCCTGTAATCCCAGCACTTTGCGAGGCCAAGCCAGGGAGATCATGAGGTCAGGAGTTCGCGACCAGCCTGACCAGCATGGTGAAACCCCATCTCTACTAAAAATACAAAAATTAGCTCGGTGTGGTGGTGCGCACCTGTAGTCCCAGCTACTCAGGAGGCTGAGGCAGGAGAATCACTTGAACCAGGGAGGCGGAGGTTACAGTGAGCTGAGATCACGCCACTTCACTCCAGCTTGGCAACAGAGCAAAACTCCAATTTAAAAAAAAAAAAATCCTACAAGAGATCCTTATTCAGAGAACTGTCAGGGATCTTAGGACTGATCTGTGCAGGATATACTGCCTCCCCCTGACATGTAGTTACAACTGAACCTATTCCCCAAGAAAACTAGTGAGAGGAACAAGGCACTCTTCTTACAGTTAGGCAGCTGAAAAGGAATCATCTAATATCCCATGCTATTGCCCATCTCTCTAGCCTTACAGAGCAACGAACAGGTAAATCTTGACCCAATGTAAGCAGCAGCAACTTGAAATTTCAGAGAGGGGGGTAAAGGGATAAACCACCAGATCCAATCTCTGATAGTTAACCTAGCTTATGTACTTTTCTTGTTAATCAAGTTACAGATACCAGCTTGTCTCATAAGGAGTGGAAATATTCTCTGGACAACACTCACCAAAAACAGGCGAATTACTTCAATTCCAAGATAAAGGAGGAGCATCACCACATCCAGTACTAGGTTAGCTGTTGGATATGGTAGCAGGAGACCTGCCAATACAAAAGCCAGAGTTTGCAAACAACAGATAACAGCACCCACAAGAACTGCCACACACTTGGGAAGAAAGAGGACATCTGTCTCAGCTTTCCATGAACTAGTTAGTAGGAGGTGGGCATTATTACAGCTGCAGGATACATAAACTCAGTGCAACTCCGGCTCATTATTACCGCGTTTTACCCCTAACTCCACAAGTCTCTGGGGACTCCACTCTCCAAAATGATTGGATGTACAGGGATACACAGGCCACTGAATAGTTTGTGAGGGTCACCAATGGGCTTACAGCGGAGCTCAGCAAAGAGCAGCGATGTGGGCGGAGTCAGAACGGAAAAGCCCCCATCTCCCAAAGTCAAGGAAATTCTTGCTCAGGGGCTGCCTGTGGAACCACACTCAAATAAGCCATCTGATGAGGAGGCCTGCCTTGCAGCGACAAAGAACTGCAGAGGGCAAAAAAGAGCAGAAAATAAGAAGGTTCTTGGTAGGAGTTGGCTCTGAGCCGAAGTGGGGGAAGGATGCTGCTCTCCAAGCCCCAAGCCTTCCTTACCTTTATACAGAAACATGAGAAGTTCCAGCAGGAAATAGGTAGCATTATACCATCCGTTCAGAAAGAACAGAATTTCCAGTGGGGTGGAGGACAACCGTTTCCCTGAAAAAGGAGCACAGAGAAGTGGGATGGGCAGGAGGGCAGCTCCCTTTCCGCTCCTCGCATGGGTTGGTATCTACCTTGGGGAAAACTAGGGGCAGCGGCTGATGGGACCGGCCACTTTAGGGGCACTTCTGGCTGCTGATAATGAGGGGGGCGAGGGTGCGGGGGTGAGTGTGGAGGGGGGGCTTCCCTCCTTTCCCAGGAATCACCGTGAAACTCGACTCTTCGGCTTCAGGGGTACAAGTCAAGAGGTAACTCGCAGCTGACAGACATCTCAAAGATCTCTCCCTGTCACTATTTGGGAGGGGAAGTTGGGGGCGCGGAGACCCACATATTCGTACCTGAGCCAGCCTAGAAGAGGCCCAGCCAAGGATGTGTAGCTATCTGAGCCCCGCACCTGGAGACCTTCAGGCACCCAGGGTGGACGGGGCCGCGGAAGCCCGCTTTGGACCAGGGAGGCGCGACGTCCCTAACGCTAGAGAAAGGAGCGTTTAGGTCAAGCTCTGGGCCAGAGGTGGGACGGAGGGGCCGAAGGGAAAGGGACCAGCGACTCACACACCTCCGGAATCTCACCTCGCGGCGCCATCTTCAGTCCCCATGGAAACTGCGTACGCTGCCACACGGGCTCCAGGAGCAGCGAGGCGCTGCCGGAAACGGGGACGGAGCGGCCTGGGCTTCCGGGCTCTTTGCCCGCCCGCGGCGCTCTGTGCCCAACCCGAGCGGGGAAGAGCTCGGGCCTGGCAGCAGGTGGCCCTCACTCAATGTCCCCGTTCCAGACCTAAGAGAAAACAGTGGCCGCCCACGACGCCGTCGTCTGCAGGACCTCGGGGGTGTGGGGGAGGACCCCAGAGGCTCTTGGGCTACCGAGCGTTGGGCGGAAGTGGCCAGTTGTGACAATGTGACCAGGAGATTGGCAAATAAGTCCTAGTCCCACGATTCCCTCTTTCATCGGAAACGATAAACGGTGTGCGCGACGGATCTCTGCAAATGCGGGATGGGGGTTAGCATTGGTCTTTTTTTTTTTTTTTTTTGAGACAGAGTTTCGTTCTTGTTACCCAGGCTGGAGTACAGTGGTGCAGTCTCGGCTCTCTGCAACCTCCTCCCTGGTTCAGGCGATTCTCCTGCCTCAGCCTCTCGAGTAGCTGGGATTACAGGCGCGTGCCACCACACCCAGCTAATTTTTGTATTTTTAGTAGAGATGGGGTTTCACTATGTTGCCTAGGCTGGTCGCGAACTCCTGACCTCAGGTGATCTACCCACGTCGGCCTCCCAAAGTCCTGGGATTACAGGCGTGAGCCACTGTGCCTGGACAGCAATGGTCTTTTCTGCAGCCAATTTAGTACCAGGGAGAGACACCAGGAAAATAGAGCGTCCTTTCCAGGAGCACAAATAAAATGAAACGAGTCCCCACGTGATACATAAAGTGGTGCAGTGGAAGCTGAGAAGACAAAGTGCTCCCACGTGGAAATCGAAGTTAGTTTCCAAGAGATGGCCTGTGAGCTGGGTTTCAACGCCTGCCTGATTCAGATTTGGAGTGGTAAAAGCATGTTGCTGGCTGGGTGCAGTAGCTCACACCTGTAATCCCAGCACTTTGGGAGCCTGAGATGGGTGGATCACCTGAGGTGAGGAGTTCAAAACCATCCTGGCCAACATGGTGAAACCCCATCTCTATTAAAAATACAAAAATTAGCCGGGCATGGTGGCATGCGCCAGTAGTTCCAGCTACTTGGGAGGCTGAGGCAGGAAAATCACTGGAACCCGGGAGACGGAGGTTGGGTTGCAATGAGCTGAGATGGTGCCACTGCACTCCAGCCTGGGTGACAGAGTGATACTCCGTCTGGGGGCGGGGCACAGGGAATGGGGAAGGTGTTGCTGTGGGCAGAGGAGTGCATAAAGAAGGGTTTTGAGAGGACTCCGGCTGACTTGGCTGTTAGCCTGTTGTGCAGGAAACAGAGGGCACACTCCAACCAGGTAACCTGAGGAGAGTTACTAAACTTCATTGTACTTACTATTTATTTTTTGAGATGGAGTTTCACTCTTGTCACCCAGGCTGGAGTGCAATGATGTGATCTCCGGTCATTGCAACCTCCGCCTCCTGGGTTCAAGCGATTCTCCAGCCTCAGCTTCCCAAGTAGCTGGGATTACAGGCACCTGTCACCATGCCCAGCTAATTTTTTTTTTTTTTGGCATTTTTAGTACAAAGGGGGTTTCACCATGTTGGTCAGGCTGGTCTTGAACTCCTGACCTCAGGTGATTCGCCCACCTTGGCCTCCCAAAGTGCTGGGATTACAAGCATGAGCCACCGTGCCAGGTCAGGCCCAGAGTGACTAAACTTTAAGTAAAATGCTTTACTGCTGGCTAACTGGAATGGGGTGGGGCTGTAATTGTTACTTCTAGGCTTAAAGAGAAGGGCCTGAAACAATTCCCTGAAGCTGGATGTGCGTAGAAGGCCTACCTCCACTAGGAGTCCCCACAGTCTAGGAGGCTAGTGAAGAAATATCAGGGACCTCTATCTCCCCTTCTCCGCTCTCTGATCTCTACGTGTATCTCCCCGCTGGTACAACTTAACTGCAAGCTGGAGGGTAAGGAAGCCCTTAAATGCATTCTTTAGGGTCAGTAGGAAAGCACAGAGATTGAGGTGGAAAGGGATCCGGATCCTGCAGCCCCATCTCTGCTACCTACAAGACAAGAGAAGTTAGACGAGTTTCCTGCTCTGAGCCTCATATGGAAAGAAACTGGGCCAGCTGCTTGTTTTTGTGATTAAAAGTGTTTTACAGAACATCGTCATGTTCACTTACTTACATGTTATATATTGCTGCTTTCATGCTATTATGGCAAGGTTAAGTAGTTAGTTGCAACAGAGACCACATGGCCCACAGCCTTAAATACCATCTGACACTTTAAGAAAAATTTTGCTAACCTATGTCAGAGTATACCACAACTTCATAGATGCCAAAAGCTGACAGGCCAAACTCTGATAGCATGGCGAACAGCAGGACATCAGCATGGCAACCTGGGCCCCCTGCTCCCAAGTCCGGTGAGTGACACAAGGAGCCCAGATGGTACTGCACTCAAGGAGTTATGCCACTGCTTGGTGGAGCCCAGAGCCAAAGCTGATCTTTTTTAGCAAGCAGCAAATGAAGCCAGGCCCCTTCCGCTGGGGGAGGGCTAAGTTACACTGCCATCACACTGTGGTCACTTTGGTCTACTTAATCACTTGTGTGCTCAGTATCAGGAGACAGGCTTATCGGTTTGACACAGAACATGCAGGGATGCTTAGGACCCATGCAAGACTGTCCCAACAGCCAGTGCCCTTGCTAAGTTGATTATCTCTGGGAGGCTTGTTATGTACATGATCACATGAGCAGCAAATAAAGACATTTTTACTTATTCCTTCTCAATCTCTATACCTTCAATTTCTTTCTTTTCTTTTTTTTTTGCATGATTGCACTGGCTAGGACTGTTAGTGTAATGTTGACTAGAAGTGGTGGTGATGTATAGTCTTGTCTTGTTCCTAACCTCAGGGGAAGCATTCAATATCTTGCCGTTAATATGGTGACTAGAGATATTTTTTGTAGATACTCTTTTTTTTTTGAGACGGAGTCTCGCTCTGTCGCCCAGGCTGGAGTGCAGTGGCGCGATCTCGGCTCTCTCCAACCTCCGCCTCCCAGGTTCAAGAGATTCTTCTGCCTCATCCTCCCAAGTACCTAGGACTACAGGCGTGTGCCACCATGCCCAGCTAATTTTTTGTATTTTTGGTAGAGACGGTGTTTCACCATGTTGGCCAGGCTGGTCTCGAACTCCTGACCTCATGATCTGCCCTTCTCAGCCGCCCTGGGATTACAGGTGTGAGCCACCTTGCCCGGCCAAAAAAACACCCCCTGCTTTTGACTTTCTTTTTCTTCATTGTTTATTTGTTTTCTATTTCACAGATTTCTGCTCTTTATAATTTCCTTCTTCCTACTTTCTTTAGTTTTTTGTTTTGTTTTTGTTTGTTTTTGAAACGGAGTCTCTCTCTGTTGCCCAGGCTGGAGTGCAGTGACATAATCTTAGCTCACTACAGCCTCCATCTCCTGGGTTCAAGCAATTCTCCAGCCTCAGCCCCCCAAGTAGCTGGTATTACAGGCGCATGTCACCATACACGGATAATTTTTGTATTTTTAGTGGAGATGGGGTTTCATCATGTTGCCCAGGCTGATCTTGAACTCCTGACCTCAAGTGATCTGCCCGCCTCAGCCTCCTAAAGTACTGGGATTACAGGCATGAGCCACCATGCTCGACCGGGTTCAAAGTATTCTCTAATTTCTCTTATGGTTTATTCTTTGATCCATGACTATTTACAAGTGTTTATTTTATTTTGAGACGGAGTCTTGCTCTGTCATCCAGGCTGGAGTGCAGTGGCTGATCTCGGTTCACTGCAACCTCCACCTACCAGGTTCAAGCAATTCTCCTGCCTCAGCCTCCCGAGTAGCTGGGATTACAGGCATGTGCCACCACGCCCGGCTAATTTTTGTGTTTTTAGTAGAGACAAGGTTGCACCATGTTGGCCAAGCTGGTCTTGAACTCCTGACCTCATAATCTGCCCGCCTCAGCCTCCCATAGTGGCGGGATTACAGGCGTGAGCCACTGCACCTGGCCTTATTTTATTTATTTTATTTTGAGACAGAGTCTCTGTCGCCCAGGCTCCAGTGCAGTGGCGCGATCTTGGCTCACTGCAACCTCTGCCTTGCCGGCTCAAGCTATTCTCGAGCCTCAGCTTCCCAGGTAGTTGGGGCCACAGGCGCCCGCCACCACGCCCGGCTAATTCTTATATTTTAGTAGCGATGGGGTTTTGCCATGTTGCCCAAGCTGGTCTCCAATTCTTGAGCTCAAGTGATCCGCCCACGTCGGCCTCCCAAAGTGCTGGTATTATAGGCATGAGCCACAGCCCCCGGCCTTATTTAATTCCTGAGTATTTAGTGGTTTCTTCCTATGGCAGTTAATACATTGCCTCTCAGCTCCAGTTTAACGCTCAGTACCTGTTCCATGATAACTGGGTGGACACTAATCATTTATCCCTTTTAGTGATGCAGTGTTAAGATTTGTCAGCAGAGGGCACTAGAGGGCTATTGAAGAAACAAAGAGGCAGGCTCTCTTGCTGGTTCCAGTGTGCAGCCTTCGGATTTTTCTTTTTCTTTTCTGTTTTTTTTTTTTTTTTTTGAGATAGAGTTTCGCTCTTGTTGCCCAGGCTGGAGTGCAATGGCGCGATCTAGGCTCACTGCAACCTCTGCCTCCCGGCTTCAAGTGATTCTCCTTCCTCAGCCTCCCGCATAGCTGGGATTACAGGCATGTACCACCATGCTTGGCTAATTTTGTATTTTTAGTAGAGACGAGGTTTCTCCATGTTGGTGAGGCTGATCTTCAGCTCCCGATCTCAAGTGATCAGCCCGCCTTGGCCTCCCGAAGTGCTGGGATTACAGGCGTGAGCCATCGCGCCTGGCCCGAATTTTTTCTTTTTCTTTTTTTTTTTTTTTTTTTGAGATGGAGTCTCTGTTGCCCAGGCTGGAGTGCCGTGGTGTGATCTTGGCTCACTGCAACCTCCGCCTCCCGGTTTCAAGCAATTCTCCTGCCTCAGCCTCCCCGTGTAGCTGGGACTACAGGCGCCCGCCACCTCACCTAGCTAAGTTTTGTATTTTTAGTAGAGATGGGGTTTCACCATATTGGCCAGGCTGATCTCGAACTCCTGACCTTGTGATCCACCCGCCTCGGCCTCCCGAAGTGCTGGGATTACAGGCATGAGCCACTGTGCCCCGCCCAGTCTTCAGATTTTTCTAAACTATGGATATCGACTATGACCCTGATTAGTTAAAAAACGATCAATTCCAAAAACAAGGACTGTAGTAGCGATGCATATTCTTCTTTGCTTCTTACATGCATGTGTGTATTTGTATGTACTGACCATGTCCTCTTTTTGCTTCCCTTTGTTATGTACAAATTGTTGGAGGTCAACTTTACAATCTAGTTTTTAGGTAACAGAATGTTGAATGGGATCATGACAAATCTGTGGAGTGTCTAATTTAGCCAGCTATGGATACAGTGCCTGTTTGGACTGTGTGTCTTACCATTTGGGGGAATGCTGAGAACTCCTTCACTTTTCGAGAGGAGGTATCTTGTTAGTAGGAATGTAGCTACTAGGGGAGTTGAAAATTTGTGTAAAGAGTGCATATGAGGCCGGGCGCAGTGGCTCACACCTGTAATCCCAGCACTTTGGGAGGCAGAGGTGGGTGGATCACAAGGTCAGGAGTTCAAGACCAGCCTGGCTAACAAGGTGAAACGCCATCTTTACTAAAAATACAAAAATTAGCTGGGCATGGTGGTGGGCACCTGTAATCCCAGTGACGTGGGAGACTGAGGCAGGAAAATCGCTTGAACCCGGGAGGCAGAGGTTGCAGTGAGCCAAGATCATGCCACTGCACTCCAGCCTGGGCGACAGAGCGAGACTCTCTCTCTTTTTTTTTTTTCCAGCTGTGTTGTTGCCGAGAGACTCTCTCAAAAAAATAAATAAATAGGGCTGGGCGCTATTTATTTTTAGTGTTTTATTTTTTTGACTCTCTCAAAAAATTAAATTACATGGCTCACACCTGTAATCCTAGCACTTTGGGAGGCCGAGGTGGGCAGATCACGAGGTCAGGAGATCAAGACCATCCTGGCTAACACAGTGGAACCCTGTCTCTACTAAAAATACAAAAAATTAGCTGGGCATGGTGACAGGCGCCTGTAGTCCTGTAGTCCTGACTACTCAGGAGGCTGAGGCAGGAGAATGGCTTGAACCCGGGAAGTGGAGGTTTCAGTGAGCTGAGATCGTGCCGCTGCACTCCAGCCTGGGTGCAGAGCAAGACTCCATCTCAAAAAAAAAAAAAGAGTGCAGATGGTAGTGGAGTAGCCGGAAGCATGGTCTCTGCCAGTTACCTGTTTTTTCCCTCTCAGCTTCATTACTTACCATTCAGTGTCTGTTATGGTATAATAATTGCACTCGAAGCATTTCTCCCTACAATGAGTACAATGTTAGACCTTGTCAGCAGAGGATGCTAGAGGGACATTGGAGGAAGGAAAGGGCTTGTCTCTGGTTCCAGTGTGCTCCCACTATAGAGGTCCTTGCTCCATAGTCCATCAGCAGGGCATGTGCCTTGGGAGATCTGCTGGTGCTCCGCTCCAGCTGTGTGCCCAAAGCTGGCACTCCCTTGGTAAGATCTGGTCGAGGCCGGGTGACCAAATTGCTGTGGACTCCCTGTCAAGGCTGCCACTTACTCCAGGCCCTACACGGGGGGCAGCTCCCTAACTCTGTGCACCTGCCCCCTAGTCTTGGCTTACCTATGCCCTGGATGATTTTCCCCAAAGCCCTCCAGTCATGGACAACGTGTGCCCAAGGCTGTGCCCCAACTTCCTCTGTGCGTCTGCTCACCAATCTCAGTTCTTGTGCGTCCCAGAGGGCTGATTCCCATCCTCCGTGCCCTGTGTGGACACCGTGCACTCCAAGCACATGGGGCACTCCAGCTCTTTTGATGCATCTGCCTGACAGCCGGGGGCTCACCTGTGACAGGGAAGGTTGCTTTCTAGGGCCTCCCAATGTGGGTGCTGTGTGCTCTGGGCAGGTGGCATCCCCATGTGCCCTGAGCACCTCCCCACCAGCCTTAGCTTGCTTTTGGCCTGGAGAGTTGTTTCTTGCCTGACAACTATGAACCAGTCTGGCCTGGGCAAATTGGTGAACTTCTCCACCCCCTAGTGAGTGGCATGCAGTGGAGTCTGAGCTCTAGCCTTGGGGGTGGGGACCCTACTGAGTTTGTCCTTCCTTGGGTACTTTCCTTTTTGCTTCCTTCTAATTCCTCTCTTGTGATAGTTTAATACTTTTTTATTTTTCTATTTAAAAAAAAATTTTTTTTGAGACAGGGTCTTTCTCTGTTGCTCAGGCTGGAGTGCAATGGTGCAATCACAGCTCACTGCAGCCTCAACCCCCTGGGCTCAAGGGAGACTCCTGCCTCAGCCTCCCAAGTAAGCTAGGACTACAGACATGAGTCACCACACCTAGTTAATTTTTTTCGTTTTAATAGAGACAAGGTCTTGCTATATTGTCCAGCCTGGTCTCAAACTCCTGGGCGCAAGTGATCCTCCTGCCTCAGCCTCCATAAGGGCTGGGATGAGCTGGGCATAGTGACTCACTCCTGTAATGCCAGCACTTTGGGAGGCCAAGGCAGATGGATCAGTTGAGGTCTGGCCAACATGGTAAAACTGTCTCCAAAATAGCTAATATTCGTTTTGGCCAGGCGTGGTGGCTCACGCCAGTAATCCCAGCACTCTGGGAGGCCGAGGCAGGCAGATCACGAGATCAAGAGATCGAGACCATCCTGGCCAACATGGTGAAACCCCATTTCTACTAAAAATACAATAATTAGCTGGGCATGGTGGCACATGCCTGTAATCCCAGCTACTTGGGAGGCTGAGGCAGGAGAATCACTTGAACCCGGGAGGCAGAGGTTGTAGTGAGCTGAGATCGCGCCACTGAACTCCAGTATGGCAACAAAGTGAGACTCTGTCTCAAAAAAAAAAAAAAGGAAAAGAAAAGAAAAACACTAAAAATAATCTTTATGGTCAGATGCAGTGGCTCACGCCTGTAATCCCAGCACTTTGGGAGGCCGAGGCGGGCAGATCGCCTGAGGTCAGGAGTTCAAGATCAGCCTGGCCTACAAGGAGAAACCCCATCTCTACTAAAAATACAAAAGAAATTGCCGGGTGTGGTGGCGGGTACCTGTAATCCCAGCTACTTGGGAGACTGAAGCAGGAGTATCACTTGAACCTGGGAGGCGGAGGTTGCAGTGAGCCGAGATCTTGCCACTGCACTCCAGCCTGGGTAACAGAGCCAGACTCCATCTCAAAAAAAAAAAAAAAAACTGAGAAGGAGAAAAATATTTTATCTGAGGAATGTGAGTCTCTTTAAATTATCAGTCTCACAAAGACATTTAAAAACATAGCCTCGTTCACATCTTATTCCCCCTTGAGCTAAATAATTAACACTTGAAGCCACTTGCTATGTGGACTCTAGACTGACGCCAAAGAGCCATAAAATACCATAAACCCTATAGTACAACAACGTATAGCCAATCACGAACCAGTGTTACTTCTGTAAACCAATGAGAATTCCTGACGAACAATTTTATAACCACCCCTCTCTCAAGTAGTTCAGTTTGAAGACCATGCTCTACCACCTAGCCTGGGGTGCAGTGGTGCAATCACAGCTCACTGCAGCGTCAGCCTCCTGGACACAAGCAGTCCTTCCACCTCAGCCTCCTGAGTAGTTGAGACTACAAATGCACACCACCACACCCAGCTAATTTTTAAAATTTTTCTGTAGAGATGGGAGTTTCCCGGACGGGTGCAGTGGCTCACGCCTGTAATTCCAGCACTTTGGGAGCCCAAGGCGGGTGGATCACGAGGTCAAGAGATCGAGACCATCCTGGCCATCATGGTGAAACCCTGTCTCTACTAAAAAACATAAATGAATAAATTTTTAAAAAGAGATGGGAGTTTCCCTATATTGCCCAAGCTGGTCTCAAACTCAAGTGATCCACCCTCCTCAGTCTCCCAAAGTGCTGGGATTACAGGCATGATCTCGAACTCCTGACCTCAGGCAAAGCTTCGTCTGGCCAGAAACTTTGCTCTTGAATAAACTCTCTTTAAATCACATTCTGATCCTTTTATTTTAGGTTGATGATATTTTGTCTGTTTCCTCCATATTTTCCTCTATTTTCTTTTCTTTTTTTCTTTCTTTTATTTTTTTCAGACAGAATTTCACTGTTGTTGCCCAGACTGGGGTGCAGTGGCGTGATCTTAGCTCACTGGAACCTCTGCCTCCCAGGTTCAAGAGATTCTCCTGCCTCAGTCTCCCAAGTAGCTGGGATTACAGGCATGCACCATCGCGCCTAATTTTTGTTTTCCTCTATTTTATTGAGCATATCATAGTTGACTCCTTATCTGTCTTCTTTAATATTTGGATCACCTGTTTGTCTTTCCTAGTTTTTCTCTTATTTTATTGAGATGGCCCTATCTCTTAGCAAGCTAGTAATTTTTATTAGACCCAGAAATTATGTATAAAAACTTACAGATGTTTTTTCTTCCACCCTTTCCTTGCTAGGCAGACAGAATGAGCGTTGATCACTTTAACCCCATCAAGGACTTTATAGTTTGAGGCTGCACTACATTTTGACAAATTTCAGTCCACAGTTTTCATCCTGTTTCCTTCAAGGAGCCCTCCTGCTCATTCGAATGAAAGCCCTGTGTTTGCCCATCCCTTTGCCCTGGTGGGTCCTAAATTCTAATCTTCATCCCTGTTAGTCAAAAATCCTACACTGCTTTTCAGAGGTTTGAGGATTATATTTTTATTCATTTCTTTATTTTTGAGATGGAATCTCACTCTGTCACCCAGACTGGAGTGCAGTGGCGCGATAGCTCGCTGCAACCTCCGCCTCTTGGGTTCAAGCGATTCTCTTGCCTCAGCCTCCCAAGTAGCTGGGATTACAGGCACACGCCACCAGGCTGGGCTAATTTTTGCATTTTTAGTAGAGCCAGGGTCTCACCATGTTAACCAGGCTGATCTTGAACTCCTAGCCTCAGATGATCTGCTCACCTTGGCCTCCCAAAGCACTGGGATTACAGGTGCGAGCCACTGCACCCGGCCGTAGGTTTAGATTTTTATAGCCTCTAGTTCTACACAGCTTCACAATTTGGTAAATATCTTAAGGGAAAAATCTGTTGTTTTATTTTTTTGAGACGGAGTTTCGATCTTATTACCCAGGCTGGAGTGCAATGGCGCGATCTTGGCTCACTGCAACCTCCGTTTCCTGGGTTCAAGCAATTCTCCTGCCTCAGCCTCCTGAGTAGCTGGGACTACAGGCGTGTGCCACTATGCCCAGCTAATTTTTGTATTTTTAGTAGAGATGGGGATTTACCATGTTGACCAGGATGGTCTCAATCTCTTGATCTCGTGATCCACCCACCTTGGCCTCCCAAAGTGCTGGGATTATAGGCGTGAGCCACCGTGCCCGGTCAAAAATCTGTTGTTTTCAAGGCTCTTTGACTCCCCTACTTTCTTCTTCCAGTGTAATGAGATGACTCAGCTCAGCTGGCTTCTCTGCAACCTTGTCTGGGCAGTGCTTGGATTCTTAGCCTGTTGCTCAATGGTAGAATTAGCAAATGCCCCAGGGAGAATCCTGCTGCAACTGTCAGCCGGCTTCTCTATGAGTCTCCCTTCTCTAGAATTTTAGGACTACTGTTCCCTCTTGGTTCACCACCTCTCTGAGACTATTAAAAATATATATTTTTAAAATTTAGGCTGGGCGCGCTGGCTCACGCCTGTAATCCCAATATCTTGGGAGGCTGAGGCAGGTGGATCACCTGAGACCAGGAGTTTGAGACCATCCTCACCAACATGGCAAAACACCATCTCTACTAAAAATACAATATATATATATTTTACATATATATTACATATGTGTATATATATATTGCACCACTGCACTCCAGTCTGGGCAACAAGAGCAAAACTGCATCTCAAAAAAAAAAAAAAAAAGCCTCAAACCAAAAATCATATACATATGATTTTAACAGAAATTTTATCTGGCTTCTCTAGTTCCTGACTAGAGCATTTGTCAGAAGAATGGAAGTCTCTAAGCCCTTTCAAAGTACTTTTTTCCACCAGGTGCAGTGGCTCATGTTTGTAATCCCAGCACTTTGGGAAGCCCAGGCAGGAGGACTGCTTTACGTTAGGAGTTTGATACCAGCCTGGGCAACAGTGGGAGGCCACATCACCACAAAAAAATTAAAATTAGCCAGGTATGATGGTATGTGTAGGAGGGTTTCCCACACTCACAAATTATTCAGCACCAGCTGGGAGTCCTACAATTTGATTCAATTCTGACTCCATGGAGTTAGCACCAGAGCCCCCAGGTTAAGAAGGCTCAGTCTCACGAGACTGACTCCACTTCAAATGCTAATGGCAAGTCTGGGTCTCTGGTACTTCTGACCCGCTGGCTATGAATCAGAGATTCCCACAACCCTCTCCTTGGGTATAATAATTTGTTAGGATGGCTCATAGAACTTCGGAAAACCATTTATTTGCTAGATTGCTGGTTTATTATAAAAGGAAAGAAGTCTAGAACAGCCAGATGGAAGAGATGCATAGGGCAGTGTATAGGAAAGAGCCAGGCAGCTTCCATGCCCTCCCTGGTGTAGACCAAAAGTAAGATTCTAAGTCCCCCTGAAGCAGGAAAAAGGCCACGAAACAGACCTCTCTAACACGGAACTGGGAAGGAAGGGGTGATTTATTCGGCCGGGAGCAAGGCGGCAAAGCTGCCTAACAGCCAAGGTCATCTACAAAGAAAGTCCTTGCCCTTATAAAGGCTTACAACTCTAGACATTGCACGTGCAAGGGTCTTGGGTTTACAGCGTTATACATGTGAAAGGGTCTTGGTCCATGGAGTAGGTGTGGGGTGGGGGTTTGATCCTGTTTAAGTAAAAACAAAGCCTTCCAGAGAGATTCCTCCATACCATGTCTGCAATCTATAGGAGGGTGATTAAGGTGGCACCCCGGTCTACCTGCCTTTACTTCTCCTATTGAAATGAAATGTGGGAGTCAAGGGGGAGGTGGGCTTAGATGCTTAGGTTTCCTTCCTCACCCCAACAGACTGAATGAACCCTCCTCTCAGCCAAGGGGATTCCAAACTAAACCTGAAAAACTAGATCAGGTCATGATTGGAAGGAGTGTTTGGACATGCTCATTATACTCTCCTCCCTTTGGAATTCAGGCACAACCGACTAGTGTGAAAGGAAAACAAATCTTGGATCACCAAATTAGTGTGAACCCAGAAAATCTGAGACAGGTCTCAGTTAATTTAGAACGTTTGTTTTGCCAAGGTAAAGAACACGCACCTGTAACACAGCCTCAGGAGGTCCTGACAACATGTGCTCAAGGTGGTCAGCACACAGGTTGGTTTTATACATTTTAGGGAGACATGAGATGTCAGTCAGTATGTGTAAGATGTACATTGGTTTGGTCCAGAAAGGTGGGACAACTCCAAGCAGAGGAGGGGGGCTTCCAGGTCATAGGTAGATAAGAGACAATTTATTACATTCTTTTTTTTTGAGATGGAGTCTCACTCTGTCGCCCAGGCTGCAGTGCAGTGGCACAATCTCAGCTCACTGCAACCTCTGCCTACCAGGTTCAAGCAATTCTCCCACCTCAGCCTCCCGAGTAGCTGGGATTGCAGGCATGCAGCACCATGCCTGGCTACATTTTGTATTTTTAGTAGAGATGAGGTTTCACCATGTTGTCTAGGCTGGTTTTGAACTCTTGACCTCACTTGATCCACCCACCTCAGCCTCTCAAAGTGCTGGGATTACAGGCATGAGTCACCGTGGTTGGCCGAGTAATTTTTTTTTTTTTCTGAGACAGAGTCTTGCTCTGTTGTCCAGGCTGTAGTGCAGTGACACGATCTCAGCTCACCGCAACCTCTGCCTCCTGGGCTCAAGTGATTCTCTTGCCTCAGCCTCCTAGTAGCTGGGATTACAGGCGCCCACCACAGTGCCTGGCTAATTTTTCTATTTTTAGTAGAGACAGGGTTTCACCATGTTGGCCAGGCTGGTCTTGAACTCCTGACCTCAGGTGATCCACCCGCCTTGGCCTCCCAAAGTGCTGGGATTACAGGTGTGAACCACCGCACCTGGCCTAATTATTTTTTACATAGGCTTTTAAAGTGACTTTGATGGAACTTAGTTCCATAGAAAGAATCTCAGATAAAACTTTTTAAAAACCGACTGCAGCCATGAATTGTGCCATGAAATACCTATGAGTTGCGTGCTCCTCTCCTCTTGAGGTTCTGCAAGATAAACTTGGGGTTCCTGGGCTTGTCAGAAAGTGACATTCTTTACTTGCCTCAGGTCAGGAACCTTGTACAGGGGCTGTGTGGACAAAGTATGGGGCAGGTTTTCCCATGGGGCTTTTATTGGCTCCATAAAGTCAAGTTTGATTCCTTAAAGAAAAACCTTGGTAAAATAACCAGTTTCTCCAATTGTGTTCTGTTACAAATAAAAACAGATTCTTACTGCACATATGCAAATAACCGTATTGTCATAAGTTAAGAATACTCACAGCTGGGCAAGGTGGCTCACGCCTGTAATCCCAGCACTTTGGGACACCGAGGCAGGTGGATTGCCTGAGGTCAGGAATTTGAGACCAGCCTGGCCAACATGGTGAAACTGTCTCTACTAAAAACACAAAAAATTAGCTGGGCATGGTGGTGGGCATCTGTAATCCCAGCTACTTGGGAGGCTGAGGCAGGAGAATCACTTGAAACAGGAAACAGAGGTTGCAGTGAGCCGAGATGGCACCATTGCACTCCATCCTGGGCAACAAGAGTGAAACTCCATCTCAAAAAGAAAAAAAAAAAAGAATACTCAGAAATACTTTTCAAGTTCTGGAGAAACCAGAAAGAGAAAAACAAATATGCTCCATGTTTAGTTCATATACTTTACTCAATTGTTAAAAGCTGTAAATAGCTTAAACATTTTCTTGTCTCTGAAAAACAAAACAAAGGATCAGCAATGTTTTAAGCGTAAAGTTAAAAAGATTACTTCAGATTCCTATTAGTCTATGCAATTAATTCCTGTTCCGCTTGATTTTCATGAACATTGCAGTTCTCCATGAGTTCTGAAAGTTTTTCCTCTATTCTGATGTCACAATCTCCAAAGTTATCAGAAACCTGTATTCAAGAGCACCTGTTAAGAGTTTTGTTTTTTTTTTTTCTTTTTTTGAGATGGAATCTAGCTCTGTTGCCAGGCTGGAAGTCAGTGGCGCGATCTTGGCTCACTGCAACCTCTGCCTGCCAGATTCAAGTGATTCTCCTGCCTCAGCCTCTTGAGTAGCTGGGATTACAGGCATGTGCTGCCACACCCAGCTAATTTTCGTGTTTTCATAGAGACGGGGTTTCACCTTATTGCCCAGGATGGTCTCAATCTCCTGACCTCATGATCCATCCACCTTGGCCTCCCAAAGTGCTGGGATTACAGGCATGAGCCACCGCACCCTGCCTAGAGTTTTATAGCTGATCATAAAACCACCTTCTAAACAGGACCAAAACAAAACAATAATTGTCCATGGATGACAAAAAGTTTTAGGGCAGTCATAGTCAAAGACAAAATTGACAAGGAAATTTGTTACCTCTGTGGCACACAGTAATTTAACATAATAATTAAAATTATTACTGATAATGTACATTAAGTCATATCAGAATTATAGAAGTTTCCAAGGCTGGGTGTGGTGGCTCATACCTGTAATCCCAGCATTTTGGGAGGCTGAGACAAGTGGATCACCCAAGGTCAGGAGTTCAAGACCAGCCTAGCCAACATGGTGAAACCCTGTCTTTACTGAAAAAAAAAATACAAAAATTAGCCAGGTGTAGTGGTAGATGCCTGTAATCCCAGCTACTTAGGAGGCTGAGGCAGGGGAATCACTTGAACCTGGTAGACAGAGGTTCCAGTGAGCCAAGATTGCCCCACTGCACTCCAGCCTGGGCAACAGAGCAAAATTGTCTCAAAAAAAAAAAAAAAAAAGGAATTTAGGAGTTTCCCATAATTTTGGAACACATACCAATAACATATTTATACAAATACAGCCCAAAGAAAACCAAAAAACACCATTTTATATTTGACAATGCTTCCTGTATAATTTTTATACTAAGTAAGCCAGATATGTCATTTTTGGATTTTAGGGAACCTATTAGTAATATCTTAAAGGATTAATTAGATCTGAAAAAGGCATCATTTATTATTTGATTTTGGAAAGTTTGTCAAATATCAAAGGTTATCACAGGTCATTGTAAAATAAGTCATTCATTTAACCAATGATAACTCAAGGATTTAAAAAAAAAGTGAAAACCTTCATTCTTTGATAGAGGAGACTTAATTTTCCAAACAATAAGCCCTAATAAAAATAGCATGAAGCCAATTAAATATAACCTCCATAAGCCTTTATAACTTTTATTAAGGAGTCAGTTAATGCTTCAAGAAAACCTTGTTAATCTGACACAGGGGCCCAAATGCTGGTCTTGCATCCATGTGCCTTTGACATTAATGATTAATTTATAGAGAAACTGAACTTATTTTCTCTCTCTCAAGATCAGCCTTTACAATCTCATATGCCTACCTCTTCCTTGATAGTCCCTGGGCCTTGAGGAGTTGAATAGCTTTAATTTCCAGCCCTGTGCTTCAGGAATGCAGTTTACTTTGATCAGCATCTTCTACAAGGCCTGAAGATGGGGCTTCAGTTGCTGTCAGTGTTTAATATTTAGCAGGACTAGATGTCCTTCTTAGACCCAGGAGCCAAAGCCCTGTAACTCAATGTTGCAAGTATTTTAAAAGTGCATATAGACAAATACATGAATGTAATAACCTTAATTAAAAATTTTTTTAATCTGTTTTTTTCCTAGGCAAACCAAAACTTAATAATAATGCGACAACTTGATCATATATATATTTTTTTGAAACATTCTTGCTCTGTCACCCAGGCTGAAGTGCAGTGGCAAAATCTTGGTTCACTGCAACCTCTGCCTCCCGGGTTCAAGTGATTCTCCTGCCTCAGCCTCCCTAGTAGCTGGGATTACAGACGCCTGCCACCTGCCCATCTCATTTTTGAGTTTTTAGTAGAGATGGGGTTTCACCATGTTGGCCAGGCTGGTTTTGAACTCCTGACCTCAGGTGATCCCCCCACCTCGGCCTCCCAAAGTGCTGGGATTACAAGTTGAAGCCACTGTGCCTGGCAAAAGTTTTTGGCTTTATTTTTATTTTATTTTTTGAGATGGAGTCTTGCTCTGTCACCCAGGCTGGAGCACAGTGGCATGATCTCGGCTCACTGCAACCTCTGTCTCCTGGGTTCAAGTGATTCTCCTGCCTCAGCCTCCTGAGTAGCTGAGATTACAGGCACCCGCCACCATGCCCAGCTGATTTTTGTATTTTTAGTAGAGATGGGGTTTGACCATCTTGGCCAGGCTGGTCTTGAACTCCTGACCTCATGATCCACCTGCCTTGGCCTCCCAAAGTGCTGGAATTACAGGTGTGAGCCACCGGGCCGGGCCAAGTTTTTGGCTTTAAATAAATCCTCTTATTGTAACTTACACAGACTGTTCATGAAATGCTTGGACTTTCTGGTTTGTCCTCAACATGCTTCCTTCTTAAACAACCAGTCATATTACTCTAGGACTAAATTTACCATACAAGATTCTTTCTCATATGAAATTATTTCTCTTTAAACTTTCTTACCCAAAAATAAAACAAAAAACTTCCTTGTTTTTATAACTTCTTTTACATTTCTTTTATTTCCTGGTTCCTTTTACCTTGTTTTATGCAAGACTTCTAAATAAGCTTGGAATCAGACAAAAATTGTTCACCTTTTTTTTTTTTTAGAGACAGAGTCTCACTCTGTTACCCAGGCTGGAGTGCAGTGGCGCAATCTTGCCTGGCCTGTTCACCTTTTGTTAAAGGACAGTTTTTGTTTTGTTTTGTTTTGTTTTGTCTTGAAAGAATGTTTTCTGGCTGGGCTAGGTGGCTCATGCTTGTAATCTCAGCACTTCGGGAGGCTGAGGTGGGCGGATCACCTGAGGTCAGGAATTCGAGACCAGCCTGGCCAACATGGCGAAATCCCATCTCTACCAAAAATACAAAAATTAGCCAGGTGTGGTGGTATGTACCTGTAGTGTAGTCCCAGCTACCTGGGAGGCTGAGGCAGGAGAATCGCTTGAACCTTGGAGGCAGAAGTTGCAGTGAGTCGAGAACATGCCACTGCATTCCAGCCTGGGAGACAAAGTAAGACTCTATCTCAAAAAACAAAACAAAACAAAACAAAACAAAACAAAACCAAGAAACTTGCCTTCTACATCCCCTCATTGTCTTAACTGCAAACATTTCTGTGGACTTCAACTCTTTAGACAGAATTTAACCCTTTCAGCCAGTTGCCAATCAGAAATCTTTAAATCCACCTATGACTGGCAAGGTGCCCCTTGTGAGATGTCCTGACTTTCTAGGCAGAATCAATGTACATCTTGTGTGTATTAATTTATGTCTCTGATTGTAACTTCTGTACCCCTAAAATGTATAAAATCAAGCTGTAACCCAACCACCTTGGGCACATGTTCTCAGGACCTCCTGAGAATGTCATGGGTCATGACCCTCACATTGGCTCAGAATAATAAATCTCTTCAAATATTTTAGAGTTCAGCTTCTTTTTCATCAACACAAGCATCATCAGTGTGAAATCTAACATTTGTTTTAGGAGCTAGACTTAGATTGCAGATCTAAAGTAACAATTGGCATGTCCTTGTTTTATAGGAGGATATGCATCTTGAAAGGGTTCAAAGCCTGCACAGAACAATTTGTGAAGGCAGTCATCTAAGGATGCCTGAGGCCTTTTTCCTTTTCCTGGGGATCTGGGCTCTGGCTAATGTATAATGCTTTGACACAAGGCTGTGAAGTAACAGAAATTCATTTGAGGCCGGGCGTGGTGGCTCATGCCTGTAATCCCAGCACTTTGGAAGGCCAAGGCGGGCAGATCATGAGGTCAGGAGATCGAGACCATCCTGGCCAACATGGTGAAACCGAATCTCTACTAAAAATACAAAAATTAGCTGGACGTGGTGGCACGTGCCTGTAATCCCAGCTACTCGGGAGGCTGAGGCAGGAGAATCGTTTGAACCCGGGAGGCAGAGGTTGCGGTGAGCCGAGATCGCACCATTGCACTCTAGCCTGGGTAACAAAGAGCAAGATTCTGTTTCAAAAAAATAAATAAATAAAATAGAATTCCAGGAGCTGGCCTTAGGAGATTCAAAATATCAAACCAACATTCTGTATGGAGTGTCCCTCCTCAGGAAAGAATAGACTGGCTGCCATTGGCCAGACCACCTGGTAGTCCATTATTCAAGATGACCCTCACAACCAGATGCTGACCTACACACCCTACCCCCTCATGCGCTTTGCCCAGCCCAGCCTACCTGCCCAACTCAAGGTCAATTCCAGCGCTTTGCCTAAGAAAAAAATCCCCCGCAGGCTTTCTTCGGAGTCAGTGAGGGAACTCTTTCACTTGCGTTGTGTCCCTTATGCCCAGGCCTAAGCTCCAATGAAGCCTTGTCTGGGCAAACTCTTTTAGCCTCATGTCAGTTTCTATAGCAGAGTCTAAGAACTTGTGGTTGGTGGGCCAGGTGCGGTGGCTCACGCCTATAATCCCAGCACTTTGGGAGGCTGAGGCAGGCAGATCACTTGACGTCAGGAGTTTGAGACCAGCCTGGTTAACAGGGTGAAACCCCTCTACTAAAAATACAAAAAAAAATTAGCCAGGTGTGGTGGTGGGCACCTGTAGTCCCAGCTACTTTGGAGACTGAGGCAGGAGAATCGCTTGAACCCAGGAGGCGGAGGTTACAGTGAGCCGAGATCATGTCACTGTACTCCAGACTGGGCGACAGAGCAAGACTCCATCTCAAAAAAAAAACAACAGAAAAAGGAACTTGTTCCCACTTTGCTTCTGGGCTCAGAAGTCTAAGAGACACAATACAAGCACAGGCTTGAAACGTAGTTGCATACTGGGGCTCGTTCTTTCCTTCTCTGCCACTGTCGTGTGAGTAGATCCAGGCTAGTCTGCAGGAGGCGAATCCTGTGAACCAGAACTGAGTAACCTGTCACTCCAGCTGAGGTCACTGCAGGCTCGCCAATCACCAATGGATCCCCAAGGCCATCACAGCTACCTAGCGGATCTGCAGCTGACCACACACACGAGCGAGCCCTCTGAAATCACCCACTCAGCTGGTCAGCTGAACCCCAAGATAGAGAGCCAGGCAGCTATTTATTGCTGTGTGCCCCTGAACTTTGGTGGTGGTCAGTTACACAATAGAAACAGAAATAGAAGCTGGGCATGGTGGCTCATGCCTGTAATCCCAGCACTTTGGGAGGCCGAGGCGGATCACCTGAGGTCAGGAGTTCGAGACCAGCCTGACCAACATGGAGAAAGCCCGTCTCTACTAAAAATACAAAATTAGCCAGGCGTGGTGGCACATGCCTGTAATCCCAGCTATTCAGGAGGCTGAGGTAGGAGAATCACTTGAACCCAGGAGGCGGAGGTTGCGGTGAGCCAAGATTGCGCCATTGCACTCCAAGCTGGGGCACCAAGAGTGAAAATCTGTCTCAAAAAAGAAAAGAAAAGAGAAAACTGATTGATACTATAAACATAGGAATTTTAAGAATTTATTTTGCCAAAACTGGCTAAGGAATATTTTTATTCTTCTGAGGGCAGTTAAGGCTTCTGATAAGGAGAGTCTGAACAGAGCACAGAAATCTGAAACTCCAAGAGTGGGGGATGCAGCATCAGATTCCATCTTGAATTTCTCCTGAAATACTTTGTATTCATAATGGAACTCAATGAAAATCTGTATTTCATCTGTGGCTCAATCTTCCCTCTGGGTCAAGTAGATGCTAAGTTAGATCTTGGCACGCCTCTTAACCATGAGACAGAGAGGCTCCACCATTTCTGGAACAAAAGTTGAATTTATTCTCTCTTTATAAAATGTTTTAAAAAGTGCCTTGGGAATAAAAATCTAAATGTCTGCGGTGGGATCAGTCAGGAGCACGAAACTATCACTCTTCGCATCCTTTGGTCACTTGTGTGTAGTGCAAGGGAAGTGGGGGCTGGGAGGTCCTTCTGTCCCAGGCTAAACGAAGAGCTTCACAAGGGTAACAGCCACAGAACCCTTGGCAAGAAAGAAGGGTCAGGGAGAATGAATGGTACAGAGAGGAAGGGAAGGAAAGGGGGTAGGACAGAGGGAGGAGGCAAGGAAGGGATGTTGTACTGGAGACTGATGGGGAGCACTCTAATTTGCAAGAGGGAGGATCTCCTTCTTGAATGGTGAACACAACTGGTCTGAACCCTCCTTGGGAAGTCCAGCTGTTGACCCATGCACAGGGCAAACTCTCCCTGCAGAGCAGCAAATGTGGCTTCTATCAGGAAGGAAAAGCATCCCTCAGTGTGACAAGAGGTCACCTTCGAACTTGCATGAACTCCTTGCGCAGCCACAGAGAGTCCTGGTAGAAGCGAGGGTCACCTAGTCTCACGGCTGTCCGTTTATAGAAGTAGCAGTACAACACTGCTGCTGCGGGAGGAAGCAGAAGAGAAGCCTCAGGGGTGCTGCTGAGTGTCACTTCCGGGTAAGACAGAACCTAACGAGGCTGAGCAGCCCTGCCTCCTGATTTCCCATGGTCTCCCAGCAAGGGCAGAGGCAGAAATCCCTCCTGTTCCTGCTGTGGCTGTCGCAACCATTGCAGGCCAACTGGGACAGGGCTGGGAAGCCAGAATCAAGGCCCTCACTGAAAGAGACACACATGGGACCCAAGAGAGGCCTGACCCTGCTCTGGCCCTTACCTAGTCTCTGGAATACAAACAGCGTTTGAAGTCCATCTGTCCATATGAAGCTGTTGGAGTTTTTCCAGCGTAAGTTCTAAAGGAGATATGAGGAGACACAGAAAGGTTAATAGCCACATGAGGCCCCAATATCTCCAACTTGGTTAGCTGCAGAGATGCCAGTTGGTTTAAAATCGTGCTAACCTCTCCCTCCTTTCTACAACCCCAACAAGTGTTTCTCGAAGGAGCCTCAAGCTCCCTTTTTTGCTGCAAAGGGAGTATCCTTTTAACTTTGAGGGAGGAAGTATGAACTAAGTTATTTATCCTCTTTCATTCCATAACCTTTGCCAAGGAGAAATGATATACTCATTATCTCAGGAGTTCAGCTGGTCACTGTCTTGCCTGGAAAATTGCTGGCTCAGCTCCTGTCAGATAAAGCCTTTGGTGGACTCAGGGTTTAATGAGATTAACGGCTTTGTAGTACAAAGCCAGGACCTATTTTGGCTCCAAGCATAGAATCCTCTTGAGGAAGCACCCAGAGACTCTGGTGTTGCTCTGCTTGTTTCTGGGGAGCCCTACTTCTCTCTGTAGAAGCACAAGTGCAACCTAACAGGGGGTTTAGGTGCGAAGGTGGCTTTCATAATGAAGTGACTAGAGAACCCTGAGGTTTTAATGGGTTCAACTGAAATGAGTACATGAGAAACATATGAGATACCCACAGAGCTGGACAAATCTGTGAAGCAGAAGAAATCTGAAACCATGGACACTGGACTGATCTGAGGCCTATGTTAGAACCAAGGGAGGCATCTTGGAGGTCGGTTCGCCTCGTTAAAGTGATGGGAACTCGGCAGGGGGCAGGGAGCACTCAAGGGCGAGCAGCAATCCTGCTTGGCTACTTCCCAGAAACATCCACTGCCTGCAGAATTAGCCACCGGGCACTGATGCCTAAGAATAACCTGTATCAACATCCACCTGCCCATATAGCTCATGATGAAACACATTCAACTATGTGTTTTAGCCCTGGTAGGCCTGTTTGGGGCAAAGGTGAACTGAATGTTCTGGAAGAGTCCCGTGACTCTTAGACAAGGCTGTTTTTCAACACATAAGGTGGGTCAAGAGTACCTTATGAAACTCTCACATGCCAAGAGCTCCAGCCCAGACCACTTTCATTTCACCTGTTTCCTATGAAGGATTGTGTCAGATGTCAAAGAATGAAGCTAGGTTCCCAGAGAAAAGATATCCCTACCCCTTTAGGGATTCGAGAATTCAGAGTTCAGGCCTGGCACAGTGGCTCACGCCTGTAAATCTAGCACTTTGGGAGGCAGACGCAGGAGAATCGCTTGAGCTCAGGAGTTCAAGATCAGCCTGAGTAACGTAGTAAGACCCCATCTCTTTTAAAATACAAATTAACAAAAGAATTCAGACTTCTGCTCTTACCATGACCCAGACATGAAGGGAGATGCTGAGGGCAAAGTACACAGCTGTCAGGATGATGGTCCCTTTGAACTTATGGAACAGGAGGTTGACCAGGCCAGCCTGGAAGACGAAGGTGTTGAAGAACATGAGGAAAATGATGATGATGTTGAAGAGGACTGCAATATCCTGGATGCTGCAGACATAAAAAAAAAGTACAACCACAAACAAAAAAATAAAATAAAATAAAAAAAAAAGAAAAAAAAAAAAGTACAACCCATGGAGGCCTGTGTGAGGACCCAAGAGCACGCCCTATGTCCTGAGGGGCACCGCGAGGCCTGTCCTTTCCTGTGCGATAGGCATCTGGTAACTTAAACCCTTGCACAGATAACGAATGACATGAAGCTAAAATTACCTGAAATTACGCACTGGCTCCATCAGTTAGGTTGCAGTCCACAGACAAGGCTTTCCTGCTCTGACACTCTTTTTATTTTTAAAAATTTCTTCCATACCTATTCCTGTAGAAGATTCTCTAGCTCTTTTTTTTGAGCCAGGGTCTCATTCTGTTGTCCAGGCTGGAGTACAGTGGCATGATCACAGTTCACTGCAGCCTCGACTTCCTGGGCTCAAGTAATTCTCCCGCCTCACCCTCCTGAGTAGCTAGGACTATAGTCAGCTAATCAAAAAAAATTTTTAGCTCATACCTGTAATCCCAGCACTTTGGGAAGCCGAGGTGGGCGATCACTTGAGGTCTGGAGTTCGAGACCTGCCTGGCCAATATGGCAAAACCCAGTCTCTACTAAGAATACAAAAATTAGCCAGGTATGGTAGCGCATACCTGTATTCCCAGCTACTAGGGAGGCTGAGGCAGGAGAATTGCTTGAACCCAGGGAGCGGAGGTTGCAGTGAGCCGAGATTGTGCCACTACACTCCAGTCTGGCAACAGAGCTAGACTCTGTCTCAAAAAAAAAAAAAAATTTCTTTTTTAGTAGAAATAAGGTCTTACCATGTTGCCCAGGCTATCTGACGCTCTTAACATATTAATAATAAACCTAGTAGGCACTTTTGAAAAGCTGGTTCCGCTGGGCGCACTGGCTCACAGCAGTAATCCCAGCACTTTGGGAGGTTGAGGCAGGAGGATCACAAGGTCAGGAGTTCAAGATCAGCCTGGCCAATATGCTGAAACCCCGTCTCTACTAAAAATACAAAAATTAGCCGGGCATGGTGGCGGGTGCCTGTAATCCCAGCTACTCGGGAGGCTGAGGCAGGACAATCACTTGAACCCGGGAGGCAGAGGTAGCAGTGAGCTGAGATCGCGCCACTGCACTCCAGCCCTGGGCAACAGAGCAAGACTCTGTCTCAAAAAAAAATAAATAAATAAAAGAAAGAAAAGCTGGTTTCCTCTCTGTCTAAAAAATGCCAGCCCTGTCTGTCACATAACCTGGTCCTGTCAGACAATGTCATCTAGCAAGATAAGAATGTAATTCCTTGATCTTTGCATGGCTAGTACCTTTGTGCCATTCAAGTCGCAGTTGAAATGTCCCCTGTTCTGAAAGACATTCCTTTAACCCCCACTACCAAAAGTAACCCTCCCCTCCTTACCCCAATGACTCCATATCGACTGTATGACATCACTATCCAAAATGATCTTATTTCTCTGTGTATTCATTGCCTTTCTCCACTAGGATGGAAACCCCACAAGAGCAGGAACTTGTCAGGTTTACCATTGCATCTGGAATACTGTGTGGTAGGCCAATGAATATTTGTAGAATGAAGGAAGATCATGTCCAAGACTACGGTTTTCAGCTTAGAGATTGCCTCATGGAGGCTATAAATTGTGGAGAATTAATGCTAACAGTTTCCCATCCTACGAGATTTACATATATAGTATTAATATGGTTGTCCTGCCATTTTGCAATCCTCTTTCGTGGCAGACAATATTTCTGCTCACAAATGGAGAAAATGACAGGGTCAGCAGTCGGACTCTAATTTCCTATGTAAACTGCTCTCCTTATCCCCAACCCTTGTTAGAAAGTATATAAAGGTTGGGTGTAATGGCTCACACCTGTAATCCCAGCACTCTGGGAGGCCGAGGTGGGCAGATCACTTGAGCCCAGGAGTTCAAGACCAGCCTGGGTAAGATGGCAAAACCACTATAAAAAATTAGCTAGGAATGGTGGTGCAAGCTTATGGCCCCAGCTACTAGAGAGCTGAAGTGAGAGAATCACCTGAGGCCAGGAAGCTGTGGCCACAATGACTCACGATCGCGCCACTGCACTCCAGCCTAGGCAACAGAGCATACCGTCTCAAAAAAAAAAAAAAAAGTATATGTAAACAGGACCTGTGAACCTATCTATGTACCATGGGGGAACCCAGGACAATGTTAAGTTTTATCTTCCCTGATATAGTTCTACTAATAACTGGTTTTTTTTTTTTTTTTTTTTTTTTTGAGATAGGGTCTTTCTCTGTCACCTGGTTGGAGTACGGTGTCATGATCATGGCTCACTGTAGCCTTGAACTCCTGAGCTTAAGCAATCCTTCCACCTCAGCATCCTCAATCACTGAGATTACAGGTGTGTGGCACCCTGCTTAGCTAATTAAAAAAAATTTTATTAGGTAGAGACAGGGTCTTGCTATGTTGCCCAGGCAGGTCCCCAAACTCCTGGCCTCAAAAGATTCTCCTGCCTTGGTCTCCCAAAGTTCTGGGATTAAGAGCGTGAGCCACCACACCCAGCCTATCAATAACTTTAAGACACTAAATCACCACTGTCAGGGCCTTTGAATTGCTTGGGTTCAGCTTTCCAGAATGCCTTACTGCACTCACATGAAGAGTACGAGCTGGACGACAGGAGCCTTTCGGAGCAGTTCTGAGAAGGAATTGACAAAGAGGTCATAGGACAGCAGCAGGAACTGCAGAGAGAGCACCAGGCTGTAGTTACTGGTCTGGAGCATCTTCCTTCTGTTTTCTTGGGCCCCCAAGGGCACATCCCACAGTTCCCCAGAAAACGGCTCCTGGTTCTCTCACCACCGAGAGGCTTCTAGTTCCTTTGACTCAGAGTTGTTTCCTTTGCTTTAAGGCAAGGACCTGTTGGGGCAAAAAGATAAGCAAGGTTAGAAATGTATTAAGACTGGGCCGGGCACAGTGGCTCACACCTGTAATCCCAGCACTTTGGGAGGCCGAGGCAGGTGGATCAGCTGAGGTCAGGAGTTTGAGACCAGCCTGGCCAACATAGGGAAACCCCGTCTCTACTAAAAATACAAAAATTAGCTGGGTGTGGTGGCTCATGCCTGTAGTCCCACCTACTCGGGAGGCTGAGGCAAGAGAATCACTTGAACCCAGGAGGTGGAGGTTGCAGTGAGCCAAGATCGTGCCACTGCACTCCAGCTTGGGCAACAGAGTGAGACTTCGTCTCAAAAACAAAACAAAACAAAAGAAAAAAAGAAATGTACTAATACCACAAACACTTACTAAGGACCTACTGTGTGCCAGGCACCATTCCAGTTGCATGGGATACTTTAGTGAACAAAACCAGCAACCCAAAAAACCCCAAGAAGTCATTTCTTCTAGGACCTTCAGCAACCTTTCTTCATGCCTGGAACCTTCTAAATGCAGAGCTGTCTGTCACCAAAGGAATCTAGCAGTATTACTGAGAAGAACGACTGCCTGGTCACGTAGCAGCAGTGGTAATGAAAATGGCAGCAAACCCTTATACATTGGTTACAATGTGCCAGGGAGTGTTCTACAAGCACCAACATTATTTAAACCTCACGAGGTAGATGATATAATATATTATTACCTTCCTCATTTTACAGATGAGAAAATTGAGGCCAAGAGAAGTAAAATAATTTGTCCAAGGTCGCATCGTTAGTAAGTGGCAGAGCTGGTATTCAGATCCAGGCAGCCTGGGTCCAGAGTCTGTGCTCTTAACTACTGGACTAAACCGTCTCTTTCTTAACTGATAGACTGATATTTAGGCAGGAAAATGCTGGCACAAAAGTGTGAAGTGTTGTAGGCAAAAAGCAGAGGAAACAGGGCTCTCCTGGAAAGCTTTATGTTTAAGGTGGCAACACAGTGGCAGCTGTCTTTCTTTTCATCTATTCCAAGACCCACAAGTTGCTCAGGTGGTGTCCTATGACCCTACTGCTGTGCCAAATCTATAAAGAAATTTCAAAATGCTTTGAACTGTTAGTGATTAAATTAGCATCTGTAAAATGCTTCATAATTTATAAGCTCTTTTCATATTTCTAATCTAACTTAATCCTACAACCATCTTGAGAAGTAGCCTTTATAATGCATATAATCCCCATTCTACACAGAGGCTCTGGAAGGTTAAGGCACCTCCTCCACCTCAGCTGGTGAAGTCCCACCTACTGGATGTATGTACCTGGTTTCCACATTCATTAAATTATATGTGTGTGTGTGTGTGTGTGTGTGTGTGTGTGTGTGTGTGTGTATGTATTTATTTTCAAGACACGAGTCTCGCTCTGTCGCCCAGGCTGGAGTACAGTTGTGCGATCTCGGCTCACTGCAACCTCCGCCTCCCGATTTCATGTGATTCTCCTGCCTCAGCCTCCCGAGTAGCTGGGACTACAGGCACGTGCCACCACGCCCGGCTAATTTTTTGTATTTTTAGCAAAGATGGGGTTTCACTGTGTTAGCCAGGATGGTCTTGATCTCCTGACCTCATGATCCGCCCACCTCGGCCTCCCAAAGTGCTGGAATTACAGGTGTGAGTCACCGCGCCCGGCCACATTAAATATTGACAGCTACTACCTAGGTACCCACACCACGATAATCTTGTCAACCAAGATCATTTCCTGGGCAGGGCGCGGTGGCTCATACCTGTACTCTCAGCACTTTGGGAGGCCGAGGCAGGTGGATCACCTGAGGTCAGGAGTTCAAGACCAGCCTGGCCAACATGGTGAAACCCCCTCTTTAAAAAAAAAAAATCATTTCCTTTAATCCTCCCTACAAGCGCAAGGTGGGAATTATTCCCATTCTACAGGAAAGGACACAGGAGTCAAAATTCAAGGCATTCCTCCAGCAGAACCGGGCTTCATAACTAAGCGTGACGCCAAACTCGTGCTCTTAACTCAAAACAGCTCTCACTACTCACTGGGGCTGTTTTGAAGATCCGTTATGCAGAAACGCCCAAGGCTCTCTCTACATACGACGATCCTCTCCAGTTTAGGGCAGTGGGGGATTCGCAAGCTCATGAAGCTCTTTAATTTGTCTACCGCTACCTGCCGCCTTCCCTTTGTACCCAGAGCAGTATTCCTCACGCCTCCCAATCCACTTAAAAACGGGGCTTCCTTAGCAAACAACAACAACAAAGCATAAAACCCAAGCCCGAAACAACAGCACCAAAAATTCTGACTTCTGGTCACTTAACCCACTCTTCCCCCAACCACTCTCACCTCCAAACCCCAACGTCGGTTGTCATGGGGACACCGTCCCGGTTTCCGGAAGCCGGCTTTAAATTCCGGAAGTAGATGGCGGACGCGGGCCCCGTCTTTCTCTCTCCGCTCTATGGCCAGCCCGGCCGCCATGTTGGAGCTTTTGCTGTCCTGGGCCCGGCCTGCTCCGGGCCGTCACAGCGTAGCCACTAGCTGACTTAGGGCTCCCGCCCACGCTGCGCGCGGCCTTCCTGAGGTCAGGATCGTGGTGGGAGGCTTCGAGTTCACCTGAACATTTCCGCCTCCTCAGGATGGGGGATGAGGGGGCGGGGCTGATGCATCGCAGCAGTCCTGGACCCTGACTTTGGATTTGGAGAAGAAACGCCCAGGAGGAACGGGAGTTAGAGTGCCAGCACCTTGGCGTGTTGGGAGAGGGCCACCCCGGGTTCCTGACTTCACTTCCCAGGAGGCCTCGCGCGCGACCGGAAATGCTGCGAGCCTATAAGAAGGCGAGGCTACGCCCGCCCCTCCGCTTTAGAGTGGCATTGCCAGCCAGTTGTTCGGGGCAGGTGTCTTCTGCATCTCCTAGGAGCCTCGGGAGCGGCGGCTCCGGCGCCTGGTGGCGAGAGGCGGGTTCCGGAGATCCCGGCCCCACTTCGTCCCTCTGTGGTTAGGGGTGAGAAAGAGCCCGGGCTGTGAGTTAAGAGACCTGGGGTTCGAATGCTGGCTCCGCTGCTATCTCGCTTCGCACTGTCGCGACCCCCTTGCTCGGCCTCAATTTTCTCTTTTAGGAAGTGGGCACCTTTCTCCGCGCTCTTCTTCCAAGGTGATGGTTATAAAGGCACGAAAGCTCTTCAGAGGGCGCAGAAAGACGGAGCTCCTCACCCCAATTTTCACCCATTGTTAGCTGGGAGGAGCACCCAGCAGAGGGGTCAGGGATCACCCCTGGAGTGCCTGGAACGGTTCTTTGGACACCTGAGGCGGACCTGAGCACAGGCTGAAGTCTGGGTCTGTAATTATTCCGGTGCTAAGGGCGACCTTGTTTACCTACCTCCTTGGCTGGAATATTGAACCCCTCACTCCTGAGTTCCGACTTTAACAGAAGCTACCTTTGAGGATAAGGAATTCTCAGAGCTGAGAGGGAGTGGACCCGAATTCCTGTACCAGCTCTCCCACTTACCTCGGCCATTTTCTTGTTTTGGGCCCCAGTGTCACAGTGGTTTTGATTTGTAAGATGAGAGTTTAGGACTTGTATTCCAAATCTGGTCCTGAAGATTCTTAAAGTCCCCCCAGTCCATCGGGGAGGGAGAGCAACAAGGATTTTCTGCCCTTTCATTTATTTGTAGTTCTAAATTATAAAAGTAACGCTGTAGAACCTTTTTCTAAGACTAAGAGGATGGGAACTAGCATTTCTTACCCCTGTACCTGACCTGTTTTAGCTCAGCCGGAGAATCCTTTTTGTCAAGGAATTAATATTTTGTGATGTGAAAATTATCTGAAACTCAGGCTTCAGTGTCCATAAATAAATATTACTGGAAGACAGCCGTGCTCAATTGTTAAGATATGTATGTGGCTGCTCTTTCACAGGCAGGATTGATGACATAGTTGTGACAGAGACCATGTGCTCCACAAAGCCTAGAATACTGACTGCCTGGACCTTTACAGAAGAGCTTGCCGACTCCTGCCTTAGAACAAAGCCTCCTGGGGCTCTGCAAAGTGAGGGCACAACAGGAGGCCAAAGCATGGTGAGCACACCCTGGGATCACAGCCCAAACTGACCTGTTAGAACAAATGAGAGTTTTCAAGCATTTGCGTTGCAGTTTTCACTGCTTTTTGTTTGTTTGTTTTTGAGACAGACTCTAGCTCTGTCACGCAGGCTAGAGTGCGGTGGTTCGATCTCGGCTCACTTCAGCCTTCTCCTAGGCTAAAGCCATCCTCCCACCTCAGCCTCCTGAGTAGCTGAGACTACAGGTGTACACCACCACACCTAGCTAATTTTTTTTTTTTTTTTTTTTTTTTGTAGAGATGAGGGCTCACTGTTGCCCAGGCTGGCCTGGAACTCCTGGGTATTTATGTATTTATTTATTTTTAGAGTCTATCTCTGTCGCCCAGGCTGCAGTACAGTGGCGCGATCTTGGCTCATTACAACCTCTGCCTCCTGGGTTCAAGCAATTCTCATGCCTCAGCCTCCGGAGTAGCTGGGACTGCAGGTGCATGCCACCATGCCCGGCTAATTTTTGTATTTTTAGTAGAGACAGGGTTTCACAATGTTGGTCAGGCTGGTCTCGAACTCCTGACTTGAGGTAATCCACCTGCCAAGTTCTCCCAAATTTAAAGGACTATAGGTGTGAGCCACCGTACCCTGCCTGGAACTCCTGAGTTTAAGTAATCATCCTGCTTTAGCTTCCCCCAAAAGTGCTGGGTTTACAGGCGTGGATCACTGTGCTGGCCCTTCACTTCTTCCTTTTCTCCTGCTTTGCTCTATTTCAGGAAGTAGGAGGGCTTATCTGTGTATTGTGAGCAGAGCAATATAACTTTCCAGCTCTGTCAGGGAAGTGTGCTCAGGGTCTATTCATAAAGCCTATCACAGAGCAGAAAACCAGGACCTCTCCTACGATGTGGCTACAGATCCTTTTGGACTGCATTTACTTTTTCCTTTTGCAAAGAGAAAAAAAAAAAGTTGTGGAAGTAGATACCGTCAAGTGAGTGGGACTGATGATCAAGATCTCTTATATTTCAGTGAGGAATGGAGAGTGTTTTAGGTGAACATCTGGTGACCCGAAACATCCTCTGCCCTTAGAGGAATTGAGGGGGCGGTTCTGAGGCTGGGTAGCAAATCTCTGAGTTACGCAGTTGAGTCACAAAGCTTCTAGAAAGCTGGTGGCATGATTTTCTCCTGCCAGCTTCAAGGAAACTTTTCCCCCCCAGCCCTTGGACCTTCCTTTCTTTTTTTTCTTTTTCTTTTTCATTTTCTTCTTCTTTTTTTTTTTTTTTTTTTTTTTTTTTTTGAGACAGAATGTTGCTCTCTCGCCCAGGCTGGAGTGGAATGGCACGATCTTGGCTCACTGTAGCCTCTGCCTCCTGGGTTCAAGGAGCAATTCTCCTGCCTCAGCCTCCCTAGTAGTTGGGATTACAGACACACGCCACCACACCCAGCTAACTTTTGTTTTTGTTTTTGTTTTTTTTTGAGACAGAGTTTCACTCTGTCCCAGGCTAGAGTACAATGGCTCGATCTCAGCTCACTGTAACCTCCGCCTCCCGGGTTCAAGCGATTCTCCTGCCTCAGCCTCCTGAGTAGCTGGGACTACAGGCATGTGCCACCACGCCCAGCTAATTTTTGTATTTTTAGTAGAGGCGGGGTTTCACCATGTTGGTTAGGCTGGTCTCAAACTCCTGACCTCGTGATCCACCCTCCTCGGCCTCCCAAAGTGCTGGGATTATACGCGTGAGCCACCATGCCCAGCCATTTCTGTATTTTTAGTAGAGACGGGGTTTCACTACTAAAAATTGCTTACTCAGTTTTTCATGTTGGCCAGGCTGGTCTCAAACTCCTGACCTCAGGTGATCCACCCGCCATGGCCTCCCAAAGTGGTGGGATTACAGGCGTGAGCCACCATGCCCGGCCATTTTGTATTTTTAGTAGAGATGGGGGTTTCACCATGTTGGCCAGGCTGGTCTTGAACTCCTGACCTCAGGTGATTAAGTGATCCACCCGCCATGGCCTCCCAACATGCTGGTATTGCAGGTGTGAGCAATCCTGACCTCGCCAGACCTTCCTTTCTCAGAGATTACTGCCAATTTGGGTCACTTTGTGAAAGTCTAGCATCTTTTCCTGATTAGGTGGACCCCTAGCATGGGGGAGAGCTGGCATGGCATGGCATGGCTGAGGGCCACTGAGAGGCATGAGCCGCAGGTTTT
This sequence comes from Ateles fusciceps, assembly GCA_036589455.1. Taxonomy (NCBI): domain Eukaryota; kingdom Metazoa; phylum Chordata; class Mammalia; order Primates; family Atelidae; genus Ateles; species Ateles fusciceps. Next base: position 22,391,037 of record JAZHEH010000681.1, on the reverse strand, counting down.
TGTCAGTAGTTAGAATGAAGTGCTGTGATGGTAATGACTAAAAATTCTTTTTTCTGAGACGGAGTTTCGCTCTCATTGTCCAGGCTGGAGTGCAATGGCACAATCTCAGCTCATTGCAACCTCTGCTTCCCCCTGTTCAAGTGATTCTTCTGTCTCAGCCTCCCGAGTAGCTGGGATTACAGGCATGTACCACCACACCTGGCTAATTTTGTACAGATGGGGTTTCACCATGTTGATCAGGCTAGTCTCCATCTCCTGACCTTAGGTGATCCACCTGTCTCAGCCTCCCAAAGTGCAGGATTATAGGCATGAGCCACTGTGCCCAGCCAAGAATTCTAATACTTGACTTCTATAATGTGCTACATACATTTACTCACTTGCTCTAACAACCTGTGGTCAAGGAAGAAGCGTGGGCCTTGAGGCTAAACATAGAAAGGTTTGAAACTCCCTACCCACTCACTGGGTCCTAATGTTGATTACTTAATCTCTATGAGCCTTAGTTTTCTCATGGAAAATATGCCTCCCAGAGTTAAGAGGAGTAAATGGGATCTCATGTCTTCAATATTTTTTTTTTTTGAGACAGAGTCTTGCTCTTGTTGTCCAGGCTGGATTGCAATGGCATGATCTCAGCTCACTGCAACCTCCACCTCCCAAGTTTAAGCAGTTCACCTGTCCCAGCCTACAGGTGCTGCCACCACACCTGGCTAATTTTTTTTTTTTTTTGTATTCGAGATGGGGTTTCATCATAATGGTCAGGCTGGTCTCGAACTCCTGACCTCAGGTGATCTCCCAAAGTGCTGGGATTACAGGCATGAGCCACCACACCTGGTGGTGTTCAATATTCTTACTGTTCAGTTATTCTTATTGCCATGCCTTTCTTGCAGGTGAGTCCTGCAAATGTTAAGTGATTTGCTCAAGGTGCCCATTTTGCAGGAACTGGAGCCCAGGCCAGTTCTCTGAGTCTGTCATTGGGGCTAAAAGTGAGCAGTCAAGGGTTTTACCTCCATGGGGGCTATTGGCTATTTTTTCTCTGTTAGCTGGTTCAGCATGAGGGGACTCAAAGCAGGAAGCCACATTGTTGCCTTCTTGGTGTGAGTCCATGGGACAGGGTGACTCCCTTGAACCCTGGGTCCAAGCTGCTTACATATTAGCTGAAAGCAGGGCCAGTCCTGCGGCTTTGCCCACTTACCTAGCATTTAAGAGCAACTACTCAGGGCTTTAAGTATTTGTCATTTCCGAAACCAGGGTTGGTTTCTGGATTTATCAAGGACTTGCGGAAATCTCAAAATAAACCTCTTGCTCTCTAGACCATGAGTTGTTGCTTCCTCTTTTCATCTCTGGACTTTCCCCAGAGGAAGAGAAAGCAGAAGTCTCAGGCCTGGAGACAGCTGAGAGGCATCACCTGGTTCGAGGTGTGGAGTGTGGGCAATGGAGTGAAGGCCTGGTTACCTGTCCAGTGAGGACTAGCCCCATAGAGCTCACTCTCTGGGGGAAGAACTTTTCTGTGGAAGTGGGAGCCCACAGGACTCCTTCCTGTCTACTGTAATGTGGGGGATTTCCTCCTTTCAGATTGTAATTTTTGCCTCCTCATGTTAGAACCAAGAGCCTGGGCATTTCGGTGATTTAGCCTGGACTTTGTTTCCTGTCCCTTTTTTCCTGTGGGGTGTGGGGTGGTAATTCTTTACCCTCTGATCCTGTGAGGGGGAGACTAATTGCAGGACTCTGGGCCTTGGCATCTGGGCTTCTCCAGGGCCAGCCATAGCCTTGAGCTTACTCCTCTGTCTGGGCACTGCCAGGTGCTAGGGTGTGGCCTCAGTTACTGCAACTGAAGATCAGGCCCACTCAGGCATTGAGGCCTCAAGGGGGCGGTGCCTAGGCTGACGCAGGGGAACTGAAGCAAAAAGATTCCATCCCACAGGCCAAGAGCGGAATCAGTGTCACCTCCTTTAGCCAGGGTACTGGGCGCACCTGAGCCAGTGGAGACTTGTGACTTCTCCTTCTAGGAGTGCATCATCAGAATGGTGTCAGGATGGTTCTACCTGTCCTGCCTGGTGCTGGGGTCCCTCGGCTCCATGTGCATCCTCTTCACTGTCTACTGGATGCAGTACTGGCGTGGCGGCTTTGCCTGGAATGGCAGCATCTACATGTTCAACTGGCACCCAGTGCTTATGGTAGCTGGCATGGTGGTATTCTACGGAGGTGGTGAGTAAGAGGTCAGCAAGGGAGGCGGGATAGGGCTCAGGCTGGGCCAACCTGCGCTTTCCCTCTCCAAGGCTGGCCTTTGTCAATATTAGGTTTGTGGCTATGGCAGTAGGGTGGGTTGGGCTGTCACTGGACCCAGCTGTCATTTGGGGGAGGAAGTGGTTAAGACTGGGGGCATCTCAGAAGGGTGGCTTCACAGATACTCTAGGGCAGGAGTTGGTAAACTTTCTGTAGAGGGTCAGATGATAAATATTTGAGTTTTGCAAGACATGTAATCTGTGTAGCAGCTACTCAGCTCTGCCACTGTATTGTGAGAACAGGCTTAAACAACACATAAACACATGAGTGTGGCTTATATGTTCCAATAAAGCTTTATTTGCAAACATAGGTAGGGAGCTAGATTTGGCCTTTGAGCTGTAGTTTTATAACTCCATCTCTAGAAAACAGGAGATTGAACCCTCTCATGGACTTGCTTGCTCTTCTGGGATCCATCTATTTTTTTTTTCTTTTTTTGAGATAGAGTTTCACTCTTGTTGCCCAGGCTGGAGTACAATGACACAATCTCAGCTCACTGCAAACCTCCACCTCCTGGGTTCAGGCCATTCTCCTGCCTCAGCCTCCTAAATAGCTGGGATTACAGTTGCCCGCCACTATGCCCAGCTAATTTTTGTATTTTTTAGTAGAGACGGGGTTTCACTATGTTGGTCAGGCTGGTCTGGAACGCCTTACCTCAGGTGATCTGCCCGACTCTGCCGCCTCCCAAAGTGCTGGGATTATAGGTGTGAGCCACCGCACCCAGGGTGGGATCCATTTTTGTAATCTTTCCCCCATGCTTTCCAGTCTGTGCCTTGGGGTCCAGGTGCGCCTCATTTTCCCCACTTGTGAAATGGCAATACCGATGCCACTGATGATAGCAGCTTACCATGTGCAGTTCACAGGTATCATCCCATTTCGTTCTTACAAGTTTATGAGGTGGGCTATACTGTTATATCCATTTTACAGATGAGGAAATTCAGAGTTAGAAAGGAGAGGCCAAACAACTAAGAGGCAGAGCCTGGATTTGGACCTACGTTGTCTGACCTTAGCGCCTGTGTTCTTCTTGACAGCCAGCCTCAGTTGTGACAATTCAGTTTGATGAAATAATGACTGTCACGATGCTTTTCAGCCTAGAAACTGCAAACAAGCTGAATTTATTATTGTAAAAATAGAATGACAGAAACCTGCTCCCCCCCCCATGTTTTTTGTTTTTTTTTTTTTTTTTTTTTTTTGAGACAGTTTCGCTCTTGTGATCCAAGCTGGAGTGCAATGGTGCGATCTCAGCTCACTGCAACCTCTGCCACCTGGGTTCAAGCACTTCTGCCTCAGCCTCCCGAGTAGCTGGGATTACAGGCGCGCGCCATCATACCCAGCTAATTTTTTCTATTTTTAGTAGAAATGGGGTTTCACCATGTTAGCCAGGCTGGTCTCCAATTCATGACCTCAGGTGATCCTCTCACCTTGGCCTCCCAAAGTGCTGGTATTACAGGCGTGAGCCACTGTGTCCGGCCACTTTTTTTTTTTCTTTATTTATTTTTAAAATTTTTTTTTATTAAAAAAAACATGGGGTTTCACCATGATGGCCAGGCTGGTCTTGAACTCCTGACCTCAGGTGATCCACCCACCTTGGCCTCCCAAAGTGCTAGGATTACAGGCGTGAGTCACTGCGCCCGGCCACTTTTTTTTTCTTTTTTAAGAGACAGGGTTTCCCCTGTTTCTCAGGCTACAGCGCAGTGCCATGACCAGAGCTTGCTGCAGCCTTGAACTCTTGGGCTCAAGTGATCCTCCCACCTCAGCCTCCTGAGTTGCTGAGAGTACAGGCATGTGCCACCATGCCTGGGTAATTTATTTTTTTATTTTTATTTTTTATAGAGACAGGATCTTGCTATGTTGCCCAGGCTGGTCCTGAAGTCCTCCTAAAGTGCTGGCATGAGCCACCATGCCCAGCCCTCCTTCCTTATTAATTTGAATCTATTTATGTATGTATTTCTCTCTGTGGCCCAGGCTGGATTGCAGTGGCATGATCATAACTCACTGTAACCTCAAACTCCTGGCCTCAAGCAGTCCTCCCACCTTGGCTTCCCAAAACGTGCTGGAATTACAGGCATGAGCCACCATGCCCAGCCCCTCCTCCCTACATGGCTATTATCCCACAAATGGTTGGAGGAGAGAAGACGCCAAGGAGTTGATACCAGTGCCCTAGCATTTCCTGTTCCCTTTCTGGGAAGCTGTGTAGGATCCTATCAGGGTTATTCCCTGATGTCTGGATGGGCACGAGGGGGAGAGGCTGAGCCCTGGGACCACTCTCTCCTGCAGCATCGCTGGTGTACCGTCTGCCCCAGTCGTGGGTGGGGCCCAAGCTGCCCTGGAAACTCCTCCATGCAGCACTGCACCTGATGGCCTTCGTCCTCACTGTTGTGGGGCTGGTTGCTGTCTTTACGTTTCACAACCATGGAAGGATTGCCAATCTCTACACCCTGCACAGCTGGCTGGGCATCACCGCTGTCTTCCTCTTCGCCTGCCAGGTGGGTTCTCTCTCCCCCTCTGCCTCAGGGTTCCCAGAGCCATGAGCTCTGGGTGGGGCTTCACTTGCATGAGCACCAAATATTCCTTCTGCTCATTGCCTGGAGAGAGGCTTGCAGGTTGTATCCTGTCGAATCGAGTTTATTCAAGGGCTGTGGGAGGTCAGTGGCCTGAAGTTACCCTGTCCTTTTATCCTTCCTGCTGCCCATCTGCCTCCCAGAGCCCCCTCTGCTAACTTTGTCATGGCACATACCGTGCTGACTCAATCAGCCATCTCACTTCCACGTTTCCCACTCCCCACTTTCCCCACTTCCACCTCTCTGTGAACCAAAAGAATTCTACAAGTGGTTTCCATATTCTGATCTCAGGCCTGTGCAAGTGTGGAGTTTTCTGAGCAAGGACTGGAAGGAAGCAGAGACAAATAAGGCAGTTGGATTTGCTGGGAGTGGGATGGTAGCCAAGCATGTCATTTACTGTTCTTGTTGCGTGGGTAATAGGCCACAGTGAGGAAGCTAGCATGGTGGTGGGCAATGCCTGGTGGTGGGCAGTGCATGGTGGTGGGCAATGCCTGGTAGGAGGGTGTGAGTTGTGAAAGAAGAGCCAAGGACATGGGGAGGAGGCGCTGGTGGGGTGGGGTGACCGGATGCACTGTGGTCACACACAGCACCGTCAGGTGTGTCCTCCCTTTGTCCACAGTGGTTCCTGGGCTTTGCCGTCTTCCTCCTGCCCTGGGCATCCATGTGGCTGCGCAGCCTCCTAAAACCTATCCACGTCTTCTTGGAGCAGCCATCCTCTCTCTGTCCATTGCATCCGTCATTTCCGGCATCAATGAGAAGCTTTTCTTCAGTTTGTGAGTGCAGTGGGGTCCCCCAACTCTAAGGTGAAGAGGAGGGAATAGGGTCTTCAAAAGACACATCCTATCATCGTAGGACTCACCCAAGGGAGGAAAGCTCTGAGGGTTGGGCCCATTCCTGATCTGGAAGGTAACAGAATTGATCTTTCTTTAGGTTGAATTGGTAAGTTAGCAGATATGTATTGAGCATCAGTTTGATTTAGCACCTACTGTGTGTCAGAAACTGGCCTAAGCACCTTACATTTAATCCTCTCAACCACCCTACCTCATTGGTATGGTTGTCATTGCCATTTTCAATTGAGGGAACAGATTCTGCAATAGGACTGTTCAGGTGGCAAAAGAATGAGGGAACAGAGGAGTTACGTAACTTACCCAAGGGCACACAGCTAGTAAGTGGCAGAGCTGGGACTCGGGTTAGGCAGTCTGACTCTAGAGCCTGCACGCCTGGCCACCGCTGTCCATTCTGAGGCAGTGGGGTGTAGTGAAAAGCAACTAGGACTTGAGGTCAGACCTCGATTTCAATCTTGGCTCTGCCATTTACTAGTTATGCAACTTTGGGCAAGTTGATTTCATTCCTTTGAGCTTCAGTTCCTCATGGGTAAAAAGGATTATTACAGCTGGGTGCAGTGGCAGGCATCTGTAGTCTCAGCTACTTGGGAGCCTGAGGTGGAAGGATTATATGAGCCCAGGAGTTTGAGTTGAGCCAGGGCAACATAGCAAGACCCTCTCTATCTCCTCACCCCCAGCCCCTGCCACAAGAGACTGCGTCTCACTCTGCTGCCTAGGTTGGAGAGCAGTGGTGTGACCATAGCTCACTGCAGCATCAAACTCCTGAACTCAAGTGATCTTCCCGTTTTAGCCTCCCAGGTAAGCTAGGACTACAGGCACGTACCAGCTTACCCAGTTAAGTTTTATTTTTGTAGAGACAGGATCTCACTATGTTGCACAGGCTGGTCTTGAACTCCTGGGATGAAGCAGTCCTCATGCCTTGGCCTCCCAAAGTGCTGGGATTACAAGAGTGAGCCACTGCACCCGGCCCATTTTACAAATATTTGCAGGGACTTAGAAAGGGTGTTAAAATTGCAGATCACACGTGGCCCCAGGAAGGTTTTCTCACCCTCTCTTAGTGACATCGAGTCTCCCACTAGACAGAAATAGGTGGAAAAATCTCTGGAGAACTCACACTGTTTTCTCATCTTCAGGAAAAACAGCACCAGGCCGTACTCGAGCCTGCCCAGCGAGGCAGTCTTTGCCAACAGCACTGGGATGCTGGTGGTGGCCTTCGGGCTGCTGGTGCTCTACATCCTTCTGGCTTCATCTTGGAAGCGCCCAGAGCCAGGGATCCTGACCGACAAGCAGGTATGGGTTCTGGTCCTACATTCCAGGGTGGGACAGGGCCAGGTCTAGAGAAGGATCTCCCAGGAAAGGCTCAGGCCTTCACAGGAAGACTAACCCAGTGGCACAGTGGGAAACCAAGTAGCTTGAGGGTGGAGTTAGGGTGGCTAACGGGGGAGCACTGGTCCCAAAACAGCCTATCCCAGCGAAACTCTCTGGGGCTCCCCCAGGGTCTGTCCATTGAGAGACAGAATTTCCCTCCCAAATTGCTGTGGTTCTGTGAGGTGAAGTGTGGCCTTTTCTTCTCCAAGGAAGGGCTTGACTATGCCAAGGGTGTGTGATTTCTCCTTTCCCAGCCTTGGGGCTAGTCTAGTGGGGTGGGTGCTTGGTGACAAGCTGAGTGCTCGGAGCAGGTCTTGATGGGATGTAGGGAGATGGGGTATGTCTCAGGGACTTTGGGGCTTCCCTGAGAGATTTGGTGGCTTGTGTGGGGACCACCCTGCAGGTTAGGGGTCTGTCTAACGGCTTGGGCCTGGTGTGACTCCTGCATCCTGTCATTAACTCCCGGGCATCTGCCTGTCTTTCCAGCCCCTGCTGCATGATGGGGAGTGAAGCAGCAGGAAGGGGTCCCAGGAGCTCCTGGTGCTGCAGCCTGTGCTCCTCAGAAGCTCTGCCCTTCCCAGGCTCCCAGCGGGCTTTAGCAGACGACTTTCTTCAAATGCTGGGCCCAGACGTGTCGCCTGGGTGCTGAGCCTGCCTTCTCCAGCCACTTGCTGCCTGTCTGCTTTTCTTGGTGGGTTTGGCTTCTGCACTCCTTGGCATCAGCTTCTCAGGTCCTCCGTTCACACGAGGTCCTCCTTGCCCTGGCCACTCCTGCTGCTCCTGCCTGAAGAAATCAGGCTGATTTCCACTTAAGACTCCTGGGGGTGTGGTGAAGAGCTGGGACTCACGTGCAGTCCACAACATGAACCATGAGGGAGGTGAGATACCCGTCCGCTCCCCCCACAAAGGCATGCATTTCAGTTAGGCTGCCCCGCCACGGAGCAGGCTTCATCCGCTCTGCCATCCAGCCCCATCTGGATGTGAGGTGGGGTGGAGACATCATGGAGTGATTGCAGGAGAAGCGGGGAGTGGCGGCGCACGCAGCTTCCGCTGAGGAGCTGACTGCTCTGAGCTGTTGTGTTCTGTATTGCTACTCTGAGTCTGCGTGTATTGTGACTGTGCGGCTCTACCTCTTCCAGCTGCTGCTACAGCTGAGGCCTGGAGCCCGGCCTTTCCCTGTGACTTACATGCCTGTCACCAGCAGGCAGCCCTGTGAATCCTGGTAACCTGCTCTCCCAAGAACAGAGCCTGTCCCCAGATGTCCCAGTAGTAATGAGTAACAGACGTGGCTGTGGACGTCCTTTACTTCCCCTTGCTGGATCAGGGCCTTCCTGCCTCCTGCTGGGCAGGGCCCCAGCCCCTCTAATCACTCTGCAGCTCATCATGCAACTGATGCCAAAGTTGTGGGGTCCTGTGTGCAACAGAGCCCTGGGAGCCACTGCCGCCCTCAGAGGGGTTCCCTGCTGAGACCCACATTGCTTCACCTGCCCCCACCATGGCTGTTTGCCTGGCTCAGCCAGTGTTCTGTGCCATGCTGGAGCTGGAGCTGTTGCTCTTCTTCAGAGGAGGACACGGGGTGGGGGAGAGGGAAGGGTCTTGCTTCTCTTCTAAGTGTTGCTGCTGTGGCTTTTTTGCCTTGTCCAAAGAAGCACTGCCAGGTCCCAGGCGCTAGACTGCTGTGCTTAGTAGGCAAGTGAGAAGCCTGGGGTCCGGAGCCCACCTGCTCTCCAGCAGCATCAGCATCCTCCCCCAGCTGCACACCGCCAGATGTTGGCAGAAGGGCTCTTACTCAATGTCCTGATTGGCTGGAGCCTTCAAAGCCACTGGGATGTCCTCCATGCACCTGGGCTCCATGACCAGCTCCCCCCTCTCCATAGGGGTAGGCATTTCACTGGTTTTTGAAGCTTGAGTTTCATTAAATATGTTAAGAATCAAAGCTGGCCGGGCATGGTGGCTCACGCCTGTAATCCAAGCACTTTGGAGGCCAAGGCGGGCGGATCACCTGAGGTCGGGAGTTCAAAACCAGCCTGACCAACATGGTGAAACCCCATCTTTAAAAAAAAAAAATTTTTTTTTAATTAAAAAAAAAAAAAAGGATCAAAGCTGTCTTTGTCTGTTCAGGCTGCTATACCAAAAATAAAATCGGCTGGGTGGCTCAAACAACAAGCGTTTATTTCTTACGGCGCTGGAGGCTATAGACACCTAAGACCAAGGCACGGGCAAATTTGGTGTGAGGCAAGGGCCAGCTTCCTCAGAGACCGTCTTCTCACCATAACCTCACATAATGGAAAGGGCGTGAGAGCTCTGGGGCCCCACCTTTATAACCCAGTCACCTCCCAGAGGCCTCACGTCCTAACACTATCAGTGGGGTGAGCGTTTCAACACAGGAATCTGGGAGGGGCACAAATGTTCAGTCTCTAATACAGCCCTCTGATGAAATGATGCTGTGGTTAAATGAGTTCTGGCCAATTTGTAAAAGCCTCAGGACAGGTCTGACCCTCACAGACCTAAGGAGGGGCCAACCGGAAGGCACGAGAGATCTACGTGATCCTCTGTCTTCAAGGAGGTGCATGTGTGGTTTCACGTGCAGTTCATTTTTGTGCCGATGTCCTTGATAGCTAATGGCATGTGTTTATCTCATGAGGAAGGAAATTTTTCCTATTTCATAATCTGGGAAACCAAGACTCAAAAAGGGTGACTACTGGCTTAAGGTCACCCAGCCAGGAAATGGCAGAGCTGGGATCTACAGGCCACCATCTGAGGCCAGCCTCCTTCCCAGCTGATGGGCACATACCCCTGTGCACTTGGATACCTTGTGGTCAGGGACGTATGGTATGGCTGACAGACAGGACCCTGGGTAGAGAAGCCCAGCCACCGGGGGAGCCTACAGCCAAATTTGGGCTAAGTAGGTGACTGGGGTTTGGCGGGGGCAGGAGGCTCTTTCCTACCAGCTAGTGGTGGAGCAGATGACCTGGGAGGGGCTGCGGGTCCAACCCTTGTGATAAGCATAACTCCAGTGAGTGAGCACTTGCACTGTGCTGGGCTGCATCTTCATCAGTTCATTTGAATGCTTTCACATCCCCGTGAGGTGGGTACCGTTCTGATTTTATAGATCCCAAGGGGCTAAAAAATAGGCCTTAGCTCATGCAGCCAGGTTAAAGCAGAACCAGATTTCAGGTCATGTGTATGAGTCGACAGCCGGTGCCTTTAACCACTCCCTGCCCTACATGCATGCCAGGCATGTGCTGTTTGTCTCCACGTGTACAGAGTGCCCCTGCTCACCCTGGTGCCATCAGCGATTCTCTAGAAAGACACCTGGGGGCTGGCTTGACTGCAGTTTCCTCTTTTTTTTTTGAGACAGGGTCTTGCTCTGTTGCCCAGGCTAGAATGTAGTGGCATGATCACAGTTCACTGCAGCCTCGATCTCCTGGGCACAAGCCATCCTCCCAAAAAGTTAGGACTACCGACACACACCACCATGTCTGGCTAATTTTGTATTTTTTTGGTAGAGACAGAGTTTCACCACGTTGCCTAGGCTGGTCTTGAGCTCCTGAGTGTAAGGGATCTGCTGCCTTGGCCTTCCAAAGTGCTGGGATTGCAGGTGTGAGCCACCACGCCCAGCCTGGCTGCATTTTCTGATCCATAACTGAACCTTAGACCATGATGATTTCTTTTCCTTCTGGTGTCCCAAATGCCCATTTGACTCCTGAGGAGCCACTGAATTGTTAATTCAATGCCGATGAAAGCCTTTCTAGCATTCTTACACGCATCGGGTGTGTGTACTGGAAGGGGGATGGGTGGGGGCCCCAGTGGAAGCAGCCTAGCTGAGGAGACCCTGTGTAAGGGGCTCTGGTAACAGAGATCTGCCTGGTAGGAGATGGGTCATGATGCCTGCGGCCAGGGCTGTGGGCCCCTGGTTCACATGCTTGGGAGAAGGTCCCTCAGAGGAGGCAGTGGCTTTCTTGCTTCCATGTGTTATAGTTTATTAACTTTCTTTTCCACACTGACTGGGGTTAAGGTGTGGAAAGCATGTCACAGGGAGTCTTAAAACCAAATTAGGATTGCCAGGTAAAGGCTGCACAAGGAAAATGCCTTATCTCTGAAGTCCAGAGCTGGCAGGGGAGGGCGGCGTGACCCAGGGACTCCACCCTCCTGCAAAGGGAGAGGGCATACTGGAGAGGCATGGGGACCCACTCCGGCTCGCTCTGGGTGCTGTCTGCAGCTCTGGAATCTTGGTGAAGGATTTCAACTTGGTGAAGGAAGCTCAACTTAGAGGGTGGGCCACGGGGTCCAGGCTGGGGGCAGGTGATGATTGGAAGGCAGAAGGAAGTGACAAAGGCCACCTCAACACAGCAGTGAGAGGAGCTGAGGCAGAGGGAGGCAGTTACACACCCTGGCTCTGTAAGACCTCCAGGATGGCCCGGAGGATGGCAGCAGCTGCCACCGCCCCAGGGTCTGGCTGCTCCAGCCGTGCTGAGCTGATATAACTGGCTCTTCCAGCTCCAGCTTCCATATTCTTGGTGGCCTCGGCTGCAGCTTCGGCACTCTGGGGGATGGGTGTGGGAGCAAGTTCAAGGGCAGGCCCCCAGGCCTCCTCCTCCCTGTCATGGGCAGAGTGTCTCTGCCATGCAGCCTGACCCTGGACACTCTTGCCCCGGCTCTGCCAGCACCCTCTGCTCTGTCACCAGGTGGAAAGTCACCTCTCATCTACTTCCAGCAGGGAAAGGGGCCGCCATTCACTGAGGCCCTGCCACATCCCAGGCACTGTGCAGGGCTCTGAATATTTCCTTAGACATACAACCGCCTTCTGAGATATGTGCTCATCTCCATTGCACAGAGAAGGAAACTGCGGTCCAGGAAGGTTAACTTGCCCAGGGTCACACGGAGACAGGAGTCTAGTGGCTCCAAGCCTGTCTCCCTGGGTGGCCGGGCCCAGCCTCACTCACCTTGACTGCTTTGGTCAGGACTTGGAACAGATCAGCTCCTGGACTCTTCCAGGCTTGGAGCTCCTGCCCTGCTGCCCACAGAGAATCCAGCTGGACAAGGTGAGGGAAAGGGGGCTGAGCGCAGGCTCTGCCACTGAGGGTGCTCTTTAGGGCTTACAGGCTCAAAACGAGAAAGGTCTGGGGCCAGAGCCCAAGTACACACCATAGTCCTGTCCCCTGGGGCAGCCTTTCCATACCTGGCAGGGAAAGAAAATGAAGGATGCTCACTGTAGGGAACCAAAGGAATCACTCTAAGGGTGGGGCTAGGGCCTGGTGGGGGAGCAGATGTCACCAACCACCTCCCCCCAGCCCAACGCTGTTCTGAGGCACAGGGCTCTGGCTCACTTCTGCATGGCTTCCAGGCCGGCATCCATGGCAGCAGACCAGGCTGGGAGGCTGGTCTTGGCCTTGAGGGGCTGGGCAGCTGCTGTCAGAAACAGGCCATAGAGCTGGGGAAGATGAGAATGCTGAGCATGTGGTGCTGGCCTGGACCCCAGCTGGCCCAGCCACCTCCCTGTCAGCCCTTCAGCCCCTGGGCACCCACCGCTCCAGATGAGCCTCCCATCTTCTCCAGAAGCAGGACTGACAACTTGGAGAGCAGCTGGGCAGGGCTGGCAGGGGGTGGGCCCTCCTCAGCCACTCCCCGGATCGCTGTAGGCACAAAGAGATGGGAGGAATTTAGAGACCCTCCCTCCATCTCCCCGACTTCCAGCCAGCACCAGTGAAGGCTGGAAGAGGCTGAGAGGGAGGCAGAATGAAGGCTTCCCAAGAGCCCTTACCACATCCAGTGTGCAGTCTGGAGAGGCGCTGGGCTGTGTAACTGAAAGGGGCCTTGGGAGATGAGGCCTGCCCCCAGCTCCTCCACCTGACACTCTGTACTCTGCTTCCTGTCCTTGTTTTTTCTCCTTAGCCCTTTGTGCTAACATCTCTGTGTTTTACTGGTTTATCTTGTTTACTGTTTGTCTTCCTCCCAGAACATAAGCCATGACGGCAGTGATTTCTGTCTGCTCTGTCCACTACTGTATCCAGAGTTGAGGGCAATGCCTAGTGCATGGCAGGCACCAAATACCTTTTTCTTGAATGAATGATGCTGGACAGTTAAGAGCCTTTCACTGGGCTGGGTAAACTAAGGAAAATAAGGACAACAGAGTAAGTTTGCCTTGAGTTATAAGTTATTCACTGTGAAGGATTTCATTTAATTCTAAGATAACAACCTCCCACATCTGTGTTGTTAACAAGGTCCCTGTCGGCCAGGCTCGGTGGCTCAGGCCTATAATCCCAACACTTTGGGAGGCTGAGGCAGGCAGATGGCTTGAGGTCAGGAGTTCAAGACCAGCCTGGCCAATGTGGCGAAACCCCGCCTCCACTAAAAACACAAAAATTAGCCAGCCATAGTAGTGTAATCCCAGCTGCTAGGGAGGCTGAAGTAGGAGAAGTGCTTGAACCTGGGGGGCGGAGGTTGCAGTGAGCCGAGATTGCACCACTACACTCCAGCCTGGGAGACACAGTGAGACTCTGTCTCAAAAAAAAAAAGAAGGTCCCTGTCTTCAGGAAAACAGGTGAAAGGGGAGCGAGGGTTTTGTGAATGACCTCACTCGGCAAAGTCCCTGGCACCAACCTCTGGCTGCACGGCTGTGGGTGGTGCCACAGTCGCCGTCGCCGGCGGCCCGGTCCAGGGCATTCAGGTGCTCCTCCAGGCCCAGGAGGGTACTGCACACCCGTTCCAGCACAAGCGCCATCCGCTTCGAGGCTGAGCCTAGAAAGGGAGGACAGTGGGTGCCAGGGCTCTGACCCGTCCCACCACATACCCCTGCATCCTTTGGGAAGCCTGCCCCTTCCCCCAGAAGCAGGGCTTGGTACCTCCTGCAGCAATGGAATCAGGGGCCTCCTGGGGCTCTGCAGGGGCTACCCGGCTCCGCTTCCGCCCAGTAACGGAGACTGCAGCCACCTTAGGCCAGGCTGATGCAGTGGTTTCAGCATCTAAGGGCAGCAAGATAACTCTTTCAGACACAGCTGGCCAGCCAGGGATTCAGGAGGGCTTGGACTCCCTCATCCTGACCCTGGTGGCCTGGCTCCCTCAGCAGCCCTGGAAGAAGGGAGTCCACCTCAAGCACGGACTGAGTGCCTACTGTTTACAGGGGTATGAAGGAAGGGTCCCTGGGGAAAGGGTCAGGCCTATCTGAGGAGGATCCTAACACCAACTCCTCCTAGTCCAGTGAGAGCTAGAAAAGGCTGAAGAAGCTTACAAAGGGCCTTCTTCACAGGCTCCAGAGCTCTGATTGCCACAGTCAGCCCTGATGGGGTCTCCAAGTCTCCCTGGCTGCTTCTGGCCACAAGGAGCCCTGGCTTGGGTGACCCCAGGTTCCAGGTCTCACCTATCAGTTTCAGGAGAGGCTCATCCACCAGCAGAAGGGTGAGAGAAACGCCAGGCATCTCCAGTGCTGACATGAAGGTGCCCACTAGGGCACGGGCAATCTTCACCCCACGGCCCTCTGCAATACCAGAGCGTGGCAGTCCAAGAGGGGAAAATGGGCATCAGGCAAAGAAACAAAACAACTGAAAAGCAAGGCTGTTGGAAACTGGGGCCCTGAGGTCAGTAGGGAGATGGCCTGATTTCCTCCTGGTATCCCTCAACCCCACAAATGACATTATTCCCTGGAGGTGTCCCTTACTTCAGGGCAGATGAGTAATTACAGGTCTCATTTACTCAGTTCGTGCCAGGTGCTGGACACAGTATTGAGTGTCTTACATATGTTTAATCTCACTCAATCCTCACAACAACCCTATGAGGCAGGTACCATTATTATTACCCCCAGTTTACAGACAAGAAAATGAGCAAGGGCTCAAGGTATGCAGCAATTAGGTGGCAGAGAGACGATTTAACTCGGGCTCATCTGACGGCACAGTCCGTGTTCTCTGCCATCACAAGACACTCTCTCAGCCCTTTTCAAAGGGCCGCAGGGTCCCCTTCCCAGTGCAAGGCTCACCCAGGGAGCGGACAGCAGCGTCGGCTATGATGCCCAGTTCCAGGAATGACAGGCCACCCAGGTTGTTGACCATCATCACAACCAAGGAGCCTGTGGATAGACATGACACCCCAGGTGAGACCCTCTGCCCTGAAGTGGAGAAAGGGTTGGGAGACAGGGTGACAGGCCACCCACCAGGCTGCACAGGCACATGAGACGCGTTGGTGGTGTTTGTCATGTGGTCGAGCATGAGTTTCACAATCTCGTCGGCAGTTGCCATCTGTCAGAGGGAGCCAAGAATGAGCTGCATCTGGGGGGCCTTGGCCTTAGGGCGGCCTGTGCCAGGGGGGACCACCTACCTTTATCCGGTGCACACCAGCTTCCCCGTGGATCCCTGCGGATAGATGTGGTCACTGCTGGCCCACTCGGGGCCTGGGGATTTGCTCATCGTTTTTATCAAGGACTCGCACAGTGCTGGGCACTAGGCAAGGCAGTGTAGGCACTGTATAAGTAGGCGGAGGTGGGGGGGTGGAAATGGACAGAATAATGAAAAACATGGTCTCTGTTCTATGGGAGCTCATGGCTCGGTGGTGGAGATAGCTTTAACTAGAGGTAGTCAAGGTGGAAGCCCAGGGGAGGAAGCAGAAAGCTTTGTGGACAGGTGATCTTTGAACAGCCCTTGAAAGAAGGTGCATTCTGGCAGGGGCAGGAGGACCTGGGAATGGTGAGCAAAGGCAAGAAGGTGGACGGTGCATGGAGCCCCACGTGGCCAGAGTCCTGAGTGTGGACGGCAAAGCAGGTAGAAATCAGGCAGGCTGGGCCTCAAATGCCCAGGTAAAAATACTAAGACCACCTGGGGGAGAGGACCAGGTTGACAGCTCTTAGGGTATACAAGGTGGGCAAAGTCCAGGGCTGAAGGGCAGGCAGGGCTGGGATGGGTGCCCACAAGCTTACCCAGGCCCAGTTCCACCTCGTCGGCTGAGAGCTCGAAGGTGGGTTTAGAACCAGGGACACTGCAGGAGGATAAGCTCACCCCCAGGGTACCTATGAGAAATGAGGCATGAAGGGATGACTGTTCCACTCTCAGCACTGGGTGTCAGGAAGGACAGCAGCAGCATCTCACAAGCCCTGCCCACAAGCACCCTCTTCTCTGAGAAAGCTTGCCAGACTCTCCACCTCAGCTATGGTACCCAAGGCCACCAGTTTCCAAGAGCTCCCCCAGGGATACCTTCCCTCAGCCTTTGGGTAATAACCTGGGGAGCCCCGCTAGGCAGCCAACAGGAACCTGCTCCTCGCCCCAGGGCTGTTCCAACCTCCTCCCCCGCCCTCCTCCCCCAACTCCCAGGCCGGCACTCACCCATGGCCTTGGCGACCATGTTCACCTGCTTCGTGATCTCCTCCAGCCCCACACCTGCCTCAGCCAGAGCACCTGCCACCTGCAGCCACACAAAGGTAAAAGCCCCAGAGTGGAGGTCATCACTGTCCCAGGTGGGGTAGAAGACAGGCAGGGCATGAATTTCTTGTTGGGAAGGAGGAACCTCAGGATTTCCACACTCAACCTGGCCCATCACATTTAGGGCAGAAGAGCAAACTCCCCTCATTCACAGTCTACCTGCCAGGAATCTTCAAGAATTCCTGTCTGTTGGCATCAGAAAAGACTTTACAAATGGGGAAATGTGCCCAGAGAGGGGAGGTAACTTGTCCAATGCCACACACCCGGTAAGTGGCCAGTTTCCCAACTCTAGGGTTCCAGAGTTCTCTCTCCAATAGCCTTGCTACTGTGGGTCACTTTACCCATCTATCCATCCATCCATCCACCCAATTTTTACCAAGCACCTAGTATATGCTGAAAAGGAAAAAAGGCGACTAAGTCACAGTCCCCACCTTTAAGAACTCACAGTCGGGTGAGAGGCTAGGGAAGCACACACACACAAATTGAAAATATATGTGAGGTGGTAACTGCGATGATGGAGTCCGCACTAGGAGGGGCTGCCAGCCAGATCAGGGTAGTGGGGGAGATGGAGATCAGGGGAGAGCCTCCCAGGTGGGGAGACATCAGAGCTGGGCTTCTGCAGAATGGCAGGAGTTAGCCAGGCCAAAAGGAGCCTGGACAAGGAAAGAATTTTCCGGGCCACAGACACTGCATAAGCAAAGCCAGAGATGAGCCACAGCCTCTCAGGTACGGGAGCTGGCATGAATGGACCATAAGAGGAAGGCAGGGATGATGGGAGATGAAGGTGGCGAGTCAGGGAGCTGGGTCAGGGCTTGTGTTGACTCTAAGCACCCAAGAAGGCTTTCAGTGGACAAACAACCTAGTCAGATATACGTTTTAGAAGACACCTCTGGCAGTAGGTGGAGAGTGGATGGGCAAGGCCAGAAGGCAGGAAGCAGGTGGGGACCCCAGTGAGGAGGCAGCTGCGGGCATCAAGCATGAACAGATGACCCCTGAACCAAGGCGAGCAAGAGTGGCAGGGTCTGAGGAGGATATGTGCTATGTACATTTGGGAGTAGAAGTGCCAGGACTGGGCAACTGATTAGGTATGGGAAAGAGAAGGGGACAGGTCTGGGAGAATGCCTGTATCTGGGCTTAGGTAGCTGAGGGGATGGGGGGACCTTCTCAGATCAGGAAACACTGGAGGAGTAACTTCTTGGGGAAGGGCTGGAAAGGTCCAGTTACCGGGTGCTGCTAGGCAAGGAAAGGCTGGGAGGGGCTGGCCAACCTCCGCATCCTGGGTGGAAGCCCACCTTGTGTATAAGCACTGTGCCACACAGCCCCCTCCGGCCTGCCTTCTTCAGGACGGTGAAGGCGCTGTCGTCCCCGATCACCACCATCTCCACTGGGATGCCTTCAGCCTGGGCCTGCTCCCGGGCCAGGCCGAAGTTCAGCCGATCCCCAGTGTAGTTCTTCACGATGAGGAGGGTCCCCACTACGGAAGCAGCCAGCAGGGCTCAGTGCGCTTACTCTGCCCTCCTGGCCACAGCCCCTCCCACACACCAGGTTTACCTGTGCCAGCCTGGGCCACTGCCCTGATGGCTGCCAGGATGCTGCCCACTGCCGGGGAGGTGAACACGGCTCCGGCGATGACCCCGGTCAGCATCCCCTTCCCTATAAAACCTGGAGGTGGAAGGGGTGGAGTGAGCATGCCGGGTGGGACTTG
Organism: Ateles fusciceps; assembly: GCA_036589455.1. NCBI lineage: Eukaryota > Metazoa > Chordata > Mammalia > Primates > Atelidae > Ateles > Ateles fusciceps. The sequence goes on along the minus strand of JAZHEH010000681.1, from coordinate 22,372,877 downwards.
TGCCTGTAGTCACTGGGGCTTCCCATGCTCCTGGGGTCATGGTTTGGTTAGCCTTACTGTGTGCTTGGTGCTAAGATCCCCCAGGTCTTCGCATGGTTGACTCCTTCTTAGGAAGCACCTTAGAGAGGCCTTCTGTGACCTCCCAGTCTGAAGCAGTCACCCACTCCCTCCCTGGAGACTCACTATTCCTTTGCCCCATTTTACTGTCTTTACTAAGTCACTTAGCACCCTCTGAAATGATCTCATTTACTTTTGTGTATACCTGACTATTGTCTATCTCTCCTAAGTAGAATATAAGCTCCTCGAGGGCAGAGACCTTGTCTGTCTGGTTCATTGTTCCCAGTACAGTGCCAGGTACACAGTGGGCTCATAAGCGTTTGCCAAATGAATGAATGGATTTGCTGAAGGAGGACAGGAAAGGGACAAATGATGTGCAGCCTAGTCCCTGCCCTCCAGGAGCCCTCAAGGAGAGTTCGCATCCCCTGGCTCCAAACAGGAAACAAGCCAGGACGGTCCATGCGTGGGACATGGCAGGTGAGAATTCAGAAGAGGAATGCTGCTCTAGGCTGGGAGTCGGGAAGCCTTCATGGAAGAAGGGGTGGGTCTGCTGGGCCTGGAGAGTCCAGAAGATTCATGGAATCACCAACTCGCAGGGCAAGAAGGGCTCGAGACATTGTCTAGCCCAACTTCATAGTTTTTTAGATGTAGAAACAGATTCAGAGAAGCCATGACGGGCCCCTGATCCCAGCTGGAGGAGAGGGAGAGTGGGAAGCAGCCCCAGTTCCTGACTCTGGGCTGGGCTCCGCCCTGCACCTCATGGCAGCACTGAGGATCTTCCAGGAGGCCCCGTCCACTCCACCAGTACCCCCTGCCCCACCCTAGGGTGCTCACCAGCATGGGCAGGCTCATGGCCAGAGCCCCCACCAGACAGCAGTGCCACCCGGCCCTTGAGGCTGTCCAGGTCAGAACGGAGGGCCACACGGTGGCCCTGCAGAAGCTGCAGGTTGGGGTTGCAGGCCACCAGGCCAGCAAGGGCGTCATCAGCACAGCCTGCCACAGAGTTCACCAGCTTTTTGGAGGTCTGCAGGGGAGAGGTGAGAAGGAGATCAGCGTGTGGTCAGCACAGATACCCCCATCCTGCCCAGCCACTCTGCTGTGGAGCAGGCCCACATCCACTTAAGAACTCCAGAAGCACAGCACTTCCTTGAGTTGGGTGACATCTTATCAGGTGTGTATTTCTGTGAGTTTTCAATACCTTGTGACTTTCTATTCAGTACTTAATTTATGAAGTGTCTTGTACCATACCTTCAATTTATCCTGAAAAATGGCTTCAATACAAAGAAAATGGGGGAGGTATTATCCTCAGCGTAAGATATTTTAATAAAGTTGGGGCCCAACACGTTCTTCTGTCAAAGGAAGAAAAGCCCCAGGCTGAGGCTCCTAGGCCAGGGGGAAGGAGCTGAGCAGGTTCCACAGCCACTGCTCCTCCCCTGCTACTCCAATGCAGGGCAAACATTTCCCAGCCTCCTGGTGTGCCAGGCCCAGTGCTAGGCACCGTGTGTAAAGATAACAGCCCAAGAGCAGTGGCTCATGACTGTAATCCCAGCACTTTGGGAGGCTGAGGCAGGCAGATCGCTTGAGCCCGAGGCTTTGAGACTGGTCTGGGTAACATGATGAAACTCCATCTCTACAAAAAATATGAAAAATGAGCTAAGCATGGTGGTGTATGCCTATAGTCCCACTACTCAGAAAGCTGAGGTGGGAGGATCGCTTGAACCTGGGAGGTCACGGCTGCAGTGGGCTGTCATGGTGCCACTGCACTCCAGCCTGGGCGACAGAGTGAGACTCCATCTCAGAAATAAAAAAAGAGGTAACAACACTGTTCCTGCTCTCAATGAAACACAGCAGAGGTCATAGCCATGTGCAGGTACTGCTACGTGAGGAGTGCACGTGTACCACAGGAGTACAGAGGAGGGGCTGCAGCCTCCTCAGGGGCCTGGAGGTCTCTGTGAGGGGTAAACAGGACCTGGATAGGTAAAAGGGAGCAGGAGGCATGGCGGGGAGGAAAAGGGAGGCTCTTCCAGCCAGAGGGGGGAGCACAAGCCAAGGCCCGGACTGAATAGTGTGGTGGTGCCAGGAAGCATGGGTGACCAGCAGGAAGGGGTGGGAAGGAGAAGGCTGTCCATGGGCAGCCTCAGGAGGGGGCTGTGGGCAGGTTGGTGGAAGGCTGCTGAGTAGCACTGCCAGGCTTGGCTGAGTGGATACAGGGTACAGACAGAAGTAAGTAGTGTGGGGGCCAGAACGAAGCGCAGCTTGAGCTCTGCTGTCATGGGGACTTAGGTTCAAATCCCACTTCTGTCTCTCATTAGTTGCAGGAACTCAGGGAAGATACATCACTGTCATGAGCTGTAATTCTTCCTCTGTAAAACAGGGATTTACTAGAACAGAGTCTATGCCTGTGATATAGTGGAAACTCAATCAAAGGGAGCTACTCCGTTTTTCAAACAGGCTGTGAAAAGTTGGAGCCTGCTGAACAAGGGCTGCAGGCCCTGCCTTTGTCCTGAAGACGGAGTGAGACTGGGGCCCAACGTGGACCCAGAGGGCTGGGCTCCCACCGCCACCTGGTGGCCTGGCGGGAGCCTGCAGCTGAGCCAGGTCCCGGCAAGGTGAGCTTCCGGTCGTAGCTACTTCCTGAGCCCGCTAGCACCAGCTCCTTTGTAGAAAATTTGGCTCTGGGCCGGGTGCGGTGGCTCACGCTGTAATCGAAACACTTTGGAGGCCAAGGCGGGCGGATCACCTGAGGTCGGGAGTTCCAGACCAGCCTGACCAACATGCTGAAACCCCGTCTTAAAAAATAAAATAAAATAAAATAAAATTTGGCTCTGATGCCTCCCTGCCAACCTGTCCTGCCACTGGCCAGGCCCAGGGCTAAGCCACCTGCTTCAGAGTAGCCTAGGTCTACAAGGAGCAAGAAGAAGAATAAGATTGCTTCCATTTGCCGAGCAGTGACTACAGCCAGGCCCAGTTCTAAGTTTTTGAGCCTGTCTCATTGACTCTTCCCAACAACCTGATGAAGGAAAGATGGGCCCAGTGAGAAAACTGAGGCACAGTTAAACGATTTTGCCCAAGGTCACACAGCCAGCAGGTGTCCAGGTCTGCTTGGCTCCAAAGCTGGTTCCCTTTGGCCATATCATGCTGCTTTCTCGAGGGGCTGAAGGGAGGTGGAGGGTGACAGAGGTTGCCCTAGAAAGGGCATGGGCTTGTGGCTCTCAGAGCCTACCAGGGACTGGAACATACAATGAAGCTGTGAGTTGGCCTCACTCCAAGCCCAGCCTCCAGTACCACCAGCCTCCAAGAAAGTGGCCTGCTCCCCCATTTTGATAATGTTTTGCCTGGGATTTCCAATAATCCCTGCACCAGAGCCAGGAGAGGGTCTGGGGACCAGTGCCACCCCTGGTTTCAGTGGCCTGAGAGGATGGAAAAGGAAAGGAAGTCAGGTGAGGCCTCCAGGACTCTGCTTGACTAACACCTCACAACCACTAGAGATAAGCCTTAATCTGCTTTATAATGCAGATAAAGAAAATAGGCTCAAGAGGTTAAATCTTCTGTAAAAGGTCATGCAGCTGGTCAGTGGCAGGCTGAAATTTGAATCCAGATATGTTCAAGGCTTGTTTTGGTCCAAATCAGTGGGCCTGGAGCAAAGCCCAGGACACGGCCAGGCTCCCCACACTGTAGATCCCAGCTCCAAACCGGCCCACATAAGCCCCAGGGTTAGGAACAGTCACATGGTCATTCTTCACGGTTTCTTCTGTGACTAGCACAGTGTCTATTACAGAGCAGGTAACTGTTCTTGTTCTACTCTGAATGCAAGACCCAGATAGGGGGCAGAGCGGCTCTAAAGGGACTCAGAGGCTGCAGCCCCAGGCCTGGCTGGGACTAGTGGCCTCCAGAAAATGAAGAAAAGCAGGAATCAGGCCCTGGGAGAGAGGATGACCCTCTCGCTTAACCCCTGAGCCTCAGGAGGCAGTAGCATCTCTCGGTCAGGGTGTAAGGAGCTCTAGCATGCCCAAGTGCCCAGGGCTGGGATCCCGCTTTGAGACCATGCTGCCCTTCCCCCTGCCCCAGCCCTGTATGACTCACCATGGTGGGGGAGGCTCTGAAACAAGCCGAGTTCACACCTTTGCACCAAGTTGCCAGAGGATGGACAATCCTGTGCTACCTGGGTCTGAGCACAGTGGAGGCAGCAGCAGCACCTGCAGGAGCGGGTAATGTACAAGCTGCTGAAGGCACTTGCAGCCGACTGGCACAATCACACTTCAGCGCCCTAGTAATTAGGGGAGCTGCCCCAGACTTCGGTCCAAGTCCAAACTCTAGTACGTGGGCTATGGATGGAGAAGAGTGTGGGGCCGACCAAGGTTCACGCCTGCACTTGGCTGCCGCGAGACAGATCAATCATGTCAGGCACAGGGCTGCCTTTATGCCCAGGAACAGCACCTCCACCCACTTCATCACCGAAGAACAGTGACCCTCAGAATAACTTTATCTTTTCCATGGGCATCACATGCAGTGAGAAAGTTAACAAAGCTCTTCACGCGCTTGCTCTCATTGGGCTTGGCACCAAAAGGGCGGGGGATAGGGGGGAGCTAGCCAGGTTTGTGATCCCATTTTACTTCTGGGAAACACTAGGAGAGCTCTAGGGACATACCCAAGGTCATACAGCTAAGAGCCAGGACCTAAACCCATGTTTTCGTTTTTCTACAGAGTGTGTTTTCACTACTGCCTCCAAAGTCAGGCACAGTCTCTGCTGTGGGAAATGCAAGATATAAACCACACTGACGTTCTAGCTTTCCTCAGTTCAGCCTGGTTCAGTGGTGTGTTGGCCCATGTGCCTACGTGTGGGTGCACAGTAGGAAGAATCAACATAGCTCTGCACCTAGCTCTGCCTCAGCCTACTTGGGGTTGGGGGGAGGTCTTAGGTAAACCAATTCCTCCTTAAGTCTCAGCTTCCTCATCTGTAAAATGGGGGTTGGCTCCTCTCTGGCATTCTGCGAGTGTGCCAAGCCACGTGGCTCTCCTCTAGTTCCCAGGGAGCCTGTTTGATGCTACCCTGGAGGCTGCAGGGCTGACTGCCCTCCTGGCTCATTAGGGTTCCCTACGGGAGAGATGCTGGTTTTGTGTTTGAGGTTCGAATTTGTAGAGCAATAGGGGCATCAATAACATTGGGGGAGCGGACCGTTGGGCCCTTCGAAGTCTGAAGAATCAACGCGCAAAAGGGAGGAGGTGAGCGTCCTGGTGCCCCACGCCGAGTGGTCGTTTTAACGTCAGGGGAGAGCACCAGCTGGATCTGGAGGAACTGAGAGAGTGAAGGGGGAGGTAGGCAAGGTTCTAGCCTGGGATGTGCACAAATCGCGGTCATTTCCCTTCCCTCTCTAGGCCTCCGCAGTCCTTCCCGTTCCAAACCGAGGAACAGCCCCGAGGGCTCCTGGAGCAACGGAAGGACAGGATGCGAGGAAGGGCGAAGGGCGCGGAACGGGGGAAGGGAGTCCGCAGGCGAGCTCCGAGGACACTGGCGCACCTCCCCCGCTGGCTCACGCCCGCATCCGCCACCTCCGAAGGCACCACGATTTCCCGGGGACCCCCAACGGCGCTCTCTCATCCGGGTCCTGCGGGCGCTGGCGGAAAGAAGCGAGGCGGCGCCTCCGGGGGCGGGGCCTCCTTTGGTTGGCGGCTTCGGGCTTCGGGAGTCCTCCAAGGAGCCAGGTGAAGCCGTCCCGTGATGCCCCGCGCCCCGGCCGCTCTGGCCTGCAACGTGTATCTGGGGCGGAGGCAGCGGCAGTGGAGTTCGCTGCGCGCTGGTGGGGGCCGCCAGTCTCTTCGCTTGTGTCCCTTTTTCTAGTGTCGCGGTCGAGTTCCCGACGGGCCGCCCCAAGCCTCGACATGTCGTACAACTACGTGGTAACTGCCCAGAAGCCCACCGCCGTGAACGGCTGCGTGACCGGTGAGGCTGCCAGGGCCGGAGACCCCGGCGAGGGAGGGAGCTGAGGGGAGCCGCGGCCTAGGGAGGCCCGCGGCACCGGGGCGGCCGGGCAGGAGCAGGCCCGGCGAATAGGAGGCGCTGGCGGCCGAGGAACCTCCCCCAGTCCCGCTGTCTCGAAGGAGTCGTCTCAATACGCGCTTTTTGGGGGTTAGAAGCCTTTCTCGAGGTCCTCTTTCGTCCTGGGGAGGTCACTCGGCCTCGAGGACGGGGCGGGCCCAGTGAGACAGAGAGAGGAGTGTGAGTTGGTTATGCGGTGTTGTTTGGGCCTGGGAATTGGCCTCATGTGGCCGGGAAAAGGGAAGGTGGTAATGACGACTTTGGGGTCAGGATTTTCCTGTGGAGAAGTCTGGGGGGGCCCAGGAGGTGGAGGGATGTGAAGAATGCCCGCATTCTCCCACAGAGGGAGAGGAGCTCTTTCCGGGCTAACCCCTTTGCCTGGGGCTGTTGTTTACATGAGGGCCCTGCTGGAGAAGAGGGTTTGCCTTGCCCGACCCATTGCAGGGTTTGCATTTTGACGATATGCTTTTATTAAAGACACCGATGTCCAGAACCCGGGAAGAATCATCTGGAGCCCACATTCTCAGCTGAATATGCAGATCCCAAGCTTGCATGTTTATGTACACCCTCATCATGATTCCAAAACAAAACTCTATTGTTCAGAGATGGAGGTAGCTGAGTGTGGGTAGGGGTGTTGGTAGACTGCCAGGAGGGCAGGGGAGGTGGACAAAACAATGTTTTCATATAAAACTCTGGGACTTTTCTCATTTGGTCTGTCTGAAAAAAGTTTCTGAGATTTTAGATGAAGACTGGAAGACTTCGCAGTTGGAGCCTGCCTCTGTAACTGTAATAGGAAAAGTAAAATTTGAGGGGCAAGAACCATGAGGAGAGACTACTCAGTCATTGTCAGTTGGAGGACACACGCTCTTAGTCTGATTAGGGAAGTAGCTTTGTTGAATGCATGAAATGAGACTCTTTGAGGTGCTGGATTTGGCAAGAAGGGGAATAGCTGGAGGGAGTTGGAGAAGTATGTGAAGTAAATGAGAATTCTGGAGGTATTTAGACATAAAGGATTTTGAAGGGATGGGAGGCCCTTTCCCTGGCTTCAAAAGTTAGAGGATCTGTTCTTTCAGGACACTTTACTTCAGCCGAAGACTTAAACCTGTTGATTGCCAAAAACACGAGATTAGAGATCTATGTGGTCACCGCCGAGGGGCTTCGGCCGGTCAAAGAGGTGGGCATGTACGGGAAGATTGCGGTCATGGAGCTTTTCAGGCCCAAGGTAAGTGCTGAGTTGAGACAAACAGTGGAGGGAGAACTGTTGGTTGTAGGTTATTTACGTTATTTTTGTTTATTTTCTTTGAGACTGGAGTCTTGCAGTGTTGAGGATGTCTTGAACTCCTGAGCTCAAGCAATCCCCTCCGCTTCAGCCTATGGAGTAGAGTAGCTGGGGGATTGTAGGCATGCGCCACCATGCCTCGGCTATGTTATGTTGTTTTGTGAATTCTTGGGATGGATGGAATATGCCGTAGGAGAGAAACGCTCTTCTCTTATTGGATGGCAAATTTCAATATGTATTCTTGATCAAGTTTCCCAGTAGTAGGAGAGATTTATTAGGGAAACATTTATAAAGTTGACTTCTTTAGGAGGGAGAAATTAAAGCAGTTTGATTCAGAGGATAGGCTACAGAGTAGGGCAGTCCTGGCTTCATTCCTTGTTAGTTCTGACTTTAGCTGTCACTTAAGGCACCTTTCAGATCCAGTCTCCTGGGTTATTGTGAAGATGAAATGATTCAGTAACACAGGGCATATAGCAAGCATTTAATGTTATGTTAACAATTACCAGGCTGGGCATGGTGGCTCATGCCTGTAACCTCAGCAATTTGGGAGGTCTAGAGGGGTAGATTACCTGAGGTCAGGAGTTCGAGACCAGCCTGGCCAACATGGTGAAGCCCCATCTACTAAAAATACAAAAAATTAGCTGGGTGTGGTGGCACATTACCTGTAATCCCAGCTACTCGGGAGGCTGAGGCAGGAGAATCACTTGAATCCGGGAGGCGGAGGTTGCAGTGAGCCAAGATGGCGCCACTGCACTCCAGCCTGGGTGACAGAGCAAGACCCTGTCTCAAAAAAAAAAAAAAAAAAAAAAAAATTATCATCAGTATTTTTATTATTTTAGTGCAGATGTTTTCATCCAAATCACCACCACATTGCATTATCATTTCTTAACTGAATCTGGCAAGAAAGCAATGGGTTCAAAATTTTAATTATAACCCTTTGAACAAAACAGTATTTTTTTGGAGGTCTGTGTTAAATAAGTAAGACTTTGTAGACCCATTTTAGCTTCCATTGTTATTCCCACATTTTTTTTTATCTTCAAATACTTGGAGAGGAGTGGAGGAGGCATTGCATTCATCTTTCAGAATTTGAATGCAATGATTGAGATTAGCTTGAGATTGAAATAGATGAAGACTTTGTACATAGAACAGAGAGATGGAGAATCCGGAAAGTGAGGACTAGATGTTCTGGCTTTTTGTACATGCCCTTAGGGTATATGTGTACCTGGTGTGGGTTGCAAGATCACCATGTATTTTCTCTTTGGGAGAGAAGAATTTGGAAAATTCTTAAAGAATTTGGTTTGCTTAAAGACTGGACAGGTCGTTCCTGTTTTAAAAAGAACCTCTTTTGATAGCATAATATTGGTTTCCAGGGGGAGAGCAAGGACCTGCTGTTTATCTTGACAGCAAAGTACAATGCCTGCATCTTGGAGTATAAGCAGAGTGGCGAAAGCATTGACATCATTACGCGAGCCCATGGCAATGTTCAGGTGAGGTGGCTGCTTTAGGCCCATGAGAATTTTCCAAGTAGGACTGTCATTATTCATTGAAAAAAATTCAAGTGCTGGGAGCAGCCCTCTATTTGATTAGAAAAACAAGGGAAAGACGCTGTGGGTTTGAGGTTTTCGGAGAAAGAACTCCTGTAGTTCACTCAAGGCCCAAGGGACAGGGTAATAATTCATTGAGATTCAGTATTTCACAAAAAAGGTATGCACTGACATTTGGGCTCTAACTGTTTGGCCTATCAAATAGATTCATTAGTTTTACTACCTCTCCTAAAATTTTTCTGCGGAAGTGGTGCCCAGTGTCCTCTGTTGCTCTGTGGTTGTTGAGGTTCTTCCCTAATCCCTATTTTGTTTCTTAGGACCGCATTGGCCGCCCCTCAGAGACTGGCATTATTGGCATCATTGACCCTGAGTGCCGGATGATTGGCCTGCGTCTCTATGATGGCCTTTTCAAGGTTATTCCACTAGATCGCGATAATAAAGAACTCAAGGCCTTCAACATCCGCCTGGAAGAGCTGCATGTCATTGATGTCAAGTTCCTATATGGTTGCCAAGCACCTACTATTTGCTTTGTCTACCAGGTACTGGGTCGGGAGGAGAGGGGGAGAAGCTGTGAGGTTGATGTGGGGGGGGAGTTGTTTTTGCTCATTGGAATGTCTGGGTTTGGTAGTAGGGTAGAGAGAAGTGTTTAATGTGTTTGTCCTGAAATGTTTTGAACAACACAATTGATACGGGTCAGACTTCTGTTGCTTCTTCAGTGCAGTAGTACTTATTGTGGAGGCAGCAAGCTCCCCTGGGGCTGGTAGCAGGTTTTAATCCTGAGATTACACTCTGGTTGTGGGCCTTGGAGATTTCATAGGATGACCCAGTTTATACTTTGAGTCTCTTACTGGAGTGCTAGGGGATTATTAAAACTTAGCTGTAGAGAAATTGTCTAGATCTTGCCTTTATATTGAGCAAAGAGAAATTGTCTTGGTGATGCCTTGAATTTGTTTTTTAAGAAGAGGTTTATGTTTTGTCCAGCAGTCACTTACTGGTGACTTGCTGGCTCTTGACTTCTATTTTAGTCTGTGCCTAAAACTTTAGCAGAGCTGATCCTGGGCAGCTGTTCTCCGGTCCAAATCTGTTAAGTGGGGGGTGGGGTGGTAGAGCACCAGACTAACATGCCAGTGTCTTGGTCAAATCTCAACCCTTTAACAAAGCATGCAGCATGAGGTAATTTCATTTGCATGTGGCTGAATAAATGATGGAAGGAAAAGATAGTCCAGTTTACACAGAGCGTATGGGCACGTAAACAGTTTGATAGCCTTGTTATGTATTGGAAGTGCTGAAGTAATTTTGTATATTTCTTAGTGTTACTGCAGTTCTGAGGCTATTGGATTAAGGCTCAATTGAATAAGGTTGAAACCCAGAGATTTTGTTTGATCTTATTAAATATCAGTTAAAATAAAAACTTAGAATTTCTCTCCATTCTTTAGTTTTGTAAATATTAGGTCATTAAAACTTTGATGTTGTTGATTATTCAAGGCTGATTGTTCTCAACCTCAGGGCTGCCAGTCCTAATCACATCTTCATTTCTGCGTGTGTGTCTCAGAAGCCTAAATCCACACTTGAACTTTTTGTGAAGTTGTGTCATAACCGTACTCACTGATGGGAAAATGTTTTCCTTAGCTAAAAATTACCATCTCCTGTTTTATGCCAAAAATTCAATGTGTGCTATGTGAAAAGTATTCATGCTTCAGGAACTGTAACAGTGCTATGTGAAAGGTATTCATGCTTCAGGAGCTGTAACAGTGACCAAGATGTGATCCCTGTCCTGAAACACATTGCCGAATTCCTTCTATAACTTCTTTGTTGAAGCCGTCTTCCACTGGCTGAGTGTAGCTTTCTCCCCATCCCTGTTCTTCAGCATTTTTTTTTTTTTTTTGAGACAGAGTCTTGCTCTGTTACCAGGCTAGAGTGCAGTGGTGCAATCTTGGCTCACTGCAATCTCCGCTTCCCGGGTTCAAGCTGTTCTCTTGCCTCAGCCTCCCAAGTAGCTGGGATTACAGATGCGTGCCACCACACCCAGCTAATTTTTGTATTTTTAGCAGAGATGGAGTTTCACCATGTTGGCCAGGATGGTATCGATCTCCTGACCTCATGATCTGCCTGCCTCAGCCTCCCAAAGTGCTGGGATTATAGGCGTGAGCTACTATGTCGAGCCAAGCATCTTAAAGGTGATTTTGGCAGTCCTATCACTGACATGAGTCATGATTCAGAAAAAGGAGGGGGAAGATGGTGTTGACAATGGCAGGACTGAAAGTTTTGACAACTTTAGAGGAGTAATCAGTTGTGTTCTCCCTACTGTTATTCCATCAGAATGCTTTTACGAATTGTATCAATTAAAAAAAATCTCATAGGTGTAGCTTATCAATGCGTGTTTTCGTGTAGCTATTTTTTAAGTTTCTTGAGGCTAAGGAATGCGCACAGGCACACACACAGTATCTCTTTTTTTTTTCTGAGACGGTGTCTTGCTCTGTGGCCCAGGCTGGAGTGCAGTGGCGCCATCTCTGCTCACTGCAACCTCTGCCTGCCGGGTTCAAGTGATTCTCCCACCTCAGCCTCCTGAGTAGCTGGACTATAGACGTGCACCATCACGCCAGCTAATTTTTGTATTTTTAGTAGAGGTGCCATGTTGGCCAGGCTGGTCTTGAATTCCTCACCTCAGGTGATCCACCCGACTCGGCCTCCCAAAGTGCTGGGATTATAGGCTTGAGCCACCATACCCGGCACACAGTATCTCTTACAGTGCTTAGTGCAGTGTGACAAGTTCATTTTTCTAATTTTTAAACCTTTCTTGGTTGGTTGAATTGTTAGGAGTGGTAGATCTCAGATGCAGCAGTCTACCTAGGAATTAATCCCAGGCTCAGCTGGTGATTGTCAGTATACCGATGGATAAGGGTGGGAGGGCTGACATGACAGGACTGTCAGATGCTGGCTGGTAGTGGCTTGTAGAGGTCCCTTTCAGCACCTCTTTAGCCCAAGGCTCACTCTTCTAACGGCTAACCATTTCACCTTTCCCTGCTAGGACCCTCAGGGGCGGCATGTGAAAACCTATGAGGTGTCTCTCCGAGAGAAGGAGTTCAATAAGGGCCCTTGGAAACAGGAGAATGTAGAAGCTGAAGCTTCCATGGTGATCGCAGGTTGGTTGCGGGTTTTAGGAAATGTGCCTCCACCTGGTGCTAGGCTAGTTGCCTGTTCTTATTTCCTCCCTCACCTTCTCTGCCCTTTAGTTTGGTGCTCAGTATTATTGAAGGTGTGCAGTGTTTACCAGTCTTTTATGTCTTCTTTCTCTAAAATCTGCTTTGTTTTTTTCTGTCTTTGAGATTTTCTGTTTTTCACTCCTTCTCCCAAAAGTGTAACTTTCCTTTTGGTTGGGTGGAGGGATTGACTATAAAACATGGAGATTGATTTGCACAGTGGCATATGGAAATGAGTCTTACTGTTTTATTGCTGGGTATAACGTTTAAAACTGAAAGAAAGCCAAAACCTATAGTCCAAGCTACTCAAGAGGCTGAGGTGGGAGATTCACTTGAGCTTAGAAGCTCGAGTTCAGCCTGGGCAGCATAATGAGACCCCATCCCCTTAAAAAAAAAAACATCAAAAAACTGAAAGGGAGCAATAGAGCTTACCTGATTTCTTCCTAGTTGAGGAAACAGGGCCAGAGGGACCTGCCCATGCCTGTATAATTAACAAAGTCTGGGCTAGAATCCAGGCTTCTTCACTCCTTGTCCTAACTCTGCCCCAACATTATGTTTGTCTCACTCAGGAGAGAAGTTTTAAAACTCTTAAGAGAAAATTGGCTCTTCTAAGTGGTGGCCCTGATAATGGGGGGGAGAAGTTAAGCTAAGGAACAAGAGTGGAGACCAGGAAAGAAAAGTAAAATCCTTTACTTAGAAAGGATTAGAAGTTGAGAAGAAAAAATGGGAGAATGCATGGGGAAGAACCCAGATAAGACTTCCCACCCATAGGAATGGTCAAAACCAGAAGAGTGGCAATAAAAATATTGCCAGTCTACAATTTCTAAGAATCTCGTAAAGGCTATCATGTTCTCTGGGCTTTGATGTCCTTTTTAAAATAATGATGATCTTAAAGTTTGCTTTGGGGCTAACTGGTCCTGTACTCTTGCCAGCCCCTGATTTGGCAGACCCAGAGTGCTGAGCATTCTAATTTTGCTGTCTTTCCTGCAGTCCCAGAGCCCTTTGGAGGGGCCATCATCATTGGACAGGAGTCAATCACCTATCACAATGGTGACAAATACCTGGCTATTGCTCCTCCTATCATCAAGGTGAGCAGCAGTCCTCTCCCTTTTTTCCTTTCATCTTTTCTTTCCTTGTCCTCACCTTGCTCCTCCCTTTATCTCATTTGTCAAAACGAGATTCACAGATGCCTGTTAAACAAATTACTATGTATATAAGATATTGTATTGGCCATTGGAATACAGAGAGAGATTAGCCTGGATTTGCTTACAGAGAGCTTGCTTGCTAACTTAGATAAATGATAATCAAAATAGGCTGGCCTTTTTCATTGGCTGCGGCAGCTTTCTTTTTTCAAAGAGACAGGGTCTTACTCTGCTGCTTACGCTGGAGAGCCAGAGTGTGGTGGCATGATCATAGCTCACTGCAGCCTCGAACTCCTGGGCTGAAGTGATCCTCTTGTCTCAGCCTCCCAAGTAGCTAAGATTACAGGCATGGACTACCTCATGGGGCAACTTAAAGAAGAGACAATTTTGGCAAATTCCATCAAATGTAATGTTTTCAGAACTCAAGTCATATAAAGTAATATTTTGATAAATCATATAGACTGAAAAAGTAATAAAAATTTCAAGGCCTTAGAATATCAAGTTGTAAAAATTAAGCCATAAAAGCTTCATTGTACCTTTTTTTTTTTTGAGACTAAAGAGCAAAATCTAGCTGGCTACAACGGTGAGTCCCTGTAGCCCTAGCTACTTGGGAGGATGGCTCGAGTCCAGGAGTTTAAGGCTGCAGTGCACTGTGATTACACCTGTGAATAGCCACCATACTTTAGCCTGGGTGACATAGTAAGACCCTGTCTCTAAAAAAAAAGAACAAAATCTGTGGTAGCATTGCCATAGTGGTAGGTGGTAATTAGTGATAGAATAAATAACAACGTTTGTAGTAGCATTCATAGTTCAGTGAATTTTGGCAGCAGCTTCCTATTCTGTGTATTTGTGTCTTCCTGCAGAATGACAGCATATCAGGAAACATACAAGGTATATTAATGGAGCTCCTCAGAAAATTATCTTCAAAATGAAAAAGCTCCCCATTTTCTATTAACGGGGAATAGGATCTATCCTCATTTTCATGTAATGTTATCTGAGCGATTTGTCTGCCAGTAAAATGGCTGGGTTTGGTAAAGGGAGTGGTCTAGTAGGGTTTGCTTTCTGATGTGGAAGATGCTGACTCTCTAATGACTGTTTCCTCCCCATCGGCAGCAAAGCACAATTGTATGTCACAATCGAGTGGACCCTAATGGCTCAAGATACCTGCTGGGAGACATGGAAGGCAGACTTTTCATGCTGCTTTTGGAGAAGGAGGAACAGATGGATGGCACTGTCACTCTCAAGGATCTCCGTGTAGAACTCCTGGGAGAGGTAGAACTTGTTCTCCCTGTTCCTTTGCAACATTCTCTTAGGTTCCTAAAGATCCCAGATGTGTGGTCCCACACCTCAACTCTGGGAATTATGTTACTTAACACCTAATAACAAACTCTTGTTTCTGCTGTGGAAGGTGACTGTTGAGTGAGTTAGATGTTGGAGAATCTCACAGGATCCTGTGAGAATCCACCTCAGCAGCCTGTGAGAAGAGGAAAAGAAAGGGAAACAGAAAAGGATATGTAAAGATTAATCTGGCTGGTTGCGGTGGCTCAAACCTATAATCCCAGCACTTTGGGAGGCCAAGGTGGACAGATTGCTTGAGCCCCAGGAGTTCAAGATTAGCCTGGGCTATATGGTGACATCCCGTCTCTACAAAAAGTAGAAAAATTAGCCGGGTATGGTGATGTGTGCCTGTTGTCCCAGCTACTTGGGAGCCTGAGGTGGGAGGATCACCTTAGCCTGGGGAGGTCAAGGTTGAAGTCAGTGAGCCATGATTGTACCACTGTACTTCAGCCTGGGTGACAGTGAGACCTTGTCTCAAAAAAAGAAGAAGAAAAAAAAGATATTGCTGATTTCAGTTCTGGGAGGAGATTCCCAAAAAGTTTAATATTAATACTTAGGCAGTGTCTTTTGGAGCAGGAATATGCAAGACGAATTACAGATTTTTCTGAGTGTAGGGATGCAACAGATGAAGAATCACAAACTTCAGAGATTTAGAAACATTTGCTTATTGTGACCTGGGGATTTGAAACAGAGAACTCTCCTGAATTACAGCTGCAGTTGGAAGTTTTCTCAGCAGATGTCTAAGATGTGGGTAGTGTGTGGATCCCATGTGGAGTCCATTCTCATTTCTTTCATGTTGCTGACTTTCTTTCAGACCTCTATTGCTGAGTGCTTGACATACCTTGATAATGGTGTTGTGTTTGTCGGGTCTCGCCTGGGTGACTCCCAGCTTGTGAAGGTGAGAAGACACTTGTTTCTGGTTTCTTTTTACTGTCCTCACTGTTTCTTCATCAAATTTCTCCTGTGTTTGGTGCCTTAGAATCTCCATTTTATCCACATCCCCTGTTATCCAGCTTTCTACTTGGTTAATTTAACATCCTACCCCTGACTAGCTCTTTGTCATTGTGGTTCATTCAGCAAATTTGCCAGGCAAGGTGCTAGGTGCTGTGGATACATGGATGAATAAGACACAGCTCCCACCTTCAAATAGGTCATAGTTTAAAGTAATGGACCTCTTCTAGAATATGAAAACTTTGGACCTTCTCTGCAGAAAAATGCATGCAAACATTTCACATTAATTTCAAACATTCGCTACTTCTTGAAATCCATCCGTGGGACTCTAGGTCAGCAATCCTTGGCAGATTAATGGGTCACCTGTAGGACAACCATATTCCTTAGCAGTCCCCTTCTGAAATAATCCCTTGGAACACAAGAATGGCAGATCTAGCAGTATCGAGAGTTTCTTTGGACAATAACCATCTCTTTTGGATAGTCTGTTAGGGTGTTCCAAAACTAACATTGTTCTTTCTTCTTAGCTCAACGTTGACAGTAATGAACAAGGCTCCTATGTAGTGGCCATGGAAACCTTCACCAACCTAGGACCCATTGTGGATATGTGTGTGGTGGACCTGGAGAGGCAGGGGCAGGGGCAGGTAAGGGGCATCCTGAAAGCAGATGGTTGGTATGCCCACTCAAACTGTATCCTCCTAGCTATGCTTATCTAGAATGGGGAGGGTGCACTGAAAATACTTTTAAGAGTCCCCTCGTGAATCCCAGTGATACAAGGATAACTACTGTTTATTGAATGCCTATCTTGGTCTGCCAGGCACTTTATATATATTATCTCTAATCACACCAGTACCCTAGACAGGGATTTTTGGCCATCTTAGAAGTGAGGAAAGTTAGGTCTGAGAAAGATTAAGTAACTTTTTCCAGAGTCTCCCTAACTAATAAATGGCAGATGTATCTAACTCCAGATCCTGTGCTCATTCTAGTAAACTGGGTCTCAAGGATCTAAGCAAGCTTGCTAGGAGCAGTGGTAGAAGCCTTTTGCTTCTGAACTAGGATGGTCCTACCTGCTCCGTAAATTTGAGAGACTTTGGAAATCAGCCTCTGCCAAGTCTGCGTCCTCAAACGTAGCCCCACAATAAAGGTTTTTGGATTTAGGTATACCCTGTTTACTTTCTGGGCATTAGTATGACTGACCCAGTCTCTTGAGGGTGTTCTTTAGAAATGTTTTCTCTACTTGCAGCTGGTCACTTGCTCTGGGGCTTTCAAGGAAGGTTCCTTGCGGATCATCCGGAATGGAATTGGAATCCACGAGCATGCCAGCATTGACTTACCAGGCATCAAAGGTAGCCTTTTGGTGGACATAAGATGCAGATCTTATTTGAGTGACTTTGACCTTGTTCCATGTTGTGAAGGCATTTTGGTGGCTGCTAGAAGAAAGCAGATCAAGTGAAGAGTGAAAGTTATAACAACAGATCAGAAGCTTAAACATATCTGAAAGTATAACAGTAAACTTAAAAAAAAAAAGAAACTACTACCAATCAAAACTGGTAGTGGAATAGAGGAGTGGGGGGATGAAAAGATTATAAATTAATTGTTGTTTATATGAGAGAACTGATAGAATTCATAAAGGGGAGACTGAGGATATTACACTTGCTAAATTCCAGGAGAATTTTAATAAAAAAAGAAAGACCAGAGGCCAGGCGAGGTGGCGTGGCTCATGCCTGTCATTACAGCACTTTGGGAGGCCAAGATGGAAGGATCGCACACTTGCTAAATTCCAGGAGAATTTTAATAAAAAAAGAAAGACCAGAGGCCAGGCGAGGTGGCGTGGCTCATGCCTGTCATTACAGCACTTTGGGAGGCCAAGATGGAAGGATCGCTTGAGCCCAGGAGTTTGAGACCAGCCTTGGCAACACAGACTTCATCTCCATAAAAAAAAATAAAAATTAGCCAGGTGTGATGGTGCACGCCTGTGATTCCAGCTACTTGGTTCTAGCTGAAGTGGAGGATCACTTGTGCCCAGGAGGTTGAGGCTGTAGTGAGCCACGATTGTGCCACTGCACTCCAGCCTAGGTGACAGAGTGAGACCTTGTCTCACAAAAAAAAAGAAAGGCTACACAGTGAAAGACATTTACAATGTATAAAAGTAACCTAAAACAATATGACAATTGATATGGAACATAACTGTCGTGTCAATAAATGTAAATGTCCTGTTTGAGGACAACATAATCAGATTAAATCATAAAGCAAAACCACCTCAAAGTTGTATATAGGAGGCACATCTTTTTAAAAGAGTAATTCTGAAGTCTCGTGCAGTGGTGCCTGTCTGTATTCCCAGCCACTTGGGAGACTGAGGCAGGAGGATCGCTTGAATACAGGAGTTTGAGACCAGCCTGGGCAACATAGCAGGATCCCATCCCAATTAAAAATATATAAAAAATAAAAGTATGGGAAAAGGTGAATAAAGAAATAGAAGTATGACTGGGCATGTTGGCTGACTCTTGTAATCCCAGCACTTGGGGAGGCTGAGGTGGGCGGATCACTTGATTTCAGGAGTTCGAGACCAGCCTGGCCAACATGGTGAAACCCTGTCTCTACTGAAAATACAAAAAATTAGCCAGGCATGGTGGACTAAAAATACAAAAAATTAAGCTTGGTGGCGGGCACCTGTAATCCCACCTACTCGGGAGGCTAAGGCTCCTGCCTGGGAGGCAGAGGTTGCGGTGAGCCAAGATTACACCACTGCACTCCAGTCTGGGCCACCTAGTTAGACTCCCATCTCAAAAAAAAAAAAGAGAGATACCGAAGTATATGAAATTGCAAAGGAAGAGATCATAAAACTACAAAACTCAAGATAATCAACTAAAAAACTATAGACAATAAAAATTCACTAAGGTAGCAGGATATAAAATGATGTACTGAAATAAATAGCCTTCATGTAAACACAGTCAGTTAGAAAGTATAATAGAGGAAAGGGGGCGATCTACAATAACAAGAAAAAGATAAAGTACCAAGGAGTACATTTAAAAAATTATGCAAAACCTATGCAAGGCAAACTTAAAGATACTCCTGAAGGATGAAAAGAACAAGTTGATCAAATGAAAAAGACACACCAAGGTCTGCAAATCAAGATTGTAAAGCTTTTCTCTCTTTGACTTATATTTAATGTACCTCAGTATCTATACATTTTTTCCTTACTTAGACAAGTCCAAATGGAAAAAGGAAGAAGCAGGCATAACCAAGAAAACTTTAAAAAGAGCAGGGAGACAGGTTAGCCCTACCAGATACTAAAACATACTGTTAAGCTTCTATAATTAGAAGTATAGTATTAGTGACAAGTAGGCAGAATCTAATGGGTGGATTCAGAAGTCCAGAAATGGCATAATTACATGTGGAAATTCAGTATATGATAGTGGTGGTTTCTCAGTTTAGTGAGTAAAGTTGGGACTTCTAAAATTTTTATTTTTATTTATTCATTTTTTTGAGATAGGGTCTTACTGTCACCCAGGCTGGAGTACCATGGCATGATCATGGCTTACTATAGCCTCAACCTCCTGGGCTCAAGTGATCGCCCCTGTCTCAGCCTCCCAGTAGCTGGGACTCCAGCCATGCACCACCACGCCTCGCTAATTTTTTTTTTTTTTTTTGGTAGAGAGTGTGTGTCCCTATGTTGCCCAGGCTGGTTTCAAACTCCTGGGCTCAAGTGATCCTCCCTCCTTGAGCTTCCAAAGTGCTGTAATGACAGGCATGAGCCTAAAGTTGGGACTTATAAATGGTGTTTTGGGGATAACTGGTAGGCATTTGGGAAAAGACAGGTTTGGATTCATACTGCCAAATGTATACTTGGCTAGAATCTACATGGATGAAAAACTTAGTGTAAAAAACGAAGCCATAACTATGACTAAGTACAGAAGCCAAAAAGAAAGATTGATAAATTCAACTGTATAAAAATAAAACATTTCATCACAAAGACAAAACAGAACACTGCTAGCTAAGTCAGAAGAAATGACAAAAAAGATAAAAATATTCTGTACTTCATCTTACAGACAAGAGGCCCAGTCTTCCTAATTTATAAGAAATTCCTGGAAAGATCACTAAGTTTTCTGTCCCCAAACTAGCAAAGGACATGAATGGATAGGCAGCAGGCCTGAGGAATGTACATAAGCACCAAACAGCAATACTCCTTTACTAGTTGACCAAAATCCAGAAGTTTGACCACACGTTATGTTGGTCGGGCTGTGAGAAAATAAACATGCTTGTGCATCCTCTGCAGAAGGGAATTGGGCAATATCAAAAACTGCATGTAGTAATTTACCTGGCAGTCCCAGTTCTGAGCCTTTACTTGACCTTCGTATGTATAAAGTGACATAAAAATACAAGTTTATTCCTTGTGGCATTGTATGTTATAGCAAAATACTGAATAAATGTCACGAGTAGGGATTTGTTTAATAATTTAATAGTAATTGTGTAGATAAATAATTTACACAGTTCAATACTGTGTTTTGCTAAGGGCTTTAAGCATATATTGTGAAACAAGAGAAGGTGCCAAATAGTTCATGATAGACTATTTTATGTTTGTATTTGCTTGTAATACCCTGTGTCCTTAAATTAAAAAAGATACAGCTTGATGTTGTGTGGTGGGCCTGAAGTCCTCATTATTTAGGAGGCTGAGGCAGGAGGATCACTTGAGCCCAGGAGATTGAGGCCAGCCTGGAGCAACATAGCAAGATCCGCCCACACCCCATCTCTTTACTAGAAGGCTAAATAAGATGCCCTTATTGATTACTTGTTTGGGGGGATGGATTGAAGGGAAATATGGGAATGAGACTTTTCTGTGTACTTTTAAAAAATAAATTTAGGTCGGGCGCAGTGGTTCATGCCTGTAATCTCAGTGCTTTGGGAGGCCAAGGCAGGCAGATCATGAAGAATTCGAGCCCATTCTGGCTAACATGGTAAACCCCATATCTACTAAAAATAAAAATTATCAGGGTGTGGTGGCACCTCCCTATCCCAGCTACTTGAGAGGCTGAGAGGCAGGAGAATTGCTTGAACTTGGGAGGCAGAAGTTGCAGTGAGCTGAGATTGCGCCACTGCACTCCAGCCTGGGCAACAGAGTAAGACTCTGTAATAGATAGATAGATACATAGATACGTAGATACGTACATACATACATACATACATATATACATACATACATAGATGCAACAGAGCAAGACTGTGATAGATAGATAGGATAGTTTGTGTAATGGAAATGTGTATAATCTAATCCAAAATTTAAAATATGAGACTCAAAATAGTTTTAAAATTATCTAACTTTTTAAGAGCCTTAAAGCCAAGAAGGAGCAAGAACAGAGAGGGGGCTTCAGCTCAGGGCTGCAAGTTCTAGCCTTTCCAGTGGTGTCAGGCTGCCCTGTCCATATATATACTTTTTTTTTTTTTGAGACAGGATCTTGCTGTCCCCCCCATGCTGGAGTGCAATGACATGATCATAGCTGAAGCCTCTTCCTCCCTCTTCAGCCTCCCATGTAGCTGGGACTACAGTCTTGTGCCACCACACCTAGCAAGTTCTGTATTTTTAGCAGAGACGAGGTCTCACCATTTTGCCCAGGCTGGTCTTGAACTCCTGGTCCCAAGCAATCCTCCTGCCTTGGCTTTCTCAAGTGTTGAGATTACAGGCATTAACCACTGCGCCTGGCCTGCCCTGTCCATAGATGTGCATGCTAAGTGTTGGTTTGTCCTGTGTATCTGAATCCTTGGTCCTTGTTCCAGGATTATGGCCACTGCGGTCTGACCCTAATCGTGAGACTGATGACACTTTGGTGCTCTCTTTTGTGGGCCAGACAAGGTAAGGGTGGGTCTAGTGCCAACTGTAGGTGCTGGTGAGAAGGTTGTGAGGTGGGGAAGCTGGTCCCAGGCTGACCCAGGCCCTCCATTCTGCTGCAGAGTTCTCATGTTAAATGGAGAGGAGGTAGAAGAAACTGAACTGATGGGTTTCGTGGATGATCAGCAGACTTTCTTCTGTGGCAACGTGGCTCATCAGCAGCTTATCCAGGTGATAACTGAGAAAGGGGCAGGCGTTACCATGTACTTGAATTGACCTAGAGTACAGTACAAGCACCACTGGATTTTAAAACAACCAATTTTTATGGCTCCAAAAATAATGTAAAAATTCTAAGGGAAAAAAATTACAGATAACCCACTACTCAGAGATCACAGCTCTTAACTTTAGAGTTGCTCCTTGGAGCTTTATTTTTCTTCTGCAAATGTATGTGTATTTATTTACATTTTCTTTTATAGACTTGGATCATTTTATATAGAAATATAAAAATACAGTTTCGGATCCTGTTTTAGCACTAATTATATCTTTCGAGACCTCAGATTTTTTATACCTTCTTAAAATAGTGATAGATGCTTATTATAAAATTGGAAAATACCAACAAGCACAAAAAAAGAAAAAATCATGATGCTACCATCCAATATGGCTGTTGGCCGCCCTTTCCAGATATTAATTATAACCGAAGCTTACCCTATTCTGATCATTATTTTCAGTCTATCTGTGATATGGGGCCAGATAGCCTTCTGGAATTTGTTATCCACGAGAGCCTCATTTCTGACACCCAGCAATTTTTTGGAGTTTGGAGTGACCCTGATATCCTTCAGCTTTTTTCACTCCCTCCTTACCTTCTGAGCTGTTCTTCACTGTATGGCCAGGGTCTGTCTTGCCAGTGGTGGGTAGAGCACTGGAGTGCCTGAGGATTAATGAACTGTCTCCATCTTTTTATTTACCTGGTCTTCCTTTAGCCACCTGGCAGTGGTAGATTGGTAAAACCGGAGGGGAAAGTTCTGTCGGTTTGCAGACCAAGTATGGGACGTGCCCAGATACTGAGTCATTGCTTTGTCAGTGTTATCTAACTTTGGCCTGAAGACTGGCACCAGCTCACCTATCTATTATTAAAGAGCTTTCATCCTTAAATATAAACTCAATCATGCTAGGTAAGATGAATCAATAGGTAACAGTGTCACCAACCTACTTTCTGTTTTATTTCAGTGATAAATTTATAAAATATATTTCTATACAATTTTGTAACCTTTACTAAGGAACTTTAAATAATTTAAATGGCTCATACACAGTAAAGAACTTAGATATTTTAGAGGTTTGATTTGGGGGTTGAGAAAAACTTAAGACTGGTGGTCACAGCCAGGTGCGGTGGTTCAAGCCTGTAATCTCAGTCCTTTGGGAGGCCGAGGCAGGTGGATCATGATGTCAGGAATTCAAGACCAGCCTGGCCAACATGGTGAAACCCCGTCTCTACTCAAAATACAAAACCTAGCCGGGTGTGGTGGCACGCGCCTGTAATCCCAGCTACTTGGGATGCTGAGGCAGGAGAATGGTTTGAACCTGGGAGGTGGAGGTTGTGGTGAACCGATATCTAGCCGCTGCACTCCAGCCTGGGTGACAGAGTGACACTCCACCTCAAAAAAAAAAGAAAAAAAGACTGCTGATGGTCACAGGATCTTACTCTATTTATACTTTCCCATAGGATGCAGTTTGTATTACCCAAGTAAGCCTCAATTAGAATGAAATAGGCCTTTTTTCCCTTGGCTATAGGTTTGTAAGCTGTAAGCTACTTAAGCCAGCCTCCGTAGGCATTCTCCCAAAAATGACATCTCTTGGCCGGGCGTGGTGGCTCACGCCTGTAATCCAAGCGCTTTGGAGGCCAAGGCGGGCGGATCACCTGAGGTCGGGAGTTGAAGACCAGCCTGACCAACATGGTGAAACCCCGTCTTAAAAAAAAAAAAAGACATCTCTTGTAATCATTAGCAGGACTTTCGGGAATAAAATGTAGAAGCCTCATGTAGCTTATTTGTAGGGCTCTACTAGGGCTGCATTTACCACCTCTCCACTCCTGTGTGGATCCCAGCAGATGCTTGGAAACATCTGCTGTCTGCTCTTTATCTAGATCACTTCAGCATCGGTGAGGTTGGTCTCTCAAGAACCCAAAGCTCTGGTCAGTGAATGGAAGGAGCCTCAGGCCAAGAATATCAGTGTGGCCTCCTGCAACAGCAGCCAGGTGGTGGTGGCTGTGGGCAGGGCCCTCTACTACCTGCAGATCCATCCTCAGGAGCTCCGGCAGATCAGGTGTGTGTGTTTTTTGTCTGCTTGCTTTTCTCCTCTTTTCTCTAGGACTTCTTTGATCCTTGGATTCCTTCTTCTGCCATAATCTTTGTTCAGCCACACAGAGATGGAACATGAAGTGGCCTGCTTGGACATCACCCCATTAGGGGACAGCAATGGACTGTCCCCTCTTGTGCCATTGGCCTCTGGACAGACATCTCGGCTCGTATTTTGAAGCTGCCTTCTTTCGAACTACTGCACAAGGAGATGCTGGGTGGAGGTATGTATCATTTAGCGACCTGATTGGGATCAGAGTCAAAATGTGGAACAAGAACATAATGTCCCTGTTTCCACAGAGATAATTCCTCGCTCCATCCTGATGACCACCTTTGAGAGTAGCCACTACCTCCTTTGTGCCTTGGGAGATGGAGCACTTTTCTACTTTGGGCTCAACATTGAGACAGGTGAGCATAGAAAAGAGTGAGGGACTCTTTCAAAAACAGAGTATTAGAATTACACAGAACTCTTAGTTCCGGGGTTCTGCTTTTGAACTTTCACAGGCCAGCTGTTTGTCCTGTTTTCTTTCTTCCTTTCTCCTGATGTCATTCTCTCTGTAGGTCTGTTGAGCGACCGTAAGAAGGTGACTCTAGGCACCCAGCCCACTGTATTGAGGACTTTCCGTTCTCTTTCTACCACCAACGTCTTTGCTTGCTCTGACCGCCCCACTGTCATCTATAGCAGCAACCACAAATTGGTCTTCTCAAATGTCAACCTCAAGGAAGTGAACTACATGTGTCCTCTCAATTCGGATGGCTATCCCGACAGGCGAGTCTCTTTTCCTTATTTAATGAGAGCTGCTGATTGAGGGCATCATGTTTTCCTCAAACCCTTACCTCAAAGCCTTTTTCCATTGTCAAAGTCAGTAAGTGAGTGGGAAGTATAGCTAGTGAAGAGGTTCTCAAATCTGGCTACCCAATAGAAACGTGGGAAGTTTTTTAAATTACAGGGTTTTTGGAATCCTTCTCAGAGTCTGATTCAGTAGGTCTGAGCTTGAACTCTGGAATCTGTATTTTCAGAACTGAGGTGATTCAAATGATTGTTTCATAACCCCTAATTTAGAGATCATTTTGTGTCTCTCTAGAGCAGGAGTCTCAAAGGGTGGCCCCAACCAGCAGCTACAGCACTACTTGGGAATTTGTTAGAAATGCAGATTCTCTGGCCAGGCACGGTGACTCATGCCCGTAATCCCAGCACTTTGGGAGGCTGAGGCAGGAGGATCCCTTGAGGTCAGGAGTTCAAGATCAGGGTAGCCAACATGGTGAAACCTTGTCTCTACTAAAAATACAAAAAGTAGCTGAGAGTGGTTGCACGTACCTGTAATCCTAGCTACTTGGGAGACTGAGGCAGGAGATTCAAAGGAGGTTGCTGGGCGTGGTGGCTCATGCCTGTAATCCCAGCCTCGTCCAGTTGAGGCAGGTGGATCACGTGTGGTCAGGAGTTCGAGACCAGTCTGGCCAATATGGCGAAACCCCATGTCTACTAAAAATACTAAAGTTAGCCGGGTGTGGTGGTATGCACCTGTAATCCCAGCTATTCGGGAAGCTTAGGCAGGAGAATCACTTGAACCCAGGAGGCAGAGGTTGCAGTGATCCGAGATTGTGCTGTTGCACTCCAGCCTGGGTGACAGAAGCAAGACTGTCTCAAAAAAAAAAGAAAGAAAGAAACTGGGAGGTGGAGGTTGCAGTGAGCTGAGATTGCATCACTGCACTCCAGCCTGGATAACAGAGCCGAGACTCTGTCTCAACAAAAAGAAAGAAATCCAGATTCTCAGGTCCCACCCTGACTCACAGAATCAGAAAGTCTGGGTGGGAGCCCAGCAGACTGTGTTAACAAGCCCTTCAGCTGACTCTTATGCAGGCAGTAGTTTGAAAGTCACTATTCTGGAGCAATGCTTTTTTTTATTTTTATTTTTAACTGGCTACACATTATCATTAAATGGAAAGCTGTTAAAAATATCAGCCTAGGCTCACCCAGACTAATTAAATAAGAGTATCTTGTGGATGGGACCAGTAATCAGAATTGTCTCTCCAGGTGATGTTTAGCATGGAGTCAAAGCTGGTGTAATTCTGCCTTGTTTTTTTTTCCTGTGTGGAGTTGCCTCATAGAATGTTTGCTTTCCTTGAGTCTCCTCAGTCTAAACCCAGACCCTTCTTTCCAGCCTGGCACTGGCCAACAATAGCACCCTCACCATCGGCACCATCGACGAGATCCAGAAGCTGCACATTCGCACAGTTCCCCTCTATGAGTCTCCGAGGTGAGCCCCAGGGTGGGAGAGTGGGGGTGTGGGAGTTGGTGTAGGCCGCTTCTGACTTTCTAAGTGACACTGTTGTTCCATACTTGTTCTGCAGGAAGATCTGCTACCAGGAAGTATCCCAATGTTTCGGGGTCCTCTCCAGCCGCATTGAAGTCCAAGACACGAGTGGGGGCACAACAGCTTTGAGGCCCAGCGCTAGCACCCAGGTAAGGGCAGTGGACAAAGAAATATGACATTAGCATAGGGGCTAGCAAGCTTTCTGTAAATGCCAGGTAGTAAAGGCTTTCAGCTTTGTAGGCAATGTGGTCTCAGTTACAACTAACTGTTCAACTTTGCCATTGTAGCCTAAAAGCAGCTGTAGGCAACAGGTGGGCATAGCTGGCTTCTATAAAAGTTTATTTATGAAAAATAGTTGCTACTTGGTGGCCTTGCAGCATGAATAATTCCTTTTCTGTCACCATCAATTTGGGTCTTTATAGGGTATGTGTGATTAGGGGCAGAGTAGTAGAATAGGGAGGAGCATGGGGTTTGGAGTCTGACAGAACTGGCATCCAGGTTTTTTTTTTTTTTTTTTTTTTTTTTTTTGAGACAGTCTCACTCTGTCATCCAGGCTGGAGTGCAGCAGTGTCATGATCTCAGCTCACTGAAACCTCCATCTCCCAAGTTCAAGCAATTCTTCTGCCTCAGCCTCCCAAGTAGCTGGGATTACAGGTGCCCACAACCATGCCGAGCTAATTTTTGTATTTTGAGTAGAGACAGGGTTTCACCGTGTTGGCCAGGCTGGTCTCGAATTCCTGACCTCGTGATCTGCCCGCCTCAGCCTCCCAAAATGTTGGGATTACAAGCATGAACCACTGCGCCTGGTCTGGCTTCTAGGTTTGTTGCTACCGTGTGACCTTGGGAAAGCTTAAACTTTAGCTTCTCATCTGCAGAATGAGGTGTATAACAGGACAGTCTGGAGCTACACATTCTAGGCTCAGTGGAGATATGAGCTGGTCATTTTCTTCCACGTATTCTCTGCCTTTCTTGTACCCAGACATCTGCCATAGGACCTCCCCTTGTAGTCCAGCGTTGAAGTCTTCATGGCTTTTGTTTTTATTTGAAGTGTCCCCCTCCTCTTTCCATTGAGGGTAGTGGAGGCTGTCTCTTTATTAAGGTCACCTGAGTTCCTTTTTAGCTGTGCTTGATTGACTTGCAGCATCACTGTTTAGTCTTTAATTACCCTTAGATTTTTACTGTGTTTCAGATTGATGTTTCAACTACATGCCTTCTCTGGAGCACTCTTCCTCAGGCTTCTTGAGCTGCCAGCCATCAGAGTTCTTGGCTAGCTCCAACCTCTGTGTTCCCCCATCGGACGGGTCCCTTCGCAATGATGTCTCAGCGCTTCTTCTGCTTATGAGAAGGATGATGTGCATTCTTTCTGTTCGCAGGCTCTGTCCAGCAGTGTCAGCTCCAGCAAGCTGTTCTCCAGCAGTACAGCGCCTCATGAGACCTCCTTTGGAGAAGAGGTGGAGGTGCACAACCTACTTATCATTGACCAACACACCTTTGAAGGTGCACATGAGCTCTTTCGATCATTTTTATCTACGTCCTCCCTAATCCAGGCTGTTCTGGGCTCTTGCACAGTCCAAAGCCTGACAGATTGTGGCAGACCATCCTAGGAGGAGCAGAAAGGAGGGACGGGAACTCTGTGAGATGGCAGTGAGTTTGGAAGGCTGGACATCCTCTCCTCAGCTTAGGCTGGTGGGGGACGGATAATCTGATGAGACAGGACAGCAGGTGGCACACGCTTTGTCACTGCCTAAGCTGCAGGCCTCACAGAAATATGGGATTAGGTGTGCGTGCAGATGTGGGCAACTTATCATCACATAGTCCTCTCTCTGTTTAGTGCTTCATGCTCACCAGTTTCTGCAGAATGAATATGCCCTCAGCCTGGTCTCCTGCAAACTGGGCAAAGACCCCAACACTTACTTCATTGTGGGCACAGCAATGGTGTATCCTGAAGAGGCAGAACCCAAGCAGGGTCGCATTGTGGTCTTTCAGTATTCAGATGGTAAGTGGGCACGGTCTTCAGTTTCTGAGGGATGTGAAATGCTGAGAAAGTCAGCAGGCCATTGTGAGGTTTTAGAGAGCCTCAGTTAAGCAGTAGAAGAACTTGGGTTTATTGCTGTAAAGAGCTGTTCTCTTCTTTATCTGATTGAATTTTGGAGCATGTGAACAGTACACAAGTAAAATTTAGCTTATGTTTCTTTTTTTGCTACTCTTTGAAAGGCCAAAGAAAAAAAGGAGAGGTGGGAGAAGTGAACGATGGGGAACGGGATCTAGTGACAACAGGCATGAAAATTAAGAATCCTAGATTTGTTTTCCATTTGGTTGCTCAGGCATTTAGGTGCTCTTTCCAGCTTCAGCACTGTGTTTACTTTTTAATATCTTTTCTCATTAGTCCCACCCGAGATGGCTTTAAAGACTATGAGCCTGGAAATCTCAGATCAGATGGCTGAAATGGGATTATGGAAAGAGACAGATCTGGAGTTTCAGGATGAGGGGCAGATCCTAGATACCAGCTGGATTTCTCTGCACATTATCTTGGGGCTCATACTTTAGGTGGTGGTTAACCCCACTTATGCTGAGTCTGATTTTTTTTTTAGATGAGTAGTTTGCGGGGGGCAGGAATTAGTACCAGAGGGGCAACCAGAGGATTCTTTTGACGAGGTAAAGTATGGGCTCATAAAAAAGAGACTCAAGCATATCTTTCTGTCCCCAGGAAAACTACAGACTGTGGCTGAAAAGGAAGTGAAAGGGGCCGTGTACTCTATGGTGGAATTTAACGGGAAGCTGTTAGCCAGCATCAATAGCACGGTGAGGCCCGGAACACTTGGTACTTACTTTAGGGTGCCCATCATTGTTTGCAGAATGTGTCAACCTCTCTCATGTCTGGGACCGCGTGTCGTCAGATTTTAAGGGTAACAAAGTAGTGGGTGTGGAGGATAGAGCTCTAAGTTGGGAATCTGGGAAACTGAGGTTGAACCAGGCATTGGACGAGGTTACGTGGAACCCCATGTGTTTCAGATCCTGAGTGCTGTGGGACTTGAGAAACAAATGAGAGCTCTGGGCCCTGCACATAGGGTGTTCCATGCCAAGAGAAAGCCAAATTAGAATATCCTAAGTACATCCCCCGAAAGATAGTCCTTTGAAATATTCCACTGCTTCTGCCGTGACCCTACCTCCTCCGTTGCTAAAAAGGCTTTTTTCTGTCTTTATTGAGGTATAATTGACAAAAATTTTGTATATCGAAAATGTACAACTTGATTTTTTGGGGGTAGTTGGGAGATAGCAGCAAACAAAATGGACAGTGAGCTGCCCTTTTGGAGTTTGAGCAAATAAAGTACATAGTACATGAAGTGGTGAGAAATAAAAGGGGCACAGGGCTGGAGGAATGCCAGGAAGAACATGGTAGTAGGGTTTGCAATTTCATATCACATGGTCAGGAGGGTCTTGTGGAAACACAGTGGCATTTGGGCAGATTCCGAAATGAAGGGAGGTAAGACCCCACCTGTGCTTGGGGAAGACAAGTGCAATGGGTGGGGAGGTCAGAGGTGAGAGTAGGCGGGCCTGATGTTTGCAGGGACTGAGCTGATGGTCTGGTGGGAGTCGAGTCCAATGGGCAGCCAGGGGCCAGAACATTCAGAGCCTGGTAGGCCATGTCAGGGTTTTATGTAGAGCGTGATGGAAACCTCTGGAAGGTTTGAGCAAGGCTTTGAGTCAGTTAGGGGAGGCTCTTAGTAATCCAGGTGCAGTGGGTGGTTGCTGGGACCAGGCAGTGATAGAGGAGAGGAAGAAGAGTAGTCATATTTTGCTTACATTATGAGGGTAGGATTGAAGGACTTTGGTGATAGATTGAAGATGAGATGTGAGAGACAGACGAATAAAAGGTCAGGGGTTTTGGCTTTGCCATTTACTGGTGGGAAAGATAATGGGTGCAGCAGGTTTGGAGTGGAAACCATAGGTTTGTTGGATATACTCAGTTTCAGTGGTTATCTAAGTGGAGATGTTCACTAGGTAACAATGAAAGAGTTATGGAATCCAGGGAAGAGATTGGCTGGAGATACTAGCATGGCAGTTAAAGCTAAAAATCTGGGTGACCTCACCTAGGACCACCCATCTGCTGAGAGCTCATAGAGAAGGGATCTGAAGACAGCCCTGGAGCTGTCCAGCATTTCAAAGATAGGGTGAAGATCTAGCCAAACAAAAAGGGTAACTTGTGAAGTAGAAGGAAAACTGAGAGAATGGTGTTTTGGAATTCATGGAGAAAAAGTATTTGAAGCACGAGGGAATTGGTAAACTGCAAGTGTTGCCAGCAGGTTAGGTAACATAAAGCTAAAGACTTGGTCATTGGTTTCAGTAACATGGAAGTCAGTGGTAAGCTTGATCAGAGCTCTTGGTTGAGTGATGGGACTAGAAACCTGATTGCAGTTGGCTCAACTGAGACTAGGAGGAAAGAAAGCTGGTACAGAAAACCCCTCAGGGAGTTTTGTAGTAAAGGAGAGAATGATGGGGACAGTGAAATTTCAGGATAAGAATTTTCTGTTTTAATTTTTCAAGCTGGGAAATACTGCTGCATGTTTTCTATGCTCATGGGACTGATGTTGGCAAGAGAATTGCTTGGAGAGCCATTGTTCTTGGCCAGGCAGAAAGGTGGTGGGATCTCCGAGTGGCAGAGAAGGGAACAGACGTGGAAGTTCATGGAGATGCCATTTTGGCTGTATTCCTGTTTTCTGTGAAATTTCTGAGAGAGAAGATGGGAAGGAGATATTGGCAATTTGAGTAGAGTGGAAAAAGGGTGAATTCATTGTTTTAGGACCAGAAGAGTGAGTAGAATAGGAAAACGCACAATTCCTGAGTGGTTTAAGAACACCCTTTCAGTTAGTAGTCTTGAATTTAAAAGAACAGTCATCCTGTTGGTTGGTTTTCCTTACCGGTAGTGGAAGATGAAAATTTAATCCAAGTCAAGTTTTGTTGGGTGAGCATGAGAAAGGGGAGAAGGGTCAGGGCATTGAGAATCTGCAAGACAGTGATTATGTGATTACAGTGGTAGACGCTGGGCACCTGAGAAGAGGCAGAGCAGAGGACGTGAAATTCAGGAAGAGTGCAGTTACTTGTAATGCCAGCCTTTACCAGGTGGTCATAAGAATGGACAAAGTAAGTGGGAAAGAAGGGGTCAGAAAAGCTAAGAGGTGAGGGTACTAGAAGGACCTTCTCTGTGAGTATTATAGTCACCAAGACTTACAAGAGATTATGTGAGACAGAGTGATGGGTGGGATGGGAATTCAGGTGACTGCTTTAATGGATGATGGTGGTTGTGTGGCTTCATGGTGTGAGCTTCAAAACTATGGTGTTTTGGGGGAGGGAGTGACAAGTCTGAAAGAGCAGAGGAGGAGTGTGGGAGACAGTGCTACCTCCTGTTCCAGTGCTAGGAGGGATAGCGGAAGAGAAAACAGACAAGAGGGCCAGAGGGCCCTTATGAAAGAGCCACGGATATCAGTTAGAATGAGAAGGTGAAGGGTTTACCCAGAGAAGAGGCTGCCCATGATTGATGACTGTGTTCCAGAGGGTGCAGTGAGTAGGCACAGGGATCAAGAGGGTGGAGGGTGGCATTTGAGGTCAGGTAAGGACGTATCTATTCTGTGGCTGGCCAATAGAAATATGAGTGATGTATGTCATTCTAAATTTCTAGTAGCCACACATGCAAAAAGAAGCAGGTGAGATGAGTAAGGTGTTTTATTTAACCCAATATTTAAAATATTAGCATTTCCACATGTAATCAGTATAAAAACCATTATTAAGATGTTTTACATTTTTTCATACTGACAATTCAAAATCTGGTGTGTGTTTTACACTCAGAACACATCTGAACTTTGAGTAGGCACATTTCAAGTGTTTCACAGCCAGGTGTGGCTAGTGACTACCGTATTGGACAGTGGAAGTCTATAACCTTTTGGGAAGAGAATGGGAGTCTTGAGCTTTTGGTGGTGTCTGGTCTTGGTCTTGACTCTCTCCAAGGTGACGGGATAAGGTTAAGAGCATGGAGAGAGAGTGGAACATGTGGAGCTCTGAGGCCCTCCCTTCACTCCCTCTGGTGTGGAGGCCCAGCAAGTTGGGCTTACCTGAAGATGGGGCACTCTGGAGGTACCTTTTACCCTGTGATAGAGGTGTGGTAACCATTGTAATTATTTATTTTATTTTTTTTTTTGGGCTGGAGTACAGTAGTGCGATCTCGGTGCACTGCAACCTCCGCCTCCCGGGTTCAAGTGATTTTCCTGCCTCAGCCTTCTGAGCAGCTGAGATTACAGGCATCCGCTATCATGCCCAGCTAAATTTTTGTATTTTTAGTAGAGATGGGGTTTCACCATGTTGACCAGGCTGGTCTCAAACTCCTGACCTCATGATTCGCTCACCTCGGCCTCCCAGAGTGCTGGGATTACAGGCGTGAGCCACCATGCCCGGCCGTTTTTTTTTTCTTTTTGAGACAGTCTCGCTCTGTGGCCAGGCTGGAGTGCAGTGGCGCGATCTCAGCTCATTGCAACCTCTGACTCCCTGGTTCAAGCGATTCTCCTGCCTCAGCCTTCTGAGTAGCTGGGATTACAGGCATATGCCACCATACCCAGCTAATTTTTGTATTTTTAGTAGAGACGGGTTTCACCATGTTGGCCAGGATGGTCTCGATCTCCTGACCTTCTGATCTACCCGCCTTGGCCTCCCAAAGTGCTGGGATTACAGGCGTGAGTCAGTGCACCCGGCCAACCATTGTAATGACTACAAATGGCTTTTGGAATATATTCCTGTGTAGCTTGGGTTCTTTGGACACATTTTGAGAAATCATGGCTTAATTAATATGTTCTGCCTAGGAGTTTCTAGATATGCAGAGGCCATGGGGATAATCTGGATCCTGAAGGATCTGCCAGGGAAGGCTCGTCAGCTCAGATGGGTTGAGTTTGTCTTCTTTAGCTTTGGGCTGTGCCAAGTATCTCTCCATTTGTCTACTGATAATAAAGCATCTTCATTCTACCTTTTTTTTTTTTTTCGAGTTGGAGTTTTGCTCTTGTTGCCCAGGCTGGAATGCAGTGATGTGATCTGAGCTAACTGCAACCTCCACCTCCCGGGTTCAAGCGATTCTCCTGCCTCAGTCTTTCTAGTAGCTGGGATTACAGGAGGATGCCATGATGCCCAGCTAGTTTTTGTGTTTTTATAGAGATGGGGTTTTGCCATGTTGGTCAAGGCTGGTTTCGAACTCCTGACCTTAGGTGATCCACCCGCCTTTGCCTCCCAAAGTGTTGGGATTACAGGCGTGAGTCTCACGCCACCTCGTCCATCGCATCTTCATTCTTTTGGACATGTGGTTGTAACTGAAAGCACTATGGTGGAGACAGAAGAAAGAATTTCTTTTTCCCTCTTGGGGGTTGTTAGAGGGTGGCCATAGAATCAAGTTCTTTAGGTTCCTTTAGTTATTTGACAGTGTTTCTCTTGGGCTTTTCTTTTCTTTTTTTGAGACAGAGCCTCACTGTGTCACCCAGGCTAGGATGTAGTGGCATGATCTTGACTCACTGTAACTTTTGCCTCCTGGGTTCTTGAAATTCTTGTGCCTCAGCCTCCTGAGTAGCTGGGATTACAAGTGCAGGCCACCAAGCCTGGCTAATTTTTGTATTTTTAGTAGAGATGGGGTTTTGCCATGTTGGCCAGGCTGGTCTGGAACTCCTGGCCTCCAGTGATCCACCTGCCTTGACCTACCAAAGTGTTGGGATAACAGGCGTGAGCTACTGCACCCGGCCTCTGTTGGACTTCTGGTCATTTTCTCTACTCAATGGGTTCACATCAGAGAAAGGTATGAGGTTTTTTTTGGTTTTGTGTTTTGGAGACAGGGTCTCACTCTGTTGCCTAGGCTGGAGTGCAGTCGTGCAATCTCAGCTTACTGCAACCGTAGCCTCCCAAGTAGCTGGGATTATAGGTGCACGCCATCACTGCCTGGCTAATTTTTGTATTTTTAGTAGAAACAGGGTTTCACCACATTGGCCAGGCTGGTCTTGAACTCCTGACCTCAGTGATCCACGCCCCTCAGCATCCCAAAATGCTGGGATTACAGGTGTGAGCCACCACGTCTGGCCCAGTATGAATTTTGAGAAGGGTTCAGAAAAGGTGGTTTGTTGGGAGGTGATCTTACTTCTTTTTGATCAGGAAATTGGAGACTAATCTCTTTCCATAGATACGCAGGTGAGTTACCAAACCGCAGAAGTCACAAGAAGATCTATAGTATTATACCCACATTACTGTTTCCTTTACGTGGACTCATTTTTTTATGTAAGGAAAACTTGGGAAGTTTTGTATTCCTAGTTTGATGTGTTCATTGTTTTCATATTTCATAAATATATAATAGCAAAATAATGTTCACCCCAGTACCTTATGAAACCGTTTCTTTTCATGCATTGCACTTGGAGAAGTGATGCTGCAGATGGACGATGGAGGAGTTGGGGGGCAGTCATTCTGAGAGAGCTCTGGCCCATTTGGCTGAGAGAGACAATATGCCTTTCCCAGGTGCGGCTCTATGAGTGGACAACAGAGAAGGAGCTGCGCACTGAGTGCAACCACTACAACAACATCATGGCGCTCTACCTGAAGACCAAGGGCGACTTCATCCTGGTGGGCGACCTCATGCGCTCAGTGCTGCTGCTCGCCTATAAGCCCATGGAAGGAAACTTTGAAGAGGTGATGGTGGTGGGGTAATGCGAGCAGACTTCTTGCTTGAGCCATGGCTCCTGCAAGTGTCTCTGGTGGGGAAAGATAATCCAGCCCAGTATTAGGGGCAGAAATGTTTTCCCGGAACAGACATTCTACATTGATGAAGTATTTTTAGAGATTCCCAACTCGAACTCTGAGTAGGCTCCATCTCTGGGGCAATTGGCAACCGAAAGGGCTGCGTTGGCAGAGAGGTCAAGGGAGAATACCTCTGGGGTAACACTTGTTAAACACGGAGCTACATCGTCTGCAGGGTGGGGCTTTGCTCCTGAATAAAGGAAACACAAGTCCCAGAACTGAATTCCACGCAAACTGCTGACTGTGTTTTCTTGTTTCACCTTGTCTAAGATTGCTCGAGACTTTAATCCCAACTGGATGAGTGCTGTGGAAATCTTGGATGATGACAATTTTCTGGGGGCTGAAAATGCCTTTAATTTGTTTGTGTGTCAAAAGGACAGGTGAGTAGTGGCCAGCTCTGGGAGTGGTAGGGAGAGATGGGAGCTCCTGGGTCTCTGGTGGATGCAGGCATTGGGTTCTGTGTCAGATTCAGGTGGTCCTCTTTACAGAGATAGAACTTTGCTCATGAGAGAATAAAAGGTCACAGAAATCCACCTCTTTAGACTGGCTCCCCCTCCTGTGGAGTATGTCAGCTTCCCAGGGAAGTTCAGCACTGTGACCACTGCACGTGGTCCTTTCTTAGGGCCTGTGGTGGAAACAGGAGGTTTAGGAAGTGACTTTCTCACCGCTTTTCAGCGCTGCCACCACTGACGAGGAGCGGCAGCACCTCCAGGAGGTTGGTCTTTTCCACCTGGGCGAGTTTGTCAATGTCTTTTGCCATGGCTCTCTGGTAATGCAGAATCTGGGTGAGACTTCCACCCCCACACAAGGCTCGGTGCTCTTCGGCACGGTCAACGGCATGATAGGTAAGGTCAGCCCCTGCAGGGCACACCCCCACACAGGCCTCCTTCCTGAAACCACCATTCTGAGGGACTGGGGGAAAGCAACTGGACAAGACCTAGGTGTTTAGTAGAGGAGGCTGCAGCACATTAGCCCTCCCCATGCTGCTCACCTGGGCTGCCCTTTATGTAGAGGATGCGTGCTGTGGGGTTGAGCTCTCCGCAGCTCACTGCCTCCTTCACTTCTTCAGGGCTGGTGACCTCACTGTCAGAGAGCTGGTACAACCTCCTGTTGGACATGCAGAATCGACTCAATAAAGTCATCAAAAGTGTGGGCAAGATTGAGCACTCCTTATATCCTTTTCAGAGCCATCTGCTTACTGGAAAGCACATGCTGGCATATGTGGCACACGCAGTCACATTACCCGGAAGCTGTTATGTGTCTTGGTTAGGTTTCTATACAGAATAGGTTTTTTGTTTTGTTTTGTTTTTGACTTTTTAATGTGGAAAATCTCAAACATGCACAATAGAGAGAACAGTATAATGACTCCCAAAGAAAGTACTTATCACCCAGCTTTTGCTGGTCCGTCTTGGAAATGTACATTTGTATTCCTGAAATGTGTCCACCTCTGGCCTTCTCATTGTAGAACGCCAAATGTAAGTTTAGATTACAAAACAGGCGCACATCCTTTCAGGGATCTTGTTGAGGGCAACAGTGTCTGAGACTAGAGAGACTACCAGAAGAAGGTGAAAGGTGAAGAAGCGGAAAACGCCGAAGCTCAAGAATCAGCCCCCCTGGGACCCTCAGAATCCAGGTGCTATTGGAAATTTGTTTAGTACAGGAGATACAAAGGGCCCACCCTGCTGGAGGTGGGAGGAGCTCCTGCCTGTGACTCTGGTAGCCAAGGAGGGCTAATGGGCTGATTTCTGGTTTTTGGCTGACTAGCAAGAATTGACAGCCCTGTCTCACCAAGTCTCAGTTTATTTATTTATGGAGCTTCTGCTTTTCTTCACCCCCTTTTTTTTTTTTTTTTTTTTTTTTTGAGATAGGGTCTTGCTCTGTCACCCAGACAAAAGTGCAATAATAGGATCATGGCTCACTGTAACCTTGCCATTCTGGAGTCAAGTGACTCTCCCACCTTAGCCTCCTAAGTAGCTGGGACTTAGGCACTTGCCACCTCACCTGGCTAATTAATTTTTTTTTTTTTTTTTTTTTTTTTTGTGGAGACAGGATTTTACTATGTTGCCCAGGTTTCGTCTTGAACTTCAGGACTCAAATGATCCTCTTGCCTCAACCTCCCAAAGTGCTGGGATCACAGACGTGAGCCACCACCACACTGGCCCCTCTGTGGAGCTTTGAGGCTAGACTTAAATGAGTGGTTCTTGTGCATCAGCTTCGCCTAGAGTGCTTTAAAAGAACTTCCATTCATGTACAGGCTTCACATTCATAGAATCTGATCTGTACTTTCAAAAACTATTTTGAAGATCACCCCAATTGAGAACCAGTTGGATTAGGTAATATTTTTACATTTCTTTCAATTCCAAAAATGTCCAAAAAACAAGGCAAAAGGAAAGTGTTGTTTCCTCTCTAATCCTGATGATTGCTTTAGATTGTGATCTTATTCAGAGGTGGGGATGACTGAGGAGGGTGTTTCCTGATGAGCACGTGTTCCTTAACTCACAAGTCCACCTGGAGATCCTTTCACACCGAGCGGAAGACAGAACCAGCCACAGGCTTCATCGATGGTGACTTGATTGAGAGTTTCCTGGATATCAGCCGCCCCAAGATGCAGGAGGTGGTGGCAAACCTACAGGTGGGGCCGGTCAAGTCTCTTGCAGGTCAGGGTGTGACAGGAGACTGTCCCTGGGTACCCCTCCTTCTCAGTTCCAAGATGCCGGGGGCCCTCTGTAATCCTTACCAGATGGAAGGTGGAGTCCGAGGGGGAGGGAGATGTTTGTGGTTGTGGCTCGTGGGTACGCACTAGGTACCAGGTGCTGTGCTAGGAAGTCTACCCGTTAACCCTGTCCTTGAGCAATGAAGACACATTTGGGATCTCTGGCGAGACCCAAAGGTGAGAGGCAGGGTCAGGATATCCCGCAGGGAGGAGAAATGGCCACGATTCTGGAGTTAGGGATATTGCTCACTGGAGTTGGTGTCTCTGGGAAGCATCCTTAAAGAGGGAAAAATAGACCAGGTGGTGTCCTTGCTGACCTGTGCCATCCAGGGGGAGGTGTGGGTTTCTGGTGAGTCCTTCCTTTCCTGTGACAGTGGTGGAGGCTTGTGCCTCCTTCACTGGGGCATCCCCCTCCCCAGCTTCTGGAGAGCACCCTCTTGGTCCTCATAGCCACACCCATCTTCTCGTTGCAGTATGACGATGGCAGTGGTATGAAGCGAGAGGCCACTGCAGACGACCTCATCAAGGTTGTGGAGGAGCTAACTCGGATCCATTAGCCAAGGGCAGGGGCCCCTTTTCTGACCCTCCCTAAAGGCTTTGCCCCTGCTGCCCTCCCCCTCCTCTCCACCATCGTCTTCTCGGCCATGGGAGGCCTTTCCCCTGAGTCAGCTGCCCCCAAAGCCACAGTTCCCCTACGTGGAAGTGGGGCAGGCTTCATAAAGACCTGGAATGAGCTGAAGGTGAACATTTTCCCCCCCTGGATTTTTACCAGTCTCACATAATTCCAGCCATCACCTTGGACCACCAAGCCTTCATTGGTGTTGCCAGTTGTCCTCCTTCCAGGGAGGGATTTTGCAGTTCTTTGGCTGAAAGGAAGCTGTGTGTGTGTGTGTGTGTGTGTGTGTGTGTGTGTGTGTGTGTGTTTATCTCACACGCATTGTCCTCTGCTATCTTTTATTTAGATTGGCGTTGTAGGGAGTTGTGGGTAGTGGGGAAGAGGATTGGGAGGGTTTCATTGTTTATGAAGTGAGACCTTCCTTTACTTTTCTTCTGTTTCCTCTGAGAGCATCAGCCCTAGAGGCCTGGTTGCCAGGTCATGGCAGCCCGTGTATAAAACCTGGAGATGGTGGATGATCCCCATGCCACAGCCCTTTTGTCTCTGCAGACTGCCTTCTTCGGAAAGAGGGAGGTGGGAGGATGTGAATTGTTAGTTTCTGAGTTTTACCAAATAAAGTAGAATCTAAGAAGAAAAGTACATTTGTTTTTGTTTTTAATTTCCCCAGCCCAGCTGTCCAGCACCCCAGGTTTACTATTCCTAATTTACTGCGAACTTAGGCAGTATCCTTCCCTTTATAGTAGGTGTTGCATTCACTTGCCCTTGCTGTTAGAACAACTCCTCAAGTAGTGAAAGGGGAAGATACCTATACCTCTTCTTGATCATGTGATTGTTTTTGATGGGATCCCAAGGATGATGGGCAGAGTTTAGAAATTCACTGGTCTTTTTGGTTGCCCTTGACGCCATTTAATTCTTAGTTGTCTCTGCTGGTGACCTGCTGGGCCTGGGGGTTGCCTGGGCTGCCTTTCCTGGTTTTATAGCCAGCTCTGTGTGCAGTATCCAGTCACCTAGCCCCCAGGCCACCTAGTAACTCATGTATCTCCCAGCTGCTTGTTGCTACATGCCCTCATTTCCTCTGATCTAATCAAGTGACTGTTTGGTGGTTTTGGTTTGAGAATACAGCAGGAGTAGGGCACACACGGAGTTCACTCTTCTGTCTGGCAAACAAAGCCTGTCTTCTTTCAGCTTGGTGGGCCTGTGTCTGGGCCCACATTTCTCCTAGTGATCCAGTGGGAAGAAGGCTGCTCTGTCCCCAGGGTGGAGTAGGGTTGATCCTAGGCATATTGGTGGTTCCTTTAAGACCAGCCTTTGATACAGTGTCAGGAAAATTGTGGTTACAAGTTCAAATTGTGGTTTTGAGAGATTCTAGCTTAAAAAGAGGAAAGAAGCATCCCTGGTTTGAGGGCCTTCTGGAGGAAGTTTCCTTCCCTGAACAGTTTTATTACCCTTTTTCCCCTTTATTCTGAGAGGTCTGGGGGTGGAGGATGAGAGTCTTAAAAAATAATCAGCAACTCAAAAACCAAGTTTGAACTGGAAACCCCACACTGATTTGAGTTGTAAAAGTCATGGTTTGAATTTGAAAAGACCTGCCCCCCAGCCAGAGGCCAGCTTTTAATGAGGCAGGCAAGCAACAGTCTCCAGATTGTGATGATTTAAAAAATTTAATCTTAGATGGGAGTACCAGCTATAAGATGTCATGATCAGAAAGACAATATGTTGGGATTCCCATTCTGGTGCCCTTTAGTTGTCTGACTGTAGCGGCTGAGACCTGCTGTTGAGACGAAGGTTATCAGTGACTTTAGTCTTGAATTTGGAGGCTTGTTGAGTCCTTGCTATCTTTTGCTGTTTTTTGTTTTGTACACTCGTGTATATTCAGGTGGGGTTGAATTCCAGCTCTGGAAACTGATACTCTGTTGCCATATTCCCACATCCCCCTCTTAAAAACCGTTAATCACCCCTCTGAGGGTGAAAGGTTGTCTTTGGAGCGTGGCTGTAGCCAACTGGAACCTCATTCCTTGCAGGTGCTGATGAGCTAGCATCACTCCAGGTCTCTGCAGGAAGGGATCTTTGGGAGACTAATAGAAACACTGACTCATCACACGACCATTTAGTGGGATCACAAGCCAGAGGCCGTCATTCTGCAGCCAAAAACAACAGCTTGGATCCTCCACCCTCGGTGGAGGGTCCCTTTTGTTACTGAGAAACCACAAGCCACAGAAGTGGGGAAGAAACACAGGAACTGCAATCAAGGGATATGCCTGAACTAGTCCTTCAACAACATGAAGTTAGACACTCTGTCCAAACTGAGAGGCCTCAGGGTCAAACAAAAAGGGAAAACAAAAACCAAACCAAACTAAAGGAGCAAATGTTGATAGGCGCAAGGTGAATGCCATAAGGTCACAGAAATTTTATGGGGAAATCAAAGAAATGCTAAGGGCAGCGTAGACATTGTTTGGAGATTCACTAACAGGAATTGGAATTTATGTACTAAGTATCCTGAATTCTGGGTAGATAACGGGATTTCTTCAAGCACAAAGTTGATTTCGGCTCTTCCGGCTGCTCATTGGCCAGTGTGAAGCAAACTCTGCTGGAGGGTGAGTTTTATAGGGTAAGGTGGAACAAGTGGGTCTCCATAATGTAGCTAAGAACAGAGGTAGCTGAGGTACGCTGGAGTATATGAGAAAGAAGATGGCATGAAATATGACAGCCATATGGACACTTGTCCCATGTACACCTGTTGAAAATTTTGGGTAGCTCCCCTAGGGCCAGGAAGAAAGAGCACCTATTTGACATGAGTGGTTTAGTGGTGGTGGACGGGGGAAAGTGCAACCTTCGGATGTTTGGGGCAAGAGAGAAAGATGTCTTAGGATTCTGAGGGTCCTTGGGACTCAGAATGGATATGACGGAAGTCATGTTCATCTTATGTTACAGAATATTTTGGCAACCTACTTGTTGAGAATATGTTGATTAGTGTGGGAGGTAAACCCTGCAAGAGCTGAGGCAAGGGTCTGAAGCCTCAGCATTAGAGATATAGTTACATAGTTATTCCTACATATATAAAATCATAATCATAGCTATTCATATGTAATCATAAATATATACATCTATATAATCAGATTAATCTTACTAGTAAGTCTCAGGTTAAGAAGTATGGGACTGAAGTGGCATTGGAAAAGAGGTGACTCTAAGGCAAGATGCTCTAAGTCCTCCGTCACACCCGCATAAGGGCTGCTGGAGGACACCTTGGCTGTGTGACAGTGTCAGCGCTGTGAAAGTGCCTGCTGTTTAGCCAGCTAGGGAAGGAAATGTCCAAGATGGCCGAGACATCTCCTTCCTCCTGGGAGTGAGGAGAAAACTCCACTCTCCCAAGTGGAGTAAGCCTGATGGCTCTTGTGGTAAGCCTGACGGCTGTCAGGGACACTCACAGGCATCCGGGGACTTAATTGTCTCTATGTGGTGCTGTGCTTCAGCGGTCACGTTCCATGTCTACTTTCAAGTTCTGCTTTTGTACCTGGTTCCTCTTTTTCTTAGAAGATAAGAATTAGTAATAGTAACATAAATCTTACGACCTTGTCCTTTCTTGACAAGTATGAAAAAAGTGCTGATGCCTTAGGTTTTCTCCTTGCCTTGGCTTCTTCAGTCTTGGGCCCCTGTCTCCAAGACATGTGATTTACTTGACCCTATCACTGACCACCATTACCTCATCCTACCTACCCTGCCCTCTACTTTGTACTCAATAAAAGTCAGAGCATCCAGGCACTGGGGCCACTGCTGGTCTCTGTGATTTGGTAGCAGTGGACCCCTGGGCCCAAACTCTCTTTCTCTATCTCTGTGTCTTGTGCCTTTTATTTCCACAGTTTCTCATCTCCACACCTGCTGAGAGGGACTCACGGGACCCTGCAGGCTGGACCCTACAGAGTAGATTTAAAAATGGGCCAAAACTAACAAGGTGAAATACAGCCTCAAGGTGAATGTCTGCCAAAATGTAGCCACACAGCTTCAGGTAGGGAGACCCGCTTGGCTGCTTGTGTTTAAATAACATAAAAGCACAACAAAAAATGCCTGTGGTTTTTCTTTACTGCCTACTCTGTGTGTCATCATTAACAACATGATTAGGTTGACAAAGTAATATCAGAGCGCGTTAGTGAAAGTGCGGTGTTTGCAGGGAGGAGCCGTGAGTCCGGGCCACCCCCCGCTACGCCATGTCCATTTGTGGCCACCAATTTAAGCAGCTCCGTAACAGGCTGAGGAAGCAGGAGGTCAAAGTAGTGGCAGAACCAAAGGAACTGGGATTGTTCAGCTGGGAAGTGAAGACACTT
Source organism: Ateles fusciceps (assembly GCA_036589455.1). Classification (NCBI taxonomy): domain Eukaryota; kingdom Metazoa; phylum Chordata; class Mammalia; order Primates; family Atelidae; genus Ateles; species Ateles fusciceps. The sequence goes on along the minus strand of JAZHEH010000681.1, from coordinate 22,330,386 downwards.
TCAAACAAACATGGTTCAAAACTGGATCAGACCACTTCTTAACAGGTAGTTTCTTACCGCTGGAAGTATTTACGCAAAATCTTGACTAATTGTGTGTGGCTAAGGGAAAGATAACTGCACAGAGCAGAAGGTAAAATCAATTATCCTTTCAGTTTTCTCCCAGTGGGATCATTCTGATTTCCACGCACCCCTTTCCGTGTCTCTTCCTTGCCTAAATCCCTCTGCAGCCCCCGAGTCTGATTGCGGCCTGGGGCAGCTGCAGAAGGGCAAAGAGGAGCCTTCCAGATCTGTTTCTGCCTCTCCACTGCCAATGGCGCCAGCTGCTTCCTCGCTTCGCCACCAGCAGCCGGGAGGCTGGCCATCTGCCCCATGGGTGCCCAAAGGAGCCTGGGGCTTCAAGAGCAGCTAGTGCCCCCGGCCAGGGAGCGGTTGGACCCACAGATCAACATACTCGGGCGTTAGGATGCAGACCTGCTGGCAGGCCGGAGGCAGGCCTGGAACTGCCCAGCGGCGCAGCGACCCGGCGTCCTGGGTTCGGATTTCCACGGTTCCCACCTCGTGACAACAAGGCGGGTCCTACCGAGAGGGGCCATGCCCGGGGCGCGCAGCCTTTGGCGCTAGCCTTGTTCTCGAAATCTGTTTCCTCCTGGGTCCCCGGTCAGATGCCGTCAGTCAGCGCTTTGCAGGAAGCCAACTCCCAAACCCGGGCAGGGGGTGTGGGCCAAGCGCGAAACCCCGCCTCTAGGGGTCCCTGATCTTTGCCCCCACCCGGGACTCCGTGCCTCTCCGAGAGGCACAGCCAGCGAGCGGCATTGCCTTTGTGTGTTTCGCCTCGTGGTGCCGGAGACCCTCCCCCACAAACGTCAGCCGCGTCCCCTCGAGGCCCCCGGCCCCGCCTCTCGGCGTCCCCAGCCCCCCTGCTTAGCTCTGCGTGCCAGTTCGGGGATCGTTGGTTAGCTCCCTGCCGCGCCAGGAGGAGGGGCGAGGGCCTGCAGCCCCCTCCCCGGCACGCGGCGCCGGAGCCGAGCCCAGCCCGGGGGACCCGCCGCCGCCGATGATGTGGGCCGGACTGCTCCTTCGGGCCGCCTGTGTCTCGCTCCTGCTGCCGGGGCCCCCGGCCCGAGGCTACACTGGGAGGAAGCCGCCCGGGCACTTCGCGGCCGAGAGGTAAGCGCCCCGTGCTTTTACCCCGCCGCCCTCGCCCCCTGGGAGCGCTACGGGTGTGCAGCCGACAGGCGAGGAGGGGCACCCAGGAGCCGCAGGCAGCTGCGGGTCGGGGCTTCCTCTGGGGTGCTATCCGCGCGGGCGCAGCTCTGGGACGGGCCAAGAGACAGCAACTTGTGCCTCTCGGCGGGTGCCCATCGTGCGCACCTGGCTGGGGCTGTCCCGGCTGGAACCTGGGGGAACGGAGGTCCAGGCGCTGGGTGACTCCTAATGTGCCCTGGAGCGCGGACCCCTGGACAGGGGAGCCCCGGACGTGCCTTCTGGTCTCCGGACTGGCTGGCTCGCCCCCCAGCGTGCCCGTGACTCTGCCTGGGCAGCGCCAGGTCTCCACGGCTGCGCCGGCCGCCCTAGGGGTGGGGTTTTCCCTGCGTCCTGGCCCTACGAACGTCGTGGACTTTGGAACGGCCGGGGTCTCTGGGTCACCTTTCTTTTTCTGTCCGTGGGCGCGCGCAGGTGGGGGTGGGGTGCCTGCCCCTGCCCTGTCTTTCGCGCTGGATGCCGCCCTCCGCACGTGCTTTCCCCCGGGCCTCTGCGGAGCGGTGCGCTTGCGTGCACGATGCTCGGAACGAGGGAACACCGTGTCAGCGGGCGGCCTGGCCCTCGGCCCTGTCCTCCCGGGGCGCGCAGTGGGGGCGGCCGGGCCAGGCTTGCAGCTCGCACGTGTGTTCCACAGCCACCGCCAGTTCCTGCTCGGATCCGGCCCCGCTCCGCAGTGTTCCACAGGGTCCTGCCACCTGTCTCTCGGTCACAACCAGCCCTAGGAGGCTCCTTGGGGCGCTCTGGCGGGTGCTCGACCCTTGCTCACCTGAGAGTTTGACTCCGCCAGCCTCCCTGGGCACCCTTTTATCTGCCGCCTTGGTGGCACTGACTGTCCCTTTCTGAGAGTCCCAAGGCTCCGCTCATTCGCCCGATTCCCTCCATCTCGGCTGCTGCCCTAATCACTCCAGCAAGGGGGTGGGTGAGACTTCACTGCCAGTTCCTGCCAGCAGGAGGTCCCCCCTCTTCTGTGATGACCTCAGAGAGGGAAAAAGTCCCCCAGGGACAGCTTTCCTCAGACGTTTCTGTGCTGCCGTGGTGCCCTGAGCTTCCCTTTCCGGAATACTTGTCATATTTGGCATAGATTCTTCTCCCCAAGAACACGATAAGTTTGCCTTGTCCCATGTCCCCAGTGCCTGGTGCGGTGCCCAGCACAGAGTGGGTGCTATACAAAGTGCCTGCCTGGCAGAGTCATCTTCCCTCAGCTCTGAACACAGGTGGACCACCGTTGGGAGGGGGTTCATTGTCCCTTTTCTGTTGCAGTGGGGTTCGAAGCTCAAACCAGCCTGGATTTCATCACCCTCTGCCCAGTCCGTGACTGGAGCTGGTTGCAGTTGTCCCCTCTGTCCCCCCTCCAGGCCTGCGGTTGTGCTGTTCCCCCTGCTGGAGCACCCTCTTCCTTCCTCTTCTTTTTGCTGACTGACCTATTTTTTTTTTTTTTTTGAAATGGAATCTTACTCTGTCACCCAGGCTGGAGTGCAGTGGCACGATCTTGGTTCACTGCAGCCTCTGCCTTCTGGGTTCAAGCGATTCTCATGCCTCAGCCTCTTGAGAATCTGGGACTATAGGCATGTGCCACCACACCTGGCCATTTTTTTTTTTTTTTTTTTAGTGGAAATGGGGTTTTGCCACGTTGGACAGGCTGGTCTTAAACTCTTGACTTCAAGTGATCTGCCTGCCTTGGCCTCCCACAGTTTTCTCTCTCACCTCAGTCTAGATGCTGCCCCTCCAGGAAACCCCCTGACACTCCTCAGGGCTCCATAGCTCTTCCCCGCTGTGGCACTTGTCACTCTATGCTGTTGTCGCCTGGCTCCTGGTCTGCCCTACGCTCCTTAAAGGTGGGGGCAGCAGCTTGTTTATAGCTGTACAGACACGCCTCACTCAGCACCCAGCACCAGCTGGATGCATCTGGCTTCCTGCCCTTTCTGGACCCCATTCTTGGTGGAACAGATCCCCCACTACCTCCAGTTTTGGGCAGCTCACTGATGACCCCACACCCACCCCAGAGATGTCACCTATGCCAGTGCCCTTCTCAACTTCTCTCTCAGCAGCCATTTATTGTGCACCTACTATATGCCAGGCACCGCTCTATGTGCTGGGGTGAATAGCTAAGAAACCCTTGTCGTCAGGGAGTTGTAGGGGAAACGATGAATTAATAAATTAAAAACTTATCTAATGTCCCAGGAAGTAAAAGTTGTAGAGAAGAATAAAGCAAGGTTAGGGTGGACAAGGAAGGCCTCTCTGAGGAGGTGCCGTGGGCAGAGACCTGGGTGAAGGAAGAAAGGGAGCCCAGTGTGTGTCTGAGGAACAATCTTTCTTTTTCCTTTTCCTTTTTTTTTTGAGGCGGTTTGGCTCTGTCATCTAGGCTGGAATGCAGTGGCACCAACGTGACTCACAGCAACCTCCGTCTCCTGGGCTGAAGCCATCCTCCCACCTCAGCTTTCTGAGTAGCTGAGCCTACAGGCATGTGCGTCACCATGCCCAGCTAGTCTTTGTGTTTTTTTGTTTGTTTACTCTTTTGTTCTTTTTAGACAGAGTCTCGCTCTGTCAGCCAGGCTGGAGTGCGGTGGTGGTATCTTGGCTCACTGCAACCTCCACCTCCCAGGTCCAAGCGATTCTCCTGCCTCAGCCTCCTGAGTAGCTGGGATTACAGGCACACACCACCATGCCTGGCAGTAGAGACGGAGTTTCACCATGTTGGCCAGGCTGGTCTTGAACTCCTGACCTCGTGATTCGCCCGTCTCGACCTCCCAAAGTGTTGGAATTACAGGTGTGAGCCACCACGCCTGGCCTCTTTGTGTTTTTAGTAGAGACGACGTTTCACCATGTTGCCCAGGCTGGTCTCGAACTCCTGGGCTCAAGGTGATTAGCTTGCCCTGGCTTCTCAAAGTGCTGCTATTATAGGCGTGAGCCACTGCACCTGACCATAAGAACCTTTATTATAGCAAGAACTGCAAGTGCAAAGGTCCTGAGGCAGCTACCCCTGGGGCTCCTCATCCATTGCTCAGCCTTTCTTCAACTCTTTCTCAGGCCCCTCTTCTGGCAACTCCGCTGTGTGCTCATGTGGCAGATAGTCTGTAGGAGGCCAGAATCTGTTGTCTCGCACTTTTGTCTCTGTCTTGCCTCCAGGAGAGACTGTCTGGGTCGTTTTTCTTTGGAAACTTCCCATTGTCCCTCCAGGCAGTTCTCTAGAACTGGTCGTTGATTGACTTACAGTCTGGCTGGGAGACTTTCCTGTTGAGCAATGTCTCCCCCAGTATAGAATGAGGAAAGTGCTCTCTCTTCTCTTGCAGACACCGGCTGGGCCCCCCACGTCTGCCTCTCTGGGTTCGGGAGTGGCTGCTGCCCTGGCTGGGCGCCCTCTATGGGTAGTGGGCACTGCACCGTGCGTAAGTGCTTGTCCCTGTGCCCCAAGCCTTCTCCTCCAGCAGTGTGTGTTGCCAGCCCTCAGTCCCTGGTCCGAGGGGCAGACTGGGGGCCCCAGTCCCTTGTCTCTCACCTGCATTTTTCCTCTCAGCCCTCTGCTCCTTTGGCTGTGGGAGTGGCATCTGCATTGCTCCCCAACGTCTGCTCCTGCCAGGATGGAGAGCAAGGGGTCACCTGCCCAGGTAACTGGGGGATGGGCGGTGGCTGCTAGGAACAGATGAATTAGCATCGAGGTTATGTGCTGGGCAATGGGCCTCCGAGATGTGTCCTGGCATCTCATCTTCAGACAACTCTTTTAGGTAGACGTTTCATGCCCATTTTATAGATGAAGAAACTGAGGCGCAGAAGTAATTGCCTTGCCCAGGGCCACACAGCTGGTAAATGGCAGAGCTGGATTTAAACCCAGGCCTGTTTGCCTTCAGAGCTACCCTCACAACAGATTTCAGGAGCACGCTGGTGAGGTGGGGGTGGCTGGGACTGCACGGGGCGCATGCTCACTGTTGTGATGCCTGTTCTAGAAAGCCACGGACCATGTGGGGAGTATGGCTGTGACCTTACCTGCAACCATGGCGGCTGTCAGGAGGTGGCCCGAGTGTGCCCCGTGGGCTTCTTGATGACAGAGACAGCTGTTGGCGTCAAGTGTACAGGTGAGACGCCTGGGTGCGGTGGGGGAGGGGGGAGAGCAGAAATTATGTCTCCTCCCCCTCCCCCGCCAGGATGGTCTCCAGTGTATTGCAAGAGCCGAGCTAAGCCAAGATAGGCTCTGATGTTTGAGAGTGGACAGAGAGACACGAAAACGAAAAGAAATGTGTCACTTCTGTTATTTCACAAATATGTATAGAGCACCTCTTATGTGCAGGAACTGACTGGGGTTACGGGAGCCACAATGGTCCGTTAGGGAGGTTTTTTTGTTTGTTTTTTTGAGATGGAGTTTTGCTCTTTTGCCCAGGCTGGAGTGAAGTGGCAGCATCTTGGCTCACTGCAACCTCCAACTCCTGGGTTCCAGCGATTCTCCCGCCTCAGCCTCTGGGATTATAGGCGCATGCCACCATACCTGGCTAATTTTTGTATTTTTAGTAGAGATGAGGTTTTGCCATGGTGGCCAGGGTGGTCTCCAACTCCTCACCTCAGGTGATCCAACCACCTCGACCTCCCAAAGTGCCGGGATTACAGGCGTGAGCCACCTCACCCGGCCCCTGTTAGGGAGTTCTGAATATGAGGAAGGGTGACAAGAAACAGGACAAGAACAGCCCAATTGTCATAGGGACCTTAACTGGGAAGGGCAAGGTGCCAGGGCCCACAGAGGGGCAAGTACCTGGAGTTGGGAGGGTTGGCCAGGGGAGGCTCCTTGGGAAAATGATATTTGAAAGATGACGTAAGCAGAACTCAATAATTATTTTGTGAATGTATTATTTGTTTGTGATTTTTTTTTTTTTTTTTTTTTTTTTGAGGCAGAGTCTTGCTTTCTCGCCCAGGCTGGAGTGCAGTGGCGTGATCTTGGCTCACTGCAACCTCTGCCGCCTGGGTTCAAGTGATTCTTCTGCCTCAGCCTCCCGAGTAGGTGGGACTACAGATGCCCACCACCACGCCTGGCTAATTTTTGTATTTTTAGCAGAGACGGGGGTTCAGCATCTTGGCCAGGCTGATCTTGAACTCCTGACCTCGTGATCCACCTGCCTCAGCCTCTCAAAATCTTGGGATTACAGGTCTGAGCCACTGTGCCCGGACTGTTTGTGATTTTTAAAACATTTCTACAGACAAAATCTGTTACCTTCCCCAGAAGCAGCCACTGTGACCAGTTTCTTGCCAATCTTTCCAGAGTGACAAAAGCCTTTTTGGAGTTTTAACTTTGTAAAAATAATATTTCTCCCCCTGAATAGAAAAGGAAGAGATAGTTCACTGCAGAACATTTGGAAAGTAAGAAGAGAAAGATGAAAATAAACATTCTCTGGAAGTCCCCACCCAGAGATATTTGTTATCAAAATGAAGTTTTTTTCCTCCCCTTTTCCCTGGGTGTGTATGTGTTTGTGAATGTGTGCGTATGTTAGGCATGCATATATGTATGCTTTATAAAATTGGGATGATATCTTATCTGTAGTTATTATTTTTCCCATCTGATTTTATATTGAAAACATCACTAACAATTCCTTGCAACATTTATTTTTTTATTTTTATTTTTTACCAGGCCCAGTGGCTCACGCCTGTAATCCCAGCACTTTGGGAGGCTGAGGTGGGTGGATTACTTGAGCTCATGAGTTCGAGACCAGCCTGGCCAATATGGTGAAACTCTGTCTCTACTAAAGATACAAAAACTAGCTAGTGTGACGGTGCATGCCTATAATCCCAGCTACTTGGGAGGCTGAGGTAGGAGAATTGCATGAACCCAGGAGGTGGAGGTTGCAGTGAGCCGAGATCGTGCCACTGCACTCCAGCCTGTGTGACAGAGCAAGACTCCGTCTCGAACAAAAACAAAAATTTTTTTTAGCAGTTACATATGTGGCTGCTGTAATTGAAGTAACTATTTGTCTGTTGTCCCTTATTTAAGAGGTCTGCAGTGTTTCACCACTATAAATAATGCTGCCATAAAGAAAAGAGGCTTCCTGTCAGCGTCTCTGATTATTTCCCAGAAGGACGCTGTTGAGTCGGAGGGTCTCATTAAAGGTGTGAGCTCATTGCTTGTTGCAGTATCTCCGCCAGAAAGGAGAAGCAATGGAAGCCATTGATCTGCTCCTGAATGCCTTTCACCTTGGGATACTTTCTGCACATACTTCTCATTGCAGAGGCAAACGGAACCAAGGAGAAGCCAGAGAATAGTGTCAATTGCAGGATAGGGTGGCACTAACCGTAGCCATGAGACATCCCAGTGGAATAGAGTTAGTCAGGGTGGGCTTCCTAGCGGCATTGAGCATGGTCTTGACTGTCCAGCTGTTGGGAAGAGTGGGTAGATGCTGGGTAGAAGGCTAAGTAGGGGATAAGGAGAGTAGAGGTGTCCCATGGGCTTGGGGGCCACAGTGGGGAGACTCACTACATAGTGAGTGCAGACTGGAGTAGACTGAGCTGAGCCCAGAGGTCCTCAGAAGCCGCCACGGATCTTTGGCGGGGAAGGGAGGCCAGGCAGCAGGATTTGGGGAGATGTCTCCCAGCTCCCATCACCCCTCAGATCTCACTAGGCTCGCCTTCCTAAAGCACGACTTGGATCCTGCTTGGATCCAGTCACTGCAACTTAGTTTCATCTTTTTTTTTTTTTTTGAGATGGAGGCTCACTGCAACCTCCGCCTCCCTGGTTCAAGCAGTTCTCCTGCCTCAGTTTCCTGAGTAGCTAGGATTACAGGGATGTGCCACCACACCCAGCTAATTTTTGTTTTTTTAGTAGAGACAGGGTTTCACCATGTTGGCCAGGCTAGTCTCGATCTCCTGACCTTGTGAACTACCTCACCCAGCCTTAGTCTCATCTTAACCCACATCTTCAGCCCTGTCTCCTGCTGCCTCGGAAGGAACCGAAGCTTCAGTCAGTCTGGGCCTCAGTATAGTCCCCAAGGAGGCCAGCCGCTGCCTGGAAGCACCTCAGACGCTTTCTCCACCTGGGAAGGCTCTCCCCTGATACTCCTGGTCCTCTTAGCCACTGCCTATTCCAGGGCATGCCTGCTGGGGCCAGTCTGTCCCTGGTGGGACATATATCACCCCAGCAGGCACTGGTCTCCCCTGGGTGTGTGTCTTGGCTCCTGTATTATCAGTCCATGAACATCTGGAGTTAGCGCTGCGTCTTAGTCACATTTGTGTCCTCAACAGCCCCGCTCTGGGTCTGCTGCACACAGCTGGTGCTTAATGAACCTTTAAAAGAATGACTCTGTTGATTATTTTATTTTTTTGAGACTGAGTCTTGCTCTATCTCCCAGGCTGGAGTGCAGTGGCGTGATCTCAGCTCATTGCAACCTTTGCCTCCAAGGTTCAAGCCATTCTCCTGCCTCAGCTTCCCGAGTAGCTGGAATTACAGGCATGCGCCACCACACTCAGCTGATTTTTGTATTTTTAGTAGAGACAGGGTTTCACCATGTTGTCCAGGCTGGTCTCAAACTCATGACCTCAGGTGATCCGACCGCCTCGGCCTCCTAAAGTGCTGGGATTACAGGCATGAGCCACCGCGCCCGACCTCCCTGTCCACTGCCCTCTGCCCTTTTGAGGGCCCTTTGGGGTTGCCCTGCAGGCAGGGCCATTGGAAACAGTTCTGTCTCAGCTGTCTTCTCTCATCATCTGGTCTTCATGGGTTAAAGGGGCCTCCAGTCCCTTGGACTCTTCTTGGGGTTTCCTCACAGTCAGTGACCTTCCTGGTGTCTGCTCTTCCTGGGGCGCAGGTGGGGATTCCGCACTGCTGAGGGCAGGCTTTGTGTGGGCTCAGGGTCCTTGTGGGGTTGATTTGTTCCTGAGTCACAGCCATGCTCAGAGCTGGCCGTGCAAGGGTGTTTTCTTTCTTTCTTTCTTTTTTTTTTTTTTGAGATGGAGTTTCATTCTTGTTGCCCAGGCTGGAGTCCAATGGCGCGATCTTGGCTCACCGCAAACTCTGCCTCCCAGGTTCAAGCGATTCTCCTGCCTCAGCCTCCGGAGTAGCTGGGATTACAGGCATGCACCACCAGGCCTGGCTAATTTTGTATTTTTAGTAGAGATGGGGTTTCACCATGTTGGTCAGGTTTGTCTTGAACTCCTGACCTCAGGTGATCCACTCGTCTCGGCCTTCCAAAGTCCTGGGATTATAGGCGTGAGCCACCGCGCCCGACCTGGATGCTTTCTTTTCCAGACATTGATGAATGTGTAAGCTCATCTTCGAGGACCACTGTGAGAACACGTGCCTTCTCTCTTTCCAGACATTGATGAATGTGTAAGCTCCTCTTGCCAGGGCCACTGTGTGAACACGGAAGGCGGGTATGTGTGTGAGTGTGGGCCTGGTATGCAGCTGTCTGCCGACCGCCACAGCTGCCAAGGTGAGCTGCAGAGAAGGGACGGCTGCTCCGGGAGGGGTAATGGGGATGCCACATTGAACCCTCGGCCCTGCCATGACCAGCACAGTGCTCTGTGCGCCACTGCAATGAACCTTCACCACCGTCTTCTGAAGGAGATGCTGTTATGGTTCCTGTTTGACTGATGTGGAGACTGAGGCTTGCCTAAGGCCAAGTTGTTAGTAAGAGGTGGAGTGATGTCTAACAGTTGGGACCGACTGCTGCTGGCCCGGCGGGGTGGCTCACATCTCTAATCCCTGCACTTTGGGAGGCCAAGGCGGGAGGATCATCTGAGGTCAGGAGTTCGAGACCAGCTTGGCCAACATGGTGAAACCTCATCTCTACTAAAAACACAAAAATTCGTCGGGTGTGGTGGCAGGTGCCTGTAGTCCCAGCTGCTCCGGAGGCTGAGGCAGGAGAATTGCTTGAACCAAGGAGGCCGAGGTTGCAGTGAGCCGAGATCGAGCCATTGCACTCCAGCCTGGGCGACAGAGTGAGACTCCGTCTCAGAAAACAAGCGACTGCTGCTGCTGTGGGATAAAAGGGATGGCGATGGAGGAGAGGCTGTGGGGAGAGCCAGGGCAGAGCAGGCAGACCAACCTGGGGAAGCAGGCCACTGAGATGAGAAAGGGCTGGGCGAGACTCAGGCTGTGAGTCCAGAGGGACCAAGGGAGGGACATACTGGGATGGGTTCATTCACTTACTTCATTCATCAGTTTTACCTACCAGTGCTGGCCCAGGCTCCGGAGCTACCCTGGGGGAGCAGTATCCCCCAAGTCTGGTGGGGATCAGAAGAACAAGGCTAGGATAAGGGATGTGTTGGGGAAGCCCAGGGAAGAGAAGGAATCCTACCTATTCAGTTTGCAGAATGAGAGATCTTTTATAATTATTACTCATTCTTTTAACCTGTAAATAAAAGGCATTTTAATTTAAAAAATGCCTTTTATTTACAGGTTATAGAAGGAAACAATCTCACAAGGCAGATAATTGTGAGCTCCCCCTGAATCCTACATTATTATTTTCTTTGTGTTTGAAATTTTCATAAATTATAAGAAAAATGTTAAAAGTCAAGGTGCTCGCCCTGGCCCTCTCCTCCCTGGAGAATAGCTGCCCTCTGCTCTCCCTGGAGAATAACCCAGGCGTCTTAGTCTGCTTGAGCTGCCATCACAAAAGTCTGGGGGCTTATACCACAGACATTGATTCTCAGCTCTGGAGGCTGCGAAGTCCAAGATTACAGTGCCAGCTAATTCATTTTCTGGTGAGAGCTCTTCCTGGCTTGCAGAAGGCACTCATCTTGCTGTTTCCTCACTTGGAGGAGGGAGAGCTCTCTGATATATATATATTTTTTCTTTGCATGGAGTCTCCCTGTGTTGCCCAGGCTGGAGTTTAGTGATGCGATTTCGGTTCGCTGCAACCTCCACCTCCTGGGTTCAAGTGATTCTCCCACCCTCCTGAGTAGCTAGGGTTATAGGTGTGTGCCACCATTCCCAGCTAATGTTTGTATTTTTAGTAGAGATGGGGTTTTACCGTGTTAACCAGGCTGATCTCGAACTCCTGACCTCAAATGCTCTGCCTGCCTTGTCCTCCCAAAGTGTTGGGATTACAGGCGTGAGCCACTGACCAGGGCTCTCATGTCTCTTCTTACAAGGGTACTAATCCCATCGAGAGGACCCACCCTCATGACCTCATGTAACCCTAATTATCTTCCAAAGGCCCCACCGCCACATGCCATTACATTGGTGGTTAAGGCTTCAACGCCTTTTTTGAGGGGACAGAGTTTAGTCCACAGCACTCAGATATTGGTCTGCTGTGTGCCCCGACTGCCCGTCCCCATGATGTGTACGTACATACACGGGCGCTTACAGAGATATGATAGTTGCTGAACTCTCTGGTCCTGAGTCCTGGGCTAAGCACTTTACACGAATTTTCTCCTTCAGCCTTCAAAATTACCTGGTGAAGTTGGTATTATTTATCTCGATTTTATTGATAGGAACGCTGAAGCTTAAGGAAATTGTTACTTGCTTAAGATCACATTAGAACTAAGGTTTTTTTTGTTTTGTAAAGATGGGGTCTTGCTGTGTTGCCCAGGCTGGTCTCAAATTCCTGGCCTTAAGCTATCCTTCCCCTTTGCCCCCCAAAGGGCTGGGATTCCAGGAATGAGCCACTGCGCCCAGCCAGAGTTGGGATTTGAACCTAGCCATTCCTTGGCTTGCTTCCCCCACCCCCGCCCAATGCTGGTCTTGAAGATCTTTCCACATCAGGGTAAACAGACCTGCCTTGTTCCTTTTAACTGCTGACTCTGCAGTGCAAATATTTCACAGTTTACTAACTCTTCTCTTACTGATGAACATGGAGATTATTTCCAGTTTTTCACAATTTCAAATAGCGCTGGGGAACTTCTACAGAGGAGATTCGACTGAAGCTGAGTTTTGAAGTATGAGTAGGAGTTTTCCAGCCAGACAAGAGGGAAAGGCATTCCAGGCAGACAGAGAGCATGGGAAAAGGGGAACACCAAAAGAGTGTGGTGCATTTGGTAGATGGCAAGAATTTAAGCCAGTGGCCAGGCGCAGTGGCTCACACCGATAATCCCAGCACTTTGGGAGGCCAAGGCGGGTGGATCACCTGAGGTAAGGAGTTTGAGACCAACCTGACCAACATGGCAAAACCCCATTTCTACTAAAAATATAAAATTAGCTAGGCGTGGTGGTGCATGCCTGTAATCCCAGCTACTTGGGAGGGCGAGGCAGAAGAATGGCTTCAACCCAGGAGATGGAGGTTGCAGCGAGCTGAGATCGCGCCATTGTACTCCAGCCTGGGCAAAAAGAGCGAAATTCTGTCTCCTAAAAAAAAAAAAAAAAAAAAGAATTTAAGCCAAGTGAAGGTCAGGGGCAAGGAAGGGGGTGGGTAAAGCAACCAGGGCTATGTTGGAAGGTGTCGTGAGCTATGGGGCAGCTTTGGTGTCTTACCCTAAGATGAGGTCTGTGGCCTGTGGGAGCAGTGGAGAGGTTTTGAGCAGGGAGCGCCCTGATTAGAAGTGCCCTTTGGTCAGAACATCCTGGAGGCTGTGCTGAGATGGCCTGAAGGAACCCAGGTAGAGATAGGGAGACACATCGGAGGCTGTGGCTATTCTCCAGACTAGAGATGTTTGTGACTGGGCTAAGGGTAGCAGTGAGGATGAGAGAAGTGGGTTGGCCCGGCGAGTATTTGGGACTGGATGTGGGCAGTGCAGAAGAGAGGCAGCTAAGGAGTTTCCCCAGCCCTGTGTGGGATAGGAGATGGAGATGAGGGAGGAAGAGGGGGACCACATATTTCCAAAGCTCTGTTGGGGAAATGAATCCCAGTCTTGTCCCTTTTCCTGCCAGACGCTGACGAATGCCTAGGGACTCCCTGTCAGCAGAGATGTAAAAACAGCATTGGCAGCTACAGGTGTTCCTGTCTAACGGGCTTCCACCTCCATGGCAACCAGCACTCCTGTGTAGGTAAGGCAGGGAGGACCCTGTGGTATGCACACTTCGGCTGCCAATCAGGAAGATGGACAGGGAGCCCAGGGACCCGAGAAGGTTAACAATTGGATCTTCTGGTCCTCTGAAGCCTGAAAGGGCTTGAGCCTTTGCTCAGAGCCTGCCTGTCCCTGGGGTTGGCGTGGCTCTGCATGAAGACCCTTCTTGGACTTTTCCTGGCCATGTGCCACTTTCATCCTGTTATGTTTCTCTTCCGCTCCTCTCCCAGATACACCCCAAGGATTCCTCTCTGCTCACCCATTTTCTTGGCTGCCTTTGCTCCCCTTGGTAAATAAAGCATGTTATGTCTTGGTTCCTCTGGTTTAGAAGGAGACCCCTGTTTTCTCAGTCCATTAGCAGAAATTTCCAGAAAGGGATTGATTGACATGTTTGGCTTGAGCTGGGCTCATGGGTTGAAGGTAGGGTCCCATGGGCCTGTAAAAAGATCTTGTTCTAGCAGAGTTAGGTATTCTGTCCCGAAGCCTACCTTGAGCAGCTCAGTGAGTTCTGAGACTTTTCGGAAAGAAAAATGGGAGGGTGGAAGGTTTGGAGATTCACAGCAAGGCTTACCCCCCACCAGGCAGCAATTGATTACTGTTGCATAGTGCTGGGGCCGAGTCACTGATACATTAAATGCCTGCTGGATGTGTGGACCTATCAACGAGACTAGCACTAGATTTCAGCCCTGGTGTCTGAGTCACATCCTGCACCTTGGGGCAGAAACGGACCCCATGAGAACTATGGTAGGGAAACTCCCCAAGTCTTTTGAGCTAAGGGATGGGCGGAAGAAGGGCTCGGTAGCCCAAACAAAGCAGCTGTCGCAGCGAGGCTCTCCCACAGATGTAAACGAGTGTCGGAGGCCATTGGAGAGGCGAGTCTGTCACCATTCCTGCCACAACACCGTGGGCAGCTTTCTATGCACATGCCGACCTGGCTTCAGGCTCCGGGCTGACCGCGTGTCTTGTGAAGGTGAGCGCCAGGCCCCTACTTCTCGGCAGCTGGCCACGCCCTCTCAATGCCTGCCCCGCCCTCCCCCGCCCCATCCACGCCCTATCGGCACATGGCCCCGCCCTGCCCCGGCCTCGCCCACCTGCCACCCGGTCCCCTTCTTTCTGTTTGCTCTTGTTTTCAGTTCATTTTGTTTGTTACTTCCAACACTCCACTTTCTTCCTCACTTTCCTTTTCCACTTCATTATCCGTTTTTTCCTCTTCTTTTCACTTTTTTCCCAGCCTTTTTTTTTTTCCCCCAAATGATAAAAGGAAAAAACCCAATAGGAGTCTGAGTAACCTAGACTGCAGGGACCGTCATTTCCGTGGTTCACCCTGCTACACAGCGACAGTGTGCCGGTAAACATAGTAGAACGTTGTGCAGACCACGAGGGTGAACAGGGACTTGTGGTGGAGATGAGCCCAGGTCTTCCTAAACCCCAGCTCTGCTGCCCACGCCAAGAGACCTCCGTGCTTCTGTTTCAGCTTTCCCGAAAGCCATGCTGGCCTCATCTGTCATCCTGCAGCCCCAGCAACAGCCCCCCAAGATGCTCCTGTTGTTTCCAGAGGCTGCCCGGCCTGCCCTGTCCCCAGGACATACCCCTTCTTCCGGGGCTCCAGGGCCCCCAGCCGGAGTCAGGACCACCCGCCTGCCACCTCACACCCCACCACTACCCACATTCTCCCCTTCTGCCCCTTTGTGGCTGCCGTCCACTCTGATGGCCACCCCAGTACCTACTGCTGCCTTGCTGGGGAACCTCAGGTCCCCCTCACTCTTTCAGGGGGGAGGTGATGGGGACCTCTTCCTCACGCAGGGGCCCTGAGGCCCCCGGCTGGCAGCAGGGCCCTCTCCCTGCTGGCACCTGGAAGCCATGCATGAATCAGGGAGTCACTGGACAGAGCCTGGGTGTTCCCAGTGCTGGTGCGAGGTGGGTACTAGGGGTTCCCGGAACTTCCTTGGTCTGGAGTCTGGGGCCTTGTAGTGGCTGTAACTCCTGCTTGTGCTTCTAGGATGGGGAGGTGACCTGTGAAAAGGTGAAGTGTGAAGCTGCTTGTTCCCACCCAATTCCCTCCAAAGATGAGGGGTGCTGCCCATTGTGCACAGGTGAGAGCTGCTGCCAGCGAAAAACAGTCCCGCCCCTTCTTTTCTCTGTGCCCTCTGCAGCCAAAGGGCTGTTCTTTAACATTAGTGTACATTGGAATCTCCTGGAGGGCTGGCTGGGTGCAGTAGCTCAAGCCTGTAATTCCAGCACTTTGGGAGGCCCAGGTGGGTGGATCGCCTGAGGCTGGGAGTTCGAGACCAGCCTGACCAACGTGGAGAAACCCCACCTCTACTAAAAATACAAAATTAGCTGGGCATGGTGGCACATGCCTCTAATCTCAGCTACTCGGGAGGCTGAGGCAAGAGAATTGCTTGAACCCTGGAGGCAGAGGTTGCAGTGAACCGAGATCGCACCATTGCAGTCCAGCCTGGGCAACAAGAGTGAAACTCCATCTCAAAAAAAAAAAAAAAAAAAAATCTCCTTGAGGGCTTACTAAGCCACAGTTGCCTTGGCACTGCCCCCAGAATGTCTGATTCAGCAGGTCTAGGATAGGGCCAGAACATGTGCATTTCCAGTAGGTTCCCAGGTGATACTGACGTGGCTGGTCTAGGGACCACACTTTGAGAACCACTCGACTATGCTATAATATCCATCAAGGGCAACTTTTCATTTTCTGGGCATCCGTTTGCAGCTTCATTCATTCATTCATTTATTCAGTCATTCAATGAGCCTCTTTAAATCCACCGTGCAGTCCCCTTCTCCTGCCCCAGTTCCCCTCTTACAGGCGGAGGAGTCGTTGTTTCTATTTTTTCTTTTTTTTTTTTGAGATGGAGTCTCACTCTGTCACCAGGCTAGAGTGCAGTGGCTTGATCTCGGCTCACTGCAACCTCCATCTCCTGGGTTCAAGTGATTCTCCTGCCTCAGCCTCCCGAGTAGCTGGGACTACAGGTGTGTGCCACCATGCCCAGCTAATTTTTGTACTTTTAGTAGAGACAGGGTTTCACCATGTTGGCCAGGATGGTCTCGATCTCTTGACCTCGTGATCTACCTGCCTCGGCTTCCCAAAGTGCTGGGATTACTAGGTGTGAGACATTGTGCCCAGCCCCATTCTTTCTAAATTCTGTCCCCTTTTTGACTCCTTCCCATCTGCTGACAGTTTTTCATTTGCTTCCTGTTGCTGGAAGGATAGAGACCCAAATTCTTCACAGATCCTGCCGCAGCATCTCGAAACTTGTTCTGCACTTGAATCAAGGGGACTCTTATTAAAATGCAGATTCTTGGCTGGGCACGCTGGCTCAAGCCTGTAATCCCAGCACTTTGGGAGACCAAGGTGGGTGGATCACTTGAGCCCAGCTGTTTGAGACTAGCTTGGCCGATACAGGGAGGCCCTGTGTCTATAAAAAATACAAAAAATTTGCCAGGTATGGTGGCGTGTACCTGTAATCCCACCTGCCTGGGAGACTGAGGTGGGAGGATCACCTCAGCCCAGGAGGTCGAGGCTGCAGTGAGCCATAATTTTGCCACTGCACTCCAGCCTGGGCAACAGAGTGAGACCCTGGCTCAAAAAAAAAAAAGAAGAAAGCAGATTCTCATTCAGTCGTCTGGGAGGGGATTCTTTGTCTGGTGCTCTTGGTGATATGACACTGAGGTTGTTGGATATTGACCAGCAGTTAAAAAGTCTTCCTAAGGAGGCCAGGCGCGGTGGCTCACGCCTGTAATCCAAGCACTTTGGGAGGCCAAGGCGGGCGAATCACCTGAGGTCGGGAGTTCAAGACCAGCCTGACCAACATGGTGAAACCCCATCTTTAAAAAAAAGAAAAAAAAAAGTCTTCCTAAGGGTTAAAATGGAAATGCACTGCTTTTTTTGTTTGTTTTTGTTATTTTTGATGGAGTCTTGCTCTGTCACCCAGGCTGGAGTGCAGTGGTGTGATCTCAGCTCACTGCAACCTCTGCCTCCCGGGTTCAAGCAATCCTCCCTCGTAGCTGGGATTATAGGTGCCTGCCACAACACCTGGCTACTTTTTGTATTTTTTTTTTTATTAGCAACGGGGTTTCGCCATGCTGGCCAGTCTGGTCTCGAACTTCTGACCTCAAGTAATCCACCCTCCTCAGCTTCCCAAAGTGCTGGGATTACAGTCGTGAGCCGCTGTGCCTGGCCTGATTTTCTTAATGACTATCGTGGGCTACGTCCCTGCTACATGCTGAGTGCTGAGTGCAAAGAATTGGGGGACTTTATTGCTCAGGTTTCGGATCCTTCCAGTTCCCAGCGGGGTACATGGTGGTGTTTCCATTTTGCGGTGAAGATGGCCGCATACCAGAGAGGTGAAGTGACATGTCCAGGGCCACTCTGGTAAACTGAGCTGGCAGGCCAGGTTTTGAACCCTTTCTTGCCCTCTGGGAGTAAAATGCTGTGACCTCCAGACAGTTGTGGGTTTGTGAGACATGAATGGACTCTCCTGGGACCACCACGGCTGATTCTTGAAGGGCCACACAGTCAGAGTACCCCGAATCTGCCACTCCTGGCGCACCTAGGGCAGTGAGAGAACGTTCCAGGTACATTAAGCCTGGAGAAGCAGTGAGACCTCAAGCTTCCTCTCCTTTGAAGAGGTCTGATGCCTCTACCTCCTATTTGTCTTTCAAAGGCTGTTTTCACAGAGATGTCGTCCGAGCTGAAGGGGACGTGTTTTCACCTCCCAACGAGAACTGTACCGTCTGTGTCTGTCTGGTAAGCATCACAAGATCCTCAAAGCCTCATGGGTGTTTTCTTAACCTTTGGGGTTTTAGAGGCAGCAGAAAGACCAGATGTTAAAGGTGAGCTTGCTGCGTGGAAGGGAATGTTCTCAGGTTGTGGAATTTGGTCAGAAGCTGTAGAATTTAAAAGGGGGCGGGAATTATACAACACGAAGGTTGGTGGAGTCAGGGAGGCTTCTGCTCCGCAGAAGGCAGTCAGCCGGCACACAGGGTCCGTCTGTGTAGGAAGGGGAGGGGATGAAACTCCTTGGCAACTTCCCATCAGGGAGGCTGTTTTTCTCTCCAGGCAAAATATTTGCCAGCACAATAAAGGTCTCCACATTTGAGAGGAAGAAGGCTCATGACCAAACTCAACTTGTTAAAAGTGTTTGACTTTGGGCAACTTCACTCCTCCAAGAATAGTTATGAAGCACCTACTGTGTGCCCGCCCTGCCAGATGCTGTCCTATGTATTTGATTGGGAGCTCCTACTGAGCGCCAGGCCCAGGGGTTGGTGCTTCTCATCTCTTTCCTTGCCGAGGCTCCCAGCAGCTCCTTGGGGTCAGCTTGACTGCCCCTATTTTGCAGATGAAAAGACAGAGCCTGGGAGGTGGCAGAGCTGGGATTTGAGGTCTGTCTGAGCCCAAAGCCAGGGCTCTGTCCACCAGCCCTCACTGCTACCCTCTGACCACCTTTATTTTTTATTTTAGAGACAGGGTGTTGCTCTGTCGCCCAGGCTGGAGTACAGTGGTGCAATTATAGCTCACTGTAGCCTCGAATTCCCGGGCTCAAGCAATCCTCCCACCTCAGTCTCCCAAGTAGCTGAGACCACAGGCGCATGCCATTACACCCAGCTAATTTTTTTTTTTTTTTTTTTTTTAGAGATAGGGTCTCGCTCTGTTGTGAAGGCTGGTCTCAAATTCCTGGGCTCAAGCTATCCTCCACCCTGGCCTCCCAAAATGCTGGGATTACAGGGATGAGCCACTGCACCTGGTCATGACCATCTTTAAATGTCTCTTGCTCTGGCATCAAAGGTGGAAGCTGCAGTGTGAAATCAGGGCATGCAGACAGCCACCAGCACCCTTTATTGAACTCTTCCAATGTGCCACATGAAAGCACAGTGGCCAGATTCCCTCCCCTCCCTCCTTTCTTTCTCTCCTTTTCCTTTTCCTTTCGTTTTCCTTTCCTTCTCTCTCTCCCCTCCCCTCCCTCCCTTCCTTCTTTCTTCCCCTCCCTCTCCCCTTCCCCTCTCCCCTTCCCTCTCTCCCTCCCTCTCTCCCTCCGTCCCTTCCTCCCTTCCTCCCTTCCTCCCTTCCTTCCTCCCTCCCTTCCTCCCTCCAGCCCTCCCTCCTTCCTTCCTTTTTTTTCTCCTCTTTCTCCCTCCCATCCCCTTTCCTCCCCTACCCCTGACCGAGTAGCAATCTTCCCCACCTCAGCCACCCAAGTAGCTGGGACGACAGGCATGTGCCACCACCCCAGCTAATTATTTTTTGTAGAGACAGGGTCTCCCTATGTTGCCTAGCTGGTCTCAAACTCCTGGGCTCAAGCAGTTCTCTTGCCTCAGCCTCCCAAAGTGCTGGGACTACAGGTGTGCGCCACCACACACAGCCCCATGCGCTTTCATGAATGATCTCATTGCACGTAATCTTTGGCAACCCCTGAGAGATTCACCAGCTCCAGCCTATTTCTTAGATGGGGAGACTGGGGCTCAGAGATGTGATGTACTTGGCCGAAAGTCTTGATAGGGGAGGAGCAGATGCTGGAGCTCAGGTCTGGCCGACTCCAAAACTGGGGGCTCTTTGGTCTCAATGTCAAATTTAAAACATTTATTTTGAAATTTAATTCTTTGGCTAGCCAGCATGAGCCACCTGATTCAAACCTCAGATGCACGGGAAAGTGCGTGGGGGTCTCCTTCCCTGCAGGAGTCAGCTCTGTTCTCTGCTCCCCAGCACCTCCCAGAGCTCCCAGGCACCTTTGCATAAGGAAGGGAGCACACTCTGCCCGCTGGGCTGCCCTGGCCTTTTTCCTGGAGCAGTGTGTTAGGCACCTGAGGTGTTCTAGCCACACCATATATATTAGTCCATTTTCACACTGTGTGAGAATAAAGACATACCTGAGACTGGGTAATTTACAAAGCAAAAGAAGTTTAATGAACTCACAGTTCCACGTGGCTGGGGAGGCCTCACAATCATGGCAGAAGGTGAAAGATACATCTTACATGGCGGCAGGCAAGAGAGAATGAGAGCCAAGTGAATCGGGAAACTCCTTATAAAACCATCAGGCCTCGTGAGACTTATTCACTACCATGAGAACAGTGTGGGGAAAACTGCCCCCATGATTCGATTCAATTCGTGAGAATTATGGGAGCTACAAATCACGATGAGATTTGTGTGGGGACACAGCCAAACCACAGCAGCATCATAAACACCAGAAACGTGTCCCTGTGACACGGCCGCATTTAAAGGTTTCCAGTGGCCTCTGCTAGGCAGCTTTCCTGTTCGCAGGGCCTGCTGTGAGATGGGGGAATGAGCCCTGTTCCACCCCTGCGCCCCCAGTGCCATCTCTTGCCTCCTCAGGCTGGAAACGTGTCCTGCATCTCTCCCGAGTGTCCCCCCCGGCCCCTGTCAGACCTCCCCCACAGTCGGATTGCTGTACTTGTGTTCCAGGTAAGTGACGCTCTTGGAGCATTTTGCTTTTTTTTTTTTTGCAAATTTTTGTAGACCTCGATATATTGCCCAGGAGAGTCTTGAACTCCTGGCCTCAGAGGCTCCTCCTGACTTACCCTTTCATAGTGCTGGGATGATGGGCGTGAGCCCCTGAGCCCAGTTTTGCCCTTTGCTTCTTTTGTTTTTCTTTTTTGAGAGGGAGTCTTGCTTTCTCACCCAGGGGCTATAGTGCAATGACATGATCTCAGCTCACTGCAACCTCCGCCTCCTGGGTTCAAGGGATTCTCCTGCCTCAGCCTCCGGAATAGCGAATAGCTGGGATTACAGGCGCCTACTGCCACCGCCAGCTAATTTTTGTATTTTTAGGAGAGACGGGGTTTCACGATGTTGGCCAGGCTGGTCTCGAACTCCTGACCTCAGGTGATCCACCTGTAGTGGCCTCCCAAAGTGCTGGGATGACAGGCATGAGCCCCCAAGCCCGACTGTACATTTTGCTTCTTTGTGAGTGCAGAGGAGGATGTCTTTTGAGTATGCAGTTGGGCGGGGTGAGTGGAGGAGTGAGGGAGGAGATCGGTTTCTGCTTTACAAACTCAGATCAAGTGAAGCATTTCAAATTGCCTGTTTTTATTGAGCACTTCTAAGTGCACAGCAGTTCAATGCTAGACTGCACTCACAACCCAGCTTTCCCCTGACTTAGGAGGCACCTTCAGCTCAGGCAGGACAGGGTTTCAGTCCACGCTTGTCATTGCTCTGTCCCAGGGCAGGGAAGGGCCTCGCCTTAACCACTAAGGTCCTTTGTTATAAACAAGGTTTTCTTTCCTGGGATGGCTTCATCACTGTCATGGATGTTCCCTGCTGACCCTGTGCCCCTTGCTGTGTGGGGTACTTGCCAGAACTCCATCTCATGGAATCCTTATGTCCCCACTCTAAGGCAGTACTTTTCATTGCCCCATTTTATAGATGGGAAAACTGAGGCTTGGAAAGTTCAAGTCACTGCCTAGAGACACACAACCATTAAGTAATGGAGCAGAACTTGAATTCAAGTCTACCTGACTTCAAGGCTGGTGTTCTTTTAAGTATTTTTTTCTTAATGTTTAGGTGTTATATTATTTTTAATCGAATTATTTTTGCATAGTCAATGTAGTCTCTGTGAGCTAGGAACCCTTGTCAGTCCCTTTGTACAGATGAGAAAACCGAGGCTTAGAGAGCTTTAAGTGTCTTGCCCGAAGTCCTTCCTTGGTGAGTTGCGTAGCTAGGATTTGAGCCCAGGGCAGTCTGACTAATGGCAGGTGGGCCTGGTGGCATCATTTGTCTAAGGTGGCACCTTTGTCATAGGTGTCCGGGATAGTCTCTTTTTATTTTCTTTTATTCTTTTGTTATTTAGGGCTTCCCCTGCCTCTTTGGTTAAGGACCTCATCTTACACGTAATTCATTCTTTGTCAGATTTTTTTGCTGTTGTTGAGATAGGGCCTTGCTCTGTTACCCAGGCTGGAGTACAGTGGTGCAATCACTATACCCTCAACCCCTGGTTTCCTGTCAACCTCCTGCCTCAGTGTCCTAATTAGCTAGGACTACAGGCACACACTGCTGCACTCAGCTCATTTTTAAAAGTTTTTGTAGAAAGTGGGGTCTCGCTATGTTGACTAGACTGGTCTCAAACTCCTGGGTGCAAGAGATCCTCCCACCTCGTCCTCCCAGAGTGTTGGGATTATAGGCGTGAACTGCCACACCCAACCCTTTGTTGGCCTGACTTGTTTTGTGTCTGGGGTTTGGAGGGGGGAGAAGTGCTTTGGGTTCCTGGGCACGGAGCAAGATGTGGAGTGTCGTGGGTGGGTATTAGGTGCCCTGGGGTTCCCCAGCCATTTGTTCCCCCTTTTCTTTAGTTGCCCCTGCTAAACAACCTTGAGCTGCTTCTCCCTTTTTCCTCTGCAGTGAGATGCTATTTCCATGGTCGGTGGTACGAGGATGGGGCCATGTTCAGTGGGGGGTGGTGACGAGTGTACCACCTGTGTCTGCCAGGTATGGTAGCCGAGCGTCCCGAAGCCTGTGGAATTGATGGGGAGGGGAGGGAGACACAACACTTTACTCAGGTTGACTTGACTAGGAGAAGATGAGCTGCCACACAGCAACAGGGAAACTGAGGCAGCAAAGGCACTACAGGGATCCCCCAGGTCTTCCCACAGTCTCTTTGAAGTTCATCTTTCAGCAACGCTATTTGCAGAGCACCTACTGTGTGCTGGGGACACAGCTAAGCAGAAGGAAGCCCCAGTTCCCTTGGTCCGGAAGCCCACAGCCTAGGTGGGTGATGGCCAGGTACCCAGGGCTCCTGATGCCTTTTGGAAGGTGAGATGTTAAGTAGAGACCTGGAGGGTGGCGGGGGACTCATCAGGCACGGAGCTGAGGTTGTTTTGCCCAGCAGAGGGTGGAGAACTAGAGATGGCCATTCTGGCTGGAGCACGGAGAGAGTCAGGCAGGCTGCAGGTTAGGGGTTGCATCTTGGCTTGTGTTGCCTAGAAGCAGGGCCCCAGCAGGCGACCTTCCAAAGGAGTGCTCTCAGGAGGAACCAGTGAGGGAAGCAGGATGGGGCTGGAGAGGAAGCAGAGTGAAGGCGTGGCCTCACCCTGATCCCTGGGGAGCTCTGGACGGTGGACCGTGCCAGAGAGCAAGGCTCTTGCACCCCAGCGCGTCAGTTATAGAGACTCTGCTCCCCAGGGAGTGGGGGCAGTGACCATCCAGACATCTCTGGAGGATGCAGCTGCCGTCAGCCACAGGCAGTACTTCAGGGATGCGACCTGGGTGGGCACTGATAGCCTCTGCCCAGACTCAGTCCTGAAGGGCTCCGCCAGTTGTGCTTGAGGGCTTAGCATTCAGTGAAGCTGCCGAATGGTTTATGCCTAGAGGGATGCTATCAGATTGTGCTGGAGAAAGTTCTCTAGCTGTGGAGCAAGAGTTGATTGGAGGAGCCAGAGTGAAGGCAGTAGGGAACCTGGATGGAAGCGGGAGGATGAGAGATGGTGGAGGCCGTGCCCATTCCCAGGATGCCCTGCTGGGCTCACACCTGGCCCCTACTGAAGGACTCCCGGTCCCCCCCATCCCCCTGTTGTGCTCTCTGGAGATTTGTCAGTTTCACTTGAGTGGAGGGGAGGGTGATGGCAGCCTGCCAGCCTCCTCTAGCCCTCAATGGCCCCAGGCCGGGGCGCTGCCCTCATCATTCTGTGCTTTGGCTCTCTTCCAGAATGGGGAGGTGGAGTGCTCCTTCATGCCCTGCCCTGAGCTGGCCTGCCCCCGAGAAGAGTGGCGGCTGGGCCCTGGGCAGTGCTGCTTCACCTGCCAGGAGCCCATGCCCGCAACAGGTGAGCTGGCCCCGGGCTGCCCCGACACAGGGCGTGGATGCTGGGGAGAGAGCTGAGCCTCACCTGCTGAGACTGCTGGTGTGTGTGTTGTCTGTGTGTGTGTACATGTGTCTTTCTGTGCTTGTGTATGAGTGTGTGTGTTTTGTGTAGTGTGTCTGAGTGTGTGCCTGTGTAAGTTTATGTGTCTCTGAGTTTGTGTGTGGTTATCTCTGTGTGTCGGTGTGTTAGTGGCACCTGCATGTGGGAGTCTGTGTATGTGTGTCTTTGTGTTTGTGTATATGAGTGTGTGTGTTTTGTGTAGTATGTCTATGTGTCTCTGTGGGTAGTGTGTGTATGTGTCTATGTGTCTGTGTTTTTGTGTGTGCCTATGTGAGCATGCATGTTTATGTCTGTTTTGTATGCATATGTGTGTGTGCATGTAAGTGTATGTATGAGTGTGTCTGAGTGTAAGTTTGTGGGTCTCTGTGTGTGAGTAGTATGTGTGTGTGTATGTGTGCATTTGTATGAATGTAAGTTTGTGTGTGTGCCTGTGTCTTTACCTGTGTACAAGTGTGTGTCTGTGTTTTTGTATGGTATGTCTATGTGTCTCTCTTTGGGGGTGTGTGTCTGTGTGTCTCTGTGTTGTATCTGTGTTTTTGTATGTAAATGTGCATTTGTATGAATGTGTGTGTGTTTCTGTGTTTGTATGAATGGTATCTGTGTGGGTGTGTAAGTGTGCATTTGTATGAGTGTGTTTGTGTGTCTCTGTGAACTGTGCCTGTGTCTGCAAGTAAATATGCATTTGTATGAGTATGTGTGTCTGCATGAATGGTATCTGTGTGATCATGTGTATGTGTATAAATGCATTAGTATGAGTGTATGTGCGTGTGAATTGTATCTGTGTGTGTATGTAAATGTGCATTTGTATGAGTGTGTGTGTTTCCGTGTTTGCATGAGTGGTATCTATGTGCGTGTGTATGGAGGTGTGCATTAGTATGAGTGTATGTTTGTGTGTCTCTGTGAGTTGTATCTATGTGTGCATATTTGTGCATTTGTATGAGTGTGTGTGTTTCTGTGTTTGCATGAATGGTATCTGTGTGCGTGTGTATGGAGGTGTGCATTTGTATGAGTGTATGTTTGTGTGTCTCTGTGTGTGTGTATTTGTGCATTTGTATGAGTAAGTTTGTGTGTCCGTGTGAGTTATATCCATGTCTGTGCATGACCCTGCGCGTGAGGCATCTGTCCTAGCTGCTGTTGTAGTCTGGGTTTTGTGCCCACTGTCTCTTCTCTGCCACTGTCCTCGTCCAGGCTGCTCTCTCGATGACAACGGGGTTGAGTTTCCGATTGGACAGATCTGGTCACCTGGTGACCCCTGTGAGTTATGCATCTGCCAGGTGAATGACAACCTGCTCGCCTTCAGCTGCTTTACCCGGCTGCCCTGCCTCACCCAGAGGACACAAGCATCCTGGCCTCAGGCTCCCTCCGGTGCTGTCAAGTTCCACTTTCACAGAAAGGGTTGGACCCAGTTTATCCTGTCCTCACTAGAGGTGTGAGGACGATGGAGCTTGGCAATTGGCCTTAAGAAGTGTGTATGGGGCCGGGTGTGTTGGCTCACGCCTATAATCCCAACACTTTGGGAGGACGAGGCGGGCGGATCACGAAGTCAGGAGTTCGAGACCAGCCTGACTAACGTGGTGAAACCCCATCTCTACTAAAAATACAAAAATTAGCCAGGCATGGTGGCGGGTGTCTGTAGTCCCAGCTACTCAGGAGGCTGAGGCAGGAGAATCGCTTGAACTCGGGAGGCAGAGGTTGCGCTGAGCTGAGATCGTGCCACTGCACTCCAGCCTGGGTGACAGAGCCAGACTCTGTCTCAAAAAAAAAAAAAAAGAAAAAGAAGTGTGTATGGCCAAGCGCGAAGGCTCATGCCTATAACCCCAACACTTTGGGAGGCTGAGGTGGGAGGATTGCTTGAGCCCAGGAATTTGAGAGCAGCCTGGGCAGCAAAGTGAGACCCTCTCTCTACAAAACAAAAACAAAAAAAAACAAAAACAAAAATTAGCTGCTTGTAGTGTCATGCCCCTGTGGTCTCAGCTACTTGGGAGGCTGAGGTGGGAGGATTGCTTGAACCCAGGAGGCTGCAGTGAGCTGTGATCACATCACTGCATTCCAGCCTGGGCCACAGAGCAAGACCCTGTTTCAAAAAAAAAAAAATGTGTGTAACACACTGTGCATGTGCAGAGAGCTGCTGGCGTGAGGAGGAAGAATTAGGAATCTTCATAGAGGTTTTTCCCGGGCATGGATAACTGAGGGAGTGGGGCAGCCTAAGACCCAGTTGTTCACACTGTTTCTGTGAAAATGCAACGTTTTCTTCATGGCTGCGAATGGGATGACCTCACTGTTTTAGAAATGGATAAGGAGGTGCATGAATTTGAGAGTCAGATCAACAACAATGCAAACACAGCTCTCTACCCAGGAAGACAATTGTTTTAGCTCATTATTTAAGTATTAGTAATTATGGTTTTTGCTTTATAAATAATGCATATTATAAATATTTATAAATGTAATTATAAATAATAAATGGCAAAAACCGCAATTACTTTTGCACCAATGTAATACATGCTGACTTTCCTTTCTACTTTAAGAGCTTCGAGTCTTTTAGAGGCTCATTTCTCAAAACGAGGTCCCTTGGACCTGCGTTGGGAGCCTTGGTTGGGCGTGGGCCTGCCCACACCTCTGCTCTCACAAACTGCATTTTAACCTCCAGGTGATTTGTGTGTGCTTTCATGGGGAGGAGCCCAGCCTTCTAGTGCCTTTGATGAGCCCTTTGTTAAAAAGCTGCATGCTGGCCGGGCGTGGTGGCTCACGCTTGTAATCCAAGCACTTTGGAGGCCAAGGCGGGTGGATCACCTGTGGTCGGGAGTTCAAGACCAACCTGACCAACATGGTGAAACCCCATCTTAAAAAAAAAAACCAAAAAACAAAAAACTGTATGCTGAACACGCCTCATTGGAATTAGAGTTGGGAGGAAAGTCTGTTCTGTGCTGTCTTCTTTATGACTGATTTCGGGCACTCGTGATATTAAGAGAGTGATACAAAAGGTTCAAACTGTCAGATTTTTTTTTTTTTTTTTTTAAAGAAAAGAGGCTGGGTACAGTGGCTCACACCTGTAATCCCAGCACTTTGGGAGGCCGAGGGGGGGTGGATCATCTGAGGTCAGGAGTTCAAGACCAGCCTGACCAACATGGTGAAACTCCGTCTCTACTAAAAATACAAAGATTAGCTGGGCATATGGTGCATGCCTGTAATCCCAGCTACTTGGGAGGCTGAGGCAGGAGGATCACTTGAACCTGGGAGGTAGAGGTTGCAGTGAGCCAAAGTGAGCCAAGATTGTAAGATTGTGCCATTGCAATTCAGCCTGGGCAATAGAGTGAGACTCTGTCTCAAAAAAAAAAAAAAAGAAAGAAAGAAAAAAAGAAACCTTATATGGCACTTTGGCTCTCTGAAACAGACATTTCTGGTGGCATGGTTTTTTTCTAAAAATAGGGTTTTATGGTACTCTGCAGGTTGGTTCCTGGTGAGCCAGGGCTCCAGGGAAAAGCTGAGAAAGGATTTGGATGAGGGTGACGGTGCAGCCTTTGGCTGCTGCAGGAGAGGGAGAGGAAGCGAGGAGACCAGAATCCCAGCTCTGACCTTCCTTCTTAAAGATGCAGAGCCTTCCTGGAAGGCCCAAGTGGCCTTTCCCAAGTAGCCAGTCCTCTTAGGGGGGACCTGCCCCTCCCAGCCGCATCATGGTGCTTTCAGGGCAAGCCTTGCCTGGGTTGCAGCGTTGCTGTTTCTTTGCAGGGCTGGGAGGCAGGGGCTGGTGTCACCGGTGGGGTCTTGGTGAAGTTCCTCCTTCCTCCAGGCAGATGGCTCGGTGAGCTGCAAGAGGACAGACTGTGTGGACTCCTGCCCTCACCCGATCCGGATCCCCGGACAGTGCTGCCCAGATTGCTCAGCAGGTAACCCCCTGCCTCCGCCCCCCCAACCCCCAGGACAGGGACTCTCAGCGGGTACCAACTCCAGGTTCACCCTCCACCGGGCTCCTCTGCACTAAGCCCCATACAAGCTTCATCTCATGTCGCCCTAACAAGCCCAAGGGACAACCCCATTGCACAGATAAGGAAACTGAGGTGGAACAGTTTGCCCAAGTCAGGCCCCCTCTGAGTGCTCGAGGCAGCTATGAAGACGCGCAGGGCTTACAGTGCAGGTGGGCAGTATGGGAGCGGTACCTGTGAGACAGCGGGAGAACAGCAAGAGGACAGAAGTTTTAAGAGTCATTTTTACCTTTTCCATGATTTCAAAAGTAATGTTTTATTATAGAAAAAAAATTTTTTTTGAGACCGGGTCTCGCTCTGTCACCAGGCTGGAGTGCAATGGCGCGATCTCGGCTCACTGCAACCTCCGTCTCCCGGGTTCAAGCAATTCTCGTGCCTCAGCCTCCCGACTAGCTGGGACTACAGGCGCATGCGACCACGCCCAGCTAATTTTTGTATTTTTTAGTAGAGACGGGGTTTCACCATATTCAGGATGGTCTCGATCTCTTGACCTCGTGAACTGCTCGCCTCGGCCTCCCAAAGTTTTGGGATTACAGGCGTGAGCCACTGTGCCCAGCCAGAAAATTTATTTTATTTTATTTGTTTATTTTCGTTGAGACAGAGTCTTGCTCTGTTGCCCAGGCTGGTATTGCAGTGGCGGGATCTCAGCTCACTGCAACCTCCGCCTCCCGGGTTCAAGCAATTCTCCTGCCTCAGCCTCCTGAGTAGCTGGGATCACAGGTGCACACCACCATGCCTAGATGATTTTTGTATTTTTAGTAGAGGTGGGGTTTCACCATGTTGGCCAGGCTGGTCCCGAACCCCTGACCTCAGGTGATCTGTCCGCCTTGGCCTCCCAAAGTGCTGGGATTATAGGCGTGAGCCACCGCACCCAGCTCCATTATAGAAAACTTAGAAAAAAAATACAGAAAGCAAAAAATATATATATATGAAGAAGGACCTGTCACCACCGTTAACCTTGTGTTGATGTCCTCTACCCTCCTTTTGTGGTGCTCACACACAACATTTGGTAGATGTACATTATATATATATTTTATAAAAGCTTCTCCTACTGTCTCATAATCTGCTTTTACACTCACCAGTATGTGATCATATCATCCAAGGTGGCATGACTCAGATCAGCCTTCTGTGGCTGTCAGGAATCAGAGAGGGGAGAGGTGTTGGGAATGTTCTGGACAGGCAGGGTTTGTGGTTTGACTGAGTTTGAAGGGCAGAGAGGAGGTTGGGGAGATGCTGTGGGGCCTCACACACACCTCGTATTCCCAGTCCTTCCGCCTCATCCCCCCCTGGTGAGGAGGTATAGGAGGAATCTCCCCCACTCTCTGGAGTGAGAACACTGAGGCCAAGACACCGTGATCCTTCTGCTGAATCCAGTGGGGAAAAAAGTCAATACCCAATTCAGGCAATCCACACAGGCATTTGTCCCTTCCCTAACTCCCAGGGTGACTGCCTGGGGAGGCGCATGGCCTCCTCTTTGCTATCCAGATAAGCCTCCGACCTTGGCCCTGGTCCCTGGCCCTTCCCAGCTGGTGCTCAGCGCGTGCTCTCTCTGGCAGGCTGCACCTACACAGGCAGGATCTTCTATAACAACGAGACCTTCCCATCTGTGCTGGACCCATGTCTGAGCTGCATCTGCCTGGTATGGACCGCCAGATCTGACCCCAGCCTCTGGAAACTCCCCAGCAACTGACATCCACTGCTGAATCCTAGAGGCAAAATCCAGAGACCTCCAAGAGAACGGTTGCTTCTGGTTCATGGTGGAAGTCAGCTCCCTCCAGCCCTGCCCAGGGTGACCTTTAGACAGGGCCAGAGAAAATTTTTGTTGTGTTTTGAGATGGTATCTCACTCTGTCACCCAGGCTCCCAGGTTGGAGTGCAGTGGTGCAACCTCAGCTCACTGCAAACTCCGCCTCCCAGGTTCAAGCAATTCTCCTGTGTCAGCCTCCTGAGTAGCTGGGACTACAGGCATGCACCACCATGCCTGGCTAATTTTGGTAGTTTTGGTAGACACAGGGTTTCGCCATGTTGGCCAGGCTGGTCTGGAACTCCTGACCTCAGGTGATCTGCCCACCTCGGCCTCTCAAAGTACTGAGATTACAGGCTTGAGCCACCATGCCCAGCCCAGAGAAACATTTTTAACCCTGGCTGGCAAAAGTCCTCTGCTTCCTGGTTACCTGCTAGAGAGTCTCAGGGATTCGTGATGAGGGTGGAGGTGAGGCACACTAACCCAGGACTCGGTACTGGGACCTGTTCAATGGACCTGCGTGGTCAAGCTCTTGCTGTATGCCAGGCCCTTGATAGGCACGCACTCAGCTAATCCATTTCAAGAATTTATCATCTTATTCTTCTAGATGAGAAAACCAAGGCACAGAGAGACAGTCTGCTCAAGTTCCCATAACTAGTTAATCACAGTGTTGAGAATGGAATCCTCATTTTGTGATTCCAAGATGCACATATCTTCTGGGTTATACTGCCTCTCAGTCTGTAAAAGTATGTCCCATAGTATCATTTGGTTTTCAGAAAATGAATACAACATTTTTTTTTTTTTTTTGGGACAGGTGTTGCTCTGTCACCAGGTTGAAGTGCAGTGGCGTGATCATGGCTCACTGCAACCTTGACCTCCTGGGCTCAAGTGATCCTCCTGTGTCAGCCTCCCAAGTAGGTGGGATCACACCTAGCTGGGATTACCACCACACCTGGCTAATTAAAAATTCTTTTCATAGAGATGGGGTCGTATTGTATGGCTCAGGCTGGTCTGGGCTCAAGCAGTCCTCCCACCTCACCTCCCAATGTGTTGGGATTATAGGCATGAGCCACTGCACCCAGCCAAAAAGTTTTTTTTTCTTTTTAAAAAATATATTTTAAAAGTTTTACATTAAAAAATATTTAGACAGGATCTTGGGCTGTTGCCTAGGCTGGTCTTGAATTCCTGGCCTCAAGTGATCCTCCTGCCTCTGCTTCCCAAAGTGCTGGATTACAGGTGTGAGCCACTATGCCCAGCTGAAAAAAAATTTTTTATTTTATTTTTGAGACAGAGTCTCGCTCTGTTGCCCAGGCTGGAGTGCAGTGGCACAGTCTTGGGTCACTGCAACCTCCCCTCCCAGGTTCCAGCGATTATCCTGCCTCAGCCTCCCGAGTAGCGGGGATTACAGGTGCGCGCCACTATGCCCGGCTAATTTTTGGACTTTTAGTAGAGTCAGAGTTTTGCCATGTTGGCCAGGTTGGTTTCAAATTCCTGACCGCAGGTGATCCACCTGCCTCGGCCTCCCAAAATGCTGGAATTACAGGTTTAAGCCATCGCTCCCGGCAAAGACATACTTAATGCTTATCCTGCTGATGTTCTGAATGCGGGATGGCGCTGCTTTGCTGGTGTGGGTACAGATGCGACATTCCTTTGGTGATCAGTGAGCCCCAGCAGAGTACATGCGTGACAAGGGACACGGTCTGCAGAGAGATTGAGAAACTAGGGTAAACAGCCCTGTGCATGTCAACAACAGCCCTGTGCTACTGACCCTGAGTGACCCACTGCACGTAGGCCCAGTTCTCAGCTTCGGGCTTTGGGGAAACTTTGGCCGTGGATCTCTCTCATCTTTCCCGGGCAGTCCATGTAACTGGCATCCGTTAACACATGCCCTCCGTGGACGAGGCCATGGTCTTACCTTTGCGGGGCTTGAACTCTAGTGGGAAGATGGACCCCAACAGAGAAAACGTCCCCCACCCCGCCCCACTGCCCCACCGCCCCACTGCCCCACCATGGACTCCTCCCACAATGTGGATCGTTCTGATGGGCACTCAGTGGCTACAGGAGCAGTGCCTTCCTGAAGTGTCTCATCCACTGCCCTGAACCAAGGGCCTTGTGCATTTCTGTGTCCTGCAGCTGGGCTCAGTGGCCTGTTCCCCCGTGGACTGCCCTATCACCTGTACCTACCCTTTCCACCCTGACGGGGAGTGCTGCCCCGTGTGCCAAGGTGAGTGGGAACTGCTGCCCCACGTGCGAGCCTCCCGGCCAGGCCTCGACTCTCTTGAGCCCATGTCTCCTCTGCCTCCACAGACTGCAACTACGAGGGGGAGGAAGGTGGCGAACGGCCAGGTGTTCTCCTTGGATGATGAGCCCTGTACCCGGTGCACGTGCCAGGTGAGCTGGGCCTGGGAACCCAGGAGCGTCCCGGCAAGAGGGCGGCCTGCCTTTCATCCCTTTGCAAAACATGGAGCCCCTTTGCCAGCATAAGTCCATTCTCCTTCCATTCTTCACCTTTAATTAGCTGCCAGAATACCTTTGGTTTTGACCATCTCCTCTCTCCGTGGAAGTGCCAGAGGGAGAAGTCGTTTTCCTAAAGGGGTCCGGCCACGGTTGGCTTTACCTGTTCTCCAGGCGAGGGCTCAGGCACCGCAGCCTCTGTTCTGGGATCCTTCCGGGGGTCCTGCTGCTGGTGCAAGAGGCCCTTGAGGGCACGGCCCAGGGCAGGCAAGATGCTCTGGGCTTCCTCATGGGGGTCCTTCTGCTTCCCCAGCTGGGAGAGGTGAGCTGTGAGAAGTTTCCCTGCCAGCGGGCCTGTGCCGACCCTGCTCTGCTCCCTGGGGAATGCTGTTCTTCCTGCCCAGGTAAGTGGGCCTCTGGGTCCTGGAGTTTCTTGCCATCTTCTTCCATTTTGCTCTTCTTCCCAGATACATGGAACTTGTAAAGGGCTGGATGTGAGGAAATAAGGCTCCAAGAGGGAACGTGGCTCACTCAAGTTTGCATGGCTGTGCCGTGCGTGGCCTGCTGACCCTCGTCCTGTGCTCACGATGCCACACGCCATGATGTCTGTTTCCTTGCACTGCCTTTTCCTCTTTATCTCCTTTCTTTTTTTTTTTAGATGGAGTCTCGCTCTGTCCCCCAGGCTGGAGTACAGTGGCGCGAACTCGGCTCACTGCAACCTCCGCCTCCCTGGTTCAAGCGATTCTCCTGCCTCAGCCTCCTGAGTAGCTGGGACTACAGGTGTGCGCCACCATGCCCAGCTAATTTTTGTATTTTTAGTAGAGACAGGGTTTGACCATGTTGGCCAGGCTGGCCTCGAACTCCTGGCCTCATGATCTGCCTGCCTCAGCCTCCCAAAGTGCTGGGATTACAGGCGTGAGCCACCGCGCCCTGGCTTTTATCTTTATCTCCTTTCTTAATCTCTTCCTCTGCTTTCTTCTTTATTTTGAATTACAACATGGGAACTATGTCCGTTTTGCAGAAGAGTAAATTGCTAATATGCACTGAGCACCCACTGTGTGTCGGGACACCTCATGTGTCTACATCCCAGCAGTACTCCTGTCATCCCCCCTGTGCCAGGTGAGGAAACTGAGGCACAGAGAGGTGAAGTGATGTGCTCGAGATCACATAGCTGATTGGTGGTAGAGCTGGGGCTTCAGCCTAGCGTCGATGTCTTTAGATAGGACACTGGATTGATTCCCAAGAACCAGCGCCACTGCACTCCAGCCTGGGCCACAGAGAGACACTGTCTCTAAACAAAACAAAACAAAATACAACACAACACATATTCCTCCTGTCTAACTGAGATTTTGTACCCTTTTGACAGTCACCTCCCCCAGTCCCCTTGCTCCCGCCGGCCTCCGTAACCACGATGCTACTCTCTGCTTCTTTGGGTTCAGCCTTTATAGATTCCACATCAAACTGAGATCATGTAGCTGTCTTTGTGTGTCTGGCTTATTTCGCTTAGCATAATGTCCTCCAATTTTATCCATGTTGCAAATGACAGAATTTCCTTTATTTTTTGAGGAGTCTCACTCTCTCACTCTGGGTTCAAGCGATTCTCGTGCCTCAGCCTCCCCAAGTAGCTGGGACTACAGGCACGTGCCACCACGCCCAGCTAATTTTTTTTGTGTGTTTAGTAGAGACGGGATTTTACCATATTGGCCAGGCTGGTCTTGCACTCCTGACCTTAGATGATCTGCCCACCTCGGCCTGTCAAAGTGCTGGGATTACAGGCGTGAGCCACCGTGCCCAGCCTAAAATGTGTTTTTGATTTACAAGTTTATTGGGACGTGACCGCATCGTAAGTCGAGGGGCGTCTGTGTTTGCTTTCCCCTTATTACTGAGTCTTTATGATGTGCCAAGCCCTAGCCTGAGAATTTTTTAAAAATTCTTCAGAGGAAACCATTTTTTAGAACAGTTTGAGGTTCATGGCAAAATTGAGTGGAAAGTACAGAGAGTTCCCATATACCTAGGACTCCACACATCACAGTGTCACCCACCGTTAGCACCCCACACCAGCGTGACATGTTTGTTATAATCGGTGATCCTACACTGATATTGACATGTCAGTGACATCCAAAGTCTATAGTTCACATTGAGGTTTAGACTGAGACTCCGTGCACCCTTTCATTCACACTCAGTCCTGACTGCTGTGCCCATTTTACAGATGAGGAAACAGAGGCCCAGGGGCGTTGCATGCCTTGCGTGAGGTCACACAGCTAACTGCCTCCCTCCGTTCATTACTCCTTCAGTCTTCTCTTCCTGGAGGCAGGAGCTGGCTGGTCCTCACCAGTTGTGCTGGGGCCCCTCTGAGGACAGAGCTTGGGTGTCCCCAGAGTACCTTGTCCCAAAGCGCCTCAGCCACTGGAGAGAACCGCCATGCATCTTGTTTCGCTCTCCTCTCTCTAGATTCCCTGTCTCCTCTGGAAGAAAAGCAGGGGCTCTCCCCTCGCAGAAACATGGCATTTGGCAAAGCTGCTCGGAGCGTGCCTGGAGACACTGAGGCCCCTGTCAGCTGTAGCTCCTGCCTGGGCCCCCAACAGCATCTCCCTCGAGGCCGGCGCTCCATCTCCTCCGGCTCCTTTTAAGAACCAACTTGTCAAAAACAGACTTTACCTAGAAGCCCGGCAGGAGCTTATGCTCCACACTCACCCCCACTGGGGCCGTCAGGCATGTTCCCAGGGGGACCCTGGGGCCTCCCCTCAATTCTCACCAGGGCCTTCAACCCCTCCAGGAGCCCCTACTCTACCTCTAGCCTACCCAGGGGCTCCTCAGCTACCCGCTGTGACTCCAGAGTGCTCCTTTTAGCCTCTGGGGCCCCGGACAGCCTCTGGGCAGCCTCCTCTGCCTGCCAACCTCCTGACGGAAGCTTCGGCACTTTCCATGATGGACCCTAGCCCCTCGAAGACCCGCATCACCCTCCTCAGGCCTTGCACACTTTCTCCCACCGCCTCTAGACTCTCTGCAGCCCTTGCAGCCACCCACCTGCCCCGGACCCCAGCACCCCCCAGTGGGGGCCTCTCAGGGGGAAGAGTCCACCGTATAGGCAGGTCACTGTGTCTGGGAGACTCTGGAGAGCAGACACTCTGCCCATGGCCCCGGGAGTGTGCAGGGCGGCTCCAAGGGTGAACCAGGTGGGGATGCCTGGGCTCCCTCCTGCAGGGACCCTGATGAGGATGGAAGACCCCTAAGGCTGGATGTGACCTTGTTCCCCAAGGAGTGTTTGGAATGTGCTATAAGAAAGGAGGAAGTGTCAGCATCTTCCCTGGACCGCGTGGCTGGCTCATCTTTTGAGAAGGGCTGCGGCTGCCAAGTTCTGGAGGAAGAGTTTCGTCCGGCTGGGAGTCCACTCACTGGGACTGTGCCGCCAGGTGTTTGTTTCCCTGAGGTTTCCCGATTAAAGGTTGTCTCTGTTCCCCCAGGCTGCGCTGCTCATTCACCACTTACCTGTGGGAAGGTGGGAAACGTGACCCCAAGCCCACAGGTGCCTTTACCCCACTGCTGGGGGAGAAAAGCTGGCACCGAATTGGGACTGGGTTGGGAAGGGTCTCCTGTAAGCACTTGGTTGCCTTTTACATTGGGAGACTTCTTTTTATTTTTTTCCCCCGAGATCATGATTTTATTTTCCATTTTATTTTATTTTAGTTTATTTACTTTTAAGTCGGGGGTACAGGTGCAGGTTTGTTATATAGTTAAACTCGTGTCACAGGGGTTTGTTGTACAGATTATTTCATCACCCGGGGGATTAAGCTTAGTGCCCATTAGTTATTTTTCCTGAGTCTCTCCCCCTCCCCCCACCCTTCCATACACCCCAGTGTGTGCTGTTCACCTCTGTGCGCCCATGTGCTCTCATTGCTCAGCTCCCACTTATAAATGAGGTATTTGGTTTTCTCTTTCCAGAGTTACTTTGCTAAGGATAATGGCCTCCAGCTCTATTCATGATCCTGCAAAGGACATGATCTCATTCTTTTTATGGCTGTGTAGTGTGTACACCATGGAATACCATGCAGATACTGGGGGCTTCTACAGTGAAAAAGGGAAAAGATGATGGAGAGGACTTCTCCTGGGAAGGAACCTCTGAGATGAAATGGCAGGCCAGGTGTTTCTTTTTTGAGATAGAATTTTGCTCTTGTTGCCCAGGCTGGAGTGCAATGATGAGGTCTTGGCTTACCGCAACCTCCACCTCCTGAGTTCAAACGGTTCTCCTGCCTCAGCCTCCTGAGTAGCTGGGATTACAGGTGCCCACCACCATGCCCGGCTAATTTTTTGTATTTTTAGTAGAGACAGGGTTTCACCATGTTGACCAGGCTGGTCTCAAACTCCTGATCTCAGGTGATCCACCTGCCTCGGCCTCCCGAAGTGCTGGGATGACAGGCATGAGCCTCTGCGCCCGGCCTCTGCTCCCTTATTTGAACAATGGGGATAATAACAGGCCTGCCTTATGGAGTTGTGACAATGACGTGTGATAATGCCTCTGTAAGTCTCAGTGGCTTGCGCTTGTGGCCCTGTGGTCCCTAAGCTTGCTACAGCCCACCCAGCTTCGTGATGCCACGTGGGATCTGATTTCGGAGTGGAAGTGTAGAGTGCTCATTGCCCCCCCACGCTGCAACTTTTCAAACAAGTCCATGTCAAAATGGTAGGGGCTAAAAATCAGTACCAATTTCCTCATCGCTATTCCTTCACTCAATAAGTTAGCATGCAATTTAAGTGTAATTCCCCCCCACCTGTCTCTGCAAATAGGACTCAGGTCAATGAAGTTCATTTTGAATGTTCAAAAGAGGAGGCCGGGCGCGGTGGTTCATGCCTGTAATCCCAGCACACTGGGAGGCCGAGGCGGGAGGATCATGAAGTCAGGAGTTCAAGACCAGCCTGACCAATACGGTGAAACCCCGTCTCTACTAAAAATATAAAAATTAGCTGGGCATGGTGGCACGTGCCTATAGTCCCAGCTACTTGGGAGGCTGAGGCAGGAGAATTGCTTGAACACAGAAGGTGGAGGTTGCAGTGAGCTGGGATCTCGCCCTGCACTCCAGCCTGGCTGATAGAGTGAGACTCTGTCTCAAAAAAAAAAAAAAAAAAAAAAAAAGGAGCTGGGTGCGGTGGCTCACGCCAGTAATCCCAGCACTTTGGAGGGCTGAGGCGGGCAGATCGCTTTGAGCTTAGCAGTTTGAGACCAGCCTAGGGAACGTGGCGAAACCGCATCCCTACAAAAAATACGAAAATTAGCCAGGCATGGTGGCGCATGCCTACCGTCCCAGCTACTAGGGAGGCTGAGGCTGGAGAATCGCTTGAGCCCAGGAAGCAGAGGTTGCAGTGAGCTGAGATCTTGCCACTGCACTACAGCCTGAGTGACCAAACAAGACCTTGTCTCAAAAAAAAAAAAAAAAGAAAAGAAAAAAGGTGGGGAAGGGGCAGGGGGACAGTTGTGAACATTTTGCCCAACTTTTTTCAAGTATAAAAACATGCTTAACTGGACTGTTCTCCGCCCAGTATTACAGCTGAGAAGCAGAGGCTCGGAAAAGTTAGGAGAGTGTTCTCAGGCTGCACAGATTATGACGGCAGAATGCGAGGAGAGCCTCATTCTTCCGACTCCCAGTCCAGGTGTTTTCCCTTTGCTTCACATCTCACTTGATGAGGCTCTCCTGCCGGAGTTAGAGAGACAGCTGATGGCCCACAGTTTAGGACGGGGCCCCATGAATACTATTGTAGTTTGGGTTCCCACTAAAGCAGACCCTAGATGGTATTCGGGTGAGAGCCAAGGGAAGAGAAATCAAGGGGCACTGATGCCAGTTACAGCTGCAGGCAATTGGCACTTCTGGGACCTTCTGGGAGATTGTGGAGCCCACGCCTTGCCTCAGGATTGTCCCCCGAGGGTGTGAAGATGCCCCGGTAGTTGTCCCGCAACTTTCTGTTTGTTAATTTATTTATTTGAGATGGATTCTTGCTCTGTCAGCAGGCTGGAGTGCAGTCCAGGATCTCGGCTCACTGCAACCTCCGCCTCCCAGGTTCAAGCGGTTCTCCTGCCTCAGCCTCCTGAGTAGCTGGGATTACAGGTGCGTGCCACCACGCCCAGCTAATTTTTGTATTTTTAGTAGAGACAGGGTTTCACCATGTTGGTTAGGCTGGTCTGGAACTCCTGACCTTGTGATCCTCCCGCCTCAGCCTCCCAATGTGCTGGGATTACAGGCATGAGCCACCGTGCCCAGTGTCTCCCAACTTCAATTCTCACGTGTCGAGACTTGTCCTGGGCTCTTGGCTCTGTAGCACACCCAGCTGGCCTTGCCCAAGGCCTGAGCCTGCCTTTCTGTTTGTCCCCAGGCATCAGAAGTCTCTTGGGGCAGAGGTGCAGGAGCCATCGGTGGAGGGCTGGGCCAGGGCTCTCACTGGTCCACGTAAGAACGTGTTCTGCTTATGATAAACCACAGTGCACCAGGAGGCTGGAGTCCACCTGAAGCCCCCAGCTGGGTGTGCAGTGCCTTTAATGGGATGAGCTGCTCTGAATTCTCCGGAGCCTGGGCTCCCACAAGCAAGGGGGTGTTTGTTCCTGGATGGAGACGCCCTGCCTTTTCCCTGAGCTAGGGTTCCACTTTTAGGCTTCTGAGAAACAGAACAGAACTGGGGTGAGTGTGTTGAAGCCCGTTCTATGGCCTTAGTTTCCCTTGCACCTGGGGGCTTTCCAAAGGGCAGAATGGTCAGACCTATTTCAAGAGACCCAATTTTGAAGGTTATTAGATGCATGGCCTGAAGGCAAGTCACAGTAGGCTTCTAAGTAGGACACACTTTCAGAGGCTCCAAATTGCTGTAATTCACTAACTTTGAATGTGTTCTATGTCCATGTCACCAAAAATAAAAATATGGGCTGGGCGCTGTGGCTCATGCCTGTAATCCCAACACTTTGGGAGGCCAAAGCAGGAGGATTGCTTGAGGCCAGGAGTTTGAGGCCAGCCTGGGTAACATAGTGAGACCCTGTCTCTGCAAAACATAAAAATTAAAAAATTAGTCGGGGCCGGGCACGGTGGCTCACACATGTAATCCCAGCACTTTGGGATGCCGAGGCGGGCAGATCACCTGAGGTCAGAAGTTCGAGACCAGCTTGACCAACAAGATGAGACCCCTCTCTACTAAAAATACAAAAATTAGCTGGATGTGGTGGCACACACCTGTAATCCCAGCACTTTGGGAGGCTGAGGCAGGAGAATCGCTTGAGCCCGGGGAGGCGGAGGTTGCAGTGAGCCAAGATCACACAATTTTACTCCAGCCTGTGCAACAGAGTGAGACTTTGTCTCAAAAAAAAAAAAAAAAAAAAAAAATTTAGTTGGGCTGATGATGTGCACCTGTAATCCTGGCTACCTGGGAGGCTGAGATGGGAGGATCCCTTGAACCCAGGAGTTCAAGGCTGCAGTGAGCTGTGATTGTGCCACTGCACTCCCTTCTGGGTGACAGAGTGAGACCCTACCCCTCCCACACACACACACGGAAAATTGTACTCAGTGGGGAGTTCTACCCCACTCCCCTATTCTCCTCTCCATGGTTTCTGGTTCTTGAGTGTCCTTCCTGAGTTCCTTTATTTTCCTTCTTTACCATCTATAGATAGCATAGTCTAGGCCCTGTCGTGCCACAGTTTTGTTTTTTAACTTACCCTCTTTTTAACACCTGTAATCCTGTTCCCAGAATTACAGGTGTGAGCACGGTGGCTCACACCTGTAATCCCAGAATTTTGGGAGGCTGAGGCGGGTGGATCACGAGGTGAGGGGTTTGAGACCAGCCTGACCAACATGGTGAAACCCCGTCTCTACTAAAAATACAAAAATTAGCCAGTATGGTGGCGGGCACCTGTAATCCCAGCTACTCAAGAGGCTCAGGCAGGATAATTGCTTGAACATGAGAGGTGGAGGTTGCAGTGAGCTGAGATCATGCCATTGCACTCCAGACTGGCGACAGAACAAGACTCCATTTAAAAAAAAGAAAAGAAAAATCTTTCCACATTAGCACCATTGTGGATGGACGTTTGGGTCATTTCAAATCTTGCTTTTCCACATGATGCTATAAAGAATCATGTCCTTACGTCGTTTTGCACATGCACAAGTGTATCTTTAAGGTAAATTCCCAGAAGTGAAGTTACTGAGCCAAAAGGCATATGCATTTTTTTTTTTTTTCAGACAGAGTTTCACTCTTGTTGCCCCGGCTGGAGTGCCATGGCGCGATCTTGGCTCACCACAACCTCCGCCTCCCAGGTTCAAGTGATTCTGCTGCCTCAGCCTCCCGAGTAGCTGGGATTACAGACATGTGCCACCATACTGGGCTAATTCTGTATTTTTAGTAGAGACGGGGTTTTACTATGTTGGCCAGGCTGGTCTCAAACTCCTGACCTCAGGTGATCCTCCCGCCTCAGCCTCCCAAAGTGCTGGGATTACAGGCATGAGTCACCGTGCCTGGCCAGTGTATGCCTGGCCACATCACACTCCTTAGGCTTGGTGCCCATCTACACTTCCACCAGCAAAGTGTGAGAGTGATTGTTTGGGACAGGTGAGGATGAATGGAGCTGAAAACCTGTGAGATTAAAATAACACTCCTGGACGACTGTGGGTGAAAAGGATGGAAGGAGGTGTGCCTACACCCACAAGGCCCTTAGAGAAACGTATATGAATCAGAGGCCTGAGACTGCAGAAGAGGATTGTGAATTTACCTTCTCTTGTGCAGCCAAGTGGGGAGGATCCAAACAAATATGTTGGTCAAATGATCTGTCTGATGAGGAACCTCTTTAGATTCTGGCTGGGTTCAGGAATCCCAGGGTGGGAATGGAAGCAGTGCTGGGAGAGAGAGGCTGAGCTGCAGCTGCTGGGGTTGAGATGGGGGAAGAAGGAAGGATGAGGCCAGGTGAGAACAGATAGGCTCCAGGAGGACCTGCCTGTCTCCCCAGAGCCTGGCACACTGCCCAGCTTCAAAGTAGGTACATGGGACATATCAGAAAAACAAATCCAGCAGAGGAGCCAGGACAGGGTGAAATTCCTTCCCAGAAACTTGAGAAATCCACCTGCCTATCCCATGACAAAATGTGACGAGGAGAGAATGTTGGTGGGGCTGGGAGCCAGCCTGCCTGTTGTTGCACACATGGCCTCGTCACACCATATCCACGCTCTCATACTCTATCCTATGCCAGTTGTTTTCTTTAAAAAGTCGTCTGTAATCACTCATTCAGCAAATATTTACTGAGCACCTACTACGTGCCAAGCCCTGCTCTTGCTCAGGCTTTGACCATAAACAAAACAATCACCGTCCCCGCCCTTGTGAATCCTAAACACTTAAATGCATGGTTACAGGTAGTGCCAAGTGCCATGAGGGAAAGGTGGGCCCAGGCTCTATGAGAGAGTGGTCAGGGAGGGCTGATCACTTTTACAGGGAAGTTACTTTATTTATTTATTTATTTATTTTGAGACAGAGTTTTGCTCTTATTGCCCAGGCTGGAATGCAATGCCACGATCTTGGCTCACTGCAATCTCTGCCTCCCGGGTTCAAGCGATTCTCCTGCCTCAGCCTCCCAAGTAGCTGAGATTACAGGTGCCCACCAACTCGCCCAGCTAATTTTTTGTATTTTTTTTTTTTTTTTAGTAGATTTGGGGTTTCACCATGTTGGCCAGGCTGGTCTTGAACTCCTGACCTCAGGTAATCTGCCCACCTCGGCCTCCCAAACTGCTGGGATTACAGGCGTGAGCCACTGCACCCAACTGGGAAGTGACATTTAAGCCAAGTCTGCAGATGCCAGGTGTTAGCAAGTCAAGAAAGAGGGAAAAGCAACCCAGGCAAAGGGAACAGCATGTGCAAAGTCTGGAGGTGGGAAAGCACTTGGGCTATTGTGGCCGTGGGAGGCCAGTGTCGGGGGAGCTCAGGGTAATGGGATCAGAGTGAAGGAGGGGAGGTTTTGGAGGGGAAAGGAGCACACAGGACCTGGAAGCTATGCCAAAGATTTGCTGTTTCATTCCAAGGGCAATGGCAAGAAGGCATTAAGAGTTTTAAACAAGGGTTTTCTGCCCTTTGGACGCCGCCGAAGAAGCATCATTAAAGTCTCTCTTCTCCCTGCGATCATGTCTAAGTCAGAGTCTCCTAAAGAGCCGGAACAGCTGAGGAAGCTCTTCATTGGAGGGTTGAGCTTTGAAACAGCCGATGAGAGCCTCAAGAGCCATTTTGAGCAATGGGGAACGCTCACAGACTGTGTGGTAATGAGAGATCCAAACACCAAGCGCTCCGGGGGCTTTGGGTTCGTCACGTAGGCAACTGTGGAGGAGGTGGATGCAGCCATGAATGCAAGGCCACACAAAGTGGATGGAAGAGTTGTGGAACCAAGAGAGCTGTCTCAAGAGAAGATTCTCAAAGACCAGGTGCCCACTTAACTGTGAAAAAAATATTCGTTGGTGGCATTAAAGAAGACACTGAAGAACATCACCTAAGAGATTATTTTGAACAGCATGGAAAAACTGAGGTGATTGAAATCATGACTGACCGAGGCAGTGGCAAGAAAAGGGGCTTTGCCTTTGTAACCTTTGACGACCATGACTCCGTGGATAAGACTGTCATTCAGAAATACCATCCTGTGAATGGCCACAACCGTGAAGTTAGGAAAGCCCTATCAAAGCAAGAGATGGCGAGTGCTTCATCCAGCCAAAGAGGTCGAGTGGTTCTGGAAATTTTGGTGGTGGTCGTGGAGGTGGTTTCGGTGGGGAATGAAAACTTTGGTCGTGGAGGAAACTTCAGCGGTCGTGGTGGCTTTGGTGGCAGCCGTGGTGGTGGTGGATATGGTGGCAGTGGGGATGGCTATCATGGATTTGGTAACGATGGGAGGCAATTTTGGAGGTGGTGGAAGCTACAATGATTTTGGCAGTTACAACAATCAGTCTTCAAATTTTGGACCCATG
This sequence comes from Ateles fusciceps, assembly GCA_036589455.1. Lineage (NCBI taxonomy): Eukaryota > Metazoa > Chordata > Mammalia > Primates > Atelidae > Ateles > Ateles fusciceps. Next base: position 22,287,203 of record JAZHEH010000681.1, on the reverse strand, counting down.
AAGAGAGGAAACTTTGGAGGCAGAAGCTCTGGCCCCTATGGTGGTGGTGGCGGCCAATACTTTGCCAACCACGAAACCAAGGTGGCTATGGCAGTTCCAGTAGCAGCAGTAGCTACGGCAGTGGCAGAAGATTTTAATTAGGAAACAAAGCTTAGCAGGAGAGGAGAGCCAGAGAAGTGACAGGGAAGCTCCAGGTCACAACAGATTTGTGAATTGAGCAAGGAACAGTGGTGGCAGGGCCTAGCTGCTACAAAGAAGACATGATTTAGACAAATACTTGTGTATGGGCAAAAAACTCGAGGACTGTATTTGTGACTAATTGTGTAACAGATTATTTTAGTTTCTGTTCTGTGGAAAGTGTAAAGCATTCCAACAAAGGGTTTTAATGTAGATTTTTTTTCTTTTTCTTTTTTTTTTTGCACCCATGCTGTTGATTGCTAAATGTAATAGTCTGATCGTGATGCTGAATAAGTGTCTTTTTTATTAAAAAAAGAGTTTTAAACACGGGAGGGATGAGATGAAATGTGTGTGTCATAAAGATTATTCAGCTATGGAAAATGGGCTTGGGAGCGTGAGAGTGACCCTGGGGACACCTGGGGCACTGGGTGTTGGAGCTTACCCCCCGTCCTTCCTAGAGCCCAGCTTTACCCTCTGGGCCTGTGTCTTCAGCAGACGGCCTGGGTCGGCTGTCACCAGAAGCAGGAGCTATGGGAATTTTCCCAGCATGCATGCCGAGGAGCCCAGGGCTGTAATAGATTTACTAACAAGACAGAGTCTGAGATCAAGCTCTGCTGAGTTAAAATGAAACAGATCACTTTGCAGCAGGACTTCTCAGAGCCTTTGATGGGGAACTATAGCTGGTGAACCCTGAGGAAGGGCCTAGAATGTACCATGCTCTATACTTATTTTGAAACTGTATTTTCCATTGACTATTTTGTTACCAAGCCCACTCTTGAGTAACTGCTCCATTTTCGCTTTGCCTTTCTGGGGCATATATGCTAAGGAACGTGCTTAATTCTCTGTCTCACAACCTCTGCTCAGGCAAGCAGAACATCATCCTCTTTAGTTACTGATGGGGAAACTAACGGGTTCGGTGTCTTGTGCCTGGGATCTTGGGGGGGATGAACTGTTAGTCTTGGTCAGCCAGCAAATCACAAGGGCATCCTGTAAGATTGTGGGACATCAGCCTCTTCCTCTTCTCCTGTCCATGTCTTGCGACAACACTGCCTTGTCCTGTCTACTTAGGGACATCGCCATTAGTGGCCACCTCTCCTGACTCTCCTGATCACTTTCCTTTCCTCATGATCTCTATTTTTTTTTTTGAGATGGAGTCTCACTCTGTCGCCCAAGCTAGAGTGCAATGGCACCATCTCGGCTCACTGCAACCTCTGCCTTCTGAGTTCAAGCGCTTCTCCTGCCTCAGCCTCCTGAGTAGCTGGGACTACAGGTGTGTGCTATCACACCTGGCTAATTATTTATATTTTTAGTAGAGATGGGGTTTCACCGTGTTAGCCAGGCTGGTCTCGATCTCCTGACTTCGTGATCTACCTGCCTCAGCCTCCCAAAGTGCTGAGATTACAAGGAGCCACCGCGCCTGGCCTTTTTTTTTTTTGAGATGGAGTCTCTCTGTCACCCAGGCTGGAGTGCAATGCACAGTCTCAGCTCCCAGTGTCCCTTCTATGAGGAGACAATGAGCCCAGCATGTTTGGCCCCCACGTCTTTTTATGATGCTTCCAGTACAACCCCTGGCCCCTCTCTGTCTTCCTGGCTCTATCATGAAGGGTCTGCTACCGGGGTCACTGTGTTGGGTGCCATCCAAGTGGATGTGGTTATTTTGATCCCTGCCCTGGTGTGCTAACCTCCGTGATGTGAAGGAAAAAGACCAGCAAAGAGAAGCAGCTCCAAAAACCTGTTTCAGGAGATTTTTATTCTACATTATTGGTAGGACAGGGAACAGGGCCAAGACCTCCACATTCCCCTGGGAAGGACAGTCAGGAGAATTAATTATATACATCTAACGTGGGCACAGGACGGAGGCCAGATCTTCCTGGGAAGTGGCTGGAAAGACTTAGGCTTAAGCCACGGGGAGCCAGGCCGACCTGATTGTTTGCCCTGTCGAAGACGACAAAGTACTGGCGGATGAAGACATCACCCAGGATCCAAAGCTCTCCGTAGTCGGTGGGGATGTTCATGCCCTGGAGGCCACTGATGCAGCTCTCATCGCTCTGGAGAAAAGGAGAATAAAAATGGAGCTGGGACACCAATGCGACAGTGCCAGGCGCTGGGTGATAAACATCCAGGGCACCCTGGTCCAGCTGCAAGGTACGTGCAAGGAGGAGCTTCCTGGCTCAGTGTCCAGGGACTCAGCTGTCCTTGGCCTGGAGTCTGCTTGTAGAAGCTGTTCACAGCATGATTGCTTTCCATGGATTACTGGACGTTATCTGGTGTTTCTGGCAGGCACCCCGACCCTGACAGCCTTGGGGAGAATTCAGCCTTGGGGGAGAATTCAGCTCCTAGGAAGGAGTTTGAAAACCCTGCCGACACAGCCTTTTCTCATTATTGTTCTGATCCCATCCAGGGGCAATCGGGATGAGCCTTTATCGCTTTTGCCTCACTAGGTCACTGGGCTGCCACCTCGGCTGCATATTAGAAATCACCTGGGGAGCTCTGACCCCCGCAGCTCCCACTCCATGGCTCAGGCCTCACCCTCTCCTAATATAATCAGAATCACCGGGGGGGGCCCAGGCCTCAGTGCTTCTTGTTCAATCACATCAATCCACTGGCAAAATTAGTTTTCCACCTGACATATAATAATAGAAAGCAAGGAGTTTTCTTGTGGTTCATATAGCTAAAGATCTGCTCCTTGGTAGAGACGGTAGGAGTGTCAGAAGCCCCAGCCTACGGAAATTAGGCTTTCCATTTGCCCAACCCTTGCTATCTCTGATGTGATCAGTTTCACTTGGTTAACCCAACTGCGCTCTGAGGGTGGGGAAAGCTGCCGTCTCTACTTTTAGATGAGAAAACCGAGGCTGAGATGAGTTATAGCTTGCTCAGAATCAATGGGGTAGTAATTCAGATCCAGGACTTGGACCCAGGGGGTCCAAATCTTTTCACTCCAATAACCTTTGCTTCACTTGTTCCCTTAGGGGGCTATATTTGAATTCTTATTTCTGCATTTGTTTTTAATATATTCTTTTTGTCTGGAGATGTCTAGGGCAGATGTTAGTCTGCCTCTGCCTCTTGACTTCAGCTTGTGGAAGTGCACTTTCCCTCTGCAGAGGGGGAGCTCTGTGGCCACATTCTGTGTCGGCCCCTCTAGTGGGTGGTCCAGAGCCCCCTTACCTGCAGGATGTAGGCACTGGGTGGCACGGGGTACTCGTTGCCATTGATGGTGAAGACGATGTCAGGCAGGCTGCTGATGGCTGAGCAGCTGACCACCATCTGGAAAGAGGGAGGGTGTGAAAAGTTAGAAGGGTTTCCGTCCCTTCTGCCTGGCACACCCACTACTTGAGTGTAGAACAGAGCAGTCGGGGCTACACTCACCTCGCCGTCTGAGTTCTCACTGGCTCCAATGTAGCTCTGGATGTTGGCGATGGGGCTGGTTGGGCCGGACAGCAGAGAGGTGCCGGTGTCGACAATGGCCTGGCAGCTGTCGGCGCAGGCAATGGTCTCTCCGTTCATGGTGATGCTGAGGGCAAGACGCATGTGAAGGCCCCCTGAGCCCTCAGGGGTACATCTCCCCAAGGAGGAACCAGGTGACCCCAGACGTTTCTTCCCCACCCAGCCATTGGCCGATGCGGGAAATTTCCGTTCCTCTCATTCGTGCACTCATTCATCCTGCATCCATTTACCCAACAAACACTTCCCAAGTGCCTCCTCTGTGCTAGACGTGGGAAACGCAAAGCTAAACAAGACGCCTCACAGTTCCAGGCTGCAGGGAGTGCCCAGCCTAGCTGGCAAGATGAGTTATGTTGGCAGAAGGGCAGAATGATGAGCCAGGCAGGCAGCAGGGAACAAAAACAGGGTCCAGGGTGAGAGGCGGTGGAGGGGAGCAGCCAGGGGAGCAGACACCCAGGGTTTCCAGGCAGGTGAAGAGAGAAGGTGGACATCACAGGCAGATGGGACGGCATTTGGGAAAGGACGGAGACCAGAGGGCTGGGGCAGGAGTTGGAGGAACCCGTTGTGGGAAGTAGAAAAGTTCCTCTTCAAAGTTTCCTTTCTTGTTTAAGAAAAATTCATAAATGTTAGAAATAATAGTTTGTTTTAAACACTTTCTTCAAAAGCCTTCTTGCCTTTTTGCTAGAAGCCCTATCCTATGTAGCCATTAGACGTGCTTACAGGCACGTAGTACATTCTATGTCCTTGTACTTTAACCAAGATATCTGTGCTGGACGTGCTCACAGGCGTGTCCCAGCTCACAGCCTAATGCCTCTTCCTTATTTTGACTTCCTTGTTTTTTGCTCTGCATTGCTTTTACCTGTTTAGAAAAGTTTCAAGTTATTAGCCAATCGAGTTTTAGTTTAGATTGTGAGGTCTGGCTCCAGCCAATGGAGATCAGACACAGCAGTTAGGACAACCCCAAATGCATAAGGAATAAATATGTCTGCTTTCCTTTCTTGTACTCCCGTGGCAAGATTGCTAGTGGGAGTACCCTTTCTGCAGGAAGTAAAAAGAATTGCTTTGCTGAGAGATCCTTTGTCCCAGTACTAATTTTTCTTTGCAGCACCAAAAGAAAAATTTCATACATAACACATGAAATTCTAGCATGGCTGGGCAGACATGAGGTGACCAATGTGTCCTGGTTTGCCTGGGATGGTCTCAGTTTTAGTACTGAAAGTCTTTGTCCTGGGAAATTGTTCACTCTTGGGAAAACCCACACAATTGGCTAGGGAAAGAATAGCGTGGAAATGAGGCTGCAAGGGGGACCAGGGAGGCCCTGAAGGGCAGGGTGGAACGAGATGACCACACAATTTCTTAGCCATTTTGCCCTCCTTCTAGATTGAAAGTGGCATTTTTCCTCAAGTGGGAGGAGCATGTGCTGGTTCACAGGTTCCTTAAATTGTGAGCTGTGTGAACAGGAGGGTCCCCATCTCTCCCCAGGGACGCTGGTGGATTGTCCTGCCTCCGTGACTACGAGGACAGTGGCTGTCTCACCCTTGCAGAGTCTCGGTTTCCCAGACAGCCCTTCCCTCCTCCTCCAGGGAGGTGTCTTCTAGGGGTCTCTCTCGCTTGTCCAACTTCCACCTTCCCCCCCGGAGTGGGTTCCCTTGTGCCAGCTGTTCCTGGGGGGGGGATTCTGGGAATCTGGTTAGCTCTGAATCCATAAGGAGATGGGATTTGGGGCCCAGGCCTGGATGCTGCCCGTCCATGGCGGTCTCACCTGTCCACGGTGATCTCCCAGTAACCCTCGACAGAAACAGGCACCCAGTTCAGACTTCCGGTGTAGTAAGAAGAGTCGATGCCACCAAACATCACCACGCTGCCGCTCTCGTCATTGCTATGGAAAGTGAGGGGGAGAAGACACGAATGTCTTGTTTGTTCATTCATCTGAACATGTGCTGTTGCATCCTCAGAGTTACCCTTGACTGGGCACTTGCCAGGGCTGTGCTGGGGTGTGACAAACGTGGTTTCTTTTCCTCTTAGGCCAGGGCCCATGCAGTGGGCACTGTCACTGTTATTTCCACTTACCAGGAGGACACTGAGCCTGAGAGAGGTGAGGCCACCTGTCCAAGATCACACAGCTGAGGAGTGGTGGCACTAAGTTTGGAAGAACATGGATCTCTTGGGTTCCAAAGTGTGTGGTTTCCACCATGGAGCTCACTCTAGTTGCCATGGGGACCCCCGGGAAGTGAATACATGTGACAGTGTCGGCTCTTAGGGACTTGATGGTGAAGATCACTGGTTCTTGGCTGGGAGTGGTTTTGCCCCCAGGGGAATGTCTGGAGACATTTTGGATTGTCATGACTGGGTGGGGGTAGGGAGTGCTACTGGCGTCAAATGGGTAGAGGCTGGGGGATGCTGCCCCTGGCGGCAAGGACTTAACGCTGGTCTGAAATGTTAATAGTGCCCAGACTGAGGAACTCCGATCTAGCTGAAGAGATACAATGGCCCCACATGAAATATTTTTTTCTTTTTTTTGAGACAGAGTCTCGCTTTGTCACCAGGCTGGAGTGCAGTGGTGCAATCTTGGCTCACTGCAACCTCTGCTTCCTGGGTTCAAGCGATTCTCTTGCCTCAGGCCTCCCGAGTAGCTGGGATTACAGGCACGTGGCACCACGCTCGGCTAATTTTTGTATTTTTAGTAGAGACAGGGTTTCACCATGTTGGCCAAGATGGTCTCGATCTCTTGACCTCATGATCTGCCTGCCTCGGCCTCCCAAAGTGCTGGGATAACAGGCGTGAACCACCGTGCCCAGCCAAAATATTTAAGGCAGGTTATGTTTCAAAGCCACCATGAACATTAACTGACCAAGACGAATAAATAACAAAGAGCCTTCCTGTTGTAAATTGCAGGGGTCCTTGTTATCGCAGTATTCATTTTCGAAATCTCTGCAGTTTCAGGTTAGATGCGGGAGCAAATGTAGACGGCAACAAGAAATTAATCATCTGAGAACTGGCCATTTATAAAACATGACCCCACTCACTGAACCCACCCCAGCTTTGCTGCAGACATCTCACAGTGCAATACACTGAGGACCTAGACGCATAGTTCTCCACTGAGGAAACATGTGAACGATGGCAAACCCTCGTGAACTCTTTCAAAAGAGGAGGACATACGTGATTGTTAGAGGAAAGTTGAGTGTCTTATGAAAGTTGATGATGCCCTCAGATATTCTTGCATAAAACTCCACTCAGCCAGAACTGACATTGGATGTATTCTTTGTTCATTTGCGTGTTTGCTCATTCCTAGAATTGACCTATAGTCACAACTGGAACTGAGAGTTTGTTAAATCATAAAAGAAACTTGCTTTCGTGATTTAAAAATGTCATCATTTACGATATATCTTGATCAAATCTTTTCATTTTTCTGCTATGGAATTTTGGTCTGTTTTAAGTGCATTCACTTTATTTTATTCATTTATTTTGAGATGGAGTCTCACTCTGTTGCCCAGGCCAGAGTGCAGTGGTGTAATCTTGGCTCACTGCAACCTCCGCCTCCCAGGCTCAAGCGATTCTCCTTGCCTCAGCCTCCCGAGTAGCTGGGATTACAAGCGCCTGCCACCATGCCTGGCTAATTTTTGTATTTTTTAGTAGAGACAGGATTTTGCCGTGTTGGTCAGGCTGGTCGTGACCTCAGGTGATCCTCCCGCCTCAGCCTCTTAAAGTGCTGGGATTACAGACATGAGCCACACTGAATGTATTCACTTTAAATGGCATCTTTGGGGGCCAAGGATGACAGAACTGGCACCGGGGGGGCAAATGGCTAATGACATTTGAGTTGTGCACATCAAGGGGACAGAGACGCTGGTAAAATAACACAGAGTGCACATGGTCCGTAGAGAGAGACTTGGCACTGTTACTCTCCAAAGACACATTTCTCCAGCGTCTGACACCAACTTTGCAAATCCCTTGCTTCCCAAGACCCTCTCCATCCCAGCCAACCTTCAGCTCCTGGCTGGGCCGGACACTGTGACCTCTGGAGGGGGAGGTGGGAGGAGGACCCTCTCTAACCAACTTACGCGCTCAGGTAGACAGCGAAGAGATCCTGGGAAACCAGGCCCTGGTCCCAAATGTTGTCAAAGACAGGTGTGGCCCCGGAGGAGGAAATGCTGGGGTAGGCCAGTCCCAGGATGCCGTCGAAGGGAGAGTAATACAGGAAGGAGCCGGGCTCGGTCTCGCTCAGGCCGAAGATCTGATTGGTGTCATCGATGCCTCCAACCTGAGTGGGGGAACCGAGATGATGGTCACCATCAGCTCATGTTCACTGAGCTCTGAGTGCCACCCTCGGGCCCAGAGCCACCCTGGTTCATCTCGTGCAGGACTTGGCTTCCAGGATATCAGGCTGGCAAGAGGGGGAGAGGGACTGTCTCCTGGAATGCTTGTCCCTCCGCTGGAGGTAACCATGGCAGCTGATCTCCAGATGGCCACAGTCTGTGACTGTGAGATTTTGCTGGAGAACAGACGGTCACTGTGTGTTTGTGTTTCTGATGAGCAAATGCAAAGCAGACCCCAGGCAAATCAGGGCCTTTGACTCCTGCCATGCCCCAAAAGTAGCAGAGAGGGCTTTGGAGATTTCGTGACTTAGCGGGGCTGCAGGTCAGGGGAAGGAGGAAGAGGAGGAGGTGCTAGCAGAGAACTGAGCCTTTACTATCTCCCCACCCCTCCATAACATTCTGCTTGGGTGGCTTCTGGCTCCAGGCACCCCACCCCTTTTACTCACTGCCACCCCAGCTAGCAATGTCTGCTACATCTCAGCTGCTTCTCCCCCACCGTGACCCCCTACATCAGGTTACTTTTGCGATCACCGAGACTCATCTTGCTGGAATAAGCTTATTTGGAGGTGTCTGACCGTGGGATGCAGCGGCAGCCTGGGGGGTGCCCACCTTGACAGTGTCGTATCCAAGGATGCCTGTCATGCTGCCGGTGCCGTAGGTGATGGAGAGTGTCTCGCTGGTGGCCTCGTAGGTGGAGGAGTCCTCAGGGTTGAAGCGGTTGTGGTTGGCTGCAAGGGCAAGCGGTGATTATCAGTCTCCGAGAGCTGGGTGAGGGTCATGGCTGGGACGTCTTCCTGAGATGGGGTGCCCTGGCCCCGGGAGGGGCTCCAAGGGGAGCAGTGACCTTTCCCCTACACCCTTGGAGCCCAAGAGACCCCAGCTTCTGTCCTGTCTTGTTGAACTCCTGGGACTATTCACTGATGGCAGGTCCCAGCCAATCCCAAGGGCCTCCCAGGAACCCCCCAGGCCAACATGGAGTGGAGCAGGCCCATGGCTGCCCAGTGACCAGCGCCTTCACCCCCTACCCCCTGGCCAGTGCTCCCGTTATGATGTGGACGATGCCACAGGCACCTCCTCTTAATTAAAACTCATGTTAAAACACTAGAATAGGAAGGAACCCTCAACGCACATTGTTCTTGACTTCTAAAGACAAACTGTTTCATTAGCAAACCAATGATTTTTTTTTTTTGAGATGGAGTTTCACTCTTGTTGCCCAGGCTGGAGTGCAATGGCGTGATCTTGGTTCACCACAACCTCCACCTCCCTGGCTCAAGTGATTCTCCTGCCTCAGTCTCCCGGGTAGCTGGGATTACAGGCATTCGCCACCATGCCTGGCTAATTTTGTATTTTTAGTAGAGACAGGGTTTCTCCATGTTGGTCAGGCTGATCTCGGACTCCCAACCTCAGGCAACCTGCCCGCCTCAGCCTCCCAACGTGCTGGGATTACAGACCGTACCTGGCCACAATTCTTTTTTTTTTTTTTAAATGGATGAGAGGTTTCTCTGTTCCCCAGGCTGGTCTCCAATGCCTAGCCTTGCCTCCTTATCACCAGGACAACTGGCCTGAGCCACCGCAGCTCTAGGTTTTTTTTTTTTTTAAATGAACTCAGCGTTCCCCTCTGGTGCATCCTAGCCAGGCTTTGGAGCCATTTTCTCACACTGGACTCTTTCCTGGTGGGCTACTCTGCGGTCCTTTGGCCCTGTCTTGCTTTGGGCCCCCCACACGGCCTCTCCCAGGCGGTGGTTATTCAGGAGAGCTTCCCTCTGCCCTCAGACTGTGAAGTCCTTTACTGCAGGGATCATATCTCTCATCTGTTGACCCCCTGGAGCACCAGAGCCCAGTGCTTGGCACGTAGTAGGTGCTCAATAAATGCCTGTGAGTGGCTCCAGCAGGCTTGAGGTGGGAGCTGTTTGAAGCCCGTGGGTGTCCAGGGTTCCCCAGGTTCACCTGGTGCTAGGGAGCAAGGGCGGGGCAGGGCGGGCTGGGCACTTACTGCAGGCAAGACTGGAGCAGTAGACGGAGGGCACCCACAGGTTGGAGGAGCCGGTGTCAAAGATGACGGTGAAGTCCTGGGCGGGGGTTCCGATGCCGATGGTGCCAAAGTACTCCATCTGCCGAGGCCAGGACAGCGCAGTTCACGGACCGGGGTCTCTGTCAGGGCCTCCCTAGGGGCTGTCCCTGGGTCATCCCCTCAGTCCACCTCTCCACCTTTCCCTTCACAGTTCTTGGCTTTCTCTTCCCAGTCACTGCCTTCATCCTTCAAAGCCCAGCCCTAGTGTCCCTTCCTCCTTGAAGTCTTCCCCGATTGCTCCCCCAATTTACCCTCTGCTCTCTCCTAAGCACCACAAGCACCTAAAAATCTGCTGTTCCCTCTTCCGCCATTGTCTTGTCTGTCACAGTCTTCCCATCCTCAGAGCTCATGTTCTCAGAGGATGGGGGTAGAACTTTGTAGCACCAGGCAAGTGACAGCTTAAGTGCTTAAGTTGTTTATCAGAAGCTAAGCATGCCACCTAAAGATGGAAACACATTCGGATTTCTTATTTCTACATGTAGATGTGCACAGCAGGTTGCAAGAAAGGGCATTGTCAATATTTTCATTCTTTTTTTTTTTTTGAGCCAAGTCTCGCTCTGTTGTCCAGGCTGGAGTGCAATGGCATGATCTCAGCTTACTGCAGCCTCCGCCTCCTGGGATCCAGCCATTCTCCTGCCTCAGCCTCCCAAGTAGCTGGGATTATAGGTATGCACCATCACACCTGGCTAATTTTTGTATTTTTGGTAGAGACGAGGTTTTGCCATGTTACCAGACTGGTCTTGAACTCCTGACCTCAAGTGATCTACCTGCCTTGGCCAACCAACCAGTATTTTTCTTCTTAGCAGCAGCATTTTTCCCTTGCCAGCTCTGTTCCAGCCACACTGGTCTGCTTGCTGGTCTTTGGTGATGACCAGTCACTCCTGCCCCAGGGCCTTTGCACTGGCTATTCCTTGTGCTAGGAAAGTGTTTATTCTAGATCCTTCCTTGGAAGATCCTTTTTTTTTTCTTTTAAGATCATTCATTCAGATCTCTAGTCAAATGTCCCCTCTGCCAACAAGCCTTCCGTGACCACTTTATCTAAATTTGTCCCCTCCCTATCTTCTTTTCCCCCATACTCCAATTAATTAATTAGTCACGGTCCTCATCATTACCTGAAATTATCTTACATGCTTGTTTTTGACCCCCTTTAGAATATCAGCTCTAGAAGCTTTGCTTATTCACAATCATTTTGGCAACTTGCATAGCCTCTGGCACGTAGAGAGGTGCCAGTAGTAGTTAAATATTTGTTAACTAAATACATGGACTAATTAAACCTCTTACCAAGGGCCTCATGCCAAGCACTCGAGAAAACATGATTGTGTGAATTCCTGGCAACAACCTCTGATGGTAGATATTAGTGGTTCTGTTTTCTAGACCAACAAACAGGCTCAGAGTATTTAAATGGCTTGCCTAAGGTTGCGTGGCTTAGAGGCACTAGGACCCACATCTGCACCAGGTCTGCTGGATGGCAGAGGCCAAGCTCTGAACCACAGGCACCACTGCTTTGCGCCCTCCATCCTATGCCAGGCACAGAGGGGACATGTAATACCTGTGAGAGGGTGGGGTATTTGCTATGGAGTCTCAAGTGATAAAGTCAGAGTGATCTTTCTGAAACTCAGATCTGATCTTGTCAACTCCTTGTTTAAGTGGCAGTTAGCGTACAGCCTCTCTCTGTACACCCCTCGGCTTCACCCCTTGGTTCCTCCCCTCGGCTCCTTGGGTCACAGGCTGCAGCACCCTTCCTCCCTCCGTTTCCTCTCTCCTTCAAATGCACTGTGCTCCCCCCAGCTACAGGGTTTGGCACAAGTCATCAGGCTATGTGTACTTCTCTCTTGTCCTCTTCCTGCATGGCTCCAGGGAGGCTGCCCAAGTGGCAGACTGTGGCGGTGTGACACCTTCACTCTGGAGTCCTCCTGCTCCCTGTTCTTTTCATGGTTTTGCGAGGCTCCTTGATGACCGTCTATCTCTCCTAGGCTGTGAGACTGATGACTGTCTTTCTCTCCTAGGCTGTGAGCTTGATGTCTGTCTTTCTCTCCTAGGCTGTGAGACTGATGACTGTCTTTCTCTTCTAGGCTGTGAGACTGATGACTGTCTTTGTCTTCTAGGCTGTGAGCTTGATGACTGTCTTTCTCTCCTAGGCTGTGAGACTGATGACTGTCTTTCTCTCCTAGGCTGTGAGACTGATGACTATCTTTCTCTCCTAGGCTATGAGACTGATGACTGTCTTTGTCTCCTAGGCTGTGACTTTGCTCACTGCTGTTCCCCCTGAGCCCAGCACAGGCCCTGACATATAAAAGGCGCTCAGAAGAAGTGAACATTGCATGAACGAGCGAGTGAATGAATGAATGAATAAATGAATGAGCGAAAGAGTCACAGCTCTGACCAGGAGTTTTCCTGCCTGCTCTGGGTCACTGACGTCTAGGGAGCAGCCCCTGGGTCACTGCCTAGAGCCTCAGAACCCTGGCCGGTCCTCCAAGACCCCTGGGACACCCTCTTTCCTGCTGGCCAAGTCCTCAGAGCCGGCCCCGCCGCTCGCCCACACACTCACATCCAGGTAGTTCACCAGGGGCTGGTCGGATATCATGGTGGCGGCCTCCCCCTGGGGGAAGTACTTGCTGGCTGGGTTGAAGGTGTTCTTCTTCAGGAAGTCCTGTAGCAGGCCATGCTCGATCAGGTTCTTCCTCAAGGACTTCTTTTTGGTCAGGGGGACCCTGTGGTTTGGAGGAGGAAGAAGAATTAGGCAACGATTCTGCTCAGCAGGTGCTGTGGCAGCCCCAGAAGGGAAGCTGGTCTAAGAGAGGAAGAAGGAAGGAAGAGAGAAGCTCCCATTTCTGCCCAATAATGCAGAGAAGTTAAGCTGACTAGGGTTGGAGCTGGGAACCACTAGTCGTAGCCATGTCTGCAGGACAGCCTCCCAAAGGGGCAGAGAGAGAGGCAGAAAAGGGTGACGGAGACAGCTGAACAGAGAGAAAAAAAAGGGAAGAAGGAGACAGGGGGAGGAAAGAAAGGTAACGTGGGGAGGCAGCCGTCTTCACACCCACGCCACCTGGACTCACTTGTAGATGCACTCAGAGAGCGCCACCAGACTGAGCAGCAGCAGCCACTTCATGGTTCTAGCCGGGTCCCAACTCGACAGAGAAGGCCAGACCGGAGGAGGTGAAGAGCATCAGCAGGAGCTGCCCTTATATACAGCTCGGTCCCTGCCTTATCGGCCTGCCACCCATTCCCCTGATCCCAAACACAAAAGCTCCTGATAAGATTGTTGCTGCCCCAGCCACGTTCTTGAGACCGTTCCAGCTGAGGAGGTTTCCACTGTAACCTCGTGCCATGGGGGGTGCCATGGGGGTGGACCCGCAGAGAGGGAGAGAGAGAGGAATGACCCGGAGGCTTATCTCTGTTCTTTTCGTTTTTTGTTTGTTTCTGAGACAGAGTTTTGCTCTGTCGCCCAACCAGAGGCTTACTTCTTAAGAATGGAGAAGGGCCCACGTTGAAATTTACAAGCTGAGCATTTTGACAATGTTGGTTAAAGGTGCATGTAACACAACATGGGACAGATGTGAAGGAGCCCCATGTGGCCTGATTTGTCCCAGTGGGGCGTGCAGCTGGGGTTCTCAGAGAGCAGCTCCCCGACTCAGGGATAGCTGGTACTGGTTGTGGTCACTGCTTATCCACAGCACACTGGGGGTTTGGTTGTTTGGACTCAGGACACAATTCCCCACATAAGTGTCACTGTATGGGGTTGTTGGGCATCTGACTAGCCTATGGGACTTCAGGCTTGCTTTTCTTGGCAACTGGGTTGAGTCTGGGAAGAAGATGTGCGCAGTACATGGGGGAGGAGGGAGAGCACAGAAGAATGCTGTCTTCCCTTCCCGGGGGAGGCAAACTTCAGACAGGCCAGGCGTGCCTTTGGAATCTGTGTCCCTCCCTTTATGCACCCCTTCTCTTTCTTTGCTCCTTTCCCCACCCTCTCCACCTTTGAGATCCCACCTGCGTCTGATTCCTCCAGGTGCTCCAGCCTCACAACTGGGCTGAAATCAGCTACAATGGAGCAAAGCAATCTGGGTAAACAAATTCATACTCGTGGGTGGGTGACTTAGAAAGAGGATGCTGGCCGGGCGCGGTGGCTCATCCCTGTCATCCCAGCACTTTGGGAGGCCGAGGCGGGTGGATCACGAGGTCAGGAGTTTGAGACCAGCCTGGCCAACGTGGTGAAACCCCATCTCTACTAAAAATACAAAAATTAGCTGGGCATAGTAGTAAGTGCCTGTAATCCCAACTACTCTGGAGGCTGAGGCAGGAGAATTGCTTGAATCAGGTAGGTGGAGGTTGCAGTGAGCCGAGATCACACCATTGTACTCCAGCCTGAGCAACAGAGCAAGACTGCATCCCCGCTCCAAAAAAAAAAATAGAAAGAAAGAGGATGCTTACCAACCCAGTGGATTCCCCACTTTGGGAGCTTTTATTCAGTGGGCAAAGTAGAGTGAAAACTCTGATGCATGAATTGCTGGGGAGAAGGGCAGAGGAGGGAGGGGGCCACCAGCTAGATAGGAAACCCTGCCTCAGGATCTTGCTCTGAGATCAGATCCCCCTGGAACATCCTCAGACTGTCCAGCCATGAGATCCACAGGATCTATAAAACTCCAAATTGCCCCCAGTGCCTCCAGGTGGGTGTGCACGGGTGGGCAGTGTGGATAAGTTCAGGGACAGTGCTGGTTACTAGAAAGACATTGACATTTTAGACTCACCTGTTAGTTGACATCTTTGTGCCCCAAATGTGAATCCCGGGCCCGTTTTTTTTCTTTTCTTTTCTCTTTTTTTTATAAGATGGAGTCTCGCTCTGTTGCCAGGCTGGAGTGCAGTGGTGCCATCTCGGCTCACAGTAACCTTCACCTTCCCAGTTCAAGCGATTCTCCTGCCTCAGTCTCCTAAGTAGCTGGGACTACAGGTGCCCACCACCATGCCCAGTTAATTTTTGTAATTTTAGTAGAGATGTGGTTTCAACATGTTGGCCAGGATGGTCATGGTCTCGATCTCTTGACCTCGTGATCCCCCCGCCTTGGCCTCCCAAAGTGCTGGGATTATAGGCGTGAGCCACCGCCCCTGGCCTTTTTTTTTTTAAGTGTCAGTCTCACTCCAGTATGACTAGCCCTTGTATTTTCTGCTTTCAAGACTTTTGGTGCCTGCTTCTTTTCCTTTCTTTCCTCCCTCTCAAGCCTCTCTCTCTCTCTGTCTCTCTCTCTCTCTTTTGAGACAGGTTCTTATTCTGTCACACAGGCTGGAGTGTAGTGGCACGATCATGGCTTACTGTTCAATCAGTCCTCTGGCATCAGCCTCTGAGTAGCTGGGACTGTAGGCATGAGCCACTACGCCCAGCTAACTTTTGTATTTTCTGTAGAGACAGGGCTTCACTATGTTGCCCAGGCTGGTTTCAAACTCCTGGGCTCAAGCGAGCTTCCTGCCTCGGCCTTTCAAAGTGCTGGGATTACAGTGAACCACAATGCACCCGACCTCTCTCTCTTTATTGATACATAACATTTTACATATTTTGGGGGTACATGTGATATTTTGTTACATGCATAGAAAGAGTAATGATCAAGTCAGGGTATTTGGAGTATCCATCACCTTAAGTATGGGTTGATCCCAGTACTCATATGAAGAACTTGCGGGTCCTGAAGATGCCTGCTTAAGTTCTGGGGGCACCAGTTGGAATCCCCTCACTCAAAGCTGCCACCAGATGGAAGGGAGGGAGCTTGGGGCCCAAGGATGGGCACTGATTTTGGGGGCACAGCTTGTCTGGGGCTCACATGGGAATTTTGAGCAGAGGGGGAAATATGTTTGGGAAGCAGAAGGAAGATTTCCCAGGCAGAAACCTGCAAGCCCCTTTACACATTCATTCAAATGCTGTATTGTGCACTTGCTATGTACCGAGTGGGTATGCTCCCGCTGCTGAGGGTACATCCCTGAGCATGATAGGCATAGGCTGTGCCTTGGGCGCGTTGTGGTCAGTTCAAGGGAAAGCTGGTGTGGAAGGGGCTCTTTCTTCCCACCTGGATGGATATTTGGATCACATTGAGGGGAAGCTCTTGGGTTGGTGAAGTTGCTTCTGACCAACAGGATACAGCAAAGCAGATGGGATGTGGCTTTTGTGATAACATTATACAGGCTTGTAGCTTGTGTCTTGCTAGCACACTCACTAGATGGACTCTTTTCCTTGCTGGCTCTGATAAGAAAGCTGCTCTATAAAGAGGCCCAAGGGGGAAGGAATCAAGGGTAGCCTCCAGCCTCCAGCCAGCAAGGAACTCAGGCCGTCAGTCTGACAATCTGCAAGTAATTGAATCCTGCCAGCAACGATGACAGCATGGAAGCAGATCCTTCTCCAGTCGAGCCTCAGATGAGACCACAGACCAGTCTGATGTCCCTGACTGACAGAGGCCTCAGTTGAACCGAGCCTGGATTGCTGACTCACAGAAACTGTGAGCTAGTCAGTCAATGCAAATTGTTGTAAGTCATTAGATTTGTGTTAACTCATCATCAGCAATAGAAAACAGGACTGAAAACCTCACTGAAAACTCCAAAAAGGTCCACCTGGCTGCCTCTTGCTCTTCCCCTCTTTCGGGACCATTTCAGTGCTCTGCTAGGTGGTTTTCTGCTCAGGCAATGTGAGCGATCTGAAAAGGAGGAAGGTGACATTGTTGGTCAGGTCATCTGCAAACCTCCCTCAACACATCAGTGCTTATATTTCTGTAACTCTTTGTGCTTTTCTGAATGCTTTGAATTCTTTTAAAAAAGAATTATTATATTATTACCCCCAGATAGTTCAGGGAAGTTAAGTGATCTGTGCAGGTTCACATAACTAAGTAATGACACAGGTGGGATCTGAACCTGGGTCTCAGGAGGCTCTGGTCCCTGGCCAGACTCTGTGACCACGTACATCCACCAGGTTTCTGTTCATGGGTTAGTGTGTAACATGAACATTCCATGACGGCTGCAGCCTCCATCCCAGGGGCACTTAGAGAAGCCATTCCACTCAACCCACTTTACCAGAGGAACCCTTGGGAGGGAAGGGGAATCCTGATTCTGCCACCACGTGCTCCCATGAGGTCTGATTGTCAGCCAGGGCTGATCCATGGCTGCCAGCAAGGAAGCCATGTAATCTCATTGTGCCAGACTGGCCTGGCAGAAAGATTAGACAACAATGTTTACTTTGCCATTAGCCCTGCCTGGCACTCAGTATGGTAGTGCCTTGCTTTCAGGGGCACTGGTAGCAGTGTCTCTAATGCAGGGCAGCCCTTGCCAAGGGCACAGGTGTTCAGAAATGTTCCACGAACAAATCAAATCAAGCAATGAAATGAAATCTAAGGAACTCAATCATGGCAAGCCCGAGACGGCACCTTAGGCACGATAAGTGTTATCGAGCTGGTCTGATAGGCATTGGGGGGGCTGGTCCCCTAGGAGCTTTCAATCAAGGTCTCACCCCAGGGACACAATCTTCCAACAACAAAAAGAACATTGTGTTTTCCACTCCCTAGTCCCAGACCTGGGCTGCTCTGTCCAGAGATGTATGCAAGTTTTAAAAGTTAAATTTATGATAACTTTTTTGGCTCAAGTATAGAAGTAATATATGATCTTTGTAGATTATTTATAGGTAAATAAAAATTTTAAAATGACTCATAACCTCACTACCCAGAACTAACCACCATTAGTGCGCTAAATGAATATATTGATTTACTTACAAATATGGGAACTTAAGATATGGCACACATTGTTTTGCGAGCAACCCGCTGTTATGGGCCCTGCTTGCTTCCCCTGCTGTATTTTACCTGCAACCCAAACCTGTTTTTAAAAGAAAAATTATAGTCCTGTATTTTCGAAGTGATTTTTTAAATAAATCTACATTATTATTTTTAAACTTTTCTCAAAATATGATATGCATACAGAAAGGTGCACATCATAAGAAATAGCTTGATGAATTTGCACAAACCAAGCACGTGTGTGTAACCACAACCCAGATCCAGCAAAAAGCGTTTCAGGTACCTCCAGATCCCCCCGCAGGCTCTTCCCAGTCACTAACCCAGTGCCAAACCAAACGCGTCACTACTCTAATTTCCAAACAGCAAAGATTCAGTTTGCCTGTTTTTGTGCTTTTGATAAGCAGTACCACATAACAAGCACTTTTTTTTTTTTTTTTTTTGCATTGCGCGTCTTTGCTGAAAATCACATTTAGGAAAGGCATCCACGGATGGCGTCATGTGTAGCTGTCAGTCAGTCATTTTCATTGCTGCATATTATTCCACTGCATCAATATGCCCTTTATTTATCTCCTTTTCAGTTCATAGGCATTGGGGTAGCTTCCAGTGTGGGGTCCGTAGGAACGGTGCTCTATGAATGATCTATTATTATACACACCTTCTTTCTTTTTCCTTTTATGTATCTATTAAAACACTAGAAATGAGGTCTTGCTATGTTGCTCAGGCTGGTCTTGAACTCCTGGCCTCGAGCAGTCCTCCCACCTTGTCTTTCCCAAGTGCTGGGGTTACAGGCATGAGCCACTGTGCCTGACTCTTTTTTTAAAATTAACATATAATAATTGTACATATTTATGGGTACATAGCGATGTTTCCATGTATATAATGTTTAGTGATCAGATCAGAGTAATTAGCTTATTTATAATCTTGAACACTTATTATTTTTTGAGCCAGAGTCTCACTCTGTCACCCAGGCTGGAGTGCAATGGCATGATCTCGGCTCATTGAAACCTCTGCCTCCAGGGTTCAAGCGATTCTCCTGACTCAGCCTCCCAAGTAACTGGGATTACAGGCGCCCATGACCACACCTGGCTAAATTTTTGTATTTTTAGTAGAGATTCACCATGTTGGCCACGCTGGTCTCAAACTCCTGACCTCAGGTGATCCGCCTGCCTCGGCCTCCCAAAATGCTGGGTTTGCAGGTGTGAGCCACCATGCCTGGCCTCATCATTCCTTTGTTTTGGGAGCATTCAATATCCTCCCTATAGATATTTGAAACTATATAATGTATTATTGTTAATTACAGTCATTCTAATACACATCCTTTTTTTTTTTTTTTTGAGACAAGGTCTTGCTCCATTGCCCAGGCGAGAGTGCAGAGCACAATTATGACTCACCGTAGCCTTGACCTCCCCAGCCCAAGCAGTCCTCCTACCTCAGCCTCTCAAGTAGCTGGGACCACAGGTGTGTGCCACTGTGCCTGGCTAATTTTTAAATTTTTGTATAGACGGGGTCTCCCTGTGTTGCTCAGGCTGGTCTCAAACTCCAGAGCTCAAGTGATCCACCCGCCTTGACCTCCCAAAGTCCTGGGGTTATGTGCGTGAGCCACCGTGCTCAGCTTCTAATACACATCTTTTAGAGAATATACTTATGTGTTCCTGTTGGGTATATGCCCAGAGTGGCGTTGTTGGATCATACAGTGGGCATATGCCCAGCTTTAGTAGAAACTGCTGAACGATTTTCTAAAGAGGTTGTATCACTTAATACTCCCACCAGCAGAGTGTGGAAATTCCAATTGCTCCATGTCCTTGACAACATTTGGTGTGTGTCAGTCATTTTTTTTTTTTTTTTGAGACAGAGTCTTGCTCTGTCACCAGGTTGGAGTGCAGTGGCGCAATCTCAGTTCACTGCAACCTCTGCCTCCTGCGTTCAAGTGATTCTCTTACCTCAGCCTCCCGAGTAGCTGGGACTACAGACACGCACCACCACGCTCAGCTAATTTTTGTATTTGTAGCAGAGGTGGGGTTTCACCATGTTGGCCAGGATGATCTTGATCTCTTGACCTCGTGATCCGCCCACCTTGGCCTCCCAAAGTGCTGGGATTACAGGCGTGAGCCACCGTGTCCAGCTGTGTCAATCATTTTAATTTCAGCCTTTCTAAAGGACGTAAGGAGGTATCTTCTTCTTTTTTTTTTTGAGACAGGGTCTCCTTTTGTCACCCAGGCTGGAGTGCAATGGTGCGATCTCGGCTCACTGCAGCCTCTGCCTCCTGGGTTCAAGTGATTCTCCTGCTTCAGCCTCCCGAGTAGCTGGAATTACAGGCATGCACCACCAGGCCCGGCTAATTTTGTATTTTTAAGTAGACATGGGATTTCACATGTTGACCAGGCTGGTCTTGAACTCCTGACCTCAAGTGATTGGAGCACCTCAGCCTCCCAGAGTGCTGGGATTACAGGCATGAGCCACCATGCCCGGTGTTTATTTTGAACATAATCATTAAGGGAGGAATTTCTTTTTTTTTTGAGACGGAGTCTCACTCTGTCACTCAGGCTGGAGTGCAGTGGTGCGATCTCAGCTCACTGCAACCTCTGTCTCCTGGGTTCAAGAGATTCTCCTGCCTCAGCCTCCCGAGTAGCTGAGACCACAGGTGCGTGCCACCATGCTCAGCTAATTTTTTATTTTATTTATTTTTATTTTTAGTAGATACAGGGTTTCACCGTGTCAGCTAGGATGGTCTCGATCTCCTGACCTCGTGATCCACCTACCTTGGCCTCCGAAAGCGCTGGTATTACAGATGTGAGCCACTGAGCCCATCCTAAGGGGGGAAGTTTTAAAATACAAGAGTAGAGAGAGGATTCCAGAGAAAATCATGGTTGTTTGTGGGCAGAGCATGGAGGACACCCTCCACAATGTATTCATCCAGTTCATGAATTTTATTTTATGGTCCACAAGCTCAAATGAGAGATATATTACAGATGGTTGTATTATAAACCTAATCTTAAGAAGCCTTACCAAGCAAACGGAAGGCAGGGTCTTGAAGAGATATTTGCACACCCGTGTTCATAGCAGCATTGTCCACAATAGCTAAAGCTTGGAAGCTGCCCACAGGTCCTTCAACAGAAGAATAAATATGCAAAATATGCTCCATCCTTACAATGGAATAGTACTGAGCCTTAAAAAAGATGGTGATTCTGACACCCATTACAACATGAGTAAACCTTGAGGATATGTGTAAGTGAAATGAGTTAGTCACAAAAAGACAAATACTGTGTGATTCGGCCTAGATGAGGTTCCTAGAGTAGTCAAATTGATAGAAAGCAGAACGGTGGCCAGCTGTGGTGGCTCACGCCTGGAATCCCAGCATTTTGGGACGCCAAGATGGGAGGATTACTTGAGGTTAAGAGTTCGAGACCAGCCTGGCCAACATGGCAAAACCCCATCTATACTAAAAATACAAAATTTAGCTGGGCATGGTGGTGTGCACCTATAATCCTAGCTACTTAGGAGGCTGAGGCAGGAGAATTGCTTGAAATCGGGGGCAGAGGTTGCAGTGAGTGGAGATCATGCCACTGCCCTCCAGCCTGGGCAACAGAGAAAGAATTTGTCTCAAAAAAAAAACAAAAACAAAAACAAAAAAACCCCCAAAAGAATGTGGAATGGCAGTTGCCAGTGGGGAGAGAGACTTGGGGAGTTAGTGCTTAATGGGCACAGAGTTCCAGTTTTACAAGATGGAAAGAATTCTGGAGGTGGATGCTGGTGATAGTTACAGAACATTGTGAATTCGTTTAATACCACTGGGCTATGCACTTAGATAGCATTAACATAGCAAATTTTATGCTATGTGCATTTTACCACAATAAAATAACTGGAGAAAAAAAGAACTGGGCGGGGACGGTGGCTCACGCCTGTAATCTCAGCACTTTGGAAGGCCAGCCGGGCTGATCACTGGAGCACAGGAGTTAGAGACAAGCCTGGGCAACATGGCGAAATCCCGTCTCTAAAAAAAAATGCAAAAAATTAGTCAGGTGTGGTGGTGCGTGTCTGTAGTCCCAGCTACTCAGGAGGTTGAGGTGGGAGGATCAACTCAGCCCGGGAGGTGGAAGTTGCAGTGAGCTGAGATTGGACCACTGCACTCCAACCTGGGCAAGAGAGTGAGACCCCCATCTCAAAAAATAAAATAAAATAAAATAAAATAAAAATAAATAAAAGGAACTGTCCTAGACACTGATAGCTCCAAATCTGTGTGTTCTTGAGCAGGAACGGTGCTGGGGTCTATGGTCTAAGCTCTCAAGGGAGAGTCAGGAAGCAGAGAGGAGGCGCGGGGGCAAGAATGTGGCCCAGCCCTGGGGAGGGAGTCGGAGAGCCGGGAGTCTCAACCGCAACCTCCCCAGCACCAGGCTGCTCTGCCCTCAGAAAGGGTTCTGACGCCTGCTTTGGGCAAATGCAAGAGAAGGTCCTGGAGGAGGCAGTGTCAGAAATTCGGTACTGGGCAGAGCAAGGGTTAACTGGAAGCAGAAAAGACAATGTTTGGAACCTGGAATGGGCTGAGGGGATGGGGAGAGGGTGGAGCTAATAAGCAGGAGCTGGAACATTCCTGGGAACTAGGGCATGTCCAGGAAGTGGGCCTGAAGTCTTCAAGCGGGCACGGGCGATTCCCAGCCCCTCACAGCCCTGCTCTCCCTCAACACCTGCTCTGAGCTGCACCTGCCCAGAGCCCCAGTGTAAAGTCACTGTAGCTGGTGGCCTGGGGTGTGAACTCCTCTTGAGGACAGATGTT
This sequence comes from Ateles fusciceps, assembly GCA_036589455.1. Lineage (NCBI taxonomy): Eukaryota > Metazoa > Chordata > Mammalia > Primates > Atelidae > Ateles > Ateles fusciceps. Next base: position 22,264,676 of record JAZHEH010000681.1, on the reverse strand, counting down.
AAGGTCCCCCTGATAGCCCGTCCTGCCCCCCCACGGCAGGTCTTTGTCCTCCGTATCTCAAAGGCTGCACAGGTGAGCACAGCTCTGGATCTGGCCTCCTCAGCCATTTCTGATCCAGTCTTACCCCATCTACTCCCCTGTTCCTTCTAAGGGGTTATCTGAATCCTGGTGTCTGACCTGTGTGACTCTGCCACCATTGGTTCCAGGCTGGGGGTGTGGCTGGAGGTATTTTAAGCGCCTGTCCTGGGCCTCCTGCTCCAGATGAGAGAGCCAGGGAGCCCAGCTGCCTTCCCTCCAAAGGACCTGAGGCAGCAGCTTTCAGGGTATTCGTGCCTTGGCCTGGGGTGGGCAGCAAGGCAGCAGATTCAAGCAGAAAGCTCTGCCATCTTCTTTTTTTTTTTTTTTTTTGACATGGAGTCTCTCTCTGTCCCAGGCTGGAGTGCAATGGTGCGATCTTGACTCACTGCAACCTCTGCCTCGTGGGTTCAAGCGATTCTCCTGCTTCAGCCTCCTGAGTAGCTGGGATTACAGGCGTGCACTACCATGCCTGGCTAATTTTTGTATTTTTAGTAGAGATGAGGTTTCACCATGTTGGCCAGGCTGGTCTCGAACTCCTGACCTTGTGATCTGCCCGCCTCGGCCTCCCAAAGTGCTGGGATTATAGGCATGAGCCACCGAGCCCGGCCGGCTCTGCTATCTTCTTATAGCCTACTCCCTGGCCAGACTGGCCAGGCTCATGAGACCTTTGCCTTGTTCATCTATTCCTTCGTTCGTTCATTCATTCATTCTTTAATTCCACATGCCAGATTGTAGGCTTGCTAGAGACGAATCAGCCATGAGTTTTGCCCTCAGTGGTTTTACATCTGAGTGGGAGAAGTAAGACCCATACTTCAGCCACTGTAATAAAAAGCAGAAAATAGTAGAAATTATTAACTAGGGCAGACACTAAGAAGGGTTTAAAAGGGACAAAGTGCTATGGGTCATTCAGGAAAAGAAGCTCACTCCCAGGGGACATAGGGGAGGCCATCGTGGAGGAGGCGGCATCTGAGCTGTCTTAGTGTCTGGGGGCTGAAATCAGCCCAGGACTGTGTTCCTCCTTCCTAGGGGGACTTGTCATTTTCACAAGGATCTGGACCTGGGCAGCGCAGATGTTGAGTGAATGGTGGAGCGTTAAGCAGCCAGGCTGACTGTCAGGTATGAAGTTTCATTGCTAGAAAAGGTAGAGGAGGCTTCTGGGCCTGTCTGGAGGCTCCAAAATCACAGCACTGTGGACGAGGAGCACAAGCTTCCTGTTTTCTTTTCTTTCTTTCTTTCTTTCTTTTTTTTTTAAGACAGAGTTTTGCTCTTATTGCCCAGGCCGGAGTGCAATGGAGCAATCTTGGCTCACTGCAACCTCCGCCTCACAGGTTCAAGTGATTCTCCTGCCTCAGCCTCCTGAGTACCTGGGATTACAGGCATGTGCCACCACGCCCAGCTAATTTTTGAATTTTTAGTAGAGATAGGGTTTCACCATGTTGATCAGGCTGGTCTTAAACTCCTGACCCAGGTGATCCGCCCTCCTTGGCCTCCCAAAGTGCAGGGATTACAGGCGTGAGCCACCGGGCCTGGCCAAGCCTCCTGTTTTCGACGTCAGCAAGGGGTGTGCCTGTGCCATCTGCGATGGAGCCCTGAGCCTGTCCCTCTGTCCCAGTGCATGCTCCAGGCTGGGCTCGGGTAAGGCAGTAGGCAGGCCCTGGCCAGTGCGTCCTCTGGGGCTGGGGGTTGTGGGGCTCAGGTGGGAGGAGTCACAGTTCCCAGTTTCAATGCTGAGAGCTGTGACCTGGGCTGAAACAGCTTGCCTTCCTGCCCTCCTGCCCCGGGTCATCGAATTCTCCAGCTGGGCCACGTCCTCCCCTGCCTCTGAGCCTTGGCACAAGCTGTTCCCTTTGAATGAGCTTCTCTGTCATTACCGAGAGTGTCAGAGTCCTTGTGGAAGCAGGTGACCCACCTAGAGGTTTGAAGAGATTTAGTGAAGGGGTGGGCAGGGGTAAAGGACCCCAAAAGAACCTGGAGCCAGCAGCAGTGGAAAAGCAAAGGGAACACGGGGAGGGACCAGCACGGCCAGGACCCAGCTTGAGCTGGGGCTGAAGGTGGAGGGCACTGGAGCCTGGGGTCCGTCTCTCGGCCTCAGAGCAAGGCGGATCCCGGTGGAAGGCAGGAAGGAGGAGGAGGAGGAGGGCCTCCATAACGTTCCCCTTCAGACCCTGCTCCCCCCATACCTTCCTCCCATGTCCTGAGGCTATCTTGCCCTTCAGTATCCGGCAAATGGTGCATGACCACCTGCAGTTGACCCTGTGCTCGAGGGCAGGGGCAGGGTCTTATCCTTTCCCCTCCAGTTCCTACCCTAGCCTGGCACAGAGATATTGGTACGTAAAATTGGCAAGGAGAGCCGGGTGCGGTGGCTCACTCCTGTAATCCCAGCCCTCTGGGAGGCCAAGGTGGGTGGATCGCTTGAGTCCAGTCGTTTGAGACCAGCCTAGGCAACATGGTGAAACTCTTGTTTCTACTAGAGATAGAAAAAATTAGCCGGGCATGGCGGCACACGCCTATAGTCCCAGCTACTCAGAAGGCTGAGGTGGAGAATCACCCGAACACAGGAGGTGGAGGCTGCAGTGAGCCATAATTGTGTCACTGCACTCCAGCCTGGGCAGCCCAAGTGAAACCCTGTCTCAACAACAACAACAAAAAGAAAATATTTTATTTTTTATTTTAATTTTAATTTTTTGAGACTGAGTCTCACTCTTGTTGCCCAGGCTGGACTGCAGTGGTACAATCTCGGCTCACTGCAGCCTCCACCTCCTGGGTTCAGGCAATTCTCCTGCCTCAGCCTCCCAAGTAACTGAGATTACAGGTGCCTGCCACCGTGCCCGGCTAACTTTTATTTTAATTTTTTAGTAGAGATGGGGTTTCACCATGTTGGCCAGGCTCTGGGCTGGTTTCGAACTCCTGACCTCAGGTGATCCACCCGCCTTGACCTCCCAAAGTGCTGGGATTACAGGCGTGAGCCACCACACCTGGCTGAAAATATTTTAAATCTACAGAAAAATTGCAAGAATAGTTCAATGAATTCCCACCTATTTGGGAGGGTGAGGCAGGCAGATCACCTGAGGTCAGGCAGGAGTTCGAGATCAGCCTGGCCAACGTGGCAAAACCACATCTCTACTAAAAATACAAAAAAATTAGCTGGACGTAGTGGGCACGCTTGTGATCCCAGCTACTGGGGAGGCTTAGGTGGGAGAATGGCTTGAACCTGGGAGGCGGAGGTTGCAGTGAGCCAAGATCGCACCACTGCCCTCCAGCCTGGGCGACAGAGTGAGACCCCCCTCTCCAAAACAAACAGCAAACAAACAACCCTCCCCTCAACAAATTCCCATATATAGTTCACCGAGATTCATTATTGTTATAATTGTTTTTAGATTCACTTATTGACATTTTACCATATTTGCTCTCTCTGTCTCTCCCTCCACACACATCCACACATGCGTATTATTATATTGGCTGAATGATCTGAGTCCATTGCAGATGTCATGATCCTTTGCTCCTAAATCTCTAGTGTGTGTCTCTAAAGACATTAGCTTACGTAACTGATGTCAACATGACTACATGCAGTAAGTCTCACATTGATACGATATTATTTTTTTTTTTTTGAGATGGAGTCTCGCTCTGTTGCCCAGGCAGGAGCACAGTGGCACGATCTCGGCTTATCGCAACCTCCCCTCCTGGGTTCAAGCGATTCTCCTACCTCAGCCTCCCGAGTAGCTAGGACTACAGGCGCCTGCCACCACGCCTGGCTAATTTTTGTGCTTTTAGTAGAGACGGGGTTTCACCATATTGGCCAGACTGATCTCGAACTCCTGACCCTGTGATCCGCCCGCCTTCGCCTCCCAAAGTGCTGGGATTACAGGCGTGAGCCACTGCTCCCGGCCGATATGATACTATTATCTAATACATAGCACATATTCAGATTTCACCAGTTGTCCTAAAATTGTTCTTTTTCGTGATTTTTAGTTTTCCTGATCCACAGCTCAATCCCGGATCACACCTTATTTTGGGTTCCGGGTCTCCCGGGGTGTCCTTTGGTCTTCAATAGTCCTTCCCCTCTGCCTTTTTCTTCATCAGGTTAAAAACTTTTGAAGAGTACAGGCCAGTTGTTTTGCAGAATGTCCCTCAATTGGGGTTTGCTTGATGTATTCTTTCTTATTTTTTTTTGAGACCGAGTCTTGCTCTGTTGCCCAGGCTGGAGTGCAGTGGCACGATCTTGGCTCACTGCAACCTCTGCCTCCCCAGTTCGAGCAATTCTCATGCCTCAGGGACCCCAGTCCCTGGGATTACAGTACACACCAGCACACCTGGCTAATTTTTAAATTTTTATTATTTATTTATTGAGACGGCGTTTCACTCTTGTCGCCCAGGCTGGAGTGCAGTGGCGTGATCTCAGCTCACTGCAACCTCCGCCTCCCGGGTTCAAGGAGCTAATTTTTGTATTTTTAGTAGAGACAGGGTTTCACCATGTTGGCCAGGCTGGTCTTGAACTCCTGACCTCCGGTGATCCGCCCACCTTGGCCTCCCAAAGTGCTGGGATTACAGGCGTGAGCCACCGCACCCAGACTAATTTTTGTATTTTTAGCAGAGCCAGGGTTTCTCCGTGTTGCTCAGGCTGGTCTCAAACTCCTGACCTCAAGTGATCCACCCGGCTCAGCCTCCCCAAGTGTTGGGATTGTGGTTGTGAACCCCTGGGTCTGGCCTAGTGGTGACTTTCTAATTCTATCATTTCTTTTACGTTTTTAATTGCCCTTCTGTGGTAAGGAAGAGCTTTTCTTCATCCTGTTTATGTATCTGTATTTCTTGATCAGTGTGGTGTCTTAGATTCTTGCCTTAGTCAGTGAGTTATAATCCATTATTGCCATTTATTTTCATGCTTAAATTGCCCAGTATTCTTTCAGCATTTCCCAGCATTCTTTGTGTTTCTTGGTGTTATGGGCTGAACTGTGTCCCCTAAAATTCATACGTTGAAGTCCTAACCCCCCGGTACATCAGAATGTGATTATATTTGGAGACACGGCCTTTAAAGATCTAAGTAAGGTCAAATGAGGGCCCGGCACAGTCGTTGACACCTGTAATCCCAACACTTTGGGAGGCTGAGGTGGGCGGATCACCTGAGGTCAGGTGTTCGACACCAGCCTGGCCGACATGGCAAAACCCCATCTCAACTAAATATACAAAAATTAGCCAGGTGTGGTGGCAGGTGCTTGTAATCCCAGCTATTGGGGAGGCTGAGGCAGGAGACTCGCTTGAGCCTGGAAGGCGGAGGCTGCAGTGAGCCAAGATCGTGCCACTGCACTACAGCCTGGGTGACAGAGCAAGGCTCTGTCTTTAAAAAAAAGGGAAAGAAAGAAAAAGGTTACATGAGGTCATCAGGGTGGGCCCTCATCCAATATAAGTGGGGGTGCTTATAAGAGGAGGCGATTAAGACACAAACACACACAAAGCCTGTGTGAAGACACTGGAAGAAGACGGCCATTTACTAGCAAGGAATGAGGCCTCGGAAGGAACAACCCTATCAATCCCTTGAGCTTGGGGTTCTAGACCCCAGAATTGTGAGAACATAGATTTCTGGTTTTTATTTTTTTGAGACAGAGTCTTACTCTGTCACCCAATCTAAGTACAGTGGTGCAATCACAGCTCACTGTAGCCTCAACCTGCCAGGCTCAACGACCCTCCCACCTCGGCCTCCTGAGTAGCTGGGACTATAGGCATGCACCACCATGCTTGGCTAATTTTTGATTTTTTTTAGAGACAGGGTCTCACTATGTTGCCCAGGCCGGTTTCGAACTCCTGGATGCAATCGGTCCTCCTGCCTCAGCCTCCCAATGCTGGGATTACAGGCACGAGCCACCCTGCCCAGCGATTTCTGTTGTTTAAGCTACCCGGTCTGTGGTATTTCTTGTGTCAGCCCGAGCAAACTCATCCAGGCGGCAATGTCCATGCTTCCTGCTTTTATGGAGTTGCACTCAGTGTGCACCTACAACATGGCGTTTTTTTTTATAGACAGGGTTTCACTATGTTGGTCAGGCTGGTCTCAAACTCTCGACCTCAGGTGATCCACCTGTCTTGGCCTTTCAAAGTGCTGAGATTATAAGCATGAGCCACCACTCCTGGCCTGACATGGCGTTTTCTTAACATTGAGTTCCCCTGATGTTCAGTCCAAAAGTATGTATTGAGCAGCTATTATTTTAGGCACTGAGGATTCATCAAGGAAAAAGACCCAAATCTTTGCCCTCTTGAGTTTACACACCGGGGAAGGATACAGATAACCAACAAAATAAATAAGCAAATTATAGTGTGTGATTCTGTGATGCCAGAAGAGACTAAAGTAAAGAAGAAGACAGGGAGTGTCAAGAGGGTTGACATTTTAGGTAGAGGGACCACAGAGGGCCCTGGAGGGGGCGTGGGAGTGGAGACTGGAAGGAGGGGACAGGGGGAAGTGCTTGTTACTCATGATTTGAGCTGTGCTTTTCTTTTCTTTTTTTCTTTTTATAGGCAAGTCCACTTTATGTTTTTAGTTTGCATTTTATCTTCTCCATTGTTTATCCATTAGGTATCTACATTCTTATTTATTATTATTATTGTTTTTTAAAACCGGAGTTTCACTCTTGTTGCCCAGGCTGGAGTGCAATGGCCCGATCTTGGCTCACTGCAACCTCTGCTTCCTAGGTTGAAGTGATTTTCCTGCCTCAGCCTCCCAAGTAGCTGGGACTATAGGCACGGACCACCATGTCCAGCTAATTTTTGTATTTTTAGTAGAGACAGGGTTTTACCATGTTGGCCATGTTGGTCTCGAACTCCTGACCTCAGGTGATCCAACTGCCTTGGCCTCCCAAAGTGCTAGGATTACAGGAGTGAGCTGCTGTGCCTGGCTACACTCTTATTAATAAATCTTGCTGCGTGCAGTGGCTCACACCTGTAATCCCAGCACTTTGGGAGACCAAGGAGGGAGGATTGCTTAAGCCCAGGAGTTCTAGACCAACTTGGGCAACACAGTGGGACCCCCCTCTATACAAAAAAAATTAAAAATTAGGGGGGCATGGTGGTGTGTGCCTGTAGTTCCAGCTTCTTGGGAGGCTAATTTGGAAAGACAGCCTGAGCCCAGGAGGTTGTGGCTGCAGTGAGCTGTGATTGTACAACTGCACTCCAGCCTGGGCAACGAGTGAGACCCTGTCTCAACAAGAAACAAATTTAAAAAATTTAAAAAGTAAATGTATAGCCCTTAAAGTAAAACATTGTCTTCCTAGGAAACATTTTAAAATAGCCAAATATATAATCATCTAATCATTGGAAACATTTAAAAGTCATAATATTTATTTAGAAGATAATATTAATTATAGACTTTCTTTAGGAAATATATTTATTGTGAAACTGTATTCCATAGTTCATATAACCTTTGTAAAAAAAAAACTCAGGCAGCTCATTTTTTATTGTATTCTGTTCTGCACAAAACTTTTTTGTAATATATCAAAATTGTATATCTATAAAAAAGGGCTTTGCTTTTGTTTAGATGAATGGGCAGATGTAATCCACACTCATTGCTTTAAGAGCAAGGAGCAGGCCAGGAGCGGTGCTCATGCCTGTAATCCTGGCACTGGGGGGGCAAGGCAGACAGATCATCTGAGGTCAGGAGTTCGAGACCAGCCTAGCCAACATGGTGAAACCCCATCTCTTCTAAAAATACAAAAATTAGCCAGGCAAGGTGGTGCGTGCCTGTAGTCCCAGCTACTCTGGAGGCTGAGGCAGGAGAATTGCTGAAACCCAGGAGGCAGAGGTTACAGTGAGCTGAGATCCTGGACTGCACTCCAGCCTGGGCGACAGAGCAAGACCCTGTCTCAAATAAACAAATAAATAAATAAATGAATAAATAAAGAAAAGAAAAGAAAAAGAGACAGGAGCAGATTTCTTCCTATTGACAATTTCCCTGCTGTTAGAATCTGGGGTGGTTTCCATCTTTCACTGACAATAAATTCCCTGGGGAAAATCTTTACAGCTAATACATAATGTATAGCTAATAATAAACTTACATGTTTAGTATGTGAGGTGTATTTCTCAAAGTGGGATCCGCAGGTCCAAAGGTAGGAGAGTTTATATTACAGTGGTTTCAAGTCGCTAAGTAGCCATTCAAGCAGATGGAACCGATGGGCGGGTCTGAGACCAAGCGGAGTGTGTGCCAGTGCATGTATGGATGTAATATCCACCTTGGCCACTAGGGGTCAGTCCTCCACTGACAGTCGGCTTCCTGATGGTCTTTTTTTTCTCTAGGGAACAATTCACTCCAGCAGGAACCCAAGCAGCCTCAGCAAAGATACAGCCTTCTCTCTATTCGGGGTCTTTCTCTCTCTTTTATAGAATAATGCTTAGCTTTCCCCACCATATTAAAAGCAATCACGGAAAAAACTAAGGAAAGTATAAGGAGAGAAAAAAATTGTCCATACAGTTGCCTTTTGGATAGAATGGCTGTTACATCAGCCAGGCGTGTGGCTCATGCCTGTAATCCCAGCACTTTGAGAGGCTGAAGTGGGTGGGTCACCTAAGGTTGGGAGTTGGAGACCAGCCTGACCAACACGGAGAAACGCCGTCTCTACTAAAAATACAAAATTAGCTGGGCGTGGTGGTGCATGCCTGTAATCCCAGCTACTCAGGAGACTGAGGGAGGAGAATCACTCGAACCCGGGAGGCGGAGGTTGTAGTAAGCCAAGGTTGCACCATTGCACTCCAGCCTGGGCAACAAGAGTGAGACTCCATCTCAAAAAATAAAAAAGAAAGAAAGAAAGAGCGTCATATCCTTTGGTTAACTGAACCTTTTGGTCTTTTTCCAGTGTTGTTTAAAATAGAAATAGCTCATGCTATGAGGTGACAGGCGTGTTCTAAAGGTTTTATATGATAAATTCATTGAGTCCTGATTGTAGCCCTAGAAGGCAGGAACTGTTCTTTTCTGTGATTTTTGTTGTTTATAAAATTTAATAGCTTTGTTGAGGTGTATTTCACATATCATAGATTCTCCCGTCTAAGTGTACAGCTGGAGTGGTCTTTGGCGTGTTTATGGAGTGGTAAAAGCATCACCATGATTTAATCTCAGAACATTTCCAATCCCCAAGAAGAAGCCCACATTCCTATTCTCTCCCCTTACCCCTGACTAGAAGAGAGCATTCTTTTTTTCTTTCTTTTTTTTTTTTTTTGAGACGGGCTTTTGCTCTTGTTGCACAGGCTGGAGTGCAATGGTGCGATCTTGGCTCACGGCGACCTCCGCCTCCCAGGTTCAAATGATTCTCCTGCCTCAGCCTCCCAAGTAGCTGGAATTACAGGTGCATGCCACCACGCCTGACTAATTTTTTGTATTTTTAGTAGAAATGAGGTTTCACCTTGTTAGCCAGGCTGGTCTTGAACTCCGGACCTCAGGTGATCCACCCACCTTGGCTTTCCAAAGTGCTGGGATTACAGGCGTGAGACACCGCGCCCGGCTGGGGCTATTCTTATCCCAAATTTACAGATTAGGACAGGACACTGAGGCCCAGAAACACGCTTTTCCAAGGTCACATGACTAGGACATATCAGTGCTAGGATTTGAACTGGGCCCTGTATGCCCGGTTGCTGTGCAGACATCATGATCCTTTGCTCTTAAATCTTTCGTGTGTGTCTCCAAAGACATATGCTTACTTGGGCAATGTCACAGTGTTCACACACGGGAAATCTAACACTCATGTGCGCTCAGCAAGACTGGGGTCACATGACTTAAGATGGCTGCAGAAACAACACATTAAAAATGTATTTTAAAAAAGGCCAGGCGTGGTGACTCGCACTTGTAATTGCAGCACTTTGGGAGGCTGAGACAGAAGGATTGCTTGAGCCTATGAGTTCAAAACCAGCCTGGGCAACATGATGAGACACTGTCTCTACAAAAAATACAAACAAATTAGCCAGGCAGGGTGGCGTGTGCCTGCAGGCCCAGCTATTCGGAAGGCTGAGATAGGAGAATTGCTTGAACCTGGGAGATTGATGCTGCAGAGAGCTGTGATCATGCCCCTGCACTTCAGCCTGGGCAACAGAGTGAGACCCTGCCTCAAAAGAAAAGAAATACATAAATAAAAGAAAAATTAAAAAGGGCCGGGTGTGGTGACTCACGCCTGTAATCCCAGCACTTTGGGAGGCCAAGGCAGGAGGACAGCTTGAGCTCAAGAGTTGGAGACCAGCCGTGGCAACATATTGAGACCCTGTCACTCTATAAAAAAAGAGGAAAAGAAAAGACAAAAATGAAACAAAACAGAAAGATGGCTGCATGGCTGTCTACGCCAGGGTGACTGTTTAACAGACGTTAGAAGGGTCCAAATTTTCCCTGTGTAAGAGACCCTGCACATTCCATCTTGCTCCTCCATGTTTCTGGGTATTTCTGCCCATGTCATTAGCCTAAATCCTGAGAGCAAAATTGCTGGGACAAAGGCCATATACATTTTAAGGACAAATCGTCTCCAAAAAGACTGTATCAATTTACACTCACAAGAAGTGTTCAAGAGCTGTCTTTAAAACAAATAAATGTGCTTTACTTCTTAATACACTTCAATGCTGTTTTCCCTTTCCCCAAATAAAAAACTGCAGGCTAATGATACCACGTAGAACAAAGGATATTTACTCAACACAATCTTCTGAAAGATGTTACAGTCACCTGCTCTAATTTCTTCTCACTTCTTAGGAAACAGCACATAAACAATGAGAAAAGGCCGGGTGTGGCGGCTCACACCTGAAGTCCCAGGGCTTTGGGAGGCAGAGGTGGGCGGATCAAGAGGTCAGGAGTTTGAGACCAGTTTGGCCAACGTAGTGAAATCCCGTCTCTACTAAAAATACAAAAAATCAGCTGGATGTGGTGGTGTGTGCCTGTAATTCCAGCTACTCAGGAGGCTGAGGCAGGAGAATCACATGAACCCCGGAGGTGGAGGTTGCAGTGAGCCGAGATCGTGCCATTGCACTCCAGCCCAGGGGACAGTGTGAAACTCCGTCTAAGAGAAAGAGAAAGAGAGAGAGAGGGAGAGAGAGAGAGAGAAATAGGCTGAGATTCTTTTCAGAAGATTAGAAATGAATCCCAGGCGACATGCATGAATAATAAAAGCCTCCCAAACTTAAGGACTCTGATACAAAACCAGAATTGGGAATCTTTTCACTCAGTTACCTTCTTGAGGTACCATACAGCACAGAGATCCTACAATTCCAAAAAGTTTTAAAGAGAAATTTTAATTTTGATAGAGCCATCTTTTTTCTCCACATTCTCTCTCAACAAAGATTATAAGTCTCTTTGGTCTGCAGTTGGTAAAGGAGAAAAGTGGAGAGGGGCAGAATTTTGCTTTCTTTCTTTTTTTCTTTTTTTTTTTTGAGACAGAGTCTCCCTCTGTCACCCAGGCTGGATTGCAGTGGCACAATCTCGGCTCACTGCAACCTCCGCCTCCCAGGTTTAAGCAATTGTTCGCCTCAGCCTTCCAAGTAGCTGGTATTACAGGCATGCGCCGCCATGCCCGGCTAAGTTTTTGTATTTTTAGTAGAGACAGGGTTTCACCATCTTGGCCAGGCTGGTCTTGAACTCCTGACCTCGTGATCCACCTGCTTCAGCCTCCCAAAGTGCTAGGATTACAGGCATGAGCCACCACGCCCCCTAAGCCTCCCTTTTTCATTCACAAGTGAGATACCTCACTTGTGGTCTAGACTAGATTCTAGAATCTGGCTTCTTTCCTTGCACCTCCCTGACCCAAAGGGAAGCAACTGTAAATGTTAGCACCATTTGAAATAAAATCTTTTATTCTCCGCTGACAACAGGGCTTTGCCGTGCACCAAACGCAGCTCGGGTCAGCCCCCGCTCCCGCAACCCCACCCCTGCGGGAATCCCCTCGGGGTGTTTGAGTGTGTGTTTGAGGTGGGCTTGATTGCTTTTTGGAGAAGTGCTAGCATTTTACACTGCAGGAGCCAGGCCAATCCTGTTGTTTGCCAGATCAAAAACGCTGAAATACAGCCTCAGGAGGACGTCTCCGAGGACCCAGGTGTCAGTGTTGCGTGATTTGTTAACGTACTCCTCAAACTTGCTATGACGGATGTCTGGACGATCCTGCAGAGGACAGAAACACTTAATGGTCAGCCTGAGTCCTGCCCTGCCACCTCCCTCCACATCCAGACCTGGAAGCTGCTTAGCTTCATTTCCCTGCTTTCGCAGGAGCCAAGTGGCTCTCTTCTGTCTTAGCAGAAGCGGGTTGCCCACCAAGGACCCGGAACTGCCGTGGCTGCCCTCACACTGTGCTGTCTCTCCTTCTGACCCTTGCTGCTGATGCTGCCTCTGAGAGATTGCCTTTCCTTCTTCTCTTCGCCCCCTTCATTCCTAAAGACTGAGCTCCAGCAGCCCCTCAGGGCAGCCTTCCCGGACCCAGGCTGGGCTGGATGACCTTCCTCAGTGGTCCCCTGGTACCTGTGTGTCCCCAGCCCTCATCACACCGGATGGCCCTAGTCTGCCGATTTGTCTGCCCCAAGCCACTGCCTTGCACACTCCCGGGGGGCCATTTGGATGGCGCCCAGCCTAGAGCCGACCCCGAACCCAAGCGGCCCTCCTCCTGCCTCTGTGAGACTGTGGATTTAGAATCCTTTAAGTTCCGGCTGAGCTCAGTGGCTCATGCCTGTAATCCCAGCACTTTGGGAGGCTAAGATGAACAGATCACTTGAGGTCAGGAGTTCGAGACCAACCTGGCCAACATGGTGAAACCCCATCTTCTACTAAAAATATACAAAAATTAGCCGGGTGTGGTGGCACATGCCTGTAGTCCCAGCTACTCGGGAGGCTGAGGCACGAGAATCGTTTGAACCTAATTCTTGTTCAGATCGGGAGGCGGAGGTTGCAGTGAGCCGAGATTGCACCACTGCACTCCAGCCTAGGTGACAGAGCGAGACTCTATCTCAAAGAAAAAAAAAAAAATCAGGAGCAACTGGCCGAGTTGCTCCTGAGCCTCCCCGGCCCACGCTCAGGACTGGCCCTCACGCTGCTATCTCCCACCACCACCCCTCCAGGTTGTCTGACCATCAGCTCAAGACTCTGAGGAGCTGTGTCAGGGCCTGGAACTGGAAAGGATGAGAACTTTTTAGAAACAACAGAATGGAGGTCTCCCTCCCTGGCTTTCTCTTTCTCTTTCTCTCTTTTTTTTTTTTTTTTTTTGAGATGGTGTTTGCCCTGTCAGCCAGGCTGGAGTGCAATGGTGAGATCTCGGCTCACTGCAACCTCCACCTCCTGGGTTTAAGCAATTCTCTTGCCTCAGCCTTCCGAGTAGCTGGGATTACAGGTGTGCACCACCATGCCTGGCTAATTTTTTGTATCTTTAGTAGAAACAGGATACCGTCATATTGGCCAGGCTGGTCTCGAACTCCTGGCCTTGTGATCTGCCCGCCCCTGCCTCCCAAAGTGTTGGGATTATAGGTGTGAGCCACTGCGCCCAGTCCCTGGCTTTCTCTTCTTTAGTATCATCTGCAGGGAAGGGGCAGGGGCCCCGGTAGGGAGGGAGCCAAAGACTGAAGCAGTGGGGAGGTTCTGAAGGGAAGGGAGGAGGAATTCATGACTAAATAACAGAGAGGAGGGCAGCTTGCACAGGATGGAAGGCAGACTTAGATGGACGAGGAGCCCGGGGGGGTGAACAGAGGGTCTGCAGAGGGGAACGAGAAGTTGGAAAAGGGTTTCCTCTGGCAGCGGGATGTATGCAGTGAGTCAAGTTTAAACAGAGAACAGCCGGCTGTGGGAGGAGAGAGCTAAGATTTCTGCAGTACCTACCAGTAATCCAGTCCCACTTGGATCTTCTGGTCACCCCGGTGCTGGAGGCTGCGTCTTCCTGCTGGAATTCCTGCTCCAGACGTGGAGGTGGTAGGGAATGCTCGCTGCTGGGGGAGCCGTGGGAAAGAGGCCACAATTCAGTGGCCCCTTTATTACTCTGTGGTCGTCTCAAGCTGGACAGCAACATAGCAGGTCACCCAAAACACCTCTCCTTTAAACGTATTGTCCAATATATCCAGCCTTTCTTGGTATGGCTTGGACCTAGAATTTTGTTATTGTTATTCATTCCTTTAGTAAAGGTAATTCATCAGCCTAACTAGAGTTTCTGCTGAAGAATCCACGAGCTTCCCAGCTGGTAACTTCTGCCGTGTGTCTGTCAGATTTCATCCCGTAGAATCCAAGTGGTGGAATGTTCCATGGTACAAAGGTCCTTTAGCTCCTGCAAGGCAGTGACGTGGCACCTGGCCTACCATGCTCCCTTCCGAGTCCAAGGCAGATATTGCCAGTGAACCACAGCACCCCGACCACTGGATGCGGCCCCAGAATCCTGAGCAACATGCAATCTTTTCAGCCACATGTTCCACTAACCAGCCTTGGCAGTGGCTCTGGAATGACTGCTGTTCTTGGACAAGTCCGCCTGTTATCCTGAAGATGGGGAAACTGAGAGCTGGGCTGTGTAGTGTACCAAAGGGATGCAAGGTAGGTCAGTGAAGTGCTGGGAGCCGGGGCTTCTGGTTCTCAGGTAATCCTCTTCCCACGAGGGCTAGGCTTGGGAAGCTGTGAGAAGGGAAAGGTGAGAGAATGGTCAATTGCAGTCCCTGCTGCCAGCTTCCGTAGGTAACCCTTGGAGGTCTGCAGGTGCCAGAGCTGAAGTTCTTTCCTCTTCCTCCTTAAGACCAGCTCCACTTCTGTTGCCAGACTTGCCATCTCATGGGAGCAGGAAAGCAACATTGGAAGCTGCCAGGCACGGGGGTGGGCAGCCCCGGCTGGAGTGGCACCAGGAAGCAGGAGGCAGTGGTGCCAGTTGGTGCTTGATGTGTGCCCAGCTTGGCAGCCCCACAGCTTCCCCTCCTTGTTCATTCCACACCAACCCTGGTAAACTGGTATGACACAGGCCCGTATTTAGAGTAATGAGCATTTTCCGGTCAGACTTTTACAGCTGAAACCCAATGTTCTAGTTCGTCTTAGGGGATTCTTGGATGAGTTAGGAGGGTCAGACAAGGGTGTATTCCAGGACTTGCTGCCTCTCTGATGCTCAAGAAATGCCTTGGAACTTTGAAGGTCCTGATGAGGGATGAACAACGCATGCTCTCTGGGAACTTCCCTCTATGGGGATAAAGAATGGATCAAGGAAGGCCCACTGGGAAAGCCTGGGCATGACCCGGGTCTCAGTTGATTTCAAGTTGACTTCTAGCCACCGGACCTCATGGTCAGATGCTGATGCCCCATGGCCACCTTCCAAGAAGGAATGGAAGAACCAGACCCTGCCAAAGGAGCAGCCACCTTCAGGTAGGGGGACCTGTGATTCCCCCCTGGGGGAGATTAAACAAGAGCGTTTACTTTCCTCCTTGCCCTATGGGTATGCTGGGGCCTCCACCCAGGAGGACAAGCAAACCCCAGAGTTCCTAGTGGTGACAGTGACACCCACTGTGCCTCTTGGAGCTGGAGCTCCTGATGATAACCAGCTTATCTACATGGCCCTGGGCCCAGAGCAAACTCAGCTCTATTGACACCTCTCATTTTCCCCGCCTCTGTTTGCACGCAGCCCCAGGGCTTGCCGTTCTGGGAAAGGGGTGAATAACTCATTGCTGGTAACCTGCTTGAGTCAACAAATCAAGTATATGAAGTCATGGTGCCTAACTTGTAGCCTCGATGGCCCCTGGTTGACAATGGTGTGTTCGACTGTGGAAGGGAGACTAGAGATGGAAAAGCAGCCATTTATGGAGCTTGGTCACCTTGGGCCTTTGCAATTGCTGTTCCCCCTGTCTAGAATGTTCTTCTCCCAGATCTCTGCATGGCTGGCTCCTCCTCAGTATTCAGCCGTCATCTCAGTCAGTGTTCCCCTCCTCAGGGAAGCCTTCCCTGGCCACTCTGGTCTCCCAGCTGTGGAGCATGACTCGTGGGAGGAGCCCTGGGGACACCTGTCGAATGCATTTTCCCATGTGCTCTTTGTGGGCGCCCTGGAAGGCTGATAGTGTCTCCAACTTTTAGAGCAGGAAACTGAGGCTCAGCCTCTCGAGTAGCTGGGATTACAGGCACCTGCCACCATGCCTGGCTACTTTTTTTGTATTTTTAGTAGAGATGGGGTTTCACCACGTCAGTCAGGTTGGTCTTGAACTCCTGAGCTCAGGTAATCCACCCGCCTCGGCCTCCCAAAGTGTTGGGATTACAGGTGTGAGCCGACCTAGGTTGGCAGGGAGCTCTGCACCTCACAGCCACACAGGGACTCAGGCTGAGGGATGCTGTGTCCTGATGCAGGGGAAGGGAACAGGTGAGAAATGGGACTCTTGTCCTAAAGGGTTCCACCTTCACGATGACAGGCATGAGCCTGTAATAGTCTGTGGTGGTTTTTTTTTTAATGGCAGCCTGAGAAGACTAAGAATACAGTCACTGTGTGGTAGTGTCAGGTTTAAGTTTAGGTGCACATTATAGAAAACCTAAAATAACCACACTTTAAAAAGACACAACTTATTTTTTCTCCCTTAAATAAATCTGGGGATAGGCTGTTCAGAGTTTGAACGGTTTCCATTTTCAGAGTCACCTCATAGTCCAATATGGCTGCAGGAGTTCCGGACAGCACATCTGAAATCTAGATAGTAGTTAGAAGAAGCGGGGGAAGGCAAAAAGACTCACATCCAGGCTCAAACAGCTTCTTTAGAGCAGCCTTCCAAGAAATCCCTGCTTAAATCACAGTCACCTAGTCACAACTAACAGCAAAGGAGTTTGGGAAATGCAGTCTTTTAGCTGACTGGGCACATTGCTATCCTGAATGAAATGTACTGTTTTAAGGAAAAGCAGAGAATGGATACTGTTGTAGGCAGCTGCCAGCCCCTGCCTCAGAGGCATAATCCATTGCCTGCGTTGTGCAGGCTGAACGGCTCGGCGCGGCGTGGGAGCCACAAGGAAGAAGCGGAAGCGAGAAACCAGCCAGACAGATCCGACTCCCGACTCTAGAAATAAAAAGATCAAGTAACTCTTCACTGACGATCTTCTGTAGACCAAATTAGAGATTCTGCATGCACACAGCACAACTTCCTTTAAAAACTGCCTTCCTAATGCCATGACACTCCAGCTGGGGCGACAGTGCGAAACTCCATCCCCAAAACAAACAAAAACAAACAAACACTGCCTTCCAACTCAGTTCCTAAATCTCTCTCAACATCTCAGCTTCTCAAATGTCTTGTTATCTCAGAACTCTTAAGTTCCCTGTCTTGTCTTCCTGTCCGTCCGTCGCGTGTCCATCCATTCAACCAGTATGACAAGGTCCAGGGCTGAGCAGCTAAGCAAACAAGCGAAACAAAGCCCCCACTTTTACAAGCGGGTAAAGGGGCAATGCAATATGTGCTTCAGTGTACTGTCATCTTTTTTGCTCCTGATCAGGGTCATTTGCAGGACTGAGGAATCTTGGGATAGAGACATCTTGTTTCCTCTCAAATCTCAGCCAAAAATGTGACTTCCTTGAGGCTGGAGAAGGTATCTGTTCATCTGCGTACCCGCAGGTCTTAAGAGTATAGCCATTCAGTGAATGAACGTGGAATGAATGAACAAAGAATGACCAAAAATGAGAAACAGAGGAAGGTCCTGCTTTCTCTAGCTGGGGCTGTTTGTGTCTATAACATTTTTTTTTTTTTCATTTATCAGGGCCACTCCAGTTAGGAATGAAATTGGGTGTAACTGAGGAATAGAACACGAGAACACAGGTGCAGGCGATAGGAGACCAGGGCTGGAGGGGATGGGGCTGGAGCCACGGGAAGCTGCAAAGGGCCAAAAGTGGAAAACAGCCGGAACAAGATAAAAAGAGCACCCTTTTCCCCAATGCCACCTGCCTCCCATGACCCGAATTTCCTGCAATTTCCTCTTCCTCCCTCCTTTGTCCTAATTCTCTATCTTTGGTTATTCAGGAGGGCCAGCACCCCCTGCCCCTATAAGATAACTTGGCAATGACTCAGGACATGCAGAGAGAGAGTAGGTGGCAGTTTGTCATTTTCCCTCAACAGCCTTGGCAGAATCATCGTGTCTGTCACATTCACAAGTTCTTCTTCTTCTTCTTTTTTTTTTTTTTAGCTTTAGCAGTTTCTAGCATCTGCATAAAATGATGTATAAAATAGAGTCGCTGCCTGTCCTTAGAGAAGTTACTATCCGGGAGAGTGAAAGGTCAACTACAGAAAAGTGTAGAAAATGCTAAGAAAGGATTGAAGGAGGCCAGGCGCGATGGCTCACGCATGTAAGCACTTTGGGAGGCCGAGGTGGGAGGATCACCTGAGGTCAGGAGTTCGAGATCAGCCTGACCAACATGGAGAAACCCCATCTCTAGTACAAATACAAAAAATTAGCCAGGTGCGGTGGCACGCGCCTGTAATCCTAGCTACTCAGGAGGCTGAGGCGGGAGAATCGCTTGAACCCGGGAGGTGGAGTTTGCAGTGAGCCGAGATCGTGCCATTGCACTCCAGCCTGGGCAACAAGAGCAAAACTCTGTCTAAAAAAGAAGAAGAAAGGATTGCAGGGTGGGGTGTTTGAATAACGTACAAGGGGGACACTTACCCAGTCTTAGGGTATAGGGGCTTTCCGGAAGTACAGTCTAAGAATTAAAGGGCGCAAGTGACAGAAAACTCAAAACAACAGGGAAAGAGGTGGTTTATTTCCCTCTCACACAGAGCCCAGAGGCAGGCATCCAGCAGTGTCATGGCCCTTTATGGTATCAGGGCTCAAGTCCTTCTATTTTGTTGTGCCACCAGTGTGGCCTCTATTCCCAAGGTTGCCTCATGGTTCAAGACGACTACTCTCGCTCCAGCCATCATGTCCATGTTCCACCTTCCAACATGGTACCACTCAGTGAAGAGATTGCTGGATATAAACTCAAGCTAATCCATCAGTAGTGTTTCCTAATTATTTTCCTTCGGAAATGATACACAGCAGAGTTAAAAATTACATAGCAGCTGGACGTGGTGGCTCGTGCTTGTAATCCCAACACTTTGGGAGGCTGAGGTGGATGGATCACCTGAGGTCAGGAGTTTGAGATCAGCCTGGCCAACATGGTGAAACCCTGTCTCTACTAAAAATACAAAAACTAGCCAGGTGTGGTGTAATCCACATGTAATCTGTAATTACATGTAATTATGTAATCCCAGCTACTTGGGAGGCTGAGGCAGGAGAATCACTTGAACCTGGGAGGTGGAGGTTGCAGTGAGCTGAAATCGTGCCATTGCATTCCAGCCTGGAAAACAAGAGTGAAACTTTGTCTAAAAATAAAAAATAAAAAAATCACATAGCACAGAAGGGTTTATGACAAAAAGTTAAGGTCATCTGCCTTGGTCCTCCCTACCCCTCAGAAGCAATTTCAACCTAGCTTTCAGGCAGGTGCTGTCAATGGGAGTCATGACATTATGTACCAAGTGAAATGTTTGCAAAACAAACATGGCATCCCTCAAAGGAGTCACCAGTGTCTTAGAAGGGTCAGTAGTTGAGACTGCCTTCTTCACGGACCCCTCCTGTTTGAAGAAGGACTTTAGACAAATTAAGTTTGACAGTTTAATTGAGCAAATAATGATTTGTGAATCAGTCAGCCCCCAGAACCAGAATAGGTTCAGAGTGACTCTGAGGCTGCCACGTGGTCAGATAACATTTATGGATAGAAAAAGGAAAGTAGGTTGGGCATGGTGGCTCATGTCTGTAATCCCAGCACTTTGGGAGGCCAAGGCTGGAGGATTGCTTGAGCCCAGGAGTTGCAGACCAGCCTAGGCAACATAGTGAATCTCTATTTCTATTTAAAAAATAATGATCATTACATTTTAAAAATAAGAAAAGAAAAAGGAAAGTGATGTCCAGAAAAAGAAGCGAGGTACAGAAACAGTTGGACTAGTTATGTAAACGCAGAACCAGCCTCATCTGGTTCAACTTTGTGCAATAATAAGATGGTGAGTTGTTTTTTCAGTTGCCATGATCCTAGGTTGCAAGTTATGTAACCTGAGCATGCCCAGACAAATCAAGCGTGCAGCCACAGGCGGAACCTAAATGCTCAGACCAAAGAATGGGGACAGAATTAAGTAGATACATGGCATAATTCATGATCCAACCAGATTGAGCCATGGCATCATCCCATGGCAAGATCTAGTCAGATCATTGTTCATTGCAAGATTCAATCAGATCACGGCTCATTACCCTCTGCCCATAACACCTGCCACAGCCCCTGGCTTGGGGAGACAGATTTGAGCATGTCTCCTTGCCAGCTGACTTGCAACAACCTTTCCCTCTACAAAAACCTGATACTTCTATTTGGCTTTCTGAGGGCCAAGGGATCCAATTTGGTTCCGTAACAATGACAGATTGACATCTGCCTTATCCGAACAAGGTTTGAACAGTTGTCTGCTTGTGATTGGCTGAAACTCTGTGATCGGTATGAGTAGGTTCTCTTTCACTATGTATGGAGAAACCTTTAGGCCAAACTTAAAATGCCAGGAGACAACGTTAGGCTAAACTTAAAAATTCTCCCCTTTTGGTCAACTTCTTGATTTTGAAAGGTTGGAAACTTCAGACATTGACATCAGCTATCATTGCAAATAGACTTATTTGGTCTAAAATCCCCCTGGGAAATAGAGCAGTGGATTTCATAGGTGGGAAAGGAAACAGAATAGAAAAAAAAAACCCGATTGGTTATCATCAGGTCACTTCACGTTCCTTTTTTTAAGGGTTAGAGCAGAGGGGACTTCCTTATTATGCTGGAAGCTCCTGTTTCCAGGAGGGAAGGGAGGAGATGGGGGAATATCGGTAATTCTGTAGAATGAATGGACCGGGAAAGAGATTAGTAAATGTAAATGAGTACGTGGTGGCCTTGGGGCTCCTCAGTCTGAGCTCAGCCCATCTGGGGCTCCTCCTAGGTGCTGGGATTCCATCTGCTTCCGGCTTCTTTTGGGGTCCCTCGGACCAGCCTCCCAAGGTCGTTCAGTGACAGAACGAACGCTCGCTGGCCACTCGGGAGGCGGGTGGACGCCCGCGCCGGCGCACTAGCTCAGAGCGGCCTGGTCTCCGCCCAGTGGGCGGGGTTTCCTCCCCGGGGCCGAGGCCGGGGCCCGGGCGTGCGGCGTGCGCGCGCGAGGGTTCTCGTGGGCGCTCCCGTGTGTGTGGCCCAGGCGGCCGCGAGTGTGTGTGTGGCACGATGTCGTGGTAACTCAGAGGAGCGTCAGGCGGGGCGCCCAACGGGGTCGTGGGGCGAGCACGCGCGCTGCTGCGGCGCCGGACGTTGCAGGGGGTGTCACATCCGGTAGGGGCGGGCCTGGCGGACCCCGGAAGTATGGGCGCGGCTGCGGTTTAACCCGCGGTGGCGGCGGCGGCGGCCCTGGCAGGTGAGCGGGGACTGGGGAGGGTCCGGGCTCTGCCGCAGGCGGGCGGGACAGAGGGCGACGGTGGGGGCGGCGCCGGCAGTGGTTCCTGGGGCGCCCCCGCCTGCCCGCCTCACCCTGGCAGAGCCCGGTGATTGGGCACGAGGGGCGCGTGACTTGCGCCGGGAGCCGGCGCCCCTGCCCCTCGCGGTGGGAGGGAGAGCGCGAGGCGCCGCCCCGGCTCCCCTGCGGGTCGCACCTCCAGCCCCGCCCCGCCCCTCACCGCCACCTTTCATTTTCCACCTCCGTAGCCCCTCGCCCCATAAGTGAGCATCTGCGGTCACAATTCTGATGACATTACAGCCAGTTAGCCCATTGTATAGACGGGGAAGCTGAGGTCTAAGAGTAGAGTCTGACTTGCTAGAGGGCACACGGGAGACGAGTGACAGAGTGGGGGTTGGAGGGACTTTGGTCTTTGACTTCCTGGCTTGTGCCCTTTCCCCAGGGCATTGAGAGATGGGACTTTCAGCTTTGGCTTTGTTCAGGACTCAGACTTGGACCTCCCAGCATCCTTGACCAGTTCTTACCCCGGGACCCTCTGGGTGCAAAGGGTAGCGAGTGTATACATACCCATTCTGTCCCTGTTTCCTCTCCATTTCCTCCTTAGCCAGTGAGGTGATTTCCCACTTTACCGACGGGAGAAGGAGTCACCTGGAGCTGTTGTGTGAATTACTGGCAGAGTTGACTATACAACTTGGGATTTTAGCCCCTGAGCTGAGGCAGTGCTTTCTCAGCTACACCTTGTCTGGGCTCGCTTACCCTGGGAATGTCAGTCTTCAGCTCCAGAAACTTTCCAGGCTAATTTCTCTTCGCTCCAGCAGTACCTCAGTTTCCCTGTTGCTGCCTGAGGCCTTTTCCGCCCCCTTTATTGGCTCCAGGAGTCCCATTTCCTACTCATGCACCAAGATGCTGCCACCCGACTCTCAGTTCTATGACTCTTGGCGTTAGAGCTGGAGGTGGTGGTGCCCGAGGAACTGGAGAAAGAAAGACTTTTACTTTGTTGTCCAAAGCTGCAACCCTGCAGAGACCTGACCTCTAGTTCCAGGTGAGATTGGGAACTGTTGAAGTGAAAATACTAGACGTTGAAGTGAGTCTTCGTTCTTTGAGGTCATAGTGCCCAGAAAAGCCTTTTCCTAGATTATCTTGGAAATTTGGTTCTGTGCCTTTGTAATTTCCATTAAGTAGAAGATTTTCATTGTAGACTTTCTGGGCAGTTTCTGGCCACTGTTTTGCAAGTAGCAATAGCTGTGATTTCTTTCTTTTTTTTTTTTTTAAATAGCTGTGATTTCTTGCTTGGCTTCCATTTGTTGGGCACTGTTCTGGGGGTTTCTGAACATACGGTATTCTGCAAACATGTCCAAATAGGTAGTGATTCCATTTTATGGATGAAGTGAGTTGCAGAGATGTTAGATAACCTGGCTGGCGTCACACAGCCAGTAAGTGGCCAAGTTGGTTTATTTATTTATTTTTTGAGACGGTCTTTCACTCTTTTGCCCAGGCTGGAGTGAAGTGGTGTGATCTCAGCTCACTGCAACCTCTGACCCCACCCTGGGTTCAAGCGATTCTCCTGCCTCAGCCTCCCAAGTAGCTGGTGTTATAGCACCCGCCACCATGCCTGGCTAATTTTTGTATTTTTTGGTAGAGACAGGGTTTCACCATGTTGGGCCAGACTGGTCTCAAACTCCTGACTTCAGGTAATCCACCCACCTCGGCCTCCCAAAGTGCTAGGATTACAGGCATGAGCCACAGTGTCTGGAACAAGGGATTTCTAACCCATCAGTCTCATTCTGAGGCTAATGTGCTTTTAATTCTGTGATACTGCCTCTCAGCCCTTTAGTTTCCCTAAGGTACTGGACCTTAAGAATCATTTCTGATGCTTGTTAAAAATACAGAGCTCCATCTCTGGAGATTCTGGTGCTATTGTCTGGAGGAGGGCCGAGAAATCTATTTTTAACAAATGCACTGGGTGATTCTTACTATAAGGCGAGTTTGGGAAGCACCGCCTTTAAGAACTTTGTAGATTTACTGGGCTGCTGGTAGCTTAGATGTGAGATTATTCCTGAGGATTCTTGTTTTCTTTTTGTTTATTGCTTTGAAGTGTGTTAATTTGCCCTTAAAAGGCCATTATGTTAACTAGCCATATGAATCATTTCTGGATACTGTTGACCAGTAATAATAGGGGTTTTCCAGGCTCACAAAATCAGGTCACTGAAGCCCTGATTTAATGGATTTAGCTGTTTTAATCCAATTGGATCTCTCGTATGTGGACATTCTGTTAGAAGTTTCTTTGAAGGATGTGGAGTTTCCACAAGGTTTGGTCTGTTCTCAGGTGCTTACCGAATGACAGAGAGGTGTCTAATGGCTGCCCTGTCTGAGGTTTTGCCAGCTTTAAAGCATGTTTGCTTAGTAGGTGCTCCTTCCAATTCATATCTCACCTCTTTATCTTCATTTACTTGTTTATGTGAAAGACTAAGCAAATATCAAACAGGTTTGTCTTGACTTAGCCGGGGCTGACAAGTAGGACCCCTGGGGCTTAGGATGGGCTGGAGACGGGAGAGAGTCTCCCCAATGAACTTCAAACAGGTAGCTCAGGCAGGTGAGCCTAGCTTTGAAGACCTGTAAGTATTTTTAGTCCCACTACTGATTTATCTGGTCCCACCTCAAGCATGACTAAAACTAGTCACAGGGGTAAAGTGTTCTTTTGAAAAAATGCTGATTTCTAATTTTCTTTTAGAGAACAAACTTTTCTATTAAATCTGCTGAGGCTTGTTTTATGGCCCAGGAGATGGTCTATCTTGGTAAGTGTTCTGTGAGCACTGGAGGAGATTGTGTATTCTGCTATTGTTGAGTCAAGTGTTGAGTAACTTTCAGTTTAGGCAGGTTGGTTTGTGATGTTGTTGGTCCTGTGTGTCCGTGTTGATTTTTGGTGTTCTGTTCTTTCAGTTATTGAGAGAGGGACGTTGACACTTCTGATTATAATTGTGGATTTGTCCATTTCCCCTTGCAGTTTTGTCAGTTTGTGTTTCACATGTTTTGAAGCTCTGTTGTTAATTGCATAAACCTTTATGAGTATTATATTTCCCTGTATGAATTGACCTTCTTTGTCGTATTGTATTAGTCAGTTCTGCATTACTATAAAGGAATACCTGAAGCTGAATAATTTATAAAGAAAAGAGATTCATTTGGCTCACAGTTCTGTAGGCTATACAAGAAGCATAACACCGGCATCTGCTTCTGGTGAGGACTCGGGAAGCTTTTACTCATAGCAGAAGGTGAAAGTGGAACAGCTGTATCACATAGCCAGAGAGGGAGCCAGAGAGATGCCAGGCTCTTTTAAGCAACCGTCTCTCATGTGAACTAAGTGAGCAAGAACTCATTACTGCAGGGAGGGCACCAAGCCACCCATGTGGGACCTGTCCCGTGACCTAAACATGTCTCACTAGGCCCCACCTCCAACATTGGGAATCACATTTTAACAGATTTGGAGGGGACAGATATCCAAACTATGTCATTTATCATGAAATGACCCTTTTAGCCCCTGGAAATATTCTTTGCTCTGAAGTCTACTTTGTCTGATATTAGTATAGCTAATCCAGCTTTAAAAAATTTGTGTTAGGAATTGATTTCCAGAATATGCAAAGAACTGCTACTACTCAACAACAAAACCAGCCTGATTCAAAAATGAGTGAAGGGCTTGAATAGATATTTCTTCAAAGAAGATATACAGATGGCCAGTAAGCACATGAAAAGATGCTCAGCTTCAGTAGTCATTACGGAATGCAAATCAATACCCCAAGGAGCTACCACTTCACCCATTAGGATGGCTATTAAAAAAAAAACAGTAAATAATAAGTTGACAAGGATGTAGAGAAATTGAAACCCGTGTGCTTTTTTGGTGGGAATGTAAAAGGGTGTAGCCAGTGGAAAATAGTATGGCAATTCCTCAAAAACTTAAACATAGAATTGCTGTATCATCTAGCAGTTCCACTCTTGGGTATATACCAAAAAAAGTGAAAGCAGACACTTGAACAAATATTTGCATATCCACGTTTGTAGCAGCATTATTTACAATAGCCAAAAAGTTGGGAGCCACATAAGTGTCCATTGACAGGTGAACGGATAAACAAAAGAAAAAATCAGGCGCCCGCCACCACACCCAGCTAATTTTTTTTTTTTTTTTTTTTTTTGTATTTTTGGTAGAGACAGGGTTTTACCATGCTGGCCAGGCTGGTCTCAAACTCCTGATCTCAGGTGATGCGCCTGCCTCGGCCTCCCAGACTGCTGGGATTACAGGCATGAGCCACCGTGCTCGTTTGATTCTTTAAAGGCTTGTTAGTGGGGATCAGAACAGCCGTAGGCCCGGGCCCGATTTTCCTCACTACGGAGGCAATATTGTCCTTAGTACCTTACCGATGTCCTGTGAATGATGAGGTTTTTCCACTGTGGCTGGTGGGCCCGCAGACTTTCCGTTTCAATTTGAGGTCCCAGGATTGTTGCCTTGGACCGGTACAGATCAGTACTAGCTGAGAACTGGAGGGGGACCCTCTGCAGGTTTCTGGGGTTCTCTGTGTGGCCCTTTTCTCTCTGGTACTCTGTGAACTCTGGCTGCGCCGGCCTCCCTGGAGTTTGAATTCCTCTTCTCTGCTCCCTGTGCGTTGGGCCTGGAGTCCCTCTAGGAGTCACTTGGAGCAGCACTTAAGAAGGGATCAAGAGGGAGGTCAAGGCAAAGGCACACTCAAGACCAACATCCAGGAGTGTGCATTGGTCACACAAGCTGTGTCTGTTCAAAGCCCAAGATGATGAGACCACTGTCCTCACCAAGGTTTGGCCATCCTAGGCTGACACACAGTGAGGCAGCTGCAGCCCCTACTCCTGCCAGGGACAAGCCTGACCCAGAACTTCCGGGTCCAGAGGAATCATCAACAGGCAGTGACAGCACTCACTGTCAGGGATGATTATTCTGTGCTGTCTGATGTCCAGTGTCGACAAACTATCATTCTGTGTGTTTTGTTTGGCTTTGTCTGGCTTTTTAGTTTTTCTGAGGCAGGAGAGTGAATCTGGTGCCTCTTCCTCCACGTTAGCCGAAAGCAGAAGTCCCCGTCCAGTCCGCATTTCTTGGATACGTGGTGTATTAGTCCGTTTTTTCATAGTGCTATAATAAAAAGAACTGCCCAAGACTGGGTAACTAATAAAGGAAAGAGGTTTAGTTGACTCACACTTCCACACGCTTGGGAGGCTTCAGGAAAGTTACACTCGTGGAAAGTGAAGTGGGCACATCTTACATGGCGGCCCAAGACTGGCTAACTAATAAAGGAAAGAGGTTTAGTTGACTTACGCTTCCACATGCTTGGGAGGCTTCAGGAAAGTTACACTCGTGGAAAGTGAAGTGGGCACATCTTACATGGCGGCAGGTGAGAGAGTGTCTGTAGGAGAAACTGTCAAACACTTACAAAACCACATACCTCATGAGACCTCATTCACTATCATGAAAACAGCACGGGGAAGCCGCCCCGTGATCTAGTCACCTCGCACTAGGTCCCTCCCTCCACTTGTGGGGATTATGGGGATTATAATTCAAGATGAGATTTGGGCGGGGACACAGAGTCACACCTTGTCACCTTGTATGTGGCCCGTGTTGACCTAGGCGCTGGGATGCAGAAACAAACGTGACATGACATGAGCTGTGCTCTTGGGGGAGCTCACCCTCTTGCCGGAGAAACATGCTGCTTCCTAAATAAAATGCTGTGTGCTGTGTACAGGGTACCATGGAAGGCAGGATGAACTCTGGGAGGAAGGAGCCAGGAAAGCTTTAGAGAGTTGCTGACTTTCGAGGGATGGAACAGGCATTTCTGGATGAGGAAGTGTAGGAAAGAGTGTTCCAGGCAGAGTGGAGCGGAAGAGCAAAGGCAGGGTGGCCTGTGCTGTGCGCTCCTTATAGGCCAGGGTCCTTGTTGTATTGATCTTTAGAGATCAACATATGTTAAGTGACTGGAAGTGTGGTTTTTGTTCTGGGACGGGTAGGTAGAACGAAAAGAGTTGGGATGGAGTGAGCTACCTGTGGAGAAATAGAGGCTCGGGGTCAGCTGACACAGGGCATTGTATACCAAGCCAAGGAGCCTAAGACTTTGAACATAATACCAAAGCGCTGGGGGAGCCATGGGAGGACCGTGGGAGCTCCGACTGCTCTCTCGAGGTTACTGGGGTGTGTGGAAGAGAGGGCTGGAGAGGGCCGGGCCCGCTCAGGGCAGACATTCTGTGCAAGGATGAAAGTGAGTCCAGAGCTCCGTGCGTTCATGGATACAGCATTGCCACCCTTTGATAACGGCCTTCGTGGATTCCTGCTGAGTCAAGAATAGATTTGAGGAGGCCCTGGCTTGGTTTCTCTTTCTGTGACCCATCTGCCTGTTGATGATTCCTCTGGACCCGGAAGTTCTGGGTCAGGCTTGTCCCTGGCAGGAGTAGGGGCTGCAGCTGCCTCACCGTGTGTCAGCCTAGGATGGCCAAACCTTGGTGAGGACAGTGGTCTCATCATCTTGGGCTTTGAACAGACACAGCTTGTGTGACCAATGCACACTCCTGGATGTTGGTCTTGAGTGTGCCTTTGCCTTGACCTCCCTCTTGATCCCTTCTTAAGGGACAGTTGGATCCGATTGCTCAGCTTGCTGTGTGCAGATTAGAAGTAGGCTGGGGGAGGAGGGACAGCTGCAGATTGAAATCCTTTCCGAGTCATCTGAACAGTAGGGACAAAGGAGATACAAGTGGAAGTTGGCGTGAAGTCAGTATGTTTTTCTTTTCAAGTGAGTCATGGGCCAAAGAAGGAAGAGGCCTTGCCAGATGGCTGGGCTTGACTGTCAGGAGGTTTCCAAAACCAGCTGCTCACTAAATCATCTGCTTCTTGGCCATCATTTTGATTGACACTGAATGCTGTTGATCTGATTACAGATTGTTGATCCAGCCATTGGAGTTACGTTTCTGTGTTGACTGATGCCATCTCTGGAGGAATCTTAAATTCTGTGTCCTCAGAGTCCACACAGGAAGTGCAGAGTTGCAGAGGTAAGAATGGGCTGAGTGTCTGCGCTGAGCCATGGTGATAGAAATCACAACAGTTTATTGATCCCTGCCTGAGAACCAGCCTCTTTAGACTTTCTAGGCATGAAACTCAATTCGTCCTTAGAAAAGCTCCATCTTTTTTGTTTTTGAGATGGAGTCTTGCTCTGTCTCCAGGCTGGAGTGCAGTGGCACAATCTCAACTCACTGCAACCTCCGCCTCCTGGGTCCAAGCGATCTCCTGCCTCAGCCTCCCTAGTAGCTACTGACTACAGGTGCGTGTCACCACGCCCAGCTAATTTTTGTATTTTTAGTAGAGATGGGGTTTCACCATGTTGGCCAGGATGGTCTCGATCTCTTGACCTTGTGATCTGCCTGCCTCGGCCTCCCATAGTGCTGGGATTACAGGCATGAGCTACCACGCCCAGCCTAAAGCTTCATGTTATAGAAGACACTGAGGCACGGAGATTTTAAATTACCGACCCAGGCTCTCCCCAGCCAGTAAGCGAGAGTGCAGGCTGTCTGCCTTACAGATTCAGAGCCTTTAATCCCTGGGTCTCCCCTGCAGAGCTCAGGTTCAAAGGAGGCACCTCTCCTGTGCTGCCAGGGCTCCTGGGCCTGTACCCCTGTTTGGACTTTAGTCTGAGGGCTGGTGAAGGAGAGTAGTTACCACTCTAGTATTAGGTCAGCATCATGCTGGGTTCTGAACAAAATATAGCAGGTCCTACTCTTGAGGGGTCTAGTTGAAGATGTCCCTACTAACCACCATTTGTTAAGTTAGTCCCCAAACCAGGCCTGGTGTCTGGTGGATGTGGACTGGATTGAGGCAGCCTAGCAAGCGCAGGGCCCGTGAAGCTGTATGGCCTCCATTGCAGTTCAGGCTCTGCACTCCCTGCCTGTGAGACTGTGGCAGGCACAGAACTTCAGTTTCTCCTCTTTAAAATGAGGAAAGGCCAGGCGCCATGGCTCACACCTGTAATCCCAGCACTTTGGGAGGCTGAGGCGGGCGGATCATGAGGTCAGGAGATCGAGACCATCCTGGCTAACACGGTGAAACCCCGTCTCTACTAAAAAATAAAAAAAAAAAATAACCAGGCGTGGTGGTGCGTGCCTGTAGTCTCAGCTACTCGGGAAGCTGAGGCAGGAGAATCGCTTGAACCTGGGAGGTGGAGGTTGCAGTGAGCCGAGATCTCGCCACTGTACTGCAGCCTAGGGGACAGAGCGAGGCTCCATTTCAAAAAAAAAAAGAAAACTACAAACGCCTCTCTCTTCATGCTTTACACTGTTAACTTTTCCAGTTGTAGGGAAGGTCAGTTCAGTGCTGCTTTGGGTCAGGTGAGAAGGACGTGAGGATTTTTTTTTTAACCTCCTGTGGGAAGTCGGGAAACAAAACAGCCTGGTACTTGGATGCACAGCTGGAATAATTCCGGGAAAAGAAAACCGGATCAGGTTCACAAATATTTCTTCATTAAGCAGCGTGACTAAGAAGGTTTCTAAGGCAACAGCAGGTGTTTCTGTTTCTGACATACGGGGTAAGATGGGGCCAGTTCCTTTTTAACGCATGCAGGTTGGACTTTGCAGGTTGCCCTGGCAACAGCTGCTTCTGATACCATAGGTGGATGTGGGGGAATTTGCTAAGAAACCAAGGGATTTCGGGCTTGAGGTCGCTGGCAAGTAAGCGTTGTGTGGTAAGGCGAGGAGAGTGGCGGAGGCTGGAACTCACCTGCCCGATCTCAGCAGCCATTTCACCTGGCAGATCGCACCCCTGGGTTTTCAGGAGTTCCCCATGCAGTGGAATCATTTATATTTGTTAAGTGCTAGGAGTCTGCAAAGCTGTTTTTGGGCTGTTCGCTTATCTGAGCCATACAGCAACCTCTGAGGTGGGATTATCGTCATGGTCCCCCATTAAGGAAACCGAAGTTAAAGGACTTCATGAAGGTCACATGGTTAAGGAGCTGTAGCGCCAAAGCACAACCTCAAGGCGTCTGTTTTCAAATTCCCTGTCTGCACAGGACAGAATTCTGTGCAGACACAGACTTTGCGGGGGAGAGTTGGCAGCCACTTAGATAGAGGCGAGGGGTAAGGGGCAGTGCAGATTGTCTCTGGGACTGGCACCCCACACTCTGATCTCACTGCCCTCACTGTCTAGAAAATGCTGCATTTTGCAGTCCAGCTTTTTTTTTTTTTGAAGGTTATCCTTGTGAAGGATCTCTGATCAGTGGAAACGATTTGTATTTGAGCCGATGAGCTCATTGAGGAAAACCAGCAGTGCATGGCTTTTTTTCCCCTGATAAGAACAGATCTGGAAGGCTGCCCCAAGTTTGAACCCTCCCCAGAGTTCCCCTTCCGCCCCGACTACTAGGAAGTTCTGTGGCCTCCCCCTGCTGGGGACATGGTGCTGTCTTTGGCGTAAATCCACTGGCCCTGTGCTATCTTTTACCAGATCGTGTACCCCGTGCTCAAGACCTGTAGGATCGATTTAGTCAAAATATAAAGTAACAGAAGTTGAGACCAGAGATCAAAGCAGCAGGTGCCAGGTGGCTGGTCCGGCTGCACCCAGAAATGCTGCTTCCTCGGTTCTACGGCAAAGCTCCAGTGCGTTGAGCCTGTGCGCCCACCCCAGCCTCCTTTCAGTGTATTGTGGCAAACAGTGGGGCTCCAGGATGCCTGTGGGATGTCTTTGTCACCTCTCCCCTCTTCCCCACCCCCTTTCTGTGATCTGTACCCTTGCACGGGTCTCCCATAGAGGATGTGGTGTCAATTTCAGATGACACACAGCCAGTGGGTTTTGATGGCTGCGCAGAGTTTTTCACAACTTTGAGTTGGCTACTGAAATTTAGAAATGGGAAGGTGCACCTAGGTGTGGATTTCTGGCCTCCCTTTGGAGAGCTGATGGGTCTGGAAAGCTGGCAAGGCTGCAGGAGGGGCCTGGAACCACCAGGGCTGCTTTCCAGCCGGACGTACTCCCCTGCCTGGCGCTTGGCCTGCTCCCTTGTAGGCCACTGGGGTTGGGACCTCTGGTGAGGGTGAAAACTACAGAGAGACAACTTTAAAATGCAAAAGGAAAAACCAAAGGCAAGTTCTTCCTTCCCAGGGGCTGTTAGTGAGGCCAGATGGGCACTTTTCCTCTTCTCTCTATGAAGAACACAGACTAGTTCAGGCATAGCTTTCTCACCTGTTCCCTCCCGGCCAGACCACTTTCGAGTTGATGGTATCACCCCAGAAAAGGTGTTTTCTGCTGTACCTGTGAACCTGTGCGGCTGCCTGCCTCACAGTTCTCCCTCCTTCCCCCCTCCCAGCCACTCGGATCTGCAGTGGCTCCCACTGGACTGTGCTGCTGGTGTGGCATGAGCAGACCCCTGTGGCCAAGCTTTCCCGGCCCACAAAGCGGCCCCCCCTCTACTCCTCACTCTGCTGGTCTCTGCCTCTGTTATGCCGCTCTCACCTGTATTCATGATGAATGATTGTATTTTTGGCTTTTTAAAACTAAACTGAGTTACTTGAGAGTTAGGACCAGCTCTTACCTGTGAATACCGTGTCTGGCTCATAGTACAAACCCCCCAAATATTTGCTCACATCCTGCTGCCCCCATTTATCCTTCCTCCTGTGATGGGGGCCCTCACAGTGTTCTTGGCAAATGCCATTGCTTCAGAAGTGTTTATTCAGTAAAGGAGTGGAGAGATGCAGGCAGGCAGGGATGAGTGGGCAAGGCCCCGTTCTCTGTCCCCACGTCTTCACCGACTTGTTCTCTCTTTCCTCTCTCCGTCACTTCTTGGGCAGACGTTATTGTGTGCTGTCTGAGATCCAGTCTCTGCTGGGCTTGGGATGACGAACATGAATGAGACATTCTCCTTGTCTTCAAGGGGTCGATTTATTCTCACCCTCAACAGCTCCCCGCTCCTGCATGGCAAGCCCCGGAGGTCACCAGAGCAGTGCCGTACCCTCCTGGGCATCTTGGCAGTGGGAGGGGCTCTGGACCAGGGCCCTGGAACTGAGGGGCCAAGGTAGTTGGACTCATCACACCCTCTAGAAGCAAAAGTGCATGGACTCTGGGTCCCTGAAAGACGTCTCAGGAACTCCCCAGTTCTCTACTTTGGAACATCTGCGGTGGCCGGGGCCACTCCGAGAAGTGTCACTTTGGACTTGTCCCTTGCGTTGGGTGATGGAGTCAGACGCCACCGGCAGTGGGTGCCCAGATTTCAGGGGCATCTTCTTAGTGGGCAGCTCTGTGGGCTGTGGGCAAGAGAGTTTCCCGTTCTCCCTCCTTCTCCGTATTAGGGACCCAGGGAAGTGCTGGCTGCTTCCAGCCTTGCTGGTGGCTCTGAGGAGCAGGTGATGGCTGTGGGACTGGTGAGAGGAAGGCACCTGTAATTTCCAGGGGTGGGTGATGCTGTGGTCAACCCCACAAGGTGGCACTTGTCTGCCCAGCCTCAGATGCTGTGTGAGGGGGGATGAGGTGGGTCTCCCCAACCCGGAGGCAGGGACAGGGAGGGACGGGATAATCTGTGTGTTTGTGTGGGCTCCTAATCTCTGGATCTCGGGCTTTATGGCTAAACACCTATCCTCATCGCCACCCTCTGATGGGCTTAGCAGGTGGGGCAAAGATGTTGGTGAAATGAAAACACCTGCATAGGGGGGGCAGTATCTTCCTGCTTCTTTCTGGGATTCATTTTATCTCTGAAATACGGGGCACTTAAACTCACGCTGGCTTTACATATAAGAGAGGTTATATAAATTAATGGGAGAGTTTACAGAGGGCTTTGATCTCTTTATTTGTTTATTTTTTCAATTAAAGACCAGTGTGATAGTACAGAGGGCTTTGATTTCAGAAGAAAAGAGCTATGTAAGGGTTTGGTTACCCATTTTACAGATAAGGAAAATTGAGTCCCAAAAAGAGAACATCTGGCCTCCAGCCATTTGACAAAGTTGGGAGTAGGGTTCTGAGCACTCCTTATTCAGGACATGTTTGTCTGCTACATTCTAGCAGTGCCTTCTGAAACGGGAGCCCCACGAGCAGAGGAGGCAGCAGCTTCCCAGACTCTGCCTCCATGTAGGGGGCACTCCTGGCCTGTTGGAAGACTGACATCATGGCAGCACCGTTTTCATGTGACTCTCCCCTGCGAAGCTGACCGGAGCTTGGGCTCTTTTCTCATGAACTGTGGCTGTGACGTTCTGCCTGTTGGTCTTGACAGCGTGTGATGCTGCCTCCGTCTGCGATGTGCATTGTCACATGACTGCAGATCTGGAGCCCGAATCCCAGCATGAAAAGACCCCTGTCTTATGCACCTGGATGTCACCTGTTCCGCCTGTCTTGTGCTGGGACAGGGTGTCACCTGTCCCACCGTGCCCATACAGAGCCAAGCCTTAGGAAGTGCCCCTTGAAGTCCTGTGCGGGGACTCACTCTGTAGAAACAGCATTGCCTGTGTTCTCTTTGTGCCTCTGCCATGACTGGGTGACAAAGCCCATTCTCCCCTGGGGTTTCTGCTTTTCCTTCATCAGATGGGGCTAGGTCCACCTGAGTCCCCTCAGAGTGTTGGGGAAAGGGAAAAGTAAGATAATAGGTGCCAAACTAGTCAGATCCAGGTAGCCTAGTTAAAATGAAAACTTCATTAAAAATTAAGAATTGGCGGGGCACGGTGGCTCACGCCTGTAATCCCAGCACTTTGGGAGGCTGGGGCAGGTGGATCATTTGAGGTCAGGAGTTCGAGACGAGCCTGGCTAACGTGGTAAAACTCCATCTCTGTTAAAAATACAAAAATTAGCCAGGTTGGTGGCAGGCACCTGTAATCCCAGCTACTCGGGAGGCTGAGACAAGGTAATTGCTTGAACCCAGGAGGTCGAGGTTGCAGTGAGCTGAGATCGCGCCACTGCACTACAGCCTGGGTGACAGAGCAAGACTCTGTCTTAAAAAAAAAAAATTAAGAATCCTGGAGAGTCTACAGTTCTAGGTCTGGAGGAAGACTTAGGACTCTGGCTTTAAACAAGGACTCAAGGTGACTCTGAGGGACATGTTGAGAATCCCTGGACCAGTTAAGGCATTGCCATTCTAAAGTAACATCACCTCTCTCAGCCGCCCGTGAGGTTGGGGGTGACATTGATGCCCACCGTGTGAGACGGTTGCCAGGGTCCTCATAGCAGCAAATGCTTAGTGGTGCTTACTATGTTCCACACGCTGCTCTGTTTTACAAATGGAGAAACTGAGGCACAAAGGGGTTAGATGACACAGCTAGTAAGTGGCGGAGCTGGGTTCATACCGAGGCAGTCCAGCTCCAGAGTTTCATCTCTTAACCTCTAGACCAGTGGCTCTCAAAGTGTGTTTCAGGGGGACCCCTGGAGGTTTCCAAAGACCCTTTCAGGCCGTCCATGAGGTTAGAGTGGTTTTCATAATAATCCTGAGACAACATTTTCTTTTTCACTCTCTTTTCTTGCATGAGTATACAGTGCAGTTTTCAAGTTTTCAGAGACTGCATGACCCGTGATCACGTCATCATTCTGGTGGCTAATGGAAGGTGTTGCTTGCATGTTCTTGTATTTTAAAAATTTCTCGGCTGGGTGTGGTGGCTCACACCTGTTATCCCAGCACCTCGGGAGGCTGAGGCGGGAGGATTACTTGAGTACAGGAGTTTGAGACCAGCCTGGATTAAATAGTGAGACCGCATCTCTACAAAAAATTTTAAAAAAATTAGCTGGGTATGATGACACATGCCTGTAGTCCCAGTGACTCAGGAGGCTGAGGTGGGAGGATTGCTTGAGTCCGTGAGGTTGAGGCTGAAGTGAGCTGAGGTTGTGCCATTGCACTCTAGCCAGAGCGAAAGAGTGAGACCCTGTTTCAAAAAAATTTTTCTTCCACTTTTAATTTCTAACATGGTAAATACTGATAGCTATAATCCACATAAACAAAACTCTTTGGAGTCCTCAGAAACATTCGAGTGAACAGAGGTCCCGAGACCAAGAAGTGTGCAATGTGTTGTTTGAGGCTGTGGTGCCTTAAATGTGATATTCGTAGAACATCTGGTGACACTCCCATGGTAAACAGCTGGCGAGGGAGTTGGTGCCTGTCCCAGGGAATCTCGGCTCTTCTCAGGGCTTCCCCATATGTGGAGACCTCCGTGTACGAGACTGAGTCCTGAACCTGCTGAGTGCTTTCGCAGACGGCGGCGCTGACTGCCGCTTGTGTGTGGTGAGCCAGCTGCCCGAGACGGAGCTTCCATCCTCCATCCGGCTGCATCTGCGGCGCCCAGCCCTGACTGCAGGAGGGAGCAGGTGCTCTGTGGCGGGTGTCCCCTAGGGTGGAGCCAGTCAGGGTGCAGCTGCTGTGATCGGGCGAGTTCTCGGCTGGGTCATGCTGGGGCCTTCACGAGAAGTCATTGCTGTGGTACTGGAATCTGTTGGCATCGAGCCAGCACCTTGCCTGTGCCATCCCACTGAACCTCGCACCCACCCTGTGAGGGCGGTGCTGGTATGAGACTCGTTTTACAGGTGAAGAGCTCAAGGCTCAGGGAGGTTCCGCCTGTGCCTGTGGCAGGGCCTGGACTCGAACCGTGTCTGGCTGGCTGAAGCCTGGGCCCCTGCTGTGTTTCGGTATCTTCACAGTGTTGCTCCTGCTGTGGCCAGCTCTTTGGGGTTTGGATTTGGGGTGTGTTGGCAGGGTTCCTCCCAGAGTTCTGCTCCAGCCCAGGCTGTCTGCAGGCTACTCTTCCCCTGCTCCAGCTTTTACTTCTTTTCTTTTTTTTTTTTTTTTTGAGATGGAGTCTCACTCGGTTGCCCAGGCTGGAGTGGACTGGCATGATCTCTGCCCACTGTAACCTCCGCCTTCCGGGTTCAAGTGATTCTGGTGCTTCAGCCTCCCGAGTAGCTGGGATTATAGGCATGTGCCACCACGCCCAGCTAATTGTGTATTTTTAGTAGAGATGGGGTTTCACCATGTTGGCCAGGCTGGTCTTGAACTCCTGACCTCATGTGATCTGCCTGTCTCGGCCTCCCAAAGTGCTGGGATTACAGGCATGAACCACCATGCCTGGCCCAGCTTTTCTTATTTTATTTTATTTTACAGTTTTTATAATCGGATGCTATATTGCCTAGGCTGTTCTTGAACTCCTGGCCACAAATGAGCCTTCTACCTTGGTCTCCCAAAGTGTTGGGATTACAGGTATGAGCCAGTGTGTCCAACCTGGCTCTGGGGCTTTAGACCAAGGGTTTTGGAGCAGTAAGGTGAGGTGTGGACAGAATGCATGTTTAAGTTTTGGCTCTGCCATTTGCTGGCTGTGACTCCTGCCTTTCAGATGTCCTGTCGGCATATGACGTGGTTGCTGCTACCTCTCCTTGTTAGGGGAGACAGCCCGGGGGAAACTGACGCTGCACATGCTCAGAAACTAGGGGTCTCCACTGTGATGCAGCTGGCCCTGGACCACCTGTGTCAGTCTCTCCAGGAGGGATTCCAGATTTCTCAGCCTTGCCCGGACCTACTGATGCAGCGCTGTGTGGGAGGGGCTGGCCACCTGTGTCATCAGTGAGCGTTCCTGGAATTCAGGCGCACACTGAAGTTTGGCAATCCCTGCTTAGAGGTTGGGGGCCACTTTTAACCCTCAGGAGATAAATACTGGTCACGCCCCTATATGCATAGCTCCTTATCAGTGGCCATATGATTTATTGTTTAAACCAGGGCACGCTTGAGCGTGGGGGGGGGTCCCCTGAGGAGTGCACTGGGACTTCGGGGCACCTGGGAACATGTGCTCATTGTTTCTCAGTTCTCCTTTTGTCTTTCTGATGGCCCTAGGACATGCTGTTTTCTTCCTACTGCAAAGGGGGAAACAGACCTGGAGAAGGGTGCGTCAGACCACACAGCTGTAACCTTGGTCCTTGATTCTAGAATGCCTTCTCAGCTGGGTCGCCAGCCTTGGCTCACCCTAGCTGAGTGCTGGTGCAGGTGCGCTGTAAAGGACCCTGGATTGCTGTGGTGTTGGAATCTTTTGAAAACTAAACCTTTGTAATGAGAAAAACCAACATTAAAGCTGTGGGGCCAGGCACCATGGCACACACTTGTAATCCCACCACTTTGGGAGGCCAAGGCAGGAGAATTGCTTGAACTCAGGAGTTCGAGACCAGCCTGGGCAAAATAGTGAGACCCTGTCTCTACAAAAAATTTAAAAGTTAGCAGGAGGTGGTGATGTATACCTATAGTGCCAGCTACTCGGGAGGCTGAGGTGGGAGCATCATTTGAGCCCAGGAGATCAAGGCTGCAGTGAGCCCTGTTTGCACCGTTGCTCTCCAGCCTGGGAAACAGAGCGAGTCTGTGTCTCAAAAAAAAAAAAAAAAAAAAAAGCTATGGAATTCACCTCTGGAAAAGATACAAGCCAGATGAAAGTGGAGGACCCTGTCAGCAGAAAGGAAGCAGGTGCCGGGTGTGTTTGTGCCTCCTCCCTTCGGTCCCTGGGGCTCCCCCCTGGGCCTGGCTGTGACCCATCCACCACACAGACAATCGATGGTCCTCTGGGCAGAGTGACAGGGAGAGGGCCGCTGACACCAGCTCTCTTATCAAAGCAGATGTCCTCTTTGGGTCGGTCAATTTCTTTTCCTCCTGATTGTCTGCGAGGCCAACTGGGTGATTTTTTTTTCCCCTGCATCTACGAGTATACACACATGACAGTTCATTTTGGTGACACATGGAGAGGGCTGCCGTTGTGGGGAATTCTTGAGGGAAACCTGAGGTTTCTGGAACACTAAATATAACAAGCACTGACATAGTTGAACCGGTGATGTCGAAGCCAGCAAAGCCCCCCTGTGTGGAGCTTGGCGTATTCCTGGTTCAGACAGAAATAGACACCTACCAGAGGCCACGATGGCATCAGAGCTTGCGGGCAGCCTTGGGCCAAACTTAGTATCCGTCCTGCTGCCTGGCCCTCTCCTCCTGCCTTTCCTCTCTGGTCCATGGGGAGCTCCATCTAGCACCCGACGGATTTTGGTTTTGCTTCTGGCTGTGAGTACTTTCACGTATCCTAGTGTTCATGACGGGGAGGAGGGAATGGTCCGTGGTGTCCCTAGGGAAGGTGGCGCAGCGAGCTGCAGGCATGTGCTCTCAGAGATCTCTGTCCCTCCTCGAGCCTCCCGGGGTGTGGTGTTATCGCAGGAAAACTCCAGTTTGTTTTTGACAAGTAACATGTGCAGGCTCGGGGGTCCCTTCCTCTTGGGCTGCCTGTTCCTCACTTTAGTGTCACTCTGTTCGCAGGCGAGGATGGAGACGCTGAAGGATAAGACTCTGCAGGAGCTGGAGGAGTTGCAGAATGACTCGGAGGCGATTGACCGGCTGGCCCTGGAGTCCCCTGAGGTAGAGGGAGGCCGGGATGGCGCCCAACAGATGAGGCTTGTTAAGAGGCGCTTTTTAGGGGTGCCGGCTTCTTGGGAGTTTCAACTAAATTCATCTCCCTTTTCTGTGAACTTCACCCTGCTTTGGACTCAGGAATCCCTAAGGCTTCAGACCAGTTCCTGGGAGTTCTTGGCAGTGCTGGGGAGGGCAGGGCCTCCTGGGGCCTTCCAGGGACCCAGATACCCCAGGAGCCCCCACACTGTCGTTCCAGCGCAGATCTGGAGGCCGCTCCTCAAAGCACTGGTATGGTTTTGTACCCACTCTCCCCAAGAGCCCTGTGTGATGCCGTCTCTCCAGGTGACTCTTAGGACTTCTAGGAGCCGTGCTTGGGCCGAGATCTAGCTCGTCTCCCATTTGATCCTGTTTCTCCTCATGACAGGCCCCTCCTGCTCTCGCTCTTCATCACAGAGTCCTTGTGGAAGCAAACAGAACCCTTCTGCCTGTGCAGAGATTTACACTGACTGAAGGACGTTCCCTGCCCCTAGCATCTCCTGTGACCCTGGGATGTCCCCTGTGAGATGGGAGAGGTCAGGCCACTCAGCCAGAAATACCCCCGGTCACCCCTTGAGTGGCTGCAGCTCATCTGCTGTTCTGGAAGTTCCTCCTTCCTGTCCCTAATGTGAGGGAGAGACACAAGCGCAAGGAATGCCAGCTGCTTTGATTGGCATTTGGAGCACATTGCAGGACACTTTACTTGCTTGGATGAGCAGGTATGGTGCATCTCTTCTGTGAACTTGCAGCATTTTGAAAAAAATAATGACGCTCCCCCATCCAGTGTCTCCGTGCTTCCATGCCGTAGGGGTGCCAGCGTGAGTCCCCTGCTCCTGTTCTGGCTTGCACTCTTGCCGCCCACAGCCTGCCCCTACTGCCCAAGTGAGGAATATCACTGGGGTTGTTGGTGACTGAACATGGGGTTGAAAAGACCTCCTGGTGGGCAGAGCGTGAGGAGAGGTAGACACTGTGGGCGCATCCTCCCACCCTAAGGCTTTTCAGTCCTAAGCAAGGACATGGAGTAGAGCCTGCTTGTCTAAGCCCCGGGGCCGACTCACATGGTCAGTGAGGCTGTGAGCTCTGGCAGGGCATGGCTCCTGGCTGGCCTGGTGCCGCGCACAGTGCGGCTCTGCCTGCCGTCCTCTGTCACATATTAAGCACCGAGAGCCTGGTGCCATGGGGAGCCATGGGAAGTCCAAGGCCTGCCGCTAGAGTGTGCAGAGCTGAGCGGGGCTGACAGAATCGTGGCAAAGCAGAGAATCACGGAGAATGTGAGCAGCGGCGACCTCTTGGGCAGAAGGCACTTGAATTTTGTGGTGTGCAGTCACACCTGTCCCATTCATCTGAACTCTGTGATGGACAAAACACCGGTGGATCGGGTGGAAATGAAGCAGGACAAGCCACTTGGGGCTTTTCTGTCGTGGGTTCTAAGACGGTGACTGAGTCACTGTGGGATTGTGAGGAGACAGGAGCTCTCTCTTAGTCTGGGACATGGACACGGCTTGGAGAGAAGAGAGCTGGCAGAGGCTGTCTCCATGTAGAAGGCTGTGCATGGAGTGGGGTGAGCGGGGGAGCTGCTTTGGGTTGGGGGGCCAGACAGAGAAAAGCAGCATTGCAACTTAGTAAGGAAAGTTAGTCAGAATGGTTTTATCTCCCACACTGCAACTTTTTAAACTTTTTATTTGTTTAGGCGGGTCTTACTTTGTTGCCAGGCTGGAGTGCAATGGTGCCATCATGGCTCACTGCAGCCCCGACCGCCTGATCTCAGATGGTCCTCCCGTTTCAACCTCCCGAGTAGCTGGGACTACAGATGCACACCGCCACACCTGGCTAATTTTTAAATTTCACATTGTAACTTTTAAGAACTATTAGATACTTCTTTCTGAGTTTTGCTGTAGATTCAAAGAAAATTGATAATTGTCTGTAAAGGTTAGTAGCTATCAAACTCCTGACCGCAGGTGATCCGCCCACCTCGGCCTCCCAAAGTGCTAGGATTACAGGCATGAGCCACCTTACCCCACCTGATCATCACACATTCTGTGCATGCAACAGAGACTCACGTCTACCCCATAAGTATCTGTATGAGTGTAAATATCTGTACGAGTATAGATTCTCTGCTTATTTCCACCAAAGTACTATACCAGGGCAGATTGAATTCAGAAGCAGCAAAACATGTGGAAACAGCTTTTATTTACCTATTTTTAGTCTTACCTCTTTCCAGTGACTGGGAGGACTTCACACTGAACCCCTAATATGCATCAATATGCAATTTTTTAAATTGATGCATATTTTGCATATTTATGGGGTAGATTCGAGTCTTTGTTGCAATGCATAGAATGTGTAATGATCAGGCCGGGTGTGGTGGCTCACGTGTGTAATCCCAGCACTTTGAGAGGCCAAGGTGGGAGGATCACCTGCCGTCAGGAGTTTGAGAGCAGCTTGGCCAACATGGTGAAACCCCGTCTCTACTAAAAATACACAAATTAGCTGGGCGTAGTGGCATGTGCCTGTAGTCCCAGCTACAAGGGAGGCTGAGGCAGGAGAATCGCTTGAACCCAGGAGGTGGTGGTTGCAGTGAGCCAAGATCATGCCATTGCACTCCAGCCTGCGCGACAGAGCAAAACTCCGTCTCAAAAAAAAAAAAAAAGAATATGTAATTATAAGGTCAGGGCATTTGGGGTCTCCATCACCTTGAGTATTTATCATTTCTGTGTGTCGGGAACATTTCACGCTTCTTGCTACTTTGATATACGCAATACATTATTGCCGGCCATAGTCATGCCACTCTGCTGTTGAACATTAGAGCTTATTTCTTCTCTCTAACTATGTTTCTACCCATTGACCCACTTCACGGAGAAAGATTTGGAAGGCTGTGGGAACAGGGAGCAGAATGATGCAGCAGAGATGTGTTGGTTTAGACGCAGGGAAAGGCAGTGGACGTATAGGAAGGCCCTGCAGGGAAAGGCAGTGGACGTATAGGAAGGCCCTGCAGGGAAAGGCAGTGGACGTATAGGAAGGCCCTGCAGGGGATGGGTGAGCTGGAGGGCCATAGGCCTTTCACTCTGCATCAGCCGTGTAAGTAAAGTCTCCATGGATAATAAAAGTTAGATTGAGAGTCACTTACGGTGGTTTGTGCCTGCAATCCCAGCTATTGGGAGGATGAGATGGGAGGATTGCTTGAGGCCAGCCTGGGCAACATAGGGAAACCCCATCTCTACAGAAAATAAAAGAACTTAGCCAGGCATGGTGGTATGTACCTGTAGTCTCAGCTACTGGAAAGGCTGAGGCAGGAGGATTGCTTGAGCTCAGGATTTCGAGGCTGCAGTGACCTGTGATCGTGCCGCTGCACTCCAGACTGGACAACAGAATTGAGACCATGTCTCTAGAAGGCAGCTGCATGGGCTGT
Organism: Ateles fusciceps; assembly: GCA_036589455.1. Classification (NCBI taxonomy): domain Eukaryota; kingdom Metazoa; phylum Chordata; class Mammalia; order Primates; family Atelidae; genus Ateles; species Ateles fusciceps. The sequence goes on along the minus strand of JAZHEH010000681.1, from coordinate 22,222,403 downwards.
AGGCTGGATAGACCCCTGGGACCTACAATCCCTGAACCCTGGCAGCCTCGTCTGGAGGGCTCAGGGAGGGCAGGGAGCTGTGGCGGCCCTCTTTCCAATCTGGAGCACAAAGAAGAGGCTGTGGGCCTGCCCCAGAGTGCAGGGCCCGGGCCCCTGTAGCTGGGACAGCAGGAGGGGCAGGCTTTCCCTGAAGCTTCCTCTTCCAGAATGCCCACGGGCATCCTGTGTCTCGTGGGGCATGGGCCAGTCTGGCTTGGTCCGTCACATGCGACCATGGCGGAGAAGCTGCACCGTGCAGGGCCCGTCTCAGAGTCAGTCTTGCTGAGCTGTTCCCTGCACCCTGTGGTGGCTGCTGAGGCCTCTCTTCTGGTGCCCCTGGTGCTCAGTGTACTGTCACCGCTGTCTCAGCGTATGGGTCTGACTGCTCGGCCCTCCCCCTTGGCAGATGCCTGGGGCATCAGGTCACGGACAGCTGGGAAGGGTGCCTTGGCTTCTGCCTCACTGGCTGGTAGTGACGAAGAGCCTGGCAGAGGGGAAAAGTGCCGCTTGGCCTGGGGAAGTGTCTTCAGCAGGGAATGTCCAGGGTGGCCCCTCTGGCTCATCTGTACAGCTTCTCTGCAGGACGCACGTGCCGCATAGGAGGCAGGTCCAGGTCCCTCCTGAGTCAGCAGCGTGGTCTGGTCTGGGGCCCGGGCTCTCTCACCCCTCAGAGTAACTTTATTTTGGGCCTCATTGCATGTCTTGCCTGTGCGTCTGGCCAGGGCCACCAGAGTCCACCATGGCAGGTCTCTGGACTCTGAAGCTTGGGGATAAGAAGTTAGGAGTTTTTGTTCCTTTCGTCCTAGAAAGCCTCTGACTTTCTCATGTAAATTGGTCCCCGCCTCCTTGGGGCTCTGCACACTCCATCTTGGGTGTCAGTCATGTCGCCTTTTCACCCTCAGCGCCAGGTTCCCATGCGTCTCCACCTCGTGGGCGGTGGGTTAAGGATTAAGCGAGGCGCAGAGCACTTTGCTCAGGGTTTGAACTCGGCTTTATCTGACTGTTTGAGAGCTGAGTATCGCCCCAGGATGAGCCTCTCTGCCCCAAGGTGAGTTAGCCATATGCCTCTGAAGCCCCTGACCTGAAGCCCTGACCTGGGCTGCTGGAAGGTTGATGGTGATGGACGTTTTCCTTATGGTCTGTTGTCCTGCCCTTTTAGGTCCAGGACCTGCAGCTGGAACGAGAGATGGCACTGGCCACCAACCGGAGCCTGGCCGAGCAGAACTTGGAGTTCCAGGGTCCCCTGGAGATCAGCCGTTCAAACCTCTCGGATAAATACCAGGAGCTCCGGAAGCTCGTGGAGCGGTGCCAGGAGCAGAAGGCCAAGTTGGGTAGGGTGGCCCCTCTGTGAACTCAGGGTCCCCATTCAGGATTGGATGGGGCCGAGCAGCCGAAGAGCATGAAGGATAGGTTCTCTGTCCCCTCCCGCCATGTTCCCAGCCCTGTGCTAAGCGCTTTATGTACTTTTTTTCACAACAGCCTTAGAAGGGTGGGTACTGTTACTCCATTTTATAGGTAAGGAAAATGAGGCTCAGAGATTCAAGAACTTGGCTGAGGTCAGCCAGCTTAGAAATAGGTGGAGTTGCGATTTGAATCCAGACAGCCTGTCTCCTTTGCCGCTGCTGTTACCCTGGCAGCTTAGTCTCTGCGCTTTGCTGAGCTGCTCTGGGCTCTGTGTCCCAGAACCTGTGTCTGTGTCCCAGTGTGAAGGTGGGAGGGTGGTCCTTGTCTTGATGGTGAGACAGCTTGACACTCAGGTTAGGTAACTCCGCTGGCTGGCAGGCAGAGCTGGGTCAGTTGGACTCTGAAGCCCGAGTCCTTTCTTTTCCCAGGACGGTGTAGAGGAGGCTGCTTGGCCAAGGTCTAGGCTGGGTCCAGTTGGGCCCTTCTCTGCTCAGGAAGGTGGTCTAAGGAACTGGACCAAAAGCACCCATCAGGACCACTCGAAAGGACCCTTTGGTGGACCCCGGGGTGGTGGCTGGGCCTGGACGGACACAGAATGCCTTTAACACTGAATTAGGAAGCACTTTTCAAATGTCAGCCATTCTGCCCTCCCTTCCAGAGAAATTTTCTTCAGCACTGCAGCCAGGGACCTTGTTAGACCTTCTGCAGGTGGAAGGCATGAAGATTGAAGAAGAGTCTGAGGTGAGAGGCGAGGCGACACCCCTTTCCCTGGACAGGGCATCGGTCCCTGCGGCAGGGACCCTTGGAAGAGGAGCAGATGTCTGTCTGCAAAGCATGGGACAAGGGAGCTTTCGTAGATGGCAGAGGGGGAAGGACATCTTTAGTCCTAGGGAGGCCTTTTGGGATACAAATAACAGGAACCCAGTCCCACCAGCTGAGGCAGAAACGGGTGACAGTGGACAAGGGGTGGCTGGCAGCCCTGGATGGGAGGGCAGCACAGCAGGGGTTCCCCAGGGACCGAGGCCAGTCCCCCACTCCATTCTCCCTGCTTCCTGCTCCCCCTCCAGGCACCTCTTCAGCCTCTGTGGGCAGCTGGCACTGCCCACTCCTCCGTGTCTGGGAGGAAGAAGCTTCCAGGCCCTCCCAGCCCCTGGGCTAGTGCTCATCCAGGTGTTCAGCACATACATGCAGTGGCCACTGTGGGCCTAGCATGATGCCAGGGTGCCAGGACAGAGGTGCCCACAGCAGGGACAGTTCTCGCCCTCAAGGGAGTGACATTCTAGTGAGGGAGACAGTGCATGTACCATATGCCAGCTGTGAGAAGGGGCACATGGCCAGTGAAGGGTAGTGGGTACCTGAGGAGGTACAAGGTGGGAGGGCTGCAGCCGAACTTGGATCCCGGGGGGAAAGCAACAGGCCTTGATCCCAGCTGGCCCCTGTTGTCACTGGACTTTATGTCTTCCAGGCCATGGCTGAGAAGTTCCTGGAGGGCGAGGTGCCCCTGGAAACGTTCCTGGAGAATTTTTCCTCCATGAGGATGCTGTCCCACCTGCGCCGGGTTCGCGTGGAAAAGCTCCAGGAAGTGGTGAGGAAGCCCAGGGCTTCCCAGGAGCTGGCCGGCGATGCCCCTCCACCCCGCCCGCCGCCACCACCGCCGCGCCCAGTACCCAGGCAACGCCACCTGTGGTTGAAGAGCAGCCGAAGCCGCCGCCGTCGGCCATGCCTCCCTACCCTCTGCCCTACAGCCCGTCCCCTAGCCTGCCTGTGGGCCCCACTGCCCATGGATCCCTGCCACCTGCCCCTTTCCCGGTGGTGTCCCAGCCCTCCTTCTACAGTGGGCCTCTGGGCCCCACTTACCCGGCAGCCCAGCCTGGACCCAGGGCTGCTGCGGGTTACTCCTGGTCCCCCGCAGAGGAGCACACCACCCCGGCCAGGCTATCCCGGGACCCCGACTGGTGCCTCTGGGCCGGGGTACCCCGTGGTGGGAGGCCGGATTTCCAGTCCTGGTTATCCTAAACAGTCCCTGTACCCCGAAGCAGGAGGAAAACCTCCCTACCCAATACAGCCCCAGCTCCCTGGCTTCCCAGGCCAGCCCCAGCCCTCTGTGCCCCCTCAGCCCCCTTATCCCCCTGGGCCTGCCCCTCCCTATGGGTTTCCGCAGCCCCAGGGGCCTGCGTGGCCTGGGTATTAGATGCACTGCTGGCCCTTGGCCCTTCCCTAGTCCCACCCATGCTCAACCTTTGGCCCAGCCGTCACCGAGATTCGAGGGTCCACTGGACATGGCGTTGGTGCTCCCTGTGAACTTGCGTCCGTACACAGAGGCCTTGGAGGGACCAGGCCCTGGGCTGTGTGACTGGTCACAGCACTTGCTGGCTTTTTGGCCGGGGGTCCTCCTGGAAGCCCCCTCCTTTCAGTGCCTGGCTGCGGGTGCTAGCCAGGCGGGAGTCCAGCACCTCTCGAGGTGTCTGTCTGAGTGAGTGCGTGCGCGCATTTATGAGCATCTGCTTGTGGCTGCACTCAGGGCCATCTGAACTCAGTGCAGAGGTATCTCAAGGAGGAGGCCCTGGGTCTCCAGTCCCCTCCGTCTCCCCTGGGGTTTGGCGTATTGGACGTGGAGCCCCATGCCGAGGGGTGCAGCTGTTGTCGTCTGTCCAGTCCATTGAAGGCTGGCCTTCCCACGCTCTGCAGCAGGGTTTGGATTGGAGGGAGAGAACAGAGCTGGGAAAGACAACAGGTTTGAGTCCTATAAGCCATAATTTAACTCTAGTAGCTGATGTCAGACAAGCTTGTCCTGTGTCCTGTTTGAGTGGCAGCAGCGCCAGTGCAGCATGAGGGCTGGGGGTTGTGACGGTTGCCCCCAGACCTGGCTTGCCCTGGTTGGAGAAGCCAGGGGCGCTGCCTTGGGCCCTCTGGCCGGAGGGAAGTGGGCAGCTCTAGGCCTGGAGATTGTGGTCACACTGGGGCTCGTTTAGCGAGTGGAGGGCCAGGTCACCTCCCCAGCCACCCTTCTCTCCTCTGGGGCCCTCCACTTCAGGGTGACTTTGCCCGAGGCCCACGCATCCATCCGCTCCTTTAGTGCCTTGATTCTCATTCACAAGCAGCCCCTCCCTTCACCTCCCCCCTCCCCTCGCTCCTTTGATGGAATCCTCCCACCCCCAGTGTCCATCCTAAGACAGACATCAAAAGAGGCCCTAACCTAACTTCCCAAGTGGTGCTTTTAAGAAACACCATCACTACATTAGGGGCAGTAGCTTCGCACCTCCCCTGTCTTCAGAATGTAAAGGGCGGGGACTATGACTCTGTTTAATACGCAGCCCCCTGCCCTGTGGGGTTTTGGGCAGGTTCAGTAATAAGAATGAAGACGATAGACAAACGGGGTGTGCTGAGTGTTAACTTGGTTGTTGCAGAGGTAAACCAGGTCTCAGGGAAGAGCCTGGAGCTGCTATTGCTTAGGAAGTTGTATGTGCCTTGAAATGTCCACTACCTGAGAACCCAGCATCTGGTGGGCCCGGGGCTGCTGGGGCCAAGGAGGGCTCTTGACCTTCTGGTGCCTGCCCCTCCCCCGGCCTGCCGCGTGCCATCTGCGTGATGCTACGTCTAGCGCTGCCGGTTCCTTACCAAATGTGCTTGCTTCTCCTAAGTTATTTATGAAGAGAAATTACTAATGGACTCTACTGGTTTGAGTGCTTCTGAGCTGGACGACGGATCGCCTGTATGTTTGTGTAATTAATTGCCATAATAAACTTCGATGAGTCACATGTGTGGTGCTGGTGGGTTTGAGAGTGAACATGTGGGAGCCTTGATTTCTTCTGCAGCCTTCAGATCATGCTCTCTTCGTGGGGGGAGGCCTCTGTGATTCATGTCCCAAAGCCCCGTCCATCTGGATGTCAGCCCTCCCCTGCCCCCTCGCCCCAGGGCTGGCCCTTAGAGTGTTTACCTTCCCTCTCCCGCTCTTCCGCCTTCCTTAGCTGTTTCCTGTTGGAGCCCGTGTTTGCCTTGTCCTGGGCTGAGAACAGTGGTGTGCGAGGCCACAGGATGCCACGAGGGGGGCGTCTGGTCATCAGCGCACTTGGGAGGTGCCGTGTTCCTCCCACCGCTGGGCTAGCAGGACGTCCACCTGTCGGCCTGTCTGTGACCCATCTAATTCTCACGGGCTTGCAGGATGTGCTCAGAGGCAGTGGGTCGCTAAACTTGCTGCAGCACCAACGGTCTTCTATGCCGTGGCCCAGCCTGCCTCCCCTCCCCAGCGCCACCCCGAGCTCTGCTGCTGAGCCGCCCATCCCGAGGCCAGCATCTTCAGCTCAGCAGGAAGGGCGCTTTGAGGGGGTCTGGAGACCTTGCTTCTAACGGTCCCTCGAGTCAGCCCTCGAGGCCTTTGCTTCCCTACAAGGTGACGGGAGGATGCCTAGAGATGCCGAGAATCATTAGCGTTAAATATTCAGCAGGGCCTCCGGCTGTGCTTCACTTTCAGTTGCATTATCTTCTGGAGTCCTCACAACAGCCCTTTCATCCCCAGTTTCAATGGGAGGAAACCACAGGGCGGTGGTTCAGTGACTGGGCTGCACAGCCTTGGAGGAGGTGGGACTTGGACCAGTCTGTTGGATTTCAGAGGCCGCAGGGACTCCTCCTTTGTGGTGCCAGAAGTGCCTCCCAAGGACACAGCTGAGAGTCGCTGGGCTCCGGTCAGGTGTTTACTGCCCTTTAGCCCCAGCTGAACTCTGGCCTTGCCTTGCGTGTCCAAGGCTGAGGACACAGGACATCAGGGACAGCTGGAAGCAACTTGGCTTTGTAGGAAGAAGCTGCAAATCATCCTCTAGGCACATAGTCAAGTCACTCGCCTTGGGTTGGTGCCAGAGTGGCGGCAGGGGGCACAGAGGGGCTGACTTTCTAAGAAAGGACTGTCGAGCTGCCTCAGCTGGTCAGCCCGCGTGTCCGCCCTGCGCTCTTTGCTCCCCCTCTCCTTAGCCACCTGACCTCAGAGGGCAGCACACACAGGCACTCCCCACGCCTCCCTCCCTGCATCCCCGGGAGCTCATTGGCTGCCTTTCGCCAGACCACAGTGGACCTCCTGCAGGGGGCAGACCCTAGGCGACGAGCATAGAGTCTCAAAGAGTCCTAACTTAGGACACTTTGCGGTGCTGGCTATGGTGAGGCCGTGTGAGTTTCATGTCCCTACAGCTCCGTTCCACGCCGTACTCCCACATCTCTGCATGCATGACAACTTTTTTTTTTTTGAAAACAGAGTCTTACTCATCTGTTGCCCAGGCGGGAGTGCAGTGACGCCACCTCAGCCCACTGCAACCTCCGCCTCCCAGGTTCAAGTGTTCTCCTGCCTCAGCCTCTTGAGTAGCTGGGATTATAGGTGTGTGCCACCATGCCTGGCTAATTCTTTGTATATTTAGTAGAGACGGATTTCGCCATGTTGGCCAGGCTAGTGTTGAACTCCTGACCTCAAGTGATCTGCCCCCTCAGCCTCCCAAAGTACTGGGATTACAGGTATGAGCCACTGTGCCCAACCTTTTTTTTTTTTTTTTTTTTTTTTTTTTTTTAAGAGAGGAGCTCTCGCTGTTGCCCGGGCTGGAGTGCAATGGTGGGATCATGGCTCACTGCAGCCTCAAACTCCTGGCCTCAAGTGATCCTTCTGTACCAGCCTCGTGAATAACGGATTGCAGCCATGTGGCACCATGCTCAGCTAATTAAAAACTTTTCTTATGGTAGTGATGGGGTCTGACTTTGTTGCCCAGGCTGGTCTGGAACTCCTGGCTTCAAGCAATCCTTCCACCTTGGCCTCCCAGAGTGCTGGGATTGTAGGTGTAAGCCACTATGCTCAGCTACATGACAACTCGAAAGCCAGACTTGTTGCTTGGTCCTCGGTTTCCTTGACCTAATGTGCTAGAATCGGGGTTGCACACTCAAACACTCATCGGCCAGGTCACATGATTTACCTGGGAATGTAATTTAGGGAATGGGCAGGGTTGGAGGGACACACAGGTGAGTGGAAGCAGTGGCCTGGCTCTAGCAGGTTGTTGGGCTGCAGGAATGGGGGAGGTCATCGAGGTCACGGCAGCGCGTCCTCTGCAGCCGAGGGAGACGGACGCCAGCCCCCTGAGCACTGGTTGGGGGAGCAGCGGGTTCTTCACCAGCCAAGGCAGCAACTCTTCAGCGGCACCTTGAAGACTAAAATGGTTCTATTCCATTGCATCACCAAACAGCTTTTTGAAATGCATCACCCAAGCCTGCCACCCCTTGAAAAACAGTTTTCTAAAGACTCATTTCTCCTCAACTAAACACTCTATTTTTGGTTTGGGTTTTAAGTAGGCCATGGTTGCTTTGAGGCCACTGTATGGTGGCCAAACTATAGATTCAAGAGTTTTTTTTTTTTTTTTTTTGAGAGGGAGTCTTACTCTGCCGCCCAGGCTAGAGGGCAGTGGTGCAATCTTGGCTCACTGCAACCTCTGTTGCCCGGGTTCAAGTGATTCTCCTGCCTCAGTCTCCTGAGTAGCTGGGATTACAGGTGCCTGCCACTGCATCCGGCTAATTTTTGTATTTGTAGTAGAGACGGGGTTTCACCGTGTTGGTCAGGCTGGTCTTGAACTCCTGACCTCGTGATCTACCCACCTCAGCCTCCCAAAGTGCTGGGATTACAGGTGTGAGCCACTGCGCCCGGCCTAGATTAAAGAGCTTTTATAAAAAAAGGCACTGATGGGAGACATTGGCTGCCTGGATCCTTTGCCCCTCCTTAAGAGCAGCCTCTCAGTTCCCTTTTGAGGAGTCCCCCTCACCTCCACCAGATATGGGCAGATAAATGGGGTCCCTGTTTCTGGATTCCCAGCACGGTCAAGGGAAGATCTGTGACCTGGGCTTGGCCACGGGGGCTCTCAGAAGGCAAGGCCTGGTTGGAGGGTGTTGGTGGGCAGAGGGATGAGCAGATTATGGGAGCACCCCACCCCACATCTGAGTAACTCCCTTTTGCTCTTCCAGACTTAGCTTCTGTGGCTTGGACCATTGATGCCTGTGCTCCCAGGAGATACAGCATCAAATGGCATGGAGAAAGGCCCTGGCCCCAAGATGTGTTTTCACGTTGCTTCACCTTCTTAGGGAGCTGCCGCAGGGAGCTCCGCCGGGCCTCCCCCTTTATCAGACCTGAGGTTCCTGGGTAGACTTCCTCCTCTCACATGTAGTTAAGGAAGCTGAGGCCCCACAGGATTAGGTGTACGGCCAAGATCTCTGAGTGCTAGAGGAATCTATTTTAGTCAAGGGAGTTATTTAAACCAAAGGAGCGTGACCAGCCCCAGCTCTGACTCTTGAGTTAGATGATGAATGGTGATATGCTGAAACCACCTCAGCCTGGGACTTTTTGCTGCCCGTGTGAAGCCAAAAAGCAAGTTGGTTAGGGTTTACCAGGAGCCCCTTTGTGTGGGGCCCGGGGTGGCACTGGTGCCCGGTGGGCTTGACAGCCAGTGGTCACTGCTCTCTGGAGAGGAAGGTGTCTTTAGATGAGGGGGTTGGGGAGGGGAGTCACAAGATGGAGGGAATGGGGTGAGGCTGTGGGTCAGGCCTCACAAACGTGGAGCCTTGGTGCCCACCCAGCCCCCTGGCTGGCAGTTGCCGTGAACGCGCTGAGCTGTCTTTGTGCCCAGGTGAGCAGCCTCTGACCGCCACGGCTGCAGAGGGATGCACAGGGGTGGCTGCTGCATAGAAGAGGCAGGAGTGCTCTGGTGGTCAGGAAGGAGGAAAAGCGCTATTTACAAAGAACATGCTCAAAAGGCACTGCCCCCCGCCGCGAGCTCCGTGTCACTCCTTAGCAGGGACAGAGTCTGAGGACAAAGCCGATTCCGCTCAGGCGCCGCTCCCCAGCGGGCAGGGAAAGGTGGACGGCTGCTTGTTTGGGGGCTCTGCCCACCACAGCCTCCACGCGTGGAGGGGCGGTGAGCTGCGGTGCAGTGGCGCGCGAGCTGGCCTGCCACTTGGGGCAGGAGCGCCTGGCCGGGAGGCGCCTGGCCTCTGTCCACGTTCTGGCCGGGGTAGAAATAGGGAGACATTGTTTCAACTGAAGAATGCACAGTTTTCTCAGGACAAATAGGGCTGGCTCTTGGTTTTTTGCTCCTGGATCCCAGTTCTGTGGGGTGAGAAGGAAACGTGTTAGAGGAAGACACCTTGAGGCGAAGCAGGGAGGTGGCAGGCCCCATGCTTCGGGTTCCATCCCGGGACGGCCGCTATCCTGCACCAGAGGCTCCTTCTCCCTGTTGGCAGGTTGGCAGCTCTAGAGGGGTGTGGCTCCATCACGGAGCTCTTAGGGATGCTGCCTGTGTGGCCTTCCCAATGGAGTTTAAGAGTTGGTTGTTAAGCTTTAATTGCCGGACCAGCTCCTCTAACCTAAACAGCTGGCGTTTGTCTTTCCCTTTACAAGAATCAAGATGCTGGGGGTCCCCTGTTCATGTAGGGCAGGGTGGGCCTGGGGGGGAGGCGTGGAGTGGCTGCTGCTCACCCCAGGGCTGTGGGGGGGCCCCAGGGTGCGGGGTGAGGCTGGGGACGGGCTCACCTTTACAGCCTCTGAGCCCCGTGCAGATCGTAGTCGCTGTCGGACGAGTTGTCGGGTTGCGTGGAGGAGCGCTGCAGGGCCCCTTCCAGAGCTGGGGGAAGAAAGGACGCTGTTTGCAGAGGGTTTGAGACTCCACAGAGCCCCTTGCATCCTAGAGCCACTGCCCACAGTGGGTGGGGAAGATTACAGGGGCTTTAGGAGCCCGAGACAGCCTCGTATCTGTTTTGATCAAATGAGCCAAACGTTCACTAATGATGCTGAACTCCAGGCTCCCTGGGGCTTAATTGACAGCGCCAGTAAGGGAGCCTTCAGTATCCGGGCTCCTGCAGCCCACTTAATGGCTCCCTTCTGGCCCGAAGGAATCCAAGGGGCCTCATCTACCATCCAGGCCCCTCAAGGCTCTGCAGCGAAACAGGCCCATTAGGTCACAGCAAGGCTGGGGTTAATGGCTTTCTGAGTGCATTCTTCTCTCCAGATGAGTAGTTCGCGGTCTCAAATGGGACAGCTGGAGCCTGTAAAGGCTGCATCCGTTCTGAACCCCTGCTGTGTCCTGCCTCGTTTGATCCCCTGCTCCCTGGGGTCTCCCTTCTCTCTTTGGGCCATCACCCGACCTGCCTTGGCAGCCTGCATGCCTGGGAGCCCCCCGCTGGTGCTTACCTGGATAAGCTGACACGCAGGAGTTCCTGGGAGGTTGGCTGTATTCGTTATCCACGTGGGAGGCTGTGCGGTTCTCAGCATGGGACCGGACGGTTGCCGTGTGGTTGCGATGGAAAGACACTGGGCAGATGCGGAGACAGCGTTGTTAGACTTGTGGGTCTGTCCTCCGCCTCCTCCCCCAGGAGATGCCCAGAACTTTAATCTCCTATTCCCATGATGTTAGCAGAGAAGGGGCAAAGGCACCCACAGCCCCTCCAATGCATCCCCCTTGCCTCTCTTCCCGGGAGGTTCATGCTAGCAGGATCAGCAGCAGATTTTAGAGCAGATTTGGGTAACCCAGCAATCTGACTGGCAGGGTGGGGCCTTCCATGAGTCGGTCAGTCGGTCGTCAAGCGTTTACCAAGCAGGAGATGGGAGCACAGGTGACAGGACCGCTATGCTCCTGCCCTCCAGGAGCTGAGGGCCTGTATGTTATTAAGAAAGGCTGGACAGTCCTGTAATCCCACCACTTTGGGAGGCCAAGGTGGGCAGATCACAAGGTCAGGAGTTCAAGAACAGCCTGGCAACATGGTGAAACCCCATCTCTACTAAAAATACAAAAATTAGGCAGGCGTGGTGGCAAGTGCCTGTAATCCCAGCTACTTGGGAAGCTGAGGCAGGAGAATTGCTTGAACCCAGGAGGCAGAGGTCGCAGTGAGCCAAGATTGAGCCATTGCACTCCAGCCTGGGCAATAGAGCAAAACTGTCTCAGGGGAAAGAAAAAAAAAAAAGAAAGACTGGACAACACAGAGCCTTCTTGAAGGATTTGGCCCTGGACTTGGGAAGTGGGGGAGAAGGTGGAATGGGAGGCGGGAGGAGCGCCATGTCTCCATCCATTAGGGTGTCTCTGGCTGTGGCTGGAAGGACAGAGTAAGAAGACCAGGGATGGGGTTGGGCTGGCTGCACCCAAGTGTCCTGATACTGGCCCTGTCAGTAGCTCGGACAGCCCTTCTTAATATATCCTTGCTTTGGAGATGGGCAATACAAAAATACCCATTAAGGTTCTGATAAGTCCTGGAATAAAAAGCTGTGCTTAGCTGTCCCTAACTCATGGTTTTCCAGGTCTGTTGATCAGGGAGGCCTCTTTTGTGAGTCTTGCCTGTTAGCATCCATTGGCCACTGTATTGGGAATGCTGCTGGAGGAAGCGAAGACTGCTGGGGACCCAGAGATGAGGCGAGGGACAGAAAGGCTACCATGAGATGTTTCTACATTCTGAGGCTTTAGCGGTAGAAACCGCTCAGCCATCTGCCCATCAAGAAGCCTCTGCTCTCCCTCGTGTGGGGACGTCTATTGGCCACAGTCACACCTCAGACCAGCACTGTGGAGATCAGAGGCCTCAAGCAGCCACAGGCTCCGTCTGTGTTCAGCAGAGAGAGCCTCAACTCTGCCTGCATGGCCTCTGTCCAGGGGCTGAGGGGGCCCTGCCTCCGGGACACTTACTGTTCTGGTTCATTGCCGTTGGGCCAATCCACTGGCGTTGCTTCTTCTGGCGGACTGGGCAAGAGAAAGGAAAGGCACATCAGGGTGGTGAGGGCAGGTGGGGGGTGGGGGTAGGTAGGAGTGGGGGTGGGGCAGGGCCTGGGAGGGAGGTGGTGGCAGCAGGTGCAACTGAGGGCAGGGCTGCTGGGCTCTGCGTCCTGGAGTCTCTCGGGGGCCTCGGTTTCCTAGCTTGCTCTGGAGCCATCCCGTGCCAAAGGAGCAGGCTAAGGATGGTGTAGAGGTGCCTGGCTCCCCAGGAGAAAAGACCACAGGTGTTTAGAACTAGCCCTGGGCAGGCACTAGGACCCAACACTGCCCTGCTGGGCCCTCTGTTCTCAGTCTCTCCCCCTCGCACTTTCTTGTCTGAATAATTTCCTCTTGAGTTCTGCAAGGCAAGGAACAACTCCCCCTGTATTCACAAGGTGTGTGATCGCTTATTTGATAGATGAGGAAACTGAGGCTCAGAGAGAGGAAGTGTCCCAATCAGCATCCCGGGCAGTGGTAAGTAGAGGAGCTGGACTTGGAACGTGTCTCCTGCCACCAGAGGCCGTGCTGAACACCCTCTGGGCCTGCCACAGCCTCGGGAACAGCCACACCCTCTCTCTGACCTGGAGTGGGTCTCAGCTGGTCTCCAGAGATACTCAAATCAGCAATTGCAATTTTGTTTACTTTCTGTTTCTGTTACTTGGGGCAGAAAAAGGCTAATGGGCAGGAGAGGGGAAGGCTGGATGGTGAAGCAGAGGTGCCCTGTGCCCAGCTCTCTGGAGGCAGGACCCCTCCTCCCGAGGACTCTAGTACAGCCCCTCCAGTCTCTGCATGAAGGGACAGAGGCACTCAGGGCCACGACACCTACATTTCTTCACCAGCTTCTTGTAGGCAAGAGGGCCACACATGACCAGCAGCATCGCCAGGAGCACCAGGGCCAGGATGATGCTTGTCACGGTGCCCCGCGGCCAGGCCTGCGGGGTTTGGATCCTGGCCTGGAGAAGGAGGAAGAGTTAGGTCATTGTCAGCCCTGGGGGGAGAAAAACTGTGGGAGGGAAGCTGCTGGCTGCCTGGCTTCTGCCAGGCACCCTTGCCCGTCCCAGAAATTCACCAGCATGCACAGAAGGCAGTGATCTATTTAGCTGTTCCTCCATCCATCTCTAGAATTCGCAGCTACCCACTCACCCACCCACCATTTATCATCTAACAATCGATCATCGAGCTATCATTTGCTACACTGGTTATAAGCTATTTAATTTTCTACCATTTGCCAGTGATTAGTGATCACCTTGCCATTATACACCATCATAAACCAATATATGATTGTATACCAATAGCCAGCCAGGCCTCTATTCTTCATCCATCCATCTGTCCATCCACCTTCCATTCACCCATTCATCCATTCATCCATCCATCTACCCATCCATCCATCCATCCATCCATCCATCCATCCACTTACCCATCTATCCATCCATCCATTCCATCCATCCACTTACCCAGCCATCTATCCATCCATCCACCCACTCACCCACCTACCCATTCATCCAATCTAATCCATCCATCCATCTATCCATCCACTTACCCATCTATCCATCCATCCATCCATCCATCCACTTACCCATCTATCCATCCATCCATCCACCCACCCACTCACCCACCTACCCATTCATCCAATCTAATCCATCCATCCATCCATCCATCATCCATCTACTCACCCATCTACCCATCCATCCATCCATCCATCCATCCATTTCTCTGTTTTACTTGCCATTTAGTTGCCATTCATGTAACAAATATGTGCTATCCATTTGATTTTCTGGCTTCCACCTTGCAAAAGTAGAAGGTAGAAGGAAAAATTCTATGACTCATCAGTTGCCTGACAGTGATCTGCCTGTTGCTTGCCCTGTCTCCTACTATTGTTCATGCTCATTGCAGTCTGAGGTCTCTTGCTCCCTGGCCTTCCAATTTCCCTCTCTCCGTCCTTTTCTGGGTCTCTGGGACTCTCTGCCTAGCTCCCCAGGGCTGCCCTTTAGAGACATACACTCTGACCGGGTCCTAGAGGTAAAGTTAACTGTGTGCTGCTTCCTGGGGCCCCATGCTGCTGGCAGAGTTTACTGCCTCCACCCACTGTGGGCTGTGGCTAACTCACACGTGATGAACACCTTCTTGCAGCGGGAATTTTTCTCCTGAAGCTCGTGGCACTGGGACAGCTTCTGCTGGAGACAGGAGAGCCCCTGCGATGTTGGCTCTCCAGTGTCCAGCACACGATGGGAGTTGAGGCCGCCACACCGCTGCTCCTGGCACACCTCCTCCCACCGCAGCGGGCTCCTGGCTGAAGAGCTGTCACACAGGGCTGCCCACTGTGCCCCCTGGCGCACCTCCACGGTGCCTTCACACATGCTGCCGCCCCCCACCAGGCGGCTCTGCACCTTGGGCTGGAAACCTGAGAGGGGGAAGCAATGGGAGAGAAGGGGCAGGTGTGGCCCTGAGCCTGTGTGCTGCTTCCTGGGGACCCATGCCACTGGCAAAGCCGGGGCCCTGGCTAGGGGAAGGCACTGTGTGGGACCACCAGGAGAGGCAGCCTTCCTTTCTGCCCTTCCCTCCTCTGGCACCCTCCATGGCTCTTCCCCTGACCCAGCACCATCTCTGGTGCCTCTGGGCAGCTGCCAGCACCATCCTGAGACACAGCAGCATAGGCACTCTCTGCAGGGAGGCTGTTGGCAGCCACCATCAGGGAGTTGGCCCCATGCCAGGTGGAGATAAGAGAAGAGCATGGGAAATAGGCTCCATCTAGGTCTACTTTCCACTTGGAAACATCCTCTCATTCTCCCGCTGCACTTTGGTAAGACGAGGGGCTTTTCAGAAGAGGGAAACTGAGGCCCAGGAATTGGAAAGACCTCTTGCCCTGAGTCCTGGCAGTTCACAGTGGGGACAGATCCTGCTGCCCAGGCACTGCACGCCGAGGACCAGGCTTTCAGCAAATGGGGCCTGGCTCAAGAGAGGCTCGCATTCATTTCTGCCTGCCAAGGTGGGGCCGGGGAGTCCATGGCTGAGGCCCACGCATGCTCAGTTCATAGTGAGTTATGATCTCATCAGCTTTGGCCAGTTTCCATAGCAACATCCACCTTCAAAGCCCTAGTTAATCTATTCAGAAGAAGTTTCAAAGGCAAGAACCCTGGGTATGGTTTGGCAGGTTGTAGCCTGCAGGAAGGATCGTAGCTGAGTGAGGGTGGGACTTCAGGCCAGCCCCTGCTTCCCTCATCAGGCCAAGAGACCCCTGGGGGCTGCTTCTGCTGGGAGGGGGCAGCGTTTTACTAATTCACACCAGGTACCCAGTGATGTAGGGCGGCTGTGCCTGTAGGACAGCCAGGTGGCCCTAAGCAGTGCTTCCTAGATTTGTGCATATAAATCACCAAGGACCTTGCTGAAAAGTGGATTCTGATTTGGAAGGTCCGGGCAGGGACCTGAGCACCTGCATTTCTAACCAGCTGCTGCGGGTCCAGGACCACACTGAGTCACTGAGGCTCAGACAACAGGCTCTAAAGTGACCCTGCTTGTTCAGAAATCCCAGCAAGCACTCTGTAATACTGGGCAAGAAGCTTAACCTCTCTGAACCTCAGCCTCCTCACTGTAAAAGGGATGGTAATAATAACACCCACTTCCTAAGGTCATGTGAAGAATTTAGAACGCCCTGGAATGGTCCCTGCATGAAGTAAGCGCTTGGTAAGTACAGTCTGGACTTCACTAAGAACACCTCCGGCAATAGGAAGCCGCTGCCTCCTGAGGGCGTGCTGCGAGGATTCTTCCTTCGTTTCAGCCGCAGTTTCTTCCCTTTAGTTTTCTTCATTGATCCTGGTTTGGCCCATTGGGGTCTCACAGACTCAGTCTCACCTGCCTCTTCCCCCTCAACCACACAGCAGGATCATTCTTTTTTTTATTTTTATTTTTTTTTTTGAGACGGAGTCTTACTCTGCTGTCCAGGCTGGAGTACAATGGCGCAATCTTGGCTCACTGCAACCTCCGCCTCCTGCGTTTCAAGTGATTCTCCTGCCTCGGCCTCTGAGTAACTGGGATTACAGGCATGCGCCACCATGCCCGGCTAATTTTTTGTATTTTTAGTAGAGACAGGGTTTCTCCATGTTAGTCAGGCTGGTTTTGAACTCCCGACCTCAGGTGATCCGCCTGCCTCAGCCTCCCAAAGTGCTGAGATTACAGGCTTGAGTCACTGTGCCTGGCATTTTTTTTTTTTTTGACACAGAGTCTCTCTGTTGCCCAGGCTGGAATGCAGTGGCGTGATCTCGGCTCACTGCAACCTCCGTCTCCTGGGTTCAAGTGATTCTCCTGCCTCAGCCTCCCAAGTAGCTGGGACTACAGGCATGTGCTACCACATCTGGCTAATTTTTGTATTTTTAGTAGAGACGGGGTTTCACCATGTTAGCCAGGCTAGTCTCAATCTCCTGACCTCGTGATCTGCCCTCCTTGGCTTCCCAAAGTGTTGGGATTACAGGCGGTCATTCTCTTTACCCTATCAGCCCGTGGTGCAGGATCCTCTGCAGAGCCCTCCTGGGTGGTGTTGTCTGTCTTTGCCTGCTGTGCTTTGACCCCCAGGCCTCAGGGACCTCCCACCTCTCACCATTGCTCCAATGTCAACTCTTGGGATTTACAAACGCCCCCTCCTGCAAGGCCCGCCCCCTCCTGCAAGGCCCCCCCCCCTCCTGCAAGGCCCACCCCCTCCAAGTGCCCCATCTTTGGCACAAGCCACAGTTCCTACCCCGACATTTTTTTTTCTCCCCCAAACCCATGAAGAGAACTTGCCTCCTCCTGGAAGTCCCACTGACTCCCCTTCCCCCAGGTGGCAGCTGAGCCAGTGGTTTCTTGGGGCTTGGCCTGTGTAGCTTTGCAGAGACTCCCAAGGCATTGAGTGTGGGTGCACCCTCCGCACCCCACCCCTTCCTACCTCTGAGAGGCCAAGACCAGGCCTCCACTTCCCTTGTCTTCTCCACAGTGCCTTAGACCCTGGGCTGCACACAGGGGTTTCCAGGCCACACACAATGTTCCCTGACCTTCTGGGATGCTCGTGACCCCACCTAGGGCAGCAGAAGGCCTCATGGGGCTTGGCCAGGTTCTCACGTACCTGAGCAGAGGAGGGCCAGAGCTCGGCCGCTTTTCTGGGGCTTGATTTTGCTGAAGCACTGCTCCAGAGAGGTACAGCTGGAGTTCTGGATCTTCCATTGGATAGGCAAGGGCCTGCGTTTCCACGGCTCCCCCTGCGTCTTGGGTTCTGGCTGCCTCGGGCTCTGGCAGATGCTTCAAGAAGGAGCCACACTGGAGGTTGTTGCAGAGGAAGTTCTCCAGGTCCTGGGTGTTGTCCTGGGCCTCATAGATGATGGTGCCCCCCAGGCTGCTGCTGTAGAACTCCACCACGCCGGCACAGTGCCAGCCCCCGGGCCGTGCCACCAGCTGCAGCCTGGGAGGAGCTGGGAGAGGAGAGAGCAGGAGGGGGAGCCGGCCTGAGCACCCAGGGCTTCCTGGGCAAGCACATGGCACTCCTTGCTGCTTGGCCCCAACATGTGGACAACTGCTGACCAACACTTGGCCTTGGGAGGTGGTGGGGTCCCCAAATACTGCGTAGCACCCACCAATACTAAACATGTCCGCCTTTATCGGAAATTCAGATGCAACTGGGCATCTGAGGTTTTTATTTGCTAGCTCTGACTCCCCACGGCGGGTTTAGAATCCTCTTACCTGTGGGCTCCGGAGTTGTGGTGGGTGGGGGCCTTGTGGGTGGAGGTGTCGTCGTCTGGGGCTCTGCAATGAGACACTCTGGTGAGGGAGGAATGTGGTGTGGGCGGGGCCGGGGCAGCTGCAGTCTTGAGAAGACCAGGAGCTCTGCCGTGAGTACCACTTGCCGCGCTAGGCCCGCTTGATCCACACATTGCCTCTAACCCTCCTTCTTTGAAGCGGGAAGCACCACCCCACTTCACAGATGGGAGAATCGAGGCTCAGAGGCGCCGATGAAGTCAGCGACTGGCAGAACTAAGTCCCCTATTGTCATCCTACGGATGGGTGCTGGCCCCTTCCAGTCCCCCTTCTATGTATGTGTCTTGGGGAGTGGTTATAAACTGGGGTCCCCCTACTCCTTCCACCCACCTGCTCAGCCCCTCCATCACAGGCCTTAGGCAGTCTCCTCGGGGCTGGTGCCCAGGCCCAGGGTGCCCATGTGGCTGGCTAGTTACCCACCTAAGCAGATCAGGCCCAGAGGTTGACACGGGTCTGTTCTTCTGTAGCTGCAGTTGGAGAAGGAGCCCAGGTATCCATGGCAGATGACTGGACTCTGATGTGTGGAGGGGGATAGGGAAGGGGCCAAGGCTTAAGGCCACCCCACAGTGCAGCTGATGGCAGACTTTTGACACTTGTCTGGGCTTCTCCCAGTGGTTGGGGCTCCTGCCCCAGCTCTGGCTGCAAACCATGCGCCACTCGTCCTTGATGTAGACCTCCAGCTGGCCCTGACACCTTGAGTTGGAGCTGGTGAGCCTCACCTGGAAATCTGGGGGTCAGAGAGGTGTGGGGGTCAGGCTGGGAGGGGCTCCCCCCTGGGACCCCTCACTGCCCTCTTCCTACCAGGCCCCATGCCCACCCAAGCTCCGTTCTGCCCTGTGGGCTGCCTGCCTCACCCCTTGTGAGCTTCGTCCCTTCTGGGGCACTGCAGGGGCTTCCCAGAACCTCAGGCTAGGGCGGCCCTGACCCAGGCAGCCCTGAAGCTGGACCCAGGAGGGTGGGGCTCCAGATTTCAGAGCCAGACAGGAGCTCAGAGAAATGGGCAAGGTATTCTCACCACGCACCGTCTAGCTGGATGGCGCCTATCCTGGAAATTCTGTCTCAGTGGGTCTGAGATCGGGCCTGGTGTCTGCTTCTTAAAAGATCTTTAAATATTAATTTTAGGCCAGGCGTGGTGGCTCATGCTTATAATCCCAGCACTTTGGGAGGCTGATGCGGGTGGATCACTTGAGGTCAGGAGTTTGAGACCAGCCTGGCCAACATGGTGAAACCCCATCTCTACTAAAAAAAAAAAAAAAAAAATTAGCTGGGTGTGGTGGTGCGTGCCTGTAATCCCAGCTACTTCGGAGGCTAAACAGGAGAATTGCTTGAACCCTGGAGGCAGAGGTTGCAATGAGCCAAGATCACGCCACTGCACTCCAGCCTGGGTGACAGAGGGAGATTATGTCTCAAAAAAAAAAATTAATTTTATTGAGGTACAATTTACATACAGTGAAATGCATTCATTTTAAGGGTACTGTTCGATGGAATTTCATATACAAACGTATACCTGCATGTAACCACCACCATAATCTAGATATGGAACATTTCCATCATCTAGAAAATTCCCTAATGCTGCTTTATAGTTAATTTCCCTAAATCCAGCCTCAGGCAAACACTGATCTGCTTTCTGTCCTGAGAGATGAGTTCTGCCTGAGCTGCAATGTCATAGACGGAATCACGCAGCACATATTTTATTTCGTTTGGGCTTTTTTCGTGTAGCGTGTATTTGAGATTTAGCTACGTCGCTGCACGCATAAGCGGTTCATCCCTTTTCATTGCTGAGTGACAGTTCACTATATGAACATGCTACATTTGTTTTCCATTCACTATTTGGTTTGTTTTCAGGTTTTACCTACTATGAATAAAGCTGCTGTGACATTCACATACAGGCCTTTGTGTGGGGGATGTTTCCATTTCTCTTGGGTAAACACCTAGGAGTGGAATTGCTGGGTCATGGGTAGACATGTGGCTTATATGATTTTATCAGACTCCATGAGAGGAAAAATATGCATGTGTGTGTGCTGTGTGTGTGTGTGGTGTGTGTGTGTGGTGTGGTATGTGTGCTGTGTGTGTGTGTGCTGTGTGTGTGTGGTGTGGTTTGTGTGTGTGATGTGTGTGGTGTGTGTGCGTGTGTGTGGTGTGTGTATGGTGTGGGGTGTGTGTGTGTGGTGTGTGTGTGCGTGTGTGTGGTGTGTATGGTGTGGATTGTGTGTGTGTGTGGGGGGTGTGTGTGGGGGTGTGTGGTGGGTGTGTATGTGTATATGGGTGTGGTTGTGGGGTGTGTGTGGGGTGTGTGTGTGTGGTGTGGTGGTGTGTGTGCGTGTGGTCTGTGTGTGCGTGTGTGTGCGTGTGTGTGGTGTGTGTGTGGTGTGTGTATTTGCATAAAGAGCTTCTTGAAGAATATGCAAGAAACAAACGTGGTCATTACCTGGGGTGCTGGGGTCGTCCTGGGGGTGACTGGGACAGACGGGAATAGAGATGGAAGTGAGATGGAAGGCTCTTCACTGCAGATCTTTATATTTTTTTAAATTTTGGAGTTAGATGAATGTATCACTGATTCAAGAAACTTTTGGAAATGTGAAAGGCTCTCCCAGCTGACTGAGGGGGGAGGTTCTCCCTGGTCGGGAACCACTGGTCAGGCTGCCCGTTTCTTCTGACGAGGACACTCTGGGGCCACAGCTCAGGGCCAGGGCTTGCCAAGGACCCTTGGCTAGTTAGAGGCAGAGCGAACGCGTGCCAACACCTAGCATTGGTGGGGCGCTTTGCAGGCTGTCTGCCCAGCGAGCTGACTTGTTGCAGCTTCACCAGGCGAGAGATTTTCCTCCCATTTCACAGCTGGGGAAACTAGGGCTCAAGGAGGTCAAGCTGTGTGCCACAGCTTGGAGCCAGGATGTTAGTGCAGGGTCCAGGTCGGGCTCAGGGCCTGCTAAGGCCCTTGTCACCCCCTCTGGTTGCACAGTGGCTTCTCAAGACCCTTCAGCCACAATTCTCCCCAGATACGTTCAGCACGATGTTAGCCCGGTCAATGTGAAGGAGAGGTCTGTGGTGAAATGAAGGTGGAAACTGCTGGGTTAAAAAGTGTGATATATTTCTTCACTGCAGGACTTCTCAGAGCCTTTACTGGGCTGTTGTACGCTGTCAGTCTCCAGCGGGAGACAGCATTGCCTGCCCTTTGTTCAACATGCGCCATGGAACCCTATTTGGGAAACAGCCTCTATGACTAAAGTCCATCCTCTCGGGCTGGGCATTCCACACACTTGATAATCAGTCTGCAGCCTCTCTCTGCATCTTTGACCATAGGGTGTCTGGCAGGATTGGGTAGGAAACAGGACTTTGCAAGGAACATTTATGAGCTGGGATGTTTTCTGTGCGTGGTGAGTGGGTCATAATAATAATTATCCTAAGATCTGGCATTTGTGGGTGATTCACGGCTGTCGAGGGTACCCACGTGGACGTGAGCATCTTACATGTGTGGGTGTCTGCATCTATGTGTCTGTGTGTATGCTGGGGGTCACTCTCTGTGTAGGATGGGGTTCACTCCGGCAGAAGTGATGGCTTCATCCAGAGGTCCCCTATGGCCTGATGAAACCACGGCCTCACTCTCCCCCTGCCCCACGCCTTTCTCCACGCAGCTCTTCCTTACCTGGGTCCTCCCGGCTGAGCTGTCCGAGGCACGAAGTGACTGCAGAGAGGAGAGAGGAGGGTCAGGAAGTGAAGCCTCCCACCCTCTCCCTTCTCACAGCTCACCCACC
Organism: Ateles fusciceps; assembly: GCA_036589455.1. Taxonomy (NCBI): domain Eukaryota; kingdom Metazoa; phylum Chordata; class Mammalia; order Primates; family Atelidae; genus Ateles; species Ateles fusciceps. Next base: position 22,200,685 of record JAZHEH010000681.1, on the reverse strand, counting down.
CGCAGCCTGAGCAACGGACCTTTCTTCCTCCCGATACCCAGTATCGTGGGTTTTAGGGACAGGAATTTTCATACTCCTGGTTGGAGCCCCTTGAATGATATGAATTCTATTTAGTGGGTTGCAGCCATCAATTTTTTTTTCTTAAAAAACTTTACTTTTAAACTGAACATACATAAAATCGATTTTTTTTTTACTGCATGAGTCCATCAATATTACTTATATACATGTGTGTGACCACCATCGCACTCAAGGCATACACCAGTTCCATCACCGCCTACCTCAAATTCTCTCATTCTAACCCATATAATCATGTAACCATCAATTATTATTACGATTTTTTGAGACGGGATCTCACTCTCCTCACCCAGGTTGGAGTGCGTGGCGTGATCACGGCTCACTGCAGCCCCAGCCTCCCTGGCTTAGAGGATCCTCCCACCTCAGCCTCTTGAGTAGCTAGGATCACAGGCCACCAGGCCCAGCTAATCTTTTTTACAATTTTTTTTTTTTTAATAGAGATGGAGATCTCACTATGTTGTCCAGGCTGGTTTTGAACTCCTGGGTCAAGTGATCCTCGTGCCTCAGCTTCCTGAAGTGCTGGGATTACAGCTGTGAGCCATGGCACTTGGTCCAACCATTTTTTAAAAATTGATATGGAATAGAATAGAGAGGCCTATGACTGTAATCCCAGCACTTAGGGGGGCCAGGGTGGGAGGATCAATTGAGCCTAGGAGTTGGACGCTGCAGTGAGCTATGATTATGTCACAGCACTCTAGCTTGGGTGACGGAGTGCTTGGGTGACAGAGTAAGCCTTGTCTCAATAAAATAAAATAAATAAAATAGAGAATGTCAGAATGCACTGTGCATTGTGAGGGTAAGGACCACTTTTTGTGTGTTGGGGGTTGTAATGTAAAAATGTCCTGTGTGTTGCTTCCACTCAAAAAAGTTTGAGCTCCTTAGTTCTAGAGAATGGAGAAATGAGCCAGAGAGGGGCCAAGTGCGGTGGCTCACGCCTGTAATCCCAGCACTTTGGGAGGCCGAAGTGGGCAGATCACTTGAAGTCAGGAGTTCGAGACCATCCTGGCCAATAGGGCGAAAACTTAGCTCGGGGTGGTGGGGCATGTTTGTAATCCCAGCTACTCGGGAGGCTGAGGCAGGAGAATTGCTTGAACCTGGGAGGCGGAGGCTGCAGTGAGCCGAGATCGCACCACTGCACTCCAGCCTGGGTGAGAGGGTGAGACTCTGTCTTAAAAAAAAAAAAAAAAAGAAAAGAAAAGAAAAGAAATGAGCCAGAAAGGGAACCCAAGACAACATTTGCTAATTTCTAGCATTTCTAAGACAGGATAAGAATGACAGCCACTTGTCATTAATAGCTGTCCATTTCTGGAGAAGACCAAGCTTAAAGAGATGGCGGGACCTGGCCACGGTAGTGTAGCCCGCCCTCTGGCAAGGGAGGCAGGGCGACAGGCCCAGGGAACAGGGGTCTGCAGTGAACCAGCCTTCCCCTGTGTGGGCCACGGGGAAGCTCCGCCTCCTTGTAGCCCTGTCTCACTGTGGAGCGGGCGCAAAGTGGCCCATTGCCGGGCTCTCAGCAGAGCGGCAGCCGGCCAGCTTATCTGTGGCCAGGGAAGGGGTTTAATCTGGGTGGGGACGAGGTGGAGTAGCAAGCTCACGTGGCTTCAAAGCTTAATCTCCATGTTCACCACCCAGCATTATCAGTTAGGAAGCAGGTACAATATTTTCATTTCCATCTGTCTGTCTTGGGTTTACTCTTGGGTTTACGGCACTTGGTCAAGGAGACTGCTTTATATATTAATACTGAAAGGCTGTGTTCAAATTGCTTGTGAGAAATTGTTGCTGGGTGTTAAAAAAATAGGTGTGTTTAGCTGGGCCGGTTGCTCAAGGCTATAGTCCCAGCTACTCAGCAGGCTGAGGCAAGAGGATCACTTGAGCCTAGGAGCTCGAGTCCAGGCTGGACAACATAGCAACATCCCATCTCTTAAGAAATAGGTGTGTTTTGAAAAAGCTGTCCTTGCCCCCGATTCAAGACTCCTTGTAAAGAAGTCATCATGGCCTGTGATAAGTCTCCCCTGAATCTGCAAGATCCTATCTCGGTTGTTGCTCTAGGAGTCATGGTCCTTGGAAGGGGAAGGTTATTCTCATCAACAGAGAAGTGTGCAGAGCTCTGGCCTGGGTGGAAAGGGATGGTCCAGTCATCAATCATCTGATCAATTTTTTTTTTTTTTTTTGAGAGTCTTGCTCTGTTGCCCAGACTGGAATGCAGTGGCATGATCTTGGCTCACTGCAACCTCCACCTCCCGGGTTCAAGCAGTTCTCCTGCCTCAACCTCCCTAGTAGCTGAGACTACAGACAGGCAGCACCACGCCCAGCTAGCTTTTGTACTTTTAGTAGAGACGAGGTTTCACCATGTTGGCCAGGATGGTCTTGAACTCCTGACCTCAAGTGATCCAACCGGCTCAGCCTCCCAAAGTGCTGGGATTACAGGCATGAGCCACCGCGCCCGGCCAATCATCTAATCTGTTGCAGGCTGGGCGGCCTCAGGAGGCTGTGGGGGAGATGTCCAGCCAGCGTGAGAGATCAGGAAGGATGCCCTTTTGCCCTGCCCTCACCTCTTACTCCTGACCTCTCACTCCCATTTCCCTCTCATCCCAGCTGCCCATCAGTAGGGCAGTCTGCCTCGAAGGAGTCATCCCTCTGGCTAAGTCTCGAGAGCTAAGGCAGCTTGACGTGGCACCTATGGTGAGTGGGGCTCCGAAGATCTGCCCTTCAGTGCTGTACAACTCAGGATGGGTTTTCAGTCACTGGTAACTTTCTACTGCTCCAGTTCTGAGTATCGGCTCTGCCACTTCCTGCCTATAGAGTCTGGGGAACAAGTCTCTCCTCTCTCTGTGCCTCTGAGCCTCGATTTCCTCATTCATAGCATGAGGATGAGAATGGGACTAGCTTTCTAGAGCTGTTGTGAAGCTGAGATGAGCTAATCTATGTAAAGGGCTTAGCCCAGTGCCTTCCTGGCCTGTGTTCGGTGCTCAGAGTGGGTGTTACTTGATCTGTGGAGGAGGCTGGGTCTGGCGAAGGTGTAGATCCTCGCCAGGGCGGCAGATCCTCGGGGAGCTCTTCCAGTGGGAGGGTTCCTCGTCCAGGAGCACGGAGAGCCAGACCGTGGGGCTCACCACTTCCTTCTCCTAACTTGGAAACTTCACACACACGGTCCAGACTTAGGATGGTTCAAGTTTGCAGTGGGTTGATTGGGGTATTAAATGAATTTTTTTTTTTTTTTTTTTTTTTTTGAGACAGAGTCTTGCTCTGTTGCCAGGCGCCAGGCTGGAGTGCAGTGGCGTGATCTCGGCTCACTGCAACCTCCACCTCCTGAGTTCAAGCAATTCTCCTGCCTCAGCCTCTCGGGTAGCTGGGACTACAGGCGCATGCCACCATGCCCAGCTAATTGTTTTTTGTGTTTTTTAGTAGAAATGGGGGTTTCACCATGTTGGCCAGGATGGTCTCGATCTCTTGACCTCGTGATCTGCCTGCCTTGGCCTCCCAAAGTGCTGGGATTACAGGCTTGAGCCACCGTGCCTGGACCTTAAATGAATTTTTGACTTAGGATGTTTTCAGCTTACAATGGGTTTATTGAGAGGTAACCCCACTGTAGGTCAAGGAGCATCTCAATTTCCCCACCCATACTCAACATTCATTATTAATAGCAGCTGCTAACTATTGAGCACTTGCTGCATACTTAGCTCTCAGGATGGTTCATCAAGATTGCTGTTAATCTTCCGCATAGCCCCATCACGAGAGTTGAGTACGTTCCTGGTATCAGTGTCAGGAGAGGGCAAATGCCCTGTCCTGGGTGATACGGCTGGTAGGTGGTGTCACACCATGTGTCTGACTCCAAAACCCATGCTCTCTGCTCCCAGCCACCCAATTGCTGCTCCGCCAGGTTTGGAGATGCAGAGATGAACACCACCTGGATCCGACCTGGAAGCGCTTATGCAGCCAGACCCTGAAGCCCTGGGGGCAGGTACCAGGCCTGACAGTCTTGGCAGATTCCCCACAGAACAGCCTAGGCTGCGCTCAGAGAACATTCTCGGGAAAGACTGAACAAGCTGGAGAACCAAATGAAATTCTTTAAAAAACGTTCTAACAAATGCTTTAACAAAAAAGATATTTAAGGCTGGGCGCAGCGGTTTACGCCGGTAATCCTAGCACTTTGGGAGGCTGAGGCGGGCGGATCACAAGGTCAGGAGTTCGAGACCAGCCTGACCAACGTGGTGAAATCCTGTCTCTACTAAAAACATAAAAAAATTAGCCAGGCGTGGTGGCAGGTGCCTACTCGGGAGGCTGAGGCAGAAGAATCATTTGATCCTGGGAGGCAGAGGTTGCAGTGAGCTGAGATCACGCTACTGCACTCTAGCCTGGGCGACACAGTGAGACTCTGTCTCGAAAAAAAAAAAGATATTTATGTGTCCTAGGGTGTTGCCCTGGAACCTTCCTCCGGTTGCCTGTCTGGTCCCCAGATGAACAGCGCTTCCTCTCTTCTCCCTTCATCACCATCACCGTCACCATCATCATCACCGTCGCTATCATCACCAACACTTTAAATGTTTTCACTCTTCCGCGCCTTTTACACATTAACTCTCCCAGTTCTCACCACAATGCTATGAAGTACGTACTATTATTTTGGTCCCAGTTTTACAGACAAGGAAACTGAGAGGGGTTAAATAACTCGTCCAAGCAGCTAATGGGTGCTGGTGCCCGAACTCCACCCTAGCCATCTGGCACCAAGTCTGAGCTTTTCCCAGCGAGGCCCCAACTGTCTCCCTTTGCGCCAGCGGGAATCCCATGATGGCCTGCCCCGGGTTTCATTGATCCCTGCACAGCCCTGGTGTGCAATCCTGATGAAAGGGAATCAACTTGTGATTCTGTTCAGTCAGTAAAACCTTCAGTGGGAAGACTTAGCTATGAACGTGCTGTGTGACCTTGGCAAGCCACTCAGCCTCTCTGGGCTCAGTTTCTTCGTCTGTAAAGTAAGGAAATTAAATTCCACAATCCCTCACCTTCCCCTTGGTTCATACACCTGTGATCTGTAATCTTTAGCTCCTGATGGATTTCAGCTGCTGGTGGACGGACGGCAGAGACAGGCAATGAGAGGTGTGGATGACTTGGAAGCTTCCTGGGTGTCTAGTGTATATTCTTTCTGCCTGTCCACGAATATGTTCAGGTTTTGTTTGTTTGTTTGTTTTTTACTTATAATCTAGGAGACAGAATGAATACTGAGGTTTTGAGGGTCCACCACCTATTTTCAGTTTTCAGCTGCTTTTCACAGGGGTCAAACCAACACCCTCCATTCCCTGAGCCCTGTAGTCTGTGCTCAGGGTGTCCCTGATCCCCGCTGGGGGTCTACGGGTTACTCCTGCTCCATCCTTCCTAGCCGCACGAAGCCTGAGGCTCCTGCTATTGCTAAAGCTGTGGACAGAATCCTTGCGACTGGAGACCAGGAGGACCCCGAGGCCTGGAAGCACTGTGCCATTTCCTTATCCGCAGCCACACCTAACCCCGAGCAGCGGGGACTACGGATGAGAATTTGCTGAAGACCCCTTCCTTCCCCTGCTCCCCGTCCCTTGGAGCTCCCCACAATTTAGGGCCTGGACTGGGCAAACCCAGGCAAAACTCAAGGCCAAAGAAGTTAGAAAAGGCTTATCACACCCCCAGAGCCCCCGCCTCTTGTCTTTGCATTGGCAGAGATAATATTTTTGACCCTGCCTGCCCTGAGGTCTTGGTGAGGATTCGATGCGTTCCCGAAAGCAGCTCCGAGACATTTATATCCTCCTCTCCATCCCTCTCGCTCCTCTTGCCCCCCACAGTATTCAGGATAATTATCACTTTGGCTGTCATTACAGCATCCCATGAGTTTCTATTTGGTCTGCACAGTGTTTAAATTTTTTTGAGCCATTTTTTTTTTTCCAAAAAGGTTTCTTTTAATTTTGTTTGGCTTTTTAAACCAACTTCAAGATCCAGGTGTTTTTGAAAAATAGGCTATCCTGGCTCCAGTGGCTGCGCCTCTGGCGGCCCCAAGCAGTGGCTGTGGCCCTCGCCTTCTGTTTTGTCAATGCCTCGCTGGCACCCACGGTCGCCATGTGTCTAGAGAGCCCTGGCTTCAAACACATGGCAACACTGCAGCGAAACATATGCAGTTTCACACTAAGTGGGATGCGTCAAGATTATAAATAGCCTCCCATTCGTTCAGGTCAGGATTTGAACCAAATGCCTTTGCCAGAAACTTACAACTGTTTTTTGGGCTTTGGAATTAGAGATGAATGTTTATTGACTTGCATGATGGGTCCCAGTTTTAGAGGAGGAGACCGTCATGGTGCACGGGAGTGAGGGCAGAGCCAGAATTCAGCTCAGGGTGGCTGGCTTCGTATCCTGCACTGTCAATCCCTGCCTCTGGCTCACTCCTAGGTCCTGCCTGGATACTTCAGGATTTGCCTCTGACGCCCCTGCACCCTGGGAAATGGAGGCAAGAGCGTGGCCTGCTTAGGATTTGGCAGGCACCCGGAGTCACACACGTTAGTTAGATCCAACCGATCTATCAGCCTGTGACAATGACTGATGATAATAAAATGGCAGCACCCCTACCCTGTGCAGACCCCAGGGTGGGGATTTTTCACAGAAGACCCCGTGTCTTTCCCAGAGTCTCAGAGGACGGGAGGCTATCACCACTTTGTTCCACAGATAAAAAACCTGCAACCGACTTAGTGTAGTTTGCAAGTCAAGTGTTGCCTTTTCCCCCGTAAACAGTGATTCCTTCTCACAGTCACAGACCTCTCCATAGCCACAGCCATTGATGTACATCAGACACAATAGCCCTGCCTGCGTTTTGGGGAGGATTCTGGATTTCTTCCTCGAATCCTCTATGTTGGTGACTTGAAAGGTCTTTTCTGAAATGACAGTAATCTGTGGAGCTAAGTCTCACTTGGAGCGGAATCAGGGCTTTAGGGAAACGAAAATCGTAAAGGACCAAAATTCCCTTTCTTGGGGTGAGCACAGATGAAGTGATTGGTTTAGGCTGAGGAGGCTTTTATGTGCAAAGCATGCATAGAATCACGCTGGGCTTAAACCAGGAGAGGGCTGGCAATGAAGCCTGCAGGAAGGAACAGCAGAGTCAGGTCTCTAATCCGGCTCCCCCAGGGCCTGTCCCGGTAAGCAGACAGTGGGTCATGGGAAGAATGACCTTTGCTATTTAAATTGTTATTTCTCTCTCTTGCTCGGGGAGTCTGCTGTTGCCTGAGTTTCCCACCCAGTATGAAACTGTAAGATGTCTCTGCTGTCAGTCACAAGTCTTTGGTTTTGTTTAGAGCTTTACCTACCCCAAAGCTCTCTCATGCACTAGGCTTGTTCTTTCTACCCGCAGCCCTGTGAAGAAGGGACCATGCTTACCTCCATTTTCAGATCAGGAAACTGAGGTCCAGAGAGGCTGAGTGACTTGCCCAAGGTCACACAGCTAGCTGGCGGGAGAGCCAGGACAGAAACCCTGCCTCCATCACCTGACACGGCCTGTGGGAGTCTATCCCAGGGAGGCAGGCCCCAGAGACTGCTTGCTCTGTAGTACAGATGGGGAAAACTGGGGCCAAAAGGATGGAGGGGTTCACTCCGGATGCCTCCATGGGAGTCCGTGGCAGTGCATGGGACCCTTATCCTCTCTGCTGACGGCCACCACCCATTTCCTGTCTGATTCCTACCATATCTGTCCCCCAGAGAGAAGGAGTATTAGGGTCTCTCTTGGGACAATGAGAGGCCTTCAAAGGCACATGATGACGATGATGGTCATGGTGATAGTGGTGGCTCTAGAGGAAGTGATCCAGGCCCACAATCTCTTATCTACAATTCAAAATCCAAAATCTAGAAGCCTTTTTCTAATGCATTTGGTGGGAGGATGTCCACTGTCTTTACTGTGCAAATTTATGTTTCACTGCAGAAATGGGAATGTATTCAAGGCACGTGCTTGCCTCAGACCTCACTGCCTGTGTCATGAGCACGTAGTATGTCTACAATATTTCCTTCTACAATCTGAAACCTTCTGAATTTCCAAATGCATCTGGCCTGGGGTTCAAGATGCACTTGAGGACCCAGAGAGGTGAGAGTTATGCTCACTCTCTGCTCCTGTGTGGCTCTCTAGTGTATGGGAGAAAGAGCCCAGGTCCTCACGGAGGCCTCCGTGGGCCTCGTGGCCGCCCCATGGACTCCTTCCACTGACCGGCGGCTGGAGGCCCCTCTGCCTGCGAGGCTCCTCCTCAGGTCCCACACAGTGGGCTCACTCCCTCCTTTCAAGTATCGACTCAAATATCATCTGATGAGACCCGCTGAATCCTCCCTGGGTACTGCACAACCCACCAGTGCTTCCAGTCCCAGCCCGCCTCTATCTGTCCGTCTCCACCCTGCTCATGACCGCCTAGTATTCCCACAATCACTGGCTTAGTTTGTTTCTTGTCTGTTTCTCCATCATGCCCTAACTACTATGCCGGATCCACCAGGGCAGGGAGTTTTGTTCACCGCTGTGTCCTCGGCACTTAGAACAGTGTCTGGGACGTAGTAGGTGTTCAAACCATACCTAGTCTCTGAACAAACCCGATGTAATAATTGCAATGGTCTTTTGAGGTGCGTACAGCAATAAACGCCTATTTTTATAGATGAGACCCTGAGAGCCCCTGAACAGAAATCAAACTAGGTCTGTATTGCTCCAAAGCACCGCTCCACAGGGCTGTGCACCTATCTGTTTGTATGCACACACAGCACATGTGCACACGAACACACACACACACACACACACACACACACACACACGGTTCATCAGTTGTGTCAGGTTGAGCTGACTTTGCTGCCTGGTTACTGCAGGGAAAACCCCTCTGAACTGGTGGACACAGAGTGACCAGGAAGGCCGCTGCCAGTCCCTGGGTCCCCCAGGTCCCTTTATTCCCTGCTGGAGATGGGGAGCTCTGGGTCTTCAAGGAGCGTGATCCAGCCAGGGCCTCACCCAGCCTGGGACAGTGGTTCTGCTGCCTTGCTCCCAGTAGGAGCTCCGCCCTCTCAGGCCTGTCCTTCCCCTCTTGCCTTGGCCCTGCCATCCCCTCTGCCTGGGACCCTCTTCCCTTTTTTCTGTGCTTGGCTGGCTCTGTTCCTCATTTAGGTTTTAGATTCTCGGATGAGCCCTCACCACCTTAGAGACACCCTCCCTGCCTGCCCAGCCAAAGGCACGTCCTCCTAGTGCAGATGGTATTTGTGGCTGAGGCACTTGCTGCTCCCCACCATCGCACTCAGTGTTTCAAAAGGTGTAAATATTTTGGGTGCTTGGTTTTTTTTAAATTTTTTTGAGATGGAGTCTCGCTCTGTTGCCCAGGCTGGAGTACAGTGGTGCGATCTCAACTCACTGCAACCTACTCCTCCCGGGTTCAAGCAATTCTCCTGCCTCAGCCTCCTAAGTAAGTGGGATTACAGGTGCCTGCCACCATGCCTGGCTAACTTTTGTATTTGTAGTAGAGACAGGGTTTCTCCATGTTGGCCAGGCTGGTCTTGAACTCCCGACCTTAGGCGATCCTCTCTTAGTGCTGGGATTATAGGCATGAGCCACCATGCCCTGCCTAAAATTAATTTGGAAGGTCTTTTAAAAAGCAGACACCAGGGCCAGGCACGGTGGCTCATGCCTGTAATCCCAGCACTTTAGGAGGCTGAGGAGGGTGGATCACGAGGTAAAGAGATTGAGACCATCCTGGCCAAGATGGTGAAACCTTGTCTCCACTAAAAATGTAAAAATTAGCTGGGTGTGGTAGGCACCTGTAGTGAGGGAGACCCTGAGCACAGACTGCAGGGCTCAGGGGACCCGGTCTTTGGGTGCTTATTTACTTGTGTTCTCCAACAGGTCTCCTGTTAGATGCTCAGATTCTTGAGGGCAGAGACTCCTGCCTGGGTCTCTGTATTCCCAGTGTTTTACAGAGCTGGATGCACAGGAGATGCTCAATCATATTTGTAGATGAATAAATGAATGGATGAGTGAATAAATAGCCTGTGCAAGAGGACTGAGGGGTAGAGAGACTGATGGCGGTGCAGGCCTCTGGCGAGACCCTCCTCCCCATTGGTTCCTACCTCACATTGTTTCTTGCTGACCTTGGTAATGATAATAATAGTTGTTGCTGTTATTATGGGTTATTGGGCACTTATTATACTATATGCCAGGATCGTACTTAAGCTCTATGTGCATTGATTCATCGAATCCTTATAAGCCTCTATGACGTACTATTATTATTCCCAGTTTACAGATGAGGAAACTGAGGCTTACAGAACTAGTCCAAGGTTGCCCAGTTGGTAAGTGGATGACTAGAATTCAAACTGCAGAGTCCGTGACTTTCCCATGCCCCTGTGCTGGCTTGTTTTTTTTTTTTTTTTTTATTGAGACGGGGTCTTGCTCTGTCACTCAGGCTGGAGTGCAGTGGCACCATCTCAGCTCATGGCAACCTCCCCTCTTGGGTTCAAGCGATTCTCCTGCCTCAGCCCTCCCAGTAGCTGGGATTACATGCGCGCACCACCATGCCTGGCAAATTTTTTGTATGTTTAGTAGAGATGGGGTTCTGCCATGTTGGCCAGGCTGGTCTCAAACACCTGACCTCTGGTGATCCGCCTGCCTTGGCCTCTGAAAGTGCTGGGATTATAGGCATGAGCCACCAGGCCCGGCCCCAGTGCTGGCCTTTAGGGTGGCATCGGCTGGGCCAGTCAGGAATGTGCAGTTGCCAGGGCTGCCTTCCCCGCCTCGCTGCCTGCATCTGTCCAGGAAGGCTGGGGCTGCGAGGGGGCAGCTGTGGGAAGCCCCGGCCTGTCACTAGCACCCAGACGTGCTGGGGGCATCTTCATGCCCGAGGGTCCAAAAGTCGCCAAGTCCGAATCCCAGCCAGGAGGCTGCAGTGTCCCCAGGGCTCTGGCATTGCCGCATGTCTCCTTGGAATGGCCCAAAGGGTGCCTGCGCTCTTTGACTCCAGCCCCAGCCCTGGCCCTTGGTGTCCCCAGCTCTGGTGGCTGTATCTCTGCTGGTGGAGGTTGTGTCCGGGGGCCATTTTCCTGCACAGGAGTGGCTTTGGTGGCCTTCCCTTTTAGCTAAGGGTACAGAGAGGGTCCTCTGTGAGAGCAGAAATGCTGGCCTGGGGTCGGCTCGGCTGTGCACCAGCTGCTGCGCTCTGGGTTTGCACTTGGCCTTCCCAGGCCTCGCTTTTCCCCACTGAAAAATGGGGCCAAAGGGCCCATCTACATCATTGGCTGTTGTGAAGCTTACAGCAGAAAATGGCTTCAAAAGTGCTTTGTAAGCAGTGACCCACCGATCGAAGGGAATGCTTGGTACCCACCGGCTCACAGAGACACTGGGAACTGCGTGTTCCTGGGGTTCCAGGTGGTTCCCATACTGGGGGTGAAGGGTTTACCTCCAAGTTTTCCTGAATCTGGCCTGCGTTGGGCCAGGGGACTTGCCTGGTCCCATCAGGAGCCTCCTCCATGATGGGATTCAGGTGGGAGGGCCCTAGAGCAGAACACAGGCTCTCCATACTCAGCTGGGAGCCTCCCTGTCTCAATAAAGTCTGAGGCCAGAGGTGAGGAGTGGGTGGGGGGAGTTTAAGGGCCTGGTCCCTCCTCAGCTGGGCCCCCAAAGCCTGCCAAGGGACTGTCTCTAGGCCTCTGTACCTGTTGTTAGATGTGAGAAGAGCCATGTGAACATGTGTGCACAGGTGGCTTTGTCACATGCTGGGGGAGATAATCCTGCATTTGGAGGCCGTGTACTGCTCATGAGAACACACACACACAGTTCTCACATGCACACAGACGCACACAAAAACTCATCCCCCCACACTCACACCTGCACACCCAGCTTCCCTAGGAGGCTATGAGGCTCCCTGCTCAGGCAGGCAAGGCCTCGGGACCCTTTCCCTGCAAGCCTGGAAGCTGCTTGCATCCTCCTGTTCCCAGCCTGGAGTCATGCACCTCTGTCGCCCTGCCAGACCTTCCAAATCCTCAGGAAGTGGTCAGATTTCATCCAGTTCACACCCCCAACTCCTACATTGCATAAATGGGGAAATCGAGGCCTGGAGCAGCTTGGGGACCTATCTGAGGTCACACAGGGTCAGGCTTACAACCCAGAGCCGGCCAACCGTGTACTCATCCCAGCTGGCCTGGCTGGGCCCCTCTGGGACTGACCCAGGATTGGGTGTGAGACGGACTAGGACTTCCGCTGTGAGTCCTTGACATTTGGTCAGTGGCATCCTCAGAGGCGGCCCCAGCCTGCCTCGGCCCACTCTGTCTAGAGTATCATCAGAGCTGCCTCGGAGACGGCGAGCTTCCACATCTCTGGAAGTGATCAAGTAAGGGCTGGGCTGTCGGTGGGGGACCCTGCAGAGGGCCTGTATTCTCTGCAAAAATCTGACTCTGCCTAGGAATCATGTTGTCCGGGCACCATCGGATGTGGCTCCCCCGCTGCAGTCTCTCTTGCACTGGAAGGGTAAACAGGGCTCTCAACAGCACATGAGAGAGGCAGGGTCATGCTCCTGGGGAGTGGGACACGCAGGGCAGAGGGCCAAGCTGTGGCTGGGTGGTGGGGGCAGGCAGGGATCCCAGTGGCCCCACGTTTCCACAACGCTCCAGGTGACATGTGGGCCCCAGAGTCAGCCTTGGATAGAACTGGGATCTCCTTCCTTGCACCAGAGCGAGCCCGGGTATCCTGCGGACACCGGGAAGGGGTACTCACCCAGCATCCCCAGCAGGTACAAGGTGGCCAGCGGTGGCAGAGACCCCATGGGCATGTCCTCCGGCCTCCTCCTGCCTCAGCCTGGGCAGCTCAGCACTGCGGGTGAGGGTGTCTGGCCTGGTATCTTGCTCTCAGGGAGGGAGAGGGCGGGGCGGCTGCTCAGGGAGGGGGTGGGACGGGGAGCAGGCAGTGTGGGGCCTGCGTCACCCATGTTTGAAGTGTCAACTTCCTCCTGGCAAAACCACCTGCCCCTGTTTGAATGGCAGCCCTGGCCTCTGCCAGCTTCCTGCCCAAGGTGCCCAGGACTGGGGCAGTGCTCTGGCCACCCCCATACAGGACAAGGCCACGCGTCCTGGAGGGGAGAGGGCTGTAGGGGAGGGGGACCCTTAGCTGGGGGTTATGGAGTGCGAAGACCTGGCTGCAGCTGAGGGCTGGGCTGAGGACAAGTGCCCCTGAGGCAGGGGTCTGGGCGGGGAGAGACAGGAAGTGGGCGGCGTGATGCCAGCTCTCATTGCAGGCTCCGATGAAAGCCAAAACCAAACCCTCCATTTCCCCTTTATGAGGGATGAGGCTGGAAGTTTGAGGTGAATCTCCACAGGTATTGTTTTGCTAGCAAGTACAAGAGATGGTTCCACCATGAATGCTGGGCTTGCGCCTGTGTGTGTGTGTGTGTGTGTGTGTGTGTGTGTAGAGAGAGCACGCCATGTTGACTTGTGTGATTTGTGTTGTGTGGGTGATCTCCATGTTGATATATGTGTGTATGATTTCCATGTTGATGTGTGTGTGATCTCCATGTTGATATGTGTGTGTGTATGATTTCCATGTTGATATGTGTGTAATACCCATGTTGATATGTGTGATCTCCATGTTGACTTGTGTGATCTCTATGTTGTGCGTGTGAGCTCCATGTTGTGTGTGTGTAATCCCCATGTTGATATGTGTGTGTGTGATTTCTGTGTTGGTGTGTGTGATCTCCGTGTTGAGGTATGTGAGCTCCCTGTGGAGGTGTGTGGTCTCCATGTTGGTGTGTGGATATGTATGTGAGCTCCATGTGGAGGCGTGTGGTTCCATGTTGGTGTGTGGATATGTATGTGAGCTCCATGTGGAGGTGTGTGGTCTCCATGTTGGTGTGTGATTATGTATGTGAGCTCCATGTGGAGGTGTGTGGTTCCATGTTGGTGTGTGGATATGTATGTGAGCTCCATGTGGAGGTGTGTGGTCTCCATGTTGGTGTGTGGATATGTATGTGAGCTCCATGTTGAGGTGTGTGGTCTCCATATTGGTGTATGGATATGTATGTGAGTTCCATGTCCCTATTGCTCTTAGAGGGTTTGGAATCAACCCCTTTGAAGAAGCGGCAGATCTCTGCAAAGAAGAGGCAGGGAAGCCTGGGGCAGGGGAAAGTCTCCGTGTTTCCCTGGGCTGGGCTAGGCTGGGTTCTGTTTTTTCTTCACATCCTTTATGCTCCTAGATGGGAAAGCTCCTGGCTCCTGGGGCTTCCTGTACTCTGGGCCACCCCGGGCAGGTGGGAAGTAGTTCAAGGACATGATCACTAGTCCAGGTCCACCGTGGCCTGGGGCCTCCTCCTCCCTGTGCTGGAGAGGCTAGCTTGGTGACTGCATCCACTTAGATTCCACTTAGATCCACTTAGACACTCCCTGGTTTCTGCTGCCTCAGGGCTGGAGGGTGCTGCATGCTGGAACCTCTTCAGCAGAGGGAAGCATTGACCCGACCCCAGGATCAAGGAAAGAGGACTCCTAAGGTAGCTGTGATTGGGGCCACACCCACCCCTCATTCAGCCTTCAGAGGTGCCTCTTCCTCCCACAGTGGTGGCCTCAGCCTGGGATGGGGAGACCTCACCCAGCCCCTCCCAGCTAGGCCTGGCCCAGTTCCCTGCCCCCTGCCCTCACATCCATCCTTCCTGGTCCCTTGACTCCAGAAATCCCAGCCTCTTTCATTCATTTTCCCCCTCCCCTCCCCTCCCCTTCCCTCATCAAATATTTGCTCCATGCTAAGCACAGGAAGATGAAAGAGACAGACACGGCTCCACACTTCTTAGCACCAAAGACTCCTCTGGGATGCTTTTTCTTGATGAGTGCTGTTCATGGACCACACAGCTTTGTGCAGTCAGCGGCCTTCACAGCCTCTGTTCCCCCGACATTCAGTTTACATAATTGCAGCCCAAAAGAGAGGAAAATTTTATTAAGCACCTTCCTTTAGGCAAGGGTGTCAGCTCCTTCAGTCTTCCCCAGCAATCATGGGAGTGGGCATAGCGTTCCATTTCACAGATGAAGAAACTGAGGTCAGAGGGTAAAGTATTCAGCCCCGGGAGGTCAACGCTGAAATACGATTCCACATTTTCCTCACTCTGCCACCCTTGCCACCACTCCCCCACCTCCTCACCCAAAGAAAAGAAAACAAACCAAACATTTGGGCTTTGCTTTGATCTCGAGTCTTCATCACAGTATGATTTCTACTCTTTTTGTTTGTTAGTTCGGTTTTGGAAAACTGAAAGTAGCTCAGGGTCTCGGGTTGCCGTCTTCCCGGCTCCCAGGGCTGGCACTGCCCCGACCCTAGTGGAGGGGGTCGCTGCCCTCCTGGAACACTGCCCTGTAGGCTCTCTCGGCTCCCTCCCTGCCGCCCACCCCTGTAAGTTGCCCCTGCCCTTTTCACCCCCTCCAGGCCCTTATTTCGAGACACCTGGGCCCCTGTCCCCGCTCAGACCCCAGATCCCTGGCGGGAGTTCCTGTCCTCATCACTGTACTTTCCATGACACAAGAGGAAGTCAGCTGAGCCCAGGCTGGGTTTTCCAGGCAGCCCGGCCCAGTAGAGGCTGAAGGTGGGGGGAGGGGGTTGCCGAGCCCCCAGGGCCAGCTGTCAGAACCTCCTCAGCCTCCACCAGAGAGGCACCTGCCGGTGCAGCCCTGGGCCACACCAGGTAACCTGGGGTGGGGTGTGCCTGCGTCTGTCTGCCCCTCTGGACTGGGTGATTCCCCATTGCCCCCAGGTGTGCCCTGTTTACTGGGGCAAAGGGGCACTAGGGATGTGGGGGAAGGGGGGAGGAGCTGAGGGTGGGAGGGAGGAGGGGGAAGGAGGCTGAGAAAATGTTACTGGTGCATAGTAGGACTTCAGGGTTTGTTGAATAAATGAAGGAAGAAATCTATGGAATAATTCCCAAAGATGATGGATGGCCTGGTGGCCGGCTGAGAAGGGCGGCAGAGGCCTGCAAGTGTGTGCGGATGACTCAGTGACCTGGATCCTTGGAAACCTTCGTTTGGCTGTGGGGGTGGAGGCACCCAGGGAGCTGACTTTGCACACTCCACTCCCCCCAGTTCAGGAAGTGCCTCCCCCTCCCCCCAGCTTCGTTTCTACCCAGTTTGGCTGTTGGAGGGGGGGTGGGGGAGGGGGAGAAAGGGATGTAGGATCCAGGTCTGGACGTGCAGGTGGCGCGCCGTGTAGTGGAGGTGCGCTGGCCTGCTGGCACCTGCATTCGAGTCCCACCTTTGCAGTGCGGTCCTGGGGAAGTCCCTGTCCTGCTGTGGGCCGAGGTCGGCTCATCTGTACAATGTGGATGTTGGACGGTCCCGAGGCCCAGCTCTCTTGTCCTAGGAACCCTGCAGGAAAGTGTTGGGCTGGTGAGCTGAGTCCAGTCGGAGGCGGGGGATTTCTGTGTTGTGGGGCCTGGAGGTTTGCCTCTTCTTCTAGTGTAGATGGGGCTGAGTGTTGAGTGAGTGTCAGGGCTTTGGGGAAGGGGAGAAGGCAGAAGATTCCACGTGGCCTGAACAGGGCCCAGCTGGCTTGAGAAGATGTCTCAGAGTGTGTGCTTTCTCCAACTCCAGGTGCGAGTCCAGCAGCTGGGGTGGGGGCTGTCTTGCCTGGAGGGACAGATAAGGACCCCCACTGGCCCCCCCACATTCCTAGCCCCCCCCCCGGACAACACTAGACGGCCTCCTGGGGCTTCTGGAAGGTTCGTGATCATGACAAGATGGGCTCCTAAGCCCCAGTGGTACACCGGAGTGCGAGGGCTGGCCTTACCCGGGCCTGTGTGAGCCACACATCCCACAGTCTGAGGCCCTGAGAACTCAGCAGTCGTGTTTACTGAGGTTAGACTCCTTCAACCATAAGGCATAGGCTTTGGTTGAGAAAAGAAGGCCTCCCAGTAGTATATGACAGGTGTGAACCAAGGCCATTGTTCACGTGAAATATCTGAGGATCAGAGAGGTTATGTGAATTCCCCGAGGTGCACAGATAAGCAACAGTGGGCTTTGGACTGGACCGCCAGTCCTCCTCTTCCACTGCACCCCTTTCCCTGGCACAGCCTCTCTCTCATTTCAGGCTGGTGCTTCCTCTGGCCATTCAGGGGTTTCACTTGGCTCTTGGAGCCTCAGATCCCACCTGTAAAGTGGGTGGAACGTTGCGAGGCTGGCCGGGTGCGCCTGTGGAAAAGGCCCCAGGTGGCGGTCATCCTGCAGAGCTTCAGCACAGTGTTCCTGAAGGCCTGGCACTGGTCAGAAGCGCCGCTGCCTTCTTTCCCTGGCACCCAGCACCTGGCACAAAGCTATTTCTTGGACAAATGAATAACTGACAGGGAAGCTTTCAGCTGGGACATAGGAAACAGACTGACAAGCACACCCTGTCCCCAGCCTTGAGCTTTCAGCCCCGTGGGGAGGCTACTGACAGGCAGCTAGAATACAGCATGGAAAGGCCAGGCCCGAGGGAGCACAGAGCGGAACACGTGTCCAACCAGTATCTGGGAAAGTCAGGAAAGGCTTCCTGGAGGGGGTGACACCTAGATGAAGACCCAAAGGATGAGTAATTTCCCAGCTTGGTGGTGGGATCAACTTTCCAGGCTGAGGGAAAGCATGAAGACAATGGCTTCTGAGTCCTGCCAGCTGGTGGCTTCTAGATGGTTCTAGAAGTGGGGCGCTGTGGGCAGCATCCTGGCTCAGCCCCTCACTGGCTCTGTGCCTAGGGTGGAGTCTCTCCTCCATGTCTCAGTTTATCTATGAAATAATATGCAGCAGATGGTCCGCCAGATTCCTCAATCTGTGAGTTGAAGCTTGGAATCTCATTTAAAGAATATCAGTTACCAGAAGCTCAAAAACTGATACAGCCCTTTTTAAAGGACAAAATGGCAAAAGCCACATTTTGATTTAAAAAAATCTCATATGCACTATTAACTTTAGAGAGGCTGCCTATACTCTCGCCGGGGTGCAAAGCAGTACGAGGGGTATTGAAGCTACCAAAGGATAATAAAACCACGGAAAGATAGGACGAAGGGCGGGCAAGTTCCAAACCGCTTCACTCTGGAAGAGCCGGCAGTACAGCCATCAAGAACCAGCTCATAGATCCCCGTGTCCTGACACAGAGAAATGGCCCCGACATTTTGCTCAGTGAAAACATTAAATTTCGGAACAATTTGTATATTGCAATCTTATTTTCATCAAGTGAAAATGTGAATGAATTGAATAGCTCCTACATTTACAGAAAAAGGGATGGCAGACTATTCATCGAAATAATGATAACAGAAATTAATTGTGGGGGTGAGATTCGATCGAGATGGTAGCGTGAGGTTGGGTAGGGTTTTAATTTTATGCACTAAGAAAGGGTCTGCAGAAAGTCTTTTACAGAAAAAAGTTCTGCGTATTTGTTTGTGTAATTATATATAACATATAACATTTTTATAACATGATTTTTTAAGTAACAAAAATAAAAACCGTAGAATATAAAGAAAAAATAAAACCACTCACAATCCTACCATTCGTTATGACCACTGTTAATATGTCATATATTTTATTCTTTTCAATTTATAATTACAGTAATTTAATGTTTCAAAATTAGTATCATGTATTTGTGATATGCATGTTCATATGTATAAGGTATATATATTTTAGATAAATGATGTATCTTTTGTAAATATACTTAGAAAGATACATACACAAGGATATCTATATGTAGATATATATAGAGAGATCTTTGTATCCTGCTTTTTTTTAAAAGTATATCTTGAGTGTTGTACCATGTCATAGACTCATACAACATGGTTTTAAAAAATGGCTCTAGAAAACCTGGTAAAATTTCTGATGTTTGCTTAACCAATCCCTATTGTTGGACATTTGTGTTGTTTACTCTTATTTATTTATTTTCTGAGATAGTATCTCAGTCTGTCTCCTGGGCTGGAGTGCAGTGTTGCGATCACAGCTCACTGCTACTTCGACTTCCTGGGCTCAAGCGATCCTCCCTCCTCAGCCTTAGCTGGGACTACAGGCATGAGCTACCATGCTTAAAAACAATTTTTTTTGGTAGAGATGGGGGTCTCACTATGTTGCCCAGGCTGGTCTGAAACTCCTAGGCTCTAGAGATCCTCCTGCCTCAGCCCCGAAAATGCTGGGATCACAGGCACTAGCCACTTTGCCCAACTCCTAACTATTTTTTTTTTTTTGCTATTAAAAAACTGTGATAAATATTTTTGCACAATCATATCCTTATTTCCTTTAATTAGAATTATTTGAATCAAAGATTATGACCGTTTTAAATACTGAAAGCACACTATAAAAGTTGAATTAGTAACCTCCATCCCAGCTTAGTTCTAGTCTGTCTGAGTATTGATTGGCTGAGTTTACTTCAAGAGGGACACACTTGAGTAGGTTTATAACTACCTTAGGAATCAGGAATTTTCTGTTCCATGATGATCACTCCAGGTACTCCGTGACAGTCAGTGTGCAAGAGGTCCAGGCCCACCTCCGGGGACAAATTTGATGTAAGAGAAAGACACGTTTTTGATCATTTACTGAGTGTGCAGGACTCCGCTTGAGTGACTTCTGTTTGTCTTTGATGACGTGTCCTCCTCTTGGCCCATTGCTGGGAGGTTTGGAGGAGCCAACGTCAGCATCTCTGTCTCAAAGATGAGGAGACTGAAGGTCTGAGAGATGAGGGGACGGGTCCAGGTGCAGTCAGCCTTGGCCTGGGGCACGAGGCAGGTCCACAAGGTGATCCGGGGGAGTAAGCTCTGGTCTGGTGTGGAGGGTGGGAGGGCATAGCCCAGCAATTTCCGCCCCATCCATCCCTATGTGGAGCGCTCACCTTGATGTACGTCCCAGCAAACCCCGACACTTCAGCATGGGTTACTGTTCCTCATTCTGCAAGCTCTTCTGAGGCAGGCCATGTTGGGTTGACCCTGTGGGATGGTCTGGATGCAGGTACTTATTGCTGTTATACGGGTGATAATGATGATAGTGATGGTGGGGTCAGTGACGAGAACGGTGATGATGGCAGAAATGATGATGGTGGTGATGAAATGATGAGATGATGTGATGATGATGATGATGGTGGTGATGAAATGATGAAGATGACGTGATGTTGATGATGGTAATGGCGATGAAATGATGAAGATGATGGTGATGATGATGATGATGAAATGATGAGATGATGTGATGATGGTGGTGATGATGGTGATGAAATGATGAGATGATGTGATGATGATGATGGTGATGAAATGATGAAGATGACGTGATGATGATGATGGTGATGAAATGATGAAGATGATGGTGATGATGATGATGAAATGATGAAGATGATGGTGATGATGATGGTGCTGAAATGATGAGATGATGTGATGATGATGATGGTGGTGATGAAATGATGAAGATGATGGCGATGTTGATGATGATGGTGATGAAATGAGGAAGATGATGATGATGGTGATGAAATGATGAAGAAGATGATGATGATGGTGATGAAATGAGGAAGATGACGTGATGTTGGTGTCAGTAATGTTGATGATGCAATGATGATGATGATGGTGATAATAGCTATCAATTGCTAAGGACTTACACAGTGCTAGGGACTCTATGTAATTACATTATCTTATTTTTTTTTTTTTCCCCAGAGTGAGTATGTCACCTTGGCCAGGCATAGTGGCTCATGCCTGTAATCCCAACACTTTTGGAGGCCAAGGCAGGAGGATCACTTGAGCCCAGGAGTTAAAGACCTGCCTGGGCAACATGGCAAAACCCCATCTCTATAAAAAATTTAAAAAAAAATTAGCCAGGCATGGTGGTGTGTGCCTGTAGTCGCAGCTTCTGGGAGGCTGAGGTGGGAGGATCACTTGAGCCCAGGAGGTTGAGGCTGGGGTGAGCTGTGATCATGCCACTGCACTCCAGCCTGGGTGACAGAGTGAATATGTACATGCCACCTTCACTGATACGGAGGGTGACTTGAGGTGGCTCACAGATGAGCATTTTTCTCTTCATCGTTATGTGTTTGTTTTACTTTATATTAATTTATATACTAGAAAATAGATAACTAGCTCACCAGATTCATGGCTTATACATTTCAGTTTTAGATTAACCAGTGAGTTAATTGAAAGGAAAAATATGAAGTGAAGAATAATACTTGCTACTTAGATAAGGTAAATGTGGACGGAAATTTCAGTCATTGACATTTGGAAGCAGTTGAGGCAGATGTCATTTTTATCCCTATTTTGCAGAGGAGTGAGTACATGCTCAGAGAGTTTAATGAGCCTGAGATCATATAATATCTAGGTGGTAGAGCTGAACTGAAACCCAGATGCTTAATTTAAAACAACAACAATAACAACAACAACTTTTTACTTAAATAGAGCATACACCCGGCGAAGTGCATGCAGTGTGTTATAAATGTGACGTCACACACTGCACGTGCTTGTGTAACCAGCACCTGGGAGGCTCCCCACTAGGTTCCTACCAACCCCCCAGTGCTCCCTACTCAGGTATCCACTGTCCTGACTTCTGTCATCATGGATTGTTTTTGTCTTTTCTTTAACTTTATTTTGTGTATTTATTTTTTTGAGAATGAGTCTGTCGCCCGGGCTGGAGTGCAGTGGGGCCATCTTGGCTCACTGCAACCTCCACCTCCCAGGTTCAAACGACTCTCCTGCCTCAGCCTCCCGAGCAGCTGGGATTACATGCGTAGGCCACCACACCTGGCTAATTTTTATATTTTAAGTAGAGACGGAGTTTCATCTTGTTGGCTAGGCTGGTCTTGAACTCCTGGCTTCAAGTGATCCATCTTCCTCAGCCTCCCAAAGTGCTGAGATTATAGGTGTGAGCCACCATGCCTGGTCTTTTTCTTTGAACTTTAAATGTATCACAAAGTTTATATGTTTTATGTTTTGAGTTTTTTCACTCATTACGCTTGGATGATTCATCCATGTTGCTGTGTATAGGAGCGTGTTCTTTTTCATTGCTGTATAGTATTCTGCGGTGTGACTATGCCACCATGTATTTGCACATTCAGCCATGACAGGCACTTGGTCATACAAAGTCTGCATCTTTTAACCTTGAAGCTCTGCTGCCACCCGTAGATACCTGCATATCACAGAGTAAACAGGACTTTCTTTCAAAGTGCTGGAGACCAAGGAGGGTGTGAAACATGCAAAGCCACAATTACAGAGGCAGGTGCTTTCCCAATTGCAGAGTGGCCTCAAGGTGGCCTGGGTGGTGCATGGTTTGGACCCTCTTAATGCCTCTCTTGCAGCATTACACTTTACAAAGCCCAAAAGCACCGCACTTCATGTCCCTGACAGCCCTGTCAAGCAGGGAGGTGCCCCGTCCCCGCGCTATCAACGAGGAAACTGACTGCAACACCCGCAGTGAAACAGAAACAGAGGCAGAGTCTGCACTCGCATCTCCGGATACCAAGTCCCAGGCTGTTTATACCTCGTTCCAGTTGCCTGGTGAATCCAGGGGAGATCTGAGGCCCTGAGACCCTTTCCGTCCCCTTGCAGGGGACTTGTAGTCTGGTGTTTGAGTCTCCTTCTGTGAAAGATTTAAAGGCAAATCAAGTCTCTGATTTTTTGGAGTGGAAACCTACCTTCCCTCGAGCCTCACTTTACTTCAGCTGCAAAACAGGGGAGGGTTCCTGCTCCCCTGCAGGGCAAGGGTTGTGATCACCATTGTCAATAACAAGCCCTGCCTGTGTCTGCCTCCAGTCATCCTCAGTGAGCGGCACTTTCACACTCATCACTGAGATCGACCTGATCTTCATAACAAGCCAGGGAGGAAGACAGCGAAGATGACATTTGCCCCATCTTTCAGAGAGGTGAAGTGCCCTGCCTATCACACAGCAAGTTAAGGAACCTACAGGGACCCAGGGCTCCTAATTCTCCCGCCGAGAGGATACCCTCCGCTCTATCAGGCGCTGTCCTCTGCGGGAGGCCTTCTGTTAGGACGTACCCCACTCTGAGGCCGTGGGGCGCAACACACAGCGTCATGATGGTCCAGCAACGTTAGGGGGCTTCCCCAGGACACACAGCAGGAAGGGTTGGGCTGGTGGGAGCCTGCAGCTCCTGCATCCTAACCTCTCTGCAGGACAGGGTGGGATGGCAGGGAGGCTGGGTGATGAGGGTCAGCAGCGGGGGCTGGGACAGACTGGTTCTCAGGGCAGCATCCCTGGCAAGGACAGTGGGTTACAATGGGTTTCTAGAGCCCCTGTTTCCTCTCTGTCAATCACCAGCTGTGCAAGCTCCTCTGAAAAGTGGGAATAGTATGAGTTCCTGCCTCATGGGATTGTCATGAGGATTACACGGGATGAGGCAGCTAGAGCAGAGGCCAGTATCTGGCAGGAGCATTCACTACTCACCCGCTTCCCCACATGCTCTGCCGAGGAGGGCAGCTTGGGAAAGGCATGTGCCTATGAACACAGGTCCCCTCCCAATATTCCTGAAGGGACGTGATTTGTAACTGTGAAAAATGCAATCCAGCTGTCAGAAGCTGATGGCACCAGCCAGTTATCTGTAACCTTGGAGTAATCAAAATAAGTATTATTTTGCAAAATAATACTTATTTTGATTCTGTACGAAGACCACTCTGCTGTGTTTGTACCAAGGCGGAAAGTAAAGTGTGCCCCGTGGCATACAAGCCACACCCTGCCTGTGGGCTTGTACGGTGGGGAGGGGGCTGCAGGGGATCCCCTTTACTGGGCTGTGTGTGTCTGTGGGGGCTGGATCCTGCCCTCCAGGGGGCCGTTCTCAGTGCCTGCTCTCTGTGCCCCTGTGAGGTTTATCTGACCAACGTGCAGAGCTGCCGAGGTCCCTGGATGAGACAGGCATTGGGCAGGAAGCCCCGGGCTTGATGCCGGGCAACACGCCCACGGGTGAGGTCTGTGTAGGGTGTGGGAAGGAGTGTGGGTGGCGGAAGGAAGCTGGACCTGGCCCTGCCTCCACTCTCACCCTCAGCCAGGCCCTGCCAAGGCTTCTTCCTCCAGGAAGACCTCCTCGGTTCCCACTCTGCATTGAGGTATGGCCTGCCTCTTCTTCCTCCATCTTCTCTGGAGTCTAAGCTCTCTTCCGACTTTCCCCTCTGACAAAGGGGTTGGATAGAAAAGTGAGAAGTCTAAAATTCTGTAATCCTGAATGCTTGTTCCTCTCCAGACCCTGCTAATACCCAGTGTGGACAGAGTTTGTCCAGCCAGGTTCCAGGACAATTTCTGGTACAGGATGTGTGGAGAGAACGGGCTATTCAAAGCGCAAATGAGGATTTCTCCTGTGGGGTCCAGGGCTTATCTGGAAGTCCTTCTAGCATCTGGATCCCAAAGAGGGAGCTCCCAGGGCTAATGCTGGGGATCAGAGAGATTTCTCTATGTTGAGGCCCAGAGTCAGGCAGGCCACACAGCAACCACCCCTGGAAATGGGATCTTTCAGCCTGAGAGACACTCGAAGGTGTTGGGACAGAGAACTCCTGCTTTTTTTTCTTTCTTTCTTTTTTTTTGAGACGAAATCTCATTCTGTTGCCAGGCTGGAGTGCAGTGGCACAATCTCGGCCTACTGTAACCTCTGCCTCCTGGGTTCAAGCGATTCCCCTGCCTCAGTAGCTGGGACTACAGGTGCCTGCCATCACCCCTGGCTAATTTTTTTTTTTTGTATTTTAGTAGAGACGAGGTTTCACCATGTTGGCCAGGATGGTCTTGATCTCCTGACCTCGTGATCCGCCCGCCTTGGCCTCCCAAAGTGCTGGGATTATAAGCGTGAGCCACTGCACCCTGCCAGCAGAGAACTCCTTTTATGAGGTCCTGTTTTCCACTGCCCTCCAGGTTGTGCGTGAATCTAAAGGGAGGCCTGTGGGGCCCAGCTAATGAGCTCCCTTTGTTCTGGCCAGAGTTCGGGAATCGCGAGGAGCAGGGAGGAGGTTCTACTCCTAGGTTCTCAAGGGGTAGCTAGAATGACACGTGGGCCCCAGAGCCGGGGGACAGAGCTCCCTGCCCAGGCACTTCATCGAGAGCTACTGGGCTGCAGACTGGTTTCTGCCTCCTCTGAGGGTGCCCCTGGCGTGGGAAGGTGTCTAGGGGCACACCGAGCCCAGGTGGAACATTCTCCTGACCTCGCCATCCAGGCTTGTCCTTCAGCGGTCCACCAGCTGCCTGACATCATGGGTGGGTACTTGTGTGTTTTTCTGGGGAGAAGGCCCGAACCTTTAGTCTGCGCCTCAGTACCTCCCATGCCCCTAAAGAAGACTCTAGAAGCTCTGCTGCGGGTCAAGGCGGCGCCACCTGGAGTGTGGTTTCATGTTCTGTTGGTTTGCCAGGTTTTGCTGCAGAGAATGCAACTTCTCCCTACCTCGGAGACTGCGGTGTGGTGACCTGGCCTTTGTGCTTTGTGTCTTAATTGCTGAGTTCCTTGTGCAATTGGTTGTTCTGCTAGAGATGACAGCATTTCTTTAGTCTCCCCAGGTCCTGCGGTGAGGCGAGGATGCTCTGTTCTGAGGAGCCTCGGGTAGGGTGCTGGGGCTTGTTTGATTCATATTTAGAGCTGAAATGAATCTGTTACATAGAGAAGAAAGCTGAGGTCCCCCCAGGGTCAAGTGACTGACACAGGCCCACATAGCTAGTCCAGACTTAAGGTTCTGGATCCCAAGTCCTTTCATCCCGTATTCCCCAACCTTCCCTGTTGCCGTGGCAACAGCAACAAAAGGGGCCAGAGGGAGTTAATCCTAGTACTTTTCACGCAGCAGCTGCATAGACCGCACACCGCCACCCGACAAGCATGAGCCCTTGTCTGTGCCTTACAGCTGTGGCCGGGAGTGGATGGTTCTGTTGTCTGATCCCAGAGTCCCTGAGTGTCTCACAAAACTGTCCTGTTCCTTTGGATTTTCCCGATCTCTTTTTGCATTAACACAGGCTTCTTCCACTCCAGGAACAGCCCATTCATGTCAACCAAAATTCTAAAGTCAGCACCTTAGTATCAGCTGAACAGATCTGATACTAAGTCCCACTGGCCCGCTACTTTTGGTGGACAAAGGGGCCTCACAGGCTTCGTCTCTCCCGGGAATTTGAGGAGTTCAGAGATCAGGAGAGGGGATCGGACACAGCGAAGCCTGGCCTGGCAGAGAGGGGTGAGTGAACCTCACCTTAGAAGGTGTTTCTTCCTCCATATGGCCGCGGTCCTTTTTGATGTTAGGTGCTTTTGTTTCCTAGGTGTTTGGGGACTGGGATCTGTGGATTTCGGAGTGCTTGTCATGACTGGGCCCAACTCTGGGGACAGGGTGGGGACAACTACTCCCAGGTTCTCAAGAGGAAAAAAGAATTCTGTATGTTTCAGAAATGCGATACATCTGTTATCAGCCCTGTGCGCTGCAAAACGCAAGTTCCTTTCCTATTTGATCTGACAGTGAAAAAATTCACAGATGCTTTATTGGGAGGTTAAAAAATAGAAAAGAACCCTTTCTCAGTCCAGAGAATCTGCCCCCCCATCACCTTGGCGTGTCTGCAGCTGTGCCAGGCCTGGGCTTGTGGGTGGACCCGGAGTCAAGGCTTAGAGAGGAGCAGGGGGAAGCTCAGAGGCCTTTGCTCTGCAGCCCTCCCGCAGGCCCAGCAGGGTGGGCCCCTGTGCTAACACCCACCACCACCCTCCCCTCAGTTCTTGTCTCCATCTCACTTTGTCCCTCTCTCCAGTCCCAAGGCAGAGAGCCAGATTTTCTTTACTTTTCTTAACTACCTCTTTTTTTTCTGGTTAGGAAAAATAATACTTATTTATACGTCTTGTATAGTTTGGAAATACATAATACATGTAGAAAAAAAATAAATCTGGCTGGGCGTGGTGGCTCGTGCCTGTAATCCCAGCACTTTGGGAGGCCGAGGCAGGCAGTTCACCTGGCTGTCGGTCAGGAGTTCGAGACCATGCTGGCCAACATAATGAAACCACGTCTCTACTAAAAATACAAAAATTGGCCAGGCATAGTGGTGCGTGCCTGTAGTCCCAGCTACTCGAGAGACTGAGGCAGAAGAATCACTTGAACCCGGGAGGTGAAGGTTGCAGTGAGCCGCCGAGATCCTGCCATTGCACTCCAGCCTGGGTGACAGAGCAAGACTCCGTCTCAAAAAAGAAAAAAATTAAATCAGCCCAGAATCCCACCAGGCAGAGGTCTCCCCAGTAACCCCCAACTGCAGAGGTTGGTACCAGCTGATGAGTTCTGCAGCACAACCAGTTAAACCTTTATTTATTTCAGCTTTTCTCTTTACTTATAAAGCTTTTCCCCCCTTCATTGTGAAGATAGCATACTCCTTGGAGACAATTCGGGAAGCACAGAAAGATATTTTCATGCTTCTTTAAGCAAAGAGAAGAAATTTATTCCCATCTCCCCAAGGTGACTGCTATGATCAGTTTGGAGTAGCTCCTGGTCTTTGCGGCCTTTTGAAAAAGCCTGTGTTTCTCTAGCTGTGAGCATGTTCTATAGAGGATTCTGGGTCCTGGTTTGTCACACAACAACAGAGCAGCATAAGCGTTTCCGTGTTAATACAAACAGCAGCTCTCACGTGTGTTCTGGGCTCATGTGCACAGACTCTGCCCAGCAAATGTGCAGAGCTCGCTTCTTAATTCTCATCTTGCTCAATTCTCGAGAAACCTTCTGAGGCAGGTGCTGTTATTAATTTTGCAGACAAGGAAGCTGAGCTGGCCTCTCTGAGGTCTAAGAGTCAGGGAGCGACAGGGGATTGGTGTCACAGGCTCAGCCGACTTAGGTTCCTGCCCTTCATCACTAGGTTCTCTCTCCTGTGAATTTTTAATAACCTTTCTAGTTTTGTATAAAGCCAGAAAATGATCGTTGTTAAAAATTCAGAAATTACTGAACAGCACAAAGAATATTCAGAATCCTCTCACCCAGCGATATTTATTCTGCCAATTGGCAGATTTTTGTGCATAGATAGTCTTCACATTTTTATAGTTGATGTTATTCTAACCATTCAGTTCCGAATGTGGTGTATTTTAAAATTTAGTTTTGTGTTTTCCAAGTCATTAATTCCTCTTGGCAAAACAGAATGTATATTGATGGTTTATTAGTCCACTGAGTGGTTGGTCTTGATGGGTATATTCACTTCCCTGAGGTTGTGCGTTCAAGCTGCGGCTCTCTTTCTGAAATCATAAATAATTTAGGAATCAATACGTTTCTGCACAAAATGGTTTGTGTATTTCTGACAGTTTCTTTAGGCTGCACATATTCCCAGGAACCGAATTGCTGGGCTGAGTGTTTTTGCAGTTCTTAACTTATATTGCCAAATTGTTTTCCAGATGGTCATAAGGCTTTACTCTTCAATTAGCAATGTCCTGTTTACTCCTAACTGGATGAATATATGACCTTGTTTTAACTTGCATTCCTTTTATTTCTATGAAGCTGAATTTCTAAATGTGTTTATTGGTCACGTGTGTGTCTTCTTTTGTGAATTGTCTAAAGCAGTGGTTTACAATAAAACTTTCTGCGATGATAGAAATGGCCTGTGTCTTCGCTGTTTAATAGGGTCCAAATGGCCTGTATCTGCCTGTCCAATAGCAACCAGCCAAATGTGTCCACTGAGTACTTGAAATATGGCTAGTTAACTGGGTAAATTTTAAATTTAATTTTACTTACTTTTAGACTTAATTTATCTAAGGTTTTAATTTAAATCCTAAATTAATTTAAATTTAAATGACCACATGTGGCTGGTGGCTGCTATATTGGATAGCACACTCCTAAGCCTTCTCCTAGTTAGGCATTTGGATCTCAGTGGGTGACTTATATTGATTTGTATGAGCTCTTTATTTATTATGGCTACTAATTTTTTTTTACATTTGTTGCAAAGATTTTCCCCAACTTGCTATTTGACCTTTATTTTTTTGTTCAGGTTGTTTACAGGGTACCAAAATGTTAGGTAGCCAAATCTAGTGATCTTTTTTTGTGGTTTCTCCCATAGCTTTAGGGTTAGAAAGTCCTCCCCCACAAAGAGGTTTGATAAATACTCTCATCAACTTGTTTCAAGTCTTTCTGTGATTTTTTTTTCTTTAGCCCTTTAATCCACCCGAGAGTTAATTTCACTGTGTGGTATGAGGTACAGCGTGTCTTAGTCACCTCTCTGCTTGGTGTAGAGTATGTACCGAGTATATTTTATCTTAGATGGGACACTTTGGCGCTCTGCTGGTTGGGTAACGGTGGGCGGTAGGTAAGCAGGATGAAATTAAATAGTAAGTAAAACACTACTATTTAAAATATTGATCTATTTTTAAATTTTGATGTTTATGAAGACTTTAATGGCAAAAGAAAATGACTCTGACAGAGTGTCATTTTCAGAGAAAGCTGCAAAATCACACCTACAGTGTAATATGAACCATGTTTATAACTGCAATGAAAATACTGGAAGAAATATTCCAAAATATTAATGGTAATTGTCTATAGGGTTTTTTTTTTTTCTGCTTCTTAACAATTCTATACTTCCCCAATTGACTACAGTATTTTTTTGATGATCCGAAATATTATCAAATACAGCATTTGGAGAAACAATGTGTGATCGCTTGCTACCTCTAACTCCCCGCAGCCATCATCTACAAAGCCTGCAATTCACACAGCCAAGCTCTGTGCTTAGGGCAGGCTAGTTGGCAGGGAAGGATCCTCGCTGGTTTTCAGTTCAGGCTGGGACTGAAATTCCTTTGTAGTCACTTACAGCATGTGAGTTTCTCAGGCGAGTGATACAGCTTAGGACTGTCTCCTCATTCTTAAAATAAATATTATAACAGCTTTGCACAGGGCCAGTGAGGATACGTTTCGTTGTTAATTATATAAGCATGTGCACACACACACACACACACACACACACACGTATATGCATATGCAAAACTGCAGATATCATCAAAATGCATTCAAAGAGCCAAAGAGCACCAACATACATTTATTTTATTTTATCTTATTTCTTGCTTTTTTCATTATTGAAAGATGTTAAGGTTATTTTTAATTTTTTTTCAATTTGACCAACATGCATTTTAAAAAGCAACGTTCCCTCATCCTATCACTCCTACCAGCCCCACTCCTCAGCTGTAACCACCACTAAATGTTTGATCTGAATATTTATTTGTCTATTTTACAAAATGGAAATGGGATCATATTATGCTGATTATTATATTATTGTTTCTTTTTTTCCACTTTCCAGTAAATTGTGCTTGACTTTCCATGTCAGTACAGGCAGATTTATGTCATTCTCTTTAATATCTGCACAGCCATCCATAACATAAATGTGCAATAATTTTTTGTTTTTGAGATGAGGTCTTGCTATGTTGCCCAAACTGGGCTCAAACCCCTAGCCTCAAGCAATCTTCCCACCTCAGCCTCCCAAGTAGCTGGGACTACCATGATTTATTTTATCCTTCTTTATCATTCATCAACAATTTGTCTGCATGTTACAAGGAGAGCACAGCAAACATGTCTTTAGGTGCCTGTGTTTAGTATCTTGTAGGATGGATTTCCAGATGTGATGTTGCTGCATGCATATGAACCTTTAAAAATGTTGAAAGGTAGGCGAGCGGATCATGAGGTCAAGAGATCGAGACTGTGGTGAAACCCCATCTCTACTAAAAAATACAAAAATTAGCTGGGCGTGGTGGCGTGCACCTGTGGTCCCAGCTACTCAGGAGGCTGAGGCAGGAGAATTGCTTGAACCCAGGAGGCGGAGGTTGCAGTGAACTGAGATCGTGCCACTGCACTCCAGCCTGGTGCCTGGCAACAGAGCAAGACTCTGACTCAAAAAAAAAAAAAAAAATTTTTGAAAGATAATGCTCAACTGATTGTTTTAAGAAAGCTGTACCATTGACATTATTATTGTCATGGGAGGAAAGCTTTGATTACCTTCCATGTCCTCAATTCTAAATGTTACCAATATTTTTTAACTTTTACCAATATGGTAGGTAGAAAATATCAACTGAGTTTTAAATTTTTAT
Source organism: Ateles fusciceps (assembly GCA_036589455.1). Taxonomy (NCBI): domain Eukaryota; kingdom Metazoa; phylum Chordata; class Mammalia; order Primates; family Atelidae; genus Ateles; species Ateles fusciceps. The sequence goes on along the minus strand of JAZHEH010000681.1, from coordinate 22,169,687 downwards.
TACTTTAATTAGCAGAGAGACTGAACATTTTAAAAATACGTTTTGTGGACATTTGTATTTGTTTATTGGTTATCTAGTAATATTCTTTACCTTTTTTGTGTGGGGCGGGAGTTGTCAGTCCTTTCCTGGTTGATTTGTAGGTGCTCTTTATATATAATGTATATTAATCCTTAGTCTGTTGCAGTGTTGCAAATATTTTCTACCAGACATTTGTTTTCTACTATTTATTTTTTATAATATCTTCCACTGTTCATACATTTTAAATTTTCATGGGGTCAAACTCTTTCTCTTCATGATTTTTAGTTTTTATACCATGCTGAGAAAGACATTTTCCACATTTAAGTTATAAAAAATTTTCCCCTATATTTTCTTCTAGTATCTTTTTTTTAAATTACACAGAAACCTTTAATCCAACTGTACTTTATTTCTGAGTATGGCGTGAGATGTGACTTGTTTCAATTCTTTAAAATTACTTTTAAAATTTTTTATTTTTCGGATTTTTCAGGTTTTTTTCTCCAAAAGGAGAGTAGCTGCTTCAACATCACTTTTTGAAAATTCCAGGTTTCCTTCCATTGCTTAAGATTAGCACTACATTATTGAATTTTAAAATAAATGATACGAATTTCCTTTTCTGAATTCTTTCTTCTTTTCCATTAATTAATCTGTTCCTGAAATGGTATACCCAGTTTTAATTTGTGTAAATCTTTAGATTGAACTATACTCTTGTTATGGGGAAGGACATTATTATTCTTGCTGGAACAGTTCTTTTTCTTTTCTTTTCGTTTCATTTTGTTTCTTTTTCTTTTTGAGACGGAGTCTCGCTCTGTTGCTAGGCTTGAGCACAGTGGCATGATCTCAGCTCTCTGCAACCTCCGCCTCCCGGGTTCAAGCGATTCTCCTGCCTCAGCCTACTGAGTAGCTGGGACTACAGGTGTGCGTCACCATGCTCAGCTAATTTTTGTATTTTTAGTAGAGATGGGGTTTCACCATGTTGGCCAGGCTGGTCGCCATCTCTTGACCTCATGATCCGCCAGCCTTGACCTCCCAAAGTGCTGGGATTACAGGCGTGAGCCGTGGTGCCCGGCCATTTCTCTACCACTTCTTAGCTATCCTTCTAAATTTTCAAATACATTTGTCAAATCTCCCCAACCCCCACCGCTAATCCCATTAGATTGAAATTTCAATGAATTTCTGGATTGATTTGAAGTAGAATAAACATGTTTACAATATTGAGCCTTTCCACCAAGGATCTGGTATTAGACCAAATAAAAGTTATTCTCCTGGGTTCAATTTCCCCCATTGGTAAAGAGAGGAGGTTGGATTTGAAGTTTCCTTCAGGCTCTATAATGAAAATCAACAACAACAGCCACAAGGACGACAACTGTCATTATAGGGCCTAAAGTCAGCTGGATACGACAGGAGAAGGCTGTGGAAGACATAATCTCCTTCCCCGGGAGATTTTCATCCAGAGGGAAGATGTAGCATGTACAAGAAATTTTGGCCCAAATGCTCAGTTAATGTGTTGCAGCTTCATGGGCAGAAGTAGATTTAAAAAAAAAAAAAATTAAAAAATGGGTGGAGGGAGCTGCAGCTGTCAATTTGGCCGACCACCATCGCTGAGAATGCTTTGTATGTGGAAACTTTTTTCACTGTTTTTAGTGAAATAAAAATATGAAAAAAGGGAAATTAGTAAAAACAAAAATAACAATGATGCCTGTATCTAAAAATTCCTAGACCACCCCACACCTTTTTTTAGTGCCTTTCTATTTATATTTAAATATTTTTTTCTTTAAGACCGAGTCTTGCTCTGTCACCTAGGTTGGAGTTCAGTAGTGTGATCTCGGCTCACTGCAATCGCCACCTCCTGGGTTCAAGTGATTCTCCTGCCTCAGCCTCCCGAGTAGCCGAAATTACAGGTACAGGCCACCACTCCTGGCTAATTTTTGTATTTTTAGTAGAGATGGGGTGTCACCATGTTGGACAGGCTGGTCTTAAACTCCTGGCCTCAAGTGAACCGTCCTCCTCGGCCTCCCAAAGTGTTGGGATTACAGGCATGAGCCACTGCACCCGGCCTGCCGCTCTATTTTTAGGAACCAGCTAATTTGGCTGAGTGTTTGCTTCTGACATAGTAAGAATGTGTCCAGACTTGGACTCAGAGCTTCTCAGGGTCAGATGAAACCGTGGAGACCAAACTCTATTGTGTGGACCAGGAAAATGAGTCCCAGAGAGGGGTAGGGACTTCCCTGGGTAGCACAGCAAATTAGAGGCAGGAGGACTCCTGAAGGCATGAGGGGTGCCTTATGGTTTATCCCGTTTCCCTCCTGGCCTCTGGAATTCAGGGCACAGTTCTTCTCTGTCGGGACACTTGCAACCCTGGCCACCCCAGCCCCTGGATGGGTAGCGTGAGGGTCGATGGAGGGTCTGGTGGGTGGGGAGCGGGCACTGCGCCCCCGTGGAGCAAGCTGCTACCACTTCCTGCTGATTCAGGCCTCTTGAGAAGCCCTGACTTTTATCATGCAAACTCCCCATGGTGCATTGTACACAGGGCCTGGGGCTCTGGCTTCTGATCCTGGATTGGATTCTGACCTGAGCCTGAGCAAGTCTCCTCTCTCTGGGGCTGCAGAAGAGGAGACCTGAGCAGATGGCGTCCATGTCTTCCTGCCGGGGGTCCCCGCCCACTGGAGCCGGTGGGGCTGTTTCCTGGCATCTGCCATAGGCTGAGTCTGCAGCAACGTGTGTCTGTCCTGGTGGTGTGGGTGCGACCACAGTCCGAGTGTGTGTGATGGAGGGTGACGGTTTGGCACTGGTTAGTTAATGAAGTGGGCTCCAGGGTCCTGGCAAAACATCAGGGAGGAGGGGCACAACGGCCTCACGCGCACACTCACTGTGATGCCGTCTTGATGCACCGAGAGGCCCGACTCCCAGATCGCCCAACCCCCTGGCATCTGCCCACATGCACAGGGGGTCAAGCTGTGCCCAAAGGGAGCCAAGTCACTCAGTCTAACAGAAGTCCTTGGCTGGTGTCCTTGTCTGGGAGGTGGGGAGCTGGCGGAGAATGGGACTTGGCCTGATGACCCGCACTCCTGTGGACTGGCCCTCACCCTCTAACGGCAGGAAACTGAGGCCCAGCAATATTGTCATCACCTTCCTCCTGTGAGACTGCCCCAGGTGGGACCCCCTTCTTCCCAGAAGCTGGCTCCCGCTTCCCTGGCACGATGAGGCGGGGTCTTCTGACTCATCTAGTACCCGGGCCTCAGGCATCCCGGGCCTCAGGCATCCCCGGCTCAGTCCTTCCCTCTTCTCTCTTTAAAAATAGCTTCTTTGTTCAGAACACAGCCGCACCTCCACCCCCTGAGAAGCCCAGCTCACAACAGAGATGTTTCTGTCCAAAGCAGTAACATGGGTCATCTTTAGGGATGACTCGTTCATTCATTCATCCCTTTGTTTAATAAGCAAGTACTAAGCACCTGGCCTGGGCTGGGCACCCTGAGTACAAAGCGGATAGAACACAGTCCACGTCATGGACCCGGATTCTACTGGGAAGCATGACTTTCCTTTGCTGGTGGCGGGAAGGGGTTTGGTAAGGGGCTTCCTCCAGGCTGCTGGGGACCTGCTCAAATGTTCCTTAAAAAAGCAATGGGATCCTATCTGGAGGCCCTGCCATGGGTATGTCCCTGGAGACCCTGCCATGGGTATGTCCCTGGAGACCCCCAGGGAAATCCTTGGCCCGAGGCCACTTGCTGGCTCTTGCTTCAGACCCTGCCCCCTAAATGAGGGCCAGCTCCATCCCCCCAGGGCTCACTGGCACCTCCCGCCCATGGCCTCTGCCTGTGATCACTGGCCCTTGGTCCATGGCAGCGACAGTACGGCTGAGCCCTTGCCACCGTGAGGGCCACACTGCCCTGTGAGTCAGGTGGCCCCCTGAATCACGCTCACGTTGGCTGAAGGAGCCTCTGGTCCTCACCTTGGGTGGGTGTCTCTCCTCCCCCAGAGGCGCCACCACCACCAGCTCTGCAGGAAGTGGTTCTTTTCTGTCTATTTCCCCCCCCTTCAGTCACACACACAGGCTGGCTGGAGGTGGCAGGCCCTCAATTCGGAGGCTTAGAGGCTGCCGTCAACGGCAGGTGCCGGGTCCGGCTGGAGAGAGGGCCCTGGTGGGCCTGGGAAGTCTTTGGAGCGTTTAATTTGTTTTTCTAAAGTGCATGCGCCTTTACTGTTTTATTTACTAAAAATATTGATATATGCTAGTCATAAATGATTCATAGAATACAGGAAAGAATGAAGAAGAGAGTCAGCTTCCTCTAGCCTCACTAACAACAGCCACCATTACTGCGTCTGATATGCTTCTTCTTAGACATTTTTCTTTGCAAACACATTTTAAACACACACGTGCACCAACGGACCCGTCTAAGCCAGGTTTTTATGCTCAATGTCATCGCCGGCTTTCCGAGTTAGGAAATGTCGGTGCACATTCACTGTTTTCAAGGGAGTCATGGCGTATAAGTATCATTCTTCTTTCTGGTGACACTGAGAAGGTTTCCATCGTTCTCCTCTCGCCAGCACTGCTCTGCCAAGCACCCCCTTACAGTTAACTAGCTCTGCTCTATGTGCACTCTTTCCAGGACGGCTTTGCAATAAATCTCTAGGTGTAGGACTATGGGGTCATGGGGATATGCATTTAAAAGGCTCAGAGTATTGCTTCTTGTGTTTTCAGCAGGATCTGCTTTCGGTTGGGTGAGGGGGAACCCAATAGAATCCCCTGCTGTCCTCCCAGGCCCCCTTGAGCACCTTAATCCCTCCTGTACCCCTTCCCCAGTCCCGGTCTTCTTGTGGCTGGCAGACTCTTCTCCTGTTGCAAGATCCTCACTGGTTGTTTCCGTCCTCTGTCCAGCCCTGTCATTGTCATGATGATGTGCCTGCAGTGCTGGTCTGGAGAAAGCAGGCGGCAGGGATCGTGTGAGTCTGAGCAATGACCAAGCTTGCTGTCAGAGCGGGTGTTCTCCTTCCTTCTAAGTTGTGTGTCTTTGGGGCTGTTGCCTGGGTCTCCCGGCCTACGCAACAAGGGTGCTGAAAACTTCCAGGGCTTCAAAGCTCTTTGTAAATTGGAAAAGGCAGGGCAGATGTGAGGGAGACGATGATCAAGGAGGCAAGGGGCATCTCGAGGCATTGGAACTGATGAATCCCTTGTCCCTACCTCTAAGGAGACACAGGGACCTGCTGGAGACACCCTAAGTAGTCCGCAGTCCTGCCCTGAGTGGGGGCACTGAGGGGCCAGAAGAAAGTGGGAGAACTTTGCTGCCAAGCCTGTGGTTCCCGAGGGAGGTCACCATCCTGGATTCATTCACTTATTCAATAACGTCCTAGGCGCCTGCTATCCGATAGGCACTGTCCTTGGTGTTGGGAGATATGGCAAGAACAAAACAGACCCCCAAATCTCCCTGCCTGCCCTCATGCTCCTTACAGTCTAACCTGGAGGGATTGACAGTGAAGAAAATAAATAAGTAAAAATATATCGTGTGTCCAGCGGCAATAAATGCTGTGGAAGGGACTAAAGCAGGAGAGGAGAAGGGGGAAGGGGGAGGGAGGGGTGGTAATTGAAATAGAGCTGTCAAGAAAGGCTGCACCCAAAGTGAGGAAGGGAGTTGAGGGCTCTCCAAGGGAAGAGCCTTCCAGCCCAGGACCAGCAAAGGCCCTGGGGCCGTCCAGTGTGCCCGATGGGTGTGGCTCAAGCCGTGTGAGCAGGTAGGGCATGAGGCTGTGAGGTGGGAGACGTATGGGGGCCTTTTATACGGGATCACTACGCATCCAGCGGGGAGAACACCCCAAAGGGAGTGAGGGCAGGAAGGAGGAAGGCCAGTGAGGAGGCAGAGATGACTGATGGCGACCGGGACCAGGGTGATCACAGTGGAGGTGGTGGGAAGTGGTGAGAGTCTGGCTATGTTTCGAAGGCAGAACCCATAGGATTTCTGGATGGATCACAGCTGGGATGGGAGAGAAAGAGGAGTCACAGGTGAAACCACAGTTTTTGGCCAGAGTACCTGGAAGGATGGAGAAGCTCTGTTGAGATGAGGATGATCAGGAGTTTGCTTTTGGCCATGTGACACTTGAGATGCTGTCAGACACCCAAGTGGAGATGCTGAGCAGGCAGGGCCGGGCATGAGTCTGGGGGTCGAGGTAGGGGAGAGAGAGACAGCGAGTGACAGAGAGAGAGAGCGAGAGAGAGAGATCCAAGCCGGGAACATATTGGTGTTCACAGTGGATGGGGAGGGACGGGGTGGCGTTGGCGGCAGGGCCTGTGAAGTCACTGCCTGGCCTTTCTCAGCCCCTCAGTCGCACCTCAGAGAAGAGAGGCGGACATTTCTGCCCCAGAGCCCACCCACCTTGGCCCACCAGCCATTCCCCTCCCCACCTCCCCTCCTGCCTTCCTTTCTTAGTCACCTGTTGTCTAAGTGTGGGTTGGGGGAGGGCGTTGCTATTTTGGGTTCTCTCTGCCCCCCACCGAATAGAGGAAAGTACATGGGAGGTCGTCAGCGCCAGCCCCAGCAATCTCGAAAACCAGGTCACGCTGGAGCCTGGGGCCTCCACGCTGGGCTCCCGCCGCATCTGTCATTGACCTGAGACTCATGCATCCCTGCTCCTGGCGGGCACCATCTGTCACCCACAGCTCCTCTGTCTGAGCTCAGGATGCAGAATGGCCGACTCCTTTGCTGGTTCCAGGCACGGGCCGTGGAAAGTGGCCTTATGTTCACTGCATTTTCACAGAGGGACTTGCTCCCCAGGCTGACTGTCCGCTGTGGCCACCCAGAAATTCAGTGGGTTTGCAGGTGCCCCACTCTCCTATTTCAAGCTATCCTCCTGCCTCGGCCTCCCAAAGTGTTGGGATTATAGGCGTGAGCCACTGTGCCCGGCCATAATCAGTTTCATCCCATCAGATCTGGTATGTGGATTGAAACCTGTTTGTTAATTCCAATCTACACGGAGTCAAACAGTACAAAAACTTGGAAACTTGGTTGAGTTTTTTATCTTTTATCCAGATTTTATCCAATTTAACCTAGATACTCACTAGGTAGAATGTAAGAGCTAGGGAAGATTCAGAACCCAAGCAAAAGTGTCTCTGGCTGAAGCTTTTCATCAGTTGATCCAGCATATGTGAGGTTAGCTCCGAAAACAGAAATGAAAACACTGTTAATGATTTTAACAAACGCAAACCTTTTTTTGATGTATATTGCATGCACACACACACGCCCACGCACCCACACACACGTACATCGTGTAACCTCCACCCAGCTCAAGATATAGAACATTTTCATCCCCCTCCCGCCAAGAGCTAAGCACTATTGTGCTGTCTCTCACTGTGGGTCCGTTCTCTAGCTTTCCATAAGTAGTGTTTGGAATCGTAGTGTATGGACTCTTCCGTGCCTGGCCTCTTCAGCTCTTCATTACATGCACGAAATTCATCCACGTGTTGGAGTGTAGCAGGAGTTCTGGTTTTTAGTTGCTGTGTTGTGTTTTATGGTATGAAGATGGCATTTGTTTAGTGCTAATGCTTTTACTTAAGCAACCTGAAGACGTAGCTACTGTGTCTTTTTCAGGATTGTAGCCACAGAACCTGGCATGGACTTTGTCGAATGAATGAATGAATGAATCATTGCTCTTGCCTTCAGTGGGCTTTTGCCAGGGCTGGGTTCTAGCCTCACAGTGTGGCATGGTCACCATATTCATAGACTGCCTCTCAGTCATGCTGGGCTTGTCTATGGAGGGCCTAGTAGTTGCTCATGAAAAGTTCTGGGGAGGGCCTGTGGTCCACAGTCCCTGCCCCGCCTGCTCTGGCCAGGTGATGTCCTCTCTATCAGTCCCACAGCAGAGCACTACCTTGTTCTAATCCTGGTTCTGGGGTTGCTTGAGCCCCTGATGTGAGCCCTCTCCCCACCTTGGGGAAAGGGGTGAGGACATTCCTACATCATGTCACCTGCAGTCCTCAATGCATGCTGCAGCGGGAAATTGCCCAAACCAGAGAGAGGGACTGGACCTAGTGCCCTGCTGTGTGACAGTGGCTACACCACTGCCCTCTCTGGGCTTTGCTTCCCTTGTCAGCACAGAAAGCCTGGCTTTGTCTCACTTCGAGTTCTTTCAGGGCTTTGGTTCACCTTTGCCACAGTTGACTGCGGGAGCCTGTAGGAGGGGGACAGGTAGGCGGTGTTCCAGAACATTCCGCCTCTGTTGGCTGTTGGGATGGGCCGAGGGGTCCCAAAGCTGCCGGCCCTGGAGTCGCTGCTCCCGGCAGAAACCTGCTGCCCAGCCACGCGTGTTGCCGATTGGGCCCATCCCCCGGCTCTGCCCCGGCCCTTGTCTTTGATGGTGAAATGTGAAATCAGGAAGCGGCGAGCTCTTGAGTGAAGTTGTATCGAAATGAATCCATCAAGGCAAATGGGATCTTGATTTTTCTTCTGTTCCGTGGTTGCTGCTTCCTGAGTTGGAAACGTGAAAGGTGACAGGGTGCTTTCAGCAGAAAACAGGGTGAGATGGATGATGGAGTGAGTGTGGAGTGGGCCTGCTAGCACGCGGCCCTTGGTGGGGAATGGGCTCCTCCGACAGGCACTGGACCTTCCAAGTGCATGCACTGAGGCTGCTCTACACAGGCCAGACAACTGGGTGGGCCCCAGTGGAGAGAGGCAGAATGTCTAGGTCAGGCTTGTCCAACCCGCGTCCCAGGATGGCTTTGAACGTGGCCCAACACAAATTCGTAAACTTTCTTAAAACATTATGAGATTTTTTTTGTGTGATTAAAAAAATTCTTTTCAGCTATCGTTAGTGTATTTCTTTCTTTTTTTGTTTGTTTGTTTTTCTGGAGATGGAATCTCACTCTTGTCGCCAGACTGGAGTGCAGTAGTGTGATCTCAGCTCACTGCAACCTCCACCTCCCAGGTTCAAGAGATTCTGCTGCCTCAGCCTCCTGAGTAGCTGGGATTACAGGTGTCTGCCTCTATGCCCAGCTAAGTTTTGTATTTTTAGTAGAGATGGAGTTTCACCATGTTGGCCAGGCTGGTCTCGAACTCCTGACCTCAGGTGATCCACCCACCTCGGCCTCTCAAAATGCTGGGATTACAGGCATGAGTTATTGTGCCTGGCCGTGTCAGTGTATTTCATGTGTGGCCCAAGACAAGTCTTCCAGTGTGGCCCACGGAAGCCAAAAGATTGGATACCCTGGCCTAGGTGCTTTGCGTACATAGTAACAAATACACAACACGCCTGTGGCCACGCCGTGTGCTCCTGAGAGCGTCTCTACTCCATTATCGTATTTGCGTCTGCTGAGCTCAGATACGGCTCGGGTGGATTCTCTGCATAATCGGTGTTGCGCTCTTTCTTTTCTTCTCTTTTTTTGAGACAAGTTCTCACTCTGTTGCTTGGGCTTGAGTGCAGTGGCACAATCATAGCTCACTGCAGTCTCAACCTTCCAGGCTCAAGTGATCTTCCCACCTCATCCTCGCGAGTAGCTGGGACCACAGGCACACACCACCATGTCCAGCTAATTATTTTTTTGTAGAGACGGGGTCTCACTATGTTGCCCAGGTTGGTCTCAGACTCCTGGGCTCAAGCAATTCTCCCGCCTTGGCCTCCCAAAGTACTGGGATTATACAGGCATGAGCCACAGTGCTCAGCCATAATCAGTGTTTCATCCCATCAGATCTGGTACGTGGATTGAAACCTGTTTGTTAATTCCAGTCTACACAGAGCCAAGCAGTATGAAAAAACCTGGAAACTTGGTTGGGTTTTTTAGCTTTTATCCGGGTGTTTGGCTCGACTTAATATAGATGCTCATGGGGCAGAATCTGAGCACTTAAGACACGACCACCCAGTGCCTCCTGAAATATCACAGTGAGTCATTCCTTAGGGTGCCCTTTAAAAGTAGGAAATAGGGGAATCTTTTTGAATAGCACCTTAGTGTGGATTTTGTAGCCTGAGAAAGGGTCCTGGGACAGCATCAGTGCTGGGGAACTTTGGGAAGAGAGAGAAGGAAAGGTGGAGGGCTTGACCCTCTCTGCAGACTTCCCTCGTGGGGGCCAGCCCTGGATTGAAAAACAGGCAAGCAGCCAGGAGCAGTGGCTCATGCCTGTGATCCCAGCACTTTGGGAGGCTGAGGCAGGCGGATCACCTAAGGTCAGGAGTTTCAGACCAACCTGGCCAACATGGCAAAACCACGTCTCTACTAACGATCCAAAAATTAGCTGGATGCAGTGGCACGTGCCTGTAGTCCCAGCTACTCAGGAGGCTGAGGCTGGAGAATCACTTGAACCCGGGAGGCAGAGGTTGCAGTGAGCTGAGATGGCGCCACTGCACTCCAGCCTGGGGGATAGAACGAGACTCTGCCTCAAAAAGAAAAAGAAAAATGAGCAAGCAGGCAGGCAACAATGAAAATAACACGCGGCAACGGGCCCGCTCACATTTACAGGTCACTTTCCAGTGTACAAATTGCTCTCGTTTTAAAGATGAGGAGACAGACGCAGAGAAGCTCACTGAGGCATCAGTGCCACACAGCAGACAGGCAGCATTGTCAAGGGTGACTCTAACACTTTGGACCTTTCCACGGCTGAGTGAAGTGTTGTCATAGATCTCCCAGTTGTCAAATTCCCTTCCTGCTTTTTTTTTTTTTTTTGAGATGGAGTTTCACTCTTGTCACCCAGGCTGGAGTACAGTGGCACGATCTCGGCTCACTGCAACCTCCGCCTCCCAGATTCAAGTGATTCTCCTGCCTCAGCCTCCCAAGTAGCTGGGATTATAGGCACCTGCCATGATGCTGGCTAATTTTTTATTTTTGTAGAGACGGGGTTTTACCATGTTGGACAGGTGGTCTTGAACTCCTGACCTCAGGTGATCCGCCCACCTTGGCCTCCCAAAGTGTTGGGATTACAGGCGTGAGCCACTGCGCCTGACCCTTTTCCTGCTTCTCGCCTGACCACGCCATCAGCACATCTTTAACTGCGGCTCCTCTGCAGCTTCCCAGAACTGAGCATGTGAATGGCACATGTGAAATGGAAACAGGATTTGTCTTTCTCGCTGGTGGTCCCTGGGGCTTGGCCCCATCTCTCCAACTGGAGGGAAGCTTCTCGTGGGACACGATCTCAGGCTCTCCTCTCTGCTCACCCCCAGCCTCCCTAAGAGTGCTGCATGGTTCAGTGTGGCTTCAAGTTGAAAACACGGTGGCAGGAGAGGTTTTGGGGGCTGGGAGTGAAGTGAAGTGGTTGACCTGGCCACTGTGTTTGAAGCCTCCGCGACTGGTTTGGATTAACACGGAAGTGGAATCTGCGTATTAAATGCTGTGATGCGTTAAAATCAACTCCCCCGAGAGCATCTTCCTTATTTTTCCCTTTGGCTCCATGTAAGGTGCTTTGGCAGGGTCTCTGCGGATCTCAGGCTTCCATATGAAAAAGTACTGCTTGCTAAGTATAGCTTATATCCTGAGCCTCAGGGAGAAAACAGAGAAAAGATTTCCAGTAAAATCAGCCTCCATGGAAGTTCAGCAGAGGGGCCTCTACACCTGCCCGGGTTCTGAATGAACAGCACTTTATCTTCTCATCCTCTTCCCTGCTGCAGTCTTATGCCCCATGCCATCCCTCTTCCAGGTAGCTGCTGGGGTCACCTCCATTCAGAAGAAATCTGGCCACATCACCACTGCCCTGCCCTTAATGGAAACGCCTCCGTCCAAGACCCGTAGCTCTGAGCCCTCCCTCTCCCCTGTCATACACACACCAGGCTGGTCGTGTTGGTGGATTAATGGGACTGGACAGAGGGGACAGCAGGGAGTGGAGGTGGCTGTAGGGATCCAGGGTGAAGGCTACACCCCATCTGAAGAGAACCAACCCCACTCTGATTGTTGCCGTGGAAGAATGTGACTTCCACGTTCCCAGGTCCTGATTGTTCAACATAATTTTGGGAATCTGGGTTTTTATATGAAATAGCCTAATTGTCAAGCGTTTGGTTTATATATATATTTAAAAAACACCATATGGGGCCACCAACAAAGCGTGTCTGTGGGCCACACACCCACATGTTGGGACCGCCTTTGCCCTTTGCTGTGTGCCCCCAAGATGTTGGCAGCTCTCCATAAATGCCATGCTCTTTCCTCTCTGTGACTTTCTCTGTCCTGGTCCCTACGCTGTCTTTGGCAGGTCAACCTGTCCTCATGTAGTGCTCGTAACGGCTACGTGACTTTGGGCCCGTTACTCACCATCTTGATGCCTCAGTTCCCACCTCTATACAGGGGGAGTAAGGGTGACTGGGAAGACTAGGTGAGTTACACAAATGCAAAGTGTTGGAAAACGCTTGACATATTGTCCACCAGTGTCGTCACTGTCATCATCCTTATTATCGTCCTCCGTCTAGTCTTGGCTGTCACCTCTGAGATGCCTGCCTAGAATCCTTGAGAATAGCCTGTCCCCACCCCACTACGATTCTGTAACACCCCATCCCCACAGCCATCTCACTGCATCGGTTTTCTGTTGGCTTCTCAGTACCCCCTGGACTGTGGGCGCCTTGAGAGGAGGATTGTATCTTTCTCTCCATGCACAATTTTGAACAAACACTTGGTCTGGAAGAGGCCTCCATAGAGGCTTACTGAGTGGATGCACCTTGCATGAATGGTGGCCTGGAAGCCTGATACCACTTGTTATTTCCATCCAGACGTTATTGTTACCACCCAGACCAAAGCTGTGCTACTTCTGGAGGCACAACCAGGTGGGGCTTGTCTGGCCTCACCACAGTGTGACATCTATCCATTACCACAGCTCCCTGCTCTCTGATGGAAGCAAGGAAACAGGAAGTGAAATTGACAGGCACTGACCAACCTGATTTCACATCTGGGGTGAATGAAAAGGATGGAGCCCCCCCACTTCCTGGGGTGGGTTGGGAGGAAGGGAGGTGGGAGGGGGGGGGATCGGACATGAGTCATGGTGTGTCATCGAGAATTTTTTGGATGCATTTTTCAGTTTCAAAAGCATGAGGTGTTATTACTATGGGTTGAGAACCTGGAGCGCCGAATGACTGTGTCCCAAACAGGATGGTGCTGTCGATGTCTGGTAAAGTACCTGGGAGTTTTCTTTGTTCCAAGAGGTGTTTGTGGCTGAGCAGAGGGGCCCTTACAGTGATGTTATGGTCCCCGTACAGTAGCGATCCGGAACCTCTGAGCCCTGACTAGTTCTTCTGCTGCTGAGTCGGTGTTTAAAAGAAAAAAAAACCCCCTCTGTGGTCGCAACCAAGACGTAATGATAGACTTTGAGCCCCGAGAGTCTCACCCAGCCTACTCTGGCACGTTTTGGGATGCTGTGAAACGGAACCGAGCTGCCTGTCGTCATAAGAGAACTGAACGAGTGGGGGGTAAGAATTGAGATCAGCAAGACTTGTGTTTCTCGCTGGCTGTACAAACAGGCGCTTGCCGGAAGCTGCCTCAGTGGGAACAAGGTGGAGCTTCGTGAGGGCCCCGTTGAGTCTTTGCTGGGAATGATGGAGGTTTTTTCCACTTTCTCATTTTCCATTACTCTAATACGTTTATGACCCGGGACTTTTTGTGTGTGGGGTCCTGGAAGGATGTTTGTGATATTGGGAGTTCTGGTGGGAGTCAGGTAGGGTGTGGATAGGGTAAACCTGAAACTTGCCCCAAATTTGTATTCCATTCATCAATACCAGTTACCCACAACATCTTTTAACCTTTATTCAAGAGATGCATGTGGTGGCTGGAAAAATATGGGATTTGGAGTCAAGTGTGCCTGATCTTTCCTGGACAACTGGGTTGGACAAATTCCTCTACCTCTTTTGAGCCCTGTTTCCTCATCTTCAATAATGCATTTATGATGTAGAGTTTTTGGGCAATAATTAAAGGGATGATGAGCAGACAGGTCCAGACAGGCTGACCACATGGCTGGAGAAGGTCAGTCTTAGGACCCCTCACTTGCACCGCCCCTCCCAAGGCTATTTATCTATTTTTATTTTGTTTTCTGAGACAGACTCTTGCTCTGTTAGCCAGGTTGGAGTGCAGTGGTGCAGTCTCGGCTCACCACAATCTCCGCCGCCTGGATTCAAGCGATTCTTGTGCCTCAGCCTCCCGAGTAGCTGGGATTACTGGCGCCTGCCACCATACCTGGCTTATTTTTGTATTTTTAGTACAGATGGGGTTTCACCATGTTCACCAGACTGGTATCAAACTCCTGACCCCAAGTGATCCACCTGCCTTGGCCTCCCAAAGTGCTGGGATTACAGGCCACCTTTTATCTGATTTTATTTGTGTACTATATATTTTTTTAAAGAGAGATCCCCAAATTGTATAGGTTTCAGGCTCAACAGAACCTGGACCCAGCCCTGATCTTATATCTTGAATAATGAAGAAGTGGCTCTGGTGAGTAGGTGCTGGAATCCTGGCTTCCTCTGTCGATAGGGGCCAGCTGTCGGCATGCTGTATTTATCTCATATGCAGCTGCGAGGAAGAGCATTTACTTATTACCCCAAATGAGAATCACACCCCTGGGACCAGCTATCCTGTGTAGATAACTATGGATAGTTCTTGATAGAACATAAAAGGGTCAAGGTGATATATATATATATAGACTTTTTAAAAAATTTGCTTCAGTGGCAGAAACAGGAGTAGACAGGAAGGACTTGGTCCTAGTTGAGAAGTGTCTCAACTGATAATGACAATTAACACGTATATCAGCTACTACAGGATCTCACAGGTGGGGTTATCAGTGGATAGGATGAGGATCTGTGAGGTGGGCAGGGCAGGGGTCATCATGATCCCCTTTTAGAAATGCACAAACAGACCCAGCAAGGTCAAGGAGGTCATCGGAGGTTGGACTGCCATGAAAGACACAGCCAGGATTCAAATGCGAGTCATCAAAGCTGCAAACGTAATGCTCCTTCGTGGATACCACATTGCTTCTCCAAGAAGCTGAGCACAAGAACGATGGCAGAGTGGCACTGCTGACAAGTATTTGTTCTTTATGGAGAGCGATCCCACTTTAAGTGTGCCTGCTGTGATGGATGAGAGCAGAGTGTAGGGCTCTGTTTACTGAGCATCTCCTGCATGTGGGTTCATGAAGCCTTCTCAGTGCAGCCAGGTACATACACATCAGTCTCTCGGGTTGATGGAGGAAGAATCTGAGGTTCACACAGGCGGTGGAGAGGCTGCTTGCTACCTCCACTCTCTTTCCTTGGTTGTCAGGGTTCAAGGTTAATCTGATGAGGCTGGCAAAGGTTCAACTTGTGGAAAACCAAAACACCCAACTGAGTGCACCCCCCTTTTTTTTTTTAGAAGAAAGGGTTTCACTATGTTGTCCAGGCTGGCCTCGAACTCCTTGGCTCAAGCAATCCTCCTGCCTCAGCCTTCCAAAGTGCTAGGATTGCAAGCATGAGCCACTGCACCCGGCTGTGACGACTCTTTGATTCTGTGACTCTATTTTTCCTGATTGACTGTTGAATTCAGGCTTTGGTATTGCGCAGGGGGGAGATTTTCTTGTGTTTTGATTAATGTTGAATGTTACTCATCTAAGAGGTTAATGTTGAACATTCGTTGCAACTAATGTACCTATACACCTCCAGCTGGGATATTTATCAGTGCTAGGAAGCCTCCTAGGATGTCAGAATGAGAAGGTGCTTTCCAGTGTGTCTATTCCAAGGCTTGCAAACCCGGGAACCTACGGGGATCAGGCAGATTCTATATCCTGTGCTTCAGGCCAGGTACCAGCCGACAGGGTGTGGCAGGGCCGTGCCAGTCACAGTCAAGAACTTCAGCACTCTCTACTGACCAGACAAAACTTGTCTTAGAGGGAGAATGTGGCCCACCTGCTGTCAGTTTATGACTCGCAGGTGGGCAGATCCCTTCATTACACCACCAGTTACTTCACCAAGGTCCTGAGCATGAAAGTAACTTGCCCAAGGTCGAGTTCGGCCAGTCTTATTTATTGTTGTAAATTTAAAAACTAAAAAACACTACGTTTGGATGTAAGGTTTTATAGTTTAGTGTGGTCACACAAATTATTTTAGTGGGTGCTCATGATATCCTCACTTTAAATATAAGGAGATCGAGGTTCAGAGAGTTTGGCTAACTCCAACCCCGTGTTGGGTGACCCCACATCCTGCTTGCCTGGCACAGTCCTGATCAACACTGGTTGTCCTATCATCATTATTAATAGCGTAATAGCTTCTTTTACTCTTCAAAGTGTCCTGCCTTGGGGGGATAAACCCCAGGCTACGCTATGGGCCTCAGCCCAAGCCATAGACTTGGGACTCTGCCATTTTCCTGGCCTCCCGAGGCGACACGTGTAGTGCACAGCCATGCAGTTCCGACTCCTGATCCGGGACTCTTTCCTCCTGTGTCTTCTTGTGAGAAGGATGGCAAGGTGGGTGGAGCAGTGTGGCTGTAAGGAGCAGCGGGGACTCCGGTGTCCGTCTGACTTGGGTTCGAATCCTGGCCCTGCCACTTACCCGCCTGAGTTACTTAACCTCTCTGAGCCTCATTCTCCATTTCCGTGAGATGGAGGTGGTAAAACAGCTGCTTCATAGCCTTGGTTTGAGGATTCACTGAGAGAATGCATGGTTCCCCTTAGCGCTGATGAGTGCTTGGAATCCGTTAACCTTGGGCGCCTGGGGGAAATGTCACATTCTGAAACATTTGAGGCAATCTGTACCATCACTGATGCCTCCCTGAGGATGAGCGATGGCCTGACCAACTCCCAGGCAGGAAGCCGGGCCTCAGCCCATGTGCTTGGGATGCTGGTGCCAGGCGCTGGGCCTGAGGAACTCGGAGGGGTGGTGCTGGGGGGTGTTTGTGACTCCTCGCTTGTTTCATGGAGGAGGTAGTTTTGGAGTTGAGTTTCTGGAGTGGGAAGGCAGGTGGGCTGAGGCGCACTCTCAGATCCGGGTAACACCTGTTTTCCCAGGAACTGCAGGGGCTGGTAAGGTACAGCCAGAGGGCTGGGGGCAAGGAAGGCTGAGCTAGTGAACCTGCCAGGGTCACAGGCTGGGTGTTCTCTAGGTAATCCAGGGAGAAGCACCCATACCCCGGCCAAGCTGTCGCTCCATAGCAGAGGAGCCTGAAATCCAGCCTGGGTACCTTTAAGGCTCTTTAGCATCCCTGGGGGGGCTTCAAATAAGAAATTCTTTTGTGCAGGCGGCACTCCAGGCTAAGTCAGGGTTCTGGGGTAGGCACAGACTTCAGCAGTTTCTGCCGCTCCACTGGGGTTGGGCACCAGCGTTCCAGGCAGCGCGCCAGAGCTCAGCCCCCATTCTGGGTCCGATCATCATTTGCAGACCCATTTGTTACTGTGACAGCCAATGATCATTGTGAGCAAATCGGGCAATGCTGGAAAAGCACTTTGTGAACCATTAGAGGCCATCTGGGTAAAAGGCCACCGCCATCAATCCATCCGGCTGGTCCCTCGGGGCAGTATCTGCTGACAAATGAGTGTCACCGGGCCTCCGGTTTGGGATTTGCTCTTTGGTCATGGCTAGGTGCAGGGGAGCATTGATCAGATAAAGAAAAGCACCTTTGGGGGCTTCAGGATGCCGCCATGAGGTCTGCACTGGCCTCAACTTGCAGCAGCGATGCCCTGACCAGCTTCATGTGGGCGGCTCTGGGCCTTCCCCTCTCCAGGCCTCAGTTTCTTCCTGTGTACATGGGGACACGGTTGGCGGCCACCACGTTGCTGTGAGAATTCAGCGTGAGGCTCTGCTCATCAACACACTCTGAGGTCTCAAAATTAAAAATCCCCATTTGTTCACAATGATAAACGGCAGAAGCCCTAGTGCGGGCTGGGGCCTTCTCATTTTTTGTGATTCTTTGGCAAGGCAAACCGATGGTCTCTTCTGATGATTTTCTATTTGCTCGGCTATTTTCCTATATTATTTGGGGAGAGTTGTTCTCAAATTTCCTTTTTTTTAAAAAAAATAGAGATGGAGGTCTCACTATGTTGTCCAGGGTGGTCTTGAACTCTTGGGCTCAAGCTCTCCACTGGCCTCAGCCTCCCAGAGTGCTGGGATTACAGGCATGAGCCACCTCACCCGGCCTAAATTTGCTTAAGAATTACAGAAGGGCACTTTTAAAAAATGTAGGTTTCCTGTTTCCATGCCAGAGGTTCTATTCGGTTGATTTGGAGTGTGGCCCAGGAATCTGCATTTTCACAAATGCCCTTGGAGGAAATGTTATCTATGTGTGTGTCGGGGTTAGCGGGGGGAGAGGTGAGCTCAGTGTGTGTGTGTGTGTTGGGGGGTAGAGCTGAGCCCCCATTCCTTCCCTCCCTCATTTATCCCCAGCCTCCTGCCCTACCTTGACATGCCTCCACTGGGCACCTGCACTTGGCTTTGGCATAAATAGACCAAATAAAGCTGTGCAATTACAGTCCAATTTTATAATGTTTCTTTCTTTTTTTTTTTTTTTTTGAGACAGAGTCTGGCTCTATTGCCCAGGCTGGAGTGCAGTGGTGCAATCTCGGCTCACTGTAACCTCTGTCTCCTGGGTTCAAGTGATTCTTGTACCTCAGCCTCCCGAGTAGCTGGGATTATAGGTGAGTGCCACCACGCCTGGCTAATTTTTGTATTTTTAGTAGAGACAGGGTTTCACCATGTTGGCCAGTCTGGTCTCGAACTCCTGACCTCAGGCGATCCACCCACCTCAGCCTCCCAAAGTGCTGGGATTACAGGTGTGAGCTACCTCACCCAGCCCAATTTTATAATGTTTCTATCACCCTAAAAAAATCCCTTGGTACCCATCTGCAGTCACTCTTCACTTCCACCCCAGACTAAGGCGACCGCCAATCTACTCTCTGCCTTTGTAGTGTTGCCTTCAGGTAAATCGAATCATGGAATAGGTGGTCTTTTCTGCTGGGCTTTTTTCCTTCGCATGCCGTCTTTGAGGTCCGTCCATGCTGGAGCAGGTATGCATATGTGCTCTTTTTCACTGTTGGGTGTGATTTCACTGCACGGTTAGATCGTTTTTGTTTATTCATTCACCGGTTGCTGGACATGTGGGTTGTTTTTAGTTTTGCCACCAGGTTCTCTTCCTGTTGTGCCATTTAGCAGCCAGAGAAACTGAGAATGATTACTGTCCCCACTCTAAAGCTGAAATTCCTTGCTGATTAACCTGCCACAAAGTTTCAGAGCCAGAGCTGAACCCTGTCAACCCAAACCCATCCCATGGTCCCTGATAACCCTTGGCTTCAGCTACAAGTCTGAGCACCTGTTTTTTTCCCATTTGCTTTTTTTTTTTTTTTTTTTTTTTTTAGAGAAGGTCTTGTTGCTCTGTTGCCTGGGCTGGAGTACAGTAGCACAGTCTTGGCTCACTGCAACCTCGGCCTCCCAGATTCAAGGGATCCTCCTACCTCAGCCTCCCACGTAGCTGGGACTACAGGTGTGCACCACCACACCTGGTTAATTTTTGTGTATATATATATATATATATATATATTTTAGTAGAGATGGGGTTTCACCGTGTTTCCCAGGCTGGTCTCGAACTCCTGGGCTCAAATAATCCAATCCAATTGCCTTAGCCTCCCAAAGGGCTGGGATTACAGGCATGCGCCACCGCACCCGGCCCCATTTGCTTTTGAGAATCCCTATCCTTTGGCTACTCCAGCTTTGCCACAGAGGGGGGAGCCACCAGCCATGAAGAGCTTCCTGAGGCTGCTGAGGCCAGGAAATCAATTTAAATGGAATAGTGGCTTACTCTCTCTCAAGAGATGGGCTCACTTCCTGCAGCGGGAAGGAGGACTGTGGGATGTGTGGTTTGGGCTTGGCCTGATTCCCCAGGTAGGAGAGGGAGGAACGCACTGAACGCTGCTCCTTGGTGTTAATTAACAAAAGCTCCCAGGTGCTGAGAGACTAGACCCAGAAACAAGCTGCTCCCAGGCGCACAGACTTCATCTTCTGTTCTACGTTCCCTCTTCCACAGTGTTGGAGAAACAGTGCTGGCCAGACCTCCACCTCCTCCACCTGCTGCCCCACGCCTCCAGCCCCCAGGGTGGGACTCCTCCAGGGTGCAGAGTTCAGGCCATGGTGGGGAGATGGGGGCAAGGCAGGGCCCCCATCTGCAGGTCCACGCTCACTGTGGTTGTGGAGGGATGTCGAGGACAGAGCTTGCCTTGTCCTCCCTGGTTTGGAAGGCCTGCTCCAGAGAGGCAGGGCTGGGTGGGAACTGCAGACAAGGACCTACCCGGAGCTACCCCAAGGTGATGAATGGCCCAGCATGTGGGGTTCCAGTTGGCCTGTGCTGGTGTTGGGCTCCCTAGCCTCGGGGCGCGTCCCTGGTCAGGAAGGGAAGTGTGTACCCTTGACTTCCAGCCATTGGCTGGAGTCCTGTACCCTAGACCTCCAGCCATCGGCTGCTCTGAGCTCCGTTTCAGGAGGACGCTCATCTTTCCTGGGGAGCAGCATGGGTGGGGGAGGGCACTGGACAGGGACTCAGCCAGACCTGGAGGGATCCTGGCTTTGTTGCTGTCCATGTGACACTGGCCCAGGCTCTCCAGCTTTCTGAACTCGTGTGTCCAAACCTGTGGAATGGGGTGGGACATCCACCCTCGTACCTGCCGAGTATGTTTCAAGCAACTGAAGGAGAAGGGAAAGCTCCCTGGGATTTGAGCCCAGGCTCCAGGGACCCAGCGGTTTCAGTGTGACCTGATCCGAGTATAAGCGCCTCTCACTTTTCTGGATTCCTTCCCAGGCCTCAGGAAATGGGAACTGCAGGTGCCTGCAGGGCCTGGGAGAGAATACAGCAGTTCTGTCTAAGCACTTGGAGTGGAAACACTCACTGTTTGATCCCCTCCAGAGCCGGTTTGTTGGTGTTAGCTGGCGATATACACCGAAGGCCAAGCTCACAGGAAGCCGCTTGTACCGAGGCGTTAATGAAGCCAAAGGGAGTGTCAGTTGGAGATGACTTTTTTGGAACAGGGAATCTCAGTTATGATCCTGTCCTAGCTGTGCTGTTATGGCACTGAAATTAGCAGCTGGTCCTGTTAAAAATCAAAGACAGTGTGAAATGAGTTCTGGGCAGCATTAAAAATGAGATGGCAGCTTGTAGTTATGGGAAACGCTATTGATAGTGTATAAAGGTCAGCTAGCAAGCTACCCATGTACATTTACAGTGTAATCACTGATACATCGTCTATTTTATAATTTTTTCCCTTCTTTCTTTCTTTCTTTTTTTCCTTTTCTTTTTTGCCCAGGCTGGTCTCAAACTCCTAGCTTCAAGGGATCCTCCTGTCTCAGCCTATATATTTTAATTTGTAAATTATAACTTTATATTTTGAATGTATAAAATGTTGAATATGTCATGTTTAAATATATTATAATTCTATTTTATAAAATATCAGTTGCTGATATTTCTGTACTGGAATGAAAGTTTATATTTAAGTAGTTACCACGCGGTGAGCACTGGCCACACGCCAGGTGTGTAAACGGCCCTTGCTGTGTCTTAGAGTCCTCACAACCTTGTGAAGCAGATCCTCATCTTCCCCCCATTTCACAGATGAGTAAACAAGGCCGAGGAAGGTTAAATGATTGCCTAAGGTCGCATGGCTCGGAGGTGAAGTAGTCAGGTTCTCTGCACCTCCAGCCCCCTGCTCTCCACGTTGTTCTGTCGACTCACACTTCCTCTGTGTCTGTGCAGAAGCGGGTGGGAGGCTAGAAGAAAAGGTGCCTTGATGGGAGCTTCATTCCCATCGAAGTCATTCCCATGGGAGTCTTGGGGTAGGTAGGTTATTTATGAGTGATTAAAATTTTTCTTTAGGCACTTGTGCATTTTCTAAAATGTCAACATATGACTATGTGGGTAGATAAAACGACAACAACTTTTCCTTTACCCTCTTAGGTTCAGTGACTTGGGCCTAAGAACCAAAGTGATAAAAGACAATAGAACAGGAGAAAATATTTCACATGCAAGTGAGGGTTTCACAGGCAAGATGGGAAAACCCAAAGAAGGGTTATATACCATTTTAACAAAAGGCAGTAAATCTTGGAGAGACAACTGATGGCAGTCAATTGTTAGAAGGTAAATATATGGGGGGGACTAATGGAAGGTAAGGGTTATTTAGTGATATCTGATGCGTCCTTGTGCTGCATGCGTAGTAAAAGTGGTCACCTACATCACCAGTGATGAAGAGTTGTCCTCTTCTTGGTATGAGAAGGAGATACCTTTGCAAATGGAATTTTACGTTACTTTTACAAATAATTTTTTTTTTTTTTTTTTTTTTTTAAGACAAGGTCTTGCTCTGTCGCCCAGGCTGGAGTACAGGGTGTGATCACAGCTCACTCAACCTCCACCTCTCCACCTTCTGGGCTCAAGCAATCCTCCCACCTCAAACTCTTGAGTAGCTGGGACCACAGATGTGTAGCATCAGGCTCGGCTAATTTTTTAAACTTTTTGTATAGATGTGGGTCTCCCTGTGTTGCCCAGGCTAGTCTTGAACTAGGCTGAAGTGATCCTTTTGCCTCAGCCTCCCAAAGTGCTGGGATTACAGGCATGAGTCACTGATCTCTGCTTTCAGAAAGGTGGAGGACAGAGAGCTTATCGATTTCAGCTTTCATTAGTCTTTATGGCAAAGTGGCATATTTGGGGATGGCATACTCCAATCTCCTTCAATTGTATGTTACATTTAAACCAGGAACAATGTGATTACATCTTGTTTTAAACGTCCTAACTTTCAGGACACAGTTTAAAGGGGAAAGAGTTGTGCATTTAAAATATTCACCGTGAACTTAGAAAACCAATGTGCCACTGAAATCATGACTAAGGAAAGGACTGAAAAACCAGTCAGATTAAATAGCCATTAAAAAATGACAGGCTTTGGGAGCAGGGGTTGACGGAGGAGACACAACCCTGTGAGGCCACAGGGGAAACGGGAAGGGGAAGGAAACAGGGGGAGGGGAAACAGAGTCACTTGGCACCAGACCAGAGGGGGCCAGGGCCAGGACCCAGTGGTTTGTGGCAGACAAAGAGTGGCGCTGTAGGGTATGGACTTCTGTGGTGGACGTTGTTTCATTCGTGCCATTTTAAAACAAGGAAGAGCCAGGGGGTAAATAGTCAGTCAATACATTTAATTTAAAAAGGAAAACAGGCCCAGCGCAGTGGCTCACACCTGTGATTTCAGCACTTTGGGAGGCCGAGGCAGGCAGATTGCTTGAGCCCACGAGTTTGAGATCAGTCTGGCAACATGATAAAACCCCATTTCTACAAAAAATACAAAAATTACCCAGGCACGATGGCACGTGCCTGTAGTCCCGGCTCCTCGGGAAGCTGAGGTGGGAGGATCACCTGAGCCCGGGAGGCAGAGGCTGTTGGGAGCCATGGTCACGCCGCTAGACTGCAGCCTGGGTGGCAGACTGACATCCTGTTTCAACATTAAATTAAATTAAATTTTAAAAAGGAAAACGAAGAAAAGCAAACTAAACTTATGTTTTGCCACCCATAGCATGACTTCATTACAAAATAAAAAAAATCGTCCTCTTCCCGAAGTGGTGAAACTGTGTAGCTGAACGAAGAACACAGAATTCAGTTGACCGTGTGTGAAAAATACATGTAAAGGGCTTTGAAATCTTAGAAGTTAGTCAGAAGCACGCAGCCTCAGCAGCCAGGGTTTGTCAAGTGCCTACTGAATGCCAGGCACTGTGCCAAGATTGTCACAATGATTTGATAATTGTATCGCTACTAGTTGCTGGCCTTTGAAGAGTGCTGGCTCCATTCTAAGCACTTTTCATGCCTTAGCTCACGTAGACTCACAACAACCCAGTGGGATGAGGAAAGTGAAACAGAGCAGGGAAGTAGGCAGCCACTTAGTAGTGTGAGCTGGGCCCCGTGACGACCCACCTTCCACCGGATAAGAAATTCGCGGGAGACGAGGTAGCTAACTCAAGGTCACGGGTACAAGCGCAGTAAATATTGATACACATTGTATTGGGTGTTTCTTTCGAACTGTTGTTTTGTGATGCTGGGCTGGGTGTTGGGGTTCATCCTAATCTGAACCATTTACGAGATGCTGCAGCACGGGGAATTGACCATCGCTTCTCGGCTAAGGCCAGGTCTTAATGACAGCTTTGGCTGAACTTCAGTTAAAAAAGGAAACGCGGCGTGTAGCCAAGCAGGTAGCTTTCTGTGATCTCATTTGAAACTGGACTGGTGCTTCAAGACAGGCGTCCTCGTGGCTTTAGCTAAGGTAGCAGCCAGGAGGGAGGGGTGAAGGGGATGGGGCAGGATTGGAAGCAGTTAGCTGATGAATCGTGCTGAGCTAGCAATAGGTAGAAACAGAGCGGAGGCCTGAATGAATGGGTCAGGGAAGGATTCCTGGAGGAGGCAGGGTTCACAGCGGCACCAGGGTGGATAGATCAGGAGGGAGGGCGGGCTGGGCAGCGAGGCAACAAGCACCAAAGCTTAATGACCGGAAGGAAGGTGATGCTTGTGCAATTTGGTGCAGATGTGCACTCGATGCAAACTTCTGGCCTATGCCTTGCAGCAGTATGGGGACTTTAGGGGGTAGAGGATATTTTGGGTTTTGCTTTTAAATTCAGGCTTCCTCTCAGTCACCTTAGAACCTGGGAGGCACTCCTTTAGGGTTCTAAATTAGGATCTAAGTTAGGATCCATAGGAGGTGGCCCTCCAAGGATGATTTTGATTTTACTGACTTTGTCATCTTTACCTGGTGGGCAGGGAAAAGATTAGCTCTGTTTTGATGGGTAAGAACGAAATGTGGGGTGGTTGAAGAAGATGTGGGAAGGGCCCACGGTGCACTTTGTTCTGAAGTTGCAATGACTGGGGTTGACTTGGATCAGCCCATCAAAGTGACTCCCCCTCCTTGGGCGGCCCAATCATCAAAGCTGGGGAAAGGGCTGGGAGTTAGGGGGCCAGTCTTTTGTCCTGTCTCTGGCTTGTAATATCTGTTTCCCTCCCATTCACCATGGGTATGAGGCAACAGTATACAAAACAGAACAGGATGAAAAATAACCCAGAAAAATCTGGGTGACAGGAAAACACAGGTGAAAAGATGAATTGATGTGAAAGTTATCCATGTGATGCATCATATCAAAAGGTGTGTACATATTATAGGTAGTGGGACACTGGTTTGATTCTGAGCTTCCTGGTGGCCAAAGCAAAGAGGCCAACCCAGAAGCTTGAGGGCCCTCTCTACTGTCTCAAAATACATTCTCATCATCTCTTTGAACAACAAACAGCAAGTTTCATGATGCTGTTTCCTGCAAAATCCCTCGATGCCTGAAGGTCTGCCCCAAAGCACAAGTCAGTGAAAGCAGTTCTTTAAGGCTAAAGCAAGTGAATGCTTGGGAAAGATATAATCTGCTAGGTGTGATTACTGTCATGGTGGGGATTTATATCTGGAGTCAGAGGCAGTTTTTAAAGCTGGAATTCTTAACAAGGGTTTTCCCTAACTGCCTTCAGAAACTGGCCAGTCTTCAGATATGAAGTGATGCACAAGAGTGTGCCTGGCATGTCGTAGGTGCCCAGTTTAGGTTTGTTGTTGCTGTGGTTAGATAAAGCCAGTCTGCCTGGTTGAATCTCACTCTCGTGCTTGCTGTACAACATCAAAAGCTCTTTGCTGGGAAGAGGTCCATTAGGAGCATTTATCAGGGGTGTGATGCTGATAGCAGGTGGATTATTGAGAGATTTGCTGCAGAGCAAACACAGAGCTCAAGGCATCCCAATTGTATGTTTGAGGTTTAAGGGAAAATGCAGGTGAAGAAAACGGGCAGAACTCTAAGAGCAGTGTGTAAAAAAAGAGCACTCGACCACTGGGAGAAAGGCAGATGGCTGCACAGTTACGCTTCTTTGAGTGCTCCTGGCCCGGCTGAAGACAGAGCTGCATTCCGGCATGGTTGTAGCCCAAGTTGGCATCAGAAGCCATCTTCCAGTCACCTTGCAGATCGGGAAATATGTACTGTTGAAGTCTGGTGGTAATTTGAGGGCTTCCACAGTATCATTTCAGAGAGGATCACTGTTCTTAGCTGTGCAGATTGCTCTCAATTACACTGAGCACTTCATATTCTTAAGAAACCAGCTGCTACTGCAAGAAATGAGAGAATGCTACAGCTGCAGGCATCTCAGGAATCGCCATGTCCTCTTACAAAGGATGAAACTAACGCCCTGACCTGAATAGTGAATTCACAGTAGAATTAACTCTACAGCAGAGGCCGACCCCCGCAGTCCAGATCATTTATTGGTATGTTAATGACTAAGTGAAATGTTACAAATGACCTCAGGTGCATCGATAGAACATTGGTTAAATAAATAATGGTACATCAATATGACAAGATGTATGGGTGGAAATATTTTAACATGGACCATTAAAAAAGAATGAGGTCGATGGTCTTTTATTGCTGTGGAAGGATGTCCATTACCTACTGATGAGGAAAAGTAATTCACAGAACAACATGTGTGTGTCTCTGTATGTTTGTCTGTATGTAGATATGTGTATGTACAGAGGTGGTTATCTCCAGGTGGTAGGATTTCGGATTATTTTTACTTTCTTCTTTACAGACTTCGTGCAGTGTTTAGCCTTTTTTTCTTTTTTCCTTTCTATGAGTGTGGATTTGTTATAACAAAAAGTTATATTAATTTTTAAACATGTAAATTGCTCATTTAAAACAAGTTTCAATAAATTATCAAGGAAATACATGTTTATGGCACAAAACTTGAAAAACTATTTTAAAAACTAAAAAGGAAAGAATCTCATCCAAATCTACCATCCAGAGTATCGTGGGCAGCCGCTAGGTTTGTTTGCTGTATATCTTGCTGGGATTTATAAGAAGAATCACTTCTGAAAACTGCATGAAATTCTCTTAGATCTATATACCGGAATGTGCCAAATGGGTTTCCTTGATGTTAGACACCTCATTCTAGTTTTTCCCTATATAGTAGAGGATATCTTTGTGCATGTATGTTTGTTCACACTGTTTTCTTGGCAGTTCCTAAATGTGGGTCTCCTGGTCAAAAGCACAGGCATTGTTAAAGCCCTCGGTACTCATTGTCCAGTTGTTTTTAAAAGCTGTCGCTCAATTTACATTCCAACCTGAAGCACAAGGGAATTTTCCAGTTGCTTTTAAAAGCTGTCTCTCAATTTATATTCCAACCTGAAGCGCAAGAAAATGCCCATTTTGACCCCAATCTCATGGACTTGGTGACTGTCTTTTAAAAATACTTAGTAATTTATGAATCATCTTTGAGCGCGGCTGGCAAGCTGGAGTCTGGTGCAGAGCTGTGGGTGCTGTGTGTATCATTTAATATTGGCTTCGTGACCTTGGCATCCCTTCCAGCTTACTCCAACAAAGATCTCAGGGACATGAGGGACAGAGAGACCAAGTATCGTCACTTACAGGTCGAAGGTAGTTCTCCCTAAATCCAAATGGTATTTGTATGTGTGTGATGGGGTGATTTAAGTAATTTTGAAGTTACCTAAAAGATAAGCTGGAGAGAATTACCAAGAACTTTTTGAAAAATAGGTGTGATGAAACAAAGTTTGCCCTTCCAGATATTAAGATTTAAGTATTTTATAAAAATAGAATGAGAAGATACTATAGGTCAAAGTTTATCTGATTTAAGAATGAAGGAAAGATTTACCAGACATAGAATATGAAGGAAGCTGCAGAAGAAAAATAGAAAATAGCTTTTAAAATTCTATTTTAAATAAAAAAAAATGAGCAAAATTTTAAGCTATTTATTTGCTAACTAAGAACACATATTTGGAATATACAGAAAAAGTGATTACTAGCTCTTGTATATATTCCTTCATTTAACATTTATTAAGTGCTCGTAATGGTTGATGCACTGTTATAAATGCTGGAGATTCAAAAATATATTAAATACTTTTATATTTCCATAAGAAAAAGATTGAACCCAAAGAAAAAATAGGTTAAAATGTAAGCAATTCACAAAAAGGAAAGCAATTTTTAAAAGGCCAACAAGCATATAAAAAACAACCCACTAAGCTCCCTCATAATGACCAGCATGTCAATGAGTTCAACAGTGAGACCTAACTTTTCACTCTAACGGTTAAACTGAATTTTGACCAGTTGAGGGGTAAATTGGTTAAAATATTTTGGAGACAATTTGATAATAGTTTTTTAAGAGTATTAATATGATGTATAATTTAATCTAGAAATTCTAGCTCTAGGACTTTATCCTAAGCATTGAATTAGAGATGTGGCCAAATTTTACCGACAAAAATGCTTATCACAGCATTGCTACACACACACGCACACACACACACACACACACACACACAGCACACACACACAGGCACACACAAATAGACTCAACCAAGAGCTTTAACATTTGAGTAATAGTTTAATAAATTAAGGTGCATTTATACAGTGGAGTGTTATGTAGCTATTCAAAACTTTTTTCTAAGGATATTTAATGCATATTACTAGGTAAAAATATGATATAAAATGATATAAATTTAAAAGCATATGGGTTCAAAAACACACAATGTTCATACACATGTACATATATCAAGGACTGAACCCACGTAAAAAAATTGTCTGGAAGGATGAAAAGCAGGTTGTTAACTTTGGGGAGGAGGCTTTTAGTTCAGTTTTTAATTTTAAATCATTAATATTTTGTTTTGAAAATTTTGCTATGAGGGAGTACTGCTTTTGTAAATAAGGAGATATTTTAGGAAGTTAACATGAGATTAAAAATATGAGTAATATCAAACACACACACACAAGCACCTAGCAAAACACACAGGAGAAAATAACATTGAGTAGGAACTATATTTTTATTTTTATGTGTATTTTCTAAATTTTCTGCAACAAATAAATGTAGCTTTTAAAGTCTGGGAAGTAAACCATGACTATCATTGTAAAATGTGTAACACATTGAGATGACCCTCCTGTTCATTTTTCCAGGCTTAGGGTGGCCCCAAATTCAGGAAACGTAGGATACACTTGTTTTAAAACATTCTATTTGTTAAAACTCCTAGCCCTGTGCTCAATATAATGTTCTTTAACTGCCAGACACTTTTTCAGGTATAGTACCTCTACGTTTGAAGCAACGGGTCCAATTGTTAATCTGAACAAAGTATGATAAGTAATCACTATTTTCCAGAATTTTGGGATACTTAATTTCGGGATAAATAATCACCCTCGTTTCCAGAATTTTGGGATACTCTGAACTGTGTTTGTGGTACTGGAGGTTGCAGAAAAGCATATTGCACACAGTATTCAAAATGCAATGTGCTGTTTATCTAAACATGGTGCAAACGTTTTGGAAAATAGTTTGGCAGTTTCTTAGGCAATTAAACACACACCTACCATACAACACAGCAATCTCACTCCTAGGTGTTTGCCCAAGAGAAGCGAAAGCATGTGTCGCTACACAGCGTGTACACAAAAACTCACATCAGCACTGCTCGTTAACAGCCCCAAACTGGAAACTACCCGGATGTCCACTAACGGAGAAAGAGGCGAAGGGTGGTATGTGAACATCTACATGTATATCCACATTTCTCTACAATGCAAAAGGAACCAACCACTGATCACACCATGTGGACTCCCAGAACACGACAGGGGGAAGAAGGCAGAAACAAGAGTGCACCATGTTCAATTTCATTTTTGTCATATTCTGGAAATGACAACAGTAAGCTGTAGTGACAGTGTCAGTGATGGTGGTTTCGTGGGGTTGGGGCGGGAGGTAGGAGGCACTTGCTGGGGCAAGGAGAGGTTCTAGACCTGAATTTAGGTGGTTGCATGGATATTTGTCAAAACTCATCCAGTTGTCCACTCAAAATGGGTGTATTTTATTGAATGTAAATTATCTCTCATCAAAGTTGAGTTTTTAAGCTAGCTTATTCCATGCAGGGCCAGCTATAGAATTACAAATTAAGATGGTGGCAGCAGAGTGTTAAACGAAGCTTGGGGCCTGCCCGTGAAGCTGGCCCTGATGCTGTTTCCTGACTTTTCCCATACCAGGGTGTGTGTGTGCGTGTGTGTGTGTGTGTGTGTGTGTGAGAGAGAGAGAGAGAAACTTTACATAAATGGGATCTTACTATCAGTGCTATTTGTAAATTTATTTTTTAACTCAATAATAATGTGCTGGGGTCACCTCTCCAAGCCAACAAATTGAGCTCTGCATTACTGTGTGCAGAGCATTCCACTGTGGGTGTGTCTAACCAGCAACACCATCTCTGGTTGATAGTCTTTGAGGATGTCTTCCATTTCCCATACTCAGCATCACTCAGCCCCATGTAGTGCAGGGCTCTCTCGCAGACAGTTCTGAGGCCTCTGGGCCCTTCCTCCCCCAGGTGCGGTCTCCCAGTACTACTGGGAGGTTGTTTGCTTTGAGCATTTCCCTTCCTGGCTTCTCTTTGTTTTGAGCTTTAAATAGAATGGTGAGGGCTCTAGAATGATCGACTTTCTTAGCTCAGAGGCTGCTGCCATCACACCCCCTCGAGGGTCCCCGGGGCTTGAGCCCTGGCACCTGCATTATGCCTTGTCATTCCAGAGGCCTTGAAGGAGTTGCATGGGGCTCCTTAGGGCCAGGAGCCCATGCCCCCAGCATTGTCATAGAACATTCCCTGCATTTTCCCTGCCATGCCCTGGGAAGGGCTCGGAGCCTTGGGATTTCCAGAATCTACCATGAGACAGCTTTATATCTCCATGGGCGAGGGGCACTTCTCAGTTTCAAAAGAGCTTCAACCTGTATTTCCACCATATACAGCTTCACATTGACTTCCCATGCCCAGAACTACCTTTGGGCTGCTGGCTTTTAGGATCTACCCAGGTGAACCGATTGGTGCTGCCGAGGGACTTGGAGTCACCTTCTGCTGGCCATCTGTCAGGCCACGCAGTGTTTATAGCCATCAGGGCTGTTTGAAGTGGGAGAGGACAAGTGGCCTCTGACTGGCTTCAGTGGCCTTGGGGAAGTCTGCTAACCCGGCCCCTCCCACTTTTGCTATGTAATATGATCTGCGCCTTAGGTGGGCCTTATGGAGAAAACTTAATGGTCCAAAATGTTAAGGTTTTCTTTTTCTATTTTTAAAAATTAAATTAAATTTTATTTTATTTTTGAGTCAGAGTCTCACTCTGTCACCCAGGCTGGAGTCCAGTGGCACGATCTTGGCTCACTGCCACCTGCGCCTCCCAGGTTTAAGTGATTCTCCTGCCTCAGCCTCTTGAGTAGCTGGGATTATAGGTGCCCACCACCATGCCGGGCTAATTTTTGTATTTTTGGTAGAGATGGGGTCTCACCATGTTGACCAGGCTGGTCTGAAACTCCTGGCCTCAAGTGATCCTCCCGCCTCAGCCTCCCAAAGTGCTGGGATTACAGGCGTGAGCCACTGGGCCCTGCCAAGGTCTGGTTTCTTCTTTTCCACAACAGGAGGCACTTCCTTCAGTTTCAAAGGAATTTAGTCTGTCCTGCCAGGGCACCTGACCTGGGCTCCCCCACAGCACCGGGAAGTATATCCTCTGCTAAGAGCGAAGCGAGGAAGGGGAGAGGCTCCCTCGGGATGGGGCTTCCCTGGGAGCAGGGGCAGCTTCTGTTTTATCTTCTCTGGGTGGGCAGCTCTGTGTCCTCGTGGTCTGGTGGCCTCCGTGTTCAGCGAAGCAATCGCCGTGAGCACCCTGGAGAAAGGATCCTCCCCACCCCATCCGGACTGAGGGTCCCGCTGTAATTGATCATCCGTCTGCCCAGGGAGAGGGGATATTACGTGGTCAAAGATAAACAAAATTGGCCCTGGTTAAAGGTGGTAAAGACAGATTTTATTCCTTGATAGCTTCGATAGTAGGGAAGAGGCTCTACTATAAACCGAGCTTAACATCAATTTGTACAGAGGTAACTGAGCGTTTGTTTTTTGAGACAGAGTCTTGCTCTCTTGCCCAGGCTGGAGTGCGGTGGTTCGATCATAGCTCCTTAGGGTCAAGCAATCCTCCTGCCTCAGCCTCCCAAGTAGCTGGGACCATAGGTGCACACCACCACACCTGGCTAATTAAAAAAAAAAAAAAGTAGAGACAGAAGTCTCCCTATGTTGCCAGGCTGGTCTTGAACTCCTGAGCTCAAGGGATCCTCCTGCGTTGGCCGAGATTATAGGTGTGAGCCACTGCACCTGTCCTGGGTGCCCTCTGACCAGGTTCCCTCAGTGCCCTCTGTTTTTAAGGGAGAATGAGGGAGTAGGCAGGAGTGAGCCAGAGCTCAGAGTCAGAGAAATGAAAATTTACATGTCAGCGTGACGAGGCCAGCTGTGTAGACTAACTGACCTCTATCAAAGTCAGGTCCTGCCCTCCCTCAGGGGCTGGGACAGGCCCTGTCCTTGCCGATGATGCTGTTTCAAAGAAATGGTCTCAAGTCTTGAGAAAGACACGTCTGGGCTGTAGGAGGCATACATACAACTCACAGGGAGAGAGAAAGGATTTACGACTGTAAGTTTTTAAACAAATGTCCATCCTCACGTATTGGCTGGAAGAAACAGTTAATTATTTCGGCATCCCTGAGTTTCCGCACGGAACTGCAAAGGGGGGCTGGCTTGTCCCAGGCGGGTGGCCTGAGGCTGCGAGAAGCTTTGCTAGAGCTTGGTTGAGTGTCTTAGTGTGGGGTTTGGATGGCATTCTTGCAGAAAGCTTTTGCAGTTTTCATCACAGAGTGTCTTTCTTCAGCTTTGTTCTAGGCTGGTGATCTTCAGATGGAAAGGGATATGGGTAGTCTGAAGGGGAGCGGATTTCCAAGTCAGCTTTCTTCTGGACTTCCTTCCTCCTCACCAATGCATCCATCAGTTTGTCTTCCCCAGCTGCCTTTCTTAACTGCTCTTCTACTTAACTAAAAAGATGCAGACCTAACCCATCCTGGATCCTGGAGAGTGAAAAAACTTCTGGGGCAATAAAGGGACAGTTTGAGGTGTCGGCATTGGAACTAAGACAGGTAACAAATCATTTTGCAGGTCAGATGGCTTTTAATATTTACCTTCAACATCATTTTATTATTTATTTATTTACTTTGAGACAGAGTCTTGGTCTGTTGCTCAGGCTGGAGTGCAGTGACGAAATCTCAGCTCACTACAACCTCCGCCTCCCGGGTTCAAGCAATTCTCCCGTCTCAGCCTCCCAAGTAGCTGGGATTACAGGCGCCCACCACCACACTCAGCTAATTTTTGTATTTTTAGTAGAGACAGGGTTTCACCAAGTTGGCCAGGCTGGTCTTGAACTCCTGACCTCAGGTAATCCACCCGCCTCGGCCTCCCAAAGTGCTGGGATTACAGGCGTGAGCCAGCTTGCCTGGACTTCAACAGCATTTTAAAAAGTAAAAAATAATTTGACTCTAGATTGCATTGTGACATTTTTGGCCTCCAACTTGGACAGAGTTGGAAAAATTCACTATCACAAATTCATTCTAGCTCCATGGACTCAGGAGTCACATCTATAAAAACGAAAACGGGTTGCTAATTCCTGTCTTATCCTAGCAACAAATAATATCCACCTCTGGGTATGTTAACTAAGTGAGAGGGAAAAACCTAAACACCCCATTCAGGTACCTTTCCAGTAACATTTAGCTTTCTGCGGCTAATCATCATCGATACTGATATAATAAATAGCATCAACATTTGTAGCACCCATGCTGTTTTGTTTTGTGTGTGACTAATAATCGTAATGATCAATACAATCCAGAGGAAAAATAATTTCATTAAAGCCTTATGATCACAGGAAATAATAAAGTTTTAGCATTTTAATTTATATACATTTTGTTTCAAAGAATCAAAGGGCGCTGGGCATGGTGACTCAGGCCTGTAATCCCAGCACTTTGGAAGGCTGAGGCGGGTGGATCACCTGAGATCAGGAGTTCGAGACCAGCCTGAGTAATGTGGTGAAATCCCATCTCTCCTAAAAATACAAAAAAATAGTTGGACGTGGTCGTGCGCACCTGTAATCCCAGCTACTCTGGAGGCTGAGGCAGGAAAATCACTTGAACTGAGAGGCGGAGGTTGCGGTGAGCTGAGATTGGGCCACTGCTCTCCAGCCTGGTTGCCAGAGCAAGACTCCCTCAAAAAAAAAAAAAAAAAAAAGAATCAAAGGATGATTACTGTAGGACTTCAAAGCATGACAACATATTAGGGTAAGATTATGTGGAAGGGTGGAGTCAGAGCCCAAGGAGAAAAAAAGGAACAGTGTAACGGCACTAGCTGCTCAAGAAAGGCATACTCGTATATTTTTAAAATGGATGATGCTGGGTAGCAATGTTGTATTCCACTAGGTTTATTTAAAGGATGACATAAGTTTTAAAATGTCAGTGTTGAAGTATGACATTGGATATGATATATGAATCACATCCTGCTGTGTCCAAATTACGGCAAACCATTTTAGAAAACAGCTTTACCACGTGCAAGGGCCCGCAGTACAGCTTTTGTGAAACCATGCCGCCAGACCAGAGGGAAGCACGCCATGGCCCCGTGCCTGGTTTTGTACTGCCCACAAGGCAAGTGTGGCTTTTAGATTTTTAAATGGTTGGAAAAAGAGAATAATATTTCGTGACACACACACATTATATGAAATTCAAATCTTGGCATCCATGGATAGTTTGATGGGAACCCAGCTGCATTCATTTCTTCTCATGGGGCTGCTTTTAACAGAGTTAAAACAGAGTTAAAGCAGAGTTGAGCAGTTGCAACAGAGCGCGGCCAGCGAATCCTGACATATTTATTATCTGACCGTTTACGGGAAGAGTTTGCCACCCACTGCCTAGACCACAGACTCAGGAAAGCCTCCTTGTGGCTCCTGTTCTGCTCCTTACTGTGGATAACTCAGAAAAAAAAATGTGCTGTTTGGAGTAAGCGATCTCTGAGTTTTCTAAAAACTTAAGTCTGGGAAAGCAATTCATACTCGGGTATTAATGGCTGATACTTCCCAGGAGTGCCTGCTTTTAAAAATGAGCCCTGAGGACGCAACCCCTTTAACGCAAAGGGGTGAGGTGCTCACAGCAGGATTTCCTGCACCTGCCTGGGTTGGCAGTGATTTCGAAGGGGCTTTTCCCAGCACCCGTTAATGTCAGTGTTTGTGATGAACAGACAAAGGTTTGTACAGATCCATCTGTCCATTTACAGATATCGACCAACATCCCCCAGAGGCCAATCCTGGCCCATTCCAAGCCCACAAACTTCCCAGACCCCCACGGAAGCCCTAGGGAAGGCCAGGCACAGAGGGGCTAGAAGCTCATCCAGCCTCCCCCCGGTGCCAGGCTTGGGTAGGATCGGGGGAAGCTCATTGGCCTTTCATGCCCTCCGTCTTTGTCTATGAAAAGCTCATCTCTTGTGCAGGCCTTGCAGGATGCCCTGGGAAGTGCCAGGTGAGTTACAGGCCGACCGGGGACAGGCCACACCTGCACGCTCCGGTGCTCCAGATGCGTGGGAAGACCCTGTGCAACCCCCCAACCCACTCCAATGGGCTGTGCAGTGTGGTCTTTGCCAGGGGGGAGACCTGGGCATTCAGGGTCTCCCCCAAGCATAGTTGGCCAGGATACCAGCCATGCTCTGCGTCTCCTTGAGTTGGCTTTTGTGGGGGGGAGAGGTCATGAGCAGTGAGACAGGGGTGACAGACCCAGTACCAACAGGATCCCAAACCCATCTGGGAGGGCAGCCTCTACCTGGCTCCAGGCCAGCTGATTATAGCTTACTGTGAAGATTTCAGGCCCAGGGTGGCCAGAATTTCCAATTTTTCAAAAGAAACCAAGAATCTGGAATTCTATATGAAATCTCCTGATTTTCAAATGTTGGCAAGTCATTCCAAAGGAAATGCTAAAACACTGAGCTGGCTTCAAAAAGCACATCCGTAGGTCAAATTTGGTCCCCAGGCTGCCAGCCTGAGGCCTTAACCTTTGAGCTCAAGAGGCAGGACTCATGTCTCAGCTCTGGCACTGGCCGTGTGGCTTGTGGGCTTATGGTTGAAGCCCTCTGAGTGTCAATTTCCTCCTCTCCAAAGTGGGGGGGGAATGATCCTGGACTTTGCAGGCATATGGGGTCTCTTGCTTTGTTGCCCAGGCTGGTCTCCAACTCCTGGGCTCAAGCGATCTGCCTCCAGTGAGAGGATCATAGGCGGGTGCGTGGAACAGGCCTCACGAATGTTGCTCTTTTCATGGCTTGGAAACTTGGCAGTGATTTCTGGTGACAAGAGAGGTCACGTTATGGCCTGTTATCTGGTGGACTTGAGGCTCCGCCCACCCATGCATTTCTCAGTTGCTCTGGAAGGGAAGACCAGATTACCTGGGTAATGGGCCAACAGGCAACCTCATGTTGCCCTTGTAGGCACTGCCAAAGGCCCACTTTGCAGTCCCCACCGCCCACCCAAGGAAACCTCTCAGACTGGAGGCGCTCTGTGTCCCATTGATCAAGACCCCGGGGAGGGGGCGGCTGGTGAGATGGTGCCGATAAACTTATCGCATGACACTCTGCCTTCCGGTTTTCATGTGGGTGTCTTCCTCTTAGAGAAAAAATCGGTTGTCCTTGAATTGATGTATGAGAGGGGTCCATTGTCTCCTCCCTCCTCTCGGGGCCAAGGCCAGTGTGAGAACATCCCCAGAGAAAAGCCTGCTCAGCGTCTGGTGCCCAGCCCAGCCGAGGCCCAGGGGACCACAGTGTGTACTGGCAGAGCCCAGACTTCTGACTCCTCGGATCTGATGTGAGCTCTGCCTCTGCTGTAGCCGTTTGTTGCCTAAGCTACAGGGATAATAACAGTAACGATCACAGACGGTTGTTAGGATTCAGTGCAACGATGTATGGAAAATGCCTGGCACAAAGCAAGCGTGTGGAAGGGGAGGAAGAGGCGCCGTTGGAGTAGGAATGGAATAAATGTTTGCAAATTGAATGAAAACAGGAACGAGAGAAGGAGTAACATTCGTTCTCAGCAGATCATACAGAAATGTTTTTTTCTGCCTTTGGAATGTCATATTACGACTCCTACCACCATGCCCCAAAGGCTTGCTTTCTAATTATGTCTCATCTTTTCATCTTGCTTAATTAAAAAGCGATGTGCTGAGGGAGGTGAGTATTCAGCGCTGTCGCTCACAGCTCAGGCAGGGCTTTACGCAGGAGAGTGGGACCTCTCGCCTGCACAGGCACAGCCTGGGCTCCTGTAGCCTGGAGAAGGACAACCCAGGGTCATGTCTGGGACCTTCGGAAAACCTGGATCTGACTCAGGGCGTGATGTCTGGGGTGGGGTGGGGTAGAGGGAGCTGATGCTGGGGGCAGGGGGCCCGAGAGGGGCAAGGCCGAGCTCTTTCGGTGTTTCAGATTGGGGCAGAAATGAGGGATGTCAGTGATACTCACTTATAACTTCATTGTTGTTATTAAGACAGGGTCTGGCTGTGTCACCCAGGCTGGAGTGATGAAGACGGCTCACTGCATCCTCCACCTCCCAGGCTCAAATGATCCTCCCACCTCAGCCTCCCAAGCGGCTGGGGTTATAGTCATGGGCCACCATGCCCGGCTAGGTTTTAGAAATTTGTTGTAGAGATGGGGTCTCTTGCTTTGTTGCCCAGGCTGGTCTCCAACTCCTGGGCTCAAGCGATCTTCCTGCCTTAGCCTCCCAAAGTGCTGGGATTACCAGCATGAACCACCACTCCCAGCCCATTTACAACTTTTTAAAAACCTTTTTAGGACACAGATGTGCTGGTTACAGCATAACCTATTTATAGAAACATCCGTCAAAGGAACAGCAAGCCTACTTTTTTTTTTGAGGTGGAGTTTTGCTCTTGTTGCCCAGGCTGGAGTGCAATGGCGCGATCTTGGCTCACCACAACCTCCACTTTCGGGTTCAAGTGATTCTCCTGCCTCAGCCTCCCGAGTAGCTGGGATTACAGGCATGCGCCACCACGTCCCGCTAATTTATTTATTTATTTATTTTGAGACGGAGTCTTGCTCTGTTGCCAGGCTGGAGTGCAGTGGCGCAATCTTGCTCACTGTAACCTCCGCCTCCTGGGTTCAAGCAATTCTTCCGCCTCAGCCTCCTGAGTAGCTGGGACCACAGGCACATGGCACCATGCCCGGCTAATTTTTCTATTTTTAGTAGGGACGGGGTTTCACCATGTTAGGTAGAATGGTCTCGATCTCTTGACCTTGTGATCCGCCCACCTCGGCCTCCCAAAGTGCTGGGATTATAGGCGTGAGCCACCGTGCCCGGCCGCTAATTTTGTATTTTTAGTAAAGATGGGGTTTCTCCATGTTGGTTAGGCTGATCTTGAACTCTGGACCTCAGGTGATCCACCCGCCTCAGCCTCCCAAAGTGCTGGGATTACAGGTGTAAGCCACAGTGCCCAGCCACCTACTTCTTAAACAAAGAGAGACAATTAACTGAAGAGCCTCCTATACTGCGTAAAAGCTGTGGAATCAATTTCTTGAAGGATGCCTATGCCTGGTGGACCTGAGATGAAGCCAATCAGGGCCTCTCTCATGTCATTATTCCCTGCAACAGGGGAAGAATCATGCTACAGGGTGGCAAGGCAGACAGTTTCCCAGAGTTTCCCAGAGCGAGTGGACCAGATGTTTCTACTGTCCCCTAACAGTATTAGATTAGTGAGGTCTAATCTCTTACTGGAATTGGCCCTTTATGTTTCCATGTTCCATTCACCTTTGTAGAGTAATACTTTACCAGGTGTCAAAATAACTGCATAAGCAAAGGCATCTAGGAGGGTGGGTGCAGGCAGTGGTAGCCCCAGCGTTTATTCACCTGCAGACACATAGAAGGGGACATTTAGGGAGTTTATGTCTGGGGAACGAAGTGCAAGGAGTCTGAAAGTCACTCATGCAAAAATGGAGAGCTGCCCTCGCCTTCCTCAAGCATTTATTAAGCATGTATTATGTGCCAGACCCTCTTCTGGGTGCTGGGGATACAGCAGTGACCAGAGCCAGCACAAATCCTTGCCTGCACAGAGTTGGCGTTCCAGTCTGCCTCTCCTTCCTGGTGGTTCTCTATGGGGGATGGGCATGACTTGTCATTCCATTGCATTTAGTGTTCAACAAATATTTGTTGGCAACGGAATCCACCAGAGAGCCAGCTCCACGTGTTACCCATCTTTGCACCCCTAGAGATGAGCAGAGAGTCTACCCATGTAGACACTCATAAAGTATTAGGTCTATTGTTTTAAAGACATTCTGCTGGATGTTGGGTTGGAGGAGAGGGGGCAGAAGAACAAAGCCAATCCCAGGCCTTGCCTTTGAGGAACTTACAATCTTGGGGAGAAAGTAGGAAACGTGTAAGATAGAAACATGATATATGGAATCAAACAATTAAGGAAATGGTTGGCAGGTGGTGGAGCCAGTTTCTCACTATTGGAGTGGGAGGTTATGGATCAACAAGAAAATTCTAGAATAATCCATGTGTAATGGTTTAGATTTGGTGGCATTAGTGTGAGCTCATGTTTACCTTTTCTTTTCCTTTTTTTTTTCCGAGACAGGATCTTGCTCTGTTGCCCAGGCTGGAGTGCAGTAGTGTGATCATAGCTCACTGTAACCTCAAACTCCTGGACTCCAGTGATCCTCCCACTTGGCTCCCAAGCACCTAGAACTACAGGTGTGTGCCACCATGCCAGTTAATGTATTCATTATTCTATAGAGATGGGGATCTTGCTATGTTGCCCAGGTTGGTCTCAAACTCCTGGGTTCAAGTGATCCTCCTGTTTTGGCCTACCAAAGTGCTGGGGTTACAGGTATAAGCCACCATGCCTGGCTCATCATAACTATTCTTTTTTTCTTTGAGACAGAGTCTCACTCTGTCGCCCAGGCTGGAGTGCAGTGGCACAATCTCAGCTCACTGCAACCTACGCCTCCTGGGTTCAAGCAATTCTCCTGCCTCAGCCTCCCAAATAGCGGGGATTACAGGTGTGCACCACCACTCCCAGATAATTTTTGTATTTTTGGTAGAGACGGGATTTCAACCATGTTGGTTAGGGTGGTCTCCAACTCCTGACCTCAAGTGATCTGCGCGCCTCGGCCTCCCAAAGTGCTGAGATTACAGGCGTCAGCCACCATGCCCAGCCCATCGTAACCATTTTGAAGTGTACTATTCAATGGTGTTAAGTACACACATAATGTTGTGCAGTCATCACCACCCTCTGTCTCCAGACCCTTCGCATCAGGCAAAACTGAGACTGTGTATTCATCAAACATGAATACCCCAAGCCTCGCTCTCCAGCCCCAGCAACCACCATTCTACTTTCTGTCTCTATGATTTTAATTATTCTAAATATCTCCTATAAGTAACGTCATACAGTATTTGTCTTTATTTCACCTAGCACGACGTCTTCGAGGTTCATCCACATTGTAGCATGTGTCAGAATTTCCTTCCATTTAAAAGCCTGGAGCATCTTGTAAGTGCCAGAAAATCGACATGAGCAACGGAACCCACAACGCTGGGGGTCTGTGAAACTGTCCCAGGAGCCCGTGGAACGAGTTCCCAGTGGTCAAACCTGGAATAGCTTGAGTCACAAAGTGGTACTGGACTCTAACCCAGGTAAATATCTGTGAGCCCATACTGATGTAAATAGAAGACAGACTAGGTAAAAGAAAGTAGGCCAGGCGCAGTGGCTCATGCCTGTAATCCCAGCACTGTGGGAGGCCGAGGTAGGTGGATCACTTGAGGTCAGAAGTTCGAGACCAGCCTGGCCAACGTGGTGAAACCCTGTCTACTAAAAATACAAAAATTAGCCGGGCATGGTGATGTGGGCCTGTCGTCCCAGCTACTAGGGAGGCTGAGGCAGGAGAACTGCTTGAACTCAGGAGGCGGAGGCTGCAGTGAGCTGAGATGGTGCCACTGCACTCCAGCCTGGGTGACAGAGTAAGACTCCGTCTCAAAAATAAATAAATAAATAAAGGAAAGTAGACAAATATCCCATGAAGAAAACTTGTAAATAATTTATGTAGCTGCTCTGCCCTGAAAGAGGTTGGGCATAATTCCTTCTTTTTTTATTTTTCTTTTTTGCTTTCTCCCTCCCTCCTAACCCCTATATCTTAAGTGTTAGCTGTGCATAGTGACCTCCTTGCAGAGGGGACATTGTGGAAAAGAGTAGCTGCACAGCGGAGAAAGCTGACCAATGCAGCCTCAGCCCGGCCATGAGGCCGACGTCCACGGTGACAAGTCATGTTGATGGCAGGGACCCTTGAAACAACGTGATGAGAACAGCACTCGACCTCTGCAGCCTTTCTCCCCCAAACCTGCAACCCAAATCTAAGCATGAGAAAAACATCAGGCAAATCGCAGTTGGGGATCATTTTACAAAACACCTGAGCAAACACTTCTCAAAACTGTCACTGTTATGAAAAACAGAGTCTGAGAAACTGTCACCGCCAAGGGGAGCTTAAGGCAACACGATGATTCAATGGGATGTGGTATCTTGGGTGGATCCTGGAAACCAAAAGGATATTAGATAAAAACGAAAGCAATCTGGGTGGGCACAGTGGCTCATGCCTGTAATGCCTACATTTTGGGAGGCTAAGGTGAGAGGATTGCTTGAGCCCAGGAGTTCAGGACCAGCCTGGGCAGCATAGAAAGACCCCATCTCTACAAAACATAAGAAATGAGCCGGGTGTAGTGGTGCATGCCTGTAGTCCCTCTGCTTGGGAGGAGGTGGGAGGATCTCTTGAATCTGCGAAGTCGGGGCTGCAGTGAGCTGTGATTGTGCCACTGTACTCCAGTCTGGGGATCAGAGTGAGACTCTGTCTCTGAAACAAAACACAACAAAACAAAAAAAACAACCAACAAACAAGAAACAAAACAAAAAACCCTGAGGCAATCTGCAATCCAAAGAACGTGTGGACTTCAGTGAATAATCCTGTATTAATACGGGGTCATTCATTGTGATAAACGTACCGTGCTAATGTAAGATGTCAACAGTATGAAAACTGAGTATGGGGTGTAGGAAATTACTAGGCAATTTTTCTGTAAGTCTAAAACGGTTCTAAAATAAAATGTTAATTAAAAAAACTAAATACACCCTAAAAAGATGGGTAGGAAAGCTCATTGGCGGTTGGAAGGAAGCAGAAGGGGAAGCGGGTAGCAGGAGGAGACAGAGCAAACACTTAATGGACGAGGGCATCCAGCTGCCCAGGGAAAGGCTGTGGGCCTGGGTCCTGCCACCTCATTCTCCCACACTGATGATATTCTTTTGTCTTTGCCAGCTCCAAGCCACAAATGCTTTGTGTCTGCTCCTGGGGTACCCGCTAGCCCTGCATCACGCCTCTGCACCCCTGGGGCTCCAGGAACTTTGGGATCCAGAGGAGCAAGCTCTTTTATTCCAGGACCCATGACTGCCCAAGCTGTGAGCTTCCTGAGGGCAGGGACCCTGTTCTCTCTCCCAGAGCTAGGGCTCCATGTTGGAACTGGCCCTGACAGCGTCTGTTAAACTTCCATGAAACAAACGTTCCTGAACGTGAAGCCTTAGGACAGGACTCTGAAGATCACCAAATCACATCGTGAGAAAACAAAGCCCTTTTCATCTCTGCACTGGTCCTCTCTCGTGACAGCAAGGAGAATGTGTCTGGCTGGCTCGAGGACGTCTTTAACACCCACCTCTCTTACCCTCGCCCACCTCCACGCAGAACCAAGAACACGCAGGTCCTAGACTCAGACTCTAGTGGACGAATGTGTCTAGCAAAAGTGACAGCATTGCTTTATTTTAGAATTATCTTCAATTTATACCAAGTGATGCTGGTTTTCCACTTGTAATAGCAATATTATTTTTCTGAAGTTTGTTTTAAATTTTAATTCAGTTTCAAACATACAGTAAAATTGCAAGCATAACAGAGTTCCTGGATACCTTTCACCCAGGTTCACTTAGTGTTAATATCCTCTCCCCTCTCTCTGTCTCTCTGTCTCTCCCCCTACCTTCCCCACCAAACTACCTACACACACACACACACACACACACACAATTTTTTTCTGAACTATTTAAAAGTATGCTGTTCTTTTGCCTCTTTCTTGCGATGGAGTTTCATTCTTGTCATCCAGGCTGGAGTGCAATGGCGTGGTCTCAGCTCACTGTAACCTCTGCCTCCCAGGTTCAAGTGATTCTCCTACCTCAGTCTCCCAAAGTGCTGGGATTACAGGCGCCCGCTGCCATGCCTGGCTAATTTTTGTATTTTTAGTAGAGATGGGGTTTCACGATGTTGGCCAGGCTGATCTTGAACTCCTGACGTCAGGTGATCTGCCCGCCTTGGCCTCCTAAAGTGCTGGGGTTACAGGCCTGAGCCACCGCGCCTGGCCTCTTTACCTCTAAATGTGTCAGTACTCCACCGTGTATTTCTAAAAGCAAGACTATTTTGTTACATAAGCATAGTACACTTTTCAGAACCAGGGATCTAACCCTGATGTCACGCTGTAATCACTAGATCTCCTTCCTGTTTCACTGCCTGTCCCAGTAATGTCAAAACAAACAAACAAACAAAACC
The DNA here is from genome assembly GCA_036589455.1 of Ateles fusciceps. Taxonomy (NCBI): domain Eukaryota; kingdom Metazoa; phylum Chordata; class Mammalia; order Primates; family Atelidae; genus Ateles; species Ateles fusciceps. The sequence continues at coordinate 22,126,290 of JAZHEH010000681.1, read as the reverse complement.
CAGGCCATGTCTTGCATGCGCTCGAGATGTCTCTTTGACTCTTTTCATCTGAAACGGTCCTTGAGTCTTGTATTGTCTGACATTGGCATTTTTTGAAAAGTACCTGCGAGATATTTTGTAAGATGTCTAAAGGTTCCTTTTTAAATAAATTTAAGTTTTAGAGAGGTGAGTCCACTTGAAGAAAAACTATCAAGTGCCCAAAGAACAAATGGTCTGCAGATAACGCAAACACTCTGAAGATGGATTACAGTTTTGAGAAATGCTGCCTTAAATCAACTTCATCTCTGCCCCCGGGGCTTCATCCCACTGGGATGGTCAGGTCTCGGGTCAGTAGGTCAAGAACAGTCAATAAAGTGGTGACACAAGGCTGTCCCAGACTGTGTGCAGGGAGCCCGCTCTCCGAGGCAGAGTCAGGGTTCTGGGCTCTCTACCAGACATTAGCGAGAGGCTGGGAGGAAGGCATGCTTTTGGGTGGGTGCAGGGTGCATGCAAATCCCAGGTGTGGCTCAGTGAAAGAACAGGCGGGCCGGGCGCAGTGGCTCATGCCTGTAATCTCAGCACTATGGGAGGCTGAGGTGGGAAGATCAGTTGTGCCCAGGAGTTTGAGACTAGTCTGGGCAACATGGTGAGGCCTCATGTCAAAAGAAGAGAGAGAGAGTGAGAGAGAGGAAGGAAGGAAAGAAGGAAGGAAGGAAAGAAAGAAGGGAGGAAGGAAAGAAAGAAGGAAGGGAGGAAGGAAAGAAAGAAGGAAGGGAGGAAGGAAAGAGAAGGAAAGAAAGAGAAAGAAAAAAGAAAGAAAGAATTAGCTAGGAGTGGTGGTGCATGCCTGTAGTCCCACCTACTTGGGAGGCTGGGGTAGGAGGATTGATTGAGCTTGGGAGGTCAAGTCTGTAGTGAGCTATGATCGTATCACTGCACCCCAGCAAGACCCTGCCTCTAAAAACAAATAAATAAGAAAGAAAGAAAGAACAAGCCATAAATTCAGGAGTGGAGAAGAAAGCTTGACAAAGCAGTAGGAAAACTTGAGTCTGGGCGGAAGAGGTGAGTTTCCTGGAACAGGAAGGGAGGGAGGGGGATCTTGGGGTTTTACTGGGCAGAGCTCCAGGGTTAATGCTACTGCCGTCACCCCCAAACTCTCAGACAGGTCCCCACAGCCAGAGGGGCTTTGACATTAGCAGGAGGACTTGGCTACTTCCAGCCCTGCACCAACTATCCCCAGGGCAGGTGGGCTGGGGACAGAAGGCTGCAGTGGGTGGCCTTGCCTGGCCCTGGACCAGCGAAGGGCTCTCTTACAGGGGGGTTGTTTCTTGCCAGAGGGTGAGTGTGGGCATGAGCTGAGAGGGTCCTGCAGGGACAGGCGTGTGTCCAGGGCTGCTGTGAGTCCCTATCATGTGCCCATCTTCCTGCTGTAAGCAGGATGCACGCACCTACTCTTCAGGGTGCCGAGAAGGTGGGAGGGATGCAGGTGAGGGCACAAACGCAGAGCAGACTGCGGGAAGTCAGGGCACCGGCCACAGGAGCGGGAAAGAGGGTGACTCTCAGAGCATGCGGTAAAAGGTACTAAAGCTGGGGGGCTACTCACCCCAGTTATTTCAGCATCTCATCCTCAGAGAAGAACAGCCTTCACCTGCCTTGAAACCAGGGTAGAGAGGGAGGTCTGGAGGGAGGGATGGTCACCCCAGAGGGGAGGCCATGGGCGGGGAAGTGGAGCCCCATGGGCCCAATGCTGGCATTTCTGGGAAGAGCCGTGTGTGCGGCCTGGAGGCCCGCGGAGGGGAACGTGCTTGTGAGTGTCTGGACCAGGATCATTTTCTCTCCCTGCCACGTGGAATGACAGAGGGGAGCCAGTGAGTGTGTGCCTGGCCAGGCTCAGCCAGGGGGAGGGAGGAAGGCAGGAGACCTTGCAGACTGAGGGGCTGTTTGTCAGGAGGGGGCTTGAAGGAAAATGAATCTCAGGCAGAGCCCATGGCCCTGGGAACCACTCCCTCCCCCTCCCCCCTCCTCCTGCACTTGGTAGGTGGCTGGGCAGGTGGGAGGGGCTGGGGAAGGGAGCCAGGGGAGGGGCACCTGCCCCGGCCAGGATGGGCTGGCTGGGTCCTCTGCAGAGGGGGTGGGGGAGCCTTCCTCAGGAAAGAATGTGTCACGGTCTCCTGCCCCACCCCCCTCCCCCCACCCCCAACCTATCACCTTTCCATCTCCTCTCCTCTCCTCCCTTCCACTCGCCCGCCCTGTGGTAGCTGCACTGCCTGGCTGGGAATCTGACTCCCCTGGTCCTAGCTGGGTGACCTTGAACTAGTTCCAAGACGTCTCTGGGCTTCACTTTCCTCACAGGGAAGGCAAGAGACATTAGGAGAGCTTCAGGCTCTGGGAGGTTTTGACAATTAACTGAGGTCACAACGTAAGGTGCGGCCGTGCGGGTTCAGGGCCAGGGAAGACGGAGGCTTTGTCTGGCTGTGCCTGCCTTCCACTGTCTGCTCAGACACACCGCTCCTCCCTCTGTCTTCCTCTTTTCCTCTCCATCTCACGACTCTCTCCCCTCCCCGCCCCCAGCCCCCACCCTGCTCCTTTGTCTTCCTTTGTTGCTATTTCGGTCCTCCTCGATGATGCTGGTGAGAGGTGAGCCTCTTTTCATGTCAGGATGCCCGAACTCCGTCAAACTGGTAAACAGCTGAAGGATGTGGTGGGAGATGAACTTTCCATTGAGGCTTCTTTCAACCCGGCCCTTCCCTGGGGCTCCCCTGCTCCTCCTGCTCCGGAGATTCCATCCCATCCTCATGAATCGAGGACAGGGGCCTGGGCGGCGGCCAAGAGAGGTCCACGCCAGGCGGCCACATGGGCGCCAGCCACTCCGTCCGTTCACCAGCACCATCCAGAGGGTCTTTGAGAGGGGCGGAAGTGGAAACCGCAGATGGGGCGATAGGGAGGGGTGGGGGCGGACAGATGCACCTCGGGGGTGAGGCTTCCAGGAGAGAAGGTTAGGGGCCAGCAGGCGATGCCCTGCCAAGGAAGGAAAGCCTGCACCTGTGCTCGCTGGGAGCAGCCTTGGAGCCTCCAAGCCACGTCCACACGGGCCCTGGTGGGATAATCCTGCCGGAGCCTGCTCCTGGCCTGGTCCCCCTCGGCCTCTCTCAGATGTCTGGAGGATGCCAATTAATTGTGGGGCCTGAAGAACTGTGTGTGTCTGCAGCGGGGCATTGGGAGGCACAGAAGTGAGGCTTTGGCGTGGATTATACCTTGTTATGGAAAGGAGGAGGTCATGTGCAGGGGCAGCCAGGGACCTGCCACACCGTGAGCGGCTGACAGCCCTGGGCAAAACTCTGAACCTTCTCAGGCCCCAGTTTCTTCAGTCATAAGATGGGGATGATGCTGGTTCCTCGTGGCGATGTTGAGAGCATAAATGAGTCAGTACCTGTAGTATGCTCAGAACCATGCCCGACGCCTTAGGAGTTGATGCTCTCATTAATGTCACTGTCACATTGTCATCATGGCTGGAGGCCACTGCGTTGGAAAATCACCCTCCAGGTCTGTGATCACTCTCCAAGTACTGAATCCTTCTCCAGCTCGTTCCCTCTTCTCCACCTCCCAGTGCCGGCCACCTCCCCCACTGGCCTCCCTCCCTCCAGGCCCCAGCTGCATCAAACCCCCCTCCGCTTCATAGCGGTCCCCCTTCTAGAGCATCTGTCTCATCAGGTCACTTCCCTGCCTTAGAAACTGCTCTCGACTCCCAGCACTTCTAAGACAGTGACCAAACCTCCGGGTCAAGTCACACAAGACCCTTGGAGACACTCCCCCAGGGTCTTTGCCACCTGTGCACCCCCTTTCCCCCCGGGCTTCAGGCAGTATGCACCATACTTGTGCGTGTTGCTCCTGAGAACATCCTCACTCTTCCATCCAGCAAACTCCTACACATCCTTCAATGGCCGACTTGATTGTTCCCTCTTTTGTCATGCTTTTCCCAATAAACCCTGGCAGGCTTGGTGGCTTTCGTCTCCGTCCACACAGCCTCTGTAGTGTGTGGTGGAGTCTCACATGAGGCAGAGGTTATCTGCTTGGACAGCTTGTAGGAGAAAACTCAAATACAGGTAACATCACTCTTCCCTTAGGAAAGTTCTCTGGGATACTGGAGAAGTAAAAAGAAAGCAAGGAACCCAAGAGGGTGCCTGGACATCGTTTCTGTATAAGAAGGGGTAGGGCACGAAGGGGGGGTTCACATCTGCTTGTTTCTACATCGGAGAAACAATTGTGTTTACCTGGGGTGGGCCGAGTGGGGAGGAAGGGGTAGGGCGGATGGGGACGAGATTTGAATGGTATGAATTCATGTCGTTGGAGTTTTAATGATGTTAAGGTATTTCCCATTTAAAAAAGAAAGGGCTTGGTGCGGTGGCTCACGCCTGTAATCTCAACACATTGGGAGGCCGAGGCGGGTGGATCACTTGAGGTCAGGAGTTCAAGACCAGCCTGGTCAACATGATGAAACCCTATTTCCACTAACAATACAAAAATTAGTTGGGGATGGTGACATGTGCCTGTAATCCCAGCTACTTGGGAGGCTGAGGCAGGAGAATTGCTTGAACCTGGGAGATGGAGGTTGCAGTGAGATGAGATCATGCCATTGCACTCCAGCCTGGGTGACAGAGCAAGACTCCATCTCAAAAAGAGAAAAAAGAAAGAAAAGAGAGGGAAAAGGAAGGAAGCGGGGGGAGGAAGGAAGGAGGGAGGGAAGGAGGAAGGAATGAAGGGAGGGAGGGAGGAAGGAATGAAGGAAGGGAGGGAGGGAAGGAAGGAGGGAGGGGGAGGGAGAAAGAAAGGGAGGAAGGGAAGGAGGAAGGGAGGAAGAAAGGCAGGAAGGAAGGAGGGAAGGAAAGGAGGGAGGAAGAAAGGGAGGGAAGGAAGTAGGGAGGAAGGAAGGAAGGAGGGAGAAAGGAAGGGAGGAAGGGAAGGAGGAAGGGAGGAACAAAGGCAGGAAGGAAGGAGGGAAGGAAAGGAGGGAGGAAGAAAGGGAGGGAAGGAAGTAGGGAGGAAGGAAGGAGGGAGGGAGGGAGGGAGGGAGGAGGAGGGAGGGAGGGGAAGGCAGACAGGGAGAGAAGGACTGCGGGAAGGGAAAGAACACTCCTTGGGAAGACGCCTGTATGTGAGTCTGCCCTGCTCTGGCCCCAACCCCGATGTTTCCCCCACAGCATCGGAGCAGCCTGTTGAAGTGGTGGGCTTTGTTCAGGCCCACCATGTATGAAAAATGAATCCTCAAGAGCTAAAATCTTATCCAGTGTGGCAAGGTACCCACAGGATAAACGGTTTTCGGGATCTGAGGGAACGGAAGGTCCCCAGCTCCTGTCTGTCTCCTGTGGGCATTTGTTCCCCATGGGAAATAGAGGCTGGGTTGCCCATTGTCTTTCTCTTTGCTGCTGAGCCTACGCTTGAGTTCATGTGGGTTACACACGCCCATGATGAGCCCTGGCTGTGCAGCCTGTGTTTCTACGCTGGGGCTTTGGGGTTAGGTGGAAAAGTTGTGCTACCTGTCAACCTGTGTGGTTTCTGGCTAGTTGCCTAACCTCTCTGGGCTTCAGTTGCCCTATTTACAAATTAGGGAGAATAATACCTTCTCGGACCTCCCTTAGGAGGATTGTAAGAAAGGACACATGCCTGGCACATAGTAAATGCTACCCACCCTCATTATCACCATGGTGATGGGCGGAAGTTACTGCTCCCTGTCTGCCCCAGATACTGTAAACTCCCCCAAGGGCAAGGGCCACGCTTCATTCCTTCCTCTGCCTCCCAGAGCTCAGCACAGAGCCAGCTCTATAAGGGTGCCCCGGTAGTGATGATTTTCTATTCCCGCAGCCGGTATCCTGGGATGCAGCTGGTGCCTGTGGTGTTGGTGGGCAGACAGGCTGGTGTCTCCAGATTCTAGGCTGGGGGTCTGGTAATGCCCAGCCAAGTGGCTGTGGTGGCACAGGGACACGGAAGAGCCATGGTTAACGCTGAGACTCTGAAGCTAGGCTGTATTTAAGTCCCAGCACTGTCACTGTTTAGCTGTGTGACCATGGCATTTTATTTAACCTCTCTGGGCCTCCATTTTCACACCCATGAATGAAATGGGGTTGGTGTGAGACTTGACTGTCCCCAGCCTCATCTCTTCTCAAGCTGGACCCCCCTTGGCCTCACAAGCCGTGCAGCTTCCTGCTATGTCTTCACTTGTGTCATTCCCTCGGCCTGGAATGCCCTTTCCTCTCCACGTCTGTGGCTCACCCCCTGTTCATCCTCCACAACCCAGATCAGGCATCAGCTTCCCAGGTATTCCCTGTGCATCACTCTCTCCCTGTGCTTGCAGAGCTGTCAGTCAAATTTAGGCGGTGCTTCCATTCCAGGACACAGTCCTCCCCCCCCACGCCAATGTTTCTGGGACCGCTGGGTTCAGTTGCCAAGTCCATCCTGCCTCTTTGTGTTTCCTCTCCTAGATCCTTGAGGGCTATTATAACCTGAGGTCCCCTAGGATTGGAGGGGGAAGCCACCTGCTTATGTTTGTGACTTCCCTGCCAGGCTGGCGCTCCTTCAGGTCAGAGCCTGGCTGTCATTCATCTCGGCTTTCCCAGTCCCAGCACAGGCCTGGCACATGTCGGCTCAATAAGGAGCAGCTCCCAGGTCTGAGTCCCCAGGAGGCATGGAGATGGAGGCCATCTGGGATCAGCCCTCCTGCTGTGTGTGACCTGTGTCTCCAGGCTGCCCAGGGCTGGGGCAGACCTTTCCAATTTCTCCGAGACTGTGGGGGGCCCTGGGTGGCAGTGCTGGGGTGAGAGAGGCAGCTCCGGAAAGGTTGGAGAAATAGGGGGACTCAGAAGGCATCGCCATGTCCCTGTCTGAGCTGGGGTGGGCATGGGGAAGGATTGAATTGTGTTACTACTAACTCTCAATGACCTTAGATAGGTCCTTCCCCCACCTCCCCCAGGTCTCAGCGCCCTCACCTGTGAAATGAGAGTGGGATGAGACATTCGCCACATTCCCCCCAACTCTTGCCCCGCCCGCCCCCAGCACCAACGGACTGAAGACCCCAGGAACAGTTGAGTGTCTCCTCGCCCCCACCTTCTCCTTTTAAGGAGCGCTCTCACCTGCAGGGATTAATCTACCAATGACAGGGAGGATTTGTTGCCGAGCCTCTAACCCTCACCACCACCTGTGAGTTACCCACTACTGCCCATACCTACTACGGACCAAGTATAGCAAACAAAGGCTCAGAGATGTTAAGTGGTTCGCCTGAGGCCACACAGCCAGGAGGGGTGGAGGGGGGAGTTGAACCCAGGCTTTCACAAGCCCCCTGCCGCTGAGTCTGCCCCACCCACCCCAGCAGTGGCTCCGCCCCTAGGAATCCCCCGCCACCCTGGGGAGGGTTCAGAGGGCCCAAGGAGGGGGCCCATCACTGCCGACCACATCCTGTGACGGTTGCCCTGGGGAGCGCGGGCTTTCTCTCCACCTCTGGGACAGGTGAACGGAAAGCAGGCCCCGCCCAGCCCCACAGCCCCGCCTCCTTCATCACCCGCCCTCGGGGGAGGGCTGGTTGAAAACCTGAGCCCCAACCCTCACCTCGCAGGCAGAGCTGGGCACTGACCATGGCAGCAGGGCTAGAGTCACAGCCCAGAGTGGGCAGAGGACTGGAGGAAAAGCCGATCCGTCTGTGCGGGTCTGCTCCAAGTCTCCTCCAGCTCCACCAGCCTCATCCCCAGCGGCTTCTGGGTGGTGCAGTCCTTTGCCAGGCAACTCTAAGCATAAAACTCTAAGCATAAAAAACTCTAAGCATAAAAGATAGGAATTATCCTATCTTGGAAGCTTTCGGGAGCTCAGGTGGGAACTCATTCAGCGCCGTAACTCCTGCCACTGAGCCCAGGGCTGGTGCGGAGCAGACAAGGTGTTAAAAAATACTATCCCCAGTATTAAAAAAAATGTTTTCGAGATAGAGTCTCACTCTGTCACCCAGGCTGGAGTGCAGTGATGTGATCATGGCTCTCTGTAGCCTCAGATTCCTGGGCTCAAGCCACCTCCCTGCTTCAGCCTCCCAAGTAGCCGGGACTGCAGGTGTTCACCACCACACCTGGATGAATTTTAACTTTTTCTTTTTTTTTTTGGTAGAGACAGGGTCTCACTATGTTGCCCAGGCTCGTCTTGAACTTCTGGGCCAAAGTGATCCTCCTGCCTTTGCCTCCCGAAGTGCTGGAATTACAGGCGTGAGCCACCGTGCCCTGCCTCCCCCAGCGTTTTTCACAGTGCTGAGACACAGGGGGTTTCCAGTTCCCCTGGCATTTCCACCTAAACAGATAGAGTTGCCCCCACCATTGCCCTGACCTGGCCTCCCACACACATGCACACGCGTGTGCACACACACACACACACACACTCTGCACATGGAGCTGTTGCTGTTGCTGCTCCTCCTGGACCGTTCCTATGGAAGATGGCTCATTATAGCATGTGCCTCTGACCCTCTGCCTGTGGCTTTCTCCGGACACAGGAGTGTGCTCAGCTCACTCATAGACAGCTCAGTAGTGCTGGGGCTGGGGGCTAATGCTCCTCAACTAATGACAGGCAGGGATGGTGGGTCAATATCCCAGCTCCCTGCCCCCTTGGTGGGACAGTTCTGAGGTGTGTCTCCCAGAGGTCCCCAGCTCCACTGAGCGCTGGCTGCCCACAATAGCAACCTGTTCATGAACATTGTCTTCCTTTCTTCCCCCTTTCTTCCTCATTTTCTTACTACTGCTCCCTGGGACCACTTCTCAAATAAGGGATTTGAGCTCAACTCTTTGTCTCGTTTGTATCCAACATATGCCTCCCCCCCCCACACATGTACGCACATGCCACACACACACACGCACACATGTATGCACATGCCACACACATGCACACATGAATGCACATGCCCCACGCACACATGCCATACACATGCATGCACACATGTACACACATGCCACACGCACACATGCATGTGCATGCCACATGCACACACATGGCACACATATGTATGCACACGCCACACACACAGGCACACACATGCACGCACACATGTATGCACGTGCCCCCACACATGTGCACATGTGCCACACACACGTACGCACATGCCACACACACATGCACACACACATGCAGCCTGGGTTCTACGAAGTTTAACAAATTGTCATTCCACGCCCTGGGTTCATTCAGCAATTCAGTTTAATCTCAGGATACTCCGAACAGTACACCCAAGCCTGACGTGAGCCCGTGGGCGTTTCTCTGGGGGCTGCATGGAGACGTTTGCAGCTCTGGGCGCAACACTGAATATTCACGCATTCCTCCCGGGAGCATCCTCATCACTTCAAGGAGACACATGGGGACTCAGGGCTTAATGCAGCTTCTGAGCCCCTTCCTGAAAGACATCTCTATGCTTCTGCCCCCATGGGGACTGGGCCCCTGTCTCTGGGGTCAGTGGTGGGACTGGGCTGAGACCCTCTTTGTAAACCATAGGAAGCTCAGAATACGACTGTCCAGGGATGGTCACTGCAGAACTGTCTATGCCCCTGGCGGATGTGGAGTGTCTCTGGGGCAGGACTGGCCTTGGGCCCCAGCTCCTTGGTTGGGGGTACACAGCCAACCTATCATTGTCAGCTAATTGTGCCCAGGAAGGCTATATTCCCTGCCCAGGTACAGTTACCACCCCGAGCAGAGCCTGGGACAGCTGGTGTGCTGCCTCATCCCCCCAGCAGCCACCTATCAGTGACAACAGCCCAGCAGCCCCTAGCACGTGGGCCCTCCTGCAGCAGCACTGGCATGGGGGCCCAGTTCTGCCCCTCCCAGGACCTCTGGGCCCTGAAGTGTCAGAGACGAAGGGAATCAAAGCGCCAGACACCTGAGGTTTGGAAGAGGCCTCCAGAGTCAGCCAGTCCAGCTCCCCAACCCTCCCCACCAGCTGCCCAGAGGGAGCCCAGACTCTGCTTGTTCATCTCCAAGACTGAGGGCTCGCACCTCTTGGAGGCAGCATCCTCCCTGGGGCTGCTGTTTGGGCCGCTGTCTGGGGCCGGGGGAGGGCTTTGCTGGCAGGTTTGGCTTGATGGATGGAGACTGAGGGGTACAAGGTGTAATGTTTCCTTCCATCTCTCCAGGGGAGGCCTCTCAGCTCCATGGGGAGCTGATCTGGAAGGGTGGGGGAGGGGAAGGGAGTAGGTAGAGCAGGAGGCCAGAGGGTGGCAGCCGCCCCAGGAGCCTTAGCTGGCCCCAGTCTAGGCTGCGCCGATGTCATCATAGTCATCGTTGTCGGTGGAGTCAGGCTGAGGGCTGGGGGACCCTGTGGGCAGAGAGGCCCAGGTTAGCGGGAGACTCAGTCCCTGCCCCCTGCTGCCCCAGGGGGACAGAGCTGAGTGGGTCGGCTCCACATCACTCTCCCCACGTGATGCGGCATGAAGCCGTCTTGTCCTCTTGCTTCCGGCCGTGTCCCTGGCTAGAGCATCAGCACTGAGGGCAGAGCCTCGTCTGTCTGGTTCAGGGCTGTGGTCTCCATGACGGCACACATTGCACCATGTGGTGGGCCACTGAATGCTGGGAGTCCCTCTGCTACTGCAATCTCCCCCAAGGGGCCAACCAGCTGCTTCTGCTTGAATGCCTCCACTAACAGGGAGCTCACTTCTTATCAAAGCAGCCGGTTTGAATATTTCTCCACCCCGTCCACATTGGTTTCCCCACCTCTTCATATTCTTGTTGTGCTTGTTTTTGTTTTATTATAGAGGGAGGGTCTCGCTCTGACCCTGCAGTGGCATGACCCGCAGTGACACCATCATAGCTCACTGCAGCCGGAATCTCTTGCGCTCACATGATCCTCCCAACCCAGCCTCCTGAGTAGCTGGGACTATAGGCACGTGCTACTACGCTCGGCTAGTTTTTAGTTTTGTAGAGACTGGGTCTTGCTGTGCTCCCGGGGCTAGTCTTAAACTCCCGGCCTCAAGTGATCCTCCTGCCTTGTGCTGGGATTACAGACTTGAGCTACCATGTCTGCCTTGCTTTGTTTTTTAAAAAGTTACTTTCCCAGCTGGGCATGATGGCTCATGCCTGTAATCCCAGCACTTTAGGAGGCCGAGGTAGTCAGGAGATTGAGACCATCCTGGCCAACCTGGTGAAACCCCGTCTCTACTAAAAATATGAAAATTAGCTGGGCATGGTGGTGCACGCCTGTAGTCCCAGCTACTCGGGAGGCCGAGACAAGAGAATCGCTTGAACCTAGGAGTCGGAGGTTGCCGTGAGTCGAGATGGCGCCACTACACTCCAGCCTTGCAACAGAGTGAGACTCCATCTCAAAAAAAAAGTTACTCTCCTTCTCTTCTTCTCCCCTTCCTTTCTCCTTTTCCCCTTGAGCTAATGCATCCAACAAGTTCCCCACTCGTGCACTCCCCAGTCCCTCTCTGTCCCACTCCCAAATCCCTTCCCCAGATTTTGACACCTGGACAGCCAAACTGCTCCTCCGAAGGGGGCTGAGGTGGCGGCTGGAAGTTCTGGTACCACTCCCCCGGACGAGGTGCTGGAGCTGTCATCAGCCGAGGGCCCTGCTGGAAACCCCCAGGGCCCGTCACCCTCTGCCAGCACACAGTCACTTTGAAAGTGCCAGAGCTGGGGGGGCCCATGCCACTGACGAGAGCCAAGGCCCCAGCTTGACAAAGGACAAAGTGAAGGCCCAGAGATGGGAGGAGACTTGTTCAAGGGCACACAGCGAGTGGCTTCGGAACTGGCGAGAGTCCTGACCTCAGCCTGACTCAGGGCTCCCAGCTTTATGCCCCCTCCAGCCAGGCTGGCTATGGGATGGGGGATGGGGGAGGCGCAGCTTACCCTGAAAAGGCTGGCTGGGTGCCGGCCAGCTCCAAGTTTGGGGGCTGCTCCGGGAAGGAACTCCTCTCTGGAGAAAATGCCTGGGGGTTCCATGGGGGTGGCTTGCTTGTGGGACTGTTGCAGTAATCCTCCCCGGAAGAGGTGCTCGACTCGCTGTTGCCCCTCGGGCGATGCTGAGGGCCCAGGGATGGTGGGCGTGTAACGCAGTGTCCGGGGTTGGCAGCTGGGACGTGGGAGGCATGTAACTCTTCAAGTCCTAAGCCAGGAAGGGGAGAATGGTGACGAAAGAAGCAATGCAGCAAGAGGGCTTTAAGTCAGACTTCAGAAAGCACTTACTGCCTATAGGATTTGATAAAGTCAGGAAAGACTCATTGAGGGAGGTTCCTGCTGGAAGGTCTCAAGGCGAACTGAGCTACTGTCTGACTCACCTTCCTCCAAAGGTGGCATCTGGAACCTGCCCTGCCGGACCTCCTCATCTGTGACCCGATGCCGCTGGGAATCTGCAAGCGGAGGTGGCAGTGGGGGAGAAGTGAAAGCTCAACCTCATCGCTTTACGAGCCCGGAGAAGGGGCTGGATTTCCCCTGGGGCTAGGGAGGCTGAACAGGGTGGGAGGAAAACTCCAGAGGCAGAGAGGGCTTAGTGTTTCCCCTTCAGATTCCAGGCTCATATCCTCATCCAGCAGACTCTGCGTCTCAATCGAGCGCCAACGTGTTTAACTAGCCTGGGGCCAGAAACTCTAGTTAGTGCCCTGAACTCCCCCAGCCCCCAGCCCCAGCTGTCCCTCCTGCTACTTAGAGGGATATCAAGAGTCTGGGTTCTGTCCTTGTGACTGGTAGTTCCGGGCAGAAGAAAGACAGGTATTTGCCCCTTCAAGAAGCCTTCCCAGAGTGAAACCCAGATGGTCTGGAATCACGGCATCGTGGGTTCTGTGGCACCTTCAAGTTTCAGAATCACATAGAGATTCTGGGATCTTGGAGTCAGCTCTTTTGAACCTGGTATGACTGACTTTGAGTCTCTGTGTTACAGTACTGTGGACTCTGTCTTGCATCTTACATGGTTGGACTCAGAATCTCACGTTTGGTAAATACTTCATCCCTGTGGCTCCCAAACACTGGTCCACGGGCCGGGAGAAGTGGAATCATCCGTGCCCCACCCCCCAGAAGCCCTGGGTTAGCAGGCGGGGCAGGGACGGCTGTCTGTTCTCCAGTATCCACTCAGGCTTTTGTCGGGACACAGCTGCCCAGGACAGAGGCGTCATTTCCCCCGCCTCTCTTGCAGCTAGGGGGTTTCCGTTCTGGGTGCTGGGTTGTGAGTAGGAATGCCATGGCCATCTCCAGCATCCCGTCTTCCCTTACCCTTGCCTGGAATGTGGACATGGAGGTGAGCCATTCTGGACCATGTAAATGAGGGCGACACCTTAGGGGCTGCACAGCAGCAAGAAGAAGGGGACTGGGCCCCTGCCAATTTCTTAGGACACTGTCATTTGGAGCCTCTGTCACACACAGCGGAGCTCTCACCCTGACTGATACATTAGGTTTGGGGTGGGGCTCGGGAATTTTTGACAAGCTCCCAAATGATTCCACAATAGGGTGGTCTATTCCAACCTCCCAGCATTCCCTGGGCCCTGCCTTCAGCGTTATCTTTCCTCTTCCTATCCCCCAGAAGGCAAAGACAAGAGCTGGGCCAGCTGGCTATGAGGCACAAGCTGGCGTGACAGTGGAGGTGGGGAATGGGTGGGGCTGATGGGGTCAGATAGGGCAGGATGGGGCATGGAGGGGTATGGGCATGTAAGAACCCCTGCCAACTGAGCCTCTCGTCTGCACTCCCCCTATCTCTACCACGGAGAACCATCTTTAGGTGAATGTCAAAGGCCTGGTCTTAAGACCCTACATGGTCAGAGACAAACATGGGAGAGACAGAGGTCAGAGTGGAGATGACCTGAGACATCAAGTGACTCCAAGGTCACAGAGTACTTTGAAAACGTTGATGTAGGACCATTTACAGTCAATCCAGTAGGTCACCGGGGATTCTGCCCACGTCATACAGGGGTTACAAGGTGGGACTACTCACGGTCCCCTGGCCAGCTGGGTCCTCTCCCTGATTCAGGCAGGTGGGCCCTTGGGAGCCCGGCCAGGCACTCACTGTAGAAGGTGGTCAGGGCCACAGGAGGCTGGGCGCTGAAGTCATAGTGCTCATAGTCTGAGTCTGAGCCGGAGTCTGAGTCCTCAGGGTGCGGGGCCTGGACCTGGATGGGCAGCATGGAAACTGGGGGAGAGAACAGAGTCGGGGGCATGGCAAAGTGGCGGGCGGGGAGGCGTAGGGAGAGATGGTAGAGAGTATGTCTCATGTCAGAGATGAGAGGCAGAGTGGCAGGGGAGCACCAAGTAGCCTTTTTTTTTGGTGGGGGGGCAGGATCTCACTCCGTTATCCAGGCTGGAGTGCAGTGGCGCCATCACAGCTCACTGCAGCCTTGACCTCCTGGGCTCAGATCATCCTCCCACCTCAGCCTCCCGAGTAGCTGGGACCACAGGCGTGCATCACTAACCCAGATAATTTTTGAATTTTTTTGCAGAGACAGGTTTTCACCACGTTGCCCAGGCTGGTCTCAAACTCCTGGGCTCAAGCGATCCATCTGCCTCGGCCTCCCAAAGTGCAGGGAATACAGGCATGCACCACCATGCCTGGCCTGGGTACCCCATCTTGTACAAACCACCCAGTCTGGATTTTCGAGGCTCCCTTCATCCACTTCCAGTGTGGAGAACTAAACATTTATTTAGTAAACGTTTAACACAGTACTTACTATATGCGAGGCACTAGTCTAACATTTACAAATATTATCTCATTTAACCCTCATGAAAACTCTGTGGAGTAGGTACACCGTTGTCCCCATTTTACTTTTTTGGAGGGAGCTGAGGAACAGACAGGTTCTTACCTTGCCCAGAGCCGGCTCTAGACTGTACTATTCAGTGAGTGCCTGCTCTGTGCTAAGCCTTGTGCTGGATGCTGTATTCACAGTCTCTTCTCAAATATATGGACACTCTGTGCCAAGGATATTTATAACATTTGTCTGAGTTTGGTATTGGTTTTTAAGTCATTGAACTCCTTCTGATAAAGGTGATTGAATATATTCGTAATGCAAGAAGATTCAACTCAAATTCCTCTGCAAGACTTTCGAGAGGTACAAATCCATATATCATAAAGGATGAGTGACTGACCCAATTTTTTTTTTTTTTTTTTTTTGAGACAGAGACTTGCTCTGTCGCCCAGGCTAGAGTGCAGTGGCATGATCTTGGCTCATTGCCACCTCTGCCTCCTGGGTTCAAGTGATTTTCCAGCCTCAGCCTCCCGAGTAGCTGGGATTACAGGTGTGTGCCACCACACCCGTCTAATTTTTGCATTTTAAGTAGAGACGGGGTTTTGCCATGTTGGCCAGGCTGGTCTTGAACTCCTGACCTCAAGTGATCTGCCTGCCTCAGACTCCCAAAGTGTTGGGATTACACGTGTGAGCCACTGCCACTGGCCCCAATTTTTTTTTTGCTCAGAAAATATGAAATAAAGCCACATTCTAGAAGAATCTCGATGAGGCTCTGCAAGGCTGATTGGGCAGGACACTGAAAAGGATGATGATATCACAAGCCTACCAGCCAACTAGCAGAGCAAAGCAGAGCAGAACTTTCCTCTGAGAACCAAGATCTAAAATGCCCTTAGCCTGTATTTGTCCAGAACTCAAAACTCTGGAGTTCTAGCGTGACTGAACTGGAGGGTCATCTGCCCATCGACATCCAGGAACGACTTGAGTCTGCTCAAGGTTGCAGGGCCATGAGCGGGCTGGCCCCGATCTCATCTCTAGCTGTGTACTGCTTTGACCTAAGCAGTGCTGGCCTTCCAGAAAGTACACCCTTCCTGTCCTCCCCAGCCCTCCCGCACCCAGGATGGGGGGACATCCTACCTTCTTCTTTGGGGATGGTGATGGGGACCGCTTGATAGCTGTTGCTCCCTGCTGGGATGCTGGTGGGTAGGTGCTGGTGGTTCACCATTACTGGGAGGGCTGAGGGAAGGGGGAGGCAGAAATTATACGTCATTTTTCTGCCCTCTCCCAGTCCACCTGGTTCTGTTCTGTTCTCATCAGGACACCACCCTCCTCATTCCCCAACACTGGCAGGAGTGTGCATGCACACACACACACACACACACACACACACACGCATGCACAGAGTCTGGTCCTCCAAGATGGTGGTTCCATGTCTGCTGGGCATGCTGGGAAAATCCTTCCCATGATGGGGAACTCCCCAGGGCTAGGGATGGGTGGCCATTGCTGGACCACACCATGCTGCTGGGGTTCTGCCAAGGTTCACATCCCCCTGGGATGGCTGTGGCTCCCCAGAACCTTGTACTTACCGTATTTTCCTTTAATTCTCAAGAGGATGAAGGCTATGGAGATGAGGGAGCCAAGGAGGAGAATTCCCAGAACAATGCAAGGGATGAGGAGCATTAGCTCCCGAGAGTCCGTGTTCTCTATTTTCACTGTCACAGAAGATTCTGGAAACAAGAACTCCAATTCAGGAAGAAAGAGGAATGGGCACTCACCCTTCTTGCCTTTTCATTCTCTGTACAGCTGATCTACTTCCCTTTTCATCCTATCTTCCTCCTCGTTTCCTTTCCCAATTTTTCCCATCTGCTTTTAAGTGTATGGTATATAGTAGGCGCTCAATAAATGCATATTGAATGCATGAGTACTTGATTAAATGAATTACTGCCTGAAAAACAACCCTGGCCACCAGGCTGCAGGGATTTAGCTGTCTGCTAGCTCTTCAGTATTGAGTCTTTGTTCAATAGACAATTATTGAGTACCACCGTGTGCCTGGCACTCGGCCCTGGGGCTACACATATGACAACAGTATCACAGGCCTTGAGGGGCTCTGTCTAGTGGAGAGGTCAATAAGTAACCCAATCCAATATGGTGAGGCACCTGCTGTGATGGAGGTTTGAGCATCGACAGTGGGGGCATGAGGCCCTACAAAAGGCACCTCATTCTCTGTGGGGGGAAGACCAAGGCTGACTTCCCAGACAGTGACTCTGAGCCACCTCTGGCAGTGAACAGACCATCAGCTGTGCCTGGGACCCCCCCTTCTTCCCACTAGGCATCCCCTCCATGAGGACTGGAGTGCGGTCTGGGATTCAGGGTCTCCCACCCCTGCAGCCCTGCCCTGGGGTGACTTCTTGCCTTCCCCCTACCTCAGCCTCCCCTCTGCTTAAAAGAATGCAAAGCAGAAGGATGGGTACAGAGGGCAGTGAGGAGGGTGCCCGGAGTGAGCAGACCACAGGGCTAGATGGCAAGTAGTGACAGCATCTTGGAGAGGGGGGATGAGATCATCCGGACTGCCTTGCCAGGGGCAGTGTCTGCTTCCCCTGGGAGAGAACCCTCTCCCTTGCCTTCATTTTCTCCTCTCTCCCATTTCTGTCTGCAAATGGGGAATTTAGGGCCAGGATGGGAGCTGGATCTAGCAGCAGGAAGCAGACGTGGGAGTGAGGCTGGGTGCTGCGGCCATGCGAGACCCGTGAACCTGGGTCCAGAGTGCCGTGGCTGCTGCTGGGCCCAGGGCCGGGCGTGGTCCCTGGATCTCTCTTCGGCTTCACTCTTTGCCCTTTGGGGATGGGGCAGATCCCCACCCTGACCTCAGCTGGAGAGAGCGTGTGCAGGTTGTCTGTGGGTCTGGCAGGAGCTTGCCCGGCGGCCTGTGCAGTTGGAGCATTTCATTTCCTCTCTGTGCTGTCCTCTATTGCTAGGTCCTCTGTGCTCTCTCCCCGAGCCCCTGTTCACTGCCTCTGGGGTGTCTGAGAGAAGATGACAGAGCCAGGAAGCAGAGCAAGGGAGTCTGGGCCGGCCCTGTGGGTATCCCAGGACTGCAAAGGGCTCTATGCCTGAACTAAATACTCACAACAGCAGACCTTCAGACAGTTCTACTGTCTTCGAGGCTCTGTTCTAAGCGTTTTACAAAGATTAATTCACTGGCGCCTCACAGCAATGCTAGGAGGAAGGTACTGTATGCTTGTCTCCCCCATTTTATAATTGAGGAGTCTGAGGCTCGGGGAGGTTGAGAGTTTCCCAACAGGACACAGCTAGCAAGAGGCACAGCTGGGACTGGAACCCTGATTCCGGCCCAGCTACACACAGCTGGTGAGTAGAGCAAGAACGGATCTGAAATTCAGGGCCTTGGTTGTCGGTTCCGGCCAGCAGTCACCAGCTGTGACTTCAGCCTCAGAGCCACAGCTCCTTCTTGATGTAAGGATTATAATGAGACCTCTCCCATTTGGCTGCAGAGAGACTAAAGGGTTGGGAAATATTGGTTATAAGGCACTAGGCCCCGTGTCTGGCCCATTATAAACACAGGGCTGTGTGCCAGCATTCCCGCTACAGGGCTGGGCCGAGTTCACCCTCCCCCCGCTGCCCCTGACCCAGGTTCAACTTTCTTCAGCTCTTTCCTTCTGCCCAACAGGAGCTCACAGGAAAGTGGGGGGAATGGCCTTTTGTCCAGTAAGTATCAGGACTCAGTGAGCTATGGGCTGACTTGACAAAGAGGGGGACGCAGAAGGAGCAGAAAGTGCCCAGAGAGACCCGGGAGGCAAGTCCATTGGCTGGAGGTGGGGGATGGGGACCAAACCATCCCTCACCCCAGCACGGATGTGCACAGGAACACACACACACACACACACACACACACATACACACACACACCCAAGCTTCTGGGGAGCCACATAGTACCCAGCAACACTTACCTATGGTGACTGGCTGAACACTTGCAGGGACTTCGGGAATGGACAGATTGTGCAGACTCCGGGAGGCTGTGAGAAGGCACCACCTGGTCACTCAGTGCATGCTACTGAGCACCTACTGTGTGCCAGGCCTTGGGTTAGAAACTGAACGGGACAGACAAGTGACTCAGAACTAGGCTTGTGCTCCCATCAGGGGCATGTGGCTAAGGAAGCTTACCTCCCTACCTCCCTCCCCCCGACAGTAAGGAGGAACTCAGGGATTAAATGCTGGGAAGGCTCTTTGATTAGAATAAAGGGCTAATAGAATTATCCCTTCTTTCTGTGTAAGCTACTGCAGACCACAAATCCCCTTTCCATTCAGTTTCAGTTTGTTCTTAAGCAGCCTAGGGAGATGAAGAGCACACATTATCTTCATTATCGTAATTGGCATTCCCGTTGGGTAGGTATGCTCACAAAGAAAGGAGCTTAAAAGTCCTCAGCAGGGCCGGGTGCGGTGACTCATACCTATAATCCTAGCACTTTGGGAGGCTGAGGTGGGTGGATCACCTGAGGTCAGGAGTTCAAGACCAGCCTGGCCATCATGGTGAAACCCCATCTTTAAAAAAAAAAAAGTCCCTCAGCAGATAGAATCGGGTTTCCCAGCTGTCTCAGCATCCACACATGGAGGTTAAGGGACTGTCGGAAGCCTCCTTGCTTGTGAATGGCAGAGCTGGAATTTGTAACCAGGTGTCTGAACGCCGTAAGAATGCAAATATCATGCTTCTTCAGGTCGAACACTCATTTTTTCCAACTTTAACACATCTGAAATTGGGATCGTGGCCTTGATCATTACGTTGGGTGGTTTATTTCAGCAGTGTTTGTTCTTTATGGTACATAAAATAAAAATGGTGCGACTTATTAACAACGCCATCTTAGATTTGGTGAAATATGGTAGAACCCCGCTCAGAGTGGGTATGAGGCTTAGCTGAAATGAGCGCTACTGAGTGCTCAGCAATGCCTAGCACGTGATCAGGGTCCCAGAAGCTGTCACCAATATTAGTAGGGCCTGCTAATATTATTTTTACTATGATCACCAGGCCTGGGAATGGTAAATTCGTTTCAACTCTTAAGTCAATCCCAGTCCATAGGAACCACTGCTTAGCACCTAATGTCTTCATATATGATTCATCATTCTGGGGCTGAGCAGGGCATCTGAAAATGCCTTGATTGATTAGCACTGTCTGCCTGGGCACAGTAAGGACCGTGGTCCTTCTTACGCCGTATGTGCTATTGCTGATCCGGTGCCTACCGTGGTCCTTGGACTGCAAGTTTTTAGGACATGGATTCACTAGAATTCTGGCTCAGATTTGGGGAGTGGAGTGGGATGGATTACCTGAGCAGAGGACCCTGGCTGCCAGCGACTGGCTGCAGAGGTTGGAGTTGTTGAACCGCCAGGAGCAATTGGAGAGAGTGGGCTCCTCCCCGTTACATGAGTAGTACATCCTGCCGGCCAAGGAGTGGGGCAGCCCCTTGGGTCTCTCCACCACGGTGCCACAGCCCAGGGTCTGGCAGAGCACGTTGGCCTCCGACGCGTACCACTCACTGTCACACACTGTGTTCCAGACCCCTCGGAAGTGGACCTCCACCTGCCCCTCGCAGGCGTCAGCGCCCCCGGTCAGGCGCCAGGACTGGTGCTCTGGGAGGAAGGGGCAGGAGGCAGAGTCAGGTCAGGATCCTTTGGGCTGAAATTCCTGCCAGCCCAGACCCAGCAGTGCAGGCACCAGTGCAGCCTCTTGTGTCTTCTCCCTCCTCCGTCTGTGTCCCCGGCACCTGCCCCATCTGCTCTGGCCAGTCCTGCTGGGATACTCTAGACCCTTGCTACTCTAAGTGTGGTCTGTGCCTCAGCAGCAGCAGCAGCCACATTGCCTGGAATCTCGTTAGAAACGCAGACTCTCCAGCCCCGCGCCAGACCTACTGAATCAGAACTACATTTTAACACACCCACCTCTCCCATCTCCTGCATATCAAATAGAGGCACTGGCTGGTCCAGAACCTTCTGGCCTCACCTGGACAGACCAACAGCCTCCTCAAAGGCCTCCCTCCCTCATCTCCCCTTGCTGCTTGAATGCAGGCGGCAACTCCCACTTGGTAAGAGTCTCACTTTTTTTTTTACTCTCTCTGTCGCCCAGGCTGGAGTGCAGTGGTGCAATCTCAGCCCACTGCAACCTTGACCTCCCAGATTCAAGTGATTCTCCTGCCTTAGCCTCCCAAGTAGCTGGGACTACAGGCTCGTCCCACCACGCCCAGCTAATTTTTTGTAGTTTTTTTTTTTAGTAGAGACAGGGTTTCACCGTGTTAGCCGGGATGATCTTGATCTCCTGACCTTATGATCCACCCACCTCGGCCTCCCAAAGTGAGTCCCACTTTTAATGTCACCTCTTCCAGGAGGTGGCCAGCCTTAGCTTCCAGCTCGGCATTGCCTGCTGCCTCTAGACTCCACCTGACTGCCTTTCTTGGGGGCATTTACCACTTTCTCTCCTGAGTTATGTTTGTTCAGTCTCGTCTCCCTTCCTGAACTCCAGATAAAGGGCAGGGAACACCTCTGCCGCACTAACTCCAGGCTTGGCGCCTGTAGGCCTATGGTGAGCGTCGGTGATGACCACGGTTCAGCGACTCTGCTCACTGACCTGAGCACACCACGCCCGC
The DNA here is from genome assembly GCA_036589455.1 of Ateles fusciceps. Taxonomy (NCBI): domain Eukaryota; kingdom Metazoa; phylum Chordata; class Mammalia; order Primates; family Atelidae; genus Ateles; species Ateles fusciceps. Next base: position 22,105,004 of record JAZHEH010000681.1, on the reverse strand, counting down.
GTCCTCCTTGTGGCCGCAGTAGCGCTGTCCCGGTAGCCCCGGGCAGTCCCACAGGTAGACTTCGGTCCCGGAGCAGTTCACCTGGTCCCGGTGGATGGGCCCGCGGCCGGGCGTGAAGTGCAAGCCGGGCAGGGCCTGGATCGCCCAGCCGCAGCCCAGTTGCCTGCACACCACGTGGGCGTCCTCCAGGTCCCAAGTGTCATCGCACACCGATCCCCCACTCGCCACGCTCCAGCATCTCCACGCGGCCGGCGCAGGGGCTGCCACCGTCCACCAAGCGCAGCGCGCGGTTCTCTAGGGGTGGGAGGGGGTGGTGAACGCTGGGGCACCCGGCGAGGAAGGGAGGTTTGGGGTGATGGCTGGACTGGCAGGAGAGTTTTGAGAGGGTTGTGGACCCAGTGAGAGGACTGTATCCTGGTGGGCGAGACTGGGAATCCCCCCAGGGCTGCAGATGGGGTACGCAGAGATGCAGGCTGGTGGGAGGGACCAGAAGACCTGGTGGGCTGGGCCTGGAGGGCAGGTTTGGGGGCCTGGGAGCCACTAAGGGACCCTGTGAACCTGGCAAGTTTATGTATGGGGGGAGAGGGGAGGAGATAGAGGCCTGGAGCGGGGGTAGGGAGGAAAGCAGCGGGCCCAGTAAGTGGGGTTAGATACTGGGTTAGCACTGGGAACCCAGGGGGTGAGGCTGGGGACCAAGTGTAGGGGTGGAGTCTGGAGGCCAGACCCGAGGAAACGCTCAGGTCTGGAAATGACTGGAGGCCGTCTTCGGGTATGGGAACCTGGTGCGTTTGCGCTGGTAGGCGCTGGGGGTGGAGGTCAGAAGGGCGAGACTTGGGTCCAGGGGCTGGAGCCAGGGGGCAGGGGCTGAAAGCCTGGGCAGTGGGGGCAGCTGGGGGCCCGGGTAGGGGGTGCCCTCGTACCTTCACAGGTGACCCGGGCCGGCCTCCTGTCGCTGCGGCACGCGTGCTCCACCACCTCGCAGAGCTGCCACTCGGCGCCGCTGCACAGGAGGGCGGGCGCCCCAGCCAGAGTGGCGTTCGCGTCGGCGCTGGTGTTCCCGGCTGCGGGAGGGGGCGGCGGCTCGGGGGTCGGCGGGGCGAGCTGGGAGGCGGCCTCCGCCCCGCCGCAGCCCAGCGCGCGGCACACGGCCTCCGCGGCGCGGCCGTCCCAGAGCGCCCCGCACGCGGGCTCCCAGGACGCCTCGAGCCGAACCTCCACCGTCCCGCTGCAACCGCTGCTACCGTTCGTCAGACGGACCCGGAGCCGCTCCCCTGGAAGTGTCAGAAGAGAGACTGAGAGCGGTGGGGCCGGGGTGCGCGGTTGCCCAGGCTCTGGCACGACTCTGCGCGTGATCTTTGACAACGCCCTGCCTGGCTCTGGGTCTCAGCTTTCCAATCTGCAAAATGGAGCTGGGCTGGCTCATCCTGAGCCCACCTTGATCTGGATCTGGCCTCTAGACTCCACCCCTACACTTGGTCCCTAGCCCCACCCCTGAGGCCGACCCTGTGGTTCTCCTTAGAGTCAGGAGCAGGTGGGGCTCAGGAGTGACTCCAGAGGTTAAGATGGGTGACAGACAACCAGGGGTTCAGCCCCCACAAATCCTCCTCACTTGCTCCTGTCTCCAGAGGCACCTTTTTGTGAAAGAAAGGGAGAGTTCTGGGTTCAGGGGCCCTGGTCCAGTGGTTGCACGCTTCCCCTCCCCCTCCCCCTCTCCTCCCCCTCCCCCTTCCCCTCCCCCTCCCTCTCTTCTCCTCCTCTGAGGATACTTTGCTAGCAGCTGTCACAGTGACCAGGGAACCCTGGAGGATTGGCAAGGGGCTGGCTGTGGGGTTGACGATGGGTTGCTTCAGCTGATGGTGGTTCTCACTTCCCCAGACCCCCTTCTTTGGGAACCACCGGCCCCTTTTGGCCCAGGATTGCACCCCCAGTGCTAGCATACAGCTTTGCACAGAGTAGGTCCTTAACAAATGTCTGTTGAGTAAATCAAGGACCCATCTGGTGGAACCCTGCCACCCCCACCAAGAGCTCTTTAGTTTGTTCTCAACAAATCCCCTTAAAATGCTCCAGCCAGGCTTTGCGCAGTGGCAGTATCATAGCCAATGAGGTTTACCCGAGGCGCGATTCTTGCTAATTGAACACTTTTTCCAATACCCCGCCGTGACGACTTGAAATATAGTCGGCATTGGCAATTTTTGGCAGTCTCTACGGGGACTGAATTTTTAAAAAATGCTCCAGCCATACCTGACCATCTGTATGTGACTTATTAGTAGGCTCTCAAAAATGGTATTTTTAAGATCTCCAAGTGAATTAATAGTGGAACCTCAGCTGATGAGTCAGGAAGAAGTTTTGTCTGGAGTCAGGGAGCCTCCCTGGTATCCTAAATGTCCATTGCCCTTCTTTATTACCCTGGGGGTCCACCTACAGAAAGCTGACCATGGACCCCCAGAGAGAATATTTGCTCACCTGGCTCCCACAGCTCACTCTCTGCACTGCTGGTGTTGAGCCGGTCAGATGGAGCTGGAGACGGATGACCTGAAATTAACCAGCAGCAGCACGGTGGGTGAGTGAGTTCAGGTGTGGAGGCCACAGAGGCACCTTGATGAGTAGGGGGCACTTCCTGGAGCCTGTGGTGACTATGCGAGGCCTTTGGAAAGACATGGTCCTCAGCTTTGGGTGCATTTGTATTTGCCTCCCTTCCCGGTAGGGAAAGTTCTCAAACAATGGCGTTTCAGGATCCTCTGCTTTATCTATTCATTGCGTACACATCTTCAGAAATCGGAGTAGAACAGGGAGGACTAGCAGTGGGCATTGGGGCCAGACCCACAAACTGGCTTCGTGACCATGAATGCGTGACTTAATCTTTCTGCGCCAGTCCCAATTTGTTAGCCATGACACTTAAGAAAATATCATGAGGCTGAAATGAGACAAACTATGAAATACTTGACATACAGAAGAAGCTCAAAAGTGGGAGTGATTTAGAAAAAAATAATTTGTTTGTAGAATTTGTTGAGAATTTCATACCAGACTTTAGAATCGTTGGTACATCCTGGGCTGGGAACCACTGGACTGCAAAGTGCTTTCAGACACTGAGAAACAAGCCTTCACTAAGGGCCTATTCTGTGCTAGGTATTTGCATATATTATTCTGTTTACTTTAAACAATGCAATGAGGCAGGTATTAGCATTCTTATTTTACAGATTAGGAAAAGGAGGCTCCTGTAACAAAAATCAGTTGTCCCTGCCAAATAGTGCCCATTTGTTCCACCAGAGCTACTATCCATTCTGCCCTGGGAGGCTGACCTGTTTGGATTAACCAGTGTCTTCCTGGGTCTTATGGTTTCTGTAGGATTTAGCCAATGGGGAGCCCTAGCAGAGATAGGAAGCAGCAAGCGAAGATGTGATGCTTATTCCTCTGGCCCCTCCCTGTGAGGTCCCTCGGGCAGGCTGTGTCCCTCCTGTGAAGGGCATTGTTTATTCAAGGTGACCTCTCATTGACTGTCTCCTACTGGGACTCACTGATCACTCCCTAGTCATGTCTCCTTTGGCCAGAAGATGCTCCTAGATTCTTACGGCATTGCCTTTTGTAAATAGTTCTTCTGTAAATGAATCCCCTTGAAATTCGTATTCTAGGTGTGCCATCTGTTTCCTGGTGGGACCCTGACTGATGCATGGCCTGAGGCCACCCAGTGAGCAAGCTGCCGAGCCAGGATTTAAACTGTCTCCAAGGACTTGGTTTCCCTCTGGGCTGGGATGTTGGGCTTGCAAAGCACAGAGGGAGGCTCTGGGGCAGGGTCTGTTGCACTTGCTTATGAACTCCTCTGCATTTCCTGGTTTCTCTTGCACTGAGGTTGGGCTGGTTGAAGTCTGGGCAGAAGACGTGTGCTCTTTTTTTTTTTTTTTTGAGATGGAGTCTTGCTCTGTCACCAGGCTGGAGTGCAGCAATCTCGGCTTATGGCAATCTCCGCCTCCTGTGTTCAAGTGATTCTTCTGCCTCAGCCTCCCAAGTAGCTGGCACTACAGGTGCCCGCCACCATGCCTGGCCAGTTTTTTTGTATTTTAATAGAGGCAGAGTTTCACCATGTTGGTCAGGATGGTCTCAATCTCCTGACTTCATGATCTGCCTGCCTCGGCCTCCCAAAGTGCTGGGATTACAGGCGTGAGCAACCTCGCCCAGCCTGTCACTTTTGAGACAAGGCAGGTAAGAGGCAGTGAGCCTTTTCCATTTACATCTTCCCTGTTGAAGGATATTAGAGGCTCTAGGTTGTGGAGGAACTGCAAGAGGAAAGGGGATGTTGACCCAGCTTGGATTTTTGTGTGAGTAAGAAGTAAACCTTTATCATGTTAAACCATGAAGATTTTGGGGTGTCCTTGTTGCTACAGCCTTGCCTAGCCTGGCCTGATTGATGCTGAGGCTGAAGACTCAGACATGACCGCTACACATTCCTGGAGCTTCACCAGAGCAGATTCCACGGACTCACCTCCTGCACCGGAGCATGTGCGTGTGTGCGTGCACACCATGCCAGACACAGCCCTCTCCAGGAAACCGTGTGGGCCTCTCCACCATCAGGCAGAAAGTCATCAGCCCTTTAATTGCCATCCTCGCTAACTCCCTGGCTGTCTGCCCAGCCTGACCCCCTGAAGGGGAAATGACTCCAGATTCAGAGCACAGACTCTGCGGTTTCAGATGCCCACAAGTTAGGATTTCAGAACCCCGGTTCCCACAGCAACGGTCCCAGTGCTCCAGCGTAGTTTTCGATGTCACTACATGGGGTGGGGGAGGGGGGATTGAAGGATGGCTGCAGTGTGTATAATTGTGAGGTGTGTGCATGTGAGTATGTGTGAGTGACTGTGTGCATATATGATTATGGCCGTGTGTGTGTGTGTGTGTGTATGTGTGTGTGTGTGTGTGTGTGTGTGTGTTGGAGGGGGGCTTTAGCTCAGTTCTGTATCATCTCTCTCTCTGGGACTGGAAAATCACTTTCTCATGCATAAAGACACAAATGTGTTCTCCTAGATCAGAAAACCCTAGAAGGCAGGGCCCAAGGCTGGGTCAGCCCTGTGTCCCCCACCGTGTCCAAGGGAGTGTTTGTTGATTGACTGAAAGAGTGAGCAGCAGCGCCAGCTCCAACGCAGTTTGTTAAAAGCAGATACGCCTGAGGGCTTGACACAAAAATAAAGTGTCAAAATTTCTGTGTCAAGCACTCACCCATCCCCTGTCCCAATAAGGGAACATGGCTTCTGTGTTCTCTGACTTCTGTGCTGCGGGAACAAAAGCAGAAATTACCTGGAATTGTCTTTCCATCCAGGCCTCGTTTCACAAAGGGCCGAATGCAAGATCAGTGTTTCTCAGACATCATTCTCACTTTTTTTTTTTTTTTTCTGAGACAGTCTCGCTCTGTCACCCAGGCCGGAGTGCAGTGGCACGATCTCAGCTCACTGTAACCTCCACCTCCTGGGTTCAAGCGATTCTTACGCCTCCGTCTCCCAAGCAGCTAAGACTACAGGCACTCGCCACGATGCCAGCTAATTTTTGTACGTTTTTTGTAAAGACGGGGTTTTACCATGTTGACCAGGCTGGTCTCAAATTCCTGAGCTCAAGCAATCTGCCCACCTCAGCCTCCCAAAGTGCTGGGGTTACAGGCGTGAGCCACCGTGCCTGGCTGATTACAGATTTTTGAATGGCAAAAACAGAAACAGAGTGAATGCCCATTCACAGGGGAAACTGCTGAATCAATTCTGGTCCACTTACAGCGTGGCATCTTACTGCAGCCTTTATAAAGAATGAAATAGACCCAGATGGGTTGACAGATTTCCAAGCTGTGTTGAGTAGGAAAAGCAAGGTGCAGAGAAGAAAATGTAATATGATACAATTTTTGTAAAACAAAGCCAAAAGACCCCCTCTGTGAACTGGTATGATTACAGGAATGTGAGGATAATTGTGGATGAACACACAGCGGATGATCGAAATGGAAAAATTAAAAGGGTGGGCTTCCCCTTTGGGGAAGGGGTCGAGCAGGGCCAGCTCCATGGGTGGTGGACTGCATACAGGGCCCCATGCTTAGAAGGACCTGCCCTTGCTTTGCTGTTGCCGTCTGGAAATTCCTCATAATTTGTTGAACCAAAGACCCTGCATCTTCATTCTGCACCGGTCCCTGAAAATTACGCAGCTGGTCGTGGGACACAGTCACAGCCATGGAAGATGCGGGGGGAGGAAAAGCAAGCAAAGAAGGTAAAAGGCTGTGCTTTAAAAATCACGTGGCCAAGCACGGTGGCTCACGCCTGTAATCCCAGCGCTTTGGGAGGCCGAGGAGGGCGGATCACCTGAGGTCAGGAGTTCAAGACCAGCCTGACCAACATGGTGAAACCCCATCTTTACTAAAAAGACAAAAAAATTAGCCGGGCATGATGGGGTGTGCCTGTAGTCCCAGCTACTCAGGGGGCTGAGGCAGGAAAGTTGCTTGAACCCTGGAGGCAGAGGCTGCAGTGAGCCGAGATCGCGTCACTGCACTCCACTCTGGGTAACAGAGTGAGACTCTGTCTCAAAAAAAAAAAAAAAAAAAAAGTATGATATGATTCTACATATGTAAAATTAGGTATGTATGTTGATATGAAAAAAATTAGAAGATATTAAAACCTAAAGGGACAATTTATATGCCTTGCCTAAAATAGAAGGAAACTGTAAAAATAAGCATACTAAAAATAAAGCCACATCAGAGATGCTAAAAGACGCATCATCATCAGGCTATCTGATAGAATCAGAAGGAATGACAGAACACTGAAAAATAATAGTTATTTAAACTTGTGTTGCCATGCGATTCGGTGTGATTTAATGCTAAGTTCATTTGCCACCTGAAGTTACACTGTGTGCCCCTGAAAATCATCTCTAGTTGTGCCCCAAATTCTGGAAAGTGATGGAACAAGACCAGGAAGGGATGGAGGGGGAGTGGTTGGTTTCAGAATAGGAGAAGACAGAGGTTGGGAGCACAACCGCAGCCCAGGAAGGAGGCAGCTTTTTCAGGCCAGTCCCAAGCAGAAGCCCCCGAGTGGGACAGGGCCTCGGCTGGGGTAGTCTGGCCAGACTCCAGTGGATCGGGCTGTGAAGGACACTGTAAGCACAGGAAGAATGAAGGCACCAAACAGTCTCCTTGCCTGGAATCTGAGAAAATGGGACAGTGATACTGATACTCCTGTGTGTCGCCCAGGCCCTTGGGGTGTCCCATGGGCATCTGAGAGGTGAGGGACCTGAGAAGAAAGGAGGCATAGACATCGAAGGAGAGCTGAGCCTCCCGCTGGCCGGCCCGGTGTCAGAGCAAGCCTGATGGGGAAACTTCCAGGAACAAGAAGGAACTTCCCCAAATACTGCCCTGGCCATGCCCAGTGACCAGGGTCAGGGAAATGCCAGTGACAGCTGAGGGTTCTCTCTGTCCTCCGGCTCTGTCAGATGTGCTGAGGAAAACATGGTTGCATCCTGAACGCTAGCTGAGTGGAAGATGGATGAAGAGATGCTGTACAGAGCCGGAGGCAGGGAGGAAAGGGACGATGGAAGAAACACGGAGGCGGAATCTACAAACATGCGGCTCGGCGCGTGTGTCACCTGCTAGAAGTATAGTTTAAAAAAAACAGCAGAAAGTGTCTGCAAACACAGATGTCAACAGCCTGAACAACGACAGCAAACCGAGACCTTTCAATCCAGTAATTCCATATCTGGGAAGTTATCCTAAAGAAAACTATCTCAAGTACCAGACTCCGTGGAGATTAAAGTCATGCTTTGGAAATAGATGATTCTAGATTCGTTTTTCCACCCGTTTGAGCCCCAGAATGCTGTCATGTGCTGTTTCTTTTTTTTTTTGAGATAGAGTCTCACTCTCGCTCTTTGTCCGGGCTGGAATGCAGTGGTGCAATCTCCGCTCACTTCCGGGTTCAAGTGATTCTCATGCCTCAGCTCCCGAGTAGCTGGGGTTACAGGCACCCATCATCACGCCTGGCTAATTTTTTTCTTTGTATTTTTAGTAGAGATGGGGTTTCACCACATTGGCCAGGCTAATCTTGAACTCCTGGCTTCAGGTGATCTGCCCACCGCAGCCTCCCAAAGTGATGGGCTTATAAGTGTGAGCCACCGTGCCCAACCCTGTGCTGTTTCTGATAGTATAATAAAAACTAACAAATAAAAACCCCCACACACACAAAATTCAAACTGGAGACAACTGGGGGGTCTACAGGTGATTGGAGGGTTGGTTAGAAAAATATAGCACATTAGAAATATTTGCCAAAAGAAATGTATAGGGAGTATTTAATGATGGGGGGTGGGTAAGTTTATGCCACGGCCTTAAGGGGCAGAAGCAGAATGCCGACTTGTGCTAGAAATATGGTTGTGCTCTCCCCCTCCAGCCCCCGTCCTCACCCCCAGCCAGGTTTTGAGCTTCTGGAGGTCTTCCAGGACCCAGAGGGAGCCCGAGTTCAATGCTGCATTCTGTCCTCTCACTGCATCCTGAGATTTATTTTCTTGTGGGTCCAGCCACATTTAATTACATAGCGGTTCTGGTCATGAACTGTTTGAAGACCATCGGCCCACTAGATTCTAAGCATCACATGGGCAGGAACTGAATCTATTTTCACCCCCATATATCTGGTATCTTGCACAGTGCCTTGCCCAGGAGCGATGCTAAAAGAATATCAATAAATAAAATTTAATCTCTACTACAGAAGAAAAGATCATAGAAAAAAATATACATGCCCACATGGTATTAATAGGTTTTTCTCTCTCCTTCCCTCCCTCCCTCCCTCCCTCCCTCCTTTCTTTCCTTCTCTTCTTTTCTTCCCTTCCTTCCTTCCTTTCCTTTCTTCCTTTCCTCCTTCTTTCTTTCTTTCTTTTTCTCTTTCTTTCCTTTCTGTCTCGCCCTGTCTCCCAGCCTGGAGTGCAGTGGCACAATCTTGGCTCACTGCAACCTCTGCCTCCCAGTTTCAAGCAATTCTCCTGCCTCAGCCTCCCAAATAGCTGGGACTATAGGCATGCACCACCATGCCTGCCTAAATTATATATATATATAAAATATAAATTTATTATATATATATATTTAGTAGAGACGGAGTTTCACCATGTTGGCCAGGCTGCTCTCAAACTCCTGACCTCAAGTGATCTACCCACCTAGGCCTCCCAAAGTGCTGGGATTACAGTCGTGAGCCACCACACCCAGCCTATTTTCCTGTTTTCTTTCTGCTTTGTGTTGTTCTAATTTTTTCAAATGTTCTATATCAAATAAAAAGTAAACGTCCCCCAAATGAATACACAGGGTTTTTTTCCCTGGGGGAACATGTGGGCTAGCTTGAAGTACTCACACAGTGAGCTTTCATACTGACTACCCAGTCCCCCTGCTCCATGGAGCCTGCAGAGAGCCCCTGGGCAGACAGCGTGGCCACGTCAGCTAAAGCCATACTCATTCCCAGGGAAGAAATAAAGAGCTGATGTGTCTGGCAAGTCGGGCTGTTTCTTCTGGAAAAATGTCAGCATTGTTGAGGGCGCAGTGGAGGGGGAGGGGTCACTGGGCTGGGCATCAGGAGATGAGGGTTGATTTCTATCATTAACTTGCTGCATGATCTTGGAGAGTTCTTTCCTTTTCTGGCCCTGTTTTCTCACTTGGATAAAGACAGATTGATGAGATTTTGATCTCGGCCAGTCCTTACATTCTTTGATTATAATTAGATAAAACGTGTAATGAAAGACAACATCTACTGAGCACATAATGTATGCCCCATAGATGATAGCTATTATCTGTGTGCTTTACATGTAGTATCAAATCCTTACAACTACTGTGAGGTACATATTATTAATATCATCATCCCAGTGTCATCACTGAGAAAGCTGAGACACAGAGAGCTTAGTTGAATCACCCAAGGTCACCCAGCTGGTCAGTAATCAAAGCAAGATTTGCACCTGGACAGTCCGGCTCTAGACATCACCCGTTTAAGTACCACAGTGCGCTGTTTTTATGCTGTCAATATAGACGGGAAATCTGTCCTACCTACTCCGTTTATCATCACAGAAATGGGTCCACGGCACACAAAGCACTCACCTGTATAAACGCAGGGGAGGAGCATACATTTGAAGGGCTTAGAGGTCACTCCGTGCAACTCGGAGAGAGAATCATATGCTGCTGTACCGTCCAGTACAGCAGCCACCAGCCACGTGCAGCTGCTGAGCACTTGAAATAGCGTTCGTGCCAATGAGAAACTCAAAATTTCATTTCATTTAATTCAATTCATTTCTATTTGATTTACAAAATGTTTTCCATTTAATTTTAAAGGCATACTTAATTCAATCATTGGAAAACCTTTTTAGATGGTTGGAGCAAGTTAGATTCTCCTTTTCAATTGTAACTAGTATGAAATCTAAATACAGGTTGAATATTTCTGATAGAACTTGAGTGTTCAAATTGAGACGTGCTTTAAGTGTGGATCACAATTTGTGTTTCGAAGACTTAGTAAGAAGAAAGAATGTAAAGCATCTCATTAATTTTTTTTTTTTTTTTGAGACAGAGTCTCACTCTGTTGCCCAGGCTGTAGCACAGTGGCACGATCTCGGCTCACCGCATCCTCCACTGCCTGGGTTCAAGCGATTCCCCCTGCCTCAGCCTCCCAAGTAGCTGGGACTACAGGTGCGCGCCACCACGCCTGGCTAATGTTTTTGTATTTTAGTAGAGACGGAGTTTCACCATGTTGGCCAGGATGGTCACAATCTTCTGACCTCATGATCCGCCTGCCTTGGCCTCCCAAAGTGCTGGGATTACAAGCGTGAGCCACTTTGCCTGGCAATATTTTTTTTATTGACGTCATGTAGAAATGATATTTTGGATATATTCAGTTAAATACATATATTATTAAAGTAAATCCGTCTGTTTCTCTTTACTTTTTTGAAAAAATGCAGCTGCTAAAACATTTATTTATCTTTTATTTTATTTATTTATTTTTAGACATAGTCTCACTCTACCGCCCAAGCTGGAGGGCAGTGGTGCCATCTTGGGCTCACTGCAACCTTTGCCTCTCGGGTTCAAGTGATTCTCCTGACTCAGCCCCCTGAGCAGCTGGGATTACAAGCATCCATCACCATGCCTGGTTAGTTTTTTAAATATTTTTAGTAGAGATGGGGTTTCACCATGTTGGCCAGGTTGGTCTTGAACTCCTGACCTCAGGTGATCCACCCGCCTTGGCCTCTTAAAGTGCTGGGATTACAGGTGTGAGCCACCTCGCCCAGCCAAAAATTTAAAATGATAAATGTGGCTCACATATTGACATCAGACTGTGCTGTATGGAGGAAAGTGCATGGGCCTTGCATCCAAAGGCTTGGGCTGGAGTCCAGCTCTGTTCCTTATTAGCGAAGTGACCTTGGACCAGTCACTTTGCCAGTCTGAGCCTTAGACTCTCATCATAAACTTGAGTTAAAAATGCTTCTCTCAGAAGGTTTTTGTCAGCAAGTATTTTGTCAGCTGTTGGGATTACGCACATGTGGTTATTACCACCTCCCAGTCCAATGATTTGGCTGAATTATTGCAAAATCTGGTGCCCAAGGGAAGTGTATCACCAAGGCCCATGGGTAGGGAGTTCAGACTCCCAGAGCAGCACAGTGATCTCCCGGTTAGCCCCGCTGCTGCTCTGGAGCAGGGGGTGCCCCTCTGCAAGACTGGCACCAGGCCCCTGTGACTAGTGACCGCGAACCTTGGGAGAAGCATGCGTCCTGCTGACCTGCAGACCACCATGCATCTTGTGTGTGAAGACCGGCCTTCTGTGTCCTGAGCAGTGATGGCAAATGCTACGTGAACCCTAGCTGGATTATTTTACATGTACATGTATCTCCTGAGGCCCTGGCTCAGGCTCCAGGTATTCAAGTGGAGCAGGACCGGTTCAGAGAGCTGTCCAGAAACACTCACCTGCCCCTGGCCCAGTGGCCGGGCAGCTGGACTGGTGTTCCTGGTTTGCAGGGACATTTGAGAAGCAGCCAGATGGACTCCTAGTTTTCTACTCCCAACTCACACTTATGGGAGCAGTTACCCATTTCAGGCAACTGGGGTCCAGCGTGCAGGGAGATAAGGGAAGAATGTTGTGATGCTTTCCACTGCTCTGATAGGGAAAGGGGAGGCCCCAAGGCATGGCGAGCACCCATCACAAATCTGGCACAGCTCAGCAGTAATGGCTGACATTTATTCAGTATGATTTAATTCTCACAGCAAGACCACGAGATGGGGAAACGGAGGCACAGAGAGGTTTAGTAATTTGCCTAAGATTATACAGCTAGCAAATGGCCGAGCTGGGATTTGAACCCAGGCTGTCTGCTTGCAGAGACCACATTCTTAACCACACCACTGCCCAGGGTTGGAATCCAACATCCTGATTTCGGCTTTGGTGATCATGCCAAGGGCAAGAGGCAGGAAGTTTTGAGCAACCCCGGAGGCTTTCCAAACACCTTTCTCCTCTGCAAAGGTCAAGCAGCCCTGAGTTTAGAAATGACAACCCACCCTTCCCCTGCAACAGTGACACAACGCAGCATGCAAGACCCAGGGACTAATTTCCCAAAGACCCCCGACTCCAAAGATAAGCAGCAATGAGGAGACCTTCTGCCTCCAGGGCACGGGGTCCTGGTGGCATCTGCCATCCCACAGCCCTCACAGCAGGGACAAGATGAGACTTGCTAGTCTTGCCTCGCACTGTCCCCACCCCTTCCTCACTTGCTCTCGAATATGGGGCTCGCTCCAACACCGTCCAGGGCCTGAGGACACATCGGCCAATTGGAAGAGGAGGGCTGATGAATTCAGAGGAGGAAGCCCTGAGGGAGAGGGTGCCGGAACTGTCGGACTATTTTCTTTTAGAAATGCCCTTGATATTGTAAATGCTGCGCAATCAATAAAACAACGAGAAGAAAGATGCCTGTAATTCCATTAAAATTAGAAAGAGGTCGGCCGGGTAGGGTGGCTCACACTTGTAATCCCAGCACTTTGGGAGGCTGAGGTGGGTGGACTACCTCAGGTCAGGAGTTCAAGACCAGCCTGGTGAAATCCAGTCTCTACTAAAAATACAAAACTTAACTGCGCATGGTGGCCTGTAATCCCAGCCACTTGAGAGGCTGAGATAGGAGAATCGCTTGAATCTGGGAGGCGGAGGTTGCAGTGAGCTGAGATTGCACCACTGCCACTCCAGCCTGGTGACAGAGCAAGACTCCATCTTAAAAAAAAAAAAAAAACAAACAAGACCTGTGCGCTGGCTCATATAAGTAACATAATTCAATTGGGAGGACATAATTGTGTTTGACCTTCGAGAAGACTTGGAGAGGCTGTGACACCCAGTTGGGCTGAGTTTCCTTTGTCAAGAAACGGAAGCTATCACGAGCTCAGTCACACAGTGCTATCCTAGCCTGCTCAGGTGACTGACCGCAGTGACTCGACCAGCTTATACCCACTTGGCTCTCCAAGGCCAGGAAGGCTAGGGTGACTTCTCTCCCCTGGTGCCCAAAGGAAAGTCAGCAGTTTGGTGCTTTGGTTTTGTTTTACACGCACACTTATCTCCCGAATACCGATCCTAGTTCCTAGCACGTGGAACCAGTTCAGCGAATGTTAATGACACGGAACACAGACCGGTAATAACCTCATTTCTCAGCTTTGAGGAGAACGTGGCTCATGCCTCGCACTTCCTTGGCAGAGAGAGAAAGAGGGTATTACTTGGTATTATGTTACAGGATTTTGGTTTGTTTTCACACTCCCCGGTTATACCTAAGCAAGTCTTGGGGACACAAAGAAAACAATTTGCCCAATTGATAGAGAGAGGTGGCAGTAAAGGCTCAGAGAGTCCCAGCCCCAGAGGACTGCAGTCACTCAGGTCAAAGAAATTCAGCCTTTTTACCTTTCTTTTGTCCCCTCATGTCACAAAACAGAGGATGTTCACCTGCGTGGGTCCTTCCACGCATGCCAAGATTTCATCTCCCCCTCCTCTCTGTCACCAAATCCAAGGGGAAGTAAAGGACAATATTTCATACTCTCCTCTGTAAGGAAGCTTAAAGATAAGGTCAGCACAACTTAATAGGCTTTGGGATGTGTTCAGTTGCTGGGACTCCCCCTCTTTTCCCAAGAAAGCGAGAGCTCGTGAACCATGTTCTCCTGAAAGCTGAGAAATGAGTCTCTTGCCGGCCTGTGTTCAATTCCATTAACATTTACTGAACTGGCTGCGCACTCTGGGAGCTGGAACAGGTGTGATATGAGGGCTGTGAGTGTGGAGCAGGATGACGGAGGGAGTAGGCGATCCCAGCACCAATTCATCCATGTAACAGCCTCCATTCTCGGGAAACTCGTCTTTCATGATTTAGACAGGGACTCTGGGGACAGATAGGACAGTGATCTAAACCCATCTCTGTGGGTCACTGGCTGTGTGACCAAGGGAAAGTCACTGAGCCCAGCTAGGTTTCCTCTTTAACCCGGCACTGGGCATAATAAATGAGCCAGACCAGAAGAGTGCACGGATGGGTGAGCTACGTAAAACGCTCGGGACGAGGTCTATGGCAGCTGCTGTTATTACCCTCCTACCTGAGGCTTTCATCCCCTTTCTCTTGTTTAGTCCTTGGTGGCTCTGGGACAGCAGCTGGCTGTTGATTCTACATTGCATCCCAGGCTGAAAGGTGACTCCGACAGCCCCTTAGCCTTCTTTTCTGCAAGGGGGTGATTCTGGTTCCCTGAAGGTTGCACTCTCTCCTCACTCCTCACCTTTCTTGTGAACCTTATCAGAGCTCCTGCAGACTCACAACTTGGCTGCTTCCTTCCCTGGCTCTGCAAACATCCAGTGTTTCTAGAGAGGAGATGTGGGCTGCGGTTGCTGTGGTAACAGGAGTTCCTCTAACAGAAAAGCCTCCTGGGATCCTGGCTCTAAGGCTTGCTCAGGCTCTCATGCCAGACAGTGCCTTCTTTCCAGCTACCAGACGGGAAGATGAGAAGGTCTCATGGAGGGTTGCGAGCAGCTCAGTGAAATCCCACGGGGTAAGAGTAGGGCTCTGGCTGCAAGGGAGCACAGCAGGAAACACTGGCATTTCCCCGGCCCCATCTTCTTGCTCCCCCCGCCAGTCTGTAGACCACTGAGAGGAGGAGAGAATGTTCAGGCCCTCTTTTGTTTATTTATTTATTTATTTTAATTTTATTTATTTGTTTTTGAGATGGAGTCTCATTCTGTCATCCAGGCTGGAGTGCAGTGGCATGATCTCGGCTCACTGCAACCTCTGCCTCCCAGATTCAAGCGATTCTCCTGCCTCAGCCTCCCTAGTAGCTGGGATTACAGGCACCCACGCCACCATGCCCAGCTAATTTTTGTATTTTTAGTGGACACGGGATTTCGCCATGTTGGCCAGGCTGCTCTTGAACTCCTGACCTCAGGTGATCTGCCTACCTTGGCCTCCCAAAGTGCTGGGATTACAGGTGTGAGCCATGGCACCCCACCCTCAGGTCCCTCTTTTACGATTCCTGTTCAGTAGGTCTTGATTGAGAAAAAAGCATCTACCATGTCATAGGCATCGGAAAGAGCACTGGATTGAAATTAAACATGCCTGTGTTAGAAACCCGGCTTCCTCCTTACTATCGTGTGACCTTGATGAATGTCTTCATATGCCCAATTTGCCTCCCTTACCTCAGTTATCAAAAAAGCCTCACAAGCTGTGCACAGTGGTTCACGCCTGTAATCCCAGCACTTTCAATGGCTGAGACAGGAGGATCGCTTGAGGCCAGGAGTTTGAGACCAGCCTAGGCAACATAGTGAGACCCTGTCTCTACAAAATAAATTAAAAAATTTAAAAATGAGGCTGGGCGCCGTGGCTCATGCCTGTAATCCCAGCACTTTGGGAGGCCCACGTGGGTGGATTGCTTGAGCACAGGAGTTTGAGACCAGCTTGGGCACCATGGCAAAATCCTGTCTCTAGCAAAACTGCAAAAAATTAGCTGGGCATGGTGGTGCGCACCTGTGGTCCCAGCTACTCGAGAGGCTGAGGTTGGAGGATCACTTGGGCCGAGGAGGTTGAGGCTGCTGTGAGCCAAGATCATGCCACTGCACTCCAGCCTGGGCAACAGAGTGAGACCCTGTCTCTCTCTCTCTCTCTCTCTCTCTCTCCCTCTCGCTATATATATATATATATATATATATATATATATATATATATATGTGTGTGTGTGTGTGTGTATGAATAAATAAATAGCAATATGTAAATAAATAAATAAATTAGCCAGGCGTGGTGGTACATGCTTATAGTCCTAGCTACTGGGGAGGCTGAGCCAAGAGGCTCACTTGAGCCCAGGAGTTTGAGGTTGCAGTGAGCTACGATCGTCACTCCGCTCCAGTCTGGGCAGCAGGGTGAGATTCTATCTCTAAAACCAAAACAAAACGAAACAAAAACCTCACAGGGCTAAGGTAAGATCACACGCAAAAAAACCCCAATACCTGACCCACGGCAAATACCAAAGACCTTGTGGAATCAGTGACTACACAGGCAAATATGTGAAAGATGAATATGTGTGCATACATGTATTGTAGATGGAAAAAACAGATGACAACACTTTCAGGATGATCATAGCCTTATAAATATAGTGCATAGAAAAATGGCCGATGATATCGCACGGATTTCAGGAGGCTCACACCTTGATCTGAAAGCTATATCCTTATGTACAAATCATAGAAAAAGATGTTCACATGCAGACGTGCAGGGATATTGACTGCAGTACTGTTTGTAACAGAAGAAAATGAGAAGCAATCTAACAGTTCATCATCGGGAAATAAACAGCCTATATTGTCTCATCGACCGGATTAGTCAGTTGAAGGAATGAACTAGATGCATCTCTGCCCACTGGTTAGATTTTGAAAACAATGAGAAAAGTATAATAAGTTGTAGAACAATATGTCCAGTAGGGTACAATTTATAAAAAATATAGTACATGTCTCAACACCATCCATTGTGTATGGTGACATTTTTTGTGTAATAAAAGCATAAAAATGCGGAAGAAAAGGGTACACACACCACACTTGGGAATGCATTTTCTTTCTTCGGCCAGTTTTCTTTCTTATTAATATAGGTCTGAGCAATTATGGCAAAGGTATAAACATTTTCTAAGTCTGGGTGGTGAGGATGCATTGGGTTCATTAAAACATTCTCAGGCCAGGAGCAGTGGCTCACACCTGTAATCCCAACGTTTTGGGAGGTCAAGGTGGGCTGATCAGTTGAGGTCAGGAGTTCAAGACCAGCCTGGCCAACACGGTGAAATCCATCTCTACTGAAAATACAAGAATTAGCCGGGTGTGGTGGCGGGCGCCTGTAATCCCAGCTACTCAGGAGGCTGAGGCTACTTGACAGGAGATGGAGGTTGCAGTGAGCCAAGATTGCACCACTAGCCGGGAGCGGTGGCCCACGTCTGTAATCACAGCACTTTGGCAGGCTGAGGCGGGCGTATCATCTGAGGTCAGGAGTTCGAGACCAGCCTGACCAACATAGAGAAACTTCGTCTCTACTGAAAATACAAAAATAGCTAGGTGTGGTGGCACACACCTGTAATCCCAGCTACTCGGGAGGCTGAGGCAGGAGAATCACCTGAACCTGGGAGGCGGAGGTTGCCGTGAGCTGACATCGTGCCATTGCACTCCAGCCTAGACAAAAACAGTGAAACTCTGCTTAAAAAAAAAGATCACACCACCGCACTCCAGCCTGGATGACAGAGCAAGACTCCAACTCAAAAACAAACAAACAAACAAATCCCATTCTCAGTGCATTTCTGTGTGTTTGCAATACTTCTCTCTAATAAAATGTCTAGAAGATTCTATAAGAGGCTAGTAACAACAGTTACTTTTGAAGGTAGCTATGGGTAAATTTTAAAAATCTTCTTTTTGTATTTTCTAAATTCTGTGCTATTTTTACTAAATACAATTTTAGGAAAATAAAACAAAACAAAATAAATACAAAACTTTTTTTTTAAAAGCATATATGAAAACCTTTGTAAATTGTCCGAGTCAGATCAATGCACCCTGCCAATGATTCTTGTGCCCTTCTCTGCGTGAGAAAGCCATGGGTTTTTATAGTTTTAAATCCTTGAATCTCCTTAACAATGCTCAGAAGTAGGCACTGTTATCATCACCACTGTGCAGGTGGGGGAATGTAGGATTCAAGAAACAAGGAACTTTCTGGGACTATAGAGCCCCTAAGAGACAGAGCAGGGATCTGAACCCAGAAAGAGGGTCTCCTGGGCTCTGATAAACTCCCGAGGGTGTGCAGCAAATACTCAACAAATTCTAGATACTCTTATTATCAATGGAAGGCCCTATAGCTCACTTTACCTCCCCCAGCATTTCTTGCACCATGCCCAGGGCCAGGCCCACGCTGGACTCTGCCATGGAAAGCAAAGGTAGTAGAGTCCATGGTCCAGCCTGGAGGCCAGGTGTTAAGAGCTGACTCGAGGCCGGGTGCAGTGGCTCACGCCTGTAATCCCAGCACTTAGGGAGGCCAAGGTGGGTGAATCATGAGGTCACGAGTTTGAGACCAGCCTTGCCAACATGGTGAAATCCATCTCTACTAAAAATACAAAAGTTAGCTGGGCATGGTGGCGGGCGCCTGTAATTCCAGCTACTCAGGAGGCTGAGGCAGGAGGATCTCTTGAACCTGGAGGCGGAGGTTGTGCTGAGCCGAGATCGTGCCACTGCCCTCCAGCCTGGGCAACAAGAGCAAAAATCTCCATTTCAAAAAAAAACAGCTGACTCGAATCATGTCTCTCTGAGGTAGGTGCAGAGGCATGAAACTTGCTTGAGGAACCTGGAGGAGGGAGAGGGCTGCTCTGTAAGTGGGGCGGAGGGCTGGCAAGTGCGTCCTGGAAGGTATATTGCACAGGAGGCGCCCTTTAGGCCAGGACTTGAAGGTCAAGGAGCATTTCGCTGGGGCAAGGGGGGCAGATCCACATTCCCGAGGACTTTCCCTGTGCCGAGTGCTTTGCAGACATTGCCTCATGACTGCCTTGTGAGGAGGTGCCATTATGAAACTCATTTTACAGACAAAGAGGCTCAGAGAAATTAAATTCCTAGCCCAGGGTCACATAGCCTGGCATTGACAGAGCCAGAATTCAAATCCAGATTTGAATTTGTTCCCCAGATTCACTCTTTCTACTCTTCAGGCACCCTCAACAAGTGGAAAGGGTAAGAAGGCAATCCAGGGGGAGGGCACAACTCCAGCAGATGCCGGGAGGTGGGCCAGAAGCTGGTGGGCCAGGCTAGACATTCAAGATAGGAAATTCAAGAATAGAATTCCCCAGAGCATGGCCCTCTGCAAAAGCAGGGCTAGGTTTCTGCAGGCTGGGAGGAGGAGGAGTGAAGGCTGAAACTGCTGAGCTGTGAGTGATTTTCCAGGGGGCCTGTCCCCACCCACTGGCTCTCAGGAGGGGCCCTGGTTCTAGGTCTCCAGAGCTGCAGCAGCACCAGTTTTAGGGTGAATAAAGCTTGTGTGTGGGCAAGGGGTGAAAATCCTCCCCCGCTCCAGGGGCTGATGCTGAGATCTTCCGGGGTGGCCTAAAGTCCCCTAAGGCCCCCTCGAGATCAGACATCCAGAAGCCATCAGACACCATCAGCATCCATCCTTGGAAGGAACACATCCTCTCCCGAGCAGGTGGGAGTGCAGGCATCAGCATCCATCCTTGGAAGGAAACATACCCCTCTCCCAAGCAGGTGGGTGTAGGCCGGGCTGGGACCAGAAAGTCTCCTTGGGGCATCAGGGACCGGCCCTGGCAGCCACGCTCACCAGACACGTCTTGTGCCCATCCTAACAACGGTCCCTCCTCATCTACCCCTCATCTCCTCTCTTTAAATAAATCCAGGTTGAAAGAGAAGCTAGGGGAGCCACCGGGGATGTTCAGACCGATGCTTCGTGGCCACCTTGTGTCCTTAACGGCTGGGGGCTGGCAGTGGCCAATGGCCACAGGGACCCATGTGGCTCAGAGTCCCACTGGATTCAGGAATTCAAACTCAGGAAATAAATGTGGGTTCCCTGGAAGTGAGGTAACAGAATGCCCACTGCATTCGCCAGCTTTATGTACACAGCACACACTCTCTTCATCTCTGCGAGGAGCCTGTGAAAGCTCAGTTTTCCAGATGAGAAAACCGAGGCTCCGCAGCATGAAATGACTTGCCCAAAGCCACCGTTACTAAGAGGTGGAGCCAGGCTTCCGGCCTCTCCACATCTGACCTATACTCTCAGTTATCAGCCCATATGACTGTCTCCTACTCCTCTCCGCAAGTTACACACATGATGCTTCTGAGGTGGCTCAAAGTCCTTTAGAATTCTCATCTATCTTAACCCTTAGTCAGGGAGATGCCACTCTTTCATTCCATTCTCTCAGCTAAGCTCTGGGTCAGGCCCCATTCCCTGGTGGAGGATACAGAGGCCTGAGCCACTGAGTTTGTGGCAATAATTCGTAGTTTATTATGCTCAGATATCAGTGCTGTCCTCAGGTTTGGAACAAAGTACTCCGGAAAAAACAGAGTTAAGAGGGAATAACTGACTCCAAAGAACGGGGGACAATTGGGAAGGGTTTTAGAGGATGAGTAGGAGTTCTCAGGAGTAAGAAATTGATGGAAAGATACCTCTTTCCAGGTCTTTGCCAAACGACCTGAGAGATCGAACTGGCACCTCTCCAGAGGATAAGTGGGCTGGAAGAAGAGGTTAAGTAAGGCAGTGACCCACCTCTTTCTCCATTCCCCCGCAACCATACCTCCACACACACACATGCCTACAGGTACACACATACACCACACACGTACATACCTGTACACACACACCCACACCATACACACACCACACACACATGCATACAGGTACACACACCACACACATACATACCTGTACACACACACACCATACACACACCACAAACACATGCATACAGGTACACACATACACCACACACATACATACCTGTACACACACACACCATACACACACCACACACACATGCATACAGGTACACACATACACCACACACGTACATACCTGTACACACACACACACACACAAACACCAAAGACGCACTACACACACATGCATACAGGTACACACATACGCCACACACGTACATACGTGTACACACACACACCATACACACACCACACACACATGCATACAGGTACACACATACACCACACACGTACGTACCTGTACACACACACACACACACATCACACACACACTACACACACATGCATACAGGTACACACATACACCACACACGTACATACCCGTACACACACACACATACCATACACACACTACACACACATGCATACAGGTACACACATACACCACACACATACATACCTGTACACACACACACACACACACACACTACACACACTGCTATAAGTTGTTGAATTGGTCCCCTCCTCTTAAAACAGTCCACAATTCCAGTACCCCAGCATGTGACCTTATTTGGAAATAGAATCTTTCTTAAGACAATCAAGTTAACATGAGGTCATTAGGGCAGGCCCCAATTCAATATGACTGTTGTCTTCACAGAAGGGGGAAATTTGAACACAGGCACATCCGCAGAAGAGAACGCCATTTTAACATAAGGCGGAGACTGGGACAACGTTTCTACAAGTCAAGAAACGCCCAAGAGGGCCACCAGAAGCTCAGGAGAGAGCGCTTCCCCCTCCCAGTCCTCAGAAGGAGCCGGCGCCACTCACTCCTGGATCTTGGACTTCGAGCCTCCAGAGCTTTGAGACAATACATTTCTTTTTTTTTGAGATGGCGTCTTGCTCTGTCGAGAAGGTTGGTGTGCAGTGGCGTCATCTCAGCTCACCACAACCTCCTCCGCCCGGGGTTCAAGCAATTCTCTTGCCTCACCCTCCCAAGTAGCTGAGATTTCAGGCACCCACCACCACACCTGGCTAATTTTTGTATTTTTAGTAGAGACGGGGTTTCACCATGTTGGCCAGGCTGGTCTCAAACTCCTGACCTCAGGTGATCCGCCCACCTCGGCCTCCCAAAGTGCTGGGATTACAGGCGTGAGGCACTGCGCCCGGTGGAGGCAATACATTTCCGTTGCCCGTGCCACTGAGTGTGTTGCAGCAATTCTAGTAAACTAAACCACAGGTGCGGGAATTGAGAAGAGCTTCCAGGGCATTCTGGATTAGGGGGTAAGGAACCCCGCAAGAGGCAGAGATGGGTTCCTCTTTCACTTTGAGATGCCACGGAGTCTACAAGCACGCAAGTGACTAAAAGACGCAGGTGACTCAAAGTTCCACAGAGATCTTCAGGGAAGGCTTTAGCATCTACCTAGAGCGCAAAAGCTGAAGAGTGACGTATGGCCGCACCCATTTTACCTCGGAGAGGTTTGGGGAACCTGCCCAAGGTCATGGCGGGCGTGGCGGAGCCTGGAGTCGAGGCTGGTCTCAGAGTCACCTGACAAGCGCGGATCAACGCCAGCCCGGCGCCCGTCAGCACACCCACCTTCCTGCGGGGTGAGACCGAAGGCCCATGATGCGCCGCAGACTCAAAAACTTCCTCCTTCAAGAACCAGCAGCCGCGTGGTGTGAAGGTGCTGGCTGGGACTTCTTTTCTCTCTTTGCATTCCTTCTAATGTGGTTGTTAGAACGTTTTTTACAATAAGGATGACTAATGTTTACATCACATCTGAATTTTCAGCTAGCATTGGGTGGGAGGGACACAGAGTGAGTAGAATGGAGATCAATTACAAAGGAGGAAATTGTCATGACCTTGGCTAAGTCCTTACCCCGTTCCAAGGCCTCAGTTTCTCCATGGTTAAATAGGTGGGCTGGGCCCATCAAATCTTTCCACCGGTTAGCAAAATGCTTCTCAAATCACGTCTGAGACAGAAAAACAATTTAAGATATGAGATTAAACGGAATTGAATCACGCAGTAAACAAATTATTCCTTTTCCAATTTTTCACTCCTGATTGCATTAAGGAGAAAGTCTCATTGTGGTGCCACTCAGTCTTTAACACCTAACACTTTATAAAAAATTTATTTTTGCAGAGATGGAGACTTGCAGTGTTGCCAGGCTGCTCTTGAACTCCTGGACTCAAGCAACTTGCCTGCCTTGGTCTCCCAAAGTGCCGGCACGACAGGCGTCAGCCACCGTGCCTGGTCACCTAACACATTTTAATGAAAACAGAGCCAGTTCAGGCTCAGACAGCAGGCTATTTAATGCCATTTTTATTTTTGGTGTTTTGTTTATATAGATATATTCTATTTACTAAAGTAGTATTGGTTTGAGATACGTGGTAGTGATAGAAGATTTCTAAGTTCAAATAAACTTAGGTTTAAAAAACGAGTGGGTGGCTGGGTGCAGTGGTTCATGCCTGTAATCCCAGCACTTTGGGAGGCCAAGGGGGTATGGATCACCTGAGGTCAGGAGTTTGAGACCAGCCTGGCTAACATGGTGAAACCCTGTCTCTACTAAAAATACAAAAATTAGCCGAGTGTGGTGGTACATGCCTGTAATCCCAGCTACTCAGGAGGCTGAGGCAGGAGAATCACTTGAACCTAGGTGGGCTGAGGTTGCAGTGAGCCGAGATGATGCCATTGCACTCCAGCCTGGGAGACAAGAGTGAAACTCAGTCTCAAAAAAAAAAAAAAAGGGCTGGGCGCAAGTTTAGGCAGCACATACACTAAAACTGGAATGATTCTGAGAAGATTAGCATGACCCCCGTACAAGTATGACACGTGAATTCATGAAGCGTTCCATATTTTCCTTTCAAAAAAGAATTTTAAAAAGGATTGATGTAAAAAATTTTTAAGTAATGGTATATGCATAAGGGGCAAATTAAATCACAACCTTCTATACCTAAACTCTCTGATGAGCTCCCATTTTCCTTGGATTAATTCCAAAACCTACGATCTATGCCCTCAAGCCCTGCCACCCTCTCCAACTCCATCTCCTTCCTCCCCCAACCGTCTGAAATCAGTCTCATTCCTGCCTCAGGGACCTCGGCCTTTGCTCCTCCTTCTGCCTGGAATGTCCTCTCCCTGATCTCAGCACTCCCAGCGCATCTCATCACTCAGGCCTCTGCTCAAATGCCCTTGGAGGCTCTGCCTGTCAGTCCCCTTACTTTGCCTGATTTTCCTTGGTGCACATATCCCTCTCTGAAATGATACAATACATATATTTTTTTGAGATGGAGTCTCGCTCTGCTGCCCAGGGTGGAGTGCAGTGGCGAGATCTCTGCTCACTGCAACATCTGCCTCTTGGGTTGAAGGGATCCTCCTGCCTCTGCCTCCCGAGTAGCAGGGATTACAGGCATACACCACCACGCCTGGCTATTTTTTGTGCTTTTGGTAGAGATGAGGGTTTCACCATGTTGGCCAGGCTGGTCTCGATCTCCTGACCTCGTGATCCACCCGCCTCGGCTCCCCAATGTGCTGGGATTACAGGCGTGAGCCACTGCGCCCAGCCCTGAAATACTATTTTAACAATGGGTTTACTTTTTTGGTCTATTTTCCCCCGTTACAATAGAAGCTCCTTGAAGACTAGGGACTTCGTCCCATATCCTCAGTAGCTGAAGAAAGTGCCCAACACATAATAGTAGCTCGACAAATGAATGGCAAAATTGTAAAGATGGGGGGGAGAACTGGCCCTGGCGTGGAGAGCTGCTGACCCCCAGTATCTGAGGCAGGGTGACGAAAGACAGCAGCCACCAGAGGCTCAGTGGAAAGTGAGCTCAATCCTTGGCCTCGTTAGTACCAGTCTGCCATGTACTGAGCCACCTGCTTCCCTCTCACCGAGGCAGCAAAGAGAGCCGAGTCAGCAGCTATAAATGCAGAAGGAATGATGGAATTATAACATCACCCCCAGGCAACCATCCTTATAACTGATTCCGGTAAGAATCAACAATCATGTTACAACTAGTGGGCAAAGGTTTGAGGAAGAGCAAGATATTCACATATTCTCAAAGAATCTTCCCACAAGATACATGTTAATTACAAAGGAGGAAATTATCTTTAGAGCAGAGAAATCCAGCAAACAACACCTTAGCCAAGCGAGTTAGACTACCAGAGAGGGGGACGGGCTGAGCCCACATGCCTCCTGATGTGATTCACTGGGAAGGCCAAAAGTTGCTTCTGTGATATTCCTGCCAAAGAGGCATGACTTACGCAAATCATGAAGAACCATCAGATGACCCAGATGAGGGACATTTTACAGCATAACTGCTTCGATGCTTCAAAAAGATCAGTGTCAGGAAGGAGAAAGAAAATCTGAGAAATCATTCCAGATTCAAGAAGAATAAAGAGATGAGAATTAAATGCAGCCTATTGAACGTAATTGTCTTTTGCCTTAGAAGGTACTATTGGAACCATTTGCAAAATCTGAATAAATTCTGTCGATTATCCAACAGAATTGTATCAATATCAATTAATGCAATTAATAATAAGTGTACTGGGGTTATGTAAGAAAATGTCTTTATTACATACAAAGAGGAGCTGGTACCACTCGTTCTGAAACTATTCCAAACGATCCAAAAAGAGGGGAATCCTTCCCAAGTCATTTTATAGACCAACATCATCCTGATACCAAAACCCGGCAGAGACTCAACAAGAAAAGAAAACTTCAGGCCAATATCCATGATGAACATAGATGCAAAAGTCTTCAATAAAATACTGGCAAACCAATGGCAACAACACATCAAAAAGCTTATCCATCACGATCAAGTAGGCTTCATCCTGGGGGATGCAAGGCTGGTTCAACATACGCAAGTCTATAAATGTAATCCACCACATAAACAGAACCAAAGACAAAAACCACATGATTATCTCAATTGATACAGAGAAGACCTTTGACAAAATTCAACCGCCCTTTATGCTAAAAACCCTCAATAAACTAGGTATTGATGGAATGTATCTCAAAATAATAAAAGCTATTTACGACAAACCCACAGCCAATGTCATACTGAATGGGCAAAAACTGGAAGCATTCCCTTTGAAATATGGCACTAGACAAGGATGCCCTCTCTCACCACTCCTATTCAATATAGTATTGGAAGTTCTAGCCAGAGCAATCAGGCAAGAAAAAGAAATAAAGGGTATTCAATTCGGAAAGGAGGAAGTCAAATTGTCTCTATTTGCAGACGACATGATTGTATATTTAGAAGACCCCATCATCTCAGCCCAAAATCTCCTTAATCTGATAAGCAACTTCAGCAGTCTCAGGATACAAAATCAGTGTGCAAAAATCACAAGCATTCCTATATACCAACAACAGACTTAAAGAGAGCCAAATCGAAGAATGAACTGCCATTCACAATTGCTACAAAGAGAATAAAATACCTAGGAATACAACTAACAAAGGATGTAAAGGACCTCCTCAAGGAGAACTACAAACCACTGCTCAAGGAAATAAGAGAGGACACAAACAGATGGAAAAACATTCCATGCTCATGGTTAGGAAGAATCAATATTGTGAAAATAGCCATAACACCCAAAGTAATTTATAGATTAAATGCTATCCCCATCAAGCTACCAATGACCTTCTTCACAGAACTGGAAAAAGCCACCTTAAACTTCATATGGAACTAAAAGAGAGCCCGCATAGCCAAGTCAATTCTAAGCAAAAAGAACAAAGCTGGAGGCATCACGCTACCTGACTTCAAACTATACTACAAGGCTACAGTAATCAAACCAGCATGGTACTGGTACCAAAACAGAGATATAGACCAATGGAACAGAACAGAGGCATTGGAGGCAACGCCACACATCTACAACCATCTGATCTTTGACAAACCTGACAAAAACAAGCAATGGGGGAAAGGATTCCCCTGTTTAATAAATGGTGTTGGGAAAACTGGCTAGCCATGTGCAGAAAGCAGAAACTGGACCCCTTCCTGACATGTTACACTAAAATTAACTCCAGATGGATTAAAGACTTAAACATAAGACCTAACATCATAAAAACCTTAGAAGAAAACCTAGGCAAAACCATCTAGGACATAGGCGTAGGCAAGGACTTCATGACTATAACACCAAAAGCAATGACAACAAAAGCCAAAATAGACAAATGGGACCTAATTAAACTCCAGAGCTTCTGTACAACAAAGGAAACAATCATTTGAGTGAACCAGCAGCCAACAGAAAAGGGAAAGAAATTTTGCAATCTACCCATCTGCAATCTACCCATCTAACTTATATCCAAAATCTGCAAAGAACTAAAACAGATTTACAAGAAAAAAACAAATAAACCCATTCAAAAGTGGGCAAAGGATATGAACAGACACTTTTCAAAAGAAGACTTATATGAGGCCAACAAACATATGAAAAAATGCTCATCATCACTGGTCATTAGAGAAATGGAAATCAAAACTACATTGAGATACCATCTCACACCAGTTAGAATGGCGATCATTAAAAAATCTGGAGACAACAGATGCTGGAGAGGATGTGGAGAAATACGAACACTTTTACACTGTTGGTGGGAGTGTAAATTAGTTCAACCATTGTGAAAGACAGTGTGGCGATTCCTCAAGGACCTAGAAATAGAAATTCCATTTGACCCAGCAATCCCATTACTGGGTATATATCCAAAGGATTATAAATCGTTCTACTATAAGGACACATGCACACGAATGTTCACTGCAGCACAGTTTACAATAGCAAAGACCTGGAACCAACCCAAATGCCCATCGATGATAGACTGGACAGGGAAAATGTGGCACATATACACCATGGAATACTATGCAACCATAAAAAACGATGAGATGTGTCCTTTGTAGGGACATGGATGTACCTGGAAACCATCATTCTCAGCAAACTGACACAGAACAGAAAATCAAACACTGCATGTTCTCACTCATAGGCGGGTATTGAGCAATGAGAACACATGGACACAGGGGAGAGGAGCATCACACACTGGGGTCTGTGATGGGAGACTAGGGGAGGTACAGTGGGCATAGGGAGTTGGGGGAGGGATAACATGGGGAGAAATGCCAGATATAAGTGATGGGGATGGAGGTGGCAAACCACATTGCCATGTATGTACCTAGGCAACAATCGTGCATGTTCTTTACGTGTACCCCAGAACCTAAAATGCAATAAAGTATATATATTAAAAAGAAAAAAAAGAAAATGTCTTTATTTTTTAAAAAGCAACGCATTGGAGTATTTGGGAGGAAGGGACATTACAATCTACTCTCACAATTCCGGGGGAAAGTAATAGAAAAATAGGCACATTGAGAGAAAATAATAAAGCAAATGTGGAAAATTGTGAGCATTGGGAGAGTCTGGGGGAAAGAGCATGTGGAAATTGTTTGTACTGTTGTTGCAACTTCTTGGTAAGTCTGAAATTAGGCTAAAATCAAAAGTTAAGTGAAAAAAGAGGCCGGGCGCAGTGGCTCACGTCTGAATCCCAGCACTTTGGGAGGCTGAGGTGGGAGGATCACTTGAGGTCAGGAGTTGAAGACCAGCCTGACCAACATGATGAAACCCCCTCTCTACTAAAAGTACAAAAACTCGCCGGGTGTGGTGGCACCGGCCTGTAGTCCCAGCTACTCAGGGGACTGAGGCATGAGAATCACTTGAACCCGGGATGCAGAGGTTGCAGTGAGCTGAGATCACCCCACTGCACTCCAGCCTGGGCAAGAGAGCAGGACTCTGTCTCAAAAAAAAAAAAAAAAAAAAAAAGTGAAAAAAGAGGAGGCAGAGCCTGAGGCCCAGAGGAGCCATCGGAGGGGCTGGGCAGAGCAGCTGCATGAAGCCAGCATGTCACCGCCCAGGGTCGCCTGCGTTCATGTCAGACCACGTCAGGCCACACTGGGCCACAGCCGTCCCCTGCAATCTCTCCCCGGGGTGGGGGGTGAAGCCTGTGCCTGGTTCACACAGGCCCCGCCATGCCCTGCTGGGAAGAGGGCCTGCAGACCGGGCCCCTCAGGCCGGCTCCAACACCCTGTGCATGGCGTTCCCCACTTTGCACCTCGATTCCCTCCTCTGACAAATAGGAGGAGAAGGCTGGCAGCTCGCTGGGGTTTCTTCCAGCTCAGACACTGCTGTGTTATTTCTAGAATCCCATCCCGGCAAAGCAACACATTTCTCCAAGGAGCGGAATCCATTCGGCGACTGTGCGTCCTTTAGTTTGGCTAAAGGAGGGAGGGAGGTAGGGAAAATCAGAGCACACCAAACTGCATGGTGGATGGGCCTCCTCCAGGCCTGGGGGGTTCCTTAGTCCTGTCCCTGCCCCCACTGCTCCCAGGCACCCCTCCTGAAAGAGGTGAACACCCTAGCAAAAAGGGTGCTGAAGTGCAGGTGAAAATCCTCCCTCCAAACCCCAGTGACCAGAAGTGACACTGCTCCCGCTCTGCCAGTGACTGGTGGCATTACTTAGGCTCTCTGGGCATCAGTCTGTCCTTCTGTAAAATGAACAGAGCCAGGCTTCACTTTGCATCTGGCTCTGAGGACACAGTGTCATCTCTGCATCCTCCCTGCCACAGGGCTCAGTAGATGACTTCAAATCAGAAGTGGAGTGCTCAGATGGGACCCCCAAGACACCCCAAGAAGCCCCTAGCCCTGAGACCCCTCCTCATTCTTACAGCCTGTGTCCCCACATGACTCTGGTCCCCAGCCGTATGCACAGACCCCCTCCCCCCGTATCTGCTGGCACCTCCTGGAGACCCCAGCCCAGCTCAGGGTCCTGATGGAGATTGGGGGTGGATTGGACACTGATTGGCTGGACCTTTGTATGTGCCCCTACCCCTAACACATGGTGGAGACCCAGGGGCACCCACCCTCCCATACAAGGGAAAACAGGGGACCACATTCCTATGATGGGGCCATCTCCTGATCTCCCAGCATCTCCCAGGGACCAGAGCCCCAGCCCTAGAAGCTTCCTCCTTAGCCCGTCAGCCCTGCCTCTTGGCCTCTCTCAGCTGCCATTTTCAGGCAGAAGGCGGTCGGGCTGCAGGAGCCTACAAAACGGAGGGTGGAAATCTCTATCTCCCTTTGTTGTCCCCGGGAGCGCCTGCCCAGCCCCAGTCCAAGTGGCAGCTGTGGCCACTGGTCTCTCCCAATACCCAAGGAGCCCGGCCTTCCCCAAGCATGCCACAGCCAACATCTAGGGAGCCCCATGCAGTCCTGAGCTCTCATGGGCCCTGCTTTACAGCTGGGGGAAACGAAGGCTGGGCAAGGCCACTCAGCCCGAAGTAGGAGAACTCAGGCTCCATGTCATTCCCTGACAGCCCAGCTGATGGTGGTGAAGTGAAAAGTCCCTGGCGGAAATTTTCTGTAGGGAGTCTTGAGGTGGGGGAGGGGTCCCCCTGCTCAAACCCTACCCAATTCCCGGGCTGGGAAAAAGCATCGAGTTTGGAGTCATGAGGTCAAACCAAATATCTGTCATCTATTAGTGGTGCGATCTAGGAAAAGTCACTTTATCTCTCGGAGCCTGTCACTTAGTAAAATGAAAGTATCAGCAGTAGCACATGCCTCCGAGGGCTATGAGGAGGAGGCAGGTTCACATATTTGCAGAGCGCTGCACCGGAGGATGTGATCCTGGGACTGCCTGCCTAACATTTGTAAATGTACGTTTTGTGGCACACCTTCCCTGGGACTCTCTGTGCTTGGCATTCATCGATCCTCATGGTACACCAGTCTGGGTCAGGAGGCAGAAAAGAGCCTGGACCTCAGCTCCTGTGGGAATTTCAGTCTTGCCCACCCAGCATAACCAATGGGAGCAGCAGGACTGGCAGGTCAGCACCTCCCCTTTGCCGGCTCCTCGTGGGCTGTCCCACCTCCAGGTTTCTGCTCAAATGGGTCCTTCTTTCTTTTGATTTAATTAATTAATGAATTAATTTGAAACAGAGCCTCACTCTGTTGCCCAGGCTGAAGTGCAGTGGTGCGATCTCAGCTCACTGCAATGGGGTTCAAATGATTCTCTTGCCTCCGCCTCCCGAGTAGCTGGGGTTACAGGTGAACCCCCTACACACACCCGGCTAATTTTTGTATTTTTTACACTACAAGTGAGGTCAGTGTTGACCAGGCTGGTCTCAGACTCCTGACCTCAAGTCATCTGCCCGCCTTAACCTCCCAAGGTGTCGGGATTATAGGCAAGAGCCACTGCGCCCAGCCTTGGAATGGGTCCTTCTTTCTGAAATACTTTTTTCTTTTTTGAGACAAGGTCTTGCTCGGTTAGGGTGGAGTGCAGTGGTGAGATCATGGCTCACTGCAGCCTCAGCCTCCTGGGCTCAAGTGATTCTCTGCCTCAGCCTCCTGAGTAGCTGGGACTATAGGCATGCACCTCATACCCGGCTAACTTTTTAATTTTTTGTAAAGATGGGGTCTCACTGTGTTGCCTAGGCTGGTCTGGAACTCTTGGACTCAAGCGATCCTCCCACACTGGCCTCCCAACATGCTGAGATTACAGGCATGTGCCACCAGCACGGGCTGAAATCCATTTTCTCCCCTTAACTTCTTATTTTCAAATTACAGACTGACAAGAAGGTGCCAAAATAGCACAGAGAAATCCTGTGCCCCATCAGCCAGCTTCCCCCAGTGGTGACATATCATGACATGGGTTTAAATTTGGCATTAGCTACCAGCCTGGGACAAAGTACATAACTTTCTGAGCCTCAGTTTCCCCACCCATAAAAAGGGGGTGATTGTCCCATGTTGTCAGGGTGAAACAGCATACGCATAGCTGGTCTCAGAGAATATTAAGCCCCCGGCAGTGGGTGGTGGCTGCAGCTGTCACTGGATTGCACCTGCTGCCACACCTATCCCAGGCTGGTGCTGGTGTGTCTTACCATGACACTTTATAAAGTGTTCAAGGGAAAACCTTCATGTCCCATGGCAGTGCCAGCACAGGACCTGGCACACAGCAGGCACTGAATGAATATGAAAATATGGAGCCTAGGTCCGGCGCCATGGCTCACGCCTGTAATCCCAGAACTTTGGGAGACTGAGGTGGGCGGGCAGATCACCTGAGGTCAGGAGTTCGAGACCAAACTGGCCAACATGGTGAAATCCTGTCTCTACTAAAAATACAAAAAATTAGCTGGGCATGGTGGTGTGCGCCTCTGGTTTCAGCTACTTAGGAGCCTGAGGCAGGAGATTCACTTGAACCTGGGAGGTAGAGGTTGCAGTGAGCCCAGATCATGCCACTGCACTATAGTCTGGGCAACAGAGCGAGATTCCATCTAAAAAATATATATAGAGAGAGCCTCCTGCCCAGCAAGCTCTCCCCAGCTCATGGTACCTCTTTAATTTTGCCTCCTTCCTGGCTCCAAGGTGCATGGCAGCCCCTAGGCAAACCCCATGAGGGCGTGCCATGATGAGGGAGGCAGCCACACTTGATCCCATCTGTTGCTAAGAGGACTTCCGGGGGCCCAGGACCTCACAGGCCCCTCAGGGCTGTCCCTAGACTCAGTGGTGAGGCTGCAAGGCTAGGGGATGGCATCTGGGGAGAAACCCTGTACTAGGATACAGCCCATAAGGCGGCCAGCTAGAAACAAGCCAGGCAACTCCTACTCAACGGAAAAAGCCCCGACCTACTGGCTGGGAGACCCAAGCTCAAGTCCTGACACTTACTAGCTACAAATGTTGGACAAGCCTCTTAGCCTTGCTAAACCTCAGTTTCCTCATCTATAAAATTAGGTTGCTATGTGGGTAACGGAGCTCACTGTGCAAACAGCGCTACGTTAACCACCACATAAGCAAGGGATTATCTTTGGTCTTGCTGTGTAGCATTTATAAGCTAACAGCTTTGAGCACTGCGTTTTGTTCGGCTGTTTTCAGATACATCACCTACATTAACTTGCATACTTTGGTGAGCTGTTTTATCTCTGGCATCAGGCAGAGAAACAACCCTGGGGCCATGCAGAGATGGAATTCAGAACCCACATCTGCCTGACGCCAGGGTCCACGATTCTATACGGCAGGATGGCAGCTGGGGTTATGATACTAAGTGTCTAGTGGCTGGATCTCTGCTCTATACAGCCAGATGCCCTGCTCCATAACCTGTAAAGCCTCAAGGAACATACGCAAAGTACAAGCATGTTTGGACTGGGTCCTCAGTGTTCAATTTACCCATTTTTTCCAGGAAAGAAAGAAACTAGGCCCAGAGAAAGGAAGGAACTTGCCCAAGATCCCCCAGCAAGTTAGGACCAGAGCTAGTTGTAAAAGTCCCCGCCCACCTCGCCCCTCCTCAGGGTTCCTTCTCCTCCCCAGACTGCAGGGGCCCAGCTTCCGAGAGCTGAATCGGGGGACATGAGCTTGGGTGACCCCCAACCTCAAGCCTCACTGGGAAAATTCAGGGACTTCCCAGGGTGCTAGGGAGCACCTGAAATGGGGGTCTCATGTCCAGGATGTCACCCCAGGCAGCTGAGCAGTGTCCCCAGGCTCCGTGTTGTCGGGGGGACACAGTGCCTACCCCCTTTGTCCTTTCTCTGGATCAGTATTTCCAAAGGACACATACCCAAAACTATACATAATGATTTAGGTGATCATTGACTTAGCATTATATACCACTGTATTACATGGTGAGGAAGTGATCCACGCCCTTTATTTCCCTTTCAGCCTTTCTGATTACAGATTTGGAGGAGAAACATTCCCATGGGGTTAGCCTTTAATATCGCTCTGACATCTACAACTCTCCCTTTTGAGGAAAGGGGAGAGCAGCAAATGCGTCTGGCTAGAATGTAATGACATTGTTTCATTTCCATTGTGCTTATTTCCACCATTATAATCATCACGGTGATTTATAATGGCTTTCCCTTTAAGGGAGTGATATAAAGTTTCTTCTCAAAATAAATGTATTTACATTTTAAAACATCAATTAAGAAAGAGTAGCCAGGCATGGTGTAAGGCGCCTGTAATCCCAGCTACTTGGGAGGCTGAGGCGGGGGGATCCCTGGAGCCCAGGAGTTTGAGGCTGCAGTGAGCTACGGTTGTGCCACTGTGTTCCACCCTCGGCAACAGAGTGAGACTGTTGAAAAGAAAGAAAGAGACAAGACAGGAAAGGAAAAGAAAAAGAAAAAAAGAAAAAAAGAAAAGAAAAGGAGAGCTGGGCATGGTGGCTCACGCCTGTAATCCCAGCACTTTGGGAGGCCAAGGCGGTCAGATCACCTGAGGTCAGGAGTTCGAGACCAGCCTGGCCAACATGGAGAAACCTCGTCTCTATTATAGATACAAAGTTAGCCAGGCATGGTGGTGCATACCTGTAATCCCAGCTGCTCAGGAGGCTGAGGCAGGAGAATAGTTTGAACCTGGGAGGCAGAGGTTGCAGTGAGCAGAGATCGTGCCACTGCACTTCAGCCTGGGCGACAAGAGTGAAACCAGGTTTCAAAAAAAAGAAGAGGAAAAAAAATAGAAAAGAAGGAAGAAAGGGAGGGAAATTAAGTAAATTGCCAGGTGGATGACACTTTGGCCAACACCGGGAAGGTGGACTGGAATAAAATTTCCTTGGGAAGATCTACTCTGGAAAACTTACCGTGCCCTGAGTCTGGAGAGGGGCCAGTGCTGAGCAGAGGATGGAGGGCCTGGAGGCCACAGTGGCTGAGGAAGTAGATGTGACCTGGGGGATCCCAGCCTCACCAGGGTCTTCTCAGGGCAGGCCTGAGCACGTGGCATGGATGTTAACGTTCGTGGTGTACCACCTGCAGTCCAGGCAGGGGAGAGGGTGGTCACGCACCTGGGAAGTCTACCCCTCCAAGCTCCTGTCCCAAAGGACAGTTGGGGCCACCTGTTTATTCTTCCTTGCCCCGGGGGAGAAGGCTGATTCCTTAGCTCAGAATCTAACAGCTGGGGGCTGAATTTAATTCTTGAGTGTTTTATACATATAATAAATAAGGCCTTAATAAATGTGGTCTGGGCCAGACGCAGTGGTTCATGCCTATAATCCCAGCACTTTGGGAGGCTGAGGTGGTGCTGGTCACCTGAGATTGGGAGTTCAAGACCAGCCTGACCAACATGGAGAAACCCCATCTCTATTAAAAACACAAAAAAATTAGCCAGGTGTGGTGGTGCACGCCTGTAATCCCAGCTAACTCCGGAGGCTGAAGAATCCCTTGAACCTGGGAGGCAGAGGTTGTGGTGAGCCGTGCCACTGCACTCCAGCCTGGGCAACAAAATCAAAACTCTGTCTCAAAAATAAATTAAATAAATAAATAATAAGGTCTGAACGAGGAGGGCCGTGGACAGTGTTTCTCACTCCTTCTAGATCCCTCTGTAAAGTTCAAGCTCCAGCGCCCTAGGAGCTACCCCTTTCCATGGCCCCAATACGGTGAAAGTCACGCTAACTGTCCTCATCAGTCATTGACCTGTGGTCAGAGAGCCAAGCTAAGCCAGAAGAAAGATGCAGAAGCCTGTCATACATGACTTATGCAGAAGTCTTGCCAGGCAGGAAGAATGTGAAAAGAGGTCAGAATAGAAAAGCCAACACTTGTGTTTAATTCAGTCCTATCGAGCAGTAAGGCCGGATGAAGGGCAGATGTAGGGGATTAGGTTTGTATAACTTGGATTCAGAGGTCATAGGTCAAGGAGCCAGCCCAGTTGGAGGGCACGGACTATCAAAAAGGGCACACGTGCCTCCATCAGCGGCACAGGGGGATGGGTCAAGTTCCGTGGGCTGGTGTATAAAGTCCTATATTTGTGATTTTTAAAAACATTTGTCCATTGAGTTCCTCGTGAATATGAGCAGGTAATTGACTTCAGTTCAATTTTGAAGTAGAAAATGTCGGAGAATTTGACAATGTCTGTAAGAGAACGTAATATTCGCTTTAATAACTCAAACAGAAAGTCAAACACCACGTTCTCACTTAGGAGCCAAACAACATGTCCACACGGACCTACAGAATGGAGCAGTAGACATCGGAGACTCCAAAAGGTGGGAAGACAGGAGGGGGAGTGAGGAATGAAAATTACTTCTTGGGTACAAGGTACAATATTTCAGTGCTGGGTACGCTGCAAGCCAGACCTCACCACTGTGTAATATATCCATGTAAGAAAACTGCTCTTCTACCCCCTATATCTGTAAACAATTTTTAAAATAACTTAATACTCACTTTGCTTATGCTAGTTTTTTAGTTCTGAAAGCATTTTTTGAAGTTGTTGGGAACATTTTGTTTCTTACTCTATAAAATGTGGTTTAGAGTATCAAAGGCAGTGCTATCCAATATAAACATAATGCAAGTTACATATGTAGTTTTAAATATTCCAGGGACCCCCTTCCCCTACTTTTTATTGAGACAGGGTCTCCTCCATCACCCAGACTGGAGTGCAGTGGCACAATAACGGCTCATTGCAGCCTCAGACTCTTGAGCTCAAATCATCCTCCCACCTCAGCCTCCCGGGTAGCTGGGACTACAGGCTCACACCACCACTCCAGGCTAATTCTTGAATTTTTTTTGGAGGGATGGGGTTTCGCCATGTTGTCCAGGTTGGTCTTGAACTCCTGGGTTCAAGTGATTCTCCTGCCTCGGGCTTCCAAAGTGCTGGGGTTACAGGCATAAACGACCACATCAGACCAAGAACCCCATTTTTAAAAAGTAAAAAGGAATATATGAACTTAATTGTGATAATAAAATTCATTTAGCTCATCATATCAAAATTGTCATTTCGACATATAAATCACATAAAATTTGAGATATTTTACATTCTTTCTTTAAACTCATTTTCAAAATCTGTTGTATATTTTACACTTTACATATCTCAATTCAGACTATCACATTTGAAATGCATGATTGTAGTGACTACCTACTGAACAGTACAGAACTAAAGGAGTTTGATTAGCTGCATTTGTAAGGGTATTTATTATTTAACGATGCTTCCTCTGTTCAACCTCATTTGCTCAAATATTAATCAAAGGCCCATCGAAAATCATTGATCAAACTTACAGGACTTATAAATAAAATATGATTAGTATGTTGAACTCACAAATCAAGGAAAAGACGAATTAAAAAATTGTTATTAAGGAATTACTATTTTTTTTAAAGTAACCACAAACAGCCTTCTCATTCACAAAAGGAACACAGTTGGAATTAGAGTCATGGAGCTCAGCACTGCCCTGGCAGGAAAGGCCTGGGTCTTTGAAAATGCATCATAGTGTCAGACCTGGACGAAACCTTTCTTTTCTGTTTTTTTTTTTTTTTTTTTTTTGAGATGGAGTCTCACTGGGTCACCCAGGCTGGAGTGCAGACTCGGCTCACTGCAACCTCCGCCTCCTGGGTTCAACCGATTCTCCCACCTCAGCCTCCTGAGTAGTTGCGACTACAGGCGTGTGCCACCACACCCGGCTAATTTTTGTTTTTTGTTTTTTTTAGTAGAGACGGGGTTTCACTATGTTGGCCAGGCTGATCTGGAACTCCTAACCTCATGATCCGCCCGCCTCAGCCTCCCAAAGTGCTGGGATTACAGGCATGAGCCACTGCGCCTGGCCTGGACAAAACCTTTCTTATAGATTGTCTGAACAAAGTACCCTCGTTCCACTGACAAGAAACCAGGGCTGAAGAAGAAAAGCACAGCCACACGATGAATTAGAGGCAGGACCAGGGCAGAACCTGGGGCCTCATGATGCCATCCCACCCTCCCCGTCAAGGGCTTCCAATTCATTCTCTCTGTTCATTCATCCTCAGTTGGCTGATTAGGAAACTGAGGCAGAGAACTGGAGGCTTGAATCTCTAAGCAACAGAAACCAACACACAAACCAAGTCCAGGCCCAGAACCCAGGCTGCCCGGGCAGAGGAGACAGCACCACGTGCTGGGGTTAGAAAGGAAAGGAGAGGGGGAGGTTTACCCAAGCACCTCGAGGCTTCGGCCAGGTCTGCCAGGGCAGAGGAGGGCAGAGGAGGGCAGGATTCCACCTGCCTGTGGTCCAAGGGCACAGTCAAGCAGCCTCACCCCAACAAAGTTCTTGGGGTGAAGGCCTGCAACTTCCACACCCACTTCATTCTCCCAGTTCCCTTTCCTCCCTCTTTGCTGTCATTTTTCTTTCCCCTTCTTTTTCTCCCTGGAGGCCCTAGTCTCCTTTCCCCAGTATGGTTGGCCCAACACAAACTCCCCCACAAGTAGATGTGGGTCAACCTTGCCCTCCGAGGGTCAGGTTCTGTAGGGTTTCGGCCTGCTGAGCCAGACACAGAGAAAGAAAAGCTCAGCCAGACCTGGGGTGCAGCAGCTCTGCATCCCTTGCATCAGCCCTGGAGAGGGGTAGAGGGTGACCTGAAGGGGTAGTCTTCCTTCTGCCCGGAGAGGCCACAGTTTTCATAGGACACACACCCCTGGCAACCCTCAGGAAAGTTTATGGAAGCCGCATTGAATGCTCTGAGATGGCAGACTGAGAAAATTATTCCCTGCCCACGGTGTGTTCAGTCCTTCTGCAAAGTCAAGAAAAAAAATGGCTACTGCAGCCAGAGGTCATCTCCCCCTCCCCTCCTTCATCTCCCCTTTCACAGAGAGGATGAGCTCTGGGTCTTCACCATCTTTTCACTTTTTGCTAAAGCGTAATACAAATTGGGTTTTGCCACCATTTACTTTTATGCTTCCCTTTACTTTTTACTTATGGCAAATGATACTGATTTTCCACTTACAAAAATGATATCAAGTTTCCTTTCAAAACGGAGCTTGCATTGATAACAAGTGAGTCACGTAAATATCAACACAGTTTCAAAAACATAAAGTGGATGGCAGTACTGAGAAGGAGCAGGTTCGGCAGGAGCTGCCGGGGTGGGGCCGACTGAAGCCAGGGGAGCTTGGAGGCTCCAGGGCTACTTTGTTCGACCTCCCTGAGCTCTGCCCAGGCCCCTGGGTTCCCGCCTCTCCTGTGGGCACCACGCAAAGCCAGTTCTCCCAGTTGGCTGCTGGGCCAGCTGCCATGGCTCGGACGCCAAGGGCACCCGGTGCCTAGCTCAGCCCCCAGCTCTCATTCCCGCTGGGAAGCTGCTCACTTGCTCCTGAGCCTGTGGCTGGGCTTCCTGGGGAAGAGGAAAGGGGGCCGCTCTTGGACAGTCTGTCTCAGCTCAGGGGGCAGAAGGCAGCCGAACTCCCAGAGCTGCTGCTCTGGAAACTCCTGGTAGAGTTACTGGGGAAAAGCTACATGCACAGGGCTGAAGGCCCACAAACGCCTGCTCCCAGAGCTGAATGGCTTTCCCTGAACCAGTATGAGGCCACAGGCTCGGAACACACACCTGCGGATCAAGGCAGACAGGAGAGCACCCCCTGCCCAGAGTCTCCTGACATGTACCCGTCTTCCAAGTCAGCTCAACGGCCCCTCCTGACTGGGTCTCCCTGGGTCTCCCTCACCACAAAAGGAAAGCACTTGGCTCCCCGGCTGCAGGGTGGGCCCAGACTCCCCCTTTCCCCAGAATTCTGTGTCCATACCAGTCTCCTCAACCCCCTAAATGTGAGAGCTCAATGGGGTCAGGCTCTCTTGCATCTCCAGGCCCCTGCCCAGGTCCTGCCAGCTTGGACCTTGCACTCAACAGGGGCCAGCAAGTATCTGGGGGAGCACAGCCCAGTGCCCCAAACCTTCTGGCCATCTGATTCCCTGGCCCAGGTGGCCAGGGTGCCTTGTGATTTGTGGGGGCAGCTTCAGACGTGGGGGTGGCCTTCCTGCTCGCTTATGCCCTGGACTACCCCATCTGGTTGTGCCGAAGCCATTAGCGCCTGGCTGTCCACAAATCCCCTTCTGAGTCCTGTTTCAGGCAGTACTCTCCTGTGATTGGCAAAAGCCTGCTGGACCCGAAGCCTCAGCTTCGGCATTGAAAGTACCACCATCGATGGTCCTGCCTCTCTGGAAGGTGAAGTGTTCCTTCCTAAGAGTTGGCAAGAAATAGGAAATGAGGGAGTTCCTGAGTTTAAGGATGGGACAGGCACGTCCCTCCTCACACCCTGGGGGACCCGCTGGTAAGGCACAAAGCACGCTTCCCACATTCTCTCACTCCAGGCGGCTTCTCAGGAAGGGAGCCTTGTCCAGGCACAGTCCTGGGCCCTCGAGGGGCTCCTGTGTCCTCTCCAAGCCCCAGAAACTGGAGCTCCCTGGTACCTGAGTATAGTCTTGGCTAAAAGACCCCAGAAAGGTGACCACAAGGAAACAACCAGAAAGGGGACCAAGAGGGCAGGACCCAGCTCCTCCAGCACGAGTGGCAGGAGATGAGGGAAGGGGGGACTACCTGAGAGGGCGGCCATCAGCAATCCGGCGATCCCGACGAAGAGCCACATGTCTGGAGCTGTCTCTGGTGGCTACTCGCGGGCTGCCCATGGGAAGCACCATCGTGGGCCCGGGAGGCGGACACGGTCTCTGTGCGCCCCTGGCACGGGTCTGCTCTGCCCTTTGCTGTTCCTGTTTCTGTGTCTCTCTGCTCTCCCCTCTCCGACACGCATGCGACCAAACCCAGCCTGTGAGTGTCTCTCACGCCTCCCTGTTCTGCTTGTGGTTTTGGTCTGCAGGAAGCTGGGCTGCTGTTACAGGGGCTGGTGGGGGAGAGCCCCAGCTGCCTGTGCTGGGAGCCCACCCATCCAGGCTGCACCCCGAGAGTCACGGAGCCAGACACATGCATGCACACACCTCCCCTGCGAACATACTTCCCCGAGGGTCTTCTAAGAAGAAGGGAAGTGGAGGGGCCATGCCTCATTTCTGGTGGCCCAAAAGGAAGAACTGATAACATAGTAGCTGATCGATCAATACATATTGGAAGAGGGAGTGAATGACCCATTGCCTGTCCCAGTCCACGGAATTTGGCTCTCATAGATTAAATCCCGAGTTTTACCTTAACCTTAGGTGCAATGGTGGCTGTGAAGGAGGGTGTAGTCTTGATGCCCTAAGTCTCTCTTCTGAGAAACATAATTGGGAAGGGCCTGAGAGATGACCATCCCACAAGTCCTTCTACAGAGAAGGGAGCCAAGGTCCTGTGGGAGCCGCCCCTGAGATG
Organism: Ateles fusciceps; assembly: GCA_036589455.1. NCBI lineage: Eukaryota > Metazoa > Chordata > Mammalia > Primates > Atelidae > Ateles > Ateles fusciceps. The sequence goes on along the minus strand of JAZHEH010000681.1, from coordinate 22,064,114 downwards.
GCACAGTGGGGCCAGCGCTCCCATCTCCAGGTAGACTGGGCGTGCCTCTGCGGGAGTCAGGCATGGGAACTGGGTCTGCAAGGCTGAGCAGGACTTTGACCAGCAGCAGTGATGGGAGGCCTCTGGGCCAGAAGGAACAACAGGAGCGAAGGGCTGAAGGAAGGAAGCCCAGGGCTGCCTGAGAAACCCCCGAGTTGTCCCATTGCACTGCAGCAGACTGACGAAATGGGAAGAAGGCAGGGACCAAGTGTGCTTAATTCACCACGGTACTCCCTGTGGAGCAGACGGTAGGCGCTGAATAATGTTCTTGAATGAACACAGGAATAGATAATTTGGTTGTCCAAGCAGGACCCTGGAAGCAGTCAAGTCCAGAAGGGGTTTGGTTCCAAATCCTGGCCCTGCCCCGGTTGGCCCCATCCCGGGTCCAGCTCTCCTGGCCCTCCACTTCCTGCATCCTTGCTTGTCTTCATTTGCCCACATGTGGAATGGGGAGGACTCTTCCTCCATTGGGTTTGGTCTTAAAGGTGGGTGTAGGCATTTGATGCTGCAGGTGCTGGAGCCACACGGAGCCAGCCAACCCCCCACCACCCACCCACTAGATTGAGACCCCGCCCAGTCCTGCCCCAGCGCTAGCACCTGCTGCCGCTGCCCTCTGGTGGAAGTCGCTGGCAGCACAGGTTTGCATGGGTGCCTCAAGCTCCCATATGCAATTCCATTCATTTACAGAGACTTGGTGTGCAGAACTCTGGACTGGACTCTGTGGAAGGGAAAAGAGGAAACCATATTCCTGCCCTCAAGGAGCATGGATTTCACATACACAGGTGACCAAATCACAGGCCAGGGTAGGACACACATCATGTGAGGTCTATTGTAAACCATCTTTTCAAATGTGTACCCGAGGTGGCAAGAAATGAAGAAAATTATCCGAGGTCAAAAATGACAAGCCTGGGCAACATGGTGAAACCCTATCTCTGCAAAAGGTACAAAAATTAGCCAGGCATGGTGGTGCACACCTGTGGTCTCAGCTGCTCGGGAGGCTGAGGTGGGAGGATTGCTTGAACCCAGGAGGTCGAGGCTACAGTGAGCCAAGATTGTGCCACTGCGCTACAGCCTGGGCGACAGAGTGAAAGCCTGTATATATTAATATATAAAGAAAACAAAACAAAAATACAAAGAGATCACAGCCAGCAGAGAATTATCTGTTGATCCAGTTGACCAAGAACTTCAGTCTTACGAACATGGACAAAAGTTAAAACTGAAAAACAAAATCGAAGTGAAAAACAAAATCTGAAATCTCTACCTTAAAGAGCACTGAAATATAACATCCACAGGGGAGAACTTGGACAGAAAACTTCCTTAAAGGGAGCTGACACAGAGCTTGCCCAACTCAGCATGGACTCTGAGCGGGAGAAAAATAAATGTCAACCCTGAATGCTCCTCACCACAAGTCTACTCACTAATAGCCCTGGAGGTGGAACTCGTGGTACCTGTGTGGCAAAAACAACCACACAAAAAACAAACAAACAAAAGGTAATATAAGAATTTAAAGTAAGGTAAACAATAGCTCCCCTAAGCACGTGGCAGAAAATACTCTCTGGAGTAACATGCCCTATATTCATGACTCAAAGAAATCCCACAGAAAAAGTTCCACGGAACATGAGTTCACATGGTTGTAAAACAGAATAATCATAAAACACGGGACATGAGGTGCTTTAGGTGAGAGTTGCACAAAGCAATAAACTAAAAATGCAGACCTTCGGACACATCTCAGATGTTGGATTATGGTATATAGAAAGTAAAATCAGGATGTTTCATATGCTTAAAGAATTAAAAGTTGTTAATTGAAAGTATTGGTAAGGAACAAGAGACTATTACAAGTGACCAGGAAGATTTAGGAAAAAGAAGCAAGCAATTATGTAAAACGTAATTTTTGAAAATAGAAGCCCAATGTGCAGATTAAACAGTAGATTAAGGCCCGGCACTTTGGGAGGCTGAGGCAGCCTGATGGCTTGAGGCCGGGAGTTCAAGACCAACCTGGCCAACACAGTGAAACCCTGTCTCTACTAAAAATACAAAACTTAGCCAGCCGTGGTGGCGCACGCCTGTAACCTCAGCTACTTGGGAGGCTGAGGCATGAGAATTGCTTAAATCCAGGAGATGGAGGTGACAGTGAGCCGAGATTGGGCCACTGCACTCCAGTCTGGCTGACAGAGTGAGAATCTGTCTCAAAAAATAAATAAATACATAAAAATAAACAGCAGATTAATATGGCTGAAGAGACAACTAGTGAGCTGAACAGTAGATCTGAAGGATTTACCCAGAATGGAGCACAGGAGGACAAAGTGATGGAAAATGTGAACGAGGTTAAGAGACATAGACAAGGAACAAGGATTTAAATATGTCTGATAAGAGTTCTGGAAGGGAAACGAAAAATTTCTAGAATTGATGAAAGACACAATCCTCAGATTCTGGAAGCTTCCCCAACCCAAGCATGATAAATGAAAAGAAATCTACATCAAACTTTCCAGTAGCAAAACTGCTGATTGCTAAACATAAGACGGAGTGATGATGAAGTAGATGGGCAGCTAACATCTCAATACCAACTATTACAGCCAGAAGACAATGGAACAACGTCTCCACGTACTGACAAAAAAATAGCTGTCAATCTTGACTATCTTTCAAGTACAAGGTTTCAAAGACACATTTTCAGATGAAAATTGAGAGCATTTATAACTAATAGACTCTCACCTAAGGGAATTCTGAAGGATGTTCTACAAGAACAAAAAAAGTAATCTCAGAAAAAGTCTAAGATTCACGTAAGAATGGTGAGCAAAGAAATATGTCAACACAGAAGTGGATTGAATAAGCGTTGATAGCATAAAAACAATGACAAAAATGACCAATTTGTGGGGTTAGGAAAAAATAAGATAGGCTGGGCACGGTGGCTCATGCCTGTAATCGTAGCATTTTGGGAGGCTGAGGTGGGTGGATCACTTGAGGTCAGGAGTTTGAGACCAGCCTGGCCAACATGGCTAAACCTTGTCTCTACTAAAAATACAAAAATCAGGCGGGCGTGATAGCTCGTGCCTGTAATCCCAGCTACTCAGGAGGCTGAGGCAGGAGAATCGCTTGAACCTGAGAGGCAGAGGTTGTAGTGAATTAAGACTGCGCCAGTACGCTCCATCCTGGGCAAAAGAGCGAGACTCAGTCTCAAAAAATAATAATAATAACAAATTGGTGAGGAGTGACAGAGTGGGAAAGGTCTATTATTTGGTGGGGAGGGCAAAATATTGACTAGCGTTTGACCTCGTTCAATTAAACATGCATGTTAAACTAGTTGAACAATAAAATGGAACCTGTTGGGGGAGAGAAGCCTGCTGTAAAGCCAAAGAAGTCAAGAAAGGAAAAGAAAGAAATGAAATAGGGAGAACAGGCCAAACCAAAGGATTGGTAGGTTTCAGCAGGTAGCTCCAGTGTTGGGTGGCGGGAGAGGTGCTCCTGGAAGGACACAGGGGAAGTAGAGGCAAGACAGCACGATGTGTCTTGTTCCGGCTGGATTGACATGAAACAACTCAAGCAGCCCATGTTTCACAGACATGAAGCTTCAAAACTGAAGCTGAAAGGTGTACCCAGCTGGGTGTTCGAATCAGTGAGCTCATTTTTATTTAGAGCTCTTGGAGCAGGACCTTCTGAACTCAGTTTGTAAGGGGCACCCAGTGGCTCTGCATCCTGTAGAGAACTCAGGAGTTTTTCATCCAGACTGTATCTCCCTCCTGACCTTGACCCAGAAAAATGGAATAAATAACATTATTGAGGGAAGCCTCACTCTCCCACCAGAAGGAAGAGAGGACCTAGAACTGAAAGGCCGCCACCTTCACCATGTAGCACAGGGGAGTTTAATGCTGATGGGTACTTAGGAGCACCTCCTATTGTGCCAAATACTTTACATGAAACTTAACCCTCAATTCTCACTGCAACTCAACCAAGTAGATTGTGTCCTTAGCACAGCCTTGCAGATAAGAGAGGCAGTTTGCTCAAGATCCCACAACTGGCCAGGTGCAGTGGCTCATACCTGTAATCCCAGCACTTTGGGAGGCTGAGGTGGGCAGATCACGAGGTCAGGAGCTCGAGACCAGCCTGGCCAACATAGTGAAACCCTGCCTCTACTAAAAAATACAAAAAAATTAGCCAGGCATGGTGGTGGGCAAATGTAATTTCAGCTACTCGGGAGGCTGAAGCAGGAGAATTGCTTGAACCTGGAAGACAGAGGTTGCAGTGAGCTGAGACTGCGCCGTTGCACTCCAGCCTGGGCGACAAGAGTGAAACTCCATCTCAAAAAAACATCCTACAACTAAGAACTAGCAGGGCTAGGCTTTGAACTCAGGTCAGTTTGGATGAAGACCCTGGGCTTTTAACGACAGGGGAATTCAGCCTTTATGGGGAGGGCTGGGGGGGATCGTGGTACAAGCATAAGGGCTTTGGCTGAAACATGGCACCATGGGTAGGAAAAGGTTTGGTTCTATCAGACTCTGAATTTTGGACCAGCCCTGCTCCTGGGCCAGCCACGCCCACTCCTTAGTCTCTTGAATCTTGAAATTCCTCTATCCTGATCACAGTCCCAAACCAGCCACAGCCAAACCTTGTCTTTCCTGAGGCCCAGAATTTTCTACCATGTTCCAAATATTTAAAATCTAATGTAGATACATTAGCTCTAATCACGTAGTCACTCACTCAACACAACTTTATCATGTGTTCTAGGTGCTGGGGACACTACATGGGCCAAAACAGAGAAATATCCCTGTTTTTACAGAGCTTACATTTTAGTTGGAGAGAAACATATAAATAATAGACATAATAAAGATTATAGGAAAAAAAGAGACAGAGCTGTGTAAGAGAGGCTGGGAGTACTGAACAGGGGTTACAATTGTACATACATGGTGTCTTAGCTTAGCCTCTTCCCCCTCAAACAGAGCCTGGAACAAGGGCTTGTTTGCGACAGGTGATTTGGGAATGTGATCCAAGGGAATGGGTTGAGGAACAAAGAGAAGAGAAACAGGAAAAGGAAGAAAGTCAATAAAAGGAGGCATCGCTGAGGTGGCCACACTATGGACACCTAGTACTCGACCTCAGACTCTGCAATGGTTCTCGTGGCTGTGTGCGCCATGTGTGGTCTCCCTTCCTACTGCCCATGGCACCAGCACTGATGTGGCCATGCAGAAAAGCTGCCTAATGTCCTTTTTTTTTTTTTTTTTTTGAGACAGAGTCTTGCTCTGTCGCCCAGGCTGGAGTGCGGCAACACGATCTTGGCTCACTGCAACCTCCGCCTCCTGGGTTCAAGCTATTCTCCTGCCTCAGCCTCCCAAGTAGCTGGGACTATAGGTGCGTGCCACCATGCCCAGCTAATTTTTTTTTTTTTTTTTTTTGTATTTTTAGTAGAGACGGGGTTTCATCCTGTTAGCCAGGATGGTCTCAATCTCCTGACCTTGTGATCCATCCGTCTCAGCCTCCCAAAGTGCTGGGATTACAGGCATGAACCACCACGCCCAGCCTAATGTCCTCTTGATAGCCGTAGGCCTCCCTGTGGTAGAGCTTCTCTGCTGGGCATTAACACACATTGCATCCATCCACATGCCTCTACCCCAGATATCCTTGTCTCTGGTTTTCCAGTCTTGTTCCTTCCAGCCCCCTGCCCAGGAGTCCACGTATATCCATACATTAGACCCACTTGTCCTTCCATACACAGTGAATGGCCAAGGTACTATCCCATCTCTGCCCACTGCCAGTATTTCCCTTTACCATTGTCCTTGAGAGCCACCTCTGAGTGAGGCTGTAGCGCGGCTTCTGTCCATTTCTGGTTAGTAACCACCTCTTGTGCTGCCCCATTTGTGTCTGAAGTTTTCCTCTCCTATCAAAGGAGCTCTCTCAAGGCCATAGATGTGAGTCAAAAGAGAAATATGGATGCAGAGAGGCAGGTGCCATCTGTCCATGTAACTTGCTTGTGCCTTCTGGTTCTGTTTGTGTTTGAAGCCATTGGATAGCTGCTGCCCTTCTCCTCAGATCTATAACCTGGTGTGTATGGCAATACCCAGCTTGTGATGGGGTCTTGTGGTCCCCTCATTGTTGGTGACCCATCGTCAGGCACAAGTCTCTATCAGGGCCCAGCAGCACCCCAGGATGTGATTTTTAAAATGACAAGCATTTCTCTGCTGCAGGAACCATGGCTTTGATTTTCCACCCTAGAGATTTGTGCTGCAAAATCCTCTTTTTGAAGCCTTGCAGAGACTCCATATGGCAGCCTTATCCATGTGGGTATCTCAGATATGACCAGACACGATTGTACCAGGGCAGCACAGCAGCTTGCACCACTGCCTGGAGCCGCCACAGAGCTTTCTCTACAGCTGGGTCCTACTCAGCACTGGCAGCCTCCCAAGTCACATGATAAATGGTCCGACAGAATTCTCCAGGACGCTTTAAAACCTAGAAGGACCTACCCTGTGCTGTGTCTTGTTCTTAGTGGTGGGGGATGCGAGGTACAAAAGCTTGTTTTTACCCTAGAGATAACGTCTCAACATGCCCCAGACCTCGGGACTCTTCAGATTTTTCCCAATATGGCAGCCACCAAGATCCTTATGGAGCTTATTTCTCACCTTTTAGCATACAGAGGGCAGCAGTTCTCACTTTTTTTTTTTTTTTTTTTTAATCAGAAGAGCCCTTTATAGTCTTTTTTTTTTTTTTGAGATAGAGTCTCGTTCTGTCACCAGGCACCAGGCTGGAGTGCAGTGGCACAATCTCAGCTGACTGCAACCTCCGCCTCCTGGGTTCAGGCAATTCTCCTTCCTCAGCCTCCCCAGTAGCTGGGACTACAGGCACACGCCACCACGCCCAGCTAATTTTTATTTTATTTTTAGTAGAGACGGGGTTTCACCATGTTGGCCAGGATGGTCTTGATCTCTTGACCTCGTGATCTGCCCACCTTGGCCTCCCAAAGTGCTGGGATTACAGGCTTGAGCCATTGCGCCCAGCCGACCCCTTTATAGTCTTAAAAATTATAGAGGACCCCAAAGAACTTTTGTTTATGTGGGTCTTATCTACTGATATTTATCGTATAAAAAATTAAAACTGGCCAGGCGAGGTGGCTCACGCCTGTAATCCCAGCACTTTGGGAGGCCAAGGCTAGCAGATCACAAGGTCAGGAGATCGAGACCATCCTGGCTAACATCATAAAACCCCGTCTCTGCTAAAAATACAAAAAAAATTAGCCAGGCGTGGTGGCACTCACCTGTAGTCCCAGCTACTTGGGAGGTTGAGGCAGGAGAATCACTTGAACCTGGGAAGTGGAGGTTGCAGTGAGCCGAGATTGTGCTACTGCACTGGGCAACAGAATAAGACACTGTCTCAAAAAAAAAAAAAAAAATTAAAACTGAGAACCCCAGAAGATGGAGAGTACAATGATGGGTACCAGAGGTTGGGAAGAGTAGTGGGGGCGGGGGAGTGGGGATGGTTAATGGGTACAAAAAATAGAGCTATATAGAATGAATAAGAACTAATATTTGATAGCACAACACTGTAATCACAGTCTACAATAATTTATTGTACATTTTTTTTTTTTTTTTTAGACGGGGTTTCACCATGTTGGTCAGGCTGGTCTTGAACTCCCGACCTCAGGTGATCTGCCCGCCTTGGCCTCCAAAGTGCTTGGATTACAGGCGTGAGCCACCGCACTTGGCCTTATTGTACATTTAAAAATAACTAAAAGCATATAATTGAATTGTTTGTAACACAAAGAAAAGATAAATGCTTAAGGAGATGGGGCACCCCATTTACCCTGATGTGATTATTACACATTGTATACCTGTATCAAAATATCTCATGTAAGCCAGGCATGGTGGCTCATGCTTGTAATCCCAGAACTTTGGGAGGCCAAGACAGGTGGACTGCCTGAGCTCAGGGGTTTGAGACAAGCCTGACCAACATGATGAAACCCTACCTCTACTAAAAATACAAAAAAATTACCCAGGCGTGATGGTGTACTCCTGTAATTCCAGCTACTCAAGAGGCTGAGGCAGAAGAATCACTTGAACCTAGGAGGCAGAGGTTGCAGTGAGCCGAGATAGCACCACTGTACTCCAGCCTGGGTGACAGCGAGACTGTCTCAAAAAAAAAAACCAACAACAACAACATGTACTCCATAAATATATATATATACCTACTATGTACCCACAAAAATTAAAAATAAAAGAGTTTAAAAAACTGAGATATTTTAAATATTTATTTAATAAATTTTAAAATACCAACCACAAACTCATTACATGTCAATATAAATAACATTTTCTGTGAAAAATTACTCTATGTCCCAAACCCCATAAAATTATTGGGGTCTGGGCACAGTGGCTCACACCTGTATTCCCAACACTTTGGGAGATCAAGGCAAGCCTATCATCTGAGGTCAGGAGTTCAAGACCAGCCTGGCTAACACGGTGAAACCCTGTCTCTACTAAAAATACAAAAACTAGCCAGGTGTGGTGGCAGGCACTTGTAATCCCAGCAACTCGGGAGGCTGAGGCAGGAGAATTGCTTGAACCCGGGTGGCAGAGGCTGCAGTGAGCCGAGACGGCGCCACTGCACTCCAGCCTGGATGACAGAGAGACACTCCATCTCAAAAAAAAAAAAAATTATTGCGATATCATTTTATATTTTTGAAAATGTCTTGAACATCCAGCTTTGTAGAAGCCACCTGGATTCTCATATCTGCTTCATTTAATTTGTGGAAATATGTCATTTAGGTTGAAGTACATGGGAAAAAATCTGGTATCACAATATGGAGTAGATAGGAGGAGTGTTTTCATGGGCTTTTAAAAGTAATTGCAGAGATTCTTCTCTAATCCTATGACAAAAGTTGGCAAGTGATGGTTTCTAAAGGTTAGTTCCAATATGAAATCTGAAATCATACCAGTGAACCTTTATATATTTTTAAAGTCCATTGTTCTATCTTGTACTTTGAATGGATCTCTTATCCAGGCATGATTTTGTGAAAACATGCCTCTGTCACGGTTGAACATACTGGTTCACAGACGCAGAAGTTATTCAGATCTTCCAAATGTTGACATATTTCATTACACAATATCGGAAATCACATGCGTTGATATCATCTCTGATCCCATCAGAAAACTTTAAGTATCGGGAAGATGTCAAGATGATGACACAGGTTTTCTAACATTTGAATTTTTACTTAGCTCTAATTTCCTCATTGGCAACAAATACTGTCGTATTCTTTCAAGTGACAGGCTCATTTTGTTCATTTCCAAAGAACTGTCTGCCAAATTTTGAAGTCTGAATAACCATAGCTTCAAGTAAAAATGGTGTTCCATGGGGTAAAAATCTAGTTCAGCTGGCAAATCCAAAAATAGCACAAGTGTCTTTCCCAGAGCAGCCTTCACACCGTAGTATTCAGCAGGAGGGCTTTGTGCTTACTTCTCATTTGTCGCATAGAATAAAGATTGTGCTTTAAGAATATTCATAATTTGGCTGGGCATGGTGGCTCATGCTTGTAATCCCAGCACTTTGGGAGACCGAGGCAGGTGGATCACTTGAGGCCAGGAGTTCGAGACCAGCCTGGTCAACAGGGTGAAACCCCGTCTCTGCTAAAAATACAAAAAAAATTAGCTGAGCGTGGTGTGGGGGCGCCTGTAATCCCAGCTACTTGGGAGGATGAGGCAGGAGAATCGCTTGAACCCAGAAGGCGGAGGTTGCAGTAAGTGGAGATGGCATCATTGCCCTCCAGCCTGGGTGACAAGATCGAGACTGTCTCAAAAAAAAAAAAAAAAAAAAGGAATAATAATTTAACTGCTTCATTGAGGACGTTCTTAAGTAAAAGAATGCATCCTCCGAATGTATGAGGATGAAAATCCAACAGCTACTACTGCAGCTTGATGCCACTGCTTTTTTTTTTGAGGCAAGTTCTCATTCTATAGCCCAGTCTGGAGTGCAGTGGCAGGATCTTGGCTCACTGAAACCTCCACCTCTCAGGTTTAAATGATTATCCTGCCTCAGCCTCCCCAGAAGCTGGGACTACAGGCATGTACCACCATGCCTGGATGATTTTTGTATTTGTAGTAGAGACGGGGTTTAGCCATGTTGGCCAGACTGATCTTGAACTCCTGGCTTCAAGTGATTTGCCTGTCACAGTTTCCCACACTGCTGGAATTTCAGGCGTGAGCCACCACGCCTGGCCTGGTGCCATGCTTTGATTCATGTGAAGGCACAAGTGGTTTTACTCAACATTGCTTTTGCTCCAGGCAAATTATATCAGTGAAAAAGGCAAATTGTATCTTTATGTTGATATGCAAATAATTTTGACCTCGTGGACCATTGAAAGGGTCTCAGGCATCCTTAGGGGGCCATGAACCTCCCTTTAAGAAGGGAGAGAAGAACCATGGTGCTCAGAGCTGAAACTTAGCATCTTGAATATCCGAGCTAGTTTTTCTCCTAAGCATTGCCTGAGACACATAAGCCATCTTCAAGGGGCAAGCCCAGCTGTCCATTCTCCCTTATGTATAGGATTCTAAGGTGCCTGATCAGTTTCCATTGAAGTGTGGTGTTCACTGATCCGAACACTCCATGAAGGAACTAATCAGCCTGGGGTCTAGAAGAGTGATGTTCCCTGATCCCAAATTTAACCTTTATACAACAATCAAAGTCTCAGAACTACATTAGAGGAACTCTGGAAAAGAAGGAAAAGAAAAAAGTCACCTATAGTCACATTACCTTGACAACCACTGCCATGCTGTAGCCTAGGGTGGCCCAAAGGTCAACTCATCCTGAAGTTACTATTGTTGAAAAAATTCCCAAGACTATTTTTTTGTCTTGATGCTGCTAAGTCACATCATTCTGGCCTTTTCCAGTTAGGTCTTAGGTTCCCAAGAGGGGGACCTGATATTCACATCTGTCCACTCCATTCATATAGAGCTGCCCTGTCAATGGTCCATAATTCATTGGCCAAATGGTCTAACCCTTCCAGCTTCATGTGATCTGTACAAGAAGGCATCCATGTCAATGGCTCTTTCCTAAATTCCCTGTTGGGGCTTAGAAAACAATACCCCAAATAAAGTCCTCCACAGTAGCCTCAGAAGCAAATGTTTTTCTTTTTCTCTTTTCTTCTTCTTCTTTTTTTTTTTTTTTTTTTGAGATGGAGTTTCTCTTTTTTTGCCCAGGTTGAAGTGCAATGGTACAATCTTGGCACACTACAACCTCCGCCTCCTGTGTTCAAGCGATTCTCCTGCCTCAGCCTCCTGAGTAGCTGGGATAACAGGCGTCTGCCACCAAGCCCGGGTAATTTTTTTGTGTGTATCTTTAGCAGAGACGGGGCTGGCCAGGCTGGTCTCGAACTCCTGACCTCAGGTGATCTGCCTGCCTAGGCCTCCCAAAGTGCTTGGATTACAGGAATGATATAATGCACTCGTCATCAAATGTTTTTCTCCTATCTCTCAGTACCGTTTTCCTCCAAGATTAGCCATAGAAACTGGAATCCCTCCTCCCTAAGGCGGGCCATAGAAACAGAACCCCTTTCCCCCAAAGTCAGCCATAAAACCTTATATTTCTCTACTCTAAGTTTCCCTCCACCTTTCTGTATAAAAACTGACCATAAAGAAATTATCTTTGTTTGGCTTTGACTGTAAGTAGGTTGTAAGACTCCCATTCCAAAGAGAGCCCCATCCTATACCGAGAAGGAAGGAACGCAGCACAGAGAGGCCAAGAAGAATCTAGACAGATAGGCCTTGCTGGGTTTCTCACTCATCTGTTAGCATTAGATCATATCTTTTTTGTTCAATTCTTTTTTTTTTTTTTTTTTTTTTTTTTTTGAGACAGAGTCCCACTCTTGTCACCCAGGCTGGAGTGCAATGGCTCGATCTCGGCTCACTGCAGCCTCCACCTCCTCGGCTTAAGCCATTCTCATGCCTCAACCTCCTGAGTAGCTGGGACTACAGGTGCACGCCACCACATCTGGGTAATTTTTAAAAATATTTTTAGTAGAAATAGGGTTTTGCCATGTTGGCCAGGCTGGTCTCAAACTCTTGACCTCAGGTGATTCACCCTCCTTGGCCTCCCAAAGTGCTGAGATTACAGGCGTGAGCTACTGTGCTCAGCCTGTTCAATTCTATATCTACATGGCTCTCCATACTTTGTTGAATCTAAGCATAAAAGTGGACGAGTTCCCTCATATCTTTGGGTCTTCAGTCTGAGGGCTCCCGTGTACACACGTTAAATACATCTGTATGCCTTTTCTCCTGTTTATCTGTCTCTTGCCCGTGATTTTTCAGTGAACCTTCAAAGGGCAAAGGGAAGTGTCCCCTTGGTGCCCTCCTACACCCCGGGGGAATTTGAATCTTGTATTACAACTTTTGATGGTGAAACCACCGGGACTGATGGTGTATCCCTTCTGTATTTGTTTTCTAGGCTGCTGTAACAAATTACTACAAACACGGAGGTTTAAACCATCAGAAACGTATTCTCTAACAGTTCTGTAGGCTGGAAGTCTGAAATGAAGGTGCTGGCAGGGCTGCCTTCCTCAAGAGTTGCTAGGGGAGAAACTGTTCCTGGCCTCTTCTACCTCCTGGTGGCAGCGGGCATTCCTTGCCATCCCTTGGCTTGTGGCCTCTCTTCTGTGAGGATCTGTCCAATCTCCCTCTGCCTTTCTCTTGTTCGGGCACTTGTTATTTTAATTTTTTCCCAAAGCTCTTGTGTCACTTCATAGGGTACTTCTGGAGGCTGTTAGGGCCCATCCAATAATTGAGAACAAGCTCCCCCTCTTCAAGATCTTTAGTTTCAGCAAATATTTCACCCTACGAGGTAATATTCACAGGTTCCAGGGATTAGGATGTGGACATATACTTTTGCGGGGGGAGGCACCATTCAGCAGACATTTATTCGCAGCAGCAGTTTTCAGCCAGGAATAATTTTGCCCCCAGGGGACATTTGGTAATGTCTAAGACATTTTTCGGTTGTCACGACTGTGGGGGGATGGCATGCAGCGAGCATCCCGTGAATAGAGGCCAAGAACGCTGGTAAACGCCCTACAGCGCACAGGACAGCTCCCCACGGCAAAGAAGTGTCTACTCCAAAGTGCCAATGGTGTCCATGTTGAGAAATCCTGACTTAGAGTAAATTAGTATTATAGTACACTCTATCTGAAAAGCAACTGCTATCATCCCTGTCTCTAAATCTTTTTCATTATTGCCTTTATTACGTGTGACATTAAACCTGTTCTATCCTATGCTTATCTGCTTGTGTCTCTCCTGGAACCACAAGGGCAGAGATTTTTATCTGCCTCATTCACGGTTGTGTCCTCAGCACCTTGAACAGCGCCCGGCAGGTGGTGAGCATTCTCAATAGTCACTCAATTTATTTATTAGTTAATCGTGGTGCAGATATCTCTTTTCTTTGTTTCTCTCTCTTTCTTTCTTTCTCTCTCTTTTTGTGGCTTGCTCTGTCGCCCAGGCTGGAATGCAGTGGCACAATCACGGCTCACTGCAGCCTTGACTGCCTGGGCTCAAGTGACCTCTCATCTCAGCCTCCTGCCTGGATAATTTTTAAATTTTTTGGTAGAGATGGAGTTTTTATTTTATTTTTTGAGACAGAATCTCATTCTGTCGCCCAGGCTGGAGTGCAGTGGCACAGTCTCGGCTCACTGCAACCTCCGTCTCCCGGGTTCAAGTGATTCTCCTGTCTCAGCCTCCTGAGTAGCTGGGACTACAAGTGTATGCCACCACACCTGGCTAATTTTTGTATTTTTAGTAGAGATGGAGTTTTACCATATTGGTCAGACCGGTCTCAAACTCCTGACCTCAGGTGACCCACCGCCTCAGCCTTCCAAAGTGCTGGGATACAGGCATGAGTCACCGCGCCAGGCCTGAGATGGAGTTTTGCCACATTGCCCAGGCTGACCTCAAACTCCTGGGCTAAAGCAATCCTCCCGCCTTGGACTCCCAAAGTTCTGGGGTTATAGGCATGAGCCACCATGCCTGGCAGGTACAGACATTTTTTGAGCTCTTACTCTATGCCAGCCACTGTGCTGATTTATCTCTTTCTGATACTCAACAAAAACCCTTTAAAGTAAGTGTTATTTTTCTCCTCCATTATTCAGATAAAGAAACTGAAGAGGTTAAGTTATTGCGGAAGATGACACAGCTCTTAAGAGGTCAAACCAGGGCCCTTTCTCTGGTGACCCAACTCCAGAGTTTATTTCCTTAGAGAGGATGTGACATCTATGTACCAGGCATGGTGCCAGGCACTGAAACAGAGAGAGGAAGAAAATACGAGCCCTGTCCTCAAAAACTCACCAGTCCACTGGGAGAAGCAGGCAGGTAAGCAGGCCGGTGTGACATGAGTCTCCGCAAGGGATGGTGAGGGAGAACTGGTATAGTCCGGATGTTTGTCCCCCTCAATCTTATGCTGGGATGGACCACGCTGGCGTGAGCAGGGTGGAGTAATCGCCAGTATTGGAGGTGAGGTCTGACAGGAGGTCATTGGCTTACTGGGGAAGATCCCTATGAATGGCTTATCACCATCCCTTATGGTAATAGAGAGTTATTGCTCCGTGAGTTTATGGGAGATCTGGTTGTTTAAAAGACTCTGGGACCTCCCCCTTCTCTCTCTTACTCTCTTTTGCCATGTGACATGCTGGCTCCCCTTTGCCTCCTGCTATGATTGCAAGCTTCCTGGGGCCTCACTAGAAGTGGATGCTGGCACTACGCTTCCCATGCAGCCTGAGGGACCACGAGCCAATTAAACCTCTTTTCTTTTCTTTTTTTTTTTTTTTTTCAGATGGAGTCTTGCTCTGTTGCCCAGGCTAGAGTTAAGTGGCACAATCTCGGCTCACTGCAACATCCACCACCGGGTTCAAGCAGTTCTCCTTCCTCGGCCTCCTGAGTAGCTAGATTACAGGTGCCTGCTACCACGCCCAGCTAGTTTTTGTAATTTTAGTAGAGACGGGGTTTTACCGTCTTGGTCAAGCTGTTCTTGAACTTCTGACCTCATGATCTACCTGCCTCGGCCTCCCAAAGTGTTGGGATCACAAGCATGAGACACCACACCTGACACCTCTTTTCTACCTCAGGTATTTCTTGATGGCCATGGAAGAACAGATTAACACAGGAACTCGGCCTTGAGAAATCAGGGGAGACCACTCAGAAGAGGTGACATCTGGGTCAAGTCCTGAGGGATCAATATTCATGAGTCATGGAGAGTTCTAGGCTGGAGGCGCAGCATGTGCCAAGTTTCAGATGAGAAAGAGCTGGAAGCTGACTGTGGCTGGGGGCAGGGTGGGAGCAGGAGACTTGGAGAGAAAGAGGTAAGAGATGAGCTTGGGAGTTGGTCCGGAAGGGGTTAATCCTGGAGGACCTGCAAAGTGGAACAAAGAAGTTGGGAGTTTGTTCTGGAGAATCCAGAACCAGGAGGGGGTCCTTGTAGGGTTTCAAGTACACTGGCTGCAGCGCTGAATGTGAACCGAAAGGCGCTACTACTGTGGTCCAGGCAGGGAATGCTGGCTGCCCAAACAGGGGCAGTGTTAGGGGGTGAGAGAGAGATGGGTGGACACAAAAGAGAGTTTCCAGGCAACATCAATGGAACACAGGGGCAGGACCCCTGGGGATATCTGCAACAGGGGGCAGGCATGACAGCAATCCATTTTCTAAAAGGTTGGTGAGAATGAACACTTAATAAAATGATATAATAAGAAAAAACTATCTTTGGTAAAATGTTGCCGCCCATTCCAGATCCCAGTCTGTGGATGGCCTCACTCCTCCTGGGTGCGAAGGGACAGGGAAGGCAATATGAGGATGCATCCTCTACTGTCATCCTCCCCCGCTGGGGGCCGTGGCCTTCCACAGGCCAGCCCACAGTCTGTGTCTCATCCTCAGCTGTGGCCCTGGGAATGTCCTGCTGATTTGTTCTAGCCCCACAGGCTTGGAAAGGTGTCTGCTCTGTCCTACTCCTTTAAAGTCACCTGGCTGTCCTGGTAGTCATGGGGATGGAGTCAGACAGCAGTTCTCAAACTTGTTCTTCCACACCACAAGTAAATGACAATCCACGGTCAGCCACCTGCCTCCAGCAGGAATGAGAATGCTGTGTGGACAATTCAGCTGCAGGTTACCTGCAATTCCTGGTGCCCACCAAGGCATGCTGGGACGGACCACCCTGCCATCAGCAGGATGCTGGGATTGGCCACTCCAGCATGAGAAGCTGTGTGGATGAATGCCTGCACAGCGGTCCAGAAATTCCCCACAACTGTCACTGTCCTTCCCTCTGCTTTGCCTCTCCTCATTCTGTGGCTATTATGCTTTTATCCAGGTGGCTCAATTTTTTGATTTCCACCTATTGTCAGGCCCAGGATTACCCTACAGGGGTAGAGAGTAGGTTGGCCAAGTGTAAGAGAAATCCAAATTGTTCTGCATGTGTGGAGACTGCTCTTGGCTGGATCTGGGAGATAACCTTGCCCCAGCTGCAGGGACCACCTCCCAGTCCTCCTTATGGAGTCGTGATGATGAGGCTGCGTGTATTTGATGCTCACCTGTGACTATAAAACCTGTGGGCAACGTAGCAGGATGGTGCCAGGGCGTTACTATGAAATTGTATCTGTAAACTGAAAGTTAGAGCAAGGTTTCATTGCTTCATGTTTTTCAACAACATAAAGTAATTGTGCTGGGTTTCAGAAGGTGGAGCTGGGGGACCTGACAGGTTAGTCAAGTCGTACACGTGAACTTCCTAAAACCTGACATCTCTCACCCTGCCCTGGCAGAGTGCCATCAGGAGAAACTAAAAGACTCGAGAAGCCACTTCACCTAACATCCTCATCGTGATCTCTCTAAGAATGCTTGCTGACGATGCAGCCTCTGTGCTTCCCACACTCAACAGTAGCTGCGTTAGATGCATAGGTAAAAAGGCCCGTTTTCACCAGCCTCCAACCAAGGCGTCTGCAGGGACACTTCAACATGCCACCACACCAGACGGCACTGCTGCCCCTTGGCTCTCGGTGGGCATGCAGCTCCAAAGATGCAAGACCCTCTGTAATTTCAGGAGTAGCCAAAAGTCTGCATCTTCATGCCAAGACATCTGAATTTTTTTTTTTTTTTTTTTTTTGAGATGGAGTTTTGCTCTTGTTGCCCAGGCTGGAGTACAATGGCATGATCTTGGCTTATCACAACCTCTGCCTTCTGGGTTCAAGCAATTCTCCTGCCTCAGCCTCCCGAGTAGCTGGGATTACAGGCATGTGCCACCATGCCCGGCTAATTTTGTGTTTTTAGTAGAGAGGGGGTTTCTCCATGTTGGTCAGACTGGTCTTGAACTCTCCACCTCAGGTCATATGCCCCCCTCAGCCTCCCAAAGTGCTGGGATTACAGGCATGAGCCACTGCGCCTGGCCAATATTTCTGATGTTTAAAGGAGATAATTAAAACTTCAAAAATGTTTTTAAATTAAAGAACAATATGGCTAATACCTGTAATCCCAGCACTCTGGGAGGCTGAGGTAGGTGGATCATTTGAGGTCGGGAGTTTGAGCCCAGCCTGGCCACCATGGCGAAACCCTGTTTCTACTAAAAATACAAAAATTAGCTTGTCATGGTGGCGGGCACCTGTAGTCCCAGCTTCTCAAGAGGCTGAGGCATGAGAATTGCTTGAACCCAGGAAGCGGAGGTTACAGTGAGCCCAGATCATGCCACTACACTCCAGCCTCCAGCCTGGGTGACAGAGTGAAACTCCAACTCAAAAAAAAAAAAAAAAAAGAAAAAAGAAACAATGACAAAGGCAACAACAAAAACTCAACACCATGTGACTAAACTAACTCCATCAGAGCCAAACCACATAGGTCTGCGGGTCATGGCCATGGCCCACCAGCTCTGCGCTGCTCAGTTCTAAGACTCTGCTCTCCAGTTCCCTCCCACTGGTCATCAGTGTTGTGACTTGTGCCCTGGGTGACAGTCACGTCTGCTTTTGGAACATTACTTCCCCTATCTGCAAGAGGCAAGTCACCCCTACCTTCTCCCCAGATAAACATGTTCTGGGACTTTCCCCCAGTGAACCGGCCCAGGTCCCAGCCCCCCTGTACCTTGGAGATGGAGGCTGGGAGGTAAGAAAGACGCTGCACTCCTCTTTTCTTTGCTGCTTTCCTCTCCTGGGTTTTTCTCTGCAGGCCACACTGCTTTTAGAAGTCTATCCCTTCATCTACCACCCCTTGAACATCACTGACGGCAGGCCAGCACTCTCTCAGCTCTCTCAGATGGCATTTGTCTCATCTGCCAGCCTAGTGATCTTGCCAAGAGAGGAAGGAACTGGGTCTTTTGTGACTTGAACTTCGTCACCCATACCGTCACAGCTGGTGACCTAAGCTTCCTCCAAGTCGAGAGGTGGTGTAGCTCCATTGAAGCCTCCTCGTCTCTCCTCCAGGCTCTGCCTGCCTCACAGAGAGCACATGGCCCTGACTACAGTGACCGAAAGAAGACCTGGGGTGGAGCGCTCTGCTTTCTCACCATCCTCTCTGCCTGACTTCTCTAACGTGTTAAAAACTCACAGTGGCTCCCACCTTAATTCTAGCACTTTGGGAGTCCAAGGCAGGCGGATCATGAGGTCAGGAGTTCGAGACCAGCCTGAACAACATGGTGAAACCTCTTCTCTACTAAAAATATGACAATTAGCCAGGGGTGGTGGCACGTGCCTGTAATTCCAGCTACTCAGGAGGCTGAGGCAGGAGAATCACTTGAGTCGGGGGAGGCAGAGGTTGCAGTGAGCCGAGATTGCGACACTGCACTCAAGCCTGGGTGAAAAAGCTCGCTTTTTTTTCTGATATCTATGGTGCTTTTTTTTTGTTTGTTTTTTTTGCTGTAATCTATAGCTTTTGCGAGACTCCGTTTATTTTAGCTTTTAGCCTTCCTGATATCATTCTTACAAATGTTGCCTGGGGACACTCTTTCCATTCATTTATTCAGCCAATACTTATTGAGCACCTATTTGGCAAGTACTGGGCAGCAATTGAGAATAAAACAGTGAAAAGTTAGAAAAGGTCTCTGATCTGACGGAGGGCCTGTTCTGCTGGTGCTAACTGAACAAGTCCTATGTGCTCTGAAGACAGTAAAACAAGACAATGTGACAGAGGATGCTGAGAATCCAGTAGGCAACTTCTTACATGGGAAAATCAGGGAAGGTCCCTACAAAGGAGACATGTCTACTGAAACCTCAATAAAGAGAAGCAGCCAACCATGCAAGGATCTAGAGGGAGAGCAGTCTGGCAGAGGGGTCAGCAAAGAGAAAGGCCCTGAGGCAGGGAGGAGCTTAGCATGGGAGGGGAACCTGGAGGTCGGCTGGCTGGACTGGAGTGAACATGGGCCTGAGATGAGGTCAGAGGAGGGCAGAGGCCAGATCCCCTGGCCTCTTAGGTCAGGGTGGGGCTGGCTCGTAGGAGTGCTAAGGCTGACTCTGATTTAGTCTGAGGTCGGTGTCCCTCTCAATCCCGACTCACTTGTGGTCCTCTACAGCCCGCAGGCTTGCTGAAAGTGCCCCACTTCCTTCCTCACAGCAGGCTCTGCGCAATCCGAATTGCATAGTGAATTTCCCTGTCACTCAGGAGCCTGGGCAGGGCTTGACCCCTAGTTCAGTTACCAGGAACCAGTCTTCCCCCACCTTCCTGCCCTAACCCCCACTGGGTCTCAGTCTCTGCATCTGTGAAGTGGCTGAGCGCGTCCAAATGATGCAGGCAGCTTTTTCACTTCTTTCTACCCGTGGCGCCTTGGAGTTTGATTGGTAGAGGATGAAGCGAAAGCGGGATCCTGGCGAGAAGTGAAACTGAAAGAAAAAATCCCTCCTGGCTCTAGGGAGGCCGGCAGAGGGGGTTTGGAGTAACAGGCAGAGTCAGACAAAGAAGGAAGTTTTTAGAAAGCTGACCCGGCAGGAGCTCGGTGCCCCAGGCTTTCACTTCTCCTAAACACCCAACTGCGCCATGTGATGCAGACAGGCGACTGCGGATAGGGCCAGTGAAAGGGGAAGCCGGGGGAGCCCAGAGTTTCTCAAGAAGCAGAGAGAGGGACAGAGGCTGAGCCTGGAGGGAGGGCTGGAGGGGCCTCGGAGGGGAGTGGAGGCAGTGGGGGTGAGGGGGACAGGGAGAGGTAGAGAAGACGGCAGGGTCAGCAGGGTGACTGGGGCAGAGGGAACCCCTACCCCACCCCAGGGTAGGCCAGGTGTCATAAGGAGAGGGGACAACAGGAAGGGGCGACAGACGGGGAGGCCAGGGGGAAAGAGTAGGCGGAAGGGCTTCGAGGTGGAGCAGGGAGGGTGGCAGTGTGAAGCAGAGGGGGAGCACGAGGAGAAGGAGGAACAGTTAGGGGTGGGGGAGGTACGGGGGGTTGAGGATTAGGGAGGAGGTGGTAGAGTCCGGGTAGTGAGCAGAGAAGGACTGGAAGGGTAGGGCAAGAAAGGGAGAGGGGACAGGAGAGGAGGGTGGGCCAAAGCGGTGAGACAGGAGGCCCAGCCCGTTGGGTGTGGGAGAGGAGAGGAGAGCCGCGGGGGCCTGGCACGGAGCCAGGATGCCCGCGCCGCGCGCCCTGGGGGAGCAGCCCCGCGTGGCCGGGGAGCGTCGGCCGCTGCTGCCTCGCGGCACGCGGGGCCCTCGACGGTGGCGGCGGGCGGCGGGCGCCGCGGTGCTGCTGGTGGAGATGCTGGAGCGCGCCGCCTTCTTTGGCGTCGCTGCCAACCTCGTGCTCTACCTCAACAGCACCAACTTCAACTGGACCGGCGAGCAGGCGTCGCGCGCCGCGCTGGTCTTCCTGGGCGCCTCCTACCTGCTGGCGCCCGTGGGCGGCTGGCTGGCCGACGTGTACCTGGGCCGCTACCGCGCGGTGGCGCTCAGCCTGCTGCTCTACCTGGCCGCCTCGGGCTTGCTGCCCGCCACCGCCTTCCCCGATGGCCGCAGCTCCTTCTGCGGAGAGATGCCCGCGTCACTGCTGGGGCCCTCCTGCTCCTCGTCCGACTGCCCGCGCGCCTCGCCCAGCCTCTACTGCGGGGCCGGTCCTCTACGCGGGGCTGCTGCTCCTCGGCCTGGCCGCCAGCTCCGTCCGGAGCAACCTCACGTCCTTCGGGGCCGACCAGGTGAGTGGGTGGCGGGAGGCCGCCTGCCCCCGCCGACTCCCCGCAGGTGTGGAGGGAAGGAGGGCTGGCCCCCAGCGTGACCCGGCACACACCGCTTCCCCTGCCTGCGCCTGGTTTCCTGAAGAAGAGGGGTGCTAGCCCTTGCAAAACATGGCAACCGCAGTGGGAACAACCATGCTGGGTGTTTTTTTTTTTTTTTTGAGACGGAGTTTCCCTCTGTCGCCCAGGCGGCAGTGAATGGCGCCATCTCAGCTCACTGCAACATCCGCCTCCCCGGGTTCAAGCGATTCTCCCGCTTCTGCCTCCTGAGTAGCTGGGACTACAGGTGCCCGCCACCACGCTTGGCTAATTTTTGTATTTTTTTTTTTAAAGATGGGTGTCACCGTGTTGGTCTCAAACTCCTGACCTCACTTGATCCGCCCGCCTCCGCCTCCCAAAGTGCTGGGATTACAGGGGTGAGCCACTGTGCCAGGCTGGTTGGTCTTCTTTGAGCTACTTGTAGTCCCTATGCTAAGCACTTTCACTGCTTAACTCATTTAATCCTCTTCACTACCCAGGAGATAGGAATTATTATGCCCGTTTTACAGAGAAAAACGCTGAGAGGTTTCATGGCATTAATCAACTTGTCCAAGGTAACCTGGAGAGCAGGTGGAGGAGCCGAGTAAGGGCAGCTGGACTCCGGGTCCCACCATGAGCCCCGTCTCGGTGTGTTATGGGGATGTGAGTGCAGGGCAGGAGCCAGCCAGCCTCTTCCCACTAGCAGAGCTGGAGGTTATCAGGCCGACTTGCTCAGATCCCAGCTCTGCCTTTCACTAGCTGGAGGCACATGAGCAAACGGCTCAACCTCTGAGCCTCCGTCTGTTCCCCCTTGGACAGAGCATGGCATATAGAAGAAATTTAATACATATTTGCTCAATAAATGAGTAAATGCCAACAACGCGGCTCTATTTTGATAGCTGTGCCCAGTGGGATATTAGGCAATAATTTAGACTAAAATGTAATATTATTAAAATAACCACATATGGTGTAAATGAGCAAAAGCAGGATGCAGGTCTGCATACAGACAGGAGCGCAGCCTCGTGGAAAGACGAGGTGTCCACGAAAGGAAACGAGAAAGATTGCCACAGCAGTATGATCAGGACACTGGACTCATTACACTTTTTTCTTAATTGTCTCAGTTTTTTAAATGTTCTTTGATTGCATATGTTATACTCATAAAAGGGACATTTTTCAAGAGGATCATTTCATCCCATTGGAACCCACAATTCAGCACCCAGCAGTTTTCAGTGTTCTTGACAAGGAGTCACTTGTCCAGCTTGTTTAGGATCCTTTGATGATGAGGACTTTGTGCCCCAGAACAGCCCTGGTCTTTTTTTTCTTTTTTATTCTTTTTTTTCTGAGATGGAGTCTCGCTCTGTTGCCCAGGCTGGAGTGCAGTGGTGCCATCTCAGCTCACTGCAATCTCCACCTCCCAAGTTCAAGCAATTCTCCCTGCCTCAGCCTCCCAAGTAGCTGGGATTACAAGCACCTGCCACCACACCTGGCTAATTTTTGTATTTTTATAGTAGCGACAGGGCTTCACCACTTGGCCAGGCTGGTCTTGAACTTCTGACCTCAGGTGATCCACCTGTCTCAGCCTCTCAAAATGCTGGGATTACAGGCATGAGCCACTGCGCCCGGCCAACCCTGGCCATTTCTTACTTGTTGACATTCCTTCAGACCTAGAGACCCCCAATATTTGTCAATGGGAATCTCTCATCTTCCCTTAATCCTATTATTTCATTGATATGCCACTAACACCCCAACCCAGTACACTTAACCTGTCTTGACCCTATTGACCTCCAGAGTGCATCACCCATCCAGTGCCCCCTGTGGCAAAACTGGTCTTCTGGAGGCCAGGCCACTGAGCAGAGCCTCTCATGGCACCAACAGTGGCAGCAGCTGCTGTACATTCTCCTCTTGGCTGGGCACGAGCTTTGGGTGGAGCAAGGGTAGGCTGCAAGGCGGCCTCGTGAAGTCAGGACCTGACCCCTAGGACAGTGCGGAAGCACCAAAATGGTATGAGGCAGGAATGGACATCACTGGATATGAGCTCTTCAAAAATGGCTCTGGCTGCAGTGTAGACAGCGTATGGGTTAACCAGAGTGGATGTTTCACAACAGGGGGAAGCTGCTGCAGGATTCAGGGGGGCAGTCAGATGGGGCATGTGGGGGTGGGGGGGGACTGGTACCATCTGGCAACAGCTATACCCCAGGAGCTGCATGTTTCACACACTTGCTGATTTCAGAAAGGGCCATCATCCATCACTCGCGACAAAGTGTCTGCTCATTCTAAAAGAACTCATTTATATCCTGAAAGGGCTGCCTGGTCTTCCCCTTAGTTACAATAGTCATATTCATTTACTTCCAATTAATAAATACAAGTGGCTGCTTCTAATGGGACCTATTCAATTTTTCTGCTTGAAAGTCTACAGCAAGAATTATCAGTGAGCTGGCATGCCCTTCCCTCCCCATTGCCAGAAGGACCCTTCAGAATCTCCAGTGGAATGCAGTTTTAAATGCATCTGTGTGGACTATGATTTTACATTTGAAAAAGGAAGAAAAAACTTATCTTTTCCCTAATGCAACTGCAGAAAGTAAAGTCTGACAAAATCTCCTCAGCTCGTGGAGCTAGAAATCTCTAGGTGGAAGGCAGTAACAGATCCTGAGATTTGCAGGGGCATCGAAAGGGTGGTTGGTTTAGCAGTGTAGAGAAGCATTTATTCTCTCCGTTAAAATGGCCCCCAGTCCTCACTGCTTTTTTAATGCAGATGCCCAAGTCCTGCCCCAGACCTGCTGAGTCAGGATCTGGCACCTGGGTCTGGGAGATTTGGGGGCAGCCAGTGCGGCTGACCGGAGCTAACGGACCAGAAGGGGCCTGGGGCCTGGCTATTGCTGATTGATCCAAATCCTGGGTAAAGATTTTCAGCCCATCTGCCCTTGCTGGGAGGCCTGAAAAAAATGTTTTTTCATCAGCCCGGAACTCGCTCTTGGGGCTGTGCCTTGGACCACCTCTGCTATATATCAGAGGGACGAAAGTTGGGTGAAAGGATGGGTCACAGTAGGCTTCTCTGCTTGCCTCTCCGAACGGCAGAGGAAATCCTCACTCACACTTGTGTTCTTTCAATAATATGCATACATCATTTTTAATAATGTGCAACAAAACGGAGATCTTTACTGACTTTTTCTTCTGGTTATAAAAGTAATGAATAGTGTAGGTTGCTCAGTCAAAGACAAAGGGATAAATCAACTAGAAATGAACAAGTGGCATCCGAGACATCTGTTGTGTGCGCTTCTCTGTGACAATATAAAAGCAATGTGTGTCATGGGTATGCAAAAGCAGCTAGGCCAAATGTCCTGATCTTTAGCAAGTGACTCACAAGGGAAGGATCCATTCATTCATTCAGCAAATATTTATCCAGCGTCTATTTAGTGATCAGAGACTTGGAAAGTGTCAGAACACCCACCACCCACTGACCCAAGAAGTGTCTCTGTAGGAGGGAGGGGTACGGAGAGTGTCCCGGACCCCTTGGGCCCTCACGGTCGTCCCTTCCTGACTGGCAGGTGATGGATCTCGGCCGCGACGCCACCCGCCGCTTCTTCAACTGGTTTTACTGGAGCATCAACCTGGGTGCTGTGCTGTCGCTGCTGGTGGTGGCTTTTATTCAGCAGAACATCAGTTTCCTGCTGGGCTACAGCATCCCTGTGGGCTGTGTGGGCCTGGCATTTTTCGTCTTCCTCTTTGCCACGCCCGTCTTCATCACCAAGCCCCCCATGGGCAGCCAAGTGTCCTCCATGCTTAAGCTCGCTCTCCAAAACTGCTGTCCCTGGCTGTGGCAACGACACTGGGCCAGGTAAGGAGGGGCTCTGGGTGCAGGGAGTCTGCAAGCCTGGAGAAGTGCTGGACTGCTCCTGGGGAGGCATGGCCCAGGTGCCAGACGTTCTGGTTCAGCTACAGTGATAAGTTTTTATGATGATCTGCTCCCCAGTGGGGTAGAGCTGCCCACTGTGACTGAGGATGAAGGTCAAGGTTGTGGTGGTGGTGGTGGTATTATTGGAGGCCATCTACATATAGAATGTGTGAAGATGGGGCTGGGCGCAGTGGCTATGCCTCTAATTCCAGCACTTTGGAAAGCCAAGGCTGGTGGCTACCTTGATTCCAGGAGTTTGAGACCAGCCTGGGCAACATAGCGAAACCCCATTTCCACAAAACAAAACAAAACAAAACAAAAAAACCATTAGTTGGGCACAGTGGCTCACGCCTGTAATCCTAGCACTTTGGGAGGCCGAGGGGGGAGGATCACCTGAGGTCAGCAGTTCAAGACCAGCCTGACCAACATGGAGAAGCCACGTCTCTACTAAAAATACAAAATTAGTTTGGCACGGTGGCACATGCCTATAAACCCAGCTATTCAGGAGGCTGAGGCAGGAGAATCGCTTGAACCTAGGAGGCAGAGGTTGTGGTGATCTGAGATCGTGCCATTGCACTCCAGCCTGGGCAACAAGAGCCAGAACACCATCTCAAAAAAAAACAAAACAAAAAACAAAAATTAGTGGGGTGTGGTGGCGTAAGCCTGTGGTCCCAGCTACTCGGGAGGCTGACATAGAAGGATCAATCAAGTCCAGGAGTTGATTGGACTTGAGGCTAGAGTGAGTTATGATGGTGCCACTACACTCCGGCCTGGCTGACAGAGCAGAAAAAAAGAAAAACTGTGAGGAGGATGATGGTCTCAACAGTGCTGATGGTAATAAGGACGAGGATGGTGGCGTTGGTATCTACATTAAAGGCACAAACATTGGCAGTGGGGGATGACGGTGGCATTCGAGGAGGGGATGATGGGGATGATGGCTCCAGTGAAGGTCGTGGGATATAATGTGAATAATTCCACATTACCCTGTTATTACTTATCACAGCATCTTAGGAAATTGGCCAGGCTTGCTCCCCCATTAGCTGACATCCAAGGAGGAAAGTTCTGAATGACTTCCTTTTGCCCCTCACCTTCCTAAATTAATTGTCTGTTTATGCTAAGCAAATCTGCCTCCGGACCTTGCAGCTCCTGTCAATAGGATCTAGATGAAAAAGGTGAAGGACATCTTTCCCCAGTCTGGCATGTTATCGCTTGAGGTTTGTAAGTATAGCTGTCGGGAGCCAAGAAGTGTGGTGGTTTTAATGATCTGTCACTGCCTGACAAACCACACCAGAGCTTAGCGACCTAAATGACCTTTTTATCTCCCCTCCCAGTTCTGTGAGTGACTGGGCTCAGTCGGGCAGTTCAGCTCCTCGTGATGGCACCTGGGTTGCAGTCATCTGGGACCTGGAAAGGGCTGGAACATCTGAGTCTGCGCACTTACACGGCTGCCGGTCAATGTGGGCTGTTGGCTGAGAGCTCAGCTTCCGCCGTTGGCCAGAGCACCTTGGTTCCCCCTGCATGTGGTCTTACATGCGGCTTGAGCTTCTCACCTCACCTTGTGAGGGCTGCAAGAGGAGGGAGCATTCCAAGAATGAATGTTCGGTGGGAGAAGAAAGCAGAAGCTATGGGTCTTCTTAAGGCCCTTAAGAGGTGCTGAAGTCCCAGACCACCACTTCTGCTTCTTTCTAACAGGTCAAAGCCGCCGCAAGGCCGGCAGGGAAAATAAACTCCACCTGTTGGTGTCAGAATGGCCGCACGTGCTGGAAAGGGTGGAGTTGACGGTGGCTGTCTTTAGAGATGACCACACTAGTATTACCCCTTTTGGAGTCTCAAAGGACGATGCAAGGCTCTCGGACAAAGGAGGTCAGAAAGCTCCCGGGACAAAGGGCAAAGGGTAGAGGTTGCAGCCGTGGTTGATCCATCCTGTCGCCCACCGATGTTCCCTCTACCCCTACCGCTCCACTCTCTAGCCCTTGCCATAGAGACAGAGGGTTGTCACATCAACTGTTGAGGAGGATGGACTTGGGACAGCAAGTGGGGAAATTTTGGTGTATTCAATCTGTGACGCCGTCTCTCTCTGAGTCAAGCTTGGACTGGGACTCCCCTGGTTCCCGTAGCAAATTAATGCTATGAGCCAAAAAATCCCTTTAGACTCCTTTGCCACAGTCTCTGGTCTTACTTCCCTCAGGACCCAGAGGGGCCACAGCTCTAGGGTAGAATGAGTCTTGGCTACGTACCTTTTCAACAAAAGAGAGAATAGGATAATATTGGCAGTGGCAGTGCCAACATTGAAAAAGAGTCACGGTGATGGGAATGGAGACTCCGTGGAGAGGATGGCTTTGCTGACAGCAGTCACCTTACTAAAGGTGATGACAGTAAGGATGCTGGCTTTGGCAAGGGTGGTGATGATGGCGAAGGTGATGCTAACAGCAGGGCAGAGAGGGGGAGGGCGCTGATTTCAGAGACGTCCTAATGCTGGGAGGAGGATTCAATTAGGGGACGATGATGGAAGTGAAGACGGTGGCCGAGGCGGTGGGGAAGATTATGGCTGCTGTTTCTGTTTGTTTTTCTGTTTGTTTTTTGAGATGGAGCCTCGCTCTGTTGCCCAGGCTGGAGTGTAGTGGTGTGATCTCGGCTCACTGCAACCTCCACCTCCGGGGTTCAAGCAATTCTCCTGTCTCAGCCTCCTGAGTAGCTGGGATTACAGGCGCATGCCACCATGCCGGGCTAATTTTTGTATTATTAGTAGAGACAGGGCTTCACCCTGTTGGCCAGGCTGGTCTTGAATTCCTGACCTGAGGTGATCCACCCGCCTCAGCCTCCCAAAGTGCTGGGATTACAGGCGTGAGCCACCGCACCCAGCCTTGGCTTCTGTTTTATCTTACTACCCCTGGGGTCCCACAGAGACCCTCAAGGTGCCCGCCTGCTGCCTGATGAGAGGTCTCCCCCAGCCTGGGCCTTCCCCGCAAGAGGACATTGCCAACTTCCAGGTCCTGGTGAAGATCTTGCCTGTCATGGTGACCCTGGTGCCCTACTGGATGGTCTACTTCCAGGTGAGCAGCCCCGCCCTTTTTCTCTGGGAGCCTGGCTCCCCAGTCACCACCTGAATGGCCTCATCACAGAGGCCCAGGGCATGTGGAAAGGGGGAAAGCCAGGGAATAAAGCAAGTTGCTGCCCTGTGCCAGCTAGCATAGGGCCTGGCACAAAGCCATCTCAGCAATCCAAATCCCTCAGGTGGCACAGTAAGAGGAACCCTGGAGACGGCTTCCTCCTCTATACCACCTGCGGGAGTTGAATTACTGGGATGGCTTTGTGCCAGGCTAGGTCCTTGAATAACTTACCGCATCTCTCTTGGCCTGTTTCCTCGTGTGTGTAACAGGTGGCTTAAACGAGAGGCTTTTCCAGCTCTGCCGCATTCAGATTGTCTGACTTGGTACCTGAGGCCCAGACAGGGTGTGTTGGTTGCCCGAGGCCCTACGGCAGGCAGGTCAGGGCAAGCTCCGTGTGTGGAGTACTTTCCAGCAGTGGTTCCCCAACCTGGCTGTGCTTCAGAATCACCTGCAGAGCTTTTAAAAACATGCTCTCTGTTTTAAAAAGATTCCAAGTCCAACCTCAGGCTACTGAATCAGAATTGCTGGGGAAGTCTCTAGTTTAAGAAGACTAGACACTGTGTCAGGCCGGGCGCAGTGGCTCATGCCTGTAATCCCAGCACTTTGGGAGGCCGAGGCTGGCGGATCACCTGAGGTCGGGAGTTCAAGACCAGCCTGACCAACATGGAGAAACCCCATCTCTACTAAAAATACAAAAAATTAGCTGGGCATGGTGACCTATGCCTGTAATCCAAGCTACTTGGGAGGCTGAGGCAGGAGAATCACTTGAACCTGGGAGGCAGTTTGCAGTGAGCCGAGATCGTGCCATTGCACTCCAGCCTGGGCAACAAGAGTGAAACTCTGTCTCAAAAAAAAAAAAAAAAAAAGAAAAACAAAGAGACTTTTCAGATGATAGGATACTCAGGGTTGAGAACTACTGCCTCCCACTCGTAATATTACTCCCCAGTGGGGGAGGTTAGTGATGTGTGTGTGTGTGTGTGTGTGTGTGTGTGTGTGTGTGTGTGATTGTTAGGAGGCTGGGCAGCAGCTTAATGCTAGCCCCCAGGTCATAGTCCATGCCGCCTTCATAGGAACATTTGTTGGCGCTCCCAGCCTGCTACTTAGCGGTGCACAGAGTATGTTTATGATGAGTGAGGGACGTGTGGGAAGGGGAGAGTATCCATGGCTGATTCTCAGTCCTACCAGTCAGTTACTGACCTCCTTCCATACCAGGTGGCAAATGGCTGCTGCCCAGAGCAGCCCACATGCCCTCCCCCTGCCCCCCACTTCTTGTGGGAGTCTCCTGGATCCCACTCTATTTATATAGCAACTAAAGGGGCGATGCCTGGTACGGGAGGTGGCCCTGGGCCCTGCTCCTGCAGCTGTGTCCAGAGCCACTCTGGCAAGTCCGTGTCTATGCAGTTCTTGTGTCAACCTGTGGGACTCAGCTTGGCTCCAGTGTCAGATGAGAACTCCCTGTGCGGGCAGCCATTATCTTTCCCGTTGCCACAAACATTTATCCATGCTTACTCTCTGCCAGGCCCTGGGGGACACAAATACGAATCAGACCAGCTGTGCCTGGGCTCTGGGATAAGGCTGCGCACTGCTCACAGGCCTGAGAGCAGAGCACAGGATGCTCCCTGCCCAGCCCGGCTACCTCGGAGAAGGAGGGTGGAAAGGTGACTTTTTCCCTGAGACTGGGAGAGGGGGACAGCTGCCCAGCTGCCCTGTGCTACTGCTGAGGAATGCCACCTGGGAGCTGGGAGGGGCACAGCCGGTTCTGTTCCAGCCTCACCCCTGTCTCTCTTGGCAGATGCAGTCCACCTACGTCCTGCAGGGTCTTCACCTCCCACATCCCAAACATTTTCCCAGCCAACCCAACCAACATCTCCACAGCCCTGAGAGCCCAGGGCGGCAACTACACGGTGAGAGATAAAGCATGTGTTCAGCACCCAGTTCAGCCCAGGTAGTGGCTTCCTCTGAGAAGAGGAGGATGAAACTGCCATCACACTCTTCTTTCCTGGCTGCAAGGCAACCTCAGTATACAGGAAAAACACCTGGAGGAGGGCGGATTTGTGCCACGGCACAGGCATCCTGCCAAGATGCTCAATTGCTCAAAAGAATTCGGGCCAGCTGCACACCCCCATGCTGCTGCTCTGAAGCAGGCCTCACTGCCTAATTTGCACCCTAAGATCAAGCACACTCAGGCCCCTTTTCGGCTCTTCCTTGTCCCCTCTTTCCCCTGGGACTCTTAGATACCCACATCTCTGCCTTTCCCAGAACTTTCTAAACCAGTTCCTTGGCATGTCAGAGACTCATGAAATGAGTGATCTGCAGTGCTGGCGGATAAACGAGAAATTTGCAATTGTACTCCATTTCCTTGCCCATGGCAGACATCACTAGTCAATCATGACTTTTTTTAATGCTGAACCCATGAATGTTCCACAATCAGCCACTACCAATTGATAAAAGTTAGAATACAAGAAGAACCGATTTGCCATCTCTATATAATCCCACTCCCTGGTTACACAGCTGAGGAGTGTGAGTTCCAGAGAGAGGAAGGAGCTGAACCCCTGGGTCACCCCGGGCCAGTCTAGAGTCCAGATCTCCTGACTGCAGCGGGCTCCTTCCACTCTGCTAGCCTGCCTCTCGTGACTTCCTCCTGCCCAGATCCCGGAAGCCTGGCTCCTCCTGGCCAACGTCGTGGTGGTGCTGATTCTGGTCCCCCTGAAGGACCACTTGATCGACCCTTTACTGCTGCGATGCAAGCTGCTGCCCTCTGCTCTGCAGAAGATGGCGCTGGGGATGTTCTTTGGTTTCACCTCCGTCATTGTGGCAGGTGTGTGGAGCGGGGGTGGGGTAGGGGGCTGGACTTTGTCTGGGCTTGGGGGGGCCAGCTCCACCTTGGGCTGGTGCTGAAGTGGTAGCCTAGGCAAGATCAGCCTCTCCCAGTGGGCGTCAGTGTTGGCTTCCCAGAAGTGCAGGCTGAAAGAGACTCTCCTAACTAATCCAGACTCCCCTGATTTTGACAGAAGAGGAAACTTAGGCCAAGAGAGGAACAGATATTTTCCCCAGTGAATTATGCGTTCCTTGAAGGCAGAGATTTTTTTTTCTTTTTTATTCACTACTGTGAATCATGCATGAGAGCCCTCAATAAAAGTGTTGAATGAATTTTGCACATAGTGGCAAGTGAAGACTTAAAAAAAATCCTCTTCCTTCCTGCATTTCAAAAGGATCTGAAGCCATTTGCTGCAAAGTGGGGGTTGAGTGGGGGGGGGTGGTGTTCAGCTAAAGAAGTCTTTCACCCTGTTGCACAAACCTGAACCCTTTTTACTTATAACTTTATGACTCTGAAGTTACTCAGAGTCTCTGAGCTGCATCTTTAAAATGGGGATAGGTCTCTGGGAGGCTGAGGCGGGCGGATTGCCTGAGGTCAGGAGTTCAAGACCAGCCTGGCCAACATAGTGAAACCCCACCTCTATTAAAAATACAAAAATTAGCTGGGCGCAGTGGCATGCGCCTGTAATCCCAGGCTACTCGGGAGGCTGAGGCAGGAGAATCACTTGCTCGGGAGGCAGAGGTTGCAGTGAGCCGAGGACTGTGCCGCTGCACTCCAGCCTGGGCGACAGAGTGAGACTCCATCTCAAAAAAAAAAAAAAAAAAAAATGGGGATAGGTGTCATTCAGACACTGAGCAGGGCTCTGCTCTCATGGAACTCAGCCTGATGGGGGTGTTGTGAGGATTAAAGGAGATGAAGTCTGTAAAGCACTCAGCTGTGTGCCTGGATCACAGGTGTGAGCTGAAGAAATGAAACCTCCATAAACGATATTGTATTGAAAGTGTGAAAACCAAACTAGATTTTTTTCCCCAGCTATATCCTTACAGCAGTTTGTCCTATTTTATCCTCACAATAATTCTGGGAATGTTATTCCTGCTTTTTGCATAAGGGAACTGAGTTCAGAGAAGTTAAGTGATTTGCCCAAGGTCACACAGCTAACCAGGCTAGGAACCCAAGGCCTCTAACTCCATGTTTATTGTTCATTCCACTAGAGCATAGCTATCTCCCAAGCAATGCAGGAGAAGGAGATAACGTAGTTAAACTTGAAAACCAGGTTAGAAATGCTACAGAAATACTTGACGTTGCAGTAAAGAAGTCATGTGATATGATGGAAAGTAGGTCAGCTTTGAAACCAGACATACCAGGGCTCAAATCCAGCCCTGACTGCTTATTGGCTGTGCGACTGTGGGCTCGTTTCTTAACCTGTTTCACTTTCTTTACCAGGAGGGACGCACACCAAATGCCTAGCTCATAACAGGTTCTCCGTTAATGAGAGTTGTTACCGTTATAGAATGCAAAACTCAGCTCTGAGCTTCCTAGCAGCCAAGACAAAAAGGGAGGAGTTGGTCAAATCTTGGCCCCTCCTCCACCCACTCCCCCCCGACAGTCCAGTATTCTTTATCTTGCCTGCTGCTGCTCAGTCAATCTTTGGCTACTTAATGAGTACCTCCCCCAAGCCTATGTACTAGCTCTGCTGTGGGCTGACCTGCCTGGGGTGGGCCTGACTGTAATCGCCCTCTGCTCCTCCACCAGGAGTCCTGGAGATGGAGCGCTTAAATTACATCCACCACAACGAGACAGTGTTCCAGCAGATTGGGGAGGTCCTGTACAACGCGGCACCACTGTCCATCTGGTGGCAGATCCCTCAGTACCTGCTCATCGGGGTCAGCGAGATTTTTGCCAGCATCCCAGGTACCCTGGATACCCTCCTCTGCTCCTGCACCAGTGAGGGGCTCTGCCTGGTGGCACCTCCAAGTCTTGGGCTGCAGGGGTGCAGCCTCCATGGAGGAAGCATGGGGAAAGGCCGTGTTTTCCGACCAGGACTGCATTCACCCAACGGGGGATCTGTTATTAGCACCTGGTTCAAGTCAGCCAGTATGACAGGCACTGGGATTGGGAGGCGAGCAAGGCACTTCCCACACCAGCTTTCCACATGTTCCCCTAGGGCCAGGCTTTCCACACTCTGTGTCTTTGAAGTTACTGTCGCCTCTACCTTAGATTGAAGGTGAACTCGTATTTCCCCTTCAATTCTGAGCCTAAATACCAAGGTCCTTGGGCAGAAAGGGTCCTCCCTTCCCACCCCGTGTTCATCTCTCTGTCATAGCACACAGTACTCTGGGTCACAATAAGGCATTTCTTTTTTTTTCTTTTTAGACGGAGTCTTGCTCTGTCGCCAGGCTGGTGTGCAGTGGTGTGATCTTAGCTCACTGCAGTCTCCACCTCCCGGGTTCAAGTGATTCCCCTGCTTCAGCCTTCTGAGTAGCTGGGACTACAGGCTCGTGCCACCACGCCCAGCTGGGTTTTTTTTTTTTTTTTTTTTTTTTGTATTTTAGTAAAGAAGGGGTTTCAACATGCCGGCCAGGATGGTCTCGATCTCCTGACCTCATGATCCGCCCGCCTCAGCCTCCCAAAGTGCTGGGATTACAGGCATGAGCCATCCTGCCTGGCCTTAATAATGCATTTCTATGTCCTTCCCTCCCCCACTCTCCCAATCCCCTTCCCCGGGCTGGGAGCTAGAACTGCAAGGCTGGGCAGACCCTTCAGTCAGCAAAGGAGCAAGGGCTTCCTCAGCTGCAGGCCCAGGGCTAGGCTGGGTCAGACAGAAAGAGAGAACTGACCCTGGGCGCTCACTCAGATGGTGGGGGAGAGAGTCATGCAAATAGTGAACCAGTGGAGTGCTGCGAAGTCAGGGCAGAGTGCGGTGGGAGCCCTGAAGCATGGGGGGAGGTGGGCAGGTGAGCAGGTAGGAGGAGGGGTCTTACAGGCAGAGGGAAGAGCATAAGCAAAGATCCAAGCCCCCAGGAAGCATGGGGGATAGGGCTGGAGAGGCCTGGGAGGTGTAGGGAGTGGAGGTCTCCAAGAGCTTTGTGGGCTGAGCCCCACACTTTGGAATTTCTCCTGAAGACAACAGTGCCCTTCCCTACCAGGGGGTTTGGCCCCAAAAGGACCCCATCAGAGATGCTTTAGACAGACAATCCTGGCTGTGTGAGGAAGTCAGGAGTCAGGGCAGTTTAAAAAGCATTTGCAGGGCCAGGCGTGGTGGCTCATACCTGTAATCCCAGCACTTTGGGAGGCCGAGGTGGGAGGATCACAAGGTCAGGAGTTCAAGATCATCCTGGCCAACATGGTGAAACCCCGTCTCTACTAAAATACAAAAAAAGTAGCCAGGCATGGTGGCGCCTGCCTGTAATCCCAGCTACTCAGGATGCTGAGGCAAGGGAATCACTTGAACCCGGGAGGCGGAGGTTGCAATGAACCAAGATTGCACCACTGTACTCCAGCCTGGCGACAGAGCAAGACTCTGCCTCACAAAAAAAAAAAAAAAAAATTTGCAGGAAATGACCAGGGCTCGGGGGTTGGATCTCCAGGACAGAGGGAACAGAGAGAAGGACATACACTTAGAATTGATTTAAGATAGATTTCAGAGGTTGTATCAAAATGATTTGATGATGTTGAAGGTGGGCAGAGAGGGAGGGGAGAGAGAGGAGGTAAAGATGGTGTTGTCACTGAAAGAGAGACCCAGCAGGAAGGGGAGGAGGGGAGACAGAGCTAGTGGAGCACCCAGGTACAGGGGGTGAGCCAGGAGCCAGGTGAGCAGGGCAGAGGGGGAAGACGGCATTGACACTTAGGTGCTGTCATTGCCACTGAGTGGACAGGCATCCAGGGGAAGCCTGGAGGGCGGCTTGGTGGGGGAGAGTCGGGGGCAGCAGATAGGGCCCGGGCCTGTTCTCTGCCCCTGAGATCTTCTCTGCTCCCTCTCTGCAGGCCTGGAGTTTGCCTACTCAGAGGCCCCGCGCTCCATGCAGGGCGCCATCATGGGCATCTTCTTTTGCCTGTCGGGAGTGGGTTCACTGTTGGGCTCCAGCCTAGTGGCACTGCTTTCCTTGCCTGGGGGCTGGCTGCACTGCCCCGAGGACTTCGGTGAGTAGGGGAGCCTCCCTAGGAATGGGACATGGGTGGAGGGAGGCTTGGAGAGAAGGTGGCAACTGCTAAGTGTTTTGACTCTGGGCAGAATCAAGCAGAGGGGCTAGCCTTGGGAGAATGGGGTTCCAGCCCGGGCTTGGCCAGTCACCCACAGCGCAGCCTCCCTCCTTGGGCCTTTGTTTCCCCAACTGTTGAACTCAGTGGACCTCCAAGGCTCCTTCCGGCTTCTGGAACTCTGCCATTTCTGGCTGGAGGGTCACCTTTCTCACGGTATTTGTATTTCATACCCTCCTCTGAATAGCTAAAGAGGATTGCAGGCATCCCTGGAGACCTTCAGGAAGCCAGGGATTAGCGGTTATCTGTCCAGTGTCGAAGATCCTGCACTGCCCAGGGACACTGGCAGGGACAGTGCAGGACAGAGAATCCCCTTCCTGACTCAAATCCAACTCCTCCTTTCCCCAGGGAACATCAACAATTGCCGGATGGACCTCTACTTTTTCCTGCTGGCTGGCATTCAGGCCGTCACAGCCCTCCTATTTATCTGGATCGCTGGACGCTACGAGAGGGCGACCCAGGGCCCAGCCTCCCACAGCGGTTTCAGCCGGGACAGGGGCTGAACACGCCCCATTCCAGCCCCCTCCCTTCACTCCACCAGACAGACAGAAGCAGTCCCAGCTGTGGCTTCCTTCTCGGTTTATTCCGTACCCAACATTGGAATGAAATGATTCCCATAAATAAAGGGCGTGAGCCCTTCCTCATGACCATGGTCCATGACAAAGGGCAGGGCAGAGGAGGCCTGGGTGGGAGTCCTTGCGGGGCACCAGGCAGGGGACTTGGATCAACAAGCGCCAGAGGATGAGCAGGGGCCCAGGTGAGAGTCTTGGTGGGACCTCCACCCTCGCTGCCCCAGCTGGTGCTGACCAGGTGGCTGCAGAGGGTCAGGAGCTGCCCCCGGATCCTCTCCATGTAGTTGCGAAGCTCCTCTGGGTCCTTCAGCCCCATGTCCTCACACACCCAGCGGATGTCCTCCTCACCCGCCACCAGGATGGACTGCACAGCAGGGGCCCCTGTGGGCTCCTCAGGTGGCTGGGCTGGAGGGGCAGGCGCGAACGTCACAAACTCTACCCGCTTCCGCCTTCCCCCAGCCTCCTTTCGGGCCAGGGTGCTCGAGGAGCCAGTGGTGCCCCCAGGAGGGCCAGGGGCCAGGGTCGGGGCCTCCCCCTCCTCCCCCCACTCTCACAGGGGCAGCCTCCCTCCCCCTTGGGTGGGCCAGAGGACTGCCGGTCCAGCTGGCGGCTCAGTCTCCTCCTGGTCAGTGCCCAGCCAGACCCAGTTGTGGGGTTGGGGGGAGGTGGGGCCAGTGGCGCTGTCAGGAGGCTCTTTGCGCTGATAGCGCAGGACGAAGACCACACCATTGACCAAGAAGATGAAGATGGCCACGCAGAAGATTCCCAGCAGGGCGTACATGCCCAGCTCCAGGTCGGTGACATGCTGAGGGGCAGGGACCATCTCCTCCTCCTCTTCCTCCTCCTCCTCCTCCCCTGGCTTCAGTCTCCTCCTTCCTGGCCTCTTCCTCTGCCCGCTCAAACTTGCCCCTCACACCCATGCTGCCCCCGACACTGCCTGCCGCCTGCTGTTCACCGCCCACGGTGGCTTCTGTGGCTGGCGGGCTCCAAGCAGGGCTGGATGGGAGGGCAGGGGCTGGTGTGGAGGCAGGGGCAGCCCCAGCCAGGCAGTGCCAGAGGCCAGAGGCACACGGTGGCGGCCCGGCGGCAGGGCTCAGGCGGGTGCAGAGCCACATGCAGCGGCAGCCCCTCAGCGCCTGCCCCCACTCACCACCACCCCAAGCTGAGCACCCTGCTCCTCAGCTGGCAGGATGGCAGCGGGCTCCTCGGCTGAGACGGACAGTCCCAGGTCACGGCGGTCGTAGAGCTCAGCCGGGGCCAGAGTGTGATCAGAGAAGGACAGCCACAGGGAGAGGGCCACCTCCTGTGGGGCACACAGACACAGGCAGAGACACGCGAGGGCACGCACGCATGCACAGAGCAACCACTCCCCACAGAGACAGGCCACACGGAGGAGAGACCAGAGAGAAAACAGACACAGGCAGATGGACAAAACACAGGGAGAGAGGGGACGCGTGTCAATCACCTGTCTGCCACCTCGGTCTCCTCCTTCCTGGCCTCTTCCTGTGTCAATCACCTGTCTGCCACTTCAGTCCCTTCCTTGCCCCAGGGTCTGAGTTACTGGGAGGGTCCTCAAAGCCATCTAACCAACCTCCCACTGCCATACTCCAGCCTCTGCTTGATCACCTCCAGCCGCAGAGAGCTCACTACCTCACAGGGAAGTCAGTCCTCACTCTGAAAACCCTAAGGTAAGGGGTCGAGGTACCAGGGTCCCCTTCCTCCCATCCCCCTCTACCATGAGCCCCCATCTGGAGATGCTGACCTCATCCCCCGACCCCCCAGCTGTCACCTGCTTTGGGGCGGGATGGGCTGACTGCGCCCAGCACGTGGCTATAACCTCCCCGGGGTGGGTAGTGCCCCGGCTCAAGGTCAGCGAGATGCCCATCACCGGCTGCACCCGCAGCTCCAGCACGGAGACCTTGTCGTCCGTCACAGCCAGCGCCTGCTCCCCCAGGATGGAGTCAGACAGTGGGGAACGGACCTGAGGGTGGGGAAGGGGCCAGAAAGTCGGGGGGCCTTCCACACAGATAGCCCCACCCAGAGGGAACCAGTGCTCCCAATACCCTCATAGGCTGCTCTCTGGAGGTGGGGGGGCCTGCCGCACAGGTAGCCCCCACCCAGAGGGAACCGGGTGCTCCCAGCACCCCCACGGGCTGCTCTCCCTCCACTCTTTGCACCCTAATGCATACCTGGACCCCAATCGCACACCTAGGGGACAGTTCCCTTTTCCCTCAAGACCTGGTCCCCACATTACCCACACCTCAGCCCTTCATAGCTAGAGGGCTCCCCGCTTATGTGGCCAACCCATTCGGAGCCCATCCCCAATCCCACTGCACTCAGTCTAGACCACGCACCCCCACACATGCCCTGGGCTCTCCACACTCTTCATTCCCGCCTGTGAACATCTGGGGGCCCCTACACCCTTCTCAGGGGGTGTGCTCTCCTGGTGGCTGGCTGCTTACCTCAATGGAGGTGACCCCGGGCTCCCCGGCCCACAAGGACGCGGCCACCCTCCAGCGAGGCTACACGCGGGTCCAGCACGTGGGCATGCGGTGCCACGAGGTGGACACGTCCAGCAGCCAGTCCGGGCCAAGCAGGTGTGTGAGGCGGCGGCCGCCGTCCAGCGGGTGGGCCGCAAAGGGGCGAGGAGCGCACGCTGGCGTGCTGGTACTGCAAGCGGCAGCCTCGGGCGCGCCGCTCCGCCCTCATCTGCCGCCTCTGAAGCAGGTTCCGCAGGTCTGCGGGATGGAGGAGGCGGGGGTGGGGGACAGGGGACTGGCCATCAGCGCTGTGCAGCTCCAGCCTGCCCTGGGCCCAGCTGCTGGAGACCCCCAGCTCCTCCCCTGGAGGCTCCTAATCACCAGTGGCTCCTGTCTCTCAAACGCAGACATCTGCTCCTCTTGGGCTCAGGCCCTTCCACCTGCAGGCAAGCCGCCCCTAGGCCACTCCCCGACTGGTGCTGTTCCTCGATCCAACCACACCACTCTTGCTCCCAAATGAACCCCGGGGGAAGATACTCTCTTACGGGGACCCTGGGCACGCTCACTGTCTGGAGGGCCTGGAAGCTAGATTCCTGAGGTCTGGGCTGCCTTGCCTGGGTTCTGGGGGAGCCCTCTCCAAGGGTGTTCACTTCCTGAGCTCTGTGCCATCTTAGGCTCTGAGAGTATAGCAGTGACCAGCATAGACAGACCCTGCCTTCAGGAGGCTTACATTCTCAGGGGAGGAGTGTGGAAAGGATGGAGATTAGGAAGTGGAGGGTGCTGGGGGAGAAGTGAGGCAGGGAAGGAGGAGAGGGACACAGAGGTCAGCAATTTCACAGAAAGCGGTCACTGGTTGGGTGGTCCAGGGTGGAAGTGGGCAGAAGGAACTGCAACCAACAGGGCAGTTTTTCAGACCCCGGCTTGGGCCCATGGCTGTGTCCCCTGCGCCCTCTCTGTCCCAGTGTGACTTGCCAAGGCCTGCCAGCTTCCTCAGGCCTCCACTCACCCTTCGGCAGGGCCAGGTACCCCTCCAGCCGCGGACCTGCTCGAGGGTGGTGTCGCTGAGCTCGATGCGCAGCGGTAGCAGTGGGGCCCACACAGTCAGCCGCAGCGAGGCCCGGAGCCGGCGCCACCAGAAGTCCACGCGCACCCCCCGGGCACCCCGGCTCTCCTTGCCAGCCACGAACACGGCATCACAGGCCTCAGACACCTGTGGGGGAGCAGAAGCCAGGTGGGTGGGCTAAGCCACTAAAGACAGGTGTGAGGCTGGGCCTGTGGGGTGGCTCGGGCCTGTGGGTGGCTCACGCCTGTAGCCCCAGCACTCTGAGAGGCCAAGGTGGATGGATCCCTTGAGTCCAGGAGTCTGAGACCAGCCTGGGCAACATGGCCAAAACCCCTTTCTACAAAATATACAGTAAATCGGCCAGACGCGGTGGCTCACGCCTGTAATCCCAGCACTTTGGGAGGCCTAGGTGGGTGAATCTCCTGAGGTCAGAAGTTCAAGACCAGCCTGACCAACAATACAAAATACAAAATTAGCCGGGTGAGGTGGCACATGCCTGTAATCCCAGCTACTCGGGAGGCTGAGGCAGGAGAATCACTTGAATCCAGGTGGCAGAGGTTGCAGTGAGCCAAGATCATGCCATTGCACTTCAGCCTGGGCAACACAGTGAAACCCCATGTCAAAAAAGAAAAAAAAAAATTACAATAAATCAGCCAGGTGTGGTGGTACGTGCCTGTAGTCCCAACTACTGGGGAGGCTGAGGTGGGAGGATCTCTTGAGCCTGGAAAGCTGTGACCGCAGTGAGCCGGACTGTACCATTGCACTCCAGCCTGGGGACAGAGTAAGACTCTGTCTCAAAATAAATAAATAGATTTAAAAAAGGAAAGAAAAGAAAGAAAGAGAGGAAGAGAGAAAGAAAGAAAGAAGAAAAAAAAAGAAAGAAAAAGGAAAGAAAGAAAGAACAGAAGGAAAGAAAGGAAAGAAAGAAAGAGACAGGCATGGGCCAGAAGAGAGCAGCCCTGACCTCAGGCCATAGGACGGGCTCCCACTGAGTTCAGCTCTGTGTTTCACTGGAATGCACGTTGCGGCAGGACTGCTGGTGAAGCCGCTGTTCTTTATTTAAGAAGATTTTACTGTAGGGGCCATTCCTTGAGTTCCCCTGGGGCTCGAGTCGGGAAACTGGCCATTGCATACCAGTCTTTCCCCTGGCAGAGCAGGGGGTGTGAAGCCATAACTCTGGCTCCTTATTCACGCTGGCCTTTGACACTGCTCCTGGAGCCACCTGGCAACTAGCTACAGCCAAATAGGCAGAGGTGGGGCAAGGTCGATCTCCCCCACCGAGGGCCCTCCAGCAGGAACCACACGCATTTGAGCAAAGGGCACCACAAGGCGGGAAAGGCACTTCCTCCATTCAGGTGGCTGGGATTTGCAAACACGCAGGCTCCATGCTTCCCCCTCCTAGAACTTCAAGAGAAAAACTGCCCTACTCCCCCTTTTTTTGGCTTCACAATCTCAAATAAGAATAATAATTTTTACCATTATATAATTATTACGTCATATTACAATAGCAGTAATGACGTTGTTTCAGCTCCTGCTATCTGCCGAATACTGTCTTAAGGTGCTTTTAATTCTTTTTTTGTTTTGTTTTGTTTTGAGATGGAGGTTCACTCTTGTTGCCCAGGCTGGAGTGCAATGGTGTGATCTCGGTTCACTGCAACATCCGCCTCCCAGGTTCAAGCGATTCTCCTGCCCAGTAGCTGGGATTACAGGCAGGCATCACCATGCCCAGCTAATTTTGTATTTTTAGTAGAGACGGGGTTTCTCCATATTGGTCAGGCTGGTCTCAAACTTCCAACCTCAAATGAACAGCCCACCTTGGTCTCCCAAAGTGCTGGGATTACAGGCGTGGGCCACCAAACCTGTCCTGCTTTTAATTCTTACAACAACCCAAAGATATGTTCCCATTTTAAAGTTTAGGTAACAAGGCTCAGAGAGGTTAAGAGACCAGTCCGTGATCACCCAGCTGGTTGACAACAAAGATGTGTTTCAGACTCAAACCTTCTGCTCCCAAAGTACATGCTCTCAACTGCCTCAGGCCAGCTCATTTGCCAGTGCAATAATGCGTGTGAAAGTGTCTAAGGTTGGCGGGGGGCTGTCAGGGTTATGTAGCTCCCACTTGACTCAGGAGAGAGGTAGCTGGAACAGCAGAAGTTGAAGCTGTGGTTCCTCCCATGAGGTTTCTGGTCTCAGGAAGAAGCGGTTCTCTTGGGGACGCACATGAGGAAGGAGGAAAGGTGTGCGTGTGTTAACTGTGCCCACACAAATGCAGAGTCACATGAGCTGGGGACCTGCCACTCACCTGCAGGACCTGTGTGTTGGCCGACTCACAGCCGACGTGCTCTGTCACCTCCACCAAGGCCCCCCCGCTGTCCACGGTGACAAGGCGCACGGGGACACGCTGGGGTACTCCAGTCAGTGGCGCTGTATTCACCAGCTCCTCAGCCTGGGGGTGGAGGAGGGGCTGAGCCCCAGGCCCCTCAGCTTACGGGGCTCCTGGGACTTGGCCTCCAGCCTTCCCGGGCAGAGAGGGAGGTGTCCTTACCTTGGCCAGTGGGATAAGAGCTCTGATGTCCCGCTCCGACACCAGGATTTCCCACACCATTTTATCCTTCTCTGCTTCAGGGGCCTGGCCTGGGTACTCCAGCTGCCATGTGACGGGGCGAGTCACCGCTACGCCCCCGCCAGTGCTATTCTCCACCATGAAGTCCACCCATAGGAACTCAGACTGTTCAAGGGGGACTGCTGGTCAAAGAGAGAGAAGCCAAGTGCTTGCTAGCTTCCAGGCATGACCTCAGCACTAAGTGCATTCATGATCCTCATTTTACACAGGAGGAAACTGAGGCACAGACATTATGTAGCTCACTTAAGAACATGCAGCAAAAAGTAGTGGGGCTGGGATCTAGACCCACGCATCCTCGCTCCAGACCCCAAGCTCTGACCCACTCTCGGCCTCTCTAAGATCCAAGCAGCCACTAATCACCTCCCACCCGGCAAGCTGGTTGGTTTCCCCTGCCTGCCTGGACCGTCTTCACCCAGACTTCCGCTTTCCACAGTCATCGAGGTGGCATGAGGGCGATTCACTTCCAGGCCCCAGAACCAGTCACTTGACCCTCTGAATGATAAAGCTTCCTTTGATCAAACAAAAAACTATGTGCTGGGAACTGTCCTGCGTGCTTGATATGCGGTACCTTATTTTATTTTCAAAAACACTAAAGGGATACATTATGATTCCTATTTCACAAGTGAAGAGACTGAGGCTCTGGTCGGGGGAATGCTAACTGGCTTGCCCAAGGTTTTGCCCATCCCAAAAGCATCAGAAACAGAATTCAAATGGGCTACCGAGTCAGGGCATGAATAAGAAGAGTTCACAAATATTCAGAACTGCAGCTGGGCTTTTTGGGGGAATGTGAATATCCCAGAGAAAGGATCATTTGGTGGAAGCAGAGGGAGGGGGTCGTGGCTATGAGGGTTATACCTGGGGGGACAGGATTGGTTATATCACTTAGAATAAGAAACACAGACACTTGCTATGCCTGGCACATTGCAGGGCTAGGAAAATGGTAGCTGGATGGATGAATGAATGAATGGATTATGCCTGCTTTGTGCTGCTTTCTTGAAAAGGTCTGTCCTTGGGCCTGCTCACCTGGGGATATAGAGGCAGTCTCCAAATCTGCCCACCTCCACTCTGTAACCAGCCTCCCTCCCTTGCCCCCTGGGTGAAGGGAAACTACCCACCTGGAATCTGGCTCTGTGAGCCCAGCACGGTGGCAGGTGATGAGGGTGGTATGGTGCTTGGAGCCCTTGAAGCGGTCGAGCTTGGCAGTCCAGAGCGTAGGCTGGGCTGGGCGGGCGGCTGTCACATGCAACCCCTTCTTCACCTTGATCCTGAGGAAGAAGAGGATATAGGCTCACTTTGGCAAGGTAGATGCTGAACTGTGGGCTGGATTGAAGGGGGAAGACGGGGCCAAAGCCACGTGAACTCCCAGGCTCCAGTCTGATCTCCTCTTCACCATCCTCCAACCCAGAAGGACCCCGCCTCAGTACAGCTCACACCTTACAGCTCTCCCCTACCCAAAAACCACTTACGCCTCCCCCGTGCCCATAAGATCAAACTTTAGCCTGGCATTCGGGGGCCCTCCAGGGTCTGGTCCAGCCTTACCTTCGGCTGTGACATCTCTCCACGCACTCTCTGCTTCAGCTACACACAAGTTCCTCCCCCACATACACAGCACCCATTCCTGGCTCCAAGCCTCTGCCCAGGCTGTGCCTTCAGCCTGCTCTGGCCTTTACCTTTCTTTACCTGCTGATGCTTTAAGCCTCCAACTACTCACAGACTATTTCCTTTGGAAAGCTGGGAAGAATTTCCCCCTTATGGCACCCATTGACCCAAGCCTCCTCGGCACTTTGGACCTCCCTCAGCGCGTACACACCCACGTGCCTTCTAATCCAATTCATGCCCATCCAGCTCCCTTCCCTACCACTGCGGGCCCCTTTCTGCCAGATGGGGACTGGACCTTGCTCATGTTTGGATCTGCACAGTGAAGACACAGGGCTTGGCAGGCTGTAAGTGTCTAGGAAAGATCTGATTATTAAGAGTGTGCACAGGAGGGCGTGGGAGATGGGAAGACACAGACAGGACACATACAAACCCAGGCCTGGGGCTTGAAGCCAGGTGTAGGTTTCAGAGCCTGTCTGCAGACCCCTCAGCAGCCC
Organism: Ateles fusciceps; assembly: GCA_036589455.1. Lineage (NCBI taxonomy): Eukaryota > Metazoa > Chordata > Mammalia > Primates > Atelidae > Ateles > Ateles fusciceps. The sequence continues at coordinate 22,020,025 of JAZHEH010000681.1, read as the reverse complement.
TCGGGAAAGGTCTCATTACAAAGTGAGCCAGTCCCAGTGCCTTACCCTGACCAAGCCCAGGACTAGCCTGCCTAGAACTCAGGCTTCCTCTCAGAATCCTAAAGCCTGAGAGAAGCCTCTCCCACAGACTCCTGTGCTAGACTCCAAAAGCAAGTCACACTCTGCAGGTCCTTGCCAGGTGAACTGGGTAGGTGGGTGGGGGCTGCTTTAGGGGAACTTTTACAGAAAATGACACAAAGAAGGAGGGCCTTCCTGTGGGGAAGAGCAGACTCTGTCCAAAGGCTAGGGACCTGCGGCTAGGGTGGCTAGGAGGGAGAGAACGCAAGTGAACGTGATTGGGGGCAAATATCCCTCTCTGGAGCACTGGACCAAGACCCCATGCCTAGGTACTGCATTTTCTAGTTTCTAAGCCCTATGCGGGTTCCCCCTCCCTGGAGCCTTGCAGTTGCCCTGAAAGTGGACCATGTTAGCCCCACTGGACAAAGGAATCTCAGGGAGGTGCCAGGGAGAAGGGCAGCTTCCTACTTCTGATTCTAATTCTAGGGCTGTGCCCATCATGGGGTCCCACCATGCACAGTCACAGCTCTTTACCTGGAAGGAGTCTGGTGGACACGTTTTGCAGAGGTCAAGGATTCCAGCAAGGACCCCAAGAGGAGCAGGAGTTATCCCTAGCCTTCCTGCAGAGGTTCCTACCCTCACCCATCCCCCACGGCCTGGTGCTCACCGCAGGGTCAGAAGGCTGGCTGTGAAGTTGTGCCGAAGCAGGAGAGTGGCACTAAAGAGCTGGCCGGGTCGCACTGGCACGTCGGGCACCCGCAGAGTCACAGCCTCATCCAGAGGTACCTCCCGGTACTGCGGGGGATCTGCCGGGTGCAGCTCCACACCCCCCCACTGGGAGCGCCTGCTCCCCCAGGGTCGTTCTCCCCACCAGGGCCACAGCTCCCCGGGCCCTCGGCCGCAGGCTCAAGCGTGTAGGCCAGCTCGGCCCGTGTGGTGGAGCCTTGGGAGAACCAGTGCGAGGGGGAGCTCCAGCTCCACCACGCAGGCGCCCAGGGATGGCTGTGAAGACACGACAGCAGTAATTGACATGGGGGTGGGGCCGGGGGAGGAACAGGATTCCCAGCACCCATGGCAGGAAACCCAGACCTGGAGGGGCTCATGAAAGGGAGGGCTAGCTTGGGCCAGAGACAGCCTGGGTGACACAGCAAACTGGCGACATGGCCGGGGCTTGAACCAGGTCTAGGTTTTAAGAGCACATCCGCAGACCACTCTTCGGCCCTTGGGAAAGGTCTCACTACAAAGTAAAAGTAAGCCGACCCCAGTGCCTCACCCTAACCAAGCCGAGCCCTAGCCTGCCTAGAATCCAGTCTTCTCAGAATCCTAATGCCCAAGAGATGCCTCTCCCATGGATTCTTGTTCTAGACTCCAGAATAGTGGATATAGCAATTGTAAAAGTAATACTAATAATTATGCAGACACACTGGCTGAGTGATTACTCTGCCATAAGCTTTCTAACATTCATCTCATTTATTCCCTACTCCAATTCCAGATGAGGTAGGAATTACTACCCCATTCTTCAGATGAGGAAACTGAATCTCAGAGAGATCAAGTTACTTGCTCAAAGTCACACACCAAGGACTGAACTCCCCATCGGACCCTAAATAACCTTTTCACAGCACTGAAAGTTAGTGAGGCAGAAGGGGGAGTCAGGTGGTCCACAACCCCCACACATCCCAGGAATGGGGGTTTCCTCTCTGCCACGGGACCACCACCTGGCTGACGCAGCAGCAGGACCAGCCAAGGTGGGGCCTGTCCACTAACCTGGAAGTGGCAGGCTCGGTGAGCAGTGCCGGCAGGGTGTGTGGCATGGAGCCGGGCACAGGGCAGGCTGCCAGACCCCGGTGGCCAATCCTGTCCTTTGAGGTGGAAGAGAACCCGGGCATGGGGCTCCGCTGGCGTCACAGCCGCTTCCACTGAAACAGCCCGCACGTCCCATGGGACTGGCCGTTGGTGGGGCTCAGTGACTCGAGGGGGGGGACCACCTGGAGGGAGAATGACAGGGCTTAACAAAAGAGGTTTCGGGGGAAGATCTAGGAAGATGGGATACCCGCTTGGCAGAAGAGAACCTTTATGGGGACTCAGTTTCCCCCTCTGGAATATGAGGATCACTGCCGGGGCTGGGGGAAGGCTCCCAAGCCATACCCAGCAGACCTCAGGTCCTGAGTCCTGTTAGCCCGAGAGTCCCTGGTGCCCCCCTCCTTACCTGCTGAGTGGCAAAAGGCGGGTAGGAGGCCCGGAGAAGTGGCTGGGCCCTGGGCCAGGGCTGCAGGAGCAGAAAGGTCTCAGATCGGGAGCTCAGAGAGGAGTTGGCAGGTGGGTAGTGGTCCACCTGCTGTACACGGAAGTGCTCAGGGGCATCTAGGAGCTCCAGGGCTGCCGGCAGGTAGACAGGGTCCAGGGGAGCCTGGCCACAGTCCACTGAGGAGGGATAAGAGGGAGAGATGATGACAGCTCCAGAGCTGGCACGGGCTGACCTGAGTGCCATGCTGGGGCACAGTGGTTGTGGGCAGGGGAGGGAGAACAAGGCTGTAATGTCCCTTTCCCCTCTCACCACCATTTCACAGAGGAGGTCACTGAGGCCTAAAGAACCTCACACAGGTAGTATGTAGCAAAGCCAGGATTCGAAGCTGAGTCCAGGACTGGATGCTTCCCAGCCATTCCTTCTCCCCCACAGACCTTGGCCTTCTCTCCAATGCAGCCTTCTCGATGTCTCCTTTTCCCCCACTCCTCTCCTCTATCTACTCACCTCTGATACCAAGGCATTTCTGGGGGACAGCTCTCCCTAGACTGGACTAACGTGGTAAAAGATGGTAATGAAGTGAGCTTTCTCTGCCCTGAATCCTTGGCCAGGCTTGCTGGGCCTCCACCCGTCCTCCCCCCATCGTTGCTATGGCAACCTGCACCACCTTTCCAAGCTTGCTCCCTTCTTCCCTGTACCGACTGGTACCGAATGCAAGTGTGGGATGGGTGGGTGCGGAAGGAGGTGGAGAAGAGGTCTGTGAAGCCACTTGCTTCCCCTGGGGGGTGGGGTGGGGACCATGAGCCTGGGGGAGATGGTCAAAATTGTCAGTCGCCAGAAGGACAAAGGACCACTAAGGCCATATTGGTTTGCACTAACTAGGAACTCTAATAATAATCAGCATTTTTTTGAATGCTATCTCTGGGGGTGAGGATTTAAATATTGTATGTGTATTAACTCTTTGAGTCTTTCTTTGTAATAATTCTGTGAACCAGGTTCTATTATGATGAATCCCATTTTGAGGACGTAGAAAACGAGGTGGAGAGGTTAAGGTGCTTGCCTGTGGTTCCACAGCTGGAGCGTGGAGGAGCCAGGAGTCCATCCCAGGCATTAGCCACTAGACCACCCCGCGTCTCCACCTGCCACCTCTCTCCCCACTCTCCACTGCAGCGGTGCAGGCTGCAGGTTTCACTGCCTGGACCGCCTCTCTTTCCCCTCTCCTCTGCCTGGTGGCTCCTCCCTCCTCATTCAGGGCCATGAGTGAATACTGCCTCCTGAAGGAAGCGCTCCTTGGTGCTTTCCCACTAGTCTCCTGTCTTTTGCAACCCTGGGTGCTTCCTCTGGAATTAGTCATCTTCCTATCAACCAGGGACCTTGTCTTGCTCATCCTGGAATTCCTCCAAACTGGGAAGCTCTCCCTAGAGAGGACTTCCTGGGAGCCTAGAGACCTGAATTTAAATGGATGAAACTTGGGTCATTGACATTTTGAAGCCTTGGTTTCCTCATCTGTAAAAGGGGCAGGAGCATTAGGTGACACTGGACAGGGGAGGGCTGTGCAACTGTGGAGCGCTGTCTGGAGGGAGGAGGCATTACTCCTGCTGCGTAATGGATTTGACAAGGTTTTCCTCCTCTCTCTGTTAGGACTCCCACCACGTCCCTCGGGGTGGGGAGCAGGTGGCTGAAAGCAACTCCACAGCTATCTCCCTCTCAGCCCCACAGCTGGACTGTGGGTCAGGGGGTGGGGGAATTGGTTTCAACCTCCTTCCTGGCCCTCCCCACCAAGGAGCATATGCCTGAGAGGCTCTCCCTGCCCCCTGCCCCCCCACCCCCACCCTCTGCCCGAAGCATAACAGGTGACTAATGCTCCCTGGGGTCAGCCACTGGCTTCAGGTTCGCCTCCTACTCCATTGCCTCCATAATTATAAGATGCTCTTAGCCCGACTCCACGGACTCCCATCACCCAGCGCTGGGCTCTGTCGGTGGGGGAGGAGGGCAGAGATGTTTCACTGTCCTTCGGTCTTCTGTGGCATCCTTTGCCTTGCAGCCACAGCCGGCTCCCTAGCCCAGGCCAAGGGAGTCTGACCCCCACCCCGAAGCACAGGAAGTTGCTGCCCTTTCTCCAGTGACAGGAATCTTCCCAAGGGCTCTGGAAGGCAACGATGAGGCATCCCTGGAGACGCCAAGGTCAGGGAGACCCTGGGGGAAGGGGGAGGAGGGGCTTGCGTATCTCGCAGGTCCCAGGCAAAGGGACTGCTTTCCACTCCCGAGATGGGGTGGGTTGGTGGTGGCGGAAGGAGGCTAGAAGGGTACAACGCTACTGACCACAGATGAAGGAGTAGGGGTGACGCTGGTGCGCCCGGGACCCAGACCGCCAGGTTGGATGGCCGGGCTGAGGGACCCCTCGCAGACGGTGCGGATCGGGACTCGGGCGCCAGGCTGCCCCGGGTCAGAAGGAGTTGCCGAGTCGTGCCAGGAAGGAAACCTTAGGGGCGAGCAGCTGGGACAGCTTCCCGAGGGCAAAACCTCTCCGACCCTCAGGGCGCCGAGGGGCGACCCCGCTCAGGGTTCACTCCGAGAATTCGAAGCTTAGTGGTCCCCGGGCATCACTCGCGCCCTCTCGGCCCGGCCAGGCCCGGCCGCCCCCCGCCCCACGCCCCTCGCCCGGCCCTCCCCTACCACTGACCTCTTACGACTTCCAGGGCGAGGGCCACAAGGAGGCAGAGCCAGGGGCCGTAGGGCCCCCGAGGGGCCGCTGCCGCGCGCCCGGCCATCCACGCGCACATCCTTCCCACGGAAGGCGGGGACGAGGCGAGCGGCTCAGGTGGCCCCGGTCCCGCCCGGCATCTCCCGCGCCCGCTCCGCGCCGGCCCCACCTGGCTCGCTGGGTCCCCGCCGCCGCCGCCGCCAGCCGCCCCGCGGCTGCAGTTCCCAGACAATGGAGCGGGAGCAGTGGGGTGGGAGGGAGCGAATCGCAGCACATGGGCTGCCCCCTCCGCCCCGCCGGGTCCTAGTGCCCTACAGATCCCCAACCCCAGCGCGCTCCGGCGACCCAGGTCGGGAAGAGGGCCGTGTGCCTGGAAGCAACAGAGGGACTGACTCTGCCAGGAGGGACTCGGTGAGTTCTGAGGCTCCCTCTCAGAAGCTCCTGACCAGGGAAGAAAAAGCCACTTCCTCTGCCTCACCCCCACAAGCAGCTTACCTGTGAAGGCATCTGACACCTGAATCAGAACCAGAATTCAGGGACATATGGAATGGGAGCTTCAGGGACAGGAGGGAAGGGAGGGGGCCAAACGGGGCCAGACTCCAACCACCTGAGCCTGCCCTGACAGAGCCCTGGGCCACCGCCGTGGAGTAAGGGCTCCAGGTGCAGGCAGCTCTAGTCTCCTGCCCAGCCCCACCTGGGGAGCACACTTCGGAGGTCGCTCAACACTCAGGAGGAAAGGCCGGCCTCAGGGGTCCTGGCCCAGCGTTGCCCACTAGGCAGTTTGGGGGAGAGGCCCAGAGCAGGGGCCCCAGCTGCACACTCTCATGGCAAAAGAAAAACCTTTTGCCCTCTGCAAAACTGATCCAGTCTGTGGGCCAGTGCAGAAAAGTCCTCAGCTGGGTGGTGAAGGGGAGGGCAGGCAAGTCTTCTCCAGGGTGCCCACCCACCCCAACACACCGCAAGGAAGGGGTGCCCCCTCCCCCTAGCAAGCACACACATTTCCAGCAGTGCTAGTCCTTCCTACGTTTTGAAATGGAGGCATGCCTTCCTCATTCCTCCTGCTGCTGGAGGTAAGGGTACCTGGTACCAGCCTGCCTTTTTAGCTTTCCCCCTCTGCCAGCTTCACACTGCCCCCACAGGGAGAAGTCGGGAGGCGGAGCTGCACTACAGAAATCGGTCTAGCAGTAGAGGAGACATTGAAGTGATCCAGACTTGGAGTAAATACATTTTATTCAGAACAAGATAATAAAATAGCGTGCACTTTATTTAAAACCAACCAAGCGCTGATAAAAATATATATCATCACTGCAGCTGTGATTCCACATCAAACCTGAACAGTAAGAATTGGGCATTTACTCCTCACATCATGTGACAGGCCTGGCAGAGGAGGACACCCACCTCCACCAGAGCCTCAAAGGAAGAAGTGGCCCCTAACCACCAAGATGGGGCACCATGGTGGAAAGGGGCAGCTGGCAGCTCACCCTGCTCTCCACAGACCACTCGAAGGAAGAGGAGCTGCCTGCGTCTCCTCCTGGGCTGCCGGGGCGGGCACTGGTCAGCAGCTCCTTCTCGGTTGCAGGGTGGAGCGACGGGAGAGAATTACATGCAGTTGTGCAGAGAAGAAGGCGGGTGGGTCCTCCTCCTCCTTCAGGGTCTCTGAAACCCCCACAGGGCATATGATGCCCGGCAAGGTCCCACTTGCAGGCACATGCCTGCAAAGCAGCAGCCACCTTTGGCTTTGGCTGACAGGGAATCAAGATTCTGAGAGTGACTGCTCTTTTCTTGACACAAAGCAGCCACAGAGCACTTTCCCACAGACAGTCCGGCAGCGGGCAAGTAGAGGGCCCTGCTGGCTCGGATCAAGGCACTTAGACACGAGGTACACCTTCCTCTCCCCCCTCCGCCCCCGCAGGCCTCAGGGGACCCTGTTTCTCTCCCCCCCCCCACTTATCCTCAGGTCCCATCACCCCTGCCCCTCCCCACTGCTGGGCCATGAAGAGGACAGGAGCATGCCTTAAAGGACTGTGGTTTGGTGGGAGTACAGGGTAGGAGGAAGAGGAAAACAAGAAGGGAGCTGGAGATTGGGCCAGGGAGCAGCTTCAGAAGGACAGGGGGAGCAGGAGCCAAGGCGGCAGCAGAGGGAAGCCAGTTCAGTCACGAGAGACGAATGGCAGTGATGTTTGCTGGCGCAGATGCAGAAGCCAGAAGGGAGGCCCCTCCAACCTTCCCTGGTGAGGCAGGCTGGGAGCAGAGAAAGGGTTAATAGAGCCAACCCCAGACAGAGAACCTCAGAAGACAGGGCCGCAAAGTACTGGCAGGGGGAATGGCCTTTCTCTTTTTCTCTTGGCTAGGCGGGCTGGGCAGGGATCAAGGTTCTGAAGTTTCAGAGACAGGGCAAGAAAAGGGCAGGGGGCTGGCAGGAGGGCTGTGTGGCCCTGAAGCAGCTCAGCTCTTTGGTATGACACAGGGGGTGCGTGGGGCATCCTGCTCACTCCTCCTCTTACACTGCGGGCCCCCTTGGCTGCTCGCCTCTGGCGCCAGCGCAGCTCCTCCACCTGGCGCTCCAACCCCCGCACCTTGGCCTCAAGTTGGGCCCCCAGAGGCCCTGGAGCCAGTGAGCCGGCTCAGCAGGGCGTAGAGGATCAGCAAGGCCAGGAGTAGCACGGCCCGGGTGGAAGGGTCAGGCACCGACCTCACCAGGGCCACAAAGCCGGCCAGGAAGATGACAAGCTTCAGGCCCCACAGGATCCGCCCCAGCAAAGCCAAGACCAAGCCGAGTAGCAGGGACACCAGCCAGTAGATGACCAGGGCCCCCTGCTCCCCCACAGCAGGAATGTCTGGACCTGGTCAGGGCTGAGCTTCAGGCCCTGGGCGAGGTAATCACCTGGAAGCCAAGAGAGTCACAGAGTCAGCCAACCTGGAGGAGTGGTGAGGGGAGAGCGGGGCCAGAGCTAAAAGGGTGGGAGGTACTAGCCACACTGCAAAGGAACAGGCTGTCCCCACAGACTCAGAGTAATAGGGGTTGGAATCTCAGCTCTGATTCTTGCTGGCTGAGACCCTGAATAGATAACTTGCTTTTGTTGAGCTGCAGTTTCATTTACTAAATGGGAACAATTCTACTGCCTCCCTGGGCTGTGGCTGGCAATTAAATGAGATACTACAGCTCAGCATGATGCCTGATAGGAAGTGAACAACCGGCACATGGTGGTGGTGGTAGCAGTTCTTTTTGGGGGAGTCTGGGTGGGACAGGGTCTTGCTTTGTCACCCAGGCTGGAGTGCAGTGGCGTGATCCGGGCTCACTGCAACCTCTACTGGGTTCAAGCGATCCTCCCACGTCAGCTCCCAAGTAGCCAGGATCACGGACACCGCCACCATGCTTGGCTAATTTTTTTTATAGAGATAAAGTCTCACTATATTGCCCAGGCTGGTCTCGAACTTCTGGCCTCAAGTGACCCTCCTGCTTTGGCCTCCCAAAGTGCTGGGTTAACAGGTGTGAGCCACCACACCTGGCCATGGTAGTTCTCGGCTTGCTCTTAGGCCACGTCTCTGTGGAAACCTGGGAAGGGTACATCAGCTTGGGGAAAAGGCTAGACCCCGACAAAGATGAACTCCCACAAGTAGGAAAGTGCAAAGCTCTGGCTGACTACCCACTGCTCCAACACTTACCAGCTAGCCCCAAGGCATTCAGCAGCTGTGCCGCGATCCCAGACAGAGCAAAGAAGGCCACAGAAATGGCTGATGACATGGCCCACATGACTTGGGACGATGACTGTGGAAACAGCATGGAGTGAGATCATAATTAACAATGCTCCTCACCTTCAGGCCTCATCACCGTCGTCCAGGCAAGGACTGCGGGGAATGTCTCAGACCTGTTTCTCACCCAGTGGTGACAGGCCTGGGTCAGGGTATAGCGGCCTTGGGCCTGGCTGAGGGGTCCCTTCCACATCCACCTTCTAGTGTACAGGGATGGCCAACAGGCCACCTCTCCTTCCTGAACAAGAAACCGGGGCATCTGGGGCTTAATTTAACCGCTTTGCTAGGATACTCTGGAGGGAGTAGTATGTGTACTTGTGTGTGAATGACAGAGACAATGAAATACTTTTAGTAGTCAAAACCTGGGGCCCTGTTAGCTGTCCAGGGAATCATGAAGGTGTGTGGAGAACATCTGTAAAGGGATAGGATGTTTCAGTGAAAAAAGAGCCTATCAGCTAGACTAGATTACAGATTTAATAAATGATTGTCTCAGCCCTTCAGTCCAGCCTATCAAAAGTACGTGATACCATGCTTGGGAGGCCACTAGGTAAAAAGACAACCCTGCCTTAGGCTCCCAATAAGCCCACCCCACTTCTACAGGTAAAGGAATGGATTCAGGACTTGGTATTTTGCCATTTCAAGATTCGAGGTCAAATTTAGACCAAAGTGAGTCTCTACAGTCACCCAGTAACATGGGTTTATAAAGATGGCTCATTTCCCAGGCTTTCAGGCAAAGAAAGGGCAGGAGTCAGGAAAAGATAGGCATGGAGCTAAAAGGCCCTAGGATAGAAATAAAATAACAAGGAATTCAAAGACAAAGGCTGTGTGGCTACTTTTTGTGGAATTTGGGACACTCTGGACCAGAGAAGATGTGGAACCAAGATAAGGCGGCCATTACCAACCTCTCTTTGATTTTTCCTCAATGTGTGTAGTCACCCAGGGACTACCTTCCTTACCTCTGCTACTACCTACATGGTCTCCGGCCCAATCCAGGCATCTGCTGTCCCCCGCACAGACCGACCTATCTGGGTCAAGAAATCAACTGGGGCCTCTCTCTCTTCTGCTGCTGGCCTGGTGGTGCAAAGTCTCGATGGGACTGGGCCAATGCTGAGTGGAGGAGGATGAGGGCCACGAGGACCAGCAGGATGGCTTTGAACAGATGCTTTCCCCCACGGTGAACTGCTGCTGGAGGCTGCCATGACTGGGTCTGCCAGGAGAGAAGCACATGGTGAGCTGAGTGCCATGGTACACACACTTACCCTCCCAGCTCTGATTATCCCAACATCCTTCTCCACCCCTGCCCCCAGCAAGCACCAAGCTAACCCTGGAAAGAAAGTGCTGTTAGCTGAGAGAGGAAGGACTGGGACTTCCAATTTAAGCTGGGCGCAAGCATCTGACTCACAGGTTCCTCTTTCACAGTCTTTACCACTTGCATGTTAATTAACTGGCAAGTATTATTCAACACTTTAGAGTGGGTGAGAAGATCTCGCTAAGGTTTGTGCCAGTTCTCAAAAATCTGAGGGCCCGTCCCTGTATCTTAGGTGCTATCGGCATAAAAGAATTATGAGACTCGATAAAGGTTCTGTCCCAAGGAGCTTATAATCTACTTAAGATAAAGCTGATATAAAAAACAACTTAAAAATAGCACACAAGTAGGATTACTGCCATATAATGGTATAAAGAAAAGTCCTCAGTTATGTGCTCCAGCAAGAATAACTGCACATACACCATTTTCTCTGCAGGACCTTCATATGAGGTGGCTTTTATCCTCCTCGCCCCTACTGGTACAGGTGAGAAGAAACTGAGACTCGGAAGTTGAGCATTTTCCCATGGTCACTGAGCTACATAGGAAGGTCAGGATTTGAACCCAAGCGTCTGCTTCCAAATCTCATCTTCATTAGGAGTCAAGCTAAATCATGGGTCTCAACCATGGCTGCTCACTGGAATCACCTGGAAGCTTCACAAGTACTGATGTCTGTGTGCAAGCCCGGAGCTTCTGATGTCACTGTCTGGGTGTGGCCTAGCCTTACACCTGCAAAAGCTCCCTAGGTGGTTCCACTGTGCAAAGTTGAGAACCACTGACACAGAGTGACCTCACCCACCCAACCCCAATGTAGGTGCTATGGTTTGAAGAACAAAACTCATGTTCAAGTTTAACTGTCCCTGGACTGCCTGCAGAGCCTGGGAGCTCCCAGCTCAGCCAAGGATGTTGGATCTCATGGTCCTCAGCACTTCTTTGTCACCCCATCCCCCCTCAGTAAAATAGTTTGACCCTTTCCCCACCAAAAAAAAAAAAAAAGAAAGAAATTTAATTGCCACGATGATGTGGGACCTTCAATAGGTGATTAGGTCGCAAGGGCTCAGCCCTCATGAATGGATTAATGCCATTATCTTGGGAGTGGCTTAGTTATTATAGGAGTGGAGCTCCTGAGGAAAAAGATGACTTCAGCCTGATTTCCTCTCTGTCTCAAGTGCTAGGTTCTGCCTTCTGCCTTGTGCCTTCTGCCATATGATGACCTTTGCCAGATGTCAGCGCCATGCCCTTAGACTTCTCAGCCTCCGGAACTGTGACCCTAATGAATTTCTGTTCATTATAAACTACCCGGTCAGTGGTATTCTGTTATAGTAGGCAGAAAATGGACTAGGACAGTAGGCAAAGGTATAATGAACAACCTTTAAAGAAAGATACTATTAATAAAAAGCTAACATTCAGCCAGGCCCTGCCATGCACCACCTAGCTCATTTAATGGCCACAGCAAGCCATCAGGTGGGTGTTGCTATTATCCCCCATTTTACGGATGAAGTAACTGAGGCAGGTTAAGTAATGAGTGGGGACACCAGCATTTGAATCCAGGTACATTTGACATTGGACCCCTCACATACAACTCTGCTGTATTGTCTCCAACTAAGTCTCAGAAGTGATTTAGAAAGTCATACAGGCTACAGGCCAGGCTTGGCGGCTCACTCCTGGAATCCCAACACTTTGGGAGGCTGAGGTGGGAGGACTGCTTGAGCCCAGGAGTTTGAAAGCAGCCTGGGCAACCTAGAGAGATCCTGTCTCTACCAAAAAAATAAAAGAATAAATAAATTAGACACCCTGTCTCTACAAAAAAATTTAAAAAAATAAAAAATCAATAAATTAGCCAGGGAGAGGATCCAAGATGACCAAACAGGAACAGCTCCGGAGTGCAGTTCCCAGCAAGAGCAATGCAGAGGGTGAGTGCCCACTGCATTTCCAAACAAATTTTCACTGCCCACAGACCAGGAGATGCCCAGGCCAAAAGCGCCACAAGTTTTCAGCACGGCGGTTTCAGGTGGTGCTGGGTTGGCGCACAGAAACTCACACAAATCTGAGCGGCCATTTCAACTGGCACCTGGAACACCTGGGAGACAGAGCCACCCATTCAACTGAAAGGGAGGGGTCAGAGACAGGGAGCCAGGCGATCTGGCTCGGCGGGTACCACCCCCACAAAACAAGCAATCTGAAATGCTCTGGATTGAGAGTTTTGCAGCAAGCGCAGCTGGACCCAGGTTCTGCTCAGTAGGGGGAAGGGCGACTACCACTACCAAGGCAGTTCACACAGCAGCTGGGCAGAGCCTGCAGCAGCTCAGCAACACCTCTGCTGGCAGACTGTGACTAGACCACTCCATCCGGGGCAGGGCATCTGATAAAAAAGGCAGCAGCACGACAGGAACTTATAAATAAAGCCCCACCTTCCTAGGACAGAGCACCTGGAAAAGAGGAGGTTATGAGTTCCACTGCAGCAGACTTAAAAGTACCTGCCCAGCAGCTCTGCACGGAATAACGGAGCTCCCAGCACAGCACTTGAGCTCCTATAAGGGACAGACTGTCTCCTCAAGCAGCTCCCTCGACCCCCGTATACCCAAAGAGACACCTCATAAAGGAGAGTTCAGGCCGACATCTCACAGGTACCCCTTCTGAGACGAAGATAACAGAAGAAGAAACTGGCAGCAACCCTTACTGTTCTGCAGCCGCTGCAGGTGATCCCCAGGCAAGGAGGGTCTGGAGTGGACCTCCAGCAGTCCTGCAGCAGAGGGGCCTGACTGTTAGAAGGAAAACTAAGAAACAGAAAGAAATAACCTCATCATCAACAAAAAGGACGTCCACTCAGAGACCCCATCCGAAAGTCACCAACTACGAAGACCACAGGTAGATAAAGCCACTAAGATGGGAAGAAACCTGTGCAACAAGGATGAAAACACCAAAACCAGAATGCCTCTCCTCTTCCTCACCAGCTAGGGATCCAAGACGGATGGAGAATGAATCTGATGAATTGACAGAAACAGGCTTCAGAAGGTGGGTAATAACAAACTTCTCAGGGCTAAAAGAACATGTGCTAACCCAATGCAAAGAAACTAAGAACCTAGAAAAAAGGTTAGATGAGATGCTAACTAGAATAAACAGCTTAGAGAAGAATATAAAAGACTTGATGGAGCTGAAAAACACGGCATGAGAACTTCGAGAAGTATACACAAGTTTCAATAGCCAAATCGACCAAGCAGAAGAAAGGATATCAGAAATTGAAGATCAACTCAATGAAATAAAATGAAAAGGTAAGAATAGAGAAAAAAGAGTGAAAAGAAATGAACAAAACCTCCAAGAAATATGGGATTATGTGAAAAGACCTAATCTACATTTGATAGGTGTACCTGAATGTGACGGAGACAATGAATCCAAGCTGGAAAACACTCTTCAGGATATTATCCAGGAGAATTTCCCCAACCTAGCAAGCCAGGCCACCATTCAAGTCCAGGAAATACAGAGAATACCACAAAGATATTCCTCAAGAAGAGTAACCCCAAGGCACATAATCGTCAGATTCACCAGGGTTGAAATGAAGGAAAAAATGCTAAGGGCAGCCAGAGAGAAAGGTTGGGTTATCCACAAAGGGAAGCCCATCAGACTCACAGCAGATCTCTCAGCAGAAACCCTACAAGCCAGAAGAGAGTGGAGGCCAATATTCAGCATCATTAAAGAAAAGAACTTTCAACCTAGAATTTCATATCCAGCCAAACTAAGCTTCATAAGTGAAGGAGAAAGAAAATCCTTTATGGACAAGCAATTGCTGAGAGATTTCGTCACCACCAGGCCTGCCTTACAAGAGCTCCGGAAAGAAGCACTAAACAAGGAAAGGAACAACCAGTACCAGCCACTCCAAAAACATACCAAATGGTAAACAGCATTGACACAATGAAGAAACTGCATCAACTAATAGGCAAAACAACCAGCTAGCATCAAAATGGCAGGATCAAATCCACACATAACAATATTAACCTTAAATGTAAATGGGCTAAATGCCCCAATCAAAAGACACAGACTGTCAAATTGGATAAAAAGCCAAAACCCATCGGTGTGCTGTATCCAGGAAACCCATCTCACATGCAAGGACACACATAGGCTCAAAATAAAGGGATGGAGGAAGATTAATTGAGCAAATGGAGAGCAAAAAAAAGCAGGAGTTGCAATCCTAGTCTCTGATAACATGGACTTTAAACCAACAAAGATGAGAAGAGACAAAGAAGGGCATTACATAATGGTAAAAGGATCAATGCATCAAGAAGAGCTAATGATCCTAAATATATACGCACCCAATACAGGAGCACCCAGATACATAAAGCAAGTTCTTAACAACCTACAAAGAGACTTAGATTCCCACACAATAATAATGGGAGACTTTAATACTCCACTCTCAATATTAGACAGATCAACGAGACAGAAAATTAACAAGGATATCCAGGACTTGAAATCAGATCTGGACCAAGCGGACCTAATAGACATCTACAGAAATCTCTGCCCCAAATCCACAGAATATACATTCTTCTCAGCACCGCATTGCACCTACTCTAAAACTGACCACATAATTGGAAGTAAATCACTCCTCAGCAAATGCAAAAGAACAGAAATCATAACAGTCTCTCAGATCACAGTGCAATCAAATTAGAACTCAGAGTTAGGAAACGAACTCAGAACCGCACAGCTTCATAGAAACTGAACAGCTGGCTCCTGAATGTCGACAGGATAAACAATAAAATGAAGGCAGAAATAAAGATGTTCTTTGAAACCAACGAGAATGAAGACACAACATACCAGAATCTCTGGGATACATTTAAAGCAGTGTCTAGAGGGAAATTTACAGCAATAAATGCCCACATGAGAAGCAAGGAAAGATTTAAAATCAACACCCTATCATCAAAATTGAAAGAGCTAGAAGAGCAAGATCAAAAAACCTCAAAAGATAGCAGAAGACAAGAAATAACTAAGATCAGAGCAGAACTGAAGGAGATAGACACAAAAAAAATCCTTCAAAAAATCAGTAAGTCCAGGAGCTGGTTTTTTGAAAAGATTAACAAAACAACCGTTAGCCAGATTAATAAAAAAGAAAAAGGAGAAGAATCAAATAGATGCAATAAAAAACGATAAAGGGGATATCTCCACTGATTTCACAGAAATACAAACTACAATCAGAGATTACTACAGACAACTCTATGCACATAAACCAGTAAACCTGGAAGAAATGGATAAATTCCTGGACACTTGCACCGTCCCAAGAGTAAACCAGAAAGAAGCTGAAACCCTGAATAGACCAATAACCAGGGCTGAAGTTGAGGCAGCAATTAATAGCCTACCAACCAAAAAACGTCCAGGTCCAGACAGGTTCACAGCTGAATTCTAGCAGACGTACAAAGAGGAGCTGGTACCATTCCTTCTGAAAGTATTCCAAACAATACAAAAAGAGGGGAATCCTTCCCAAATCATTTTATGAGACCAACATCATCCTGATGCCAAAACCCAGCAGAGATTCAACAAAAAAAGAAAACTTCAGGCCAATATCCATGATGAACATAGATGCAAAAATCATCAATAGAATACTGGCAAACCGATTGCAACAGCACATGAAAAACCTTATCCATCACAATCAAGTAGGCTTCATTCCAGGGATGCAAGGCCAGTTCAATATACGCAAGTCTATAAATGTAATCTACCACATAAACAGAACCAAAGACAAAAACCACGTGATTATCTCAGTAGATGCAGAGAAGGCCTTCAACAAAATTCAACAGCGCTTTATGCTAAAAACTCTCAATAAACTAGGTATCAAAGGAAAATATCTCAAAACAATAAAAGCTATTTATGACAAACCTACAGCCAGTATCATACTGAATGGGCAACAACTGGAAGCATTCCCTTTGAAATCCGGTACTAGACAAGGATGCCCTCTCTCACCACTCCTATTCAATATAGTATTGGAAGTTCTAGCCAGAGCAATTAGGCAAGAAAAAAAAAAAAGGGTATTCAGTTAGGAAAAGAGGAAGTCAAACTGTCTCTATTTGCAGAGGACATGATTGCATATTTAGAAGACCCTATCGTCTCAGGCCAAAATCTCCTTAAACTGATAAGCAACTTCAGCAAAGTCTCAGGATACAAAATCAATGTGCAGAAATCACAAGCATTTCTATACACCAATAACAGACTAACAGAGAGCCAAATCATGAGCAAACTCCCATTCACAACTGCTACAAAGAGAATAAAATACCTATGAATACAACTAACAAAGGATGTAAAGGACCTCTTCAAGGAGAATTACAAACCACTGCTCAACAAAATAAGAGAGGACACAAACAGATAGAGAAACATTCCATGCTCATGGTTAGGAAGAATCAATATCGTGAAAATGGCCATACTGCCCAAAGTAATTTATAGATTCAACACTATCCCCATCAAGCTACCAATGACTTTCTTCACAGAACTGGAAAAAAACACCTTAAACTTCATATGGAACCAAAAGAGAGCCAGCATAGCAAAGACAATCCTAAGCAAAAAGAACAAAGCTGGAAGCATCACGCTACCTGATTTCAAACTATAATACAAGGCTACAGTAATCAAACCAGCATGGTACTGGTACCAAAACAGAGATATAGACCAATGGAACAGAACAGAGGTCCTGGAGGCAATGCCACACATCTACAACCATCTGATCTTTGGCAAACCTGACAAAAGCAATGAGGAAAGGATTCCCTGTTTAATAAATGGTGTTGGGAAAACTGGCTAGCGGTGTGCAGAAAGCAGAAACTGGACCCCTTCCTGACACCTTACACTAAAATTAACTCCAGATGGATTAAAGACTTAAATGTAAGACCTAACACCATAAAAACCCTAGAAGAAAACCTAGGCAAAACCATTCAGGACACAGGCATAGTCAAGGACTTCATGACTAAAACACCAAAAGCATTGGCAACAAAAGTCAACATAGACAAATGGGACCTAATTAAACTCCAGAGCTTCTGTACAGCAAAAGACATAATCATTAGAGTAAACTGGCAATCAACAGAAT
Source organism: Ateles fusciceps (assembly GCA_036589455.1). Classification (NCBI taxonomy): domain Eukaryota; kingdom Metazoa; phylum Chordata; class Mammalia; order Primates; family Atelidae; genus Ateles; species Ateles fusciceps. The sequence goes on along the minus strand of JAZHEH010000681.1, from coordinate 22,002,915 downwards.
GGGAAAAAGTTTTTGCAATCTACCCATCTGACAAAGGGCTAATATCCAGAATCTACAAAGAACTAAAACAGATTTACAAGAAAAAAACAAACCCATCCAAAAGTGGGAGAAGGATATGAACAGACACTTTTCAAAAGAAGACATATACGAGGCCAACAAACATATGAAAAAATGCTCATCATCACTGATTATTAGAGAAATGCAAATCGAAACCACATTGAGATACCACCTCACGCCAGTTAGAATGGTAATCATTAAAAAAATCTGGAGACAACAGATGCTGGAGAGGATGTGGAGAAATAGGAACACTTTTACACTGTTGGTGGGAGTGTAAACTAGTTCAACCATTGTGGAAGACAGTGTGGTGATTCTTCAAGGACCTAGAAATAGAAATTCCATTTGACCCAGCAATCCCATTACTGGGTATATACTCAAAGGATTATAAGTCATTCTATTATAAAGACACATGCAAATGTATGTTCATAGCAGCACTGTTTACAACAGCAAAGACCTGGAACCAACCCAAATGCCCATCAACGATAGATTGGACAAGGAAAATGTAGCACATACACACCATGGAATACTATGCAGCCATAAAAAATGATGAGTTCATGTCCTTTGTAGGGACATGGATGAATGTGGAAACCATAATTCTCAGCAAACTGACACAAAAACAGAAAATCAAACACCGCATGTTCTCACTCATAGGTAGGTGTTGAACAATGAGAACACATGGACACAGGAAGGGGAACATCACACACTGGGGTCTGTTGTGGGGGGCCAAGGGACAGACAATGGGGGGGGTAGGTCAGGGAGGGATAACATGGGGCGAAATGCCAGATGTAGGTGACAGGGGGATGGAGGCAGCAAACCACATTGCCATGTGGGTACCTATGCAACAATCCTGCATGATCTGCACATATACCCCAGAATCTAAAGTACAATAAAAAAAAATAATAAAATAATAAAATTTTGTTTAAAAAAAAAAATTAGCCAGGTATGGTGGTGTGTGCCTGTACTCCCAGCTACTTGGGAGTCTAAGGCAGAAGGATCACTTGAGCCCAGGAGGTCACAGCTGCAGTGAGCTGTGATCATGCCACTGCACCCTATCCTGGGCGACAGAGCAAGCCTCTAAAAAAAAGTCCCACAACAGATTATTCATGAGTTAAAATAAAGCTGGCATCTACCGATCATCTCAGTGAATTACTGGTGAAAATTACCTAACAACTTTGTGCTCTCTACTCCGGTCTTGACTGTAACACAATGCAACAGACAAGTTAAGATCCCACAAGTACCAACTCACTGAAGCCGGTAAGGATCAGCCAAGAAAAAGTAGGCAAGTTCACCTTCTATTTGCCACTGTGCTTGAGAAAAGTCAGCACCGGCAAATTCCCTGTTCTCTAGGCTCAGAAAGGAACCTGGAGCTCCAGGAGTTTTCATGATTCAGACCTGATGATCAGAGGCTAAGCCATGCCCCAGAGGTAGGAGCAGTCAGGCTGTGGAAGTTTTTGCAGTTACCCAGGCACTCAGGGAGTTGACCATAAATCCAGAGCCATGAGGATGGAAGAGAGCAAAGAGAAGGCTTTCTCCATTCTTGCTCAGTGGGAAGGAGGCGTCTAGGAAAGGGTCCTAAAAATACTACATTTAGGGTACTTTCTGGCACAGAAACAGCGGCCCTAAGCCCCTCCTGAGGTCTGGAGGGTCAAGCAAGGCTGAAAAAAACATGCAATTCATGTAGAAGGCCCTCAGGCTGGGAAAGCCTTCTACTCTCTTTGGCACAAATCAAGAACCAGATGGTTCCTGCCTGCCCGTGGTCAGAGATGAGGAAAGCACTGGTCATTCCTGAGCTATCTGGGTCATGACCACGCTGGGGACTTAAAGAGCAGGGTTGCTATCTTGGGTTGGTTCCTTTATCCAAGGACCTCCACCAGGAGGGATCAAATGTCCTCTCTCCGCCCCAGGAGGTTAGGGTGCCATCTGTTCCTCCCACAGCAGCCTGCCTTGTTCTGTGCCAGCCTCAACCTTCCAGTGGCCACCTGCCCCAGTTAAGGGAGCTAGGAGACCTTGAAATAAGCCCTCTACCAAGAAGGGTGACATCGTCATGCCAGCTGATGTTCTGAAGTGCACCAGAAACCAAATCGAATAGCATTGTGTGGTGTACCCTCTGGAGATACTGAGTGCAGAGAGTGGCTGGCTGGTCTGCTTTTCAAATTCTTTTCTTTTTTTTTGAGATGGAGTCTCGCTCTGTTGCCCAGGCTGGAGTGCAATGGCATGATCTCGGCTCACTGCAATCTCCGCCTCCTGGGTTCAAGCAATTCTCCTGCCTCAGCCTCCAGAGTAGCTGGGACTACAGGTGCCTGCCACCATGCCCGGCTAACTTTTGTATTAGTAGAGACAGGGTGTCACCATATTGGTCAGGCTGGTCTCAAACTCCTGACCTTGTGATCTGCCCGCCTCGGCTTCCCAAAGTGCTGGGATTACAGGCATGAGCCACCGCGCCCAGCCTCAAGTTGTTTTAACAGGTTTCCTTCTCACTTTTTTCCAGGTGAATCTCAGGCAGTATGGACTCACTGCTATTATGCCTCCTCATTTTGGCCTAATCAAATACTTTTTACTAAAGGCATGGAAACAGTCTCAACCTCTCAGAGGAGAAAGCATGTCTTAAGCTTCTTCACCTTCTTCAATGCCTGGCCTCAGACAAATAATAGGCACTCAATAACAACTAATAATAAAAATTGTATATATGTATGTTATAATAATTTTTGTGTGGTGCTTTACAATTTACAAAGTACGTGTTGCTTCATCACTTCATTTAATTCTAGCAACAATCTTTTAAGGTATTATTACCCTCTTCATTTTACTCAGAAAAGTATGGCTTAGAGAGGTTGAGTGATTTATCCAAGCTCACACAGCAGAGCTGGGACTTGACTGCAGTACCCAGGATCTCAAGCTTGCCTTTTTGCTTGTCCCACAGCCGCTTGCTGCCTTGATAAAACACAGTCCCTGCCCTCAAGGAGCTGAAGTTCATCAACAAGCTCAAAGTGGAAGGACATCCAGACTCCCCCGAAGGGAACACATACAGGAGATCATCTGCCTTCTGGACTTACAGGCCATGGTTTTGTACCAAGAGGTATGAGAGGACAGCAGAAGTTGGGGGACAAAACCTGTGACTTCTGCTTGGCAGCTGCAATATGGCTCAGGTGGGTTTGGAGAGCCCAGCCCCGCTGGGGAAACAGCTTTACTTACTGTGTTAGTGAGAAGGCACCACTGCGTATCTTTACTGTGGTTTGCTGCAAGGGTAGGGTGGACCCGACCCCCACCAATCAAGTCTCCTTCCTCCTCTTCTCTTTCCTCCTGTTAGTTTCATTTCATGCTATGAATCACCAGGTGGCAGGAGAGGCGGCAAAAAGTGCCCTCTGCCGGCTCTGACTGTCCCGCCGCTGCTCATAGCTGCCCCTAAGGAGCGGCGGTGCTCAACTCTGGCTGCCCATCCAAACTGGCTGTGCAGCCTGTTCAACGAGGATGTCTGCCCCCTCCAGGGCTACTCACTCAGACTCTTCCAGAGAGGGGCTCAGCCCTTTGTTTTGCAAAGCTCCCTAGGAATTTGATGCATAGCCAGCACCTCAGGGAAAAGTCTACTCTAAGGAAAGCTTCAAAAGTGGAGCAGCTATAAAGGACTCCAGACTTCCGTTCCAGGCTCAAGTGTGCCAGACTAGAGGCCACTACCTTTACGGCTGTTATTTTCACCCGCCTGAGTTGCAGTCTCCTCAAACGTAAAAGGGAGTGAAGCCGGGTTAAGAGTAGCTGCAAGGAGTTAAGATATTTCTGCAGCAAGCGCTTTGTAAACTATTACCACTGACTATATATCCTAGCATAATTTAGCAGCTTATCAACCTGCCTTTCCAATTAGACTGAGCGCCTCCCGGTTAAACTTGACATCTTGGAATCCCCAGCGCCTAGGAGGAAAGATGACTAATAAATGCTTGTTAAATGAGTATTAGCGACCCGCCAAGAAACCGTGAGGGTAAAAAAAGTCATGGAGAGGTGAGGAGGGAGATTATTTTAATAGTAGATCCAAATATACAGCAGCCACACGAGAAGCACAGCTGAGTCTACAGGAAGGTACTAAACACGGCGAAACCGCCACTGCAGAGAATGAAGTCAGCGTCCTGGCAGGTTGGGGGCAGCTCCCACTAAACCCCTGACAGCTGCTGCCCAGCAACTGTTTGGGGGCAGGGCAACAGCAAAGGGGCAGCTTCCCGGCCGCTCCGCGCCCTTCCCAGCGCCCAACCTCCCGGAGACAGGGTGTCAGTGGCATGTGCTATTTCGAACGTCGCGTCCCCTGCCAAGCACTGCGGGGTGGCGTCGCTGGCAAGAGACGAGGCGCGACCCAAGAGTTTGGGACCCCCCGAGGGGCTCGAGCCGAGGCTGCAGGAGGCTGGGCGGTGGGTCGGGGCTCGGGAGCTCGGGTTTGGCGCTGGCCTGGTCCCCCACGCCAGGGAGCCGCTCCACCTCCGCCGGACCTCGGAACCTTGCTGCAACCCTCTTCTCCCCGGAAACGTGCGCCTCCGGGGTTGCCTAGAAACGACGCCCCTGGTTGCATAGCAACGAGGTTCCAGGTCCCCGGTTTGTTTCGCCCGCCGGGCCCGCGGACCCCTCCCCACTCGGACCCTCCAGGCCTCGCGGCTCCGCATGGTTCCCCCTACAGCGGCTGCTGCCGACCCTTTCCGCGTGCTATCCCGCATTCCGGCCTCGGCCCGCACTCACCTTTCTCAGGCCGCTGCTATCCTTCACGTGCGACTTCGCTAAAACGCGCCACCAAACCCGCGCCTCGACGCGGGGCGTTGGTTTACCGTCTGCGCATGCACAAGGCGGGAGGAGTTCGGCGACCAGCCGGCCTCCTTCCCAGCCGGAGCCGGCGCCGAGAGCGCATGCGCCCCCGCCTTATCTCTTGCGTTTCTTTTTCCCCCACGCAAGCATTCCCACCGAGAGAAGAATGGGATCGGAAGTTCCAGCTGGGAACGGAAGTCTCTGGCTGAAAAGGGGAAATAAGTGACTATATCTGGGCTGTAGAGTGGATAAACTGGATGTTTGAAATCAGGGTGTAAGCTAATCCTGCTCTTGCCACCGCTTGGCATTTTGGGTAATGTAGTTCTCGGGCTACAAATGTTCCCTGGGGCATTGTGGGAAATGTAGTTCTAGCCGGGCTTCTAACCAGTACCTGGTCTCTCTAGAAACTTTTCGCGCTAAAAAGGCACAAAAGCGAAAGGTATTAAAGGAGCAATTAAAGGCACACTGCGCTAGGAAAACGCATGCGCTCCGCCAGAGAGCAAATTCATACCTGAACACTGCAGACGGCTCCCAAATGTTAGCTCAGAATTTTAGAGGAGAGGAACCAACTCCCACTCTCCTTTTCTGCCACAAAGGCGGTGGTAGGGACAGGGGGGTCAGATAAATGCTGGGTAGAAAAGGGCGGGTCCCTGGTGAAACCACACCGTCAAGCCAAAAAACCTGAAACTGTGGCCCAAAGTGAGAACTTCTATCCCCGTTTTTCCAGTCGAATGTTGCCTTTTCCTAAACTACTCACGGCTTTGCCTTGCCCCATCCTGTGCCTATAAAGACCGCAGACTCATCTGGCAGAGAGGAGAAGCAGCTGGACGAGGGGGATGACCATGGCTGGATATCAGAGAGAAGCAGCTTGTCTTCAGAGGGACAGCTTGAGGCATAACTCTGGAGAAGAATCTAGCCACAGACTGCTGGACTTCAGGGGAAGACTGCATACCCGCCTGCCCCGCCCCCCTTTTCAGCTTTCCTTCCGGCTGAAAGCCACTTTCATCAGCAATGAAATCCCTGGGGATTTACCATCCTTTAATTTGTTCGTGCAACTTTATTTTTCCTGGACGCTGGACAAGAGCTTGGGAGTCACGAGTGTGGGTACAAAGGTTGTCATGCTGGCCCTTTGCGGTCGCTGGTGAAGGGCAACTGTGGGCCCACTGAGCTGTTAACACTTAAGGTGTCCACGGATGGCAGAGCCCAAAGAGCACTGTAACAAGCCCTCTGGGGTTTCGGGAGTCTCAGGCACCCCCGCTTGGACGCTGCCACAGGGCCTGCATGGGGTTTGCTCCGGCACGCTTCGGCTCCTACATCCATTTATCCGCATTCTCCCTCCAATGAAGGGTGGAACGCAGTGAATCTGAGTGAGTGGAGTTTGATCCCACCTGTGCCGAAAAACGGCTGGCTGGTTCCCGCACTTGTGCACTCCAGTTTCCGCTTTGTTTGCTTGCATACTTCCTCCCACGGGCTGTTGAGAGCAGCGGGCTGAGTCAACGGGGCACCCTGTTGTGAGTCCTGCGAAGGAGTCAGGGGAAATATCCTGCTTCAGCAGCACCGTGCAGAAGAAAGCAGGACTTCAGAATGAGGTGATCCCTTGCCTGTCGTGTGATCCTGAGCACACCGCTTCATTTCTCTGGGCCTTCATTGCTTGACGTTCAAGAACTAAAAAGGACCTAAAAATACCGCTTCACAGTAGGCATGAAGTTTCAAGGAAGTAGCAGGCATGAACATTTAAAAAAAAAATCCAAGTTGCTGACTGAATGTTTTTATCACCATCAAGAGTTGTCACAGGAGAGCTTCCTTTTGATGTTAAAACTTGTTTCTCAAACTCAACCCTCTGAAACGTAACTCTTCCCTCCCACCCCCCAATCATTCAGCCTTCCAACTCTGCCTGCCTCCCAGACTACACGCTCTGTAGGGTCCCAGTCTGTCACCTCACCCAGTTGTTTCTTTCCATCAGATGTTCCTCAGACTCATCCATCTTCATCTGAGCTCTTGTCACTTTCTGCCCCTCAGGTAAGAGTCCTTCTTCCAGAACAGGCTCTGGTAGCATCCTGAACCTCACCTTCCAGCTTTTCTAACAGTTGCAATTTTACATTTGCTTGTGAGATCCTTTCTGATTTGTAGGATTACCAATCTCAGGTCACAGACTTTCCTGGGAAAGAAATGTAATTTTTTTGTTTTTAATGACGAATTAATTTCTTTTCAACTCTCTTTTCCATATGGGTGGTAGAAACAATCTCGGACAGTTCAGGGTTCTTCCCCGCCTTGGTTTTCAGGTTGTACGTGCCTTTTGGAAAATGAACATAGGGCCAAAGTTGGGGGGGAGAAAATTCATCTTATCCTGGCCGGGGGCAGTGGCTCACGCCTGTAATCCCAGCACTTTGGGAGGCCGAGGCAGGTGGATCACTTGAGGTCAAGGAGTTCAAGTCCGGCCTGGCGAAAATGATGAAACCCCAACTCTACTAAAAATACAAAACAAAACTAGCCGGGTGTGGTGGTGTACTCTGTAATCCCAGCTACTCAGGAGTCTGAGGCAGGAGAATTGCTTCAACCCAGAAGGCAGAGGTTACAGTGAGCCAAGATCACGGCACTGCACTCCAGCCTGGATGACAGAGTGAGTGAGACTCTGTCTCAAAAAAACAAACAAACAAAAAAGAAAATTCATCTAATTATCAGTGTTAGTTGTTTGAGCTGGCAACTTCTCCCTGCCTAATCTCCCTGCCTTATCCACACAGATTGCCACTGAAGCTACCTGGGAAATTGAGCTGCTTCTGGGTGTTTGGCCAATGTGTCCCCATGCTTCCCAGGCAGCAACAGTAGCCTTCGTCTGGGGGAACAAGGCATAGAGTTCCCCTCCTCAGGGACTCACCAACACCAATGCATGTATCTCTTTTCCCTTAAGTCTCCCTGTTGCTCCAAAATCAAGTGCCCTGAATTTTTTCTATTCCCTGTAGGCTGGCTTAGGAAACTGAAAGGACTTGAAGGGACTTCCTTTTTTGTGCATTCTGCTGCCATAGCCATAAGCTCCCTGGTAGATGGGCACCTCTGGTTTGGCTCATTGTGATATTACCAGTACCTAGCATTGTGCTTGGCTGACACGCTGGGTACTCAATAAAGATTGGTCCAACAATTAACTAGTGAGTCTCCCTCCTTCTAGTCTGTCCCACTCCAACCCATCCAGTAAGTGTCTTCCAGATGAAACTTCTGAAAGTATGGTTATCACTCTATAGATCAAATGCGAAGACATATGCTGATGTTCTGCTGCCAGCCCAATCACCACCCAAGTTTAACCACCTTGGGTTCAAGGCCTCTTCTAAATGGATCCATTTTATTTCCTACCACACATCTAAGTACAGTACTTGAGATGTCTGGCCCGTCAGGCAACCTATCTTCCAACCAACAATCATTATAAAGTTCCTGCTACGTGCCAGGCACAATGTGGCACTCTTACACTCTGAGAGTAAGAGGAACCAGAGCCACTATTGTTCCTGCCATCATGAAGTTTATAGTCCGGTGGGGAACCCAGACATCAGATACTTACAAATACAACATCACATGATTACAGTTATTTGAAGTGGTTTGGAGGACAATTACAGTTTGCTGTGTGGACTAAATTGAAATCAAGTACCATGAAAAGGGCTCCAGAGGAAGTGACATTTAAGGTGAAGTTTACATTAGAGGGTTTGAAACAGGAGGGAGAAGAGGGAGGGGGCGGAGGAAAGCGGTCCAGGCAGAAGTTCTGAAACCAGCCAGAGCAGGTATATCTGAGGAACTGAAAGGCCAGTGTGTCTGGAGAGTGATACTGTGATGATCAGCATGGTCCAGACGGTACAAGACTTGGGGACAAGTTTTCTCAGCCAGAAACTCTCTTCCTCGTTCATGGCCTCAGGAATGACCCCCGATTGGGGCTCAGAGAATGATACCCCAAAGTATGGTGCTTTAGTATTGTTTTTGAGCAAGTAGGCTGACTGCCCAATGCACATAGAAGCCAATACTATGGTACCAGCTTTTGAGAAGGGAAAGGCTTTATTGCAGGGCAACCCAGCAAGCAGACTGGAGGCATGGCTGAAATCTGTGTCCCTAATTTGGAGTCCGGGGTGAGTTTTAAGGGGCAGAGGGTGATATGGTTTGGCTGTGTCCTCACCCAAATCTCATCTTGAATTTCCACATGTTGTGGGAGGGACCTGGTGGGAGGTAATTGAATCATGGGGGCAGGTCTTTCTTGTGCTATTCTTGTAATAGTGAATAAGTCTCATGAGATACGATGGTTTTGAGAAACAGGAGTTTCCTTGCACAAGCTCTGTTTTTGCCTCCTGCCATCCATGTAAGATGTGACTTGCTCTTCCTTGCCTTCCGAGATGATCATGAGGCTTCCCCAGCCACGTGGAACTGTAAGTCCAATTAAACCTCTTTCCTTTGTAAATTGCCCAGTCTTGGATGTGTCTTTATCAGCTGCTTGAAAACAGGCTGAGAGGGCAAGGAAAAGTGTTAGGAATTTTGGCTTGGCAGGGTCTGACTGGAGGGCTTCAAATTTGGCTACTTGGGTATGTTGAGGTGGATTTTAGCCCTGGATCTTTCTGGTCAACAGACCCTTTGCTCCTGAAAGAGTTCTAGCATTTAGGTTCTGGTCATGTCCAGGTCTTCTTGGTACCATGGGGAGGAATCATCAGTTCTGGGTGTTGTTAGAGGTCAAAGCATTTTCTAGTGTGCATGCTCTGCTGACATGACTTGGAGTTTTGGCTCTGTCATACCTACAAAGTAACATGACATTCTGTTATCAAAAGAGTAGGCCCACTTTGGACTCGTCCTGAGGTTACAGCATGCTGAGCACTTTTGAATGAAAAGATATTGCAAGGTCTTAGAAGCTGCCTTAGAAACAAGGACTTTCTAACCTTCTCTTGCTCCTGACTCTCACCCTGAGTGCAGGGAGAAGCTCTCTCTAGAAGTTCCCTTATCTGACTGAGAAAATTTCTTTCAAAAGAAATGCAATTGTCTCAAATCCCCCTCCACAGGAATCTCATCAAATAACCAGGAAAGATTAACAACTGGAGAAGAATAAAAACTAAAAACCAAGTCACCACTACACCTAGAGAGACTTTTAATCTATTCTTCTGAGGGCAGCTGTAGCAGATTACCTGGGAGACTTTATGTGCATATTAAGACAACCTTTGTTCACAATGGAGTTCTTCCCCTCACCTTCCCACAATTTGTTGCCACCTCCTCCAGAGATTATAGGAACTTTGTCCCAAGAAATTGTCTGTTCTTGGGGCTCATTGATTTCCCCTAAAAATTATTTACTACCCCTCAAAATTGCCTACACTTCCCCATCTCCCTCTTTCCTGCGTGCCATTTAAGTAAGCATCAGCCGCCTGACCCTTCTTTAAGCCTCATATTTTGTATGGCTCCTGTGCACACTTGCACACTAATACATTTTATGCCTTTTCTCTTATTCTGTCAATTGTCAGTTAATTTCAGCAAATCTTTAGAGGGCAGAGGGGGAAACTTTTTTGCTTCATGCTCTTATTCAGTTCTCAGCAAAAATATCAGCTCTTCAGAGATGCACTCTCTAAATCCCCTGCCTAAAGCAGCTGTTCCTCCAATCCCCAGCACCTCTGTCTACCTTGCTCTGATTTGTTGTATTCCTAGCACTTACTAATCCGGAATTTTCTTCTTATGTGTTGATTGTCTCTGTGTTCCCACCACCCCCAGTAGAATGTAAGCTCCAAGAGAGCAGAAACTGTGTCTTTCTTGTTGACCTTTTCTGCCTCCAGTTTTCAGAACAGGGCTTAGCACATAGCAAGCACCCAATCAATATTTGTTCGATGAATGAAATGCCTGGGGAATAACATGAGTAGATATTTCATTGAAAGTGGATCACTGGCTGCTCTGTGGAAAGTAGATTAGAAGGAGGCCAGGCTGGAAGCAAAGAACAAGTGGGAAGCTACTTTGTTGGTGCAAGAGAGAGATGAGATGCCCTTTTGCATGTTAGCTCTTGATAAGAGTTCAGTGAGTTAGTTCTACCCTTGTCATCGCTCCCTTTGTTTTACAGATGAGGAACCTAAGGCATAGAGAAGTTCATGCAGCCAATCACCTGGGTGGTGCTAGGATTTGAGCACACAGTCTGGCTTCAGAGTCCATGCCCTTGGCCCCTGTGCCATACTGCCTTTTGTAACTGTAACTTTTATTTTTCTCTCCAAGCTTTTGCTTATGTTGTTTCTCCTTCTGGAATGTCTTTCGTTCTCCTTCTCTTCTATCTGAATACTGCCCATCTGTCAAAGTCCCTCCTGCTCACACATCCCGTTCGTGCTGCCCTTTGTCTGGATACCTTATAGTCCACACCACATGTCCTTTGCATGATTCCTGAGAGTATCTTATCTTACAGATATCCGCAAAGAATCATACACTATCTGAGCTGGAAGAGAAATGGGAAATATAAAATAAATTTATAGGAGGCCATTGGTTTGGACTGAGCTCTTGCACTAGGCCCAACAGACCAAGCCAAAAAGTCCTGCTGAAGTTCCACGCTAATGAGCTGAAACTGGGATCTTTATGATCTTCTGAGTAGGAGAGAGAAATGGAGGGAGAGGAAAAAGGGGGGGGAGAGAGGGAGAGAGAGAGAGAGAGAGAGAGAGAGAGAGAGAGAGAGAATAGCCAAATTCCCAAACAGGCTAGTTTTAGATGGCATGATAAGGAAGTCCCCTCCACTTTAACCTTTACAAGAAAAGTAATTTTGAAATGACCAAACGACCAATCCGCTTTTTTGTCTCTGGTTCTGTTTTCCTCAGTCCTTTTCTGTCTATAAAACCAAGCTCCCCTGTTCAGCTCATTGGACCAATCATTATATTTATAGTTAGGGGTGCTGCCCAGTTCTACAGAATTGCACCTGTAGTCCCAGCTACTCTGGAGGCTGAGGCAAAAGGATCACTCGAACCCAAGAGTGCCAGGATGCAGTTCGCTATGATTGCACCTGTGAAAGCCACTGCGTTCCAGTCTCTTTAAAAAAAAATTAAACTAAACTTTAAATTTGTTGTGATTTTGTCTTTTGACAAAGAAGAAAGGGCAGGGAAGTCAATGTGAATTGCCCCAAATCACACTTGTCTCAAAACAAGTGCTGTCCAGTTGCTTTAGTTTTAAATTCTCACTGCATCATGGGAAATGTAGTTTCGAGTCTCTTCTCTCCCGACGTCCCCGCCACTCCGCCGGTGCTTTACGGAACGAGCCGAGTCAGTCCGGAAATAACCGAGTGTTCGCGGCGGGCCTTTTCCTGCCCGGCTGCATTCTGGGAAAGGGCAATTTCCGTTAGGTGCTGAAAGCTGTGGCGCGCGGGTCTCCCCATTCCCCACGTGAAGCGCTAACGCTAGCATCGCTCCGCGGGCGCCTCCCAGCTCGCCGCGGAGCAGTCCCGGCAGCAGCGGGGAACCGGAAGTGGCTCGCGGAGGCTCAGAAGCTAGTCCCGGAGCCGGCGTGTGGCGTCTCGGAGCGCGGCGACGGCGCCATGTCCCTGATCTGCTCCAGTGAGTGTTGGCTGCGGCCGAGCGCGGGTCGCAGGAGGCCGGAGAGCGGCGCGGGAGCGTGTGCGGGCCGCTGCGGCGCCCGGGCCGGGGTGGAGGCAGGAATGGGGCGCCCGGGAGGCATAGCGGCGTCCTGTCAATGCCGCAGCCCTCCCCCTCCGAGCAGGGTGCATTTGCGCAGTGCTCCGCAGTTTACATAGTGCCTGAGGTTTATTGCCGCAGGCATTACTGAGGCCAACTGCCTGGTTCTACAGAGTGGAAACAGTCCTGGACAGAGAGAACTGGTGCAGGGGGAAACAGCCTTGATGTAGGAGTCTGGAAACTCCAGGGTCCGCCTCCCGTTGGCTTTGTGAATTGGCTTAAGGCTCTGGGCCTCGGTTTCCCCATCTGCAAAATTGAGGAGCATTGCACTGGATGTTTTGCGAGTCTCGCTCGGATAGTCGGAGCTTTTGCAATTTGCAAAGGTCACATGATGAGTTAGAGGCAGAGGCAAGGCTGGCAGCCAGGTATCTGGCTCCCGGCCTTACACTGTATGACTAATAAAAACAGTCGCACATTTATAAAGCCCTTATTGGTTTACAACGCGCTTCCAAGTCTATGATCTCATTTTATCCTCACAAGAATTCCCTAAAGGAGAAATAAAGATCCTGGTTTTGCAGATGAGGATGCAAGGCTTAGGAAGAGTGGGGGCTTATCTAAGGATGCGTAGCTAGTCAGTGGCAGAGCTGGGTGACGTAGTTAGCTGACATGGAGCTTGGACCCTGAATCCATGCCTTTTCCATACCTTCCACTGTCTTTCCCTTTGATATTTTATCATGACGTTCAGACGTTTCCCTTTAGCTTTTCGTTGTTTCGTCAGATTACTCGTTTCCCTTCCCTTTTGCTGTTCATTTCCTTGTCTTCTCAGAACCTGTACATTGATCCAAAGAGGGGGAAGAAGAAAGGGAAATGATGGAAAAGGAATCCATCCCATTGAAGAAATTACAGCTCGCAAAGTACTTTCACATTCATTGTTTCCTTCCAATCTTGGGGGAAGCTCTCTTTTACGTTCCCCAGGACCGTCCTTCCTGACGTGGTTCACTCATTTGTAAGATGTTTAGGAGTGCCCGCGGGGGCATCTGCATTGTATTGGAAGGGAGAGACCAGCTATAATCCTTATCCTCAAGGGGTGCACAGACTAGGCAGGCAAGCCTGTAAATGATACCTCTGTTGCGGGTTGTTGTGAGGACGAATTACTGTACTGTATGCTTAGAATTGTGCTTGGCACAGAGTAATGTGCCATGTAAATATTTTTATTCTAGTGATTGCCTCTTTGCTCCTTGGAATCTTCCAGGTGATAAATGTCTGTCTGTATGCTAATCAGTTGACTGGTAGCTGGCAGACCCTCAGTAGCTTCAGGATGAGGACTAGTCACCTAGAAAGACCAAGGAGGTATTAGAAGGTTGGGATTTTCAGTCCTACCCCTCACTTAACCTGGGTAAGGAGAGGAGCTGGAGGTTAAGTTTGTCAGCAGTGACCAATGATTTAATGAATCATGCCTTTGTAATGAAGCTTTCATAAAAATCCAAAAGGACAGGATTCAAAGAGCTTCTGTATAGCAGAACATGTGGAGGTTCCTGGAGGGTAGGGTGCCCCGGGAGGGCGTTGGAAGCTCTGTACCCCCTTCTCCCATACGTCATCCTATGCACCTCTTCATCCGTATCCTTTGTGATATCCTTTATAATAAACTGGTAAACATAAGTGTTTCCCACAATGCCGTGAGTCACTTGGAAATTAATTGAACCCAAAGAGCGGGTCACAGGACCCTGATTTACTGCCGGTCGATCAGAAGAACAGGTCAAACAACCTGGGGCTTGCATTTGGCGTCTGAAGGGGCGGGGAAGTCTCGCGGGACTGAGTCCTCAACCCGTGTGATCTGACGCTGTCTGCAGGTACCTCGTGTCAGAATTGAATTGGAGGACACCCAGATGGTCACATCTGAGGTCACAGAAATGTTTTGTTTTGTGACAGAATAGGAGAAACTGAGTTTGTTATTCCTGTGTTCTCAGACTTTATAATTTCTTTGACAGTCCCTCTGGAGCTATAGACTAAGATGGATGGCAGGCATTAGAATAGCTTCATGTGTATCCCCAGGTCATGGAGTAAACTGTACTCATACACCATTGTTCAAAAATGAGATGGGCGGGGATATTGACTGCTGTTCTCTAGGTGCTTGGCACATAGTAGTTGTTAATCATTATTTGTTGACTGTCTGATTGTCAGAAGACTAATGGAGAAGCTAGTTCCATAGCTGGAAAGCATTCTGGGGCCAGTACAGAACTGGCTTAGGGTCAGATGTCTTGCTTCCTGCTAGTTGAGTGTGAGGATGCCTAGTCTTGTTGGGGCTAACAGCAGGATTGCCTTCACTCCAAGCTCACTGCCGGCCTTTTCTCTACAGTCTCTAATGAAGTGCCGGAGCACCCATGTGTGTCCCCTGTCTCTAATCATGTTTATGAGCGGCGGCTCATTGAGAAGTACATTGCAGAGAATGGCACCGACCCCATCAACAACCAGCCTCTCTCCGAGGAGCAGCTCATTGACATCAAAGGTGCCTATTGGCTGCTTTAGTCTAGGGCCATCTTAGCTCAGAGCCTGAGAGGATGGGAGGTGGTGTGAGTGCCCTGGAGGAAGAGATGGTGGGCTGTTAATGGCTAAAAGGAAAAGGCGTGGTGGCGGGGGTGTCCCTGGGTTCTGCTCTTCATACCTGCTTTTCCTTCCGGCAGTTGCTCACCCAATCCGGCCCAAGCCTCCCTCAGCCACCAGCATCCCGGCCATTCTGAAAGCCTTGCAGGATGAGTGGGTGAGTTCCTGCAAGAGAATCAGCGTCTTCCCCATTTGAAGAGAATGCATGGCTGGGCTAGGACTTGGGGGGTGGGAAGGATGGAGCATTATTCAGAGGGTAAACTTTGTGACATCGTATCCCCGGCACTGGGAACAGCACCGGGTACATAGTAGGTGCTGTAGAAATATGAATTGAATGATTGAGTACATCCTGCAGCACAGTGCCTGACACGGCGAGGACGATCAGTAAGCAGCAGCAGCAGTGTTGTTATTCCCTTTAGAAAGCTGACGACATGGCAGCTGGGATTTCTAGTAAACTAGGGAAGGTGGGGTGGGGAAAGAGCTGGCTCCCAGTCCTGTCTCTGTGCCCGTGTTTGGCTTGGGGTAGGAGCTCAAGAGCGTCTGCCGGCATATTCATGTTGCTGGGATGTTGTTTGGGTCACCGGTACTGGGCTAGGCTGTGGGATAGGATGCAGCATCCCCTCCCCAAGGGCCGACTCCGCCAGGTGCCCCCTGCTCCCCCAGCTTCCCCTCACAATGACACTTGCCTCCTCCAGGATGCAGTCATGCTGCACAGCTTCACTCTGCGCCAGCAGCTGCAGACAACCCGCCAAGAGCTGTCACACGCTCTGTACCAGCACGATGCCGCCTGCCGTGTCATTGCCCGTCTCACCAAGGAAGTCACTGCTGCCCGAGAAGGTGTAGCCTCTCCCCTGCCATCCCCCACCCTGGGCTGGTTCTGCTTTGTAGTGTCCCGTTTCTAACGTCGTTTTTTCTCTCAGCTCTGGCTACCCTGAAACCACAGGCTGGTCTCATTGTGCCCCAGGCTGTGCCAAGTTCCCAACCAAGTGTTGTGGTGAGTGTCTCCCTTTCCGTGCCAGCAGCCATTTGTGTGCGGTGGCCCACAGAGCTGTCCTTATGCAAGTGTCTTTTGTGCTCTGCACCCCCTCACCCTCACCTTTCTTCTCTTCAGGGTGCGGGCGAGCCAATGGATTTGGGTGAGCTGGTGGGAATGACCCCAGAGATTATTCAGAAGGTAAGTCCTGCTCTCACCTGGTGGGAGTGCTGATGGGCGCTTACTTTTCACTGTCTGTCTGGAGTGCATCATGACTAAAATCGCTATGCTTTTGGGAGTTGAGTGGTGCAGAGCATGGACACTGGGAGTAGATTGCCTGGGTTTGTATTTTGATGCCACCTCTTATAAGCTTTATGACCTTGGCTTGCTTAGCCAACCCTTCTGTGTCTCATTTCCCTAGCTTCTATGTGAGAATATAATAATATCCACTATATAGGCTTGTTGTGAGAATTTAAAAGATTTAATTACTGATAAGTGCACCTTTTAGCTCTTATTGTTATTGGGATTCTTTGCAGATAGTAAACTACTTTGTTATATGTTTTCTTGCTTTTTTTCTATGAGGGCGATAGGACAGGAATTATAATCTCTATTTTACAGGTGAAAGGCACATTTAAGAGGCAGAGCTGGGCTCCAGATTGCAAGTCCAGTGGAATTCTCATTTGTAGGGCTTGATAGTATCTTTCGGAGCAGTTCAAATTATCAGCATGTGTCTGAGCCCTTGTCTTAGAGGCATATAGACCTATGGGAGCTCTGCAGTCCTGGCTTATATTCTTGCTCTGCCATGTATCACTTCTGCGACCTTGGGTAATTGACTTCAGTTCTCTGAGGCTCAGTTTCCTCAGCTGTAAAATAGTCATCAACACCCACCTCATAAAGCTGGGATAGAAGTAAAAAGAGAGAATGCTTGTAAACCTGTAATGTAGAAGTTGGCAGACAACAAGTTCTTGGTGATGCTTGTGAAAGCACAGGTGTGACCGGCATTCAATGTGCTTTTCTCCTTGCAAGATAATTTTCTCACATTGAGCCTGTTCTTCCCCAGCTTCAAGACAAGGCCACTGTGCTAACTACGGAGCGCAAGAAGGTGAGTTCTCTTCTGAAGCCAATAGAAAGAGCTGGCCTGGGGGGAGGCAGTTGACCCCTTAGGTGAAAGGGGCATGGCTGAATCTTGGATTCATTGCTGCCCTTCTTTGGGGGCTTTTCCATTTTCTCAGAGGGGGAAGACTGTGCCTGAGGAGCTGGTGAAGCCAGAGAGCTCAGCAAATACCGGCAGGTGGCGTCCCATGTGGTGAGTGTCTGGGTCTCCACTGTCTTGGAGACAGCCCTCCTGTTTTGTTTCTGGAGGGGCGGGTCAGCATGGGGAGTGCTGAGTGGAGAGCTGTCCCGGGCTTCTGGCACTGTTTCTCACCTGGACTGCTGAGTTGTCAGGGCTCCTCTTCCTGCCCAGCTGTGGGTTTCCCAGCGATGCAGTAAGGGAATTACCAATCCAGGCAGTTAGCCAAGAGGTATGGATAAGGAATAGAACTCCCCTGAGAACATGGGTGACTAGGGTGGCAGTAGGGGAGGTCTGTGGCTTTGTGGCCTGCTGTGATTTGGCTGTGACAGGGTTTGGTGTGTCTCTCTCAAAGGGGTTGCACAGTGCCAGCATTCCTGGGATCCTGGCCCTGGACCTCTGCCCGTCCGACACCAACAAGATCCTCACAGGTGAGAATCTGGGCCTAGCCCAGCAGGCCAAAGTGGGGAGGAGTGACGGGGAAGATGCATGCTCGTTGTCCTCTTCATGGGCACGGGACAAAAGCATTTCCTTCAGCAAAAGGGCCTGGGTGGGCCTGACTCATTGTTTGGTCTCTTTGGGTCTCCTCCAGGTGGGGGCAGATAAAAATGTCGTTGTGTTTGACAAAAGTTCTGAACAAATCCTGGCTACCCTCAAAGGCCATACCAAGAAGGTCACCAGCGTGGTGTTTCACCCTTCTCAGGTAAGGGCTTCTCCTAGCCACCCTTGCTGCTGCTTTCCTTGGCTGTGGTTTGTCCCTCAGTCCCCTGCTGTCTTTGTGTGAAGTGAGGCTGAGAAAGAGCTCTGACTCCTGAGACTGGGCACTTGGAAGGGCTTCACTTTGGAGTTCTGGAGATTGCCCTTTACTCTGCGTGAGACCTTCTGAAGCAGTGGTCTTTCAACTAGGGAGAGAAAGAAAATGTGTAGTTTGACAAGCATATTCACTTAAATATTTTATATTAGGGAAAAAAAAAGTCCTATAGTGTTCATAATACAAACTACAGAAAACAACGCTCAGCACGGTCTCGACTCACAGGTATGAGGAAGACAGATACATTTGCTTTCCCATGATCCTCCAAGAGGATTGAAATGGTAGGGGTTGTAAACAGAACGTCTGGTTTACAGAGTAAAGGTAACTCATGGGACCAGAAGAATGATACTATGGGATTCGAATTTTAAGCCTAAGACAGTTTGGGTTTAGGGCTGCAGGACAGTGGTTGGTTAGTACTTCCCAGTCAAGCTCTCCCTTGGGCATTAGGGAAATGAGAAATATAGGAATAACACGGTGAGTTTTTCATGACTGAATGTATTCAAATCGAAAGCACTGTTTTCTTGCTTATGGGATGTTAATAGTTATGTCTCATGAAATTGTATTGCTAAAAAAGATGGTAGTTATTTTTACCTTATGGATTTTAACGTCCTAACTAAGCAAAAAAATTGGTAAGTGACACAAAATTCTCTCCTTGCCCCAAGTCTTTTGGAAAATTAACTTACTGTGGAAATCCATAAATGTGGGATGCGCTGAAATATGCAGCCCCTTACAGTCCCAGTACTGCTCAGACCTGTGCCATGCAGTACAGTACCAGTTAGGTATACATGTGGCTATTTAAATTTCAATGAAATAGAATAAAAAATTCAGTCCCTCAATGGTACTAGTTACATGTTTCCTTTGGTCCTGGAAATGGGGTGGGAAAATTGCTCTATGTTGCAGTTAGTCTTTTTACCACT
The DNA here is from genome assembly GCA_036589455.1 of Ateles fusciceps. Lineage (NCBI taxonomy): Eukaryota > Metazoa > Chordata > Mammalia > Primates > Atelidae > Ateles > Ateles fusciceps. Next base: position 21,983,894 of record JAZHEH010000681.1, on the reverse strand, counting down.
AGATGGCGAGGCCTCCTACACAAGGCCTGATGCTGTATGAGTTACCATTTTAATTGCGTTTACCATTGGCTGTCTTGGGCACCATTGGGTGGGTAGATGGTTCCAGGGAGGGCTGGGCTGAAAGGAGAAGCAGTTGTTGGCAGTTGTGGGCATCCCCAGCCCTCTTTTATAAGATTGTTATCATCTATATCCTTTTTCTGACTCCGATATTCTTTGATATTTGTTTTCCTTTTAGGACCTGGTGTTTTCTGCTTCCCCCGATGCCACTATCAGGATTTGGTCGGTCCCCAATGCGTCTTGTGTACAGGTTGTTCGGGCCCACGAGAGTGCTGTGACCGGCCTCAGCCTTCACGCCACTGGTGACTATCTCCTGAGCTCCTCTGATGATCAGGTGCGGTCCCAGCCAGTGCCCTGGAGAGGCCTGCTGGTCCCCTAGCTTGAACATCCTGGGTGGCAGGAACATCTTCCCACCCCAGCTGGTTCCCCAGAACCTCAAAGGAGAATGTTTCCTCTGCTGGGTGGTGCTGGGTTTGCCAGGATTTGCCAAACCAGGGGCTCTGCCTTCCTGAAGGGCCACCAAAGCCTGGGACCCACTTTCTCACTGACTCCATTGTCTCTCTCTTTTTTTCCAGTACTGGGCTTTCTCTGACATCCAGACAGGGCGTGTGCTTACCAAGGTGACAGATGAGACCTCTGGCTGCTGTAAGTTGCCTCTTAGGCACTTAGCTCTTTGTTTGCTGTTTATCATTTATTTTTACGTTTCATTTATTCATTTGCTTATTTGTTCTAAAGATACATTTACCACCAGCACGTGTCTAGTGCCAGGCTTTGTCCTGGTTGCACTGACGAATGTGAAGAACAAGGAACCTACCTTTGCTGCTCTTAGTCTCTCCCCTGGTGGGCTCTGACCGCAGGTCTGTCTTCTCTCCTCCACAGCTCTCACCTGTGCACAGTTCCACCCTGATGGACTCATCTTTGGAACTGGAACCATGGACTCTCAGATCAAGATCTGGGACTTGAAGGTAGGAGGACATGGTAGGCCTCCATCTGAGGCCCCGGGCCAGAGGGAGCATCTGTGACAATGCAGGGCTGATTGGGTGCTTGTGGCACCTGGCCCTGAGGGTGGAGAGATACTGGCTCTGCATGTGTGATATGGTGTGGTCTTGGGGGTCCTGCTGGCTGTCCTTCCTGGAAGGACAGTGGCGGACATCTCAGGTAGGAGTTTGCTGAGCCCCATTTTCTTCCTCTCATGATGTATGGGTGACATATTTTACTACCCACCGCCACTGTAGGAACGTACCAATGTGGCCAACTTCCCTGGCCACTCGGGCCCCATCACCAGCATCGCCTTCTCTGAGAATGGGTACTACCTGGCAACAGCGGCTGATGACTCCTCTGTTAAGCTCTGGGATCTGCGCAAGCTTAAGAACTTTAAGACGTTGCAGCTGGATAGCAACTTCGAGGTGTGCCCCTCTCCCTCCCCAGCTTCCCACTGCGTCTCCTCATTTGTCGATTATTGAGTAATCTCATTGCTTCTGCTTATCTGCAATTGCCCCATAGTTTCTGTTCCCCCTCATGTGACCTTTCTGTTTCTGACAGGTAAAGTCACTAATCTTCGACCAGAGTGGTACCTACCTGGCCCTTGGGGGCACGGATGTCCAGATCTACATCTGCAAACAGTGGACGGAGATTCTTCACTTTACAGGTAGAGGCTGATCTTGGGCTCCTGGGGTCTCTAGGTGCCCAGGCCTGGAGGGAAGCCTCACTGGGTTACGAATCTCTAAGGCTTGCATGAGTTTACCTAAGCAGCTTTCGGTTACCACCTAAGGCAGAGCTTTATGGCTAAGGAAGCAGACTGAGTGAGACTGCGTGGCAGTAAATGGTAGTACTAGCTGTGCCACTTCCATGCCTTGTGGCATTGGACAGCTTGCTGGAGGAAGAGAAAACTCCTCCCTCTGAAGGTTTGCTAACTGAATCTGAAATAAATGAACGTTAGAGTGACAGGAGGAAAGCCATTTTAATTCTGTGTATATGCACGAGAGTCCCACAAAACATTAGACTTGCAGAGGGTCGGATGATTGAAGCTCATACAGTCACATCCCTTAATAATGGGGGTATGTTCTGAGAAATATCTTGTTAGGTGATTTTGCCATGTGCGACCATATGTAGAGTGTACTTACATGTGTCTAGATGGTGTAGCCTACGGCACACCAAGGCTAGTGCTATAACCTTAGTGTAGTCTATTATTGCTCCTAGGCTACAAACCTGTACAGCGTGTTAAATGTACTAATACAGTTATAGCACAATGGTAAGTATTTGTGTATCTAAACAGATCTAAGCATAGAAAAGGTTCAGTAAAAATAAGGTATGAGAGATTGTTAAAAAATAGTACACTGGTATATGGTGCTTGCCGTGAATGGAGCTTGCAGGACTGGAAGGGGCTTTCAGTGAGTGAGTGGTGAGTGAATGTGAAGGCCTAGGACATGAACGTACACTGACTGCTGTAGACTTTCTAAACACAGTACACTTAGGTTCCGCTAAATTTATAAAACGCTTTTTCTTCAGTAATAAATTAGCCTTAGCTAACTTTTTACTTTATAAACTTAAAAAAAATTGACTCTTTTGTAACAACGTTTAGCTTAAAGCAAACATTATTTTTGTACAGCTGTACAAAAATATTGTCTCTCTTTACATCCTTGTTCTATAAGCTTTTTTCTGTTTTCTAATATTTTTATTTTTATATTTTACTTTTTAATCTTTTCCTGTTAAAAGCTAAGACACAGTACACATTAGCCTAGGCCTACAGAGGGTCAGGATCATCAGCTGTATTAGTCCGTTCTCACACTGTTATGAAGAACTGCCTGAGACTGGGTAATTTATAAGGGAAAGAGGTTTAATGACTCACAGTGACTGAAGAGGCCTCAGGAAACTTACAATCATGGTAGAAGGGAAAGCAGCAGCAGGAGAGACAAATGCTGAGCAAAAAGGGGTAAAGTCCCTTATAAAACCATCAGATCTCGTGAGAACTCGCTATCGTGAGAACTCACTATCATGAGAACAGCATGGGGGTAACCACTTCCATGATTCAATTACTTCCCACCGGGTTCCTCCCACAACACATGGGGGTTATGGGCACTACAATTCAAGATGAGCTTTGAGTGGGGGGCACAGCCGTATCACCAACATCGCTGTCTTCACCTCCACATCTTGTCCCACTGGAAGGTCTTCAGGGGCACTAACACGCATACACCTGTCATCTCCTTTGATGATAATGCCTTCTTCCCGGATACCTCTTGAAAGGGCCTGCCTGGTGCTGTTTTACAGTTAACTCTTTTTTATAAGTAGAAAGAGTATACTTAAAATAATACCAAAAAGTGCAGTATAGGTATATCTTGTCTTTTTGCACTCCGCTTTATTGTGCTTCATGGATCCTTTGTTTTTCGTGAATGGAAGGTTTTTGGCAGCCCTGCCCCAAGCGGGTCTGTCGGTGCCATTTTTCCAACAGCGTATGTTCACTTTGTGTCTGTGTGTCACGTTTTGGTAATTCTCACAGTATTTCAAACTTTTTCGTGATATGTATCCGTTATGGTGATCTCTGATTAGTGATCTTTGATGTCGCTGTTATAATTGTTTGGGTGGCACCATGAACTGTGCCCATATAAGATGTTGAATTTCATTGATAAATGAAATGGTGTGTGTGTTCTGACCACTCCACCCCCCCAGCTGTTCCCCATCTCTCTCCCTCTCAGACCTCCCTGTTCCTTTAGACACAACAGTATTGAAACTAGGCCAGTTAATAACCATATTATGTCCTCTAAGTGTACAAGTGAAAGAAAGAGCCCCATGTCTCTTACTTGAAATTAAACGACATGGTTAAGCTTAGGGAGGAAGCATGTGAAAAGCCAAACTGGCCAAAAACTACGCCTCTTACACCAAGTACTAGTCAAGTTATGAATGCAAAGGAAAATTGTTGAAGGAAATTGAAAGTGCCACTCCAGTGAACACATGAATGACAGGAAAGCAGAACATCTTTATTGCTGATCTGGAGACAATTTCAGTGGTCTGGATAGAAGACCAGACCAGCCGCAACATTCCCTTAAGCCAAAGTCTGATCCAGAGCACGGTCCTGACTCTCGAATTCTGTGAAGGCTGAGACAGGTGAGGAAGCTACAGAGGAAGAGTTTGAAGCTAGCAGAGGTTGGTTCCTGAGGTTTAGGGAAACAAGCCGTCTCCATAACAGAAAAGTGCAAGGTGAAGCAGCAGATGGTGATGCGGAAGCTGCAGTGAGTTAGCTGGAAGACCTAGCTGAGATAATTCGTGACAGCCGCTACACTTAACGACAGATTTTCAATGTAGACGAAATAGCCTTCTGTTGGAAGAAGGTGACATCTAGAACTTTCACAGGTAGAAGTCAGTGCCTGGTTTCAAAGCTGCAAAGGAAAGAGTGACTCCCTTGTTAGGACTAATGGAGCTGGTGATTTTACACTGAAGTCAAAGCTCACTTAGCATTCAGAAAATTGTAGGGCCCTTAAGAATGTAGGGCTAAATCTACTCTGCCTGTGCCTGTGAATGGGACAACAGAGTCTGGATGACAACACATCTGTTCACAGCATGGTTTACTGACTATTTTTTAAGCCCACCATTAAGAGGTATTCAGAAAAATAGATTCCTTTCAAAATATCACAGTGCACCTCATTACCCTAAAGCTCAGATGGAGATGTTTCATGCCTGTTAACATCACATCCAGTCGTCAGCTTACGGATCAAGGAGTAATATTGACTTTCCAGTCTTATCATTTAAGAAAGACATTTCATAAAGCTATAGCTGCCCTGCATAGTGATTCCTTTGATGGATCAGACAAAGTAAATTGAAAACCTGTTAAGGATTCACCATTCTACATGCCCTTAAAAGCATTTGTGACTCATGGAAGGAGGTTAAACTACCAGCGTTAAGAGGAGTTTGGAAGAAATTGATTCCAAGCCTTCAGCCCTCATGGATGACTTTGAGGGATTGAAGACCTCAGTGGAGGGAGTAACTGCAGATGTGGAGGAAATGGTGAGAGAACTAGAGTGAGAGGTGGAGTCTAAAGATGTGACTGAATTGCTCCAATCTTGTGTTCAAACTGTAATGGATGAGGAGCTGTTAGGGATGAGGAAAGAAGGTGGTTTCTTGATGGAATCTACTCCTGGTGAAGATGCCGTGAACGCTGTTGAAATGGTAAAGAAGGGTTTAGAATATTACATAAACTGAGTTGATAAAGCAGGTGCAGAGTTCGAGAGGATTGATTCCAGTTTTGAAAGTTCTGCTGTGGGTAAAATGCTCTCAAACAGCGGCCGTCAGAGAACTCTTATCAAAGGAAGAGTCAAATGATGTGGCGAACTTCACTGTGGTCTTATTTTAAGAAATTGCCATAGCCACTGCAGCCTTCAGCAAGCACTACCCCTGTCAGTTAGCAGCCATCAGCATCAAGGCAAGACCCCCAGTGGGTCTTGGAAAAAGATTACAACTCACTGAAGTCTTTGATGGTTGTTAGCATGTTTTAGTAATAAAGTATTTTTGATTAGGTATGTACATTGTTTTACTAGACATAATACCATTACACGTTTAATAGACTATGGTATAAACATAACTTTTTTTTTGAGATGGAGTCTTGCTCTGTCACCCAGGTTGGAGTGCAGTGACACGATCTTGGCTCACAGCAACCTCTGCCTCCTGGATTAAAGCCATTCTCCTGCCTCAGCCTCCCAAGTAGCTGGGATTACAGGCGTGCACCATCACACCTGGCTAATTATTGTCTTTTTAGTAGAGATGGGGTTTCACCATGTTGGCCAGTCTGGTCTTGAACTCCTGACCTCAAGTAATCCACCCGCCTTGGCTTCCCAAAGTGCTGGGATTACAGGCATGAACCACTGTTCCTGGCTAACATAACTTATATGTATTGAGAAACCAAAAAAATTTGTGTGCCTTGCCTTACTGCAATATTTGCTTTATTGGTGGTCTGGAGCTGAACCAGCAATATCCCTGAGGTATGCCTGTACAATAACCAGTAATATAGTTATTTGTGATTATTAAGTATTCTGTACTGTACCTAATTGTGTAACACTTTTTTTTTTTTTTGAGACAGAGTCTTGCTCTGTCACCCAGGCTGGAGTGCAGTGGCGTGGTCTCGGCTCACTGCAGCTTCCACCTCCCAGGTTCAAGCGATTCTCCTGCCTTAGCCTCCCAAGTAGCTGGGACAACAGGCACATGCCACCATACCTGGCTAATTTTTTTTTTTTTTTTTTTTTTTTTTGTATTTTTAGTAGAGATGGGGTTTCACTGTGTTGGCCAGGCTGGTCTCGAACTCCTGACCTTGTGATCCGCCTGCCTCGGCCTCCCAAAGTGCTGGGATTACAGGCATGAGCCACCGCGCCCAGCTGTGTTTTACTTCTGTACAACTGGCAGTGTAGATTTGTTTATCCCTGTCTCCCCCACGAGCATGAGTAATGCATTGCACTGTGATGTGATGGCAGGCATAACATCACGCGGTGGGCGGGGACTTGGTTGGCTCCAGGTGGGATCCTAAATCTAGAAGGCATTTGGCCGGTGGAGCAAATCTTTCAGCTCCACTGTCGTCTTATGGGACCATCGTTTGTGTGGTCCGTTGCTGACGTGTCATTGTGTGACACGACCCTATGGCATCCTGAGCTGCAGAAGGGAGTAGGGGCCTGAGGCTCCTAGGGGGTGGTGGCGACACAGTTTCTGTGGGGGTGTGAGGAGGAATGCACTCCAAGTCTCTCAGGTAATAAAAGTTGTCTCAGAGCAGACCTTAGATAAATAATACACGATAGTCTGTGACAAAGACTGGCTGGCATCTTGTCTTCTCTCTTGTGATACCAGTTCATTTTCCCCGGTTGGGATTCCCAGGGAGGGGATTCGTGATGTTCCTTTCAGATGTTCTGCCCTTCGATAAGAGAAAGAGGGCGAGAGACCGAGCAGGACATAGTCAGAGAGACCTTGGTTCAAAGCCCGCAGCATGCCAAAACACCATACTTCGGGGTATTGTTTTCTGAGACCCAACATTACTTAACCTCTCTGGAGCCTCAGAAAAGTGGGAATGATAACAGTGCAGACTCAGTGGGGTTGTTGAGGTTTAGATGAAAATACATACAGGTGCTTGCTGACATGTGCTCAGCCACATCCTGATTAATCCATCGTAAGCTGAAAATACTGCAAGTCAAAACACAGTAAATCGGGGACCGTCTGTGAGTATGTAGGTTAGAACAGTGCCTGGCACATAGTCAGGATTTGCAGTTCTTACTCAGCATTGTGTCTTAGAGCAGTGAATCAGACAGACCCAGTTTGGGCACTGATGAAATTTATGGTCAGGTTAGGAAGGCAAATGTAGATTGATTTCACACACACATTTAATTGCAATTGAAAGTGCAAGAGAAGAAAAGTATGAGCCGCTGAGAGAATGGATAACGGTTTCTAACCTAACGGGTATGTGGCTGTGGCTACGTGACTCTCCCTTTCAGAGCTTTACTCCTTCATCTAGAAAATGGGAATGTCGGCACGGCTCTGCAGAGTGTGGCAGCTGCTGTTGTGGAGGTGGCATGCTGATATGCTGGTAACAGGGTGCTCACTTCAGATGCTGTGTGAAGGGGGAGCTACTGCTGTCTCTGTTGATGAAATTCTCATCCTTGTTAGCAGGTTGTGAGCAGGATACAAGATACTTCTTGTTGCCTCGGATTCTCCTGAGCCCTACTCAGAGTGTTTGTGTAACAAAGGTGTCCATTCTAACTATATGGCTCACTGGTTTTCACCTATACTGTACCTGGTGTTTTGATTTGGAGCTGAGTTAGGTAGCTGAAAATACAGCGTGAGCTTTTTAACGGGGAGTTGGTGGACTCCTGGTGTGATCCTAAATCTAGAAGGAATTTGGCTAGATGTTCATGAATTTCCCAATCCCATGAGCCCAGCCTCATCTGCCCCTTGTCTGGTCCTGCTCTGTGTTAGGGGCCTGAGTGCCCTGGAGTTGGAACCCCATGAGCCAAACGTGCCCATGGACTGTTCCACTTACGAGCAGGGAGTGAGCACTAGGGATAAACAGGCTGAGCACTGAGGCTTTCAGCTAAACTGAGCTGAACTGCAGTTACCCAGAAAGCTCAAGGGAGAAGGGGGCTGGCATTGCTTTATTCATTCATCCCACCAGTGAAAAGTGCCAGGCACTGAGGCAGGCACTGGGGGTAGTGTGCAGGTCAGACTAGGGAAAGCAAACAGGAGCCTGCAGTGTGATAAATGCTAAGTAGGGAAGGCCTGGTTGTATGGGAGCATGTTATTGGGCATCCGTGTTCAGCCTAAAGGAGGATAAAGGAGGAAAAGACTTCTCACAGTTGCCTCTTGTCTCTCTCCTCAGAACATAGCGGCCTGACCACAGGGGTGGCTTTCGGACATCATGCCAAGTTTATCGCTTCAACAGGCATGGACAGAAGCCTCAAGTTCTACAGCCTGTAGGCCCCGGCCCTTCTGATGGAAGCTGGGCCTCATCTCAGTAGAGGGGTAGAATTAGGGTTTGGAGGGGTGGGGGGAATCTGGGGGGGGGGAGGGGGCTCTGTGGGGTGGGACATTCACATCATTTCACTCTGGTCTGAGTGGTGGCCTGAGAACCGTGGTGTCATGGACCACCCTCATCCATGCACCTCCAGGCCCCATGGGAATGGATGTGGAAGGAAGAACTGTCACCCTCTAAAGGCCTAGGGTCGGTGCCTAGGGCCTCTCCCTTCCTGTCGTTCAATGGCCGTGGTGGTGGCTGTTCCACACCCATTTTGTTGCAGTTCCTGTGAGACAGGAGAGGCTGAGCCAAGGGAACTGTGAAGGGGAGGGCAGGAGGGCTTGTGCAGGGTTTTGTAAGCAGTGATCTAGTTTCATTAAAAAAAGAAAACAATAAACATAACCACCTCCCTGTGTCTGTCTGCACCAGGAGCGCCCTGGGCCGGGAAGGTCAAGCGGAGGGAGCACACAGTGGGACATTGGCTTCCGGGGAAGCTCATCTTCCTTTCCTTTCACAGCGGAAATAAAAACAAATCTGCAGATGAAATCTGCCATGTTCCTGCAGTTCTTGACCTTGTGTTTCAAGGGCCTCAAGTCACTGGTGCTGCCACTTGCCTTGTGGACTTGGTTTCTTACACAAGCGTGGAAGGGAGGGAGACCTGCAGGGAAGATGGGCTGGATCTCGCTGGTGAGGCGGTCTGAGCATCTCCACCAGGGTTCTTTAGCTGTAGGTGCTAGAAAGCCTGTTCTCAGCTGGCATAAGTCAAAAAGGAGATTTTATTGACTGTGGTGATTGAAAAGTTGAGGTTGGATGGGTTTGGGGACAAAGATCTGATAATGAACGTGCCTAATAGGGTATTCCTGTAGGGTCATGTGGCTGCTTTAGATTGCAGGTCAGGAAAGGCCTCTCAGGTGGTGACGATGAAGCTGGAATGACAAGGACCTAAAAGGAGGAGGCATGTTGCAAGCAGAGAGCAGGTGCTGGGGCTGGACTGAGCAAGCTGTATGGAGGAACAGGAAGCAGGTCGTAGTGGCTAAGGGTGGGGGACCATGGCATGCAGTCTGGGTGATTGACAGTCCCCTGACAAGGGCCATCCCAGTGGAAGGTCGGGGCTGGCCGCCTGCCTGGAGTGGGGGTGAGAGGATATGAGGTGATGAAGTGTGGGAGTCTGATTATAGACAAAATATAGTGCTGTCAGGCGAGCTGAGAAATGAGGTGTTACCAGGAGGGGAGCTTTGGGGGCAAAGTATGGTAGCGCATATTGTGGCCGCAACAGGAGACCTCCAGCATGTTTGCTGGGGCAGGGTTGCTGTTGTCAGGGGAAGCTTGGGTATGCCGAATCTGCCTGGGAGGGTCAGGATGCCTACTAGCTAGGGAAAGCTGAAAAACCCTACGGTAAAGAGACCACTTAGCTTATACAAGTTGAATATAAAGCATTTAACTTACACAAGTATGTGTTATTAAGAAAAGACCAATCATACAGTTCTCCCAAGGCAGGCATACTTAAAAAGTTAGGACAACTGCCTAGTAAAAGGTGGGCTAACAACAGTTACGGTTTGCAGGTGGTAGAGTGGCTCACTCGAGTGGGAGAGGGTTCAGGGCGTGGCTGGGGACGTGCTGGGGCTGAGCTGGACTTCAGGGCTGGTAGAGACCTAAAGCCTCTAACAGTTTCTGGTGTTAGGTATTAATGTGCATATTTCAGATCTGCCTTCCTTTCCAGTAAAAGTAAGCAGGAGATACTGAAGGACAGAGGTTCTTGGGGGATCCATGGATTGGAGGGGGAGATGCTATAGTCATCCTAAAATTTTGTGACACATGGGGCTCATCTATGCATATGCACATTTTTCTAGAGAAGGGGAGCCCTAGTATGTATCTCAGACTAATCTGTCCCCCCCACCGGTTCCGAACCATTGCCCTAGAACTGGCACCTGGTGCTCTCCTGGCATCCAGGAGCCTACTATCTGGGTCCTGAGGCTCTGCAGTGCGTCTCCTCTGGCCTTCTGTGCAGTCGCATTAGCAGAAGAGTGGCAAGCCCACTACCTACATTTGCTCATTTAATTCTTAACCTTGCTTTTTGCTATCCAGCAACTCTGAGCAGATTCTTGGTCCCTGTATACCACGTGGGACTTCATACCTCTCTTCCTTTGCAGAACAGAGCAGAAGGTGGGAGCATAGTCCTGGCTCTGGACTCGGGTTTTGACTCCCAGTTCTGGCACTTGGTAGCTGCAAGACCTTGGACAGATTAACTTTTTTCTGTTTGAGTTTCTTCATCCAGATGGGGATAGTGTACTTACTAGAGATATGGTAAGGATTACGTGAACAGGACAATTGCTTAGAATAGGGACTGTACATCATAAATGCTCTGTTTTTAAACTTGCTGCTGCTACTATTACTGTTACCATTCTACTATTTCCTCTGGAGTCTCCCCTCCCCAGAGACAGGCCGTTTGCTTCAGGAAGCCTCTGGAGCCCATGATTCATGCCTTTAGCATAGCCGTTTGTTACCTTGAAGGTGTTTGTGCATTTGTCTTAACTAGATTTGAATCTCAAGGACAGGACGATGCATCCATTGCTGCCGTTCACCTCTTCAGCTCATGGCACACTGCTGCTAAGTGGTAGATTGAGAGATTGAACCTTGGGGCTCAGTCCAAAGCCCAGCAACGTTTGTCTCCTTCCCTGATAAGTAAACACAGAGGGCTTGACAGAATGTTAGTTGTATCAGCCAAAATGAATGAAGAGCTGCCACCCCCGCCACAGCTCACCAGGTGTTGGCTCAGTTGCCTTGTAGGTGAACCTTTTGGAAGTAGATCTTGGTTGGCGGGGGGCGGGGGGTGGTGAATTTAGAAAAAATTTAAAATTTAGAAAAGATTCTAAAGGACTCACTCATATTGTCTAGCCAGTGAGTTTTGTAGTCAGTAGTCCCAGATGTCCGAGGGAAATTGTTCGGTGGTGTAATCAATGCTTACTGCATCCTTTGTGCACCTGAGCCTTTGGTGATCAAACCCTGCCAGCCCTCCACTGTAGAAGGTGAGGAAGCATCTTTATTGGGCCTGAACTTGGAGCACTAATCAAGGAGGTCACCTGGGGGCAGTGTAGTCACACCAGTCTCCCCCAGTAACGCTGGTGCGGTGATGGAGCTGGAGCTCCTTATAGTTGAGTACCACAGAATGACCCTAACAGACAGGTGGTGGTGTCCCCCATTCTACAGGTGAGAAGACAAGCTCAGAGAAGTGCCTTGGCTTTGGGCCACCCAATAAATAATGCAGCTAGGGTTTTTAAGCCACGTGGCTTCAGAGACCAAGCTGGTTACCCTTATCAGCTAAGACCGGCATGGGCAGCTGATGACCCACTGCACAGCTTTCCAGGAGGTAGTGTCATGGTTAAATGCAGGCTCTGGAGCCAGCAGCCCAGGTTTGAATCCCAGCTGTACACCTTTCTGTGATGTGTGTCTTTATGTCTCTTCTTCTTCTGAAAAATAAGTTCCTGGTGCCTACTTTGTAGGGCTCTTGAGAATTAAGTGAACTGATATGTGTAGAGACGAGGCACTCTAAATGTTAAATACCATGTATTTTCCCTGCTCTGTTTGCACTGGCATTGTCCTTAAGATTTAACTGTATTGACACGTAGCCAGGGTCATGGTAGTCCTTGACACCTATCACATAAAGGCTTGGTCTGACTGCCTTCTGCTGCATTAGTAAACCTAAGGCCGTTGACACAAAGTGGCTGGAACATAATCCAGGCACGCAGGCAGGAGTAAACAGAGCAATGCAGATATGGCTCTAGAGTTCTGATAGAGGTGCCAGCGCAGAGGACGGGGCGTGCAACTGTTTAGGAAGTCAGGTGGACCTGGGGGAGGTGACAGCTGCAGTTTGAAGTGGAAGTTCCCTAGGTGGACATAGGACAGAGGAGCAGAGTAGGGATAGCAGATGTGAGCAGAGGCGAGGGGTGAGAAGTCATGTTTGAGGGAACAGGCAGCTGGGGAAGTAGGAGCAGCACTGTGGTTGGAGACAGGCCCAGCAGACTGTAGGAAGGCAGGCCAGGAAGTTAAAAGTTTTCTGAAATATTCACCCCAAAGTGTCTAAAATGTACCTGTACAGTTTAAAGAATAATAAACATCTTTGTATCCGCAGCTGAAGCAAGCATTAGGGGCCATCGGTGTGTTCTTCAATGAATGCATCCCTCCCTACCCCTGCAGAGAAAACCACTACCCTGAAATTGGTGCTGAGCATTCCTTTGTTTTTCTGTACAATTTTACTACTACACTGGGGCTTTGGGAATGGATTTTTGAACTTTATATAGATGAAGTCATTCAATCTAGTTTCTTTGATTTCATCTTCTCAGCATTGTGCTTGAGATTTATCTGTATTTATACGCATAACCCCAGTTCATTCACTATTGGGAAAACAAAGGAAAATGGCCAAACAGAACTCACACCAGGGTACCGTGACAGCTTTTATTGAAGGTAGGAATAGCTGTGGATGTGCCGGTCCTGTGTGGCCATTCATTCTAGGACGTTACACTCTGGGAGAGGGATCCTGGCATTGGGCTATGGGGCTTTTAAGCTGCATGATTAGGAAGCACAGCTCTTCCTCCCGCTGTGATCAGGGCTCTAGGGTTTACGTTTTGCTGCTGCAATTACTTGATGTGGTCAGCCAGCAGCTGGGTTTAACTGCATTGTGCTCATGGCTGGAGAAGCATCAGCCCTTCCTCTGACATGATGCAAGGGCTGGGGTCCAAACCTTGTAATTGATCAGTGTCTTAGGCACTTAGCAATGGCTAGATTCCATGGAACCTTGTGAGGGACCAACTTCTTTCCTGGGAGGCCAGCCTGCAGGGGATAAACAGTTAACTCTCATCTCTCATTCATCATAGAATTTGATTGTAGGAATATACCACAGTGTGTTTATATGTTCTGGTGTTCATGATGGACATGTGGGTTCTTTCTAGTTTTCTTTTGCTATTAGTGTTTCTGTGGACATTCTGGTGCAAGGGTTTTTCTAGGATGTTTAGGAGAGGACATATATTAGGGAATGGCAATTTTTCAACATAGGTATACCAGTTTATATTCTGATTAACATTGGTAGAATGCTCCTGTCTTCATACCCTCACCAATGCTTAGTATTTTCTGGCTTTTTAATTTTTGCCAGCCTGCTGGGTATATAATAGTATCTTGAAGCTTAATTTTCACATTCATGATTACTGTTGAGGTTGAGCATCTTTTCGGCCACTTGCAGACCATTTGAGTTTTTCCTCTTGTGAAATGCCTGTTAGTGTCCTTTGACTGTTTTTCTATTTGTGTTATCTTTTTCTTGTTGATTTGCAGCAGTTTTAAACATAGATGTTTTCTGGATAGTAATCCTTTGTCAAGAATGTATTGCAGTTATCTTCTCACTTTGTGCCCTGACTTTTCACTATTTTTATTGTATCTTGTGATTTCTTATCTCGAGGTGTTCATATATTTGTACCTTTGTCTGTTAGAATTCTCTGAGGCTTTGGCTGAAATCACATTCTTTAAGACAGGACCTGCATTTGTTTCTTCCTGAAGCCTGGGAATCACTTTAATTATCACCTCACTTGGGATCACTTTAAATTAAATTCAGCCCTTGAGGTTTTTCCCAGATTGAACCCTAGGGGTTCTCCTTTCTCCTCTCCCTCTGGTCTGAGGATTTTACTGCACACACCAGAGAAGAGGAAAGTACACTTTTCATTCTCAGGGTGATTTGTTTTTTTCCAATATATCCAGCCCCGAGATGAAAATAGGCAGGATTCCTTGCTGCCGGCTCTGTGCCAGGGGCTTATTTCTCCTTCAGTCTTACACTAAGGACTGGGCCCTCTGGAGCTGTTTAAAAGAGGCCTGCATCTGGACTTGTCACCTTTGCAGGCTCCAGGCTTGATCTCATCAAAGCAGAAGGTCAAGATCTCCAGGGTTCTGTAGAACTTCCCAGAATAGAAGCTGAGTTTAACTTCCCAGAGTTTTTGCTTTTTATTTTTATTTTTTTGGCCTATTTGCATGCCTCACCCTGACCCCCCTGCCACCCATGTTAGTTCAACAGTAATCTAGGCATATTTTTAAATATTTATAATCTGGTATTTTAGTTGTTTACTTCAGATTGATTAGAATATCTAGTGTTCCTATGGCTGGAAAAGAAATAGCAGTTTTCCATGAAATGCTCTCACATAAGTGTCCAGACAAGGAGTTGAATTCTACTTCAGCTGAACTAATAGGTGGTGAAGTATGCTGTCCCCTTTATTAAAAACCAAGCACCATGAAGTGAATTTACTCTCAATGTACAGTGTAAGTATATGGGAGCTGGTGGGGGCCCGGAGAATGGAAAGGCAGGGGATTCCCTTAGCACTTATATAGAGCCACAGCCTCTGCCCCTCCTCACCTCCCCAAAAGGGCAGGAGAGAGAGAAAACCTGATGGCCGCGAGCAGCTCTGCTTCCTGCCACAGGTCAGCGAAAGTGGTCATTGTCCTCATCGGGTCTGATGAATTGTTCTCAAGGCCTAGCAGGGGCCTGCTTATATCAGGAGGTGGCAAAAAGGGAGGAAAAAGGCTTTACATTTGGCAAAATAATAGGCTAGATAGTTATCTAGGAAAGCCAAAGCTTAGATTGCTTTCCCCTTGCAATCTAAGAGAGAAACCTAGCACTGCAGTGAACTTCACTGTTCATTCAGTTTGTACACTTGTTTCAGTAAACAGACTTTGACATAGAATTGTTGACAGCATGGATGCACAGTTTATCAGTTGCCAAAATCATGCACCTATATACGCTAGGAAGGAGGAGATCAACAATTGCCTTGTTCCTGGAGTATCACAGTAAAGCACATAGACTCTGATGATTATATAGCATAGGGGGAAAGTCTTTGCCACACTCAAAGTTACAAATGAGAGGGAAAAATTCATTGTTAACATAATCCTTTCAAAGATGAAAGAACCTCACAGAGAAAAGCCAATGGCCAATTAGATGGAAAATTTGTAAAATGAGGATGCTGACCCCTTGATTTGTGAAAGCTTTTTACAGATGAGAGAGTGGAGAATAGATAAAACACATGAAGGGTAACTTATGCAGTACAAGTGGCTAGAAAGATGCTTGACTTCTTATCAAAAAGAGCCCCTTCAAACAGTCATGCCGTTTGCCTTACGCTGCTCAGACAGGTAAAGATTTAGCGTGTTACTGGCCTTTGGTGGCAAGGCTGTGCAGTGGGGCTGCGTGGGGAGACACTCGGACAGTTCTAGAGCCCCACAGTCATAAGAGGTGTGGTCTTGACCCAGTAGTGCTAAGACTGTGTTTCGAAAAAATATACAAAGAACTACGTACTTGTGTTCAGCGCTTGTCATCCTTACCCCACATGGTCCCCATCAACAGATCAAATGTCGTAGTTCAACCACAGTTTAGAGAAGACATCTATTTGAAATGATAGGAACTGACACAAGACACCTACCCTTGTGTTAAAGAGAAAATTCAGTTACAGTGGTATTTCAATTGGTACCTCTGGAATTTTGAAATCCTTACATGAGTTTGTATGATGGAGGGAGGGAAAGAAGGAAGAGGTGATGCTGGAAGGAACCAGAACCCAGGCCACTAAGAGCAAGTCAGCCTGGCTCCTCCAAGCAGCCAAGCTAAGAATCCTCACATATGTCACACTGACGCTGCAGAATACATGCTATGTCAAGCCAGGAAGCTGGATAGGGCAAGACTGGCCATTGCTGGCCATAGATGGGAAGGCATGCCCAGAAAGGGGAA
Source organism: Ateles fusciceps (assembly GCA_036589455.1). Lineage (NCBI taxonomy): Eukaryota > Metazoa > Chordata > Mammalia > Primates > Atelidae > Ateles > Ateles fusciceps. Next base: position 21,967,614 of record JAZHEH010000681.1, on the reverse strand, counting down.
GCCACTTAGTTTCCATGGCAGGTGTTTGGGCCTTACCCCTCTTATGTTCTCCCTCTAGCTAGAAAAGCCAAAGACAGCAGTTTCCTTGAGCCCCTCTTCACATTGGCATGTAAACTTGTGCATACAAAACCAAACCCAACATTGACAACAAAAACGAGGTAAGCGTTAGGCTTGGGCGAGAGGAAACGGAGTTCTAGTTAGTAGTCAATAGCACCCGGTTACTGTTGGCTGTTAACAGACTTTTCTAAGCATTCTTACCTATTAACTCATTTTATCCAATACTGCTATGGAAATAGACTTTAACCTCCTTTTACAGATGAGAAATCTGAGGCCCAGGGAAGTTCAGTAAGTCACTGAATATCACACAGCTAGTAAGAAGCCAGCTCTGGACTCCACATGCTTGACCAGTATTCTGAAGACAGGAAAGGCTGAGTAGCCTGAAGACAGGAAAGGCTGAGTAGCCTGAAGACAGGGAAAGGCTGAGTAGCCCAGAGCCAGGTGAGTAGGCCTCACAGTATCGAGGCCACGGGCCTGACTGGAGCACCTTTGCTCCCCTTGTAACAGCTCTCTAAGCTCATGCTCTGAGGCCCAGAAAGGTGTCTGAAACCAAGTGCAGGCTTCCCTACCAGATTCTTCTCCCTGTGCCCTTGAGGCTGAACCCTAGCGCCTTGCCCATCCCTCCACCAGAGGATCCACATGTCTGTCTGGAAAGGGCTTTGCTGCCAAGTCAGAGATGAAGGCCCATGCCACATATGGGAAAACCGGGCTCAGTGGCATAGCCAGTGCCGGCACAGACCTGTCTGGTGGCCATGCCCACAGTGGCAGGCAGGTCAGGGCCAGCAGGCTGCCATTCCTCGGGTGCCAACCCTTCCTTCATGGACTAGTTTTGGAGGCCAGGGGAGGGGATAGGAGGCTATGGTGATAAATGCAGCCTTTCACTGTAAGCTGGCAGCTCAGGGGGTCTGCAAAGTGCTCCTTCAACTCAGCCTTAGAGCTCTGCTTATCCGCCCTGCACAACTGCTCCGGGTGCTTTGAGGGTGCCCTCGTCAGAACTCCTGTGTCTGTGGGGGAGGTGACAAGACTTCACAAGCCATTTACCTGCCAGGGGCCCACTTCCCAGCTGTTGCTGTTCTGAATGCCAAGGCCTTACCCTCCAGTATCTTCGTCCCGTTTGCTCTGCCTGAAATGCCACCATTCCTTGCAGAGAGGCTGAGTCTCCCGAGTTGAGCCTTTGGGGACGTTGGCCTCTGTGTAGGGTGTGACATACGTGAAGTATTTGTAATTGACATCACAGTTCTGGAAGGACAGAGCTGACTTGGAGGAAGTTTCTCACATAAGAAGTAGTTCTGTTCTAGTTGTCACGAATAACTTCTCCACAACTGCTTTCAGTAGGTTTGAAAGGATTGTTTATTGAGCCCGTTCACTGTTGCTTTCCCAGAGCTTCTGGCTCAGGCCCACAAAGACACCAAACCCAAGGACCAGGGCAACCGCCGGCAGCGAAAGGACCACCTAAAGGAGAGGCTTCAGGCTAGAGTTCCCATTGGAATCTGTCAGAGAGAAGGGAAAGGTAGGGCTAGGTGAGGCCCCTCCACCACTCTTCTCCACCCCAGACCTTTGTATCACACTGGGCAGAGCTAAGGCTGCCTTTCTGCAGATGAGGTGGACTGTGTCTTCACTTGGTCCCCACTGACTGCAGTTACACCGTCTCTTGCCCTCAGCTATGGCTGGAGCATCCCATTTTGTCAGCACAGTCTTGGGGGTGTGGGAGCTGGTAAGGCCTGAGGGGCCCACCCAGAAGCCCTCATACCTGTGGGCTCCTGCCCATAAGAATCCTCAAAGCCAACTGGCCCCGGAGAGCTCACCATGTGCTGGGGCCTGGCAGTGTCATTATGGTGACCTGAGGATCATCGCTGTCCTGCCCAGGGGGAAGAATGAAGTCTTGGGCTGGTCTCTGGCCCCTGTGACCCCAAAGCCAAACATAGGCCTGAAGACGAATGAAAGAACAAATCCACTCACACCCCAGACTCACTTGCCGTCCCAGGGCGGCACGCGGTGGAGCAAGTCTCCAGCCCTGAGGTGTGGCAGGCAGAGGCGCTGCAGAAGAAGTAAACCTGGTGGAAGGACAACAACATCAGAGTGGCTGGCTCAGCGCCACTGGGCAGGAAGCACAGAGGCAGGGACATGGGATTCCCGAGCTGGGCCCCCGTCTAGGCTGCTGGCCAGGCAGGGGGAATCTGAGCACGCAGACCAAGACCATGACTGCCGCCCATGCTGAGGGAGTGTGGAGCTGAATGTGTTCCTTCCCAATTCGAAATCCACACCTCTCCTTCCTCGCCAAGGTCCGAGTCTGCAGTGGCGTGCCCTGCAGGTGGGGCCGCCGCACTTTGTAGAACCCCAGCCCTTGGCGGGCTCGCTCCACCAATGCTGCCTCTGGCTGCACAGCCCCTGGGCGGGCTGATTGCTCCCTCCCACCTGCCCTACTGAGGGAGACAGCAAGTTCCAAGGGGGTGGGGCTTGACCAGGCAGCAGGAGCATAGATGTTTGCGTTCCCTTTGTGACCCCTGGAGACCAGTGACTGGGGGCAGAGAGGAGGGCGATTACCACTGCTTCCAGATACACCAGGGCAGGGGCAGTGCCCTATGGGGAGCAGAAGCAGGAGGAGCTGACCCGACCTAGCACCCAGGAGGCCTCACCCATGGGTGCCCCTCATCCAGGCGGATCAGCATCTCTTGGATCAGGAGGCAGCACTCAGCAGAGATGAGAACGAGCCACCCTAACTAATCAGTGCTTACCAGTGAAATCAGTCTACATGTGACATAATAACAGACAGCGATTTAAGCATCCAGAGATTTGTGTATGCAATGTGAAAGATACGTTGTTCAACAGGATAGGAGTTACAGGGCATCTGTCGCCTCTGGGGCCATCTGTGTATTACATAGAAAACCTAAATATACCTTAAGTTTATCTACTTTAAGAAAATTCAAAGCAGAATTACGTGGAAGACATTATCATTTCTGGAATCAGAAGTGAGGCGAGGCTACCCTAGAACACCACGACCAGAGTTCAGATTTTCGGGCTGATTGCAGTGCAGGCAGCATTTTCCTTTCCTCCTGGTGGCATTTATGGGTTACCTGTTGCTGATGCAAAGCCAGCTGCTTTCCATGACACCTGGTAGAAGTCAAGCCCCATCCCCGGAACTTTGTCCGCATAAGCTCACAAGGGGCCATCGGGGTTTGGTGACCAGCTCCTCCCCCCCACCTAACAGATGGGGCCAGACCTGCGGCGGCCGGGGGCTTCTTACCGGTCCTCGGAGGGCTCTCTGGGAGACCGAGTCCAGGAGGGCAAAGGTGGAAATGGTGAATCGCTGGTAGTGAGACTGGAAAAGTGTGGCCCTGTCCAGGGCTACCATTTGGGTTCTGTAGCTGTCACCCTCGAAAGGGCATCTGAGAAGAAGAGAAGTCAGAGGGGCTGTTTATAGGAGGCAGAGCAGGTGGGGGGAGCCTGGGGGCACTAACCCGTCTGACAGGATGGGCCACTGGGGCTGCTGGAAGGGGTTGGCACTGGGAGCACCCAGCACTGGTGCAGCAGCAGGACTAGCTTGGGGTCTGTCCTCTGCAGAAGCCGGACCTCCACGTGGACTGGTTCTCGGAGCAGCCTCACAATGGGATAGTCATCCTCCCCATAGTAGGAGCTGAAGTTCTCATCTGCAGGGGAGAGCGACTCATGAGCCAGGGTGGGCTGTGCGTCGGAGAAGTGGGGGCCTGAAGAGCGCAGGGATAGCATAGCATACCCTTGGCGATCCGCAGCTCAAGCCGCAGGGGGCCAGGCTGGGTCACAGGGGCAGGCAGCGGGGGTGGGGAAGATGGATGCCTCAACGGGCAGGAGTCACTGGCGTTGAAGACACAGCACACATGAAGCCTGAAGTGCATGAGGGTAGGGGACAAGACACAGAATCAGAGCATCCTGTTCACGTTAGAAACTAGGTATCAACTCTGGATGCAACAGACGGTACTGTCCAGCAAGGCAGACGGATGCTACGTAAGCAACACTCCGCATTTCCATGGCTGGCTCAGGAAGCTCACCCTGCCCCGTCCTCTGCCCATCTGGTCTCCCTGGGATGGTTCAAGCCTGTTATGCCAGGCCCTGCACCTGGTGGGAGAATATGGCAGGATGGAGATGGGTTCTTGGGGGGGGGCTGGCACCTTGTTGGGTCTGCCCTGGCTACCCACAGCTGCCTGCTGTGCCATTTGAGGCTCCTCGAGCCTGACAGTCAAGCCTGCAGGTGAGCCTAGGCACTCTACCTCCTGACAGACCTAGATTTGAGTCTTAGCATTTACAGGCTTTGGGACCACAAGCAAGTCTTGTTAACTTAAAACTCAGTGTCCTCATTTGTGAAATGGCCATGACTGCCTCCCTCTGAGGGCTCTGAGGCAATGAGATCACAAGATAATGTCATCGTCATTGTCCTGTGTCTTCATTGTCCTTGTAGTTGCAGCTGGTCTGCCACAGCCTAAGGGCCACAGTGTCTAGCATCTTCCTCACTAGCCTAAGGGCCTGGTGGCCACCACACTCTGCTGGGGCCCTCACCCTCCCAATACTCCAGAGGCCTGGCACCAAGGAGATGCTACGTAGGTATAAGTGGCTTGCCCCTGTTCTGGAGGCCTTGTTTCTGAGGAGCCTCTGGCCTAGTCCTGCCAGCTACAGCTGTTTTCCCCTGACCTCTGCCTCCCTCCAGGAATCCCTGGTCGCTGTGTTGACCTCTGGCTGACTCCCGTAGCTCTTATACCAGAGAGTCTAGGGCATGACCCAGACTTGTCCCTACCACTTGGCCATAAGAACTTAGGAATTTTTTTTTAATTAAAAATTTTAAAAAATAAAAATAGAGATGGGATCTCACTGTGTTGCCCTGTCTGGTCTCAAACTTCTGGCAGTTTTCCCACCTAGGCCTCCCAACGCACTGGGATCATAGGCATGAGCTACCACCTCCGTGGTACTTAGAGCTTTAAAGCCAAATACATTTGAACTGTGATGCAGTCCCCTGCTCCCCAACCCTCACCGCCGGGAGGGGAGAGGGCGAGGAGATGCCTGGGCATGCACACAGCATCAAGCACAGCATTTCTCCAAGTCACAGCTAATGCACTGGCCCTGTCCCACAGGGTGAACGGGCTGAGGTTAGGTGCCTTGCACCTGGTCACACAGGTTCAGAGCCACATGTGACAGACACATTGGTCACCCCCACTGGCATCCTGAGCACCTGGCTTGGTTTTTGCCTCTTGAATCAGCAGGTCCAGGAGGCCCCTAACAATGAGGGGTTCCTCCCCACCTGGTTCCTCTCCCACCACATCCTCAGAGAGCTTCAGCCCAACATATCTTCAGCTTCATCTGTGGCTTCTTAACCTGACATTAGGAGGGGCAACAGCATAACCTCAGCCTCTTCCTGGGACCTGGAAAGGAGACGCTTTCAGTTGCTCTGACCTTAATTCTTGGAGAGATCAAGACAGGGCTGTCTCAGAACTCCAGCTGTCTCTGGACTGGCCATGGGCTTCTAGCTGAGCCCCTGCAAGCCAGGCATGGAAGGTCCCCACTTAACACGTCTGCCCTGAGAGAGGGAGTTTCCCCCTGCCCCACAGGGGAGGCTGGGAAGAGGTGGGCCCCTTGCCTAAGGTCACATAACCAGGTAACAGCAGAACCTGGGTTTGGACCCAGATGGCTCTGAAAACTGTTCTGAGCTCTCTGTGCCCCGGCAGCCCCGCCCCCAGCCATGCCTGTTGGAGGAGGGCCGTCCTCACTGGAAGGTTCTGTCCCGCGTGATGGAACCCCGTGACCCCTTTCGGATGTGAATGCTGGCCACCAGCCGGTTCTCATAGACGAGCTGGTCGCCAGCCACCTGTGGGAAGAGACAGCTGAGTGAGGCCTTCTTGGGGGGGACCAGGCCCCAGCCTGTGATCCCGACTCCTACCTGCACTGTGGTTCCACAGTGGGTGAGAGGGAACTGGAAGACCACGAAAGCATCCGTGTCCTGTGTCGGGGGAGCAGCTGGTGGGGGCGTAGGCCAGGCGGATGTTGGCCAGTGTGATCCTGTGTGTCAAGGCTATTTCTTGTGATACCACGAGGATGAAGTAGCCATCTCTGAAGCACTGGACAGTAGCTGGGACAAACGTCGATGAGGGCCTTGGGATTTGGTGTCCACCCAGCACAGAGACACGGGATGGCTGGGTGAGAGCCAGGCTTTAAGTGCTGGCCTGGGAGTGTAGACGCTTACTTTCCACTTAAGCCGGTGTTGGCCCCAGCAAACCCTTTACAGACTGATTGTCTCATTCATGAGACAAATGGGTTGAACCACACTCTAAAAGTAGCCTTGCCATAGATCTGTCATCCAAACCAGGGTGTTTTAGATCTGAAAGTACGGATGTGTGTAAAGGTAGATCGATTAATATTTCCCCCGGGACAGCTGTTATAAGGCCAGCTGGGACATGTGATTGCCCCATCTAAAGGTCTCCTCTGCCATCTTGCTCTGGGAGTTGGGCTCTCCAGGAGGAGGATGGGAAGCAGCTTCCACCAGCTGGAGGAGGCGGCTGTCCTTCCACTTCAGAACCCAGGGGACCAGGATGGTGCTGGTGTGGGAGGTTGTACCTGTGTTGCCATAGTAACAGGGAACCTCTGTGGTGGTGTCATAGCAGCAGCCAGCCTGCTGACAGGCTTCCTTTGAAGTTCCTCCCACGAGGCAGGGGAGGTGCCCTGAGGCCACCTGGCACTGCTCCTGGCTCAGGTGGGGTACCTAGGGTTGGGACAGAGCGATGAGGCTGAAGGCACACAGTTTGCAAATTGTGGCCCTGGAATTGAATCTTGGGAACCTGCTCCAGAGTTTGTGCGCTTTTTTTTTTTTTTTTTTTTTTTTGTTTTGAGTTTCGCTGTTGTTGCCCAGGCTGGAGTGCAGTGGTGCAATCTTGGCTCACTGTAACCTGTACCTCCTGGGTTCCAGCCACTCTCCTGCCTCAGCTTCCCGAGCAGCTGGGATTACAGGTGTCCGCCACCATGCCTGGCTAATTTTTTGTATTTTTAGTGGAGACAGGGTTTTGCCATGTTGGCCAGGCTGGTCTCAAACTCCTGACCTTGGGTCCACCTGCCGTGGCCTCCCAAAGTGCTGGGATTATAGGCGTGAGCCACTGCACCCAGCCCAGAGTTTGTGTTCTTAACCAGCACACTAAATGTTCTCCCTGAAAAGTGCATATTACTGAAATCTCGAGAGAATATTTTCTAGAACCGGGTGTTGCTGGCAATGGTTTTAGTGAGTTTCTAACTAAAGTTAGGCAGCAATAAATTCGCCAGACCTCTTCTAGCTTTACTATACTTGTACATGTTTAAAGCTGTTTTTCCAAATACTACAAAGGAATAGAAGAATCATCCTTTTCTAAAAAAAGAAAAAAAAGAAATGCCTTTTTAGAGCCCAGTAAAAGACTGTTAGGCCACGCTGGACTCCAGAAGGCCCCAGACAGAAGGTACAAACATTCAGATGTCCTGCATACCTACGTAATCTGATTTGTTAACATCCCAGCATTCCATGGGGTCCCAGTGGGGTTGAGCCAGGGTTGTGAGGTCAGGTCCAGGTTCAGGGGATGGTAAAACAGGGGGTTGGGTGGGCAGAGCTATGCCCTGGATCCAGTGGGCTGGGAAAGGCGTGGCCAGAGCCTGGGGAGGTATGGCCAGAGGTGGGGAGGAAAGGGTTAGTGGGTTCAAGACAGAGAACATGGCGGTGGTGCCAGCTGGGAGTCCAGAGTCCAGGGGTGGTCATTTTTGGGACAGATCAGAGTAGCGTCCTGTGCTACATCCACATGACCATTGGGCAGCACAGCCTCCATGAATACTCTCAGGTGGAAATGCCCATCCTGCAGGTGAGAGGCCAGAGAGCAGCAAGGTGAGGCCACGTAGCATCCCAGGCAGAGGATGGCCCCTGAGAACTGAGCTGGCCATTAGGCAGAGAGCTGAATTCATGGTGGATCCCAGAAAATTCCTTCTAGGACTTAGTTTCCCTCACCCACCAACTCAACAGATCTTGGGCTCTGGTTCCTTTCTGGCCCATAAGGGGCCTTCTCCAGCCTGACAAGATACTAGGACAAGCTTGCTCCCGTGCCAGAGCATGAAGAACCCTACCTTCTCCAGCACGTGGCAGCCTCTGTAATCAGCCGAGAAGACTGCAGGCTCCTGAGGCCTGGAGGTGACCCAGTGGTAGCAGATGGAACAGTTGTTCACATCAAATCGGTTCCCAAATTCGTCTGCAGTGGGGAAGGGGAGGGGCCAGGTATGCTGAAGGGTACAGGGGAGGCTGCTGGGGTCTCGGAGGAGTTCCCACTCAGCAGGCAGGAGACCTGGTTCTTGCCTTAGCTTTGCTATTAGCTTGTTGTGTGGTCTCGGGCAAGCCCCTCCCCTCTCTGTTCTCAGCTTTCACAGCTGTAAGGGGATGGGGGGTCCTAGGACCTTTCTAGCTAGGGTTCCCTGCTCATAGCACACAGCAGCAGGCAGCCATGAAGATGAGACAGAGAAGGGATACACAGGGCTCAGGTGCATTGGGCTATTTTACATCGCCTTTTTTTCTTTTTTTTTTTTTGAGACGGAGTCTCGCTTTGTTGCCAGGCTGGAGTGCAGTGGTGCGATCTTGGCTCACTGCAACCTCTGCCTCCCAGGTTCAAGTGATTCTCCTGCTTCAGCCTCATGAGTAGCTGGGATTACAGGCGCCTGTCACCATACCAGGCCAATTTTTTGTATTTTTAGCAGAGATGGGGTTTCACCATGTTGGCCAGCATAGTCTTGATCTCTTGACCTCATAATCCACCCGCCTCAGCCTCCCAAAGTGCCAGGATTATAGGCGTGAGCCACCGCGCCCGGCCTCACATCGCTTCTTTTAAGCTTAGTTATTCACATCCTGTGGCGGAGGCAGCTGTGGGAGGGAGGGTGCATGAGCTTTCTCAGGTGCACACAATGAGAGGCAGAATGAGGTTTCGAATCACGGGCTTTGTAGAAAGACCTGAGCCCATTTGCCAGGTTAACTGGCTGCTGCAGTCACTCAGAGACACCTCCTAGGTGTTTACCCCCCTTGTTGGCCCAGAACAGCCTGGGCACTCTCTGGGTGTGGGCACGCCCCCGTGCCCTTGTTCCACGAACACGGCCAAGTTTGTCTTCCCCATCTTGCAGAATAGGGAGCAGAGGCGCAGAGAGGTCAGGTCAGTTGCCCAAGATCACACCGTTTAGAAGTTGCACATCCAAACCCCAATTCCAAACCCACACCAGGCCACACGCACTAGGGTCCCGCTGCTGAAACTGGTTTATGGACCCTCAGCCACGGTATCGACTGAATGTAGTTAGAAGTGCAGAGCCTAGGCCAGGCTCAGTGGTTCATGCCTATAATTCCAGCACTTTGGGAGGCTGAGGCAGGTGGATTACCTGAGGTCAGGAGTTCGAGACCAGCCTGGCCAATATGGGGAAACTCCGTTTCTACTAAAAATACAAAAAGTACCTGGGCATGGTGATGCATGCCTATAATCCCAGCTACTGAAGAGGCTTAGGAAGGAGAATTGCTTGAATTGCGTGGCGGAGGTTGCAGTGAGCCGATATCACATCACTGTACTCCAGCCTGGGTGACAGTGAAAGAAGTGACTCCATCTCAAAAAAAAAAAAAAAAAAAAATGCAGAGCCTTGGCCCTGCCCCATGCCAACTGAATCATAACCCGAATTTCTACAAGGCGGCCAGGTGATTCCCATGCACACTAACGTGGGAGAAGCTGCCCTGGGTGACGATTCTTCTCCTTGCCATTTTCTGGGGTAAGGGGGTGGGGGGCTGGCCACCCCTAGCCTGGAGGGAGGCCTCTGTTCTTGCTCCTTTTCCAGGGGGAAGGGTCCCAGTTCCCTCCTGGTGGCAGCCTGTGGCCAGGGAGGCGGGGGCTGGGACTCTGCCAACACTCACCCACCACCTTGAAGCGGAGAGTCTGGCCTGGCCTGGGAAACACAAGCAGCTGCATTCCCTTGATCCCACAGTCGTAGCTGTGCCGGAGGCCTGGGAGGCCAGGGTCGGGCTGCAGCCGCCTACCCAGCCCCAGGGTGGTGACCAGCAGTAGCAGGGCCACACGGTAACCCCAGGTCGCGGCTGATTCTCCTTCTGCCATGAGACACCACAAACATCCACAACAACCCCTAGTCCATCGCCACTAGAGCTGGGCCCAGGCCTTATATGGAGGAGGTAGCAAGCGAGTACCTCTAAGGGCAAAAGGGGCCCACCTGGGGGAGCACCCACCTGGCCACCAGGGACTGTGGTGAAACTCCTGCCCCAAAGGCAGAGGGAGGCAGGAAGTTCCAAAGGCAGAGGGAGGCAGGAATGCACGTGGCCTCTCACCCTGGCTTTCTGTCCCTCAGCTGTGGCTTTGGAAGGGAGGAGGGAGCTTTCTGGGAAACTCAGGCTGCAGGTGGGCTATGGGGAGGGATCAGGGGTGGGAGGTGGCCCTGCAGACCTCAGACCCTCTGCTGTCTCCCTCCCCACCCCAGCCTTTCCACATTCTCTCCCTGCCCCAACAGGGAAGTATTTTGGAAGAATGGGGTCCTGAGCAGAGGTGGGAGGAGGTGGGGAGGACAGGGATGGTGAGACACTCCAGGACCTCCCTCCTGCCTTGAGGCCTCGGCAGGCACCGCTGGGAGCTCCAGGCCTGGTCAGTGCAGTCACGGCTCCTCGGGCAGGGCCTTGGGGGCGGTAGAGCAAGACCACAAGACATGGCTCTCACAGCTGGCAGCAGAATGGGGGCTGCAGCTGAGTAAACAGACCACTAGCACCTCCCAGGGCTCTCCTGAGGATTTAGCCGATCAGTACGACAATGACTGTTACTAATAAAAAATAACAAGAACAGGCTATGCGTGGTGGCTCATGCCTGTAACTCTGGCACTTTGGGAGGCCAAGGCGGGTAGATCACGAGGTCAGGGGTTCGAGACCAGCCTGGCCAGCATGGTGAAACCACGTCTTTACTAAAAATACAAAAAATTAGCCAGGCATGGTGGCGCGTGCCTGTAGTCCCAGCTACCCGGGAGGCTGAGGCTTGAACCCAGCAGGCGGAGACTGCAGTGAGCTGAGATCGCGCCTCTGCGCTCCAGCCTGGGCGACAGAGCAAACTCTGTCTCAAAATAACCAAACAACTAAATGTAATGTGGCATCTGGATGGGATCACGGAGCAGGAAAAGGCAGTGAAAGCAAAGGAAGTAGACTTTAGTTAATAATAATGTGTCCACATTGGTTTGTTCATTCATTGTAATAAATGTACTTGCGTAAGATCAGTTATGAAGTAAACTAAAATACGCTACTAAAAATACAAAAATTAGATGGGCGTGGTGGCGCACACCTGGAATCCCAGCTACTAAGGAGCCTGAGGCGGGAGAATCACTTGGAACGGGGTGGCAGAGGTTGCAGTGAGCCGAGATCATGCCACTGCACCCCAGCCTGGGTGACAGAGTCTCAAAGTGCTGGGATTACAGGTGTGAGCCACCACGCCCGGCCTGGGGTGTATGGGAACTCTCTACTATCATCTCAGTTCTGTAAATCTAGAACAGTTCTAAGACATAAAAGTACCTGGAAACAACAAGAATGGACTGCGATCTGCCGTGATCACAGCACCAGGCATTGCTGTGTTAGCTCCTTACATGCTTCCTGACCATCCCCTGCGGGAGGGACTGCCCCCAGCCCCACGTCACCACTAATTCCTGCAAGTTATTAGCCTGGGGCCCAGCAGTGTTTGCGCTCAGCAAACATTAGGAAATGTGGCTATCATAATTAGCAGTAGTTGGGAGGGGAAAGCAAGCGCCTTGGTAGCTAAGAGCCCGGTTCTGGTGAGGTTGCAGAGAAAAAGGAATGCGTACCCGCTGCTGGTGGGATTGTGAATTGGTTCAACCAGTGTGGGAGACGGTATGGTGATTCCTCAAAGAGCTGAAAACAGAACTACCATGTGACCCAGCAATCGCATTACTGGGTCTATATCCAAAGGAATAGAAATTGTTCTATCATAAAGACACGCGTGTGCATACGTTTAGTGCAGCACGATTCACAATAGCCGAGACATGGAATCAACTTCAACGCCCATCAATGGTAGACCGGATAAAGAAAATGTGGTACCTATACACCATGGAATACTATGCAGCCATAAAAGGGAATGAGATGATGTCCCTTGCAGGAACGTGGATGGAGCTGGAGGCTATTATCCTTAGCAAAGTAACGCAGGAGCAGAAACCAAAACTGCATGTCCTCACTTGTAAGTGGGGGGCTAAATGACGAGAACGCATGGACACATAGAAGGGAACAGCACACACTGGGGCCTGTTGGAGGGTGGAGGGTAAGAGGAGAAAGAGGGGCGGAAATAATAACTCTTGGGTGCTCGGCTTAGTATCTGGGCGATGAAATAATCTGCACAACAATCCCTCTTGACGCGAGTTTACCTGTATAACAAACCTGCATAAGTACCCCTGAACCTAAAATAAAAGTTGTTTTTAAAAACAAAGCCCCAAACCGCTTTCTTAGCTGTGACTCAGATGCATTGTCTGTTCTGAGCCTCAGGTTTCCTGTTTGTAAACTGGGGGTGATAATGCTTTCCTTGCCCGCAGGGTGGACAGGAAGACACAAAGAGACAAGTCATGAGCACCAGATGTGGTCGTGATTTAATGCTTGGTGATAATTCACTTCTACTGTGATTAGGGAAATGCTGGGAAAGCTTGATGGGGCGGGGATGGGGGTCTCTCTGGGAGCACAGTGGGAAGAGGCACTAACACAGCATTGAGGGTGGGGGGACGTGGAAGGATTTTTGGAGGAATGGGGTCCTGAGCAGAGGTGGGAGGAGGCGGGGAGGACAGGGCTGGTGTGATGGGGATCTGGGGCGAGCAGGACTGGAGGAGGGAGGGAGGAAGCAGGTCACATGAAGGTCCAGGACAGGGACTCCAGGCAGGCTGGGGGTGCTGGTGAGGGAAGGACTAGGAGGGGGAGGGGAGAGGAGCCAGGCAGGCAGAGGAGTGGATTGGATTTTTCCTGAGGGACAATATGGAAGTTTTAAACTTTTAATTTTGAAATCATTTCAGATTTGCAGAATTTCCATATAGCCTCCTCCCAGATTCCTCAGATGTACACTTTTTACATTCGCTGTAGCTCCCTTTCTCTCTGTGCATGCGTGCAGACACACACACACACACACACACACACACACACACTCTTCCATATCATTTGAGAGTTGTTGCAGAAATGATGGATTCCTTTTACTTCTAATTACTTCAGCATACATTTCCTAAAAACACAAATTACCCCCCACAGTCAAATGATCAAACTCAGGAAACCAACATTGGTATAAACACAACGATCTAATCTGCAGACATTACTGTAAGAATTAAAGAAAGAGGAAAGGAACACGAAAGGGTGCTCGACAGTCGACAGGGACAGGTTTATTTGAATCAACCTGAGAGGGGCAGCTGGCTGAATTAGGTCAGAGCCCCACTGTCTTAGAGACTGAGAGTTTTTAAGGATTCAGGGTGGGAGAGTTTTTCAGAGGCTTGGACTGCTTCTGTGTCTCTGTTGTGCTTATCTGGGAGGGGAGAGTTGTGTGTGTGTTTCCATACATCTTTCTGCAGCTGCAGGCATATTCCCTGAGTCTGCTTTTTGGCTTCCCTATCTTAGTGCACCTGAAGGAAAAGGAATGTGCTTCTTCTTTTTTGAGATGGAGTCTTCCTCTGCCGCCCAGGCTGGAGTGCAGTGGCACGATCTCGGCTCACTGCAACCTCCATGTACGAGGTACAAGCAGTTCTCCTGCCTCAGCCTCCCAAGTAGCTGGGATTACAGGTGTGTGCCACCATGCTCAGCTAATTGTTTTGTATTTTTAGTAGAGACAGGGTTTCACCATGTTGGCCAGGCTGGTCTCGAACTCCTGACCTCAAGTGATCCACCCTCCTTGGTCTCCCAAAGTGCTGGCATTACAGGCGTTGAGTCACTGCGCCCGGCCAGGAATGTGCTTATTAAGGTCCACTGTTTTCCTGGGGCCCATTGTATGAGGGTGAAGTTTGGCAGTTCCCCGAGAGACTCCCCCCCACCTCCCTCTGTGCCCGAGCTATCTTACCTGTCTTTTCTTGTCTGCTCTTTCTGGTTGCTTGTAGTTAGAAGAGAAATGATTTCCTTGAAATGCAGGAGGCTAGACAGGGAGCTGGAATTTGAAGTGGCGGTGTTTGTCCCACATGGCAGTGCTCCTGCTCTATCAATCATTCAACATCCGCCGACTGTCCTAACCTTGCCTTTCATGGCAAAGGAGTACAGTGGTTTTGCGAGTCTGCAGGACCCAGTGCAGTACAGAGGCTCGCTGGTGTGCCTCTCAGCCTCTCCGATCTGGGACCGCCCTTCTATCTTCTTGTGTCTTTCATACCCTTGACATTTTTGAGTACAGCCTGATGACTTTGCAGAATGTCCCTCAGTTTGGGTTTGTCTGGTGTTTTCTCCTGATTGCATTAGATTTAGTTGATACATCTTGGCCGGGTATTAGTCAGTTCAGCTGCTATAACAAAATGCAGACTGAGGGGCTTACATAACAGACCTTGATTTTCTTACAGTTCTGGAGCCTGGATGTTCTACATAAAAATGGCCGCAGGTCTGGTTGCTCCTGAGGCCTCTCTCCTTGGCCTGCACACGACCGTGTTCTCACTGAGTCCTCACATGGTCTTTCCTCTGTGCTGGTGCATCCTTGGTGCCTCTTTGAATGTTCAAATTTCCTCTTCTTTTGCCGGGCGCGGTGGCACACGCCTGTAATCCCAGCACTGTGGGAGGCTGAGGTGGGTGGATCATTTGATGTCAGGAGTTCGAGACCAGCCTGGGCAACATGGTGAAACCCGGTCTCTACTAAAAATACAAAAATTAGCTGGGCGTGGTGGCACCAGCCTCTCATCCCAGCTACTCGGGAGGCTGAGGTGGGAGAAATGCTGGAACCTGGGAGGTGGAGGTTGCAGTAAGCAGAGACGGTATGATTGCACTCCAGCCTGAGAGACGGAGTGAGGCTCCATCTTAAAAACAAAAGCAAATTTCCTCTTCTTCTAAGGACACCACTCAGATGGGATTAGAACCTCCTTAAGGGCCTCAATCTTGAATCACATCTTTAAAAGCACTAGCTCCAAATACAGTCACATTCTGAGGGATGGGGGCAGGGGGCTAGGGCTTTAGCATATGAATTTTGGGGGGGACACAATTCAGCCCGCACAGGCAGGAGTACCGTGGAAGTGATGTCGTGTCCTTCTCAGTGCATCCTATCCGGGGGCACAGCCCGCCGGCTCCTCCTGTTACTGCTGATGTAACTGATCGCTTGGTTAGGGAGGTGTCTACCAGGTTTCTCCACTGTAAAGTAATGATGTATCTCTTTGTAATTCATGAGGATTGTTACAAGGAGATGCTTTGAGACTGTGTAATCACCCTGCTCCTCTCAGATGTTCACTGGCGGGTGTGGTGGTTGCCAAGTGGGTGGTGGCTCTCTGACCCCCACCCTTCCTTCTGCATTAATTTGCTTTCTATGGTATCAGAGAACTTTCCCTAATGGGGCTTTTAGGGGCCAGAGAGAGCATCGGCTGGAGTGGTTGAGAGGCCTGGATTTGGCCTGGTGCTCACTGGTTATGAGCACAGGGGCCCTGGGAAGTCACTCACCTGCTTTTTTTCCTCCATCTGGAGAGTAAGGATGAGAATGATTATGGTGGAGATGCAATTAGATAAGACATGGAGAGATGTTTCCCCCAGCGGCCATGGACCCATGGGGGAGAGCGCAGCTCCCAAGTGCTGGAAGTGGGCAGGGAAGAGAAGGGGCGCTTCCTCAGGGCCAAGGGTAGAACACCTTTGGGAAAAGGGTGCCAGACTGTGTGTTTGAGAGAGAGAGAGAGGAGAGAGGGAGAGAGTGTGCACTCCCTGAGCCCCCAGTTACTACTCTTCGTCCTTGCAAAGACTCATGGACACAAAGGCTCATCGGCCCGGGACGATTCCCAGCTCCTCTGCTCACCCACTTGAGACCTTGGGAAAGTCCTTTGCCTGCTGTGTGACTTGCCTTCCTTATCTATAAAACGGGGTTCTAACAGCACCTAAATTGCAGGGTTGCTCTGAGGAGTCAATGAGATAATCCATGTGAAGCAGGCAGAACAGGGTCTGCATGTGGTCATCCTTTGAACACGATAGCCATTACTACCACGATTATTTTTACTGATAAGGAGAGAGGGTCAGATGGAGGGGACTTGACTTGGAATCTTGGCTTTATTTACTTGGCTTCTGTTTTTTTTTATTTTTTAGAGATGGGGTCTTGCTATATTGCCCAGACTGGTCTCAAACTCCTGGGCTCAAGCGATCTGCCTGCCTCAGCCTCCCAAAGTGCTGGGATTACAGGCATGGGCCACCACACCCGGCCACTTGGCCTCTTTGTAAACCTGTTTGTTCATTTCTTTCTTTCTGTTTTTAATCTATGGGAAAAAAATTTTAAATGAAACTTTAGTTTCTTAATCTCTAAAATGGGGCTAAGAATACAGTCAACCTAAGTGGGTGCTGTGAGATGTAAGTGTCAGTTCCTTGCCCTGTCTCCTCTGCAGACAGAGCCCAGGGACACAGGGAGGGTGCCAGAGGAGGATGGAGCCTCTCTAGGCTGGAAGGATGAGATCCCCTTTCGGGGGGATCCACGCATGCCGGGAAACCAGCAGGGAGCAGGCTGCCTAACTCTGGGGCCTGCAGTGACCCAGCGGCAGCGCCAGCTGTGTGTGTGTACAGATTATGCTCCAGAGATGCTCCCAGAAAGCCAGTGGGAGCGCATTTTTTTTTTTTTTTGAGACGGAGCCTTGCTCTGTCACCAGGCTGGAGTCCAGTGGTGCGATCTTGGCTCCCGGCAACCTCCGCCTTCTGGGTTCAAGCAATTTCCTTGCCTCAGCCTCCCGAGTAGCTGGGACTACAGGCGTGCACCACCATGCCCAGCTATTTTTTTTTTTTTTTTTTTTTAGTAGAGATAAGGTTTCACCATGTTGGCCAGGATGGTCTTGATCTCCTGACCTCGTGATCCACCCACCTTGGCCTCCCAGAGTGCTGGGATTACAGGCGTGAGTCACCGCGCCCAGCCTGCCTGTGGGAGCGCATTTAGCCCCAGACAGGCAGCCCTGCTTCCCCTGAGGGAACAAAGAACCTCAGAGAATCTCGTCAGCTGGGAACGGCTGGGCTCTGCTGCTGGACTGCATGGCTCTGAACTCCAGCTCCACCGCTCCCCCAGCTGAGCAGCCTTGGTAGACTTGCTTAAGCTCTCTGAGCCTCAGTTTTCCCCTTGGTGAGTGACGAGGATAGTGGTACCTAACTCAGAGGGTGGGCATGAATATTTGATGAGCTAATTCATGAGAAAAGCCCAGCCTTATGCTGGCATATAGTAAGTGCCTTGTAATTTTTTTTTTTTTTTTTGAGATGAAGTCTCACTCTGTTGTCCAGGCTGGAGTGCAGTGGTGCAATCTCGGCTCACTGCAACCTCCACCTCCCAGGTTCAAGCGATTCTCCTGCCTTAGCCTCCTGAGTAGCTGGGATTACAGGTGTGTACCATCATGCCCGGCTAATTTTTGTATTTTTATTAGAGATGAGGTTTTGCCATGTTGGCCAGGCTGGTCTTGAACCCCTGACCTCAAGTGATCTGCCCGCCTTGGCCTCCCAAAGTGCGGGGATTGCAGGCGAAAGCCACTGCACCTGGCAGCTATTACTGCTTTCAGTGTGTTGAATAGTGGCCCTCAAAAGACATGTCCACAACATAACCCCTGGAACCCGTGAATGTGACCTTATTTGGATGAGAGGGCTTTGCAGATGTAATTGACTTAAGAATCTCCAGACAAGAGCACCGTGGATGACCCAGATGGGCCCTAAGTCCAGTACCCAGTACTCTGTGAGAGACACGTGAAAACAGGGATGGGGAGGCTGGGTGAAGAGGAAGAAGAGACCACAGTGCTGCAGCCCCAAGCCAAGGGACGCCCGGAACCACCAGAAGCTGGAGGGGCCAAGAAGGGCTTATTTTCTAGAGGTTTTGGAGGAAGGGCTGAAATCTGATTTCAGGCTCTGGCCTCCAGACTGTGAGAGAATAAGTCCCTGTTGTTTAAAGCTGCCAAGTTTGTGGTAGTTTGTTCTGACAGCCCGAGGAAACGAATACACCACGGTTGTTTCTACAAGGATTGCCTGGCACATGTGTGGGCCACCTCTGTCTGCTCTGCCTTCTTGTCTTCCTTCCAAATATAAAGTTATTCCTCCCCCAAGCTTGTACCCACTGCTGGTGAAGACAGAGCCATGGAGAATTGCACCAGACTGTGGGTAAGAAAGGTCCCAGAATGGGGCCAGGCGTGGTGGCTCAGGCCTGTAATCCCAGCACTTTGGGAGACTGAGGCAGGCGGATCGCCTGAGGTCAGGGGTTCGAGACCAGCCTGGCCAATATGGTGAAAGCCCATCTCTACTAAAAATACAAAAATTAGCCGGGCATGGTGGTACACGTCTATAGTCCCAGCTATTTGGGAGGCTGAGGCAAGAGAATCGCTTCAACCAGGGTGGCGGAGTTGCAGTGAATGGAGACAGTGCCATTGCACTCCAGCCTGTGCAACGGAGTGAGATTTGGTCTCAAAAAAAAAAAAAAAAGGTTCCAGAATGGGTCATGTTGAGGTACTGGGGTCCTTTGGGGCTTGTCTGCACATGGAAGCCAATTTTAGAGTCATTCTGTTCAGCAAATATTTGCTGGGATCCCTCTCATGTGTCAGGCCCTCTGCTTGGCTTTGGAGGTGTGGAGATAAAATAGGAATAAGTGTGTATCTTCAGGTGGCTCATGAGGGTGGTGAACAGTTGTGTGAAAAACAGTTACCAGGGAGGACAAGGGGGCTGCAGGTCAAATGAAGTGGAGATATGGGAGGGAGGGACAGCATGTGGGTCTGTCTGAGAGAATCAGCAAAGTCTTCCCAGAGGAGGCAACTTCTAACCAGGGTTTTGAAGGATGAATAGAAGTTCACCGAGAGGCCAAGGGAAGAAAAGGCATTCCAGAGCAGAGAACAAGCAGCATAAGGGCACAGAAACAGCCTGGTGTGCCCAGGACAGGAGGGGACAGTGGTGAGCGCTGGCTGATGACAGGATGCCACTTGGGAGTCGCAGCAATGCTGGGGGAGGCTTGGGTGGGACAGATCACCGAGGGGCTTCTTGGCCATGCGAGGAGTCTTATGGGTGATGGCGGCACCAGGGAACTCAACCTGGGCCTCTGCAGGTGTCATTTGGGGCCCTGCCATGTTGCTCCTCTGCTGGGTGTGGGTAGCTGGAGGGCCTCTGAGCAAGGGGCCGGAGGATCCCAGGGCAGGCTTCACCCTGCTTCCTGCCCGTGCCTCTCACTTCGTGTTTCACCGACTTCTTTAAAGTGGCCAGAAAGGAACATTAAAACCCTCCTCCTAAGGTAGGGCCAGAGGGAGAAGAAAGCCTATCTGGGCTGGGCCCTGTGCCTGGGGGGGCCATCAGCCCCTTCTGCGTTCCTTCACTCCCTTGGCTGTATTTGTTAAATATTGATGCTGTAAGTATCCTCTCAGTACCTAGTGACATTGATGGTCTCAGAAAGGGGCCCTGCAGGATGAGTAGTGGAGGGGAAAGGCACTCCCAGCAGCAGCAGCAGCACATGCCAAGGCGTGGAGGTGGGAAAGAAAGGATGGGGTAGCTGTGAACATGAGGAAGGGGACGCCAGGACTAGCGGTTGGTGGACTGGATCGTGAAAGACCATCAATGCTAGGTTGGGAATCTGGACAGCTCCCATGGGCAACAGAGACGCAGCAGAGGTCCCTGTGCCAGGAAGCGACAGGCTCAGATTTGTCACCTCTGCGGTGGAACGTGGTGCTGATGCAGCGAGGGACCCGACTTCCGCTGTTTCAGGCTCTGATGTTAAGTTCCAAGCCTTGGAGGAGGTTGTGCTTTAGGGACTAGGGCCCGAGTGTGGCTGTATCTTGTCCCAGTCCTGGGTGACACAGGCATGGGATAAGGCAGGGCATAGCTCAGGATGAAGATCAGACCCTGCCCTCTCCCCCCAGCTCTCAGAGAGGCCAGGTTGAAGGGCTTTGCAGGCACTCAGCCCGGCCCAGCCCAGCCGAGCCTACTCTTCAGATCAGAAGGCCCAAGGCTTGGGCCACCTTCATCCCACTTAATCTCTCACCGCTCCAGGGAGGCTTGGCCTCCCATCACTGATGTTCTCCCATCAGCATCCTTGCAGACAAGAAGACCCCAAGAAATAATAATGATGGCAGCTGGCACCTGTGTCCTCACGCTGTGCCAGGCCCTGAGCTGAGCACGTGGCTTATCATCTTCTTTAATCCTCACAGTGGAGACGAGGGCACAGGTTCAGAGAGGGGAGGTGGTCGTGCAGGCTCCTCGGCTAAACGGCCCTGCTGGCGACCAGGGTGGAGACGGCAGTTCCCGAGACCCGAGGACCCCACTGTTCTCCATTCTAGTGGTTTAGTCCTCAGTATGGTCCCTGGTCAGAGCGTCAGTGTCCCCCGGGAACTTGGTAGAAATGTACGTTCCCAGGCTCTACTGAGACCTGCTGGATCAGACACTCTGGGATCCAGGCCCAGCAATTGGGGCTTTAACCCTGCAAGTGACTTGGATACAGATTGAAGTTGAAAATCCCTTGTCTGTGGCATTTGGGGCCCTTGTCAAAGGCCCCGGTCACCCTCCTCTGCATTCTGAGCTCTGTGAGGCCCATTTCCCACTCCTGATGGGAGTCTCTCAGCAAGAGTTTATCATGCATCAGCTCTGCATTAAGCCTCAGTCTAAATGGAAGATGCTTGTGCAGTCCATCCTATGGGAGGTGCCTTTGCTTTGATATAGGGTAGTGAGTTCTTAACATGTTTTAATGAGTATTTATTAGGTGCTGAGACTGAAGGGATGGTGCTGACCTCAGGAAGCTTGATCAGTGAATGAGAGTAAGGAGTCAGTCTTGGTGTCCTTCTTGTGTCCCCAGCACAGGCCTGACACCTGGAGATAGCCACAAAGGTGCCAATTCGCCTGTCTTATTCTTAGACTCAGGCTGAGCAGGTGTGACCTGGTCAGTTGGAGGCTCCTGTCCTCTGCTCCCAGCCAGTGAGCCCTGGCCCAGGGTCTCTACTGCTCCTGTTCACTCACAAGACCCTTCCTCTCCTCTCCAAGGACCCAGCATTGGCTCTCGGTTCCTGGAACCCCAGGGGTGGAGACAACGCCTGCATTCTGCCCCCCCGGACTTCCTGCCCCCTGGTGTCCTCCACTGAGGAGGCTGTGGGGACTCAGGGTTGTCTGAATACGCGTAGGAAGGCCATTTCCACTGGGAGTGCATCCCAGAGGCCTGAGAACATCACTGCCTTCTTCTTCTTCAGAAAATGCCTTTGGGCCCTGCTCATCTGGAATATTTTTTGGTTTGTTTTGGTAACTTCATTAAGCTTAGTGACTTTTTTTGTTTACTTAGTAATAAATTTTCTTCAGGGAGGTCTGGACATGAGCCACAGCAGTGGTTCCAGGACTGGAAACAAGGGCTGAGAAGGGGCAGATGAGTAAAGGTTTTTAGCCAGAAAAGAAGCATCTCAGCAGGGCTGCCAGGAGAGGTTGTGCGGGATGTTCACTGCACAAGGACACCAGTGGAGGGGGCAAGGGTGGGATGAGATCAGGAGGAAGGGCTGTGCCTTATCTCAAGCCTGATGCCCTAGTGCTGAGATGTGTCTGCGGGGTGGGGCGGGGCAGGGCGGTGGGGAAGGGGTGATTCTTTCTCTTAGTCCAAAGAGAAATCTGGACCCCAACCCCTGTCCCTTGGGGCTGACACTGCAGCCCTTCTTGGCAGAAGGAGCATCTTTTAAAGTTCATATTTTACTGCTGTGAAGTTACTTGCCAAGGTCTCATAGCTGGGGCGTGGCAGTGGCATCCAAACACTGGCAATCTGGCCCCAGAATCCCAGCGAGGGACCCGACCTCCACTCTTCCTGGCTCTGAAGTTAAGTTCCAAGCCTTGGAGGAGATTGTGTTTTAGGGACTAAGGCCTGCAGCCGGAGCGTGGCTTAACCACAGTCTGACACGATCTGTGTGCAGACAAGAAACACATGGTCTTGTCTGTGGTTCAGTGGGTTGGGCGCTGGGGATGGTTGGAAAAGAGGGCACGTTCCCCAAGCGGAAAGGAATCATCCACCTATTTTCTCTGGAGGGCTGCAGGCATCTGTCTTAGGAAGTCAAGCATTCCCCAACCTGGGGGGAGAGGAGACCTTTCCCTGTTACTAATGATGCGTATCACTAAGGCGCTTACTGATGTGCCATATTGGGCTACAATGAGATCTATCATCCCCGTCACAAGGGCATAACATTTTCTTCACTTTCCACTCATGATGGGAGTCTCTCAGCTAGAGTTTATTATGCATCAGGCTCTGCATTAAGCCTCAGTCTAAATGGAAGATGCTTGTGCGGTCCATCCCATGGGAGGTGCCTTTGCCTTGATATAGGGATATTGAGTTCTTAACGAGTTTTAATGAGTATCTATTAGGTGCTGAGATGCTGAGGTCGAAGGGATGGTGCTGACCCCGGGAAGCTTGATCAGCAAATGAGAGTAAGGAGTTAGGAAACGATAAAATGCAAATTTCTCTTATCCTAGGGCTTTGAGCCATTTTTTAAAAATTTAAATTTCAATTTTTTTTTGAGACAGTTTTTACTCTGTCACCCAGGCTGGAGTGCAGTGGCGTGATCTCGGCTCACTGCAACCTTCACCTCCCAGGTTCAAGCGATTCTCGTGCCTCAGCCTCCCAAGTAGCTGGGATTAAAGGCGTGTGCCACCACACCCAGCTAAATTTTGTATGTTTCGTCCAGACGGGGTTTCGCCACGTTGGCCACGCTGGTCTTGAACTCCTTGACCTCAAGCGATCCGCCTGCCTCGGCCTCCCAAAATTGAACCTGTTTTAAATAAAAGCTATATGACCTTTGCCTTACAGCCTATATTCATTTTTCCCTCAGAGGGGGAAGGAAGCTGATTTTTATAAACATTAACTGTGTGCTGGGAGCTTTGTATCATCCGTCTCATTCGACCCTTGCCACAGCCTGTAAAGCAGATGTTACTGCTCCTGCTCACAGATGACAACCCCAATATTCACTCAGCCAACAGAAGCGACTGACCTCTTGGCTGGCGTTCTTCCTACTACCCTCACTTCCCCACTGTACTCGCCTGGCCTGAGAGCCCTCGGGTCCCTCATGACAGGCCCCCGCCTCTGCCTGGGGAAACTCAGAAGAGCTGGAGGGGTTTCTTCTCTGAGGATTATGTGTCAGGAGACGGCAGCCCAGGAAGAGTGCACACATGATGAGTCATTCTCCTCATGCACTTACCCTACACACCGGTTACTCTCAAAAGCACACCCCTATGCACACTCGGGCCCACACTCTCTTGCACACATTGATTTTTTCACGTGCACTTGCACCACCCTCTGGGTTTCTGCAGTCTCCTTCATGAAGTGGGGGGTGGGTGGAGCAGGGGGCTGCCAGCATTGATGGAGATTGATGATATTTGAACACTCGTGTGACAACTCACTCTCCCGCTGTCCCCGCCTCCTCCCACCCCACCCCCTCCCCACCCCTAAACACACATGCACTGGGGCTGACAGCTATTTCCTCTCTCAGCCTCCCTCTGCTGCCTCTGCCTGCCTGCTGCCTCTTGTCTAGCTGCTGTCGGGAGCTGACGGCCACCAGGGCTGGAATCCTGTGCTCCCTCCATGCCCAGGTAAGGAGGCAGTGGCCCAGGGCTGAGAAACCTAGTGCCCTCTCTGGACCCACAGGAGAAGGCAAAGTTTTACTAGGTGAGAGGGCTGTTACTAGCTAGGATGGCAGAAGCTTGAGTGTACCAAAGATTGGAGGGGACTTGATGCCCACAGGAGGCAAGGACTCACTTTCTTAGGCATTAACTCCATGCCAGGTACCAGGGTACACCACTCAACTGTCTGTGAATATTCACCGGCAGGCTATGTGGGAAGACGACACCAGCAGGCTTAGTGTGACTGGCCCAAGTTCATGCAGCCAGGAAGCCGAGGAGCTGGGGTTCAAACCCAGGTCTTGGACTCCCACAGGCTTGCACTCTCTGTCCACCCCCCCCCCTCTCCTTTTTTTTTTTAACCTGCCAAAGCTGGACCTTAGCTGCTGGGCTCTCAAGAATCCTGGGAGGCTGGGGGCTGTCTCCACAGAATCAGACGGACTGATCGGCGGTTCCAAAGGGTGGCAGGACTGTGCTCTCCGATCATCCCCTATGGGACTCGGATAAGCAGCAGCTGGTCTGCAGGGAATGTTTCAGGGCAGAGGGGGATGGCACTTGCCTGCCTGCTGGGAATGAAGTCCCGGCCCCACCGCTGCAGCTGGGGAATGCTGGGCAAATTGCTGTGCTTCTCTGAACGTCGTCAGTTTTTTCTTCTGAAAAATGGGGTCTCATAGGTTCGTTGCAAGTGTAACTGCACTGCACATTCCAAAGCTTAGGAAGTGTGCCCACTGTCAGGAAGCACAGGCTCCTCTTCCATCTACCTGCAGATCCCCAGCTCCAAGGAGCTCATCTGCCAGCAAAATTCTAATTTGCTCTCCCAGGACCTCTCCTTATAAAAGGACTGTGGTCTCTGGAAGGGAGTGGGTTTTCTCATCCTGGCTAATAACGTTTTCCCTAGAAAGATGAGTACTGAAGACCATTGCTCGCCTCGCCCGCTGTCCTTCTCTGCTTCCTCCTCCATCCTCTCTTCCTTGGAGTAGGCGTAGAGGAAAGAGCACAGCTGGGCATGAATCTTGCTCCTCCATGTTTGTGCTGTCTGGGTGGCTCTGGACCAGCTATTTAACCCCTTGAGGCTCAGTTTTCTCATCTATAAAATGGGATGGAGTCCTAGCACCTTTATTCTAGAGCCAGAAAGACAGCACCTATGTGAAGGACCTACCGCGGTACCTGGAGTGTCAGCGGTGCCCAGGACAACCTGAGTTTCCGTTCCCTGCTACCTGCCCTCTACCTCCTGCATGGAGCTTCATGCAATTTCCTCAGTCCTCACTGATCGTGACCAGGTTCACATCTGATGGTCTTTTGGGCTTTCAATGAGTGTGTGAGCATGCATGTCTTATTTGATGGATAAGTGCGTGAGGGAGTAAGTGAATGAACAGGGGGTGGGTTTCCTGGGACAGAGAGAGAGCTGCTGTGGCTCCCCAGGAGAGGGGGAGAGATCTTTTGGCCTCATTGGGCCTCCAGAGCCCCATGTGAGAGTTCCCTCCTACCCAGCTCTCCTGGCTCTTATCTTATTTCCTCTCCAACCATCAGAGAAGGGGGCTGGCTCCACTATTCATGGTCAACACATCTAACCAGCCACCACTGAGTGCGGGGGAACTGCATGGAGGATCTGTAGAGAGGCAAGGTCTGGTGGTGCTGTGGGTGCTGTGGGTGGGAAGGGGCAGCATCTCCATTTCCCAGGCCAGCAGAACCCTCCTGCCCTACATGTGGGGCCTCCTTCACTGCTCCCCACCCCCACCCAGTGCTCTGGGGACTGGCGTGGCCTGACCTTGTTCCTCTATCTCTGTGTGATCTTAGACTATTTGCTTCATAATCATCACAATGACACTAATATAGCACTTGCTGTGTGCTAAATGCTTCTATGTATTAACTCACTCGATTCTCCATATAACTCTCTGAGCTAGGTGCTGTTACGACTGACGTCCAAGTTACAGAGAAAGAAACGGGCTCAGGAAGGTTGAATAACCTGCCCAATGTTGCACAGCAATGCTGGGATGTTATCCCCCTC
Source organism: Ateles fusciceps (assembly GCA_036589455.1). Classification (NCBI taxonomy): domain Eukaryota; kingdom Metazoa; phylum Chordata; class Mammalia; order Primates; family Atelidae; genus Ateles; species Ateles fusciceps. The sequence continues at coordinate 21,941,818 of JAZHEH010000681.1, read as the reverse complement.
CCTCCCCCGCCCAGTATATTCGTGGGTCACATTGGCATCTCCTGGGGAGGGTCCCACTCCAGGCCCCTCTCTTCGTTCCCCTGTGGCCCCTGCACTGCCAACCTAGGCGCTTCCTTCCCTCCACCGCAGACCCCCACTATGTCGGCCAACGTCACGCTGAAGCCGCTCTGCCCCATCCTGGAGCAGATGAGCCGTCTCCAGAGCCACAGCAACACCAGCATCCGCTACATCGACCACGTGGCCGTGCTGCTGCACGGGCTGGCCTCGGTCCTGGGCCTGGTGGAGAACGGACTCATCCTCTTTGTGGTGGGCTGCCGCATGCGCCAGACCGTGGTCACCACCTGGGTGCTGCACCTGGCGCTGTCTGACCTGTTGGCCTCTGCTTCCCTGCCCTTCTTCACCTACTTCCTGGCCGTGGGCCACTCGTGGGGAGCTGGGCACCACCTTCTGCAAACTGCACTCCTCCATCTTCTTCCTCAATATGTTCGCCAGCGGCTTTCCTGCTCAGCGCCATCAGCCTGGACCGCTGCCTGCAGGTGGTGCGGCCGGTGTGGGCGCAGAACCATCGCACTGTGGCCGCGGCGCACAAAGTCTGCCTGGTGCTCTGGGCGCTGGCGCTGCTCAACACGGTGCCCTACTTCGTGTTCCGCGACACCATCTCGCGGCTGGACGGGCGCATCATGTGCTACTACAACGTGCTGCTCCTGAACCCGGGGCCTGACCGCGACGCCACGTGCAACTCGCGCCAGGCGGCCCTGGCCGTCAGCAAGTTCCTGCTGGCCTTCCTGGTGCCGCTGGTGATCATCGCCTTGAGCCACGCGGCCGTGAGCCTGCAGCTGCACCACCGCGGCCGCCGGCAGCCCAGCCGCTTCGTGCGCCTGGTGGCGGCGGTCGTGGCTGCCTTCGCACTCTGCTGGGGGCCCTACCACGTGTTCAGCCTGCTGGAGGCGCGGGGCGCACTCCGACCCCGGGCTGCGGCAGCTCGTGTGGCGCGGGCTGCCCTTCGTCACCAGCCTGGCCTTCTTCAACAGCGTGGCCAACCCGGTGCTCTACGTGCTCACCTGCCCGGACATGCTGCGCAAGCTGCGGCGCTCGCTGCGCGCGGTGCTGGAGAGCGTGCTGGTGGACGACAGCGAGCTGGGTGGCTCGGGCAACAGCCGCCGCCGCCGCCGAACGCCCTCCACCGCTCGCTCGGCCTCCTCCCTCGCGCTCGACAGCCGCCCCCCAGGCCTCGCGGGGCCCGACGCGCCTCCTCGGCTGGCTGCTGGGCGGCTGCACAGCGTCCCCCGCAGAGGGGCCCCCCGGGACCCGGCGCTGAGCAACACCTCGGATTAGAACCCGGTCCGGGCAGGGCAGGGCAGGGCAGGGCAGCGCTCATGCGCGAAAGCATCACCAAGGCGCCGCGGTTCAACTTGATACCCGGACTCCAGCCGCGGAGATCAAAACGTCCGAGGGGCGGGACCCAGGTGTCCGCATTTCAAAGCGCCCGGGGAGACTGAATTTTTTTTAGAAACAGTGAGTTAAAGCAGTGCTTCTTGAACTTTGATGCGCCTGTGAATCACCGAGGGGTCTTGTTAAGTGCAGTCTGATTCAGGAGGCCGGGCGGGTGCTGAGAGTCTGCACTTAACAAGATCCCAGGCCGCGAAGCCAGGGCCCGCAGGTTCCCAGAGGCCTGGAGTAATGCAAAGTGAAACTCATAATAATGACTTCCCAGAGTAGGGCAGTGGGGTCGGAAGGGCACTCCGGGTGGGTCTCCCTGGAGCTCAATTTTAACAGATGATGGGGTGGGGGGTGGGGTGGGGTTTTACCTTAAACGGGCTATGTATTTTTGGAGAAGAGAAAGGAAAGGTTTGAGAAGCACTATTCCAGCCTGCCCTCTGCATTTAGCCAACGTTTACTGTGCTAGATGCTTTATCCCACAATCTTAAGGGGCAGCTTCTATTAGCGTCTTTACAGCTGAGCACACTCTGGCTCAGGGAGGTTAAGTGGCTTGCCCAGTTTCAGGGCTAATGACCACAGGGTCTGCAAAGTGAAACTCATAACCTCAGGCATCACACGCTCAATTACTCTTCGGTGAGCAAGGACATCCTCTGATCTACTCGAGGGACTTAAGACGCTACCTTGTGACCCAGCACTGCCCAAGGCACCTCCAAGGCAAAAGCAGGGGATGCCAGGGTCAATCTCTCGGGGAAACCTGGGGCTAATCAAATCCAATGGGCGAAATGACTAAAGGTCTTTGGTCTTTAGAATTCGAATGGGAATAGCAGCTCTGAGACCACAGCATGTGATTTCTTAGCCAACGTGACCAGAATTCCCTGCAGGCCTGCTGTTCTGTGGGATCCCTCTGGACACTGGTAATCCCCAAGATCTGTGCAGTCCCCTGCCTCCAGCCTGCATGGGGCTGGGCAGCTACCACTTCCCATTTGTGGGTAGGAGGGGGTAACTTGCATCTCTGACCTGGCACTTCCACTGCACCGCGTCTCATTCCTCTGCCTGCCACGGACTTGAGGTCAGAGACTGCTGTGTTTTAGCTCTGCAGCCTAGGACTGACAAAGTTGGTGCCAATGAATGTTGCAGGGTGGATGAAACGTCAGTGAAAGAAGCAGATGAGAAACTCTTGGGATCTTGGTCCTGTGTTTCTTGTGCCACCAAAGGCCTGGGTCACGGAAGGCCTGGCCCACAGCAGGTGTTCAGCAAAGGAAACAGTGAGGTGCCCAGCTGGCTGCACAGCCACCCCGTGTTGACAGCTCGCCCATGCTCCCTCCCATCCCTTCCTCCTCACAGTACTTCCCCCATCTGACACGTGGTACATTTTGCTTGTTTATTATGTCTTCTCTCCATCAGAATGAAAGCTCCTCGAGGGCAGGGACTTTGGTCTACTGTCTGTATTTGCTAGTGCCTAGGACTGTGCCTGTATGCAACAGGCACTCAATAAATATTTGTGCTGCAGACTGGATGGACAGGAATTAGATTCTCTGGGGCCTCTGCAGAATCTGGTTTGGGAGAGGGGGTGCTAGGGAAAAAGCCTGTTCCCTGCAACCTCCCCCTTTTAATCTTTCAGTGTTGAAAATGGGGAGCTGGATTCAGCTTGCTGGGGACAGAGCCAGTGGGGTGCAGAGGTGCCCAGAGCAGCCTTTGGGAAGGTGTGGGGGAAAGTGGATTCCCAACTGCCAGCCTCCAGGCCTGGGATGGACCCAGGATGCTGGAACAAGACATATACCACTGGGGGTGCCACCCGCCAGTCACCAGCTCACTGAGGAACCAGAAGAATGTACTGTTCTTGGTTTGAAGGCACTTGGAGAAGGAGAGGAAGGAGGAATAGGGGCTAATTCTCTTCTCGCCCACATCTCTGCCAGGTCCCAGGCCCCCTCTGGGATTGTGTCCCACACAGACCTGCCTGCAAGCCTTCAAAGGCCCAGCAGCCCCAGTCGGGGTGGGGTCTCTGTTTTGGAGCCATGGGGCTGGAGTGCCGGCGCCAGCAGAGGCGTCTGAGCAGCGGCCAGAGGTGCTGTGTCTGGCATGGTGGTTGGCCATCCAAGGCCTCGGCTGTCCTGAGCTCAGAGATTGACTGCCGGCCGCGGGGGTGGCTGCTTCTGCAGCAGGGCCAGGGTGTCCCGCTTCTCAATGGAGCGCAGCTGCTGCTTCTTTGCTCGCTTGAGCTTCGCAGGGTTTCGGATCTGGGGGTGGTGTGAGGGGAGGGCATTAGTGCGGCTGCAGCCTTGGTCCAAGTTCCCAGGGGAGAGGAAAGCCACCCCACAAGGGCCTGGGATCGCAGCGTGACAGTGGGGGATGCACGCAGCAGGGGTCAAGTCCCCGGTTTGTACTCCCAAGTGGGGCCTTGGAAGGGGGGAAAACGAAACACTCACCACTTGGACGGGGCAAACACTTGGACGGGGGAAACGAAACACTCACCACTTGGACGATCTCTGCCTTCCGCTCATTCTCCAGGCGGCGTTTCAGGTTCTCAGCCCTGCGCTGTTTCTTCTCCTGGAACATTTGGGGGAAAGGGGATTTGAGTCTGGGAGCAGAGGCGGCCCTGGTCTCTCAGGCCCCAGAAGAGTGGGAGCGGACAGAATTCCCAGGAGGAGGGGGAAGGGCCCTCTAAGCCAGGCTCCAGGTGGGTGGTGTGGGTGGAGGGCCACGGGAGCCATCCTGTGCCATGCTCTTGTGCCAGGGCCCGCTGTGGTAGAAGCTCCTGACTGCATGTTGGGAGGTGGGGACGGGACAGGCAGCTGAGGACAGGGGCTGAGCCAGGAGGCCTGGGTGGGCTGAGACACGGTGGGTGCCCACCTGGAGATTCACGCACATGCAGACAGTGGCCCTTCATGCCACTCTCATCAACTGCCAAGAGAGAAAGGGGGAGCTGGCCCTTCCCCATCCCCACCCTCTTGGACAGTCTCCGCTTCTCCTGAAGTGCTGCTGCTGCAGAAAGCCAGGCTAGGGTGAGGGCTGGTCCCCGAGATCCTCGCAGGTGTGGGGCTGGGCGGGGCTGCGCTGCACAGAAGACGCCCTGGAGCTCTCTGGCCTGGGTTCGAATCTTGATCCTGTTATTTCCTAAACTGGTGACCTTGGCTAAGTCTGTGCCTCGGCTTCTCCATCTTTAAAGTGACACTGACCACAGGATCTACCTCATAAGATAGTTTTGAGAGACAAGGGAGGGAATGTGTGTGCAGGGCTAGGAGCAGCCCCAGCCCCTTGGGCACAGTGAGACTTTAGATGGAGTCTGTCTTGGGAGGGGGACACCCAGCACTCTTGGACTGTGTCATGCTGTGTCCCCTGGTAGGGCCAGGGCAGGGACACTGGCTCCAAGTCTGCTGCATGGTTAGGGGTTTCTGGTGGCTTTGGCGACCTGGAGTAGCAGGGGTGGCCTAGGCCCCTGGGGGGGAAAGAAGAAGTGAGCCTTGGGCTCCTGCGGTCAGGGGCAGGTCTGGGCTAGGGGCTGGGGGCTGGGCAAAAGCCTCTGCAGTGGACAGTGAGAAGCGGGACGGTAGCTCTGTCTTGCCCAAGAGGGAGCCAGGGCCACACAGGAAGAGAGATAAGGCCTCAGCATATGGTGGCAAACACACTGTTCCCAGGATGTCAGCTGTAAGCTGAGCCGGGGTGACTTAGAGCAGGAGACGGGTGACTGAATGCCTGGCCCGCTCCTTTTCTCAGTAGCCAGGCTGGGACCTCAGGCCAGGGGTGAGTTGTCTGAATCCCGTTCAGTGCTCCTCCTCTAGCCCTGGGGTCATTAGAGGAGTGGAGGAGGAGTCCCCCACTGACTGCCTGTCCTGGGGGCAGATGCCCACCAACGCCACCCCCTGCTTTCTCTGCATGCTGCCTGCCGAGCGCCCTCTTCCCCGCCCTGAAAAGTCCCTGACAGATGTGGGTGAGGCTGTGACCCTTCACAGGGGCTTCCTGGCTCTGGGATGAGGGACAGGGGACAGAAGGGGGAGGAAAGGCACGGTGGCCATGTGTGTTGCTGGTGTGAGGGCTGCTTCTTGGAGAATGACAGCAGTCATACCGGGGACATGGATTTCCAATCTGCAAGCCCTTCCCAAATGAGTAGGTCCCAGGAAAGGGCCCTCGACGACATCTCACTGACCGCCCTACCACCTGGGGCTTCCTCCTGGGCTTCTCCCCCCAGGCCCGCTTCTGGTCCTCTGTCCCTGTCCCCTGAGGCTCCTTCAGAGGCCTAGACTATCCTGGATGGTCCCCTGGGCTCCCTGCCCCGTGGCCCTGGACTGCACTTCTGCTTCTGACCAGGCGCCCTTCCTCCCTGGGGCCTTCAGATTCAAGAATATTTCTTAACCAAGTTGGCCTCCCACAGGCACGCATGGAAGCCCCCACCTCAGGTCTGTACCAGCAGACACCAGCTCGGCCCTCCGAGCCCCAGCCTCAGCCTGGCTGGCCCCTCACCTGGCGGCGCCTCTCCTTCTCCTCCTCCAGGTGACGGGGCAAAGTCCTTGGCCAGCTTCCTCTCCTGCCGCTCCTTCATCTTCCGCTGCCACGATGTGCGCAGGGGCTTGTCCTGGAGCATCTGGGAGAATCTGAAAGGGGGAGAGGGGGGTGCTTATAGGGTCTGTGGCGCAAGCGCCACCCATGCCCTGGCTCTTCTCGGCCGCAGGCTCTGAAACTTCTTCCCCAGAGCCCAGATGGAATCACCTCCTCACTGGCCTGACAGGCAGCCCTCCAGGTCTGCAGAAACGTGGGGTGGGAAGGAACCCCGATCGTGCTGGCGGCCATTTCTCAAGCCTTGTCTACACGCCTCTGAGGTGGGTACTCCTATCCTCTCCACTTACAGAGGAGCAAGCCAAGCTGTGGAGAAGTTAAAAGCTGCCCAAAGACACCTTGTCCTACGTGGCAGTCAGGACTCGAACCCTGCCAGTGACTGCAGAGTCCAGGCTACGCGGCCCCTGCTGTGAAGTTCTGCTGCTTCCGCCAAGTGCATTTGGCCTGGGTGTGAATGTCTCTGGAGGTGGGGCGCTCACCCCGGGGCAGGTGGCCCACTCCATTTCAGAGTCGTGTGAGTGGTTCGAGTTCTGGGCAATGATTCAGAATCTTTCCCCACCAAGATCAGGCACGGTGGCTCACGCCTGTAGTCCCAGCACTTTGGGAGCCAAGGTGGGCGGATCGCATGAGTCTGGGAGTTGGAGACCAGCCTGGCCAACGTGGCAAAACCTACTAAAACCTACTAAAGTTTCTACTAAAAATACAAAAAGTAGCTGGGTGTAAGGGTACACAGCTACTTGGGAGGCTGAAGCACAATTGCTTGAACCTAGGAGGCGGAGGTTGCAGTCAGCCAAGATCATGCCACTGCACTCCAGCCTGGGAGACAGAGCAAAACTCTGCCTCAAAAAAAAAAAAAAAAAAAAGAATCTTTTCCCCCAGTTGGACATGGATAGAGTGGGCATGTCAGGGCTCTCAGGGAAATCTGAATTTTCTTAAGAGTGACGATGATTTTAGACTTACGGGAGAACTGAGCTCATCTCTGTAAGAATGCATACCATAAGCCGGGCGCAGTGGCTCACGCCTGTAATCCCAGTACTTCGGGAGGCTGAGGCAGGCGGATCACCTGAGGTCAGGAGTTCAAGACCAGCTTGACCAACATGGAGACACCGCGTCTCTAATAAAAATACAAAATTAGCCGGGCGTGGTGGCGCATGCCTGTAATCCCAGCTACTAGGGAGGCTGAGGCAGGAGAATTGCTTGAACCTGGGAGGTGGAGGTTGCGGTGAGCCGACATGGCACCATTGCACTCCAGCCTGGGCCACAAGAGCGAAACTCTGTTTCAAAAAAAAAAAAAAGAATGCATACTGCAAGGATTTATGGATGGGATAATGTATCTAAGATGCACTTTAAAATACTTCAGGGAAAAAATGCCAAAAATGCCAAGGATCAAAGACGAAGCCAGACTACTAAAATGCTGAGCTGTGCTGATGTTCATAGTAAGAACTTGAGAGCTCTGCTCTTTCTTTGTATGCTTCGAAGTTTCCATAAAAAAAAAAGTAAAAACAAGATGAGAAGTCTGTTGGTGGCCTCCACATACTGAAGTTAGATCTTTGTCTTTTAAAGATTCAAGGTGCATTTTGATGTCCCTTGGCCCTGCCGACCCCTGGCCCCAGCTCCGTGATCTCCTTCTCCCCCTTCCCAAGGCCCTGCCACTGAAGCCCTGGCCTCCTATGCACTAAGAATGGGGTGCTATGGGGACATCCCCCATAACTGTAAAGCTGGGCTTCCCAAGTTGGGGTACGAGAACGCTGAAGGGACAAGGTGGTGGGAGGCTGGAGACACACAGCACCCCGGACGTGGCGCTGCATCTCTGTAGAGCGGGACTGTCACACAGAACTTTCTGTGATGGTGGGAGCATTCTACATGGACACGGCCCAGTAAGGTAGCCACTAGTCATGGGTGGCTGCTGGGCGCTGGGAATGTGGTTGGTGTTGACAGATAAACTGAATCTTAATGGTGGGAGATGTCATCGACACACACATAACAGGTGCTCAATAAATGCTCCTCCTCAGAGAAGGGAGCCAGTATGCCTGAGGGGCACTATGGAGAAGGTGGCGTCTGGCATGGGCACGAAGGCAGGGCTGCAGGCAGGTCTGCCCCACCACGCGCACCTTCCCGGCTGCGGCTGTCTTCCTCTCTGCAGCGGTGCTGCTTCTGACTCATCTCCGGGCTCACTCGCCACCCACCGAAGCTGCTCCCTCCAAGATCCCAACATCCATTCAGTGGCCCTGCTGGGCCCCTCTCCACAGACCTCCCTGCAGCTTGTGAAGCAGTTGTAGTTCTCCTTCCACAGCCTCCTTGTGGTTTCCCTGCCTTCCCTCCTGCCTGCCTAGGTCTATTTTCAGTAGCCAGACTGATCTCCCAAGGCAGGTCATTTCATTGCTTTGCTTGACACGCTCCCATGGCTCCCAAGCTCAGAAAGCTGGAGTCCCTGCAAGGGTCACCACACCCCGCTGTCTCTCTGACCTCATCTCCTACTGTTTCCCCTTCTCCCCCTCATTCCAGAAGCAAGATTTCTGGAATGCCTCCCAAACGAGAGATGCTCCCGCCTCAAGGCCTCTGAATTTCCCTTTCCTCTTGCCCGGATACTCTTTCCCCAGACCTCTCCCTGGTTCCCTCTGCGAGGCCATCTCTGAGCACTCTGGCAATACCCTGCCCTCCCTGTTATTCTCTGGTCCTCATCCTGGTTTATTTTTCTTTAAGGCCTTTAGTACTGACATAGCTTCTATGTCCTTATGTTTATCTGTTTCCCACAATTAGAATGTTTGCTTCAGGAGAGCAGGGACTTTTTGTTCACAGCCATGTTGAACAAAATTGGTTGAGGAATGAATGAACTACCTTCTGTCCTCATTCGTACACTTGCTCAGCTTAGTGCCTACCCCTGTGCTGGGCTCTGGGGGATCTCATGATGATAGGCAAGTCCCCCACTCTCGTAGAGCCTCTGGTTTAAAGGAAAACAGGCAGTCAATAAGAATCACACAAATAAATAAGCATCTGTGCAACTGGAGGTCTTACAAAAGAGAAGCATAGGGCACAGTGATAACGTAAAGCATGGGGACTTAACCCTGGTTGGACAGGCCAAAGAGGCTTTTCAGAGGAGGTGACTTTTGAGCTGAGCCCTGAAACATGAGTGGGGGGATTGGCCAGGGAAGAGCCTTTTAGACAGAACTGCACATGTGAAGGCGCCGAGGAAGGAGGGAACGTCACACACAGGAGGAACATGGAGGGGACGCTGGTGTGGAAGCTCCAGGGATGGAGGGGAGAGGAGGGTGGGCCTGTTGGCCTTACTAAGGACGCTGGAGTGCATGCTCTGAGCGAGCAATAGTGCGTCAGGAAGGGTCTGCAGTTGGGCAGGGAGCTGTACACACACCCTCCCTCCGGACTTCTTGGTCAAGTGATCTGTGGCCGCCTACTCTCCTCCAGCTGCTGACCAAGTGTCTTGTGCGGGTCCCTCCCTTCTCCCCCACCTGTGCATGGGCCCAGCCCTGTCCAGCTCAGCAAGCCCATCTCCCCCACCTGCAGCGTGAGTACCAGGACCCCAAGCTCCACCGCTCAACCTGCTCATCACTCTCCTCCCACCTGAACCAGCGTCCTCCAGTTCCACATGGCCATCAGTGGCCCTGCCATTCTCCTGTGACCTGCTGGTACAGGGCGGAGGGGTAGTGCCATCATCCACTTCTCCAACATTGACAGTCACTCTAGCTTCAAAGTCTCTCTCTCATGGGAGACTGGCAGTAAATTACTTTGGAAACCTCAGTTTCTTCTGTTTAATCAGGGGTAGGGGTATAATACTCACTGCTTAGGGTTTTAAGGGTACAAGAAAAGGGCCTAGCACAAAGCCTGGCCCAGAGTCAGCTTCTTCCTTAAAAACACCCTCCTGCCTCAAGGTCGCTCACAGGCACACACCCCCACCTCTCCCCTGTGGTTCCCATTAGCTCCAATTGGAACTGAACCCCACACTTCTCCTTCAAGGCAGCCTAAACTCTTCCTTCTTCAGATAAGCCACTTCGTTCCTTCATTAAACAAGCATTTATTGAGCATTTACTACGCCCTTGGCACAGAAAGACAAGAAAGATCTCGTGCCTGCCCTTAAGAAGTCTGCAATCCAATTCAAGGTGGATCTACTGGGATTGGGTAAAGGGTTTTGCACACAGGCTTCAGAATCAGATCTGTCCTCAGGTCCTGTGCCAACTGCTCAATTAGCCTCGGTTTCCTCACACAGAAAAACAGGAATAATAACACCACCTGCTTCACAGGGCGGATGTGCAGAGTAAGTGTGATGGTACATGCTATTCCATGTTTGAAAGGCTGTTGACTGTAAATCCTTATTAAAGTGCTTAGCACCATGTCCTATATAATCAGTGCTCAGTAATGCTTTTTATCATAAAGGCAAACAACTAGCAGATTATATTGGATGAAGACCTCACTGCTTTGATCAAGTAATGGCTGGTTTACTTGCTTCTGCCTCCCCTCACTGGAGAGGGCAGACAACGGTAAATGTCTGCAGAACGAATACACAACTGAGGTGCTACAGGAGAGGCCCATAGGGACCCTGGGGAGGAAAGGCATCAGAGAAATTGATCTTTGAGGGCCTGGTCCCACCAGCCCCTGGATCCCAGGGCATTTTACCATATTCGGACTGTAATGACCTGTTTGCTGACACCCCCATTAACGTGAGCTCTCTCTAACCCTGCTCCAGGCTGCAGCAGGGGAAAGGCAGGTTCCCAACACTACAGAGAACCCCACCCCTGTCCATGCTGTCCCCCCACTTCACCTTTTCTTGGAGCGGTCCTTCCACACTCGCCCCGATTTGGGCTTCCCCTTCGGGATTACAGGAAGCTCCTCCTCCTTCAACTTCTTGCACGCTGGGGCTTGGGATGAAGAACCTTTTCGCTTCTTTGCCCCGAAGACGCCTGTCACCGTCTCTCCAGCTGCAGGTGGCTTGCTCGGCTCGTGTTGACCCCGGGGGGAGCCAGGTGCCTCCGGTGTCAGCTCCAGTAGTGGCTGCGAGGGCTCCGGACCTGGAGCTTGCTGACCGGGGTAAGGCTCTAGTGATCCTGGGCCCGGCGGTAGCTGATGCTGGGGGAACCCCGGGGTCAGTTCCTCCTTATTCTGGGCCAACTCCGAGGCCAGTACTCCCTGGCCTTGAGAACACTTCGGCGCTTCCTCACTTGGCTTCGGCTGACATCGTGGGGATTCAGGACTGGACTCCGGCTGTCTTTGAGGCGACTCCAGGTGTAGGTCTTGCTGACGCTGGGGGGAGCTTGGGCCTGGCTCTGGATGCCCTTCGGGGGACTCCAAGCCTGTACCCTGCTGCAGACTGGGTGATCCTGGGCTTGTCTCCGGCGGCCTTTCGGGGGAGCCCAGGCCAGCTTGCTGCACACTTGGAGGAGACCCGGGCTCCCTCGTTTCTTCTGGGTTCGACTCGAACTCCACAAGGGCCCGTCTCGCCCGCGAAACTAAGGGTAGGCTCTCGGAGCATTCGGGCCGTAGGCCTTCCAGCCGTCGACTGCGCCTTAGCGGTGTGTCCATGGCTCAGCCGGTAAGTTTCCAAACCCTTGTACACGTGTACCCCCGCCGACAACCGGCGCCTTCCTATGACGTCACGAGTCGCTACGTCCGTCACGCGCAGGAGGGGCTGTTGCTGAGGCGGCCATGCTGGTGAGGGGTGGAGTGGGGGACTGGGGGTGGGGTTTAGCATGCGCATGCGCAGTGCGCACGAGCGCCGTTAACACGTGATTGATGAGCCAGTCTTTTTCCTGAATTCGCTTTTGCTTTACTTGCAAGCAGTTTCCTGGGAAAGAAAAGCGAGCAAATAGAAAGAGAAAGTGGGAAGACCCATTTCCGGTAAAGAACAGGGTTGAAAAAAGGTCTGAGGAGCCCACAGGCAAGGCTTGATGGAAGTTTTGTGGTGAACTCCTGTGCAGTTGCTCAGGGTCCTGCCTTCCTTTGGCCTGTTTTCTCATCTGCAATATGGGTCATTTTGCACTAGCTTCGAGCGTCCAAAATGATCCGTCAGAGCACTCCTCCCAGCTGCCTGAGGGAATGCTACCTGGGGGTCCTGGAGGTGGAAGATGGATCTTTTTTGTGTTAAACGTTCACTCTTGCCTTCTCTGGTCCTGTGCTTCCGTATATAATCTATGGCTCAACCTTTTCAGCGTTTTCAATGTTAATGAGTGAAGTTGAGGTACCAATAAGATGCACCACCTTTGTTCTGTGCTCACCTGGGCCCTCAGCCAGCTGCATACCCTCACATGTCCCTCTTCTTCTGCCCCAGTTCTAGAAACAGGTTGGATTACCTCTGATCTTCCTTTCAGCCCAGACAGTGCTTTTTGCCCGTGTGCGAACCTGCCTCCCCCTCGCTTCCCTTCCTATTCACCTGTAAATGTGCTTTAGTTACAAAGCACTTTGGGACATCACCAGTGAGCAGGCTTTGCCTTCTGGACCTCCCAGGAGCTAGAGAAGACTCTGGGGACTGTGGGGTTGGGGAGTGCGGGGCTGTGGGGACCTTCGTGTGAGACCCAGGAGTGGGGTTTTGATTTACTTACAGAATGCTTCTTAGGAAGAACATCTTGGAAGTGGTCCAGTTGCGTTATTCTTGGAACTGCCTGGATTGGCCCTTGAAGATCCCAGGGCCCCTGTCCAACATTCCAGTAGTTTCTTTTAGAAACCATTGTTTCTCCAGCTGGGGGCTTGTGGGAGGGCCTGGGAAATTATCCAAGAGTACAGGGGTCAGAGTGCCCTCATCTTCCTCATGTTCATGAGCCAAGGAGACCCCTGCAGGGGGTGCTTTGCCTGCCTCACTGCCCCTCCCCTGCCGTGCAGCTGTCCACAGCAGATGCAGCTGGGATACTTCCTCGCCCAGTTCTTCCACTTCCCAACTCTCAGAGGAGTGAGTTCCATTCACTTCCTTAAATTCCCTGCCCCTGCCGGGATACCCCAATGATCTGACACTCAGAATCATGCCTGGCAGGCATTGCCAGGGTGCTGGAGGAGACTGTACATCCCTCTGCCCTGCTCCAGCCTCCCTAGGCTTGCCCTGCCTCCTAAGCTCTTATCTCAGCTGGGGGATCACTCTCCAGTGCAGATTGGATCATATCCTAGCCTTGCCTGAAATACTTCAGAGGGTGATCTCAGGTTTTCACCAGAGGGAGGGAGATGCCTTTCAAAGGAGGCCTTTGGGTTTCCCCCAAACATTTGGAGACACTTGTCAACCTCAGCGTCAGGTGGGCTCTGGCCCAGAACCCCCTACTCCCACCTGAGCTCAGTTTGTCATTGTCTTTATATATGGTGTCCAGAATCCCTGAGGACACTCCTGAAATTTTCAGAAGAGCCTGGTGTGGGGGTCACTGTTGGGATCCTATCTCCTTACACTCCTTTGCTTTCTTTAAAAAATTATTATATTTGAGACAGGGTCTTGCTCTGTTGCCCAGGCTGGAGCGCAGTAGCACAATCACCGTTTGCTGCAGCCTTGACCTCCCAGGCCCTAGGGATCCTCCCACCTCAGCCTCCTGAGTAGCTGGCACCACCAGCTCATGCCACCATGCCTGGCTATTTTTATTTTTTGTAGAGACAGGGTCTCCCTGTGTTGCTCAGGCTGGTCTTGAACTCCTGGGCTCAAGTGATCCTCCTGCCTCAGCTTCCTGAAGTGTTGGGATTACAAGCATGAGCCACTGTGCCTGGCCGCTCCTTTGCTTTCTATTGCAGCTTTCTACATCCCAGTTTTCTTGCCTGCAGGTGGTAGGACACTGAGGAGCTTCTCTGCAGCCCCCAGAGGCCCCCAGCAGGATTGAACCCACATTGTCCACACAGGTAACCTGGTCATGCACCCTCTTTTGGCTTTATCCCTCTCTTTACTTTCCCACTTTGTTACAGATGCTTGCTGGGGTCATTTTCAGAGCAGACAAATATTGTACTTAAATCCTCATTCAGAGTTGGCTTCTGGAGAAACCCAGCCTGAAATACTGGGGCAAGCTGTGATTGATCCAGGCACTGTCTCAAGCACTCTGCAAGTACAATTCCGTTTACTAATGCTGCTCCCAACAATCCTGTGAGGCAGCTGCAGTTGTTATTACTGGGGAGCACATGAGCACGCAGAAGAGGCCTGGCACATGTTAAGTGCTCAGTTAGTGCAGCCGGTGACCACCAGGGGCCATTTCCCTGCTCTTCTCTGATCTTGGTGTTGAACAGAGGGCCATGGGGATGCAGGTCCTTGACATCCGGGGGTTGTCAAACCCTCTCAACAGCAGCACCCCTTGGCTGACAGGAGGTCAGTGACTCAGAGGAGAACACCTGGCCCCTACCGTCCATCCATCTGCTGGTGCTTGGTTTCTGTCAGTCAGCAGATCTCAGGTTACATAAATAAGCTGGTATTGCTCATTCAGCACATTCTGCATGATGGTGTGTGCCAGGTGGTACCCAGCACCTCCCAGCACACAGACCAGGATCAGTGTGAGGAACAGGTGAGCAAGGCCCACGTGGGGGCAGCTGCAAGGCAGCTAAGTGTGCCAGCTCTGGAACCACAATCCTGGATTCCTGAATGTGTCGCTGTCTGAGTTTGGGCAAGCACCTTAGCCTTCCATGCCTGTTTCCTTGCCTGGGTAACAGGCAGATTCACTGTTAAGAGTTGTGGCTCTGGAGTCAGACAGTCTAGGTGTGGATCTTGCCGCACTTACTTCCTCTGTAACCTTTATAAGTGTCTCAGCCTCTCTGTGCCTTAGTTTCTTGTCTTCTTTTCTTCTTCGGCAGAGTCTTGCTCTGTCACCCAGGCTGGAGTGCGGTGGCATGATCTTGGGCTCACTGCAACCTGCACCTCCTGGGTTCAAGCGATTCTCTTGCCTCAGTCTCCTGAGTAGCTGGGACTACAGGCGCCTGCCACAACAGCCAGCTAATTTTTGTATTTTTAGTAGAGATGGGATTTTACCATGTTGGCCGGGCTTGTCTTGAACTCCTGGCCTCCAGTGATCCGCCTGTCTCAGCCTCTCAAAGTGCTGGGATTACGGGCGTGAGCCACTGTGCCTGGCTGAGGCGATTTTCAGCAGGAGCACGGTGCTCGGTATGTGTTTGTTGAGTGACTGGATCCTTATTAGGACCTTACAGGGCTGCGGTGATCATCCCCATTTTACTGATCAGGAAATCCCAGTCCCAGAGAGGCGGCGATTTGGGGCCAGGGTGACACAAGGAGAGGACATAGGGTGAGGTCTGGGAGCTCAGGGCTTCTTGACTCTAAGTCCTTAACCTCCACCTCCACCTTAACCTCCACCTGGGACATGGGACTGCCTGTCTGGGATGTCATTGGCAACCAGGATGTTGCTGAGCATGGCAGGAGTGAAGGCAGAACCCAGATGGCGGAGGTGCGACTGGGCCTCAGTGAATCTTCACTGTGTGGCACGGATCCAAGGGGCTCTGTCTTCTGCTTAAGAGCTCTGTTAAGTATCTGAAGTCGGTTTTCTTGTCGCTTTTCCAGAATTGTCTTTTATCCAGGTTAGTCATGTCCTGTTCCTCCAGCTGTTCCTCCCATGACATGGTAAATCTTTGGGAAAGACACCAGTTCTCTACAATGCTTCCAGAATGTGGGGTCCAAGGTTGACCATCCCCATGGACGGCTGAGTAGATTTGTCACCTTCCTACGCCATGATCCATATCAATGTGGCCAAGATTGCATTCAAGCCGTTCCGTGGAGTCGGATGGAAACCCTCAGTCTGGTTCCCATGGCTGTCACGGTTCCCTGCTCCCTGCACCCCCTTGCTCTGATCTTGGACATGAACTGTTGGCTTTTTTGGATGGTGCAGGATTTTTCATCCGTCCCTGTTGCATTTTGTTTTTACCTCTCTGGGAGCCCAGCTCTCCTCCGTTGGTACTTGTCCCCCACTTTCTCTTTTGCACGTGTGAAGAGCTGCTTCTAGGTACCTTGAATCAGGTCCCACTGAGAACATGGAACAGGACCAGGGTAATCGTGTGAGTTCTTATCATGCGTGCTTATCTCAGAGGCTCATCTTTGCTGTGTGCTCCCAACAGCTCACTATCAGTTTCAGATCCTTGAGAGGAGGGGGGGAAGAGACCTCAGTAGAGGGGCCAAGGGATGGGGGAGGATGGAATGGTACTTGGGACCCTGGCTTGAGACCTCCCAGCTGCCCCCACAGGGTATTGCCAGGGTGCAGAGAAGCTCCTGGCCTGGGAAGGGCCCAGTTTGCAAAGGTCTTGTGTATTTGCCCCCTGCTTAGGTTTGAGGAGAGCAGAGTTTATCTCCCGATCCTCTCACAGTATCTGCAGGTTCTGCTGAAACAGGAAGGGGCCAGACCTGCTACCCCAGGTCACCGTGGAGAGGGGGGAGGAGGAGACAAGACCTTCTCTCCCTCCTCAGGTCCCTGCCAGCCTCCACAGCATTTCTGCTCCAAGGCAGGCCAAGGAAGGGGTGGGGCGGGGTGGGTAATGAACACCTGAACAGGTGGCAAGTAGCTAACTCGGGAAGGGAGCATGGCATCTCATACCCCATTCCAACCTCACCCAGTGTGTCGTATCTAGCAGCAATGCTTTTCAAACTTCAGTGAGTGTCGGGATCATGGAGGGTGTTGTGTTAAAACACAGATTCCTGGGCTCTGACCACCCCCCGGCGAAATTAAGATTCATGAATTTGCATCTCTCTTTTTTCTTTTTTTGAGATGGAGTCTCGCTCTGTCATCCAGGCTGGAGTGCAGTGGTGTGATCTCGGTTCACTGCAACCTCTGCCTCCCAGATTCAATTCTCCTGCCTCAGTCTCCCAAGTAGCTGGAACTACAGGTGCATACCACCATGCCTAGCTAATTTTTGTATTTTTGGTAGAGATAGGGTTTTACCATGTTGGTCAAGCTGGGCTCAAATTCCTGACTTCAGGTGATCCACCCTCCTCGGCCTCCCAAAGTGCCGGGATTACAGCCGTGAGCCAGCGCACCTGGCCTGAATTTGCATTTCTTTTCTTTTCTTTCTTTCTTTTTCTTTTTTTTTTTGAGATGGAGTCTCACTCTGTTGCCCAGGCTGGAGTGCCGTGGCACAATCTTGGCTCACTGCAACCTCCGCCTCCTGGGTTCAAGTGATTCTCCTGCCTCAGCCTCCCAAGTAGCTGGGACTACAGGCACTTGCCACCATGTCCAGCTAATTTTTTTTTTTTTTTTTTGTATTTTTATTAGAGAAGGGATTTCACCATGTTGGCCAGGTTGGTCTGGAACTCCTGACCTCAGGTGATCCTCCCACCTTGGCCTCCCAAAATGCTGGGATTACAGGCATGAGCCACCGTGCCTGGCCTGCATTTCTAACAAGCTGTCAGGTGATGCTGCTGCTACTGGTCCATAGACCACACTTTACGTAGAGCATCTGGTGGGGAAGGAATGAGCAATGCAAGAGCTTTCCTTCTTTGCCTTCTGTCTAGGGCAGGGGCCGAGTTCATCTTACTATTTTGTTTATTCACCAAGTCTTTTTTGAATGTTTACTTCATGACAGGCGTCATGAAGAGGTACAACAGGGGAAGGGGGCAATCGTGGTCCCTGCCTTACTGGGACTTACGGCATCTTGGGGACACAGATCATAAACACCTGAATCTGAAAATTATCCTTTGAGGAAGGCTGAGCAAGAATTAATTCCCCTATTTTACGGGTGAGGAGATGGCATCTCAGAGGGGCTACATGACTTGCTGATTGTTGCCCAAATGTTAAGTCACAGGACTTGAACTCAGGACTTCTCAACTCAGAATCTCGCCCCCATTCCCTGGCTATGAGTCATCTCTGCTTCATGGAGCTGCATTGAGATGGGACAGCTACAGGCCCTGTGCATATGTTGCCAGTGGGCGAAAGCTGTGAGCTTCATTCTTGTGTATGGAAGAGGAGTTGACACAGACACACAGATGGGTAGGCACTCATACTTACACCCCCGCACATGGACTCTCAGTTCCTAAGACCTGGATAGGCACAGAGTTTCATAGTGAGTCATGTCCCCTCCTTTCCTCTCTGTTCACTTATTCCTATTCTCTCATTTCCTCTAATATTTGGCTTCCTCTCTGTTCACTTCTCCCTATTCTCTCATTTCCTCTAAAGCTTTGGCCCTTACACAGTGCGAGATCTGCTTAAGTGATGGTCGTCCCTCCCAATCAATATGACGGCTTCATCTCAATGGCAACCCCTGGAGACCTGGGTGACCGAGGAGGAGCGTACCAGGAGCAAATTATGAGAGACCTTCCCTGAAGCATGATCAGCTTGGTTTCTGGATTCTTGGTTCCTTGGTTCCTCTTCGCCATGTGGTAGGGAAAATCTCTGCTTTCTCTACAGCTGAGTTTCTCTGACACGCTAGTGGTGGCCAAAACCACCTGCAAATCTGACTCAGTGGGTTCATACAATGCTAGGTTGGTGAGATGAGCCCTCCCCCTGAGCAACGGTCTCTCTTCTCTGTTCTCATGGAGGAGAAAGAACATGAGCCCCCCGAGGAACGGAGCAACTCATGCTCCCCACTGGATCAATAAGGCTTATTCTTCTGGATCTCAAATGCCATGGCGTGTTCTCCCAAAGGACAATTATAGAAACAAGCAAATCATTTCCCCAAAAAGGCCCATTCCCATGTTTACCAGTTGAAAAGTACGTCACTTATGGTAAGTTTTCAGGACATGAGAATGGTCATCAGTCTTGATTTTATTGCGGTGAATTAAATATCATAAAAATGGATCAGTTCCACGGGTGGTTTAAATGATCGAGATTCTTTCCAGAGTAGCTACAAAAGTTTTGGCAGATATTACCCCCATTTAATTCTCACAGCAACTGAGGAAGTTAGTATTGCTGCTCTATTTTTCAGAGGCGGAGAAATTTGCCTAGGGATAGGCAGCTGGTAAGTGCACAGTGAGGGTGTAAATCTAGCACTCTGCTTCCAAAGTGTGGACAGTTTCACCCACGCTGCTCTGCTTCTGTGTTTTGGGCACTTGACCTAAATCAAGAATGAGCCTCGTCTCTAGCCTAGGCCTACTTTTTGTATTCTTTGAAAATAAGCCAGAAATTTCAGATCATTACAAGTACCTTCCCTACAGGGCAGGGCTGATAACTGAAGTGTTATTCCACTGCTCTTTGATTCTCTGCTTTAAACCAAAGATTATACAACACCCAGATATTATCTTCTGTTCGAGTGGCTTTTGCTCTCTGCTTTCAAGATGACGCTGGGTAGATCTAGATATCTCGCTTGTTTGGTAATTAGACACAGGTGGGGTAGGACGCTGCGTTTTCCCAAGTTGGCCTCAACAGTTTCTCCATGTGCTCTTACCACGTGACCTAGATGCCCCCTTCCCTCCAGTAGTGGGGTCTACATCCCCCCAACTCCAAACCTGCATGGATCTTTGTAATTGCCCTGGCCAAGTATGGCAGGACTGTGTCCATGTGACTTCTTCATTTTATTTTCAGAGACAGAGTCTTACTCTGTTGCCCAGCCTGGTGTTATCATAGCTCACTGTAGCCTCAAAGTCCTGGCCTCAAGCAATCCTCTTGCCTTAGCCTCCTGAGTAACTGGGACTACAGGTGTACACCACCACACCTGGATAATTACATTTTTTTTTTTTTTTTTTTTTGCAGAGAGGTCCTGCTGTATTACCCAAGCTGGTCTTGAACTCCTGGCCTCAAGCCATCCTCCTACCTCGGCCTCCCAAAGTGCCAAGATTGGCATAAGCCACTGCACACCCAGCCTGCCATGTAACATCTGAGTTTAGATCATAGAATGCTATGAGCTTCCATCTGGCTTTCATAGACAGGATGCTAGCTCTTGGAACTCAGCCGCCATGTTGTGAGGAAGTCCAAATCATCCCACATGGAGAGGCCTGTGAAGGTGCTGTAGCTCACAGCCCAGCTGAGGTGCTGGCTAAGAGCCTGCATCATCTGCCAGGCATGAGTGCAGATACTTCCAGATGATTCTAGCTCCCACTCATCATATCACTCCCAACTTGGATTCTTCCCAGCAGAGGTTCCAGACATCATAGAGCAGAGATTACCTTTCCTTGCTCTGCTTTGTCCAAGTTCTGGGCTATAAAATCTATGAGCATGATAATATGATTGTTTTACACCAGCAAGTTTTGGGGTGGTTTGTGACATAGTAACTGGTACAGAAATTATTTACTAACAAGCAGGTGTCTATCTCAAGGGGGAGAGTCTTAGGGTCATATTTGCACCCTTTTCTGGGGCAAATATCATTGGTAAGAACAATGCCCATCATAGCACTATTGCTTCATCAGAGGCAGTTTGGATGGATGAGTTTTTCATTGTTCTTTAGTCACAATATGTTACTATATCTTACTTGTCCGTTTCCCACTGACTGGAATGTCAGTTCCCTATGATAGGTTCCCCCCCTCCTTTTGTTTGTTCCTATATTCCCCAAACCCAAACTAGTACAGGTGCTCCTCAGCTTATGATGGGGCTACATCCCAATAAACCCACCATAAAGTTGAAAAGTCCCAAGTTGAACCAGCTTAAGTTGAGGACCATCTGTGCTTGGTAGTTGTTCGATAAATAATTGTCGGATGAATGGTCATGAAACAAACATCAAGTGGGCAAAGTTTCGATAACGATTCCTGGAGGGAATTCTGCTAACATTACCATATTCTAGTTGTTATGATAATGTAAAATTACTTTCTGGATGAGGACAGGTTCACATTGTGGTGGGAATTTCTGGAGAATGAATCATAGTTAAGAGTTCCCACTTTTTCCTGAAATAAAGAATACAAAAGAATCAGTGGGCAAGGTATGATGAGTGTTAGGGGGACGTCAGGTCCATACGCAGGAGTTTGTTCAAAGAATTGGTTCCTGGGTACTCTCTAAAAGGATTTGGTGTCAGTCAACAAGTAAGAATTGATTCGAGTAGACTTTCCTTTGTTGCCTGGCGTATGCTGGGTATCATAGGGACCACACAAAAGTGTAAGATGCAGATGCTGTCCTCCAACTGTGTTGAGTCCAGCTAGAGAGATAAGATTGAGTCTATATACAGATAGCCCAGTAAGGCAGGCTAGGTCCAGTGATGAATATGATAGGGTTTTGCCAGCTGAAACCCTATCAGCCCCATCTGCTCCCAAGGGTGGAGAGAATGGCAAGGAGGACTTCCTGGAGGAGGCCAGTTAAAGGGAGTTGATGAGTTGGCCAGGTGGGCAGTTTCCTGATACACTAATCAGAGGAACACCGAAACACCACAGAAATTCATCAGAAATCTGCTGCATGTTAACTCAGGTTTCCACCTGCAGGTTCTCACACAGCTGGTGGAAATGAAATTGGTGTCCCTTTTGCCAAAATAGACAATACCCCTAAGTAGAAAGAAAAAGTCCTCCTCCCCCAGCACAAGCCTACCTCTGTGGGGGGTATTTCTGCAATGTGCATTGCAAGTTGCTGTATCCACTGGCCAGCCTGGGTCTGAGACCAGCCTGCTGGCAGCCCCTGCAGTGAGCATGGCTGGGCAGCCTGAATTCTGAAACCAATTAATGCACTGCAAAGGACTGTTTACCAAGAAGGCATTTGCAAGCCTTAAAAAATATCTCCTAAAAAGTTGTCCACCTGTAGTCTCAGCTACTTGGGAGGCCGAGACTGGAGGATTACTTGAGCCTAGGAGTTTGAGGCTGTGGTGAGCTATGATCTCATCACTGCACACCAGCCTCGGCAACCAAGTCTCTTGGTTGCTGTTGCTGCAACCACAAACGCCTGAAAACAAGCGATAAATAAATCTAGAATCAGACTTGTTATTGCTTCTGCAGTAATTTCTGCTGTTTACAAATGAGGGAGAGAGGGTGATCAATGCTCTTCGGTTATGAGTGGGGGAAGAACCAGGAAAGACAATTCCAAATCAATTAGAGTCCTGTTGGTGTGTATAATACATACCCACTTTGAAGATGAAGAAGGGGGTTACGGCCGGGCACGGTGGCTCATGCCTGTAATCCCAGCACTTTGGGAGGCCGAGGTGGGTGGATCACCTGAGGTTGGGAGTTCAAGACCAGCCTGACCAACATGGAGATACCCCATCTCTACTAAAAATACAAAATTAGCCAGATGTGGTGGTGCATGCCTGTAATCCCAGCTACTCAGGAGGCTGAGACAGGAGAATGGCTTGAATCCGGAAGGCAGAGGTTGCAGTGAGCTGAGACTGCTCCATTGCACTCCAGACTGGGCAACAAGAGTGAAACTCTGTCTCCAAAAGAAAAAAAAAAAAGGGGGGGGGGGGGTTATGACTTGTATTAACGAGAAAATCGCGTCTTGCTATCCTCACTCAGTTGAAATTAGACATATCTGATTATCAATTTGGAAGGGGGCCAAATTTTTAGCCTGCCCCAGGCACCCAAGTGTTTCTGATCTGTCCTCCAAGCAGCATTTGTGCCAGGCCACACAATCCTGTTGGTGATATAAGACTAAGCACTCATGTGGAATAATCTCGAAATGTCCCAAAGGCCATGATTAGTGCCTGGAGTGAGGAGAGCTCAGGGAAACCACAACTGGAGGGGGTGGATGTCAACGGAAGCCCAAAGGTCCCAGCTTAGTCTCTCCGAACCCTGACATTCCTGGCTGTTCCCTCCTTGACCAATTCTGTTCCATTCTGCAAATAAATATCTTTCTGAATTTGGAGCTGACCCAACTGGTACCAGTAGCCTCAGCAGGTGCCCGTAAATATCTGAGACTGGTATCTGCCTGGCCGGGCACTCCTGATTTCTTCGCTCATGGCAGGTGCTCAAGTTCAGTGCTTGATGCCACGCTGCCACCTGGTGGCCATGTGTCACAAGTCTCTGGAGCTGCCTGTGTGTAGAGAGGGACTATCCCAGGGATTACAGGGATATAATTTATCCTCCAAACAGGAACATCTGTCTAGTTGGGACGCTGGGTGTAAACTACGTCTATGCCACAGGGACATGTGGTCACTCTTTTGGAGCGATCTTGGCTTACTGCAACCTCCAATTCCCTAGTTCAAGCGATTCTCCTGCCTCAGCCTCCCGGATAGCTGGGATTACAGGCCTGTGCCACCATGCCTGGCTAATTTTTATATTTTTAGTAGAGATGGGGTTTCACCATGTTGGCCAGGATGGTCTTGATCTTCTGACCTTGTGATCCACCCACCTCAGCCTCCCAAAGTGCTGGGATTGCAGGTGTGAGCCACAGCGCCCAGCAAGAAGGGAAGCTTTCTAGAAGGGGAGTGACCGGCCATCTATTGGGGACCTGTTATGTGCTTATTTTAATCTTAGTTGCCTTATTATATAGGTACTATGATTAGCCCCATTTCACAGAAAATGAAACCGAGGTTCAGAAAAATAGGTACTTGTCTAAAGCCACACAGTTGGTAAGTTAAAGCTCGGATTCAGACCCATCCAATTCCAAGCCCCATGTGGTCAACCATTCAGACTGACATCCAGCAGCAAAAAAGTACAGAAGGGTCAAGTAAGAAAATACATGGAAAAGCGTGTAGTGTATTTGGCAGCAAGCTACTGGCCGCCACCCTGAGAGGGCTTGAGGTCTGTGGAGATGGGAGGGGAGGAGATAGAGTCCATATAGAAGATTGTCACTGTGCAAGGGAATAGAGGGGAGCCCACAGTCAGAAAGGGACATGAGTTTCTGGAGCCAGAGGAGAGGGAAAGGCGTGGATGGAGAACATGGACACAGTGGAGGAGGGTCATGGGGGCCTGGGAGGAATGATTTGTCCTCTACCCATGAGGAAAGCCTGGAGAGGGGCTGTGTGAAGGTCAGTTATAGGTGAGGTCATGGGCAGGAAGTTGAGTCTTGGGGCCGTTCAGGGACCCCAGGCTACAGGGGCAAGCTCGGAGATTCTGGGCAGCCAGGTCACTGAAGTGGTCAAGGTGGGGGCAGCCATGGGCAGTGTGTCTCTCGCCCCTGCATGGTGTGTCGGACCCAGCTGAAGACAGGGGGGTCTTTCCTTAGGATATGAGCAGAGGAAACTCCTCCCCCAGTATTCCCAGTCCCATCTTTGCCACATCCAGGTCCCTGGCAGCAACCTCACAACATAATCACATGTCTTTGAAAAGACCTGACCTCAATGGCCCCAGCCAGAAGGCAGGACTCACTGATAAATCTTAGGCATCCTCATGTTGGCAGTCTTCCTAATGTCCCCTTGACCTATATTCTCTTGGAGGGGAACGTCCTTGGTAGGAGGCAAGCAGCTGGAATATCTTACTCCATGCAAATTATTATTATTTTTTAAAGAGACAGAGGCTCACTCTGTTGCCCAGGCTGGAGTGCAGTGGTGTGATCATAGCTCACTTCAGCCTTGAACTCATGGGCTAAAGCAATCCTCCTACTTCAGCTGCTCAAGTAGCTGGGACTACAGGCGTGCACCACCAGGCCCAGCTAATTTTTTTTAAAAAATATTTTTTGTTGAGATTGGGCCTCACCAGGTTGCCCAGGCTGGTCTCAAACTCCTGGGTTCAAGTGATCCTCCTGCCTTGGCGTCCTGAAGAGCTGCCGCATCAGCATCAACACAGGAAAAACTAGTCCAGTGGCAAGTACCTGGGGCCGTTAGATCCCGGTGGAGTTCTGCCTTGGGGCTCTGGAGCTAATTGCTAAAGCACTTAAACCCTACTCCCAAAATCTGGGTGTCATGGCACCTGCCTGGAGTCCCAGTCACTCAGGAGGCTGAGGCAGGAGGATTGCTGGAGCCCAGGAGTTTGAGGACAGCATGAGCAACTTAGTGAGGCTCTGTCTGTATTAAAAAAAAAAATCGACCACGTGAGGTGGCTCATGCTTGTAATTCTAACACTTTGGGAGGCCAAGGCAGGTGGATCACAAAGTCAGGATATCGAGACCAGCCTAACTAGCATGGCGAGACCCCGTTTCTACTAAAAGTACAAAAAATTAGCCAGGTGTGGTGGCATGCGTCTGCAGTCCCAGCTACTCAGGAGGCTGAGGCAGGAGAATCGCTTGAACCGGAAGGAGAAGGTTGCAGTGAGCAGAGCTCACGCCACTGCACTCCAGCCTGGGTGACAGAGCAAAACCCTGTCTCAAAAAATTGAAAAAAAAAAAAAAAAATCAAAATACAGACTAAAATTTACCACAGCACGAACTATAGCCAAAGATTGCTTTCTGTTTCTAGCCAGGTGTTAGAAATTCTGCATACCATGTAGAAGACACCAGTCATTCTAGAGGTCACGGTATTGATGAGCCTCAGGGACTGGGCTGTGGCCGTGCTCCCCCTGGGACCTACTAACTCTGCCCCCGCTTCCACCAGCCAGGCTTCCACCATGCACCTGCGGAGGCAGTGCCCTTTCAAAGGGAATCCTGGCAAGTCTTCCATTTACTGACTTTAAAAAAAATATAAGTCTAGGCCAGGTGTGGCGACTCACGCCTGTAATCCCAGCTACTCGGGATAGGTAGGCAAGCCAAGGTGGGCAGATCATGAGGTCAGGAGTTCGAAACCAGCCTGACCAAAATGGTGACACCCCGTCTCTACTAAAAACACAAAAATTAGCTGGGCGTGGTGGCAGGTGCCTGTAATCCCAGCTACTCGGGAGGCTGAGGCAGGAGAATTGCTTGAACCTGGGAGGCAGAGGTTGCAGTGAGCCGAGCTCACACCACTGCACTCCAGCCTGGGTGACAGAGTGAGACTCTGACTCAAAAAAAAAAAAAAAAAAAAAAAAAAGTCAAACCAGAAGCCATTTCTTCCTTTATCGATGCAAACCACCAGTCTAGCACAATTGCCTGTTTTACAAATGGAGAAACTGGGACCTAGTGAGAGGAAGGGACTAAAAGCCGCACAATAAGTGACTGGCAGAGCTAGAGCTGGCACCCAGGCCTTCAGACATCCTAAGGTTTTCTCCGTCACTCCCTGTCATCTTTTGAAAGATTGGGTTTGTCCTAAACATTTGCATGGCTCTCTCTGCCACTCTCTCAGAACAAATGACTCACACTTTACAATCTATTTTAAAGCCAGCTGGAATCTATAGAAGATTGGAAGCAGTAAGTGAAGAGAAGAGGTGGTAGGGCCGAGCTAGTGACCACAGCCAGAAAGGCCGCGAGGGAGCTGGAAAAGCAGGAGAATTCAAAGAACCTCAAACCCGGGGGACATTCTGTGCAAGGGCAAATGATACTGACACCATCCCTCCACACAGGGATTTTATAAGACAGTGGAGCGCAGACTGCTATCTCAGACAGCTTAAAAACCTGGGCTGGGAGCGGTGGCTCATGCCTGTAATCCCAGCACTTTGGGAGGCCCAGGTGGGTGGACCACCGGAGGTCAGGAGTTTGAGACCAGCCTGACCAATATGGTGAAACCCCGTCTCTACTAAACATATAAAAATTAGCCGGGTGTGGTGGTGTGTGCCTGTAGTCCCATCTAGTTGGGAGGCTGTGACAGGAGAATCGCTTGAACCTGGGAGGCAGAGGTTGCAGTGGGCTGAGATTGTGCCACTGCACTCCAGCCTGGGCAATAGAGCAAGACCCTGTCTCAAAAAAACCAAAATGAACAACCTGGGCTACCACATGTGTCGAGCCCTCAACTGTGTAAGAAATGGCTTATCCGAGAGGACAGGGTTCCCAGGAGATGTGAGGGCTGACTTTGCTGTGTAGACCATCGAGCTAGCCTTTTGTGTGTTCAAATCTCATCTTCCCAGTGAGAATGCAACTTCGGGAGAGCAGGGCATGTGCCCCAACCACGTTTGAGCATTGTCAGGCGGCGGCTCTTCAATTTGCAGTCTGGATCCAGGTCCTAGCTCCGTCACTGACTATCCATGTGCCTTGGGCAACTTGGTTAACTTCTCTGAGCCTTCATGAAATGGAGATAGTAACAGCAGCTAGGTCACAGATTGATTGATGGGAGGATTAAATGACATTGAGATTAAATGACATTTACTTGGCTCGGCGTCAGTGGCCCGGTAAAGATTCAAAGAGTGAGCTCTGCGAATACCTAGAAGAGAGTCCAGGTGGAGGGAGGGCAAGGTGATGACTCAGAGGCAGGGCTATCCCTGGGGGCGTCTGTGGAACCTCAAGGAAGCCACAGTGGCTAGGGAAGAGCTACCAAGAGGAAGGGAAGCAGTGAGTGAGGCCACGGGGTTGGAGGGCGGAGTCGCGTTTTATTGCATGTGTTTGTTATTTTTGGGGTTCGCTTCTATTTACGGAAAGATACTGATTTCCCATTTCTTGTTGCTACAAAGTGCCCCTTTAAAATAATATAGGAAAAGGAATCAGTGTGGAAGCAGAATACACTGCAGCCCACAAACAAGCAAAACTCGTGAAGACTATCCTCAGATGACTGAAATTTGCAAAATGAGGAAGGCAGGTCCCTCTCTCTTACATTATTTACATTATTTATCTCGCTTTCCTCTTCCTCCCATTGCCAGGACCCTGGGAAGTGGATGCTCACCCCCAGCTCCTTGAGAAGGCTGCTCCTCTGCTGGGACTTCTTGTGCTGGCGTGGAGCCAGGAGCCTGGGCTGGGTCACGTTCTGGGATAGATTTGTCTGCCAGGGCTGCGCTGAGCTGAGGACTTGCCAGGACGGGAGCCCCCCAGCACCGGAGCTGGGGATAACTGTGACTTCTGCCTTCATCGATGCTGGTTGGGGGCCCTGGCTGCTGGATGGGGAGAAAGGCCATCAGAACCCGTCTCATTTCTGAGGCTTGTGCCTGGGTGAGGCTCTGCCGATCACCTCTGTTCACAGGACCGGATCTTTCCAGAACCATGGTCGCCCTGTCCAGCAGCCCCTGGCCTTGATTTGACCTGGAATAATCTGGCTCCTGGGAATGGGGAATAATTGCTGTCACAGTCTTTCTGGGATTACAAAGACACAGCTCCTTTTGGGGCAGAAAAATAAGGACCAGACACACTTCACAAACAGTGCAACACAGAGCTCACCCAATGGACCAGAGTGCAGTTTGGAAGAGTTGGTAGGTGCAGGAGGCCTGGGCCGGTGGAGGGCTTTGTAAACAGTCTCCATCCACTGGTCCAAGATGAGTGACTGAAGGCAGGTGGGAAATAATTGTCCTACCTCCTGTGGTGGTGCCCATGCTTCCTGGACAGAAGGGAAGAAAACGCCTTCCAATGAGGACTTCTTATGAGCCAACACAGTCAGGAGTCCGCATTTAACAACGCTGACATTTACAAATACTTTCTCTGCTCCAGGCACTGAGATAAATATTCTATATGCATTACCCATTTTGTCCTCATTCCAACTCTATGAGGTAAATACTGTTCTCACTCTCATTTTGCAGATGAGGCTCAGAGAGGTTAAGCCACCTACCCATGGTCACACAGCCAATAGGTGACTTGGACTTGAGGGATGGCAGGCTGGCTCCAGAGCCTGGGGCTTAAATCCTTCATGCACTGTTGGCTCAACAAATGGAAATGAATGTTCTGGATGTTCTCACGGACACAAAAACGAGTTGGGAAAAAAATTAGAAGGAAGCTGAACAGACAACCTGTAGGGTCAGTATCATAGTGTATACTGATGCGCGGATGCACCAGGGCTCGGGGGCTGCCTGGGGACTTGGTGTGAAAATCCAGTGGAACCTTTCTATCCCAGAAAGTGGAGAGCTGGGCGGGGAAGAAGGGGGCTGACTTGTGGGGATTGAGGTCAGAGATGGTTTCTCCATGGGGTGGGGCTAATGAGCAAATCCTTGAGAGAGCAGGCTGCTCTCAGACTATCCTGAAAGGATGAAAAGGGAGGGGCATTTCTCTCACTTTTAAGTCTCACTTGTGGACCCGGGCAGTTCTGTTTGAGCATCCACATTTTCCACAGGGGTGCAGGGATTTCTTTCCACATAAGGGAAAGAAGCTTGGGATGTTTGGAGGGTCGAATATCCCAGGTGACTACGTCCTGGACTGGGGGGAAGGAAGGGACATTATCAAGAGCCGAAGAGCCAGATGGGGCCTCACGGTTGGGTGAGGACTGTGTGTCCGGCACTGTGCCAGGAGGCAGTTCTGCCTGGCAACCTCCCTTAATCCTCAGGAAGTCAGCACCACTACGTAGAAGAGGAAACCGAGGTTCAGAGAGGTTGCCTGCCTTGACCAAGGTCACACAGTGAGGAAGTGCCTAGAATTGGAAGCGTGCTGATCCCACTTCATTGCCAGTGCTCTGGGCCTGGGCTGCTGGGTGGCACCTCCTGATTGATATCTCCATTGGCCTGCAGTGACAACCCCTGATTTAGTGGGGAGAGTGGGCAGAGGGTCTCCCTTTTTCCTGAGCTCATAGACACTGTAATACAAGACTCTCTTCTGTGACTCTGCCCAGCTACGCTTGGGAATCCTGCCTCCCTCAGTCCCCAAGCCTTCAGGAGTCCTGACACAGCTAGCTGGACTGAGGGATGTATTTGGAGGCCTGAACCAGATTAGCCACTGGCTTCAATGAGGCTCTGCACACCTGTGAGGACAATACCTGGACCCAGGCCTGAACTCCACTGCAAAGAACTGAAGAGGGACTTCTTAGTAGACCTGTCTCGGATGGAGCTGGTTGTCCGCAGGGACAGCGAGTGCCTGGGCTCTGGAGCTGTGTCTCCACCTACACATTCACTTATGAGAGCTGTGGCAGCAGGAATGGCTCAAATATCCAGCAGGGAGTTGGATTCCAGAATCCAGAGAAACCTTTCTCAAAGTACGTTCCATGAAACATTGGTCCTGATGGATCCGCAGTAAAAGGGTTCCGTGGTCGAAGAAGCTGGGGAAACCATGGATATCCTCTTCTCCCTTTTTCTCATATTAAAGGCTCTGAGATTTTCTGCAAGTGGTGCACTCTGGTTTCGTATTAAGGGCATTTCTGAAACTTAATTGGCCGTAGAATCTTTTTTTCTCTGCAATTGGTATTCTATGGGGCCTGCTTTTGGGCAAAGTGGCCTGGAAGGTTTCCGTTTCTGGTTCTGGGCTCTGGTTTTTGGCTTTTTCTCTGTGACATGAGCTTCTGGTTTGCTCATGTCACAGTGGGAATAGGAATTGGATGATGCTCTCTAGGGTCCCTTCCAACTTTCAATATAAAACTTCTCTCACGGGATAGAGAGCTGCTCCGAGGAATTTTATACAACCAGGAGAGGAAGGAGTTGCAGAGGGCAGACCTCAGACTTGGACTTCACGGGGAAAAGTTTGTTATGAAGTCTCATCCGCCTTTCTGGGACAAAGAGCATGAACTGTGATTCCTTAGAACGCTTATTGCCTGCTGTCCTGGTCCACCTGCAGGACCTGTGCAGGGCTGCGAGGAGGTGACAGTGTGCTGACAGAGGCGGGTGGGCAGCAGGCTGTCTGGGGCATGGGAGGAACTTTTTAGCCTTGCCCTCCCCCGCCAGCCCCCTCAGCCAGCTCGGGACCACAGACCCAGCCAGCTTGGTATCCCACGGGAAACCCACTGCCACCAGGGCCTTAGCGCTCTGCACAGGGCCACGTGATGCCTGCGTCCCATACGTATTCTTATTGTTCCTTCAGTTCTGGGAGGGGAGGGAGGACAGGGACAGAGCTGAGAAGGACCCTCCAGAAGCCCCCAGCAGAGCAGCACAGTGGGTCAGGCCGTGAGTGCTGGAAGCTGTCAGCCAGAACGGGTGCCCTGTGCAAAGTCCTGGCTCCGCTTCCCGGAACTGTGGCCTTGGGCAGGCTGTTTACATCTCAGCATCTGAGTCTCCCCCTCACCTTCTCATGGGGGAGTGCCACTGCCTGTCCCTGGGGGGGTAGGTGATGAGGAGTAGCTGAAACCATGTCTGCCACAGACAGGGCCTGGCATGTAGCGATAATGGCAGCCACGTCATCACCAGCCTGTTGCATGTCTAGAATCCCACCAGCGAGGCTCCCCCTTGTCCTCGTCTGGTTCTCGGTGAAGACATGATACATCCTGCCCCTATCATCTGGCGTGGTGAGTTTGTCCCTCCATCTCCATCCTGCTTACAGGGGGGAGAGGGCCGTGAGGGCTCTGGGCCCCTGGGGTGGGGGCAGGGGGTCGTGAAGGCAGAAAGGCACTGCGTGTATTGAGCTAGTGATCTGAGATCCGACACTGTCATTTGTGGATTTGTTCATGGAGTTCTGCACTGGACACTGCGGGGACTGAGACAGGAGGGAGTAAGACGTGTCTGTGGGAGGTTTGTGTCTGAGCAGGCAGAGGAAACGTGGCACGAACAATGTGACCCTCATCAGACGGTGCAGTGGAGCCCTAGAGGACAGAGAGAGCTTCTCAGGTGTTTGTGTGAATGCACATGTGTGTGTTTGTGCATATGTGCGGGTGCATATCAAGGACAGAAAGGCAAGAATTGAGAGGTGCTGAGTGACAGAGTGTCACATCATGTGACAGGCAGGCTGGTGTTGGGGGGTTCCTCAGAGGATCAGCGTTTCAGTGAATGCCAGTTAGAAAACAACTTGAGACTGTACTGAACCAGCCCCTCACGGCGCTTCCGGACAGAGCGTCTGGGGCAAAGACAGCTCACTCACAAGGAGCAGGAAGGCCTGCAGGGAATAGGGGCCTCCGTCCAAGGAGGGGTCAAGAATGTGGATTCTAGTCCTGGCCCCTCATGGCCCTTGACAAGTCCCTTCTCCTCGCTGGGCCTCCGTTTTCTCAAACTAGTCTCTCCATGTGTATGCATTTCCAGACTGGAAGGGAAGTGGCTGGGGCTTCCCCAGCTCACATGGTCAGTGACTGGCAGCAGGATGGGGGTCCCCGGGGAGAGGCCGATGGTGCCCCCTACTTTCCAGATCCCCCTCTACTTGGTAGGGCACCCATTCTCCAGCTGCTATATTTGTTGCTTGCTAAAGGCTCACATCTGCTCCCTGCTGGGAGTTTAAGCTACACCGCCCCAACCCTACAGCCAACAACTGACTGGCTAGGGGTATAAAAGGCCGGCCCCCTGACTTCAAGGTGGGACCAGGTCCGTACTCCCGAGCAACCCCCCCAACTCCACATAGAAACACAGTATCAATCCCCTCTGTTCCCGCTGTGAGGAGACCACTCACCCCAGAACCTGGGACCAAAGCTCTGAGCTTCCAGATGTGCTTTGCCCTCTGGCGCTGCCTGAGCTCCCCAGAGATAGCGCTGGGAAATCAGCACATCTTTACAACATTAGACTTTGGATCTTCTCCCTGCTGGACTCACCCCTGCTTTGTGCCCCCAGTTGCACGGAAGCTGTCAAAATCTTTCTCCGCTCCCGCCTACCCCCACCCGCCACCAACTCCGGCAGGTGAAAATCTTAGTGGCCTTCGTTTTTTGCAGTCTTGCGCTGTTGCCCAGACTGGAGTGCAGTGGCCTGATCTCGGCTTACTGCAACCTCTGCCTCCCAGGTTCAAGAGATTCTCCTGCCTCAGACTCCCAAGTAGCTGGGACTACAGGCGTATGCCACCATGCCTGGCTAATGTTTGTATTTCTTTTCTTTTCTTTTTTTTTTTTTTTTGGTAGAGACGGGGTTTCACCATATTGACCAGGCTGGTCTTGAACTCCTGACCTCGTGATACGCCCTCTTCAGCCTCCCAAAGTTCTTAGTGCCCTTCTTTACGTCTCTCCTTGACAGTTGCAAATTTCCTTTGGCAAGGGAAATGTTGATCATTTAGCCTGTTTTCAGAGCAGGACTGATAGAGTGAGGGTGGTTGTGATCTCCTTAGATTCTGGGAGTAGAGTAAGAAGTTGAACCTTTTGAAAGAATCCTTTTAATTTAGGAAAATTTCAAGCACTCACAAAAGTAGAGAGAATGGCTCCATGACCACTCCCCCTTACCCATCCCCCAAGTTAGAACCACCATCAGCAGCTCCCGGCCAATCTTACTCTCCGCAAGAAGGAAGCAAAACTCAGACATCTGCCCATTTTATTTATAAGCAGTTTCGTATTTATCTCCAAAAGATACGGACTCTTTAAAAAAAGTGTGAGCACACGATCACAACAAAAAAATTAAAACTGAGTCCTGGTGCTCGCTGAGGTATATTTACGCTCAAGTATAACCCTGCTGCTCCACTGAGCTCTGCTGCACGTCTGGAAACTCCTCTTTTAAAGGGCTGGGCAGTGGCTCATGCCTGCAATCCCGGCTCTTTGGGAGACCAAAGCGAGAGGATCACTTGAGCCCAGAGCGCAAGACCAGCCTGGGCAACATAGCAAGAAGTCATCTCTACAAAAATTAAAAAATGAGCCAGGTGTCTTGGTGCACGTCTGTAGTCCCAGCTACTCAGGAGGCTGAGGTGGGAGCTTCACGTGAGTCCAGTGAGCTATGATCACACCACTGCACCTCCGTCTGGGCAACACAGTGTGATCCTGTCTTAAAAAAAAAAAAAAAAGAAAAAGAAAAAGAAAGGGAAAGGAAAAAAAGAAACTACTTTTGTAGAGCAGTTGTCCCCAACATTTTTGGCACCAGGGACCAGTTTCGCGGAAGACAATTTTTCCACGGGCTGGGGTGGGGGTTTTGGGATGAAACTAGTCCACCTAGGATCATAAGGCACTCGATTCTCATAAGATTGCACCACCTAGATCCCTCGCATGCGCAGTTCACAATAGGATTCGCTCTGCTCTGAGCATGTACTGCGGCGGCTGATCTGCTGGGAGGCGGAGCTCAGGCTGTAGGTAATGCTCACACGCTACCCCTCACCTTCTGCTGTGAGACCCGGTTCCTAACACGCCACAGACTGCAATAGGTCCAGGGCCCGGGCTTGGGGACTCCTGTTGTGGGGAACAAGTCTAACCCTAGGAGTCAGAAAAACCTGTTCTTAGTTTTTGGTACTTACTGGGTATCAAATAACTAGTCAGAGCTCCAATCTCTGAGTGTCTCACAAACGTCTTGTTACTTTTGATTTGTTCAAATCAGGATCCGGGATCCAGGCATGGCCCACAAATTGCACTGGGCGGAAGCAGTTTCAGCATCCTGTGCCCGATCTTTCCATGAGCACAGTGCTGCTCTCTGCGAAGTGTGCAGGTCTTCCACGAGGCTCTTCTGGTGGAGGAGGTATGGAGTGGGCTCCAGCGACCCCTAGATTCAGTGAACCCCAGATCCAGCAACCCCAGTGACCCCCAGATCCAGCAACCCCAATGACCCTCAGATCCAGCGACTCCAGTGACCCCCAGATTCAGTGACCCCTAGATCCAGCGACCTCAGTGCCCCCCCAGATCTAGCGATCTCCAGATCCAGTGACTCCAGCCATCCCCAAATTCAGTGACCCCCAGATCCAGTCACCCCAGTGACCTCCAGATTCAGTGACCCCCAGGTCCAGTGACCTCAGTGGCCCCAGATCCAGTGACCCCAGCAACCCCCCGGATCTAGTGACCCCCAGATCCAGCAACTCCCAGATCCAGGGACCCCAGTGATCCCCAGATTCTACCACACCCAAATCCAGCAACCCCCAGATCCAGCGACCCCTAGATCCAGTGACCCTCAGATTCTGCCTTGGGCTCTTCCTTTACCATCTGGCTTCTCTCTCCACATTGCTATGTTGAGTGTGGACAGAGAAGCTCAAGGCAGAGCCCAGAAGCTGTACAGATCGTCCCTGATGGGGGACTTACTGACTTTGACCTGCTGAGCACTGCATAACGCTCGGAGCTGACTCTGCCTCTGGGATGCCTGAGTTCAAATCTTGATTCTACCACTTCCTAGTTATGTGACCTTGGGCAAGTTATTTGACCTAGGCGGGCCTCAGTTTTCCCCTCTGTAAAGTGGGGATAATAGCACCCATAAAGTTGCTGGAGGGTTAAATGAGTTAGAATATGTAAAATGCTTAAAAGCAGTGCCTCCCATGCGTCAGTGGCTGTGCCTAATTATTTTAGTTGTTGTGTGCTTTTGCATGTTCAAGGTCACACCCACAATCAGGCGAAAGGCCACTCACCCCTCTCCAGGCCTGCTGGACTGTGCAGGCTTCCCTTGAGGGGTTAGGGGCCAGGCTAAGCAGCTGGTAGCTTTGAGAAAGGCTCATTTCTTCTGAAGGCATTTGCTTGCCCCCTGTCATCTTGAGACACGTGAGGCCGATAATCACTGTCACTGGTTGCCTTGCACCCATTCATCACCCACGACTTTAGATCCTCAAACACGGGGTGTTCTTTTTTTTGCGGAGTAAGAAGACAATCTCATCCCCTGACACCCTTGTTCATTAACTGAGCCATTCATTGATAAAACAGCTAATGAGCATTCACTCACAGGGCCAGGCACTGTGCTACATGCTGGGGATCCAGGAGTGACAAGACGCTCCATCTGGGGCACCTGTTGAGGACTTGAGGAGCCCGGAATTTGTGGTAGTCAAAACAATGGCACCTCAACAACATCCACATCCCTAGAATCTGTGTGTTACCTTATGCAGTAAAAAGGGCTCTGCAGATGTGCTTAAGTCAAAGTAGTTGATGAGGAGAGATCATCCTGTGAGCCCAATATAATCCCAAGGGGGAGGCAAGAGGGTCAGAGTTAGTGGAAAAGCTTGGCAGTTGGAGGGCGAGGCCCCAGGCCAGGGAAGGCAGAGGGCCTCTAGAAGCTGGAAAAGGCAAGGAGATGGGATCTCCCTGGAGCCTCTGGAAGGAACTCAGCCCCGCCTACACCTGGATTTTAGGACCTCCATCCTCAGGACGGTCTAATAATAAGTCTGTGTTACATTAAGCCACTAAGTTCATGGTGATTTGTCACAGCAGCAATAGGGAATGAATACAAAGTCCATTGAATAAGATAAACAGAGAGACAGGTAAGTGTGCTGTGGATGGGTAATGTGATACTGAGGTGTGGGTGTGGTGAGATTCTGGAGGAGGTCCCCTAATCTAAAGGGGTTGGTGGGGATGAGGCCAGATAAAGCTTCCTGGAGGAAGTGGTATCTAAATGAAGATCAAAGGGGGTGGGAGCTAAGCAGGACAAATAGGAGGGTGGGAAGCAGGCAGAGAGCAGCCTTCCCAGGCAGATGGAGCTCACAGAGGTTCAGGATGGCTCTGGGTCAAGTGTAAGAGGAGGGTGAGGAGGGTGGGGCTGGAGAGGTGAGCAGCTGCCTCTCCAGGGCTTTGCAGATCCAAAGCCTTCCTAGAGGATTCGAACTTCAGCCCAAGGGCAAAGGAGAGCCAGAATACCTTTAGGCAGAATAGTAACACGATAACTTCGTACTTTAGAAAAATCCCTCTGGCTGTCATCTAGTCAGGAGATGCCTGGGGCAAGGTCAGAGCTGAGGACGAGGTTAGGCGCTTAGGAGGCTGATGCCTGACGCAGGTGAAGGGTGATGTGGCTCAAAGGAGGAGGATGAGGAAAGTAGACCCAGTTGAGAAATCAGAGCAAGGAGAATCAGTGCGGGGTGATTCTGTGTGGCTTAGAGAGAGGGGAAACCAAGAATGATGCTGGGGTTCAGGCTTGGGTGGCCCAAGGTCTACAGGGACATGAGTTGACATCAGGAACACAGGAGGAGAAATAGTCAGAGTTGGAAGGGAAGGCGTGAATTCCTTTTTGGTGAGATGTGAAAGTAGATGCTGAGGCTGTCTCAGCAAAAGAAGTCTGGGTAGAAGACGTGATAGATGGCTAATGTGAGCTCCATAAGAACAGGATTCTTGGCTGGTGTCTGGTGTCTCCAGATCCTACTCATACAGCAGGTACCCAGTCAGCACTTGCTGAATAAAAGATTAAATGAATCTGAAGTGGTGGATGAGATCACATAGAGAGTCCATAGTGTACAGAGAGGGAAGTCTAAGGGTGGGCAACATTTAAGAAATGGAAGGAGCTATTACTAAAACAAGAATTTTAAAAAGCCCATTGATTTTGGTGACAAGGTCAATGCAATAACCTTAGAGAGAGTGATTTCAGTGGGGAGAATGGGAGTGAGGATAATAAAGGCAAGGAGGAAAATTAACCTACAGCTGAAGGGATTTAGGGGGTAAAGATAGGGCTTTTTAAACTGGGAATTAAATACATTGAATTTGCATTTCACAATTACAAATTTAAATGAGCAGAACTGTAACTGAGGTAGAAAATTCTAAGGTGGTCCAAATAACCCTTCCCTCTGAGTGTGGCTAACACCTGTGACTTGCTTCTAACCAACAGCCTGTTGCAAAGGTGATGGGACGGCATTTCCATAATTATGTTGTTATTTAAGTCTTCATCCTGCTGGCCAGCTTGCTATAGGGCTCTCTCCCCAGCTGGTTTCATGTTATGAGGCTCCCATGGCAAGGAGCTTAGGACAGCCTCTAGGGTCTGAGGGTAATGACGGTCAGAAAGAAGCTGTGGCCCTCAGTCCCAGAGTTTCAAAGAAATAAATTCTGCCATCAACCTGAGTGAGCTTGGAAGTGGATTCTTCCCCAGTTGAGTCTCCAGATAAGAGTGCAGCCCAGCTGCCATCTTGAGTGCAGCTTTATGAAGCCCCAAGCAGACGACCCAACCAAGATGCACCTGGATATGACCACAGAAATTGTGAGGTAATATATATGTGTGCAGCTTTAAGCCATTAAGTTTGTGGTCATTTATTGTGCAGAAATAGATAGCTAATATAGTAACTTTTTATTTTTTTTTACCACTTAAAAAAAAACAGGCAAAGTGCATAGGTGTGTCCAATTTGGTTAATTTTTATCAATGTCTACACCCATGCAGCCATAGCTCAGATCAAGATATGGAGATTCGCACTGCCCAGGAGACTATGTCACGCTCCCCTCCCCTGCTGCTCCTAAGGGCCAACAACTGTGCTGACGTCTACCACCGTTAGTTTATGTAAGCCGTTCTTGAAATTCCTATCAGTGGAATAACACAGGATGTGCCCTTTTGTGTCTGTCTTCTTTCACATAGAGATCCATCCATGTGTTAGATGTATTGGTAGTTTGTTCTTTTTATTTATTCCTTTTTAATGAATATAGAACAGTTTATTTACCTCCATGTTGATGGACATTTGAGTTGTTTCAAGTTTTTGCCTATTATGAATAAAGCTGTCATCAAAATCTCTTGTACATGTCTTCTAGTGAAAACGTTCTCATTTCTGTTGGGTCTACATCCCAGGAATAAAATTGTTGGGTGATACTGAATGTGTATGTTTAGCTTTAGTAGATATTACCAAATATTTTTTTCCAAAGCGGTTGTATCAATTTTACTCCCACCAACAATGTATAAGAAGATTAGCTTCCCAGCCTAATCAACACTTCTATAAGTCAGTCTTTTAAAAATGTTAGCCATTCTGGTGTGTTGTGGTGTCTCATTGTAGTTTTAATTTGTATTTCTCTAAGGACTAATGATGTTGAACACATTTATTGGCCATTTTTATATCCTCTTTTGTGAAATGTCTGCTCAAGTTCTTTGCCCATTTTAAATTGAGCTCTATTTTATTTTATTTTATTTATTTAGAGACAGAATCTCACTCTGTTGCCCAGGCTGGAGCTCAGTGACACAATCTCGGCTCACTACAACCTCTGCCCCCCAGGTTCAAGTGATTCTTCTGTCTCAGCCTCCCGAGTAGCTGGGATTATAGGCGCATGCCACCATGCTCAGCTAATTTTTGTATTTTTAGTAGAGACGAGGTTTCACCACATTGGCCAGGCTGGTCTTGAACTCCTGACTTCAGGCGATCCGGCTGGCTTGGCCTCCCAAAGTGCTGGGATTACAGGTGCGAGCCACTGCGCCTGGCTTACTTATTTATTTTTAGGAGTTATTTGTACGTTCTGCATATGTGACCCATGTCAGATATGATGTGTTTCAAAATTTCTTCCTAGTATATGTTTTGCATTTTGACACTTACGATGTGATTTTTGATAAACAGAAGTCTTAATTTTTAATAAACTCTAATTTATTAGTATTGTCTTTTATTGTTAGTGTTTTTTGCATTTCTAGTTCAGCAAATCTTTGCTTATCTCCAAATAATATTTTCCTATGTTTTCTTTTAGAAGTTTATTTTGTTATAAAATGTAGGTCTGTGACTCATGCTGAATTAATTTTTATGTATGGTGTGCGGTAGGAATTACGGTCCTTTTTCTTCTATGTCAATATCTAATTGCTTCAGGACCATTGATGGAAAATAATGTAATTTATCCACTTAATTGTGGGTGCCTTTGTCATTGATCAAGGGATCATATGTGAGGGTCTGTTTCTGAGCTCTCTATTTCATTCCACATGTCTTTTTGTCTATTTTTGCACTAAAACGATGTCTAAATTATTGCTTTGTAGTAAATCTTGAAATCAGGTAGTTTAAATCCTCCAACTTTGTTTTTAAGCGTTCTTCTATTTTTTAATTTCCTTTGAATTTCCATATAAATTTTAGAATTACCTTGTCAAGTTCCCCAACATAAACTCTTAAAATTTTGAATGGAATAATATTGAATTTATAGATAAATTCTGGAGATCACGGCATTTAAAAAAACTCGAGCTTCTCAATTCATGAACATAGGATATCATTTCATTGACTTAGAGCTTTGTTAATTTCTCTTAGATCTTTGTTAATTACTCCTTGTAACGTTTGGTAGTTCTCAGCGTTCTTCCGCACAGAAATTATCTCTCTACCTCCCATATACTCTCAGTATTGGCAGAACCGTAATTGTGCCAATTGAGGATAACTCAGTCAGGTCCAATGACTTCCAGTCCATAAGCCCTCGTCTGTCCTCGCTAGCCTCTGCTGAGGTGTGGTTTGTTCTTGCTGGTCTCTTAGTGGTGGGCACTGTCCCTTCTTATTTGATGCTCATATTTGTTACAAAGTCTTACACAATCCACATTACGCATCTGGCCACTGTCCAGCTCAGGAAACACAGGAAGCTTTCTCATGCCTGGACTCATTTACTACATGGGAGTGTGGGACGCCGTGTCGCCAGGCACAGTCCCCAGCCGTATCTATGTTGTGGCTCCATGTTGTCTCGACATGGGACATCTCTAGGGACCTGTGGTCTTTAATTCCTCTTAACGCATCTGTGGTGTTTGGCCTACACACTTCCCGAGGGATTTGGTCAGCAGAGGAGAGAGGGGCAGCATTCCCAGCTTGGGGTTAAGCACTTTCTTCTTCCCTCTCTCTCCCGGAACTTCTCCCCTCAGTTCTGAAATGTCTCTAGTCTCTTTTATGTGGCAAGAAAACTGGTCCTAAATCCTCAAGTACATTTCCTCCGCCTCTGTACTTAATGATCTTAAACTCTAAGCTCTAAATCCTCGAGTCTCCTTTCTTGATTGTAAAAGCCAAAGCTTGTGGTACCCCTTACCCCAACTTTGCACTGGCATAACCCTGAGGGTGAATGTTTCCTTATATGGCACCTCCCTTGCACCACCCTCATTCCAGTGTTGTGGTCATGACACTTAGCCACCTAGTGTACCACCCCTCCTTTGGGAAGACGTAAAAGAAGGGCAGCATTTAAATAGGGTCTTAAAGGAGGAGTAGGAGTTTGTTGGGTGAGGAAGAAGTGAGTGTGCTGAGAAATGCAGCCCGTCTTAGTTTTGGGATGAAGAAACAGAAGGAAGAAGGGGTTGGTGGGGAATCACTTTGGTTTGTACTAAGGGAAGACCAAGTGATGAGAACACGGACTCTGACGTCACATGGAACTAGGTGCAGATCTCAGCTTTTTTTTTTTTGTTTGAGATGGAGTCTTGTTCTGTCACCCAGTCTGGAGTGCTGGAATGCAGTGGTGCAATCTCAGCTCATTGCAACTCCATCTCCCAGGTTCAAGCAATTCTCCGGCCTCAGCCTCCCGAGTAGCTGGGACTACAGGCACGTGCCACCATGCCCGGCTAATTTTTTAAATTTTTAGTAGAGACAGAGTTTCACCGTGTTAGCCAGGCTGGTCTTGATCTCCTGACATCACGATCCACCCGCCTCAGCCTCCCAAAGTGCTGGGATTACAGGTGTGAGCCACCGTGCCCAGCCCAGATCCCAGCTTTGCTTCTTAGTAGCTTGGTGGCCTTGGGCATATAATTTAACCTCTTCAAGCTTCAGTGTTCTTAGTAGCGGGAGGGGGGATAGGAATGCATGTTTGTTTGAACTGAGATGGGGACAGAAGAAATGTAAGGATTACACCACACAGAGCGTGGCACCCAGAGGTGCCCTTTTGCTGTGACAGTGGGACAGTTACCCACGTCCTCTGATAAACGTGGGATGACCCTCGGAAGCCCCTGAGGTTAAAAAGAAAAAGTCATTACAACGAGACCAGCTCAAAACTTAAGCCACGTGGTTTATTTCCTTCTGTGGTGTGGATGAGACAAGCCAGGGCTGGTGGACACGAGGCTGACAGTGTCTCCTCATCCCCTGGAGACAAAGCCCAGGTCCCGTGGTAACCTTCTGTGGTAGCCTTGTCTTTGAACTATGGAGGTGGGCAAGGGAGTGCTGAGAGGCACAGGGAAGTCCCAAACTGCCACTGCTGTGCCCCTGTCGATACTGGCTGTGATGGGCCTCAGGAGAGGGCTGGTGTCAGCCCTCCGCTGCAACCTCCCCCACCTTGGGAGATGGTGGTGGGGGGTGGGGCCAATGCTGACTCCATATTCCAGATAAGGAAAAAGAGGGTTTTCAGGGGAATGCCTGGCCTAGACCCAGGACTTCAGGGAGCCTGGGGAGCTGGAAGAGCCTTATGAACCTTACCTGGTTCAACACTGAGTTTCCAAATAAGGAACCTGAGGTCCACGGATGTGGCAACAGATGACAAAGGATAGAGCTGATCTTAGGGCCAGGAGACCTGAGGTCAGGCCACTGCCCTGCTGTGTGGCCTTGGCCTGGCATCTGTACCTCTGTGGAATGCCAGAGTCAGACTCTTCCGTTCTGGAGGATTCCTGGCTCTCTGAGCTTAATGACCTGCCTGAGGCCTGAGGGTCAGGGCAGGCCTCGAACCTGAGTCTCCAGTGAGGCCAGGATTTTCCCTATGAGCAGAGAAATGCACAGGGGGTGTCCCTGGAAGGATGATGGGACTTGGGGAGCTGAAGGATGCACACCCCTGACGTCAGCCTGGTGTCTTTCAGAACGAAACAACTGGGGAAAGTGTGGGAGGGATGTCCCTGGGCACACCTCACTCAGTGCTGCCATGTGGTGGGGGAGGGTGGCCGAGGTGGGGCTGGCCCCTGATGAACAGGGTGAGGGTGGGGAGAGGCTGGGCCCAGAGGGGAAAGGCTGGACTCCACCCGCAGGTGCCACATCTGCTACTCAGACGCCTCCTTGGGCATATACGCCACATTGTCATAGGCAGGGGGCGGAGAGGCTGCCGGGCTGGGGATGTTGAAGTCTGCGCTGAAGGCGCTTGGCAGGAAGATCACGGGCTGCAAAGAAAATAGCACTGAGCTCTTGGAGGACGCTGGAGCTTCAGGCTAGTGTCACAATAGTGCCCCCTTGTGGGTCATCTGAGAACAGCGCCCTGATACTGAATTCTGCAAATCTGAATTGC
The DNA here is from genome assembly GCA_036589455.1 of Ateles fusciceps. NCBI lineage: Eukaryota > Metazoa > Chordata > Mammalia > Primates > Atelidae > Ateles > Ateles fusciceps. Next base: position 21,899,659 of record JAZHEH010000681.1, on the reverse strand, counting down.
ACGCTCAGGGCTCTGTGTGCAACCAATATTTCAAACAACATGTACTGGGGCCAACTATGATCCAGGCACTTGGAGTACAGCAGTGAACAGAACAGACAAAAGCTTCACTTCTCCAGGCGCTAACGTTCTGATGTTCCTTCTCTCCCAGCTGCCCTGGCCTGGTTCAGGACTCCGGCCCCATGGCATTGGCCTTGAACCCCTCCACATCCCGGCACTGGACAGAACCTCTGGACTGATTTCCCTGAGCCAGCTCACTCCCCTGCTCAGACCTTCAGTCCCCCGACCCTCAGTGTACCCCACCATGCACCTGCCAAGAACACCCCACCCTGTGGCCTGCATTTGCCTGCCTGAGGCAGCCTTTGCTCCAACTGGTTCCCCTGCCTTGAACACTCCCTCCAGCCCCTTTCCATCATCACTGTACTTCATTTTTTTTTGGAAATTAAAGCTTAATTTCCATCTCTGTCATGCTGCCCTCCCTGATGCCCTTGTCTCCCACGTGGCCTGGGAACCCCAAAAAGTCCCACTCTGAGTGCAGCACTGCCCCCACATCCCAAGCCCAGGCCTTCCATCTGCAGGGCTCCCTGCAGGGCTGCACAGAGCAGTGGCTCCATGGGTGTTGGTGCCACCCTGTGCCTCGACGAGAACAGTCCTGTCTTCACTGACTGCGAAGACGTCTTTGGTTTTGCTTTGGTTTTAGAGACAGCCTCGCTCTGTCACCCAGGCTGAAGGGCAGTGGTGTGATCATAGCTCACTGCAGCCTCAGCCTCCTGGGCTCAAGCGATCCTCCTGCCTCAGCCTCCCGACTAGCGAGGACCACAGGTGTGTACCACCACACCTGGCTAATTAAAAACATTTTTTTTTTTTTAGCAATAGGAACTTTTTATGTTGCCCAGGCTCGTAAGACATCTCCTGGGCTCAAGAGATCCTCCTGTCTTGTTTCCCAAAGTGCTGGGATCACAGGCGTGAGTCACCACACCCAGCCCAAAGACTTCTTTGGCTCCCCTGACATGGATGGGACACCCCTCCTAGTGCAGCCTCTCCATGTTGCTTCCCAGAGGGAGAGAGCTGGAGGCAGAGCATGTGCCCAGCCAGCTGCCTTCCAGAGGCTCAGGTTTAGTGGGTGTGGGGGTGGGGTACTCACTGCATTGGCCTGGGCACGAGTGGCTTGGCACCCGAAGTGGGTGGCAATGACTGTGATGAAGAACTCCAGGATGGTGAAGATAGTCAGCACCGCCAGATAGCCCTTGCCCACATCCTGGGGACCAAAACCCACAGAAAGGTGAGCCCAGAGTTCTACAGTAAGGGGGTCCCCTGCGTAGAATCACTTGCCCAAGGTCACACAGCTCGTTGGTGGCAGAGCTGTGCCTGGAGCCAGTCCCCCTGCCGCCTGTCCTGCACCCTCCCCTTCACCCTACAGGCTGCCTCCTTGTTTCCTTCTGGTGCCCATCTTGGGGAAGGCTCAGAGGGTCCATGGATTCTCGAGGTCTATAGGGACTGGCAGGCCCTGCCCATGTCCTGGTGCTGCAGACACTCACCCTTTGCCCTCCTGGACACAGCTTTCCCACCCCTGGGGCCATCTGACAACGCACCCAGTTAGTTACACCAAAATCCATGAGCAGGATGGCCGTCCCAGCAAAGGCCGCCATGGCGCTGAGGATGTTGGTGCCCAGGCTGCTCCTCATCTGCAGAGGCAGAGAGACAGGAGCAGGGGGAAGAGGGGAAGAGATGGAGACATGGCGGGGGCCATGGCTTAGCTGCCCAGCCCCCAGCACGCTCCCTCCCACAGCCAAGGAGGCAGCGGCCATGCCACCCTGCACGCAGCCGTGTTCTCATCGACCACTCTCCTTTTCTCCTCCCTGGGACCTCGGGAGGAGGCCTTGTTGTCTCTCTTTCCTTCTCTTGTCTTCTTGGAAGCGTCTAGGGAGACGGGCACTACCTCCTTTACAGCCTCTCTGGGTGGAGTTTGCAGCCTCCAGCCTACCCCTTACTGTGGCTCCCTCGCCGCCGGGCCCAGCACCTTGCAAGGGCAGCTGCAGCTGAGGGCTGCTCAGGGGCATGGGTTGGGGGAGGTCCTTTGCTGTGGGCACTGAGGCCTGGTGAGGAGAGGGGTTGAGTTTATTTCCAGGAGGTCCCAGGAAGCGGCTGGCAGAGTGAGGCACTGCGGACCCTGGTGGGGCACCAGGCAGAGACAGGAGGGCCAGGAGCCGATGGCCTGAAGTCTGGGTGGGCTGAGAGGCCTAAGACTTGAGGCTCTGAAGAGCGTGCAGGGCAAGTGACTCCTGGGGTGGTCCAGGCAGCCAGCCAGGGGTCACCAGCCCCGTGCAGCCAGAACCTGACGGTCTCGTGACCCACAGCTGGAGCCTTCTGGTTAATCTGCCCCAGGCTTAAAGGAGGAGCCACTCATGGGTGGGCTGGGGACTCTGGGACCTCTTCAGGTTTAAAGATGCCTGATTCTTCTTTTTAAATAGAAACCAGGAGGTCATTGAGATCAGAACAGCCTCACAAGAAATCCATTAATTGATTCATTAAGTCAAAAGCTTTTATTGAGCACCTGCTGCATGCCAGGCACTCTGCAAGGTGCTGAGTCCAGGAGAGAGTAGGTCAGGTCTTGTCCTGGAGCTTATGGGCTGGGGGGATGCTGGGTTCGGTCCTGAGAGTTCTGTCTTCTGGTCCTGCCCTTCCACAACCCATTCTCTGCCCAACCCCTGGGACACCTTGCAAGTATGGAAATAGGGCAAGGAATTCCCTGCTGAAGCCTCTGTGGTCTCTCCTTACCCTTAAAATAAACCTGAACTTGGCATTTAGGCTCTGAGTCACCTCTCCAGCCTCTCCCTCTTGGCCCAGCCCTTGTATGTGGTGGTCCGGGACCCCGGTCCCCTGTCCAGAGCCCATGGCGTTTCCCTGCCGGGCTCTTCCATGGTTGTTGCCCTCTGAACTGTGAGGACTCGGTTCACCGACCCCAGCTCAGGGACCCCAGTTGAGCTTAGAATGACTCACATTATCCTGTCAGCTTCCTTTGGCACATTCCACGCTTGGCAACTATCTTCTTTGTTAGTTTGCTTTATGGGTGTCTTACCAGGCACCAGAAGGTAAGTGCTGTGACCCTCACTGCCATGGCCTCAGCCTGACACAAAGCGCACAGCCCACTGTTCAAAGCCTCCGTCGCCTCCCCGTGCCTGCAGAAGGCACCAAGCCTCGGTGACTGTGATCCAGTACCATCGTGGGATTAAATCTCTCTGTCTAATGTCTTTCCACTTTTCTTCCCCTGCCTTTGCCCTCGTTGGACGGAGCCATGCGTGGTTTCAGTGGCTACCCCGCCCACATCCCCTCCGTGCGTTCTCAAGCTTTCCCCATGGTGTTTCTACGTCCTCTCTGCTTACCAAGGCCCAGCAGGGCTCTGCTCTGCCGGGACGTCTTCTAGCATCTTTCCTTTCTTGGAATGACCATGAGCATTTTACCCGTGGACCTCACATCCACCCTGGCTTGTATATTGAGAGGTCATCCCTATCTTCTCCTGTATGTGCATGGTCTGCATCTGGTCTGCCTGGATGGCGGCCCGCCCCGACACTTAGCAGGTCCCTCAGCAGTGCTGGGGAATGAGCTGAAGGAGTGAGTGGATGGGAGGGGGCAGGGCAGGGTGGGATTCTGCCGTGGCCTCATCCCCGCCCCTGGGTCCCCCCTGTTCAGACTCACCAGGCAGCTGGCGTGGTTCTTCTCGGCTGCCACTGGAGAGGGATCCGGAGATGATGAACTGTGTGGGGGGGAGGGGACCCAGTGAGGCCCAGTGAGGGACCCAGCCAGGACCCTGGGCAGGGCACACCCTGCTTGGGCTCTGTAGAGAGGTGCGAGGGAGACAGAGCAGCCTTCTGATGCCACTTTCTCTGCCAGGCAGGCACCTTGGGGTCTCTCAGCAAGGGTGTCCCATGTCCAGGGAACTAGGGCTGTGGCTTACAAGACGAGAGTTTTTATTGACATCATATCATCAGAGCCTCATGGGGAAGACATTGTTCCTTCAAACATTCACTTATCAAACATTTACTGAGTGAGGCTGAATGTGGTGGCTCATGCCTGTAATCCCAGCATGAGGATTGGAAGGCCGAGGTGGGAGGATCACTTGAAGTCCGTAGTTCGAGACCAGCCTGGCCAAAATGGTGAAACTCCAGTCTCTACTAAAAACACAAAATGAGCTGGGCGTGGTGGCACGCACCTGTAATCCCAGTTATTTGGGAGGCTGAAGAGCAAGAATCACTTGAACCCGGGAAGAGGAGGTTGCAGTGAGCCAAAATAGCACCGCTGCACTCCAGCCTGGGGGACAGAGCAAGACTCTGTCTCAAAACAAGAAACAGAAAAACTCAAACATTTTCTGAGTGGCAGTGATGTGCGAGGAATATAACAGAGTTGAATAAGGCAACCAGATCCCTGCCCTCTTGGAGCTCATATTCTAATCGGGGAAGACTGACGCTTGGCGAACAGTGAAGAAGTACAGACAGTGGTGCTAAGAGCTGTGATGAAGTCATAGGGGCCATAGGGGCTCCTTGAGGCTGGGTGGGGGATCAGGGTTGTTTCTGTGAGTTGGGATGACATCAGTGGGGCACGAGGCTGCCCATGAGGATGGCCCAGGGACCTGCGTCTTGGCATCTATGTACTTGGCAGTGCCTGACACACTGAGGTGGGGCTGGCCCTGCACCTGCTGAGCTGAGAGGATGGCGCTGAGCAGCACTGTGTCCCTCTGGGCCTGCAATTTGCAGGTGACACTCAGCTGCCATGCTGGGGGAGACTGCAGGTTCAGTGGCAGGTGGAGGAGGCCCTGGGGTGACGCAGAGACAGAGGACCAGGAAGGAGTCACCACAGGTCCCCAGCGGGTGCAGATCAGCATGGGGGTGACAGGTGTGGGAAGCAGGGGACACACGCAGGCTGTGCTCTGCAGGGCGGGCTGACAGGGCCTGCTGCTGGGGTGGACGTGGAGCAGAGAAAGACAAGACTCTAGCATGATTCTTGGGATGTGTTTAGCGTTGGCAGTTGGGTGGCTGGAGGTGCCATTTGCTGAGATGAGGAGATGACAGGAGGAAGAGGGTTGGAGGCAAGCCTATGGCAGGCATCCAGGGCTTCCTTTTGATATGCTGAGTTGCCTCTTCAACATCAAGTGGTGTTGTCAAGAGGGCGGCTGGATTTGGAATCTGGCTCCCTGGGCTGGAGACAGGCATGATGCCTTATTGATGAGAAACTCAAGCTCCAGAGACAGTGACTTGCCCAGGCTCATACAGAGAAGGAGGCCTGGCTGCCCCGGCATCCCCCGCTGACTGCCTCTTTCCTTCTGTACTATCCTGGAATTCTGGGAATTTTCTTTTTTCTTTTTCTTTCTTTCTTTCTTTTTTTTTTTTTTTGAGACAGATTCTTGCTGTGTCACCCAGGCTGGAGTGCAGTGGCACAATCTCGGCTCACTGCAACCTCTACCTCCCTGGTTCAAGCAATTCCCCTGCCTCAACCTCCTGAGTAGCTGGGATTACAGGCACATGCCACCATGCCCGGCTAATTTTTTTTTGTATTTTCAGTAGAGATGGGGTTTCACCATGTTGGCCAAGCTAGTCTTGAACTTCTGACCTCAGGCAATCCAGAAGTGCTGGGAATACAGGCATGAGCCACCGTGCCCAGTCTAATTCTGGGAATTTTCAACTAAGGACTCCTTTGAGCCTCCAAGAAAAGCAATGAGCCCACTTTCTAGACAAATGCACATGATACCCCTCTATTTTTAGGGGTCCCCAGTGGTTAGCAATGTGAAGCGCCAGCAGAATGACTGAAAGTTGGAGCTCATATGTGTCGTGCCAGGATCTCCTGACCCTGATGTCTCCTGAGCCTGAAAAGCAAGTTTTTGCTTTTGTTCCCCCAGTTTTGAAGCTTTGCTGGGCATATTTGTGATAAAGCCTGCAGGAGGGGACTCAGAGGGGAAAGTGAACCCTTTGTTCCTTCCTGTTGTGATTTCTCCCCGTGAGCTCTCCTGACTGCAAAATTTTCCTCCAACTTCGGGTCAATGTGGACCATTCAAAGGGCCAGAGCTTGTTACCAAGCACGGCCAGGTGACCGTCCTGAGCTGGTTGTGATGTGTCAGCCACTTTGTCCTCCCGGAGCCCCATCTAGGGGTTTTTGTGTTATTGCTGGAGGCAGCCTGGCCAGGGAAGAAAGTCACCATGCCTCGGTTCTGGATCCTACACTCACACAATGGAGACCTCTTTTATGCAAATCTCTGGCTTTCTCTCCAAAAAGGGAATCGCTCAGCAGTCACCATTTGGTGCAGAATTTTAGGGTTAGTAATCCACTCACCAGGCACATTATCTCTTGATTTCCTCTGCAAACTATGGGGCAGGCAGGGCCAGATCTATGAGCCTAAGTTTTAGATGAGGAAGTTGAGGCTTGAGGTTCAGTGACATGCTCAAGGGACTCTGCCTTAGCGTGCGGTGGAGCTGGGATTCAGACCCTGTTGACCTGACTCTGAAGCCTGTGCTTCCTTGGGGTGGCTGGAGGCTCTGGTGATGTGTTGATGAGGGTGCCAACACCAGGGCTCACTGCAAACACTGAAGTGCCCTCTAATGTTGGTGATGACAAGGACTCACTTGTCCGTTCTTCCGCAGGGGTGAGTGGCCAGTTTGGCTACGGGGAGGTGAGAGGAATGGGCTCAGGGCCTTCAGAACCGGTCCGACTCCCAGGGGACAGGGCTCTTGGAGGGCTGGGACCCAACTCAGGGAGCTGGGGGGGTTTCTGCAGGAGGGGTTTGGATGCGGGGGTGAGGGCTGGGATCTGGGTGGTGCAGGTGGTTTGGACCCAGCCCTAATTCCCTCCATCCCATTTTTTTTTCTTTTTTTTTTTTTTTGAGACAGAGGCTTGCTTTGTTGCCCAGGCTGGAGTGCAGTGGCGAGATCTCAGCTCATTGCAACCTCCACCTCCTGGGTTAAAACGATTCTCTTGCCTCAGTCTCCTGAGTAGCTGGGATTACAGGCTTGCACCACCATGCCCGGCTAATTTTTGTAGTTTTAGTAGAGACGGGGTTTCACTATGTTGGTCAGACTGGTCTCGAGCTCCTGACTTCAAGTGATCTGCCTGCCTCGGCCTCCCAAAGTGCTGGGATTACAAGCCTGAGCCACTGTGCCTGGCCTTTCTCGTCCTTTTTGGCAGCTTCTCTGGCTGTTTGCTGGGAGCTTTCCATCCGCAGGAGCGGGGTCAGGTTCAGGTTTATGGAGAGGGTTTGGGGGAAGGAGTTAGACTTAGACTCCAGTTCTTCTAGGAAGTGCCTCCAGGCCCCCACCTAGGAAAGGGTGTGCCCAGGGGGATGGGGGTTGGGCGCATGGGGGGAGAGGTGAGCCTGGGCAGCATCCCCCCTACCCCTCCCTCTCCATGGCCCTGGCACTCACGCAGGCTCCTCCCCAGAAGGGGGACGCCGCACTCGATGAAGAACATCCCCACGTGGCCGCGGCGAACCATGAGCAGCACGCTGCCGAAGCCCAGGTGGATGAGGCCAATGAGGATCTGGACCGTCTGCGGGAAGCCAGTGATCAGCGCCGCGGGGCCTGTTCCACACCGCCCCCTGCCGGCCAGGGGAGAGCGTGCCCGGCCCCGCCCTCCTCCAGCTTCGGTGGGCGACTGGGAAAGAGACTCTTAGGAGACGACATTATTACAGCAACCAACAGAGACACTTTTAAGGACAAAGCCAGTTCCCCGCAGCCTACGAGACACACAGAGCACGGGTCTCAGCCGGCCTGCCTCCTGCTTTCTGCTCTGATCCGCTATGTCGCTGCCTGGCTTTCTTAGGACTCCGTTCCATGAGGCAACGTTCCCTGCACCGCATGGCCTTCCTCATCCCCTAACACCCCCTCAGCCTGCTGCCAGCGCCTTCTCCTGGAGCATGTTTCTATTTCAGTGTCCATGACTGATCATCCCAGCCCTGGGCAGCAGCGGCCTCAGCCTGCTGAAATCTCCAGTGGGATTTTGTTTTTTCTCTTTCTAAGAGTCGGTTTACCAGCACCCTACTAGTCTATGCCCAGAAGTGGAATGGTTTTCCCGGGTGTGAGCTTCTAGTAAGGTCTGCCACATAGGCTGGGCGCGGTGGCTCATGCCTGTAATCCCAGCACTTTGGGAGGCCGAGGCAGGTGGATCATGAGGTCAGGAGTTCAAGACCAGCCTGACCAATACGGTGAAACCTGTCTCTACTAAAAATACAAAAATTAGCTGGGCATGATGGCACATGCCTATAGTCCCAGCTACTTGGGAGGCTGAGGCAGGAGAATTGCTTGAACACAGAAGGTGGAGGTTGCAGTGAGCTGGGATCGCGCCCTGCACTGATCCCCTTCTTACAAGGCAGTGCTGAGAATCTAGTGAGACAATGCATGTTAAGTCCCCTGCACAGTATGCGCACCAATCAGAGATGCTTAATAAGCAGGAGCTGTCATCATCTTCACCTTCATCATCATCGCTATTGCTTAATCTATGCTTTCTTCTTTCACCTGGAGAAATGGAGGCCAAGAAACAGACCGAAGAATCTGCGTATGTGTGTGTATAATTAAAACAGCAGGAGGCCATTAGCCTGTCTCCATAATTTGAGTTCCTACATAACAAACTGCAACCTAACTCAGTACATAAACCGCTGAAACCTAATTTAGGAGTATATTTTTGTAACCAATAACTGAGTTTCGGCTAAGGACAAACAGCTGAGCTCCAGCCAACTGATCAGACCATGTCCAAATAAGGCAGACACCTAGCTGCAGCCGATGGGGGATTTCTCTATTTCACTTCTGTGTTTGGCCTCTGAGAGCTTGCTATACACATAGCTGGATGGAGCTCTGAACCTCTTCTGGTTTTGAGTGCTGCCAGATTCATGAATTATTCTTAGCTCACATAAACTCTGTTAAATTTAATTTCTTTAAAGCCTTCCTTCCTTCCTTCCTTTTCTCTTTTCTTTCCTTACTTTCTTCTTTCTTTCTTTCACTCTCTCTTTCTCTCTTTCTTTCCCTCTTTCTCTCTTCTTTTCTTTTTCTTTTTTTCTTTCACTCTGCCTCCCAGGCTGGAGTGCAGTGGTGCGATCTTGGCTCACTGCAAACTCTGCCTCCCAGGGTTCAAGTGATTCTCCTGCCTCAGCCTCCTGAGTAGCTGGGATTACAGGTGTGTGCCACCACACCTGGCTAATTTTGCATTTTTAGTAGAGACAGTGTTTCACCATGTTGGCCAGGCTGGTCTTGAACTCGTGACCTAAGATGATCCACCTGTCTCGGCCTCCCAGAGTGCTGGGATTGTAAGCACGAGCCACTGCACCTGGCCTAAAGCTTTTTTTTTTTTTTTTTAACACTACTTGTATACACATATACATGCAAATGAGTGTATATATCTTTCTATTTCTAGGTAACATTTTATGCCTTCAATATTTTATTGAGACCAATAGCTCAAGGCCATCTGAGAGTGACAAATAGCTCAGAAGCTGTTCTTCATGCACTGACAGCTCTACCGGGGCTGACTTCCATCTACCACTCCCACTTCCTCTCATCTCCCCCTTTCCTTTGCTCATTATGTTCCAGCTATGTCAAGCTGCCATCTTTTCCTTTAATAGCCACACCCATTCCCAAGACCTTTGCAATTGCTGTTCTCTCTACCTGGCGAACCTTCCTCTCCAGCCCTTCCACCAGCGGTTCCCTCGGCTGGCTTCAATCTGACAGCCAGGTTTCAGCTGAAATGTCATCTCCCCAGAGAGAACTTTCCGTCTACCCTTGCTGTTATTCCCCTTAGCTCCAGTCATAGTTTTCAACCTTACTTTTCTCTTTGGAGGTTTCTGAGTCATTTGTTTACTGGTTTATTCTCTGTGAGTTTTATGTGGGAAAGGTGCTTGCCTACCAGGTGCATGGCTGAATCTTTGAGTCATTACTAAGTTTCTTTTTTTTTTTTTTTTGAGACAGAATCTTGTTCTGTTGCCCAGGCTGGAGTACAGTGGCGTGATCTTGGCTCACTGCAACCTCCGACTCCTGGGTTCAAGCCGTTCTCCTGCCTCAGCCTCCCAAGTAGCTGGGTCTACAGGCTTGCACCATCGTGCCCAGCTAATTTTTGTATTTTTAGTAGAGATGGGGTTTTCACCATGTTGGCCAGGATGGTCTCGATCTCCTGACCTTGTGATCCACTCGCCTCGGCCTCCCAAAGTGCTGGGATTACAGGGGTGAGCCACTGTGCCCGGCCATTACAAAGTATGTATTAACTGCCTTCTCCCCTCTCTAAAATATGCATGAACACTCCCGTGCTGAAGCACTCACTATCTGCCTCAGGTCATGCAGAGAGGCTGTTCTTACCCCTAAAGCTTTGGGCTCTCCTGTCAGGAATGTCTCCACGGGTCGCAAGTCAGGTGGCTGTGTGGTCCTTGGTGTCTGTGCCCCCAGCGGTGGCTCCTCAAACTGCATAATCCCTGGAGGCTGGCACACCGAGGTGGGCAGAATGGCTGGAGGTGGGCGGAGTCCACTGGCATTGCTTGGCGGGATGACAACAAGCACCCCATTGCTGGTGGGGGCTGCAGACATCGTGCTCAGAGAGCCTGGAGAACAAAGGCTTGGGAGAGAGCAATGGTTATCATCGTGACACATGTGCACAAAGCTTTTTAGTCAATAAGCAACATGCCTACTTGCCCTTGCTTACTGCAGGCCTGTGAGGATGGCCGCAGACGCTCTTATCAAAGCTGGGAAGCTGAGACTCAGAGAAGCGAAGGATGTCTGAGGTCAAGGGCCTCTAGATGGGGTAAGGCTAAGACTCGAATTTCTGTCTCTTGGGTCCAGAGGCCCTGCTCTTAATCTCTGTGCCATATTACGTGGAAAGCTTCTTTTGAAGGACTGTGTATTTAAATGCCCTTCTTTTCCCAGAAAGGGCAAGTGACTTACCTAAGGACACACAGCTAGTGGAAGGTAGAGCTTGGCTAGAGCACCTGTTTCTTCACCGCTAGACCAGGACTCACTGCCACTTCCTGCCTCTCAGCTCACGGCTATTGAGCTAGAGCCAATAATTCCCCTGGGTGTGGGAACTTCCCACCTGCTGTGGGAAGATTTCTATTTGGCCACCCAAGAAATTACCGTTGGTGTAGCCAAGATATGTGTAGATATGGAAACTTTAGGTGTGGCTGGGCAAACCCTTTGGGAAAAAAACATCCATTATCCAGGTGTCGGGAGATAAGTTTCCAAGGAAACAGCAGAGTGATGAATCTGCCAGATTATACAATGAAATCAAAAACTGGCATCCTTCTTGTTGGCATTGGTGGGTGGGATTTTAGCAGTTCAGCGTAAGGGTCTGAGATAGAAGCCAGGGTTTGAATTTTGGCTCCTCTGGTTACTGTGAGGCATGAAAGCAAGATGGTCTCCGCTTCTGCCTCAGTTTCCTTACCTGTGAAATGGGGGATAATACCACTGGTACCAATCTCACAGGGTTTGGTGTGAACTAGACTGAAAAGAACAGACACCAACTTGATAAAATCCATCCCTTACAGCGTGACTTGCTATAACATGATGCACCTGAGCTGTTTTGTTAACTAGAACACAGCTAAGCCAGCGACTGACAGTGGGCGTGGATGTGCATTGCTTCCCAGGGCTCTGGGAGCTACTGTGCATGCACCTCAGGAGCGACCCAGCTTGCAGTAGTGCGGCAGGTTCTCCGCGGTTCTGCAAGGGCTCTTGGCTGACAAGAGCTTAGCCTCACTGTTCTGGGCTGACTGTGCTCGAAATATGCGTGTCCTCTGGGAAGCCTCTGTGCCATTTATTTTGTGATAGGTCTCACCTATATTGGTGGACAAAGTGGGCAAGGGACAGCGTTGGACTCAGTGCAGAGAAACAGAGGGAAAACACACATAGGCTCTTGAGCAAGGTTTTCAGTGACTGGAGGCATCCCCAAGAAGATGGTTGAGGAAATACAGGATAAAAATTTGCTGGCATTAAGGGGTGAGGGAAGTCATTTGACATTTTTTTATTTTGAGGTGGAGTCTTGCTCTATCGGCTGAGGCTGGAGAGCAATGGCACTGTCTCAGCTGACTGCAACCTCCACCTTCCAGGTTCAAGCAATTCCCTTGCCTCAGTCTCCGGAGTAGCTGGGATTACAGGCACACGCCACCACACTTGGCTAATTGTTTTGTATTTTTAGTAGAGATGGGGTTTCACCACGTTGGCCAGACTGGTCTCGAACTCCTGACCTCAGGCAATTCGCCTGCCTTGGCCTCTCAAAGTGCTGGGATAACAGGTGTGAGCCACTGCGCCTGGCTGATTTGATATTTTTAAGGGCTTGCTAACATGGCTCCCTTCAGCCTGAGAGGTGTGACCAACACGTGATGCTCAGAGTGGATCTCCAGAGGGATTATGCTGTGACTTCCCAAACAGTACTGCCTCCACCGGGTCTCTCATTTTCAGGATCTGACACTAACCTAATTATTGGTAGACACGAAAACTACTCAGACTTTTTCTGTCAAGAATCAGATAGTAAATATTTTGGGTTTTGGGGAGCCGTATAACTATTGTTGCACCCATGTGACTCTTTCATTGCAGTGCAAAGCAGACATAGGCAATATATACCCAAATGGGTGTGGCTGTGTTCCAATAAAACTTTATTTATGGCTGGGTGCAGCGGCTCATGCCTGTGACCCCTGCACTTTGGCAGGCTGAGGTGGGCAGATTGCTTGAGCTCAGGAGCTTGAGACCAGCCTGGGCAACATAGTGAAACCTCATCCCTGCCAAAAAAAAAAAAAAAAAAAAAAAGAGCTAGCTGTGGTGGTGCATGCATGTAGTCCCAGCTATTTGGGAGGCTGAGGTGGGAGGATCACTTGAGGCCCAGCTGAGATTGCACCCCTGCACTCCAGCCTGAGTGACAGAGTGAGACCTTGTCTCAAAACAAAACCAAACTTATTTACAGAAACAGATGGCAAGCCAGGTCCAATCTGTGGGCTATAGCTCACCAACCCCATTCTTAGAACCCTGCCTGGCACATAGTAAATGCTCAGTAAATTTTAGCTACTGCTTCAACTAGTGTCTCAGTGAGGCACACATTTCTGTTCTTTATACATTACCCAGTCTCAGGTATTCTGTGATAGCAGCACAAAATGTACATATTTGGAAAGACTATATAGTTTCTGAGGACATTGCTAAAGATTGCCTAGCCCAGTTGTTTATTTTGATTATTTGCTGTGATTGGGGCAAAATGTGAAATGGCACTGAGCTACTCTACATTTCCATAAAATAAAGATACTGAAGTCTGCTCATAATGCCTCAGTTTATTGCGAGGGTTGAAAATGGATAAGAACGTCCTTGGAAATTGGGGAGGTGCTGTGGATGTGTTGGGGTTCACTTTTGGGTGAGGCTTTCAAGATGATATTGCTAATGACCCTATCTCATCACTCACCTCTTTGGAATGTTCTTTTTGTTTTTTGAGATGGAGTCTTGCACTGCCACCCAGGCTGGAGTGCAGTGGCGTGATCTCGGCTCACTGCAACCACCACCTCTCAGGTTCAAGCGATTCTCCTGCCTTAGCTTCCCGAGTAGCTGGGATTACAGGTGTGCACCACCACGCCCAGCTGATTTTTATATTTTTAGTAGAGATGGTGTTTCACCATGTTGGCCAGGCTGGTCTCAAACTCCTGACCTCAGGTGATCCACCCACCTCAGCCTCCCAAAGTGCTGGGATTACACGTGTGAGCCATGGTGCCCAGTCCTCTCTGGAACTTTCTAAACCAATTCACAGTGATAGAGCCCCACACTGTTTCTGTACTGGTGCTAGGTAAATAAGAGCTTATCATAAACATTTTTTGGGGACTTACTCTTCTCTAGGCACTTCAAATATGTTATTTCTTAGCCTGACAATGGTCCTTTGATAATTCCTGAAAGTTCGTTTTACAGATGTGATAATGTAGGTTCGGGGCAGTGAAAGGACTTGCTCAAGGTGACATGGCCATGAAATGGCTGAGCTGGGATTTAAGTCCAAGTTTGGCCATCTCCAAAGTCTGCATCTGTGCCCCACATTGCCACCTCCAGTGCCAGACACAATTGTTATTTCCCCATTGTTCCAGCGCTCACATTCTGGGTGCCTTAAAGTTCAGCATGTGACATGACTTGTTTTGGTTAAAAAAATGTGAGTGGAAGTAAACCCACAGCTTCAGGGTGGAGCATTTGGGTGTCAGCGGTGACCCTGCAGGACTCTTTTTCCCTTTGTCACAGTGACTCTCAGTGTTCCAGGCAAGAAGTCCCTGAGTGAGTAGAGCCCCCAGGAGCCATGGCACAGAAGGAAGAAATAAACTTTTGTTGCGTTAAGCCACTGAGCTGTTTGTTATAGCAGTGTAACTGATTTTCTCCTGATTGTTACATTTTCCCAGAATGAGTACATACAGGAATAAAACACAAAGTCCATGTCCTCAGAGGGCTTAGAATTTAGCAGGAGGAGGAAGAGAAGTTTGTAATTCAGTCCAACAAACAGTGATTGAGTGTTAACTATGAGCACCAAGTTCAGGGGCTGGGAATGTAATGATGAATTTTTTTTTTTTTGAGATGGAGTCTCACTCTGTCACCAGGGCTGGAGTGCAATGGTGCAATCTCGGCTCACTGCAACCTCCACCTCCTGGGTTCAAGCAATTCTCCTGCCTCAGCCTCCCGAGTAGCTGGAACTACAGGCGTGTGCCACCACACCCGGCTAATTTTTTGTATTTTTAGTAGAGATGGGATTTCACTGTGTTAGCCAGGATGATCTTGATCTCCTGACCTCGTGATCCACCTGCCTCAGCCTCCCAAAGTGCTGGGATTACAGGCGTGAGCCACCGCGCCCAGCCGATGAATTAAGGCTGGATGTCCTGCTCTCAGAGACTAGCAAGGTAGCGGAGGCTTGGTGGATGCAGGGAGAAGCGTTCCTGATTTCGGAACTCAGGGATGGCTTCAGGGAGGACAAGGAGCCAACACGGGGGGGCCTCAGAGCCTGCTACCCTGCTGTTCCCATCTCGCTTGCCCCATGCTCCTTCTCTTTCCTTTTTCTCTCTTTTTCAGTCTCTTTCTCCCACTGCACCTTCTGCGGTCTGAATGTGTCCCCTCCAAAATTATGTGGAAACTGAATCTCCATCGTGATGACATTAAGAGGTGGGGCCTTTTGGAAAATGTGAAGTCCTGAAGGCTCTGCCTTGTGAATGGATTAGTGCCTTATGAAAGGGAGACAGAGAACTAGCTTAGGTCCTTTTCCCTTCTGCCTTCTGCCACGTGAGGAGGCAGCATCTGTCCCCCATGGAAGATGCAGCAACAAGACGCTGCCTTGGAAGTAAGTGAGGAATGGGACTCTCACCAGACACCAAACCTGCTGTACCTTGACCCTGGATGTCTCTGCCTCCAGAGCTGTGCAGCATACTTTTCTGTTCTTTATAAATTACCCAGTCTCAGGTCTTCTGTTATAGCAGCACAAAACGGACATATGTGGGGGAGACTCTACACTTTCTGAGGATATTGCTAAAGATTGCCTTGCCCGGGAATCCATGAACACTGGATGAAGAGACAGATGGCAGAATGATGAAGAACTCGGGCTGAGGGGGGACCCACCTCACCCATCGGTCTTTCCCTTCCTCGTATGTAACAATGAACATTTACAGCCCGCATCTCACTCCAAGGGAGAGGGAGGCATGGATTATTTGGTGTGATTTAGAGATAAGAAAACAGAAGTTCAGAGACGACAAGTATTTTCCTTCCAGTTGTACAGCACCACAGTGGCAGAGCTGAACGGACCCAGACTCCTATCTCTCAGTAGGAAGAGTGTGGACGTATGGAATTCCTATACTTTTGGGTTTGAGTCCTGGCTTTGTCAGATGAGGGAACAAATGCTTGTACTTCACTCCTGGGAGAAACGGTTCTGAAATGCTTGGTGTTCACAGGTCAGCAAATGAGAAACACATTTGGGACCAGATGAGTCTGCCAGTTTTCTACTTTCTACAAGTAAGTTCCTGCAAAAAGTCATCCATGTTTTCACCATCATCTAGGAAGGCTATTTGAACACCAAAGAGGTAGGAAGGACGTGATTTTAAGATACAAACACAAAACCTTTAAATGAGACAATTCTAACTTGGCGAGCCCCTCACCACTCTGCCTGTCTAGGTGTCATTTCACCAGGGACAGGTGGATACTGCGTCTGAGACCTGCAGTGTTGTATGGGCAGGTTTGTGGACCTTCTGGGGTGGGGAGGACCAGCCCCATGCGGTTCGGCTGTGCTCCTCCTGGGATTTCAGATCAGACTGGGCCTGTGCAGCCCCAGACGGGGAGCACGTGGGTAATTAACAACATCTCTCCTGGGCAAGCGGTGAGAAATTTGGAAAACAGCGACTTTGTGATCCTCAGGGGAAGAGAAAACACCTACAAAAATAGGCTCTCTGTCAACAGGCAGGGTAAGTGAAATCATGAGCATGAAAGTGCCGCATAGTTCCTGAGAATGTAAACTCCTCTCTCTTCCCCACCCTCTGCGGCCGCTACCAGCGCCTCTGCACCCTGGGGCCAGATCTAACTCATCCGCCACATTCCAGGGGCCATACCCCGGCTCTGTGCTACCCAGAAGGAGGACTCTCTTTTCTTACTAACCCATCAGTCAGCATGCCCAAAACACAAATGCGTGTGTCAGGGACGGACAGGTGGAGGAGGGGGAACACCACTGCCCCCTGCCTCTAGAAATCTGCAAAGTACCCATTAGAGGAACAGCTGCCTGTAGCAGAGACACAGAAAGTACCCAGACATCACCAAAATGCATGTCATCACCCAATGAATGAGCAGTGGTAGTAACAGCCCTCATAGGCACAGCCCTTTTACAGTTTATAAACAGCCGTCACCTGTATGAGACCATAGAACCATCCAATAGCCCGTAAGGTAAGTGTTATTCAGCCCATTTGTCAGAGCAGTAAAGCAAGGGCTAGAAATGGCACTGTGGGAGAATGGGACAGGCTGTGGGCCTTGAAGGCTAATGTATTTGTCAGAGATGTTGAAGGGAGTTTCAGCTGAGACCAGGTACTGAAGTGAGCTGTGACTTAGACGGCTCCATGGGACGGGTGAAAAGCAGGTAGCTGAGAACCTGCTAGATGCCTTTCCTCCTCCCCCACGGAGTTAGGAGTGGGGGTTGAGAGTGGGTTTTGGGAGATAACTTACAGAATCATCTGAGCACTGTGTATGGGGAAGGGGGATGAGTCCTTCTTCATCTTAAGACAAGACAGAGAGGCTGGCTTTAAGGAGACTGCTGGGAGAGATTTCAATGTACAGCCTGCAGAATGGACCTGCCTGATTCCTGAGTTGAGGGAGGAATTTTGTGGGGGGGTACGCAGGAGAGAGACCCCAAGCGTGGGGGGGGGGGCATCTCCATAAAGCCCATGAAATACCCCTGCAGAGAAATCAGCTTGACCTCCATCCAGCCTCGGGGAGGTGATGCTAGCTTCCAACGGTAACAGGCAAGTACTCATTCCTACCCCGTTCCCGTCTTTCCCCGTTATTCCACCTTGCAGAACGCAGAAGCCACAGTTAGCTGGCTGGCTGGGGAGGAGGAGGGAAATCCAATGGGAAAAGGGAGGGGGAAGCCCACCAGACACCCTTCTCACCTGCCATGTTCCAGGGGCTGAGAACCCAGGGGCCCCAAATCAAGTCGTGACATACACAAGATTGAACACTTCGCAGACTAGATCACAGCTGCTTGTCTTGTCTGAGCACAGTCAGAAAAGCCACTGGACTGCCCCAGTGTCAGACTTCTGTGGTTGCTGTGAGTTTTAAAGGAGTTAACACCCAACCTGTGCCTAGCACAGTGCCTGGTACGCAGGAGGCATGCCATGCCTTTTAGCTTCAATTATTGTTAACAACCTTATGAGGTCAACACTATTAGTATTCCCATCTTGCAGATGAGGAAACTGAGCCCAGGGCATTCAGTGACAGGCTGCCCCAGAGTCCTAGGCTGAGCCGCCCTGAGCAGCCAGGACCTGTCCTGTGAGCATCTCCGTGCATCACCTTTATTCACGAGGAGCCAGAAGCAGCTTTGTTCATAAGCTCCCTCACTCACCTGCGCAATGGGGCCTATGGGCTCTGGGCTGGTGGTTCCCTGTCTGTGAGAGGCCAGGAGTTCAGAGGGCCCCGGGAGCTTTCCAGCCCCTTAGTGCCAGGTGGGGGATAAGCTGCAAAGGGAGGGCCGCACCCTCCTGTGATGAGCAGCTCTACCTCTTTCCTTTCCCGGGGATCCCAGGTGCCCCTGTGCCAGTTCCCCTGCTATGCCCTGGGGCTGGGCAGCCTGGACTAACCCCCTGCAAGGGCGGAGGGTACTCACCGGGCTGCCACTGGTGCTGTGCCGCTGCTCACTCCCCGCTGCCTCTGCTCTCCCGCAGCCTACTCTCCTGAGTTCACACGTATTCATGTGAAAGCTTTGCTATTCCCGTGGGGCTTGGAAATCCACTCTGCTTGTGAGCTGCCGCCTCTGGGAAGTTCTCAGGTCCCTCCTGGCTCAGAGGCCTCTGTCCGTAAGGTCCAACTGAGGGACCCGAGGAGGCCACTTGTGGAATCATCTGCCACCCGGCCACAAGGGCCCTGGGAGAACATCTGGATCCCTTCCTACAATCTACAGAAGGGGAAACTGAGGGCCAGAGAGGCAAGTGGCCCCTGTTAGCATCAGAGCTGGGATGGGGAGCCACACTGGCCTTCATCTTTCTGCTGTTGCGTGGGGGAAACTGAGTAATCAGAGGCCATCTGTCTTTCTTCCATTGGACTTGTCCAATGTTAGATGGGGACCAGGGAGCCCACAACTTCCCAATGCAGGGGCAGAGTGTGTGAGCATAGGGGCGAGTGTGTGTGAGCATATGAGCATGCACACGTGAATGAACACATGTGAGCGTGTGTGTCCATGTGAGTGTGGATGTGTGTGAATGTGTGCATGTGAGTGTGTGCATGTGTGTGAATGCGTGACAGTCAGTGTGAATGTGTGCGCATACACATGAGTGTGAGTAAATGTGAATGTATGTGAGGGTGTGAGTGTGAATGTGTGTGGACATGTAGGTGTGTGTTAGTGTGTGCACACATGTGCATGTGGGTGCACATGTGAGAGCATGTAAGGTGTGTGCACACATGTGTGATTGTGTGTGCACAAATGTGCCCGTGTGCACATGTGCGTGAGAATGCATATGGGCGAATGTGCACGTGTGTAAGCCTGTGTGCATACATGTGCACTGTACATGTGTGAGTGTGTACACATGTGTGTACACATACATGAGTTGTGAATGTGTGTACATGTGTGTACACAAGCGAGTGTGCATGTGTGCATACATGAGCGTGATGAATGTGCACACGAGTGTGTGTGCATACATGAGGGTGCATGAATGTGCACACAAATTAGTGCGTGTGCATACATGAGTGTGTGTGAATGTGTGCACACGTGTGTGTGCACACATATTAGTGTGAGTATGCACTTGGCATGATCTTGGAGTGGTACATGCATGTGGAGCAATTTGTTAATCAGTTTCTGGGTTCCAGTTCTCACCAAAATAGCCCCTGATGCCTCCGTACAAAGTCAGGGAGATGACACAGGACCTGAGGGCTCACGACTGCACAGGGAATGGTCTAGATGTCCGTGGCTGGGCCAGCTCTCAGCTGAACCAGCACCACACCTCTTGCAGCTAGAGATGGAGAGTCTTTTTTCCCAAATCCTTGAAACTGAGCTGCCTCGTGGCTTCCTTTGCCAATAGAATATGGCAGAAGTGGCCATGTGTCAGGTCTGAGCTGCTTCCGTTCTCCCTTGGAGCTCTGCAACCCCCATGGACCACTCCTGGACCAGCCTTCAGGAGGATGAGAACACCTGGAGCACAGCCAAGCTGGCCCAGTGGTCCCTGCTGAGGCCCCACATATGCAGTCAAGGTCAGCAGGTCCACCTAGCTGACCCTCAGTGAACACAAGCACATGGATGAGTCCTGCCAAGCCCAGATTGGATCAGGAAGGCTGCCCAGCCAACAATAGACTCATGAGCAAAAACAAATGCTTCTTGTGGGTTGCCACTGAGGTTTTACAGAACATTTACAGCAGTAGCTAAGTGTCGCAGTCTGTTTCTTTATGGTCATCGCTCACATCAGCAACCCTGTAGGCCCAGACCAAGCAAGGCATGCTGAACTTTAAGAAGTAGGAACAGCAGGAAAAAATGGAAATACCCAGACTCGAAGCCCAGCACTAAGCTCTACCCTCTCCTTGCCTGCTGCTGTGCTATCCCAGCTGATGACCTAGTTACCTTCCTTGGTGATTGGCTGCTCTAGGCTGAATGATTCTTTCCTTGCTTTTCCTTATGGGAATGCTCGATTCCTTCCTGTTATTTACCAGTTTCTAGAATAATAGGTGTGCCCTAGCAATCTCCAAAGATGATCACAGGGTTTTCTTTTAAACATGATGAGCCATGTATTTCAATCCATTGCAGAGGTTGTTGCTATTATAATTATTGAGATTGCTATTATTCTTGATGTTCTAATTCCTTCCTTTTTGGCTATGATTTTGTCATTATGAGAATATTATATACATGGAATCACCAGTATGCAACACTTTGAGATTGGCTTTTTCACTCATGTCTTTGAAATCCAAATTGTTGTGTGTATTGAAGGAAACCAGATTATGTCACCCCCAAATATGCCTCTTTGACATAAAAAATATTTCAAGCTGAAAGCAATTAAGAAAAGCAAACGCATGAAAAGTTCCCTCCATCCTCTTCCTTTTCTGCCTAAAGGCAGGATATAAATTCTCCTTTACTGGAGAAGACTCTAGACTCTTATTAGACCAGAGATGGCTCCAGAGGAAACTGTAAACTTTACTCCATTAGTTTCTTTCCATATATTTAACTTCCCACAGTTTCCTGCCTTTGGAAGCCAAAAACTGCTTTCCTTTGTCCCGTCATTTCTCTACAAATCCATTGTTCTTTGTGGAAGATGCTATGTAAGCAGATTCTAAGCCACTGCTTTGAGTTACTTTTCCTTGAGGTTTTTCCCAGGTGATGTGTGCTGCGTGGGTTAATAAACTGCTTTTCTCTTGTTAACCTGTCTTTTTGTTAAAGAGCCTCAGCTGAAAACCTATTGTAGCTTGATTTAGAACTGGTTTTTCAACAGTGAGCGCTCATCAGGAGCCACGGAACAAAAATGCACCCTGCACTGTGCCA
The DNA here is from genome assembly GCA_036589455.1 of Ateles fusciceps. Classification (NCBI taxonomy): domain Eukaryota; kingdom Metazoa; phylum Chordata; class Mammalia; order Primates; family Atelidae; genus Ateles; species Ateles fusciceps. Next base: position 21,878,509 of record JAZHEH010000681.1, on the reverse strand, counting down.
AGGTTAAAAGATACCAAGAGCCATAGGAAAATTATTCTTGAATGAAGAAAGAAAGACATCAATAACAAACAGAAGCGAAGATAGGTAGAGGTAAAGTTTTGCCTCCCCTGCAGTATCAATAGCTTGTTCCTTTTACTGCTGAGAAGTATTCTATCGTATGGGTGTAGCACAGCTTGCTTTTCCATTACTTATCCACTGAAGGATATTTAGGTTGTTTCCAGGTTTTGGTTATTACAAATAAAGCTGCTATTCACATTTCGTGTCAAAGTAAGTTTTATTTTCTCTGAGATAAATACCCAGGGGTGAGATTGCTGAGTCATATGGTCAGTGTATATTTTGCTTTACAATGATCAGCCAAGTTGTTTTCCAGAGTAGCAGTGCCATTGATATTCTAACAACATCTCAGACCTCCAGTTGCTCTGTGTTTTCACCAGCACTTGGTATTATCAGTATTTTTTATTTCAGCCATTCTAATAGGTGTGTAGTGGTGTTTCATTGTACTTAATGGCTAATGACAATGAACATCTTTTCATATGCTTATTTGCAATCCTATATTCTTTTTGTCAGAGCTTCTGTTCAAGCCTTTTGTCTAATTTGTAATTAGATATTTTTCATACTGTTGAGTTTAGAGAGTTCTTTATATATTGTGGAAATGTGTCCATTGTCAGATATATGATTTGCAAATATTTTCTCCTAGGCTGTGACTTTTTATCTTAGCAAGATCTTTCACAAAGCAACTGTTTTTTTTTTTTTCTTTTTCTTCATAACATTCTTGGAGTAAAAGCAACTGCTTTTAATTCTAAGTTCAACTTTTTGATTTTTTTTTCCTTTGGTGAATTGTATTTTTGGTGTCTTGTTTAAAAACTCTTCATCTAACTCTAGGTCACAAATGTTTTCCTCCATTCCCACACCCGGGAATACTGAACACACTCTACGTTGCCCCCCCTTTTTCTGTGGGGGGAGAACTGTGTCACAGTTAGAACTAGGGACTGGGCAGAAGTTGGACCTACAAGAATTCCATGTCTGAGGCACTGGTTTAGAACTGGTTTTTCAGCAGTGAGCACACATCAGGAATGATGGAACAAAAATGCACCCTGCACTTCGCCAAGGTTAAAAGATACCAAGAACCAAAGGGAAATTATTTATAAATGAAAAAAAGGCATCAATAACAAAAATGAAGGTTAGGGTTGAAGAGGAGAGGAAATACTTGTTTATTCCAGTCTGGCAGCAAGGCTAGGGTCATGGTCGTGGAAGTTTCAGGGAGGAGGAAAGATACTACCACAGTGCATCCTCTTGTCATTAAGACAGGCATCCCATGTCATCTAGCTTTGGGCAAATCAGTTATTTCTCGGTCTGAGGGTTCAGGGGGTACACTGTTGGTGTAGATAGCATTGACAGAACTGGTGGTAGTGTTGGCAGGGCCAGTGGTGGTGTTAACAGGACCAGTGGTAGCATTGACAGGGCCAGTGGTAGCATTGACAGGAACAGTGGTAGCATTGACAGGGCCGGTGGTAGCATTGACAGGGCCGGTGGTAGCATTGACAGGGCCGGTGGTAGTACTGGCTGGGTTGAAACTGAATATGGCTGGAATCCCTGTCACATTCTGAAAGACAAAGGACACGTGGTCATCATCTTCCTCTGTAGTAAACAGCAAAAAGTGGCCAAAAATTCTTCTGCTTCCTGCTTCCATACCCTTAGGTAGACCCTCTCTCCCTGATGCTGGGCTTGGTCATGGGATTTCCTTTGGCCAAGGGGACAACAGTAAATGTGACCTGTAAAGTATTTGCCCATTGGAGCTTGCTTTCTCTTGTTGCTCTTTGGAACAGTGAATATAAAGACTGGCCTGACTGCTGGATAATGAAACACAAGTGGCCCAGCTGGCCCTGTTTATTGCCAGCTTGCAAACAGCCAGACACCCGTGTGGGACTGCCCAATATCATCCAGCCACTAGGCAACTCACCAACTGACTGCAGACTCATGGCAAGTCCAGCACAGGTCAAAAGAACTGCCCAGCAGACCCAGGGAATCATGAGCTAAATAAGTGGTTGTTGAGTAAGCCATCAAGTTTTAGGGTTGTTTGATACAGGACAAAAGCCAATTGACATAGAAATTGGTAGCTAGATAACAATCATCCAGCACATGCATGGGGTTTGGGATTGAGTGGCAGGTGGGGGCTGGAGCAGCTGTGAGTAAGCCTCTAGCAAAGGCTGGAAAAGTGGTGATCTCACTGCTGGAGGAGGCTGGAAAAGGGGAGAGGAAACTGCCACAGCAGAGTGGAGAAATGGTTTCCCATGTTATATAGTGGTGGAGCACTGTTGTATTTTAGAAGACAAAAATATGCATCTAATAACATTTGGATTTGGCTAAGGAGCTCAGGCAGAATATTGAAAATGTCACTTGGGTGCTCCTGGCTGCATATGATAAAGTGCTGTAAGAAAGTGAGATGATAAAGAAGGAATGATTTAGTTTGCAAGTGGTATTTAGAGGCAAAGTAGAGGGCCCGGGACTTGATGAGTTGGAAAACAAGATTGTCTCTAATTTGCAAGGTCCTCAAAGGATAAATAACATTCAAAGTAAAACTAGGGCTAAGAACAAAGACTAAAACAAGGATGTGTCTACACAGCCCTTTGTTAAGAACTTTGAAGCCCTAATCAGTGCTTGTTAGACCCTTTCAGCTAGACAAAATGCTTCTAAGAACCTTAAAGTATTTGTCTCATAGAAGCCTACTCTCAAAATAGACATTGGTAGATTTAGAGAGAGAAATATGTCTAGAACAGTCTCATGTGTGGCTCTTATCAGATGGTGAAAGCCATAATCTGATACATAAAACACCCTTGGAGTTTTAAGGGAATTGTATTAGTAACAGGATCACCAACTTGGACCAGATCTGACTGAAATTTCTCAAAATGCAAAAAGACCTTTGGGTCTCACTCTTAATACAGGAATCAGGTTGAAAAAGCAAAATGGAAAATATAGATAGGCCTTTTCTTATGAAAAAAGAAAACATGTTTCTGAGGATGGAGCCAAGAGTCCAGAGGGTGGAGCCAAGATCCTGGAGAACAGTGGATTAGAAAGCTCCTCTCAGGAAGCAGTAAAGAACAGTGGCATGGGCAGAGTCTTCTAGAGAGTCAAATTGACTCCTAATCAAGAAACATTCTCTGCCCCCAGGGGTAGGACAATACGTGCCCCCATAGGATTTCAGAATTATTATGGAGCAGTGGCAATCTTGTGCTTCTGTTCTTTTCCTTATTGAATGGGGAAAGAACAGAATTCTATTTATCCTATTTTTCTCTCACTAAAGTATGTTGGATATATGGGGGTAGAACTTGCTTTTAGTTCATAGGTTTCTGGATCAAGAAGAGCAATACCCCCAAATCCTCAGTCACGTCTAGATCTGATTTGGATCCTAGTTTTCAACCCTGATGCTGTGCCATGATTAGATGGGACGTTTGGGCATCCAAAGTATGGGCTGAGCATGCTTTGCATCCTGAACAACTGTGAGTTAATTGCGGTTAGAGGGAAGATTGTTGTAGACTACAATGCTGGTTACAAATCCTTATATTCATCAGCCTTTGCTGGGTGACTTTGTAGCTCCTCTTATCAAGAGGTAGAGCTGTTGCTCCACTCATGGAATCTGGGTTCAGCCATGTGATTGACTGTGGCCAGTGGGACATTAGCAAATGTGACGCAAGCAGGGACTTAAAGTGGTTGCCTGTGGGGGCTTGCTGTGTCTGGCTACTCTTGGAACCCAGCTCCCCATGAAGAAGCTCAGGTGAGCGTACTGGAGGATGAGGTAACATGGGGAGCAGAGATGAGCTATTTCACGAAGGCCCCTGGAGACCAACCATCCCCAAGCCAAGATACAAGGGTGAGTTCATCTGAGGCCAACAGCAGAGCTACCCACTGATCATAGCTACCCACTGATCATCACCAGTGATGATGTGCAGGATGAAGAACTAAATAACTGGAAGTCACTACGTTCTGGGGTAGGTTGCTATGCAGCAAAACTTAACTGATAGAGCCTCTGTCAGGCCTCATCTCTCCAGATCTCTGATTACCTCTTGCTACAGCCCACACCTGACCCCAGAGCATGCTCTGATTCCTGGAAGAGAGTCCAACACTTACACCAAATTGTCTGCAGCAGGTAGCCTGGCACCCAAAATATGATATCACACAAGTGAGGATGAACTCCAGGGCGGCGAAGGGGAGCAGATGACCCAAAATTGTCTTTGCATCTACCTAGAGACAGAGAGAAATGGGAGGCTTTTAGTCCTTTGGGTTGATGGTCTAGGTGATAGTCCACATCTGGAGTGCCACACACCTCACCTGGAAGCCCTGAGACCCTCTCTGCACGTGGCTCTTTGGAACAGATGCTGGGGGTACCCATTTTATATACCCTTGCCTTACCCTTTTAGTCACTGGCCTGACTTCCAACTGCCAGCACCTGCATTCCTTTGCCTCAGGGCTCTCTCTGGCCTCTGGAGCCCACTTTGCTGTTTGCACAGGTTCAGAGTTCCAGGGAATGAGTGCCCCTTGAGAACAGCCCTCTCTCCATGACTGTTAGGGTTTGGTGTATAAATATCCCAGCTCCCTCAGTCCTTAGGTTGGTGTTTGCTTCCTCTCCCAAATAAACTACTTGTCTCAAAGTCTGCTTCTGGGAGGAACCCAAACTTGAGACATTTCAACAAGTGCACTGGCTAGGAAACCCTGTGTGAGGGTCCGGGCTCCTCTCCTGGGGCCAGGGGATGGACACCTGCTGGGTCAGGGTCATTAGCTCTGCCTGGCTCCTGGCTTTCTCAGCCCTCTTCCAGTATCCCTGCCTCATACTTCCCTTGGCAGGTTGGGATGGGTCCTCAGAGCTTCAAGGGCTTCTGCCAAGACAGAAGCTAAGACAGGATTGAAGGAGCCCCACACAGCTCAGTGTGCTCTGGGCCTGGTCCCTCCCTGCCCACAGTAAGATGGGACAGGTCACCGAGCTCCTCTCATCCCTACACACTCTTTCTCTGCAGCAGCAGGTGGGGGATCCCAGGGCTTGGAATGCCTGTTGGAATCCAGTGCCTTCGTGCTACACTACGCTAGTATGCTCTTTGACGACAGAGGCCCTGATTGCCAAATGACCACCTTTAGGGTTTGTAGCTGTTGCACTCTTGGTTCTGCAGGACCACAATCCACTCCTTTGTTGGGACATCCTGTTGCATCGTGTTGGACTTTAGAGGCCAGCACCTTGCTGCCACATCCCCTAGACACCGAGTTATACCATGTGCATCAGGTTTCTTTCCGGGGCCCGCAGGGAGCTCTCCCCTTAGGGACTGCCTTCAACTCTGTAGACACGTCTGGTTTAAGACCCTGTGTCCTGCCAGCCTTCCCTTGCCCACTTGGTTAGTCCTGAAAGAGGATCAGATTGCAGCTAGCTGTGGAGCTAGCTACTCTTGATCTTGTTCTTCAGGTCTCCTCCAGTACTGTGTCAATGTTACCAACGTCCTTCCCATATTTCCATGTCTGCTGCCTGACTTTCATTTGCGTGGGTTTACCTGAGGGCTTCCTTTGACCACAAGAGACTCCTTTGTCCATGATCATGGCAGATGGAAGCACTAGGGAATTGATGCCCCTCAGGGGTATGTTTTTTTTTTTTTTGAGACAGCTTCACTCTTGTTGCCCAGGCTGAAGTGCAGTGGTGCGATCTCGGCTCACTGCAACCTCCACCTCTGGAGTTCAAGTGATTCTCCTGCCTCAGCCTCCCGAGAAGCTGGGATTGCAGGCACGTGCCACCATGCCCAGCTAATTTTTGTATTTTTAGTAGAGATGAGGTTTCACCACGTTGGCCAGGCTGGTCTTGAACTCCCGACCTCAGGTGATCCACCTGCCTTGGCCTCCCAAAGTGCTGGGATTACAGGTGTGAGCCGCCGCACCTGCCAGGGGCAGTTTTTGATCAATAATTGAGGGAAGCTGGTGGATAAATAACCCAGCTCCCCTCACTCTAGGAGAGGGTACAGCTAAGATGCATGTCATTCTCTGGCTACCAGGTCCCCAGCGGGTTCATCTCCGAAAGTCTTTGCTGGATAACACTTTCATAGTAAGGCTTCCTCCTCTTGCTTGTCTTATTTCTTCCCTCCTCTAGTGAGGTTTCCTAGAATAACCTCTGAAATACACAACTTGCACCTGAATCCTTGTCTTTGCATCTGCATCTGGAGGTCCCCGCCACCCCCCTCTTGCCCCCCGCCCAAAAGACCAGGACTAGCATCAGCACTTCCTGTTTGTGTGAAAGGCTATCCCGTAACAGACTCCTAGGGGCAGGTGATCTTGTGAGTCCGAGTGTGGCAGCCGTCCAGGCTGCTTACCTGGCCACCTGCTACCTCCAAGCAGAGAACAGGATGAGGAGGGGTCAACTTGCTGCATCTCTCTGAGTCTCAGCATCCTCACTGTGAAATGGGGTTTATCACGGCCACCTCAGAGGGCACAGGATTTTGTTGAAGGTTAAATAGCTTACAGATGTAGTGGTTGTCATACTAGGATGGAATTCGGGGGCAATTCCTTTCTGCTCTGGAAGCAGCCTCGTAAGCCCTCCTGGTCCTTTGGCAGCATGGGGCCCTGGCAGTCAAATGCTCACCATTATATAGTCAGTGCACAGATCCACAATGAGAATGAGGATCCCGCCGAGGGACGAGAGTGCGCTGATGACGTTCAGGCTGACGCTGGTGTTCACCTGCGGGAGAGGAGGGAGAGGAGAGAGGGAGCCGAGTGTGAAGAGTCTGAAGCCTGGCTTGTGGGGACTCGGGAATTCAGAGAAGAGAGAAGACAGGGGCAGAAAAGAGATGGCCAGGCAGGGTGGAGAAGCCAGCTCATTTCAGCGATAGTGAGGTGAGAAATCATTTTAAGTTCATGGGTACAAGTCCAGGTTTGTTATATGGGTAAATTTTCAGCATGGGGGTTTGTTGTAGAGATTATTTCATCACCCAGGTATTAAGCCTAGTACCTGTTAGTTGTTTTACCTGATCCTCTCCTTCCTCCAAACCTCCACCCAAAATCATTCCTTAATCAATGTGCAGCCTCCTTCTACGGCAGAGACTGGATTTGTTTGGGCAGATTTCTTGCTAAGCAGCAGAGGGTAGGAAATGAGATTTGGAAAGAGATAAGGCAAAGATGCAGGACTGCTCTGCAGAGGAAATGAACAGAGATCCCAAGTTTGAATTGAGGGAAAGGAGTCGGGGGAGACTTGGTTTCCATGGTGGAAGGCTGGGGCCTGCTGGTAGGATTGGCTGGGGAAGGTTTTCAGAACCTGAAGTCTCATATTCAATTTTGAGGGATCTGCTGCTTAGTGTTGAGAGGGGCGAAATCATCGAATTATTCATTATCCATCCCCTACTCAAGCTGCTTCCCTTTAAGAGGGTTATGCGGATGAAGACAGAGAAAGACGAAAGAGAAAGGGACCATGTTCTACCTTTGGGCAGAGGCCAGGACAGCTGTAAGATGTATAGAGTAGAAACGGAAGTTTTTCTATTTCAATAGAAAGTCACATGTCAGAGCAAGAGAGGACTAGGAGACCCCCAGGCGTTGGCAGACACCTTGGAGAAGGCAGTGAACTTCCCAGAGGATATGGAACTTCCCAGTCCTGTTGGGATATGAAGGGGTGGTGTGAGCTTGATTGATGTTGGGGTGTCTGGAGGACTCTGCTCCTCCTAAAAGGGGTGAAGCAAGGCAGACTGTGGGGCCTCAGGAGTTTGCCTTGTAGACTGGAGACTGGTAATTGGGAAACCCTCTGTTAGACAACCCAAGCCCCTAACTAACCCGCTGCTTTCCCATCAAAAGGCAGAAGAAAGACGACAAGCCACGTAGGGAAAGTGGAGGGGGGAAGGAGGACCTGAAAAGGAAGGAGAAGAAAGGAAGGCCATTGTGGAGCTCTAAACTTATCCCTAAGCTTCTTAGAGGCCACAACAAAAATCAAAACATGACCAGATACTTTGCTGGATGCTGACACAGAGAATAACCCCTCAAAAGTACAAGGGAATTCTGGGCCCTGTGCTCTTGGTTGAGACTTTAAATTGTTCAAGGCAGACATTGCTCTCACTCTTCTAGGTCCACACAAAGAGTATGGTGGAAAATATCTTAAAGAGATGGCTGAAATGCACACACATTTTCGTTTGGCTCAGACCTGGCTATCTGCTTTATTCGGAGCATCCATGAGGCACTGCATGTAAATACTCACGAGTTTTCCAAACACGTAAGTTTTTGAGTAGTAAATACCATAGGTAAAAAGGAACAACTTTGGAATCAGAGAGCTCTGGGGTCAAATCCTGGCTCTGCCATGTACTCACTGTGCGATCTTAGGCAAGCCACCTGACCTCTGTGTTTCCCAATTTTCTCCTCGGAAAAATGGGGATAACAGAACCTCATAGGGTGGTGGGGATTGACTGGAAGAAGGTATGGAAACGCACTGTACCCAGGGCCAGGACCAGGGCACACCACTACTGTGAGTCCCCTTTCTTCATGTTTGGTAGAGAGTCAAATTCTAACTTTCAGAGATCATCAAAGACAGCACTATGACTCACCACACAAGGGCTGGGTCCTTTGAAGCCCACACTGACAGGGATCCAGAGGTAATATACTATGCAGACAAAAAAAAAAAAAAAAAAAGAGAAAGAAAGAAAAAGAATGACCAATTGTGCAGCATGTTAAAAAAGACAGCTGTCCATTCAGAGATGCATTTCTCAATCTCTATGTTCTGTTCACCTCGTTTCACAAAATGCAAATCTGTCTATTTCCTCTTAACATTTTTACTATCCCAATGGTTAGGCACCAAATATGCTAAATACCATGATATCAAACTCCTGTGGGTCTACAGTAACACTTTCTTTTCCCCTAAAAACCTGAATTTTGTCCCAGGTTGCTGTAAGTCTCATTATTATTATTTTTTGACTGATTATTCTTGAGTTCTCTGCCTGGACATATCATTGCCCAAATGCATTTATTGCTTATTTGGCCTCACACTGCCCTATCCTTGACTGTGATCTTGGAAAAGGAGGGGCTGAGTAGTGTGGTGGGTAGAGCCTTGGAGCTGGGAGATAGGAGACCTGGGCTGTGGCCTCATCTGCTGTGATCCTGGACCCAGCTGGAGGGTCCTCTTTAGCACTTGATGCTGCTAGGCGGGTGACAGAAACATGAACATCAGAAGCAGTAAGAGCTCTGTTCAGTTATGAGAGCCCTGAACTGAGGGGGCCTTGGCTCAGGACCTTCTTCTAGCACTTTCTGGCTATGAGGATGATAAATGCTAGAGGAAGATTTTGAGCTTCGGTCTCCTCATCTGGCAAATGTGCATAGATAATGATGCCTGCCCTCTCTATCTGCAAGTGGGTCATGCAGTTCAAGTGAGAGAACAAGGGTGGGATTATTCATGGGGAGAATAGGGGCACTCGGGGGTTTTGCTAGTGTTTTCTGTCCCCCATAAAACATTAACTCCCCCATTACCCACTTACCCTGGCCCCTGCCAACCACCATGCTGCTTTCTGCCTTTATGAATTTGACTACCCTAGAGACCTCATCTAAGTGGAATCATACATGTGAGTGTTCAATTTATTATTATTATTTAAGCTCTGCAAGATGATATACACTTAATGGCATGCTGGTAAACGATTAACATCTGCCTTATGAGGGGGCGGCAGTGCAGAGAAGGGCCCTGATTTGGAGCACGTGTTGATTTCCGTGTCATGTGTATACCCAACATGGCCAACTTCCTGCTACCGAATGGTTTGACAATCATTTTACATAATTCCTGGACATTTTACAATTGGCTCTCATGACTGGTAGGTAGGAACATGGTGTCTATAGCACACAACTTTACATACTCTGAGTTACCTATGAGATATTTCTTTTTTTTTTTCTTTGAGACAGGCTCTCACTCTATCACCTTGGCTGGAGTGCAGTGGTGTGACCATGGCTCACTGCAGCCTCCACCTCCTGGGCTCATGTGGTCCTCCCACCTCAGCCTCCCAAAGACCTGGGACTACAGGCACACGCCACCACACCCAGCTAATTTTTTGTATTTTCCTAGCAACAGGGGTCTCACCATGTTGCCCAGGTTGATCTCAAACTCCTGGCCCCAAGTGATTCACCTACCTAGAGGCTGGGTGGGGGGTATGGGAGATGGGGAGGGTGGCAGTGGGAGGGAGTGTTGCTGAGGCGGGGGAGATGGAAGGGTAGTTGGATCTTTAACTCTCTGGTGTATCTGCAGGTAGGCAGCTGGCTCTAGTCTATGGGGTCATATTACTGGGAATGGGATTCCATGCTCCTTCTTCCTCCACTTCCTTCTTGTCCCAGTTTAGTGACCCAGGAAGGAGACCACATGGCCTTGTACTTACGAATAGTCCTCCCCAGACTGGGTACCCTGAAATCCCAGTTGCAGTATAACATGGTATCACAAAAGAACAGCGATACAGCACAGGGTTAATTGCAGAGAAAATGTGCGTCAGGCCGATGAGGATCTGGATGGCCTGCCAGGGAAAACAAGTCAGCGTGAGTGAGCAGAACTGGGGGCCTGTGGGCTGTGGAGCTGTGCTTTGCACCCTGGCTGCACCCCAGAATCACCCCAGGTGTGGCTGGTGTTGGGGCTCATCCCAGACCAACTGGATAAAAATCTCTGAGGGTGGGGTCCATGCCTGTGTGTTTTAAAAAAACTTCACAGGTGATGTGAATGTGCACTCAGGCTGAGAACCACAGGCCTAAAGGAAAGGTAAGACTGCCTATAACAGAGCAAGAAATGTCTTCCCTTTAGATTGAGCCCACAAGTGTGCAGAGACATGGGCAGAGCCCGGGTTCTGGTGGAAAACCACCTGGGCTCTTATGCTGGCTGCAGCACTGGCTGGCTGTGTGGTCTCCAGCAGATATCCTCTCTGCCTCAGAGTTTCCTTATTTGCAGAAAAACTGAAAACGTCAAATCCTAGAAAATGTAACATTCTTACACGTGATGCTAACATCGTTCTCTAATAGTTATTGGCCAAAATTCATTTGATGCATCTGATTTTTCCAAAATAGATGATTTTGATGATTCAGATGATTCTGATGTTGGTTCTGTTTAGGAATAACTCAAAGAGCAGTTTTTATATTTTATTTTCACACCAAAAATCAGCCAGATTTGCTTCAGCCTCAAGAACATGTTTATGAGAGGTTACATATTTGCAAGATGGGGATAACAGTATCCAGCCTGCAGGGCTGTGGTAGAGATTAAACGTGCCCGTGAAACTCGCAGCCCAGTTCCTAGCACGTAGTAGGTGTTTCAATGCCCTCTGCTGATACCATTCATCTTCCTGGTACCAATATTCTCTTTGTGGCCTTCTCTATGATGTGCCCACGGTTCTCCTTGGCAATGTACACGCCAGGGGACCCTCTGTTCCCTGCAAGTCCTGTGTTTTCCCCTTTTTCCTCCCTGTTTTTCTTCCCTCCTTTTTTCCCCCCTGTTGCCACTGTCTGAAATCTGCTTGCTTCACTCTTGTCCTATTGAAATTCTATCTTTCCCTTAAGGATCAGAGAGATTCTTTTTCTGACACCCCATATAGCATGAATTCCCTCTCATTTGGGGCTCCTACAGTGGAGCAATGCGAAAATAATAATAAAAATGACATGTTACATGGCAAAGCTATCTTGGGGTAAATACTGCAGCTGCCAATGCTGCCGGCGAGTATTCTTGGGGCAAACGGGAAAAGGGCTAAGAGGCAGGCATAGATAGTTTCCTCCCCAAAACAAAATTGTAATTGACTAAAGAGAGTCCACGTTTTTGGCTTTTTGGCTTTTCACTTTGTTTGACCTGGTTCCCCAGACATTTGCTCTGACTTAATTCTGTTTTGACAAATTTTCAAATCATTCTGAAATATCTTAGAATAATTGGGAGCCAAAGTTAACAAGCCTTTACCCAGTATTAATTAATAATAAGGATAGTCATTGTAATACGAGATTATAATTACTATGCAATATCATAGACGAGCTTTACCTTTTGGAGGATTTCCACACACATTTATAATCTCACTTGATGCTCATGACCAGGATTTCTATTCCTGACTGCTGTTTTATAGAATTTAGTTCATGATTTGATTTTGATTTGTTTTGGAGGCAAAGAACACCTTGTTCCTGGTACAATTTACTTGTCTACAAGGATCCTGGATTAAATAAGGAGGGACGGGTTGGGATGTTCGTAAGTCTGTCACCTTTCTGAACCTGTCCTTGTCCTCCTTCCTCCAGGAGGGAGTTTGTAACCTCTCAAAGAAGCCAGACAATTTGCACTTCGAGCACCCCACAATAACTTGCTCATGTGTCTCATGGCTATTTCTAGAAGGTGTTGTAATTACGACAGCCGCCATGAATAAAGACCCTTCTTGGTCTTCATGGATGGCACCTTGGTTATCTCTGAGTCTCCAGCTCCTTGCAGGGTGCCTGCCGTGTCGAATGGATGCATGCATACCGTATGGGCACCTGTGACATGCCAGTCTCCATGCTAGGAGTTGGCCGAGCATTCAGTGCGATCTGGCTTCTGCCTCAAAAACAGAATTAAATTGAGCTTTGCAAAGTGTGAAATAAATCTGGAGGAGTCAGGAAAGAGGCAGGGGCCCCCTTGATTGAAGAGGAAATCACAAAACCTCAGAGCTAGAGGGAATTTAAGAAAGCTAGATCTTCTTATTGTAAAGATGAGGAAATGGAGGCGCAGAGTGGGGAAGAGATGTCTGCAAGGCCGCTCAGCAAATCTAGCTGGTCTGAGCCCTGGATTGCCTGACTCCCCCGGTCAGTGGGCTTTTTAGCGGAACTGTTGCTGACCGATGCTCCTGATAGCTAGCTGGGGAGGGACGGTCATTGATTATTCAGCCTCTTCCAAAGACCATGGGTCTCCTTGAGGAGCGGGAGGAAGACAGGGAAGAGGGGCTGGCATCTGGGGGAATGTGCTGAGTCCAGCCGCCAGAAATCGCCCCCAACACTCACTCTTTGCGTTTTGCCCTCTCAACACATTCCCTTCCTCATCCCAGAGCACTAGACCTGGGCTTGTGAAGTGACCCAAATCGGAGAGAAGAAGAAATCACACTCACCCCTAATGTTCTGACCTCCTCATTTATGAATTTCTTGGGATCAAATGCAGTAAATGATGAAAATGACATGTTCCACTGGAACGAGTTTGAGGTGGGTGTCAGCCCAGGGTTAGCATTCAGAGGATTCTGAGGGTCTCCAGGCCGTGTCTGGAAATTCGTCGTTCCCTGTGCGTATTGGATCACTCCAGGCGCAATCTGCAAACTGGCTGCTCCCACCGGATACTGTTGCTGATACCCAGTGGGTTGACTCTGTGCACCTGCCACTGGGTTCTGGTCCACCACAAATTGGTTCTGTAAGTTTGCTCTTCCTGTAGCATACTGGATTACTTTTGGTGAGATTGGGTAAGTGGTCACCCCTGAAGGTTGCACATGACTTCCAGAGGCCACAGAGTAGCTGGGCTGGATGACATGAACATTACCTGGGGCAGTAATGCCAGGCACACTGTTGGCTATAATCACCTGTTCCGTCATGGGGTACAACTGCGGCAAAACACATAAGAAGGTTCATTTCCCCTCTTCTGACAAAATGAATAATGCATCTTATCTCTTTCTTTAGTCTCATTTTATGAAAATAAGAAAAACCTACGGTGGTACAGACAAAATAAACTTCTGGCCTTTCCTGTAGTCTGTGTTCTTGGAACATGCTGTTTTCCTTTAATGGGTTTGGATTTGCAAGACTAGGTTTCCTGAGGCTACTTAGCTCCTTGTAGACCCTTTGTTCACAATCTGGGTGGTGGCTTTGCTTAGCCCCCTGCGGTGGGCATTTTAATCTGCCTGCCTCGAGTTTGTTGAGTGGGCACAGGCTACCTCCTCATCTTGCCCCCTGCCCTGGCCACAGCTGATTGATCTGGGGGTGAGCAACTGACCCCAAATGCTCTGGTAACTTCTTCCTCCTGGGAATTTGGAATTGGATCCAAGGACTACTGTGGGATGGGAAGCTCTGCAGAGCTGGAGGGGTCACTTTTATGTTGTGTGCAGGGGGGAGCAGAGAACACTAGTTAGCAGAGTGAAGAGAATAAAGCTCAGAAGTGTTGGGGGAGGGAGAGATAAAAGAAGAGGAGAGAAGGAGAAAGAGAGGGAAAGGAGGAGGGGAAAGAGAAGGAGGGAGAAAGATAGATACGCAGACACAGACAGACAGAAAGACACACATACACACAGAGAGACAGAGGGAGAGGGAAGGAGGGAGGAAGGCAGATACACAGACAGGCAGACAGACAGACACACACACACACACACACACACACACACACACACACACACACTTCCTTGGTCCTTGATGCTCTTTTTTAAATTTTTTGTTTTATTTTATTTTTATTATACTTTAAGTTCTGGGGTACATGTGCAGATCGTGCAGGATTGTTACGTAGGTATACACATGCTGTGGTGGTTTGCTGCATCCATCCCCCCCGTCATCTACACTAGATATTTCTCCTAATGCTATCCCTCCCCAATCCTCCCACCCCCCTGTTATCCCCTCCCCTAGGCCCCACCCTCAGCAGGCCTCGGTGTGTGATGTTCCCCTCCCTGTGTCCATGTGATCTCATTGTTCAACACCCGCTTATGGGTGAGAACATGCGGTGTCTGGTTTTCTGTTCTTGCGTCAGTTTGCTGAGAATGATAGTTTCCAGCTTCATCCATGTCCCTGCAAAGAACACGAACTCATCCTTTTTATGGCTGCATGGCGGGTCCAGGTTCTCATTTGCCCCAGCTTTACTTCTGTTTTTTAAGTCTGTAACTACTTAGCTCATTTATGGGTTTAATTTAATTAAGTTTTTTTGTGTATAATTTTTCAATATTAATTGGTTTCAGAGTGAAAAAAGCAGACTGTCTTTCCCAGGCTTCCTGGGTGCCCTTGACATCCCAGGAGGGACCATGGACCAAGTGGCCTGGGAATGACCATCCCTTTCCATCTCTTCATGGGTCTTGCCCATGTTGGTGTCAGGATTAGGACCATGAAGAAATTTTGCTGCATTTTCCTTGTATTTAAACTGGTATCATTATGGTCCAGGGTCCTTGAGATTATGAGAGTGATCAAACTCTTAATAGCCTGCAGTTTCTACTGAATCTTGAGCATTAGGAAAAGTTGAGAAAGGAATCACTTGGAGGGAGACCTGGGATATTGTCCTAATTTGATAAGGACTGATAAGCTGGACTTAGAGAATTAATTAATTTTTTGATGCTGGTGAGCAAGTGTGCAGTGGGAGGAGGTAGGCACGTGACCCTCAGAACATTGAAGATGTTATTAGATGGAAAGATATCCCATTCGGATGAGAGGTAAGGTTACTTGTGTACTTTATTTTTTAATTGTTGTGGCCGGTGATCTTATCTCTCTACTTAAATTATACACTCCTTACTGGCAAGACATCAGAACCCGTGGCAGAAAATAATGTGTGCAGGATCCCAGAAGTATGTTCTCAGGGGGCTTTCTGTCCTCTCCAAATGACGAATCTAAATTGACCACCCTGTCCCAACTGCATCCCGAGAGAAACACTCCAAATTGTTAACAGTCATCTTGAGTTTGGTGCTAGCTGATGGATTGGTACTATTTAATATTAATCATCTAGAAAGTAAACTCAAAGGTAAGAGAGGATCAGGGTTAAGATTTCAGACAGCCCTAAGTCCACTTCTCAGCTCCTTCATTTATTAGTTGTAGGACCTTGAGCAAGTTGCATACGCTCTCAGTTTCTTATCTATAAAAGGTGCATAGTGATAACACCTTGTCCAAAGGGTATTTTGAAGATTGAGTGAGAAAACTGACAGCATAGAACATGGCACAGAGGAAACAGTTAATTTTTGTTCTTGTTGAAAGGTAAAGACCATCCATAAGAGAATGACCATTGTTTAGCAAAGTCTTGGAACCAACCCAAATGCCCATCAACGATAGACTGGATAAAGAAAATGTGGCAATATGCACCATGGAATATTATGCAGCCATAAAAAGAATGAGTTCATGTCCTTTTCAGGGACACAGATGAAAGTGGAAACCATCATTCTCAGCAAATTAACACAAGAACAGAAAACCAAACACCACATGTTCTCATTCATAAGTGGGAGTTGAACAATGAGAACACATGGACACAGGTAGGGGAACATTACACACTGGGGCCTGTCAGGAGGCGGGGGCTAGGGGGAGGGAGAGCATTAGGACAAATACTTAATGCATAGGGGGCTTAAAACCTAGCTGATGGGTTGATAGGTGCAGCAAACCACCATGGTACATGTATAGCTATGTAACAAACCTGTATGTTCTGCACATGTATCCCAGAACTTAAAGTAAAAATAAAATAAAATAAAATAAAAAGTGCCACCTCAATCTTAAAAAAAAGAGAAGGGCCATTGTTTTGAATATTTTTCCTCATTGACCTCAAGCTATTTTGATTTAGAATTAATATCAATGGATCTCAAAGTGTGGTCTCTGGACTAGCAGTATCATTATCACTGGGAACTTGTGGCAAAGGCAAATTCTTGGTCCACTCCCCCAGAACTACCAGAAAGTCCAGGGGCAAGGATCAGCAATCTGTGTTTCAGCACGCCCTCCAGGTGATCCTCATGCTGCTGGAGTCTGAGAACCACTTCCACGCAGACATGCCCCACACTTCCCCTTTGCGGATTCACTTCTCTTTCCTTGGATCCCAACAGTTAAAAATATTGGTTATATAGAGCTTCAGGAAATTCCTAGCTTTTTCCTTATTTTAAAATCTAGCTAGTCTCTGAGGTCCCTGTCCACACGACTCTTCCATAGGAAAAACAACTGTCACTGGTGGCGAAGGCATTCACCCCACTCTTCTCACTTATTTTGAGCCGACTCACCTCTTTGCAAAGCAGGGAGAACAAGGCTTTGAAAGTGGAATAACTTGCCTACAATTATGCAACTCACAGGAGTAGATCTGAGACTCAAATTTCTTTCTTTCTCACTGCTATTTGCATTTCACTATGTTTTTATTTCCCAGAAGAAATGTTCTATCTACTAGGTGACATATGGATGGTTGGAATGTCCAGCTGCACGAATAGAGACTGTGCAGGCAGTGTGAGCCACTTCTGCCTTAGACCTTGACATTCCTTGCTTTCTTGAAGGAATAACAGGTTTCCCAAGAGAGTGGTTTAAAATAATAACTACAGCATCCTTGGATATCGATGCCTCACAACCCTGTAGCTATGAGGCAGTTCCCCCAGCAATATGTTATTGTTATGACCATTTTTCAGACAAAGTATCTGAGGTTCAGAGAGGTTAAGTACCTTGACCATAGTCACACAGCTAGGAAATGCTGAAGTTGAGATTTGAATTCCAAGAATTGAAAGTCTGCCTGCCTTCAATTTTCATAAGAATACTGTGCTAAATGTTATACTCTGCTTCATGATATTAAAAAATATATTATTTCTTCCTTTTTTTCAGAGCAGGACTCCTCCTTCATGTGTGAAAAACACATTGAAAATACAACTGTAGACCCAACATTTGACACAAACAGCTGGGCCCTGTGAGAGATGTTCCTGGGACCCCTATGGTTCTACCTCCTGTAAGGAAAATGTCGGGACAAAGAAAGTGGTTAAGTGGTTCCGTCAGAAGCCGTTCTACCAGTTCTAGACTGAGGTCCTAAGTAGACCCGATCACAGTGTGCCTACAGCTGGGCTCAGGGAGCAGGGCAGCCAAAAGATGCCTTGCAGAGTCTCCAGCCTTCTATCTTAAGACTGCGGTGTCTATGCAGGAGCTCAATTTAGTAACCTGTCGTGAATCTTCAATTACTTCCCAGCCTCCCAGCACCTCTAAGGATGGGTTGCTGCACGCCTGTCTTGCTGGAGGGCACTATTCTATGTCTGAACCCCTGATTCCTTGCAGTTACCAAGAGACACTTCCCAGGGGGCTGCCTAGGTCCACACCTGTGCTGGCGCTACCCAGGCTCTGTCAGAGTCTTGCAAGAGAATTCACAGAAGTCTTACCTTGTGGTCCTGGGAAGTCACTGAATGTTTTTTCTTCAGGCTCTGTGGGTTTCTGCAGCCCTAGAAATTCTGGTACTAGCTAATGGACTGGCCCTATTTAATACAAATTATCTAGAAAATAAACTCAACTTCGGTTTCTCTTTCTAGCTCCAAAGTCCTCTTTGCAGTTTCGTTTGCAGTCAATATGTCTATTATCTGGCAACCGCGCTGAGTTTATTTTCCCCTCAGAGCATTTATGGCCTTGTCTAAAGTAGGATTCCATGGGATCTCCTTCCAAAGTCTGTCTTTGAGAAACTGAGAAATCCAGAAGTGGTTCATTAAGATTTGGTAAGCCAACAGATTTCCCTTAGAAGCCATTAGTGAGCATTTATGGAGTGTCTGGTGGATGCTAGGTGGTATGCTAGGATACAAGGTGCTCTAGAATTTACAAGGAGTTGACGAGACAGAATATAACCATTGTTGGGATAATTCTAGTACAAGTATGGATAGGAGCAAACAAATATTCAGTCAGACCATCTGTAAGGCCGGTCGCCTTGCCAGGAGCTCGGACACGGCCATCCTTCCCGGCAACAGGGAATTATGTCACCACTCTGCACCCGACACCTAGCCCCCGCTGAAAAACCCCCGCCCAAAAATTTTCAGAAAGCCCCGACAAACTTTGCCTGATAGCACACCCTTGCCCGATAAGCACTTTGCCCCGTCAAGGTCATTTTTCCCAAGACGGCCCACTCACCAAAGATCCTGCCTACCTACCAGTAATAACTGCCTTCACTCCACTTCCTGGGTCCCAATATCCAGTCAAGTGCCTTATGCTTTGTCTCCCCTATATCCAATCAAATGCCTTCACTCCTTATAAAAGCCCTTACCCTAAAAAGTTAAGTGCGACTTCTCTGGCCCTTACTTGGACCATAGAACCTCGCCCGGGAGCTAAATAAATCGAATTTGCATTTTCTTATACTGGCCTCAGTTTCCTCATTTCGACTCGACAATATACCTTACACCATCAGTGATGAGGCAGTTGGGAGATGTGTCAGAGGGCTGCGGTGGTCCTGGAGGTTTGTCGAGTGGCTGGACATGGAACTGGACATCTAACTCAAGTTGGATATTGAAAGAAGGACTGGGTCAAAACTGCAAAGAAGGCACAGTGTATTCCAGAAGAGTGAGAACCAGAGGCACGGGGGCGTGTCCAGATCCCCTCCCACCCTCCAACACTCATCCTGAAGCCTCTTCCTCTACAAAGCCTTCCCTGAACTTTCCAGTCAAACTAAATCTCTTTGAAACCCAAATGCCCCAAATGTGAGCTGCCTGCTATGTGTGTGTGTGTGTGTGTGTGTGTCTGTGTGTGTGTGTGTGTGTGTGTGTGTCTCCAGTTTTTCCAGCCTTATAGGATTACCCTTTCTAGTGTCCATGGACTGGCTAAGCCCCCATCCTATATATAGTGGCTCCATTCCTAACAAGTTGGAGGATTTCTTCATGTAGATTATGCTTTACATAGTCAATTTCCTTGCTTAATTTCCTGCTTCTTATGCATTCCCGATCTCCCTCACATCTCACCTTTTACAGCTGTTTCCATCCCACATGGACTCAGTCCTGGAACACAGCTCCTGCTGGGGGTTGAAATAGGACCCTCCAAAAAGATATACTGAAATCTTGACCCCTTATCTAGTATCTCAGAACGTGATTTTATTCGGAGATAGTGTCATGGCAAAAGTAACTAAGTTAAAACGTTGTTAGGGTGGGCCCTAATTTATTATGACTGGTGTTTGTGTGAAAAGGGGAAATTTTGGCACAGTCTTGCACACAGGGAGAATGCTGTATGAACATGAAGGTAGACATTGGGGTGATGCATCTACAGGCTAGGAGTGCCCGAGATGGCCACGGACCACCAGAAGCCTGGGGAGAGGCCTGGAACGGGGTCCCTCACAGCCCCAGAAGGAGCCCACCCTGCCGACACCTTGATCTCAGACTTCCAGCCTCCAGAGCTGTGAGATGATAACGTTAAATTAACAAGCCACCCAGTTTGTGGTCCTTTGTTATGGCAGCACTAGAAAACTCTCCCTTCCTTGATTTTCCTACAGCTTAACTCACACAAAGTGGTTCTGTCTAGTAGAATTTTACCTAAGTGTAGGGGTTGGGAAAGTACCCAGGCCCCAAAGCAGAGCAATGAACTAAAAATCAAGTATTGGATGTCTCTGATCTTAGTCCCGTGCTCATTCCTGCCACAGAGAACTTCAACTGGGCTCTTTCTTCTCCAGGACCCTGGCCTTCCTCCATGCTTCTAGGCCGCATCCTCTTCCTCCCCCCCCCACTTTCCTTTTCTTCTCATCCTAGGGCCTCGTCCTCAGGCCCCTGCAGAGCTGCTCTGAGAATCTCCAGACGCTCCCCGCAATATTGTGCAGGACGATTCTCTGTTCTACCCTCCCCAGTCTGGCCATTACTTGGGGTGAAAGGAGAGCTTCATTTTCTATACCCTAAACGATCCAAAAAACAGTTGTTCCCTAAGGAAATCTGCTGCCGCTTGAAAAAAGAAGTGCTTGGTCCCTTGACAGCATTCTACTCCAAATTCCCATAGCATTTTTTTTTTTACTTTTGAGACGGAGTCTCATTTTGTCACTCAGGATGGAGTGCAGTGGTGCAATCTCGGCTCACCGCAACCTCCACCTCCTGGGTTCAAGTAATTCTCCTGCCTGAGCCTCCCAAGTAGCTGGGATTACAGGTGCCCGCCACCACACTAGACTCATTTTTGCATTTTTGGTAGAGACTAGGTTTCACCAGGTTGGACAGGTTGACCTTCTATTATCCACCTGCCTTGGCCTCCTGAAGTGCTGGGATTACAGGCTCCCATAGCGTCGTGTCAGAACCGCTCCTGCATCCTTGCACCACTGTTATCCGTGTATGTGTGTATCCTTCCTTAGGAGCCTCTGAGCTCCTAAGGGGTGGGATCTGGTTCTTACCTGCAGAGACAGGTGCTTGGCGTTTGATGAGCCAGTGAATGGATGCCTGAATTTGGTGAGTTCAAGGCAGCAGCCATTGACAGACAGGCTGGACGACTGGGATTTGAACATTGTGGGAAGAGGGATTGAAGTACAGCAGTGCCTTGAATGCCATGATCAGTAATTTAACTTTCTGTGGATGCTAAAAACTCTTGCAGGGCTTTGAGGAGGGGGAATAACAGCACAAACTCTGGTCTCAGGACCCAAACTCTTTGGTCTCAGGAGTCCTTTATATTTTTAAAGTTATTAAGGACTCTCAAAGAACACTTGTTTATGTGGGTTATATTTGTTGATATTTACCATAGTAGAAATTAAAATGGAGATACTTAAAAAGGATTTATTAATTTATTTTAAAATAAAAATATTTATTGCACATTAACATAAATAAATATTTTTAAATGAAAAATCTATTTTCCAAAATAAAAAAAATTAGTGAGAAGAATGATATTGTTTCACAGGTTCATAGGAGAGGAGAAATGCCTTCTTCTCACCCATCACTATATTTATGGCCAAGGCCCCTATGACAAAAGACAGATTAACAAGAAAAAAGCATATGCATTTATTTAATATCTAAGTAGGAAGAGCCATAGTTTGTCTGTTAGTTGTTCTTTCAAATAAAAATTGCACTACATGAAAACGTGGTGAGTTCAGCTGGCAAATCACATAATTGCACAAAAGGTTTTTCTTGGGACCACCAACTGTTTTAACATGCAGCAGAAGTCCTTTGTGAGGGCCGGGCATGGTGGCTCACGCTTGTAATCCTAGCAGTTTGGGATTTCAACGCGGGTGGATCACTTGAGGTCCAGAGTTCGAGACCAGCCTGGCCAACATGGTGAAACCCCGTCTCTATTAAAAATACAAAAAATTAGCCAGGCGTGGTGGCGTGCACCTGTAATCCCAGCTACTTGGGAGGCTGAGGCAGGAGAATCGCTCGAACCTGGGCAGCGGGGGTTGCAGTGAGCCAAGATCGTACCTGGGTGACAGAGCAAGACTCCGTCTCAAACAAAAAAAAAGAAGTGTTTTGTGAGTTCATTCCATTTTATCACACGGAATACTAAAAAGATGAGTACTCAATAGTCAAGATTCAGTACAATAAACATTTTTTAATGCTTCATCAAGGATATTCTTAAGTGAAACTGGCATTTCCCTTCTTGTGCTTACATGGTGGTAAAGAATATGATGACTGCTAGTATAGATTAGAGGCGATGCTCTGATGACATGGTATATTATATAGTATAGATTAGAGGCGATGCTTTGATGACATGGTATATTATATAGTATAGATTAGAGGCGATGCTTTGATGACATGGTATATTATATAGTATAGTGAGAGGTGATGCTTTGATGACATGGTATATTATATAGTATAGTGAGAGGCGATGCTTTGATGACATGGTATATTATATAGTATAGTGAGAGGCGATGCTCTGATGACATGATATATTATATAGTATAGTGAGAGGCGATGCTCTGATGACATAGTATATTATATAGTATAGATTAGAGGCGATGCTTTGATGACATGGTATATTACATAGTATAGTGAGGGGCACTGCTTTGATGACATGGTATATTATACAGTATAGTGAGAGGTGATGCTTTGATGACATGGTATATTATATAGTATAGTGAAAGGCGATGCTTTGATGACATGGTATATTATATAGTATAGATTAGAGGCGATGCTCTGATGACATGGTATATTATATAGTATAGTGAGAGGCGCTGCTTTGATGACATGGTATATTATATAGTATAGTGAGAGGCGATGCTTTGATGACATGGTATATTATATAGTATAGATTAGAGGCGATGCTCTGATGACATGGTATATTATATAGTATAGTGAGAGGCGCTGCTTTGATGACATGGTATATTATATAGTATAGTGAGAGGCGGTGCTTTGATGACATGGTATATTACATAGTATAGTGAGTGGCAATGCTTTGATTCTTACTGAAGTGCCAGCAGTTTTACCCACCCTGGCTTCTGCACCATCAGTGCCAATACCAAAACACAGAAAAGGGCAAATAACCCCTTAGCATTATTATGACAATAGTCTTGATCTGTGGATCTCCTAACAGGTCAAGGACTCTCAGGGGTTCTGCAGACCACACTTGGAGAAATTCTGGTGTAGACACAGGTACTTCCCCATTAAGATTCTGGTTATGTAGGGAACCAGCATATCTGTGCGGTACAAAAGGAAGGCATTGTTGCTCTTTCCCTACAGCACTGAAAGTCAGCTGGCCCTTTAAACAGCCACCTGTACTTATTTCACTAATCAAAAGTGGTCTTTGTACATCTTTTCATGGACTGGTTCAGCATGTGAACTTTGTTGTTGAGCATCCAAGCTCCCCTGGGGAATGGTCTGACCAGCCTAGTCTTCATGACCTCCGCCTAGGCACAGCCTGGAGACGTGGGAGGAGCCCTGGACCCAGTCCAGTCTTGGCCTCTTCAGTAATCTTGGCTTTCAGTAACCCAGTGAGGAGGTAGGGCTAGATTCATTTTCAAATGCATTCCATAAATACTTATCTGGCATTTACCATGTGCCAAGTTTTGCCCTGGATTCTAGGAGTACGTTAGTGAACAAAATTAGAAAAAAGCCTCGTCTTTGTGGAATTTTTCTGTTAGCTGGTGGAGACAGATCACAAATGAGTAAGTAAAAATGTGTAGTCTCTCAGACGATAAAAAAAATATTATGGAGAAAAATAAAACTAGGAAGGGGGGGCACCTGTGCATGGGTAGCTGGAGAGTGGTTTGCAGTTTAAAATAGGTGACCAGGAAAGGCCCCGCATCTGAGCAGTGGTCACATTTGAGCAGGGACTGAGATGGCTAGGGAGGGAGCCTCATGGCTGCACAGGTGGGGAGCACTCCTGGCAAAAGGAACTGGTGGTGGAAAAGCGTCCCTGAGGTGGGAACAGCCAGCGGGGCTGGAGTGGCATTAAGCAGGAGGAACGCAGCTGAGACGAGGTCAGAGATCTGATCCTGCAGGGACTTCCACAACATTTGAAGGTCTTTGCGTAACTTTAATGAATTGGGAGGCTTTATTGGAGGCTGTGGAGTAGGAGAGCAACATGATCAGATTTAGGTTTTATAAAAATTAAATTTGGTGGCTGGGTTTAGGGAGGGAAGGGCAAAAACTGGGGGGACCACCAGGAGGCTATTGCAATAATCCAGGTGGAAAAAGTTGATGTCTCGGGCCAGGATAGTAGGTGTGAAGTGGTTGTTCTGAAAATATTTTGAAGGTAAAGCCCATGAAATTTCCTAGGAGACTATGAGAGAAAGAGATGAGTCAGAGACGATGCCAGTGCTTTTGGTTTGAACACCAAGAAAGATGATGGGGCTGCCTGGAAGAGTGCGAAGACTGTGGGAAGATTTAGATCACAATCAGTTCACATCCATTGGAAGTGAATAGCTTTTTTTTTTTTTTTTTTTTTTTTTTTGAGATGAAATCTTGCTCTTTAGCCCAGGCTGGAGTACAGTGGTGTGATTTCGGCTCCCTGGAACCTCTGCCTCCCAGGTCCCAGTTCAAGTGATTCTCCTGTCTCAGCCTCCCTAGTACCTGGGATTACAGGCATGCACCACCATGTCCAGCTAAATTTTGTAGTTTTAGTAGAGATGGGGTTTCAGCATGTTGGCCAGGCTGACCTCATGATCTGCCCTCCTCAGCCTGTCAATGTGCTGGGATTACAGGGTGAGGAAGTGAAGAGCTTAGAACCTCGTCCTGATACTAAAAGAATGACTTCGTCGTCATCACCACCACCATATGCTTTCTTTTTGTCCTGTGGCCAGGACTGTGGACATCACAGGATGTGGTGGCAAAAGGGCATGGGATTTGGAGTGAGGAGACATGGATTAAAATCCAGCTCTACCATTTACTGGCAGTGCACACTTGGGCAAATTACTTAACCTCCCTGAGTCCCATATTTTTCATATTTCTGTTTCCTAAAGCATCGATAATGTCACTCTATATTGTTGCAATACAAAATGAGATCATGCAGCTGAAAGGTGTGAAAGCAAACTAAGTATGGCCCGAGATGGACTCCGTATTTGTATATTTGAGTACTTGTGGATGAATTGTAACCTAGCTTAATAGTCAGACAAAATTGAAAACCTAACTTAATAGTATGCACCGGTAACAGTAGCTGAGTGTTGGCCAATCCTAGCGGCCATATTTCAACCACTCATAGACTGCCGAGTGTTCAAACTGGGTTCAAATAAGGCAAACGAGGAACTGTAACCAGTCTTGCTGCTTCTGTACCTCACTTCTGATGCCTATACATCGCTTTTCCTGTCTATAAATTTGTTCTGACCACAAGGCACTCACGAAGTCTCTGTGAATCTGCCGTGATTCCAGGGCTGCCCACTTTGAAAATTGTTCATTGCTCAAATAAACTTCTTTAAATTTAATTTGGCTGAAGTTTTTCTTTTATCAAAGGACATTGAACAGAATCAGTTGGTAGACATTAACGACTCAGTAAGTGTTAATTACTTCTTTCTTTTTTTCATAAGATTATGTTCATTTGACAGGCATTTAACCAGCACTACAGCCCTGTGGCCGGCACGCTGGCAGTGTTCCCTAGTGGAGGTGGGGAGTGCTCAGTTCCATGATGCTTCTGGCAGTCTGTGGACTTGCCCACTGGGTTGTCCTTCACGGCATTTTATTACCCTCTTACCTGGGTGAAGTCGAATGTTGCTGCTTCTGCCTTTATTGCCCTCTGTATCTCTATAGTTGCTATTGACTCTTGGTTGTTGATTTAACTTTATGAGACATAGAAAGTGTACCTGATACTAGCCTTGCTGACGTCAGAAGGGGGAGAAGGTTGGCCAAAGAGAATATGAGGAACACAGCCTACTAGAGACTGTAGCGAGGGATGGGCTGAGACAGAGTCTTACCTAATAGTCTGATTATTTAAGTCTTAAGGTGAAGGGTCATTGTTTTTTTTGGTTTTGTTTTAATCTCCCACATGAAAACTTGCCATAGTTCATTGTTAGGAAGAGCCTCTCAGTACACTTGTTCATAGACACCATCATAATATACGCCATCATGTTAGAAGATTCTTGAAATGAGAAAAACAGGCATTTGAGAAGATGCTGTGGAGCAATGGTTCTTAAACTTGAGAGTGTGCATCAGAATCACCCAGTAGGGGCCGGGCGTGGTGGCTCACACCTGTAATCCCAGCACTTGAGAGGCTGAGGCAGGCGGATCATCAGGTCAAGAGATTGAGACCATCCTGGCCAACATGGTAAAACCCCATCTCTACTAAAAATATAGAAATTAGCTGGGTGTGGTGGCGCACGCTTGTAGTCCCAGCTACTTGAGGGCTGAGGCAGGAGAATGACTTGAACCTGGGAGGCAGAGGTTGCATGCAGTGAGCCGAGATCGCGCCACTGCACTCTAGCCTAGTGACAGAGCGAGACTCTGTCTCAAAAACAAAAAACAAACACCACCACCACCACCAAAACACCCAGCAGGCTTGTTCAAAAACAGATTGCTGGATCCTGCTCCCAGAGTTGCTAATTCAGTAAGTCTGGGATGGGCCAAAGAATTTGCAAGCCTAAGAGGTTCCCAGGTGATATTAATATTATAAATCCAGGGGAAATTATAGAGGATACTCAAACATTAAATGGAGGTTATGGTATGTTATCTTTAAGTTCCTGGCTACCTCTGAAATTCTATAAGTTGTGAACCCAAAATATCTGATACAGGCCTCAACCAATCTAGAAAGTTTATTTTGCCAAGGTTAAGGACATGCCCGTGACATAACCTCTGAAGGTCCTGAGGACATGTGCCCAAGGTGGTCAGGGCACAGCTTGGTTTTATACATTTTAGGGATACATGAGACATTAATCAATATGTGTGAGACACACATTGGCTTGGTCCTGAAAGGCAGGATAACTTGAGGCGGGGGCTTCAAAGTCATAGGTAGATAAGAAACAAATGGTTGCATTCTTTTTTTTTTTTTTTTTCCCAAGATGGTGTCTTGTTCTGTCACCCAGGCTGGAGTGCAGTGAAAGGATCTTGGCTTACTGCAACCTCCAGCTCCTGGGTTCCAGCGATTCTCCTGCCCTCAGCCTCCTAAGGAGCTGGGATTACAGGCGTGCACCACCATGCCCAGCTAATTTTTGTCTTTTTAGTAGGGACAGCGTTTTACCACATAGGCCAGGCTAGTCTCGAGCTCCTGACCTCATGATCCGCCTGCCTCGGCCTCCCAAAGTGTTGGAATTACAGGCGTGAGCCACAGCGCCCGGCCAAACGACTACATTCTTTTGAGTCTCTGATTAGCCTTTCACTGAATACCCAGTTGAGGGTAGAGGAAATAGTCACTTACGCCTTAGTCTGTCTTAGTGAAACAACAGGGCAGAGGAAGCCATCAGATGTGCATTTGTTTCAGGTGAGCAGAGGCATGACTTTGAGTTCTGTCTGTCCTTTTTCCAAGAGGAATTTCCTTGTGGGCAAGTTGTGAGGGAGGTATGTGGCTTTTTAATCTCCGTAGCTGTCTTATTTAGGAATAAAATGGGAGGCAGATTTGCCTGACTCAGTTCCCAGCTTGGCTTAGTGATTTGGGGGCCCCAAGACTTCCTTTCACAAAGTTCTTGAGGGACGTATTACTAAAATCTTGGTTTTTATATTTCATCCTTCTCCACTTCAGTAAAGGACTGTCACCCAGTTACCTGAACCAGAAACCTTGTCCTCAATTTGCCCCTCTTCCTCAGCTTCCTCTATCCAGTCCAATCCATCCACGAGCCCTAGCATTGCCAGCTCTAAACCATGTCCCAAAGCTGCCTCTTGGTGTCCACTGTCACTCCCTGGTCCAGATGTTCAGCACCTGTGCCCTGAGCATTGCCTCCCTGTGCTCTTCCCTGAGCCACGATTATGGGGGCACAGAGTCCATCTTAACTGCTTTCACCAGGGGGAGCCGCTGGGTGTCAAGGGCAGGAGGGGATGTAGGTCACGGTATTTCATCTCCACCGTGAGCAGGTGACACAGGACCTCACAATTCTGGTACACCAAGGACAGCGACTTTGTCATCATCATGATTATCCGTCCCCAGGGTTGGAAAACGTTTTCTGTAAAGGGCCAGAGAGAAAATGTTTTAGACTTTGTGAGGTGTATGGTCTCTGTCATGTGCTATAGTTCAAGAGTATGAAACAGTTTTCTTTTTTAATTTTTTTTTTTTTTTTGAGACAGAGTCTCACTCTGTCACCCAGGCTGGAGTGCAATGGTGTGATCTTGGCTCACTGTAACCTCTGCCTCCTCGGTTGGAGCAATTCTCCTGCCTCAGTCTCCCAAGTAGTTGGGATTACAGGTGTGTGCCACCAGGCCAGGCTAATTTTTGTATTTTTAGTAGAGATGGGGTTTTACCATGTTGGCCAGGCTGGTTTTGAACTGACCTCAGGTAATCCACCCACTTTGGCCTCCCAGAGTGCTGGGATTACAGGCGTGAACCACTGAACCTGGCCTTTAATTTTTTTTTTTTTGAGACAGGGTCTCACTCTGTCACCCAGAGTGCAGTGGCACAATCACAGCTCTCTGCAGCACTGACCTCCCTGGCTCAGGTGAGCCTCCTGCCTCAGTCTACTGAGTAGCTAGGACTACATGCACCTGCCACCACACCTGGCTAATTTTTGTATTTTTTGTAGAGACGGGGTTTCACCATGTTGCCCAGGCTGGTTTTGAACTCCTGGGCTCAAGTGATCCACCCTCCTCGGCCTCCCAAGGTGTTAGAATTGCAGGCGTGAGCCCATGGAATAGTTTTCATCATACTTCTAGTATGGCTAGCTAGTCCTTACACTTCAGATCACAATTGAAACACCTTTGTTTAGAGAGGCTTTCCAGTCTAAAACTCTTTCCCACTCTTCCCTCCCCCAGTGACATCTACATGAGCATCCTATTCATTTCCCTCATCTCACTCTTCTTCACTTAAGTGACCACGTGGCTGGCCTGTCACACACTGGCATGCAATCTCTAGGAGTGCAACAGCTGAATCTGTTTTATTCACCACTGTATGACCCGCACCAGGCTCACAGTAGGCACCTCATACTGACAAATGACTCAGGGCATGGATATGTAAGGGTTTCTCTTCTGGAATTAAGAGACTACTTTTTTTTGAGACAAAATCTTTTTATTTTTTTGCATTTTTTGTTTAAGAAAGAAAAGAAAAAGAGAGAAAGAGAAAGAAGGAATAAAAAGAGAATGAAAGAAAGAGAAAAAGAAGAAGAAAAAGAGGGAGAGAGAACGGGAATCTTGCTCTATTGCCCAGGCTAGAATGCAGTCTAGAAATGGATATTAAAAAGCTCTTTTATACTAATAATTGTGTTATACAATGGAGACAGGAAGGAATAGAGAGGAAAATAACAAACAAACAGCCAACCAATATTTCATTTAAACCTATAAATGCTATGCAATTGCTGCGGAGTGATTTACTCCCAACCATGTGGTCACTTTTAGAATAAATGTGATGTGTTACTGAAAAAAAAAGTATGTTTTGTGGATTTGGAGTAGAGAGTTCTGTAAATGTTTATTAAGTTTACTTGTTCGAGGTCTAAGTTCAAGTCCCGGGTATCCTTGTTAACCTTCTGTCTCATTAATCTGTCCAATATTGACAATGTAATGTTAAAGTCTCCCACTATTATTGTGTGGGAGTCCAAGTCTCTTTGTAAGTCACCAAGAAGTTGCCCTATGTATCTGGGTGCTCCTATATTGGGTGCACATAGACTTAGGATCGTTAGCTCTTCCTGTTATATTGATCCCTCTACCATTATACAATGTCCTTCTTATCTCTTCTGGTTTCTATTACTTTAAAGTCTATTTTATCAGAGATGAGAATTGCAACTCCTGCTTTTTTTTTTTTCTCTCCATTTGGTTGGCAAATCTTCCTCTATCCCTTTGTTTTGAGTCTCTGTATATCCTCGCATGTGAGATGGGTCTGGATGCAGCTTACCAATGGGTTTTTTGGAATGGCTGATACTGGTTGTTCCTTTCTGTATATAGTGCCTCTTTCAGAAGCTCTTGTAAAGCAGGCCTGGTGGTAATGAAATCTCTGAGTACTTGCTTGTTCGTAAAAAATTGTATTTTTCCTTCACTTATGAAACTTAGTTTGGCTGGATATGAAATTCTGGGTTGAAAGTTCTTTTCTTTAAGTATGTTGAATATTGGCCTCCACTCTCTTCTGGCTTGTAGGGTTTCTGCTGAGAGATCTGCTGTGAGTCTGATAGGCTTCCCCTTGTGGGTAACCTGACCTTTCTCTCTGGCTGCCGGTAGTATTTTCTCCTTCGTTTCAACCCTGATGAATCTAATGATTATGTGCCTTGGGGTTGCTCTTTTTGAGGAATATCTTTGTGGTGTTCTCTGGATTACCTGGAATTGGGTATTGTCTTGCCTTGCTAGGTTAGGAAAGTTTTCCTGGATAATATCCTGAAAAATATTTTCCAGCTTGGATTCATTCTCTTCATCACATTCAGGTACACCTATCAAACGTAGATTAGGTCTTTTCACATAGTCCCATATTTCTTGGAGACTTTGCTCATTCCTTTTTATGCTTTTTTCTCTAATCTTGTCTTCTCGTTTTTTTCGTTAAGTTGGTCTTCGACCTCTGAAATCCTTTCTTCTGCTTGATCAATTCGACTGTTAAAACTTGTGCATACTTCGCAAAGTTCTCGTATTGTGTTTTTCAGCTCCATTAATTCACTTATATTCCTTTCTAAATTGTCCATTCTCGTTAACATTTCGTCAAACCTTTTTTCAAGGTTCTTAGTCTCCTTGCATTGGGCTACAACAGGTTCTTTTAGCTCACAGCAGTTTCTCATTATCCACCTTCTGAAGCCTGATTCTATTGATTCCTCACAGTCATTCTCAATCAGGCCTTTTTCAATTGGTGATGAGGCACTGCAATCCTCTGTAGGAGGAAAGGCATTCTGATTTCGGGTGTTTTCAGCCTTTTTGCGCTGGTTTCTTCCCATCTTTGTGGATTTATCCACCTGTTGTCTGTGTAA
This sequence comes from Ateles fusciceps, assembly GCA_036589455.1. NCBI lineage: Eukaryota > Metazoa > Chordata > Mammalia > Primates > Atelidae > Ateles > Ateles fusciceps. The sequence continues at coordinate 21,847,524 of JAZHEH010000681.1, read as the reverse complement.
TTGCTGACTTTCAGATTAGGTCTCTGAGTGGACGTCCAGCTTGTTGGTGGTAAAGTTTTTTCTGTTTCTTAGTTTTCCTTCGGCGGACGCCCCTCCCCCGCAGAGCTGGACCTTCCCGGGTTCAGCTGTACTTGCTGTGAAACTCTTCAATCCTCAGCAGTTCCAACTGCTGTTTTTTTTTTTTTTTTTTTTGTGGAGTGGGGGATCAGCCTTCCCCTGCGGAGACCCACTACGCCGGCTGAAACAGCAGCATTAAGATTCGTGGCGCTTTTCTGCCCCGAGAATCTCCCAGTCTGCTTCCCCCACTTCAGTCCACTTTTCAATCAGCTGAATGGGAGACTCTGCCTTCCTGGAGCTCCAAACGCCAACCAAAGGGCACTCAGTCCCGTATACTCCAGACTGAGAACCGCCGTGCCGGGGCACCTGCAAAACGGCCGCGCCGGCCAAAAGAGTCGTGCTGGCGACCTTGGGGCTCCTCCTCCAAGAATCTCTTGGTCCGTGGGCAATAAAAATTCATCTGAAAGTGTGGCGTCCACTCACTGTCTGCACTTTCAGTGGGAGCTACAATCCTGAGCTGCTGCTAATCGGCCATCTTGGATCTCTCTCCGAGACTACTTTTTATTTTAGCAAATACTCAGTGACTAGCTGCTATGTGCCAAGGCTGATCCTGGGCCTGGCAGGAGAGCTATGAGCTGTTGGAGACATAGTGTCAACACCTAGGAAGACTGAAGCTACCATCAGCAGCCAGCACAGCAACACAAATGCTATACACTGGTCAGAGAGTCCTGGGAAGGGAAGTCAGGACTGTGTGGGTCAGGGCATGGTGCTGGGGTTGGGGGCTCTGGGAATCTTGTGTCTTTCTTTGACATGACATACCCACGACACTGAAATGCACCTTTTCAAGACTAAACATACCTTCCCAATGTAATGTGCCAAAGTTCTTAGGGGGAGTTGGAAAGAGCTATAAATACTGCAGGTGTGAATTAGCTACTGTGAAACATAAAGTCACAGTTCTACTTTTTTTTAGCCATGATACAAAAACCAGATTTTTTTTCAGTCAAGACCAAAAAACCATCCTCCAGGGTGCACTCCCGTCGACACTGCTGGATCACGTTGTGCCCCTCACCTCACTCCACCACTGGTCTGCTTTACCCTGAATGCTTCTGACTGTGGGAACCTATATTATAATAATAGTATATATGTATTCTCTGCCCCTGACTCCTAGCACAGAACTCCTAAACCTCTTGCAATTTCCTGAGCAACAGGGGGTGCTAGGAGAATCTTTTGTTCTGACATTTGGTCTTGACTCCGGCTCCTGACACAGAGCTCCTAATCCCTAAGAATTTCCTGGGTGATAGGAGCACGTTAGCTCTTATGGGGTGACTCTTGGTGTGCTCCCAGATGAGGGTTGGTCACCAGAAGAACCAAGCCATGGTTAGAAGCTTGAACATTCAGCCCTACTCCCATTCTCTGGGAAGGGAAGAGGAGCTGGAAATTGAGTTAGTAATCCAACCGGTCTATGTGACAAAGCCTCCGTAAAAAACTCTGAACTACAGAGTCTGGAGAACTGGGTTGCTGAACACATGGAGGTGGTGTGCCTGGAGAGGGCATGGAAGCTCCACATCCCTTCCCATACACCTTGCCCTGTGTGTGTTACCATCTGGCTGTTTACCTGTATCCTTTGTAATATCCGTCATAATGAACAAGTACACGTAAGTAAAGGCTTTCCTGAGTTCTGTGAGCTGCTCTAGCACAGTCAGACCCGAGGAGGGAGTCGTAGAAACCACAGGTTAGAGCCAGTTGGTCAGAAATTCCAGTGATCCAGACTCATGATTGGCATTTCAAGTAGGGATAGTTCTGTCGGACTGAGCCCTTGAGCTGTGAGATCTTATGCTAACTCCAGATAGATAGTGTCAGAATTGAATTGAATTATAGGACAGCCAGTCGATGTCCACCAAACAAATGGTCAGTGTGGGAAAAATCCCCACACATTTTGGTGAGTGTGAGACATGCTCAATGTGAGATTAGGAAAAACACACGTTGAAACTCATGCATGTTGAGTGTAGGAATAGGAAAATCAATAGTTTTTTTCCTATCTTCTACAGACTCTTAGATTCCCCTTGGAAGTGGCACTTGACCTTGCCAGGGGGCAGGCATATGCACAAGGAAATAGCATGGCTTCCTTCATAAATAATCCAAAATTGGAGGATAGTGAGGCTTAGGCTTGATCGATATAATCACTCTGTAGCACCTCCATGCACTTACCAGCACATATGAGCCTCACGACAGCTCTGAGAGATAGGATTGAGTACATCGGCTCAGAAGCAGGCCAAGGCCAGTGTCATATTGGAGGCACAGAGGGAGAAATAGTTGTTCATGCAGGAGAACGAAGGGGGCACCTAGAGAAGCCAGAACAGAACCAGGAAACAGTGTTCTAAGAAGTGGTTTGCTGGGTCAAATGCTGCAGATGTCAAGTAAGGTAGGAAACAGAATTACTCGGCTTGGGAACACGAAGGGCATTGGTGACTTTCGTGAGAATGGTGTCTTCAGTGAATGAGAAATTGGGGAGAAAGGCAGTTGAGAGTGGTGTTGATAGCAGCAGGAGGCAGACAAATTCCTAGGCAGAGAGGGGTGGGTCCTCAGTGAAACCCAGCCTTTAAGCCAAAGAGCCTGAAGCCTGAAAACTGGGCTGCCAGTTTCAGGTAGAGTTCACGACCTAGAGTGAGAACTTTCTTGATGCTTTTTAGCCAATCAAGTGTTGCTTTTCCAGGCCTGCCCCAGACCAATGAGTATGCACTCGCCCATTCTGAACCCATAAAAACCCTGGACTTAGCCACATGGGACTACTCACCTCTGGGTAGGGGATACCCACTTTGGGTACCCACTCTGCTGAGAGCTATTCTATTGCTCAGTAAAACTCTTCTCCACCTTGCTCATGCTCTGGTTGTCTGCGTAACCTCATTTTTCCTGGATACTGGACAAAAACCCAGGACCCGCTGGATGGCGGCTTTGAAAGGAGCTGTAAGATTGTGTCCTTCTTGCCTTCTACTGGTTCTAGGTGGCTGTCCCACATGACAGGAAGCAGTGGCTGGGCCAGGCCAGCCCAGGAGCTGTGGGCCAGAGCAGGGCAGCAGGACCAAACAGGCTGTAAAAAACACGTTCCTGGCCGGCCCACTGAGCTGCGGGTGGTGACATGCTCCCATTTGCTGGCTGTGAGAGAAGAGCTGTGACCCTTCTGGGATCCCAGACCTCGGACTCCCTGAGCCAGAGCTGTGACATGCTGTAACACCCACTTGGGGCTCTGCAGTTGCTGATGTCTTTGTGTGTTCTCCTCGTCCAGATGCCAGTGGTCAAGGCAGTAGCCACTTAAGGCATGCCTGGTCCAGCCATGGCCTTGCCCAGAGCTTGTGCCTGTGCTGGCTCCTGGAGCTGCCTGCCCCACAGCAGCAGGCAGAGCAGGTGGTCCATGGCCAGACCCCACACTTGCCTGCTTGCTCATATACCCCTTGTTGCTCTATTCCTGGCTTGCCCAGGCTGGGTGTGGGATCTGGGCCAGTAGCATGAGCTGAGTACAGCCTGCTGGGCCAAGTGGAAGAAGCCAGCCCCAGTAGTCACAAGCCAAGCTTGAGCAGACGCGCTGTTGGCTGTGAAGGTCTCTGGCTGGTGAAGCGGCACCCAAAGGATCCTGTGTCATTTCGAGCTAAGGAAGTGAAGACAGTGTCTTTCAATCTTAATCACCTTAATTTTTCTTTTCTTTTCTTTTTTTTTTCACTACATGCTCCTCCTTCTATAAGGAGTCCTGAACTGGCCATCTGAAGCTCTGGTTCCGGACCTGCTATACCTCTAGCTGGACTGATGACCTTGGGCAAATTTCTGCCCTCTCTACCTGTCTTAGTCTGTTTACATTGCTATAACAGAATACCAGAGACTGGGTAATTCATAAAGAAAATAAATTTATTTCTCACAGGTCTGGAGGCTGGGAAGTCCAAGATCATGGTGCCAGTCTCTGCTGAGGGCCTTGATGCATCATAACATGGCTGAAGGGCAAATGAGCACATGAGACAGAGAGAGGATAGTGCCGGATATTTATCCTTCTCTCAGGAGCCCACTCCTGTGATAACTAACCTACTCCCAAAATAATGGCATTACTCCATTCATGAGGGCAGAGCCGTCATGATCGAATCACCTTTAGAAGGCTAAAGGCTCCACCTTTAAATACCATTACAATGGCAATTAAATTGCAACATGAGTTTTGGAGGGGGAGATTTAAACCCTTGCATGACTACAGTGCTATGGTTAAATAGTTGGGTGTGCTACAGATCTCTGAGATGTCTTCCAGGTTTTATGTTCCATTGTTATGGAGTAGATAGGGAGGGGATGGAGCCCTGTGGATGGAGGGCTTGTGGGATGGTGCAGAGAATCCACAAAATTTTATGCAATGAGCTGTCACTCAAGGTTGGCAAGTGGTCCCCATGGGGACAAGGACCTAGAACACAGGAGTAGGTGATAAGATAGGAAAGAATCTGTTCCAACAAGCCCCATGGTGATTTCAGGAGGGCAGGGGTCAGGGTGCCCCCATCTGGAGAGGCACCAGATGTACAGGAAGTGCTTTCTCTGGGATAGCCCACACTGTAGGAAGTGAGCTATATTAGCAATATCTGAGTTAACTCACAGGTCAGAAACGTCAGGAAGGAGACTCTGTCAACAGAAAGGAGGGTCAGGATTGAGGGGTAGAGTTCTGTAGAATGAAAAGGTGTGGAGTCAGATGGGGCAGCAAGAGGCAGCAATAAGGAAGGAGCTGGTGAGAGGAGCAGGCTTGCTCCGTTTACCTAGCCCTCAGAGAATGGTGGAAACAGGTGGGTCCCTTTTGGGGAGCCCAAAGTCCTAACCTCCTAGCTTACAAAACAGATGTGTGAAGAGCTGGTCTAGAATCAGGATATTACATGACTTATTACATGCCTATTTTTCCACTTGAATAATCCATTTTTCAGGGGGTCTGTCATTCCTAAGGCCTGTTTAGTTCTAGCAAATGAAAACCCTCCTGTTCCTGGCTAGCTGATGGGCATCAGAAGGATCCCGGATCAGAGAAGATGAGAAGATGCAGGTGCACAAGCGGCCGACCTCTAACTGCATGCCATTTAGAAGCAACTTCTTAGATAACCCCAAGAACAAAATCATTTACAGGAGCAAAGTCACATTTTTGTATTTAGTAATCAAAACAAACGAACAACAAACAAACCCTTGCAGTGCTTCTGCAGCTAAGGAAAGCTTGGCAACACCTGGACTTCAGGGATTATTGATATAACCCATTAAAATGCAAACTTTTGGATAACTACTGGTCATCATAGGTAACAATATTTAAATTTTGCCTGGTTCAGGAAGCAACATCTGAGTAGGTCGTTAAAGGACAGTGAGGGATTTTCAGTGTAATGAGGGACCATGCTGTTTGGGAGACCTTTGGAGAGAGTGAGTCATATGCTGAAAGGATTAGTCCTTTTTGATGCTGTTGTCACTGTAAATGCAGACGTGGTAACAATAATGACACAGCCATTTCTCTTTGGAATTAGTCCTTTTGCATATAATGATGTACTAGCCGTATGTCTCTGGAAGTATCCTGCCGCATTCTTGCGGCCTAAAAGGGCTAATCATTCTCTCTGAAGGCTTCCAAAACCATGTCGTCCCTTATTACTCTGAAAATCCTCACTGTCCTTTAAAGCCCCATTCAGATGTTGCTCCCCCAACCAGGCCTGTCCTCTGCTCTCCTCATTCCTTTCTTCACCACAGCCAGTTCCTTCTGCCTCTCCCCCATGTTACCCTGTATAATTGAAAATTACCCTCATGGTGTCCTGGTATCCCCTCTCCTGAGGCCAGAAGTTCCTTGAGGTCCAAGACCGTGTCATGTCAATGTCCAGCCCCCTCCTGCCATGAAGAGAGCTTTGAACACATTGAATGCTCAATAGCTATTTATTCAATGAATGTACAATTGAAAGAGTGAAGATTGAATTTCTAGATATGTGTTTCTCTAGCCCATGAGCTCGCATACAGCAGAGCACATGAATGTGTGTGTGCCAAGGCCGCAGGCTGGATGCCCTTTGGCGTGCAGGATGCATGTGCCCTAGGGACGGCCTCCTCGTTAACATCCGTTTAAAATCGCTTCTTCTTAATAGAGAAACAACATGATTTTCTAGGCTGAATTGAAGAATAACGTTGAGAGTACAAACAGTGGAGGAGACGTTTTCTCAGCTGTCAGAACAGGAGCGACCTGGGTTATGGAAGCCCAGAAAAGGAGCAGGACTTCTTTTGGTCCCAGTAAAAGATGCTTCCAGAATCTGTAGCTTTACTTGTTTGCTTGCATCTCACTGGAATAACTTGGTGGTGAGGGTGACGTCACTGGTTCTGGGGTGACCACTGGGTTTGCTGCATAGACGTTTGGATAGATGACACTCACCTGTTCCACCTGGAAAACACAGGCACACAGGGGGCACGCTAAGAAGGGTGAAAGAGGGCAGGCAGGCACCAAAGGCCTCGGACAGCGAGGAACTACTCCTGCTCCTGAGCAGGGAGTGGAAAGCACAAAGAGCTCCCTTGTCTCCACCTTTATGGGGGCATTGTACCACCCACTGACAAACCCTGGAACTCACATTGCTTGGTCGACAGCAGAGCAACTGGCAGCCAAAGTGGGAAGATACGCATGCAATGCCAAACTCCAGGAGGCAGAAGATCAGGAGCACGCCAGAAATCGCCATTCCAGGGTTCTGGAGGCAGAGCAGACAGGGAGGACAGGAGCACTGGATTGGGAGTCTGAACTGACCTCTCACGGGGCCCTGCCATGGACTCTTTGTGGCTTTGGGGCAGTCCCCTGTCCTCTCTCAGCCTTGTGGGGAAAATTTCCCACCGGGTTTTTGTAAGGGTCAAGTGTGGGGGTAAAAGAATTGTTATTGCAACATTTACTTGGTAGTGCCCCTCTGAGAAAAAGATGACCGTGTTTAGGGAAGCCCCGGATAGATTGCTTTGGGTGTGGAGACCTGAGGGTGTGCTCTGGAGTCAGGGAAGCAGTGCTGCTGCTCTGGAGGGGCTGTGGCTAGGAACTGGAGGGCATGGACAAGCCACAGAGAGAACAGGGAGATGGCTAGAGGAAAAACAAGGAACAGAGCACCATGATGGGAACGGGGGAGGCCACAGGAAAAGGCCTCCTGTGAAAAACGAAGACTTCCCAAAGCAAGGATGTCTAATCTTCAGTAATCAGTGGTTTGCTGGGCTCTGATGTCAACCTCCACCATCCGTCTGAACCTTTGGGGAAAAAGCCTCTGAAAAGACTTTCTTAGCTTGTGACAGTGGTGTTTGGTGGAGGGGAGGAATTGGGGCTGCTTCTCTGGCTTGGGAAGAAGAGTCAGTGAAAGAATTCCCAAACTGAAGTAATTTAACAGTAGCAGGAGGTAACCAGGAGAAATAGAAACCCTCCACTTGCTGTTACCCATGAATACCCAGGAGTATGGGGTCTTTCAGAGTATCTGGGAAGAGAGTTTTAATCTAAAAGGTGCAGGAATGACTTCCATTACCATTTGGGTTCCAGTTATGTGACATGAGAACATTTCTTAGTGAAGGTGGATGGCATGTGGTAGGCACCAAAGAAATGTCTCTTAATTATGATTTTTTTTTTGAGACAGAGTGTCACTCTGCCACCCAAGTTGGAGTGCAGTGGCATGATCTTGGCACTGTGAGCTCCACCTCCTGGGTTCAAGGAATTCTCGTGCCTCAGCCTCCTGAGTAGCTGGGATTACAGGCACGTGCCACTATGCCTGGCTAATTTTTGTATATTTTGTATAGATGGGGTTTTGCCATGTGGCTCAAACTGGTCTTGAACTCCTGAGCTCAAGCGATCCGCCTGCCTTGGCCTCTCAAAAGTGCTTGGATTACAGGTGTAAGCCACTGTGCCCGGCCTCAATTATGCTTTTTAAAAACAGCACTGGTGACAGCCAGCTGCTTGGAGAATTCTCCCTTTTGGGAGAGGCCTCTCTTTAGCCCCTTTTCTTCTCCTTCCTCTCCATTTAGCAAGTAGTTACTAAACATCTATTTGGTACAAGCGAAATGCATCCTGAGAGGCAAAATCTAGTAGGAAGACAGATGCAGGTGATAATTCTAATTCATATCAGATGGGGTAAGAGCTACAGAGCAGCAAAAAGGTATCTCGGGGCACTGAGGAGGGGAGACGTTCATTCTCATGAAGGGATTAGAGAGGGTGAGGGTAGAGGCGGGTGTCTCTGGAAAAGGGGGATGGCAGGATCATAATGTCTAAGCCAATGGATCACAGAGACTTAGAGTAGAAGAGTCTGGGCAAAGTATGCTGGTCCTTTTCAATTTTTAAACAAATAAAATTCTTTTACACATAAAATCTTTCATGGAAAAGGGGCTCCTTAAGCAACTGAGATATTTGTTATTTGACGAAAAATAATTCCTGCTGTCGAAACCCCAGAGCCTCTCCATTCCTTGGGTCATTATTTGCAAAGCTCAGATCAGTCGGACCCTCCACGTTCAGATGGGAGGACTGAGGCTGGAAGGTGGAATGCGTGGTGGGCATGGGGGGAAGTTCTTGTTTCAAGATCAATCACTGGCAGAATGAAGATTGAAAGCCAAGTTTTCTGACTCAAAAATTATTGCTTTGTCTACTCTACACAGGACTTGGCTGTACTGCTTGGGGTTGTCTTTCCTAAACGCTTCTCCCATCTTCCTTTCCCTTAGTTCCTCCACCAGCGTTTGCTGCCTAATTTCTTGTATTGGATGGTCCATGCCTCTTTGTTTGGTTCTTTCTCAGCAGGAAAATTCCCAAGTACTCTGTTGTGCCTGCCTCTCCCAGCAGACGAGAGTAGCTGGGGTTCAGGGTGAGTGAGAGATTTGAAGGGAGGTGAGCTGTAGGGCACAGTGAGATAGAACCAGATCACCAGGGAGGGTAAATACCTGGCTGAGGAATTTTGACTTTAATCCTAAAGTATCTGGGAGCCATCAAATATTTCCGGGAGGGGGAAAAACTCAAAGTAGTTTTGGTAAATGACATGGACTTGGTCCACAGGGTCTCTAGGGAGAGGCTTTGCCTAAGAATCTTGGAAAGATAAGTCTTTCAGTCTCTTGCAGAGAAAAGGATTTGATCGAACACAAACAACAGTTAATGGCTGTTGATGTTTACTGACTACGCATCACAGCTGGCACATTCATTTATTCTTTGACAAATGTGTATGGAGTATCAACCTTGTGTCAGGCACAGTTCTAGGTATTTGAGGTATGACGTGAATGAAACAGAAAACATCCCTACCCTTAAGAAGCTCATTCCAGTGGGAGGGGACAGGCAGTGAGCATGAAATGTAACAAATAAGTCAGTTACAGAAGGTGCTAGATGCATAGACTACAGGAAAGATAGATAAGGGGAAGGGAAGCGGGTTGCTGGGAGAGTATGAGTGTTGAGTTTTGTTCAGGTGGGCCTCATTGGGAAGGGGGTTGCAGAACAGTGATCTGAAGGAGACGAGGAAGGGAGGGAGGAAGCTGTGGGGACATCTGAGGGAAGAGTGCCCCAGTCAGAGGGAACATTCCAGGCCTGAAGGTGGAAACATGCCTGAAGTGTTGGAGAAAACATCAAGGAGGTTCCTGTGGTTCAGCAGCAGAGCCGGAGGATGGCAGCAGAGCCGGAGGATGGCAGCAGAGCCGGAGGATGGCAGCAGAGCCGGAGGATGGCAGCAGAGCCGGAGGATGGCAGCAGAGCCTGGGGCCAGGGGCACCCAAGGGCCAGCATCTTCAGGAGGGACATAGGCTTTTTTTCTGAGTAAGATGCCAGCAGAGAAGTGATGGGATCAGACGTTTCCAAAGGACCCCCTCTCATGGCCACGCTATCAACAGCTGCAGTGAGGCCAGAGTGGGGGAAGGGGAGCACTCAGGAGGCTGTTTCCATGACCAGATGAGCGATGTGGTGGCTCGGCCAGTGTGGGGGTAGAGGGGCTGAGGGACGATGGTGGGATTCTGAATGCATTTTGAAAGTAGAACCAACAGGATTGCCCGAGGGACTGGCTGTGAGATGTAAGAGGAAGAGAGGGTCAACGATGATTCCAGGGTTTTGTCCTGAGCAACCGGAAGGATAAAGTTGCCATGAGCTGCAATCAAGAAAACTGAGTACGGAAGGCCTGGGAAGTGACATCTGGAGATCGGACGTGGATGTATGAACTCTGAGCTGATGAATTGACTATTGGACGTGTCAGATTGGTGTCTAGGAGAGAAGATTTGGCTGGAGCCGTGGATTCTGGAACAATTGTCATAGAGAGGATGTTTCCAGTCGCCAGACTAAATGAGATGGACAAATGAGTAGAGAGAGAAAACCAGAGAACCAGTGATTGAGCCTAAGAGATTGGGAAAAAGAGAACTAATAGAGGAGACAGAGAAGAGGACAACCGGCGAGGGTGGAGCCTGGAAGCCAGGCAAAATCCCTCCAAGAAGAGGTATCCATCACCCACTGGGGATTTGGAGAAGAGCAGGTGTTTGGGGAAGTAAGGCTGCAAGTCTAATTGGAGCAGGTCCAGAAAGAACGTGAGAGAAGAGGATTGGAGTCACTGAGCAATTCTTTTAAGAATTTGTTTGCAAAGAGGGCCAGAGAAATACGGTGGTAGCTGATAAGGGAAGTAGAACCAAGAGGAGGTTGGTTGGTTTGTTTTTTAAGAAACAAAAGCATGCTTAATGCTGATGCAGAAGCCCCAGTAAAGGGGGAAACACTGATAACGTAGAGGAGAGACGGGGTGAGGGAGAGGGGAGGAGAACTTGAGCAGGTAGGAGAGGATGGATTCAGTTGTGCAGACGGAGGATTGAATTCACACAGGACACAGGTGGCTCATCTGTAGCTGCCCTGTTCAATTCAGTAGCCATGATTCCCATGAGGCTTTTAAACACTGGAAATGCAGCTGGTCCCAAATCAAGAAGTGCTAAGTACAAAATACACACTGGATTTCAAAGGTCTAGTTCCCCAAATGCAAAATAGCAAACCAAGTTTTATACCCATTACATGTTGAAATGACAGCATTTTGAATATATTGGATAAAATAGATTATTAAAATCAATTTCACCCGTTGCTTTTTCTCTCTCTCTCCTAAATGTGGCAACTAGAAAATTTAAAATAACATATGTGGCTTGCATATTTCCACTGGACAGTGATGGTGTATAGTGCAGGTTGGTGAATTATGATCTGTGGGTCAAATCCTGCCTGCTGCCTGTTTTGTAAATAAAGTTTTATCAGAACACAGCCCTGTTCATTTGTTTAGTGTTTTCTGTGGCTGCTATAAGGCAGTTATAGCTGCATGACAGAGACTGTAGGCCTGCAAAACCTTAAATGCTTACTATTGGCCCTTTAGAGAACAAGTTTGCTAACCCCTTGCCTACAGTAACGGACAAGAAGGCAGAGAATGTGAGGAGAGGTGGTGATTGGTGGGTACATATGCATTCTTTGTAAAATTGCATTTGATTCACTGAACATTGCCACAAGGCAGGCATTGTTTTACAAAGACAGAAACCCAGACTAAGAAAGGTCATGTCCTTAAAGCTATGGGTCAAGGACTTTAAGTTTTGTTCCCATTCTGATAGCACCTCCTTTTTCTCCCATGCTTGGTGAGGAAGCTTGGTTGTCAGGCTCTTTCTGAGAGTTTTCTAAATGTAGTTAAGTCAGAACTTAGAGGATCTTCGGTTGAGAGGGATACTCACCACGCCCCAGGTGTCAGAATAATAGTTGGGGTAGCCATTTGCGTGGGGAAGGCTTAGATCTGTGACTAAGAGTATGACTCCAGCTGTGGAGGAGACTGCACTGACAATGTTCAAGCCCAAACTGCCAGACAGCTGAAGAAGACACAGAGGGTCAGGGTGGAGAGAAAAACTGTTAGAGCTGAGATGAATAGAGACCCAACAAGTGTTTCTTTTTTCCCCCAATTTGTAAAATTGTGTTAAAATATACGCAACATAAAATTTCACATCTGAATGATTTTCAAGTGCTACAATTCGGGAGCATTAAATACATCTGTAATGCTGGGCCACCATTGCCACCGTCCATCTCTATAACTCTTTTCATTAACAAGCGTTTCTTAATGTGAATCCCAGGAACCCTATTTCCACCACAAGTAAAGAGGTGTTCTGTGCAAGAAATGTTTTGGGGTAAGTTAGCTTTGAAAATAGCTGGGTTGAGCAAAGGTAAACAGATCATCGCTGCAGGACTTCTCAGAGCCTTTTAGATTTTTCAGAGAGGGGACAATAAATAGAGATTTTTCCCAAGTTCATCTAACTATCTTCATTGAGCATATCATGGGAGAAATGTTCTCAAGAGTAATCTTCGGGGCTGGGCGCGGTGGCTCGAACCTGTAATCCCAGCACTTTGGGAGGCTGAGGCAGGCGGATCACCTGAGGTCAGGAATTCAAGAACAGCCTGGCCAACATGGTGAAACCCCATCTCTACCAAAAATACAAGAATTAGCTGGGCATGGTGGTGTGCACCTGTAATCCAGATACTCAGGAGGCTGAGGCAGGAGAATCGCTTGAACTCAAGGCGGAGGCTGCAGTGAGTCAAGATCAAACCACTATGCTCCAGCCTGGGTGACAGAGTGAGACTTCATCTCACAAAAAAGAGGCGGGGGTCTGGGAGTGGTGGCTCATGTCTGTAATCCCAGCACTTTGGGAGGCCGAGGTGGGCGAATCATGAGATCAGGAGTTTGAGACCAGCCTGGCCAACATGGTGAAACCCTGTTTCTACTAAAAATACAAAAATTAGCAGGGTGTGGTGGTGGGCACCTGTAATCTCAGCTACTGGGGAGGCTGAGGCAGGAGAATCACTTGGACCTGGGAGGCGGAGGCTGCAGTGAGCCGAGATTGTGCCACTGCACTCCAGCCTGGACAACAAGAGCAAGAGTCCATCTCAAAAAAAAAAAAAAAAAAAAAAAAAGAAGAATCTTCAGGAAACCCTTGACCTATTTGTCCCACAGGATAAATGGAGTCTCAGCCCGAGTGTCTTGGGATGTGATAGGCTCAGATGCTCCATGATTCTGGGCCATGTGCCAAAAGATATGCTTTGATATTTTGAGCTTTCGTTTGGGGACTTTCAAATAGATCTCATCTGGTTGTAGGGACCTGGTCACCTTGAGTCCCTTTACCTTGGTAACCTGCTTGTGAGAGGAATGAAGGTACTTTCTTGGTCTGTTGCTAAGGGCGCACAAAGCTTTGTCCATGTTGATTGTCAGAGCTCTGTTGGCCGGAATCCTTAGGGAAGCAAGTGACTGAACCTGCACTGGCTTCCCTGGAGGCCTGCTCTGTGCACTGGAGGTACTCTTGGCTCCTGGCTGTGCTAGAGGGCAGGCCTGGGTCCCTGGGAGCTCTGTGCCTCTCCATGGCAGGGCTTCTTAGGAAAGCTGTTCTCTCTCTCTCCCGCTTTCCATACTCTGAGGCCTTAACTAAGGTGACTGCATTGACCCTTCTCACCTCTGCATCCTCTTGGGATTTTCCACATGTGACTCCAGGGCCAGGCTCCTGTGGCCAGTCTGTATGAGTGGGAATGTGAGCACCCAAGGTCTGGTTATAGTGGGCGCAAGGCTGGGGGAGGAATTGTGTGTGACCTTATTTTTCCCCTTGTGGCACCATTCTATAGATCTCCAGTTGGAGGAGCTAATCTCAGAGTGTAACTTACCAGGCAGTAAGAAGACGGCTGATTTTCTGCTGCCACGGAGAGGGATCCTGAAATGATAAACTGGTGCAGAACAGAGTGGGTTTAGAAAGAGGTCAGGGGCTAGGGTGCCCTTCCCCAGGCTTCTGCGATTCTGGTCACACACAGTGAGTTCCTTTGCTGGGACCATCAGCTCAACATGGGGAACAGAAAAAATGAGCTGTTTTGTATTGCATGAAAGGGCACTGAGGTGGAATAAACATATATTCTAGGATCCAGCAAATCTGGTTTTAAATTCTGGCTAGAAAGTCTTGACCTTGGGTAAGTTACGAACTTCTCTAAATCTTTATTTCCTCATCTAAAAAATGGGAAAATTTATAGCTCTTCTCAAGCATCATTGTCATCATTTATGCCCCACATCTGGCATTTAGTATATCTTTGCACGTAGTCGATCTCAATAAATGTTAGATTATTTCCTTGTATTTTATTTTCCCACATGTACACCCTGTTGTTTTCCAATCTTTATATCAAGATTCAGTTAGGTTTGGGGGCTCTGCAGGAAAGAAGGAAGGGGTTACCGGCGTCTTCTCTGCTGGTTTTATATAGGAGCCTGACACCAATCCTTGCCTGTCTGCATATCTGGACAAATAATTTTTAGTTACTAAGATAAATGTTGTGTCCCTATGATGCAGAACATCAAATATGAGGATGATGCCTATTGTGTGCATTTCATTCAACACTGGCATTCTGCAGGCACTGTGGCTGATGAGATTACCTGCCATCATTTGCCCAATGGGCTAGCAACCGTGGCATGAGAGGGCATGAGCTCTGATTTAATAAGAGCTACCATTTGAAGCACTACAGAAAATGCTTTTTATAAAAGGTTTCATTGACATATAATTCATATATAATTCACCCGTTTAAAGTATACAATGCGATTTTTTTTTGTATATTTATAGAGTTGTGCATTCATCACTACAATCTAAGTTAGGACATTTGAATCACCCCCCAAATGAAGCCCCATCACCCCTAAAGAAGCCCCCCAAAGAAGCAACCCATCACTGCCCTCCTCCCAACACATGAAGTGCTTATTTAACCTCGCCTCATTTAAGTGCACACTGGCCCATCAAGCACTATCAATCACTCTTGGCATTTTATCCACGAGGAGACTAAGGCTTAGAGATTTTAAACGACTCACATAACATCATCCAGCAGGTGGCAGAGCTGAGAATCACATCCAGGCAGCTCAATTTCAGACTCCATGTTCCTAACCCTCACCCCATACTCCCCTCCCACACAGGGCAGATGATGCATGTGCCATAGAGTGGAAATAGCTATTCACAATGAAAATTTATTCCAGCTGCTTCTGTCTTCCAAGGCCAATGCCGTATTTTCCTACAAGTGGAAAAACATATCCCACTCTCACATCCTTCTGTTTATAGAGATTTTATGGGGAGAAGGGCTGGACTTTCGATGTCCCTTTAAGTCCTTCTGAGGTGCCAGAGGAGATGGGCCTTTGTTTCAGAAGAGGGTATTGATCATCTTTGGGAAACAGAAAGACAGTCCTGGGATCAAGAAGGCAGCAAAGAACACAACTGCCCTGCAGAATGAAAGGAGGAAGGTCACGCAGGCTGAAGGGACTCAGCAGCTTGGCAGGAGGGGGCGTGGTCTGTGAGGCATTTGAGATGCCAGGGCAGCCGCCTGCTGCTCACCAGCACTTGGTGGAATCCAGTGCTCAGTGGTAGGCACTGTGTCCTCAGTGGTAGGTCCGAGTGGCCGCGATGCTAGCCCTCTCCCATAGCCCCACATTCCACGAAGGTCAGAGATACAGGAATAGCTGTCTTGTGAGTGGTTGGGGGGAGGGGAAGGGGCTGAGTTCTGAGTTTGGGTGTGTGCAGGGCACAGGGAAGACCACAGCCTCACTAGAGGAGCCCTGTTCATTTGCAGACCTTGTGTGGTTGTGGGGGGATGGAGACAGCTCTAGGCATTTGATTTAACTCTTACGAGGTGGAGTGACTCGGGCTGGCACCTAGGTTACTCTGGAGTTGTACCATTCATGAGAAAAGTTGCATTAGTGTCACAGGTAGGTGTGTAAGTTGGGAGAAAGACTGTAACAGAAGGGAGAGAAAGAGAAAGGAAGGTGGAGAAGGAAGGAGAAGGAGTGTGTGTGTGGCAGGGGGGCAGGGAGACTCGGCAAAGGACCCGTTAAAGGCAATACAATGGCAAGGAAGAAGGACTGTAGTTCTTAATGTTTTATGGAGTCACAGACCATTCTGATAATCTGATGAAAGCTATGGACCCTTCCAGAAAAATAATACGCATCTAACATATTAGGTATTTTGGCAAAATGGAGCCCCCAAAGCCCATCTGCAGACTCCAGATCGAGTCCCCACTGCTTAAGCGCTCAAACCCTTGCTGTTCTACGGCTGGGAAACCACTCTTGACCTTTGCGGAGTGTTTTTCTCCGGGAGCTCAGGCTTGTGGGCCTATGTTCAATAACACCAGGGGCTATTCCCAGTGTGTGTTTTACATGTGGGTATTTTCTTTGTGAATTAAGAAAATACATTCCTTTTGGCTGGGTGCAGTGGCTCGCGCCTGTAATCCCAGCACTTTGGGAGGCTGAGGCAGGCAGATCACCTGAGGTCAGGAGTTTGAGACCAACCTGGCCAACATGATGAAACCCTGTCTATACTAAAAATACAAAGATTAGCTGGCATGGTGGTGGGTGCCTGTAATCCCAGCTACTAGGGAGGCTGAGGCAGGAGAATCGCTTGAACCCAGGAGACAGAGGTTGCGGTGAGCCGAGATTGATCCACTACACTCCAGCCTGGGAGACAGAGTAAGACTCCATCACCATCTCAAAAAAAAAAAAAAAAAAAAAAAAGAAAAAGAAAAGAAAGAAATACATTCCTTTTGGGGGGATGTCACCTTGTCACCTCGTGGGGTTGTAGCTTGATATTAGTATTATGGGCCGAATTGTGTCCACACCCTCTACCCTCCATCAGATTTCACAGGTTGAAGCCCTAATCTGTAGTGCTTCAGAAAGTGGCTGCGTTTGGAGATAGGGTTGTTAAAAAGGTAATTCAGGTGAAATGAGGTCATTGGGGGGGACCCTCGTCTGATATGACTGGTGTTCTCATAGGAAGAAAAGACTGGGACACAGGCGTGGAGGGATGATCACTGAAAGGCCCAGGGGGAAAGACGACCATCTCCAAGCCAAGGACAGAGACCTCAGGGGACACCCTTCTGCTAATATCTCTATCGCAGACTGTCAGCCGCCAGAAGTGTGAGATGACAAACTTCTGTTGTTTAACCCACCCAACCTGTGGTATTGTACTTTGTTAGGGTGGCCCTACCAAACCCATATACTTTGCTGGGGCTGGATTCCTACCCCCGATGCTTGGGTGGCTGAGAACGTTCTGCAGGGCACAGTTGCACAACTTGGCAAGGCAGCCTTGAGCGCCTTGGCACCTTCTGGGGGACTCATCTGCAGGGGGACTTGAGTTACTCACCCACATGCCTCCCCAGAAGGGGTAGCCTCCGTAGAATGAAATAGACACGTATTGCCCTATGAGCACTGTCGCCAGGATGGAGCCGAGGCCGATGTGAACCAGGCCTATGATGATCTGGATGGCCTGTTAGGAGAGCCACGAGCTGAATGAAGTCTTGTTTCTGAGGCTGGGTCCTGCCTCCCCTACAAGCCTCCTTTTTATTTTAACAAATGTTTTACTTTCATGGTCTAAAAAGTTATATGGGAAATACAAAAATGAAATAAAAACTATCTAAAACCTCCCCCCGGACTGGAGAAAACAATTGTTTACATTTTGGTGTAGTCTTCCATTATTCTTTTCAAATATAAACCTTGATAGCACAACATGGCCCTGAATTCTATTAACTTAATATTTTATCATGAATATGTCCTCATGACCTTAAGTATTCTTGGAACATATATTTTTTCAGGGCTGCTCAGATCCCATTATGGATGGTCTGTGGAGCAGTTGAGACAGAGTTATTGGACAGGTAAGATTATTTTTACTTTTTTTCTATTGTATGTAACACTGTGATAAACATCCTTGTATGTAAATCCTTGCCCTCATGTCTTATTTCTTTAGATATTGTTATGTGTTGAATTATACTTCCTTCCCCCAAACCCCCTCCAAATCTATATGTTGAAGTCTAATGCCGAGTGCCTCAGAATGTGACCTTATTTGAAAATAGAGTTGTTGCAGATGTAATTAGCCAGGATGAGGTCACACTGGAGTAGGGCAGGTCTCTAATCCAGTATGACTGGTGTCCTTATAAATAATGCCATATGGGCCGGGCATAGTGGCTCACACCTGTAATCCCAGCAGTTTGGGAGGCCGAGGTCGGTGGATCACCTGAGGTCAGGAGTTCAAGACCAGCCTGGCCAACATAGAGAAACCTTGTCTCTACAAAAATACAAAAATTAGCTAGGCATGATGGCAGGTGGCTGTAATCCCAGTTACTTGGGAGGCTGAGGTGGGAGAATTGGTTGAACCTAGGAGGCAGAGGTTGCAGTGAGCCAAGATTGTGCCATTGCACTCCAGCCTGGGTGACAGAGTGAGACTCTGTCTCAAAAAAAAAAAGAGTTTTCAACTTTATTATGGTGTGAAAGTGACATGAATTCAGTAGAAACCATATTTGGAGTACCCATACAACCATTCTGCTTTTCACTTTCCGTCCAGTATCCAGTAAATTACATGAGCTATTCAATATCTTATTATTAAATGGGCTTTGTGTTAGATGATTTTGCCCAACTGTAGGCTAACGTAAGTGTTCTGAACATGTGGAAGGTAGGTGAGGCTAAGCTATGATGTTTGGTAGGTTAGATGTATTAAATGTATTTTCGATTTATGATATTTTTAATTTATGATGGGTACATTGGGACATAATCCCATCGTAAGTCAAAGAGCATCTGTGTATGTTTGCATGTTACACATGTGGTAGCAAATGCAAATATATTGTTTCCTTAAGTTCGCATAAATGTCAGCAAATTATACACAGTGTCTGCCCCTTACTTTCTTCCATTAACACCATATCTTGGAGTGTGTCCCTATCATTACTTAAAGAGCTTTCTTGTTTGTTTGTTTTGAGATAGAGTTTCGCTCTTGTCATCCAGGCTGGAGTGCAGCGGCGCGATCTCGTCTCACTGCAACCCCCGCGTCCTGGGACTTGCTCTTGTTACAGCTCCACTACATTTTATTTTTGGATGCACAATATACTGACTTAGTATTATGTTGGCAGATATTACAAATCTTTTGTTATCACAAACTACGCTGCAATGAATAAGCTCATACCTATCATGGCTTTTGTGGGCCCAGGCATATCTGGAGGATAAAGTTCCAGCAATGGAATTATTGGATATTTTGTAAATTTGGCAGATAAAAATTTCCCTCCCTCTGGGTTGTATCAATTTACGTTCCCATGAGCACTATTTGAGGGTGGAGCTAGGGTCAGAGCTCGGGCAGTCTGCATCTGAATTCAGCCACACAGTGAAATGGGCTTTTCCTTGTCCTGCGCAGGACAGCCTTTCCAGAAGTTGCTATGGGGATTTATGCTGTTGGTTGTCTAAGCTGCTTTGTTTCCTGCTGGGCAAATAATGATTTGATTGGCTTCTGACTCCACCTGGTGGTCTGCTTTGTTCTTGCTGGGATCCCTTTCTTGAGGCCACAGGGCTGGGCGTGGATGCTGGTAACAGGATCCACATTCAAACGCACTGCTTTTTTGTTGCTTTTCTTTCTCTTTCCTGAAATGCCTAAATCAGAAAATATAAGGCCTGTGCAGAGGCCCCCCCCATGATGTTGTACATCTGAGCTTCCTAATAGACCTATGCTTGGCAACGCGCAGTCAGCTCAGCCCCACTTGCGGGATGTGGAGTTCGCATCTCCCAGGCCTTCCCCCTGCTGTCACTCCAGCTGTGCTGCCCATGGCCTGCAAAGGGAAATCTCACTTACCCCCCAAGGTTTTGCCTTCTTTCAAAACTTTCTGCACAGGCTGCACATTCACATTCGACACCAAACCAGCGTTCCCAGGAACCAGGTGGACTTGCGGCTGATTGTTTGGATATAAGGGCACCTGAGACACTACTGGGGCCACAGGATAACCATTGTGGGGTGTCACCACGAACATAGAATTGGCCACCGGAACTGCTGAAGCCATCGAATTCATGCTGCCAAAAAATAAATGTGACAGGGTGGTCCCTCACATACGGACTTGTACTTACATTTAAAAAGGACCTTTGCTTTTTCTAGCTCGTTGGAGCATCTTAACACTCTACAAATTTATGAATCCCATTTTACAAATAATATTAGATATCAGTTATAGGACACTTAAAAGATGCTTTACAAATACATTTCCTTTCATCCTCTTACCCGCTCAGTTTTACAGAGGAGAAAACTTAAGATTCAAAGAGGGTAAAGGATACCAGAGGGTAGGGGCTCTGTCTTTTACATTTTTGTGTCTCTCATAGTGTTTATTTTTTAATTAAAAAAAAATTTTTTTTTAAATGGAGTCTCCCTCTGTCACCCAGGCTGGAGTGCAGTGGCACGATCTCAGCTCACTGCAACCTCTGCCTCCCAGGTTCAAGCGCCTCTCCCGCCTCAGCCTCCTAAGTAGCTGGGATTACAGGCACCCGCCACCATGCCTGGCTAATTTTTGTAGTTTTAGTAAAGACAGGGTTTCTCCATGTTGGCCAGTCTGGTCTCAAACTCCTAGCCTCTGGTGATCTGCCTGCCTTGGCCTCCCAAAGTGCTGGGATTACAGATGTGACCCACCGTGCCTGGCCTCCTACAGTGTTTAGAGTGATGCTTTGTATATGTTAGTACTGGCTGAAAGCGAAATTTCAGTACTAGAAAATCTCTCAGACAACATTAAGTTTAATTGTTTCATTTTCCGGAAAAGGAAACAGAGTGAGAGAGTGGACATGAATCCTCAAGGTCCCAGTTGTGTCAATATCAGTTAAATGGAGATTATCCTTCTCAAGGGAAGCCAATGCAGTGTATGTTCATTGGGTAGCTTCTACCGCTCAGTTTTCTAGGCTACTAATAAATTCTGATGTGATTTAAAAAATTCTTTTTCTTTTTGTTTCTCCCTTCCCTCTCCATCTTCTGTCTTTCTCTTTCTTTTTCTTGGAGCTGACCCAATAAAGATAGTACAGTACACTTTGCCGTATCCTTCACCCACACTGGTTCACTGTAAGTATCATCGGTAGAAAAACCTTTTCACCAACTCTGTTACCCATAGAAACCACTAGATTAAGCAGACTCACCTTCTTCTGCCAGAAACCACGTATCTCTTGATCCTATTCCCTTTTCTTTGCTGTGGAAAACTTTATCTTTTCTGGAGAAAGCGAATGCACTGGGGCCAGTTGGGTGATAGGGTTAGAAGGATCCAAAGTCCTCTATTTCCTGGATACAGGCCAGGTAACGTGCTGCTTAGAGCTCAGCCTCCTCATTCATATTTATTTCCTGTTTGGGCCAATGAGTCAGTGAAATATGGTTTGATTTGACAAGTGCCTAATGGTGTAATCTCCATGGAGAAGAAAGTGTTGTGCGGGGTGCTCTGGGAGACAGAATAAACTGGGCACCCAGGGTGTGCTGCATTTAGCTATAACATGAGACAGGATGACATAACTACCACAGTAGAGAAATAAATGTCCCCACAGGAGAACAGAGGAGAAAATGATTTCTTGGACTTGAAGAGATTAAGGAAAACTTCAAACAGAAGGTGGCATTTGAATTCAATAAACCACAATCAAGAAAGGAGTAGAGTCACAGCGAGTGAAATGAGACTTGTAATCAACTTAGATTTATTTTTATCCAAGTCAGAGCCAATAAAAAACCAGAAACCACTCATGGGAGGGCATTCCACATATCTATGACATACATCGTGTGAAATGCACTGTACAAAAACAGCTGCATGGAATAGTCCATGACACATTTACCTTTAGATGTATACTGGCATATAATGGGCACCAATAAATGCTTACTGAATGAACAAATGAAGTTTATGGGATGGCTAGAACATTATAAGATGGTCAACAAAAAGAACATTATTGAGGGTATGGAAAGGGAAAAGTCTTGGGGAAGAGAAGGTAGAGAATATGTTGGGAATGGCTCACAGTGAAGGACATTGAAAGTAATAAGGATGAAAAGGTAGCTGGAGTCAGACTTCACCTTTTTTGTCATGGTTTGTATCTTTTAGAGATAAGGTCTTGCTAAGGCTGAAGTGCAGTGATGTAATCATAGCTCACTGCAGCCTCAAACTCCCAGGCTCAAGCAATCCACCTGCTTCAGCCTCCTGAATAGCTGAGACTACAGGCATGCACCACCATGTCCAATTAATTTTTAAACTTTCTTGTAGAGACAGGGTTTCACTACATTGCCCAGGCTGGTCTTGAACTCTTGGCCTCAAGTGATTCTCCTGCCTCTTCCTCCCAAAGTGCTGTGATTACAGGATTGAGCCACTATGCCCAGCCCAAATTTTACTTCTTTACCCATTTTTCTATCAGATTCCTGGTCCTTTCCCTTAATTTTTAAAGAGTTGTCTGTATGCTAGGGATATTAGGTCTTTGTTTTGGTATATTCTCAAAGTTTGACAAGTGTCTTTTGATTTTGTTTAGGGTGGTTTTCTGTCAAGAAAAACTTAAAAATTTTATGTAGTAAATTTGTCAATCTTATCTTTTGTTATCTGTAATGACAGTCATTGTTCAAAAGCCTTTCCTAACACTAAGATTAAATAGAAATTTAGTTGTGTTTTCTTCTAGTACTTTTATAGTTTTATTTTTTACATTTTGATTTTTAATACATGTTAAATTTATTTTTTGTGAATGGTATAAGATATGGGTCTAATTTTATATTTTTCCAAAAGCCTACCTGGTTGCCTCAGGACAATTTATTAAATAGTCCATCTTGTCTCCAGTGGCATTTGAAATGCCACCTTTGTCACAGCCTACATTTCTATATGTATTTGGCTCTAATTCTGGTCTTTTTCTTCCTTTCTACTGGTCTATTTGTCTATTCATGTGTAATTTCAACAACGTTTTAATTATGGAGGCTTTACAGTATACTTTAATGTCTTATAGGGTTGGTCTCCCTTGTAGTTTTTCCTCTTTCATTGTATTTTATGGCTATTCTTGCATGTTTGTTTTTCCAAGTGAACTTTAGCATTTGTCTAACTCTACGAAGTAGCTCAAGAGCTTTTTAAAAAGATAAATAACATGACCCAAACTGTATTGACAGAAATAATAAGAGGCATCTGAATGAGGACATGTAGGTGGCTAAGCCCTAGTGCACATGGGCCATTCGGGACCAGGTTTAACCAGATATTGTAGAACATGAAATTTGCCACCTTTTAATTGAGTTTATAGATGTGGTGCCAACTTTCTAGAAGGAACCAGAGACATACAAGGGAGATTATTCTTGTCTAAACCTACTGCAGCAAATGCTGTTGATGCTGCATCTACGTCCCCTTGATCCACTCCTTGATCCCCTTGATCCATTGTCTTCAGCCAGTCCACATCTATGTATCCACTCCTTCCTTTCTCTTCTGAAGATGCATAGGTATGGGGCAGGCTGTGGGTGCTGGGAAATTAATACCTGAAGAATTTTTCTTAACCAATGTAATGTGCGTACGCTGGATAATTACCCTAGCTTCTCTGTCCCCCCAAGAGATAATTAGCTTCTCTGTCCCTCAAGAGAGAGAATTTTGAAGTGTGTTTCATCTGTCTCTTAGAGAGTCCCCAACAGCATTGAGCACCAGTTCCCTATAACAGAACTCACTCATTAATACACACTCTATTGACTTTCTTCCTTTTTTTGTATCACTTTTCCATTTTTTTCACAAGTCTTGGATCACTTCCCAAGTAAGCACCCAGATCCTTATGTCAGAGCCTTTTGTAAAGACAGGGTCTTGTTTTCTTGCCTAGTCTAGTCTTGAACTCTTGGTCTCAAGCAATCCTCCCACTTTAGCCTCCCAAATTGCTGGGATTACAGGTGTGAGCCACTACACCTGGCCATTTCTATACTTTTGGATCTCTCTTCTGCCTTGGATGTACTGATAATTTGTAAGTTTGCTTGTTTTATATCATTTCAGATATCTTAGAGGCTTTGTTTAATTCTTTGTATTCTTTTTTCCTTATTTTTGTCTGACTGAAATATTTTCAAAAGACATGTCCTCAGGTTCTGAGATTATTTTCTTTCATTTCCTGAATTGATTTCCTGATTTCCTTGTATGAGTTTACAATTTTTTTTTTTTATTTTGCATTTTTAGTAGAGGCAGGGTTTCACCATGGTGCCCAGGCTGGTCTCAAACTCCTGGCCTCAAGTGATCTGCCTACCTCAGCCTCCCAAAGTTCTGGAATTACAGTGGGAATACAGACATGAGACACTATACCTGGTCTGGTTGTTTAAAGTGTGGGGCACCATCCCCTCCCTCTCAGTCCCGCTCCTATCATGTAAGATGCCTGCTCCCACTTTGCCTTCCGCCATGAGAAAAAGCTCCTGGAGGCCTAGAAGCATAGGCTGCCATGCTTCCTGTACAGTCTGTGGAATCATCAGGCAATTAAACCTATTTTCTTTATAAACTACCCAGTCTCAGGTTTTTGTTTTCTTTCTCTCTCTCTCTTTCTTTCTTTCTTTTTTTTTTTTTTTTTGAGATAGGGTCTCACTCTGTCGCCTAGGCTGTAGTGCAGTGGCATGATCTCAGCTCACTGTAGCCTCCGCCTCCCAGGTTTATGTGATTCTTGTGCTCGGCCTCTTGAGTAGCTGGAATTACAGGTGTACACCACCACGCCCATCTAATTGAGACAAGGTTTCACCATGTTTTCCAGGCTGATCTCAAAATCCTGGCCTCAAGTGATCCGCCCGCCTCAGCTTCCCAAAGTGCTGGGATTATAGGCATGAGCCACCGTGCCCGGTCATCAGGTATTTCTCTATAACAGTGTGAGAACAAACTGATACACCAGCGGAGCCAGTCTTTGGGCCCCAGTAGTGGCAGCTGTGGGGTGAGTGAGCCTGTTTTAAGGCTCCAGAGTGTCTTATACTGGCGGTTGTGTTAGTGGTTCTCGAGGGCTCATTCTTGGGCCTACAAGCTGCTTTCTTAGAAGTGAGCGGTGGGAGCAGTGGGCCTGGTGTGTGGATAGATTCTCAGGCCCCTGGGAAGCTGGTGTGGTGTGCGTAATGGCAGTAGTAGTGGTGGAGGAAACCACAGGGACCTATGCCATCTTGTTGGTGTTCCTGGAAGCTGCAGTGGGTTGAATCGGTCACTTCCTAGTCCCACAGCTGCCTGTAGCAGGGAAGTGGGTATTGTCCTAAGTGTGCTTTGGAGACCTTTGCCTTCCTTGTCTCTCTCTTAGTTGGGTGGCAACTGCTGTTGTGTTACTTTGAACTTGGCCCAAGGGTGGGGCACAGCTTAGTGTTAAACTCTCAAAATGGTGCCAGCTGTGGGCTTGTGACCAGAGAGGGTCAGGCCCCTCTCAGGTGCACGGTATGGGCAAGGCTCTGTGAGAAGTGTGGTTCACCTGAGTTTTGGTCTTGCAGCAGTCTGTGGCATAGCATTGAATACTGCCCTAAGTATGCACAGGAAAGCCTGGCTGCCCTATCCCTCCTTGACTGGGCAGTAGCTGCAGACATGTCAACTTGAATTTGGCCTGAGCGGGGTGAGTAGGGGGCATAGCCCAGCATTAAACTCTCAAAATGGCACCTTGGGCCTGTGGCCAGGGAGGGCGGGATCCATCCTAGGCAAGAAGCATGTGTAAGAAGTTGTGGGGAGTGTAGTCCCTTCACCTCTCAGTCTCACAGCAGCTTGTTGCAGGTCTGTGGGTATTGTCCTAGATTTGCATGAGATGGCCTGGTTTCCCTGTCACTCCTTGGGTAGGCAGCAGCTGTAATTGTGTTAGTTTGACCTCAGCCCAAGGGTGGGGCATGGTCCAACATTCAACTCTTGAGATGGTGCCTTGGGGTTAGGACCAGAGAGGGTGGGGCATCTTCCAGGCAAGCGGTGTGAGCAAGAAGGCATGGGGAACGTGGCCCACTTGTGTCTCAGTCTCAACTGCAGCCCATAGCAGGGTGGCAGGTACCCTCCCACCGGTGCATGGCAACACCTGTTCTTCCCTCGCCCTCCTTGGAGCTGCTCAGTGGCAGCGACTGTGTCTGTAGATCTCCAATAGCTAGGTTCTCAAAAGGGCACCCAGCTGAGGCTGCTTTGGGTGCTGAAGCTTGTGGGATTCTGTGTGGGCTCACTTTCTGGTGCAACATCTCTATGCAATCTTTAGGAAGCTCCATATGCAAGGCCTGATGCTATAGTGAATCTACTTCTCCGTTTCTCCCATAGCCAAGATCATAAAAGCCCATTTTGGAGTTCTAGAGCTTTCTCTCTTCCCGTTTCCCTAGATCCCGTAGCCGCTCTCTGCTCTCAGTCAGTTCCTGGCTGGACAAGCTGCCTCACACTCACTCCTTTCTTCCTGCTGGTGTTCTCGTCTCTTCTCTGGTGCATCCAAGTGTTCTTTCCTAGATGATCTGTTCAAAATGTGAGTATCTAGGTATCATTCTGTTTCCTCTTCTTGGAGGAGGCACACCAGCAATTAAATTTGGCAGGTCACCCTGCATCCTGATTTCAGGCTTTGTTAGGGTGGGTCTTTTTTCTCCTTTTTCTTATTCCTAGGTGTAGTCTGTTCTCCTACTTCATTGTTCTTAATTAGAAGCTGTAGCATCTCTGGAGTATTCTTGGAATGTCAGGGATGATCAAGAAGGTTTCTCTCTTCTGTCTGCACCTGCACTTCACCACTCACCACATTATGTAGGATCAAGAAGCTATGCTCAGCTCTCAGTTTCCCTGGAATTTACTTCCTTTTTAATACAAAATTTTTCTTTTTGAGACAGGGTCTCACTCTGTTGCCCAGGCTGGAGTGAAGTGGCAGGATCTCGGCTCACTGCAACCTCCACCTCCTGTTTCAAGTGATTCTCCTGCCTCAGCCACCCGAGCAGCTGAGATTAAGGCACCCAACAACACGTCCAGCTAATTTTTGTATTTTTAACTAGAGACGGGGTTTCACCACGTTGGTCAGGCTGATCTCAAACTCCTGACCTCAAGTGATCTGCCCGCTTTGGCCTCCCAAAGTGCTGTGATTACAGGCTTGAGCCACCGCATCTGGCTAGGAATTTACTTTCTGTTAGGCCTTCTGAAGTTGTATTAAAGGATATGGCTAGGATTCAGCTAAGGACCTAAGGAAAATTGCTTTGTAGACTTCTGAGGTATCTGTTCTATTGTATGCCCATCGAATTCCAGCCACGTTAGCAGCTTCAAACTTAATCCCTGCTTCCATCCAGCAAGACCACTGTATTTGGGTTCTACTTTCCTACCACAGGGCCTGGAAAGTGTTTCCAAGGGGAAGTCTGGGTGATTGTGGGGCTCACCTTGTGCACTTCCCCATTTCCAAGGATGGAAACCTGTTGGTTTTTGTACAGTGCCTAAAAATTGATGTTTTATGTATTTTCCCCAGTTTTTGTAGCTGGTTTCAGTAAATGTGATATCAGTTATTTCACATTGGATGGAATTAGAAGTCTGTATTAAGACAGAATCTAGTTTAAAAATCTAGTTTAAAATCTGGTTTAAAAATTTTTCAGTAAAATAAATGTAGAGTTAGTATTTTTCATATCCTGAGACACAAATCACAAATAATAAGGTCTACATAACTTAAGAGATCGATATAATGCTTAAGTGTAATATAAAGGACAAATAAATTTATTATAAAATATCCATGTTATTATATAAAATTTCAGACCTGAATATCCTAAATACATCATAATTAGATACCTACACAGTTTTATAATAACTTTGTAAGAGAAAAAGGTCAGAAGTCATATGTACAAAAATATAAAAAAATGAAAGCAGAAGTATTAGTGGGAATTACTACTGTAAATAATAAAGAACAGAATAAGATGGTGAAAGAACAGACTTATTCATCTAAGATAGGAGAAAGGAGGATATACTGTTAATCTGTGTAGGCAGAATAGGCTGAGGCCAGTTAGAGAGGGCTGAAGTAGAAAAAGTGAGAAATAGTCTCATAATTAACCGTGGCAAATACAGCGTTAATTTCTTTGGTTATTTCATGGGATGGGGAAATAGAAAAGTATCCCATACGAAGTTTGATCTATGAGAGATCCCACTATCTGTTGAGACATATGTTCAGTCTCTAGTACTTAAAATGATCTTGGGTGCTGTAATCTTTAAAAATGTATCAAGAAAAATAAAAATAGCTGGGCGTGGTGGCATGTGCCAATAATCCCAGCTACTCAGGAGGCTGAGGCAGGAGAATGGCTTGAACCTAGGAGGCAGAGTTTGCAGTGAGCCGAGATCATGTCATTGCACTCCCTGCGCTCCACCCTGGGCGACAGAGCAAGACTCCGTCTCACCAACAAACAAACAAACAAAGTGTATGAAGGATGGATTGGAAGAAGGTAGTTATAACAGGGGCTCTGGAGAAATTACATGGTGGACTCTTGGAGATAAAATCAGAGTAAGACTGAAAAATAGGCAACCCAAACATATACATTCAATATGTAATGTTCACATCAGAGACTTATAATATTATTGTATTACAAAATATGCATATACACTATAAAATTATGATATACATTAAAATATGTGCATTTAAAATATGCCTATAAAATGACAAATTTTATACATACGAAAACAACCTTTTTAAAAATTTATTTTTTTTAGGTGAAGAGTTTAACACTATTTTATGCTTAAATAATGATTACTGTCTTGTGTACTGGCTATAAGACGTAGACACCTTTCAGTAAGGTGTCTAATTTTTTTTAGAAAGCCAATCATTTGTAACTATTCTAGCAGTGCCATATTAGGTCAATAAAAACAACCTTTATTCTAAAAAATTAAATGAAATTAAACGAGCTCCTATGTCAGAATATAGTTATCTTTCTGTAGATTATATTCCTAACCTAGGTGGGTATGTGGAAGTTTCTACTGACCACAGTTAAGAGCCACTCGGTTCTGAGAAGCTCTCTCCTAGGCATTAGCAGCTGCTTTGGTCATGTGGCTACACCTTCGCACTGAGCCTCCACCGGCATTTTGGCTGAAGTGCTTTCATATGCATTGCTCCTCAAACTACAGCAACTCTCAGGAAACCCGAGGCTTCCAGTCTCATTTCCCCCTAAGTGTTCCCGTGTTGGGGCCCGCAGGCAGTGGTGATAGGTATCTTGCATTTTTACCCCTTGCAAGCTCTGACTTTTAGGAGTGATCCATGGTCCCTCTGTGCAGGCTCCTATAGCCATGCCTTCTTTTAACCTTGCTGGCTTTTGCTCTGGTTGTTCTAGATCAGGTCAGCAAGTCCCACCTGGGTCCCAAAGACTATCAGTAGGGAGTGTGATTTTTCCTGTAGGCAGCCACAAACTTTACAGCTGCTTCGTCTCTTCCCCAGCTTCAGAGAGTAGAACCATTCGAATGCCACACTCCTACTGTGGAATGCTGAGGTGAGAGGATAACCTGCTTCCATAAACACCTAACGTGTTCCATGGGGTAGGGAAATACAGTGTTCCTTATAGTGAAAAGGCACCTGCGTTACTTTCCCAGAGCTAATGTAACAAGGTGTCACAGATGAGTGGCTTAGAATGACAGAAATATATTGTCTCACTGTTCTGGAGGTTAGAAGTCCAAAATCGAGGTGCTGGCAGGGTCATGCTCCCTCAGAAACCTGTAGGAGAAGGATCCTTCCTGACCTCTTCCTGGTTTGCTGGAAATCTTTGGCGCTTCTCAGCTTGTGGATGCATCACTCCAGTCCTTCATCTTTACATGGTTTTCTCCTTGTGCATATGTGTGTCTGTGCCTAATTTTCCCTTTTCTTTTTTTTTTTGTTTGAGTTGGAGTCTCTATTGCCCAGGCTGGAGTGCAGTGGCACGATCTCAGCTCACCACAACCTCTGCCTCCTGGGTTCAAGCAATTCTCCTGCCTCAGCCTCCTGAGTAGCTGGGGCTGCAGGTGCACACCACCATGCCTGGCTAATTTTTGTATTTTTAGTAGAGACAGAGTTTCACTATGTTGTTTAGGCTGGTCTTGAACCCCTAACCTCAAGCAATCTAACTGCCTCAGTCTCCCAAAGTGCTGGGATTACAGGTGTGAGCCCCTATGCCCGGCCCAATTTTCCCTTTTTATAAGGAAACCAGTGATACTGGATTCGGCTCTATCCTAATGACTTCATTTTAATTTGATTGGTTCTGTAAATACTCTACTTCTAAATACGGTCATATTCTGAGTACTGAGGATTAGGACTTCAATATAATTTTTTGAGGGGGGACACAACTCAATACATAACATTTTCATCAAGATTTTAAGCGATTTTCTGGCCTTAAAATATTGAGTACATCTTCTGCTTTCAGAGGGAGGTTCTAGTCACCAATTCTTGGAAAACAGGAAAAATTCAATCTGGCTTCCTATACCGTTATGCTACTGATATAATGATAAAAGCTGATAAATAATAAGTAATGAAAACTTACTGAGGAACTACCATGAGTTAGAGCTGTGGGAAGCTCTTTTAATGATATATTGTCATTTAATTCTTCGATCTACTCTATGGGTTCGAGACTATTACTTCTGTTTTACGGATGAGAAAACAAAAGTACAGAGAGAGCAAAAGTCTTGACATTACCACATGAACATTTTGCCAACTTCCAAAATCAGAGTATTTTCTCCTCTTGGATGAAGGAGTCCCTTAATTTAAGCCAATCTCCTCCAACCTAAGATAAAGTAGGCATTTAACACTATTCTCCCACATCCCCTCAACCACAGGGATTGGAGAGGCTATATTTATCCACGTTAACCCATATTGGCTTTTAAAAAGGGAAGAGTCAATTCGTGATCAAATCGCATGCTTTATTGACGAACTAAGAAATAAGAGTACTGGAAAGGACTTCATTAGAATTCATTTTCCATGTGGCCTCTTGAAAAAGTTAGAGTTCTTCACTAATTCACAATTAATCTTTTGTTCTTGACTGGAGTCACACTGGTACTTTGCAAATTGTAAAGAGATAGAAGTTGTGGGTGGTGTGATTTCCAAGGATTCCGACAGTGACATTTCTGCGGGCGAAGTACCTGAGATGAATTGAGTGATAGCAAATTGATCATTATTATAGTCTAAAATAAGACGCTTGTCCTGAGCAATTGAATACAAATATGCAAACCTGGAACGTGGTTAGTTAAAACTGTACTGGGAAGACAGTACCTACTCTGTTCTGGGGGGTCTAGCCAAAGGCATATCAGACCTATAACTCATCTGATATCACAAGTCTCAATGAACTGCAACAACCATATTAAACTAGAATATTCTTCTTCCTAAAATGATTTTAACCTTCAGCTGGACTCTGGTGAGTCTTGATTTCTCTTGGGGACTCTGCTTCATGTTCTAGATCAGAAGAGAAATATCTGGCCGGGCGCAGTGGCTCACGCCTGTAATCCCACCACTTTGGGAGGCCAAGGCGGGCGGATCACGAGGTCAAGAGATCGAGACCATCCTGGCCAACACGGTGAAACCGTGTCTCTACTAAAAGTACAAAAAATTAGCATGGTGGTGCGTGCCTGTAGTTCCAGCTACTCGGGAGGCTGAGGCAGGAGAATTGCTTGAAACCGGAAAATGGAAGTTGCAGTGAGCCGGGATCACACCACTGCACTCCAGCCTGGCGACAGAGCAAGACTCTGTCTCAAAAAAAAAAAAAAAAAAAAAAAAGAGAAATACCTGAACAACCAATGGAGCGGAGAGCCATCTGGCTCATACTACAGGATTTTTGGGAGCCACTGCAGAAGGCATTCTAATGGGAACGGTGTCATTCTTTTCTTGAGTAAAACTCTGTTTTTCTATTTTGTTTTTAAGTTCACAGCAGAATATTATACTGTATAAGCACATACACACAAAACTGAAAATACATGAACATTTTAAAAATAGTTTTTTTTTTTTTTTTTTTTTAACTTTTTCTGTCATGTTGCCTCTTTTTAATTAACCTAGTGAAGTGGTCACAATGTTATTGTATTATTTATTTATTTTATTTATTTTTTTTTAAAGAGAGAAAGAAGGAAGAAAAAGAGAATGAAAGAAAGAGAAAAAGAAGAAGAAAAAGAGGGAGAGAGAATGGAAAACTTGCTCTATTGCCCAGGCTAGAATGCAGTCTAGAAATGGATATTAAAGAGCTCTTTTATACTAATAATTGTGTTATAGAATGGAGACAGGAAGGAATAAGGGAGGAAAATAACAAACAAGCAACCAACCAATATTTCATTTAAACCCATGAAATGCTATGCAATTGCTGGGGAGTGATTTACTCCCAACCATGTGGTCACTTTTAGAATAAATGTGATGTGTTACTGAAAAAAAAATGTATGCTTTGTGAATTTGGAGTAGAGAGTTCTGTAAATGTTTATTAAGTTTACTTGTTCGAAGTCTAAGTTCAAGTCCCGGGTATCCTTGTTAACCTTCTGTCTCGTTAATCTGTCCAATATTGACAATGTAATGTTAAAGTCTCCCACTATTATTGTGTGGGAGTCCATGTCTCTTTGTAAGTCACCAAGAAGTTACCCTATGTATCTGGGTGCTCCTATATTGCGTGCGCATAGACTTAGGATCATTAGCTCTTCCTGTTACATTGATCCCTCTACCTTATCTCTTCTGGTTTCTATTACTTTAAAGTCTATTTTATCAGAGATGAGAATTGCAACTCCTGCTTTTTTTTTTTTCTCTCCATTTGGTTGGCAAATGTTCCTTCATCCCTTTGTTTTGAGTCTCTGTATATCCTTGCATGTGAGATGGGTCTGGATGCAGCTTACCAATGGGTTTTTTGGAATGGCTGATACTGGTTGTTCCTTTCTGTATGTAGTGCCTCTTTCAGAAGCTCTTGTAAAGCAGGCCTGGTGGTAATGAAATCTCTGAGTACTTGCTTGTTCGTAAAAAATTGTATTTTTCCTTCACTTATGAAACTTAGTTTGGCTGGATATGAAATTCTGGGTTGAAAGTTCTGTTCTTTAAGTATGTTGAATATTGGCCTCCACTCTCTTCTGGCTTGTAGGGTTTCTGCTGAGAGATCTGCTGTGAGTCTGATAGGCTTCCCCTTGTGGGTAACCTGACCTTTCTGTCTGGCTGCCGGTAGTATTTTCTCCTTCGTTTCAACCCTGATGAATCTAATGATTATGTGCCTTGGGGTTGCTCTTTTTGAGGAATATCTTTGTGGTGTTCTCTGTATTACCTGGAATTGGGTATTGTCTTGCCTTGCTAGGTTAGGAAAGTTTTCCTGGATAATATCCTGAAAAATATTTTCCAGCTTGGATTCATTCTCTTCGTCACATTCAGGTACACCTATCAAACGTAGATTAGGTCTTTTCACATAGTCCCATATTTCTTGGAGACTGCTTATTCCTTTTTACCCTTTTTTCTGTAATCTTGTCTTCTTATTTCGTTAAGTTGGACTTCGACCTCTGAAATCCTTTCTTCTGCTTGATCAATTCGACTGTTAAAACTTGTGCATACTTTGCGAAGTTCTCGTATTGTGTTTTTCAGCTCCATTAATTCACTTATATTCCTTTCTAAATTGTCCATTCTCGTTAACATTTCGTCAAACCTTTTTTCAAGGTTCTTAGTCTCCTTGCATTGGGCTAGAACATGTTCTTTAGCTCACGGAAGTTTCTCTTTATCCACCTTCTGAAGCCTGATTCTATTGATTCCTCACATTCATTCTCAATCAGGCCTTGTTCAATTGGTGATGAGGCACTGCAATCCTCTGTAGGAGGAAAGGCATTCTGATTTCGGGTGTTTTCAGCCTTTTTGCGCTGGTTTCTTCCCATCTTTGTGGATTTATCCACCTGTCGTCTGTGTAATTGCTGACTTTCAGATTAGGTCTCTGAGTGGACGTCCAGCTTGTTGGTGATAAAGTTTTTTCTATTTCTTAATTTTCTTCGGCGGACGCCCCTCCCCCGCAGAGCTGGACCTTCCCGGGTTCAGCTGTACTTGCTGTGAAACTCTTAATCCTCAGCAGTTCCAACTGCTGTTTTGTTTTTTTTTTTTGTGGGGGCGGGGTACCAGCCTTCCCCTGCGGCGACCCACTACGCCGGCTGAAACAGCGGCATTAAGATCCGTGGCGCTTTTCTGCCCGGGAATCTCCCGGTCTGGTTTCCCACTTCAGTCTGCTTTTCAATCAGCTGAATGGGAGACTCTGCCTTCCTGGAGCTCCAACGCCAACTAAAAGGGCACTCAGTCCCGTATACTCCAGACTCAGAACCGCCGCGCCAGGGTGCCTGCAAAACGGCTGCACCTGCCAAAAGAGTCGTGCTGGCGACCCTTGGGGCTCCTCCGCCAAGAATCTCTTGGTCCGTGGGCAATAAAAATTCGTCCGAAAATGTGGGCGTCCACTCACTCTCTGCGCTTTCAGTGGGGGCTACAATCCTGAGCTGCTGCTGATCGGCCATCTTGGATCTCTCTCCTAAAAATAGTTTTCTAATCAAGTAACAGGTTAGTATTTAAAGCTATGTTCAATAGTTATTGAGCAATATGGGAAATAGAAATAAAGGATAAGTAGTTTATTAAACAAATTTTATTTAATCTAAGATCTAGCATTAAGTGTGAAACTCACATACAAAACATTAATAAGCTTCTGGGTTGATCGAGAAACACTGTTGTTAAAAACCCTGCAAGAACACCCTGGTATCTATAGACTAAATTCAAAATTCTTTAATAAGGTATAGTTCAGCTACATTCAGATCGGGTCTCAATTTACTTCTACAACCTCATTTTCTGCTACTCTCCTCCACATATTATCCTACAGAAATTCCACAAACATGCCATTCCTTTGGCTCCTGGCAGAGTTTTAGGTTGACACCAAACTACAGATTTTTTCTGAATTAATTATCTATTTTGAAAGGATTTAGGGAAAATAGATAGGTAAGGAGATAAAACCATCAACTATTACAATCTATTTCATCACTTTAGTAAGCGTGTTTTTGCCCCTTGATTATTTTAATGTAATATATTGTATTGATTGATTTTGACATGTTAAACTAACTTTGAATTTCTACAATAAATCTCACTTGGCCATGGTGTATAATCATATTTATATGCTGCTGGATTTGGTTTGCTAGGTTTTTGTTGAAGAGTTTTGTATCTGTAGTCATCAGACGTGTTGGTCTGTATTTTTCTTCCCTTGGCCAATTTATCTATAATTTTTCTTTTGTTAAATGTACTTTTGGTGTGATATCTAATATCACACCAAGTCAGGCCACAA
The DNA here is from genome assembly GCA_036589455.1 of Ateles fusciceps. Taxonomy (NCBI): domain Eukaryota; kingdom Metazoa; phylum Chordata; class Mammalia; order Primates; family Atelidae; genus Ateles; species Ateles fusciceps. The sequence goes on along the minus strand of JAZHEH010000681.1, from coordinate 21,812,565 downwards.
ATAATTATGCCTATATTTTCTAAGAATTTTATAGTGGTAGCTTTTAAATCGAGGTCTATACACTTTAGTTAATTTGTGTATATTCTGTGAGGTACTGGTCTAACTTCCTTCTTTTGTATGCAGATATCCAGTTGTCCTAACACCATTTGTTGAAGAGACTACTATTTCTTCATTATATTGTCTTGTCATGCTAGTCAAAACCCAAGTGGCTATGTAAGAACTCATTTTTGGGTTTTTGATCCTATTCTAGTGACTTTTATGTTTCTCGTTATGCCAGTGCCACAATGTCTTGATTACTATAACTTTTTAGTAACTGTTGAAACTAGGAAGTGTGAGCCTTCCTGTTAATCCAAACTGCACATGTTTATAAATTCCCTGCTATTTTGCAGACCTTGGTCAAAGTGAAATATTTCACAGGAGTTCAGGCTGTGAGAAACATCCTGCCTAGCCACCTGACCATAAGGCAGACAAAGGCCCAACTAAAGAAACGTCCCTATTATATCTTGCTGGGCAAAGGTCCAGGAAACACCACGATGATATCTCTACAAAACAAGGGCCAGAGATCCTTGTTTTGGGGTCTAGCAGTATGGCTTGCTGCCATGCAGGATATTGATAAGATGTTCCCATGATGAGAACGTTTTATTAATATCCTGCCCGGCAGCAAGCCATACTGGTAGACCCCCTCCCACCCGGCCTGTAAGCAGCGGGGGGCTCTGGCATTATGCTGACCCCCTACTTCTGTAGGATTTATGCTGGATGTAAAGGCTGCATTGGCTGTTGAGCCGCCCTGTTTATGTGCGTGTCTTTCTTTAACCCTTGCCTTCCCTGCAAAACCTAGCACATCCTACTTTGTTTTACTTTTTGAATATTGGTTTGACTATTTTGGGTCTTTTCCATGTTCATATGAATGTTAGGATAAGCTTGTTAATTTCTGAAAAAAGCCAGCAGCAATTTAACAGGGGTTGTATTAAATTGTATATTAATTTGGGGAGTATTACCATCCTAATATTGTCTTTGATCTAAGAACATAGGATGTCTTTACATTTGTTTATATCTTCTTAAATTTCTTTCGATAATATTTTGGAGTTTGCAATAGATAAGCCTTGCACTTCTTTTTAAAACTTTATTTCTAAATTTATAAAGTGAAGTATAGGTATATTTATTCCTTTTGATGTTACTGTAACTGTGTTTTTATATATAAAAATACAATTGGCATTTGTATGTTGGTCATGTATTCTGCCATTTTGTTAAACTTATTTATTAGGTCTAAAAGATTTTAATGAATTTTTTTTAGCATTTGATACAAGATCAGATAACGTTATTTGTAAAAAGTGTTAGTTTTACTTTTTCCTCAATCAAGCTAAATTGTTTTGTTTATTTTTTGTTGCCTGATTTTCCTGGATAGAACCTTCAATACAAAGTTGAATATAAGTGGCAAGATATCTTGTTCCTCGTCTTAGAGGAAAATGATTCAGTATCTCTTTATCAACATTACGTTAAATTTTTAATAAATGCCCATTTTGGGTTGAGAAAATTCCACTCTATATTCCTAGTTTGTCAACTTTTCTAATCATTAAAGGGTGTTCAATTTTGTTAAATGCTTCTTCTATGTCTTTTGAGGTGAACATGTGGTTTCTGGCTTTCATTCTATTAGTGAGGTGTAATACATTGATTAGTTTTCATATGTTGAACAGCTCTGTACCCTTAGGATAAATCCTAACTAGTCATGATAAATAATACTTTTTTATGTTGCTAGATTCCATTTCCTAATAGTTTTTGAGGATTTATGCATCTATATTCATAATGGATATTGGTCTATAGTTTCCTTTTAATCCAATGTCTTTGTCTTGTTTTAGTACCAAACTAGCACTAGCCTTATAAAATGAGTTAGAAAGTGTTTATTCCTCCTCTCTTTTTTTTTGGAAAAAGTTTGTAAAGAACTAGTATTAATGCTTTAAACCTTTGGTAGTGTTCACAATATATGTCTGAGTCTGGACTGTTTATTTTCTGTATTGAAAGGTTTTGATTACTGATTTTCTGTATGGAAAGGTTTTGATTACTAAGGTGATTCTTTAACTTGTGATAGGTGTATTTAGGTTTCTATTTCTTCTTGAGTCAGTTTCAGTCATTTGTGTATTTCTAGAAACTTGTCCATTTCGTGTAGGTTATCTAATTTGTTGACATATCGTTGTTCAATATTTTTACTTATAACCTTGTCAGTAATGTTTTTTCTTTATAATTATAGTAAATTAAGTCTTCTTTCTTTTTTCTTTCTTTTTTCTTGGTCAGTGTGGTTAATGGTTTGTTATTTTGGGGTTCTTTTTAAAGAATGAACCTTTGGTTTCATTGTTTTTTTCTATCATTTTCCTATCTTCTATTTCATTTATTTCTACTCTAGTCTTTATTATTTTCACTTTAGGTTTAGTTTTCTCTTCTTTTCCTGATTTTTAAGAAGGAAAGTTGGGTTTCTGATTTGAGATACTTATTCCATTCAAAATGCAGTCTTTACAGCTTTACATTTTCCAATATTTCTTCACAAACTCACTGTTCTATTTTTTCTTTCTTTCTCTCTTCTTTCCTTATGTGATCACCATTTTTGTTTCAAAGATGTCTGAAGCTCTGTTCATGTTTCTTCATTTGTTTTCATTGTGTTTCATAGAATGAGTAATTTCAACTGATCTATTGTCAAGTTAGTGGATAATTTCTTTTGCCAGCTCAAATTTTCTGTTGAGATCCTTGAGAAAAATTTTCATTTTAGTTATTATAATTTTCTGCTCTACAATTTCTATTTGATTCTTTTTGAAAAATAGCTTGTATTTTACATCATCACTAATATTCTCTTTTTGGTGAGACATTGAGTTCATACTTTTAGTTTTAGACTTTTTAAAAGTTCTTTGTGCTTATTTGTAATTGCTGATTTAAAGTTCCTTTTTTTTCTAGTAACCCCAACAGGCTTTTTTTGGGAAAATCTTTATTGACTGTTTTTCCCCTGTATTTAGGCCATACTTTTCTGTTTCTTTGCATATTTTATATTTTTACTTGTTAAAAATTGAACATTTAAAATAATATAGTGTGGCAACATTGCAAATCATAGCCCTCCAGGGGTTGGTTTTTTTTTTTTAATGGTACTTTAGGTTCTGGGGTATATGTGCAGATCATGCATGATTGTTGCTTAGGTATATACATGGCAAGGTGGTTTGCTGCCTTCATCTCCCCATCACCTATATCTGGTATTTTTCCCCCACATTATCCCTCCCTACCCACCCCACCCCCCACTGTCCCTCCTCTAGACCCCACAACTGACTGCAGTGTGTGATGCTCCTCTCCCTGTGTCCACTTGTTCTCATTGTTCAACACCTGTCTATGAGTGAGAACATGCGGTGCTCGGTTTTCTGTTCTTGTGTCAGTTTGCTGAGAGTGATGGTTTCCAGATTCATCCATGTCCCTATGAAGGACACAAACTCATAGTTTTTTACTGGCTGCATAGCATTCCATGGTATATATGTGCCACATTTTCTTTATCCAGTCTATCGTTGATGGGTTGGTTCCAAGTCTTTGCTATTGTAAACAGTGCCACAATGAACATATGTGTGCCTGTGTCTTTCTAATAGAACAATTTATAATCCTTTGGGTATATACCCAGTAATGGGATTGCTGGGTCAAATGATATTTCTATTTCTGGGTCCTTGAGGAATCGCCACACTGTCTTCCACAATGGTTGAACTAATTAACACTCCCACCAACAGTGTAAAAGTGTTCCCATTTCTCCACATCCTCTCCAGCATCTGTTGTCTCCTGATTTTTTAACGATCGCTATTCTAACTGGCGTGAGATGGTATCTCAATGTGGTCTTGATTTGCATTTCTCTAATCACCAGTGATGGTGAGCATTTTTTCATATGTTTGTTGGCCTCATATATGTCTTCTTTTGTGAAGTGTCTGTTCATATCCTTCTCCCACTTTTGAATGGATTTGTTTGTTTTTTTCTTGTAAATCTGTTTTAGTTCTTTGTAGATTCTGGATATTAGCCCTTTGTCAGATGGGTAGATTGCAAAAATTTTTGCCCATTCTGTTGGTTGCTGGTTCACTCTAATGATTGTTTCTTTTGCTGTACAGAAGCTCTGAAATTTAATTAGATCCCATTTGTTTGTTTTGGCTTTTGTTGCCATTGTTTTGGTGTTTTAGCCATGAAGTCCTTCCCTGTGCCTATGTCCTGAATGGTTTTGCCTAGGTTTTCTTCTAGGGTTTTTATGGTGTTAGGTCTTATGTTTAGATCTTTAATCCATCTGGAGTTAATTTTAGTGTAAGGTGTCAGGAAGGGGTCCAGTTTCTGCTTTCTGCACATTGCTAGCCAGGATTCCCAACACCATTTATTAAGCCTGAAATCCTTTCCCCATTGCTGGTTTTTGTCAGGTTTGTCAAAGCTCAGATGATTGTAGATGTGTGGTGTTGCTTCTGAGGCCTCTGTTCTATTCCATTGGTCTATGTCTCTGTTTTGGTACCAGTACCATGCTGTTTTGATTATTGTGGCCTTGTAATATAGTTTGAAGTCAGGTAGCGTGATGCCTTCAGCTTTGTTCTTTTTGCTTAGGATTGTTTTGGCTATGCAGTCTCTCTTTTGGTTCCATATGAATTTTGAAGTGTTTTTTTTCCAGTTCTGTGAGGAAGGTCGTTGGTAGCTTGATGGGGATAGCATTGAACCTACAAATTACTTTGGGCAGTATGTCCATTTTTATGATATTGATTCTTCGCAACCATGAGCATGGAATGTTTTTCCATCTGTTTCTGTCCTCTCTTATTTCCTTGAGCAGTGGTTTGTAGTTCTCCTTGAAGAGGTCCTTTACATCCTTTGTTAGTTGTATTCCTAGGTATTTTATTCTCTTTGTAGCAATTGTGAATGGCAGTTTGCTTTTGATGTGGCTCTCTGTTCGTCTGTTATTGGTGTATAGGAATGCTTGTAATTTTTCTCGTTGATTTTGTATCTGCAGACTTTGCTGAAGTTGCTTATCAGTTTCAGGAGATTTTGGGCTGAGACAATGGGGTCTTCTAAATATACAATCATATCATCTGCAAATAGAGACAATTTGACTTCCTCTTTTCCTAACTGAATACCCTTTATTTCTTTTTCTTGCCTGATTACTCTGGCTAGAACTTCCAATACTATATTGAATACAAGTGGTGAGAGACAGCATCCTTGTCTTGTGCCAGATTTCAAAGGGAATGCTTCCAGTTTTTTCCCGTTCAGTATTATATTGGCTGTTGGTTTGTCATAAGTAGCTTTTATTATTTTGTGATACATCCCATCAATACCTAGTTTATCGAGGGTTTTTAGCATAAAGGGCTGCTGAATTTTGTCGAAGGCCTTCTTTGCATCTATTGAGATGATCATGTGGTTTTTGTCTTTGGTTCTGTTTATGTGATGGATTACATTTATAGACTTGCGAATATTGCACCAGCCTTGCATCCCTGGGATGAAGGTTACTTGATCGTGATGAATAAGCTTTTTGATTTGCTGTTGCATTTTGTTTGCAGTATTTTATTGAAGATTTTTGTGTCAATGTTCATCATGGATATTGGCCTGAAGTTTTCTTTTTAGTTGAGTCTCTGCCTGGTTTTGGTCTCAGGATGATATTGGTCTCATAAAAAGAGTTAGGGAGGATTCCCTCTTTTTGTATTGTTTGGAATAGTTTCAGAAGGAATGGTACCAGCTCCTCTTTGTACGTCTGGTAGAATTTGGCTATAAACCCATCTGGACATGGACTTTTTTGGTTGGTAGGCTATTAATTGCTACCTCAACTTCGGCCCTTGTTATTGGTCTACTCAGGATTTCAACTTCTTCCTGGTTTAGTTTTGGGAGAGTGCAAGTGTCCAGGAATTTATCCATTTCTTCCAGATTTACTGGTTTGTGTGCATAGAGTTGTTGTAGTAACCTCTGATGGTAGTTCATATTTCTGTGGAATTGGTGGTGATGTCCCCTTTATCATTTTTTATTGCATCTATTTGATTCTTTTATCTTTTCATTTTTATTAGTATGGCTAGTGGTCTATTTTGTTGATCTTTTCAAAAAACCAGCTCCTGCATTTGTTAATTTTTTGAAGGGTTTTTTTGTGTCTCTGTCTCCTTCAGTTCTGCTCTGATCTTAGTTATTTCTTGTCTTCTGCTAGCTTTTGAGTTTTTTTGATCTTGTTCCTCTAAGTCTTTCAATTTTGATGATAGGGTGTCAATTTTGATCTTTCCTTGCTCCTCATGTGGGCATTTGTTGCTATGAATTACCCTCTACACACTGCTTTAAATGTGTCCCAGAGATTCTGGTATGTTGTGTCTTCATTCTCATTGGTTTTAAAGAACATCTTTATTTCTGCCTTCATTTCATTGATAATCCAGTCGACATTCACGAGCCAGTTGTTCAGTTTCCATGAAGTTTTTGAACTTTCCATGAAGTTTTTGAACTTTCCATCAAGTTTTTGTGGGTTTGAGTTAGTTTCTTAATCCTGAGTTCTAATTTGATTGCACTGTAGTCTGATAGACTGTTTGTTATGATTTCCATTCTTTTGCATTTGCTGAGGAGTGATTTACTTCCAATTATGTGGTCGATTTTAGAGTAAGTGTGATGTGGTGCTAAGAAGAATGTATCTTCTGTGGATTTGGGGTGGAGAGTTCTGTAGGATCACTTGGTCCAGATCTGCATTCAAGTCCTTGATTTCCTTATTGATTTTTTGTCTCATTGATCTGTCTAATATTGAAATTGGAGTGTTAAAGTCTCCCACTGTTATTGTGCGGGGATCTAAGTTTCTTTGTAGGTCATTAAGGTCTTGCTTTATGTATCTGGGTACTCCTGTATTGGGTGAATATATATTTAGGATAGTTAGCTCTTCTTGTTGCATTGACCCTTTTACCTTTATGTGATACCCTTCTTTGTCTTTTTTTATTTTTGTTGGTAAGACTAGGATTGCCACCCCTGCTTTTTTTTTGCTCTCCATTTGCTTGATAAATCTTCTTCTATCTCTTTATTTTGAGTCTATGTGTGTCTTTGCATGTGATATGGGTCTCTTGAATACAGCACACTGATGGTTCTTGGCTTTTTATCCAATTTGCCAGTCTATGTCTTTTGATTGGGAGATTTAGTCTGTTTGCATTTAAGGTTAATGTTGTTATGTGTGAATCTAATCCTGACATTTTGTTACTGGTTGGTTGTTTTGCCCTTTGGTTGGTATAATTTCTTTATTGCGTTGTTGGTCTTTACCATTTGGTTCTTTTTTGTAGTGGCTAGTACTGGTTGTTTCTTTCTGTGTTTAGTGCTTCCTTCAGGAGCTCTTGTAGGGCAGGTCTGGTAATGACAAAATCTCTCAGCAATTGCTGGTCTGTAAAGGATTTTATTTCTCCTTCACTTATGAAGCTTAGTTTGGCTGGATATGAGATTCTGGGTTGAAAGTTCTTTTCTTTAAGGATGTTGAATATTGGCCCCCACTCTCTTCTAGCTTGTAGAGTTTCTGCTGAGAGATCTGCTGTGAGTCTGATGGGCTTCCCTTTGTGAGTGACCAGACCTTACTCTCTGGCTGCCTTTAGCATTTTTTCCTTCATTTCCACCCTGGTGAATCTGATGACTATGTGCCTTGGGGTTGCTTTTCTAGAGGAGTATTATTGTGTGGTTCTCTGTATTTCCTGTATTTGAATGTTGGCCTGCCTTGCTAGGTTGGGGAAGTTCTCCTGGATATTATCCTGAAGAGTGTTTTCCAGCTTGGATTCATTCTCCTCATCACATTCAGGTACAACCAAACATAGATTAGATCTTTTCACATAATCCCATATTTCTTGGAGGCCTTGTTCATTTCTTTTCACTCTTTTTTCTCTTTCTTGCCTTCTCATTTTATTTCATTGAATTAATCTTCAATCTCTGATATCCTTTCTTCTGCTTGATTGATTTGGCTATTGAAACTTGTGTATGCTTTATGAAGTTCTTGTGCTGTATTTTTCAGCTCCATCAAGTCATTTATGTTCTCTAAGCTGGTTATTCTAGTTAGCATTTCATCTAACCTTTTTTTTCAAGGTTTTAAGTTTCTTTGCATTGGGTTAGAACATGTTCCTTTGGCTCAGAGAAGTTTATTATTACCCACCTTCTGAAGCCTGCTTCTGTCAATTTGTGAAATTCGTTCTCCATCCTGCTTTGTTCCCTTGCTGGTGAGGAGTTGTGATCTCATGGTGTGGGAGAGGCATTCTGGTTTTGGATGGTTTCATCCTTTTTGTGAGGTTTCTTCTCATCTCGTTGGATTTGTCTAGTTTTGATCTCAGGTAACTGCTTGGGGAGGCAGCCTTTCCTTTGTCTGCCTGCAGAGGTGCTGCTGGGCTGCCAGGGATTCAGTGGAGCTGTTGTGTATTTTCCCTGCGTCTTTTATTTACTCAGGAAAATTAGGCCGGCTTCTGTAATGGAGGTTGCCCTTCCCCCTGGCAAGCTCAATCGTTCCTGGTCACTCTCTACCTGATGTTCTGGCTGTGAAACTCTGAAGTAAGAGTATTTTAGCCTGCTAGGCTTTGTTGGGGGAGAGACTCATCCTGCTGTATGGCCTATTTGCCTGCTTTCAGTTCTTCTTTCGGCGGGGGTGGAGTAGCTCCATCCCACCAGCTTTCTGGCTTTCTCGTTATCAGCCAGTGCTTCCATCTAGATCTGTGTGGACAGCCTTGGCACTGGCCAAAGTTGCTGTTTGTTCAGGCAGCTCGCAGAGGCTTTTCAGCCCAGTGAAGATCTCCTGTTCTGTGGGTTGTAGAGGGCTTGGGTGGAGTGCTGTATCCAAACCAAAGTCCCAGAGGGGGGAGATCCCCCCAGTCCTCAGGTCAGTTGCATGCACTACCTGGGTGGGGCAGTGCCCCATCTTGCCTCAACTTGCCCTATTTGGTTTAGACCCACTGTCCAACCAGACCCACAAAATGAACCTGGTACCTTGTTTGGAATTGTGGAGACCACTCGACTTCTGCATCTCTCTTACTGGGAGCTGCATTTTGGAGCTGCCTCTTATTCGGCCATCTTGGAACCCCGCCCCAGGAGTTGGTTTTATCATTGTTTTTGTTATTCTGCTTTGTTAACTTAGTGGTCAGCTAGTGATTGGGCATAGATTTACTTAATTCTCTTGAACCAGTAAGTTTCCTAGACTTTGCTGAAAGACTGAGTGTGTGTGCATGTTTGTATGTGTTTGTGTTGGGGTAAGGCTTTAAAGCTCTGGGAGAGTTTGGAACTCTGCCTTAGCTATCACTTCCTGCTTTTATCATAAAAGCAGGAGATGGGTTGTGAGGGATGGGACTAGGACGAGTTACAATACCACAAAGCTCACTGTTCTTAACATTATTCAGCCATTTCACTTGAATGGTGGAATTGGATTTCCTTCAGGTCAGCCAGAGGTTGGAGGTTAGGACGTTTTCAGGTCTTTTCTTGGCATATACACATCCCTGCATATGCACGTGACCTTTTATGTTTCTAGATATTGTCATAATTTCAAAATATTCTATGGACATCTTACTGCTCAGTTTTTTTTTTTAATGTGACCTTTTGTTTGCCATAACTGTTATCTCTGCCCCAGGCAGCTGTGATTTTAAATGCTATTGATTGTTCGGACAACCCAGAAAGAAAAGCTGTTTACAGTGACTGTGTTCTGAATGAAATTAAATTAAAAAGGGTCTTGCCGGTGGGGATTTCTGGGGAGCTGCCAGACAAGTTAACAACAATTCTCTGAGAATGGGGCTTTTTGGGGGCACTTAAATCCCATTTTGCCCTTTCCTATGGTTGTTAGGCTGTTTTTTTTCCACAGGTACTATGGTTGTAAGGTTGTTACTTTTAAAGGCTACTGAGGAGATGGGGTGAGATGGATGGGAATCGGGCAAGCTGCAATACCACAGAGCTTACCGTTCTTACCATGATTTGGCCATTTAACTTGAATAAATGCTTCTTGGAATGTCGTAGGTCTTTGACTAATTTCCAAAGTTCTGAGAAAGTTGATTTCGATAACTTTTTCAGTATTCTCATTGCTTTTATTGAGGAATGGGTTTTTGGAGGTTCTTACTGTTTTATTCTAGAAATACTCTTTTCAGTGTCCTCTAAAATGTTTATTTTCTGAAGGCATTTGATATTCCAAATGTTGGAAACCAGTATTTCAAGACTAAATTTGAATTTCTGGGTTTATAACAGTCAGTATCCCCATATTACCAGTATGATCCCTGAAATCTTTTTAGTCTATATATTTCCTTTATTAATCTCCTGGGAGATGTAAGTCTAAAAGAATTCTACATAGTTTTGCATGGCAAGTTGTTTGACTTCAATTCCATACAGTATCAGGGAGAAGATATTTCAGAATGTTTCCAAATGCTCTTGACATTACTTTTGAAGCAAAATTCCTGTTTGCCAAGTCTTACTTTGAACTCTCAGAGAGGGTCCTTAATATAAACTGCCTTTATCTTGATTTAAGTGCCAGAAACAAAGTTACTCACTTTCTTCAGTGTATTTTTCATGACGAAATGCTTCTGTAAACCAATGGATGATTATGATTACAATGGTCATCTCTAAGATGGTGCAGAGTAGTAAATATTGTAAAAGTATCATACCAGCCATCTGAATTAAAAAAAAATGTTCATATTAACCACTTAAAATTATACAAGATCAACATTTAGAAAATAGGGAGTAAATATTCATCCTAGCAGTCTCACACAATTATGATTATTTTTGGGTATTTTCATAACAACTAAGTATGTTTTAAATTTATGGAGTACTTACATACCGTCCTCCTATATTAATTTCCTAGGGCGATATAATAGAGTACCACAAACTGGGTGGCTTAAAACAACAGAATTTTATTGTCTTATGGGTATGGATGCCAAAAGTTCAAAATAAGTTTATTGGCAGGATCATGCTTTTTCTGAGGCTTATAGGAGAGCCTCCTCCCTTGTCTCTTCAAGGTTCTGGTAGCTCCAGGTGTTCCTTGACTTGTAATACTATAACTCTTATCTCTGCCTCTATGTTCAGATGGTGATATGGTTCATCTCTGTGTCCCCACTCAAATCTCATTTTGAACTGTAGTCCCCATGTGTTGAGGGAGGGACCTGGTGGGTGGTGATTAGATCATGGGGGTGGTTCCCCCATGCTGTTCTTATAATAGTGAGTGAGTTATGAGATCTGATGTTGAAAAGTCTGTGGCAATTCTCCCTTTACTCTCTCTCCTGCCTCCTGGAGAAGAAGGTACTTGCTTCTCCTTTGCCTTCCACTATGTTTGTATGTTTCGTGAGGCTTACCCAGCCATGTGGAACTGTGAGCCAATTTACTTTTAAATTACCCAGTCTCAGACAGCTCTTTCTAGCAGTGTGAAAATGAACTAATACAGGAAATTGGCACCAGGAGTGGGGTACTACTATAAAGATAAGCTGAAAATGTGGAAGCAACTTTGGAACTGGGTAATAGGCAGAGGTTGGAACAGTTTTGAGGGCTCAGAAGAAGATAGGAAGACATGGGAAAGTTTGGAACTTCCTAGAGACTTGTTGAATTATTTTGACTGAAATCCTGATAGTAATGTGGACAATGAAGTCCAGGGTGAGGTGGTCTCAGATGGAGATGAGGGACTTACTGGGAACTGGAGCAAAGGTCAGTCTTCCTATGCTTTAGCAAAGAGACTGGTGGCATTTTGCTCCTGCCCTAGAGATCTGTGGAACTTTGAGCTTGAGAGAGATGTTTTAGGGTATCTGGTGGAAAAAATTTCTAAGCAGCAAAGAGTTTAAGAAATGGCCTGGTATTTTTCTAAAAGCATATTCCCATATGTGTGAAGAAAGATTATCTGAAACTGGAAGTTGTGTTTAAAAGGGAAGCCGAGTATAAAAATTTGAAAAATTTGCAGCCTCATCAGGTGGTAGAAAAGAAAAACTCATTTTCTGGAGAGAAATTCAAACCAGTTGCAGAAATTTGCAAGGAACCAAATATTAATAGCCAAGACAATGGGGAAAATGTCTCCAGGGCATGTCAGACATCTTCACTGCAGGCCTTCCCATCACAGGCCTGGAGGCCTAAGAGGAAAAAATGGTTTTGTGGGCCGGGCCCAGGGCCCCTGCTGCTGCTCTGTGCAGTCTCGGGGCTTGGTGTCTTTCTTCCCAGCTGTACCAGCTACAGCTGTGGCTAAAAGGGGCCAATGTATGGCTTGGGCTGTTGCTCCAGAGGGAGCAAGCCCCAAACCTTGGTGGCTTCCAGGTGGTGTTGGGCCTGTGGGTGTGCAGAGGTCAGGAGTTGAGGCTTGCTGGCCTCCACCTATATTTCAGAGGATGTATGAAAATGCCTGGATGTCCAGGAAGAAGTCTGTGGCAGGGGTGGATCCCTCATGGAGAACCTCCACTAGAATACTGCAGAGGGGGAAGTGTGGGGTTGAGGCCTCCACAGAGTCCCCACTGGGGCACTACCCACTAGACCTGTGAGAAGAGGGCCACCCTTTTCCAGACCCCAGAATGGTAAGTCCACTGACGGCCTGCACAGTGCCCCTGGAAAAGCTGTAGGCACTCAACACCAGCCCATGAAAGCAGCTGCAGGGGCTTTACCCTGCAGAGTCACAGGGGCGGAGCTACCCAAGGCCTTGGGAGCCCACCTCTTCCATCAGTGTGTCCTGGATGTGAGACATGGGGAGATCATTTGGAGCTTTAGGATTTAATAACTGCCCTGCTGGGTTTCAGACTTGTATGGGACCTGTGGCCCCTTTGTTTTGGCCAATTTGTCCCATTTGAAATGGGAACATTTACCCAATGCCCATACCCCCATTGTACCTTGGAAGTAATTAACTTGTTTTTGATTTTACAGGCTTAGTGGAAGGAACCTGCCTTGTCTCAGATGAGACTTTGGACTTGACCTTTTGAGTTAATGCTGGAATGAGTTAAGGCTTTGGGGGACTGTTGGGAAGGCATGATTGTGTTTTGAGATGTGAGAAGGAGATGAGATTTGAGAGGGGCCAGGGATGGAATAATATGGTTTGGCTCTGTGTCCCCACCCAAATCTCGTCTTGAATTGTAATCTCCATATGTTGAGAGAGTGATCTGGTGGGAGGTGATTGGATCATGGGGGTGGCTTCCCCATGATGTTTCATGATGGTGAGTGAGTTCTTATGAGATATGATGGTTTAAAAGTCTGTAGTTGTTCTCTCTTTGCTCTCTCTCTCTCTCCTGCCTCCTTGTGAAGAAGGTACTTGCTTCTCCTTTGCCTCCCTTTATGATTGTAAGTTTTCTGAGGCCTCCCCAGCCATGCAAAACTGTGAGTCAATTAAAGCTCTTTCCTTTATAAATTACTCAGTCTCAGGCAGTTCTTTATAGCAACGTGAAAATGTGCTAATGCATTGTGCCATCTTCCTTATGTACCTATGTCCAAATTTCTTCTTATAAGAATACCAGTCATACTGGATTAATGGCCTACCTACCCCTGTACGACCTCATCTTAATTTAGCTGATTATACCTGGAATAATCCCATTCCCCAAAAATGTCACATTCTGAGGTGCCATGGGTTAGGACTGCAACATATATGTTTTGGGGACATAATTCAACCATAACAGTCTGCCTCTAGTTCCTTTCAATTCATGTCCTTCCTGTGTGCAAAATATATTCAGCAGATTCCAACATCTCCAAAAGTTTTAATCCACTCTAGAATCAACACTACATCCAAACTTGTCTTAAATATTATAACATCAAAAATCCTCAAATCTCATCATCTAGATCAGTTATAGCATCTAGATTTCATGCTATAAATCATTACTTATAGCATGATTCATCTTGGGGCAAAATTCCTATCTGTGGACATGTGAAACCAGAAAACAAGTAATCTGCTTCTAAAATACAATGGTGGAACTGGCATAGGATAGACATTTCCATTTCCAAAAAGAAAATAAGAAAGAAAGAAGTGGGCAGGGGACCTAAGCAAGTCCAAAACCCAATAGAGAAAATGTTGTTAGATTTTAAGGCCTGAGGATAATCCTCTGTGGTTCTATCTTCTGGGTCTACTGGGGAGACAGCCCTATTCTTTGACACCCTGGGGTGGTGACCTCACTCCCTCAACCCCTGGGGTGGTATTTTAACTCTTTAGGCTACTGTTGTCTCAGCCTGTATTATATAAAAATGCAAATACTTGTGACATAAAATGTGTTTTTAATTTTTCCTTCTTCTTGGTTTTCTCTCTCTTGCTTATGTGACTAATATATTAGTTCTATATTTTATGCTAATTTTAATGGTTTTTATATATACATACTTAATCTGTGATTTATTTTTATATGTGGTAGAAAGTAGGTGTCCATTATTATTTTCTTGGAAATGGATATCTTATTGATTTAATACTGTTTTTTTTTTTTCCAATTTCGTATTTTCCCTATTGACTGGTAATGTTATCACCCATAAAATAATATGTGTTCACTTAGATTTATTTCTCAACTCTCTATTCTATTCTTTAAGTTTTCCTTTTAGTGTGTAAATATTATACCATTTTTATTATAATAGTCTAATAACAAGTTTTAATAGCTAGTGCTGCAGCAAATTCTCTGATCCTCCTCAATCATTATGTAACTTGTAGACTTTCTTGGCATTTTTATGCAATTATTTATCTATCCATATGCATCTTAGAGTAATTTTATTGTATTACTTTCAAAATGCTGTTGAGATTCTAAATGGGATGGCATCACAAGTACGTGTTAATTTGCAGAAACTTGCAATTTTATGATTTTGTAAATTCTCATTCAAGAACATAATTTTTCAAAGTGATCAGTCTTTTTAAAATGCTTCTTGTTACACTTTTACAGTTTTGCTCTTATTCTGATTGAGTTATTTATTATTTTTTCCATTTCAATATTTAAGTGGTTATTTCTAGCATAAAGACAATCTATTAATTTTTGCAGATTTTTCTTTTATTCAGCTACCTTTCTAAACTGTTTGACTTCTGCAGTTGTTTTTCAGGTAAGTCTTTGGGGTTTCTAAGTATTCCATCATTTTATCTTAATGATAATTTTATATCTCTCTTTGAGGTTTTAGTGCATCAAAATTTTTGAGAAAAACTAATTTTTCAATATGTGTATAGCAAGAATTTAGAGAAAATACAGTTTAGTTTTGCATTTCTATGCCAAAGATAATTGACATATTTGGTGGCCTTTTCTATGTCTTACTCACTTCAACACACATCATTCACCATTACTTTTCATTTACATTAAAATTTTGATCTAATTATTATTAAAATTGGTACTTACATTTGACCAATTGTATGTAGTTGCGTTTGATTCAAAAGTTGCAATCTCAATGCTTAATAGAATTGTACCAAGTGTAGTCACACAAAAAGTTATGCTGTTCATTACAATTGCTACAGTAAGCTGTAATAGACATACAGAGAAAAATTGGTTATGGACAGCATAAACAGATGTTGATGAAGCAATCGAGTCTGTCCTACTGGCTAGAATATTCAAGTTAAAGTTTTTAAAAATCTGACTTTCTTTGATCTTCACAGAGGTTGATATCAGGACTCTGCCTCAAATTTGTCTAGAAACCAGTAGGATAAAAAATTTTTCAGAGGGAATATTTATTTATTTATTCATTCATTACACAGTGCCTATAATGTGCTAAACCTCAAGTTTCTACACTCAAGCTTATAATCTAATGGGGGAGACATAATTACAAACACAATTTCTTTTAATAAGATTTAACAAATGTCATGCTATGAATAAGCTTCAAGTTTAGGATTTGTCAGTGTTATTCCCTTAGCAATGTTACTTTGCTACTGAAAACCTTTCAGTGACTCCCAATTTCTTTCAAGGAAGCATCTACATTCTTTTGAATGGCACTGAGACTCTGGCATGAACTGTAAAGGAAGGCTCTGCCCCTTGGAGTAGGGGCTTCATATATTTTTTATGTGTGTGTGAGGGATAGTTATATGTTAAAAAGGAGGTTTTTTTTTTTTTTTTTTTTTTTTTTGTAATAATGGGAAGAAGGGTGTGATTTGATGCTGGTCAACCAAAGGAAAAGACTTAAGCGGATATATAAATTTTTGGTTGTCTATCAGGCAGTCTTCTTCCTGTTTTGAGGGTTCTCCTAATTGGTTTAGTCTTTATGAAAGAATTTTATCAAATGTCTACTGTGAAAGCTAGAGGAGGGAGATCCTTCCTCTCTCCAATCTCTTAGTGTTATGTCCAAAGCATGGCTAGCAATATTCTTTTCTCATGGGTTGTAATTTTAAGAAAGTGACTTAAAGATGAAAAAATACTGAAATTCATTTCTAAAAAAGGCACCTGTGATGTTATGCAGTGGGGGGAATGGTGATCTTGAGTGTTAGAGGGCAGCTATGATGTCTCGTGGTTATAAAACCCTGGTCCTTCACTTCCTGTGAAGAACCTGGTGCTATAAGCCTGGCATCTTCCTAATATATCCTGTCTTTGCTTAATACAGCCAGATTCAGTTCGCAATAATGGACAAAACTGGGAAAGTGTATTATGGAAGAAGAACAGTATGTACAAAATTTCAGAAGCATGGGAAAGCAGGTCTTCAGGGAAATATCTGGCACTTTGTATGGCTGGAATGTGGAGTGTTAAAAGGGATTTGGATAACATGTGGCTAGACAGGTGAGCAGGTGCTACATGGTGAATAATCTAGTATGATGTAATAAGAATTTTCAGTTTTAGTTTTGTGGATATGTAGAACTATGCTGCTGGAGTTGTCAACTAGAAAGATTTCCTCTTTAGTACAAAGTCAGGTTGTGGAATTCTTATAATGCCCCTGCACACTTACCCTATGTCCATTAATGAGGATAGCGAGGCTTACGAACCAGGATCACTAATAGAAGATATCTATGTTCCTAAAAATTCTAATAAATTATTTATAGAATTAAGCATACAACATTATTACTTTTGGAGAGTCCCACTTCCAGCATAAGAATGGGAGGAACTCTGAACCAACTACCCAGCCAAATTTGTGAAAATTATTTCAAAAACCTTAATCATTTAAAACCTCTGTACTCTGTAAACTTTTCAATGGCATATGACAAATAAAGAATATTTATTCAAGAAAATCTACTCAGTAAAAACCGTAAGTGTTTCTGGTATGGCATCTGAACCAAGACCTGCACCCTCCCTCCCTCCTCTCAGATCAGCAAGACCACTGTAGGTTGGTATAGCCAAAACCACAGGGCTCCCTTTCTTCCCTGTTCCCATCAGAGTGCTATACTATCTTCTCAGGAAGTGTAGGACATCAAATTAGCCTTTCCAGTTCTGCCCAAATACTTGTGCTGAGGCTAAGTGTCGTGTGAATGCAGCCAAGAGATGAGTGATCTCTTCTACCCAGCTTTTACTCATGGGATATAGACTTTATCTTAGATGTGGCACCGCTGAGAATACTGGGCTCTAATTGCCCTTGTTCTAGATTTTAGGATAGGGGTTTCACATCATGAGAGGCAAGTTGAGGGGAACTGGGGCTTCTGTCCCCTCCCCCCATTCACCAAACCCTCCACTCTTAAAGAGAAGGACTCCATTGTTCCTGTCCACCTCCTCACCCCTGCACCTGATCCTTAGCACAGAGATTTTGGGAGAGAAATAGGCTATATAATAGAAATTTTCACTCTATTCCCAAAGGCGATGACTTCATTTACAGCATGTGGAGAAGTTAGGCCTACACGTACTCTTAAAAACAGTGGAAGCTGTGATAAAAGGCACTTAGTAGGTGTTCACAGCGAAATTTGAGATACAGGATAAACTGTAGGCTCACTAGTTTGCCAGAGAGAAATGGGAAAAGGAAAAGCTAAAAAGAGCCGTTTTGGAGTCAGAACAAATCTCAAACACTGATTTTGGGAGCTATCCCCTCAAAGAAGCTCAAATTCATTTGGGTTAGTCTGTGAAGCACTTTTTGCCCCAGAACAACCAGCAAGCAGTTAGTAGAGCTTAACAGCTGGGTATGGTTAGGGAAAGAGAAAAGAAGAGCCTTTCCAAGATAAATGTCATCCTAGGGTAACTGTGGGCATACACAAGCCTGCACCCTATGAGGGGGCAACATCAAAGCTCAACACTGAGGAGGGAGAAATACACTTTACTGAAACAACCAAGACAGTTTTTTTTTTGTTCTTTTGTTTTTTTTAAATCAAGCAATTAACAGTAAGTCCTGGTGTGGGGGATGAGTACCCAGAGTTGCTATATTATCTAAAATGCCCAGTTTCGAACAAAACAATTATATAATAGGGAACAATATAAAACAGGCAATGAAACAGGCAAGTTTGACCCATACATGATATAAACTGTAGGCAACAAAAAGTGTCTGTGAGAGAGACCAGATAGAATATTAAATAAGCAAATGTTTCAGAATAGTCATTATAAAGATGTTTGAGCAGTTAAGTAAACCACAATTAAGGAAGTAAAGGAAGGTGTGATAATAATATTGCATCGAATAGAGAATATCAATAAAGATATGTAAATCATTTTTAAAAACACCAAATGGAAATTCTGGAGTTGAAAATTATAACAGCTAAAATACAAAATTCACTGGAGTGGCACAACAGTAGATTTGAACTGTGTGCAACCTGAGAGAGAGAAAAATGAATAAAGAAAAATGAATAGAGACTTAGAGAAACGTGAAATATCAGTAAGGACAACAACATACACATAATGAAAGTACCAGAAAGAGGGGAGAAAGAGAAAGAAGCAGAAAGTATATTCAAAGACATAATGCCTGAAAACTTCCCATTCTGCGGGTTGTCTGTTTAGTTTGTTAATAGTTTCTTTGGCTGTGCAGAAGCTCTTTAGTTTATTAGGTCCTACTTGTCAATTTTTATTTTTGTTGCAATTGGTTTTGAGGGTCCAGTTTTATTATTCTGCATATGGATGGCCAGTTATCCCAGCACCATTATTGAATGGGGAATCTTCACCCCATTACTTATTTTTATTACTTTGTTGAATATAAGTTTGTTGTGCGTGTGCAGATGTATTTCTGAATTCTCTATTTGGTTCCACTGGTTTATGTGCCTGTTTTTGCACAGAACCATGCTGCTTCAGTTACTGTACCCTTGTGGAATAGTTAGAAGTCACGAAATGTAAATGCTTCTGGCATTTTTCGTTTTGCTTAAGATTGCTTTGTCTATCTGGTTTCTTTTTTTGGTTCCATATGAATTTTAGAAATACTTTTTCTAATTCTGCTAAAAATGATGGTTGCTGGTTTCATAGAAATAGCAATGAATCATTAGATTGCTTTGGGCAGTATGGCCATTTTAATGATTTTGATTCTTCTAATCCATGAGTATAAAATGTTTTTCCATTTGTTTGTGTCATATATTATTTCTTTCAGCAATATTTTGGATTAACTAGTTTTCCTTGTAGAGATTTTTCAACTACTTGGTTAGATGTATTTCTAGGTGTTTTATTACTTTTTTGGCTATTATAACTGCAATTGCGTGCTTGATTTCACTCTTAGCTTGAATGTTATGGTGTATAGAAATGTTACCGATTTTTATACATTGATTTTACTAAAATTACTTACATGGTCTAAGAGGCTTTTGGCAGAGACTTTATGATTTTCTAGGTAAGGAATCATAGTATCAGTTAAGATAGACAATTTGACTTATTCTTTTCCAATTTGCATGCCTTTTATTTCTTTCTCTTGCCTGAATGCTCTGGCTAGAACTTCCAGTACCATGTTGAATAGGAGTGGTGAGACTGGGCATCTTTCTCCTGTTTCAGTTCTTAAGGGGAATGCTTCCATCTTTTACCCATTCCACATGATGTTGGCTGTGGGTTTGTCATAGGTAGCTCTTATTATTTTGAGGTACGCTTCTTTGATGCTTAGTTTGTTGAGGGTTTTTTTTTTTTGTCATGAAAGGACACTGGATTTTATTAAAAGCTTTTTCTGCATCTATTGAGATAATCATATAGTTTTTGTTTTTAATTCTGTTTATGTGGTGAATCACATTTTTTATTTATTTTTAAAATTTATTTATTTTACTTTAGGTGCATACTATATCTGGCATTTCTCCCCATGTTATCCATCCCCACCCTCCCCTCCCTCCCCACCCCCACTGTCTCTCCCCTACCCACCCACAACCGCCCCCAGTGTGTCATGTTCCTCTCCCTGAGTCCATTTATTCTCGTTGTTCAACACCCACCCATGAGTGAGAACATACGGTGTCTGGCTTTCTGTTCTTGTGTCAGTTTGCTGAAAATGATGGTTTCCAGATTCATCCAAGTCCCTACAAAGGACACGAACTCATCTTTTTTTATGGCTGCGTAGTATTCCATGGTGTATATGTACCACATTTGCTTTGTCCAGTCTATCATTGATGGGCATTTGGGTTGGTTCCAGATCTTTGCTATTATACACAGGGCTGCAGTGAACATATGTGTGCATGTGTCTTTATAGCAGAACAATTTATAGTTCTTTGGGTATATACCCAATAATGGGATTGCTGGGTCAAATGGAATTTCTATTTCTAGATCCTTGAGAAATAGTCACACTGTCTTCCACAATGGTTGAAATAATTTACACTCCCACCAACTATGTAAGAATATTCCTATTTCTCCACATCCTCTCCAGCATCTGTTGTCTCCAGATTTTTTAATGGTCGCCATTCTAACTGGTGTGAGATGATATCTCAGTGTGGTTTTGATTTGCATTTCTCTAATGACCAGTGATGATGAACATTTTTTCCTATGTTTGTTGGCCTCATATATGTCTTCTTTTATGAAGTGTCTGTTCATGTCCTTTGTCCACTTTTGAATGGGGTTGTTTTTTTTTTTGTATATCTGTTTTAGTTCCTTGTAGATTCTGGGTATTAGCCCTTTGTCAGATGGGTAGATTGCAAAAATTTTTTCCCATTTTGTTGGTTGCTGATTTGCTGTAATCATGGTTTCTTTTGCTGTACAGAAGCTCTGGAATTTAATTAGATCGCATTTGTCTATCTTGGCTTTTATTGCCATTGCTTTTGGTGTTTTAGTCATGAAGTCCTTGCCTATGCCTGTGTCCTGGATGGTTTTGCCTATATTTTCTTCTAGTGTTTTCATGGTGTTAGGTTTTATGTTTAAATCTTTTATCCATCTGGAGGTAATTTTAGTGTAAGGTGACAGGTGGGGGTCCAGTTTCTGCTTTCTGCACATTGCTGGCCAGTTTTCCCAACACCATTTATTAAACATGGAGTCCTTTCCCCATTGCTTGTTTTTGCCAGGTTTGTCAAAGATCAGATGGTTGTAGATGTGTGGTGTTCCTCTGGGGTCTCTGTTCCGTTCCATTGGTCTATGTCTCTGTTTTGGTACCAGTACCATGCTGTTTTGATTACTGTAGCCTTGTAGTATAGTTTGAAGTCCAGCAGTGTGATGCCTCCAGCTTTGTTCTTTTTGCTTAGCATTGTCTTGGCTATGCAGGGTCTTTTGTGGTTCCATATGAAGTTTAAAGTGATTTTTCCCAGTTCTGTGAAGAAGGTCATTGGTAGCTTGATGGGGATAGCGTTGAATCTATAGATTACTTTGGGCAGTATGGCCATTTTCACGATATTGATTCTTCCTAACCATGAGCACGGAATGTTTTTCCATCTGTTTGTGTCCTCTCTTATTTCGTTGAGTGGTGGTTTGTAGTTCTGCTTGAAGAGGTCCTTTACATCCTATGTTAGTTGTATTCCTAGGTATTTTATTCTCTTTGTAGCAATTGTGAATGGGAGTTCGCTCTTGATTTGGCTCTCTGTTAGTCTGTTATTGGTGTATAGAAATGCTTGTGATTTCTGCACATTGATTTTGTATCCTGAGACTTTGCTAAAGTTGCTTATCAGTTGCAGGAGATTTCGGGCTGAGACGATGGGGTCTTCTAGATATACAATCATGTCATCTGCAAATAGAGACAGTTTGACTTCCTCCTTTCCTAATTGAATATCCTTTATTTCGTTTTCTTGCCTGATTGCTCTGGCTAGAACTTCCAATACTATGTTGAATAGAAGTGAGAGAGGGCATCCTTGTCTAGTGCCTGATATCAAAGGGAATTCTTCCAGCTTTTACCTGTTCAGTATGATATTGGCTGTAGGTTTGTCATATATAGCTTTTATCATTTTATGATATGTTCCATAAATACCTAGTTTATTGAGAGTTTTTAGCATGAAGGGCTGTTGAATTTTTTTGAAGGCCTTCTCTGCATCTATTATGATAATCATGTGGTTTTTGTCTTTGGTTCCGTTTATGTGATGGATTACATTTATGGATTTGCATATGTTGAACCAGCCTTGCATCCCTGGGATGAAGCCTACTTGGTCATGATGGATAAGCTTCTTGATGTGCTGTTGCAGTCTGTTTGCTAGTATTTTATTGAAGATTTTTGCATTGATGTTCATCATGGATATTGGTCTGAGGTTTTCTTTTTTAGTTGAGTCTCTGCTGGGCTTTAGTATCAGGATGATGTTGGTCTCATAAAATGAGTTAGGGAGTATTCCCTCCTTTTGTATTGTTTGATACAGTTTTAGAAGGAATGGAAAAGCTCCTCTTTGTACATCTGGTAGAATTCGGCTGTGAACCTGTCTGGACCTGGCCTTTTTTTGGTTGGTAGGTTATTGATTGCTGCCTCTACTTCAGCCCTTGTTATGGGTCTATTCAGGCTTTCAAATTCCTCATGGTTTAGTCTTGGTAGAGTACAAGTGTCTAGGAATTTATCCATTTCTTCCTGGTTTACTGGTTTATGTGAGTAGAGCTGTTAGTAGTAATCTCTGATGGTAGACTGTATTTCTGTGGGATCAGTGGTGATATCCCCTTTATCGTTTTTTATTGCATCTATTTGATTTTTCTCCCCTTTTTTTTTTTATTAATCTGGCTAGTGGTCTGTCTATTTTGTTGATGTTTTCAAAAAACTAGCTCCTGGATTTATTGATTTTTTGAAGAGTTTTTTTGTGTCTCTATCTCCTTCAGTTCGGCTCTGATCTCAGTTATTTCTTGTCTTCTGCTAGCTTTTGAGTTTTTTTGATCTTGCTCCTCTAGCTCTTTCAATTTTGATGATAGGGTGTCAATTTTAGATCTTTATTCTCTTCTCTGGTGGGCATTTATTGCTATAAATTTCCTTCTCGACACTGTTTTAAAGGTGTCCCAGAGATTCTGGTAAGTTGTGTCTTCATTATGGTTGGTTTCGAAGAACATCTTTATTTCTGCCTTCATTTCATTGTTTATCCAGTCAACACTCAGAAGCAAGTTGTTCAGTTTCCAAGTGGTTGTACGGGTTTGAGTGTGTTTCTTGATCCTGAGTTCTAGTCTGATTGTGTTGTGCTCTGATAGACTGTTTGTTATGATTTCTGTTCTTTTGCATTTGCTGAGGAGTGATTTGCTTCCAGTGATGTGGTCAATTTTAGCCAATGTGGTGCTGAGAAAAATGTATATTCTGTGGTTTTGGGGTGGAGTATTCTGTATATGTCTATTAGGTCCACTTGGTCCAGCTCTGCATTCAAGTCCTGGATATCCTTGTTAATTTTCTGTCTCGTTGATCTGTCTAATATTGACAGTGGAGTGTTGAAGTCTCCCACTATTATTGTGTGGGAGTCTAAGTCTCATTTTAGGTTGTTAAGAACTTGCTTTATGTATCTGGGTGCTCCTATGTTGGGGGCATATATATTTAGGATCGTTAGCTCTTCATGTTGGATTGATCCTTTTACCATTATGTAATGTCCTTCTTTGTCTCTTTTGATCTTTGTTGGTTTGAGTCCATTTTATCAGAGACTAGGATTGCAACCCCTGCTTTTTTTGTTCTCCATTTGCTTGGTAAATCTTCTTCCATTCCTTTATTTTGAGTCTATATGTGTCTTTGTATGTGAGATGGGTTTCCTGAATACAGCACACCAATGGGTTCTGACTTTTTATCCAGTTTGCCAGTCTGTGTCTTTTGATTGGGGCGTTTAGGCCATTTACATTCAATGTTAATATTGTTATGTGTGAATTTGATCCTGCCATTTTGTTACTGGCTGGTTTTCTTTTCCCATTAGTTGACTCATTTTCTTCATTGCATTTTTGGTCTTAGACAACTGGTTTGCTTTTGCAGTGTCTGGTACTTGTTCCTTTCTGTGCTTAGTGTTTCTTTCAGGAACTCTTGTAGGGCAGGTCTGGTGGTGACAAAATCTCTCAATAATTGCTTGTCCATAAAGGATTTTATTTCTCCTTCACTTATGAAGCTTAGTTTGGCTGGATATGAGATTCTGGGTTGAAAGTTCTTTTCTTTAAGGATGTTGAATATTGGCCCCCACTCTCTGCTGGCTTGTAGGGTTTTT
Source organism: Ateles fusciceps (assembly GCA_036589455.1). Taxonomy (NCBI): domain Eukaryota; kingdom Metazoa; phylum Chordata; class Mammalia; order Primates; family Atelidae; genus Ateles; species Ateles fusciceps. The sequence goes on along the minus strand of JAZHEH010000681.1, from coordinate 21,788,342 downwards.
GCCCAGAGATCTGCTGTGAGTCTGATTGGTTTCCCTCTGTGGGTGACCCGACCTTTCTCTCTGGCTGCCCTTAGCATTTTTTTCCTTCATTTCAACCCTGGTGAATCTGATGATTATGTGCCTTGGGGTTGCTCTTCTTGAGGAATATCTTTGTGGAGTTCTCTGTATTTCTTGGATTTGAAATTTGGACCGTCTTGCTAGACATGGGAAGTTCTCCTGGATAATATCCTGGAGTGTGTTTTCCAGCTTGGATTCATTCTCCCCATCATCTTCAGGTACACTGATCAAGCATAGATTGGGTCTTTTCACATAATCCATATTTCTTGTAGGCTTTGTTCATTTCTTTTCACTCTTTTTTCTCTTGTCTTGGCTTCTCTTTTTATTTCATTGAGTTGATCTTCAATCTGTGATATCCTTTCTTCTGCTTGATTGATTCGGCTATTAAAGCTTGTGTTTGCTTCATGTAGTTCTCGTGCTGTGTTCTTCAACTCCATCAAGTCATTTATGTTCTTCTCTAAGCTGGTTATTCTAGTTAGCATTTCATCTAACCTTTTTTCAAGGGTTTTGGTTTCTTTGCATTGAGTTAGAACGTGTTCCTTTAGCTCAGAAAAGTTTGTTATTATCCACCTTCTGAAGCCTGTTTCTGTCAATTCATCGCACTCCCGGGTGAAGTTGTGATCCTGTGTTGTTGAGGAGTTGTGATCCCCTGAAGGAGAAGAGGTGTTCTGGTCTTTGTTGGTTTCATCTTTTTTGTGCTGTTTTTTCCCGTCTTTGTGGATTTACCTGGCTGTGTTGTCAGTGAGCTTCTTGATGAGGTCGTGTGTCTGCCTGTGAAGGTGCTACTGGGTTTCTAGGGACTCCTTCAGGTTACTAGGGAAGCTTCCTGTGTCTTTTTTGTTTATGCTGGGAGATTAGGCCCGCCTTTTCCGCTGACCTGTAGGCCCTGTTGGGTTGTCAAGAGCACCGTCCTGTTGCTACGTAGGTTTCCTGTGTTTTTTGTTAAAACGTGTAGTCCAGTCCCACCCCTCTAGTGGTGGGTTGTGCCCTTCCTCCACTGGGCTGGATCATTCAGTGTTCATCTCAGACTGTGGCACTGGCTGTGCAACCCACTAGAGTCAGAGCTTCAGTCCTCTGGGGTTTGTTGGGAGGGTAGGGACACACCCAGCCACATCAGCTGTCTCCCCCTATCAGCTTCCTCTCTCTCCAGTCATGGGGTAGGGGCCCATCCAGCTGCTCCTGCTTACAGCTCCCTCTCTCTCTAGGCGGAGGGAGGGGGCAATAGCTCAGTCCACAGGCTCTTATTCAACTCCACACTTGCAATTCCTAGTGCTTGACTGGCAAAGATCCCCTGCTCTGTGTATTGCTGAGCTTTGGGGGAAGCGCTGTATCTGGACCGGAGTGCCAGAGGGGAGCCTCTGACTCGCCGGTCAGATGCACTTTCTGGTTGAAGCAGCACCCCTCCTGGCCTCGGTCTGCCCTGAGTGGGCTTTGCTCACCATCAGACCAGACCCATTGAAATGCACCTGGTACCTCCGTTGGAGCTAGGAGATCTCTGGGTTTCTGCATTTCTCTCGAAGGGTGTTGTGTGCTGGAGTTGTGTCTAATCAGCCATCTTGGATCTCTCAAAAACATATATTCTATATTTATTTTCTGCTTTAACTTGAAAGCATACATATGAATAAGATATAATGTCATACTCTTTAGAACATGATTAAACCAAGAGATTTTTCAACTAAAAAAAATATTTTCTCCCTTTTTTTCTATTTTTCATGTTGGAGTGCCCTGTGGCTCAATTCTTTTTTCTGTTTTCATCTTTGCTGTGTTCATTCCATTGGAGATCTCAACAAGTCTCTTGGCTTTAAATCTCTTCTGGTCTAAGATTCCCAGTTGAATCCATCCAAATGCTCAAGACAAAAATATGGCAGACCTTATTACATTTTCTTTTTTTCATCACACCTATCATCTTCTAACGATATTATATTTATACAATTCTACTATATTATGTCCTTGTTTGTCCTATTGTTTATTGCTATTATCCTGCTATTAGAATGTAAGCTCCCTAAGGGTAATAGATTTGCATCTGTTTGTTCACTGATGCATCCTACATACACAGAATATGACTGACATTCAGCAAATAATACACACACACACACACACACACACACACACACACGTATATGTATATGTATAGTTAGATTGATTGAGGTGGAGTGGGAAGATGGGCAAAGAAGGGCAGCAGACAGAGTGATGGGGATTAGGGAGAGAGCTTACAGAGGGATCTAGGTCATGACTGGAACTTGGAAATTACAATCATAGTCTCCCCCTCACAGCCCCTCAAGCAAAAAAAACCCAAAACTTTTTGTGAGTTTTTGTGAAAATCAGTCGGGGCTGAGTTATTCACACCTGTTTCTTTGGGTGTTGTAGAGCAATTTTGGGACAGTATGCACCAAAACAGAAACTAAACTATGATAACGACAGTTCTGGAAATTTACAAAACTACATGGGGGCTTTATGGGCATTGATGTCATCTGTACTTACATCTCTGGGGATGTAAGGTTTTCTGAGGAAATGTGATACTAGATGACTTCTAAGTCACATGTTCACTGCTTGCAAACAAACTAGAAAAAAGAGCTTAGAAAAAGGTCTAGAATGAAAAATGATATTAACCATGGCTACTTTGGGAATAGAAGTTAAGAAAAGTGCAATAACTTAATGCCCATAATTATAGCTTCCAATCTGGGGCTGAGAAAAATGTCCCCTCATACCGCTCAGATCCTATTCTATTGAAAGAAAAAATAGGTGGACCTTTATCTAAAATATGAAATAAAATTTCATTTTCTTCTCCTACTAATCCCTGAAAACACCCTGTTTTCCTCAGTAGGTTTTGATAAGCAGAATGCTATCTGTGTGCCAGGTACTGTTATTTTTTTCTATCTCTTTTTTTTCTCTTGAGAGAGTCTCGCTCTGTCACCCAGGCTGGAGTACAGTGGTGATCTTGGCTCACTGCAAGCTTTGCCTCCCCGGTTCAAGCAATTCTCCTGCCTCAGCATCCCAAGCAGCTGGGATTATAGACATGTGTCATCACACCCAGCTAATTTTTGTATTTTTAGTAGAGATGGGGTTTTGCCATGTTGGCCAGGCTGGTCTTGAACTCCCAACCTCAGGTGATTCGCCTGCTTTGGCATCCCAAATTACTGGGATTACAGGTGTGGGCTACTGTGCCCAGCCCGAGGTACTGTTCTTTATGCTTACTTACTAATTAATCCTCACAGCAACTCTTTGAGATAGTTACTATTATTCTCCACATTTTATTTTTTAGATGAGGAGAGTGAAGCACAGAATAAAGTAATTTGCTCAAGGTTACACAGGTAGTAGTGGGGCAGTCAGAATTGGAAAATTCAGGCAATCTGCCTCCAGAGCTGTGATCCTAACCACGAGGGTGCTGTGGGAGGCAGGATGGAAGTTCTAAAGAAAAAGGAACACATGCAGGCGTATATTCATTGTGGCACTGTTTACAATAGCAAAGACCTGGAACCAACTGAAATGCCCATCTATGATAGGCTGGACAAAGAAAATGTGGCATATATATACCATGGAATACTATGCAGCCATAAAAAAGGATGAGTTCATGACCTTTGCAGGGACATGGATGAATCTGGAAACCATCATTCTCAGCAAACTGACACAAGAACAGAAAACCAAACACCACATGTTCTCACTCATAGGTGGGAGTTGAACAATGAGAACACATGGGCACAGGGAGGGGAACATCACACACTGGGGTCTGTTAGGGGGTAGGGAGCTAGGGGAGGGACAGCGAGGGGTGGGGGAGGTTGGGGAGGGATAACATTGGGAGAAATGCCTAATATAGGTGACGGGGGATGGGGGATGGAAGCAGCAAACCACCATGGCATGTGTGTACATATGCGACAATCCTGCATGATCTGCACACGTACCCCAGAACTTAAAGTACAATTTAAAAAAAAAAGGAACATCCTTTGTTAGACGTGTTGTCATGATATCTGGTTTGTGTTCTAACTGATATTTCCTAGACCTAATTTTGCTTAAGGCAATTCTCTTCACACGTTATTTTGTCTTCTCCATTCTCCTTAACTAGACACTAATGTTCTAATCTTATCCTAATTACATTTCTTGCCTTCCCAATGCTTTGACTTTCAGGGTTGAAGTTTTACTTGTTGGCTGGGTCTAGTGGCTCATGTCTATAATCCCAGCACTTTAGGAGACCAAGGCAGGAGTGTGCCTTGAGGTCAGGAGTTCAAGAGCAGCCTGGGAAACATAGCAAGACCCTTATCTCTGCAAAAAATGAAAAAATCAGCCAGATGTAGTGGCAGACATCTTGCAGTCCCAGCTCTTTGGGAGGCTGAGGCTGGAGGATCACTTGAGCCCAGGAGTTCCAGGTTGCACTGAGCTATGATCATGCCACTGCACTCCAGCCAAGGTGATAGAGTAAGACCTTGTCTCGAGTTTCGTTTGGTTATATATGCTCCTTGAGATAGCTTCTTGATTTATTTCCTGGAAACTCTCACATCTGTCTCTGTATACAATCTTATTACACACACTGTATCCTCCTCCAACACCCATAGAGAAGGCACTGGAGCATATCTTTACAAAAATTAAATAGTTTTTTAAACTTACATATTTGGAGAAGTTTTTTTCCCCCAAAAATGTTGGCTCAGAAGCAGTAATTTCTTTTTTTTGGTTTACACCAAGTAACATTTTAATCTTTAGAGTTGCTTCAAACATTCTGACATACCTTACATCTTGTAGCAGGGTTCTGTATTACGCTGCTGGATCCTGAGTTGATGAACTGGGGTTAGAAATAAGCATTTATAAACACACAACGCCTTATGATAATCCCCTCAATAGCTTCTTTCCCTAGAGCCAGTGGCATTCCTCATATCCGAAGTAGCACTGAATTTTCTGAAGAAAGTGATCTTAACATGAAAACCCCATTTGATGTCTGTAGTGACCACTAGTATAATTTCTAAATAGATTCACTTTTTCTCTATCATAGGGCTGAAAAATGTTTTAAAGTCTCTGGTCATTAATTGCATAGGTGATGGGACTCACGGATCTCACAATGATTTTATGAAGACAAGTTGTAGTCACTTCACTCGTTTTTTTTTTTTTTTTTTGTGGATAGGGTTTTGCACTGGAAGGACCTTGGCAATCAGGCCTGCCCTCTTAGTTTTGTTATTTGCAAATCCGCTAAGCATATCTTCCATGCTGTCAAGAGGTTAAATGTGTTATTACCATGCAGCCCACCACTAGGGCGCCTCTTCCAGGCTTAACATGCACTTGTTTCTTTGTTTTTAGTTTTAATTGTCATTTATTGATCCTATGGAGTGAATTATTAGAAAACAATTCCTAGGGGCTAGCGTGGTGGCTCTCACTTGCAAGAACTATGTTTCCCCCATAATGTTATAAAAAAAATTCATCAATGGAAGATAGTTTCAGAAAGCATTAGATCCGAAGATTTACAGGTTCCCTTCCACAAACATCCTATCCTAAGTGCTATTATCACCTTCTGGCACTAGTTGAAAGGAATGTTGTTTCTGGTATACCAAGAATTAAATTTTGTCCGGTATCATATTCCTGTCTTCAATTTGCCTGCAGCAGATGTTATAAAAGATGTTTCAAACATACTCAGAAGGGGACTGGGGACCCTTCAACCCAGGTAAGAAATCCTGTCATGAAAGCAGAAGCTTCTTAGCTTGTGTTTATTTGTTTTTACCCCTGATATGTTATTGCTGTGTCACTCCGTGGGGAGCCACTTAAGTTCTCTAAGCCTCAGTTTTCCTGTTTGTAAAATGGAGATGAGTGATAGCTATCTCATGGGGTTGTTGTGGCAATTAAGGTGAAATAAACTTGAAAAGCCTTTCGAAGGTTCCTGATACACAAGAGATAATAAATTGGACAGTTATTATCTATGGCTAAATATCTGTCATATGCTCCTCTTCCATATCTTGGGCTGAGGATTCTTTCTAGATGATTTGCAATAGGTGATTCATTGTGTTATTTCCATTTAAATGACTTTTCCTTATTACATACATTCTTTCCAGAAAGTTCTCAGTATTAGTAAATGTCTTCCACTTGAGGACTCCCACTATGGGAAAGCCTTAAAGGAAATAATGTATTTTGACCAGAGCAGAGATCACCAGGCCCTTCTCTGGATGAAATGGCTGTATGTGGATGTCTCAGAGGCCTTTTGACAAAACAAAAGGGACTGGGTGATCTAAATCTCTTCTCCCTTGGAGTCTTGTTTTTGGTTGAAAAGTACAAAGTTGTGGGAGGTAATGAAACTCTCGTCTATGGAGAAATTTAACCTTGGGTAAAGTTTCTACTCGTCATTAAGCCCCCTTGGTGGGAATTTTGGCAACTCTTACCATGGAATTATTATAATATCCTTATTCAGAACCTCCACTTTAGAAGTCTCTGTTTAATTTCCTCAAATTCCTCCTGTCCCCCTAAGTCTCCTTTTTTTCTCTTTTGTATACGATCTCTCTAAAAAATGCCTCTGTAGCCCCAGACATTAAGCTAAGGCATTTGGATTTTTCGCTCTGCAAAAGATAAGCCTTCGAGTTAAATACCACTCTCTTTATTATTCTTCAAGCATATTCCTTTAATATCTTTTCCATATAGGCACCTGACCCTCTCAAGAAAATTATTAAAACATGCAACAAACATAAGGCATTTCTAAGTCTGTATTCACTCTAAAATGGGCTCCTTTAAGTTAGAGATTGGGTCTTTAGCCCATTTCTAGACCACCTAAATTCAGTAGAAAAATGAGTCTAAATAAATAATACCATAGTGTACTCACAAAAAATGATGACAAAAATGAGTAAATTACTACAATTATAGGGATAAGACCAGGATGACTTGAATTATCTCCTATCAAAATCCAGTGAATCCAGAGAGTTCCCAGTGCACTGTGAATCAGGCCAATCATTATTTGCACAGCCTGTGAGAAGAGAGAGCCAACATTATTACTCAAGTCAAATCTATCACAGATGATTACAATCTGGGTGACTGAGCGGTTAGGAGAACGTTTGGTTTACCCTGGTACTTCTGAAGCAATATTGAAAGAATTATGTGTCAGGGAGAAAGCAGGCTGAATAGAGAAATGACAGCTACAGTTGGGTGGTGGGGTCTCCTCATTTATTTAAACAGGGAGTATCTGTTTTTCTTTCATAGCAGCCTTTAGAGATAATTAATATTTATTTTTCTAGTTGGCTCTAGTTAAGTAAAGACCAGAGGCCTATTTGTTTGGCTCAGGACACACAACAAAAGGAGAGTTGTTGGCTCCGAGGACCCCTGAGGTGTGGCCTTGATATCTGCCTCCCTCCTATAGTTGGTTCTCTGAGGTCAGCTCCAGCTTGTAGACTCAGCTCTTGTTCCCCACCGTGAATCCCAAATAGGAACTTTTGATCTTGCCTACTTCCCTCATCCTCTCTTGTTTGCAATTTGGACTTCAGTTTCTCTCTGCTCTGCCTACTCCCGCACCCAGTGCTGACATTTGTAACCAATCTGGATCACAGCTCTAGACCTAGTTCAAAAAAGCAGGCAAGCAGGCTCTTGAGACGTGGACCACCACGTGCAGAGGTCTGGCCTGCAGACCCTGACTCAGTGATGGATGAATGAATGCACTCTTACACCATTACAGTGATTCAAATGGGCTAGGGATGGTTGTTGGCTGCTTTCAGAGGGCTAACTGCAGCCAATCGACCAAGACTTCTTCTCCATCGTTACATTTATTCACTTAGATTTTACAACAGACGTTCTAAGTTAACACACTTGTGAATAATTAACACGGTTAAAAGAATGGTTTTATGACTGATAAAAGTTTTAGGTTCTGGGCCCAGAGTAGACACTATTACTATTAACTATTAACAGGTAATTCCCCATTGATCTCCCCCTGAGAGGTACATCCAGCACGAAATTTACACGAGTAAACAGAGTAGGGACAAAGGAATTTGGCATAAACAGACTGAAACTGGGAAAGCCTTTTATCGTCTCTCTTTCCTATGCTAATGTAAGTGAGGTGGCTGCCTTCACCCTGCCCCAATAAAACCTTTTGGCCTTCCAGAAGGTTTGAGATTACAATCTATAACTTTTGCTAATATTTTGCCAGCCACCCTAAGTGAATATCAACAGGCCCTCTAGTGGCTCCTGGTTTTCTATAACTCTTATGTGAAGTGATTCTCTGTGGCCTGCTTAGAGCTGGGCTTTATCCTCCAGCTGGAATAGAGCCACCTGCACATACCAGTGACTAGGATGTGTGTAACCACTGAAGGAGCTGTATTGGCGATCAGTCAACATCACCTGCCCTGCAACCGCTTTACCCTCTGGTACCCATTCTTTCTCTTTGATCCATTTAGGTAGTTTTAAGTGAATTAAAGCTACTTTAATCAGATTACCTTAAAATTCATGTTCATAGGGAATTTATAGGTTTCTGTTCTGGTATTGAGATTATGTAAAAATATGTTATTCAGGGTTCTCCGGAGAAACAGACCCTATGTATTTTATATATACATATATGTATGTATAATATATATTATATATTAGTAAAAGGAAAATAAATCTCAGGACTTGATCTTCACAGGTATGACACAAAGGACAGAACTCAAAGTCATCCCTCTGCTCACCTGAGACAAATGCATGTCTGATTGCTTCCTTTGTCCTAAGTTTATTTTATCTTATGTAAAAATGCAGATTTACTGGACTAGACAAATGTATAAGTAATTACTCCTGTACCCTCCTCTCACGTGTAAATTGTGTATTCAGTGAACGGCTGATGAAAGACTCAGAAGGACACAACTGCTTGCCTCTTGTCCATGCCCTTAAAAAATTTCTTCCTCTTTCCTCAATACCTGTGCTTTTGCCTTTGGATATTGAGGTCCCTAGACCCTCTTCAGAAAAAGCATGGATCACAATTTTCCCTGTAGTTCTGGGTTATTTCTCAAGCATCTTAAAGTGATTTAGACTTGCTTCAGTCATTTTCTTTGATCTACTCTGTGTCTGTATACACATTCTGTAAATTTTGGCTGACAAGTCCAAAATTTACAGTGTGGGTCAGCAGGCTGGAGACACAGAAGAGCTGATGGTGCAGATAAAGCTTGAAGGCAGTCTTCTGGAAAATTCGTCTTGCTCCACACAAGAGGAGGGATGAGGGAAATGGAGGGGGCAAGGTCAGCCTTTCATTCTACTCAGACCTTCAACTGATTGAATAAGGTCTACTCACATTATGAAGGGCGATCTGCTTTACACAAAGACCAGTGATTTAAATGTTAATCTCATCCACAAAAACCCTCACGGGAACAGCCATAACAATGTTTGAATAACTAGGCACCTTTTGGCAGAGATAAGTTGATACACAAAATACCCATCATAAGTCAACTTCATCACTTAGCAGTCATATACATCTTGTGAAACCATACTTAATATCCAAAGTAAGATATACTTTGGCCTAACAGCTGTCATGCATGCAACAAAAAATTCACTAGCACTTTTCCAGAGGAGGGTGCAAAATTCTTGAGTGACGTTTCCTCTTTTGCTTGAAATACAACAACTTAAAAACTATAATATAAAGTCAACACATCTTATGTTACATGATAAGGGGATAAGAGAGGAAAGAAAACAAAGGTATGTAATACAAACATGTTAACAACAAAATAAGGAAAAACACTCCTGATAATTCCAGTCCTTATTTCTGTAACTGGCCACATGGTTATAGCTGGTATTTATAAGTATTTTCTCCCACTACCCAGTCCGTATTTCCTGTGTGTTCAGCAAGCACCTCAGCAGGCTGTGATGATTTAGTTAGTGGGCTGACCCAAACCCTCATTCCTGAAGAGTCTGGGCCATCAGTAGTCCTGTCCCAATTGGGTTGTTGTAGTTTTCCATTGACCTTAATCATAGGACATGGTGATACTGAAATGCTCTAAGGGATTTCCTGTATTACTAATATATGCTTCCTTAACTGTGAAGTAATAGGCCAAATTTTCTCATGGTAGTCAGTATCAATAACCCCTTCTAGCAGAATAACTCCCTTCTTCACGAACTGATTCAGAGACATAAAAAGTCCAAAATGGCTAGTTGGCAGTCCTAACTTCCAGTTCAATGAAATCATTATTACCTCTCCTTGTAGAAACATTTCTTCCTTTGGAATAAAGACATCTGACAGGCAGAATAGAAGGTTTCAGGACAGTAAGCAAATTTTTGCTAGTAGGTAACTATGAGTACTAGTGAGTGGTTTTACTCCCATTTTCACTCCCTGATTTCTGGACCTGTGAATCCTAGCTTTGGGAGAAACACCCTGCTAATGAACCTTACCCCATTTAAACAGGGTATTGCCAGCTAGCTGGTGCTGTAATTGTCTTCAAAAGTTCATGCCATCATTCTGTTAAACCAGCTACTTCACAATGGTGGGGAACATGGTAAGGCCATCAGATTACATGAGCTTGAGGTTATTGTTACACTTCATTTGCTCTGATGTGAGTTCGTTGATCAAAAACAATGCTGTGTGGAATTACCATGGCAATAGATAGAGCATTCTTTAAGTTCACAGAGGGTAGTTTTTGCAGAGGCATTGAATGCAGGGAAGATAAAACCATATCCAGAATAAGTATCCATTCCAGTAAGAAGAAAACACTGCCTCCTCCATGATGGAAATGGTCCAATGTAACCATTCTGTCACCAGGCTAATCACTCAGGGAATACTGCCATATCAGGAACTCAATGTTCATCTATGCTGCTGGCATAGTGGGCACTTATCAGTGACTGTAGCCAAGTCAGCCTTGGTGAGTGGAAGTCCATGTTGCTGAGCTCATGCATAACCTCCATCCCTGCCACTGCCACCATGGCCACTTGGTTAATGGGCCCATTGGACAATGATGGGGTGGCTGAGGAAAGAGGCTGAGTGGTATTCGTAGAACGGATCATCCTATCCACTTGATTATTAAAAGCTTCCTTTGCTGGCCGGGTGTGGTGGCTCACACTTGTTAACCCAGCACTTTGGGAGGCCAAGGTGAGTGGATTGCCTGAGGTCAGGAGTTCAAGACCAGCCTGGCCAACATGGTGAAACCCCGTCTCTACTAAAAATACAAAAATTAGCCAGGTGTGGTGGTGCATGCCTATAATTCCAGCTACTGGGGAGGCTGAGGCAGGAGAATCGCTTGAACCTGGGAGGCAGAGGTTGCAGTGAGCTGAGATTGCACCACTGCCCTCCAGCCTGGGTGACAGAGACTCCGTCTCAAAAAAAAAAAAAAATAAAAAATCTCCCTCTGCTGAGGTTGCTCTTTGGTGGACTTTAACATGGGACACACATATCTTTATGTGTTTTGCCTGTTCAGAAGTCTATCTACAAATCTGTTCTCTAGACTCCTGTGTCACCGCTTTTCTAATCATATTTGTTTCAAGTCCCTGACATTCCAGCCACATGATTGGCCACAGCCCATGAATTAGTATACAGTCACACACCTGGCTATTTCTTCTTCCAAGCAAAATATACAACCAGGTGTACTGCTTGAAATTCTGTCCACTGGGAAGATTTTTCTTTATTATTTTCTTCAGGAATGTCCCAGAAAGGGACTACAGTGCTACAGCTGTCTCCTTTTGGGTTGTGCCTGGGAATCATGTAACCTTGGCTGGTCATGGTTCTTTTTCTGACAGGGTAACCAAAATCTTTAACCCTGAAGAGTCTGGGCCATTCACAGGCTTGCAGGGACTGGGTTGTTGTAATATGCCATTGACCTTAATCATGGGGCATGACAGCACTAAGAGACACCCTAAGGGATTGCCTGTATTCCAGACATATTCATTTTTACCTCTATTCATTTTGAAGTAGTGGTCCAGTTTACCGTTGGTGTCCTGGATTGATCACCCTAGCTAACAATGTGAACTCTCTTTTTCACCTGTTGACTCAGAGGCAAGAGGAGCCCAAAGTGGCTGGGTGGCAGCTTTCACTTTCAGTTCAATGAAATCATTGTTGTCGCTCCCGGTGAAAGCACTCTTCTCTCTGAAACTAAGACTTCTACATAAGACATCTTGTTAGTTTGACAAAAATAGAGCATAAAGTCACAGCAACAGGAAGCAAAGATTGTGCTGGTGGGTCACTGGGGTAATGGTGAGCGGTACCCCTCCTATTTTTACCCCTTGATTCCTGGACTTGTGAATCCCGGCTGTGAGAGAAAGAGTACTATACATTGGATGCTGATTTAGAGCATATACAGCCTTCTAGAGAACCTTGTCCCAGCCCTATAAAGTATTGTCACCAAGCTGGCACTGTAACTGTAACTTCAAAAGGCCATTCTACCATTCTATTAAGCTGGCTGCTTCAGGATAATGGCAAACATGACAAGACCAGTGAATTCTATAAGCATGAGTCCACTGCTAAACTTCTTTGGGTATAAAGTAAACTCCTTGGTCAGAAGCAATGTTGCATGGAATATCATGATGGTGAATAAGGCATCCTGTAAATCCATGGATGGCAGTTTTGGCAGAAGCATTGCATACAGGAAAGACAAATCTATGTCCAGAATATGTGTCTACTTCAGTAAGGACAAAATGTTGCCCCTTCCATGATGGGCGTGATCCAATATAATCAATCTGCCTCCAAGTAGCACCTTGGAGAATGGTGCCATAGTGGGGGCTCAGTGTTGGTCTCTGCTACTAACAGATTGTGCACTCATTGGTGGCTGTATCCAGGTCACCCTTGGTGAGTAGAAGTACATGTTGCTGAGCCCACGCATAACCTCCATCCCTGTCACCATGGCAACTTTTTCAACGAGCTCAATGGTCAGTAACAAGGGTGGCTAGCAGAAAAAGCTAACTAGTATCCATGGAATGGATATTCCTCTGCTTCTCTGCTGAGGTCACCCTTTGGTGAGCATGCACATGGGACATAAATATCTTCACATCCTTTGCTCGCTCAGAGGTCTAGCCACATACCTCTTCCCCCCGACCCTTTTTTTTAACCAATTTTCCAATCATCTTCCTTCCAAGTCTCTGACTATCCATCCAAACCATTGGCTCCAGCCCATGAATCAGTATATAATCACATCAGGCCATTTCTCCTTCCAAGAAAAGTTCACAACCAGGTGTACTGCTTGAAGTTCTGCCCATTGAAAAGGTTTCCCTTTGCCACTATCCTTCAGGAATGTACCAGAAGGGGGCTGTAGTGCCATAACTGTCTACTTTTGGGTTGTGCCTGGATCATGGGGTACTCCTCATGAGGCCATAAGTGAAAACTGGAAGAGAGGAGGAAACATAGCAGGAGTAAGAACCATGGGCATTTGGACCAGTTCCTCATGTAATGTACTTGTGCCTTCAGGACCTGCTCAGGCCTGATCACATGTGCACCACTTTCATTTGATGATGGAGCGTTGTGCATGCCCAACCTTATGGCTTAGTGGATCAGGCAACATCTAGTTTATAATGGGCAGATAAGGTTGTATCGTTCCTTTATGGACCCTGGTCAGACATTCAGTTTCTACTAGAGCCTGGTAGCAGGCTAAAAGCTGTCTCTCAAAAGGAAAGAAGTTTTCTGTGGAAGATGGCAAGGTCTTGCTCTAAAATCTCAAGGTCATTCACTGTATCATATCTATAGAGGACGCCCTCTCTGCCAGTGTTACCTCAAGTACCATTGAGTTTGTTGGGTCTTGAGGCCCCTCTGGCAGAGCAGGTTTTACAGCAACCTGGACCTGTTTCAGAGGCTTCTATTCTGGGGCCCACTCTAAACTAGCACCTTTTTGTGTCACTTGGTGGATAAGCTAGAGTAGCACACTCAAGTGATGAACGTGCTGCCTCCAAAATCAAAATAGGCCTACTAGAGATCGTGCCTCTCTTTCTTGGTTTTAAGAGGGGCCAGATGAAACAACTTGTTCTTTAGAACAAATATCTTGTCATGACATACACCATGAGAGCCCTGGAAATTTTATTGAAATACAAGGATTTACCCTGGATTTGAGCCATATTTTCCCCCATTCTCTGACATGCAAATGTCTTACCAATAAGTCCAGAGTAGTTGCTGCTTCATGTTCGTTAGGACGAATTACCATAACGTCATTAATATAATGGATCAATGTGATATCTTGTGGAAGAGAAAGGCAACCAGAATCCCTGCAAGCTGAATTATGACATAAGTTTGGAGAGTTAATATGCTCCTGGGGTAGGTCAGTAAAGGTGTATAACTGGCCTTTCCAGCTGAAGGCAAACTGTGTCTGGTAGGCCTTACAGACAGAGATGGAGAAAAAGGCATTTGCCAGATCGATAGCTGCATACCAGGTATCAGGAGATGTGTTAATTTGCTCAAGCAAGTGTACCATAGCTGGTGCAGCACCTGTAATTGGAGTCACCACTTAGTTAGGCTTGCAATAATCCACTGTCATTCTCCAGGATTCATCTGCCTTCTGCACAGGCCAAACAGCAGAGTTGAATGCAAATGTGGTGGGCATCACCACCTCTGCATCTTTCAAGTGCTTGATGGTGGCACTAATCTTTGCAATGTCTCCAGGAATGCAGTATTGGTTTTGAGTTACTATTTTCCTAGGTAGAGGCAGCTCTAGAGGCTTCCATTTATCTTTTCTCACCACACTCCACAGGTTAAGAAACCAATGTAGGGAGTCTGCCAGCTGTCTATTCTCATTGTGGATTCTGGAACTGGGGAAATGACCACTGAATGGGTTTGGGGACCAACTGGACCCGCTGTGAGTTGGACTTGAGCTAAAACTCCATTAATAATTTGGCCTTCATAAGCCTCTACTCTAAATGGAGGGCCACAGTGATGGTTTGCGTCTCCTGGAATCAATGTCAATTCAGAGCCAGTATCCAGTATTCCCTGAAAGTATTGCATACTGGATATCAGTACTCCCTGAAAGTACTGATTATTTCCCTTTCCTCAATAAACAGTTATGCTGGTAAAAGGCCATAGGTCCCATTGGGGAAGTATGGGAGAAAGATTCACAGTATACATTTTAGGTAGTATACCAGGGTCCTTTCTTGGTGGGGACATGGCTTACATTTCATTCATATCTAGGAACTCTGTGCAGTTACCATTGTAAGGTACAGCCTCAAGAGAAGAACAAACTGCAGCCAGCCCATTGGAAAACTTAAATATGAGAATAATTAGATTCTGAGGTAGCAGAGGCCAAACAGCAGCACTCAACCATCAAAGGCAAGGTGGGCGCAGTTATCACAATAGCAGGCAGAGTTGAGACAAGAATCAGAATAGTCTGACTTCTGTAGATCTACGGCGTTGGCTATTTAATCATAGTGTTCCTAGACGTGAAATAGATAGGAAGCCTACTAAATTCTTACTTGAACTGTACAAGCAGAAAACTTTCTGGTCAAGTTAACAAAAGTCTACCTCAAAACATGAAAACAGAAAATTATGACCCCTCAATCAATTTCCAGACTTGAGCCAGTTTACAGATCCAAAACACATTGAATGAATGGCCTCTGCTACCACGGAATCTAATTATCCTTCTCCCTTTTAAGTTTTCCAATGGGCTGGCTTTCTATTGTGGTAACTGCAGTTATCATTGTAAGGTACAGCCTCCAGAGAAGAACAAACTGCAGCCAGCCCATTGGAAAACTTTTGTCACTTTGTCCAGCAATGATAAGAACAGCCAACTGAGATCATTATATTTCTTGGTTTTCCACAAATGTTCAAAAATATTATGTACAGAGTCACTAAATTTCTTGCCTTTTATAAGAGGTGAATTAGGAGTATCAAATGCATTCATTTTGTGTATATTTATAAACAGTTCATACCATGGAATATCAGAACTGTCTGTACTATTAGAAATAAAGCCCTTTGTACTTTCAGGTCTAATCAGATTAGAGAGCTAATTAAGGACACCGATTCTTAAAATTCTGTCCCTCTAGAACCACTTCTAGTACGAAAATCTGCATTAGTCAGGGTTCTCCAGAGAGACGGAACTCAATAGGTTGTATGCATATATTAGGGAAATTAGTTTATGCAATTATGGAGACTGAGAAGTCCCATGAGAGGCCATCTGCAAGCTGGAGACCCTGGCATGCTTGTAGCATGGCTCAGTCCAAAAGTTAGAAGGCCTTAGAACCAAGGAAGCCAATGGCGTAACTCTCAGTCCAAGGCCAAGGGCCTGAGAACCTGGAGGGCCACTGGTTTAAGTCCTGGAGTTCAAAGGCCACAGAACCTGAAGTTGTTGTCTAAAGACAGGAGAAGAAGAATATGTCCTAGTTCCAGCAGTAGACTGACATATTTGCCTTTTCTCTGTTATTGCTGTCTTCAGATTATTAGCAGATTTGATAGTATCTACCCATATTGAGGATGAATCATCAACCACCTGGTCCATTCAGACTCACATGCTAATCTCTCCTGGAAACACTCTTGCAGCAAACACTTCCCAAAATAATGCACTATGAGGTTTCTAGATATTCCTTAACCCAGTCAAGTTGATATTTAAAATTAACCATCACAGATCCTAAACCCGTCATCCTCCCTTAGGTGGTAGATCTCACTGGTAGGTCAATAGGTGGCCAGTAATAGGCCTATGCTTTATCAAACACATTGCCACGACCATCTTCCAGGCCAGATAGGCAGATGTGAAGCAACCAACCTAGACCTAAAACACCACTCTATTGGGGATAGTGTGGAGAAACCACCAGTTCCCTACCCTTACTATGTATATGGGACTTTACTGCATGTAGGTATGCCCTGCATTCTGATAATGTACTGGGTAGGTCTCAACCAGCTGGAGATAATCATAGATTTGATATGTTGGGAATTTTCCTAGTGTAAGCTTTAATGTTGCTGACTTAAATACATATGTGATACAAGGCCCCACATATATTGGTAGATAATACAAAAGGGTGTAGTGTTTTAAGACTGAGGAGAGCTGAGCAGGAGAGCACTGAAATAGAATATGATCCACCTGAGCTAAATGTAAGGGGAACATGTTGACAGTACAGTTCCCCAGGGTCTTTTCTGGTTTTAGGCCCATTACCTGACCACTTTATGATTGATGAGCTTTGATTCAAATTGTTTACAAATGCAGGCAGAAATGGACCTCTCATATATCAGCAAACTCTGAGTGTATCTGTTAGAACCCTGGGTGGGTTGTGATGATGCTGAACTACTCCAGAATGGTTTTTGGGTCCGTCATTTGAGTCCAGTTAGCTTTAGGCTAGTTATCATCACCTTCGGACACTTTTGTCAATTCTCTTTCCTTTGGGTAAGATGTGGTCAATGTTGTTTCCTTTTTATATTAGGAAGAAGCAACACTAGTCATTTATTAACCCAAGCAGCACTCAGTCCTTACCCCCATGGCTTTGGTGCCTTCTTTTAGAATAAATCTTCTTGGCATTTTAACAAAGATATAGTATAGCAATTATAGAGGATGAATGGACTTCTTTTCTGTAGAGAAATAGAGAGAACAAGTAATACTAATTATTATTTTGAGATAAGGCACTTAAAATGGCAGCCTCTGATTTTCCCCACTACTTTGCAATTATTTGCAAAAAGCTTTTGGCATCAACCCACTGATATTATTCTATGCTAAACAGCGATAACCTTCAGGCAAAAGCCAAGAGCTACCTCTTAGATTTTATTCTTCTTTAATAACCTTTAAATGAGACTGAGTGGACACCTTTTGATGTAGTTGACCCACTCCCATTATTTTCATCTTTCCTAGGAATTACCTGCTCACCCAAGTCCACAGAGTCACCCAGGGTTGAACTGCTATGTTTGCTCTCCATGAAATGTCCCCAGCCTAGCCATAGATGATTAGACAAAGGGCGGGCATCTGACTCTAGTTGAGCTACTAATAATTCCTTTCCCAGAAAACTGCATTGAGTAGTAAGACAATATAGACCCATTCTAAGCTTGCCTCTTAAACAAGAAGTAGTTGCACTCCCGCATTCCACTGTATGGAAAGAAGTATGAAGGGACATCTAGAGTAAAGATATGGAGGGTGGGAAGTCCCTAAAAATTCTAGTGGCTCTCACTTCCCCTGATTACAGTTGTTTTTCAGGCCTGTCTATGAGGAATACCTGCATCTTAAAAAAAAAAAATCCAGCTGGATATAGTGGCTCATGCCTGTAATTCCAGCACTTTGGGAGGCCAAGGCAGGCGGATCACCTGAGATTGGAGTTCGAGACCAGCCTGATCAACATGGAGAAACCCTGTCTCTACTAA
This sequence comes from Ateles fusciceps, assembly GCA_036589455.1. NCBI lineage: Eukaryota > Metazoa > Chordata > Mammalia > Primates > Atelidae > Ateles > Ateles fusciceps. Next base: position 21,770,143 of record JAZHEH010000681.1, on the reverse strand, counting down.
AAATACAAAAAATGAGCCAGGCATGGTGGTGCATGTCTGTAATCCCAGCTATTTGAGAGGCTGAGGCAGGAGAATCGCTTGAACCCGGGAGGCGAAGGTTGCAGTGAACCGAGATTGTGCCATTGTACTCCAGCCTGGGCAACAAGAGTGAAACTCCATCTCAAAAAAAAAAAAAAATCCCTCTTTTGTTTTGCAAAAAGAGGATATATATTAAGTGAAAATTTTTATAGTGTTCCAGAATAATGGCTGACTGTCAAAGTTGGGACAAAGGTACTATTTTGCATCTTAAATTCATAAAATTGCCAGAGGCTGCAGAGGCAGGTTGCCACAGATGGCCTTTTCCATGGGCTTATTGGTAGGTGACAGTTTAGAGAAGTGGCTGTGGTCAACTGAATTATGATTCCTAGTTATTCTTTCCTCTTTCCCTGTTAGAGGGTTCTACATCTTCACATATTGCCTTGTGACTTACACTGTCCCCTTCATTCTGTAGAAGGAGTATATCTCTCTACCTCACTGATACTGCATTTGACCCTGTGGCATGGTTTGACTGATGGAATGACACATGGTACATCTGAGCCAAACCCTATGAGCTATTGTAAATTTCTATCAATTTTACTGGTAATTTACCTCTGCTGTGAGAATACCACTTCCCAGGATTTTGCTGTTCTTTAGTGTGGGTCCCAGAATGAAGAAGTATGAAGTAGGCTCACAGCCTACCCACAACATTGAACAAAGCTCCGGTAAGTGAAAAGTAAATGTTTTTTCTTATAAGCCTACAATTTTGTGATTGTTACATCAGCAACACTGACTAATACCCTAGCACCAACCAACACCTCTAGGCAAAATAGAAGGAGAAGAGGGAGAGAGAAGAAAGAATTTTAGGAAACACAGTGTGGGTGAAGCTATGAGATAATAGAACAATGACACTTAGAGAATAGGGAGGTCCTTCAAGTATGTGTGACTAGCTTTTACTTCTCTGCTGGTGTTTTTTTTGCCAGGAAACGTGGCCCGCTCTTCTGTTGGTTGAGCAGAGGAAGAGATAATTGGAGATGAATTACAAGGAGGAAATGACCTTCACAATGAGAGAAGGCCAGAACTAAACCAGCTCTCCAAGTTGCAGCTGCAGGCAGAAAGTTTTAGGAGAAATATCCCTCTGGTAGTCCTGGGATGATACATCTATGCCAGATTAAAGGCCACAGTTTTGCAAAGAATATTGATAGCATCAATGGAGGGTGGCAAAAGAGAAAAGGAGGGGTTTACTTTTGAGGAATATAGGTGGATTTCACCAATTTGGACGTGGTTAATACAGTAGAGAGTTTTCATAGTCGATAATGTCTCAAACCATAAGAAGCAATATAAATTCAGATTCCTAAAAATAAATATCTTTTCTAGCTCAGTTTTCCAAACTTGCCCATCAGAAGTAGCTCTTTTGCTCACTATTAATCTCCTGTGCAACCCTGGTGCTTCTATTTGGTTCTCTTTTTTCTCCAAAAGAAATCAAGAGAGTAGCTGATGTAGACAAACAATCCTGTGGATAGAACATTATCTTCTTAAAAGAAAGCAAGGCTGCTGTTGAAAATGAAATGTCAGAAATAGTGCACAAAGGACAGGGAAACCAGGTTAATTGGGCTCTCACTGGCCAACTTGGGACAATTTAAATAACAAAAAATTATGATAGTTTAAAATGCCTTGTCTATGAAAGCTCATAAATTCATCATGATCCACAAAAGAGAAAATTTAGTTTTAACAAAGGTTATTGCAACAGCTATGAAATGTGAACATAGGATGCATTTCATTTTTGATCTCCACCTTTATGTCCATATGTACCTGCTGTTTAGCTCCTACTTATAAGGGGGACTTGTAATATTTAATTTTCTGTTTCTAGGCTAGTTCACTTAGAATAATGGCCTCCAGTTCCACGTATGTTACTATAAAAAACATGATTTTATTTTATTTTTGCGGTGGCATAGTATTCCATGGTGTATATATATGACATTTTCTCTATCCAGTCAACCATTGATGGACACTTAGGCTAGTTCCGTGACTTTGCTATTGTGAAAAGTGCTGTGCTAAACATACAAGAGCAGGTGCTTTTTAAATACTTATTTTCCTTCGGGTAGATATGCAGTAGTGAGTTGCTGGTTTGAGTGATAGCTCTATTTGTAGTTCTTTGAGATATCTCTACACTGTCTTCCACAGAGTTCAAACTGATTTACAGTCCCATAAACAATGTATCAGCATTCTCTTTTCTCTGCATCCCTGCTAATATCTGTTGTTTTTTGTCTTTTTAGTAATAGCTATTCTGACTAGTGTAAGATAATATTTCAATGTGGTTTTGATTTGCATTTTCCTGAGGATTGGTGATATTGGGCATTCATTTTTTCATGTTTGTTGGCTGTCTGTATTTCTTATTTTGAGAAATGGCTGTTCCAGACTGTATTAGACCAGTCTTGTATTGCTATAAGGAAATACCTCAGACTAGGTAATTTATTTAAAAAAAAAAAAGGTTTAATTGGCTCCCAGTTCTGTCACATGTACAGGAAGCGTGGCAATAACATCTGCTCAGCTTCCGGTGGGGGTGTTCAGGAAGCTTTTACTCATGGCAGAAGGTGAGGTGGGAGCAGCCACATCACATGGCAAGTAGGGAGCCAGAGAGTAGGGGAGGTGCCACAATCTTTTAAACAACCAGATCTCATGTGAACTCTACCACAGGGAGAACACCAGCCCATTCATGAGAAGTCTGCCCTCTATGACCCAAATATCTCCTCTCAGGCCCACCTCCAACATTGGAGGTCAGATTTCAACATGAGATTTGGAGGGGACACACATCCAAATCATATCATCCTTCCCTTGAGCCCCCAAATCTCATGTTCTCACATTGCAGAATACAGTTATCTCTTCCCAATACTTCACCCAAAGTCTTAACTCATTCCAGCATTATCTCAAAAGTTCCAAGTCCAAAGTATCATCATTAAAGACTCAAGCAAGTTCCTTCCACCTACAAGCCTGTAAAATCAGAAACAAATTATTTACTTCCAAGTTACAATGTTGGAAGTAAATAATTTACACAAGACAGTGGGGCCCTAGGGATGGACCCTAAAGCTATTCTTTCCTTCTAGGCCTTTGGGCCTGTGACGAGAGGAGCTCTCCAGAAGACTTCTGAAATACCTTCGAGGCCCTTTTCTCATTGTCTTGGGTATTAGCACTTGGATGCCTTTTAGTCATGCTAATCTCTCTAGAAAGCAGCTGCTCTGCGGCCTGTTTGAATTCTTCTGAAAATGCTCTTTTCTTTTCTGCTACACTTTTCCAAAGTTTCATGCTTTGCTTCCCTTTTAAATATAAGCCATTTCTTTGCTCCTGTATCTGATGGCAGGTTGTTAGAAACAGCCAGTCCACTTCTTGAATGCTTTGCTGCTTAGAAACTTCTTCTACCAGATACTCTAAGTCATCACTCTTAACTTCAAACTTCCACAGATCCCTAGAACATGAACACAATGGAGCCAGGTTCTTTGCTAGGGGGTAATATGGGTGATCTTTACTCCATTTCCCAATAGCTTCTTCATTTCCATCTGAGACTTCATCAGCCTGAACTTCATTGTTCATATTTCTATCAGCATTTTGAACACAACCTTTTAACCAGTTTCTAAGAAATCCAAACTTTCCCTCATCTTTCTGTCTTCTTCTGAGACCTTCATCCTCTTCCAACCTCTACCCATTACCCAGTTCCAAGGCTGCTTCAACATTTTCAGGCATAGCAATGCCCCACTCCTTAGTACCAATTTTCTGTATTGGTCTGTTCTTGTATTTCTAAAAAGGAATACCCAAGACTAGGTAATTTATAAAGAACAGAGGCTTAATTGGCTTCCAGTTCTGCCGGATATACAGAAAGCATGGCACTGGAACTTCCTGGGCTTCTGATGGGGCATCAGGAAGCTGTTACTCATAGCAGAACGTGAATTGGGAGCAGGCATATCACATGGCAAGTGAGGGAGCAAGGAGGGGGAGATGCCACAATCTTTTAAACAACCAGATTTCCTGTGAACTCTATCACAGGGAATGCACCAAGCCATTCATGGAGAATGTCCCCATGACCCAAACACCTCACGCTAGGCCTCACTTCAACATTGGAGGTAGGATTTCAACATGAGATTTTAAGGGGACGCACATTCAAATCATATCAATGACCTTTGCCCAGTTTTCAGTGATGTGGTTTTTTTTTTGTTTTTTTGTTTTTCTGGTTGAATTATTTGAATTTCTTATAGATTCTGGATATTAGTTCTTTGTCAGAGGCACAATTTGGAAATATTTTCTCCCATTTTACACATCGTCTGCTTCTTCTGTTGATGATTTCTTTTGCTGTGCAGTAACTTTTTAGTTTAAGTCCCATTTGTCTATTTTTGCTTTTATTGCATTTGCTTTTGGGTTCTTTGCCATAAATTCTTGCCTAGGCTAATGTCCAGAAGAGTTTTTCCTAGGTTTTCTTTTAGGATTTTTATAGTTGCAGGTCTTATTGTTAGGTCTTTAATCCAACTGGTTAATTTTTGTATATGGTGAGAGATAGGGGTCTAGTTTCATTCTTCTGCATATGGCTATCCAATTTTCCCAGCACCATTTATTAAATAGGGAGTCCTTTCTGTAAGGAATATCGCCGAGTTTAAAATGAGGAAACTGAAATCAGCCGAGGAAAATTAAATGCCAATTTATTGAGCTCCCGGGCGAGGTTCTATGGTCCAGGAAGGGGGGCTAGAGAAGTCGCGCTCAACTTCCCAGGGCAAGGAGTTTTATAGGGTCAGGGGCCATTGGGTGGACATTAGGAGACAAAGCATAGGGTAATTGATTGGGTATTGGGAAATCGAGCTTCGATGGGGCGAGCTGCTACTGGTAGGTAGGCGGGATTTTCGGTGCGCGGGCATTAGAGGTAATTGATTGGATATTGGGAAACAAAGCATGGGGCAATCGATTGGATATTGGGAAGCAGGGTTTTCAAATTTCGGCGGGGTTTTTTGGCGGGCTAGGTGCCGAGTGCAGATTTGGGTGGGGGGTGCAGGAGTGGGCGCTAGGGAAGCTACGTGACGGAGCTCAGGTAAGTGTGGAATGGTGACGTAGTCTCCAGGCTTAAGGAGGGGGTGGGCGTGTCTGAGCTCCCGGCGAGGCAACCGGCCTTACACTTTCCCCCATAGCCTATTTTTGTCCACTTTGTCAAAGATCACTTGATTGTAGGCGTGTGGCTTTATTTCTGGGTTATCTAATCTGTTCCTTGGTCTATGTGTCTATTTTTGTACCAGTACCTTTTGGTTTTGGTTACTGCAGCCTTGTAGGATAGCTTGAAGATGGGTAATGTGGTGCTTCCAATGTTGTTCTTTTTGCTTAAGATTACTTTGGCGATTCAGGCTATTTTTTGTTTCCATAGGAATTTTAGAATAGTTTTTCTAATTCTTTGAAAAAGGACATTGGTAATTTGATAGGAATAGCATTAAATCTGAATAGAGTGCTTTGGGCAGTATGGCCATTTAAATAATATTATTGTTCCAATCCATGAGCATAAAATGTTTCTCCACTTGTTTGTGTCATTTATAATTTCTTTTATCAGTGTTTTGCAGTTCTTCTTGTAAAAATCTTTCACCTCAGTGTTTAAATGTAATCCTAGATAATTTATTTTATTTTATTTTTGTGGCTACTGTAAATGGGATTGAGTTCTTAATTCATTCTCAGCTTGATTATTATTGGTGTATAAAATGTAACTAATTTTTGTATGTTGATTTTGTCTCCCGAAACTTTACTGAAGTTACTTATGAAGTCTAGGAGTCTTTTGGAAGAGTCTTTAGATTTTTCTAGGTATACGATCACGTCATTAGTAAAAGAGATAATTTCAATTCTCCTTTTTCAATTTGGATGCCTTTTATTTCTTTCTCTTTCCTGGTTGCTCTGCCTAGGGCTTCCAGTACCATGTTGAATAGGAGTGGTGAGAGTTGACATCCTTGTCTTGTTCCAGTTCTTAGGGGAAGTGCTTTCAACTTTTCCCCCATTCAATATAATGTTGCCTGTGGGTTTGTTATATATGGCTTTTATTATTTTGAGGTATGTCCTTTTGACGCCCAGTTTGTTGAGGGTTTTTACCATGAAGAGATGTTGGATTTTCCTGTATAATTCCCTAAAATATGTTTTTCACATTGCTTACTTTTTCTTCTTCTCTCTCAGGAATGCCAGTAAGTCATAGTTTTGCTTGCTTTACATAACCCTGTATTTCTCAAAGGCTTTGTTTATTTTTTTAAATTCTTTTTAACTTATATTTTTTTCTGACTGGGTTAATTTTCAAGACTGATCTTCAAGCTCTGAAATTCTTTCTTCTGCTTGATCTACTCTATTGCTAAAGCTTTGAAGTGTATTTTGAAATTCCTTAAGTGAAATTTTCATTTCCACAAGTAGTGTTTGATTTTTTAAAAAGATATTTACCTGTTCCTTCAGTTTCTGGATTGCTCTCATAGCCCTTTGTGTTAGTTTTTGACCTTCTCTTGGATCTCATTGAGCTTCCTTGCAATCCATACTTTGAATTCTTTATCTGTCATATCTGAGTTTCAATTTTGGTTAGGGTGCATTGCTAGAGAGCTAGTGTGATTCTTTGGTGGTATCACAACATTCACATTTTTCATGGTGCCAGAATTCTTACACTGTTTTCTTCTCATCTTGAGAGGCCACTACCTCTTGTTTCTGAAGTTATTTTTGCTTGGGTAGGATTTTTTTTCATATCATAATTATTTTCTCTCCTCCAGAAGATGTGACTGTAGAGTATATTGGGTAGCCCTGTGTACTCCTGGCTTTGCTTGCATAGCCCTATGTACTTCAGTTGGCAGGTTTTATATTGGCCGGTGCAGTTTGACCTGCAGAACAGTGGGTGGCACTTATGGGTAAGAGTGGCACTACCAGATGGGTATGTACTTGATTTTCCTTTCCTTTGAGGTGCTCTCTGTTGTTTCAGTTGGTGGGCTGGAAATGGAGTGCCTGGTGCTCCGAGCTTCCTGTTTAATAAAAAGAACGGGATACAGATGGGCTGAGGTGAACTCCCTGGATTGCTCAAGAATATCCCTATGATGAGTGCAGGCACCAGCCCTGACACAGGTGGCTCAGGTGACAGGCATTGAGCTCTCTGTAAGGGATGAAGAAGTTGCATCAGTTCCATGTCATAGATAGTCAGGGACATGGTCTGTTTCTCTGTCACAGAACTGTCCCCTGTTTCCCTGTCACAGACCTGTCCTGGGGCTTCTAATTGTCAGTTAAGACATACACTGTTGTCTCTCTCCAGGCCACAGTATAACAGAGTTGTGGAAAATGTTCATCTTGTGACTGTCTGTGGCAGCAGTTTCAGGGCAGGGCCTCTTCACTTGAGCTTTGTGGCTCAAGTTCCACAATGTGGTCTTAACCATGGTCACCCAGATTCAGGGACTTATCCCAGTGAACACTGTATTCTACAGCTGCCTGAGCCACAGTCCTTGTTTTCTGGAGCCACTCTCACTGCTGCCTCTGCAGGAGCTCTGGCTCAGGCACCCAATGCAGCTGCTGGATGTATGCCTGCAAACAGCCTCAGGACCCTTTACTGAAAGATTTAAGTCTACTGCTGTGAGCATAAGAGGTTGACCCCTACAACCAGGCTGTTGCATGCTGTGAGCCTTGGCTCCCCACAGCTGGTTTGCCCAAGCAGCTGTCTCTGACCCCTGCTCCTGCTCCCCAACATCATGCTTACACACACAGCAGACCCCTGTACTTGCACATGCAAGTGTACCTCCAGTGTGGTCCTGCAGCTGCCTGTGCACATGCGGAACACCTGATGTCTATTGACAGGTGTTCATGCAAGCTTGTTAGACCTGCTACATGTACACTGTCAGTTGGTCCCAGTCCCTGCGTCTTACCCCAGATCTTGCCCCTTGTGTGGGCCTGCATCTGGCCTCTGCTACCATAACCATGCTTGTTGTGGGTTTCCACAGTACGGTACATGCACACTGACATTTCTAGCCTCCACTGCTGCTGACCCCAGCCTCTAGGCTCTTAGGCCCAGAGGAACAGCTGAGGTCTCTGATAGCCTTAACAGCCACTGTGGACCTTCTGCAGCTATTGCCACCAAGGACTATAAAGATGCCAATATCAGGAACACCACCTGCTTTAACCAATGAGACTCAGTGCCCTCCCAGACCTAGAGTTATTGCATGGCCTCACACTTTACACCCAACACAACTAGACCCAGTGCCACAGTGCTGCCAGCATGTCTCCTTTCCTGTCAGCTTCCCCACAGGTAAAAGTCTTTACTTTACCAAAGCCAGCACATATACCCTGGAATAGACAATTGCTTCTTCAAATATGCAGACCCCTTTGAAAGACTACAAGGAGCATGAAAAATCAGGGAACGTAACACCAAAGGAACACAGTAAACTTCCAGTATCTGAGCTAAAGAATCAGAGATTCGTTAGTTGCCTGACAAGGAAGTAAAAAATAGTTATTGTATAAGAGCTCATGAAATTGCAAGACAACATATTAACAAGTTAAGGAAATCAGAAAAACAATACAAGAACAAAACAAGAAGATAGATTAAAAACATAACAAAGAAACAAATTTTGGAGTGAAGAATGCAAAGACTTAACTAAAAATTCAATAGTGAGCTTCAGTGGAAGACTAGATCAAGCAGAAAAGTGAATAAGCAAACTTGAAAACAGATCATTTAAAATCATTCAGTCAGAGAAATAACAAGAATGAAAAGAAATCAAGAAAGCCTATGGGATTATGGAACATCATGGAGAGAGAGAGAAAGAGAGAGAGAGAAAAGGGACAGAAAACTTATTTACAGAAATAATGGCAGAAAATATCTCAAATCTGGGCAAGCAAATGAATATCTGAGCACAGGAAGCTTAGAGGTATCCAAACTAATTCAACCCAAAGTAGAACTCATTCATACACAGTATAATCAAATATCAAAAAAGAAAGTTAAAAAAATCTGAAATAGTCAAGAGAAAAGAAATATATCCAAGATATGCTTAATACAGCTACAAGTGGGTTTCATAACAGAAACCTTGCAAACAAGTAGAGAGTAGAATAATATATTCAAAGTGCTGAAAGGAAAAAAACTTCCAATGAATACATTATCTGTCAAAGGTGTTCTTCATTATCAGGGAGAAATGAAGACTTTCTCAGACAAACAAAACAGAGGGAGTTCATTTTACTAGACCTGCCTTACAAGAAATGCTAAAGGGAGTTCGTCGAGCTGAAATAAAAAGCTGCTAATTAGTAACATGAAAACATATGAAAGTGTAAAACATACTGATATGGTAAATATATAGTCGATTTCAGAATAATACTGTAAGAGTAGTATGTAAATCAGTTTTATCTCTAGGATAAATGTTAACAGGTAAACTATTAAAAATAACTATAGCTATAGTAATTTGTTAATTGATTCACAATATAAAAAGTGTTAACTGTGACAGAAAAATGTAAAATGTGGTACGGGGTGTAAAAGTGTAGAGGTTTGTATACAAGTGAAGTTGAATTGTCATGAGGTTAAAGAGGTATACCTGTTAGACTTTTTATTTAAACCTAATGGTAACTACAAAAGAAAGCCTATAGCAGAAATGAAAAATATAAAAAAAGAAATCAAAGCACATCACTACAAAAATTCAACAAATTGCAAAGGAAACCAGCAAGATTGGAAGAATAAAGGAACTACAAAATAGTCATAAACAAATACCAAAATGGCAAGACTAAGTCTTCATTTGTCAAACATTACCTTAAATGTAAGAAGATTAAATTCTCCAATTGAAAGACAAAGTGGTTGAATGAATAAAAAATAAGACCCAACTCTCTGCAACCTATAAGAGACTCACTTCACCGTTAAAGACACTCTTAGACTAAAAGTGATGGGATGGAAAAAGATATTCCATGCAAAAGGAAACCAGAGCATGGTAGCTATTTTATATATGTCAAAATAGACTTTAAGTAAAAAACTGTAAAAGAGACAAAGAGAGCAATTATATAATGATAAAGGGGTCAATTCATCAAAAGGACATAACAATTGTAAATATATATGCACCCAACATTGGAGCACCATACAAATGTGTGCATATATACGTATATATAATATTAATAGATATGAAGGGAGCAATAAACTGTAATACAATAATAGTAGGCAACTTCAACATTCCACTTTCAGCAATGGACAGATCATCCAGACAGAACATCATTAAGGAAATCCTGGACTTGAACTATACCAAATAGACCTAATATACAAATACAGAACATTTCATCCAATAGCAGCAGAATACACATTCTTCTCAAGTGCTCATGGAACATTCTCCAGGATATATCATATATTAGGCTCACAAATAAGTTGAATTAGTCCATTTTGTGCTGTAATAGAATACCACAGACTGTTTAATTTATTGGCTCGAAGTTTTGGAAGCTGGGAAGTCTAAGATTGAGGAGATGGCATCTGGCAAGGGTCTTACTGTTGCATCATCCCATGGTGGAAGGGCAAAGAGATGGTGAGAGATAGAGAGGCAAAAGAGGACTAAACTCGTCCTTTTATAATGAAGTGACTCCCTCAATAACAAACCCACTCCGTTGATAAAGGCATTAATCCATTCATGAGAGTAGAGACATCATGGATGAATCGCTTTTAAAGGTCTTGCCTCTTAATATTGATACAATGGCAATTAAATTTCAACATGATTTGGGAGCGGACAAACCTTCAAACCACAGCATTTATTCCATAGCCCCCCAAAACATATGTCCTCACATACAAAATACATTCATTCTATCCCCCAGAGACCCAAAGTCTTAACTTGTTTCAGCAACAACTCAAAAGTCCTAAGTTCAGAGTATCATCTAAATCAGATATAGGTGTGAGATTCAAGGCACGATTCATCCTGAGGCAAGTTTCCCCTCCAGCTGTGAGCCTGTGAAATCCAATAAGTTTTGTGCTTCTCCTATTGTCTTGATGAACAGCACCTGGCTTTCTTCTATCTGTACTAATCTCCTTATCAAATGGTCACTTAGCCATACCCTCAGTATTCTCTCTCTTGAACTTCCACTTTTATTCTTTTACATGGCCAGACGGAGGATGGTTACAAACGTTGCATTCTGCTTCCCTTTTAATTATAAATTCTGATCTTAAGACATCTTCTCTTATTTTACTATATGCAGTTAAAAGAAGCCATGCAGCTTTCAATATTTTGCTTAGATGTATCTTCAGCTAGATATTGTAGTTCATTGATCTTAAATTCTGCCTTCCATAAAGCCCTAGCACCAGACACAATTTGGCGAAGTTCTTTGCTATGTCATAACAAGGATAGCTTTTACTCCATTTTCCAATAAGATATCCATGTTTTCTGACTAAGGCCTCATCAGAATTGCTTTTATTGTCCTTATTTCTACTAACATTCTAAACACAGCCACTTAAGTAATCGCTAAGAAGTTCCCTAATTTTTCTATAGTTCTTCTCTTCTTCTGAGCCCTCAACAGAATTGCCCTTAATGCTCCACTCATGACAGTACAGGCTTTTTTTCTAGCCTGCTCCTTCAAACTTTTCTAGCCTCTGCCCATTACGCAGTTGCAAAGCTGCTTCCACATTTTCAGATATTTGTTATAACAATATCCCATTGCTCCAGTACCAGTTTTCTATCTTAGCTTGTTTTGTGCCACTATAAAAGAATACCACAAACTGGGTAATCTATAATGAGCAGAAACATATTGGCTTGTGGTTCTGGAGGCTGGGAAGTCCAAGGTCAAGAGACTGGCATCTGTCAACAACCTTCTTGCTGTGTCATCCCATAGGGGAAGGGCAAAATTGAGAGAAAGAGAGAAGCAAAATGGGGCTGAACTCATTCTTTTATAAAGAATCCACTCCCATGATAATGAACCCACTCTTATGACAAGGGCATTAATTCATTAGGGAAGAGACCTCATATCCTAATCATTTCTTAAAAGTCCCACTTAATGCAATAGCAATAAAATTTCAACATGAGTTTGGGAGGGAGCAAACATTTAAACTGTAACACAAGTCTTAACAAATCTTTAAAAATTGAAATTATACCACGCATATTTTTCAATAACTATGGTATGAAAACTACAAATCAACTAATGCAGGAACAGAAAACCAAATACTGCATGCTGTCACTTATAAGTAGTGGCTAAGTGATGAGAACACATGAACACATGGAGAAGAATGACATCTGCTTGAGCGTGTAGGGTGGGAGGAGGGACAGGGTCAGGAAAAACAACTGATGGATACTAGATTTAATACTTGGGCAATGAAATAATTTGTACAACAGACCTCCATGGCATGAGTTTACCTATGTCACAAACCCGCACATGTATCCCTGAACTTAAAATAAAAGTTTAAAAAAATCTATTTAATTAGGAGAAAACTACCAAAAAAAAAAAAGAAAAGAAAAGAAAAGAAAAAAACCACCAGGATGACTACTGTTTCATTGTACATACACATATTAAATGATCCAAACAGGGAGCATGAATATTTGCAATGTGTTTATTAAATCCACATCAGGAGTTAAAAAACTATAAATCAATATAATAAGGAAAACTGGAAAATCCACAAATATGTGGAATTTAAACAATGTGCTTTAGAACAATTGGCCCTTCAAAAAAGAAATCAGAAGGGAAATAAAAAAATGTCAGGAAAAACAAGAGTGGAAATACAACATATCAAACCTTACAGGATGCAGTAAAAGTACTTCTCAGAGGGAGGCTTATAGAAATAGATGACTATATGAAGAAAAATAAATATCTCAAATAAACAATCTAACTTTACACCTCAGGCAACCAGACAAAATCAAACTAAGTTCAAAGTTAGTACAAGGAGAGAAATAATAAATATTAGAGCGGAAACAAATAGGGACTAGTAAAGCAGTACAAAAGATGAAGGAAACTAAAACCAGTTTTTCTTAAAAAATAAAGTTGACAACTTTTAGCTAAACTAAGAAGAAAAAAGAGTGAATCCTCAAATAAATTAAATCAGAAATGTAAGAGGAGACATTATAACTGATACTACAGAAATATAAAGGATCATAAGAGGTTACTATGAACAACAACATACCAACAAATTAAATAACCTAGAAGAAATGAATACATTCCTAGAAATGAAAAACAGTCAGGACTGAATCATGAGAAAAGAGAAAATCTGAACAGACAATAATGAGTAAGGAGTTTGAATCAGTAATAAAAAGTCTCCTATTAAAGAAAAGCTCAGAAATTGATAGCTTCACTGATGAATTCTACCAGGCATTTAAGAAACTAATATCAGTCATTCTCAAGTCTTTCCAAAAAACTGAAGAAGAGAAATACTTCCAAACTAATTTTAGGAGGCAAGAATTACTCTGATATCAAAGTTATACACAACTCTACGAGAAAAGAAAATGACTGGTCAATATCCATAATGAATATAAATGCAAAAAGTCCTCAACACAATAATGGCAAACCAAATTCAGTAGCACATTAAAAAAATCATTCACCGTGATCAAGTTGGATTTATCCCTGGGATTCGGGAGTGCTTCAGTATATTTAAATGTGATATACCACATTGATAAGAACAAATGTAATATACCACATTGACACAATCCAGCATAAAAATAATATGAGCATTTCAACTGATGCAGAAAAAGCATCTGGCAAAATTCAACAGCTTTTCATGATAAAAACTCTCATTAACGCAATAAAGGCTGCATATCACAAGTCCACAGCCAACATACTTAATGGTGAAAATCTGAAAACTTTTCCTCTAAGATCAGGAACATGACAAATCCATTCTTGCCACTTTTATTTAACATAGTACTGGAAGTCTTAGCCAGAGTAATTAGGTAAGAAAAAGAAATAAATGGCATCCAGATAGGAAATGAGTCCTATATATAGAAAACTCCATAGACATGATAACATGATCCTATATATAGAAAATCCTATAGATTCCACCAAAAAAATCTATTAAAATTAATAAGCAAATTCAGTAATGTTTCAAGGTTAAAAACCAACATGTGGTTGGGTGTGGTGGCTCATGCCTATAATCCCAGCACTTTGGGAAGCCAAGGCAGGTGAATCACTTAAGGTCAGGTGTTCAAGACCAGCCTGGCCAACATGATGAAACCTCATCTCTACTAAAAATACAAAAATTAGCTGGGCAGATGGCACACAACTGTAATCCCAGCTATTCAGGAGACCGAGGCATGAAAATCATTTGAACCTAGGAGGTGGAGTTTGCAGTGAGCCAAGATGGTGCCACTGCATTCCAGCCTGGGTTAAAAAAAAAAGAAAAAATCAACATGCAAAAATCAGAATCAGAAAGTTTTCTTTATATTGATAATGAACTCTCCAAAAAATAAATTAGGGAAACAAACCCAGTTACAGTAGTCTAAAAAATCTGTAGGAAAAAACGTAACCAAGGAGTCAAAAGATTTGTATACTGAAAACTACAAACCATTGATAAAAGGAATTGAAGAAAACACAAATAAATGGAAAGCTATTTCATGTTTATGGATTGGGTGAGTTAATATGGTTGAAATATCCATAGTACCCAAATCAATCTATGGATTCAATGAAAGCTCTACCAAAATTCAATCTATTTCTCATAGAAATAAAGAAAAAATCTGAAATTTGTATGGAATCACAAAAGACCCCAAATAGCCAAAGCAATCTTCAGCAAAATGAACAAAGCTGGAGTCATCACACTATTTGATCTTGAAATGTATTACAAAGCTATAATAATCAAAACAACATGGTATTGCCATAAAAACAGACACAGTGATCAATGGAACAGACTAAAGAACTCAGAAATAAACCAGTACATTTAGGGTCAGTTGATTTTTGACAAAGATGCCAAAAGCACACAATGGAGAAAGGACAGCCTCTTCAATAAATGATGTTGAGACAACTGGGTATCCACATGCAGAATAATGAAATGGGACCCTTTTCTCATACCATGTACAAAAATCAACTCAAAATGCATTAAAGACCACTCCACTTATCCTTTACTTCCTACTTGTACACAGTCTAAACATTATCTGAAGGTGAGAGCTTAGGGTCTTTTCAGGTCTTTTCTGAGCATATGTCTAGCCCAGGTCATGCATGTGGCCTTCCACATATTTATCAGAAATATATGGAAGTTTGTTGCACAAAGCATCTCATTCCCCGGCCTTTTCTCCCAAACTTTTCAGTTAGTGTATTATTTGCCCCAATCATTATTCCTTGCCTCAGAAATCAATGACTATTATGTTTTTTCCTTTATATGTTTTTGACAAATGCTTACCTGAGCTCTGGGATAGTTCTACCTTAGGTGAAATAAAGGCAGTTTCTTTGAGCAGTTTCCCTATGGAACCACCAGACAGATCTAACAAGCATCCACAGTTCTTTGAGGATAAGATTTGCTTTGCTCCCTCTGTTATCAGGTACCTGTACAGAGAAAAAAGACTGTTTTATTCAAGGGGACGGATGAGCTGGGAGTGGGAAATGAGACTAGGATAAATTAAAATGTCACAAAAATCTGTTTCCAAGATTTACTTGTGTTTTCTTGATCAAGCATTCCTTGATTGCTGCAAGTTTTGGTTAATTTTGAGTTGTGAGAATGTTGTTTCTGATAGTTTTTGCCAGTTTATTAATTGCTTGGTGTTCCCCACTGTGCTGTATTCACTGATGTCACCTCTAACCACGTCGTTTTAGATTACTCTCACTGACATAAGTCTTATATCTTAGAAATGAGTCTGTTGGGTTCCCCACGTGCTCACTGCATTGCAGCTCTTCTCTAACCTTCTCCATAAGCTTTCCATCTTCTGGACTTGGCTTTTGTTCCATTCCTAATTGAAACTTCTATTCCTCAGTGAAATGAAAATGGTGCCCAGAAATCCAACTGAGGTATTGTCAGACTTGGAAAACTCACTGCTCCCTTCCAACTTCTTCCCGTTTAGTCTTCCCTCAAAGCCAATTCAACCCCGCTGAACCAAATCAACCAACCCATTAAAATAGGGAAAACCCCAAATCCAAATCTATTACCATGCTGAGGGTGGGTGTAGAGATAGAAATGGTAGACAAAGATCACTGGCTGAGTTCTCAAGGGCCTCATTTTTTACTTGGATTATTATGAAGACTTCTTATTTGGTTTTCTTTCCTCTAATATTCATTATTCTTTATCTTGCCTTTTCAGTCTATTCCCCACATCTCAGTCACAGCAATTCTTCAAATCTCATGGTATCACTTAAGAGGCTCCCTGCTGACTTTAGAAAAGTCTGCAAACACACAAAAGCCTTTCATGATGTGCCCCCTAGCTTCCTTTTCTGGCTAATTTCTCAAACCACACTCCAGCCATTTCTGATCAGTTTCAGTTCCACCAATAAGTTATCTTTCTTTCTACGTTTTGTGATATTCGTCTTTGTAACTGTAGATTCTAAGCACCGTGTATGGTACATTTTTTTGGAGCTCACTGACTGGCAAATGAACGTATAAGTACAATGAAGTTTCTACGTGTTCCTGCAGTCTGCAAACAACTAAACTGGCTGGATTTCATTTCACGCTATTTGAGATCTTAGTACATGCGCTCATGGCATTCATGAAATTAGTATTAAAACATAAATTAGAAAAGTGTCTACTATGTAGCAAGCATGCAATAAATGCAGCCGTGATTGTAACCATGATTGTAGTTTTATTACTGCTGTCCTAAAGAGCAAGCTGAAACTCCAAATGTGAATGGTAAGTCTGGAATGGACCGACTTAAAATCTAGGCTATGTGAATACACAAAATTCGCTTTAAGGACCCTGCAGAACATCTCAAGGTGATAAACAGAGGTCTTACAAAATAACTGACACTCAGGCTCAAGAGGATATCTTATGGTCACCCGAAGCATTAGGAAGAGACGGGGGAAACCAGCAGTGGTTTCAAACAGGAGCTCAAATTGGGCAGATGCTGGGAACTGCAGGCCTTGGTTTTTCATGGTGCTGCAACTCACAAGGCCAACTCCCCCGCTGGGGTTTACTCACTTAAACGGATGGAAGATTCTCTCATGCTATGCCTGGTAAGCCTCCTAGATACCTGTATCGTGCCGAAATGCGCAGAACAAGAATGGATCGTCTCAACTACACGATGGTCACCATAAAACATTCCTGGCGATGGGAGAACCTGGGACGAGGTAGTCGCGAGTGGTAACCAGGCCGTGGCTCCGGACACTCGCATTACACCCTTGGCACAGGGCCAGGGGGGCGTGGTTCCGCAGGCACCGCCCTCAGCTGGGGGCCTGGCAGCCCCGGGAGCCCGGTGGGGGCTGCTTCCTCGGCAGCGGCGCCCCCTCATCCCCCCCTCGCGGGGTTCTCACGCCCAAGAGCGCGGCAGTGCGAGAGACCCGCGTGGACACCTGAGGCGCTGTGAGCCCCCGCGGCTCCGCAGAGCCTGCAGGCTCCCAAGACGAGGATGGGATAGGGGGATGACAACGATACCGTCCTCTCCTGGCTGTGTGGGCATCATTCTCTGTCCTTGGGAAGAGGATGAGATCTTAAAAAACAACTGATGAGTGTTAGTGTATGGGCTCACGGCATTCATGAAATTGGTATTAATAAATAGAAAAGTATCTAGTATGTAACAAGCATGCAATAAATGTAGCCACGATTGTAGTTTATTGCTGCTGTCCTAAAGAGCAAGCTGAAACTCCAAATGTGAATGGTAAGTCTGCAATCGGAATGACTTAAAATCTAGGCTATGTGAACTAATGGGGCTTCCCACAACCAGGGGGAAGAGGTTGCGCTTGATCTGTCGCGGACTCATCACGTGGGGGGCCCCATTGCTAACCCCAGACACACCCCTTTTAGAAGCAGCATCATTGTCGGAAGCTCCTTGCCACTAAGAATCCTCTGTAGGATGTGGTGGGTACAGCACTGCACTCAACTCCTTTGGTTCTCAGTGCATTCTGTAGAGTGGAAATGATACCTGCTCAGGTACCTGACAAACTCTAGGTCATGCTATGGAATTTTGAAGACCAAAGCTGTTACACAAATATAGTCTATTACCATAATTAGGTAATTTTGTTTCACTTTATTCTGTTTTATTCTAAGTAAAAAAAAAAAAATGGGTCAACTATTTAGAGTCATCCTATAGGTGGGTTTCATGAGGGCAGATACCCTGTCTGACTTTTTTCCCCTTGTGCTTCGCTTGTTTATCCCTCCCTCCGCTTTAACGCTGGCTCTCAGCAGTGTGTAGCACTGTGTCTGGCACGCAGTAAGAACGAGTGAATGAATGGGTGAATGAAGTAAAGAGGCAGATGCTCCTTTGCTTATCAAACATCCTGATTCCCATGTTAGAATGTGATCCACTCAGTGATGCAGGCTATGCCATGTGGCTAGTCTAAGATGGGCACATCCAAAAAACCTTGTTTGGAATCTACTAGCCTAATCGGGTACAACTTTAGACCTTGCATGTTCTTAGATACCCTAGGGTTGATGCAGGGGGAGAGATAATTGACTAAATATAGATTCTTTTGGGGTGGGGTAGTATCCCTAATGTATAATGTTCCAAACAAAAAGACAGGAAAGGGCAAAAAGAATGCATGTAGGTAAAGCACTTATCTCACACACGATAAATGCCCAACAAATGATGCGTAAATGTGTATTTTTATTATATTGAAGAGATTGTAAAATTTGCAAGTCTAGATTCTGAGAAAATCACAGCAGCATGGTATCCTAGTATAATAACAGCAGCATAGCATCCTAAACAACATAAACAATCTCCTACTTATCGTTCTCATGTCCATGATATTAGTCTGTTTGCTAAAAAATTTTAAGCCTGCACCAATCCGTATTGGCAGAAGTCTGGGGATAATGTGTTGGAGGGGGATTCTAATTTCACCCTCACTGTCACTGATAGTTAAATGCTATCACTAGCCTTCTGCCACTTTGGTATCCCATAATTCCCACTGATATCAGGATACTTGGTTCCATTGCTGCATCACCCACTGTCATCTCTGGCTTACAAAATAGTCACCACAAAACTCTTCAGTATGCCATTAAACTGTCACCAGTATATGTCTTAATGCTCACTGAAGATGGAGCCCTCTGGAGCTTCTTAGAGAATATCATTAGGGTATGTTGTATATAATAGATTCATTCTAAGATCCTCATTTCTTGGAATCTTTAAACTCCCTCTAAAATACACAAGGGAAGTTCAAATGTCATGTTAGATGACATTCACTGCAAGCCTGGCTCCAGTTAGTAACCAACAGGCTATTGTTTCTAGGTGCTTGAGCTAATACGTTAAATTTTAGACACTGGATAATTGTACCCTTGCCAATGAGTTTGATCTAATATTTCTAGAAAGTTTCCCAGACTCTTGCCAAAACAGATTTATGCAGTCTAAAGAAAACTTCTTGGTGAAAATGATAAATGAAACCTACACTAAATCTTATACAATATAGGTGTTTTAGTTAGCTTTGGCTGGTACAACAAAGTACCATAGATTGGATGGGTTATAAACAATATAAACTTATTTCTCACAGTTCTGGATGGTGTCAGCATGGGTGAATTCTGGTGAGGGCCTTCTTTCAGGTTGGTGATTGCCAATTTCTTGTTGAATTTTCACACAGTGAAGTGAGAGCCAATTAATATTTTGGCCTTTTCTTTTTTTAAATTTTTTATTTTTAAAGATGGGGTTTCACCATGTTGGTCAGGCTGGTCTTGAACTCCCGACCTCAGGTGATCTGCCCGCCTTGGCATCCAAAGTGCTTGGATTACAGGCGTGAGCCACCACGGCCGGCCTGGCCTTTTCTTATAAGGCCACCAATCCTATCGCATGAGGCCACCAATCCTAATCACTTCCCAAAGGCCTCTCTTCCAAATATCATCACATTAGGAGTTAGATTTCAACATGTGAATTTTTTCTGGTCCATAACATGCGATTCATTCTCTTTAAGACAGAGAGAAACCTAAGATGCCTTCTATTACTGTTATTATTTATCATTAAACTGGCCAATGCTGAAAGAAAATAGTAATAAACAGTGAAAGGTTTGGAAATTAGGTGATAAAATGATATGAACAATATAATCACTTATTTTGAAAATTTAATGGTATCTGCCAAAAAACTACTAAAACTAAGAAGATAGTTTATGTAGGTTTTCATATCCAAAATCAATCTATAAAAACCAATATAGTTTTTTCTACAAAATCAATCTATAAAAACCAATATCGTTTTTTCTACACCAGCCAGTGGTAACCAACTACTAAATGTAATAAGAGTAAGACAACATCCATAATAGCAAAAACTATAAATTATCCATGGATTAACTTAACCAAGTATATATAAAACCTTTATGAAGGAAACTTTAAAAGTCTAATAGTGGGAGATGATCAAGATGATCTGAGTGAACGGAGAGACAGTCTATGCTCTTGAATGGACATTAATATGATATCAATTCTCCCCAAATTAATATATTAATTCTGTGAAAAATTTAAGTTGATTTTTTTGAGAAACTTGATAAACTCTAAAATTTTAAGGAAGAAATGTTTGTGAATCCTAAGTTAGCCTTAAAAAAGAAGGCTGTAGAAGGGTCAGATTGTTTTAAAAATTATTAAGATACATATGTAGGAACTTAATATGTGAAAAGATAACAAAAATTAATGGCAACAGATGAATTGTTTAGCATATATTATTGGGAAAACCATTTTGCTAACTAGAGATAAGTAAACCTAGATTACTACCTATCACCACATATAAACTGGATTCTAGATGGATAGGAGCCCTAAATGTAGAAGGTAAAACTAAAGCTAATGGAAAGAAATGTAGGAGAATACCAAGAATACCTTACATACACAAGGATTCTGAAAAACTTTAAAATTACTAACCATTGGATGAATAATTAGTTAATTTGATTTCATTGAAAAAAACTAAAATTTTAACAATCACATAAAATATGATCATAATTATTGGTAATCACAGGGATTTGGATTGAAAAGTAATGAGTTATAATACTGTATACTTATTAGACTGTCAAAAGCTGGATAGTTCTGTTGAAAGATGTGGGTTTTGGGATTGCTCATTCTTTGCTTGGTGGGAATACATACTGTAGCAGCCTTTCTGGAATATCCATTTATTCGGTATTTAAGTAAATAAAATACTTGTAAACTATTTAATCCACAATTTCATTCATAGAGAATTTTCTATATGAGATGCATGTATTCATTGCAGGTTTGTTCAAGGGGGCAGGGAATTGGAGGCTATCTAGGTGTTTACCATTCAGAAGGCAGATAGGTAAAGGTGTGTTTTATGAAGTGTTATGTGACATTTAGCATTAACGGGTTTGATATACTATTGGCAAACTGGATGAATTTTAAAAGTGTGGTGTTGAGTAAGAGAAGAACATGTGCTTATGCACTGACACACATGTGCACAGACACTATACTATCCACATGATTAAAATATATGTACACAAAAGAACACTATCTATTAAAAATACAAAAACCCATGCATATACATTAGACGAAAATGTTAGAAAGATGGCAGAATAGGACACTAATATGGGTAGATTGCAAACTTTTTCCCATTCTGTTGGTTGCCAGTTCACTCTAATGATAGTTTCTTTTGCTGTACAGAAGCTCTGGAGTTTAATTAGATCCCATTTGTCTATTTTGGCTTTTGTTGCCATTGCTTTGGGTGTTTTAGCCATGAAGTCCTTGCCTATGCCTATGTCCTGAATGGTTTTGCCTAGGTTTTCTTCCAGGGTTTTTATAGTGTTTGGTCTTATGTTTAAATCTTTAATCCATCTGGAGTTAATTTTAGTGTAAGGTGTCAGGAAGAGGTCCAGTTTCTGCTTTCTGCACATGGCTAGCCAGTTTTCCCAACACCATTTATTAAGCCTGGAATCCTTTCCCCCATTGCTTGTTTTCATCAGGTTTGTCAAAGATTAGATGATTGTAGATGTGTGGTGTTGTTTCTGGGGACTCTATTCTGTTCCATTGATCTATGTCTCTGTTTTGGTACCAGTACCATACTGTTTTGATTACTGTGGCCTCATATATATAGTTTGCAGTCAGGCAGCGTGATGCCTCCAGATTTGTTCTTTTTGCTTATGATTATCTTGTCTATACAGGCTCTTTTTTGGTTACATATGAAGTTTAAGGTGTTTTTTTCCAGTTCTGTGAGGAAGGTCATTGGTAGCTTGATGGGGATAGTGTTGAATTTATAAATTACTTTGGGCAGTATGGCCATTTTCATGATATTGATTCTTCCTAACCATGAGCATGGAATGTTTCGCCATCTGTTTGTGTCCTCTCTTATTTCATTGAGCAGTGGTTTGTAGTTCTCCTTGAAAAGGTCCTTTACATTCCTTGTTAGTTGTATTCCTAGGTATTTTATTCTCTTTGTAGCAATTGTGAATGGCAGCTTGTTCTTGATTTGGCTCTCTTTAAGTCTGTTATTGGTGTATAGGAATGTTTGTGATTTCTGCACATTGATTTTGTATCCTGATTCTTTGCTGAATTTGCTTATCAGCATAAGGAGATTTGGGGCTGAGACAATAGGGTCTTCTAAATATATAATCATGTCGTCTGTAAATAGAGACAATTTGACTTCCTCCTTTCCTAATCGAATACCCTTTCCAATACTATATTGAATAGGAGTGGTGAGAGAGGGCATCCTTGTCTAGTGCCAGCTTTCAAAGGGAATGCTTCCAGTTTTTGACCATTCAGTATGATATTGGCTGTAGGTTTGTCATAAATAGCTTTTATTATTTTGAGATATGTTCCTTCAATACCTAGTTTATTGAGAGTTTTTTAGTATAAAGGGCTGTTGAAATTTGTCAAAGGCTTTCTCTGCATCTGTTGAGATTATCATGTGGTTTTTGTCTTTGGTTCTGTTTATGTGGTGGATTACATTTATAGACTTGCGTATGTTGAACCAGCCTTGCATCCCCAGGATGAAGCCTACTTGATTGGGATGGATAAGCTTTTTGATGTGCTGTTGCAATCGGTTTGCCAGTATTGAAGATTTCTGCATCTGTGTTCATCATGAATATTGGCCTGAAGTTTTTTTTTGTTGTTGTTGTTGAGTCTCTACTGGGTTTTAGTATAAGGATGACGTTGGCCTCATAAAATGATTTGGGAAGATTTCCCTCTTTTTGTATTGTTTGGAATAGTTTCAGAAGGAATGCCACCAGCTCCTCTTTGTATGTCTGGTAGAATTCAGCTGTGAACCTGTCCATGACTTTGTTAATAGGCATTTCTTAAAGAGGTCATAGAAATGGCCAAGAAGTATATGAAAATGTGGTCAATATCACTAATAATCTGGGAAATGTAAATCAAAACCATAATGAGATAGTATCTTTTCATTTGTTAGGATGGCTATTATTAAAAACAGAAAAGATAACAAGTGTTGGTGAGGATGTGGTGAATAGAAAGCGCTTACACACTATTGGTGAGAATGTAAATTAGTATAGCTGTTACTGAAAACAGTATGGAGGTTCCTGGAAAAGTTAAAGATAGAACTGACATATGATCCAACAGTCTCACTTCCGGATATACAGCCAAAGGATTTGATATTTGGCACTTCCATTTTCATTGCAGCATTATTTGCAATAGTCAGATATGGAAACAAGCTAAATGTTACCAGTGGATGAATGAATAGAGAAATTGTGGGGTGTGTGTGTGTGTGTGTGTGTGTGTGTGTGTGTGTGTGTGTGTGTAATTTGGTCTTAGAAAAGAAAGAACTGCTTCAATTTGTGACAACATGAATTGATATTCAAGATATTATGTTAAGTGAGATAAGCCAGACACAGAAAGACAGATACCTGTATGTGTGATCTCACTATGTGGAATCTAAAATTGCCAAACTCTTAAAAAATTTATTTATTTATTTATTTATTTTTCATCTCAGCAATGTTCTATAAGTTATATGATTTTATTTTTTATGATTTCAAATTTTACTTTAGATTTGGGGGTACACATGCAGGTTTGAAACATGGGTATATTGTGTGATGCTGAGGTTTGGGGTATGATTGATTCCATCACCCAGGTAGTGAGCATTGTACCCAATAGTTCATTTTTCAATCCTTGCCCCCTTTCTTCCTCCACTTTTGATAGTCTTAGTGGGAAACTTAGTGTCTATTGTTGCAATCTTTATGTCCATGTGTGCACAATGTTTCACTACCACTTACAAATGAGAATATGTGGCATTTGGTTTTCTGTTTCTGTGCTAATTTGCCTGGGATAATGGCCTCTGGCTGCATCCATGTTGCTGCAAAGGACATGAATGATTTCACTATGTTTTAAATCCCTGTGTAGCATTCCATCATGTGTGTACCATTTTCTTTATGCAATCCACCATTAATGGACACCTGGATTGATTTCATGTCTTTGCTATTGTGAATAGTGCTGCAATGAAACATATTAATGCGTATATCTTTTTGGTAGAAATATTTATTTTCTTCTGGATATATACTCAGTAATGGGATTGCTGAGTCAAATGGTAGTTCTGTTTTAAGTTCTTTGAGAAATCTTCAAACTACTTCGCACAGTGGCTGAACTAATTTACATTCTCTCCAACAGTGTAGAAGTGTTCCCTTTTCTCCTCAACCTCACCAGCTTCTGCTGTTTTTTTCTTTTAAATAATAGCTTAAAATGGCTAAACTCTAAAAGCAGAGAGTAGAATAGTATCAGTAGTTTGTGGGAGGGAGGAATGGGAAGGTGATGGTTAAAAGTCACAACGTTTTAGTTAATGCACAATAAATAAGCTCTGGAGAACTACTCTATACCATAGTGCCTATGGTGAATAAAACTGTATTGTATGCTCAAAATTGCTAAGAGGGTAGCTGTATATTAAATGTTAATATGCAAATAAAAAGTAAAAAGCAGTAATAATAAAAGGTATGGGAAGAAACTTTGGGAGGTGATGAATGTGTTTATGGCCTTGATGGTGGTCATAGTTTCATGGTGTAAACTTATCCCCAAACTCACTGAGATCTATGCATTACATATGTATAAATTTTTGTATATCAATCATATAATGTAGCTTAAAATTAAAAAGTGGTTTTAAAAAACCACTTATACTAAATGCAAGGCAATGATTCCTCAAGAGGGGAGATATTTGAGAGTAGGGTGTAGCGATAAAAGAAATAATAAAAATAGGGTAGAAATTTAACAGATCTAATGAGATAATCTCAGTAAAATGTTTCATAGAATTCATACTGACAAAAAACCATACCGTATCATTATTTGTGGCTAGGGCATTAGGCATAAAGAATGCTATAATTCTTTGGAAACTGGACCTTCTGGAAAAGTGAAGGCTGCACTGTTGTGAAAACATTTCGTGTTAACCTAGTGGGCTTTAGCTTATGCAGTCTCAACTTAATAAGAATATGGATAATTGAAGTATGCCTTCTCTCTAATGGCAGGTTATGCAAATTTCAAGTGTTTATTGAGGAGAAATTACTTGGATATAACGTATTTAGAGTACAGTATGTTTAGAGCTATTATTGACCCAGAGAAGATTATCTAAACTATGGGATGCTTATATGTCATGCTGATTTTACTCTTAGTAATGAAATAATGATTTCCTTGAGTCAGCATTTAAAATGTTACCCTATCAACATTATGCTTCCTCCTTGCCTCCATCTTGCTTACTATTATGCCTACTTTGGAGAATCTGTCGCCACTCCTAGAAGATTTCTTGGGTGAAATAATTCCTTAACTCAAGACAATCAGATCCAAACTGAGAAAACTATGCTCAGTATCCCCATATAGAAAGTATAACCAGAGTTATGTATTTAATTTTTAATTATACAATGGGGGAAAGAAACTTTGGGACAAACTTCACGATATGTTTTCTAGAAAGCCACTTGAAAAAAATGACGATTCATTCACTGTTAAAACTTTTCATTCTGGACTGAGGTCATGAACAAAACGATCATTCATTCACTGTTAAAACTTTTCATTCTGGACTGAGGTCATGAACAAAATGATGTTTCATTCACCATTAAACTTTTTCATCCTGGACTGAGGTCATGATGATTCTGTTCTTTAACATGTAAGAAAGAATCCCCTGTGCCAAGGAACCTGAAAGAAGTTAAGTGTTAGAAAGTGATCATTAATATACACTGAGTGCTCTTATTCTAAATCACTGAAGTATCCTAATAAATGACTTTCCAAATTCTTCCCAGTTAAATTCCTTTTCTGAATTAGACCTGATAGGTGATCCAGAGACACAACATACAGGGATTCAGAGGAAGGATGCAATCATATGAAAATAAACATTGCTGTTCTCCACATATTCTCTTCCCTACTTTTTCAGCTTATTCTTTAATAAGAATATTAATTCCTACTTGGACTCTGACAGACCCTAAGCCTCTTCTTGAGTCATCTATTTTATGTTTATCTGGGCAGATGAATCAAATCTGAAAAGCTGATGAGAGAGGACTGTCTGTGTTAGACCACGAAATAGTTGGTGGTCATTTTGGAAGGGATGTTAATGGGATCATTCTCACCATTCACAATTTTTTTTTTTTATCCCCAGGAAAGAGCACATATGCTTTTGATGTTTTTCTTTTAGATTAGAAATGAGTGGCCATGCACTAAAGATCTAAAGTGAACATATATGAGTATTTAGTTTCAAGTCAAAGTAATAAAATTAAACTGTTAAGAATGTAGTGCTATGCTTGATATTTACTATGTGATAAAAGAATTTGGAATAAATGGAAGATTTATTAATGTCATTACAGTTAAGATAAGGTAGTATTTTATACAGTGTCATTTGTATGGTGTAACTGTAAACAATATACAAAACATAATTTAACATTAAAAATTTTTTTGATAACTCTCTTCTCTTGTTTCCCAACCTTCTATTTTCTTTGGTTTTCCCATTCCACAAGGCCAGCTCTCTTCAGGTACTGCAGAAGAGGGTCACGACTTAGGAACCCAGGGATTGAAATTTGCTTGGAGACTTCAATAGTTTTTTGTTCATATAGACGTTTGTTTTGCTTTTGGCTACAACCATGATTTCAGTTTTTAATTGTTTGAGTGCCTTTACCTATGAGTTGGGCTCATAAGCCATTAACTACTTGGCTGCTACTTCCTATAATATCACAAACCTGACCCTTTATCCAAGTCTTGATCTCATATTCTTACACCATGTAGGTCATTATACCATTATGTCCCTTGAATTTTTCAGCTGCGATTCTTTAGTCACTCACCTCCTCCAATTCTGTGTTTCAGCCTTGTCAAGCTCCTCACGCTTACACTTTCCTCTCATTATGAGGATTTCTAAGTTAAAATTATTTCCATGTTCTTGGGCTGGAACTCAGCTATTTCTCCTTTTCCTTGGTGTTCTGAGGCTTCGTCATTATTTGCATAGCCAGAATATTTTCTTTTCTTAAAACATGTGGATTGCATTTTATTCCAGAGAATATGGAGCTTTGAGAACCAGATCTCTTGGTCACTGGTGGCTTTTAAATTAAGTTACCTAAATCATATGGTAAATGTCTGTTTGAGAAGTTTTTCTTTGCTTCAGGTTACTTTAATACTTAATCCATCACTTACATATTGATGTTCGAGGCTAGGGTTTGGTAAATGCAGAGTAACTGGGGGTTTACTCCTTCTACTCCAACCTAGTCCACAGCTATGACCTGATGTTCTCTTGTATTTCCCTCACTTTCTCATACTATTTGGATTCTTTATTTTCATTCCTTCTCTCCTATCAGATCTAAGGTTGATTGACTTTCAGGGAGTTGTGAATGAATTTGAATGTCAAGGCTGCTGTTTGCCTATTCCCAGGAGATGCTTGGAGAAGAGAAAAACATTATTTGTGTATCGCTGGTGTCATCTAAGACCAGCAGTGTCTGATAGTAGGACATGTTCTCTTTCTTTTCCCAAAATGTTTTATCCTCCTTCTGCTCTAAGCCTCCCAGGTGCCAAGGATCTAAACTTTGCTTGTTAATTATAGACCACAGACCTAGTGGACTCATCTCCGTGCAATTATCCTTCAAATGAAATAGATCTGAGCCAGGAAATGATAACATCCACTGCTACATTTTCTCGTGGGGGATATGGACACACACCCCTTTCATCCTGAAAATTTATCTAGGAGAACTGTTTATCTTCATTTGTACACAGATAGATTTAGTCCAGACTGCTTCAGCTCATATTCAGTGTTTGGTCAAAACACTAAGTAGAAAAAGCTTCTACTGAAATCTTGATCCCTCAGCATGGGTTCATAACAGGCCACTACTTCCTAATTAGTCAGAGAAATGAAATACTCACATTATATGGTATTATTGCCACGACGATATGCTTTGTTCACCCATCTGGTCACTGTAATTGCGGAGATCAACTCCAAGGTGGAGAATACCCACAAATACATTGAAAGCATGATTCCACTTTTCTAAATAAAAAAGAAGAAAATCCGTATTCCTCAGAGAGCCTCACATTTCTATAATTTCTAGCAACGTAAAGGTAACGTAAAATTGCAAAAAATTTAGAAAATAGAAAACTCATCTGTAATATTAGTACCACCACCTTAGTACGATGTGATGATTTTGCCTGTTTATATGACCATATTATAATAACAAACATTTGTTGAGCATTTATTAGATAGGAATTTGTGTTAAATGCTTTCTATGCATTATTTCAGTGAGTTCACTCAATCCTTTGTGGTAGGTAGCATTATTATTCTCACTTTAGAGCAGAAGAAAATGAGACTTGGATAAGTTAAAACAGCAAAGTTAGTACTATTGGGTGTTGGAGTTGCTTAGAACTTGCTTCCAGCCCCCTTCTCTTCCCTTACTCTACTCTCTCGGGTGCCTTCCATCTTGGTTCTGGCAGACTTACAAGATTATGATTTCTATTTTCTCATTTATATGTTTCTATAACATTGTTATAGCTGAAAATAGTGTATCACATTCTTTTCATTAAAATAATGCCATAAGAATTTTACAGTTATGTAAAATCATACGATACTTAATATCTATAGAATATTTAAGTGGAAATACAATATTTAAGTTTGCTACACATTTTGGTTCATACGTTTTCTATCTTTTGAATGATTAAAATGGATTTCAAAAAAATTGATTTATGGTAAATACTGGCAAAATGCTTTCCGTGTGCATTTCTCTGTCTCACTCTGTTAGTATCAACATTCAAGAAGGCTATTTATGGCCTTCTTTTCATTTTCTTCCATTTCAGATTGGAACAAATGATATTAATTTATTGAACTATAAATATGCTGATATGGTTTGGCTGTGCCCCTACCCCAGTCTCAACTTGAATTTTATCTCCCAGAATTCCCACGTATTGTGGGAGGGACCCAGTGGGTGGTAATTGAGTCATGGGGGCCAGTCTTTTTGTGCTATTCGTGTGATAGTGAATGAGTCTCATGAGATCTGATGGGCTTATCAGGGGTTTCCACTTTTGCTTCTTCCTCATTCTCTCTTGGCACTTTTATGTAAAAAGTGCCTTTTGCCCTCTGCCATGATTGTGAGATTTTCCCCAGCCATGTGGAACTGTAAGTCCCATTAAACCTATTTTTCTTCCCAGTGTCAGGTATGTCTTTAATAGTGTGAACACGGACTAATACATATGTTATAGTCATAGCATATGTATATTATATTCATAGTATAGAATATATTATATGTATGAAATTCTAATAACTTCTAATAAAATCATAGCCTTCAAGGAGTTTGTTTTCACTAGTCTACCTAATGACACAATGCCTACTGTGCTGAACTCTACATGAGTAAATGGTTTTAAAGTACTGTTATAGGAATCTTTTTATTCATGATGAACTGAAACATTTCTGCCTAGTAATTTAACCACATTATATATTATAATCTATACTATGAATATAGGATAATATATATTATTATATACTATATTATCCTATATATTATTATATACTATATATACTATATTATCCTATATTCATAGTATAGTGTAATCTATTCATATTGTATAATCACTTTTTATAATATATTCATTTAATATAATCTATTAATATGATTATACAAAATGAATCATATTAATCATATACTAAATGAATCACATACATTCATTTAGTATAATATTAATAGATTATACTAAATGAATATATTATCTATATTAATTATAATCTATTCATAATGAATAGATGCATGTACTATAATGAATGATTATATAATATAAAGAGACTGAGTGTGAATAGATTATACTAAATGAATTCACTATAATGAGTGATTCTCATAAGACTTTCATTTGAGCATGACTGAGGGTTAGGACAAGCAGAAATTGCTCTTCTGACCATTGGTAATAAAGATCTGACAGACAGTGACATACAAATGATCATGTTTGGTCTCTCTTGAATCTTAAATGATATTCTAATAAGTGGAATGCTTTTCAAAAGATCTTCAGGCATGCTTTACTTAGAGCAGAGGATAGGTATCTTCCTAAATGCTAATGACATTATTTAATTGTCACAAAGTAGGAGTGGCCACCAGAGACAACTGATCATGTTAAATGATGAGTTCCACTAAAAATATTAGACATCAATTATTTTAAAGGAAAAAGAATTAATTTGGATAAATATATCTCAATTTTATTGTTTTTAATCTAACAATTTCATATATTTTCTAAGTGTCAATTTCTTTTTTTTTTTTTTTAATTGCATTTTAGGTTTGGGGGTACATGTGAAGAACATGGAAGATTGTTGCATAGTTACACACATGGCAGTGTGATTTGCTGCCTTCCTCCCCCATCACCTATATCTGGCATTTCTCCCCCATGCTATCCCTCCCCAACTCCCCACCCCCCACTATCCCTCCCCTTTTTCCCCCGACAGACCCCAGTCAATTTCTTTAGTCAGTTTCTTTATTTTTATTAATCTTATAAATAATTTTTCTAGTGAGATGACTAGGAAGTTATGATCATTGAATCCAGATTTTTTCCCAAGAGTATTTTTAAGCAATTCTTTAAGGCTGGTTTGGGTGACATGCTTTTCACCAAAATATTCCAGTTCATATATTTAAAAACATGATTTGTGATATAAAATATGGGAAACCTGATTTATGTGCTGGAATGGACTTAAGAAAAGTCCCAGTTATAATAATAACTATGTCAAAACGAATGACAGTCCCTCTATTGAAAACCTTGCTTTTCAAATGGTATTAAAGAGCATAAATCTGCTTACTTACTACCTGCTAGTTTAATTTTAACAACTCTTATGTCATTACAAATATCTTCATGTTCTATTCATCCCAGAATCACACACACCTGAAAATGATCTGATACTCAGTTCTTATCATGATCCATGATTTATGTATGAAACATTTTGAAGTATGTAATCTCATGAACTTCCCACCTTCCAAGGCTTTATTTATCTCTTGATCACAACAGGCCATTAGGCAGCAACATTTAGTCCACAATTTCTTGACTCTTTATAAAAGTTCTTACAGTTTCCTTAGTATTTCCTTAGAAGTTTTTTTTTTAAATAATAGTTTTTTGGAAGCCACTCTAGCCTTTGCTGTAGGAATGTTCACATGTAAAATTAGTGCCTCTTTTGTACCAAGTCCTATCTAAGATGCTGGGGATGTAGTAGTATCTGAAGCAGACAAAATCATAGCCTTTAAGGAGTTTATTTTCGCTGGTCTACCTAATGACACATTGTCTATTATATGGAACTATACACAAGTAAATGGTTTTAAAGTGTTATGATAGGAATCATTTTATCCATGATGAACTGAAACATTTCTGCCTAATAAATGATTTAGTCACATGATGATTGAATTTCCTTTTCACTTTGCCTATCAGGAAACTTAGTGCAAAAACTGTGAGTCAATTTTGGTAATTCATAATATTCTAAAACCTATATATCTGTGTTATTATATTCCTCTTAATTTCACAAGGAGCATATGCCAAATTGCATATATTGGAATAGTCTAATATGTTGGATTGAATCATACAATACTGACGTTTTTGTAGATTAAAAATGGTCTGATATCGCAATTTCAAAAGGTTCAACCCAATACAAGGGGTCTTCAAAAAGTTTATGGGAAATGCATATTATGGAAATACTATGCCTGGATTTCAAAAATTTTTTTGCACCAAAATAAACTCCCACTAACTTGTTACAACATGTCTTAACAAGATTTAGTTTGAGGCACTTAGAAGGTAAGAAGTCAGTTTGAAAACAGTCCCTACCAGAGAAACATGAATTCTGCTAAAATTGAAGAAAGAACAAACATAAAATTGATGTCAAAGCTTGGGTGGAAGAAGAATGAATTCATAAATTATTGATGCTTTACAAAAAGTTTATGAGGGGCCAGGTGTGGTGGCTCACACCTGTAATCCCAGCACTTTGGGCGGCTGAGGTGGGTGGATCACTTGAGCCCAGGAGTTTGAGACCAGCCCAGGAAATATGATAAAACCACGTCTCTACGAAAACACTTAGCTGGGCCTGGTGGTGTGCACCTATAGTCCCAGCTACTAAGAAAGTTGAGGTGGGAGGATCAATTGAGCCCAGGATGTCCAGGCTGCAGTGAGCCATGATCACACCTGGGATCAGAGCAAGACCCTGTCTCAAAAGCAAAACAAAACAAAATACAAAAACCTCCAAAAGTTTATGAAGACAATGCTCCAGAGAAATAGGCAGTTTACAAATGGATAATTTGTTTTTGTTTTTTTTTAAGATTCTAAAAGCATCACTTTTATATTTAAATTAAATCAAATTTTAAAATTTCATTAGATTTAGGGTACAAATGGTTTTTGGTTATGTGGATGAATTATATAGTGGTGATGTTTTGGCTTTTAGTGTACCTATCACTTGAATAGTGTACACTGTACCCAACAGGTAATTTTTCATCCCTCACTCCCCTTCCACCCTCCCCTTTCTGAGTCTCCAATATCCATTATACCTCTCTGTGTGGCCTTTAGTACCCGATAGCTTAGCTCCCATTTATAAGTGGGAACATGTATATTTGTTTTTCTGTTCTTTTTTTATTGCTGAGTAGTATTCCATGGTGTGTGTATATATATATATATATCCCATATTTTCTTATCCACTCATCAACTGATGGGCACTTAGGAAGATTCCATATCTGTATTAGTCAGGGTTCTTATTAGGTAGTATTAACTTGCATGATCACAAGGTCCCACAATAGGTGTCTGCAAGCTGAAGAGCAAGGAAGCCAGTCAGAGTCCCAAAGCTGAGGAACTTGGAGTTTGACATTAGAGGGCAGGAAGCATCCAGAACAGGAGAAAGATGTAGGTTGGGAGGCTAAGCCAGTCTCCAGCCTTTTCACGTTTTTCTGCCTGCTTTATATCCGAGCTGCGCTAGCAGCTGGTTAGATGATGCCAAGCCCACTGACTCAGATGTTAATCTCCTCTGGCAACAGCCTCACAGACACACTGAGGAGCAATATTTTGCATCCTCCAATCCAAAAGAAGTTGACACTCAGTATTAACCATCACAGTATCTTTGCAATTGTGAATTGCGCCATGATAAACATGAGTGCAGGTGTCTTTTGATATGACTTCTGTTCCTTTGGATAGATACCCAGTAGTGGGATTGCTGGATTGAATGGTAGACCTACTTGTGGTTCTTTGAGAAATCTCCATACTGTTTTCCATAGAGGTTGTTCTAATTTACATTCCCATCAATAGTGCATAAGCAGTTCCATTTAATTGCATCCTCACCAACATCTTACAGTTTATTGTTAATACTTTCCACTGCATTTTGTAATTCCCTAAATGAATCTTTGATTTGTAGAAGTTCTCTGTTTTTTTCTTTGAAGTATGTATCTCTTTAGAAAATTTTCATTCATATCCTGAATTTATTTTCAATTTATTTTTGTTAGATTTCAAATTTTTCTTGGATCTCACTGAGCAACTTTACAATCAGTATTTTGAATTCTTTATCTGGTATTTCAAATATTTCATTTTCGTTTGGATACATTGCTGAAGAGTTAGTGTGATCCTTTTTCAGGGTGTTGCAAGGCTCTGCCTTTTCATATTGCCAGAGTTATTTTTTTGGCATCTTTTTATCTGGAGAGACTATTTCTTTTTATTATTTTTGAATTTATTTTTGATTGGACTGAGTTTTTTTTTTCTTTTCACCTTGAGGATGTGAGTATAATGTATAGTTTATGCTCACATAGCTTCAGCTCTGGGTGGTGCTTTCAGTGGCAAAGACATTGTATGAGTTCCTTGGTTACAGAGAATCTTTATATTATACTTTCTCAGATGCTGCTCATAGTAGTGATGTACTGGGTGTATGAGCAGGCTCATTGTTTCCTTTGGGCCAGAATGGCAGAGTTGTCATGAAGCTTATCTTGTTTCCCAGTGGTACATTTCCCCCATTTAAGAATTGGCTGTGGCTGAAGCAGGTGGGTATATGCAATACCCCAATGGCGAGCAAAAGCCCTATCCCTGATGAGGTGGCCGGGGGAACTCCTCGTGAAATTCACTAATGTCTTTCAGCACAGGGAGGGAAGGAGCCACTTTATTTCCACTACCAGGCCAGGAGGAAAGTGATCGGCCTCCCTGTCACATCCGTGTCATAGTGCTCTGGATATTCAGATCAGACAGGGACCTTGTCCATCTGCAGAAATGCTCATGTTTCTTGTATAACTCCTCATGCAATCCTGAACCCAGAGGGCATACCTTCTATGGTGATGCTGTCACCTCAAAATGTTCCAGAAAAGCCATCTACAGGTGCACTCTTGCCAAGCTCCCATGGGAGAAGCTCTGGTGGCAACTTCAGTGGTGGGTGAGAGGGATAAAAGTCCCTTTATGCATAAGCGTGGGAGGGATGAGAAGTCCCTTCATGAGCACCAGGGCTACTCAACTGTGAGGGCAGAACCAGTCTTCCCCTACTAAGCCCAGCACTGCACGGTTGCCTCTGTTGAAGGACGTACAGGTGCTGCCTGCCCACAGTGGGAAAATCTGGGACACAAAAAGCCCACACTCCTGTTTCTTTTGTTCCCCAGAGTGCTCCCTTGGTGTGGTACACTCATCCTTCCTCCAGGAGTGCCAATCTCTGAGAGCAAGACTACTGTGAATCCTGATGCTCCTCTGGCTCTAGCCATCTTGTGGGTCTGCCACAATCCAGGCTGATGCTGGGAAATGTCTGCAAGTGATCTGGTGATGTGAAGACACAAGCGTTGAAAGTCCCTGAGCAGAACAATGTCCCATAATGATTGCACATCCAGTATGGCACTTGCTTCTATAGCTCAGGTCTAGGGGGAAAGGAAGGAACCTGCACAAGCTGGTAGCCCAGTGTAATGCCCTTGAGAAGTCCCCAAATCACAGGCCACTCCTGTACTTGCACTTACGAGTACAAATAAGCTTTGGATATCAGCAGGCTGCCACAAGGGCTACAGAGGCTGAAAGCATTCCATTCACTTTGCACAGAATACTCAGTGTCTTGGGATTTAGGCTCTACTAGCTTCTTCTTTCTTTCTTTTTTGCGTATCATAGCTTTTTCCAGTGAACTCTCCAGTAGGCTCCAGCACTCTCCCCTTAATACTCCGTTTGAGCTATGATCATCCAAGTGAATTCTGGTTTTTCCTTCTGAGAATTTGTCACTGATATCTCCAGTCAGCCATCTGGAGAAGCTCTCTGATGCTTCAGAGTGTGGACTGGTCTGTGGGATGTGCAGTGGTCTGGACTCCACTCTAGCTCCAGAGGTGATGTTGAGTGGAGCTGGACCAGGCTGACCTGTCCTATCATTTCCCAGTGGCAGGTACAAGCACCAGCTCTAATGATGGTGGCACGGGAGTGTCTTACACTCTGTAAGATTTCCTTGGTTATAAATAGCTTTGGTGTGGTGGCTTTCTCCATTGCTAGATGTAGTAGTAATGTACTGGGCATGTGAATGGGCTCAAGGCTTCCTGAGTAGCTGTGGTGGTGTGGTCAATGGTGTTAACTGAGATCATGCAAAAGCCTCTCCTTCTTGAGTGCTGTTATTGGGCCATCAGACATTGTAATGGGCTACAGTGCATTGTAGCACTGTAATGCAGTGGCAGCTGTGGAAATTATGCTTGGTCTATCTTACCCAGTGTAAATTCGAAGATATACCAGGCAATGGGTGAGCCCATGAAACTCTCAAAAATTCCTGTCCAGGTTCTGCTACCAAAGCAAGTGGAAGGGCAAAACTGGGTGGGGGTTGGATCAGGCAAGTCTGTGATCTACCTCCCCAAGTGTGGGTATAAGTGGTGACCCTGTTGGGGGTCAGAGGGCAGCTCCCTGGCCACTGGGACAATGTTGCAGGGAAGCATAGAACCAGTTTTGCTGCACAAAAGAGTCTGCATGGGGGAAAGGGATAGTAGGTGGCAGTAAGACCCACCTAGCTCCCATGCCCTTGGCACGGTGGGTCTCACATACACAAAATTCTGCTGGCAGAAAGCTGAAACAGCAGCTGAATTCTAGACAGTCCATGGCATGCTCAGAATGTAAACCTTCCCAACCAAGACAGAAACTGTGGCTCTCAAGCCGCATCTTCCCAATATGACCTGCAAAGCAGGGGTTCCCAGCTCTTGGACATGTAGCAAGGGCACACTTTCTTCTTGCCTCTTGGTTCTGGCCTTGAGATTATTGAGAATACCTCTCATTCTTGCTTGAGATTAGATCACACATCTCAGCTTGGAGCTTCTCCGAAGTTATGACCACTGTGTGAGTTAGCTGGCAGATTTCTGAAAGATCCCCTATGAGTTAGGATCAGGAATGCCTTCCCTCTGTCCCCACTGACATCTGGGAGTGCATGCAAAGCACATCCTGATGCCATTCATTCTCATATACTCCCCACTACTCAGCAAATCGGCTCCAGCTCCAGGTAGAGTTAAGACACTCCCTCATGGCCTGGATTGCCGAGCTCCCAAATGGGAATTTGTACCATGGAGACAGTCTGTCTTCCTTTCATCCTCTCAAGACTCATAGTTTTCCATCTGACTCATAATGCAAGTTGCTGTCTGCCACTCCTTTCAAGGTATTCAAAGTTTCTTTCACTTTTTCTGTTGAGTTCCTGTGCTCCTTCTTGGATAAAAGTTCACAGCATGAATCTATACACTATTTTACTCTTATCAAGTGTGTGCAGTGTGCTAACAAACACTCCAGTCTATCATTTTGAAAAACAAAAAATAGATAACTTGTTTTAAGTAGTGATGAGATGATGCTAAAGATGAAACCTGTAGTTGAAGACCATCCATATCAATTAACAAGAAAAAAAAGTTCATCTTGTTCATGCCCTAAGTGAAGAGGATCCATGATTAACAGTAGGAACAATAGCCAACACTATAGATATCTCAGTTGGCTCTGCTTACACAATTTTGGCTGAAAAATTAAAGTTGAGCAAACTTTCTGGTTGATAGGTGCCAAAACTGTTGTGCCTAGATCAGCTGCAGGCAAGAGAAGAGCATTCAGTAAAACATTTTAAACACCTTATACAAAAATTAACTCCAGATGGATTAAAGATTTAAACATAAGACCTAACACCATAAAAACTCTGGAAGAAAACCTAGGTAAAACCATTCAGGACATAGGCATAGGTAAGGACTTCATGACTAAAACACCAAAAGCAATGGCAACAAAAGCCAAAATAGACAAATGGGATCTAATTAAACTTAAGAGCTTCTGTACAGCAAAAGAAACTATCATTACAGTGAATCAGCAACCAACAGAATGGGAAAACAATTTTTGCAACCTACCCATCTGACAAAGGGCTAATATCCAGGAACTACAAAGAACTTAAATTTACAAGAAAAAAACAGGCAACCCCATCAAAAAGTGGGCGAAGGATATGAACAGGTACTTCTCAAAAGAAGACATTTATGCAGCCAGCAAATATATGGAAAAATGCTAATCATCACTGATTATTAGAGACATGCAAATCAAAACCACACTGAGATACCACCTCACACCTGTTAGAATGTCAGTCATTAAAAAATCTGGAGACAACAGACGGTGGAGAGGATGTAGAGAAATAGGAACATTTTTACACTGTTGATGGGAGTGTAAATTAGTTCAACCATTGTGGAAGACAGTGTGGCAATTCCTCAAGGACCTAGAAATAGAAATTCCATTTGGCCCAGCAATCCCATTACTGGGTATATATCCAAAGGATTATAAATCATTCTATTTATAAAGATACATGCACATATATGTTCATTGTGGCACTATTTACAATAGCAAAGACTTGGAACCAACCCAAATGCCCATCAATGATAGACTGGATAAAGAAAATGTGGCACATATATACCATGGAATACTATGCAGCCATAAAAAAGGATGAGTTCATGTCCTTTGCAGGGACATGAATGAAATTGGAAACCATCATTCTCAGCAAACTGACACATGAACAGAAAACCAAACACTACATGTTGTCACTCATAAGTGGGTGTTGAACAGTGAGAACACATGGACACAGGGAGGGAAACATTACACACAGGAACCTGTTGGGGGTTAAGGGAGCTAGGGGAGGGATGGGGCGATTGGGGAGGGATAGCATTAGGATAAATACCTAATGTAGATGACGGGGTGTTGGATGCAGCAAACCACCATGGCATGTGTATACCTATGTAACAATCCTGTACTATCTGCACAAGTACCCCAGAACTTAAAGTATAATTAAAAAATACAAAAAAATGTTTAAACGAGAGGAATTAAAATCCTGAAGCATTTCTTGGAATAATTTTAACAGGGGGTGAAACATGGCTTTTCCAGGGTGATCCTGAAGACAACGTACAGTCAAAGCAATGGCTACCAGAAGGTGGAGCGGTCCAGTCATAGGAAGTTTGAATCAGCCAACACCAAATGTTATGGCAACAGTTCTTGGGTATGCTCAAGACATTTTGCTTGTTGACTTTCTGGAGGTCCAAGGAACAGTAATACCTGCTTATTATAAGAGTATTTTGAGGAAATTAGCTAAAGTTTTAGCAGAAAAATGCATGGGAAGATTTCATCAGAGAGCCCTTCCCCCCCCGCAACAATGCTCTGCTCATTCCTCTTGACAAACAAGGGCAATTTTGTGGAACTTGGATGAGGAATCGTTAGGCATCCACCTTAAGTCATGATTTGGCTCTTTTGGATTTATTTTGTTTTCTTTTCTTTTTTTTTTTTTTTTTGAGACAGAGTCTCACTCAGTCACCAGGCGCCAGGCTGGAGTGCAGTGGCGCGACCTTGGCTCACTGCAACCTCCGCTGCCCGGGTTCAAGCATTCTCCTGCCTCAGCCTCCCGAGTAGCTGGGACTACAGGCGCGCGCCACCACGCCCAGCTAATTTTTTTGTATTTTTAGTAGAGACGGGGTTTCACCATGTTGACCAGGACGGTCTCGATCTCTTGACCTCGTGATCCGCCCGCCTCGGCCTCCCAAAGTGCTGGGATTACAGGCGTGAGCCACCGCACCCGGCTTATTTTGTTTTCTAATCTTAAGAAACATCTTTAAAAGGCATCCATTTTTCTTCAGTTAATAACGTAAAAAAGAAAACAAAAAACGCTGTACTGACATGGTTAAAATACCAGGACCCTCAGCCTTTTAAAGATATACTAAATGGCTGCTATTGCTTACAAAAGTGTCTTGACCTTGATGGATCTTATGTGGGGAAATAAAGTTCATACTTTTAATGTTTTCATTCCATTTTTCACAAACTTTTTGAAGTCCCCTCACGTATATGACTATACTATATACTTATAACAATTTAGGCTAATAAACGTTTTTAAAGTATTTACTTATTTTACATATATTTTAATTATATTACTGTAGGTATTCATTAAACTCTTTCAAGTCCTATGTGAAATGGAATAGAATATTACAAAGGAAGTAATTTATAATTAATTATATATTTATCTTCAGCCAATAATTATACAAATAAATTTATTACAAAATAAATGTAGCTGTGTGCCTATGGAGAAAGAAGAGAAGGGAAAGTGTTGTTAGCAAGAGAAGATGATAGCCATTTCTCTGTCTCTAAAGATTTAGAAAGTTACTTGGAGCAGATATTTTCTGATTCTTTCCTGAACACTTGAGTGGCTTCTTTGGAAGAATAGTTGTGGAATGCCTGAGAAAGGCTGCTCATTCTGGTAGCTTTTGGTAAACAAAGCTTCTTGTTGGTAATAATATAGGCAAATTTTCACAGAGGCCAAGAGCCTCCTGGGAGGAAAGGAACTGATATCCTGTAATTTCCAAATTGGTCAGCCATAAGGTAAGGCCTCAGAGCTTGCAGTGTTTGACCCCTCAGCCTGAACAGCATATTGATTAATCCTCAGACTTCTTGCATTTGGGAATGAATCTGTTATGTACAAACGACAATGCTAGCAACTGAGAATATGGAGTATGAGCTCTAGTGTGGTGTATTTCAGTACTGGTCATGGAAAAAGACTTTTAGGAACTGAAATAAAAAAAAACTCATATAGAGGATTTTTTGTTCCATACTCTATCTTACCCTATAGGGCTTTAGTTCTTATTTGACCTCTATAATTGCTTTAGGTATGGAAAGCCATCATGCTTCAACATCCTTGTCATTAAATTTGCTTGATAGGTTTCTTTCCATGATGTGTGACAAAATGAACTTCCACGTTGTGGGGCAGGCTGACCTTTGAATACTGTGATTTCTTAGACCTTTGCTCTATATCTTTTGGTGCATGTGAGTGATATCCTGTAAGACCTATGAGCTACTCAATTAGGTATTTAAAGTGTTCTTATTTACTTCTGTAGTCTATAGAAACAAAACTTCCAGATATGTACTGAACTGTCACATTGATAAAGGATAAGCAGGATTTGAAGGAGAGAGATGAACACTTGATAGGCCTCAGAATTCTTAAGGCCTTCCTTCTGCATAAGGCATGCAGCATACATGGTGTCATAAAATATTAAGTGTAGTCGTAAAATGACCAAAATGCCGATAATGCTTATGAGAGTAAAAATTCTGAACTGGAAGTATCTGTCCTAACTATCCTGTCATTCTTAAAATTTGAAAAAGCACTGGACTTCCTTTCTTTGTCCCAATTCCATCAGGTCTTTGACACCCTGAAATGTTAGTATACTGCCTCCCCCATCCCAATATGCATAGGTTTCTAACTTTGAGCAAGTAGGAATCTCATGCACATTTAGCCAATGACCAATATGTTCATCTTTTTATTCATTTCAATTTTCACATCCATAATATTTTGCTTAAAATTAAATGATTAGTGCCATGTGAAAAAAAAGCTGAATTTACACCATATTCAGGGGACTTGGGACTTAACCTGCCTATTGTGTACAGAGAAGTTCTGATTACTGATTCTCAGGAGTATTTTGCTGGGAATACTTTCAGAGAGGATAGTTAAATAAAAAACATTTACATTCACTCAACAAACACTTATTAGACGTCTATTAAGTTCTAGGCAATGCAAGTAAGTATTGGGGAAACGTAGATAACTAGAATGCGTGTAGTACATTGTGTCAGTCAGTGAGCCTGCCAACTTCCAATATATCCTCATTTTGAAGAGATATCTACATTTATTTAAGGTTTTTGTATCTTTACCATCATCCTTCACCTGAATCTCAATAATCTACATTTTAGTTATTTTATTTTATGTAACACTATTTGATTTCTTGAGGTTCGTTGTGGTCACAGTTTTTTATTTTTTTTATTTATTTTTTATTTTTTTAATTTTTATTGCATTTTAGGTTTGGGGGTACATGTGGTCACAGTTTTAAAGGTCTGTTCAGTGGTTTGGATCCTTACTTGTGGTCATGCCAAATGTGAATTGATAATTTTGATCACCTCTGCATTTGTCCAACACCAAAGTAGGCTCTGCTCATTTACAAACACATTTAAAGTGTAAGTTTCTGTGAAGAAAATGTTATGAAACCTTGTACTTACGTGTGGCCATTGAATATTTTCATCTTCCACTAAAAAAGAATGTAATTTCAAATGCAGCTAGAAGTAAACCAATTATTGCAAGGCCCAAACTGCTTAAATTCATCCTTCTGGCATGCATCAACTGGAATAGATACAAAATGTCAACTAGTTATATGTGGAACAACCAAGTTGACATGAAGTTATCGGTTTTCATTAATATGTTAAAAGTTGAGGATTTGTTATAACTTCTGATTTTTTTTTCAGAATCAAAGTTGACTCTAAGAGTTCCTAACCTCCAAATGTGTCAGGATTTCAATAATACACATGGTTTTCTGATATGCAGACATTTCATTTTCTCATTAAATGTAAAATTCTTAAGGGCACTGTGTTGAGGCAAACAAGAAAGGGCTACATTCTAATGGGAGAGAAAAACTAGTAGCAATAAATGTGAAGAGAATACAATAAATACTGACATCATGAATAAACCCAGTGTTCTCTGCAGGGGCAGATTACCATGAAGCTAAAGGCACTTAAGTCTCTGAGCTTCTCAATACATAGGTCTTCTTCAAGGTCCTGTGAGAAACCATGCCTACCATCTTAAAGTAGTGAGTTTTGGCTCTTCCTTTCCAATATTTACATTTCTAACCTTTTTTTTGGCCTCATTTCTTTAACCAGGATGTTAAATATCTTTATTGAGTATAACAATGAAAGTATTTATTCTTGTCTGGTGCCTAGTTTAATAGGAATGCTTCTAAAGTTGCATTATCAAATATCAAGTATGATATTTGCTATAAATTTTTAATAAATATCTTTTGTCATCTAAAGGTCACTCCTAGATATTCCTAATGGCTTTTACCATAAGTGATTACACATTTTATTGATTTTTTTGGCATCTTTTAAGATGATCAAATATTTTCTTATCCTTTAGTGTAGTAAATTACATTGAAATCATTTTAAAAATAAACATTGATGCATATCATGCATTCTAAAGTATGTAACTTAGAGAATTATTACAAAGTATAAGCATTCAGGTAGCCACCACCCATATCAAGGCATCAAACATATTCAGCAACCAGAAGTCACTTATATCTATCTTCACTCCCTATTCCTATCCTCCTCCATAAGAGAAACCACTAGCTGGACTTTCAATACCATTGATTCATTTCGTCTATTTTTGAACTTTACGTAAATGTAATCACGCAGTATGTACTGTTTTGTGCCTTATTGCTTTCACTCAAAATTATGTTTGCATGAAATTCATCAATGCTGTTATGTTTAGTAGTAGTTTTGTTCATTTTCATTGCCATACTATTTTCTATTCTATGAGTGTGCTATAATTTGTCTATCCATTTTTTACCAATGCCCATTAGGGTTATTTCCAGTTTTGGCCATTGTAAAAAGGAGGCTCTACACTTGTATTTCCTTTCATAAAACATAGATAAGCAGTTCTATTAG
Organism: Ateles fusciceps; assembly: GCA_036589455.1. Classification (NCBI taxonomy): domain Eukaryota; kingdom Metazoa; phylum Chordata; class Mammalia; order Primates; family Atelidae; genus Ateles; species Ateles fusciceps. Next base: position 21,726,892 of record JAZHEH010000681.1, on the reverse strand, counting down.
GCCTATATCTAGAAGTAGAATTACTCAGTCGTAGGATATACATATGTTCAACTTTGGAAGATATGGCCAAACAAATTTCCAAAGTGGATGTAGAAATTTAAACTTCCACTAGCACTAGTAGTTTTACATTCTTGCCAATAAGTTAACCATTCTGGCACGTTTGCTGTAGTATTTCATTGTAGTTTTTTATTTTCCTAATTTTTAATGAGTTTGAGCATATCAGTTTTATTTTTTCTGTTTTATTGTTTCTTCCAAACTGTCTGTCAAAATAGTTGTACCATTTTGCAATGTATTTGAGTTATACAGTATGATGTTTTGATACACATATACATAGTGTAATGATTACTACTGTCAAGCAAAAGACCATGTTCGTCACATCACATAATTTTTTTGTGGTAAGACCACTTAAAATCTCACTGAGCAAATTTTAAATATATATTATCAACTATAGTCCTCATGCTGTATGTTAGATCTCTAGACTTATTCATCCTATGTCACTGCAAGTTTGTACCTTTTGACCTATTTCTTCCCTTTCCTCCCCTCCCTGTCTCTGATTACCACTGTTCTACTCTCTATTTCAATGTATTTGGTGTTTAGTAGATTCCACATGTAAATGAGATCATACATTCTTTTTCTTTTTGTGTATCGCTTATTTTACTTAGCACAATGTACCTCAGGTTCATCCATGTTGTTGCAAATGGCAGTATTTCCTTTTTTTTAAGGCTTAACAATATTCCATTTGTGTGTGTGTGTGTGTGTGTGTGTGTGTGTGTGTGCGCCAGTTGCTTTATTCATCATTGATGGATACAGCTTGTTTCCAAATATAAGCTATAGTGAATAATGCTGCAATGAACATGGGAGTAGAGATATGTCTATGAGTTGCTGATTTCATTTCCTTTGGTAAAGAGGGATTGCTGGGTCATATGGTAGTTTTATTTGTAATTTCTAAGGAATCCCCATACTGTCTTCCATAATGACTGTACCAATTTACATTCCCAACAACAGTGTACAAGGCTTTCCTTTTCAGTTTAATTATATTTTAATGAATTTATCAGCCATTTGAATATCATTTTGTATAAGGTGACTGCTCAAGGATTTTGTCTATTTTTCTTGGGTTATCTGCACTTTTTATTGATTTGCAGAAGTTCTTGATATATTGTGGATACAAGTCTTTTGTTGGTGTTGATTGTAAAAATAGCTTTCCCTGTGTGGCTTACCTAGTTTTTGTTAATAGTATCATTTGATGAATTAAAGTTTCTAATATTAATGTATTTTCCTGTTTATATCTGGTTTAGAAAATTTTTACCCACCACAAAATCATGAAAATATACACTCATCATCTAGAAGCTTTTGATTTTACTTTTCACATTTTCAATCTTCTTGAAATTGATTTTTTTGAGTGTATGGTATAAGGTAGGAATAAAGTTTTACTCTTTTTACGTGAGTCATGTTAAGATGAAGTAGTCCTGTTTAAGTGGCTCTAATTACTGAAAGGGTTGCTCGGTTCCCATTGCTCTGCAGTGCCACCTTAGTCAGAAATCAAATGTCTATGTAGACATATGTCTGTTTCTGGAAACTCTATTCTGTTCTATTTTATTGGTCTATTTGGGGATAATACCATACTGTCTTTTTAAAGTTTTAATAAGTCTTAAAATTTGAGAGAATATGTCCACTTTGTTTTTCTTCAAGATTATCTTGGCCTTTTTCATTTCCACATATATTTTGGGGATCAACTTGACTTTCTAGAAATAGGTTATTTTTTAAGAGCAGTTTTAGATTAACAGAAAAGTTGAACAGAAATTTTCCATATACCTCCTGACCTCCCTTTATCGTTATGTAATGCCCTTCTTTGGCTATTTTAATCTTTGTAGGTTTAAAGTCTTTTTTGCCAGACACTAGGATTGCAACCCCTGCTTTTCCTGTTTACCATTTGTTTGGTAGATTTTTATCCATCTGTTTATTTTCAGTCTATGTATGTCATTGCATATGTGATGGATCTCTTGAAGACCACATAGTGGTGGGTCTTGGTTCTTTATCCAGCTTGTCACTTTTATGTTTAAGATCAATATTGATATATGTGTATTTGATTCTGTTATCATAATGCTAGCTGGTTATTTTGCAGACTTGTTTATGTGCTTGCTTTATAGTGTACTGGTCTGTATACTTCAGTGTGTTTTTGTGGTGGCTGGTAATGGTCTTTCCTGTCCATATTTAGTGCCTTCTTCAGGAGCCCTTGTGAGGCAGGTCTGGTGGTAACAAATTCCCTTAGCATTTGCTCATCTAAAAATAATCTTTCTTCTTCACTTATGAAACTTAGTTTGGCTGGATATAAAATTCTGGGTTGGAATTTCTTTTCTTTGTGACCATTGAGTATTGTCCTCCAGTGTCTTCTGGCTTGTTGGATTTCATCTGAGATGTCTGCTATTAGTCTTATGGGCTTCCCTTTGCACGAGACTTGGCCTTTCTCTCTCACTGCCTTTAACATTTTCCCTCTCATTTTGGCATTGGAAGAATCTGATAATTGTGTGTCTTGGGGACGATATTCTTGCAGAGTATTTTACTGGGGGTTCTCTGCATTTCCTGAATTTGAATGTTGGTCTCTCTCACTATGTTGAGGAAGTTCTCATGGATGATACCATGATATATGTTTTCCAAATTGGTTCTATTCTCCCCGTAGAACCAACCATACCTTTCAGATACATCAACCAAGTCTTAGATTCAGTCTACATAATCCCATATTTCTTGCAGGTTTTGTTCATTCCTTTTATTTCTTTTTCCTCTATTCTTGTCTGCCTGTCTTATTTCAGAAAGCCAGTCTTCAAGCTCTAAGATTCTTTCCTCTTCTTGGTCTATTTTGTTATTAATGCTTGTGATTGCATTCAGAAATTCTTGTAGTGTCTATTTTGTCTGTCAGTTTCTGCAATGTTTCATTATGATTTTTAACTTCCTTGCATTGAGTTATAACATACTCTTGTAGCTTAATGAACTTTGTTTCTATCCATATTCTGAATTATATTTCTGTCATTTCAGCATTCTTGCACTATTCTGTTTCATCTTTGTGGGATATCTACTTTCAGTCTTTGAGGTTGCTGACCTTTGGATTTTTTTTCTTTATCCTATTTGATGACATTGAAAGTTTGATTGTGGTATAAGGTGGATTCAGCTGACTGGCTTCATTTCTGGGAGATTTTAGGGGGCTAGTGCTCAGCTCCCAACTCATGAACTGCCTGCTCTAACTCTGGGGGATTTGTATTGGGCCACAGCTTTGTTCTCTGGCTCCTCGAGGTTTGGATTCCATTGCACAGGAAAACTGAGGTGAGGCATCTGTAGCAGAGTGTTAGTAGATGCAGGGTGTCTGCCTCCCTGTGTGTATTCACAACAGTGCCAGAGGCAAGGTAGTTGGGTCCCCTGCTGGAGACTGTGTGCTCTGTTGCATTGGAGGTGGTGTTGGCTTGGGTCAGGGTGCTGGCCAGTGCCAGTCTGAGTGCCTTCTCTGTGCTCTGCAAGCAGGAGTGATTGCTTAGGGTGTAGGAAGATGCCTTGTTCTCTACACAGTATTAGTGCAAGGATTGGGGGCTGGTGGGGATGGGACTTGCTGGCCCTTTGCCCATCAAGACTTCATCTGCAATGATGGTCAGCAAGGGTGGGAAAGCATACTGTACTCCTGCATGCTGGTGGGGCAAGTAAAGCAAAACATGCCATTGCAGATGTGTGCCATCAAAGTGATATGGGGAGTTGCCACAGGCTTGGGGGAAGCTATAGTATGGGGAGGCAATGTGTGGGCTCATGTGCGGCTATAGGGGCCACCTCACTGAGAGCCCTCCACCAGTCAGGCACTGTCCACTGGTACAAAGGCTATACCCTGGATTCCCCAGGGCATCCAAGACTGCTCTGTAAGCAGGTATGGCTAGGCTGGGGCCCTGGGAGAGGCCATAAAACCAAGGAGGGTACAGGTCAGACCAGCTCTGTCTAATGTGGAAGACCACAGAGTCTGACAGTTCCCCTAGGGCTAAAGTCTCTTATGGGAGCAAGTTGAGTCTAGAGGGATGGGTGTCCCTGGCAATGCTCCACTACAGTCTTTGACTTTTAACAGTTTGACTCTAACTTTCCTTGGTGTGGACATTTCTGGATTAGTCTAACAGAGACGCTTAAGCTTCCTGGACTCTGGATGTTCATATTTCTACCAAACTTGGGAAGTGTTAAGCTATTATTTCATTACATAGGTTTTCTACATCTTTCCTAATCTATTTTCCTTCCAAAAACCCAGTAGTGCAAATATTTGTTTGCTTAAGAGTGTTCCATAAGTCTCATAGGCTTTCTTCATTTCTTTAAATTGTTTTATATTTTTATTTAGTCCGATAGGATTATTTCAAAATACCTGTTTTCAAGTTAGGAAATTCTTTCTTCTGTTTAAGTTAGTCCATTGTTGAAGTTCTCAATTGCATTTTTTATATTATTCATTGAATTCTTCAGCTTTAAGATTTCTCTGGTACTTTTGATATCTATCTCTGTTGAATTTATCATGTAGATCATATTTTTTTCTGATTTCACTGAATTGTCTATCTCATTGAGTGCCTTAAAGTAATTATTTTGAATTCCTTTTCATACATTTTATAGATTTCCATTTACTTGGGTTCTGCTACTGGAGAGTTGTTGGGTTCTGCTACTGGAGAATTGTTGTATTCTTTAAAGGTTTCAGGTTTACTTGCTTTTTAATTTTTTTTGTGTGTGTCTGTACTTTGATATCTGTGCATCTTGCAGAAAGTGCCTCTTCCAATTTTATGGAGTAGCTTTTTTTTTTTAGGGAAAATATTTTTCTTCTAGGTGTGTTCTACAGTGTTGTGTGAGTAGGGTGCTTTGGTGGTTCTGGGTGGGCACAATAGTGAAGTCTCTGTGTGATTTCTTTGACTGTAACTAATGTCTATGGTGTCTGTGTGTGTGCCTTAGTTGTATAGACTGTAGGTACTTATGAATTTAGTGGTGCAGCTTCTCTGGGCCATCAGGTGAGCCAGTATTTGGAACCTAGGGGTAGGCTTGACACCTGGTTGCTCTGTAAGTTAATTGAGCAAGGTCACTGGTGTTGGTAGGCCATGGACAGTCTTATTCTTGGACCCTGAGGAATGTTCATGGTGCACATTTTCTCTGCTGGTTGAGGTGGTGGAATCATCAGTGGTGGTGGATCCTAGGAGGTCTGATCTTTGTTTTGTTGGGAGGGCATGCTCAGTGCACAGTGGATCTGCTGGGCAAGGAGGAAGGGCTGCTGGTGACAGCAGATATTGAACATTCTGATTCTTAGTTCTAGGGGGGTGCCACATGGGATGCAGAATGATCCTTTTAATATGTTATTGAAATTGTTTTGCTAGAATTTTTTTGAGGATTTTTGCATCTATATTCACCAGGGATACTGGCCTTTAATTTTCTTTACTCATCGTGCTCTATTCTGGCTTTGGTATCTGGGTAATGCTAGCCTTGTAAAATTAGTTTGAAATTATTTTCCTTCAATTTTTTGGAAATATTTGAAGAAGGATTGTTGTTAGTTCTTTAAATGTATGGTATATTTCAGCAGTGAAGCTATCAGGTCCTGGAATTTTCTCTGATAAGAGACTTTTTATTACTGACTAAATCTTCTCACTCATTATTGCTCTATTGAGTTTTCTATTTATTTAGGAGTCAGTCTTGCTTGGCTTTACATTTCTAGTAATGTATTCATTTCTTCTAGGTTATCCAATTTGTTGGTGTATAATTGTTCATAGTAGTGTCTTATGATTCTTTTTATTTCTGTGGTATCAGTTGCATTGTCTCCTCTTTACTTTCAAATTTTGTCTTTTATTTTAGTCTAGCTAAAGGTTTGTTGATTTTATGAATATTTTTATAAAAACAAATCTTCATTTGTTTATCCTTTATATTATTTCTAGTCTCCATTTCATTTATTTCTGTTTTGATCTTTATTTCCTTACTTCTACTGACTTTGTGCTGAGGCCCCTATGATTATATTGCAGTCTATTTTTTATCTTCTCTTTCAGATATTTAATATTCCCTTTTACATATTTAAGTGCTCTGATGTTGGATGCATATGTATTACAATTATTATAGTGTCTTGATAAATTGACCCCTTTATTAATTCATAATTGACTTTGTTGGCTCATTTTAGTGTTCATCTTTGAGTCTATTTTGTCTGATATAGGGATAGCTATTCTTGGCCTTTTTGGTTATTATTTGCATGGAATATTTTTTTTTTAATCTATTCACTGTTAGTTTATGTTTGTTTTTAAGGCTAAAGTGAGTCTCTTGTATGTAACAGATAGTTAGGTCTTGTTTTTATTCATCCAGTGATTTTATGTATTTTGATTGGAGAATTTAATCCATTTACTTTTAAAGTAATTATCCATTAGAAGGAACTTACTATTGTCACTTTGTTAAAAACTTATCAACTATTTTGTAGTTCCTTTTTTTTCTTACAATCTTGTTTCTTCCTCTGTTTTTGTTAATTTTTATAGTGATGCACTTTAACTTAAAAAAAAATCTTATGTGTATCTTCTGTAGTTTCTTCTTTGTGATTTTCATGGGGTCTGAGTAAACCATCCTGGTACTGGCATTTTTGTTTTATTCATGATTAAAGAGAAAGTTCTTATTGTTTTAGCATGACATATAATGTTTGATTTACATTTTTCTATACCTAGCTTTCTAAGATTTAAAAACAGTATGAATGATTTTAAATTTTATCAGCTACATTTGCACTATCTACTGAGATCTGATATGTGTTTTCTCCTTTATTCTACTAATGTAACATGTTACTTTTTTATTTTTAATATTATTACGTTTGCACTATCTACTGAGATCTGATATGTGTTTTCTTCTTATTCTAATGTAACATGTTACTTTTTTATTTTTAATATTATATCAACCTTATATTTATGAAATAAACATAACTTTTTATATCATATTATCTTCTCTATAATAATTTATATTTTGTTAAAATTTTTTGCTTATATGTACATGTGTACATGATATTTGCCTTTAATTTCTATTTCTCTTAATGTCTCTTCCTGATCTTGACTTCAAGGCTTACTGACCTCATAATACATGCTGAGAAGTCCAACTTTCTTTTCTAGTCTCTGAAATACTTTAAAATTGATCTTATAAGTGTTTGTTAGAATTTGTTTGTGAAGTCATCACAGCTTAAATTTATCCTGTGTGGAATGTTGCTAACTACTGATTTAATTTATTTAATCATTATAGGACTATCAATATATTCTATTTCCTCTTATGTCTTCTTTTTAGTACATTGTAGTTTTCAAAGACATACATTTTATAGGTTAATTTGTAGAGTTTTTTTGCAGTTTGTTTACCTCTTATGTGACTAACCAAGACAAAGTGAGTACACAAATAATCAATATCAGAACGAAAACAATGAGATCCTATAGGCATAGAAACATTGACAAGACTTATGCTTCTGGTATAATAAAAAAGGTATGGCAGACTAGTGTTCCCTCTGAAAACAACTAGAAAAGCATAATATAGTACAAAAAGTATTTCATCCATATAAAAACATCAGAAAACTTCTAAAACCATCAAGAATATAAAGGGATTGTGAATGCTAAGAAAGCCACAGAAAGGTGAAAAGATGTTGGTTCTACAGGTCCCTTCCTTCCCTCCTTCCTTCCTTCCTTCCTTCTTTCCTTCCTTCCTTCCTTCTCTCCCTCCCTCCTTCCTTCCTTCCCTCTCTCTCTCTCTCTCTCTCGATCTCTCTCTCTCTCTCTCTCTCTCTCTTTTTTTAATAGAGTTTCACTCTTGTTGCCCAGGCTGGAGTGCAGTGGTGTGATCTTGGCTCTCTGCAACCTTCACTTCCCAGGTTCAAGCAATTCTCCTGCCTCAGCCTACCGTGTAGCTGAGATTACAGGCACTTGCCATCACATCCAACTAATTTTTGTATTTTTAAATAGAGACGAGGTTTCACCATGTTGGCCTTTGGGAGTATTTTGTCAGGACAAGAGGCTGAGGTCTCAGATTATGTCTGAGTAGGAGTTGCTAGGGAAGAGAGAAATCACTATAGCTTTTGGTGTTCTTTCAGATCTGGAAGAAAAATGTACACCTGAGGAGATAAGCTCCTGAGTAGAAGAAGGGGTAAAGAAATGAGCCAGCTTTATGACAAATTTTTCTATTAGATGCCAGCCAGATTTTGATGCTTTGCTGGTCAGTAGGACAGAATTAAGAAGAAAGCAGCTGAGAAATGAAACCGAGTTTTTGGCCTTGCAATTGTGCTGAGAAAACATGGTTCAGGACTGCAAGAGGAAGTTACTGCAAGAGGAAATAGCATGTTCTCAATTGAAAGCCTTAGAGGGTTATATGCTACAGTTAGAAGATAAAGTACAAGTATATGAACTAACTGCCATCCAGCCTTCATTCTGGTTTATCAACCTTGGGGAGAGATGAGTGAGCTTACTCTGGAAGAACTAAGCATCAGCCAACATAGCTATACTTTTTAATACACATTTTTGGACACTTAATAAAAAATTACTATACATTTTAAAAGACATGGCCGTATTTTAAAAAACATTAGGGGAAGCAAAAAAAAAAAAAAAAAAAAAAATAGAAACAGTGTCATAAGTGATCCAGTTAGTAGACTTAAAACTGGCAGGGATGTTAAATTAACTGCTATTGATATGTTCAAGAAAAAAGAAAAAAATGGATAAAATTGATGAACAGATATAAAGTTTCACAGAAGAATTAGAAACTAAAAATGGAATCAGATGGAATTTCCATAGTTGAAAAATACATTCACTGAAATGGAGAACTCTATAACTGAGTCTAACAGCATATTAGACACAATAGCAAACAGCATTAGTGACCTGGAGCAAAAGGCAAGAGAAAATGTTGAAATTGAAGTAAAGAGAAGAAGAATAAAATAAAAAGAAAAAATGTGTGAGAGATATGTGGGACACAGTGAAAATATCTAACATAGATATAATTGGAATCCTGGAGGTAGTGAGGAAGAGAAAGACAATTTTGAAAAAGCAATATTTGAAGATAAAATGGCTGACAATATTCAGAAATTAATGAAAAATATCAACCCAGATAATCAACCCATGTAGATACATGTATTTGGCAAATCTCAAATGAGATAAATATAAAGCAAACCACATTTAGGTACATCATAGTAAATCTTTTAAAAACTAAAAGAGAAAATTAGTCTGAGAAGCTAAGACAAACAGAAATTTCACAATGGCAAAAATGTAAGACAGCACACAATAGAATGACATCTTTAAAGTGCAGGAGTAAAATAAAATAATTGCCAACCTAAAATTCTATATACAGCTAAATAGTCTTTCAAAACAGAGACAATATAAGGTGTTTTTCAAACTACTAAAAGCTGAGATAATTTATTGCTAGGATTTTTGTGCAAAAACTAGTTGAATGGAATATCTCAGCCAAAGTGAAAGTAATCCCAACTTGAAGTGTTGAAATACAGAAAATAAATGGAGAGAAACAAAAGGTAGATATGTAAATAAATGTAAATAAATACCATGTGTCACTTTGTTTTGCTGAGTTCACAGAGAACTTGGATTCTATCTTATCCTCAACCAAGACTTCCTGTTTATCCCTCTCTGATTCTTCCCACCCAATGCTTTCTTAGTCTAAGCATTTGTTCCTTCTGCCATATTTCCTAAGCAATGATTAAGTGTTTGAATTCTTAACCTAAGGTTACTTGATTCAAAGTTCAGCTCCATCCCTTACAAAATCTGGATCTATTAATAAATATATATCTAGGGATAGTTGCATATGCTTTTGGTCTCTCAGTTTCCTTATCTATAAAATCAGTCTATAATATTATCAAACTGATAGGATTGGCTATGCTGTGAGCTATTATGGAAAAACTTCATAAGGCATCTGGTGCATAGAAGCCATCTGATAAACCTTAACATTATTATTCTAATCATATTTTTCTCTCCCACTGTTTCAATGTATCCACGTATACATTTGTTCTATCATAGCTGGTATCTTAATTTGAAATGAATAATATATCCTATTTAAATTTCCATATCTGACTTTCTGGTTTGCTTCATGCATCCTGTATTGTTTTGGTGTTTTATAAAATTAGCAAATATTTCTGTTGTAGTATATCCATTTGAAAATATCATAAAGTATTGTAAAGCAACATTTGTACAATTTAGTATTTTGGATATATTTCCACTGTTTAAATAACAATGATATGTGCTCCTCACTGATATCATTGTTTTTGACAAATTACATTTTTTTTCTCTGAAATGAGCAGGGTGAAGATCACCTGGTGACCATCATGCAGGTCATCCAGAGGCAAAAAATTCCTTATTTGAGGAATTTAGAAGTAATTAGACTTCCTTATAATCTAAAGTCGGCACCTAGTTGCAGGCCTCTTTTCAACCTAAAATTTATAAGTAACTGGAATTTCTATGTATCTCCAGAATGCATGCATGCCTAAACTCATAAAACCCTTGCCAACATTAAGGCACCAAAAATGTCTACAAATATAATGATTTAACATGTATATTACCCTGAAGCTCCTGCTTTAAGGTCCATAAATACCCCTAAGGAAAAATCCACTGTGGCATGCTCAGTTCTCTCCTGCTAAGGTGACCTGCCCACATTCTTCTTCAGCATTCTTTCTTTCTAATAAAACTTTATTTTTAAAAACCTGTATTGTTGTTGGTAAATTTTTCTAACCAACCCATGAGTTGACCACTTTCTGAGGCCAGAGCTTTGACATCTCACCCAGCATGAAATGGTTTTAATCATATTGACTTACCAGCCTTGGGGAACACTTCTTCTCTGCTTCTATTGCAAAAATTCCTGATACAACATACTGAGAACAAAAAGAGGCATACATAAGTATGTTTTCATTATCATACAAGAGATTCTCAGAATTTTAATAGCATTCATGAAGCCCATCCAAAGAGCAGTTGAAGTTTAAGAGGAATGTGGCTGAAATACCAAAACTCCTGCTGTAGTTCTGTGGTTGCCCCCTGGAAAAATCACCCAGTTATAAATCCAATGGTTCTTTAGTATATAGGGAATCCTTACTGGATTAATGCGATGCTTGTATTTGGCATAAAATACAGGAATATTTTTAACATGATTTTATAGCATAGAGGGTAAATAAAAAATGATCTGGTTTTAATTAGTAACCTTTTACTGAATACATGAGCTTTATTGCTAGAAAATATATATTGTTATAATTTGTGAGTTCATGTTCACAGGTGTTTAATATAATGTTATTGAAAAAATAACAAGAAATAGCATTGAAAATAGTTTACCTTCAGTTTAATTTTTGAAATACAAGTATTATATATTATCTTCCAAATGTAGCTTATATTGAATATTCCATCATTTTCTGCCACTGGCTGGAAGGACAATAGTTTTCAGTGCATCAAGAATTGATTTTTTTCCCCCATTGGTGTAAACTGCATGCATATATGCAGTTTTTAAGTGACATTTAAAAAATTATCTAGTCTGTAATGAGGGGGAGCAGAGCATCTTTCTCAGAAAATGGGGCCTCTGAAAAATCACAGTAAATAGTGTTGGATTATAAACAAATGAACAACATATAGAGAAGATGTTTTCTTGTCATATTAAAATATGAAGTAAATAAAACAGAATGATATGATAAAGGATATGCTGAAGGTGAAATTCAAGAGGCTTTTCAAAAAGGTTTCTCAGAAAAGATGACATTTAAGCTGTGATTTGCATGACCATAAGCATCAAGACTTTAGGGTGGAGGGAAAATAGCTACTTCAAAGGACCTAAGCCTCTGTGCAAGAGTATTTCCCACTGGGAAGTCTCCCTCCTTTCTTCCAATTGTGGTGATCATCTACATCAAGCATCCATTATCTGTGTTTCTATAATAACATTCAAATATGTTGAAAAAATTATACAAAGATTTGTTTGCCTCTTTATATCCTCAATTCAAAATGGAATTTAGAGGACTTGCATAAGTACATATACTAGGTTTAAAAATTAGTGAATAGAAGTAACTAATATATAAAGACACTAGGGATAAGCGTAAATAACTAGATTAGGCTGGGGGTAATTTTAACTAGTGAAATTGTATTGTAGGTCCCTGAATGATTAATAAGGCTAGATAAAACTCATCTTCACTTTTGACTCTGTGATAATTGGTGGCTTTCTTACTGCATGGTCATATATTAATAATATGACATAAAAATATATTTAACCCATGGGTAACCAGTGCTCTCAATGTAGTAGATTCCCATTACAACTTTGAAGCCAGATCAAGTTAATTTTTGCCAGAATCAAAACACATACTGCACTTGCTCTATCAGCTACCACCATGTTGTTATTATTCTTTATGCAGGAAAATTCAGTGAAGAGTTGTCTAAACTTGCTATCTTGTCTTCCAAATGTTTCTTAAACCCACTCCAATCAGGTTTGCAGTTCTATCTTGCCAATGGACCTCTTTTTGTCCAGATCAGTCATTACCTCAGTGTTATAAAACCTAATAACAATTTTAGATCTTGTCTTATCTAACTCGGCCTATCTGTAGTCTTTGAGAGTTGATTGCTCCTTCTTTCTTGACTCTGCTTTCCTCAGCTAACTTCCAAGATGGAATTTTCTCTCATTTTTCTCCTTTTCAATGTTCCTTGCCCTTCCCTCCTCTTCAATCTGAATTCCTGATGTTGCAGATACACCAGGTCTCAAGCCTTGGTCCTTTTCTCTATTCCATTTACACAACTGAGATCACTTCTTGATAATTTCTTGTTGTCTTACAGTACTAAATGCCATCAATATGACAATAATTCCACACTTGTATTTCTCTCTCAAACTTCAGACTTATGTATATACAGTTAGGTACTTGACATCTCTACCTGGTGTCTAAAAAGATTTCAAACTCAATGTGTGTCAAATTGAACACCTGAAATTCTATCCTCTCCAAATCACATCTACTCATAGTCTTACTAATTTTAGTCAATGGCAAATCCATTCTTCCAATTATTTGAGGAAATATTTTGGGGTCTTCTTTATTTCTCTTTTTCCCCTTTCACATCTCACATACTATCCATTAGGAAATTTTATAGTCTCTATTATCAAAATATATCCCAAATAAACTACTTTTTGTTTTGCTACCTTCCTGGTTTGAGCCACTATCGTCTCTCGTGGATAATTGTAATCAGATTTTAGGAGGTCTCCTTGCTTTGACCTTTGCTCCATTATAATTTCTTAATAATCCTTTAAAGTTAAGTCAGATCATGTCATTCCTCTGTTCAACATCCTGCAGGGGTTGTCAGCGATATCCATACGTGCAATGATCACAGATCCTTTGATTATCATGTCTTCTGTCATATAGTTGACCTCCTTTCTACCAATTTTCCCTTAGCTGAATTTGATACATCCAAACTGGCCTCTTCTTTAGTAAACACTCTAGGCTTGTTCTCAGCCTAAGACCTGCTCTCTTTCTTGCTTACTCTTCCTCCCAGATATTCCAGCGGCTTACTTTACTCTTCAAGTCTTAGCGCAAATGTTTTCTTTTCAGTGAGGCTTGGACATCCTATAAAAATTGTAAACTACACTAACCTCAAGCTTCTTTACCCTCTGCTATATTTTATTATTTTTCCACAGTACTTTTAATCTTTTAACATTAGTTAAAAGGTAAATTTTACAAGTGTAGGAACTATCGTCTTTAAAATTTTTTTACTTATAGAGGTATAATTGACAAACAAAAATTGTATATATTTTTGGTATACAACATGATGTTTTGATATATATATATTTTGTGAAATGATTACCATAATCAAACCAACATATACATCAACTCACACAGTATTTTTTGTGGTCAGAACATTTAAGATCTATTCTCTTAGCATTTTTCAAGTATATTATACCTTATTACTGTAGTCATCATGGTCTACAATATATGTCCAGAGATTATTATACCTGTTTAGCTGAAATTTCTTACTTTTTGACCAATATGCCCCCTAAGTGCCAGACCCTGACAACCACCATTTTACTTTATGCTTTTATGAATTTGAGTTTTTTTTAGATTCCATATATAAGTGAGATCATATAGTGATACGGTTTGGCTATGTCCCCACCCAAATCTCATCTTGAATTGTAGTTCCCATGATCCACACGTGTGGTGGTAATTGAATCATGGGGCAGTTACTCTCATGCTGTTCTCATGATAGTGAGTGAGTTCTCACAAGATCTGATGGTTTTATAAGGGGCATCCCCCCTTTGTTCAGCACTCACTTCTCTCACCTGCTGCCATGTAAGATGTGCCAGTTTTGCCTTCTGCTATAATTGTTAGTTTCCTGAAGCCTCCTTAGCCATGAAGAACTCTGTCAATTAAACCTCTTTTCTCTATAAATTACCCAGTCTTGGGTACTGTATTAGTCAATTTTCACACTGCTGATAAGGACATACTGGAGACTGGGCAATTTACAAAAGAAAGAGGTTTAATCAACTTATAGTTCCACATGGCTGGGAAGGCCTCACAATCATGGCAGAAGGCAAGGAGGAGCAAGTCACATCTTCTGTGGATGACAGCAGGCAAAGAAAGAGATTGGGCAGGGAATAATCCCCCTTATAATACCATCAGATCTTGTGAGACTTATTTGCTATCATGAGAACAGCACAGGAAGGACCTGCGTCCATGATTCAATTACCTCCCACTACATCCCTACCACAACACATGGAAATTCAAGATGAGATTTGGCTGGGGACACAGTCAAACCCCTGGCCCCTCCCAAAGCTCCTGTCCTTACATTTATAAACCAATCATGCCTTCACAACAGATCCTCAAAGTCTTAACTCATTTCAGCATTAACTCTAAAGTCCACAGTCCAATGTCTCATCTGAGACAAGGCAAGTCCTTTCTGCTTATGAGCCTGTAAAATCACAATCGAGTTAGTTACTTCCTAGATACCATGGAGGTACAGGCATTGAGTAAATATAGCCATTCCAAATGGTAGAAATTGGCCAAAACAAAGGGTCTACAGGCCCCGTGCAAGTCCAAAATCCAATGGGACAGTCAAATCTTAAAGCTCCAAAATGATCTCCTTTGAGTCTATGTCTCACATCCAGGTCATGCTGAAGCAAGAGGTGGGTTCCCATGGTCTTGGGCAGCTCTGTCCCTGTGACTTAGCAGGGTAAAGCCTCCCTCCTGGCTGCTTTCACAGGCTAGTTTTGAGTGTCTCTGGCTTTTCCAGGTACACATTGCAAGCTGTCAGTGGATCTACCATTCTGGGGTCTGGAGGACAATGGCCCTTTTCTCACAGCTCCACTAGGTGGTGCCCCAGTAGGGACGTTATGTGGGGGCTCCAACTCCACATTACCCTTCTGCACTGCTCTAGTAGAGGTTCTCCAAGAGAGCACTGCCCCTGCAGCAAACTTCTGCGTGGACATCCAGGCATTTCCATACATATTCTGAAATCTAGGCGGAGGCTCCCAAACCTCAATTCTTGATTTATGTGCACTCACAGGCTCAACACCATACGGAAACTGCCATGGTTTGGGGCTTGCATCCTCTGAAGCCATGGCTCAAGCTCTACATTGGCCCCTTTCAGCCACGGCTGGAATGGCTGGGATGCAGGGCACCAAGTCTCTAGGCTGCACACAGCATGCAGACCCTGGGCCTGGCCCATAAAATGATTTTCTCCTAGAACTTCAGGCCTGTGATGGGAGACAGACCTCTGACATGCCCCTGAGACATTTTCCCATCGTCTTGGGGATTAACATTTGGTTCCTTATTACCTATACAAATTTATGCAGCTGGCTTGAATTTCTCCTCAGAAAATGGTTTTTTTGTTCTCTATTGCATTGTCAGGCTGCAAATTTTCTGAACTTTTATGCTCTGCTTCTCTTATAAAACTGAAGGTATTTAACAGCACCTAAGTCACATCGTGAATGCTTTGCTGCTTAAAAATTTCTTTTGTCAAATACCGTAAATCATCTCTCTGAAGTTCAAAGTTCCACAAATCTCTAGGGCAAGGGCAAAATGCCACCAGTCTGTTAAAACATAACAAGAGTCACCTTTGCTCCAGTTCCCAACAATCCCTCATCTCTATCTGAGACCACTGCAGCCTGGACCTTATTGTCCATATCACTATCAGGCTTTTGGTCAAAGCCATTCAACAAGTCTCTAGGAAGTTCCAAACTTTCCCACATTTTCCTGTCTTCTTCTGAGTCCTCCAAACTGTTCCAACCTCTGCCTGTTTCCCCCATTCCAAAGTGGCTTCCATATTTTTGGGTCTCTTTTCAGCAGTGCCCCCTCTATTGGTACCAATTTACTGTATTAATCCATTTTCATGCTGCTGATAAAGACATACCTGAGACTGGGCAATTTACAAAAAAAAAAAAGAGGTTTAATCAACTACAGTTCCATGTGGCTTGGGAGGACTCACCATCATGGCAGAAGGCAAGGAGGAGCAAGTCACATCTTACTTGGATGGCAACAGGCAAAGAGAGAGATCATAGGAACTCAAGATGAGATCTGGGTGGGGGACACAGCCAAACTGTATCGGGTATGTCTTCACAGCAGTGTGAAAACACACTAATATGTACAGTATTTGTTTTTCTGTACTTGGCTTATTTCACTTAACATAATATCCTCTAAGTTCATCCATATTGTCACAGATGACAGGATTTTCTTCTTTTTAAAAGGTTGAATAATATTCCATTGTGTATATGTATATATGAATACCACCTATTCTTAATCTATGCATATGTCCATGAACTCTTAGGTTGATTTCATATTTTTCCATATTTTGGCTATTGTGAATTATGCTGCAATAAACCTGGGAGTGCAGACACTCTTTGATGTACTGATTTCATCTCCTTTGGATACTTTTCTGGAACAGAAACTCTCATTGTAATTTTCTGAGGGCCCTCCATACTTTTTCCCACAATGGCTGTACTAATTTACATTCCCACCAACTGCATACAAATATTCTCCTTTCTCCACACCCTACCAACACTTTTATCTTTTGTCTTTTTGATAAATGCCATTGTAACAGGTGTGAGGTAATAGTTCATGGTGGTTTTGACTTACATGGTTTTTAACAATTAGTGAAGTTGAGTATTTTAAAATATACCTGTTGACATAGTGTATGTGTTCTTTTGAGAAATTTTTATTTAGTCCTTCACCCATTTATAAATCAAGTTATTTATTTTCTTGCTGTTAAGTTGCTTGAGTTCCTTATACATTTTGTATACTAGTCTCTTATCAGATATATGGTTTGCACATATTTTCTCCCATTCTGTAGGTTGTCTGTGTACTCTGTTGATTGCTTCCTTTGCTGTGAAGAAGCTTTTTAGTTTGATGCAAACCCATGGGTCTATTTTTGCTTTTGTTGCCTGTGATTTTTGGAGTCATATCTAAAATATCATTGCCCAGACTGATGTCAAGAAGTAATTTTTGCTGTTTTATTCTAGTACTTTTATAGTTTCAGTCCTATATTTTAGTCTTTTATGCATTCGAGTTGATTTTTATATGTGGCATGAGATAAAAATACAATTTTATTCTTGTACATGTGTATATCCAGTTGTCTCCAAATTATTTATTGAAGAGTCTGTCTTGACCACATTGTATGATCTTGGCAGTTTTGTCAAAGATCAATTGAAGGTAAATGTGTAGATTTATTTCTGGATTCTCTGTTCTGCTTCATTGATCCATATGTCAGTTTTTGTGCCAGTAATATGCTGTTTTGATTACTATAGCTTAGAAATTGATTTTGAGATCAAGTAATGTGATGCCTGCAGCTTTGTTCTTTTAGCTCAAGATTGCTTTGGTTATTTAGGATCTTTGGTGGTTTTATATGAATTTCAGGATTTAAAAAATATATTTTTGTTAAAAATGTTTTTGGAATTTTGGTAGAGATTGCATTATATCTATAGATCACTGTGCATAGTATGGACCATTTTACAATATTCATCTTTCTAATTCATGAACACAGTGTGTCTTTCCATTTATTTGTGCTTTCTTTAATTTATTTCATTGGTGTTTTATAGATTTCAGTGTACAGATATTTTACCTCCTTGTTAAAACTTATTTGTAAGTATTTTATTTATTTATTTTGATGCTATTTTAAGTGGAGTTGTTTTCTTGTATCTTTTTTCAGATAGTTCATTGTTAGTATATAGAAACACTACTGATTTTTGCATGTTGATTTTATATCTGCAACTTTACTGAATTCAGTTACTGAATTCTAACACTTTTAACAGTTTTTTGGTGAAGTCTTTAGAGTTTTCTATGTATAAGATTATGTCATCTGCAAGCAGAAAGAATTTGACTTCCCTGTGATTTAGATAGCTTTTTTTTCTTGCTTCATTGCTTCACTGGAACTTCCAGTACTATATTGAATAGAAGTGGTGAGAGTGGATGTTCTTTTCTTGTTCCTGATATTAGAAGAAAAGCTTTGAGCTTTTCACCATTGAATATGATGTTAGCTGTGGAATTGTCACATAGAGCCTCTATAGTATTCAGGTGCATTTCTTCTAGACTTAATTTATTGAGAGTTTTTATCATGAAATTTTGTTGAATTTTGTCAAATGCTTTTTCTGCATCTATTGAGATAATCATATGGTTTTCACCCTTTATCATGATAATGTGACATATCAGATTTATAGATTTGCATATGCGGAACCATCCTTGCATTCCCAGCACAAATCATACTTTATCATGATGTATGATATGATCTTTTTAATGCACTGTTGAAATTTGTTTGTAGTATTTCGTTGAGGATTTTTGCATTTATATTCATCAGGGATATTGGCCTATACTTTTCTTTTCTTGTAGTATTTTGTTTATATTTGATGCCTGGCTAAAGCTGGCCTTATAAAATGAGTTTGGAAGATTTCCTCCTCTTCAATTTTTGGGAAGAGTTTGAGGATTGGCATTAATTTCTTAAATGTTTAGTAGAATTCACCAATGAAACCATCAGGTCCTGGGATTTTCTTTATTGGGAGAGTTTTAAAATTTTTATTATTTGTATTTCAATAGATTTTTGGAGAACAAGTGGTGTTTGGTTACATAAATAAGTTCTTTAGTGGTGATTTCTGAGATTTTGGTGCACACATCAACTGAGCAATGTACACTGTACCCAATGTGTAGTTTTTTGTTCCTCACCATCCCCTCCCTATTTCTCAAGTCCCCAAAGTTCAATGTATTATTCTTATGTCTTTGTGTCCTCATAGCTTAGCTCCCACATGTGAGTGAGAACATATGATGGTTTGGCTTTCCATTCTTGAGTAACTTCACTTAGAATAATAGTCTCCAATTCCATCCACATTGCTGCAAATGCCATTATTTTGTTACTTCTCATAGCTGAGTAGTATTCCATGGTATATACATACCACATTTTCTTTATCCACTTGCTGATTGATGGGCACTTGGGCTGGTTCCATATTTTTGCAATTGCAAATTGCGCTGCTATAAACATGCATGTTCAAGTATCTGCTTTTGTATAATGACTTATTTTCCTCTGGATAGATACCCAGTAGTGGGATTGCTGGATCAAATGGTAGATCAACTTGTAGTTCTTTAAGGAATGTTTACACTGTTTTCCATAGTGGTTGTACTATTTTATATTCCCACCAACATTGTAAAAGTGTTCTCTTTCCACCACATCCATGCCAACATTTATTATTTTTCCATTTTTTTGATTATGGTCATTCAGGTGTGAGGTGTGGTTTTGATTTGCATTTCCCTGATAGTGATGTTGAGCATTTTTGTATATGCTTGTTGGCCATTTGTGTATCTTCTTTTGAGAATTGTCTATTCATGTCCTTAGCCCACTTTTTGATGGGAATGTTTGTTTTTTTTCTTGCTGATTTGTTTGTGTTTTTTGTAGATTCTAGATGTTAGTACTTCATCAGATGTATAGATTGTGAAGATTTTCTCCCACTCTGTAGGTTTCCTGTTAATTCTGCTGATTATTTCTTTTGCTATGTGGAAGCTTTTTAGTTTAAGTCCCATCTATTTTTCTTTCTTTTTGTTGCATTTGCTTTTGGGTTCTTGGTCATGAAGTCTTTGCCCAAGCCAATGTCTAGAAAAGTTTTTCCCAATGTTATTTTCTAGAATCTTTATGGTTTCTGGTGTTAGATTTGAATCTTTGATTCATCTTGAGTAGATTTTTTGTCAGAGATGAGAGATGAGGATCCAGTTTCATTCTTCTACATCTGGCTTGCCAATTATCCCAGCACCATTTGTTGAATAGGGTGTCCTTTCCCCAGTTTATGTTTTTGTTTGCTTTGTGGAAGATCAGCTGGTTGTAAGTATTTGGGTTTATTTCTGGGTTCTTTATTCTGTTCCATTGGTCTATGTGCCTATTTTCATACCAATGCTGTGCTGTTTGGTAACTGTGGCCTTGTAGTTTAGTTTGAAGTCAGGTAATGTAATGCCTCCAGATTTGTTCTTTTTGCTTAGTCTCGCTTTGGCTATGCAGGTTCTTTTTTGGTTCCATATAAATTTTAGGATTTTTTTTCTAGTTTTGTGAAGAATGATGGTGATATTTTGATGGTAATTGCATTGAATTTGTAGATAACTTTTGGCAGTATGATCATTTTTCACAATATTGATATTACCCATCCCTGAGCATGGGATGTGTTTCTATTTGTTTGTGTCATTATGATTTCTTTCAGCAGTGTTTTGTAGTTTTCCTTGTAGAGGTCTTTCACCTCCTTGGTTAGGTATATTCCTAAGTATTTTATTTTGTTTTAGTTTTTGCAGCTATTGTAAAAGGGGTTGAGTTCTTGATTTGATTCTCAGCTTGGTCGCTGTTGGTGTATAGCAGAGCTACTGATTTGTGTACATTAATTTTATATCCCAAAACTTTGCTGAATTCATTTACCAGTTCTGGTAGCTTTTTGGATGAGTCTTTAGGGTTTTCTAGGTATACGATCATGTCATCAGCAAACAGCAGTGGTTTGACTTCTTCTTTACTGACTTGAATGCCCTTTATTTATTTTTCTTATCTGATTGCTCTGGGTAGGACTTCTAGTACTATATGGAATAGGAGTAGTGAAAGTGGGCATCCCTGTCTTATTCCTGTTCTCTGGGGGAAGAATTTCAAGTTTTACACTTTCAGTATAATGTTGGCTGTGAGTTTGTCATAGATGGCTTTATTACCTTTATATCCCTTCTATGCCAATTTTGCTGAGGGTTTTAATCATAAAGCAGTGCTGGATTTTGTCAAATGCTTTCTCTGAATCTATTGAGAAGATCATGTGATTTTTGTTTTTAATTCTGTTTATGTGGTGTATCCCATTTATCAACTTGCATATGTTAAACCATCCCTGCCTCTCTGATATAAAAACCTCTTGATTATGATGGATTATCTTTTTGATATGCTGTTGGATTCATTTTGCTAGTATTATTTTTACATCTATGTTCATCAGGGATATTGGTCTGTAGGTTTCCTTTTTTGGTATTTTTTATCTGGTTTTGGTATTAGGGTGATACTGACTTCATCAAATGATTTAGGAAGGATTCCTTCTTCTCTATATTTTGGAATTGTGTCAATAGGATTGGTAAAATTATTCTTTGAATATCTGACAGATTAAAGCTGTGAATCTGTCTGGTCCTGGACTTTATTTGTTGGCAGTTTTTTTTAAACTATCATTTCCAATCTTGCTGCTTGTTATTGGTATGTTCAGAGATTCTATATCTTCCTGGTTTAATCTAGAAGGGCTGTATACTTCCAGGAATTTATCCATCTCCTCTAGGTTTTCTAATTTATGCATGCAAAGGTGTTCATAGTAGCTTTGAATAATCTTTTACACTTCTGTGATATTAGTTATAATGTCTCCCTTTTTCTTTCTAATTGAGATTATTTGGATCTTCTCTCTTCTTTTCTTGGTTAACCTGGCTAATGTTCTATCAATTTTATTTTTCTTGTCAAAGAATCTGCTTTTTGTTTCATTTATTTTTTGTATTTTTTGTTTCAATTTTGTTTAGTTCTGCTCTGATCTTCATTATTTCTTTTCTTTGGCTGGATTTGGGTTTGGATTGTTCTTGTTTCTCCAATTCCTTGAGGTGTGACCTTAGATTGTCTATTTGTGCTCTTTCAGACTTTTAAATGTAGGCATTTAAGGCTATGAACTTTTTTTTTAGCACTGCCTTTACTGTATCCCAGAGGTTTTGATGGGTCTTGTCACTACTATTGTCAAGTTCAAAGAATTTTTAAATTTCCATCTTGATTTCATTCTTGACCCAATGATCATTCAGAAGTAGGTTATTTAATTTCCAAGTATTTGCATGGCTTTGAAGGTTCCTTTTGGAGTTGATTTCCAATTTTATTCCACTGTGGTCTGAGAGAGTACTTGATATTATTTCAATTTTCTTAATTATGTATTGAGATTTGTTTAGTAGCCTATCATATGGTCTATCTTGGAGAAAGTTCCATGAGCTGATGAATAGAATGTTTATTTTGCGGTTGGATGGTTAGAACTGCCCTGTAAATATCTGTTAAACCCATTTTGAGGTGTGAGGTGCTATTCCATTCATGGTGCTATTTGTTGCCTAAAAACCTTGTTTTTTGTTTTGTTTCTTTTTGTCATTGTGTTATTGTTATATAGGTCCTATAAGATTAATGCTTTAAGGAGGTTCTATTTTTTGTGTATTTTGAGGATTTGTTTCAAGATTTAGAGCTCTTTTTAGCAGTTCTTGTAGTTCTGGCTTGGTAGTAGTGAATTCTCTCAACATTTATTTTGTTTGGGAAAGACTTTATCTTTCCTTCATTTATGAAGCTTAGTTTTGCTGGATACAAAATTTTTGGCTGATAATCGTTTTGTTTAAGGAGGCTAAAAATAGGACCCCAATCTCTACTATCTGGTAGAGTTTCTGCTGAGAAATCTGCTATTTATAGCAAAAATAGCAGATTTCCTCACAGCTCTTAAGACTTTTCTTTCCTTTGTCTTGAATTTAGATAACCCGATGACACTGTGCCTAGGCAATGATATTTTTGTGATGAATTTCCTAGGTGTTCTTTGAGTTTCTTATATTGGGTATCCAGATCTCTATCAAGACTGGGGAAGTTTTCCTTGATTATTCCCTCAAATATGTTTTCCAAGCCTTTAGGTTTCTCTTCTTCCTTGGGAACACCAATTATTCTTAGTTTTGAACATTTAACATAGTCCCAAACTTCTTGGAGGCTTTGTTCATTTTATTAAATTCTTTTTTTCTTTGTCTTTGATGGATTGGATTAATTTGAAAGCCTTGTCTTCAAACTCTGAAGTTCTTTATTCTCTATTGCTAGACTTTCCAGTGCATTTTGCATTTCTCTAAGTGTGTCCTTGATTTCCAGAAGTTGTAATTATTTTTTATTTATTCTATCCATTTCACTGAAGAATTTTCCTTTGATATCCTGTATCATGTTTTTGATTTCTTTAAGCTGAACTTCAGCTTTCTCTCACAGCTCTTTGATTAGCTTAATAGTTGACCTTCTGAATTCTTTTCTGACAATCTGGAGATTTCATCTTGGTTTGGATCCATTGCTGGTGAGCTGGTATGATATTTGGGGGTGTTAAAGAACTTTGTTTTGTCATATTACCAGAATTGTTTTTCTGGTTCCTTCTCATTTGGGTAGACTATGTCAGAGGGAAGATCTGAGAGTCAAGGGCTGCTGTTCAGATTCTTGTGTCCCATGGGGTTCTCCTTTGATGGGGTTTTCTCCCCTCTTCCCCTAGGAGTGGGGCTTCCTAAGAGCCAAACTAGTGATTGTTTTTGCTCTTCTGGGACTTAGCCACCCAGCAGAGCTACTGGGTTCCAGGCTGGTAGTGGGGAGTATCTGCAAAGAGTCCTGTGATGTGATCTGTCTTCAGATCTTGCAGCCGTGGATACCAGCACCTACTCTGGTGGAGGTAGCAGGGGGAGTGAAGTGGACTCTGTGAGGATCCTTCCTTGTGTTTTTGTTTAGTGCACTGGTTTTGTTTTGATTGGCCTCCAGCCAGGAGGTGATGCTTTCAAGAGTGTATCAACTGTGGTCCTACAGGGAGGATGCAAACTTGCCCTAGGAACACCTGATTAAGTCTTCAGTTTTTTCAGGCAGTGGGCAGGGTCATAGAGCACCCAAGAAATTACGACCTTTGTTTTTGGCTACCAGGGCAGATAGAGAAAGACCACCAGGTGGGGGCAGGGATTAGTGTGTCTGCTCTCAGCCTCTTTTCCAGCAGGTGTTGCTGTGGCTGCTATGTGGACTGGGGGTGTGGTTCCCCAGTCCGATGGAGTTATATTATCAGAAAGATTATGGGTGCCTCTGCTGAGCCATATAGGTCACCAGGGAAGGAGGGGAAAGCCGGCAGTCACAGGCCTCACCTTGCTCCCATGTAGCCCGCAGTCCTAAAGGCCAGTCTCACCTGGGAGGGTTTTGATTATTGATTCAGTCTTTACTAATATTCTGCTCACATTTTCTATTTCTTTATGAATCAGAGTTAGTAGGTTATATGTTTCTAATCTTGGTCTATTGTATCCACTGCTGTAAGTGAAGCACTTAGAACAAAGCCTGTTGTATAGTAGGTATTCACTAAATTTTTGCTGAGTGAATGGACTAAAACAATTTTTGGGAGATAGATAATACTGAGAAGTGTGTGGAAAAATGGAAGGAGAAATATTTTACCCTGTGCTATAAGACATACTATAAATTCCTTAGAAATCCCTGTTGAATTCTTTACAATTCCTGTTGGGCTGATAATGCCCCAATCTCTTCTTTACTTCTTTGTGGGACTACTTCTAATAGTTCCTTCTATTGCCCCAGAAATAAGGTTCTGGCTCTCAGATTGCCTATATTATTGGGAAACATGAGACTTATAAGTAAACTGAGCACTCATTGACCACTTACTATTTTTCTAAAATACCCTTTGGAACCTTACCATTCTTTGACCCCCAATGTTTACTCAACTAATAAACTCTTTGTATAAAAGAATTTTACATAAAGAAATTTACCACTTTAAAATATCGTCAAAGATACAAGACTAAATTCTTTGACAGCAAGGATTATACATTTTCACAGATGGCATCTCTAGCACATTGCCTGGCCACAGAAGCAGTCATTAAATATATTGAATGAGTGAATAAATGCTCATCAGAAAAATAATTTACTCACCATTAAGGATGCCAAAAATGGGGGATCCTGTTATCAAGACTATAGGCGAGTAGACTGTTGAAAATAAAGCAGGTTGATTAATATATAAATGTATCCAGAATTTTCCCAAAGCACAGTGGATCAGACCAATCATTATTTGAGCAGCCTATAAGAAAAGAATGTCATAATCAATTACACAATACATATATTTAAGAGAATTACAAATTAGGTGATAGAAAGGGAAGGAAAGGAGTATAGCTTCCATGTTTTTGAATCTTAGGAGCCTCTGCTACTATTCTCGTTCAGCCCTCAAAATTATCCAAAACTGGGGAGAAGCCAAGGTGCTAGAAGAAGGTAGCAGCCATAAAAGTGCTTAGAATTTGCTACATGTATCTTGCACAGGGATTATTCATGATGGTTTTTAGCAACTAGTAGATGTAGGGTTGCTTTCAGGCAAATGAAGTTGTTCTCGTGGCTTGTTTTTGGGCCGGGTCAGCAAAACACATGGATCTAGCTCCTTTCTCTGATGCATTTTTACCATACCTATCAACCAGTAATGGGAAAATGGTTTTCTTCTGATAGCAATTTTGATTTTTAACACTATGGGGTGGGATAAACCACTTGCAATCAGTCCTGCTGAATCCTAAGATTCTAGCCCCTATGATCTTAGGCACTTTTTTGAACCATACTATCTTATAGTTCTGGTTTTTGAGCTGACACAAAGCCCCAATAATTAGGGTATATCATGTAAAAATATGCAGCATACTAGGTTTGATGGGGGAAAGGAGTAGATAGTGGTCCAAAATATCAACTTCCTTGAGATAAAGGTAGAGAAAGTGTGTCGAGAGCATGGTGCTGAGATGATCAATGTCCATGAAGCCCTATGATCTAGATTATCTCTTGACATAACCCCAACCTCATCTCCTTTAGGACCCAGTCTCAGCTTTATTTTAAACTCTTTATAGATACACATAGACTAAGGGAAAATCACAGCAGTAGGATTGCTGGGACTCAGTTTATCAAATCTCTCACATTGGGTAGTTGAGATAGAGAAATCGATGTCTCTTTCCTTAAATATTTGGGATCTGAACACCAGAGTCATTTATCCACTCAAGTAGCACTGAATCTTACCCCCAACATTCTGGTTTCTCTTTCAACGCAACGTGAGATGATGGCATGTTATCCAAAATATGATGTAGACATTTAGAGAGAATGAATGGAATCTATCTCTAAAAGACAATATAGAAAAAATAAACATAGTGATTTAAAAAATAGTGACCTCAGATAAGCACTTAAAAGTCATTGAGAAACCTATTATTGTTGTCTTCAATTTTTAAATAATGAAACAGTTCCCCTGAAATAAATGTTTAAAAATTAATCAATTGATATGCTCTCTTGGACATAGCTAACCTCTTGGCAATTCTAATTGTCCTATTAGATTTTATACATTTTTACCAATTTTAAATGACACCCTGTGAGTTTTTAGGATTTTTAGATGCAGACAGCATAATTTAATGTGGCTTGTTTAAGCAAAATAGAACATGAGTGAGCTCACAGAATAATTGGGAAGGGCAGGCTTTTCAAACAATGCTCAGAGACAAATTGCTGACCTAGGCTGAGGAGGAAACGCTCTTGCCATTTCCTGCCCCAGAACTCTGTTGTAGAACTGGCATCAAGGTACAACCTTCCCTGTCTCCTGGGCCATCAGCTGTCCAATTGATGCCTACTGTAGGATCTTTTTTGTTGTTCTCTTCTAAATCAAACTTTAGTGCAAGAATACGTAATAGGCAAAACCTGGATCAAATGCCTGCACTTTAATAATTTCAAGGGAGGCAAGCGAATATAATTTTTTGGATTACATTTTGGAAAAGGTAGTTTTTACAACTTAGCAACCAATAAAAAAAGTAGAAAAGATGTTTAAAACATGGCAGCCATGAATGTTTAAAAGATGGCAGCCATAAATTTTCTCTATCACTTCGCTATTTGTGGACACCATCTTGGAAATGTGGCCCACTCACCTCATTTTCATGCTTGTCATCTGTAGGAATTACTCCCTTATTGTACTAACTGGAAGAGAGGTGGGGAATCTGATTCAGGTTGGATCTATCAGCGTCACTTTCCTGGGAATTGTATATTTAGAACTTAGCTATTATAACCTTAGTCTGGGCTTGCCTCTTGATAAAATTCTATAAACTCTTGAAATGAAGAGCATTAATGTGTTCTATCAGATAAGCTGAGAAGACATCCAGAAAAATGAAAAAAATAGAGCAAGAGAACTGCTGAGTTCCTAATAACTTTCAATTTCTTAGTTATAGTCCTTTTTGAAACTGAGATATCTTCCTGCCCTTGGAAAATACATGTTTCTTTGTTTTGCTTAAGCTAGCAAGACTTGTTTTCTGTTATTTGCAGCTGAAGTATTTTTAAATTATTGCTTTGTCTTTCTTATAACTCTTGCCCTATGGCTTTGAGAATTTACTCTTCAGATTTTACAATATCTGATAGATCTTTGTTCTTTACTTAGTTTAGATTTTTTTTCTCAATATTTTGCCAGTAGCCAGCTCTGAAGTCTAAGGTCTTGGTTTCAAAATCATTACTTATAGTATTTTTCTTTCCAATTTACATGAACCATTAATTCTTAAGGATCAGTTACCAAATAGATGTACCAATGGCACATAAAACTGAGAAAATGGAGCACAGTATTGTGAAACAAGTGGATACCAACTTGAGTTCAAATCTTAGTGTTAATTGCTAATTGTATAATTGGTACAACTACTTTTAGACTAATAATAATTGTCTATATTAACTACTAATGTTAAGTTCTACTTAATATTTCAGAGAATTAGTTTTCAAATCCCACTGAGTTGTTTTGGGAAGCAAATAATAGGAATTGGCACAAAGTCAAATACCAATAATGTCTTTTTTCCTATTTCCCTTCAACCTCTCTCCAGTTACTTGTATCAGATTCCTGATCTCCCTACAGTTTTGGACACTACTTTTGGTTTCTTTTCCAGATTTTATTAGAAACAACCTCATTGATTATTTCATACCATTACTTTGAATTATTCTCTTGAGTTTAGTATAGGTAATTATAAACTAAGTCCTAAATAAGCACAGCAGCAGCAATCCTAGTGTACTATGGCAGAAGCCATTACAGACACTCACAGAAAGGTGTCTGGATACTGTACATCAAATACTATAATGGCTTCTGCCATTTCTATGACTCCGTCAGGCTGGGAGACAGCTTGGTCTGCCTGCACCTTCCCTATGACCCAGCAGGGTGCTTCTCCTGAGGACTCAGTGCAACTGCAGTGGCTTCACAATCTCCAGTTGTCTAACAGTCAAAACTAGAGATGCCCCCTTAATACAACTTGCTACAAAATAGCAAAATATGGAACAATAACCCAATCACCACAGCAAGAGAACCTAAGGGCTTAAATCCAGCCTCTAAAATAAGATCATAGTGGCATTTTAAAAATAGAAATCACATGTAGAAACCACTTGCTTAAATCATTCTACCACAAGGACACATGCACTCGTATGTTCTTCACCATGCTATCTATTCACAATATTAAAGACATGGAATCAACATAAATACCCATTTACAGTGGACCGAATAAAGAAAATGTGACACATATGCACCATGGAAAACACACATTGGAAGAAAGAGTATTGAAAGGAATACGTGAAAAGTGCCACAATGTATTAATTAACGCTCTTTCCAACTGTAAGTGGTTTGGAAAACACTATGACTATGGGTTGGTGGGGAACAGCTGACCTCCAGCAGGTGCTAGTTTTATTCCCAGCACCAGCGAAAATCCAATAAGGGATCCCTACACTCACGCGTAGGCCCAGAGAGTGTGATCTGGCCGTCAACTTCCTCAATTTGGGGACTGGCAGCCCCCGGAGCCCAGTGGGGGCTGCTTCCTCGGTGGCGCCCCCTCATCCCCCCTCTTGGGGTTCTAACGTCCGAGGGTGTGGCTGTGTGAGAGACCCTAGCGGACACCGTGGTGGGGCTCCCACGGCTCCTCGGAGCCTTCAGGCTCCCGAGACGTGGGTGGGGTAAGGAATGGCAACGATGCCACCCTCTCCTGGCTGTGTGGGCATCATCCTCCGTCCTTGGGCCTGGCACACCCAGAGTGAAGAGGCTGTGTTTGATCTGTCTGCTGACTGATCACGTGACGGCCCCATTGCTAACCCCAGACACACCCCCCACTTAGAAGCAGCATCATTGTCAGAAGCTCCTTGCCACCAAGAATTCTCTGCAGGATGTGGTGGGTACAGCACTGCATTTAATTCCTTTGGGACTCAGTTTATACCTGAGTAGGGACTCAGGTACCACATATGCACATGCTGCAGAACCTTGAAGACCAAAGATGTTTTACAAACATATTCCACTGTGATAACCAGGTGAACCTGACAGTTTACGTTTTTTTGGTTGTTGTTGGTTTTTTTTTTTTTGAGATGGAGCCTCGCTCTGTTGCCCAGGCTAGAGTGCAGTGGTGAGGTCTCGGCTCACTGCAAACTCCGCCTCCCGGGTTCAAGTGATTTCTCCTGCCTTAGCCTCCCGAGTAGCTGGGATTATAGGCGCTTTGTCACCTTGCCAGGTTTATTTTTGTGTTTTTACTGCAGACGGGGTTTCACCATGTTGGTCAGGCTGGTCTTGAACTCCTGACCTCGTGATCCACCCGCCTTGGCCTCCCAAAGTGCTGGGATTACAGGCGTGAGCCACCTCGTCTGGCTCAGTTTAAGTTTTATATTCAGGGTTTAACAACTGTCTCCAACACATAGTAGGAACAAATGAATGACTGCAAGGTTTTGTCTAACTTATTAAAGTGTTTGTATCTGCTGGCTAATTATGAGTAGTAGATGACAATTATGTTTATTGAGCTCTTTTATGTTTGGTGTTTTTATGATTAATTCAGTAAATTTCCACTGGGTGCCAGTATGTGCTAGGCATTGTTCTCAGTGCTGGGGACACAGTAGTAAACAAAACAGATGAAATTCTAATAAGAATAACAATAACCAATAACAAACAAGATTCATAAGGAAAATTTACAGCATGTAACAAATAATGAGAGTAAGGAGAATAATAAAGTATGGAAGTAGGTGGGGTGGAGAGAAATGTAAGTGAGGGGAGTCAAAAGAGTCCTCACTACAAAAAACTTGCACACAAGTGTTCATAGAAGCATTATTCATAATAGCCAAAAATGAAAACAACCCAAATCCCTATCAACTGATGAATGAATAAACAATATTTGGTATATACATGTAATGTAGTATTATTTGACAATGAAACACAACAAAGTTCTAGTTTATGCTCCAGTGTGAATAAGCCTTGAATACATTATGGTAAGTGAAAGAAGCCAGTCCCAAAAGGCATTCATATAAAATAGCCCCAGTAGGCAAATCCGCACAGACAGAAAGCAGACCAATGGTTGGCTGATACTGAGGTAAATGGGTGAAGAATAAGAATGACTCCTAATGGGTTTGAGTCCAAAATTAGGTGCTGTTATTTGCACAACTCTGTGAATATACTAAAAGCCTCTAAACTATACACTTTAAATAGGTAAATTTTATAATACGTGAATTATATCTCAATGAAACTTATAAAAATGAAAAGCAAGATGTAGGCTTCATCTCTTTACTTATTAAATTTTGAAATAATGAACATCCTCCAAAGGTGACTATGATTCTTTCTTTTTCTTTTTTTTTTATGGGAGAGGGGGAGATTGGCCTATTAAATTTTTATGTGTTTGCTTTGTTGACCAGTGTGTGATCCATATAATGTCACTGACTTTCTTTCCCTAGAATATAAGCTCACTGAGGGCAGGACCTTGTCTCTTTTGTTTACATCTATTCCCAGAAGCAAGAATTATGCCTGGTGCAAAGTAGATTGTCAAAAAACAGTTTATGATGAATGTATGAATGAATGGAAGAGCTACCCTATATTTACATTTGCAGCTCATCCTTTCCAGTATCCCAGTTGTAATATCCTGCTCTGTGGTCAAAAACAAATATTCTTCAGATCTGACATGTCATGACTCCCTATCTAGAGCTATTCTCCGTGTTAAACTAGATCAGATTCTGAAGTTGGGACTTTGTTCAAGGATGCATGTCAATGGGGTCAGAGATTGGGGCTGCAATTGCATCTGGTCTCCACTGGCAAGGCAGACTCCCTTGGTGCTGGGTTGATCAGCTAGGAGGAAGGGGCCTCAATTTCTAATTGTACTGTTCAGAGGGGACTCGTCTTCTATTTCATTTTCCCAGAGGAGCTGCTATTGAGCAACCTGTCCTTTTGAACGGGGTACTTTTGTCTAGTTTGCACAAAGGCATCTTATGTGTTAGTAGCCCCTTTTTAGATTATTGGTCCCCCGATCTTTACATTTGTTTCAAATTTTCTGGCATCATATCCTTCCTTATTCAGCCTGGATCCCACAGATCCAACTAATTATCCTGTTATTAAAACCCACAAATGCAAGTTTCCTACCTTGTAATGCCACCTTCTCTGTGTAGGATATTTTCGGGACACTCTCACAATGGCATGGATAGACACCCAACAATATGTCATCTAAAAGCCCAGTGTCTTCATCCACATGTCTAATGAATTCATTGAGTATAATTTGGCCATTTCTGCCTCTGACTCCTGGCAACTCTGAATTCAAACAAGTACTTTATTAATTACCACCCCCTCACTCCTAAATGACTGCCTTGTCACTTTTTTCAAAGGAACGACAAAGGCTCTCATGTTCTTTCTTATCTCTCCCACATGGATGAATGGATAAAGAACATTTGCATGAAAACTAATTATTCACTATGTTCTTACTTGATAAGAATTAGTTATCTTCCCTCTGTATTAAAGTGCAACCTATTCCTGAGCTACTAATCTCATTTCCTTTGAAGTGCTTATAAACCTTATTTCATCAATTATCTCTTTTTCCCCAGTGTATTCAAATATTACTCCCTGCTTTATATTTCTTCTCAACCCATACATGTATGCAAGTCTCTCTCACAGTTGAGGTTTCGAGCTCATGAAGGTAGACTGAACAGACGCTACTTATTCCTCATATAAACTTGGATTCCAAGGAGTGCCCCTATAAAAAATTCCATTGCCACATGGAAAAATAAGAAGCAACTCTCTTGGTGAACCAGAATTTGTGAATTCCTGAGAGACCAAAAGTATACAACTAGACTGAAGAAAAAGTGCACAACATAAAGGACCTGAAACAGAAGACAGAAGACTGTTTTAAATGGTGGAAATTTTTGCACTTCATAAACAAATGGCCTATAGATAAATTACACAGATGCTCTAATCCTGAATTTACATCCCCAAAAATTACTTAAGGGGGCAAGATGGGGGCAACCCAGTTGCCCATTCCTGGGGCAGCGAGTATATAAATGTGCTGGATGCATGGCACAGACTTTTAGGCAACATTTAAAATCAACTAGTAGAGGTACCTGATAGCAACATGGATAGATCTTTAAAACATACTGTTGAAAGGAGTAAAGTTTGTGCATGTAATTTATGGGTGTGTATGATCTTCATGGATTCCAAATACATGCCTACAATAGAATGCCACACATTTTTAAGGTATACTTACAAATAAAATATACATGTTTTGTAAAGCAGAACAATTGCTCACAGAGGGAAGGAAGGGGGGGTGGAGTATGGAGATCGAAGAAAATTGAAAAAAATAGGAAGCATCCTTATAGATACAACAAAACATTTCTAACAAGATAATTTACTTAAAATTTAAGTGTGATAAGCCACAG
Organism: Ateles fusciceps; assembly: GCA_036589455.1. Taxonomy (NCBI): domain Eukaryota; kingdom Metazoa; phylum Chordata; class Mammalia; order Primates; family Atelidae; genus Ateles; species Ateles fusciceps. The sequence goes on along the minus strand of JAZHEH010000681.1, from coordinate 21,694,052 downwards.
TGTAAAATTATAGGCAAAAATATGCAACATTTGGGAGCTGGATTTCCTAGAAAAACCAAATCCAGTAGCTATTAGTTCATGCAATCTCAATAACATAAAGACATGGTTAACTGTAATATGCCTTCTTCACTATGGGTAAGCTATGCATATTTTAATAATATCCCATGAAAAACAAATAATTAGAGGTATTATTTAGAGCTAATCAGCAAAAAAGCCTTCACAATGGGATTATTTATCATTTATGTGAAGTCTCCCTCTCACAATGAAATAATTTTCTCGAGTCAGCATTTATTACAACACTATCAATTTTAGATATAGATTCTACTCTAGAAACATGTGCCCATTCATAGAATTTCTCCTGTATGGAAGAATCCCTTAACTCAGGCTGACCATATTCTAACTGAGATAAATTCATGCTTAGTTCCCTACATAGACAAAAATAACTGTATTCATCAATTTTAATTTTTATTAATGAAAGGGGAAAGAGAATACAGAGATGGATTTAATGAAATTACATTTTCTAAGAAGCCTCTTAAACAGAATGAAGTTCTTCATTCACCACTAAACTTTCTTCCTTGACTGAGCTCATGATGGTTTCTTTAATATGTAGAGAAAGGATCTCCTTCGGCCATGAACCTGAGGTAAGTTAGGTATCAGTAAATAGATCATTAATACACTCTAAAATAAAGAACTATACGATTTGGGGTAGGATTTTGGAACTAATTCTAACAGAAATATTCTCATCGTTGAGATTTTTATTTTATTTATTTATTTAGAGATGAGGTCTCTCTCTGTCACCCAGCGTGGAATGGAGTGGCAGTATCATCGTTCACTGTAACCCTGAACTCCTGGGCTCAAGCCATCCTTCCACTTCAGCCTCCTAAGTAGCTATACGACTCCAGGTACGCACCACCACTCCTGGGTAATTTTTTTAACTTTGTGTTTTTTATTTTATTTTATTTTTGTAGAGATGGAGTCTCATTGTGTTGCCCAGGCTGGTCTCAAAATCCTGAGCTCAAGCAATTCCCCTGCTTTAGCCTCTCAAAGTGCTGGAATTATGGGTGTGAACCACCCCACCAGGCGAGATTTTTAAATCAAACCATGTACTTTTGATACGTTATAGTTTCTTTCTTTGTCCTCTCTCCCTTTTTCCCTGGTTTCCATCCTCCCCTTCTTTTTTGTTTCTATAGATTGAAAGCCAAAGACAATGCCACATGAAAAGACAGTCTCCAAGACAATGATTGATCATAAAGGACATACTGTTTTCTACTCAAACTTGATTGCATTGTTCAGTATAGCATTGAATACCTATCAGTTTAAATTCTCTTTAGTTTGAGTAGAAATCTATATGTTCTTCTATACCCAATCCATGTTTGTTCTTTTCACTTTATTCAGAGAAGAATTAAGAATAAGACTTGCGGGATGTGTGTGGTGTGTGTGTGTGTGTGTGTGTGTGTGTGTGTGTGTGTGTGTTGTTTTTGTTTACTTTTAAGGAGAGCCATATTTTTTTGAGATTATGTATTTAAATGCCTTTGGATGGAACTTCAGTTACCCATTTTAGTATCTTACTTAAAGAAAATGTATTGAAAGGCAATCAGTGATCCAGATAACAGGTTTTCAATACCATAATTCATCTGGAATGACAGCTAATTCGCATGTTTTTAAAAGGAAATGACTTTTGCAGTACAAATGAAGATATAGCCTCTGAGTGTCAAGAGAAAGTGGGAAATGCAAGGAAAGAAATCTATGTGATAAATTCCTCTCCCTCCTAATTCATTTTATCAGGTTAATTCAAAATGGAGATTCCTTAAACAAAGCTATTTATAAATTAAGATGGTAAACTTAACAAGGTATATTTATGGAATGGTAAGTAAATTGGTGAGGCTGGAGCACAGCATTTGTGGAAGTGAGTGGTAGGAAATGAAGTTAAGAAAGTAGATTGGGCTAAATTGTTACAGAAATGAATGTTGTGCTAGAATATCAGGTTTGCATGTGGTAAGGGTTGCCTGTTTAAACTTTCATTACGGGGAATGTAGAAACAGAGGACAGAACTGAAATACATTTAGGGGATCATATAAAAAGGATTGTCAGATTGTTTCCATTTGAGAGTGTTTTCAGCTCCCTGGCCAGGGCAGTCAGGTAGATAGTGGTGCTCTTAAATGGAAAAGATAAGGTCATGACTTTGTGGGTGAGATGATTAGTTCAGTTTTAGATATGTTTTATTTGAGGTGCTTTGGAATCATTTTAATCAAATTCTCTAGAGATAAGTTGGCAATATGAGCCTAGAGCTCAGTAGAAAGGTCTAGGATAGAGATTCAACATTTGGATTATTATAAATTTATAGGCGGTATACATATACCAAGCTCTAGGTGTATATGGTGTTGCCTATACTATACAAAAACTATAGAGGGACAGTTGGAAAAGTCAAGGGAAAGGATAGCAGCCTAAAGAGGTTAAGACCTAGGTAAGAAGGCAGGTCAAAGGGTCAAATATGAAAGTGGTAAAATAGGGGGGGAAGCTTAAATTTCCTAAACCTTTCTACACATGTGGTGTAGGGTATATGGGCAAGTCACTTTCTTCTTGGTGTTAACTTAGGTCTCCTTCTCAGTTGTTGTTATGATCTCATGATAAGCCTTGGACTGTTGAGTGGGTACTGGGGGAAAAGGGTGGGCATATCTTTCACTGAAGTCCTCTGATTGAGGTCAAATGGAGGTTAAGTTTTCCTTTAGACATAAAGTAGTAGATGTGGAGAAAGTAGGAAAATAGCTTTATTGAAAAACGGTTTTGTAATTTTTTTTTTTCAAACTTTCCATTACTCCCAAATCTTGGTTTCTGAAGACACTAAAATTCTACACTTAGATATTCAACTTGTCCTCCCAAATTTTGAGAATTAAAGGCTTCAGGCTTCAGTGGTCCCATATCCCTGTGCCTGGTAACAACATCTACAAAGCTTTTTGTTTCCAGGGTAATATATGCCGAATTAAACAAACCTAAGCCAGAAAATCACATATCTTCTACCTTTTTCTCTCATACGGTGTGGATATAAACGTATCCTGTAATGCAAAACACTTTTATAATAGGGAAAAACATTTACTCAATTATAGAGAGACCCATATGAGTGCATGACAGTTACTGCCAAGTGGTTTCGAGCAACCCACAATCACAGCTTAGTGATGGCATTATTTATACTTAATTCATATCAAAACTTTAGTTGTTCAAATAGCATTCATAACAGAAGCCAACATCTTCTGATTTACTTAAGGGAGAGATGGGATACTCGCTGCATCTTTATCTTCCTCTGTTTTTTGCTTGGGATGTCCAGTGGATGACTATACTTGCCATAAACAACTCCAAGATGGTTAATATAAACAGATATTCTGAAAGGAGTTCACCACTTTTCTGTATCCAAAAAGAAAATGTACATTCCTTACAGATCTTTCTATGTTAGTAATTGAAAAATAATAAAGATATCATAAAATTGAAGAAGAAAAATAGAAGAGAAAAACTACCCGCCATATTGTCCACCCTCAAAATAGAATTTTAAATGTTTTTAAATCATAAATGATAATTATTGAGGATGATGATAAACTAACATATTTCTGCCAAATGGATGATGAGAATCATTGTGTTTTCCTGTTTATTGTTATGGATAAGATCAGGAAATTTTCACCGAGGCCAATAAATCTCTGGAGAAGATGGAATTGTGACACTCTTGAGGCTTAGTGTTATAGAACTTATTTAATAGATAAATGTATACAAATATGCCCTGTTGATAGAAAAGTACACTAAAGATAAATAGTGAAAGAAAAGAATATTTGGACTTGTAACCTGAACTCAACACAAGGGCTTATGTGTCCTGGGGGTAGGGATTTCCTCCTGGGATTGTGCCTCTGTGCGCAATAGACCCCATATCCTCACAGTATAGTTGGATTGGAAACAAGAATACACAATCTGAAATATTGAAAGCCCAAGCCTTTTCAGTACTCAATGCACTTTTATGACAAGGTCACCATGGGCTACTCAAATCAGTGTTCAGCAATGACATCATTTAATAGTAACTGATCCATGGCAGTGGAAATTAAGGGCACACTGATAGACTAATGAGATACTCCATGACTCTGTTAACTAAGGGTTTGGAGTCAATATTGAAACTTTGGATCCCGGTGGTTTTGAATAACTTGAGAGGGTAAATGGGGAAGGGCCTTCAGGAGGAAGATCCTGGATTTCCTACTAATATGAATATTGATGGTTTAAGAGATAAATTAGAAAAATGAAAAAGTTAACATCATAATTACAGATCAATCCAATAAAATGATCCATTCTTGTTATGCAAATTTAATCTTAAGCAATATCTTTATGTTTCTATTTATTTAAGATACCACTTTAAGGTATCCATCAGGGTATGTGTCATAAAATATTAGCATTCTTTGCAGCAGGAAAATGCTGTAGTAAAATGATGGACCACTGAATTGATTTTTGTAAAAGATCAATTTTGTGGGGTAAGATAATTTAGAACTTAAGATCATTCTGCATTAGAAAAAATGATCTGTGACTAGGCATGTGACTCTGAGCAAGTAATTTAAAATTTCTAAACTCATTTCTTTATTGAATCAGAGATATAAATCATTCCCTAAGGAAGTTGGCAGTTGCACTCACTGTAAAGTCACTTTCAAAGCTACACAGAAATAAGAAAAACCCAGCGAAATGCAAATTGGTGTATTTTTTGCAACTAGATAATTAACCAAGAGTTTTGGATGTTGAAGTAAGGAGAGTTTACTTAATTAGTTGGGAACTTAAATACAGGCAATATCCGATGAGCTCAATTTAGAAAAGTTGATTTCTAAGTATTGGTTAAAGTCCCTACCATTTTGCCCTTTGTCAAGCCCTGGGCAGATGGGATAGAGCAGAAGGACAGAAATCCTAGAGAAGACTTTGGCCCTTATGGCTTCAATTTCTACACAACTTGCTTAGCACTGACTTCCATCTTCTTGGTCTCCTGGCCCCTTCTCTCTACACCAACAAATGTGTATAAATAAATGCACATATGCTCACAGTTCCACATGAATGGAAGCATAGATATACACAGATATTCAGATACAAATATGAACACACATAGATTTCCACAGACCTGCTGAAAGACTGACAGACTCAAAGCAGGCAGTGCAAAAATGTCCACATAGTCAATGAACAATATAGAACTGAGTACACAGTCATTTAACATTATATACATGTACAGAGTTCAGCTTTATTCTGTCTATAAACTACAGCCCTGACATTGAACATAAGCCCCTGGGCATCACAGATACGTAAATATGCCAGTTCCTTCTTGGAAGATCAAGTCTTGCTATAACAAACTTGATCTTTTAAGGCCTGGAAGAACTGACCTCAGAGATGTAGGTACCTGGAATGAACTGAGCTGCCCATCATAAAATTATCATGGCTATCAGGTGGGTCCAGAATCGAATATAATGCTTAGTCACTCAAAATGCATCTATTAATATTTACAGTACTTTTCATTTGTTTACCTGAGGTTTTGGGTGGTCTTAGGTTTAGAAATAAAACCTGTAGTTTGATTCACATTTTTAATAGATGCATATACCATGAAGTAAACTAATGGTGAGGGTCACCTCCATGACTTGCATTGTACTTAACTACTTTGATCACTTAATAAATATTTAACATAAAATTCTAAAATTGTGATAAAATTCTCACAGAAATCTGGTACTTACATGTGGCCAAATAGGATTTTCTACACTTGTATTATATATTACAAACTCAAGTGATAGTAAAAGCAGACCGATTACCGAAATACAGGCACTTATGATGTTTGCTACTAAAGCATAAGACACCTGCAATAGAGAAAAAGAATCATTTGGTCATTGGAAATTACCCATATGCATCATTGACAAGTATATTAAAGTGAAAGTTTTTTTAAAGTAAAAGTTTTATATAAATTTTGGTCTTCTCAATATAGCAGGATATTACAAAGACTGAGAGAACTGCAGATTTGTCAGACCCCAATAGAAATAAACAATTTTGGAGATGATAAAACTTTTGATATAATAAACAAGTGTATTTCTTCACTGACAATTCATTGAATGTATATTCTATACTCTGCAATCTATGCTCTGATAAAAAGGCAGAAAAGAAATGGTCTTTGTACTCAAGAAATTTTCAGACTATTGAGGAAGACAAACAAGTGCCTGTTAAATGTGAACAGAATGTAAAAATGTGTTAACAATGTAGGCAAATTCATAGTGCCATATAGTTTCAGAATATTAGAGAGGTAATATTTCAGAAGTCAGTTATGGTTCATTTTGGAGTGGAAGAAGCAGAGCTGTAGAAAATATTGTTGGAAAGACAGGTGCTATCTAGCAAGACGTTTAGGATTTTATCTTGAAGATGGTGGAGAACTGCATTCATACATATAATGTTGCTGTATAATTGCACTTTGTCCATGTATAGGATCAGGGAGGTGATATGATATTAAGAAGATCCTTTTTTATTATATTTATTTTCTTGTCTACATTTGAATTTATATATATATATATAAATATATAAATTGTGTGTGTGTGTGTGTATATATATATATATATATATACACACACACACACACATATCCTGTACAAACTAGACAGTATCATTCTGGTTATAGAAACGGGCAAAGATTTCCTGACAAAGACACCAAAAGCAATTGCAACGAAAGCAAAAATTGAAAAATGGGATCTAATAAACCAAGGAGCTTCTGCACAGCAAAAGGAAACCATAAACAGAGTGAACGGACAACCTCCAGAATAGGATAAAATTTTTGCAAATTATGCATCTGACAAAGGTCTAATATCCAGCATCTATAAGGAACTTAAATTCACAAAGGAAAAAACCAAACAATGCCATTAAAAGCTGGGCAAAAGACAGAAACAGGCATTCTGCAAAAGACATATGTGGCCAACAAGCATATGACAAAAAGCTCAACATCACTGATCACTAGAGAAATGCAAATCAAAACTACAATGGGATATCATCTTACACTGTGGGTGGGAGTGTAAATTACTTCAACCAGTGTGGAAGACAGTGTGGTGATTCCTCAAAGACATAAAAACAGTACTACAATTCAACCCAGTGGTACCATTACTGAGAATTTATCCAAAGGAATATAAATCATTCTGTCATAAAGACACATGCACGTTTATGTTCACTGCAGCATGATTCACAATAGCAAAGACATGGACTCCATCTAAATGCCCATCAGTAGTAGAATAGACAAATAAAATGAGGTACATATACACCATGGAATACTGTGCAGCCATAAAAAAGACAAGATCATTTTCTTTGCAGGAACATGGAAGGAGCTGGAGGCCATTATCCTTAGCAAACTAATGCAGGAAAAGAAAACCAAATACCGCATGTTGTCACTTATAAATGGGAGCTAAATGATGAGAACACAGGAATACATACAGGGAAACAATATACTTGGGCCTGTTGGAGGGAGAGGGTGGGAGAAGGGAGAGGATGAGAAAAAAATAGGTACAAGGCTTAATACCTCGGTGACGAAATAATCTGTAAAACAAAACCCCATGACAGGTTTACCTATAAAACAAACCTGCACATGTAGCCCTGAACTTAAAGTGAAAGTTAAATTTAAAAAGGTTTATATTTCCTTCTATCTAATATGAATTAGATAATAAGTACGAAAGCTTAAACTACTGAATTATGAAACCAATTTCACTGGATAAAGGATATGTTTATCTAAATTGCTATTGTATGTTGTATAATGATCTCAACTAATTTATTCTTTTGGAACAAATCTCCCTTAAAGAAAGACAATGTTTTGCAGTCCATTTAGTTATTTTTTTATTGGATAATTTAATCAATTTACATTCCAGGTAATTATTAACATATAAGGACTCTATTGCTGTTTTGTGGTTTCTTTTTAGACCATCCTTAGTTTTTATCATCCTCTCTTACTGTCTTTTGTGATTTGATGATTTTCTGTGGTGGTAAGATTTGATTTCTTAGTTTTTATGTTTTGTGCAACTATTTTAAGTTTTTGTATTGTGGTTACCATGAGGCATAAATAAAATATTTTGTAGTTATACCAGACTTTTAAGGCAGATAACAACATAACTTTCCATACAAAATGTCTACACTTTACTTTTTCCCCTATTTGTTATTTGGATGTCAAAATTTTTATCTTTAGTAATTTGTATCCCTTAATTTATTGTAGTTATAGTTGTTTTAATAGTTTTGTCTTTTAACACTCATATTAGAGATAAAATTGCTTTATGTAGTAACATTACAGTACTAGAATATTTTAAATATGATTTTGTATTATTCATATCACCAAGTTGTATACTTTTATATGTTTATGTGATTAATTTGTGTGTGTATGTTTTTTTTATGTTTCAGCTTAAATAGCTCCCTTTTATGATTCCTGTAAGGCAGGTGTAGTGCTGATGAGTTCCCTTAGCTTGTTGTTGTTGTTGTTATTGGGGAAAGTTTAAATTTTTCCCTTATTTCCTTAAAATAGCTTTGCAAAGTAAAATATTCTTCGTTGACAGGTTTTTGTTTGTTTGTTTATTTTTTAAAGCACTTTAAATGTATTATTCCACTCGCTCCTGGCCTGCATAATATCTGCTGAGAAGTCTGCTGATAGCTGTATTGGAACCCCTTTGAATGTGGTATGTTTCTTATCTTTTGCTACTTTCAGAATTCTTTGTCTTTGATTTTTGAAAGTTTGAACATGGTATGTCTTGGTTAAACTTCTTTGGGTTTAATTTGACTGAAGACTTCTGAGCTTCCTGTATCTACATGTTGCCATCTTTCTTGATTTGAAAGTTTTCAGCCATAATTTTCTTAAATATGCTTGCTATTCCTTTCTCTCTTTCCTTCTATAAATTCAATTATGAAAATGTTATTTGAAATGGTCAGGGTCAGAGGCTATAGTCGACAGATATGTGTAATCATAGGATTCCCTCTCTGCCTGGGTCTGGATGGAACCTCAGGCTAGCCTCTGAAGATTGATGGGGCCTCTGCTCAACTGCTAGTATCAGGCGGAGCCAGATGAGCTGCTCCATAGATATGCACATATATTGGCTTGCCTTTCAGCCTGATAAATCCTTATGCAGATCTCTAAGGCCAGGTTACTGCTTAGCTAATCAGGTTGAGCAGGGCCAGAAGCTACCGTCTGTAGTAATGTCCAGATGCAGACTTGCTTCTCAGCCTGAGAGAGCCTAATGTAGAGCTCTGATGCTGAGTGTTAAAGCTAGACAAAGACTTGAGCCTGGCAAATCTCTCAACTGTGCTTTCTGCAGAGACATACTTTTGGCTAATCTCTTTGGTCAGGTGCCCCTGCTGACCAGAATACAGAGCTGCAGCCAAGATTCATGTGCTGGTTGCTATGGGCCCCACCTTTCTGTTTCTAGCTGACCCCACATAGTGTACCCCTGTGGATACTTCCAATGATTCCCATTTGGCAAGACAGAAGTGGGCTTCCTGCAAAACATCCAAGAATGCTGGGGAAGCTGGATTTCCACCACGGGTTCCCTTTTTACTCTCTTGTGGAAATCTTGGGCCTAAGGGAACCCTTTCTGTGTGGTGCTATGCCATTATTGTGGAGAGGTGACATGGTCAAAAGGAAACCATTTCTTTTACCTTTCTAATGTGGCTTTTTGCAGTTTTATGGTCCAGGAGAGTGTCTTTACATCACTTCCAAGTTCTGAGATGTTCCTGAAGGTATACTTGTCTGTGGATAGATGCTAGCTGGGCTTTATATGAGGAGGACTGGAGCCAAGAAACTCCTATTTTGCCATCTTGATGATGTCATTTTCCAGTTATTCTTCTTTAACCTGTTCAGGCAGTGGCTTACATTAATTAATTATTAAATATTGAACAAACCTGGCAAACTTAGAGTAAACCCTAGTTGCTTGTGGTGTATAATTCTTTTGATAGATTGATGAATTCAGTTTGCTAATATTTTGTTGAGGATTTCTACATCTATGCTTTTGAGAGATACTGGTCTGCAGTTTTCTTGTAACGTCTTTGCTTTTGCTATTTGGGTAATCTTGGCTTCAAGAATAAGTTAGTGGAGGAGGGATCCTGGATGGCCGATTAGGAGCAGCTCAGGATTGCATCTCCCAGTGAAAGTGCGGAGGGTGAGTGGACGCCGCATTTCCAGACGGATTTTTATTGCCCACACCAGGAGATTCCCAGGTGGAGGAGCCCCACGGGTCACCAGTGCAGCTGGTTTGGCTGGTGTGGCTGTTTTTGCCAGTGTGGCTGTTTCAGCCGGCACGACTGTTTTGCTCGTGCCCCGGTGCAGTGGTTCTCCATACAAAATACACATGTCTGGGCACCATTTTCGCTGGCGATTGGAGCTCTGGGAAGGCACAATCGCCCATTCATCTGATTAAAAAGGGGACTGAAACAGGGAGCCAGGCCAGGAGATTCCCAGGCAAAAAAGCGCCACGAATCTCAGCGCCACTGTTTCAGATGGTGCAGTGGGTCGACGCAAGGGAAATCACACAGATCCTGGCGCCTTTTCAACAGGCAACTGGAATACCTGGGAGACAGTTGACCGTTCAACTAAAAAAAAGGCTCTGAGGCAGGGAGCCAGGTGATCAGGCTTGGCTGGTCCCACCCCCACAAAAAAACTGCAATTGGAAATGCTCTGGATTGAGAGTTTCACAGCAAGCACAGCTGAACCCAGGATGGTCTAGCTCTGTGGGGGGTGGGGTGTCCACCATTACCAAGGCAGTCCACCACTACGGAGGTAGTTTGCCATTGCTGAGGCAGCCTGCCATTGCCGAGGCAGCCCGCCATTACAGAGAAAGTCCACCATTATAGAGGTGGGCCGCCATTGCCGAGGCAGTTCTAACTATACCCGTATAGAAAGGACTGCAGGGGAAGTTCACACGGCAGCTGGACGGAGCCCACAGCAGCTCAGCAAAGCCTCTGCAGGCAGACAGTGACTAGGCTGCCTCCTCGCTGGGCAGAGCAGCCCTGAAAAAAAGGCAGCAGCACAATGGAAACTCATAAATAAAGCCACAACTCCCCGGGACAGAGCACCTGGGAAAAAAAAGGGGTTTATGAGCTCTGCTGCAGCAGATTTAAATGTACCTGCCCAGCAGCTCTGAATGAACAATGGAGCTCACAGCTCAGCACCTGAGCTCCTATAAAGGACAGACTGTCTCCTCAAGCAGCTCCCTGACCCCCTTATATCCAAGGAGTCACCTCATAAAGGAGAGCTCAGACTGACATCTGGTGGGTATCCTTCTGGGACAGATAGCAGAAGAAGAAACTGGCAGCAACCCTTGCTGTTCTGCAGCTGCTGCAGGTGATCCCCAGGCAAGCAGGGCCTGGAGTGGACCTCAGCAGTCCTACAGCAGAGGGGCCAGACTGTTAGAAGGAAAACTAAGAAACAGAAAGAAATAACTCCATCATCAACAAACTGGACATCCACTCAGAGACCCAATCTGAAAGTCAACAACTACAAAGACGACATGTGGATAAATACACAGAGATGGGAAGAAACCAGCACAAAAAGGATGAAAACACCCAAAACCAGAACACCTCTCCTCCTACAAGGGATCACAACTCCTCACCAGCAAGGGAACAAAGCTGGATGGAGAATGAGTGTGATGAATTGACAGAATCAGACTTCAGAAGGTGGGTAATAAGAAACTTCTCTGAGCTAAAAGAACATGTTCTAACCTAATGCAAAGAAACTAAGAACCTTGAAAAAAGATTTGACAAAACGCTAATGAGAATAAACAACTTAGAGAGGAATATGAGTGAATTGATGGAGCTGAAAAACACAACAAGAGAACTTCGTGAAGCATACACAAGTTTCAACAGCTGAACTGACCAAGCAGAAGAAAGGATATCAGAGGTTGAAGATCAACTCAATGAAATAAAACGAGAAGGCAAGATTAGAGAAAAAAAGGTAAAAAGGAATGAACAAAGTCTCCAAGAAATATGGGACTATGTGAAAAGACCTAATTTATGTTTGATAGGTGTACCTGAATGTGACAGAGAGAATGAATCCAAGCTGGAAAATACTCTTCAGGATATTATCCAGGAAAACTTCCCCAACCTAGCAAGGCAGGCCAATATTCAAGTCCAGGAAATACAGAGAATACCACAAAGATATTCCTCAAGAAGAGCAACCCCAAGGCACATAATCGTCAGATTCACCAGGGTTGAAATGAAGGAGAAAATGCTAAGGGCAGCCAGAGAGAAAGGTCGGGTTATCCACAAAGGGAAGCCCATCAGACTCACAGCAGATCTCTCAGCAGAAACCCTACAAGCCAGAAGAGAGTGGAGGCCAATATTCAACATCCTTAAAGAAAAGAACTTCCAACCCAGAATTTCATATCCAGCCAAACTAAGCTTCATAAATGAAGGAAAAATAAAATCCTTTGCGAACAAGCAAGTACTCAGAGATTTCATCACCACCAGGCCTGCTTTACAAGAGCTCCTGAAAGAGGCACTAAACATAGAAAGGAACAATCAATACCAGCCACTCCAAAAACATACCAAATGGTAAAGAGCATCAACACAATGAAGAAACTGCATCAACTTATGGGCAAAACAGCCAGATAGCATCAAAATGGCAGGATCATATTCACACATAACAACATTAACCCTAAATATAAATGGGCTAAATGCCCCAATCAAAAGACACAGACTGGCAAATTGGATAAAAAGTCAAAACCCATTGGTGTGCTGTATCCAGGAAACACATCTCACATGCAAGGATATACAAAGGCTCAAAATAAAGGGATGGAGGAAGATTTACCAAGCAAATGGAGAGCAAAAAAAAAAAAAAAAAAAAAAAAGCAGGAGTTGCAATTCTCATCTCTGATAAAATAAACTTTAAACCAACAAAGATCAAAAGAGACAAAGAAGGACATTACATAATGGTAAAAGGATCAATGCAACAGGAAGAGCTAACAATCCTAAATATATACACATCCAATACAGGAGCACCCAGATACATAAAGCAAGTTCTTAATGACTTACAAAGAGACTTAGACTCACACACAATAATAGTGGGAGACTTTAACATCCCATTGTCAATATTAGACAGATCAACGAGACAGAAAATTAACAAGGATACCCAGGACTTGAACTCAGACCTGGATCAAGCAACCTAATAGACATTTACAGAACTCTCCACCCCAAATCCACAGAATATACATTCTTCTCAGCACCACATCGCACCTACTCTAAAACTGACCACATAATTGGAAGTAAATCACTTCTCAGCAAATGCAAAAGAACGGAAATCATAACAAACAGTCTCTCAGACCACAGTGCAATCAAGTTAGAACTCAGAATTCAGAAACTAACTCAGAACTGCAAAGCTTCATGGAAACTGAACAACTGGCTCTTTAATGTTGACTGGATAAACAATGAAATGAAGGCAGAGATAAAGATGTTCTTCAAAACCAACGAGAATGAAGACACAACATACCAGAATCTCTGGGACACATTTAAAGCAGTCTCTAGAGGAAAATATATAGCAATAAATGCCCACATGAGAAGCAAGGAGAGATCTAAAATTGACACCCTATCATCAAAATTGAAAGAGCTAGAGAAGCAAGATCAAAAAAACTCAAAACCTAGCAGAAGACAAGAAATAACTAAGGTCAGAGCAGAACTGAAGGAGATAGAGACACAAAAACCCCTTCAAAAAATCAATAAATCCAGCAGCTGATTTTTTGAAAAGATCAACAAAATAGACAGACCACTAGCCAGATTAATAAAAAAGAAAAATGAGAATAATCAAATAGATGCAATAAAAAACGACAAAGGGGATATCACCACAGATTCCACTGAAATTCAAACCATCATCAGAGATTATTACAAACAGCTCTATGCACATAAACTAGTAAACCTGGAAGAAATGGATAAATTCCTGGACACTTGCATCCTCCCAAGCCTAAATCAGGATGAAGTCGAAACCCTGAATAGACCAATAACAAGGTCTGAAGTTGAGGCAACAATTAAGAGCCTACCACCCAAAAAAAGCCCAGGTCCAGATGGGTTCACAGCCAAATTCTACCAGACATACAAAGAGGAGCTGGTACCATTCCTTCTGAAACTATTCCAAACAATCCAAAAAGAGGGAATCCTTCCCAAATCATTTTATGAGGCCAACATCATCCTGATACCAAAATCTAACAGAGACTCAGCAAGAAAAGAAAACTTCAGGCCAATATCCATGATGAACATAGATGCAAAAATCTTCAGTAAAATACTGGCAAACTGATTGCAACAGCACATCAAAAAGCTTATCCACCATAATCAAGTAGGATTCATCCCGGGGATGCAAGGCTCGTTCAACATATGCAAGTCTATAAACATAATTCACCACATAAACAGAACCAAAGACAAAAACCGCCTGATCATCTCAATTGATGCAGAGAAGGCCTTTAACAAAATTCAACAGCCCTTTATGCTAAAAACCGTCAATAAACTAGGAACGTATCTGAAAACAATAAAAGCTGTTTACGACAAACCCACAGCCAATATCATACTGAATGGGCAAAAACTGGAAGCATTCCCTTTGAAATCTGGCACTAGACAAGGATGCCCTCTCTCACCACTCCTATTCATTATAGTACTAGAAGTTCTAGCCAGAGCAATCAGGCAAGAAAAAGAAATAAAGGGTATTCAAATAGGAAAGGAGGAAGTCAAATTGTGTCTATTTGCAGATGACATGATTGTATATCTAGAAGACCCCACTGTCTCAGCCCAAAATCTCCTGAAACTGATAAGCAACTTCAACAAAGTCTCAGGATACAAAATCAATGTGCAAAAATCACAAGCATTTCTATACACCAATAACAGACTTAAAGAGAGCCAAATCAAGAACGAACTGCCATTCACAATTGCTACAAAGAGAATAAAATACCTAGGAATACAACTAACAAGGAATGTAAAGGACCTCTTCAAGGAGAACTACAAACCACTGCTCAACGAAATAAGAGAGGACACAAATAGATAGAGAAACATTCCATGTTCATGGCTAGGAAGAATCAATATCGTGAAAATGGCCATACTGCCCAAAGTAATTTACAGATTCAATGCTATCCCTATCAAGTTACCAATGACCTTCTTCACAGAACTGGAAAAAACCACCTTAAACTTCATATGGAACCAAAAGAGAGCCCGCATAGCCAAGTCAACTCTAAGCAAAAAGAACAAAGCTGTAGGTGTCACATTACTGGACTTCAAACAATACTACAAGGCTACAGTAGTCAAAACAGCATGGTACTGGTACCAAAACAGAGACATAGACCAATGGAACAGAACAGAGACCCCAAAAGAAACACCACACATCTACAACCATCCGATCTTTGACAAACTTGACAAAAACAAGCAGTGGGGAAATGATTCCTTGTTTAATAAATGGTGTTGGGAAAACTGGCTAGCCATGTGCAGAAAGCAGAAACTGGACCCCTTCCTGACACCTTACACTAAAATTAACTCCAGATGGATTAAAGACTTAAACATAAGACCGAACACCATAAAAACCCTAGAAGAAAATCTAGGCAAAACCATTCAGGACATAGGCGTAGGCAAGGACTTCATGACCAAAACACCAAAAGCATTGGCAACAAAAGCCAAAATAGACACATAGGACCTAATCAAACTCCACAGCTTCTGCACAGCAAAAGAAACAGCCATTAGAGTGAATCGGCAATCAACAGAATAGGAAAAAATTTTTGCAGTCTACCTATCTGACAAAGGGCTGATATCCAGAATCTACAAAGAACTAAAACAGATTTACAAGAAAAAAATAAACAAGCCCATTCAAAAGTGGGTGAAGGACATGAACAGACACTTTACAAAGGAAGACATACGTGAGGCCAAAAAAACATATGATAAAATGCTCATTATCACTGGTCATTAGAGAAATGGAAATCAAAACTATATTGAGATACCATCTCATGCCAGTTAGAATGGTGATCATTAAAAAATCTGGAGACAACAGATGCTGGAGAGGATGTGGAGAAATAGGAACACTTTTACACTGTTGGTGGGAGTGTAAATTAGTTCAACCATTGTGGAAGACAGTGTGGTGATTCTTCTCAAGGATCTGGAAATAGAAATACCATTTGACCCAGCAATCCCATTACTGGGTATATACCCAAAGGATGGTAAATCGTTCTATTATAAAGATACATGCACATATATGTTCATTGCAGCACTGTTTACAATAGCAAAGACTTGGAACCAACCCAAATGCCCATCAATGATAGATTGGATAAAGAAAATGTGGCACATGTACACCATGGAATAGTATGCAGCCATAAAAAAGGATGAGTTCATGTCATTTGCAGGGACATGGATGAACCTGGAAACCATCATTCTCAGAAAACTGACACAAGAACAGAAAACCAAACACTGCATGTTGTCACTCATAAGTGGGTGTTGAACAATGAGAACACATGGACACAGAGAGGGGAACATCACACACCAGGGCCTGTTGGGGGGTGGGGAAGGCTAGGGGAGGGATAGCAGGGGATGGGTGAATTGGGGAGAGATAACATCAGGAGAAATACCTAATGTAGATGAAGGAGTGATGGATGCAGCAAACCACCATGGCACGTGTATACCTATGTAATAATCCTGCACAATATGCATATGTACCCCAGAACTTAAAGTATAATAATAATAAAAAAGAAAAATAAACAAACAAAAAACCCAGTGACTTCAGTAACTAGCACGTACTTTGTTTTTGTTTGAAAATGCAATGGAAACTTACATTTCTTATATTTTAAAAATCTATTCCTCAATTGTATGTAGGTTTCTAGTGACACAGAGACAATGCTACCTACTCACTGACTTTCCTTCTTTTTGCAAATAAAACTCTAGAACTGCTATAAGCATTCTGCACTTACCAAGAATGGTGAACGTCTCTTTCTAACAATACTGTAAAGACTCCTGAGAAGATAAACTGGAAACAAAGATCGCATTTATTAATTCCCAGTCATTATGCTTATGTATAAACTTAAAAAGTAAGAGAATTCTGGAATGTTTTAACATAAAGAATATGAGACCACTGAGAAAGTCATCCAGGATATAATTCCGGGATTTTTATATTTGTGGAGATGGGAGAAACCATAAAGTCTCTGGTTACTAATATAATATATGTATTAGAAATAGAATCTAAGGGCATTCTCAAGTGACTTTATGGAAAAAGGAGTATCAATGTTTTCTTAGTTTTTGTCAATCACAATTTATTAAGCCCATATGTGAATTATAAGAAAATGCACCCAATTAATGAATTTACTACTGTGCAATGTTATATCTCGGTGACTTCATATGAAAATACTTTTAATGTAATGCTTAAATATTTTATTAATAGAAAATATTCATAAAATATTAATGATTCAATTTACATATTTAAATATAAGAATTACATAATGTCTTTTATGAGTAGCTTGTTCTGAGATCTTCCATCATTTCATGACACTTGTTAGAAAGGTGGCAATTATGGTGTATCAGAAATTTATTTTCCTCACTGGTGCAACATTTACGAATACATAAAACTTTCCACAGCATTAAGAAATGAACAGGTCAGTTAGTAGTATGGGAGAGGGATGTGCTTTTCCCAGAAAAATCTGGAAACTAACATGTCAATTCTAAATAGAATTTTGAAGTAAGAAGGATCTGAGTTTGAGTTCTTTGTTCTTTGCTTTCTCTGTGACTCAGGAAAAATTACTTAACCTATACTTAGTTTTGCTTTTTCCATTGGTAAAATGAGGATATTCTGTTACATTGTGTTATCATGATAGTGTTGTAATAGTTACATAGAATGTTTCGACTTTTTTTTATGGCAAGTTAGGGGCTTTTAGCATACTTTAGCCACTTGGAAATAAGAAAACAGTGCATAAGGATCAACTCTGTGAGCTTTAATTCAAGAAGGAAAATAGAAACTCACTGGTGTTGTTAAGGACACCCCAGATCCTAGGGAAGAGCGCATGAACAAACAGTCCCTGTGATGGTGTCTGGCTGATAAAAGTGAGTGAAGTCCCAGTGTGTGAGAGAAGCAGAGAGCCTCCTTCTGTGACTCATCTTTCCACTGGAAATCTAAGTAACCCAGGCTGAGGGTGAGCATTATTTTTCTCCCAAGCTCTGGAGCTAAGTTAGGAAGAAGCTTGGGGATACAGAGCGGGAAAGACGCTGGGAAAAGCTGCAGACATTTTCCCAAACCCAGGCCCCATCACAGGACATCATTTTTAATCTGAGTGTATACAAAGTCAGTCATTCTATGGTGAGCTTGCAGCATGGCCATGTAGGGATCATAGTCTTGGGCCAGAGATTGGAGTTCTTGCCCTGGAGTGGGCGAGGAGACTCCACAGCTAAAATTGTGGAAAGTGCCTCAGCAGTAAGCACTGGAATTGTGCTCTCCTGTGTTGCAGGCCTGAGGTGGGAGCAGAGCTGCTATAGTTGTGGTTCTTCCTGGCAATGAGACTTTCACCCATACAATGATTTAGGGAGGATTCCCCTCTTTATCTTTTGGAGTAGTGTCAATAGGATTGGTACCAGTTCTTCTTTGAAGGTCTGATAGAATTCTGCTGTGGAATCCATCTGGTCCTGGACGTTTTTTTTTGTTAGCAATTTTTTATTACCTTTTTAATCTCACTGCTTGTTATTGATATGTTTAGTGATTCTGTATCTTCCTGGTTTAATCTAGGAGGGTTGTAAATTTCCAGGAATTTTTCCAACTCCTCTAGGTTTTCTAGTTTATGTGCACAAGGTGTTCACAGTAGCCTTGAATTGTCTTTTGTATTTCTGTGGTGTCAGTCGTAATATCTTCCATTTCATTTCTAATTGAGCTTATTTGGATTGTCTCTCTTTCTTGGTTAATCTTGCTAATGGTCTATCAATTTTATTTACTTTTCAAAAAGCCAACTTTTTGTTTCATTTATCTTTTGTATTGCTTTTCCTCCCACTTTCATTTAGTTCTGCTCTAATCTTGGTTATTTCTTTTCTTCTGCTGGGTTTGTATTTGGTTTGTTCTTGTTTCTCTAATTCTTTGAGGTGTGACCTTAAATTGTCCATTTGTGCTCTTTCAGACTTTTTGATGTAGGCATGTAAGTGTATAAACTTTTTCGTCAGCACTGCCTTTCCTGTATCCCAGAAGTTTTGATAGGTTGTGTCACTACTATCACTCAGTTCAAAGAATTTTTTAATTTCTATCGTGATTTCATTGTTGACCCAATGATCATTCAGGAGCAGGTTATTTAATTTCCATGTATTTTCATGGTTTTGAAGGTTCCTTTTGGAGTTGATTTCCAATTTTATTCCACTGTGGTCTGAGAGAGTACTTAATATTATTTCAATTTTCCTAAATTTATTCAGACTTGTTTTGTGTCCTATCATATGGTCTATCTTGGAGAAAGTTCCATGCACTAATGAATAGAATGTATATTCTGCAGTTGATGAGTAGAATTGTTCTGTAAATATCTGTTAAGTCCCCTTGTTTCAGAGTATAGTTTAAATCCATTGCTCTTTTGTTGACTTTCTGTCTCGATGACATGTCTAGTGCCGTCAGTGTCCCCCACTATTATTTTGTTGCTCTCTCATTTCTTAGATCTAGTAGTAATTGTTCTATAAATTTAGGAGCTCCAGTGTTAGGTGCATATATTTTTAGGACTGTGATATTTTCCTGTTGGACAAGGCCTTTTATTATTATGTAAGGTCTTTCTTTGTCTTTTTAAACTGCTGTCCCTTTAAAGTTTGTTTTGCTTCATATAGGAATAGTTACTCCTGCTAGCTTTTGGTGTCCATTTGCATGGAATATCTTTTTGTACCCCTTTACCTTAAGTTTATGTGAGTCCTTCTGTGTTAGATGAGTCTCTTGAAGGCAGCAGATAACCTAGTTGGTGAGTTCTTGTCCTTTTTGGAATTCTGTATCTTTTATTCTAATGCTGTCTTCTGAACTCTGCATTCCATGACCAACAGGCTACTTGACATCTCCAATTGAATATTAAATAAATATTTCCAACTCAACATTGTCAAAACAACTCATCGTCTTCCTCTGAAAACCAGTTCTGTACACAGTCTTCCCTGTATCAATTGATTTCAAGTCATTCCTTCTATGAGCTTGAACAAAAACCCTGGCATCGGCTGTAACTTCTTTCACACTCCACACCCAATCCATCTGTATATTCAATTGGCTCTATCTCAACATAAGTCTAAATCATTACTTTTACCACCTTCACTACTAACAACTTTGTTTGAGTCTCACCTGGACCTTTTTTTATACTTTAAGTTCTGGGGTACATGTGCAGAACATGCATGCAGGTTTGTTACATAGGCATACACGTGCCATGGTGGTTTGCTGCATCCATCGCCCCATCATCTACATTAGGTATTTCTCCTAATGCTATCCCTCCCCCTATCCTCCACCCTCTGCTTCTCTCCCCTTGCCCCCTACCCACAGACAGGACCCAGTGTGTGATGCTCCCCTCCCTGTGTCCATGTGTTCTCATTATTCAGCACTCACTTATGAGTGAGAACATGCAGTGTTTGGTTTTCTGTTCTTGTGTCAGTTTGCTGAGAATGATGGTTTCCAGGTTCATCCATGTCCCTACAAAGGACATGAACTCATCCTTTTTTATGACTGTATAGTATTCCATCACCTGGACTTTTGAAGTAGCTTTCTAAAAAGTCTATTTTGACCCCTTTATTCTCTTTTCAACACAGCAACCAAAATGATTCTTTTAAAACCTAGGCCAGGTTATTTAACTCTGTTTATGAAACACTATAATAACTACAATTTTAATTACAGTAAAAGCTAAAATCTTTACAATGGCTTACATAGTTCTATATTATCAGGCACCCCCATTATTTTTTCTAATTTTATTTTACTACTATTTCCTTGCTCACTCTGTTCCAGAAATACTGACTACATTTTTCTAGGAACCCTTCAACCGAAGACTTCATCCGGACTAGACTTCATTCTGACTGTTTTCTCTCCTGAGACCTTCTTCCCCACATATCTCTGTGGTCAAAAACCATTACTTTTTCAAGTTTTTGCTCAAATGCCACTATGATAGTTTGAACTGTTGGTCACAATTTTTTACTTTTAGGTAACAATAATATATTTTCATACTCTTGCCATGATCTCATGGTGGTTGGGATTATGCTTCCCTGCTCTTTAATGTAGGATTTGATGATTTTATTTGTTTAAGCTGGGATTTTGACAAACATGACCCAAGTCAAGGCTTGAAATGGTCTTGTGTTATTAGGATTGTCCTCTTGTGTTCTTGCCCTTCAATGTGAGCACAGTATGTCTCTAGTAGCCACTAGTCTAAAAGCAATAAGATATATATGGAGTGGATCTGGATCTGTCCTATAGCTTGAAACCAGGCCAAGTACAGCTGAATCTCTGCCAAGTCTGCACAAGTAGAAAAATAACTGCTTGTAATTGTATGCCTCTGGGTTTCTGGTGATGTATTATATAACAATACATCAGTGATAGAGTCACTTTTTCAATGAGCCCTACTTTGACCGTTGAATTTTAGATGATAACAGATATCCCTCTGCCAGTTTCCCAAAAATTCCAGTCCCTCTTAGCCTGCTCTTTTTCTTTTTCTTCTATAGCCTTATCATCCTCTAACATACCACACTGTTCTTGAATAAAAGCTCCATAAGAACTGGGATCTTTGTTTTGTTCGCTAATGTATCTCAGGCACCTAAAACAGTGCCTGGCACCTAATGATACTCAGTAAGTACTAGCTGAGTGATCAAAGTTCAAATGTGATATTTTCATACTCTTGCCATGATCTCATGGTGGTTGGATTATGCTTCACTGGTCTTTAATTTAGGACTCAGGATTCTGTGGGAAACATGGCACATCAACCATCATAATATCCTTCTTTATGATACCCTTTAAAGACAATGGCACATCACTCATACTTTCAGATGCAATAAAATTCAATTTCAAAATCACTGTTCAATTTTACTGAATACTTTGTGAATACAACAGGAAGATTTTATTTTTCTTTCCCTACACAAATTGTGTATATTCCACTATTTCCACTGCAATTATGCTGTCTTATTTTTTTACTTGCCCCACTGGCAAAATAAATAGCATATGGGCAGTTGAATAGTCACCAACCATTTTCTGTTTTCCTAAAATGCCCTTTGTGCATCTTACCATTTTTTTTCCATATCCAAGAAGAATGTACAAGGTAGCCTTTTAACAAAATAGACTTTTATTATTAAATAATATCACTGATATTATTTAGTTTTTGAATCTAAATATTATTTAGTTTTTGAATCTGTTTTTTCAAATTGGTATTTTATTTTCGACCAGATAAAATGAGTTCCTTGAGAATAGAGATTGTACATTTTCAGTGTTCGGTCTCCAGCACACTGCTTGACTTAATATGACTACATATTAAATGTAATAAATACATTAGTGAATAACAATAAGAAATTTGATTATTTACCCACCAGCAAGGATGACCAAAATGGGTATCCTGTTAGTAGTGCAAGAGGAACATATGTGGCTCCAAATGCAACAATTTGTGTGAATAACAAATATATCCAGAGCAGTCCCAGGCAGTGAAGAAGTATGCCAGTCATTACTTGTACGGCCTGGAAGAAAATAACACTATCATTAATTACTATTTTAGTTCAACCTTTGAAAGGAATATACATCGAGAAAAAGCCAAGGTGAAGATGGAAGGTGATGACCTAACAGAATTTTAAATTTCTCAACATTCAACTCAGATAAGGAGAATTTGTTATTATTTCAGAGCAGTTTAGATATAATGACTATGTAAATATCTAATAACATTGTGCTAGGAGTCTGTTTATCTGATTGGTTCAAGAGATTATACAGCATTAGTCCTGGAGTCCAGAAGAATTGATCTCCTTTGAGAGTCATCAGTCCCTGTGTGTCAACAATCCTTGACTGTATGTTCAAGAATTATTGACCTAGGTCAACAATCTTATGTTCTACAGGCAACTAGACTTGGTATTTCTGATCTTACCTAGATTTCTCTTATCTTACCAAACCTGCTTTTTGGACTTTTGTTCCTTTCATTCTTCCCACCTCCATAACATCTATAACTGATTTGTATCATAGTCCTGGTCCTTTACAAATAAGAGTAAAAGATAGTGAACCTTTGGGATCCTTGGCTTTCTGTCACTTTTCCAAGGGGCTACCACCTGATGTGGAGGTATCAGATAATTTGTACCCACTGAAGTTATAGGTCAGCTATGACATATTCTAAGCCATAGGAAGAGGACAATTCTAAGTTGTATGAAGAGCCCTCTAACATATCACTGCAAGGCCTTTCAGTTAGTTTTCAGTTAGATATTTCTCAGAGGTGCTTTTTTCTGCCACAGCGGAATGAGCCATCATTCTGACCCTCCCCTCCCTACACCCCCAGGTAAGCACAGGGGTTAAGTTTCAAAAATCTGAAGGAGCAGGACTGGAGTTCCTAACTTAGCATCTTTTGCCTTACTGCAACCACATTTTCACAATGCCTGGGGATTCTTGACATATTTTTCTCACAGATTTTCTTAAAACACTGGACACCTCTACTTGAAGTTTGAAATGAGCTTCTGTTTTGGATGTGATTCTGGGGAGAACCAAGAAGTGGCTAATTAATGAAAATACTATTCTCACTTACAGATTAACCCCTAGGCAACACAGAACTATGCATTTAGAGGTATTTCAGGCAGGCCGTACCAGTAAACAAAGGGACATTGGAATGGATAGAACTTTTTCCACTGACTGACGTGCTGTGCACATTTCATCTCCTTGCTTGGCGTGGAACATGATAACTTTCTCTGAAGTCTGAGTTTAGTGAAGGATGTGGAAAATGAAAAAAAAACACTGCAACCATAAAAAACGATGAGTCGTGTCCTTTGTAGGGACATGGATGAACCTGGAAACCATCATTCTCAGCAAACTGACACAAGAACAGAAAACCAAACACCGCATGTTCTCACTCATAGGCAGGTGTTGAACTATGAGAACACATGGACACAGGGAGGGGGAGCATCATACACTGGGGTCTGTCAGGGGGAAATAGGGAGGGACAGCGGGGGGTGGGGAGATGGGGGAGAGATAGCATGGGGAGAAATGCCAGATATAGGTGATGGGGAGGAAGGCAGCAAATCACACTGCCATGTGTGTACCTATACAACAATCTTGCATGCCCCTCACATGTACCCCAAAACCTAAAATGCAATTAAAAAACACTTTATTTTTAAGTAATTATAAATTCATAGTAATTTTCAAAGCAAGTATGGACAAGTCCTTGCATCCTGAATCCAGATTCTCAGAATGGTTACATCTTACATAACTATAAGACAGTATCAAAATTAGGAATCAACTTGGTACAGTGTGTGTGTATAGTTATGTGTAATTTTAGCACCTAAGCATATTTGCATAATCACAACTATAATCAAGATACGGAACTATTCTGTTACCATAAAGATAACCCTCATGCTCTTATCTTTATAGATATTCTTTTAAATATTTCAAGGCTTGTTTTATGACCCAAAATACAGTTTTCTTTTGGTTAATGTTCCATGGGCACTTTTTAAGTTTCCTGGGTTTTCCTTTTATTTTATATATCTCAAACTGGGTGCCCAGGTGAGACATACCTACTAATGTTTCGAAGCCTGCAATTTCAAAACAAAATAAAATACCTAGGAATAAATGTGTATTCTTAAGAGCAAAGACATAGAATCAACCTAAATGCTCATCAATGGTAGACTAGATAAAGAAAATGTGGTACATATATGCTATGGAATACTATGTAGCCATAAAAATGAATGAAATCATGTCTTTTGCAGCATCATGAATAGAGCTGGAGGCCATTATCCTAAGTGAACTAACACATAAACAGAAAACTAAATACTACCTGTTCTCATTTATAAGTGGGAGCTAAATGTCCAGCACACATTAACACAAAGAAGGGAACAACAAACGTCAGCACCTACTTGATGGTAGAAGTTTGGAGCAGGGTGAGGATCGAAAAACTACCCATTAGGTACTATGCTTATTACCTGGGTGATTAAATAATCTTTACAACAAACCTTCAAAACACACAATTTACTATATAACAAACCTACACAAATACCCCTGCACCTAAAAGTAAAAAAAAAAAAAAGAAAAAAGTATATATTCTGATGTTAGATATTCTATAAACATTAATTATATCTTACTGGTATTGTGTTCTTGTATATACTTGTTTTTCTTGTTTATTTATATCAATCAAATTTTTATTTTTAAAATTTATTTTATTCTTTATTGGTACAACATTTATACATATTTGTGGGGTGTATGTAATATTTTGCTATATTTATAAAATGTGTAATGATCAAGTCAAGGCATTTAGAATATTTCTATGTGTTGAAAATGTCTCAAATCCCTCTCTTCTAGGTATTTTGAATTGCTTTGATTATTTGGAAACTTTTTTGGTTCCATACAAATTTTACAATTCTTTTTTCTATTTCAATGAAAAATGACATTGGTATTTGGATTTGGAATACATTGAAACTGTAGATTTCTTTGGTTAATGTGGTCATTTTTCCAATCCATGAGCATGGGATGTCTTTCTGTTTGTTTGTGCCCACTTCGATTTCTTTTTTATTAGTCTTCTGTAGTTTTACTTATAGTTTTCCTTTCACCTTCTTGATTAAATTTATTCCTAGGTATTTTATTTTATGTTTTGAAATTGCAGGCTTCAAAACATTAGTAGGTGTATCTCACCTAGGCACCCAGTTTGAGATATATGAAATAAAAAGAAAACCCAGGAAACTCACTACCATATCATTCCTTGGGTTCAAAGGTCCCTAAATTTTATTCTTCTTTATTTGTACTTTTCAGGATCTTCTTGTATTTATCCAAAGTCTTGGATATAAAGTTAGTGGTAGGAATAGGGAGAAATGTATTTACTCCATCTTGTCTACAACTGGCAGCTGGAATGTCGTAATGCATGAACTAAAATCAGAGCTCTGTGTCTTCTTAAATAACAGATCTCATTAGAAAGACAATAATGTGGTTAATAACAAATTTTTTTATTCTCAAATACATTTAAACTAATTATTTCCCAATACCAAGACCAGATAAATGGGTAAGGGGTTAGTAATCCACATTTTTAAC
The DNA here is from genome assembly GCA_036589455.1 of Ateles fusciceps. NCBI lineage: Eukaryota > Metazoa > Chordata > Mammalia > Primates > Atelidae > Ateles > Ateles fusciceps. The sequence continues at coordinate 21,667,900 of JAZHEH010000681.1, read as the reverse complement.
ATCATAACCTTGAAAATGAGGAGAGAAAATATTGGGTTCATTGCTTGTTTCGTGTAAGGATCTTCGTATAATTCTGGCAGAGGATAAGGCAAATGTTAAATAAGTGGAAGTAATGATAGACTTGCGATGTTGGGGATTACCCTGAACCAAACTTTAATCCTGCTGGTTTAACCCTAATCTGGTTCTATCATCCAACAATATGGGTGGATAATGCAAAATCATCCAGCAATATGGGTGAATACCTGCTATATTTGATGAAGTTGACTGAGAAAAGGGTTGTGTGTTTCGGGGGTAATCTTGAAAACATAGTGCTATTGTGACCACTGTCCATAAAGCTGTATGGTCTGCAGGTTCTCCTGAATGTAGTTTCCACAATCTGCTCATCCCATTTAGAACCATGTTATCAGCTTAACTTGAAATAATTTATAGACGCCAAAAAGATATTTCTTTACCCATTTCCAGAGTCAGGGTTTTCTGAGAGCATGAGTGGGTTTAGATGCTGTTGGGTCATTTACATGTAGCTGATAAATTCATAATTTCTGCTCTATGTAACATGAGCCTGATAAATAGCTTACGTGTTCAGGCTGAATGTGGAACATGCAGATGCTACATAACCATTTCAGGACACTTGTATTAACATTCCTCCATTTGAGGAGTTCATAATAGAGGTGGTTATATTCTCTTCCCTTTCATATTTAGAGATTACAACACTATAATCATTTATTCACTCAAGTGGCATTTAGTTCTTACCCCCAACATTCTTGTTTCCTCTCTTATCCACAGACAATTTCGTGGCATTTTTCACTAAGATACAATAAAGGAATGAAGAATAAATGTGTTCCTTTTCTGTAGGAAAATAGGAAAACAAATTAATGTTAATCATTTTTTTGGAGGTAAGAAACTTAAAACTTTAGAGGGAAATCCAACCTACAGCTGTTTATTTTTCACTACTTTGTGTCCCCTGAGACGTTTTTCCATGAAACTACCAATATTACTATTTTGACAAATGCATTATTAGTTACCTCTCAAATTGTTTGTTCACTTACAAACCTCAAATTAGACTGTAGTAAATAGAATATGGTGACTGCCCCAATAACATCAATAGCTCTGGAAATTACCCATATCCCCACAATTACAGGGTCAGAAAAATTGGACGTTTGGTTGCCATGGTTTATTCTCTTACTCATTGTTCCCTCCAAGTTAAAGTCTGGTTCAGGGGCACCTGACTGGAAGAACCCATGTCACATCCCTCCACCAGATGCAGGGGGAGGCTGGAAAATGAAGTGATATGTTATATTTTGAAAAGGTGGGCTTCATAAGTTAGGAACCAATAAAAATACAGGGAGGGTGTTCAATAGATAAGAAAATTACAGCTCACAGGCAGCTATCATTAGAGTTGTATATAAACTTTGTTATTCTCCCTAGCATCCAAATTTAATATCCATGAGAATTATTCTTTTATCCTAGCTGACTGGGTCAAAGTTAAACATCTAAATCAAGGTGAGTTCATGATATACTCTTTCCAAGATTGTTCAGGCTGGTCTCTTGTTGAGAAGATGTAAAGATTTAGGAGCAGTGGCCTTGTCATGCTCTTCTCATGAGAGTGAGAGGATAGAGAAGACACCCAGAGAAAAGCAGAGATGGAGGAACAGAACTTCCCAAGATTATGATGGCTTTCCATTTTCTAGTTCCAATTTCTTTTGGAAATCTGGCTGATTTCTGTCTCTCATACTATGTAAAATACATGTTCATATATTATAACAAATATATCTTAATTTTGCTAAAACTAGTAAGAGATAGTTTCTGTTTCTTGCAACCAATTTTTTTTAAAATTGTTTATTGGCTCGGTGTGGTGGCTCAGGCCTGTAATCCCAGCACTTTGGGAGGCCAAGGTGGGTGGATCACGAGGTCAAGAGATGGAGACCATCCTGGCCAACATGGTGAAACCCCGTCTCTACTAAAAATACAAAAAATTAGCTGGGCGTAGTGGCAGGTGCCTGTAGTCCCAGCTACTCAGGAGGCTGAGGCAGGAAAATCGCTTGAACTCAGGAGGAAGAGGTTGCAGTGAGCGGAGATCATGCCACTGCACTCCAGCCTGGGCCACAAAGTGAGACTGTCTCAAAACAAAACAAAACAAAACAAAACAAAACCAAAATAAACTCTTTGTCTTGTAACTTTTCTCATATGGTTTTGACAATCTCCCGAATCTCCAAGGGAAGATTGTCAAAGTCTAAGATCCTGTCTTTACATTTTTCATTTATAAACGTTTCCTTTGACTTATATAAACCATGAACCCTTAAGGTTTAAATTGCCTTTGAGATGGCCCCTTGAGCTTGAAATGGAAAGATATAGTGAAAAGAGTCAAACTTGAGTTCAAATCTTATCAGTTGTGAGTTCAAATCTTACCTTATGTGACCTTGTTCATATCATGTACTGTTTCAAAGTCTGTTTCTCCAGTGCCCAAAAAACCCCGGTGGCACTGTATTGGAGAGCAAGCAAGAGAAATAGGTACAAAATTGAAACTCGAACGAGGAATTTACGGTCCACACCCCGACGGTGCCCTACACTGACTCGATCACAAGGCCAGAGGGGCGTGATCCTGCAGTTGGTGCCCTTAGTTCCGGGTCTTCCGGCTTCAGCGTTCTGGAGGCAGTCCCTGCCCGGTGGGTGATGCTTCCTTGGTGGTGAGGCGAGGTTCCAGCGCTGCGGTTATGGTCAAGAGCGGGCTGCCAGGGTACTGCGCGTGTAGACCCGCGCCGACGCAGGCGCTCTGGAAACTCTTCAGAGCCTGCTGGCTCTCAGGACAGGAGTGAGAGATGAGGCGTGGGGTGGGATCTGACACACACGAACCCTTTCCTGCCCATATTAGCATCATACTCGCTGCACCTGACTCCAGCCTCAGGCCGATTCTCTGGCTGCCTCTGCAGAGACTTCGTTATCAAGCAAATGCCCTCTTTATCACTTTTCTTATAGGTAAGTATTGGCAAGTCTTTTTACCTTTAATCCCCACAAGGTCTGGAGGGAAGGGTACTAATCAACAAACCTGGGCTCTGGTCTTTGACTCTCACTTTTATTTGATAGTTGCGTGTTTGAGCAAAATATTGGTCTTCCCTGTTCTTTACGTTGTTTTTCTGTACAATATAGGTGTGCATTTTGGGGTACAGTAAATTATAAAATATAGAGGCTACAGATTTCAGTGCGTCCTTAATCCTGTGCCTGGTGCTGACCTGCCAAATGTCAGGCAAACAGTTAAAAAACCAACAACAACAACCAAAAACCCAATAACCAAAACCGAGGTGCACAGTCACTGCAGACTTTTTCAGCTTCCTATTAAAACTCTTTAGAGGTAATAGTTTATGCCCAGTGAGACTCTGTGCTTAATTCAAATTGCTAAATATAGATAAAATAGCTTTCTGTAGCCTGAAAATAAAATGCATAGTATAAGATATTATATATAATTATTATGTACATGTATTTTATATATCAGGAAGTTTATAAAAGAGAAAAAGCACCCATAATAACATGATGCTTTTATAAATTATTAGTATCCTTGTCAATTGATATTATTTATAGACTCTATATATTATATGCAATTTAAACTTAAAAATATGTCACAAAGTGCTTGGTGTATCAGAACTAAAAATACTATTCAGCAGAGTGAGCTGTTGGCTGTTTCTCTGTGTAAGCGAATACTGAATGTTATTTTGCATCCTTCTGAATTCTTTTCTGACCACATATGCAGCTATACAAATTTAAGGAGATTAGCACCTAAAGTAAAAAAGGGAAAAAATGTTTGTGGCGGGATAGGAGGCTTGTCTAATTGCTCAGATTAGCACCTAAAGTAAAAAAGGGAAAAAATGTTTGTGGCGGGATAGGAGGCTTGTCTAATTGCTCAGATTAGCACCTGAAGTAAAAAAGGGAAAAAATGTTTGTGGCGGGATAGGAGGCTTGTCTAATTGCTCAGATTAGCACCTGAAGTAAAAAAGGGAAAAAATGTTTGTGGCGGGATAGGAGGCTTGTCTAATTGCTCTAGCTGGAACTCCCAGTACAATGTCAAATAGCAGAGGCGGAAGAGGGCATCCTTGTTTTGTTCCTGATCTTAGAGAGACATCTTTCAGTCTTTTACCATAGATAATCATGTTATCTGTATTTGTTCATAAATACCTTTTATCATGTTCAAAAATTTTTCCTCTATTCCTAGTTTTCTGAGTTTTTATCATGCAAGGTGTTGAATTTTGCCATATGAATTTCCTGCAACAATTGAGATAATCATCTCACTTTTTCCCCTTTGTTTTATTAATGTGATAAATTACACTGATTGATTTTCTTATGTTGAACCACCCTTGCATTTCTGGGATAAATCTCACTTGATAATTTTAAATAATTCTGTTTTTTGGTTTTTTTTTTTTGTAAATAGTATGCTGTTAGGTTTCACTTGCTAATATTTTGTTGATTGTATTATCTTCAACAATTACATCTATAATCTACCTGGAACTGAATTTATTGAAAGTTATAAGTAAATTTTATTCCAGTGTAAGATAATTTATTGAAAACTATACTTTATATGGCTCTGAACTGTTCTTGTTATAAATCGTTTAAAAACTGTGTGCGTCTATTTTGAACTCTCCATTCTGTTTTGTTGGCATATTTTACACATGCACTGTCTTAATAATTGGGACAGTTATTAAAAATAACTCTTAATTGCTATGACTCTGACAACAGGCACTCTAGGTGGCTTCTCCAGTTCTGCAGTCTCAGTGTAATTATCTGTCTTATGTGGCAGCTCAGGGCTCCCCCAGAGAGAAAGTGTCTCAAGAAACAGTAGCTTTAGAATAAGTCTTGATATTTAGTAGCATGAGTTCTCCAACTTTATTCTTCTTCAACATAAACTTGTACATTCTTGTATCACTTAATTTCTACATAAATTTAAAATCGGCTTTTTTTTTTAAACACATATTTTAAGTTCATGTGCAGGTTTGTTATATAGGTAAACTTGTGTCATGAGGGTTTGTTGTACAGATTATTCTGTCATGCAGATATTAAACCTGATACTCATTAATTATTTTTTCCTGATCCTCTCTCTACTCCTACCCTTCACCTGTGGATAGGCCCCAGTGTCTGTCGTTCCCCTCTATGTGTTCATGTATTCTCTCAGCTGGTTAATTTTAGTGATATTCACTTGATGGATAGGTTGGTCTGAAGGGTCTGAGAGGACTTCACTCATGCCTGATATACTGGCAAGTAAGGCTGGCTGAGCTGAGACTCGGATGAAAGCCCCTGCAGGCGGCTTCTCCAGCAGGGAAGTCTCAGTGTAGCTGGAAGTCTTATATAGCAGCTCAGGGCTCCCAGAGAGAATGCTCTAAGGTACAGAGAATGGAGGCTGTTGTCCTTTTAAATCCTGGGCCCAGAAATTCAGTGTTATTTCTCCTATATTATATTAGTCAAAATGTTCAAAGTCCACTGAGATTCAAGAGAAAGGGACACAGACTTGACTTTTTCTATAGTCAAGGAGTGTCAAAGAGTTCATGATCACCTCTAATTCACCACGGGAAGAACTGAGATCTTTAAAATTGGAGCAATCTAATTTAATAACATGACTTGTCCCTAAATATAGGTAAGTGCAAAAATTTTATGATGAAAATGCCTATATTAGGTCTTTGAATTCTTTCAATATTATATATACATAAATACAGACACACTCTGGAGATATTGTGAGTTTAGTTCTAGGTCACCACAGTAAAGCAAATATTACAATAATGTGAATCACCCTGTGATTCACATTATTCACAAAAAAATTCCTATTTTTTGGTTTTTCCATGCATATTAAGGTTATTAGGGCTGAGCATAATGGCAATAGCTTACACCTGTAGCCCCAGCACTTTTGGAGGCTGAGGTGGGCAGGTCACCTGAGGTCAGGAGTTTGAGACCAGCCTGGCCAACATGGCGAAACCCGTCTCTACTAAAAATACAAAAAAAATTAGCTGGGGGTGGAAGTGTGCTCCTATAGTCGCAGCTACTAGGGAGACTGAGGCAGGAGAATTGCTCGAACCCAGGAGGTGGATGTTGCAATAAGCTAAGATTGTGCCACCTTACTCCAGCCTCGGTGACAGAGTGAGACTCCATCTCAAAAAAAAAAGTTACTAGGCAATTAGATTGTAGCCTATTAAATGTACAACAGCATTGTATCTAAAACTGGACATATCTTAATTAAAATATTGCTAAAAATGCTAATGATTGTTTGAGACATCAATGAATCATAATCTTTTGTTGGTAGAGGGTCTTGCCTTGATGTTGATGGCTGCTGACTTATCAGGGAGGTGGTCGCTAAAGGTTGAGATGGCTGTGGCAATTTCTTAAAATAAGACAATGAAGTTTGTCATGTTGATTGACTCTTCCTTTCATACAAGATTTCTCTGTAGTATGTGATGCTGTTTGATGGCATTTTACTCACAGTTAAAATTGTTTCAAAATTGAAGTCAGTCCTCTTCAACTCTGCCAATGCTTTGTCAACTATGTATAGTGTGTGTAGTGTTCTAAATCCTTTGTCGTCATTTCAACAGTGTTCATAGCATCTATACCAGGAGTAGTTTTCATCTCAAGAAACCACTTTCTTTGATCATTCATAAGAAGCAACTCAAGGAGTTGATCAAAGAAAGTGGTTTATTTGCTGCAATTGTGTCACATTCAGGCTCCACTTCTAGTTTGCTTGTTATCTCCACCATATCTGTAGTTGCCTTCTTATACTGAAGTCTTAAACCTCTCAAAGTCATCCATGAGGATTTTTGTCCATTTCTTTTAAATGCCTCTTAATGTTGATATTTTGACCTCTTCCCATGAATCACAAATATTCTTAATGGCATCTACAATGGTGAATTCTTTCCAGAAGGTTTTCCTGGATTCACTTTGCCCAGGTCCATAAGAAGAATCACTATCTATGACAACTGTATTCCTAAAAAATGTATGTCTTAAATAATAAAACTTGAAAGTCAAAATTGCTCCTTGATCCATTGGCTGAAGAATAGATATTGTGTTAAAAGGCATGAAAAAACTATTTATCTCTTTGTGTATCTCCGTCAGAACTCTAGGGTGAGTAGGTGCATTGTCAATGAGCAATCATATTTTAAAAGGAATTTTTTTGGTACACTAGATTTCAACACTGAGCTCAGAATATTTAGTATATATGCTGTAGACAGATGTCCTGTTATCCAGGTGTTATTCACATGCTGTTCCATTTATAGGGCACAGGCAGAGTAGATTTAGCATTATTGTTAAAGGCTTAGGATTTTTGCAATGGTAAATGAGTATTCAAGAGCACTCAATTAAAAGTGGATATCCAAGTTATAGGTATACACACACACACACACACACACATATATGTGTGTGTGTGTGTGTGTATGTGTATATGTGTGTGTGTGTGTGTGTGTGTATTTATATATATACATATATATATAATATATATATATGTATATATATATTTTTTTTACTATCTCTAGTAATGGGTATAAGCAATCCAAGTTATAGGTATGTTTAAAAAGGGCTTTACGTTTTTTCTTTTCTTGGATCTTGTTTTGCTGTAAAAGGGTTTTGTTCTCAGTTGTCTTAATTCTTTTTCTCCATTTTGTCTTGTCACTGAATGCACATGAGAGGCCCTAAGATAACTCCTGGGGTTACTGGTCTTGGGAAAAACAGTGAAGGCGCTACTGACCATGTTTTGGGAAGAATTCAGTTTTTGTCATGGAACCCCAGAAATTAAAAGTGGATGGATCTCTCTCAAAATCTGTTTTTGCCTCCCAGTCATGCCTGTTTATTAGACCCTAGCAGCTGTATGTTTTCCTAGCCCTGTCTCTTAAAGGGCTCCACCCAGAGACCAATAATCCAATTAGGAGATTGGCAAATGAAAAATCTTATGGCTGCTGGCTTTTCTTCTGCCTGTTTGTGTAGTTATATATGTATTGTGTGTGTGATATCTATTAAAAAAAAGTGCATGTTGTTTGCCGCAGTGTGTCCATATGTTCTTATTGTTCAGCTCCCACTTACAAGTGAGAACATGTGGTGTTGGTTTTCTGTTTCTGTTAGTTCACTGAGGTTAAGGGCTTCCAGTACCATCCATGTCCCTGCAAAGGACATGGTCTCATTCCTTTTTATGGTTGCATAGTATTCCATGTTATATATTTAACACATTTTCTTTATCAAGTCTATCACTGATGGGCATTTGGGTTGATTGCATGTCTTTGCTATTGTGAATAGTGCTGCAGTGAACATACATGTGCATGTATCTTTATAATAGAATGATTTCTATTCCTTTGGGTATATGCCCATTAATGGGATCCAGCAACAGCACATCAAAAAGATTATCCACCATGATCAAATTTGCTTCACCACTGGAATGCAAGGTTGGTTCAACATATGCAAATCAATAAATGTAATTCATCACATAAATAGACCTAAAGACAAGAACCACATGATAATCTCAATAGCTGCAGAAAAGACCTTTGATAAAATTCAACATTTTTTTACATTAAAAACTCTCAATAAACCAGGTATTGAAGGAACATACCTCAAAATCATAAGAGCCGTATATGACAGACTCACTGCCAATATCATACTGAATAGGCAAAAGCTAGAAGCATTCCCTTTGGGAACCAGCACAAAACAAGAATGACCTCTCTCCACTTCCGTTCAGCATAGTATTGGAAGTTCTAGCTAGGGCAATTAGGCAAGAGAAAGAAACAAAGAGTATTCAAATAGGAAGGGAGGAAGTCAAATTATCTTTATTTGCAGATGACATGATCCTGTATCTGGAAAACTCCATTGTCTCAGCCCAAAAGCTTCTTAAGCTGATAAGCAATTTCAGCAACGTCTCAGGATACAAAATCAGCATGAAAAATTACTAGCATTCCTATACGCCAACAATAGACAAGCAGAGAATCGAGTCATAAATGAACTCCTATTCACAATTGCTACAAAGAGAATAAAATACCTAGAGATACAGAGAACAAGGGAAGTGAAGAATGTCTTCAAGGAGAGCTACTGCTCAAGAAAATTAGAGAGGACACAAACTAATGAAAAGACATTACATGCTTATGGATAGGATGAATCAATACTGTGAAAATGACCATACTGCCCAAAGTAATTTACAGATTCAGTGCTATTTCAGTTAAACTACCATTAACATTCTTCACACAAATAGGAAAAAAAAAACTATTTTAAAATTTATATGGGACCCAAAAAGAGCCCGTATAGTCAAGTGAATCCTAAGCAAAAAGAACACAACTGGAGGCATCATGCTACCTGACTTCAAACTATACAACAAGGCTACAGTAACCAAAACAGCATGGTACTGGTACAAAAACAGACACATAGACCAATGGAACAGAATAGAGAACTTCAGAAATAAGACCACACACCTACAACCACCTGATCTTCAACAAATATAACAAAAACAAGCAATGGAGAAAAGATTCCCTGTTTAATAAATGGTGCTAGAAGAACTACTTAGCCACATGCAGAAAGTTGAAACTGGATCCCTTTCTTACACCTTATACAAAAATTAACTCAAGATGGATTAAAGACTTAAATGTAAAATCCAAAGTTGTAAAGACCCTAAAAGAGACTCTAGGCAATACATTCAGGACATAGGCAAGTGCAAAAATTTTATGATGAAAATGCCAAAAGCAATTGCAACAAAAGCCAAAATTGACAAAAGAGACCTAATTGAACTAAAGAGCTTCTGCACACACATCAGAGTGAACAGACAACTGTGGAATGGAGAAAATTTTTGCAGTCTAACAACCTGACAAAGGTCTAATACCTAGAGTCTACCATGAACTTAAACAAATTTATAGGAAAAAACCAAAACAAAACAGGCAATCCCATTAAAAACTGGACAAAGGACATGAACAGACAATTCTCAAAAAAAAAAAAAAAAAAAAAAAAGACATTCATGTGGCCAAAAAACATATGAAAAAAAATCTCAACTTCACTGATCATTAGAGAAATGCAAGCCAAATGACAAGGAGTTAGCATCTCATGCCACTCAGGATGGCGATTTTGACCCAGCAATCCCATTACTGGGTCTATTGCATTTTTCACTTCATTTATTGTTTTTTTTTTTAGCTCCAAAAAAAATTGTTGTTTTAAAATAATTTTAATTTCTCTGTTAAGTGTATCCATTTGGTCATTTATTATTTTCTTTATTTCATTGAATTGTTTATCTGTATTTTGCTGAATTTGCTGAGCTTTCAAAGCAATTATTTTAAATGGTCTGTGAGGCAGTTTGTATATCTTTATTTTTGGGGGATCAGCTACTGGTAGACTAATTGTGTTATTTTGGTAGCATGTCTCCTTAGTTATTTATGTTCCTTACTGCCTTATGTTGATTTCTGTGCATTTGTGGAGCAGTCACCTATAGCAGTCTAGTCTATACTAGACTTTATAGACTAGTTTTTGTGTATAAACACCTTTTCCTGTGGGTAACAAGGAGGTGTAAGAGTGTTTGCTGGGTGGGGATGCCGCAGCAGTTCTGGCATCACTGAGCTGTGCAGTCTCTTTGCAGCTCTGTCAGCTAAGTTTGGTAGTGACAGAGATTACATGGATCCTCAGCATGCAACAGTGTGGATGTTTGTAGCAGTAGTGTGAGTTTTGGGGGTTTATGGTGGCAGTAGCTGCTAAGGTCTTCTTGATCCTGATGTAGGGATGGAATTTCTCTTGACACTGGATCTTGCTTGCAAGTCCAAGTAGCATTGGCGCTGATGTCCGCTGAGTGGTACCTGTGGAGTGGCCATAGAGATGAAGCCTGAAGCACTGGTAATTGTGGAGGGTCTATAAATCCTGGATCTGAGGTGGTATTGGCATTGGTGGCTTGGGCACTGGCACCCTTGCTGCCATGTTGGTAACAGTATGCAATGCACAGGTGCTTGTGAAGGAAGTGTAAAGCTGAACAGAGACATGTGCAGAGATACAGGGCTCAGGTACCCAGTTCTCTATGGTGGCTGCTGCCTGGAATATGGTCACATTCGAAGAGACCTTGGCTTCAGGGTCTGGAATGTAAACTAGATTGCTATGGCAATGGCTTTGGTGTCTCATATGTGGGCCTATGCAGTACAGCCCTAGACCCCAAGTCTGGAGAGTGGGCACTTGCAGGGTGGCTGCTACTCAGGGGTTGGGGGTTGGGAAAGATAGTGGTTACATTCATTTAGGGGCTCAGCAGAGGCTGCTTTTGGAGGGGGAAAGTGGTGTACAGCTGCATCTTTCTCACTGAGGTTCCCCTAAAGGAGTGATTGTTGGTTGTCTCTGTGGTAAAAGATGCCAGTGTTGTCAGTGGAGCAGGCCACTGGGGATGATAGTGTTTCCTGCACATGGCTGATACTAATAGTCTCTGCCTTTCATTTTTGTTCCTAGCCATCTCTAGTCATCACAGACATGCTGATCTCATCAGCAATCCTTTCTGTGTGAATATTCTCCATTTTTTTGCTCTATTGTTTTGCTGCAGATCTTTTGTTGGTCCCTTGAGCCTTCTCAGGGTGATTGTGGTTTGTGGATAGCCATCTACATGTTTTGTTTGTGTATGTGAGTTTGTGGTGGGGAGGATCAGTGCAGATGCAGGCTGGTATCTCCTACTCTGTCATCTTGATGACATTACTCAGTCATTTCTTGTTTTACTTGAATAGAATTTCAGACAGTGCGATGGAAATTTGTAGTGATAAGTTGATGCTCTGGATGATATTATATTCCTCCTGAAATGATTTATTTTTGTTTTTGGTAGAATGTTAGTTTTGCTGAAGCTCACTTTAATATGATGTGATTGAGCTGATTTGAGTCTGAGTATCATTCTACTACAGGTATAGCCTATTTTTGTACAACTTTATTGCTAGCATCTAGCCCTTTTGAGGATCACAACGGAAAGTTCTGGGTGTTTATGGTTACTCTTTACAATCTTTTGAGAGTAATGAAAGCTCTTCTCCACTTCTTAACCTCTAATTTGATGTTTGTGATTCAAAAAATTCCTCTGGGCAAAAAGTTGGCCCAAAGCCTGGGTTATCTCTTGGTTCCCCTCTAGAAGCATGTCTCCTTAAATCCCAGATCTGCAGCCTTCAAACAAATGATGTTTTAACAAATTGGCTTCCTTTTGTTGTTCTTTGTAGAAGCCTTTGGTTGCAGGAAGCTAGTCCTTAATTGCTAGAAATTGACACCCTTTTATTTCCATATTTAAAAATTCAAACATTTAAAAACATTTTTAAATGATGTATCATAGTTGTACATATTTTTGAGGTACATGTGACATTTCGATACATGTATACAGTAAGTAATAAAATCAGGGTAATTGGGATGTTCATATGTCAATAATTTTTCTTTATGTTAGGAACATTACATTTCTTCTCTTTTAGCTATTTTGAAATATATAGTAAACTATTGTTTACTATAACTTCAGTGTTGTACTATCGACTACCAGAACTTATTCCTTCTACTTTTATTTTTTACCTATTAATACAACTCTCTTCATTTTTCCCCTCCTCCTTCTTTTCCAGCCTCTGTTAACCACCATTCTACCCACTACATCAATGAGATAAACTTTTTTAGCTCCCACATGTGAGTGAGAACATGTAGTATTTGTTTTTCTGTGCTTGGCTTATTTCCCTTAACATAATGACCTCCAGTTCTATCTGTGTTGTTGCAGGTGATAAAATTTCACTCTTTTTAATGGATGAATAATATTCCATTTTGTATACATACCATATTTTAAAATTCATTTATCTATTAATGGATACTTAGGTTAATTACATATCTTCACTATCATGAAAAGTGCTGCAACAAAGGTGAGTGTATAGATATTTATTTCATACACTGATTTCCTTTCTTTGGTTATATACCAAGCAGTGGCATTGCTGGATCATATGGTAGTTCTATCTTTATTGTTTTGAGGAACCTTCATAATGTTTTCCATAATGGCTGTATTATTTCACATTCTTTCCAATGAGGTACAGACGTTCCCCTTTCTCTGCATTCACGTTTGTTATTTTTTGTCTTTTTCATAACAGCCGTTCTAACTAGGGTGAGATGATACCTCATTGTGATTTTGACTTTCATTTCCCTGATTATTAGTAATGTTGAGCATTTTAAAAATATGCCTGTTGAGTATTTGTGTGTCTTCTCTTGAGAAATGTCTATTTAGATCTTTTGACCATTTTTAAATTGGATTAGTTGGGTTTTCTGCTATTGAGTTGCTTGAGTTCCTTACATATTCTGGTTGTTAATCCCCTGTGTGGATGAAGAGTTTATGAATATTTTCTCCCAGTGTGCAGGTTGTTGATTGTTTCCTGTGTTGTGCAGAAGCTTTTTAGTTTGATGTAAACTTACTTGTCAATTTTTGCTTTATCTGTGCTTTTGAAATCTTACCACAAAAAACTTTGCCAGACCAAGGTCCTATAGTGTTTTTCCAGTTTTCTTCTACTAGTTTCAGAGTTTGGGGTATTACATTTAAATATTTAATCTATTTTGAGTTGACTTTTTTTTTGTATATAGTGAGGGGGGGATTTAGTTTTATTTCTCTGCAAATGGATATTCATTTTCCTAATCATCATTTATTAAAGAGAATGTCCCCCTCCCATTGCATATTCTTGGCATCCTGGTTGAAAATGAGTTGGCTGTATGTGGATTTATTTCTGGACTCACTATTTTGTTCCATTGATCTATGTATCCATTTTTATGCCAGTACAATCCTGTTTTAGTTACTATACTTTTGTTTTAGAACTTAAAACATGTAGTGTGATGCCACCAGCTTTGTCCTTTTTGCACAGGATTACTTTAGCTATTTCGGGTATTTTGTAGTTTCATATTAATTTTTGTATTTTTTTCTATTTATGTGAAAAATGTCATTGGTATTTTGATAGGGATTACATTGAATCTGTAGATTTCTTTGGGTAGTATAAATATTTTAACAATATTAATACTTTCAATCCATGATTATGAGATATCTTTACATCTTTTGTGTTCTCTTACATTTATTTTGTTAGTTTTATAGTTTCTCTTGTAGAGATCTTTCACTTCTTTGGTTAAATTTATTTCTAGTTTTTCTTTTTTAATTGTAGCTATTGTAAATAAGATTGCTTTCTTGATTTATTTTTTGATTGATTGCTGTTTGCATGTAGAAACACTATTAATTTTTGTGTGTGTCGATTTTATATCCTGTAACTTTACTACATTCATTTATCAGTTCTATGAGTTTTTTTGTGGAGTATTTACATTTTTCTAAATGTAGGATCATGTCATCTGGAAGAAAAGATAATTTGAATTATTCCTTTCCAATTTGGGTGCCCTTTATTTCTTTCTCTTGCCTAACTGCTCTGGCTAGCAATTCCAGTACTATGTTGAATATAAGTGGTGACAGTGGACATCCTTCTCTTGTTACAGATCTTAATGGGAAGGCTTTCAGTTTTTTTTGTTCAATATGACATTAGCTGTGGGCTTGTCATATATGGCCTTTATCATGTTCAGGTATGTTCCTTCCATACCAGTTTGTTGAGAGTTTTTATCATGAAGGGATGTTGAATTTTATTAAATGCTTTTTCAGCCTCTATTGAAATGATCATATAGTTTTTGTCCTTTATTTTGTTGATATGATTTATCACATTTACTGATTTGCATATGTTGAACCATTCTTGCATCTCTAGGTTGAATTCCAATAGATCATGATAATCTCTCTTAGTATGTTGTTCAGATTGCTAGTATTTTGTTGAGGATTTTTGCATCTATGTTCTTTAGGGATATTGGCCTGTAGTTTTTGTTGTGTTCTTGTTTGGTTTTGGAATCAGAGTAATGCTAGCTTTATAAATTATTTTAGTAGTATTCTCTCCTCTTTAATTTTTTGAAACAGTTTGAGTAGAGATGATATTAATTCTTCTTCAAATATTTGGTAGAATTTAGCAGTGAATCTGTCAGGTCCTGGGCTTTTCTTTGATTAGAAACTCTTTATAACTGCTTTTATTTTTTACTCATTATTGGCATGTTCAGATTTTCTATTTCTTCACAGTTCAATCTTGGTAGGTTGTATGTGTCCAGAAATTTATCCATTTCTTCTAGCTTATCCAAGTTAATGGCACATAGTTGCTCATAATAGTTGCTAATGATCCTTTGTATTTCCTTGGGGTTTCAGTTGTAATGTTTTATTTTTCTTCTCCAATTTTATTCATTTGGGACTTTAAGTCTATATTATATGATCTAAGTGTATCTACTCCTGTTCATGTTTTGTTTCCATTTGCCTGGGATATCTTTTTCCATCCCTTCACTTTCGATCTGTGTGTGTCTTTATAAGTGAAGTGAATTTCTTGTATGCAGCATATAGTTGGGTTCTGTTTTTAATTCATTCAGCCACTCTATGTTTTTTAATTAGAGAATTTGATTTACTTACAAACAGTGTTATTATTGATAAATAAGGCCTTACTACTGTCATTTTGTTACTTGTTTTATAGTTGTGTAGCTTTTCTCTTCCTTTCTTACTGCTTTCCTTAGTGTGTAAGTGGTTTTCTCTGGTAGTATAACTCATTGCTTTTTATTTTTAGCATATTGATTATAGGTTTTTACTCTGTGATTCACAGGATGCTTATATGAAACATCTTATAGCTATAGCAAGTTGTTTAAAACTGACATCAACTGAACTGATTACACACAAAGAAAAAATAAACCCTGTATACATTAACTCCCTTCTCTTCCCATATTTTGAATTTTTGAAGTCACATTTTTCTTTATAATAATATTTTTAATAATTTTTAATTTAAAAATATTTTTAATAGTTTCAAATATTCTTATTTTTAATAGTTTTGCCTTTTAGTCTTCTTACTAAAGATATAAATGGTTTAAACACTACAATTACAAAATCAGTTTTACAATCACCTTAGCATTCTATTCTTTGGGTTTGAAGAACTTCCATTATCACTTCTTGTTGGACAGGTCTAGTAACAATATACTTCCTCAGCTTTTGTTTCTCTGTTAAAGCTTTTTCTTTCTCCTTTATTTCTGAAGGATAGCTTTGTTGGGTACAATGTTCTTGCTTGGCATTCTCTTTAGCACTCAGGATGTATTGTTGTACTTCCTCCTGGCCTGTAAAATTTCTGGTGAGAAATCTGCGGCTGCCACGTGTATTGGATCTCTCTTATATTTTGTTTTTATTTCTTTTGCTGCTTTTCAAATCCTCTCTTTGTCTTTTATCTTTGAATGTTTGTTTATCATATGTCTTGGGGTGTTCTTATTTGTGTTGAATCTGATTGATGACCTGTAACCTTCCTGTACCTGGAAATTTATATGTTTCTTCAGGTTTAGAATATTTATGTTATTATTTTTTTGAATAAGCTTTCTACCTCTTTTCCCTTTTCAATTCCCTCTTTAACTCAAATAACCTGAATATCTTCTCCTTTAATGTTGTCTTATAGGTCCTGTAAGCTTTCTTTATTTCTTTTCATTTTTTTCTCCTCTGACTTTATATTTGCAAATAATCTGTCTTTGAGCTCACTGATTATTCTGTTTGATCACTTCTGCTGTTTATGCTCACTATTGCATTTTCATTTCATTCATTGTATTTTCCACCTTCTGGATTTGTTTGATTTTAATTATTTCAATCTCTCTTAAAATTTCTATGATAAATTTCTAAATGGATTCTCTGTGTTTTCTTAAAGTTCATTGAGCTTCCCTACAGCAGCCTTTTTGAATTATTTATCAGAGACATCACACATCTCCCATCATTTTAGGGTTTTTCTCTGGTACCTCATTTTGTCCATTTGTTGAGGTCATATTTCCCTGAATGTTCCTGATGCTTGGGGAAGTGTGATAATATCCATGCATTGAGGGATTAGGTATTTATTTCATTCTTCACAGACTGGCTTTGTTTGTCCCTGTCCTTTAGAGGGATTTCCAGGGATTCTAAGCTGACTTACTGTTGTTTTCCTAGAGCCTGTGACAATGCAGCTATCTCAGCATTATAAGACACCCTAAGCCCAGGCTTGTTGTGAACCTCATGAAGACTTCCAAGGTTGACACAGCTTTGTGGCCCAGATGGACTTGGGGAAGACTTGAGAAGGTTACTGGGGTTGTGTGAAAATGCTGAATGACTGTCCCAGTGGCCCAGATAGGCATATCTCCTAGCAGGTCTCTGTACAGGTGGGCTGTGTCTCCAAGTGCAGCAAGAGTAGCTGGAGTTAAGACTGGGCCCTTTTGGGACCTGCTGTGAGAATGAGGCTAGTGGGCCCATGTAAGTTCAGATAAGCATGCGTCATCCAGCAGATTCCTCCACAAGTGGGCTAGTTTCTTGACTGCAGCAGGAGAGGGCCAGAGCTAAAATTGGCTCTCCTCAATATCTGCTGTGAAACAGAGGCTGGCATGTTGGTATAGCTGCTTGACTATAACAGGAGGGTTTTGAGCTAAAAGCGGGCCCGCCACTCAGGATTTTTAGTGAGACAGAGTATGAGGAGCCCATTCTCAGCATAGAGGGGTGCATGCCACCCAGAAAGTTCCTGCACAGATAAGATAGTTCCTCAACTGCCATGAGAGGGGCCAGAGCTGAGATTGGGACCCCTCATGATCTACTGTGGGATAAAGGTTATAAAGCCCAGTCTTGTTGGCTTAGAGGGCACATGTCTCCCAGGAGGACCCTGCAAAAATGGGATAGTTCCTTGACTGCAGAAGGAGAGAATGGAGCTAAGACTGGGCTTCCTTGAAATCTCCTGTAGGATGGAGGATGGAGAGCCCCTCTTATTGGCCCAGACAGGTAGTCATTTCCCAGCAGATCTCAGCACAGATCTCAGCACAGATGGGATAGTTTCTCAACTGCGGTAAGAGGCACTGGAGCTGAGAGTGGATCCCCTTGGGATCTGCTATAGGACAGAGGTTGGCAAGCCCATCGTAGAGAACTTCCAGGTTACAATAGATGAGTGAGTCTCCCTCTGGGGTCCTTGTGTGAGTAGCTGTGAGCTGGGACGTCAGCTAAGGAAGGCTAAAGCAGAGCCACCGTGCACCTTTCAGGTACACTGCCAAGATCAATGTCTTTCTACCAAGGCACTGGCGTGCATGATTCCTTCTGGAACCCTTGGTAGATGGTTTTGGTTGTAGGCTCAAAGCCACGTGAGGCTGTAAACAAGCCCCTTTGAGGTCTAGGATATTACTGGGCTTGAATCTACAAGAAATCTTGGCAAATCAGCCACTTGAGTGTTCGTCTGCCTCTAAAAATGACTCTCCTGGGTCATGGGCTCCACTGGGATTTGACAAACTCCTACCTGAATCCCAAGGCTCCTGCAGTGAGTCTTTTGACTTTGAATGGATGCATTGTCATTGTTTTGGGAGATATGAGTAGGTTTTTTTCTAGTCTGCCATCGTGGTGACATCACCTCTCAATGTTTTTAATTACCATCAAAATCAATCAAATTATAACTGATCTTTCTTCTGTCTCCATATATGTATTTTCAAACGGCTTAATTGACATTTCTATTTGATGTTCCATAGTTATCTCAATGTCAACTTATCCTAATAGAATTTATCATTTGACCCAATTCTGCCATGTCTTTTTTTTTTTTTTTTTGAGACAGAATTTCGCTTTTGTTGCCCAGGCTCACTGCAACCTCTGTCTCAAAGCTCAGATTCAAGTGATTCTCCCACCTCAGCCTCCCGAGATTATAGGCATCCACCACCATGCCTGGACCATGCCCAGCTGTATTTTTGTATTTTTAGTAGAGATGGGGTTTCACCATGTTGGCCAGGCTGGTCTCAAACTCCTGACCTTAGGTAATTCACCCCAAGTGCTGGGATTACAGGTATGAGCCATTGTGCCTGGCCCAATTCTGCTGTCTTACATGCTTTATATCACTGTAAGTTTTTATCTAATCCAGAAACTAGGGGATTATTTTAGACTCCCTTCACACCTCATGTTTAATCAGCCAATAAGTCTAAAACTTACCCCATTTCATTGCTTCTCTGAATCACTACAATAATTATCCATTTCTCCCTCCCACAATCCCGTTGCTTTAATCAAATTTATACTATTACATTTTTCCATATTTCATACTTTTTTCAATGTAAATCCAAGCCTATAATTTTCCTGTTGAAAAGCTTTCCAATAGCCCCCTACTGTCTGCAAGATTTAGTTCAATACTTTAGTCACTTGACTCTTTGATGATTTGACTTCTTTATATCTGGCCTTCCCCATCTCTCCAACTTTCACTCTTGACCTCCTCTTCCCTGTCATTATGTTTTAATATATTTATTTTAGCTATGATCTCTCCCACATTTCTAATAAGCTAAAGTCTTCTATTCAAAATGTCTCCCTTTCTGCTTTGTAAACTACTAATTCCCTGCTCAGGGGTTTTTCTTGAAGCTTTATTCCTCTTATTTCACATCTGAAGGATTGTTATTTCTTCTTTCTTATTTCTATTTTTTTTTTTTTTTTTTTTTTGAGACGGAGTCTCACTCTGTTGCTCAGGCTGGAGTGCAGTGGATAATCTTGGCTCACTGCAACCTCTGACTCCCAGGTTCAAGCAATTATCCAGCCTCAGCCTCCTGAGTAGCTGGGATTACAGGTGCATGCCACCATGCCCAGTTAATTTCCAATTTTTCATCATGTTGTTCAGGCTGGTCTCGAACTCCTGACGTTGTGATCTGCCCACCTCTGCCTCCCAAAGTACTGAGATTATAGGCATGAGCCACTGCGCACGGTCTATTTCTACTTTTTTATACTCTGTTAATTTATGTGTCATACGTAGTCTTAATTTGCTAGCTGTTTGTTTCCTCCCCCTCAAATAAAGTCTCCTAGCCATCAAGTACCTTATTAATTGTTGATACTCCAGAGCTTAATATATTATTCATTGGTATACAGTAGACACTCTGAAAAAAATGAGCTAAGCGCTGAATTCTTGGACTCAAGTAACCTTACTTGTTAGTAACAAACAGTGCAACATCTTTCTGAAGTAATGTTCTGTATTAGAAGAGAAAGTGAATTGAATTCAGAACAGATTTCTAGAAAATTCTCCTGATTTGGAAAGGCAGTCTGTTTGCTTTGAAAAGCAGTTGAACAGATGATCCAAACAATGATAAGAAAGAAGCCAGGGGAAAGAAAGGTAAGAAAGACAGCAGATAAGTTCAGGGCAGAAAAGAACTTTAAATAAGGAGAAAAGAAGTCAAAGCACAATGAGGAAAATACAAATTAGAGGCCTTTTGATTCATACTTTGTTAAAGTAGAAGCTAGTGAATGTAGAAGAACCAGATTATAAAATATGCCTTTTACTTGTATGGACATAAAGTATTTAAAGTTTTCCTGTGAATTATATAGCATCATGGCCCAAGTCTTTATAGCCTTCACTCTAGAGATAATAATGAATCTCTTATTACAGTCTCCTATAAAAGCTCTATTATGGGGAGCTGACGGCTATTCAGAGTACCTAGATAACAAATTCATCCTGTAATAATCTCATATTTAAATAGGGAAAAGCTTTCCCCTTGCAGCCTAGAAAAACATGAGCAGAGAAATTTCTTGAATACTGAGGAGAAAAATTCACCTTGTTTGTATTTTATTTTGCACAAAGTCTGTAGGCTTCATAACTGCTTTGGTATACAGAGATATCATTAGGACCCACATCAGGCATCAGCAACAGCAAAATTCTTACATTTCTAGAGTTTTTAAAAAGTGCTCTCAGCTTCCTCAGGAACAGATGTAGCATCACCTTCATATCTTCGAAACTGGAAAAAAATTAACCTCTTACAAATCATATCATGTTTCTTAATTTTATACAAGTAATAAACAGATATTTTTCTTAAAAAATACAGGCGATACTGATATTTATAGAGTAAAATCTTAAAGTATCCAATTTCTGTCCCATACCTTTATTCTTTCTTCCTTTCCTTTCCTTTCCTTTTCTTTCTTTCTTTCTTTTCCAAGACAAGGTCTTACTCTGTCACCCACAATGGAGTGCAGTGGCATGATCTCAGCTCACTGCAACTACATCTCGGGCTCCGGCTCAAGCAATTCTCCTGCCTCAGCCACCCGAGTAGTTAGGATTACAGGCCTGTGCTACCATGCCTTGATAATTATTTTGTATTTTTAGTGGAGACGGGGTTTCACCATGTTGGCCAAGCTGGTCTCGAACTCCTGGCCTCAAGTGATCCCCAAAGTGTTGGGATTACAGATGTGAGCCACCATACCCAGCCTTCAACCTACTTGTAACTTTTTGTATACCTCCAGACTTTTATAATAAAAATATCCATAGTCTTCTTGAGTATGAATCTTAATAGATGCCCACACCCTATCCTCTTATGACATTTCTCAACTACTACCTATTCCTTCCCTTCAAGGTAATGGTCATTTTGACTTTTAGATAAGGTCATCAATCCTATCATTTTTTTCCTAGTTTCATCAACTAAGCTTGCATTCCCCAAACGCTATAGTTTAGCTTTAGTTTTGCCTGGTTTCAAACTTTTTTTTTTAATTAAACATACTGTATTTATGTTAACTCCCTTGTTGATTTTTAAGGTATAATATTTTTTAGCTTTCTTAATCACTAAATAAGCACCCTAATTTATCACAATCTACTTCAAATGAATGCTAATTCAATTCCAGTAAAATACAGCAACTTTATTCTCATATAACTCATTCTCTTTCCTTTTCTTTTCTTTGTGCTATTATTGTCATATATTCTATCTATACATATTATATAACTACCAATGTGGTATTATAATTATTGCTTTTATAATCTTATCTGTTAAAATTTAAAAGAAAAAAGGAGAAACTATCTATTGAAGAAGGGTTGGTATGATACATGGACAAAATCTAGCCCACTGCCCGTTTTCTAAATAAAGTTTTGCTGGAACAAGCCATATCCATTCATTTATATATTGTCTATGAATACTTTCAAGCTAAAAGGAGGAGCTGAGTAGTTGTGACAGATGGATTAATGTTACTAATAACATGACCTTAAATTAAGGTGATCATGCTGGATTACTTGCATATTTTTTGTTGTTGAAAACCAGATATTTTAGAAAATATATGGTAGCAATTTTGGATTCTGATTGCCTCATTTCCCAGGAGTGGTGGTTATTGCTAACCACCAGTATCTTGGAATACTAGAAATCCGAACTCTCAGTAACTTAGAATGTGACTGTATTTAGAGATAGGGTCTTTTAAGTAGCATTGAAGTTATAATGAGGTAATTAGAACGAGCCCCAATATAATATGATTGGTGTGCATAGAAGAGGCTAGGACACAGACACATAAAGAGAGAAGACCATGTGAAGACACAGGGAGAAGACAGCCAAGTGAAAGCCAAGGATAAAGGCCTCAGAATAAACTAACCCTGCGAACATCTTGATCTTGAACTTCAAGCCTCTATAATTGTGAGAAAAATAAATTTGTTGTTTAAGCCACACAATTTGTGGTGCTTCGTTATAAAAGCTCTAGGAAAGTATTAGATACCTTAAGCCAGTAAGACTTCCACCCTTTCTCAATGAATCAGAGTAGCTTGAGCAATATATTCAAAGTTTAGGCTGCCCCAGCTTTTAGTTTATTTTTGCAAGGCCTCTTGTTCAACCAAGGGCTCACTAGGACCTTCTTCAGTCTCCTTAGTATGTGTATAGCTTTGCACATATTTATATTCTTCCAGACCACAGGGGATAAGTAGGATGTTATCAAGGTTCACTGTGGCTGTCCTGTTTTCCAAATTTCTCTGTTGAGTTTCTGGTTGGTTGCAGTAAATTTTTTGCCCCAAACTATTGTGATCTTGGGCTAGGAGTGACATTGGCCTTATCTGCTTGTTTGCCACTGGGATTACTGTTGTTTTAGTAACTCTCTTGGTCATGGAACTTTCTGAGCTCTGCTCCAGATAAAACTAGCCATCTCAAGCAGTGAGGCTGCTGGGGCTCACAATCCGACCCACCAATGTAAACTTCTGTGTAATGGAATCTGAGGGTGGTGGTGTATTAGCC
Organism: Ateles fusciceps; assembly: GCA_036589455.1. Lineage (NCBI taxonomy): Eukaryota > Metazoa > Chordata > Mammalia > Primates > Atelidae > Ateles > Ateles fusciceps. The sequence goes on along the minus strand of JAZHEH010000681.1, from coordinate 21,644,950 downwards.
CGTTTCACGCTGCTATAACGAACTTCCTAAGACTGGGTAATTTATAAAGGAAAGTGGTTTAATTGACTCACAATTCTACATGGCTGAGGAGGCCTCAGGAAACTTACAATCATGGCAGAAGGCAATGGAGAGGCAAGGACTTTTTTCACATGGCAGCAGGAGAAAGAAGAGTGAGTGAATGAGGAACTTGTTAAGCACTTATTAAAACCATCAGATCTCATGAGAACTCATTCACTACCATGAGAATATCATGGGGAAAACTGTCCCCATGACTCGATTTCTCCCCACCAGGATCCTCCCTGAACACCTGGGAATTACAGTTCAAGATGAGATTTGGGGTGGGGACACAAAGCCTAACCATTACAGGTGGGGAAGAACAGGAAAGTCCCAAACATGCCACAGACATCTACTGTTCTTACTGAGGCCCAGTAGATTTTCATAAATAAACACTTGTCAATTTCTTGTATGCTTGGCCAACTTCCTCAATCTTTAGAAGGTTGTTTATTGACAATTTTGTTTAGTTTTTTAATTTCATTTTTAGGGAGAGTTGCCATGTCTTCAATCAGCCATTCTGGAAATGCAACTCATTCCCTCTCTCTAAGAATTCTTTTACCATATAGTCTTATAGTTGTTTCTGTATTTCAATCAGTTGTTGATTGCAGTAGTCTTCCCTGACCATTCTATGTAAAATAATCTTGCCTTATCTCCTTATTTTGCTTTATTTTACTTCATAACATTTTTTCACCTATTGACGTTATTTTATATTTTTATGTGTTTGTTGATTGCCTTGCTCCCACAATGGAATGCAAGCTCCTTAATGGAAAGAACATTGTTTTGTTAGTCATTGCATCCTTAGTGCCTATTACAATGCCTAGCAAATAGCATGCTCTCCATAAATATTCGAGAATGTATGAATGAATGTAAGATATATAGTCTTTTAAGCTTGTGAGAGAAAATAATCATTCTCATAAACTTTTGTGAGTTGTTATAGCATTTGGGGATGTTGTTAAACTTGATATGGGAATTACATTTCTAGAAATCAACCACCTAAAGAAATAGTGGTCCTGATGCAAAAATAGTTATATTCATATGTTCACTGCATCATTGTTTATACTTTAGAAAAAACTGGAAACAAAGCTACATATGCAGTAGTTAGGGAATGTTTAATGCTAAGAAAAACAATGAAGGTAATAAAAGGAATTATTTAGATATGTTTTGTGATGGAAAGATATTTCTAATTATTGCAAAAATGCATGTGACAAAACAATGTGAAGATAACACATACAATTAGTAAAAAAGAAAATGTGTGTGTATTGGTCTTTTTTTGTATAGAATTGGATGTGTGGGTATGATGTGGATTATATTAAGGAAACAATCACTTTTTACTCTATATGCTTTTTACTTTTAAATTTAGTTTTATGTATTACTTGTATAATTTTATGTTTTCTATTTATAAAACAAAAATGAAAAATAAAGGAAATACCATACATTCAATTTTTATTAGTTCTAAACATTTTGTATCAATGCACTTCATCTCCTCATAGAGTGTGCTTAACAGAAATCAACATCTTTTGATTTGCCAGAGAGTGGGTAAATACTTACCAAATTGCAACAGCTACATATTGAGTATGCAAGTGCAATAGAAAATTCCAAAGAATAGAAGAACAGTAAAACACGTGATACTTCCCTCCCAAGTTTCTATAACCAAAAAACAGGGAGAAATCTTATGTTATCATCTTTGGTGAGTACAATCATGATCATGGAAGGAGCGACTGGTATGAGAGTCAAAAACAGGAAGGAAAATAAGAACAGATAAACCCTTCACCATTTGATTTCCTTAGGCATTTCTACTCCTTTGCCCTCTGCTACACTTTCTCTAGCTTTCAGTTCCTCAATTCAGCATCTGTGGCTTCTGTACTTGATCTCCATTGCTTAGCATTCTTGTCTCACTTCTGACAGCTTTTACAGAGTCGTTGGTACAGCTCACTATCTAAACTCTTCAGTTACTAAGATTTGACTCTCCTGTTTCTAATGATAGGGTGGCCACCAACAGATTTATCAAGCAATCATTTTCTCTTAAAACAGCTATTATTAATGACAACTCTTCTCAAATTTACATATGTGGTGATAAAACTCTCACATAGATATTGCTCTAATATCATTTAAAGTGATTAGTAAATTGAAAACGAGTTCAAAGAACATTTAACTTGGAAGCATAGATGACTGTGGTTGCTGGGATAAATAAAACAAATATTTTCAATACAAATCCAATTGGTTAGTTATGTGAATAATATCAGTGTCTATCCTGAAAATGTGGGTTGTGTGCTGGCTGTGGAAAGACAAGAATGATACCCAGATCTAGAAATAATGACATCATAATTCTCTTCCCTTCAATTTCTTCTCTAACTCTTCCTCCTCCTTCTTTGTTGTATTTATTTAGTGTCTTTTATATTCAAGAAACTATCTGGTGGTAAGAATTAGATGATAGGAATGCAATGACACATAAAAACTTCCTGATTTCTCAGAGTTTATAATGAAGTAGAAGAGACAGAAAGATAATATAAGGTACCATATAAAATGGATAAAAACTTGCTCAATTATTATAGAGAACAGGAGGTTCACTCTAAGCTATTAGTCTCTGGGAAGGCTTCATAAAGTGGTAAGACATTTGAAATAAGAGTAGGACTGAGAAAAATGAAGGGAGTAAGCAACATTCTAGGCAACTTTAAATTTTTATTTGCTTTTTTCTTTGTAACCTATCTTGTTTCAGAATAAGTTTAATAGCATAAATTAAAAGTGTGACAAAATAATTTAAAAATTGAGACATAAAATAGAACCAATAGTAAAGCTAAAATATTTATCAGAACAACCTATGGTTTTTAATGTGAGATTTGAATGTAAGCAATATAACGTTTTGAGAAAATGATAAAACATGTTTTAACTGAAGCATAGTGTTCATTTATATATGATATAAACAGGATGATAAGGAAAAGATGTAGAAGGTATGAAATACCAAGGTAAATAATTTTGATTTTATTTTGTTGGCAGAACGCACGATCATAACAATCACAACATTTTAGCTAGAAAGTACTTCTGACCTCTTAGATGACAAGACTGTGAAAAGTCATTTTACTCATATTCATTATTATTATTATTATTTTTTAATTTAAATTGTTTTTGAGACCGAGTCTTACTCTATCACCCAGGCTGGAGTACAGTGGCACGATCTTGGCTCACTGCAACCTCTGCCTCCTGTGTTCAAGCAATTCTCATGCCTCAGCCTCCCATGTAGCTGGGATTACAGGCGCCCGCCATCATGCCCAGCTAACTTTTGTATATTTAGTGGAGATGGTGTTTCACCATGTTGGCCAGGCTGGTCTTGGACTCCTGACCTTAAGTGATTCGCCTGCCTTGGCCTCCCAAAGTGCTGGGATTACAGGCGTGAGCCACCGCGCTCGGCCCCGTATTCCTTAATTTATATGAGAGTGCTATTTTAAAACTATCTCCCTGACTGAAAGTGGCAAAGGTCAGCCAGAGTAGCTCAAATATGAAAACAACTGAGGAGATGTGCGCGCGCGCGCGCACACACACACACACACACACACACACACACACACACAGAGAGAGAGAGAGAGAGAGAGAGAGAGAGAGAGAGAGAGAGAGAGAGAGAGCCCTGGCACCCTGGCAGATGATGTAAACTGTAAGCTAGCTTCTGGACCAAGTTTAAGTCAGGAAGTGACCCTTTTTGTCTTAAGTCAACTTGGGTGGAATTTCCTGTTAATTAAAGCCAAGATAACCCTAATTAATAAATACTTAAATAAAGAATAAACAATATTTGGTAACATGAAGATAGTAGAAAGAGATGAGGTATTATGTCAAGGTTTTGTGTGTAGGAGATTGAAACAAGGGAGTCTTGCAGTATAGTACTTTGAGGAGGTAAATAATTTCCATTTTATATCTGTTGAGTTTGATACGATAGTGATAGAAGCATAGCCAAGTAGAAAAGTCAAGCTAGCCTTTAAAACAACAGACCGGGAGTTTGGAAGAAAGAACAGAGCACTTAAGTAACAGGCATTTTCTTCATTTTATACAAAATAAAACCTGGAAACAGGGGAAGTTAAAAAAAAAATGTCCAGGGGGTTACACACAGGGAGTACTGAGGACAGTATTTAAATAAGTGCACTCTGATTCTGGAGTTTATACTGTTAACCATTTTGCTATATGAGGAGCATATTTCATATGCATGCACTTTTCTGATCCTGCCTGGGAACACAGATAACTTGATGAATTTGTAACATAAACAAGCCCCTTGTTCATGTTAGAAAAATTGGCATGCAAAAGTCCTATAAAATGTTGGCTGTCTTAGCAAGTCTAAGTATATAATTCTATAATGCCACCAGAAAAAGTTGGTGGCTTAGAGATATAATTCTAATATACAAGTTCATTTTGTGTAACTAATTACAGCTAACTTGTGCTGAAACTTGTGATTTTGAGAGATTGTAAAACTGATCATTATTCAGTTCAGATCAGATAAATATAGACTACAGTTGCTTATAACACTGACTGCAAAAGGCAATCCTTGGCAATTATGCCATATTAAACTGATGACTAAAAGTTTATGAATAAGATGATTGGTGACATATAACTTGAAACAATTATACACTTAATAACTTAAGTCCCCCTTCCCTATTTTCTGCCCCCAAAATTAGAACTAAAGATTTCTAAATTGAATGTCCAGGGCAACTGGACAATTTTCTTACAATTTACAGGAAAAATCCATGTTTGTTTAAATAATCACTCATTACACATAATATATTTTGGAGTATTATTGCATTTTTCTATTATTTCTCACTGTCCTCCAGGGTTTTGTTCTCCAGGTTTGGAATCTTTCCTCTGATGGCCCCCTTAATAACATGTCACAGGTATGGAGAGGAAGTGTGTATGGCAGGAGGAGGGAGTTTATCCTCCACCTGCAGTGACTCTTCTACTCATTAATGAAATTGCTATTTGTTTTGTTCTGTTGGTCAAACAAGGTGTTTCACTCCAATCTGTCCTCATTTTAAATGTGAGATTTTTTTTTTTATTAGCTTTGCTAAGGTCTTTTGCAGCACTATATTCTATGATTCTGAATTTAAAGCCAATATAATTAAAATAAATCTATTGTGTTAGTAGGAAAAATCTTCACATTTACTGAATAACTAAATGAAAACAAGCTAGGCTTATTTATATTTAGCATTTTTGGACTTAAAGCAAAATTCACGTAAGATGCAAAGATATGCTATATATGAAAAGCTCTATGTTAAGCCAGAAATTACTAGGTGTCTGCAATTAGAACTGTATGTGTCAGTAGCAGAATTCTTTTGTTTATTTGCAAAATGGTTTTATGGTCCAGGATTATACTTTTCTTGTATTAAAAGAATCATTAAGTGACTCTGTGCCTAATACACAGACCCTTACCATTGAAGGCTTCACATTTTTATTTACCTTAATTCAGCAAGTCAAGAATTCAAACATTCTTTTAAAATTTACTAAAACCCACAGCCTAGAATTTTTTGATTTAAAATTTTCAATCAAGAGCTCATTAGTAAATCAAAGAATTTCATGAGGATCAATAAAACCCTCATGTTACCTCCTAATATTTCAAAATCATTAAAAATAATAATTTAAAAATTAATATGTTCCCATAGAATTGGTCACTTACCGCTTGTCCATAATTCCTATATGACACAGACTTAAAATGAGACAACTCAATTATTGTTAGAGTTATGGCAATGATTGTAGTCATTATGCAGAAGATGTTTATGATTAAAGTACATATAATCTGAAAAGGAGACAGAGGGTAATTGCATTATATTCAGAATAAACATTTTGGTGTAATAGTTTGCATTGCTGAAAAAAGTCATCTAGTTTGAACTTTGATCTAGTTTCTGAAGTCTTAGAAGTATTAAGTCTTAGAAGTAGCAAGTATTAAGAAAATATTTTTCTAATTTATATAAAGGCCAGTTAGTCTAGAGGAAACATTAATATCATCAGTTCATTATTCATCAATCTTCCATTTAGGCTAAAAATATTGTATTTTTCAGTGGAGCCCACGGCAGCTCAGCAAGGCCACTGCAGGCAGACAGTGTCACTAGACTCCCTTCTTGCTGGGCAGAGCATCTCTGAAAAAAGCAGCAGCCTGTCAGGAATTTATAAATAAAGGCCCCACCTTCCTGGGACACAGCACCTGGGAAAAGGGGCCGTTGTGGGTTCAGCTTCAGCAGACTTAAACATCTCTGCCCAGCAGCTCTGTAGGGGGCAATGGATCTCCCAGCATAGCACTCGAGCTCTGATAAGGGACAAACTGCCTCCTCAAATGGCTCCCTGACCCTCGTGTATCCTGACTGGGAGACACCTTCCAGCAGGGGGCTAACAGACATCTCATACAGGAGAGCTTTGGCTGGCATCTAGCAGGTACCCTTCTAGAATAAAGCTGCCAGAGAAAGGAACAGTCAGAAATCTTTGCTGTCCTGAAGCTGGCACAGGTGATTCCCAGGCAAGCATGGTCTGGAGTGGACCTCCAGCAAACTTCAGCAGGCCTGCAGCAGAGGGGCCTGAATGTTAGAAGGAAAACTAACAAACATAAAAAAACAGTTTCAACATCAACAGAAAGGATGTTCACTCAGAGACCTCATCCAAAGGTCACCAACTTCAAAGACCAAAGGTAGATAAATCCATGAAGATGGGAAGAAACCAGCACAAAAAGGCTGAAAACTCCAAAAACTAAAATGCCTCTTTTCCTCCAAGGGATCACAACTCCTCACCAGCAAGGGAACAAGATTGGATGGAGAATGAGTTGAAGAATTGACAGAAGAGGCTTCAGAAGCAAACTTCTCCGAGCTAAAGGAGGATGTTCTAACCCAATGCAAGGAAGCTAAGAACCTTGAAAAAAGGTTAGACAAAATGATAACTAGAATAACCAGCATAGAGAAGAACATAAATGACTTGGTGGAACTTAAAAACACAGCACGAGAACTTCATGAAGCATACACAAGTTTCAAAAGCCGAATCAATTAAGTGTAAGAAAGGATATCAGAAATTGAAGATCAACTCAATGAAATAAAGTGAGAAGGCAAGATTAGAGAAAAGAGAGTGAAAAGAAATGAAGAAAGCCTCCAAGAAATATGGGATTATGTGAAAAGACCAAATTATGTTTGATCAGTGTACCTGAAAGTAACAGGGAGAATGAAACTGAGTTGGAAAACACTCTTCAATATATTATCGAGGAGAACTTCCCCAACCTAGCAAGGCAGGCCAACATTCAAATTCAGGAAACACAGAGAAAACACAAAGATATTTCTCGAGAAGAGCAACCCTAAGACACATAATCATGATTCACCAGGGTTGAAATGAAGGAAAAAATGCTAAGGGCAGCCAGAGAGAAGGTCAGGTTACCCACAAAGGGAAGCCCATCAGACTCACAGTGAATCTCTCCGGCAGAAACCCTAAGCCAGAAAAGAGTGGGGGCTAATATTCGACACTCTTAAAGAAAAGAATTTTCAACCCAGAATTTCATATCCAGCCAAACTAAGCCTCATAAGTGAAGGAGAAATAAAATTCTTTATGAACAAGGTGTCACCACTAGGCCTGCCTTACAAGAGCTCCTGAAAGAAGCACTAAACATGAAAAAGAAGAATCAGTACCAGCCACTCCAAAAACATACCAAATTGTAAAGACCATCAACACTATGAAGAAACTGCATCAACTAACAGGCAAAACAACGAGCTAGTATCAAAATGGCAGGATCAAATTCACACATCACAATATTAACCTTAAATGTAAATGGGCTAAATGCCCCAATCAAAACACACAGACTGGCAAATTGGATAAAGAATCAAGACCAATTGGTGTGCTGTATTCAGGAAACCCATCTCACATGCAAAGACACACATAGGCTCAAAATAAAGGGATGGGGGAAGATTTACCAAGCAAATGGAGAGCAAAAAAAAGAGGGGTTGCAATCCAAGTCTCTGGTAAAACAGACTTTAAACCAACAAAGATCAAAAGAGACAAAGAAGAGCAATACATAATGGTAAAGGGATCCATGCAACAAGAAGAGCTAACTATCCTAAATGTATATGCACCGAAGATAGGAGCACCAAGATACAGAAAGCAAGTTCTTAATGACCTACAAAGAGACTTGGACTCCCACACAATAACAGTGAGAGACTTTAACATCCCACTGTCAATATCAGATAGATCAACGAAACAGAAAATTAACAAGGATATTCAGGACTTGAACTCAGATCTGGAACAAGCAGACCTAATAGACATCTGCAGACACCCTACCTAGATCCACAGAATATATGTTCTTACCAGCACCACATCACAGTTATTCTAAAATTGACCACACAATTGTAAGTAAAACACTCCTCAGCAAATGCAAAAGAATGGAGATCATAACAAACAGTCTCTCAGACCACAGTGCAATCAAATTAGAGTTAAGGATTAAGAAACTCACTCAAAACTGCACAACTACATGTAAACTGAACAACCTGCTCCTGAATCACTCCTGGATAAATAATTAAATGAAGGCAGAAATAAAGATGTTCTACAAAACCAATGAGAATGAAGACACAACATACCAGAATCTCTGGGACACATTTAAAGCAGTGTTTAGAGGGAAATTTATAGCACTAAATGCCCACAAGAGAAAGCAGGAAAGATCTAAAATTGACATCCTAATGTCATGATTGAAAGAACTAGAGGAGCAAGATCAAACAAATTCAAAAGCTAGCAGAAGACAACAAATAACTAAGAACAGAAAATAACTGAAGGAGATAGAGACAGAAAAAAGCCTTCAAAAAATCAGTGAATTCAGGAGCTGGTTTTTTGAAAAGATCAAAAAGTAGATAGACCACTAGCCAGAATAATAAAGAAGAAAAGAGAAAAGCATCAACTAGATGCAATAAAAAATGATAAAGGGGATATTACTACCAATCCCACAGAAATGAAAACTACCATCAGAGATTACTACAAACACCTCTATGCAAATAAACCAGTAAATCTAGAAGAAATGGATAAATCCTGGTCACTTACATTCTCCCTGGACTAAAACAGGAATAAGTAAAATCCATGAATGGACCAATAACAAGGTCTGAAATTGGGGCAGCAATTAATAGCCTACCAACCAAAAAAAGTCCAGGACCAGATGGGTTCATAGCTGAATTATACCAGAGGTACAAAGAGGAGCTGCACCATTCCTTCTGAAACTATTCCAAACAATACAAAAAGAGGGACTCCTGCCAAACTCATTTTATGAGACCAACATCATCCTAATACCAATACCTGACAGAGATACAACTGAAAAAGAAAATTTCAGGCCAATATCCATGGGAAACTTTGATACAAAAATCCTTAATAAAATACTGGCAAACCAAATCCAATAGAACATCAAAAAGCGTATCTATCATGATCAAGTCAGCTTCATCCCTGGGATGCAAGTCTGGTTCAACATACACACATCTATAAACGTAATCCATCACATAAACAGAACCAAAGACAAAAACCACATGATTATCTCAATAGATGCAGAGAAAGCCTTTCGATAAAATTCAACAGCCCTTTATACTAAAAACTCTCAATAAACTAGATATTGATTGAACATATATTAAAATAATAAGGGCTATTTATGACAAAACCACAGCCAACATCATACTGAATGGGCAAAAACTGGAAGCATTTCCTTTGAAAACTAGCACAGGACAATGATGGTCTCTCTCACCACTCCTAATCAACATAGTATTCAAAGTTCTGGCTGCGGCAATCAGGCAAGAGAAGAAATAAAGGGTATTCAATTAGGAAAAGGGGAAATAAAATTGTCTCTATTTGCAGATGACATGATTGTATATTTTAGAAGACCCCATCATCTCAGCCCAAAATCTCCTTAAGCTGATAAGCAACTTCAGCATAGTCTCAGGATACAAAATCAACATGCAAAAATCACAAGCATTCCTATACACCAATAACAGACAAACAGAAAGCCAAATCACGAGTGAACTCCCATTCACAATTGCTACAAAGAGAATAGAATACCTAGGAATACAATTAATAAGGGATGTGAAGGGCCTCTTCAAGGAAAACTATAAACCACTGCTCAAGGAAATAAGAGAGGATACAAACAGATGGAAAAACACTCCATGCTCATGGTTATGAAGAATCAATATCATGAAAATGGGCCATACTGCCCAAAGAAATGTATAGATTCAATGCTATCCCCATCAAGCTACCATTGGCTTTCTTCACAGAATTGGAAAAAAAAAAACAAAACACCTTAAACTTCATATGGAACCAAAAACAACCCACATAGCCAAGACAATCATAAGCAAAATAATAATAATAATAATAATAAATAAAGCTGAAAGCATCACACTACCTGACTTCAAACTATAGTACAAGGCTACCGTAATCAAAATAGCATGGTACTGATACCAAAACACAGGTATAGACCAATGGAACAGAACTAAGCCTCAGAAATAATGCCACACATATACAACCATCTGATCTTTGACAAACCTGACAAAAACAAGCAATGGGGAAAGTATTCCCTATTTAATAAATCGTGTTGGGAAAACTGGCTAGCCATATGCAGAAAGCTGAAACTGGATCCCTTCCTTACACCTTATACAAAAATTAACTCCAGATGGATTAAAGATTTAAACATGAGACCTAACACATAAAAACCCTAGAAGAAAACCTAGGCAATATTATTCAGGACATAAGCATGAGCAAAGACTTCATGACTAAAACACCAAAAGCAATGGCAACAAAAGCCAAAATTGACAGATGGGATCTAATTAACCTAAAGAGCCTTTGCACAGCAAAAAACAAAAACAAAAACAAAAAACTATCATTAGAGTGAACCAGCAACCAACAGAATAGGAAAAAATTGTTGCAATCTACCCATCTGACAAAGGGCTAATATCCAGAATCTACAAAGTACTTAAATTTACAAGAAAAAAACAAACAACTCCATCAAAAAATGGGCAAAGAATATGAACAGACATTTTCAAAAGAAGACATTTATGCAGTCAACAAACATGAAAAAAAAGCTCATCATCACTGGTCATTAGAGAAATGCAAATCAACACCACATGGAGATCTCATCTCATGCCAGTTAGAATGACAATCATTAAAAAATCAGGAGACAACAGATGCTGGAGAGGATGTGGAGAAATAGGAACACTTTTACACTGTTGGTGGAAAATTACTTCAGTAAATTAGTTCAACCATTGTGGAAAATAGTGTGGTGATTCCTCAAGGATCTAGAAATAGAAATACAATTTGACCCAGCAATCCCATTACTGGGTATATATCCAAATGATACAAATCATTCTATTATAAAGACACACGCACACATATGTTTATTGTGGCACTGTTCACAATTGCAAAGACTTGGAACCAACCCAAATGCCCACCAATGATAGACTAGATAATGAAAATGTGGCACATATACACCATGGAATACTATGCAGCCATAAAAAAGGATGAGTTCATGTCCTTTGCAGGGACATGGATTAATGTGGAAACCATCATTCTCAGCAAACTAACATAAGAATAGAAAACCAAACACTGCATGTTCTCACTCATAAGTGGGTGGTGAACAATGAGAACACACCGGACACAGGGAGGGGAACATCACACACTGGGGCCTGTTGGGGAGAGGGGGGCTAAGGGAGAGATAGTAGGGACTGGGGGGATAGGGGAGGGATATTAGGAGAAATTCCTAATGTAGATGATGGGGTGATGGATGCAGCAAACCACCATGACACATATATTCCTATATAACAAACCTGCATATTCTTCACGTGTACCCCAGAACTTAAAGTATAATTTAAAAAAATTTATTTTTCAATATTGTAAGTCATTTGGAAGAAAGCATGTAAGATATGACTTGAACAAAAGTGGCTGCACTGTAGGAAGAAAGAAGATAAAAAATGACTGTAGAAATTGGATTTAGTTGATAAAACTTTAATCCTGGGTTTTCATTATCTAAGGAAATCTATCAATATCTTTAGACATCAGTTTTTTTTTATCTGTAAAATTATGAGAGCAGACTAATTAATTTCTAACGAATGTTTTAGCTCTAAGATTCTAATGTGTCCATCTTCCCAATATCGATCCACCTATACCATGCATGAATCTTTAATTTGGACCAATTCCCTACTTTGTTATAAGATACAATCCTGTTCCCAAACAGGATAGTTCAGAAAATGAAGTTTTACAATAGTAAAATGCCTATATCTAAAGTCATTAGATCCTATTAAAAGTTTTCTAATTATGAAGTTTTATACAATGTTAAAAGGTTTAACATCAAACAAAACAAAAACTATATATACATTTAGAAACCTATACATAAAGTCATCATGGTTTTAACCAATACAGTATATTTGTCTACATTAAATTATGTTCTTCTAGATTCACCCTTAATTCCTTCATTTATTTTACAGATAGGGTAGATTCCTTCATTGTTTAGATATTATATTTTCATTTAAACTTAATATTTAGCTTTGTGACAAGTGATTTCTAGAGATACCTCAAACATTTCAACTTACTCCGGATCGAGTTGGATGCTTTGTTACTCTTATTATGAAGGCTCCTGCAATGATAAACTGGATATAAAAACATATTTTTAAATACTCATTGATAATGCTTGCCAATTTAGAATGTATTTTTAACAACTCTCTTCTAAGTCAATTATTTTAAGAATGCTAATAGTAGCAAAATATAAAGAAGTTTTAGTAGATGGGTCAGGACAAATTTACATCATGCAGTATTACAATCAAAGGTAACAGTAGGGTCACTCATAACAGAAACATATAGGGCACAGTGTGCAGATTCACATTGTGGTAATATGCCAAAGAGAGCCTATGCTGTCCTGAACTGGGAACCAAGTTTGCGTTTACGTGTATGAGCTACATCATATATAACTCATTTGATTATTGCTTTTAATGCTATCTTTCCTAATGAGATGATGCCACTAATTATGATTACTATGTACCTATCCAAATATGGAAAAAGTGGCTCAAGAGTCTATTCCACATCGTGATGGTACAAAATATACTGTCTCTTTTATGGGATTGTAGTCATTATTAAGGTAATAGCAGAAATTCATGCCTTTGCCTTTGTTTTTTAAAGCAGAGGTATTTCATGTCAGGAAGTCTATCTACTTCCAAGAAGCATAAAACTATGCCATATTGTTTGAAGATGGATTGCACAATTTCCTCAAAATATTCCTTATTTGTTTTAGTGATAAGACACTGAAGATCCAAGTCAAAGGCTATTTTTGTCACATTATACACTATACATTGGAAGCCCAAACCTGAATCTTACAAAGTGCCCATGAATAATTTTAAATTTGTATGTTCAGCACTTCATTCCAGAACAAAAGCTGAGATTTTTAAGGAGGTACACAGTGAAAGTAAGAGCTAGCTCAGAATATAAAGTGAAAATATCTTGTGAATTCTGAACTGGAGTGCTCTCTAATGAGATTATCTTTAGATTACCATGTGCTTTAAAAAATGCCATTCAAAGTTTAGGCTTAAGTGAGAAGTTTAGTTTTAAATTATATTTAATTCAAATTTTAGATAAGTTATCCTAGGGGTTAAATATACTATTTTTATAATGCGAATGGTTAAACACTAAGGAAAATGCATCATTATTTAGATTTTGTTTGAAAATCCACAATTTCTCTCCTATTTTTTCCCAACGCAGTGCTTTGACATTTGTGAGCCAGTGCGTCATTTATCATTTACCACCTATGAACCAGTGTGTTATTTATGAGCCATGAATTCTTCATGAACCATGTATCATTTGGATTTTGTGTGAAACTTCAATATTTTTCTCCTTTTTTTTTCCCCAAGGCAATCAGCTGACACGTATAAGCTAGTATATGTATAAAAGTGGGAAACCTCCTAGAGATCACTGTTTCTTCTAGTGATCACTTATTGTCTCAAGGGGCAGCCATTTTGTATCCTACAGCCCTCATTCCTGTTAAGCCCACATCTGTTCCAAGTATGGCTTAAGTAGTTTCCTTGCTCATGACTGCTATCCAACCATTCTTTCTCCGCTACCTTTGAGTCACATGTCAGGTTCTATCACTCACTATCCCTCATGGTTGAAGTAATCTATTGACCCCTCAGCCATTCCTCTTTGGGGGATGAGGTGAAATTTTGACTCTTTCTCCAACATGACATAATCTTTGGTGATTTTTAAACACACACACACACACACACACACACACACACACTCACACAGACAACACACACACACTCACACAGACACACACACACGATCTTTGACATGGTTTGACTCCATGTTCCCACCCAAATCTCATCTTGTAGCTCCCATAACTCCTACATGTTGTGGGTGGGACTAAGTGGAAGAGATAATTGAATCGTGGGGAGTAGGTCTTTCCCATGCTGTTCTTGTGATAGTGAATAAGTCTTATGAGATCTGATGGTTTTAAAAATTGTAGTTTCCCTGCACAAATCCTCTCTCTTTGCCTGCTGTCATCCACATAAGATATGACTTGCTCCTCCTTGCCTTCTGCCACGATTGTGAGGCCTTCCCAGTCATGAGAAACTATAAGTCCAGTAAACCTCTATTGTAAACTGACCAGTCTCAGGCATGTCTTTATCAGCAGTATAAAATGGACTAATACACTAAATTGGTAACAGGAGTGGGTTGCTGCTGAAAAAGATACCAGAAAATGTGGAAGTGACTTTGGGAACTGGGTAACAGGCAGACGTTGGAACAGTATGGACAACTCAGAAGAAGTCAGGAAAATATGTGAATGTTTGGAACTCCCTAGAGACTTGTTGAATGGCTTTGACCAAAATGCTGATAATGATATGAACAACAAAATCAAGGCTGAGGTGGTTTCAGATGGAGATGAGGAACTTGTTGAGAACTAGAGCAAATGTGACTCTTGTTATGTTTTAGTAAAGAGACTGGTGACATTTTGCCCTAGAGGTTTGTGAAACTTTGAACTTGAGAGAGATGATTTAGGGTATCTGGCAGAAGAAATTTCTAAGCAGCAAAGCATTTGAGAGGTGGCTTGCGTGCTGTTAAAGGTAGTCAGTTTTATAAGGGAAGCAGAGGATAAAAGTTTAAAAAAAATTACAGCCTGACAATGTCATAGAAAAGACCCATTTTTCTGAGGAGAAATTTAAGCTGGTTGCAGAAACTTTCAAAAGTAATGAGGAGCCCAACATCAATTCTCAAGACAATGGGGAAAATGTCTCCAGGGCATGTCAGAGGTCTTCACAGCAGCCCCTTCCATCCAAGGCCTAGGAGGAAAAAGTGGTTTTGTGGGCCAGGCCCAGGGCGCCTGTGCTGTGTGCAGCCTAGGGACTTGGTGCCCTGCATCCCAGGTACTTCAGCTGTGGCTAAAAGGAGTCAATGTAGAGCCTGGGCCAGGGCTTCAGAGAATGCATGCCCCAAGCCTTGGCAGCTTCCATGTGGTGTTGAGCCTATGGGTACAGTGAAGTCAAGAAATGAGGTTTGGAAACCTCTGCCTAGATTTCAAAGGATGTATGGAAGTGCCTGGATTCCCAGGCAGAAATTTGCTGCAAGGCTGGGGCCCTGATGGAGAACCTCTGCTAGGGCAGTGCGGAAGGGAAATGTGGGGTTGGAGCCACTACACTGAGTTCCTACTGGGGTACCACCTAGTGGAGCTGTGAGAGAGGGCCACCATCCTCCAGACCCCAGAATGGTAAATCCTCTGACAGCTTGCCTTCTGTGCCTGGAAAAGCCACAGACAACACCAGCCTGTGAAAGCCAGAAGCAGGGATACACCCTGCAAAGCCACAGTGGCAGAGCTGCCCAAGGCCATGGGAGCCCACTTCTTTCATCAGCATGACCTGGATGTGAGACATGGAATCAAAGGAGATCATTTTTGAACTTTAAGATTTGACTGCCCCACTGGATTTTGGATTTTCACGGAGCCTGTAGTCTTTGTTTCAACAAATTTCTCCCATTTGGAACAGCTGTATTTACCCAAGTCTGTATCCCCATTGTATCAAGGAAGTAACTAACTTGTTTTTGATTTATAGGCTCATAGGTGGAGGGGACCTTGCCTTGTCTCAGATGAGACTTTGGACTGTGGACTTTTGAGTTAATGCTGAGTTAAGACTTTGGAGGACTGTTGGGAAGATTTGTGGAACTTCCCAACAAGTCCCAATGGAAGTTGAATGGTGGGAAGGCATGAATAGTTTTGAAATGTGAAGACATGAAATTTGAGAGGGGCCAGGGGCAGAAAAATTCCCATTTTTAAAACCAGCTGATCTTGTGAAACTTATTCACTATCACAAGAACAGCAAGGGAATGACTCGCCCCCGCATGATTCAGTTATCTTCCACTGGGTCCCTCCCATAACACATGGGAATTATGGGAGCTACAAGATGAGATTTGGGTGGGGATGCAGAGCCAAATCATATCATCTTTCTAGTATCTTGGGCTTGTGGTTCTTGTTCTCTCCTCCAAACCCTGACTCCAAACTATCTTAGTCACTTACTCCCATAAGGACATTCTCTTGTCCTTGTTGTACCTTTCACATCTTAATTTCAAGTATTCCACCCGACCACCACCTTGCTATCTTTCTAGCTCACGTCCTCTAGTATTAAAATTCGAACAACCCTTTGACCCCACCCTGGATCTATAATCTGAGAACTTCAACTCTCTGTTAAATTCTTCTTTCCATCACTAACTTAAATTTCATGGCCAACCATTACAAACACTCCCTTATATCCACTTTTAACTGCTTTGCACCTTTCCTGTTTTATTATAGTTGCATGGCTAAACAAAAATCCTGATTGTTTTTCTCCTGCTGCACGCCTGCACTCATGCAGCTGACCATGGCCTCAGAAAGGTATACAACTCAAATGTGTCCTTAACGCTGTATAAAAATAAAACTACCTCTCCAATCCATGCACTCTCTCACTTTTCCTTGATGATTATTTCACATTCTCTCTTTTTTCCTCAAACAACGGATCCACTTGCCCATCCTCAGTCTCAGTTCATGATCTTGTTTCCTAATTCACTGAGATATGTGAAACTACTGGAAAACAAACAAACAAAAAACTTCCAAAAGCTTCCAACATCCTATCAAAGAAAACTGTCCTTTCTCTTTCTCTGCTTTTCCCTCCTGTTTTCATACCTTGAAATCACTTATAATTAGGCTGGATAATTCTTTGTTGTGAGGGGCTGTCTGAGGATCGCAGGCTATTTAGCAGCATCTTTTGCCCCTGCCCACCTGATGTGCACCTCCAGCTGTGAAAATCCAAAATATCTCCAGACGTTATAAAATGTTCTAGGGGCAAAAGTCGCTCTAGCTGAGAACCACTGCCCTGGATGAACTTTCTATGCTCCTAGCTATTTGTGCACCAAAATTCATCACGTCTTGCCTACACAAATACTTGATTCCAATACCCACCCCCATTTACTCATAGCATCAATTTTCTTTCTTTTGGTTCAGTCCTCTCAACAAAGGATGATGCTATTTCTTTCAACTCACAAAAAATAATAAGCAAATCCTCTCTTCAGCCAAATTTCCCTGCTATCACCCCATTTCTGTATGCCACATTACAGTAAAGTCCTTAAGGAAGTTGTCTATTTGCTGTCTGTAATTCCGCTTTTCCTATTATTTTCTTAAATCAATTCCTGCCAGGTTTTTGCTTCACAATTCCACTGAAACTACTTGTAAAATTTACTACTGACCTCCATATTGCTAAATCCAATGATCAATTCGTAGTCCTCATTTTATTTGACAAAACAACAAAATATAATACAGTTGATCCTTCCTCACTTCTTCTAACAAAATCTTCACTTGGCTTCCAGGGTGCCATACTCTCCAGGTTTTCCTCCTACCTAATGGCTATCTAGAAACCACAGGAGAGTGTCAGTAATGAAAAATTTAGAAAATGAGTATTGACTCATTGGGTGAGGAGACTAAAGTGAAGACTGTAAACATGCAAGTTAACCATTCTAATGGATATTATAGTTAAGATTCTTTGCCTTTCACATATTTAGAGACAAATTACGTTATGGTTGTCATTGTGTACTCCTGTATCCATATCTCTTGAAACAGCACTTTGTAAATTAAAGGTGCTCAATATATATTTACTGAAAAAAGGAATCTGACTTTGAATAAATTATCAACATGGGATTTAGTTACATAATTCTCCTGAAAACCTTGTTTATAAACTGTTCCCTATCTTCTACTATTGGCATATTATTTATTGTATGATCAAAATAATATATAGGTATTCTACTCACAAAAATTCCCCATAAAGTACATCCTGTTTTGTAAGTTATAGGTTCATATGTTCCAAAGCCTCCTTTAATTTGTCCCATATACAAAACCAATAGGAAGTACCACATGAAAACATGAAAGACACCAACCATAATCTGGATAGCCTGTGAGAAGAGAATGCTATTAGTACCAAAATAATGTAATTTAAAACACAATTCCAATAAATGTTAACTATAAGAAGCATTTAGCACCTTTGCAAATACAAAAGTAAAACAGCAATGCACCAATGTACTTAGCGATGTATTTCCCGGGTTGGTTATCCCAGAAAGAAGGAGCAAATCAGGAAGGATTGTGATTTACCAAATAGGAATCAGTCATACTGAAAGCAACAGAATGTTCAATAATAGTAGCTCTGGCCAATTCTCTTGTAAGTTAACAAGTTTGATTGGATCACGGGCTATTCTCCCTATCAAGTAATGGCACAACAGAATACTGCGGGTACTTCAGAGAAAATACGGTTACTAATCTACTGGGATGCAGGAAGCTATAAATCCAACATATTCTTGTACATTAGTAATTAAAGATGAGTCACTTTTTGAATCTTATAAAGGCTTGATTTATCTTTTCATTCAAGGAGCACTTGGTATGAATTTTTTCACAAATATGCTGGAGTGAGGCATAATCCAACACAGCAATACAAAAAATATCCAAAATGGACTTGCTTGAACTTGGATTTCCCATTGGAGAGGGGGAAGGAGTACAAATAGGGGAGAATTATTACTCAACTCTAATTTGTAAGAAGATAATGATAATCCCAGTAAATTTATTTCTGAATTTATATGTGAACTGATATTTCATATACTTAATCACATTTTTGATTGCTCTTTAAAAATGACAGAGGATACATACATTTTATTTTCATATAAACTTTAACAGGAAGCTGTTTAATGTTTTAAGAGTCCCAGCTCTTTGCAAAGCAGGCATTCTATGAAACATGCATGTGCAATTGACTAATTTTAAAAATACATTTTAGAGAAATTTATTTTTTTTGAAAGGAAAGGCCTCTTTTTGGTAACAATCATGCATTTTTATAGATTTAGAATTTAAGTTTTCCCCTTGCATCCAATTTGCAAGAATGGTAATACTTCCAGAAGTTCTTTGGATTTGACTGGAGAAATATCCCCTACTATACTGCAAAATTCTACAGAGCCTGGAGTTTGTTTCTCTTATTGTTTTATCACCAACCTCTCATATGGTGCCCAGAATAGAGAAGGCATCCGGCAAATACATCTTATATAAGCATACTAGTATCAAGAATAGTGATTCCATGTGACTTTCCCAAATGTTAAAAAAAGTAAGTGGGCTTGAAAAATACTATCTCTTTTTATATGATTGGTTATTGTTTTATATAAAACTATGAAATACTAGCCAATATTTGCAAAGAACAGCCAGAGTGTGGAGAAGGAAAAGATAGGTTTTCTTATTTAAAAATGATTCTTAATCTAGAGCCAATATGAGTTCCAGGAGGTCACACTCCCCTACCCCCCCCCCGCCCCCCAGAAAAAAATGCTAAGGATTGTGACATGTACATAATCCTGGGAAGAAGATTCAGAGTTTACATTCTATGCCAAAATGGTCTGTGACTCCAAAGAGGTTAAGAACCTCTGCTGAATAGTTGAGAAGACTTAGATAATTGATCTACACAACATTCAAATTCAGAGAAAAAGTTCACGTCAGTGGAAAAGTTTTCTCACCTTTGGATGTGAAAAAGCGTGATCCTCATAATTCCTTGGTGTTTACTAAGAAAGCTAAACTGTAACCTCACATGTTTATAAATTGAGACAAATTTATAATCATCCTACTATATAGATGTAAGTACAGTACTCTCTTTTTTCCTTTTAAACCTTACTTTGATTTCTATATTATCCTGTGTGTGCTGGTTTAGTCTATACACTTATATCTCAACACATATTTGTTTATGAAGGAACATGAGATCAGTCAAAATTTGTAGAAGACAATCAACATTTCAAAAATATAAACTTTTACCCTTTTGCTTTAAATAAGTCTGTCCTTCTTCAGATCCAATATATCCTTTTAAAAAAAGAAATAGTTAATGATCTTGAATTTAGTCAGTCAAAATGTAATCTTACCCCTAAAACGAGAGAATCTGCTGTAGAGATATTTGAATGAACACAGGCCATACTGCCAGCATTTCCTCTAGATGATTTTGTCTCTAGCCTTTGGTGATATCTTTATTAGCAAACTTCTACAAAACAATACAAAGCACATACACACAATTTTCTTAGAAGAAAATACGTAAGTTTGATTCTTCCCTTGTTGTTTGGCCACCACCTCCCCAAATTCAGAAGCAATAGCTTTCTTCTTTCTATGCCTTAATATTAGAGGCATCAACTTTCATCCACCTGTTCTGAATAACAGCCTCTAAAACTGAAAAGCCTCTCTCTATGACTAAAACATATCGGCATTTTACAGATATGATCTCTGAGTAGTAAATAGTGCCTACTGTTTACAGAGCAAACAGTAACAGAGATGATAAAGTATAAAGAATATCTAGGGAATAGTATTAGAGAATTTTCAGTAAAACTTTCAACAATTCATTTGCAACTCATAATCAATTCAATGCAATTCATAGTGCCATGTTTGCATTTTCAAAACCAAGTTCTTGTACTTAAATTCACCAAATATGTGGGCTTGTGATTTTTTTTTTTTCTGACACATAGCTGGCACCCAGTTCTTTCTATATGAAAAGAATCTTTTATTCTATCAGACAACTTATTAAAGTTGCTCCCGCAATGTTAATGCATTTCCTGGTCTTTTTTTTTTTCCTGTTATTCCTGCATTTCTCTCAGTTGTTCAGATCATCTCCAAATGTATATTAAGATTAAAAACCTGGCTAATAATTATATCCCTTTGTGGATTGTATTTATTTTTAGATCTGGAATTCTGTATCTGCTAGTATGTCCTGCTTACACAGGTCAATAACTTGAGTCATGCCACCTGACTAACATGATCTTAAAATCTGAGGCTTGATCTTTTCAGAAAGGAGAGAATTTGACCAGTTGAACTCTCATTCTCTGTATTCTTAAAATCTCATGACTTCATTATTTCTACAAGCCTTTCCTTTCTAAAATTTGTTTTCTCAATGTCTCTTAATGCTATAAAGTACAGAGACAGAAAAAGCTAGTTAAGAATACAGATTAGTAATAGCAAAAGAGAGAAAATATGTTATTAACTAAAGTAAGCTTTATACATTCAAACACTATCTTTGAAAAGTAACAAAGTGTTTAGAAGTGATTAAATAAAAAGCCATAAAATTACAGAATCCACATGGAATAATAAGGAACAGCATGTCTACATTGCTATTATTTGCCACTTTACAGAAAGCAAAAAAATAAAAATAAGCCCTTTCGTTTATAAGTTGGCCCTCTTTTGGTCTGAGTCAACCCATTATGGATCGAAATATTAAAAGAAATATGCCAATAAAAATACAAATACAATAATCAATGTGGTATAGCAACTATTTACATAGCATTTGCATTGTATTCGATATTAACTAGAGATGATTTAAAGTATAGGCGATTTGCATGTTACATGCAAATCCTACACCATTTTACAATTGGGACTAGAGCACCCTTTGATGTTCGTATCTGCCCAGCAGATATGGAGGGGATGACTGTATAGAAAATTCTTTTCACTTTAGTTAACAGTGGAAGCACCATGAATTGACTTGGGGGAGCAGAATATCTGGCCTCAGTGTAATCTCTATGAGGCTTCTACCCAAACCATGCCAGGTTTGGTATTCCTAAAAAATACCAATCAGAAAAAGAAAGTGGGGGGTGTTTAAAATTCTCAGGTTAATTGATGAAAGGAACAAACTAAGAAATACTTCAACATATTCCTGCAATAACTGATGGTTGGAATTCTTTTGGTTTTTTAAATCAGTCTGAGTATTGTAAACTCAGTTAAGCATCCCATTATTTGTAAAAATAAATAAATAAATCATTTATTTGTTTTTATTTTTGGGTGATCCTGAATAAAATCACTAATTTATTTAAAATCACTAAAGTCACTATTCCAAAAGCAGCTGAGGGATGAGTCCCCTAATCCTTACTCCCAAACCCATTCTTATCCCCTAAACTTGCTTTATATAGAAATTCTGAAATAGTCGCAGAAAGCTCCTATCTGGAAACCTTTCTCTGTCTTTAGCGTCTAATTTAGCAGGGGTGCAACCCCTCGGCGCCTTCAGAATTAAGTCCAAATTATTTAGCAGGTTATGTAAATAAAGCCTGTCGTGAACAGCCCAACTTCTCAACCTCATCCTGGCCGTTCCTGCTCTGACTCACAAGCCCGTTAGATGCCCCACTCCATGTTCCCCTAACATTCTGACCATAAGTCCTATCACAGTGTATTCTTTCGATTTTCAGGACTGGCTTCCAAGTCAATGGGAGCTCCCAGAAGTCAAGGAATTCATTTCGGTATGTTCAAGGACAGTCTTGGGCTGGAACCCAGATATTCAATATTGGATCAAATCAAGAATGGGGCGCAGGGTTGGTGTGTGTGTGTGTGGGGGGGGTGTCGTTAAGACCCAGACTCTGATGAAGGAGGGAGAAGATGATAAGAGAACATGGAGGCTGTGGGGGAGAGGAGCACCGTGATCAGCCTCTATGACCTTTTATGGCTTTTGACACGAAATCACTCCAGCAAAGCAACATCACTACCTTGCATTTTACTTGTTGAAGGTCCCAAGGAGTTTCGGGGGGCGTTCCTCCAGCACCCAGTTCGGGTTCTCAGGCCAGCGCCTGGGCCTAGATGAAGAGGAAGATCTCGGCTGGCAGCGCGCTCAGAGCCAGGTCGCCAGACCCCGCTGAGCGACCATCACAGGGATAGGCGGGAGCCCAGCACCAAGGCCGCCCTCAGGCTCCTCAGCGGGTGACGGTCTCCAATGGCAACGGCGTGCTCCTACAGCGCCTGCGCACCCACTCAGGAACTGCAGGGGTGGAGGGAGTGCGTGTGCGCAGACTCACTAGGGGCCTGGCAGCCACGTGGTCAGACAACCGGTCAACTACTTTTTGGTGTCTCTGGAAATGGTTTCTCCAAACTTCTGTTCTCAGATTGAACATATTGGTGCATTTCTTATACACACACCTGCTGCACAGGGACCAGGATCACTGAGGAAAAGTTAGCCCTTCACATTTTCTGTCTTCAAAGAAAAATTTTGACCACAAGTGTACTTTGGAAAGGTGCACTTTTGAATGAAGTGGCTGAGTCAATGGCTCATTTTTTTTTTCTTTAAACGTAAGAGACCAACGAAGGAAATTAGTGACGAGAGTAATGCTTAAAGGGACACCAGAATGACTTTTTGAGCAACTTGCTGAGGTGGGTTTACCTTTTAGGTGATACATGGTGTCAGTTTTCTATTTGAGGTGTAGACAGTAGTTAAAACAGTGTTTATGAAGAGGTGTGTTAGCTAAGAAGTACAGACCATCCTGTTAGACAGCTATGAGGACTTACTGAGGCGTTTAAAGTATCTGGAGAACAGCTCCTCACTGCGATTTCTCATTTATTCGTGGAAAATTTAGATTTGCATTGTGGAAAAATTAAAATTCCAGCTTAGAATGTAAATTTTTAGTGAATGATAGCCAGTGAGTAAAACATGCAGAAAACAAGACAGGTTTTTCTTTGATAAGGAAATTTTCTGAGCTTCCAACACCTTTATTTGCAAAAGCTAAATCATGAGTGTGTCTAAAACCCATCAAAATCTTTTATAGCCTGAAAAATCAACCGTAAACTGGGAAACTTTATTTTTAGTCTCACAGCTAGCTTCCTTACATTGAAACTCCAAAGTCCTCTCAAATCAAAGAAAAAAAAAGAAGCCCAGGCTCATTTTGTATTGGTCAGTATGTCACTGAAGGTAATAGTTTTATTCTTAAGTAATATATCACTTCATTTTTTAACATTATTACTATTTTGTGAGTTTCTTGTCTATGAGCAGAGAGCGCTCTGATAATATTAAGCATTCTCTTTGCTGTAGAAAGAGGAATTATGTCTTCAACCTCAGGGTTATGGATTTTGTTTTAGAATCCATAGTAGAAAGAGCCAGTTCTAATGAGATGGACCCCCATTGTAACTTGCTGCCAAGATTGATGGATTATTTGTGAGAGAAGTGACATATTTCTTCATTTAAGGTTTGGCTAACAGTCTCTGGAAATTATCATGGATTTGATTATTTGTTTTGGACTGGGGCCAAAATGTGTATTCAGTACAAACATAGGCAAAAATAGAAGAGTGAGCCAAACTATGAGACAGGCCCAGTTCCTTGGCACATCTTATTTCTTCTGGTAATATCCAGATCAGTAAAAGCACCATTCATTTTCTCAGTACCTGTAAACTGGATTTGGAAATTCAGAATTCATTTTAATTTTTATCCTTTGGTTGTTAAAAACACTGTATTCTTTAGCAATGAAGAGGCAATCAATCAGTCATGGTTTGACATCCAATGTGACTTTTATTTCTTCATGTGGATCATATTGTTAATTTCTCTTGAATTGGTTCCCAATATACAAAAGACATTAGGGAGAATGTGCTGGAACCACAATTCCTATATAATGTTGTTAAAACCATTGTTGGGGATTATTACAAGGACCCTGTTGGCTGTGAGCCCTTATAAAATAACTTGTTCAGATTTCTTTGAGGAATTGTATTTATTTATACACTAGAGAAAACAGATGTTTCCTCTATGTAAACACCAGGGTATTCTAGTAAAGAAAAATGGAAATTATGCAAACCTGGGAAACTAAACAGTTGAATTCATTGTAGAAAAGCAATATCCATACCTATGTATATTTATGTAAAGTCTAATCTATATGTATATATGTATAAACATGCAGGTACACATATATATATAGAGAGAGATTTCAGTTTTCATGTTTACTATAGCATTTATATACTATTCTGTAGTAAAATGCTAATTAATAAACTTATCTTGCTTTTTTTTCTCGCATTTACTATGTTAAGGCAATATGTTAATTGCCTTATATTGCTTATTTTATTTAAACTTCACCACATGCCTATGATGTACATACCACTGATATTTTCATTTTAACAGATGAGAATATTGAGGTTTGGTGAAGTTAAGAGTCACACAGCTTATAAATGTTAGAGTTGAGATTCTAACTCCAGCAGTCTAAATCTAGCTCCAGAATCTGTAGCCCATCTTCCTACCCCCTTTTCTTCCTCCAAGCCTCCTTCAGAAAGAGCTCTGTGCTGTGACTGTCATGGAATTGCATAAAGAATGTTGTTGAAGAAATCACAAGGTCTAGGGGTGGTTTGCAGCTCTGGTTCTGGCTGTGTGTATTCCACTGCTCTACTTTTTGGCTTCATTTCTCACCTGTAAAGTTAGGTTCTTGAAGTACACATTGCAGCATTGTATGAATATATAAAATGACATTTGGCCTTAAAGTCCATATCATATTCTAAAGTGTTGCTAAATACTTGGGAGAATAGGAGGAGTTGTGAAATATAAAGTAAAATTTTGCATGAGGTCTAAACCAAATGGAGACCCCTGGGAAGTGTGTATGGAGAAAGATTGAATGAAGCCCCTTGAGCACTGCTGAGCTGCCAGAATTTAGTAACAGTGATTTGTTTTTAAGAGTGAAGCCAGGTAACTGAGGGAGAGGGGGAGAGCTAGGAGAAAAGAGAGAACAGTTATAAATTATAAATTTTCTTAGTTTGTTTTAAATGCAAATGAATAGAAAAAGACAAATCAGTCAATTTTAGGAAAACACTGATATCCAAGACCTCTTCAACCTGTAGGAATTAGCAGGACATATTAACCTTATGGCCCAATTGGCCTGGTTTCCATCCCTGTCTGTTGAAGGATGACCCCAGTTCTCTGCAAATCCCCATTTCCAGAGCATTTCTGGGAGTCCCCAGAATTTTCACATTTGCTCTCCAGCAGGCCTGAGCTGAGCTGTTGCTGTGTGTAGGGGACAGGCACTCTCCAGATACATTGTAGTCTTCTAGGCTTTGCTGCAGTTTCTGCAGCAAAGAGAAGGCTGCCTTACCACAGGGGCTGTCTCCCAGGGCTCCCTAAGCACCAGAGCCCTGGAGGTATTCAAACAGCCTTGCGTTTTCTTCAGTCTTCCTTACAGAGGAGGAGCCTGGTTATAGTCCATGCACAAATGAGGAGCACAACCCTTTCCCCATAGGGATCAGACCTGGTCACCTTGGTGAGGCTGGCAACTGGACTCTGATCTTTCAGCTTCAGCATCAGATGCCTGAACTCAAAATTTCTGTGGCATCCTTTCCTTGATGCAAATCACCCCCTGCAAATAGATGCCTAGGGACTCTGCACCCCAACCCCAGTTGTCCAAACTCAGGGTAGGTTTGGCCAGCATCTGCTCTGTGGGAAAAGGGGACAATTGTAATTGATTATTAGAGGGTCATGACAAGTGCAAACATGCTCTGGGAAAGACAGCTTTCAGAAATGTTGTTTGGCCAGGCATGAATCAATGACACATGTTTATCTAAGATACATTTATAGACTCTTAAAAGATCATTCTGAGCCCATGTATTTCATGGCAAATTATCTACCTTCTCTAAAACCTTAGAATTTAGAATTAGAAGACACCCTAGAGTCCTAGAGATGTAATAATGATTTGTGTTCTTCTGAGGAGGGGAAGAGACTAAATATAGGAAATTCTCAAGATGTGTGTGTAATGTGTATGTGTGTGTAGCTTAAGTTATATTTCGTAGGCAAAGTCTTTGTATACAAATCCAGCATTAATTACTTGTGCATGAAAAAAGCATGTGTTCACTGACATTTAGATAAATCCTACTATACTTCATTTTATATTACCCTACATGAAAAAAATATGTAAAGCCTAAATTTTATGTAACAGCAGACGTTTTTTTTTAAATCACAAAGTAGTAGTGTAATACTTCTTTTTAAGCAAATGAATGAATAAATAAACATTTTTAAAAGATTTTCCAGAATGAAAATACCATCAGTCCTTTAAATAATAGCAGGCATGTGCCCTTTATGTTGCTATGTAATATTTCTATTCCAGTTACCTTCTAGGGTCTCAGATCACAGGTCCAGCTGGAGAAATTTGTTCATAGTATATATTTGTTAACATCCCCCTCAAATGTACTCTTCAGTATAGCTTGGCAGTCCTCTGTTTCTCTGATCAGTTTATTCTTCATTTCCATGACTTTACCCACATTGAAAAAACATGCATAAAAGTGGAGCCACGCAGTTCAAACTCATGTTGTTTAATGGTCAGCTGTATTATTATATTACTAAATCTCTCTCCCATCAAAGAATGAGACAATTTCTTCCAAATTTATTACAAGCTTACTATAGAGAAGCATTTCTGTTTGTTTTGGAGTTACAAATGTCTGATTCTATCTAAGACCACAAGAACAGTGGGAATAATGGGTAGGGCAACTGTCTGGACCTGGGAGCCCTACTGCCTGGGTTCAAATCCACGCTTCACCATTTGCTGGCTACATATTTTAGGGCAAGATTTTTAACCTCTCTACCAAAGTTTTTTCATCTGAAAATAGTCCTAATAATAGTATCTGCCTCACAGGTCGTCGTTGTGAGCGTTGAAACAGTGCTTGGAATGTGAGTGGTACAAAGAATGGGCTAAATATATGCTGTTATTATTACTATTATTAAAGCAAATTGAAAAATAGAATATATTTGATAGAAATTTATTTAAAAAATGAACTTTGCTGGAAATGCTTTTCTGTTCCCTAAAGTAAGTTACTTTTATATTTGTTTATCTTACATATATAGATATATAATATACCACCCCCCACACATTTTGGGGGCACCATTTATTTCCTAGACCCTCAGATCATGAAATTTATGTCTTCACTTTTGCTGAGCTGTTGAGTTTCGTGATGAAGAACACAGCATTTCTAATCACCCAAGTTGCTGAATAGTTGGGACCCAGGCAGGCCAATGACATCGCAGTATGTGGCTCTCACCTGATATAATACATCTGCTTTCCCAGATGCAAAAATTCTGTTCTCATCAGCCTCTTCCCTTATTTTGATTTCTCTGCCTACTCTTTTTGTCTATATTTTTTTCCCTTCTGGCTTCTTTAATAATATTACAATTTCAAAAAGGGACAATACTTTGCTATTTTCAAACCATATTCATATAATAGAATCTCATGTGATCTTCACAACAGCTCCTGGAGAAAGGCAGATTTCTCCATTTTTGATCAATCTGTCTTTTTTCTTTATTATTGATATTATTATTACTATTATTCCTTCCTTATCCAGTTTGGATTCCATAGTCTATCATTTAAAAAATATTTTTTACAATGTCCTAAGCTTTCTTGTCCTTCTGCTATTTTGTCATTTCCTCTAGCAAAATCTTAACCCTGGATAAAATCAAACAGACAGTTTCCCTGGATCCATAGTTTGCCTGGATCTAGCAGCAAGCCCTTGCTGGAGCCATTTGTTCATACTCCGAATTTGTTACCAGATCCTCCAATGTGCCCTCCACACAGCTTGGCAATCCTGTTGCTCTGATCACTTTATTCTCCAGTTCCATGACTTTTTCCATGTTACCATTCTGTTCAATATTCTGACTTTACCTATGCCCCTACCTTGGCATGATGTCACTACTGCTTTGACAGGGATGATGTGAGCCATCATACCAGATCCTCCTTATGTACTCACTACCATTGTTGCAAATCTGTGGATATCTGTGACAGTCTCATGACTTATGTGATGTTTTCCATCTGTACTTTTGATTTATTAAAACTTACACTGTCATTCATCCCTTCTCTCTTTCCTTGATTGTTCTAATTGGCTTTTAAATGTGCCCACAATTCAAAAACAAAAAGCTCAAAACTCAAATGAAAACCCCTCCATGCAGCATCCCCGTCCTACTGTTGTCCCATTGCAGGTGAGTTTAATGTACATGAAAATACTATGTAAGTAGCAAAATTTTGTAGTTATTTAAGAGGCAAGATGTTTGATGATATTAATGTATAAAATAATGTAACCTTCAACAAGGGCAATTGGACATTTGCTTTCTGAATAGAAAGACGAGGAGATGAATTAGGGAACTCCAGTGACTGGACACATAGAAAAATCATCGTCAAAGAAGGTTTATCAATCTTCTTGGAGTATAGGTCAGATCTACTACTCCACAACCAATATAAAACCAAAATCAATTTTTAAAACATACTGAAAAAGGCTTTTGTTTCTAATGACATTTTATTAAGAAAAAAGTAACATGAACAGAAAAATGTCTAACTTTAAGAGAGTTGCAGAATCATTCTTCAGTCCTCTCTGGTCCTTCACCTTTGCCAGCATGTAGTAGTGGTAATGTAGGAAGACACAGGGAGGGGGACACAGCTATCATTAGCAACCAACCTAGAAACAAATCTCAAACACAGTCTTTAAAGTCTGGAAATCGTTGTGAACAATAAAAGACATCTTCTTAACAAGTTTGTGCAAGTTGTTTTTCCCCATGAAATTAGACTGATGCCCCTTTTTCTTTTAATATCTAGGGGCATAAGTTAGGTAGTCATTGTTTCTTGGAGGAGCTGAAGAAGACTCTGGTGTCAAAGGGTTGTTTGCATACACAGTTGGAACATCCAGGACAGACTGGAAGGAATGAATAAAAACAGGCAATATGGTTACTACAGTCCTACACGATTTCCCCTGGTACCATCATAGTCAAGGACAAACAGCATTCTGGTAAGCCCATATTAGGATTTAGCCGACACAAGTCTGTATTTATCCAGGGCATTTTAAGATAGTTTTACAAAGAAGAGAGCCAACTCACCATGCTGGTGTTGGTGATTGTTTGGTAGGCAAAATATGCTGTGATACAAGCTGTGAAGAACTCCAAGAGGGAGAAGATCATCAGCATGGCTGAAATGCCTTTTCCAGAAAGCTGAAATAATAAGTAAACAGTGAAATTCTGGCTAATCAGGAGGGCCTCATATGGGCTTCAAAAAGTTATTGACTCATCAAATATGCTATTGCTTATACTCAACTCGCTCCATGATTATTCCTCCATTATCATCAAATGCTTGTTTCAGAAGAATGTAAATTTACTTTGGAATTTGTTTATAATGCCAGAAGTCTTTCCTTTGGCAAGTAGACTATTTTGTTCAGAAATGTTAGAAAGAAGGTAGTTTTTTTCCTTTGTGATGGCCTCATTGTTTTTTTATAAAAATGTTTCTACTCATTAAAAATTTGAAGCAATATAGAACCAGCTGATCATTCCATATGTCACTGGTTAGAAATAACCACAATTAATCTTCAATGACTATTCTTCTAGCTCTCTGTGTATTGGGAAAAGGCAGAAGAATGGATGCTTGAAAAGATGCCATGAGAGAGGGGAAAAAGAGAATAACCAAGAGAGAGGAGCATCATTTTATAAAAATGGAATCATGTTATTTCTATTTTAAATAAAAGTGCTAAACTCACTTGAACTCTATACAAGCCTTCTATTTGACCAGATACAGTGTAGGTCAATTTTCCTTTGTTCACACTTCTGTTTATTTGGGTCCCATTTGTTTTCCTGTTTCCATCTACAACTTGAGCCTTAGCTATTGTTTTATATCCATGTTTCTGCATGTGAACATATAGCTGTTTCAGGGAGAGAGAGAGCTTAGCTGGCCCTGATCACACTTCTTGCTAGTGAACATGGACTTTGCTTTTTCTGTCTTCTGAGAGTCTGCTAAATGCTTAGTACAGAGGCCTGCTCCATGGCTAGAGGTTTATTCTGTTCCTGTGTATTTGTGCTCTTTCCTTGCTGGTAGCAGCGTACCATGCAGGGTACTGGAAGGTGTTGCCATTTCTTCTGTCTCTTGAGGTCCTGGGTACTACTCATGGTCTTGTACAATACAGGATTTGCTTTATCCTTTCTCAGAATTGTCTGCTGTCCACTCCAGCCTTCTTAGCTACAGGCTGGAGAGTGCTAGTAAGACCTCTCAGTATTTTTTGGCTTCCCTTCGTTCTTCCCCTCAGTCTTGTTTCTAGGGAAGCAAGAGACAGGCCTAAAAGCTGTGCTTTTTCTGCTACTTTGAGTAGCATTAGAGTGATTTGTTTCTCTACTTGGATGCCAGTTTAAAAGCTGTGTTTTTTTTTTTTGAATAATTTTTGTTCTTTTGTTTGGTATTTTAGATGGTGAATTTTTCTCTTGCTTCACTCTGTCTTTTTTTTTTTTTTTTTTACCAAGGAGGTTTCTCATCTATTTTTGCCTCCTGATATGGTTTGGCTCTGTGTCCCCACCCAAATCTCTTCTTGTAGCACCTATAATTCCCACATGTTGTGAGAGAAACCTGACCTGGTGGGAGATGATTGAATTACGGGGGTGGGTCTTTCTTGTGCTGTTTTTGTGATAGTGAATGGGTCTCATGAGAGCTGATGGTTTTAAAAAACAGGAATTGCCCTGCACAAGCTTTTTTTGCCTTCCCCATCTATATAAGACATGACTTGCTCCCCCTTGCCTTCTGCCATGATTGTGAGGCCTCCCCAGCCATGTGAAACTGTAAGTCCATTACACCTCTTTTCCTTCCCAGTCTCAGGTATTTCTTTATCAGCAGTGTGAAAACAAATGAATACACCTTCTTATATAAGCTTTTCCTTACACTGCAGCATTGTCCTTTCCAAGCACAAAAGTGATCATTCAAATTCCCTGCCTAAAATTCTGCTATGTTTTTAACAAAGAAGGAGTGTCTCAGAGCTTGGTGGAAGATGAGTGTGCCAGCAGTTCAAACTATTGACCCTTCCAAGAACATATTCCAGGGGACAGGCATCTGATAGCAGTGCTTAGACAACTTTCAGATCATACCAGTGGTTGGAGTCAGGATTTCAGAATCCTTTGGTTGAGAAGCAGATGGCTTCATAAGCCTGCCACTCTGAGATCCAGTGGAACAGAATTACTTACACAGTACTGAGTGAACTGATAAGGAAAATGTTATTGTCGTTATTTGTTCAAAATATTGTGATGTTGTCTTAATGTTAATATTTTCTAGATAGGAAGTCATTCCTTGTCTTTCTTAAGATGTATGTAGCCCACAGTAATTTGAATTGAAAAGCAAAAGCAAAACCAACCCCAACACAAAATAAAACAAAACCAATAAAACCACTCTTTTGTGGTTTTCCATTGCTCACAGAATGAAGACCAAAACTGTTAACATGGCCGTTGAAGTAGGATGAGAGCTTCCAGTCCAACCTCATTTTATACCATGTTCCTCCATTTCTTATGGATGGTAATTTACGTATCCCTGCCCTAAGGCCACCCTTTCCTCCTAAGATCAGAGTCCATGCATGGCTATATAAGGCTAATGAATGTGTGATTTAGAGCACATTCAGAGTACTTGCTTCATTTTGCAATTGCTTCATTCCTTGGGTTTCTTTGTAAAAACTGGATGTTCTTATCCCTGTCATTTACCTCTCACTCCATATTTTACTCTGAAATTAAAAAAAAATAACTTGACTACCTTATTTATATAGAATTTCAAATGCTGGGAAAATAATTTTTGAACAATTTTAGAAGCCCTGGAGGCCTATCCAAACCCTTTCCCATTGTTCATGTGATTGACAGTGAGATGGGCCAATAAGGGATGTCCGTTAAACCTCAGTCCATCTGTAGAGGTAACCCTCTCACTTTATTCTATAGACCTAGAGATCATACGACTAGGGATGTGGCTAGAATAGAAAAAGATTTTCCACAAGAGCTGGTGTACAATATTAAAAGATAAAAAATAGACTCATTTTATGGGACTGAAAAGAGAGCAGGCAGATGGTGGATTATGGGATACTTACCACGGCCCAGTAATCTTGGTGAAATTTCCCGTTGATGCACATATCTACCAGCAGCAGAATCACTCCAAAGAAGGCAAAGATAGAACTAACAATGTTCATTCCCAGGCTGCTTTTCAGCTAATGGAGGTGGCAGAAAAAAAGTCAATTATGTATAGGATCAGTGAAGTTAAGTGAAATAAGATCAATCAAATTTAGTGGTTCTTATTTTTTTAACTTTCGAAATAAGTTTTCGAGTTGAAATGATTCTGTTTTCTGCTCTTCTTAGTAATTACCATGAACATTATTCTGTATGCAGCCTAGATGTAGGGTACTTCTAAAAAGCTGTAGAAAAATGTAAATCATATAAAGCAGGCTCTCATCTATTGTATTTTACTAAAAGCCTCATACACAATAACGACTATATTTTCTTTAAGAGAAAAATGAAAAAACAAACTTCTAATGAGCATTTTTCTGTGGCAGACGTGGTGTTAAACTATTTAAATGATCTCATTTAACTCTTACAGCCATTGTATGAGGTAGTACGATAGCACCTGATTTTAAAGGTGGGGAAGTATTTAGACACAACATGTTTGCCGAAGAATTTAGGAATGAATGAAAACCATAAGTCTCTCTAGGGATTAATATGAATTTAGAAGGAGAAACTCTTTAGGCTTTTGTGGGCAGAGGCGTATGAGCGACTACAAAACTTTCCCCCAGTTTTTGCAATAGGATTTTGACAAGCAGAAGAATAATTGTGAAACCAAGTCCTCAGCTGACTTGCTAGGGGTGGCACAGTCTAGTTCTTTAGAAGGTGCTTGTGCTGCAGCATGCCTTAGAGTCTCCTGAAGTCTTCTCAGAGCTCTTAGAAAAATTGTCTTAGGTAAGTGTCAGTGGTTGTCTCCTCTAAGAGGATGGAATCTATGCTTGGACAATCTCAATTAGAGGGAAGGATCCATAAAGGATGCAGGGAAAGGATGCTTTATTTTGTTTTTGGACTACAACAGGAGTGGTTAATCAGAATTAGGCTTATTTTATTTTATTTCAATTTGATTTGATTATTTTATTCATTTTGTCTGCAAGAGCACGACCTACACGATTCTGTGTTCCTCCTTCCCTGTTCTTTCCTCTTGTGCTGGATTACATATAATCTTGGAACCACCTCTGCTCTAGTTGACTCTAGTTCTTGGTAAATCACTTTCTTCTTCCTGGTTCAATAGTAGACCAGGAAATCGCAATAGGTGGGGTGCTGTGACCGAGAGAACTGAAAGTCCCATCTTACTGATCATTTTTACAAACAATTCTTATGGAACAAGTTAGACTCATTTAATGGCAATTTAAAGAATTGTTGTGAAACACACACCCAATCTGAGTAAGAGTAGGAAAGACGCACAAATAAAAAAAAAAATACAAGACAGAGCTGAGAAGTGATAGATAAACAGTAGAGGCTTTGTGACTGATGTGCCCAGTAGGTATTTCCTGGCTCCTGGATTCTTCTTTGGACTTCCCGTAATGCAGTGTGACCTGACTGAACCAGGGAGCATTTAGGTTAAAGCTTAAAGAATCCTGATCTTTGCTACTTCTCAGCCTTGTGAGTTCAAGGTCAGGATGTGGAGCTCTGCCATTTCTTAGTGGAAAACTGTGTGGACCATTCTCCCACCCCGTCACTCAGACCATGAGGCAACCAATAGATTTTTTTGGGAACGTGCTCCCTTTTGCATTTCCTAAATCCAGCTTTTCAATTTTCTCCCCCAATATATGAAGCTAAACTTTAAAGGGATTCAAAAAGTAGAAACAGTCTAACTTACCAGAAAAGGAGAAAGCTTCTTGGGTGCTAATATAGAGAGAGAGCCAGAGATAATGAACTGTGGAAATGAACAAATTTATTTGTGAAATGGGTTAACTGGTTGTGCTTGGGAATTTATCTTTATATGAAAGGTTAGTCTATTTATGTTCATCTAGTTTCCTTCTCAAAATTTTCTCTCACACTTCTGAATTTTCTGGAGTAACTCTCAGGCATATGTCCTTGACTTCTTTTTTT
The DNA here is from genome assembly GCA_036589455.1 of Ateles fusciceps. Lineage (NCBI taxonomy): Eukaryota > Metazoa > Chordata > Mammalia > Primates > Atelidae > Ateles > Ateles fusciceps. The sequence continues at coordinate 21,609,809 of JAZHEH010000681.1, read as the reverse complement.
ATTTTCTTCTCCTTAGTTTCTGGCCTAAGAAGAAATGTGTAAGCATTCCTTGTTCTGAGGCTTACTGCTCAATTCCTTCTCATAATCAATTGCATTTTTTTAATTAAAAAAAAATTTTTAGAGATAGGGTCTCACTATATTGCCCAGGCTGGCCTCAATTTCTTGAGCTCAAGCAATTCCCCTGCCTCAGCCTCCCAAGTAAATTGGACTACATGCATGCACCACCATGCCTGGCTTACCTGCAATTTTTTCATCATGTTTCCGACCACCTTTTTATTTTTATTTTTTTTGGTCACTCTCCCCACAACATATACATTTCCATCTCAAATGTAATAGGAAACCAAAACTTTGGCTTGCTGATTACATGATTAGAGTAAATTTTTAAGAATGATATAAGCTGCTAGGTAAAATGGGGAATAAATTCCAGATTTGTTATGCTCATTCCGAGCTGTTAATTTTTTAAAATTCTCTAGCCCTCAGTTGTAGGGCTTTATCGAGAAATGAGTTGTGAATTGGCTGGAGATATCAATACTTTATACACCAAGAAGGAGAGGTGTTCCAGTAAACTACTCACAGAAAGGCCACCCCAGAATGGGTATCCACCAACAAAAGCAAAAGAGAGAAAACTTAATTTGCTTTCATAAAGGAAGCATATTAAACCCAAAATAATTCCAAAACCGAGGTGCATCAATCCGGTCATGATCTGGATTACCTGAAAAAGAAAAAGACATTTTAAAATTACTTCTTCACTTTCAGATGTGTGAAATATTACTGTCATTGCTGCTTCTGCTTATTTATTGTCAATTTTGCTGAGATCCATGGTGGTCATTCAGGCACGCATCTGAAGCAGAAGGTGGACCAGGGAAGATTCTGACACGCAGTAGAATAACTGGAGTGCAAAGTCCTTAGCATAAGGCCTTGTCTTGAGGTATTTGGGGAGACTTGCTGGGGTGGCCCAGGAAGAATTCTTCAGAAAGTACAGCAGCTTAATCATGCGTTAGCATCTCTGAGGGCCTCTAAAGGACTCTTAGAAAAAAATACTTTAGCTGTGGTATCAGTAGCTGCTTTTTCAGATGGATCAGTTCTCTGCTTGAGTCATCTCAGTTATGGGTAAAGGAATTGGTGGAGATAAAACCATTTATCCGACATGAATTATGTGCTTGGTCATGTTCTGAACACTTTACATTTATTGTTTCATGTAATCTTCCCATAACTGGACTGAGTCACAGAGACATAAAGAAATCAGGTATCCAAGGTCACACAATCGCTAAGGGGCAGATCTAGGAATTTCCTGCAACATATTGACTCCTGAGCCTGTCTCAGCCATTCAATACTGTCTTCCCTCATGCTCAGCTCTGCTCTACCTTTTCCGTGAAGTCTTCTAGATTACACCCAATTCATCTTTTTTCTTTTTTTCTAAATTTCTGTTGCATCTCATGACATAAAACAAACTTTATTACTTGATTTTGTACACTCATTTATATTGTTCTTTTTTAAAAAGGTGCAGTTATGCAAGAATTTTCTTACCAATCATACATTACTAAAAGTAAGGTATACATCTTTCAGCTCTTTATACCTCTCATTGCACCTCCCTTCATTGTAAATAAAGATAGATTTCTGAGGAACAACCATTTCTAGATTGATCCAAAAGTTGATTGCAGATTTGTAATCTATTTTTCCCCATGTTTACATCTTATCTATCCAGGAAAACTGTAAATACAAAGACTGCTGTATTTATTTCTTCAATAAATAGCTTCTGAATACAAATAAATTAAAATTAGAAAAAAAAAACCCAGTTTCATAAACAATGCTAAAAGTTTCTTGAGACTTTGATAAAAACCATGAGCCTTTCTCTCTTAAAAATTATTCTTGCACATTCATACACACACATACCATACTTTTGCATATAGCTTCGGAAAGATGATGGGCCTCCTTTAGCTAATCTCACTAAATAACTCCTGCATTAGACTTTATATTTGGTTTTTACAACTCTTCTGTAGAGTAGCAATTCAGCCATCTGGCCACAAACTTTCCATCCTTGTCCTTGCTGTCATTTTGATGAGGGGGCAGTTAGATCTGAATTTGTACTGGCCCTTGTTTCTCCTCCTACAGCCCTGGTGGAACCATTTACTAGATCAACATTGCCTATGGGACAGACTTAAACATTTGGACATTCAATTTGTTTGCATTTTTGGCTACAGAAGCACTTTAAGGTCTGAGCTGACTGGTATAGATGTGCCATGTCCTGCTACCTGTGGCCCTGGCACTGTCGTGATGCCTGGGGCCTGCTGATGGCATAGAAATAACAATCTTCCGAGAGTGGCAGTAGCTTTGCCAACTGGAGCTTTTGAAAGCAAAACTTCGCATTCTTTTAAAGTATTTTGAAATACTTTAAAATATTTCTGGTACCAGGCAGCATGCTTCAGTGGCTCCTCATTCACTCAGTCAAAGCCAAACCTTCTCCTCTGCAGGCCTCACCAGGTGTGGCCTCTGCCAGTCCTCTGCCCTCCTGACAACTGCTCCCTCCCTCGCTCATTCTGTCTGTTTTATTAGCCTCCTCCCTGCTCTTTAAATACATAACACACATTTTCATTTAAAGACTTTTACACTGGGTGTTTTCTCTTTCCCTGATATCTGCAGGGCTCACTCCTAACTTCAGGTTTTGGCTCAAATGTCATGTTCTAAGGAAAGCCCATCCTAACTACTTTGAAATTGCTGCCTCCTCACTGCCTGGTACTTCTTAGCCCTTTTACACTTCTTCATTTTCTCTATATCATTTGGCACCTTCTAACACAATATGTACTTTACTTCTTTATTATGTGTATAGTCTGATTTCCCACATTAGGCCGTCAGGGCAGAGATTGCACCTGCTTTATGCTCAGTGATATTCCAGGCACCTGTGTGGAGTCAGCTGTATGGGGTGTTAGTTTGTCTCATTGGCTTACTGGGAGCAGGGGATTTTCTGTATCTGGGAGGAGGAGGATCAGAAGGGCCACCTCTACAGCTTGGTAAATAGGCTGCTGCAGGAGAACTTATGCTCATTTTTACTTCCCTAAAACATCCAAACTTGAAATAGGTAGTAAGATGGCTAGAAGAGTTTCTGGCACATAACGAGCATCCATTTATGGAATGCTCCAGCAGAGAAGCTGGAGCTATGCACAGGGAGAGACTTAATATAATTTGGTGGAATTGTGCTATTTGGAAAGCACAGCAAAGGGACTAACAATTCTACCTAGGCAGGTGGAATGGAATTTTCTTACAAGTAGGGCATTTTTGTTTTTACAATGCCTACAGAAACAATGTAGTCAGTTCAGAGTCTCCTTTATAGAAGTAAAGTGACAGTTAAGCCATAGCATCTCTAAGAGTATTGTTGAGAGAGGCACAGCAGATGGAACATCTTCCAGTTCTTTCACTCTCAGCCTTTCCCAGACTGCCCATTTGTAGTTCCCTTTTTTAGGGGCAGCCATCAGTGTTCATTTTTATGTAAATTCACCTTTAGGCAAATACCAGGCTTGTAACTAATCTAGAGATGGGATTGAGATTGTCCAAAAAGTCCTTGAAGAAATGAGATCAAGCTAGATGTAGTGGTGCTTCCATCAAGTCAATATTACCAAATCCTCCAGCTAGGAGGCTCCTCTGTCTCCTGTTAGATTTGTGCTTGATCTAAAATAAAATGAACTCAAGGGAAAGTCTACAGGCAGACTAAATATTTCTATCTAAAAGAGAGAGTTTTAGAATAACATTCAGAACTGTTTAACAATTGGATAATATCTTTTCTCCTATAACTTATAAGAAGACCTTGCAAGTGTGAAATTAAAATTCTGGTAGTAAAAAAACTTACCCCTAGTGCCTTTGCTTCTTCTTTGAAGTTTATTACTGCCATTCCCATACTTGGATTTATCATTCGTGTATTTCCTTGATTTCCTTGACCTGGTTGACTGCCAGCAAAGATTTCTGGAGATCTGATAGAGGGGGGCTGAGCATACTGAGCACCCTGGGCTTGGTTTTCTGAGTTGACTGAACCCAAAGGCTGTTGATATCCAGGAGCCGGAAAGCTGCTTGGTGGGTAAGGGTTGAGTGTGGTTTCATATACTCCAGCATGGCTTGTTGGCTTGGATGACATCCTTATGTCCTAAGTATCACAAAACATACCAAAATGATACATTTATCCAGAAAAGAAACTAAAGAAAATCTTACCAAATGTCAAATGTCAGTTATCTATGCAAATATAGAGAGCAAGTGAGCAGATAATGGGCCATAACAACTGATAGAAACATGGTTCTCAAAAATCCCCAAACCCCAGGCCAAGGACTGGTACCTGTCCATGATCTGTTGGAAGCCTGGCCGCACTGTGCAAGGTGAGCAGCAGGCAAGCATGACTGCCTGAGCTCTGCCTCCTGTCAGATCAGCGTGGCATTGGATTCTCACAGAAGCGTGAACCCTACTGTTAACAGCACATGCTAGGGATCTAGGTTGCATGCTCCTTATGAAAATCTAATACCTGATGATCTGATGTGGAACAGTTTCATCCCGAAACCATCTCTCATCAGAGAGATGCTATGCTGCTGAGTGTGAAGATAGAGGAAGGCGTTCATGAGCCAAGGAATATGGGTCACCTCTAGAAGCTGGATGAAACAAGGAAACAGATTCTTCCCTAGAGTCTCCAGGTCATAGTGAGCTGGTGTTGGGCTTCTGACCTACAGAACTGTCAGAGAAAAAAAATATATTGTTTTAAGCTGCTATGTTTGTGGTAGTTTGTTATATCAACAAATAGAAAACTAATACAGAGGCCAAGTAATACAGTACTTGGATGGCAAGGAGGGCAGTCCAAGGTTAAAATTATTTGTCAGTATTTGGGAAACTAGATAGTTCATATATGCCCACTTAAGTTGATTCTCCTGTTTGTTAGGATAAATACTCTTATTTATTTCTGTCCTTCTGAAAGCTTAGAGCATCTCAGGCCCCATGTGGCCAAGGGAAATTTTGTTGGAAATAAGCTAGGACAACTAGATATGGACAACAGTGAGTATTAATCTTTGAAAAAAATTATGACACTTAAAAAATTTGTCCTCAGCCTTAGATTTCTTTTTTTTTTTTTTTGAGATCTTCTCAAACAATTTTCTTGTACTTAATGCATATCAAGAAAGTTAGAGTAATGAATATCTCATTCTTGGTATGAAGTATGAATACTATGAATAATCTATTGGCATAATGTATCACTGGTATCTAACAGGGACATATTCAGACCCTGTGGTCATAGAATCCATCAATTTTAGGGTAGGAAATACTCTGTCCATTTATCCTTTCTCATTCCCCTTCATTTACTGATGAGGCATTGAATCTGAATCAAGCTAAGTGACATGCTCAAGTTTACATAGAAAATGTATGACAGAGTTAGGACTCTAAGATGGGATTCTTGGCTGTTGACTCAGAATCCCTCCCCCCAACCCCAGTCATCCATACAGCATCACTCTGGACACTTGCAGCTTGTTTTCCAGGCCAGCCTTGGTGACAGGGTATTGACTCTGTTCCTGCAACTACCCAGCAACAAAACTTCTGTCTTCTGAGGCCATGAAAGAAGCGTTTATAAACCAGATTAACTTCTTAGTGATTGATTGAGTAATTAAGTTAGTAAGGCTTCTCTTTATCAAGCCCTAGGTGAGCTGTCTAGAGAGCTAACATTTATTAAACACTTATTGTAGGCAGAGTAGGGTCTGTATAGTGCCATGTTTAGGAACATGAACTTGGGATCTCACAGCAGCTTTGTGGTCTTTGACAAGTTTGTTAACCTCTCTTTGCCTTTGTTTTCTGTCTGTAAAATAGAGCTAATAAGACTGCCTTCCTTAGAGAGTCAGTTTGAGTATTAAAGAATTATCCTCCGCAAAGTATGTAGAATTGTGCCTGTTACAACTAGAGGGGTTGGCTCTATTATCATTGCTGTGTTAAGTGCATGATACACTATCTCTGTACCCTTTACAGAACCCCATGAGGTAGGTACTCTACTAATATTATCCCCCACTTCACAATGACCAGAACTGAATCCAGAACCTGCACTCATAACCTTACTCTACAATGCTAGATACAACTGAAAATGGTTGAAAACTCAACGAAAAGGGAGAAAACACCATTCTGAAATATCTGATTACAAAGGGATTGTTTTTTCAAGATGGAAACACATTTAAACCACAAAGGTTTATTTTAAACAAGGAAAAATAAACAAGTCCATAGTTGTGATTCTTGGAGTAACTCCAAGTAACTCTTAATAGTATTTGAGAATGTGAGGTAATACACCCTATGGATCTGGTTTCCATGGCCAAATATTGCTCAAGCCCTCTTTTCTAATCCTCAATCTGCTACTTCACTAAGTCTGGGCTTTAAGCAACTTTCTTAATGAAATCCCCATTAGCTCCTATGTCTCGACTTAAAATGACAGAGGATACAATTTAAAGGGGCTAATGTAAGGATCAAATTATCCTAATTTATGCAAAACTGTTGGAACACACAGCAAGAGCTTAATAAAAAGTAGTTATTATTTTATTATTAGATCTGAAGGTATTCTGTCTTGTTTTAGGCAGTAGATGTAGCCATAGGAAAAGTTTATAAAAGGAACTGAACAGGGTCAATGTCAAAAGCAAGTAAATAGGAGATGGGCACTCAGAGGACAGTAATTAACCAGAACAAGAATTTTTTTGAGCTTTTAAAAAGCATACAATTAAACAATTGTCCACGTTTCTACATGTATATGATTTCATTACATTCTCCTTTGCTGTTGATCATTGCCTTTTTTTTTGTCTCAAGAAATTTTATGAGGAAAATTCCATACTTTTCATTTATTTAACAACAGTTTTCCTTTCATATCTGCTATTTAGTTTCTAGACTTAGAATTTAGTTTCTGGACTAAGAGCTATAAGTTTCATATAGAACTCAGATTATTCATGGCTAGGTCTACAGTTATTATGACTACTCTCAGAATACATTTTTACTAGGTCATGTTCTGGTTTTACAAAAAGAATTAAAGACTGAGCCAGTTCAGATTCTTTAATTGTTCAATTGAAATCCAGATAATTCTGTAAATGATACATGAGAAGGGAAACTAATAAATAGATTCTTTTCACAGATTCTACCTATTGACTTAGTAGGATTTTTCTCAATAATTGATATTTACCATCAGTTGTCCTTTTTTTTTTTTAAATAAAAATTAGAACAACTGCAATTATTTTTAAGAATAAGAAACACTTAAAAATATAGGAGCTCTGATGAGATCAAAAGTAAAGACTAAAGCAATTAGAAAAAATCTCACCAATTTGCTCTGTGATCAGATTATTTCAAATAAACATGGGAAAATTTTACTTTGTTCTTCTCCTTCTCCTTCTGCTGCTGCTTCTTTTTTGAGACAGAGTCTCACTTTGTCGCCCAGGCTGGCGTGCAGTGGTGTGATCTCAGCTCACTGCAACCTTCACCCCCCGGATTCAAGCGATTCTCTTGCCTCAGCCTCCCGAGTAGCTGGGACCACAGGCACACGCCACCACGCCAGGCTAATTTTTGTATCTTTAGTAGAGACGGGGTTTCACCATGTTGGCCCGGATGGTCTCGATCTCTTGACCTCGTGATCCACCCGTGTTGGCCTCCCAAAGTGCTGGCATTACAGGCGTGACCCACTGCACCCAGCCAATTTTACTTTTTTACAGTTTCTTTTTACCTCGTTTTCATGCTAACTTCACTTTTAACAGAGTGAAGATGATTATTATTTTCAAGAGTACTTTATAGCATAAAGCCAAACATAAAACCAAATCATTTCCACAAAATCACCCAGTACATCCACAGGTATACACTTATATCACCTTTCACAAAGTGCTGACCTGGTGAAAATGAGTGATTTTCGCCATTTATTTTAATTTTAATTGTCTTCTTGTCAGAAAGAAGTACCTTAATTAAAATGTGTTGCAAAACCTCCAGTATTTCTTCTGCGTTCCAGGTTGTCCTGTGGTAGCTACATAATAATCATCAAGTGCCCATTGGGTCATGGCCTTGTCCTTTTTGGTCGATGTTCACAGTTCAACCTACTGTTCACCTTTCTCAGCATTAGGAGCATTAGTTTTTTTTTTTTTTTTTTTTGAGATGGAGTTTCACTCTTGTTGCCCAGGCTGGAGTACAATGAAGTGATCTTGGCTCACTGCAACCTCCACCTCCCCGGTTCATGTGATTCTCCTGCCTCAACCTCCTGAGTAGCTGGGATTACAGGTGCTTGCCACCACGTCTGGCTAATTTTTGTATTTTTAGTGGAGACGGGGTTTCACCATGTTGGCCAAACTGGTCTCGAACTCCCGACCTCAGGTGATTCACCCACGGTTTCACCACGTTGGCCAGGATGGTCTTGAACTCCTGACCTCAGGTGATACTCCTGTCTCGGCCTCCCACAGTGCTGGAATTACAGGCATGAGCCACCACTCCTGGCCAGCATTAGCTTTTTTTTTTTTTTTTTTCTTTTTGCAGTCCCTTTTAGCTCTTTTATAGCAATCAACTTACTTTTTCATTCCTCTCCTGTTTTGTTTCTTTCTTGTTTTATTAATGGTTTTATTTTCCCTCATTTTTCAATTGGCATCAACATAGAGTCAAGAAATTGTCTTCATCCCTCTAATTGAGAAAATGGAACCCACACAGGCAGATCAGCCCACTTTGTGCCCATTGATTTCGGGGGAGAGATAGGCAAAGAGTTTTCACTGGACTTACTTTGTTCCTTTGGCACCTCTGTGTTTTCTCTTTCTCTGCTCCAATCTGTGTGCCGGTACCAGATATTTACCTGGATTTTATAGGTAGCTTTTATGTCCCTGCTTTAAATCAATTTGTCTTGTATCTTTATGTAGTTCCAAAGTCCTTTTATGGCTGTTTCTCTTTCACCTGAAGTGATGCAGGTGAATTTGTAAATTTTATAATATGCTGTGCTTTTACATCTTTCTCTAATTTTTTTTGATTGCATTTTAGTTTTTGGGGTACATGTGAAGAAAATGCAAGATTGTTGCATAGGTACACACATGGCAGTGTGATTTGCTGCCTTCCTCCCCATCACCTATATCTGGCATTTCTCCCCATGCTATCTCTCCCCAACTCCCCCACCCCCCCGCTGTCCCTCCCCTATTTCCCCCCCGACAGATCCCAGTGTGTGATGCTCCCCCTCCCTGTGTCCATGTGTTCTCATTGTTCAACACCCACCTATGAGTGAGAACATGCGGTGTTTTATTTTCTGTTCTTGCGTCAGTTTGCTGAGAATGATGGTTTCCGGGTTCGTCCATGTCCCTACAAAGGACACAAACTCATTGTTTTTGATGGCTGCATAATATTCCATGGTGTATATGTGCCACATTTTCCCTGTCCAGTCTATCATCGATGGGCATTTGGGTTGGTTCCAGGTCTTTGCTATTGTAAACAATGTTGCAATGAACATTCGTGTGCGTGTGTCCTTATAGTAGAATGATTTATAATCCTCTGGATATATACCCAGTAATGGGATTGCTGGGTCAAATGGAATTTCTATTTCTATTGAGGAATCGCCACACTGTCTTCCATAATGGTTGAACTAATTTACACTCCCACCAACAGTGTAAAAGTGTTCCTATTTCTCCACATCCTCTCCAGCATCTGTTGTCTCCAGATTTTTTAATGATCACCATTCTAACTGGCGTGAGATGGTATCTCAATGTAGTTTTGATTTGCATTTCTCTAATGACCAGTGATAATGAGCATTTTTTCATATGTTTGTTGGCCTCATATATGTCTTCTTTTGTAAAGTGTCTGTTCATATCCTTTGCCCACTTTTGAATGGGCTCGTTTGTTTTTTTCTTGTAAATCTGTTTTAGTTCTTTGTAGGTTCTGGATATCAGCCCTTTGTCAGATGGGTAGATTGCAAACAATTTTCCCATTCTGTTGGTTGCCAATTCACTCTAATGACTGTTTCTTTTGCTGTGCAGAAGCTGTGGAGTTTGATTAGGTCCCATTTGTCTATTTTGGCTTTTGTTGCCAATACTTTTGGTGTTTTGGTCATGAAGTCCTTGCCTACGCCTATGTCCTGAATGATTTTGCCTAGATTTTCTTCTAGGGTTTTTATGGTGTTAGGCTTTATGTTTAAGTCTTTAATCCACCTGGAGTTAATTTTAGTGTAAGGTGTCAGGAAGGGGTCCAGTTTCTGCTTTCTGCACATGGCTAGCCAGTTTTCCCAACACCATTTATTAAACAGGGGAATCATTTCCCCACTGCTTGTTTTTGTCAAGTTTGTCAAAGATCGGATGGTTGTAGATGTGTGGTGTTTCTTTTGGGGTCTCTGTTCTGTTCCATTGGTCTATGTCTCTGTTTTGGTACCAGTACCATGCTGTTTTGATTACTGTAGCCTTGTAGTATAGTTTGAAGTCCTAGTGTGATGCCTCCAGCTTTGTTCTTTTTGCTTAGAATTGACTTGGCTATGCAGGCTCTCTTTTGGTTCCATATGAAGTTTAAGGTGGTTTTTTCCAGTTCTGTGAAGAAGGTCATTGGTAGCTTGATGGTGATAGCATTGAATCTGTAAATTACTTTGGGCAGTATGGCCATTTTCATGATATTGATTCTTCCTAACCATGAGCATGGAATGTTTCTCCATCTGTTTGTGTCCTCTCTTACTGCGTTGAGCAATGGTTTGTAGTTCTCCTTGAAGAGGTCCTTTATGTTCCTTGTTAGTTGTATTCCTAGGTATTTTATTCTCTTTGTAGCAATTGTGAATGGCAATTCCTTCTTGATTTGGCTCTCTTTAAGTCTGTTATTGGTGTATAGAAATGCTTGTGATTTTTGCACATTGATTTTGTATCCTGAGACTTTGCTGAAGTTGCTTATCAGTTTCAGGAGATTTTGGGCTGAGACGATGGGGTCTTCTAGATATACAATCATGTCATCTGCAAATAGAGACAATTTGACTTCCTCCTTTCCTATTTGAATATCCTTTATTTCTTTTTCTTGCCTGATTGCTCTGGCTAGAACTTCCAATACTATATTGAATAGGAGTGGTGAGATAGGGCATCCTTGTCTAGTGTCAGATTTCAAAGGGAATGCTTCCAGTTTTTGCCTGTTCAGTATGATATTGGCTGTTGCTTTGTCATAAATAGCTTTTATTATTTTGAGATGCATTCCATCGATACCTAGTTTATTGAGGGTTTTTAGCATAAAGGGCTGTTGAATTTTGTCAAAGGCCTTTTCTGCATCAATTGAGATAATCATGTGGTTTTTGTCTTTGGTTCTGTTTATGTGGTGAATTACGTTTACAGACTTGCCTATGTTGAACCAGCCTTGCATCCCTGGGATGAATCCTACTTGATCATGGAGGATAAGCTTTTTGATGTGCTGTTGCAATCGGTTTGATAGTATTTTATTGAAGATTTTTGCATCTATGTTCATCAGTTCATCATGGGTATTGGCCTGAAGTTTTCTTTTCTTGCTGAGTCTCTCCCAGGTTTTGGTATCAGGATGATGTTGGTCTCATAAAATGATCTGGGAAGGATTCCCTCTTTTTGGATTGTTTGGAATAGTTTCAGAAGGAATGGTACCAGCTCCTCTTTGTATGTCTGGTAGAATTCAGCTGTGAACTCATCTAGACCTGGGCTTTCTTTGGGTGATAGGCTCTTAATTGCTGCTTCAACTTCAGACCTTGTTATTGGTCTATTTAGGGTTTCTACTTCTTCCTCGTTTAGGCTTGGGAGGATGCAAGTGTCCACAAATTTATTCATTTCTTTCAGGTTTACTAGTTTATGTGCATAGAGTTGTTTGTAATAATCTCTGATGATGGTTTGAATTTCTGTGGAATCTGTGGTGATATCCCCTTTATCATTTTTTATTGCATCTATTTGATTATTCTCTCTTTTCTTTTTTATTTATCTGGGTAGTGGTCTATTTTGTTGATCTTTTCGAAAAACCAGCTCCTGGATTTATTGATTTTTTGAAGGGTTTTTTGTGTCTCTATCTCCTTCAGTTCTGCTCTGACCTTAGTTATTTCTTGTCTTCTGCTAGGTTTTGAGTTTTTTTGATCTTGCTCCTCTAGCTCTTTCAATTTTGACGATAGCGTGTCAATTTTAGATCTCTCCTTGCTTCTCATGTGGGCATTTATTGCTATAAATTTCCCTCTAGACACTGCTTTAAATGTGTCCCAGAGATTCTGGTATGCTGTGTCTTCATTCTCATTGGTTTCAAAGAACATCTTTATTTCTGCCTTCATTTCATTGTTTATCCAGTCAACATTCAAGAGCCAGTTGTTCAGTTTCCATGAAGCTGTGCAGTTCTGAGTGAGTTTCTGAATTCTGAGTCCTAACTTGCTTGCACTGTGGTCTGAGAGACTGTTTGTTATGATTTCCATTCTTTTGCATTTGCTGAGGAGTGATTTACTTCCAATTGTGTGGTCAGTTTTAGAGTAGGTATGATGTGGTGCTGAGAAGAATGTATAGTCTGTGGATTTGGGGTGGAGAGTTCTGTAAATGTCTATTAGATTTACTTCGTCCAGGTCTGAGTTCAAGTCCTGGATATCCTTGTTAATTTTCTGTCTCGTTGATCTGTCTAATATTGACAATGGGGTGTTAAAGTCTCCCACTATTACTGTGTGGGAGTCTAAGTCTCTTTGTAAGTCATTAAGAACTTGCTTTATGTATCTGGGTGCTCCTGTATTGGGTGCGTATATATTTAGGATTGTTAGCTCTTCTTGTTGCATTGATCCTTTTACCATTATGTAATGTCCTTCTTTGTCTCTTTTGATCTTTGTTGGTTTAAAGTCTATTTTATCAGAGACAAGAATTGCAACTCTTGCTTTTTTTTTTTTTTTTTTTTTTTTGCTCTCCATTTGCTTGGTAAATCTTCCTCCATCCCTTTATTTTGAGCCTTTGTGTATCCTTGCATGTGAGATGGGTTTCCTGGATACAGCACACCGATGGGTTTTGGCTTTTTATCCAATTTGCCAGTCTGTGTCTTTTGACTGGGGTATTTAGCCCATTTACATTTAGGGTTAATATTGTTATGTGTGAATTTGATCCTGCCATTTTGATGCTATCTGGCTGTTTTTCCTGTTTGTTGATGCAGTTTCTTCATTGTGTTGATGCTCTTTACCATTTGGTATGTTTTTGGAGTGGCTGGTATTGGTTGTTCCTTTCTATATTTAGTGCCTCTTTCAGGAGCTCTCGTAAAGCAGGCCTGGTGGTGATGAAATCTCTGAGTACTTGCTTGTTGGCAAAGGATTTTATTTTTCCTTCATTTATAAAGCTTAGTTTGGCTGGATATGAAATTCTGGATTGCAAGTTCTTTTCTTTAAGGATGTTGAATATTGGCCCCCACTCTCTTCTGGCTTATAGGGTTTCTGCTGAGAGATCTGCTGTGAGTCTGATGGGCTTCCCTTTGTGGGTAACCCAACCTTTCTCTCTGGCTGCCCTTTGTATTTTCTCCTTCATTTCAACCCTGGTGTATCTAATGATTATGTGCCTTGTGGTTGCTCTTCTTGAGGAATATCTTTGTGGTGTTCTCTGTATTTCCTGGACTTGAATATTGGCCTGCCTTGCTAGGTTGGGGAAGTTTTCCTGGATAATATCCTGAAGAGTATTTTCCAGCTTGGATTCATTCTCTCCATCACATTCAGGTACACCTATCAAACATAGATTACGTCTTTTCACATAGTCCCATATTTCTTGGAGACTTTGTTTATTCCTTTTTACCCATTTTTCTCTACTCTTGCCTTCTTGTTTTATTTCATTGAGTTGATCTTCAACCTCTGATATCCTTTCTTCTGCTTGGTCAATTCGGCTGTTGAAACTTGTGTATGCTTTGTGAAGCTTTGTTGTGTTTTTCAGCTCCATCAATTCACTTATATTCCTAAGTTGTTTATTCTCGTTAGCATTTCGTCAAATCTTTTTTCCACGTTCTTAGTTTTTTTGCATTGGGTCAGAACATGTTATTTTAGCTCAGAGAAGTTTCTTATTACCCACCTTCTGAAGTCTGATTCTGTCAATTCATCACACTCATTCTCCATCCAACCTTGTTCCCTTGCTGGTGAGGAGTTGTGATCCCTTGTAGGAGGAGAGGCATTCTTATTTCGGGTGTTTTCATCCTTTTTGCACTGGTTTCTTCCAATCTGTGTGTATTTATCCACCTGTCGTCTTTGTAGTTGTTGACTTTCAGATTGGGTCTCTGAGTGGATGTCCAGTTTGTTGATGATGGAGTTATTTCTTTCTGTTTCTTAGTTTTCCTTCTAACAGTCAGGCCCCTCTGCTGTAGGACTGCTGAGGTCTACTCCAGGCCCTGCTTGCCTGGGGATCACCTGCAGCAGCTGCAGAACAGTGAGGGCTGCTGCCAGTTTCTTCTTCTGCTATCTTTGTCCCAGAAAGATACCCACCAGATGTCAGTCTGAGCTCTCCTTTATGAGGTGACTCCTTGGATATAAGGGGGTCAGGGAGCTGCTTGAGGAGACAGTCTGTCCTTTATAGGAGCTCAAGTGCTGAACTGTGAGCTCTGTAGTTCATTCAGAGCTGCTGGGCAGGTATGTTTAAGTCTGCTGCAGCATAACTCATAACCCTCCCCCTTTTTCCCAGGTGCTCTGTCCCAGGGAGTTAGGGCTTTAATTATGAGTTTCTGTTGTGCTGCTGCCTTTTTTCATGGCTGCCCTGCCCAGCGAGCAGGCAGCCAAGTCACTGTCTGCCTGCAGAGGCTTTGCTGAGCTGGTGTGGGCTTTGCCCTGCTGCTGTGTGAACTTCCCTGCAGTCCTGTTTATACGGGTATAGTTAGAAGGGGCTTGGCAATGGCGGCCCACCTCTATAATGGCAGACTCTCTCTGTAATGGTGGGCTGCTGTGGAAATGGCAAGCTGCCTCAGCAATGGTGGACTACCTTCGTAGTGGTGGACTGCTTCGGTAATGGCAGACACCCCTCCCCCACAGAGCTGGACTGTCCCGGGTTCAGCTGTGCTTGCTGTGAAACTGTCAATCCAGAGTGTTTCAGATTGCTGGTTTTTTTTTTTTGTGGGGGATGGGACCAGCCGAGCCCAATCACCTGGCTCCCTGC
Source organism: Ateles fusciceps (assembly GCA_036589455.1). NCBI lineage: Eukaryota > Metazoa > Chordata > Mammalia > Primates > Atelidae > Ateles > Ateles fusciceps. Next base: position 21,594,762 of record JAZHEH010000681.1, on the reverse strand, counting down.
CTCAGAGCCCTTTTTTTTTTTTTTTTAAGTTGAATGGTCGACTCTGTCTCACAGGTGTTCCAGTAGTCTGTTGAAAAGGTGCCGGGATCTGTGTGATTTCCTGTGTGGCGACCCACTGCTCTGGCTGAAACAGCCGCTCTGAGATTCGTGGCGCTTTTTTGCACAGGAATCTCCTGGCCTGTCTCCCCTGTTTCAGTCCCCTTTTTTATCAGTTGAATGGGTGACTCTGTCTCCCCAGGAGCTCCAATCGCCAGCTAAAATGGCACCTGGACCGGTATATTTTGTACAGAGAACTGCGGCTCCAGGGCACTGGCCAAAACAGCCGTGCTGGCAACCCATGGGGCTCCTCTGCCTGGGAATCTCCTGGTCTGTGGGCAATAAAAATCCATCTGGAAATGTGGCATCCACTCACCCTCCGCGCTTTCGCTGGTAGCTGCCATCCTGAGCTGCTCCTAATTGGCCATCTTGGATCTGTCTCCTGCTTTCTCTCATTTTTACAGGGAATCCTATTCTAACCTTCCCAAACACTTTAGTATTTATTTTCTCCAGCTTTCTGATACTTAATCATTGCAATATCGTATTGCATTTTAATGCCTTTTAAATTAGATGAACAAAATTGGAAAATGCAGATAATAAAAAAAGGAGAGTAAAAGCACTCAATCTCACTACACAGACATAATTAATAATAGTATTTTCATTTTGATTTGTAAACTTTTGTATGCACATATATGTATTTTATACATACGAGATTTAGTAAAATCAAGTTAGATCATAATGTGTATATACTTTATAACCTGCTTTTTAGCTTAATGTCCTATAAATAGCTTTTAATATCAATAAACATATTTATTATAATTCTTAATGGTGGCATGCTATTTTATTTTTTGGAAGTGCCCTATCACATTCCAGTTATTTATTTTAGGTTGTATCTCAGGTACACAAATCTGACAATAATCCACAACTAACATAATCACTATTACACACAGCTTTTGGCTCTTCCAAAACTGTAGCTAAACAAAAATTACAAAGGAAATAATGATTCCCTGCCTTATAAGTCTATAATACACATTTGAAATGAACATTGTATACATCACTCTTTAAATTTCCACTATTTAAGTAAACTTGCTTCTTGCTTATTAATTTGTTTACTCTAACTTGGATTGATGGCAGTGCTACTTGCAGAGGATAATGCATTTCTAAACTGTTTCTATGCTTTAACAGTACCCATAGTAGAGAAATCAGTTTCACAGAGGTATGTTGTCAGGAACAGAAGAAATTTTGGAATAATTTCAGAAACATGCAATATTTATTTAAAATTCTTATTTAAAATAAAATGAGTGATATCATATTTTCAAAATACATATTCAATCCATCGGTAGTCACTTCCAACAATTTATCCTGTCTATAATTTTTTTCCTTTTGATCAAAAAATGGATTCTGAGATAATGTGATATTTTTCTTTCTGTGTCTGGCTGATTTCACCTATTGATCTGTTTGTCTACGCTTTCACCAATGCCACAGTGTCTTCACTACTGGAGCTTTATTGTAAGTTTTGAAGTTGGGTAGTGTCAGTCCTCCAACTTGGTTCTTCTCTTTCGATATCATGTTCGCTAAAAAATTTCAAATATACAGATACAGAGAACAAAATGTTGGTTGGCAGGGTAGCTGCGGGAGGAAATGGGAGATGTAGATAAGAGGATACAAAGTAGCACATATGTAGTATGAACAAGTCTAGAGAGCTAAGGTACACTGGGAGGACTATAAGTAATAAAATTGTAACATATATGGGATTCATGTGAAATGAGTAGATTTTGCTTCTCTTGCCACAAAAACAAAAACAAAAAGAATGAGTAACTACATGAGATGATGGATATGTTAATTTGCTTCACTACAGAGGCTTTTTGCTATCTATGTGTATCTCATAACATCACGCTGTATATTTAAATACATGCAATAAAATATATTTATAAAAAAAGAAAAAAATGTATTCCAGAAAGATCAATTTGCAATTTTTGGACTTCTGAATTTTATATTCCCTCAGAAGGAATATAAAATTTATAAGGTGAAATTGGTAACAACTTGTTGCAGATGTGGAATATCAACATCATCAACCATTTTCTTGTAGCTGTTAAGTTATGTACCATCACTATCTGTAAATACTTTTTTCTAAGCTTTTAATGTTTGTTTTTGCTTTTTAATCTTACCTGCCATTGTAAAACATGTTCCAGTTTTTCTTTGCATAGAATTATCATAATCATTAAATTATTAAAGATATCGCACAAATAAGTGATTCTGGTCATAGGCACATCTTTGAAAAGTTGAGATTAAATTGGCTTCCTGTCTTGATGAAATGCAGATAGTTCACTACCTATTTCAAGTGTTTTCAACAGAGCTTTTCCAATGAAATAATTGGTTATAAAGAATGTTTCTTGAAGAGGACCTTTACATCCTTTGTTAGTTGTATTCCTAGGTATTTTATTCTCTTTGTAGCAATTGTGAATGGGAGTTCACTTTTGATTTGGCTCTCTGTGTGTTATGGGTGTATAGAAATGCTTGTGATTTCTGCACATTGATTTTGTATCCTGAGACTTTGCTGAAGTTGCTTATTAGTTTCAGGAGATCTGGGGCTGAGACGATGCGGTCTTCTAAATATACAATCATGTAATCTGCAAATAAAGACAATTTGGTTTCCTCTTTTCCTAATCGAATACCCTTTCTTTTTCTTGCCTGACTTCTCTGGCTAGAACTTCCAATACTATATTGAATAGGAGTGGTGAGAGAGAGCATCCTTGTCCAGTGCCAGATTTTAAAGGGAATGCTTCCAGTTTTTGCCCGTTCAGTATGATATTGGCTGTGGGTTTGTCATAAGTAGCTTTTATTATTTTGTGATATGTTCCATCGATACCTAGTTTATTGAGGGTTTTTAGCATAAAGGGCTGTTGAGTTTTGTCAAAGGCCTTTTTTGCATCTATTGAGACAATCGTGGTTTTAGTCTTTGGTTCTGTTTATTTGATGGATTACATTTATAGACTTGCATATGTTGAACAGAACTACAAACCACTGCTCAACGAAATAAGAGAAGACACAAACAGATTGAAAAACATCCCATGCTCATGGTTGGGAAGAATCAACATAATGAAAATGGCCATACTGCCCAAAGTAATTTATGGATTAAATGCTATCCCCATCAAGCTACCAATGACCTTCTTCACAGAACTGGAAAAGACCACTTCAAACTTCATATGGAACCAAAAGACAGCCCGCATAGCTAAGACAATCCTAATTAAAAAGAACAAAGCTGGAGGCATCATGCTGCCTGACTTCAAACTATAATACAAGGCTGCAGTAATCAAAACAGCATGGTACTGGTACCTAAACAGAGGCATAGACCAATGGAACAGAATAGAGGCCTCAGAAGCAACACCACACATCTGCAATCATCTGATCTTTGACAAACCTGAGAAAAACAAGCAATAGGGAAAGGATTCCCTGTTTAATAAATGGTGTTGGGAAAACTGGCTAGCAATGTGCAGAAAGCAGAAACTGGACCCCTTCCTGACACCTTACACTAAAATTAACTTCAGATGGATTAAAGATCTAAACATAACACCTGACACCATAAAAAACCCTAGAAGAAAACCTAGGCAAAACCATTAGGATAGGCATAGGCATAGGCAAGGACTTCATGGTTAAAACACCAAAAGCAATGGCAACAAAAGCCAACATAGACAACAAATGGGATCTAATTAAACTTAAGAGCTTCTGTACAGCAAAGGAAACAATCATTAGAGCTACCTGGCAACCAACAGAATGGGAAAAAGTTTTTGCAATCTACTCATCTGACAAAGGGCTAATATCCAGAATCTACAAAGAACTAAAACAGATTTACAAGAAACAAACAAACAAACAAACCCATTCAAAAGTGGGCAAAGGATATGAACAGACACTTCACAAAAGAAGACTTATATGAGGCCAACAAACATATGAAAAAATGCTCATCATCATGGGTCATCAGAGAAATGCAAATAAAAACCATATTGAGATATCATCTCATACCAGTTAGAATGGTGATCATTAAAAAATCAGGAGACAGCAGATACTGGAGAGGATGTGAAGAAATAGGAACATTTTTACACTGTTGGTGGGAGTGTAAATTAGTTCAACCATTGTGGAAGACAGTGTGGCGATTCCTCAAGGACCTAGAAATAGAAATATCATTTGACCCAGAAATCCCATTACTGGGTATATACCCAAATAATTATAAATTGTTCTATTATAAAGACACTTGCACACATATGTTCACTGTGGCACTGTTTACAATAGCAAAGACCTGGAACCAACCCAAATGTCCATCATCGATAGACTGACTAAAGAAAATGTGGCACATATACACCATGGAATACTACGCAGCCATAAAAATCAATGAGTTTGTGTCCTTCATAGGGACATGGATGAACCTGGAAACCATCATTCTCAGCAAACTGACACAAGAACAGAAAACCAAACACCATATGTTATCACTCATAGGCAGGTGTTGAACAATTAGAACACGTGGACACAGAGAGGGGGAGCATCACACACTTCAGTCAGTAGGGGTGGGCTAGGGGAGGGACAGTGGGGTGGGGAGGGTGGGGAGGGATGATGAGGGGAGAAATATCAGATATAGGTGATGGGGGGATGAAGGCAGCAAACCACCTTGCCTGGTATGTACCTAGGCAACTATCCTGCATCATCTGCACATGTACTCCAGAACATAAAGTACAATTTAAAAAAAAAGAAAAAAAAAGTTTCAATTTTCTCAATTTTTAAATATATTTTCTTGAGTTAGAGTTGACAAACCAACTTTAGGATATTACATGTTGTAATAAGGTCCTATAGAGCATGACCAATATGAAGCTCACACCACATACAACTTGTTATATAAGCCACATACATAATGGTTTATACCTTGTTCAATGAGACGGAAGTCACTACATGATACTACATACTACTTTCTACACTTGATCTTAGCCAAAAGGCTGAGAAGCTGTACATGCTTTACTTCCATTTTCTGTATTTATGTTTTCATGAAATGGCAAGGAAGGAAGGAAAGAAGGAAGGGAGGGAGGGAGAAAAGGAGGGATGGGAGGAGAGAGGGAGAGGAAGGAAGGAAGGAAGGAAGGAAGGAAGGATGGATGGATGGATGGATTCCAGTACTGGTCTGTGGTCTATGGTTTGAGTAGCACAACCCTGTCAACCGTTAGGACTCCATGTTTGCCAGACAGGCTCTATCCTGCAGCTAGAGGTACAGGGTGTCAGGTCTAGTCTTCTGAGAAGGGGTATGGTGAGAGCAAGGTCATTCAGGCTGAAAGGGTCAGTAAAGAAACCACGGCCCAGTAGTATAAACTGGGTCAGAATAAATATAGGAAGAGAAGAGGTAGCATGCTTAGGGGTCCTAGAAAAAGTATAGAAATAACTTCTAAATCTCAATCGGTAGTGGGTGAAGGATGGTAGTATATTCAATATCAGGTTAGGATTGATTTAGAAATAATATCACATGCAATTTAATGGATACTGTGTGGCTTGCATAAACCTTCTTTATTTAATTCTTCCAACAATGACTGTTAAATTTAACTGCCATTTTACACACAGGAAACTAAGTCGCAGCATGGTGAGCAATATGATTAAGGTCATGTAGTTAGAAAGTGGTAGATGGTCTGCCCAGGGGTGTCTGAGTCCAAACTGTAGTTTTTCTACTAAACAGGGCACCTTCAGCGACTCGGAGTCTGACTGAGTCTCTAGGTAAACTTGAGTCAATCAGCAAGAGTGGTGAGACAGAGGCAGAGTGCATTCATGAATGAATGCATGGGGCTTCCACAGCATGGCTTTTCACAAATCTTGAAACTCCATGTGTATGCAGTATCTGATCCTCAGTAGCGGCCTCCAGTGACAAGTGTGTTGTGGTTCAGAGGAGCAACTGTGAAACGATGGTGACAGATTTCACCACCAGGTGTCCTTCATGGTTAATCTTTGCTTTAAAAAAAAAATCTTGCTTCTATTGAGCAGTTATTCTTTTATTCTCCTTTTTCTGATTTAAAAAGAAGTTGACTCAGAACCTTGGAAAGGCAAGAAAATACATTTCTCTGCTTCTCCCCTAACACTGTGCAAGCCTAAAAAATGACAAGTGGTTGGGAATCTTACAACAATACTTTTACAGTATGCCCACTTTAGTCAAGTATTTTGAATCTAGAAAAAGTATTTATCTACTAAAGACCTTGAATTTCACTAGTTAGGGATGAATTAGTTCTGTCACTCTAATTTAAATTAGAAAGTGATAAAAGAACAGAGCACATTTTGAAATTCACCAAATACTTACTGAGGGCCAGCTCTGTGCCGGGCACTATTCCAGGCTCTGATAAGTGAATATGGTAGAAAATACTTATTATAATCCTAGGTTCTGTATCCTGTAGGTACTCTGCTTAGTACCTATTCTACCTGCAAGTTTCAATTGGGTGTATCAGCCAGGTTTCCTAAGAATAGACTCCTATCATCAGATTCTTCCAAGTTCATGGATAGTCCAAAAATCTGGCATGAATTTAGGGTGGAAGGGTAAAGCCTGCAGATATTGCTAGATTCTTACATCTTGTTCATGCTAGGGTATACGATGTCTCTAAAATATTAATGCCTTTAATTTCACAGATTAGAATCCATTTCTAATAATACTATGTCATAAGCCACTCATATTTTGAAAACTTGGACATGTATTATGCTAATTAAAAAAGGGTCTGATATCAATACCACTGATTGCCTTTGAAGGGTGAGTTTTGTGATTAGAGTGCCAATTCATTGCCACTCCTAATTAAAGTGGAAGGAACATAGGTTTCTATTACAGCTTAATGCAACGAAAAAGTAATTAATCAGTATCACACCATCTACATGGAAGTAGGTAAACTACAGATATTGTAGCACTAGTCCTAACCCTCAGGTGTTCAGATTCAGTGGACCTCAAATGGGATCCAGAATTCTGCTTTCTAACATTCATGTCCCATTGAAGGAAGGCCTCCCTCTGTGTTTTGAGAATCACTGGATTATTCTGGTAGAAGTACCACAGGAGTATAGAAGAAAATGGAAGGTGGTAGCTAAGCCAACTCTATACCCACTAAATGGACTACTCAAAACAAAAGTAATAAACTATTGATACAGAACTGAAGGATCTCGGGGGCATTGTGTTAAGTGAAAAAAAAAAAAAAGCCGACCTCGAAAGATTACAAACTCCATGATTTTATCTACAGAATATTCTTTATATATATATATATATATATATGTATATATATATATATATATTGCATTTTAGGTTTGGGGTACTTGTGAAGAACATGCAAGATTGTTGCATAGGTACACACATGGCAGTGTGATTTGCTGCCTTCCTCCCCATCACCTATATCTGGCAGCCATCAAAAACGATGAGTTCGTGTCCTTTGTAGGGACATGGATGAACCTGGAAACCATCATTCTCAGCAAACTGACAGAATATTCTTAAGATGACAGAGTATATGTTAATGAACAGGCCAGTGGTTGCCAGGGATTAGGGATGGGGTTGGACTGTAAAGGGGTAACACAAGGGAGTTTTCTTTCCACCATAAATCAAGGGATTTATAGTGGTGGTTATATAGATCTCTACATGTGGTGAATAAACTGAATATCTGAGGGTTAGGACTAGTGCTACAATATCTGTAGTTCACATACTTCCATGTAGATGGTGCAGTATTGATTGCCTTTTAGTTGCATTAAGCTATAATAGAAACCTATGTTGCTTCCACTTTAATTAGGAGTGGAGATGAACTGGCATTCTAATCACAAACCTGCTCTACAGAGCAATCAGTGGTATGAATTACTTAAAGGTATCAGACCCTTTTCTAATTAGATGGAAACTTTCTGTAGTCTCAAGTGTTTGGGGGATGGTGGAACTGTTTTAAATTCCAATTATGGTGGTTACATAATTCTCTACATGTGATGAATAAACTATATACATACACACACACAAAACACAGTGAGTGCATTTAAAAACTAGTGACATTCAAATTAGTTCTGAGGTTCAGTCAGTGGTGTTATACAAATGTCAGTTTCCTGGTTTAGGCAGTTATACGGTGGTTATATCCAATATGTACGTGAGGGAACCTGGCAGAAGGATACCTAGGAGCTCCCTGTAGTATTTTAGCAACTTGTATGTGAATATAAACATTTCAAAATAAAAAGTAAAAACAAAAGAAATCAACAATAACCAGCCTATGCTGAAGCTGCCAATGTAGTAAGGATTAAAGATAGTGTCTGAAAAGACAAACGGGGAAGGTAAAACCCATGGAGGTTGAGCATATAACAGAATCTCATACAGATGCCCTGGGTTCAGCTGTCTGTTCTCCTTCTTTCTAGTTGTGACCTCAGGCAAATGAGTTAACCTCTCTGTGCTTTAATCAACTTGTCTATGAATTTGGGAAATAGCAGTATCTATGCCGAAGGGTTGTTGTGACGCTGAAGTGAGATATGTGTACAGAACACATTTATTAATGTTTGATACATAGGGAGGACTCCAAAACATGTCATTGTTTTGTAAGCAATGTGGAGAAAGAATCATCAAGACTTAGGTTAAAGTGAGTGTGAGGACCAGAGGCCAGTGAGTGATCCTGGAGGAGAGGGGCAGAATCGTCACAGGTAGACTTAGTGCAGGTAGCTGTTTGGAGGAGGAGAGTCGTATTTTGTATGGAATACACAAATGAAGCTCACCTGTTGGCTTTTGGGAACAGGGTATTAGGAAGATATAGAAAAGAGAATTAACTAAAAATAGTGAGTTGCACTACCTCCTCTTCTCAAAAAGTTTGAGCCAAGAGAATAAAACTGAAGTGCTTAAAGCTGATCTCTGGAATACTGACAAATGAAAATTTGTATATATTTATGGTGTACAACATGATGTTTTGATACATGTACATCTTGTGGAATGATTAAATCCAGCTAATTAACACATCCATCACCGCATATACTTATCATTTGAAGGAAAGTAAAGTTGTGTAGAAGATAAGGCAGGTACTTACTTTTGTTTTAATTTGAGTGCTTTACAGAAGTAGTGCTAATGGAAATTGTGTTGATTTCACTAAGTTCTTAAAGAACAAAGTCTAATACAATTATTCAAAGAGAATTGAATGAGCAGGGACTGGGAATGCTGAGGTGAGTAAAAATGGTTATTACCTTCAAGAAGCTTATATTCTAATGACAGAGTCAGACTCAGTGAAATACACAGCTATTATGAAATCCAATCAGGCTGTGAGACAAGAATTTAAAGTGGTTGGCGAGGAAAGGCTTTGCAGAAGAGGTCATCCTGAACCTGCCTTTGAGCAAGTCTTTCTCTGAAATGAGAGGGTCTGTGGGGTCTCTGGGGCTAAGAAGCAATATTTGGTTTAAAAGAAGCAGTATGACAATTTAATTTTGGCCAATACTGTGGGCTAATTGTGGTCCCGTCATACTCACTCATATTCACTCACAGACTCTTTCTCAGATCTGGAAACTCCCATCCATTGGAAAGGGTGAGAGTCCTGGTCTCTTATTTAATGGTCACTTCACCTTTCATAGCGTTCCCCTGGAGTTGAGAGGATAGGGCAAAGAAATGGAGCTCTTCCATCCCCATGTTAGGGAACAGAGGGGAGGGGGTTTGGGGAACACAGGACTGGCCAACCCTGATCTCCATCATCAGATGGACATCCTGTTCACTTCCTCTTCCCGTCATGAGTTTCTGCTTTCTGGAGTAAAAGGAGGTGCAGTCTGGGCCTAGCCTCTTGGGGGCCAAGTTTGCTCTTTCCTGATCCTTCTCTGATTTTACTGGATACCCCTAAACACACCTTAGCTTTTGTATCATTAATGGAAGATCCTGTTGACGCGTACTGTCATAAAATGTTTTTGTTTTTCAGAAAAGAAAACCAAAAGATCTGTAAACAATGATGTTTGTCAAGTGTTGGAAATAGAATATTTTAGAATGAAGCACCATCATCTAAGTGTGAAGAACATAGAGCTAAACAAAGAAGCTGCCTCTTAGAGATGTTCTAATCCAGGCCTCTGCTTTCCATCTGAGAATGAATATTCAAATTTAAACTATTTTATTAATATTATTCTTTAAATATCTCTGCCAGAATTTCCATCAAGAGTCAGTAATATATCTGAGTAGTTCACTGACTCTATCACATAACTGTTAAGATGTGCCATTATTTTATATAACACTAAGAAAGAAAATTCTGCCACTTAACCTATGATACTGTAAGATTTCAAAGATGTTACACAGTAGGAAAAAAAGTAAAGAGTTATTATAATATGATATGTCTTTAGATGGAAGATAGAGAGATTTTCCTTTTTAGACTTAAGACAGTTGGAGAAACAATGACTATTTTATAATTAGGCTGAAGTTTGAATTCCATTTCCTCTATTGTGTGACCTTCGGCAGTGATGTTTCTTTAAACTCTATTTCTTCCTCTGTAAAATGGGATTATACCCACCTTCGTTGGGTTGAGGCGAGGAATAAATGATTTACTGGATGTAATGCTTTTACCCTAATCCCTATCCCATGGTGTACATTTTAAAAAATTAGTTTTTCTTCTCCTTATTTTAAGCCAATATAGTTCTTGTATTAAGTAAAGTTCCTCCTGTTTCAATCCTCTAAAGCATAGGCATAGTTCTAAATTGAGATGCCTCATGAAGAGGAGTCTTAGTCATAGCAGAGCATTGTTCTTCTTGCCATCGGGAGTCTCCTTACTTTGTCCTCCTTTCTGTATTGCTGGTTGAAATGTAGAATTCAATGATTAATTCCTTGTACTGCTTTGTGCATAGACACAAACATTCTCTGCTTGTCGGATAGTTGTATATGATCATCAAAAGGAGCAACTCTCATTTTTACCTATTATGGAAAATGTCTTCTCCCTAGATAATGCTGTAGAATGTTCAATACGGCCTCTCCAATTTCTCTAAGATTTTAATCATACCCTCTTTAACTCATTGCATCTCTTCTGTCACCAACTACCTTGTTATTGAATTATCTCCTCAAAAGGATTTTTAAATTTTATTTCTTCTGTTTAAAACTTTTGGGCATCAAAAGGATACTGAAAAGAAAATGCAAATACCCACAGAAGGGGAGAAATATTTGCAAATCATATATCTGATAAGGGTTTAGTATTTAGAATACATAAGGAAGCTTTCAAATCAACAATAAAAAGATAGTCCAATTAAAATTTGGCAGAGGATTTGCATATATATTTCTGCAAAGAAAATATACATATGGCCAACAAGTATGTACTCAACAGGCATCTGAAAAGATGTTCAATATGATTAGACACTAGGGAAATGCAAATCACTACCACAGTGAGATACTACTTCACATTCGCAAAGATGGCTATCATCAAAAAGAAAGTAACAAGTGTTGGGGAGGATTTAGAGAATTAGAGCTGTCATACTTTGCTGGTGGGAACATAAAATGGTGTAGTTGCTTTGAAAAATTGTTTCCCAATTCCTCAAAAAGCTCAATATAAAGTTACTACTTGAGCTAGTCCTAGTCACTCTATTGTGCTCCTGAACACTAGCACTTATTTCTTCTGTGTGACTATATTTTTGTACCCACTGACTGGCTCCTCTTTATCTCTCCCTCCTCACTACCCTTCCCAATCTCTGTTGACCACCGATCTATTCACCACCTCCATGAGATCCTTTTTTTAGCTCCCTCATCTGAGTGAGAACATGTGACATTTGTCTTTCTGTATATGGGTTACTCCATTTAACATAAAGTCCTCCAGTTCCATCCCTATTGTAGCAAATGACATGATTTCATTAATTTTTATGGTAGAATAATATCTCTCTCTCTACATATATATATATATATGTATTCCATTTTCCATTTTCTTTACCCATTCATCTGTTCATGGACACTTGAGTTGATACTAACTCTTGGTTATTGTGAATAGTGCTGCAATAAACATGAGAGTGCAGGTTTCTTTTCAATATTCTGAGTTCCTTTCTTTTGGATATATACCCAGCAGTCAGATTGCTGGATTAAAGCTTTCCATAGCAAAGGAAATAATCAATAAAAAAAAATAAAGAGACCTACATAATGGGAGAAAGTATTTGCTAACCATTCAACTGACAGAGGATTAATTAACAGAATGTATAAAGAACTCAAACAACTCAATACAAAAAAAAATCTGATTTAAAAATGGGCAAAATAGACATTTCTCAAAAGAAGACATACAAATGGCAACAGGTATATGAAAAATTGTTCAATATCACTAGTCATCAGAGAAATGCAAATGAAAACTACAATGAGATATAATCTCACTCCAGTTAAAATAGCTGTTATCAAAAAAAAAAAAGAAAAGAAATGCTGGAGAGGATGTGGCAAGCAGGAGACAGTTGTACACTGTTGGGGAATGTAAATAGGGACAACCACTGTGGAAAACAGCATGGGGGGTTCTTCAAAACCCTCTTTAAAAAGTTAAAAGAGTAAATTTTATGGTGTGTGAAACAAATCTCCATACAAATAACGTTACAAGATAACCAGTGATATAAGTCAGCCCAGAAGAACTAAATGATAGTATAATGTCCTAGTGCATATGACAAAATAATTGTTCAATAATATAGCACAGGTGGGAGCTCAATAAAAGTGGAGTATTAGAAGAAAACCTTGTGGAATAGAAAGCATTTGAGATCAATCTTAGAGAATAGGTAGAAATTAGTAAGAGAGAAAAAAGAGAAGAATATTTTATGTAGGGGAATAATACCTAAATAGGATGAAAACAAACATTTTATTCGTGTTCAGGAGCAATAATTAAATAACCAGGCCAGACTGTGGTTAAATTAGGGTGTAATGAGAAGGCAGTGGAGAAAAGTTAAAACAATCCCCTGCTGGGTCTTCAATATCTGTGGCATCTGGACTTCAATTGGTAAGCACTGGAGAATCATTCAAGGTGTCTAAGTAGGGATGTAGCAATTCTAATTAGTCGTTTGTAATGTAAGTGAAACAGCAGGAGCAATTGAGAAACTAGACCTCAATTGAAGGCTAGAAAGAAGAGGAGAATTGGATTTCAGAGACATTTTAGAGTAGACAAAACTTAAAGTACATGAGGAACTTCATTAGATACAAAGAATGAGAAAGGAAGAAATCAAACACATCTCTCAGCTTTGAGTATGGATGATAGGGGGAGGAGGCAAATGGAGAGAGACAGGAAGCTGAAAATGAGGTGCATGGGAATTGGACCACGGGCTCAAACTGGACTAGCAGTTTTACATTGCAGATAGGAGATCATTATGAAATAATTTGCAAATACCCAGACATGCAAGCTTGGAAATCAGATGAGTAAACAGGATTGAAAATGCAGTTACATAAATTAGTCACCTAAAATTGATAGAATAATGGGAATGCATGAGAATTTGGGGGGGAGGTGACACTTTGTAAGGAATGTGCACATTTGGTTGTCAGAGAAAATGAAACCAGTGAAGATGAAATTGTATATATCTAAGAAAGTAGGACAGAGACTTAAGAGTGTGCCATCTTGGAAGCTAAGGAAGGGCACGTTTCTCAAAAGGCAAGGAAGCAACAGGTCAGTGTGGTTAAAAACAAATCTCACAGAATTAGAATTGAGTGGAATCCACGGGATTCAACAATTAAGAAGTGATTGGCAGCATTTGGGGAGACAATTTTAGAAAAGTATTAGAAAAGACAGACTGTAACTCACTGAAAAATGAACGCGATGTGAAAACATTCAAACTTGAACGCAGACTGCTTTTGAGATGTTTGGTTGTAAAGGAGAGGAGACAGAGATTCAATAGTTTGCATGGACATCTAGGCAAGCAGTTACCTCGGAATGGTGGGTGGTCTTAAGCCTATAGGTACAGCTAGATAAAAGGGCTACATTCATTCAGCAAATTCAACAAATTCTACCTTCCACGTGCTTGTTACCAAGTGCTGTGGATATAGGAGTAAACAACATAGACAAGAATTCCTGCCTTTTTGAAGTGTACAGAATTTAGATGCATTAGTCTCACTAGTGAGTACTCAAGAGGATGGTGCAGTTTAGACACTTCTGTTCACTTAGAGCTAAGGTTCATTCATATCACTTTTAACAACCCATTGACAATTGGGTGTTGTAAAATGTACTTCAAAGCAATTCTTGTCCAGCTTTGATGGAAACAACCACGACAGCCAATACAGTAGCAACAAACGTATGAGGTGCAGCATCAATGACAAGAACAGTATTGCTCCATGAACCAGGTGAGATCAAGGAAAAGAGAAGTCCCCAGCGCTAAAGCATCAGAAAACTCTCATTGCATAAATAACTCTGGCACCATTTTTCATCAGCTTCTGCAGTAAGAGAGTTGCCCAGATGTTTATCCGCAACTTTCTGTACTTTTATCTTTATAGGAAATGAAACTTGTTAAAGTTACACTTTTGCATTTTTGCAGGAAACAGCTGCAGTGAATCAGAGCTGATGAAAGGAAAAATGCATCACGAGATGACAGAAAGCTTTATTAATACATTAAATGAGACATACAATTTGTCTTCTTTTTAATAAACTTGAAATTAGGTGCTTGTCAAAAAAATAAGCTAAGATCCATTTAGGATATACTATTTTGCAGACCTTTTGTTTGCCAATGCAGAACTGCAAGAGATTTTCTTAAAGACTCTTAAGTTCTTTTGAAAATGTTTAATTAGGAAAGCTCTGAGAAAGACAAATTCAAAAAAAGGCTATCATTGAATGGGACAAAAAGAAGTAGACTTCAGCAGAATTGAGTTTCGTGCAGGCATTTTAGCATTCTAACCTAGGATGCATGCTATTGTTTAAATCACCAGTTTTCATGGCAGCTGTACTGATAAAAGAACTTCAGCTGAATTAAATTTAAAGGAGTTTAATTGAGCAATGAACAATGCGTGATATCAGGCAGCCTCCCGAGCCAGAGTAGGCTTGGAGACTCCAGCGCAGTCACAGGGTGGAAGAAGATTTATGGACAGAAAAAGAAAAGTGACGCACAGAAAATGGAAATAAGGTACGGAAACAGCTGGATTGGTTACAGATTGGCATTTACCTTATTTGAACACAGTTCGAACAGTTGACTACATTTGATTGATCAAAACTCAGTGATTGGCAGAAGTGTGGGCTACGGTCTGTTTATACCTCCACTTGTTACAGTTTACAATGTATAGAAAAACCTGTAGACCAACCTTAAAATGTGTAAAGCGGCAGCTTTAGGCTAGCCTTGATTTAACTGGAATTATCTGGGGAACTTTTAAAAATCTCAATGCCTGATGCTAGCCCAGAGATTCTAATAATTACATCTGGGCTCAGCTTAGGCATCATGGCTTTGGAAAACTCCCACTTAATTCTAATGTGCATCCATTTGGTAACCCCTATGCTAGATTCCTTCTGTGGAGTCCAAAATATACTAAAACTTAAAGCCCAAACAGTATGGAGTAAAGTTGTGTCCTTCTTTCTTTCCTTTATTTCCTTTCTTTCCCTCTTTTCTCTTCCTTCCTTCCTATTTTTCCTTCTTTGTTTTGTTCTTTTTTTTTTTTTAACAACAAAGTTATCTATTTTTTCTTTGGTTGCTTGTGCCTTTGGTGTCATATTTAAGAACTCATTGCCTATTCTAAGGTAGCAAAATATATACCTATGTTTTCTCCTAAGAGTTTTATAGTTTTAGCTCCTACCTTTAGGCCTCCATTTTAATTTTTGTGTATGGTGTGAGGTAGGTGTCCAATTTTATTCTTTTGCATATGGCTATCCAGTTGTCCCACCACAATTTGTTGAAAAGATTGTTCTTTACCCATTGAGTTTCCTTGGATCTTTAGTGGTTATCTCTTAATACATATACTTATATCATTCTCAATTAGGCACTAAGATTTTTGAGGTCAGGGAGCTTCTCTTATCTTTATACCCCTCCATACATAACAGAATGCTTTACCCATAGCAGGTACCTGATAAACGAATGTCTCTTTCTCCAGCCAGATAGTAAGTTCTAAGAGGAGACAACGTAGGTATTCTTGCTTAGCATTTTGAACTGCTGAGTAGGCTGAGGTCAATAGAGGATAATTATAACTTTGCTTTGATTTTGCCACCACATGATTCTATCATATTCATTTATTACTTAGTCCTTTTTAGCTCAGAACACACCACCGTTTTTGTTTGCATAAAAGGAAACCCAGTGAAGGATTGAAAGACTTAACCTAGGGAAATTTCAGATTTGAACCCCTCCGTCAGTGTTTTAGGTTATGCATAGACAATTTAAAACAACTCAAATTTCATAAATGAACTCATGTTAAATGAATCTGAAGTAACTATTTCTGTGTATTGGATCTTTGACTATTCTCTTGTCAAAGTGAAATTAAAAATACATTTTCTGGGTTTCAACAGGTGCTAGTACTTCCTACTTGCAGACTTTGACAAGACTTTAAATGTAAAGCTACATTTTGAATAAAAGAGGAAACATGTATCTTGCTCATGATTTCTGTGCTCTGAAAGTGATTTGTGAAAAGAAAGAAAGGGAAATTTCCTAAATATTCAATTACAGAGGAATGATATATTTATCTATATTGATTCATGAAATCCTAAGTTGAAATTAATGAAATTATGTATCAATAAGGAAAAATCTATAATATACCATTACATGTAAAAAGCAAATAATATGTAGTGGCTATAACTGAGTAAAAAATCATCCTGTTTGCCTGGCACTATCTTAGTTTTAACATTGAAAATCCTGTATCCCAGGAAATCCCTCAGACTCAGAAAAATTGGGATGATTTATCACCTTATTGTAAACAAAGATTGCAAGAAAACCAGAAGAAAATGAAAAGAAGTTATGTCAGCCTCCTAGTCAATGAGTGCAATTGGTTTTTTTTAAAGTTTGTTTCCTTTGTGGATATAACATTATTTTTACAGAAATACAAATCGAGAGGAAAAACTGAGGCTAGAGAATGTATCTTCCACTTCTTAGCAAAGCATGTTTACTATTGGCCAATGCTATTATTTGATTCTATATTGCCAAAGGGGTAATCAGGGAGAAGATCATAGGAATTTTCATTCTTCTTTAATAATAGACATTAAAGGTGTCTCCTATTATAAGAAGTTATGTGAGGTCAGCAAAAACTAATTATTTTGAGGTCATACAAACAACTCAAAATTCATAGAGAAACCATGGGTTTGGAGAGGAATCCTCATATATATTTCAGAAGTGGAGAAAAAATAAGATAGAAATAAGACCTTGTATTTTTTGAAAGTTTTCTGATTTTCATTTTTTTCTCAAGCCTACTCCTATCATGCCCTTTTCCTTTTTCTCTAGTTCCAGGCAAAATCACCTGCCATATATATTCCAGTCATTGCCTGGAGTTCTGGGAGTAAGGAATCTATTATCAATGACCTATCTCATGAACATTTTCTCTGGGAACATGTGTAAAAATATATAGACATGAATATTTGATGAACTGACACCTCACATTTCAAACCTAGATTGGGGTTATGTAAATATGAACTCAAGGCTGTCAGAGCCTCCCATGGTCTAATGTTCCAAGAGTAAAGAAGAACAGAGAAACACCCATGTTGGAATCAACTGTTGCAGGAAAGAATACAAAGATAGTTTTATTAATTTAGAATGAATTTTAATAACTTTACATAGACAGAAATGTTCTGTCTCCTTTTTTTCTAATTATAGGGAATATCTTCCACTAGTAATCTCTAAAAATGTAGAAATATCATAGGGAGTGAAAATTACATTGTCTCTTTACTGGCCACAATCTGGCAGCACTCATCATGTAGCAAATGCCCAAATAATAGACTATGGATTATAGTGACTTCACCCCAGGTTAACATTATTTCTAGGAAAAGTACTAGGTAAGGTATATCTGAATCGAAAAGTAGGGCAGCTATTGCCTCAGATTTGGCATTTTAATTACATTGTTTCCAAGTATGATATTCTGAGAATGTCTATAGCACATAGTGTCTGCTTTATACAAACTACCAGTTAATTATATATTTATGATGTAAGTAGTTTTCCAAATGTGGTGAAAGTCTCAGCCTTTTTTCTCCCCCATGGGCAAAATCTGATTCTGATTCTCTGTGTCTCTTAGTGCTTGTTTAGTGCTGGTCAGACTAAGTTCTTGATAAAACCTGTTGACTTGGCTCTCACAGTTTATGCAGACATTGAAGAAACAATTTGGTTATTTCAAACATCACAGGATTTGAATAAGAAGACCTGGTTATGAAACAAGGTTCTCATAATTACCAGTTGTGACTGTTGATAAGTTACCTTTTCTTGTTTACAAGTTATTTTACCTATTTGAATTACTTGTAAAATAGAGATAGGGATTCTTTCTTGATCATGGAACATCAAATGAAGTTATTTCATGAAATACATTGTCATCTGGAAATTATAAATACAACTAAGTGTTGATTATTATTTGAGATTTGGGTACCTCATTGTAGCATTTTCTATGATCATTTTTTTCTTTTCTTGCATAAAGGCTAAAAAAGGTAGACATGCAATCAATAGCTTAGAGTGGGAGTTAGGAAAAGTTAAGGCAGAGACATGTCCACACGTAAGCTACGCTGTTTTTACAAAAAACAGATGAGTATTGGCCATTTAGAGCTTCCCCTCATGTGGTGTGGTAACTCTAACAATGTGCCACAGTGTCAGCCCCACAGAAAGATAGATGGAATAGGTTCTGTATTGTTCCTAATTATTGTTATTTTTTAATTGTCCTTAAAACTATGCAAAAGGGACTCTACCAAACATGTAGATGTGGGGGAAAAAAAGATAGTTTAGGGATATCATGGAGCAGTCATATATCCTTTCTATCAGGTGCAGAGTCTCCCTGGTTGCTGATGGAGAAAATGGAAAAAAAACAACAACAAGAACAAAAAAAAACTTACTACTGAAAAACCTATCCAAGGAACAGGTAGTAGGAAATCACATTTCGAAGCACTCATTCTGCCTTTCTTCAATGTAAGAAAGTTGCACAAAAGAAGAATTGTGGCAATGCAAGCTGCTACAATGGCTGCATTCTCTGAATGTAACAGAGAAGGAGCTATGGGCACTCCATGCAAAGACGAGATAGAAAAGTGGAGGGTATGTGCAGAGTACCTCAAGAAATGAAAGTCAGTATGCCTCTTGGAAGCTATGAACACTAATGTTTAAAAAAGGAAACAGAAAACAGAAGAAATCATTTAAGGAGAGCTGTCATTTTCTATTGGTGAGGATTCCTGATCTTGGGGAGGTTCTGGAAAGTTTGTTTCCATTTCTTCTTCTTCCTCTTGGATTGGAATAATTTCAATGTCTTCTTCATTCTTTGGTTGGGAAGATGTTTCAGTTAGCTCAACCACTTCTTTTATTTCAATGGCCTGTTCTTTTTTTTCTTCAGCTGACAGGAGAACTACATTCTAGAACACAAAATTAAACAAAGTATTCTTACCTTTTACCATTGGCACCTTTGTCAACAATCTCTACAAACATTTATCAAGTACCTTCTGGTTTTTATGCTACTTATTTAATTTATTATATGCCTTTAAATGCCAGGATTCATTTCTCGGGTGCTTAAATCCTCATCAAGTCACTTATTAAAACTCAAGTCTGAGTAAATCTTCAAGGGCAGTAGACATTTACCACAGTGCCTGGAATGACCACATGGTATTGGGAAAAGAACATTGCAGTGATAGAGGAGTTTAGATTTTAGTTCTGATTTGCCTTTAGTGATTATAACTCTGGGAGAATAATTTTCTCTTTGATACTGTTTTTCTTTAAATGCAAAATGAAGGAATTAGTGAAGATTTCTAAATTCGATTAATCTAACAGTCTGGTTCTGAAGCAGTTAGTAATAGATGTATTATTGGTATCTTTTTATTTCCCATTTGTGGAGCCCCTTTAACTTATTGTTTTGGAAGAGGAATTAGGTGAAAAGGAGGGAAGAGGGGGAATACTGAAAAATGAAATAAAAGAACTAGTGACTTTAGTCAGCCTTCAACCTTCAACCATTTTGCTTTTACACATTAAATACGGAATCATGAAATCAAGATGGAAGCCTGAAGTAAGCAGCAGGGACAGTTAGTAAGAAGACACACAGAACCCGGGCATGGTGGCTCACGCCTGTAATCCCAGCACTTTGGGTGGCCCAGGCAGGAAGATCACCTGAGGTCAGGAGTTCAAGACCAGCCTGACCAACATGGTGAATCCCCGTCTCTACAAAAATATAAAAATTAGCCAGGTATGATGGTGCACTGTAATTCCAGCTACTCAGGAGGCTGAGGTGAGAGAATAGCTTGAACCTGGGAGGTGGAGGTTGCAGTGAGCCAAGATTGCGCCCCTTCACTCCAGCCTGGGTGACAGAGTGAGACTCCACCTCAAAACAAACAAAAAAAATGTAGAATGGAGAACTGTAGGCTCTAACTACAGACTTACTTCAAATTTCAAGGCATCTTTCCATACTATTGATATTATTTGCTTTCCAGAAATATACCAAGACCATTTTTTAAAAAAATCAAGCTCCTAGTTTCAAAGTCTCATCAGATTACATTCTCCATAAATGATCTTTTGTGGAGGTAGATTTTCTAGAGGAAGGTTGTGGCCAGAGGGGCTACTACTTACAGATTTTGGTCTGGAGCACATTCTTTTCCATTCATTCTGAACAATGCCAGCTATTACAAGCTCCTGGAAGAAGGCAAAGATCAGCATCACTGACAAAATCCCCTGAAAAACAAACAACAGAAGAATGAAGGTGAAAATGTAGTAATGGCACAAAAGAACATTATTGATGTTGAGTAAGTTATTGTTGACTGTAATTGAATGATTCAGAGATCAATTCTTTAAACAAGTAATGACTAGCTGTGAGAACTGCTAGTACAGGAGACAGTATCCTTATAACCCTAACTCTTAACACAACTTTCGTCACACAACAGATGGTTAATGTGTATTGCTGACAGAAGATAAGGTATAAATAATCAGTTGAATAATAAATGCTATATAAGAAAGATGAGTCTCAAATTAAATTGTATTCAGCCTTAGGTGGTGTGGCATCATGCCAAGGAGACTTCTTTATCCTTGGGAGATACATTTTTTTGTCTTCTTCAAACTACATTTAGAAGTCCTTGGGCAAAAGATATTCATAATATCTTAGGTATTTCTTCTATGCTAATCTTACTTAATCAAAATAATGACAAATATTAATGCCATTAATGATGTTGACAATAATTAATGTTAAAGCCAATGCCTGTATAGCACTTGTATGTACCAGGCACTGTTCTAAATGCTTTGCGTATATTAACTGACTTATTCCTCAGAACAATCCTATTAGATAAATAGTGTTACAATCCTCATTTTACCATTGAAGAAATTGAGGCAGACTGTGGTTAAAATGCTTGCCCAAAACTACATAGGCAATAACTAGCAAACTCAGGTTGTCTGGATCCAGAGTTAATTCTCATAATAAATAAATCCTCCTTCCTCCCTGGAAAGAAATCCAATTTCACACTTACCAAGAACAGAGTTTGTATGCTGTAACAGTACTGCATAGATGGAGAGCTTTTCTCAGAGGGATTAACTGGTTCACAGTTGTATATGTTAATAGTTGGTGTGTGAACTCTAATAAGATTCAGACTCTCCATTTTTAAAAAATGGAAAAGTTTAATATTAAGTATGTCCATGATTGAAAGAATCATTCCAGAAATGGCAGCAAAGAGGCTCAATGAATTCATTATCATTTTTCCTTTGACCTGAAATGGAGACATAGATTTATTAATTAGGTTTGATTTTCCTTTGGAAAACATAATCTGGGAAGGAATTCTAGATGCCACTCGCCTGACTCACAAAGCAACTACAACTAAATATACTGACGTTCTCTCAGTTGTTTTTAGCTTCTTTGTCACTATAAAATAAAATCATTTTATGCCATTACCATATATTCATTTTATAAAAGCAAAAATTCTAGGAGTAACCCTTGATTCTGTATCTTGTATCCTTGCACTTCCTTCACTGCCAGTGCCACCATCCTAGTAGGCATTTAATAAATATTTGTTGAGTAGGTGAAGATAAATATCCAGTTTATTATCTTCCTTCATACATAGGTAGAGGGAAGAGAGAGAAGAAGGTTCTTGTATCACACTTCAGTGGGATGGTATTGTGAAGTACAGGCTGGGAAGGTTCAGATAGAACCCTCTAGATCTGTACTAGCAAATATATGGAAATAAAAAGCAGAAGCAACAACAGTAACAACACCTACTCCCTGCTGACCTAGGCTGCAATCAGCCGCAATCATCTTACAAAATGCAATTAGGGCTGATGTCTTTGAGTAACATAGGTAAGAGAATATCAGTGTTGATGTTTTACTTTACAGGGACAATAAAAGGTTGAAACAGGAAATTATATTGACAAGTACCATAATGGTATGGGATTATTGATTATTATTTTATGCTACACATATTTCATCCCTGGCTCTATGGCCTACACGTGGCAAGTCAGTAGGTCTGGCTGTATCTGGAGAATAATTTGATTTTTATAAAAATTTTTCCCCCAAAACTGAGTTTGTCAGACCACTTTAAGAGAGGAACCACCTCAATCCATGCATTCCCCTCATTGATTATAAAGGTGACTCAGTTTAGTAAGTAAGAGAGAGTGTTGGGGGAGGATATTTTTGGGGAGCAAACTTGCCTGGTAAGCCCTTTTCATCCATACAGCATTGGCAGCTCTGTAGGCCAGTTTCTTCTGGATGTAGATGAGTCCCGAGGGGTTTTATGGGCAAGACCATCTTATAGCCTCTGAAGCACCATCACATACACTACTGCATTTCATTTTCATTGTGAGGTCTCATGGTAGCAAGGACTGTTACTCTTGCTTTATAGGTGAAAACTCAGAGGTACATAGAGTTAAACTGACTTGTTCTATGTTTCACCCCAAAAATAGCTTAGCTAGAATTTGAATCAATTATGACATGGATCAGATAATTTTCCTAAATGGTGGTCTGGGAGAAATTGTAGGGCTTTCAGAGAGGTCTATTATTTTCACACAGCATTTAACCTAAGACTTGTAGGTACAGTTTTCATGGATGTGCTTTTAGTTCTGTTTCCATGAACATCCCTTCAGATAGACCTCACTTCTAAGTTTTTCATGAATAAAATCACAATAACATTGTGGAGGGTCTTTGCTTTATGGGCTGAGAGTCTGTGATACCTCAGCTCTTTCAGGCTCTCAGTTTTTGACCGAGAAAATAGGTTCTTCTATGACATGTGGGAAAGAAGGACATACGGTTACTTGCCAAACTCTTCCTGGAGTTTCTCCGTTGCCGCCAGGAGTGATCCAGAAATAATATACTGTAAAAGAGAGGTGGGGGAGTTGGACCTGTACTTTCAGCAACTTTCACACAACTATCCACCCATTTTTATCAGGTTTTTTCATTATTCGGCAGTCATATTTCTCCTTTATTCAGGCTCAGTAACACTCAATTCATTCATGCCTTTTACTCCATCATCTGGGGAGCTGTGACTAGGAATATAATAAGACCAAAGAGACAGAACTCATATTTCCTAATCAGTTAATACACCATGAATTTAAAAGTTTTATTTTTAGTTTTTCTTTGTTTTTAATTTGTGGAGCTGCTCTCTGGGTTCACAGTGACTTAGATGACTCTGATGCCCTGTGAAGGGTGAATTGATACAGAAGGAAATACTTGACCAGAATGGCACAGGCACTCCATTAAAGCATTGGCTATTACAGGAAGTTATGATAATTGTTGCTCATCTTTCTTTCTCACGTTCAGGCTGTAGAATGGAGGAAATTCTTGTTCTAACCCATCTCTACTTGTTTGGAACATTTTAATCCTAGACTTATCTTTATAGTGCCACTATGAAAAGTGTCATGGGGAAATATACATCACTGTCCTATGTGCTGCACTCAGACAGGGTTACAGATTTGGAAAGCATGTACATAAAACAGCCAAAAGAGCGCTGCTCTGTTGATAAACAAAATGAGATTGATTTGGGATGGGACGAATTTCACCAGGTACCACAGTAACTAAACAGAATTGTAGGGAAGAAGGAGTAGATGGGAAGAAGTGGATGCTCCTGCTCCCTCTTGCTTTCCAAAACATCTTGCTATCTAGTCCAAATGTCTAGTGCCACCCTCCCCACCAAAACTGCCTTTGGAGAGTTCTTGCTTTGGACAGTCTCTGTGAGATCCCTGCAGAGCCTCTTTCCCTGAATTTACATGAAACAGGACCACTGACTCTCAACCATGGTGGGATTTATACTCAATTTGGTCAACCTCTCTTCTTAGTTACTTTAACCCAATAATATTTCCTACTCATATATTTCCCCTCAACACAGAAATAATCTGGCATATCATTTTGGAGCCTTTTAATGTTTTTGTTTGCACCATTTCCCAAATGACTGCCATTCTTTTACTCACCATAATGCCTCCCCAGAGAGGGTACCACACAGTCACACAGATGGGTGCATACACCCCTGCTGGGATCATCAGAAGACCCCCCAGGGCAATGTGGAAGAGCCCATTCATAATCTGGACAGCCTGGGGAAAGAAGAAAGGCAGTGATGGATGAGCTGAAAACATCACTGCTATCAGGCAAAGGCAAGGTTGGAAGCCCTGACTCCTGACTTGGAGCTATGAGGAATACCTCAAGGAACCAGTGGAGGTGCCAAGAATTTTGTATTTGTCTTGTTTGAATCTGTTTTCTCAACTACATGGACATTTCCAGGGAGCAGGTATGCCTGGGATTCTGGCAATGAACTGGGATTGGAGACCCCTAAATATACAAGCCCAAAACCACAAAGTGGCCTAAGATCACCCAGAGGTGATCCAGGTGATAAATACTCTGGTGCAACCCTGATTTGGCCCACTATGTTAGACATAAAGAACACATCAGGTTGGATACCAGTTCTTCAAGTTGGATTGAATTCTGTATGTGGCCTACAGTCAGCTTCTGTTGGCCAGAGAATCCCTATGACATGGAGCATTGAAGGCAACTGACTTACCCCCCAAAGCCTTAGATTCCCTCAAGAAGAAGCTTTGCGTGGGGCCAACCAGTGAAGACATCCTCCTGAGGATTGGTTTTGGACCAGGTTGTGTAGCAATAGGGCCTTTCATTGGCTCTGCTGGGGAAGTCCCATTTACTGAATTTCTGGGTGTTGTCATTTTGCTCTCAAAACTCCTAAAAACAAAACAAATAGCAAAGTGAAGAAAGCAAGAACAAGATTTTTGGCAATCTTACCTTGTGTCATGCAGCTGAATGCTTCTCTCAGAGTTTCCTCCATGAGTGTCATTGAGGGTAGACATGGCCTCTTTTGAGGGACCTCAGATCTGAGGCAAGGCCTACTGCTGAGTTCTGAGAAAGGGTGTGGAGGGGTTGCCTTAGGCAAGAACATATGGACCCAGGAGTCCCTGCCAGTGTTCTTGGCAACTGGGCTTGGGGCATACTTTATCTTTGTAGAGAACACCTTGCATATATGACTGCATATCCTGTTTGTTTCTTATTCCTGGATGCTTTCTTGTGCTTTAATATTGGAAAATGTATTTTCTATGGGCTTGTCCTTCTGCTTATCTGCCTTTGTCCATTATGATGGGCTAGAGGCAACACTGCAGAGTATCATAAGGACAATACGTAGAAGCAGTAGGGGTCAATTCCAGGCCTCCCTCTGTCTCTAACTCTGCCACCTTGTGCAAGTTACATCAAGAAAGCTCTCTAGTGTGGGCACGGTGTCTCACGCCTGTAACCCAGCACTTTGGGAGGCCGAGGCAGGTGGACCACCTGAGGTCATGAGTTCAAGACCAGCCTGGCTAACATGGTGAAACCCCGTCTCTACTAAAAATACCAAAATTAGCCAGGCATGTTGGTGCACATCTGTGATCTCAGCTACTCAGGAGGCTAAGGCAGGAGAATCGCTTGAACCCAGGAGGCAGAGGTTGCAGTGTGAGCTGAGATTGTGCCACTGCATTCCAGCC
Source organism: Ateles fusciceps (assembly GCA_036589455.1). Taxonomy (NCBI): domain Eukaryota; kingdom Metazoa; phylum Chordata; class Mammalia; order Primates; family Atelidae; genus Ateles; species Ateles fusciceps. The sequence continues at coordinate 21,568,773 of JAZHEH010000681.1, read as the reverse complement.
TGGGCAACAGAGCGAGACTCCATCTCAAAAAAAAAAAAAAAAAAAAAAAAAGGGGGGGGGGCTCTCTAAGGCTTTCTAATGTGATATGTAAGATTGTGGCCTCCTGAGTCAGATTGCCTAGGTTTAAATAGTGATTCCTCTATTTGCTCTGAGATGTTGGGCAAGTTCTTTAAATTCTCTGGGCCTCAGGTTCAACTGTAAAGTGGGAATCATAATTCTTATCTCATGGGCTGCTATAACATTTAACTGGGCTCATGGTCTGTGCATGGCTAGTGTCTTTTTGTTCAGGTGTAGCCCAAATGTCAGCTCCTAGAGAAGCTACCTTGAACGCTCAGTCTATAACGTGTACTCCTATTTGCTCTTTTTACAAAATCCTATTTTATTTGCTTCATGGCATTGATCACTGTGGGAAACTATCTTATTTATTTATGTGCCTATTGTCTATCTTTCCCCCACAGAATGAAAGTTCCATCAAAGTAGAGATTTTGTTCTCTTTCAGTATCTAAAATAATTCTCGAATTTAGTTACTTCTTAATAAATATTACTGAAAAAATAAATGTATGCAAGGAACCCATGTTGGAATAGTTATTTTTGTTGCTATTCTTGTCCTTCTTTGTACCTTACTGAGCATTCATTTCTATTTTATCCTTCTGTAAAGAACAGTACCCTCTCTGAGATGCTGTCAGACATAAATAAGTTAACGTATGTAATTGTGCCTATTACAAAAAGAGAGCGTGGTAAATACTATTTATCAGTTTCCATGATTTATTCATTTCTGAAGTGAGAAGGCAATGAATAAGGTCCTTTCCAGCTCGGACATTTTAAGATCCTGGTCAATCTTCATCTTGGGTTTCCTTAGTATTCACTTGTTTATGTTACCCACTTACGTGGACTCTATTGGGTCTTTCCTGGAATCTGAAAATCCTCTTTTGGGGACACACCTTTGGTCTTGTCTTTATTGATTGTAAGTCATGTAAGATGTCTTAGAAATCAAGACTGTCTATCCAAGTCACATATCTTACTGAAGTCAGTGCCACATCCCAGCCATTAGACCACAGGCTGAAGTATATCTTACTGAAGTCAATCAGAGCTGAGTGGCTGCAGGTGTGCTGTAAAACAGGCAGCTAGTAGTTACTCACATTTATACCTACTTTAGAGTTAGAAGTAAATTTTACACATGGCATCTCAACTAAGCCTTATAGGATAGACAAGGAGTCAGTCATCACCTCTGTTTTATAGAAGGGGAAACAAGGGCATGGAAAAGTTAGGTTACTTGTTCCAAGTTAGATAATTAGTAAATATTTATTTATTTGTTTGTTTCCATTATAGGGTCTCGCTCTGTCACCCAGGCTGCAGTGTGGTGGCATGATCACAGCTCACTGCAGCCTCCACCTCCTGGGCTCAGGTGATCCTTCTGCCTCAGCCTCTGGAGTAGCTGGGACCACAGGCAAGTGCCACCACACCACATAATTTTTATATTTTTTGTAGAGATGGAGTCTTGCCATGTTTCCCAGGCTGGTCTTGAACTCCTGGACTCAAGCAATCTGCCCGCCTCCACCTCCCAAAGTGTTAGGATTATAGCTGTGAGCCACCATGCCCAGCCAGTAAAGATTTAAAATGAAGACTTGAATCGCTCAAATGAGGAGTCCAGGGTATCAGGCTGCTTTGTCTACTGTGAGAAACAGGAATTCAGCCTTTCCCTTATGAACTCCTCTTTTCTCCTTCTAATATATGCACTATTTGAATAACTATAAATTAATTGAAAATTATTATCTGTTTGGGGCATGAGGGAAGACAAGAAACTTTGGTTGTTTCTCACTTGAATTTTGCCCCTGACCTAGATAGCCAGATATCACATGGTCCTGGGGATCTGCTTTGTACCACAAGCCACCCTGCAAGACTGCTAACAAAAAGAAATACTTTAATATAGCTCACGAAAGAGTTTGCAGACTGATTCTGGTCACTAGGTAGGATTTCTAGAGCTAGGGCAAACCTCAGAAACCATTCTGTTCATTTCACAAATGAGGAAACTGCAGTCTGGGTTTAGAACCTGCCTTGGTAAAGACCTCACACTTAGCAACAGGGCCAAGTTAGAAGGCAGTCACCATGTCTCTGATGTTGATGCTTTTTCTGCTGTACCATAGGTGAGTCCAGATAATTATAGTTGTTTACTGAGAACCTACTATATACTAGGGATCTTGTGTGTGGTATTGCCAATTCACTCAACACCTTCCTAAGTAGGCATTTTGACTACTTTTTGCAGATGTGGAAATGGAGGTTCAGAGAGGTTATTTTTCACAAGGTCCTATGGTAAGTATAGAATGAGCTGGGAGTCACTACAGTCCATCCCAGAGGGGTAATTTTAGTGAAGATAACTAAAATGCAAAGTTCGTAAATTGTTTGAACTGAAGATGATTGGACTGCCATTGTTTTAATTTCATTTTATGCATCAACTGCTTGATTAAAGCTGTGTCTATATTATTGGTGAGAGAAACCTTTTCTGTAAGCCAATTCTACCTGGGCTGTGCCTGTTGTGACTAATGGCAAGAATGACCACGAGGGCTGTGTGTGTGTGTGTGTGTGTGTGTGTGTGTGTGTGTGTGGATATTTTATTTCTCTGTTAAAATGGTATCTCGTGATGACAACTATATTTCTACAAGCCTTAAATATTTGTATGAAATAGTTTATAAACAAAAACATGAGTTTTTTCTCTATTTTTTTATTTTTTATGAAAACTATCCCTCTGTCATATAAATATCTGATATGTATGAGAGGTAAATATATAAATTGATTTATGGCATTGAATGCCGTAAATCAATATATATGTTTAGTTCTAATGAAAAACTTTCATTTCATGAGAATTTATAAATACATAAAACTAGCCCACATACTCCTATGAAAATTGTAGTCACACAGTTTTGCCTTATCATTAAAATAAATTGTTCACAATGACTTAGTGCCCAGTGCACAGCTATACTCAAAGATTAGTTGGTAGATTAGTAGGAGTTATGGACCACATGCACCAAAATATGATAACAATAAGATTTTACATTTGCTGGTGCCAAAATCAGAATGGATATTAAAATCAGGACTCAGGTTATCACTCAATACCCTATTTAATTACTCAAACTAACTCCTGCAAATATTTTTTTATTTTTTATTTTTAAAGGCACCCTTGTTTTCATGTCCACCCACTGAAGAACAATCTCGCAGTCTTTATGGGTTTTGGTGTGAATAGACTTTTATTTCCACTAGTACCATCGTATGCTGAGAAGTTTAAAACTGCCCCACTTTTGTTACCTCACCTTCTTTCCTTGCCACTCAAAATGGCTTTGCGTTTATCCTTTCTGGCCTCCTGTGCACGTATCTCCGAGGAAGAATGCTGTTACTTCCCTTCCCTCTGTGCTTTTCAGCCCTTCTCAGTCCACCAAGCTGTTAGCCCTTCCAAGAAATTATTTCTTCTTTGCACCTTCAATCCCTCAATTTCTGACAATACGTAGGAGACAGAGTTAGTCCCAGCTCTCTTGCTGGCTCCTCTTGTGGTTTATGTTTAGGATAATAGTCGCCTTCTCCATTTCAAAGTATCATTTTAGGAAAATGAGATAATTTGCAGTTGATAAGGTGCTAAATAATCCTTTTATGACTAAAATGTACTGCGGTGTCCCTGAATCCCAAAGCCCTTTTCTTTTAATCTAGCAATGTCCTTAACCACTGTCCAAGCTCCCTTTTCTTCACTGCAGCTTCTTCAAAGCTGCTACCCACTTTCTTCCCCCCACCTCTTCACCACCCACTCACTCTTCAATGCTTTGCAACTAGTTTCCGCCAGTCACTGGACTGAAACTGCTCTTTGAGGACTGTGCTGCGAAGTCAGTGATCTTTTCTCAGGCCTCATTCCTTCAGATTGTTTTATTTGTTTCTCCTGTCACCCAGGCTTAGATCATTGGGACCACATTTCACATTAGCTCCATCATCTCTCAGTCCATCTTCATCTTGGCTATTGGTCAGTCAGTGGTCAAGTCATGCCATTTCTACCTCTGCAATGCATATTGCACGTGGGTCTTTTTCTATATCCAGTGTTACCTGTGAGTTTCTCATTTCCGTTCATGATTTAGCACACAACTTTTGCTTTTCTGCCTTCAGTCTTTCTCTTTTCTTAATCCATTGTCCACAAGGTTGCTACGTCAAGCTCCTGATCACTGCTTTGAGTGATGGTCTTCCTAAGGTTGAACTCCTTTGCTGGCTTCTCATTGCCTACTGGAGAAACCCTCCATCTGACCCCTCAAGGCCTTTGGAATTCAGCCCCGTATGACTTTCCAAGCTCATATCCCACCATTACCATCAGAGCCACTGGTTTAGACATGTCCTCTACCTTCTTCCCTGAATCCTCTCAACTTTGAAGTGCTCATTCTCCCTCTCTCTTTACTTTCAGTCCAACTCTTGTTAGATATGCATATCACTTGAGGGCATTCCTGTTCTCCTAGCCTGATTGCAAGGAATTCTTCAGAGCTTGCAGCTCTTTGCTTTCCTTGCTAGACACCAACTACTTTCTTCAGAGAATCCTGTATTCTACTAGACTTGCATAAGGAACCTGTTTTCTATGTACTATGAGCTCAGTAATGTTAAGCTGAACATCAAGCTACTTCCTCAGGGCAGGTTTACAAATGCTTACAATGGTCAGGTGTGGTGGCTTATGCCAGTAATCCCAGCACTTTGGGAAGCTGAGGCAGGCGGATCACCTGAGGTTGGGAGTTCAAGACCAGCCTGGCCAACATGGCAAAACCTCCTCTCCACTAAACACACACACACACACACACACACAAATGGTCACAATGCTGGATTGAAAATTTCTTCCCCACCAGATTCTCTGTGAGATTAAGTCATTATGTGGGAAACAGGGAAAAGGAATCACTTATATAGCGGATTCAGGAAACAGTAATGACATGATTAAAATCAACCCTTTTCTTTTGTTAGAGCTCCCTCCCATCTCCAGTCTCCAGTGCCCCCTCTCACTCTTTGTTTCCTATGTGATAGATTTGAGGAAGGATTTTGTGCTCAACTTGGTGTCCACAAATCTCCTCCAGAATATGTGAGCCTGTAATGCCACCTATACATCTAGGTGTATTTACATTTAATGTAGACAAAAGCATTTAAGGGAAGAGGAATGGAGTTTTTTTTTTTCCTTATGGCTATCACTGATTGTTTTCTCATTTGGTATTGGGAATGCCTAAGGGATTCTGGATTTTAGTTATAATTTTCATAATGCAATGGGTATTACCATTGCCCCCATTTTACGGATGAGAAAGCTGAGGCTTTAGAGGTTTAGCAATTTGCCCAAGTTATATGGCTTGTAAGCGGAAAACCTCCAACAGTTTAGAAACCATGATTTAATCCATATGTTGCAATCTACTACTTTTGTGGAATGATTCACAGTTTACTGCATAGGGTAATTGTAGAGAGGGAGAGTGGTTAGAGGAGTGAGTGGGCAGAAAGCCTTGATATAATCACCCCTCCTTAAGTTATAGAACTATTAGGAAGTCTGACTAGGGAAACTCTAGAATTAAAACCAAGAACTTCCAGTCTTCCAAACCATTCTATACCTTATCCATCACCTCCTTTAAGTCATTTAAAGAAAGCAAATTGATTCCTTACCTGTGTCTCCAAAGCCTCAAGTCTCAAGGGCTGATTTGGATGCTAGCTTCAGAGTTCGGTAGTTGCTGCTAGTATCTCAAGCACACTGGGAGGGTGAGTGAGATAGTCCAGGCCTGGGGATGAAATCACTGATAGATACCAGGTGACAGGAAATCAGTGGCTTCTGCAACCTTGAGCTTCGCTCCAATTGCTTTGGTTTAACATTTACCAAAGTTGAAGGAGGTGCAAAAAAAGTTTCTGCCTTACCAGGTTTCACTTCTTGAAAAAGACCCCAGGGGACTGCCTGGCGTGGTTCATGCTACCTTAATTAGATAAATTCTGCAGCCCCCACCCTATAAGCAGGTGTGGATGGTGGGTCCCTAAGGACAAGAAAGAGTCTAGAAGTTGGCCAAAGATGGGCTGTTAGCACTGACTTTTACCTTCTTGCCTCACTTTTAGGGCTGAGTAGGTGGGGAGGGGGCATCCATGCAGAGATTCAAGAATCACGGAGCTTATACACTAGGGAGCACTGTACTTAGGGGTCTCCAAAATAGTGTCCTCATTTGCTCACACTCAGATTTCTAATGAACCATGTCTGTATCTTGTGTCAGATTTAGCTGAAATGGCCTAAAAATATACTGTAGTGCCATAGAACATGTACCCAGCCACTCAGAGCAAGAATTCACCTTCATATTTGGAGATATAAATTGAAATAGCACTTTTACCTCTGAACCCACCTTTTTCTACCATCTGTCTAGTTCCCTTGTGTCTCTCTCTTTTTAGACTAGTCTGGAGCTGCAAGATCATGAAGCCCAGTACAAGATCAAGTGGGGGAAATGGAAGAAGTTGGTGGCGTCAGGAGGGTCGAGATATTTGGGAAGTGAATCAAAGTTATGCCCATAGATGTTGTCATCATTCTCCCCTTTAATCTAAAAGGATGAAATATGGCAGGTAGCTCTATTGCCTAATTCGAGGTTCATTCCTGTCTCTCTCTTTCATCTCTCCTCTCTTTCTCTTTCAGTCTCTCTTTTTTAATTTGAGACAGTTTGGAACCATACAGTTAGATCCACTGGGTGGAAGTAGTTCTGGGGAGGCTGATTGTGGTGTAATATTAAAAAATGTGCCACCTTTTTTTTCTTTCCTAATCATTGGAGTGGTTCATTAGAAGAACTGGCTACCATTTGCTTAGAGAATGTACTGTCTTCAAGAATATTCAAGTAAAAGCCACGCAGTCACCTCTCAGAAATGCTGTAGTGTGAAGGAGAGTGGGGGACAGAAGAACCAGCACTCATTTAACATTCTAATTGAGGGTCTATGCATACCTGCTGAAATGCTTGAGTGGTTAGCCATGGATGGGCATTATCTAGGGACTGAGCTGTGGATGATTGTGAAACCTGAGGTTTGAGTGCAGCATGACGGGGTGGTTAGAGACATGCACCTTCGTTTTAGTTGACATGGCAACAGAGTGAGGACTTGGCAAATGTATGGCAGCAAAGGGGCTTGAGTTGTGGCTGCCCAACCTGGCTTTTGCATCCTTTTCTCTGTTTGAGCCCTGCTTTTCCCCAGTCTCAGGCTGTTTGCTACTTTGTGGCCAACAAGATAACTTAGGTGGCTTTGTGTATGATTCTTCCCAAATAAACCTGAATTTGAATTCGTATGAATACATAAATGTTTACCTTGTCTCTGCTGATTTTGAATGATCAACATTTTAGTGCTTGAGTGTGTTGAAATTCCCCCTACAATTTGGATTTGTCAATAGCATCTTATTTGATGTATCACCATCACCCTTCCCCCCAAGGTTTGAGAATATTTTATTAGGTTGATAACATATTTAAAATATTTATCTTTGAATTAAGCCTATTTTTAGTGTCTAGTGGCCTTGCTTCCAAAAGACAATCTCTTTCTTAAAGTCTGCATAAAAGTATGCCAACTTAGTTAGTATTTTCCTGATGTGAATTTCCTTTTATACCTGCACATCCTAGCACTCCAGGTTTTTTTTAGTCCTTGCCCTCTTTTATGAAAACTGTAGCTACATCATCATTTGTGTCCTTGCCTTACTCAGCCATTGTCTTCTTGTCCCTTGAAAACAGGGTCAGTTTTTCTGATTGCTGTGTCCTTGTCAGTGCTGAGAAAGAATGATTCTGTTTGGCTCTTTCTTTCACCCAGGTGATCATCACCAGGCTCTCCAATATTAGGAAGGAACATTGTGCCATGTTCCCAACTGCTCAGTAAGGCCCTGGCACCCAGAATTATCTGCTGTTGGAGGGTTTTGGGGTCAGAGAATTGGTGAGGGAGACATAGGGTTCCTCAGAGGTGAGGCTAAAGATCTATTTGTAAATAGAACTTGGTTACAGATCAGAAAATCCCATTGCTGCACTTATAATTCATACTAAGGAAAATGTAAATTCAAGTACTTAAGAGCTTTATAGTTTATAGGATCATCTTTCTGTTCTGAGGGACTACTTTACGTTTGGAACAGCTAGGAAGGTAATATTAGTTAAATAATTGCTTAATGTCAAGAATTGTCCACATAAAAGTCTTAAAACACATATATTGATTCTGCTTTATAATTGTGGAAACTAAAGTTCAGGAAATGGAGGAGCCAGTCCCAAGTTGCAAAGCTGGTAAATGATAAGTGATGTCGAGATCAAGAAAATCTAAATTATAAATTTTAAAAACTAACATTTACTAAGGGATTTTTAAGTTCCAGGCACTGATAGTATCACTTTCCACATTTCATTTAAGGTTCACAGTAAACCCATTAGGTAGGTATTATTATTATTGCATTCTAGTCTAAAAATTTTAAGCCCACAAAGATTAATTTGTTCAAGTGACACAGCTTTAAATGGCAAAACATTTATTATTGTTAGTTTTAAGATATAAAAATGTCTAATGTACTCCCATGTGCAGACTACTGGATCATTCCATTTGCTTTGGTTGTGTGGGAATATGGCTGAAGAAACAAAATGCAATTATCTGACCTCACAGTTATTGAAAAGATTTTTTTCTCTTATGTACTAATAAATATACTATCACTGGAGACTGATATGTAATAGAAACATTTTTCTGCAGGTGTTGACTATAAAAATATCATTATATAATAAAAATTTATAGAAAATAATGATGTCAGTTTGCTTTCTCAATTATATTTCTCAAAAAATTAAATAATATGGGCCAGGCATGGTGGCTCATGCCTATAATCCCAGCACTTTGGGAGGCTGAGGCGGGCAGATCACCTGAGGTCAGGAATTAGAGCCCAGTCTGGCCAATATGGTGAGACCCCATCTCTACTACAAAAATTAGCCAAGCATAGTAGTGCATGCCTGTAATCCCAACTACTTGGGAGGCTGAGGCAGGAGAAACACTTGAACCCAGGAGGTGGAGGATGCAGTGAGCTGAGATCATGCCACTGTACGCCAGCCTGGGCGACAGAGCAAGACTCCATCTTTAAATAAATAAAAAAGTGATAGAGCATTTATAACAGTGAGACAAAATACCACATACCCATAGCCATGATTAGAGATGCAAGAGTGTCGCTGATACCTTTGAAGGCTCTCATGTTATCCTTCCCCAAGCCACCCTCTTTATCAGAGCTCACCATTATGCTGAATTTGGTGTTTTTCACTCTCTTGCTTTTCATTTTATTTTGTCTTTCCACGTTGTTTATATTTTACACAGCATATTGCTTAGGTTTTGTGTCTTCTAATCATTATTTAGGTAGAATTAATAAGGTGTTCTTATGTGACTTGCTTTCTTTTACTCAACATTAAATGTGTAAAATTCATCTTTGTTGATTTGTATCAAGCAATTTATTTTTACCAATATGTGGTCCTCCAGTAGAGAATGTGGCACCATTGATCTATTCTCTGACCACGGACATTTGAGGTATTGCAGACAGTCCTGCCCTGGAAACATTTGTATGTGTCTTCTGTTGCACATGTGCAAGAATTTATCTTGCGTATATTAACTAGCAGTGGAAGTTGGGTGATAAAGTATGTGTATCTTTACCTCTACTGGGCAATTAGTTTTTAAAGTGTTTGTCTTCATTTAGACTTACACCATCGTGGTAAGAAAGTTCCTTTCGTTCCACAATTACTTAAGAAATTGAATGCTTTTCATATGTTAACCTTTGTTTTCTTCTCCTGTGAAATGGCTGTACATGACTTTGGAGTAATTTTTCATCAAGTAGTATTTTTCTATGAAGTATAGGAGGATTTTATATATTCTATATCCCCTTATTTTTGTTGGTTGTGTTGCTAAAAGGCTTTGATTTGTAGCTGTTCTTGTCACACTTACAAAACATTCTTAATAACAACCAAGTCGGATATATCAGTTCTTTCTGGTACTATTTATGTTCTGAGATCTGTTAAAGAAATTTTTTTACTACCTTGACCTGGTAAAGAATTCTTCTATCTTTATTTCTAATAATTTTAACTTTTTAAAAAATAAATTTTATTTTAGGTTCAGGGGAACATGTGCAGATGTTTTCTATAAGTAAGTGGCATATCACAGGGGTTTGATATACAGGTTATTTTGTGACCCAGGTAATAAGCATAGTACCAAATAGGTAGTTTTTTGATCCTCACCCTCCTCCCATCCTGCACTCTCAAGTAGGCTCCATGTCTGTTGTTCCCTTTGTGTCCATATGTACTCAACGTTTAGCTCCCACTTATAAGTGAGAACACATGCAGTATTTTGTTTTCAATTCCTGTGTTAGTTTGCTTAGGATGATGGCCTACAGCTTCATCTATGTTGCTGCAAAGGACATGATCTCATTCTTTTTTATGGCTACGTAGTATTCCATGATGTATATGTACCACGTTTTCTTTATTCAGTTTGCTGTTGATGGGCATTTAGGTTGATTTCATGTTTTTGCTATTGCAAATAGTGCTGCAATGAACATACACCTGCGTATGTATTTATGATAGAACAACTTATATTCCTTTGGTTATATACCATAATGGGATTGCTGGGTTGAATAGTAATTCTGCTTTGAGTTTTTTGAGAAATTGCCAAACCACTTTTTACAGTGGCGGAACTAATTTATATTCCCCTAGCAGTGTATAAGCATTCCCTTTTTTCCCACAACTTGCATCTACTATTTTTTGACTTTAAGACAACATTTAAACCGAGTTCTGACTTAAAATTCCAAGACTTTGCATCTTTAAATGTATCTTAAGCCTCACACATCTGTATGTCATTCAGTTGCCAAGTATTTTTCATCAGAACCTAACTTCACTGAAAGTAAAAAACTTACTTGTTTTTTCTGCCATTTTGTGTTCCCTCACTCTCACAATGTAGCTATAACCTAAGCTTCTTCCAGCAAATAGCAGAAATGAAAGCCTGTTACTTATTTCTTTGAGTTTGTTGAGTTTTTTTAATACCATAAGCAACATAGGATAATGGGATTTGAATTTAGGGACCTTGACTCAAATCCTCTTTCTAAATCATACTGCTTTTGTGGTCTCAGAAAAGTTAACCACTTTGAGTCTCAATTTTTATGACTATCACAAAAGACATACATACCCTGAGAGCTGTCAGGACAAGTGAGATGATACAGGTAAGATCTCTAATACTTAAAAGGTAGTCAGCCAGTGAGAGGCAATATTGTATAAGGTAGTGGTTCTCAAAGTGTGGTCTGAGATTGCTTGGGGTCCTTGAGACCCTTTTAGGTGCTCTATAAATTAAAAACTGTTTTTGTAATCATACTAAGACCTTATTTCTCTTTTCACAAGTTTATAGTGGTATACTTCATAGGCTACAGGACATGAAATGTCGTAACAGATTGAATGCAGATGCTGCTAAGGGAATCCAGAGGAAAAGTAGTGCCTTCCAAACTTGCTTGGCTTTGGAATTAAGACCTTGGATTCTGGAGCCAACTGCCTGTTGATATTATGGCTCTGCCATTGCAAATTTTGTGACCTTGAGCAAATTACTTAACCCCTCTGTGCCTCAGTTTCCTTTTCTGTAAAATGGGTATGATAATACATTTAACCTCCGAGGATTTTTGTGAGATTAAATGAGTAATACCTACATAATACTTAGAATGATGCCTGGAATATATTAGTGGTTCCACCAATATTTGCCCTCACTCTTTTTTATTGTTGTTACTATTCTAGTTTATCAACTCTTTAACATCGATGATCTTACAGCATTAATGTAGAATTTGTGGGCCAAACCATTCCTCTAACCAACTCATCTTTCCACATGCCATTGGAGTAGGAGCCACTGGGTAGAATGTCTTAGCGAAATCAATAGGAGATGTCATCAGTCAGAAAAGTTAGATGACTGGATCACCCCAAGCCCTGGGCTTTGGTTCATATCTTTGCAACACCACACTGCTGTCCTTCAGTTGAATGCATGACTAACAGAAGTGACAACACCAAGGTGACCATTTGATTTGGGGGAGAGGGGGCAGATGGCATTGCCAAGAGGCAGGATGTGCTTTATCAGTCAACATGTCCCCAGAACCTCCCTCTCTTAAGTGTGGGGAGATTCACTCAGGGTGGTGGCAAAAATATTAAGGGAAAAATATTGCAGATAGCTCTAAGGAATAATCACAAACCTTCTTAGAAGGCCTAGAAGTTTTTGCATAGTTTCAGTAGAAGTTTCGGCTGAAGGCAACCTAAATCCCCTTTACATTTAGTTAATAAGAAAAGCAAATAGCTAGGGTATGTGGGGGGAGTTTATCCAAATAACTTGTTTACTCATGTGGTCTTAAAACTAAACTTTGAGCTGGATGGCCCTCTTGTGGGGGAGGTCTACCGGGGGAGATTACCCTCTAATGGTGTTTGCTTTAGGCTCGGAACCTGGCCTTTCATCTTTCTCCACAGGTGTGTTGACTTAAGAGCCTCTGTTATTAAATTTTACTGAATAAATGTGAGTCTCACTGGCTGGTGAAGGCTGGCAGTCACAACTGCTTACAGCATTCTCCAGGGAGTCTGTAAGCAACCCAGACACTCAGTCAAACTGGCAAAGCATAATATCTGTGTGTCAGCATACTTTATTCATCCATTGTTGTGTCTGGGTTTGCAGGACAGATCCCTGCAGGTGGTGACCCTCTCATTTGAGCCACACCCCTTTGCTTCAAAGAGTTCCCAGCCTTAAGATTCTATGTGTTCTTTGGCTTTTCCTTACAAGCAGAAGTCATTGCTAAATAATATTATGACACATCTTTATTCCCACAGTGCTAGTCAACAACATTGATCACAATCACAGTCCTCTGAGTGGCACCCCAAAATTGAGAAAGGCAGAGAAATGAATAATTCAATAATGCTGAAAGTCATCAATGTAATCAAAATTCCCTGTAACAGAAGAAGAAAACAAATGAAGAGTAATGATGTTAGTGCAGTAACGGTTTTTCTGATTATAATGACGTAGTGATGCCCACGTAATAAAAGCTCCCCCACATATCTCAAGTGTATCTGATGCTTAGGAATCAAATCAGTGGAGGAACATGGGAGTATACATTTATTTTAGCATAGCATAGCGTAGAATATTATATTTTTAGAGAGAGGCATATGAAATAATATGATTTTTGATTTGTATATGTAGGAAATACTATATTTTATAAATGCATAAAATTCAAAGAAATGCATATATTAAAGGTGGTCTAATGAACAGGAAAGAAAGAAGGTGAAGAAACAGGAACAAGATGGAATTAAAAGTAAAAAAGGAGGCTGGGCACGGTGGCTCATACCTGTAATCCCAGCACTTTGGGAGGCCAAGGCAGGCAGATCATGAGGTCAACAGATCGAGGCTATCCTGGCCAACATGGTGAGACCTAGTCTCAACTAAAAATGTAAAAATTAGCTGGGCAGGGTGGCACATACCTATGTTCCCAGCTATTTGGGAGGCTGAGGCAGGAGAATCTCTTGAACCCGGGAGGCAGAGGTTGCAGTGAGCTAAGATTGTGCCACTGCACTCCAGCCTGGGTGACACAGCAAGACTCCATCTCAAAAAAGAAAAAAAGTGTATTTTATGGTTTTTCTTTCCACATCAAGATATATCACACTTTTATCACCCCAGTAGGTTCTCTTGTGTCCCTTCCCAATCAATCCTCCCACCCCACTGAGAGTCAACCACCCTTCTGATTTCTAACATCACATGTTAAACTTGCCTGTTTATTTTCTATCTGAAATTGACTCAATATAATAAATTGAAATTCATTCATGCTGCTCTTTGTGTCAGTATGCTGTTCTTTTATATTGCTGAAAAGTATTCTGTTATTTGAATAATTACTTTTTTTTTTAGCCATTCTGTTGTTGATAAAAATTTGAATTCCTTACCAGTTTAACTATGATGAATAGGGCTGCTATAAACATTTTTGTATATATCATGAGACATAAAGTAAGTGTATGATTAACTTTGTTAAAAAACCACCAAATAGTTTTCCAAGGTGGTTGAACCATTTTGCATTTCCACCAAAAAGGTATAAGAGTTCCAGTTGCTTCACATTCCTTCCAACACCTGGTATTGCTGGTCCTTTTAATTAAAATGATTCTGCTGGGTATGGAGTAGTGTCTTATTGTGAGTTTAATTTGCATTTATCTGATGATTAATAATGTTGAACATGTTCTCACATGCTCACTAGCTATTCATCCATTTTTCTTTGTGAAATACTTGCTCAAGTCTTACTCTCTTTTTTTGGCCTTTTATTATTGATTTTTGGGAAGGCTTAATATATTCTGGATATGGATCTTTTGTGAGATATATATATATATATATGGGAGAGAGAGAGAGAGAGGAAATTTTCTCCCTTTCTGTGCTTTGGTAGTTCATTTTATTTTATTGTCCCCCTCTGGTTAGTCCTTTTATGTTCTATCTAAGAAAGCTTAGTCTACTCCCAAGGTGGTGAAGATATTCTCCTAAGTTCCCTGCAGCTCACCTCCTCAACCTTTATAGTTTAGGATTTCACATTTAGGTGTATCACTGATTGATGTTTGAATGTAAAATCAATTGTGTACTTCTGTTATCCAGTGACTTGGCCATGGTATATTATCATGTATAATGCTGAATTTGATTTTCTAATATTTTGTTTCAGATTTATTCACAAAGTTTACAAGATAGAATTACCTGTAACTTTTAAGTATTTCATAATGTCCTTATCATATTTTCATGTCAAACTTGGGATAGACAGCCTCACACAAATACTTGTGAGTTGAGAAGTGAACTGAAAGTAGTTTAATGTTGTTTCTTTTCTAAGCGTTGGAAGAATTAGTCTGCTCTTGCAAGATTTTGCTTTTTCTTTTTTGAGAGAAAGTTTTATCTTATGTATTTGATTTTTATTAGATATAAGACTAGTCAGATATATATATTGTTTCCTGTGTTAGTCATGGCAAGTGGTTTTGCATAGTTTTGGTAGGTAGGTTTTATAGGGAATTTGTCAATTTCATCTAAAGAATCAAATAATTTTTATGTTCATCATATTCTTGTATATTCCTGGATATTGTATTTATAGTGATACACCATTTTTGATAATGATAATTTGTGTTTTCTCTTTTTAATACCTAGGAGTTTATAAATTTTATTAGTTTTTCAAACATCCATATTTTAGCTTTATTTTATCTTGTCTGTTGTTTGTGTTGTATTTCATTAGTTTTTATTTCTATTCTTTGTTATCTCTATTATAGAATACTATATCTGAATTCTTTCATTTTCTTTAAATTTAATTTTTTAATCTAATTTCTTGATATGAATATTTAGATAATTTTTTTAGTTTATTTTCTTTCCCAATACTTGCATTTGAGGTTATAAAGTTTCCATTAAGCATGCTTTAGTTGTAATCAATTTATATAAATATTTATATTATTTTGTTTTTAATATAGTTTTTATTTCTATTGTAAATTCTTTGAGCCTTGTATGACTTAGAATTTCAAAACAGTTTTTGGGATTTATTTTTGCCTTTTAAAAATTGACATTTAATTCAGTTCCATTGTTTTCAGAGAACATACTGTGTATAATTTTAATCCTTTGAATTTTGTTGAGGCTTGCAGGCTCAGCATATGGTTAATTGTTGAAAATGTTCTAAGTGCAATCTCTCCATTTTGTCAGTTTTTTTGTTTTCTTTTTTGAGATGGAGTCTCAGTCTGTCGCCTAAGCTGGAGTGCAGTGGTATAATCTCAGCTCACTGCAACCTCCACCTCCCAGGTTCATGTGATTCTCCTGCTTTAGCCTCCTGAGTAGTTGGGATTACAGGTGTGCCAGCATGCCCTGCTAATTTTTGTATTTTTAGTAGAGATCTTGTTTCACCATGTTGGTCAGGCTGGTCTCGAACTCCTGACCTCAAGTGATCCGCCCACCTCAGCCTCCCAAAGTGCTGGGATTACAGGCCTGAGCCACTGCGCCCAGCTATTTCACCTTCATTTTTGAAGAACATTTTCACCAGGCCTAGATTTCTAGGTTGGCATTATTTTGTTTAGCACTTTAAAGATGTAATTCCATTGTCTTCTCACTTCCATCGGTTAGTTAGATAGGAGGAATAAGTTCAAGAAATCTGTTGTACAGCAGGACAGTAATGACAGTATATTGTATTTTTAAAAAAAATTTACTTCACGTTCTGGGATACATGTGCAGGACATGAAGGTTTGTTACACAGGTAAACATGTGCCATGGTGGTTTGCTGCACCTATCAACCTGTCATCTAGGTTTTGTTTTTTTTTCTTTTTTCTGCTTTTTTTTTTTTTTTTTTTTATTGCATTTTAGGTTTGGGAGTACATGTGAAGAACATGGAAGATTGTTGCATAGGTACACACATGGCAGTGTGATTTGCTGCCTTCCTCCCCATCACCTATATCTGGCATTTCTCCCCATGCTATCCCTCCCCCAACTCCCCCACCCCCCCCACTATCCCTCCCCTTTTTCCCCCCCCGACAGACCCCAGTGTGTGATACTCCCCTCCCTGTGTCCATGTGTTCCCATTGTTCAACACCCGCCTATGAGTGAGAACATGCGGTGTTTGATTTTCTGTTCTTGTGTCAGTTTGCTGAGAATGATGGTTTCCAGGTTCATCCATGTCCCTACAAAGGACACGAACTCATCGTTTTTGATGGCTGCATAATATTCCATGGTGTATATGTGCCACATTTTCCCTGTCCAGTCTATCATCGATGGGCATTTGGGTTGGTTCCAGGTCTTTGCTATTGTAAACTGTGCTGCAATGAACATTCGTGTGCATGTGTCCTTATAGTAGAACGATTTATAGTCTTTTGGATATATACCCAGTAATGGGATTGCTGGATCAAATGGAATTTCTATTTCTAGGTCCTTGAGGAATCGCCACACCGTCTTCCACAATGGTTGAACTAATTTACACTCCCACCAACAGTGTAAAAGTGTTCATATTTCTCCACATCCTCTCCAGCATCTGTTGTCTCCAGATTTTTTAATGACAATCTTTTTTTTTTAATTTGAATTCTTCGATTTTCTATTTTTATGGGTACATAATAGTTCTAAATAGAAAATCTCCTATTTTGCTTTTTATACTTTTATATTCCCTGAGGTATTTTAAAGTTTATTATTTATTTCTTAAAACATGATAAGTATTGTGGTTTTAAAATCTCTTCTAATATACTTACTATCAGAAATTAATGGGTGGTTTTGTTTTTGTTATATTCTGTTTCTATTAGTTGTTATTCACATTGTCTTATTTATTTTTATGCCTCTTTGAGTACTTACTGTTAATTTTCAATGGAAAATTTGATAGAAATTTCTTAAGATGAGTGACATTTTTCCACTAGATAGACTTTGGTGTTGCTTCTGTCAGGTACCAGGGACACCACATACGAAGATCAAATTCAGGTGGAGTATTTGTCTCACCCAGTTCATGCTTAGCAAAGGTCAGTGCGGATCAGGGCATGTGAGGAGGTTGTCGAGGGGTTTGGTCTGTGGCCACTTTTCAAATACTTTTTCAACTTTGTTCAGCAAATCTCCTCTGCCATTTTGGGGCAGGGTACTTTGTATATCTTTTTGCCTTTACCTGAAGAGCATAGTAGCCTATCAAAGACCTAATTTAATGTGGAGAAAGTCTCTTTTAAGTCTTGGTACCTTGAGTGGATGTGAATGAAGCCTTGACTTTTTTCTCTGTCAGTCTACATGGGCCAGGGATTGGATTCCAAATGGGTATCACTGGCAAATGGGCCTGAAGGTTTAAGCAGCTTTGATGCTCTCAGAATTCCACTTGTAAATTTCAGGTTGCAGGCTTTCATCTAAAAATTGATCTAGTAGTTCCAGCTGATGTTTCAGCTTTTTGACGCCTTTGTTTTGTTTTGTCTTTTAATATAAAACTTTTGATTCCAGAGAAGAGTTGGTCCAAATATCCATACTTACCATCACCAAAACCAGTCTCCCTATTTTCTGCTCTTCAGTCCTGCTTTCTTTCTTTCTTTCTTTTTTTTTTCTTTTTGAGACAAAGTCTTGCTCTGTCACCAGGTTGGAGTGCAGTGGTGCAATCTCGGCTCACTGCAACCTCTGCCTCCTGGGTTCAAATAATTGTCCTGCCTCAGCCCCCTGAGTAGCTGTGATTACAGGTGCACCACCACACCCAGCTAAGTTTTGCATTTTTAGTAGACACTAAAAATTTCACCATGTTGGCCACCGTGCTCGGCCTCAGTCCTGCTTTCTATGAACTTGGTGCATTCAAACGTCAAGTAATTCTTAGGCTCTGCCATAAGAAATATCTTCTATTAAGAACCCCTTTGCCTTAGGGAGTGGGTTTTAGATTTCCTCAGCAATTTTTGATGAGTTTCTTAACTTTCTTTTTCTCTCCATGTAGATCACCCCTTTTACATTCTTTTTTTTTTTTTTTTTTGAGATGGAGTCTCGCTCTATCACCAAGGCTGGAGTGCAGTGGCATGATCTCGGCTCACTACAACCTCCACCTCCTGGGTTCAAACGATTCTCCTGTCTCAGCCTCCCAAGTAGCTGGGATTACAGGAATGCGCCACCACAACTGGCTAATTTTTATATTTTTAGTAGAGACAAAGTTTTACCATGTTGGTAAGGCTGGACTCGAACTCCTGACCAGCTTACATTCTTTTACACTAATCTTAGTAGTATTTTGAAAGCAGCTGAAATATATGCCTCTTTTCAATCTTATCATTCTTTTTTGGAAGTTCAGCCTGTTAAAACCAGATCAAAAAACTGTAAAAACAGCCCACTGTGATTCTAATGTACATATGGAACTATGACTGCAGCCATACTGTTGTACCTTTACTTTTTTAGTATATCATTTTATATTTGTATTACACTGATTTGTGTATATGTTTTACCTCTTGTACTCCTGTGAATTCCTAAAGGTGGGAGCTATAATGTGTTTGTTTTTCTCTTCCATAATGCCTGGTATAATGTCTATCAAATATTGTGGATTTCATAAATGTTTGTCAGTAAAATAAAATGCATGTGTATCCACATCATTAGCTGGATGGTGCTGATTGAGTGCTAATAAATATTTTCTATTTACTCCTCACTGTATAAATCAACATACTTACCATGAATAGGACAGTGATGGCTTTACACTGACTATTTTGGTGAGAATAGCCACAAATGTAGTTTTGATCTAGGATGAAACCAAATGTGAGGAGAATGATTCCAGCTGTTGCTCCCAGGGCACTAAGAAAATTCATGATTCGGCTCAGTGCTATCTGAAATAGAATAAGAACATAACAATGTGACTTAGGCCCAGACTGTACTATAAACAAAGCAGTGAGTGCAGAGAATGGAGAGCAGGATCTTAGTCACAGCATCACAATGATACGAGGCAGCTGGGTGATCCTATGTGCATTGCTTCACATCTTTGGGCTTCAGGCCCTCATCTACCCAATGAGGGGGATCTGGTGAACTTTTAATAACATTTCCATTCCCCATATTCTATGCGTAAGTTAACTCTCACTCAGTTGGGAGGAAGGGTGTGCCTAGGACAATTGCATTTTGATGCTCTGCTGAGTCACGGTCTACACTTTTGTTTTAAGACTCCTACGTTTAACTAAATGCTGCACTTCTCTGCCATTTTAATTTCTTCCGAAAATGACAAACTAAGGATTTTCAGTCCTTTGCTAAAATCATGTATTGGCATAGTAATATCTTATGTCTTCAGTTCTTTGAGTAAAGTAAAAATATTCTACTTATAACTTATCTACAACTTTAAATTCAGTAGCACTGTACTCTTTATTTTGGGATTCTGTTTATGGTTTAGATTGTCTACAGTTTGCCTTTTATATGAGTCAAAGTAGTGTCTGTCAAAGTGCCTGGTAAATACCCAAAAACCAAAAAATAATGAATAAGTAACTGGAATATTGAAATAATTCTACCATTAATTGGCTGGGAATTTGAACAAGCTATTTAACAATTCTAAGCCTCAGTGTCTTCATACATAAAATAATAACTAAACTAGATGATCTAGAAAGACTTTCTCTTCTGGCAGAGTGGCTTATAATTCTAGAAAAACAGGAAGCAAATGCTGTTTATTGGTATCAATACTTGATAGTTTGTGGAATTATGGTGACCTAATGACTTAAAAAATTTTTTTTTCAAGGCCAGGATAAATTATTTAAAAACTGTACATTTTTAATAAAGTGGAAATATAACTTATTACAAAATATATTTTTAATAAAGTAGAAATGTAACTCACCAGAGTTTCTGTGGTTTTTCTTTTCAGTGCAATTAGGAAGGCTCCAGAATTAATGAACTGTTTAGAGGAATAAGTATCTTAATGATGGCCATGTTTAGCTGATGTTGAGTTTTACAAAGTAGACTTCCATGCATTTCTTTTACATGCCCGCCTTCTGAGTTTGCACACTCCTCAGGGAAGTAAGAAGCGTGAGTTGCTTTATGTGAGTTTCCACAAATGGATTAGTGGGTGAAACACTGGGCTGGAAATCTGTTTTAGTCCTATTTATTTGAACATTAACATTTTTTAAAAAATGATTCAATGCTTTGGTTTGCTCATCCATGTTCCTTTTGTAGCTATTGTGGACTCAGCTTTGATCTCATGACACAGTGATGTCAAGTCAGTTTACAATAATTAAGATTAGATTCCATCTTACTCCAATCTAGTGTGTTCTCTTGGATGGGAACATAAGGTGGGGTTTCAGCAATGTGCTGGTAATTCTTAAAAAGCTCCAATAATTTTCTTGGAAGTGGGTCACATGTGGTAGCATTGTTGTCTAGTGGAAATTTCAAAGCTGATTACTGCACATCCATGTTTAAATTTGCAGTCCCTTTGTGAGTATTTTCCAGCCTCATCTTTCCATCCTCACTCCCTGTGCTGAACTTTGATAGTTCACATAATAGAAAATGCTCTCCCATTCCTTCAGCCTTTGCTCATATTTCTCTCTTGGCATGCAATAAGGCATCCCTAATCCTTACACTCAGTCATCCCGACTCCCATCTTCTGTGTGTGTCTTATCTGATGAACCACTCACCCTTGAAAACTTGCTCAAGCTGGAAATGTCTCTGGGCAATGTCCTCTCTGTTTTGTGGGTGTCTTTCCTATGGAGACAGCCCCCGTGTCTATTCTTCCTCATCACACCCCCTGGTAATTGTCTGACTCCTCTCTCAACTGAGACCTTGAGCTCAGGGACTGCTTTCTTTTTTCTGAATCCATTGCCATGCCCATTCTCTGCCACTAAATTAGGTCCTAAGTTAATGTGTATTGATTGTGACTACATTGGGTTGAATAAATACCTCTCTGCCACTCAAAAGGTATATCTGAGAAACCCTCTCCACTTCATTTCTGTAAAGAATAAATTGTTCCTTGCAGCACTGTTTACAATAGCAAAGACTTGGAATTAACCCAAATGCCCATCAATGATAGACTGGACAGGGAAAATGTGGCACATATACACCATGGAATATTATGCAGCCATCAAAAACTGCAAGTTTGTGTCCTTTGTAGGGACATGGATGAACCTGGAAACCATCATTCTCAGCAAACTAACAGAAGAACAGAAAATCAAACACCGCATGTTCTCACTCATAGGTGGGTGTTGAACAATGAGAACACATGGAAACAGGGGAGGGGAGCATCACACACTGGGGTCTGTCTGGGGGAAATAGGGGAGGGACAGCAGGGGGTGGGGAGTTGGGGGAGACATAGCATGGGGAGAAATGCCAGATATAGGTGATGGGGGAGGAAGGCAGCAAGTCACACTGCCATGTGTGTATCTATGCAACAATCTTGCATGTCCTTCACATGTATCCCAAAACCTAAAATGCAATAAAAAAAAGAATAAATTGTTCCTTCATGTCTACTTAGATAAGTACTTCCTGCACCTCTGTGATAACATTTATCACACTGCCTTGAAGTGACCTGTTTACATGTTTTCTTGCTAGACTGAGAGGTTTCTGAGGGAGAGGCTCATTGCCTTGCTCTGTGTATCTGGCTTATAATAGATAGTAACTAATTTCGAATGAATGAATAACCAAATAAACAATGTCAAGCCAAAGAAATATTCCCAAAGGAACTTCAAGACCTAATGGTGGAATATCAGTGACTGTGATGAATTAATGGGGAAATAATTTCAACAATGTTAAATTTTTGCACTTTTGAAAGCATATCATACAACTAGATCTAGCTTATTTCATTGCTAAGAATTCCCTAACATCCTGGTTAGCATGGCTTCGAATTGAACTTGATTGACTATACTTACCAAAACAGAGCCCCAGAATGGATATCCTGAAAGAAATATAAAGGGAAACCTTGGATATGGTTTTACCAAGGTGAAAAGGAAGATAACTCCAAAAGAAAAGGTCATAATTCCAGACAGGATCTGGAGAGTCTGCAAATAGAGGAAAAAGTTATGGTGAGGAAAAGCAAAGTGCCCTTCTGTTTAGAAGATCTTCTTTTGGTTAAAAGGATTTGGCAATTACTCTCTTTTGGTAATTAGAAGGACAATAGAAGTCCCTTTAAGATGCTCCTGGGTACTTTCTTTCTTTTTTTTTGAGATGAAGTCTCGCTCTGTCACCCAGGCTGGAGTTCAGTGGCTCGATCTCGGCTCACTGCAACCTCTGCCTCCTGGGTCCCAGTGATTCCTGCCTCAGCCTCCTGAGTAGCTGGGACTACAGGTGCCTGCCACCATGCCCGGCTAATTTTTTGTATTTTTAGTAGAGACGAGGTTTCACCATGTTAGCCATGATGGTCTCGATCTCCTGACCTCATGATCCGCCCGCCTTGACCTCCCAAAGAGCTGGGATTACGGGGGTGAGCCACTGCGCCCGGCCTCCACTGTTGGGTACTATCTTAATTCCTCTGTCTTGTATTTGATGATAGGTAAAATGATCTTAATCATTGCTCCTGAAAATGTGGTCCATGGTTTGCAAACATCAGGATCACCTGGGAGCTAGAAATGAGAACTATCAGGCCCTAGCCCATACTTACTGAACAGTCTCCAGGTAAGGCTGGGAAACCTGTGCCTTCATAAGCTCTTCAGCTCTTTAGCCCATAATTACAAACATTCAAGAGACACTGATCTAAATCACTGTACCAGCCTGGCCTCAAGCAGAATTGGACTGTGAGGAACCCCACCTGGAGATGACCAGTTCTCTGAGCCTGTTGATGTATTGTCACACTCTCAGGTCCAGAGCACTCCTCATCTTTTCGATTTATTAATTTTTCTCCCTCTCTGAGCCACTCTTGTGATGCACTGTGACACCAAGCAGTGGTTTGACAAGTGCTAGGGAAGACTAACGAGAACTACCTGCAAAAATGGAAGGTGTACACCATGTGGATCTGTGTGCTCTGCTGTCTTCTTCTCAGTCCACCTTCTCAGTCTGAGTAGTCTCACTTTTTAAGTAGGTGAGTCCTAAATGACAGCATTTTTTGTCAAGTCCAGACCCACATTATTAGTTCTTGCCAAACATCCTCTCTAAATGTCCCACTAACACTCTATATTCACCTTGTCTTAAAGAAGAATTGGCATGGGCTCCTACCTTAAAACATGTGCCAAGGGATGATTTCCCTATCCTTTTACCTACCTCAGTAGAATATACATAGGGGCAAGTTACTTACCCCTAAGACTTTCATTTTTGTAGCAAATAATTTTTGCAGGGGGCTTTGAGTTGAGAAGGTCGTGGCTGAAAAGTCTGTTGACTCATCTTCTGGAGCACTGATTTCTGGAGGAAATACCAGAAACACTGGACTGTGTGCAGTGCTTGAATCCATGATGGTGTCGTTGATAATTTGAAAGGAAAGGATTTGGTTGGTACTTCAGTCTAGACCATGTTCGTTTCTTGTGCTAAGGCTGCCGGGAGCACTGGAATTGTTTGCTTTGTCCTGGAATTATAGAACCATGGAGTCACAGAGTCATAGAATCTCAGGACTGCTCGAGATCCCAAGATGGCTACAATTAAAATGCCTGAGACTGGGGATCAGAGAACCTGACAAGTAGTCCCAGTTTAGTTAGGAACTTACTGTGACTTTGGGCAAGTCACATCCCCTCTCCTGGTTTTCGATTCATCATATTTACATTGACCAGATTGGACTAGATGATCTACATATAAAGACATTTTAGGGCCAGGTGCTGTGGCTCATACCTGTAATCCCAGCACTTTGGGAGGCTGAGGTGGGCAGATCACCTGAAGTCAGGAGTTCGAGACCAGCCTGGCCAAACCCTGTCTTTACTAAAAATATAAAATATTAGCCGGGTGTGGTGGTACGTGCCTGTAGGTCCAGCTACTCGGGAGACTGAGGCATGAGAATTGCTTGAACCCAAGAGGCGGAGGTTTCCTTGAGCTGAAATTGCACCACTGCACTCCAGCCTGGGCAACAGAGCAAGACGCTGTCTCAAAAAAACAAACAAACAAACAAACAAAAAACATTTTAATTACCCAGTGGTAACTAGACAACTAGATACTCATTTATTCCAATTCCCTGTCTTCAGACACAGCTAGAATGCAAAACCTCTCAGGCCACAGAACAAATTAACCACTTTTTGAAATATAGATAACATCCATTTTTCCTGTCCCTTTGTGTTTTTGCCACCAGATTTAAGTAACTTAACTGTAACAAATCCCTCAAAATATAGTTACTTCCAGCAACCACCACCGGCTTTTGTTTACATAGCTGTGGGTCCTGTGTGTGGTTTGTCTCACCTGAGGCTTCTCAGCACTTCTCTACCACGCTCTCTGGTGCAACTGTGGTCACCTGGTGGAGTGTCCAATTACATGAGTTAGGATGGACTCAGTCATGTTTCTGGCAGTTGGCAGACTCTCAGTTCTCTTCCAATTCACAAATACTTTTCAAACCTCTGCTGAGTCGTGTGTGCTAATGTCATATTGGCCAAGCAAATTTAATAGACAACACAAATTCAAAGGGGAAGAAAATAGGCCCCCTAATGTCTTCATGGGAGGATCTGTATTTTCATCTTTAAAGGACAAGAATGAAGGGAAGGGAACAATTTGTGTCTATTTTTAACTATAGCTTGTCATTTTCTGGTGTTTCCTATGGAGATTAGGTCTTCCTTAATTGAACCTCATGATGTGACAGCCTCTAGCCACTTGCCAGTTAAAATATTTGAAAAGACCACCCCTCCCTCACAGTTTCTTTTCTCTGAATGTACCCATCTCTTGTTCAATTTCCTATGGATGTTGAATCATAATGGTGATTATCCTTCATGAACATCATCTGATATTGCGTTAGTACTCCCTAAGTTAAGCAAACTCTGTTGCAACATACTTTTGTAAAACACCATTTTACCCTAATTATTCAGGTTTTAACTTGGCTCTAGACCTTTCCTAATTTTCATTTTTTCTCCCTCTAAGCATGACGACTAGCACAGTGTTCTAATAGCTATCTGACGAGTGGCAGGAATGTAGCTTTAATGTTTATTATTCTTTAATTCATGCAAGCTAATTCGAGTGATGCAGCGGAAGGCTTACTCTTTGGAGAAGAGAAACCTAGAATGAACCCCAGGCCCTTTTATTTACCAGTTACGGGGTCTAGGCTAAATGATCTATTAATTTACATATATAAAAACATTACATTTCTTTTATGAGAATAAAAGTTGTTATACAGTTATTGTGAGTGAATTTTAAAGTACCTGGAATGTAGTAGATGCTAAGTAAATTGTAGTAATAATAAAAATAAGAGGAATAAGTATTATTTCTCTTATTATTGCCATTTTTAGCATTGTGGCCAGATACTTTGTCTTGCTTTATGTTTGCATTATTTCCAAAGTTCATTTTGATTGATTCTTTATAGGCTAAATGTATTTCTATGAGCTTAGCTATAAACTGGAAATGTCACACTGAGTCAGTCCAGACATTATTTTATAATTTCTCCATTTCAGGGTGGCTGTGGAACTCCGTGGCTTCCTGCTAATAAATCTGTTCATACATTGATGACATGTATCTGTTGAGTACTTCAAAAATTTTCCATATCCTTGGATTTCTTCTTATTTTCCAATCTGCCAAAACCTACACTTTTAATGGAAAATACTCTAGTCTTAAGGTGGTTTATGGAATAACATATAACTTTGTATTCATTAATCTTCTAAAATTAAGCCTTAATTTAAAGCTTCTTATTGCGAGGTATTTCAGAGAAGTTATGATGATCAAAGTTAAGGGATCAAAGTTCTCTGACCCATAGTCAATAGGATTAGGCCTTTCCTCACAGCCTCTCATCTGACTCCCTTGCTGGAAAGTTCAAAGAAAAATACTGTATTCTTTCTTTCATTCTTCTCTTACTGCAACTGAAAGTCATTTTTTTTTTTGTTTTTGTTTTTGAGTTTCTTTTATTTTTCTCGGTTGCAAAGCCCTCTTTTAAATAGACCCATGTCCATACTCTGGGGGAGAACAACTCTGGGAGCCGAGTTAGAGCAGTCAACTCTTACGGCCAGATGTCACCTGCCTAGGAGTCCCCAAATCCCTTAGTTTTCTTTTGTTTTTTAAAATGAAAAAGAATAATAGTTTCTTTAAATCTTATCTCATGAACGACAGTAAAGTCCAGCGTCACTCTCAATGTCTCCAGACATTTCTTGTAAGGAGCAAGTGAACAGGAGGGGAAGGGGAGCAACTGGGACTTCTATCATTCTGGAGTGGTCTGAAGCTCTGATTTTCTGAACCTATTGAATTCTTAGTTTTTTCTGCATGCCTGGGCTTCTGTATGTGATAACTGCTTTTCTCATTGCATTGTCCTGCTGGTTGTCATCCTAATTCTTCACTACTCTAAGGTAGTACGAGCACAATCTTGCATGTATAGTATACTTTAAAAATAAGATAGAAGACCCTTCTACAGAACCTACAAAGGCAGCACCAGGGATTTCCTATTGTATCTTCTGACATAAACACTCTAATTACTATTTTTGGACTTATACATAGATATTAGATATTCCCTTTGTGACTACCTAGGAATTTTATGTTTAAAGAACAAAAAGGTATTTCATTGTGGTTAGATGGGATTTTTATGACCTCACACCCTTTCCCAACCTGCAAGAAGAAAAAGTGTATATTAGTCTGCTCAGGCTACTATGGTAAATTAGAATGACTGCTTCCTTTTAACAGTGCCAATTTATTTCTCATACTTTTGGAGGCTGTGAATTTCAAGGTCAAAGTGTCAGCTAATTTGATTCCTTGTGAGATCTTGCTTCCTGGATTGCCAATGACTGCATTATTTCTATGTCTTCACATCGTCTTTCCTCTGTGTGCACACAGGCATGTGAGTACACACACACACGCACGCACACACACACACAGAAAAGGAGCATGAGAGAGTTCTGGTATCTTTTCATATAAGGACGTTAATCCCATCATGAGAGCTTCACTCTCATATCCTTATCTAAACCCAATAGCTTCAAAAACTCCATCTCCAAATATCATCACACTGTGAACTAGGTTTCAACATATGAATTTAGAGGGGGGACACAGTTTCATCAATAGCAGGGAGATAATTTGTATAATTCAGAATAAAGAGGGATATTTGGTGGCCTAAACTAGATCAAGTTTATGCCATAAGAAGTAATACCAACTAGTAAGAGAATTAGTTTTATAGATATTTTATTATGGAAAAAAAATTGAGCACCTGCCCTGTGCCAGATATTTTAAACACTACACATGCATTAATTATTCAATCTTGACAACCCTGTGCTGAGTACTACTCCTAGTCATATTTTATAGATGGGAAAACTTAGGTGCAGAGATTTTAAGAAACTTTCCCAAAGTATTTCCCAGCTAGTGAATGGTGCTGGGTCAAAATTATGATCCAGTTGGTTTAGATTTAGATTCCATGAACTCAGTTTGATGCTTCAGAGCATTGTCTTGAGACCTAAGGCTTTCTCCAGTGATGCATAAAACCTTAAGCCTCTGACCAGGAACTTCATATTTGAATCCTAGGGTAGGTAGGGGAGGGGGAAAAAAAAATCACAGGAATCACCGGGAAAAAGGTGTATGTGCTAGTGGGGGAAAGTAGAGTGAGAAATGAGAATCTCCAAATGTCCAAAGAGTACCTTGTGAATTGATGGAGGATATTATGGCTGAAAAGGAGATCTGCACTTTCCTCAGGACTCTGTGTCTGTGTGGTTCACTAACAGTAGGATTAGCCTTTTAGAAATGTGATGGATCTACATGCCTTTCTAGGCATTATAACCACAAGTGAGAGTTTGCATAAATATAGATGGTGATTCCCAGAGAAGATCTCTTGATCCACATTTTAAAATAATACATTTTGTTCCTGCTAATGATATGCCTCCATGAGGACTTGCTTGGTATATATTTGCATCCCAGCAATTCCTCTGATCTATGTAGGTGACTTTGACTAAGACTTATTCCAGATTGTGGCCCCAAGACAGTGAATATAAATGAGACACAACGGTTTACTTTGTGTGTCAACTTGACCAGGTCATAGGCTTCCCAAATATTTAATTAAAACATTATTTTGGCTGTGTCTGTGAGGGTGTATGTGGATAAGATTATTTGATCAGACCTATGGTGTGGGTTAGTTGATCATGGTGTTCCTAGAGGTAAAATAGATAGAAATCCTATTAAATTATTCCTTGATCTATATCAGCAGAAAAATTCTAGGTCATGTGAATGAAATCCTAACCTGAATCATAAAAATAGAGACTCAGAGCCCCTCATCGATTCCCAGACCTGAGCCGGTTTGCACACCGGGAATGAAATTTACAGACCTAGAAAGAACTCCTTGAATGAAGGGGAGACCAGGTCTCCTTGAAGAAGAACCTGGTGCATTACCAATAATTTGTACTGTTAGTCTTGTTCACAGCCTTTCTCAAAGGGACCTGCAACCTTTTTCCAGGGTACTGAGCACTGGGGAAAAGGAAATAACCAGACATCTTAGGGACTACTAGATACCCACTCTGAATTGATACTGATTCCAGGAGACCCAAAACATCTCTGTGGCTCACCATTCAGAGTAAGTGCCTATGGAGGTCTGATGATTCATAGTTTTATCTCTGGTTAATCTCACAATGGATGCAGTGGGCTCCCAAACCCATCCTGTGGTTATTCCAACTCCAGAAGGCATAACTGAAATAAACATACTCAGCAGGTGATATAATCTCCATATTATTTTCTTACCCTGTGGAGTAAGGACCATTATGGTGAGTAATACCAGGTGGAAGCTCTAGTACCGGCTCTGCCTAGTAAAATAGTAAAGCAAACGCAACACCACATTCCTGATGGAACTGCAGAAATTAATAAATCCATCAGTAACTTAAAAGATGCAGGGTTGGTGACTCCCAACATATTATTGGAGGGGTTATAGGGATTAATGACACCATCAGTAACTTGAAAGATGCAGGGATGCTGATTCCCACCAGGTTCCTATTCCACTAGTATGTTTGGCATGTGCAGAAGACAGATGAATCTTGGAAGATGACAGTGGATTACCAATTGCAGTGGCACTCCAATTGCAGCTGCCATACCAAATACGGTTTCATTGCTTGAGCAAATTGACACATCCTCTGGTACCTAGTATAATGTTACTGATCTGATGAATGCTTTTCCTGGATAGCTATTAGTAAAGACCACCAGGAACAGCCTGATTTCACATGACAAGCAGTGCACATTCACTGTCACACCTTGGGGGTATATCAGCTTTCTAGCTCTGTGTCATAACTTGGTTAACAGGAATCTTAATTGCCCTTTCCTTCCACAAGATATCACACTGGTCCATTACACCGATGACATTATGCTGATTGGACCTAGCAAATAAGACATGTAACTACTCTAGATTTATTCATAAGATATTTACATGCCAGAGTGTGGGAAATAAATCTGACAAAAACTAGGGTCTTGTACCTCAGTGAAATTTCTAGGGATCAAGTGGTGAGGGGAATACTGAGAATCTCTGCCAGCATGAGGATACCTTGTCACAGCTGGCTTCCACAGTCAAAAAGAGGCACCGAATCTAATTAGTTTCTTTGGGTTTTGGAGGCAACATATTCCTCACTTGGGTGTGTTACTCTGGCCAATTTGCCAAGTGACTTACAAAGCTGCTACTTTTGAGTAGGACCAGAAGAAAAGGCTTCACAACAGGCCTAGGCTTCTGTGTAAGCTGTCTTCTGCTTGGACCATACCATCCAACAGATCCAGTGGTGCTTGAAGTGTCGATGGCAGACAGAGATGCTATGTAGAGCCTCTGGTAAGGTAGCCTTCTATAGATATATTGCTGAATTTTGGAGCAAAGCCCTTCCATCCTCTTCAGATAATTGAACGGGGTTACTGTGCCGGAAGGAGTGATTGTTTCTGATGACTATGGGGAAATTAGACCATTACTCCCCCAGTGGAGATAAGGAAGAGTATGTTTGGAATATAGGAGATCCCTTCATTTATCTCTTAGTATTACCATGACCTGTAATTAAGAAAACTACAACTCAATCCAGGCAGGACCACTAATTGTCCAGGCTTTTCAGGAATGAAGGTTTGTGTCATTGTACCAGATAAAGAACTATGGCCAGATAAGGTGCTTGCTGAAGGCACAGGGACTACAGAATGGATAGTAGAAGGAGGTAGTTATAAATACCAGCTATGACTATATAACCATTTATAGAAACTACACACACACACACACACACACACACACACACACACAACACACACACACACACACTCTGTTCTTTCTCATTCTCTAATCATGTAACATAAGGCATGTTTATATTATACTATTAAGTATTGATAACTTTATATCATAGAATTTATGAGACATCATAGAATTTAAATCATAAAAGTTACCAGACAGTAATGAGAAGAGTAAACATCACTCATAGACTTTACCCCTTCTTCTGAGAAGAGGTTGGTACATTTCCAGTTGTATGCATGACAGTTGTAACATATTATGAAGAATTATGATCTTTTAGTCTTTATTTGAAGATTAAGTATGGTTTAAGGAGATGCATATGAGTGTCAGGTTGACAAGGGGTGGACCTTTGATGGTTAATTGTATGCGTCATCTTGATTGAACCATAGGTGCCCAGATTTTTGGTTAAAGTTCATTCTGAATGTGTCTATGAGATGTGTCTGGATGAGGTTAATTAACATTTACGTTGGTAGACTGAATAAAGCAGATTGCCCTCCCCAGTATGGGTGGGCCACATTTAATCCATTGAGGGCCTAAACAGAACAAAAGCCTGAGCAAGAGAAAATTCGCTTTCTCTGCCTGACTGTCTTTGAGCTGGGACACTGGTCTTCTCCTGTCTTCAGACTAAGACTTGAACTGGAATTTAAACTCTTGATTCTGAGGTCTTTGGACTCAGACTGGAACTATACCATTGGCTCTCCTGGGTCTCCAGCTTGCAGATCTTGGGACTTCTCAGCCTTATAATCATGTGAGCCAATTCCTTATCTATCTATCTCTATGTCTGTCTGTCTATCTATCTGTCATCTCTCTATTATCATCTATCTCTCTATATCTATCTATCTATCAATCTATCTATCTATCCATCCATCCATCTATGTCTGTCTGTCTATCTTATCTTCTTGGTTCTGTTTCTCTGGAGAATCCTGACTAATACACTAGACTAGGAGGAACTGACTATGCTCCTTACTCTTGCTCCAACCTGTGCCTCTTCCTCTGTTTTGTTGATAGTAATAATGCCTCAGCCACCTAATCTTTGAAGCTAGAACAGATAGTTTATTCTTCATTTTCCTTAATTCTACACCTCTAGCTCCTGTTCCATTCAGACAATTTTACTCTTGAATTATCTTTTTAGTCTCTACTCTTCTATACATCCCTAGATCAGACACTTAGTACCTCTTTCTTCACTATTTCAAGAGTTTCCTAATTAACTCCCTACCTTCAACTTTCTTCCTCCAGTTCATCCTCCAAACTGCAGCCAGAGTAATCACTTTAAAACACCAATCCAGTTCCTGCTTTAAAAGTCAAAGATGTTTCTAATAAATTAGGAAAACATTAATTTTTAAAATTGTGTGGATTTTCCCACATGTGTACTATTTATGGGAACCCACAATCTTTCCTGATTGTCAGTTATCTTTCATGAGAAGGAATTCTGCACAGAAATTTAAGGTTATTAATAGTGCATTGTAATTACAAAAAAAAAATGAATGAAATAGGAGAGAGATCCTAGAAATATCGACTATAGAATTTTTGAACAGGAAGAGCAAAACACAGTAGTTAAGGGGGGGGTGATACAAATTGAAAAAAAAAAGGGATAGTTAACCTTTCCAAATGTATCAAAGAGATAAAGAGAAATAGGATTGAAAAAAAAATGATTGGGTTTGGAAGATTGAGGGTAACAGATAGCTTTTGATAATACAATTTCCTTTGACTAGAGAGCATGAAATTATGTATTATAAAGGTTGAGAAATTAGAATCAGTAAATGAGGCATAGAGAAGGGAGCTACAGTTTCACTCAATACACTACAGTCTGTCATATTTTCTGTTATGACAGCTGCATCTCTGTTCTTCCCTAATTTCTACTTTCCAATCTCTAAATATCTCTTAGTGCCTCCCACTCCATCTATCGCATTCTGTATTCATTGCCACATTCTGTCTCATTAATAATTGAGCAAACTCAGTCCATATATCCTCAACATAGATATGAAGAGGGAGAGTAAATGAGAGGATTGGAAACAGCAAGACAGGGAAATGGAAGCAATTTTTGTTCCTTGCTGACTCTTTTGGTTCATGAACCCTTACAGAGCCTTCATAGACTTCCCTGTGGTTGATTTTCTGGACTCCTATAATGCAAAAAGGGAGAGACAGAAAATACAGCATCATAGCAAAGTAGGTCCATTAAATATTAAGTTATAAAATAAAATCATAATTATAAATTAAAGCACTAACTTTGATGACAAGGAGTTTACATGTGAATTATTTCTTCACATGCATAAAGTGCTGATACAGTGTTATTATTTGGTTTGTTGTCATTTTATTTTAAGTAAGGACAAATTCCTTGAGTGCTCTGCATGCCCTTCATTTTTTGGTAAGATAATTAGGTAGCAACCACAGTTGAGAACACAGGTTGGAGGAGATGCCATTGTTTTTTCCTAATTTAATTCCATTATTGGGGGCAGTGTGGCACTTGGGTAGATTCTGCATGTTATTCAGAGTCTTCAGATTGCTGTTGATCTTTTGGATCACATGAAGTAGAAGTTAAATTCACATCTTCTTTATATGAATTTGAGGAAGCTGAAGTATTTGGTTGCACATCTTGTTCCGAATCTAGATGGGACAAATAGGCTAAACATATGTCTTGTACTGAGCTTTGGCCCGAAGAAGAATGGAAATCTGGCTTCACGTCTTCTGACTGCAGGTCCCCTGAGGTTTGCCCTATAGATTTGATGTCCCCTGGTTTGATGTCTCTAGTATACATACCTCCTTTTTGTGTAACTCTGGATCGAAGGTCGTGTTGGTCTTTATCCTGACCGTCTTGACATTCTAGGTTAAGTTGGGCTGTGGTGTGCTGGGTTTGGACTTCTTGGTATAGAGCTTTCTGCCTTAGGGCCTCTTTCTCTAATAGATCTTGTGTTTGCCAGTGCTGCATTGTAAATTGCCATTCTCGTGCTTTGTAATCTTTGTCTCTCCAGCCTTGAGTTCTCCAGTCATTGGATTGACAGTCTTGGGCTGTCCAGTCTGTAGATTGCTTTTGTGGATATTGCCAGAATTGGTATTGCTGTATTTGGGATTCTGAATCTTGGCATAACTGCTTTGGCATCTTCTCCACTTGAGCTTGCTGTCCTTCGGGTTGAACACTTTGGGGCCATGCTTTTGGGGATTTCTTCTCTTGGACCTGCTGGTCTTCAGCTTGCTGATCCTGGGTTTGCTTCTTTGAGTGTTGCTCCTTATCAGTCTGCTGGTCTTTCACTTGCTCATCTTTAGATTGTCCTTCCAGGTATCGTCCCCCTTTGGCTTGCTGATCTTCAGCTTGCTGATCTGGGAGTTGCTCTGTGGTTTGATTAAGCTGAGCTTGCTTATCTATGGAGTGCCTCTTTGGGGATAACCAGTCTTTGATTTGCTGGTCTAAGGATTTCCGCTTTGGAGATTGCCAGCCTTTGCTTTGCTGATCTAAGGAATGCCTCTTTGGGGATTTCTGGCCTTTGGTTTGCATGTCTAAGGAATATCTCCTTAGGTATTGCAAGCCTTTGGTTTGCTGGTTTAAGGAATGCCGTCTTGAGGATTTTCTTCTATGGAGTTTCTCCTCAGATTTCCATTCTTTGGTTTCTTCCGTAACTTCTGATCTAATATCTTGATATGACATTTGTAAATTTTGCTGATTTTGAGGTTGAATATTTTCTGGTTGAAGATCTGGGGGTTGCTGAAGTAGGCGTTGTATTTTAGGGACCTGCACAATATGGGATGTTGAGGCTTCAGGTAATATGACTTGTTCTGATACAGCTCGGGATCGCACATCTTGGGAAGATATGTCTTGAAGTGGCACGTCGTGGGATGGTGTGTCTTGAGATAGTATGGATAGGGATTGCATGTCTTGTGATGCCATGTCATGAAGCAGCATATCTTGGGATAGTATGCCTTGAGGGGACAGGTCGTTAGCTGTCAGATTATAAGACTGTTTGACATCGGATGATGTAGACTTAGATGGCATAGATTGTTCTGGCAGGTCTTGTACTGGTAGAGCTTGGGATGGTAAGTCCTCAGGTGATAGATCTTGGAGTTTTAGTACAGAATGGGGTGGAAAAAGTTGGAGTGACACAACTTGGTTCTCCATCAACTGGGTTTCCATTTGGGAGGGTTGTACCGTAGCAGATAGTAGATCTTCATCTGTCATTTGGTTAATTGTAGAGTCTAGCTGAATGGGCATAATATTTTCTGAGGGCTTTTTCTCTAATATGGGAGGCACAGGTTTCAGTTCAATTTCTTCCTCTGAAAATTTGGGAGATGAAAGGATACTTTGCTTTTGTTCATCTGTCACAGGTCTCCTGTCTTTATTATCTGGTTGGGAGACTAAAGGACTTGTAGAGAGTCTTAACTTGAAGAAAGCATAGCCTCCAAAGAAAACAGGCTGTGCATTTGTTGTTGAATCATCACTGGAAAACTCTTCTTGAAGCACAAATTGTAATTGAGCATTTCCTTCTGTGGCAGGTTGTCCACTATTTTGAGTAACATCCGAAGGCAAGAAAAACAGAACCTATAAAACCAAGGGTGAGAGTAATGAACATGACAGAATCATCACTGATGATTTTTTTTTGTTTTCCAAGTTACTTTTGATCTCAGACTTAAGACAGTAGATAGGAAATAACAACTAAATGAGAAAGCAGAAAACAATTACCAGACCTGCCTTTACCATCAACTCATTGGTATTATTTTAGAAGTCATCACCTTGTAGTTTTTCAAATATTAACAGAGGAATTTCATTAGGATTGCCTCATAAATTCCTCCTATACTTAATATTACAAAGCTTCTGAGACACTTTATATCATCCAGTCAATATTAATATATTCATGCTTAATCTATAATGGTTTATTGATCACCTAGATGAACTACATTCCGGAGATCAAAGACAATTAGATGTAGGTTTTTCCCTTAAAGTCCCTTAAAGTGTATGTGATATACATATAATTCCCTTGCAATTATATATACATCAGCATATAAACAGATAATAGTAATACAATTCAGCAAATGTAATTACATAAATAAATACTTAGGGGTTTATAGGAACATAGAAGATGACCTAATTCTAAGATAGCCTGGAAATACTTCACAGAAGAGATGATATTTAATCTATATCTTAACAGCTGAATAGGAATTACTCAGGCATAGAAGGTAAGATGAAATAAGACAGGAGTCGGAATCCAGGTAGAAGAAACAGTGGAAATAGCGGGTACAAAAACACAAGATTGTGATATAGTGTGGTAGTGATGGCAGATGGTAAGCAGTAATAAATATATTACTGACATTATTAGATGGTATCCTAGGCTAGGAAATTTGCACTTTCATTTACAAACAAGAGAAATCTATTAGAGTTTTTTAAACAGCTAAGTGACAGCATCTGATACAATCTTCAATGCTTCCTATTAGTTGGCATGTTGATATTATAGTTTTTAGGAAGTGGTTATTGTAGCACAACCTGCTGCTTTTATTCTGACTCCATGAATTACATCTTTCTGAGGTAATTCATGGAGTCAGAAGAGACTACTTGTTCTATTTGATGAGGTGGATCAGAACTCAGTGATTAAGTGAATTAATTATGCTTGCCTGGTTGGTTGGTAACAAGTCTAGATTGAGAATCTACATATTCTCTTACATAAGACATTGTCATTTCCCACTCTCCTAATTAGTTTTTCACACCGTATTTCATCTCCATTGAAGGACTATTTATGTGAATATAAATGGTACTTTGGGAGAGATTTCTATATTTCTACTAATCCTCAAACTTTTGTTTCATGTGAATTTTATTTTATTCCTTTATTTAAAAAGAGGTTTGAAAGAATGACTTATAGTTTCTCTGTTTATTCAAGCTCTTAAGTGCTATGATTTTAAATTTCCTCATCATTAATGAGAACTCACTGATTACTAAATGCTAGATAAGTTTCCAAAGTCATCAAGGAATTGTTATAATATCCCTATGAAGTTATTATCCTTCTTTTACAATTGAGGAAACTGAGGTTCAGAGATTTTAAATAACCAGCCCAGTATCATAGAGCTGTTTACCTGAGAAGGATTTAAACACTGCAGTTGAATCCAAGATCCTGTGCTTTCCTCTCTGATCTATGCTTCCTGTATTAATAACTTCACTTTCTCCTTAACTTCAAGGTGGCTATGACTAACGACCATATGAAATAATACTTTTAAGCACAGAAACTGGCACAGAGAACTTTCCCTGTAAATGTAGAATTCACTTTCTCTTTCCTTTTCTCAAGATCAAGGTACATATTTTATTATTTTTGAATCCCCTGTTGTACTTTGCACATTACTATGCTATTAGCAGAGTAAAGATCTGTATTCACTGAATTCAATTGAACAGTTATTTAGTGTAACTTATTTTAATATTGTTTCTAAAGGGCTTCAAACACAGTTTGTACTCTCCTCTAGTTGTATAATATACAGATAATACAATAAAGATAAAAGCACGAGATGAAAATGACAAAAGTCAATACCCATTCATGATAAAAAATATTCATCCAGTAATGGAGGAAATGAGGGACAAAAATGCTACCATGCATAAGGAAAAATAGCAAAAAATGCAGAAGTAAGTTCCTCCTTATCAACATTTATGTTAAGTATAAAGGGATTAATTTATCCAATCAAAATACAGACATTAGCTGAATGAATTAAGAAAAAGTGAACATGATCCGACTACGTCCTGTGTAGAAGAGACTTACTTTAGATTCAAAGGCACAAATAGGTTGAAAGTGAAATGATGGGAAAAAGTTATTTTATGCAAATGCAACTAAAAGAGACCTGAGAGTCGATACTAATATCAGGTAAAAAAGACTCTAAAAAGTTATGAGGGACAAAGAAGGACTTTTTTAAATAAAAGTTTCAATAGAGCATGAATATATAATAATTATAAACATTTACACACTTAAAAACAGATCCTCAAAATATATGAAGCTAACTTGACAGAATTGAAGGGAGAAATAGGCAGTTTTACAATAATAACTGGAGATTTCAATAACACCTTTTTAACAATGGGTAGAACAACCAGACAGATGATAAGCAAGAAAACAGATGATCCAAACAACAGTATAAACCAAGTAGACTTAATAGACATAAATAGAACACTCCAACTAACAACATCAGAATACGCATTATTCTAGAGTGTACCTGGGACATTCTCTAGGGTAGACTAGTCAGACCACACACAAAAAAATGTCTCAATAGATTTAAAAGATAGACATTATACAAAGCATTTTCTCTGATCACAACAGGGTAAAGTTAGAAATCAATAACAAGTAAAATAGAAAAAAATCATAAATATATGGACATTAAATAGTACACTTTTAAACAACCAGTGGGTCAAAAAAGCAATCACAAAAAATTAGAAGATGCTTTGATATGAAGGCAAGTAAAAACAAAAAACAGCAAAGCTTAGGAGATGCAGTGAAAGCAGTGCTAAGAGGGAAATTTGTAGCTGTAAATGTCTATGTTAAGAAATAAGATCTCCAATCAATAAGCTAAATTTATACCACAAGAACCTAGAAAAGGAAAAGCAAACTAAATCCAAAGCTAGTGAAAGAAAGGAGATAATAAAGGTTAGGGCAGAAATAACCAAAATAGACAATAGAAAAAGAATAGAGAAAATCAATGAACCCAAATGTGTTGATTCTTTGAAAAGATCAACAAAGTTGATAAACCTTTACCTATATTGAAAAGCAAAAAGATAATAAAACAACAAGAATAAGAAATAAAAGTGAGGACATCATTACTGACATTACAGAGAGAAAAAGTATTATAAAAATACTATGAAAAATTATATACCAAAAAACCAGATACTGTATAAGAAATGGCCAAATTCCTTGCAACATACCAATTACGTAAAATGACTCAAGACGAAATAGAAAATCTTGACAGATGCATAACAAGTAAAGAGATTAAACTAGTAATCTAAAACTTCTCAACAAAGGAAACTTCTGGATCAGATGGCTTCACAGTGAATTCTACGAAAGATTTAACGAAAAAAAAAAAAAAGATTCTCAAACTCTTCTGAAAACTTGAAGAGAAGGGAAAATTGCCTAACTTATTCTATGAGGCCAGAATTACCTTGATACCAAAAACAGATAAACATATCACAAGAAAAGAAAATTACAGGTTAACATCCTTTAAAAGTGTGCATACAAAAACTACTGACAAAATATTAGCTAGTTGAATCTAAAGCATATCAAAAGGATTATGCATATGATGAAAATTTATAACCAAAATACAAGATGGTACAATAAGGAAATCAATAAATATAATATATAATCATATATATATATAATTATATAATATTAATATAATGTTGGAAAACCACCACACAATCATCTACTTGGAGTAGAAAAGGCACTTAACAAAATGCCTTTTATGAGAGTACCTCTCAGAAAATTAGGAAGAGATGGAAAATTCCTCAACATTAAAAGTTTATTTATAAAACACCCACAGCTAATATCATACTCAGTGGTGAAAGACTAACAGCTTTCTGCCTTTAGTCTACATAAGAATGCTTTCTGTCACTGCTGCTATTCAAGATTGTACTAAAAGTTCTAACTAGAGCTATTAGAAAATAAAAAGAAATAAAATTCATCCAAATTAGAAAAGAAGAGATAAAGCCATCTCTATTTTCAGATGACATGATCTTCCTATATAGAAAATTCTCCCAAAGTCACAAGAAAGCTACTAGACCTAATAAATTAAACAAGTTTCAAGATATAAGAGCAACCCACAAAAATAACTGTTTTGCTATAACAGCAATAAACAATATAAAAAGAAATTTTAAAAAGCAATTCCATTTATAATGCCATGTAAAATAATTACAAACTTTGGAATAAATCTAACCAGAGGGATGAAAAACCTCTATGTTAACAAATACAAAAAAATTGCTGAAAGTAATTAAATACCTAAATAAATGAAAAGACATCCTGTGGTCATGCATAAAAAGATTTAAAATTGTTAAGTTATCAATACTGCTCAAAGCAATCTACAGATTCAATATAATTCCTATTAAAATTACAACAGTCTCAGAAATGGAAAAGCAGATCCTGAAGTTCATATGGAATTTTAAGAGCCCCTGAATAGCCAAAACAATAATGAAAAAGAATAACAAAGTTTTAGTGATTATACTTTCCAACTTTGAAAATTACCGCAAAGCTACAGTAATTAAAACAATATGGTACCTGGCATAAGGGAAGATGTATAGACCGATGTAATCATCCAGAAATAAATGCTCACGTATATAGTAAATCAATTTTTCAACATAGACGCCAGGAGTATCCAATGGGGAAAAGCAGTCTTTTCAATACATGGTGCTGGAAAAACTGGGCATCCATACCCAAAAGAATAAAGCTGGACCCTTACCTACACCATATACAAACATTAACTCAAAATCAATCAAATACTAAGCCTAAGAGCTAAAACTATATATTTCATGGAAAAAATTGGAAGAAATGTTCATGATACTGGATTTGGCAGTAATTTCATGGCTGTGACAAACAGCACAGGAAACAACAACAAAATAATAGATTAATTATACTTCATAAAAATTAAAAACTTTTGTGCATCAAAAGGTAAAGAAAGTGCAAAGACCACCTACAGAATAGCAGAAAATATTTGCAAATCATATATCTACTAAGGGACTAAGATCCAGAATATATAAAGAACTCTGCAATTCAACAACAAAAAACAAACAACCCAATTAAGAAACAGGCGAGACTATAATGACATTTCTCCAAAGAAGATGTATAAATGAATGCTCAGCATTACTAATCATTAGGTAAATGCAAATCAAAAGCATGAGATACCACTTCACACCCATTATATAAGGCCAGGTGTGGTGGCTCATACCTGTAATCCCAGCATTTTGGAAGGCCAAGGAGGAAGGTTGGCTTAAAGGCAGAAATTCAACACCAGCCCTGACAACATAGCAAGACTTTGTCTCTACATAAATAAACATGAAAAATTAGCTGGGTGTGGTGGCACATGCCTTTAGTCCCAGCTACTCATGAGACTAAGACAGGAGGATCACTTGAGCCCAGGAGTTTAAGGCTGCAGTGAGCTATGATCTTGTGCCACTGCACTCTAGCCTAGGTGACAGAGTCTTTGTATAGAAAAAGAAGAAAGGAAGAAAGGAAGGAAGGAAAAAAGGAAAGAAGGAGGAAGGAAAGAAGGAAGGAAGGAAGGAAAGAGGAAAGAAAAGAAAAGATGGACATGATAAAAACAAATATCCAGCAATCTCATTACTGGTTATATATTCAAAGGAAGTGAAAACAGTTGGAGACTGTTCTCCCATATTTCCGTATTTATTGCAGTACGAGTCACAAGAGCCAAGATAAGGAATCAACCTAAATGCCTATCTACAGATGAAGGAATAAAATGTTTTATATATATATATATATAAACTATACATGTATTATATATAATATATATACACACATATGCAAGCAATAGAATACTATTCAGCCATAAACAGAATGTAATTCTGTCGTTTATGGCAACATGGATTAACCTGGAGGACATTATATTAAATGAAATAAGACAAACACTGCATGATTTCACCTAGATTTGCAATCTGAAAAAGTTGATTTCACAGAAGTAAAGACCAGAATAGTGGCTGGGGAAGGTAGGGAGGATTGGAGGACCAGAAAATATTGGTCAATGGGTATAAAATTATAGAGAGAAAGAGTAAGTTCTGACTTATTGTAGGCAGTAAGAATAAGTTCTATACACAGTAGCATGACTATAGCAATAACAATGTAGTGTGTATTTCAAGATGACTACAAGAGAAAATTTTGAATGTTGTCACTACAAAGAAATGATAAATGTTTGCAAAGTGATGAATGTGGTAATTACTATGATTTGATCATTAGACAATGTATACATGCATTGAAACATCACACTGCACCCCATAAACATGTACTGTTAACATCTGTCAACTATAAATTAGAAATTAAAAAACAAAGGGAAAATAATTACTCCCCCTTTTCCCCTGTTGGTTGGTACTGATGGAGATGTGGATAAATTGGAACTCTTGTACACTGCTGGTTGAGATGTAAGATGGTACAACCAATGTGAAAAGCAGTTGGCTTTTTCTTAAAAGGTTAAACACAGAACGTCCATACAACCCAGCAATTTTGCTCTTAGGTACATATCCAAAAGAACTGAAAGCAGGGACTGGAGCAGATATTTTTATACCAATGTTTATAACAGCATTATTCACAATATGCAAAAGGCAGAAATATCTGTGTCTATCAACAGATTAATGGCTAAACAAAATGTGGTATATACACAAAATGGAATTTTATTTAGCCATAAAAGGAATGAAATTTTGATATATGCTACAACATAGATTAATCCTGAAAATATTATGCTTACTCAAATTACCCAGTTAGAGAAGGACAAATTTTGTAAGAGTCCACTTACATGAGGTTTCGAGGAGAGGCAAATTCATAATATAGAAAGCAGGATAGAGGATACCGAGGGCTACAAGGATGGGAATCAGGGGAGTGATTGTTTTGTGTTGGGGATGATGAAAAAGTTTTGGGCATAGATAGTGGTGAGAGTTACACAACATTAGGAATGTATTCAATGACTTGAACTGTACACTTACAAATGGCTAAAATGTTAAACATTATGTTATATATATTTTATCACAATAAAAAAATTACTCTGAAGGTACAGAAATTAAGACAGTGTAGGATAAGTGGAAAGATAGACATATTGGCCAGAGGGGCAAAATAAAATATCCTAAGAGACCTACAAATAAGTAATAAGTAAATTAATTTTCAACAAAAATACCAAGGTGATGGAGGAAAGCATTGCATTTTCAACAAATGGCATTAGAGCATCTGGATATCTTCCTGAGGGGGATGTGCATTAACTTCTAACCTTACCCTACAACTGTACATGAAAGTTAAAACAGATTATACATCTAAATGCAAAAGCTAAAATTATAAAACTTCTGTAGGAAAAGACAAGAAGAAAATCTTCATGACTTGGGGGGTAGAGAAAGCTTTGTTAAATAGAACACAGAAATCATAACCATAAAAAATGATAAATGGAACTTTTATTTGTTTTTTTGAAAGCAACTATTAAGAAAATGAAAAGGCAAGTCACAGAGTGAAACAAATATTAGTAAGGGACTTGTATTAAGAATTAATTAGGCTGCTATAAGGTGAATAAGAAGAAGATAATCCAATAAAATTCAGCTAAATATTTGAACAGAAACCTCAAAAGAAGATACACAAATGGATAATAAACATGTAGCAAGAGTGTCATCATTAGTCATTAGGGAAATGTGAATTAAAACTACACTGAGATGCCAATACATAATGATGACATGGAGCAATTGTACCTCTCACACATTGTTGATGAGAATGAAAAGCAATACAGCCACTTTGATGAACTCTGGTATTTCTTGCAAAGTTAAACGTGGTTACCATACAATCTAGCAATCAAATCCTAGATGCAGCACTCCAGGAGAAATGAAAATATGTCCACATAAACATGTGAATTCAAATATTCTTAGTAACTTATTGATAATAGTTCAGAACTTTAAACAATCTAAATACTCATCAAAAGGTAAATGGACCAGGTACGGTGGCGCACCCCTGTAATCCAAGAACTTTGGGAGGTCGAGGTAGGTGGATCACTTGAGCCAAGGAGTTTGAGACCAGCCTGGGCAACATGGCAAAACCCTGTTTCTACAAAAAACACACAAAAGATTAGCTGGGCGTGGTGGCGCATGCTTACAGTCCCAGCTATTAGGGAGACTGAGATGGAAGGGTTGCTTGAGTACAGGAGATTGAGGCTGCAGTGAGCTGAAATAGTGTCACTGCACTCCAGGCTGGGTGATACAGTGAGACCTTGACTCCAAAAAAAAAAAAAGTAAATGAATGAACAAATTGTGGTGTGTCCATACATAAAAGGAATGGATTCTTGATAGAGGCAACAAAACATGTTTCTATGTGAAAGAAGCCATAGAAGCCATATACAGAGAGTACTTACTTATGATTCCATGAGTATGAAATTTTAGAAAGTCAAAACCAATCTTGTTAATGAGAACATTAACTGAAAATGGGTTCCAGTGAACCTTTTGGGGTGATAGGAATGCACTATACCTTGATTGTGACGATAGTTAAACATAGGTACATTTTGCTGTTTATAAATTATACTGCTATAAAGTTGATGTAAAAAAAAAAGAGAGAGAGAGAGAAATGAAAACTCCATGAATCACAAGGCCTGTACTGGTATTTTGGGACTTAGCAAGCAGGCTCTAGAGACATACTATGGGGGTCAGAATCCTGATGTTATGCGATACTGGAGAGGTTATTTAGCCTCTTTGTGCCTTACTTCCTTCATATGTAAAATAAACATGTTATAATAGTTAAGATTAAGTTGGTGCTCAGTGATAATAACAGTAACTGACATAGTCAGAATTGAGTAAATACAAACTATAACAATTATTATAAATATATGCAGTATCAGTATTAATAGTTTTTTCTCCCCTACTTCTTTTCTGGTGGTGGAACTGTGTCACACATCTTATGATCCAAGAACACATGCCCCATGTCACAGTAATTTGGGCTCCTATTAATTCTGATATTACATAGTTTTGGCAGGGACATAAGGAGCTATGTCTGAACAGAGGTGACTGAGTATATAGCAGATAGGACAAGAAAG
The DNA here is from genome assembly GCA_036589455.1 of Ateles fusciceps. NCBI lineage: Eukaryota > Metazoa > Chordata > Mammalia > Primates > Atelidae > Ateles > Ateles fusciceps. The sequence goes on along the minus strand of JAZHEH010000681.1, from coordinate 21,524,405 downwards.
GAAAGCATAGTTGTTTCAAATGGTGGGATGAGCTTCAATCTTAAGATTGTCCCTTTCTGACCTTCCTAAAGTTAAAAGTTTTAGTTCAGCATCTGAGCATGCTGCTCTTCCTACTAATAAACCAGACATCATTGTGTGTAGTATCCCAACAGGAATCTGCTCTCTTAATAACATGGAACACACCTCATCTGACTGCGTCCAGCACTTGCTCCTAAAGGATGCAATAGTCACAGAGATGCTGAGCTCTGCTATGCTGATGATAAGTAAGATGGACAAAATTCCCTGCAAATAATGAGAATAAATAAATGACATTGGAAATGAGAGCTTTTATTTTAAATATGTAAGCTGAGAACCCTTTAAACTCTATCACTAAGTATGGGAAAACCATATTTTAGATGGTTCTGTAGCCATCAGACATTGCACAATTTTCGTCTTATATCTTTCTGATAAGGCAGAGCTAACAAACTCCAAAGTCCATGGGAGCTGGGCAACCATCCTGAACTAAATAGGGAGAAAATTGAGAGTAGTGTTTGTAGGAGGCATCCATTACTCAATTCCAGCCAGTTGTTGTTATGTGGGAACATGGGTACCATGACGCCTATTTTGTTTGTTTTTCTCTAAAGAAACTGGATTTACATACTTTTTGAGTTGAAATTTTCCAGTTATGTGTTCACCTGTGTGAGCCAAATAGAACATACATGCAGGCTGAATGTAGCCCACAGATTGCCATTTTGCTCATTTTGCTTTAAGGTAATGTTTGGATTGAGAAGCAACATGGTACCTTACGATGCCTCAAAAGCTTAAAATATGAAGACAGAAAGATCTGGGTTAAAGTGGGTTCAGGGTCACACTTAACCTTGAACAAATAACTGTGTGTTTGTGAATCTTGGTTTCCCCTGCAATACACCCCAAATCTTATATATTCAATATTTGTTGGTAAAACTAAAATGTATGCAGACCCTACCCTATGCAATGTACTGACTTTCCATTGAGCAAGATATACCTGGTCTTGGATTCTGTGGAACTTACATCACTGTAAGGGAGGCAGACAACAAGTAATTAGATAATTATCTACTTAACTAAATTGTGATAAATGCTGTGAAGAAGGATTGGGAGCTGTGTTCTATTATAATGGGGGATCTATGCAGATATGAGAGTAGAGCTGTAGTCAGGAGGAAACTTTCTTAAAGAAGTGGTGCTCTAGTTGAGATTTAAGTATGAGGCTGAGTTAATTGTATAAGTGGCCTGGGGACCATTCAAAGCAGGAAGACGCTCATCCCATGATCCTCCTGGAGCAGTGGATACTTGACACATTAAGGGATTCTAGGAAGTGGCTGGAGTGTGGAGTAAGCAGGATAAAGTCCTGGAATAATGTTGGAAAGCTGGATAGGATAGGTGTTACAGAGTTTGGTAAGGCCCTTAAGATTTGGGTCTTAATCATCATATGTTTTACAGAAAGCCATTAAGTAATTGCTCTGATTTACATTTTTAAGTGATTACTCTGGTCACAGTAGAGACAATAGATTGATCTTTAGGACAGGGGTCAGCCCAAGAGATGTCTAAAACCCACTGTTCTGGCTCTTTTAGCTTATGATGTTTGGGTTACAGCAAGAAATTGTTAAGCTATGTAAGTGAGAACTAGGAAGAGAGAGTTCATGGTTCTGTAGTCAGGTAACTAATCTTGCAAGACCTATCCATGGAGGGCAGGAAATAGCAGAATTTCATATATCTGGAGATTTAACCCTTTCAGTATATACTATTTCTTCCTGATATATACCAACATAAGGAACAGCAGTAGGCTTCTGTCCATTCGGAAATGGGCAAGAATTATAAGGTTGTATCGTTCTTGGCCAAGTTAGGAGAGGGTTTTATTGCTGATGTTGTTTTCTGGCTTTCTTCAGTAATCTTATGAGTCCAATTTTAGAATTTATCTCAGAAAACATGAGAGAATCCTTAGGATCATTTCACCAAGTGATTGTGAGGATTAAATAAAATCTTGTATTCAGGAACTAACTTCTCATTTCTTTTACTGAGGAAGACCATTTTCTGTGATTCTACTTTATTTCCCTTCTAACAGGTTCAAATATTCTTAAAATTATAGAATCCAAGCATTCAAGATATAGCTGGTAGGAATAAAATAGAACCCCAGGACTTGCTTAGAGAACTAGAGGGAAAGGTCTATTGGAGTTACCGACATGGCTAAAAATAATGTCATTGATTACTTGTTAGATAAATACTTTAAATTGTACCAACAATTGTATTTCTCAGTAAAAAGATCTCTCATCTGCTTTAATGAATAAAATTGCTGCAATTGTGTGAAATAACATATGTCTTAAACTTCTAAAAATCCTTACTTTATTCAATGGCTTCTAAATACCTTCTCCTACTGTATTTTGATCTTAGTGTTATTGAGAAAACTTTTAGATTATTTTGTTCATTAATGCTGAGAAGGTAAAATTTAATTCAATCCATGTCAATAATAATTGTATTAGCTAAACCTATTGACTATTTAACTGTGCAAGGTACTGTTTTAATTTAAGCAAGTTTCATAACAACCCATAGGGTAAGCATTCTTACTATATTCATTTTCCACATGAGGAAAACTGAGGCTTAGAGAGAATACAATATTAGGCCAAGGTGACAAGCTTATGTGACAGGATTCAAGTCCAGAAAATATGGCTCCTTAATGATTGTAACAATAATTCCACAGTACCCTTCCCTATCGTCAGTTCAAATGCTGACACAATTTCAATTAATAAAATAAAAATCAATGAATCATTGTATCACCAACACAGTTCAGATAAGATTTTACAGATTCATCGTGCAAAATAAGATCACTTACAATGAAAAGAGTTCTACCCAAAACACATATTTCTTCAAGGGAAGGCATCTGGCAGTACTTGTCTTGATGTCTGTAGCTGAGAATGGTGAAAGTAATCCCAGTTATCGCAACCAAGGAACTGATAATATTCATGGCCATGACACCTTGACCCTGAAAAGTAGTTAAAAAATAATAAAATAAATAAAATCCAAACCAAAGCCAAAATACCTTGTAAGACATTCTTAGTGCTTTTATCTTTCCAGTTACTGCTCAGGGAAGAGTTGTTCCATCAGATCAGTATGATTGTAAGGCTTAATGCACTAAATTCTGACTCAGAAGATGCACCAAGTTTTAGAATGGACCAAGGATACTCTATGGCTAATGCTAGAGAAAATGTTCATTTTATCCCAGTGCACCTTCTTTCATAATCTGGAAGCAGTACAGTGTGTTAGCAAATATCTTGGCTTGGAAATGAAACCTCATTTCAAGTCCAGGTTTCACTAGAACCTTATGCAAGCAACCTAATTTTTCAGAATCTCAATTTCTGCCTTTAAAAATGTGCATGTGTCACCTAACTTTTAGGGTAGTATCCATTCATTCATTTATTTCATAAATATTTAATGAACACCAAATACGTGAGAGTACTGCATTAGGCCCTACAGACACAAAAATGAACAAGAGAGGTGACATCCTGCAATAATGTGGTTTACAGTACTTCCCTGGGAGAATTCAAGCAATAACCAACAAAATCATTAACGTATTTAAAGATGTTAACCTGTTTGGACTGAAGTTTAAAGGTATTCTAAATGTGTTCTTTCTTGAACTCAGTGTTTCGAGTAAAAAAATTTCAGATTGGCCCACCCAATTCCCTTTATTCATTTCTATTTTTTGTGGGGGTATGGGTGGGTGGGGTATGTATATCCAAGTTCCTGTAATGGAAGGGGGTCATTCGATTTGTTCCTTCATACCCACTCCCAAGACTGATATTGCTCTTTAAAAAAAAAAAAAAAAGAAAGAAAGAAAAGAAAGAAAAGCTTCACATTTCCATTCATCAGGTATTTGTGGTATCTTTATTGATTGTGTTATGACTACAGTGGTGGAAAATACAATGATGCATTTACAGAGCCAGTCCTTTCTGGAACAGTCTGTGGCTTCGTGTGGCAAACCTTGGAAGTGTACTTCTGATTTAATGTTTACCCCAATCCCAGGTTTTTATTGCAAACAGGCACTTTGGCAGCAAATCCACAGGAACATATAGATAGGCCATCTCTCTCTTGGTCTTTAGTTCCCTTGTTTTCTCAAGGCTCTATTTTGGCTTTCATAGGACATTTAATAGACTAAGTTCTCTAGATAATCAATCCCTCACATGTATTGGGCTTTATAAAGAACATGCCCAGCCTAGTCTCTTCTGATTCTCATTATAGTTATGTGATATAGGAAGGACACTTGTTGTTATCCCATTTTACAGATAAATGGAATTCAGGAAGCATCTGTGAGCAATCACTTCCGCAGTTTGTGGAAGAGCCGTGATGAAAAGCCAGGTCTTCTGATGCCTGGTTCAGTATCCTGTCCCCATCATTTCTCCATCTGCATAGCTCTCAGTGAGTCAGGAGTAGGTTTTCCTTACCAATAGTCTATTTCTTGGCTCTGGAAGGAAGTCAATACAGGGAGAACAGCATTTGGGGCTTTATCTGCATTGTCTGCATAATTTCCATAAGCAGGGATGGGAGCATTTATCCCCCCTCTCCTCAGAATGTCTCTATTGCTTGTAACTATCCTTAAAGGAAATTAGCAGAAGACCATAAGAACAGAGTTAAACTGACTTTCAGAGAAGGCCCACATCCCCAGGACCTTAAACAAGATCAGAATGGCTAGAAAGAAGTATGAACATTTAAGAATCATCATGCCTTTAATAAGTAATATCTTATTAAATGCTCAAAATAACCCTTAGAAGTAGGTACTTTTCCCTTCAGGATAACACAAAAGTGATTGGTAGCCTTGGTTCAGTCCTAGAACAATCCAGCATCGATGCCCAGATTTTTTTCTTCTAGACCTTGGGCAGGCTTTAAAGAAAAGCTTCGGTCGGCGTTGGAGAGAGGTCTAGGATTGGGAGAAAGAATTACTGAGATCTTAGGATATGTTTTGGTTAGAGCAAGGTTTCTCAACAATGACACTATAGACTTTTTTGTCAGATAATTTTTGTGTGTGATGGAGGCTGTCCTGTGCATTTTAGATGCCTAGAAATGTTCCTGGCCTCTACTCACTAGTTGCCAATAGCACCAGTTGTGATGACCAAAAATGGGATCTTCAGATAGTGTCCAGTATTTTCTGGATCCTGTGGGTGAGGGGCAGGGAATTACTCCTAATTATGAACATTGAATTAGAGGGATGCAGAATGGTTTCCAATAAACAACTCTTTTCGTTTACTTGACTAAGGGAATGGGAACCAGTGTAAGAATGTCGGACAAATAACCACACTGGCAAATAGAAATGATCTGAACTGCACCTTGGATGCATACAGATTTTCCTGAGAGGTAACTTTATTACTAAAGGCTTTATACATAAAGATGATATAAAGCAAATAGAATATTTCAAATTACATAAAGTCACAAAAATGACTCACCTAGTTTTTGATTTCTCTTTGATTGCTGTGAAGTACCCTGTAACCATAAACTGTTAAGAAGACAAGAGACGAAAGTTAACAGGTGATGGGCTTGACCACCTTGCAATATAATTTCCCTTGGGTTCACAAACTATCTATTTGCAAATCTCCAAGACCATCCAGTTTTTCCACCTGAGCATCAGGGAGTAGCGAGGGTCAGCATAGATGGGGTAGGTTGGAAGAAACATTGTGCTGGGTTTGCTCGCACTGAACAAGCGCTCTCTGCCAGGGTCAACTGGGACAAGCAGGCCCTTCTAAGATCCAGAGGGCATGGCCCAGATGTTTGGTCCAGTTGGGGCTCCAAAAACAGATTTCCTGGGTTCTGGGCCTTGAAGAGAAGAGGAGGAACTGTGCCTGTTCTGAGCAGGTGGAGGGAGACTTTCTCAGGGAAGACCCCTCTAAAGGCTGATAATGGGGGCTGATATCCAGTGTGGTTGTAACAGTCACTCATTTCCCATGAGTGTAGAACCTAGTGCCACCTCAGGAAAAGGAGAACTCTGTCACTCCATGTGGAGCCCCTTGCTTTTTAATGTTCTGGGGATGGGAACCTCCTCTGTGGGAATTGGCGTTGGACCTTGGGAACATCTGGGTCTTATGATCCAAGGATCTGTAGCCGACTTGAGGAGATCAGAAAGTTACCTTTGAAACCTCCCTCCACTTGATTCCCCACACTGGACTGCCAAGTCCTATCAATTCTACCTCCAAGTCACTCAGGCTCTCCATCTCTAGCTTCACTGTCCCCAAGCTAGTTCAGGGAAACTCCTCTTCGGCATGATTGCAGCCTCAGCTCATTGGATTCCTCTAGGATTGCTGTTATCATTGAATTAATTTCTCACTCGAAAAACACAATCATACTTCAACAAGTCTTCAAATGTCACTATGCCCTTTAAAAATTTTCAGTGGATTTCCCATGCTTTCACACTGAAGTTCCATGTTCTTCACATGACTACAGGAGTTGGCATGACCTGGTTACAGTCTAACTTTATAGCCTCATTTTATGCCATCATGATAGACTCATTGGTCTTCTTTTGGTTACTCTTTCCCACACCAAGCCCTTGACTCATGCTTTATCTTTGCCAGGGAATGCTTTCCTTCCACTTTGCCCAGTGAGCCACTATGTGCACAGCACTTCCCTGACCTCCGAGGTCAGGTGAGTCATCTATAAAACCCTCACATGGCACCCGGAATTCTTCTCTTAGAGCACTTATTACAAGTGTAGGGACAAGTATTTCGGTTACTTTTGACTTTTTCATGTCTAGTCTCCCGGTTAGATGACAAACTGTCTAAATCTAAAAACAATTCACCACTTCGATCAGAGAGGGGCTGTTTTCCAGCATTCTCAGTCTCAGCACCTGGGATGCTATTGAAGACACTGTATGTGCTCAGTAAATATATTTTAAGTGAAAAGTAGAGTTTTCAAAAACAGCAGGCCAGAACCTCATTTTAATTCACACATGCAGATTACACAGTCACACTGGGAAAACTCTGTTGTAAAATGAGAAAGTGAGGGGTTGGTCTGTTTGATTTTCTACAGTATGGCATGTATAATTTGAAACCCATATTGAATATTACATTATTTATATCGGGAAAATGAAAGCTCTGCTGGTTGTTTCTGAAATGCACATTATAGAAAAGGCATGAAGTATTTCTGATTATCAAAAGAAACTGGATTTTTAATAGTGATAGTGGCCTAATTTATTCATCATTTTACCTATTTGTTCATTGATTGATTGATTCATTCATTCATGCATACTATGCCTTAATCGTGATTCTGTGTTTTCAGAATATAATAACTAAAACAGACAGTAATATTGCTGTCTTCTCAGGATTGTATGTTAGGAGAAGCTCTAATGAGTCTGCCCTTGAATATTATGGCAAAAAATTAGGAATCCAGGCTGTGGTGACTGGATAGAAAGAGCACTGACTAAGAATAATATTTATGGATACATCATTACCTAGATGAGTGGCACTCATAAAATTGTCTCTGGGGCTAAGAAGGAGGATGAGTGATAATAATCTTAAAATTCTCCTTAAGCTTTCAGCATCTGTGATTCCATGAACACTAGCTAGATGTGTTTAAGTTATTCTCTACTTTTGAGCTCAGTTTCCTTATTTGCAAAGGAGAAAGTACGATATTTGCCCATCTAGTCTCCCACGTTGGTAGTGAGAAGCAAATGTCTTACTATATACATAAGGGTTTCGGAAACTTTTTAAGCACCCAAGAGTAGTTATTACAATAATGATGGTAGTGCAATGATTGAATGGAGTTGCTTCTTTTTTCCCTGAAGTGAACTGCCATTTTTGGCCTCCTGGAGGGTCATCTTTATGGAATTCATTACCCCAGGACATGAACCAGTTCAAATCTGTCATTATAGCAATTTCTCAAAAGCTTCTAATCGACAGTACTCACAATAAGTGCTCCCCAAAATGGATATCCTGAGAGGAGAACAAGGGGAAGTCTTTGGGAGAAATGGATGTAATTAAGTACAAATATTGTTCCAAGGCCCACAATGATTAGAGCAAGGAGGATCTGGGTAGCCTGTGAGGAGAGAAATGAGTACATGAGGTTATAAGTATCCAAGTCTCTTTGGGCCACCCCAGGTCCCTGAGGGTTTGCCTCCATGGCACACTTTTCAATCTATCCAAATGGCTTCCTTTCACATTTGTCAATCATTCTCAGATTAACAGACTCAGTTCAATGTGTTTCCTTCCCCCACTTTGCTTGCCTGGATCCTTCAGGTTCAAATCCTTCACTCTTATTCTTTTTTATTTTCTATCTTCCCTGGTGTTACCAATTAATCTTATATCACATATATTTGAGTACATGTCTGACTATCCCCAGAGTATAAGCTTCTTGAGCACAGGGACTACAAAGTATTCACCTTTACATTTTTTTCTTCTGTCTCACCAGTATTCCATTATTATCCTAACAACCCCCACCCCCCGCATTTTCCAGCACTCAGTATAGGCTTTTGGAATTGGGGGATCATCCCAGTTGTCTAAAAGGTTAAACTGTTTTCTGACTTATTGTGGAGAACCTGAGATGAGCTTGCATTTCACCTCCCCTTCATCCAAGGACTCAGCTAGAGATGAGAATGACCTGGTGGGCCTATCACCTTGTAGGAGTCTACAGGGAAAAGAACAGCAGCAGTGGCTCTTCTCAGGGCAAAATTTCTCTATCAGTCTAGGTTTTATCCCCAGGCCACACCTCTGGGCCATGACACCCCAAGTAATGATTTTTACCATTGTACAAAGGATGGGGGTTGTGCATACAGCTCTCCCCTGGGTGCATTTATGACGAAAAACATTTTGTATGTCTTATCATTTGGTTCACTATGAAGCTTTCAATGTGGTTTTCGAAGCACTCCCAGTTCCTTTAAGAGCACGAAGTGGAAGTCAAGCCTCTCCACTTATGGTTTTTTACCTTCATAGGAGGTGACACCATACTCTGAGTTCACTTCCTCAGTGAGATATTTCAAAAAGTTATACTAGTTTATTGCTTCCCCTCTTTTGGGATTCAAAGATCAGTACTAATTCCTCATGAAAGGTGAAGGGGGAAAAGTAGAATTAACTCCCTTCCTGAAAAATCACTGGACAGAGGTATCTCTGCAGACATACATGAGTAAATAAACTTCTTTTTCTCCCCTTTGCGAGGACCATTCATTGTAGAGGACTTACCCCCAAGACTCTTGGCTCTCCTTTCAGAAAATCCAGCAGAGAGCTATGAGGTCTGTAGGGAAATGCAGTCAATAGAGTTTCGTTTGGTTTTATAGTGATGACGTGAGTTGCCTTTTTATCCTGGGATGTTGCCTCCATGATTCAGTGGCAGAACTCTAGTAAGAGAAAGAGTGAGCGAACATTGCAGCCCAAATCATGGTCTACCTCACCACCAGAGCGACATGGAGCCCTTAGAAATGAGCCCTTAGTGAACACTCTACTCAGTAGTAGAACCACAGAATCATAGTTGAGTCACAGAGTTTTAGAATTCTAGAGCATGCCCAGCCCCCCATCTTCCTGGTGGAAAGTACCATATCCAGAAGACTTACTCTCTTTGAAACTGCTTACAAACATATGGTAAACGCAAAATAGATGGTATATACAAAACAAGTCCTTACACACATGCTCATGAGTTATAAAGAAACTAAAAGTTATGGGATATCCCTATGTGATGGGAACTGTAGAAGGTGTTTTGTTTGTTTTGACATGCACTAACATTTATTCCTTTAACAGTTCTACAATGCTGAAAGTGAGAAACAGCAAGGTTATGTCACCCAAAGACATACGGGACAGGGGAAGGGGCAAACTCAACTTGACCTGTCTGCAAAATCTGTGTTTTTAAACTCAACCATGCTCTGCCCTCCTTCGAAAGGAGTTTCTCACTTTTACTTGATGAATTTTCCAATTTACTGTTAAACCATATTCCTTTGTATTACAAAAATCAGCGGTTAACTTTGAATCTCTATTTTTCCATCTTTATTGAGGTATATTTGACAAATAAAAATTATATATATTTAGGGGGTACTACATGTTTTGATACACACATACACTCCAAATGATTACCACAATCCAGATAATTAACATATCCATCACCTCACATGGTTATCTTTTTTCTGTTTTTGTAGTAAGAACATTGAACAATTCTTTGCATTTTCAAATTTAAAAAAATATCAGTAGTAAAGGTGCTATAGGACCAGATGTAGTTGCCACTTTATAACAGAGAATATTTTAGCTTTCAGAAAGATAAGCAAAACTAATTACAGTCAAATCCTTCCTGATTTGAACTACACAAATACTAATTAAAACAACAAAAACTGCCGTTAGGAATCTTGCTTTCCATAGTGATCCTTTGCATTCCTAAATTCATTATAATTTCAACTATGAGATCATGAAGGTAAATTGTTTCAGAAAACTAAAACCAATGTATACGAATAATATCTTGAGTATTTCCTGGTTTGTAGCAACCATGGATAGCAGGTGTCTCAAAATTAGCACTGATGTCATTTGGACTCAATACTTTGTTGTAGAAAGTTACATATATTTTAAATTCTGCTACTCTTCAAGTGTATTTAGTAAACCTCATATACATAAAGAGTGCAAAGTTAAACTGCAGCCACACTGGAATTTCCATAATTGCCCAAGAAATCAAGTTCAATGTAGAGGCCCACAAAGAACATATTACACAAAGAACAGACAAGATAATTGCAGCAATGACTGGGAAGAAAGAATATGCCCACGTGGTACAAAGTGCAGGGGGAGATGATCTGAATTACAAAATTGTGCTATAGATAAAAATAGAGTTAATACGCAAACAGACATTATTACATTATTCTTTTTAGCATGAGCAACATTTGGCTCCAAGCTAGAAGCAGAAAACATGCCACTCAGAGATGGATTATTGATAATTTATTAAGAAGACTAAGATGTCTTCATTGACTCCTACCCTGAAATTACAGAAGAGAACATAGTTATGTGCCAATGACTAAATATTGTTTATTTATTTAAAATAAATAAATTCAAAGACTATATGTAGTCTATTTTAATTTATTTATTTATTTTATTTATTTTGAGCAATGGAGTTTCACTCTTATCACCCAGCCTGGAGTGCGATGACACACTCTTCGCTCACTGCAAACTCCACCTCCCAGGTTAAAGTGATTCTTCTGCCTCAGCCTCCTGAGTAGGTGGAACTACAGATATATACCACAACGCCCAGCTAATTTTTTTTTTTTGCATTTTTGGAGAGATGGGGCTTCACCATGTTGGCCAGGCTGGTCTCGAACTCCTGACCTCAGGTGATCCACCCACTTGGGCCTCTCAAAGTGCTGGGATTATAGGCATGAGCCACTACGTCTGGCCAAGAAGGCTGTTTTTAAACAATAAAACAAGCACCACTGGTTGGCAGCATAGGTTTGAAGAGATTTGGATTCACATGGTAAGATTTATGGGAGGCAGGGACATGCTTGCTATGTGTTCAGAGGTAATCCTGAGCACTTGAGAAACTCTCTTTGCTGCCTTTCACCTAATGGCTCATGAAAAAGGGCCCAGTAGATCTGTTTTGCAGAGAGTGGCCAGGGCAGAGTAGTTTAATTATGTATAGCCTTTAATTTTTAAAGTATTCTTACAATCCCTAATATGAAATATTTAAGCAATATGAGTGTGAAAATAATATAGAAACAGCATGCAGAGTCACATGACTTACCAAATTCACACTAGCATGAGTGCACATTTTCTCTTCTTTGTATCACCTTCTGCTCAGTTTACCCAAAGAAGTTTATAAAGTTTATGACCATTTTTGGAAGACCTGCTAATAAAATTTTACTGACTTGGGCTTTGAGGAAATTATTTTCAAGAGAAATTAAATGATGACTCATAGTAAACAAACACGAAACAGAAGTTTTTTTTAATTGAAAAAATTTATTTCACGGTGTCTAAAATGGTGGAGATTTCAGGAAAGTCTAATCACACTTGACCATGAATTCTGGGTTACTTTTCCTTTATCCTCTGAGGCCAAGAGTTACTTATATCCAAGACCTTGAAGAACTCTTTTTGTCCTGTTGAGTATGATCTTGTGACTGGGTCAAGAAAAATGAACTCTAGAAAATATGTAATTGGTTAGAGTTTTTAAACTTTGATTTTGGAGATTAAAAAACATACTCATAATACATTTTCCCCAAATGTTGTGTAGTAGCAGTTCTTCCAACTTTGCCATAAATGTAATTGTAGCAATATTAGTTAAAAATAATGCCATTCTCCAGTATGCTAATTATTTTACTATTTTTAAATAGGATCATAGTTAAATCATAATTCATCCAAATTCTATAAACATTTCTTTTTTTGCTGTAGCTTTTGTGGGAAATGAAAATATTTTAAAATTATAACACCAAGAGCTAAGGGGATGTAAGGAAGAGCACAGGAAAGCATAAACAGGACAGAGACGTTCTAGTAAAGTCTCATCACATTAGCAAGGAAACTTGGCTAGGGAGACTCTCTCGGGAGGCAGGTGACTGTGTTCATGGTAAAAGTGAGGGGAGACACGTTCTCATTCTCAGCCCGATAGTCTGTATCATTAATTTTCTATGTCTTGGTTCTTTCATGAGCAATTTGGCTATGTGATTTCTTTTTTTTTTAATTGCATTTTAGGTTTTGGGGTACATGTGAAGAACATGCAAGATTGTTGCATAGGTACACACATGGCAGTGTGATGTGCTGCCTTCCTCCCCATCACCTATATCTGGCATTTCTCCCCCATGCTATCTTTCCCCAACTCCCCACCCCCTGCTGTCCCTCCCCTATTTCCCCCTGACAGACCCCAGTGTGTGATGCTCCCCTCCCTGTTTCCATGTGTTCGCATTGTTCAACACCCACCTATGAGTGAGAACATGCGGTGTTTGATTTTCTGTTCTTGTGTCAGTTTGCTGAGAATGATGGTTTCCAGGTTCATCCATGTTCCTACAAAGGACACGAACTCATCGTTTTTGATGGCTGCATAATATTCCATGGGCTATGTGATTTCTAAAGGCAACTAGCTTCATATTAAGCAATTCTCTACCCGGTCAGCTTCCCAGTAGACATCACCTGATCCCAGATGACCAGAGCGTCCTCAGGAAGGAGACCATTTATTTAAACACATTTTTTAAATTATAAAAGTTGCCTTCCACATGCACCTCATGAACAATAATTGATTCTTCTTTTTGCCACGTTTTTGGGTCTGGATTATTGTAGCCTGGACCTGGGACACAGCAGGTATGATGTGACATGTCAGCATACTCACCCCAGGGTTGTTGGAGTAGAGCTGTTTCCACCAAAAGACAGAACTGTATGCAGCTAATGAGAGCTCCAGCACAGTGAAGATGAGCATCACCACTAGGACACCCTGCAAATCAGGACATGAACGGTTGGTACCCAACACAAGCTAGCCCTTGTGCCTGACTGAGAGGAGACAGGGCAGTGAGCCTCCAGCAATGCAGAGAAAAGGGGAGAGGGAAAGTTGCTTAATCCTCTTTCTGCTTTCTCCTTCAGATTTCTTAATAGAAGAAGGGAAATTAGCAGCAACTGTATCATCTTAGAACTCTGGTCTCCCACCTAATGACAGATGAGAGTAATCTGCCACTTATCTCTGGTTGCTTTTGTTATTTTCTTTTTGACTATGGTGCTTTTTATTGTCATGATGATATTTCTAGGTGTGTATTTGATTCTGTGTATCCCACAGTGGTCTCAGTGCATTCCTTCAGTCTGAAATCCATGTTTTTATTAAATTCTAAAAAATTTATAGTTATTTACTTTTGCATACGTTCTCTCTTCCATAATCTCTTACTGGGACTCAGATACGTGTTGAACCTCTCCACTTCCCTGTATCCATCATGCCTTTTAAGCTGTCATTCGTCTTTTCCAAACACACATAATGTGTTGTGTTCTGCATGATTTAATCAAATCTAAATTCCATTTAGCTCTTTGTTCCCTTGAATATATTGAATCTGCTATTTAATTGATCTGCTCAGTTTTTAATTTCAAAGACAATTTTCATTTCCAATTATATGATTTCATTTCTTTTCTCAAATGCATGTGTCTTTTTTTATGTCCTTTTTTTCATTTTGATATCTATTACTTTTTTATTTTTTATTTTTTTGAGACAGGGTCTCATTCTGTCACCTAGGCTGGAGTGCAATGGTGCGACCTTGGCTCACTGCAACCTCCGCCTCCCCAGTTCAAGTGATTCCCCTGCCTCAGCCACCCAAGTAGCTGGGTTTACAGGCACATACCACCAATCCCAACTAATTTTTGTATTTTTAGTAGAGACTGCATTTCACCATGTTGGCCAGGCTGGTCTCAAACTCCTGATCTCAGCTGATCCACCTGCCTCAGCCTCCCAATGTGCTGGGATTACAGGTGTGAGTCACCATGCCTGGCCTGGTTTATATTACTTTTTAAACATTTTTAATGATTTAAAATGTATTTTCATAATAGCCTTGTTCAAATTATTGTATTATCCTCAATTCTTGAGCTTCTAATTTTCATGTTTCCTCATTTGCTGCTGCTTCCCATGGTTTTTTTGTGTTCCTGTTTTGCTTCTCATAATATTTTGGTTATTGGATAACTTCAGTGTGTAGATAGTGGTAGTGGTAGGGTTCTTTGATAGGTAGGCATTGTATAAGGTGGGTTTATGGACATCTCCTTAGATAGTAATTTTAGATTTGATTCTGCTAGAACCTTAGATCATATATCTTGTAGCAGTTTTTAACTTTATCCCTTTATTTGGGGTTCCTCTATGTAATTATGAATTTGGATGGCATGGTTGCACAAAGCTTAGTGAGCTGATGGAAGGTTTTCTTGAAATTCCTTGGGATGTTGGGTAGAATTTGCTTTATATTATTTTCACAAATTGAGAAAATATTCAGTCTCAGCTTTCAACATTTTTGCAGGGTACTCAATATGAGCTTTATAGTCCTGCCGAATGTCAAATCTTGTCATAGGTGTTAAAAATGCATGATCCTAGCCTCTAACACCAATATTCCTATCCAGACTTCCCTGGTTTTTTGGCCTCAGCTCTTGTTTAATGATTTGGCTTTAGAATTCTTCTTAGCTTCTGGAAACTAAGACATCTTTCTTCTTTGATTTGTTCTTCCTTCTGCCCTCCTTCCTTTCTTCTTCTAACCTTTGCTATAAATTTTTTAATTTTTAAAATTTGTGACTTTTGTCCAGGTAATTGCTGTGTTAATTAACAGAGTAGGCCTTTGGAATCTGCTTAGTCTGGCATGTTGCAACTTCTCTGATGTTGTAGGAAGCTCTTTTAGACTCCACTTGTTGGAGAATGGGAGGCAGTTTGAGGTAATGAAATTTGTTTTCAAATTAAACCCCCAATATGCCTCTCCCCACCCCTATTTCTTTACCCAGTATCTGTCCTGCACCAGGATTACACTATCTGCTGGGCTTCCTCCAGATGGGTCTCTGTGCTCGTCCACTTCCTCTAGCTCCTGAACCAAAGGGGTTGCTTTTGACAATCTCAGGGTCAGGTGGGCAGACCCACAGGAGTACAAAAGCTTGCACACATTTTCTGAGATTTGCGAGATAGATGGATCCAAGGGAATGAGAGATACTACCTTGGGCTCCCTATGCTCCTACTAAAAGGATTCATAAAGGAAGAAGTCTTCTCTCTTTTTTGAGATGGAGTTTCACTCTTGTTGCCCAGGCTGGGATGCAATGGTGCAATCTCAGCTCACCACAACCTCCACTTCCTGGGTTCAAGTGATTCTCCTGCCTCAGCCTCCTGAGTAGCTGGGATTGCAGGCATGCACCATCACACCCGGATAATTTTGTATTTTTAGTAGAGACAGGGTTTCTCCATGTTGGTCAGGCTGGTCTCAAACTCCTGACCTCAGGTGATCTGCCTGTCTCGGCCTCCCAAAGTGCTGGGATTATAGGCGTGAGTCACGGTGCCCGACTAAGTCTTTCTTCTTAAAAGGCCACGGGTTTATGGTCTTAGCGCCATGATCCTACATTTATAGGATGGAATAAGCAATCATGAAGTTTGAGAGAAAGGTGCCAAGAAAATGCTGCCCAGAGAAGTTGACATTTTTCCTAGAAGTCAAATCCATGACAGGCTTTCTCCCTTCCTACCGCACTCTGTCAGCCCTGTTGGACCAAAGTACAAAATAATTATGTATTTGGGCTTAAGGTTCACGTTCTGTGCCTAACATAATATGGCATACAGGCTTGCATTTGAAGATTAAATTGAACACTGTATAGCCTCTGCTAGTCCTCAATTCACTGATGATCAGAAGACAAGCATCTTTAAGGGGTAGGGGCATCCAACCCCTAGAAAAGAACCCGAAGAGATCATCTCAGATTGATATAAAATTCAAATGAACAATATTTCTGCCTGTGGTGAGTAGGGAGAAGCCTGTTCAACAAAGGTTGTACTTTAAGAGTTAAACTCATCGAGTTTGGAATGTTTGTGATAAGAAAAACCAGAGGAGTGATAGTCTCCCTGTTGTCCTTGATTTCCTCTTCTGACTTTGTCTGGTACACCCCCAACACCATGCAGTCTGCAGACAGGCCTCTTCCAACCGCAAGTGTTTGTTTATTTCTGTCTGTCTCTAGGCATTCAGACCAACAGGACCAGAGACTGCCAGAAAAGCAGAGGTTATGCAGAGGGAAGACACAGATTTCACACGACAGGATATTCAATCTGAAGCTACTCACTGTTAAACTGATACTGGTCAGGAGACAATCTCTGATTTCATATATTGGATAATAGTACTCCGAATAAGGCAGTGAGGACAGATACTCCTTTTCTGAGCCACAATGTTGAGAGGCAGTCCTCAGGGCTACCACACTGTCAGCAAGGAGGAGGAGGCCTGCCCCTGCAGTAACAGAACTCACTGCATTTGAGGTCAGGCTGCTCAGGTCCTGGAAGAGAAACTCTGCATTGGTTGCTCATCACAGAATCAGCAACTGATGCTATTAGCCCTCTGTCCATTGTACTGCAGTGGTGCTTCCTTGGGTCTGTTTCCTTGTGTGGACACAAACTGTGTTTTATTCATCTTTGTATCCCTTGTCACTATTTAGTTAATCATATGGTATAATTAGTAAATGCTTATAGTATAAGAAAATGCATGGATAATTCCTCCTTAGGGAGAGGGGCTCTGGCGCCTTGACTCTCTGTAGCACTCAGGATAGAGACAGTGCTGCTCTGGTCACTGCCAACATCTCCTGTGACTTCCTCAGTAGCCTTAGAATCATTCTGTTTCCTTAAAGGCTTCCAGAATATGGATTTTGGTCCCCTTTGGTAAACCGAATCTGTGAATTTGATTTCCATAAAAGAGCAGCTTCAAAAAAAAAAAAAAAAAGTGGAGGCAAACAACGGGAAAAGTTGGAAAACCTATCTATAGTTCTATGGGAACATAAAATATACTTTCAATTGACAAGCAATATTTGTTCAATATGACAAGCATATGCCTTCCATTTTCCTAAGTGACAGGGCATGAGACAGAGGCACATGGGATTAGACCCTGTGCTTCTCTCTTCACCCATTCACAAACAGAAATATTATCAGACTGTAGCCACTTTTCCCACAAACCTTGGAGGGAGAAAGGGAGAAAGAAGCTATAAAGCCTTTACTTCTCTCCATAGCAACCGTTTTCTCTTCCCTGCCACACACCTACAGAGATGATTTAAGGAAAAGCCACATCCTGATTCAAGAAGATACGAGGTCTGACTAGCCACAGATGAGGACACATGGATGGTGTAGGAGGCTGGTATATGCTCCTGATGATTGAAGCTGCAGTCTAGAACCCAGGAGTAGGGAAGAGAGTTTTGAAGAGTTCACAGCATTCATTGGTTGGAGTCATAGTTCTGGACTTAGAATCTGAAAACCTCTACTCTTATCCTAGCTCTGTCACCAACTCATCTGTGTGCTTGAGCAAGTCCTTCTTACTCTGGGCTTTGATTATCTCATTTATAAAATGTGGAAGATGAATTGTCTGATCTCAAAAGTGGCTTCCCAAATGCGCTGAATAGACAGAAAGGGAAATCTATGCTTGGACTTGACTCCACATGTGGGACAGAGAACAACACGTGGGCTCCATTGCTCATACGGTAGCTTTTGGCAAAGATACTGCTCATTGGGACTGGGTTTCCTTTTATCCGCTAGAGACTCAGTGCATGAATTTATGTAGCTACAGAGCTGGAGTAGAAAAGGGCAAGACAACCATCCTCCCCCAGCACACATTCTCTTCCAATGATGCTTAAGCAGAGAAGAGCATGTGTGTCTTTGCTAATGAATCATCATGCTATGGGAGAATCCTTTCTCCCAAATTGTAGAAGACGACTCAGGAAATGGTGTGGTGAATGTGGTTCTCTTAGGCCTGATCCACCTGTAGGTCAGTGTTCCAACTTCTCCAGTTTGCTTCTGTCTTTTCTCTGAAGCTGCTCCTTTAAGTAAGAAGCCATAAATTGGGTTTCTAAGGAGGGACTAAAGGTCATATTCTAGATGCACTTAGGGCAATATAATAATTCTAAAGTGGTTGAGGAAGCCAAGGGGATGTTGGCAGTGGCATGAGTGGTATTGTCTTTGTGTTTGGTGCTGCAATCAGTGCTGACATTGTAGAAATTCCCCTCACCCCCACTCCATCACCCACATTCTCTGCCACCTTACTTTGAAGTGATATTTTTCTCGGACATCCAATTATCAAGAATGGGTTTTTGGATGGAAATAGTCTCCTCCAGCCTAGAAAAAGATGACAACATCCTCTTCTAACAGAGAAATGAATGCCTCCCTACCTGTTATTTGACTGGATGAGGTTTATTTCAGTTGCTTAAGTAGTAGAAATTTGAAAGTATATCATGGACTTCTTTTAACTTGTTACCATGGCCATTGAGTAGGGTAAACCAGCTATCCTGGTTTGCCTGGGGGAGTAAGGGGTTTCCCAGGATATAGGCTATATGATCTAGGAGGCAAGAAATTTGGGGTCTACTCTTGGTTCTAGCAATGGAACAACCAGGAGAACCTGGGCTTCCCTATTATAAGCTTTGTCTCCCTAAACTGTAAAATAGGAATTTTGAACTAAAAGAATTACTCTGACATTCCTTCAATTCCAACCAGCTGAGATTTGATGGTCCTTATACTTACAAAGGGCTTAGTTGATTGCTTTCCAGAGATAATGGAGAGGGATCCAGTAACGCCAAACTGCTCAGAAAAGAGAGAAATGATCAGTTCAGTTGTCTTGTGGAAATGTGCCCGCCATGTCACTATCGATCACTCCATCAAAAAACGCTGTCAGAAAATTTTTAGAGAGAGAACACTGCAGAAATTGTGTGGGTCCACATTTCTAGAAAGGACTAGTTCCCACCTGATGTAAGAATGTCTATATAGACTTTTAATAACATGCAGATACACAGAGGGGTTGGATTTGTTTTAGTGGAAATCACTAGGAACTGAGGAGGCCTGGAGAAAAAGTGTACATGGGAATGAGAAGAGTGTTACTACGTTACAGGGTTGAAGAGAGAAGGTTGAGATGGACCAATGACTTAAGTGGATAGAGAGATGGGAACAACCCACAGAAGCACTCAGGAAAGAGGCTCTGATGGGACGAGGTATGGAAACACATGGACTGGAAGTTATTGGTGTATGTTGCTTGAGTCAGAATGGGAGTTGAGGAAAGTGGGAAGAACAGGCCCTGATGTGAAGTCTTTATCATAAAGCCCCAGAAGTCAGTATTTAATCCCAGTGGCATTAAAGATCCAGTTGGTGGAGGAAAGGTATTCTGAGAAGCTGAAAATTTGCTTGAGTGTGTGGCCTGGATATTGAATAGTTACAGGCAAAGAGGGTCCAGTACGAGCTAACACTACCTTCTCTAAGGAGATGTGGGCCCCACTGGTTATAGGGAGAAGTCAAGGACGAATTGTGCTCTGTGGTGGGAGCAGGGCCTCCTCACATGACTGCACAGTTTGTGTTCACACAGGAGGTATAACCACACAGAAGTGGTACTTTAGTGTATGTCATCTGCCCAGAATGTTTGCTTTTTCTCCTTTGTATAAAATACTATGTGGAGAAGAAATAACCCTTTGTGGGAAGTGTGAGTTTGCCCTGGCCACTCTCTGCAAAACAGATCTACTGGACCCTTTTTCATGAACCATTAGGTGGAAGGCAGCAAAGAGAGTTCTCAAGTGTTCAGGATTACCTCTGAACACATAGCAAGCATGTTCCTGCCTCCCCTGAATCCTACCCTTGTGAATCCAAATCTCTGCAAACCTGTGGCATCAACTAGTGGTGCTCAATTTATTGTTTAAAAATGGCCTTCTTATTCTCTACCTGAAAAGTTAATTATTCTCACAATGGAGGGAATCCAATGGCCTCATCAAAGCCCCAAAGAGGGATATGAAAAGCATCCACTTTTCCAGAGGTATGCTGTAATGCCAGGTAAAAAATGCTGTGCTGGTATACCCATTGTATTACCATTTCCTCTTGCCCCCTGCTCTGCAGGAAGACAGATTAAGTCTCTCTGCTGCTCTTCTTGAATAGGGAAAATGTCGTATGGGGCAATGATAGAAGGAAAGTTGAGGCCTTGCCTTCTTTTGCCTCCTGGCCTCTTGGAGTCTGAGTCACTCATGACTATGCATCTGGTTAGCATTTATAAAGCATTAGAGACCCCCACTCTACTCACACACAGAGCTCCTAAAAATGGGTACCCAGACATCAAAGTGGTGGAAATTGCTGAATTGAAGTTGGAAGGGTAGGGAGCAAAAACCAAGATGACCCCCAAACTTGATATCATCAGGCAACACAGGATCTGGACAGTCTACAAGAGAGAAGACAGGAAATCTAGAATACACTTCAAACAAATGAGAGTGATTATTTGAATGCACATTGTAAAGTATAAAGAGTATAAAAATACATTATAATTTGTTATAATAAAGAGGAAAAAATGTTATAAGGAGCCAATAGAAATGTTTTTAGAGGAAGTCATACATAGCTAATCTCTTCTAACAGGATTATTAAACTAGCAAATTGGGAAGTGATCATATGCACATTTTAACTTTGTTTGAAAGAGATACTTGACAGTTTTTAAATGTATTTCCTTGAAAAGTAGATAACAAAGTTGTCCAGTGAGGTGGAAATAGCCAACTTTTCACAGGAGTGTTAATGAAACACTTTTTCAGTTGAAATTAGATACAGCAGGTCATCTCTTCTGCTCTAACTCATCTTATTTTGTTCGTCATTGGATTTTAATAATAATTATTTCACAAGTGGAAGAACTGAAGTTTTCACTGTTAGCTTGCTCCAAAGCCCATGCTGTTGCTCACAGTTTAATGCATGTGCAATTGAAAGATGATGCAAACATAGGAAAAATAAAAAAGTCAACCATTCATATCATCAGTAGTTATTGAATACCTGTTGTGTGCCAGGCTCCAGGGAATGAAGCAAATGAAAATCACTACCATTGGAGAGCTTATATGTGCTATGCCCTTTAAATACAAGTTCCACAGAAGGCAGAATAGAGTTAAGAGCAAAGTAGTAGGACATGAGGCCTGTGAAGTACTGGAGGCATGGGGCAAACTATGCAGGGATTTTTAGGCTCTGTTTTACCAACTTTGTTTTTCATTTTGAGCAAAAAAAGGAATCCCACTGGATAATTTGGGGCCAGAAGAATATATGATCTAACTTTCATTTTTAAAAGATTACCAGCTGTACTAAGAATAGTGAAGAAACAGGGAAGGCAGATCCATCTAAAACTGGGAGTGAATAGGAGTTGGGTATTATAAGAGGGTATTCAAAACCATATGGAGATTAAAGTTCTGGACTTGAGGGACGATGATCTGGGACACTTGGAAGTGTTATAGTTACTCATATGGACAGGGAGAAAATGGGTCATGAGATTAGTCTTCATTGCCTCATCTCAAAATATTTGAAAAATGAGCTCAAAGTTAAGAATATCTAATCATACTGAGTAAAATCCATATGGTTAAATAGACCATCTTTACTAAAGACAAAATAAAAAAGACTAATTTGTTCATTGTGAAGCATGCTAGTGGAAAAGATAGAGTGATTTTAGTTTGTAGAAACTGCTGCAGATGATATAGTCTTCCCTTAAAGCTCCATTTTATGTTCCCATTAGCCTGGAACCAGCCAGAAAAGAGTGAAAGAGTTTCCCAGATCCATTGTAGATCTGTAGTCTAGATACATTTACAAAGTATTTTCTCAGTGTTCCCCTTATAATGAGATGGACTTACTCCGAGAACGGTGGCTTCTTTGGCAGCCCACTCTGCAGGTAATCTTCTTTTTGGTATGTGTGTCCAGGTTTCTCCCTTTCAGGGATAGTGATGCCCTTTGGTGTAAAGATGTCAAAAGCCCTCATGGTTTGGGATTGTAATAGCATGATGCTGATGATGCTGGAAAGGCATCAAACTAAGTTACTTCCCAAGGTTTGACTTATAGTCATAAGCTTCACAGGGACCATACATTGTAGGAACTTAAGGTTTTTTGCCATTACTCAAAGGCGGGTTGTCCTTTAGAAACAAAACAAAACATGGGGATCAATGGAGCATTATAAAGTGAGGATTCTGGGCACAGTTCATCCACTGTGGTCAAGAGGCATGTCACTGGGAGAGAACTGCACACATTTTGAGGGTTCCCCACAATTGAGAGGTGAGCAAATCACATAGAACTTGCTTTGCAGCCCTGAATGTGTCCATCTCACTCTCCCTCCAATGACCCCTGCTTCCAGCTTCTTT
Source organism: Ateles fusciceps (assembly GCA_036589455.1). Lineage (NCBI taxonomy): Eukaryota > Metazoa > Chordata > Mammalia > Primates > Atelidae > Ateles > Ateles fusciceps. The sequence continues at coordinate 21,501,693 of JAZHEH010000681.1, read as the reverse complement.
TCCCTGTCTCCTGTGTCTCTGCTTCACCTGTGCTACCTTCCTATACCACATCTTCCAGAATTACACTTTTATTCTTCACTTGCACTGATCAGTCTTCTACTCCAGTCTTCATTTGATCTTCATAAAAATGTTGCGGGTGAGCTGGGAGCAATAGCTCACACCTGTAATTCCAGCACTTTGGGAGGTTGACACAGGTGGATCACCTGAGGTCAGGAGTTTGAGACCAGCCTGGCCAACATGAAGAAACCCTGTCTCTGCTAAAAATCCAAAATTAGCCAGGTGTGGTGGTGCATGCCTCTAATCCCAGCTACTTGGGAGAATGAGGCTGGAGAATCACTTGAACCCGGGAGGCAGAGGTTGCAGTGAGCCGAGATCATGCCACTGCACTCCAGCCTGGCGCCTGGCGACAGAGCAAGACTCTGTCTCAAAACAAACAAACAAAAACAAAAAACAACTCTGTTTCAAAAAACAAAAAAAACTGTTGGGGGATGAATGCTGTTCCACTTTCCTTTCCTGCAGCAAGATGGCTTGTCCCATCCCAAATCTTCCTCCTTGCTTACATTGGCTTAGTAATGAGTAACATAAACATTTATTTAACTCCTGCTGACTTCCAGGAATTAGACCATTGCAACTCTAATCCTTATAACAACCCTGTCACTTACATGTCATTAAATCAATTTTACACATTAGAAACCTAGGGCTGAAAAGTTCAAGTGATTTTCATGGAATAAAATAGTCACATAAAGCACTCAGCCTGGCAGATAGAATGTGTTCAATATGTGATAGCAAATATTAACAGCCTGTGTTTACATGACTGGATTGAGACTTATCTGGCTCAGAGGCTTGTGATATTTTCTCTATGCCATGTCAATTCTCCTCATCTTCCTCTTGCTTCCTCTCTTCCTTCCTCACATTTCCAGTTCCCTTGTAGATTCCAGGAGCAAGTTGTTTGCCACTGCCAACTCAGCAGCATTACTGGGCCTCTGTGGTGTCAGCAGCAGGGCTCAGCCCCTGAAATGTTGCCCAGATTTGTTTTCAGCTCAGCATTCTCCCTACTGAAGGCCAGAGTTTAGTTAAAGGCTTGTGATCCTTGAAAGGTGCCACAGCTCTGCTGCCTGACGTTTTGCCTCAATGTGTTGGTGCTTTAGGAATGGTTCTGGGGTCTCTTGGGAGAAGTGGATAACATGTAAAGATTGGAAATGACACCTAGACTCTCTTTACTAGTGAGGGAGATGGAAACGTGCACTGGGATGGGAATCCAATGCCTCGGCGTCTAGTTGCACATCTGAGCATGTGTCTTGGAGTCCAGTCCTATGTTCAGCTCCCGTATCCACCAGTGAATGCTAAACTCACCCTGGCAAGGTATTTCACCACTTCATAGATTTGTGGCATGGGTTAGGTAAGACGGCACATATAATGGGCTCAAAATAGAATGAGGCATGTGATAAACTCCCAAAACATATCAGTTACATCCAATACTCATGGGAAGCCCAGTTCTGATATTGGTGAGCTGGCCATGGATAGGATATTTCCCTTTATTCATCCTCAGTTTCCTTATCTGTAAAATAGGGATAATGACACTTCCTGAAGGACTCTTGTGAGGATTTGAATGACATATGTGAGTGCCTTTTGTTGTAACTCTCTGAGTTTTATCAGGTGTTCCTAACAGTCAATCAATGTTGGGACCTCTATTTTATTTCTCCTCCTATATCTGTGCCTTAGTCTAGTTTCTTATGCTCTCTGGGCACCAAGTAGCTTATCTGAAGAATTATTAACCCTAAAGTTCTCTTTGTTTAAGGAGATAATTTTCATTTCTTGGAATCTGGAAATCTGGGTGGAAGTATGGGTGAGGTTACATGTCCTATGAAAGGAATAATGTTGATGCCAAATCCCTGCAGTGGAGCCAGGCTGAGCCTTCCAAATAGTATATTTAAATAAATGGATGTCTCTAGATTCATTTAACCAGCACATCTTTAAAGCCAGAGAAGTAGAAAAAGTCTCGATCTTAGAGAAATTCTAGGTTTCAGAATCAGACAGTAGTTCCTGATAAAATGATAATCGTTGCTACCATCGATTGGGCATGAGCTATGCATGTGACATTCTATTAAGAGCGTTGTGACGTTCTCATTTATTCTGCACAGCAACTCTCAGAGATGAGTGCTGTTGTTACTTGAACCCTGAAGATCAGAAAAATGAGGCTTGGAGCAGTGAAATAGCTTACGTAAGATTGCTTACCTAGCAGGTAGTGGAGGCAAGATTTGGGCATGGGCCATCTAACACCAGAGTTCTATATCCCTGTAAGTCTGTGCTTGCCCAGCTAGCTATACCTGATTCTCACCCACTCTGTTCTTCCTCCCTTATTGTAGAAGCATTGGCTGCCACTCATTAGTTCCATATCTTTCCCCAGGAACATTGCTAATCTTAGGGAATAGAGGTTGAAGATTGCTATATCCCGAATTGTTTTCATGTGGTAGAAACTTGGCTTCTACCTTGCTCCTTGTGGCTCAGTAGCCTAAATATGCCAACTAGACTCCTTCCTCTAGTCTTTGTAACCAGCCTCTTTAGCTCTGGGTTCCTTTATTTTTTAGAGCTCATATTTTTTAGATCAAGCAGAAAATGCTTGATTCTCAGCCTGAAGCTAGGACTTGAAAGTTTAATTGATACTTTCAGAATATAGCCTATCTATCTGATACCATGAACATTTATTTTCCTTTGTTATTTCTTTCTTTCTTCCTTTTTTTTTTTTTTTGAGACAGAATCTCACTTTGTCACCAAGGCTGGAGTGCAGGGGCTTGATCTCGGCTCACTGCAACCTCCACATCCTAGTTCAAGCGATTCTCCTGCCTCAGCCTCCCAAGTAGCTAGGACCACAGGCACATGCCACCACACCCGGCTAATTTTTGTATTTTTGGTAGAGACGGGGTTTCACCATGTTGGTCAGACTGGTCTCAAACTCCTGATCTCATGATCTGCCTGCCTTGGCCTCCCAAAGTGCTGGAAATGCAGGCGTTATCCTTTGTTATTTCTTAACTGTTTGTTCTGTTTGAAAGAGTGCATAAACCATTCAGGACATAGGCATAGGCAAGGACTTCATGACTAAAACACCAAAAGCATTGGTAACAAAAGCCAAAATAGACAAATGGGATCTAATTGAACTCCAGAGCTTCTGTACAGCAAAAGAAACAACCATTAGAGTGAACAAGCATTCAATAGAATGGAAAAAATTTTTGCAATCTACCCATCTGACAAAGGGCTAATATTCAGAATCTACAAAGAACTAAAACAGATTTACAAGAAAAAAAAACCCATTCAAAAGTGGGCAAAGGATATGAGAAGACACTTTTCAAAAGAAGACATATATGAGGCCAACGAATATATGAAAAAATGCTCATCATCACTGGTCATGAGAGAAATGCAAATCAAAACCACATTGAGATACCATCTCACGCCAGTTAGAATGGCGATCATTTAAAAATCTGGAGACAACAGATGCTGAAGAGAATGTGGAGAAATAGAAACACTCTTACACAGTTGGTGGGAGTGTAAATTAGTTCAACCATTGTGGAAGACAGTGTGGCGATTTCTCAAGGACCTAGAAAAAGAAATACCATTTGACCCAGCAATCCTATTACTGGGTATATATCCAAAGGATTATAAATAATTCTATTATAAAGACACATGTGCACGTATGTTCATTGTGGCACTGTTTACAACAGCAAAGACCTGGAACCAACCCAAATGCCCATCAATGATAGACTGGATGAGGAAAATGTGGCACATATACACCATGGAATACTATGCAGCCATAAAAAACGATCAGTTCGTGTCCTTTGTTGGGACATGGATGAATCTGGAAACCATCATTCTCAGCAAACTGACAGAAGAACAGAAAATCAAACACTGCATGTTCTCACTCGTAGGCAGGTGTTGAACAATGAGAACACATGGACACAGGGAGGCGAGCATCACACATTGGGGTCTGTTGTGGGGGTGGGGGAGGGACAGCAGGGTGTGGGGAGGTTGGGGAGGGATAACATGGGGAGAAATGCCAAATATAGGTGATGGGGGGGATGGAGGCAGCAAACCACCTTGTCATGTATGTACCTGTGCAACAACTCTGCAAGATCTGCACCTGTACCCCAGAACCTAAAGTACAACAAAAATAAATAAAAAAAAGAAAGAGTGCATAAAGTACTACCATTACAAGGAAATAAAATTTAAAGAAGAAAACAGATAAGCTCCTTAACTTTCAACTGCCACCCGATTACTCTTGTTTCATACGCACATATTCTTTACATTCTCTCTTCCCCCTCTGTCACTTTGCCTCTCTCCTGTTTATATGCGTTCACAGACATTCATAACTCCACAGAAATAGTCATTCTACCCATGCCATCTATAACTGTTCTTTTCACACTTAACATTATTCTGCAGACATCTTTGACTAAGGAATAGAAATAATAAAAATCCTACATTTAAAAGTGAACGATAAATTCTGATACATGCCACAACATGGTTGAACCTTGAAGACAATATGGCAAGTGAAATAATCCAGTCACAAAAGGACAAAGATTGCATGATTCTACTTACACGAGGCACCTACAACAGTCAAATGCACAGAAAGTAGAATGGTGGTTGCCAGGGGCTGCGGAGAGAGGGGGAATGGAAAGCTATTGTTTAATGGCCGTGGAGTTCCAGTTTGGGAAGACAAGAAAGTTCTGGAGTTGGGTGGTGGTGATGGTTGCACAATGTTGTGAATGTACTTAATGCCACTGAATGGTACACTTAAAAATGGTTAGAAGGCTGCAATTATTTTACATATATTTTACTACAACAGAAAAGCCAAATGGTATATTTACATAAATGGATGTTTCTAGATTCATTTAACCAATCCTATATTCATGATTGTTTAGGTGATTTCTATTTTTTCTTTTTGCCACTATGAACAATGCCATATTGAACATCTTTACACTTTTGTGATGCCTCCTGCATTTAATTATCTCAGAGTGACATACGAAGTGCATGCATTACATTTAAAGCTATGATACTTAAATTTTGACACACATTGCTACTTTTAGGAGGAATCCTATATAACCAAGATTCTTTATGTTTCACAAGAAGTCTCCAGGCTGATGCTATAATCTCCAAACACCACAGGCTAAGAGGATGCTTTGTCCTTCCACATTTGCTTTGTGTAGATAGACGGGCGGGACCCACAACTTCCAAGATGGCTCTAAAATCCCTGCTTTGAAGATAAATCATGGCATGGAGGTCAACAGCTCTGCCCAGCAATTAACTGTATTGCAGAATTAGAGTAGGACAATGGGGTTCTAATGCAGGATTCAGTCTAATTGCACAGTATTTGTTGAGAGTATACTCTGTGTAAGACTAAGTGACACACCAGGAGAATGCAGAGCATGGCAGAAAATGACCTCAAACCTTGAGGGAAACCTAAGAATGGTTACCCAACTTTCTTATTTGGCACGTGAATAAACTGAGACCCAAAAGGAGACCAAGCTGGTGCTCCAGCTTACTCAGGTTGTCAGATTCAGAGACAGGATGACCCAATTCCCTGGCTGTCTTTTCAGAAGCACATAATCTCCCCCAAAGTCATGATCTAAACCAAGGTGCCTACCTGTTCCCACAGCCTGCTCCCTTGTGCTGTGGCTGGTGGGTCAGCTCACCTCTGTGGAGCACTCGCTCAGCTGGATCCTCCCACTAGCTGTTCCTGCCAGACAGATCTGGCTGCTCTGCTCTCCTGCCTCTGAGACTTCCTGTCCCTTTCTCAGCGCAGTATTTATGATTACACAGGATATGAATTTTGCTGTAGTTACAGACAGTTGCTATATAAAAAGTGCCTCTGCTTCCTCTTTCTAAATTCTGAGGTTTGGAAAAATGACAGAAGATAGAAGTGACACATGAGAAAAAGAACCATGTGCAGACTAGTGATTTGTACAGTCCCAGTTAGAATTAATTTTCCCTGCTTCTACGTAGAGTTATGTAAGTCATCTAGTTTTGCTTAGCCTGAGTTTCTTGTCTACTAAATGGGGGATGGATAATAATAATTCCACTTGTGGCTGTTGGGAAAATTAAAGAAAAAAGATTTAAAGAGTACAAAAAGTAGACACTCCATATTGATAATGGTAATGCTAAGTTTGAATTTTGGAGAATGTATTTATTCTCTCACTTTCCAGGCTCTTGGGAAACTGAAAGCAGCCTATGGAAAATTCAGTGCCTCCTTGTTACTTCTTTTGGGTGTGTTCATTCTCCGTCTTTGGCCTCATGCTCAGGGAAGTCCAGGCACATCTTGGGAAAGATGCCAGTGTATTGGAGTCAGAGGCAGAGCCATCAGGCTCCAAACAAGCTCGTATTTGGGAAGTATTTGTTGTTGAGGGGACACTGTTGCCACTTTCACATCTCTTTTAAGGCTTCTTGTAGAACAGCCACTGCTCAGAAGGGGAGGGTTTAAGATGGCCCTGGGATGTACAGCAGCTGGCGACACATGGTCCATATATGTTGTCTCAATTTCCTGAAGGGTGGCAAGGCTGTCTCCTAAGAGAGGAACAAACCTAAACCAGGGAGGTTTAAATAACTCATAAAGTACTTGGAGAGTATTTTAGTCAAGTCCTTTTATTCTCCAAATGAGGTGACACTGCTGAAGGAATCTGTCCCAACTCATTGAGGTCTGGGCTTGCTTCATGGCAACAGTCTGCCATTTGGTCAACATCTTTTTTTTTTTTTTTTTTTTTTTTTTTTTTTGAGATGAAGTTTCACTCTTGTTGCCCAGGCTGGAGTGCAATGGTGCAACCTCGGCTCACTGTAACCTCCACCTCCCAGGTTCAAGCGATTCTCCTGCCTCAGCCCCACAAATAGTTGACTATAGGCGCCCACCACTACGCCCAGCTAATTTTTCTATTTTTAGTAAAGATGGGATTTCACCATGTTGGTCAGGCCGGTCTTGAACTCCTGACCTCAGGTGATCCACCCACTTCAGCCTCCCAAAGTGCTGGGATTACAGGTGTGAGCCACCGCACCCAGCTTGGTCAACATCTTAACACCCACAACCAACATTGTCTTTGCTTAAGAAAGCTTCCACAGTCCAGACCTTCCTCTGGGTGTATGACCTGCTTTGACCAAACTGTCAAAGAACCTTAGTCATTTGGGCTTCTCTCAAACTTCTTCTGAGACTAGAAGAAATTTGTGAGAAAATCAGTTAAATATCCAGTTCGTTTTCTCATAAATGAAATTGGGAAAAAAAATTTTCAGAGTTGTTGTGAGGATTAAGTCAAATAACATAAAAGTGCCCGTCATAGAGCCTGACAGGTATTAACCATTGAGAAAATCTGCTATTTCTTGTCCAACATCTTCTCCCATCCTCTTTAGAGAAAAGTGTATTTTTTTCTCTGGATGGATCTCTGATCTCTAAGCGTAATCTATGTTTACTCTAAATTCATGCTCCTGCCCATTGATGGGCATCTCCTCAGCCCTTTGCAAACAGTCCTGGTGCTCTAGACAGGCAAGTGACTCACAGTGCTAGCCTACTTCAAGGGTACAATCTCCCCACAATCCCCAAGCAGACCATGAAGCTAGTAAAGTGGAAGTGCATCTCATATCTCAGAGGACTCTGCCAGCCTTGGACAGAAGTAACTGTATGTTTTTCTCTAGCAGTGGAGATGACTGGCTGGGACTAGGGTACAAGGTCTTGTTGTCCAGAGAGAGATTCCTTGGAGCAGCATTACAGATCTCCTTGGCGTCTGACTTGGTTACTGGCTGCACTCACAGAATTATCTTTCTGTTTCTTAGAATCTCATATCATGTCAGCAGAATGAGAGTGAAAGGATTTTTCCTCCAACTTCAGCATTTTATAGGTGGGGGAAACTAAAGGCCAGAAGTTGCTTAGGGAGTTTGTAGTGACTGGGGTGGTGGCCGATTCATGCAGTTTCTATCTCTACAATATTTAATTGTTTTCTTCATGCCTTTGCAGTTCTTTAACACACAAGTAATGACTCTTTCTAGCAAATACTCTCTGCTAAAATAACAGAAGGTTTCTGTCTTTTGGCTGATAACCTAAATTACAGAGAGGTTAAGTAACTTACCCCGAAGTCACACAACCTAGTAATTAGTGAAGCCTAGATTTGAATTCTGGTAATCTCAATTCAGGGACTGTGCTCTTAACTGCAATATTATTACTTTCAGGAGCTTGCATTACTGGTCATCTGGACTTGAACAATAAACCCCCAAACCTGGTGTGAGACCCTTCCTTCCAAGTGAAATATGAACAAATGGTTATTTCCTGGTGCCCTTGATGTCAGAGTAAACCAGAATTGCTGGGACTGACAATTCAGTGATGATGAATAGGGCAAAAGAATACAATTGTCTCAGATGGGGATGAGGTTGAGTATCTCTGGCTTTGTGTAACTGGAGGCTACACACGACAATGGACGTTATGGGATGGCTAAGCATGGAGAATCTCTTTCTACACCATCCTCAGCGTCTCTGCCAGGTTTCTGCCTTTCTTGGTCTCTGCCTCTGTTGATGTTGCCATGCACAGAGCAGGCCTCTCATGGTACTTCACAGAAAATATCCTTACTGAAGAGGTGTAGGGCACAGCATTCCTTTAAAAAGTTCCACATGAAGAATATTCCCCACTTTTCACTGAAATACCATAGTTTGAATGCCTCTTCTGTGCCAGGCTGTGTTCTAGGTGCTTGGATTGTATCCATGAACAAAACAGACAAAATCACCTTCCTCTGTGGGGTTTACATTCTCCTGGAATGTTAAAATAGAACAGCAAGGAAGCATGCTACATAATCCTAGTAATAAGCCTAGTAAGAAGATGAATAGACCAATGGAACAGAACTGATGTTAAGAATAGCATTTTAAATGGCTCTCATGGGGTGAATAAGCTTTAACATACTGAAATGAGGGGAGTTTTCCCTTATCCCCCTCCCAGGATGTGCGATGGGGGTGCGGCTCACTTCTTTGGTGCCCCCCCAGCTCACACCTCTAAGGAAGCATGCAGACAGGCAGGTCGTGGGGAGTGTGGGCTCCGACTCCATGGCAGCATCCAGGGTTGTGTGCTCACAGCTCCTGAAGACCAAGTGGGCATCTGTACCATGTGCCCTTTCAGCTTACGTTCACAGGCAACTTATTTTAATCAGCTCAGACCCTCTGCCTTATCGCAAGGACAGAAATCTTTCTGTATCCCAGGGTCCTTGCCCTGGTGTGTGAGAAAAATCAGATCACATGTGGGCTTAGAGAAGGAGTGCAAGGTTTTGTTGAGTGGTGACAGTAGCTATCAACAGGTGGATGGGGGAGCCAGAAGTAGGATGGACTGGGAAGGTGGTCTTCCCCTGGTGTCTGACCACTCAGCAGCCTGGCTCTCCTCCAACCATCCTCGGCCAAATTTCCTTTGGCATTAGCTTCATTCTGCCATTGATGGTCTGCCAGCATCTGTTGGTGTGTTCTTCTGCCAGTGTGGTCCTCTCGATGTCCAGCCACTTGTGTGTGTATGCCCACTAGGGTCTCAGGGTTTTTATAGGCACAGGAGTGGGGGGGGGGGGCATGGCCGGATTGGAAAATGCAACGTTTTGGCATGAAAACTGGAGTGCCTGTTCTCACCTAGGCTCGTGGGCACAGGCCCGAAGGGTGGACCCTTACCAGGGACCCGACCCTTCTCTACCCAGCACTTCCCTGCCCCTCCCCCATATATATATATGTTGATGGATTTATTTAAAAATTTGTTCTCTAGCCTAGTGTGAAAATCCTGAAGCTTTTCTGAATATCAATTTGAAGATGCAAATGATAGACAGTTAATGATTGTAAGGCCCATAGCTATGGAGGCATGCTTAACCTGAATCATGAATTTTGCACATTCATCCTCGAAGGCCCACCTAAGAATGGTGACAGTGGCACATGAGAGAAAAAGGGAGAAAAAGAACAATAAAAAGGGCAAAGACAAAGATACCTATTATGTATTTAGGGGCTCAGAAAACAATACCCCAAAATGAACGCCTCAGAAGCAGAAGTTTTTCTCTGACCTTCTTGGTCCCTCCTGTCTCTCAATCTTATTTCCCTCTGAGGCTAGCTGTAGAAACAAGAATCCCTCCCCAAGGTGGGTCATAGAAACCAGAACCCCTCTCCCCAAAGCCAGCCATAAAACCTAAAAGTATTACCCTAACTCTCCTTTCACTCTATCTGTGTAAAAACTGGCCATAAAGAAATCATCTGAGCTACCTTGTTTAACTGTAGGTCATAAGATGCTCATTGCAGAGATCATCCTGTCCCATACCCAAAAGGAAGGAATGCAGCACAGAGAGGCCAAACAACAACAACAACAAAACAAAACTAGAAAGACAGGCCTTGCTGGTTTCCCACTCAGTCTATCAGCATTAGATTATATCCAGTCATATTTCTACAGGGTGCCCTTACTTTGTTGAACCTAAGCCTACAAATGGACAATTTCACCAGTATTTTTTGGGTCTTCATTCTGAAGGCCCTCATGTCTATATGTTGAATAATTTTTATGCCTTTTCTCTAGTTAATCTGCCTTTTGCAAGTTGACTTTTCAGGGAAACTTCAGAGGGCCAAGGGCAAATCTCCCCCTTAACCCCTACAGTATTCTTGCCATTTTCAAAGGAAGTCATCCTCCTCCATAAGGAGCAAGACATTGCCAAGCTTGAAATTTCAGCAAGGGTGAATCATGATCATACAAACATTTTGACAATGAATGTTGCTCAAAGAACAGTTGAAGAGTAAGTCAATATCCTGTTTTAGTTTTCAGAAGGAAAAAAGAGGGTACTATAGGCTCTTTTCACAAGGAAATTGTTGCAGAATCAGAAAAACTGGAATATAAAAGCTATGATGGGTTCCCTTCTTTTGACAGAAATTTGTCTTTTGTTTTTTTAAATGGTAAGATTAGAGATCAAATTTTAAGCATGACTTTACAAAAATGATTTTGACACAGTAACAATAAAAGGCTCAGTAATTCCATCAGGTTTTGAAGTGTGTAGTAGCAATTCTTTAAGCTCAGGTCCTCCTCAACATTCCACATATTTTGGTGGAAAAATAGATCACAGGATTTTTGGAAGAAGTTACCAGGTGGTTGGAAAAGTCTTTTAAGAACTGTTTCAAAGGAACTTGCCAAATGTCTGTCAAAATGGAACCATTCATAAAATGGCTGAGGGAATCAGAGAAGGAATAACGGGAGATAAGAAGATGGAGACAGGAGTATTATGGTGGGTATTAAAGGATTTCTGGAGTACTTAAAGCTGAAACTGAAGTTTGACCACAAGCATAGTGGCAATAAAACTAATGCTATTTAAAATGAGGATGCAACCTAGCTTTCAGGCTCATGTTACAAATTTTTCTGCCTTATCAAATGGAAGAGCAAAGTGTATATACAAAAGCCAAATGTTTAACTTTATGCTTGCCTTTATATAAAAGATTTGTGGTCTGAAAGTAAGAACAAAGAAGATTCTAGGCAGCCTATGGCGGTTATTGAACAGGAGTAATTTGTTTATAATATACCTATCTTTAAAAAACTAGCAGTGGAAACATTTGAAATTAATTTTACAGTTTATTTTTATAATAAAGATTTTTTTTTCTTAAAAAGTGAGTACACTTTATATCAGGTGAAGCAGCAACACTTCCATGTGGGTTACCAATTCTATTCTCTCAATATTCTTAATAATCTCGTAAAAAGATTCTTAATTTTAACATACCTAATGTATACACGTACACAAATTAAATATTATTTGATGGCAATATTATTTAGAACTTTACATTTTACTTTTATAATATAAAAATGTTTAATAAAGCAGATGATAATGACTTTTATATAACGACTTTAACCTCTTAATTTGAATACTATGAAGAACGAAAATATTGACTCTAGGCACAAAAATTGTAGTGTGGTGACATTTGCTCTCTTTGTATGTATGCATTTAACTTTTTAAAAAAGTCTTCCCATTAACAAAGATGAGTCATTAGACCCAGCTGTGTAATATTAGTCCATATTCTTAAGGTAAAAATTTTATGATTGCACTTTAAACTAATATTAAGAAAGTTAATATTAAACACTTACCAGAGAAAAATGGCCACTCAAATTTTAATCAGCTAGTGAAAGTAAAGCAACTTTGTGTATCCATATAATTTATAGTGTTTGCCTGAAGTGTAAAAAAGCCAATTTTTATTAAGGCATTTGTTATAAGAATTCAGTTTAGTTTAACACAAGTGTTTACATTTACATAATCTTAAATGGTGTGAGCAAAGATCAGTCTATCTGACTTACAGGTTTGTAAAGATTCTTGGAAGCTCCAATAAATACAAATCCCATCTCTTGGTGATACAGTCATTGAATTCCTCAAGCACAAAAATATTTACAGCCAACTGTGATTCTTTAGTCTATAACAAACTTGGAGAGAGATCAGACAAAAATAGGGTTGTGTGTAACCTCAACTCATGCCTTACTAATCCTGCCTAGAACAGTCTCCCAAAGGTGCCCTTACCTTCAACATCTAGTTTGATATCCTGACTATTTCATAGGTTTGCATTTTATGTCTATAAAGTTTGCTTTATCCTATACCCTCCTTTGCACTACCATGGATCTGGGCTTGTTAAAATTACAATTATTTCTGTCTCCCAACAGCAGCTGATCTGCACTACTGCCCAGTAATTTCTCATAATCAGAAGGACTTAATTCCACTTTCGTGATCCTCAGAAATTGATTATATTCTTCAAGTTCCCATCCCATTTCTGTCACATTTGTCCATTAGATAATCCCATTTGTAGCTTCTCTAAGACCTAGGACTGATTGAATTTAACCAAACAATTTGTTGCAATAATTAGGAGAGCTAAGTGAATTTTATGTGTTCTTTTTTAATTTTTATTTTTTTTTATTATTATTATACTTTAAGTTCTGGAGTACATGTGCAGAACGTGCAGGTTTGTTACATAGGTATACATGTGCCATGGTGGTTTGCTCTATCCATCCCCCCCATCATCTACATTAGGTATTTTTCTAATGCTATGCGTTCTTTTTTTGTTTTTAATTGAATACTATTAACACTTTCCGTTAAAAGGGGCTTAGTATGAAAGGGTTTTTTAAAACTAGCCCGAGAACAACATGTGTTTGTCTGTTTCTTATTTCTCCAGATCACTCTTCACTTCCTTAGTGAAAATGTCATAGTTCCTTTTTTGTTCACATTTTCCTTTTTTTTCCCTAAAAGTTTCTGGAACCTATTATTATACATGTTTACGAGCTTTTAGAAACATCTAGAAATCAAACAAAGCTTTATTAAATCTGAAAGACTTCACAATCATGTTATTTTCCTTCCCAAGGTAGACAAAAAATGCATTTTCCTTTTGTTTATTCCACCAGGGATAACTCAGAAAAAAAAAAAGCAACCTTATTAAATTATAGGTTCTATATCTTTAATTCGTTATAGCTCTGCTCACTATCCACAGCATAGGAGAGCTTCTTTTACTCACGTATCTTCCCAGAAGGTATGTGAGTCATTCCTGTGGCACTATGTGGATTCTTTATGTCAATGAAGGTCCATTTATTTTGAACTGGAAGTTCTGGAAGCATGTATACATGACAAAGTCACACATCTGATTACGTTATTGTATGTCTAGTGAAAAACGAGGAAGCCAACATTTAGTTAATGGCTGAAGAATCTTTGTGGGCTAAAGTGACCGCTATAGACCTGAGAAAAACACACAGAGATGAGCAGAACTCCTATGCTCCCCACAAAACCACATAAAATACACAAATATATATGCAAACAAAACAATCCCCCACAAAACACAAATAATACTCTGCTGCTCACAGAATTCTTGGTTGAGTCATTACTTACACAGCTATTAATTGTACAAGCTAGACATGGAATCCAGTTCTCCATACTTCAAACTCATTGTCCCAATCACAAAGGCTTCTTAAAAACAGACTGAGATGTCCCTACTCCTAGCAAAGGTACTATTTCCTAGGTGAAACTTTGGCTTCCCTGGTAATTTCATTTGAAGACAATTGTCTTCTACATCCGTGTTCTACTGAGGTCCAGCATCACCATGAGACATGTTGATGCAGTTACAGATTAAAGCATGTATGAGACCCTGAGAATCCAAACTGATGAAATACTCTCACCCTGGCCTTCATGAAATAGATCATGTTTGCAATGCTAATACATATTCCATTATTAACTAATCTTGCTTCCCTGAGGTATTAATAGCTCTGTTGAGTATTGACAGTAAATGGTAGAGAACAGGTATTATGAATCCTCGTAGGCAACACAGCATATAGGAAACAACATTGGTCTTGGACTTACAAACTCTGAATCATAACTCTGGGTGAGTCACTGTGGCTTTCAGTAGCTTAATTCTTTCATCCATTAAATACTAGAAATCAATAAAACATGCAGATTTTTAAGGTAATTCTAGCTATAGCATTAAACAGTGGTGCACTCTAAATGGTAGGGAAAGGTGTCTGAGGTAATTATTAGTGAAAACAATTTTAACCTCACTTTTAATATTAGAATAACTTGAAATTTATTTGCTCATTTGTACAAAGTATATTCTTTCTAGAAATGCCTATATTAGTCTTTCAATTTGAGACTGCATTCTTTAATATGAAAGCTTCACCAGTTAGAAAAGCAGGCTTTTGGCTGGGTGTGGTGGCTCATGCCTATAATCCCAGCACTTTGGGAGGCTGACGTGGGTGGATCATGAGGTCAAGAGATCGAGACAGTGTAAAAGCGTTCCTATTTCTCCACATCCTCTCCAGCATCTGTTGTCTCCAGATTTTTTAATGATCGCCATTCTAACTGGTGTGAGATGGTATCTCAATGTAGTTTTGATTTGCATTTCTCTAATGACCAGTGATGATGAGCATTTTTTCATATGTTTGTTGGCTTCATGTATGTCTTCTTTTGTAAAGTGTCTGTTCATATCCTTCGCCCACTTTTGAATGGGCTTGTTTATTTTTTTCTTGTAAATCTGTTTCAGTTCTTTGTAGATTCTGGTTATCAGCCCTTTGTCAGATGGGTAGACTGCAAAAGTTTTTTCCCATTCTGTTGGTTGCCGATTCACTCTAATGCCAGATATAGGTGATGGGGAGGAAGGCAGCAAATCACACTGCCATGTGTGTACCTATGCAACAATCTTCCATGTTCTTCACATGTACCCCCAAACCTAAAATGCAATAAAAAAAAATAAAAAAGATCGAGACAATCCTGGTCAACATGGTGAAACCTTGTCTCTACTAAAAATACAAAAATTAGCTGGGCATGGTGGCACACGCCTGTAGTCCCAGCTACTCAGGAGGCTGAGGCAGGAGAATTGCTTGAACCCAGGAGGTGGAGGTTGCGGTGAGCCAAGATCGCGCCATTGCATTCCAGCCTAAGTAACAAGAGCGAAACTCCGTCTCAAAAAAAAAAAAAAGAAGAGCAGTCTTTTCCAGGAAGTCTATGGCAACTGTCTAGAGCTAATTAACAAGACGTACAATATTGTATCTGCTCAATGGGTTCTCCTTGCCTACTGCCTAGACACAGCCGATTTATCAGGACAGGGGAATTGCCATAGGGAGAGTTTAATTCATGCACAGCTGACTCTATGGGAGACCAGATTTTTTTTATTACTCAAATCAGTCTCCCCAAAGACTCAGGGATTAGGTTTTTAAAGGATAATTTGGTGGGTAAGGGGTCAGTGAGTTGGGAGTGCTGATTGCTTGGGTCAAAGAAAAAATCACAGGGAATCAAAGCTGTCCTCTTGCACTCAGTCAGTTTCTGAGTGAAGGCCACAAGACCAGATGAGCCAGTTTATTAATGTGGGTGGTACCAACTGATCCATTAAGTGTAGGTTCTGCAAAATATCTGAAGCACTGATCTTAGGTTTTGCAATAGTGATGTTATTCCCAGGAGTAATGGGGGAGGGTCAGAATCTCACAGGCTCCAACTACATGACTCCTGAACCATAATTTCTAATCATGTGGTAAATTGGTTAGTCCTACAAAGGCAGTGTAGTCCCCAAGCAGGAAGAGGCTTTGTTTTGGAAAAGGGCTGTTGTCTTTGTTTCAAACTCTAAATTAAGTTCCTCCCACAGTTAGTTTGGCTTACGCCCAGGAATGAACAAGGATGGCTTGGAGGTTAGAAGCAAGGTGAAGTTGGTTAAGTCAGATCTCTTTCACTGTAATAATGTTCTCAGCTATAATTTTACAATGGCCTTTTCAGTATCATCAGTATTTTCAGAGTCTCAGGTTTTTGTGATCAGCTCTCTGTAATGTGAACTTTCATCTCCATAGGAGCCATATGGCAGCAAGTTCGATAATCCATTGTCAGCTTTCTATTTGCCTTTTCTGTTGAAAGAATAAGAAGAACAAGAAGGAAAAGAAGGAGGGTGGCAGGAGGAAAGCAGCAGGAGGAGGAGGAAGGGCTGTGCCTAAATAAGAAATTAGCCTATTCCCACAAATTTCCAGCAAAATTCTTCTTAGGTCTCATTGGCGAAACTATGTCACACTGCCATTTTCACAGACAAGGAAGGCTGGGAAATAGCATCTCTTAACTGTGCAGAGTCCCACTTCTGAATAAAGTAATCATTCTTTTATAAGAAAAATGGGGACATCAGATAATAAAAAGACAAATTATGTTGACTATTAGTCTGTTTTCACACTGCTATAAAGAAATACCTGAGCCTGTGTAATTTATAAAGGAAAGAGGTTTAATGGACTCACAGTTCCACATGGCTTGCAAGGCCTCAGGAAACTTACGATCATGGTGGGAGGCAAAAGGGAAGCAAGGGCCTTCTTCACATGGTGGCAGGAAACAGTGTTGAGAGCACAGGAAAAACTACTACTTATAAAACCATCAGATCTTATGAGAACTCACTTATGATCACAAGAACAGCATAGGGGAAACTGTCCCCATAATCTAATCACCTCCTACCAGATCTCTCCCTAAACACCTGGGGATTACAATTCAAGATAAGATTTGGGTAGGGACACAAAGCCTAACCATATCAACCATCAACATTGAATTTGCAAGATCATTTCTATTGGGGTGTGTGCATTTATCTTCGTGAACAGGATTCCTTGCATATTTCAAATAACCCAGTTAGGAAGTTACTCAGAGATTTGTCCAAAAATATTTTAAAAACTATGAAATGATACCTTTACGACTTGAACAAATTTCTTCCTATTTTCTTTTTTTTTTTAATATATATATTTTTTATTGCATTTTAGGTTTTCGGGTACATGTGAAGAACATGCAAGATTGTTGCATAGGTATACACATGGCAGTGTGATTTGCCGCCTTCCTCCCCATCACCTATATCTGGCATTTCTACCCATGCTATCTCTCCCCAACTCCCCACCCCCCGCTGTCCCTCCCCTTTAAACCAAATAGTAGCACTGAATGAGAACGGAACTATTTTACCGTCTTTTTGTTGCTATTACTAAAACACATTTGGAAACATTTTATTTTTCATGTTTACACTTATAGACACTCCTATATCATCTAAGATTTTAATGGCATTTAGAAAACAAAATTTATTGATCAGGTTTTTTTCTGTCATTTTGGTTAGCAACTAATTTTTTGAGTATAAAAGGAAAATACTTTTAGGACACAAATCAAAACTGAACATTTTTTCTCACTGCAGCTGATTCAATCCCCCCCAAACTGGTAAGTGATTATAAACAACAGGACTTGTTCTAAACAACTCACTTTTCTCAGCCCAAAGACTGAAGACTGCCAGTTTTTAGTCTTCAATTTGCATAACTATTATGAACCGCTTTCTATTCAGTTTGAAAAAAACCCTGACTTTCCCCCCACTTGGTGAATACTTAATGAATTTCCCCCACAGGGTTCTTTCTTTACTGGGCACATTTATAAACCTGTAAACTCAGCTTTTCAATTTATATTTTATTTATAAGTTCTAGTGATCTTTAATTTGTTCTTTGACACAAGTGTAAAGTCTTGTCAGAAAATGGGATTCAGATTTTACAAACCTTCTGACCCAATACACATGGGATTTGAGATTCTTTTTAATTTATACATGATATTTGTATATATTTATGAGGTAGATATAATATTTTGTTACAGGCATAGAATGTGTAATGATTAAGTCAGGGTATTTAGATTATTAATGTTGGTTAAAATTTTACAAATTTATCTTATTGATATAAAATGCCATCATCTTTAAATGATGTTCAGACAAAATATTTTCATCACTGAACCAAATATAAAACTGCCTTTGCAAAATTATGAGTGAAGCAGTGAAGGAGATCTAACTTAACCAACTCCATTTTGCTTCTAACCTCCAAGCTGTCCTTGTTCATTCTTGGGAGTAGGCTGAACTAACTTTGGGAGAAATTTAGTTTATAGTTTATAGTTTAAACAAAAATGGTAACAGCCCTTTCCTAAAGCAGACCTCCTTCTTGCCTGGGGACTACATTGCCTTTGTAGGACTAACATTAGACACAAGATTAGAAATTATGGTTTAGGAGTCACACAGCTAAAGGCTACAAGATTCTGAACCTTCCTAAACTGCTCCAAAGACCAGTGCTTGAGATATCTTGCAGACCCTCCACTTGATGGATCAGCTGGCACCACCCAGATCAAAAAACTGGCTGATCTGATTTTGTGGCCCCCACCTAAGAACTGACTCAGCCCAAAAATCAGCTTCAGGGCAGGTGCAGTTGCTCATGCCTGTAATCCCAGCACTTTGAGAGGATAAGGTGGGTAGATCACCTGAGGTCAGGAATTTGAGACCAGCCTGGCCAACATGGTGAAATCCTGCCTCTACTAAAAATACAAAAATTAGCTGGGCTTGATGGCCCACGTGTAATCCCAGCTACTTGGGAGGCTGAGGCAGGAGAACTGCTTGAACCTGGGAGGCGGAGGATGCAGTGAGCCAGATTGCAACACTGCACTCCATCCTGGGCAACAGGAGTGAAACTCCGTCTCAATGAAACAAAACACAGCTTAAATTCAACTCCCTATGATTTCATCCTTATCAATTAGCACTCCTGGCTCACTGGCTTCCCCCTCACTCACCAAGTTATCCTACAGAGTTTATCCAAGTAAACTCTTCTCCCTGAATGCTCGGGGAGATTGATTTGAGTAATAATAAAACTTTGGTCTCCCACGCAGCTGGCCCTGCATAAATTACTCTTTCTCTGTTGCAATTTCCCTGTCTTAAAGAATTAGCTATGTCTAGGCAGTGGGCAAGGTGAACACCTTGGGCAGTTACAAATATATGACCACATTAATTTTTGTCATTAAGTGTGCAATAAGATTTATTGTAATCACACCATTAAATATGCAAATTGATTTATTGCATCCTTATTTATATATTTTAAAATTTGAATTTAGATTTAAAATCTATTTCTAAAATTTAAATGTAATATTTTTAAATTTACATTTATTTGTGGTTACCTTTTATTGTAATAAATACTGTACAAAAAAGTTATAATAATATTTCATTTTTAAATGCATTAAGTTAAAAAGTGGGTTAGTTAGCATAAGTAAACAATATCATAATTGTTTTACAGTTATGATTCTTTAATTACAGTATTTGGTGACAGAATATATTTTCTAAGATAGAGCACTTTAAAAAATCCCAATTCTTTAAAACGTACCACATGGTGTTAAGGAATTTCATAGCTCAATTCCTAGAGTGTAAGTGTCCACACTACAGAGAACTCCAGAATAATAGAGTACTTTTTCTTGTATTTGCGTTTTCAAATTTGTTTGTGACTTGTACTTGAATAAGAGGGACTCAGAATTAAAAAAACAAAACAGCCTTATGCTTTTCCCACAACTGTTTCCTTCTTTCTTTCTCTTTTCTTTCTTTTTCTTTCTCTCTCTTCCTTCCTTCCTTTCTTTCTTTCTTTTTTCTTTTTGAGATGGAGTCTTGCTGTCCAATAATGAAGAGTTCTTCAGTCATTTAGTAGTTAAAATCTAGTTTTATGCAAGAATCAAAATACAACTGTCATTCGCGTTAAAATTTCTTCTTTCCCTCAGTTTGGCCTGCTTTAGACAGGGCACCTGATATGTAAAGCGGAGTCCAGTGCTAGTTCTTCTCCAACTGTCCTCCCTGAGGATTGCTAAGAGGGATTTCTGATCCTCACTGAATCAGGGGCAGAGATGAGGAGAGACAGGCAGAAGAAGTCTTTACTGATTGGTACTTTCCCAAGTCTGTGTCTGTGCTATGCTGGCAGGTGGTTGTTGAAGGCATCTGTGGTTCCATCACTGGGATTCCTTGGCTGGGGTTCCCCTCAGTATCCTCATGGACTTAGCTGGCAGCTGACGATGCATCCTGTGTCCTGTCCCTGGATGTCCATCAGAAAATCTCCTGCCTCATTTTCTTCAAGGTCTCCTTACTCCCTCTAACCACCCAGGTAGAATCTCTTTCACACAGCCTGCATGACCGCCCCAGTACAACCTACATCTCTTGCTTCACTGTATCACCATAAGAGCCCCTCTAGGGTGGCTAGGTGATTCCTGCCTCCTGGTCTTCACGCCCTTTTGTGGTTATTTCCCTGTGAATATAGGCAGGATCTGAGACTTACTTGGAATAAGCAGAATCCTGCAAAGGTGACAGGATGTATGTGATTTTGGGTGTGTGATTGCATGATCACATAACAGAAGACTGTAAACTCTGAGTTACTGGTGTCTCCTCGCCATTGCTGGCCTTGAGAAAGCAATCTGTCATGTTGTAGTCTTGATGTGGTAAGACAGTGTAGGCAGCCCTTAGGAATCAAGAGCGGTCTCTAGCCAATACCCCGCAAAGACCTCCAGCCAACAGCTGGCAGGAAATGAGGCCGTTTATCCTACAAGTGCAAGGAACTGAATTCTGGCAACAATATCATAAGCTTGGAAGTGGATGCTTCTCTAGTGAAACCTCAGTTGAGACCTCACCCCTGCCAATACCTTAATTGGAACCTGGTGAGATCCTGAAGTAAAGAACCCAGTTAAGTCCTGCCCAGAGTCCCGACCTGTGAGATAACAGGTGTGCTGTTTTAAATCTCTGAGTTTGGGTGATTTGTTATATAACGATAGATTAAAAACACTGGCTATAGAGTAGAAAGCCCTGGTCTTAGGGATTTTTGGTTTCTACTGGTATGTTGGACTCAAATTTCTCATTTTCCCTAAACTGCAGAAAATCTATGTCATGATCCCCATGTGGCCCCATTCCAGCCTCTCTCTCTTGAGCTAGAGATGAGGGGGAGCTTCCTCCTTCCTTCTCCTATAGTGACAGGAGGGAGGAAATCACACAAAACATCAACAATTTCCTTCTAATGAAATTCTCCAGTACAGTTTCCAAATGACATTCTGTTTCTAATGAAATCCTCTTCCTTCAGTCTTACTCAATCTCTTACTCTCTTACTCAATCTTTAAAGTTCTATAATCTGGTTGAGAAAACCATGTTTGGCTCTTTTTCTTAATTTCTACTTGGGTGAATGAGGTTTCACTGTGTAAATTGGGAGTGATTGCCATCTCCATGGCAAAATAAGAACGGGGATGGTGGGAGTGGTCTCTTCTGATGCAGGCAATGAGGAGAAGCATGGTCTGTAGAAAAGTTTACCACAATAACAAACTGCCATCTGCTTTTTATCATCCATTTGAAAGCAATTCTAAACAGTAACAGAATACTCCTCTGGGGTAGAGTCGGGGGGATCTAAATTCTACCTGAGTAATTACCTGCTCCAAGGGCTGACTCCTCCTGCTGCTCTGCCCTTGGCGCAACTCTTGTCTTTGTGTCATCTCTTGTCTTTGGGCCTCAGATGAAACTGGACAGAAAGCGTTTCCTGCCTATTCCCTGTTGTATACCTAGAGGGACAATTTAACCTCTAGCTCTACACAGACACATAGAGCTGAAATTATAGAAAACGTGGTTCCTCAGGACACTTTGCTGCCATCCGCTGGACAGTCGTGAAAAGTACACAAAAAGTGGTTGGAGCCTCAGATTTGCACAGCTTTCCTCCAGCACACTCGTATGTGAGGGTGTTCTGTGTGTGCATGTGTTTGTGTAAATCCATGCACATCCAACTATAAGAAAGCATATGGATCATTTAGTACTATCTAAGATATGAAGAATTGAGGTGCAAAATTCCCTCCACATCTTTTCTTTGGTCTAGCAAGAGTGGTACCAGAAAGCCGCTCTGGTGGTCTTGAGGTTTCTAGGTGTGCCTGTGTGCAAGTTTTGGAGGGAGGAAGTAAGGAGGGTGTTCGGCTATGGAAGGGTGGTCTAGCTCTATCATCTAGGAAGATGATGCAGGGAACAATGGAAGAGGAAGAAAGGAAGCTCATAAATCTTGACAAGATTATACTGTCAGGCATTGTTCTAAGTGCTGGATGTGATATTTTCTCACCATGGGGTACTATTATGCTTTAATTATCTCAATTCTGCAAACATGGAAGAAGAACCAAAAAGTTAAGGAAGTTGCTCAAGATAATTTTGTGTGTGTTTGAAGTAGTAAATAGGCTTCTGGGCAG
Organism: Ateles fusciceps; assembly: GCA_036589455.1. Classification (NCBI taxonomy): domain Eukaryota; kingdom Metazoa; phylum Chordata; class Mammalia; order Primates; family Atelidae; genus Ateles; species Ateles fusciceps. Next base: position 21,479,206 of record JAZHEH010000681.1, on the reverse strand, counting down.
AGTGCTCACACATCTGGTCTGCTGGGTTGGATATAAGTGACCTTTCTGAGCCTACACTGACCCTGAGTTTCAGGAAGGATAAGTGGCTGTAGGCTCTAAGACCACACTTACCCACACCAGCAGCCCCTCTACCTTGGCTTTTGAAACTGCAGCAGGAACAAATGCAGATGGGCAATTGTTTTTTTCAGTGAGCGAACATGGGGGCTACCTTTGCTTCTTCCCTTAAAAATAAAAATAAATCATCCAAGCCAGCTGCAAATCTGCCATCAGCACTTGCCCTGAAGACTGTTGTAGAATGTCAGCAGCAGGTCGTTGCAGGAACCTGAAACTTAGGTCTTTGTTTCCAAAGTTTGGGAAGCACTCATAGTGTCTGAACATGGGGCGAGGAGAAAAAGGAAAACTAGGTTGTTTATAACTGTGGGGAAACAAAAATGTGCTATGTTTTTCTGAGGTTTATCTTCAATTGCTTTCCACTTGGTTCATGTGAAGTATTGCTTAGGCAGAAAGTTTTCCTTCCCATCGTTCTGGAGGGTGTAGTTCCTCTGCACTTTATGACTCACACTTGACATGTTGTCCTGAAGAGAGTACTTACTGTTGTTTGAGGGGGCTACAGTGAAACACAAAGAAAAAGTGGGAGACAGATGGTCAAACGAGGAAAATCAACTAAATATATTTGCCACTCAGGGACTTTTATAAATTGCAGAACTGTATAAAAGTGATACATTAAATAATAATAAAATAACTTTGAGGTTCATAGCAGACTTATATTTTCTTCTTTTTCATTTCTGTGTTCCTTCTGAAAGGATCAGCTTTATAGAAAGATGAGATGATAAATGATTCAGAATAATTTATAATGTTTATATGCTAATTCCAAAACTTTATAGACATAGATAAAAGTACATAAAATGACAAATTGGATATCTACATATTTCCCCCAGAGATTCAAGTGATATTATTATTTTCTGTGATTATTTAGATCTACCTTTTTTCTCCCTATAGAAATAAAACACTGCAGGTAGCCCCCAAAGCTCTCCCTGTCTCCTCCTCCCCCTGTCTCCTTCTCTAGAGGTTTCCACAGTTAGAAGGGAACCTCCTCTGTCTCTAGCCTCACATTTCCTTCCAGCAAAACTTACTGTAGAGAAACATGCCTGTTTATTTCCTCTCCTTAACCTACTACTCTTCAGGGAAGAAGGAATGCTGCACAAAGTTGCAGAGTTTGGAAGGAGGGCTTGGGTTTGTGTGGCTCAGCCCCTCTGTGTTTCTTCATTTGTCTGGGAGACAGTCTGCCTACTAGAAAGCTCCATCATCTGTTCTTCCCATCCCTTACTAGGGTTTGGAGGTCCTCCTCTTATGGGAGAGGACTGGGGCAACCCAACTCTGCCAGTGACTGGTTGGACACACTCATTGAATTTCATTTGGCCTTAAACTGAGGGAATGCTTTTCCTTCAGCATATCAGGAATAAAATGGTATTTTGATTTTTCACCTGAGGATTTGCTGTATCTTATTTAGCAAGTCACTTCAAACATGGAACTAGAAGAAAGGGATATTATTAGTAATCCTAGTCTCTTAGTTCCCCTAAAAACATATATTCAGAGACCAAGAACTTTGAAAAATGAATTAAAACAGGCACTTGGGGAGATTGATGCATCTGATAGCGCCAGGAGATAGACAAGCCTAGACAGACCACAGCAGGTGTCTAGTAAACCCCACCTTCAATCCAAAGAGAGTGCAAAGCCTGAAAGCCAAGCTATAAGCCTCAGATATATCTGAGACTGGATTGAGAACCTCTCTTCCCATTTGACATGCTTTCCTCTGATTGGTCCCCCACCCTTCACCTATTTTACATGTACCTACCCTTCCCTAATTGGTCTTTTACATTGTCATGCCCACTTTTGAGTGATGCCTTTGTTTTAGCATTTTTTGCATACTCACAAACTAATCAGCATGAACTCCTCCATTCTGAGCCCATAAAAACCAGGGACTTAGCCACATGGGAACTGCCCACCTCTGGGCGAGAGAGACCACCTGACTTCGGGTGGGGACCGTCCTTGTATCTGCTCTCTGCTGAGAGCTGTTTTGTCACTTAATAAAATTCTTCTCCACCCTTCTTGCCCTTCAGTTGTCAACATAACCTCATTCTTCTTGGACGTGGGACAAGAACTCAGGACTCACTGAACGTGGGTACAAATAAGGCTGTAACACTGTGACCCTCTGCCAGTGGAGGGCAGCCACCCCATGCAGCAGGACTGAGCTAGCCCTGGAGCCATGGGCAGGAATGGGGCAATGGAACTGACAGAGCTGTTAACATGCCGCTATTCACTGGACTGCAGATGGGGGTATTAAAAAGAGCTATTAGGATGTTGCAACACCCCCCTCTAGGGTTTCAGGGATATGGGCACCCTTGCCTGGGTGCCACCACATTCCCCCTCATCTGGATGCCAGAGTCCACTGCAGGAGTTGCTTGTGACATGCCCGGTCCAGCTGTAAGCCCTGCATGGAGCCCACTCCTATGCCAGTGCTTGGAATGGCTCCTCCCACCAAAGGCTTAGTGCACAGTTGCTGTGGGCATGTGATCTGCACTGGAGTGCAAGACAAGTATGACCTGCCAGGCTGAGTAGACAGGGTGTCTCCTGCAGAAAGCCTGGGCCGGAGCAAGGCCTGGGCAGGGGTGTCACTGGCTGGAGGTCTTCAGCTGGCAAAGAGGCCAAGAAAAATCCTGTGTTACCTCTGTGGTAGCCTTGATTGGGTGATTTGAAGTCAACAAACAAGTCCAGTGTTGGTTCTACATTGGTAACACAGCAGTATGTCACTTAGTGGGGTCATGGGACACTGGGAGATGAGGTGGACAAGCCTTGTTTGAACATGGATGCTTTTGGAACACTAAGCATCTTGAAGATTCAATGTTAGTTTTGCTCTCTGCCCAGGCTGGAGTGCAATGGTGCAATCTTGGCTTACTGCAACCTCTGTCTCCCGGGTTCAGGCAATTCTCCTGCCTCAGCCTCCTGAATAGCTGGAACTATAGGCTCATGCCACTACACTGGCTATTTTTTATATTTTTACCAGACTGGACTTGAACTCCTGACCTCAGGTATCTGCCTGCCTTGGTCTCCCAAAATACTGGGATTATAGGCATAAGCCCCCACCCTAGACCCCATGAAGTGTTTTTAACATTTGAAACAAAGAGGGAGGTTCAAATAAATGCCAGTGTTTTAAGTTATTATTAATATGTGTCTATGCTACTGGTAAGGTGCTCTCTGTGGCACATTTCACTAGACCATCACAGCTCCTTTTGTGCCCTCTTCCTTCCTTTGGCATCTTAATTTCTAAGTTTATTCAATCTGCCGTAGATATGTGTGAAAGGAATATGCTTTATCTTGAAGCCAGGGAACTTAGGCTCTAATCCTGTATCCTGCACATCATGGACCTTTGGCCAAGTGGCCCGAGGTTGAGCAATGTCCTGAATGGCCCTGGGTTACCTTCCTGTGAGTGTGTGACAAATGGGATGAACTCTTTCTCTCCCTGACCCCAAGCTGGAAAGGGCCCTACCCTGTTCTTCTTTTAACCCCCTCAGTAGTAAAAGTTACAGGTATCAATTCCTGGATACATCACACTGCAGTCAAAGCCTAGAAAGCAGAGAGCAACCCCTGACAGCCCAGAGGAATGTCCTGAATATCAATGACAAAAACATAGGAGATCTTAAACTGAAAATCATAAAAGATAAGTAAATGAGTAAGGGCTACCCATCTTACTCGGCCACACCTTTACCTCACCAAATACTTTTTGTCATTTCTACCTTTCCTCTTGAGATTCGCCACCAGATATTAGAACTTTTTAATGCATATTTGCAGGGAGATTTTATTTATTCATGGGATTACATTTGTAACTTCATAAAACCCCAAAAAGAAATTCTGTATCTTGGTGAGTGAAAATTTTAGGTGGAAATGATCTACTACACCACCTTTGTGGGAATTGTTATACATGCTCTACTATTTGCAATACAACTAAACATAGTGGCACCTGCAATGTGGAATTCTGGTTGGAAAATTCTAATTGCTGTAATATTCTGCCTAATTATCATCTTTATAACAAGATTAATAATTGCTGGAAAACTATAGCCAAAGTTAACGCTAAAGTTACTCTAGCCACCCAATTCAATGCCACTCAGGCAAAGAAAAATGTGAGTAACACTTGTGGTAAAGTTAGTGACATCTGATGGAGGCAAACTGGTATTATAATCCATTAAAATGGCTAAGCAGGTATCAAACTCTACTGTCATGGCTATGGCCTATAGTACCCCCACTAATAATGGTAACGTAATACTCATATTCAAACCCTATATTCTGAACCTTCTTGTAAAATTTCTCTCTTTTGGCCTAGAACAGTCAAACTTTAAATGGTGCCTCAGACATAACCACACATGGACATGCCTTTCTTCTGAGGACCCTTAGATTGATCTCAAGAGGAGCCCTAGTTGCTGTCCCCCACTAGATGCCCCTTTTCAGCAGGAAGTAGTCAGAAAGAATCTTTGTCTAACACCCTCTAACAACAGTTAGGGTTACTACTCCTGAGGGGAGGAATAATACAGGAGCTAAAAAGAAAGTATTTAAGCAGTTAGTGAGGGTAAGGGAGTTCTTGGTAAGATTTTCCTTTTATTAAAAAGCAGTCCCCAAATAATTTCTTTTCTAGGAAAAGCAGCCTGAAAAATCAAGGTGCAAGAATAGATAAGCAAGCTAGAAGCTTGCAAAGGTGAATGCCAGCAGCTGTGCCAATAGAAAAGGGATGCCTGGAAGCCAGGTATATTCAACATGGATGTTCCCTCTTCCCTTTTCACCATGTGTGCAGTAAAAAATCATGCAATATGGTGCCGGCCAGGTGGAGACTCCATCTGCGTAATGAAAGATTAGGGTGGGATGGCCAGCACTTCCCATACTATGTAAATAGCACACCTGGTCCAACCAATCCACTACACCCAAGGTAAATCAGACACAACCTACTCAAACTCATTTGTAAAACCAATCTCATCTTGCCCCAAACCCAGAAATCCATTCGTGACCCCTTCCTCTGCTTGAGGCAGTGCTCTTCTTCTTTCATCTGTTAAACTTCTGCTCTTAAACTCACTCCTTGTGTATCCACATCTTCAATTTTCTTGGCATGACACAATGAACCTCTGGTATTACCCCCGGCCAAATGACAGTGCTTCAAAGTTCCCCTCCTGTGGCAGAAGCTGGCACCATGTGATTGATAGTGGGGGGCGGGGTGGACTTTCAAAGGAAGGACATTCTGTCTCTTTCTATCTTTCTTCTCGCTCTCTCTCAGTCACACGTGCACACACACACACACACACACACACACAAACATACCTGTTTATCCTCTACATTCTTTTAAGCAGAAGATGGTATTCTTTATCCTGCACTCAAATAATGGCTCATGTCCTGTATACATCCCTAATTTCATTGTCATCTCTATTTTCCTTATTTGACTATAAATTTCTTGAAGCCAAATCATGTATGTTATTCACTTTGGTGGCCCTGGCATCGAGCATGGTGTCTGTTATCCAGTAAGTATCAATAAAAGTTGAATGTCCACAATAGGTAAATAAATAAAAGAAATGGTGTGTGTCAGTGAGGGGGTACAAAGGACAGGGAGAAGACATAATGAAACAGAGTTTGAAGGTAAAGCTAAAATCAAAGAAACTGACAGTTCAGTTTGAGACTGGAAAAAAAAGAGCAGAGGAAGTGTCTTGAGTATCAGGATGTCTGATACAGTGAGTATGACCTCTTCTACAGAGGGTCAGAGCAAGGGAAACATGACCAGATCTTCCAGAGAACTGAAGTTCATGTAAAATTGAAACCTTTTTTACACCTGTGTGTGTTTGTGTGTGTGTGTGCGCATGTGCATGGGCAAGGTGAGGCTTAACATTTATACTGAAACAATTGGTCTTTCTTATTTTGAAATAAGGAAATAAGTATGAACTGGTTTTCTCTTCATAACAGGCAAGTATTCCTGGTTAGCATTTGTTCACTCATTAGTTTTGTTTGAATACTGGTGGGGAGAAAATGGAGTTCAAATTGGGGTTTATGTCTGTCATTGTTGACTTATTCTGTGTTTAATGGAAAAACAACAAAATGAGTATGAAAATATGCACTCAAAGATTTTATTTTGAAGCCAGCTACTTTCATACACCCTGACTTCTTTACGGGGTTTGCCTTTATGCACTAATGAGTAAAATACATGGGATAAATCACTAGCACCTGTGATAAGAGTCTGTGCACCACAACAAATCAGTTAACTCCTGTTGACAGTTAAGGGGTAGAAGAAAAAGTTGTATCCTTTGCTTCACTGTGATCCATTGAATCATCATCCTGCCTAGGTTTCTGGGAAATGTCTATGACTATTTGGCTAGTCTAGTAAATAGTAATTTACAGCCCTGTGCTTTTGCTGAAGTCAATATCAGGCAAATCAAGAGATCCCCAATGAACACATACCTTAAATGACAGTGAAATAATTTTTGAAACAAATATTCATTACTTTAAATGTTTACATGTAGGAAACTAAAGTTTGCTTTTTGATAATGGTTAGGTTTTCCATGTTATCATTAGAATCAACTTTCCAATTACTATTTCTCCCTTTTTTCCTAAGAAGTCAATGGTTCTTCATATCCAGGGTCATGAGTCATCTTTGAGGACACGCCAATTTATCAATGTAACTGTGAGGCAGGAAAAGCATACCCTAGAAGAGACAAAGTATGTTAGGTCTTCAGACTTCACTCAGGTTCAAGATACAAGTATATATGCTATTTTTTCCAACTGTATACATAGAATTCTTTGCTAATCCAAGATAAGTAGACCAGATCACTAGGTTCTTCAAATAATTGCAATTTATCAGCCTAGTATTCATTCTACTCTCTATAATAAAATTCTGTATAAATTAAGGCTTTTAAATTCAGTTAAGTAAAGCCATGAGTCCATAGGGGTGGTATCCTATGGAATTTGATTCAACAATACATGTTTAATATATCTTTTAAGAGGAAAAATAATTTTAAGATCACCAGGAGGAAAAACAGAGCATAAGACATTCACTGGATCTAGTCACATGTGTAAATGCCCTTTACCGAGTCAATACTAATCAAGATACTAGTGGTTATGGCAGAAATTGTTTCCCCTTAGAAGGGAGGCAAGCCAGGTTCTAGTGTCCTCAGCACAGGCACGAACCCATAGCATAATGCCAGGCAAGCCAGGCAAGTCATTTGACTTCCCAGAGTGTCATTCCCTCCATTGACAAAATGGGAAGATTGAACCAGTTGATTTCTCATGTTTTAAACTATTTTCATATCCAGTGAACTCTAAGCTTGTCAGCTACTCAACTGTCATCTGCTTTTCTTCTCTGTCTTCCATCACCATGAAAATGACCTCCCATGTGTATCTCATGACTGGCTGATGTTTCCTTCTCCCACTCTTGACTACATACTCAACACAGTGCAGAGATAAGATGCACTAGACAAGATTAAGTGAGGCCAGCCAGCAGACTCACCCGGGGAAGTCAGACTGAGTCTGTATCCACCGCAGCACAGCAGTGAGCACAGCCAGGCAGAACTCCACCGCGGTACAAATCAGCATCAGAGACAGAGTTCCCTGAAAGTCAAGAAATAAAAAATTGGTGGTGCTTGGGTCAGCCAAAGCCTTCACGCCTGGTTGAGAGCTGACCGTATAGATGAAGACCACCTCAACCATTAGAGAATGAAGTAAGGACACCATCAGGAAAACAAAACTGCTCCTCGCACACCTCACAATTATCTAAATTCAACCCTTTCACTCATTCATTTCCTTGAGAGGAGAAGCGAAAACGAGTAGTAACTAAATCAACTAATCCACTTTGTACAATTGTTTCTTACTTCTTTGAGACATCGATAGTTCTAATGACATTATTCACTCAGTAAGAAGGCAGAGTGGTGCGATAACTCCCAGGACTGAGAATCAGCAGCTCCATTCTAGTCTCACCTTTACTGCTTAGTAGCTGTGTAAGCCTGGACGAGTCTCTCTTTCTCTAGCTCCTGTTTCCTCATGTATCAAATATGCAGACTAACATTTCTTTCTGAGGGATTTGTGAGGATTCAAGAGGTTTTGGCTGCATAAGCCCTTTGTAAAATCCAGTACTGACATCCCTGTCTATGTATCTGAACCCCTCTGGATGTGTTTTATCTTTGTTGTTTTTGTTCTTATTTTTTTATTTTTGCTTTCTTTGGTGGCTTTAAGAATTAGAAAAAACAATGAAGGTAGTAAACTGTCAGAATTGCTAATCATCAGCACCAATTCAAAAGGATGGTTTCTACCATTTCTGTCCTGAGACATTCTTTGTGCAGAACTGGCCATCTGATAATATAGATAATTTGATCACATGAACTTTTGTTTTGTAGTATTTACACACAAAGAGAAGATACACCTTGTGCCCATCATCTAGAAATAGTTCCAGCAAGCAAGCTCAACAGACTCCTCTTATTTCTAATGTAAAATTGTCCCATCATGAATTTATACTTTATCACTCCCAAATTTCTCTCCAGAATTTTTTTCAAGGTGGAATTGGCTGTGCCAGGTGTTACTTTGTACCAGTTACTGTCAGCCACATTTGCTTGTACTTTTTCCTCATTATACCTTTACCCTGGGAGCAAGGTCCACTTTATAATGAGTGCTGTGCAAGCATGACTTTGACCAGATCTTTCTATCCGTCCATCTTCCCGCTGAGTTCTTGGCTGATCTTATTTTTATGATTGCAGGACAATAAATATTTTGCAACCTCTTTATGCTTATGTTGCCTGTTTTCCTTTCAATGTGTTGCTGACCATGCACGTGCTCCTTAATCTTTCAACTTCAGACATATATTATTTCTGTTAGCCAAACTTCATTGTTTTTCTTCTTCCAAAGAGAGAAATTCTCCTGCAATCATTCTCAGTTGCACTATTTCCCTATATTTCTTTTCTCCTGATTTCATAAATCACACTCCAGTTAGAACAAAAAGCAATAATGTTGCCTTCTCACCTGATTAGTATTATTCATTACTGTGATCTTTAGAAGGAGCATTCCTTACCATCTAACCCCCTATTTCCTATTCTCTATTTTCTAGTCTTTAGTCTGGTGTCTTTTTAGACGAAACTGACCCCCTACCACACACACATACCAGGTTTCTTTGTTGGCGCTTTCTGGTCACCTGGGTCTTTTTGCTCTGTTTGCCAATCTGAATTCACCACTCTATGTACCAACATTCTCAGTCTGACAAACTCATAATTTATGCCTCTCCAAAATTAGATTAGTTTGGTAATGAAGAAATTCTACAAAATGTGCTTTAGTTTTTTGTCAACCTGATTTGACATTTTCAATTCCACTCTATTAGTGTGTAATCTCCTTGGTCTCATCCATGCAGTACCCCTTTGATTTACATAACCCTGGCCTTCCTCCACATGTCCAAACCAGAATTAGCAGAGAGATTTTCAAAGGGAAGGAATAATAAGAAATCAAGGCTTTCAGAAGCCCCATAAAATTAGAACATCCCATCTATAAAATACTTACAGCCAGACTGACTTTGGCTCTATAGCAGTCCATGGTGTAAGGTGACTCATCATAATAAAGTAAACGTCTGGTTGGTACATTATTTTTGTCCAACTCACACTGCAGTGAGGCAGGATTTAATGCAGCCAGGTTGACAGACAGGATACTGAAACCCACCAGAGCAGACAGACTGCTCAGAATGCTTCCAGCCAGGCTGCTGTGCACCTGAAAGAGAAATGCTGGGTAGGGATCATTCCCAATGATCTGCGAATCTCTCTTATCCCTTTTTGCCATTACATTCCAAGTTATTCCCTTATCTGTCTCCCTCAGGAAGTCTGGGAATGATCATTCATTGCTGTATGCCTCTTCAGTGTCCAGCAAAAATCTCTGAATGTCTAAGGTAAATCTTGGCTTAATGAATGAATATATGAACTGGTTCCCCTTAAGCAGGACCTCAGTGGTGTGGTAGAGAATGTTACTCTCCTAAATTCTTTCTCTGGGACTGGTAGTAGGGCCCCCACGAGGCTTGCTTGCAAAATTGCTATGAGTGTGACCAAAAGCAAAGGTGGCAATGTACCAGATGCAGTTTCTCTCTTGGCCAACTCAGAAACCCCCCGTGGAAGCATCAGCCACACAGAAAAGGTGGATGGTGTATTAACATGGTGCAAAAGTAACTTCGGTTTTTGACACTACTTTCAATGGCAAAACCGAAATTTCTAGTCTTTAGTCTGGTGTCTTTTTAGACGAAACTGACCCCCTACCACACACCGAACCAACCTAATAGTGCACTCTTGCACTCTTGCATGCACTCTTGCATGCACATTGCCTCTCTCAAAAGCACCCTCTCAAACATGAGTGTGAAGGGATGGTTCTGAGTCTCAGGCAGGCCCTAGAACCTGGGCAGGCATATGATTGGCCACATTTAGTGCAGCATGGGATGGCTGTGGACAGAGGTCTAGGTGCAGGCCCAAGGATGGTGTCATGTGTGGGAGGCAGCGGGAGGTAGAAGAAAAAGGTCTGGATTGGATGTCAAGAAATTGAGGCCACAGTATAGACTTGACTTAGCTTGTTGCTTTGGGTACTCAGTTCCTTGGTTTTATTTCTCACTCTGGTTCTCATTTCTACATTTATAAAGTAAAGGGAATAAATAAATTGATCTCAGAAGTGACTTCCTTTCTACTCCAACTCACACAGAAAGAGAATTGAGCTAAGAGCATTCTGAAAGCTACAGTTATAGGTAGGCAGGCTCCAGGGCACACCCCACAGCCATACAGTAGAGTGTTAGTCAATCCCACATGGGCACTTCTTCTTTTAGAAACTCACCAGTTGATGCTTTGGGACAACGATTTCCCAACATAATGACTAAAGTGTATACTCCTGGGGGTCCTAGTAGCCAGTAGTAGTCCTGATGCCCCTAGTATATATTTCTTAGAATGAGCTAGATTCGCCTTGAGACAGCACTCTTCTGCAGTCTCAGAAAGGACTGGTACAATGTGTGACAAGAGGAGAACTCACTAAAGCCTGGATGTCTCTGGTGAGTCTGAGCCCACCCTGAGACCTCATCCTGCATCCTTGAGCTTCCTGCGTGTTCACTGTGGGATTGTTCTCTGGGGTAAAAGGTCCAGATATTTCCTCCTAGAAGTTCGGAAACATTACTCTTGTGTTAGACTACTAAGTATGGTTGCCAATAGCCACATGGACGACTTATATTTGAAATAAAATTAAGTGAAATTTAAAATTCAGTTGCACTATCTATATTTCACATCGTCAGTAGCCACATGTGATGGCCATACTGTACAATACAACTGTCGTACATTTCCATCATTATAGAAAGTTACATTTCATTTCCATGGTAGAAAAGTTTGGAGTGTAACTCAGGGTTCCAAATAATAATCTCTAAATACCGTAGAGGGAAAAAAAGAATTGGGATTTTTCTTGCTGGCTTTGGGAGATTTTTGTAGCCACAGTTTCCAAATTGAGTTTCTGTGCAATTAAATTTTATGACATTCTCTCACATAATCTCCAACACCAACCCTTGAGGGATATTGGATTGGGTAAAGATTTAATGAAACTTTACAGACAAGAACACTTCTTGCTATAATCCAGCCTTTCTCTCCCTGCCACTTTCAACTCTAGTTTTTGCTGGAATAGGAGATAAAGGCAGGCAAAGCTTTTTCTTTCCTTAGCCAATACAAATGACTAAGGACAACTTTCAGGGTGCAAAAATTTATACTCAAACAAAACAAAAGTATTATCTTTCTGGTGTGATAGATGACAGAATGAGACATAGTACCACACATAAACAGCACGTTGACTCATTTTTTTCAAGGGTTGTAACACCTGGGCTTAAAGAGTGAACCCCAGCCAATAGACCTCTTTATAACACTGTCAGCTTCCTTGCCATTGAAAACCTAAACTTGTCCAAATATCACCAAAAGGGCATCATAAATAAGCATGATTTTTCTGTGATGAATTCTTGAACACCGGCTGAAGGATGTTATAATTCCCTGAATGCAGACTCTGATGTAGGGTACAATAATTGGAGAAACGTGCTCTGAACAAGGCTATAGAGCATCCAGGTGCAGCTACTAACTCTAACAACTAACTGCTCTGGAACTGAGTTTCTAGCTTTTCAAAGTAGGAAGACTGGCCCTAATGAGTTCTAAGTTTCATTTTGAACCATTGAGTTGTGGCTTATAGTTGTCATACTCACCAAAAGCTTGGTTAACCTTTTCTCTGTGACAATTGATAGAATGCCAGAGATGACAAACTAAGATAAAAGAGAAAATGGTCAGGTGAGTTTTCATGTAAAGAGAAACTGCAATGTCACTATCACAATGTTTATGGAAAACTCTCATGGGAAAAACCCTGGGAAACAAATTATCAATGAGGTAAGATCCATTTAAAGACATAGATTTGTCCTGTTTGCCCACATAGTGTTCAGACAGCAACAGGAAAAAAAAAAAGATAACAGAAATATATCAAAATAAACAAAATGAAGACCTTAAAAGCCAGGAAATAACATGTGTTTTCCTAATGAAATGAGAAAATTTTGGTATAAGATGTTCTTTAGAGAAGGACATGAAAGCAATGGTATGGAAAGAGAAAAGAAATGGAGGGAATCATGTGGTTTTTGTACATCGTTACATTGATGTGATGCATCACATTTGATTTATGTACGTTGAACCATGCTTGTATCCCTGGAATAAATCTCACTTGATTATGGGGAGTGATCCTTTTAACATGCGGTTGAATTCAGTTTGCTAGTATCTTGTTGAAGATTTTTGCCTCATTGTTCATTAGGGATATTGACCTGTAGATTTCTTGTATGTTTCTGTCTGGCTTTGACATCAAGATAATGCTGGCCTCATAAAATGAGTTTGGAAGTACTCCCTCCTCTTCAGTTTTTTGGAAGGGCAGAGAAATGTTGTTACTAGGTCTTCTTGAAAAGAAAATAAAAGATGGGAAAAGCTAACAGACATGGGAGGTCAGAGACATGGATCTTACATTGCTGGCTCCCCAGATAAAATGGTCAATGAGAACAGAAGGAAAGACAAGAATGGATGGCAGAAAACCTTCAGGGCTGTGTTTACACGATGAAAGAAATTGTTTTCATCTTCTGGAGTATTCATGATCTAACAGATTTAGAGCCATTAAGGAACAGAAAATTATTTGACAGTTAGAAAAAAAGGGGGACAAAGTTCAAAGAAAAGTTGTGATTTCTGTGACCCAGGCATTTAATTATTTATCTAGATAAACAAATCCCAAGTCTTCAAAAATATGAACTGGATGCTCCTTCAAAGGTGGACTGTGCTTAGTGACTTGCTTTTAAAGAATGGATTATAGAAAGAGGAGGGAAAGAAGTAGTAACTTTACAGAGTAGAAACCTGGAAAACACTACCCTAAACACATGATCAAGGTAAAGTGTATCAGTGACAATAAGTTGGTAGCATGACCCTTGATGTGACTTGATGAAAATGGTGCTTTACCTCTGTTATCATCAGCCAAAAATTCACTCAAGTCTAAACGTCAGAAAAATATCAGACAAACCCCAATTTAGGAACATTCTATAAAAATCTCAGCCAGTACTACCCCAAACTATCAAAGTCCTCAAGGAAAAACAAAATCTGAGCAAGTCTAAAGGAGCCTGAGAGGTCATGACGAAATGTAATATAGTGTAATGTAATAGCCTTGCATGTATCTTGACACAGAAGAAAGGTCATTTGAGAAAACCTTTGAAATCCAAATCCAGATGAAACTTTAGTTAATAAAAGACGAAAAATGGACAACATAGATAAAAAGGTGGACTTCTTGATGCATCAAATAAACAAATGTAAAAAAGGAGCCAATAACAGGTACGGAGTTCCAGGAAGTTGAAAGAGAAGCTTAATTATGAGAAACCATCAATCTAAGAGAAAGCAGTTCTCCAGAAAAGGACTACTAAGTCCTTTTGAAACCCCAGACCTGCAGCTATTTCAGAGCAATTTCCAGTCCATCACTGGGACACAGACAAGTGCTAAGCCTTTCCTGGGATTCAGTCAATGCAGTAAAAGCATTTTCCAAATGTTCAGTGGTGAAAGCTTCCCTTCCTCCATAATCACCACAAGCATCTGTGTGGTTTCTCTGTGAGTGTATGATGTCTTCCATTGATGCTCACTTTTTTTTTTTAATATAAAAAGGTCCTTCCCAACTTTATCCTAATTTATGGATGTTTTGTCACTAGCTTCATCATAGCTCAAGATGATAAGGTAAAAAATAAGATCATCTTCAAAAGAGATGCTTATTTGAGTCTGATTATAAGTTGATCAAAAGCAGGCAACCCCTGTCATCCTACCCCACTCAGTCCTCCCTGAACTACACACACAGGAGAACAAGTTTCACCATGGACTCCTTGCTCCTGGCAGACAGAACATAGCAAGGTGGCAGGTGGAGGTTTAAGCTATTGGCATCTTCCTCCCCCTCTTCTCCTATGCTTCCCTCTTCAGAAACTCTCCTCACCCACAAGGGTCCTATGAATGGGTAAGCAGACTTCAGCAGTGTAGAAATCACTTGGGTAAAATTTGGAGAGAAGGAAGCAGATGCCAAAATGATTCCCAAGCTTAACACCTTCACACCACACAAGATCTGGATAATCTGTGGAAAGAGAAAGGGGGACTGAGGATTAAAACCAGCATTTTTAAAGACAGGGCCAGGCCAGGTGCAGTGACTCACGCCTGTAACCCTAGCACTTTGGGAAGCCAAGGCAGGCAGATCACCTGAGGTCAGGAGTTTGAGACCAGCCTGACCAACGTGGTGAAAGCCAGTCTCTACTAAAAATACAAAAATTAACTAAGCGTGGTGGCATGGGCCTGTAGTCTCAACTACTCGAGAGGCTGAAGCAGGAGAATTGCTTGAACCTAGGATATGGAGGTTGCAGTGAGCTGAGATAGCGCCATTGCACTCCAGCCTAGGTGACAGAGTGAGACTCCATCTCAGAAAAAAAAAAAAAAGACAGGGCCTTTTTGCCTCTCCCACAATGCTAATGCATTATCACCTTCCGCAAGATCCCAGTGGGGCTACAAACCCTGTGGAAACTCTGGAGTGAGAAATATAAAAAGACATGCTGGAGGGTGTGCTGCTCTGCCACAGAAGCCACAGTCTCGGGTGTCTGGCAGGTGCTCAGCAAGGCTTGTGGCATTTCTGCCTCTCAGGCCCTGGTCTGCTCATGACCCTTGATCCCAGCTCACAGCAGCTGCTGGGATTTGCTTTCCCAGCTCTCAGGACCTCTGAGTCCATGACTAGTGGATTGTCTTTCTACCTTTCTGGAAACAGGGGCACCTGAGTGCCCCACATTCTCTGCAGTATTGGCAGTGCAGAAGTCCCTCCCCCTCATCCCCCAGACTTCACTGGACATGGAGCTTGGCCCTCTCTGGTCACCTCCTTGGAAACTGCAGTCCACAATCCTAGCTCACTGTAACCTCTGCCTCCCAGTTTCAAGAGATTCTCCTGCCTCAGCCTCCAGAGTAGGAATGGGATTACAGGTGTGTGCCACCATTCCAGGCTAATTTTTGTATTTCTAGTAGAGATGGGGTTTCACCATGTTGGTCAGGCTGGTCTGGAAAGCCTGACCTCTTGATCTGCCTCCCTCAGCCTCCCAAAGTGCTGGGATTAGAGGCATGAGCCCCTGCACCTGGCCGGGAATAAATATTTTTAAGACAACCTCTTGTGCAAAAGTTGTGGGACAGTTTTCTCCAAGTGGCTTCTACCCTAAAGTCCCTCTGGCAAAAGTTAAGGGTCTCCAGACTCACAATGGATGTCCAGTCCCAAAACATACATACATCATCCCCTCCCCCTTCCCCCAACCCACCTCCAACATGTTCTGAATGAGATTTACCCCAATAACTTTGACTTTTGCCTGTAGATGTTTCTTCAGGCTATCCTGCCCCTGGTTGGTGGGTTCGGGTTTCTCTGCTTGGGAGAAGTTGATGACATTTGATGGGAGCACTATGATGGTCTCATCAGGAACAGTTGTGATGTCATCATGGTGCTGATGGAACTAAAAATAGATTTAAGTCTTGAAAAGTACAGAGCTCTCAGATTCTGGCTGCAAAACTGGTAAGTCAGTTTCTGCCAATTAGTCCAGACTTGGCCTGTCTGTTAGAAAAAGAAACTGATAGTATGGAGCAGTGAAAACCAGACAACCTTGGTTTCATGAGGATTTTTCCATCATGTTTGATACAGTCCATTATAGATAAGAAACACATCACAGGATGGCAGCAGTATAAATCTTGAGAGGTCCCAATATCCAGAGGCAAATGGTCTCGCAAAATTTGCAATATGCAACAATCTCCCCTTCCCCTATATTGCCATATATTTGATGAATGTTTTAGACTAATAAATAACCTCTGCTTATTTATTTTTTGTCTAATAATATGATTTATTAGCATTCACTGTAGATATGTTTATCATATTTTACTAGATATGCTCTTAGTTCTTATCATGCAGTGGTTTTAATCCTTACGACAGCTCTACATGTTAGTAAGTTACTAAAAACATGTAATAAGTAAGAAAATTCAAAATAAAGTTCAAATTATGACTGCGAATAATATACAAATTGCATATATGCATGGCAAAGAGCTAATGCTGAAGAAATATTTGCAGTTACCCTTATTCTTCAACCCTGTTCACACAGCTGGGAAGCTCTAAAGCCACTCTTGGATCTCAGCTTTCCGTGAGTTTGAAGCCTTTGCATAAATCTCCAGATTATTCTACCTCTTCCTACTTTCCCACCTGGCAATGCCAGCCTGTGTCTGAGTTTACTCAGGCTGGAGAAGCAGCTGCATGCGGTGGTATGAAAACAAGTCTTGGAGTCATAACACATGGGCTCGCATCCTGGATGTTCCACTTGTTAGCGTAAGGACAAAGTTGGCTGTGGTATTTGTTGCTGAGCTCAGCTTGGATCTCTTTTCACTGCACCATTCTCAGCCCACAGACTGCCCTGTTTGCAAATGGCCTAAGAACATTTGAAGAGACAAGAGCTCTGCTCCCATTAATTGCACAACCTTAAGTAAGTGACTCACCAAGATCATGCAGTTAGAATACAGAAGAAACAGAGTTAAAACCAGATACTCCTTCCATTTGCCCACTCCAAAATGCTCTAGTGTCTCCTAACTGCTGTCAAGGAGTTTCAAGTCAAATTACTCCTCCAACGAGGTCACAGCAAGGAAATGGTGAGATGAGAAAAGTCTTTCAGCATTACCTACCTGTGCCCGTTGGTTCCAGCTGAGTCCTCAGAAGCCCCCAGGAGGGGAGCTGGACAGTGTCTGGCTTCTTAGACAGTCCCATCAATGGTTTCTACATACCTTCGTCTTCTGAAAGTCATCCGCCCTTCCTTACTCCAGTGTTTGCACCTATACAGGATGTGATACTTACAGATTGTAGATTTGTGACATGTGCCTGCACTTCCTTTTCTGTAAACTTCTAGCAACTTCAGAAAAATCATTAAAAGAACCCACTTATGACTGTGAGAATTCATGAGTCACGGAGCTTTATGTGTGAATTGCCACTTAGAGACATACAAGTTACCTGTTATTAGGCCAGTCTGTTCTTAGAGCTTCATTTTTCTAATCTGTTAAATAGAGGAGCAATACCAACACTGGAGAATTGTCACAAAGATGAGCAAAAATATTTATAAAAAGCCTATGCTGCTTTGAAGCATCCAGTAATATGTAACTAATAATAGTAATATTGCTAGTAATCATAATATAAATAACAATATTCTATCATATGTAAGTAACCACAATAATCGCAGCAATAATGATGATATTGCTTTCAATTAACATTCAGTAATATATAGCTAATAATAGTAGTATAGAATATAGAAAAAAACTTTCTTAAAAATTTGTTTTTTATGTATATATTTTATTTTTTTTCTTTTTCTAGTTCCCCGAGCTCTTGGCAAGCTGAAAGCAGCCTTTCAACACTCATTGCCCAATTGCCACCTACCTTAAAGTCACCTTCCTCCTCTGGCTACTCTCTTTCTGTAGCAACATCTTTGCCCTCTGGAAAGGCAGGGCTACTCTAGGGAAGTAGTGAAGCTTGAGAAGGAACAAATGGGAAAGATTTAGCAGGACCTAAACAAATTCAACAAACTCACATGTAGTCTGGTTTTGTGAGGACAGAGCCACTGTGCCACTTCAAACCCTTGGCTGGGCTTTCTTTGGAAGCTGACTTTAATGTATCAGGTAAGGAAACCTGAGTCAGCCAGGTGACTGCACAGCCCCACCCTACAAGCTTCCTTCCTCCTTTTCCTTGGGGCAGCTGGCAGAATGAACCCAGAAACACAACCTGAACCGTCACTGTCACATCTGAGGCCCATGGGTTCAGCACTTAATTCAAAACATTAACTCTTCTATTGAAGAAAAGACTTAAGAAGCACCATTTAGAAAGGCTGGATTAAGTTTCAGGGTCTGAATGACACAGACATTATGAAATGTAATTGGCTTAAGTTCTAACAATGAGTCTGAGAAGGGGAATGCACTCATCCAGAAAGCCTGGGGGAGAGGGGCAGAATCACCTCTGTTATAGTGAATCCCAAGTTTCTCTTTAGAGAATCAGTATGTCAGTATGTTCAGCTCTCTTATTCTTTAATTCTCTATTTTAAGGTTTAACTTCCTTGTAATTCCAGTAAACAACCTTCTCCATGGGTTCTAATCAATAGTTCAGATTTGTTCCCCTGGCCCCCGGCTCTGTCCTGATTCATCCCAGTTACCTGCTCCAGTCACCTGCTCTGGTCACCTTCTTTGACCTAGATCACCCCTGGCTACCTGCTCTGACCCGCCTGTAATCGTCCTTCCAGCCAAAATACCCACCCTGCCTCTCCAGCTCGGACCCCTGCTCTCTTTAAAATAGCCAGTCGTGATTAGTCTAGCCTGTGCAGTCTAACCCTAGCCTAGAGGAGAATGACACAGCAGTAGGGATGACCCCCGTGAGGCATCAGTACCCCCTTTCCCCCTTGTCCAAACATTCAGCCACTGTTGCTACATCTGTGAACCACACCCTTCTATAGAAGTAAACTGCCTTTCTGAGAGGATTTATCTTCAATTGCTATTTCTTTTGCGGCATGGAAATTTTACTTATAACACCTCCAACCTCGCTCACCTGAGCTCCTGGTGCCCCTTCCCCTTTCTCAGAGTGCCAGCTGTTTTTCCCATGGGTGCTCTGCATCTTTGTCACCTTCACAGCATCTGTGAAACAGTGAATGCAGCTCTCCTCCTGAGCTTTGATTAAGCAGGAGTCGGCCACGTCAGGAGCAATCAAACTGCCTTTTTTTTTTAGGGGAATGTGCCAATAAACCAGTTAAAGTTGGCTCCCCAAGCAAAGACTCCCTTTCCACTCTGTTTTTCTTTCTGTGCTATTTAATTTAAAATGATCTCTGATTTTAAGGAGTATGTGAGACAACACATGTAAGGTGCTTAGCTCAGAACCCTACAGAATTATGGCCTGAAAGTGGTCTGTTGACTGTCTTCCTCTCCCAGCCTCCTCCTTTTTTCCATTTTGGCTTCAGTAATCTCCAAACAAGACTCCTCTCTCTTGTCTTTCAGCTTACATTCATTCAGTCTTTTACATTCTCAGTTTTTTTCCAGAGTCTGAACTCTACCAACCTAACTAGAAGGGAAAAGACTGATATATCGATAACACATTCTGATTAATAATCTAGGACATATTACTCAAATAAGCTACAATGCCATTTTGGACTGGGTAATTGTTTGTGGTAGGCGGTTATCCTGGGCACTGTAGGATGCTCAGCCGACTCCCTGGCCTATGCCAGCACAACCCCACCCTATGTGCCGACCAGAAACATCATCAGATAGTGTCGAATGTCTCTTGATGGAGGGAGAACAAAATCCCCTCACTTCCATGTTGAGAACCACTGACCTAGGAACAAAAGGATTTTTTGTGTGTTCTGTGTAAAGGCAGGTGTGCAAGAAATAAAGCAATATTCTCTTTAAATCAATTTTTAATGTTTAATTTAAAAATTTTTAAATTGTCATATAAAACACATATAATTCATTATCTTAACCACTTTTTAGTGTACAGATCAGTAATATTCATTATGTTCATATTGCTGTGTAACAAATCTCTAGAACATTTTCTTCTTGCAAAACTGAAACTGTATACACTCTGAACAACAACTACTGCTCTCCTTCCTGCTCCTAGTCCCTGGTAACCACTATTCTAATTTCTGTTCCATATTCGTTCTATGTCTACTTTGGATACCTCATGTGAGAGTGATACAGCTCCTGGATGATGACCAGGGTCCTTGGTCTTGCGCTAATTGGACAAATGATATGAAGACATGCGGAGTGGCTTTAATGAGTGAATAATTTAATAGGCAAGAAAAAAGAAAGAAGAAAACAGCTTCCTTGTACAGAGACAGAGGGAGGGTGGCTCTGAACAAGGAGAAAACCCGTGTGTGGCTGAAAAGTAGTTGGTTTTTGCATAGGACCCAGGGGATTGGTTTGACCAGGGGTGTCATTCACGTAGCCCATGAAAAACATGGGTCTTTCACCTTAGTATGCAAATGTGGGCCACCATGATGTCCTGAACACACACGTGTGAGTTATCTGGAGGTGGCCATCACACTGAACACTGGCACATGTGGTGACAAGGAGAAAAGGGTGGGAATTGCCATGTTGGCCATCTTAGGTGGACCTAGTTTCTAATCTCCAACATTTGGATATCAAAGCTTGCTGACCTGGCTCTCTAAGTTGCCTTTTCTGTTAGAAAAGAAATGGTTCCAGGGGGTTGCTTCTTATTACAGGACAATTTCCACTGAGAACCTATACCTTTTCTAGCTGCCTACAAATTATTTATTAATAACTTCTTTATTAAGAGGAATCATACAGTATTTGTCTTTTTGTGATGGCTTATTTTCCTTAGCATGAGACTGAAACAACCTTTGCAAAATTATGACTGAGACAGTGAAAGTGATCTAAGTTAACTGACTCCAACTTGCTGTCTCACCTCCAACCTGTCCTTGTTCATTCCTGGGCGTAGGCTGAACTAACTTTGGGAGAAATTTAGTTTATAGTTTAATCAAAGATGGTAACAGCCCTTTCCCAAAGCAGAACTTCTTCTTGCCTGTGGACTTGGTTGCCTTTGTAGGACTAACATTAGCCACAAGATTAGAAATTATGGTTTAGGAGTCATGCAGCTGAAGGCTACAAGATTCTGACCCTCCCTAAACTGTTCCTAAAATCAGTGCTTGCAATATTTTGCAGACCCTTCACTTGATGGATCAGCTGGCACCACCCAGATCAATAAACTGGCTCATCTGATCTTGTAGTCCCCACCCAGGAACTGACTCAGTGCAAGAAGATAGTTCTGACTCCCTATAATTTTATCTCTGACCAATCAGCACTCCTGGCTCACTGGCTTCCTCCCCACCCACCAAGTTATCCTTAAAAACTCTGCTCCCCAAATGCTCCAGGAGACTGATTTGAGTAGTAATAAAACTCCAGTCTCGGATGCAGCTGGCTCTGCATGAAATACTCTTTCTCTGTTGCAATTCCCCTGTCCTGATAAAGCAGCTTTGCCTAGGCAGTGGGAAAGGTGAACCCCTTGGGCTGTCACAAGATGCTCAAGTTTCATCCATGTTGTAGCATATGGTAGGATTTCCTCTTTTGTAAGGGTGGTTCATGTTTCATTGTATGTCTATACCACGTTTCCTTTATTCATCCATTGATGCACTTTTGGGTTGCTTCCACCTCTTGGCTATTATGGATAATGCTGCAATAAATATGGATGTTTAAATATCTTTACAAGATCATGTAGCTCATAGATATTTATTTCTTTAAAGTTAGTTTCTGAAGATGCATTGTGTTCCTCTTTTGTATTTGTTTTGTTGGTTTTGGTGTTTTAATTAGTGGAATCACATGGCATGTATTTTCATGTGCATTTGACTTCTCTTCAGTATTATTGTATTATGTTGCTGGGTATCACACAACCAAAAAACTCAGAGATTAAATTAAATCTGTATTATTCCTCTCAAGTGTGTAGGTCAGGGAGATTTCAGTATGCTGAAAAGAGGCTAAGAATAAGGAAAAAAAGTAAAGTTTAGGGACTATGCTAACTTTTCATTTTCACTTTTAACTCAAAACTCGCATTGAATGTGTTAAATTGCCTCCTAAAGGGTAACTTTAGAATGAAACTAGACCATCAGCTTCAAGAAGTCACAGACAGTCCAATTAGTTTATTCTATACTCCCAGTAGTGCCTGGAATGTAGTAGATGTCAGCTAAAGCACCCTCTGTCTGTTTTCACTAGAAAACAGAGCCTGAGACAGGGATTGAATGCCAATGTTTTAGTTGGAAGGGCACATACAGTGCATAAATCTAAGTGTACAGCTCAATGAATGATCAAAAAGTGAAGACATTTGTGTTCCTATCTTCCAATTAAAAATTAGAAAATAGCTAGTACTAAGAAGGTATAGAGCCCTTTTGCTCCCTTCCAGCCACCATACCCCAAAAGTAACCACCATCTCAACCTCTAATACCTGTGATTAGTTTTGTTGGCTTTGGTCTATTAATGAAATCATATGGCATGCATTTTTTGTAAATTTGGCTTCTCTTCAGTGTTATTGTGTTATATTGCTGGGTAACACACAATCAAAACACTCAGGGATTAAATTAAATCTGTATCTTTCCTCTCAAGTTTGTAATTCAGTGAAGTTTCAGTATAATGAAAAGAAGCTAATGATAAGAAAAAATTAAAGTTTAGAAACTATGCCAAGTTTTCGTTTTCACTTTTAACTGAGAACTCACATTGAATGTGCTAAAACTGCCTCCTAAAGGATAACTGTAGAATGAAACTGCAATGTCAGCTCCATGAGCTCATAGACAGCTCAGTTAGTTCACTGTATATTCCCAGTAGTACCTTGTTCTCTAAAGGATAAGTGCCCTTATTCTTGACTCTCCCAGCAAGTGCCTGGAATGTAGTAGATGGTCAATAAATGTTTGTTGAATGAAGATATTGTGAGATAGAGATAATTTACAGGAGTACTTAAGAGCTCTGTCTTCATCCTGGGGGATGCCTGAATGTATAGATTTTGACCCTTTATCAAACTAAGAACACTGGAATTTATAATGTGAAGTTTAGAATCATTTAAACTCTCTTGGCAAGCCCCAAGGTCAGTTTCTTTGCTAACAACTTGCAACTAGCCTAATGGGTTTGACAAGCCTGTGTTGACTCCTTACCATTCAATGGGATACAGAGAGTTTCCTGCATAGACCTGGGCAGTTCAAGTCAGAAACTGGCATGGTTCATGTGTCTGGTCAGGCCTGTGGGGGAGCTTATCCTGTGGAATGTCTCCAGTGCTTGCCTACTCTCTTGCTGCATTGTACTGTCTGCCTTTAGGTAAAAGCCTTATGTAAGTACATTCTGTGTTGTTTGTTGAGTCCTTTTAAATATCTGCCTGTGGAAAATAATACACTCTGACTTGGGCAATACAATTGGAAATAGAGAATATATCATATTTACAAACAAAGACTTTGAATGGGTTTTCTTCTTTAATCGAATATCTTTTAGATAGAAAAGCAAAAAGTAAAATATAAACTGTTCATTTTCTAGGTCAGCTAGAACAAATATATGCATATGATATATTTCTAAGCAAAACTTGCAGAATTTGAAGGCTAATTTCTAGTTCCAAAATAAATTCAATCAAAATATTGAAACAATGCAACAAAATAATAAATAACCAAATTTTCTAATACAGATTCTGGGAAAGATAATCTTTGTCAACAAAAAAGTAAGGACTCTTGTTTTACATGCAGATGCTGCCAGAGTTTTATAATGTAAGAAAAAAAGTATATGCATATATGGATATGAAATATATATAAATTTGTACCTAATATACAAGTTCTTTATATACTTAAATACATTTTCAAATAATATACATTTGTATGTAATATGAAAATTATATATTTAAATATATTTTCAAAAATATACAAATTTATATATATTCCATACATATGTGTGTTGGTGTATATACATATGCATATATGTCATTTAGTGACCCTGTTATGGGCACAGTTTCTGTGGCTTCAGAGTTGGAGGTAAAATGTGAATACTTTCATTATTCTCTAAATATGGAAGAGAACACTAAGTAGAAAAAAAACAACTTAAGATAAAAATTCAAGCTGGAAGCCGTGGCTCACGCCTGTAATCCCAGCACTTTGGGAGGCCGAGGCAGGTGGATCATGAGGACAAGAGATTGAAACCATTCTGACCAACAACATGTTGAAACCCCATCTCTGCTAAAAAATACAAAAATTGCTGGCCATGGTGGCATGCACCTATAGTCCCAGCTACTCAGGAGGCTGAGACAGGAGAATCATTTCAACCTGGGAGGTGGAGGTTGCAGTGAGCTGAGATCACACCACTGTACTCCAACCTGGGGACAGAGCAAGACTCTGTCTCAAAAAAAAAAAAAAAAAAAAATCAATTAATGAAAGTAATTGACAAGAGTTGAAGCACTTTGCTGCTGGTGTAAGGGGAAAAGGACCACCCTAGATGATAGCTGGCTTATAAAGCACTGTGAGGTTCCTGAGCTCCACCCAGGCTGTGGCTCTCCTTATTTTGATGTCCAGCCCCTCCTGGCCAAGCTGAAAGCATGCATTCAAGAGATGGAAGCAAGTTACAGGGTTTATCTGGTTAAGCTGTACCTGGAATCTGAGAAAAAGTAGAACAAGCTGTCTTGACCTTTTACTGAAAAAAAAACAAAAAAAAAAACCACCCTTTGCTGAAATTGATGATAAAAAGATCCAGAGGGGGAACCACGAAGAACCTTCTGAACTGCTTCCTCTGTTGGAAAGAGTGTACTTAGTGAAGACGAATTTTTTTAAATCTAGTATTATCAGCCCCACACAGTTACTCAAAAGTACTTAAGTTCCTGGGAATCATATGAGCAGTAGCAATCTCAACAAACCTTAGTCAGTAAGAAAAAAAAAATTGCTGATCTGGAAGAAATTCAAACAGGAAAGCAAATACATCATTAGTTTTGTTCAAACCATATCTCAAATTTAGTTGTTTTTTTGTTTTTCTATCCACCAGGCATTCAAAAGGAAGTTGCTTTACACATCTTTTTGGTGTTTTTCTACAGTAAACTCAAAATTCAAACTGAGAGACATATTTTAATTAATTCAAAAATTTAAATAATTTTCCCCAGAATTTGTATAGCTTATGTTTCCTCTATTTGTGCTGTGTGAAAACAAAGCTTTCCATTATATTAAAACTGTCTGAATATTACTATATAACACATTGGAAAATATCACAAATTAATTTAAATATAAAATAACTGCAATATGCTAGTGTCTTTTAATAGTTGCTTCTTATGAAACCCAAATAAGGTGACTAAAGTATCAGCATATGAAAATGATAATATTTCAATTTCCTGCTTGACTATTTTAAATTATGTGTTGATTAGATTAAGTTGCATATGTTGACATGCTTAAATCAATTTTAATATAAAAATGAAATTAAAATGCTAGTGTCTGTATTCATGCCCTTTTTTTTTTTTTTTGAGATGGAGTCTCACTCTGTGGCCCAGGTTGGAATGCAGTGGCATGATCATGGCTCACTGCAAACTCTGCCTCCCACATTCAAGTGATTCTCCTTCTTCAGCCTCCCAAGTAGCTGGGATTATAGGCATGCACAATTAATTTTTGTATTTTTAGTAGAGACAAAGTTTCACCATGTTGGCCAGGTTGATCTTGAATTCCTGATGTCAAGTGATCTGCCCCCCCTCGGCCTCCCAAAGTGCTGGGATTACAGGCATGAGCCACCACACCTGGCCTGTGAGCATCTTTTTAAAGTTGAAACTCAACTCTTCCAATTAGGATAGCACCAGACTTAATCTTCCACTCTGTTCAGTTAGAAAACTGGGTTGGCCACAGTGGCTAATGCCTGTAATCCCAGCATTTGGGAGGCTGAAGTTGGAGAATCTCTTGAGCCCAGTATTTTGAGGCTGCAGTGAGCTATGATTGCACCATTCCACTCAAACCTGGGTGTCAGAGTTAGACCTTGTCTCAAAAATTTTTTTTATATCACGAATAAAACTGGAAAAAAAATAAGTACCACTGCTTCCCGACATTGAGCAACAGTTAGTATAGGACTTTAAACATTAAAAAATGAAAACAAATGTGAATATAATAATTGCTCTGGTTTACTGCATAAGGGAAACTTTCCAGACCATGGTCAGGGAGAGGGATCCATTCTGATATTGCCAAATTCAGGAGACAAAAACCAGAATTTTAGGGCACTGAGAGGCTATAATTAGTGAGAAGAGAACCATAAAGGAGATAGCTATGCAGAGACAGAGGTCCAGAAATCTGTAAGGAAGTATCCTAAATTTGTTGTCTAACACTAAGCTATGCATTTATAAAGCTATGCATGTAATAAAAGTTTAAAATACAGCCAAAGACTAGCCAGGTAGTTGTAAGCTGTATGATTACCAGGGCTCACACAGGGCTGAGAGACATTCAAGTTCCAGTCAGCTAGAATGCAGGGACTTCCATGAATACTTGGGGGGAGAGACCTCCAGAAAGATAATTCTTTAATAATAAGTGAATTATTATTAAAGCATATGACAAACTAATAACAACTATAAACATTCTGATATCATTTGGCTCTGTGTCCCCACTCAAGTCTCATGTGGAATTGTAATCCCTAATGTTGGGGACAGATCTGGTGGGAAGTGATTGGATCATGGGGGTAGACTTTCCCTTTGCTATTGACATAATAGTGACTTCTTATGAGATTTGGTTGTTTAAAAGTGTGTAGAATTTCCCCTCCTTCACTCTGTCTTCCTCCTGCTTCCACTACGTAAGACATGCTGGCTTCCCCTTCACCTTCCGCCATGATTGTAAGTTTCCTGAGGCCTCCCTGCCATGCCTCTTGTAGAACCTGTAGAACTGTCAATCAATTAAACCTCTTTTCTTTATAAACTACCCAGCATCAGGTAGTTCTTTATAGCAATATGAAAAGGGACTAATACACCCTCCCTATCATTGCCTTTTTAAAAGTCTCAAAAAAATCAAATTAGTCTTCAAGTTTAAGCTCCTACAAGAAATAAAGTAATATCTTGTGAAAAAAGAAAAATTTGAGCACTCAATCAAATAAAACTCGAAATATACAGCATCTAGTCTACATTATTATACATGCCAAGAAGCAAGAAAATCACAATAACAAATAGCTAGGAGAAAAATTAATTAATAAAAACAGACCTGTAAATTTCATAGATGACAACAAAAAAGAAGGGCTTTAGAATACATATTATAAACATGCATAAGGATTTCAAGAAATACATGGATGCAAAGAGTATAAAAATTAAAAATATTAAATATAAAATATATTTGAAAAGGAAAAGCAAATAGCTAAAAAATACGAACAATTACAGAAAAAGAAAATGGGAAAAACCATGTGCTTTAATAAATAAGAAACTCAACTGAAATGGTTTAGACCATAAATATTTATTAAAAATCAGAGTTAAAACAAGTTTCAGGACCTAGCTTCGCATGGAATCAAGGATTCATTTTATTTCCATTTATTGCTATTTCTGCTCATTTGCCTTTCTCTTAAACCTACTTCCTTTATAGACATACACATATGCCAGTAATAAAGCAGGCTGCATGTATTCTTACTGATGTCCAATAAGAAATGTAGAACATCTACATTAAAATAAACGCAGTAGTATTAAGTTCTATTTGGTGGTTCTTGCTAGATTACCTTCCAACCTTCAACCAAGAAGACAGAATGTCTTAATGGACTTTTTCCACACATTGTCCATCTCTGGAGCTGGACAGGCTAGCACTGATAGGAGAAAGTCCTCCCATTCCCATGAAAAGCATGCATGGAGAAAGGGTGGATACTACGATAGATATGTGAGTGTAGGGCAGAATGAGATATATAGAAACACTATATACTGAGTTGTAGAATAGGAATGTCTATGAAAATGCAATAATTTTTATCTTACCATAATGAAAATATTACTTCCTCAAAAAAAAAACTTTCCTGTTTATACTCTAATGATTCATCTCTCAACACTACTACCAGCAACCACTCTCTAGCACATTAATTCTTCCAGTTAGCTTCTAACAACATATAATGTTAGAAATGTGCTAATCTATGTCCCATCCCAGAAAAGTTTCACCTACAAGAGAGGAAGGATATTATCTCTCTTACTCACCACTATTATCTTGTATATATAAGATATTATCTGCTTATCACTATTTTCTTATATGCTTAAAACACTATCTGCCTCATTATAGATACTTTGTAAATATATGCTGAATAAAATGATAAATTGATATATATAATACATATCTATGTACACATATACATTCACTTGTATTAAAACTTTTGAGGCTCCATATGTACCAATCAGAGTACTGGTATTTCTACCTTTGTTATACCAAGTAATTCTCACAGGTCTATGGGCCAGACACTATTACTACTACTTTCCTGAAAAGAAATATGAAGCACAGAGAAATTCTGTGGCATGTTCATAGCTACATAGGGAGTAAACAACAAAGATGGGACAGCAAGATGAAAACCCAGGGTTGTCTGATTAGAAAGCCCACATTATTTACCACCATACTGTATTTTTGACATCAACACTTAGCATATTTCCATCATATTGCATCAGAAAAGGAAGTAGGTAGCACATGAAAGTATTGCTTCTAATTGTATTTATTTTTGCTCTGCAATGAAAACAAATGTATTTAAAAATAACACGTTGCACATTTCCATATATGGCACAGGATACAAATTCGGTTAAGATATAAGTCTGCCCAATAGAAGGTGGGAGAAGGGAAAGGAAGAAGAAGAAATAGAAAATATAAGATGAATCTGATCCTGAATATGATTTTTACTCCATCTATGCTTTTACTCAAATTATAGCTTGTGCAGATGCAAGGACAGACTGTGCTATTTCAAGGTGCTGTCTATGGGGAGAGGAAGAGAAGGCCAAGCATCTCTACTTCCTGAAGGAAAAAGCACTTTGGTCCCTATAGGTGTGCAAAAAAAGAAGTTAAATAAATGAGAGGAATATTATACAGGGGAACAGAAGTATGTGTTTTGCATGGAGGCCTCGTTTTAGCAATACCTTTTTACTCTTCTGCTCCCAAATCTTATTTGCCAATGTAATGCCTTTATAGAAAGTTCTTATAACGAATGAAAACCTTTTAACTGCTGTTGCCTCATTAAATGCATTATTTATTTATTTAACTTCTAGTACTCTGATAAAGAGCCAGTGAAATGAGTTGTTGAGTTCCAGGGGAAAAAATGAGAACATAATTTTGAGTTTATTATCTCTCTATACATGCACACACACACACACACACACACACACACACACACACACACACAGAGTTTATAATTGGATTACATATAATAATGATATCAATATGTCTATCAGTATCAGAGTTGGATTCTGGTATTTTCTCTTGTGGGGTTCTTGTGTTACAGTCAGCATAGATTTTTCTGGAGCATTTTTTTGTTGCTCTTTTGGTGGCATCAAACCTCATTAAGTGGAGCAGGAGATGCTGTTCCTGCCATGTGAGAATTTGGTGGCAGAATTAACACAACCTGTGAAATCAATCAGAATGCCACAGGTGAGTCACCCAAATAACCTCAGAGTGCCCCTTTCCTGCCCACATAAAGTCATCACTATTAGAGTTTACTCTTTTTTTCTCAAGATCAAGCATGTGGGGCTTCTCAGTCATTCTCTAGATCAGGCCAGATTTAGGGCACAACATTCAGTGATAGCTCTTGACCTGAGCTGCTGATGACCACTTGCCCGGTCTTGCAAGTGAATCAATCTTACGTGTGGATGGTGGTGCCCAATATGTTGAGTAAACCAAGGTGTCGTGAAAAATATGGAGCTCTTCTTCCAAACCAGGTTGTTCATGCTGATGACATCAACATACCCAAATCATGATTTGCTGGTTATGAATAAAGCATTTGCAAAAACCACACTGGCCCAGAATAGCAGGGATCATCATGAAACTAAGAAAAGTTCTGGTTATTCTTCCACAAACTCAGTTTGACATAGGGTTGGCAGAAGAACCAGAAAGAGATAGAGAGCTAGTCATCATATGACCCCAAACCACTGCTTTTCTGAATTCACACCAGGAGATCAGGAAACAACATTTCCCAGCTCCTATGCTAAGAGCTGAAGGGAATACAGGCTTAAATATTATGACATGAAAGTTACTAAGGAGTTTGCCTCCACGTCCAAATATTTTACCCAATGAAAACAAAAAGCTTTACTCAATGAAATTACAAAATTATTGGTAATTGCTGAGAATCTCTCAATCTTGGGTTTTGCAATGCAAAACCCCACTACTAGAGCTAGTGTGCTCTAGTCAGTTTCTCTTCTGTGAGGAAAGAAGTGGGATGTGGTGTTGCCTGCGAATCTCAAAAGAAGGCAGAGAGGTACAAAATGATGAAGGTCAACAGAAGAACCATCTCATCACACTGTGATTATTTTATTATTTGGCTGTCAGTTTTGTCTGCCTGTGGGCCTTTGGGTAATGAAGCTAACGGGAAACTGCTGGGGTTTTAGTATCCATTTCCTCATTCTGAAACCCTGAACCCTTGAAGGATATCCCCCCCCCCTGTTCTTCCTAGAGCCTCTTTCTTGCTGTCTTCTCTCCTTCCATTTCCCACTTTCCTCTCTCTGTGTGACATTCTTTGGGCTTAGCTGCCAGGAGCATCTAATGCAGGTCTTGGGGTAAGAGACTGAGCAGGTGTGCACAGACTGATAGAGAAGTCTGAGATCCTGACATTTCTTCAGTATTCCAGGAAAAGTTGTAATAGGATAATGGAATAAAATAAAATACTTTTGGGGGGGCCTTTTCATTGTGAATTATTCTTGTATCTGGATTCAGAGGTTATGCCCTTTAAGGGAGAAAGGAAGGGGAAAAAGAGCTCTCATGTAGCTATTGTGGTAGGCAGAGTTCTAAGGTGACACTTACTGACCCCCTGATGATTCCCTCCCCTCCAGTGTGAATGGAATCTGTGTATAAGATGGGATACAAGTCCCGTATGTAGGTACTGACTACCTGACTTTCAGTTTATCAAAGAAGGGACTATTCTGAATAGACCTCACCTGTTCGTGTGAACCCTTTATGAAAGGATTAAAGCATTAGCAACTGAATTTCCTGCTGGTCTCAGAGAAAATGTACATTGTCCTGAATTCTCCAACTGAGAGGAAATGAATTCCACCACATTAGCACAGAAGAGAATCAGAAGCTTCAGACAAGGCCACGGCCCCAGCCAACTTCCTGATAACAGCCTTGTAAGATCCTGAGTCAAGGACCCATTTCAGCTGGGCCCCGACTCTTGACCCATGGAAACTGAGAGATAATAATGAGTTCTGTGTTAAGACTCTAAGTTTGTGTAATTGATTATGCAGCAATAGAAAACTAATACAGACATCTTCAAATGAAGGCCAATACTCACCCCACCAGGGTTACAACACATCACTTTACATCCAAAGGCAGAGAGGGACACAGCAATGCAGAATTCCAGCACACTTAAGAGGAGCACCAAGCCATCCATACCCTAGGAGAAAACTCATACCAAAGAAATGTGAGAAACGGAGATGACAAGTGAAAACATTTACCGGTAACCACAATGTCACAAGAGGAAAAGCACTGGCCATGAGTCAGGAAACCTGCCTCCCAATTGCAGCCATACCCTTGACCAATTCTTGATCTGCTGAAGTAACTTCTCACTTTTTTCACTGACAAAATAATCACAGACATTTATTCCCTAGTTTAGTACTTCCCAGTGCTATTGTGCGTAATAAAGATGAAAGTGCTTTAAAAAGTCAGGAAGGCAGTATAAAGACAATTGTCAACCTAGTCCTATTAAGTACTAGAAGTTCATATCATTGAAAAAATATTATGATTCCGTATCTTAGTGCTTGTAAGCAGAGTGATGGTCCACCAGGGAGGTCTGCTAATCCTAATCTAATCCTCAGGTTCTGGGGATTAGAATGCAGACCTCCCTGGGGGGACCACTGTCTCTTTTTGCATAGCAAAAAGTGTTAAATTTGCAGATGAAATTAAGGTTGCTTATTAGCTGAGATAAGATAATTTTCCTCTATTATTCAGGTGGATTCAAAATAATGACAGAATCCTTATAAGTAGAAGCAAGAGGCAGAATAGAGTTCAAGAGAGATTTGAAGATACTGCATTGCTTGATTTGAATGTAGAGGATGGGATGACAAACCAAGAAACATAGGCAGCCTACAGAAACCAGAAAAGGCAATAAAACTTATCTGAAAGCCTAAGCTTTCAGAAAGGAGTACAGCCTTGTCAACTCTCTGATTTTAGCCTAGTGAGACCCATTTTGAACTTCTGACCTCCAGACATATAAGATAACCAAACAGTCTTGCCTTGAGACACTAAATTCATAGTCATTTGTTATAGTAACAGTAAGAAGCTAACACAACAATGAACACCAAGTAGGTCAGTCTTTATTCCATCTCCTGAGAACACTGACCTTAGGTCTAGTCCTCAGCCAAGAAAGATGGTCAAAATTTGGAGAACATTGGGCAGTACACTGATTTCTATTAATTTTACCCTGGATTGACACAGGGATTATCTGGTTTAAATATTCTCTCTTTGGCTGGGCGTGGTGGCTCATGCCTGTAATCCAAGTACTTTGGGAGGCCCAGGTGGGTTGATCGAGAGGTCAAGAGATCGAGACCATCCTGGCCAACATGGTGAAACCTGTCTCTACTAAAAATACAAAAATTAGCCGGACATTTGGCATGCGCCTATAGTCCCAGCTACTTGGGAGGCTGAGGCGGAAGAATCGCTTGAACCCGGGAGGCAGAGGTTGCAGTGAGCCAAGACTGTGCCACTGTGCTCCAACCTGGCAACAGGCAGACTCCGTCTCAAAAAAAAAAAAAAAAAAAAAAAAAAAATATATATATATATATATATATTTATTCTCTCTTTTTCTCTCCATAGTTAGGGATAGTCCCTCTGTTGTGGAAGAGCCAATAGACCAAGAGCCCGGGATATGTGTGATACAGACTTAAGACCTTGAGAATATTTGCATTCATTGCTTATTTATTTTCTGGTGCCTTCAACAGACGTAGTGGCCTCTCTGTTTCAAACACTGTTGTAGGCACAGGTACAGGGCTGGGCCTCCAAAACAAGTCGCATGTCATGTAGAGTCTCTTGTTTAAAATTTTAAAAAATAGTTTCAAGATGGCAACAGCAGAGCATTAGATCAAGCACAGGGCTCTTTCAACTGTGAAGACCTGAGTAACTGTACAGGTTCCATGCCCAGGAAATCAGCCCTATGAAGTTAGCCAATTCCAGATTTTGTCTCTATCATTGTGCCCTTAAAATCTACAAATGAAGAGATCTTCATAAGCTAAAGTAAAGTTATTCTTCAGGATAACAGTAGCAAATAAGAGGGGGAATTGAAACAAGAAGTTGTAGAATCTAATCTTGCTTTTGCCAATTGCTGAGTGACCTCGGAAGAATTTGTCAAATTCTCTGAAGAAGATTTTTCTTATTTTGAGTGAATGGCAAGAAATAAAACTTCTTACTATAAAGAACTTTAGGAATCTCAAGGGAAGTAAATTAGTTTAGCAAAGACACCTCAAGGGGTTATTTTGGTGTGGCTATATAGCCCACAAAACTATGTAGAATTAGCTAGGAATGAAGTAAACAGAATGCAATTGATTCTGCCTAGTAAGTTAGGAACAATGTTGAGTTTTCGCGTTTACACGAGGGAAGGACACAGTGAGGAATAGAACTAAGCAGCAAAATGAAAGGCTGAAAGTTCATATACAGGGCAAGTAACAGAAAATTTGCTGGTGTTGAAAATAACCAATAGGCTTTTCCTTCCTCCCTTTCTCCCTCTCTTTCTCCCTCCCTCTCTTTTCCCTCCCTCCCTTCATCCCTTCCTTCCTCCCTTTCTCCCTCTCTCTCTCTTTCTCTCTCTCTTTCTTTCTTTTTGACAGAGTCTCTCTCTGTTGCCCAGGCTGGAGTGCAATGATGTGATCTCAGCTCACTGCAACCTCTGCCTCCCAGGTTCAAGCGATTCTCCTGCCTCAGCCTCCTGAGTAGCTGGGATTACAGGCATGCACCACCACGTCCAGCTAATTTTTGTATTTTTAGTACAGACAGGGTTTCATCATGTTGACCAGGATGGTCTTGAACTCCTGACATCAGGAGGTCTGCCCGCCTTGGCCTCCCAAAGTGTTGGGATTACAGGCATAAGCCACCATGCCTGGCGACACTTTTTAATAATAAAGATTTATTTGTGCATTTTAGTCTGCTGTGATGTGCTGCAAGAACTCTTCCTCCTCACACTTACCCAATGGCCTAAAATGCCAAGAAGTTTTACTACCTAGAAAATATTCTGTATAAGTGGCATTTTCAGAATAAAGCAATTAGGATAGCACTGAGATAAGAACAATTGGTACAAAAAGTAGTGAAATTCAGAATGAAGGTTGAGAATTTTCCAGGAGCTAGATGTTGAGGATAAAAATGGTTAACCTTGCAAGAACACCCAAAGATATTGAAAAGGGTACTGAGTTACTCACCACTTGTAAAATACTGTTCAAGACAATTTTGCTTCATTATTAGAGAATAGGGACTGACATCTGGGCCCCATTTTTAGTAAGGATAATAGTACATACTGAATCAATGTTTTAAAATTTAAATTGAAAAATTTATATAAAATACCCAGCACAGTAACTGTTAATAAGTAGGTGTTCTGTAACTGTAAGCTTTCTTCCCATTGTGCCTCATTATGTAAAGAAGAATAAAGACATAGATGAGACACGTACCTAACTCCTAAATAAAAGATAATTCTATTTCTCAATCACTCCAGCTTCCCAAAGTTATTCAGCAATTAGGGATTAATTATTGTCGTTGCCAGAGCCAGCACTCCCCAAACTTGCTCCAGTGATGATATCCCATGAAAAGAGGCAGCACTAACCATCAAAATGGACACAGTCCCGTGACAGTCATTTGACTCGTCATAGAAGTAACAGTAAGGGTGATGGAATGAATAAATATCCAAGCTAAATGCGTTGATTATGATCCCTGCTGCAGCCAATACAGAGCTGGTGATATTCATTCCTAGACTACCTCGGACCTAGAAAGGAATGAAAATCAATTAAACAACCAGCAGCATCCTCAGATATATCTCCATGAATCACTTTACACGCACCATTTATTTCTTACCGCCGTCTATCTTTATCTTGATTGTTTCAATAGTCTTCTAAGTTACCTCCTTAGAGTGGTTTCAACTCTAATCTCTTGCCAAAAATCAAATATGATCCCATTATTCCCAAGCTTAAATTATTCAGATGATTCCTTTGGGTACATGAGATGACCTCCAGATCTCTTCAGCAGTGTTTCCAATGTCCTTCACACATTAGTGGGACCACCCTGTCTGTGTCCTTCCCTGCCATTCCTTGCTTCTGATGCCTGATTTCTTATCATTTTTCTAAATGCTCTTTGCCTATCATGCCTCTCTATCTTTTGTATATTATCTCCCTCAGCAGTGTATTGTTTTCTGTATATTCTCTTCTCACAGGTAAAGGTTAGGAGGCTTTCAATAAGAGCTAAAATTGCACAGCAAAGTGTGAGGAGCCTAGTGTGGCTGCAGCTGGAGGAGACACGAGGCAAGATTTGGAAAACCCATATTTATCATGCTCCAGAGTTTGATATTTATCTTTTGAACAAAGAAAACTCAAATATGAACTTTAACTAGAAAAAAACATTTATTGAGATATGGGCTTTTGCATTTTATTGGCTTTATGAAAGGTATCTTGGCATGAGAGTTACATTTTAAATTTGCTTCTTCTTATGTAATAACCTTATTGTGAATTTCTTTTTTTGAAAACTCAAATACAGTTGAAATCTACATTTTAATCAATCAGGCAGTAAATATGCCACACCGATGCTTGGTGTCACTGTCATGGGCCGACTCTCACGCTGCAGGGTTTTGTTGAGTAGTCCCACTTGATAGTTCTCAATAATTCTCTATATCTGAAAACAGATTCCCTCAGCAAGGGCAAGATTCCCTTCCTTGCTAAAATATCCAGTCTTATGTCTGTTATTATATTACTAGTCTGATTACAATTTTTGAAAGACAGATGCTAGTAGGTAAAAGGCACAATCACTTCTGATTTTTTACAAAAAAACAAAACCTGTTTATACCCTAGCAGAACACATTTTTTATTAATCTTTCCATTTTTTTTTTGATACCAAAAAAAGAAAATATTACTCACCAGGCCTTTTGTAGTTCTAATTCCTGCTGCAACTGACAAGGATCCTGAAATAATAAACTAAGAATGATAGTAAAAATGAAGGTAAACAACTTTAAACAAGTATTGTAACTCATACCTTACTTTGAAATTAGATGGCTATGTTAGACCAATATTCTTAGACAAAAACCACAAAAGTTTGCACATTAGTTTCTCTTTTCCCAGAAAGAACAGGGAAATTATATCAGATAAATCCATGGGAGAATATATCAAGCTTTTCAAATAATACCTAAGTGAAATGATATTAAAGCTGTTTGAGGGCACTAAAAGATAAAGTTTCCAAACTCCTGATACAAAGTAATTCTTACATGGTACCAAAAGTGATGATGATATTTAAATGAAGTACTCTAAAATTATTCTCATTTAGAATATTTTTTAAAGTTATAAGTAATATAGCAGCAAAAAAAGTGTGAATTCACAATTAGATGATGACTAGAATACACTAGTTCATTTAATTCCAGCAGTAGGACAATTATTTTTCATTTAGCTAAAGCAGCTAGTCAAGTTGGCTGGACTCTCTAACTTAAAATATTCAATTCTTTCTTATTTGCTTTTCAAATTTGATTTCAGATGATTCAAAAATTACATCTTAATATAAAAAATATTCAACTAACAAAAAAGCTCAATACGTTTATTTAACTAACTTCCAAATACCCAGACATAGTGATGATTCATGTTATCTAAATCACTACTGGAATAAAAACACTAGAGGGAATCACCCATCATATGATATAAAATACATCATGAACATTTGGGATGCTCCTTCAACTCTACAAACATTTTTAATATTGAAATATTCTAATTTATGCAATTAATGAATTTAAGAAAAATTACATGCTAATTGCTATTCATGTTTGCAGTGTTGATAGGATAGGACATTTAATACAATTCAATATTATTAGTAACATCAACATTACTGGTAAAATATAAAGAATTATACTTTCTGTAACATGATAGAAATCTGTTTCAATCTAAAAGTCTTTATTGTGTTCAATGATTAAAAAAAAAGTAAGACCATTTCATTAAAGTCAAAATCAAGATAAAGATGAAGACTATTATATAATACTATTCTGGGTAAATTAACCAAAATCATTATTTAAGAAAAATAGTTGAAACAAATGTTTAAAACTATTCTTATTAAAGTATGAACAATATATATTGCAAACATCCAAAAATATGAACTAAAAAGTACCATTAACTATTTTAAAAATTCAGTAAGTCATCTTGGAAAAACATTTTATACAGAAATTATTTATACATATTGTAAGTGTATATTTATGTTTGTGTTTTTGAGAATAAGATTGAATAAGAGGACTTCATTTACCACAGGAAAAAATATGTATATAGTATCTCAGAGGAAAAAATTTAACAAGGAATGTGCAACATACAGGAATAGAACTGAAGAGTCCAAAAACAAGAAAAACTTGTGACTGGTTCTTGGTATTGATACTTATACTGTATGAGGGAGAAAAAGGAGGCACTTTACAGATGAGGTTTGGAAAGAAAGGTTGAAAGAATAATGGAAGGTGGCCACAGAAAAGGTTTCACTAATTAAGTAAAGGCTCATCTAATGCAATGCCTACAAGAGTCTGCATGATGTCTCCGTGGAAAAATGGCTCCTGCAGTTCCTGGTAATCTACTGAAACTGTATGGAAGATTTGCACCACATAAGCTGGTTTTCAATGTAATCTTGGAAATGGAAATAAAAGCAGAAAACTAGGTGGTTAGATGCGTGCAATTCTGAAAATACACTGACACTATTTGAACCTTCTTTCTGTGCCAAATAATTGTGATCTTGGGCAAGTTACTTAACCTCTCTTCATCCATAAAATGATGATAGTGAACAATCAGAAGTTTGTGGTAATTGTTTAAAATGAAATTGTACAAATAAAGCACTTAGTAGAGTGCCACATGATAGTAAGAGTTTAATAAGAGCTATTATTGGCATTAGTAATTTTGAATATATAAAGTATTGAACAACTTTCCTGAAGTATCTGTTCTTCCATTCTCGCACTTCTGATGCAAACAGGTGAAGGGGAGCAAAAAGCAAGCTCTATTATAAAACTCTAAAATATCTCATTCTCACTTTCAGAAATAAATGGAAACCCTGTAATGCTAAAATAGATTCCCTGATTCTAACATAAATCCAACTTATAAATTTTATTTTTCTCTCATCAGTGGATAAAACTTCGTATTTTATTCTGAATTTTACTCTCAATTTGCATAAAAACTGTCTTGTGTTTTCTCTTGTGAGGTTTTAACATTTAAATTCCATCTCTAATTTTAATTTATATTAATAGTTTTAATTAATTTAATATTAATTATAATAATTATAGTTATTTTATTGAACTTATGAAACAAAATGTATCAAATACAACTTCATTTTCTAAGGTAACAATTTCCTGAGTTTCAATAGTCAGTAGACTAGATGTTGAAAACTGCTTGTGTACCAGTCACATCTCCTCTTTTCTGGCTCACTGAATCATCATTTTGTTCAGTTTCTTATCAGCTAAAAGGTAGGGTAGACTCCTCCCAGCTACAGAGGTAAATCTTGATTAGTCCAAGCCAATAATGGCAAGTTCGTTATTTTTACTGATAGTTGATTTGGGAATATGTTTATAAAATATTTACCAAAAGGGGGATGTGTCAACCGTCTCCCTCTGATATGGTCTCCTAGGGGTCCTTTATGAAATCCTAGTGCCACTGAATGAAGCAGTCCTAGAAATGACAAGCTACTAATCTTGTTGTGAAATAATCAGTGCTTTCAATGTTTAAGCCATTCTGGTTTGGGTCTTTGGCAATGTGCTGCTGTAATATATCTAACTGACATATATAAATATTTAATCTGCCCAGCTTTAATATAATACTATATTATTATTACTACTTTAAATAGGATAAAATTGAATAAAAAATGGTTAGATACCACTCTCAAATTTACGGAATTATAAGATACCGTTAGATTAGGATTCCAAAGATCAGGGTATTGACAACTACTTTATGTTATCTTCAGTTATATCAAAATATACTCTACTTACCATCACTGACCCCCAAATTGTGTACCCAATATACACAGTAATAGGGTGATGTCTGTAAGTGTTAAATGCAATACACATCATTGTTATTCCCATGCTAAGGTTCATCAGAGCAATCAGAATCTGCACAACCTAGAAATGATGAAGAAAGTAAAAACTGATTATCCACCACAAAAATGGTGCTTCCACCACCCTCTTTCCAATCTCTAAGCTATCCTTATTCTTCTTCATTTGATATAGTCATATGACCTTCTTAATATTCTCTTCACTCTTTTTTCACATAAAGAAGCATGAATATTATCAATATTACCTCTCAGGATGTCTACCATACCAATAATTTCAATGTTAAAAGAGTATGCCAGAACCAGCCCAGAGGTGCTTTTCTGATACCTATGATGCTGCTTCTACCACAGTTCGCTCAGAGAAGTGGCCTAGGAATCAGAAAGCAATTATTGGTGGCAAGGGGAAGTAACCTAAAGAAAGGAGAATATACACAGGGGAAGAAAAAAAAGAGCAAATACATTTTCTTAAGGTCTAGGGTATGAGGACATGAGAATGAGTACACAGGGAACTAAAAATAGCAGAGTAAGAGTACCACTATCCCATGGCATTCAAAAGGTTCAAAAACATTTAAACAACTTATCACAATCTGTGGGATGTAGTGAAAGAAATGCTTAGAGGAAAACTTACAGCACTAAATGAGTATATTAGAAAATAATGATCTAAAATCAATCACCTGAGAGTCTACCTTAAAAAACTAGAAAGAGAAGAGCACATTAAACTCCAAGTAGGCAGGAAAAAAACTATAGTAGAAATTAGAGCAGAAAACATGAGATTGAATGAATAGACAAAATCAATAAAATCCAAAGCAGTTTTTAAAAATATATGTATAAATAAAATAAAAAAGCCTCTAGCCAGGCTAAGAAAAGAGAGAGGACACAAATTACTAATATAAATGAAAGAAGGACCATCACTACAATTCCCATAGAAATTAAAAGGATAATAAAATAATGCTATGAACAATTCTATGCCCACAGTTTGATAGCCTTGATAAAATGGATAACTCCTTAAAGACAGTTTGTCAAAACTCACACAAGAAGAAATAGATACTCTGAATATGCCTATAATTATTAAATAAATTGAATCAATAATTAATAAATTCCCAAAACAGAAAGCATCAGACCTAGAAGGGCTCAGTGGTGAATTCTACCAAACACTTAAGAAGAAATTATACCAATTATTGACAGAAAATAGAAACAGAGGAAATACCCCCTAACTCATTCTATGGAGCTAGCACTATCATCTACCAAAAACCACGAAAAAACATTGCAAGAAAAGAAAACTACAGATCAACATCTCTGATGAACAAAGATATAAAAAATCATCTACAAATATTTGCAAATGAAATCTAACAATGTATTTGAAAAATTGTGTACCATGACTACCTGGGATTTATCCCAGGTATGCAAAACTGACTAGACAGTCAAAAATTGATTAATGCAATTCATCACATCAACAGGCTAAAGAAGAAAAATCACATGATTATATTAACAGATACAGAAAAAATATTGAACAAAATCCAATGCCTGTTTATTATAAAAACTCTTGAAAAACTATTAATAGAGGAGAACTTCTTCTGGTTGATAAAGAATATTTATTAAAAACCTACAGCTAACTTCATACTTAGTGGAGAATCCTGGAACTAACAAACAATTATATTAGGTTTGTAGGATACAAGGTTAATACACAAGAGTCAACTACTTTATTATGTACTTATAATCAATAAGTAAAATTTGAAATTAAAAACATAATACCATTTAAATTAGCACTCCTAAAAGTGAAATATTTAAGTATTGGTATTTGGTATTTGTTAGGTATAAATCTAAAAAAAAATGTACAAAATCTATAAGAAACTACTAGCTTTGATAAAATAAATTAAAGAACTAAATAAAGGGGAGAGATATTCCATGTCCATGGATAGGAAGACAAAATATTGTCAAGATGTCAGTTCTTCCCAACTTGATTAGTAGATTTAATGCAGTCTCCATTAAAATCCATTAAAATCTCAGCAAGTTATTTTGTGTATATCGATAAACAGACTCAAAATTTATAGGGAAAGGGAAAAGACTTAGAATAGCAAACATAATATTGAAGAAGAATACGGAGTTATAGGACCAACACTACTCAACTTTGGGACATACTATAAAGTCATAGTAATCAGGACTGTGCGGTATTAGCAAAGAAATAGAGAAACAGATCAATGGAACAGAATAGAAAGCCTAGAGATAGTCACACAAATATAGTCAAGTGATCTTTGGCAGTGAACTAAGGTAATACAATAATACAATAAGAAAAAAAAGATAGTCATTTTAAAAATAGTACTAGGCCAGGCACGTTGGCACATGCCTGTAATCCCAGAACTTTGGGAGGCGGGTGGATCACCTGAGGTCGGGAGTTCATGACCAGCCTAAGTAACATGGTGAAACCCATCTCTACTAAATACAAATAAAAAAAAATAGCTTGGCATGGTAACACAGATAACTTGGCATGGTGACACATACCTGTATTCTGAGCTACTTGGGAGGCTGAGACAAAGAATCACTTGTACCTGGGAGGTGGAGGTTGCAGTGAGCTGAGATCAGGCCGTTGCCCTTTAGCCACGGCAACAAGAGTGTGACTCCATCTCAAAAAAAAAAAGTACTTAAAAAACTTGATATCCATAAGTAAAAATAAAACTTAGACACATACCTTATATCCTTCACGAAAATTAAC
Source organism: Ateles fusciceps (assembly GCA_036589455.1). Taxonomy (NCBI): domain Eukaryota; kingdom Metazoa; phylum Chordata; class Mammalia; order Primates; family Atelidae; genus Ateles; species Ateles fusciceps. Next base: position 21,437,015 of record JAZHEH010000681.1, on the reverse strand, counting down.
TCAAAATGAATCACAGACACAAATGTTAAACTAAAACGTATAAAACTCCTAACAGGTAACATAGGCCAAAATCTAGATGATCTTGGGTTTGGTGATGAATTTATCAATACAATACCAAAGGCACAACCCATGAATTACAGAATTAATCATCTTAATTTTCATAAAATTAAAAAATTCTGCTCTGCAGAAGAGATCGTCAAGAGATGAAAAGACAAACCACAGACTGGGAGAAGATATCAAAGGATCATTATCCAAAATACACAACAAACTTAAAACTCAACAATAAGAACATAAACGTCCTCGTTTAAAACTGTGCCAAAGAATTTAAGAAAACACCTTACAAAAGAAAATATAGAGATGATAAAGAAATGCATGAAAAGATGCTCCACATCTTATGTCACAAGGGAAATGCAAATTAAAATGATGATGAGAGTCCACCAGCACCTGCTAGAATGGTAAAAATCCAGAACACTGACACTACCAATTGCCAGAGATTACGCAGAACGGCAGGAACAGATTCACTGTTGGTTGAAATTCTTCAAAATGACAAAGTCACATGGAAAACAGTATGGCAGTTTCTTGCAAAACTAAACATACTGTTACCTACAATATAACAATCATACTTACCCAAATGAGTTGAAAACTTATGTCCACACATAATGTGCACATGGATATTTATAGCAACCTTACTCATAATTGCCAAAGTTTGGAAGCCATCAAGATGTCCTTCAGTAGGTGAATGCATAGACTGTGGTACATCTAGACAATGGAATATTATTCAGTACTAAAGATAAATGAGCTATAAACCATAAGAAAACATGGAGGAAATTTAAATGCATGTTATTAGGTGACGGAACACAATCTAAAAAAACACACCTATTGTACAATTCCAACTGTATGACTTTCTGGAAAAGGCAAACAAACTATAAAGACAATAAAAGATTAGAGGTTGCCAGAGATTGGTGGGAGGAAAGGATGAATAGGCAGAGCACAGAGAATGTTTAGGACAGTGAAACTACTTTGTATGATATTATAAAGGTAGATATATATATATATCAGTACACCCTTGTTAAAAACCATAGAACACACAACACAGAGAATGAATCCCATTGTGATTGGTGTACTTTGAGGAATGATGTGTCAATGGAGGTTCATCAATTGGGACAAAGGTACCACTCTGGTGAGGAGATTGATAATTAAAAAGCTGTGCATGTGTGAGGGCAAGGGGCAGATGGGATACACCTGTACTTTGCTCTCGATTTTTCTTTAAGCCTAAAATTGCTCTAAAACATACAATATATTTTAAAATAATTATTCATACATTAAAAAATAAACCTAATATGTGCCAACGTAACATATTTTATGAAAAATAACTATATGCCCCCCCCCCAAAAATTGAATAATATGAAAAAGGATCCAGAATATCCACAATGACATTTTTCCAGTGGTTTGAAGATTGGGTTAGTGATAAAGCTATATTTAATATCCTTTCACCTGCCCTATTCTGTCATTTTTTAAATCCTTTATTTCTTTTAGGCATGTTCACCTGAGAGTCCAGATAGAAATGCTCAGAATCAAAACTACATTGAGATACCATCTCACGCCAGTTAGAATGGCGATCATTAGAAAATCTGGAGACAACAGATGCTGGAGAGGATGTGGAGAAATAGGAACACTTTTACACTGTTGGTGGGAGTGTAAATTAGTTCAACCATTGTGGAAGACGGTGTGGCGATTCCTAAGGACCTAGAAATAGAAATTCCATTTGATCCAGCAATCCCATTACTGGGTATATATCCAAAAGACTATAAATCGTTCTACTATAAGGACACATGCACACGAATGTTCATTGCAGCACAGTTTACAATAGCAAAGACCTGGAACCAACCCAAATGCCCATCGATGATAGACTGGACAGGGAAAATGTGGCACATATACACCATGGAATATTATGCAGCCATCAAAAACGATGAGTTCATGTCCTTTGTAGGGACATGGATGAACCTGGAAACCATCATTCTCAGCAAACTGACACAAGAACAGAAAATCAAACACCGCATGTTCTCACTCATAGGCGGGTGTTGAACAATGGGAACACATGGACACAGGGAGGGGAGTATCACACACTGGGGTCTGTCGAGGGGAAAAAGGGGAGGGATAGTGGGGGGGTGGGGAGTTGGGGAAGGATAGCATGGGGAGAAATGCCAGATATAGGTGATGGGGGAGGAAGGCAGCAAATCACACTGCCATGTGTGTACCTATGCAACAATCTTCCATGTTCTTCACATGTACCCCCAAACCTAAAATGCAATAAAAAAAATAAAAAAATAAAAAATAAAAAATAAAAAAAAAAAGAAATGCTCAGAAAATAGATTTTTTCATTCTCTGAGCAGTAGGCTAAGAAAAGGTGCCAGAAAGAAATAGTAGCAATATGCATCTGTTTCAGCTATCAGGAAGGCCTGTGAAGAGAGCTCAGTTTCAGCTATCAGGAAGTCCTGTGAAGGGAGTGTCAGCTAGCAGTGCCTAGGTGGCCTTTTCTTTTGCTGCTCTTTCATGCTGAGCTTAAATACAATTATCATGGATGACCCACAACCCTAGAATAGATCTGAAGCCAATATATTTCAAATGTAACTCAATGGGAAGCATGTTGTGATAGAATACTATATAGTTTTTCAGATGAAGGGCCTGAAAAGTAAATACTGATGTTTCGAGGGCTGGCTGTTGTATTCTGAGGCTGGTAGGACAGTCTTTTGGCATTAGGTCTTATGAAATATGAGTTTACAACACCATTGGTCTTCTTCTAGATTTGCAAGTGACTTACCCCAAGGACTTTGGGTTCCCCCCTTCAAAAACTTCTCTTGCAACCCTTTCCACAGATATGAATGTAAGACAGCCACATTTCCCAGCTGGGGCACACCAGGGCCAGCCCCTGGCATGGCCTGTTCCATTCCTTGCATGGTTGTCATGGCAGCAGAAAAGGTGCTACAATAAGAAAGAAATGTGATTTAGGATGATGTCCTGAAACAAAGGAAGGACATGACACTTTGGGGCAGGTCCTCCCTAAGGACAAAATCTGGTCTACATTCCCCCTCCTATATCATAATAGCTGTTAGAGCCTGGCAAGTGGAATAGGCAACACATTAAGGGTCGGGGGAGAGAGGGGAGAAGCTACATGTCATATGATATCAAGGTGTTAGAAAGTCCCAAAGAGAGGGACATGTGGACAGAAGTGAGGTAAACATGTTGGACCTTTAAAATTAGAGAGATTTCTTTAAGTTCAAATTCCAAATCTGCTCAGATTTTATTTCTATCCCTCTTACTGCCTAGTCCCTTGATTATAGCCACTTCCCCATGGAGGATTACTTTTATAATAGTAATAAGCTACACAAAATAATCTGTCTTCCAATTTATTGTATAGTATTGTATGGTCCCCCCTTTCTAATCAGAGCACAATTAAATTCACAGGGCTGAAAATATTATTGAGGTGTTTCATAACCCACTTCCATAAATTCTTAGGGATGTGAAGCTTGCTAATGTCCTTCAAGTAATAGTTAATTTTGATACCATTTATGCTCCATTGAAACCCTATAAAAGTCTCAAGTTTGGAGATGTCTGCCCTTTTATTGGTAACATAAATGAAAAAAAAAGTGTTATTGTACTTCAAATTTGCTATGTTGAGAAAAAAATTAAGATTTATTTGAAAAAATTATCATCCTGTATTTGTTTTTGATATATCAATGGAAATAAATTATTAGCTATCTAACAATAAAACTGATTAAAGTCAGAAGGAGGAGGGTGAATTTCAGAGAAAGATGGAAAAGTTAAAATGAGACAACAGATGCTGGAGAGGATGTGGAGAAAAAGGAACACTTTTACACTGTTGGTGGGAGTGTAAATTAGTTTAACCATTATGGAAAACAGTGTGGTGAGTCCTCAAGGATCTAGAAATAGAAATTCCATTTGACCCAGCAATCCCATTACTGGGTATATACCCAAAGGATTATCAATCATTCTAGCATAAAGACACATGCACACGAATGTTCATTGTGGCCCTGTGTACAATAGCAAAGACCTGGAACCAACCCAAAGGCACATCAATGATAGACTGAACAAAAAAAATGTGGCATATATACAACATGGAATACTATGCAGCCATAAAAAATGATGAGTTCACGTCCTTTGTAGAGACATGGATGAACCTAGAAACCATCATTCTCAGCAAACTGACACAAGAACAGAAAATCAAACACCGCATGTTTTCACTCATAGGTGGCTGATGAATAATGAGAACACTTGGGCACAGGGAAGGGAACAACACTCACAGGGCTAGGTGGAGGGGGGAGGGGATGGGAGAGGAGGGACAGTGTTGGGGGAGGATGGGGAGGAATAACACCGGGAGAAATGCCTGACATAGGCCACGGGGGCAGGGGAGGATGCAGGATGTGCACATGTACCCTAGAGCCCAAATGTAATAATAAAAAAAGACAAATATAGTAAATAAAAAATGTAAATATGACTGAAGTAGTTAAGAAATTAAGTATAAGAATGTAACCAAAAAGTTAATGTTATCACTTTTAGAAAAGTTCAGAAAACAACTTGGACAAACAGAATTAGAACTCCGTTTTGTTATGAAAGTGGGAAAAAACTAACATTTCTATAAGTCAGGTAAAATGAGTGTTAAAAACAAAGATTACATGAGGATAAATTTGGGGGAAAGTGTAGAGAGAGTATGAAAGAAACAGGACACCATGGCCAGAGATTTCAGAGTATACTTATCAAAGATGAGAGGCTCCCTGAGGAATACAGCATAAATTATTGTTTATAATCCTGAGAATTAAATACGTAAGTTGGTAACTATCACTTCCCTGGAAAAGTATAGTTCTGAGAATCATCAAAGTCAACAGGAAATGAGAAATTACACTGAAAAGCCACATGTTTAGAAAGCAATCAGTCTCCGAATAAGTCTTAACATTGGATTCTATAAAGAAGGAGTAGATATCCTTGATACAACCCTCCAAGAAGTCCCACAGATTAGGAGCATTTGTGTGTATATATATATATAGAATATGTAAAGAGTATGGATAACTTATAAAAATGAAATCGCAAAAATGAAAAGTCAAAGATAAAGTGCATAGAGTGAAAGGACATATTTGCAACATGGTCTCAAACAAATTTCAAATATAATATAATGTTGACCAAAAAACTTGGCCAATGTATTAAACAACAAGGAATAGCTGAAAATAGAGTTAATCAACTGGGAGAAAAATTGTAAGAAATCGCCAAGAGTTCTATAGAGAAACAAGAAAGTGGTCATAATAGAAGAGAGTTAAAATATTAGAAGTGTAGAATTAAAAGGTCTAGAATATGTCTGAATAGAATTCTAGAGAATGTCACCAAGAAGGCCAACTAGAATTTACTAACCCTCATCACCATCAACACACACAAACACACACACACACACACACACACACACCAAAAAATGAGTAAACTATATTCCAACCAAAATAACTGAAGAAGAGCACCAGAAAACAGCAAAGAAGTAGCAGAAATCTTGTCGAGCACTGAAACCCAGGATGGCTGCATGAAAAGGAGAGAAAGCATATTTATTCCACCACCCCTGCCCCTAATTAGGACCAGCTCTTGGTTCAGCAGGTCCTTCTTTCTGCAGGGAATAGGTAAGTGAGAGGACCCAGCAGCTCCCCATCACCACCATGGACACCTGCAATCTTACTACTGGAGACACTTAGAGTTTTCACAGGCTCTGAGCTCTGCTGACAGAGCTACCTGAAGTCCACATGTCTGTCCTATCTCAGAGGAGGTGCTGACACTCTGCCCTGGCCTCCACGACCTGAGCTGCTACTGTGCTGCCCCTTCTTGGAACTGAATCACTGCTAGAGTGCATTCTGCTTCAGGAGTAGCCACTGCACCCCTCCATCTCTGAGGCTTAACCACCGCTATAACATGCATACCTGGTAGCCATACCTGAGTCAAACTGCTGCCATCTACTCTCTACCTTCTAAGGCCAGGGTGCCATGGAACTGCTCCATGCCCCCATCTAGTTGCTGGTGCACCCTGGCCCTCCAAACTCAAGCTGATACTGTGTACCACTCTCTGGGGACACATAGTTTTGATTGAGCTATGTCACCCAAACATCCAGGCAAGATAGCTGCAGTGCCCCCACCTCCCTGGAACTAACTAGTCCCTTGGAGTCCAAGCTTCTGAGAAACCCTGACTCCCCAGGGGGTCATTTCTGCATTGCTTCAAGAAACCTGAGGACCAAGCCACAGACAGGCCTAGTCATTCCTCAGGCCTTGCTGCTGCTACATTCAGCCTTACAGAGCCTGGGATATCGCCATGCCCTCCTATTCCAGGGTCTAAGTTACCACTCTGTGGCACTCCATCCCCCAGGGTTGGAGTTGCTGCTGTGTCCAAGTGGCTCTGGAACCCAACTTTCAACTGTAATTTGTTCCCCAGAGCTCAAGCCTCCAAAGCAGCCCTCTTTCCCTGGAGCCATGCTGGTGTTGTACACTGACCCCAGAATCAGTAACTATTCCATCCCTGCACTATGGGCTTGAGTTACTGAGGTATGCCTCAGAGTCACAGCCTCATTGTTGTGGGTAATCTGCATCCAGCCATGTCTCGGTGAGTGAACCTGTGCCACAGTAGTTTTGCAAGACCCTGAGCCCCCCAGCTCCACAGCCACTATAATACTTGTGCCTAAAAAGTACAAGCTGTCAACCTCGATGGCAACCGTGTGGTGTTAACTCTACAGACTCACAGACTGCAAGAGCTATAGGGGCATGGCTTTCCCCACCTACTTTCAAAGGATGTCACAAATAGCTCTGGGAGTGGAGCCACTTCAAAGAGACTATCAGGGCAATGCTGAGTGGGAATATGGGGTCAGAGCCAACACAGAGAGTCCCAGTTAGGGATATGCCTAGTGAACCCATGGGAGTGAGGCTACCTTTGAGATCGCAGAACTACAGGACCACTAGCACACAACTCCAACCTAACAGAGCTGAAGCACAGACTGAGTCCAGCAAAGATATGGGTGTAGGGCTGTCTGAGGGTCCCCAATCAGTGTCCCCAGGATTCAGGACATGGAGTCAAAGGAAATTATTCTCCAGATTTAAAGCTTACTGCTGTTTTTTTGGCTGGGTTTTGGACTTACTTGAAACCAGTTAGGCCTTTTTCTTGCCTAGTTCTTTCTTTTGAACTGAGAAAGTCTATTCTGTACCTGTCCCACCATTATATTTTGAAAACAAGTCACTTGTTTTGATTTCACAGTCTCACAGCTGGAAACATTTGCCTCCAGATAAATCATACCTCGAGTCTCATCCATATCTGCTTCTGATGAGACTCTAGACTTAGAATATTAGAGTTGACTCTGGAATGGGTAAACATTTTGAGGCTATTGAGATAGAATTATTGTATTTTGTATGTGAGAAGAACTTGAGTTTGGGAGGGTTGTGGATAAAATGCTGTGGTTTCAATGTCCCCTCTAAAACTCATGTGAAAACTTAATTGCCATTGTAACAGTATTAAGAGGTGGGACCTTCAAGAGGTAATTACATCAGGAGACCTCTACCCCGCATGAATGGATGAATGTCCTCATCATTGGACATGGGTAGTTATCACAGGAGTGGACTCCTGATAAAATGATAAATTTGGTCACATCTCTCTCTCTGCTTTGTGCGCTCACTTCCACCTTCCTTCATGGGATTACTGTCACCAGAGGTTCACGCCATGCATTGCCTTAGACTTCCCAGCCTCTAGAACTATAAGCCAAATAAAATTTTAAAATAAGTTGCCCAGTTTTCAATGGTCTTTTACAGTAGCAGAAAAAAATATATCAAAAATTTAGGGACTGCTTGTAGGGTTCTGAAATAATTTCCACATACTATTCCTGCACCACCTTACTTTTTTAAAAGAGAACTTTTGAGGAATACTGGATATCTTCTATTTAGATCTTCTAATGTTTGAAATAAAAATTACCTCTTCTCCCTTCTGAGACAGTTGGTAAATTGTCAAATTATGGGCTTTATTATAATGACTTTAAGCCCAGAGAGGGACAATTCTCCCAAGTTTAACAAAATTTGAAAGCATGAATTAAACTTCAAACCAAAAATAAGTCCTGCTATTTTATTTTGTCCCTTTGCTCCATATCTAAATTTTGTGTTCTGCTCAGGGGTTGCTAAAGTGTGCATATAGGTCTGAATATATCTACTCAATAGCATGTAAATGTAACCCACCTCATAAACTCCATTATCATTGGAACAGAGACTGCAATAGGAAGAGGAGGGCCTCTTGCCCCATCTCTGCATAGTCTTGTATCTAACTTATTCCATGATAGCAAAAAAGGAGGACAATCCTGACTCTTCTGACCAATCTTTGAGACAAACTGCAAAAAAGAGGAAGAGTCAATCTCTGACAACATGGTATCATGAATAACAGGCTGTCACCAATTATATAGACCCCTCTCCTCTGCTTTTCCGCTTATCCCAAGACCGGAGCAGGGTGAAGCAGGGGGCGTGCTAGAAATAAAGTCCTCTCCAGCATTTTGTTGAGTGGCAGGAAGTGTTAGAGGAAGTTTATGTTTTATACTTCAAGCCAAAAATGAGTAAGTGATAGTAGGAACACCAATAAAAGTATTTAATAAGTACTTAGCATTTATTAAATAATATGCACTGGTTTAAATGTTTTATATGTGTTATTTCATCATTAAATTCCCCTAAGAGATATACTCTATTATTCACAGGACAGAATTACGGAAACACAAGAATAAGTAACTTGAGTAAAGAGTGGCAGACCCAAAATTTAAATCCAGGTGATGTAATTCCAGAACTCCTTTGCTTAAGAGGATCCACTACACTAATCTGGTGAACAGAAGATCTCTTTTGTTTGCACAAAAATTTGTACAGTGAATTTTCTTAGCAGTATTATCTATAATAGCCAAAAGGTGAAAACCACCAAACTTGGAATAAGTTAGATACAAGACTATGTAGAGGTGGGCCAAGAGGCCCTCCTTTTCCTCTTTCAGTCTCTGTTCCAATGATAATGGAATTTGTGAGGTGGGTACATTTACATGCTATGGAGTAGGTGTATTTAGAACTATATTTACACCTTAGCATCCCCTGGGCAGAACACAAAATTTAGATTTGGAGCAAATGGCTAAAATAAAATAGGAGGTCTTATTTTTGGTCTTATATTTAATCCACATCCTCAAATTTTGTTACACTTGGGGGAATTGTCTCTCTCCGGGCTTAACTTAAAATCATTATAATAAAGCCCATAATTTGACAATTTACCTACTTGTTCCAGAAGAGAGAAGAGGTAATTTTTATTTCAAAGCTTAGAAGACCTAAATAGAAGATATCCAGTCTTCCTCAAAATTTTTCTTTCAAAAAAGTAAGGTGGTGCAAGGAATAGTATGTGGAGATTATTTCAGAGCCCTACAAGTAGTCCCTAATCAAGAGTGGCAAGAGTTAAATGTAATAGGAACCCTAAGAGGCCTATGGGACTGCAAATGTCCTTTTTTGGTGGAAAGCCCAGAAATTAACTTCATTGTCCATGTTAAAGATCTGGAAGCTTAAAGTTGGGCATTGTGGCTCACTTTGACAGGCCAAGGTGGGAGGATCTCTGGAGCCCAGAAGTTCGAGATCAGAGTGGGGAACATGGTGAAACCCCATCTTTACACAAAATACAAAAAGAGCTGGGTGTGATGATGGGCGCCTGTAATCCCAGCTACTCAGGAGGCTGAGGCGGAGGCTGCAGTAAGCCATGATGGCACCTGTGTACTCCAGCCTGGGCAACACAGTGAGACTCTTTCAAAATATCTGGTAGTTTGTCATTGATGCCTTCTATTGTCTACCCTCTATGCTCAATCAATTTCTTTCTAATCCTACAGAACCATTTTTTAATGTATTTCTGTGTATTTCTCTCTGTGTATTTCTCCCATCTTCTCAAGGCAAGCCATTATCCCATTTTGTCAGAAGTATTCGTTATAGCCTCTGAATGTTCCCTGTGTCCATTTATGGCTTTGGGTAGTCAATCCACCACTGACTGTGTAATACAAAAACAGTTGTGTCACCCTGCCCTTTAAAAGACTTCCTTTGCATTTCATCACCCTTAGCATAAAGTTAAAATTTTTAATGTTGATAAAAACTCTGCTACTTCAGCACAAATCTGTTGTCATAGACTTAACTCGAATGTCTCTCCTTTTCATTTTTAAAATATATCTGACTTATTTAAGTTGTTCCAAAGAGGTAATTTTATTTCTATATTGAGACATTTGCATATATTGAACCCATTTACAGGAATGTCCCACCCCCTCCCTGTGGCCACCTTGTAAGACAAAAACAAACCCACCACATCATCTAATCTTCTCACACGCTAATATCATTGCATGGTCTCTGTCTTCTCTCAGACACTATTCTCCCCCTTCCCCACCATTGCCCACACGTGGATTAATCAACCTATGATGGTAACTAAGGGTTTAAGCAATCTATGTTATTTCCCTTTTACGTCACAGAAGTCAAAGTTATTTGGAAAGTGACTAAAGATGATTCTTCTTGGTCCATCTAAATGTGTATTTATTCCTCTTTAAAGGAACCTCTGTCTCAATCTCTTAGACACACCTTCAAACTGAGAATTTAGGAAATGTTGGGTCTGTCTTATCAAATACACTGGTGGTTCTCCCTCTGTGTTTAGTGTTCTCTGTTAAGACTGTAGGCTTCCCCGAGGGCAGAGCCATTATATCAAAATAAAACTTATAACTGACTCTTAAGCTTTTCCATGATTCTTTGGTGACACAGGTCAGGTTCTGGTCATTCAAGCCTGGTGCTTTGTCATTCTAAGAAACTCTGGCCATAAACTCATATAACTGCTTCCTATTTTTACACCACAGAAATTCAAATCCATGTGTTAATTATTTATGGCAGATAAAGTCCCCAAGGACAAAAACATGTGTTAACCCTCCAGGGATCGATATCCCTTATTCAAAGACATTTTTTAAACTGAGAATATTAGATACATATGAGGGACATTTCTTCTGGGTATGAGAAGAATCTAAACCTTGGTTTTGACACATCACCTATATGCATCAGGCTCTTGACAATTACAGTGTCTTCCCCCACCCCCCACCGGATAAAGAGGTGGGGGACCTAAGACCACCCTTCCCTCTTCTATTGGCTCCAATCTCCTTGTGGATCAGCAGCACCACCACCAGTCTCTTGTTTTCTCGTTTTTATGTCACCATCCCCCCCCTCATGGGTCACAATTGCAAAAAGAGAACGTGAGGAGAGTGGAACAAATGGCCATCATTTTTTATCTTGGCAAAGTTATGAAATAGACTAGAAACTCAAAATGAGAGCTGAACCTGGATGGTTTTTGGGGAGGATGATGTGGATGCAGAAATGCTGGCACAGAGAGGGAAAAGGCCTGGACTAGGAAACAAGAATTCTGGGTTTTTTGCTCCCAGTACTTTTTATTAACTTGTGTGATTCTGGTCCTCATTTCCCTTTTCCAGGTTTCATTTACTTCATCTGGGGAAAGATTACAAGGGCCATGACTACATACAAGCTTGTTTCTTATCCCAAGAATGCTAAAAGACTGCAAGGTGTTTTTCATTAGCAAATTTTCTCATGAGCAGCCTCAGTTTACTGCCTGGGTGCCCCAAGCATAGTACCAAAGACCAGTGGAGAACTAGATAAAGCCACAGCCCAATGTACAAGGCTGGGGGACCCTGCCGGTGCCCTGCTCCATGTACACCAAATTCTGCATGTGGTAGATATTTTCTTAAATCTTAAATTATAAAAATAACCAGTCAGGGGCAGAATAAAGACCATGGAAGAAGGACATTAACAGTAGATGAGGTAATTAATCAAAAGTTTAAAATACTGCTTTCTGTGTTTTGATATTCTGAGGACTTGGGGAACAAAAGCAACTAAAAAAACCTCATCCAGCCTCCAGCTTCAGTGTTTAGGACACTTTTCTAACTCCCCATCGACTGTAGCAAGGACTGTTTCTCATCCCCCCACCAAATGCACATTTAAAAGTGCACTCAACCCACCGCAATCCTGAATACCAGCTTGCGTCATGGGAAGTGGCCTCGTTTTTTCTCACTCCGCTCCCAGAAATCCTAAACCCAGGAAATAAACCATCAGCCCAAAAGTCTAGGAAGGCAAGTCCCTGGACCTACCTTCTTCAGGCCTGCAATATTCACCGTAGGTCTGATGCGTGCAGTGCTCTGGGCAAGTTCCACAGAGTTCTTTAGTCTAGACCCGGTGAACTTCCCCGACTCCACACCTCACTCAGTTTAAATCTGCATTCCTCTTCTAGCAGATGTTTGGAAACTTAAAGGCTGTGTTAAGAATTTCTGAGTAGCACAATTAGTTCCTCTTTTATATCGGAAGCATTAACTGATTTTGTGTTCCCAATATGGGTGTGGATGTCTATTTTGAAATTTGCTGAAAAAGCAGTGACTGCCTGATATAGTCTTTCCTGTGAAAATAATAGTGCTAGTTACTGTGGATATGAGTGGTGGAGGATCTACTGTATGCCAGCCTCTGCTCAAAGGTCATTATACACACAAGCTAAGTAAATGGTATTTTGTAAATATCCCCCTTCACAGTTTCACACATTTCCACAGTACTCCGGTCTTCCTGGAGAACTATTATTACTATTTTATTAGGTTGGCTCAAAAGCAATTGCAGTTTTTGCCATTATTTCATGGCCAAGATCACAATTACCTTTGCACCAACCTTAATATACACAACTTAAATGTTTTATTTACATGAAATCCCACCTTTAGAGATTCATCATGAGTGGCCATAAAACGGCAACAAGCTGGTTATATGGCAATAAAACAACACCTTTCTAAGTGAAGGAAGCAGCCGGTATCATAAAACGAGCTGGTCTTTGACTAGGATAAAACCAATGGCAATCATTTATTGCATGACCTTGTTACTACCCTGAACGTAAGATTCATTTGTAAGATAAAATGCCTACTTTACATGGAGGAGAAAAGCAAAGTGGTGGGCAGTTTTCATTCATTCAGCATTTTCTTTAGAAAAACTGCTAAAGGCTCGGTGGCTCATGCCTGTAATCCCAGGACTTATGGAGGCCGAGGCAGGCAGATCACCTGAGGTCAGGAGTTTGAGACCAGCCTGACTAACATGGAGAAACCCTGTCTCTACTAAAAATACAAAATTACTTGGGAGACTGAGGCAGGAGAATTGCTTGAACCCAGGAGGCAGAGCTGAGATCATGCTACTGCACTCCAGCCTGGACAAGAGTAAAATTCTGTCTCAAAAATAAGAAAAGCTACTATAAGCCAAACAGTGTGCCATGTGCTTCTGATAAAATGGTAAAAAAGTAATTTTCACTCAAGGAGTTTATAGACTACTTGGAAAAACAGACCAGTAAATAAATAGTTACAACCCATCATAATCAGTGATCTGCAAGGTAAAGTAGGGCATCATAAAAGAGCTCATGGGAGGATCAATGAACCCAACATTGGGTAGGCAAGAGGAGACGTCCTAGATAAGGGGACATCTAATTGGAGACCTGATGAATGAGCAAAAGATACACTAATGGACAGAGAATGAAGAAAGGTAACATAATATTTTTCAGAAGAAGAAACTGAAAAATCAGAGATAGTCCTATAACTGGCACAGATGAGATTGAAATCCAGTTTTGCTCTATTCCAGAAACTGTGTGGCCTATAATCTAAAATTATAATTATCAGAATTAAAATAGATTATATTTGAGAAATATTGTCCTGATTTCATGTAAAGAAACAACAGGAATAAATAATAATAAAATCAGAAAATTAGGCTCAAGGAATAGACAGTTCTCTAGGGAAGGGATGATGGTTACCTGAATTACCTATGATGCTGGTGAAGTTGGAGAGAATGAATGAATTTGAAAGATGTTTAGGAAAGAGAAATGACAGTATTTGTTGGTAGAATGAATGTGTGAATCAGGAGAGAAAACAGGAAAGGATGACACTCAGATTCTGGGTTAGGAAGCTGAATGAGTGATACAGCCATTCAGTAAGACAATAGACATGGACTGGAATGGAACTGCAGGAACAAAGAGTAAAAATTTGAATATATTTAATTAGAGTTGTGTAGAGACCTTCAAATAAAGTTGACAAGAAGTAGATAACTGGTGGGAACTAGGGAATGAGATCATGGCTGTAGAGGTAAACCCAACCACTCTTCACCCAGAGGGATGAGGTCACCCAGGCTTGTGGGTGGAGGCAGAAAATGTCAAACCCTTTTTTGCTAGAGGATGGAACCAGTGTAACAAGAAATAAGACTTCCAAGACGATTATGAAAGAGATTAAGGAAGGTAGCAGGCAAACTCTGGAAAATGTGGCGTTGCAGAAGACAAGGATACAAGAGAGCTTGAAATTCTGCACTAAGGACAAGTGTCAATGTCTCCTCCCACTCCATGTGGTGTGAAATGAGACATTATTAGCTTATTAGCAGACAACAATTTCAAGAGAACAATAACATGAAACTTGACAGAGAAACTTATATCTTATAGAATCATTCTACCTATAAGTAAACATCAGACAAAACTAACTACTATAGAAGTAAGAGCAAATCAGAAAGAGCTCAAGTTCAGTGTCAGAACTACAAGAAGCAGGGGGAGTAATTTGGAGCCCAGAGCAGTTGTTAAGGTAGTTGCTTTTTTAAATTATATAGGAAAAGCTGGGTCAAATTGTTCCTCTTCTCTCACACAGGCATCACATAGCAAGGTGTTTATTCCCAAACAAAATATGAGAACTGTCTTATGAGCAAAATTATAGTTCTGCTTTAGATAAGTATACAGAATGTGAGTGTCAGCTCTGAGTAAAAAAACAGGAAAGAGACAAGAATAACATCTAAACCTCAATTAACAGGGTATAAAGAAAAGAAAAAAACAGAGAAGATTATTATGAAATAATTGATCCCTAAATGAAAGTCCCGAGTTCACTCTCTGGAGCTGGGATTTATAATCATGAAGACAGAGAGGTCACCTTAGTCTGGAGAAGCAGGGGCTTTCTCCCACCTACATCACAGTCATTATCTGTATGTATAACCTGGCTTCATGCCCACTCCTGTCCCTCAGTCACCAGATGTAGGCTATGGAAGCAGGACCTACATTCCCTGATATGATAAGAGAAATGAAAGTGTAAATGGACACTGAAGATTTAAGGAAACCAATACTGTAAAATAGAAAAACCAAATACAACAAACAAAAGAGCAAACAAAAAATGTTTTCTATTTTTTGGTCAATGGTTCTATATACCCTTTTCTCCCCTTTATTGCATTATTTCTGCCTCCAATTAATTTAATAATTATGAAGTCTTTTACTATGTGTTTTCTTGTAATCTTAAAGCATGTGCATTTGATTTATCAATTTTCAATAAGAATTAGAACTTTTAGGGAGGATCTAAGATGGTGGATTAGACACAACTCCAACACACAACACCCAGCAAAAGAGATGCAGAAACCCAGAGATCTCCTAGCTCCAACCGAGGTACCAGGTGCATTTCAACGGGTCTGGTCTGAGGGTGAGCAAAGCCCACTTAGGGCAGACCGAGGTGGGGAGGGGTACTGCTTCACCCAGAAAGTGCATCTGACCAGCGAGTCAGAGGCTCCACTTCTGGCGCTCCAGTCCAGATGCAGCGCTTCCCTCAAAGCCTCAGCAATATACAGAACAAGGGATCTTTGCCAGTCAAGCGCTGGGAATTACAAGTGCGGAGTTCAATAAGAGTCTGCAGACTGAGCTATTGCCCCCTCCCCCCCGCCCAGAGAGAGAGGGAGCTGTAAGCAGGAGCAGCTGGGTGGCCCCTACCCCATGACCAGAGAGAGAGAAAGCTGAAAGGGGGAGACTGCCAGATGCGGCTGGGCGGGTCCCTAACCTCCCCCACAAACCCCAGAGGGCTGAAGCTCTGACTCTAGTGGGTTGCGTAGCCAGTGTCACAGTCTGAGTTGAACCCTGAATGATCCAGCCCAGGGGGAGGAAGGGCACAACCCACCACTAGAGGGGTGGGACTGGGCTACATGTTTTAACAAAAAACAGAGGAAGCCTATGTAGCAACGGGACGGTGTTCTTGACAACCCAGCAGTACCTACAGGTCAGCTGAAGAGGCAGGCCTAATCTCCCAGCATAAACAAAAAAGACACAGAAAGCTTCCCTATAACCTGAAGGAGTCCCTAGAAACCCAGTAGCACCCCCCACAGGCAGACAAGTGACCTCATCAAGCAGCTCTCTGACACCACAGCCCAGTAAATCCACAAAGATGGGAAAAAAACAGTGCATAAAAGGTGAAACCATCAAAGACCAGAACACCTCTTCTCCTCCAAGGGACTACAACTCCTCAACAACACAGGATCAAAACTTGACCGAGAAGGACTGTGAAGAATTTACGGAAACAGGATTCAGAAGGTAGGTAATAACAAACTTTTCAGAGCTAAAGGAATATGTTCTAACTCAATGCAAAGAAACCAAAAACCTTGAAAAAGGGTTAGACGAAATGCTAACTAGAATAACCAGCTTAGAGAAGAACATAAACGACTTGATGGAGTTGAAGAACATGGCACGAGAACTATGTGAAGCAAACACAAGCTTTAATAGCCGAATCAATCAAGCAGAAGAAAGGATATCAGAGATTGAAGATCAACTCAATGAAATAAAAGAGAAGGCAAAACGAGAAAAAAGAGTGAAAAGAAATGAACAAAGCCTCCAAGAAATACGGGATTATGTGAAAAACCTAATCTACGCTTGATCAGTGTACCTGAATATGATGGGGAGAATGAATCCAAGCTGGAAAACACACTCCAGGATATTATCCGGGAGAACTTCCCAAGCCTAGCAAGGCAGTCCAAATTTCAAATTCAAGAAATACAGAGAACTCCACAAAGATATTCCTCAAGAAGAGCAACACCAAGGCACATAATCGTCAGATTCACCAGGGTTGAAATGAAGGAAAAAATGCTAAGGGCAGCCAGAGAGAAAGGTTAGGTCACCCACAGAGGGAAGCCAATCAGACTCATAGCAGATCTCTCAGCAGAAACTCTACAAGCCAGAAGAGAGTGGGGGCCAATATTCAACATTCTTAAAGAAAAGAACTTTCAACCCAGAATCTCATATCCAGCCAAACTAAGCTTCATAAGTGAAGGAGAAATAAAATCCTTTATGGACAAGCAATTATTGAGAGATCTTGTCACCACCAGACCTGCCCTACAAGGGCTCCTGAAAGAAACACTAAGCACAGAAAGGAACAAGTACCAGTCACTGCAAAAGCAAACCAGTTGGCAAAGACCAAAAATGCAATGAAAAAAATGAGTCAACTAATGAGAAAGAAAACCAGCCAGTAACAAAATGGCAGGATCAAATTCACACATAAAAATATTAACATTGAATGTAAATGGCCTAAATGCCCCAATCAAAAGACACAGACTGGCAAACTGGATAAAAAGTCAGAACCCATCGGTGTGCTGTATTCAAGAAACCCATCTCACATACAAAGACACACATAGACTCAAAATAAAGGGATGGAAGATTTACCAAGCAAATGGAGAACAAAAAAAAGCAGGGGTTGCAATCCTAGTCTCTGATAAAATGGACTTCAAACCAACAAAGATCAAAAGAGACAAAGAAGGACATTACATAATGGTAAAAGGATCAATCCAACAGGAAGAGCTAACTATCCTAAATATATATGCCCCCAACACAGGAGCACCCAGATACATAAAGCAAGTTCTTAAAGACCTAAAATGAGATTTAGACTCCCACACAATAATAGTGGGAGACTTCAATACTCCACTGTCAATATTAGACAGATCAACAAGACAGAAAATTAACAAGGATATCCAGGACTTGAATGCAGAGCTGGACCAAGTTGATCTAATAGACATAAACAGATTGCTCCACCCCAAATCCACAGAATATACATTTTTCTCAGCACCACATTGCACTTCCTCTAAAATTCTACCACATCATTGGAAGCAAATCACTCCTCAGCAAATGCAAAAGAATAGAAATCATAACAAACAGTCTATCAGACCACAGCACAATCAGACTAGAACTCAGGAACAAGAAACACACTCAAACCCACACAACCACTTGGAAACTGAACAACTTGCTTCTGAATGTTGACTGGATAAACAATGCAATGAAGGCAGAAATAAAGATGTTCTTTGAAACCAACCAGAATGAAGACACAGCATACCAGAATCTCTGGGACTTAAACCAGTATCAAGAGGGAAATTTATAGCAATAAATGGCCACCAGAGAAGAGAGGAGAGATCTAAAATCGACACCCCTATCATCAAAATTGAAAGAACTAGAGGAGCAAGATCAAAAAAACACTCAAAAGCTAGCAGAAGACGAGAGATAACTAAGATCAGAGCAGAACTGAAGGAGATAGAGACACAAAAAACCCTTCAAAAAAATCAATAAATCCAGGAGCTGGTTTTTTGAAAAGATCAACAAAATAGACAGACCACTAGCCTGATTAATAAAAAAGAAAAGGGAGAAGAATCAAATAGATGCAATAAAAAACGATAAAGGGGATATCACCGCTGATCCCCACAGAAATATAAACTACCATCAGAGATTCCTATAAACAGCTCTACTCACATAAACCAGTAAACCAGGAAGAAATGGATAAATTCCAAGACACTTGTACTCTACCAAAATTAAACCAGGAGGAAGTTGAAACCCTGAATAGACCAATAACAAGGGCTGAAGTAGAGGCAGCAATCAATAGCCTACCAACCAAAAAAAGTCCAGGTCCACAGCTGAATTCTACAAGACATACAAAGAGGAGCTCATATCATTCCTTCTGAAACTATTCCAAACAATACAAAAAGAGGGAATCCTTCCCAAATCATTTTATGAGACCAACATCATCCTGATACAAAAACCTGGCAGAGACTCAACAAAAAAAGACTTCAGGCCAATATCCATGATGAACATCAATGCAAAAATCTTCAATAAAATACTGGCAAACCGATTGCAACAGCACATCAAAAAGCTTATCCATCACGATCAAGTAGGCTTCATTGCGGGGATGCAAGGCTGGTTCAACATACACAAGTCTATAAATGTAATCTACCACATAAACGGAACCAAAGACAAAAACCACATGATTATCTCAATAGATGCATAGAAGGCCTTCTACAAAATTCAACCGCCCTTTATGCTAAAAACTCTCAATAAACTAGGTATCGAAGGAACATATCTCAAAATAATAAAAGCTATTTATGACAAACCTACAGCCAATATCATACTGAATGGGCAAAAACTGGAAGCATTCCCTTTGAAATCTGGCACTAGACAAGTATGCCCTCTGTCACCACCCCTATTCAATATAGTATAAAACAGTGCATATCACATAATAAAAAGTAAGTACATGTTAACTATTTTCATTGATCTCCTTACTATTACTTATCAATTTTCAATTCATGCCACTTCTAGCTGGAAGTATAAAACATAAACTTCCTCTAACACTGCCTCCCACTCAAGGACATGCTAGAGAGGGATTTTATTCCTCGCATGCCCATGCTCCAACCTGCTCCTGTCTTGGGGGAAGTGGAATAGAAGAGAAGAGGGGTCTGTATCATTGGTGAGAGCATGTCATTTATGGTATCATATTGCCAGAGGTTGACTCTTCCTCTCTCTTTGCAGTTTGTTTCAAAGATTGGTCAGAAGAGTCTGGCACTAGACAAGTATGCCCTCTGTCACCACCCCTATTCAATATAGTATTGGAAGTTCTAGCCAGAGCAATCAGGCAAGAAAAAGAAATAAAGGTATTAAGTTAGGAAAGGAGGAAGCCAAATTGTCTCTATTTGCAGATGACATGAATGTACATTTAGAAGACCCCATTGTCTCAGCCCCAAATCTACTGAAACTGATAAGCAACTTCAGCAAAGTCTCAGGATACAAAATCAATGTGCAGAAATCACAAGCATTTCTGTACACCAATAACAGATTAACAGCCAAATCATGAGCAAACTCCCATTCACAATTGCTACCTAGGAATAAAGAGAATAAAATACCTAGGAATACAAATAACAAAGGATGTAAAGGACCTCTTCAAGGAGAACTACAAACACTCCTCAAGGAAATAAGAGAGGACACAAACAAATTGAGAATATTCCATGCTCATGGTTAAGAAGAATAAATGTGAAAATGGCCATACTGCCCAAAGTAATTTATAGATTCAATGCTATCCCCATCAAGCTACCAATGACCTTCTTCACAGAACTGGAAAACACCACCTTAAACCTCATGTGGAACCAAAAGAGAGCCCACAAAGCCAAGACAATCCTAAGCAAAAAGAACAAATCTGGAGGCATCATGCTACCTGATTTCAAACTATACTACAAAGCTACAGTAATCAAAAAAGCATGGTACTGATACCAAAACAGAGATATAGACCAATGGAACAGAACAGAGGCCTCAGAAGCAACACCACACACCTACAATCATCTGATCTTTGACAAACCTGACAAAAACAAGCAATGGGGAAAGGATTCCCTGTTTAATAAATGGTGTTGGGAAAACTGGCGTGTAATGTGCAGAAAGCAGAAACTGGACCCCTTCCTGACAGCTTACACTAAAATTAGCTCCAGATGGAATAAAGACTTAAACATAAGACCTAACACCATAAAAACCCTAGAAGAAAATCTAGGCAAAACTATTCAGGACATAGGCATAGGCAAGGATATCATGGCAAAAACACCAAAAGCATTGGCAACAAAAGCCAAAATTGACAAATGGGACCTAATTAAACTCCAGAGCTTCTGTACAGCAAAAGAAACAATCATCAGAGTGAACCGGCAACCAACAGAATGGGAAAAAATTTTGCGATCTACCCATCTGACAAAGGGCTAATATCCAGAATCTACAAACAACTAACACAGATTTACAAGAAAAAAACAAACAAACCCATCCAAAAGTGGGAGAAGGATATGAACAGCCATTTTTCAAAACAAGGCATATATCAGGCCAACAAACATATGAAAAACTGCTCATCATCACTGATTATTAGAGAAATGCAAACCAAAATCCACACTGAGATACCACCTCTCGCCAGTTAGAATGGTGATCATTAAAAAAATCTGGAGACCACAGGTACTAGAGAAGATGTGGAGAAATACAAACACTTTTACACTGTTGGTGGGAGTGTAAACTAGTTCAACCATTGTGGAAGACAGTGTGGTGCTTCCTCAAGGACCTAGAAACAGAAATTCCATTTGACCCAGCAATCCCATTCCTAGGTAGATACCCAAAGGATTATAAATCATTCTATTATAAAGACACATGCACACATATATTCATTGCAGCACTGTTTACAATAGCAAAGACCTGGAACCAACCCAAATGCCCACAGATGATACACTGGACAAGGAAAATGTGTCACATATACACCGTAGAATACTATGCAGCCATAAAAATGATGAGTTCATGTCCTTTGTAGGGACATGGATAAATCTGGAAACCATCATTCTCAGCAAACTGGCACAAGAAAAGAAAATCAAACACCGTATGTTCTCACTCATGGGTGGTTGTTGAACAATGAGAACACATGGACACAGGGAGGGGAGCATCACACTGGGGTCTGTTGGGGAGGGCCAAGGGAGGGACAGCAGGGCGGGGAGGTGGGGGAGGTCGAGGTGGGATAACATGGGGAGAAATACCAGATGTAGGTGACGGGGGGATGGAGGTAGCAAACCACATTGCCATGTGTGTACCTATGCAACAATCCTGCCTGATCTGCACATGTACCCCAAAACCTAAAGTACAATTTAAAAAATTGTAAATCAAAACTACAAAGAGATATCAATTCGCACACACTAGGATAGAGAAAAACCAAAAAGACAATAACAAGTGGTGGTGAGCATGTGGAGACTGGAACTCTCAAATATCATCACTCAAATTCTAAACTGGTACAGTCACCTTTGAAATGATTTTGCAGCTTTGCAAAATGTCAAGGATGAACCTGCCTTATGATCTAGCCCTTCCATTCCCAGGTACATCCAATGAAAAATAAAAACGTATGTCTACACAAAAACTTGTATGATGGATTTTCTTAGCAGCATTACCTGTAATAGCCAAAAGGTGGAAACAACTCAAATGTCCATCAACTGAGGAATTAATAAATGTGCAAACAGAGGAGATCTTCTATTCACCAGACTAGTGCAGTGGATCCTCTTAAGCAAAGGTGTTCTGGAATTAAAGCTCCTGGATTTAAATTTCGGCTCTGCCACTGTTTACTAAAGTTACTTAACTTTGTGTTTCTGCAACTCTGTCCTGTGAATAATAAAGCATAACTACCAGGGGAATTTAATTATGAAATAACATATGTAAAACATTTAAAACAGTGCATATCACATAATAAAAAGTAAGTACATGTTAACTATTTTCATTGATCTCCTTACTATTACTTATCAATTTTCAATTCATGCCACTTCTAGCTGGAAGTATAAAACATAAACTTCCTCTAACACTGCCTCCCACTCAAGGACATGCTAGAGAGGGATTTTATTCCTCGCATGCCCATGCTCCAACCTGCTCCTGTCTTGGGGGGAAGTGGAATAGAAGAGAAGAGGGGTCTGTATCATTGGTGAGAGCATGTCATTTATGGTATCATATTGCCAGAGGTTGACTCTTCCTCTCTTTTGCAGTTTGTTTCAAAGATTGGTCAGAAGAGTCAGGCTTGTGCTCCTTTGAGCTCTCATGGACTAAGTTAGATACAACACTATGTAGAGGCAGGCCAAGAGGCCTTCCTCTGTCTCTTTTAGTCTCTGTTCTAATAATAATGGAGTTTGTGCAGTGGGCTATGTTTACATGCTATTTAGTAGACTGTATGTAGACTTTAGCATCCTGTGAGCAGAACACAATATTTAGATATGGAGCAAAGAGATACAATAAAATAACAGGTCTTATTTTTGGTCTTAAATATAATCTATACCCTCAAATTTTGTTAAATTTGGGAGAATTGTCCTCCTCTGGGCTTAAAGTCATTATAATAAAGCCTATAATTTGATCATTTACCAATTTGTCCCAGAATGGAGAAGAGGTCATTTTTATTTCAAATATTTGAAGATCTAAATAGAAGATATCCAGTTTTCCTCAAAATTTCTATTTCAAAAAAGTAAGGTGGTACAAGGTACAGTATGTGGAGATTATTTCAGAGTCCTACAAGTAGTCTCTAATCAAGAATGGCAAGAGCTAAAGGGAACAGGGACCCTAAGAGGGCTATGAGACTGCAAGTGTCCTTTCCCAGTTGAAGGCCCAACAATTTAACTACTTTGTCCGTGCTAAAAATCTGGAAGTTTAAGTTCGGTCACTGTGGCTCACGCCTATAATCCAAGCACTATGGGAGACTGAGGTGGGAAGACCGAATGACCCTATGAATTTGAGAATAGCCTTGGCAATATGGCAAAGCTCTGTCTCTACAAAAAAATACAAAAATTAGTTGGATGTGCTGGTGTGCACCTATAATCCCAGCTACTTTGGAAGCAGAGGTTGAGGTTGCAGTGAGTCATAATAACGCCACTGCACTCCAGCTTGGGTGACATAGTAAGACCCTGTCTCAAAAAATTTTGGTAGTTTGTCATTAATGCCTTCTGTTACCTACACTGTATGCTCAATTGCTCATTAAATGACCACCTTCTTTCCCTCTTTGACAGTTTTTGACTTGAAGTTTATTTTTTCTGATCTAAGTATAGGCAATCCTTCTATTTTTTTTTTCTTTGAGATGGAGTCTCACACTGTCACCTGGGCTGGAGTGCAGTGGCATGATCTCGGCTCACTGCAACCTCCACATCTTGGGTTCAAGTGATTCTCCTGCCTCAGCCTCCCAAGTAGCTGGGATTACAGGTGCTCACCACCATGCCCAGCTAATTTTTTTGTATTTTTAGTAGAGACAGGGTTTCACTATGTTGGCCAGGCTGATCTTGAACTCCTGACCTTGTGATCTGCCCACCTTGGCCTCCCAAAGTGCTGGTATTAAAGGTATGCGCCACAATCCTTCTCTTTTGAGTACTATTTGCGTGGAATATTTCATCCTTTCACTTTCAGCCTATGTTTTTTCTTAAAGCTAATGTGAGTCTCTTATAGCATATAGTTAGATCTTGTTTTTTTAAAAAAAAAATTTTAGCCACTCTATAATTGAAGAATTTAATTCCTTTATATTTAAGGTTGTTATTAATATGTAAGTATTTACTAGTTCCATTTTGTTATTTTGGAGGCTGTTTTTGTAGATCTTTGTTTCTTTCTTCATCTCTTGTCTCCCTTTGTGATTTGGTGATTTTATGAAATGCTAAGCTTTTAATTTTTTATTATTTGTGTATCTGCTGCAGTTATAATTCTTATAGTTCTAGAGGCTGGGAAGTCTAAGAGCATGCATGGTGTAAACCTCTGATGAGGGAAATCCCATGGAGGAAGGTGGAAGTGAGTGCACAAAGCAGAGAGAAGATGGGGCCAAATTTATTCCTTTATCAGAAGTCCACTCCTGCCATAACTAACCTTCTCCCATGATAATGACATTTATCCATTCATGAGGTTGGAGGTTTCTGGATGTGAGTATGTCTGGAAGGTCCTACATCTTAATACTGTTACAATGGCAATTAAGTTTTCACATGAGTTTTAGAGGGGACATTAAGACCATAGCATTTCATACACAACCCTCCCAAACTCATGTTCTTCTCACATACAAAACACAATAATTCTATCTTAATACCCTCGAAAGTTTTTACTAATTCCAGCATCAACTCTAAAGTTCTAAGTCCAGAGTCATCAGAAGCAGAAATAGATGAGACTCGAGGTACAACTTATCTGGAGGCAAATGTTTCCAGATGTGAGCCTGTGAAATTAAAACAAGTTATTTGCTTCCAAAATATAATGGTGAGACAGGTATAGAATAGACTTTCTGAGTTCAAAGGGGAGCGCCAGGCAAGAAAACGGCATAACTGGTTTCAAGTGAGTCCAAAACCCAACAGGGAAAACATAATTATGTTTTAAATATGGAGAATAATTTCATTTGACTCCATGTCCTGAATTCTGGGAATGCTGATGGGCCCTCAGACATGGCCCTATTACCTCATCTTTGCTGGACTCTGTCCATGCTTCAGCTCTGTTAGGCTGGAGTTGCATGCTAGTGGCCCTATAGTTCTGAGATCTCAAAGGTAGCCCCATTCACATGGCTCCACTAGTCATATCCCTAATTGGGATTCTCAGTGTTAGCTCTGACCCCACATTTCCACTCAGCTTTGCCTGATAGAGGCTCTTAGAAGTGGCTCCACTCCCATAGCTATATGTGACATTCTTTGATCCTAGGTGGAGAAAGCCAAGCCCCTACAGCTCTCGCAGTCTGTGAGCCTGTAGAATTAACACCACATGGATGCCACCAAGGCTTACAGCTTGTACCTTCCAGGTACAGGTATTCCAGACATAGTAGTGGTGTGAGCTGAGGTCTTAGGCTCAAGGGCTTGCAAAACTACTATGGCATATGGGACTTGAGGCACAGTTTCACTCACCTAGTCGTGGCTGGATGAAGATTACCCACAAAGCTGAGGCTGTAACTCTAGAGCACACCTCAGTAACTCAAGCCCATGGGCAGGGATGGAATTGTGACTGATTCTGGAGTCAGTGCATAACATCATCATGGCTCCAGGGAAGGAGGGGTTCTCTAGAGGCTTGAGCTCTGGGGCACAAGTTACAGTTAAAATTTGGGTTTCAGAGCCAATAGGGCACAGCAGCAACTCCAACCCTGGGGGAAGGAGTGCCACATAGTGGTAATTCTACACCCTGGGATGGTAGGGCATGGCTATATCCCAGGCTGTGTAAGGCTGGATATAGCAGCAGCAAGTCCTCAGGAATGGCTAGGCCTGTCTGTAGCTTTTTCCTTCAGTTTCTTGAAGCAATGCAGAAATGAAGAAGCCTGGACTCAGAAGCTTGGGCTCCAGGGCGCTATTCAGTTCCAGGGAGGTGGGGGCACTGCAGGTATTTTGCCTAGTTGGTGGGGTGATATAGCTTAATCAAAGATATGGGTGCCCAGAGAGTGAGGCATAGTTTCAACTTGAGTTTGGAGGCGCAGGGTGCACCAGTGACTCAGATGGGGCATGGAGCAGTTCCATGGCATCCTGGCCTCAGGGAGTGCAGTAGATGGCAGCAGCTTGACTCAGGTATGGCTACCAGGTGTGTGTGGTGCAATGGTGGTTAAGCCTCAGAGATGGAGGGATGTAATGGCTACTCACTCCTGGAGCAGAATCCACTATAGCAGAGATTTGGTTCCAAGAAGGGGCAGCACAGTAACAGCTCAGGCCATGGAGGTCAGGGCACAGTGTCAGCACCTCCTCTGGGATAGAATAGACATGTAGACTTCAGGTAGCTCTTTCAGCTGAGCACAGAGCCTGTGAAGACTGTGAGTGTCTCCACTAGTAAGACTGCAGGTGTCCATGGTGATGATGGGAGCTACTGGGGTCCTCTCACTTACCTTTTCCCTGCTGGAAGAAGGCCCTCCTAACTCAGAGCTGGTTCTAACTGGGGGCAGGGGTGGTGGAAGAAAAGATGCTTTCTTTCCTTCTTCATGCAGCCATCCTGGGTTTCTATGCTCTACAAGATTTCTGCTACTCCTTTGCTGTTTTCTAGTGCTCTTCTTTAGTTATTTTGGTTGGAATGTAGTTGTTTATTCATTTTTGGGGTGTGTGTGTGTGTGTGTTGATGGTGATGAGGGGTAGTAACTTCTAGTTGGCCATCTTGCTGACATTTTCTAGAATCCTAATCAGATATATTCTAGACCTTTTAAATCTTGGTGACTTCTTCAATTTTTTTTCCAGTTGACTAATTCTATTTTCAGCTGTTACTTGTTATTTAATACATTGGCCAATTTTTTCGGTCAACATTATTTTATATTTAAAATTTGTTTGAGACCATGTTGCAAATATGTTGTGTCACTTTTTGCACTTTATCTTTGACTTTTCATTTTTGTGATTTCCTTTTCGTTTTCCATACCTTTTTACATATTATCCATACTTTTTACATATTCTATATTTGATATGTATCCAGATGTTCCTAATCTGTGGGACTTCTTGGAGGCTTATATCAAGGATATCTGCTTCTTTTTTATGGACTCCAATATAAGACTTATTCAGAGACTAATTGCTTTTGAAGGATATTAGCAAGCTTCACATCTGTAAAATTTTATGGAAGTGGGTCATGAAACATCTAAATATAAATTCAAATATAATAAATAAAAATGTCCATGTGGCTTTAGCTTTGGCTATGCAGGCTCTTTTTTGGATCCATATAAATTTTAGAATTGTTTTTTCTAATTCTGCGAAGACTGATGGTGGTATTTTGATGGGACTTGCATTGAATTCATAGATTGCTTTGCGCAGTATGGTCATTTTTGCAATATTGATTCTACCCCTCCAGGAGCATGGGATGTGTTTCCATTTGTTGTGTCATCTATGATTTTTTTCAGCAATGTTTTACAGTTTTCCTTGTAGCAGTCTTTTGCCTCCTTGGTTAGGTATATTCCTAAGTATTTTATTTTTGTGCAACTATTGTAATAGGGGTTGAGTTCTTGACATGATTTTCCTTTTGGTTGCTGTTGATGTACATAAGAGCTACTGATTAGTGTACATTAATTCTGTATCCAAAAATTTTGCTGAATTCTGTTGTCAGTTCTAGGAGCTTTCTGGAGGAGTCTTTAGGGTTTTTGAGGTAAATGATCCTATCATGAGCAGACAGTGACAGTTGGACTTTCTCTTTACTAATTTGGATGCCCTTTATTTTTTTCTCTTGTCTGCTTGCTCTGATTAGGACTTCTAGTACTATGTTAAAAAGGAATAATGAGAGTGGTCATCCTTATATTGTTCCAGTTCTCCAAGGAAATGCTTTCAACTTTTCCTCATTTAGTATCATGTTGGCTGTGGGTTTGTCATAAATGGCTTTTATTACACTGAGGTGTGTTCCGTGTATACTGGCTTTGCTGACAGTGGTAATCATAAAGGTGAGCCGGATTTTGTTCAATGTGTTTTCTGCATCTATTGAGATGATCATGTGACTTTTGCTTTTAATTCCATTTATGTGATGTATCACATTTATTGACATGAATATGTTAAATGATCCCTGCATCCCTGGTATGAAACCCACTTGATCATGGTGGATTATCTTTTTGATTTGTTGTTGGATTTGGTTAGCTAGTATTTTGTTAAGGATTTTAGCATCCATGTTCATCAGGAATATTGGTCTGTAGTTTTTTGTTTTGTTTTGTTTTGTTTTTTGGGTTATGTCCTTTCCTGGTTTTGGTATTAGGATGATGCTGCATTCATAGAATAAATTAGGGATGGTTCCCTCTTTCTCTATCTTGTGGAATAGTGTCAATAAGATTGGTACCAATTATTCTTTGAATATGTGATAGAATTTTATTGTGAATCCATCTGGTACTGGACTTTTTTGTTGGTAATTTTTAAATTACTATTTTGATCTCACTGCTTTTATTGGTCTGTTCAGGGCATCTAAATCTTCCTGATTTAAGCTAGGAAGGTTGTATCTTTCCAGGAATTTATCTGTCTCTTCTAGGTTTTCTAGTATATGTGCATAAAGGTGTTCAAAGTAGCCTTGAATGATGTTTTGTATTTCTCTGGTGTCCGTTGTAATATCTCCTGTTCCATTTCTTATTGAGGTTATTTGGATTTTCTCTCTTTTCTTGGTTAATCTTGCTAATTTTACTTATCTTTTCAAAGAACCAGCTTTTTGTTTTATCTTTTATATTTATTTGTTTC
This sequence comes from Ateles fusciceps, assembly GCA_036589455.1. Lineage (NCBI taxonomy): Eukaryota > Metazoa > Chordata > Mammalia > Primates > Atelidae > Ateles > Ateles fusciceps. Next base: position 21,408,213 of record JAZHEH010000681.1, on the reverse strand, counting down.
AGTTTTATTTAGTTCTGCTCTAATCTTGGTTATTTCCTTTCTTCTGCTGGGTTTGTGTTTGCTTTGTTCTTGTTTCTCTAATTCCATGTGGTGTGACCTAAGATTGTCAGTTTGTGCTTTTTCAGTCTTTTTGATATAGGTGTTTAGGCCTATGAACTTTCCTTTTTAGCATCACCTTTGCTGTATCCCAGAGGTTTTGATAGGATGTGTCACTATTGTCATTCAGTTTGAAGAATTTTTTAATTTCCATCTTGATTTCATTTTTGACCCAGTGCTCATTCAGGAACAGGTTATTTAATTCCCACATATTTGCATGGCTTTGAAGGTTCCTTTTGGAGTTGATTTGTAGTTTTATTCCTCTGTGGTCTGAGAGAGTGCTTGATATAATTTCAATTTTCTTAAATTTATTGAGGCTCATTTTGTGGCCTATCATGTAGTCAATCTTGGAGAAAGTTTTATGCAATGTTGAATAGAGAGTATATTCTGCAGTTGCTGGATGAAATGTTCTGTATGTATCTGTTAAGTTCATTTGTTCCAAGGTATAGTTTAAATCCATTGTTTCTTTGTTGGCTTTCTGTCTTGATGACCTGTTTAGTGCTGTTAGTGGAATATTGAATTTCCCAACTATTACTGTGTTGCTGTCTATCTCATTTCTTAGTTCTATTAGTAATTGTTTTATATATTTGGGAGTTCCAGTTTTAGGTGCATATATGTTTAAGATTGTGATAGTTTCCTGTTGGACAAGGCCTTTTACCAACATATAATGTCCCTCTGTCTTTTTTAATTGCTGTTGCTTTAAAGTTGGTTACATCTGATATAAGAATAATTACTTCTGCTCACTTTTGGTGTCCATATACATGAAATGCCCTTTTCCATATCTTTACTTTAAGTTTATATGAGTCCTTATGTGTTAGGTGAGTCTCTTCAAGGCAGCAGATAGTTAGTTGGTGAATTCTTATCCATTCTACAGTTCTGTATTTTTTAAGTGGAGCATTCTATAAGGCCAGTTGCATTCAATGTTAGTATTGTGATGTGAGGTACCATTCCATTCATCACACTATTTGTTGCCTGTGTACCTTGGTTTTTTTTTTTTTTTAATTGTATTTTTATTTTATAGGTCCTGTGAGATTTATGCTTTAAAGAGGTTCTGTTTTGATGTGTTTCCAGGATTTGTTTCAAGATTTAGAGCTCCTTTTAGCAGTTCTTGTAGTGGGGGCTTGGTAATGGTGAATTTTCTCAGCATTTGTTTGTTTTGTCTGAAAAAGACTGCATGTCTCTTTCTGATATGCTGGTTAATTTCACTGGCTACAAAAATCTTGGCTGATAATAGTTTTGTTTGAGGAGGCTGAAGATTGACCCCCAATCCCTGCTAGCTTGTAAGTTTCTGCTAAGAAATCTGCTGTTAATCTGTTAGGTTTTCCTTTATAGGTTACCTGGTGATTCTCTCTCACAGCTCTTAAGATTCTTCCCTTCATCTTAACTTTAGATAATCTGATGACAATGTGCCCTCATTTCCCAGTGATGAATTTCCCAGGTGTTCTTTGTGCTTCTTGTATCTGGAAGATAGATCGCTAGCCAGGCCAGGGAAGTTTTCCTCAATTATTTCCCCAAATATATGTTTCAAACTTTTATATTTCTCTTCTTTCTCAGGGATGCTAATTATTCTTAGGTTTGATCATTTAACAGAATCCCAGACTTCTTGGAGGCTTGTTAATATTTTCTTAGTCTTTCTCTTTTTTTGGTCTTTGTCTGATTGGGTTAATTCGAAGACCTTGTCTTCAAGCTCTGAATTTCTTTCTTCTACTTGTTCAATTCTATTGCTGAGACTTTCCAGAGCATTTTGCATTTCTATAAGTGCATTAAGTTTTTACTGAAGTTTTTATTGTTTTTTATTTATGCTATCTATTTCATTAAATATTTCTCCCTTCACTTCTTGTAACATTTTTTGGATTTTCTTGTATTGGACTTTGCTTTTCTCTGGTGCCTCCCTGATTAGCTTAATAATTAACCTCCTGAATTCTTTTCCAGGTAAATCAGGAATTTCTTATTGGTTTGGATTCATTGCTGGTGAGCTACTGTGATTTTTGGGGGGGTGTTAAAAAGCCTTCTTTTGCCACATTACAGGAGTTGGTTTTCTGGTCCCTTCTCATTTGCATAGGCTCTGACAGAGAGGAGGTCTGAGGCTGAAGGCTGTTTTTCAGATTCTTTTGTCCCATGTGATATTCCCTTGATGTAGTACTCTCCCCCTTTTCCTAGAGATGTGATTTCCTGAGAGTCAAGCTATAGCGATTGTTGTCCCTTTTCTTGATCTAGCCACTCCACAAGTCTACCAGCCTTGGGGCTGGCATTGGGGGTTGTCTGTACAGAGTCCTGTAATGTGAACCATCTATGGGTCTCTCAGCCATGGATACCAGCACAGTATTTGGGATGTCTCCCTGGTCCTGCAGGAGACATCCTCTTCCTTCAAAGGATCTGTGGGTTCTCTCAGGTTTCCTGATTTGTTTCTGTAGTCATTCTGGATCTAAAATTTATGATGCAGGGCTCCACACACTGCTTTGTCTGTCCGAGTCAGAGCTGCAATCAGGCCTGCCTCCTGTCTACCACAATGGACCTAAATATATTATTTTGCATTTTCTTCCTTGCTTAATTATTTTGTCTCTGGCATTTATTTTTGTTAGTATTATTATTATAAATTGAACATGTTTTTTGTATTGTTGACAAGTATGCCATTAGTACTTAATACAGAACCTATCACCACCTAACTGACCTTAGCTGTTAATATTTTACCATATCATAAAGAAATATTGGTCTATTCCTATATCTAATTACAATCTTTTAATTATTGTCTATGTGCTGATATCTCACTTGTTTTATTTCTCCAATATTTTATTAATATTTCACAGATTTTTATACCCAGCATTTATTCCCATTTGTTCTGACGACTATGGCCTAATTTCCTCCAAAAAATCACCATTACCTAATTCTTAATTTATGTACAAGGGTGGAGCTCACTCAACTCCCAGCTCCAGGAGTTGACCTGTGTCCTACATCTGGGAAATGGCAAAAATTACATCAACTCAGCTAGAGTGAAGTTCCGTGGTAGCCTTGTGATGCAGGAAAAACCAATCGTGTGAATGACTGACACATTTCCAATCAAAACTAATCTCATCACTTTCACTTCACTGTCCAGGAAATGCTCTTCCCCCTCCTTCCTCTTTCCTGCTGGACTTGAAGCTGTGAGGAGGTAAGCTTGCTGCTATCATATCCTTTGCATGTCCAAGTCAAAGTTTACCTCAAGTTGGGTCAATCCCTGGTGTTTTAAATATATAAAGGCAAGAAAAGAGAATTAACTGCAATAACTGGGAAAATCCTTCAGTGACTTCCTCTCTCTAATTCAGAATAAAAGCCAGAACTCATATTAAATCGTACAAGCCCTTACATCACTTGATTCTTGTCCTCTCTTGGATTTTGTAAAATATTCTAACTTATATCCTGATATATTGCTTTGAGATTATTTTAAATGACATGAGATGCTGTCTCTTGGTTTAAATTAGAGCATATATAAACTTTTTAAGGTTAACACATAAGCAACCTAAGATTAGTGCATTTTTAGTTGTAAAAAGTTAATGCAAATATCTTAGGCTATTCATGCAAGATATTATGATTTCAACTTGTAGAGACTACATCATTTATTTCATATCATGCTATTTTAAATGTTTTCTCCGTTTGGTTATTCTAGGTTCTATCTATATGTAATTAGGAGGTAAAGCAGTAGGAAAATGTCCATGAGCACTTTACCTTCTTTTGCTACATTTACAATAAAAATAGTTATTCTTTTTATTTATTTATTTATTTTTGAGATAGGGTATGGCTCTGTCACCCAGGAGGTAGTGCAAGGGTGTGATTCTGGCTCAATGCAACCTCTACCTCCTTGACTTAAGTTATCCTCCCACCTCAGTCTCCCAAGTAGCTGGGCCTACAGGTGTGCACCACCTGGCTTATTTTTGTATTTTTTGTAGAGACCAGGTTTCATTATGTTGCTCAGGTTGGTCTCAAACTCCTGAGCTCAGGCAATCCATTTACCTTGCACTCCCAAAATACTGGGATTATAGGTGTGAGCCAATACACCTGGCCAAAATAATTATTCTTCATATACATGATTAAATTCCCCACAACTTACTAGCTGTGGGCAACTTAACATTGTGTTGCCTCAGTTTCTTCATCTATGAAAATTACAATAATACCTACCTTATAGGTTCTTATGAAGACTATAGGTATTATTAATACTTGTAATCACAGAATGAAGATTGACACTGGTAGGTGATATATGAAGAATGGTGAGTGATACTGACAGGTGATATATAAAGAATTATTAAACAAATAAAATGAAAACAACAAAGTAAAAATAATTAAAGAAGCTAAAGATTAAGTCAATATGAGCACATAAGCAGTCATCCTTTTAAATATGCAGGAAAAGAAACAGAAAGGGGTGTCCACAGAGTTCTGAATTTTAAATAAGTGTACTAAGTATAAGAATAACATCCACATGGGACACAAGAAACTGTACTATTCTGAAAATTGGTAATGTTTGTTCACTTTAGTGAAGTTTTAGAAGTGGCAATTTACAATATTACTGTTTCAAATTTAATATCAGAATAATCTAAGATTCTCTAAAAATGGAGTCATCTTCCCACAAGCCTGTTTTCCATGGAGTCATTGTGAGTTAAGCAAAATGAGGTTCCAACTGCAGGACACAGTTTTCCACTGTCACTAGTAATGTGCAGTTGGGATAAAGTAGTGAATCTTTTTCTCTAAGAGAGGAGTATTTAACTTGTACAGCTGTCATGTTGAGAATGGTATGGGGCAGAACAGGGCATCTGGAGTCATGTTGGAAGGATAATCATCCTGCAAGTAATCAGCTGTGCACCCATGTGATATAAACCAATTTTGTGTTTAGGAAAAACTCAGTGAGGGTCACTTAGTGGCTTTGATGTGTATTTGGAAACCTGGACTGTTTTCAGTTTTGGTAATAGCTCTCCGATGGCTATCTGAGAGGATTTTTAAGATGGAAGAAACATAGTAGGGAACAAGAAAAAAACTATAATCTAAGCCAATGTAGTGTAACACAAGTGCATGCAATCAGATAATTTTAGAATGCTACTGACAAGACTGAATGGCGAGCTCACATGCATTCTATATATAAAGCATCAAAAAGTTATTTTAAAATGTGCCATTCTGTCATTAATCTTCATTGTAAACACATTCATAGCACCAAAGGATAGCTTTGTTTTAAAAATATAGCAACAATTTACCAACAGCACACACCATAAAGATTCTCCTTCAGATCTTCAATTTAGTTCCCCTATCTACACCAATTCCTTACCTTTAGATCATCTCAACTTGTATTAATGAGACATAGAGGCAGTTTGATTCTATTTGCTTAATGATTGCAAGTGGCTGCTTTGTTAGGTTGAAGTAGGCCAAGAATTGCCTTTGTAGCGGCTGGTATGTAAATGTCTAAGTTTGAGGGCTCTGGCAATTAACAGCAGTGGTTAACCATCAATTTGCCCTATGAATAGCAAGAATAAAAACAAGTTATAAGGTCTTGAGTATATATGGTGATATTACTGATAACTTCTAAGTAGTCCAAGCTCTTCAGGTAGGTGCAAGATATTTGGGACTAAAAATGATTTATTTTTTTAAAAAGTATTGATCCAGTGGTTTTTTCCTTAGACTCACTGAAGCAACATGAAGGCTTCACATTAAGTTAAATTTGTGTTATTATATATTTCTGTCCCCTTCCTCCTCTGAAATCTAATTTCTCTTCACTCATGCTATATATCAAAGATTATAAGAAAAGTAATAATAATTAAAGATTAAAGAATATTCAGACTTGTGATTCTTTCAATGATAAAGAAATGAGTAATCAATAATAAGCAATTTGTAAGTGTACTATAATCAGCATTGCTGCAAAAACTGTTATCTATTGAGAAAACATTCATTCAACTATTATAAGTAATTTATATTTATAAAATCAAATTAAACCCACTCATAAATGTAAGAGAGGCCTCAAAGGGCTTCAATCACTGTTATAACAGTTATAATAGGTATTTCTATATTTTAGGTTGTAAAATGATAATACTGAATACAATATGCAAAGTCAGGGCAAATCAAGAGTTCTAACAGTGATGAGTCACCCTTACATTATGCAGTAAATTGGATCATAGAGCATGAAACAGATTCAGGAAGAACCATCTTGGGTGTTCACAGTGACCATTAAAAATCTATAGTTTATCTTAGTTTAAATTAACTGTTTTTAAAATTTGCCATTTTCCACAACTCATTTTTCCTGATTCTGAGTCCTGATCCTGTAAACTTGCAATACTCTGTGGAAAGGATTTCAAGAGAGATATACTTTTATCGTTAATAAAAAATAAACCAGGAAGAAGGAAATAAAGAGCTGAAGGCCACTGCTATGGCTACTGAAATAATTGATGCATTTTATCTTAATACTTGACTAGAAATTTCCTGTTTCTTCAGTTTGTATCTTGCTATTAATTTTCTTCATTTTAAAAATATATAATAGCTTTATGGTAGCATATGTCTCATATTATTTTTCTTCATTACTAAAATTGATTTGGCCCTTCTAAGTCTTTATTTCATGTAAATTTTAGAATTGGCTTGTCAACATATTAAATCAAAAAGGACTTTCTTGAATTTTGGTTAGGAGGGTATTGAATGTATAGATCTACAAGGGAAAAATTGCCAGCTTAACAATACTGAGTATTCTAATCCATTAACAGAACATACGTTCGGTCTTCATTAATATGTCTCAGCAAGGTTTTGTGATTTTCTGTTAACCTGTAGAACTTCCTTTGACATGCATTGTATCAATTTTTTTATGGTACTAAATTTTCCCGACCTTTTTGTCTGTTGTCTGAATATATCTCTATTTTACCTTAAGTTTTGATTAATATTTTCAAAGGATACGGATCCCATGTTTACAGTTTTTGCCTTCAAGTACTCTAATGATGTCTTATTACTATCTTCTGGCTTACATAATGTCTTATGAGAAGTCTGAAATTATTCTTATCTTTGTGATAAGGTACCTTTTTTCCCCTCTGCTATTAAAATGTTCTCTTTCTTACTCAGTTTTAGCAATTAAGTTAAGTTATGCTTTGGTGTAGTTTGATTTTCCTTTATCCAGCTTGTGGTTAGCTAGGCTGTTTAGATATGTGGGTTTATACTTTTTTCAAACTTGGAAATTCCAATAATTTATACAAATAAATTTTTAATTCATGCTCTTTTCCTCTTCTGGGACTCAGATTACATGTTAGATCACTTCATGCTGTCCCATCGATGCTTTATTAATCTTTCCATACTTCTTTCCTTCTCTTTGCTTCAGATTATAGAGATTCTATTTCCATCTTCCAGTTCATAACATTTTCTTCTGGAAAACGTAATGTGTTGTTACTCATAGGCAGTGATTTATTCATTTCATATACTGTAGCTTTTATCTCTAGAACTTCTATTTGGTTCTTTTTATTTTTATACTCTTTATGTCTATGTATTTCTTGAAATTCTTATGCACATTTATAATGCATATTCTAAATCATTTCTCTTTTGTTGTAATCTCTGTAATTTACAGGTCTGTTTTTATTGATTAATTTTTCTCCTGGCTATTTGTTATTGTGATTTTTTTTGTTTATTGGCATATATAATAATTTTGGATTAGATGCTGGATATTATGATTTTTATTTGATTGAGTGTCAAATTTTTATTTTTTTTACAAGGTATTAAACTTTATTTCTTACAGGAAATTAAACTTGAAGACCAATTTGATTCTTTTGAGGCTTTTTAAAAGGCATGATAGGGAGGGTGTATTAGTGCATTTTCACATTGCTATAAACAACTACCTGACACTGGGTAGTTTATAAAGAAAAGAGGTTTAATTGACTCAGTTTCACAGGCTCTACTAAAAGCACAGTTGGGGAAGCCTCAGGAAACTTACAATCATGGCAGAAGGTGAAGGGGAGGAAGCCAGCATGTTTTATGTAGTGGAAAGAGGAGGAAGAGAGAGTCAAGCGGAAGTGCTACATACTTTGAAACAACCAGATCTCATGAGAACTCACTATTATGTGAACAGCAAAGGGAGAGCTCACTCCCACGATCCAATTACCTCCTACGAGGTCCCTCCCCCAACATTAGGGATTACAGTTCAACATGAGATTTGAGTGGGACACAGAGCCAAATGTTATCAGAAGAATTATAGTTGTTATTAATTGGAAGTATTCTTTACTAATAATTGGCTTTTCATTAACAGATTATTAAATGATTAATAATAATTGACTTATTATTAATATAAACATTTCTGGAGATCTCTATTCTATCCCCCAAGTATTCATGGAAGTCTCTGCATTCTAGCTGATTGGAACTTGAATATCTCCCAGCATTGTGTGAGCCCTGGTAATCAGACAGTTTACAATTACCTGGCTAGTCTTTGACTTTACTTAAAATTTTTAACCTATAAAAGTACAGCTTAGTATTGGACAACAAATTTAGGATACTTCCTTGTAGATTTCTGGAACTCTGTCTCTGTAGAGCTATCCCTTTCATGATTCTCTTCTCACTAATTCTAGCTGTCTCAGTGCCCTCAGACTCTGGTTTTTGTCTTCTGAATTCAGCAATATCAGAATAAATCTCTCTCCCTGACAGTGGTCTGGAAAGTTTCTTCATGCAGAAAACCAGAGCAATTATTATATTCACTTTCTTTTTTCATTTTTTTCTTTCTTTTTTTTTTTAGTGGCCTTAGAAGAAGAGAAAAAAAAATTTATTGTAATAAACCACCAGGAAACCATCTGTCAAAAGCCCTGCACTAACTTTAATCAATGTCTGGAAATAGTTACGCTTATTTTTTTTCCAGTTTTCTTTATGATTTAAAAAATTTCATTGAGACAAAGTCTAACTCTGTCATCCAGGATTGAGAGCAGTGGTGCAATCATAGGTCACTGCAGCCTTGAAATCCTGGGCTCAAGGGATCCTCCCACTTGAGCTTCCCAAGGTGCTGAGATTAGAGGCATGAGCCACTGTGCCCAACCCAGTTTTTTAACTGTACAGAATGGAAGATTAAGTCTGGGTCTATCATAATTGGAAGACCTGAGCTTCAGCTTTAAAAAGATGCTCATGAATATAAACATTAGCATTTTTATTTCTTTCTTTATATTTAAAATTTACTTAAGCATGTCAACATTTGAAACTTAATTAAATTCATACTTCTAATTTAAAATATCCAAACAGAATATTGAAGTATTGTCATTTTTATATGCTGTTATTTTTAGTCACCTTATTTAGGTTTCACGACACTAGCACATTCCAGTTATTTTACATTTAAATTAATTTGTGATATTTTCCAATGTTTTATGCAGTAATGTCCAGTTTTAATACATGCTCAAAGGTCTTTGTCTTCACACAACAAAAAATACAAGAAATATAATAAGACAAAATTATACAAATTCCAGGGAAAATATTTAAATATTTTAATTAATTAAAATATGTCCCTTGGTTTAAATTTTGAGTTTACTGTATGAAAAACACAGAAAAAATGTATAAAGCAACATCCTTTTGATTGCCTGGTGGATAGACAAAGGAAAAAAACAACTGCATTTGAGATACAGTTTGAACAAAGCTGATGAGGCTTTTGCCTTCCTATTTGAATCTCTTCAAGGTCAGCAGTTTATTTTTTTACTGACTAAGGTTTGTTGGGATTGCTAGTGCTCATGTGATTCCCAGGAACTTAACTTCTTGTGAATAACTGTGTGAGGCTGATAATACTAGATTAAGAAAAAAAATCGTCTTCAATAAGTACACTCTTTCTAGCAGAAGAAGCAGTTCAGAAAGTTCCTTGTGGTTCCCACTCTGGATCTTTTCATCATCAATTTTAGCAAAGGGTGGTAATTCTGCCTCCTGAAGGATAACTGTAAGGTGAAACCAGAATGTCAGCTCCATGAGGTCATAGAGGGCTCAGTTAGTTCACTCTATATTCCCAGTAGTTCCTGGAATGTAGTAGATGCTAAATAAATATTTGTTGAGCATCTACTACAGTAAAAGATCAAGAAACTTGTTTTAATCCTTCTCAGACTCTAGGTACAGCTTCACCAGATACAGTAGGCAACTTGCTCCCATCTCTTAAAAGGGTGCTTTCAGTTTGGCCAGGAGGGGCTGGACATCAAGAGGAGGAAACCCACAATCTGAATGGGGCTCAAGAACCTCATACTGCTCTATTAGCTAGCTATCATCTAAGGTGGTTCTTTTCCCCCTTACGCCAGCAGCAAAGTGCTTCAACCCTTGCTGATTGCTTCCAGTAATTTATTTTTTATCTTAAATTTTTTTTCTACTTATTATTCCCTCATATTTGGAACAAAATGAAAACATTTCCATTTTACCTCCAGCACTGAAGCCACAGACACTGTGCCCCTAACAGGGTCACCAAATGGCCTAAATTACATACATGCATATATATATATATATATATATATATTCACATACATATATATGGAATATATACAAATTTGTAAGTTATTTGAAAATATATTTAAATACATAAATAATTTGTATATTACACACAAAAGTATGTTATTTGAAAATACATTTAAATATATAATTTGTATATTACATATAAATGTATGTTATTTGAAAATACACCTAAGTATATATATATAACTTGTACATTACTTAACAAATTTATCTATTTTCCACATACATATACGCATACATTGTTTTTTTTTAAGTTATAAAAAATTGGCAACATCTCATGTAAGATAAGATTCCTTATTTCCTTGTGGAGAAGATCATCTTTTCCAGAATCAGGATAAGAAAATTTGGTTATTTAGCACTTGGTTATATTGTTTCAAAATTTTAATCTAATTTATTCTGAAACTAGAAATGAGCCTGCAAATTCTGCAAAAATTTTCCTTATACATGTATCATATGCATATATTTGTTTTAGCTGACCTAGAAAGAGGCGGTTTCATATTTCAGTCACTTTTTATTTTTATATCTAAAAGATACTTGATTCAAGAAGAAAATCTGTTCAAAGTCTTTGTAGATATGATATATTCTCTACTTCCAATTATATTGCCCAAGTCAGAGTCTATTATTTTCTCCAGGCGGATATTTGAAAGGACTCAACAAACACCACAGAATGTATTCACAGAAGGCTTTTATCTAAAGGCAGACAGTACAATGCAGCAAAAGAGAGAGTAGGCAAGTACTGGAGACATTCCACAGTTTAAGTTCCCCACAGGCCTAACCAGACACATGAACCAGGCCAGTTTCTGACTTGAACTGCCCAGATCTATGCAAGAAACTCTCTGTATCTCATTGAAGAGTAGTCAAGATAGGCTTGTCACACCCATTAGGCTAGTTGCAAGTCATTAGCAAAGAAACTGACCTTGGGGCTTGCCAAGAGAGTTTAAATGATTCTAAAATTCACATTATAAATGCCAATGTTCTTAGCTTGATAAAGAGTCAAAATCAGTACATTCAGGCATCTTCAGGAATGAAGACAGAACTCTTAAATACGTCTGTAAATTAACTCTATCTCAAAATATCTTTATTCAACAAATATTTATTGAGCATCTACTACATTCCAGGCACTACTAGGAATATAGAGTGAACTAACTGAGCCATCTATGACCTCATGGAGATGACAGTCTGGTTTCACTCTACAGTTGTCCTTCAGGAGGCAGTTTTAGCACATTCAGTGCATGTTCTTAGTTAAAAGTGAAAACGAAAACTTGGCATAATTTCTAAATTTTAATTTTTTCTTATAATTAGCCTCTTTTCATCATACTGGTACCTTACTGACCTACAAACTTGGGAGAAAAATTACAGATTTAATTTAATCCTAGAGTGTTTTGGTTGTTACCCAGCAAAATAACACAATAAAACTGAAGACAAGTCAAACTTCCAAAAAACGCATGCCATATGATTTAATTAAGTAAAAGACCAAAACTAATCACAGGTATTAGAGGTTGAAATGGTGGTTACTCTTAGGGTATAGTGGCTGGAAGGGAACAAAAGGGCTCTATACCTTCTTAGTACTAGCTGTTTTCTAATTTTTAATTGGGAGGTAGGAACACACATGTCTTTACTTTTTGATAATTCATTGAGCTGTACATTTATAATTTACACACTTTATGTGCTCTTCCAACTAAAGCATTGTCATTAAATCCCTGTCTTAGGCTCTGTTTTCTAGTGAACCCAGTGCTTGAGCTGACACAGTGCACAACATTCCTGGGAAATAAAATCTTGGTTGATTCAAGCAGTCCTATCTCCCAGAGACTGAGCTAATGCAATGTCCCATTTCACCGCTATTAGAGTCTTGGCCCAACAAAACAGTCATGCCTCCTCGCACCTGAGCTAATGCTGTGCTCTGCCTTCTGAAGAAATAGAATATTGGTCAAGTCAAGCAGCCATGCCTGCAAGGGCCTGAGCTGACATGGTGCCTCACCTCCTGGGGAACCAAAGTCTTTAATGGGCTTTGCCACCCCACACTAAGGACTAAATGTCTAGAGCTCTCTGCCTCCTTGGAATGAGACTAGCTACCTGGAATCTGAGCTGCTGAGGTATGCTGTCTCCTAGAGAATGGAATCATTGCTGCACTACCCCCTGCCTCCCAGGGCTCAAGCCACATTTTCATCTCACCATTCTTGTATCTTTGCTGCCACTGCACTTCCCTTTTCAGAGCCTGGGCTGCTGCCATGTTCCATCAATCCAAGGAACAGAGTCATAATTACATGGTGTCTCATCCCTTGAGGTCTGAGTTGCCACTGTGCCTTGTTGACTCCAGGACCTGAATTGCAGGTGCACCCAGTTTCCCAGTGCCTGAGCATCTAAACCACCTATTTTTTTCCAGAACTATGATGATACTGCACTCTACCTAGTCAGAGTCACAACTCCATGCCTGCCTCTTGGGCCTGAGCTGCTAGGGTACCTTAGAATCGCAGACCCTAGCTTTGTGGTTAATCTACATTCACCATGACCTGGTGAGTGAAACAGTGCACTAACAGTGAAACAGTGCACCGAGTCTTAGGTGGAAGTTGTTTCATAGACTATGGGTCCAGAATCCTGGCTCCACCGCTACCCTAAGAGACTGTATCTTCTATTTCAATACTGTTGTGGCTGCCTGTGGGCTGTTAGACCAAATATAAAACAGGATTGCCTCAGATAAGACTGTCTAGTGTGGGGAAAATGATTAAAAGTAGAAACCAAAAGCCCTGTCATTGAGGACCCAAATAACCAACGGTGTCACCACAGCCACCACAGACTTTTGAAGCCGAAGCCACTTTGACACCTGCAGTCATCACTGATGTGGATCACAGATGAAGAAGCTGCATCCCTGTGCACAGCTGGAACCAGAGCCACCACACCCCACCCAGCTGGCACCCTTGGACCCATTTGCAAGTGAGGCTGTCCTATAGAAATTCACTCTGTAAAGTTTGAAAGAGGTGGCTGCTCCATCAGATGTATCAACATTACCGCAGACATCCAAGAAATGTAAAACAGCAAGAAAATATAAACCCACTAAAGGAACACAATAATTCTCAAGCAACTGGCCTCAAAGAAATGGAAATATACACATTGCCTTAAAATAAATTCAAAATAATAATCTGAAGAAAGCTCAGTAAGATATGAGAATACATTTAGACAATTTAACAAAATCAGAAAAAAATTATATGAATGAGATTGAAAAATAGAAATCATTGAATCATTGAAAATAATTAAACAGAAATCATGAAGCTAAAGAATTCAATGAATTAAATAAAAAATATGTTAGAACTTTGATAGAAGACTAGATCAAATAGAAAAAAAAGATACTCCATATCTTGGGCATTTTATCTTGTTTTTCCATGAGCTCACGTTAGCTATTTTAATAAGGACACAACATACAAGCTGTGGCTTACTTACCAACTTTCCCTTACATCACACAGGGAGGCACATGATAACAGTTTATTCCAATTTTGGCAATGATTTCTTTGATCAATTAATTAAGGTGGTGTTACCTACTGAATGTTTATGTTTTCCCCAAATTCATATGTTAAAATTCTAACCGCTAAGGTGATGGTATTAAAAAGTGGGGCCTTTGGGAGGAGATTAGGTAACAAATGTGGAGTCTTGATGAGTGGAATTGGTGCTCTTATTAAAGAGAACCCCAGGCTAGGTGCAGTGGCTCACGTCTGTAATCCCAGCACTTTGTGAGGCTGAGGTGGGTGGATCACCTGAGATCAGGAGTTCGAGACCAGCCTAGTCAACATGAACCCTGTTTCTACTAAAAATACAAAAAATTAGCCAGGTGCTATGGTGAACAACTGGAATCTCAGCTAATCAGTAGGCTGAGGCAGGAGAATCATTTGAACCTGGAGGCAGAGGTTGCAGTGAGCCGAGATCACACCATTGCACTCCAACCTGGATAACAAGAGTGAAACTACATCTCAAAAAAAAAAAAACAAACAAAACAAAACCAAACAAAACCCAAAGAGCTCTCTCATTCCTTTCTACCATGTGAGGACACAGCGAGAATACAGCCATCCTTGAATCAGAAAGTCAGCCCTCATCAGACATGAGGATATGCCACTACTTAGATGTCAGATGCCTCTGCCTGCAGAATAGTGAGAAATAAATATTTATTGTTTCAGCTACCTAGTTGATGGTATTTTTGTTATAAGTCTGAATGAAGATAGGTGGTATTCACATGCTATCTTCATTTTAAAGGTATATGTTTAACTTCATAGCTAAAAAGTAATCAGTAGGCTGATACTTTTAAAACAATGTGAATATTATGTTTCCAAATATGTTTTCACTCAATGGTTTTCACACGCAATTTTTGTCATCTCATCCTCTCTTCTCAGCCTAAATGTGTTAGTCTATTTTATTACTCAAGTTACAACTGAAGGACAGAAACTCAGATATCAAGCTATAAATGTTCTGCATTTCCTGGGAACACATAATTGTAGCAAACTCTTAGACAAATTGATCCTAATTACGTGTCAGTGTTCATTATTCATGAGGACGTTAGCCTTGATCTTACGTCAGTTCATGGCATAATTTGAGCCATCTATATAGCCTAGGTAAGTCAGTGTTTCCCCATGTAGCTGAGGTGCTAAGTGCAGGTATTAACTTATTCAGAGCACCACAAACCTTGTCAAAACCATAAACCTGCTATCTCTTTATTAGTTGACCCAAAGTAATAATTTGGGCAGAGATGTTTCAAGACATTTTCAGATATAAACCATTAAACAAATATACCAAATAATGTGTGAGACATAAATAGAAAGCAATGGATCTGAGGCTATTCTTTATATAGCAAATAAGGTTTTATCTTGTTAGAAACATGGACATGCCCACAGAGATCAATCAGAACCAGAGGACTCTTTCTAGCTGTTGATTCCTCCTCCTCACAAAGAACCCACACACTTCACTCTGCTTAATTGTCAGTTTGAGGACAACATTTCCTCCTTTCTTTCTTTCATACTTCCTTCTTTTCCTCCATTATAGGAAGAAACTTCTCATGTATGTATGAGAAGTTACAGTCACTTTCATGAAATAGCTTATGCTGAACATTAATCCTTCCTTCTCCGAATCCCTTGAATGGTGGAATAGCTGCCAAGCTGTGTTTTCAACTGAAGACTCCTGTTGGCCAATACTAATTTAGTCACTGGAGATTACAAGAAAAATTAAAATTCTTACAAGCACATGATTTTTTCTTCTCGATTCCAACCATTTAGGACTTTCTTAGTTCTTTTCTTAAGATAATATATGCAAAGGGAGAGATAAGTGAAGGAGATAGAGGAATATACTAATGGAGAAAGGAAAAGGAGACGTTATTTACTAACTTCTAGTTTTTGTTTTCTAGCAATCCAAAGAATAACATCTCACTAGAGATTTTATGGTAAGTGCTTCAGAAAGATGTATCAAAAGAGAAGAGTTCCTAGTGTATGGGGTATGAGAGGTGTCATGGAATGGAGGAGATAACATGATAATTAAGAGAAGCACCGATGTCCTTAGGGAATAGAAGATGCCCCTGGTCCTGAAGGAGAGAGTTGGAGAGTGGGAAATGAAAACTGAGATGCAGATGGGACCTGGGAAACAGGGCTAGCTAGGAAACAAAAGCCCAAATAATTGTTTTGGGTCCAAAGAGTTAAGGCCTTCTTATTCTCTAAGGAGAGATCCTTGGAACTAGAAAGGTCAGAGAGACAGACTTGCCCACAGACCTGCAGGAACAAGAGGTATTTTGTGAAGAATGTACACAGAGAGTTGTATGTATACTTAGAGGAACACCAAAATTTCTCTACAATGGCCTTGTTGTCAAACATGAACATCTGTTTTTGAGCTCTGCCATGGGAACTTTGGATAACCAGATGACCTTTCAGCACAATAGGATCTAGTAATAGGAAATTAACCTGAGTGTCATCAGCAAGTGGTGGAACAGGAAGCCTCAGGCCCTCATTTCCCCATGTAGAGAGGGACTTGACAACAATGAATGAACTACATTGCCTTTGTGAGAACTCCAGAAACTAGTTAGTAAGTTGCAGTACCTCAGGTGAATGCAAAGCCAGGAAAAGATGTATCAAAATCAGTAGAAAATGTTCTTGCACTTTACTCATCCCAGCCACTCTCTCACCCTGGCACAAGGCGAATTGATCTACAGAAAACATTAAAGTCCCAGATTCTCTCTTGGAGAGGCAAGAGGAGCAGACCATGAGTTCAGCATTCTGGGTTTTTTTTTGGGGGTGGTGGGGTTGTCCAAGACACTGGTTTCTGTCTTGCCAAGTGCAGAGTTGAATGCCATGTTGTGAGCCTCTGAGAAGAAAGGCAAACACCCTGTTTTAGCACCAGGAAGATTGTAGTACTGCAGGCAGACACCAGGGGAAGAAAGAGGAAGAAGCAAACAAAACTCTTTTACTAGAAAATTACACACACAAACCCAGAAAAAGTTTGAAGGGCTCCCAGAATCTCTAGCTATGCTAATCAATAAAGGTCTTCTACTACATGAAGTCAGTTTGTAATGACTGGAGAAGGTCGGTGTTTTTTTTTCGAATACCCAAATTGCAATGAAAGACCACAAGGCATGCAGAGAAGCAAGAAAACACGGCCCAACAAAAGGAACACAATAAATCTCCAGAAACTAACTTTAAAGTATTAAAATATTGGCTGGGCGTGGTGGCTCACACCTGTAATCCCAGCACTTTAGGGGCAGATCATGAGGTCAGGAGTTCAAGACCAGCCTGGCCAACATAGTGAAACCCCGTCTCTACTAAAAATACAAAAATTAGCTGGGTGTGGTGGCGGGCACCTGTAATCCCAACTACTTGGGAGGCTGAGGTAGGAGAATTGCTTCAATCCAGGAGGCAGAGATTGCGGTGAACCTGGATCGCGCCACTACACTCCAGCCTGGGTGACAGAGCAAGACTCCGTCTGAAAAAAGAAAAAGAGAAAGAAAAAAAGGAAGGAAGGAGAAAGAAAGAAAGAAATATCTATGAGTTGCATGATCTTGTAAAGATATTTGTACACTCATATTTATTGTGGCATTATTCGTAATAGCCAAGAGGTGGAAGCAACCCAAATGTCCATCAATGGATAAATAAAGAAAATGTGATGTATATAGATCTACAATGAAACATTCGTCAGCCTTACAAAAGAAGGAAATCCTAGCATGTGCTACAACACGGATGAAACTTGGAGATTTCATGCTAGTAAAATAAACCATCACAAAAAGACAAATACTCTATGATTCCTCTCATATGAGGAATCCAAAGTAGACACAGAGCAAATATGGAACCGAAAGTAAGATGGTGGTTCCCAGGGACTAGAAACAGGAAGGAGAGGGGTAGTTTTTCAATGTGTATAGAGTTTCAGTTTTGCAAGACGAAAAAGTTCTAGAGGTCTGTTATACAACAATGTGAACATAATGAATACTAGTGATCTGTACACTAAAAAGTGGTTAAGATAATGAATTATATGTGTTTTATATCACAATTTAAAATTTTAACGAAAGTTTAGAAATTGATTTAAAGAAAATATTGTTTTGTTTCTCAAACACCTGCCTTTACACAGAACACTCAAAAAATCCTTTTGCTCCTAGGTCAGTGGTTCTCAACATGGATGTGAGGGGATTTTGTTCTCCCTCCATAAGAGACACTTGACACTATCTGATGATGTTTCTGGTTGTTACACATAGGGTGGGGGTTGTGCTGGCATAGGCCAGGGAGTCAGCTGAGCATCCTACAGTGCCCAGGATAACCGCCTACCACAAACAATTAGTCCAAAATGGCATTGTAGCTTAATTGTAACACATCCTAGATTATTAAATCAAAGTGTGTTTTTGATATATCAGTCTTTTGCCTTCTAGTTAGGTTGGTAGAGTTCAGACTCTGGAAAAAACTGAGAATATAAAAGGCTGAATGAGTGTAAGCTGAAAGACAAGAGAGAGGAGTCTTGTTTGGAGATTACTGAAGCCAAAACGGGAAAAAGGAGGAGGCTGGGAGAGGAAGACAGTCAACAGACCACTTTCAGGCCATAATTCTGTAGGGTTCTGAGCTAAGCACCTTCCATGTGTTGTCTTACATAATCCTTAAAATCAGAGATCATTTTAAATTAAATAACACAGAGAGGAAAACAGAGTGGAGAGGGAGTCTTTGCTTGTATAGACAACTTTAACTGGTTTATTAACACATTCTTCTGAAGGGAAAAGGGGGTATGATCGCTCCTGAAGAGGCCGGGCTCCTTCTTAATCAAAGCTCAGGAGGAGAGCTGCATTCCACTGTTTCGTGGGTGCTGTGACAGTGACAGAGATGCACGGCATCCATGGGAAACACAGCTGGCACTCTGCGAAGGGGGAAGGGGCACCAGGAGCTCGGATGAGCGAGGTTGGAAGTTATTCTGCCCATCTCCCCCAGGCTTTCTGGGTGAGTTCATTCCCCCTCTCAGATTTATTGTTAGAAATTAAGACAAGCCAATTATATTTTGTAATGTCTGTGTCATTCAGACTCTGAGAACTAATCCAGCCTTCTAAATGGTGCTTGGTAACTCCTTTCTTCAACAGAAGAGTTAATGTATGGAATTAAGTTCAGGATCCATGGCCCTCTGAGGTGACAGTGATGGGGTTCAGGTTGTGTTTCTGGGTTCATTCTACCAGCTTCCCCCCACCAAAAAAGGAGAAAGGAATCTTGCAGGGTGGGGGCTTTGCTGTTGTCCTGCTGGCTCTGGTTTCCTTGCCTGATACATTAAAGTCAGCTTCCAAAGAATGCCACCCAAGGGTTTGAAGGGGCACAGTGGCTCTGTCCTCACAAAACCAGCCCACATATGAGTTTGCTGAATTCATTTAGGTCCTGCTGAGTCTTTTCCATTTGCTCTTCTCTGTTTCAAAACATCCCTAGAAGGGCCTAACCTTTCCGGAGGGCAAAGATCTGTTGTTAGAGAAAGAGTGTAGCCAGAGGAAGAAGGTGACTTTAGGGTAGGTGGCAGTTGGGCAATGATGGTTGAAAGGCTGCTTTCAGCTTGCCAGGAGCTTGGGGAATTAGGAAAAAAAAAACAAACGACATATATATGCATATATATAAATGTTTAAAATGTTTTATGTTCTATATTACCATTATTAGTTATATATTATTGAATGTTCCTTAAAAACAGTGTAGTCATTATTGCTATTATTATTATTACAGTTAGTTGTATACAATGGAATATTATTTGTGTTTATTATGATTACTAGCAATATTACTATTATTAGTTACATATTATTGAATGCCTCAAAGCAGCATAGGCTTTTTATAAATATTTTTGCTCATCTTTGTTGGTATTCTCCAGTGTTGATATTGCTCCTCTATTTAACAGATTAGAAAAATGAGGCTCTAAGAACAGACTGGCCTAATAACAGGTAACTTGTACGTCTCTAAGTGGCAATTCACACATAAAGCTCCGTGACTCATGAATTCTCACAGTCATAAGTTGGTTCTTTTCATGATTTTTCTGAAGTTGCTAGAAGTTTACAGAAAAGGAAGTGCAGGCACATTTCACAAATCTACAATCTGTAAGTATCACATCCTGTATAGCTGCAAACACTGGAATAAGGAAGGGCGGATGACTTTCAGAAGATGAAGGTAAGCAGAAACCATTGATGGGACTGTCTGAGAACCCAGAGTTAAAATCTCTTGGGAGCTTCTGAGGACTCAGCTGGAACCAAGGGGCACAGGTAGGTAATGCTGAAAGACTTTTCTCATCTCACCATTTCCTTGCTGTGACTTCATTAGAGGAGTAACTTGTCTTGAAACTCCTTGACAGCAGTTAAGAGACACTAGAGCATTTTGAAAATAGAGTGGGCAAATGGAAGGAGTATCTGTTTTAACTCTGTTTCTGCTGTATTCTTATTGCATGAACTCAGTGAATCACTTACCTAAGGTTGTGTAATTAACAGGAGAAGCCTCTGGTCTCTTCAAATGTTTTTGGACCATTTGTAAACCAGGCAGTCTGTGGGCTGAGAATGGTGCAGTGAAAAAGGGATCCAAACTGAGCTCAGCAACAAATATCACAGCCTACTTGGTCTTTATGCTAAAAAGTGGGGAGGATCCAGGACGCAAACCTATGTGAGATGACTCTAGGACTTGTTTTCATACCACCGCATGCAGCTGCTTCTCCAGCCTGAGTAAACTCAGACACAGGCTGGCAATGCCAGGTGGTAAAGTAGGAAGAGGTAGAATGATGTCGAGATTTATGCAAAGGCTTCAAACTCAAGGAAAGCTGAGATCCAAGACTGGCTTTAGAGCTTCCCGGCTATGTGAACAGGGTTGAACAATAAGGGTAACTGCAAATATTTCTTCATCATTAATTCTAGGCCATGCATTTATACAACATGTATACTATTTGTGTTCATAACTTAAAGTTTATTTGAATTTTCTTATTTATTACATGTTTTTACTAACTTAGAGGCAGAGCTGTTGTAAGGATTAAAAGAACTCCAGGATAAACTAAAAACATGTCTAGTAAAATATGATAAACATATCTAAGATGAATGCCAATAAATAGTATTATTAGACAAAAAATAAATAAGCAGAGTTCATTTATTAGTCTGAAAATTCATCAAATATATGGCAATACAGTCATTGTCAGTAGGACTGGGGAAAGGGAGATTGTTGAATTTTGCAAATTTTGTGTGACCATTTGCCTCCGGACATTGGACCTCTCAAAATTGATGTTGCTGCCACCCTGTGATGTGTTTATTATCTATAATGGACCGTGTCAAACATGATGGAAATATCCTCATGAAACCAAGGTTGTCTGGTTTTCACTGTTCTGTACTATCAGTTTCTTTCTCTTAATGGACAGGCGAAGCCTGGACTAACTGGCGGACTGACTTACAGTTTCTGAAACGAGAACCAGGGGAGCTCTGCACTTGCTAAGAGCTAAATCTATTTTTTCTTCCATCAGCACCATCATGACATCACAACCTGTTCCCGGTGAGACCATCATAGTGCTCCCATCAAATGTCATCAGCTTCTCCCAAGCAGAGAAACCCGAGCCCACCAACCAGGGGGCAGGATAGCCTGAAGAAATATCTACAAGCAGAAGTCAAAGTTATTGGGGTAAATTTAATTCAGGACGTGTTGGAGGTGGGTTGGGGGAAGTTCCAAGAGATGATGTGTATCTTGGGACTGTTGTGAGTGTAGAGATTCTTAGACCCTTCATTTTTACCAGAGAGAGTCCAGGGTAGAAACCACTTGGAGAAAACTGTCCCAGAACTTTTCCACAAGAGATTGTCTTAAAATGTTTTTTCCCTTATTCTGAATATGAGGAATTGATTTTCTGTTGTTTTTGTATTTTTACAATACAGTACTTCTCTAGTTTTCTTTTACAAAAGTAATGGTGGTAAATAATTACATATTATATATATGTGTGTGTGTATATATATACACATAAATATATACATATCTATAATATGTAATTATATAATGTATATATACATATATGTGTCTGTATTTCACAATTGCATGCTTAATAATTCACACTGATTTTTGCAAAGAATTTTCCCCCTCACTGCAAATTACAGAAATAATACACCTCCTTTTCCTCTTTTCTCCTTACCTTTTTGAGAATGGAAATGATATTCACCTTTGGTTTGTCTGTCTTTCCTCTCATCCAGAATTTATGAAAGAAACTGTATTGCATGAAGGAAGGAGAGAAAGAAGGGATCTGTATTGGATTGGGAGGGAAACACAGAGTTTTGGTTTCTAGAATTGCCTCTGCACTTATATGATCTGAGGTGAGGCCCTCTGACTGGGTTTCAGGACCTGGTGGGACTGGTTTCTTTGCCTCATGTACAATCGTGGGTTTCTATGAGGCTCATGTTACATAAGGTCTAGAAAACTTCTTGGTAAATGATAATAGAGCTGTAATCTCTGAGGTGGATGTCAGGAAGGAAACTACCTCCTAAGACAGAGCTTCAGTTATACACGAGAACATGAAGTATTTGGTTTCTGTTCCTGTGTTAGTTTGCTAAGGGTGATGGCCTCTAAATGATGAGAACACATGGATGCGTAGAAGGGAACAATGCACACTGGGATCTTTTGGAGGGTGGAGCAGGGAGGAGGGAGAGGATCAGCAAAAGTAACTAATGGGTACTAGGCTTAGTACCTGGGTGATTAAATAATGTGTACAACAAACCCTCATGATGCAAGTTTACCTATATAAAGACCTGCACTTGTACCCTTGAACTTAAAAGTTTAAAAAAAAAAAAAAAAGAGCTTCCAGAACTTCAGTTACAGGATTGTGGACTGCAGTTTCCAAGGAGGTGACCAGAGAGGGCCAAGCTCCATGTCCAGTGGAGTCTGGGGGATGAGGGGAGGGACTTCTGCACTGCCAATACTGCAGAGAATGTGGGGCATTCAGGTGCCCCTGTTTCCAGAAAGGTAGAAAGACAATCCACTAGTCATGGACTCAGAGGTCCTGAGAGCTGGGAAAGCAAATCCCAGCAGCTGCTGTGAGCTGGGATCAAGGGTCATGAGCAGACCAGGACCTGAGAGGCAGAAATGCCATAAGCCTTGCTGAGCACCTGCCAGACACCCGAGACTGTGGCTTCTGTGGCAGAGCAGCACACCCTCCAGCATGCCTTTTTATATTTCTCACTCCAGAGTTTCCACAGGGTTTGTATCCTCACTGGGATCTTGCAGAAGGTGATAATATATTAGCACCATGAGAGAGGCGAAAGGGCCCAGTCTTTACAAATGCTGGTTTTAATCCTCAATTTATCTTTCTCTTCCCACAGACTATCCAGATCTTGTGTGGCATGAAGTTGTTGAGCTTGGGGATTATTTTGGCATCTGCGTCTTTCTCTCCAAATTTTAGCCAAGTGATTTCTACACTGCTGAAGTCCACTTACCCATTCATAGGACCTTTGTGTGTGAGTAGAGTTTCTGAGGAGGGCAGGATGGAGCAAAGATGGGAGGAAGATGCCAATAGCTTAGACTTTCCACCTGTCATATTGCTATGCTTGATCTTCCAGGACCAAGGAGTT
Organism: Ateles fusciceps; assembly: GCA_036589455.1. Taxonomy (NCBI): domain Eukaryota; kingdom Metazoa; phylum Chordata; class Mammalia; order Primates; family Atelidae; genus Ateles; species Ateles fusciceps. Next base: position 21,384,650 of record JAZHEH010000681.1, on the reverse strand, counting down.
GATGGTGAAACTTGTTCTCCTGTGTGTGTAGTTCAGGGAGGATTGAGTCGGGTAGAATGACAGGAGTTGCCTGATTTTAGATCAATTTCTTGTCAGACCCAAATAAGCATTTCTCTTGAAGATCATCTTATTTTTTGTCTTATCATCTTGAGCTATGATGAAGCTAGTAACTTCTCTCCAGATTTAGGAGAAAAAAATCCACGAATTAGGATTAAGTTGGGAAAGAATATTTTATACAAAAAAAAATATGAGTGTCAATGGAAGACATCATACACTCACAGAGAAACCACACTGTGATCCCCCCCATGCTTGTGGGCTCATGGAGGAAGGAGAACTTACGTTGCTGAGCATTTTGAAAATACTTTTACTGCATTGACTGATTCCCAGGGGAAGGCTGAGTAGATATCTATGCCTCAGTGATGGACTGGAAATTCCTCTGAAATAGCTGCAGGTCTGGGGTTTCAAAAGGACTTAGTCCTTTTCTCAGAGAACTGCTTTCTCTTAGATTGATGCTTTCTCATAATGAATCTTCTCTTTCATAGATGTTTTTTCCTTCAATTCAGTAGCTATTTGTTTTTCTTACATTTGCTTATTTGATGCACCAAGAAGTCCACCTTTTTCTGCGTTTTGTCCATTTTTCTTCTCTTATTAACTAAAGTTACGCTTGGATTTGGTTTTCACCAGTTTTCCCCAAATGAACTTTTTTGGTTCCAAAATCCATGCAAGGCTACTACATTACACTACGTTACATTTCACCATGATGATTTCTTGGGCTCCTCTAGGCTTTCTCAGATTTTCCTTTTCCTTGAAGACTGATAGTTTTGGGTAGTGCTGGCTGAGATTTTTATAGAATGTTCCTAAATTTGGGTTTGTCTGATTTTTTTGATGTTTGGACTAGCTAAAGCACCATTTCATCAAGTGGTAGCAAGGGTCATGCTACCAACATAATGTCACTGACACAATTAACCTTGATCATGTGGTTAGGGTAGTATTTCCAGGTTTCTCCTTTGCAAAATTACTACTTTTTTTAATCCTCTTTCTATACTCTTTCAAAGCAAGTCACTAAGCACAGTCCACCATTGGAGAGGCATCTAGTCCATTTTTTTAAAGACTTGCCATTTGTTTATACAGACACATGACTAAATGCCTGGGTCACAGGAATCATAACTTTTCTTTGGATTTTGCCCCACCCCTTTTTTTTTAACTGTCAAAGAATTTTCTGTTTCTTAATGGCTCTAAATTCATTAGCATGACTACTTTAAAGGATGAAAACAATGTCTCTGATTTTTTAAACACAGCCTTAAAGGATTTCTGACATTCATTCTTGTCTTTCCTTCTCTTCTCATTGACCATTTTACCTTAAGCTAGGGAGCCAGCAATGTAAGATCCATGTCTTTCACCTCCCATATCTGTTAACTTCTCGCATCTTTTACTTTCCTTTAAAGAACCTAGTAACAACACTACTTTATCTCTTCCAAAAAAATTGAAGAGGAGGGAATACTTTCAAACTCATTTTATAAGGCCAGCATTACTCTGATACCAAAGCCAGGCAAGAATATTACAAGAAAACTATAAGTCAATATCCCTAATGAACATTGATGCAAAAATATTCAACAAAATACCAGCAAACTGAATTCAACCACGTATTAGAAGGATCATTCACCATGATAAAGTGAGATTTATTCCAGGGGGTGCAAGAATGGTTCAACCTACATGCCAAGTACCAGCTCAGTTGGGAGACTCCCACTCAGGTGGCATTGAAGGTAATGAGAGGCAGACACCCACATAGAACAACACAGTGGATCTACTGGGGGGCCAGCAGCCTATCAAGCTGAGAGCCTCAGGGACTGATAGCATTCCAGGCTGAAGGCCCCAAGCAGATCCTCATCCATGTATTTATTCTCTCTTGAACAGGTGATTCTTATTAATAAACAGGTGTTCTGTATTTACTCATAACTCAAAAATATACGAAGTAGGCAGCCGTTACCCACCTCCCACTAATTGCAAACTGAAAGGTGTTCTCCACAAGGGAGCTATGGGGGCAGGGTAAACTTAATGTTTCTCAATAGTAAACTTAACACTTCTCAACACATATATAAATCAATAAATGTGATATCACATCAATATATTGAAGGACAAAAACCACATGATTCTCTCCAATTCTTTTCTCTTTAATACTATTGCTTTCATGTTCTTTTCTAGAGAACATCTTACACCAAAATTGCCTCATTTTTATTAAGAAAACAAAAATTATTTCCTGGCTTCTAAGGTCTTCATTTTGTTTATTGGGATATATTTCTGCTATCTTTTTTTTTCTGATACTATCTGAATGTTATATGGGAAAAAGGGACAAATCTATGTCTTTAAATGGATCTTACCTCATTGATTCATGATAGTCTTTCCCATGACAATTTTCTATGAACATTGTGGTAGTGACATCACAGTTACTCTGCACATAAAAACTGACCTATTTTCTCTTTTATCTCAGTTTATCATCGCTGGCTCTCTATCAATCACCACAGAGAAACGGTTAACCATGCCTTTGGTGAGTTTGAGAACTATAACCCACAACCGAACGGATCAAAATAAAACTTAGACAGGACTCATTAATGCCAGTCTTTCTACTTTCAAAAGCTGAAAACTCAGTTCCAGAGCAGTTTGTTGTTAGAATTAGGAGCTGGGCCTGGATCCTCTGTATCCTTGTTCAGAGCACATTTCTCCAATTATTGTACCCTACATCAAAGTCTGCATTCAGAGAATTACCATATTCCCTCTGCCCATGCCAAAGAATGTGTCACAGAAAAATTGTGCTTGTTTATGATGTCCTTTTGGTGATAATTGGCCTTCAAATTCAGGTTTTCAGTGGCAAGGAAACTGACAGTGTTAAAAGAGGTCTATTTGTTGGGTTTCGCTGTTTAAGCCCAGGTGCTACAACCTTTGAAAAAAATGACTCAGAGTGTTGTTCGTGTGAAGTATCCAAAGTAGGCTACTACATTATACACAGAGGTGTACACAGAGGCTACTACATTACACTAGATTACATTTAGTCATGATGCCCCTCAGGTTCTTCTAGACTTTCTCAGATTTTCCTTTTCCTTGAGGACTTCAGTAATTTTGGGAAGTGCTGGCTGGGTGTATTCTTTCATCTATCTCACCAGAAGTATTATTTTGTTTGTGTATAAATTCTCACACCCCAAAAAGTTGTCTTTAGTCATTTGTATTGGCTAAGGAAAAAAAAAAAAAAAAAAAGCTTTATCTGTTTTTAATGCCTTACTCCAGCAAAAACTAGAGTTGGAAGTGGCACAGACAGAAAGGCTGGATTATGGGGAGCTTTTCTTGTCCTTAAAGTTTCATTAAGTCTTCAATCAATCTGTTATCCCTCAAGGGGATGATGCTGGAGATTATGTGAGAGAATGTCATATAATGCAATTGCACAGAAACTCAATTTGGAATCTCTGGCTATAAAAATCTCCCAAAGGAAGTGAGAGAGAGTGCTCAGGAAAAAAATGCCAATTCTTTCTTTTCCTCATCAGTATTTAGATATCATTATTTGGAACCCTCCGTTAGACTCCACACTACTAACTAGTTCTGTGCTGTTCAATGTAACTTTCTATGATGATGGAAATGAAATGGAACTTTCTATAATGATGAAAATGCACTACAGCTGTACTGTGCAATATGGCCGTCACATGTGGCTGTGAATGGTGTGAAATCTAGATAGTGCAACTGAATAAAAATTTCACTTAATTTTACTTTAAATATAAATAGTGTGGCTATTGACAATCATACTGAGTATAGCCTGGCACAAGAGTAATGTTTCTGAACTTCTAGGAGGAAATATCTGGGCCTCTTACCCCAGAGAACAATCCCACAGTGAACACGCAGGAAGCTCAAGGATGCAGGATGAGGTCTCAGGGTGGGCTCAGACTCACCAGAGACATCCAGGCTTTAGTGAGTTCTCCTCTTGTCACACATTGTACCAGCCCTTTCTGAGACTGCAGAAGAGTGCTGTCTCAAGGCGAATCTAGCTCATTCTAAGAAATATATACTAGGGGCATCAGGACTACTACTGGCTACTAGGACCCCCAGGAGTATACACTTTAGTCATTATGTTGAGAAATTGGTGTCCCAAAGCATCAACTGGTGTTTCTAAAAGAAGAAGTGCCCATGTGGGATTGACTAACACTCTACTGTATGGCTGTGGGGTGTGCCCTGGAGCCTGCCTAACTATAACTGTAGCTTTCAGAATGCTCTTAGCTCAATTCTCTTTTCTGTGTAAGTTGGAGTAGAAAGGAAGTCACTTCTGAGATGTTTGTTTATTCCCTTCACTTCATCAATGTAGAAGTGAGAACCAGAGTGAGAAATAAAACCAAGGAACTGAGTATCCAAGGGAATAAGCTGAGACAAGTCTAGTACTGTGATCTCAATATTCTGACCTGCAGTCCGGACCTTTTTTTCCTACTCTCCGCTGCCTCCCACACGTTACACCATCCTTGGGCCTGCACCTAGTCCTCTGTCTACAGCCGTCCCATGCTGCCCTCTATGTGGCCAATCATATGCCCACCCAGGTTCCAGGGCCTGCCTGAGACTCAGAACCACCCCCTCACTCATGTTTGAGAGGTGTGCTTTTGAGAGAGGCAATGGGCACGCAAGCGTGAACTCTTAGGTTGATACAAACATAATTGTGGTTTTTCACATATGGCAAAAACCACAATTACTTTTGCACCATGCTAATACATTATCTACTTTTTCCGTGTAACTGACGCTTCTACCAGGGGTTTCTGAGTTGAGCAAGAGAGAAACTGCATCTGGTACATTGCCACCTTTGCTTTGGGTCATGCTCTCGTGGTAATGTTGCAAGCAAAGCCTCAAGCAGGCCCTGCTATCTGTCCCAGAGAAAGAATTTAGAAGAATAACATTCTCTACCACGTCACCTAGGTCCCACTTAAGGGGAACCGGTTCATATATTCATTCATTCAGCCAAGATTTACCTTGGAGAATCTGAGATTTTTGCTGGACACTGGAGAGGCATACAGCAATAAATGATCAATCCCAGACCTCATGAGGAGACACATAAGGGCATAACTTACAATTTAATGGCAAAGATGTATAAGAGAGATTCGTGGCTCATTAACAATGATCCTTAGCCAGCATTTCTCTTTTAGGTGCACAGCAGCCAGGCTGGAAGCATTCTGAGCGCTCTGTCTGCTCTGGTGGGTTTCATTCTCCTGTCTGTCAACCTGGCTGCCTTAAATCCTGCCTTATTGCAGTGTGAGTTGGACAAAATAATATGCCAACCAGAAGTTATTCTTACCATTATGATCCAATTGATACCATGGACTGCTATACAGCCAAAGCCAGTCTGGCTGTAAGTATTTTTAGATGGGACGTTCTAATATCGTGAAGTATTCAAAAGCCTTGATTTCTTGTTATTCCTTCTTTTGAAAATCTGTTTGTTCTGGTTTGGGCATATGGGGGAAAGGCCAGGGTTATATTAATCTAAGAGGACTACATGGATGAGATTAAGGGGATTACATACTAATAGAGTAGAATTGAAAATGTTAAATAAGGTTGATGATGAAAAACTTTTAACTTATTGTTTGTAGAGTTTCTTAATTATCAAACGAATCCAGTTTTGGAGGCATAAAATATGAGTTTGTCAAATTGAGAATCTCGGTACATGGAATGGTGGATTAAGAATGGAAACAGAGCAGAAAGACCTAGAGGATTAGAATATGCCAACCAGGACACCTAGTATGTGTGTGTGGTAAGGAGTTTATTTGGTATGAGAAGACACCAGATTCAGTACTAAGAAAAAGAGAATAGGAAATATGGGGTTAGAAGGTAAGGGCTTCTCCTAATGATCACAATAATAAATAATACTGATAAGGTGAGAATGCAACATTATTGTTGCTTTTCGTTATAGCTGAAAGAAGTATGATATATTAAATCAGGAGATAAGAAATCGAGGGAGGCAGAGAGTGTAACTGAACAATTGCAGGAGAATTCGATCTCTTTGGAAGAAGAAAAATAATGAAATTTGGCTAACAGAAATAATATGTCTAAAGTTGAAAAATTAAGGAGCATGTGCATGGTCAGCAACACATTGTGAGGAAAACAGGCAACATAAGAGTAAAGCGGTTGCAGAACATTTATTGTCCTGTAATCATATAAATGAGATAAGCCAAGAACTCAGCAGGAAGATGGATGGATAGAAAGGTCTGGTCACAGTCATGCTGGTACAGCACACATTGTAAAGTGGACCTTGCTCTCAAGGTAATGGTATAATGGGAAAAGTACAAGTAAATGAGGCTGACAGTAATTAGTACAAATTAACACCTAGCACAGCCAATTCCACCTTGGGAAAAATTCTGAAGAGAAATTTCAGAGAAATTTGGGAGTGACAAAGTATAAATTCATAATGAGACAATTTTACATTGGAAATAAGAGAGATTCTGTTGATCTTGCTTGCTGGAACTATTTCTAAGGAATGGAAACAAGTTGTATCTTCTCTTTAACTATGTGTAAATACCACAAAACAAAAGTTCATGTGGTCAAATTATTTCCTTTTATTATCAGATGGCCAGTTCTGCACAAAGAATGTCTCAGGATAGAAATGATAGAACCCATCCTTTTGAGTTGGTGTTGGTGATTAGTAACTCTGACAGTTTACTACCTTCATTGCTTTTCTAAGGCTTCCAGCCACCAAAAAAAAAAAAGAAAGAAAGAAAAAAGAAAAAACAAACAATAAAAATCAAGAACAAATCCAAAGGGGTTCAGATACCTAGACACATAGACACGTAGATAGGAATGTCGATACTGAATTTTATGAAGGACTTTCACAGTTAAAACCTCCTTGATCCTCACAAATCTCTGAGAAAGAAATGTTAGTTTTCATATTTCATACCTAAGGAAACAGGAGCTAGAGAAAGAGAGAGACTTGTCCAGGCTTACACAGCTACTAAGCAGTAAAGGTGAGGCTAGAATTGGAGCTGCTGATTCTCAGTCCTGGGAGTTATTGCACCACGTGGCTTTCTTACTGAGTGGACAATGTCATCAGAGCTATCGATGTCTCAAAGAAATAAGAAAGAAGTGTATGAAGTGGATTAGTTGATTTAGTTACTACTTATCTCCCCTTTCTCTTCTCAAGGAAGTGAATGAGTGAAGGGGTTGAATTTAGACAATTGTGAGGTGTGGGAGGAGCAGTTTTGTTTTCCTGTTGGTGTCCTTACTTCATTCTCTAATGGTTGAGGTGGTCGTCATCTCTATGGTCACCTCTCAACTAGGCATGAAGGCTTCGGCTACCCAAGCGCCACCAATTTTTTTATTTCTTGACTTTCAGGGAACTCTGTCTCTGATGCTGATTTGCACTGTGCTAGAATTCTGCCTGGCTGTGCTCACTTCTGTGCTGCGGTGGAAACAGGCTCACTCTCACTTCTCTGGGGTGAGTGTGCTGGCTGGCCTCATGTAATCTTGTCTAGGTTTATCTTTACACTTTGTTGAGCTAGCTGTCACCAAGAGTAGTGGAAGGATTGTTTGACAAAGGGCTTATATCCAAAATCTACAAAGAACTAAAACAGATTTACGAGAAAAAACAAACCCATTCAAAAGTGGGCAAAGGATATGAAGAGACACTTTTCAAAAGAAGACATAGATAAGGCCAACAAACATATGAAAAAATGCTCATCATCACTGGTCATGAGAGAAATGCAAATCAAAACTACATTGAGGTACCATCTCATGCCAGTTAGAATGGTGATCATTAAAAAATCTGGAGACAACAGATGCTAGAGAGGATGTGGAGAAATAGGAACACTTTAACACTGTTGGTGGGAGTGTAAATTAGTTAAACCATTGTGGAAGACAGTATGGTGATTCCTCAAGGACCTAGAAATAGAAATTCCATTTGACCCAGCAATCCCATTACTGGGTATATATCCAAAGGATTATAAATTGTTCTATTATAAGGACACATGCACATGTATGTTCATTGCAGCACTTTTTACAATAGCAAAGAATTGGAACCAACCCAGATGCCCATCAATGATAGACTGGACAGGGAAAATGTGGCACATATACACCATGGAATACTATGCAGCCATAAAAAATGATGAGTTCATGTTCTTTGTAGGGACATGGATAAACCTGGAAACCATCATTCTCAGCAAATTGACACAAGAACAGAAAATCAAACACCGCATGTTCTCACTCATAGGCAGGTGTTGAACAATGAGAACACATGGACACAGGGAGGGGAGCATCACACACTGGGATCTGTGGTGGGGGGACTAGGGGAGGGAGAGTGGGGGGGTGGGGAGTTGGGGAGGGATAACATGGGGAGAAATGCCAGATATAGGTGATGGGGATGGAGGCAGCAAACCACATTGCCATGTATGTACCTATGCAACAGTTCTGCATGTTCTTTACATGTACCCCAGAATCTAAAATGCAATAAAATATATATATAAGAAAAAAAAAGAGTAGTAGAAGGAATATCAGCCAGCCATGAAATACACATGGAAGGTCATTTTCCTGGTAATGGAAGGCAGAGAAGGAAAGCAGATGGCAGCTGAGTAGCTGACATGCTGAGAGTTCACTGGATATGAAAATAGTTAAACATGAGAAATCAACTGGTTCCATCTTCCCATTTTGTCAGTGGAGGGAATGAGACTCTGGGAAGTCAAATGACTTGCCTGGAATTATGCTATGAGTTCATGCCTGTGCTGGGGACACAAGAACCTGGCTTGCCTCCCTCCTAAGCAGAAACAATTTCTGCCACAACCACTAGTATCTTGATTAAACATGTATTGTTGAATCAAATTCCATAGGATACCACCCCTATTGACTCATGGCTTTATTTAACTGAATTATAAAGCCTTGATTTCTCCAAAATTTTATTAGAGAGAATAGAATGAATACTAGGGTGACAAACTGCAATTATTTGAAGAACCTAGTGATCTGCTCTACCTACCTTGGATTAGCTAAGAATTCTATGTATACAGTTGGAAAAAATGGCATATGTACATCTATCTTGAACCTGAATGAAGTCTGAAGACCTAACATACTTTGTCTCTTCTAGAATGTGCTTTTCCTACCTCACAGTTACATCAATAATTCTGGCATGTCCTCAAAGATGACTCATGACCCTGGATATGAAGAACTATTGACTTCTTAGGAAAAAAGGATATTCATCAGAAAGTTGATTTTTATGACAACACGGAAAACCTAACCATTATCAAAAAGCAAACTTGTTTCCTAAATGTAAGCTTTTAAAGTAATGAACATTAAAAAAAAAAAAAAAACATTATTTCACTATCATTTAAGGTATGTGTTCATTGGAGATCTCTTGATTTGCCTGACACTGACCCAGCAAAGGCACAGGCCTGTAAATTACCATTTACTAGACTAGCCAAATAGTCATAGACATTTCCCAGAAAAGTAGGCAGGATGATGATTCAAAAAACACAGTGATGCAAAGGTTACAACTTTTTTTTTACCCCTGAATTGTCAACAGGAGTTAACTGATTCGTTGTGGTGTTTAGACTCCTTTGTCATGGGTGCTAGTGTTTTATCTCATGTATTTTACTCATAAGTGTATAAAAGCAAGACCCATATGATGAAGCCTCAGGGTGTATGGAAGTAGCTAGCTTCAAAATAAAATCTTTGAGTGCATATTTTGTTTTAATTCTTATTTTGTTGTTTTTAAATACAGAATAAATCAATTATGACAGACATAAATCCAAATTTGAACTCCATTTTCTCCCCATTAAATATTCAAACAAAACTAATGAGTGGACAAAAGCTAACCAGGAATATTTATCTGTTATGAAGCAACAACCAGTTCATTCTTATTTTCTTAGTTCAGAAAAGACCATTTGTTTGTGTATAAATGTTAAGTCTCAGCATGTGCGTGCACGCGCGCACACACACACACACACACACACACACACACACACACACATAGAAAGGTATTTCAATTTTACATGAGCTCCATTTCTTTGAAAGATCTGGTCATGTTTCTCTTGCGCTGAACCACTCTTACAGGGATCATACTCACTGTATCAGATATTTTGATACCCATACAGTTTCTCTGCTGTTTTTTCCAGTCTAAAACTGGACTGTCAGATTCTTTGATTTTAGCTTTATCTTCAAAATCTGTTTCATTATGCCTTCTCCCTATCCTTTGCACCCCCCCCTCACTGACACACACCATTTCTTTTATTTATTTACCTATTGTGGATATTCAACTTTTATTGATACTTATTGGATACCAGACGCTATGTCAACTAAGGGAAACAGAGATGACAATGAAATTAGGGATGGATACAGGGCACTCACTATTTGAACACAGAGTAAAGCATACCTTCTTCTGACTAAAAGAATGTAGGGGATAAACACGTGTTTGTGTGCGTGTGTCGTGGTTGGGGGAGAGAGAGCGAGTGAGAGTGAAACAGAGAGAGAGAGTCCTTTCTTTGAAAATCCACCTCCCCCCTATCAATCACATGGTGCCACCTTCTGCCACAGGAGAGGACTGTGACCCAGAATCCACAATTGATGTATTCATCTACTGTACTCACGCTCCAGCTTTGTTCTTCACCCCTGCCACCATATCTTCACCACCACCACAGCACTCTGGATACCAGAAGTTTTACTGATTATCCAGTCACACTTCTGGTCTTCGAAGTTCCCTAGGGTATCTCTTCAGCTTTGACTTGTTTATCAGAGAAGGTATCCAGCCCTTTAGGCAGCACTCAAAGCCACTTTTTATCCTAGGCTCAACCTCACTGCCACGTCAGTCATTGATATCTCTTCTTTCAAGTAGCAATGCCTCTCCAGCCCAAGTCAAATGAGAATGACGCCTACCTTAAAAATAGAAGTTGTATTGAGATAACCTTTACAAAGCAGTTAATATTATATCTGGCACATGAAAGATGCTCAGTGAACTTGAGTTTTATTGTCTGTTTACTCCCTTTGGTTTCACTTCCATAGTCCAACTTTCCTTCACCTTTCACTTCCATACTCTATGTCTAAAATTAACATCAACCCCAATACATCACTGGGATTTGGAATCTGATTATACTCATCAAATCTTTCATTTCTTCAAGAAAGTCTGGGCCAGGCACGGTGGCTCACACCTGTAACCCCAGCACTTTGGGAGGCTGAGGTGGGCAAATAGCTTGAGTCCAGGAGTTCGGGACAAGCCTGGGGAACATGACCAAACCCTATCTCTACAAAAATTAAAAAAAAAAAAAAAAATTAGCCAGATGTGGTGACACATGCCTGTAGTCCCAGCTACTCAGGAGGCTGAGGTGGGAAAATCACCTGAGACTGGAAGGTTGAGGCTTAGTGAGTCATGATCCTGCCACTGCACTCTAGCCTGGTCAACAGAGTGAGACCCTGAAAAAAAGAAAGAAAGAAAAAAAGGAAGAAAGAAAGAGAGGGGGAGAAGAAAGGTCTGTAGAATGCTTTAAATAGGGTGTCTCAGACTGTGTAGAAACGCGTTTTCTCTTCCCTTTGCAGGAGAAAGATTTTAGAATTATTAGCCTTTTCTCATTTCCGCACAATTGACTCTACTGACACCTTGTGGTAATAATGAGGAACAACTTTCCACCCAAGAGAAATAGAGAAAAAGGCAAACTAAGGCACTAATTGTGCCTCCAGGAGAATTCCCTGGAGGTAGCTAACTTGACCATAGGAAACTGCAGTTGCCACCTTTGTCCTTTACAGTGTCTCCACATGTCAGCAGTGAGGGAAAACTATGCATTTTTCAAAATAATTTATTATTGTAAGGAAAATGGCTGTGCTTCAGTCAGGAGTAGGTCGAGGCAGATATCCGGTATGGTATGACACAGCAGGTTTGGAGTGCAGGTGCACAATCCCAGGCATTATGTAGCCATATAATGTAATCTGTTTGTGTGAGTGCATACCTGGCTTTGAGCCAGTATGTCTGTGAGTAATATAACTGCACTGCTGACTCTGTAGGACAGGAGAAAGAATAAAGCCATGTCCCAACTGCCTACAATCCCTCGAGTCTTCTTTCAGTCACCATCTCAGTCAGAGACGCCTGCTTAGTCTGATACCAAGGAGGAAGAACATCCATTGTGGGTTTGCCCAGTAGTCCATCAGAAAATAGAGCAGGAACAGCCATTGGGGCCACAGGGTTGGGCTTAGGGAGCCCCTACCATGACAGAGTACATGTCATACAGTGCCTATACTCCAACTGAGCTGTGGGAATTAAACGTGTTAGCAGCACTCGGGGAAACCCCTACCTGCCTGGATGCCTGACCTTTGGGATGAGGGGAGCCAACAGTATCGCCCACTCTGTCTCTGAAATGGAAAAGTTGGCCTCCATTACGACTCATCCCTCTTCCATCAGTAATTGCCAGTGAGCAGACGGTTATTAGCATAGGGCAAGGCGACTACACCCTAATTGAATGGCTGATGGTGGCCATTTGAATGGTATGAAACGATGCCAGAGAAATACCAGAAACTGTGAGTAATGGCAGTTGTAACCAGATTTGGTGCAAGTAATCCGGGAGATGTGTATGCAGCAGGCTATGTTCAATCTGAATACCTGAGGGCCAGATGATGAAGCTTTACCACCCGCATGAGGGACCTTGTGTTCAGCTCTGTGCCCCTGAGTGCCTTCGGCTCCCTGGTCACCATCCTCATTCTGTATGTGAGGTGACTACCTCTATGGTGGCCCTGAGGGAAGCAGAGGGCTGTGGGCGGGAGCAGGGAGTCTGTGCCATTAGAAAGGGAAGGTTTCCCTTCTACAGGGGGCCATCTCTTGGAACAAAATGCGGCCCCAGTGGATGACCTGCACACAGGTGTAGATTGATTTGATTTTGGCTGGGGTTGCCCAAAAGAAAATTGATAGGCAACCCAGTGAAGTGCTGTTAACTTTGTGGAGGCAATTGTCCCCAGAGCAGCAATTCTGGAACATGCCGAAGAGGGAGGAGGATGATGCTGCTTGACCCAGTCCCACCCAGACACTCCGGCTCAAGGACTGTTTGCAGATGGGTGAAGGTATAACACCTTTTGTGTGTAATTAGGGAACTGGCTGAGATGCCTGACTTAGGTGGACACCAGGTGACCGGGAGGTGGCATGTGGAATTGGCAATCCACTGGCCCTCCACCAGCGTATAGTGGGTGCTGGCACTGGTGGACACCAGTACAGATTGTAGACGCGTCTATGGGAACCCAGGTAAGTTTCTGGGCAAGGCTGCATATACAGACAGCTAAGGGGCCAGTCAGTGAAAGTGAAACCTGAATCTTTTCACCTTGACATCAGCTGATGGCTCCATGCTTACGCACTGCGGATGTCCCTCCCATACATGAATACATTCTAGGGGTGGATATTTTACTTGGCTTGGCTTTACAAACCACAGCTGGAGAATTCAGACAATATGTGTGGTTAAGCCGGTACTACATGGACATATGCATCACTGGCCCCAGGTCCTGCCACAACTCCAACATTCCATTCCACCTGTCAATACCACATGCCAGGTGGGCATACGGAGATAACTGAGACTATTAAAAAGTTAGAGAAGGGAGAATAAAGCCATGTCCCAGCTGCTTACTGCCCCTCAAGTGTTCTTTCAGCTACCTGTCACCCATCCCACCAGCTTCCCTCAGGCCCAAGCTCAGTTTGGAACCTGACAATTACAGACATATGCAAGGAATATTTACCACACAAACCATAAGAGAGGTGGTGTAACTATATTTACATCAAAGAAAACATACTTTAAGATAAGAAATATTACTAGCAAGAAAGAGAAGAAAAAGTTTTTTTAATTTTCATTTTATTTTACTTTTTAAATTTTTATTTTTATTTTATTAATTTTTTGAGACAGAGTCACACTCTGTTGTCCAGGTTGGAGTGCAGTGGCATGATTTCAGCTCATTGCAGCCTCTGCCTCCAGGTCCCAGTGATTCTGGTGCCTCAGCTTCCCAGGTAGCTGGGGTTACAGGCAGGCATCAACACGCCTCGCTAATTTTTGTATTTTTAGTAGAGATAGGGTTTCATCATATTGGCCAGGCTGATCTTGAATTCCTAGCCTCGGGTGATCTGCCTGCCTCAGGCTCCCAAGTGTTGGGATTACAGGCCAATGAGGGACATTTAAAAATGGTCGATATAGCAGAAAGATACAACTGTAAATTAATGCAACCTAACAGCAGAGTCCCAAAATATATGAAGCAAAAATTATAGAACTGAAAGAATTTTTAAAATATAAATAATAGTTGAATTTTAATACTCTATTCTTATTTATTCATAGAAAAACTAGACAGAGATCCAAGAAGGAAATAAATGACTTACATAACTCTATCAACTTAACTGAAATATCTGCTGTGTATCCCTCTATCCACCGACTGCAGAACACCCAAACATTTCAAGTGTGCACATGGAACATTATTCAGCACAGACCATGCTGTAGGCAGAATTTTAAGATAACTGCTAATGACCCTCACCCTCCCCTTAAATCATTTCCTCCAAAAATTTGAATGAAACCTGTGAATATCAAGAAATATCACTACCAATATTATGTCATTCTAAATGGCAAAGGGACTTTTGAAGATACAGTTATGGTTACTAATACATTGACTTGGGGTTAATCAAAGGGAGATTATCTGGCTAGCCTGAACTAATCTCATGAGCCCTTTATATCTAGAGGTCAGAGGCAGAGGAAGTCAGAGAAGCAGTAGAAATATTCTCTGGCTGGCCACAAAAGGGCAATTACCATATTGTGGGAAGGGCTATGTGACAGGGACTAATGGGTGACCTTAAGAGGCATTCAGTTGATAGACAAAACATTGGAACTGCATTCTCCCAGAGTTGCAAAGGACCGATTGCTGCAAACACCTCGAATGAGCTTGAAAGAGGACCTTATGCCCGAGATGATATTACATCTATGGCCAATGAAATCACATGATTTCAGTCATGTGAGATCATGAGCAGAGAACCTGTTCACATCACGTTCAGCTCCAGACCCCAGGAAACTGTGAAATAATATATTTGTATTAAACCAAGCTGCTTCATTGGTGGTAATTTATTTATCATATAGCATAAAAAAACTAATACAGATAATTTGCCAGATATTAAAACAAGACAGACTCAATCAATTTAAAAATATTTAAATGATATGAAATATATTCTCTGAACAAAATAGAATTAAAATAGAAATCAATAGCCGAAATGAATTTGAAAATTTCCAAAATAAGGGGAATTTAAATCACTTGTATTTCCATTAACTATGGGTAAGGAAATCACAAGGAAAATTAGAAAATATTTTGAATTAAATTTTAAAAAATACCTAAATTATGGGATACAGCTAATGTAGGACCTAGGTGGAAATGTATTACTTTAAAGCTCTAAGTTGGCTATATTGGAAATAAAAATGGTCTCAAATTAATAACCTAAGTCACCTCCCACAAAAAGTAGAAAAGGAAGAGCAAACTGAATCCAAAGTAAGCAGAACTATAAAAGTAATTAGGATTCTAGTGGAAACCAAAGACATGAATAACAGGAAAATAATGCAAAAAAATAAATAAAACCAAAAGTTGGTTGTTTGAAAAGATCAACAAAATTGATAAACTTTAGTTGGATTGACCAAGCAAATGCAAGAGAGAAGACACACATTGTCGGAATGAGTTACGGAAGAGGAGGCATCACTATCAAACTTACAGAAATTACAATCATTATTATTATAGTTATTATTTGAGATGGAGTTTCACTCGTTGCCCAGGCTGGAGTGCAATGGCATGATCTCAGCTTACCGAAAACTCTGCCTCCCAGGTTCAAGTGATTCTCCTGCCTCAATTTCCCAAGTAACTGGGATTACAAGCATGCGCCACCACGTCCAGCTAAATATTTTTTGTATTTTTTTTTTTAGTAGAGACAGGATTTCTCCGTGTTGGTCAGGCTGGTCTCGAACTCCCGGCCTCAGGTGATCTGCCTGCCTCAGCCTCCCAAAGTGCTGGGATTACAGGCATGAGCCACCATGCCCAGCCAAAAAATTAAAATTATTATAGAGAAATATAATAGACAAGGTTTTGCCAATAATCCACACAATTAGATGAATTTTCTTAAAAGATAGAAAGACATGCACCAAAAATGACCCAAGAAGAATTAGAAAATAAAAGTAGTTTTATA
The DNA here is from genome assembly GCA_036589455.1 of Ateles fusciceps. Taxonomy (NCBI): domain Eukaryota; kingdom Metazoa; phylum Chordata; class Mammalia; order Primates; family Atelidae; genus Ateles; species Ateles fusciceps. Next base: position 21,368,497 of record JAZHEH010000681.1, on the reverse strand, counting down.
ACAAGTAAAAAATGTAAAAGAGTATTCAAGGGGCCGGGCGCGGTGGCTCACGCCTGTAACCCCAGCACTTTGGGAGGCTGAGGCGGGCGGATCACGAGGTCAAGAGATCGAGACCGTCCTGGTCAACATGGTGAAACCCCGTCTCTACTAAAAATACAAAAAAATTAGCTGGGCGTGGTGGCGCGCGCCTGTAGTCCCAGCTACTCGGGAGGCTGAGGCAGGAGAATGCTTGAACCCGGGCAGCGGAGGTTGCAGTGAGCCAAGGTCGCGCCACTGCACTCCAGCCTGGCGCCTGGTGACTGAGTGAGACTCTGTCTCAAAAAAAAAAAAAAAAAAAAAAAAAAAAGAGTATTCAAAAACCTTCCCAACAAGTAAAGCTCAGGCCCAGATAGTTACACTGGTGAATTTTATTAACTATTTAATAAAAACAATTCTAATTATTTACAAAATCGTTCACAAAGGAGAGGAGGAGATGCTCTAAATTTATTCTATGAGGCTAACTATCAGAGAAAAAGACATGAGAAAAAAGAAAGCTACACAAAATATATGACTCATAGTTGGCATTTTACATTCTCCTGAGGTCACAACAGTAGAGTCGTATAAGATGCTCATTCTGCTGGTGCCGCTTCTATTACAGTGTCAGTCATAACCTAAGTGAGAGACATTCCATTTGGAATTTTGTGTCTGTCTTCATATAGGCAGTTTGATATCGCCAGCATCTGCAGCATTTATGTGGCTTCAGTGGGATGTGACCATCTGTATCACAAAGGAGGAACAGCAGGGTATTTGCCCTTTTCTAGATGTGTGTGATTAACACTCCTTTAACCCATTCTGATAAATTCTTAGAAATCATTTGTAACATTTTAGTAAGTACCTGTACTTATTAGGCATCTAGTTGTCCAGGTACCTTTGGTTGGAGCATCACCTGCTGTCCAGAAAGGGCAAAGTTCACTTTTGTTTTTACTAAGCAGGAATGCTAAAAGTAAATGTTTAGCTGATCTGCCACTTTATTTATTTATTTGTTTTTGCACTTCCCTACTCATCCATTTTGTCAGATCCTGAGATTTTTTTTTTATTGTTTCCATATTACACTGGAAAGTTTTATTATCAGTAACTGAGTCCAGAGACTTTGCTACTTGGAACCAAAGTGGCCTTGTTACCACCCTTGTAATGACAGTTCGTTTCCATTCTCTTTATCTTTTAAATGTACAAGTAAATCCCTAGCAATATTTTTAGTTAAAGACGAGTCTGGCTGTTAAGTGCAATGCCACGTCTGATCCCAAGTGCTCTAACGGTGGACAGAACTCAGTAAGGCAGTGTTTACAAATCTACAGTGTATTGCATGAATAGGATTCAAAATAGCAACGACATTAAAATTAAAATATGCATCCCAGTTAAAGATGGCACAGCAAGGAATCCAGGAAAGCCAGGCTTGAGTTTCTATTGGCCCCCCTTCCTTTCTGTCATGCAAGTTCTGTTTTTATAGGTAACCCCCAATAGAACACCTCAGAACCTGGGAGTTCCAAAACATCATGCTAATTGGGCTTTCTCGTACGTGACTTGTGTGAGCACATTTCCTGTTACATAACCAGCCCTAACTGCAGACCATTCTATGTCTGTCACTGAGACCACATCCAAATCACCAATCTCACTGTTATCAATAAATGGTGCTCACAAGCTGGTACAAACCACTCAGAAGCTCCACACACCCATAGTTACAAAGCAGTGCTCTTAATCTGTATGTTTGTGACTTGAAAAGATCAGTGCCATGCAGGCTTAGAAAAATTTTATGCCTGCTGAAATCAACCCCAGCAACATAGGCATACATCCATCAATGAATGGGTCGGGTGTAGTGGTTCACGCCTGTAATTCCAGCACTTTAGGAGGCCTAGGTGGATGGATCACTTGAGCCCAGGAGTTTGAGAGAAGCCTGGACAACATGGTGAAACCATCTCTACAAAAAATATAAAAATTAGTCAAGTGTGGTGGTGCATGCCTGTAGTCCCAGGGACTTAGGAGGCTAAGGTGGGAGGATTGATTGAGCTTGGGAGGCCAAGGCTGCAGTGAGCAGAGATTGCACCACTGCACTCCAGCCTGGGCAACAGAGTGAGACCCTGTCTCAAGAAAAAATAAACAAAAATAAGCAAGTAATAAATAAACATTTAGAAAAATCAATGACTTTAACAAAATTGATCCTATTATGATGTAATCATTCTTGTTTCTTATTTCTGATATCGGTAAATAATTTTTATGTTTTTCTAGGTTGCTGCATCTATCAGTAGTTTGTTCCTTTTTTATTATTAAAGAATATTTCATAGTATTAATATGTCATAGTCTGTTTATCCCTTCACCTGATGATAGAGATTTGGGCTGTTTTAGACTATTATGAGTAATGTCGCTATAAATATTAATGTCTACCTCTTTGTGTATATCTATTTTCATTTCTTGAGTAGATACATAGAATCAGATTATATCATAAGGTAAATATATTTAACTTTGTAATTAATTGCCAGACTGTTTTCCAATCATTCTGTACCATTTTGTATTTCTACCAGATATGCAAGAAAGTTTCACCTGTTCAATATCCTCACTAATTCTTGCTGTTTCTAGTAGTTTTTGTTTTTAGCCACTGTAGTGAGGATGAAAGGCACTTACTGTGGTTTAGTTTACTTTCTTTCATGCATATTGAAATTAAGCAACGGCTCATATGCTTATTGGCCATCTGTAGATATTGCAGCTGTCTTTTAAAATTTTTATTGTCTTTTAACGCGTCCAGGTGTGAATTCCCTCTCTCTCTTTCTCTCTCTCCTTCTTTCTCTTTTTCATCTATATCTTGTCCTATATTCTATCAAATCATGTTTAATATTCATTTTGCTTCTAGAATCTAAAAACATATATCTTGTGAAATATACATGTATTTAAATTCCCTCTGTTCTTTCTATTCTCTTTCTGGTACTCCAATGTGTGTTAGATGTTCTGAATTTTTAGCTATATACCTCTCTTTTTCAAATTTATCATTTCTTTTATTGCACCATGAGTTATTTCTTCAGCTTAGTGTTGGGTTTAAATAATTCTTCATGTCTAGAAATATTTTTATGTTTAAGGCAGGCTTTTAATTTTTCATTTATATAATCTTTCAAATTTTTTTTTCTAGAAGTTCTATGTTGTTCCTTTTTTTTCAAAACTACATATCGCTTTGCTCTCATATTCTTGATGCTTATGTTTTAATGACTTGTTTTCTTCCTTTAAACACTTTTATTTTTTATTTTTGAGATGAGATCTTGCTGTGTTGCTCAGGCTGGTCTTAAACTTCTGGGCTCAACTCTTGGGCTCAAGAGATCCTCCCACCTCAGCCTACCCGGTAGCTAGGACTCTGGGCACACGCCACTGTGCCCATCTTGTCCTTAAACATTTTAAACGTGGTATTAAGTGTATCTATCATCTTTCTATTTGTTATCTGGAACTGTCTTTCAAAACTACATTCTTACATTTCAGCTACTTTAATGACAATTCTAGGAATCCGGGAAAACCCATAAAATACATCAATGCTCAATAATTAGGCGACACCAGTTCTACAAAGGTGTGCTGGTTGATTTTGTATATATATCAGAAGGCAGAAGTTTCTTGGTATGTTTGCGCCTTAAACATAGATTGAGATTCATCATGAGTTTCCAGGCCAAAGGAGCTTCCCAAAGGAGTTTCTGAACTTAGTACTTCAGTTTTCAACATTGATCTTAGTGATTACAAAAACTGATTTTATATTTTTGACAGACTTCATTTGACGAACTACTATTTGTGTGATCTGGGACCAATTCTCAACCTCTATTTTTTTAAAGTGTGAAATACAGATAAGAAGTATATCAGTGAGTCACGTAAGGACTGGAAGATGAAGCTGAGCACCATTCATTATGCTTAGTACATTAAATGTTGGTTATATACAGGTTTCCTCCTAAGATTTGGTTGGAGATACATGAACAGAAACAGTATTTTCACCTGCAGAAGTGTACCCTTTGAAAAAAAAAAAAGGTTTGATCTAGTAAAGAGACCAGGATTTGAAGTTATCTTTTTTGATAGTGGTACTTTAAGAACATAACTAGAATTAACTTATATAAAATTATAATTCTAAGTAATTCCAGCTCAAATTAAAAAAGGAAGTGAAAACAGAAATACTGTGAAATAAGTATCAGAGAAGTACTGGTATCTGTTAAGATATCTGTACAGATACAGATATCTTAGGTTTACAGATATTACCTAAGAATACAGATAGCTGTTAAGATATGTGTATTTCTGAGCACTGTAGACATTTTATTAACTGCTGATAATATCAGATGCTTTAACCTATCTCTACTGCATTTATGACCACCCTGATGTTAGAAATGAAGAGGCCTAGAGTGACAACCCTTTCTCTAATGAAGGTAATTCTGCGTACGATATGTACACACAGGGGCTGCAAACAAGGTCCGTTCACAATGGAAAGCCTGAGGGGCTGTGGACAGACATCAAGGTAGGCACTCGTCATTTTCAGTTTTAGACTTTCTGGTTGAATTTGGCCATGACTGTGGGCTTGAGTCTGGCCTGGCAAGATGCAAAACCCTTGGGTTGGGAGCAGAGGCAAGCTGGAGGGGTGAGGATTTGGGGTGAAGCAGAAGCTTCTCCTTTTCTTGACAACATAGCAGTTGTTCTCTGTCATTATTTTCTCTTTAATTTTGTTTAGTTACGCTGTAAATACAGACAATACTAAAACAGATACTCTTCTCTACCGCACAGAGTCGACAAACATAGCTTTTTGCTTTTTTTTTTTTGCGTCAATGTTACATAATACAAATAAATAAATCTTTATAGGTAGAGTTGAAGCCCCACCCTGAGCCTTATCTCATTTTTCTTTCTTGTTAACACAAAAATAATAATTATTTTAAGTTCAATTTGTCTCCCTCCCATCGTCTAAAATGTTTACCACGTGTATATGTGCTCATACATACTATAGGGCAGTGCTTATTTCATAATTAAAGAGTTTTGAAAAATAAAATTATTTTCTTCACAAGAGGCCCCACATGTCATTTTGTTAGACTCTGAAATCCACAGACAGAAAGATTTCTCACACAGACAAGTGTATGATATTTACTAAAAAATAATTCTAGTACTTTCTAAAGCAGCATGCATCACTATGAAGTCTGTCTGTCCGCATAAAATTCCATAATTGATCTGTAAAATTATTAACTGTTTTTGTTTTAGGAGTTTAGCAATAGATTTAAATCTTATTTGGCCGGGTGCTGTGGCTCACGCCTGTAATCCCAGCTCTTAGGGAGGCAGAGGCGGGAGGATAGCTTGAGCCCAGGAGTTCGAGACCTGCCTGGGCAATATAGCGAGACTCCGTCTCCACAAAAAGGAAAAAACAAAAAGACAAAAAAAAAAAAAAAAAAAGATTTAAATCTTATTTTAATTGTTAAAAAACATTTAATTCCCTAAATAAGTAAAGGTTGCTCTCCCATTATATGTCAAGTGCTATTCTTAATGCTAAAACACAGAAAGAAAGGAAATCTGTTATTGCTGGGACATCACAGACAAAGAAAAAAAAAAAGCTTTGTTACTATGTTTTGTATTTAATTTGAAATATTATGTAAGTATCTCATTTAATTCTTAGAGTTTTTTTTAAGTGGAGGTGTTTTAAGCTTATTTTCAAATTCAGAATTCAAAATTGAGTTCAGAAGTGCTCCAATATTTCTAAAATTGAAACAAAAATTTGCAAAATGGAAAATTCAGACTTCACTGCTCCACCTGGGGTCAAGTCTCTCCTTTATGGCTCAGTCACCCAGTGCCCTTGGCGTGTGCCATTTTCAGAATACCTCTTGAGGTGAATATGAAGATGTGCTGCCCAGGTGCCCCTTCAAGGAAGGACTTACTTACCAGTAGTGAGGAGTGCAGTCGGCTGTATTGGTCTGCCTCAAATTTAGAGAGATGCTTCAACTGATGTCAAAACCTCCCAGGCAGGCCACATCAGATGACAGAGGAAGGCAGAGGTATATACAAGCTTGGCCATTTCTGCATGATGGGAACAGTCTGAAGGGTAATCCTCACCCCAGAGTCCCCTGCAAGATGAGTCAAGTCTTCTCAGGTCTGCATCTCATTTCACACTTCAACAGTTTGCTTCTTCCACAAGGATTTTCATGACCATTATAGCACTCAGAGGTCCAAATATCAAGGCAACTCTTCCTAAACATTTAGAACTTGCTCTGGATTTACTCTGTTTTATGTCTTTGAGCTCCTTTGGATTGCCAGCTCCTTAAAGAAGAAATGTTGTCTTATATGTGTGACTTTTAATAACTTTTAGAAGTTATACAGCTGGCACAGATAAGCATGAAATAATTATCTGAAGAATTAATGGGGTAATTATTTAATTTTAGAAGTAAATGGGAGAGATATGGTCACAGATATGCTCCTCAGAATAAAGAGGCTACATGACAGCAAAACAAAATAATATTGTCCTCTTTTAAAAAGATAAACACCTCATTATTCCTAAAAGGAATCACGTAATACGAATTAGATTCCCTATAGAAAGAAAAAAAGAGTATTTGGAGAAGGAAAGGCTTTTCCAAAATTTCAGAACCAGAACGTCAAGGTCACTTGCGAGTCATTTTTTCTACTCTATGTTGCCATTAAAAGGGGTTCCTAGTGATAGGCTTGTGTGTCATAATTTCAGGCTGCCTGGTTTGGCATCGACCACACTCATTGTCTCTTAAACTAGACAGGCGTTCCATGGTGAGCAGGTCTGTGCAATCCCACCCCTAAACTTTGAGAAAATGAGAGGCCAAAGAAAGAGGCTGAAATATCCAGTTTCTCAGAAAGAATCATTTAATAGGGACTTAGGAACAAAAGCCATGACTGTCACATTCACCAAAGTGACAAGATGATGGATGGCCTCACCGTTACCCCCAGACCCAGGGTTTATATACTGTAGGGAATGAATGTGTAGAAAGAATAGGAATAAGACTCAGCACTCCCAAGCCCACGAACGCATTTTTTTTCCAGATCTGCTGGTCATGCGTACTGCCCTTGGGGTGCTGGGCCATAGCCCAGAGCCAAGAAGAGGGCAGAATGCAGTGCTCATGGCAGAGCAGGTGGCCCCCAGAGCGTCACACTGCTGCTGCTGCTGGCTGGCCTAGCACTGTCGGGCAACAGTGGACAGAGGCTTCAATATGCAACCCTCCTATTTCAATTTGGCTGGGAGTGCCTTCCTCATCTCCTCCATAACCTTCAATAAAAAAGCCTCGGAATGCCCCACCCCCATTAAGGCCTGTACTACAAACGAGTAAAGGCTCTATAGCTGTTGGAGATCCAAACTAGAATATCCAGACTGTCAACCAAAAATAAAATCCTAAGCTCCCCCAACTGACTTACAGACCTCCCTTCTTGGCCAAGGGCATTCCAAAATAAACCTGAAAATCTAGCTCATGCCATGATGGGAAGGAAGGTAGGACATGCCTCATTATAATCTCCTCCCTTTGGAATTCAAGCACAACTGAACAGCATTAACATTAATATAGGGACCTTAACACTGACAAAACAGACTCTTTGTAGGAATAAGACACCAAATTCCAACCCTCTCTAGTATAGAATTACATGACAGTATGAAACAAAAATAAAATTCTCAGCTTCCCTCTCACACCCCAACTAACTGAATAAACCACTCTTCTTGGCCAAGGACATTCCAGAGTTAACCTAAAACGCAAATCTGGGCCATGATTGGAATGGTTGGTTGGATATGCCTTATTATGCCCTCCTCCCTTTGGAATTCAGGCACAACTGACCAATATTCACATTAAAACAGTGACCTTAAGACTGGCAAAGCAGATTCTTTGTAGAATAAGATACCAACATGACAGATAGCAGGCCCTGAAAGAAATCAAAGTATTTTACCCCAAACTATATTTCCTTGATATATCATGAAATGGCCCTGCAAATCTGTCTCTTGTGGGGGAAAAATCTACATTCTGTAGAGAATCTCTTTCTTTTCCAGCTCTTTTCCTTATACAAGAGAGAATCAAGGAACATTCTGACACCTTTCAAAGTCTAATAAGAAAAAAAAGAAAGAAACATTTACAATCTATTCTTTCTGAAGCCTGCTACCTGGAGGCCTCATCTACATAATAAAAACCTTGGTCTCTACAGCACCTTATCTTAACCCAGACATTGCCTTCTACTGATTCCAAGTCTTTAGATAAACTCTTTCAACCAATTGACAATCAGAAAATCATTGAATCTACCTATCACCTCAAGACTCCCCCCCAACACTCCTCCTGCTCTCTTTTCATCCCCATCCCTGCTTCAAGCTGTCTCGCCTTTCTGGACCAAACCAATGTACATCTTACATATATTGATTGACGTCTTATGTCTCCCTAAAATATATAAAACCAAGTTGTAGCCCAACCACCTTGGACCCGCGTTCTCAGGAACCCCTGGGGCTGTGTAATTCTGCTTAAAGGCAGGATTTATAGTAACAGTAGATAAAGTAGAAATCTTAGAGGCATAGCCTTTATCTTGGCAAAATAAACTTCTAAACTGATTGAGACCTGTCTCAGATACCTTTGGTTTACAAAAGCCAGCAATCCCTGAAATAAACTGAAGTATCTTACCCCAAAACATATTTCTTTAACAGGTTTTACATATTTTGACATGGCCCTATAAAACTGTCTCTTGTGGAAAAAAAATCCACATTCTGTAGAGCATCCCCTTCCCTTTCCTGGTCTTTTTCTGGGTCCAGGAGAGAATTACTAAGAGTCTGGCACCTTTTAAAGTCTGATAAACTTTTACAATCTATTCTCTCTGAAGCCTGCTACCTGGAGGCTTCATCTGCATAAAAATCTTGATCTCCACAACCCCTTATCTTAACCCAGACACTTCCTTCTACTGATTCCAGGTCTTTAGGTAATAAACTCTTTCAACCAATTGCCAATCATAAAATCTTTGAATTCCCTCCTTCAAGTTGTCCCACCTTTCTGGTCTGAACCAAGGTACATGTTACATGTATTGATGGATGTCATATGCCTCCCCAAAAGATATAAAGCCAAGCTGTAGCCCAACCACCTTGGGCACATGCTCTCAAGACCCCCTGGGAGGCTGTGTCATGGATCATTGGTTCTCATATTTGGCTCAGAATGAATTTAAAATATTTTACAGTCAGTTTCTTTTCGTTGACAAGACCTTGTACTCCACTTCCTCTAGAGCCAGGCCTGTTGATGGAAAAACCTTGCGAGCCAAGAAAAGCCATGCTGTGACCCTGTTCCATTTTCAAGGCACCATACCTCAGACTGCAGGACCTTTGAAAAGGTAAAACAAATGGCCTTCCAACACAGATTTCACTAAAAGATGTTAACCCTATCACCTTCATGTGCACAAACCAGAAGGGTGACTGGTCTTTACCTTTGCCTCATTATAATACTAAAATCCCCCACCCAGGGGAGAGGCTTATTTGCCATTTTCTAATCATGCCACGTGTGTGTTAGCATGGCTCCTTACTATACCTGGGCACCCTGCACTCTACCCCACACATGTGGTGACACTCACCTATCTCATGAATTATGCATGTCACTATCCTTAACCCATTTATTCCTGAGGTTGCAATTTTTTGAATTTTTGCAATCAGACCTTGGTGATGACCTTGAGCAATAGGACATAAATAACTCCCACGGGTTTAGCATTCCAATAAGGGAGCACTAGGCGTAAATGTATTAAGGCACCACAATGCACTGCCTTCGGCGGGGGCGGCTTGAGACCTTTAATTCCAGTGCTGGCTCCCTTTTGTTTCAATCCAGCACCCTAATAAGGCCTTGACTGGGAAACTTGTTGGGCCTCATGTCACATGAGAGTCTAAGAACCTGTGATTGGTAACAATAGGACAATTGAAGTCGATTCCCCGGGGAAAGGCAAGAACATTGTGTAAATCTACTTAAAGGCAGGATTTATAGTAACAGCAGATAAAGTAGAAATCTTAGAGGCATTCCTGGAACGGGGTCTATCAGAAGTCAACATGCAACCAAGCAGCTTAGCAGCCTAGCAGCCTAGCAGCTTGGCCTCAAGCTGTATTTTAAACGTTTTGTCTTTTCCTTTCTTCTTTTCCCTCCCAGTCTCAAGATATAACTTTGAGACAAACGGCATGTGTGTCTCCTCTCATCTTTAAATACAGGCTCAGAATGGGCTGTGAACCTCCACTCCCTTTCATTTCCCATACTATGCTCCCATGCCTTATGCACATTTATTTACCTCTGTGCTTGTTAAGCACACACCATGCTCTCTTATCTGGTCCAACCTTTCCTTGGAAGCTTCATGGGTCAGATCCTGATAAGGACCAGGCGCTTCTGGAATTTTTTTCTCCCAGTAAAAGATTACTTCTAGGATGGAACCCACTCCAGGTGACTACAAGACTGACTGCAATTAATTTGTAACCTGACAGGAACCATGATGGTGACAGCTCCTTCAGCAAATAAGACAATAATTCAAGATGAGACATCGGAGGAAGTCACGCCCCCGGCACCTCCTAGCCCCTTCCCCATTCTGTATTCCAAACTCTTTCTTTAAAAAGCCCTGCGTTCCCTCCACAAATCAAAGAGTAGAATTGCTCTGTACTCTTCCCCTTACCTAGCATGGATAATAAAGGAATATCGCTGTTTCTTATCACAGTTTGTTATTATTTTGACTTCTTTCCATAAGAAAGATGTTCAGCAAGCAGCCGGACCCTTTTTGCTGGTTACAGACATGGTGAATTAGCATCCAAGAAGGAGCTACTTTATCCCCCTCAACAGGCTCACTCTGTTGGCAATTCTGATTTAATAGGTTTGTTTTAGACATTGTGGTCAGACAAGCTTGGAAAACACTGTCATAACAGAGTCCTATATTTCTCCACACACATCTCTGCAGGTACACCTTTCCCAACTACTGTCATTCCCCCGCCGCCATGAATGTGCAACCCAAGCCTACTCTCTCCTACTCAAAAGTCTCTACAGATAAAATGGCATGCATTTATTTTTTATTTTTATTTTATTTATTTTGAGATGGAGTTTCACTCTTGTTGCCCAGGCTGGAATGCAATGGTATGATCTCAGCTCACTGCAACCTCCACCTCCATGTTCAAGTGATTCTCCTGCCTCATCCTCCCAAGTAGTTAGGATTTCAGACATGCTCTACCACACCCAGCTAATTTTGTATTTTTAGTAGAGATGGGGTTTCCCCATGTTTGTCAGGCTGGTCTCAAACTCCTGACCTCAGGTGATCTGCCCTCCTCAGCCTCCCAAAGTGCTGGAATTACAGAATGAGCCACCACTCCCAGCCCTGCATTTATTTTAAATCTTGTGAATTAGTATGGTCAATATCTTCTCATTATTCTCTCTTTAGATTTATCTGAAGAGGAGAGAGATAACTGTGGGTCTGAAGCTCATTTATCACCAGGGCTTTTAAATTTTCCTTGAAAAATTGCTGCAGTTTGCTTTGAGGAGACAACATAATTCCAAATGTCTTGGTTATCCTTAACTTGGGAATTTTGGTGCTTCTTGAACTGCCAATTTTCATCCTAAATTTATTGGTTTGCTAGGGCTTCCATAACAAAGTATCACAGACTGGGTGGCTTAAACAACAGAAATTTATTTTTTCACAGTTCTGGAGGCTATAGCAAGCCTTAAATCAGATGTCAGCAGGGTTGGTTTCTTCTGAGGACTGCATAGGAAGGATCTTTTCCAGACCTCTCTATTGACTTTAAATGGCCAATTTCTGTCTGTCTTCACATATTCTTCCTTCTGTACATGTCTGTGTCCTGAACGCCTCTTCTTATAACAATGTTACTCATATTGAGTTAGGGTCCATCCTGACTACCTCATTTTAATTTAACTACTCTTTAAAGACCCGTCTCCAAATACGTCACATGCCGAGGTTCTGGCTTTAGGACATCAACATATAAACTTTGAGCAGAAAACAATTCAGGGCATAACACCTCTGGAAGCAAGTCTTTATTCTGTAATAAAACCTAAGATAATCAAGTGTGCACTCCATATTTAGAGTATCATCCTCCCTTCAGAGAGAAATTCTAGAAGAAGTAGACATCTTCCATCTGTTATAGATTCTGGTAGAAGACCCCAAGGTATCAGATGATACCAGCGACCCGGAAATAGATGATTCCAGGTGCTGGAGTTGTGAGGTGTAAAGAAGTCAGTTCTTGTGTCTAGGTTTTAAAAAAAAATGGTTATGTAGCAATAACTACATAGAAGTGTACCACCAACTAATGCCTCATGTTTTCTATCTCAAGAACAAATGCACATCATTTGGAAAATAGTATTCATTAATTTCACACCTCCCATGGCTAAAACAGGCAGTAAAGCCAAGGTAGGAAGAACACAAACAGTAAAGTGAAGCCGGCCTGGGTTTAAATCCCAGCTCTCTAATCTCCTGGCTAAGTGGCTTTGGGCAAATGATTCTTATTCTTGTTATGTAAAGAAGCTTACAGCTTTAAGAAAAAGGTATTGCTTACCTCAAGCGTTTGTCTCATAGATTAAGATGAAGTAATACAAGTTAGGCTTTCAGCAGAAGGTTGGAGACAAAATGGAAATTCAAGTAAGTTTGACTTATTCACTTTCTTACTCTCCTATAGGGTTTGAAATTCCAGTTAAAATTTGCCAATTTAATTGCTGATTTCTCATGGTAACTGCTCATGCCAGAAGAAACTCTTTCTCTATGTTCTAATAGCAACTTCTATTTGTCTAAGTGGAACTTTCTCTCCTCTCTCCCTTTTTGCACATGAACTTCTGAAGGGCAGCATTTATAGCATATTCATACTTTCTGTTCTGTGTCTTAGCAAAATGTCTGGAATCTAACAGGGCATCAGCCCTTATTCAGGTCTATTGCAATATACATAGCATCATGTTATATAAAATATCAATTTATTTACAAATGGCAAAACATGGCAGCACAGTTTTCTAGCCTAGGACACTTGTCTCTTAAAAAAAAAAAAGGTCATTGAACAATACCATACCATGTAAGAAACCACTCCTAACATTCTCATATAGACCAATTGCCAGCCCACCTTCTGCCCAGCCAAAATCTATCCCCCAGGACAAGGCCTTACAGCAGCACAAAACAGATTCCAATCTGCAAATGTCATATAGAGCCACCAAATAACAAGAACAGAAAATGAGCTGTTTTCTCTGGGCACCTTTTATGCACTGTTTAGTGTTAGAGCCAAAAACTGATCTTGGCTCTCTCTTTTCCTTGTGTGTTACAGATTGAGCCTCTTGTACTGTTTTTCAACCAGTTCCTTTCTGATAGGCAAACGTGGTGGGTTAAGATATTTATTATTGATGAAGAAAGTTGATATGTTTTTAAAAGTTTCCCAAAACTCATCTGATAGCATTTTCCCTAGAGCCTCTTTCCATCTACTTCTCTGCCTTTTTAGGACTAAGATAACATCATTTTGTAATATATGTTTTTTATAGTTCAATTTATCTGGAAGTAGTCTATGTGAAGGTTACAAATAATTATATTCCCTGATCTTATCCAGGGTCTTAAGCCCACATTTTCCAACCAGAATTCAGGGATAGGTGAATATTGCCAAACACTCCTGAGAAGCTGACGGTGTCTCTTTCCCTAATTTCAAGTTCAGGATTGCACATCAATATCGATGAATAAAAAAATACATTTCATTCACCATGCTAGAAACTGGGATAAATGATCTTTGAACATACACAGTGTATTTAAAGTAGTTACATTTAGTATATCCATTTAAGAAACAACAAAAAAAACTAAGATAAAATAAAATGATTTTATTTCATTTTAATTTTAAAAGATCATAGAGCCAATACATAATATAGCTACTGCAATTTGCTTCTGTATATATTGTGTTTCAAAATCCACCTTCTTAATAATCCGTGCTCCCCAGTATTGTTCAACAAAACCCTATGCTGGAAGTCCCATACAGAAGCTATTTGGAGACATGAGTTCAGCCCATTTAACTGCTTGTCACATGAACAGAGGTTTTCCAGTGGAGGGAAATATTCATGTAACACAGAGAGATACTAACAAGGGATCCTCACACTCTTGGACATATAGATTTACCCCAACACTCTAAATCAAGTTACACTTAAAATTATGGCACCTTGATTCATTAGTTGTTTATTTAAGCAGATTCATATCTATAGCAGGAATTATTACCTATTATAAACCTATAATGAGAATTATGTGGGAAATTTTATTTCTAAGACAATTTTTAGAAAAAGAAAACCCTTTGATTAGCATTTGTAAGAGGAATTTAGAAAAATATTATTGTTCCAGGTGTCCTGCTATACCACACACTTCTTTACTCGAAGCGGAGAGCTGCTCCTTTGAAAATATGTCCATCGGCCGGGCGCGGTGGCTCAAGCCTGTAATCCCAGCACTTTGGGAGGCCGAGGCGGGCAGATCACGAGGTCAAGAGATGGAGACCATCCTGGCCAACGTGGTGAAACCCCGTCTCTGCTATAAATACAAAAAAAATTAGCTGGGCGTGGTGGCGTGCGCCTGTAGTCCCGGCTATCCAGGAAGCTGAGGCAGGAGAATTGCTCGAATCCGGGAGGCGGAGGTTGCAGTGAGCCAAGATCGGGCCACTGCACTCCAGCCTGGCGCCTGGCGACAGAGCAACACTCTATCTCAAAAAAAAAAAAGAAGAAAATATGTCCATCAAATAGTTCTGACTGCTATTGCTATCTCAACCACAAACTTGGTCATTGTCATTGCCAAAAATCCTAAATATTTAAAATCACAGACTATGGGAACAGAAAGACCAGTTGGGAATCTTTTGTTCCAAATTGTTCATTTTCAGATGTAAAACCTGAGGTTCACAAGGAGAATAAACTTTCTCAAGTTTACCTAGCATGTAAATAAGAGTCAGGACTGACTGGTCAAAAATATGACTCATGCTCCAGTTTTCTTTTCAACTCTATTCCATTAGTTATCCACAAAAGATGGCTGGTGATTGTTCCTACATTCCGTTTTCTGTCTGTAGGGTTATGTATAGAGTGTTCTGTTGGATAAAGGGCTGATGAAAAGGAGGACTTCAGAAACTGCTCTTAGTCTTTCTTTGGCATCATTTTATTGATGCCTTATTTCCCCATTATCTTTGATAAGTCCCTCAACCTTATATGCAAACACAAACACAGACAAGAAATCAAGCTACCTTATTCCAATTTATTGCACAAATACAGATAATTGAGAATACATAAGGAGATTACAAGCACACTAATAATCAATGATATAATACTGCATCATGGGATAGAATAGTTTTATGAAGCAAGAAATTAAGGCTGGATGAAAAGGTGTGCATTCAGTGATCTTCATGGAGAAAATGACTTTGAAGTTGAAATTTAGAAAGACAATTTGGGGCAGTGATAGTGTGAAGAGAACCCCAATTTCGTGCTCTGTGTCTGCCTGAGGTGGGCGTACTGTAAAAGGCAGGCAGGGTGGGACAACTCTCAGAATGATCTTGAGAAAAAAATTGTGTGATGTGCATAAGAAATGTGTAGCCAATGATGAAAATATAAACTGAGTGAAATAAAAGAAGTATCATATATTACACAACCATAAAGACAGATTGGATCCACTCCTAGAGGCCCTAGTAAACCAGGTTTAAGAGTCTGTATGTGAACATCCATGCCATAGAAGTGATATGATTAATACCTACAGATGATCAAGAGTAGAGATGCAGCTTAGCATGATACACAGTGAAAGGGTAGGGTTTTCTATTCTGCTGTCAAATTTGGGGAAACAAAATTTTATTTTAGAAAAATGAGAATGGAAAACCTCAGGTCCTGAAATTAAATAAAGCATACCAAGTCACTTAATTATTTGTTGTGTGACTGTCGTGATCACTTTCATAATCTAGGGAAATTCACATCTACCTGTCACCTTTTATTTTTGACATCCTCAATACATAAAATGTAATTAATTATTTCTTTGTGACTAATACTCTCAGAATGATTTTTTTCAGTCCATCTATAGGACTCTGATATTTAGGCTAAAAACATAAACTATCTTTTCCTTCTTTTATAAACAGAAATTTTTCTTAGCTTGGTTTTCTTCACCACCTTCTATTCATAATCAACTGCCTTATTTCTCACATATGCCCCCATTCTCTGTCTCTAAAGGCCTTTGCAAATGTTTTATTCATTTACTCATCAGAATACCTATGTGTGGCATTTCTCAGCACCTTTTGCATTCATTCACTATGGCTATTTTCTCTGCCCTATATTCATGTCTTATATGGAGTTGGTTATCACTGTGGACTTTTCTCTTGCCCAAGCCAACAGATACTGTCTCTGATGGTTAGTTATTTTCTGTTTATCTAATCTTTCTCAGTTTTGGGCTACCTACTCTCTACTGTTTCACAATGCATGTTTATGACTAATTATAGTGTTTTCTATTCTAGATGTTATTCTTAGTTTTTTCCTCCAATTATAGGCATGTAAAGTTTAACTTAGCTTCACTTCTATCTCAAAATAATTCTCTTAGAGTGTTAACTTGCTTCATTTAATAATGATTTCTCTTATAATAACACTAAACCTCTACCGAATTTTATCTTTACCAGAACTCTGTATGGGATGCCATCAGGCCCTCTACGACTGCATTTCCCTTTGTCTCCTCAAAATGAAAGTCTAAAAATGAGTTTAATTTAGGTCTATTTGTACTCTTCCTGCACTGTTCATATTTCTGACTTATCATTTTTTTCAACATAACCAGTGTTCTCCTTTTATCTTAGATTCAAACACCTAATGTATTAGTCAACTGGTTGCTTGTCTAACTTTATTCTTTAATTTGTTAACAAAATCTACCAGTTGTTCTTTTTCTACATGTTTTAGATATAACCATTTTTTCTATTGCCACTCACTTTATTTCAGCTTAGGTCTTGATTTCTTCTTCTTTTTTGCACAAATGTCTCACTAAATGATCTTTCCACTTATAGTTTCCCTGTTTTTATCTGTCTGCCTCACCAGACAAGGGATAACTTAATAAAATTCCCCATTTCCTACTTATCAATCTGCAAACACTAATAATATCATGTCAGTGAATGTGCTGGTGATTCAGGCAATTATACAGATTTTTATAAAACTTCATGTCTTTTCAAAAATGTATTGACTGGTGGTAAAATATTTGCATAAAAATTATATATAGTGTAAGTAATATATATGTGTGTGTGACTATGTGGGTATGGGAGGGTGATACAAACCATCCCCAACTGTAACTATTAGGAATGCCAAAAAAAATAATAGTAATACGAAGAACCAAATATTATCAAGCTGTCAAAGTTTAACTCACCTTTCAGCCAGCCTTCTTATTTTCTGTATTTGCAATTATAAACACACAGTTAAATTTTGCTTATTACCTGTTGACTTTCTAGAAGGGATGGGTGTGAAATCATAATTAAATACAAGAAAAATAGCAGTATATCATATCTACAAATGAAGGGAGCATATTAAGGTGAACATAAGCAACAAAAACAAAATATTCTCATCTGGTGAATAAATCTAATGTAAAATTGGCAGATTGTGGAGAGAATAGAAATTTTTCCAGTGTTCCATTAACAAGACCTTGGCCTTCTGGATCCTTAACTGTGAATCAGAGTATTCTGGACATGTGATTCTTATAAATCAGTGGGAGGAGACACTTTTCCTGGGTTTCCCAACTCACTGTAAGTAGCGGAATATATGTTTAATTCTTCATAAACACGATCATCTGAAACCTGACAAGAGAAAAATCATTTCCTATCAATCACCACAAATTTCTCATCCCTAGAAGTCTTGCTCAAGAGACTTATCCACTTTTGTCTTTCTGGCTCTCACACTCTCTGTCATTACACTCTAATTATTTCTTTCATTTCCAGAAAACCAAACCAGGTTGCCTGGCCAAGTGGGCCCAAAAGAAATCACGTCAGTCGATAACAAGTTAGTCAGGTTATTCCTTAGTATATCTGCTGTCTTATTTATCTATCTTTGGAAGAGAGTGATTTTTTTTTCTTCTTCTTTTTTTTTTTTTTGAGAGAGTCTCACTCTGTCACCCAGGCTGGAGTGCAGTGGCCATGATCTCGGCTCACTGCAACTTCTGCCTCCCGGGTTCAAACAATTCTCCTACGCTGAAATTACAGGCATGCACCCCCATGCCCCGCTAAGTTTTGTGTTTTTAGTAGAGATGGGGGTCTCACCATGTTGGCCAGGCTGGTCTCCAACTGATATCAAATGATTCTCCAGCCTTGGCCTCCCAAAGTGCTGGGATTACAGGCATGAGCCACTGGCCTAGCCACTTTTTTTTTTTTTAAGACAGAGTCTCTAGCTCTGCCACCCAAGGCTAGGGTGCAGTGGCATGATCGTGGCTCACTGTAACCTCTACCTCTTGGGCTCAAGCGATTCTCCTGCTTTAGCCTCCCAAGTAGCTGGGACCTCAGGTGCCTGCCACCATACTGGGCTAATGTTTTCTTTTTTGTTTGTTGTTGTTGTTTTGTTTTGTTGTATTTCTTTAGTAGAGATGTGGTTTTTCCCATTTCGCCGGGCTGGTTTCGAACTCCTGACCTCAAGTGATCTGCCCTCCTTGGCCTCGCAAAGTGGTGGGATTACAGGCGTGAGCCACCATGCCCAGCCTGGAGGAGAGTGATTTTAAAAGGTGGATACACTTGAATGCCTCAGGAACGTGGAGAGATGGAGCGAGTGTGTTTCATCCATCAGATGTGAGTAAGTGCATGAGCACCAAATGCTGGTGATTCTCATCAGAGGTGTAATGGACAGGTGAGGCAAACGGCAACAGTGGGTAGTCATGAATCAGAAAGGAAAGAAAATTGAGGTTTTAGAGCAAGCAGGAAAGGAAAAGTCAAGAAGTAAAGGAATAAAACAGAAACAGGAATAGGTGGCTACTTCTGGGGCAGAAAACAAGGCCAGATACCTGAGTGGTTTCCTCACATGGCTCCTGCACATTCATCTCTCATGCTACACACACTTCAAGGCACCCACGTTTTCTAAAATTATACATATCCTATTTTCCTAACCCTCATTTAGAGGGATATATTATAAAATGTGTGCTACTACTTCTGAATATAAAATGTGAGATTTAGAAATCAAAAAATAAAACTTGGAGAACCTATTGTCTGAAAGAAACGTTTCAGAAAACCGATGCCATATTTTTGAGGAATAAAGCTCCAATTCTTTAACCTGTCATTCAAGATTTTACACCAGGCTTCTGCTTACCTTCTTTCCTTTGAGTTCTTCCCCAGCTCCAAAGACTGTGAGTGACACAGCACTACCAACCCCCAGAATGGTGAGAAACAGCATCATCACTACAATTTCCTATTGAACAGCAACAAGCAACAAACAGAAAGACAGAGTCACATGGTGGGTGCCCAGAAAGTCTATTTTTTTAATCGCGTCTCCTGCTTTCATCTCCCCACCATATGACCAGTCCTTCTAAAGTGACACATACACTTACACGCAAACACAGGCACAGGAAAACCCAGAGATCATTATCTGCAGCAGATAACTTTAACCCCAAGAAATTTGCCTTGGTTGAGAGGAGTGGGCAGCCAGCATCTCCCTGGACTGCGTAAACTTACGAACATTATACTATGTAATGGAGGCTACAGAAAAGGATGGTGTTCATGGAATGGGAAAGAGGGCTTCTTACATTAGGACCCAGAATCGTCTTCCCACAATAAAATACATACAGCAGAAAAAATACATACAGTGGAAAAAGAAGCCTTCAAGCACTTTTTGGTCTCATAAAATTTCTGGCAACCGTGGATGCTCATGTAAGCCGAGCTCTTCTTCAGGTTGATGATCAGCATGGTAATTCCTGTTCCCCCAGCTATGCTGCTGGCAGTGTTTGCCCCTAGGCTTCCTCTCGCCTGATGATAATGAAGAACACTCAGACCTGGGCCCACACTTGCTGGCACATTCAATAAACCTGTCTTTATGTCAGGGCTGGATGCATCCAGTAAATTCCACAATGGTTCAAAATTTTGGTTAAAAAGGGAAACCTTGAAAATATCCCCATTGTTTAATAAGCATATATTACTTTCTTGCTTGGACTGCATTCAGGAACTACATGAACACACATGATCTTTCCTCAAATAGTCTTCCTAATTGAAAACTAATAATTTATTTGATCATGTGAATATATCTATAAGGATAACGCCAGTGTGGGGGACACGTTTTTTTAAAACACATGTCAAGATAAACATAAACTTCATTGTATGTTAAATGGTACAATATATGTTTCTAATGATTATATCCAGCTTCTGTTGCAAAAAGCCTCACAACACAAAATAGATTGAGACAAAATCATATATCCATGTTCACTAGTAATGTAAGAGATAAAGACATGTTTCCCTTAAGACACCTAAAACTCCATTCTTCTTACCTGTTCAAGGATGGACAAGAAACGGGCAACTCACCAGATATGTTGCATTTCTCCTTTCAGATATAATTGCCAAAATTCCAGAAATAGAAAACTGTTGAAATGGGAGGGAAGAGAAGCAACAGTGAGTTTCTTGTTTTCAATGTGTCGTTTTTAACCCCATCTTCCAAACATAGGTAAAATTTGGGGTACTCGGTAAAGTTACTTATTAATGTCACCTGTGAGCCCAATATTATCTTATTCTCATTTTCTATAGAGTGCTTCTCAAAATTAAATGTGTATATGAGTAAGTCAACGTGCGGTGACTCACATCTATAAACCCAGCACTTTGTTAGGCCCAAGAGGGTGTATCACCTGAGGTCAGGAGTTCAAGACCAGCCTGACCAATATGATGAAATCCCATCTCTACTAAAAATACAAAAATTAGCCGGGCATGGTGGTATGCATGTGTAGTCCCAACTACTTGGGAGACTGAGGCAGGAGAATTGCTTGAACCTAGGAGGTGGAGGTTGCAGTGAGCCAAAATCATGCCACCGCACTCCAGCCTGGGTGACAAGAGTGAGACTCAAAAAAAAAAAAAAAATTGTATATGAATCGTATGAGGGTCTTGCTAAAATGCAGATTCTTATTCATTAGGTCCTAGATGGAGCCTGAAATTCTTCATTCACATGAGGCTCCCAGGCGATGCTGACCCTGACAATGCAAGGGTTTCTCTTGGAGTAGCGATGTCCAGCAACATCAGCTGCATGAATCTGTTAGAATACCACTCTCATTCTATTGCACTTGTCTATTTGTATGTCCATCGTCCATCAGCTCCTTTAGGCAAGAAACATGTGTTTGTGGCATGCACATTTCCAGAATTTGACATATATCATGTGAATATAGAGTACTTTTGAAAATGTACATGATGATATCGTTATCAAAATATACATATTTGATATAAATATAACTCAATAACACAAATTTAAAGCAATCTCTTAAAGACTCAGATTGTGAGTTTGATGGGTTAAGAGACATCATAAGCTGTGTTTGGAATAGAAAGACAGTAGAGACAAGTTTCAATTATAACAGAGGTAGAGGTTCAAGGAGAGTCCTGAACAAGTCATCCGAGCACTAAAGATTTAGCAGAATACAAAGTGAATTTGATACAGTTTAAAGATATTAGAAAAAACAACATGAATAATCTCAAAATGACTGTGCAGCAAAGGAAGACAAACAGTAAAAAGAACATACTTATATAAAGCTCTAAAAAATGCGAGTTAATTAATATTTACAGAAAGCAGATCAGTGGTTTCTTGGGGGATGAGAGGACAAGGACTGGAGGGAGGAAGAGTTACAAAGGAACACAGGGAAGCTTTTGGAAATGATGGATACATACACTGTATTAATGTGTTGATGTTTTCTTGTGTGTCTGTTTGTCAAAGGTTAGCAAATTGTACACCTGAAATATTTGCCATTTATTATATATAAATTAGACCTTTAAAAAGTTATGTACCTTATGTTCTCAGTCATCCATCCATTTTTCCAGATAGAACAATGAGTAAAAGAGATACCAGGAGAAAATACCTAAAAGAGTTTCTAGGGCATAGAAGGTCACCATATGTCCATTGATCCTGAGTTTTCTCACCCCAGCAATCTCTTTCCTCATTTTTCATGAAGATAACTTTATTTTCTGTTATTATTATTTTGAGACAGAGTTGCACTCTTGTTGCCCAGGCTGAAGTGCAATGGCACAATCTCAGCTCATTGCAACCTCTGCCTCCCAGGTTCAAACGAGTCTCCTGCCTCAGCCTCCCAAGTAGCTGGGATTACAGGCGTGCGCCACCATGCTCAGCTAATTGTTTGCATTCAGCAGAGACCGGGTTTCACCATGTTGGTCAGGCTGGTCTCGAGCTCCTGATCCCAGGAGATTCACCCACCCTAGCCTCCCAAAGTGCTGGAATTACAGGCATGAACAACCGTGGCTGGCCTCTGTTATTACTTTTAGTTGACAGATAAAACTGTATGTATTTATTATATAACTTTATTAATGAATAGTGCTAGATGTATGTTCCTGGAATTGGATTTTGAAAGTTTAGGTTCAATTACTATTAGGCAAGTGTCCCTTAGACAAGTCATTTAACTCGAATTATATTCAGGTTTCTCATCAGATAAAACTGTGGGCTAAGTGTTTAACCCAAAATTAATTATTGAAAGAGTCTTTTGTTGTTGTTAATGAGCATATCTATGTTATGAATTATAAATATCATCTTAATACTGGAAATAAACAACTGGTTAGATCTGAGCAAGAGAAAAATCAATGTTCAGTGTTATTTCAGAAACAATTATAGATATATACTCACAAATATGGCTCCCCAGAATGGATAACCTGCTTTAAATGATGAAAAAATGTCTTCCTCAAAGTCTGAATTATCAAATACAGAGTAGACAACTGTTCCAAAACAAAGGCATATCAAACCAATCAGAATTTGCGTTACCTATAGAAAAACACATGAATTTCATGAAAAACAAAATATTTTCCCAAGATCGTGTCATTTTTTAATAATAGAGGCCAAATATGAGAAACTGTTTTAGTGTGCTAAACTGTCCTGAGAAGTGATCCAAATGTAAAATTTTTCAGGATACCCTGGCCACTATAAGAATTGGTACAAGCATTACCTAATGCATGGATGGCCAATACTTTTCTCATCTGCCTTTATTTACATAGTCATGTTGGACATCAGTAATTGTTCCTTACATCTAAGTAAAGATAAAGATTATGAATCCTTCACTCCTATTGGCCATTCTTGTTTTAGCAATTTAAAGTCTTTATGAGGAAATGTTTCTCTCTTCCCAAAAGGTCCCAGTTAGTGTCAGCTCTTTGTGAGGTTTTTGTAGATGACATGTCACCTCATGAATCCAAGTGGGAAAACAGTTGGTGCAACTAAATATTATTTTCTAGAGCCAATCCTTAGTCAAGTCAAAGTAGGAAGAGGCTCACTCACCCCTAGGAACTCCTGCTCTTTTTTCAAAACTGTCAGCCATGTATCCTGTGGTGGAGATGAGGCAGACTTCAATAGTCTGTCTGAAGATACTTCCTGGGGAGATATTTCCAAGACTTCAATTTCAGGCACACTGTGAAATTTAAAAGAAATTCCATCATGAGAACATTCTCTAACTCCCTGTGCAACGTCCTCAACTGACAGAAAGTGGGGTTTTGTTTTTTTTTCAAACCATCCTGCAATTCAAATTTTCATTGTAATCACTAAGAAACTAAAGCTCAGAGCATCCAAGAAACTGACCAAGAACACCTGAACTCTATCTGACGGATTAGATGGGACAAAATGGAACAAAATCCATACCTAATTTTTCTATTCTTAATCCAGTGTTACTTTCACATTCTTTCTCATTCATCTACATTGACAAGTAAAACTGAAAATAAAGACATTTACCTATGCATCTCATAATCCTTTTAACATAGAAATGTACCTGAATATATTTTGTCAATAACAAACCCCAACTTCATGTACACAGAGTACAGTGAAGGAATGGCTTTGAATGGCTAGATGGAACTCTATTACCATTTTCATCTTCAGAGAAACCTCCCCACAGCTTTTGGTTCATAAAGACCAACCAAGAAGCAGGTTATTTTATAAAGTATTTACAAAAGCATCTGTGAAGGATGTGTCCCTCAGCACATATCAGACACAGAAGCAAGAGATCTACATACATAGTATGAACTCTCCTGTCTCATATCCAGAAAATGAGCCTCTAATGTGAGAAAATCTGTTATTTCCAGTTTATAAGCTGAGTAAAAATCTTTTTTTCCAGGGAGAGAGAACCACTTGGAAAGTGCAGCAAGTAGCTTCCTCATACCCAATTTATTAATTAAACTAGATGGATCCATGCCTACATCAATAAATTTTCATCTTCCAAGCACTGTGACTGATTTGCCCTGCCACTAAGTGACTGAGAATAGAAAAAATAATACCCTGTACCTACCTGGACGGTTCTTGTGGGAGAGCAAGATTTTCTCTCCTATTACTTTCCGTGTCCATTTTTTCATTAGCTGAGCGATCCAGGAGTAAAGAATATTGTCATATCAAGGCTTGATGGACTTCCTCCTACTGCATGCTCTGCTTGGCAGTTGAAATGGGTTACCTCATGACATTGATGATTATCTTCATACATAGCCATTTGCCAGACAGATAAGTTTCTTGACTGATTAAGATCAACAGGGTTTTACTTGTAATGAATAGAAAAATTGAGAAGCCTACTAAATAAAGGCTAATATGAAATAAGAAAATTTGAGACTCCTGGAGCATAATTCTGCCTGAGACTAGCAGGATTTACAGAACCTAAAAACGAGACATTCTAGTAGGAGTTGAGAAGATGAGAGAGAACTGCAGAAAAGAAGGAGATGTGCCCTTCTTCTGGAATTTTCCCCCATTTGTGCCCCAATTCAGCCATTTCTATGTCAGAAGTTATCCGGTTACACCTTTGGAAAGTGTGTCATCCCTGTTTAAAGCATACTTGGTTTCACACATAGACCTGAAACTGAAGTGCTGTTTTTTACGTGAGTGAGTGTGTGTTAGTCTCTGAATCTTTAGATCCATCTCTGACTTTAGTATCTACCATCTTTCTCTCTCTTTCTGTCTTTTGGAAACTGTTTGCATGACTTTCTGCAGCAGATGGTCTCGGAAATACAGCAGGCTGCATTCTAACCACTGTGAACCATACCTGATAGTGTGCAAAAGCTAAGACGACTCCATTGTCTGCTAAATTACTAGACCAATGCTGCTTAGATCTTTATAATGGCAAGAATGGGATAGTGAAAATACTGAGAGGCATGAACTTTATAACAAATCCCATTAGCAAATCTAAACAGCATTGGAGTGGGTAATATGCCTAAGTTAGAATGAGAGCTAAACCAATGTGATCATTCTAATACCATAACTAGCTAGACCATAGCAAAATCAGTACAGATAAGATTCAGAGGTTTTAATCTCTTTTATTTCAGTTTAATTATAAACATGATCTTGAATGGCTCATTAATAAAATTTAAGATAATAAAAATCATGCCTCTAATCATGTGTGGATTTTTTTGGAGAGGATGTAAAAAAATATTTTTGTAAGAAACTATGATATTTGCATAAACAGAATATACTAAAAGACATACTGGTATAGCTTTTGTAGCCAAGTTTATTAACTCAGGTGTCATCTTCCCATGGTGTCTTTGGGAATTGGTGGACCTAACCAAGACGCTGTGGAATTAAGGAATAGACCTTACTCATTTATACATTCATCCAAAAAGAACTTAATATTCCATGCCAGGCACTGCTCTTATCACTGTGTGTGCACAGATGAATACCAAAATCACAGGTCCTTCTAGCCCACAATCAAGCAGAATAGAACAATGATATTATCCAATAGGTTGGAGGTTAGAGGATGTTGGAACCATAGGAGGGTATAACAATTCTGCCTGATAGGGGATATGTAGAGTTCAGGGAAGGAATTTCCAGAGAAGGTAACATTCAGACTTAAAATGATAGCCGCAACAATTTTCTTTTTCTTTCTTTCTTCCTTTATTTCTTTTTTTTTTTTTTTTTTTTTTTTTTTTTTGAGACAGAGTCTCACTCTGTCACCCAGACTGGGGTGCAAGCACAATCTCAGCTCACTGCAACCTCTGTCTCCCAGATTCAAGTGATTCTCCTGCCTCAGCCTCCTGAGTAGCTGAAACTACAGGACTGTGCAGCTACATAGGGCTAATTTTTTTGAATTTTTAGTAGAGACGGGGTTTCACCATGTTGGCCAGACTGGTCATAAACTCCTGTGATCCACTTGCATCAGCCTCCAAAAGTGCTGGGATTACAGGAGTGAGCCACTGCACCCAGCCAGGAATTTTCATTTTATTACCTTCCTTCCTTCCTTCCTTCCTTTCTTCCTTCCTTCCTTCCTTCCTCCCTCCCTCCCTCCCTTCCTTTTCTTTGTTCCTTTCTTTTTCTTTCTTCTTCTTTCTTCTTCTTCTCTCTCTTCCTTCCTCCCTCCCTCCCTTCCTTCCCTTCTTTCTTTCTCTCATTCTTTCTCTCTTTCTCTTTCTTTCTTTTTTTTCTTTCTCTCTCTTTCTTTCTCTCTCTCTTCTTTTCCTTCCTTCTTTCTTTTTTGACAGAATTTCACTCTTTTTGCCCAGGCTGAAGTACAATGTCAGGACCTCAGCTCACCACAACCTCCGCCTCCTGGGTTCAAGTGATTCTCCTGCCTCAGCCTCCCAAGTAGCTGGGATTACAGGCATGCACCTCCACATCCGGCTAATTTTGTACTTTTAGCTGAGATGGGGTTTCTTTATGTTAGCCAGGCTGGTCTCGAATGCCCAGCCTCAGGTGATCTACCCATCTCAGCCTCCCAAAGTGCTGGAATTACAGGTATGAGCCACTGCGTCTGGCCTTATTGCCTCTCTCTTAGTGAAATTACCCCCTCACCTGCTAGGCAAAGTCCTGAAATCATGGTTCTATGTGGTGTTTCTTAGTAGTTTATAGTAGTTCATTATTTGTGTAGCAAATAATTAGGAATTAAACTTGAGATTTAGACAGGAAACAAACTGAAGATCATCTTTAGTGTTTGGACACATGCTATTTTCTGAGAATTGTCAACAGAACCTTGCAAAATGCAAATCTGAATCTGTTGTAACTTATGGACTCCAAATAGTTTCCTATTCCAATTTTCACAAGCACTTCCTTGCCCCTTCGAAAGTTACTTATCATCTTCTATGCCCACACTTTACTTCCCTACAGCCATGTTTTATCATCTTTCACAATAGCGAACATTGAAACATATGACAAAATGACTGGCTTTTTTGAGTGAGGCAAGATTATCAAGATGAGCTTTAACTATACTGCTACCTGAAAGGAAGAGATAATAGAGCTAACACCCCTTCCCTAGCATGTATCTTTCCTCCTCTAACATGGTCTTTGCACATGCCTTTCACCCACACCCATCTCTGGCTTCCTCTTTGACAAGCAAGATTTCTTCTTGCAGTTACATACTAAATTTATTTCTTGAAACTTACAAGAAATTTGCTTTTGTATCCCACATGAACAATTGTTTCCTCAAACTGAATGCTCAATTTACTTAAAATAAATATGCATGAATTTGCATGTTACAAGTTGAAATTTATACTATCTTGGATTAAAGCCTTAAAAGTAAAACCATAAAAAGCCTAGAAGAAAACCTAGGCAATTCCATTCAGGACATGGGCATGGGCAAAGACTTCATGACTAAAACACCAAAAGCAATTGCAAAAAAAGCCAAAATTGACAAATGGGATCTAATTAAATTAAAGAGTTTCTGCACAGCAAAAGAAACTATCATCAGAGTGAACAAGCAACCTATAGAATGGGAAAAAATTTTTGCAATCTATCCATTTGACAAAGGTCTAATATCCAGAATCTATAAGGAACTTAAATAAATATACAAGAAAAAAACAAACCCATCAAAAAGTGGGCAAAGGATCTAAAAGGACACTTCTCAAAAGAAGACATTTATATGACCAACAAACATATGAAAAAAAAGCTCATCATCACTGGTCATTAGAGAAATGCAAATCAAAACCACAATGAGATACCATTTCACACCAGTTAGAATGGCAATCATTAAAAAGTCTGGAAACAACATATGCTGGCAAGGATGCGGAGAAATTGGAATGCTTTTATACTGTTGATGGGAATGTAAATTAGTTCAACTATTGTGGAAGACAGTGTGGCGATTCCTCAAGCTTCTCCTTGGTGAAGGAATGAAAACACTGGGCCATAAGTTTAGCATTCTAATTTTTCTGGGGGCTGCTGAGGCATTTACTTCTGTCTTGCCTATCTCAGGCTAGGCCAGACAAGACCTGGCATACCCTAGACACATTGAGAACAAAGACTGCAGTTTGAATATCAAGCAGTACATTCCACATTCCAGCCTTCCAGCTCAGGGCAAAGCAAATAAGCAAAACAAACAGAACAACACTGAACCACAACTTCCCTCCCCTCCACCACCAAAAAAACTCAGCTCCCTGAGAAGGAAAAGAAAAGAGAGAACCATACGTTCAATGGTCTGATTTTTCTGAGGGCTGCCCAAGGCACTGGCTCTGCCTCAACTGTCTCAGAGGTTTAATGGGTCCTGCCATATTCCAAATGCCTAGGAGTCACCGAGACAAAAATAACAGTCCAAGATAGCATCCGGACTTGAGATGCTCCCAGATGTCTGGACTGGCAGATTGGTGAAGTGCTTCTCCTATAACAGTCCATTCTGTGAGACTATTGTGAAAACATCAATGCAAGAGTTAGGGGCAATGAACAAACAAAAAACATGCTCTAAAAAATAAATAAGTTTCCAGAAACTGACCACAAGGATACAAAGATATATGATATACCTGAAAGAGAAATCAAAATAACCATCATAAAAAAGCAAAATGAGGTCAGGAGAACATGCATGAATGGGACAATTTCAACAGAGATAGAAAGATTTAAAAGTATCAAATAGAAATCATAGAGCTGAAGAACACAATAACTGAAATGAAATTCACTAGGTAGGTTCAACAGGAGGTAGAGTAAGCAGAAGAAAAGATCGGTAAACTTGAAGACAGTTTATTAAAATTATCTAGAGAAATGAAAAGAGTAAAAAAAGCTTAAAGAACTTATGGGACATCAAGTGGGTCAATATAAAAATGATAGGGTTCTCAGAAAAAGAAGGGAGAGAAAAAGAAAACTTATTCAAAAAACACTAAAGGAAATTTTCCAAATCTAAGAAATAAAATAGGCATCTAGAAAGCCCAATGGACCCCAAATGAAATGATACTAAG
Organism: Ateles fusciceps; assembly: GCA_036589455.1. Taxonomy (NCBI): domain Eukaryota; kingdom Metazoa; phylum Chordata; class Mammalia; order Primates; family Atelidae; genus Ateles; species Ateles fusciceps. Next base: position 21,339,273 of record JAZHEH010000681.1, on the reverse strand, counting down.
ATATCCACACTAAGATACATTATAAGAAATTATCAAATGTCAAGGGCAAAGTGAGAATTTTGAAAGCAGCAAAAGAAAAGTGACTTGTTAATGCAGTGGTGTCTCCATAAGACTATTAGGAGAATTTTTTAGCAGAAACTTTGCAGGCCAGAAGTAAGTAGAATAATATATCCAAAGTGCAGAGAGAGAGAAAACAAATGCCAACCAAGAATACTACTCTTGGCAAAACCATACTTCAGAAACGAAGGAGAGATAAATACTTTCCTAGACAAACAAAAGCTGAGGAAATTTATCACCACTGGACGTGCCTTGCAAGATACACTGAAAGGAGTTTTTTGAGTTGAAACAAAGGACAATTAAAAACAATATGAAAGCATATGAGTATAAAACCACTTTTTCTTTAAGATAAGGAACAAGGCAAGGATGCCCATTTTGCCACTTCTATTCAACATAGTACTAAAATTCCTAGCAACAAAAATTAGGCAAGTAAAATAAACAAAAGGTATGCAAATTGGAAAAAAGTAAAAGTAAAATTATCTCTCTTTGTAGATGGCATAATCATATATGTAAAAACCCTAAAGACTACATATACTCACACACACGTGCACACACATACACTTTGAATAAATGAATTCTGTAAAGTAGCAGAATACAAAACTCAACATATAAAAATCAGCTATATACTAGCAAAGTTCCTGAAAAGAAAATTAAGAAACTAATTTCATCTAAAATAGCATTAAAAAGAATAAAATACTTAGGAATAAACTTAATAATGTGATGAAAGACTTGTACACTGAAAACTATGAAACAGATGAAAGAAATTAAACACAAATTAATAAAAAGACATCATGTTCACGGATTGGAAGATTTAATATTGTTAAAATGTCTATACTACCAAAAGCAATTTATGGATCCAATGCAAATTCTATCAAAAATCCCAATGAATTGTTTACAGAAGCTGCTAAAAATCCTAAAATTCATATGAAACCACAAAGGGCCCCAACAGCCAACACAATCTTGAGAAAACACAAAGCTCGAGACATCTACTGATTTTGAAATGTATTACAATAGTAATCAAAACAGTATAATGCTGGCATAAAGACAGGCATAAGACCAACAGAACAAAAGAGCCCAGATATAAATCCATACATATATGGTCAACTGATCATCAACAAGGTTGCCAAGAATACAGGATGGGAAAAGGATAATATTTTCCACAAATAGTGCTGGGAAAATTAGATATCCCATATAACAGAATGAAATTGATTTTTATCTTACACCACATACAAAATTCAACTTAAAATGAATTGAAGAATTAACTGTAAAGAAAACCCAAAATTGTAAATCCCATAAAATGAAACATAGAGCAAGAGTTTCATAACACTGAAGTTAGCAATAATTTATTGGATAATATACCAACAGCAAAGAAACAAAAGCAAAAATAGGTAAGTAGAAATAAACTAAAAACCTTTATACAGCAAAGGAAAAAAGTCAAAAACATGAGGAGACAACCTATAGAATGGGAGAAGTATTTGCAAATAATCTATCTGATATGGGATTAACATTCAAAGTATTTAAGAAACTCCTACAACTCAGTAAACAATCAAATAAACAAAAATAATAACCCAATTTTAAAAGTAGGCAAAGTATTTGAATAGACATTTCTCCAACAAAGACGTACATATGGCCAATGCCTAGATGCAAAGATGCTCAACATCACTAATCATTGGGGAAATACAAATCAGAGCCAAAATGAGATATCACCTTATACCTTTTAGGATGACCATTATTAAAATATAAATAAATAATAAGTATTGGAGAGGATGTGGAGAAATTGGAATTCTTGTACGCTGTTAATGATACAGTAGCTATGAAAAACTATATGGAGGTTTCTCAAAAAATTACATAGAGAACTACCACATGATCTATCAATCCTACTTTTGGATGTTTAAGAGAATTAATACCAGGATCCCGTCCATATTCATTGCAGCATTATTCAGAATAGCTAACAAGGAAAGAACTTAAATATACATAAATGAATAAGTGGATGTGTATTAAATACATACAATAGAATACTATTCAGTCTTTTTAAAACAAAAATGGAAATCCAATCATTTGTAACAAAATGGATGAACCTAGAAGACATTTGCTCAGTGAAATAAGTCTGTCACTAAAGGACAAATACAGCACGATTTCATTTGTATGAGTTATCTAAAATAGTCAAATTCATAGAATTGAAGAATAGAATAGTGGCTGCCAGTCCCTAGAAGGAGAGAGAAATAGAGTTACCAATTAGCACTTATAAAGTTTCAGTCAAGCAAAATGAATAAGCTCCAGAGATATAATGTATAACATTTCATCTATAGTCCATAATAATGTAGTATACATTTAAAAATTTGTTAAGAGAACAGTTAAGTGTTAATTCATATTAAGTGTTCTTACCACAATAAAAAATATGAAATTGTACACTTACTATTTGTACATTTTCATCTTTCATATACATCAATATAATGTATTTTGAATTAAATATCAATTTGTCTTTTCCTCTTTCAGGCATGTCCTATTATGATCTATCACACATTTTCATTACTATTTTCCATGGCAAATATCTATTTAGCCACAGTTTTAGTTTTTGGTATAATGTGGGTGGCTGGTGGGGGTTTCCATGCTTGCTTATTCCCCTGCCCCACCTTTTAAATATGTAATTGACAAAGGTTGTATACATGCAAGGTGTACAATGTAATGACTTGATAAACATATACATTGTATAATGACTACTATAATCAAATTAATTTACATATCCATCACCACCCGTAACATACCTTATCTATTAGTCTGTTCTCACACTGCTATAAAGAACTGCCTGAGACTGGGCAATTTATAAAGGAAAAAGGTTTAATTGACTCACAGTTCCACATGACTAGGAAGGTCTCAGGAAACTTAGAATCATGGCAGAAGGGGAAGCAAACACGTCCTTCTTCACATGAGGGCAGGAAGGAGAAATGCTGAGCAAAGAGGGAAAAGTCTCTTTAAAAACCATTAGATCTTGTGAAAACTCACTCACCATCATGAGAACAGCAGCATGACTCAATTACCTCCTACAGGGTCCCTCTCATGACACATGGGAATTATGGAAACTACAATTCAAGATGAGAATTGGGTGGGGACACAGCCAAACCATATCACCTTAGATACCCAGAACTTGTTAATTTTTTTCCTCCACTGTATTTTTATTTGAATGTAATATTTGTAATAACTGTAGACAGTTATTCAACAGGGCAAATATTTTCCAACTTAATCTAAGGTCATAATAAAACAAGCAACAAAACAGTCTTTGGGATTTCACTTTCTCACCCTCATAATCAAGACTCACTGCCTCCCGTCATCAACATTTATTGAGCACTTACAATGTGTGAGGCACAATAGAACATACAGACAACATTGTCCCTCCTCTTTAGGAGCTTACATTCTAAAAGAAAAAAAAAAATCCACCTCTTTTAATATGATTTGTTCGGTGTTTTCTGCAAAGTATTGAGGAAATTTTCTGTAGAGTGAATTTTGGGTGTAACCTAACTGCATTATTATTTAGAGAATAGAGGAAAAGAGAGAGGAAAGATTTTAAAGGCAGAAAATGACAGAATATTCAGGATAGATAAGGTTTAAAGGGAGATAAACCCAATCTCATCAACTAAGGAGAGATTTGTTGCAGTAAATAGGATAAGGGAAATAGTTTGTGGGATGCAAGCAAAGGAAGCAGGCTGTCTTAGACATTTAGTGGAACCAGAAAGATCATGTAGCCTTTTCCCACGTAAACAGCCACCAAGTAGGATTGGTTGGTGACAAGAGAGAAGGCTAAAAAAGAAAGGTAATCTTGTGTTTCTGACAAATAGAAAGAATAAAGGTTCAAAACCAAAGGCAACCTATAATAATATGCAAGTTTCTTAAAAACCAAAAGTGAGGCAGGGCGCGGTGGCTCACGCCTGTAATCCCAGCACTTTGGGAGGCTGAGGTGGGTGGATCACGAGGTCAAGAGATCGAGACCATCCTGGCCAACATGGTGAAACCCCGTCTCTACTAAGAATACAAAAAAAAATTAGCTGGGGCATGGTGGCACGCGCCTGTAGTCCCAGCTACTTAGGAGGCTGAGGCAGGAGAATTGCTTGAACCCAGCAGGCGGAGGTTGCAGTGAGCCGAGGTCACGCCACTGCATTCCAGCCTGGCGCCTGGTGACAGAGTGAGACCCTGTTTCAAAACAAAAAAACCAAAAGTGATTTTGAAGTCCAAAACTCACAGTTAATGCTACCCAATGTCATGATGGAGCAAGAACATTGTGGCTTCCTAAGTTAGAAAATGCTGTATACCAAAATTTTAAATGAAACCTATTACTTTTTTCCAATTAATCCCCTTCCACTAGAAAAAACAAAATCTCATTTTCTCCAGGGTAAGGAGGAGGAGAGGGGCACATGGGACATGGTTGCAAATGGTAATCATGTTAGTAGTATTTTTGCTGTAATAAATGTTGTGTTTAAACTGGTAAAATTCCATTAGCTGCCAAGGGAGAATAAGGAATACATTTCAAAAAATGTACAACTTCCTTTAGAGAAATTTTAGACTCAAAAGACTAATTTACATCAAAAGCTATAGAGAAAGTAGTGGAAAGGCTATTCATACATTTATTACACTTAAATGAACATACTACATGTGTTATTAACAATTATGTTGGATTGTTCATAAAAATATCATAAGATATTAAACAAAACTATGCATTATCTCAAGTTATTTCTCTATTAACTACCTTCACAGCACATGCATGTAAGGCAAGTATCAAAGGAAGTCATAAAAGAAAAAAAATTAAAGAGGTTAAATACTTTTTAAAAATTTTACTGATTTGCTTGTTATACATGAAGTAATGACTATCAAGCAATTCACTTTTACTGCATTTTTACTTTTATGTTTGTTCTTATGTTGCCGAAAACATTTGAATACAAAGATAATGAGCGTAGCAAAAATAATGAAAGCAAATAGCAGTGAACTTCACAAATAATGGAACATAAACCATTTCTGCCCTTATCGAGAGTAAATTGGTCTCAGTTTTGTCTAAAGAAACAGTTCTGCAGCTATAGTCAAAGGTGGGCACATTGAGATTGAGTATTCTGCAGACATACCTGGTTTAACATGTGATATCCATAGCATATCTGTTTCTACCACAACCTCATAAGTGCTCCAAACCTTAAAGGACCCACAGTTACTATACCTGTGACTAGAACAAATTATCCCTTTTATTCCCCACCAGGACAAACCAATTTGTGAGCAGTTTTCTTCATTCAGACATGGAGGCAGCTTTAATTCTGGCGATTGTGAAGTCACAATGTACCAAAAGTACTATGCCAAACATTTAAAATTTATATAAAAATTCCACATCTCCATATTTGCCATCTCAAAATGAAAACAGATAACTCCCTAAATGTTAACTGCCTATAGTCTCCTAATGTTAAACATAAAAAACCACATGGGAAATATTGAACTTAAAATAGAAATTCCATATCTTGGCCATTGTGAATATTGCTGCAACGAACATAAGCCTGTCACAAATCTAAACAAAAAACTATTTCTGGGACAGCATGAATGACAAATGGTCTACTGTGTAAATTTTAGAATGAGACAGACAAAAGTTGGAAGGTAATATTTTCTTCCTTTTGCTCCAGTTTCATTTCCTTGAGTATCCAATGTCCACATATCAAGCTGTCTCTCAGTAACTGCATTAGCAAGCTGTCTTTGTATGACTTTACTTAATGTATCAAGTTCAACAAGGGCTTCACCAAAGCTGCCTTTATAAGTGAACGGGATTTCTCTGGGGAGTTCAGAAGCTCATAATAGAAGACAGAGACATTAAGGGCCAGACCCAATCTGATAGGATTTGTTGGTTGCATTTCCTTTTTGATGATTTCACAAGCTTATTGGTATGCTTGTTGTGACTGATCTACAATCTTTTTCTTGTCATCACCAGCAGCAACCTCAGGCCAAGCAGCAATAGTAGTCTCTTTCATTTTTAAATAGATTTTGCTCTCTGCTTCTGAGGCATGGGATCGAGAACTTTTCCAAGAGACAGTACATCACTGTAGATATCTCTTAGCTCCCTCTCAATTTTCTCTCTGTATTCTGGAGCCATTTGCTGCTTTTTCTCAGAACCTCTGTCTTTTGTTCAATACTTGAGACAATCCTGCAAGATGACCTACAGACTCCTACAACAATCTTATAAGACACTGAAGGACGATTCTTCTCCTTGATTGTGGAAATTGTTGCCAGATGTATTATACTCAGAAAACAGGTTATAAACAAGCAAGGTTGGGAGGTTGCTAGAATGGAAACTGTGTGGCCATATTTGAGTAGAATTTATCAGTAGGAATTCATGATAGAGAGAGAAAAGAGAGAGGTGGATAGATACATACATACACAAGATAACAAATATAGACATATGTGTGCATGGGTTAGTGTACATGCATATATTTCACAGCTTTGTCCCCTGAGAGGGCCTGGAAGCAGTGACACACAGTAGCAATAAGCATAGCTTGCCCCCCAGGTCAGGTTTTCTAAACATATTTCTCTCAATAAAGAAACCAGGGCTCCCTGCAGAAATGAAAATTCTAGGTCTGTAGCAGGTAAAATAACATGAAGAACCTTGTAGATTCAGAAAATACGAACGTGGTAAAAAGGGAAGGGTGGGATGGAGCATGCAAAAACTACACAGGAACCAACTCAGCTCCCAATGGCCACAGCTGGAAAACTTTGAGAAACAAAATAAATATTGGTCATAACTAAAAGAAAAATATAAATATTCATGAGTACAAAATGACAATGATACAAATGCTTTAATAAATAAATAATAGAGAAGAGACAAATCTTCCTTACTGAAACATTTAAATGATAAATAAAGGAGAAATGAGGGAAACAAAATCACCTTTTGAACAACACAATAGTATCTGCTGCAGGCAAAGTCTACATGTGAATGCTAAAGCTTGTAGCCTTTCCGATCTCTGTGGTGTAAATCCTCTCATCATAGCTAATTTCAAGTCACCCAGATTATGTTGACTTGTGCTCCCTGGAAATTTAAAATTGACTTCCACAAACCAATATAAGCCAGTGTCAGGACACCCCTGTGTAAAATTTTTGTTGTTGCTGTTGTTGAGATGGAGTCTCACTCTGTCACCCAGGCTGGAGTGCAGTAGTACAATCTTGGCTCCCTGCAACCTCTGCCTCCTAGGTTCAAGTGATTCTCCTGCCTCAGCCTCCAGAGTGGCTGGGATTACAGGCACGTGTCACCATGCCCAGCTAATTTTTGTATTTTTAGTACAGACAGGGTTTCATCATGTTAGCCAGGCTGGTCTCGAACTCCTGACCTCAAGCAATCCACCCGCCTCAGCCTCCCAAATTGCTGGGATTACAGATGTGAGCCACCATGCCCTGCACTTGTATAAATTTTCAGTTGCTTCTTAAGACTCACAGAGTTGCCATTTTATAATCTCTTGTGACATACACTTCTCTCTCCAAACTTTTATCTTTCCATCTGCCCATTATACACTGAAGTTAGACCCACTAAAGTTCCTAGTTTATTCTTTGAATATTCAAAACTTTTTCTAACTTAAAGGCTTTTGAATGTATCCTCTTTTCTTCCATTTCCCTTCCATTGTGCAAACTCTCAGTTACCTTTAAGATCTCAGTTGAGAAGAAAAGTGTTCTGAAAAACTATCACTGACACGTCCTCTAATCTGAGTTAGAAACTCTTCTTATCTGCTTCTCAAAATTCCTATACTCTTCCTATCATAGCCCTTATGTGTTTTTAGCGGTCTATATCTCCCACTACAAGTGATGTAAGAGCAGAGCTTATGCATCATTCTCTATTATATGCCAAACTCTTAGCACAATATATGACACATAATAGGCACTCCCCAAATGATCATTGAATGGATTAAAAATAAAGAAATATTTATTATATAGTAGGCAAGAAGTAATAGAGAAGAACCTTTGCACATAAGATACACAAGCAGCTAAGAGTAACTTATGAGTATACATTTATGGACACGATAAGTGTTTATATTTCTAATTCATACATTTTATTTATCTTGAATATTTATGAGTAAGAAATATAAGTGCTTTAGCAGATATGTAAATGAGGAACTGAGGGAAGTTTTCATACCACATTGTTACCTTGAAAAGATGGCCATTGAAGTTGTTGGAGGTTATACGAGAAGGCACAATGAAAGTGTAAGTAAGGGTTTCTGCCGTATCTCTCCAGTGCATCTGACCACAATCCCACCTAAGCTTTCAACAGCAACAGCAAGACCACCACCAACAGCAACATCATCATCAAGTACCTTTGGTGCTGTTCCACATCTTTTTATTTCCTTTTAAACTTCGTAGCGGCTGACAAAGTAATTGTCTGTATTATATCTATTTTACAGATGTGGAAAAATAGGTCAGAGAGATTAGATACCGTGTTCATACAGGTAATAAGCGACAGTTTTAGAATTTGAACCCAGATCTGTCAGATTCTAAAGGCCTTGTTCTTTTCTTCTCTACTTTACAGTCTCCCATTGTCCTTTGAAGAACACATTTGGGCTTGCTCTCAGTCTCACCAACACAAATCATCATTTACATATCAGGGCATGTGTGAATTCCAGCAGTTCACCGAAATAAAATGCCTGAGCCTTAACCCTCCCACCTCAAATACAGTGAAAATTTATCTTCATGACAATTATGGTAATTTTTTAATTTGACACTTTTTGTAATGCTAACGTTAGCTAAAGTCAAGAAGCATTTCTCTGCAATGAAAAAAAAAGAAAAAAAAAAGTCTCGTTTTTCTTCCTACTGGGTGGTCAGAAGTTGGATTTTAGGAAAAATATATTAAATAGGTATTATACTACCTTCCTTCCTTAAACCTCATAAAGCAATGGAGTAGGTGGGTAGGAAAAAATAGAACCAATTTCTGAAACAACTTTGGAGTAATGATCATAGAAGTTACAAATCCAAGAATGCCTGAAGAAATATATCTGTCCTTCCATACCCACAACACACTAGTAGTATTTATAGTAAGGAGAGAAAGGATAGAGTCAGTCAAATGTCCAAGGCTCTTGTGATTGGCGATATGATAGAAAGATTGAGCTTTACAGACAGGCTCACATTCTCCTCAGTTTGTGGGTAAATCTCTGAATCACTGGAGATTTAAGGTCAAATATTCATGCTCTCAGAATTATTTTCATAAGGAGGTATTGTCGATTCCACAGAATTGGGAGGTGAGGAAATTGCCTGGAAAATAAAACAACATTAATGTCCAAGAACAGGATCATCATCTCCTTCTCCTCCCATCCCTTTCTGTTATCATCATAATCATCAACAATAAAATCCATTCACTGATTATTACTGTGCCAGATGCTGAAAAGATTATATACACAGTCCTCACAACAAATGTTACAAGAGAATGAAAATATTATTTTCATTTTACAGTTAATATATTTAAAATTTAGAAAGAATTATTCATTTTTCCTAGATCACATAGGTAGAAAGTCACAAGTTATAAGAAAATAATTAAACTTAATTTCAGCTGTACCTGTATACCTTGCATAACCTCCAACTTCAATGGCCATCTTTTCAAGGTGGCAATGTGTGCTCTTATATATTAAATACAGTATTTCCTCTTGCATTTTCACAACCAAATTCTTTTTTAGCCTTCATTCCATCTCTAACACTCATACAGTCGCTAACTCCAAGAACTCCACAAATCATTACCACATAAAAGTTTATTTCTAGGAGTCAGAAACAACTTCAAAACCTAGAGGGAGGCTTTAAGACCATGTGAATGATTTTAGTCATTTGAAAAACCTCACCTCTCTAGAATCACAGCAGTTTGCCTTGCACCACATGGCGGAGGTAGAGATGGTTATGCACAATTCCAGGAAGGTGAGAATCAGCAGTAGAGACACCATGCCCTAAGGGATATGATGCCTCATATCAAACCCAGCGGCAACATCCAGAGGGGGGAAAAAAATGTCAGCAGGAAACCAGACTACAACATCTCCTTCCCATAAAATGGAACATGTGAACCATAAATTGAATTGAAGACACAGACACACATAACACTGTAGAAGGGATAGTATCTCAATCTAAAAGCATGAAAATATTTTATCTGAAGAGAAAGATGTGTGGCATTTCTATGTCAACTCACGTAAAGTAGCTACAGGGGGAAGAAGCTATAGAAACAAAATTCTAACACTATCACTAACATCTTCCAATTTGAATTAGTAGTAAACTAAGGAGAGGAGCAGGCAGTTTAGGAAAATGAACAAAAATGACCCTTCCACAGTTTCATTAACAGTACTTCATAGGAGTTGAGGCATTTACTTTATCCCTAGAAACTAAAACACCAAGCTGATATAAACACAAAATAAATTGTTGTTGGGCTGGTGACTCTACTATTATTACTGAGGCACCTAGAAGCAACCAATACAATATATCCCTGGAGGAAAAATACTACCAAATCTCCAGAAAAATCAGGCTCTGACAAATATAAATTTAGATCATTAAAAATATAATAAAGAAAACGGGAACACAAACTTCCACGAGTAGTGTCAGAAAACAGAAAGCTTAGGAGTGAGTCTATAACTAATGATTCATAGATCATTGGGATGAAATGGACAATTCCAAAGGAAAATATTAATTTCTAAGTAGACCTCAGAAGAGGCAGAATACCTAAACACAAATTTTAAAAACTTGGCAAGGTGATTAAAGAGCTTTCCTTTTAAAACACCATGCTCATTTAATTCTAAAGTGAAGTCCTTCAAAACTTCAAGTCATGATTTGAACATTCCAGATTGCAGAGAAGGCTGTAAATCTTTCGTTCGTTTTATTAAGCAAAGAAATATGAAATGAAACTTCCAAAAATTTCTCTGGAGAGTGTAATAATACTTGTTATAGCAATGTTAATAATTGTGTAACATAATATGTTAAGCCTTGTTTTAATTGTTTATCATATGTTAACTTATTAAATTCTCATAGCAATCCTATGAGATGGGTACTATTGTTATCCTCATTTCAAAAAAAATAATTCAAAGGATTATCTAATTTGCCCTTCATTATAGAGCAAATAGGCAGCAGACCCAAGATTCAAATTATGGTAGCATGGTACCTGATATATCATTTTTTCTGTACATTCTGGATTGTTTGAAATATTTTATAATTATTCATATTCTTCAAAAACATACATTTGATATGGAGCCCATGTAAATGCATAGGTCCAGTGATGGTGAAGACTGACAACTCTTTAATGACCGGACATTAACTGCTAAATTTACTGAGAGAAAAGCAATCCCCACTAATGCAATCGTAGCACTGGCAATATTCATTCCAAAACTGTGTTGCATCTAAAAAAGAATAAGAATTTTCAATTAATATCTGCAGCACATACTTCATTCCTCTGGCAACAATTCATTGAAACAAACATTGATTGAATATTGTTTACACACCCATCGATATTCTAGATGCAAGGCAAACATCAATTACCAAAGAAAGATTTCTATTCCCCACCCTCCATGAAGCTTACATTCTAGCAATAAAAACAAAGAAAAAAGTAAACATACTAATAGGTAAATTACATAGCATTTTTGAAAGCAATTAAGTACTAGGGGCTAATAGAATGGAATAAGGAGAATCTGGGAATCCAAAGAAAGGTGGTTCATGATATTAAATAGAAATGACACTGGGGAGAGGCGTGAAAGAGCTGTGGGTGGCAGCCAAGAGGATATCTGAGGGAATATCCTTGCAGTTAGGGAAAGACTCACTTCAAAGTCCTGAGGCCAGAATCTTCTGGGAAAGCAAGGGGGCAAAAGGCATTGGAGGCAAATGGGCAATATTAGGAAATGAAGAAGAAGGAAAGTTAGCAGAGAGCTAAATCATGTAGGGCTCTGCAGAATCATGAAAAGGACTTTGTTTCTAACTCTAAGAAAAATACAAAGCCAATGAAGGATTTGGAGCAAATAAATGATATACTTGGCTTTATGGTTTCAAGGGATCACTGTTTCTAGCAAGGCAAAGAGAAGTTCAACGATGAAAGGTGGGAGCCTGATTAGGAGAGACAAGGTGGACTGGATGAAATGTAATTAGTAGAAAGATGAGAAAAGGTCAAAATCAGATATATTAATAGCTTGAAAGTAGAGCCAACATTATTTTCTGATAAATAGGATTCAGGATTGTGAAAGAAAGAAGACTCAGGGATATTCTAAGGTGTTTGGTCTGGAAGTCTGGAAGGATGAAGTTCTCATCAGCTGACATGAGGAGAAGAGACCGTGAGTCAAGCTTTGGATCTGTACATGCCAATCTGATGATTAGGAAAGAGACCTGGGCTGGAAATACTTATTTCAGGGTTATGGGAATATAGACATTATTTGAAGTCATGAGAATGTGTGAGATCACAGAAGAAGTAGCTATCGATTGAGAAGACTAGGTGGCAAAGAATTCAGCTCTGGGGTACCAGAATATTGAAAGGTCAGAGAGAAGGAAAGGATCCAGGAAAGGAGACTGAGATGGAGAAACCAAAAGATGGGAGGAAAACCAATGTATGCTGGAAGCCAAGTGAGGAAATTCCTGGAAAGAGAGTGGGTGACTAACTATGATAAATGCTACTCCTAGGTTAAGTTAGATGAGGATCAAGAATTGACCATTGTTTTAGCAAGGTGGAAGTTTTCAGTGATCTTAAAGACAGCAGTTACAGAAGGATAGTAGTAAGTAAAGTCTTACTGAAGTGGGTTTAATTGAAATCAGGTAGATGGAAATTAGAGAAGAACATGGTAATTCCTTTGAAGGAGTTTAGCTAGAGAACGAAATACAAATTGTGCCTGTACCTAGCAGGGAGAAATACTGTCCAAGTTTTCTTGTTTTGTTTTAAGTTGAGAACATAACTGGATGCTTACATGCTGATTAGAGACTGGGCAAGGTAACTCATGCCTTTAACTTCAGCCTTTTGAGAGGCTGAGGCAGGAGGATTGCTTGAGCCCAGGATTTTGAGATCAGCCTGGGCAACATGGCAAGATCCCGTCTCTACAAAAAAAAAAAAAAAAAAAAAAAAAGACAAAAATTAGACAGGCATGGTGGCATGCACCTGTAGTCACAGCTATGTGAGAGGCTGAGGTCAGAAGATTGCTTTGGCCCTGGAATGTGGAGGATGTAGTGAGCTGTGACCACACCACTGCACTCCCACCTGGGTGACAGAGTGAGAATCTGTAAAAAGAAAAAAAAAAAACTAGCAGAGAGACACAAATTAAAGTGATGCACTTGTGTGGGGAAAAAAAACAATGGAATCTTATATTTCATACTCAAGTAGGGAGATCCACTTTAAAGAAAAACACAGGGAGTTTACCTATGGTAAGAGGCTAGAAAAAATATATATATTGGTACAGATCTAGTCCATTAAGTAGTAGAGGTCTAAAATTCTCTTCTAATGGTTTCAGTTTTCTCAAAAGAGACAAAAACATCATCAGCAGTGAGTAAGGATGAGAGAAGAGGGATTGGTGTTTGAGGCCAGAGTAAAGTGGTAAAATAGCCTTCCGTGGAGGAGGGAACGTGAATGAATGGAGTGGGAAAGTAGAGTATCAGTGGCTACATGATTCGCTAGAACACATCATAGAGACTTAGCAGCTGTTTAGGAATAGAAGTTTGGACTTTCAGTTGTGAAACTAGTTAGTGGTGGGAGTTCTTACGTCCAAATTATTAGAATTGGTCAAACTTGGTAACACATAAAAATCAAGAAGACTTTTTCTAAGCTTCAGATTCACCAATATTCAGAGTAAGCACCCCAAAAATGCACACTCACAATGTGTGTGATCTTCTGCTGAACTACCATCTGAATACATTAAGAAAACTAATGTTTTTTTTTCCATTTTTTTATTGCATTTTATGTTTTGGGGTGCATGTGAAGAACATGCAAGATTGTTGCATAGGTACACACATGGCAGTGTGATTTGCTGCCTTCCTCCCCCATCACCTATATTTTATATATTAAACGATACTTTGTGTCTCAGTTGTATCCATGGACCCCCTACTCTCCTACTGTTTATGAATAATTTATTTCTACTCCTCTGATCATAGAAAAAGAAGAAGTACTACCTACCCATGTTCTTGTGGGTTTTTTCCCTGCTACAACAGACAAGGTTCCTGAAATACAAAACTGTTTGAAAACAGGAAATAAAACAGATAAAGGAATATTAAGTCTCAATCATTTTCTTCTTGGCCCTCCCCTCAATTTGCAGATCCAACAATAGTCATACAAACCTCCTTTTTAAAATTTTCATCCCAGGACACAAAATTGAGACAGGGTCTTGGTCTGTTGTCCAGGGGGGAGTGGAGTGGCATGATCTCGGTTCACTGCAACCTCTGCCTCCCCCAGTTCAAGTGTTTCTCATACCTCCAACTCCAGAGTAGCTGGGTTTACAGGCATGCACCACCATGTCCAGCTAATTTTTGTTTTTGTATTTTCAGTAGAGATGGAGTTTCACCATGTTTCCCAGGATGGTCTCAAATTCCTGACCACAAGTGGTCCTCACGGGTTGGCCTCCCAAAATGCTGGAACTGCCAGGCTGATCTTGAACTCCTGACCTTGTGATCCGCCCGCCTCAGCCTCCCAAAGTACTGGGATTACAGGCGTGAGCCACCACGCCTGGCAATACTCATTTTTCATTCAATTTTTTAAGTATCTATAAATGTAACACATAGATGTAAGATAATTTTTAGGACTTCGTTTGTACTTGGCAAATGTGATTTCTCTTAATCAGAAAGAGGTTTTTGGGCAAGCATCAGGGATCACACCTGACAATTCCAGCATTTTGGGAGGCCAATCCAGCCTGGACAACAAACCAAGACCCTGTCTCAAAAAAATAATTAAGTAACTAATTAAATTAACAAATAAAAGAAGAAAAAGTTTGTTTCTCAATGCTTGTATCAAGAATTGCAAATCAAAACCACAGCATGCAACCTTCAAATAACCTAAACAATACTTTTGTCATCAAACACATCTCCAGCAGTGATATCTAAGAAATAACACACAGCCAGGGGAGCATGAATACTCACAAACACAGCACCCCAAATTGGGTAGCCTGTGTAGAAGGTGAAGAAAAAGAAGTGCCTGTTGAAGTAGAACAGGTATTGCAAGGAACCCAGAAAGACACCCCAAAGCCAGAATCACTGCTGCATTCAGGATCTGGATGGCCTGAAAAAAGAAGGGGAAAAAGAGTCATAACAGTCATATATTGAAGTGTACACTAAAAACAGACCATTTTAATTGTCCTCAGAAAGGAGATGTCGGTACTTGAAATGGTTTAAGTGTCAAGCCTAAATTAACTGGGCAAGAGCTTATCTGAAAGTGTTTTTTTTTCCACACTATCCCCACCAATTCCAGCAGCAGCCTTTCATCTTCACTTCTCCCCCCACATTTCTATTCATTCTCACGAATTCCTCAAGTGTCAGGAGAGTAAAGGAAACATGGCTGGTAAGGTAGATGAAGTCAAAATCTCTTCCCAGCATGTTTTGGGGCCAGACTATGATGAAGGCAGACAGAGGGTAACTTCATCATATTCTACTATATTCATATTCTACTCAGCCTTTCTCTCAACCCAATTTTTGAATTTAAAATATAGAATATAAGCTTCATAGAGCTCAGCCTCCTGTAATGGCTGGTCAAAGGCACAAAGCAAAAAATAAAGGGTCTTGGAATCTATTCTCCAATGTTTGATGTTTTCTACCATGAGAGAATGCCTCTGCATTTCTGCTCCCCCAGATCTATTATAAATCCCTGTCTTTTCTCCAATTCTTCATTAACTCAGTGATAAATAACTCAGAATTATAAAATTTATAAATTTCATATAAATAAAATTATATAATTTATAAAATTATAAAAAAGTAATTCACATGATACAGTTGACTCTTGAATAACACAGGGGTTTAGAATGCCTACCCCTTCACAGTTGAAAATCCACATATAACTTTTGACTTCCCAAAAACTTAGCTACTAATAGCCTACTGTTGACCAGAAGCCTTGCCAATAACATAAACAGTCAATTATTACATATTTTGTATATGACATATTATATATAATAGGTTAGAGAAACAAATGTTATTCAGGAAATCATAAGAAAGAGAAAATGTATTTATTATTCATTAAGTGGATCTTGATCCACTTATAGAAATCTTCATCCTTATCCTCTTCACATTGAATAGGCTGAGGAAGAAGGCGAGAGCAGGGGTTGTTCTTGCTGTTTCGAGATAGCAGAGGTAGAAGAAATCCACATGTAAAAGAATCCTCACAGTTCAAACACACATTGTTCACAGGTCAGCTCAATTTTTTTTCTTCCCTCTTAAATCAGTTTTTAAACTAAGGCTGACTTACCCCAAGGACTTGTAGTTCTCCTTTCTGATAGTCTTGTGATCCATCAATGGGCTGGTAGACAGAATTATTCACCCTGTCTGGTCCTGCCTCACTGCCTGGGATACCATGGGCTGAAGCTGACCCCAGCTCTGCATCATCAACTTCATGGGAGGCCATTTGGGGTTGTTTATGGCTGTGATAGAAAAGAAATTCAAAGTCTTTATGCTTTCCCTTTTTCCACTAGCTACTAAAATTTTGAGTGTTATAGGATTCAATTCTGTCCATGCATTACAATGATTCTCTACATATGGGACACCAGGGCAGAGTAACAGAGTTTGTACAATATTCAATTCTGTCTTGCCTTGGAGTAGTAAACATCATCAGGTCATCGTAGTAGGCCTTGGTACTTCACTTAACTCTGGAGTGGTAAAGAACAATTTCTTTCTCATTTTGCATGCACTGATATATAGCCCCTGCCTTTCTTCAAATCAGTCATGGGCAACCAGACATATGGTTTCTGTAAGCAGTGGTTTCTTATATAAGAATGATGGCTTTAGTCACATTCCAGTAATAATAGTAGGTACCATTTATTTAGTACTTATTTATATGCAAGGTACTGTCCAGTTGCTGTGAATATATTAATATATTTAATCCTGTTTGTTGTAATATTATTTCCATTTCACAAATGAAAAAATTGAGGTATAGAGAAGTTGAAAAAACTTACCCAAACTTATACAGCTTTAATGATTTCAGATTCTATTAAAAAAATTCTACTCTAAGGTCCAATATTTTTCAAATCATTACATTATATAGCACTATATAGGAGATGTCTTTCTGAGTATCAACATAACATAGCAGAGTTTAAGTACTATGGAAGATCCAAATTCAAATTGAGATTTCATCATTTACTAGTTGCAGACCATGTCGTGGGAACCTGAGTTTTCACTTCTGTAAAAAGGGAATAATCTTCATTTCATATTAACACTGCAAGAGCTGACTTTGATAATGTATGGAATTCCTAACCTATGAACAGGTGGTATCAACTTTAAACTTATACTCTGCCTTCTGACAAAAAGGACTTCAAGTTTGTATATAAGGTCACAAAACAACCACCTCAATCATTACAGCTAAAAAATATGTATCACTAAAGTACACACAGAATGCTTATATTGAAATTCTGAATGCTGGGCAATATAGCTTTCTAATTCATAATACCCTCCAACACAAAATGGTTGGAAAATGCTTATATGCTTTTATAACTGATAAGGGAGATGGCATGGGATGAATCATAAACACACGAAATGCTGCTGAATTCTGTCAAAACTATTGACTGGGTTAAGAATAAGATCTTAATAAAGACACAGGCACAAGAACATTCATTGCAACACTATTCACAATAGCAAAGACATTGAATCAACCTAAATGTCCATCAGTGGTTGACTGGATGAAGAAAATGTGGTACATACACCCCATGGAATACACTAGGCAGCCATAAACAAGAATGAGATCATGTCTTTTGCAGGAACATGGGTGAAGCTGGAAGCCATTATCCTTAGAAAGCTAACACAGGAACAGAAAACCAAATATCACATGTTCTCACTTATAAGTGGGGAGCTGAATGATAAGAACAAATGGACACATAGAGGGGGAAAAACACACACTAGGGACTATCAGAGAGAGGAGGGAGGAAATCAGGAAAAATAATGATTGGGTACTAGCCTTAGTATCTGGGTGACAATCTGTACAACAAAGCCCCGTGGTATGAACTTACCTATACAACAAACATGTATATGTACCCCTAAACATAAAATAAAAGTTTTTTATTTAAAAAGAAAGAATAATATATTAATTTCTACTTTTTGTTAGAAATTATATACCAGATCCATTTTTCTAATAACTTAGTTTTTTGTCACACTAAATACATGCCACTTACGGGATGTTTACCTTTCTAATTCTCTATTGTGGGGACATGTATGACCCTCATTTAAGTGTGGTAACAAATTTACTAAGCACTAATTTAAAAGAAAGTGCGAGTCAGGCCATGTTTTATTATTACACTGGGAAATGCTATAAAAATTCATAAAGATTCCCTACCAATACTGATAAAAAGTTTATTAAAAATGTCATAAAATTTTCCTACCAATACTCCTCATCAAAGTTTCCTACCAACACTGATTTTCATGCTAGGATTAAATTACATTCTCTATGTATTTAAATATAGATGAATATAAAATGACAAGGAGCCTTTACCTCGCATGTTCAACACTGTACAGAATCCAAGAGCAAGGGAAGATTAATAAAGCTTAAAGCAAACTATGTAATGAGTTCCTGATGTAATTATTGCAAGAAGTACAAATAAAAATAGTCGAAAAGCCAAGACTTCAAAGTTATCCACTGGAAAAGTTATATATCTTTTGGATTAAATATCTAATGAACTAAGATGCATGCAATGTGGAGAGAGTTGCTGCTTTATGAACAGAAAATCTCTTGCCTATTCACAATAGCAAAGACATAGAATCACCCTAAATGTCCATTAATGGTAGACTGGATGAACAGGTGGTATCAACTTTTAAATCTCTTGCCTACATCTCCTGTCTTACCCTTCCCTATCTCAAAACTCCATCCAGCCTTGTTTTATTAATTTGTCGTCCTTCAAAAGTTCCAAGCCCTCAAATGTCTTCAATACTCTGTGCTATCCCCCTATTCCTGAAAGACAAGTCCCCTCAGGTTTCACGTGGATAATTTCTGCTCTCCCTCCTGACTGATTTTTTTTTTTTTTTTTTTTAGATTGAGTCTCACTCTGTTTCTCAGGCTGGAGTGCAGTGGCCCAATCTTGGCTCACTGTAAACTCCATGACCTGGGTTCAAGCGATTCTCCTGCCTCAGGCTCCCGAGTATCTGGGATTACAGGCGCGCCCCACCATGCCCAGCTAATTTTTGTATTTTTAGTAGAGATGGAGTTTCACCACGTTGGCCAGGCTGGTCTCGAACTCCTGACCTCAGGTGATCCACCCACCTTAGCCTCCCAAAGTGCTGGGATTACAGACGTGAGCCACCGTGCCCAGCCCTTCCAGACTGATTTTCAGCCTACATGTCATATTTTCAGGACGTTGTTTTTAGTTCTGGCCAAGTCTGGAAGATGCACCCCTTTTAGATGCTCTCAGAATTTCCTCAACTTCCCTTCTCATACCACTTAATCAACCTGAGCTTTAACTGCCTGGATACTTGTCCATTACCTCATTATCCACTCATAACTGCCACTCCAGTGCCTAGCTCAGAATCATTAGATGGCAAGCACTCTGCTAACACATGTTCAGTCAATAGCCAGACTTTTGGTCCAGCGCAAGGTAGCCATTCTGATAAATGATAATGGAAAACATGTCTGCAAGCGCTGAAGCCTCTCATGCCAGAAACTCCAAGAGCATTTCTGCAGGGAGCAAATATCTAACCATATTATTTAACTTGATTTGTTTCAATAATCAAAGTTATCAGGGAGAATTTTCAGCCTTCAGGTGAAACCAACTATGTTTTCTAAAATTTGGTCAAATCAGTTATTTATTTGTTAAAAACTCAGAGAAAGGTAGATTTTCCAGGAAACGACCAGTTAAGTTCTCCTCTCCAGCTCTTAGTATGTGGCAGGCGTTTGTTCGAAGGACTTTACCCATGTTTACTAATTTAGCTCTCATAACATCAGATGAATGGGTACTACTGTTATGATCCTTTCCATCTAACAGACGAAGAAACTGAGGAACAAAGAAGTTAAGTAACTTTCCCAAGCCCACACAGCCAACCATTTGAAAAACTACAAGTGAGAACCTGGTAATCCATCTCAAGTGATCATTACACTCTACTGTCCCCTAAGCTATACTAAAATGCATTTTATAGACCCCATACTTCAGGCATGTCCAGACCACCCCTCATTATCAGAGCTAGCAGACAAACTCAGGTGCAGTCAGTGGGATTTAATATACCTAAGAGGTGTATGTGCATGTGTGTGTATCCATACCCACATATTTTCCAAAGAAATTGCTACATTATTACTGTGTAACATTTTATTATTACTCCAAAGGAATAATCACATCCTAAAGAGAAGCCATGCTCACAGTGAAATGTTCCAAACCTCTACATAGCAACCAAGCAGAAACCTTGGCAGACAGCCCCAGTAGTCCACCAGGAGGCATTTTAACAAAAGATATAAAAGAAAGGGGAATGTCTATGGAGAGGGAATCTATACCTTGGAGGCTTCAGGCTTTGGCAGACGTCTTTCCTTCCAAGTCCAACTTGTCGTAAGTAGGAGACACTCAGGAAAGATCACTATAGTGCCCTTTCCAGAAAATGGCAGCCTCCACAGACTTAACGTATCTTTGCCTTATGCAACACTTGAGAGGAGTTGGTGAAAATGTTTTGCAGGCTGACTGACCAGTGTGCCAATCACATCTGCATTTGGTGCCTGGCTGGTCCAATGCATCTCCTCAGGCCTTAGTGATGATTAGGAAACTGGTGTCAGGGGCAACTGTCTTCTGGCTTTTAGATGTTGCTTAACACATTGTTGGAACAGGAAATACAACCAACAGACATGGGTAGACAAGTGAGAAGAGGTTGTGGATGGAGGTAGAACAGAGTTAGTTGTATAGCAAGAAGAGATAAAGGCATATTGTAAGAGAAGCATCTGGAGGAGGGAGGTAGTCACTCAGGCACTTATTTTACATGATGTGCCAGCAACAGTGCTATGTACCTTACGTGCATGATCACATTCAATTCTCACATGCTTTGAGAAGTTACATTGCTCAATATCATAGATATAATAATAATGCTGATTATGGTTTAAATATATTAAATGATTACTATGTACAGGTCATTGTTCTAAATGCTTTACATATGTAAACTCATTTCATCCTCACAATAACTCAGGACCCAGGTACTACTATTAACCTGATTTTATGGTAGAGAAAACTATGGTATAGAACTGTAACCCGGCTCTCCTAAAATTTAACTGGCAAAGCCTTGTGCAAAATCTCCTATTCATACAAGAGTGAAGCCCAAAGTGTGCCTGTTATCCTAATATGATTGTTAAAACTCCTCCTTTCAGTTTTTTTTTTGTTTTTTGGGGTTTTTTATTTCTTTTTAATTGCATTTTAGGTTTTGGGGTACATGTGAAGAACATGCAAGATTGTTGTATAGGTACACACATGGCAGTGTGATTTGCTGCCTTCCTCCCCCATCACCTGTATCTGGCATTTCTCCCCATGCTATCTCTCCCCAACTCCCCACCCCCCCACTGTCCCTCCCCTATTTCCCCCTGACAGACCCCACTGTGTGATGCTCTTGGGGTTTTTTTTTTTTTAGATGGAGTCTTGCTCTGGTGCCCAGACTGGAGTGCAGTGGCACAATCTCAGCTCATTGCAACCTCCACCTCCTGGGTTCATGCAATTCTCCTGTCCCAGCCCCCAGAGTAGCTGGGACTATAGGCTCATCCCACCACGCCCAGCTAATTTTTGAATTTTTGTAGAGATGGGATTTTACCACATTGGTCAGGCTAGTCTCAAACTCATGACCTCAGGTGATCCACCTGCCTCAGCCTCCCAAAGTGCTAGGATTACAGGTATGAGCCACAGCGCCCGGCCTCCTTTCAGTTTCAAAAGTGGCCAAATTATATAATCATCCTAAATAGATGTCCTAAAATAGGTGATAGAAAGATCAGAGTCACCTGACAGGGAGTAAGGAAGTAGGTAACATGTGCAGATTCAAACCACAATCCTTATGAAGTTCACAGGGGGTAGGCCTGAGAGGAAGGCCCAAAACGAGGACACAGCCCCTGATCCATGCCCCAGGGCAGTCTGTGAGACAGAGAAGAATGTTCGCAGCAAGGAAAGGGAGGTCCTAGTTCTGCAAACGGGAGGATAAGGGCCAGATACCAAGACCAAAGCATAGTGTGTGGGGCAGAGATTGTAAATATGAAGTGAGCAGGGGCCCAGCTGCCAGAAAATTTCTACACAGGCTCTCTGCTAGGAGAGCTGGCACCTGAGCCCTAGGGCAGCAGTTCTCCAGGGTCTACATTTAGGAGCAAAAGAAGGAACTGATGAAAGAGGAGACAGAGACAAAAGTCAGAAGGAAATAGCCAAAAGGAAGGTAGTAAAAATAGAATCCTCTCCTTGTTTTAGCCAGGACCATTGCAAATGTAATACTGAAGAAAAAAGAGATGACAAGAAAATGCCTTCAGCAAAGAAGAGAAAGAAATACAAAGAAGTGAAAGGAAAAAGAGTGGATGCTTTCAACATGCTTGTTTTGAATTTGGAGCTGTAGAAAAAACATGAAAGGAAGTTACTTACACTCTAAGACTTCAGTTCTCCCATTTGTAAATTGAAGATTATGGTGCTCACTTTGGGGTATAAAGTTTAAATGACAGAATGGGCGCAAAGGTCTTAGTAACTAAGATCTTCACATGAGTTCAAAATAAATAATAAAAATGATTGAACTCTTTCTTCAGTTCCTTCGAGAGAGAATGATTGTGAGAAACTGCTTTCAAAGGAAGATTCACAAATAAAAAGTTAATATACTTACCATGTACAACATGATGTTTTGACACATGCATGCATTGTGAAGTCATTACCACAAAGCGGATAATTAATCTATCCATCACATCACATAATCATCTTTTTTTTTTTTTTTTGGTGGTGGTGGTGGTGGTGAGAACATTTGAGATCTCTCTCAATAAATTTTAAATATACAATGCAGTATTGTTAACTCCAGTTATCATGCTGTACATTAGATCCCCAGAACATATTTATCTAATTGTACCTCATTAAAGCTGAGAGGGGGAAAAAAGTAAAATAAATACATAAAAATTATTTTTTCCCTATTTTTGTAGGTACATAGTAAGTGTATATACTTATGTGGTACACGAGCTGTTTTGATACAGGCATGCAATGCACAATAATCACATCATGAAGAATGGGGTATCCATCCTCTTAAGCACTTATCCATTGAATTGCAAACAATCCAATTACACTCTTTACGTTATTTTAAAAATGTACAGTTATTATTGACTATAGTCACCCTGCTTGCTATCAAATAGCGAGTCTTGTTCATGCTTTCCATTTTTAGGTACCCATTAACCATCCCCCACCTCCCCTCACAGCCCCCCACTACCCTTCCCAGCCTCTGGTAACCATCCTTCTACTCTCTGTCTTCACGAGTTCAAATGCTTTGATTTTTAGATCCCACAAGTAAGTGAGAATATGTGATGTTTGCCTTTCTGTGCCTGGATTATTTCACTTGACTTAATGATCTCCAGTTCCATTCATGTTGCAAATGACTGGATCTTATTCTTTTTTATGGCTGATAAATAAAAATAAATAACACATTTTAAAAAACAAGTTAAAAAGGGAAAAAGGGAAGATTCATAGACTTTTCTTCCACTTGCATTCAATATCTCCTAATGGCAGGGAGAAATGGTCAAGGAGAGACTGACTAGCTTCCAGTGCTGAAATACCTTAAAGAATAATTGAGTTCAAAACTCAAGTTGCAAATTTCCAAAAGGAAAAGAAAATCTTCAAGTGAATTCACCAATAGTCCAACTGTTCATTTACAACTGCCACATTTGACTATTTAAAAAGGGATATATTTCTCAAGACTTGCTGTTTTTATCTACTTACTAATTATTGCTTGCATTGTCTGTTTTACCCCCCCCACACACACTCATGCCCATGTGTGTACATATTAAAATCACACTTTTTTATTGCATTTTAGGTTTTGGGGTACATGTGAAGAACATGCAAGATTGTTGCATAGGTACACACATGGCAGTGTGGTTTGCTGCCTTCCTCCCCCATCACCTATATCTGGCATTTCTCCCCATGCTGTCTTAATGCATGTATAAACAGTTAACCACCTAAGGTTTTTGACTTTGGGATGCATTAAATGTGTTTAATTTGTAAATTACTAGTTCATGATGTTGCAAAAGTCACAACTTTGAAATCACATTGAAATGGCATTAGTTAATATAATTGTAAGATTAATAAAAGGTTAAGACGGACAAGGATTGTTGTTCCAAGAGGTGTTGAAATAATAAGCCATCAGATAAAATAAAATCATCAATCAGAAACTAGCCTTGATTCTTTCTTGTTTTGACCTCATGCTGTGTTTTCAAATAAATGAGGAAAATAGACTAGAGATCCAATCTTAGCATTTAATAAAGGGATTCTTTTTTAGAGTTCCTAAGAAAACTGGAAGAATTTATGATGACACTTATTGGTAAACATGGAAATAGCCTAGATAGAAAATGCTAGTATAACGCTTCTACTTTCAACTACCTAGTGGGATCTTCTGGGGAGTTTATAAAACATTAAATCAGGATATTTGTCATGAGCCCAACATTTTCTTTTTTGAGACAGAATCTTGCTCTGTTGCCCATGCTGAAGCACTGCAGCCTCTTCCTCCCAGGTTCAAGTAATTTTCCTGCCTCGACCTCCTGAGTAGCTGGAATTACAGGCACACACCATCATGCCCAGCTTATTTTTGTTTTGTTTTGTTTTGTTTTGTTTTGTTTAGTAGAGACAGGGTTTCACCATGTTGACCAGGCTGGTCTCAAACTCCTGGCCTCAAGTGATCCACTTGCCTCAGCCTCCCAAAGTGCTAGGATTACAAGCATGAGCCTCTGCACCCAGCCCAACAGGAATATTTTTTAAAGGTCCCAAGGTAACTCTAATGTGAAGCCAGATTGGGGAACTACTGGGTATGTCTAAAAGGACTTTATAATGAGATAGTTGGAAATGAGATAGGAAAGAACAAATGCTCTCTAAGAAAGATCACCTCTTCTCCTGGGGTGGCCTATATACTTTATTTTAGGGTGTAAACTTGTATCTTAGTTTGAACTTAAGCAGTTTTCATTTATTGGCAGCCATTTTAATAGGATTTCTTCCTGATAAGTACATTTTCTGTAGTGCAAGATGGACTTCATATGAAATATTACAGCTCTTTAATCTTTTGCCTTGATTTGGATTCTTCTCACCAAAGGTAACCATTGAGTTCTACATGCACACACTCTTAATACATATAAATGCCATTGGGTTATATATGTCATGGTCCTCTTTAACACTCAGCTCTGTTAGTAATACCCAAGTTTGTTTGTTTGTTTATGACGAAGTCTTACTCTGTCACCCAGGCTGGAGTGCAGTGGCATGATCCAGGCTCACTGCAACTTCCTCTGCCTCCTAGTTTCAAGTGATTCTCCTGCCCCAGCCTCTCAGTAGCTGGGATTCCAGGCATGCACCACCACACCCCTCTAATTTTAGTATTTTCAGTAAAGATGATTTCACCATTCAGCCAAGCTGGTCTCGAACTCCTGACCTCAAGTGATCCACCAGCATCGGCCTCCCAAAGTGCTGGGATTATAGGTGTGAGCCACCGTGAGTGTGCAGTCTGCTGTATCCAAATGCTGCACCTACATCCACCATGTTTTACCTAACCACCCACCCATAAATGAACACACAGGGATTGTAGCTTGATATCAGGAACCTTCTCGTACCCATGTTCCTTAATTCTGTATGAGAATTTCTTTGCAATGTATAATCAAAATCCTAATTACTGGGCCATAGGATGTGCACATAAGTAACTTGACTGAGGACTGCCAGGAAGTATACTCTAGAATGCCTCTGCCTCTATGAGCACACATATAGTGCACGTGGCATTCAATATTCCCACTTACTGCCACCCATGACACGATTCAACTCCATTTTTTATCAGCCTAAGAGTTTTTCTGGGTCAATTCAGCCGTAACTACATTCACTAGAATTATCTTTCCTGAACAGTCCTTGCGTTGGTCATATAAGAAATTTGTGCGAGATTTGGAAGGTAGAAAGACAGTAGCCATGGTTCTCCAAAGTGGGTTTAGGGTGCAGGTTGCACACTCTATCTCTGATCCTCTGGCTCACCTCCCTAGCACTGGACCATAGCTGGACCTGCAATTTCTCCTGCTGTCACCAAATCTCCTTTAGCACCTCTGAGTCTTGGACCAGGCGCTTGCACAACTCCATAGCAATGGATGCCAGGTCATCCTTGTGGTTGAGGTTGGAAGTGAGAGGAAGATGTGGTTCCAATGTGTTCTTATGGTTCCATGCTTCAAGTGTACCTTTTTAAAATTTACTGTACAAAACACATAACATAAAATATACCATCTGAACCATTTTTCAAGTCCAGCTTGTTTTCCAGGCTGCCAGCCCTGCTGACCTGTAACAACAACAGGCTCACCATCAGATGCAAAAGCAAGAGCCTTCCATAGAATTATTTCCCAGTTCTCAAAATTAATTATGATAAATCCCTTATCAATATCACTCAATCTAGTTCTGCTTACCTGATTGAACCTTAACTGCTACAAGATATAAATATTATATCATGACTCTTTTCTGGTTTTCATTTCTCTATTAGCCTTTTGGACTTGTTTTCCTATGAGCCATCATTAGATTTATTTGATTAGAACAGTATGTCATACATTTCACTGAAACTAGCTTTCAATTTTAAAATGCCTTTTCAACCTTCTCTAAAGAAGAAGAACAGCAGACGCCAAGGAATTCTGGTGTTTTCACAGAATATAGAATCCCCTACCCTCAGGATTGCTCCTTAATTTTAGGGATGACTTTAAAATATCATTAATTTGACTTCCATTCAACCTTTAAATACATAGTTTCACATATTAAAAACTATATAACCTTTTGAAATTCTGACTATTTTGGAAGCATCAGAGGAATATAGGATCTGTAAGGAAAATGATCCATCTCTTTTACAGTGCCTGCAACAGCTTCTTATCTTGCCAAGATAAAAACTGTATGTCACTGCGGTAGCCTGGAGAGGTTCCCCATTATGTTTGCTGTTGTTGTTGTTGTTGAGACAGAGTCTCTCTGTGTCGTCCAGGCTGGAGTGCAGTTGTGCGATCTCAGCTCACTGCAACCTCCACCAGCCGGGTTCAAGCGATTCTCCTGCCTCAGCCTCCCAAATAGCTGGGACTACAGGCCAACAAAGCTAGAGTTAGTTAGGAGGAATAAGTTCTAGTGTTTTATTGTGTAATAGGATGATGAAAGTTAAGAATAGTGTATTGGGTATTTCAAAATGGCTGGAAGAGATTTTTGAATGTTCTTATTAAAAGAAATAATATTTAAGGTGGGAGGGATACTAAGTGTTCATTACCTGATTTATACATGTATTGAAACATCACATTGCAGCTGATATATACAATTGTGTCAATCATAATTTTTTTAAAAAAAGGAAATAATGAAATAGCAAGATAAGAGGTTTTAGAGCCACCCTTCTAAAATCCAGCCACATCATCCCTCTTTATCTTGTACATATGTATTTTCTCACACTCAATAATTTACTTTGCTTTTAGCAGCCATTCACCTGACCAGTATCCGTCTCTACTAAAAACTACAAAAATTATCCAGGCGCAATGGCAGGCAACTATAATGCCAGCTACTCAGGAGGCTGAGGTAAGAGAATCGCTTGAACCCTGGCGAAGGTTGCAGTGAGCCAAGTTTGCACCACTGCACTCCAGCCTGGGTGACAGAGTGAGACTCTGTCTCAAATAAATAAATAAATAAAAAGTTTTACTTCCATATTCAAGAGAAACACTATTGCTAAACATTAAGTTTTATTGAGAGTTGTGTAACTGCTCGAATACCAATTGTTTCCTAGAGCACTAAAGTTCAGCAACTTAAGATAATTACAAGCAGTAGAGTACAGTTGCTAATGTACAAAGAGAAAGCATAGAGACAGATCTAGAGGCAGACTGCCTGATTTTCAATCTTGAACACACGCCAACAAGTTGTCAGACTCAGGCAAACGATTTAACCTATGTTTGTTTGCTTATCTGCAAAATTGGGATAACAGTGATACGGTTTTCTCTTTAAGGTTAAATAACTTACTGCAAGGTACTTGCACCATATTCTGACACTTAGGAAGTCCCACAGAAGTATTACCTCTTAGCTGCACATTAACTGCCAAAGAGAGATGCCCACTATGAAAGTGTCAAATTCTTTGACAAGGAAACAGCTATAGGCAGCATTTTATTGGAAATGGAATAGTACCACTTTAATTAAAAATAATAATAAATCGCTTCTTGGCAAAATTTGTTACCAGGAGGATGTGGCATCAAAACGCAGATTCAATAAGCGATTGAACAGCCAATGGCACAGTTCAATTCTCACCCTCGATATAAGAAATCTACCAAAATCAGAAGTGTTTTTTGATATATTACATATATAGACTCCCTGTTTAAGGGAAAGAAGATAGTATAAAGTAGGTGGTAATGATTACTTAATGAATTCCCTTAGGTGGCAGGATAACTCTTTGCTTGGCCAACTCAACCAATCAATCATTTTGAGTGTGGAAGGACCATACTGAGGAGAAAGGAAAACCTAACACCAAATTTCAGCTAAGGTAGTGGTTACTCGAGCTCTAGAAAATAAATTGAATTTACTTCTGGAATAATCTAAATAGGCTGTCACATTGCATTATGGTTAGGATTCAACTTTACTGATTAATAGGAAAGTCTACATGAATTAAAGTACCTGCACATAAAAGGATTTTGTCTTTTACAATAGTTAATATGTCAAATTTTACACTAGGCTCAAAGTTTTTCCTCTTGCACATTTTTATGTCTATCTCTACTCTTTATTTTTCCTGAAAAATATTAGAACATATTTATTGGCGGTTTGTATCAATTAAATCAAGTCATTATCATTGAAGACGTATTGCTGAATCTTCTACACAGAACAGAAAAAAAACTTAAATAAATGTATAATATGAATTACCTAATAGTTAACATTAAATTAATAAGGCATACCCCTATTGAATACAAATACTTAGAAATACACATTCACTAATCAACCAATCAGGACCTTTACTGAAGTAGGGTTTTAAGAAACCAGAGACTTAAGGAGAGATATATAGCAACTATATTTTTTCTATGAAAAAGCAAAACTGTTTTCCTCCCAAATATATAATGCCACCTTCAAGTTTCCATTTCTCCTTTAGCTGAGAGCAATTTGATAGAAGATAGTAATCCTAACTCTTCTGGTGTTGCCTGAAAGTCAGCAATAAAAGGACTAGGATCCAATTTTAGGTCATTCTCAGTAGAAACTGGTGTAAGCCACACTGATTTCCTACAGAAAAGGGAAACAGAAAGCAGATAGTGTTGGCACACTTGGGATCAAGTTGGTTTTACCACTGTTTAATACCATGATCATTTTCAGAACAGTCATTCAGGGGTATGGTGTAGAGCCAGCATACTACGCCTTCTAGATCCTCGTGGACTCTTGGCATGAGATTTGAGCAGATAGGCTTATAGAAGAGCTAATTACAGATAGTCTCCCCATGATTTCTGCAACAAACACTGATTAGGAAGATTAATGGTCTTAGATAATTTGGGATGCTTGCATCTTAGAAGAGTACCAATGTGCCCAGCAAAACAGACTCAGCCAAATGGATCCTAAGACCAGTAAGTAAAAGCCACCAAAAGCTTAACTGATCCACTGTGGTAGTGGCAAAATTCTATATGTCAGTGTGAGTAAGTGAATATGAGAGAGAGAGACAGAGACAGAGACAGAGATAGAATAAAAATGAGAATACAACAGTAAAATTTGTGCACCCAAAACTTAAACAGACACTTTTGTTGGTCAGATCTTCATATTTTAAAGGAAAGTAGGCTTCAAGTAACATACTAGTTACTATCAAAATAGGAATATCTATTTATCACTATAACTCTGGCAGCCTACGGAGAGGCAGTAGTTCTGGGCATTAGGTCAGAACTCTGTGTTGCTCCAAGCATTGGGTAGTTTATAAAACTGAAAACATATGTATGTATGTGAAAGATAGACAGAGACAAAGAAAGACACAAAGACAGAAACAGACAGAGACAGAGACAGACAGAGAGAGGCAGAGACAGAGAGGGACAGAGAGGCAGAGACAGACAGAGACAGGGACAGAACAGAGACAGGGACAGAACAGAGAGACAGGGACAGAACAGAGAGACAGAGACAGACCAAGAGACAGAGACAGACCAAGAGACAGACCAAGAGACAGACAGACTGAGAGACAGAGAGACAGAGACACAGACACAGACTGAGAGACAGAGAGACACACAGAGAGAGACACACAGAGAGCGAGGTAGAGAAGAGAGAAAGACTGAGCAAGACAGAGAATCAAGGGGTAGTTTCTATTTAAAGTTTAAATAGAATATCACTAAATCCATCAGACTTACAAAATAAGTTAAAGGGAAGGTTCAAAGTATTAACAGTGTGAATGGAATTAATGTCACTGTACTGTACACTTAAAATGGTATTTTATATTATGTATATTTTACTAAAATTTAAAGAAAAACAATTCTGCCTCCCCCTGAAAAAAAAACAGTACTATAATCTCGTTAAAAGACATTGCACATTGGCTCTGTGCTCTAAACTCTTATTTTGATGTCAGCTATTTCCATGTATTAAACAAGTATAAAATTTTTCCTGTGGTTTTGAGGTAGTTTCCAAGATTCACCACTCAGATTTATAAAACTTTACATAAATATTTCAATGTCATCGTAAAAGCGTGTCAGGATACCTTTCCACTTAGTCTCAAAGTTCATGTGGGGCTCTTGGGATTCAATATCTCAGTTCCACAAAATTGCAAGCAAAGTACATTTAACTATTAGGCTCATAAGCCCTTCCTTCATGTATTCGCCATGAGTTAGTATTAAATGAACTGATTGATTTTCTTACATTTTTAGCCACTTACTCTTACAAAATGAAATTGAACAATAAAATGTATCAGAAAAAAATATTATAAAGGACAAAACATTGAATGATAATATCAATGCTCAATTTTATCACTTACTAAAAGTAACGGAGTATTTAATGACTCTGCTCTGTAGTTATTATAAAATAACCTAGTTATACTAGATTGTCTGTTAGGACCATTATATATCTACATATTTTTATGTGAAAGTAACCATTGCATTCAAAATATTAAAACATTTTAAAGCATTCATTAAAATATTTGTGTAAATGCTAATTTGGGGTTTACAATTATAGTTATAGGTGAATCATGTTATATTTTCTAAAATCTATGCTTCTGCAGAAGCTTCTGATAAACAAAGGTAAAGCTAAAACATTCCAAAGGAATCAGATCTGCTAGACCTACCTAGAGGCGGAACACTCCAAAGAGATTTCCTCAGGGTCATGATGTATATTCCTTGGGATAAAGTACAGCTCCGTTTGAAAAAGGAGAGTTTCCTCAGAAATTACCTAGGGAGAGCACAAAGTTTAAGTGAAAGATATTTGGAGTAACAGAGGAGGAATACACACACTTGAATAGGATGGAAAAAACATTCACGATCTCAAAAATGGCTACTGTTGTTCTTAGGTATAAATGAAGATCTGATAACTCACTGGGAAAGAAGAGGAATGTTATCCCCCACAGTGAATTTAAAATGCCTGGGGGCAAAAAAATCTTAATTCATTGCAGCAAATTTGAATTGCCACTGATAGACATCTTTATGATTCATTAATGAAAAGGTTTCCAACAGTTCTTTTGAGAAAGGTGATTTGAAAGTCAAATGACAGAGTGGTTTAAAGCACAAGCTTTGGAGAGTGTTCATCCTGGTCTGGCATCTAAACTACCACCAACAAGCTGTGTATCCCTGGAAAAATTGGCAAAGCACCTTCCAAGCTCCAATTCCTTATTTCTAAAACAAAGGCAATACCTTATTCAAAAAGGATTGTTATAATTAGTCCCTGATCCAAAATATTTTTGTAGTATGAATATAAATTGTTTAAATTTGGGAATCTATGAGAAGATAATATCCTAAGACAACATTGCAATTTAGGATTTGTGCCTAGCTGAATAGCCAACAAGAGATTTCATTTCCATGAAAATCCACTATATATTGACATAAATCCTCATGGATCATGCATAGATTTAAAATGACCTAACAAGCATTGAACATGATACAGCTTCCCAAGATTGGTGAACTTCCACATTAGAAGAATTAAATAAAATTTAAAGCCATCTACTAATATTTAGTAAAATATAATAGTAGCCTAAGGGCAACTTAGAATCAGCTCCCTAGCCAATCTATAAATCTGTGATCTAAGGTCCTGTGCACGCAAAATGACCCAATATTCAGTGAGGAATAAATGAGGAATTCTGTTGTCCTCTACCCATAGATTACGATAACAAGGAACAAAGATTTTTTTAAAAAAGATAATTGTAATACTGCATAAAAGTCTGACAAAACGTTTAGTATTTTTACAAACAATCACTGTCCTCACCCTTGTCCTGATGCCACAATCATGAACAAGATATATAAACTCATATACATATGTATGTATCCGATTTGCAGGGCAGCCCATTCCCAGATGTAATTCATCTGCAAATATATACAGATTTCTGCTTTCTTCAAGTGGGACAACTGAAACCATCAACCAGTCCAGAGAGCAATTTATTTTCACTGTGGAAAGAACCATATGAAAAGCATCAGAAGTGTGTCTATCTTAAGTGTTCAAAGAATATTCAACTCTGCCCTTTGTGATAAATAAACGCGTTTATTTCTCTGGCAAGGGTAACCATGGCTTAAGGTTTTCATATAAACATTATTAACATTGTTTTCCAAAATATCTAACTCATTATGTCCCCAAGTAACTACATTTCAGTAATTTCATGGGGGAGGTAGGAGGATCAACATGCAAGGATGAGAAAAAGCATAACCGTATAGCCCCTTGCTTTCTCCTAAATAAGTTATATTCCATGGAGGGTGACATATTTAGGCCAAAACATAAGGGGCAGAAGTAAATTGCAATGTGTTAGAATAAGAGTGATATCATCCCAGTATACTTTTTGGAGAGAGAGGTGAAAGGGTGGCTCTTGAACAGAATTCATGTCTAGAGCAGTCACAACCAGAAACAATCTCAGCCGTAAAAGGAAATAGTCTTAAGAGAGAAATCCCTTTATCTGGGATGTTAGTTCCATGCAAGTTTTGTTGTAAAACCCATCTTTATCCTCTATATTTAAATCGTCAGTAAATCAATAATAATCATTATTTGTAATAGATTCCATTTGGAGGAACTGAGTCTTTTCCGTATTAAAAAGTACATATTTATATTATTAATGAGCAAGTGGCCACAGAGGACTCCACCACCCCTGGAGCCTGGAGGTCCCTACTTTAGAGAGAAATCATCATCAATAATGTAAGACAATGCACATTTGAGAAAAGGTGGCGTAGAGAAGGCATGTGTTCTACATTAGTGATCATAACCTTTAAATCACGTCTCTCCATGTGTTTGAAATACTGTTCTCACATCACCTAGGAAAGATGATAAGGAAGGTCCTTCCAAAAGGAAAATAAATTCCAGCAGCTGAGATTAAAGATGGATGGAAAGGATTAGTGGACATGGACACACAGGAAACTCATACTTCTGATTTCACTGCATTTTTTCACACCATCATTAGAAAGTCGAGTCTTTTTGGTTTTGTTTGTTTTTGAGACAGTTTTGCTCTTTCACCCAGGCTGGAGTGCAGTAGCATGATCTCAGCTCACTGTAACCTTCACCTCCCAGGTTCAAGCGATTCTCCTGCCTCAGCCTCCCGAGTAGATGGGATTACAGGCACCTGCCACCACGCCTGGCAAATTTTTGTACTTTTAGTAGAGACAGGGTTTCACCATGTTGGCCGGGTTAGTCTCGAACTCCTAACTTCAGGTGATCTACCTGCCTCAGCTTCCCAAAATGCTAGAATTAGCATTTTGGGAGAGAGCTACCGTGCTGGCCAGAAAGTCAAGTTTTAGTTTGACATTCTCTCAAAATAGCTGAGAAAAGCCTGAGGAACACACATAGATACTTTCACTGCAGCAGAACCTTCCTTTTGCTCAGACTTCATGGAAGATAGTTAGGGCCTGAACTCCTTACCCACCCCAGATAGCCAGAATTCATAGTCACCCTTTCTCTCTATGTGCTATTCATTTCAATAATTAACTGTTATGCGGTGAGCTGCACTGATCTAGGCATTCTTAAGATTTATCTTAGGTAAACTGGAAAAATATCAGAGGCTATATGTGGTCTCTTCTCCCAAAGGGATTACAGACCAAATGGATAAGAAATTGACATATCAGTTTCAAAGAAAGACCCCATTTCAAGTAAACAAACAAAAGGAAAAGTCTACCAAAAAAAAAAAAAAAAAGAACACAAAAAGTAATATTGAAATGCTACTTTACAGTAGATGACATTTAGTCAGGCCTTGGAGCTGGCAAGCATTTAGATTCCAGACAAAACAGAAAAGATACATTGGAATCAACTTGTGGACAGCAACAAGCTGACTTAGCTTTATCCTATTAGCTTTGCAGAACCGTTGATGAGTTTAACACGAGTGAAGGTCAGAGCAATCTTTTTAAGAGAACAAAAGAGCAATAATATCATCATCAAGCAAAATATGAAAGCCTGGAAGCAAGAAGATCAGTTAAGATAAAATCAAATATCTTACAATATGATACCATCAAGCAATAGTCATTGGCAGTGGGTTTGAAAATTTAGACTGAAACAGAGCCAAGGACTATTCCTGAAGAACCTCCGTAAGTGAGCCTCGAGACAGAGAGAAGACCGAAGAGAGAGAGAAAAATAAAAGCCTGAGAACTGGGACATTTAGGGAGAAAGAGAAAATGTATCCTCTGTATATTGAGGCAAGTCTACTTGGCCCGAAAGCGTTTCATTTTCTAGCCAGTTAGAATAAGATCCGATTTCTGCAGGGAGTAAAACACTTGCATGGAAAGCGATCATTATGAATAACTCCTTCAAGGAAACATTGTCTAAAACGGGTTATTTACCATGTAAGTTCTAGCACCACGCCAAATCAAGACAGCAAGGAGCATCAACGCTTCTAAAGCCATGGAGACCTTCATCTGGGCAGACCTCCAGCACAGGACTACTTAGGAAACAAGAAGTGACGACTGGTTTAAGTGACTTTTATATGGCATCCCATACTCAGCTGCCTTTGTTTTCCTCCTTATTTGGGTAGTTCACAGGATGCACTTATCACAGTCTCAACTACCTAAGTCTGAGACTCACTTGATTATCCAAACACTGAAGCTCAAAGACACATATCAAGAAAAAAGTGTTATTTGATAATAGTCTACACAAGCCTGTTACAAACATCAGGAGGATGGCATGGCACACAATGCTTCCAATAAATACTAAATTACAAGAAATTCTTTTTACTAGCTAACATTCAGGTTTAAGTTTCCATCTAATGTGAGAACAGCCTAGATCTCATATACTTGAAATCAAAAGACTATTATTTTTTCATCTCTATGGGTTCGGCAGGAAGAAGCAAAGCAGAAATGGTAAAGTGACTTAACCAGGAACATAAATCCCTGGAGGAGACAGGCACCCAAAGGAAAGTGAAGTCTATTGGTGTTAGGAAAGTTGACAAATCCATCTGTGTTGATTCTTTCTAAATTAATGTTTCAGTAACTTTAGACATTTCAAACCTTATGAGACAAGAGAATATTTTATATGCATATATATACACATAACTTTATATGCAAATATATAACTTTACATGTATAATTCATTTCAATACTTAAGTAGAATAAAAGTTCCAGCCAAAGATTTTTATTGTATGCATATTTTTTTTTTTTTCTTGAGATGGAGTCATACTCTGTCACCCAGGCTGGATTACAGTGGCACAATCTCAGCTCACTGCAACCCCCACCTCTGGGTTCAAGCAATTCTGTCTCAGCCTCCTGAGTAGCTGGGAACAGGCACCCAACACCACACCTGGCTAATTCTTGTATTTTTAGTAGAGATGAGGTTTCACCATATTGGTCAGGCTGGTCTTGAACTCCTGACCTGTGGTGATCCATCCTCCTCCGCCTCCCAAAGTGCTGAGATTACAGGCATGAACCACTACACCCGGCCTATTGTATTTTTAAAAAATGTTCTTCACATGTACCCCAAAACCTAAAATGCAATAAAAAAAAAAATATATATATATATATATATATAAAATTTAAAAAAATGTTAGTCACAGTCTGAATGTGACTGTGTGGTGGTTTTAAGGGTACTTGAAAATCAAAGGCTAACTAAATAAAATTCAGAGTCTGAATTAAATGCCTATTATTGTTTTTAGTCATATCTGAATTATATTTTTAATGTTACAATCTGCTGTCAAATTACTGCATGCACAGAGCCTCCCTGTGTGTTTAAGAAGGGCTTCCATTTCTGACATTCTCTTGGGGACAATGAGATCTCCAAAGCTGTGACCCACACAGTGCTCTGCCTCAGGAAAACCTGGAGAACCCAGTCACCAACCACCAGTGGGGAAAGAG
Source organism: Ateles fusciceps (assembly GCA_036589455.1). Classification (NCBI taxonomy): domain Eukaryota; kingdom Metazoa; phylum Chordata; class Mammalia; order Primates; family Atelidae; genus Ateles; species Ateles fusciceps. The sequence goes on along the minus strand of JAZHEH010000681.1, from coordinate 21,302,519 downwards.
TATTAGAGAAAGAGAAGGGTAAGTCTACATGTTATTTTTTGTCTTTCATTTTTTTAAACATTTTTCTGATATTATGAACATTTTCAGGAGCTAAAATATATTAACTTCATATGTAGCTTTTAAATCTTGCCTATGTAAACATCTAATATTGTTCCAAAAGGAATCACTGGCCAGTTTCTCGTATTTATGTAAGTTTGAGAAAGTTATTTTAAAAAGCTAAGGCTCATGTTCATCCTCTGTAAAAAGGGGATATATATTCTCTCTAAATTTATTGTGAATAAGACATAACAAAGGTAAATAGCCTAGCTCCAGTTAATAGTATACGAAATATATATATATATGACTCCTTATCTTGAAGCACAGTTAGTAAATGGATTTTATGCAATGTTCCAAGGATTACTCAAAGCCACAGAATTAACAAAGTTTATTTTCCAGAAATTCCAATTTTAATACAGAATTTTCCCATGAAAGAGTAATGGAATTTAAATATAATTTTAATGTAAAATAGAGATAAAGCAGAGATAAAACAAATACTTTAAAACAATTTATAACTTAGGGAAATGTTGCAACTACAGTACAAAAAAACTCTTTATTTTCCCTGGCCCTTTTGAGAGTAAGTTACTGATAAGATGTTACCTTGACCCTAAATATTTTTAATTATATATCCAACAAATAAGGACATTCTTCTACTACAGTGACTCTCAATAATTGGACCTTAGATGACAGAGGGGTCCATGGGATTGAATCTATTTTCACAATAACACTAACACATTGTCTTTTTCACAAGGTTGACATTTGCATAGGTGTGCAAAAACAGTGGTGGGAAACGCTGCTGCCTCTTGAGCACCAATCAAGGTATGGCACAAAAATGTGTTAGTGTGTTAGTTATCATTGTATTCTTCACTGCCATACACTCACAGTAAAGGGGAAAGACAGGTTCACTTAATTCCTGAAGCAGTAAAAATTATTTATTAAATGCCTTGAATGCATGCCTTTTTAGTATTTAGGATGATAAAATAGAAAGCATGCATAACACATTCCTGCTGCATATCAAAGTATGAAGAGTGTCTCAAGGAAAATCTGTGCAGTTGTTGGAGCTGTGAGCTAAACTAGCCACTTGTTACACAGAACACCATCTTTATTTAAAGAATGACTAACAGACAATGATTATTTGCCCATGGGTATTTAACATTTTTTGAAGTTGAATGATGTAAGCTTGTCACTTCAAAGAAAACAACTAACAATTATACCCAGTGATAAAATTCAAGCTTAAAGGAAACGTTAGAATTTTGAAAAAGTTGTATTCTCTGCTATGAACTTCGCAGTTCAGTGGTGATATGGTAACTATGATTTCTTGTTTTGCATAATAAAATGTCATCATTTAAAACATCTGCATAACTCTAAACTAAAATTTTCCAAATTATATGCACATGATGTTACAGAAATATTCATGGGGAGAGTACAAGAGGAACCAGTGGATTTTAATGTAGATAAGTATGAACAGTATATTGATATATTTTCAGATCCATGTTGCAACAAACCTGGAAGATACTGCCCCTCAGCAAGTTTTGGTGTTGTATCAAAAAAAAAAAAGAAGAAGCCACAGCTATCTGAAAAGGCCTTTAAAATAGTTGTCTTTTTTCCAACTACATATCTGTGTGAGGCAGAATTTTCTTTATATACCTTAACCAAAGTGACATATTACAAAGACTAAATGCAGAAGCAGATATGAGAATCCAGTTGTCTTCTATTTAGCCAGACAAGAGACTTGCAAAAATGTGAATATAAAACAACGTCACTCTTTTTTTGAAAACAGTAATTTTTCACTAAATGTTCACTACTTTATGTTAACACCTGTTGGGTTTAATAGTTAATTTTAATTACTTAATATTTTAACTCAGTTTTAACTAATTTGGTAATTTGGATGGATAAAAGCCATATAAATACAAGCTCTTTGTAATTCAGTATTTTTAGTAGTCTAAAGGAGTCCTGATATCAAAAATTCTGAGCAGCCTATATACCCAGAAGAAAGGAAATCAGTGCACTGAAGAGATATCTACACTCCCATGTTTGTTGCAGAACTGTTAACAATAGCTAAGATTTGTTAGCAATCTAAGTGTCCATCAACAGATGAATGGATAAGGAGAATTTGGTACATATACACAATGGAGTACTATTCAGCCATAAAAAGTCATGAGATCCTGTCATTTGCAACAACACGGATGGAACTAGAGGCCATTGTGTTAAGTGAAACAAGCCAGGCATAGAAAGACAAACATCACATGTTCTCACTTATTTGTGGGATCTAAAAATCAAAACAATTGAACTCATGGACATAGAGAATAGAAGGATGGTCACCAGAGGCTGGGAAGGGTAGTGGGGGGATGAGGGGAGATGGGGATGGTTAATGAATACAAAAACGTAGAAAGAATGAATAAGACTTACTATCTGATAGCACAACAGGGTGACTATGGTCAGTAATAACTTAATTGTACATTTTAAAGTAAAGAGTGTAATCAGATTCTTCATAATGTAAAGGATACATGCTTGAGGAGATGGATATCCCATTCTCCATGGTGTGATTATTATGTACTACATGTCTGTATCAAAATATCTCAAGTATCCCATAAACATATATACCTACTATATACTGGCAAAAATTAAAAATTAAAAAATATTTTAAAAGTCTGAGCAGCCAGCATTTATCACATTGTGGCTGCAAAGTTCTTTAACCGGTATAGAGTTACAGTTTTACAAGATAAAGAGTTCTGTTCACAATGTACAGATAAAGAGTTCTGTTATACAACAATGTAAATGTACTAAGCACTACTGAACTGTACACTTGAAAACAGTTAAGATGGTAAATTTTAAGTTATATAGATCTTATTAAAAATAAAATTAAAACTATGATATTATACATCTAAATGGGAAAGGTAAAACTAACTTTTTAAGAGAAATACATAGGACAGAATATCTTGGTGACATTCTGACAGGGAAGGTTAAGGTGGAGGTTTGGAGTGGCAAAGAAATATAGGCACGTCCATGTTATACGTACTTTGGTTACGCAGTTTTTTTTACCAGTCACATGAATATGTTGCACAGGAAAATGAATAACTGAGTCTACATTTCAGGGGTGAAGTCCAGGATAGAGATGTAACTTGAAGCCATCAGCATAGAGATGTTAATTAAAACAATGAGACTGAATAAACTCTCCAAGGGAGTGGATATGTATAGATGGGGTGAGCAGTTAAATGTCCTATCCCTAGGAACCCCAATAAATAGCAAAAGAAGAGAAATTTCAACCACGGAGGAGCTCCTAAAGACAAATAGTGATCACTGAGAAAGGATGCTATTGCAGAAGCCAGATTTTTTAAAAATTTGGCTGGAAGAATTAACATATCAATAATATACCCAGAGATACATCATACTAAGTGAGAATAATTATTTCCATTAAAACTAGGCACAAAACAAGGCCTACATCTTTGCTCTTGCAGAAAAACAAAAAACTTATTGTACTCCAACAAGAGATGAAAAGCTTACATATTTGGAATAGTTACTTTTTGTTTATTTTGAGACAGGATATCACTCTGTTACCCAGGCTGGAGTGCAATCACACGATCACAGCTCACTGCAGTCTCGACCTCCTGGGCTCAGGTGATCCTCCTACCTCAGCCTTCTGAGTAGTTGGGACTACAAGCACCCACCACCATACCTGGCTAATTTTTGTAGAGGTAGGGTTTTGCCTTGTTGCCCAGGCTGGTCTCAAACACCTGGGCTCAAGCAATCCATCCGCCTCTGCCTCCCAAAGTGCTAGGATTAGTGTGACCTACTCTGCCTGGCCTGAAAGTTAATATTGCTATTAGTTTCAGCTGATATAATCAACTTATTTTAAAAAAGAGAATCAACTAACAAATTATTAAACTGATCAAAAATTCAACAAACACGATGGATATTACCACTCAAAAAACACTTAAAGAAGTCATATGTGCTAATTTGGATTCATTGATCAAATTCAAAAAAAATAAGAATAAAAGAATCCCATTAGCAATTGTTTCCAAACTTGCATGAAACCTGTAGAGGACCTCGTATTGGCAGTTAGTTGGCCCCATTCATTGTGTTCTAGAATTTTGGAGGATACCTGATTACTAAGTTCTGAAGATAACAGTCCATGTGCTTTCTTTCAATATATTAGTTGCACTGTCTGTGTAAGATTTGGGGCAACTCAAACTGCATCACCACTGTGACCTTATCCTAATAAAAAACAACTTTTCTATAACACACATGCACAATAAAGCAAGTGTATAAGGAAAATTTAAAGTTGTTATACACAGTTTGTTCAAAGTATTCTCGGCAGATACCACATGTATAATTATTTGTATTACACAAAACATATCTTAGCATAATGAACTCATATGTGGAAATATTTGATTCAATTTATCAAAATTAAACCATAAATATTGCAGCAGTTTTCTCTGTTGCTATCTAGGTTACACTGTATATGCTAGAAGCAAAGGATGGAAAGACTACATTACTTAAATGCCTTTGTTAGGATTTTCAGGTGCCAGCAGGTGTAGCAGCCATTGCTGATTACACCCATGTGACACCTACCTGTGCTCCACTTCATCCCATTCTCTGACTAGGGCACCCCTGGAATGGACTTTCAGTTTGCCTTTGTTCTATATTTTGTCACAACTATTAAGGAGGACAAAACCTGCTAACTCCCCTAACCACATTAACTTTGAGCCCACTCTTTTTTGCCGTGATTAGCAAAAATTCCATCTGAACACTGATGAAGAACTCAAGATAGAAAGAGAGAAAACCAGCAAAACTGCTAAGACTTAAAAGATGCTATATTTTTAAGCCTGTACAAATATTAAGTGTTGACTCCCCAAAGAAACCTTTCTTATCTAAGTAGCACCACAAGTCACCCACTTATAGCCTTGAATCACAGGAGACATGCTTGATTCCAGCATGTTTCTCACACTCAATGTCCAAACCACTTGTTTAAGATCCTGCAAAATATATCCCTCAATTGTACCACTTCTCTTGACCCTTGACTCTAACCTTTTAACTCAAAAACACAGTTTTTACCAACTTTCTGACTGGTCAGCCTGTTACTGCTATGCCTCCAGGAAATTAGTAAGATTCTTTAAGGTAGAGATACAGTTTCTTCATTTTCATGGCTGCATAAATCCTTACGAAAAATAAGACAGATTATCCATCTTATCTCCCTTTGATACACTGTATATTTTTGAAATTATTATGATTGAAATTAGTGAATACTTACATTAAAAGTTAATTTTAAAAACTTAAGATTTTTCAAAGTATCAGACATTAAATGTCAAAAATTAAGGTCTAAAACCAAAACCATCTGGATCAAAATCTCATTCTGACATATAGAGATTTTGGTCAACTGAATTCACCATTGAGATTTTTAGGCTGAGTTAATGAGTACCTGCCTCATTACTATAGTGGTTGTTAAATAAATACATGTATCCTAGTGCAATGAGGGCAGCAGATGGCTATTTTTTAATTTTTGGTTCAGGGGTACATGTGCAGGTTTGTTATATATAAATTGCGCATCATGGGGCTTGGTGTACAGATCTTTGCCACCCTCCACGCAATGGGAATCCTCATTTGAGATTTATAGCTGGATCTCCCTGCTCAACATTTTGCCAGTCAGTTCAGGAGCCTGAAAAGGAAGAGCGAGTGATGTTGTTCACTAAGAAAATTGTCAGCAAAGCACTGATGGTGGGAAGGGTGGTGTGATCATGTAGTTGTGGCCCTATATGGTTACAACACTTTCAAAATTAGGCCAAAGAGCAATTGGAATATTATTTTCTTCTAGACTTGCTTTATCAAGGTAATAGGAAAGAAATGCACAATGTCAAAATAAGTTTACAATGTTTCCTCATGAGACATTACCAGGAAACAGAAAAGAAAAAAGCAGTATAGAACGTCAAAGATGAAGGACTGACGGAAAAATCCTCCTTATAAAAGAGGAGGGAGATTTCAACATATTTCACTGAGACATAGTTACTAAGCATAACGGATAAAATTAAAGTGAGCAACTAAATCATAAAAATGCTGAATATTCATTCAGAAAAGTACACACTGGGTATGGGCAAGCTTTACTACATATGAACTTGATTTCACAGAGTCAGAATGGCCATTTCACTTAAATTAACTCACTAAAAAGTGTAAATATCATGGTATAGATATGTTATCCAAAACTCCAATAGGTAGTGAAACTGGTAACAGATATTGCTGCTCATCTTTGGACAGACAACAACAGTATTGATGAAACTCTTTCTCAGATAAGCATGTACCACTTGCTCCCATACTTTAGGGAGGAGAGGATGTTATAACACAGGCATTATTGATGCAGTGACTCATGGGTAGCTGCTCCTGTAGGATAGGGGGAAAAAGCAGTTAAGAGCTGCTTAAATATAACTCTTACCTTAAAAAAAAAAAGTTTCACATATACTTCTAACTGAGCACCCATGAGGTGCTCAGTTAGAAGTAATGTGAAAAAGGCCGGCATGGTTGCTCATATCTGTAATCCCAGCACTTTGGGAGGCCAAGGCGGGCGAATCACAAAGTCAAGAGTTCAAGACCAGCCTGGCCACCAATATGGTGAAACCCCACCTCTACTAAAAAAAAAAAAAAAAAAAAATTAGCCAGGCGTGGTGGCAGGCACCTGTAGTCCCAGCTACTCAGGAGGCTGAGGCAGGAGAATCACTTGAACCAGGAAGGCAGAAGTTGCAGTGAGCTGAGATCACGCCACTGCACTCTAGCCTGGCAACAGAGCAAGACTCAGTCTCAAAAAAAAAAAAAAAAAAAAGAACATATGAAAAAAAAATTTCTACCCTAAAATGTAATCATTGGCATTACCCAACTAGATCAAATACAATCATTAGATATGATGCTATTAGAAGTGATTAGCATCTACATATTGACAAGATCACTGCCTTTCTGAGACTATCAAGTAATTATGCCATACATTTCAACTTTAAGTGGTTTTCAGATTTCTAGAACAAAGCATATTTCTTTAAGAAATGTCAACTTCAAGGCTATTGTCAATATGCACAAGTTTTCTGGCATTCTTTTAAAATAAGCTCAGTAGAAAAACCCTTTCTGAGAAAGGTGTTTTCTATAGGTATTAATTTCAGGAAAACTGCTAATTAGATGTAGCAAATTCCTCTAAATTTAAGCCTAGTTTACCTATCTGCCTACTTATATGTATATAGACATGTTTTTCTGCAGATATTAGTATAAAATAAGAGATCTGGTATGAGCCTTCCATGACAACTATTTCATTTTGTCATGGACGATATTGAAAGCGAACAATTTAGTACCTGAGAGAATAGGTAAGGAAACTGACCAGTATGGACCCTATTCATGTTGATGTGCAAAAAGAAAACTATAACTTTATCTAAGTACAGACCAGGATACCTAATTCTACAGGGTTCACCTTGAAACCACAGCAATCTCATCATGCAGCATTCAAATAGGAATTCACATTATTTCCTTCATTGAAGTTATATTTAACAAAGTATAGTTAACTATAAAATAAACAACCCTAATATTCTCACCTTATTAACACTGTTAAAATTAGGTTCCCATGTTTTACTTTATGCGGGAGCTGGTGGCTCTTGTTCTTTTGTTTTTTGAGGGATATTTTTCAAGGTGTTGGCATCAAACCCATTTATTCCAAATTGTATCACAGATGGGAATTTAAGCCTAAACACAGAGCAAACAAAAGAAAAGCACAGGATTAATAGCTATACAGATCTGTCTGTGGGAAAAATGTGTATTAGATATATGTTAGTTATAAGTGATAACCCAAAATAACTGACTTGTGGGGGGAAAGGCAAATTAGCTCAATCAATCTAAATAAAGAATTTGTAACAGAATCTTGAATAGGATGTTACTTATTGATCCAGAATTGATCACAGACTTGACTTTGAGGCTCTGGGGTCAATAAAAGTTTTGAAAAGCAAAATGATTATTAGATGGGACAAACATTCTATCTATGGCTATGGACTATGACTCAACCAAGCCAGCCACACACACATCCCAAGATTATAAATTGAAAGCAGAGACCCATAAGTATGCAAAAAGATTCTACCACCAAAATCTTAGGCAGGAAATAGAGAAATAGAAGACACCCCATTTCAAGGTTAAGAAGCATCTAGATTCCACCACCTTTAATTACCATCTCAACCCTTCCCCATCCTATCTTAGGAGTTGCAGTGTTTATTCCCACTGCTGATCTTCCTTCCCTGCATGTAAGAAAAACGAATGTGGTTCACTCGTCTCCCAAAGCCAGCATGTAGTCAGTACCAGAATGATTCAGATTCAGAGTGCATGTGTAAAGGGAGGCTAAACTCTCATTCAAATTTTCAATATTTCTTGTTGACTTGAGAAGGGCTAATATGTCTTAGCATATTTGATCTGGGAGAAAAATAGACTGCAGATAGATAAGGCATCATAGCCTTTACTTCTATCATCTGCTATTGAAACAATTTTTTGAGAGCTTAGTGGATGCCTAGATAGATCGTAGTTGGGATTGAACTATATTGCCAAGATCCTCCTTAAGACAGCCAGCACCAAGTGAGAAATTCAGGAATCAAATCTGATGTTCATGATAGACCCATTCAGAAGGTCATTAAGCAAGGAAGACCAGCATTTGTACTCACCACGGAGAAGGCATCTATGTTCAGTGTTGACCAAAAGACCCCTACAACCATTTCAGCAAAAAGACATGTTCTCTTTTCATGTCTTAATACCATTACCCTATCCCAGCAAACCCAGGAAAGGTAGGGGAAGAGAACAGATTTTAAAACCACAAAAGGATCACATTTAAGAATCTACTCCAATACCTCAAACCCCAGCATCACTGGAACTGGAAAGAAGGAAAGGAAGAAAAGTAAGTTAAGCATGAAATTCTAGCATTAAGTTGTACTCCACTAGGGCTTCACAAGTCTAATAACCAGAAAATGACATTCAAGATGCTGTCAAGCATTGAGGAAAATTTTACGTTGCATAAAAGCAGTGACTACATACCGGGTGCAGAGGCTCACACCTGTAATCCCAGTACTTTAGGATGCCAAAATGGGCAGATCACCTAAGGTCAGGATTTCAAGACCAGCCTGGCCATCATGGTGAAACCTCATCTCTAAACATACGGAAATTAGTCAAGCGTGGTGGTGCACACCTGTAATCCCAGCTACTCTGGAGGCTGAGGCAGGAGAATCGCTTGAACCCAGGAGACAAAGATTGCAGTGAGCTGAGATAGTGCTACTGCACTCCAGCCTGGGTGACAGAGGGAGACTGTCAAAACAAAAGGCAGGGAGACTCCTTAAAAAAAAAAAAAAAAGCAGTGACTACAAAACTACTTTCTGCAAGGTTAGACTATCCAATAATTAAATAAAAGGTGAATATACCAATATCACCTTTTAAAAGGCAACTACATCTCAAGAATCAGAAGTAGGAATTTGGATGACATGTAACCTACAACCGCATTAACATGTTCATTTCCCTGACTCCTTTGCTGTAAGTACCACATCTTTCCACGAGCCAAAAGGAGACTGATGGCTTTTTTTTTTTTTTTTTTTTTTTTGAGACGGAGTCTCACGCTGTCACCAGGCTGGAGTGCAGTGGTGCTATCTTGGCTCACTGCAACCTCCACCTCCCAGGTTCAAGCGATTTTCCTGCCTCAGCCTCCCAAGTAACTGGGATTACAGACATGCGCCACCATGCCTGGCTAATTTTTGTATTTTTAGTAGAAACAGGGTTTCACTGCATTGGTTAGGCTGTTCTCAAACTCCTGGCCTCAAGTGATCTACCTGCCTTGGCCTCCCAAAGTGCTGGGATCTTTTTTTTTTTTTTTTTTTTTTTAAATCTCATAGCTGTTACTGGCTCAGAGGCTAACAAGTTTACAAAGGCTCTTTGAAAAACTACTTGGCCTTGCCCAAGTCAGGTCCTAACCCCTGGATCAATTACGTGGAAGAGGATATGAGGTGCCTATAACAATATAACAGCTAATATTATAGCCAGAGAGGTTGAAAAGAAATTGGGGGTTAGAAGAACAAACATACCTTCTCAGATTAAAAGAGGGTACAACAGAGGTACAATTTCTACCTCTGTTCCAAGGAATATGGGGGACTCATATCAATTTGTAAAAGTTCCTCGTGGTCAGGGAAGCATGTTATTTAAAAAGCCAAAGACTACCACCAAAATTTAGCCAGGAAAGAGAGTGAGACACCCCATTCTAAGGTTAAAAAGCAGTTAGATTCCATCATCTTTAGCTACCATCTCAACCCTTCACCATTCTATTTTAGGAGTTGTAGTATTCATTCCCACTGTCAAATCTTTCCTTTCCTGACAGTGAGGAAAAGGAATTTAGGGGGGTAGGGGCGGGAGTGGGGAAAATCAGAAAATTACCTACTGGGGCCTATGCCCAATACCTGGGTAACAGGGTCAATTGTACCTCAAACCTCAGAATCATACAATTTACTTATGTAACAAACCTATATATGTACTCCCTGAACCTAAGAGTTAAAATTTAGAAAATTAAAAACAAAGGTTAGAATCATTTTAAGATCAACATGAACATTTATGATATTTAGCTACTGTCTGGTTAACAAGTATGTTTATTCTGATGTAGCAACACTGTCCATTAGTAAATCTTTATTACAGAAAATTCTATGTCTACACTGTGCAAATGTTACCACTAGCCACATGCTGCTATTGACCACTTGAAAAAATAGGTAGTGCAACTAAATTTTTTGTTGTTTTAATTTTAGTTAATTTAAATGTAATGTTACCAATAGTGACTGGCTACTCTGTTAGACAGCAAAGGTTTAGAGATGACTGGTGAAGTTTGAAGAACACAGATTCCTTTTTAAAGCTAATTTCGAGTCATGCCTTACAGGATGCCTTCATTTTCTCTGACCTGTTCCACCCATCAGCAAGTATGAGGATATAGTGAGAACTGGTCTGACATCATGCTGAACAGCTGAAAATAGCATTGCTAAATTGCAAATGAACTTCAGTCAAGACAAAGATTCAACAGATCATTAAGACATAAATAAGAGCCCAGAGAAATCCAAGCTTATAAGGCCATTGATATAAATGAAGAGTCAAAGCAATTCAAGCATGAAAGAAATATCATTTCAGTTAATGGTACTATATCAACAAGACATCACTATGGAGAAGAAAGAACCCTGACCTTCCTTATACTACATGCAAAAAATAAGTTCAGATGGATTATAAACCCAAATATATTCAAAACCATAAAGCTTTTAGAAGAAAACAAGACTTGGCAGTAAGCAAAGAATTTTAAGACAGAACAGAAAGCAATAACTAGAAGGAAGAGCCTATAAGTTACACTCCAAAAGCAAAGATGTCTGCTCATCAAAAAACACATTAAGACAATGAATAATCAATGTGGGGCTGGGGCAAAATACATCTGACAAAGTCCTGGTCTTTAAGATATGAAGACCACTGAAAACTCAAAACAGACGATACAGTAAAAATGAACAAAAGACATGGCTCACAAGAGACATACAAATGGCCAATGTGCACTAATAATTCGTATCAGAAAATACAAATTAAATACTACTATGCACCTATTCAGATGGTTAGAATAAGAAACTGACATCAGAGGGTGAAACCACTGGACTCTGATACATTCCTCATATTAGTGCCAAAAGAACCTTATTTGGGAAAATATTCATTTCTTACAAAACTAAACATACTTCCTATAATCAAGCAATCCCATTCTTAGGTATTTAAAGAAAACAAAAACATACATCTGCGCAGACATGCAAACATATGATAATAGATTTATTCATAATAGCCAGAGACTGAAAACAGCACAAATCTTCATCAAATGATACATATATAATGAAATATACCACTCAGCAATATAAAGAAACAAACTGCTGAAATATACAACATAAATGAGTTTCAAACATTCTGCTGAATGAAATACGCTAGACACAGAAGCATACATGCTGCGATTCTATTTCTGCAAAGTTATAGCAGAGACAAGAACAGTGAGGTGTGGTCAGCAGGAACCAACTGGGAAGATCCACTTTCTGCAGTGACCAGTCTTACGCATGTCAATACGGTATCATGTTAAACATAAAGCTCAGTTAACAAATGCATATACTTGTGCAACATTTATATATTCCATTGCAAGTAAGTTTTTCTTCAAATGAATTAAATACTGATATTTAATTCATGATATACGTGCTGAAGTACTTAGGGGAACGTGTACTCATATCTTCAATTGGAATTGCATCAAAATTGATAGGGAAATGGATGTGTAACAAAATTTAGCAAAATGGTAGAATCTAGGTATTATTTATAAGTTCTTTCAATCCTATACATTTGAACATTTTCTTAAGGATTAGAGAAACTTTAGAAATTGTAACTGTGCCACATGCATCCCCCTAGTGCATTTTTTATAGCTGTTTTCTTAACAGAAACATCTATCAACCAGATAATAGCTTTAAGAATGTGTAAGAGAAGTAGCTATGCATACCTCTTCACAAAGCAAACTGCTGGAAATTTATAGGGAGTATGCAACATTGGTCTGTAACTGATCTCTGATAATATGGCAACATTTCTTTGGAACATTTGAAACAACTGAGAGTTTTAATACAGGAAGGCATTATTTTGCTGGCTTAATAATCTTAATAGAATCTGTTTTAGGAAAATCTGGAAATGGCATTTCACATCAATTTAACAGAAATAAAATAGTAGACCTCAGTGAGAAATACTTTATTCTCCCTTTTCTTCTCATCCTTTAACTTCTTTGTCCCCATGTCTAACACCAGATGGGGAATAGGAAAAAATATTTGTCTCTGGGTCTGTTTTAAAGTATATGTGTTTTTTCCAAAGTAGTTCCCCAGTTGCATATATTCATAAACAATGTTCCAAACTACTAAAATCTGAAAGCAGATAGAGGTAGTAAAACTGAGAAGGCATAGGTCATACCTTATGACTTTTTTTGAGACAGAGTTTCCCTCTTGTCACCCAGGCTGCAGTGCAATGGCACCATCTTGGCTCACTGCAACTTCTGCCTCCAGGTTCAAGCGATTCTCCTGCCTCAGCCTCCCGAGTAGCTGGGATTACAGGTGCCTGCCACCACACCCAGCTAAATTTTGTATTTTTAGTAGAGATTGGGTTTTACTATGTTGACCACGTTCGTCTCAAACTCCTGACTTCAGGTGATCCACACGCCTCAGCCTCCCAAAGTGCTGGGATTACACATGACAGCCACTGTGCCTGGCCCCTTACCACATTTATATGTGTGTGTGTGTGTATATATATATATATACACACACACATATATATACACATACACACACACACATATGTATATATATACATATATACGTGTATACAGATGTATATACACATATGTGTATATATGTGTATATATACATATACACATATATATTTTATTGCACTTTTGGTTCTGGAGTACATGTGCAGAACATGCAGGAGTGTTGCATAGGTACATACATGGCAATGTGGTTTGCTGCCTTCATCCCCCTCATCACCTATATATGGCATTTCTCCCCATGTTATCCCTCCCCCAACTTCCCTGCGCCCCGCTGTCCCTCCCCATTCCCCCCCCCCCCCCCCCCCCAACAGACCCCAGTGTGTGATGCCTCCCTCCCCGTGTGCATGTGTTCTCATTGTTTAACACCGGCCTATTAGTGGAACATGCGGTGTTTGATTTTCTGTTCTTCTGTCAGTTTGCTGAGAATGATGGTTTCCAGATTCATCCATGTCCCTACAAAGGACACGAACTCATTGCATTTTTATAGCTGCATAGTATTCCACGGTGTATATGTGCCACATTTTCCTTGTCCAGTCTATCATCGATGGGCATTTGGGCTGGTTCCAGGTCTTTGCTATTGGGAACAGTGCCGCAATGAACATACATGTGCATGTGTCTTTATAACAGAACTATTTATAATCCTTTGGGAATATACTCACTAATGGGATTGCTGGGTCAAATGGATTTCTATTTCTAGGTCCTTGAGGAATTGCCATACTGTCTTCTACAATGGTTGAACTAATTTACACTCCCATCAATAGTGTAAAAGTGTTCCTATTTCTCCACAACCTCTCTAGCATCTGTTTCCAGATTTTTTAATGATCGCCATTCTAACTGGCATGAGATGGTATCTCAATGTGGTTTTCATTTGCATTTCTCTAATGACCAGTGACGATGAGCATTCATATATGTCTTCTTTTGAAAAGTGTCTGTTCATGTCCTCTGCCCACTTATGAATGGGTTTGTTTGTTTTCTTATTAATCTGTTTTAGTTCTTTGTAGATTTGGATATTAGCCCTTTGTCAGATGGGTAGATTGCAAAAATTTTTTCCCATTTTGTTGGTTGCCAGTTCACTCTAATGGTAGTTTCCTTGGCTGTAAAGAAGCTCTGGAGTTTAATTAGATCTCATTTGTCTATTTTGGCTTTTGTTGCCATTGTTTTGGTGTTTTAGTCATGAAGTCCCTGCCTATGCCTATGTCCTGAATGGTTTTGCCTAGGTTTTCTTCTAAGGTTTTTGTGGTGTTAGGTCTTATGTTTAAGTCTTTAATCCATCTGGAGTTAATTTTAGTATAAGGTGTCAGGAAGGGGTCCAGTTTCTGCTTTCTGCACACCGCTAGCCAGGTTTCCCAACACCATTTATTAAACAGGGAATCCTTTCCCCATTGCTTGTTTTTTTCAGGTTTGTCAAAGATCAGATAGTTGTAGATGTGTGGCATTGCCTCTGAGGCCTCTGTTCTGTTCCATTGGTCTATATCTCTGTTTTGGTACCAGTACCCTGCTGTTTGATTACTGTAGCCTTGTGGTATAGTTTGAAGTCAGGTAGTGTGATGCTTCCAGCTTTGTTCTTTTTGCTTAGAATTGTCTTGGCTATGCGCGCTGTCTTTGGTTCCATATGAAGTTTAAGGCGTTTTTTTCCAGTACTGTGAAGAGGGTCATAGGTAGCTTGATGGGGATGGCATTGAATCTTTAAATTACTTTGGACAGTATGGCCCTTTTCACATTATTTATTCTTCCTAACCATAAGCATGGAATGTTTTCCTATCTGTTTGTGTTCTCTCTTATTTCCTTGAGCAGTGGTTTGTAGTTCTCCTTGAAGAGGTCCTTTACATCCTTTGTTGGTTGTATTCCTAGTATTTTATTCTCTTTGTAGCAATTGTGAATGGTAGTTCGTTCTTGATTTGGCTCTCTGTTAGTCTGTTATTGGTGTATAGGAATGCTTGTGATTTCTGCACATCGATTTTGTATCCTGAGACTTTGCTGAAGTTGCCTATCAGTTTCAGGAGATTTTGGGCTGAGATGATAGGGTCTTCTAAATATATAATCATGTCATCTGCAAATAGAGACAATTTTACTTCCTCCTTTCCTAATTGAATACCCTTTATTTCTTTGCCTTGCCTGATTGCTCTGGCTAGAACTTTCAATGCTATATTGAGTAGGAGTGGTGAGAGAGGTCATCCTTGTCTACTGCCAGATTTCAAAGAGAATGCTTCCAGGTTTTGCCCATTCAGTATGATATTGGCTGTGGTTTTGTCATAAATAGCTTTTATTATTTTGAGATATGTTCCATCGATACCTAGTTTATTAAGAGTGTTTAGCATAAAGGGCTGTTGAATTTTGTCAAAGGCCTTCTCTGCATCAATTGAGATAATCATGTGGTTTTTGTCTTTAGTTCTGTTTATGTGATGGATTACGTTTATAGACTTGCATATGTTGAACCAGCCTTACATCCCCGGGATGAAGCCTACTTGATTGTGATGGATAAGCTTTTTGATGTGCTGTTGCAATCGGTTTGCCAGTATTTTATTGAAGATTTTTGCGTCTATGTTCATCATGGATATTGGCCTGAAGTTTTCTTTTTTTGTTGAGTCTCTGCTGGGTTTTCTTATTAGGATGATGTTGGTCTCATAAAATGGTTTAGGAAGTATTCCTTCTTTTTGTATTGTTTGCAATAGTTTCAGAAGGAGTGGTACCAGCTCCTCTTTGTATATCTGGTAGAATTCGGCTGTGAACCCATCTGGACCTGGGCTTTTTTTGGTTGGTAGGCTATTAATTGCTGCCTCACTTCATCCCTTGTTATTGATCTATTCAGGGTTTCACTTCTTCCTGGTTGAGGCTTGGGAGGGTGCCAGTGTCCAGGAATTTATCCATTTCTTCCAGGTTTACTGGTTTATGTGCATTGAGGTGTTTGTACTAATCTCTGATGGTAGTTTGTATTTCTGTGGTAATGTCCCCTTTATCGTTTTTTATTGCATCTATTTGATTCTTCTCTTTTCTTTTTTATTAATCTGGCTAGCAGTCTATTTTGTTGATCTTTTCAAAAAACCAGCTCCTGGATTTATTGATTTTTTGAAGAGTTTTTTGTGTCTCTCCTTCAGTTCTGCTCTGATTTTAGCTATTTCTTGTCTTCTGCTAGCTTTTGAGTTTTTTTTGATCTTGCTCCTCTAGCTCTTTCAATTTTGATGATAGGGTGTCAATTTTAGATCTTTCCTTGCTTCTCATGCCTCCCTCCCTGTGTGCATGTGTTCTCATTGTTCAACAGTCCCCTATGAGTGAGAACATGCAGTGTTTGATTTTCTGTTCTTGTGTCAATTTGCTGAGAATTATGGTTTCCAGATTCATCCATGTCCCTTCAAAGGACACGAACATGAACTTATCATTTTTTATGGTTGCATAGTACTCCCTGGTGGCTGCATAGCATTCATGTTTCTTCTTCTGTTACCTTTGTCCCAGAAGGATACCCGCCAGATGTCAGCCTCAGCTCTCCTTTATGAGGTGTCTCTTTGGATATACCGGAGTCAGGGAACTGCTTGAGGAGACAGTCTGTCCCTTATAGGAGCTCAAGTGCTGAGCTATGAGCTCCGTTGTTCTGTTCAGAGCTGCTGGGCAGTTACGTTTAAGTCTGCTGCAGCGGAACACATAACTGCCTTTTTCCCCAGGTGCTCTGCCCTGGGAAGGTGGGTCTTTATTTATAAGTTCCTGATATGCTGCTGCCTTTTTTCAGATATACCCTGCCCAGCAAGGAGGTAGCCTAGTCACAGTCTGCCAGCAGAGGCATTGCTGAGCTGCCGTGGACTCTGCCCAACTGCTGTGTGAACTTCCTTGTGGTTTTGTTTACAGAGATATAGTTAGAACTGCCTCTGAAATGGGGGGACTGCCTCAGTAGTGGTGGACTGCCTTGGTTACGGTGGACGCCCTTCCCCCACAGAGCTGGACCATCCTGGGTCCAGTTGTGCTTGCTGTAAAACTCTCAATCCAGAGCATTTCAGATTGCTGGTCTTTGTGGGGGGTGGGACCCACTGAGCCAGATCACCTGCCTCCGTTTTAGCACCCTTTTTTTTCAGTTGACCGTGTGGCTCTGTCTCCCAGGCATTCCAGATGCGAGTTGAAACAGCTACCTAGATGTGTGTGAGTTTTTGTGCAGAGACCCACTGTGCCAGCTGAAACAACCATGCTGGAAACTCATGGCACTTTTCAGCCTGGGAATCTCCTGGTCTGTGGGCAGTAATAACTCATTTGAAAATGCAGTGATCACTCACCCTCTGTGTTGTTCTTGCTGGGAACTGCACTCCAGAGCTGTTCCTATTTGGCCATCTTGGATCCCTCTTATGACCTGTTTAAAGTCCCTTATCTGAAATGTCCCAATTAAGTAGTGAAGCACATGGTCCCTAACTAAGAATTGATCACTGCAAGAGATAGGAAGATGATGGAAAATTTTTATTAGGAAGGAACTTTTGATACTATGTAGCCCTGAAAAAAAATTCAGAATATGTATTACGGAAAGGCATCATGGCATTTACCATTTTCTTGATCCCACAAGAAGTGACAGGATAAGAAAGTTCATAGTTAAATGACAAGTTTTGTTACAAGACATTTATCTCCCAGGTATATGTCACCAATTCTAATTTCCATGTTGTTATCAAAAGGCCTTATTTTCATTCTAACAACCAATCATCAGAACATGTTGCAGTTATTGCTAAAAACAGAAAGCAATATCCAAAAAGTAGCATGACAGCATACTTCATTTCAAGACATAACACACTATTGGTGCTGACAGACAAATATAACACAAACCACGTAGGTGGCATTCACTCTTCTATTAGCCATCTTCAAAAATAAGCAGGTATAGACCAGGTGCAGTGGCTCATGCCTGTAATCTCAGCATTTTAGGAGGCTGAGGTGGGTGGATCACCTGAAGTCAGCAGTTCAAGATCAGCCTGGCCAACATGGTGAAACCTCGTCTCTACTAAAAATGCAAAAATTAGCCAGGCGTGGTGATGTGCCTCTGTAATTCCAGCTACTTGGGAGGCTGAGGTGGGAGAATTGCTTGAACCCAGGAGGCATAGGCTACAGTGAGCCAAAATCATGCCACTGCACTCCAGCCTGGGCAACAGAGCAAGACCCCATCTCAAAAAAAAAATTAAGATTTTAAATTTAAAAAAGCAGTTATTGTTTAAAATATATTTCACCTAAGCTAATACATCCCAAATATGATCATTAACATTAACAAAACAAAAAATTGAGATTACACTTCTTTCTCATACTAATTGTCTTGAACTGGTATGTGGGGTTTTTGGGGGTTTTTGTTTTTTTTGAGATGGAGTCTCACTCTGTTGCCAGGCTAGAGTGCAGTGGCGTGATCTCGGCTCATTGCAACCTCCACCTCCTGGGTTCAAGTGATTCTCCTGCCTCAGCCTTCTGAGTAGCTGGGATTACAGGCATGTGCCACTGTACCCAGCTAATTCTTGTATTTTTAGTAGAATCAGGGTTTCGCCATGTTGGCCAGGATGGTCTCAATCTCTTGACCTTGTGATCTGCCCCCCTCAGCCTCTCATAGTGCTAGGAATACAGGGGTGAGCCACCACACCCGGCCGTGCATTTTGTATTTGCAGCACGATTCAAATTGGCCACACTTTATGTGCTCAGAGCCACTTGAGGGCAGTGGCTGCTGTGCTACTCTATATTTTCACTCAGCTGCAAAAATCCATGGAAAGGTTAGTTGGTTATTTAATTTCTTTGCAACGATTTATTCATATTTAGAGTGAATGTAGTAATTATTACCTGCCTTTTAGGGCTCTGTGATGATTAAATGAAATAAGGCATATAAAGATCTTTGAATACTGCCTAGAACTTAGTTGCTCAATTAATGTTTAGTAAGGCAAAAGCAATGTAATGATCTTTATGTAAGACACTACACCACAAATTCCTTTCATATAGATAGATCTCCATCCAGCCAGCTTCAGTATCAACTAGTTAAACTAAAGCTGGATCTGAATTTTAATACTATATAAAAGGTTAAGTTACACAGAGTCCAATCTTCTCATATTAACCTGAAGAAGCTGTGGCTATACCCTAGGAACATTTTTACAATACCAGGCACACAGGGACATTTCATATCTTGCCATTATCTCTTCCCACCCCCAGGGAAAAAAAAAAGTCACATCTTCATCTCTTTATCCCCAGCTACATATGGCATGTATTTGGTCTTCAATATGGATTTTAATTAAATAAGTGGCTAATCCAACCACATGAATAAGACATTGACCCAAGTTTTAATCTCTGAACAGTTGGCAGTATCCAGTGATCTACAGCACTCTGGCAAAATGTTTGGCTTAGAATGAGCTTTATTTGGCCTAGAAACCTGAAGTTACCAACTTGACACTTGCTTATTGGGACAGCTAGAAGAACAGAGACACAAGTGCAACATGGAACTCAGCGTTTAGAATTTTGAGAAAGTATTTTCCAAGAGAGATTAATAGTACAAGTTATTCACGTAAGGAAGTTGATAGATACTGATAGTAAATACAGTGATGACAGCTGCAGGAGTGAAGTTTAGGGTGAGGATGAAAAAAATCTGCAATCCACTTACCTCACAGCAAGCAGGACTATGGTACAATGTCCATGGTCCATGTCGAAATGGGAATTGTCATTACTATCAATGCCCTCCTTTTATTCAGACCAAGAAAGGAGCCGTAGCCTATGTATTTTGTATTTGTATCCCAAGAATGGATATATTTATCTTAAAAAGCAAAGCTTTCAGGGCCAGGCTGTCATTTTCAGGGTCAGGGTTAATATGTTAGACAACAAGCCTGTTCCCAGGGGGGATTCCCACATTTACTGTCACAAAAATAAAAAGTTCTGCTGTTTATGCACCAATTCCTAGGTCAAATGTCACACATACTTTTTTTTTTTTTTGAGACAGAATCTCAATTTGTTGCCCAGGCTGGAGTGCAGTGGCACTGTCTCAGCTCACTGCAACCTCCATCTCCTGGGTTCAAGTGAATCTCCTGCCTCAGCCTCCCAAGTAGCTGGGATTACAGGCACATGCCACCACACCCAGATAATTTTTGTACTTTTAGTAGAGACAGGGTTTTGCCAGATAGGCCAGGCTAGTCAGGCTGGTCTCAAACTCCTGACCTCAGGTGATCCACCTGCCTCAGCCTCCCAAAGTGCTGGGATTAGAGGCGTGAGCCATGGCACCCGGGCTACATTCTTGTTATTGAGTCCAACAAAGAAAACCTGAGATAGGACAGATAATCTCTTCATTTTCCAGATAAGAAATGAAATGCTTAAACCATTAAATTACTTGAAGAATCTTAAGGCTGGTACATAATGTGGCTGACCTTAAAACCAAGTCAGACAGTGATCTAGGCCATCAGTAGTCCACTCAGTCACTGCTGCAGTCTAAACAGTGTCTTCTTTATCCACTGAAGATCTGTGTCTTAGGAGATGTAGGAGAGAAAAAGGGAGAATTAGAACAACAATGAGTGCCTGACTTATGTTTCACTTGATTATTCTCTATTCACAGACAATTCTCTATGCTCTATTAATAATGCTGGCCGGTGAGTAATTCGTCTAAAGCCTTACTAATCAAAGACTTGTTTATAAATGGTAGGATCAACATCACCTGACCACTCATTAGAAATATTGAATTTTAGGCAGGGCACAGTGGTTCACGCCTATAATCCCAGCACTTTGGGAGGTCAAGGCAGGTAGATCATGAGGTCAGGAGTTTGAGACCATCCTGGCTAACACAGTGAAACCCTGTCTCTACTAAAAATACAAAAAATTAGCCGGGTGTGGTGGCAAGGGCCTGTAGTCCCAGCTACTCAGGAGGCTGAGGCAGGAGAATTGCTTGAATCTGGGAGGGGCAGAGGTTGCAGTGAGCTGAGATCGTGCCATTGTACCCAGCCTGGGCAACAGAGCAAGACTCCATCTCAAAAAAAAAAAAAAAAGGAAATACTGAATTCCAGATCTCATCTCTAATCCATTGACTCAGTTTGCATTTTAATAAGATGATTTATATATACAAAGTTTGAGAACTGGTCTAAGAGGTACCAACATTCAGAGCTGCAAGATGACCACTGAATATAACAAAAGCAGATAAAAACATGTGAAGAGAAGGATGAGAGGCCAGATTTTTTTCACATAGCCATTTATTCAATTTTTATGTAACTAATGATTTCCAGTGCAAGGATGGAAGACCTTGTGTGTGCCAAGCATTATGGCTAGACCACATTTACAAAACCATCAAAAAATAGATTGATAGTATTCTTAGAGCAGGCGCGAAGTTTTGTTTTGTTTAAAAAAAAAAAATGGAATATCCGTCTGTTGTCCAGGCTGGAATGCAGTGGTGGGATCTCAGCTAACTGCAACCTCCGCCTCCTGGGTTCAAGTGATTCTTCTGCCTCAGCCTCTGGAGTAGCTGAAACTACAGGCATGCACCACCATACCTGGCTAATTTGTGTGATTTTAGTAGAGATGAGGTTTCAGCATGTTGCCCAGTCTGGTCTTGAACTCCTGAGCTCAAGCAGTCTATGCAACCAGCTTCCCAAAGTGCTGGGATTACAGGCACTAGGTTTTTTTGTTGTTTTGAGATGGAATCTCGCTCTGTCCCATAGGCTGGAGTGCAACAGCACGATCTCAGCTCACTGCCACCTCCAAGTCCCAGGTTCAAGTGATTCTCCTGCCTCAGCCTCCCAAGTATTTGGGATTACAGTCACCCACCACTGTGCCCGGTTAATTTTTGTATTTTAGTGGAGACAAAGCTTCACCATGTTGGTCAGGCTGGTCTCAAACTCCTTAGCTCAGGTGATCTGCCCACCTCAGCCTCCCAAAGTGCTGGGATTACAGGCATGAACCACCGCGCCTGGCCTATAGGAGCTAGGTTTTTAACTCATTTTACTCCCTAAGTTTCCCTAGACTCATCTAATGTGACTAAAATACACTTATGTCTCAATTCCACCCTTAACTACATATTCTATTTTTGTTCTCATGGAATGGCAATAGAGGAAGTTAGACACATATACAAAAAAAAAAGACATTAAGGCACTGAAATCCAAAGAAAAATCAAACAGGTGTAACAGGGAAGCCAAGTCTGATTATGAGACAAGTAATCACAGATTGAGATTTGATATTGGGTAGCTCCCCCACAAATCTTACTCACTGAGACCCCTGCAAGGAGGTGGTCATTAGCTTGGGTTATTAGAAATCAAAATTATATGAAACGTAGCAGTGGTTTCAGGTGGTTTCAGGTCTGGCACTAGTTTTGCTTAGAAAGAGGTCTCATAAATACATGCCCTAAAGTGCTTCTAAGCAGAAGTAAAACACAAGGCTGGGTTTCTCAACTCAGCCCTATTGATCTACAATCATTATATTGATCTATAATCAAGGAGATTTAGTTATTGGCTATATGTAGTGGCATTCTTGACCACCATCCGCTAGATACCAGTGGGAAACCCTCTTGTGACAGCCAAAAATCCCTCTAAACATTGCCAAATGTTCTCTGGAGAGCAAAACCACCCACTGAGAACCAGGATTCTAATGTAAAGGTGGAAGAGAAGCAACACATGGTTACAGATACAGGAGAAAGTCCATAGGCTGCTTTCTTTCCCAAACCTCTCACACTGACATTAGACACAGCTGGCATCACTCTGGCGCCCTGAACCAAACAGCTATCTCCTCATTACCTCACCATCATTCCAGCACTAAGATTTGAGTGTTTTCATTTCACTGGCTCTCTCATCACCTTATTTTAAGGTATGCTACATTCCTAGTAACTTTTTCCTGGCAACCAAACTTAGGTAGAAAGACTTCAAGTAACTTGCCCAAGTTCATGCAGCTAACAAGTACAAAGTTGGGGTTCAACTGTTTCCCGAACTTCAATATGTAGAGGAAGCAATTAGAAGTCATCCAAATTCGGCTGCTCACTTCTATATAATTTTCATTCTATCTGTCCAGCACCATGGATGAGCCAAGAGGGCCAGGAATCCTCCCTGGAAACCCAGAGATCTCTAAGGCAGCCCTTCCCTTCCCTGGCTTTCCCAAATTAGAGGAGCCCCAGTTATATCAGAAACATGGGTCTCGTCATTAGAAGGGGGATAATGGCACAAGATAAAAACTGGAGAACCCTCAAATTGGTTTATAGAAAAAGAAAATACTTTGAGCACAGTTTATGTGACTAGAAACCCGGTAATTTTTTCTTAACTGAGTAATTAGAAACGGGCAGCCCTACCTGTAGGTTTATAATCAGGTAGAATTAAAAAAAAAAGTCAGCTTTTTACACAGCAGTGTTTTAGAAAGTAATCTTATCACTTTAAATCACCATCCTCTGAAGATATTTCTTATGCATACCTGGGTTGAGTCCAGAAAAGTTGCAAAACAATAAAGAAAAGAAGAAAGACTCACCTAAGGGCACAGAGGTCTTCATTGCTCCAGACTCCAAGACACAACCCAGGGAACAGGAAATGGCAAGGAGCTGGGGTTCCTTGAGTGCCTATAAACCTTTGGCCACATCCAGCTGTCTGCAATTACCCTCTGCTTGGGTAGCCCAGGGAAACCCCTTCGCAACCTCTCAATGCATGACCCATCAGCTGGCAGTAAATGCATCACTTCACCTGGGCCATAGGCAACCTGGGAGATTGTTAGATGCAAAATCTCAGGTTTCACTCTAGACCTACAGTATCAATCACAAACTGCATTTCAACAAGATTACCAAGTAGTCCACATGCATATTAAAATTGAGAGGCACTTCTCTTAGCATAGCCTGGACCACCTCACTACTGACTTTTTAACAATTATTTTAAAATAGAAATCATGATGTAAATAAAGTTACTAATTCTATTGTACATCTCTAGGTAAATGGATGTTTCTTGGTAAAGTCCTACATGCCTGTGTGATACTTATTAAATTATAAGGAACAAGAGCTCTAGGATTTAACAAGCATCAGGACACTGACACAGGTGACACACTTGTGATTTCGTCTCACCATCATTCTCTCATTGTGGTTCAATTTTAAATTTCCTGAACTACAAATGAGGTTGAGCACCTTCTCTAACATTTACTGACCATTTTGATACCCTCGCTTGTGAAATCATTTTCCAAATTTTCTATTTCATCGTCTGTATTTTTAAAGTTAATTTGTAAGAGTCCTTTATATATTCTGAATATGAATCTTCTGGTTTATGTGTATTGTGAATATTTTCTACCACTCTGTACCGTGATGGTTAATTCTATATGTCAATTTGATTGGGCCACAAGGTGCACAGATCTTTGGTTTAACGTTATTCTGGGTGTGTCTATGAGGGAGGTTTTCAGTGAGATTAACATTCAGATGGGTAGACTGAGTAAGGCAAACTGCCTTCCCCAATGTGGGTGAGCCTCATTTAATCTGTTGAAGGCCTAAATAGAATAAAAAGTTTGAGAGAGGGAGCATTCACTATGTCAGACTGTCTTCAACTGGAACACTGGTCTTCTCCTTATCCTGACTTGAACTTAGACTAGAAATTACACCGTCAACTCTGCTGGTTCTTAGGCCTTTTGACTTGGACTGCAACCATACCCTTGGCTCTTCTCAATCCCCAGCTTGCTGACTGCAGATCTTGGAACTTCTGAGACACTGAGAATCACGAGCCAATTCCTTATTGTATGTGTGTGTATACGTGTGTATATGCATATCTCACATATATATGGTATGTCATACACACACATACATACATCTCATATTGATTCTATTTCTCTAGAGAACCCAAATAATACAGTAGGTAATCTTGTTAATTTCCTCACGGTGTATTTATTTAATGATAATAAATAGAATAACTAAATATTAACATGGTCTAACAAATCCATTTTTTCCTTTACAGTTTGTGCATTTTATGACTCTTTTAATATCTTTATCAATCTGAAATCCATGACAATTTTTTCCAATATTGTCTTCTAAAAACTTTATCATTTTGCTCATCATATTGAGGTTTTAAATATACTTGGAAATGATTTTTGTGAATAGAAAAGCAGATTTTACCATATGGATAGCCATCTGGGGATTTAATCATTTATTTATTTAAAAGTCTTATCTTTATCCACAGTTCTGCAGTCTGTGTTTCGTAAGTCAAGGTGTGTATACCTATTTCCAGAGTCTCTATTTTATTCCTGTATCAATACCAATATGTCTTGTTTACCATAGATTTATCTTGATATTGGTACAGTAAGTCCTCTTTTTCTTTTTCAGTATTCTGAATTTTTTGACCAATTACATAAATTTTAAGACCAGCTTGCCAAGTTTTAGCAAAAAAAAAAAAACTGCTGCTCAACAGAATGAGAAGGCAAGACATACACTGTTAGAAAATATTTGCAAAAGACATATCTAATAAAAGACTTGTTTTGTGGTGGGCAGATCTAAGAAAAACCTACCCCAAAATCCAAGGAAGCTGAGGGGCAGAAGAAAGTGGTTGACAAATCCAGTTTCTTAGAAAGAATCATTTAATAGGGTCGTAGAAACCATGTAGCCATGTCTGTGCCTCAGTGGCGACAAGAGCAGATGGTGGATCCCATGCCTTTTCCCCCCAGACCCAGAGGAGTATACCATAGGGATATAGGGATGGGCAGTTGGGGCACTCACAATATTTGGGGTGTCTCCTGGGTCCTGCAGGAGCAATCTGCTTCCTTCAGAGAGTCTGTGGGTTCTCTTGGGATTGCTGGTTTGCTCTTGCAGTCAATCCGGGGCTAAAATTCACACTGCAAGCCTCTGCACCACTGCTCTGTCTGTCCGAGTCGGAGCTGCAGTCTAGTCCTGCCTCCCGTCTGCCATGATCTCCAAGAACAGCCCAAAATATACATTATTTTTTAACTATAGTCACTATGCTGTGCAATAGATCTCAAATCCTTATTTCTCCTAACTGAATAACATCTCTCCATCTCTCCCTCTTATCCACCCTCCAGCTTCTGGTAATGACTATTCAACTTTCCACTTGTAGGAGTGACTTTTTTAGATAAAGAATGTAAGTGAGATCATACAGTATTCGTCTTTTTTTGCCTGGTTTATTTCACTTCACATGTTATCGAGGTTCACCCATGTTGTTACCAATGACAGAATTTCCTTCTGTTAAGGCTGAATAATATTCCGTTGCACATATGTACCATATTTTTCTTTATCCATTCATCCATTGATGGACACTTGGGTTGATTCCATTATCTTGGACATTGTAAATCCTGCTGCAATGAATATGAGAATGCAGGTGTCTCTTCACCATACTGATTTCAATTCTTTTAGACATATATCCAGAAATGGACGTCTGAATCATATGGTAGTTCAGCTTTTAGCTTTTTGAGAAGCATCCACGGTGTTCTTTATAATGGCTGTCTCAACTTATATTTCCACCAATAGGAATGCAAGGGTTCCCTTTTCTCCACATTCTTACCAGAATTTGTGAATTTTTATCTTTTTTATAATAGCTATAAATTCTAGTATCTAATTGTGATTTTAATGTGCATTTCTCCGATGTTTAGTAACGTTGAGTATTTTTTCATATTCCTTTTGGTCATTCGTACATTTTCTTTTGAGAAATGTCTATTCAGGTCTTTTCACCATTTTTTGACTGAGTTGTTTTCTTGTTATTGAGTGGTTTGATTTCTAATAAGACTGAGTTTTTCAATGGTTATTAGTCATCTATGTGAATCATTTATATCATTTCATTATTTTTCTATTCAATGTTTATTCTTTTTACATAGATAAAAGTTTTATAATCTGGATATTAAGGTTTTAAAGTTATACTTAGTGATGGTTTTCTGTCATTAATCTTCAAAATTTGTGTTATAAAAGTGTAAAGATATATTTTCTTAATGATTCCTGGATATTGACTCTTGCTTGGAAAATATCATCTAGGCCAGGCTCAGTGGCTCACACCTGTAATCCCAGTACTTTGGGAGGCCAAGGCGGGCAGTTACAAGGTCAGGAGTTTGAGACCAGTCTGACCAACATCGTGAAACCCCTTCTCTGCTAAAAACAAAGTACAAAAATTAGCTGGGCATGGTGGTGTACACCTCTAATCCCAGCTACTCAGGAGGCTGAGGCGGGAGAATCACTCGAACCTTGGAGGCAGAGGTTGCAGTGAGCCTGGATTGCACCACTTCACTCCAGCCTGGGCAACACAATGAGCAAGGAAAAACAGAAAAGAAAAGAAAAGATCATCTGTATCAGTTTACCTTATAATGTTATAAATATTTGTTATATAAAATATAATAATTTATGTCATTTATAATTATTCTGGTTTTCAAAATATATTCACCTCTTAATATAATTTTTGTGCAGAGTGTAAAGATATACCTAAAAGTGTAGTCCACATGCCTTATAAAATAATCCACACTTTCTTTCACCATAAATTAATCATACACCTATGTATAGGTCAATTTCTAAAACCTGTTTCAGCATCACCATTTCTATTCTGGAAAAACTATATATTAATACAGTTTTAGTTTATATTCTTATAATTAGGTGAATAATTACTAAAAATGTTTTTTTATTTTTACTACTAAAATTTCTCTAATACAGAGAAATAGTAAGATATAATTGTGAAAAGCAAAAGTTCTGAAGCTGCGCCTAGCAGTAGTATGATCTAGGACATGTTACTTCACCTCTATTTGCCCCAGTTATTTGCTCTGTAGAGAATAAAATAGTCAATGTACTATAGAGGATTGCTGGGCTGTGTGGATTAAAGTGTTAATTCATATGATTGATGGGTTAATTACTTGAAGCATGTCTTTGCAATGAAAAATTGTTTTTCTCACTTGAATCTGTTACTATACTGAAGTACATTAATAGAATGCCTGTTAATATGACTTTGAATTCTTTTTTGATTATTTTTTAAGATGCCACATTTAGTCTTCTAATTATGTATTTCTGAATCTCTTTCTATATTTTTATATGCATATATTTAAATATAGGTCAACAATTTAGGTGCCTGTATCGTCCTGGCCAGTTATCATAAATTGGAGAGGATATATGTCTTTAATTTTTAAGACTTTGAGATTACTTATAAAATACAGATATTTTTGTTTACAATTAGTAAAATTTATTTATAACATATGCTAACAAATATATTATTTGTAAATATGTGACAACTTCTAAATTGATCTCTAATTCTCTTCAGACTTTCTGTATCTTAAACCTATCTTGTAATATTTTCCTAAAGTATTATTCATTTCATCTTCATTTTCAAATATATTGGCCTAAAATCATAACATTTATAAAAACTCTAATTATAAAACTCTTAAAAGGATTATGTATACTATTTACATATTTTAAGATTAGTGATAATTTTAGATTATTCCTGTTGTATTATTTTATGTTCTTATCATAATTTTTCTTTTTACACCTGAGTTTTATTTAATTTGCCTTGTTTCTACATAGTTAATTCTCTGGCAATTTGTGAGTCCCTATGTATTTCTTTGAACGTTTTATATATATATATGTATGAGGTGACTTGCTTTGGGGTCTTCAAGATCACTGGCAGTTTCCTACGGGGACTCACAGGACTCAGCATGTATCCCACTATGATTTATCACAGAAAAAGGATACAGAGCAAAATCAGCAAAGGGAAAAGGTCCATGGAATGATGTCCAAAGGAAACCAGGTGCAAGCTTCCAAAATTCCTCTCCCAGTGAGGACACACAGGATGGGCTTAATTCCTCCTACACTGACAACATGTGAAGTTCTGTCTGTCCAGGAAGGTCATTAGAGACATACTATCCAGCGTTTTTTACTGGGGGCTGGTCAGGAAAGCATTCTCTTCTTGGTATGTATCCACAACCCAGATTCCCAAAAGGAAAGCAGGTATACAACATATTGTTTATACAGCTTTAGACACAGTGAGCTTCCCTTAGGGTTCAGGGCACCCTCCCCAAATCCAAATTACCATATGGTAGTCAAGAGCAAACCTTGCAAGCAGACCTAAGAGTAGCAGTCTCAGGCCCAATATTTTTAAATCTTCTCTGCACATCTGTGAATTTTCAAAGTGGAGGCTCCTCCACTTTTATATGATCATCTGGAGTTCATTAGTATACGGTAGGCAGAATTCTAAAGATATTTCTTCAAGATTCCTATCCCTAACTTATTCAATGAAACATTAATCTAGGAACTTTGCAGGTATAATTAAGATTAAGGACTTTAAAATAGATTATCCCAGACTATCTGGGAAACCCAATTTAATTGGGTGTGCCCTTAAAAGTGAAAATTTCTCTGTTTGGAAGCAGAAGAAAGATTGCCTCAGAAAAAGACCTGTCAGATAAATCGAAGTGTGTGAGAAACTTGTCCTGCCATTGCTGCTTTGGAAGGGTCCATATGGGAAATGTGACTTCTCTAGAAGCTGAGAACTACCTGCAGCGAATGACCAGCAAGAAAACAGGAACTTCAGTTCACCAGTTGCACGGAACTGAATTCTGCCAACTTAAATTACCCCAGAGCCTGCCGACAACTTGATTCACTCTTGTGAGACTCTAGGCAGAGAATCTAAATGAGTCATTTGGTACCTGGACTCCAGCCCTAGAAACTAAGAGGTAATAAATGAATGTTGTTTGAAGCTGGTAAATTTGTGGAAATTCATTGCAAGAAAAAGCTAATACATAATCTATATTCTTATATGGAAAATTTATGACATTTTTCCAATATTTTATGATAATTTGGGATTTTCAGATTTTGCATTCCAGTACTACATTTATGCCAGAGAATGAATTTGCCAGTATCTTAGCTCTCTGTTTTTGCATTTACATTTGTTCTTTTGGAGCACATAGCTTAATAATTCTTTAGAAGGAAATTCATATTATTTATCGTAATCCTTATTTGATTTTTTTGTATCTTTATATCATCAGAGGATATCTAAGGTGAATAATACTTTAAATCTTGTTCTCCTCACAAATGAATTCTAGCTAGCCTGAATATAGAGGAAAGATTAAAATAAATTTGATCACAATTTTAACACTATTATCCTGTAGACTTTTAGCATCCATACAGATAAGCCTGTATAAGTTAATAGCCTTTTATAATATAATTTACTGTGTGGTTCGAGAATATTTGTCTCTGAAAGCAAGAAAACAAAGTGGTCAAAATTCATTAGAAGTGAAATTGGCAAGTAAGAAGTCAGTGAAACAGGCAGAATAAGATACACTGAATATAGGCAAGTGAAATATTAACCGGAAGGATAGATAAATGGAAAATAGGATGAAACATTCAAAAGTGTTAGGGGAAAGATGGGGAAAAAATTATTTTTTCCATCATCCCATCAGTGACCAGACAACTCTGTAACCCCAAATTGCCCAACAATTAGTAACATCTAGTGTAGTCCCACTCTGGTCCCATGTGTTCCACTACATCCCCCTCAAACACACACACACACACACACACACACACACACACACACACACACACACACACACACGGCATTATGTCA
This sequence comes from Ateles fusciceps, assembly GCA_036589455.1. Lineage (NCBI taxonomy): Eukaryota > Metazoa > Chordata > Mammalia > Primates > Atelidae > Ateles > Ateles fusciceps. The sequence goes on along the minus strand of JAZHEH010000681.1, from coordinate 21,271,721 downwards.
TAGCTATGCCCAGTAACACTTACCACTGCATCTCTCTGATAGAGCAAATGTGTGCTGTTGACCCTGAGTACCTTCTGTTTGTGGCCTTGCTGAATCCTCAACACTGGTCTTCGTAACTTCAAAATCAGTAGAGAAGCATGATACAGTAGGGAAAGTTAAAAGACATATCTGCAGTATACACACCAGGATGCTGCAAGTGTGGTCCTTCCATCCTGCTTGCTCCCTACCCTAAATCGGTTATCTTCCACCAGTTCCTACTTATTTGTGCTTACCTGTCACAAGTTTTAAATTGGCTTTATACCCCGTGTGATTTCAGCATCATCCTTTCGTCTCTGAGCTTTAAGAGGTGCTGTGTCTTTCAGAGATGGCCTAATGTGCCTAAAAATAATAGTGCATTTTCTTTTTGCTTTTGCTTTTATATTTTTTATTGTACCTTAGGTTCTGGAGTACATGTGCAGATCATGCAGGATCATTGCATGGGTACATACATAGGCAAGGTGGTTTTCTGCCTTCATCACCCAATCACCCACATCTGGCATTTCTCCCCGTGTTATCCCTTCCCCCTCCCCCACCCTCCATTGTCCCTCCTCCAGCCCCCCCCCCACCAACTGACGGCACTATGTGATGCTTCCCTCCCTGGGTCCACGTGTTCTAATTGTTCAACACCCGCCTCTGAGTGAGAATATGCGGTGTTTGGTTTTCTGTTCTTGTGTCAGTTTGCTGAGAATGATGGTTTCCAGATTCATCCCTGTCCCTATGAAGGACACGAACTCATCGTTTTTAATGGCTGTGTAGTATTCCATGATGTATATGTGCCACATTTTCTTTATCCAGTCTATCGTTGGTGGACATTTGGGTTGGTTCCAGATCTTTGCTATTGTAAACAGTGCCGCAATGAACATACGTGTGCATGTGTCTTTATAATAGAACAATTCATAATTCTTTGGGTATATACCCAGTAATGGGATGGCTGGGTCAAATGATACTTCTATTTCTAGGTCCTTGAGGAATCACCACACTCTTTTCCACAATGGTTGAACTAATTTACACTCCCACCAACAGTGTAAAAGTGTTCCTTTTTCTCCACATCCTCTCCAGCATCCGTTGTCTCCAGATTTTTTAACGATCACCATTCTAACTGGCGTGAGATGGTATCTCAATGTGGTTTTGATTTGCATTTCTCTAATGACCAGTGATGATGAGCATTTTTTCATATGTTTTTTGGCCTCCTGGATGTCTTCTTTTATAAAGTGTCTGTTCAAATCCTTCGTCCACTTTTGAATGGGCTTGGTTTTTTCTTATAGATCTGTTTTAGTTCTTTGTAGATTCTGGATATTAGCCCTTTGTCAGATAGAATGCTAAATTTTTTTCCCATTCTGTTGGTTGCCAGTTTGCTCTAATGATTGTTTCCTTTGCTGTACAGAAGCTCTGGAGTTTAATTAGATGCCATTTGTCTATTTTGGCTCTTGTTGCCATTGCTTTTGGTGTTTTAGCCATGAAGTCCTTGCCTATGCCTATGTCCTGAATGGTTTTGCCTAGGTTTTCTTCTTGGGTTTTTATGGTGTTAGGTCTTATGTTTAAATCTTTAATCCATCTGGAGTTAATTTTAGTGTAAGGTGTCAGGAAGGGGTCCAGTTTCTGCTTTTTGCACATGGCTAGCCAGTTTTCCCAACACCATTTATCAAACAGGGAATCCTTTCCCCATTGCTTGTTTTTCTCAGGTTTGTCAAAGATCAGATGATTGTAGATGTGTGGTGTTGCTTCTGAGGCCTCTATTCTGTTCCATTGGTCTATGTCTCTGTTTTGGTACCAGTATCATGCTGTTTTGATTACTGTGGCCTTGTAGTATACTTTGAGGTCAAGCAGCATGATGCCTCCAGCTTTATTCTTTTTGCTTAGAATTGACTTGGCTATGCAGGCTCTCTTTTGGTTCCATATGAAATTTGAAGTGGTGTTTTCCAGTTCTGTGAAGAAGGTCATAGGTAGCTTGATGGGGATAGCATTGAATCTGTAAATTACTTTGGACAGTATGGCCATTTTCACAATGTTGATTCTTCCCAACCATGAGCATGGAATGTTTTTCCATCTGTTCATGTCCTCTCTTACTTCACTGAGCAGTGGTTTGTAGTTCTTCTTGAAGAGGTCCTTTACATCCTTTGTTGGTTGTATTCCTAGGTATTTTATTCCCTTTGTAGCAACTGCGAATGGGAGTTCACTTTTGATTTGGCTCTCTGTGTGTTATTGGTGTATAGAAATGCTTGTGATTTCTGCACATTGATTTTGTATCCTGAGACTTTGCTGAAGTTGCTTATCAGTTTCAGGAGATTTTGGGCTGAGACAATGGGGTCTTCTAAATATACAATTATGTCATCTGCCAATAGAGACAATCTGACTTCCTCTTTTCCTAATTGAATACCCTTTCTTTTTCCTGCCTGATTGCATTCCATTTTTGGCTTTCTAGAATTTCAGCAAGCTAGATCTAACTCAGAAATATTTGAGTTGTAACACAAGTAGGGAATATGTAACTTTGTAAATATAGGACATTGGTTTACAGAAAGAATTACTGAAACTCAAACAGCTAAAATAAATTGTCCTCAAACTAGTAGAAATGAATCACTCATGATGTTCTAGTGATTTAATCTCCAGAGAAGGAAAATAAAAATAATTTCGGACAAATTGAGATTAAAAACCATGTTCTTATATTCAGGTAGAGATATTCCACAGTAAATCAATGAATCCACTAGTCAGTATTTTGTTGGAAAGGGAAAGGGGGTGAAGTGGAAAATAAGCAAAAGTAGAGGCAGGAAAAGTAGAGCTGAATGAATAGCACGGGGGGGAATATATTTACTTACTCTGCTACCCAAGAAGATGACACACTTGAGATATATTTCTGGACTGTAACTTTCATCTACTTCCTCATGAGATAATTCAATCTTCATCCTCTCTGCAAGCTGGAAAAAAGTCACTCAACACTTAGCTAGTGTTTTGCTGCCCACTCCCACCCCCTTGGAATCTGTCAGGCTCCCAGGTCTCTTGCAGTATGAAAACTATGAGGCAGGTGTCCCATCCTGGGATTGATTTAGTCCACAAAATGTCAGGCTATTCAAAAAAAAAGCCTGATTTTATCCTGGAGGTTACTTTCTCTTCAGGAGTTATATGAGGAATAAAGAACACATTGTAATTATGATTTCCTTGTTACTTTTGCCAACTGATTCCACATCCAGAGAAAAATATATATGTAGGTTCAACAGAACACCTGAAAGCATGTAATTTTTTTTACAAGATTTTTCAAATGTTACCACTTAATCCATCACTTCAAATATTTTGAGATACATAAACAAGAAGTTAGACAAGATTCACTTTTGGTTCAAAGTTGTCATAAATTGTGACATCAATTAGAATATTATTTTTCCCAAAAAAAATAGCTCTTTCATATGCACAAAGTGAATGAACCCAAATTTTCAAACTGATTTGAAATTACTACTATATAGAAAAGAAGGAAAAGTGATACAACGAGGACAAAAGAAAATGACAAAAAAAGCCAGAAGTAGGAAATAGGATACCCTATTTTTTTTCAACCTTACAGAGAGAATTTGATTTCATCTACTTTTATACATATCATTAGAAAGAAGTGAAATGTCAGTTAATCAAAAAACTATATACCTCAGTATAATAGTTACTGAGTCTCCACTCAGATTATTGGGTATTATTTACCCTTCACAAAATATAGGTGCCTGGAAAAATATCCTGTAAGTCAGGATTTCAGCTTTCTTCAAAAAAGAGAAATAACTATTCAAATATCAAAACTTTATTTTTAAAAGTAGCCTTCACTACAAATTTAAAAGTCTGGAGAGGCTCCTTTTACCCCATCCAAAGAGTTTATAAACATGTACAGTAGAGCAAATTTATTTTTAAAAAAATATTATTAAAACAGCAAAAGATAGCATCCATAGGCATTACTCCAATTCTGAAAGGTAGTATAATTCTCAGGTGCTCAGAGTACCAAGGTTACAAAAGTTGCCTCAACCACCAGAAATCAAAGCTTAATTCCTTTGCTTAGTTCAAGGAATAAAAATTACCTAGTCCAACAGGAGAAAAAACTGCTCCTGTAAGGAAGTAAAAGAAACAGGCAGTAGTACTGATTTGAAACTTTTGCATAAAGATCTTAGACATTTCACTGTGACTCAACTAGGGAGGAATACAGGGATTGAGAAAGAGGGCATTGATTTTAAGCTGCAGAATTTACTATACTATTGTAGTAATTCCAAATTTAAACTGCAGAATTGACTACAATATTGTAATGATCCAAGTATAGTCAATGCAATACTTATATATAGTTATTATTAACAAATATTTATAAAATTCAAATACTAGCACCTTAAATTTTAATTTAAGATGCTTAATAGATCCCTGAAATAAGAATGTATAGATCTGTGTCTTCTGGGATGCTAAAGTCCAAGAACTATAGGTTATATGAATAGTTAGGACTCAACGTTCCATTCAAGAAGGGACTTCTCTTGTAGGCATTTTGTCCTTGCAGAACAAAACACAAGAGTTAACATGCATATCAATGACTATCTTTATGGTAATTCCTGGAAATTTCCAGTCCCATTCTATATTCGTGTTGTAGTCAAATTTTCATTCTTTGGTTGATTGGGATTCATAACATGAACAGCTATTGAGTGTTTCTTGCAAATTACCCACATTTTACTGAAAATAGTAATGAGAAACACTGACAGGATATATCCCTAATCACCACAAATACATGGTAACAATGATCCTAAACTGGAATTATATGGGCACATGATGTAGAATGTATGGTGTTTGTCACCTTGAACCCTCACCTTTTTTCCATTAATATATTGGAAAACATTTAGAATACTAAATCAAAGTACTTATCTAAATAGCACTCCTGGATACTATAATTTTTTAACTGGACTGTTTCCTTACATGTATCAGTATTATTCCATACCACATTTTGTTCAAATACAGGAGACATTCTGAAAAACAGGAAAAAAACATATGCAGGGATTTCAGGCTGGTATATACATTACTGTTATTTTTGTAATGGCTGGGAATATGATAATAGAAATAAACTAGACATCTCTCTTTAGGTTTTAAAGGATAGAACACCAAATCAAGCCATTTTATGTTGAAATGGAAATTTGTTATTTTCCAGAAGGATGAGGAAAAGTTCCTAACAAAATGTTAGTTAGAACTTTCCATTACCCCAGAATTAGTTATTGTGACCCAGAGCTAAAATCAAAATAGTAGCAAATGCCAGAAGTTTTAAAAATTGCTGAACCAGGTATCTCTAAACATGTCACTCTATAGTCTACAGAAAATGATGAAATTCTGTTTTGTGTTTCTGGCCTGGTGGGTGAGGAGTCTAACAAAATACTCTCCTTCTTTGTGAAGCCAGAGTAAGGGTGTTTTAAATGAAGACTTAGACACTGAGGATACCTGCACTGCAGACTGGCATCTCACTTCCAAGTAGCTCTCTGCTTATGTAGTAGACTGGTGTATCTTCCACATATGCCTCTTTAGTATGGAGGGGGAAAAAAAATTGAGAGGTCCAAGAAGAAACAAGAGTAGAGGGGGAAGAGCAATACAACCACAACATGTGGTAGGTGATTTCCTACTAATGCCTGAGACTGAGTTATTTCTGAAGTATAACAATTAGTAGTGCTTTATACTTGCAGGTTACTCATTATCTGTGTAGGGGTCCCCAAGAAATTAGAGGCTCAATGATCAACAACTAAGTCAGGAGACTGAGGAGGGGTATCAAAAGTAACATTTGGGTGGAGCCGGTAAAGCCTGCTATAGATTGCCCCATCAAAATGTGCACATTGGCCTCTCTATGCCTTTAGTGAGTCCTAAAGACCCAAGCAAATCTGAGCAACATTTAGAGGGTATAGTAAAAATTTACTTGATCAAAGCTGCTAGAAATGGATGACAACTGTGCCAGGCTGACACTCAGCCTTCCTTTCTTTCTATCCTTTTCCCTACATTTACACACCAAGGCAGCAAAGAAAGCAGAAGATAAAGCATTTATAGATTAGGCTGAGTTCTCTTTTTCTCTAATCATTTGTACCTAGGGCTGGCAGTAGTAAAGGAGGGGAACGTTAAATTTGATATGAAATTGAGGTTTTTATTGAGCTCAATTTATCATAAATTAAGAGAAAAAGACAAAAGATGTTGTAATGGTGTGGGAAGGGAAGACTTTATAGAACAGAGCTGACTTACTGAAAAAAATATATAATCATTTACTTGTTATGCTTTCATATAGCTCATATTATTCAAAAAGTAGATTATATTTAAAATTCCAACAGACATGAAATTGGGCCACATAAATAACTGAGTCAAGAATGAGCCGAATTACCTCACCTCTGAATCTATAGGCTCTTCTACATTATTCTCTTATTGCAGAAGTGTTCTTAAAAACAAGGAGAAAATGGTGGTCACTAGCAAGTCTTGGCTGTTACATCTGAGGGTAAATCAGAGACTGACTCTGTTTTAGTTTGAAAATTTTGGAAGAAAAAATATCATTTTGAATCTCTTTGGCCATTCTCTTCCCTGGGACAATCAGCTGCAGAGTGGTGGTAAGTTCATAGAAGAAATTAATAGTACCTATGATAGCATTGGGACTGGGCAGGTTGGATTTGGTGGGTATGGCAAAAATTGCCTAGGAAAAGGAAAGTTCACTAACAATCCTGTTAGAGAAGAAAGAAAAACCAGACCAAATTCAGCTGATGCCCATCCACAGAGAGAACATTTAAACTAGCCCTAGTCACAGGGGGAATCACCAATCCCAGGAGTCAGAACTTGAGCTCCCATGAACCTCGCCACAGAGGGCTAAAGTGCTCTGAGTCTCAAGTAAACTTAAAAGGCAGTCTAGGCCATGAGGACTGCAACTCTTAGGTGCCTCCTAGTGCTGAGCTGGGCCCAGAGACAGTGAATTGGGGGAACACATGATCTACTAAGACACAAGCCAGGCAGCTAAGAAAGTGCTGGTATCACCCCTCCCCTAAACCCAGGCTGCACAGTTTGTGGCTCCAAAGAGAGCTCTTTCTTCCACTTGAGGAAAAAAGAAGAAGAGTGGGAAGGACTTTGTCTTGCATCTTGAATCCAGTTCAACCACAGCAGGAGAGACTAACACAGAGTTGCTAGTTCCCCATTCCAGGTCTTAGTTCCATACAACATTTCTAGACACACTTGTGGCCAGAAGGGAACCCACTGCTTTGAAGGCAAGGATGCAGTCCTGGCAGCATTTGTCACCTGCTAACTGAGAAGCTCTTGGGCCCTGAATTATCAGCAGTGATAAGCAGGTACTACATCAAGGGCCTGGGGGAGCCTCTGAGACTGCTGACTTCAGGTGGGACTTACCACATTATCAGCTGCGGTGGCTATGGGGCAAAACTCCTGCTTGAGAAAAAAAGTCCAGAACCTGGCAGATTCACAGCTGAATTCTACCAGACATTTGAGGAAAAATTGCTGCCAATCCTATTGACAATATTTCACGATACAGAGAAAGAGGTAATCCTCCTTAAATCATTCTATGAAGCCATTATCACCTTAATACCAAAACCAGGAAAGGATATAACAAAAAAAGAAAACTATAGGCCAATTTGTCTGATGAACATAGATACAAAAATCCTCAACAAAATACTAGCAAACTGAATCCAACAGCGTATCAAAAAGGTAATTCACCATGATCAAGTGGGTTTTATACCAGGGATTCGGAGATGGTTTAACATATGCAAGTCAATAAACATGATACACCACATAAACAGAATTAGAAACAAAAGTCACACGATCATCTCAATCGATGCAGAAAAAGCATTTGACAAAATCCAGCATTCTTTTATAATTGAAACCTTTGGCAAAATCTGCATAGAAGGAACATACCTTAAGGTAATAAAAGCCATCTGCGACAAACCCACAGCCCACATTATACTGAACAGGGAAAAGTTGGAAAGCATTCCCCTCTGAGAACTGGAACAGTATAATGATGCCAACTTTCACCACTTTTATTCAACATAGTACAGGAAGTCCTAGCCACAGCAATCAGACAAGAGAAGGAAATAAAGGGAATCTAGGTCTATAAAGAGAAAGTCAAATTGTCACTGTTTGCTGATGATATAATCATATACCTAGAAAACCCTAAAGACTCCTCCAAAAAAATAACCTACTAGAACTGGTAAATGAGTTTAGCAAAGTTTCAGGATACAAAATTAATGTACACAAATCAGTAATTCTGCTATACACTAACAGCGACCAAGCTGAGAATCAAATCAAGAACTCAACCCCTTTACAATAGCTTCAAAAAAGCAAAATACTTAGGAATAGACCTAGCCAAGGATGTGAAAGACCTCTACAAGGAAAACTACAAAACACTGCTGAAATAAATCATAGACCACACAAAAATGTGTTTCCATGGGAAGGAAAATACATCCCATGCTCATGAATGGGTAGAATCAATATGGTGAAAATTACCATACTGCCAAAAACAATCTTCAAATTCAATGCAATTCTCATCAAAACACCAGCATCCTTCTTCACAGAACTAGAAAAAACAATCCTAAAATTCATATGGAACCAAAAATGTCCTGCATAGCCAAAGCAAGACTAAGTAAAAACAACAAATCTGGAAGCATCACATTATCCAACTTCATACTATACTATAATGCCATAGTCACCAAAACAGTATGGTACTGGTATAAAAATAGGCACATAGGCCAATGGAACAGAATAAAGAACCCAGAAATAAAGCCGAAGACTGATCACCAACTAATTTTCAACAAACCAAACAAAAATATAAAGTGGGGAAAGGACACACCATTTAACAAATGGTGCTGGGGATAATTAGCAAGCCACATGGAAAAGAAATGAAACTGGATCCTCTTCTCTCAACTTCTACAAAAATCAACTCAAGATGGATCAAAGGCTTAAATTTAAGACCTAAAACCATAGATTCTAGAAGATAACATCAGAAAAACCCTTCTAGACATTGGCTTAGGCAAAGACTTTATGACCAAGAACCTAAAAGCAAAAACAACAAAAACAAAGAGAAACAGATAGCACTTAATTAAACTAAAAAGCTTCTGTACAACAGAAGAAATAATCAGCAGAGTAAACAGACAACCTGGAGTGGGAGAAAATCTCCACAATCTATACATCTGACAAAGGACCACTATCCAGAATCTACAAGGAACTCAAACAAATCAGCAAGAAAACAAAAACAATCCCATCAAAAAGTGGGCTAAGGACATGAATAGACAATTCTCAAAAGAAGATGTACAAATGGTTGACAAGCATATGGAAAAATGCTCAACATCACTAATGATCAGAGAAATGCAAATCGAAACCATAATTCAATACCACCTCTCTTCTGCAAGAATGGCCATAATAAACAAATAATAGATGTTGGCATGGATGGTGTAAAAAGGGAACTCTTACACTGTTGATGGGAATGTAGACTAGTACAACCATGGAAAATAGTGTGAAGATTCCTTAAAGAAGTAAAAGTAGATCTAGCATTTGATTCAGCAATCCCACTACTAGGCATCTACCCAGAGAAAAAGTCATAATACAAAAAAATATTGTACATTCATGTTTATAGCAGCACAATTTGCAATTGCAAAAATACATAACCAGCCCAAATGCCCATCAATCAACAAGCAGATAAAGCAAATGTGATGTAAATATACCATGGAATACTACTCAGCCATAAAAAGGAATGAAATAATGGCATTCACAGCAACCTGAATGGAATTGAAGACTATTATTCTAAGTACAATAATTTAGGAATGAAAAACCAAAAATCATATATTCTCATTCATATGTGAGAGCTATGAGGGTGCAAAAGCATAAGAATGATACATTGAATTTTGGGGACTCAGGGGAAAGGGTGGGGCTGGTGAGAGATAAAATACTGCACATTGGGTACAGTGTACACTGCTTGGGTGATGGGTGCACCAAAATCTCAGAAATCACCACTAAAGAATTTATTCATGTAATCAAACACCACCCATTCCCCCCAAAACCTATTGAAATTTTAAAATTAAAAATTAAAAAGTTTTAAATCAGTAGCATTTCTATATGTCAACAATGAACGATGTGAAAAATAAATTAAAAAGTAATCCCAATTACAATAGACACACCCAAAATTAAATATGTAGGAATTAAGCAAAGAGGTGAAAGATCTGTATAATGAAAACTATAAAATACTGAAGAAAGAAATTAAAAGGGACACCCCAAAAAATGGAAAAAATATTCCATGTTCACAGATTGGAAGAATCAATATTGTTAAAATATTCATAGTACCCAAAGCAATCTACAGATACATTGCAATCCCTATCAAAATACCAATGACATTCTTCACAGAAATAGAAAAAACAATCCTAAAATTTGTATAGAACTACAAAAGACCCAGAATAGCCAAAGTTATTTTAAGCAAAAAAGAACAAAAATGGAGGAATCACGTTACCTAACTTCAAATTATACTACAGAGCGATAGTAACCAAAACAGCATGGTAGTGGCATATAAACAGACACATAGACCACTGCAACAGAATAGAGCACCCAGAAACAAATCCACACACCTATAGTGAACTCATTTTCGACAATGATACTAAAAACATACACTGGGGAAAAGACAGTCTCTTTCATAGTGCTGGGAAACTGGATATCCATGTGCAGAAGAATGAAACTAGATTCCTATCTCTTGCCATATACAAATAAATCAAATCAAAATTGATTAAAAATTTAAATCTAAGATGTCAAACAATGAAACTAAAAGAAAACATTGGGGAAAATCTCCAGGACATTGGTCTGGGCAGAAGTTTCTTGAGCAATACTCTACAAGCACAGGCAACCAAAGCAAAAATAGACAAATGTGATCACATCAAATTACAAAGTTTCTGCACAGAAAAGGATATAATCAACAAAGAGACAACCAAAAGATTGAGAGACAGTATTTACAAACTACCCATTTGACAAGGGATTAATCGCCAGAATATATAAAGAGCTCAAACATTTATAGGAAAACAAATCTATTAATCTGATAAAAGAAAAAGTGGGCAAAAGGTTTGTATAGACATTTCTCAGAAGATGACATACAAATGGCAGACAGGCATATGGAAATGTGTTCAACGTCATTGATCAGAGAAATGTAAATCAAAAGTACAATGAGATGTCATCTTACCCCAGTTAAAATGGCTTGTATCTTGTATCCCAAAGATAAGCAATAACAAATGCTGGTGAGAATGTGGAGAAAAGAGAACTCTTGTATACTGTTGATGAGAATATAAGTTAATACAACCACTATGGGGGGACAGCTTAGAAGTTCCCTAAAGAACTAAAAATAGAGCTACTACGTGAACCAGTAACCCAATGCTGAGTATATACTCAGAAGAAAAGAAATCAGTATGTTGAAGAGATATCTACACTTCCATGTTTGTTGCAGCATGGTTCACAATAGCTAAGATTTGAAAGCAACGTAAGTGTCCACTTTATCCAGTTGGATGGATAAAGGCAATGTGGTACATATTCACAATGGAGTACTACACGGCCATAAAAAAAGAGTAAGATCCTATTGTGTGCAACAACATGGATGGAACTAGAGGTCATTAAGTGAAATGAGCCTGGCAGAGAAATGAACATCGCATGTTCTCACTTATTTGTGGGATCTAAAAATCAAAACAATTGAACTCATGGACATACAGAGTAGAAGAATGGCTATCAAAGACTAGGAAGGGAAGTGGGAAGTTGGGGGAGGTGTGGATGGTTAATGCCTGCAAAAAAAAATAGTTAGAATAAAATGAATAAGACCAACTATTTGATAGCACAACAGGGTGACTGTAGTCAATAATAACTTAATCGTGCCTTTTTAAATAACCAAAAGAGACTAATTAGATTCTAACTCAAAGGATAAATGCTTGAGAGGATGGATACCCCATTCTCCATGTGATTATTACGCATTGCATGTCTGAATCAAAACATCTCATATACTTCATAAATATATATACCTACTATGTATCCACCATAATTAAAAATTTTTAAATTTTTGTAAAACTAAAATAGTGTCAGCTACCAGTGAAACAAACTAATAGGCTCATTTTTATCAATAAAATACACTGAGACAGTCAGCTTTATATATAAACATACATTGTATGACATATCTACTCACATGAAAGAACAGAACACCGTCGATGAGTCAGACAGGTCTCAGAGCTGGACTTCGACGTTCCTGAAGAGAAAAAAAAGAAAACATGCACTTGTTTTCCTTAGATCTAATGGTTCAAAAATAAAAGTTAGAATTTTTAAAATTCAGGAATTATTTTATATTAAGTCAAAGGACAACAGAGCTAAGTAATAAAATGTTTACATTTAGAAAACACCCAAGTAATAGCTCCTGACATTATGTCACAGACATTTTGTTGTCTGTCGATGTGTAGACACCTCCTGATGACATTTGTTTAAGTATAAGGCTCTGATTTTGGCAGGCCTGTATTATAGGACAGGCTCTGCACCTTACTATCGGTATGAATTTTGACTAAATATTTCATCATTTCGGAGCAGGTTCTACATTCCCTACTTACAAAATGGAGATAATATAACTCAGGGGTTGTTAAACTGGCCAGAGAATATTTCAGTCTTTGCAGAATGTACTATCGCTCTTGAAAATACAGACATACCACGTTTTATTGCATTTCACTCTATCATTCTTTGCAGATATTACATTTCCTACAAACTAAAGACATGTAGCAGTCCTGCATTGAGAAAGTTGAGCACGATTTTCCAACAACACGTGCTCACTTCATGTCTGTGTCATATTTTGATGATTCGCACAGTATTTCCAGTTTTTCAGTATTGTATGTGTTGTGATTTGTGATCGGTGATATTTAATGTTACTATTGTAATTGTTTAGGGACACCAGGAACCAAGTTCATAAAGACAGCAAACGTAATAAATGTTGTGTATATTCCTACTGCTCCACTGACCAGCATTCTTGTCTCTCTTCCTCTTCTCAGCCCTGTCTATTCCCAGAGACAGCAACATTAAGATGTTAATTAATAATCCTACAATGGCCTCTAAGTGTTCACATAAAAGGAAGAGTTGCACATTTCTTACTTTGAATCAAAATATAGAAATGGTTAAGCTTAGTGAGGAAAACATGTCGAAAGCCAAGATCAGCCAAAAGCTAGGCCTCTTGTGCCCAACAGTTGAGTTTTGAATGAAAGGAAAAGTATTGAAGGAAATTAAAAGCAATCATAAATAATAGAGGAACCAACTGGAATTGTATTTCCTCTCAATTCTAGCCTTTTTGTAGGAGCCGGATGGATGAACCTAAATCCCCAAACTGATTTGAAATTACTAACACACAGAAAAGGAAAGTGACACAGAGGGAAAAAAAAAAAAAAAAAACACAGAAAAGTGGAGACTAACATAGTCTATTTTCTGAAACATTTACAAAGAAAATTCTGATTTCATCTTATTTTACACTTACCATTAGAAGTCAGTGAAATGGGGATCAACTGGAGAATTAGATTACAATACATTAGTTCCCATTATCCATAGGAGATGCTTTCCAACACCCTCAGGGAAGTCCTGAAATCAGGGTTAGTACCAAATCCTGTATATACACTATAATTTAATTTTTCTTATATGTATCTATGATAAAGTTTCATTAGGCACAGTAAGACATTAACAATAATAAAATGTAAAATATTCTACAACAAGACTTATGTGAATGTGTATCTCTTTCTTTGGAGTAGGTAACCGGTATGAAATAGGATTATGAATTTCCATGAAGATATTAAGAATATTTTAGTATTTTGAGGCCACAGTTGACTGCGAATAACTGAAACCATTGTAAGCAAAACTTAAGGGAGGACTACTGTGTATTAAATATTCAATTGCTACCAAAAACAGATGATGATAGGTAAGCCTGTTCACAAAATGCAATTGCCTCACACTTTATAATGCTCTGTGAATCAGGACTTAAACTTTCTTTAAAAATTATAAATAACTATTAAGAATTGTAAAACTTTATTTTAAAATATCTTTATTACAAGTTTAAAATCTGGGAAGGAAAGGCTTTTCCCCCTACCCCAACAGTTCATAAACATGGACAACAGAGCCTGTTCTCGTTTAAAAATATCACATTTGAAATGATAAAAGACAATATCCAGTGACTAGTCCAACTTCTAAAAAGGAGTGAAATCCTCAAGCAGCCAGAGTACCAGGTGAAGTAGGGTTGCCTCATCATCCAGAATGCATAGCTTTGTTCTTACACTTAGGAAGGGATAACATTATGTAGCTCAACAAGGGAATACTATTCCTGTAAGGAAGGAAAAGAAACAGTCACATTGTTGTACTGATGGGAAACTACTATCCAGCTAAAGAACCACTGAGGCTCAACAAAGTGGGAAAGTGGGAAAAGAAGGCATCAATTTTAAACCCCAGGAACCATTATAATATTCTAATGACTCAAGTATCACAAATACCATATATATACATGTATGCACACATATATATTATGTGTATATATAGCTATTAGTTATCAAATACTTAGTAAATGACTTAGCAAATGATTACAAATTGTACATGAGTGCACCATCTCAAGTTTAGAATTATGAGGGTCGGTCGATATGTGGAATAAGGGCCTGTCCCTCTAGCATACTGAAGTCCAAAGATTTTAGCCTATTTGAATAGTCTTACAGCTCATTTGAGTTTTCTCTTGCAGGCATTTAGTTCTTCCAGAACAAAAAGCTAAAATTAGAGCTAACATAGATATTAATTACTATCTTTATGGGAATCTATGATCCCATTGCATACTTAGATTACGTGTTCCAAAGATGGTTTTTCCCTAGCTGAAAGAAATCGATAAAAGAAATACTGAGGTTACAATTGCAAATCTTTTACATAAGGAAATAAGACATGCCAAGATAAAAATATATCCTTAATAACTATAAAAAAGGCAATTTCCTGGGCAATAGTACACAAAGTGTGCCATATGTCACCACCTTACTAAACCCTGGCCTTTTTTATATGAATGTACTTGTAAACATTTATGGTCCTATTTCAAAATACTCTTACACATAAGACGCCCTTGGATGGATTCCCAAGTCCTTAACTTCCCGTGATAGTGAGCGATGCTGTCCCACTGGCCTTCTGCATTCACGTCTGTTATTCTCTCTCCTTCTCATCACGAAGACTATCGGAAACCTTCTGAACAAGAGAAAAAAATATGTAGATTTAAGATTTGTGTCTATTATGCTTTGGGGGGGTGGATAAAAAGTTGAAGTGTGGAGAAAGAAACTAAATTAGACAGATCTCTTTTGGCTGTGAGGGAATGCCAAATCCGCTAGCTTAGACCAATATGAAGATTTGTTATTTCACAGAACACAAGAAAAAAGTTACGGAAGGTTGAATACAACTTTTCATTATCCCAAAATGTACTATTGTGATCTGAAGCTAATTTCATAGAAATTCAAATACCAAAAACTCTTCATAAGTGGCGGAAGCAGCTCTTATCTCTAATCATCTCACCAGACATCTACAGAGAATTAGAGGCATGCAGTTCTGAGTTCTTGATCTATGACAGAGGGATAAGTGAGGTCACTAAAATTCTCCCTCCCTTAATGAAGCCAAATAAGGGTGTTTTTATCAGCTTCTCCAACACTGAGGTGCTTACAGCAAGAGGCTGACATTTTACTCGTAAGTATCTGCCTATGCAGTAGAATGGCATGTAAGAAACAGGGAGGTGTAGAAAAAGGGATAGAAAGGTCATATTCTCCCACCATGTATTGTAGTATGACTAAGTAATTTCCCCCACAGGTACCAACGTTTTAGCCATATTTCCAGGATATCATTCAAGATTACCTGTCAACTGGAGAGGGGACCTCAAGAAGTCAACATACTGGAATGAAAACCAAGACAGAAAATGAGGAGGTTGTGTGGAGGCCCATGGTAGCATTTGTATGGAAGAAGAAGTAAGTCTTGTCTAGACTGGTCCATCAGGAAATATGTTGTTGTGATGACCACCCCCTTTCTAAGGACTAAAAAAACTCACACATCCATAATTCAAGGTAAACTTCTGGGTGAAGGTATAATTATCTAGCCAGCATTGCTGGAAATGGACTGCAATTGCACCATGTAACCATGAGATAATTGTGACCCAACCTTTTTCATCCTATCATACCCAGCAAAACGTGCAAATAAAAGCAGCAGAGGGAAATGTACTACTCAGAGATTATCCTGAACTGTCTTCCTCTCCAAATCTTTTGTGTGCTCTGTGAAACTCTAAGAGTCCTAAAGGAAACCTAAATTTGACATAACATTGGAGATAGGGACCTGACTTGATTTTCACTTATGAGAAGGACCAAAGATGCTGTTAAAGAATAAAAAAAGCAGGTATCACACAGTACAGTTCAAGTCAGTGGTTGTAAGATAAATATAGCCATTAAATTCTGTGCCTCCAGAAGTCAGACTGTTCAAAATAGGTTGGAATGAACACTCTAAGGGCAGAGAGAACACACATGCAATTGGGCCTTGGGAACAGCTCACCCAAGGACTTGACCACAAGCAGAATTACCTCCACCTTCATCAACTGGCTCTCCTGCTTTCTTCTCTCATTGCAGAGAAGTTTCTCCAATACGGAGATAATTTTGGTCATTAGAAAGTCTTGATTTTTTTAATACTGCAGAACCTGACAAATCTGAGACTCAGTTCTAGTTTTAAAATTGTGAGAAAATATTGATTTTGAATCTCCCCCACATCGGCAGAAAGGTGGTATGGTTTGTACAAAAACTTAAGAGCTCCTATAATAGTCACAGATGAGGCAGCATGAGTGGGTCCGGACAAGAACGCCACAGAAAAGGAAAGATTATCAACAAACCCTTCTGATATAACATACTTAGTGACTGCAGAATTCAGTTCTCATATAGCAACTGAGCCTTTTCTACTCATTCAGAAATTACATTGAGAGAATCAACTAAATTTTTTTAGATCCACTCACATGACCAAACAGAACACCATAGATCAAATTTGATCCAATGCCCAACTGTAGCATAATATCCAGTTGTTTAGCTGATCAGAACACCTAGAAGCCAAAGATAATGTTAGATAGCCTGAATCTCAGTAGTCCACTGCACTTACCTTTGAATATAGCACGATACTGGGATGTGTAAATCGAAGTCAAAATTCGCCGAGTTATATACGATTGCACTTTCAATGAGAATACCTACTGGCTGTTCCTAAAGGTGTAAAGAACATAAATTATCCTAATTATATCTCTTTCAAATGGTTTCAAATTCCATTTTAAAAACATAGAATAAAAACAAAAAAATTTTACTTTTATTTTTACCTTATAAAGAGGTATGAGTGCAAGGCATACAATAGAAGAGCAGAGCTAAGTGATAAAAACGCCTGGTTTGAGCAGGCATTAACAGCCTCTGCCATAGGAGCAGGGACATTGTATTTGGCAGCTGAGTCTGCAAAGACAACTTTTTGTCACCACATTTGTTTAAGGGTCAGGGTCTGACTTAGGCAGACCTAAATTATTCAGTGTGAATTTTAGCTAGATATTTGACAATTTTAGAAAAGCAGCTGAGTCAACCTCATGCTAAGTTGAGTACTTGGCAAATGCTAGACACTTTTTTTTTTTTTTTGATGCCAGAGATACAGCAGCAAACAAATGGAGTCATGCACCTGGATCCAATAATGGAATCTGTTCACCTAAATAATCTTTACCAGAAGCAGATGTGACTCCAAAAAGGAAAAACTAGGCTGTTATTACAAAAAACAGCAACAAGTTAACATTATTTTTAAAAAAAGTTTTCTGGTCACAGAAAAGACTGATTTCTCTCTTATTAATACAGGAGCTATATAATCTGATATATCCCATTTTCCTCAAAATTTTAGTCAACAACAAAAGAGTGGGCTATTTGTGGTACCGTTTGAAAACAAAATGTTTTCCTCAAACTAGATTTTACCACAGAGAATATTTAAAAAAAAAATCACTATTACAGGCAAAAGAGATAGGTTGCCAAAAAAGTAGGTTTTGTTGCTGCTGTTGTTTTTTTGAGATAGAGTCTCACTGTCGCCCAGGCTGGAGTTCAGTGGCACGATCTTGGCTCACTGAAACCTCCACCTCCCAAGTTCAACCAATTTTCCTGCCTCAGCCTCCTGAGTAGCTGGGATTACAGGTGCACACCACCATGCCTGGCTAATTTTTATATTTTTAGCAGAGACGGGGTTTCACCATGTTGGTCAGGCTGGTCTTGAACTCCTGACATTGTGATCTGTGATCCACGCCCCACCCCCCTCGGCCTCCTCAGCCTCCCAAAGTTCTGGGATTATAGGTGTGAGCCACCACACCTGGTCTGAAAAAATAGTTTTTGAAATAGGAATCCCAAATCTTGTTTTCCCTACAGATAGAAGCAATATCCAAAAATGTTGAAAAGAGTAGTCAATATTACGAGAACTATTAAATCAACTGACATTAAAATTTGAATAGTACAGTTTAAGTCATTGGTTTCTAGACCAAAAACAGTCAAAAGATATACTATTTTTTGAAATAATAACTGCTCTTACAGTCACTACGATGCCACAGAAAGTTAGAAGATAAAGGAACACAAAGAAATCCGGCTCAACGAGGTTTACAGGACAGCCACTTCCTAGAAAGAGTTCATGTTGCAAAGGTCGCAGGTCATTTATCAGGGTCCTTTGTCTAAATTTGACCTGGAGCCAGGAGTCAGTACAGGTTACAGCCACTGTTGAAAGAAAAATTTTAAAAGGGAAAATGTCAAATAGTATGTCTGCTCCCAAACAAATAGCTCAGGAAACTTTCAACCTCCTGAGCTGAATTCCCAACTGTAAAGTGAAAATGTTTGGTTTCTATTTGTATATTTTTCTACTGGGAGATTTTGGGTCAGTTGCTTAATCTCTATGTGTCTGTTTTTTCATCAGAATGTGGAAAAATGGTAGAAGTACTTCCTGAGAATTTCTAACCTGAATAAGTCAACTATCCCAACATGCACACTTTTTTTTTAAGGGACTGTTCGAATTTTACTAACAGGTCTCATGAGTACATTTTTGAAATATATGTAGGTGTAAAAGGGATATCTATCTGAAATAGAGAAACAAGAAAAAGCTTTGATATTTGGTTGCACACAATGGAAAAATATATCATGTGCTTCCACCTAAAATTTTATTTTGCATCAAAATATTTGAGCCAATAAATATTAACTGGTATGTGAAACTAAAGAATTCTGAAACAAAATAATATTGCAGTTACTTTGATAATATTTTTATGATTTTCAACTATGTTAAGTTTTGGTTTGGTGTCTTACTTCATTTTCAATACATTTCCATGAAGTCAATTTTATTATTATGCCATATTTACACACAGATAAATTTAGTCACATAGCTGCTAAGTGGCAGATCAGGATTAAAACCTATGCAAAATCTATTCAGAGCCTCAACTCTGAAAAGGAATCATTTACAATTGAATACAGCTGACTACTCTGTCCAATCTTCATACCCCATGGCCAGAAATGTGGACCTATGTAACCTCCTCCCCTAGGCACTGGGCAGTCTCTCCTGATTTTGCCAGTCATTATAAGTATTTCACATTCAGCAAAGTAACAAACTAGTCTCCAGCAGAGAACCTGGAAATACTCTGCATGTAAGAAAAAATTAAAAACAACAGCATCTAGAAATTAGCTTAGAGGAAAAATTCAAGAGGAAGTACAGGGATGAAGATAAAACTGTGTCTGGCCGTAACTTTGCAATCATTAGTTACTAGCAGTTGATCACCAGGTTATAAAAACAAACGCCCAAAGTCAACAATATGTTTTTTTAAAAAGCCCTGCTGTTTAAAATTGCCACCTCCAAAAATTCCCTCTTTGTATTACCATCTTGGAGACCATGAATCAACTCGAGAAGCATGAGGAGCTCTCCTAACACGAAAGAGATCTTCATTGCTTCATATTCCAGCCCAAGGTATCACAGGAAACAGAAAATCTAGGGAAGTGGGCCTCCACAGGTGTTTATAAACCTCTTGCCTCCACAGGTGTGAGTGATGATTTATCATCTGGAAAGCACTGAGAAGCCCTTAGCATGGTTTTGGCTTTTCGTCCTCACAGCTGAAGTTATTAGATTGGTGCAAAAGTAATTGCATTTTTTTGCCATTGAAAGATAAATCAGAAAATCAGGAAAGAACATGTGGAAAGTGATTCTAGGCTGCACCCCCTACCACTGTGTCTTTTTTCTCAATCATGTGGATGTGTCTGAAATTAAGTCTGACATCATATTTGACATTTATCTATTGAATTGTTAAAGTAGGGCTTTGCAAGGTGATTTGAGAAATTCTAGTGGGTGATACAAAGGGATTATTTATGAAGTGAATAATAGTACCGCATATTATATTCACTCTGCATTCTTGTGAAGGAAAAAAAAAAAAGCTGTTGCTCTACCTCCCAACCAGTGATTCAGATCCAATAAGCCTGGAACCAGATGCACTCACTAATTGGTGCTTGCAATCAGCTTCAGGAGGCTTTGATTAGGTGAACAAATCGACACACCTGTGGTCTAAGCTTTGCCAAAACAATGCTTTCTGGTTTAATTTTGCTTTCTATAGAAGCATTTTATTATGAATGTGCCCATATCTAGAGAGCTAAAGAAATAGAAATATTCACTAAGGGCATTTTTGGACAATTAAATCTAGTAATGAAACATTGTAAGAAAAAAGGGATAATGGATAAGAATAACATCACTTGATTCTACATTTTGGTAGAAGTCAACCTCCAAAAAACTTCATCTCAAAAGTAAAAGCCTAATAAATTATTTTTAGAAATTGTGTAGCATATCACATAGATTGCCTCAGCTTCTAAGTAAAAAATAATTGTTGTTTTTAGCTATGTAAGTCTCCAGGATTATGAACCGATGTAACAACGAGCAAGCAGAAACATCTATGAACATCAGAAACCTCGAAGTACTTTCTACTAAATATTTTTATCATAGTGCATGTTCTTTAAAATTAGTTGGATTTCATGTTAAGGTATCTAACATTTAAATTATATTTGGGAATGAGAGCCTTACAGTAGATTCAATTTGTGAAGAATATTTCAATGGTTTTTATTTGAAAATACTTATTTCTTTTCTTATTTAAAAGGTGAATAAATATGTTATTTTAAATAGCTAACTACATAGAAGTAGATAAAATAACACTGTAATTTCTAATTCCAATAACTTACGTGCTTTCCTCCTCTGTTGAAATAACCACTAATTTTTATAAGTGTTAAATTCACATAAAATTAACAATTTTAAAGTATATAATTCAGTGGCACTTGGTACATACACATGTGTGCAACCATCACCGTTATAGTTGCAAAATATTTTCATCATCCCCCCCAAAGGAAAACTTAAACTTCTTAAGCAACTCTCCACTCCTCCTTTCTCCCAGCCCCTGGCAAGCACCAAGTTACTTTCTATCTCTTCAGATTTACCTATTCTGGACATTTTGTAAAACTTGAATCATACTCTTAACTTAAAAAATCACCCTATTTATTTATTTATTTACAAATTAAGGAGGCTTTATTTCTTATAAAGGGTTACAGACTGCAAGATGGCCAGCCTAACAGGCTGGGATGCATAGCCTCCAGCAGAGCCTGAAAGGCAGGCACATTGCAGGAAGGGAGGCATGAGACAGGAATTTACGCTGAATGGGTTGGCCAAGTATACATATTCAACAGGTTATAGGAGAAGCTATGAATATTCATTGAGGTCGTCCTAACACATAAGTGCTGAATAAACATACATGTTATATATGACCACTGTTCGCTTTGGGGTGGAGACTTAACATTCAAATGTATTACAATTAGGCCCTATACATCTAAAGGTCTTTCCAGGACAGAAAGTTATGCAAGTGTGCAACCTCTGTTAACTGGCCAGAACCAGTCCTTGGTCAGTCGTATCTTATCAGGAGAAAGTTGCTGAAATGAGTCTCTTGCCCAATCAAAGCTGTAGTTACAGCTTGTGGCACAGGAATGTCAGTTAGCCTCTGGCCGTGGATGTGCTGTAATTGTTTTAATATTGCTTATCTCAAGGCCAGTGCTTGTTTATCTGCTGGGAAAAAAGAAAAGAAAAACCCTGTGGCAGTTAGAACAAAGTTTATTCTTTAAGTGTAGGGGTGCCTGACTTAACCATTATTTGCCATGGCCTTGGGTCCTCTTTATAATTTGGTATGTTATTGCCACAAAGAGTTTGCTGTGTCAGCCTTATGATCTCTTTTTTAACATTAATGCTGGTCAGGTGTTGTGTCTAAACCACAGAAGGGAAGTGGTGTAACAAGGCATGTCCAACCCTCCCATCCCGTGATGGCTGGGAACATAGTTCTTAGGGTTTCTCTGGGGTTCTCTGGCCAAGAAGGGGGTTCATTCAATCAGTTGAAGGCCTAGAATTTTATTTTTAGTTCACATGGTATCATGAATCCTTACTTCATTTATTTTTATGGCTGAATAGTTTTCCGTTGTATGAGTATGGCATATTTGGTATGGTCATTCATCAACTGTTAAACTTATGGGTTGTTTCCATCTTTGTGAATAGTACTACTCTGAAAGCACTTGTTCAACATTGAATACCTGTTTTCAATTATTTTGGGTATATGACTCAGCTTTAATCACCTCCTATTTATCCCCTTGCTGAGGGAGAGATTCCTATTTTAGGGTTATGGTGATAGGCAAACACACAACACCTGACACTGAGCAACGCGCTCAACAGCAATTAATTGGTATGTACATTCAGGCCTTGGAGAGGAGAATGCCACACAGCACATAGGTCCACACAAGGACTGCACTTAGGAGCAGAGGGAAAAACCAGGGGCTCTGGGACACAAGCTTTGTAATATCAAGAGGATGAGGTGACCCCTAGATCCCACAGGAGCATATGATTGGCTTGTTTGAATAATTCTACAGGCTGCCAGGGAACTGAAACCCACTGTTCAGAGACAAGCAGGAACCGTCTGGTCTCCTTGATAAGCAGAGTGGTTTAGCAGAGACCTTACCTGCAGGGGCAGAGTAGGAAGGGAAATATGCAGTTAGGCCATTATAGCCCTTCCACTTTCACCAGATGCTGAGATAGCAAGTGATATCAGGCCTTAATATTAGTCCTTACATAACAACCTAGAAGTGAAACTGCCAAACTCCCCCACAATGGCTGTATTATTTTACATTTCTTTTTTGTTTTGTTTTGTGTATTTTTTGTCTTTTAAGTTCAAGTCTACAAGTACAGGTTTGTTACATAGGTAAATTTGTGTCATGGGTGTTTGTTGTTCTGATTATTTCATCACCCAGGTATTAAGCCTAGTATCCATTAGTTATTTTTGCTGACTCTCTCCCTCCTCCCACCCTCCACCCTCCAAAAGGCCTCAGTGTGTGTTGTGTCCCTGTACGTGTTCATGTGTTCTCATCATTTAGCTCCCACTTGTAAGTAAGAACATGTGGTATTTGGTTTTTTGTTTCTGCATTTATTTGCTAAGGATGATGGCCTCCAGCCCCTCCATGTCCCTGCAAAGGGCATGATCTTGTTCTTTTTTATGACTGCATAGTATTTCATGGTGTACCACATTTTATTTATCCAATCTATCATCAGTGGACATTTAGGTTAATTCCACATCTTTGCTATTGTGAATAGTGCTGCAATTAACATACACATGCATGTCTTTATAAAAATTTCTATTCCTTTGGGTATATACCTAGTAATGGGATTGCTGGATCAAATGGTATTTCAGTCTTTAGGTCTTTGAGGAATCTCCATACCGTCTTCCACAATGGCTGAACTAACTTACACTCCCACCAACAGTGTATAAGCATTCCTTTCTCTCTACGACCTCACCAGAGTTTGTCATTTTTTGACTTTTTAATAGTAGCCATTCTGACTAATGTTAGATGGTATCTCAATGCGTTTTAATTTGCACTTCTCTAATGATCAGTGATATGAAACTTCTTTTCATATGATTGTTGGCCACATGTATGTCTTGAAAAGTGTCTGTTCATGCCCTTTGCAAACTTCTTATGGGGTTTTTTTCTTCCAAATTTGTTTAAGTTTCTTATAGATCAGATATTAGACCTTTGTCAGATGCATAGTTTGCAAAAGTTTCTCCAAATCTGTAGGTTGTCTGTTTACTCTGTTGATGATTTCTCTTGCTGTGCTGAAGCTCTTTAGTTTAATTAGATTCCATTTGTCCATTTCTGCTTTTGCTGCAATTGCTTTTGGCATCTTTGTCATAAAATCTTTGCCTGTGCCTGTGTCCTGAATGGTATTGCCTAGGTTGTCTTGCAGAGTTTTTGTAGTTTTGGGTTTAATATTTTAGTTGATTACATTAACTCATAATCTACATTATGTATTTATCCTAATGTTATCCCCTCCCCTTACCACCCCCATCTCCAACAGGCTCCAGCCTGTGATGTTTCCCGAATTCTTTTTTATGGCTGTATAGTATTCCATAGTGTATATGTGCCACATGTTCTTTATCTAGTCTATCATCGATAGGTATTTCGGTTGGTTCCAAGTCTTTGCTATTGTAAATAGCACTGCAATAAATGTACATGTGCATGTGTCTTTACAGTAGAATGATTTATGATCCTTTGGGTATATACCCAGTAATGAGATTGCTGTGTCAAATGGTATTTCTAGTTCTAGATTCTTGAGGAATTGCCACACTGTCTCCCACAATGGTTGAACTAATTTATACTCCCACCAACAATGTAAAAACTTTCCTATTTGTCCACATCTTCTCCAGCATCTGTTGTTTCCTGTCTTTTTAATGATTGACATTCTAACTGACATAAGATGGTATCTTATTCTGGTTTTGATTTGCATTTCTCTAACGCAGTGATGTTCAGCATTTTTTCATATGTTTGTTGGCCCCATAAATGTTTTCCTTTGAAAAGTGTCTGCTCATATCTGTGGCCCAATTTTGATGGGGTTGTTTTTTTTCCCTGTAAATTTGTTTAAGTTCCTTATAGATTCTGGATATTAGCCCTTCGTCAGATGGATAAATTGCAGATATTTTCTCCCATTCTGTAGATTGCCTATTCACTCTGATGTTACTTTCTTTTGCCATACAGAATCTCTTTAGTTTATTTAGATTCCATTTGTCCATTTTGGCTTTTGTTGCCATTGCTTTTGGTATTCTAGTCATGAAGTCTTTCCCTGTGCCTATGTCCTGAATGGTATTGCCTAGGTTTTCTTCTATGGTTTTTATGGTTTTAGGTCTTATATTTAAATATTTAGTTCATCTTACAGAATGGGAAAAAATGTTTGCAATCTACTCATCTGACAAAGGGCTAATATCCAGAATCTACAAAGAACTAAAACAGATATATAAGAAAAAAACAAACAACCCCATTCAAAAGTGGGCAAAGGATATGAACAGACACTTTTCAAAAGAGGACATATATGAGGCCAACAAACATATGAAAAAATGCTCATCAGCACTGGTCATTAGAGAAATGCAAATCAAAACCACACTGAGATATCATCTCATGCCAGTTAGAATGGCGTTCACTAAAAAATTGGGAGACAACAGATGCTGGAGAGGATGTGAAGAAATAGGAACACTCTTACATAGTTGGTGGGAGTATAAATTAGTTCAATCATTGTGGAAGACAGTGTGGCGATTTCTCAAGGATCTAGAAATAGAAATTCCATTTGACCCAGCAATCCCACTATTGGGTATATACCCAAAGAACTATAAATCGTTCTGCTATAAAGATACATGCACACGTATGTTCATTGCAGCCCTGTGTACAATAGCAAAGACCTGGAACCAACCCAAATGCCCATCAATGATAGACTTGGACAAAGAAAATGTGGTACATATACACCACGGAATACTACGCAGCCATAAAAAATGATGAATTTGTGTCCTTTGTAGGGACTTGGATGAATCTGGAAACCATCATTCTCAGCCAACTGACCCAAGAACAGAAAGCCAAGCACCGTATGTTCTCATTCATAGGTGGGTGTTGAACAACGAGAACACGTGGACTCAGGGAGAGGAGCATCACACACAGGGGACAGTTGCGGGGGTAGGGGAGAGACAATGGGGGGTAGGGAGGGATAACATGGAGAGAAATGCCAGATATAGTAAGCAGCTAAAGTAAAATAAATAAATTATAAAATATATATATATATTTAGTTCATCTTGAGCTAATTTTTGTATAAGGTGTAAGAAAGGGGTTTTGTTTCAGTTTTCTGCATATGGCTAGCCAGTTTTTCCAACACCATTTATTAAATAGAGAATCGTTTCCCCATTGCTTGTTTTTGTAAGGTTTGTCAAAGATCAGATGGTTGTAGATGTGTGGTGTTATTTCTTAGGCTTCTGTTCTGTTCCATTGGTCCATATATCTGTTTTGGTACCAGTACCATGCTGTTTTGGTTACTGTAGCCTTGTAGTATAGTTTGAAGTTAGGTAGCGTGGTGCCTCCAGCTTTGATCTTTTTTCTTAAGATTGTATTAGCTATATGGACTTTTTTGGTTCCATATGAAACTTAAAGTAGTTCTTTCTAATTCTGTGAAAAAAGTCAATGGTAGCTTGATGGGAATAGCATTGAATCTATAAATTACTTTGGACAGTATGGCCATTTTCATGATATTGATTCTTCCTATCCATGAGCATGGAATGTTTTTCCATTTGTTTGTGTCCTCTCTTGTTTCCTTGAGCAGTGGTTCAAGTTCTTCTTGAAGAGGTCCTTCACATCTTTTGTAAGTTGTATTCCTAGGTATGTTATTCTCTTTGTAGCAATTGTGAATGGGAGTTTGCTCATGATTTGGTTCTCTGTTTATTATTGGTGTATAGGAATGCTTGTGAGTTTTGCACATTGATTTTGTATACTGAGACTTTGCTGAAATTGCTTATCAGCTTAAGGAGTTTTGGGGCTGAGATGATGGGGTTTACTAAATATACAATCATGTCATACAAACAGAGATAATTTGACTTCCTCTCTTCCTATTTGAATATGCTTTATTTCTTTCTCTTGCCTGATTGCCCTGGCCAGAACTTCCAATACCATGTTGAATAGGAGTGGTGAGAGAGGGCATACTTGTCTTGTGCTGATTTTCAAAGGGAATGGTTCCAGGTTTTGCCCATTCAGTATATTATTGGCTGTGGATTTGTCATACATACATACATAGCTCTTATTATTTTCAGATACATTCTATCAATATCTAGTTCACTGAGTTTGTTGTTGTTGTTTTTTGGGTTTTTTTTTTTTTTTTTTTTGTATGAAGGGGTGTTGAATTTTATTGAAGGTCTTTGCTGCATTTATTGAGATAATCATGTGGTTTTTGTCATTGGTTCTGCTTATGTGATGGATTACATTTCTTGATTTGTATATGTTGAACCAGCCTTGTATCCCAGGGATGAAGCCAACTTGATCATGGTGAATAAGCTTTTTAATGTGCTGCGGGGATTCAGTTTGCCAGTATTTTATTGAGAATTTTCACATTGATGTTCATAAGGGATATTGGACTGAAATTTTCTTTTTTTGTTGTGTCTCTGCCAGGTTTTGGTATCAGGATGATGCTGGCTGGCCTCATGAAATGAATTAGGGAGGAGTCCCTCTATTTCTATTGTTTGGAATAATTTCAGATGGAATGGTACCAGTTCCTCTTTGTACCTCTGTTAGAATTTAGCTGTAAATCCATCTGGTCCTGGGCTTTTTTTGGTTGGTAGGCTATTAACTACTGACTCAGTTTTAGAACTTGTTATTGATCTCTTCAGGAATTCGACTCCTTCCTGGTTGAGTTTTTGGAGGATGTAAGTGTCCAGGAATTTATTCACTTCTTCTAGATTTTCTAGTTTATTTGTGTAGAGGTGTTTACGGTATTCTCTGATGGTAGCTTGCATTTCTGTGGGATCAGTGGTGATCTCCCCTTTATCATTTTTTTACTGTGTCTATTTGATTCTTCTCTCTTTATTCTTTATTAGTCTGGCTAGTGGTTTATCTATTTTGTTAATCTTAAAAAAAAAAACAGCTCCTTGATTCATTGTGTCTCTATCTCCTTCAGTTCTGCTCTGATCTTAGTTATTTCTTGTCTTCTGCTAGCTTTTGAATTTGTTTGCTCTTGCTTCTCTAGTTCTTTTAATTGTGATGTTAGGATCTCAATTGTAGATCTTCCCACTTTCTCCTGTGGGCATTTAGTGCTAGAAGTTTCCCTCTTAACACTGCTTTAGCTGTCTGGAGATTCTGGTATACTGTGTCTTTGTTCTTATTAGTTTCAAAGAACTTGTTTATTTCTGCCTTAATTTCATTATTTACCCAGTACTCTCTCCAGAATCTCCAACAGAGAATAATGACCAATTATTTTCCTTTCTTATTGTCCTTGTCAAATTTTGTTATCAAGATTAGCTTAGTTTCATAAAATGAGGTAATTATTTTGTTATCAAGTCTATCAAAGAATTTACTTAAGATCGAATTATTTTTTCTTAAATATTTAGTAAAAACATATTGGCCTTAATAGGGACCTTAGTAGATAATTAGCATATGATCCACCACCATGAAGTGATTTTATGACCAGAAATCCCAATCGTGTATATCCAGAGACCTCATATCACCAGATAAGATAGCCCAGGAATCCTCTGTAGTGAAGTGGAAACAGTACATAAAGGAGCAGATGAAAAACGGGCAAGTTGGGGTCTTGTAGCTCTATGAAAATGTCTCAGGAGTGTCCCCCCTGTCTCCCCAGTAAATCACCCAAGAAGACACTGATCTACTGGCCCAATGGGGAAACAGATAAAGAGACCTCTCAGCTCATACAGGGCCTGGTTCACTGATGGATTTTCCAATTAGCTTCTACAGGAATTGACTAGGATAAGCCTGTATTTCAACCTTAAAGTGACCTCTCTCTTACTGAGCATGGTAAGGGACACTTGTCATCCTGAGCAAAGCTTTGTGCAATATGGATTGCTATTTGGCCACCCTGGCAAATGAGCCATGATATATTTCCACTGACTGACAGCCAGTTTTTTGGTCAGGCTAGTAGCAATACTTGGAGTGGCATATAAATAAGACCCTTGGTGGAGATGAGACAGTTGTATAAAAATTAGCTCTGCTACTAACAGGTTTCTTTGTTACCAATCTGGACACTCTAGTAAATGTTTACAACAAAATGTGGAGACTGAATTACTTTCTATTTCAGAGCAGAGGTGCTGCCAGTTGCTTCCTAGATCTGCAAGAGGATAACTCGTGAAAATTTAGACACCATCCTCTACTGGGCCTATGTGCATGGACGGCTGCTGTCATCATAAGATGTCAAAACAGTGTGGAAAACATTCCTGTCTTCCAAGTTCTGGCCAAGGCTAAAAATACTCCCCTGGGACAAATCCCTGAACCAATGGCCAGGATGTTCTTAGCAAATGTATCATGTTGGACCCTTCACTCCACCATCCCATTCTGAGTATTCAGCTAGATCCGACTGCAGTTGATAATTTCTCTAGATATGGCTTAATAATACCCATACATTACATCAACTTGGGCCACACCAACCATCAACTTGGGCCACACCTAACTACTGTAGGACCTTAGGTCTTCCATAAGAAAAGGTTAATACATTCTATGTCTACAAGGGGATGTATTACTATTAGTGTGGCCAGAAAGACCAACTATAGCAGAGACTTCTATATGTCCTCCAGTACCACTGCCTTTAGAAATAGAACACTTCGATGTTTTAGAAACCTGTGTAGCTAAAGACCCTATTTCTGAGTTCTCACTACAGCTAAGTATGGCCACCTAAGTAGGACTTGGCAGATGGGATGGGATATGTACAATATCTGGGGCATTTCTTTGAGAAAAAAAAAAACACTTGAACTAGAGATCCTCATTCGCCTTTCTTATTAACTGAAAAGTGGTGTCAACTGCAGCAGTCAGTTGAGTGCAGCATTGGGACATCAGTGCTGCTGACTCTAATACATGGGGTGAAATCATGGAGGAATCATCTCTATGTCCTGGACCATCACTATCTCTGGACTCACCCATTAACAATATAAATTCTTATTTAGTCCACTGTATTTTGAAATTTGTTACATCAGCTTAGCTTAGCCACTACTTTTATACTCAATAATGGAATGGTAAATATTTAACTGATTCTGACATGGAAAAACATGAGTATACAGTGTTTTCCACTTTCCATGGTGTCTCAGTCTATTTGCACTGCTATAACAGAATACCTGAGACTGAGTAATTTATAAAGAAATTTATCTTCTCACAGTTCTGGAGATTGAGAAGTTCAAGATCAAGGCACTGGCCAGTTTGGTGTCTCATAAGTGCTACATCCTTCTCCCAGCATAACTCATTACAAGCATTTGCTGAACATGGGGTTGCAAAGAAGTATGTACTATTGGCTCTCATGATCCAGTAGAAGCTGGATGCCCAGCAATTATTGTTGCTACAAAGATTCACACAATCTTTTTTTTTAGCTGACAACCACTATTTGGACAAGTTTCCAAAATCGTGCTTCCATCTTTATAATTTAAAAAAAAAGTCAAACTTCCTAACTGGCTGGAAATTAAAAATTAATCAGCCTGACTAGTTCCACAGGATTGATTGATCAGCCAAGTAATTTCTTACTTTAATTTGAATGAATATATAAAAAAATATTTTTAACATTATATATCAAATATAACATGAATCAATTGAATGAAATCAATGGCATAATATATATCATGCTTTTATAATAGGTCTTGATATCTAGTTATCCATTTCAAATATTGATTCATGTTATACCATTGATTTCTATATATATATATAACTTATTTATATATATATATCATGCTTTTATAATATATATATATATATATATATACCAGAATACAAGATAAACAGACCAGCTGAAAAGAATACCCATGAATCTATAGATACTTTCTTTTTTTTTTTTTACAATGATGGAATTATAGGGCAGAAAGGACAAGACAAACTTCGTGATATCTAGAACTGAGGCAACTGGATATTCATATAAAAGCAACTTGATTCACTGTTCACATCATGTGCATGAATAATCAACTGCAATGTTGAGCTAAATATTAACAGCAAAACAGAGCTGCCAGAGAATGAGATTTTGTGTTATTTTGCACTCAGGTAAAATTCTTTAACAAGTCACTAGCCATAAAGGAAAAAGATTAATACAAATGAGGGATAACAGTAAGATCTTTGGATCATGAACAGACCATTAAAAAAGTAAAAAGTTAAGCAACAGAATGGGAGAAAATATCTGTAACACATAAACTGCTGGTTCACATCCAGAATACATACAGAAATTTTTTAAATTCCTAAGTGAATTCAATAGAAAAATAAATGGACAAGAGACTGGTAAAAGCACTTTTCCAAAAACTTTAAATGACCAACATACTTATGAAAAGGTGGAAAACTTCATTTTTTAAAGAGAAAAATGCCAAATAAAACCACCATAAAATACTATTTGCATATTCACTAAACTAGATATAATGAAAAATACTGACAAATGCTAAGTTTGACTCAGATGTGAAGCAGCCAGAACTTTTATAAATTTCATACAAACCTTTTGGGAAAAAAAAATTTTATAGTATCTAAAAGTTAAACATGCCCTGTACCCTAGCAATTCTTAAGTGCACATACATTAAAACTGTATGTGTATGTGTGCTAAAAATAGGTGAGTGCTCATAACCCAAATGTGCATAAATTGACTAATGATGTGATATCTTTATGTAATAGAATATGGTAAGTCATGAAAATTCCAACATTGGGGGTCTCATAAAGCTCATGGTGAGGGAAAGAAGTCAAAACACAAAATTGTATTTAAAAAGGTGAAAAACAAAACTAACAGACAAAGCTTATAAATGAATACTTAGATGATAAAAGAATAAAGCAAAGCAAGAAATAATCACCATAAAATTTTCAAGGCAATGATTAAATATGGGTGGGGATTGTGGCAGGTATTATATTTGGGAATAATCTCTACAGATGTCCCTCTGGGGTACTGGGGTCATGTTCTTGACCTGGGTGGTACGTAAGTGTTCAATTTAAAATAACTTATTAAGCACTAGCTTATGTACTTTTATATGTGCATTAAAGTTAATAAAATATTTAATATCATTAAAAATATTTTAAAGGAATGCACATTTACTTTTTAAAATATCAGGAATTAGGTACAAGAATCTTAGGATGCAGCTGAGGAACAAATTGCTGAAAATTTAAAGCAAAATTCCTATAGCTAAGATAACTAGGAACTGCTATTACACTAGCTAGCTCCTTTCTCCCCCGAGACACATCTGTCTTCATAGGACCTAAATTAACCACTAAACGAAGACTCCCCCAGCCAGTGGTCAGGTTTTTTTTTTTTCAATTAGTACTTTAAAACCATCATACCTATGGGGGGAAAAATTAAATAACAAACATCTAGAACTGGCCCCATGTTTTAAACACGTCTTATTGCTCACTTGTTCACATTACTGTTTCTGACTATGAGGCACAAAGAACTTGTATGTACTGTGTTGCTAGGAAGTTACTCCAGGACTATGTCTATAACTAAGGTTGTGGCTGTCTTCTTCCCTCCTATTTAAGGGTTTATATGTTTTAAGGTCCACATGCTTTCAACAATGCTTGATCTTAGAGGCTTGACCTTTGAAGATTCCTGTCCACAAAACCATATTCACATTATACTTAAACTGTACATGGCATTCCTGAACCAGACATCTCTTAATTCCAGAAAGCCTCCGATCTCATCTTGCCACAAATCACAGCCACTACATTCACGGAGAGGAAACACATTGGTAAAAACTACATTTTCTCACTGAGAAAAAATTCAATCTAAAGTCATTGCCACTGAGGTTCTGCTATGTATAGCTAACAACACTAAAGTCTAATTGGGTTATTTCAAAATTAGTCACACTGATTGATTACAAACTGTCTCAGGAGAAGAGCCTCAAGAGTCCTGTCGGCCAAACTGAGCTTTTCAGACAAATCCCGTAAACAAGGACAGCAATGAGGCCCAACAGCTCATGGGTCCCTCTGAGACTCACTTACGTATCATTCAACTTCCTAAGGTTTCATGCAGAATAAGTAACATCTGACAACTGCTTCTTTCCAGTTCACTTGCTCACTGCCAAGGCCGACTAGTCACTTCTGGATTAACTACATGCAAGAGGAAAAGAGATAAAGATGGAAAAACAAGTTTCAGTTAATATAAAATGCTTCTGCAGAAGCTGGAGGATGAGCAGCATAAGAAAATTCATTCAGGGCCTGGCGCAGTGGCTCACGTTTGTAATCCCAGCACTTTGAGAGGCTATGTGGGCAGATCACCTGAGTTCAGGAGTTCAAGACCAGCCTGGCCAACATGGCAAAATCCTGTCTGTACTAAAACTACAAAATTAGCTGTATGTGGTGGCACATGCCTGTAATCCCAGCTGCTCAGGAGGCTGAAGCAACAGAATTGCTTGAACACAGGAGGCAGAGGTTGTGGTGAGCCGAGATCACGACATTGCACTCCAGCCTGGGCAACAAGAGCGAAACTGTCTCAAAAAGAATTTAAAAGAAAAGAAATTCATTCAGGATGATCATTGTGGATGAGAATTAGGTGATTAGGGCTGCAGAGACCAGTGAGATTTTTTTTAAAGTTGTTCTGGCATGAGGATTCAAATACAGAAGATGCATGTAGCAAAAGAGAAAAAGGTAGACTTGAGACCAGAAAAAAAATTCCCTGGTATTTAAGGAGTGTTTTAGAAAAGCAAAAATAATATCAGTTTGAACTCAGCACATTGGCTGAACAAAAAGGAAATAAAACAGTAACATTTATTTGGTCCTGAGTCTAATTAGAGCCAGAAAATCCTTAGTTACTCCCTAGCTAGTATCCAGCCAAAACAATAGGGATCAGAAAATCAAATTAGAATGCAGTTTATTCAACACACAAATTGAGCATGTCAACAAAAGCCATCTCTTTGAACAAATTTCTCATATTTATGCTTTATACCACTTGGTTCTCCACATCCAAACAAAGTCACAGCTACAAGGAGATGAACTAAAGCTAACTTCAAGAGAGCCTTCATGATACCAGATCCAAAGCAACCACCTCTCAGGATGCAGACCACAAAACGAAGCCCAACCGGCTGCCTCACGTGATTTTACAGCGTACAATGAACTCAGGTGTTGCATATGCACACCTCCTAAGGCCTGATCATGTACTCAGCCCAGTTTTCTGTAAATCCTAGCCTTCCCTGAGTACCTGGGCTCTAAAGTTCAAGAGAGTAGGTAAAGATGAAAATTATTGTACCTAGAGTTCTGTCTCTTTTTTAGGTCTATGGCTGTGACAGAAAAGTAAGTGTGTATAATGTCATACCAATTTTTTTTTATTTTAGGATCTGTTATTGTGGGGGTAATTTGAGCAGCACAAGGAGACCCTATCTGACTTACTGATGTACCTGAACCTTTTACTCACTTTTTTTTATATTCAGCATTTCAGCAATCCATCTTACAATGTACACTATTGGAGCATTTCAGCAATCCCTCCACCTGTACACTAGTGTAGATTTTTTTGTAATTTAATAATTTATCATAAATAGCTATAGTGATTATTATAAATGTTTGGGGCTTTTTACTATAATGTGATAGTAACGCAGGCAGGTTTTACTTAAGGATACAAATCCAAAGCCAAAATTTTTTAATCATTTTGTAAACATCTGGATCTCTTTTAAAAGTATTCAGAAATTCATGGTAATCTATTAAATAAAAAAACTATTACCATGTGCAAGTACTTATCTTGTACACTAGTTTCTGTCTCCACTTTGTTCAACAATGACCTCATTCCTATTTTTCTCTTTAGTCATACTCCTAGAAAAAGCTATCTATACTCATTCTTTTGGGTTTCTTTCTTCTCATCCTTCCTTAAACCTGATCCAACCAACTTTCACCCACACCTCTTCACCAAAACTGTCCTTTATCGAAGTCATCAGTGCCCCTCACATTGCTATACCTAATGGTCAACCTTAGTTCTCATCCCACTTAACTTTACAGCAACAGTTGATACAGTTGACAGCTCTACCTGCATGGCTCCCAGGACCACACTCTGCCCTGGTTTTACTTCCAGTTGCCCTTACTGTCTTCTCTTTGGCTCATTCAAAGGTTTTGACTTCTCTCAGCTACCTCTTAATATTGGATATCCCAAGACACAAACCTTGGACTTATTCTTATCATTTTCCTCACTTATTTGCTTTGAACTCATGCAATCTTACTGGCTTTAAGTATTAGTATGTGCTGATGAATCCTAACATTCTACATCCAGTCTGGACCTCTCCCTCTGAACTCCAGTCCTATATATTCAACTACTCACTTGCTGTCTCCTCTGGGAGATCTAAGCAGCATCTTATACATGACATTTTCAAAATAAGGTTTCTGAACTCAACGTCTTCCACATTTTTATCCAAGATAGTAGCATCTCCCACTTTACAGTAAGTCATAAATCCTGAACTCTCCAAATTCTTCTAATGTACTTTATATCTAGCTGTCTGCAAATCCTTAGATCAATCACCTGATCTCTTCCTATGAGTTCCATGCTAAAACTAACATGGTTCTAATTCTAAACCAGGGTTCTCATTCTCAGTACTATTGACTTTGGGGCCAGATAACGCTTTGTCATCAGTGGGTGTCTTAGGCACTGTCAATGTTCAGCAGCATCCCTGGGCCTATACAGATGCCAGTAACACATTAACACCATCACTGTGACGAACAAACCTGCTTTCAGATACAGCCCTCAGAGGGTAAAACTGCCCCTGGATGAGAACCGCTGGCCTTGTCATCATCACTACCTAATCCCTCTCCCTACTTCAGTCTTTGCTCCCTCTTGGTGTTCATTCTCCATCCAGCAGCCAGGGTGATCCTGATAATAAAAATCCAAGTCAGATCACGTCACTCCTCCATTTGGAACTTTCCACGGAGTTCCCATCTTATTTCAAACTAAAGTGTGTTCATTAACTTTGAGAAATTAGATGATGTCCTCTGCTCATTGTTTTAGGTGTTCGGGTTGTTTTAAGACTTCATCTGTATGACTTCCCCTCTCCAACCTTGCTGGCCTTGTTCAGCAAACACTCAGTGACTTTATACCAGCTGTTCCCACAGTTTTGAATGACCTTTCCTCCAGGATCTGCAGGGGTCATTCCCTCACCTCCTCCAGCTTTTTCCTCAATCATCACCTTCGAGGGATGCCTTCTCTGATGCCATAGTTAGGACCACAACTCTCACCCCAGTATTCCCTATCGTCTTTCTCTGCCTCTGTTTACTCTTTCTTAGAATACTGTAAAGTATGTTTTCTGTGCATACTCTGCCTCCTCCTACTGAAGTGAGAACTCCATGAGGGCATCTTTGTATAATAAATAAATGATTACTGTTACCAGGACCAACCACAGCTAAGCCTTAGCTAAGGGCATGAATCAGCAACTGAGAAAAGTTAGTAACTGTATCCTTAAAAACCTATTTCTAATGAGCATTGAAGCTTACAATTATATACAAGTCAGTCTTGCAATAATTAGAAATAGATATATAATAGTACAAACTTTATTCATAAATAAAACTTCATGAGGTTAAAAGCAGGGGGTAGCTCCTATTTTAAAAAGGAAATAGTAGAAGGCAGCCTGCCATTTTATTTAAAATCACAAGTTAGGTTTTTCAGATGGATAATGGTTGAGATCATTAAATCCCCTTCCTGCTTCTCAGATTTTCACAAAATAGCACATTAAATCCTCAGTCCTAAGCAGTCATGGCAGAGATTTCAAATTGCCTCTCAATACCAAAGTGGACAGCACTGTTTCTTCTCTTGCAATAAAGGCACTCATTTGACGAACAAGGGCGTATAGCAGTCAGATTCTTACTGAAATGGAAGAAAGACAAAAGAAAGATTGGAAGTAATACATCCCAATGTAAACATTACTTCGCTACTTCTAAGAGCCTGTTATTCATAAGTAAAGCAATACATATGTATGAGAGTGAGGGAAAAGGTGTAAGTGGGAGGTGAGGGAAGAGAAGAAAGAGAAAGTAAATGCTCCATTCTTGAGACTGTATCCGTAAGTGTATAATGAGTCAAGTGATGTATGTATAAGTGAATAAGGATACTTTTGCCCTCTAAGTTATGAAGTACATTCCAAATGTTCTAGGTGTCCTTTTTACTCTCTACTAAACATAGCTCCATCCTTTTATTAATACCCAAATATTAACACATGTGGATTTTTCTTTTCTTTTTGAGACAGTCTCACTCTGTCGCCCAGGCTAGAGTGCAGTGGCACGATCTTGGCTCACTGCAACCTCCGTCTCCCGGGTTCAGGTGTTTCTCCTGCCTCAGTCTCCTGAGTAGCTAGGATTACAGGTGCGCACCACCACACCCAGCTAATTTTTGTATGTTTAGTAGAGATGGGATTTCACCATGTTGGTCAGGCTGGTCTCGAACTCCTGACCTCGTGATCCACCCGTGTCATCCTCCCAAAGTGTTGGAATTACAGGCATGAGCCACCGCGCCTGGAAGGATTTTTCATAATACATCTTCATATGGGACTCAAGAATGAAAAACTGTAATACAATCATTTGGTACTTCCCACAAAAAGTTGCAACACAGATTTATGACACTTCTGAGCTCACTTTCCCAGGGATCATCAACACATCTAAGCCACTTTGTAGGCTCAGTGTTAATACTCATTTATTATAATTCAGAACTTCATTGATATTGCAATTGGTAGGTATTTTCCTTTTAATTATAGTATTTCATGTAATACCCAAAATGAATAGCTCTTAGTCGTATAGCATTCCCAGTTAGTAACAGATTATCAAGACCACTGTGATCAATATAATCTTCAACACAGGAAAGCATGAACTTGCATTCTTGAACTGGGAACATTTTAGGCACAATGCACCTTAGTACAAATGTATGCCATTTCCTTGACAATTGTATTGACTGGTATCTAGGACATACCTGGACAACAATCATAAGATGCCAGTTTTGAGAGTTCTTACCAAGATTGTGTTGTAGAAGTTACTGCCCCATCTTCATCAGCAATGTGTATCCTCACATCTATCTCCCATTCAGTAACATTTTCCCCATCTCTCATTTGAACTGCATTTAAAAGAGGATTCTGACTAAAGTAAGAGAGAAATATCACATAGTGGTTAAGATCTACTCAGATCTTAGCAATTACAAGGCTGAACTTGGGGCCAAATTCCTATTAGTAGATATATTGATTTCTGCTTTTTCTGCCTCCCACCCCTCCCCCTACCCCACAACATCACAGGCAGGGTGGTGCTAAAAAGCAAAAACTTAAAAAACAGACTTCTGGGTTCAACTTATTGATTCCACAATCTACCAGAAAATGATATTGGCCACCTAACTTAATTTCTCTGTGTCTCAATTTTCTCACCCTGAATTTGGCATAACAGTATCCACCACCACATCTCGGATCTGTAGTCCTGGATACGTGGGAGGTTGAGGAGAGAGACTTCCTTGAACCCAGAAGTTCGAGATCCGCCCGAGCAAAATAACGAGGTTCCACGACTTAAAAATAAAAAAATAAAAAAGAATAGTATCTACCTCATTGAGTTACCAGGAGGAACAAATGCATTCATACGAGCACAGTGTAGGCATACAGTAAGTGATTCATAAATGTTAGCCACTATTATAATTATTATCTCGTGGGAAGAGCACTATATGATATGGCTCTTCCATAATTACTCAGGGAAAAACATTTCAGTTCAGGATTTTAACCAGAAAAACCTAATTGAAAAATTACCCAAAGTCCTGCCAAGTATATCATCACACTTTTGCTAAGACCTGATCAAAGTGACTGTTAATCTTTTCTAAATTTTTTTTTTTAGTTTTAGTTTTTGTGGGTATATAGTAGGTCTATATATTTATGGGGTGCATGAGAAGTTTTGATACAGGCATGCAATATGAAATAAGCATTTAGACTTTCTCAAAAATGTCAGTTAATAAAACAAAACAAAAAAAGACCCGATCTTAACCCACAAATCCTGTTTTAAGACGTCTCTCTCCCAACAGTGGCAGCCCTGCATAGTACACGCTGATCTTGACACCTGATGAGTTCAGTATTGTTTAGACGTCATTATACTTTCTCTTATTGCCTTCAGGAAACTTGCACATGGGCTCAAGTTTAAAACTTAAATAACTTGATTTGGTTGGCTAAGACCTATCAGGTTTTCAGTGACCCTGACACTTGTATCAAAAACTAAGTCATCATTTCATTTTTCAATAATATTCCTAGTATTCCTATGTGCTAGGAGACAGTTGTAACAACTTTTGAAGACTACAAGGCCAAGTGATATGGTTTGGAATCTATGTCCCCACCCACATCTCATGTTCATTGTAATCCTCAATACTGGAGGTGGAACCTGGTGGGAGGTGATCGGGTCATGGGGGTGGACCCTTCATGAATGGCTCAGCACAGCGATCCCAAATGTTTTGGCACCAGGGACCAATTTTGCAGAAGACAATTTTTCCACAGATGGGGGGTGATGGTTTGGGGATGAAACTGTTCCACCTCAGATCATCAGGCATTCGATTCTCATAAGGAGTGTGTGACCTAGATCCCTCACATGCACAGTTCACAATAGGGTTCATGCTCCCATGAGAATCTAATGGGCACCACTAATGTGACAGGAGGTACAGCTCAGGTGGTAATGCTGGCTTGCCGCTCACCTCCTACTGTGCAACCAGGTTCCTAAAAGACCAGGGACCACTACGGGTCCATGGCCCAGGGTTTGGGGACCTCTAGTTTATCATCATCCCTTTGGCGCTGTTCTCATGATAGAATTCTCGGGAGATGTGGTTTTTTAAAAGTGTGTAGCACATCCCCCCACCACTTCCTCCTGCTCCGGCCATGTGAGGATGCCTGCTCTAGCTTTGCCTTCTGTTGCCTTCCGCCATGAGTAAAAACACCCTGAGGCCTCCCCAGCCTTGCTTCCTGTACAGCCTGCAGAACTATGAGCTAGTTAAACTTTCCTTACAAATTACCCAGTCTCGGGTATTTCTTTATAGCAATGCAACAGAAGACTAAGACACCAGCGATCAACAGATTTGTGTTCCCATTAGGGTTTGGTGTCTCCCCCCACTCCCATCACTGGTTGTACCATTTAGCTTTTCAGGTTTGGGATTTTTATCTGGACAGTAAATGAAGCCAGGAGCTAGGACAGGGGTCTGGCACTCCATACTCACTTGCGGACAACACACGACAGAGGCATTTCAGATCGAAGAGTAGAATCTCTTGAGATATATTTGATTTTAGTTCTAGCAGAATAAGTTCCTGGAGAGGCTACAAGACAAAGAGAGGTTTTAAACCCATGTTTGTCTCAAGTATCTCAGGAAACTTAGAGGCACTTAAATAGGAATTTATAGATACATCAAGTTTCCTAAAAATGGTCACACTCTCACTAAACTATAAACAGCATCTGTTCATGGGAAACAGGACCATTTTCCAAATGGACAAATGTGTTACAATCTGACATAGGGCTTGTACATAAAAGGCAAGCAATACTTGTTAGTTGAAAGAGAAAGGAGCTTTGTGATTCAGATTTGAGAAAGCATTTGGCACCTCTTTTTGAGACACACAGTTGTAGTGATGCATTGCTTATTCAAAGAGAGCATGGGCTTTGAAATCATAGAATCACACTTGGAATCTTGGAGCTGCCTCTACTCATCATGAATCCTTGGAAACTATGTTTAAACAATTAAGTCTGTTATTTCTAAAAAAAGTAATAACTGTGGTGGTAAAGAATAATAGTGATTAAGTTCTCAGCATGTAGTAAATACCTAACAGGGAGAATAGCTGTTTTCAGGGGGGAATGGAGTTAACACAATTAATAGTAAAATATTTTTCTAAGAACATTTTGTATATGCTTCTCGATATAAGGCCCAGTCCTTGAGAGCAGGAGGATAAGATGATTCAGAGATACCCATATTCATTACATAATTTTAAATATTCCTGTTTCCTCAGATATATCCTGCTCTCTTTGGATAATCTGAAAATATATGCATAGATAAAATGAAATTAACATACTACCACCACTCAAATTTTTCAGTTAACATTTGAATATTCTGCCCCCCCCCACGTTTATATCAAGGTTGATAGTGCCCACTTAATACATGCTGTGGTGTATTACACCTGGAATGTGCTTCCCAGATCCCCTGAGGGCTTGCTGCCCCAGCTGCTGAGAATGCTGTTACCTCTGCCCCTCCAGGAATTGTGGAGCTGCCAATGGCTGTCTTACCCATGGCCACACCCCTCTCCCAGGGTGGCCGCTTCAGATCACCTACCCTGCAGGAACGTGAAGCCCTGTGCAGGGTCAGCCAAAGCTGTCTTTGAGCCTGCATCACAGCTCAGCTTTGCCCTTTGCCCAATCTTCTCTCTCCAAAAACACTTCTTAATAAATATTCTGCACACTCAACTCTACTTCAAATTTTGCTTTTGCTTTCTGTGTTACCCAATCTGTGGCATTTATCTAAACCTAATCAAGTTCTATTACTTCTCTTAGCGTTTTATTTGGGATTATGAAAAAAATAAGTAATGTCATAGCAAGATTTTACTAACTTTAAAAACTTTTTAAATCAAGTCAAAATTCCAGTTATACTTTTATCAGTGATATGCACAATGACTTAGTATACCCAAAGTATCTGGTGAGGAGGGGCTAGGGCTGGGAGATTAGTGAATATTTGCTTTGAAAAGGCTTATAACGCTTGATTAGTGTTACTCCCTCCATCTGGTTGCAACTGACCAAACTTCATGAATTATAACAAATAATTAGCAGAGAAACTGCTGAAAAACCTTGGGATACATGGAAAACACTTCCCTCCTGCAAAACTTTCAACTCTCCAGTCTGCTTCATCACTAAATGAATAATCAGTGTGTGCAATTACCACCCAACAAGAAAAAAAAAAGTATTTAACATCTCTCTCTCTTTTTTTTTTTTGGAGACAGATTCTCGCACTGTCACCTGGGCTGGAGTGCAATAGTGAGACCTCAGCTCACTGCAACCTCCATCTCCTGAGTTCAAGCGATTCTCCTGCCTCAGCCTCCCGAGTAGCTGGGATTACAGGCACACGCCACCATGCCCGGCTAATTTTTTGTATTTTTAGTAGAGACGGGGTTTCACTATGTTGGCCAGGCTGGTCTTGAACTCCTGACCTCGTGATCCACCGGCCTCAGCCTCCCAAAGTGCTGGAATTACGGGCATCAGGCACTGCACCCAGCCAACATCTCCTTTTTTAACTGTCCTAAATGTGATAATTAAAGAGTCTAGCCATATTACAAATAGACAATGACTTCTAGTTTGCAGGTGTGTTGAAGGAACCATAAGACACTTGGGTTTTAAGTAAGATAGTCATTTCTCTTACTTGAGATACAATACCACAGTCATGAGGATGGTAGAAAAACTCATAGTAGACATCTGGCAAAGAATGGGTTACAGGGCAGCCATCTCCTAGAAACACTTCATCGGAATTCATATACACATTGTGAAATATCGTGGGTTTAATCCTGGCACAGAACCAAAACTGGGTGCAGTGTACTCGAATAGCTGAAAAGCAGAAAAGAGAAACTTTCTCTTAGTACGCAGTTACATAGATCAGCTCAAAACATTTTAGCATACCCAGTTAATACAAATGGAGAGATCATACATTACTAAAACAAAATGTCTTCAGAGGTGAACAAGTTTGCAAAATGTGGTCTCTGTATTATTACTTCAACCCCTAAAATACCCACATATATATTCATTCTTCAAATATACTCTTTAATGAATCTATATGCAGGGGAAAAAAATCAATACAAAATAAGATTTTGTCTAACTCTCCAAAGTCACTTATCGTACAGCTAGAATCACAAGACTATATCTATAATGTTTATACTAAGTATAGAGGATTTTCTGTCTCCCTTGTTCAGCCGCAGCTCTTTCAAGCAAGCCCTTCCATTTTTATGGAAGCAAGCAAGTTTCCATTTTCATATCCACAGTTTCATGATATATAAAGACTTGTCCAGAAAACTCCAGCTAGCAATCAGGTTTTTACAGAAATTGAGTGAAAACAGTGCTATGCTTTCTCTTCTATCTTGAAATATCTGGACATTAAGCTTTTTAAATTTGGAATTGGAAATAATTTTCTGATATAATCTGCTACTTGAGTTAGGTCCCAAGGAAGAGAATTAGAACAAACTAGAAATTATAACACTGGGTAGCATAAGTTTTTTGTTTTTGTTTTTTTTAAAGTTTGGCTATTCTTCTAGACTTCACTAAAGGAAAATTTTATTAGTTGCACTTAAGATACTAGAAGGAGCCTGAGTCCTCAGGAGACACTGAAAACTCAATAGAGAAACTGAAACTTCCTTCCCCCAGGCAGGAAGCGGTGTCTCACGCCTGTAATCCTAAAGCTTTGGGAAGCCAAGATGGAAGGATTCCTTGAGGTCAAGAGTGGGTAGACCGGCCTGGGCAACATAGTAAGTCTCTACGCCACCACGTCCAGCTAATTTTTATATTTTTAGTAGAGATGGGGTTTCACCATATTAGGCAGGCTGGTCTCAAACTCCTGGCCTCAAGTGATCTGCCCGCCATGGCAGATCACTTTTTTAAAAATTAGCAGTTGATGGCTGCAGTGAGCAATGATGGCACCACTGCACTCCTGCCTGGGTGAGAAAGAAAAAAAGAAAAAAGAAGCAAGTGAGAGAGAGAAAGAAAAGGGAAGAAGAAAGAGAAGAGAAGGGGAAAGAAGAGAAAAAAAGAGAAAGAGAAAGATGAGAAAAGAAAGAGGAGATGAAGGAAAAGAAAGAGGAAGGGAAATAAAGGAAAAGAAAGAAACAGGAAGGGAAAGAGGGAACAGGAAGAGAAAGGGAACTGGAAGAGAAAGGAACAGGAAAAGAAGAGAAAGAGAAAGAAGAAAAAAGGAAAAAAGAAAGAGAAAGACAACAAAGAGAGAGAGAGAAAGAAAGGAAAGAAAGTAAAGGAAGAAAGATTCAGCAAGGTGGCTTATGCCTGTTATACCAGCACTTTGGGAGGCCATGGTGGGCAGATCACTTGAGGCCAGGAGTTTGAGACCAGCCTGGCCAATATGGTGAAACCGTATCTCTACTAAAAATACAAAAATTAGCTGGACGTGGTGGCGCACATCTGTAGTGCCAGCTACTTGGGAGGCTGAAGCATAAGAATCAGTTGAACCCGGGAGACGGAGGCTGCAGTTAGCCCAGATCGCACCACTGCACTCCAGCCTGGGTGACAGCAAGATCCTTCTCAAGAAAAAGAAAAGAAGGAAGGGAAGAAGGAAGGGAAAGAAAAGAACGAGGGAGGGAGGAGGGAACTAAGGTGAAAGAGAAAAGAAGGAAGAGAAAAAAGGGAGGAGAGAAAGGAAGAGAGGGAGAAAAGG
Source organism: Ateles fusciceps (assembly GCA_036589455.1). NCBI lineage: Eukaryota > Metazoa > Chordata > Mammalia > Primates > Atelidae > Ateles > Ateles fusciceps. The sequence continues at coordinate 21,227,288 of JAZHEH010000681.1, read as the reverse complement.
AGAAAGAGAAAAGAGAAAGAAACTGACAGCCTCAGTTTATACTCAGGGCTACCAATCATTCTGGTTTGCTACCAATCATTCTGACAGGAGGTTAACAGGAGGCTAATGACAGGAAAAGTATTGGAAAAACCTGAACCAAAGGTCACCTCACTTAGGAGGCACTGACTGCTCCCTCTCAAATGAAAAAGATCGATAGAGGATAAGGTAAAGGAAGGCTCAGCCTTAAAACGCTTTCTTCCTGTATGTGACACGCCACAGAGTCCTGAGTTCCTCCCACCACCTCTTCTGCTTTCCAGGCCACTCCACAGTCTTTATATTAAACCCAGTTCAACTATTTGAGCCCCAAGAATTGATATGGTCAGAATAAGATCAAAAGGAAGGGGGAGTTGGAGAAAGATGGCTCTCAGGTTAAAGCACATTCTCTGTCTCAGTGCTGGTATGCAAGAGAAAAACATGGTATCTCAACATCGCACATCTAAAAGAGATCACACCCCTCCATGTGTGCTTGACTATTATTAAGATTCAACCAGACCAAAACTTTATGTAAAGAATCCAAAGCCACATCTTTCAGCCCTCTTTAATAAACTATTCCCCAAGTCATAAGTTATACCTAGAAGTCCCCAGCACAGGTCCATATCAAGGAATGGAGAAAAAGAGCCCCTTTAACCTCAGAATGGTCTTCATTTGCCCAGATTGAAAACCAAATCTCACTCAGGAAACAGGAAGTTGGGGAGAGTAGACAGCCTTATATGCAAAATACCTGAAGCCACACACAGGTGTGGGTCATTAACTACAACTTTGGCCAGCACACAGGTCCCATGAATATAATTTTGTTTCATTTTCTAAAATGTTACACTTTTTACTCAAATGTCAAAAGACAAGAGCAAAGATAAAGCAAAATGTGCTGAGTATAATAGAAGGCTTCACTTGCTTTAGAGTCCAAAGCATCAGACATAGTTATTTTTATCCACTAAGGTTTACTTTATTAAAACTTCCTATCATCCTATAACATCGGTCTCCACATCTGAACACTAAAGAAATAACTGTATGATAATTTGATTGTTCCGTGCATCTCAGAAGGCAAAGCCCTGAGAACATGGGAATTGAAAGATTTCACCTACTTTCACCTGTTTTCACCAACCAATCTCTAAACAGTGTCTCTCCAACTTAATAGACATCAGAATCACCGGGAGAGCTTATTGAAGCACAGCTGAGTATCACTTAGTTTTCTGATTCACTAAGACTGGACTGAGACCTGAGAATTGATGGTTCTCACAAGCTCCCAGGTGATGCTCATACTGACCACCCAGGGACCACACTTTGAGAATCCCTGGTCTACAGGGTTTTGCCTTCAGGGTGCATGCTGTATTGATGCCCATTAGCAGCAGTGCTTGCTTCTCAAATTTAAGGAGCATACACATCACCTGACACTCTTGTTACAATGCAGATTCTAATTCAGAATGTCTGGGGTGAGGGCTAAGATTCTGCATTTTTAACAGTAATGTCACTCTGCAGACTACGTTGCGAGTAGCAATGCAGTCACACTGCATTGTGATTCTTTTCACACTTAGATTCTTTTCTTCAAAACACTTAGATTCTTTTCTTCAAAATAGTCACACTTAGATTCTTTTCTTCAAAACAGAAAATGCCAACTTAAAAATAAGAAATTCAAAATTCCACTACCAAAAGAAGCCTAAATGAATGTTTGGTTCAAATACATTCTGCTTTTTTTCTCTAATCGCCAGTTATTAGAGTTTAGCAACTGTGTCCTCTTGTTATCACAGAAATGTACTCACAACATAGGAAGACCACCACTTAGCTCTAAGCCACTGTTGTCTGTAAAAAGTATAATTGCCCTGCTAACACTGTACATGTGCTCACGCTGGCACCCAGAGAAAGAGAGAGATCCAAAGCTGTCCATCTTTGCAGATGGATGGAGGGGAACCAGGACACAGCTCGGCTTGCTGGTGCCCAGAGACAGAAAGAGTTAAGATGCTGACCCTGAAGGCAAGGAGAGCTGGCCGTGCAGCTTTGTGTGGGAGCCTCTGGACTAAGGAGCCGAGACGGGGAAAGCTGTTGATGAGAGCTGCTGCTGAATAAAATCATCTTTCAACTGCCTACGGCCCCCTGAGTGTTCTGCGCATCCATCCACTCCCTTCAGACCTCAACATGACATTTAGCGTAGTCGTGAACCTGGCAAGCCTCCTGCAGAAGAACAACCAGGACCGTTTCTGCTAGCTGCTGTGGCGGCCCCGGCCTCCGACATTCCTGAGCCAGGCGCAGATCAAGCAAATTAAAAAGGATCTAAGAAATTCTCTAAGATCTTTGAACAGAAGGAACGTTTGAGTCAGTCCAAAATCTCAAAGGAATTGGTGGAGAGACGGCGCACCATGATGAAACACTTCCGGAAGTACCGGAAGACAGCCCAGGAGCCCTATATGGAGCGGAAAAACGAGCGCCTGGAGCTGCGAGGAGGGGGACACTGACGGGCTGGACAGCAACGTGGACAACTGGGAGGAGGAGACCATCGAGTTCTCTGTCACTGAAGAAATCATCTCCCTCGGGAATCAGGAGTGACTGGGGAGCGCTGCCTGCAGCACGTGTGGTGTGGAGCCAAGGCTGCCCTGCGGGAAGCCCACGCGACTCCCACCACCTCCCAGTGCTCTTGCTCTGGACTGTGACCTCGACTGGGATTCCGCCATTGCGACACATTTTTGTGCCGTTCAGCCCCTGGTGTCTGCAGTGGCGGGGATTTTTTTTTTTTTTTTTTTTTTTAAAGACGGGGTTTCACCATGTTGGTCAGGCTGGTCTTGAACTCCCGACCTCAGGTGATCCGCCCGCCTTGGCCTCCAAAATGCTTGGATTACAGGCGTGAGCCACCACGCCCGGCCAGTGGCGGGGTTTTAAGGCACCGCTAACACTTCTTTCTTGTTTAGGGTTTTCTGTCGGAACCACCTGCGTTGGCTTCGTAGACTCTTAGCAGCGCTGCCTGCAGGATCCCACTCGACGTCAGAGGCCAGAGGCCAGAGGCCATGTAGTGCTCTGCGGTGTTCATGACCGTGCAGTCCGAAGTTCCTACTCCTCAGGCCCGTCAACACCACGAACTGTCCTTGGGGGCTCCAGAAGACGGTGTTTGCTTGCCGTTGGTCGAACATCTTGTTGAGTTCAGCCTTCCGGTTGTTTTTTGACGTGGTAGAAAAATACAGATATCCGCGGAGCCTCTCCGTGCAGCGCGGCAAACTTGCTTCCATTTGGTTCCCAGGCAAAGGCTATGATGGTTTCTTTCATTTCGACCATGTCCACAGGTACCTGTTTTTCCCTCATTTGGAAAATTTCAAAATTTGTGACAACACTGTGGGTATCTTTCAGAGTCCTCTCTGCTTTCACACACAAGTAATCTACGTTCTTCTGCCAATGCAGCTTGCAATCCACCACATTAAACAGTTTCCTCACTCGGATCTCTTGCCTGGTAGGGAGCTGCATTAGGGTTACCCTGACTCGAATATCTTTTGTCTTCAGGCACCCAGAAGGTGATTATGTTACTACCAGGAGACCAAGAAAAGTCTTTTATCCCAGAGATCTTCAAACTCTTCTTATCCAAAAGACCCGTAGAAGGACTTTCATAGATGCTAAGCGTATCCAGGGTCATTCTGGCAAAGAATTTACCATCATGGTTCCATTTAAAAATACGCTAATGGGCTGGGCTCTCACAGTGAAAATCTCTCTTCTTGTGCCCTGTAAGGATGTCCTAGATGATTATGGTCTGAGGGTCATCCTGCGTGTCCATCAGGGGGCTGAAGGTCACCAGGTACCTTTCACAAAGTGAGAAGTAATGAGCTGAACCCCTTGGTGGCTGAATCTCTGAATTTGCTTGAATTTCTCTCCCCCACCCCGCTTCATAGAGCAATGGCTCTTTGAGGAAAGGTAGCCAGGCAGGTGCCCTTAGGAGACCAACGCACATAAGTTTTGTGTTGTTGATCTCTCTGTGTTGTTTCTTACAACTGTGTATGAATCTACAGTTACCTCTAAATGATTTTTCATGTAACAAAAAAGACATAAAACCAACCAGTGACTACTTTAATAAATTAACTTGGATAAGTTCATTTTCAGTGACATAAAAATCGAACCCATAAAGAAAAACCCAGGGATGAGTCTGCCTTTCTGAAAGGGATCTGTGCTACAAAACAACTAGCTGAGCAAAAACAATAGGGAAAAAATTTCAAATTTAAATAAATAGGTATCATTTGCACCCTTCTGGGGAAAAATGTTTACGAAATTTGTTCACATTCAATCATGATGGTTTTTTTTAGAAATAGTATCATTTACTTCCTATGATGAAGTAAATTGATACATTTCCAGGGAATAATTTAGCAATAAATACTGTTTTTAGTATGTTTATTCTTTATCACAATTCCTAATTTAATATTTTATCCCATTGAAATATTGATATGAGATTGCAACAGTTTATCTTAAAACATATCAATTACTGTACTCTTTGCAATATTAACAAAGTAGAATCAATTCAACAATCCATCATTTGATATGAGTTAAATCAATTGTGGTTTACCAATTCAGTGCACTGATATTCAGCAATTAAAAATAGCAAACCTATGTACCTACAGTACATATATAATATATATGCCTCTCACACATACCTATAGTATACATATATACACAGTACACATACATATATATACACACACAGTTTTCTATAGTATATATATAAATTCCTTGGCAAGCGCTATGGTATCAATTTTGTATATATTATATATATAACATTGAATATTAATATATTAAATGTTAACATATAATATATAATTTTATATAAATTATTCTACATAATTTATATATTAATTGTATATTAATTTTATATATATGCATACATGCACTATGAAAAACTTTAGAAAAATTGATCACAATGGCTGTCACCAAGGAATGTATTTGATGAGACTTTAGTTTTTTATGTTTAACATTTTTGTCTTGTGTGTGTGTGTATATATATACACACACACACACAGAGAGACTGAGAAATGGCTGTAGCAGTGGGTAATGAAGTACAAGTACATCATCAGGTCAGAGTTTTGTGGCATTTCTAAATCAGCTTATATAGTATTAAAAATTGGCCAGATAATGACATCTATTGATGCATTTCAAAAGTCCTTAAATAACAGTTCTAAGGGCACTACATAATGCTTTGTTGTGTTCCCTTTATAATTCTATGGTTTCCTATACCATCAGTATGTGAAAGATTTTCTCTGTTGTCTCTGAATTAGATTAACTGAATACATCTGAGTGTGGCACTGGCTCTCAAAACGCTTTAGGCTTCCCAGCGCCTTCCAAATTCTATTGCCTCAGGAGGTCTTAGCCCATGATCCAGCATAATGAAGACCCTGGCGGTATTAGGAGGACTGCTACTTATACTTGTTTCCTTGACTTGGATGTGTTCTGGGCAGGATATAAGAGTGGATCTTGACTTATGGTGCCTTGAAGGGATAGTTTCTCAGTGACCATGAGTCATGGGGCTTGGAGTTGCTAGAACCTGATGGCTTCATTCTGAAGGTTTGTAATTCAATAATTCTTCTTAGTCCCATGCTTTTTCCCCCTTGGTTCCAGCTAATACCACTGGGTGAAGGAGAGTAGTACACTCAAGTTGCTCTTATTTTCTCTGAGATTTCTCAGAAATAGTCTTTCTTCTCCTGCTTTTCCTACTTATCAGCTACTAGAATTTCCTACCAAGTTATCCTTGGACTATCTGCTCTTCTACATGACACTCTTGCTATTGCTGGTACCTCAATCACACATTCGTAACCGGCCTCCCTTATCTCATTGCCTCTCTTCCCCCTCCAGAACATCATTGCATATTTTTTTAAGATACAACTCTGACCAAACCCTATCTTGACACCAGTTTCCATCACTGCTTAAGGATTATGCAGCAGATGAGCTACTTAGTCATTTTCAGGAAGCTGGGACTAATTATTCCATAGGCTATCTTCCACTTGAGAAAATAATTTACTTTTAAATGAAATGGCCATGTACCTTTACATAATCCCTTTTTAGTAGGCACTCTCTTCATTTTTAGCTTATATGAGACAATATTTATGAATAAAGTTTATTTTATCTCATTAGATGTCTATCATTATTGTCTATAATTTAGTAAAAGTTGAATTAAGTGTCAAAGGCTGAGCTCTGGGGCCTTCTAATGCTAGGGACCAGGAAGATGAAGAGGAACCAGCAAAGGCTAAGTAGAAGTCAGTGAGGTTATACTGGAGGAAATGAGGAAAGTGTGGCAGCATGGAAGTCAAGATAGAATACTAGTAGTGAAAATAGACAAGTGCTACTGATAGATAAAGCAAGAAGAGGACTGCAAAACAACCACTGGACTTAGCAAATGTGGAGGGTAATTGGTGAAGCAATGTGAAGAGCAATTGGTGATTTTAATAAAAAGCAGTTTGGGTACAGTGTCGGGGTGAAAGCCCAATTGAAATGAGTTTAAGAGAGAATGGGAAGAAAGGAATTGGAAAGAGTATTGGCAATGTTCAGGGTAGTATAGCCATAACAGGAGGAAAGGAAATATTGTGACAGCTACAGAGACAAGTAGACATAAGAGATAAAATCGCAAAGGGGAAAGAATACAATGAGTCTGGTAAAATACTGGTATATCTTAACTTTGCAGCTTGGTGATAAGTGGGGTCATGGGGACTCAATACATAAATGTAGGCGGTTATAAGTTTGAAAATGCCCATAATAAAAACAAAAATGTGAGAGTTCCCCATATCAAAGTTGCTAAAGGGTGACACACATCATGTGAAAGAGCAAAGACTCTATAGGTCAGGCCAAAGTTTCCAACTTAGAACTGGTACATATCGCATTTGCAAGGCATTTGCAAGGCAAAACCCCTTTGGGTATCTTTACAAAGGCTTGGAGTCACAGGCAATCAAACTCTAACCCTCTCTCTCTAACCCCTTTCTCCTTGTGTTAAGAAACCTGAGCAATCTTTCTCCTTTTAGAGCCCAAGAGCTCACTCTCTCTCACCCATTCTCCCTCCTCTTCCTCTACCTCTCCAAACAAATCTGCCTGGTGCTGAGAACTTTTAGGTTGGGAGGTTGGTATGAAATAGAAATTTGTATGTGCAGAAAAAAACTTTATCACTTAGGTACTGTCACTGATTGTAATAGAGTGATACTTTGACACTTTGCTTACCCATTTGCTAGTATTTCTCCTGTAGTCAGTTCCCAGTGCTGAGGCAAGAACTAAACCTTTCTGAAGCCATAGCTCTAATACTCACAAGTTCCCACCTGAAACCTGCAGTCCTTCTTAAAAGTGGCCTTGTACAACTGAAAATTGGAAATAATACCACCTTCACTACATACTGCAGCTCTGTGCCAAAGGTGGTATTTCTAGTGGAAAAGATACCCCAGCCTCAAAGACATGGCATGTAGCTGTTACTCTGGATCTCATCAACCAAAAACTGTTTGCATTTACTTGGAACAGACAAGAATATACACTTATAGTGTTATCTCAAGGCTAAATTAACACTCCTACCCTCTCTCATAATGTATTCCAGAGAGACCTGGGCCATGTGAACATCTCAAGGAATATCACAGTGGCACACTATACTAACAATATTGTACTAACTGAGCTGGAGAAGTAAGAAGTAGCCAGTACACTGGAAGAATTGGTAAGATACCTGAGTTCCAAAGAGAGGAGATAAACCCTATAAAGTTTCAGAGCCCCGAACGTGATTGAAATTTTTGTGTCCAGTGGTCTGGGACATGCTGGGACATTTTCTTCAAAGAACAAATAATTGTGTCTTGCATCTCCCACCATGAAGGTAAAAGCATAACCCTTGTTAATATCCATCAGGGAGCATCCACCATGGAAGAATTTCTAAACAAATAGGTGGACAAAATGACTTAGCCAGTTGACATTGACCACTTTCTGTCATTACCCACTCCACTGTTAGCACAAAAGAACCCAAACAGAATGGCTATGATGGCAAGGATGGAGGTACATCTGGCTCAATAGCATGGGTTCTGACATAACAAAACTAATCAAGCCACTGCTGCCGCCAAATGTCCAACTTGACAATAACTCTAAGTCCCTAAGACCACATATCACTGGAAGAGACCAACCGGCAACTTGGTGACAATTTGACCACATCATATGCCTACCAGGTATAGGTTTGCCTTCAGGGCCTTAGTCAACACCACTACCCAAGGGCTTAGAGTATTTAATTCACCACCAGCATAGATCCCAGATAACATCATGCCAGACCAATGGACTCATTTATAACAAGAAGCGAAGGGCATGATCAAGAGTTCCACTGGTCATATCATAAATCATACCATCCAGAAGCTGCCCACCTGATAGAGAAATGCAATGCCTATGCAAAGTGCAACTAAAGTGCCAGTACAAAGACAATTTTCCTGCTGCAAACAAGAAATATAAAAAGATTCCAGGGCTTTTTTTAAAAAGACACTGATATGGCTTGGATTTGTATCCCCTTCCAAACTCATGTCAAATTGTAATCTCCAGTGCTGGAGGAGGGGCCTGGTGGAAGGTGATTGGATCATAGTAATGAATTTCCCCCTTGTTGCTCTCATGATAATGAATGAGTTCTCACAAGATCTGGTTGTTTAAAAGCATGTAGCATCTCCCCCTTCACTCTTTCTTTCTCCTGCTCCCACCATTTAAGACATGCTGGCTTCCCCTTCGCCTTCTGCCATGACTGTAAGTTTCCTAGGGTCTCTCAGCCATGTTTCCGATACTGCCTGCAGAACCGCTTTTCTTTATAAGTAACCCAGCTTCAGATATTTATTTACAGTGTGAGAACAAACTAATACAGACACATTACAAACAGGAGAATAACAGGAATGAAGGCTGATGTATCAGAAGGAAATAGGGAGAACAGTAGACAAAAATTCATGTACAAAACGCTGACTTAATAACAGTCTAGGATTCAATATCCAGTGAAAATTACCATAATTTCTAGTGAATATAATGAAAAAAATAATCATATGACCACCTCAGTAGATGCCTTTTCCTAAAGGCATCATGAGATACCCAATAATTTTTGGAGAAAGTGTTTCTAGCTATCAATGTCCCATTTTCCATTCTGAGGGCCTATCAATCCTTTATTCCTTCATGAAGCTATTACCTTTTAGACAAACATTTTCTCCAAGATAGCACAGACATGTTAAGGAACTGCAGTTTCCCAGATCACATATTTCTATGAAATTAACTTTTAAATATGTGATATTTGTTACTGACATTTTACTATCTTAAAAGCAGTTCTGTGCCTAAAAAGTTTAATTTTTTTTCTTCTAATCAGTATTATTTTGATTAAATATATGTGAAACAAAGTATCTCAACCTTATAAACCCTATTTTTTCAAGTATTAAAATCATTACTTTTTTACTTTTTCTTTGATTAATGTACAATTAATCCAAGTTTACAAATGATATCTTCCCTACTCATTTGATCATACTTAATGTCAATATCCTTGGATATTTTAAGTACAGTTATATATTTAATATATCTGATTCTCTCAAACATTTCAAATTTCTAGCAAAGCATACTTGCTAATTAGAATAAATTCTCCCAGTGACTAAAATCACATTCATGAATACAAACTGGAACTTAGATATTTAGTAGCTCAAATCCCCTTAAGCATCTTAAGTCACAGCACCCATAAAGCAGCATAGATTGGAAAATGTTTAACTACATCTCTATAAACACAATATGTACACTTTATATCTATTTTTTCCACATGTTCCTGGGGTTACAAGTTTACTCAACCAAACAAGTAAAGCAAAATCATCACCTAAGTTCCAGCTGAGGTTACATTGTGAGAAACCAGGACTGGTAGTCAAAGAAAGAATGCAGCAGAGGGCACGAGGGGAAGGAAGAAAGTCCATGAGAGATGCAAAAGAAAGAGATGCAATCCTTTTATTGCGTATAGAGATTACTAAACAAGACTCTTGGTAAGAGATGCACTGCAGGAATCTAGGCATCACTTTAATTGTAAAACTGATTTTATGGTCACAAGAGCATCTATGTGGAAATGAAAAAAATACATTTTCAACATCCTCACCATCTAAAATGTACGGTATCTACAACCACTACATGAGCATTCAGACAGCACATAGGCCTGAGATTCTATCCATAGCAAAATCAGCATTTCTGATGCCCAAATTGACTCTTGTTCCATTATGACCTGGGTCATATAAAATGCAATTAATATAGAACTAAAAATTAAAATTACAAATAAGAATTATATGGGTTTTAGGTTCGTTGAGATGCTAGTGACCTGGAGCTGACCCAGAGGCCAAAACATAATTACAGGACTGGATTTAGCATCAGCAGCCTTTTCCATTTATTCATCCCTAATACTCATATGGAGCTGTCATACCATCACCCATCTCCAACACCCACATGCTACTTTAGGATAATGGATTGTGGAAGAGACCTTGTCCTCTGATAAACTGCTATAGTTAATGGAGAGTCCAGGCCTCAAAAGTAGCTTTGCCATCATACTATATCATTATAATTTCTTACTAAATAGAAATAGTTGGTTTAAACAGGACAATCTTAGGCTTTGCCTAAAAGTTTAGTTACTAGAACACAAGGAAGTTAATATAGGTCTTTCTCAATCTAGCTTTTCCTAGTGGCTGTTAACCAGAAAAATATAGGCTGGACAAACATTTTAACTCTTTCTCTCTCTTTCCTTTATCTATCTGATGTCCCTACTCAGTCTTGCCTAAAGATAATAACTGCTTATCTTAGATCTGACTCATGATGGGTCAAAATAAACTTGCTAGTTTTAAGAGATACTCACAGAGAGTTGCATGGTGGCATTGCCAATTTTACCTTGTTATTCTTCTAATGTTTAAACATGAAGCTATATTAGAGCAGAAAGAACTCAAAGCTTGAGTGTCATTTCTGGCTTTTTGAGTTCACATCTTCTTTAAAAAATGGGCCTGTATAAGTTTTAAAGTATAATGTGTGTAGTGGTATTATATAAAGAGCTCTACCTTCTATGCTGTTACTGCACTTCTATCTAAACAGGTTGTCATGAGCTACCTTCCCAGCAGATGGCACTGTTTAATGGGTTTAGAGGAAAGAAACCACAGGGACTTTTGGAGCGGGGCGGGGCGCGGGGGGGCGGAAAGAGTCTAGAGTGAATATTTATTCACTCATTTAACAAATACTTGAGCATCTGCTCCCATTCTTTCAGTGAATCTAAGCTTTAGCTATACCATTTTTTAAATAATGGTAAGATTAAAGAAACTTTATATCTTTAAGATTAAAGAAACTGCCAATGAATCAGGCCCACTTTACTACTTAGTCTTTGAATCATTTTATAAAAATTTAAAGAGCTCTTAACGGTCATTTTTAATCATACCGTGCTTGTGCTGCATACAAAAGCAAGTATAAACAAAATTAATTGGTTAAAGTAATCCTAAAATATTTCTACAGTGAGTCTCACTCTTCTAAATCACTTCTTAGATCACAGTCATCAATGTTACTGTTTCCCCACAGATATAGCTCTCTTTGAGCCATCACCACCACTGGTGATGCAACATCTCTTAGAAGAATGCTGGCCAGGTGTGGTGGCTCACGCCTGTAATCCCAGCACTTTGGGAGACTGAGGTGGAAGGATCACGAGGTCAAGAGGTTCAGACCATCCTGGCCAACATGATGAAAACCCGTCTCTACTGAAAATATAAAAATTAGCTGGGTGTGGTGACGTGCACCTGTAGTCCCAGCTACTCAGGATGCTGAGGCAGAAGCATCACTTGAACCCAGGAAGTGGAGGTTGCAGTGAGCCGAGATTGCACCACTGTACTCCAGCCTGTCAACAGAATGAGATTCCATCTCAAAAAAAAAAAAAAAGAAAAGAAAAGAAAGAAAGAAAGGAAGGAAGGAAGAAAAAAGAATGCTTCATTCTTATCTCCAGGTTGTATGCCAACTGGTGGCACTTATTTCTCAAATTTTCAAGCCAGCACTCTCTGACCTTACAAAAAGATACCAGTAGAAAACTTCAGACAAAGTTCTCCATGTGCACATGATGACAGCTACAGCATTCCTGTCCACTGGCCAATCCTTATATATAGCTGATTATAAACTTTGTAGAATTCTGATTTTTTTTTACTATGTAAAAAACTATCCATGTTAAAATGGATGAAATATATCATGTGTCGGTTCTGTCTATGCACTGGAAATTTCATGTAGGTGACATTATAATGAAAGAATACAGACAACAAAAAATGGCTGGGCACGGTGGCTCATGGCTGTAATCCCAGCACTTTGGGAGGCCGAGGCAGGCAGATCACAGGGTCAGGAGATCGAGATCATCCTAGCCAACATGGCAAAACCCTGTCTCTACTAAAATACAAAAAATTAGCCAGGCATGGTGGCATGCGCCTGGGAGTCCCAGCTACTCAGAAGGTTGAGGCAGTGGAATCACTTGAACCCAGGAGGCAGAGGTTGCAGTGAGCTGAGATCACGCCACTACACTCAAGCTGGCAACAGAGCAAGACTCCATCTCAAAGAAAAATATATATATATCACATTAGATGGTGATAAATACTATGAAAGAATAAGGCAGGTAAAAAGTTTAATGTACTACAGAGGATAGGATTTTAAGTAATTTTTTTATTCAGGGAAGGCCTCACCAAGAAGCTGACATTTAAGCAGAGTTCTTTACTTGTCAAGGGAACTGATCATAGAGGAAAAGGGGTAATATGGTTTGGCGGTGTCCCCAAACAAATCTCATCTTAACCTGTAACTCCCCACAATTCCCACATGTTGTGGGAGGAACCTGGTGGGCGGTAAGTGAATCATGGGGGCAGGGCTTTCCTGTGCTGTTCTCGTGATAGTGAATAAGTCTCATGAGATTTGATGGCTTTAAAAATGAGAGTTTCCCTGCACAAGCTCTCTTCTCTTGCCTGCCACCATGTGAGATGTGCCTTTCACCTTCCGCAATGATTGCGAGGCCTCCCCAGCCATGTGGAACTGTAAGTCTATTAAACCTCTTTATTTTGTACATTGTCCAATCTTGGGCATGTCTTTCAGCAGCATGAAAATGGACTAATAGAGTAAATTGGTACCAGTAGAGTAGGGAGTGGGGAGCTGCTGAAAAGATATCTGAAAATGTGAAGCAACTTTGGAACTGGGCAACAGGCAGAGGTTGGAACAGTTTGGAGGGCTCAGAAGAAGACAGCAAAATGTGGGAAAGTTTGGAACTCCCTGGAGACTTGTTGAATGGCTTTGACCAAAATGCTGATAATGATATTGCAAATGAAATCCAGGCTGAGGTGATCTCAGATGGAGATGAGGAACTTGTTGAAAACTGAAGCAATGGTGAGTCTTACATTTTAGCAAAGAGACTGGCAGCATTTTGCCCCTGCCCTAGAGATTTGTGGAACTTTGAACTTGAAAGAGATGATTTAGGGTATCTGTCAGAAGAAATTTCTGAGCAGCAAAGCATTCAAGAGGTGACTTGGTTACTGTTAAAGGCATTAGTTTTATAACAGAAATAGAGCATAAAAGTTCAAAAAATTTGCAGCCTTACAAGCAATAGAAAAGAAAATCCCATTTTCTGAGGAAATGATGACAGCTACAGCATTCCTGTCCACTGGCCAATGCTTACATATTATCATCTTTATGATTGGATAAGGATAATCATCCTTACTGATTATCAACTTTGTGAATTCTGATATATATTTTTTTTACTATGTAAGAAACTATCCATGTTATTATGGATGAAATATATCATGTGCCGGTTCTGTTCTATGCACTGGAAATCTCATGTAGGTGACATATTTCTGAGGCTGCAGAAATATGCATAATAAATGAGAAGCCAAATGTTAATCCCCAAGACAATGGGGAAAATGTCTCCAGGGCACATCAGAGGTCTTCACGGCAGCCCCTCCCATCACAGGCCTGCTGGCTTAGGAGGAAAAAGTGGTTTTGTGGTCTGGGCCCAGCATCTCTGTGCTGTTTGCAGTGTAGGGATTTGGTGCCCTGCATCCCAGCCACTCCAGCCATGGCTGAATGCAGAGCTTGGGCCATGGCTTCAGAGGGTGCAAGCCCAAGACTTGGCAGCTTCCATGTGGTGTTGAGCCTGTGAATGCACAGAAGTCAAGAATTGGGGTTTGGAAACCTCTGTCTAGATTTCAGAAGATGTATGGTAACACCTGGTTACCCAAGCAGAAGTTTGCTGCAGAGGCAGGGCCTTCATGGAGAACCTCTGCTAGGGTAGTGCAGAAGGGAAATGTGGGCTCAGAGCCCCCACCCAGAGTCCCTGCTGGGGTACCACCTAGTGGAGCTGTGAGAAGAGGGCCACTGTCCTCCAGAACCCAGAATGGTAGATCCACCAACAGTTTGCACTGTGTGCCTAGAAAAGCCACAGACACTTAATGCCAGCCCGTGAAAGCAGCCAGGAAGGAGGCTGTACCCTGCAAAGCCACAAAGGCAGAGCTGCCCAGCACTGTGTGCATCATGTGTTGCATCACTGTGACCTGGATGTGAGTCATAGAGTCAAAGGAGATCATTTTGGAGCTTTAAGATTTGACTGCCCTGCTAGATTTTAGACTTGCATGGGGCTATCGCCACTTTGTTTTGGCCAATTTCTTCTCTTTGGAATGGCTGTATTTACCCAATGCCTGTACCCCCATTGTATCTAGGAAGCAACTAACTTGCTTTTGATTTTACAGGCTCATAAGCAGAAGGGACTTGCTTTGTCTCAAATGAGACTTTGGGCTGTGGGCTTTTGAGGTAATACTGAAATGAGTTAAGACTTTGGGGATTGTTGGGAAGGCATGATTGGTTATGAAATGTGAGGACATTAGATTTGGGAGGGGTGAGGGGTGAAATGATATGGTTTGGCTGTGTCCCCACCCAAATCTCAACTTGAATTGTAACTCCCACAATTCCCAAGTGTCATGGGAGGAACCTGGTGGGAGGTAAGTGAATCATGGTGACCATAACAATGTCACAATGTACCATGTACTTGAAAATTGTATACAATTATATAATTATTAATGACAATGTATTGTATACTTGAAAATTGCTGAGCATTTTACTGTATTTTCTTATTTGACAACTAAAAATTGTATATGTTTATCATACACAACATGATGTTTTAAAATATATATATATATTTAACATACCTCATATGCATTCTCTCATACACTTACGTTTTGCAGCAAAAACATTTAAAATCTACTTTCAGTGATTTTCAAAATACAATACATTGTTTTTAACTGTAGTCACCATGTTGTATAATATATCTCTTGAAATTATTCCTCCTATCTACTTGAAATTTAAGAGAGGAGATTTTAAATGTGACTAAAATAAAGGTTATTATGGTGGCACTATGGCAGATATGTTAATTAACTCAATTTAGCCATTCTACAATGTGTACATATATATCAAAACATCACTTTGTATACCATAAATATATACAATTTTTGTCCATTAAAAATAAATATGAGGCAGGACTAGATTGCAGCTCTGGACAGAGCAGCATGCGGAGGCTCACATTGTGAATTTAAGTTCCAGATCAATGGCAAGAACAAACTGCAATCTTGAGAAGACCCAGAGACCTTCTAAAGGAAGCAGACTGCTTCTGCAGGACCCAGGAAACCACCCTAAATACTGTGCTGGTATCCACGGCTGAGAGACTCATAGACAGTTCACCTCACAGGACTCTGTGCAGAGAACTCCCAATACCAGCCCAGAGCCAGGTAGACTTCCTGGGTGGCTAGACCCAGAAGAGAGACAACGATGGATCACAGCAGTTCAGCTCACTGGAAGCCACATTCATAGGAAAAGCTAGAGAGTACTACATCAAGGGAACACCTGTGGGGCAAAAGAATCTGAACAACAGCCTTCAGGCCTAGACATTCCCTCTGACAGAGCCTACCCAAATGAGAAGAAACCAGAAAACCAACCCTGGTAATATGACAAAATGAGGCTCTTTAACACCCCCAAAAAATTACACTAGTTTGCCAGCAATGGATATAAACCAAGAAGAAATCCCTGGTTCACCTGAAAAAGAATTCAGGAGATTAGTTATTAAGCTAATCAGGGAGGCACCAGAGAATGGTGAAGCCCCATGCAAGGAAATCAAAAAAAATACAAGAAGTGAAGGGAGAAATATTCAAGGAAATAGATAGCTTAAAGAAAACACAATCAAATATTCAGGAAACTTTGGACACACTTTTAGAAAGGCAAAATTATCTGGAAAATCTCAGCAATAGAATTGAACAAGTAGAAGAAAGAAATTCAGAGATCAAAGACAATGTCTTCAAATTAACCTAATCCAACAAAGACAAAGAAAAAAGAATAAGAATATATGAACAAAGCCTCCTAGAAGTCTAGGATTACATTAAATGACCAAATATAAGAACAAACCATGTTCCTGAGGAAGAAAAGAATTATAAAAGCTTGGAAAACATATTTGGGGGAATAATCAAGGAAAGCTTCCCCAGCCTGGCTAGAGACCTAGACATCCAAATACAAGAAGCACAAAGAACAACTGGGAAATTCATCTCAAAGAAGATCATTGCCTAGACACATTGTCATTAGGTTATCCAAAGTTAAGATGAAGGAAAGAATCTCAAGAGCTGTGAGACAGAACCACCAGGTAACCTATAAATAAAACCTATAAGATTAAGAGCAGATTTGTGAGAGGAAACCCTAAAAGTTGGAAGGGATTGAGGCCCTATCTTC
This sequence comes from Ateles fusciceps, assembly GCA_036589455.1. Taxonomy (NCBI): domain Eukaryota; kingdom Metazoa; phylum Chordata; class Mammalia; order Primates; family Atelidae; genus Ateles; species Ateles fusciceps. Next base: position 21,210,548 of record JAZHEH010000681.1, on the reverse strand, counting down.
AGTCTCCTCAAACAAAACAATTATCAGCTAAGAATTTTGTATCCACTGAAAATAAGCATCATTTATGAAGAAAAAATAGTCTTTTCAGACAAACAAATGCTGAGAATTCACCACTACCAAGCCACCACTACAAGAACTGTTAAAAGGAGCCCTAAATCTTGAAACAAATCCTGGAAACACATCAAAACTGAACCTCTTTAAAGCATAAATCACACAGGAACTATAAAACAAAAATGCAAGTTAAAAACAAAACAAAACAAAGCAAAAACAAAGTACACAGGCAACAAATAGCATGATGAATGCAAGGGTACTTCACATTTATACTAACAGTGAGTATGAATGGCCTAAATGCTCCACGTAGAAGAAACAGAACTGCAGAATGGATAAGAATTCTCCAATCAACTATCTGCTCCCCTTCAGGAGACTCACATAACACATAAGGTCTCGCAAAAACAAAGTAAAGGGGTAGAAAAAGGTATTTAATGCAAACGAACACCAAAGGTGAGCAGGAGTAGCTATTCTTATATCAGATAAAACAAACTTTAAAGCAACAGCTGTTAAAGAGACAAAGAGGAATATTATATAATGGTAAAAGCCTGGTCCAACAGGAAAATATCACAATCCCAGACATATATGCACCTAACACTGGATCTCCCAAATTATAAAACAATTGCTAATAGACCTTAGAAATTACATAGTAACACAATAATAGTGAGGGAACTTCAATACTCCACTGACAGCACTAGACAGGTCATCAAGACAGAAAGTCAACAAAGAAACAATGGATTTAAACTATGTCTTGGAACAAATAGACTTAACATACATATACAGAACATTTCATCCAACAACTGCAGAATACACATTCTATTCAACAGCACATGGAATTTTCTCCAAGATAGACCATGTGACAATTCATAAACAAGGCTCAATAAATTTAAGAAAATTGAAATTATATCAAGCACTCTCTCAGACCACAGTGGAATATAACTGGAAATCAACTCCAAAAGGAATCTTCAAAACCATGCAAATACAAGGAAATTAAATAACTTGCTCCTGAATGAGCATTGGGTCAAAAACAAAATCAAGATGAAAATTTAAAAATTCTTCAAACTAAATGACAATTATGACACAATCTACCAAAAACTCTGGGATACTCCAAAGGCAGCTCTAAAAGAAAAGTTCATAGCCCTAAACACCTACATCAGAAAGACTGAAAGAGCACAAACTGACATTCTAAGGTTACACCTCAAGGAACTAGAGAAACAAGAACAAACCAAACTCAAACCAGACCAATAACAGCAGAAGAAAGGAAATAACCAAGATCAGAGCAAAATTAAAAAATACTGACACAAAAAAATCAATACAAAAGATAAATGAAACAAAAAAGCTGGTTGTTTGAAAAGATAAATAAAACTGATAGATTGTTAGCAAGATTAACCAAGAAGATGAGAGATAATCCAAGTAACCTCACTAAAAAATTAAACAAGAGATATTACAACTGACACCACAGAAATGCAAAAGATTATTCAAGGCTACTATGAACATATTTATGCACATAACTAGAAAACCTAAAAGAGATGGATAAATTCCTGGAAAAATACAACCCTCCTAGCTTAAATCAGGAAGAATTACATACCTCGAACAGACCAATAACAAGCAGTAAGATTGAAAATAGTAATTTAAAAATTACCAAGAGAAAAATGTCCAGGACCAGATGGATTCACAGCAGAATTCCACCAGATATTCAAAGAATTTGTACCAATCCTTTTGACACTACTCCACAAGATAAAGAAAGAGAGAAACCTACCCTAATTCATTCTATGAAGTTAGCATCACTAATACCAAACCAGGGAAGGACATAACAAAAAAAGAAAGCTACAGACCAATATCCTTGATGAACATAGATGCCAAAATCCTTAAAAAGTACTAGCTAACCAAATCCAACAACATATCAAAAAGATAATCCAAAATGATCAAGTCAGTTTCATACCAGGGTTGCAGAGATGGTTTACCATATGCAAGTCAATAAATGTGATATACCACATAAACAGAATTACAAACAAAAATAACATAATCATCTTAATAGATGCAGAAAGGCATTCTACAAAATCCAGCACCCCTTTATGATTAAAACTCTCAGAAAAATTGGCAGGCAAATGGCATGCCTTAATGTAATAAAAGCCATCTATGACAAACCCATAGCCAACATAATGTTAAATGGGAAAAGTTGAAAGCATTCCCTCTGAGAACTGGAACAAGACAAAGATGCCCACACTCACCACACTTCTTCAACACAGTGCTGAAAGTCCTAGCCAGAGTAGTCAGACAAGAGAAAGAAATAAAGGGCATCTAAATTGGTAAAGAGGAAATCAAACTGTCACTGTTTGCTGACAACATGATCATTTACCTTGAAAACCCTAAAGACTTCTCCAGAAAGTCTCCTAGAACTGATTTAAAAAAAAAATTCAGCAAAGTTTCCGGATACAAGATTAATGTGCACAAGTCAGTAGCTCTTCTATACACCAACAGCAACCAAGAAGAGAATGCGACCAAGAAGAGAATCAGACCAAGAACCCAATCCCTTTACAATAGCTGCAAAAAAAAAAAAGAAAATGCTTAGGAATATACCTAACCAAGGAGTTGAAAGACCTCTACAGGGAGTTAATTTTAGTGTAAGGTGTCAGGAGATGTCCAGTTGCTGCTTTCTGCACACTGCTAGCCAGTTTTCCCAACACCATTTATTTAAGAGGGAATGCTTTCCCCATTGCAGAGGAAAATTTATAGCAATAAATGCCCACATGAGAAGCAAGGAAAGATCTAAAATTGACACTGTATCACCAAAATTGAAAGAGCTAGAGGAGCAAGATAAAAAAAAACTCAAAACCTAGCAGAAGACAAGAAATAACTAAGATGAGAGCAGAACTGAAGGAGATAGAGACAAGAAAAAATCCCTTCAAAAAATTAATAAATCCAGGAGCTGGTTTTTTGAAAAGATCAACAAAATAGACCACTAGCCAGAGTAATAAAAAGAAAAGAGAGAAGAATCAAATAGATGCAATAAAAAAATGATAAAGGGGGTATCACCACTGATTCCACAGAAATACAAACTACAATCAGAGATTACTATGAACAACTCTATGCACATAAACTAGTAAACGTGGAAGAAATGGATAAATTCCTGAACACTTACACCCTCCCAAGCCTAAACCAGGAAAGAAGTTGAAACCCTGAATAGACCAATAACAAGGGCTCAAGTTCAGGCAGCAATTAACAGCCTACCAACCAAAAAAGCCCAGGTCCAGATGGGTTCACAGCTGAATTCTACCAGACATATAAAGAGGAGCTGGTACCACTCCTTCTGAAACTATTCCACACAATCTGAAAAGAGGGAATTCTTTCCAAATCATTTTATGAAACCAACATCATCCTGATACCAAAACCTGGCAGAGAAGCAACAAGAAAAGTAAACTTCAGGCCAATATCCATGATGAACATAGATGCAAAAATCGTCAATAAAATACTGCAAACCTACAGCAACAGCACATCAAAAAGCTTATCCATCATGATCAACTAGGCTTCACCCCAGGGATGCAAGGCTGGTTCAACATATAAATGTAATTCACCACATAAACAGAATCAAAGACAAAAACCACATGATTATCTCAATAGATGCAGAAAAGGCCTTCGACAAAATTCAACAGCGCTTTATGCTAAAAACTCTCAATAAACTAGATATCGACAGAACGTACCTCAAAATAATAAAGACTATTTACTACAAACCCACAGCCAATATACTGAATGGGCAAAAACTGGAAGCATTCCTTTTGAAATCTGGCACTAGACAAGGATGCCCTCTCTCACCACTCCTATTCAGTATAGTATTGGAAGTTCTAGCCAGAACAATCAGGCAAGAAAAAGAAATAAAGGTATTAAGTTAGGAAAGGAGGAAGTTGAATTGTCTCTATTTGTAGACGACATGATTGTATATTTAGAAGACCCCGTCATCTCCGCCCCAAATCTACTGAAACTGATAAGCAACTTCAGCAGTCTCAGGATACAAAATCAGTGTGCAGAAATCACAAGCATTCCTATACACCAATAACAGACTTAAAGAGAGCCAAATCAAGACAACCTGCCATTCACAATTGCTACAAAGAGAATAAAATACCTAGGAACACAACTAACAAAGGATGTAAAGGACTTTTTAAGAAGAACTACAAACCACTGCTCAATGAAATAGAGAGAGGACACAAACAGATGGAAAAACATTCGATGCTCATGGTTAGGAAGAATCAGTATTGTGAAAATGGCCATACTGCCCCAAGTAATTTATAGATTCAACACTATCCCCATCAAGCTACTTATGACTCTCTTCACAGTACTGGAAAAAAACCACCTTAAACTTCATATGGAACTAAAAGCGAGCCCGCATAGCCAAGTCAATTCTAAGCAAAAAGAACAAAGCTGGAGGCATCACACTACCTGACTTCAAACTATACTACAAGGCTACAGTAATCAAAACAGTATGGTACTGGTAGCAAACCAGAGACATAGACCAATGGAGCAGAACAGAGGCCTTGGAGGCAATGCCACACATCTACAACCATCTGATCTTTGACAAACCTCACAAAAACAAGCAATGGGGAAAGGATTCCCTGTTTAATAAACAGTGTTGGGAAAACTGGCTAGCAGTGTGCAGAAAGCAGAGACTGGACCTCTTCCTGACACTTTACACTAAAATCTACTCCAGATGGATTAAGACTTAAACATAAGACCTAACACCATAAAAACCATAGAAGAAAACCTAGGCAAAACCATTCAGGACATAGGCATAGGCAAGGACTTCATGACTAAAACACCAAAAGCATTGGCAACAAAAGCCAAAATAGACAAACGGGATCTAATTAAGCTCCAGAGCTTCTGCACAGCAAAAGAAACAATCATTAGAGTGAATCAACAACCAACAGAATGGTTGGAAAAAATGTTTGCAATCTACCCATCTGACAAAGGGCTAATATCCAGAATCTACAAAGAACTAAAACAGATTTACAAGAAAAAACAAACCCATTCAAAAGTGGGTGAAGTATATGAACAGACACTTTTCGAAAGTAGATATATATGAGGCCAACAAACATCTGAAAAAATGCTCATCATCACTGGTCATTAGAGAAATCAAAACCACATTGAGATACCATCTCATGCCAGTTAGAATGGCAATCATTAAAAAATCAGGAGACAACAGATGCTAAGAGGATGTGGAGAAATAGAAACACTTTTACACTGTTGGTGGGAGTGTAAATTAGTTCCCATTGTGGAAGACAGTGTGGCAATTCCTCAAGGACCTAGAAATAGAAATACTATTTGACCCAGCAATCCCATTACTGGGTATATACCCAAAGATTATAAATCGTCTATTATAAAGACACATGCACAGGTATGTTCATTGTGGCACTGTTTACAATAGCAAAGACCTGTAACCAACCCAATTGCCCATCCATGATAGACTGCATAAGGAAAATGTGGCACATATACACCATGGAATACTATGCAACCATAAAAAATGATGAGTTTGTGTCCTTTGAAGGGACATGGATGAATTTGGAAACCACCATTCTCAGCAAACTCACACAGAATAGAAAATCAAACACCACATGTTCTCACTCATAGGTGGGTGTTGAACAATGAGAACACATGGACACAGGGGGGGGGAGCATCACACACTGGGGTCTGCTGGGGGGGCAAGGGAGGGACAGTGGGGGGGAGTGGGGAGTTCAGGGAGGGATAACATGGGGAGAAATACCAGATGAAGGTGACAGGGTGATGGAGGCAGCAAACCACATTGCCATGTGTGTACCTATGCAACAATCCTGCATGATCTGCACATGTACCCTAGAATCTAAAGTACAATTAAAAAATAATTTTTCCTCCAAACACTATTTTAAATGTGTCCCAGAGATTCTGGTATGTTGTGTCTTCGTTCTCATTGGTTTCAAAGAACACTTTATTTCTGCCTTCATTTCACTGTTTATCTAGTCAACATTCAAGAGCCAGTTGTTCAGTTTCCATGAAGTTGTGTGGTTCTGAGTTAGATTTTGAATCCTAAGTTCTAATTTGATTGCACTATGGTCTGAGAGACTGTTTGCTATGATTTCTGTTCTTTTGCATTTGCTGAGGAGTGATTTACTTCCAATTATGTGGTCAATTTTAGAGTAGCTGTGACGTGGTGCTGAGAAAAATGTATATTCTCTGGATTTGGGGTGGAGACATCTGTAAATGTCTATTAGGTTTTCTTGGTCCAGTTCCGAGTTCAAGTCCTGGATAGCCTTGTTAATTTTCTGTCTCGTTGATCTATCTAATATTGACAGTGGAGTGTTAAATTCTCCCCCTATTATTGTGTGGGAGTCGAAGTCTCTTCGTAGGTTGTTAAGAACTTGCTTTACGTATCTGGGTGCTCCTGTATTGGGTGCATATATATTTAGGATCATTAGCTCTTCTTGTTGATATTGATCCTTTTACCATTATGCAATGCCCTTCTTTGTCTCTTTCGATCTTTGTTGGTTTAAAGTCTATTTTATCAGAGACTAGGATTGCAACTCCTGCTTTTTTTTTTTTCTCTCCATTTGCTTGGTAAATCTTCCTCCATCCCTTTATTTTGAGCCTGTGTGTTTCCTTGCACATGAGATGGGTTTCCTGGATACAGCATACTGATGGGTTTTGATTTTTATCCAATTTGACTGTCTGTGTCTTTTGATTGGGGCATTTAGCCCATTTACATTTAAGGTTAATATTAATATGTGTGAATTTGATCCTGCCATTTTGATGCTAGCTGGTTGTTTTGCCTGTTAGTTGAGGCAGTGTCTTCATTTGTCAATGCTCTTTACCATTTGGTATGTTTTTGGAGTGGCTGGTACTGGTTGTTCCTTTCTATGTTTAGTGCTTCTTTCAGGAGCTCTTGTAAGGAAGGCCTGGAGGTGACGAAATCTCTGAGCAATTGCTTGTTTGTAAAGGATTTTATTTCTCCTTCACTTATGAAGCTTAGTTTGGCTGGACATGAAATTCTAGGTTGAAAATTATTTCCTTTAAGGATGTTGAATATTGGCCCCCACTCTCTTCTGGCTGGTAGGGTTTCTGCTGAGAGATCCACTGTGAGTCTGATGGGCTTCCCTTTGTGCGTAACCTAACCTTTCTCTCTGGCTGCCCTTAGCAGTTATTCCTTCATTTCAACCCTGGTGAATCTGATAATTATGTGCCTTGGGATTGGTCTTCTTGAGGAATATTTTGTGGTGTTCTCTGTATTTCCCAGACTTGAATATTGGCCTGCCTTACTAGGTTGGGGAAGTCCTCCTGGATAACATCCTGAAGAGTGTTTTCCAGCTTGGATTCATTCTCTCCATCACAATCAGGTATACTTATCAAATGTAAATTAGGCCTTTTCACATAATCCCATATTTCTTGAAGGCTTTGTTCATTTCTTTTCACTCTTTTTTTCTCTAGTCTTGACTTCTCATTTTATTTCATTGAGTTGATCTTCAATCTCTGATATCCTTTCTTCTGTTTGGTCGATTTGGCTATTGAAACTTGTGTATGCTTTGTGAAGATTTCGTGTTGTGTTTTTCAGCTTCATCAATTCATTTATATTCTTCTCTAAGCTGTTTATTCTTGTTAGCATTTCGTCAAACCTTTTTCAAGGTTCCTAGTTTCTTTGCATTGGGTTAGATCATGTTCTTTAGCTCAGAGAAGTTTGTTATCACCCACCTTCTGAAGCCTTTTACTGTCAATTCATCAGACTCATTCTCCATCCAGCCTTGTTCCCTTGCTGGTGAGGAATTGTGATACCTTGGAGGAGGAGAGGCATTCTGGTTTTGGGTGTTTTCATCAGTTTTGCACTGGTTTCTTTCTATCTTTGTGGATTTATCTACCTGTGGTCTTTGTAGTTGGTGACTTTGGATGGGGTCTCTGAGTCAACATGCTTTTTGTTGATGATGAAGTTATTTCTTTCTGTTTTTTTTTAGTTTTCCTTCTAACAGTCAGGTCCCTCTGCTGTAGGACTACTAGAGGTCCACTCTAGACCCTGCTTGCCTGGGCATCACCTGTGATGGCTGCATCACAGTAAGGATTGCTGCCAGTTTCTTCTTCTGTTATCTTCGTCCCAGAAGGATACCTGCCAGATGTCAGCCTGATCTCTCCTCTATGAGGTGTCTCTTTGGATATATGGGGGTCAGGGAGCTGCTTGAGGAGATAGTCTGTCCCTTGTAGGAGCTCAAGTGCTGAGCTGTGAGCTCTGTTGTTCCGTTAGAGATGCTGGTCAGGTACATTTAAGTCTGCTGCGACAGAACTCATTACCGCCTTTTTCCCCCAGGTGCTCTGTCTTGGGAAGGTGGGGCTTTATTTATAAGTTCCTGATGTGCTGCTGCCTTTTTTCAGAGATGCCCTTCCCAGCAAGAGGTAGCCTAGTCACTGTCTGCCAGCAGAGGCATTGCTGAGCTGCGGTGGGCTCTGCCCAGCTGCTATGTGAACTTCCTTGTGGTTTTGTTTATAAAGGTATAGTTAGAATTGCCCTCAGTAATGGCGGACTGCCTCAGTAATGGTGGATTGCCTCAGTAATGGCAGACTGCCTTGATAGTGGTGGACTGCCTCAGTAATGGTGGACCCCCTTCCCCTAACAGAGCTGGACCCCCTTTATTTCAATAACCACTCTCCAGTTAGTAATAACATCATTCTGAAATGATGTTATTACTAACTGGAGAGTGGTCATTGAAATAAAGGAGGATGGTCCTAAGGGATCACTAAAGGTTTAGTTCCTAGAGTGCCAAAAATGAAAACTAGTCTCACCCTATTGATCTTGAATAAAGATATAGAAATATTCTTGTATTGCTGTTTCCCAAAGCCATAGGTCTACAGGAGGTCAAACTTTCTACTCTATTTCCTGGTTGATCCAATGTGTTCATTTCCATCATGGATACTAAATCTTTCTTAAAGGAATTAAACTAACAACCATGTGGTATTATTCTCAGTCTACTGTATTTAAAACATGACTTGTACACTAACAGCAGGTGGAGTACAGAGACCCTTTCATGCCTACATCCCAGCCTAGGTCCTGTTTTGAGATTATAACCCAGTCATCAAGAAGTGTAGCCAAAGGCACAACACATTTTATTTGTAAGATCAACTGCACATCTAAAAATTATACATAGACATCTTATTATAAGAGACTATGCAAGGGCATCATGGCCTTTGTTTAAAAGGAACACTTTTAAAAAACATATGAAGCAATGGACACTACCCAACCCAATGTCCTCTCCGGAAGTGGCACCAAAAAGCAATGAAATCTGTAGTGAGTGGTTCAAAAATGAAAATTTAAGGAAGCTATAGCAACAGGGTTATCAGCATTGTCATGGAAGAACCTAGAATATAGCTACATTTGCACTCTCATGGACTAATGGATGAGACATACTAAGTAGAAGTGACTGATGAGATGCCTCTACCTGTAGAGAAAAAAGAAAAGTATTAATAAAAAGTTTCCAATGTAACCCATTGATAAGCTTGGCACAGAAAACACATTGACTAATATATTGCCCAGTGAACAAGGAGGACCTACTATGTGCCAGGGATTAGAGGGAAGGGTTGAAAGAGCTGAAAATTTTTATCCAAGTGTCTGAGCAGTATTTAAAGTGAATGGTTTATCAACTCAGATTATGTTTGAACTATACTAGAGATTTTCTTTTTTTTTGTCATAACCAGAGTAAAGGGAGACTTACTGACAAGACAGGATATATGCAGACACATGGAAGTAGCATTAATTCGAAACAAGACTGAAATGTAATGTGAGACCCATCACATAGTTAGACACGATTTTAACAACAAAAACCCTCCCTAGTAGACATTTGAGCTTTTTTTCTTCCTTATAACAATATGATCATTTCTGTGTGGACACTGCCATGTTTTGTCTCTTGTAAGGATCCTCACCAAAGAAGTCTTGAAAATATGGAATCCGAGGCAATTCAAATAGACAAGTGTTGGTTAAGTTCCAGGCAGAATGAGAATTGGTACAGGGAGGATCATTTCGGAATTTTATAAGATTGTTATGGATAGTGCTTGGAGTGGTATCCAAAGATGAGCTGAAAGTTTTTAAGAAAACACAATTTTCACATCAGATTACATTTAAAAATAAACAAACCAGTAAGACTCATTTTTTTCTCAATTCATTTTTGTTCCTTCTACTTTAGCAGTAGATTTACTACCTCTGCTACCTCTCTGCCCTCTACTTGACTCTTTTTTTTTTTTTTGGATTAACACACTTCCATTTAGGGGTGTTAGTTCAAAAAAAAAAAAACAAAAAAAAAAAGTCCTGCCGTTGGAAAATATATTCCAAACAGAAAACATTAGTTCTGATAAGCTAAATTAAATCCCCAAGACAATTTCTTACAAGTATAAAATGAGAACCCTGGATCTTTTAAAAGTTGTCATTCATAAACAATTAAAAGGTTAACAGCATTCGCCCTTTGATCCTGAAGATATAGCAAAGTTTTGGGGGATTTCCCCAAAAGCCATAGGGCCATAGTATATTAAGAAAACATCTAAATTATTGCTTTTTAAAAAAATATTTTAATACAATTATGCCCATTTAAGCCTTTTGATTTATATAAGCTATCAAAATTAGGGGGGAAGTTAAGAATTATGTAGAATATTAATGGTCCATCTTGGTAAAAATTCCACATATGCTTGAAAATATTATACATTCTGCTGTTGTTCTGTGCAGTGTCCAGTAAAGGCCAATCAGATCAAAAAAGAAAAAAAAAAGAATTATGTAGAATAAAGAACAATTTAGGCTAAGATTTATTTTTAATTTGACCTTAAAGAGTTGAAAACTAATTTGGCTACTATTCCTGTTTCTCCAAGCATCCTCTGATCTGCAGGGAGGCAGCTAGGTGAGAAGGTGTGTTCAAGTCCTAACTTGGCATTCCCTAGCTACATGATCATGAGCACAATCACCTCTGAGCTCTGTTTAACTCATTTTACTATGTCTTACTTGGATTTCCCAAAAGCAGGACTTGGCAAGGACATTTATGTGCAGGTGATTTATTATAGAAGTGTTCCTGGAAAAGGAATGGGAGAAAAGCAGGACATAGAAGGTAAAGACAACAAGCCAAAATGCTATTTAAGGCAGAGTCCTCGCCTCAGCAGGACCCTCAAGTGAGCTCCAAAGTTAAATCCTGCCTCCAAGTTTATCCCTGACTCAAGAAACAGAGCTGACTTTTCACAGGCCCAAATCACTCAATCATGAGAGTGGGAAGCATTTTCTAAGTTTCCAAGCCCAATTCGTATCACTGAAAGCCAGATCACACACAAGCAGGAAAAGAGGCAAACAGAAGTGAAGGGGGGGATTCCAGGGGGATTTGGCCAAAGCATCTGTAATAGCCAAATGGCATAGATAAATACCTCATTGCATGGAGAAACTATGCAAACCAACATTGCTCTAGGGTTCTAATGATATAAAGCTTCATATTCAAAATGTTTTCCTTTTAATTAGTTCTTAGAGGATAAACTGTGAACCGTCTTGTTCATTATACTCACCTGTATACAATGCACATCAAAGGAATTTTGCCAGTGACTCCTTTCTGCATTATATTACAATAGAGTGTTGAATAAAAAACTGTTCCATATGAGAAAACCTGGTGGGACAAAAAGACTTTGTAAGTTGATGTCATGTCACATAGGCATTTTAAAGACATTTGAACAATGAACAGATCAAGTCAAGATGTAAGCTCTTTATACTACAACAAGGTCTCTCTGCATAGAGCTAGAAAAAAAACTGAGTCCCGGAAAAATTAAGAAAACACCATCCAAGGATTTTGATCATCAGTGCAAACAGTTAATATTTGTGGAAATAAAATAAGATTGTAATCTTGAATTCCCAGACTAGAAACAAGATTACAATTCTAAAGTGGTTTTTTTTTCTGAGATTTGGCCCTTAAACATTATCACAGTGCTATATCCCAAATGTCTGAAAATATTGAACCAACTGGAGATTTGTGTTTTCTGAACACATGCTTATTGTGAAGATGTCAAAAATGCTATGTTGGTCCACCATGGTGTCTCACACCTGTAATCCAACCACTTTGGGAGGCTAAGTAAGTAGCTGGAGGATCAACTGAGCTCAGGAGACCAGCCTGGGCAATATAGAAAGACCTCCTCTCTACTAAAAATTAAAAAACAATCAACTGGGTTGAGTGGTTCCAAGCTACGCAGGAGGCTGAGATGGGAGGATCACTTGAGCCCAGGAGGTGGAGGCTGCAGTGACCTGTGATCATGCCACTGCACTCCAGCCTTGATGACAGAAAAAGTCTGTCTCAAAAAAAAAAAAAAAAAAAAGCCGCTATGGTTATGGTCAAAGATTCATAATCTTAACACAGGAGTAACTTCTGTAAATGCATTTAGGTATATGTTTTTCTATTGATAATTTTTACAAAAATGTCTTACTGAATTACTATTTTTCAACCTGTTAAATTACACAATAAATATCTCATAGAAATAAAATATTTCCAAAAAAAATGAATAGAATATAGCATTCGATAACATGATTACTTTTCCATTGCATTGCTATTGAAGGTTATTTTAGTTGAGTATATAAATTGTATCTAAAGTGTATAAAATAAATACTATATGCTTCTTACTTCTCTTGGTAATTATGTATTCAATAGTCACTTCTAATATGCAAAGTAAGGATGACCAAAAAATCCACTTTTTCATAAAACAATAAGAAAATGACAGAAATTATCAAATTCAACATTTTTAAGACTCTGAATATTATCCTAAGTTTTGCAACAATTCAAGGAGAATTTATTGAAGGAAAACAGTGGTAGAATCTCAGAACTATAGCTTTGTGGCATTTTAACTTGTTCTATTTCAATTTCCCTCTTCCTAGTCCATAGTATATATGAAAGCCAACAGCCTAGCAGAATCCAGAGGAAACAGATGATTTGGAGCTCCTCAAAAGCCCATCTTCAGAGAATTGTCTTTTTTTTTTTTTTTCCTAAAATGCTGGTTATTTGACTTGACTCTGAATGTGCTCAAAAGGAATAGACCTATAACAAGTAAAGAGATTGGATTAGTAACAAAAACTACCCACAAATGAAGTCCAGGCACCACCAGTCTCCACTGTTGAATTCTATCAAACATGTAAAAAAGAATTAAAACTAGTGCTTCACAAAATCTCCCAACAAATAGAAGTGGAGTGGGGGAAAGGCCAAGATAGCCAAGTAGAAACAGCTCCAGTCTGCAGCTCACACGGAGATGGACATAAATGGTGATTGAATTCTGCATTTCCAACTGAGGTACCCAGATTCTCTTGGTGGGATTGACTAGGCAGTTCATGCAACCGACAGAGAGCAAGGAAAAGAAGGGTGAGGCAATGGTTCACCCAGGAGGAGTTGCACAGGGCAAAGGGACACCCCCTCCCCCAGTCAAGGGAGGTGGTGAGGGATTGTGCTACCCATCTGGGGAACTACACTTTTCCCATGGATTTTTACAACCCACAGATCAGGAGATTACCTCATGACCCCATACCATCAGGGCCTTAGGTCCCAAGCACAAAGCTCTGCAAACCCATGGCAGCTGCTCAGGCAGGCACTGAGCTGCAGGAGTGTTTGCATACTCTGGCAGCTCCTGGAACTCCAGTGAGGCAAGAGATCTGTTCGCTACTGTGGGAAGGAGACTGAAGCCAGGGGTCCAAATGCCTTGCTCAACAGGTCCCACTCCCATGGAATCCTGCAAGCTATGACCCACTGGCTTGTAATCCCCCCCTGGCCAGCACAGCAGCCTGGAGTCTGTCTAAGATGACCAAGTTGCTGGGGGGAGGGTCCACCACCATTACTGAGACTCTAGTCAACAGTTGGAAGACTCCCCCGCCCTGCCCCAGTGCAGTGTATTTGCTCTGCTAAGAGACAGCCAGACTGCTTCCTTAAGCAGGTCCCTTATTCCATGCTTCCTGACCACATGGGACCTCCCAACAGAGGTTGCCACACACCTCATATAGGAGAGTAACTGCTGGCATTTTGTCCATGCCCCTCTGGGGCAAGACTTCCAGAGGAAGGCACAGGAAGCAATCTTTGCTGTTCTGCAGCCTCCAGAGTTGATACCCAGGCAAACAGGGTCTGAAGTGAACCTCCAGAAACTACAGCAGACTTACAGAAGAGGGGCCTGACTGTTAAAAGAAAAACAAACAAAAAGAAACAACATCAAAAAAAAGACCTCACAAGAACACCATCGAAAGGTCAGCAGCCTCAAAGGTTAAAGGTAGATAAATCCAAGAAGATGAGGAAAAACCAGCGCAAAAATGCTGAAAGTTCCAAAAACCAGAATGTCTCTTCTCCAAATGATTGCAACACCTCTCCAGCAAGGTGTAGGGGTTAGAATTATTATAGAGTTATGACCAGAACTCAAATGTTTAGGAATAGTGAGAACTTTATGTGAACTCCTGCTTGAGAGGTAAATATTTTCATTTTCCTTGAAGAACAGTCGAGGGCATTCCGAGCTCAGAGTGTCCTTGACTAATGTTGAATAACGGGAGGGGGAGATCTGGCCAATCTCCCTTCCTACTTAGTTAATGAAAACATCAAGGATGAACTTATATAATGGAATTTTGTCTCTCAAGAGGAGGTTGGTGTTTTATTTTTTAGTGTCCTTGCATAAACTTTGTATGAACCCCTTGCTTAAACTTTACATGAACTTAACCATATAAAAGACTAGCTACATCAAAAAAAAAAACGGAGAGAGACGGAATTCTGCGTTTGACTTGCGACTACCCGTGCTGCTCTTGCCGGTGCTGACCGTGCTGCTTTCTGCCGGTACTGACCGTGCTGCTTTCTGCCGGTGTTGATTACTTGTTGAATTGCTTCTTGGGTATGGTACCATTGTAAATTTGTAAATAAATCTTCTTTTTCTATCTCACTTTAAAAACTCGGCTGGTGTTTTTCCTTCCCACGAACCTGCTCTTTAAAAACAAATCCAAGCTTGGTACTTCAGTTTTTCTTCAGTTAAAACTGAAACAAATTGGCGTAGTCGGCAGGATTCGGGGGAGAAGGAGGGGGCAACATGCCTTTCTTCAAACGTGATGTTAAAGCTGTTGTGTGTAATATTCCGGGATGGGATGATTCAACTTTTTCCGCAGTAGCCCGCGTATGGGCCTGTGGAACAGGACTAAGTGAGAATTGGGATGGCCGGCTACGATCGGCTGACCCCATGCAGGTATGTGAAACATTAGAACTAGTACCAGTGGAAAGGGGGAAAGAGTTGGTGGCTATTAGCCGCCGAGGTTGGATTTTATTGTCAGCTTATAGAAAGCAGTATCTAGAAAAGCAGAAGGTTATACAAAAAAAGTTACAATTAGAAAAGGAGTTAACAGATTTGCAAAGTAAGTTGTCAATGTTACAGTGTCAAAATTTTATTTTAGGAGACCAGGTGAAAACATACCAAGGAGTGGCTGAAAAGGCAGCAGTGCGATGTGCTCAGTATAAATATCGTAAGAGAAAAGGAAAGGTGAATGCTCAAAAGGTTCATGCAGTAATTAAATGAAAACTGGACATACTCCCAAACGTAAATATATAGTTATGATTGTCCCAATCCCTGAGTATATACTAGGGATGGATATTTTAAAAGGAATGACTTTGCATTTGGAGGATGGACGTTATAATTTTGCTATAACTAAACTTACTTATAAGATCTTTCCCAATTTAATTATTGGTAAATTAAGAATGGAGCCTCTCACCCTACCTACGCCCACTAAAGTTATACACTGTAAGCAGTACAAAATACCAGGTGGATATACTGAAATAACTGATACCATACGAAATTATGTGGAAGCTGAGGTAATGGTTCCTTGTACATCAGAATGGAATAGTCCAATATGGCCAGTCCGCAAATCTGATGGGTCGTGGCGAATGACCGTAGATTACAAAAATTTGAATGCAGTTACTCCTCCTTTACATGCCGCTGTGCCAGACACTATTATCTTAATTGAAAATATACAGAAGCATCCTGGTCAATGGTATGTAGTCTTAGATTTGGCTAATGCCTTTTTTACAATACCCATTAACCCAGACCAGTGGCAATATTTTGCTTTTACCTGGGATGGGCGTGAATATACTTTTACCAGACTGCCACAAGGATATAAACATAGTCCAACTTTATGTCATAAGATAGTGGCTAAACATTTAGATGAGTGGACTCACCCTAATGTAGTGCTCCATCATTATATTGATGACATAATGATACAAGGACATGATCAAATTACCCTACAACAAGCATTATCTTCCTTAACTGATCATTTATCAACTAAAGGATGGAAAATTAATCCCGCTAAAATACAAGGACCAGATCAACATGTGAAATTTTTAGGAATCTATTGGGACCATGGGCAGCAGTCAATTACCCCAAAAGCTAAGCAACGTATTTTGGAATTTCCACCGCCCGCTAATAAAAAGGAAGCTCAAAAATACATTGGTTTATTTGGATATTGGCGAAGCCATATACCCCATCTAGGTATTTTATTACAACCTTTGTTTAAAGTGACCAGAAAGAAATATCAATTTGAATGGGGAAAGGACAGACAAGAAGCTTTTGAGCGAACCAAGGAGGCTATTCAACAAGCATTAAATTTATGGCCTTTGCGAGAGGTCCATTAGAATTAATGATTAGTGTAATTGATCAACATGCTAATTGGAGCTTATGGCAAAAACAAGATGGAAAACGTGTTCCTTTAGGCTTTTGGTCCAGAAAATTGCCCCAGTGTAAGAAACCATATACTCAATTAGAACAACAACTATTAACAGCATACTGGGCACTAACTGAAACTGAGCATATAACAGCTAACAGAGAAATCATTTTAAGACCACAAATTCCCATAATGCAATGGATACTATCAGATCCAGTATCTCATAAGATAGGGCATGCTCAAAAATCCCATGTCATCAAATGGAAATGGTATATTCAAAACCGAGCTCGGGCTGGTCCTACAGGGACCTTACAATTACATGAAAAAGTCTTCTCATGCCCAGCACCTATCCCTTTAAATAGTACCACACCGCTTAAACATATTAGCAGTAAAGTATGGGCCAACAATGGATATGATACTTTAACAAAAGAGCAGCAACAACATGCTTGGTTCACAGATGGATCTGCAAAATATATAGGTGCCAAACGATATTGGAAGGCTATAGCTTATAATCCTTCCTCACATGTTACTTTAGAGCACTCTGGAACTAACTGCAGCAGTCAATTTGCAGAATTATATGCTGCATGGCTGTGTTTAGAAAAAGAATATGGGGGACAATGTCACATTTTTACTGATTCCTGGGCCGTATATATGGGATTATTAACTTGGATAGCCCAATGGGAACATAATGGATGGAAAATCCGAGATAAAACCCTATGGGGGGGCGGAAATTTGGCAAAATATATGGATTGTATTGCAATGTACTAATGTTTCTGTTTTTCATGTAGATGCTCATACATCCTTGGATTCAATTGAGAAATTATACAACAAAAAGGCAGATAAATTAACCAAAATTAATACTAATACACATGCTGAAGATCATTTAAAATGTGCACAATGGATACACGAGCATACTGGTCACACTGGGGCCAAAACCATGTACAGGTGGGCTAATCAAAGGGGGGATTTATCTCCCTCTTGATGTTTGCAAAACTGTTACATACCAATGTCCTGTATGTAATCAGGATAGACTCCAACATGTACCACGTATAGTTACTGGTGAATTAGCTCGAGGAAAACAGTCAGCTCAAATTTGGCAAATTGACTACATAGGCCCACTACCTATGTCAAAAGGATGTGCCTATATTTGTACTATCGTGGATACTTATTCTGGAGTCCTTATAGGATGCCCATATAAAAGAGCCACTCAACTTAATACATTAAGAACATTAAATTATATATTGTTATATTATGGAACCCCACTCCAAATTCAAAGTGATAATGGGTCACACTTTAAAGGTAAGTTAATAACTGATTATTGTACTCAATATAATATAGAATGGATATATCATATCCCCTACTATCCTCAGGCTGCAGGCCTCATAGAAAAAATGAATGGTTTGCTAAAAGAAAAATTACGAAAATTAGGGAGCAACTCTTATCATGCTTGGAAAGATTTTTTATTGACTGCTTTAATGCAACTTAATAACCGTCCTTTAACTGATGGACAAACTCCCCTCCAACAAATGCTAAATACTCCTTCTACTTTAGAGGTTCGGTTTAAGTCCACAAAGACTGACAATTTTACTATTAATTGGTGGAAGTTTCACCCTGATGCTATACAACCCTGGAGTGCCACTAATGCTGCAGCCGGATATGATCTTTTTACTTATAACACCATAACAATTCCAGCACATATGCAACAAGTTATACCCACTGGAATTGGATTAAAAATTCCCCCTGGATATTATGGTCAACTTGCTGCCCGATCAAGTTTAGCCTTAAAAGGGATGATGATTTTAGGAGGTATTATTGATGCTGATTATTACGGAGAAATTAAAGTATTAAGTTATAATTCTTCTGACACAGACATCATTTTACCAAAAGGACATCGAATTGCTCAAATTTTATTTATTCCTGTATTACAAACTTTAAATTGAAAAGTGCAAAAATATCCACCCATCTCTGAGCATATTGGGTTTAGTAATACTAACGGACGTGTATGGGTGCAAACTGCCCCCAACAAACCCCTTCAACCTGGTAAAATAGTGGCTAAAGGAAAAGATAATTGTTTATATGTCTTAATTCCTCCTGCAGATACTCCTATTTTAGTACCATCTAACCATTTGTATTTTCGACCATAGTATTTTATAGGCATTCTAATTCTGGGAACTCCCTTGGTTTTAACATATACACCTGGAACCATTCTACAAGCAACAAAATCCATAAATAAATCAGACTCAATACTTCTACGATGGGGATGGCAGAGCTCAACACGTATTCAAACTCAAGATAATTTTACTTGCAATGTTAATCAAAAATGTCTTCATACTAACTTTTCTGTTAAAGAAACTAATATTAATACATGGACAGGACCTTTTCCAGTCAGACGTGTACTAACCAGTGACAGTTCTGTTACCATAAATATTACAACCAATGTCAGTATCTCTTGTTGTACTAAAGATTTAACTCCCCTAATGCATATGTCAATGTCACAATATAGACAACACTTAATATCAATATTATCTGATTGCAATCAAAGTATGATGTTTATACAAGTAAATATTACTACTTATCTTTTATGTCATAATATGAGCACAATTACTAATCGTACTGACTGGGCCGATTATATGCATATAGTTATTGAAAATGAAAAAACTTTTAACATAACTCAACCCACTCTAATACGTATTCCCCATGCTTGCGTAAACACCACATTATTAGCTCAATCATACCATCTACTTCTTAATATTAGTTTTCCATTGTTAACTCCATGTGTACAAAGACGCAGGGCATGGTATAACACCCTATTAGGAGGGGGTAGGAACTGAAATTGAACTAGCAAATAGTTTTGATTTAAATACTTTAACATATAAATTAAAAAATACTGGAAGGGATGCGGCCATGGCCACCAGCTTAAATGCACAGTGGATTCCCACTATTATTAAACCTTTGAAACAGCAATTACAATATCAAAAATCATTGTTACACATATTTAATACTACTGTAGTTTCTACTACTCAAAATATAATAACATTATTTAATTGGACACAATGCTCCTTACAATATCTATATACGTATATGCAAGTAAAAAATATAAAAAGAGATTTAGTTTTAGGTTCAATTCCATGGCCCACCATATTTAATATTCCAAATACTACCTGGGTGCGAACTCATAATCCATTTCAGTGCCAACTCACATATTGCATTGGAACAATAATATATTATAAACCCAAACAAACTACTGTTTTATGTCCTTATCATGTTCTTCCTATACCTTATCCACATTATTTTCTACAACCTGAGTATTATAAAACATATATAAATAATCAAAATGTAACTTATAATTTGCAAAATTGTGATAATACTAATCAAGGTCTTGTGTGCAATGAGTTACAACGACAAATGGAACCATGTTTGCTACAGTTTTCTGTTAATCACTGCATTTTTACAATTATACCCGCAGTAAACTATTCAGTAATCTATAAGGTCACTTATCAAACTGTCTGTCTGGCTACTGCACAATCAGTTACTACTCAATTTTTAAAAGTCACTGCTCCTTTTTCTGGTTGTGTACGTAATATTCATATATTACCTTGGTATAATACCACTATATATCTTACTCCCATTAACCAAATGTATAATCTTACCTTTTATCCTTTACAATTACCAAAATATCCCTTAGAAGTGTATTTAAATTTACCCCTTATTTTATACCAAAATGCACAGTTAAATAAATTATTACTCTCTCTCAATAAGCAATTAGCTCAATATAAATTACAAACCACCATTGTTAGTAATAAACTACAAGCTTACTCTCATGCCATTGCTACAGATAGTAACCACAACTGGTGGGACTGGCTTTTTACACATCCTAATACTTTTTATCGTTTTATTCCATTTTTTGCTTTTATTTTCGTTGAATTTATATTTAGCATATGTAGTTGTTGTTGCAATCTATATTTGTATAAACAAATAAGGTCATTACATACTTCTATATTGCATACTCAATTTGTTTACAGTCGTTCCGGCCATACCTAAGGGCCGTGTGTAGGGGTTAGAATTATTATAGAGTTATGACCAGAACTCAAATGTTTAGAAATAGTGAGAACTTTATGTGAACTCCTGCTTGAGAGGTAAATATTTTCATTTTCCTTAAAGAACAGTCGAGGGCATTCCGAGCTCAGAGTGTCCTTGACTAATGTTAAATAACGGGAGGGGGAGATCTGGCCAATCTCCCTTCCTACTTAGTTAATAAAAACATCAAGGATGAACTTATATAATGGAATTTTGTCTCTCAAGAGGAGGTTGGTGTTTTATTTTTTAGTGTCCTTGCATAAACTTTGTATGAACCCCTTACTTAAACTTTACATGAACTTAACCATATAAAAGACTAGCTACATCAAAAAAAAAAACGGAGAGAGACGGAATTCTGCGTTTGACTTGCGACTACCCGTGCTGCTTCTTGCCGGTGCTGACCGTGCTGCTTTCTGCCGGTACTGACCGTGCTGCTTTCTGCCGGTGTTAATTACTTGTTGAATTGCTTCTTGGGTATGGTACCATTGTAAATTTGTAAATAAATCTTCTTTTTCTATCTCACTTTAAAAACTCGGCTGGTGTTTTTCCTTCCCACGAACCTGCTCTTTAAAAACAAATCCAAGCTTGGTACTTCAGTTTTTCTTCAGTTAAAACTGAAACACAAGGGCACAGAACTGGGCTGAATCTGAGATGGATAAACTAACAGAAGTAGGCTTCAGAAAGTGGGTAATAATGAACTTCACTGAGCTAAAGGATTATGTTCCAACCCAATAAAAAGAAGCTAAGAATCACGATAAAAGATTACAAGATCTGTTAACTAGAATAACTAGTTTAGAGAGAAATATAAATGACCTGATGGAGCTGAAAAACACAGCACAAGAACTTCATGATGCAAACACAAGTATCAATAGCCAAATTGACCAAGTGGAAGAAAGAATATCAGAGCTTGAAGAATATCTTATTGAAATAAGGCAGGCAGACAAAACTAGAGAAGAAAGAATGGAAAGGAAAAAACAAAACTTCTGAGAACCGTGGGACTATGGAAAAAGACCAAACCTATGACTGATTGGAGTCCTGAAAGAGATAGGAAGAATGGAACCAATTTGGAAAACACACTTCAGGATATCATCCAGGAGAACTTCCCAACCTAGCAAAACAGGCTAACGTTCAAATTCAGGAAATCCAGAGAACCCCAATAAGATACTCCATGAGAAAATCAACCCCAAGACTCATAATTGTCAGCTTCTCCAACATTGAAATAAAGGAAAAAATGTTAAGGGCAGTCAGAGAGAAAGGCCAGGTCACCTACAAAGGGAAGCCCATCAGACTAGCAGCAGACCTCTCAGTGGAAACCCTATAAGCCAAAAGAGATTGGGGGTCAATATAAAACGTTCTTAAAGAAGTTCAACCCAGAATTTCATATCTGACCAAACTAAGCTTTATAAGCAAAGGAGAAATAAAATCCTTTTCAGATAAGCAAATGCTGATGGATTTCATCACCAGAAGGCCTGCCTTGCGAGAGCTCCTGATGGAAGCACTAAATATGAAAAGGAAAAACCATTAACAGCCACTGCAAAAACCCACTGAAGTACACAGACCAATGACACTATGAAGCAACTACATTAACAAGTCTGCAAAATTAACCAGCCAGCATCATGATGACAGGACCAAATTCACACAAAGCAATATTAATCTTAAATGTAAATGTGCTAAATGCTCCAATTAAAAGACACAGAAAGGCAAGCTGGATAAAAAGACAAGACCCATTGGTGTGCTGTATTCAAGAGACACATCTCACATGCAAGGACACAAATAGGATCATAATAAAGGGATGGTGGAAAATTTACCAAGCAAATGAAAAGCAGGAGTTGCAATCTTAGTTTCTGACAAAATTAACTTTAAACCAACAAAGTTCAAAAAAAGACAAAGAAGGGCATTACATGGTAAAGGTTTCAATTCAACAAGAAAAGCTATGTATCCTAAATATATATGAACCCAACACAGGAGCAGTCAGATTCATAAAACAAGTTCTTAAAGACCTACAAAGAGACATAGACCCCCACACAATAATAGCAGGAAAGTTTAATACCCCAGTGTCAATATTAGACAGATCAAGAAATAAAATTAATGAAGATATTCAGGACTTGAACTCACCTCTGGATCAAGTAGACTTGATAGATATCTACAGAACTCTATACCCCAAAACAATAGAATATACATTCTTCTCAGCACCACATGGAACTTACTCTAAAATTGATCACATAATTGGAAGTAACACACTCCTCAACAAATGCAAAAGAACTGAAATAATAACAGTCTCTTAGATCACAGCACAATCAAATTAGAACTCAATATTAAGAAACCCACCCAAACTCACACAATTACATGGAAATTGAACAACCTGCTCCTGAATGACTTCTGAGTAAATAATGAAATTAAGGCAGAAATCAAGTTCTTTGAAACTAATGAGAACAAAGAGACAATGTATCAGAATCCCTGGAATGCAGTTAAAGCAGTGTTAAAAAGGAAATTTTTAGCACTAAATGCTCACATGAAAAAGCTAAAAACACCCTAACATCAAAACTAAAAAGAGCTAGAGAAACAAGAGCAAATAAACCCCAGAGCTAGCAGAACTCAAGAAATAGCCAAGCTCAGAGCAGAACTGAAAGAGATAGAGACATGAAAAACCCTTCAAAAAAATCAATGAATCTAGGAGCTGCTTTTTTGAAAAAAAAAATAAATCAATAAAATACACAGACCACTAGCTAGACTATTAAAGAAGAAAAGACAGAAGATTCACATAAACACAATCAGAAATGGTAAGGGGGGATACTAACACTGACCTCACAGAAATACAAACAACCATCAGAGAATACCATAAAAACCTCTATGCAAATAAACTAGAAAATCTAGGGAAAAAAATGGATAAACTCCAGGACACATATACTCTCCCAAGACTGAACCAGGAAGTTCAATCCCTCAATAGACCAATAACAAGTTCTGAAATTGAGGCAGTAATAGATAGCCTACCAACCGAAAAAAAAAAGAAAAGGCCCAGGACCAGTTGTATTTACAGCTGAATTCCACCAGAGATGCAAAGAGGAGCTGGTACCATTTGCTCTGAAACTATTCCAAACAATTGAAAATAAGGAACTCCTCCCTAACTCAGGTTATAAGGCCAGCATCATTCTGTTACCAAAACCTGACAGAGATACAACAAAAAATGAAAACTTCAGGCCATTATCCCTAATGAACATCAATGCAAAAATCCTCAATAAAATACAGGCAAACCAAATCCAGCAGTACTTCAAAAAGCTTATCCATCACAATCAAGTCATCTTCATCCCTGGGGTGCAATGCTGGTTCAATGTATGCAAATCAATAAACATAATCCATCACATAAACAGAACCAAAGACAAAAACCACATAATTATCTCGGTAGATACAGAGAAGGCCTTCAACAAAATTCAACACCCTTTCATTTTTAAAACTCTCAATAAACTAGATATTGAAGGAACATACCTAAAAACAATAAGAGCCATTTATGACAAATCACAACCAATATCATAACAAATGGGCAAAAGCTGTAAACATTCCCCTTGAAAACTGGCACAAGGCAAGGTTGTCCTCTCTCACCACTCTTATTCAACATAGCTGGAAGTTCTGGCCAGAGAAATCAGGCAAAAGAAAGAAATAAATGGTGTTCACATAGGAAGAGAGAAAGTCAAATTGTCTTTGTTTGCAGATGATGTGATCTAGAAAACCCCATGGAGTCAGCCCAAAAGCTTCTTATGCTGATAAAGAACTTCAGGAAAGTCTCAGGGTACAATATCAATGTGCAAAAATCACAAGCATTCCTACACACCAACAACAGACAAGCAGAGAGCCAAATCATGAACGAACTCCCATTCACAACCGCCACAAAGAGAATAAAATACATAGGAATGCAGCCAACAAGAGAAGTAAAGGACTTCAAGGAGAACTACAAACCACTACTCAAGGAAATCAGAGAGGACACAGACAGATGGAAAAACATTCTATGCTCTTGGATAGGAAGAACAAATATCATGAAAATGGCCATACTGCCCAAAGCAATTTCTAGATTCAGTGCTATTCCCATTAAAGTACCATTGACATTCTTGACAGAATTAGAAAAAATATATATTTTTAAAATGATATGGAACCAAAAAGAGCTCATACAGCCAAGACAATCCAAGCTAAAAGAACAAAGCTGGAGTCCTCATGCTAACCAACTTCAAACTATACTACAAGGCTACAGTAATCAAAATAGCATGGCACCAGTACAAAAATGGGCACATAGACCAATGAAACAAAATGGAGAACTCAGAAATAAAATCACACATCTACAACCATCAGATCATTGACAACCCTGACAAAAACAAGCAATGGGGTAAGCATTCACTATTTAATAAATGGTGCTGGGAGAACTGGCTAGTCATATGCAGAAAATTAAAACTGGATCCCTTCCTTACACCTTATGCAAAAACTAATTTAAGATGGATTAAAGACTTAAATGTAAAACCCAAAACTATAGAAAACCTAGAAGAAAATTCAGGCAATACCATTCAGGACATAGGCATGCACAAAGATTTTATGATGAAATCGCCAAAACCAATTGTAACAAAAGCAAAAAATTGACAAATGGAATCTAATTAAACTAAGGAGCTTCTTCACTGCAAAAGACACTATCATCAGAGCAAACAGACAACCTACAGAATGGGAGAAAATGTTTGCTATCTATTCATCTGACAAAGGTCTAATACCCAGACTCTACAAGGAACTTAAGCAGGTTTACAGGAAAAAAACAAACAACCCCATTAAAAAGTGGGCAAAGGGTATGGTGCCTCATTCCTGTAATCCCAGCACTTTTGGAGGCTGAGGCACATGGAACACTTGAGGGCAGGGGTTCAAGACCAGCCTGAGGGCAGGGGTTCAAGACCACCATGTTCAAGACCAACATGGTAAAACTCGTTCTCTACTAAAAATACAAAAAAAAAAAAAAAATTAGCCAGGCATAGTGGCACATGCCTGTACTCCCAGTTACTCAGGAGGCTGAGGCAGCAGAATTGCTTGAACTGGAAGGCAGAGATCGCAGTGACCCAAGATCATGCCACTGCACTCCAGTACTCCAGCCTGAACAACAGAGCAAGACTCTGTCTCCAAAAAAAAAAAGTGGACAAAGGACATGAACAGACACTTCTCAAAATAAGACATACATATGGCCAACAAACATGAAAAAAAGTTCAACATCAGATCATTAGAGAAATGTCAATTAAAACCACAGTGAAATACTATCTCATACCAGTCAGAATGGCAATTATTAAAAAGTCAAGAAACAACAGATGCTGGCAAGGTTGCAGAGAAATAGGAACTCTTTTACACTGTTTGTGGGAATGTAAATTAGTTCCACTATTGTTGAAGGCAGTATGGTGATTCCTCAAAGGTTTAGAACTGGAAATACCATTTGACCAAACAATACCATTACTGGGTATATACCCAAAAGAATATAAATCATTCAATTACAAGGATACATGCATGTGTATATTCATTGCATCACTATTCACAATAGCAAAGACATGAAATCAACCCAAATGCCCATCAATGATAGACTGGATAAAGAAAATGTGGTACATATATACCATGGAATACTATGAAGCCATGAAAAGGAATGAGATCATGTCCTTTGCAGGGGCTTAGATGAAGCTGGAAACCATTATTCTCAGCAAGCTAACACAGGAACAGAAAAGAAAACACTGCATGTTCTCACTTATAAGTGGGAGCTGAACAATGAAAACACATGAACACAGGGAGGGGAACAATACACACAGGGGCTTGTCAGGGGAAGGTGGGGGGGAGTAGAGCATTAGGAAAAACAGCTAATGCATACTGGGCTGGATACCTAGGTGATGGATTGATAGTTGCAGTAAACCACCATGGCACACATTTACCTATGTAACAAACCTGCACATCCAGCACATGTGCCCTGGAACTGAAAATAAAATTTAAAAAAATTTAAATAAATATTTTAAAAAAAAAAGAAATAGAAGAGAGCACATTATTCAAGTCATTCTATGATGTATTACCCTGATAACAAAACCAAAGCCATCACAAAAAGAAACTATAGATCAATGTACCTTATGAATGTACATATAAAAACTTCCAACCCAAATGCCCATCAATGATAGATTGGATAAAGAAACTGTGGTACATATGCACCATGGAATACTATGCAGCCATAAAAAGGAACAAGATCGTGTCCTTTGCTGGGACATGGATGGAATTGGAAGCCATTATCCTCCACAAACTAATGCAGAAACAGAAAACCAAATACCGCATGTTTTCACTTACAAGTGGGAGCTGAATGCTGAGAACACATGGACACATGGGGGACAACAACACACACTGGGGCCTGTCAGGGGTATAAGGAGGGAGAACATCAGGAAGAATAGCTAATGCATGCTGGACTTCATACCTAGGTGATGGGATGATCTGTCCCACAAACCATCATGGCACATGTTTACCTATGTAACAAATCTGTACATCCTGCACATTTGCCCCTGAACTTAAAGTTGAAGGGAAAAAAAAGGAAGAAACCATTGTCTAACCCACCAACAAAAAAATAAAAACCTCAACAAAATACTAGCATACCATATCCAGCAACTATAAAAAGGATTAAGCACTATGACTAAATGGGATTTATCCCAGGAAAAGGATATGTTGGCTCCACATACAAAAATCAATGTAACACACCATATTAATAGGAGAAAGGGCAAAACCCATATGATCATCTCAGTAGCTTCAAGGGAAAAATAACTGTAAAATTCAATATGATTTGTGATAAAAAAAAAAAAACTCTCCACAGCTAAAGGCAAAAGGGCACTTTCTCAACCTGATAAAGAGCACCTGTGAAAATCCCACAGCCAGCATCATACTTAACAATGAAAGACTGAAAGCTTTTCCCTTATAATAAAAAATAATACAAAGATGTTCACTCTCACTACTTGCATCCAATACTGTACTGCAGGTTCTAGCCAGAGAAATTAGGCAAGAAGATAAAACAAAAATTATACAGATTGGAAAGGAAGATGTAAAACTCTCTCTATTTAAAAATGACATGAGGCCTAGCACAGCGGCTCATGCCTGTAACCCCATCACTTTGGGAGGCCAAGGCAGGCAGATCACTTGAGGTCAGGAGTTTGAGACCAGCCTGGCCAACATGGTGAAATCCGGTCTCTACTAAAAATAAAAAGACACAGCAAGACATGGTGGTGCACATCTGTAGTCCCAGCTACTTGGGAGCCTTGAGAGAGCAGAATTGCTTGAACCCAGGAGGAGGTTGCAGTGAGCTGAGTTCACACCATTGCACTCCAGCCTGGGCAACAGAGTAAGACTCCATCTTTAAACAAATAAATAAGACATGATCTTGTATATAGAAAATCGTAAGATATCCACCAAAAAAAAACTATTACAACTACTAAGCATGCTCACTAATGTTATAAGAGACAACATCAATAGATAGAAATTAATTATATTTCTCTACACTAGCAATGAGCAACTTGAAAATAAAATTAATAAAACAATCTCAAGTTCAGCTGGATCCTGGCAGCAGCTGCAGTGGTTCTCTTCTGTGTCTCTCTTTGCCCTCTCCTTTTCATTTCCGGAACATATGTGCAGGTACCTTTGTTTAAATATCTGTTTTTAATTCTTTTGCATATATACCCAGGAATGAAATTGCTGTTTGTTATTTAAGCCACTGCAAGATTCTTCCCTTCCTCTCAATAGTGAACCAGGAATATTAGGAGTGTTTTATATTTGAAAAAGAATCCAAATCCATGTATATGAATCCAGAATCCTTAACTTCGGTTTTCCTTAATCTCTCTATAAAACCATTATATATGAATCCAGAATCCTTAACTTTGGTTTTCCTTAACTTCTCTATAAAACCATTATCTGAGAAATATTTTGTTGTTAATCACATTAATGTTTTCATGTTGTGGATAACAATTAGTACTCACTTTAAAATTATCTTCTTTTAAAAGTAGCTAAGTTTGCAGTGTCCAGCAAGGGACTGGCAGTCATGGCTCTGTAATCTTTGGTAGGTTACTTAATCTTTTTGAACTTCATTTTCCTCTTCTGTACAATGGGGATAAGAGAACCTACCTCACAGGATAATTGTGCAGTTCCCTGTCTTTCTTAAGACAGAAAACTTTTTTTGTTTTGTTGTTGTTGTTGTTTTGAGATGGAGTCTCAATCTGTCGCCCAGGCTGGAGTGCAGTAGGTCGATCTCGGCTCACTGCAACCTCCACCTTCCGGGTTCCAGCGATTCTCCTGTCTCAGCCTCCCAAGTAGTTGCCTCTACAGGTGCCTGCCACCATTCCCAGCTAATTTTTGTATTTTTAGTAGAGACGAGGTTTCACCATGTTGACCACGCTGGTCTCCTGACCTCAGGTGATTCATCCACCGCAGCCTCCCAAAGTGTTGGAATTATAGGGGTGAACCACTGCGCCCAGCTAAGAAAGAAAAAGTTTTGTACTAAAGCTAACCCATCATTTAACCACTCTTCTAAGCACCATATATTTTGTTTCACAAATGTTCTATTCGTTCAGAAAAATAATTTGAAAAATGGGTAAATTCTACACAATTATAGTTCTCAAATGACTTGTACATTACAGTTCCTGTTCACATTTTACTACATTTAATCTTCTAAGGTTTTTAGGTTTCTTTGGAGGTTGGAGGTAGCAATATCACTAAGGCAGCTAACTTTTCAACATTCTTGGATTGGGCTGATACTTTGATGAAAAGAATTCCTGCATTTCTCACAGAACTAAAGCTGGAGCAAGAATAAATTCCAATGAACAGGTGTCCAAATTGCCTGTTTAAAAAATCTAATCATTTAAAACAACTCTGGTATTTCAGTGTTTTGCTTTGATCCTGCGAGCATTAAAACTGGTATTTTGGGTGGGTGCTAAAGGAAGAAACCAAACAACAGAATGAAGAGTTGTTCCCACAAAAGAGTTGGAGCTGGGACAAATAAATTATTAACTTTGTTAGACCTTTTATTGAAAACATCCAGTCAAAGACTCATCATCTTTAGAAAAATAAAAGACTATGCAACTCCAAAAAATCAAACATAGAGTTACTATATGAGCCAGAAATTTCAGTCCTAGGTATTTACCCAACACAATTGAAAACATACGTTCACACATAAACATGTATACAAATGTATAGCAGTAACAGACAAAAAGTAAAAACAATTATTCAGCCATAAAAAAGAAATGCAGTATTGAGATACGCTACGATATAAACTTTGAAAACATGCTAAGCAAAAGTCATGAAAGGCCACATATTGTATGATTGAATTTATATGACATATCCAGAGTATTCAAATCTATAGAAACAGAAATTAGACTCGTGGTTGCCTATAACCAGGGGAGAGGAGGCAGTGGAGTGACTGATAATAGATATGGGTGCATTTTTTGAGAGGTGATTAAAATATCCTGGAATTAGATAGCAGTGATGGTTGCACAACTCTTTCAATGTACTAAAAACTACTGTATTGTGTGCTTAAATGTTTAATTCTTTCCTAATCCATGCCTGCTACTTAAAACTGAGTTCTACAGTCCTTCATTTTGTTTTTAATACTGTTGAAATTCTAGATCCTGCCCTTTAAATGGAAAATCTTTATAATAAATTAAAAACCTAAGAAAGAAATGAAGCCGCCAAGGTAGAGAGAGATCCTTTGCATCAAAACTCATTGAAAGAATCTGATTTGATAAGATATTAAATCAAATTACTCATGTGAATATTAACATTGTTTTTTGTATACTATAGAAACTTGAAAACGTTTTAAACATGAATCAAATTGTTCCATATACAATCTGCCCTTGAAAGGGTAATTTCAAAGGGGTCTTATAAGACCCTGAAAACTTTAGAAATGGTTTTCATGCCATAGGGGGAAAAAAGCCTTCAAAAGAAACTTACAGTTCTGATTGGTTATTTTACTTCATAGTTTGTGGCTCCTGTAATAACATTGTGGTTGATGTCTCTGCCTCTCCTACTGTCTCATATTTAGTTGTACAAACTTCGTAAAGTCAGGTTATTAATTCTTTGGCCTTTGTAATGATTTCCGTATATCCATAATGAGTCATACTTTGAAATATGGGAAAAACTACAAAGGCCAAAGAAATTAGAAAGCTGTAAACTTCCATGTAAAGTTAAATTAATAGCATCATGCCCAGCTAATTGTTTTGTATTTTAAGTAGAGACGGGTTTCACCATGTTGGCCAGGATGGTCTCGATCTCTTGACCTCGTTACTCTTTTCATGCAATGTTACATGAGTATTTACCAAGTTAGCACATAGTTACTGACTGCTTACTATTTGTGCTAGGTACACAGTTGTGAATAAAATCCTAAAGATACTAAAGAAACACACAAATAAATGCATATTTACGAGTGCTTGGAATCCCAGCACTTTGGGAGGCCGAGGAGGGTGGATCACCTGAGGTCAGGAGTTCAAGACCAGCCTGACTAACATGGTAGAATCCTGTCTCTACTAAAAATACAAAAAAACAAAAACAAAAAAAACCTTAGCCAGGCACAGTGGCAGTTGCCTGTAACCCCAGCTACTAGGGAGGCTGAGGCAGGAGAATCACTTGAACCCAGGAGGTGGAGGTTGCAGTGAGCCGAGATCTTGCCAATGCACTCCAGCCTGGGTGACAGAGTAAGACCTTGTCTCAAAAAAATAAAAATAAAAATAAAGAGAGAGTGCTTGCAAAGTTATAATAATATATACGTGGAGGTATTCTCCTCCACAATGGCCATGAGCCATTATATTTCATGGCCAAATCAAGGTTCCCACTGGTTTTCCTATCCTCAAAATAGCAAATTCAAGTGCCATAAAAATATCTTGCACTGACAGTACACATAGTGCTACTGCAAGGTACAATCTACAGTTTAGTTTATTATTTGAAATGCTCACAGCTCTTACCTCTTTCTGAATCCCACACTCAGTGACAGGGTAATTAAACTCATATCCCTTCGCAGTTACATTGGTTATAGGACAGCCAGTTCCTAGAGACACTTCATCAGAATGCAAAATATGATCTTGACCAAGTAAAGTTGGTTCGGCCACAACCCAGAACATAGAGGAAGTACATCCTACTGACACTGTTGAAAAATATTTTTAAAAAATATTTAGACAGCAACTTTATGCTAGAGGACACCAAGAGAAAGTCTGAACATAGCATATTTAAAAAAAAAAAATACTACTGTAAAACAGCCTTGAGAGATACAATACGATCATTCAGATGAAATGCTAAAATTATAAATGGAGGATCAGTCCATTCAAGCCTATCTAGAGACAATCTCTGTCTTCCCCACACTTCCAGTACTGTTTCCTTAAAAGTTCAACAGTAAGCTAAATGTGGGATGCTGTCTCTGCTTCTTTTGCTGTATGGGACTGCCTCTGGATTGGAGGAGGCTCAAGCTGGCGTGCTGGCCTTGAGTTTACATAATTAGGCTGGTGTAAATGACTGATAGGGCACTGAAGCTGCAGCTCATTCTCATCCCTGGCAGACATCTACAACCCATGTGGGTGAAGAGACAAAGGAAACTGTACCCTTGGGCATTTGCTAGACTTGCTAATAAAGAGCTGCACCTGCTATGTCTCCACCCTGTGTCCTTCTATGATGCAAAAGGAAGATCGTCTCAGATTAAAACCTATTGATGTCTGGTGAGTCTGTCAACTCAAAACATTCACAGCTGTGGTGCTACAACAGCATTTCCTCACTTGTGTCCATTAACTCTACTACTAGAAGCATATCCAAAAAAAGGTTTGAGACAAAAACATGTTTTTGTCTAAACAAACGATTCATCACTGTATTTTCATGATTAAAAAAAAACTAGAAATAACAAAATTACATTTATTTTATATGTGGCATTTCTATCCAGTAACTTTTTAAATAAAGAAAAAACATATAGTTTAGATGAGATTACTGTAAAATAAGCCACAGGTAGGTAGGACACACGGAGAAAGTAAGTGGAATACAAATAAAACAATTAATATTAATGATAACAACTTCATGACTTAGGAAGAATAAGAAGTGAGAGGAGAAAGAATGAAGAGCTTTATTTTCGCAACCTGATTTATGATCACTAACTCACGATCACTTAGGAGGCAACAAGGTGGGACAGGAGGCAGGCAGCAGGATTACGAGTGGGAGATCAGGGTGGGAGGTGGAAGAGCAAGTTGAAACCTTAAATAGAGAAATATTTTTCCACAGGTAGGGTGAATACGGTGACCAAACACTACAGAAAATACCTACATCCAGAGGAAGAATAAAAACTAGCTCTTTCCCAAGCATTAGGATAAACAAGATAAATCACTTGCTTTATGGGGTGGTAGAGAACAAACAAGAGGAAGCAATACCACTACAGAAGTCAGAAAACTATACTGGAAAGTCACTTATACTCAAAACAGCAAACAGTAAAAGGCCCACAACCGTTAAGAAACTATGCCTTAAAACAGCAAAACATAAGGGTCATTTGTACCTGACTTTTGCTCAGAAAGAGTCAAAATCATGCACAAAAGCAAAGACGATTGCAACCCCACAAAGTCCTTCATGATGTCAGCTGCCAACTATTGATGCCTGAAAATTTCAGGAAATTGGAAGTGGCTGCCCTGCTTTGGATACTTTTATACCCACTGCCACACCCAGCTGACTACATTTACAAATCACTTTTTGCCAATGGCTCGTATTTTCCAGAATTGTATTGTTTTTGCCAATCTAAATTGTTTAATATTTGGAAAATACAGAAAATATAAAGAATAAAATAAAAACTATTTATTAAAATGACTATTTTTATATTCACAGAAAGAATTTTTTCTACCTGCTGAAACCTGACATTCTCTTGATCACTCCAGAACCAAAATCAGGACTGCAAATAAAGTGTCACTGACCAATCTTTGAGAACTGTGACTTCTTCAGGCTTTCCAAAGTTCCTAGAACAGAATGTTCACAGAGTGTCAACGCATGTTTATTGAATTGTTGGGGAATTATATTAAGGGGGTTGTTTAAACCAGTGATTTTCAAACTTTAGCAGCATGAGAAACACCTGCAGAACTTGTTAATATAGCGATAGCTGGACCATGTTCTGGAGATTGTTATTCAGGCCTGGGAGTAGGAGGGCCAGGAATTTACATTTCTGAAAGTTTCCAGGTGCTGCTGATGCTGCTGGCCCCAGGCTCATACTTTGAGAACCACTGCTTCAGACATCGTCACTTTAGACTAGAGTATTTATTTCAATAGCTCCCAAAGTTTAGATTAATTTTCAAAATTATCTGGAACACTTTAAAAATATTTGTATCCTAACCCCAATCTAGTCCAGTGAGCTCTGTTGTAGCTGGAAATGTAAGAACACATATAAGTCACTGCAGGGTCTTGTCAAACAATCAAATTCTCACAGTCTAACTCAGTGGGGCAAGACCCAGGAATCTGCATTTTTAACAATTGCCCGCAGATGATTCCTGGAGGCTCATACTTTGAGAAACTCTGAGCAGAAGTCCTCCGGACTGCTGATGAGGCAAGGAGGGAGGCAGATCTCCAATTCGTCTTCAATTATTTTCATTTTATTTCTGTCTGTTTTATATTAGATCCTTTGGTGTTTTTTTGAAAACACCTACATTATAAATTCTCAGCATCCTTTGACCTGAAATGTAACATCATGATTTTAAATAAGAAATCAGATATGCCTGGGGCTACTCAATAAATGACATCTTTGATGGATCAGTAAGGAGTAAAACCATAAATCCAAATCCTATTTCTCATCATATAGTCTCCTGAAACTTTCAACATCTATAATATTAACCCTGCAAAACATGTATGTTATCTGTGCTACTAGTCATTATCTTTTGAGAATCTGGAATGACCTAAAAGAAAACAGAGACCAGTCCAACTAGCATGACATTGGGCCAAATTCCAAAATCAGCAGTCTAAACAAAGTCTTCCCATAAGACATATAAGAAATAAAATAAAAATTCCTTCACCCAATGAAACATTTCACACCTCCCTCCCAATTTTAGCTTCTTCTACACACCTACATATTATAACAGAAAAAAGAGATGGAATAAACCAGTTTGCTACCATACTACTTTGAATCACCCTCAGATCTGGGAAGGAAGAGCCTTTGCTCAGGGACCCTTGTGTTAGAGGGTATCACTCTGAACTTCTTTGTCATGTTCTTCTCTGGGCACAAGAAATGTGTTGAAACAAGGGAACATGCCATCCAAATCCCAAGCCTTCATAATTTCCTGCCTAAATGGCCTTGAACTTACATCTAAGGACTGCTTGAGCCCCTTCCCTGAGTCAGTTCTCTCAGGTGTATATAGCCCTGAGCCTAATGCTGGCCAAGGGGCAGTTGTCTGCTGGAAATATGGATGGAGCTTGGACACAACACCTGGTGTGTCTATACATGTACACTCGAGGATCTCTACAATGCAGGTCAGAGTAGGGTTAGAAAGAGGAGGGATTTGGCCATGGACCATGGGCAGGTGAGGGTAGTAGAGTGGAGATAGATGGCAGCTCTCACCACATTGCAGTGTTCCAGGGTGAAATTCTCAGGACTCTGAGAATTCTAGATTAAAATCTATCTTTCTATCTCATTATGAGTTAGTCTGACACAAGAAGAGAAAACCAAACACCACATGTTGTCACTCATAAGTGGGTGTTGAACAATGAGAACACATGGACACAGGGAAGGAAACATCATACACTGGGGCCTGTCAGGGGATGAGAGGATAGAGGACAGATAGCAGGGGATGGGGGGATTGGGGAGGGATAGCATTAGGAGAAATACCTAATGTAGATAACAGGGTGATGGATGCAGCAAACCACCATGGCACATGTATACCTATGTAACAAACCTGCACATTCTGCACATGTACCCCAGAACTTAAAAGTATAATAAACAAATAAATAAAATGAAAATTTAAAAAAATAAATAAAATAAAGTTTGTCAAAATAGGAGACATATCTTGTTTACCAGTTTCTTCATTTAAAGCTTTTATATAAATATACACGTTATGTGCCTCCACTTTTACCCTTGCTCCAGCCCCCGTGCATGTGAGGTGGGAGCAGACTTGGGGCCGTTTGCCCTCCACCCAAAGTATTAGGTTGGTACAAAACTAATCTCGGTTTTTGCCATTACTTTTAATTTGCAATTACTTTTATTGGCAAAAATCGCAATTACTATTGAACCAACCTAATAACTTGTCTTGGGAGATATCTACTGATTTCCTTGGGAACTCTCTTAGGATCTTGTCTTGCTTTGCCATTAATCCTGAAAGGACCTGGGTTTTACTAAACATCTTTGTGCATAGGTCACTCATCAATGTTCACCTTCAGCAAGTGAAGCAAATAATCAGGATTACATAAATCTTATTTAGCATAGAGAGAGATGAAACAAAAGGAGTGTTGATTATTTCAGAGAGGATCTGCTTGAGGAGATAAAGGAATGCTGGGTAAATGTCAATAACATACTTAAGGCTTGGGACACTTTGACTTCAACCCCAGATGTTTACATCCCTACCACACCCTCGATTTCCATGGAAAGCACTTCTATCTTTATTTCTTTTCTAGTTTGCTTCTGTAAAAACTTCTAATATTTATCCAATGAGATTATCTCCTGATACATGTTATTAATTTATCATTTGGCTTAAGGATCTGAGGTTCCTTTCAGCAAATATTTGATAACTTCTTACATCATAGGCATTTTGCATGATACAGTGGAGGACACCACAATGAACAAGAAAGACTTATCCCTGCCTTTGAGGAAGTCATAGTCTGGCAGGGAGACAGACATTAAATACACACACTTAAGAATTAATTATGCAAAAAATTAATTGCTATTCTCATAAGTGCTGCAAACAAAAGTACAGAGTGTCGAGAGAGTAGCTCTACTAAAAAAAAAAAATACAAAAATTAGCTGGATGCAGTACCACATGCCTGTAATCCCAGCTCAGGAGGTGGAGGTTACAGCTAGCTGAGATTGTGCCACTGCACACTAGCCTGGGCAACAGAGCAAGACTGCCTCAAAAAAAAAAAAAAAAAAAAAAAAAAAAAAAATATATATATATATATATATATATGATATATACAAATATCCAATAATTTCATGAAGAGATATTCAACATCATTAGTCATTAGAGAAAGTATAGATAATGTTACCATGTTACCATAAGACCCAGTAATTCCACTCCTAAATATACATGGAAAGAATTGAAAATGTCCATAGAAAACTGGTACACAAATGTTTATAGCAGCATTAGCAAAAAAAGAAACAATGTAAATGTCCATCAGCTACTGAAAAGAGTCAGGCATGGTGCTCATGCCTGTAATCCCAGCACTTTGGGAGGCCAAAATGGGCAGATTGCTTGAGCCAAGGAATTCGAGACCAGCCTGAGCAACATGGTGAAACTCCATCTCTACAAAAAATACAAAAATTAGCTGGGCATTGTGGTGCACGCCTGTAGTCTCAGCTACTCAGAGGCTAAGGTGAGAGGATCACTTAAGCCTGGGAGGTCGAGGCTGCAGTGAGAAATGTCTATTATGTTGCTCTCTAGTCTGGGTGACAGAGTGAGACCCTGTCTCAAACAAACAAACAAAAAAACCCTACTACTGAATAGATAAATAAAATGTTATATATCCATGCAATAGAATATTATTCGGCCATTAAACATGAACTTATGGGCTGGGCATGGTGGCTCATGCCTGTAATCCCAACACTTTGGGAGGCCAAGGCGGATGGATCACCTGAGGTCAGGAGTTCAAGACCAGCCTGATCAACATGGTGAAACCCTGTCTCTACTAAAAATACAAAAAGTAGCCAGGTGTGGTGGCCGCCTGTAATCCCAGCTACTCAGGAGGCTGAGGCAGGAGAATAACTTGAACCAAGGCAGAGGTTGCAGTGAGCCAAGATTGTGCCATTGCACTCCAGCCTGGGCGACAAGAGTGAAACTCCACCTCAAAAAATAAAAAAATAAAAAATGAAGTTCTGATACATGCTACAACATAGATGAAACTTGAAAACATTATACTGAATGAAAAAACTAGTTATAAAAGACCATATATTGTATAATTCCATTTATATGAATGTTCCAGAATAGGCAAAGTATAGAGAGAGAAAGTAGATAAGGTTTCCTATGACTGGGAGGACCGGTTCGTCACTGCTACTGGGTATGAGGTTTCTTTCGAGGTGATGAAAATGCTTTATCATTGACTGTGGTGTGACCGTTTGCACATATTCGTGAATACACTAAAAACCATTAAACTACATTCTTCAGTTCAATGAGATGCCAGAAATGTGTGGCCAAAGGCTAAGAGAGATAAGAATTTAGAAGGGGATTTATTATGTACAATATTAAATTGCCTCTAGAATATCATTAGGATTGGATCCCATTATGCCCCAAGGAGACAAGTACAAAATCTGTTCCAACTCACCTGGCCTCTTTCTTTCCTGGAAAGGCCCAGAGAATACTACCTTAATTAGGAATTAAGATATGAATTAGTGAAAGCAAATTGTTGGGATTGACAGCGACAGATTTAGCCATTGAAATTATCTCAGTCACTATAATGTGTTCCCAGTTTAGCCAAAATTAGATGGCAGTACCTAATCATCAAAGACAAGTTGTAGAAATTACCATAGCCGGCTATAGAATCATAGTGACAATAGAAGTGTTTTGATCCGCAATGATTTATGACATCACCTAACAAAACATGAGGTAACTGGGAATTAAATAGATGGTCAACTGATTAAAATATTTCTTTAACTATATAACTGGAAAAACATCTAAATATAGTGTATTATTTATCTACTTCCACATAACTAACTACCCCCAGACTTAGTGGCTTACAACAATCATTTTCTCACAAATCTATGTGTAGCAACTTGGGTTAGAGTTAGCTAGGCACTTCCATTGGTCTTGGCCACTGTTATTGATTGTTATTCATGTGACTTTAGTCATCTGGTAGCTCAACTAAAGCCAAATAATCTAAAACCCCATCTCTACTAAAAATACAAAAATTAGCCAAGCATGGTGGTGCTTACCTATGGTCCCAGGTACTCTAGAGGCAGGAGAATCCAGGAGGCGGAGGCTGCAGTGAGCCAAGATTGCACCACTGCACTCCAGCCTAGGCTACAGAGCAAGAATCAGTCTCAAAGAAAAACCAAAGAAACAAGATTCTGCATGCAAGAGACCCACAGTAGCTATAAGGACACACAAAGACTGAAAGTGAATGAATGAGAAAAGATATTCCATGCAAAGGTAACCAAAAGAGAACAGGGGTGGCTATACTTATATCAGACAAAGAGACATTTTCAAAAACTGTTACAAGAGACAAAGAAAATTATTATATAATGATAAAGAAGCCAATTCATCAAAAAGATATAAAATTGTAAATATTTATGTACTCAACCTTGGGTGCATAAAGCAAATATTAACAAAACTAATGGGAAAAATAAACAGAAAAACAGTAACAGTAGGTGACTTTAATACTCCACTTTCAACAATGGATAGATAATCCAAACAGAAAATCAATAAGGAACTACCATATTTGAACAATATTTAGACCAAATGGACCTAACAGACATATACAGAACATTCCATCCAACAGCAGGAGAGTATACATTCTTCTCAAGCACACATAAAACATTCTCCAGGATAGATCACAAAGTCACAAAATAAGTGTTAACAAATTTAAGAATATTGAAATTATATCAAGTATCTTTTCTGACCCTAATAGTATAAAACTGGAAATCAAAAATGTGAGAAAAATTCAAAAATTTACAAATACATGGAAATTAAATAATACACTCCTGGAACAATCAACGAGCCAAAGAGGAAATAAATAAGGAAGTAAAAAAGTATCTCGAGACAAATGAAAAGGTAAATAAATGCAATATCTGAAAACATATGGGATTTAGCAAAAGCAGTACTGAGAGGAAAGGTCATAGTTATAAATGTCTACATTAAGAAAAAGTAAAGATTTCAAATGAACCAACTAACTTTACACATTAAGGAACTAGAAAAAGCATAATCTAAACCCACTTATCAGATAGAAAGAAACAACAAAGATCAGAGCAGAAACAAAATAGAGAATAGAAAAAAATGCAAACGATCAACAAAAGTAAGAGTTGGTTTTTTGAAAAGATTTTTAAAAATCAACAAACCTTTAGCTAGACTAACCAAGAAAAAAAAAGAGAGAAAACTCAAATAGGTAAAATTCTAAATGAAAGAAGTGAAGACATTACAACTGCTATCACAGAAATACAAAAAATCATAAGAGACTACTATGAACAATTACATGCCAGCAATTCCTAGAAACATACAATGTACCAGTACTGAATCATGAAGAAATAGAAAATCTTAACAGAT
The DNA here is from genome assembly GCA_036589455.1 of Ateles fusciceps. Taxonomy (NCBI): domain Eukaryota; kingdom Metazoa; phylum Chordata; class Mammalia; order Primates; family Atelidae; genus Ateles; species Ateles fusciceps. Next base: position 21,170,348 of record JAZHEH010000681.1, on the reverse strand, counting down.
CAAAAATATAAAAAAGGGGACTAGATCCGTAATTAAAAACCTCCCAACAAAGAAAAGCCTAGGACAAGATGCTTCACTGGTGAATTCTATCAAATATTTAAAGAAGAATTAATGTCAATTCCTCACAAACTGTTCTTTAAAAATTGTAAAAAGAATATTTCCAAACTCATTTTACAAGATGAGTACTACCCTAATACCAAAGCCAGATAAGGACACTACAAAAAAAAAAAAAAAAAAAAAAAAAATCACAGGCCAATATACATAATAAACATAGATGCAAAAATCCTCAACAAAATACAAGCAAACCAAATTCAACAGCACATTAAAAGAAGAGATGCAAAAAAAAGCAACTGAAAAAATTTAGCATCCTTTCATGATAAAAACTCTCGACAAATTAGGTATAGAAGAAATCCACTACTGAGCCATTAAAAGAAACTAAATAATGTCTTTTGCAGCAACTTGGATGGAGCTGGAGGCAATTATTCTAAGCAACACAGGAGTGGAAAACCAAAAATCATATTTTCTCAATTAAAACTGGGAGCTAAGCTATGAGTATACAAAGGCATACAGCATGATACAAGGGACTTTAGAGACTCAGAAAGGGAAGGATGAAAGGGAGGCTAGAAAGAAAAAAAACTCCACATTAGGTACAATGTACACTACTCAGGTGACAGGTGCACTAAAATCTCAGAATTCACCGCTATATAATTCATTCATGTAACAAAAAAATACTTGTACCTCAAAAGCTATTGAAATAAAAAATAATTTTTTGAAAAAAATAGTTCCCCAGGATATTCACAGTTCCTTCACAGAAAAAGTATTCTATGACCAAGTACAATTGGAGAACTCTGTGTCCCATCGTCCGACATTTGTAGAAATGTAGCCTAATGTATAATAAATTTTCCTTTATAGAGAGTCAAAAGGCATTAGGTATTGGAGGCTGTGGAATATCTGACAGTAAGGAAAACTGTTCATCACTGTAAAAAAAAAAAAAAACAAAGGCAAAAGAAAAGAGAAAAAGAAATCTACCTCAACATAATACGGGCCACACCTAACATCATGCTCAATAGTAAAAAGTTGAAAGCTTTTCTCCTAAAATCAGGAACAAGACAAGGGTGCCCATTCTTATCATTTCTATTGAGTATCCCACTAGAAGTCCTAACCAAAGCAATTAGGAGAAAAAAAAAGAAAAGAAAAGAAAAAGAAATGAAAGGCACACAAATTGGAAAGAAAAAACTAAAATTATCTCTGTGTACAGATAATATAATCTCATATAAAGAAAGCCCTAAAGACTATACCAAAAAACTGTTAGAACTAATAAACAAATTCAATAACATTGCAAAAAAGCAAAATTAATATAACAAAAATCAGTTGTATTTGTCTACATTAACAATGAAATAATCTGAAAAAGAAATAAATAAAATAATCCCATTTATAATAGCATCAAAAATAATGAAATACATAGAAATAAATTTAACCAAGGAGGTGAAAGATCTGTACACTGACAATTACAAGATATTGATGAAAGCAACTGAAAACACAAATAAATGGAAACATTTCTCATGTTCATGGATTGGAAGAATTAATATCATTAATGTGTCCATACCACCCAAAATGACCTATAGTTTCAATGCAATCCTTTTCAAAATTCCAATGGCATTTTTCACAGAAATAGAAAAAATAATCCTGAAATCCATATGTAACCAACAAACTTCAAATAACCAAAGCAAAAAGAACAAAACTGTAGGCTCACACTTTCTGATTTCAAACTATATTCCAAAGCTATACTAATCAAAACAGTATGGTACTGGCATTAAAAACAGACACACAGACCAATGGAACAGAGTCAACAGCCCATAAATCAACCCACATCTATACAGTCAACTAATTTTCCACAAAGGCACTGTGAATACACAATGAGGACAGAATAGTCTCTTCAATAAAAGGTACTGGAAAAACTCAAAATCCACACAAGAAAGGATGAAATTAGACCCCTCTCTTACATCATTCACAAAAAATAACTCAATGTAAAAACCTAAAATTGCAAAACTCCTAAAAGAAAACATAGAAGAAAAATCCCTTGACATTGCTCATAGTAATGATTTTTTTATATGACATCAAAAGCATATGCAACAAAAGTAAAAATAAAGTGAAACTACATCAAACTAGAAAGTTTATGAATAGCAAAGCAAAAAAACAACAAATGAAAAGGCAGCCTGTGGAATATTTGAGAAAACATTTGCAAACCTGAATCTGATAATAGGTTAATATCCAAAATATGTAAGAAACTTATGCAACTCAATTGCAAAACGAAAACAAAAACAAAACAATCTGATTTTAAAATGGGCTAAGGACCTCAACATTTTCCAAAGAAGACATAAAAATGGCCAACAGCCATGCAATACCACTAATCATCAGAGAAATTCAAATCAGAATCATAATATGATATCACCTTATACCTGTTAGAGTGGCTACTATGAAAAAGACAAAAGATAACAAGTATTGAAAAGGATGTAGAGAAAAGAGAATCTTTTGTGTTTGCAGATATAAATTTGCACAACCATTATGGAAGAGTATGGTGGCTCCTCAAAAAATTATAAATAGAACTGCAATATGATCTAGCAATCTTACTTCTGGGTATATATCCAAAGGAAACAAAATCAGTGTTTCAAAGAAATATAGGTACTCCCATGTTCATTGCAGCATTATTCACAATAGCAAAGACACAGAAACAACCTAGGTGTTTGTTGTTGGATGAAGGGATAAAAATTGTGAATGCACACACACACACGTGTGTGTGTGTGTGTGTGTATTTCCATAATAGAATATTATTCGGCCATAAAAAAGGACATGGTGCCCTTTGAGACAGCATGGATGAACCTGAAGAATATCATGCTAAATGAAATAAGTCACAAATACTACGATCTCATTTATATGTAGATTCTAAAAATATCAAATACATAGAAACAGAGAGTAGAATGGTGGTTTCCACATTGTATTATATAAATATACAAGAGAAAGAAAGAGATTTATCACAAGGAATTGATTCATGCAGTTATGGAGGCTAAGAAGTCCCACAGTCTACTGTCTGCATGCTAGAGACCCAGAAAAGTCAGTGGAGTGATTCAGACCAAACTGAAGGCCCCAGAACCAGGGGAGCTGATGGTGTAAATCTTGGCTTGATGGCTGGGGAAGATAAGATGTCCTAGCTCAAACAGGCTGGCAGGAAGCATAAAAGGGGTGAATTCCTCCTTCCTTCATGGTTTTTCTCTATTCAGGGTCTCAACAGATTGATTGATGCCCACCTACACTGGCGATACAATTCTACTTTACTGAGTCCACCAATTAAAATGCTAATTCCATCTGGAAACACCCTCACAGATACATCCAGAAATAGTGTTTAATACAGACACTCAGGTGCCAATCAAGTTGATGCAGAAAATTAACCATCACAGAGATACGATGCGAATAGTGTGTCATTAAGTCATGACATCCTTAGCTAGGCTGACAGTATTCGCTAATAGCTCTCAGAACTGTGATAGGCAACACTTCTGACATGTAGCAACTGTCCTGTCAGGGCAGAAATTCACATTTGGTGCATAGCTCTCTGGTTTTTCTCCTTGGCTAAGAAACTCTCTCTTTTATCCTTGGCTAGGAAATCCACATTTGATGCACAGCCCTCTGGTTTTCCTCCTTGGCTAGGGGATCTCTTAGGAGAAAAATCATAGGTCTAAAACCACTATGCCAAAGATCCCTTCATGTGCTGGGTTCTCCAATACTGCCTGCTTCAATTTCAGACTTATGACTTTTACTTCCGTTTTTAAAATTTTTTAATTTTTGTGGGTACATAAGAAGTGGATATATTTATGGGGCACATGAGATGTTTTGATACAAGAATGCAATGCATAATAATCACATTATAGAGAAGGGGGATATCCATCCTCTCAACCATTTATCTTTTATGTTACAAACAATCCAATTATACTATTAGTTATTTAAAATGTACAATTAAACTATTATTGTCTATAGTTACCCTGTTATTCATTTTTTCTAATTTCCTGTATCCATTAACCCTCTCTTCCTCCTTCCTGCCACTACTACCCTTCCCAGTCCCTGGTAACCATCTGTTTATTCTCTGTCTCTGTGAGTTAAATTGTTTTAATTTTTAGATCCCACAAATAAGTGAGAACATGCAATGTTTGTCTTTCTATGCCTGGCTTATTTCATTTAATGTAGTGATCTCCAGTTCCATCCATTTTGTCACAAATGACAGGATCTCATTCTATTAAATGGCTGAATAGCACTCTGTTGTGTATATGTACCACATTTTTTGTATTCATCCATCTGCCAATGGACACTTCGGTTGCTTTCAAATCTTCATTATTGTAAACAGTGCTTCAACAAACATGGAAATGCAGATATCTGTTCCATATACTGATCTCCCTTCTTTTTGGTATATACCCAGCAGCGGGATTGCTGGATCATATGGTAGCTCTATGTTTAGTTTTTTGAGAAACCTCCAAACTCTTTTCCATAGTTATTCTAATTTACATTCCCTCCAACAGTGTATGAGGGTTCCCTTTTCTCTATGTCCTTGCCAGCATTTGTTATTACCTGTCTTTGGATAAAGCCATTTTAACTGAGATGAAAGGATATCTCACTGCAGCTTCGATTTCCATTTCTCTGATGATCAATGATGTTAAGCATCTTTTCAGCACCTTTTCATATGCCTGCTTGCCATTTGGATGTCTTATTTTACTTCCATTTTTATACGTTGTATGTGTTTGCAGGATCAAATCTACTTTGTCAGGAAACATAAGACATAAAGTGAAATGGAAAAAAGGGGAAACATTACAGGAGTCATTCACCTAATATATGTTCACTGAGTGGAAGGCAAATAATGGATATGAACCCCGAAAGTTTAGGGCAGGAAACAAAGGAAAATTATTTCCTCATTCTTTCTAACCACACTTTACAATTTCTTCTTCCTGATTTACTACATTACATGGACAAATACACTTGACCACACCTGCTGACATTTCCCAATATTTGCTTGAGTGAATAGAAGCTGAGGCAACCTGAAGGAGGAGCTCTCATTACCTTCTGCCCATCACCTAATAAATAGCCAATCCCTCAACATTCCAGTACACTGTTGAAGAGATGAGGCAGTCACAGCAGCTGCCCCTAGTGGGACTCTTACTGTTTTCTCTTATTCCAAGTCAACTATGTGAGATCTGTGGTGAGTACACTTTGAGCAAAAATTACTCTTGAGTGATGGTCTACTGAAGACTGCTGACAAGAGACTCTATGTAGAGTTACCTGAGAAAAGATCCCATTCCAGTTCCATATGTGGTTGGACTCCATGAATGATGGCAAGGGTGGCAGGAGGTGGTGAGGAAAGTCCCACAATGCATGTTGTTGTAAGAGGAATTATAGATTGTGTGTTAACTTGCCTAACTGCTCTTTCTATGCTCAGATCCTCTCTGGCACAGCATCCCTGCCAAGTAACTCTTTATTCATGTGAATTTCCAATGACAGAAAATTTATGCTTCCAGAAACTTTTCTAGATCATGGAAAGTGATCTTTTGGTTTTGATATGCAATCTTTATTTCTGAAATTCAATCCATGATTTTTGGGCTAACCCCTTGTAACTACCCAGAAAAAAACTAATAATCTCTTTCAAATAGTGATGATTGCCGTCTTGTCATGAGTGAGTTTAGATGTTCCTAGTTGCATGTCCACCTCCCTTCGACTCTTTCGTAGGAGACATGGGATAAAGTTCCATCATCTCTTGCCTGGATGTTACCCCCAGAGATTGTGTGGTTCTGTAAAAGAATAATAAAGCAAGAGAAAGGAAAACTAGATTCATGTTTAGTTTGATCCCTTAGTCATTGAATGACCCAATATTTCTGAATTTCTTGAGCTTTCTTCATAAATGAAGGATGATGAGGGGGAGACTATTGAAGCAAATTATCTCCTGAAGTCTGGTGCAGTTCTCAGGTGCATGACTTCTCTTTTTGTGAGACTTTACTCTGAAATTGAGCTTCAAACCAAAGATGATTAGGTGGTACAATCTGTGCTCTGTAACCAGTAAGAAGAGAACAACACCACAGAAGACAGGCTTGTATACATACAGGCTGCAGCATAGACTCTTCTGACTGATTTTTCTTCTTGGTCTAGCATTTTCCTTGTTGGATCCTAAGAATAGGGGATAGCTATGTAGGTTTCAGAGTTCAATTTGATTTAAATAATAATAATAATAATTGAATTTATCTTTAGCAGTCAAGGAAGCTGATTTGAGTTGTTGATCAGGAACTAAAAATTCTGTTTCAGGGCCAGAAAATTTGCTGAGCTGGATGCTTCCACAAAATCTCAGAGGACTGACTCAATTGTTCCATTGTGTCTGCAACACATCATGACCTTTCTACAATCACTCTATTCAGACCTCCTTGACTCTTCCTTTTAAAGTGAAGAAAACTGGGCAAGGGAAATTACATTTCCTTGATTCTCAAGTATAGCGATAAAAACTCCAGTTGAGTTAGAAATAATAATATGTGCAGCATTTTACAGTTAACTCAGTGGTTTCTTGTCCAATATCTGTAAAGTAGGTGTTAACGGCCAGAATTTTTAAATGAGAAAACTAAGGGTAAAACAAGTTACATAACTTATTATTCACAGTCATAAGTTAAGGAGCACAGAGTGTGGCCAAAATATGAATGCAAAGCTCATATTCTTCTCACTCTCCCACTAATCCATTAGATAATATGGAGATGGGTAGGATCTGGGGCTACCCCTCAAGATTATGGAAAAATATATTGAGAAACTGTCCTGTGTTTTAAATAGTAACTCTTTTTATTCTCCTCTATTTCTTTGGGAGCTCCAGATTCTCCTACTTCCACAGTGTAATGTGACTTCCCTCCATCTCTGGAATTGGGGCATATTGTCGACTAAAACTGGAGGCTTTTTCAAAGGTTGCATAATGCTGAATAATGATCTTGATGCCCAGCCATCTGGGCAATCAGACAATGAAGTTTTGGGGTCAATCACCAATATAACATAGAATTTGTACCTGCATTTTCTCAGCATTAACCCAATTGATTTAGAAGATAGAGATGGAAAGAAATGAATCCAGGAAGTAGAAAGTCCTACTGACTGAGAATCAGAAGACACGTAGTCTAGTTTCAGCTAAGCCTCCACTTATGGAGGTTTCTTAAAGGACACTCTCTCTAAGCTTCATATACAAAATTAGGGAATGATGCTAGATATCCCAGGCAAGGAGTCTGCCAGTACACAATGGTAAGGCTGTACCAGTTGTTAAAATATTAAAACATTTTCATGCTAGTTGTTAAAGGAGTCATGCCTGGCATGGGAGGGTGGTTCAAGACCCACCTTTGGATTATTCCACTAACACAGTCAGCAGCCACTGAATTGGTATACGTCTGTGCCATACCTGTTACTAAATATTTTTATATAGCCCCCTGTTCCAAGTCTTACTGTTTTCTGAGTATGTGTTTCTTATTTCTTCCTCCTCTGCCACAGAGGTAAGTGAAAAAAATGACATAAACCCTCTGTTGAATACAATGATCAATTCAGAGTATACAAGGGGAACCAGCATTGCCAATGTCCTGTTGTCCCTCAAACTTGTTGGAATCCAGAACCAAATCCTGAGGCAAGAGATGACCAGACAAATAAAATACACTTTGGAAATGAGAGGTAAGTTTCTGTATTCTCTGGAAGATTTAGAAAAAAAAAATCTACCTATCTAAAAGATTATCTGCAACTAATCCTGAAAATTATGCATCCAAAGTATCCCTGCTACATCCATTCTAATGGTACCAAACTTGAGGTAACAGAAACATGCCCAAAATATGTGCCCACGCCACTCACCCTAGAGCTAGGTCTTGCTTATTTTGGTCTTAAAAATAATTTTTCTTCCATTTGAAGTTTGAAGTGTTTTTTTCCAGTTCTGTGAAGAAGGTCATTAGCTTGATGGGGATGGCAATGAATCTATAAATTACGTTGGGCAGTATGGCCATTTTCACGATGTTGATTCTTCCCAACCATGAGCATGGGATGTTTTTCCATCTGTTTGTGTCTTCTCTTATTTCATTGAGCAGTGGTTTGTAGTTCTGTTCAACATATGTAAGTCTATAAATGTGATCCATCAAATAAACAGAACCAAAGATGGAAACCACATGATTATCTCAATAGATGCAGAAAAGGCCTTTGACAAAATTCAACAGCCCTTTATGCTAAAAACCCTCAATAAACTAGGTATGGATGATATGTATCACAAAATAATAAAAGCTATTTATGACAAACCCACAGCCAATGTCATACTAAACGGGCAAAAACTGGAAGCATTCCCTTTGAAATCTGGCACTAGACAAACATGCCCTCTCTCAGCACTCCTATACAATATAGTATTGGAAGTTCTAGCCAGAGCAATCAGGCAAGAAAAAGAAACAAAGGGTATTCGATTAGGAAAAGAGGAAGCCAAATTGTCTCTATTTGCAGATGACATGATTGTATATTTAGAAGACCCCATCGTCTCAGCCCCAAATCTTCTGAAACTGATAAGCAACTTCAGCAAAGTCTCAGGATACAAAATCAATGTGCAGAAATCACAAGCATTTCTATACACCCATAACACACAAACAGGGAGCCAAATCAAAAGTGAACTCCCATTCACAATTAGCTTGATGGGGATGGCGTTGAATCTATAAATTACTCTGGGCAGTATGGCCATTTTCACAATGTCGATTCTTCCCAACCCAGACCATGGAATGTTTTTCCGTCTGTTTGTGTCCTCTTTTATTTCATTGAGCAGTGGTTTGTAGTTCTCCCTGAAGAGGTCCTTTACATCCTTTGTTAGCTGCATTCCTAGATATTTTATTCTCTTTGTAGCAATTGTGAATGGGAGTTCACTTTTGATTTGGCTCTCTGTTTGACTGTTATTGGTATATAGGAATACTTATGATTTCTGCACACTGATTTTGTATCCTGAGACTTTGCTGAAGTTGCTTATCAGTTTCAGAAGATTTGGGGCTGAGATGATGGGGTTTTCTAAATATACAATCATGTCGTCTGCAAATAGAGAGCAATTTGGTTTCCTCTTTTCCTAATTGAATACCCTTTATTTCTTTTCCTTGCCTGATTGCTCTGGCTAGAACTTCCAATACTACATTGAATAGGAGTGGTGAAAGAGGGCATCCTTGTCTAGTGCCAGATTTCAAAGGGAATGCTTCCAGTTTTTGCCCATTCAGTATGATATTCAGTGTGGGTTTGTCATAAATAGTTTTTATTATTTTGTGATATGTTCCGTCAATATCTAGTTTATTGAGAGTTTTTAGTATAGAGGGCTGTTAAATTTTGTCTAAGGCCTTCTCTGCATCTACTGAGATAATCATGTGGTTTCCATCTTTGGTTCTGTTTATCTAACGGATTACATTTATAGACTTGCATATGTTGAACCAGCCTTGCATCCCCGGGATGAAGCCTACTCGATCATGATGAATAAGCTTTCTGATTTGCTGTTGCATTCTGTTTGCCAGTATTTTATTGAAGATCTTTGCATCAATAGTCATCATAGATATTGGCATGAAGTTTTCTTTTTAGTTGCGTCTCTGCCTGGTTTTGGTATTAGGATGATGTTGGTCTCCTAAAATGAGTTGGGGAGGATTCCCCTCTTTTTGTATTGTTTGGAATAGTTTCAGAAGGAATGGTACCAGCTCCTCTTTGTATGCCTGGTAGAATTCGGCTGTAAACCCATCTGGACCTGGACTGTTTTTAGTTGGTAAGCTATTAGTTGCAGCTTCAACTTCAGCCCTTGTTATTGGTCTATTCAGGGATTCAACATCTTCCTGGTTTGGTCTGGGGGAGAGTGCAATAGCCAAAACAATCCTAAGCAAAAAGAACAAAGCTGGAGGCATCATGCTGCCTGACTTCAAACTATACTACAAGGCCACAGTAAGCAAAACAGCATGGTACTGGTACCAAAACAGAGACACAGACCAGTGGAACAGAACAGAGGCCTCAGAAGTAACACCACACATCTACAATCATCTGCTCTTTGACAAACCTGAGAAAAACAAGCAATGGGGGAAAGGATTCCCCTGTTTGATAAGTGGTGTTGGGAAAACTGGCTAGCAATGTGCAGAAAGCAGAAACTGGACCCCTTCTTGACACCTTAAACTCAAGTTAACTCCAGATGGATTAAAGATCTAAACATAAGACCTAACATCCTAAAAACCCTAGAAGAAAACCTAGGCAAAACCATTCAGGACATAGGCATAGGCAAGGACTTCATGGCTAAAACACCAAAAGCAATGGCAACAAAAGCCAAAATAGACAAATGGGATCTAGTTAAACTCCAGAGCTTCTATACAGCAAGGAAACAATCATTAGAGTGAACTGGCAACCAATGGAATGGGAAAAAATGTTTGCAATCTACCCATCTGACAAAGGGCTAATATCCAGAATCTACAAAGAACTAAAACAGATTCACAAGAAAAAAAATAAACAAACCCATTCAAAAGTGGGCAAAGGATATGAACACACACTTCACAAAAGAAGACATCCATGAGGCCAACAAACATATGAAAAAATGCTCATCATCACTGGTCATTAGAGAAATGCAAATTAAAACCACATTGAGATACCATCTCACTCCAGTTAGAATGGAGATCATTAAAAAATTTGGAGACAACAGATGCTGGAGAGGATGTGGAGAAATAGGGACACTTTTACACTATTGGTGGGAGTGCAAATTAGTGCAACCATTGTGGAAGACAGCGTGGCAATTCCTCAAGGACCTAGAAATAGAAATATCATTTGACCCAGCAATCCCATTACTGGGTATATACCCAAAGAATTATAAATTGTTCTATTATAAAGACACATGCACATGTATGTTCATTGCAGCACTGTTTACAATAGCAAAGACCTGGAACCATCCCAAATGTCCATCAATGATAGACTGGATAAAGAAAATGTGGCACATATACACCATGGAATATTACGCAGCCATAAAAAACAATGAGTTCGTGTCCTTTGTAGGGACATGGATGAATCTGGAAACCATCATTCTCAGCAAACTGACACAAGAACAGAAAACCAAACCCAGCATTGTTCTAATTGTTCTCACTCACAGGCGAGTGTTGAACAATTAGAACATGCGGACACAGGGAGAGGAGCATCATATCCTGTGGACACTTGAGTGGGGGCTAGGGGAGGGACAGCGGGGTTGGGGAAGGTGGGGAGGGATAACGAGGGGAGAGATACCAGATGTGGGTGATTGGGGGATGAAGGCAGCAAACCACCTTGCCATGTGTGTACCTATGCAACAATCCTGCATGATCTACACATGCACCCCAGAACCTAAAGTACAATAAAAATAAAAACTGAAAATAATAATAATAATAATTTTTCTTCAAAAAGCAACAAACAAAAGCTATTGATTCTTATCCATTAATGCTGTTATATAAGCTAGCTTAGTTCACAATCACATGGGAATACAGATCACAACTAAGAAAGCTGGTGATAGTGAGGCAACCATCGAGCAAACCAGATTTGGACTAGGTGTGAGTTGGCCTTGAACCAGTCATGTTAATACTGAGCCTCAGTTTTCTAATTAGCATAAGAGGAAATGAAGCCACTCTTATCTACCTCATAATATTAGTATAAGAATTATGAGAAGCCGGAGAGTTTTGATACTCTATAAGGCAGAATATAAAAAAAAATCAAGTATTACCATCCTAGCAAGCTAGTACCACAAGAGGAAAAAAATAAATCCCAAGATGTTGTTTATCTATTTTTCCTCTTTTTTCACTTTTATAAGGATTGCATGATTCCAAAATGATTCCATGATTTTATAGAAAAGACCAAGATCTAGTTTGCATTTATACAGTATTGCTCTAAAAGGCTCTGCTTTGAGGATAAAGAAGAGAGGAATCAAATATTAGTACAGGAATGTGTCACATAATGATGAACATATATGACAGTGGTCCCACAAGCTTTTAATACTATATTTTTACTGTACCTTTTCTGTGCTTAGGTATGTTTAGATACACAAATACTATTGGGCTACAATTGTCTATAGTGTTCAGGACAGTAATATGTTGTGCTGGTTTTCAGCCTGAGAGCAACAAGCTGTACCCTATAGTCTAGGTGTGTAGTCAGCTATACCATCTAGATTTGTGTAAGTACACTCTATGAGGTTTGCACAATGACAAAATCGCTTAACAACCAGTTTCTCAGAATTCATCCCTATCATTAAGCAACACAAGACTGTACAGAGTGTAACAGAATAAAGAAGTGACAGGCAATGTAAGTCTAAAGGAAATCAGGAAGCCCAAAAAAATCACAAGCATGTACCTTGTTAAGCTTGAATATTTTTCTTTTCAGTGTCAGATTTAAGCTCGGGAGAGCTTGCCTTGATTATACTGGCTTTGGGAGCATGTCGTAGCCCTGAGGAAACCTTCATACATGATCACCACCTGATTGACCAGCTAGAAAATAAGTTCCAAGCAGAAATCAAAAATATGGGTAAGAATCAAATATTTAGAGACCCTAGACAACCTTGCCTTCTCCTCCGCTGACTCAGATTATATGAAGCTTCCCTCCACTCTTTCCTTCTCCTCTTAAACCCATTCATCTCACTATATCTTTACAGGGCACTTCCCTTTTTCCCTTTCAGTATGCATCTTGAATTTTCTTTTTAAATATGTTTAGCTAAGCATTGACCCTGTGTCAAGTACTACTTTACATATGATGACAGACACACACACACACACACACACACACACACACACAAACACCATTCTCTAATCCTCCAGGAGCTTGGCTTTTAGTCAAATGATGAATTACACCAGAAATAGCTTAAAAACACAGGACACAGTGGCATAAGTACCAAAATACGCAATGCCAGTATATGAGCTAAAGGTGGCCAGAGTACATTATCACTGGGAAAAATAAACTGGCCATGGTAGCCACTAGTGAGGTGCATTGTTTTTATTTCAGCTCCCACCCAATATTTATTCTATTTTTCATTAAGTCCATCTTCCTTTAAGATGGCCTCCAACCTAGGTTTCTACTTACAGTTTCAACACCTTACTATTGAAAGCACAAGAGTCTTGGAGGTAGAAAACCTGTATTCTGGCCCTAGCTCTGTAACCACCTGGATATCTAGATAGCATCTTAATCTCTTTAAGGCTGTGTCCCCTCAGTTATAAAATGAAAGAAGCTGAGTAGAATTCAGTGGCCCTTAAAAGCCTTTACATTCCTCAGGTTTTCTGATTCTATGCGTGACCTCATGCTTCTATTATCCACTTTTCCTTAAATGTAAAGAAATTGAAATAGAGTAGGTAGGAATAGATTGAAAATGTATACTCCATTACTGCTTCCATGAGTAAGGGAGGTATTTCTTCTCTTTTCTAGAAACACACAATGACAATCCCCTGACTAACTACTACCAGCTCAGCCTGGATGTTTTGGCCTTGTGTCTGTTTGATGGCAACTACTCAACCGCTGAAGTTGTCAAACGCTTCAATCCCGAAAATAAAAACTATTATTTTGATAGCCAGTTTTCAGTAGGTGAGTTACTAAGCCCAATTCCCTTGGTACAGAGGACATGGTCACCAGAAGGTCTTGCCCTTTGTGTTTTTCTACCAGTAAGTACTTGGGTTTTCTTTCTACCATCTTTGCTCTAGTCTCCTCAAAAGGGAATTTTCTTTTTGAGAAGAATGGATGATGGATGGCACTTAAGCCTCTTTCTAGATGTGTGGTATACTAGAAACACCTGGCTTCTGCTCCAGCTCTTCTTTGAGTAATATAAACAAAGAATGTTAACTTTTGATCTTAATTTTTCCATCTGTAAAATGAAGATAAAGCATGAGAATATTTACATGAAACATTTTAGAAAAGTTAAGTTTTAGAAAAGGGAAGTGCAATGGAATTCGTTTATCTTAACACTGCCTCTTTCTCTCGTTTATTGGGACAATTTGAATACCTAGGTTGTCTTGAACAATACCACCTCTCCAGTGACAAAGTCCAATATTATCAATAAAGTATATTTCCCCTTGAGAAATGAACCGGAAATTCCCCCATGTCAGCTTTAACATCCGAAAGAAGTCTTTAGACAGCTAGCATAGGTGCTTAGCCTCTATGGATCCAGATACACAAGTTCATCTTTCTCCAAATTCAAATTCAAAGCAAGTCACCATTTAGTATTTCTGGATAGTAAGGAGAATTGTGAGATTTCTCAGACTTCTTTTCCCATGAGAGAGGAAAGGTCCCATGCTAAAGAACACAGGAGAGACCAAGTATCAAGCCAGAAAATGAGTCCTTATCTTTCCTTCTTCCAATCTCTTGCCTCATCCTCTTTTTTAAAGAGGTTTACTGGGCAATAACTCTGTTAAGTACTATTTTCTAATCAGTCTAATGAAACCTTTGAGAGCCTTACAAAGACATAGTTTCTTTGAAGCATCATCCTAAATTTTCTCAATCCTCAGCCGACATGGCTACAAGATTGGAGGAAGATGGAAAAGATGAGAGCAACCAACATGTAAAAGTGAAATACTGTCCATGTGTATGCAGCTACACATCCATAGGTGTTTATGACTAAGGCATGTGTAATGAGAAAAACCCAGAATTGTATTTAAAAAAAAAAAAAAAAGGCAGGGCGCAGCGGCTGACACCTGTAATCCCAGCACTTTGAGAAGACAAAGCAGGCAGATCATCTGAGGTCAGGAGTTCAAGACCAGCCCGGCCAACATAGTGAAACCCTGTATCTACTGAAAATACAAAATTAGCTGGGCCTGGTGGCTCACGCCTATAATCCCAGCTACTCGGGAGGCTGAGGCAGGAGAATCACTTGAACCCAGGAGGCAGAGTTTGCAGTGAGTGGAGATTGGACCACTGCACTCTAACCTGGGCAGCAAGAGAGAGACTCCATCTCAAAAAAAAAAAAAAAAACACTCCTCATGGCAGCAAGACAGCTTTAGAGATCTGTGCTACATCCCATCCCTAAGCTGCTTTTAAGGTAATTTCCTGGCTCTTTACCTGCTATGTATGTGTGATGGGTCTCTTTGCCTTGGCAAGTTCTTAGATGCTTTCCAGGATGTTTAGATTCTCAGAGACACCTGTTTCTCAGTTCAGTACCATGGCCTTGGCTTCAAAGTTCAAGCAGCAGACATACTCACTTAAGTAACCTGGTGGGAGACCCATCGCACTACAGTATGAGGTATGAAGTATGGAGTACATGGCAACCAAACATTGGGAAGAAATCTAAATATTTGAGTGGTTAGTGCTGGAGAGATGATTGCTATATCTTGAAATCTTTCTTCATCAATTAGCATGACCAACCATCCCAGTTTTTCTAAATCTGTTTTTCTTTTAGCACTGAAAATCTCACATCCCAGGAAACCGCTCAGCCCAGGATAAACTAAGATAATTGGTCCCCTACCAACGATGTTTTGTTTCCTGACAGATACTGGTGCAATGGCTGTCCTGGCTCTGACCTGTGTGAACAGGAGTCTAATAAATGGGCAGGTCAAAGCGGATGGAGGGGGATTTACGAAGATCAGTAACTATACAAAGTCACTGGTAGAAAAGATTCTGTCTAAGAAAAAAAGAAATGCTCTCATTGGAAACATATTTAGTACAGGAGAAGCCATGCAGGTAAGTCAAATGGTGAACAGGAGGCAGAGAAGGGAGTCTTCTCTGGAAGAAAGCAGTATCTTTTTTTTTTTTTTTTTTTTTTGAGATAGAGTTTCGCTCTTGTTGCCCAGGCTGGAGCGCAATGGTGTGATCTCGGCTCACTGAAACCTCCACCTCCTGAGTTCAAGCGATTCTCCTGCATCAACCTCTTGAGTAGCTGAGATTACAGGCACCCACCACCATGCCCTACTGATTTTTTCTATTTTTAGTAGAGATGGGGTTTCACTATGTTGGCCAGGGTGGTCTCCAACTCCTGACCTCAGGTAATCCACCCACCTCGGCCTTTCAAAGTGTTGGGATTACAGGCGTGAACCACCACACCCGGCCAGTATCTTTATTCTTTCTTATTGGCCTCCTAAGATCTTATTATCCATTCTGTGGTTCCTATACTAACTGATTTTGCTCATATGATTCCCTTCCCCTGCCTGACATGTACTCTTCTCATCTTCAGCTTTACTTCTCCATAACCAATGCTTCTAGAAAGCTTTTCCTAACTACAATTTCTCTAAGAAACTCTAGAGTCTATACAACCTACCCTGTTGTTCTATCACATGTAGTTTTACACTTTCACACACACAGTAGTCCCCCGCTTATCCACAGTTTCACTTTCCACAGTTTCAGTCTCCCAAGGTCATCCGAAGTCTGAAAATAGTAAATGGAAAATTTCAGAAATAAGCAATTCCTAAGTTTTAAATTGTGCATAATTCTGAGTAGTATGATAAAATATTGCACCTTCCAGCTCTGTTCCACCCAGGAAGTGATTCATCTCTGCGTCTATGCTTGTTAATCACTTAGTAGCCCGTTATCATATCAACTGTCCCAATATTGAAGTGTGTGTGTTCAAGTAACCCTTATTTACTTAATAATGGCCCCAAAGCACAAGAGTAATGGTGCTCTAGTATATTATTATAATTGTTCTATTTTATTATTATTGTTGTTGTTAATCTCTTACTGTCCCTAACTTATAAACTGAACTTTATTATAGGTGTGGATATATAGGAAAAACCATAGTATATTTAAGGCTTAGTACTATCCACGGTTTCAGACATCCACTGCAGGTCTTAGAATGTATCTCCTGCTGATAAGAGAGAACGACCACATTATCTCCATTTCCTAAACTAGGAGCATGAGTCACAGTAACTGTGTCAGTAATTTACCTAATCTCACAAAACCAGGAAATGGTGCAGATTGGGATGGGACCTGGGCAGCTGTTCTCAAAACTCACACTCAGCACCTACCCTGTCATGCCTACTCTCCTTGAGGTCTGAGACTTCATTCCTGCATTCATTCATCCATTGATTTACAAACTCTAAGGGGAAGATATAAGAAGCAATCAAGGGAGGTTTACAGAAAAAAAAAAAATTACTGCATCCTCAGTATGAACAGGTGTTTTCCAGGCTGACTCAGGGTGAGAGGACTTTCAAGGGAGAGATGACAGCCAGGACAAAGATCCAAAAGCACAAAAGAATGTTAGGCATTTTTTTATTATTATACTTTAAGTTCTGGGTTACACGTAAGAACATGCAGGTTTGTTACATAAATATACACGTGCCTTGGTGGTTTGCTGCGTCCATCCCCCGTTAGGCATTTTAAGGTCAAAGTGTTAGGCATGGCCAGCACAGAGTCCTTGGGAAACGTAACAGGAGGCCGGAGGTGTAAGCATGGTTCCAGTCATAAGGCTATCTGTATTGTTGCTGTTACTGTTTATGTTGCTGGCTGCCTTACTAAGTTTGAACTGAATATAAAACTGGTTTCCCATTTTGGTTGCACATTTGAATCACCTGAAACAGCTCTCAGAAAAACACTAACACCTAGGCCCACACCAGCCAGGTAGTACAGAAATTTAGAGGTGGAGCCTGCTCCTTGCTCTTGTTTAAAAGCCCTACAGGTGATACAGACTCACAGTACGACCAAGAGCTACTTGTCTACAAGACATTGCTGTGCATTTTTAAATACTAATAACATTTAATTTACTGTTATGTATGTCAATAACATTTATTGACGTGTCTTAAGAGGAGATGTACTATGACCAGTTCTTTTTTTTAATATCCCACAAATGCTTGTGGATCACATGGTTAGCTTAAGAAACTCCAAGAAAGGTGAAAACAGAAACTATCCAACCCTGGGAAACTACAGAGAAGTATGTTCAAGTCCAACCCACTTTAGTTCCTGTCCTGCTCACCCCAATGCCCTCCTAAATTTTACTACCTGACAATTCAGCCCCTTCAATAGAGCTTACATTCTGCTGCCTGGAGAGTTTCTGTTTAATGAACTATTAGACTCCCCATTGTCAATCAAATAATGTCAGACACTTCCTCATTGTTGTCAACAAATGATGTCAGACACGTCACCATAAAATGCAAGCATCTGCTAGTCTAGCCCAACTTCCTTCTCTAGCCTGTTCTTCCACAGTTGCCTCCAATGTTCCCTATACACCAGTTCTCCTAAACCAGGAGGAATCCCCTGAGAAATGTTGCTAAAATGCAGATACTCTCATCACTGTCAGATCATGTCCTGGCCATTCCTACCTAACACCTTTGTTCATGTTGTTCCTCTTGAGTACAGAGCTCCCCATCTCTCATCTCAGCTGGCATTTAAATTCTATCCTACTGTCCAAGGCCTAACTCAAATACCACCTTATCCAGGAAGCTTTTTTTAGCCTATTAAATATGTGTGAGCTCTTCTCCTCTTTGAAGGAGACATGCCACTAGATGCATCCCTTAGGATATTCCTCTGGCATCTCTTTTTACAATAGTTTGTTAACATTTATTGTCTCCTACATGACCGGTATTTCCCAGTATTGGGATATAGAAATGAATGTGGCAAAGTCTGCTCTCATTGGAACTATTATAGCTTATATTATTAAACAGTTCTCCACCTCCCCGCCCAAACTAGTTTATAAGCTTCTGGACAACAGGAAAGATATCTGAGTTCTCTGAGATGCTTCCTAGCTAGTCAATGTTCAATTAATACTTAATTAGTTCTTATCTGAAGTGTCTCATATTCTCTCTCTGTCTCTCTTTATCTCTTGTCACCTCTCCCCCCTGCCCTGCCTCATCAGGCACTCTTTGTATCATCAGACTATTACAATGAAAATGAGTGGAATTGCCAAGAAACTCTGAAAGCAGTGGTCATGGAAATTTCCCAAGGAGCATTCAGTATTCCGATTGCTGCAGCCCAGGTCTTACCTGCCCTGTTGGGAAAGACCTACTTGGATGTTAACAATGACTCTTCTTGTATCTCTGGTTCAGGTATAAGCATTAAAGAGCACACTGTTTTGCTTTTCACCATAGCACCCAAAGCATGTGAGATTCAGGTGTCCTTAGAAACAAAAAGTTACCAGATAAACCTACAAAACACAACGGTTACCAGAGAGAATTCAGTTTTCATCATGTTATGAGGGATTACAGCCACCTGAGGACTTGTTCTTAACTGAGTGCTAGATGTCCTTCTTAGTTCAAATATTAACAAGGCAGACTTGATTAAATAATATCTATCTCCAAAGGCTTATTTTCTGACTGTTGGGTATAGAAGGATCTGAGCATCATTCTCATCCTAAATAAAGCACAGAGGATTGGTATTGTGACTCTGACTTTCCATATTGAGTGATCCTTCAGGGAAATGAGACATCTGTGTAGAAAGGATATGCCAGTATTCAAAAATTGTAGCATACATTACTTATTCAAACAAATGACTTTGCAACCAGGTAGAAGGAAAGGAGACATTTTCTTACATCTCTGCCCTCTCCTGGTTCGGCCACTTACAGGTTTAGGAAACTTGGACAAAACCTCTAAGCTTCAGTTTTCTAATGTAAAAATTGGGAACAAGGACAATATCTAACGTAGGTTTTTGTAAAGATTGAATGAGACAATCCGTTTAAAATGATTAGTACAGTGCCTGGCACTTCATATGTTTTCAATAAATGTTAAGCAATTAAAAAGGAGAAAAGGTAAGCATTATTGTATGCTGTACCAAGGCAAAAAAAGAAAATAAGTCAGGATCCTCTGTGAGAAATAGAAGTTAGAGCAGCTGAATTGCTTAAACAGCTGGGAGTTGAGCCAAGTGCCAACATTCACAAGCTGGTGAGGTTTGGTCTTAGTTTCTGCTTTAGTTATATGAGAAATTTGCCCCTTGAGTAATGGTAATTGTTCTTTGTAGAAAATCCACATCTGCATAAAGGCAAGGAGTCCTTGGATAGGGGTTAAGTAGGTAGATCTGCAAACTCTGGTATCATTTTTATTATTCTGAATATTGCTCTGGGTTTTTCTGTCTCTGCCAGGTAACTTCAACATCTCCATTCCTGAGCCTGTAACTGTGACACCTCCTGACTCACCATCACCTATCTCAGTCAATTACTCTGTGAGAATTAATGAAACATATTCGGCCAATGTCACTGTGCCAGATGGTTCTGTCTTCCTCGCTGTGATGGAGAAAGCTCAAAAAATTAATCATACTATATTTTGGTAGGTCTGTACCTAACTTAAGGATAAGGTGTTTACTGTCATTTCTAAAGATGCAGTAAGAACATATTTGCACCTAAATACAAAGTATATTTAAAACGCTTCTGGGTCAGTAGCTTTGCTGTCCATCTACACCTCGCAGCAGGAGTTTAAAATAGGAGGTGAGATATTTCATCTTCTTGTTCCTAATAGGTAGTAAATTAATATTCACTTAATAGATTAATTAGTCTCAAGTTTCTCTCTTTTTTCAGTAAAAGTTTTTCTGTAAATATCACTTCTAAAGTCAAACATTTGAGATCTAGAACAGTGGTTCTTAACTCTTTTTGAATCACTGACTCCTTTGAAAATCAGATGAATGCAATGAATATTCATCCCAGAAAAAAATGAACACACACAAAAATTGGCATTTATTTGTTTATTTTTAGAGACAGAGTCTTCCTATGTTGTCCAAGCTGGTCTTGAACTCTGGGCTCGAGAGATCTGCCCACCTCAGCCTCCCAAAGTGCTGAGATTACAGGCATGAGCCACTGCCAAATTTGGCATTTAAATTGGAGTTTCACAGATGCCCTGAAGCTTCTCCCTGCTGTCGCTTTCAGAAAATTCATAGATCCCTAAATTAAAGTTACTGTCCAAGGAGGTCAAGTATTAAAATTAAAATAATGGTTTTGCCTCTGAAAAGTATGATTTATTTGGCTCCTTAACTCTAGTTGACAGTTATTTATTGTGTCTAACAACATAGCGTGGGATGCTATAAAGAAAATCAGAGTAATAATATAATATAAATTATAAAGGATACCCTCGAGGGCTTTAAGGAAGGTAGAAAAATGACTAAGAAATATAAAACAGATATTGACCATGTTGCTTTTTAGTAAACACAATATGAAATATCAAATTATCCTTTCCTGTTCCTCTTTCCTAAGGGAAAACTCACTAACTTATGGTACCTCTAGGACATGAGATCAACAAGTTCTTCTACTGAATCAGTATCTTCAGCAGTTACCATCTCGGGGTGGAAGGTTGAAGCTATTGTCTGAAAAGTATCTATGATAGCAGGTGGGGGCGGCGGGAGAAGCAGAAATCATGAGCACCATTTCTCTAATTTAGCATGGAGTGTGGAGTGCCTGCATTAGAATCATCTGTAGTGTTTATAAAACATGCAGATTCCTGAACCCCACCTCATATCTAAAAATAAAAGTGTCTATGGATAAGGCCAGGAAATCTGCATTGTTTTATTGCATTTTAGGTTTTGGGGTACATGTGAAGAACACGCAAGATTGTTGCATAGGTACACACATGGCAGTATGATTTGCTGCCTTCCTCCCCCATCACCTATATCTGGCATTTCTCCCCCATGCTATCTCTCCCCCAACTCCCCCACCCCCCCGTTGTCCCTTCCCCATTTCCCCCCCAAAGACCCCAGTGTGTGATGCTCCCCTCCCTGTGTCCTTGTGTTCTCATTGTTCAACACCCGCCTATGAGTGAGAACAAGCAGTGTTTGAAAATCTGCATTTTTTATATCATCAAGTGATTCTCGGGTACATTAAAGTTTGAGAAATGCCCATTGAGTGTTTCCTTTGATAATTCTAAGTTCCAGTAACCTATTTGCTGTCGCCCACAGTTTCACAGTGGAGGACAGCCTATGGGGGCCCTACATCACCTCTGTCCAGGGTCTACAGGCCAGCAATAATGACAGAACCTACTGGGAACTTCTGAGTGGAGGCAAACCACTGAGCCAAGGTAAGGGAGAGACATGCCAAAAAGACCCGGAGACACGCCAAAAAGACTCGTGCCAAAAATGCCCAAAGCATGGAGAGGGCTGTGAGCCTTCGTGGTGATTGGGCCAAGGGGTTAGGAGAGATGACATCCATTATCTGGTGATTTAGTGGTCAAATCATTTGACCCAGTTCTCTTCTTCTTCCTTTTCAGGAGTTGGAAGTTACGTTGTCCATAATGAAGAAAACTTGGAGGTTCGGTGGAGCACATACTAATAAGCCCAAACTTTCCTCAGCTGGATAAAATCCATTTGCAGTGGAGTTCCATGCCAGCTGGCCTTATGCCTTCTTCTTCATTTATCCCAGTACCAGTAGGAGAGTTAATAACCTCCCATTCTCTCTACATGTTCAATAAAGGATTAACCACTATACAAAAAGAGCGTGTTCTAATTGGTTCATTCTTAGAGGATTTTAAAATTTATTAGAGGAAAGCCCACATGTCGAAAAAGTGGGGTTCTACTCAAGGTTCTAACCTTGAGTTAGAACTAACTATCTAGTAGGAACTAACTGTCTAAGTGGCATTGGGCAACTGGGTAAAATGGAGAAAAGGTTCTAGGTCTAACATTGCAGCAGCAACCAGTGAGATCAAGCGGAAACTGTAGGAGACTGAGCTCTCTGAGGCCCAGATGCAAGAGAGGAACCCAGTGGTCACACTGACTTCATACACATAGTGGGTAGAAAAAAACATGTTGCTCAGAAGAAAGGGGGAAAGTGGGGCATATACATAAAAGGTCTGACCATAGTTTGAGAAACAGTCTCATCCCCTGCCTCCAGCTGTCTCCCCTTGGGTCCCACTTGTTCTTCTTTTACATTCATTTTCCCTTTATTTCCCCATAAAATCACCCCAATATTCATATCATCAAAATGCACATGCAAAAAAAATCACTTCCAATCTTCATTTCCACAGAATTCACTTTTTTCCTTTTTTTTATTTTTTATTTTTCTAATCAATCTTTGTCATGCTAAGAAGTCATTTTTTTTTTTTTTTTTTTTTTTTTTTGAGATGGAGTCTCACTCTCTCCAGGCTGGAGTGCAGTGGTGCCATCTCGGCTCACTATAACCTCCGCCTCCCGGGTTCAAGTGATTCTTCTGCCTCAGCGTCCCAAGTAGCTGGGATTACAGGCAGAGGTTGCAGTGAACTAAGATCACACAATTGTATCCCAGTCTGGGTGGCAGAGCCAGACTCTGTGTCAAAAAAAAAAAAAAGAAAAAAGAAAGAAACGTAGTTCAGGCCACACTTGCCCAACAAGAAGCTACTACCGCTTGAGACTATTACAGAACCTGAACTGAACCTGAAGAGAGAAACTTGCTTCTGCTGCCACAGCAAAGAATAATCACCATAAATAAACCTTACTTATGTCCACAGAGAGTCTGAGTGCTTTAATATCCAAAAATTAGGCACAGGAGAAACAAGGAAATAAATGAACACACAATCCCAGTCAATAGTTAACCAAGGACTGTCAAAATGCCTCTATTAAGAAATGTATGGCCTGTGTGGTTCCTGTTCTGGGATTTACTAACTGCTACAATTGTGTCACGATCGGTCTTGCAGCAGCCCTGGTTGTAAATGGTAATTTATAATACAAGGAAGTGAGTGGTTAAAGAGCTGGCAGGCCAAGGGTGTGTGGATCATCTCAGGATGATCAAGAGCAGGCTGTAGCAGCCAAAGTCAGCACCATACTGGACTCATAATCCTGTATTAGATTCTTATTGTTGCTGTAACAGATTACGACAAATTTTGTTACTTAAGACAAATTTATCGTCTCTCAGTTCTGGAGGTCAGAAGTCTCACTGGACTAAAATCAAGGTGTCTAAAGAGCTGTGTTCCTTCTAGAGGTGGCACCCGTAAACAAGTTCTTACCCTATTTTTTATGGGTCACAAAGAAAGAACATGCAATTGGACAAAAGCGATCAGGTCATATTCACTGGCCAGGGAATGGAGGAGGGGAGCCTCATTCTAAAGGCACCTTCTCCTTAAGCAATAGGCAGCAGGGGAATTTTCAAGAGTTAGACATGGGGCAGAGAGGTATGTAAGCAGGCCGAGGGTGGAGTTCCAAACATGCAGGCGCACCCCCAGACATACTTCTTCCTACATCGCATGTACACAAAATGGCAACAATTTTCTTTTAAGGGAGAGGAATCTAGTATTATAATGATATGTTAATGATCTAAAAGTAACTAGGGGTTGCCGGTTCTGGTTTGCACCTGTCTCATGCAGGTCTTATCTTCCTCTGGTGTTTAGCAAGGGATCATGAAGTTCCTGTGGCATCCTGGAAAATCTGGAGCTCTATAAGCAGTGGCACCTACAGATAAAAAGACTAAGGGAAAAAGGCTGTTTAAGAAAATAAGGAGCTTCCCAGCTATTTTGCTAGGGCTACCCTAGTAACAGAGCTTCTAGAGAAGAATCCATTCCCTTGCCTTTTCCAGATTCTGGAGGCTGTCCACATTGCATGGCTCATGGCCCCCGTCCACCTTCAAAGCCAGCAATTGCATCATTCTGACTTCTGCCTCCAACATCACATTTGCTTTTCTAACTCTAATTCTCTTGCCTTTCTCTGCCACTAACAAGGACCTCTGTGATGACATTGGACCCACCCAGATGATACAAGCTAATCTTCCTTTCTTCAAGTCAGTTCACTAGCCACTTTAATTCTATGTGCATCTTTAATTCTTCCTGGCCATATAACCCACATAACATGTTCACAAGTTCCAGGGATTAGGCTTGGACATTTGGCGGGGTGCTGGCACTAGCATTATTCTGCCTACTACTCCTTCACACCCCATGCAAGGCTCTCCACCAAGTAGATGTAAACTGTCCTTCCAGCCTTATCTCTCCACCATATACCATGTATTGGAAAGCTATTGCTGCATGACAAGTTACTCCAAAACTTAGTGACCTAAAACAACATTTATTATCCCATGGTTTCTGTGGGTCAAGAATCCAGGGAGGGTTTACATGGTTCCTCTGGCTTAGGAGGGTCTCTTCCAGGGCTGCAATCAAGATGTCAGCTGGGGCTGCCTTCATCTCAAAGCTCACTGGGGAAGGATTCTTTCCTCCCCTGGATATTGGCTGGAGGCTACTCTCAGGGGGCCACACATGCGCTTCTCCCATAAGGCAGCTCACACTTGGCAGTTGCCTTCATCAGAGCAGGAAGAGCAAGAGAGAGAAGGCGAGCAAGAGGGAAATTGGTCTTCTGCAACCACATCCCATCACCTTTGCTGCACTATATTCATTATATTAGAATATGGCCCCAGCCAGCCCACATTCTAGGGGGAAGGACTACACAAGGCATGAATACCAGGAGGTGAAAACATGGAGCCATGTTAGAAATTGTCCAGCACACCCCTAATATGTACCCTATGCTCTCATCTCACAAAACTCACCAAGTTTCCCAAGGGGGAAAAAATTGCTTTATTATCCATGTCTTACATTTGCTCATTAACTCACTCATTCAAAAATATTTTATTTCTACTGTGAGTTAGATAGTGTTGTAAGAGCTAAGGATAGAGCAGTGAGCCAAAGAGACAAAGCCCCTCCCCTCATGGAGCAGACATTCCAGTAGGGAGATAAAATGGTAGACAGCCACACACATAGTGCGACAGAGGGCAATGAGTTACAGCAGGCCAGGGGCATGAGTGTCAGTGGAGGTGAGGATGTAGGCTCTTATGTAGGATGGCCTGGGAAGGCCTCTCTAAAGGCTTATCTCTGAGCAGAGACATGAAGGATGTGAGGAAGCCACATGAGGCTATTTAAAAGAAGAGGGTCCTGGGTTGAGAAGACATCATGTGCAAAGGTAGCTGAAGTGTTCAAGGGGCATAAGAAGTTCTGTGCGATGGGAGCAGTGTGAGCAAAGGAGATAACTCTTGGAGTTGAGGTCAGAAAGGAACCAGAAGCCAGATCTTCTAAGGCCTTGTAGGTCATGAAAAGGGCTTTGTCTTGCTCCATCACCCAGGCTAGAGTACAGTGGCATGATCTCGGCTCACTGCAACCTCTGCCTCCAGCGTTCAAGCGATTCTCCTGCCTCAACCTCCTAAGTAGCTTGGACTACAGGTGCACACAACCACGCCCAGCTAATTTTTGTTTTTGTTTTTGTTTTAGCAGAGACAGGGTTTCACTATATTGGCCAGGCTGGTCTTGAACTCCTGATCTCGTGATCTACCTGCCTTGGCCTCCCAAAGTGGTGCAATTACAGGTGTGAGGCACCGCGCCTGCCCAGCTTTGACTTTTATGCTAAGATGGGAGCCATGGGAGAATTTCTCCTTAAAATGAGCTACTTTACATGCAGAGACAAAAAAAAAATTCCTTTCTTTATAATTTCAAGATACCATTTTCAGTCTCTCGCTTACAAAGAGGTATAATTTGTTTTCTAATATAGCTACACATCTGAAATACGTATACTCACTGATGGCACATTTTCTAATTACTTACTTTAAAAGATAATATCTGAAAGCTTTGGGTGTTTGAGACTGCTTTTATTCCCAGATAAGGAAAGAGAAATCAAACAAAACCATTTCTGGGAAACCGAGGTCCATTTCTTGCCTAAAGTCAAACAACTTCAAAATAAGTCTAGGCTAGAATCCAGGTCCAGGTAGACATAATTAATATCCTAAAGCCAAATGTCACCTGGCACATCCCCGCCTGAGAGCCTAAAAGGGTATATTGTAAAGCAGGTGCCTAGGATCATAAAATGAGCCGATGCTATGAATGGCCTAATCCCAGTGAGTGGTTACTAAAAGCAGCCCAGTGACTGTGTAATTGGATACAATAAGGGCTAGGAGAAGTCTTGTTGATACAGGCACACTAGCCAAACTTCCTGATATCTGACCCAGGACTTTGGTAAGGACATTTCTCAACATTGACTTCACTGCATACCCAGCGCCAGGTTTCTTCTCACATGACTGTGTAACCTAGAAGTCACCTTGAAACACTTTGGAGGGTCTATATTAGGTAAACTTAGATAAGCAAATGAAAATTTGCTTACTTGTATCAGGAAAGGAGTGATCAGCACAGGGGTAGTTAGGAGTGGCTGGATTGGGGGAGATTATTTAACAAAGGGAAGCACATATAAGAGAAGGTAAAGAAATATTCCACTTGCAAATCACAGTACCTGTGGATGAGAGACGTGGACGGGAGAGTGAGATGGCCTGGTTTGCCCTCTACCTCCTGAGCCTTCTCTGGGCTATGGCTGGACGAGTACCCAGACCCGGAGTTTATGCTGTGAGTATGATGTTTTTTCCAAGGAGGTCAGCAAAGCAGTTGTGCTGGGGAGGGGCTGTGACCTCTGACACTGAGGTCTGCTGATGGGAAAGTGGTTGAAAATAGCAGAGACATGGGGCCAGGTGCAGTGGCTCACACCTATAATCCCACCACTTTGGGAGACTCAGGTGGAAGGATTGCTTGAGCCCAAAAGTTCAAGACCAGCCTGGGCAACATGGTGAGACTCCATCTCTACAAAAAAAAAGGAAAAAAAAAAATTTTAACTAGCTGGGCATGGATTGGTTGCAGTGGCTCACGCCTGCAATCCCAGCACTGTGGGAGGCCGAGGCAGGTGGATCATGAGATCAAGAGTTTGAGACTAGCTTGGCCAACATGGTGAAATCCTGTCTCTACTAAGAATACAAAAATTAGCTAGGCATGGTGGCACATGCCTGTAATCCCAGCTACTCAGGAGGCTGAGGCAGGAGAACTGCTTGAACTGCAGTAAGCCAAGATCACACCACTGCACTCCAGCCTGGGTGACAGGGCAAACTCTGTCTCAAAAAAAAAAAAAAAATTAGCTGGGCACAGTGGCATGCACCTGTGGTCCCAGCTACTCAAAAAGCTGAGGTAGGAGAATCACTTGAACCCAGGAGGTCGAGGCTGCAGTGAGCTATGATCCCACCACTGCACTCCAGCCTAGATGACACAGCAACACCCTATCTCAAAATATAAATAAATAAAAAATAAGAGAGATGGAAGTACTACTGCCTCAACCTCACCTTCTCAGATACTGCTCAGCCTCACCTTCCAGATGATTCTAACTTTGTACCATGGTTGATGGTACAAAGACAGACACTCAGTGGCTACTGTGACCTGACACCACTACATACTAGTGAGAGATTTTGGTACTCACTGAGGATAAATTATATCCCAAATCTTTAATATTCTTCATGAAAAAGTGAGAAAAAAATGAATGCAAGGAAATCAGTGATTCCTAGGAAAGTGATAGAAATTATGAGTCATATTGCTTTAAGTTACTAAATTTAAAATTTGCTTTCTTAAGGATACAGGTTATTTGGGAAGATGTAGAGACTAATTGTCCTCTAAAAGTAAAATCTCACCATTTTCTCCATTTCTCTTTAGACACTTAGGATACCAGTGCCAACCAAGTATTCTCCTAAAAGGCATCAAAGACACCGGAATCATGTTTTTGAGAAGGGATGAGGGTTAGGAGGTTACTAAATGGTTTTCCTCTTCTCAGACGTTCCCTCAGCACAAGAGCCATTGGTCAATGGCATACAAGTCCTCATGGAGAGCTCCGTGACTTCATCAGCCTACCCAAACCCCAGTATCCTGATTGCCATGAATCTAGTTGGAGCCTACAGCTTGGAGGCCCAGAAGCTCCTGACTTACCAGCTCATGTCCACCAACGCCGACGGTGAGACATCCAGCCGCTCGCACTCTCCCTGAATCTCGCACTTCACCCACCACCTCCAGATCCCAACTCAGTGTCCTCTCCGCCCCCACCCTCAGTGCTGCCTCTGATTGTACATAAACTACCCAAACACCTTTCCCTACATACCTGGAAGATACCTAGAAAGAAACACATGTGAAGTTAGAGCATTCATGAAGGAGGTTAGTCAAGCAGAGCAAGCTCTAGACTAGACCCCAAAGAGCAGCCTTGCCGAGGCTGGCGGATCACAAGTTCAAGAGATTGAGACTGTCCTGGCCAACATGGTGAAACTCCATCTCTACTAAAAATACAAAAATTAGCTGGGCATGGTGGCATGTGCCTGTAGTCCCAGCTACTCGGGAGGCGGAGGCAGGAGAATCGCTTGAACCCGGGAGGCAAGGTTGTAGTGAGCCAAGATCACGCCTGGTGACAGAGGGAGACTCCGTCTTTAATAAAAAAAAAAAAAAAAAAAAGCAGCCTTCTGGTTCTGGCTCTGCCACTTCCTAACTCTGGGATCTGGACGAGTTACTGGATACTGCTCAGCCTCACCTTCCAGGTGATTCTAACAGTAACCCTACCACTACTAACATACTAACAGCAATGATAATAATTAAAAATCTCTGTTCTGCCTATCTCCCCAAGAGTTGCCTGGAGGCCCAAGTTAGATAATAAAGTTTTAATTATTTCATAACTGTAAATTTCTGTATATAAATCTATATGAGTGTTCTTGCTGCTTTTCTAATCAAATACCAGGGATTCTCAAATACTGAATACTAGAGTCATCAAGTTACACAGAGGCTGCTAGATTAAACATTCCTTTACATATTCTCCCATATTTTTTTCTTTGGAAAGACAGATCAAAAAATTGCTCATTATTAAAAAGTCAAAATGCTCTGAATAAAAAGCAGAAGGCTCACCCCTGGCTACTGGAGAGCTGTCCCCTGAGAATGTCTCTGTCTAACTGTTCTGCTCTCTTCTCTGCAGATCTAACCATTGGGCAGCTCGGCCTCACCATCATGGCCCTCACCTCCTCCTGCCGAGACCCTGGGGGATAAAGTATCCATCCTACAAAGACAAATGGAGAACTACACTTTCCAGTAAGACCTTACTGGAAGGGAGAAGAGAATCAGGCACATGCTTTTTCCTAAGAATTTTAAATCCAGAAAGGAAAAGGGTGGGGGTGGAGAGAAAGGAAAGTCAGGGAAGAGACACAATGTATCCTTCACTCTGGTCCTTCTGATAATCACAAAAGAGAGAGATTCATTTCCAATCCAAAATGAACTAGAAATGGCCATGACCCCAAGGGCACAAGCTTATCGAGCCATCACCTATCTAAAGACACAGAGTCATCTCTTTTATTCTTTACAGATGCCTGATGACATTCTTTTGAAAAACACTGAAGGTGCTCTTTGCCTGTGCTGTGTCTCTTTGGGGGGCAGATTTTCTAGCAATTTCCATTTTAAACGCTTGGCTTTTCCTTCTTTGCAAATGTCCTCAACATGGTGAATGTGAGTCTGATGAAGGTTTTCTGTCCCCTTCTGAGGCCCCAACGCTGAAGCATCAGCCTTCTATGGGCCCAGTCTAGCGATCTTGGCACTGTGCCAGAAGAACTCTGAGGCGACCCTACCAATAGCTGTTCGCTTTGCCAAGACCCTGCTGGCCAATTCCTCTCCCTTCAACGTCGGTGAGTAGGTCACCACTGCCCTGAACTGGGAACATCAGAGGCATTGTGTGCACTGAATGGTGGAGCTGGCAGGGAAGTGGGAAAGGAGAGCTTTCCATGGAGGAGGAGCTAAAGACTGTGAACATGCCTGTGGATGGGAGATACTTATTAGATGTCTGTTGGAGTGTGAATTGAGGAGGACATGAAGGAAGGGGAGATAGCGTGTAGAAACAAGTACAATACTTGATATGTCTGGCAACTACAAAATCTCCGCTGGGAACAATAGTCCTGTCATTCAAGTCAGAAGCTCTTCCTAAAAGAAATATTAATCTCTTGCTTCACTTCTCCCCCTGTATTTTCTCTTTAATCACTATTTATGCTCCCGCACTCCATTCTTCTCGATACTTCTCCTCATTACATCCAAATAAACTCTCTATGAAACAGCCACTCTCTGGAACTAACTCATGATGTTTCCCTTCATGGAAACCCAGGGACCACCCTGCAGCTTTATTCTGCAAGCACAAGGCTGCTTGTGAATGGGAGCCTTTTCCTCTACAACATCATGTCCTCCTTCTGTCCCCTTCTATGGATAATGATCCTTCTCTGTGGGGGCCACTGTCACAGCCCGCATTCATGGTCACCTTTTCTCCCTCTGCCAACTCTCCAAGCAGTAAGTAATATTATCTCAGGTTTTCACTCCCTTACGCATGCCCCATCAGCAACCTCTCTTTTTTCAGTTTCTGTCAGACAAACAGGGGGAAACATTGCTCTAGGATTCTCCCTGGGGGTCAAGAACAGACTGGTCTCCCTTTCACATCTAGGACCTCACACATTTCTGGGGCATCTCTGCCTCCAAAAGTTTGGACTTATTTGCTTCTGGTTGTCAATAACACTACACCCTTAAGGAAGTTATCCAACTTTCAAATGGAGATTAAGGTGAGGAGGGGGAGATCAATGAAATAAAAGATGATAACTGGCAAGTCTTTTATTTATTCTTGTCTTGTCATCCCAGAACTTGCTCA
Source organism: Ateles fusciceps (assembly GCA_036589455.1). Classification (NCBI taxonomy): domain Eukaryota; kingdom Metazoa; phylum Chordata; class Mammalia; order Primates; family Atelidae; genus Ateles; species Ateles fusciceps. Next base: position 21,139,061 of record JAZHEH010000681.1, on the reverse strand, counting down.
TTGGTTCCTCTATGTTTATTGCATGCAAACAAGAAAAAGCCTCTTTGTGGCATGCTTTGGTGGATGCAACGTTCCCACCATCTAAGAGTTCACAGAGCACAGTAACAAAAAATAAAAACAAAAGAGAGCCCCAAGATTGTAAAACAGATATATAAACAACAAATGATACAGGAGTTTAGAAAGAGACTGCGTCTGTCTTTTCTGGCACAAGAGCAGTGCAATTGAACATACTGCCAGTCTACATTAATTATAAGCATGAGATGTTGAGTTTTACAGTTCTGGGTTAAGATCCTGGCTCTACTTACTGACTGTGTGGCCTTGGGCAGTTACTTAATTTTTCTGAGCCTCCACTTCTTTGTCTCTTAAAGGGAGATAATTACAGGTACTATTTCACAGGTGGTTCTGAGGAGCAAATAAAATCACAGAACCAGAACACAATAAGCACACAATAAATGTTAGCTGTTAAGACTGCAGTGATGACTATGGTGATCTTATCCCCCTCTGTCATTCACAGACACAGGAGCAGTGGCAACTCTGGCTCTGACCTGCATGTACAACAAGATCCCTGTAGGTTCAGAGGAAGGTTACAGAGCCCTGTTTGGTCAGGTACTAAAGGATATTGTGGAGAATATCAGCATGAGGATCAAAGATAATGGCATCATTGGAGGCATCTACAGTACGGGCCTCGCTATGCAGGTAAACACGTGCTGGATGCTCTTGGTTGGGTTCCTGTCAATAAGCCTGGATTGCAGACTCAAGAGGCCAGGTGCTTCTAGTAACATCTCTGTGAAAGTCCAGCTAGTATGACCTGAGATATATTCTTTGTGGTGCCTGGGCCTCAATTTCTCTACTGGTAAAATGCAGGTAAGTGTTCATTCCTCCCTAACTCCTATGTAAAGTGTGAAAGGAAATCTATATAAACACATTTCTCTTCCTTGGGAAAAAAAAATGAAACAAATAAATCAAGAAATATATTGATTTATTATTAATAATGATTAGTTTATTTGTAATAGTTACAGACTATTACAATTTTGATGTACAAATAACAAGAATATTAAAGTAGGCCCTCAAAAAATACAGAATTTTCTAATGCAATCTTACCAGCCAAGTGTTCTTTTTCAGTACTTTACCTTGATCCAAAAACAGTAAGTTTATACTCAGAATGATTAAGGACAATAACCTAAAGTTGACTAAACCCCCGAAAACTCATAGTAAATGGTAAAGCAGATCTATCTGGCAGCCAAGTCCATACTTAATTCTACGCTTTCCTAGCATGTATTCCCAGGCTTGGATTCTGCAAGATGTGTGGTATTAATAGTTCTAAATCCAACAACCCACTCTACCCTAGTTGATTAGGGCAGCTTCTTCCATAGAAGACAGACACACCAATGACAGTGAGCAAAAATGACCAGCTAGAATCAAAAACTAGCAACCATCTGTGGCTGAATCCTCTAACCCCAACCAAGAAGTTTGAGCTCCAATGTTTCAAAATGTCCTATGGGAATTAATAGGACCAGGGACTCTTCACCTCAGAAAGCCCAGGAAAGGAAGAATCATGGAGTAATGATGCCAGCCCCAAACCTAACATAGTCCTGGACTACTAGAAATAAATTGTCTCCTGAGTAAAACAATAGAGACTGGTATTGAGATTTCATACATTAAAAATTAGAAGAAGATATAAAACAGCCTAAGAATTGATTCATGTTAAACATAAGAGCAAAAACAAAATTTCCACGTGAATGGACCATGTATAGAGGTGACCAATAAAAACAAAGTTCATGTCTATGTCACGGTCAAGTAGACTTTGTCATAGAACAAAACCCTTTTTTTTTCCATGGCTGAACTTCACAAGAGCATTCCCAGTGCTCTGATCTAGAAGCTTTTTGGAAGGAAAAAGGCAGTCTGGAAGAGATAGAAAAGATGGTTTGGGGATTTTTTAAATGTGTGACTCACTAAAAATAACCTTGCTTCAATTTAGCACCAGACAGAGAAGTGTTTACTTTTGCTAACTTGGTTTGTGAATTCTGTTTGGATTTTAACAGCTGCTGAGTACACTCTGATAAGCTGTACCTGGGAATTTCTTATCAAAAGGCAGGACAGTGTCTATATCCAAATACCACAGGCCATGTGGATTTCTAGTCAGAATACATAATCTCTCCCTACCCTTTTTACTGTCCTTTATCTGGAGTTTACTTAGGCATCCTGAAATCTGGAATCAATAGGTGTGTAATATATAATCTTTTCCTAATCTAAAATATTCTGATATAGAATATCAAAGGGCTCTGGAGCTATCACAATTTAGGTCTGACTCCCAGACCTGCCACCATCTCAGACAAATATTCAATTTCCCCCAAATTTTATTTTCCCCCTAATAGCAAGGTTGCAATTAGGTTAAATAAAATGTGGTATGCAAAAAAAAAAAAAAAAAAAAAAAAAAAAAAATCTCATGCATAACATCATGCTTAACAATTGTTCGAGATCTGTCTCAGCAGAACAGTGATGCTAGCAAACCTCTTTTTCAGCCCTTGTTCACCTTCTTCCAAGATGTCAGTGCCCTTCCAGTGGCCCAGGCCACACTCAACCCTACCCAAAGACGCTCATAAGGCATTTCCTCTGTTCTAGAATTTCTCCTCTCTCTTCCATGAATATCCTATGGCTTTCAAGATTCCTCTGATAGGTGCTTATCTTGAAAAGGGATCTGATAGGCCAGGCGTGGTGGCTCACACCTGTAATCCCAGCACTTTGGGAGGCCAAGGTGGGCAGATCACTTGAGGTCAGGAGTTCAAAACCAGCCTGGCCAATTATGGTGAAACCCCGGGTCTACTAAAAATACAGAAATTAGCTGGGTGTGGTGGCAGGCACCTGTAATCCCAGCTGCTCGGGAGGCTGAGGCAGGAGAATCAGTTGAACCCAGGAGACGGAGGTTTCAGTGAGCCAAGATCACACCATTGCACTCCTGCCTGCGAATTGCAGCGAGACTCTGTCTCAGAAACAAAAGAAAAAAGAAAAGAAAAAGAGATCTGACAAACTTCTTGATGGAAAGTTATTAATGATGTTCTTGCTTAGTGAAATTTGGGAGATGCATATGACAAGTGGACAAGATGCTGTTGCAGAGGACACCACCTGACGGCCATTAGACCAAACTGCCTTGTAAAGTGGCCTCTGTCCAAAGCCATGGTTCATGGATGCTGAGGTTAACAGTGATGGTCGTGCCTGTCACAACTGCCCAATTGTGCATACTGACCCCAGCTGAGACAGCCATTTCTGACTCCTCTCTCCCTTCTCCCATGACCTATTCCAAGCTTCAGGTGAACCAGTCATCAACAATCTCAGCCCATTAACATGCCCTGGTGGCCATCATCAGCACTGTAAAGGAAGAGAGGTGGTAATGACAAATTCCACATCACACATCACGAAATGCTTTTATACATTAGCCCCTTAACCTCAAATGACTCCCACAAGAATAGGCAGAAATTATGATTTCCATTTTATTCATGCAATATGTAACTCAGCAAAATAGGTGAATAGCTTGGTGTGTTAATCCAGACCCATTTTGCAAGTAACAGAAACCCAAATCCTTTTAGCTCAAGAAAAAATATGAGGATTTACTACTCACATACACTGGGAAGTCTAGGGCTGAATTAGGTGGTTTCAGGAATAACCAGAACAAAGGGCTCAAATCATGATATCAGTGGCCATTCTTTTTCATCGTCCAGCCCTGATTTTCTTCATTCTTTCCAGCTACAGGGCTTCTTCTTCAAAGTGGCTAAGAAAGATGCTCACTAGCAGCTTAATGCGTAGTTGCTTGGTCTTAGTTGAATAACCTCAGTGGGGAAAAAAATCTTTTGGTCTCCCAATGTCTGTATGTCAGGAAACGACTCTGATTAGAACAAGTGTCCACCAATCACTGTCATCAAGGGGATGGGCACCACCATCAGCTCAGCCCTGGTCATGAGTCCATCCTGAGCCAGGGTTGTGGAGCCTCTGACTGACAGTCTTGACACAAGCACAACGTGAGGGAAAAGTCCACCAAAGAGGGTGCATAACAGCATAAAACAAGGGGTCTACTCTGTTTATGTGGCTAGATTGTCCTATGCTAACACTCCCTCTAGAGCCCAGCTTGTCCTGGACCAAAACTCCCTCTGGAGCCCAGCTCTCACTCTCACTCTACATTCAAGAATCATTGGTAAATATGACTGCCTAATAGTGTTCCCTGCATCTAATCATTGCACAGATATTTGTTCTGTGTCTGCTGTGTGACAGAGACTGTGCTAAGTGGTGGGGACATAGCATTGAAGACAAATGTGTTCCAAACCTTACATAGCATTGGCTTTGCATTGTGGGTGACTAGGTGATCACAATGATTAGTGATCAAGTTTATCTCTTAAGACATGTAAGAGCCAAGTCTCAGCTATGCCTAATTCCTCTCTCTCTCTCTCTTCTCTCTTCCTGTCCCAGGCTCTCTCTGTAACACCTGAGCCACCTACAAAGGAATGGAACTGCCAGAAGACTATAGATATGATACTCGATGATATTAAACAGGGAAAATTCCACAACCCCATGTCCATTGCTCAAATCCTCCCTTCCCTGAAAGGCAAGACATACCTAGATGTGCCCCAGGTCACTTGTAGCCCTGGTAAGACATCCACCTCTCCTTATGTTATAAAGCAGCAACTTATGCCAGGAATGACATATGGATCAATGTTAAGTGGCATGTAGGCTTGTAATGTCCATTATTCCCATGTGACTTCCAGTCCTAAAGAGTGTGTGCCAGCACACAGATATACCTTCCTGCACTCAGAACTCAGCCCCATACTACTTCATTCAGCATATATTTATGCAGTACCTACTATGTGCAAAGCATCTTGTGGGATACTAAAGGTAGGAGAAGGTCCATGGTCCCAACAATCAAATAACATATAGCTTCATTTATTCATTTGACAAATGTACCATCAAACACTATGCATATCTTATCATACCTGCCTTTCACAAAGTCAGAAGACAGATGTGTAAACAAAAACTACAACATTTGGGACAATCAAGTAAGTACTAAATAGAAGTTAAAGCCGCACAAGGTGCAACTGCAAAAAAGAAAAATAGTGACCAGTTGTCGATTTTGTTTGGGAGGCTTCAGAGAAGAACTGAATTCATATTTAAGTTGAGACTTAAAGATCTAAATATGAAAGTTTGATGCACATGACACATGAATGAGACGGAGTGGAAACCTAGCATGCCACTTTTTAATTAAAACTACCTTTATTTTATCCAATTATGCATAAAATTGAATGATACTTAAAATTCAAACATTACAGAAATATGCATTTAGAAAGTGGAGGTCTTGCATAAAAACTTATCACTCCAGAGATTACTAGTGTTTGGTATCGATTCCTCGAACTGTTTTTTTTTTTTAATGCTAACATAAAGTATCATTTCTCTTGCATTGCATGAACTTTCTAAGACAAGAAGAGATTAATAAGTTTCTTGTCTATCTCAATGCAGAATGTGGAGACCAAAATCAAGCAAACTGATCCCAATCCTACCAAACATGACCACATTCACTTAACCCCTTAGGCTGCTTCCCAGTGATGTCCCAACCTTAACAAAGTGGCCATGGAGTTTTTGCAGAATTCTACACTAGTTGTCCAAGTACTTGGTTAAATTGTATGAAACTCACTGCTTTCTTGAAATGTTTTCTGGGATAAGTTACCAATAACAGAGATTTTGCACCTATAGTACAAACCCCATAATCTTTGACAAATGTGGCCTCTTTGCCCTTCACAGATCATGAGGTACAACCAACTCTACCCAGCCCTCCTGGCCCTGTCCCCCACCTCCACATCTAACATCACTGTCAAATACACCATAAACAACCAGCTGAGGGGCGTTGAGCTGCTCTTCAATGAGACCATCAACGTTAGTGTGAAAAGTGGATCAGTGTTACTGACTGTCCTAGAAGAAGCACAGAGCAAAAATCCTATGTTCAAGTGAGTGTTACAAGCACCATTCATCATTCTCTCCAGGTCTAATCTGAACTCCCATTTTTTTTCTCATCCTCTGTTTCCTTAATTTTTTTCATTTTGATAACAGATTTTATCTAATAGCCCCTTAAGCAAGTTACAATCTAATAAATAGGTAAGGCTCTCATGAAAACTTAAATCATACAAGTCAATTACAGCACTTTGGGAGTCCGAGGCAGGCAGATCACTTGAAGTTAGGAGTTCGAGACCAGCCTGGCCAACATGGCAAAACTCCATCTCTACTGATGAAGTTTTAAAATCAAAAAATCAGAGAAGATTTGAAAGTCTGTTGCAGAGTAGAACAGTAAAAATAGACTTTGTACCTTTGAACCACAAAGAATAGGTACTATTTAGGAAGATGTGGGAAGAGGTAAGTACAGGAAAAGAAATGGCTAGAACAAATATTTGCGTTAAGACTGAGCAAGGAATCTGGGGCCAGTGAGTAAGCCAGGTGGACACACCAGGTTGGTTGACAGTGTAAAAGTCTTGAAATACCAGGCTAAGGAGACTGGACTTCATTTTGCAAGTTTTTGAATAATAAAATCCATGTTGTAAAATGTTGTTTGGGTTACGATAATAGGAGACAAGGCTAAAATGTAGGACATGACTGAAATAATGGAGCTGTGAAGTGATGATGACTTCCTCTGGGATACACTCACCAAGGCTCTGTGAGTGACAGGACGTAGAGATCAAGAGAAAGAAGCTTCAAAACTATGGATAAACGTGTCAGAAAGAAAGAATATCTTTCAAAGAAAGGGATTAAATTCCTTAGATATGTTTAATGGTGGGCATTTGAAATAGGAACATTAGAAGGTTTTTGGAGGTATAGGCCAGGCACAGTGGCTCACGCCTGTAATTACAGCACTTTGGGAGTCCGAGGCAGGCAGATCACTTGAAGTAAGGAGTTCGAGACCAGCCTGGCCAACATGGCAAAACCCCATCTCTACAGAAAATACAAAAATTAGCCAGGCATGGTGGAGCGTGCCTGTGGTCCCAGTGACCTAGGAGGCTAAGACAGGAGAATTGCTTGAGCCTGGAAGGTGGAGGTTGCAGTGAGCCAAGATTGTGCCACTGCACTCCAGCCTGGGAGACAGAGCGAGATTCCATCTCCAAGAAGAAAGAAAAAGAAAAGAAGAAAGAAAGAAAGAAAGAGAGAAAGAAAGAAGGAAGGAAGAGGAAGGAAGGAGAAAGAAAGAAGGGAGGGAGGGAGGGAGGAAGGAAGGAAAGAAAAAAGGCTTTTGGAGGTATACAAGAAGTATTAGAAAAAGACGTCAGGACAGGCAAAAGAAAATTGGACAGTCATCTCTTAGAGGTGATGACCAAAGTCAAGAACCCATGCAGTAGGTAGCAGATACATGCACCCAACAAAACCATAAGACAGATTTAGTTATTCTCATTTTACAGATAGAACCCTTAGGCCCAAGATGTTAGTAATATTCCTAAGATCACATAACATGCAACTAATAGAGTTGAGAGCTGAACCCAGATTGGACTGAATCTGATACCCTGTCAGGGTAGGGGAAGATACTGAAATGAATCACAGAGAAGAATATTCAATTTTAGGGAATGTTTATATTTTGCAAAAGAGGATGCAGTAAAGAAACATGGAGAAGTCTAAGTCATAAGAGAAGAAGAAGAAAAGTGCCAAGTCATGGAAAGGAAAAAGGAGATATTTTCAAAGAAAAGATGATATGGTCCAAATTCTTCAGGGAGATATCAAGAAAGATACTGACAAAGGCTAAGGAATTGACAACTGATACCACGTGGGTATCTATTCCACCTAGTTCTGTTGAGCACATTGTGTCTGCTGCCTACTGCATGACTCCATAACTTCCCCCAACTTCCACAGACAGGTCAGGATAAAAATTGCACTTCAAAGCTATTCAGTTTTTTTTTTGAGGGCACCCAGGCTGGAGTGCAATGGTGTGATCTCAGTTCACTGCAACCTCTGCCTCCTGGGTTCAAGCGATTCTCTTGCCTCAGCCTCTTGAGTAGCTGGGATTACAGGCACATACCACCACGCCCTGCTAATTTTTGCATTTTTAGTGGAGACGGGGTTTCAGCATGTTGGCCAGGCTGGTCTCAAACTCCTGACCTCCGGTGATCCACCCACCTCGGCCTCCCAAAGTGCTGGGATTAATGGCGTAAGCCACTACGCCTGACCCAAAAATATTTGATTTTAAAACCCTCTGAATGTACCGTACTTTACTTCTCTGAGCTTAGCTTTAATTTTACCTGATTTGTCTTTTTCTGATTATAAATGTAATAAATAGATATAGCAGAAATTTTGAGGGAAAAAGCATTAATAAGAAAAATCATCTACAATCCACCCACAATATCACAACTGTAATATTTTTATAACTTTTTTAGGTGTTATTTTCTATGCATATTACACATAGGTGTGATCCAGCATATACATGGGACAGATAATTCATGTAAAATTTGTATCTCATATTTTCTCTTAACATTATTGCACAAGTCGTTTCCTGTGTTACTGAAAATTATTGACAATATTTTCATGGCTTCCAAATATTTAGTCTTGGATAGTCATTCAATCACTCATCTAATTATTTACCCATTTGAGGGAATTTATATTTTTTAAATTTCCTTATTGTTTTCAAAATCCATTCATTTTCATTTCATTTCAATCTAAGTGAAGTAATTTCATATTCATTAGTCATTCACATGTTTGCTTTATTTGTTTATTTATTTGTTTATTTTGAGATCAGGTTATGAGACTGGCTAATTTTTGTATTTTCGTTAGAGAAAGGGTTTCACCATATTGCCAAGGCTGGTCTCAAGCTCCTGGGCTCAAGCAATCTGTCCTCCTCAGCCTCCCAAAATGCTGGGATTACAGGCATGATCCACCACACCCAGCCCATTTTCTCTCTCTCTCTCTTTTTTTTTTTTACTTAACTTTTAAGTTTGGCGTACATGTGCAGGTTTGTTACATAGGTAAACTGTATCATGGGATTTTGTTGTACAGATTATTTCATCACCCAGGTATTAATCCTACTACTTATTAGTTATTTCTCCTGATCATCTCCCTCCTCCCAACCTGTGCCCTCTGACAGATCCCAGTGTGTGTTGTTCCCCCTCTACATGTCCATGTGTTCGCATAATTTTGCTCCCACTTATAAGTAAGAACCTGTGGCATTTGGTTTTCTGTTCCTTTGTTAGTTTGCTAAGCATAATGGCCTCCATCCATGTTCACTGCAGCACAATTCACAATAGCAAAGACATGGAATCAACCTAAATGCCCATCAGTAGTAGACTGGTTAAAGCATTTTCTCTTTTGAACATGATTTTATCTGATAAAATGATCACATAAAATCGCACTCAAAAGAGAATGATCATTTAAAATGTCTAAAGCATTTATGTGAAGCATTTAAAATATCTCTATCCTGGCGGCAGGATTGTTTGAGCCCAGGATTTCAAGGCTGCCATGAGCTAGGATCTCACCACTAGCCTGGGTAACAAAGTGACACCTTGTCTCTAAAAAAATTAATTAACTAACTAATTAATTGAATGCCTCTATCCCTTCATCTTACCCCATATTCCCTGACCTAAAGTGAGATATTAATCATATATAAATTTTTTTTGAGATTTGAAACCACAATGACATCTTGGGGCCTTGTCGTCTCTTCTATCAACAATATCGCTGAAAATGTTAATCACAAGACATACTGGCAGTTCCTTAGCGGCATAACACCTTTGAATGAAGGTGAGGGAAGAAAAGGCATAGGCATTACCTTCCACAGATTGAAGGCTATATTCCTTAATTATATTTTTCATTTGATTTATTCATTCATTCATTTAATCAATTAATAATTATGAGATCATATGTGTATATACAATAATTCTATAGACAGTGATTGCTTATATATGTATACACATATATATTTTGTATGTATATATATAATCATTAGATAAAGAAAGAGATTAATTCTGTGGGCAGTGGTAATACTTTTTACAGAGAAGGAAAGTAAGTCTTAGAGACATTGAAGGGACCTGTGCAAGGTATGCATCTAGAATGTAAAAGTGGATAATTAAACCCAAACTTTAGGACAAACTTGCTTTCTACAATAGTTTCACTCAAAATTCATGCTTCACCTTCTTCAAAAAAAAAAAATCTCCAAAGAGAAGAATGCCTACATGTGCATATTGGTTCATGAATCCCCTGAAAAAATTAGGAGAAAGTGGGAAGAATAAAACTCAGACTTCAGCAAAACCTTAACATTTGTTAAAGCTTTTGCACACATATTAAAATATTCTCAAATTTAAAGAGCATTAGTGTATGGTTTTTGTCTAAGCATGATGTTACCTAGTTAACCTGATGGTTAACTGTCACCATGCAGAGACATGTAAAGCCAAATAAAGTCACAGTAGAGCCAACGTCATAGGTTGGTAAAGACACTTCATTATCCAATGTTACAGTAGGGGGAGATTTTTTTTTTTAAGTCTATCATGTATTTAACAAAATCTTGCCAGTCAGACTTTGTGGAATTGCAGCAAAGCATATAATAAAGATCTTGGAGTCACAGAGGACTTGGTTAGAAACTCCTGCCCTTATTTAACACCTGCATTACATTAGTAGTAAGTCTCTGAGCCACTTTCCACAGCTTTAAAATGGAAATTGCATTAATCATTACTTGGGTTATTGTGAGGATTGAAAATAATATACTTAGAATGATTAAGTACAATGTTTTTTGCATGGCATGTGTTCAAAACACTATTCATCATTATTATTATTAGTTTTCCTATCACCTTCATCTCAAGAAATATCTGTATCAAAATATTCCATATACCCCATAAATATATATACCTACTGTGTACCCACAAAAAATAAAACTGTTTTAAATACCCAGAATGTTTTTAAAAAGAAAGTAATTGCCCCAGGAACTTAAATCAGGCATATTCTCATGTCTACCAATTACTTTTCTTCCCTGGGAGAAAGAATGATAAAGACTTCTGAGAAAAAAAAAGATCTGGGCCTGAAGCTGTCATTCTTTCTGTTGCCCAACTATGTAAAAGGTAACAGATATTGCCATCATCTATCTTTCCCCGTCCTGAAAGCCAAAAATTCTCAACCCACTGCTCTTTCTTATTTCTTAAAAAATCTTCAAAAATGAACATGAGGTTCTCCCTTGAATGCCCTGATTTTGGCCCAAGTGAGCCATTTTAGCAATAACCACCATTTGTTGCACAATTATTCTGTGCCAGGTACTGTATTAGGCACCTAGTGGTCATTATTCCTAATTCTGAAAATAACTCTTCAGAGTAAATATTATTTACAAAATCTTGTATGTGAGAAAAAAGAGGCTCGTGCACCTTAAGGGGTATACCCAAAGACATACTCCTTGAAATGGTGACCAGAGCGTGGAAACAAGAACTTCCTAAATCTCAATTTCATGTTCTCTCCATAATCAAACTGCCTATTTATCTCTAGGATGAGTTTACTCCTTTAAAAAATGTAATGGGTTCACTTCATCTAGCTCACTGCATCCCTTGGCGGATGGAGGTGGTTACACACACCATAGTCACCTCGTGTTACTCTCTGCTTATTTCCAGGCGTTGCTGACTACATACCCTTCAACCACGAGCACATCACAGCCAATTTCACACAGTACTAAGGAAGAGGTGGGTTCAGCTTCTACCAAACATCTCCAAAAGATGGGTGAAATTTTTTCCACTTCATTTTAAATGTATGCAAAAAAGTGAATGCCTGTGATGCCACCATATTCCTGGTAAAAACATGGAAAACCACTATGTAAAATAAAAATGCAAACTTCACTGGAGTCTCAACATCTATGACTCATGAAAATAAAATTTCCAGCTTCTCAACACAATGACTGCCAATCACCATTTAAATCTAAGGCGAGGGGAAAAGAGAGAGTAGCTGTTATTTTTGGATGTCATTCTGATTTCTTGATTAAGTCAATAACACACTCCCTATTTCTATAAATTATATATTTTTTAAATCTCATATTTTCTTATTATACCAAGTACTCCTTTTCAAGTTGCCTAATGTAAACATGCCCATGTATGTACATACATGTATACATGAAATGGCCAAACATTTCAACATATAAAACTCCCAGATGGTTCAGAACTAGGTAAATGATGTTATGTTTTAACTCTCTCCTTCCATTTCCAATATTTGTTTTGGTTAAATTCATATTTCAAATATATATTTAGATAATTTATATATGTAAAATGCAAATTAACACATTCAATATATTATGCATAATTTAATATATATTTTATATGATTATATGTAATTTAATATATTATATATTTTATATGATAAATAGATGTAAATCTTGGAAAAAAATTTAAGCTTTCAAAGATAAACATAACTCTAATTTCTGCTGGTGGGAGTCAACACTGGTACAAACTTTCCAGAGAATAATATAAAAATTTGTATCAAAAGACCTAAAATGGTTGGGCGTGGTGGCTCATGCCTGTAATCCCAGCACTTTGGGAGGCCAAGGTGGGTGGATCATCTGAGGTCAGGAGTTCAAGACCAGCCTGATCAACATGGTGAAAACCTGTCTCTACTAAAAATACAAAATTAGCCAGGTGTGGTGGTGCATGCCTGTAATCCCAGTTACTTCAGAGGCTGAGGCAGGAGAATCCCTTGAACCCAGGAGGCGGAGGTTGCAGTGAGCTGAGATAGCGCCATTGCACTCAGCCTGGACAAGAATGAAACTCCATCTCCAAAAAAGAAAAAAAAAACATACCTAAAATATACTCACCTTTGACTGAAAAACTCCCAATTCTGAAATTTATACAAATATATATAAGAGGACACATAAATATACAAGAATCAAAAGGTCCGTGGCAACTATTATAGACCAGAGCTTAGGTGTACAGGCACAATACACTTCCTGAAACTGAACCCAGAATCAGATAGACTGAACTGCCCAGGAACAAGCCTCCCATCTAAGCATCTCTGAGCAAGTACATGCTTTCTGGTAACAGTCTGGCTCCCAGGAGAAAGGTCCAGGTCCTCATTTCAAACTCAGAAAAAGGCCAGGATTGTCACTGTAATGTAAGGAAATATCAGGTTGGTGAATAAAGTGCTCTCTCATAACATATCGTAATGTTTATAACATGCAAAAAATAGAACAATCTAGATGTCTAACAAAAGGACAATGGACAAACCCTCTGGCGCATCCATATGAGGGGATACTTAAAAGTTACTAAAAGTCATGTTAAAGATAAATTTTTGCTGACATGAAAGACATTCATGATGAACGTGAATGAAGTGAAAGAATGAAGTGAATAAAATGAAGTGAATGAAGGCAACTCCAAGTGAATCAAGGCTACTGCAATGACCACATTATAATATTATCCATGCTTGAGTGTTTTAGTGGTGATCTCTGTGTGACGAAATTATTGATGATTGGGAGTTTCGTTTGCCTCTCTGTTCTCTAAGTTGTAGCCATTCGACACATAATAATTGTACAACTGGAAAATGGAAAAAACATTATTTTATACAAAGATTATTTTTGCTTTTTTAACAATAAATTGGGCAGCCAAAGAGATTTCTGTGTGTGTGTGTGTGTGTGTCTGTGTGTGTGTGCGCACATGCACGTGTGTGCATATGGGTGTATGGAAGAGTTCTGTCCACATCCTTTGCTCTAATAATAGAAATTGAGGAAACAAGGCTAGGGAGGAAACAAAGAGAAGAAAATCATAGATTTGTGTCATATAATGAAAACCTTGTTTTAATTACCTATCTAGGACTTAACTGGTGTGTGTTCATCTATATTGGCAGAGTTAGAGACAGGGAAACAGGTTGGAAAGTCGTAATTCTGTTTTGAGAAAGTGCTTTTTTTTTTTTGAGACAGAGTCTTGCTCTGTCACCCAGGCTGGAGTGCAATTGTGTGATCTTGGCTCACTGCAACCTCCGTCTTCTGGGTTCCAGCAATTCTCCTGACTCAGCCTCTCAAGTAGCTGAGATTACAGGCACCTGCAATCACACCCGGCTAATTTTTGCATTTTTAGTAGAGATGGGGTTTCACCATGTTGGCCAGGCTGATCTCAAACTCCTGACCTCAGGTGATCCACCTGCCTCAGCCTCCCAAAGTGCTAGGATTACAGGTGTGAGCCACCTCGCCCGGCTGAGGAAGTGCTTTAAAATGTACTTACATTGGTATACACTATAAAAATGAAGGTAGTTGTCTTAAGTGATTTTTTTTTAAGTAAGAAAATATAGCAAAAAAAATCATCTGAATTACTGTGGGGCAGGAAGTTAGGTATCTTGCGGCAGGAAGTCACATCACTTCTGTTTATAAAATATACCTCCAGCCTGGGAAACATAGGGAGACCCTATGCCTACAAAAAATAAAAATAAAAATAAATTAGCCAGGCATTATGGAACATGCCCATGGCACATGCCAGCTACTTGGGAGACTAAGTTGAGAGAATTGCTTGATGCTTGAGCCCACGAGGTCTTACTGGGCTTTTCCATTTTCCGGTTGCTCAATTATTATGTGTTGAATGGCTGAAACTTATAAAACAGAGAGGCAAACAAAAAAAAACCCAATCGCCAATAATTCTGTCACACAGAAATCATCACTAAAACACTCAGAGAGCAGGTACTTTCTCTGAGATGCCCAGATGGGAGGGTTGTGCCTGGACAGTTCAGCTGCAGTAAGACATGACCACTCCACTGCACTTCAGCATGGGCTACAGAGCAAGCTCCTGTCTAAAAATACGTATCTTTTTAAATATATAATACAAATGTCTATATATAAAATATACCATTATACATACCTATAATATATATTTATATATAATACATAATACTAGGCATATATATCTATTATATATTTTTGTATAACAGGTATATAAATATATAAATAATATATAATAGGTATATATACTTATATATAAATCTAAATATAGATTTATATTATATATATTATATAGGTATATATAATATAGGTATATATATTATGTAGGTATATATTAATGTATATAATAGGTATATATACCCATTATAAGTAAATCTATATAAATATAAATATGATATAGATTATATAGATATATATCTATATAATATATATTACATTTATGTATTATAATATAATATATAAATATGTCATACATATGATATATAAATATATATACCCATTATATATTTATATATTTTTATTTATATATTTATATATAAGCATATATATCATATATATGAGTGCATATATATAAAAATACCCATTTTCCAAGACTTATTTCCATTTTTTAATGTTTCCAATACATTTTCCAGCTTGTTTCCATTTGTCATTATCTCACAGATTAAGGATCTTTCCTTGTTCATTTGGGGACTATTACACGGTTTAAGGATTTTTTTCTAGCACTGCTTCTCTTGTTTCTCTTGCCCATAATTCCCATGTTATAGTCATTTAGCACCAGTAAAGTAAGAGGAAACTGTCAGTTAGGTGACTTTTTAATACATAGTACCTGATTTCTTTTAACAAGATGATAACAATGGAACAGAATACCCCTGAAACAAAGCCACAGCCTAAAACCAACTGATCTTTGCAAAGTCAACAAAATAAACAATGGGAAGGATACCCTACTCAATAAATACTGCTGCCATATGCAGAAGAATAAAATGGGATCCCTACCTCTCACCATATACAAAAATTAATTCAAAATGGATTAAAGACTTAAATGTGGCCTGGCGCCGTGGCTCAGGCCTATAATCCCAGCACTCTGGGAGGCTGAGGCGGGCAGATCACCTGAGATCAGGAGTTCCAGAACAGCCTGACCAACATGGAGATATCCCGTCTCTACTAAAAATACAAAATTTGCCAGGAGTGGTGGTGCATGCCTGTAATCCCAGCTACTCAGGAGGCTGAGGCAGAAGAATCACTTGAACCTGGGAGGCAGAGGTTGTGGTGAGCCAAGATTGCACCATTGCACTCCAGCCTGGGCAACAAAAGCAAAACTCCGTCTCAAAAAAAAAAAGACTTCAGTGTAACACCTCAAACTACAAGAATCCTAGAAGAAACCCTAGGAAATACCCTTCTAGACATTGTCCTAGGCAAATAATTTATGACTAAGCCCTCAAAAGCAAATGCAACAAAAACAAAAATTGACAATTGAGACCTAATGAAACTAAAACTCTTTTGTTTAGCAAAATAAATTACCGGCTGGGTGCGGTGGCTCATGCCTGTAATCCCAGCACTTTGGGATGGTGAGGAGGGCAGATCATTTGAGGTGAGAAGTTCGAAACCAGCCTGGCCAACATGGTGAAATGCCATGCCTACTAAAAACACAAAAATTAGCCAGGCATGGTAGTGGGTGTTTGTTATCCCAGCTACCTGGGAGGCTAAGGCAGGAGAATTGTTTGAACCCTGGAGGCAGAGGTTGCTGTGAGCCGAAATCATGCCCACTGTACTCCAGTCTGCGAAACAAAGGGAGACTCTGTCTCCAAAAAAAAAAGAAAAGAAAAGAAAAAGAAATTACCAACAAACAGACAACGTACAAAATGGGAGAAAATATTTGCAAACTCTGAATCCAGCAAAGAACCAATCAGAATCTATAAGAAACTTAAACAAATAAACAAGAAAAAAAAATCCCATTTAAAAGTGGGCAAATGACATGAACAGGGACTTCTCAAAAGAAAACATACAAGCAGCCAATGAACATATGAAAAAATGTTCTACATCATTAATCATCAGAGAGATGAAAATCAAAATCACAATGACAGGGCATATCACACAAGTCAGAATGGATTATTATTAAACGATCAATAAATAACAGATGTTGGCAAGGTTGAGGAGAAAAGGAAACGCTTATCCACTGTGGGTGGAAATGCAAATTAGTTCAGCTTCTATGGAAAGCAGTTTGGAGATTTCTCAAAGAACTAAAAGCAGAATTACCATTCAACCCAGAAATCTCATTTCTGAATATATACCCAAAGGAAAATAAATTGTCTGCCAAAAAGACACCTTCACTCATACATTCATCACAACACTACTGACAATAGCAAAGACATGGAATCAACCCAGGTGTCCATCATGGTGGATTGGATAAAGAAAATATGGTACATATAGGCCATGTAATACTACATTGCCATTAAAAAATGAAATCATGTCCTTTGCAGCAGCATGAATGCAGCTGGAGGCTGCAATCCTAAATGAATTAATGCAGGAATAGAAAACCAAATATTGAATGTTTGCACTTATAAGTGGGAGCTAAGGCTGAGAGGAGTGGCTCACACCTGTAATCCCAGCATGTTGGGAGGCCAAGGTGGGAGGATTGCTTAAGCCCAGGGGTTCATAGACCAGCTGGGACAACATAATGAAACACTACACTGTCTCTATGAAAAATGTAAACATCAGCCAGGCATAGTAGTACATGCCTATAATGACAGCTATAGGAGGGTAAGGTGAGAGGATCACCTGGGCCCAGGAGGTTGAGGCTGCAGTGAGCAATGATCACACCACTGCACTCCAGTCTGGTGACAAAGCAAGAGCCCATCTCAAAAACCATAAAAAATAAAATAAGTGGAAGCTAAACATTGGTTACACATAGACACAGAGATGGAAACAATAAACACTGGAGATGAGACGGGAGAGAAGGAGTGGGGCAAGGATTGAAAAACCACGTATCAGCTGCTATGTTCACTACTTGAGTGACAGGATCATTAGAAGCCCAAACCACACATCACACGGTATACCTATGTAACAAACCTGCAGGCGTACACCTGAATCTAAATTTTTTTTAAAAAAAAAGGATGGACACACACAGATTTGGAAGATAAAGCAAATACATTTACTAAACACTGTAGTGTTTCATTTCACTTGGAAATTTAATGCTTAATTTTTATGAGGGGGAGCTTTATGGAAGGATGCATTTGTATTTATTATGCACTCAGTTTTATGCTGGATAACAGTAAACTCCCATAGGAATTAATGAGAAGAAATTTGTAATATGATAATTATTTTTCTTTATATTAAATAATACAAATTCTAATTTCCAAAAATAAAATAAATTTTAAAAATAGGAAGATCTTAACATAAAATTACTGAAGATACTAAACAAAATCAGTACCGAATATGGATAGAAAGTGCCTGTCAGGGAGAGACCTAATATTACCTCAGAGGTTCTTCTGATCATTATTTTACTGCTTCTACTCACATTTTTCTCATAGTCTCACAAGCAAGGATCATTTTTGCTTAACAATATATCTTCACCACCTAGCACAGCACCTGGCATAAAAATTTATATTGAATTAATTATTATAGTTCAGAAAAGATAAGTTACCGTTGGAAAACATAGTCTACAGATACAGTGCAAGAAGAAATCTGATCTTGGAATCAAAAGATTTTGAATTGTCAACTCCTGTATTCGCTTGTAACAAGCTGAGTGACCTGGACAAGTTTCTAACTCAAAGATCAGTTTCTTTATCTATACAATCAGAGATTTGGCATAGAATCATCTCTAAAATTCTCTTTATTCTGGAAAAGTCTTAAGAATCGTGTTGTCTGAGATACATATACTGCTTATAATAAGCTCTCTATTCTAATGTATTGAGTATGATAAAGAAGAATGAAAGTGTAACTCCCTCTAATTATAATCATATATATGCGCTCATTATTGCATAATGAGAGTGCCCACGTATGCGTTTGTTCAGATTTCAGTGTTTATAATAAGTACTTTGTGACCTCTACTGGCCATACATGATAAAGTCTAAACTTTCTTTAGGGGAAGGGTTGACTGAGCACAGCCATTTTATGAAGATGCGGAAAGAGGGGGAAGATTGCTAGCAAATACTTTCCCTCCATTTAGGGATTGTATACAATTGTACTTGCTTTAATTAGACATGTGAATAACCTATAACAAGTACATGGTTGAAGTACACTTTTAAGGAACTGGAACTAAATATCTGACACCTCTAGTCCCTTCAAACTGAGATCCTACAATTCTTTGAAATAGCAAAAGCCCCAAGTCTCAGTCAGAAGAGCAAATGGTTCTGAGATTAAAATGAAATAAAAGAGAGGATTGAGATTTGTAGTCAAGAAAATAAAAAGTGTGGAACTTAACAAAACAGTTCTAAATTTTATCTTGAAGAACAAACATGCAACACATAGCCAGTATGTTTTTTGCAAAGTGCAAAAACAAACAACTTGACTGAGCAGACATAAAAATGTGTAGTAAAGTGACAATGACTAAAACAATGTAGCACCAGTCTCAGAGCATGGGAATGGAAGAAAATGTCAAAAGGAACTCCCAAAAGATGTGAGAATTTAGTACATTATAAAGTCACATATTAAGGCTGGGTGCAGTGGCTCATGCCTACAATCCCATCATTTCAGGAGGCCGAGGCAGGCAGATCACTTGAGGTCAGGAGTTTAAGACCAGCCTTGCCAACATGGTGAAACCCCATCTCTACTAAAAATACAAAAATTAGCCAGGCATGGTGGCACGCACCTATAATCCCAGTTACTTGGGAGGCTGAGGCAGGAAAATCACCTGAACCCCAGAGGCAGAGGCTGCAGTGAGCTGAGATCACATCACTGCACTCCAGCCTGGGCAACACAGCAAGATTCATCTCAAAAAAAAATAAAAAATAAAAATAAAGTCACATATTAAATGAGAATTTTCAACTCTGAGAAAGAATTATGTTATATCACTAACCTCTGGCCTTTATAAGCAGTATTAATATATTTTGACTTATCAAAGTAAGTCAAATAGATTAATATTTTAATATCTTTATTAATTATTATATATTATATATTTTATTTATATAGTATATCTTTATTACATATATCATATTATGTATTTTATATAATATATCGATTAACATAATAATATTTGACTTATTCTTTTTTGTTGTTTTGTTTTGTCTTTTAAGCCAGGGTCTTACTCTGTTTCCCAGGCTGGAGGGCAGTGGCACAATCACAGCTCACTGCAGCCTCAGCCTCCTGGGCTCAAGCAATCCTCCTGCCTTAGCCTCTCAAGTAACAGGGAATACAGGCATGAGCCACCATGTTCGGCTGATATTTTATTTTTGTAGAAATGGGCTCTTGCTATTTTGTCCAAGCTAGGCTTGGACTCCTGATCTCAGACAATACTCTAATCTCAGCCTCCCAAAGTGTTGGGATTACAGGCATGAGCCACTGCACTTGGCTCAAAGTCAAAATTCTTAAGACAATTGCTAACAGATTTTACTTCATAAAAATTATAAATGGTCCTACTTCAAAAACAACCAAGATATACTGAAAACTGAAAAAAAATTAAAACATATGCAACCGGCCAGATGCGGTGGCTCATGCCTGTAATCCCAGCACTTTGGAAGGCTGAGGCCAGCAGATCACCTGAGGTCAGGGATTTGAGACCAGCATGGCCTACATGGTGAAAACCTGTCTTACTAAAAATGCAAAAATTAGCTTGGCGTGGTGGCAGACACCTGTAATCCCAGCTTCTCTGGAGGCTAAGGCAGGAGAATCGCTTGAACCTGGCAAGCAGAGGTTGCAGCGAGCCGAGACCACACCACTGTACTCCAGCCTGGATGACAAGAGCAAAACTCCATCTCAAAAATAAATAAATAAATAAAAATAAAACATACATAACCTAATAGGAGGTAGTACACTTATTACACAAGCAGTTTTGAATTGATAAGAAAAAAAAGCAAAACAATTAAAAATAGACAAACTATATAAGCAAATCACACACACAGAAAACAAATAGACAAAAACGTGAAATCAAGGACATGAGAAAAAGTGCAACATCACTTATCATTAAGGAAACGCAAACTAACCTATAATCGGTAAGTAGGTTATATTAAGTAAAGCTCAAAGAACGCTATCAGAAATCAACTTTAGTTTACTACTGGTTACCCAAATCAACTCTTATAAGGGAGGCTGGGCTGGGTTTGGTTTTTGTGCATGTTTTTGGTTTGGTTGGTTTTTGTACTTCCTCATTACTCTCTGATTTAAAACATAAAAACTAAAAAGTTGTGTTGTTACTTTAATCACAGAAAACATTCTCATTTCAGTACCTACAATGTCTAATATTGTGTAACAGTCACAACTCTGAATTCCATTTAAAAGAAAAGTGACTCTCCTTCCCCAGCTCAGCCCTGCTTCAGATAGAGAGATAATAGTTAAAATAAATGGGGAGCACAGGGTGACCCTATTTCCTCACCTTGCACTTTTACTAATCAAGTAAGATGTTTCCTATCCCCAGTCTCTCACTCTTTATGATTCCTCTGGGATGGTGGCAGCTGGTGTGAGCTGAATAGGAGCCCTCAAAAAAGATATCGTGAAGTCCTAACCCCTAGCATTTCAGAATATAGCCTTATTTGGAGGTTAGAAGCAAGGTGGAGTCAGTTAGGTCAGATGTTTTCACTGTCTCAGTTATAATTTTGCAATAGTGGTTCCATAACTTTAAATGATGCCTATCAGTTTTCATAAATAATCTAGGTAAATGATTAAAGTAAAATAATTAGGTAAATGTAATGAGATAAATACTTGTAGACAAACTCATCACGATTTACAATCTAAAGTTATATTAAATTAAATAATAGATATTTCATTATTTAGATAAAAGGGTGAACAATTTTTGTCTAATCCAAAGCTTATTCAAAGGTTATGTATAAAACAATATAAAAGGAACCAAAAAATAAGAGAGAGGCAAAAAAAACATAAAAATAAAAAGTTTTTTAAATAAAAAAGTTTAAATAAAAATAATTTTCTATAAGAAAGAATCTTGTATGGTAAATTGAATCCTAGAATAAAATGACTGGTTGTTTAAGAAGAGGAATGTTCCAGAACAAACCAGAAAATCCAAGCATGTCATGAATGGTCTGTGTAAGTCACAATAAGAGGATTTATTTTCAAAAACCAAAAACTTTTATATGATCAACTGGTCATATTAGAATTAAGTTTTAGTTTGCTTATAAAAAAAGCTGAGATTAAACTTTTTAAAATTAAGGTTATTATATTTGTGTATCTCTCTGTATGCACTTTTAAACTACTTGTGACATTGAGCTACAGGGCTTTGATTACTGGGTCTAAAAGGACACCAAGTCCTGCTAAATTTTAAACACTAACAGAAATTAAAGCCCTGTCTTCAGGCCTGGTAAAAGATACCAATCAAAATGAACTGCATTTCTGAGACACAGAGCCAGAAATTAAAACTATTCAATTCCTCAAGGCCCAAGGACCCTCATGGAAGAGGTGGGCATGTTAGATTGTAAGGGCCAATTTTGAGAGATAAAATAAGGTCCATTTCTCTATAAATAAATCATTAATGTCAAAGGCACACTAATGCAAGACCAGCATATGGCCCCCTGTGTCAGATTAACAAGATTTTCTTTAAGCATTAACTGACTCCTTAATAAAGGTTATAGAAGTTATAAAGGCTTATGGAAGTTATATCTTATGACTAAGATGAAAATTTATAGATTGTTTATAAAATTTTCAAAACAAATTTAATTGGCATCATGCTGTTTTTATCTGAGCTTATTGTCTGGAAAATTAATCTCCTCTCTCAAAGAATAAAAGTTTTTGCCTTTTTTATTTAAACCCTTATCACTTTGGTTAAATGAATGACTTATTTTACAATGACCTGTGGTAATCTTTGCTATCTGGCAAAATTTCCAAATTCAAATTATAAATTATGTCTTTTTCTGATCTAATTAATCCTTTAAGATATTATTAATATGTTTCCTAAAGTACAAAAATGACATATTTGGCTTATTTGGCATAAAAATTATACAGAAAGCATTATCAAATAAATGATGGTATTTGGTTTGCGCAGGCTATATTTGTATGAATACATTCTTATGTGTTCCAGAATTATGGGAAACTCCTATATAATTCTGATATGACTTAAAGTATGATACCAGTAATAATTATAATGATTATG
The DNA here is from genome assembly GCA_036589455.1 of Ateles fusciceps. NCBI lineage: Eukaryota > Metazoa > Chordata > Mammalia > Primates > Atelidae > Ateles > Ateles fusciceps. The sequence goes on along the minus strand of JAZHEH010000681.1, from coordinate 21,116,151 downwards.
TTAAATTATTGTGTGCCACAGAGATAACAAATTTCCTTGTCAGTTGTGCCTTTGACTATGGCTGCCCTAAAACTTTTTGTTATCCACAGACAATTGTCTTGTTTTAGTCCTTTTTAGAAGGTGGTTTTATAGTCAGCTATAAAACTATAACAAGTGCTCTTGAATGCAGGTTTTTGATAACTTTGGAGATTGTGACATCAGAATAGAGGAAAAACTTTTGGGACTCACGGAGAGCTGAAATGTTCATGAATATCAAGCAGAACAGGAATTAACTGCATGGACTAAACTAATGGAAGTCTGAAGGAATCTTTTTTAACTTTTTGCTTAAAACATTGATGAGCCTTTGTTTTTCAGACTCAAGAAAAATTTTCTTTAAGCTATTTACAGCTTTTAACAATTGAGTATACTCCTATGAACAAAATGTGGAGCATATTTGTTTCCCCTCCACCTGATTTCCACAAAAATTGGGAATTATTTATGAGTATTCTCAACTTATGACAATACAGTTATTTGCATAAGTGCAATAAGAATCTGTTTTCATTTGTAACATGACACAATTGGAGAAACTGGTTATCTTACCAAGGCTTTGACTGGAATGGTATGCTTTCCTTTAAGGTATCAAACTTGACTTATGGAGCCAATAAAAGCCCCTTGGAAAAACTGGCCTCATGGCTTTGTCCACACAACCTCTGTACAGGGTTCCTGACCTGTGGTAAGTAAAGAATGTCACTTTCTAACAGGCCCAGAAGTTCCAAGTTTATCTTGAAACCTCAAGAGGAAAGGAATTCACCCAAATCATAGATATTTGATGGTACAAATCCATAACTGGGCTCAGCTTTAAACAAAAAGTCTTATTTGAGATTTTTCTATGGAACAAAGTTCCATCAAAGCCAATTTAAAAGCATATGTAAATATATATATATATTTATACACACACACACACACATATATATATCTATATATATTTGCTGCACCATATACAAATAACCAGGCCAAGTATAATAAAGCAAATCAGTGCTCCCATGATTTGTCTTTGGTAAAAATGGGAAACTGGAGAGAAAAAAAAGTATGTTTCAAAAACCACAGTACACTGGTTGTTACATTCTAGTCTTGCCTAATGTTTTTCAGTTTTTATTATTTTCTACAGTTTGGACCAAATTCTAATTTTTCTTGGCTCTAAGCCCACAAAATAATGTTTTCCACATTTTTTTCCTTCTTTTTCTCATTTTTTCTAATTTGGAGTCACCAAAAACTAAGCTTTGGTTTTGTAAAGCCCTACAAACTGAAGCTAAACAACTTAAACTTCAGAAGAAAATAACAGCAACCCATTTACATACATAAGCCACTTTTATACCTGCCTACTGGTGTATGGACGTCAGAGTAATGTGACCTATATCAATTTTTCAGGATTGCTCTTTTGTTTGTTTTTGTTTTTCTCCTTCCTTCCCCTATTTTCTCTTCATAGAACATGAGACTTCACAACCTACTAAAAATGAGCTTTCCTCATAACTTGGGATCTACCTGTCTAGGGATAAACCAGACATGAGCGATCAGATGAAACACAAGACCAGAGATTCACCTTCTTCTGAAATGCTTTCTCTAAAATATCTTAATAAAAGAAAAGGGGGGGAAATGTGAAAGGAAAATACATCTTGGGACCCCCAAGTCACTAAGCTAAAGGGAAAAGTCAAGCTGGGAACTGCTTAGGGCCAACCTGCCTCTCATTCTATTCAAAGTCACCCCTCTGCTCACTGAGATAAATGCATATCTGATTGCCTCCTTTGGAGAGGCTAGTCAGAAACTCAAAAGAATGTAACCATTTGTCTTTTATCTACCTATGACCTGGAATTCTCTTCCCCACTTTGAGTTGTACAGCCTTTCCAGACCAAACTAATGTTCATCTTAGATATGTTGATTGATGTCTCTTGCCCCCCTAAAATGTATAAACCTAAAATGTTACCTAAAATGTATAAAACCAAACTGTGCTCTGACCACCTTGAGTACATGCTGTCAGGACCTCCTGAGGCTGTGTCATGGGCATGCATCCTCAACCTTGTTAAAATAAACGTTCTAAATTAACTAAGACGTGTCTTAGATTTTAGGGGTTCAAGTTTCTTCTAGGAGTTTTGTTACAGGAAAGAGTCTCAATACAGATCTCAAGAGAGGGATTTTGGATCTTGTGCAAGAAAGAACTTGGGGGTGAGTCCACAGAGCAAAGTGAAAGTAAATAAAAAAGAAGGTCAGGGTATGGTGGCTCATGCCTGTAATCCCAGCACTTAGGGAGGCTGAGGCAGGCCGATCAAAAAGTCAGGAGATTGAGACCATCTTGACTAACATGGTGAAACCCCGTCTCTGCTAAAAATACAAAAAATAAGCTGGGCATGGTGGCACACACCTGTAGTCCCAGCTACTCAGGAGGCTGAGGCAGGAGAATCACTTGAACCCGGGAGGTGGAGGTGGAGTGAGCTAAGATCGTGCCACTGCACTCCAGCCTGGGCAACAGAGCAATACTCCAACTATTAAAAAAAAAAAAAAAAAAGAATGTAAATAAAAAAGAAAGAATAGCTACTCCACAGACAGAGCATTCCCAAAAGCAAGAGGAGGAACACATCCACCTTAGGTACAATGTTTGTTTATATACAAGATAACAAAGCAAAAAAATCAGGGGGAAATGTATTCTGCTACAAGTGCTTGTGACAAAGGATTGTTAATCTTTGTGTAACTACTGTCTTTTGCAAGAATCTATATTATTAAATTGAAAGTAAAATTTACTGTTTTTTTTTTTTTTTTTCTCTGAGACAAAGTTTCACTCTTGTCACCCAGGCTGGGGTACAATGGCACAATCTTGGCTCACTGTAACCTCGCCCTCCTGGGTTCAAATGATTCTCCTGTCCTAACCTCTTGAGTAGCTGGGATTACAGGCACCCATCACCATGCCCAGCTAATTTTTGTATTTTTTAGTAGAGATCGGGTTTCACCGTGTTGGCCAGACTGGTCTTGAACTCCTGTGCTCAGGTGATCCACCCACTTCGGACTCCCAAAGTGCTGGGATTACAGGCGTAAGCCATGGCATGCCAGGCCATGAAACTTATTCTTAAACTAGGAATGCTTTTGTTATTAAGATATCAGGACATCAAGACATTTCCTGGGTCTATTAAGTCCTGAGTCTCTTCAGTAAACATCATTTTGTTTGTTTATTTGTTTGTTTGTTTGAGATGGGGTCTTGTTCTATTACCCAGGCTGAAGTGCAGTGGCACTATCACAGCTCACTGTAACCTCTGCCCTCCTGCCTCAAACTATCCTCCCACCTAAGCCTCCTGAGTAGCTGGGACTATAGGCGCACACCACCAAGCCTGGCCCTGGTAAACATTATTAACTGTTCTCTTAACCATAAATATCCTGTGACTAGTAGTGCCTAATCTCCTGGCAATGCAGCCTAGTAGATCTCAGCCTCATTTTACCCAGCCTTTATTCCAGATGGAGTCACTCTGGTTCAAACGGTTTGGACAGTTTTCCACTTTCAGGTCTTATATTTAAATCTTTAATCGATTTTAAGTTGGTTTTTGTATGCGGTACGAAACAAGGGTCCAAGTTCAATGTGCATGTGAATATCTGGTTTTCCCAATATCATTTGTTGAAGAGACTATCCTTCCCCCATTATGTGTTTTTGGCACCTTGTCAAAAATCAATGGACTGGGCCAGGTGCGATGGTTTATGCCTGTAATCCCAGTGCTTTGGGAGGCCTAGGTAGGTGGATCACTTGAGGAGTTTGAGACCAGCCTGGCCAACTCGGCAAAACCCATCTTTACTAAAAATAGAAAAAAATTAGCCAGGCATGGTGGTACACACCTGTAGTCCCAGCTAGTAGGGAGGCTGAGGCAGGAGAATTGTTTGAACCCAGGAGGCAGAGGTTGCAGTGAGCCCAGATCGCACCACTGTACTCCAGCCTGGGCGACAGAATGAGACTACATCTTGAAAAAAAAAAAATCAATGAACTATAAATGTATGTGTTTATTTCTGGGTTCTCTATCCTATTCGTTGGTCAATGTGTCTGTTTCTCTGCCATACCATGCTGTTTCGATTACGATCAATTTATGTTTTGAAGTCAAGGAGTGTGATGCCTCTAGCTTTGTTCTTTTTGTTTCAGATTGTTTGGGCTATTCAGGGTCCTTTGTGGTTCTAAATGAATTTAAGTTTTTTTTTTTCTGTGAAAATGACATTGGCATTTTGATAGGGATTGCACTGGATCTGCAGATTGCACTTTTTGATTCTTCTGAAATAAACAACGAGGTAGAAGTTTTGGGGTGTCAAAAGACATAGAGACCAAACAGTGATTTTACTGCCACTTCATTACTCACTCAAAAAAATATTACACAATATTCAACTTGAGGACTAAGTTCTGATTTTTTATCTTGCCCAAATTCCTGCCTAGGGGTCTAGGGAATCATGCCCTACAAACCATAAATTATTATCAGATGAGTTTTATTTGATCCTATATATTGTGACTTACTTTTCAATCTGACTCTGGCATAACATTATGAGACAAGGAAAAAAAAAACCCAAAATATATTTCTTTGCTAGACCTTGAAATTGTCCTGCAAAATCTCTTCTGGGAAAAATCCACTTCTATAGGAATTCTCTTGCCCCTTTGTTTTCCTTCCTCCTTCCCAGATCCAGGATATAAACAACTAAGAGCCAGGCACCCAACCCCCGCTCCCCCCGGTTGTTTTTTTTGTTGTTGCTTTTTTTTTTTTTGAGATGAAGTCTCACTCTGTCACGCCCAGACTGGAGGGCAGGGGCGCTATCTCAACTCACTGCAACCCTCGCCTCTTCGGCTCAAGTGATTCTCCTGCCTCAGCCTCCCAAGTAGCTGAGTTTACAGGTGCCTGCCACCACACCCATCTAATTTTTTGTATTTTTAGTATAGAAGGGGTTTCACCATGTTGGTCAGGCTGGTCTTGAACACTTGACCTCAGGTAATCTGCCCACCTCTGCCTCCCAAAGTGCTGGGATTACAGGCGTGAGCTACTGCGCCTGGCCTCCAGGCACACTTTCAGTCAGATTAATAAAAATGGTATCAAACAGGTTTTCTCTAAAGTCTGCTATATAAAAGTTTCCTCTGCATAATAAAACTTGGTCTCCACAATCCTTTATCTTTAACCTGAACATTCCTTTCTATCAATCCCTTTCTATCAATCCCTGGCCTTTTGACAAACTCAACCAATTGTCAACCAGAAAATGTTTAAATTTACCCATAGCCTGGAAGACCCTCCCCCCTGCCCCCCCCCTCCCACCACACCTTGACTTGTCTCACCTTTCTGAACCAAACCAACGTATTTCTTAAATGCATTTGACTGGTGTCTCATGCCCTTCTCAAATGTATAAAACCAAGCTGCACCCGTCCCACCTTGGCCACATGTTCTCAGGGCCTCCTGAGGGCTGTGTCACGGGCCATGGTTGCTCATATTTGGCTCAGAATAAATCTCTTCCAAAATTTTACAGAGTTTGACTTGCTTCATCAACAATATTGTTCATTCACTGAGATCTCAGGAATCACAGACTGTGCTCAAATCCTGATGGTATTGTTTTCCTGTTGTATGACCCAGAATAAGTTAAATCATTTCACCCTTGGGATGGAATCTGCAAAATTAAGTATGACTTACAGATTCGTTGGCAGGACTAACGAATGAGGTACTCAATGACACACTGCAATTGCCCCATAAATGTTAAACCAATGCCAAATCTAGTATTTTCCTAATGTCTTAGAAGGGCCCCCTAGAAAAAGGTCTCAAAGGCTGTGAACCTTAAGGGACCGGCTTGCTAAGCGACAGGCAGGCATTGACAGTTATACTCCGCAGGAAATAAATAAATAAATAAAAACTAAACAAAACAAAAGAATGCCCGCCCCGCCGCCCTCTCTGGGGAAAGACTGGCGATTGGAAGGAGAACGCTACAGGACCAACAGAGCCCCTGGGCTTGGCTGGGAAGATCGCGCCTCTGACTCGCGAACACCACCGCTGGAACTCAACCCGCCGGAACTCTACGGCCGGAACTCTACCCTCCGGAGCTCGAGTTTCTTCCGCTTCCGTCTGGACTCTGCGGAGTGGGCCGGAGTGAACGTCACTTCCGCCCCCACTGAGCGACGTCTTAAGCCGATTCCAGTGAGACCTTAGAGCGCCGCTGCCTACAAGGGTGGAGGAGGCCGGTGTTGTCGCTGTGGGGGAGCTCGGCGCCCCCCGGACTCCCGTGACCATGTGGAGGCTGCTGGCTCGCGCTAGTGCGCCGCTCCTGCGGGTGCCCTTGTCAGGTCAGAAGTCCCCTTTGGTTCTTAAAGACTATCCCTTTTCCTCTCCCCACCCTCCAGTGCTTTTTCTCCCTAACCCAAAAGCGGCTCTGCATATGTTGGATGAAGCACTGGTTAGGGCCTGCGCTATCCCCGCCGCGGACCTCCACTGTAGGGGTTCGTGCAAGAGGGTCACAGCTGCGTCTGGGACTCGGCGCCCAAAGACCCGGCTGGCCTTTTGCGGTGCCTGAGCCTCTGAGTCCATTTAGTGGAACCCGCATCCCACACCTCAAGACGACTCCTGCAGAAGTACCTTGGGCCGGCGGGGGTGGCTGACGCCTGTAATCCCAACACTTTGGGAGGCCGAGGCAGGCGCATCGCTTGAGGTCAGGAATTTGAAACCAGCTTGGCCAACATGGTGAAACCCCGTCTCGACTAAAAATGCAAAAAAATTAGCCGGGCGTGGTGGCGGGCGCCTGTAATCCCAGCTACTCCGGAGGCTGAGGCAGGAGAATCTCTTGAACCCGTGAGTGGAGGTTGCAGTGAGCCGAGATCGCGCCACTGCACTCCAGCCTGGGCGACAGAGCAAGACTCCTTCTCAAAAAAAAAAAAAAAAGTACCTTTGGCCCAGGTTGTACTGGGGCTCCGGCCTTGTCACCTGCGTCGTTTAACTTCATTTGTCTCTGTAGATTCTTGGGCACCCCTCCCCGCCAGTGCTGGCCTAAAGACACTGCTCCCAGTACCAACTTTTGAAGGTGAGAACTTGCTCTTTCTCCTGTTTAAGTCTTTTCTCTGATGGAAACCAGCAGAGGGTGTGAGATGACATAGGAGTGTTCTTGTGTTTCCTATCCCCCGTTCACTCTTTCAATAAACATGTTTTTAGAACCTATTATCTTGCCAGCTAGTATTCTGAGCACTAGAAATAAATCAAAGAACAAAGGAAATCAAAAACGTTCCCTGCTCTTATGGAGCAGTGTCTAATGAGATAGCTTCCCTAACGCCTCCCACTGGTGTGTGGCCCGTGGTCCACTCAGCCAGTAGTTATAGACCTGAAATCTGGATTTTTGGCCGGCACGGTGGCTCAAGCCTATAATCCCAGCACTTTAGGAGGAGGAGGTGGGCAGATCACCTGAGGCCAGGAGTTTAAGACCAGCCTACCAACAAAGCGAAACCCCGTTTCTACTAAAAATACAAAAAATTAGCTGGGCGTGGTAGTGCACGCCTGTAATCCCAGCTACTCAGAAGGCCACTGCACTCCAGCCTGGGCAACAGAGTGAGACTCTGTCTCAAAAGAAAAAAAAATATCTGGACTTTTCATGTTCTCTCCAAATAAGGTTACATATATGCATATATACAATATGTAAAAAGCTTTGTTAAATTTAAGGTAAGGCACAATATTGTAAAACTAGTTTACTTTTTAAAAATATATATACTGAAACCCTCAAAAAATGAATAGGGTCTGTACATCTGAGGGTCTTCTATACAGAATGATTAAACCACCGTATGTTCTGAAAGTACATTTTGACTTGTAGTTGAAAGAAGGCAGTACTAAGTTTCTCTGTAGCTGCATAGAGAAGCTGGGCGGGTAGCTTCTGAAACTCTTATGGTAATAATTTGACAATTTCCTCAAAGTCTCCTGTTTTATATTTGTCTCCCATTATAAAGCCATACTTGGTTCACTTTAGAAATTTTTTTAAATGACTTACATGTTAATTTTTTCCCCAAATTGTTAAGTAAGGATGATAAAGAAGATGTCACATGTCTGGCCTAAAGTTGTGCTCACCCACCCAAACCTGGCATGCTGTTGCCCAGTGAGTACCTGTGCAGGCCTCAGCATGAAAAGTCCCTGCATATATGAGAGGAGCAGCATTGATCAAAGGATTCCTAGGTGGTTTCTCAACAATAATGTGGCAGACCTGGAGAACTTAGATATTTTGATGTACAATATAGTACAGTATAGTATTCTTCCACTGCCCCCATTAACATCCAGAGAGGCAGTGAAATATATATGTATATATTTTTCTGACATGCTGTGTAGTTTTGCTATTTAACTGGATGGCATAGACCAAAAATAAAATGTTTCTAGGCCTCGGGTTCTTCTATAAAATGGAGATTAAATATACTACCTGCCTAACGTCCTGTTTCTTGATCTGGGTATTAGTGATATGTGTTCATGTGTTCACTTTCTAGTAATTCACTGAGCTGTATATTTTTAATTTGTCCCTTTGATTTATCTGTGTTAAACTTTGACAGGTTTAAAATTTTTAAAAAGGAAGCCCTGAAAGAATACCAAAGCTATGAAGTTGTTTTGAAGATTAAATGAACTAGTGATTTCCAAACAATTGCTGTTATAGCGTTAAGTACAGAGTTGGTGATTAATAAATGCATTTGGATTCAGAAGTTAAAACGTTGCTATCTTTAAAGTTTTAGAAACATTTGCATTAGCCCTAGTCATAGCCAGAAGATTCCAGTGTCACTAAAAGCATCTGCAAAAATGTAATGTACCTTTGGAATTATTGTTCCGTGGTAACTTTAAGACTTTCAGGCTGGATATGGTGGCTCACACTTGTAATCCCAACACTTTGGGAATTAAAGGCAGGAAAATCACTTGAGGCCAGGAGTTTGAAACCAGCCTGGGCAATATAGTGAGACCCTGTCTCTATCAAAAAATGAAGAAGAAAGAAATTAAGACTTTCATCTGTTATAAATCTTTCTAGGGAGAAAATAAATCTTTTGAGATGTGTAGTTTTACTTTATCCTGGTTGTCTATGCTCCTTTTAGATGTTTCCATTCCTGAAAAACCCAAGCTTAGATTTGTTGAAAGGGTACCACTTGTGCCGAAAGTGAAAAAAGAACCTAGAAATTTGAGTGACATACGGGGACCTTCCACTGAAGCTACCGAGTTCACAGAAGGCAATTTTGCAATCTTGGTGAGTGAATTCAGCATCAAGCAGCTTTGGAATAGAAGCTAGGGAGTAACAGAATCTCATACTTCTTGAGTTAATTCTAGTCTATTCCTCTACAGTTTTTATTAGAACTGTCACAGTTGCTCTCTAAACTGATGTGTACAGAGGCTACGGGGTACCCAGTAAACATTTGGGTTATACTTTTTTTTTTTTTAATGTAGAGTGAAAATAATGTAAAAGCAGGAGAAGGAAGGGGCTACCTAATTTGCCTCATAATCAGATCATGAGATCTTTTCAAGCCCTGGAAAAAACAAAACTATCCACAATTTAGGATGTGGAAAATAGCTGTTTCCTTACCTGTTGAAGTATCTCTAGCGAAGATGTGGAAGATCAGGCTTCCATGAACACTTGATGTCAGCAGCTACACAAATGGGTGTGCCTTAGGATTTATTTTCCACAGGCAGCCAGCAGCGTACATGATCACCCCCCACTGACCTCTCAGAACCTCCTGCCCACTCTCCGCATTCCTCACTCTACTCCAGCCACGTTAGCTTCTGTTCAACTCACCAAGCCCTCTGTTGTGCCCGGGCCTCCACAGAAGCCTTTCTTATGCCTGGCACACTCCTCTCTTTTCCCTTGGCTGGTTGTTTTTTATTCTGGCCTTAGCTTTAGATGTCACCTCTTCAAAGAAGCCTTCCCTGCCTCTCCATTGAAGTGTGCCCCCCCCTCTGTTTATTACTGTGCACCCTACGCTTTTCTCCGTGGGACTTACTAGACCTTAAATTTTTATTTTCAGTTGTATCATTGAAGCCATAGTTACTATAAGAGACATAATAGTAGAGCCCATGGAAGATATCGAAGTCACATGTGTTTGTAATTCTCCCATTCACTTTTAGGCATTGGGTGGTGGCTACCTCCATTGGGGCCACTTTGAAATGATGCGCCTGACAATCAACCGCTCTATGGACCCCAAGAACATGTTTGCCATATGGCGAGTACCAGCCCCTTTCAAGCCCATCACTCGCAAAGGTGTTGGGCACCGCATGGGGGGAGGCAAAGGTGCCATTGACCACTACGTGACACCTGTAAAGGCTGGCCGCCTTATAGTAGAGATGGGTGGGCGTTGTGAATTTGAAGAAGTGCAAGGTTTCCTTGACCAGGTGGCCCACAAGTTGCCCTTTGCAGCAAAGGCCGTGAGCCGCAAGACTCTAGCGAAGATGCGGAAAGATCAAGAGGAAAGAGAACGTAACAACCAGAACCCCTGGACATTTGAGCGAATAGCCACTGCCAACATGCTGGGCATTCGGAAAGTACTGAGCCCGTATGACTTGACCCATAAGGGGAAATACTGGGGCAAGCTCTACCTGCCCCGAACGTGTGTAGTGACTGTAGAAGATAACTGTATGTAGGCTATTGAAAGAAGGATTCTGTGTTTTTCTTCCCCCTCAGCCTACCCACTTAAGTCTTTGGATAGCTCTTAAGTCATAACTAAGGAGCAGCATATGAGTAGATGATTTCTGAAAAACAATGACGTTTGTTGACTTAAAATGAAAACTGTATTATATTTTCATAAATAAAATTTGAACATCACTTCAGGATATAAATTCTCACTGGTCATTCTTAATCCCTTAAAAGATTTTAAAATAGGCCTGAATGACTGTAAAGAGCTCTTGGTTCTCCTGGGATATAAGATGAACATGAAGGTTGAAACAAATGTTTGCATTCCCCCATCTATGATGCGAGTCTAACTTTACTGCCTTTTATATGTACACACTTCAGGAGCCAGTTTCTGTGATATTTTACTAGGTAAAAAACACATTTTTAGTGTAAGAAAAAAAAAACAACAATACATAGGTCAATTGATTCAACATTTATTGATGCCCAGCTACCCATTTCTCTCAATCTTGCAACGGGAATGTTGGACAATATGCAAGGAACATACCCTTTGCCTTTTAGCAAAGGAACCAATAGCAAAAGTTAAAACTGTGTGGCCTTTTCTAGGTCTGAAATTCTCCAAAGAGGGAGGGTGTTTGGCTCTATGTTTGTGCCCCTGCAGAATCCAGTACAGTGCTACGTGCCATGCAACATGTAAATTCTTAACTGCTAGTGAATGAGGGCCCCCTAGGACTCATCCCCACAGCTCCAGCTCCCTGTTTGCCCAGATTAATATTTTCCAGAGCTATCCAGCTGCAGTCTTCTATCCCCTATTCAAACTAAAGGAAGCACAAATTAATAGAAATATTAAACCATTGGCTTTTGAAGGTAGGTAGAATACAGCACTGACCAAAATATTTTTTAATCTCACTTTTTTAAAAAATAAGGTATCAAACAAAGTAATTACTTTCAGAAGTACAAACTTAGCAGTTGTGTGCTCCTCACAGTTGTATACTGTGATTTTTTAAATGAATTTTTAGTGAAACTCTTGTAACTAAATCACTAAAAAAGTTACCTGCACTAGAACACATATTCACATAGCTAGTTTTAAAGCTGAACACAACTGAAACTTGAATGGAGCTGGGGACAGTATTTAGAACAGCTTCTTTTTTGTTGTTTTGTTTTTTGTTTTGAGATGGAATTTCGCTCTTGTTGCCCAGGCTGGAGTGCAGCCAATCTCGGCTCACTGTAACCTCCACCTCCTGCATTCAAGCAATTCTCCTGCCTTAGCCTCCCAAGTAGCTGGGATTATAGGCATAAGTCACCATGCCTGGCTAATTTTGTATTTTTAGTAGAGATGGCATTCCACTATGTTGGTCAGTCTGGTCTCGAACTCCTTACCTCAGGTGATCCACCTGCCTCGGCCTCCCATGATGCTGGGATTACAGGCGTGAGGCACTGCACCCAGCCTATAACAGTTTCTTACACTTACATTACTGGCCAGCAGTTTCAGCTAGCGATACAAATCAGGTGAGAGGTGAAGTGAGTGATAACCTCATTTTACTTTTCTCACTTCACACCTTTATCTGTTGTTTGTTATGTTCACAGAGTGTGCCACTGATGTGAGACGTCAGTCATACTATAAAACCCGTTTCTTTTATTTTGCAAGCCTGTATTTAGTTATTAAACCACAGTCATGGGACCAGCCATATTCTCCACAGATTAAGAGGCTGCTGATAGAACTCCACCATCACTACCCATAGAAAAAGCACTTTAAAGTTGATGTTGTGGTAATAGGGGGGAGGGTTGGTAGCATTTTTGCATGAGTAGATCAGCCCATTCCCAAGCAGCTTTACACAGCCTCTGATAACAAACCATGTTCTCATTGGTACCCTAAAGAGTTTAGGAGTCAAACCCAAGATTTGTCCATGACTGAAGTAACAGCTTAATTATAAGTAAGTCAGCAGATATTTGAGTACCTGTAAGCAGCAGGCACTGTGCTAAAAAGTGGGGACACAGCAGTGAGCAAGATACGCATGTGCCTGTCCTTAGATAAACTTCACTTTTAAGACTACTACTGGAGCCTGAAAGCAGAAACAGATGTAGGGTGGTCAAAGGTGAGACCTAGAAGAGCAGAAGTGCCCTGACTTGACCAACTCACAGCAGTTCAAGTAAGAACCTGTTGAGTTAGGTGCGCTATGATACCTGCCCCTTCACAGCCGTGCTGCACGTGCAGGCTCTAAGTTTCACTTCCTAAAGAGGCACCCACTCTGCTTTCTTCTCTACTCTGCAGTCCTCCTTTAAACCATCTGCCTAATCAGCTATGTATCTACTCCCTGTCCCTGTCCTCCACCCAATCTGTATTTTTATAAGTTTGTTCTTTTTTGCATAATTCTTAATAAGTAGTTGATTGATGCCCTGTTTCATAAGAAGTTTCATAATGGAAAGAGGAGAAGCTGATGAGGAGTCTGCGTGGAGAAGTGATGGTACCACAGAAGTAGAAGGAGGATTACAAATGCCAGTCGACCAATCTATGAGGGCTGTGGGAGATAATAGAAAAATGGAAGGAAAAAAATCATAGATTATATAGTATGGTGTTTGTGGCTGGGATCACCAAATCCCTCTTACACAGGGTTAAGGGACTATACACAAGGCTGTATTAACTTTCATTAACCTTGAAAGGGAAGTAACTTAATTCGAGTTTACTATGTGGCCAGCCCTCTTCCAAAAAGTTCAAGATGCATCTAATGCAAGAACTACTTCTTGTTCCTTTTGCCACTTCCAAATACCAAGGCTCCAACTATTTAGCAGGAGTCAATATCCTTGACCTGTGTAAAGCATTCTGCCACACCTGGTTACAGGACAGATCGCCACCTTCTGTCTTCCCCTCTCCTCCCACAGACTACCTGCTAACGGTTCATTCTTTACTCCCTTTTCTGTGTCTGAAACACCCCTTTCCTTAGTCTTCTCAAACCTTTATTAGCACCTAATCCCACCCAGATTAAGGCACCTAGAGTGGTCCCAGTACACAAAGGTTTCAAGGAAGTGAAAGAAGGCCTGACCCTCCCCCACAGATGGCTCACCTTTTTCAGGCAAATATGCTCCCAATGGTGGAAGCTAAGATGATCGCAAGGATAATACAGCAGATCATGATCATGATCTTCTTCTGCTCATCCAGACGAGGAAGAGAAAGAACACATGAGAAACCACCGCGAAAGCATTCTGCAGGAAGGGGAGACAACTGCAATGTGGGCATGGATGAGGGTATGAAGGAAGAGAGCAACAGAAAGACAAAGGAGATGGATCTGGCTTCTAGAACCCAGAGTGTTCACAGAAATGTTATTTCTGGTGAGAAATTCAAAAATTACATCAGAGTCCCAGCGGATGTTTGGTATGGTCATTCTGCCTTCTAGATAACATCGTGACAGATCTCCCCCCCCCCCATTTCCTCCTACAGCCAGATACTCTCAAGGACTGAACCAAATTCTTGTAGGGGGAACACCTCAAATCTGGAACACAAACATAGTTACACTGTATTCTGTGGGAGTTAAACCATGTTCAAAAATTGAACTTTTGAACCATGGCTTAAAAAGATGTGAACTGCAGTCTAAAACCTGAATTAAACTCACCACATGGTGGCACCAAATCACTAAGTGTTTCTACACAGAGACAGAGCCAGAAAACTGTTTCACAATCAATATAAAGTCATTTTTATTTTTAAATTAGCAATAAAATAATCAAATTTACATTTAAAAAATATAAACAACAACAAAAAAAACCCTTCACATGTTGTATTCCAAACTAAGCCCCAGGCCTCCATGTCAGAGGGGAGCAAAGGCCTTTGGTGATCTTGTCTCTTGTTGCTAGAGCCCATCCACTGTCTGACATCATAGCCGTGGGCAAGAGAATATCCCCTTGGCTCTGTCTGAGTGCTGGATTGTGACCAACAGTAAGTAGCCTTCGCAAAAGAAGCTAATGGATAGTGCCTGGATTAAGGGTGCTCACCCCATCCTAGAAAGCATTAAAGTCAAAGCTGAAAATATACATGGTACCCCAAATCAAGGAGACTGCCAGAGACCAGTGGGGGAGCTAAGGGATTTTACCACTGGGTTAGCACAGACTTGTGCTACACTTGAAGATTTCCTGGCGGCTGCTGCTGCTTACATGATAAGAATTGGGTGAGACAAAGAACCTGCCAAGCTCATTAACCCAGTAGCAAGAAGAGGACCTGTGTAGCCTCTGGTGTTCCCCAACTGACTCAGCCCTGCAGATGGGACATCCTGTAGGCCACATGAATCTCAAATTACTGAGGGATGTTCTCAGGACAAGCCTAGCACAGGCAGCATGTGGGGAAGGTTGTCAAAAAATTATACTTTCTGTCTGCTAAGCAGAAAACTTAATTGGGATCAATTTAGCTCACTCCAGAGTTCTCATTTTATTCTCCCAGTACTCATCCAGAAAACAAGTTTCTTGATGATATGGGAAGATCACATTTCCATAGTGATTCATTTGCAGGTAAGCAAATGTCCTTTACCCAATTTCTATCCTAGCTCAAAGTTGGCTTTTTTTTTTTTGAGGTCATAGTATCTTCCATTTTTATTTCCTACTTCCTGAGAGACACACGCATGTGTGCAAACATCTCATACACAATTAGAATACATCTGGAACACATGAGTGAATACACCAGTGTCATGAAATATTTCCAGAGCTTAAGATTCTAGCACCTTGTCCCTTACCCAATTTAAAATCCCTGATTATTTTTGGCCCCAAGGCAATAGCTTCACAAAGCATCACAGAAATTTCTAAGACTCAGACGTGGAAACAAATACTCCATACCCTCAGCCTTTTGCAAAGCATAACCTCAGATGACTGTATCATCCTGATCTCTCGAGTGAATATGAGAGACTACAACATACAGAAAAATCGAAGTTGCCCTCCAAGCTGAACAACTAAGAGCTTAATTTAAGGCTGAATTTCAAACAAGTCAGCTCTTCAGACCAAAATGACATCTGCCAGTCCCTCATGTTTTCAGGGCATAGGGACAACAAACAGGATTGGCATCCTGCCAGGTAGAAAACTCAGATCCAAGCATTATTGTTACCAAACTTAGAAGAATCCTTCTGCTTTGTTGAAGATACTCCCCTAAAAAAATACATTGCAATTTCTGGGAGATACTCCATGAGGTAGAAAAATACAGCACCTTGGGAGGATCTCCCAGGGGCTTTCCCAGGTGCAAGGCAAAATCTGACACACAACAGGGAGGAAGAAAGCAGGGTGGGTTCATACAGTCCAGGAGAAAAGGTACTTGAGAGCCGGTGGGGCAGGAGGAGGCTCTGAGGAGAACTCAGGGTTGAGTCAGGTAGATCGCATTCCCCCCAGGGCTAGATTGTTAGCTGAGCGTCAGGTCCAAGGGTAGTCACAAGGAAACAAAGGAATGGGTTGCACTCGCTCTCAGGAAGGCCATTCAGACTCCATTCTCATCTGAAGACAAGGGTGGCCACACCAGGCTGGAGTGAAATCAGCTTCTAGGAGGCAGGGAAAGGAGGAGCTGATCAGTACACAGGAAGAAGGCAAAAGGCAACAGAAGAAGTCATCCACAAACCAAGAAGGTGGGGAGGAAAGCCCAGAACTCACTATGAAATAGACAAACCCAAGACAGAACCTGTAGTTAAATATCCGACTGTACAAAGAACACAAAGCCCTACTGTGAGAGGGGAAAAAAATAGAAAAGTCTCTAGGCCTTTTATAAGCCTTCTCACAGGCTGTCCACACCCATGGAAGGATGTGGTGGGAAGGGACAATCCCTAGTGAAAACACCTGCTCTGCAGGGCCTACAGCAGCACCTCTCCTGAAGACAGGCTGCAGGAGCTGCTTTCTGGTTCTCAATCTTCATGAACTCCCTGCTGCCTTTCTTTTAGAAAGCAGAAGGGCACAATGCAAAGCATATGGAAAAAGTTCAGGGGTCATATTACGGCTGCTCCACCTTATGAGCTATGTAGCCTTGGGCAAGTTCCTTAACTTCATTGCTCTTTCCCCATCTGTAAAATGAGGATACTATGATCCTAGACCAAGCAGCTGGCACAGTACTAGGAAATATAAACACACTGTCTTCCTTTCATCCTGTTCAGAGACCTCTCTCTCCCTTGGGTGACATGGAGGAAGAGGGGAGTCCAGACCAAGGCAACAATCAGTCTTGACTTTATTAGGGAACACGGAATAAACTACAATAAAAGCAGCTTAACAACTGCTCAGCAATTCAGCATGTTAAATATAGGGTTATTCAACCAAAAACAACATATTAATTAGTCTGCTCCTCTTTGAGGAGTTACGTCCTCAAAAAATGATTCATACACATTCTGAAGTCCTGGAATTAGGAATGGAAAGGGGCACCATGAATTTGCATATCATATTTCATCCAAGGATATGGGATAATAACAACTATTATATCTTTCTAAAATTTCAGCATCTATTCCAATCAGATTGTTCAGAGCCAAAACAAAATTTAAACTTAACACAAAAAAGTCAAGCGCTAGTCTCCAAGTGCCAGAAAAAGAGGGGGAAAAAAAATCAACCAACCACCTGTCTATGAGAGGCTGTTAATCTCACTGTTGCTTACTTTTCAAGATGAAGTTGAATATTCAATGCTATAATAAGCTGACTTTTAAACCCTCTGGTCACATGGAAGGAGGAGGAGTAAGAAGAGACACACTGAAACAAATATAAAAGGAAGGCACAGCTCTGGGTACTGCCATGGTATTATGTGCCAAGTCTTAAAAATGTTTATGCCTATTATCTCAGTAATCCAACTCATATGAGTTTGTAATAAAGAGAAACTTTAAATGAGAAAAATATTAAATAAGATTAGTCACACTGTCAGCTATAGCAAAACAACAAAAACCTCCAACATTGTGAAAATGTTAAATATTTGTGAGTATGGCCACAATCTCATGTTGACAATTAGATTTACAATAAGATTTTAATGCTGTGGAATGATGCTTATGATTTTGTAACTGGGCACAAAACTATGGATAATATAATCTGAACTATGTAAAACTATGTCTGAATGTGTGAACATGCCACAAGGTTATCAGCAATAATATTAAAAGTTGACTACTTTTATTTTCTCTGTATTTTATAGGTCAGTTTTTTTAACAATACATGCTATATTTTATTCAGAAAAATATTTTAAAAGTCACTGGCTGGGCACGGTGGCTCATGCCTGTAATCCTAGCACTTTGGGAGGCGAAGGCAGGCAGATCACTTGAGTCCAGGAGTTCAAGATTAGCCTGGGTGACATGGCAAAACCCTGTCTCTACAAAAAATATAAAAGTTATCTTTGCATATTGGTGTACACCTATACTCCCAGCTACTCAGGAGGCTGAGGCAGGAGGATCACCTGAGCCTGGGAGGCAGAGGTTGCAGTGAGCCAAGATCAGGCCACTGCACTCCAGCCTGGGTGACAACATAATGAGACACCGTCTCAAAAAAAAAAAAAAAAAAATTAAGTCACGAAAGTCTTCAATTGCATATGTGGAGTAAAAAAGAAAATAATAATTAAAAAGTCTTAATATTCCCAACAGCCAGATTCTTGACATGCTCACTACTATTAAACGCAATTCAGGCTGGGCACAGAGGCTCACGCCTGTAATCCCAGCACTCTGGGAGGCTGAGATGGAGGATCACCTGAGGTCAGGAGTTCAAGACCATCCTGGCCAACACGGCAAAACCCCATCTCTACCTAATATAAAAATGAGCCGAGTGCAGTGGCATGTGCCTGTAATCCCAGCTACTCAGGAGGCTGAGGCAGGAGATCACTTGAACCCGGAAGACGGAAGTTGCAGTGAGCCTAGATCATGCCACTGCACTCCAGCCTGGGTGACAGAGCAAGACTGTCTCAAAAAAAAAAAAAAAAAACAGTGATTCGGTGATATGTCTATCATTTTTAACAAGTTTTCAAAAAAATTAATAGTCTAAATTTTAACATCACTATCCTCTAAGGTTCTCCAGGCTTTATAGGTAATGATAATGGCTACCTTCTTTTATAAAGAGAAGCTAGGTCCCCTATTAGCTGTGTGAACTTGGCCCTGTTATTTAACTTCTCTTTGCCTGAGTTTCTTTGTCTGTAAAAAGTGCGTCATACTGTATCTGTCTCCCTAGGATGTTGTAAGGATTCAATGATACATGTATAACGTGTTTAGTACATTGTCTGGTACAACGCAACCCTCAAAAGTGTGTTAACTATCATCATTTAAGACCCAACCAATCAGCAACAAAAAAAAACTCTGCAGACCCAAATCCCAATTCAGAGCTTCATTTACGTTGAAAAGGATACAGAAAGTAAAGCCCAACATCCATGAAAATCAGTCAGAATTCAGAAGACAGACCCCAGATCCAAGACAGACCCCAGATCCAATGTAGTCAACTTAGGAGCATGCTTCCTGAGTAAGGGGAGTCGAACGGGGTGCTCAAGGTACGCTGGGAGAAGTGGTGAGAAATATGACAAGACAGACACTGGGGACAGAATCTACAGGATAGGAACAAACAGAGACCTCACCCATGTACTGCAGCCAGAAACCAAGAATAGAACCGTAAGGAAATAAAGAATCCACAGGCTACTGAAAAGTTTTAGAAAGTTCAGTGTGTCCAAGGACAATCATAGTGGGAAAGAAGAATAATTTGAAATCCCAAGCTAATTTCCTCTTGAGGAGCCAAATCCAGAGTCCCCCAGAACCATTCGTTTACTTACATTTCAGTGCAGCAGCCTCTTAGGCCACTCTTACTTCAGCCCAACGGAAAGTCCAATAATCAATGCTAAAATGCCCAGCAACACAACTACTACCACAATGATAATTATCAATTTCTGGAGAGAGGAATAAGACAAAAACAAATCATTATTACAAACAACCAAAAAACAAAACAACTCATCCAAAACCCAACCCCTGTCACTTCTACACAGAAAATATCTTACCAATCTGAATGAGAAGCCAACATCTCTACATACAGACATCCTTCTAGGATACTTTATTTATTTTTAAGACAGGGTTTTTCTCTATCACTCAGGCTAGAGTGCAGTGGCACGATCATGGCTCACCGCAGCCTCAACCTCCTGAGCTCAAGTGATCCTCCTGCCTCAGCCTCCTGAGTAGCTAGGACTATAGGCATGCACCACCATGCTCAGCTCATTTTCTTATTTGTGTAGGAACAGAGTCTTCCCATGTTGCCCAGACTGGTCTCAAATTCCTGGGATCAAGCAATCCTCTCCACCTCAGCCTCCCAAAAGGGAGGCTAGGTATGGTGGTTTATACCTGTAATCATATCACAGGTATAAACCACCACACCCAGCCTAGGACATTTTACATTTTTAACATTACTTATAGGCTAGCAATGCCAGCAGAGGGAAATATGGGGTCTCTCTCAGCTCTCAGCTCACACTGCAGTTCTGCATATGTGGACAGATAGAATCAGAACCACTATCATGGAGTCTCTAAGGAGCACTTGGCCAAGATAAAAAGTGGCTGACTGATTTTTCCTTTTTTAAGAGGGAATGTAAAGGCATTTTTGGTAGTCCTCATTACCTACTTTGTCCATTTGTCCCCTAAAGTACACTTCTACCTGTCAGACCCAGTACTGCCTGGATATCAGAAAATACCATCCATTCTGGATTCACCATGTCAAATAACTTCCCAGTCCCCTAAATCCCTGTATAAGCAATAAGTAAAGTTGGAAGAAAAACAAAGAACAACAATATCAAAGCCCAATAGAACTAGGCAAAGGAGAAAAGTCTAAAAGCAGAAGCCACCAGAGCTGGATATCCACAGTCATGATCACAGAAGCCTAGAAGTCCTTAAGCAGGAGGGGCACCAGAGGGTGGGCAAATACGGTGGTGTGGTAGAAGAGAATGCCTGGGATCTAAACTTGAATCCCAGTGCCTCTACTCACTAGGTGGCCTGAAGTCAATTACTGAACCCCTGACCCTCAACTATCTCATTTATAAAGTAGAAATGACAGGTGCTCCATCAGCTATAAGATAATGTATACATAGCAGTTAGCATGGGCCAAGTACAAGGTTTCTGAACAGAGGAGTCAAATGTCACATCTGAAAGGCTCATGAGCTAAGTCCAGGAGAAGATCAGCAGCAACACCTGGGCCATGCATCCATCCTACAGAACTGCCTTTCAAGTGTGGGTTCTTGGGGAGATAGCCTGTGAGCCAGATCCATGCAAGGCACACCTGAGAAGGAAGGGCAGCCAGCTGGTATCTAGGAAAGGCTGAGGGAGGGGTTGACGAGGCCGCGACAGGGAGGGTGGCGTGGGCACAAGGACACAGGTGGGGATGGCCAGGGAGAGGAGAAGCTGGTAAGACAGCTGAGACTAAGGTGCTCACCCTCCGGGCTTCACTCTGATACTTGACAGCCTTTTTGGTATCTGCCACAGCCCGCTCCACGAAGCCCACTGACTGGTCCATGTTGTTCTCAATACGGTCAATCATGGATCCCTTTCCCCAGATGCAAGAGGTGGCGGCAGCAGAAACAGAGATAGGGAGAGGGAAGAGAAAGAGCGAGACACAGCTAACCAAATGGACTCTCTTCTCTGAAGGCAACAGGAGAGTCTCACCTTCCGGGCCTGACTCTGGTATTTCACAGCTTT
This sequence comes from Ateles fusciceps, assembly GCA_036589455.1. Taxonomy (NCBI): domain Eukaryota; kingdom Metazoa; phylum Chordata; class Mammalia; order Primates; family Atelidae; genus Ateles; species Ateles fusciceps. The sequence continues at coordinate 21,094,942 of JAZHEH010000681.1, read as the reverse complement.
TTTAGTTTCATCTCGTGCCTTCTCCACGTGGTCCACTGTGTGCATGACATTCAACTCTATGTTATCTAACATCTCACCCTGCAAAGAACAGATGCTGGTCACACCCAATAAATGCCCCAGGACAGTCCCAGCCAATGTGGAGAAGGGATCTCTTTCTTCCCATCTTCAGTGGTAAGAGGAGAATCCAGAAACCTTGATGCATGGCCTTCCATAGGACACCCATTCACATTTTCCATGGGACTACCTGTGGCTCCTGTCCTTGGTGGTGGGTTGGGCTTGGCGGTCACTTGTTCAAGAAGCATTCACTGAATTTTACTAATTCTCTGTGACCAGCACTCCACCAGGCATCCAGAACATACTGTCTAGATGCCTGGTAACTACATATAAATACACTCTGAGGTATCCCTGGACAACTTTTTTATTTATTTTTCACACTTAAGCACATGGAGAAGAACCAAAATAAGAATATCTCATGTTCTTAGGACATCATCAGGATGCTGGCCTCTTCCTGGTCATTCAGAGCTGAATCAGCATCATTCAGCCTGAATTGAGTACATTCACTAACTGCAGAAGAGTGCCTGGCACACAGTAGGTGCTCAATAAGTATCTGAGGTGGGGGAACATTTGCTTTCTCTAAGTTATTTGCAGGCCCTCTAAGTGACAGACATTGGGTTTACCCAAGCTATTTGGTTATATTTTCCCTTCCAGACAGTGGTCTCTTGATAAGATTCCCAACCATTTCCTAGCAATTACTTCCTGACAGGGAAGTTTAATCATTCCAATGAATCTTAGGCATCTTAGGAATTCTCCTCAAATACCCAGACCCTCCTCTACCCTACTCTTTCACTTTATGGCAGTCTGTAAACAGAACAAGGCACTTACCATCACTTGAATCTCAAGCCAGTTCCTCGGCAAAGCAGTGTGGGGAAAAGAAAAGGTGGGATGGAGGGACTTGAGAAAATGGTCTCGGAGGCCAGTGGGGAATTGGGGAAACCACCCAGGCCCTCAGCAGGGAACCAACGTCAAAAACCAGTGAAGCTGTGCTTGGGCTTCAACTAGGTTTTGCAGTCTGCCTACTATGGAAGCAATTTCTCTCCTATCCAGGTGTCAGAGCAGCTGGAAGCTCATGGCAACAGTACACAGCACCACGACCCTGTGGCACACTTAACTGTCCCGTAAGAACTGGGAACCATCTGACTACATGAAACTAGCACCCCACGCATGCAATCCAGAACTCTATCCCAAGCAAGCATGCCTGGGACAAAGTGAGCTGTCAAACTAAGCACCATGAGTGTTGTGAGTCTTTCTGTAAATGCTATTTTACTACTCCTTCATTCATGTTGTTGTCTGCTCTGTGCCTTAGTGAAAGGTGTCAAAATTTTTAGAAAAATACAAACAGGAAAAACAAAACAAAAACTTCTGTTAAACCTAAGCTTTTCCTGTGAACCAGAGAAAAGATCACGTTTTCAATGTCATCAGTGAACTAGTCCATATCAGGAAACTGTTTTAAAGCATCACCATTAGGAACCCCCATCTCTGATTTTTAAAAAGAAAAGAAAGAAAAAAGACAAATCCTGGGATGACTGCTTGAGCCTGGGAGGTCAAGCTGCAGTGAGCTGTGATCATGCCACTGCACTCTAGCCTGTGCAACAGAGCAATACTTCATCTTAAAAATAAAAATAAATTTAAAAATTTTTAAATCTGCGGGAACTAGGTAATTGACAGAACACATCAACCTCTATGTCAACTAGCAACGACTGCAAGGCCAAAAGGACAGGCAAGAATGAAAAGGCCAAGATCACCCAAAGTGTCAACGTTCAATCCGAATGCACACTTTCCCATGGGATTCTGTTTCTCTTTATGCAAATTCCCAATGGTTCTCTCACCCTGCCTCACTGGCTTCCAGTATTCCCCTTCCTCCCTGTTCTCTAGAGACCCTGAGCTTTCCTCTCCTCCGTCCCCACGCGGGGGACTCACTGCCACTTACCTGATTCTCCACCAGCATGGCGATGTCCATAAACATGTCATGAAGCTCCTTGATGCTGCTCTCCCAGCCTCACAATGTCCTTGTGCCGTCCCTCAATCTCACTGAGGGCTTGCTTGGAAATCTGTGAGTCAATGATCTACAACAGGTCACACACAGAGAGACTGTCAGCTAACCCTGCAAGAAGGCTGCCCCTGTCACAGCCCTTACACACACTCCTGGGGAGCTCCTTGCCTCCCTGAACTCCCCCTGCACCTACAGCACCCCCCTCCACCTGCTGGACTGCATGACCTCCACATTGGCCTCCCTGCTCATGAGAGGGATGTGCTATCTGAGCACACAGGGCACTCACCCCAGAAGTGAAGATGGCTGGGTTGCCACTCTCCAGCATCTCCTCCCAGCTCCTCATCTGTTGTCTCTTTGCCGGCTTTATAACAAAAGAAGCAGAGACATCAAATATAAGATCACAGCGAAACACCATTTGATAAGGTCCCTGAAAACTCGGAATGTGACTTCCCTATAAAGACCATGGCCTTTACAAAACTCCCCCCAAGTGCCTCCTGACTCATCTTATTTCTCCCCTTAATCCAAGCCATCCTTAAACATTATCAGCAGTTACCTTCCTAAATCACTTATCTCATTATATTGCTCCCAGCTCAGAGCATTTCTTTGCCCCATTCACTACACTATGGTGTCCAAGGCCTTTATAACATGCCAGTTCGTGGGCAAGCCCTCCCCTCAATCCATCCTAACCTTAAGTTACTCCAGACACACCCTTTTCCCAGACCCTGGACAACCTGCCACTCCTAAACACACTTGCTCTTTCTTGATTACGTTCACACCATTCCTCTCCACCCAAAGCACTTTCCACCCCCGAAGGGCCCTGCCTTCCACACTACTAAATTCCTAAAGGGTATGGCTTTGTTTATTTCTCTATTCCTCCCAGCAACTTACACCACACTTTTTATTTCATAAATGTGCTTTGCTGTCAGACAGCAAAATGATACAATGAGTCCACAGGAGAGCAACTGTTTGGCAAACAATTCCCTTCTACATAGGAGAAGATGTTGGACCCCATACAATAAAACTACTTGGGCCTGATAAACACAGTGACACCTTCAGCCTACAGCACAGCATTCAGGATATGCCAGTGCAATAGGATCTGCCCTAGACTTTAGGCACAATGCATGCATGCTGCTTGCTCTCCCAGGGCCTCAAAACTTGGGATGGACAACCAGGTGGCAGGAAAGGTGGAGGGCACACGCCAAACCTCAAGCACATACTAATTTCGAGCTGCCGCTGGATTCGCCCTTTGCTGCGTTCTCGGAGTCCACCTGAGCTTCATTGTATTTGGTCATCACCTCCACAAACTTCCGAGAAAGGACAGAGTGCTGTGGGACGATGTAAAATGCAGTCAGCCCCTAGTGGTTCTGTAACTGTTATGGAATCCCTCCCCGCCCCCACACAGCCATCTATAGCAGCACTGGACTTGGAATTGACCAGGTATCAACCCAAGGTTTTGTTTCCCAGCTTTGTGCCCCTGGGAGAGTCCGCTGCCCTTTCCAAAGCATGGTTTCAGCACCAGTTTACTGAAAACCGGTTTACTGCTGACCTCACAAGGTAATTGTGAAGCCAGTGGCCATCTCTAAATCTCTAAACCCTACAGCCACATGGACTAGTAGCATTTTTGTGGCTCAACACTTGGCTTGCATTCTAAAACTGTCAGATTCCCTTCCCGCATGTCATACTTACCAAAGATCCTTGAGTTCTTACCCTAAACTCATCTCCCCAGCTTCTCTTGCTTCTAAGTAGATGCATTCTCTCAACAGCCCTGGATGCCTAAGCTAAAACCTTCCTAAGCATGTGTATTCCGTGCTCACCTCTCAGCAACAAGCCCTACTTACTGGTTTCTCATTTGGAAAATCACCAATATTTATACTTTTCCAAACCCACTACCACCATGCAAATTTAGACCAACACCATTGCAAAAACCTAACTAGGGACCTTCCAGTCCCCTGCCTCCTTCCCACTTGTAAACAGTTTCTAAATGGCTACCATAATTCTCCTAATATACTGCCGCCTGAAGCAAATGCCTGTAAGTTACCACATCAGATCCAAATTCTAGACTGCTCCTCAAAGACCTCTAGAATGTGGCACTACATTATCTACTAAAAATTATGTGCCCACTATCCCACAGCAAACCTTTTCCTCCAGAAAGCCTATTGTCTTCATGTCTGCCCCTTACGTCTACCCTCTACCACTACCAACCACTGCCGCCAACACACATACACGTGTACACCCTACTCCTGCCCCTGTACCTCTCAGAGAGGGGGAAACTGCTTCCTGAGCCTGCTCACGTTGGCACTCTGGCCCAGCCTCCTCTGGCAACCCCCAATTCTTCCTGACATCTTTGGATGCTGAGAGCGTCATGTGTCTTCTTTTTTTTTTGAATGAAATCTCACTCTGTCACCCAGGCTGGAGTGCAGTGGCACGATCTTGGCTCACTGCAACCTCCGTCTCCCAGGTTCAAGAGATTCTCCTGCCTCAGCCTCCCGAGTAGCTGGAACTACAGGCATGCACCACCATGCCTGGCTCATTTTTGTATTTTTAGTAGAGATGGGGTTTTACCACATTGGCCAGGCTGGTCTCGAACTCCTGACTTCAGGTGATCTGCCCACCTCGGCCTCCCCAAGTGCTGGGATTACAGACATGAGCCACCGCACCTGGCCACATGTGCCTACTTATCCCATCCTCCTGCTGGGTCTTACGTAATAGCTTTCCATGCCACTTGAATGGCATGCCAGTTCTTTAAAGACAAGGATCATATCTTTGACGACCCCTAAAGTGCCTAGCTCCAAACGTGACAAAGTGACTAACACTCGTTAGAGAGAAGATATTAATTTCCTCTCCTGTAGAACAAAGAGGCACACTAAATCCTATGCTGTACTCTAGGAAGCCTGAAGAAGCTCTTCAGGGGCCTCCTTAGAGAAGGAGGGTACAAGAGAGGGGCCAAAAGGGCTGGACTCTGTCCCTGATGCCTTTATCAACCTGGAGAGTTCCCCCTCTACCAGTTCTTAAAACTGAGTTTCAAATAAGGACTGTATTTTTTAAAAAAATCCCTCCACAGTTAAGGAAAAATAATGAGATTGGACTAGATAATCGTTAGACCAGGAAAAGTCTTACCTGGGATTTCCGAATCCGAAGGTCTGCTGATGACCTGACCTCATCTTCTTCAATATGCTTCTCCATGCCTGAAGAGGAGAGGAAGGTTATATTCACAGTCTATCTCCTCCTCCAAGAAACATGCTGTTCAATGAAACTTCCTCACTCATTCCCATAAACCCCAGCCCACGGAGATGAACAACAGGTAGGTGTCACCTCAAGAGGTCATCTCCCAGGTGAGCCACAGGACGTGCATTCCACAACCTTTACAATGACCAGATTTTGGCATAACAATTAACAGCATGGGTTTTGGTCACCAAGAGACTTAGGTTTGAATCCTTGCCCTGCACTTACTAGGTGTGATTTTGAAAAAGCTACTTAACCTCTCTTAATGGAGCTGTTCTCATCTGTAAAACACAATAACAGTCCCTCCCTCACAATACTAATGTGAAGATTAAGTCAGAAGACACATAAAGTGCCTAGCACAGTGGCAGGTGCACTATCACTGTTATTACTGGAATCTGCTACTAATGACCCCTTCAGTTAAAACAGTTATTGCAATTTACTTGAGGGGAATAAATGGTAAACTGGGCTGAGCAATAATGCTTACTCCTCTGATCAATAGCATGCATGCACCAAATACACTGGGCAAGAATGCACACTACAGCCACAAAACTAAGTAAATCTTCTGGGCCCTGAAGAATTGAATATATGACAGTAGCTTCATTGAACTATCCTCTCCCAAATGGGGAGAGTGAGGGTATAAGAAGGCAGTATGCCTAGCCCACCAAGAAATATCTGTAGACTGAATGGTATCTCTTGCATCTATCTATCTCTAAAATGACTATTCAAATGTATGTAAGTAGCTGGGCATTGTGGCTCATACCTGGAATCCCAGCACTTTGGGAGGCTGAGGGAGGTGAATCACTTGAGGCTAGGAGTTTGAGACCAGCCTGGCCAACATGGTGAAACCTTGTCAATACTAAAAATACAAAAATTATCCAAGCGTGGTGGTGCACGCCTGTAATCCCAGCCACTTGGGAGACTGAGGCATGAGAATCACCTGAACCCAAGAGGCAGAGTTTGCAGTGAGCCAAAATTGCGCCACTGCCTTCCAGCCTGGCAACAGAGCAAGACTCTTTTCTTTTTTTTTTTTTTTAAGTATGTAGTTGCCAGGGAAATAAGACCAATAAGAGAAAAGTTGACAGGCTGGGCACGGTGACTTATGCCTGTAATCCCAGTACTTTAGGATGCCAAGGCAGATGGATCACTTGAGGTCAGGAGTTTCAGACCAGCCTGCCCAACATTGTAAAACCCCATCTTTACTAAAAATACAAAAATTAGCTGGGCATGGTGGTGCATGGTGGTGCATGCCTGTAATCCCAGCTACTCAGGAGGCTAAGGCAGGAGAATCACTTGAACCCAGGAGGTGGAGGTGGCAGTGACCCAAGATTACGCCACTGCACTCCAGCCCGGGGCACAGAGTGAGACTCTCTCTCTCTCTCAAAAAAAAAAAAAAAAAAAAGAAAAGAAAAATTGAAAGACTAAGTTTAAGAACCAGGACCAAGTCACACAACTACTCAGTGGCTAAAAGCATATTTTTATTCTCATCTTCTAGCTTCGATTCTGGACTCTTTCAAGTACAGTCAGGATTTAAGAAAAGGTAAATTTCTGGGGCTACAGTGGATCATTGCAGGGACAGAGCCCAAACCACAAGCAAAGATCGGCCAGGTGGTGTCACTTCCAACAAGAGGAGTTTCAGTTTGGAAAGCTGGACCCTGGGGAGCTGAGACAGACAGTGGTGGGGACTGGCTTATTCCCTTCTTACTCTTCAGTTTGTTGCGGACGTTGTTGGCCCTCTTCTTAATCTCAGTCGTCAGCTGCTCTAGGTCATCCTTGGTTTCTGGGTAAACAAAGGCAGGCAGAATCCATTAGAAAGGAGAGGACTGTTTCTTTTGTGGGCTCCAGCAATCATAATTACAGGAGGGGGAGCTTTCTCAGGCATCCACTGCCCAGAACAGTATCTATCCCAGTGCACTCCCCAGAATCTGTCATTAGAATCACAGACTGCTTATTTTTTAAAAGGCATTTTCCAGGCACCCAATCCCAGTCCACAGAATAAAAACACCCAGAGTTGGAACGGCAAAATCAGCCCTTTCAACCCTCCCAGGTAATCCTGCAACACATAAAATTGTGAGAAATCTGCTTTTAGAGGGAAGAACCTACCATGGGGGCTTCAACTGAGAAGGTTCTAGGGAGCTTACGGGGAAAAGAGATTTCAACCAAGGCTAATCAACTTAAAATGAGGCAAATATTTATGACATACCTACTACACACCCAGAGCAATCCTAGGTTTTATGGAGCGAAACTAAGTGTTAGCTAGAACCATTCATTCAAAAGCCATCCTTCAGCCCCTACTACAACTTTGGAACAGATCTAGAAACTATGGAATCAGAAAAAAGATCTAGACATTTCCTGCAAGGTGTTTAGAGTCTAGTGGAGGACAAGGGAGAAATAAATCAGCAGCTCTAATATGCAGCGTGGAGTAAAGAATGAGTTCTGGTCAAGGTGTGTACAGCCTGGAAAAGCTTTAGAACCTGGGAAAGCTTCTAAAGACACAGGTGAGCAGGACTGAGTCTCAAGAACTGTGAGTTAGCCAGGTAGAGAAAGAGACTAAGAGCAGGAATCTTACGAGAAGAACCCATAAGTAAAGGGTATGAGTGAATAGGAAATGTCTGGGGAACAGCCAGAGTTGGTCTGGCTGAAGTGTGGGGAGCAGGAGGAGGATGGCAGGAGACAGGCTGGCTGGGAAGACAGGAATGTGACCAAGACAATTCCCACATGCTCTGCTAAAGTGTTCCCACTTCAGTCTTTAGGTAATATGGCCCATGGGAAAAATGAAAGAGTGGAATGACAGTGTGTCAGGTTTGTTCCCTGTTCTTAAGAACTGAAAATATTACCCTAAACCAGCTGTGTCCAACCGTTGGAATGCATGGACTTTTTTTATCTGTGGTAGCAGATATCAGGAAAATTATGCACAAACCTTTCTTTTAGCTCATCAGCTACTGTTAGTGTGTTTTACGTATGGCTCAAGACAATTCTTCCAATATGGCCTGGGGAAGCCAAAAGGTTGGACACTTGTGCAAAAAGTTAGGGGGGGAAAGTTTGCCTTGGTGGTGGTAACGAACAAAAGTTTAGGGATAGAAGGGATTTCTGTGAACTTGAACCATTTTGGAACACCTTATGAAAAAAATGGACTTGCTCTAGCAAGGTTTGGAAAGGGAACTGGGAAAAGCATTTCTGGCTGGGGAAATAGTACAAGCAGAGTCTCAGAGGCAGGACAGGGCACGGGGTGTGTGAGCAGCAGTGAGAGTCATGGCTAGTCAGGAGAGGGACTAGCTGGGAAAGAGGAGTCTCGCTAAATGGTTTGAGTGGGATCATGAAGAGGAAACCTTGACTGTGGTCAGACAGTAGGAGCTCAGGTAAGGTAAAGGAGAGGGAAATGATATAATATGGAAACTGGTGCCCTGTAACTTGTACACTCCCCTGCTGCTCATGAAGGGCAAGAAAACAAGGCTGGCTCAGCCCCAGTGAAAGGGTGATTGTTGGGTGACTCAGTTCTAAGTAAACACTCACTTGGCTCTGGAATGGGTGCAGAGAGAATGATACTGTAGAGTTTCTTAGCCTCCTCCACATGTTCTGAGATCTTGTCAATGTTAAGCCGAGTTTCCTCAATCTATAATCAGAAAGACAATAACCTTCATCATCAAAGAGGAAGTACAGGTCCATGGCTGAGGTCAATGCTTGGCAGAGCTGCTGGTGAAAGCTGCCCATCTTCTGGGTTTGTGAAAGAAGATGATGACTTAAAGTCCTCAGCTGCCCAGTGAGTAACCTTTCCATGGTCAGATAAAGTCACCACAACAGGACAGTCGTTAAAATCCATACTTGTTGCTCCCCTGAGAGTAACACATTCGCCCACTTTGGATGGAAGGATTCACGCCAAAGTCAACAAGAGCTAGAAAAACCCATGACGAATGATCAGAGGGGGACAATCAGCAGACTTAGCAGGTAGAGCCTTAAGCCCTGAAAAGTGAGAAAAGAAAAGAGTGAGGATGAGGCTGGGCATGGTGGCTCATGCCTCTAATTCCAGCACTTTGGGAGGCCAAGGCGAGTGGATCACGAGGTCAGGAGATCTAGACCATCCTGGCCAACATGGTGAAACCCTATCTCTACTAAAAATCAAAAATTAGCAGGGCGTGGTGGCATGTGCCTATGATCCCAGCTACTTGGGAGGCTGAGGCATGAGAATCACTTGAACCAGGGAGGCGGAGGTTACAGTGAGCCGAGATCACACCACTGCACTCCAGCCTGGCAACAGAGTGAGAGTCCATCTCAAACAAAAAAAAAAGAGTGAGGAGTGAGGACGAAGGAGAGGGAAAAAGGAAGGAAACAAAGAAGTGAAAGGAAAATAACAAACCTAGAGAGTAAAAAACACAGAATGAGAGGAAGAATAAGAAAGATAAAAAAGACAAGGACAGAGAGAAAAAAGGGATACATTAGGCAATGAAGGTCTTAAGAGAATCCGAGCTTCTCCGGGACATATGTTCTTGTACTAACTGATTTCCTCAGACAATCAGGACCCAGAAGCTCGAGCTGCAGCCCGTTTCTGCATATTTCTAAGGCTCCTGATTGTACAAGATTGTGGGTATGATAAAATATTTCCATTAAGCACTTCATTCCCAGATAGAACACCTCTACCAGACATTCCTGCGTGAACTTTGACTGCAGCCTCGGCTCCCCCTTCACAGGCGCCCATGCCACTGGCACCACAGCCCTGCTGCAGTGGAAGCCGACATACAGGGAGCAGGGCAGGAAGGCGAGAACTCAGCACCTGCGGTGTCTATCCGCTTCACTCTCAAAGTGAAGGGTACATCAACATTGCAACAATTAACAAACAGAAATCTTGTAAAATGTCATACAGTAGGATCCTAACATCTGAGATGCAACAAAATACAACTCAATGCATATGCAGCTTCCAGCATCCCTCTCTCCTTACTTTACCTTTTTTAAAACCTATTATAGCTCTCCATGTTGAATAGAAAATAGAAGAGACCTGGCACAATGGCTCATACCTGTAATCCCAGCACTTTCGGAGGCTAAGGCGGGCAGATCACTTGAGCCCAGGAGTTCGAGACCAGCCTGAGTAACACAGCAAATCCCTGTCACTATAAAAAATACAAGATCAGCCAGGCATGGTGGCATGCACCCGTAGTCCCAGCTATTTGGGGGGCTAAAACAAAGGATCCCTGGAGCCTGGGAGGTTGAGGCTATGGTGAGCCATGATCACGCCACTGCATTTCAGCTGGGGCAACAGAGTGAGACTCTGTCGAAAAGAAAGAAAAGAAAAGAAAAGAAAGGAAAAAAAGGAAAGGGAAAGGGAAACGGGAAGGGAAGGGAAGAGGGAGGGAGGGAGGGAGGAAAGGAGGGAAGGAAGAAAATGGTAGAAATAATACTTGAGCTCTCTAACTCTCAAATCAGTATTTGTGCCACTTGAGCACAGGATTCTCCTGTCTGTAAATATATTGGCTTAGATGTGCTGAGTTTGAGAGTAGAGTCACTTGCTTAAAGATGTAGAATAAAATTACAATGTAATAATGTCATTGGAGTGTAAATATACATACAGGTAACTAGCCAAATATTTGTGAAGCATTTTAAGAGTTTGCAAAACAACCTATAAGACTGCATCAGTACCATTATTCAAATGAGGAGCAAGTTTAAATAAATCATAGGTCACATCGCTGGTGGTAGGGACAGCATGCAAACAGCACCCTCCACACTCCAACTGGGATGCTTTTTTCCATTAGATCTAAGAGTTAATTTTTTAGGTTATCTGTACTGTTTTACTTTACCCAACTATAAAAAGGGCCTCTGTTACAACCTATGAACACTCACTGATATGGTTTGGCTCTGTGTCCCCATCCAAATCTCATCTTGCAGCTCCCATCATTCCCATGTGTTGTGAGAGGGACCCAGTGGGAGGTGACTGAATCACAGGGGCAGGTCTTTCCCATGCTGTTCTCGTGATAGTAAGTCTCACAAGATCTCATGGTTTTAAAACAGGAGTTTCCCTGCACAAGCTCTCTTTTTGCCTGCTGCCATCCGTGTAAGACATGACTTGCTTGTTCCTCCTTGACCCCTGCCATGACTGTGAGGCTTTCGCAGCCACGTGGAAATGTAAGTCCATTAAACCTCTTTCTGTTGTGAATGCCCAGTCTCGGGTATGTGTTTATCAGCAGCGTGAAAATGGACTAATACACTCACAGACTCCAGGGGGTGTGACTACGTCAGAAGCTACTGGCCCCTCTTATAACTCATGTCATTGCATCACACCATGTTTCCACTTCCATCACAGGACTGTCTTGCCAAAGCAATTACACTGTTTCACAGAATTGAGGGGGAAAAAGGCTTTCTAGAAGAAAACACAGTAACCATTTTTAAGAGTTTATCAAATTTTAACAAGCCATGAAGGACTTAGATTTTGCATATTCAATGGATTGGTTGTCATAGAAATTCTCTCACCTGGAAAATTATTTTATAAACTGAAGAGTATCCTGACCCAAAGTTTAGTCAATGGTAGAAACACAGGAAGAGATAGGAAGTTTCTAGGATGAGACTGCCAGGCCTCAGGCTCAGTGTCACTACAGGCATTTGGAGACTGGATGGCTGATACTCATCCTGCCCTATGCACAGAAGAACTGGTCCTGGGTGCTCTATCCTCAACCTGCCTATGGGATTTCCCATGCCCGGTGAGCACTCCATTCCATTCCATTCCACCCCACCCACCCTCCACCCATTGTGGCTGGTCCCTTTCCTCTGTCTGCATCAACCTTTTTATTTGGAGGCATTTCTGGGAACTTGATTTCACAGCAATTTAGTCCGTTCACCAAATAACCACAGGATCTCTTTGGGACTTCAAGACGGGCAACCGGCCAACTATAGAGCTTTCTTTTTTTGAATTTCATGACTTTGCTTTTTCTTAGAAGTACTGATTTTCCTCTAAGGTGACTTTCTGAGTATTTCATGGTGTAAAATAGCAGTTACATGTGATTTCCTTTTGTGCATTTGCCAGATACCAAAAAATCATGAAGAGAGTGGAGAAAAAGCGTATAGGAAACTAACAAGTGCCCAGTCTAAAAGTTTAAGGGCTATTGCATGTGTTTGTTTGGGGTTAAGTATACTGACATCAACATTACTCTGAATATTCATATATTTAAGAACTAAAATTGACTGAACATATCTTTGTATCAGAAACAATGCTATGCCCGTCACAATATTTCTGTAAGGCTATCATCATCTCCTTTTTATACATATGAGAATACCAAGGCTCAAAGAAGTAGAGAAACTTACTCCAGGTTATACTGCAGAAAGACGCAAAACCAAGGCTTGAACTCAGGAATACTAAACCCTGTCTCCTGAACCAGGTAAATGCCTATGGAAGGCTCCTAGATGTCCTCTCCCAAGTTCATGCATATTCAGCCTACATCAGGTTAATGTGCATGTTCAATCCACTGCTCTGGGAGAATGGATCAGTTGCCTTTCACAGAGATCATGTTCCTTAATTTCTCTGTCTTCTCACTGCAGCTCACTATAGAAAGCTTTGTACACAATGAGCCCTCAAAAAGTATTGTTGACCAAGGAAACCAATCTAAAAGTGTTTTTTCTAAATCACCATGCAAAATTTGTAGCTAGCATATTCCCAGTGCCTTCTCGTTGTACATTGTTTATTAAAATGTATTTTTCTTTCTTTTTTTTTTTTTTTGAGACAAAGTCTTGCTCTGTCGCTGAGGTTGGAGTGCAGTGGTGTGATCTCGGCTCACTGCAACCACCTCCTGGGTTCAAGCAATTCTCCTGCCTCAGCCTCCCAAATAATTGGGATTACAGGTACACATCACCACACCCAGCTATTTGTGTGTGTGTGTGTGTATGTTTTTAGTAGAGACAGGGTTTCACCATGTTGGCCAGGCTAATCTCGAATTCCGGACCTCAAGTTATCCACCCACCTCAGCCTCCCAAAGTGCTAGGATTACAGGTCTGAGCCACCATGCCCGGCTTACAAGGTACTTTTCAATGCTTTGTTAGTACTATGGGAATCCAGATAATATAGGATTTAAGGAAATAAGATCAAACAGACCAGGTTCAAGTTTTTGCTCTATTTCTCTTAGCAGTTTTATGACCTTAAACACGCCCCTTAGCGTGCCTAAGCACCAGTTCTCTCATCTGTGAAATGAGAATTATCATAATACCCTCTTTAGAGTTTTTGTGAAGATTAAATTAGACAATACATGTCAAATGTTTAATATAAAGTACATGCTCAGTAAATGTTAGGTGATGACAATGATAAACACAAAAATGCCAGCAATTTCTGCACATTTATCACATGCCAGGCACTGTGGAATGCCTTTACAGGCATGTCTCATTTAATCCTTACAGCAACCCTGTAACAAAACAGTCTTAACAAAACAGTCTGACATCATCAGTAACCACCCAAGGAAATCTAAGGTCAACACCCAAGTCAACAGTCTTCATGCTACGTGTTGCCAAATATAATTACTATATTATACTAATAACCATAATCTAACTAAAAGGAAGGAGTTATTTTCAATATATGGATGGCCTCTTCCCTCTGGATCTAATTAGCCAGTGGAATCTAATTAGACAAGGAAAAGCAGAGAAAGTACTACTTTGTGAAACTGTCAGGTTATATGGGGTAAGATGGAAGGCTAAGCAAAAAAGCTTTGGTTATTCTCTCTAAGAATTAGTCTCTGCCTCTCCTAAACTCCCACATACCTTGTACCTCTAGTTGAGCATTAATTCCTGCATATTTATGTATTGAAAACTTATTCTGAGGTGATAAGTAATGTGACTGTAACTGTCAAATAAATGATCACTCCTTTTCACAATTTATACCCCTTTACTTTCCCCCCAAAATGACAGAATCCCAAACAGTCTTCATACGAGAGCTTCCCAGTCAAGTTCTCTTTAATTTGTTTGCTTTTTTGCTTTAGAAAACAAACGTTGATGAAAAGGGAGGGGAAAGGCCACCTTAGTCAACCAAGCAATGATAGTCAAGTTCCCAAAGGCATTTTATCAAGACCAGGACTAATGTTTCAATTCTCCTTTTATGAATGAAAAGAATGATTTCAGAATTATACTGACCAATGGAAACAAGTATTCAGAGATAATAATCTCAAGTAAATTAAGTGTTTTGGGGCTTTGCATCACTCAAAATTTAGTCAGGAAAGTGAAAACCTATCTAGTTATTTTAATCAAAGTAGTATAATACAGGGATTGTTTATGCAGGGATGGAAGGGTCAAGAAGCCAAACAGAAGTTTGGTAGGGCATTCTGAACATTAGCAACAGCATGTCAGAGGGAAAGAGAAGGAAGGTAGGGTCATCAGAGACTAAAGCCAGAGCTGTCTGATGGGGATCAGACCACAGTGGAGTTGACCAGCAGAATGGGGACCATGGAGGCAGGGTCTATTGAGAAAGAGCTGAGGCCATGAAGAAGACATGTCTGAGGAGGAGACACAAGGAGGAAAACCATGGCCTCTCCCCCTCCTCCTTGAGTCTTCTGCTAGTACCTCACTGTCGTAATCTGTTCAGGATCCCGTAAGAAAAATACCATAGCCTAGGCAGCTTAAACACACGGTACATTTCTCACAGTACCGGAGGCTAGAAGTCCAAGATCATGACACTGGCAGATCTGATGTCTGGGGAGGACCCTCTTCCTGGCTTATAGACAGCCTTCTTCCTGTATCCTCACATGGCTGAGAGAGAGATCATCCTTCTCATGTCTCTTTCACCAGGGTACTAATTCACCCTCATGACCTAATTACCTCCCAAAGGCCCTACCTCCAAATACCATCACACTGGAGATTAGAGTACAGCCTATGAATTTCAAGAGGACACAAACCTTCAGTCCACAACACTCTCCTTGGTCAAGTATACCAAAGCAACTGGCAGGGGAACCTGGGAAATGTAGTTTCCTGCAATACAGAGCAGAGCACAGGAAGGACAGTAGAGAACGGACCTGAGTGCAAAATAGGCAAATGACTGGCAAGGGCCTGCCCCATTGGAAGAGCCCAGAAATGCAGAATCTACCAGTTTGCTTGGTAGGTCATTGTCATCTGATACTCTACTTAAAGAATTAAAAACTATTTAACCTGCTAGGTTTAATGTATGGATTTCCAAGTTGCATTCACTTTGAGGTTCATAGTTTTAACAAAAATCAAGCCTACCTAGCAAATCTCTGTGCTTCAAGACTGGTCAACTCACAGCTCCTCTAGCCAGGTATTGCTCCACCCACCCCCAGCCAGGCTCTGCTGCACTATGCCCACAATTCACCCCCCTTACTTTTCCCAGAACTGACTCAGACCCCTCAAGTGCTAGGACCACACGTTGTTCAACTTAGACTACTTGATTGATATTCCTCAGTGTCAAGCATGTGGGGTCACTCAGTAGACATTTGTTGAATAAATAAATGATTATAAGTAACTGCAGGAGACAAGCATACTTCTTATATCATTGCAAATGGTCTGTTTTTTTTTAAGCATACCTCTTATGGACTGAATGTTTATGTTCTCCTGAAATTAATATGTTGATGCCTAACCCCCAATGTGATGGTACTTGAAGGTGGGACCTTTGGTAGGCATTCAGGTCATGAGGGCTCCTTTGTTTGGTGCACTTATAAGAAGAGGCCAAAGAGCTAGCTTGCTCTTTCCACCATGTGAGAATACAGCGAGATGGCAGTTCACAACTCAGAGGAGAGTCCTCACCAGAACCCGATCATGGTGGAACCCTGCTCTCAGACTTTCAGCTTCCAGAACTGTAGGAAACACATTCTTATTGTTTATAAGCCATTCAGTGTACGGTACTTTCTCATAGCAGCTCAAACTAAGACAGCATTCAAAAAAGAAAACTTTCAGCTAGGCATGGTGGCTCACGCTTGTAATTCCAGCACTTTAGGAGACCAAGGTGGATGGATCACCTGAGGTCAGGAGTTCAAGAACAACCTGACCAACATGGTGAAATCCCACCTCTACTGAAAATACAAAAATTAGCTGGGCATTGTGGTGGGCACCTGTAATCCCAGCTATTTGGGAGGCTGAAGCAGGAGAATCGCTTGAACCCAGGAGGTAGAGGTTGTAGTGAGCCGAGATCACACCATTGCACTCCAGCCTCGACAACAAGAGCGAAATTCCATCTCAAAAAAAAAAAAAAGAAGAAGAAGAAAGAAAAGTTTCATCCTTGTTAATAGAAGTTCCACGTTAGAAAACGTACTATGAAAAATTAAATGCTAAGATAGCCAAGTTAAGCTGGTTTCTTACAGGACTCCTTAGAGCTTTCAGTAAGTTAATACACATTTTAAGTTTCCAAGAGAAGAAAAGATTAGAAAGTATTTCTCAAACATATTTGATCACAGAAGGCTTTTTGCATCTGACGTTGCCATCTGCGACAGAGCACTTTGACCCAACAAATAGCCATTCCCTAGCCCCTTCCCCTTCTTTCTTTTTAACAGAAGTCTAACTTTGTTTGGGTAGTGGCATCACTAGCCACAGAGGATGAATTATGATGTGTTGGATGGCGATCCTGGCAATCCTGTCCCTTTGCTGAGTACTCACTTTCCTGGTGTCCCTTCCAGCTAAGGGTGCCCACACCATGTGACCCAGTGCTATCTAGGAGGCCACAAGGGAAGTCAGGTTGGAGGAGCTGGACAGTTTTCCTCCTGATGAAAGGATCTTTGGACTTTTCTAGCCGCACCTTTTCTTAATGCTTGCAATGTTGTCAGAGGGTGATGCCAAATGGAGCTGTGTCCCTGGTGCTTTCAAAACACAGGCAGATGGCACCTATGTACTGCTGTCTTGAATCTGGCAGGCATGTGGCTGCTTCAATAATAGAGCCAAGCAGAAGTGATGTGCTACGTAACTTCTGTAGCTGGAACACTTGCCTTGCATCCCTGAGCTTCTATGTAACAAGCTCAATAGCCCTAAGTGGGCCAGCTAGGAGAAGCCCAAGCCACAGAAAGAAGCCAAGTGTAGGTACTCCGATGGACAGTCTCTGCTGAGCTTTTCCCTTGAGCTACCCCAGTGAAGGCACCAGACTGTAGAATTTAAAAAGCCTCTACAAGATCCTATCCTGCAGTTGTTCAAGTCTTCCCAATAAAGGCCCCAGAAATTGTGGAGCAGAGATAATCCAGACCCACTTTGCCCTGTTTGAATTCCTAATCCACAGAATCTGTCAGCATAACAAAATAGTTGTTCTATACCACTAAATGTCAGGGCTATGTTGTGATATAACAATAGATCATCAGAGCAGACTCTCACAATCCTAAGAGAAAAGCCAAGAGGATCACAGCAATGCTGACCTAGAACCCCAACTTGACCTTTAAGCAGCACCATCCCTAACCCCAAACTTCTTCATATGCAAAATAATTATATACCTTTATTGCTGAAGCCACAGTTAGTCAAAAGCATCCCTAAATGATAGGCTACACTGCTGCTCTGGATCACAGATTCAGGTCAAAGCTCTCATCCTTTTTCCCCTGGGCTCCATCAGCCGACTTGCTGGTCTTTCCACTTCGGGTCTTTCACACCCTCCACTAACTGCCATCAGAATGAATTTTCTGAAACACACTCTGAGCCCATCACTTTCTTGTTTAAACCCTCAAACATTCCCCATCACTTTGCAGTGGTACACAGTTGCCATAGGTGACAGAATTATCTGGAACAACTTCCCACAAATCCAAAAGTCTGAGCCATTCCAGTCCCTAAGAATCAGGTATGTGTATGTGCAAAAAAAAACTCCCCCCGTGATTCTGATGATGAGCCTATTTAAGAACCAGGGAAACCTTCCCTCACATTCCTCTCTTCAGGCGCAGAATGTAATGCTTCTTCTTCTGTGCTCCCATGATCCCTTATTGACACTTTTACTATCATATAACAATGTTTTAAAAATTTCTATCTCCCTTACCAGGTAAGGAGACACCAGAGGGAAAGAATCCTGTCACACAGAACATTGTATCCCCAGCACTGAATGTGCTGTCTTGAAGACAGTAAGCATAACAAAGCACTCAAACATTTTGATGAATAAATGAATATAGAACAATAAACCCCTAATGTTTCTGCCTCCAAAGGCAGGTCTGTTTCCTCTTGAAACTTTACTCTCTGCCAACTGAGTAAACAGACCAGGAAAATATAGACAACTGCAAATTAGACAAAACTATAGGGTTTATCATTTACCAGGCTCTGGCTTGATCAGCCAAAGTGGCTTGAAAACCCAAGGGCCAATCTTTTTCTCCAACGACCAAGAAGCTGGAGAAGATACGATGGAATCTGACGGTGCAAATCACATCCTGAAAACACCCTGGTCCTATGACTTCATGTGCACCTTGCGAATGCCTCTATGACCAAGCTGTGATTCATGCTCTCAGCAAATCACCAAGGGTGACCTGCTGGAACCAGTCCAAAAAGTAAGTTTTATCAAAAGAGTGCTTTCCCAAAAAAGTGACTTAGCTATATAACCTGCAGGGTGTAGTGCCCATGCTTGCCAGTCACATCGAGAGGGGACAGTCTCTCATTTCCCCAAATTCCTATTCTTTGAAACATAATTTATTCCAATTTCAAGAGTATGTCTACACCACATTCTATAAAATAAACTTTGTGGTCTACTTATTCATAAGTACATTGGGTGACGGAAGGGTGATGAGAACTAAAATGTACTGAACACATCTACTAGATGTCAGGCACTGTGCTAGGTGCATCCACATCCTCTCTCATTTTATACCCATAAAAAAAACAGACAATATTCTTTTTTTTTTTTTTCCTTTTAGAGAAAACTGAGGTTTAGAGTACTTAACTTTTTAAAAAATTGTACCACTGGTAACGGGCAGAGCTGATATTCAGACCACGTTAGGTGGGGGCCAGAGCCTACTTGATCCACTTCCTCTTACTTCTCCCACTCCCCCCAGACATATCCTCTCTGTGCTCTATCAGATCCAAGAAAAGAAGAAAGTCACACTGCTGAACCCCATGCTAAGCACTTTCTGAGCATTAGTTCCTTTAATCTCCACCAAATCTATGACGTGAATATTTTTCTTCTCCTTTTACAGATAAAATATTTACAAAGCACTCAAATATTTTGAAGAATAGATAAATGAATACAGAACAATAAACCCCTAATGTTTCTGCCTCTAAAGGCAGGTCTGTTTCCTCTGAAACTTTACTCTCTGCCAAGTGAGCAAACAGACCAAGGAAAATATAGACAACTGCAAATTCGATTATCAGATAAGCCCACTGATACTTGGAACAGTTAAGGAATGTGACCAAGATCACACAGTTAGTGGCAGATATGAAATTTAATTCAAAGACCATGTTCTTTCCACCTCCCCACGCTGTCCCTCTTCTCTACCCTAAACATGATATAGGTTTCATGCGGTTTTTCCCTAAACGACAGACATGCATATAACAAAGAGAAAGCAGGAAGCAATGAAGCAGCCCTGGAGGTCTTATTAAATCTTCAAAGGTCTCTACAGAAGTAGCTATCACCCGTCTAGTGCTTTTCTGTCTGATGATGCTTCCCAGACGTGTGATCTCATATGATCCTCATGGCATCCTTGAAAGGTAAGTACCAACACTTCCAACTTCCAGAGCAGGACATTAAAGCTCAGAGAGGTTAAGCAACCTGACCAAGGTCACACTGCTATGAAATGCTTGAAAAGTAGACTCAAACCATGTTTTAGAGGCCAAAGCCCACCATCTTCCCACCTAATAAGGAAGGTCCTCTTAGAGAACACTCTGACTGGCTCAGAAGAAAAAGGAGAACACAGTTATTGGAGAAGATTCCTTATCTTAGGGAAGTTCTTTAATGTATCTGGTTCTCCAAGGCAGACTGAGACAGGCTAGAAAGACTTCAAACATCTCCTTAAGTCCGCCCCCACCACGGAGTGAAAGGATATTGTCCTTCCACAATCCACAATTGGCATAACACTGGATTCACAAAGCCTAAGTGTTGTTTGATCTCACTATGACTCTGATGGACCCGCCCGTGAGGAAGGTGGGGAATCTGTGGAGAGTTTACAGCCAACTTCCCAATGAGGCCAGCACACACTCAAGTTTGCTCTTAATTCCTATTTATTACTCTAACAGATAAATGGGCACAAACCATCGAGCCCTACTCCATTCCATTCAGAAAAGAACTGGAGGGTTACTTTTCCACATCCACAGTCTAGAGGATGGGAAGCATCATATTCTTTCTCAAAAAGAGCACAATACCTCTTGTTTTCTTTCCAGGGAAATTAAAAACCTAAGAAACCATAGTATGGTGGCAGAAACTTCTACAATAGTGAAGTATCATTCATTAAGCACATATATGCCAGATGCTATGCTGTTTCAAACATTATCCTTCTTAATCCTTACAAAACTCCATGGAGATTTTTGTTGTTTAGGGTTTTTTTCTTTTCTTACCTAAAAACTGGATCACCAATGATTTTTTTTTTTTTTTTTTTTTTAGGGGACAGGGTCTCACTCTGTTGCCCAGGCTAGAGTGCAGTGGCATGATCATACCTCACTGCAGACTCAAACTCCTGGGCTCAGGTGATCCTACCTACGGGAAATTACATTATCAATCCTAATTTACAGGTAAGGAAACCCAGACATAGATTAAGGAATGTTCATGAAATCAACAGCTTCTCAGAAGCAGGGCTGAGATTCGGGCCCAAGTTTGCCCAGCTCCAAAGCCAGTATTTTCACCCATGATACACTATCGCCTCTACAAGCTTTTCACCTTGCAGAGGTGAATCACCTACCTAACACAGCACTGTCCCAATGAGGACCTTTAAGATCAGAGTACATGGATCTGTAGACATGAACCCTTTTTGCCCCCGTTGAACTTTTACAAAAATAAACTGGAAGTTTTGGTTTCTCAGTTACCACTAGAATTAAGTCAAAGGAACTCTAAAAAAAAAAAATTTTTTTTGAGACTACGTCTCACTCTGTTGCCCAGGCTGGAGTGCAGCTGCATGATCTCAGCTCACTGCAACCTCTGCCTCCTGGGTTGAAATGATTCTCTTGCCTCAGGCTCTGGAGTAGCTGGGATTACAGGCGCGCCTGGCTAATTTTTGTATTTTTAGTAGAGGTGGGGTTTCGCTATGTTGGCCAGGTTGGTCTCAAACTCCTGACCTCAAGTGATCTACCTGCCTCAGCCTCCCAAAGTGCTGGGATTACAGGCGTGATCCACCGTGCCAGGCCCAGAAATTTTCAAAGCTACGCATTTGATGTATCTGAATCACAAGCCTAAAGATACAATGTTTTATACTCACAGTTGTGACCTTATGGTTGATTCTGTATTTGTTATGTGACATATTTGATGTACCTGAATCACAAGCCTAAAGATGCAATGTTTTATACTCATGGTTGTGATCCTACAGCTGATTCTGTATTTGTTATGTACTTTAAGCAAGAAAGGATATCATTAAAATGTTGTCATATGGCGTAAGACTTTAAAAGCATCTCTTCAATTACATATAATTGACCCTCTACTGACTTTCTTAACAAGGTTTTTTAAAATCCAGATCCTTTCAAGTAAATATTGAAAAGAGAATATCATTTTAATTTCTTCATCCCAGCCATCCACCCTAGCAAAAGACTGTGACCTTCCTCTTCTACCCTGAAAAATCTAAGGTTTTTTTATTCTTACTAAAGAAGAAGTGTTCCTTATGTACATTTAGAAAAAAATACAGGAAGCTTGCCTACCTCAGAAAAGAACTCATCCATAAAAGCTGTGTTGTCGATAGCAATCTCGACCTCATCAGTATCATCATCCTGTGTCAGCTGCTTCTGCAAAAGACAAAAATGAACAGAGTGAGACCAGAAACACAATAAATGGCTAACATTATTGAAAGCGCATGAAGTACCCGGAGCTATATTAAGCATTTTACACATAATTTCCTTTATAACTCATAACAGCTCTATGATATATCAAACAACTCTGGTGTCTCAACATCTGAAATTAAATCCTAGCTCTACCAACTACTTTTTCTTTTCTTTTTTTTTTTTTTTTTTTTTTTGCAGTAGGTGAGGGGTGAGAAAGGGAGGAACTAGCAAGTTACCTATCTTGCTGTGCCTGGGTTTCCTTATCTGTTAAATGCTGATAACAACACTACCTGCTTCATAGGGTTGTATCAGGAATAAAAGAGATAATGAATATAGGACACTCTTGCATGCTGCCTGGTACACTGTTAAGTTCAACAGATGCTAGGTTTTGTTGCTAGTGGTGGTGGTGGTAGTTACTGTAACTCACTACAATTGAGGAACCTACAACTTAGAGAGGTTAGGTAACTTGGCACAAACCACACAGCTAAAATATGGCAACAGGTAGAATTGAACTCATCCTTTGGATCTGAACCTCAGGGCTGCTAAACCCTTCTCTACACTGTTCAAACAGGTTCCAGACACGACTCCTCCAAAGCACAAGCTTTCAATCCTCACAGTAAGAGTAAAGATTTTCCTGTTTTCAGAAACCACCTATTACAAAACAAACAGTGCTATGTCACTCCCTGTCCGAAGCTCCTGTTTATAAGAAAAAGGAAGCTCTCCTCCAGGCCCCAGCCACCTCTAAGGACCCAAGCTTTCTCAATGTCATTCAACTTCCTCTGCAGAAATCACAAAATGGCCACCTAAAGGAAGTGATCCCATTCCCACCCAGCAGAAGGGCCATTTACTGTTTACTGAGCTGCTTCAACATTGCTCTCCAATGTTCTTCACACATACTCATAACACTCCCCACACACATCTACAAGCTAACACACACACCCACACCCACTCATATGCCCCCCACAAACCCACACCGCACTACACACATACACCCACACTCCAACACACCCCCTCCACACATACACCCACACACCCTCCCCCACACACCCAAACACATACATATATCCTCACAAACACACACATGTATACCCTACAAGACATCAATTGAGTCTTCAAACACATGTGTAAGGAAATGGGAAGAGGCTACCATCATGGAATAGATTAAAGGAAGTTTCCAGAAGCTGGGAACAACTGTGATCACTCCATCATGATGTAAGTTCTCGAGACCCCTAGTATCTGTACAGGGATCCCCCCACAAGCACAATGGCTACCTCTTGGCTTTGAGCACATCTAGCCAGGCAGCCCGGTCACCTTCAGTGAGAATCTGTGAACTGGGCAAAGAGAAACCCAGGTCCAAAACCTGCTGTTACCAATTACTGGCTGGGATGCCTCAGTCAAGTCTTCAACCTCTCTGAGTTTCTAACCTGTAAGTAGTAACACCCCCCACCCACCCCCACCGCCAGACATTATGACCTTCATGAGGACTGGAGGAGATCACATATGGAAAGCACAATACCAGGCATACATCAGCACCTAACCCCATCGCCCTGCTGAAAAGATGTGTGAATAGCAGTCTACAACCTCCTCATCCTCCTCCTCCTCCTCCTCCTCCACAGAAAGTTCTCAAACTAAAAGCTAAGTCAATAAGATCAGCTCCATGGCAACATGATGGCCAGGGCTCTATACCACGGTCCGTCACAAGCTACTCACTGAACGCTAAACAGATGGTTAACCCCTCTGAGCCTCAAAAATATGGAAACAACCTAAGTTTCTATCAATGGATGACTGGATAAAGAAATGTGATACACACACACACACACACACACACACACACACACACACACGCACACACATATATGGTCAGGGAGTAGGTAAGAAATTACTTAATGGATATAATGTATACTATTTGGATGATGGATACAATAAAAACCCAGACTTCACTACTATGCAATATAGCCATGTAACAAAACTACACTTCTACACACTTCTACCTCCTCTTAAAGTTACAAACATGTAACACACCTCTGAGTCTCAACTTCCTCATCTGTAAAACAGGAATAATTGAGTGTTTTTGGACCTTGCTTGAGTAGGAGACCCTATGCCACCGCAACAGCCTCCTGCTCATCCCCCACTTCCATTATCTTTCTGGTCCAATCCCATTATGTCCCTGTTTCCCAATACATGATTACTTATTGCATAAAGTCCTCAGCCTGTCTGTCACAACCCTTTGGAAGCTGACGTATTTATGTGTTTAGCTATATTCCCACTGCTCTCCACCAGGCACCTTCTGCTCCATCAACTTGATCTCCTTACTGTCTTCTGCACACATCCCACTGATTCCTGCTCCTGGGCTTTCTATTAATACTATGTCCCCTCATTCCCAACCACCACCAATATTCATATTAGCACTATGCCCCTTATTCCCAATCACCACCAATATTCATATACTTCTCTGCTACCCAAATACAACTCTCAAGGCCCAGCTCAGGTCCCATTTCTTCCACAAAACTTGCCCCACTTCATGTTTATCACATAGTTTTATGAGTTGCGATCTCAACTTCAAGCTCAATTTTAATCAACTTGAGGTCAGGGATAGTATCTAGTAAGTCTTACTAGTAGCCCCTGGGCACTTGACACAGGACTGGGCACCTGACACAGGGCTGGGCACATAGAAAGTTGAAGTTGGTATCAACTGACTGAATCTGCCTGTCACATGCATCGTGACTGCATGCCTACCAGCACTACCAAAACTTACTCTTTGGTTTTACTGCAACAGAGAGAACGCCTGCAAAATCCACCCCTCTTCCCTGCCTCCTCCTTCTATAAAAAATATATGCTATCTGCCAGGGCTGTTGTAAGAATTCAGTAAGATAATAAAGTTCCCTATGCAATGTAGAGCACACAGTAAGAACTCAATAAAGCAGGCCAGGCGCAGTGGCTCACACCTGTAATCCCAGCATTTGGGAGGCTGAGGCGGGCGGATCACAAGGTCAAAAGTTCAAGATCAGCCTGGCCAATATGGTGAAACTCCATCTCTACTAAAAATGCAAAAATTAGCCGGGCATGGTACGCAGGAGGCTGAGGCAGGAGAATCACTTGAACCTAGGCGGTGGAGGTTTTGGTGAGCCGAGATCACACCACTGCACTCTAGCCTGGGTGACAGAGTGAGATTCTGTCTCAAAAAAAAAAAAAAAAGGGAACTAAATAAAGCAACCATATATAAGATCTAGCTAAGTCAACTTCTCTATAGCTTTGACCTGGACATGAGTATCTTTAGATACAGGACTTTTAGAGCTGAATGCAATCTTAAAGAATTTACCATCAAATCCCCTCACTTAGAGAAGGGGGAAACCAGCCAGGCATGATGGCTCACACCTGTAATCCCAGCACTTTGGGAGGCTGAGGCAGGCGGATCACCTGAGGTGATCAAGACCAGCCTGACCAACATGGAGAAACTCTGTTTCTACTAAAAATCAGTCAGGCATGATGGCACATGCCTGTAATCCCAGCTACTCTGGAGGCTAAGGCAGGAGAATTGCTTGAACCCGGGAGGTGGAGGTTGCAGTGAGCCAAGATTGAGCCATTGCACTCCAGCCTGGGCAACAAGAGCAAAACTCTCTCAAAAAAAAAAAAAAAAAAGAGAGAGAGAGAGAGAAAGGGAAACCAAGCCCAAAACAAAATAATGAACTACTGACACAGAAAGGAACAGAACCCAGGTTTCTGGATTTTCATCTTCCCATGGAGAATTTTTTCTATTGTAGCATGCCACTTCCAAAAACACAAAATAACAACAACAATGTTTAGTCCAGATCAGAAAATTCAAGGAAGAGGTCATCATCCCATGTTATCTGGAGTCACGTGGAGCTGGAGCTACCAACAGCTTCCCTACAGAGCAGGCTCAACCAATCCCAGGGCAAGGGCTCCTTCCCTTCTGACACACATGTGCTCTCTTGCAGATCAAGAGGCATCAGAACCCAGCGGCAAGAAAGCACACAATGCCCTTATCTTCAGCCCACATGACTGAGCTCAGCCAAGAAGAGAACTTCGGCATCTTTATCAAAGAATCAAGGTATGTGGTAATAGAACATTACAGTAGCTGCAATATCAGCCACCATAAAAAAAACATACAAGGGAACCACAAGCCCAGCCATCCTCTTCCTCCCTCCCCTCCCCTAACTCCAGATGCCTCTCACCCCGGAGATGAGAGATATCACCGATGACTTAGGCAACACTGAACTCCAACCTGGGATCTCATCCCCCTCTGACTCTACCCCTCAAGTGTGTCCCAAAATCCAGAAAGGACAACCAGGGCTATGACCTCCTCTCTGGACAGAAAGTAGAAAGAGTTCAGGGACCCAAAATGCAACCTGAAGCAAATGAACTGCAATTCCTCTCTCCCCAGCGCTCAGTGTCTGGGTCTCAACTGCCCTCTCTATCATTCTTAGTCTATCTGACCACAGGTTCCTCACTTCATTAGCTCATAAAAATTTATAAAAAATATTTGCAACCCATACAGCCCCTAGTAGGTGCTGGGTGGCCATAAGACTCTAGCTGCTTTGACACGTACACCGTGTCAACGAATCCCAGCTGCAGTATGTAGCTGAGAATGTGCAGGTCAGAGAAGGTATAAGTTATTCAAGGTCTCCTGGCTGCTGATTTGCCGAGCCAGGGCTCCAGCTTAAGTCATCTGTCCTAAGCCCTTCTTATCGCACTGCACCCTGCCCAGGGCAGCCTGTCACTGAGAGCAGCCAGGGCCCAGAAGCTAAGCAGCCCAGCCCTGCAGAAAGCATCCTGGACTGAAAGAGTGGAGCTGTGGCTCTTGGGGACAACATTTGTCTCCATTAGGCCTTGATTTTCTCATCAATTAAGGAACTTGGCTTTCCAGTGCAAATTTCTGTAAACCCAGGATACTTCACATGTGCCTCAGAAACCACTCAGGGTACTCAGGGAGTGGGGAGCCAATGCGGGGCCATAGGTATCCTGAGCCTCACCTCCTCTTCAATCTGCAAAGCTTTACTTTTATCTGCTTTATACACTGATAATGAATATAAGATTTCTTTTTTTTTTTTTTTTTGAGGCAGAGTCTTGCTCTGTCACTCAGGCTGGAGTGCAGTGGCATAATCTCGGCTCACTGCAACCTCTGCCTCCTGGGTTCAAACGATTCTCCTGCCTCAGCCTCCTGAGTAGCTGGGATTACATACAGGTGCCCACCACCACACCCAGCTAATATTTTTGTATTTTTAGTAGAAATGGGATTTCACCATGTTGTCCAGGCTGGTCTTGAACTCCTGACCTCAGGCGATCCACTCGCCTCAGCCTCCCAAAGTGCTAGGATTACAGGCGTGAGCCACCATGCCCAGCCAAGATTTCATTTTAAGAAAGAGTCCTACTGTCAGGAAAGAAAGAAAATCACAGAAGTAGATGAACAAGAGCTTTCTAAGAAGAAAGAGTTTGCCCCTGCTTTCCAAGTTAAAACACGTCTGCAATGTAAGTTTAACCATCAGTATCTCCTCAAGAATTTTTACAAATCAGAGCAGCAAGACAGAAGAAGACAAAGATAAAGGAAGTCATCCCAGATGAAAAGCACACTGTTCACCAGCTCTGATTCTCTTCCTGACAGAGGTGCCAGACCCCAGAGAGACAAGAGGGTCCCAGGACAAGGCAGAAAGCCCAGAACCTCCCAGGAAAGTTTCTGAGTCAAAGAAATAACAGAGAGGAAAGGATATATCTGGTCTTTAACTTCCCACAATGGGACATTAAAGATTTGTGGGCTGGTGGGGCAGGACTCCTCCTGGCACAACCAGGTGAGTACAAATTCTTGCACCTTCTCTTCTCCAAATATAAACAATTATTTGCTCTGGAGACACAGATGCTTCTTTATAAATCCAGATTATCTACCAATACATTTAACTCAAAGAGACAATGACATAGTGACACTTGGTTTTCCTTTTTTTTTTTTGAGACAGAGTCTTGCTCTGTCTTCCAGGCTAGAGTGCAGTGGTGCAATCTCAGCTCACTGCAGCCTCTGCCTCCTGCAATCAAGCAATTTTCCTGCCTCAGCCTCCCGAATAGCTGGGATTACAGGTTCACACCACCACACCCAGCAAATGTTTCTATTTTTAGTAGAGACAGAGTTTCACCATGTTGCTCAGGCTGGTCTTGAACTCTTGACTTCAGGTGATCCACCCGCCTCAGTCTCTCAAAATGCTGGGATTACAGGCGTGAGCCACCACACCCAGCCTGATACCTGGTTTTCTACCCATGTCCCCCAAACTGCCTCCCTCCAGATGAGGGTTTGGGGATTCCTAAAGACAAACACCACCACTTACAAGGGTTACACAGACACACGTACACACCCACACACACGCTGCTCAACATCTGGTTTTCCAGTCCCTCTTCTTTAAAGAGCCAGAAAAATTCTGAGTGTGTAGGTTCTCAACAGGCACCTGGTGCTCTCTGCTTCCTATTTAAAGAGTCAGATGACTCTTCTCCAGTGCCCAGTTCTCTCACTAAGCTGTACTTTCTCTTCCAGTGAAACCCTCCCAGAGAGCACACTTCCCCTTTTCTCTTAAACATGTCTTTCCCAACACACTCCTCAGATGAAATCAAGAGGAAATCGACAGACAATGATATAATAAGTGGGCCTCATGCTTTTACTTTGAAGAAAGCCCTAGCTGAACAACTTGAAGAAAGAATTAGCCCTATTTGAAAGATGAAAACACTGCAGAATAAACCCTATCAGTGAGCCCAAGGTCAGAGAGCCAGTGGACAACTGGACAAGAGCCAGGGACCCTGAGGACCCCACTCCACCCACTGTGCCCTAACAATAACAATAGATAATGTGTATGCTGTTGCAGGCACTTTTGTGGTTTCAAATGTATTAATTCTCACATCATCCCTATGAGAGACAAATATTACTTTCCCCATTTCCAGATAAGACAACTGCTCGATTAAATTAAATAATTCATCCTAAATGATTCAGCTAATAAATGACATCATTAGGACTCACAGGCAGGTCTATGGGAGCCCAGGGCTCCTGCTCTTCCCCCACCACACGCACTTGAAAGTACCCTCCCTCTCCACTCCAGCTCAGTAAACACTCTCTCGCTTATTTCAGGGGATGCCAAAACATCCATAAATTAAGTTGGATTAATCTATATGCATGAGTGAAAAAGATACCAGTGTATATAATCCAACTCAGGCAGTTAGATGTATCTCTATATCTCTACTTTGAAGAAAGCTCTGTATCTCTACAGAGAGACAGAGTTGAAAACCTGGCTCTACCACTTAATTGCTATATATGTTCTTAAGTTACTTAACCTCTCTGTGCCTCAGTTTCCTCATTTGTGGCATGACAAGAATAATCTGCTCATAGAATTGTTGTGATGATTAAATCAGTATTACAAGTGAAATGTTTAGAGCAATGCTGGGCATGTATTAAACACCCAAGATCATGCCATCTAAAGCAGAAAATTGGGCCTTGTTTTTGCTAAGAAGAATTTCTGTTAAAGACGCAATTCTAATGCCAATTCTTAAATGTTGACACCAGATGTCTCAGGAGGAGAGAATTTCATATATTCATTGGCATTTACCTCATGTGTTTTAAATCTGTCATTTTTCTACTATATGCTTTTAAAGAAACAGAGCTCCCTTTCAATTCTTCCATTACTTCTCCCAAATTTTGATATTTACCACTCTTGTGATCATTCATTTCTAAATAGTTTGTCATTTCTACTTTGATTTATCTTTAGCCCAAGAGTTATTTAGAAGGTATTCTTACATTTCCAAAATGGATAATCCTGGGGAGGACAATTATTGTATTAATTTCTAATTGTATCACTATCAGGAAACAGCCTATATGACTTTTGTTCTGTGAGATTTGGCATTTTCTTTGTGTCTTTTTTTTTTTTTTTTTGAGACAGAGTTTCACTCTTTTGCCCAGGCTGAAGTGCAGTGACGCGATCTCGGCTCACTGCAACCTCTGCCCCTCCAGGTTCAAGTGATTAAGTGATTCTCCTGCCTCAGCTTCCCGAGTAGCTGGGATTACAGGTGTGTGCCACCATACCCAGATAATTTTTTGTATTTTTAGTAGAGATGGGGTTTCACCATGTTGGCCAGGCTGGTCCCGAACTCAGGTGATCTACCCACCTCAGCCTCCCAAAGTGCTAGGATTATAGGCGTGAGCCACTGTGCCCAGCCTTCTTTGTGTCTCAATACATGGTATTTCTTAATCTTCTATGTATGTTTCAAAAGAACTTGCATTCTGTTTGCTGGATACAAAAATCATTGAAGTTCAATCCCCCACATGCCATCCTACCTGCTTTTGCTTCTCCAGACCTGAAGTAGGTCTAGAGAAGAAGGATAAAAAGTTCCAAGAATGAAAGAAGTGGGAGGTAAGAGGCCCTCTAGGGAGACGTATACTAATGAGGCATCTGTGGCTGGGAAGATTAATTCATCCAGAATCACAGTTAATAAGGAACAAAGCCAAGATTAGAACCCCAGGTGGTCTAATCCAATGTTCACTGCTTCATTAACTCAGAGAGGCATCACAGGGTCATCTCACCAATCAGCACAGTCACAATGTTCCTTGGGTCTTCTTCATTGTACCCCATGGGTGGTAATAGCCACCGCAGCTACCACATGCTTCTATCTCTGGGACAGGAGCTCCTAGAAAGCCAACACTCTGCCCTGAACCCAGTGCCAGCCCAGAGCTGACCTTAACCAAGGTCTATTAACCAACTAAATGAGGCAAAAGTAATGAGGCAAAGTAATAGATTCATTTGTTCATTCATTCATCCAGCAGTATTTATTGCACATCTAACATATGTCAAACAACAGTCCACATGATACACCACCACATGACACGTGATGACAGTGTTTAGCCCAAGGAATTATACACCCAAGAGAAGACACAGTGCCCAACCCTGCCTGAATTCAAGGTTGAGCCTGGGGAAGATGGAAGCTTATTAGAGAATGTTGGCAGAAGTGACTCCTGGGAGAAATTTTGAGGAATGAGTGGATTTACCCAAAGGAAACTGACAAGAAGGTCATTCAGGGTAAAAGAGCACACTTTCTTCCTGCTTTCTCTCTCATCCCAGGAGCCATTCAAGGAGATTCAAGGAAGACCTTCTTTCTCCTAGAGATCTCAGGTGTCCTTCAGCTCCTTCCTTCTCTACCCCACACTTCTTCCCTCTCTGACTTCCTCTCCCTTCCCCTGTCTCCTGTCCTGGACTCTGGACACCACCATGGCATTCAGTTCTCAAGGACACAGAGAGGAGGAAGAAAGGAACTAGCACTGTCTTACTCCATCCTCAGCCTTCTCTCCAAACCTTCCTTTCAGCCTCTGTGCCACAAGCCTCTTCCCCCTCACGGTCATTCTAGAATACTTAAATAACAGTGACAACACGTAGCCTTCATGGAACACTCAATATGTGCTGAGCGAGGATCCTTCTAAGATGTGTGCTTTCTAGTGACCATGACAGTTCATCCCTAGGCCAGTCTTCTGGGGCAACTCCCCATCTTACAGCTGAGAAAACTAAAGTGTAAAGACACCAAGCAACCTGCCCAAGAGCCTGCAAACAGTGGGCACCTGAGCTGGGGCAGGTTGCCTGGGCAGCTGACTGCTGGGCCTTTGTCCTCAGCTATCTGGAGTGACGCCTCTTAACGGCTGCCCCACCTCCAACCCAGCTGTAGCGTGTAGCACCGGCCACAGGAAACGTGCTTCCAGGGCACTAGAAAACAGATGCCAGAGCCCTGCCGACAAGGTCACAAAAAACAAGGAAAGTCTAAGCAATTGTCACGGGCCAGAGGAAGCTAAGGAGACGTGACAACAAATGCAATGTGGTGTCCTGGATCGCATCCTAGAACAGAAAGAGGCCATTAGTGAAACAAGTAGTGAAACCCAAATGAAGTCTGGAGTTGGGTGAATAGTCATCTGCCAATATCAGTCTCTTACTTTTGCTAAGTGTACACCGTAGTATAAAACATGAACAAGTGAGGGAACCAGGGGAGGACTAGGCAGGAACTCTCTGTACTATCTTTGTAACTGTTCCGTAAATCTAAAAGTAGCCTAAAATTTAAAAATTTACTTAAAAAAAAATCCTGATGCCATACCAAGCTGTCCTAACCCAGAGAGCTGAACATACCCATACAGTGTTTGCTCCACTCATCTCTTTAGGTGGGGGGGGTTGAACTTCACTCAGTTTCCAGATAGAGACTGGGGAAGGTTGCCATGGAAATGGTCCAGTGCCAGAAAGCAGGCTGCCCTGAGAGAAGAGATGGGGTGGGGGCAGCTGCAGAGGGGCCTAACATAAAGGTGGCTGGAGATAAGGCCCCTCAGGGACTACAGAATCTGCGGGGTAAATACAGTTACAAAATATCCCCATTCATCGACGGGATGGTTTGGTTTACAGCTTTACAGGCTTTGGGCTGAGAAGGTACAAGAGAGAATGAGACACACATGGTCTGTGCCCTCCCAGAGCACAGGACCTAACAGAGCCAGCAGCATCTGAAATTGCAATACCATGTGGCTCTTTGTATACATCACCAAAATTAAAGTTTGTGGGGTCTGAGGAAAGGCATGGTCAGTGCTGTCAGCCTGGGAAGCTGGACGACACTGGAACAGAGAGTAAGAGATATGTAGGATTTTGCCAGGAGAAAAATGAAGTAGCTAAATGTTCACCATGATAGCCACATCTTCTCCTTCATTGTCTTTCTAAATAAGGGCAACCTTCCATGTTGTCTTGGGCTAGGTGTTTAGGTATAGTTAGCCTTGGAACTCTGTCCTTGGGGGATGGACCTGTAAGCTCTGGCTTCATCAGCAAATATATGGGTTCCCTCAGTAAATGTTCCACTTCAGGTAGGTAAAGTTTCACCAGCCCACAGGGAATGGAGCAAGAAAAATAAGTCATAAGAATGAGTAAAGGATGTGTAAGGGCCAAGCTGTTGTTGATCAACTAACAGACAAATGTTTAATATATGCCTGTCATGAAGAGAGCTAGGCACTGGGGCTCCAGAGGATTATCATAACTGCTGTTTCATCAGGGGCATACAGTGTAGTTAGGGAGACAATCAAATACAGTGTAAGGTGACACGAAAAACCAAGATACACATGTTCAACTCTTGAGCTCACTTCTTCCCAGATGGGAATCTCAGTCAAATCTGAGCCTCGATTCCTTCACTTGTAAAATGAGAGTAACATCCCAATTCCCTTGCTTGTAAAATAAGAATAATATAAAAACCCACTTTGCTTTGCAGGGTTGAGAGAATTAGAGACAAGGTATGTAAGGTATGCAGCATAAGTCTCTCCAATAGTTAGTAGCTCCTCAATAAATGATCAGTTATTATAATTGATATGGTGACAAGAAGTACTGGAAACATTGACCTTAAAGACAAAGGACCTAGAAGATAAAGAGCCCAACTTATAAAAAGCAATGGACAGTGGTTTCAAACCCACTCCATGGTAACCCCCCCCAAAAAAAAAAAAAACCACTGCAAAGCAACATGCAGCCCATGAGAGCTACAAGAACGGAGGAGAATATTCTAGATTTCAGTTAGAGAACACCTCTTATAAAAAATGAGTTTTGGAAGATGGGTAGAAATTTTGACAAAAAGGTAGGGAGGATACTTTGGAGGAGAGAGGACAACGTGAACAAGTGTCCCCGCCCCCTTAGCGCCTGTAAATTCCCCCAACTTCCCCCCACACTCACAGGAATAAAAATAAAATTAATCCCCTTCTCTCATCCAAGCATCTTCTGGCCTCCGGCTGATGGGGGCTGTAATCCCTACTCAATCCCCATCACTCTCAGCTCTGCTTCCCGTCTGCTCACAAACAGCTCTCCCAGAGAATGAATCCTCCCAGGTGCAGAGGAGAGGGGAGGCAGGAATCCTGACTTGTATGAAATGTTATGACTAGAGAAGGACAGAATCCCAGTGAGGCAGCAGATTGGTATGTTAAGGTTCAGTTATGATCCAAAGCACCTGACACATAAAAGCGGCTTAACAAATATTTATTAACAAATTAAGCTTTAAAGGGGAAGTACACAGCTCCACATTTCTGATGGGGTTACCATGTTATCCTAAGGAACTGTGATTCCACAAAGATCCTGGAGCTTCCAGTGGGGAAGGAGGCCAACAACAGCCATTTAGGAAGCAGTAAGAAACAAGACAGAACAGAGAGAGTAACAAGTCAGTGTGGCCTTTAGAGCCCCAGGTGGTCGATTTCATTAGTGTGTCCCTGTTGGTGCTGGTCTTCAAAGTGCCATTACATCCACGTCATATCTAGTCCTCTATAGATGCGTCTCCAGGGGGGCCCAAAGCCTTCAACCTCTATTCCACACCTCACTGGCTTCTCCGTTACCATCATCGCCCTTTAATTACTGTTGGTCCTCTTGTCATGTACTATATGTCTCTGTTTTCCCTACATGACCATTTATTTACCCTTTGATACTAGGACTTTGTATAATCCTACCTAAACTTGATGCCCAGCAGGATGTGGGGCACATGGAGGTCACAAAGGTCTGATCATGGTGGCCAGCAGGTACCATACTCGTGCGACTCTGCTGATGCTCCCTTGAATTTTGTATGTTCTTGATGGTTTATACACCAATGGGAGAGTGATTAAGAAAATCTAGGACCCTTGCTTTTCTTGTTAAGCCCCAATTCCCTCCCTTGTAAGATAAGAATACATAAAAAGCCACTCTCCTTTGCAGGGTTGAGAGGATTAGAGACAAGGAAATTTTATGTATCTGGTACGTAAGGTGCCTTACATATCTCCAACCACCTTTACGTATCTGAAGAGGTCAGACTGGGCTGGAAGAAGCAGCTGAGCTCAAGCATTACTTCTTCTTGGGAACCCACCCAAAGCCTCACACCCATCTCCCATCTTCCAAAGATTGGACAACAGGGTCTTCCTGTGGTTGCTTCTATCACAAGGATGGTATCCTCATGTCTATTTCTTCTGTTTCTTCCAACCGGGAACTTTCTAAGGGCCAGGAACATGTGTTTATCACCACTACACTCCAGCATTTAGTGCAAGGACTGGCGCACAGTAGGTATTCAGTACTTAGTAAATGTTTGCCAAATGAAAACAGGGCCAGGCAAAAGATCACTAGACTCAGCAGATTCAAAGTTCAGCTGCTGAGAAATCAGAGAGAACCATGTCCTGAGATAGGCTGGGTGGAGGCAGTGCACATTCCTGGCAAGCCTGTCCTCTGTCACTGAAGAAACAGCCTGTCGAGGGAGCCCACCAGGAAGAGCAGTGCAAGAGATGGGATGAAATGAGACCAGGTAAGTCAGGTGTGTGACCATGGCCTCATGAAAGGATGCACTTCTGTGTGGACATTGCTACCAGCAGGCCAAGACAGGGGAACTCACAATAACAGTGGTGGGTGGCTGTCACGGATTATCTCATTTTACCCTCACAATGATCCTATGGGAAAAGGGTGATGATCCACTTTACACGGGCAACTCTGAGGCCTCAGTCCCTGTAAACTTCAAAGCCTTACAACAGGCTCACAGACAATGAATCATTTTATAAAACCACGCATTTTCAAGGTTGTGAAGGCCTTGTATCTCCTGGTTCACCTCCCCTCCAAGAGATGCTCAAATTCCTACAACATTCAACATCCCAACAAGTTCCCTTCCCACGCTGGAGGGCACACCATCTACTCCATCCTTGGGCAGCTCTGTCCACTAAAAATGCTTTCTTACAGATTCCTCATTTCTACCCATCAACCCCACATGTTCTCCCTGTATCTACCCAGAGCAAAGCCAATCTCAGACAGGAAAGCCCTCCAGCTCTGGGGCGGCAGTTACCACCCTGCCTCCCCAGGGTTTAGAAAGAACACCACAGAAAGAGATTGCATAGGCTGCTCAATGTGAAATTTGTTTCATGCAGGTTAACAAATGCTTCTCAATGATAATGGAAATCAGAGGGAGAAGATGCATATCTTGTTTCAGTGAGATTGATCCCTGGGAGTCCGGCTGGTAAGAGGAGGTGAATTAGACACCAAAATCCACGTCAACCTTAACAGTCTTCACAGAAACCTATAATAACACCAGAGGGGCTTCTAAGATCAACTAAATTCCTTGTTGTACAAAGGACAAATTGAGAAGCAGAGAAGCTAAGTGACGCAAAAGAAACACAGTAATGAGAGTCTTGGAACCTGCCACCTGCGTCCCTTTGTCCCGAGCTGCCATGCATCTGCTCCAAAACACTACAGCAGCCACCCTGTGATTTCAGAACAATCCTCCCATAATAACACCACCATCTCCAGTCTCACTTTCACCACAACCCCAAGAGGGAGAGGGAGGAAATCCATCATTAATTCCATTTTACAGGGGTAACCATGAGGCACTGAGGAGAGACAAAGGGACTTGCTCAGGTTACCCAGGCAAATTAAATGTATTCTTGGAACTCAAAGCTCAGTTAAGACTTCTTGCTCATTGTGGACAATGAGCTATTGAAAGGGGCCGTGGAGTATCTTCCTCTGGAAATGGATTTCCTAACAAATGGAAGAGTCTGCTGTTCAGTTTTGTATTTTTTATGGTTGGGTGTGCCAACACAGAGAGATCGTCAAAACCATGCTCTTCTGTTCCTTCTGCCTCCCCAGTCAGCATGCTTCAAGGGAAGGAGCACCATGGAGAGTGTCAGGAACCTGGGTTCCTCTCCTGGTCGTACCCTGGCTGGCTCTGTGTCCTGGGGCATCCCTCCTACCTTGTGAGCACTAGTTACCCCATCTCTAAAAACAGGGGGCAATAAATTCTTCTTGATCAGTAACCTGGACACTGTGAGGCTCAGATGACTAAGAACAAGCCTGAGGCAAGAAGGCCACTCCCACAATAGACAACTGTCCTTTTGCTTCTCTCACTTCCCCAGCTCTCTGCCTCCTCCCCAGCCCTGTTACCCAGAACAGGTGAAACAGACATGAAGGTCTCATCCAAGCAAGGGAGGAAAAGGATAAACTCTTGTAACATCATCCCAACAGTCTGCATTTTCCAAAGAGCACTCACAATTATTAGCATAACATTCACCATTTATTAAGTCCTCCGTGCCATGCACCATTAAAGCGTTCTTATGCATGTTCTGTTGCTTTTAGACCTTACAACTACCCATTTTACAAATGACAAAACTTAGGCTGGGAGTTTAAGGGGTCGCGAGTAAGCGGCGGAGCCAGGAGGCAACCCCAGTTCTAGTCCAGTCCAGGGCTTCCCAAACTATGTGCCCATGAGTCACCTGGGAAAACTGATGAACAACTAGATTCCGATTCTGCGGGGCTAGACTGAGGCCTAAGCTGCTACAGTTGGAATGAGCTCCAAAGTAGATGGACAAACTCTTGAGTGTCAAGGGCTATATTTTAATTTTATTAAGGTAGAACCTGTGCCACTGAATCTCTAAGGCTTAGCACTGGACCTCCCCATAGAATACACTCAATAATTACGTAATGAATGAGTCAATGAATATCTATCTTAAAACCCCATGCGTTAACCCTTCTCTATACCAAGTTCCATTGTATCATCTGATCCTCCCAACGAATTCTTAGGGTATTATCACTCCCATTTGACGGATATGGAAACAGAGACTCAGTAAGTAGCCTAAGGTTTTACAGCTTTTGGGCAGCAGGGCGGAAGGCAGTCTACACAGCTGTTCCAAAAGATACGATGGGGGAGGGGGAAACGACACGCGAGGATAACAATTATATGAACCACCAGTTGGAGAGGAGCTGACCCATCCTGGCATGTGACCGCCTCACAGCTCCAGTCACCAAGGAGCTCTGAGCTGCTTCCTGGTGGAAGAGGTAGCCAGACCTGGCGCCCCTCAGGAGGGGAAATGGGAAAGGGAGAGGAGGCTGGTCCTGGGCGTAATGCCAGGCAGCAGTGGGCAGGTGGTGAGGGGACCCCTGATCTCATGGTGAGCCCTACCGGGCCCAAGCACCCTTCTCGGGACCCAGCTCTGGACAGACACTGTCCAGCTTGCAGGGTGGGAGGGTTAGAGGCGTTCAGGAAAATCATTGCCTAGCGATGAATCACCGGGCACATGACCCCGTAAGGGAGGGGAGGGAGGGTGCGGAACCGGCGCGGGAAGCGGTGGGGGCTTGAGGAGGGCAGGCCTCGGGCTCGGGCCCCCTCCAGCCTCGACGTGGGGAGCAAAAAGGAAGCCCCTCTCCCACGCAGCACCCCCTCCTGGCAGCCCCCCGCCTGCGGCGACACTCACGGCCTTCAGCTGCTCCAGCCGGTCCTTCATCCTGGAGCCCAGGCGCCCGCAGGCAGGTAGCGTGTCCCAGGTGAGCGCGGCCCAGGTGAGCTGCCGGAAGCGGCGGCCAGGCCCGCCCGGGCGAAGGAGCTTGAGGTGCAGCTGGCGGCGGGCGGCGGCCGCTAGCCAGGAGGAGCGTCCGAGGCCACGGGAGGCTCCGCCGCGCCGCCCCCTCCGCCCCCACCGGCGCCGCGCGCTCCAAATCCGGCTCCCGGGCGGGCGCCGGCGCAGCGCTGATCCGCCCGGGACCCGCCCCTACCTGGCCGCGCCCCCGCGCTCCTTCTTAAAGGGCCCGCGCCCCGCCACCGCCCAGCCGCCTGGGGAGTCTCCAGCCACCACTTCCCTAACCCGAGAGCTCTCCAGACACGCGTGGAGTCCGGGGAGAGGCCTCTGCACCGGCGGATCCTGCCGCAGGGCCGAGGAAGTGCAAGAGCGCCTGTCTGTCCCGGCTCCGCGCTAGGATCCAGTTCTTAGTAGACCCGTTGCTAGGCGGGGACAAGCTCTCGAAAACAAATAACTCAAGACAATGTGATGTCGTTGGGTGTGAGTCGAGTATTCTAAAAATAACCCGCCGGGGGGGAAGGCATTCCGAGGAGCGGAATCAGCCTTGGGGGTGCTCGAAGTGAAAGTGGGGGGGATGGGGGAGGTGTCCGGAGGAAAGACCTGGAGATCTGGAGATGCAGGACGGCTCGGGGCGGTCAAAGAATGTGGATCTTTTGCTTGTTGGAAGTGGGGGACCGCTCCGAGAAACGTAAGCAGCTCATGTTGTTGGTGCCAGTGGAGACACTGGGCACTCACAGTTTGCATACGTTTGGGAAAGCATCGTTTCTCAAGAGGACCCCGTTCCCGCGTCTGTAAATCGGAGATGATGCCCACTTCGTAGTTTGCTGTGAAGCCTGTGAGCGAGGAGGGGCTGTAAAATACAGGGCTCTGCACTGGAGCGCTCGCCCTCCTCGCAGCCCGCGCGGTGCGCAGGTGGTTCCGAGGCGGCTTCCGCTTCCCAAAAGCAGATCGTCCCTTTATCCCGTCTTCTCCCCGCCTCCCCCTCTTTTCCCTACCCAATTTGTCTTCTTGGGAACAAATGACACATTCATCAGAGTGGAGCTCAACAAACAGGACTGGCGAGCCGAAAATTTAATTCTCAAGAATAGGATCTACTCTGTTTTCAGCTGAGAAGGCTGTAAATGTCTTCGTCATTCTAGCAGTACCTTCCCCCTCTTCTGCCATCTGGGTGCATGCTCCCTGCCGACGTCATCGGCTCCCATAAAGATACGATGCGGACGGCAGAGGTCGGGCTGTTTGAGCCGGCCCGCGGGTCTCGGCCCTAGTCCTCTCTCGCGTCCAGCGCGCGTCCTTCTGCCCGCCGCGCTCGCAGGCAGGGTGTCCCCTTACTTAGTAACGGGAGGGCTTTCGCGCCCCCTGGTGGTTAAACTAGGAAAGGCGAGTAGATCAGAAATACACACTGTACCATCTCCTTACCTTAAGACATTTTGGGGGAGTTTGGGGGGTGTGTTTGTTTGTTTGCTTGCTTGCTTGCTTGCTTGCTTGCTGTCTGTTTTTCACACAGAGTCTCGTTCTGTTGCCCAAGTTGAGAGCAGTGGCGCGATCATGGCTCTCTGCAGTCTCGACCCCCTGGCCCAAGCCATCCTCCCTTGTCAGCCTCCCAAGTAGCTGGGATTACAGGCGTCTGCCACCACACCCGACTAATTTTTTAATTTTCTGTAGAGATGGGGTTTCTCCATGTTGCCCAGGCTGGTCTGGAACTTCTGAACTCAAGTGATCCGCCCTCCTCGGCCTCTCTAAGTGCTGGGATTACAGGCGTGCACCACCACACCCTGCACTTAAAACATTTTTGTTAGTGGCGAAGATAGGTCCCTGCGCTTCAGCAAAATAGAGTCTTCTCAGAGAGACAGAGATATGAACAACCCTTCACGTTAGAAATCTGAAAAGGACCACTGGGGTCTGGAGTAAGAAATTCTTTCTACAGCAGGAATCAAGGGTGGCCTGTCAGCCTCTGCTCAAAGGGTTCCTGTTACAGGATAATTGTTTTTAAAAGAGTAAAATCATGACTCCCCTACAAATATAAAATGCACACACATCAAAGATTTTGTTTTATTCATTAATGAATGAG
Source organism: Ateles fusciceps (assembly GCA_036589455.1). NCBI lineage: Eukaryota > Metazoa > Chordata > Mammalia > Primates > Atelidae > Ateles > Ateles fusciceps. The sequence continues at coordinate 21,054,484 of JAZHEH010000681.1, read as the reverse complement.
AGACCAGTAAGGGGCTAACCCTGTCCAGAGGAAAACACAAAGAGTACACTCATAGATAGGCAATCAGGAATGCTGAAATGAACACATTAATAAACGCACAACTGGCTTGATTCCGTGGCTCACGCCTGTAATCTCAGCACTTTGGGAGGCTGAGGCGGGCAGATCACTTGAGATCGGCAGATCACTTGAGGTCAGGAGTTCCGGACCAGCCTGGCCAACATCCTGAAACCTGGTCTCTACTAAAAATACTAAAAATTAGCCGGACGTGGTAGCGTACTCCTATAATCCCAGCTGAGGCTGAGGCAGAAGAATCTCTGGAACCTGGGAGGTGAAGGTTGCAGTGAACTGAGATCGCACCACTGCGCTCCAGCCTGGGCAACAGAGCAAGACTCTGTCTTAAAAATTTTGTTTTCCAGATGTTCTCACTCATAAGTGGGTGTTGAACAATGAGAACACATGAACACAGGTGGGGAACATCACACACTGGGGTCTGTTGGGGGTGGGGGGCTAGGGGAGGGATAGCAGGGGGCAGGGAGTTTGGGGAAGGATAATATTAGGATAAATACCTAATGTAGGTGACGGGGGGGATGGAGGCAGCAAACCACCGTGGCATGTGTATACCTATGTAACAATCCTGCAAGATCTGCACATGTACCCCAGAACTTAAAGTAAAAGAAAAAAAAAGTTTTGTTTTAATAAAAATAAAAATTAATAAATAATAAATGCAGAACTGGCCTCAGGGTGGTGGAAGAGCAATTGCACTCTACCAGGCAAAATCCATTTACATTTCTATGGACAAGAGTTATTGGCATTCCTGTGAATTCTCTACAACTTACCAAGTTGGAAAATAGCTGCAAGATTTTATAAGGCACAAATCATTAAAAAATCAGATAATCCAGAAAGGTGCTTTAGATAAGACCTAGCATGCCATAGGACACCCAATAATCTTTTGAGCTTTTGCCATTTTAACTTTTTTTAGTTTTCCAGACATTCCCAAGGTGGTACCTTCTATAGTTGTACAGTTTCAACTGTGTTTAAAAGTTCTTTGTCAGCTTGGGCAACATAGTGAGACCCCGTTTCTACAAAAAAAATACAAAAATTGAGCTGGGTGCTGTGGTTCACGCCTATAATCCCAGCATTTTGGAAGGCAGAGGCAGGTGGATCACCTGAGGTCAGGAGTTCAAGACCAGCTTGGGCAACATGGCAAACCCCATTTCTACTAAAAATACAAAAATTAACTGGGCATGGTGGCAGGTGCCTGTAATCCCAGCTACTTGGGGGGCTGAGGCAGGAGAATTGCTTGAACTTGGGGCAGTAGGGTGGAGATTTCAGTGAGCCAAGATCGTGTCACTTCACTCCAGCCTGACGAAGGGCAAGACTCCGTCTAAAAAAAAAAATTAAAAATTAAAAAAAAACTTAAAAAAAAAACTGGCTGGCTGCAGTGACTCACACATGTAATCCCAGTCCTTTGGGAGGCCAAGAAGTGTGGATCACTTGAGCCCAGGCATCAAGACCAGCCTGGTCAATATAGTGAGACCCCTACCTCTACAAAAGAAAAATTTTAAAAATTAGCCAGCTATAATGCTGCACACATGTAGTCCCCAGCTACTCAGTAGGCTGAAGTGCAGGATTGCTTAAACCCAGAATTTCAAGGCTGTAGTGAGCTATGATCATGCCACTGCACTCCAGCCTAGGTGACAGAGGGAGACCTGTCTCAAAATAAATAAATAAATAAATATTTAAAATATATATATTCCTTAAAAAAGAGTAACAGGATATTCATAATGAAGCACAGGTAAAGGGCAATTGCATAATTGTGGCTTTTAACTCCTTGTAATTAAAGAAATAAGCCATCTAGTGTATTTCTTCATTTGAATGTTTGAATAGCCCTACTGAATTTTATTGTACTTTTATAATTTTGTTTTGTCCTGATATCTCACAATAACTCAGGGAGGGAGTTAGGGCAGATATTATTATCCCCATTTTATTATGAATTAAATTAAGTATAGAGAAATAAGATGATTTTCCCAAGCTCACATAGCATGCGGATAGGCATGATGCAAAAGGCAGTGGTTGCCTGTCCAGGCTGTGGAGCCAAACTACTTAGGTTGAATCTCAGTTCTACCACTAATGGTTGTGTGACCTTGAGCAATTGATTTCATGCCCCTGTGCCTCAATGTCCTTATCCATAAGCAAAGATAATAATAATATCTATCCATCTCAGCCGGGCATGGTGGCTCACACCTGGAATCCCAGCACTTTGGGAGGCCAAGACAAGTGGATCACTTGAGGCCAGGAGTTCAAGACCAGCCTGGCCAACATGGGGAAATGCTGTCTCTACTAAAAATACAAAAATTAGCCAGGCGTGGTGGCACATGCCTATAATCCCAGCTACATGGGCGGCTGAGGCAGGAGAATCACTTGAACCTGGGAGGAGGAGGTTGCAGTGAGCCTAGATTGCACCACTGCACTATAGCCTGGGCGACAGAGAGACTCTGTCTCAAAAAAAAAAATACATAATAATAATAATAATAATAGTACCCATCTCATGGATTTTTGTGGAGATAAGTGAGTTAATGTATCTGAGAATTGTTAATTCCCTAATTCAATCACTTGAAAAAAAAGTCTGCACTGCTTTCTCAAAGAGCATGGGGAACTGAGAAATGCCTGGAATATTTCATTCACAGGTAAAATAATAATCATGGTATTCAGAGTCAGCATCAGCTAATGCAGCATTTTCCGACATAAGTTCAACAAAACAACCCATTTCAAGATGTTCTCCAAAGAAAAAATAGTTTGGAAAACATGGCAAAATACATCCCTCAGCTTAGGGAATGGTGACTGCACATTTGCATCTTACAGGCTCTGAGTAAACCGACAGTAAAATACTGATTTCACTTTGATCAGCACAGTCTTCATCACACTTATTTGACCATATAATGTTTATTTCACCAAAATCCCTGTTATCCAGAGAGCTGGAGTCCTACAGATAATACTGACCCAGTAGAATATTGCCGTAGGAGATAGGAAGGGTAGCAAGTATTTATGAATAAACCAAAAAAAGATGCTTCTGGTTCTTTCTTTCAAAGAAGGCAAAATTTCAATTCTATAGAATATGGATTATGATTTTTATCTTTTGGGGCTGTGATACTCTTTCAGAAAAACATAAAACTTATAGCACACTTTTCATACTTTTCCAGATAAGGGAACAGGGACCAAGGGAGACGATTTCTCGTTCTTGCACCTTCCAGTTCCCTCCTTCAGAAATGCCCTTCCTGGTCCTCTTTGCACAGTTCGAGAGCTGGAGACCTGTCAGGGTGCAGCTCAAATACCACCTTCCCCCATCAGACTCGCCTTGATTCCCTTCACTGTCCTTTCTCTGAAATTGCAGTCTTACATCACGTGGACCTTGGTGTGACTGTGGTGTGAGTTCTTGAGTCTTACTAAACTTTTAACTTTTAACTTTCTTCAAGGCAGGCGCTGCTTCTTACTTACTTTTCTACTTCCTGGTCCAATCACAGGTGGGGACATAGTACATAGCAGAGTTAAATAAAGAGTTGTTTACTGTCTTTTGCATGTTGTTGAATAAATAAGTCACTAAATAGTCAACGGGTAAAAGAATAAATGAGCTTCCCAAACTCTACAAAAAAAAACATGATAAGCCATGGATACACTGATAACCATTGCTGGAGACGACTGACCATCACGAAAATGACCATCATTCTACTCAGACTACTCAGTCATGGTAATGAGTCCTTTCCACTCCAGTGTCCAGTCAGTGTTTATCTTCACTTCATTAGCTTTGCTCTACTTGAATCCAGATTTGAACCAATATGCCCCCTCTCCTACCCAGGGAGGCTCAACTGAAAAAGCAGTTTTACATATTATGCACACTTAGCCTGGGATAGACAGAACAGGAGAATATGAGATATGTGTCAGAGAGACAGAGAGAAGGAAAGAAATGAGAAGGATGAGGAGGAGAAGAGGGGAGGAGAAGGAGGGGGAGAAGAGGAAAGGAAAAACGGGAGGAGAATGAACAGTGGTGGGGAGAACATTTCAGAGGCAGACTGATACAGATCCAGAGATTAATATAGAGACCAATGAGCTCCTGTATAAAGGTAAGAAAGAGGTCGGGCATGGTGGCTCACACCTGTAATCCCAGCACTTTGGGAGGTCAAGGTGGGCAGATCACCTGAGGTCAGGAATTTGAGACCAGCCTCGCCAACATGGTTGAAACCCCATCTGTACTAAAAATACAAAAATTAGCCAGGGGTGGTGGTGTGGCACCTGTAGTCCCAGCTACTTGGGAGGCTGAGGTGGGAGAATGTTGGAGACCCAGGGGGTGGAGGCACAGTGAGCCAAGATTGCACCACGGCACTCCAGCTTGAGCAACAGAGCAAGACTCTTATCTCAAAACAAAAAAGAAAAGAGAAGCTACCCAAACCCCAAAACTCCAGTATTTTCCCCATCACCTTTCCCTGGAATAAAAATTAAGATGAAACATTATTAATTCAAAAAAAGCACCAACTCAGTGGTCCCAGTTTATTTGCATCCTATTCCTGGCTTAGCCCCTGCCCACATGTGCACTGTTTGGGCCTGCTGAGAACCCAAGAACAACATCTGGAGATCAATCCAAGGTAGGGCAGATTTACGTGATGGTGAAGATGACAATAACCACATTCACTGGCATATCTCCCGTTTTTTTTTTTTTTCTTCTTTTTTTTTTTTTGAGACAGAGTCTCTCTCTGTGCCCAGGCTAGAGTGCAATGGCAAAATCTCAGCTCACTGCAACCTCCACCTCCCGGGTTCAAGTGATTCTCCTGCCTCATCCTCCCAAGTAGCTGGAATTACAAGCACCCACCAGCACGCCCAACTAATTTTTGTATTTTTAGTAGAGACAGGGTTTCACCAGTTTGACCAGGCTGGTCTCAAACTCCTGACCACAGGTGATCCACCCACCTTGGCCTCCCAAAGTGCTGAGATTACAGCGTTAGCCACCGCACCCGGCCCATATCTCCCTTTAAAAGTCACAAAATATTTTCACTTAATGTATCTATTGATCCTCAGAAGTACCCCCAGAATTTGGATCCTGCAGGTATTTTCATCTCTATTTTGGAAGTGAATTACCTGAGGCTGAGAAACGGAAAATGACTTTTCAAAAATTATATAACTAGGACAAAGTACCAGTATAAAATACAATGAACTGTTGTCCTCCTCCTTCTCATCTTTCCAGCAGTATGCTGTGTGTCTCTGCCCAGAAATATTGAAGAGTGGCAGGTGTTTAGAGCAGCAGGACCCTTGTCATTGCTCTCTTCAAAGCATCCTTAAGTTCTCTGTTCCTCATGCTGTAGATCAAGAGGTTCAGCACAGGGTAATGAAGGTGTAAACCACAGACACTATCTGGCCCCTCTCAGGAGAGTAGCTAGAGCTGGGACACAAGTAGACCAGGCTTGTACATGCGTCCTGGAGGAGAAGCACAGTCAGGTGGGAGGAGCAGGTGGAGAAGGCCTTGTGCCTCCCCTCTGCAGCCACAGTGAAGACATAGCAGAGAATTATGAGCAGGAAGAGGACGGTGAGAATGGGGATGCTGACCACAAACAGAGTGGCCTCATGGACCCGGGTGTCTGCACAGGCCAGTCTCATGACAGGGAGGGCATCGAAGTAGAACATGCTGATTTCTTTGCTGCTGCAGAAAGGGAGCTGGAAGATAAGCACAGTCAGCTGCATAACCAGCAGCACCCCAGGGCCAGTTGGACACACAACCTCCAGCTCATGATGAGGCCATAACACAGAGGATGATGGACGGCCACGAACCAGTCAAAGGCCATGACGGCCAGCAGGATACAGTCAGCACAGCCCAGGAAGATGAAGAAGAGCATCTGGGCTCCACAGCTGAGCAGGGAAATGGCTTTCTCCCCATGGACAGGACATTGGCCAGAGTCAGAGGAGCAATGGTGAGAGAGTAGAAGATCTCCAGAGCTGCCAAGTTTGCCAGGAAGAAGTACATGGAGGCCAGGTGTGGTAGCTCATGCCTGTAATCCCAGCATTTTTGGAGGCTGAGGCAAGTGCATCACCTGAGGTCAGGAGTTCAAGTCCAGCCTGCTCAGCATGGTGAAACCCCATCTATACTAAAAATACAAAAATTAGTTGGTTGTGGTGGTGTGCCCCTGCAATCCCAGGTACTTTGGAGACTGAGGCAGGAGAATTGCTTGAAGCCAGGAGGCAGAGTTGCAGTGAGCCAAGATCACACCACTACACTCCAGCCTGGGTGACAAAGTGAGAACCTGTCTTAAAAGCAAAAAACAAAAAACACTGCATTCTTTTTACGGCTAAATAATATTCCATTATATGTATATGCCACCTTTTTTTTACCCATTCTTCTGCTCACGGACACTGAACTAGTTTCACTTTTTGGCTATTGTGAATAATGCTGGTAGGAACAGTGGTACACAAATACCTCTTTGAGTCAGCATGATCTCAGCTCACTGCAACCTCCGCTTCCCGGGTTCAAGCAATTCTCCTGCCTCAGCCTCCCGAGTAGCTACGATTACAGGCGTGCACCACCGCACCCAGCTAATTTTTGTATTTTTAGTAGAGACAGGGTTTTGCCATGTTGGCCAGACTGGTCTCAAACCCCTGACCTCAGATAATCCACCTGCCTCAGCCTCCCAAAGTGCTAGGATTACAGGCATGAGCCACCATGCCCGGCTGCAATTCAATTTATTTGGAGTCTACACCCTTTCTGCTAAAGCCAGAGAAACAGTCTCTGCATAACACAGAAAGTAATATTTTTTAAAATGTTATATATAATGGTTTACATATTTCAGGGTTACATGTGACATTTTGATAGCTGTATACAATGTGTAATGATCAAATAGGGATAATTGGAATATCCATCACCTCAAATGTTTATCTTTGTGTTAGGAACATTACAATTCTTCTCTGCTAGCTACTTAGAAATACGCAATAAATTATTGTTACTGTAATTTCCCCCACTCTATTGAACACTAGAATTTATTCTACCTAACTGCATTTTTGCATGCCTTCATGAACTTCTCTTCATCCTCCCTCCCCTGCTTCCATTCTCGGTCTCTAGTAACCACCATTCTATTGTCTACCTCCACCAGATCCACTTATTTAGCTCCTACATGTGAGCGAGAAAATGTGATATTTGTCTTCCTCTGCAGAAGGCACTATCTGGCAGTACTTTATTAATTCCAACCACACAAAATATTACTAACCTTCTCTTTCTTATTTAAGTTCTACATTTTATTCTCCCAGTCCACCCCTCTCTCCATTTCTTTTGCCTTTCTTTCTCTCCATTATCTATGCCCCCTAAGTATGGTTCTCTATTTGCTGAATTTATTTATTTATTTATTTATTTATTTATTTATTTATTTATTTATTTTGAGACAGAATCACTCCATCGTCCAGGCTGGAGTGCAGTGGTGCAATCTCAGCTCACCACGACCTCTGTCTCCCAGGTTCAAGGGATTCTCCTGCCTCAGCCTCCCGAGTTGCTGGGATTACAGGCACTGCCACCACGCCCGGCTAATTTTTGTATTTTTAGTAGATATGGGATTTCACTATGTTGGCAGGCTGGTCTCAAACTCCTGACCTCAGATGATCTGCCTGCCTTGGCCTCCCAAAGGGCTAGGATTACAGGCATGAGCCACTGCACCCGGACTATTTGCTGAATTTAATGTGCCTTTAATGGTTCTCTATTTGCTGAACTTAATGTACAAATGAAAACCCACTTTTTAATGAAATTTTCAGGAAGAAAAATCTATTGACTCCTTTGCAAGTGGCACCAGCCCTTAGCCATTTTCTGGCCCATCTTCTAGAATCAGACTCCAGGGAGTTTGGAAGACAGTGATGGGATCCCAGGTGACTATGAGGCTATTACTATGATCAATGCATCATTTTCTCCCACATTCCCCATTGATTTATTGAGAGCCTCTAGCTGACCCCATCATTTCAACCTGGGTCCCAGATGCAACCACAGACTCAATGGACACAGTTGGCAAGTATGGGCTGTGTCTCTATGGCTTGAAGGGGGGGCCCAGCCAAGCTTGCTATTGATAAATGGGGCCTCAACAAACACCTACATCTCCCCCTCTCCAAGAAGAGTAAGCATTTACACTCCAGTGATTTTCTATGCCCCAAAGATCTTTTTATTTATTTTTATTTCTATTTACTTATCTATCTACTTATTTTAGAGAAGGGATCTCACTATGTTGGCCAGGCTGATCTTAAACTCCTGGGCTCAAGCAATCTTCCTGCCTCAGACTCCTGGATTGGTTTGAATTACAGGTATGTGCCACTGCTAGAAGCTAAGACTAAGGAGTGAATTTCACTTCAAAAAATTATTAAGTCATTGGATTTTAACTGTTTTCTCTTGCAATTTTTTTGTTTCTAGGTCAAACTTACCTGGGTAACAATCAAACCTTAAAATATATCCAAAAAGATTGTGTTCAGTAATGTAAAGATGGACGTGAGTCTAACGATTTGCATTTTCAGTTTGCTCATGGGTCAGGTGCCCAGCACTTTGGGAGGCTGAGATGGGAAGAATGCTTGCATCCAGGAGTTAGAGACCAGCCTGGGCCATATAGTGAGAACCCAACTCTAAAAAAAAAAAAAAAAAAAAAAATAGTCAAATATGGTGACATGCACCTGTAGTCTCAGCTATTCGGGGGGCTGAGATGGAGGGATTGCTTTAGCCCAGGAGTTAAAGACTGCAGTGAGCTGTGATCATGCCACTGCACTCCAGCCTGAATAACAGGGAAAGACCCTGTCTCAAAAACAAAACAAAAAAAAATTGCTTATGAGTTGACTTCTACAGCCTGAATTCTGTTACAGTAGACTAATTTCATTCAGAGCTAAAGGACCATTCCACCTAGTACCATTTCCTTAAGTTATTTGCTGTTGGTTATTTACATAACCATTTCTCTAAAATATTCCCAGGAGATTGTCTTCATTGAGCTAAATTCATAGGTGGTTAAACAAAGCATTCTCATAATCAAATGTTTTGGGAAGCTCCAACCCTGCAAAGATTGTTTCATTCTAGGATATCCCAGATGAAGTGCATGTGAGTCTTCAAGAGGAAAGCAGAGTGTTAGTGTGCACTTTTCCTCCTCTTAGCCACGGAATTATTTTTTACCGGTCATTTGAGGAAAGTAGGCACTGGAAAGTAAGCCAGCTTTTTAAGAAATGCTGATTTATGCTGTTCTAGAAGAGAAGATGATACAGCCTCTTACGGTAATTCCTTTTCAGCAACATTTGAGAATTCTGATACCTTGTAGCTACTGGAACTTGGCACACTTGCATTCTTAGCTTATAGTCACCTAAATAATGTACATGCATTTCAGAAAAAAAGATAAATGGATTTTGTTTGTAGGAAGCACCAGAAGACCCAAGTCATCTGAGATCAGACTTAACAATGTACATAGTGCTATGAGATCCACAGTCTCACTTGATGGGCCTTTCAACAGGCCTCACAAGCAGGCTGATTTTAGAGATGAAAAAGAACATTGTGTCTTCACAGCCAGAAAATGAATACACAGCAACAAAAGGAGAGTCAATAGAATTTACAACAATTCCTGACACTTAGGTGTCTTTTTTTCCTTAACTTCTGTATGGTTCTGTATAGTTCATTCAATTTTCTTTTCCAGATAGAAACAGCTTCTTGATCAGCATTATTCAGAAAGAGACAACGTGTTCTGAGTAGCAAGAACCTTGCAATTTCTTCTTTTTTAAAAGATATGTTCCGGGCATGGTGGCTCACGCCTGTAATCCCAGCACTTGGGGAGGCCGAAGCGGGCGTATCACGAGGTCAAGAGACTGAGAACATCCTGGCCAACATAGTGAAACCCAGTCTCAACTAAACTACAAAAATTAGCTGGACGTGGTGGTGCGCGCCTGTAGTCCCAGCTACTTGGGAGGCTGAGGTAGGAGAATTGCCTAAACCAGGGAGGCGGAGGTTGCAGTGAGCTGAGATTGTGCCACTGCACTCCAGCCTGATGACAGAGCAAGATTCTATCAAAAAAAAAAAGAACACGCTTGAGTTTCTTCTCCCTCATGCTGCAGACAAGGGGTTTAGCACAGGAATGATGCATATGTAAACCATAGACACAACCTTGCCTCTCTCATAAGAGAAGATGGAGCTGGGCACAAGTAAGTGAGGCTTGTTTATTGTGCTGAATGAGAACTAAAACAGATGGAAGGAGCAGGTGGAAAAAGCTTTGTGCCTCCCCTCTACAGAGGGGATATCCAGATGGCAGCCACAATGAAGACATAGGAGAGTGTGATGAAAAGTTAGGAACAATTAAGACATTGACACTGACCATATGCTTTGTGTCATAATTTGACATTTACAAAGTTTCATTTATATTTCATTTCAATCCAATAACACTTTACTTAATATCTTGGGCAGTGTTTAACATTCGACTCTGCAGATGGCAAAACCACAATTCACGGAGGTGAAATTAATTTTCCAAGTTTGCACAGTTCGTCAGTGGCTGATCTGGAATTCTAACCGAGTCTTCTGAGTTTATATTTAATCTCCCTCCACTAATATGGGTGATCAGCAAAAAGAGACGGTGAGTGTCAGAGGGGGCCCACCTAAAGCTGAGTTATAGCCTGCCCAACATTCTTAGTTTAAAAAAAAAAGAAAGTTGGCTGGGCATGATGGCTGGGCATGGTGGCTCATGTCTGTAATCCCAGCATTTTGAGAGGCCAAGGTGAAAGGACTGTTTGAGGCTAGGAGTTCAAGACCAACCTGACCAACAAAGTGAGACCCCATCTCTAAAAGAAAAAAAAAAAAGAAAGAAAATGTGTTTGTTTGTTTGTTTTAAATAACTACCTCAATAAACTAGGTAGTCATTCAGACCATTTCCTTCACATAGTGAATGCCACTAGGATTCACTCCAGTGGCCCAGACCAATGAGTAAATCAAATTAAATTAGAAAATGGGGCTTTGGCACAGTGGCTCACACCTGTAATCCAGCACTTTGGGAGGCCAAGGTGGGCAGATTACCTGAGGTCAGGAGTACAAGAGCAGCCTGGCCAACATGGTGAAACTCCACCTCTACCAAAAGTACCAAAAAAAAAAAAAAATTAGCTGGGCATGATGGCAGGCACCTATAATCCCAGCTACTCATGAGGCTGTGGCAGGAGAACCACTTGAACCTGGGGAGCAGAGGTTGCAGTGAGCCGAGATCATGCCATTGCACTCCAGCCTGGGTGACAGAGCAAGACTCTGTCTCCAAAAAACAAAAAGAACAAGGAAGGGAGGGAGGGAGGGAGGAAGGAAGGAAGGAGGAAGGAAGGAAGGAAGGAAGGAAGGAAGGAGGGAAATTATTGTGCACTGTACAAGTGTAAGTTTCATTGTAATTCCATTATGAAATTGGATCATGCTGATGGATATGTAATGAAAGAAATGAAAACCGGATTAAGATGGTGAATAGGCGGCAGGACTAGCTTGCAGCTCCTGCTCAGATGGAGAGAGCAGCCTGTGAAGACTCACATCATGAACTTTTGCTCCAAAAACTACCACAGAAACATACCAGGAAAGCTGAAACCCTTTGAAGGAATTGGATCACCACTGCAGGTTCCCTGAGATGCCGAAAAACTGTGAATCTGTTTGCTTTCTCAATGGGGTGGCTCTTGGTCTGGGGCAAGTTCTCAGCCCTGGTCACTGGCCACCTGAGAATAGGCTTGATGCTGTTGGGAGAGCACAGTGGAAGTGGGACTAGTGGATAGGACTTTGGGCTACATGGGAGCAGGGTGAGGTCTGTGACTGCCGGCCTTCTCCCACTTCCCTGGTAAACTGTATAACTCAGCAGAGGCAGCCATAATTACACTGGAAATATAACTGCAATCCCCTACAGCAGCTGCAGCAAGCCCCACCCAAAGACAGGCTGAGCTCAGACAGGCCTGTCCCCTGCACCAACCTGGTGGTCTTTCTCTACCACCCTGGTAGCTGAAGACAAAGGTCATAATCTCTTGGGAGCTCTATGACCCTGCCCTTCCCTGAGAAACAATACTTCACCAGTTGTCCCTAGGGCAAGTTTGCATCCTCCCTATAGGACTGCAGCTGATGCGCTCTTGATAGTGCCACCTCATGCCTGGAGGCCAACCAACACAAAACCAGTGCACCAAACAAAAATACAACCAAGAACCCTCACAGAGTCCACTTCACTCCCCTGCTCCCTCCACTGGAGCAGGTGCTGGTATCCATGGCTGCAAGACCTGAAGATGGAACCCATCACAGGACTCTGCAGACACTCCCCAGTACCAGCCCAGAGCCTGGTGGCTCCACTGGGTGGCTAGTCCCAGAAGAGCAACAACAATCACTACAGATTGGCTTTCAGGAAGCCCCATTTATAGGGGAACAGGGAAAACATCACATCAAGGGAGCACCCCAGGGGACAAAAAACTCTGAACAGCAGCCCTTGAATCCCAGATCTTCCCTCTGACATAGTCTACCAAAATGAGAAGGAACCAGAAAAACAACTCTGGTAATATGACAAAACAAGGTTCTTTAACACCCCCAAAGATCATACCAACTCAACAGTAATGGATCCAAACCAAGACAAAATCTCTAAACTGCAGAAAAAGAATCCAGAAGGTCAATTATTAAGTTAATCAAGGAGGTAGCAGGGAAAAGTGAAGTCCGACTTAAGGAAATCAAAAACGTGGTACAGGATATAAAAGGAAAATCTTCAGTGAAATAGATAGCATAAATAAAAAACAATCACAACTTCTGTAAATCAAGGACACACTTAGAGAAATGCAAAATGCACTGGAAAGTTTCAGCAATAGAATAGAACAAGCAGAAGAAAGAACTTTAGGCTGGCAAGGTGGTTCACACCTGTAATCCCAGCACTGTGGGAGGTGAGGCAGGCAGATCATCTGAGGTCAGGAGTTCGAGACCACCCTGGCCAACATGGTGAAACCTCATCTTTACTAAAAACACAAAAATTAGCTGGGTATGGTGGCACACACCTGTAATCTCAGCTACTTGGGAGGCTGAGGCGGGAGAATCGCTCAAACCCAGGAGGTGGGGGTTGCAGTGAGTTGAGCCAAGGTCATGCCACTGCACTCCAGCCTGGGTGACAGAGCGAGATTCCAACTCAACAAGAAAAAGAAAGAAAGAAAGAAAAAAAGAAAGAAAGAAAGAAAGAGAACGAAAGAAAAAAGAAAGAGAAAGAAAGAGAGAGAGACAGAAAGGAAGAGAGAAAGGAAGAGAGAAGGAAAGAGAAGGAAAGAGAGAGAGAAAGAGAAAGAAAGAAAAAGAAAGGAATAAAGAAAGAACTTTAGAACTTGAAGACAAGACTTTTGAATTAACCCTATCTATCAAAAACAAAGAAAAAAGAGTTTTAAAAAATGAACAAAGGCTCCAAGAAGTTTGGAACTATGTGAAACATCCAAACCTAAGAATAATTGGTGTTCCTGAGGAAGAAGAGAAATCTAAAGTTTGGAAAACATATTTGAGGGAATAATTAAGGAAAACTTCCCCAGCCTTGCTAGAGGTCTAGACATGCAAATGCAAGAAGCTCACAGAACACCTGGGAAATTCACCATAAAAGGATCATTGCCTAGGCACATGGTCATCAGGTTATCTAAAGTCAAGACAAAGGAAAGAACCTTAAAATCTGTGAGGCAAAAGCATCAGGTAACCCAAAAATGAAAACCTATCAGATACAGCAGATTTCTCAGCAGAAACTCTAGAAGCTAGAAGGGATTGGGGTCTTACATTTAGCCTCCTTAAACAAAACAATTATTAGCCAAGAAGTTTGTATCCAGAGAAACTAAGCTTCATAAATGAAAAAAAAATGCAGTCTTTTCCAGACAAACAAATGCTGAAAGAATTCACCACTACCAAGCCAGCACTATAAGAACTCCTAAAATAAGCTCTAAATCTTGAAACAAATCCTCAGAATACACCAGAATAAAACCTCCTTAAAACATGAATCTCACAGGACCTGTAAAACAGCAACACAGTGAAAAAAACACAAGGAATTCAGGCAACAAACAGCAATGATGAATAGAATAGTACCCAATATTTCAGTACTAACATTGAATGTAAATGGCCTCAATGCTCCACTTCAAAGATACAGAATGGCAGAATGGATACAAATTCACAAACCAAGTTTCTGCTGTCTTCAAGAGACTCACCTAATACATAAAGACTCAAATAAACTTACAGTAAAGGAATGGAAAAAGATATTCCACGCAAATGAACACCAAAAGCAAGCAGGAGTAGCTACTCATTCTTCTTTTCATTTTTGAGATGGAGTCTTGCTCTATTGCCCAGGCTGGAGTGCAGTGGCATGATATTGGCTCACTGCAACCTCCATGTCCCGGGTTCAAGTGATTCTCCTGCCCCAGCCTCCTGAGTAGCTCAGACCACAGGTGCCTGCTGCCACACCCAGCTAAATTTTATATTTTTAGTAGAGACAGGGTTTCACCATGTTGGCCACACTGGTCTCAAACACCTGATGTCAGGTGATCTGACCACCTCAGCCTCCCAAAGTGCTGAGATTTCAGGTATGAGCCACCACACCTGGCCAGGAGCAGCTAGTCTTATAACAGAGTAAACAAACTTTAAGGCAACAGCTGTTAAAAGAGACAAAGAAAGACATTATATGATAAAAGGACTAGTCCAATAGGAAAATACACAATTCTAAATATATATGCACCTGACACACTGGAGCTCCCAAACTTATAAAATAATTACTAGTAGACCTAAGAAATGAGATAGATGTCAACACATTAAGAGTGGGGGACTTTAGTACTCCACTGACAACACTAGACAGGTCATCAAGACAGAAAGTCAATGGAGAAACATGGGACCCAAACTACACCTCACAGCAAATGGATGTAACAGATATTTATAGAACATTCTACCCAACAACCACAAAATATACATCCTATTCATCAGCATATGGAACATTCTCCGAGATAGACCATATCATAGGCCACAAAACAAGTCTCAGAAAATTGAAATTATATCAAGTACTCTCTCAGAACACAGTGGAATAAAATCAGAAATCAACTCCAAAAGGAACCCTCAAACATGCAAATACATAGAAATTAAATAACCTGCTCCTGAATGATTGTTGGGGCAACAATGAAATCAAGTTGGAAATTTAAGAATTTTTTTAACAGAATGATAATCGTGACACAACCTATCTAAACCTCTAGGATACAGCAAAAGTGGTGTTGAGAGGAAAGTTTATAGCATTAAATGCCTACATCAAACAGTCTGAAAGAGCACAAATAGACAATATAAGGTCACACCTCACAGAACTGGAGAAACAAGAACAATCCAAACCCAAACCCACCAGAAGAAAAGAAATAACAAATATCACAGCAGAACTAAATGAAATTGAAACAAACGAAAAATACAAAAGATAAATAAAACCTAAAGCTGGTTCTTTGAAAAAATAAATAAAATTGATAGGCCAGGGATGGTAGCTCATGCCTGTAATCCCAGCATTTTTGGAGGCTGAAGTGGGCGGATCACATAAGGTCAAGAGTTCGAGGATAAGCTCGGCCAACAAGGCAAAACCTCATCTCTACTAAAAAAACAAAAAATCAGGTGGGTGTGGTGGCATGGGCCTCTAGTCCCAGCCACTCGGGAGGCTGAGGTAGGAGAATTTCTTGAACCCAGAAGGTGGAGGTTGCAATGAGCTGAGATTTTGCCACTGCACTCCAGCCTGAATGACAGAGCAAGACTTGTCTCAAAAAATTAAAATGAAATTGATAGACCATTAGCGAGATTAACAAAGAAAAGAAGAGAGAAGATCCAAATAAGCCCAATTAGAAGCAAAACAGGAGATAGTATAACTGATATCACAAAAATACAAAAGATTATTCAAGGTTACTATGAACACCATTACATGCATAAACTAGAAAACCTAGAGGAGATGGATAAACTCCTGGAAATACAAAACCTTCCCAGATTAAACCAGGAAGATGTAGAATCTCTGAACAGACCAGTAACAAAAAGTGAGATTGAAATGGTAACCAAAAAATTCCTGACAAAAGAAAAGTCCAGGACCAGACAGATTCACAGCTGAATTCTACCAGACATTCAAAGAAAAATTGGTACCAATCCTATTGACACCATTCCAAAAGATACAGAAAGAGGGAATCCTCCTTAAATCATTCTGTGAATCCAGTGTCACCCTAATATCAAAACCAGGAAAGGAAATAACAAAAAAATATATAGGCCAATATCTCTGATGAATATAGGTCTGATGAACATATCCTCAACAAAATACTAGTGAACAAAATCCAACAGTGTATCAAAACAATAATTCACCATGATCAAGTGGATTTCATACCAGGGATGCAGGATGATTTAACAAACATAAATCAATAAATGTGATGCATCACATAAACAGAATTAAAAACAAAATCACAGGATTATCTCAATAGATGCAGAAAAGGCATTTGACAAAATCCAGCATCCCTTTACGATGAAAATCCTCAGCAAAATCAGCATAGAAGGGACATACTGGAGTGAGGCTGAGCCAGCACTTAGTACCTGTGTGATCTTGGGAAATTTACTTAATCTCTGTGAGCCTCAGTTCTTTATGTGTAAAATGGGAATGATAATTGTACCTACCCATAAGATTTTGTGGAATCAAATGAGTTGACCTGTACTAACGCACCTAAAACAATGTCTGATACATACTTAAATACCCAGTAAAAGATTAGCTAGTGTTATAATCATTGTTGATGTGTTTTAATGTATGGTATATTCTTCTTTGAAAACTATGGGAGAAAAGACCATTTTACATCTAAGGTTATGCCCAAAAAATCTTAGATCTCTTCATATATTTGTATGTTATTATATGAACTTTAAAATTCTCAAATTTAATTGCATTTTATTCTTTCTCTTGGCTACTAGGAAGCTCAGATGCCTATAGGTGGCCACTCTCTAAAGGGCAGAGGAGCACATGCTTTGCCTTTCTGCACAGCAATCTTACTACTGTATTTTTTACAATCCTGACCAATTTTTTCCTTTACCCCAATCTTCTTGATTGTGTGTTTTTAACTTTTGGATTAGATGTATCTTTAAGCTGCTTCAAATCTTTTGTGGCAGGATACTGGGACTAGAGTAGATTAAAAATAGAAAAGTAATTTATGAATTTCAACAAATGCCACTGTTATAATAAAATATTTGTTAAATCTCCTCCACATCAGCACTATTAAAAATACTTGTGCTCAGCACTATGGCTGATGCTTGTAATCCCAAAACTCAGGAAGCTGAGGTGGCAGAATCACTTGAGGCCAGGAGCTCAAGGATGTAGTAAGCCATGAGGCAACAAAGTGAGACCCCGACTCTAAAAAAATAAAATAAAATAAAATGCTTGTATGGCTCTGCACTTCTTAATGTTGTTGCCCAGCCAAGGACCCCAAGAATTCTTGCCACTGGGTTTCCATATTGGTTTTCTTCATTTTTTTCCCTTTTTTGTACATTGCACAATCAGATATGGGATAGAGTGGCTTTTATCATCTATTGCATTGCATTTGCAACATCAAGAAGAGAATGAGGGGCCAGGCGTGGTGGCTTATGCCTGTAATCTCAGCACTTTGGGATGCCAAAGTGGGCAGATCGTCGAGGTCAGGAGTTCAAGACCAGCCTGACCAACGTGGTGAAACCCTGTCTCTACTAAAAATACAAACAAACAAACAAAAAAAACTAGCCAGGTGTGGTGGCACATACCTGTAGTCTCAGCTACTTGGGAGGCTGAGGCAGGAGAATCACTTGAATTTGGGAGGCAAAGAGTTGCAGTGAGTCGAGATCACATCACTGCACTCCAGCTTGGGCAACAGAGGGAGATTCCATGGGGGGAGGGGGACAGGGGGAAGAAGAGAATGATATTGTTTTCTTTTTATCTTATCTTTCTTTCAAAATATCTTTCCCTACTCCTAATCTTCCATTTGAGCCTCTCCACCAGTCTCCATAACAACCCTGCTCTTTGTCTGTTGTGGTTTTGGCATTCTCCTGGAAGGATTGCAGAATCCAAGGTACTATCATCAGAAGTAGCTGACTCTACTACTTACTTCAGAAAGGGCTGATATGACCTGCAGGAAGGTGAGACTTAACTTAGTGAGAGCTATTCAGTTGCAAGTAACTAAGGACCTTAAAGACACACACACACACGCACGCGCGCACACACACACACACACACACGCTTATTGTGTACTTTCCTATTATATTTTTGCATACCCATTATCTCCTTTGACTGTCATTCCAATCCTTTGAGGTAGGAAAGCTGTCATTATTATTAACTCCATTTTACATAAAGGAAAGATTAGAGCTCATTAGAGCTCAAGTTTGTGCCCTGGACCCTAAGGCTAAGCACTTATTATGTGCCCAGCATTGTGCCAGAAAATACGGGAGGAAAAAGTAAGCCATTTCTTCAGATCCAAAGGGCATTATAGGCCTATTATAGAGGCAGTACCAAAACATATGAAACTCAGTTTATAGAAAGAAGTATGATTTAATGAAAAGAGAAAGATCACCACCAGATAGAGTTGCCAGACAGATTTTCCTAAGGCAGTGGAACTTGAGCTGGCCTTAAAAGACAAAGAGAAGTGTCAAAGAGACAGTTGGATATGTGAATCCTTTGGATTTGCATGCCTTCAGGGATGTAGGCCCTCAAAAGAGTAAACAGGATGGCATCCACTCTACCACCTGCTCCCACCAACCCAGTCATCCATTCATTCATTCTTTTCTTCACTGACCTTCCTGTTCCAGTCCTTATTTTAAGCCCTAAGGTGGAAGAAGAGTTTGGTGGAGGTGGTAGTATCAGAGGCATTTGAATCAAGCAACTCCATCTTGAATAGGAGTTGGGTAAAATAAGGCTGAGACCTACTGGGTTGTATTCCCAGGAGGTTAAGCATTCTAAGCACAGGCTGTGATAGGAGGTCAGCACAAGTTACAGGTCACAAAGACTTTGCTGATAAAACAGCATGTGGTAAAGAAACCAGCCAAATCCCACCAAAACTGAAATGACGATGCGATGAAAGTGGCCTCTGGTCATTCTCGCTGCTCATTATATGCTAATTATAATATATTAGCATGCTAGGGGACACTCCTACTATTCCCTGACCAAACTGAAGGTCGGGCTGCTATTTCGCTGGGCCCAATAATGAGATGCAGATGAGCTGGGAAGGAAGAGAATTTTCATTTCTGTAACTGGTTACAGGGAGAAGACGTGGAAATTATCACCAGACCAAACTCAAAATTAGTTTTTCAGAGTTTATATGCCTTCTAAGCTATATGTCCACATGTAAGTGTGCATTCATCTAAAGACATAAGTGATTAACTTCTTTTAATCTATAACTAAGATCTGAGTCCTGAAGACCTTTGTCTGGAGCCTCAGTAAATTTACTTAATCTAAAAGGGTCTAGGTGCTGAGGGGGATTACCCTTATCTTACCTCCTGCTAAAACATAAAGGTTTGGGAGATTTTCTTTAGACTCCAATAAACTTGTTTGTGGAGGCCTGGGGAATTTCTTCAGATCCCCAATAAAGCTTGTTTAATCCTCAAAGGATCCTGTTAAGAATTCCTTCATTAGCCTGTCATGCTTCAAGGCCCAGGAAAGCCTAGGCAAAACTCTTGGTGGGCTCTTTGTTATATTCCAGCCTTTGTATAAGGGCATTGGCTCAATCAGCTTTTAATGTTTAACCTAGCTACTCAGTAAGTGCTGGGGACAGTTGTAATGGAGGCCTGTGCTAGTGAGACCTGGCCTGCCATACTACCAGTGCTGTGACAGTTTACAAATGCCATGGCAATGTCAGAAAGTTACCCTAGATGGTCTTAAAAAAGGAGGAGACCCTCAATTCCTGGAATTGCCCACCCCCTTTTCCAAAAAGCTTATGAATAATTCACCCCTTGTTTAGCATAGAATCAAGAAATAACAATAAAAATAGCCAACAAACAGCCCATTCTGCTGCTCTGCCTATAGAGTTGCCATTCTTTTATTCCTTTACCTTGTTAACAAACTTACTCTCCCTTTACTCTATGGACTTGCCCTGAATTCTTTCTTGCACAAGATCCAAGAACGCTCTCTTATGGTAGGAACCAATCCAGAGATTCATCACTGGAATCTAATAAAAAGTGGAGGAATTAGTGCTGATCAGTATTTCATAGGCCAAGACAGCCATTAAGGGGTTTGGATCACAATCCTGCACACCATACATAATCCCAAACGTTGAAATCCTGAAAGATCAAAATTTCTAAAATCGAATCCCTTATGTTTAAATTCCCCCCAAATCACAATCGTGTGACAATTGTATCACATTAGGCAGAACTATTACCTTATCATAGTTCCTATCTGGAAATTAACTATGGCTTAAAGAGACTAATATGTTTGCCAAATTGACAAGAGTGGATTTGTGGACTCAATTTTAGTTGTCAACTTATCTGGATTAAGGGATACCTAGAAACCTGCCAAAGTGTTATTTTAGCTGTGTCTGTGATGGTGTTCCCAGAGGAAATTAGTGTGTGAGTCTAAGTGAACCAGGTGGGGAAGATCTGTCCTCAATGTCAGCTGGTACCATCCAATGAGTTGGGGACCTGGAGAGCCCACAAATACAGAAGGCAGGCTGGGTGTGGTGGCTCATGCCTGTAATCCTAGTACTTTGGAAGGCTGAGGCAGGTGAATTGCTTGAGCCCAGGAGTTTGAGACCAGCCAGGGAAACATGGCAAAAAATCCTATCTCTACCCAAAAAGAGGAAAAATTAGTCAGGCATGTTAGTGCATGCCTGTAGTCCCAGCTGTGCAAGAGGCTGAGATGGGAGGATCGCTTGAGTCCAGGAGGTGGAGGTTGCAGTGAGCCAATGTCACACCACTGCACTCTAGCCTGGGAGACAGAGCAAGATCCTGTCTCAAAAAAAAACACAAATAACAAACAAACAAGCAAACAAAAAACAGAAGCAAACTGGCCTCTCTCTGAGATCTGGAACACACTTTTCTTCAGATGCCTTAGACATCAGAACTCCTGGCCAGCAGCCTTTGGACCCCGGGACTCACCAGCAGCCCCCAGGTTCCTGTCGGCCTCAAACTCAGAGTTACACCATCAGTCTCCCTAGTTTTGACATACTTGGAATTAGGTACAATCAAGACTTCTAAAAATGAATTTCAAGATGTCACCAATAAAAAACTTTTATAAAAAATTCATCCCAGTGCATTTGGTGAAAAATTCAGATGAGTGAATTGGCCACGCAATGTGGCAATGACAACTTCAGTGTATGAATGGATAATTTGCTTGCATTGGCATTCCTTCCAACTGATGACATTCCGCAAAATTTTAATAAATTAAAGTTGCATTTGCCCTAAGAAGCCGGTGAAGATACTGATTGGTTCGAAAATAATTATGTGCAAGGTAAGATAAGAAGACACACAATGGTGTTGCTGTTTAACCAGTATTGTTTCTGCCAAATTTATGGTCTGCATATAAGTGTATGGATTTCCACATGCCCAAAACAATGTAGAGGGATGGCACAGAAGATGAAACAATTTAATAGAGAATGCTCATGTCCATATATATAGAATCATAGAAGAATTTCCAAGAAAGCAGCACCACCTAGAAAATGAATATGAACAGAGCAATGTGAAGAAGAGGTGAGAACGACCCCGGAACAACCAAAGCCAGCCGCCTGCTGCATCCCATGCCCAGTGCCAATGTCCCGCCACCATTGTGCTGCCACCATGCCCAAAAGAAAGGCTGAAGGAGATGCTAAGGGAGATAAAGCCAAGGTGAAGGACGAACCACAGAGAAGATCCGTGAGGTCATCTGCTAAATCTGCTCCTCCAAAGCCAGAGCCCAAGCCTAAAAAGGTCCCTGCAAAGAAAGGAGAGAAGGTATCCAAAGAAAAAAAGGGAAAAGCTGATGCACAAGGAGGGGACTAACCCTACAGAAAATAGAGATGCCAAAACAGACCAGGCACAGAAAGCTGAAGGTGCTGGAGATGGCAAGTGAAGTGTGTGCATTTTTGATAACTGCGTACTTCTGGTGACTGTACAGTTTGAAATACTATTTTTTTCAAGTTTTATAAAAATGCAGAATTTTGTTTTAATTTTTTTAAGCTATGTTGTTAGCACACAGAACATGTCATTGTTGTTTTGGAGGGAAGAGGCATATGTCATTAATAGAATGTCTCTAAAGCTGGATTGATGTGGGGGAAAACACCTGTCCCTTCTAGTTTTTTGAGAGACTTCGTCTTGGCTCCCAGGAGGAGGGATTCCCTGACTTTGACACACGTGGCCACCTTGGCACAAAAGCCTTGTGGTATGGAAAAACAAATTCATTTTTATGTACTCTTCTCCCTTTCTGTCTTTCAGCATAGACTTAACTCCCTTAAGCCCAGACATCTGTTGGGACCTGACTCCCAGTCATTGGTTACCAGTGTGTCAGGCAATCTAGACTTTGCAGTGATGCCACTGAGATGGCACATGTCAAAAGAGCAGTGGTTCCATTTCTAGATTGTGGATCTTCAGAGAAATTCTGCAATTTTCATTTCACTTCCTGAAAGTCAGGGTCAGCTTGTGAAAAGCTGTTAAACAACATGCTAAGTGTGGAATGTCAACCCTCACTCTAAACTTTTCCTGTTCAGAGCATCGGATGAAGACTTCAATGGGTTTTATAGTGGCTTTCTGATTTTTGGTAATCTGTCGAAGAAGGGAGTTTGAAAGTTGTTGTATACTGTTAACAATTGTCTGCCCATGTCCTGTCTGAAATACCATGACTGTTTATGGAAAGTATCTTTAATAAAGCTGGATACAGTTTGGCTTGGAAAAAAGAAAAGAAAAGAAAATGAATGCTAACATATTCTCCAAGAAGAGCCATGTCCTAAAGAAGAAAAAAGCAGCTATTTATTGCAATGCAAGACTTCAAAATGTAGTTTATGGTTATGAAAGTCAGAAAGCTCTTATGGACTTCCTTTCTGTAACTGCCCGTAATCTACCCCTGAAATATGCATTTTCATATGTCAAACTTTCGTTTTAGTTTTGTTTTTAGTTTTTTCTCACAATTTTAAATTGCCAGCATTATTTTTTATAATTCCCTATGCTAGGTAGTTTATCTTTGTATCATTTCCAATACTGGAGGTATACATTTTGTAAAGACGTTTAGAGAGTTCTAATTTATTGTATGCACTTTTTACAAATTTGACCTCACAAAAGTGCACTATTGCAACATTAACTTTGTGTGTAAGCATTGTGCATAACATAAAAGTGTTAAAACTTCCTCAGTAAATGAAGACACGTCCTTTTTGTACATCTGCTTTTGTGAAAGGTAAAATTTCTCAAGATCTCAGCTCTTTGAGTGACTGCATGAGCAGTGGTGACTCACTGTGGTTTTGGATCAATCTCATCAAAAAACTTAGGTTGTCCCTACAGTATTTCAGATGACTGAAGTTATACGAGCTATTTCTTTATAAATACGGTTCATCTGCTCATAACTGTCATACTCATGTGATTGTCATTAGTGCACCTGAGTGCTTATGCTTGCAAAAATATGTATCTTATTATTGTCTATTTTATTGTGCAAAGTGCCCTGTAACATATTCTGTAGTGCTTTTATGTTTCTCAAATAAATCTCCTGTTACAAATGTAAATAATTATCTTTTAAATAATTTTGAAATTCTTTTTTCGGAATTATCTTTTTGGAATTTTGATCTTTCAAGATTTTAACATTTGGATTGTGTCTTTGGGATTATGACTGGCTCCCCCATGCTCCACTTCTTCCTTTTTGTCTTTGAGCTTCCTGTCCCTTAGAGCATGTCCTCCTAGTTTGGGGAATATTTTTTAAGAAGGAATATTTCTGGCTTTGCAAACAAGGAGATTCTTGCCACACATTTCCCTAGTGCATCAGTTACCTCTTGGTTCCAAATGCTATAGATCATGGGATTCCACACAAGGAGAAAAAGGTATAAACAACAGAGACCTCCCAGCCCTTCTCTGATGAGTAACTAGAGCTGGGGCAAAGGCAGATGAGGATGCAACACCAATACTGTAGGAGAACCACATTGAGGTGGGAGGAACTGGTGGAGAAGGCCTGGTGCTTTCTCTTAGCTGAATACATCCTCAAGATGGTGGCTGCAAGGCAGCCACAGGGGGAGACAGACAAGGAGGAAGGGGACAGTGATAGTGGCCACAATGAAGGCAGACAGCTGCCTCATGCATGTGGTGTCTGTGCAGACCAGGCACTTGCTGTGGGCATGTCACAGAAGAAGTGGTAGGTTTCATTGGGCCACAGAATGGAAGACGTCAGATCAGAACAGTCAAAAACAGTGACAACAGGAGATCCCCAGCCTTAAACAACCCAAAGTCATCTGCCCCACAGAGCTACCCACTCATGATGAGATTATAACTGAATGGACAACAGATAGTCATATATCTGTCACAGGCCATGACAGCAAGCAAGACACACTCAGATCCTCTCAAAAGGATGACAAAGAGCATCTGAGTTCCATAGCTAGGGAGAGAGATAAGCATCTTCCCCATGGAAAGGATGCTAGCCAATGTTGGAGGAGAAACATTGGTGGAGTAGCCAATTTCTAACATAGTCAATGCCAACAACAACAAACTAGTACACTGGAATACGAAGGAAGGGATCTCGCCAGACTGTGGGCCCAGTGGTGAAGTTTCCAACAAAGATTCCTAGGTGCAACATCAAGGCCAAAATTATAAAGGAAGCCACCTCCAGGTCTGTTGAAAATGAGTGGAAGTGGAAGTGTACCACTCCGCTCTGGTTTTCCTCTTCCATTAGACCTGGTACAAGGAAAGAAATCATAGGCAAAGTTACTCTCCTGTGTCATTGAGTCTGAGCAGGTGCAGCTATGTTAAAAACACAGTATGCAATCACTGTGTACATATCCTCATTGCTTCCTTTGGAGTTCAGTCAATGTTCTGCCACTCCCACTGCTTAATCTACTGGCCATGTGACCTTGGAGAAGTTAGGGACGTCGGCATTCTTTGTGTAAACATGGGAAGAGTGTAACACCCATCTCAGAGTCCTAGGGAAAATTAAATGAGATCTTATGTATCAAAGTGCTAAGCCCAGTACCAGACATGCAATAGGTTCTCAGTAAGTGTCTTCTTTCTGTTTTTATTCTTTCCTTGGTATTCATTCCTTTTTTTTCATAGCAAACTCTCCTGATCATTCTCATGCCTCTTCATTACTATGATTATTCCACCACCCAGCTTAAAATACATACAGCTTAAAAGTATAGATTTCTGGCTGGGCGCAGTGGCTCACTCCTGTAATCCCAGCACTTTGGGAGGCTGAGGCGGGCAATCACCTGAGGTCAGGAGTTCAAGATTGGCCTGGCCAACATAGTGAAACCCCGTCTCTACTAAAAATACAAAAATTAACTGGGTGTGGTGGCACATGCCTGTAATCCCAGCTACTCCGGAAGCTGAGACAATCGCTTGAACCCAAGAGTTGGAGGTTGCAGTGAGCCAAGACCACACCACTGCACTCCAGCCTGGGTGACACAGCGAGATTCTGTTGCAAAAAAAAAAAAAAAAGGTATGATTTCCACAAACAGCATATGATTCTCATATCAAACCCAGAGGAAAGAAAGCACAGATGTTTCCTTTGTCTATTTTACAAATGTGGAAACCAGAAGCCCAGCAAAATTAAATAACTCATGCTGTTATCCTTCCTCTTCTTGAAACCCAGAATTTTGGTATTATATTTTTTTTCTTGAAACTTCAACAATCCTATTTCGTTTTGTGTTGTGTACTCTTATTTCACTTTATATGTCGATCTTCATTTCTATTATGGTGTCTGGCCCAGCGAGGGTTTTCATCTCCTCATGTACCGCTCACCCCCTCAACAACCCAACTTATCATACTCTTAGATTAATCTTTCTTAAACACTTGTTAATTTGTATTACTCCACTCCAACCACAAGTTTAAAAACTAAAGGAACCTCTTCTTCTTATGGTATCACATTCGAATATTACAGACTGATTCAAAAAATAATTTTATAAATGAAAGTAGCACAACTTCCTGCGAGTATAACTTCAGGAAATCGCTTAATAAACCTGCTTCACTGCCCCATCCCACCCACCACACATTTGTTGATTTTTTTCTCTTTTTTTTTTTTTTTGAGACAAGGTTTTTACTCTGTCACTGCAACCTCCGCTTCCTGGGTTCAAGTGATTCTCCCACCTCAGCATCCCGAGTAGCTGGGACTACAGGCACATGCCACCATGCCTGGCTAATTTTTGTATTTTTTGGTAGAGACGGGGTTTCGCCATGTTGGCCAGGCTGGTCTCAAACTCCTGACCTCAAGGGATATGCCCGCCTTGGCCTCCCAAAGTGCTGGATTACAGGTATGAACCACTGTCAATTTTTTTTTTTATGTTATTGCGTTTTAATTGGCTGCAAGGTAGATTTTTCATGTGCATACAAACATTTCTCCGGCATCTGATGACAGCTACAACTGTATCTCCTGTAACACCCATTTCTCCATCAGCTTCACCTTGTATTTGGGCTTGAACTTGGCTCTCTCTCCAGGCTCGATCATATTCCTCCTCTGGAAGCTCCTGAACCGGTCCCCAAAGATGTTTGTTGCTCTCGGGCTTCAGGGTCCTAAGCGAGTCAGTCAGCTCCGAGCTGAGCTGCACGTCGATGTCTGGATGCCTAGCACTTGATCCGCCGCAGCCTTCGGGGCTTGTCAGTCTCGGCCTCCCGCCGCCGCGCCAGCTCCGCCAGCCTCAGGGCCACCTGGGCCTTGATGCGGCACAGCCGGAACAGCTCCTGGTGCCGGAGCCAGGCGGCCCGCAACGCAGCCTGCTGTGCACGCAGCCTTCTCCCGCCGCCGCTGCTGCTCCGTCTTCTCTGTGGCGGCCAGGCAGGCGGGCGTGGGGACAGATCTTGGCCTCACCAGCCTCCGGCCCCTCGTCCAAGCCCTGCTCCCCCTTCACCGTCCGACTCCTCCAGTAGCCCCTCGCACAGCTCCTGGAACCGTGAGGGGGGAGCCGGGCCAGGACAAGGGGCCGGGGACTGGGGATGCCGAGGTCTGTCCCACTCTCGTCTGCTGCCTGCTCCGCGGCAGGCAAGACCAGCTGCCGCTCCAGCTTCCTCGGCCCCTTCTGCCTCTGCAACGCCACTTCGTGGGCCGCTGAGAGCAGGGTCTGGTGGTCTTCAAAGGACGGCTTGTAGGAAGCTCCGGCAGGCGCCACCTCCAGGGCGGGGGCCTGGGACCGCTTAGTGTGCAGGCATGGTGGCCGCTTCACTCCTTTCTTCTTGGGCTGCAAACGCATCCTGGCCAACCAACGGCCTGCCCAGGGGGTTGTCTGGGGCCCGGAGGTAGCAGAGGGCCGCTCCACCGTGTCCTGGGTCCCGGGCTTGGCCTTGGCTGCGGGAGAGTTGAGAAGCCGGGCCTGGGCCCTACGCCTCCCCGGGGCAGCTCGCCCTGCTTGGCCAGCTTCTCCCAGAGCTGCTCCTTCCCCTGAGCTTCTTGGCATTGGGGACCTGGTGGGCGAGGACGTCTTTGGGGGCAGGGACTTTGGATGTGTTCTCAAGGATGAGGTCAACCCGAAGGAGTTTCTTGAGAAGCAGTGACTTCTTCTGGACTTTGGTTCTCTTCTTAGCCCTTTTTCCTGGGAGCCAGTGTCCATGAAGAAGAGTTTTTCATTCGGGGCCTCTGACAACTAGCCACGCTCATGCGCTCCTGCAGCCGCACATCTTCCAGGAACTGGTCAACCTCCAGCCCCCCGCGGCTCCTGAGCGAGCTGCTGCCAGCCGCACTTATTTTTGGGCCTCGTCACCGCTGCCTCAGTGCCGGGTCCACCGAAGCGGGCCGCAGCCCCAGGAAGCCAGAATCGTCATCACTTTTCGAGCTGTACTTCCCACCAGCACCACCGCCTCCCCACCACCGTCTTGTCAAAGGAAGAATCCAGCCCTAAGTGAGCCAAGTTTTAATATTGTGTCTTGTTTTGGTTGCTTTTTAATAATGATCCTCAGTGCCGGTGAAGTTGTGGGGAAAGGAGTAGTTGCAAGGTCCCTGGTGGGGGAGATGAAAGATTATGATTTTCTTCAAAAGTTGTCTAACAAAAATTTCCTAAAGTTTTTGATACGGGGCAAATAATCTTACCTACAACTACCACTTAAAGGGTTTATTAACTTACTCAAACACACACATACAGTGAGTAGCTGAGCCAAGGTTGGAATCCATGTCTGTCTGAATTCAGACCTGCTCTTTTTTTAAGCTATTTTTTCTAATCTATTCTTTTTTATTTCAAATAGTTTTGGAGTACAAGTGGTTTTTGGTTACATGGATGAGTTCTTTAGCAGTGAATTCTGAGATTTTAGTGAACCCATCACCCAAGCAGTGCGCACTGTGCCAAATATGTAGTCTTTTATCCTTCACTTCCCTCCCCAACCTCCACCCCACCCCAGGTCTCCAAAGTCCACTATATCACTCTGTATGTCTTTGAGTCCTCATAGCTTAGCTCCCACTTACAAGTGAAAATATATGGTATTTGGTTTTCCATTCCTGAGTTACTTCACTTATGATAATGGCCTCTAGTTCCATCTGAGTTGCTGCAAAAGACATTATTTCATTCCTTTTTATGGCTGAGTTGCATTCCATGGTGCATATATATCACATTTTATTTATCCACTGGTTGGTCGATGGGCTCTTTGCTTGGTTCCTTATCTTTGCAAATGCAAATTGGGCTGCTAAAAACATGCATGTGCATGTGCCTTTTTCATATAATGACTTCTTTTCCTTTGGGTAGATACTCAGTAGTGGGATTGCATGAATGAATGGTGGATCTACTTTTAGTTTTATAAGGAATCTCCATACTGTTTTCTGCAGTGGTTGTACTAATTTACATTCCCACCAGCAGTGTAAAAGTGTTTCCTTTTCACCACACCCATGCCAACACCTATTGGGTTTTTGTTTTTTGGTTTGGGGTTTTCTGTTTGTTTGTTTGTTTGTTTTTGAAACAGTCTTGCTCTGTGGCACAATCTTGGCTCACTGCCACCTCTGACTCTTGGGTTCAAGCAATTCTTCCACCTAAGCCTCTTGAGTAGCTGGGACCACAGCTGCACACCATCACACCCAGCTAATTTTTTGTGTTTTTGGTAGAGACAGAGAGAGCTCTACCAGGTTGCCCGTGCTGGTCTCAAACTCCTGGGTTCAAGTGATTTGCCTGCCTTGGCCTCCCAAAGTCCTGGGATTACAGGTGTGAGCCACTGAACCCCACCTACATCTATTGTTTTTTTGACTTTTTAATTATGGCCATTCTTGTAGGAGAAGGTGGTGTCTCATCATCGTTTTAATTTGCATTTTCCTGATGACTTGTGATGTTGAGCATTTTTTCATATGTTTCTTGGCTGATTGTATATCTCCTTTTGAGAAATGTCTATTCATCTCCTTTGCTCACTTTTTAATGAGCTTGTGTTTTTTTTTTTTTCTTGCTGATTTGTTTGAGTTCTTTGTAGATTCTGCATATTAGTCCTTTGTCAGATGCGTAGTTTGCAAATATTTTTACCCATTCTTTGGGTTGTCTGTTACTCTGCTGATTATTTCTTTTGCTGTGAAGAAGCTTTTTAGGTTTAATTACAGACCTGCTCTTTTCATTGTTTTTCTCTATTGCCTCAAACTCCATGCTTTGAAAATTCGCCTGCCTAATCATTTATTTTAAACAGCAAAATAAGGAAGTAATAATAATAAGTAATGCATGTGCAGTATAACCTTATCTCAGAGAAACGTATGACTAATACTGGGGCTTTTGAAATATTAAAATTACCTTGAAAAACCCTTAATAATCTTTAGGGCCCTTTGAGATTTGGAATTCCAAAGTGGCAACCACTAAATGACCTCTAAAACTTCTCTTAATTCCATGATTTCATGAGTGACTTTGAAGAAGAGGAAGATGAAGAAGCAGCTCTAGATGATCTCTCATTTCTCCAAGGAATGTTGGAAGAAAAATCATCTCCCCCAGTTTTTTTTTCTCTCTTGAGATAGAGTCTCACTCTGTCACCCAGGCTGAAGTGCAATGGTGCAATCTTGGCTCACTACAACCTCCACCTGCCAGGTTCCAGCTATTCTTTTTTTTTAATTATACTTTAAGTCCTGGGGTACATGTGCAGAATGTGTAGTGTTGTTAAATAGGTATACATGTGCCATGGTGGTTTGCTGCACCAATCAACCTCTCATCTACATTAGGTATTTCTCTTAATGCTATCCCGCCCATAGTCACCCACTCCCCAACCGGTCCTGGTGTGTGATGTTCCCCTTCCTGTGTTCATGTGTTCTCCATGTTCAACTCCCACTTACAAGTGAGAACATGCAGTGTTTGGTTTTCTGTTCTTGTGTTACTTTGCTGAGAATGATGGTTTCCAGCTTCATTCATGTCCCTGCAAAGAACATGAACTCATCCTTTTTTACGGCTGCATAGTATTCCATGTTCTATATGTGCCACATTTTCTTTATCCAGCCTATCACTGATGGGCATTTGGGTTGGTTCCAAGTCTTAGCTATTGTGAACAGTGCTGCAATAAACATACGTGTGCATGTGTTTTATAGTATAATGCTTTATAATCCTTTGGGTATATACCCAGTAATGGGATTACTAGGTCAAATGGTATTTCTGGTGCTGGATCCTTGAGGAATCACCACACTGTCTTCCACAATGGTTGAACTAACTAATTTACACTCCCGTCAACAGTGTAAAAGCGTTCCTATTTCTCCACATCCTCTCTAGCATCTGTTGTTTCCTGACTTTTTAATGATTGCCATTCTAACTGGCATGAGATGCTATCTCATTGTGATTTTGATTTGCATTTCTCTAATGACCAGTGATGGTGAGCTTTTTTTCATGTTTGTTGGCCACATAAATGTCTTCTTTTGAGAAGTGTCTGTTTATATCCTTGGCCCACTTTTTGATGGGTTGTTTGTTTCTTTCTTGTAAATTTGTTTAAGTTCTTTGTAAATTCTGGATATTAGCCCTTTGTCAGATGGACAGATTGAAAAAATTTTCTCCCGTTCTGTAGGTTGCCTGTTCACTCTGATGATAGTTTCTTTTGCTGTGCAGAAGCATCACACTACCTGACTTCAAACTATACTACAAGCTATTCTTGTGTCTGAGCCTCCCAAGTAGCTGGGATTACAGGCGTGTACCACCACGCCCAGCTAATTTTTTTGTAATTTTTAGTAGAGATGGGGTTTTGCTGTTGCCCAGGCTGGTCTCGAACTCCTGTCCTCAAGTGATCTGCCCATGTCAGCCTCCCAAAGTGCTGGGATTACAGGTGTGAACCACCACACCCAGCCCTCCCCCGATGTTTTACATGAAACATTAGTATTCACTAATTTTTAACAAATATTTATTGAGAGACTACTGTCAGGATCTGAATGATTCAATGGATAATACCCAAGTGGATGACGGATTAAAAGTCTTATTTTAAATATGTTAAATGTGAGATACTTATTCATGACCCAAATAGAGATATCACTTAGATAAGTGTCTGTATAAGTTTGGAGTTCAGGAGCAAGGTTACGCTGGCTGGAGACACACCATGTGAGAATTATCAGCATACTTAAAGCCAAGCAACCAAATAATAACACTACAAAATATGTCAATAGAAAACAGGACCTGGGACCAAGACCCAGATTGTGTAGAAGTTAGGGAAATACAAGTTGGCAAAGCAAATTAAGAACTATCAGACACAATTAAAATTAGTAGGACAATATGCTAATTATCCTGATCTGATCACTATATATTATATGTATTGAAGCATCACTATGTACCCTATGAATGGGTATAATTATTATTTGTCAATTAAAAAAGAAAAGAAAAATTTGGAGGACACTATTTCCCAAAAACAAGGACAGTAGGAAATAATGTGGAATATGGCAAAAAAAAAGAATGCTGCATGCGGAAATTTTATTTTTTTAATTAATTCTAGATAAATAAAGTGAAAACAATAATTTTTCTTTTCCCCCAACTGACCTCATCATTGAACTCATGAACAAGTTATTAAAAGACCATCCCCAGGGGGAGATGTACCCATGGAATAATCCTGATGCAATGTTAACTCTTTACACTTAATCGTGTTGATTTTTGCTTTCCAAGCGAGCTAGTCATCTCAAGAGACCAGCAATGACTTGTTAGGCAGGTTAGTTACGAATGTCATTATTTGATGATAATTTCAAGTCTGAATACCAATGCAACTCTAAAAGTAAGTTCCAAGCTACAGAGATGTGATAAGCCCATACATTATCTTGCAGAAAGAAGAAAGAAGCAAGATGGAATATAACCTAAGAGTTAATCTGAAAGGATTCCAGTCTGGTTTAAGAAGCATTTCAACAAAGTTCCCTGAATCAGTGAGATATGTGATCTGGCAGTGGTCTGCATATCAGCCCACGGATCCTCTGAGGACAGGTAAGACCTTGAGGTGGGCCCTTGGGGTCCGCAAAGAATCCCAGTAAATCTGCAATGGGTTGTAGTCCACTTGAGCTCCGCAAATGGTCAGAATCTCTTCCCAGACTCCAGATTTTAGAATATTAGAAAAATCCCTTATCAATTACTAAGCTAGGAACAGAAGGTAAGTGTGGAGCTTTACACAGAGAGTCAAAGTCCAGTTCCTACTCAGAACCGGTATTTTATACCAGACAACTTAAGGGAAACTCAAGAATACATACTGTGAAATGGATGCTCCTCAAACTGATGAAAGGCAAAGAGAAAGGTCTGTTTAAAATGATCAAGGGAGCACACTTTAGTCCAGATGAAATGAGCTCAACACTAACCAGTCCTGAAATGCAGATGTGAGTACTTTCAAGGAGTCTTCCACTTTTTAAAAAATAGTCATCATTTCAATTTCAAATTTAAAGATATTGAAAACTTAGCAAATATCTACTTCTGCTATAAAAAGGAATTACTAGAAGTTTCCTTCACATAGGAGACCCCTTATACATTAAAAATAATTGTAATTACATGCCATTCTTCAATGGCATTATTGCAAAAAGAGAGATATGTCTGTGTTCCCCTAGCTTGTTTTCCTTTTATGACAGCAATTCCCTGAGTTTGACTTGTATTATGTGTGTGTATATATATATATATCAGTGTGTGTGTGTGTGTATATGTATAGAATATATATTATTATTTGTCAATTAAAAAAGAAAAGAAAAATTTGGAGGACACTATTTCCCAAAAACAAAGACAGTAGAAAATAATGTGGAATATGGCAAAAAAAAAAAGAATGCTGCATTCTTTTTGTGTGTGTGTGTATATAGAGTATACACACACACACACACACACACACATATATATATATACACACAAGTATATGTATATATTTTCTTTTCTTTTCTTTTTTTTTTTTTTGAGTCTCACTCTGTCACCCAGGCTGGAGGGCAATGGCACAGTCTCAGCTCACTGCAACCTCCAACTTCTGGGTTCAGGAAATTCTGCCTCAGCCTCCCACATAGCTGGGATTACAAGCATGTGCCACCATGCCCAGCTAATTTTTTTATATTTTTAGTAGAGACGGGGTTTTATCATGTTGGCCAGGCTGGTCTCAAACTCCTGACCCAGGTGATCTGCCTGCCTCAGCCTCCTAAAGTGCTGGGATTACAGGCATGAGTCACGGCACCCGGCCCTATATTTTCTTTTTTGGAGACAGAGTCTTGCTCTGTTGTCCAGGCTACGGTTCAGTGACACAAACACAGCTCACTGCAGCCTCGACCTCCTGGGCTCAAGAGATCCCCCTGCCTCAACCTCCAGAATTAGTTGAGACCGCAGGCACATGCCACGACACCCAGCTATTTTTTTTTAATTTTATGTAGAAATGAGATCTCACTATGTTGCCCAGGCAGGTCTCGAACTCCTGGCCCCAAGCAATCCCCCAGCCTCAGTTTCCCAAAGTGCTGGGATTACAGGTATGAGCCATCATAGCTGGCCTGACTTGTATTATTTTTATTACTATCTCTCTCATTCAATTTTGAGCTTTTTGAACATTAACATCTCTCATTTTATATACTTCTTTCTCTTTTCCCAGAAACTAGAGCTATGCCTTATATAGAGCAGGGCCTTAATAACGTGTGTAAAAGGAATTTCTTTAAATCAATATTGTTGATTAAATGAATAGGTAGTGAGAGAGGAAGAAAATGAGGAACAAAAGGAAAGAAACAGACTATAAATTAAAGTACTGAGCACTGCCTCTGCAATGCTCTGAGGAATGCCTGTGGCACATCACTTTACAGTGATAGAGTTTGTTGATAAAGGACAATTAGAATTAAAGAATTTTGTCCCTCTAAGGCAACTATCATTCAGCCTTGCACATACTGCATTGCTCAGTGATTTACAGTTTGGTTTAATGATAGAAACAGACCTGCTTTCAGATCAACTTAGGAATTAAGTCCTACTCTGCCATTTACTAGCTAGGCAAGTTCATTAAACTCTTAAGCCTCAATTTCTTCATCTGAAAAAAAAACTGTAAACAATGAAGATACATATTGCACAGAACTGAAGGTCCACTTTAAATGAACTGACGCCTGTAAAATAATTAGCACAGTGCACAGATCTTGGAGGACTGAGGCTGCCTTTGGAGTGCACAGCACCCAACAAATGTTAGTCATTATTATTGCAGTAGGAGTACAATAGCCTTTGTTGAATGTCTGACTCTTTCATATAATATACTCACAGTTCGCTTATAAAAGTATCACATTGGACCATGTAAAATAGCCTATATCCTACCATTGATGTTTTTTCTCTGTTTTTCCCCCCCCAAATAATATGCTACCATTGTTGACCTTCAAAAACAAATTTCATATGGTCTAACATATTAACAATAAAAATATATAATTTTGGCTCTCTTTCTTTTGAGATGCTGCTGCCAAAAATACTTATATGAATTTCTTCCAGGAAGTACTCATGAGAATATCGTCAGACATATAGAAAATGTTATTCAAGGATGTCTTTTGGGTGGGTGCTGTGGCTCACGCCTGTAATCCCAGCACTTTGGGAGGCCAAGACAGGAGGATTGCCTGAGCCCAGGAGTTTGAGACAAGCCTGGCCAACATAGCAAGGCCACCGTCTCTAAAAAAATTTAAAAATTAGCCAAGCATGGTGGCATGCACCTGTGGGTCTACCTATTCAGGAGGCTGAGGCAGGAGGATTGCTTAAGCCCAGGAGGTTGAGGCTTCAGTCAGTCATGTTTGTGCCACTGCACTCCAGCTTTAGTGACAGAGAGCGTCTCTCACAAAAAAAAAAAAAAGAGTGTTTTCTAAGGGCAAAATATGTCTT
Organism: Ateles fusciceps; assembly: GCA_036589455.1. Classification (NCBI taxonomy): domain Eukaryota; kingdom Metazoa; phylum Chordata; class Mammalia; order Primates; family Atelidae; genus Ateles; species Ateles fusciceps. The sequence continues at coordinate 21,019,189 of JAZHEH010000681.1, read as the reverse complement.
TTGTTTGAGTACATCTGATGTTGGAACATTTTCTTTGAATAGGTATCCACAGATCTTCCCTGACTCTGCTACAGCCATGTTAAGTATCTTCAGAAGCCACAAATACCTACTCTCTGAGCCTGGGCTTTTGCCCTGTGAATTATGGTTATAACTTTGATCTTCCTTCTCTGTTCATCCCACAATCAAAAATCCCCAAGTTAAGATTTTATTTTCCTCTCAGATGCAACCAAATTTGTGCTAATAGCTGTATCATGTAGGTCAATTCAGCCATAAAGATATACCTAAAGTCAGTACATTTTTATAAACTATCTTTTTTGTTTGTTTGTTTGTTTTGTGTTTCCTTATTTATATAAAGTACCTTTTAACAATAACTAGTAGATAAAAGAGTTGTCATTCTTCACCCTACTAAAAGACAGATTCTGCAGTATAAGGTAACATTGTTGACTAGAAGTGGAGTCAGATGTGATATGAAACCTCTCCCAGAAAATATTAGATAGACCTGCCAGGTGTTCTACCCATTCAACATTTTTTTTCAATCTTAGGATAGATAATGAATAAAGGAATCAATGAATCTCTATACTTTATTGAGTAGGTAATTCTACTAGGCATTCTACTAGGTTCTTTCATGGACATTATTTCATAAACATTCACCTCACAACAACATTGTAAAGTAGTGAGGTGTTACTCTGAGCAAATGGGATCTTAGAGAGGGCAGGTGACCTAGCAAGATTGCAAAACTAATAAGTGACAAAGCTGAAATTTGAATACACATCATTTAATTTCAACATAGCCTACTTTCCTGGAAACATCATTTCCCCCAAATTATATGCTTTTAAAAATATATTAATTCCCCTAAAATTTGGTTGTATAACCAAAGAGGCAGTTATACAGACTTAGTTAAACAGCCGCTCAAACTGAAGTTCCTTGCAACCTACCTTTTCTCTCTGTGATTAAATATTGTCTGCAAATTTAAATTGAGAGAAACTGACAAGGAGTGGCAGGCGTACAAAGGTGTGGCAAACAAAACCAGAATAAGGGAAAATCTGGCTGACAGTCTTGTCCCTTGACTCCATAAAGTAGATGGAATTTCATTTATCTTTTGATCTCCTAGAGTACTTTGTATATTTAAATGATGAATTAAAAATTGACCCCCTGGTGCAGTCTTGGATAAGTCAAGCAGTCTCTTTGGAAAAGATGGACCCAGGTGACCTGGCAGAGCTCTGACTCTGAGATCATCTGTGACCTTCTGGGGCCACTAGTGAACTTGTATAGGGATTACATGAAGGACAAAGAACTTGTGGAGCCATGTTCTTAGCTGCATGATGGTAAGACACTAAACTATGTTTCCAAAGACTGGCTGTCTGCTGGGAGTTTCTCTCTGGACCATACCTGTTTAGAAGAAGTTGGCTAGTACTTTAGTTGTTTTTTTTTAGCATAATAAGGGAGGAGCTATTCCAAGTCATGATCTGAGACTTGGGGACTTTGGGAAATTGTATTTCAATTGAGGATTAGCCAATCTATGGTCTAAATTAACATCGAAGACTTTTTAACTTAAGTACTCTAATTAGCATGAGAGACAATTTACATTTTTAAGAACTTTGTGATCAGCCATTAGAAATTTCTTCAAAATCTTATGCTCTTATTCCCCTAAATCATGCAAATCTCCCCACTATCCTATATCATCTCCGTGTTTGTTTTGATATGAAATCATTCTCCAAATTTTTTCAAGTTAAAATAGACCTTTTAAAAAAAAGCTACGCCATATTGATCCCGGAAGTTCACTTCTCCCAAAGCACAGCTTTGTACCCTCTAGATTCTAGAATGTACATATTCTAGTTTAAAAAGCAAGCATGGATCCAAATAACTGCCACCACCTGTCCAGATTTATGTAAAGACTGAAGTCAGCAAAGCATGCTGCTGTTTGTCTCCATGATGCCCAACATTTGGTTCAACATTTTAGCATCATATGAATGAATAGCAAGTATTCTGGGCCATCTTTTGAAAGTTGTGTCTAGTTGTCTTCTTTGCAATAAAAAAAATGCACTTCATATTATTCTAAGGTTGATATAGCTTCTAAATAGAGCCTAACTTACATCTGTATCTTGTCACAATGGCAAAAGCAACAATAACAAGCATCTCTTGTTTTTGCAATAAATTTTACCATAGACCTAAAAAAGAAAATACCTCTTTTTTTGGAGGGGGAGTTTCTTTTAAGAACTACCGGGGGTAGGGTGGAAGGAAAGACCATAATATGATGAGTAGAAAACTTTTTAATAAAGAAATTAAAGGCTTAGAGCAGTGGCTTATGCCTGTAATCCCAGCACTTTGGGAGGCCAAGAGGGTGGATCACTTGAGATCAGGAGTTCGAGACCAGCCTGGCCAACATGGTGAAACCTCATCTCTACTAAAAATACAAAAATTAGCTGGGTGTGGTGGCAGGCACCTGTAATCCCAGCTACTCTGGGAGGCTGAGGCAGGAGGACCGCTTAAGCCCAGGAGGTGGAGGTTGCAGTGAGCAGAGATCATGCCTCTGCACTCCAGCCTGGGTGACAGAGTGAGACTACATCTCAAAAAAAAAAAAAAAGAAAAGAAATTAAGAGATTGGCTAGACCAAATACTATAATGAATATTTTAGTGCTTGAATTTCTTATACAGCATTCTGGATTTCACAGTATTTCTCCAGATTTGATTTTCCCTTCTCTTTTCTAAACCTCGTGATACAATAAAACCAATGCAGACCCTGTACTGCATTGAGACACAAGTGCTTTGAGGAGATGAGGTTGATTTATGCCCAGAAGATAGGATGGACTTCATAAGTCCACGGAAATTGAAAAGAACAAGAACAGAAGGCACCTATGGAACTTTTTATTTCTAGTGTCCTAATGAATTGAGTAATTCATTTTGTTTTGACTGTATAGGCGTGGTTCAGCCCCTAGCTACTGTCCTGGTTTTGGGACTAGACTCTGAGCCACCAGAAGACAGTCGTTAAAACTGCAGGCACATATGAAAACTCTTAGGACATCACACAGGACTTCAGGTCATGGGTCACACAGGATTCTACCTTCTCTTTGTCTACATTCCCTCTCTTGTGAAGAAATGAATCAAACCACTTTCCCCTCCATCTCCACTCAAAACATCACAGTTTTTAGCCAGACATTTTCCCTCTGCTCCTTAGAAGAGAAAGGAAGTTCTTTCTGCTTCATTGCCAGGGGCAGCATTTACTAGATAGCCATAGTAATTATGTATTGTAATTATGATTATAATTACATCTCTCAAGTCTGGAAATACTATAATCCAACATTTTCAGCCCTAGATCTTAGATGCTCTTTTTCCAGTAGACCATCTAGAGTTCTGGATTGTAATCAATTAATAGCAAAGCTACTTAGGAGATATAAAGTATAGAGGGAGAAAGTAGGGTATAAACTAAGGTTAAGCAAACGAGCACTATAATCAAACAGACTGTTCAAAGCCTGGCTCTCCCGCTTTCTAGCTATGTGAATTCAGAAAATTTTAAAATTTCTTTCAGCCTATGTATCTTCATCTGTTAAAAAGGGATGATGACAGTACACCCCTACTAACATGATTTTATAGATTAAGTGGGAAAATGCATAATAAAGCACTTTTCACCATGCCTTGCACTTAGCATGAAATAAATGATAATTTGTCATAAGACAGAGGTTCAGCCCTCATCCTTGGGGAGCATAAAGTGTAACTGGAGACAGGACATGCAGATACAGTAAAAGACAGTTTATTAGCACTAAACTCATAATACTGAGCAACATAAAACGTCAGAGAAAGGAAAGAGAGTGACCTAGGGAGATTTCATAAAAGAACAACATATCCTAGAATTTGAAAATTGGGGGGTAGGATTTGGATTAAGCAAAAGAGAGGAGACAGTATTTCTAGTTAGAAGGAGAATGGAAGTATATGAAGCAGGAAGGAGAATCTTAATAAGAGGCCAATGAGTAGACCATGTGGTCTATAACAGGGATATTTAAGCGCCTAGCAGGATTAGTCTAAAAAAGCCAGCTCCAAGAGGGACTGGAATATAGGCAGCAGACTGTGAAGGTCGACATTTAAGCAATAGGAAGGCACTGCAAATTCCTAAGCATATGAACAACATGATAATAGAGAGCAGGATGGATTGCAGAGGGAGGAGGAGGAGGAGAAGGGAGATGGGAGAATAGATAGCTATCACAAGAATCCATGTGGAAGATAACAATGGAAAGAGCTGATTAAGGAAAACGGGAAAGGACCAAAGCAATAGATATGGGAGACCCTTTGAAAGATGAACTGTCAGTATGTATGGACAAATCAGATAAAGAAAAAAGTAAATCAATAAAATCTCTAGGTTTTTAGATATATTACAGAGTTTATGATGCAGTTTCATAATGTGCCAGCAACACAATTTTCTTTAACTTACGGCATACATCTGCCAATATAATCCTAAAATTTTTAATTTTTAGTCTTATATAATTAATCGATACCCCATTTTATAACATTTTGTAACTTTGAACTTTAAATTTGCCTTACTCATTAATTTGTTTAGCAAATGCTTCTTGGAAACCCTATATGGTAGGCACTGTGCTAGGCACTGGAATTAAAATAAAGATCATCAGGCCAGGTGCAGTGGCTCACACCTGTAATCCCAGCACTTTGGGAGGCATAGGCTGGCGGATCACCTGAGGTCAGGAGTTCGAGACCAGCCTGACCAACGTAGTGAAACCCCATCTCTACTAAAAATGCAAAAATTAGCTGGGCGTGGTGGCCAGCACCTGTAATTATGATTGTAATTATGTCTCTCAAGGCCAGAAATACTATAATCCAACATTTTCAGCTATTTGGGAGGCTGAGGCATGAGAATCACTTGAACCTGGGAGGCAGAGGTTGCTGTGAGCCAAGACTATGCAACTGCACTCCAGCCTGGGTGACAGAGCGAGACTCCATCTCAAAAAATAAAATAAAACAGATCATCAAAGTCCCTGCCACTGAGGATTTTTTAGTCTTTGGTATTTGGGAGGTGGGAGAGGAAAGATGAGGAGGTGGCAAATGTGTAAATTATAATGTTATATAATCTGCTATAAAATGAAAATATGCACATCATCCCTGAGGTTTCTCAGCAAGTGCCTGAACACTGAATGGAGAAGTTGGGAAAGCATCATATGAAACAAGAGATGTCTTGAGATTCATGTCATCTTTCCTCTTAGGTCCAATACTCTACCCATGGAATGACTAAATAAAACTGCAAACATGCAGTTTTTCTTGATCCATTCTCACCTGACCCTGAGGTCCAGATGCTGATTTTTGTGGCCTTCCTGATGATGTATCTGACCAGTCTCAGTGGAAATGCTACAACTGCAGTCATTGTTCAGATCAATCATTCCCTCCACACCACTATGTACTTTTTCCTGGCTAACCTGGCAGTTCTAGAAATCTTCTATACATCTTCCATAGCCCCATTGGCCTTGGCAAATCTTCTTTCAATGGGCAAAACTCCTATTTCCATCACGGGATGTGGCACCCAAATGTTCTTGTTTGTCTTCGTGGGCGGGGCTGATTGTGTCCTGCTGGCAGTCATGGCTTATGACCGGTTTATAGCTATCTGTCACCCGCTGCAATACAGCCTCATCACGAGCTGGTCCTTGTGTGTGGAACTGCTGGTAGGCTCCCTGGTGCTGGGGTTCCTGCTGTCACTGCCACTCACCATTTTAATCTTCCATCTCCCATTCTGCCACAATGATGAGATCTACCACTTCTACTGTGACATGCCTGCAGTCATGCACCTGGCTTGTGCAGACACACGTGTTCACAAGACTGCTCTGTATATCATTAGCTTCATCGTCCTCAGCATCCCCCCTCTCATTGATCTCCACCTCCTATGTCTTCATCGTGGTAGCCATTTTACGGATTCGGTCAGCAGAAGGGCGCCAGCGAGCTTTCTCTACCTGTTCTTCTCACATTTTAGTGGTCCTCCTGCAGTACGGCTGCACCAGCTTTATATACTTGTCCCCTAGTTCCAGCTACTCACCTGAGACGGGCCGGGTGATATCTGTGGTCTACACATTTATCACTCCCATTTTAAACCCCTTGATATATAGTATGAGGAACAAGGAACTGAAAGATGCCCTAAGAAAAGCACTGAGAAAGTTCTAGGTAGGATGATCCTGTGATTTACTTAAATTGGGACACTTTTAAGAGTGAAATGGGATGCTACTAATAATTTTGCTGAAAGGACATACATAAGCCAAGAATGTCCTCAGCAAACTAAGGCACGTGGTCCATTGTTTTGGGAACTCCAGAGGAAATGAATGCTACTGTCTTGCTGAAAATAAAGCTATATCACATAGTGCAACATGCTGTCCTGGGCATGGATGAGAGAGAAGAATCAACATTTATTGGAAAGCTACTATATGCTAGGTATTTTATATGAATATCTCACTTAACCCATAGTAAGTATCATTGTCTTCATTGCACAAAAAAGAAAACTAAACTCTTTCTGCTGTAGGCCTGAGTGGTTGCTGTTGAAATGGGCAAGTTCATGAAACCTGGGAAAGTGGTGCTGGTCCTGGTCTAACGCTACTCCTAACACAAAGCCATCATTGTGATGAACATTGTTGATGGCACCTCAGGTTGTCCCTATAGCCTGGTGGCTAGAATTGACCACTTTCCCTGCAAAGTGACAGCTGCCATGGGCAAGAAGAAGATTGCCAAGAGGTCAAAGATCAAGTCAAGTCTTTGTGAAAGTTTATAACTACAATCACCTAATTCCCACAAGGTACTCTGTGATTATCCCCTTGGACAAAACTGTCATCAATAGGGATGTCTTCAGAGATCCTGCTCTTAAATGCAAGGTCCAAGGGGAGGCCAAATTTGAAGAGGTACAAGATGGGCAACAGGCCAAGTGTGGTGGCTCACACCTGTAATCCCAACACTTCGGGAGGCCGAGGCAGGTGGATCACCGGAGTTCAAGAGTTCGAGACCAGCCTGGCCCACATGGTGAAACCCCAACTCTACTAAAAATACAAAAATTAGCTGGGTGTGGTGGCAGGTGCCTGTAATCCCAGCTACTCAGGAGGCTGAGGCAGGAGAATCACTTGAACCTGGGAGGCAGAGGTTGCAGTGAGCTGAGACTGCACCATTGCACTCCAGCCTCAGCTACAAGAGCAAAACTCTGTCTTAAAAAAAAAAATTAAAAAAAAGAAAACTAAAGCAGCTAACGAAAAACATATAGATGTTTATCACTATAAACTTCCCTTCTACTACTGCTTTTGCTGCATCCCGTAAGTTTTGGTACATTCTGTTTTCATATTGTCTCAAGATACTTTTTGCTAAGTTGTATTTTAATTTTCACTGGTCTCAATATATTATTTAATTCCCTTTTCATTTCCCATTTGACCCAGTATTTGTTCAAGAGTATATTATTTCGTTTCCACATATTTGTGAATTTTCACATTTTATTGCTGTTACTGATTTCTAGTTTGATTCCATTGTTGTCACAAAAGATACATAGTGTAATTCATTATCTTCTTAAATATGTTAAGGCTTGTTTGGGGACCTAACATATAATCTATCCTGCAAAGGGTTCAATGTGTGCTTGAGAAGAATGTGTGTAATATCTTTTTTTTTTGAGTTTTTTGTCTTTTAACTTTTATGTAGAATTAAGAGAGATTTACCATCATCATTATAGAGGTAAAATATACTGCTTTTTCCAATATTTATCTTTACCAAAGAGTTTCATCCTTTTATTTCAACTTGAAAAATTCCCAATAGCATTTCTTGTAAGGCAGGTATGGTGATAAACTCCCTCAGCTTTTGATCATCTGAGGATGTCTTTATCTCTGTTTTATTTTTGACAGCATGTTTGCCAGATATAGTATAGTTGGTTGTTTTTTTTTTTCTTTCACATTATATATGTCATCCCATACTCTTCTGTCCTGCAAGGTGTTTGCTAAAAAAATCGGCTGATAGTCTTATGGAATTCCTTTGTACACAACAAGTCACTATTCTCTCAGTGCTTTCAAGATTCTTGTCATTTTTAACTGTTGGAAATTTGATTATAATATATCTCAATGTAAGACTTTTTTGATTCATTGTATTTGTTGTCCACTGGGCTTCCTGGATCTGAATGTCTGTTTTATTCCCCAGCTTGGGAAATGTTTAGCCATTATTACTTTGAATAAGATTACTATTCCTTTCTCTCTCACTTGTCCTTCAGGAACTTCCCATAATGCATATATTGAATTGCTTGATGGTGTCCCATCAGTCCCTTAAGCTATCATCACTCTTTTTAATTCTTTTTACTGTCTGATTGGATGATTTCCAACTCTCTGTATTTTAGTTTGGTAATCTTTACTTGCACATAACCTAGTCTTCTATGGAAACCCTCTATTAAAATTTTCAGTTCAGTCATTATGGTCTTCAGTTCTATGGCTTCCCTCAGATTTTTTTTTTTTTGTATGTCCTATCACTTTGCTGAAGTTCTTACTTTGTTCATACATAGCTCTCCTATACCATCTTTTTTACCATTATTTTGAACTATCCTTTATTTCATATATATCTTATACATATCCTATATATCATCACATATCCTTTATTTCTGGAGACTTGTTTTGGTCTTTCATTTGGAATGTATTTCCCTGTTTCTTCATTTTCCTTGATTCTTTGTGTTGGTTTCTGCACATTAAATAAAACAACCATCTCTCCCAGTCTTAAAAACCTGGGAAAGTCACAACATTATGTGTGCAGTCAAGACTTTTCTAGGGAGAAATTGTAACCTGGGTGTTTTTGCCTGCTCACTCTGCATTGAGCCAGAAAGATTAGCTGCTGGAAGTACTCATACACTCTTTTAAAACCACCTCTTTTTCTCTGGCTATGAAGGATACATAAATGCTAAACCCCATTAGCTCCCAGAATTAGGTGATATAAGAGCCAGTTTTTTGGGTGGGAGCTGTAAAAGTTGTGCTCAATGTGTGGAAGAACTCCTTCCAGGGATAAGGTGGACACTTGATTTTAATGCTGTAGTGAGCCAGGGAAAGAAGCACTCAGAAAGTGCTTTTAGCCTGGGCAACATGGTGAAACCCCATCTTCACACAAAAAAATACAAAAATTAGCCAGGTGTAGTGGTGTGCACCTGTAGTCCCAGCTACTCAGGATGGGGAGGCTGAGGTGGGAGGATTTCTTGAACCCACAAGGTCGAGGCTGCAGTGAGCCAAGATTGTGCCACTGTACTCCATTCTAGGCAACAGAGAGAGACCCTGGGAAAGAAAAGAAAAGAGGAAGGAAGGGAAGGAAGGAAAAGAGTTGAGATGTTATATGTCCTCCAGACCCTTTACTTCTCAGAGAGAATCTGGGAGTTTAGGATTCACTTGTAATTGCAAGGTATTGTGCCCAGGGTGAGGTTTCTGGCACAAGTGAATTTCAACTTTTCCCATACATTTTGATATTTCAGTTTTTCGGTGTGTAGGAGACTCTCAACTACTTTTCTTGTTTCTCTCAAAAGAAACTGATCTTGGTATAGCTGTTTACTCTCATGTGTCTGTGGAAAAAGCCAAAGTCAGAAGCCCCTTATTCCACCATCTCATTGACATCATGCTTATGGATTTTGATTTTCAATAACATAACAATGACATAGAGCAAAGAAATAACATGATGATTAATTATTATTTTAATATAGGATGAATTAAAATAAAGAGAGACTTTATGATTGTATTTAGAGGATCTACAATATAAATAGACATCATGCTGGATGCATTAAGTAAACAATAGCATTTTGTCCACCCAAAAGAGCTTAACTCATGTAGAAACAATTTGAGTACATCTGATATATGAGCATGGTACAAATTTGTGTGGAATACACAATAGATTAAAACAATATCCTCTATAATATTCTAGATATTTTGTGTTTTTTTGTTTGTTTGTTTTTTGTTTTTTTTTTTTTTAGATAAGGTGTCACTCTGTCCCCTGGCTGGAGTGCCACAGCTCAATCTCGGCTCACTGCAAACTCCACTTCCTGGGTTCAAACCATTCTTGTGCCTCAGAGTCCCAAGTAACTGGGATTACAGGCATGTGCCACCACACCCAACTAATTTTTTATTTTTAGTAGAGATGGGGTTTCACTATGTTGGCCAGGCTGGTCTCAAACTCCTAGCCTCAAATAATCCACCCGCCTAGGCCTCCCAAAGTGCTGAGATTATAGGCATGAGCCATCATGCCCAGCTTCTAGGCCATTCTATAGTGAATGATGTAATGAAATTCTCAATTTCTATGAGATCAGTTTTTTAGAGTCCACATATGAGGAAGATGATGTGCTATTTGTCTTTCTATGCCTGGCTTATTTCCCTTAACATAATGTCCCCCAGGTTCATACATGTTGTCACAAATAACTAGATTTTGTTCTTTTTATGGCGGACTAATATTCCATTTTGTATATGTACCATATACTCTTTATCCATTCATCCACTGATGGATACTTAGGTTGATTCCACATCTTGGCTTTTGTGAGTAGTGCTGTAATAATCACGGGAGTACAGATGTCTCCTCAACATACTAATTTCATTTCCTTTAGAAATATACCCAGTAGTGAAACTGTTGGATCATATGATAGTTCTATTTTTAATTTTTTGAGGAACCTCTATTCTGCTTTCCATAATGGCTATAATAATTTATATTCCCACTAGGAGTTTGTAAAGCTTCCTCTTTATCTACGTCTTCATCTTTTTTTTTATAATAGCCATTCTAAGGAGTGAGGTGATATCTCACTGTAGTTCTGATTTGCATTTAACTGATGACTAGTGATGTTGAGCATTTTTTTTTCATATATCTGTTGGCCATTTGTATGTCTCCTTTTGAGAAATGTCTATGCAGGTCTTTTGACCATTTTTAAATTGGGTGTTTTTTTTTTTTTGCTGTTGAGTTATTTAAGTTCCTTATATATTTTGGATATTAACCCTTTATCAGATGTATACTTTGCAAATATATTCTCCCATTCTGTAGGTTGTGTCTTCACTCTTGATCATTTCCTTTGCTGTTTAGAAGCTTTCGTCATTTGCTGTGATCCCGTTTGTCTATTTTTGCTTTTATTGCCTGTGCTTTTGAGGTTTTCTTCAAAAAAAAATTCTTGTCCAGACCAAGGTCATGAAGCTTTTCCCCTAGGCCTTCTTCTAATAACTTTATACTATCAGGACTAACATGCAACTCTTCAATCCATCTTGAGTTGACTTTTTATATGGTGAGAGATAAGGGTCAAATTTCATTCTTCTACATGTACATATTAAGTTTTCCCAGCACCATTTATTGAAGAGACTATCCTTCGCCCAAGGTGTGTTCTTGGCTCCTTTGTTGAAAATCAGTTGACTGCAAATCTGTGGATTTATTTCTGGGCCTCATTCTGGTCCATTGGTCTATGTGTCTGTTTATGTCAGTACCACGCTGTTTTGGTTACTATAGTTTTGTAGTATATTTTGAAGTCAGGCAGTATGATGCCTTCAAAACTTTGTTCTTTCTTCTCAGGGTTGATTTGGCTATTTGGAGCCTTTTGTGGTTCCATAAAAATTTTAGAATTTTTTTTTCTTTTTCCATTAAGAATGTCATTGGTATTTAGATAGGAGTTGCACTGAATTGGTGCATTGCTTTAGGTAGTAGAGACATGTTAACAATATTAATTCATCCAGTCCATAAAAATAAATGGAATATCTTTCCATTTATTTGTGTCTTCTTCAATTTCTTTCATCAGTGTTTTATAGTTTTCATTGTAGAGATGTTTCACCTCTTTGGTTAAATTTATTCCTAAATATTTTATTTTGTGTAGCTATTATTATTAGAATTGTTTTCTAGATTTCTGTTTCAGATAGTTTTCCATTATCATACAGAAATAATACTAATTTTTATATGTTTATTTTGTACCCCACAACTTTACTGAATTTGTTTATTAGTTCTAATAGTTTTTTGGTGGAGTCTTTAGGTTTTTGTGTGTATAAGATCACGTCATCTGCAAACATGTAAAATCTAACTTCTTTATTCCCACTTTGGATGACTTTTATTTATTTCTCTTGCCAAACTGTTCTGGCTAAAACTTCCAGTACTATGTTGAATAGAAGTAATGAAAGTGGGCATCCTTGTCTTGTTCCAAAGCTTAAAGGAAAAGCTTTCAACTTTCCTCCATTCAGTATGATGTTAGCTGTGGATTTGTCAAATATGGTCTTTATTGTGTTGAGCCATATGCTTTCTATACCTAATTTGTTGAGAGTTTTTATCAGTAAGAGATGTTGGATTCTGTCAAATCTTTTCAGGCATCTGTTGAATTGGCCATATGGATTTTATCGTTCATTTTGTTACATTTATTGATTTGTATATATTGAACCATCCTTGCTTTCCTGGGATATATCCCACTTGATCATGATGAATTTTTTTTCACACCAATTTGTACTTTTATTTCTTATTCTTGAGGTTAGATTCTAAACCCTAAACATATCCAAACTAGCATTAGATCTACTTATATATAGCCAGAGACAGCTTCTATCATGTGTCCTTAGCAGCCAAGGTTATCAAAATGTCTTTTCTCCAGGAAGATCCAATAAGAAAAAAAAAAAGAAACCTCTCTGATTAGGCTCCAACCATATCCCATCCTCCATAAAATTGACTGTATAGGCATAATGGAAACCAGAACATGTGATTTCCAAACAAGAAAAGTCCTATGAGGGAGGGGAAGAGGGGGAGAGGAAGGATTCAGCCCGTGCCCAGAGTGAAATTGAGTAATATCAATTTCACTCATCTTCACACATCTTCAGGTTACATGTTCGTGGAGTAGTTTAGGAACAAATCCATGGTTTGTGGAGTACTAATATACCTAGTGGTCTGCTGTATTACATTATGGCTTTCCCCAGCAGTTTCCAAAGCAGCCTGCAAGTCACTGGCAGAATTTGGCTGGAATTGCAAGCAGGACTGCAAGATTCCTCTCCACAGTTATAGAAGGGATTGTTCCAGGCCTGATTGTTTCAGGATTGGGTGCACCAGGTCTGAGTGTTCCAGGAGTGGTTGCTCCAGGACTGGATATTCCAGGTCTGGTTGCTCCAGGGTGAATTGTTCCAGGTCTGGTTGCTCCACATTGGAAGGTTCCCAGTTGTGTTCACCAGGCATCCCTGGTGGTTGGAAGAGTAGAGGCTGGGGTAGGCAGTTGCTGAGGCCTTCTGAGTCACACCATTGCTATTCTTTGGTCAATTGTTTTAATGCCACCTCTTAGATTTCATTCTCTGGTTCTGGAACCAGGTCTTCACTTGTTTGTAGCTAAGGTTCAGGATGTTGGAAAGTTCTTGCATCTGCTGAAGGCTGAGGTATTTCTGTCTCTGAAATCTATCATTGAGTACACACAGCTGGGTAAACGAGAACACAGTTCTGGTGTTCTATTTCTTGACTGCGACCTTGTCTTCCTTTTTTGTGGTGCTATTCTCTGCAGCAGTGGGTTGTTTGCCTTTGGGACTGGTGGAAAAATCAGGGTTGTCCTGAATAAGCAGATCCATGGAGGAAGGAAAAGAGAGACAATCTCTGTGTGAGGCATCTCAGCGGATGACATTTGCAAGGATCCACAATGAATTATTTTTAATGTGCTGGTGAATTTGTTTACCAGTATTTTGTTGAGGATTTTTGTATCTATTTTGATCAGGGTATTGGCTGTAGTTTTTTGTCGTGTCTTCATCTGGTTTTGTAATCAGGGTAATGTTGACTTCATAGAATGAATTTGAAAGAATTCCTTCCTCTTCAATTTTTTGAAATGGTTTCAGAAGAATTTTACTAATTCTTCTTTAAATGTTGGTTGAATTCAGCAGTAAGGCCATCGGGTCTTGGACTTTTTTTGATAGGAGACTTTTTATGACTGATTCAGTCTCCTTATTCCATATTGTTCTATTCAGATTTTCTTTTTTTTTATAGGTCAATCTCGGTAAGCTGAATGTGCTAAGGAATGTATCCATTTTTCTAGGTTATCTAATTTATTAGCATACAATTGTTGATAATATTCTAATTCTTTGTATTCTCTGGTATCAGGTGTAATTTCTCCTTTTTCACTTCTGATTTTATTTGAATCTTCTCTCTTTTTCTTAGTCTAGCTAAAAGTTTGTCAATTTTGTTCATCTTTTCTTTTTTTTTTTTAATTTTTTTTAATTTTTTTATTTTTTAAAAACGGGGTTTCACCATGTTGGTCAGGCTGGTCTTGAACTCCTGACCTTAAGCGATCTGCCCGCCTTGGCCTCCCAGAGTGCTGGGATCACAGGTGTGAGCCACCGTGCCCGACCTTGTTCATCTTTTCAAGAAACATCTTTTGCATTTTTTAGTCTCTATTTTATCATTTCTGCTCCGATGTTTACTATATCCTTCCTTCTATTCATTTTTTTTCCTTCTACTCATTTTGTGTTTAGTTTGTTCTTCTAGTTCCCTGAGGTGCAACATTAGGATTATGCATGTAGTTGTGATATATATATATTTTTTCAGCCACTTTATGTGTTTTAATTGGATAATTTAATTCCTTTACATTCAGGTAATTATTGATAGGTAAGGACTTACTACTGCCATTTTGTTAATCATTTTCTAGTTTGTGTTGCATATTTTTTCTTTCCTCCTCTCTTACTGTCTTCCTTTGTCATTAAGTGTTTTTCCCGGCAGTCTGTTTTGATTCCTTTTAATTTTTAGTGTATCAATTACAGGTTTTTGTTTTATGCTTACCATAAAGTTTACAAAAAACACATTTATAATGTTATATTAAACAGATAATTTTGATTACTGATGTCACAATTTACATAATTTTATATTGCATATCCCTTAAAAAGTATTGTAGTTATTATTGTTATTATTATTGTTTTGAGACAAGGTCTCACTCTGTTGCCCAGACTATAGAGCAGTGGCACAATCTTGGCTCACTGCAACCTCTGCCTCCCAAGCTCAAGCGATCCTGCCACCTCTCCCTCCTGAGTAGCTGGGACTACAGGCATGTGCCACCATGCCCAGCTAATTTTCATATTTATTATTTTTAATACTTATTTTTTTCCCTTAATACTAAGGATGTAACTAGTCCCTCCACCGTTATATTATTAGAACATTCTGAATTTATTATGTACTTACTTTTACCAGCGAGTTTTGTACTTTTAGATGTTTTCATGTTACTCATTGGCATCCTTTTATTTCAGCTTCTAGAATTCCCTTTAACTTTGTTTGGAAGGCAGGCCTAGTGGTGATGAACTCCCTCAACTTTTGTTTGTTTGGGTAAGTATTTTCCTTCATTTCTGAAGGACAGCTTTGCCAGATACACTATTGTTGGTTGACAGGGATTTTTTTTCCTTTAGTACTTTGAATATATCATCCTACTGTCTCCTGACCTACAAGGTTTCTGCTGAGAAGTCTGCTGCTAAGTTTATTGAAAAAGTCCCTTTTGTGTTATTTGTTATTTTCTCTTGCTGCTTTCAGCATCCTCTCTTGATATTTACCTTTCACAATTCGATTATAATATGTCTTAGGGTGGTCTTATCTGGATTAAATTTGATTGGTGGCCTATGACTTTCTTTCACCTGGATATTTGTATCTTTCTCCAGGTTTGGAAAGTCTTCTGCTATTATTTCTTTAAATAAGTTTTCTACTCCTTTGTCTTTCTCTACTTCGTCTTGAACTCCAATGACCCATATATTTGCTCTTTTGATGTTATCCTATGAATCCCATAAGCTTTTTCATACCTTTTTATTATTATTATTTTGTTTCTCCTCTGGCAGTATATTTTCGAATAACCTACCTTCAAGTTCACAGATTCTTTCCTCTGCTTGATTAATTCTGCTATTGATGCTCTCTTCATTATATTTTTAGCTCCTAGATTTCTGGTTTTTTTTAACTGCAATATCTCTCTTCAATTTCTCTGATGAATTTTTGAATTGTTGTCTATCACCATACCACCCTGAATGTGCCCGATCTCGTCTGATCTTGGAAGCTAAGCAGGGTCGGGCCTGGTTAGTACTTGGATGGGAGACCGCCTGGGAATACCGGGTGCTATAGTCTTAAAAAAAACAAAATTTTTTTTTGAATTGTTTCTCTGTGTTTTCTTCAAGTTCCCTTTAGGGTCAGTCACTGGCATCTCATTTTGTTTGGTGAGGTCAAACTTCTCCGCTTATTCTTGATGCTTGCAGATGTGTATCGATGTCTGTGTATTAGGTATTTATTCTAGTCTTTGCAGTCTGGCTTTCTTTGTGCCTGTTTTACTTCAATAGGCCTGTCTAGAAGTTCTAGGCAGGCTGACTTGTGTTTCCTAAGCCTGTGAGTGTTGCAGCCACTTCAGCACTAGAGGGGGCCCTAAGCCCAGGTTCGCCACAAGCTTTGCAAGGGCTTTGAGGTTGACACAGCACCCCAGCCAGGATGGACCTAAGGAATATTGAAGGAAGGTACCTAGGCTATATAGATAAGCTAGCCAGGGACCCAAGCCCAGAAGCCTGTCACAGTGGTCTGGATAGACACTCCTCCCAGCAGTTCCCTGCACAGGCAGGACAATCCCCACATGTGGCAAGAAGGGCTGGAGCTGAGACTGGGCCCCCTCAGGAGTCCCCCATGGAACAGAGGTCAGCAAACCCATCCCATTGGCTTAGATGGGTGTAGGGGGCCAGACTTGAAACTGGGTCTCAGAATCTGCTGTTGGACAGAGGCTCAGCTAACGGGTAACTCCTATGAGATACGGGCAAGTTTCCCTTTGGGAAGCAATTTCCCAGCAGCAAGCAGTATTAAGCCAGGACCACAGCTGAGGAGGGGTGGAGCTGAGCCATAAGGCAACTTTCAGGTCCACTGCCAAGACCAATGTCGGCAGGCAGAGAAGCCTTCCCTGCTGAGGCACTGGTGTGCATGATTCTTCCTGAACGCCCTGGCAGATGGTTTTGGTGGTAGCCTCAAGGCCAGCTGGGGCTATCACCAAGCCCCCTGGGGAATGAGGCCATTTCCCCAGGCTTGAGTCTGGAAGCACAATTGATGGGTCTGTCAACTGGTTATGAGTATGCACTCTAAAAATCACCCTCCTAGGTCTTGGGCTCCATCACACTTCACAACCTTCTACCTGAATCCTGAGGCTTCCACAAAGAGACTTTTGTCTGGGTGGGTGAAGAATTCTTATTGTTGGGGGGATAAAAGCAGGTGACCTCCTATATTACCATCTTGCTGACATCATTCCAACCCTGGAATCTATTTATCTGTCCAAAAAAAATTGCCATGATTAAAAGGTCTATTGTTTGTCTTCAAGTAGGCTGTGGTGGTTCTATAAAATAGGTCCACAAATTATTTGATACTCCTCCTTTTACATAGTGGAGCCTAATTTCTCTCCCTTTGAGTGTGGGCTGTACTTAGTAACTTATTTCTAGAATGTGGCAGAAGTGACCGTGTGTGACTTCTGAGGGCGGGTCATAAAAGATATCGTGGCTTTAGCGTCTACCTCAGATTACGCATTCTAAAAGAAGCTACCATGTCCTGACGACAATCAAGAAGCCCTATGAGATGTCAATGAAGCAATGTAGCAAGGAACTAAGGTCTCCTATGAACAGCCAGAGAGGAACTGACACCTCTTGCCAACAGCCATGTAAGTGAACCATCTTGAGGACAGATCCTCCAATGCTAGTTAAGTCTTTAAGTGTCTGGAGCCCCAGCCAACATTCTGACTGCAATCTCCTGAAACACCCTGAGCCAGAACCACCTTCCTAAGCTGCACCCAATTTCTGACCTCCAAAATCTATGTGAGATAATAAATTATTTTTGTTTTAAGTGCTTGTATTAGTCCATTTTCACACTGCTATAAATAACTGCCTGAAACTGGATAATTTATAAAGGAAAGAGGTTGAATTGATTCACTGTTCTGCATGGCTGGGCAGGCCTCAGGAAACTTACAATCATGGCAGAAGGCTAAGGGGGAAGCAAGGCGCCTTCTTCACAAAGTGGTAGGAGGGAAAATGAATGCAGGAGGAACTACCAAACCCATAAAAACCATCAGATCTTATGAGAACTCACTATCATGAGAACAGCATGGGGGAGACCACCCCCATTACTCGATTACCTCCAGCTGTCCTCTCCTTTGACATGTGGGGATTATAGGGATTAAAATTCAAGATAAGATTTTGGGTGGGGACACAGTTAAACCATATCACTGCTAAATTTTAGGGTAGTTTTGTACGCAGCAATATATAACTAACAGCATGTTAGTGAACATAGCACCAATTGTCTTGGGAGTTACTGAAATGAACACAGAAACCATGGACATAGTTCACCTAGTCAATCTTCATTTTTCATCTCTAAGTATCACATAAAACACAAACTTAAACTTTAAAATTTTTTCTCATTATACTACCAGAAATCATTTTGTATACCCCAATGACTTATACATACCACATGCTAGAGGCTAAAAATGGACTCCCCAAATATTTCCATGTCCTAATTCCCAGAAGCTGTGAATATATTATTTTACATGGTAAAAGGGATTTGGTAGGTATGATTAAATTAAGAATTCTGAGATGGGGAAGATTATCCTGTATTATCCAGGTGCACACAATGTTATCACAGGATCTTTGTAACAAGGGAGTAGGAGAATGAGAGAGAAAAATATGACAACAAAAGCAGAGAGAGAAAGAGTTTGGAAGATGTATGCTGCTGGCTTTGAAAATGGAGGATGGGGCCACAAGCCAAGGAATGCAAGTAGCCTCTGGAAGCTAAAAACA
Source organism: Ateles fusciceps (assembly GCA_036589455.1). Lineage (NCBI taxonomy): Eukaryota > Metazoa > Chordata > Mammalia > Primates > Atelidae > Ateles > Ateles fusciceps. Next base: position 21,000,476 of record JAZHEH010000681.1, on the reverse strand, counting down.
ACAAAAAACAAATTCTCCCCTAGAGCTTCGAGGAAGAAATGTAGTTCTGTAACCCATTTTAGACTTCTGACCTATAGAAATATAATTTTGTTACAGAAACAATAACAACCTAATATCTCTTTTATTATGCTTCACAGATAATTGTGTTGTTTACAAATTGAAAAATTTTGGCAACCCTACATTGAGCAAGTCTATTGGCACCATTTTCCCAACAGCAAGTGTTGACCTCATATCTCTGTGTCATATTTTGGTAATTCTCACAATATTTCAAACTTTTTCACTATATCTATTATAGTGATCTGTGATCAGTGATCTTTAATGTTACTATTGTAATTGTTTTGGGGCACCAGGAACTGCACCCTCACAAGATGGTGAACTTAGTAAGTGTTGCTTGTGTTCCACTGACTAGCTGTTCCCTCATCTGTCTCCCTCTCTTTGGGCCTCCCTATTCCCTGAGATACAACAATATTGAAATTAGGCCAATTAATAACCTTACAATCACCTTTAAGTGTTCAAGTGAAAGAGTCACACACCTCTCACTTTAAATCTCTCACTGTAAAGCTAGAAATGATTACTCTTAGGGAGGAAGGCATGTCAAAAGCAAGATGGGCCAAAAACTAGGCCTTTGGGCCAAGAAGTTAGCCAAGTTGTGAATGCAAAGGAAAAGCTCTTGAAAGGATTTAAAAATGCTACTCCAGTGAACACACAAATGGTAAGAAAGTAAAACTGTGTTATTGCTGTTACAAAGAAAGTTTTAGTGGTCTGGATAAAAGATCAAACTAGCCACAACATTCCCTTATGCTAGAGCCTTATCCAGGCACTCTAACTCTCTCAATTCATTGAAGGTGGAGAGAGGTGAGGAAGCTGCAGAAGTAGTTTGAAGCTAGCAGAGCTTGGTTCATGAGGTTTAAGGAAAGAAGCCATCTCCATAATATAAAGGTACAAAGTGAAGCAGCAAGTGCCGATGTAGAAGCTGCGGCAAGTCATCCAGAAGATCTAGCTAAGATCACTGATGAAGGTGGCTACATCGAACAACAGATTTTCAAGGCAGACAAAATATTGCAAGAAGATGCCATCTAGGCCTTTCAATGCCTGGGTTCAAGGCTTCAAAGGGCAGGCTGAGTCTCTTGTCACGGGCTAGTGCAGCTGGTGACTTTAAGTTGAAGCCAATGCTTATTTGTCATTCTAAAAAAACTTAGGCCCCTTAAGAATTATGCTAAATCTACCTGGCCTGTGCTCTATAAATTAAACAGTAAAGCCTGGCTAGCAACAGCATATCCATTTGTAGGGTGATTTTACTGAATATTTTAAGCCTACTATTGAAACCTACTACTCAAAAAAACAAACAAACAAACCCAAAAAAACAGGTTTATTTTAAAGTATAACTGCTCATTGACAATGCAGCTGGTGACCCAAGAACTCTGATGGAGATGTACAAGATTACTATCGTTTTCATGCCTGCTAACACAGCATCCATTCTGTAGCCCACAGAGAAATGTCAACTTTCAAGTCTTATTATTTCAGAAATACATTTTATAAGGCTATAGCGGCCATAGATAATGATTGCTCTGATGGATCTGGGCAAAGGAAATTGAAAACTTTCTGGATGCTTCCGGATGACTAAAGGAAAAAAGAAAAAAAAACTGGAAAGGATTCACCATCCTAAATGCCATTAAGAACATTTGTGAGGCCGGGTACAGGCAACATGGCGAAGCACCATCCCTACAAAAAATTAAAAAATTGGCCAGACATGATGGTGTCCACTTATAGCCCCAGCTACTCAGGAGGCTGAGATAGGAGGATGGCTTGAGCCCAGGAGGTGGAGGTTGCAGTGAGTCAAGATCGTGCCATTGCACTTGTCCACTCTGCCCGCCTGCCTCACAAGAAAAGAACATTATGAGTCATAGAAAGGGATCAAAGTATCAACACTGTCATGGAAAAACTCAAACTGTGTTTTCCCTCTGGTCTCATACTGCAACCAACACAGAATAGTTCTGTGACCAAATGTGTGGGGGAATTTTCCACACCAACAAGCAGTGAAGGCCAGCTAGGTATCCTCCAATTCAATTCTGACACTACCTGGAAATAGTGTCAGTTCCCACAGTTTAAGGGCTCAGTTCCTAAGATTACTCCCTCCTCCCCCCAAGACACCAATTGCAAGCCTGGGGCTCTGGAACTTCTGACCAACCAGCTTCAAGTTGGGTTCCCAGGACCCCTCTTTGGGTTCAATAATTTGCTGGAGTGGCTCACAGATCTAAGAAAACACTTATATTTACCAGTTTATTATAAAGGTATCACAAAGGATACAGATGAAGAGATGCATAGGGAGAGGTACAGAGGAAGGGACATAGAGCTCCCATGCCCTCCCCCGGGTGGCCATCCCCTAGAAACTTCCACTTAGTTCAACTATCAGAAGGTCAAAGAGATTCTGTTCCCTGTGTATGAAAACCTATATGTATATATAATACATTTCATAACACTACAAACATTACCAGGACTTTGGAAGAAGTTGATTCCAACCCTCATGGATGACTTTGAGAGGTTCAAGACTTCAGTGGAGGCAGTCACTGCAGGTGTGGTGGAAATACCAAGAGAACTACAATTAGAAGTGGAGCCTGAAGATGTGACTGAATTCCTGCAATCTCATTATTAAACATTTAACAGGTAAGGAGGTGCTTCTTATGCATGAGAAAAGAGTTTCCTTAAGATAGAATCCTCCTGGTGAAGATGCTGTGAACATTGCTCAAATAATAATAAAGGATTTAGAGAATTACACAAGCTTAGTTGATAAAGCAGCATTTGAGAGAAGTGCTCCAATTTTAAAAGTTCTACTTCATGGGTAAAACGTTGTCAAACAGCATTGCATGCTACAGAGAAATCTTTCATGAAAGGAAAAGTCAATCGAGGTAGCTAACTTCCTTGTCTTATTTTAAGAAATTGCCATAGCCAGCCCAACCTTCAGCAACCACTTCCTTGACCGATAAGCAGCCATCAACATCAAGGCAAGACCCTCCATCAGTGAAAAGATTAAGAATCACTGAAGGCTCACATGATCATTAGCATTTTTAACAAGAAAGTATTTTTTAATTAAGGTATGTATATCAGGTTTTTTAAAGACATAATGCTATGCACAGTAGGCTATAGTATAAATATCACTTTTCACCCTTTTACTTAATACATTCTCAATAAATATGTATTGAATTGAATCCTCTGCAAAAAAAAAAAAAAGTTTAACAGTTTGTCAAAGTATAACTTTCAAAAAGTTAAAAAAATATTCTCTTTTAATTATGTTATGAGCATGTGTCAAATATTTATTTATCTTATTAATGAAAAAGAAACAGCAAGGTGGTGAAGCTAATTCAAAGAAGGATACAAGAAACTATGAACTATATAGAGTGAGGAAAAATGCTGTATTAAGACTCAAAAGTTAAATATAATGTTGGTTAATGACCTGTGTGGCAATAAAACTGTCTCCTTTGAGATTATCTATCCCACCAAAATGAAGTCATCTCCACTGGACAAAAATAATTTGCAACTTGTTAATCTTCTACAAATTAATATCTAACTTTACTGAGTCTGGGATCTCATTAATAATAAACACTAAGTCAAACAAGGTTACCTCTCCATAGAACTTTAAATGACCTTTACACAGGCTTGTTAGATAATGCTCTTATTACAACATTGCAAGGCACACAACAATTCTTTTTCCTTATTTCCAAGTTTTGTATAATTTTTCTAGACAGACATGTTCCTACTATTAGTGAGCAATAAACTACTCTAAAACTATGTGGCTGAAATGTGCACATATATATATAGTCACATGTGGGAGGCACATGCCTGCAGGCTTGGCTACTGGGGAGGCTGAGATGGGGGGGATGGCTTAAGCCCAGGAGTTTGAGGTGGCAGTGGGCCATGATTGCACCATTGCACTGCAGCCTGTCTCAGAAAACAACAAACAAAACAAACGAACTTTGTGGCTTAAAACTACAATCACTTTATTATACATATCTATAAAATACTTTTATGGGCCAGGAATTTGGGAACAGCTTTGCTGACTGATTCTTCTGCTCTCCATAGCATGGAATGGAGTCACAATGTTCGGTTGGTAGCTGAGCAGGTGTGAAGAGTCCAAGACAGCTTCATTCACATACCTGGTGTCTTGACTGGGATGATTAGGTAAGCTAAATACAGCTGGACCCACCTTCCTCTTCATGTAATTTCAGGGTCTTTCCATATGATCTCTTCAGCAAAGCAGCTGGGTATTTTACATGGACTTAAGACTGCCAATCTTCTTAAAGGTGATCCAGAAGTGGCAGAGTATCTCCACTCCCATATCCCATTAATCAAAGCAGTCACAGTCCAGTCCAGATTCAAGGAAAAGGGAACAGAGAGCCCACCTCTCAATGGGAGAAGTAGCAGGGTGTGGTGGTTTGCACCTGTAATTAGTTATTCAGGAGGCTGAGGCCAGGAGTTTGAGACCAGCCTGGGCAACATAGTGAGAGCCTGTCTTTACAAAAATAAAAAATAAATAAGCTGGGTATAGTTGTATGTGCCTGTAGCCCCAGCTATTCAGAAGGATGAGGTAGGAGGATCTCTTGAGTCTAGGGGTTTGAAGCTGCTGTGAACTACAATCGCACCATTGCACTACAGCACTACTACTCTAATCCTACTAGAGTGAGACCCCATCTCTGAAAGTAAATAACAAAAACCAATCAATTAATTATTAAACGGGAGAACTGTCAAAGAATTTGTGGCCATGTTTAGTCCATCAGAAATTTTGCCTTGTAAACAGTTACTTTTATTATATGGATAATTCTTTTCCGCTAAAATCTGTTGTACTAAGGGTTCCCATTACTTTCTGGGAGGTCTGTCATAACTTTTTCACTACATGAGAAATGACCCTGGATGCAGCTCACTAGTCTTTTCTCCCTCTATAACCATGCAAGCACTAATGGACAATGCGGGATTTCAAAATGTAGTCACCGAACTAGTAGCATCTGCATAATCTGGGAACTTGTTACAAATGCAAATTCTCAGGCCTGACTTCCCACCTACTGAATCTGAAACTCTGGGGGATGGGGACCAGTAGCCTATGTTTTAACAAGCCATCTTGGCAATTCTAAATGTATGCTAAAGTTTGGAATCAGTGTTTTAGAGATGTAAGTTACTTGATGAAAATATCTGATACTAGTCTTACAAGAGAGTAAATATTATGTCGTGCTTTTTTACAATTAGAAAAGAAACAGGCCAGGTGTGGTGGCTTATGCCTGTAATGCTAGCACTTTGGGAGGCTGAGACAGGAGCATCACTTGAGATCAGGAGGTCGAAGCTCAGTGAGCTGTGATCATGCCACTGCACTCTAGTCCAAATGACAGAGTGAGACCTTGTCTGGCTACAAAAACAAAAACAGTAAAAAAGAAACAATGTATAGAGTCTGTAAATACTATACTGGCTTATTTACAGCACTTTCAGAAAGCACAGATAATGCCAAAGAAAGCTGATGTGGTGGCTTTCTCTAATTGATGGCCTTCCTCAGCTGTCAATAACTTTTCCCATGTACTTGACATGCAGGAAAGACTTCCCTTCTCCCACACACTAAAGGGACACTTCCCAGAGACATCACACCTTATGTCTAAAGAATCACTTGTTAAAAGAACTTGTACTTTCTCCATCTTAATAATGGGCCTATTAAGTAACTCTCTCTCTCTCTCTCTCTCTCTCTCTCTCTCTCTCTCTATATATATATATATATATATATATATTCTTTTTTTTTTTTTGAGATGGAGTCTTGCTCTAGCACCCAGGCTGAAGTGCGGTGGTGCGATCTCGGCTCACCACAACCTCCACCTCCCGGGTTTAAGTGATTAGTGATTCTCCTGCCTCAGCCTCCCAAGTAGCTAGGACTACAGGCATGCACCACTATGCCTAGCTAATTTTTGTATTTTTAGTAGAGACGGGGTTTCACTGTGTTGGCCACGCTGGTCTCAAACTCCTGACCTCGTGATCCACCCACCTCAGCCTCCGAAAGTGCTGGGATTACAGGCGTGAGCCACCATGCCTGGCCTAAAAATACATTATTCTTTTAAAAGGACTTTCAATCCCCCTCACAGACAGGTGTTGTGTAAGAGAAAATGGGAAATTTTGTTGATCCTGTCTATGACACCTTGTTTTCCGATCCTTTAATTCCTACTCTGCAGCATTTCTTTCTTTCTACTTTCTTTGAGTTTATTCTATTGTTCGTTTACATTCAGGTTTCCCTATTTTCGTCCTCAGTCTCCCGTGTAGCTGCTGGGACTACAAGGCACAGGCACACACCACCAGCACCAGAAATAATGCAGAGCAGCTAATAAAAAAATTAGCCCAGCTAATTTTTGTATTTTTTGTAGAGATGCGGTTTTGCCCTGCTGCCTAGGCTGGTCTGGATCTCCTGAGCTAAAGCAATCCACAGCCTCCCAAAGTGCTGGGATTACACGTGTGAGCCACCACACACAGCCCCTGTTTTCTTATATAAATACTGTTTTGGCAGTGTCCTAAAAGTTTTGATAATTAATACGTTTATCACTCCATTTTAAGTATTTTCTGCTTTCCATTATTTTCTCTTAGTCAATAGAGGTTTTTGTTTTGTAATTTCTGAAAATATAACACTTTTTTCCTAGTCTGCTTTTACTATTGATATCTTACATAATGACCAGAAAACATGACCTGCAAGATCAGGGATCAGCAAACTCTGTAAAGGGCCAAACAGTAAATATGTTATACTTTACAGGCCACATGGGATCCATCATAACGATTCAACTCTAACTTTGTAACCTTAAAGCAACCAAAGACAATATGTAAATAAATGAGATTGGCTGTACTGCAATAAAACTTCCCTTACAAAAAGAGGTTGCTGGCCAGATTCAACTGTGGACCATAGTCTGCTAACCCTTGGTCTACATGGCACCAATTCTTTGGTAATTATTAAGATCTACTGTTACTTAGTACCTGATGTTTTATAATGTTCCACACATGCTTGAAAACCAATAAATCATCTTGTCCCTGGCCTGCTCCACTTCTTTAAAGTTCGGGCCTGGCCCATGTCCACATTTGCTTTTGTTATTTTGGCACAGTGATTAAGACATTGGGTTTTTTACAATCAGACAAAAATCTCAGCTGCTAGTTTTGCCACTTGCTATTTGGTGGTTGGAGGCACACTACTTAATGTCGCTAATCCTCAGGTTCCTCAACTACAAAGTGAGATAATAACAGTACCTACCTCATGGGATGCACATAAGGAAGGATCAATGAGATAATCCATATAAAGCGCCTGGCAGAGTCCCCGGCGGCCTTCAATCGTTAGTAGTAGTGTTAGCATCATGAGGCAGGTGTAATTATACCCATTTTACAAGAAACTAAGGCTTAGAGAGGTTTAGGTAAGTTGCCTAAAGTTTCCTAGCCAGTGGCGAAGCACCAGCTCCCACCCATAACTTTTCTTTACAAATTCAACGTGTCTGCTACTCAAAATGATCCAGACACACTAACATTTAGGGAATTTACTGTATGCCATTCCGAGGCGAGGCTGCATTTTAAGACACCCGGAGAAGAAATGGATTGCGAAACCCGTAAGAATTCATTCTTTGTGGTGCAAGTTTTGTCTGAAGGGAAAAAATACCGTTCCGTGAGTTCAAACGGGCAAGAAGGTCATGGAACGTGCTAGAGGTAACAAACTATCTAACAGAATTCAGGAACCAAGGGGCCGAAGCTTCTAAGCTGGACACATTCCTCTCTGGGCTCGATCTTCTAAGGAAGTGGCGTCACCCAGCGGCGCACCCCGTGGTGCCCTTCAAGGCTCCGCAACTCCTCGCGCCTGATGAGCCTAGCGCCTAAAAATACTACCCTACTTAAACCTCCCGGAACCTGTATTTGGCATTTCAAAATAAATGGGCGCCATCATCACCTTGAGCCACATAAATCACAGCCCTGACCTGCTGTGAATTCAGCAGGCGACGAGCCGCTGAAAGTGGCGACGAAGTCCGCCCCTTTCGAAGACCAGCAATTTTCCATTCTTTTTGGCCTGCGGAAGGCGCAGATCGTAACGGGGAGACCCCCGAGCAGCCCGAAGAGTCGGACATTGGAAAAACAGCCCGGGAATCTCCATGTCTCGCAGCCCAGGCTAAGCCCAGGAATCTTCCGAGCCATATCCTGTGACAATCACAAGGGTTTCCTCCGCCCCGCGGGTGACGGAGAACTCGTGACCGGCCCCTCAGCTCCGAGCCGAGCGCCGGGCAGGCCAGGAAATAGAGGGGGCGGAGCTGCAAGCCCTGATCGCCAGGCAGCACACGAGGGGTAGCGCGTGCGCAGTCTCTCGCCACGGGACCTCCTTCCCGCCGCTGAGACTAGGAAGCGGGACGCCAAATCTGTCCCCGCGCAGCCGCCGCCGCCGGGGCGCAGAGCGGGGTGGCCGCCCTGCCTGAGGCGCGCCTGCGCACGTCCCCCACGCACGCTCCGGCGTACGGCGGCGGCCAGGGGTCGCGAGCCGGTGGAGGACCCGCGCGCGGAGGAGCTCGAGGAGTCAGCGCTTCTTCCCTCCCTCCCCCTACTCCCCTCCCCCGCTCCCTGCCCCCCCCTCCCCAAGAATGTTCCGTTACGAGGTGAGCTGTTGCGACCGGAAGTGACCCCTCCCTCCTTTCCGCGCCCCTTTCTCTCACTCACCCTCCGCGCGCCCGTCCCGTGTTCTTACGGGGCAAGGAGCGGGCTGAGGGAGTCTCAGGACCTAGAGGGGCGCGACTGGCCTGGGGTCGCGGGTGTAATCCTAGGGCTGGGAGCTGGCTTCAGGGGTCGAGACAGTGTCATTAGTTGCCGATGGGGAAAGTTGGCCTCCGTTTTAGGGTACGGAGGGCCCGTTAAGTGCTGTAACCACCCAAACCACACCCCCGCCCCCACCCCTAGAGGAGCCATGGAAGGTAGAGCATTGCATCTACCCGGGAGCTTTTCTTAAGAGTCACCCGGGAATTCCCAGAGGCGAGTTTCCCGCCCTGGACCCGGAACCACCCCCACCACCCACCCCCCACTCAAATTACATTGACACCCTGTTCACACAGGCTACCATCAGGTCAAGGGGTCCTGGGCTTGCTCTTGCACTAGGGCCCCAGCCCGTTTACTAAAGAGGGCTCCGAGTTGGGAGGGGGGCGTGTCCTGCCGAAGTTCTTTGGGACTAGTGCTGGAAGACATAGGTTTGGTGAAGGTCCCGGCAATGTAGCAATAGCAACAGACAGCACTGACCCTGTCACCAACTCACTATATGACCTTGAGCGACTCCTAATCTCTGGGCGTAGACTTCTGGATTTGTAGCTTGAAAGAACTGATGTAAATGATCCTTAAGAATTTTTAATTTTGAAAAGCAGTGATTTGGTTAAGAAGATCATTGTGATCTGGAAGGGAGTCCTGCTGGAAGTTGCCTCTGATAAGGAGGCAGTTGCATGCCTGATTTGCATGAGTCTGGAAGGGCTCGGGGGGATGAGAATAACACCCTTTGACCTCATCTTTCTTTTGTAAACAGGGTAGCTAAGAGGTAGCCTGGCAAAGTATATCACAGAAGTACCTACTGATAGAATATGGAATTCTGATTCTGAATTTTTGAAAATTGAGGACAGGTATACTTGATAGGAATGATCCAAGACCAAACTGAAAGGAAAACTTGGAGAATAAATCAGTTGAGTAAAATTGAAGTGAGGGGGGGAAAATAGAACACACCTAAGATGTGGTGACTTTGTTCGATAATCCGTAATCTTTGCCTGCTTTGATATCGCAACTCTCTGCCATAGTTGGTATTATCTCTGCATTACAGTGTAAGAAACTGAGCCTTACAGCCTAGCACAGAGCCTTAGACAAAATAGATTCTTAAAAAGTATTTGACAAGTCAATTAGAAATTTTCTGAGTTGTCCATGTTCACACTGATTGGAAGAATGGAGCCAGAACTTGAACTTGTCGTATCACAGCTTTCCAGAGTTCATTGAATTGTAGTTGAAGACCTAGCTTTCTGTTTAATCACTAGAGTTTAGGCCTATAGGAAAGATAAGAAAGATGGAAAATGAAGATAAAGTTTTAAAAGGGACTAATAGTTGAAAAGATGGTATGAATATAATGAGAAAGATGAGAATTTTGCTGGAAAAGATACATAAAGATTCAAGAAAATAAAGGGTTCATTATTAGTTGTCATCACTATTCCAACCAGTGATGTAAGGGAAGTTGTGTGCTTAATTTCTTGGTTGCGTTGAGCAACTGCTGTTGTTAGATTCTTAGAGAAGTGGAATGCTGTAGGGGGAGGCAAGAATTAAATGAAACAAGGAATAGGAAATAGAAAGTGAAAGAAAGATGATGAAATCTTCAAGTGTCAGGGAAATTGGGAAGTAGAAAAAAAATGCCATCTTTACAAAAAGTCATAATGAAGCAATTATGTTCATTGAGAAGGTAAGATGAACATTTTTAGAATCTTTTTAAAATGAGGGTGTGAATTTCATGAATAACTAATGTCTTTTCTCTTTTTTTAGTCTTTGGAGGATTGTCCTCTGGATGAAGATGAAGATGCATTTCAGGGACTTGGAGAAGAAGATGAAGAGATTGATCAATTCAATGATGATACATTTGGGTCAGGTGCAGTTGGTAAGTGACATCTTTCTCTTATAATATCATCTTGGCCTCTTGCTGTTTTCAAGTGCTGTCTTTTAGAAGTGCTTTATCTTATTAGGGGTAACTTCATTCACTAACTTGGCAAGATATTCTTCTGTTCCTCATCTTAGTCAGAATAGTTCATTCTTCACTGGAAGCAGCATCTACCCTGCTCCTTTGGGTCTCTTTTTGCCTCACCTATAAAATCAGGTATTTTGTAAGCCTTGCCCCTTCCAGCTATATGATCTGTGACTACAGGCTGCGCCTATGAGGGATTCAGATGTTTAGAGAAGTGAACATTGAAGAGAGATTTAAACTAATCCTAGATGAGAGGAATTTTTATTTGTATAACATATAACTTTCTTTTTTTTTTTTTCTTTTCCCTGCTTCTCTCCAACTCGTATAACATATAACTTAAGGAAAACTAGTGTACTAGTAGAAAACTCAGACTCTAGTATGTGGGCATATGTGTTTTAAAATTTAGTCTATCACTGGTATATTATATAACTTTGCAACTTATAGTATCTTCAACAAAATACAAAGCTTTTCATACTAAGAATTTAGATGGAAGAAAGGCCTCATAGGTTAGAAAAGTATGCACAGATGAAATTTTGTCCATCCCTGGATATAGATACATATTTTTATTTATTTATTTATTTTCTTTTTCGAGATGGAGTCTTGCTGTGTTACTCAGGCTGGAGTGCAGTGGGGCAGTCTCGGCTCACTGCAGCCTCCACCTCCCGGGTTCAAGCAGTTCTGCCTCAGGCTCCACAGTAGCTGGTATTATAGGCACCCACCACCACACCCAGCTAATTTTTGTATTTTTAGTAGAGACGGGGTTTTATCATGTCAGCCAGACTGGTCTCGAACTCCTGACCTTGTGATCTGCCTGCCTCGGCCTCCCAAAGTGCTGGGATTACAGGCCTGAGCCACTGTGCCTAGTCTATAGATACATATTTTAAGAGTTGAAAAAAATTTAAACACTAAAAAGCCAAACTAAGCTTACAGGCCACAGTTATAAATACCGAGATTGAAAATTTAGGAAGCAAGCTTATATGATAAAGTTTGAGGGTGCATGTTACTTAGAACAGGTGTAAAACAAGTGGAATAATAAGTTAAAATTTAAACTTTTAAACTATATACATATATAAGTTATATATATATAACTTATATATGTATATATAAGTTATATATATATAAATTATATATGTATATATAAGTTATATATACATATATAATATTTTTTGAGACGGAGTGTTGCTGTGTCACCTAAGCTGGAGTGCAGTAGCATGTTCTCCGCTCACTGCAGCCTCTGCCTCCTCAGTTCAAGCAATTATCCTGCCCCAGCCTCTCAAGTAGCTGAGAATACAGGCGCCCAGCTAATTTTTGTATTTTTAGTAGAGATAGGGTTTTGCCCTGTTGGCTAGGGTGGTCACGAACTCCTGACCTCAAGTGATCCCGCCTTGGCCTCCCCAAGTGCTGGGATTACAGGCATGAGCCACTGCACCTGGCCGAAACTATATTTTTAAGCAACTGAATAGGTAAGAGTCAATGCAGATATGTTTGCTTAGACTTGGTGCTGAAAGCACCAATATCAGTGTTTATGTTCAAATATATAAATATGTATGATTCCTTTGGAGTTGCAGCACTTCTATCTGTTGAAGAAAACTCCCAAGTTAAGTCATAAGGAAGAAAAGGAAAGTTAGCAATAGTTGGTAAACCCAAGATGTTAAGCATCAAAAACAAATAAGAGGCTTTAAAGTATTATAATGGGCACTGGTTTTGCAGGGACCTAATAAATTTGTTAAAGCTGATACTGAGTTGAATAAACTCACAAAAATGAAGACGTTTTAATATTGTCAGTCATTTGTAAAATGCAATAACTAAAACTTTGTCATGATTAGAAGCAGCAAGAAAAGTGTTGAAAGTAGAAGCTAGATTCATATGGAAGGGAATCAAAGACCTTTCGGATTATAGCCATGGGTTAGGAGATGAGTTTGTCCAGAAGTAATCATGATCCAAGATGCTATTCTCTCTCCATGGAGATCACAGGCAAAGAGATGTAGAGTAGAATTACAAAAGCAGGAAACTGATGTGAATTGCAGATTCTATTTGGAAGACAGGTTAGTGACAACCAATAGAACACAGTAAGCTATTTGTGGTGGCTCAAGCCCACAGCTCCCCAGCACTTTGGGAGGCCAAGGCAGGAGGATCACTTGAGGCCAGGAGTTCGAGACCATCCTGGACAACATAGTGAGACTCTTTTGCCTTTGCCACAAAATTTTTTTTGAAAAATAGCCAAGCATGGTGGTATGTGCCACTTAGAAGACTGAGGCAGGAGATCCCTTGAGCCCAAGAGTTCAGGGATACAGCAGCTATGATGGTGCCACTGCACTCCAACCTGGGTAACAAAGTGAGACCTTGTCTCTAAAAATTAACTATCAAATAATATAAAAATAGAATACCATGGAAGCTACCAACATGTGCTCGTGTTACCATTTTTTCAGCACATTCCTCGATATTAAAATGAATTAGCCAGAATTGATTTATAGATATTATTAAAATGAGGCAGAATAGTACCACATTCTCAGTTTTCAACCTGGACAAAGAGGAGTCATGCCTTCTCATTGACTTCCAGAGTGCTATGGACAGTCTTTTTTCCTGAGTTTCTATTTTTTCTCATAAGATGGGGATAACGTTGCCTTAAAAGGATGTTAGAGCGTGCAGAACTATATTTTATATGATGGGAAAGAAGAAAAGTGCACACATGCTGAAAAAGCCGTTAGTTTTGCACAGTAAATGAACAGATAGTACAAAGTAAAGGCAGTGAAATGGCATATGATTAGCCCACTTTGTACCTTAGGGCCAAAGGGTAATTAGAAGGGACTTCCGCCAAGAAAGTTTATAATGGAGAAAAGATTTCCAAAGGTGAGCCCTTTCCCTTGAGAGTGTAATGTAGTTGAATTGTAAAGTGAACATCTTAATTCCTCATAACTGCTTGATATAAATACTATAAAAAGAAAATTGTTTTCCAAGTCAGCCTGTGACTTCTTTGATACTCTTCTGCAGGTTGATATAAGCTGATATAGAGAGTTTAAATCAGGATTGGACTGTCAGACCTTTGACATTTGTTTTATTTTGTGATTTTTAATTCATATAGTGGGCATCTTGAATAATACCTGCTAGTACAGTGGACATTTTAGGTCACTAGCTACAAATGGTTACCTTTCCTTAAGAAACTAGTCGCTGTCTTCTGCATGAAAAAATGTTTGCATCATCTTAGAGCAATAGATAGTGTTGCAGTAATCCCAACTCATTCTCTAAAAATAAAAGCTTACACTTAACATGGTGCTTATTATGTGCTAGGCACTATTCTAAATGTTTTACATATATTGTTAATCCTCACAGCAACCTTGTGAGATAGGTACTATTATTATCCTCATTTTAACAAATGAGGAAGAGTGATGGGTTAAGTAACTATAAATACAATTACTGTAAACTACCAGTTCTGTTAAAATAGTTGTTGGGAGTCTTTGGAAATCTACTGCCTCCACTTAGAAGGAATCACCCTTCTTTCCACCTCCCTTTTATTGATAGCTACTATAGTCTTTAGAGATTGGGATTGTCTTAAAATTAAATCACTTCTACTTCCTTTTTATTTTGTTCTCTTTCAAAACTATCCCTGAGACAGGCTTCAGGGGTTGTTATTATAAGTTTAAGTTTATAGAAGCAACCAGGAATTCAGTAACCCACATCAGGGTATAGGTTAGTTTGTTATTAAAGAATCTCTTTCCCTTCATTTCTCCGTTATTCTTTTGCCCACCTTTTATCATTTTGACCTGTAATGGATTCAGGTCAAGTATTGGCATATCCAAGTAACTATATTTTTCAGTCATTTGAAAAAGATACAGGGTGAAATATTCTTTATAGTAAGGGCATAAGATCTCTGAGATACTACTTTAGATACTACTTTATTATTTAAATATTTTCTTATTATTAAATATTTTCTTTCAAATGACTAGTCATTTAGATTAATACTGTAATTTTCATTTAAAGTAGATTTTTTCATTTTTTGGAACACAAACAGGGTAGGCTTATGGGAGACCATCATCATATCATAAAATGGCTACCTTAAATTCTTTTCTGTAAGATGACAGTTTAAAGGAAGAGTGCTACCTGACTAGTCACTCAAGTAAGAGGAAGCTGTTGGGTGGGAAAGAAAATACCACATAATTAGAAAGAAGACCCATGTCCCAGAGGCTTAACTAAGGATATTTTTATAGCTTTTGCCCACAAACTTTATGCCAGTGATGGCAAAGTGATCCACAACTTAAGGAATCCCTTTACCATAACTGATAAATTAAATCTACTTCAGTGACCCCAAACTAGGCAGTGTGTCCTATGATACCAAAATTAAACATTTGAAAGCCCCACTTCCCTCACTGTTTGGGTCACTGGTGTTATGTGACACATCATCATATGGTAAAAAATAGCAAATTTTAACTGTTAATATAGTCTGATTCTAAAAGAAAATTAGTCTATTTAAATAGTCACATAAAATGTTAAGATATGTATGTTTATTACAGTATTGTCATATTGGAAAACTGTAAATAATCCAAATGTTTACCAGTAAGGGATAAATTACATTATAGTTTAGCAATAAAATGAAATCTTATATAGGTTTTAAAAAGAATGAGATAATATCAGTAGTTATACCTGTGTGTGCATGCATGAAAAGATGTCCAAGACATATTGCTTAAATAAAAAGAATCAAGTTAACTTTATAAACTTCACACAGCTTAAAAGTGTTTAAAACTTAACACAGCTATGGAATTACAGGGAACTTTCACATAAAAGTATGAAAGTGTGTTTGTGGTGTTTGAATTTTTTAACGTGTATTTTGTTTGAAAGCAGAAAAAAGAAAGTCTCTGTTTCTATATTGGTTATAAAGGGAATTATCTGTTATCCCTGTCTGTTGAATTTTATAAAACATATAAAGCATGTAACTAAAAAAAGAATGCCATATAACATATACAAAATAATACTTTTTGTGGGTTAGAAAGTAGTTGTTTAGATGAGGTAAAGGAAGGAATAAAATGAAAGGATTATTTAGCAGTAGATCCAGTAAGGAGGAAGAAGTTTCATGTTTGAATACCTGAAAATTAAGGCCAGTGCAGTGGCTTCTGCCTGTAATCCTAGTAGTTTGGAAGGCCGTTGGGGGTGGATTGCCTGAGCCCGGGAGTTCAAGACCACTCTGGGCAACATATGGAAACCCCGACTCTACAAAAAGTACAAATATTAGCCTGGTGTGGTAGTACACACCTGTAGTTCCGGTACTTGGGAGGCTGAGGTAGGGGGATTGCCTGAGCCCAGGAGGTCGAGACTGCAGTGAGCCAGATCATGCCATTGCACTCCAGCCTGGGCGACAGAGTGAGACCCTGTCTCAAAAAATAAAAAAGGATACTGAAAGAAGCAAAACTGTGAGTATAGCTTTCATGATGGAAGCAGAATGGAATGATAAGATTGGAGAAAACTGGAGTAAGATGTGGTGGAAGTAAGGTCTAGCTCCAGAGCGGCTGATAGAGGATTCTGAAGATTGTAATCTGTACTGTAATGGGATTCAAAAAAAAAAAAAAATGATGCCAATATACCAAATGCAAAAACAACCTTAGTGTCAGTGCTACAGACTGTGTAGTAGTGTGCAGTAATAGCAGACATAGTTAAAATAAAAGAGGAACTACCCCTTCCTCTTGCTCAGCCTGTTTTCAGCACAGCAGCTAGATTGATTCTTTTAAAAGTTAAGCCAAATGAAAACTTCCATTGGCTTCTCATTTCAGTCATAGTGGCCCAAAATGAGCTCCCCTCCTCACGACTTTTTGACCTCATTTTCTTCTACTCTCCCCACCTTACTCATTCCATTCCAAACACAGTCCTCGCCTTTTCTCAAAACCATCAATTGCTCACCTTAAGGCCTTTATACTGACTGTCCCTCTGCCTGGAACCCTCTTCTCCCAGATACCCAAATTGCTAACTCTCTTACTCTTTAGAATCTTTGCTCAAATGTCATCTTCTCAATGAGGCCTACCTCTGGCCATCTATTTAAATTTTCAATCGGCCTTTCTTCCTTTATATTCCTATAGCAATTTCATCTTAGAGTGTAATATCTAATCATTATGCTATTGTCTGTTATCTCTCCCTTTCCTGCTTACATGAAAGTTTTACGAAGGCAGAATCTCTGTCTCTTTTTGCACATAGATATATCCCATGCATCTAAAACAGGGCTTGTCACATAATAAATGCTTACCAAATATTAATTGAGTGGAATGAATGGATTTCAAAAGCATGTAAAGAAGATGGCACTTATAATCTAAAAGAAAGTTGTATGCTAATGCTATGAGTTTTAACTTCTCTTTAAAGTTTTTGCTTGAAATATCATAGAATCTCAAAACCAATAAGTAGTGTGTATATATATATATATATAAACAATTTAGGAAACAGTTTCAGAATATGGTTTGGACATAATTGAAATGTTTTAAGCTGTTAATCCACATGCTTGAATTTTATTCCTGGTATGATGTTATTTGCTTTTAATAGTAAAAAGCACACTTTATATGTCCCTTAGTTTAAACCTTATTTCCTGCTTCTAAGTGGAAACTTAACTTTCTACCTGTCTTCTGGAGTTATTCATTTGGTTAGCAGAAGAATTGTATAGGCCAGGCGCGGTAGCTCACGCCTGTAATCCCAGCATTTTAGAAGGCCGAAGTGGGTGGATCATTTCAGGTCAGGAGTTCAAGACGAGCCTGGCCAACATGGTGAAACCCCACCTCTACTAAAATTACAAAAATTAGCCAGGCATAGTATCAGGCACCTATAGTCCCAGCTACTCGGGAAGCTGAGGCAGGAGAATCGCTTGAACCCAGAAGGTGGAGGAGGCAATAAGCTGAGATCGCATCACTTCACTGCAGCCTGGGTGACAGAGTGAGGCTCTGTCTAAAAAAAAAAAAAAACAGAATAATTGTGTAAAACCCTTTTGTACCACTATGAACTATTTCTTACATGAAGTGTGTAATTTTATAGATGATGATTGGCAGGAAGCACATGAGCGCCTGGCTGAATTGGAAGAAAAGCTACCAGTGGCAGTTAATGAACAAACAGGCAATGGAGAGAGAGATGAAATGGATTTGTTGGGTGACCATGAGGAGAATCTGGCAGAAAGGCTCAGTAAGATGGTGATTGAAAATGAACTAGAAGATCCAGCTATCATGAGGGCAGTGCAGACCAGGCCAGTTTTACAAGTAAGTAAGTTACTCTGATTTGAGAACTATAGCAGACTAAAAATTAAAGTGAAGTATTGAACTTTGCCATTTTATTTTATCTACTCTAATGAGAGATTTTACATACGCCATAGAAAATTGATAACATATTTCCTGATGATAGCAATTAAAGTTGGGGAATAATGTATATTCTGGAGCACTATAATTTCTTATTCTAAAGCAGCTTGAGGCTCTTTTGGAACCTTGCTCCCCAACAGCAGATAAGTCACTCAGAGAGTATACAACATTTCAGACTTTGTATGTATGTTTTCCTTTTTTGTTAGCCCCAACCAGGAAGTCTGAATTCCAGTATCTGGGATGGATCTGAAGTTCTGAGGCGAATCCGAGGACCGCTGCTTACTCAGGTATTAAATACTTTCTCTTTATATAAAATTTCTAATACCCAAAAATTTTAAGTTGGTTTCTGTTGTCATCTTTTCCTGTCTTGAAGGGGTTTGTAGGTCTTTCATTTGCTAGAATTATGTTGACTGCTGCATCCAGTACTTAGCTATACCTTTCTTCAGCCTCCAGGGTAAAGATTGCAAGGGAGCCATTAGAATTAAAATTTGTTGGTGTATGATTATGATTTGAATCACTTAAAAAGTCATTTCTGAGCCAGGCACAGTGGCTCATGCCTGTAATCCTAGCACTTTGGGTGGCTGAGGCAAATGGATCATTTGAGGTCAGGAGTTCAAGACTAGCCTGGCCAACAGGGCAAAACACCATCTCAACTAAAAATGCAGAAATTAGCCAGGTGTGGTGGTGGGTACCTGTAATCCCAGCTACTCAGGAGGTGGAAGCAGGAGAATCACTTGAATCTGGAAGGCAGAGGTTGCAGTAAGGTAAGATCATACCACCACACTCCAGCCTGAGTGATAAAGCGAGACTTCATCTCAAAAAAAAAAAAAAAAAGTCATTTCTATGCAAAACTGTAGGGGTTGGGCATGGCAGAAGGGGTTAACTACAAAGGAACAGTGCAAAGAAATTTGGGGGGGAATGATACAACTGTTCTCTCTCTCTTTTTTTTTTTTTTTTTGAGACTGGGTCTTGCTCTGTCACCCAGGCTGGAGTGCAGTGGTACAATCATAGCTCTCTGTAACCTTGAACTCCCAGGCTCAAGTGATCCTCCCACCTCGGCCTCTTGAGTAGCAGAGACTACACGTGCATGCCATCATGCCTGGCTAAGTTTTTTATTTCTGTACAGATGAAGTGTTTCTATGTTGCCCAGGCTAGTCTCAAACTCCTGGCTTCAAGTGATCCTTCTACCTCAGCCTCCCAAAGTGCTGGGATTTCAGGCATGAGCCACTTACCAAACTCAGAGAACCATATACCAAAAAGTGAATTTTACTATATGTGAATTAAAAGTAAAAATTTTTAAAATAATTTCTTAAGGTATTCTTGGCATCTGTAGGGATTACTAAAACATATCAAGTTAGTTAATTTCTATTTTATTTTACCACTTCTTCAATTAGGAAATGCCTACAGTGTCTGTATTAGAATATGCCTTGCCTCAGAGGCCCCCCCAGGGTCCAGAAGATGATCGGGACCTTTCTGAACGTGCATTACCAAGGCGGTCAACTTCACCTATCATTGGCAGTCCTCCTGTTAGAGCTGTCCCCATAGGCACCCCACCTAAGCAGATGGCTGTACCCAGCTTCACCCAACAGGTACCTCTCATTAACAGGCACCCAGCCCAGGATGTTGGGAATCTGGGCAAAATTATTGGGAAAATTGGTGATGTTGGGTGGAGGGTGGAAATTTTGGGTAGGCTTTAGAAAAGAAAAACAGCTAGTTAGAGGAGAAATTAGTACAAATAAGAGACACATTCCCTGATACCCTTTGATGCCACTATTGCTGCTGCCTTTTAATTGGGAGAGAAAAAAGGGTAGTTAGCCACATTTAGCACATATATCCTTTTTAAAGTGTTTTGCTGGCTGCCCCAAAACATTGTCAAAGAGATAACTGAAAGCTGGGGGGGAGTGGGAACACACAGCATTGTCCACATCCCTTTTTACCTTTAAGATATCCCTGCTTTCCCTAGAGCCTGTGCAGTCCTGTTCCATAGACTTTCCTCCACCTGAAACCAGCAGCTGAAAAGGAAGGCCAATTTGGAAGGTATGGGGGGAGGGTGGTGTTGGTATGGCCTAGTTAGGCTCAACATCCTATGAAATGGTGGAGTCACAATGTATCACAAAAGTGCTGAGCATGGCGGCCATATCACAGGGGCTTCAGAATAGGACTTAGTTAATCCTCCAGCTTTCTTATCATTCCTTCTCCCTCGGTGCTACCAAAATATATCCTCTTGGAGAGAATTTGCAAGTCAGAATATCTGCTGGTACCTCCCTCAGACAGCATGGAAGGGTGGGGATAACTGGAGAATTAGCTAAATCTTCCTCAGTTACTACTGACACTTTTCTTGATTTGTGAGAGAAAGTGGCCTAAGGTTCTGTATTTGAACCTGTAGCCATAGCCATTTGCTTAGAAGTAGGGCTTTGCATTGAGTTCTGTGTCTCTACCAGTACTTGAGGGGAGGGAGTATAGGTGGAAGAAAAACTGATTTCATTGAGTGTAGTTGTATATATGTTTGTCCTGATAGATTCTGTGTCCGAAGCCTGTCCATGTTCGGCCCCCAATGCCACCGCGTTATCCTGCTCCCTATGGTGAGAGGATGTCTCCAAACCAGCTCTGCAGTGTCCCGGTATGTCACTGTAAGCCTAACAAATATGTGCAGTATGTATTTTCTGATCACTGTTTGTATGATCACTGCCACTATTTAGATTTGCTGATATCTCCAAAATTATACCTATTCTTTATAATCTCCTTACTTAAATTTCTGGATCTAATTGTCCCCAGGTCAGATGACCGTTGTTTCTTACATCAACTCTTTTCCTATCTTTAAAAATCTAAACTCATTGTGATTATCTGGTTCCCTACTGTTTCAGTCCCACATTCTACTGCTTTATTTTCATGTCACATGGTCATAGTGTTTTTATAATTTCTTTTTTTATATTCCAGAGCTTGACTCTATAATTTGAGAGTTTTATATCCAAGTTTATACTGCATTTCTGCTGAGTTTCCTTATTATATTGATGTACCTCCTGTTTTATAGTATATTCTTTTTTTTTTTTTTTTTTTTTTTTTTACCTTAGAACTCTTCCCTCCTGGGTCACCCTTTTCCTCCTAGTGTTCCTCCTGTTCTCAGCCCCCTTCAGAGAGCACAGCTTCTTGGAGGAGCACAGGTAAGCCTGTGATTAGCCCTGCCAATAAAGAACTCGCCTACTTTCCTAGAGTTTATTAGATGATAGCCCCTTTTTTCTGCTATTAATCACGATTATTTTTGCCTTTACTTTTTCAAACAAAGTTATTGATAGAAATAGTATTCACTTTTCTGTAGAGAAAAGCAGGGGGACTTGATGATTGTCTGAATCTAAAATCTTGTTCCTCTTTATAGCTACAGCCTGGACGGATGTCTCCCAGCCAGTTTGCACGGGTCCCTGGATTTGTTGGTAGTCCACTTGCTGCCATGAATCCCAAGTTGCTACAAGGGCGAGTTGGGCAGATGCTTCCCCCAGCACCAGGCTTCCGTGCCTTCTTTAGTGCTCCACCCTCCGCTACACCACCTCCACAGCAGCACCCTCCTGGTCCAGGACCTCACCTGCAAAACCTAAGGTATACAAAAATCAGTGCTGCTGCTTATTGATTGTCAGCCAAGTCTCTTGATTATGGATGTGTAGTTTTGTAAGTCTCTTGATATTTGCTAAGTAATAAATTTTAAGATGTTATCAGATCCTCAAGTTAGCAAACACGGAAATGTTTGACAATCTCTCGGTTTTCTTGTGAATCACATTTTCCTCACATTGCCAGAGGGTATAGAACCGAGAGATAGACGCTAAAAAGTCAAATAATCTTCACACTAGCTAAGTTGTTTGCTTTTATCCTCTGATTTTATAACAACAGTGATTCAAGTTCCTGTTTCAGTGAAGTTGTGTTTTATTACATACCGTATTGTGGCAGTCAGGATTTTTCAAGAGAAACATGAGAACCAGTAGAGGAAAGAGAGCAAGAATGTTCATGTGAGCAGGTTTTATTTTAAGAAATTGGCTCATGTGATTGTAGAGGCTGACAAGTTCGAAATCCATAGGACAGACCAGCAGGCAAGAAACAGGTAAAAGCTCAAGTTGCAGTCTTGAGTTTGAAATAAGTATGGCAGATCAGCAGTCAAGACACTCAAGCAGGACTTCTGTGTTCTAGTCTTGAGGCAGAATTCCTTCTTCTGGGAAACTTTAGTTTTTGTTCTTAAGGCCTTCAACTGACTAGATGAGGTCCACCCACATTATTAGGGGTAATCTCTTTTGTAAGGTAAACTGATTATAAATGTTAAGCACATCTATACAAAATACCCTCACAGCAACATCTAAACAGTGTTTGACCAAATAACTGGGTGTTAAGGCCTAGCCAAGTTGACATACAATATTAACTATCAAACATGTATCTTTAATGACATTCCCACATAGTTGAAGCTGAGTACATTAAATCTACTTAGACTTCTGTTAAACACTTAGAAGCAAAAAGGAAAAAAATTTTACTGCTAATTCACTCAGATTTCATGATCATCCTTTTAGAATTTGGTCTTTGTGGAAGATATGTGAAAATAGGACTATCTTTTGTTTCTAAAAGTTCTCCTTAGAATAGACATTTTTTTGTTTTGAGACAGAGTCTCACTCTGTCTCCCAGGCTGCAGTACAGTGACCCACGAAATCTTGGCTCACTACAAACCTCTGCCTCTCAGGCTCAAATGATTCTACTGCCTCAGCCTCCCAAGTAGCTGGGACTACAGGCGCCTGCTACCATGCCCAGCTAATTTTTGTATTTTTAGTAAAGACATGGTTTCACCATGTTGGCCAGGCTGGTCTCAAACTCCTGACCTCAAGTATTCCACCTGCCTTAGCCTCTCAGAGTGCTGGGATTACAGACGTGAACCACCGCAACTGGCCCAAATAGACTTTTGTAGTCCCTTAAGTTAATCTGTATGAAGTTATCCTGTACTGACACATTCTTTAAAATTTCAAATCATCGGGATGACAAAACTGAGAATCTCTTTTACATTTTTCTTAGATCTCAGGCCCCAATGTTTAGACCGGACACAACTCACCTTCATCCACAGCACCGTCGACTCTTGCATCAGAGACAGCAACAGAATAGAAAGTAAGTACTCGTCCAACTCCTTTATGGCTTCTTAATTCAGCTTTTAATTTTGACAGTATAACAACATGCTATTTAGTGTTTTTTTTTTTAGTAAGTTTGCTTCATATCCATAAACCTGTATATATTATCCACGTGTATAAATATGAAAAGCTTAATATTGAGTAAAGAAGCAAGGATCAGAATTACATGTACCATTTATGTAAAACTAAAAGGTATACAGAATGATACTGTGTAATATTTAAAGACAGATACACAAGTGATAAAATTATAAAAACATTTCATGGAGGGTACATACCAAGGGCATAATAGTAGTTCCTCTATGAAGGAAGAGAAGCTGAAAACTGGATCTGGAAGGGTACAACAGGCCTCTGACTATCAATGTAACACTGTGTTATTTTAATATTACTTTAAAATATTTGAAACAAATTCAACCAAATACATTTTTTTCTATTAAGTCTAGGTGGTGGGTAAATGGATATTTATTTTAGTATTTGGTGGGCTTTTCTCTGCATTTGAAATATTTCATGATTTTCAATGAGGTAAAAAAATTTATGTAGACTTCAGAGCCAAATCAGCCTGTGTTCAAATGCCTTAGTCCACCACTAGATGTATGGCTTCGGACAAGTTATTTGATCTCTCTTGGCATCGGTTTGTTGTCTTAAGTAGGGGAGAGAAGACTACCTACCTCACAGAGTTATTCTAGGGCTTATATAAAAGTACCTTAGCATATGGTAAGATACTCAGATCTTAGATTTATTTCTTGATTATTTATTGCATAGCTCTTTCCTCTTAAATTCTATTAAGACTTGGTTCTTTTTCACTCCCCCTTTAAGAAAAGCAAAGGGGAATCTTTTTGTTTGTTTGTTTGAGACGGAGTCTTGCTCTTATTGCTCAGGCTGGAGTGCAGTGGTGCAATCTCAGCTCACTGCAACCTCTGCCTCCCGAGTTCAAGTGATTACAGGTGGGTGCCCGGCTAATTTTTGTATTTTTAGTAGAGATAGGGCTTCACCATGTTGGCCAGGCTGGTCTTGAACTCCTGACCTCAAGTGATCTGCCCAACTCAGCCTCCCAAAGTGCTGGGATTACAGGCATGAGCCACCATAACTGGCCAGGGAATCTTTTTTTTGAAAACAAAAAAGTGGCCTGGTTTATTCTTCTGTTGTTAAAAATTGTAATTAATTTGCCCACTTGGAGTGAATATGGTGTATGTTTTTCAGTCAGCATCGGAATCTCAATGGTGCAGGAGATAGAGGAAGTCACCGGAGCAGTCATCAAGATCATCTCCGAAAGGATCCATATGCCAATCTCATGTTGCAGAGGGAAAAGGATTGGGTCTCTAAAATCCAGATGATGCAACTGCAAAGCACTGATCCCTACCTGGATGATTTTTATTACCAGGTAAATACTCTGTGCTAGTTTTGTGGATAATAGTTTGGTCCCTTACACTGGTGAGGATATTCATTTAAATATTGGTACAGTTAAATATTTGTAAAATTTTCTTTTGAGATACTTAGTCTCTTGTGCTATTCACTACAGTTTGCTTATATGCCTTTTGCTTATATATATAGAGGAAGTCAGACTAATATTTTCAAATCCCTTTTGGCATCAATAATATGTGTTTTTGGTTAGGGGTGGGATTGCGACAGGATGTCTGTTGCCAGGCTGGAGTGCAGTGGTCCAATTATAGCTCACTGCAGCCTTGAACTCTTGTTTGGGAGGCTGAGTTGGGCAGATCACTTGAGGTCAGGAGTTTGAGACCAGCCTGGCCAACATGGGCTCAAACAGTTTTTCCACCTCAGCCTCCTGAGTAGTTAGGACTATGGGTGTGTACCACCATGCTAATTATTTTTTTTTATTTTTATTTTTATTTTTAGATAGGGTCTTCCTCTGTCACCCAGGTTGAAGTGCCATACTGCAGCCTCAACCTCCTGGACTCAAGTGACCCTCCCGCATCAGCCTCCCCAAAGGGCTGGGCCTGTAGGCCCGCACCATCACACCCAGCTATTGTTTTTGTTTTTTGTAGACATGATGGCTCACCATGTTCCCCAAGCTGGTCTTGAACTCCTGGGCTGAAGTGATCCTCCCACCTCGGCCTCCTAAAGTACTGGAATTACAGGTGTGAGCCACCATGCCCAGCCCAATTTTTTAATTTTTGTAGAGACAGGGTCTCACCATGTTGCCAGGGCTGGTCTCAAACTTCTGGCCTCAAGTGATCATTTTGTCTCAGCCTCCCAAAGTGCTGGGATTACATGCTTGAGCTCTCGCCCAGCCCATTTTTTCAATTAAGAATATTGGCAGTCTAAAGAAATTTCCATTGGTGTTAACTAGCTTGAAGGCTGGGCTTTTTCTTTATTTATTTTATTTTATTTTTTTTGATAAAGTGAATTTGTAGCAATCTAACAAAATTAGAGATCAGTACATTTCTAAAGTTGAACTTGTGTTACTGTCACTGGTATAAATTATTTAATGGTAAAGAACAGTCATGTTCTATGCTTGTGTTACAACTGAAATCATCTTCTCATGGTAGAATTACTTCGAAAAACTGGAGAAACTGTCAGCTGCTGAAGAAATACAAGGTGATGGCCCCAAAAAGGAGCGCACCAAGCTTATCACCCCTCAGGTGGCCAAACTGGAGCACACCTATAAGCCAGGTAAGGTCCTCATAGGAAAAATGCCCATAATAAAAGAAGTTTAAGAAGCTGCTGATGTGATTAAAAACAGATATTTGTATAAGTGGAAGGATGTATAAAAATGTTTGAAAGTGCTTTTAAAAGTACTGTTGTCCTTAATAAATACAAAAGTCAGCCTTTATTCAAGCCTGGACTGAATGATTTGACATGTGCCCTTTTAGGTCCTTTTCTACTTGAGATTTCATGATTTTTTTAAATGTATTATAATTTTCAGTACCCCTAAAATAAGTAACAGGGAAATACTTTAGATTTTTATTGTGATAATTATTGCAACAACAAAAAAAGAGACAGAAAGGATAGATTTTAATAAGGGATTGCTTTTTTCTTTTTTTTTTTTTCTGGTTTTTTTTTTTTTTCTGTTTTTGAGAAAAGATTCTTACTCTGTCACCCAGGCAGTAGTACATTGGTGCAATCTCAGCTTGCTGCAACCTCCGCCTCCCAGGCTCAAATGATTCTCATGTGTCACCCTCCGGTAGCTGGGATTACAGGTGTGTGCCACCACATCCAGCTAATTTTTGTATTTTTAGTAGAGATGGGATTTTGCCATGTTGGCCAGGCTGGTCTTGGACTCCTGGCCTCAAGTGATCCACCTGCCTCTGCCTCCCAAAGTGCTAGGATAACAGGTGTGAGTCACCACACTCGGCCTAAATAATACATTGACTTTTGTTGTAAATTATTAAATTATGAATAAAGGTCAGAGGAAAGTAAAGATCTTTGAACATGGCCTGCCTGCATTGCTGACTTTTTATTTTATTGGAACTTTTTTGTTTGTTTTTGCAGTGCAATTTGAGGGCTCTTTGGGAAAGCTTACTGTTTCTAGTGTGAATAATCCCCGAAAAATGATTGATGCTGTTGTGACATCTCGGAGTGAGGATGATGTAAGTGTCAAACAATTGTCTGTTTAAGAACATCTGATTTGTGACCACTTCTTTTAGGGTCACCATAGAATGAGATCAGGCATGGTAGAGTTGTTTGTTGTCTAACCTAGGGCCTCCCACCTTGTCATGCATTCTAGTTTTCCAGAGGTATGCTGCGATATTAACACCTTCATTTCTAAGGTAGCCAGGCAGAGATTAGGGTGGCAGGAGTCTTTGGACTAGGTGGCTCTGGCTGCAAACAGCATGTATTTATTGCAGTTTGATGTTTAAAAAAAATTATCATTTCCTATGTGTTTTAAGATATTCAGGAGGAGGATCAGAAAAAATAATTATGGGATACTAGGTTTAGTACCTGAGTGATGAAATAATCTATACAAGCCCCGTGACACGAGTGTACCTATGTAACATGTGCCCTATAACCTGCACTTGTACCCTTGAACCTAAAATTAAAGTTTAAAAACAAAAAAGATTGTTATATTTCCTATGATTTCTTTATCCAGATTACCCGTTGCCTATCTATGAATGTAATTTGATAGTTTGTGGGTTGATTCAGTCAACTCTGATCTTTGTTCATAGGATTGTTTTAGATTATTAACTTTCAGAGAATCAATTATCTTCTCAAAGTATTGTCACAAGTGAACCCACAGATGCACACGTGGTAAATTATTTTAACAGAGGTAAAGAATTTGCATTGAAGAGTCTTGTCTTTTTTAGGAGACGAAAGAAAAACAAGTTCGAGACAAGAGAAGAAAAACCCTTGTCATAATTGAGAAAGTAAGTTTTAGAATTTGTTGCTATAGTTTGTTTCAAATATGGAACTGTCAGATGTATGTATACACTAAAAATGAAAGAGTGAGCAATCAATCAGTATTCTTTGGTTTTAATTAATGAATATATTCTTGTAAGTGACTGTTGTGTACCAGATCACTCTGAAAGGATTATGGTATGCTTCACTTGTTGGCATCATGGAAAGAGCACTGCAGTTAAAGTTGGAAGTATACTGGGTGTTTGTCGAAGCTTATTCAGTTAATAGCTAAATGCCTTTGAGCAAGTCACCTTTCTAAGCCTGGTAAAATGGGAATAAAAATTACATTGTCCTACCTATGGATTAATTTAGTTCACAGATATTTATTTGGCACTCCCTGGTTACTGGGCTTTCCTTATCAAGAAGGATGCACAAGATGAAGTGACTATGCAAGACAGGACATCTTTCCTTTGAGTCTTTATAAGTGATAAGATTTCTAGAATCCAAACTTCTTTGGTGGGGGAGGAAAATAATAGATATTGATAGTTGATTTGTAAAATGTCAATACACACATTGTGTAAGCCGTACATCATAGTGGTTAAAAGCATGGATTCTAGAACCAAGCTGCAAATCACGTCTTTTCCCTTTCTGAGTCTGTAACGTAGGGTAAGTTATTTAACCATTCTGTGCTGTCCTCAGTTTATCTGTAAAAACAGAGATGATAGTAGTTTTCTCTTTGGATTGCCTTTTTTTTTTTTTTTTTTTGAGACGAAATCTCACTCTGTCTCCCAGGCTAGAGTGCAGTGGCATGATCTCAGCTCACTGCAACCTCTGCCTCCCAGGTTCAACCGATTCTCCTGCCTCAGCCTCCCTAGTAGCTGGGATTACAGGATCAGGCCACCTCACCTGGCTAATTTTTTGTATTTTTAGTGGAGATGGGGTTTTCCCATGTTGGCCAGGCTGGTCACGGAAAGTATAATTATTTTACTATCTTTGCCTGCTAGAATAGAGGTCAGAGAGAGACAAAAAATGGTGGTTTGAGGATTTTTTGATATTTTTTAGGAATTTTCATATGGTTTTCTGCATTTAAAAAAATAATCTCCGTCTTTCTATAATTATTATTCTGTTGTCTTTATCTAGTAGTCCTAAACTGTGAAATTGTTTAATTAACACTCTGTGGTTCTGACCTAGCCTGCTGTGGCCTGTTTTGTCTCCCTTCTTAGACCTACAGTTTACTCCTTGATGTAGAGGACTATGAAAGACGTTATCTCCTAAGTCTAGAAGAAGAGCGACCTGCCCTAATGGATGAGAGAAAGCACAAAATTTGTAGCATGTATGACAACTTAAGGGGGAAATTGCCTGGACAAGAGAGGTAAGTTTTGTACACTTTGAGGAAAACATTAAACTAACTGGACTCCTTCCTCTGTAAAACTGGGCTTCATACATTTCTGCCTTTTAGGTACCTTTCCCTACCATCTCTGTAAGCTCAGAATCTATCCTTTTAGCCTAACTCAAATGCCACTTCATTTAAAATATGGATGATCTTTTCCAGTGAGGAAAGAAAAAAAAACCTCTTTATCCTGAATTTATTCATTCGACAAATACATATTCAGTATCTGCTAGGGACAATGCTAGACACTAGAGATACAATGGGTAACATTGGGTTTTTGTTTTTGTGCTTACAGATTGTACCTGATTTATGATTACTAGCATCTTTAACCTTATAATCTTTACATATTTCCTTTATTACTAAGATCAGATGTACAAACATTTATACTTCCTGGTATTTCCACAGAATATTTATATCCTGTTGAAACTATTCAGTCTTCCAATGGGGAATCCCTTTCCTACCCCATTATCTGCAAAAGAATCTTGCTAATGTTAAATGTTCCGTAAATCCTGAATACTTGTTTGTTGAATCAAGAGAACTAGGACTTCTGATAACTCCCTTTTCTTTTACCCATTCAAGAGAATTGCTGATCCTTCTAAGCCAGGACATATACAAAACCAAACATAAGAATAAGCATTTTTCAACACACCTTGTCTGGAGTTAGGCTGACAGGGAACTGGTTGAATAAATGGTTTATCCATAGATTGGAATGTTATGTAGCCATTAAAATGTATGTAGTTGAAATACATTTATTGATATGGAAACAAGAAGTTGTTGAGTGAAAAAAGTCAAGGTACAAAACCATATGAGTTCTATGGGCCCATTTTTTTATGAAAGAAAAAAATATGTAATACACAAAATATTGTTTAAAATGGTAACACTCTGAGTTGATGAATGTTTTTATTTTTGCCTTTTTTTTTTTGAAGGTATTGCTCTGTTAACCATGTGGTGTTTGTGTGGTTACTTAAAAGCTAAGAAAGGGAGGCTGGGCACGTTGGGAGGCTGAGGTGGGCAGATCACTGGAGGTCAGGAGTTCAGAGACCAGCCTGGCCAGCATGGTGAAACCCTGTCTCTACAAAAGTACAAAAATTAACTGGTCATGGTGATGTGCGTGTATAATCCCAGCTGCCTGGGAGACTGATGCAGGAGAATTACTTGAACCCAGCAGGTGGAGGCTGCAGTGAGCCAAGATCTCGCCACTGCACTCTACCCTGGGTGACAAAATGAGACTGTCTCAAAAAAAAAAAAAGTTAAGGAAATTAATGCGTACAGTTTGGCCAAGTTTTTTTAAGCATGTAATTTGTAAAATAATTTTTCTACATTTGTAAAACCTGAAAATTTACTTTTTATTTGGTTAAGATTTGAAGAAGTAATTCTTACTGTTTTATAGTACAAGTTATTATAGAATGAAAAGGAATGTAGTATATTCATTCAGTAACATCTAAGAGGAAACAGTGAGGAATTCTTAATTGATCTTGCTAATTGACCTAAGTTAGCATTTTTCTTCCATTGCAGGCCTAGTGATGACCACTTTGTACAGATCATGTGTATCCGAAAAGGGAAGAGAATGGTTGCCCGTATTCTTCCTTTCCTCTCCACAGAGCAAGCAGCTGATATTCTCATGACAACAGCCAGGAACCTCCCTTTCCTTATCAAGAAGGATGCACAAGATGAGGTGACCATGCAAGACGGGACATCTTTCCTTTGAGTCTTTATAATTGATAAGATTTCTAGAATACAAACTTCTTTTCCCCTCCTCTTCCCTTTTGTAGTTTTGTCTAATCTTTGGCCGTATGATTTGATTATTTAAAACAAAACCTTTAGTATTTCAGGCCTACATTTTTAATCCCATGTTTGGTCAAACAGACTACGTTTCTAAACATGAAAAAAGCAACTCTTACTTGACATAGTTGTGAAGTTGTGGTCTGTATCAAAATTACTTGCATAGATAATTCAGCTCCACCCCAAACTGCCAAATCAGAATTTACAGAAGGATTAGGGCTTCTGTATCTTTGTTTCCAGCTGAATCTGATGTTCACTGAAGTTTAAAACTTCTAGTGTTGATTACTTGGCTAGATATAAAATATCATTCATTGGTCTGTTATCAGTAGCTTAACACTGGCCTGTAGACTTAGTTAAAATGGTATCCCCACAGCAATTGAGCTAGTCTTTTTTTTTTTTTTTTTTTTTTTTGAGACAGAGTTTTGTTCTGTCACACAGGCACGAGTGCAAGTGCAATGGTGCGATCTCTGCTCACTGCAACATCCCTGTCCCAGGCTCAGGTGATACTCCCACCTCAGCCTCCCGAGTAGCTGGGACTACAGGTGTGCGCCACCATGCTTGGCTAATTTTTTTTAACTTTTTTTAGAGATGGGATTTTGCCATGTTGCCCAGGCTGGTCTCAAACTCCTAGACTCATGCAGTCCTATCCTCTTGCCTTGGCCTCCCAAAGTGCTGGGATTACAGGCTTGAGCCACTGTGCCAGCCTGAGGCCAGCCCTGTAAATAATTTTTATCATGATCTAAATTAGGCTGGAATTTGAAACATGGTTAATTCTTGGTTAGAGTTTATCTCTCCTTATCCTTGTCATAACACACCTGAAAGATGATAAGAAGTTCAATATAAGAAATTGATAAAAGTAGTACAAAGGATGAGTATTAGTGCAAGACTCAGAATAGTAAAGTATATGGGAGTGAACCTGTTACAGACTACAAGTTGAGTAATAACCATCCGGTTAATGAGTCCCCCAGAAAACACAGAATACCAGAATACCTTGTAAATTGTATGCCATGAAAGGGAAATTCTTTCTTCATAGATCCTTGAAATGTTAGCATCTGCAGAAGAAGTGAACAAGAAGTTTAGGTCTCATTGGAAAGAGTGAAGCAGGTTGGGACAAGTATTTATTTAAAAGAGTTGGCTGGGCACAGTGGCTTATGCCTATAATCTGAGCACTCTGGGAGGCTGAGGCAAGTGGACCGCTTGAGGCCAAGAGTTTAAGACCAGCTTGGGCAACATGATGAAAACCTGTCTCTACTAAAAATAGAAAAAAACAAAAATGAGCTGGACAGAGTGGTGTGCAGCTGTGGTCCCAGCTACTCAAAAAAAAAAAAAAAAAATTCCGCAAATGAAAAATGATTAAATGATTTGGGAAAAGTTCCTGTATTTGAGGTTTGTCCTAGAAAATAGAAGACCAAACTAAAAAGTAACAGCTACCTTAGAGCATATAAATTGTAAGCGGTGTAATGGGCACTCACTCATAATCCCACCAGAGCTCTTCTGTGGAAACAAGTTTAGGAGAGCTTTATTTATTCGACAAATATTTGCTGAATAATTCTATGTGCCAGGCACATTTTACCTCCTAGAAATACAGCCCCTAGTTCTAGGTGCTAAAAGTTAAGAATACAAAAGTGCCTGCTTTCATGGAGCTTACCTGCTAGGGAGGAAAGCTTGGCTAAATACTGAGGCTGATTTTTACCTGTATGTTTCAAGGAGTAATAAACCACATCTTTAACTACCATTTTCTTGAAGTAATAGCTAGTTCTAGGTCTGAACATGAAACATACACAATATCCTGGAATATCTTGTGCCAGAAAGCAAGGAAGCTAATAGATTACTAGGGTTCTGTCTAAAGGATACACAAACCAACTTCAAGGGGCTCATATTGGCCAAAAGTGGAATAATATTCATCAGAAAGAACAATTTACAACTGAAATATATCTAATATATTTAATGAGTAAATAATGTTAACAAACATACATGGATCACCTTTGAAGACTTTTGGCCATCAACTCATTATTCAGAAAATTGGTAAATAAAGGAAAATCCTGCCTTTCCATTACAACCAAATGTCATGGTAATCAGACAGTTGATAATATAAAGTTATTCTTTGTAGAAGGATTTCAGCTAATAAATACAAAATAAATGATAAAATTAGAAGGTAACTTTTTATAAGCCTCAATGCAAAAGCGGTCAGTCTAGACAGTGCTCATTACTGGCTGCTAAAAGCATTAGGTAAAAAGTGGATGGGGAACTTTACAGTGGTTGGAACAGCCCGGCAACACCTGAACCCACTGATGCACTCTTAACACACCGCTAAGAGTGGAAGAGTGGGACAACCAAGCACTGTGTGCTTTAAAAAAAAAAAAAAAAAAGGAAAAAGAGTCTCCCTATGTTGTCCAGGCTTGTCTCAAGCTCCTGGGTTCAAGCAGTCTTCCCATCTCTGCTTCCTAAAATGCAGGGATTGCAGGTGTGAGCCACCATACCTAGCCTTTCTTGACATAATGCAATGGAAAATACACAGTTCTATCCATGAAGTTTTCCCAAATGTCCCTCCCACACCCCACTGAACATGAATCAAATAAACCTGTTATTGTAACTGTCGGTTTAGAAAGGAAACAAAGGATAGCAGAACCTGCTAAATGACACTGTAGACATGCAGTTTGCCAAATTCAAACTGTAGAGCAAATGACCCCATTTCTTTAACAGATAAATAGCAAGAGAAAAGGGCCAGTGGCAAAGGACCTGTTAGAGAGACTTTTAAAACCTTACCAGGCAAATACAACTTGTGGCTCTTGTTTGGACCATAATTAGCACAATAATCGTTCTAATACAAAGTTCAGCTGCTAAAAGATATTTTTAAAGGCATTTGGAGGAATTTGAATTTGGAGCAGATACTATATGATATTTCTAACTTATTGCCTGAGAAACGGTCTATGAGAGAAATTATTGTTTATTAGGTATGATATTGTGAGAGAGTTTATTAGAAATACAAACCAAAGGCCAGGTGCGGTGGCTCACGCCTGTAATACCAGCACTTTGGGATGCCGAGGCCAGCAGATCACTGGGTCAGGAGTTCGAGACCAGCCTGCAACATGGTGAAACTCTGTCTCTACTAAAAATACAAAAGTTAGCCGGGTGTGGTGGTGTGCACCTGTAATCCCAGCTACTCAGGAGGCTGAGGCAGAAGAATCACTTGAACCCAGGAGGCGGAGGTTGCAGTGAGCCAAGATCGCACCACTGCACTCCAGCCTGGGCAACAGAGTGAGACTCCATCTCAGAAAAAAAAAAAAAAGAAAATACAAACTGAAGTATTTTAAGATGATATGATATAGGAGGAACATAGATTTAATAAGATTGGTAAAATGTTGATAATTTGGTTGATGTTGAATTTGGGTGGTGAGTACGTGAACGTCATTGTGCTGTTTTTTGTATTTTTGTGTAATAAAATGACCGTAATAAAAGCTTTCTTTCTTTATAGTAGTAGACCACAAAAAATATTTCCCCATTTGTGGGTGCCATTTAAAGTAAAACCAACCATCACTTTATACCATAGGCATCAGTTATCTGGAAGCACTCTTGATTTCCTTTGATGCGTTATAACCTAGTTATTTATATTAATAGTTCTGTATTTTAACTTTCCAGTTAGCTACATGACAAAAAGAAATGAATGTCTAGAAGGCGGGAATTCAACAGCCTTGGGTTCTGGCTCTAGCTGCTGGCTGTATAACTCCAAACACTGAGTTTCTGATCATATCACTTATCTAAAAATCTATAAAAATTGGCCACTTATTTCTGTTCTTCATCATTGAGCTTTTATTTAAAAAAAAGAAAAAAAGGAAAGAAGGAAATACAGTTAAGTCTAAAAGCACTTTTTTTGAGACAGGGTGAGTCTCACCGTGTCACCCCAGGCTGGAATGCAGTGGTGCAATCATAGTTCAATGTAACCTTGAACTCCTGGGGCTCAAGCAAACCTACCTACCACCTCAACCTACTGAGTAGCTGGGGGATTACAGCGAAATCGTTTTATTCGTTGTAGAGATGAGGTCTTGCTACATTGTCCAGACTACTCTTGAACTCCTGGCCTGAAGTGATCTTCTGCTTGGCCTTTAACCTATGTTAGAGTGCTTCTCACAGTATATTGAAATTGCCAGTTAACCCACGTCTTCCCTGCTCTACTTTAGATCCCTGCAGTTCTGTGTTCTGTTTGCTATTTGTTCTTAGCCCATGGTGCCTGGCACAGTTTAAGCATTTAAATATTTATGGAATGAATTAAAATATTGATGTTTTAGCATGACCCTTGCTATTTGGGAGTGGTTTTTTTTTACACCCTTGGTTCACACAAGTCATGGTGTTTCTAATGCAAATTGAGATGAAAAAGTTCTCAGTAGATAGCTTAGAATTCATTGTTAAGACTCTAGACATATCTGCCAGACTTGTACCATAAGTGTTGAGTATACAAGTGAGCATCCCCTCCATCCATGCCCCTGATGGAGGGTAACTGAAGTAACACATGCCAGGATATAATGCTTTTATTTATTTTTTGTAGGTGCTGCCATGCTTACTGAGTCCCTTCTCTCTCCTCCTCTATCATCTTCCATCAGTGACTATCACCAGCCTTTTGCAGCAGCTAATGAACCTACCTCAAAGTGCAGCTACACCAGCACCCTCCAATCCTCACCTCACTGCTGTGCTCCAGAACAAGGTGATCTTGCCCTTTTATATCCTCGAACTTTGTGAAGTGTCTTTATTTGTGTTATAGATTAAAATAATGGCTGCTGTATCTCTAGCAACTAGTGAAAAGGCTTCTTTCAGTCAAGAGTTACATTAAGCTGCTAGTAACAGAGGCTAGAAATAACAGTGTTTGCAACAAAATAGGATTTTATGTGTCTAGTGTGAAATAAATTTGCTATAGTAGCTCCATAGAATCATCAGGGATCCAGGCTTTTTTACTGTTTCTCTTCTGCCATTTTTAGCAGTGGCTTCCATGCTCATTATCCCTCATGGTCCAAGATGGCTGTGGAACTCAAGGTTCGGCCTTAAATCAGGAAGGAGGGGTGGATGTGGAGGGCAAAAAGATGTGGACCGGCTGTCCATCTTCCTTATTAAGGCCTTTTCCAGGAGTTCTAACCAAAAACTTCCACCTACTGTTAATGGCCAGGACATTGTTACATGGGCACACCTAACTGCAGGGAAGGCTGGAAAATATCTTTTAGTTCATACCATTGTCATAACACATAAAATAAGAGTTCTGATCATGGGTAGGAAGACATATTAGGTAGGCAATTAGCAGTCTCTGTCCTAACACTATCAATAGTAGAATCTTCCATTTCATATTTTATTTGCATCAGGTTAAAGATTCAGAGATTCCTAAGGGAAATAATAAGAAACAAAGAACGTGAATTTTTAGTGTTTGTCTGCTACTGTCTAGCCTTGTGACCTTGGACAGATGATATCACATTGCTGAACCAGTTTCCTGGTCTATAAAATGGAGGTGATGATGTAGACTTCATAGAGTTGTCCTGGTACTTCAATGAGATAACAGTTGTAAGTGTTTCAGTATAATGCCTGGTACATAGTAGTTACTCATTTAGGGCCATTCTATGTACAGCAGAGGTGAAAAAGTGGTCTCAAGGCCTCTTGCTCCTTTGCACCTGAAAACCTGCCAAAGCATGACACTAAAGGGCAGTATATTAGAGGCAGAAGAGGTGTCAGTGCCTCCAGGGACATAAGACAGGGTTCGTTGGTGATCAGGAATGTGCCTTTCTGTTATTTGGTTTCTTAGTTTTAATTTTATTAAAGACAATAGTATTTTCTTTCTGAGAATAACATGAAAAAAGATTTTTTATTTTTAAATCAGGGTCTGCTCTGTCACCCAGGTCAGAGTACAGTGGCAGGATCTTGGCTCACTGAAGTCTCTGCCTCCTAGACTCAAGCCATCCTCCCACCTCAGCATCCCAAGTAGCTGGGACTATAGGCACATGCCACCACACCCAACTAATTTGTGTATTTTTTTGTAGAGGTGGGGTTTCTCCATGTTGCCCAGTCTGGTCTCAAACTCCTGAGCTCAAGCAATTTACCCCCTTAACCTCCCAAAATGTTGGGATTACAGGCATGAGCCACCGCAACCGGCCATGAAGAGAAATTTTGTGTAAAAGCAAGGTTATCTATCCTCTATGAGTGAACTTAGAAAGTTGGGATGGAATCCCAAAGTACTGCCAGCCTTCCTTTTATGATCCATTTATAACTATGATCATATCTTCAACCTAGACCTTCTTGTCCCTATTTGTATTTTCTTTTTTGAAATAGGATCTCACTCTGTCACCTAGGCTTCAGTGGCACATTCACAGCTTATTGCAGCCTCAACTTTCTGGACTCAAAGCGATCCTCCCACCTCAGCCTCTTGAGTAGCCTGTGCCACCATGCCCGGTTGAATTTTTTTTTTTTTTTTTTTTGAGACAGTCTCACTCTGTCACCCAGGCTGAAGTACAATGGTGCCATCTTGGCTCACTGCAACCTTTGCCTCCCAAGTTCAAGCAATTCTCCTGCCTCAGCCCCGCGAGTAGCTGGGATTAGAGGCGCCTACCACCATGCCTGGCTAATTTTTATACTTTTAGCAGAGATGGGATTTTACCACGTTGGCCAGGCTGGTCTCAAACTCTGGACCTCAGGTGATCCACCTGCCTCAGCATTCCAAAGTGCTGGGATTATAGGCATGAGTCACCGCACTTGGCCTGCAATTTATTTTTTATATTTTTTCCAGAGACAGGGTATCACTCTGCTACTCAGGCTGGTCTCAAACTTCTGGAATCAAGCAGTCCTGCCTCCACCTCCTAAAGTGCTAGGACTACAGGCGTGAGCCACCATGCCCAGCCCCCGTTCATATTTTTATCATATGCCCCAAAGACTACAGTTCCTGATTTTACTGTCCACTAAATAAAACATATTTTTATATATTAGGTGGGTTTTTTTGTTTTTTTGAGACAGAGTTTTACTCTTATTGCCCAGGCTGGAGTGCAATGGTGTAATCTCAGCTCACTGCAGCCTCTGCCTCCTGGGTTCAAGCGATTCTCCTGCCTCAGCCTCTCAGGTAGCTGGGATTACAGGTGTGTACCACCATGCCTGGCTAATTTTGTATTTTTACTAGAGGTGGGATTTCACCATGATGGCCAGGCTGGTTTTGAACTCATGACCTCAGGTGACCTACCCACCTTAACCTCCCAAAGTACTGGGATTAAAGGCATGAGCCACCACACCTGACCATTTTTATATATTTCATACTCTAAAGCATGTTGCTGAATTTTAATTGTAGATATGGTATATACATCTGTTTACCCTTTCTCTATTTTTATATTTTAGATTTTTATTAACATCCTCTGTAAGACTTTATATTTCCAGATAGAGATGTGCTTTTTAATGAAAAGTTTCTCTTTATACCATGATTATTTCAGTTGTCCTTATCTGTGTATTTTCCTACAGTTAACACCTTGTTTCTTAATTCAAAATGTCTTACTTTAATGTTTTTTTCTTATTTTTTCTTTATTTTAATTTCTGTATCAAAGTTGGTCTTCACTGACTTTCCTTTTTAGCCTATTTTGGTTCCCATAAATAGAAGAAAAGGCAAATTCTACATTATCCATGGCAAGGAAGAATCATCTTTTAACCTCAGCATGGGGGAACAGAGAGGCATGTTGGACACCATGACTTTCCATTTCTGTTGGCTGTGCCTGGTCACTGCTGTGCCAGAATAAAGCGTGGAGAGAGATGTAGCTTTTCAACTCATGCTTGTCTGATCTTTGCCTGGTTTCAAAGAAAAGCACAGTAGTGATGCCAGGATCCCCTCAACAGTGATGGAGGAAGTTTCAATGCAGTTTTAAGTTTGATTCCCTCTGTCTTGTCTCATAGTTTGGCCTGTCACTGCTCCTTGTCCTCCTGAGCCGTGGGGAAGACCTCCAGAGTTTAGACCCTGCTACAGAATCAACACGAAATAATCAGTGGTCAGTGTGGACTGTTTCTTATTTTACGTTCTTTGAGGTAATATTTTTAATTTTTTTCTCATATTATTATTATGGGTTTTCCCTATCAGGACGGAGGTGATGTTTATGGCAACACGAGAACTTCTACGGATTCCCCAAGCAGCCCTGGCCAAGCCAATCTCTATACCGACAAACCTAGTGTCCCTCTTTTCTCGCTATGTTGACCAGCAGAAACTGAACTTGCTGGAGACAAAACTGCAGTAAGTTTGAAACAGGAGAGTTTCACATCTCACTAAAGTTGGCATTTCAGAAGTTATAGTTGGGAGGCTGGGTGTGGTGGCTCACATCTGTAATCCTAGCACTTTAGGAGACCCAGGAGGGTAGATCGCTTGAGGCCAGGAGTTCCAGACCAGCCTTAACAACATGGTGAAACCCCACCTCTACTAAAAACTATAAAAGTTATCCGGGTGTGGTGGCACATGTGTAATCCCAGCTATTCAAGAGGCAGAGGTATGAGAATCACTTGAACCCAGGAGGCAGAGATGGCAGTGAGCCGAGATCACGCCACCCCACTTCAGCTTGGGTGACAGAGCCAGACTCTGTCTCAAAAACATAAATAAATAAAAAGAAGTTATGATTGAGGTGGGGGGGGGGTGGAATAAAACTGAATGTGGTGGAAGCCACTGGCTTTTTATTAACTATTTGTGTATCTATTAGATATAAAACACTGAACTGGGTACAACAGGGCTTTCATAGAAGATGACTAAATGCTGAGGGTAGAGAAGTATCTCGGGTGTTTTGTTAGAAGAAGTCTTACAAAGATGTAACTGTAATATGAAAGATTGCCTTCTGTTTCAGCTCCTTTATACAAACAGTTTTCCTTTCTCTCTCTCTTCTGTAACCCTAGGCTAGTTCAGGGGATACGATAGAAGATCTCCAGATGTGTCCTGTACCTCCTTTTGGCTGTCACCTGCACTGCTGCCATCACCAATGGAGTGTTTTAAATGAGGGAGGGAGGTAGCTTATTCCCCCAAAGCAAAGTCTTACTGGATTGATTCCTGTTTACAGGGGTTGTCTCTAAATGTCAGATATTTCCCCACTGCTCTGTGAAATTTGGCTGGGTGATAATTCTGCTGATTTCTTCTTTACCTTCTATGTTACAGTTTTGCATGTCCTACTTTTACTCAGTTCTTCTCAATTTTACATTTTCTTTGCCCTAGACACACAAATGTAATCTTTCCCTTTATCCCCACCACTACTCCAGCTCAGAGTAGATTGTAGCCTGCCAAAGGATTCCTTCCCTCATCCTATTGAAGTTGTTTTCTCATTGCCCCCTATTAATATGACTATAGGAGAGCCAGTTAAGTAGAAATCAAGATATACACACATGCGTAGATACACGCACACACACACACACCCCTATACATGTATTTATGTGGTCTTCAGAGGGTCCTTAAAGAATGAATTTTAGATTGAAAAATATTTAGTTGTCTCGTTACCTCTAAAAACACAAAGCAGCTGATGTGTTTTAATGTTTCTGTTCTATCTTGTAATTAATTTGGTGGGTTTTACTTGTTTTAACATAAATAAAGAGTATGCGGCACGTTTAATAAAATCAGAACTCTTAATTGGCTTATGCCCAGGTCTAGGCTGAGAAGTCCTTTCTTCTTCCCCACCTTTATTTCCTTAGTTTCTGTCCACCTTAATGGAAACAGCACATTGTTATGCCTTTTTCCTGCTACAGCTACTGTGTACTTGAGCCTTTCCCCCTCAAGTGCTTTTGAAGTCACCCAGGATGGTCCTCACTAGTAGCCTGCTGTGGCAGTGTGGCTTTTTGCACACTTGCCCTGTCTTCCTGAGACTACTTCAGTAAGCCATGCTTTACTTCTTTCTTCCCCAGTTTTATTTGGTGTCATGAATAGAAACTTCCAAATGTAAGCGTGGAAGCTAAGTTTGGCCTGCTTTGCTTTTTAGACTCCACACCATGGGCAGAACTGTTGTCCTTGCTGCTTCATCTCACCCAAGTCCCATGCCCAGGCAGCCAGGGGCCGAGGTTTGAATAATTGCAGGGCCAGCCTGCCATGATCTTTCTCACTTACTCCTCTCTCATTCAGCAATCAACCAGACTAAGGGGTTTTGATCCCTAGTGATTGCAGCCCTGAAGAAAATTAAATCTGAATTAATTTTACATGGCCTTCCTGATCTACTTTCTGCTGTTCTTACCTTTTCGAATGTAGTTGGGGGGGTGGGGGGATAGGTTATGATATTTAAAGAGAATAAACGTTTTGCACATACATGTATTGTACAACAGTAAGATCCTCTGTTAAAACCAGCTGTCCTTGTTCTCCATCACCATTTCTTCCCATGCTATAGCCCCAGGCTCCACCAGCTGTTCCCCGGTGACATTACCTAGCTCCCCCTCCACCATTATCTACTGACCATTTCCACTACGCGCCTTTCCTACCTTCCCTTCACAGCCAATCAAGTGGATACTTGATTATTATCTCTTCCTTACTGTGCTTTATCTTTTTTGTTTGGTTCTAATTAATGAAAATAAAAGTTTCTAAATTTACATTTTTATAGGGTATTGTAAATAAAAACAAATTGTATACTTAAAAATGAGTGCCTTCATTTCTACTTTGTTACTTCTGAATATGATGTTTATGTGTTTCTAGCATGTTTAGATAGACTGGCAGCCTCCTGATGTTGGGGATTAAAGATATTATTACCTATATTTTTACCTTTTTAATTTTGTTGCAAAGAAGACAGATAAATATCTTACTTTTATATAGTAACTTTTCTTTAAAAATCTAAGATTCTTTCAGTTTTCCTTTCCCCCCCATTTTAACTGTAAGACAAAATTATAAATTGTAGTAGATAAGACAAAATTATAATTTGTAATAGACAAAATTATAAATTGTAATAGATAAACTGTAGTTTGTCTTCTCCATCCTGCCCATCTCTAGGCATTGAGGAATCTTCGCCTTTAAGCGACTCACATAGCTCAGTGAGGCATTCAGCTGCCTTCTTGGATAGTATTTGCTCAGTTCTGAGCATATTGTATTTCAAAATTAATCTCTTCAAAGGAGATGAGAAAAGGTTGGTCATTCTTTATAGTGAATTTATTTCCATTATTTCAGACTTGAGTATCATTTTTATTCTCAAATGCTCAAGATAAAAGATTCAGCAAACATGTAGAGAAAGCAAAAAAAAAAAAAAGGATTTTGTTTTCAAGACAGGGTCACTGTCCCTCAGGCTGGAGTGAAGTGGCACAGTAGCCCAATCACAACTCACTGCAGCCTCGACCTCCCAGGCTGAAGCGATCCACCTCAGCCTCCCAAGTAACTGGGACTACAGGTGTACAGTACCGAACCTTGCCCAGCTAATATTTTATACTTTTTGTAGAGTTGGGATTTCTCTGTTACCCAGGCTGGTCTCGAACTCCCAGACTCAAGCGATCCTCCCACTTTGACCCCCTAAAATGCTGAGAGTACAGGTGTGAACCACTGCACTAAGCTTAAAGGGTTTTTTTTTTTTTTGAGATGAGTTTCTCTGTCACCTAGGTTACAGTTCAGTGACAATCACGGCTCACTGCAGCCTCTACCTCCCAGGCTCAAGCAGTTCTCCCCACTTCAGCCTCCCAAGTAGCTGGGACTACAGGTGGGTGCCATCATGCCCAGCTAATTTTTTTTACTTTTAGTAAAGATGAGGTATCACTATGTTGCCCAGGCTAGGCTTGAACCCCTGGGCTCAAGGGATTCTCCTGCCTTGGCGTCTCAAAGTGCTGGATTACAGGCATAAGCCACCAAAGTTTTAAATGATAAAGAGACAGGAGATAATTTAACATTAGGTGTATGCCTACTTACATAAAGCTTTTTTTTTTTTCTCATGAGGACATGGGTTCCTTGAGGTTCAATAGCTTGTGGAGGTGACACAGCTAATGGGCAGCACAGCAAGAGACATACAGAATATTAATTGCTGTAAGGAAATAAAGTTATCTTCCAGTAAAAGATTTATTCACACCTCTTAACACAAAACAACACAAAGTGTTATTAGCCCTGCTTTGTTAAACTGGCCCAAGGATGCCCCTACCTTCACAGAGGACTAGATTCCAAATGTCAGAAGTGAAGAAATCCCTAGAGATTGTGTAGGCCACCCCTCACAATTTGAGGAAGCCAAATCTCAGAGAGCAGTGACTTGCCAAAGGTGCCAAAGCTGGCTAGTAGTAAAGCCAAGAAAAAAAACTCGGATGTGAGGCCAGACACAGTGGCTCACACTTGTAATCCCAGCACTTTGGG
This sequence comes from Ateles fusciceps, assembly GCA_036589455.1. NCBI lineage: Eukaryota > Metazoa > Chordata > Mammalia > Primates > Atelidae > Ateles > Ateles fusciceps. The sequence continues at coordinate 20,957,557 of JAZHEH010000681.1, read as the reverse complement.
AGGCTGAAGCAAGTGGATCACCTGGGTCAGGAGTTCAAGACCAACGTGACCAACATGGTGAAAACCCATCTTTACTAAAAATACAAAATTAGCTGGGCATGGTGGCACACACCTGTAATCCCACCTACTTGGGAGGCTGAGGCAGGAGAATTGCTCGAACCCAGGAGGCAGAGATTGCAGTGAGCCAAGATCGCACCATTGCACTCCAGCCTGGGCAACAAAAGCAAAATTCCGTCTCAAAAAAAAAAAAACTCAGGTGGGTTTACTCTGCTGCTCTTTACTATAGTTCTCCATCTTAGTTTAATACTGGCCCTAGTCCAGATAATTTAGGTATTAGGTTTTTAAAAAAGTCATTTGTGGGCCGGGCATGGTGGCTCACGCCTGTAATCCCAGCACTTTGGGAGGCCGAGGTGGGCAGAGCACGAGGTCAAGAGTTGGAGACCGGCCTACCCAACATGGTGAAACCCCATCTCTACTAAAGATACAAAAAATTTGCCGGACATGGTGGTGCACGCCTGTAATCCCAGCTACTCGGGAGGCTGAGGCAGGAGAATTGCTTGAACCCAGGAGGCAGAAGTTGCAGTGAGCCGAGGGCACACCATTGCACTTGTTGCCTGGGCAAGAAGGCAAAACTCTGTCTTAAAAAAAAAAACGTTGGCCAAATGCAGTGGCTCATGTCTGTAATCCCAGCACTTTGGGAGGCCAAAGCGGGTGGATCACCTGAGGTCAGGAGTTTGAGACCAGCCTGACCAACATGGAGAAACCCTGTCTCGAAAAAAAAAAAAAAAAGAAGTCATTTGTGACCAGGCACAGGGGCCCATGCCTGTAATCCCAACACTTTGGGAAGTCAATGCGGGAGAATCACTTGAACCCAGTAGTTCAAGACCACCCTGGGCAACATGGTAAATCCCAGCTACAGTTTTTTTTTTTAATTTCTTAAAAAGTCATTTGTAAGCCTCAAAGTAACTAGTGAGGACAATATTAACTTCAAAAAAAATTAGGTGATGCACTAAAATAATTTACAAGAATATGGCACAGAGTTGAAAACTGACATTAATGCATGTAATCTGTAATAAAAAGATCCTGATAAATAATACATAGGTAGTCAACCCTAATGGGTAATAGGTGACAGCCTTGTGAATAATAGTTCACAAAATAAAATGCAATGCAAGTGAATAATATTAAGAACTCACCCCCCACTGGTAATCAGAGAAGTAAAAAGTAAATGTTTTTAACCTACCAAATTAATAAAAACTTTAAAAATAATGTTAGTGAGAATTTGGTGCTGCCACTCACTGGTGGGGGTAAATGTCCACCTTTCTGGAAAGTACTTTCACGATGTGAAGCACTTCAAAGTATTCTTAGCCTTTGAACAATTACTTTGGCTTTAGAAATCTAAGGAAAGATAACAAAGCAATTGTACTTACCACAGCTTTACTTATTTTTATTTTTTGAAGACCAGTTCTTGCTCTGTTGCCCAGGTTTTACTGTAGTGGTGCAATCATAGCTCACTGCAGCCTTGAACTCCTGGCCTCAAGCAATCCTCTCCCATTTCAGCCTCGCAGGTCACCTTGCCCAGCTAATTTTGTTATTTTTTGTAGATACAGGGTCTTGCTCTGTTACCCAGGCTGGTCTCAAACTCCTGGCCTCAGGTGAGTCTCTTGCCTTGGCCTCCCAAATGATTCATTACAGGCATTAGCCATTTCACCCAGCCAGCTTTACTCATTATAGAAAAATTAGAAATAATCTAAATGTTCAACATTACAATAATGGTTAAGTAAACAATGATCCATTTGTTGTGGATAATTAGAAAGGCAGAATATTGGACTAGGTGCAGTGGCTCATGCTTGTAATCTCAGCACTTTGGGAGGGAAGACTTTGCAAGACTTTGTCTCTGCAAAAAAATTTAAAACTTAGCCAGGCATGGTGGCATGTGCCTGTACTCCCAGCTACTCCGGAGGCTGAGGCAGGAGGATTGCCTGAGCCCAGGAGTACAAGCCTGTAATGAGATCCAGCCTGGGAGACAGCAAGACCATGCCTAAAAAAATTTAAAAAGGCAGAATATTTAATCATGGAAAATATTTTATATAGTATGGTGAAAAACATATATGCTTTGAATCCAATTTTTAAGAAAAATGCATGTATGATGAAAAAAGAATATTGGAAAGTTATGTTTCTAAAGATTACTGGTGTCTATCTGTAGGTAATGGGATTATGGGAGAACTTTCTTTTCCTTTTGACTTTTCAGTAATTTTCAAATTTTCTATACAGAAAATGTATTGCTTAGGTTTTTAGAAGAAAAATATTTTTAAAGAAAAAATCATTTTTGAAGAATTTAGTTATATAGGAAAATAGTAAGAATAAACTGTTAAATAAAAAATAGGTACATGACAATCTCTGTGGAGTAAAAAATATATGGGAGGCTGGGCATGGTGGCTCATGCCTGCAATCCTAGCACTTTGGGGGGGCTGAGGTGGGCAGATCACTTGAGGTGAGGAGTTCAAGCCCATTCTGGCCAATATGGCAAAACCTTGTCTCTACTAAAAATACAAAAATTAGCTGGCTGTGGTGATGTACATCTTTAATCCCAGCTACTCAGGAGGCTGAGGCTGGATAATAGCTTGAACCCAGGACGTAGAGGTTGCAGTCAGCCAAGATTGTGCCACTGACCTCCAGCCTAGGCAACAGAGTGATACTCCATCTCAAAAAAAAAAAAAAAAAAAAAAATACATATATATATATATATACACACACACACACACACACACACACACACACACACTTTTTTTACTTTGTGTGTGTGAAAAGAGTGAAATCAAGGATGACCAAATAGTGCTTGCCTTTAAGAGAAAGAGCTGTGGAAGATTTTGTGTGTAGGTGATTGTTCCTGATTTTTAAATTTTCGCAATTTGTCTTCATTGAGCATGTATTATAACCTTAAAAGGGAGATATTATCTTAAAACTGCTAAACATAGTAGCTATTTCTAGTGAAAAAACTAAATTCTACCTTTTTAATGATCACCATTCTGACTGGCTTGAGATGGTATCTCATTGTGGTTTTTATTTGCATTTCTCTAATGACCAGTGATGATGAGCTTTTTTCCAAGTTTGTTTGGCCACATAAGTGTCTTCTTTTGAGAAGTGTCTTTTCAAAACAAATAACCGCACTTTTTAATGGGGTTGTTTGTTTGTTTTTCTTGTAATTTGTTTAAGTTCCTTGTAGATTCTGGATATTAGATCTTTGTCAGATGGGTAGATTGCAAAAATTTTCTCCCATTCTGTAGGTCGCCTGATCACTCTGATGCTAGTTTTGTTTTGTTTTTTGCTGTGCAGAAGCTCTTTATTTTAATTAGATTCCATTTGTCAGTTTTGGCTTTTGTTGCCATTGCTTTGGTTGTTTTAATCATGAAGTCTCTGCCCATGCCTATGTCTTCAGTGGTATTGCCTAGTTTTCTTCTAGAGTTTTTATGGTTGGGGTTTTACATTTAAGTCTTCAATCCATCTTGAGATAATTTTTGTATAAGGTGTAAGGAAAAAGTCGGGAAACAATAGATGCTGGCAAGGCTGTGGAGAAATAGGAACACTTTACACTGTTGGTGGGGAGTATAAATTAGTTCAACCATTGTGGAATACAGTGTGGCAATTCCTCAAGAATCTAGAACCAGAAATACCATTTGACCCGGCAATGCCATTACTGGGTATATACCCAAAGGATTATAAATCATTTTACTATAAAGACACATGCACACGTATGTTTACTGCAGCACTATTTACAATAGCAAAGACTTGGAACCAACCCAAATACCCATCAGTGATAGACTGGATAAAGAAAGTGTGGCACATATACACCATGGAATACTATGCAACCATAAATAAGAATGAGATCCTGACCTTTGCAGGGACATGGATGAAGCTGGAAGCCATCATTCTCAGCAAACTGACACAGGAACAGAAAACTAAACACCACATGTTCTCACTCATAAGCAGGAGTTAAACAGTGAGAACTCATGGACACAGGGAGGGGAATAACATACACTGGGGCCTGTTGGGGGGTCGGGGGCAAGGGGAGGGGAGAGCATTAGGACAAATACTTCGTGCATGCAGGGCTTAAAACCTGTGATGATGGGTTGATTGGTACAGCAAACCATCATGGCACATGTATACTTGTGTAACAAACCTGCACATTCTGTACATATATCCTGGAACTCAAAGTAAAATAAAATAAAAAATAAAGTAAGTTCTACCAAGGCAAAAGTGTCTAATCTAGTTGTGCTTGACTTCAGAGCCAATGAATTTGACTGCATAGCAGATGAATGTGCTGGAAGCCTGGAAAAGTCATCTGAAAGCAAGGCAATCATCTTGAGATGTGATCAGTTATTCTACTATAAACATTTAAGATGATATACCAAGTGTGGGATCAAAGAACCACTTTAACGAATCCCCATACTATGGCTGTTAAATCACCCAAGTTGCACTGCCAACCATTACAAAGGACAAGACATGACTTTCTGATTTTTTTTTTTTTTTTTTGAGACAGAGTCTTGCTTTGTTGCCCAGGATGGAGTGCAATGGCACAATCTCAGCTTACTGCAACCTCTGCCTCCTGGGCTCAAGCAATTCTCCTGCCTCAGCCTCTTGAGGAACTGGGATTACAGGTGTCTACCACCATGCCCAGCTAATTTTTGCATTTTTAGTAAAGATGGGGTTTCACCATATTGGCCAGGCTGGTTTCAAACTCCTGACCTCAAGTGATTCTCCCGCCTCCGCCTCCCAAAGTGCCAGGATTACAGGCATGACCCACTGCACCTGGCCGACTTTCTGAATTTGACAGCCATCTACTTTTGGGGGACAGTGAAGTCCATTGTGTGAGAAACAGAAGTAGGAAAATTGAAGGGGTCTTATACTTTTCTGCTTCTCCCAGCTATGCTTAAGTACATTTAATATTGTAGCCCCTGAGAACTTAGTAGGAAACAAGTCTTAGTCTGGGAATTTGGCATCTTAAAATCACCTAAGAGCATTTTAACCTTCTTCTTGCATCAGAGGCACAGTTGTGAACAGACTGCAGGTCTCATGACAGCCTCTGCTTTGCTTCTTATTTTGCAAATGTTGCATGTAAGCCTGTTCTGAGGAGCTTGTTTATTATTCAACATGACTCTCCAAGCCCCCAATTTAGCCCAGTTCATTCTTCAAAGCAATATTAACCAAAATCAGACTTGAGATACACGAAATATCTAGCAAGGAGCTAGGTAATCAGTGACAAATATTCTTTGCCAGTTGGGAATATAAAATTTCTTCAATTGCTTAGATTGCACTAATCTAACAAATGAGAAACAAATCTGCATATAACTAACAAAAGGAAGGATCTCAAATTTGACCCCCCCAAGAAAAACCACTGCTAACAGTTTAGTGTATCATCCTCCAAGTGATGTCTGCATGCACACGCACACATAGATAGAATCATAGTTTTACTTTTTTTCTCTCTTAATACATCATGGGCATCTTTCTGTGTTAGTATATGGAGAGCTACCCTGTTATTATTATTTTTTTTTTTTTTGAGACAGGGTCTTGCTCTGTTGTCCAGGCTGGAGTGCAGTGATGTGATTATGTCTCACTAGAGCCCCAACCTCCTGGGCTTAAGCAATCCTCCACCTCACCCTCCTGAATAACTGGGACAGCAGGTGTGCACTACCATACCTAGCTAATTATTTTATTTTTTGCAGAGAAGGGTCTTGCTTGTTGGCTAGGCTGGTCTCAAACTCCTGGGCTCATTCAATCCTCCCATCTTGGCCTCCCAAAGTGCTGGGATTACAGGCATGAGCCACTGTACCTGGCCCCCTGTTCTTTTGATAGTTGTATAGTATTCCACTATGTGCCATTTGCCATCCTTTATCTAATTGTTCTCCTATTAATAGAATTCGGTCTTCAAATACTTTTTATCAGTCACTGTCGTTCATCCAACAGTGACAAAGGTAAACCCACAATGTCACATTTCTATAGCTATTTTATAGTGTACAAAGAACATATTCATATTCCAATTTAGTCTTCTCTATAACCTTTTGAAATAGGATGGGCGACTATAATTGTACAGTACCAAAAGTAGATTAGCAAGACCTTCCCGCTGGTAAGGTCTAAAACTGGGATTTAAACCTTAAGTTTTGAGCTCCATTTCTAGTGTCTTGGCTGCAAGAAGGCTCCTATTCGTGGAACCATGCTTCAGAGGAGCAGCTGAAAAGCTGCAAGGCTTTGACATTGCATCTGCAAACTCTTCTGATTGGATTTCAATGCCTTCATTTTCAGTAGGCAGATTAAACATTGTCTCTCAGTAATGTCAAAAAGGGAGCGATTCAGGTTGTAATTATCAGGATCAGCTGCAATATATAAGGATCAGAGTCACAGCGATGCAGCTGTCAGGAATCTCTATAGCCTTTTTGATTTAAACATCATCTAGCAAAGGGAAAAAAAAAGACTCCTTGCTTCCACTCTTCCTCATTCCCAGTATTTTGAAATGCTTTTTTTTTTTACATTAGATATATTGTCACAGTGATTGGTTTTTTCATAAATCAACACCTAGCAGGCATCCAACAAATACATGGTCATGAAATAGTTTTGCTATTAAGAAACAAAGCTGGCCAGGCGCAGTGGCTCACACCTGCAATCCCAAGCACTTTGGGAGGCCAAGGCGGGCAGATCACTTGAGGTCAGGAGTTTCAGACTGCCCTGGCGAATATGGTGAAACCCTGTCTCTACTAAAAATACAAAAATTAGCCAGGTGTGGTGGCTCACACCTGTAGTCCCAGCTACTTGGGAGGCTGGGGCAGGAGAATCGCTTGAATCTGAGAGGCAGAGGCTGCAGTGAGCTGAGATCATGCCACTGCACTCTAGCCTGGGTGACAGAGCAAGACTCCATCTCAAAAACAAAAAGAAGAAGAAGAAAAACAAAGTTTAGCTGGGTGCAATGGCTTACCCCTGTAATCCCAGCACTTTGGGAGGTTGAGGCAGGAGGATCACTTGAGTCCAGGAGTTCAAGACCAGCCTGGGCAACATAGTGAGACCCCCATCTCTACAAAAAAACTTTTAAAATTAGTCAAACATGGTGATACATGCCTGTAGTCCCAACTAGTTGGGAGGCTGATGTGGGGGAATCATTTGAGCCCAGGAGGTTGAGGCTGCAGGGAGCTGTGATTGCTCCACTGCACTCCAGCTGACAAATGAGACCCTATCTTACAAAAACAAAGGAAGGGAGGGAGGAGGGAAAGGGAGCAGAGGAGAGGGAGGAGGAAAGAATGCTGGGCACGGTAGCTCCGGTCTGTAATCCCAGCATTTTGGGAGGCTGAGGCGTGTGTATCATCCGAGGTCAGGAGTTTGAGACCAGCCTGCCAACATGGTGAAAACCCATCTCTACTAAAAAGATAAAAATTAGCTGGGCGCAGTGGCAACACCTGTAATCCCAGCTACTCGGGAGGCTGAAGCAGGAGAATCACTTGAGCCTCGGAGGCAGACGTTGCAGTGAGACAAGATCATGCTACTGCACTCCAGCCTGGGTGACAGATTGAGACCCTGTCTCAAAAAAAAAAAAAAAAAAGAAAGAAAAAAAGAAAGAAAGAAGCAAACAAACAGAGCTTAAAGATATCATTCAGAGAATAGAGCTCAATGTAATAAGTTAGTCTGTGTGTACAAGACTCATTTCAAAATACATTTTCACTCATTTTATCACATTAACTCCTACATCAGAAACAATTTGATAATGTAAGTCAGTTAAGCTCTTATATGTCCCACATTCTCCAGATACAGTGGTGACAAAGACAAACTAAACCCCTATTCTGGTGCAGTTTGCCTTCTGAGGGGGGATACTTACAATGATAAGTGCTAAGAAAAGAACAAAGTGATTCAAGTGGGGAAGGTGTACTTGCACTGTAGACAGAGTAGCAAGGAAGGCCTCAATAAGCAGGTGACATTCAAGCAGACATCTAAATAATGAGAAGAGACAGATATGCAAAGGTCTGGGAAGAGCATCCCAAGCAAAATAAAGAAGGTAGCCAAGCCCCTGAGATGAAAATGAGCGAGTTCAAGGAACCACAGAAAGTCAATGTTGCTAGAGTGAACGGAGTGGGCAGAGAGTGACCACAAAGGGTCTTGAAGGGATTTATTCTTATTGCAATGGGAAACTGTTGCAGAGTTTCAAGCAAAAAACACAAAACATCATATAACTTATAACTTTTAAAAATCACTGCTGTGCATGGTGGCTCATGCCTGTAATCCCAGCACTTTGGAAGGCCAAGGTGGGCGGATCACCTGAGGTCAGGAGTTGAAGACCAGCCTAGCCAACATGGTGAAAACCCGTCTCTACTAAAAGTACAAAAATTAGCTGGGCATGGTGTCGGGCGCCTGTAGTTTCAGCTACTCAGGAGGCTGAGGCAGGAGAATCACTTGAACCTGGGAGGCAGAGGCTACAGTGAGCTGAGATTACGCCAGTGCACTCTAGCCTGGGCTACAAGAGTCAGACTCTGTCTCAAAAAAAAAAAAAAAAATCACTCTGCTGTATGGAGATGGAAATAGACAAAAGAAGGGAGCACTTATCAGAGGGCCTCATATTAGTGTCACTGGTCTACAGGGTAAGTTTGGGCCTTTAAATGGCAAAGTGACTGAGGGAATAATTTTTTTAAACATAGATTTAGCAGCAAGCAAAAAACAAACATTCCAATTTAAAAATGTGTAAAGGACATGAACAGACACTTCTCAAAAGAAGACAGAAAAATGGCCAACAAACATGAAAAAATGCTCATCGTCACTAATCATCAGAGAAATTCGAATCAAAACCACAATAAGGTAGTATCTCACACCACTCAAAATGGCTATTATTAAAAAAGTGAAAAATAACAGATGCTGGTGAGGCTGTGGAGAAAGGGAATGCTTATATCTGCTGGTGAGAGTGTGAATTAGTTCAGCCACTGTGGAGTACAGCTTGGAGATTTCTCAAATAACTTAAAACAGAATTACCATCTGACCCAGCAATTCCATTACTGGGTATATACCCAAAGTAATATAAATCATTCTACCAAAAAGATACATGCACACATATGTTTATTTCAGCACTATTCACAACAGCCAAGGCATGGAATCAACCTAGGTGCCCATCAGTGGCAGACTGGATAAAGAAAATGTGCTACATATACACCATGGAATACTACACAGCCATAAAAAGAAGAATATGATATCCTTTGCAGGAACATGGATGCAGCTAGAGGCCATTGTCCTAAGTGAATTAATAAAGGAAGAGAAAACCAAATACTCCATTTTCTTGCTTATAAGTGGGAGCTAAACAATGGGTACACATGGATATAAAATGGGAACAACAGACATTGGGGACTTCCAAAAGTGGGGAGATGGGGTGCTCATGGGCTAAAAACTACTGGATACTATGCCCGGTTGGGCATGATGACTCACACCTGTAATCCCAGCACTTTGGGAGGCCAAGGTGGGTGGATCACCTGAGTTTAGGAGTTTGAGATCAGCCTGGCCAACATGGTGAAACAATGTCTCTACTAAAAATACAAAAATTATCTGGGCATGATGGCAGGTGCCTATAATCCCAGCTACTCAGGAAGCTGAGGCAGGAGAATCACTTTGACCCAGGAAGCGGAGGTTGTGGTGAGCCGAGATTGCGCCATCGCACTCCAGACTGGGCAACAAGAGCAAAAAACTCTATCTCAAAAAAAAAAACAAAAAACTATTGGATACTATGCTAACAAACTTGCATGTGTGCCCTCTGAATCCAAAATGAAAGTTAGAAAAAAATAGATTTAAGACAACAGTTAGTTTTGGAAGTGTTTAGGGGGAGTGGGATTGGGATAGGATGTAGAAAACTGGTCATTCTGTATTTCCTATGTTGAGTGTTGGATTGAGCAGTATTCATTTGACTGTTATGCTTTGTAACTTTCACATATCATATGTATCCCATGTATGTTATAGGACAAATTGTGTCCACCCCCAAAACTCTTATGTTGACATCCTGACCCCCTCATACCCTAGAATATCACTCTATTTGAAAATAGATTCTTTAAAGAGCTAATTAAGTTAAAATGTAATAGGTTTGTGTTTGTAGGAAGTAAGAAAAGAAGAGAGAGAGAGCATGGACATGATGTGTCCAAGATTGCAGAGAGTGAGTGGCAGACAAAGAAAACCTAATGACAATCATTTTTCATCACTTCTCTATCCCACAAAGAATAAGTAGACATGTTGTGTGTGACTTCCAAAAATGCTCCCTAAGGGGAAGTCACTACACTTTTGTCCTCTTTTCTTCCCTCTTCTTCCTGCTTAGGATGCAGTTGTAATGACTCAAGCTCTAGTGGCCACCTTGGGACAAAAGGTAATAACAGAAATAACATACAATGGAGGAGAAAGTCTGTGTCTGGCCAGGCACAGTGGCTCAGGCCTGTGGATCCCAGCACCTGGGCTCCAGTGATCCAAAGCAGGCAGATCACTGGAGCCCAGGAGTTCTGGACAAGCCTGGGCAACATAGCTAGACCCCATCTCTACTAAAAATACAAAAAAAAAAAGAGAGAGAGAGAATAGCCATGAGACTGAGGTGGGAGGATCTCTTGAGACTGGGAGGTTGAGGCTGCAGTGAGCCAAGATCGAAACACTGCACTCCAGCCTGAGCCACAGAGTCAGAACCTGTCTCAAAAAAAGAAAAAAAGTCTGTGTCTTTGAAGACTTCAGTGAGCCACCATTCCAACCTTGAGCTTCCTATCCTGGGATTTCTTTCATGTGTGAGAATAAACTATTATGTGTTTAAGCCAATGTAAATTGGGCCTCTGTAACTTCCAGATAAACCTAATCCCAATTATTATGAAGGACTTTTTCAATCATTTGGTATAGGTTGAGCATCTCTAATCTGAAAACCTGAAATCCAAAATCCTCCAAAATTGGAAACTTTTTGAGTGCTGACATAATGCTCAAAAGAAATGCTCTTTGGAGCATTTCAGGTTTAGAATTTTCAGATTAGGGATGCTGAACCAGTAAGCACTGTATATATAACAGAAATATTTCCAAATCCAAAAAACAAAAATCTGAAATTCTTCTGGTCCCAAGCATTTTGGATAAGGGCTATTCAACCTGTATTAGAGTTCATTAAGTGTTATCAGACATATTTTTTTGAATTTTATTTTATTTTGAGAAAGGATCTCACTCTGTCTCTCAGGCTGGAGTAGGCGTGATCTCAGCTCACTGCAACCTCCACTTCCGGGGTCATCCTCTCACCTCACCCTCCCAAGTAGCTGGGACCATAGGCATGTGCCACCATGACTGGCTAATTTTTTTTTTCTTTGAGATGGAGTCTCACTCTGTTGCCTAGGCTGGAGTGCAATGGCGTGATCTCAGCTCACTGCAACCTCCACCTCCCGGGTCCAAGCAATTCTGCTGCCTCAGCCTCCTGAGTAGCTGGGATTACAGGTGCCCACCACTGTACCTGGCTAATTTTTGTATTTTTTTCCTTTTTTTTTTCTTTTTTTTTTTAAGTTGATCAAATTCAGATGGGATGACAATTTTTGTATTTTTAGTAGAGATGGGGTTTCACTATGTTGACCAGGCTGGTCTCAAACTCCTGATCTCAGGTGATCCGCCTGCCTCAGTCTCTCAAAGTGCTGGGATTATAGGCATGAGCCACTATGCCTGGCCTAATTTTTGTATTTTTAGTAGAGACACGGTTTCACCACGTTGGCCAGGCTGGTCTTGAACTCCTGACCTTAGGTGATCTACCCACCTCAGTTTCCCAAAGTGCTGGGATTACAAATGTGAGACACTGTGCCCAGCCTTGAATTTTAAGTTATTACAAATTCTAGGGAATTCTAGAAGCTCTAGCAGCCACCTTAGGGCAAAAGGTAATAATAGAAACAATATACAAAGGAGGAGAAGAAGTCTGTGTCTGGCTTAGGCCTGTGGTCCCAGCACTTTCTCTGTGAATTGCAAAGCGTGATTATTTGCTTTGAAACAGGAGGCTTTGTGTGACATTTGGTTTAATTTTGATGACAGAAAATATAGTACATGTTGACTTCTAAATTAACTATTTGAATTGTTTTGTTTGTTTGTTTTGAGGAGGTCTCACCCTGTTGCCCAGGCTGGAGTGCAATCTCAGCTCACTGCAGCCTCTATCTCCCGGGCTCAAGAGACCTCCCCCAGCCTCCTGGGTAGCTGGGACCACAGACGGGAACTACCATACCCAGCTAATTTTTTGTATTTTTGGTAGAGACAAAGTTTTGCCACGTTGCCCAGGCTGAGTTCAAGTGATCTGCCCACCTCAGCCTCCCAAAATTCTGGGATTACAGGTGTGAGACATTGCACCTGGCCCTTCAAATTGTTTGTTGTTTTTTGTTTTGTTTTGTTTTGTTTTAAATAAAATTCCAAGGCGCACAAGTAATATCAGGGACTATGGCCCTATTCATATCTGTGTTTGAGTGTCAGCTTTACCTTTGCAAGTTACTTTATTCATGAATCTCAGCTTCCCTCCCTGTAAAAGGGGTGGTAAAACAAGTGGGATTGTGACAAAAAAAATCAATGATATTTGTGAAAGTGCTTAACACTCAAAAAAAAAACTGGTATCCCTTCATGATATGAATGCATTTGTACCTCATATAAAGTCCCAGTATTTCCAGGTTTTTCTGTGATATGTCTAATACTCTCAAGAAAGACATGTGAGTCCCCATAGGGTTAGTTATGTTGTGCTGCAAAGATAGTCTTGCATAATTAGTAATTACAGTCAGCATTTATTATTTACCATATGCCAGACACATTTCATGCATTTTTATTTACTCCTTCCCCCAAACCTTGAGAAACAGATGTTGTTAGTATGGTCATAGGAAACTGGTGAGAGGTTAAGTCAACAGCCCAAGATTGCATCACTTAGCCAAAACAGGATTTGAAGCAGGTCAAGATCTGTGGTACATCTATATAATGAAATACATAGAGGAAACTTAAATGCATGCCACTAAGTGAAAGAAGCCAATTTTAAAAAAGCTGTTTTTCAAATTACAGTCAGCCCTCCATATCTGTGAGTCTGCCTCCACGAATTCAACCAATCAAAAATATTCTCCCAAAAGAGATGCTGTGTCTGTACTGAACACGTACAGACTTTTTCTTGTCATTCCCTAAACAATACAGGATAACAACTTTTACATAGCATTTGCATTGTATTGGGTATTACATGTAATCTAGAGATAATTTAAAGTATAAGAGAAGATGTATATAGGTTATATGCAAATACTACACCATTTTGTATAACAGACTTGACCATCTGTGGATTTTGGTATTTGCAGAGGATCTTGGAAACAATTCCCCGTGGATACTGAAGGACAACTGTATGTGTGTGATTCAAACTGTGACATAACTGTGGGGACAGTAGAAAGATCACTGGTTGCCAAAAGGTAAGGAAAAAGGAGAAACGAATAGGTGGAGCAGAGAGATTTTCTAGGACAATAAAACTAATCTGTATGATACTATAATGCTAGATAAATGTCATTATCCATTGTCAAAACCCATAGAATGTACAATGCCAAATAAACACTAATGTAAACTATGGGCTTTGGGTGGATAATGATGTGTCAGTGTGGATTCATCAACTGTAACAGTTGTACCACTCTGGATGTTGATGGTAGGAGAGGCTGTGCATAGAACTCTCTGTAATTTCAGCCCAATTTTGCTGTGAATCTAAAACTGCTCTGAAAAAATAGAGTCTATGTAAAAAAAATCATGAAAGCAAAAATGTCCAATATATTGGAGTTGGCAGGTAAAACAGTATGGACTGAAGAGAGTAGTAAAAAGTGAGACGGGGAAGCAAGATTAGGACCTGGTAGGGAAGGGCCTTAGATGGCAAAGTGAACTATCAGGATGTTATCTTATAGACCACAGGGTGGCCATTGAGGATTAGGTAAAGAACAGATTATTTTAAGATTCTGGCCAGGCTTGGTAGCTCAATTCTTTAATGCCAGCACTTTGGGAGGCTGAGGCGGGCTTGAGCTTAGGAGTTCGAGACCAGCCTGGGCAACATGGCAAAAACCCATCTCTACAAAAAATACAAAAATTAGCGGGAGGTGGTGGCATGCAGCTGTGGTCCCAGCTACTTGGAAGATGAGGCACATGAATCACTTGAACCCAAAAGGCAGAGGTTGCGGTGAGCCAAGATTGTGCCACTGCACTCCAGCCTGGGCAACAGAGAGAGACCCTGTCTCACAAAAGAAAAAAAAAGAAGATCCCTCTGGCAGTTGTGAGGAGAATTCTGAAAGATAAACTAGAAACAAATAAATGAGTTTAAACGTGAGAAGAAAGCACAAGAATCTAGGCCAGTAAAGAAAGGGGTGCATAAAAGATCACCCAGTCTTTGTTACTGACTGGGTATAGGAATGAGGACAATGACTTCATAAGAAAAATAAAACGCCAATTTGTTGTAATTATTTCACACATAAAGCATTAACTGAATCACTATCATGTGCCTGGTCCTATCAGTTATATCTCCAAATATATCTGGAATATATTCACTTCTCTCCATCCCCTGTTTCCACCACATTTAACCAAGTCATCAATATTTTTCTTTAAAAGATGGTAGAAGGCCGGGTGCGGTGGCTCACGCCTCTAATCCCAACACTTTGGGAGGCTGAGGTGGGCGGATCACAAGGTCAGGAGTTCAAGACCAGCTTGACCAACATAGTGAAACCCCGTCTCGACTAAAAATACATAAAAATTAGCTAGGCGTGGTGGTGGGTATCTGTAATCCCAGCTGCTCAGGAAGCTGAGGCAGGAGAATCGCTTGAACCTGGGAGGCAGAGATTGCAGTGAGCCAAGATGGCGCCACTGCACTCCAGCCCAGGCAACAGTGTGAGACTCCATCTTAAAAAAAAAGATGGTAGAAATTTTCTCATTGCTGTCCCCTCTCCACTTCTGTGATTCCACACATCAGCCAGTGATAATTTTAAACAAGAATTGAGGCCAGGCATAGTGGCTCCACTCCCAACACTTTGGGAGGCTGAGGTGGGAGGATCAGTTGAGGCCAAGAGTTCGAGAGCAGCCTGGGTAATATAGCAAGACCCTGTCTCTACAAAAAGTAAAAATTATCTAGGCATGGTGGTACATGCCTGTAGCCCTAACTATCTGGGAGGCTGAGGCAAGCGGATTGCTTAAGCCCAGGAGTTTGAGGTTGCAGTGAACTGTAATAACACCATTGTACTCTAGCCTAGATGACAGAGCAAGGCCCTGTCCAAAAAAAAAAAGACGGAGAGGGAGAGAGAAAGAAAGAAAGGAAGGGAGAGACAGAGAAAGAAAGAAAGAAAGAAAAGAAAGAAAGAAAGAAAAGAAAGAAAGAAAGAAAGAAAGAAAGAAAGAAAGAAAGAAAGAAAGAAAGAAAGAAAGAAAGAAAGAAAGAAAGAAAGAAAGAAAGAAAGAAAGAAAAGAAAGAAAAGAAAGAAAGAAAGAAAAAGAAAGAAAGAAAGAAAGAAAGAAAGAAAGAAAGAAAGAAAGAAAGAAAGAAAGAAAGAAAGAGAAAGAAAGAAAAGAAAGAGAAAGAAAGGAAAGAAGGAAAGAGAAAGAAAAAGAAAGGAAGGAAGGAAAGAAGGGAGGGAGGGAGGGAAGGAGGGAAGGAGGGAAGGAAGGAAAGGGAAAAGAATGAATTGAGGTCACTTACTCTAATTCCTTCAATTGCTTCCTGTTGCACTGAGAATAAAAGTTGAACTCCTTATGAGGTCTTATGGCCCTTTGGGATTTTCACTCTCCATGGCTTATGTACCCACTTCAGGTACTGCCTCTCTTTTCCTCCTCAGGCCTTCACACAAAAATGACTGAGGAAAAAGAAAAGAAAGGAAAAGAAAAAGAACGACTGATTTATTTCCTTTGCTTACTCCCTCCCCCAGTCCCTAGATGGCAGCTTAAACAGAGTTTATCTCTCTTGAAACAGGTTACACCTGTTATTCTTTCATAGACTTCTCGTTGTCCTCCATATTACTGTACATATGTGAATAATTACTGTGCATATTTTTTCACGACAAATACTGTGTATATCCCTAAGATTCTTTACATTTCACAAGGAGCCAGAGCCTATTTGTATATTCACTACTTTGTCCCCAGGACTTGGCTCAGGCCTGAAGATATATAATAGATAGTTGATAAATATTTGTTAAATAGATGAATATGCTAGGTTGTGTGCTGTCATGGAGAAACCATGGATGAAATACATACAGATTATACATTAGAGAAATTGACCCTCTAGTAGGGGGGAGATATGATCGAAACATAGATAATTATAAGGCAAGACATTAACATTACAGGAAACTCTGCAAGTCCTGAGGAAGGGGCATTACTTCTAGCCAAGAAAATCAGAGGAAATTCTGTGGAGGGAGTTCACTGGGCATTTAATGGAGGGAAAGCATACACAAAGGCATCAGTTTGAGAATGTGGAAAAGATGTGTGGATCAATTTAACTGGAGCACAGAGTACACCAATACAAAAGAGAGAGGCCAGGCATGAGCCAGCAGAGACCAGCCTGGCCAACATGGTAGAAACCCGACTCTACTAAAAATAAAAAAATTAGCCAGGCGTGGTGCTGCACGCCTGTAATCCCAGCTACTCCGGTGGCTGAGGCGGGAAATCACTTGAACCTGGAACTTGGGAGGCAGAGGTTGCAGTGAGCTGAGATTGTGCCACTGTACTCCAGCCTAGGTGACAGAACAAGACTCAAAAAAAAAAAAAAAAAGACAGGGCTGGAAAGGAGAAGTGACATCAGATTGTCATGGGCCTCATTTGCCAGGCCAAAAATTCTGGTCTGTATTCTGGAGGCAGTGTTGGGTAACAATAGTAGCTCAAACTAGTCTCTCAAAACTTTTTTTAAAAAACACACAATAAAATTAAAAATAATAGTACAGTAAACACCTATATACTTACCACATAGATTTAACAATTAACATTTTGGCATGGCATGTTTGCTTGATAGGTAGGTAGGTAGGGGGTAGACAGAAAGACAGACAGATGGATAGATGTGTGTGTTTGCATTTCAAAGTACATATCTTTCCTTGGCTGTGTGCGTGTGTGTGTGTGTGTGTGTGCGCGCGTGTGTGTGAGATTGGGCCTCCCTCTGTCACCCAGGCTGGAGTGCAGTGGCACGATCACAGCTCACTGCAGCCTCAACCTCCTGGGCTCAATCAATCCTCCCACCTCAGCCTCCCCAAGTAGCTGGGACTACAGGTGCATGCCACCAAGCCCAGCTAATTTTGTTTTTGTGTTTTTGGTAGGGACGAAGGTTTACCAATGTTGCTCAGATTGGTCTCTTATCTTTCTTTTTTGCTAACCATTTTAAAGAGAGTTATAGATATCATAACTCTTCATTCCTATGTTTCTCCAAGTTGTAAAGATGTTTGCTCCTGTACAGCACACCATTATTACAATGAACAAATGTAATAACTAACATCTAATACCAGTCCATTTTCAAATTTCCCCAATTGTCTCAAAAATGTCTAAAAGTCTTGCTTTTCTAGAACCAGAATCCAGTCAAGTATTTGATTGTGTCTTTTTAAGTTTTTTCAAATTTAGAACAATCACCTCTGACCATTTTTTATGACATTGATTTTCCTTGATCTTTATATCTTATCTTCTATAAAGTAGCTGTCTTATAGAATGCTTCCGGTTCTTGATTTATCCAATTATCTACTTGAGGATATTGTTTAACTGGTTCCTCCAGCCCTTGTAAACTGGAGCTTAGATCCAAAGCCTTGATTAGATTCATTTTCAGTATTTTTGGCAAGAAAACACCATTAAGTGATGCTGTATACTTCATGCAGCAGCACACTAGGAATCTCATAAAAATGTTGGTTGTCCAAGGGTTACTGATATTAAGTTGGATAACTGGGTTAAGGTGGGGACTGCCAGATCTCCCTGTTGTAAAGGGTACGTTTCTCCTTTGTGATGGCAAGTAACCTGTGAGAAGTGTTTGCCAACACAACTCACACGTTTGTAGCTATTTGCAGTTTATCAAACACATTCAAACTCACTTAATCACAACCACATTCCTGCGAGGTTTTATTCCTGTTTAACAGAAGTGAAAACTGAGACTGGGAGTGCTTAAACAATTTTCTAAAAGTCACAGAGCCAGTAAGTAGCAAAAGCAGGACTCAAGCCTAAATGGATTAACTCTAGTTAAAAACAATTAATCCCCAATAGCCTACATCTAACAGATTTTATTTTGCTCTACACATTCAGAGAATTTACTAGTAATGAGCTATAGAAAATGATCCTTGATAGTAAAAATGGCAGATTTTTAAATTTTAATTTTAATTTTATTTATTTTTTGAGACAGCGTCTTACTGGTTTGCCAGGCTAAAGTGCAGTGGCGCTATCGGCTCACTGCAACATCTACCTCCCAGGTTCAAGTGATTCTCCTGCCTCAGCCTGCCGAGTAGCTGGGACTACCGGTGGGCGCCACCACACCCAGCTAATTTTTGAATTTTTAGTAGAGACGGGGTTTCACCATGTTGGCCAGCATGGTCTCAACTTTTGACCTCGTGATCCACCCGCTTCAGCCTCCCAAAGTGCTGGGATTACAGCCGTGAGCTACTGTGCCTGGCCCTAAAAATGGCAGATTTTTAAAGAGTATTCTCTCTCCAGAATTCAATAAATACTTCTCTTCTTTTGAAACCATTCTCTAAAAAAATATACTGTAATTTATTGACACTGGGAAGCACATTGCCAAAGAAATTCAATTTCTTTAAAGTATCTAACAGCTATTTCTATTGCCTGTTCAAACTAGCAAAATGTAACAGATGCTGGATTCCCCAAAGCACAGCGCTTTGGGCTACATTTGCAACAATAGCTTACATTTAAATGTTACATTCGTTACTGAATTTGTAATCTTCACAAATGTGTGAATAGTCAGTTGATGAAAAATGACGATTTTCTGCTACAAGAGAACTCATAGCAGAAAACGTCTCCCAACACAAAGATAATGTTTGAGATGATGGATATCTCAATTACACTGATTTGACCATTATACATTGAATACATATATCAAAATATCAGATGTATCCCTAAAATATGTACAACTATATCAGTTTAAAGATACAAAAAAAAAAAAAAATTTCTGTCCAAAGTTAAGCATATACAGGGCATCTATGATGCTAGGACCAAGGGCTTTTTGGCCTGCAAGAGACACGTAAGTCAGGTCCTCGCGAATCTACTTCTGAAGGGGACAGAATTAGAGGCATATGACATTCCAGAATCAAAACACAAGCGGTGTGGAGCGACAAAGAGCAAACCAGGAAAGGGAATGAGGGGACCACGGATTCAGGAAGGGGCTGGAGAATCTACTTCTGGAGACCCCTGGAATCTGGGTCTCCAGCTTTGAGTTAGAAGGGGGTCCTTCAAGGGAGCCTCAGGCGGGGCTGATTACCGAGAGTTACTCTGTCCGCCAGGTTCTTCCTAACAAGAAACTACGAAGGTCTTAATTCAGAAAAAGGGAACACGACATCACACCCAAGTCAAAAAAAAAAAAGCTTTCAAGAGGCCGAGTCACTTTAACCTCCCACCAACTTCCCAAACGCTGAAAACAGCGAACACGCCCCCAGCCGGTCTTCTCGTATTTCATTGGTTGCCCCGGCCTGCCCCTCTCTATTATTTCTCTCTCATTGGTCAGCAATGCCGCTTTCACAGCCAATTCTCAGAACCAATCATCTCCAACTATTGCCCCGCCTCTCCACCACGTGAGTGGCATAGATGCCAACCAACAAAAAAGAAAATGAGGATGTGAAGACGAGATTCCTTCCCTTTTTCCTCAACTCGTTCAGTAAATGGTAGAAAGGTGGAGCAGCTGATACCAACCACCAATCCTTAAGGGCGGAAAAGGATGATGAGAAGAGTGATGGGAGCGGGTGACGTGGCAGTGACAGGAGCATAAACTGAAATGAGTGGCGGAAGCATCAGCCAATCGATGATCAAAGTGGTCGGGCCCTCCGCATTCTCCCGTCCTTCCTGAGCGCTGGAAACTTCAGGAAAGCACCAATGAGCTTCTTCATACATCTGATTGGCTTTTATCTGAACCAATCAACGGTGGGTCTGGCGGACGCGTCCCACCCCAGGCTCTCACTGGGCGCTGTAGAATGACAGGCCCAAGAGAAATGCCAATGTCCGCGGGGTCTTCTGCAAGTGACATTCAGCGGCACCAATCGACGTCCTCCTTCCCGGCAGCCGAGCCCCTCCTCCCCGCGGCTGGCCTGGCGGGGCGGGGACGCTGCGCAGCGGTGGCTGATGCGCTAGCCTTGTGGGGCGCTCCGGGCGGCGACGGCGGCTCTCGTAGGAGGTTCCGGTCCTGTATCTCCAGGCGGCGGCAGCTCATGGCGGCGACGGAGCTGAGAGGAGTGGTGGGGCCAGGCCCGGCAGCCATTGCAGCACTTGGTGGTGGCGGCGCCGGTCCCCCAGTGGTGGGAGCAGGCGGTGGCCGCGGAGACGCGGGGCCAGGCTCTGGGGCCGCGTCAGGGACGGTGGCCGCGGCGGCGACGGGAGGCCCGGGCCCCGGGGCCGGGGGAGTGGCGGCAGCTGGCCCGGCCCCTGCGCCGCCGACGGGGGGCTCGGGCGGCTCGGGCACTGGGGGTTCAGGCTCGGCTCGAGAGGGCTGGCTCTTCAAATGGACCAATTATATCAAAGGCTACCAGCGGCGATGGTTCGTGCTGAGCAACGGGCTCCTGAGCTACTACAGGTAACTGCTTCCGGGGCGCCGTCGCTCACCTTGCCTCCCCCCATCGCTGCCGACAGTCCCGGCGCAGTCATTCCCGCCAGCCGGCACCGCAGCCAGGGTCGCCCCAGGCCCCTTTTCGTCATCTGTGCGGATTGACCCTGGGACCAGAGCCCACTGTCACGAAAGTGAAAAGCCCCTGGACGCACACCTCCCCCCGCCTCCTCTTGGGTTACCTACCCTTGGTGCCATATCTTCCTCTGCTCCCGGCCTTTCCAATCAGCATTTGTTTGGAGAGCGTCTGTCTTCCATTGTATTTCCACCAGCACATGGGTGCAATTATTAATTCTGTAAGCAAGGCACTGGTGTAGGTACTAAGGGAACACATACAAGCAGAGCAAACCCAAGACACTCCTCCCTAGGAACTTAACAGTGGAAGTCCCAAGTCTTAGCTGTCAGTGCCCAGTCTCCAAAACTCAAGATTATTCGTAGCTCTTGATGTGCCCTGTCCTTGCCCCCCTTCACATTCAGACACAAGGACATCACACACGGTGGCTTCGGTATTCTGTCCCCTTTCTGCCTTCTCTCTTCCAAGACTTTGTGTACGCCTTCGCTTCCGGGCAGCCCCAGAATGGAGATGTGTACCCCAGTGCTGCTTTTATTTTTGCTTGCCCCACCTCCTCCCGTGGAAATGATTAAGTGTTTTGTCCAGTATTTCTGTGATTTTCGGATAGTTAGGATTAACTTTTATTAAAGAAGAATCCATGTCTTTGGTATGGTTACTTCTGTTAAACAAGGTTTATTTTGGACTGTTTAATATATGTTTATGATGACTCGTAACCTGGCCATCACATAGCATGCTTTTGGGCTAAAAAGGATAGAGGAGTTAAAGACAGGTGATTTGGGGATGGGGGGATAAACATTTCCTGGGGGCTGGACAATACGTCTAGGTGTTTTATATACAGTATTTCATTACAGCATTTTGTTGATTCCCAACAACAACCCTAAGAGTTGGGAAATATTCCCATCTTACTGATGAGGAAAACAGACTTAGCATGGGCAACTTTCTCATGGTTTTGGAGGAGTTGGGATTTGAAATTACTTCTGTTCACACCAATTTAACCTAAAACTCAGGTTATCATTAAATGAATCAGTCAGTTACACAGATAATTGCTTATCAATAGCAAGTCATTTTATGGATCATGCTCACTGTGTGCAATTTTATACAAAAAGTATAAAAGTCTTCCTTAAGGGATATTTTACCTAATGACATTCCAATTGAAATATTTTTTTCTGAAGAGCATCCTCTTTGAGACCCAAAACACTGATGCTGAGGAGTAGCTCACTCTATGTTTCTTTTCCTTTGCCAGGAATCATTCTGCTACCCAGAGAGTTAGGCTGAACAAGTCTTTTTCCATCAACTCCACAGTATTGGCTCTTAGAGAATTTTGAGAGGAAATTGAAGGTGGAAGTTGGAGGTTGTTGGCAGGAACACATTCTCACCTGTCCTCTTACAGTGGAAAATGCCTCACTGCTTAATCGACAGTTGTGAATAATTGTGTATTTCATTTGCATTACTGTATTCAGAATTGATTTTAATTATAACCCTTTTTAACTACTTATCCAGGACTATCAATTTAAACTTAAATTACAAATCTAAAATTTTAATTTCCCCAGATTTTTCTCTCATTCAAGTTTATGTTTTCCTGTTATTATTCACCATCATTTTAATATTTAATTGATTTATATCCTGACTTGGGTCTCAAGTCAATACTGATTTTGCATTTTCAAAAATTGTGTATCATTTCATGGCCTTCATATGTGGTCATTTCTCATCTAAGTTCTTACCAGATCCACTTTCCAGGCCAGTTGATTCTTTGATCAGTACTAGTGTTAACCAATAGTGATCTTAGACACTAATAACTTATATGTTGTCTTCAAGTATTTGTTATCATTTTTAACTTCTCCCTTACAAGAGCTAGTGTCTGACTACAGATACAACTCCTTCCAAAACATACCAACCACATATTGGGAAATATGCGATAGGCCTGCCTTAACCAACTTAGGTTGGTCCCCACCCACAAACAAACCAGGCAGCAGGATCCAGAGTTATCAATCTGTGCACTACCCTCAAAATTGCACTGAAATACTTCCTATCGAGTATGCTGGCAGTTTATTTTTTCCTGCAGGGTTCTTCTGCTTCTCATCTTCCTGTGTAAACAACTATTTAGACAAGTTGTCATTCCTCCTGCTTTTCATATCTCCAAAACCTGCAGTTTCTTACGTATGCTGTTTCCAAAATACTGTTTTCCTTTTAAGTGGGATTGTGTACTTCCTAGACCCATCCTCTGATGAGCTGTCCTAATAGTCCTTGGCAAACCACTTCCTTCTTTTTACCTATCCTGTGCTTCCTTACCTACCCAGTTACTTAGATGTCCCATTACTTAAAACCTTACATAGAATCATAGCTCTCCCAGAAACATTGTGACAGGCCGTAGTATTAGTTTTCCTGGCTGGATTCTAGAGATTGAATTACTGTTTCAGCTAGCCTTTTAAGGGAAGAACTTTCTGGCTAGAAAATACCACCTAATATTGTAGTGCCTGAAGAACCTATCTTGTACCCTGAGATTCATGTCTTTCCAGCTTCTACACTAATCATTTATAATCACAGGTATATCTGCCCAAACCCAAGAGCTCAGAGATCAAGCCTGTCTTACTCCCAGAGTTCCTTGATATTTTTTAAACTGCTACAGACCTTTTGTAATTTGAGAAACTTCCTTAGTTTACAATGATGACCCAGGCAGAAGAGATTCCTGAGAAGTGGTTTGTGAAAAGCTCCAGTAAGGAGGAATGTGGAAGAAGGTCCAAGTAGTACCCCTGGAGTAGAAAACATGGGTGAACAGGCCTGTCAGCTGTGCATTTGTAATTCAGCCTGCATTATTCATAATGTAACTGAAGCTTGGGGGTGGGGAGGTAAGAATAGAAAAAACAGGGACTCATGTTACATTGTGGCAGGTGCAGGAGATAGAAAATGGCCCAGTCCATTGAGACCCCTCTGGCCTTCCGATACTACTCATGTGTTCATTT
The DNA here is from genome assembly GCA_036589455.1 of Ateles fusciceps. Lineage (NCBI taxonomy): Eukaryota > Metazoa > Chordata > Mammalia > Primates > Atelidae > Ateles > Ateles fusciceps. Next base: position 20,933,775 of record JAZHEH010000681.1, on the reverse strand, counting down.
GAGGAAGGAAGAACAGTTCATGTGAGAAATTGAATAACAGCAAACCTGCCTTCCTAAGTGCAGTGAACAGACTTTTTCAAACATACCAAACCTTATGGGGTGTGTGCCATTTCTGGCATGCAGGAATTCTGGATGTGTCAGGTGTGTTGGCTGCTTGACTCCACTGAAAGGGAAATGGCTCTGCTTTGTACGGTGGCAGTTGGCAAAGGACTTTGATCTCTATGTTCCAATTTGGACAGGGAAAACTGCAGTCTCAACATGCAGGTTCCTGGGCATAACCAGTGGGTGGTAGGGAAATGACACAGTTTGTGCTAGGCACTCAATTGTGCTAGAATCTTGATATTTTATATGAAGCTTGGTATTTTATGTGAAATATCTTATAGCTTGTTGTCACCAAGTAATGCTGTAAAGTTCAAAAATTAGTCTATTAATAGAACTGTCAGTCACTAGAGATCGGGAAAATTTTTACACCCAGTCCTCTGAGAACAGATCTGCTGAATCTTTCCCTAGCTATTAATAGACAGCTTAGGAGTTCCCACCAGTAGAGTGTGGTGGACGTTAGGAATGAACATATTCCTGAAAGATTAAAACACTTGGTGATTCCTTTTGCTTCCCCAGAAGCTTGTTATTCTTATTTCATATCATTTGAACCATAGCCAATATTTCATACTCGAAACATTTAAGTGTGCTTTTTTACACTTCTGCAATATAATCCTAAGCATGGTATAATAGTTCTCATTTGGGCTGAGTTACAGTCAGGAGCGAGATGGTTTGGCATATATAAAATGGAGCTATTCTTAGGAAATGAGACTGTTGCACAAGGTTATAGGGCAATTTATAATTATAACTTGCTAAGTAAAAGATAATTCCTGACTGCAAAAGGGCATGAGACAACTTACTGAGATGACAGAAATTTTCTACATCTGGATTGTGGTAGTGGTTACACAGTTGGGTACATTTGTCAAAACTCATTCAGTTGTACCCTTAAAATTGCTGAATTAACATTGCATGTACTTATACCTCAGTAAAGCCTATTTCTTTTCTTTCTTTCTTTCTTTTTTTTTTTGAGACAGAGTTTCACTCTTGTTGCCCAAGCTGGAGTACAATGGCATGATCTTGGCTGTCCGCCTCCCGGGTTCCAGCGATTATCCTGCCTCAGCCTCCCGAGTAGCTGGGCTTACAGGCGCATGCCACTATGCCCGGTTAATTTTTTGTATTTTTAGTAGAAATGGGGTTTCACCATTTTAGCCAGGCTGATCTGGAACTCCTGACCTCAGGTGATCTGCCCACCTTGGCCTCCCAAAGTGCTGGGATTACAGGCGTGAACCACCGCATCTGGCCTTTAAAGCCTGTTTCTAAAAAGCAAATGGTAAGAGGGACGACAAAGCAAAAAAATCTGACTCAGAGGCAACACTTACAGGCTCAAAAGGGAATCCCTACTGATTGTTTCTTGAATTTTAGGGAGCCGTTTGAGGGACTAGAACTTGCTGATTCCTAAGACTATCATATTTTCAGGGAGCTCAGAGTTATAAAAAGAAATGGAATGTGATAAAGGATAAACCATCCATCAACTTTCTGTTTAACTTGTCTTTGTCCTGTTATTGTAGATCAAAGGCAGAAATGAGACATACCTGCCGTGGTACCATCAACCTCGCCACAGCCAACATCACCGTGGAGGACTCCTGCAACTTCATCATTTCCAATGGGGCGCTCAGACCTACCATCTGAAAGCTAGCTCAGAAGTTGAGCGGCAGCGCTGGGTGACAGCCCTGGAACTGGCCAAGGCCAAAGCTGTGAAGATGCTGGCAGAATCAGGTCAGGAGCAAAGAACGCCATGCCTGGGGAACTTTTGTTGACCCCTTTTATGCACACATTTTTTTTTTTGTCATCATTATGCTGTGTCATTTGATTATCACCTATTTCCTAGATGTCTCAAGCTTCTCGTCATCCTGCAGTATTTCTGCTGGAGTGATGGTTCTCAACCAGGGTTGATTCTGCCTCCCCAGTGGACATTTGGCAATGTCTGGAGACATTTTTGGTTGTCATAGCTGAAGGGAGGGAGGTGCTATGGCATCTAGAGAGTAGAGGCCTGGGATGCTGCTGAACCTCTTATAATATACCAAACAGCCACCAAAACAAAGAATTATTTGGCCAAGGTTGAAAAATTCTGTACTAGAGGCATAACAGTTGTTCTTTTGCCTTTAATGCCAATTGACTATCTTAAAATTTTGAGAAATAATTATTTTATTGCTGGGTCAGTCTTGGGAGTTATTACACCTCACAATTTGGATCTATCATACTTTTTTCTCCTGATATCTTCTTACTTAACTCTGTTAGTTAAGTTGAAACAGTTTTAGTAGGCTGCCAACAGCTGTGTATGTGATATTTTCTATGAAAAATCTTCATTTTGCTCTACTAGTTAACTAAAAAAAGCAATCAAGTTATGTTTTCATTATTCTTCAAGGAAAATGGTAGGATTTTCCCCTGATATATTGATAGTTTAATCATACTGAGCTTGTTTACCTAGAACTGACTGAGATGGTCACCTGCTGACTTTGTTATCTTATCCCCTGCCATTTCCTGTACTGTATTTAATGTCCATTAAGCAGTGAAAGAAGAATTTACTGCTTTGTAAATTTTTTGGTAGTAAGTTATATTTTGACTTTGGCCCTGTCTGTCTGTCTAGCAGAAAGCACAGGTCTTTTCTCCCTCTTTTTTTTCCTTTCTTGCTTTGATTTTAGTGCTGATGTTAGCTCCTCCAAAGGAAGTGACACTGCTAGGAAAGCACTTTGCAGTTACAAAGTGTTGAGTACAGAAATGATAGTGAGAGGTACAACATAGCTTCTCTACATGACTTATTATTGGAGAGCTATTTAAAGTAAGTTTTTGCATTGTTTTCATGGTGGCTTTAGTCATGAAGTTTCTGAGCTCTCCTTCAGAAGACAAATTAATGTCCTTTTTTGTGATGTGGACTTTGTCTACAAAGACTGTGATTCTCAACTCATTTAGTACAGATCCCATCAGTCACCTGTCAGATGATGGTGGATTTGCAATAATAGTTGACTTGGACTAGATAGGAATCCTCAGGCCAGAGTTAAAGAGCTCAGTAATTAATTCCCAATTCCAGGAGCCTTTCAGCTTTTCCATCCTGTCCTGTAGTCAGTAGTTTTCAAACTTCACTGTGTATCAGTTATCTGGGCAGCTTATTAGAAAGGCAGATTCCTGGGCTTTGCCTCACACTAGCTTAATCAAAATATCTACGGGTGGGCCTAGAGACTCTGCCCCTTTAAGAAGCACCTGTGGTGTTTGTTGTACAGGTGATCTGTGGACCACACTGTAGAGAAACCATCTGGTAATGGCAAGTTTTCAGTCAGTCAGAATGCACACAGCATGAGAAGTGTTGGTTTGTTTCTGGACAGCATAGGTAGAGTTCCAAATCTCACTCCTGGTGCTGGAATCATATAACCTTTCTTTTTATTCCTACAGATGAGTCAGGAGATGAAGAGTCTGTCTCACAAACTGACAAGACTGAGCTGCAGAATACCCTTCGGACCCTCTCCAGCAAAGTAGAGGACTTGAGCACGTGCAATGACTTGATAGCTAAGCATGGCACAGCTTTGCAGCGTTCGCTCAGTGAGCTGGAGTCCCTGAAGTTGCCTGCTGAGAGCAATGAAAAGATCAAACAAGTCAATGAACGAGCCACACTCTTTAGGATAACATCCAATGCCATGATCAATGTGAGTGCAGATGGTGTCTGTGTTGCTTTTTGATTCATTCCCTCTTTGAAACTAATTCTTCCCAAATGCCTAAAAATTGTAATTGATAAAGCACAGAACATTAGGGCCTGCTTCACTGCTCGAGGGCTTTAAGTTACGTTGTTTACTACATGAAGTAGAACAGGCTGCACAGATTGAATGACTTTCATGCTCTGCTCAGGTGATCAGAAGGTCTTTGCTTCAGCTGGAATCAGGAGTCCAAGGTTCCTGCACCGACTACTCTGCAACCACCAGGAAATATTAGCCGAGTCCCTTAATTTCTCTTGGTTGTAATTTTATTTATTTATTTTTGTCTCACTTCATCTGTTGGAACTAAAAGATCTCCCTGAGTCCCTTCTACTGTCATGTTCTTTGAGCTTTAAGTTGGAGTCATCTCTTTACCAATGCATTCAGACATAAAGGGTGGTAAGTGGAGGCTAGATCAGGTACTAGTAAGAACCTTATAATACTGGTTATTTCCATCTTTAGTCCTTGAATTCAAGGATGATTTTGCTGATAAGACAAAATATTCAACTTTGGGCACCTTTCTTTAAAAAGAGTGGCAACACTTCAACCTCCTTATGACTCCTAACTTGGGTGGCTGTTGGTTTGCAGAATATTTTAGCTGCTTGGGTGCAAGACTCTGAGTGAACAGAGCACCCATGGCATTCCTGATGTATTGATAGGTATGAAATGAATACATGGTTTATATAGTGCTGCTTTTCCTCTACTGGTAAATGATTCTCGCCTGGCAGGTTTAGTTACCTTCTGCATAAAAACACTCAAAGGCATTTCATAACTGAGAAGAGTACTCCATGAGAAAAGGTTTATGCAGGGTGGATTTTTTTTTTCCTAACTAAATGGGATGAAATTACCTCTCTAGTGCCAAATTTTGTTTTGTTTAGGGTGCTGTAGTAAGACATGTCTTCTGCTTTGAACTAGTTTAGTTCATGTCACCTCTAAACGTCAAGATGTTTTCCCATGACCATGGGAAAATACTGTTTTTCTCATTTAACGCCTTTCTTACTTAATAGAAAGTTTTGGTAACCTTTATTTTAACATCATCATTTTTCTAATGTGTTTAACACTTTTGAATCAGTGCTCTGATTCACACAAAGTAAAAAGACAAATTATATTCTCCACTTAGGGACTGCAGGAAGATTATCTCCTGGGACAGACCAGTCAGCCAATCAGTATTAATGCTTGCTTTTCTGATGTCTGGTCGTGTGTTCCTAGCAACTGTGTGCCTGGTTTTCCAGTCCCCTTGTGATCAGGAAAACCTCGTGAGTCATACAGTCCATTAAATAGTAAATACGTATACATTTTTTTTTTTTTTTCTGAGTTGGAGTCTTGCTCTGTCACCCAGGCTGTAGTACTGTGGTGCGATCTTGGCTCACTGCAATTTCTGCCTCCCGGGTTCAAGCAATTCTCTTGCCTCAGCCTCCTGAGGAGCTGGGGCTATAGGCGCTTGCCACTACGCCCAGCTAATTTTTTGTATTTTTAGTAGAGACAGGATTTCACTTCGTTAGCCAGGATAATCTCGATCTCCTGACCTCATGATCCACCTGCCTTGGCCTCCCAAGCAAGGTGCTGGGATTACAGGTGTGAGCCACCACGCCCGGCCTGTAAATACGGATACGTTTTAAAACAAATTGGCGCAATGGTCTCCTGAGAGTGAATGCCACCTTTTATCCAAATCAGGTGAACACCCCCACTTCATAATTTTTTTTCTACTCTGATAGAAAAATTTTGCTAAGTAAAACACCCCTTTATAAAACTAAAACTTTAGTTTCAATTTTTCTCTTGAAAATGTACTCATCTTTGTTCCTTGGGGAAATTATTCCCTAAGTTCTAAGTGTCCAGAGTTTGTGTTAAAGGGAGTGATCTCTTGGATGTCAGAGGTGAGTCCTGTTTTCATTCTTTACTCTCTTGCTGCACTGCCTATGCCCTTTTCCTAGCCAGTTATTGCTTAAAATACTCTTTCTATCCCTGTGTTGTTTCCTTTGTACCTATTAGATGATACTAGCAAGGTCTTAAGTATAATACGCATGTTAAAAATTAACATGCTAGAGCATCACAGCTCTGAACGGGCAAAGTTATATCAAAAGAAGAATATATTTCTCTCAATTTCTTTTTTAAAAATTAATTTAATTTTTGATTCAAGGGGCACATGTGCAGGTTTGTTGCATGGGTATATTGCGTGATGCTGAGGTTTGGCTTCAAATGATCCCATTGCCCAAGTAGTGAATGTAGTACCCAAAGTAGTTTTTCAGCCTTTGGTCTTCTTCCTCCCCCACTCTTGGAATCCTCGGTGTTTATTATTTCTGTCTTTGTGTTGGTGTGTACTCAATATTTAGCTCCCACTTATAAGTGAAAACACATTTTTTTTTCTGTGTCTGCATTCATTCACTTCGGATATTGGCCTCCAGCTACATTCATGTTGCTGCAAAGGACATGATATTGTTCTTTTTTTGTGGCCGCTTCAGTTTCTTGACTGCTTAGGATACAGCTTTTCTAACTGTCAAAAGAATGTAACCAGGGAAGTAAATTTGACACTTTTAGTATACCCATCTGCCGTCTATTGAACACGAGCTGTGTTCTAGGAACTGTGCTAGTGGATATCCCTGAGGGCAGATATGGCCCCTGTCCTTAGGGAGATCACTATTTAGTGAGGGGTGGAGAATTAAAGGGATCATTATGGACTACACTAAGTGACTTGATAGAAATGAGCACAGGCTACTGTGGTGCAGCACATTGGAAGTATTTGGCTCAGAGTAGGACATTTCTCTAATTTCCTCAACTAAATTCTGAAGGAGCAGTGAGAGTCTTCCTATGAAGAAAGGCAAGCTAGAGCTTGGGGCCTGGAATCCAGCTGCCTCCATGACCGGTCTGTATAAGCTGGGGCAACCTGCATCCTGTCCAACAGCCTCCATGACCTATCTGTATAACTTGGGGTAACCTGCATCCTCTGTGACCTCAATTCCTTGTCTATAAATGGTAATGATACTAGTAGATACTTCAAAGGCTTGTTGAAAGACTTTTGTCAGATAATTGATGTAAAGTGCTTAGCAAAGTGCCTGACATATGATTGTCTCTGGCAAATTTTAATTATAGTCAGTATTACTAAAAGGGAATGAGGCCAGGCCCAGTGGCTCACACCTGTAATCCCAGCACTTTGTTAGGCCTAGTCAAGCAGATCACCTGAGGTCAGGAGTTCGAGACCAGCCTGGCCAACATGGTGAAACCCCATCTCTACTAAAAGAAATACAAAAATAAGCCAGACATGGTGACTGAGGCACAAGAATTGCTTGAACCCAGGAGGCGGAGGTTGCAGTGAGCCAAGATTGTGCCATTGTACTCTGTAGCCTGGGCAACAGAGCGAGACTCTGTCTCAAAAATAAATAAATAAATAAATAAATATTTAAAAAACAATAATAAAAGGGAATGAGGGAGAAACTTTGATCCAGGTAGTGTGGCATATTCAGATCCATCCTTCTCCCTAAAGTCTGGGAGCTGCTGGTAATTGACTATTAGTCGAGCCAGGATATAGCTAGCATGAGGCTTGGGAGGAGTTAATTGTGGGGTAGAGGAGTCGGTGCAGATCATACTAAATAAGCTTGGTAGTAGTAGATTAAAAGATGAGACCAATTTTGATGCAGTCGTAATTTTTGTCTTTTTTCTTTTCTGAGATGGAGTCTCGCTTTGTCACCCAGGCTGGAGTGCAATTGGGTGATCTCAACTCACTGCAGCCTCTACCTCCCGGGTGCAAGCAATTCTCCTGCCTCAGCCTCCCAAGTAGCTGGGATTACAGGTGCGTGCCACCACACCTAGCTAATTTTTGTATTTTTAGTAGAGATGGAATTTCACCATCTTGGCCAGGCTGGTCTTGAACTCCTGACCTCATGATCCACCTGCCTCAGCCTCCCAGAGTCTTGGGATTACAGGTGTGAGCCACCACACCCAGCCCTTTTTTTTTTTTTTTAGATGGAGTCTTACTCTGTTGCCCAGGCTGGCATGCAGTGACGCAGTCTCAGCTCACTGCAATGTCCGTCTCCCAGGTTCAAGCAGTTCTCCTGCTCAGCCTCCTCAGTAGCTGGGATTAGAGGCATGTGCCACCACACTCAACTTTTTTTTTTTTTTTTTTTTTTTTTTGAGACAGAGTCTTGCTCTGTCGCCCAGGCTAGGGTATAGTGAGCAATCTCGGCTCACTGTACCCTCTGCCTCCTGGGTTCAAGCGATTCTCCTGCCTCATCCTCCAAGTAGCTGGTACTATAGGTGTGCACCACTATGCGTGGCTAATTTTTGTATTTTTAGTAGAGTCAGGGTTTCACTGTGTTGTCCAGGCTGGTCTTGAACGCCTGACCTCAGGTGATCTCCCTGCCTCAACCTCCCAAAGGGCTGGGATTAAAGGCTTGAGCCACTTTACTCAGCCTATTTTTTTATTTTTACTTTTTATACAGAGATGGGGTCTTGTATGTTGGCCAGGCTGGTCTCAAACTCTTGGCCTCAGGCACTCCCGTCTTGGCCTTCCAAAGTGTTAGGATTACATACGTGAACTACCATGCCCAGCTTATAATTATAGTAACTAACACCTTATTTAATGTTTCTTGTGAGCCTAATATGGTTCTAAGTGCTTACATGTAAAACAACTCTTTGAGGTAGTTATTCTATTGTTATTATTTGCTTATGGAAAAGGAAGATGAGGCACAGAGAGATTAAATAACCTGTCTATATTTGTACAGCTAGAGAGTGGGATGGGTCGGTGATTTGAGCCCACCAGTCCAACTCCAGAGTGTGTACTCTACTGTTGCTGAGTATGAAGGATGGAAAGACATGTACAGATTTTTTAAATATTACAACAATCAATAGGACTTGATAACTGGATGTGAGGAAGGAAGCAAAAGTAAGAGAAGGATGCCCCTTAATTTTCTGGCTTGGACAACTGGGAGGGCCCTGAAACGGGTTGGGGAACATCAAAGGGAACAGCACAGGAAATTGATGAGGCTGAGTGTGGTGCCTCATACCTGTCGTCCCTGGTGTGGATCACTTGAGCCTGGGAGTTGAAAGACTAGCCTGAACAATGTGGCAAAATCCCATCTCTGCAGAAACTACAAAAATTAGCTGGGCATTATGGCTCATGCCTGTAGTCCCAGCTACATGGGAGGCTTAGGTAGGAGGATCACTTGAACTTGGGAGGTTGAGGCTGCAGTGAGCCACGATCGTGCCACTGCACTCCAGCCTGGGTGACAGAGCAAGACCATGTCTAAAACAAACAAACAAACAAACAAACAGAAAGTGATGGGTTCACTTTAGGATTCATTAATTTTGAAGTTATTTTGAGCCATTGAATAGGGAGTTGGATATTCTATTCTGAATCTCAGTGAGTGCTGGGCTAGGATTACTGATTGAGTAGCCATTAGCCTATAGGCAATGGTTGAAACTATGGGAGTAGATATCCTGTTTACTTTTTAAGCTTCTTTATAACAGGTAATAGACTTTTAAGCTTACAGTGCTTGCTTCCTTCCTTTATTTATTTATTAAGCAAACTTTATCAGGTTCCTATTATGTACAGAGCAACTAAATTTGGAGCTGGAGATCTATATATGAATAAGCTGTAAAATGTGTTTTTAAAATGCATATGATCCATCTGGAGAGATGGAAAATCAGTCACGATACTGCTGTGCATGTGTAAAATAGAAGTTTGTGCAAAGTGCAGTGGAAATGTAGAGAAGAGACTGGCTGCTTATGAGACTGATGGGGAGGTGTCACAGACAAAGTAACATTTGCCATAGATCTTAAAGAAAGATTTCCCCTTTCTTAGAAACAGGGGTTAGGGATGGGCATTCTAGGTAGAGTCAGTAGCATATGCTGAGGTAGACAGGCCTGAAAGACCTCTGTGTCCAGGGCCGGGCACGGTGGCTCATGTCTATAATGCCAACACTTTGGGAGGCCGAGGCGGGTGGATCTCTTGACTCTGAGTTTGTTGCCAGTCTGGCTAACATGGCAAAACAGCGTCTCTACAAAAAATGCAAAAATTAGCCAGGCATAGTGGTACATACCTGTAGTCCCAGCTGCCAGGGGGGGATGGGGCGGGGGAGGGGGTACAGTGCTAAGTACACCTGCCTGACAAGAAGAATGCAAAGCAGGTGATGGGTGTATTGTGAAGGGCCCTATATGTTCATAACCAGTAGTTAGTATTTGATCCTAATGTTAGTGGGGAAACAGTGGAGGGACTTGATATAATCATATTTATAGTTTTTCTCTAAATCCCTTCTTTGATTTTTTCAAGTAGACTTCTAATTGTTTTCTTTTTAACCCTTCTTCCTGCACACTGAAGGCTTCTAATTTTTAAGGTCAGTTGTTTCTTTTTAGTGACCAAAATAAAAACAAAATGAGTTTCCCCATACTTGGTCTACTTCAGTGTAGATACTCTGTTCTCAGTATCTGAACTCCTCAGCTTTCAGTTACTTGAGTTTAGTCAAGAATTTGTTGAAAGCAGTTATCCTGTGTGTGTTCTCCTCCTTCTTTCAGTCAGCAGTTCTCTTCCTTTGGTGCAGTTCATATACCTGCTCTTTTTGATGTCGCCACAAATACTTCGTCTAGGTTTACTGCTCACTTGGCATTTGTTTGGTTCTCATGACCAGGAAAGTTTAAAAGAACCATGACAACCATGTTTACTTTTTTTCTGGGTTTGACCTTGATTTCAGCATGGAGCTAGCTGTCCCTGATACCTTGGCATAAAAGGGAAAATCTTTCATTGTAATTTGCTGGTTAAAAGTTCCCAGAATAAGGTTACTCAATGGACTTGCAGAAGCCTGAGGGGGAAACTCTGACTAGTTGAGGTGACACAGTCAATGCTTTCTCCATACAGGCCTGCAGAGATTTCCTCATGTTAGCCCAGACCCATAGTAAAAAATGGCAAAAGTCGCTACAGTACGAAAGAGACCAGCGTATCCGACTGGAAGAAACCCTGAGCAGCTGGCGAAGCAGCATAATCACCTGGAGAGGGCCTTCCGAGGAGCCCACGGTGCTGCCGGCAAACACTCCTGGCAGCGTGGGTTCTGGTAAAGGTAAGATGCTTAGTTCTCAGGTAGCCTGGTCTGAGGTGAGCCAAATGGTTTTCTGCAGTTGACAGAGAACTCGAAACTCTCCACAGTCAATGACTTGTGTGAAATGGAATTGGAACCATTGATTTATTCTGGATTTCCACTGCTTTTTTACCAGTTTTTGCGTGTTTATGGTTAGTATTTAAAAGAACTTGCTACATCAGACATTTGGTAAAGATAACCAAAGCCAACAAATGGGGCTTTTCTTCTTGTAGATCAGTGCTGCTCTGGCAAAGGAGACATGAGTGATGAAGATGATGAGAATGAATTTTTTGATGCACCTGAGATCATCACCATGCCTGAAAATTCGGGCCACAAGTAAGTTATCCTTGATTATTGAAAAAAATAAACATATCTGGCCATCAAAAGGTTAGAAACATTTCAGTGAGAGTATTATCATTGTCAGTACTCAATCTGGGCCCTTTTCTCCTTTTTGTTCTTCTTTTTTATCTTAAGATCTGTTTGTAGAATGGGCCCTTTTCTTAAGTAAGTGAACAAGTGTCAGCTTTTTTACATGAACAAATTCTCCAGAATATTTAAATTCATTCATATTCTAAACATCGTCATTTGATCACCCATCAATAAGTTTATAGAGTGTACTTGGCATTCTGCTTTGTAAAGAAATGTCCAGAACCAAACTCTAGTTCTGGTCTTTGTTCTAATTCTCCTGTGTTTCCCATCTGTACAGACGTACTGGCAGCAATATCAGTGGAGCCAGCAGTGACATCAGCCTTGATGAACAGGTAACTCTTACATGGGAGTTATCAGAGGTGAGGGACGTGGGTTGTGATTCCCAAGGATTTTTTTTTTTTTTGTGAAGTGCTAAGAGAAACTGATTTTTTTTTCTTTTTTTAGCACAGGGGAAGGGAAGGTTATAAATACCAGGTTTTCTGTTCTTTGTGGGTGGTTGAATGGCTTTGTTTTTGCTCTCAGTACAAGCATCAGCTGGAGGAGACCAAAAAGGAAAAGAGAACCAGAATACCATACAAGCCAAACTATAGTCTCAATTTATGGAGCATCATGAAGAACTGCATTGGAAAAGAACTCTCTAAGATCCCCATGCCGGTAAGGTTCTTGCACACTGGGGCTGCTGCGAGAAGTTCCTCTCAAGCCTCAGTGGTACGAGTGCTGATATGACAGCCCCACCCACTTGTGTGGCATTTTGTGGCATGGTCTTTTTTACCTTTATAGTCATAAAATGTTCCTTAAATTTAGCTCTTTTAATTTTGGCTCTGGATCTGATATGTTCCCAGATCACCTAGAATCAGATGTACATGTTCAGTAACAGTTATTTGTGAGCAAATTCCTAAGCTAGATGCACTGGGAGCATGCAAAGATAAATACATCATAGTTTCTGTTTTCAAGAAGCATGTAGTTTAAAAGAGACAGACATGAAAACAGGTAAAAAACATTATTTTCTGTGATAGTGTTATAGAAAATACTACACAGACAAAGGTTTAGGGAACACAGAAGCAAAAATCATTCATTCAAACCGAAAGATGAGGACCATCTCTATGGCAAAGATGGTGTTTGGGCTGACCTCCCTGCCCTGAGTCATGTCTTCCTCCAATCTGTCCACACTGTTGTCAAAGTAATTTTTGAAAAATGACAAATGTAGACATGTCAGTCCTCAGCTTAAAATCCTTTACTGGATCTTCACTGCTTTGAGCATAGTCCAGATTCCTTAGAGGGCTTGATACTTCCTCCCCCATGGGCAAGGCTACACCCATACACATCCTGAGTTCTAGTCATAAGGATTACCTTCAGGCATCCCGTCTTTTCCTTCAGGGCATTTGTACACACTGCTCTTACTGCCTGGATGTTTGTCAGTTCCCTGTCAATGCTTGCCACTTTTTTTCTGCTGTGGCCAATACCCTTTTCTTCAGGATGCAGCTATAGTGTGTCTTTTTCAGCAAACTTCTTCCAGTGTATCCTGTCAGGATGAAATGTCTCTCCTTTGTGTTCCAACAAGTTCCACTGTTTATGTCTGGGCATAGACAGTGTGTATCACTGCTGTTTCATTTCACAGGCATTTTCTGGATGCCACTGTTTGGCTGGTGTTGCACTAGTTTTCAGTTAGGTATAGAAGATATAGGTTTAATTTATTAAAAAAACAAATTCATGGGGCCAGCTCTGGGGTAGGGAGGGCAAAAATAAAAAACAAACAATCAAATTCAAAACATGTTAGTTTAAGCCAGGGGATCCGCACACTAAGGCCTTCAGGCCAACTCTGGCTACCATCTAAGAAGCATAATAGTTTGTGATGTGAAAATTAGATGAAATTCTAATGTTAACATCCATGAAGTTTTGTAGGAACATGGTGATACTCTTTCACATACATATCATCTGTGGCTGCTTTCATCCTACAACAGCAGTGTTGAGTGGTTGTGACAGAGACCATATGGCCCTCAAAGCCTAAATATTTACTATCCAACCCTTTGCAGAAAAAGCTGTCAACCTCTGCCTTAAACAAATGTTGGCTTAATTCATTATTATGTTCAAGTCCAGAAGTAGGTGGTCCGAGGCTAGTACCATACTCTGTGGTGTCAGGACCAGGCTTTTTTCTATCCTGGTGCTCTGCTGCCTGTGGCCTCAGTCCACCAGTCCAAAGTGGTTGCTCCAGCTTGAGTCACCAGAGCCTCATTCCAGCCAGCTGGAAAATGGAAAAAGAGGAAGGGCTCTACCTTTTAAGGGTGCTTCCTGGCTGGGTGCAGTGGATCATGCTTGTAATCCTAGCACTTTGGGAGGCTGAGGCAGGTGGATCACTTGAGGTCAGGAGTTCAGGACGAGCCTGGGAAAAATGGTGAAACCCTGTCTCTACTAAAAATACAAAAATTAACCAGGCATGGTGTTTTACACGCCTGTAGTTCCAGGTGCTTGGGAGGGTGATGCAGGAGAATCGCTTCGACCCAGGAGGCAGAGGTTGCAGTGAGCTGAGATGGCACCACTGCACTCTAGCCTGGGTGACAGAGCTACACTCTGTCTCAAAAAAACACAAAAAGATGCTTCCTGGAAGTGGTATAGATCACTATCACTTAAATCTGTGTGGCTAAAACTTAGCTATATGGCCACAGCTAGCTGGAGAAAAGGCTAGAAATGAAGACTTCTGTTCTGGATGGCATGACCTTGTGAAAAATTACGGGTTCTACCAGCTGTAGAAGAACAGAAGAGTGGATAGTGGGGGATGGGCAAGTGGCTACAGGTTTTGTCCACAGCCAGCTACTTAGCATACAGAAATACAGAAAGCATTCTCCCTACCCTCTTAAAGCTATGATCCAGTGTGTGGTTTCTTCATAGACTGTGTTCTTGTAATCAGGGACTGCGTCTTGATGGTCTTTATATTCTTGATGCTTAGCCCTGTGCCTGGCATGTATAAATCATTCAGCAAATGTTGAAGTAATTAATTAACTGGATCTCAGAAAACAAATAGGTTTATATATAAGTATGTAGGTTTTTTTGTTAGAAAAGTGTTGGGCTGGGTACAGCCCAACACTTGGGAGGCTGAGGCAGGAGGATTGCTTGAGCCCAGGACTTGAAGACCAGTCTGGGCAACGTGAGGAGACCGTATCTCTACAAATAATAAAAAATTCGGCTGGGCACAGTGGCTCATGCCTGTAATCCTAGCCCTTTGGGAGGCCAAGGTGGGTGAATTACCTGAGCTCAGGAGTTCAAAACCAGCATGGGCAACATGATGAAACCCTGTCTCTAAAATGCAAAAAACTAGTGGGGTATGGGTGTGTGCCTGTAGTCCCAGCTATTTGGGATGCTGTGGCATGAGAACGGCTTGAACCCTGGAGGCAGAGGTTGCAGTAGTCGAGATGGTGCCACTACGTTCCAGCCTTGACAACAAAGTGAGACTCTGTCTCAAAAATAATAATAATAATAACAATAAGTTGGCCAGCCCTGGTGGTACTTGCCTGTAGTCCCAACTATTTGGGAGGCTGAAGTGGGAGGATCACTTGAGCCCAGGAGGTTGAGGCTACAGTGAGCCATGATTGCACCACTGCACTCTAGCCTGGGTGACAGAGTGAGACCCTGTCTCAAAAAAAAAAAAAAAAAAAAAAAAAAAAATGAATCTTCAGATAACAAAAGGCACTGAGTAAGCCTTAAGATAAACCTAAAATATTAAAAATTAGTGGGGGCTTGAAAAGAAACCCTACTTGCGTAGACTATTAGGTGCCTTGAAGGGAATAGTAGGAAAGTAGACTGGAAAGGCATGTCAGAAGTCTCAGAAATTTAGTTTCTTCTTAAAAATAGCTTCTGGTGCCAGGCGTGGTGGCTCACGCCTATAATCCCAGCACTTTGGGAGGCCAAGGCAGGCAGATCACTTGAGGTCAGAAGTTCTAGACCAGCCTGGCCGACATGGTGAAACCCCGACTCTACTAAAAATACAAAAATTAGCTGGATGTGGTGGTGCGTACCTATAATCCTAGCTACTCAGGAGGCTGAGGCAGGAGAATTGTTTGAACCAGGAGGCGGAGGTTACAGTGAGCCGAGATCGCACCACTGCACTCCAGCCTGGACAACAGAGTGAGACTTCATCTCAAAAAAAAAAAAAAGAAAGAGTCTCTGGGTCTAGGTGACTTCTCTGTCCTCCTTTACCCAAGTTTCTTGTTGATACTGCCTTTAGGAATGTACAGTCCTGTACCTGTTTGCCCGCAGATCAAGTCCTCACCCTTCCCCTGCTCTGGGCTGTGACACGGGAAAACTAATCTTTCTAGGCAGTGTTTTTTCAGGCTTCCATGGCTGCTGGAGTCTGGCTGGGCTTCACTAATGCAAGACACCAGCAGGAGGTTGTAGCCATGGGAAGTCTTTCCTTCTATGCCCTCTTGAGTGGTGCTCTGGCAACATTTATGTGGCTCTAGTTTTCACTGGACAGGCCTCCCCCCACCTTGATGTTTTACATTCTCCTGACCCTCCTCTCTCGGACCTCCACCCCTGGGCTGTAGTAATACCACTGCTTCTGCCCATCTCTTCACCCTACCGATGGTTATGGCTTCCTGCTGCTGCTAATCTCTGGGTTGTCTTTTATTTTGGCTGCCCAATTCTTCATCAGCTGTAGAATTCCCTGCTTTCTTCCACTTTAAATATTCAGATTTATTTGTTTCCCTGCTTGGCTTTCGAGTAATAAAATCATCATTATAAAAAGTTTGTCACTTTTGGAGAAATGAGTTGTTGGTGGGCAAGGCTGTGTGTGTGTGAAAAGCAGTAACAGTTTAGCGATGTGCTGATTCTAGTCCCACACGCTGCTGGTATGTCTAGTAGCCACCAGTGGAGTACACTGCCCGTCCCCAGTTTTCTGCAAAATGTATGGAAATGTTACTTCATGTTGCCTGAAATTCTGCCATTGAGAGATTTTGTTGGGTGTAGTTCATAAGTTCCGTCTTTAAAAGACTCGAGGATTAGGGCTTTATCAGCCCGCCACCCCTCTGTGTGCATTCATGTCATCATACTCCTTGTCTCTCAGTGTAGCGAAGAGGACTCTGGAGTGCGGCACACTGTTTTGGTAGGTCCTGTTTCTCAAAGGATGAGTGTTCTAATGTTGGTGCTGTGGCTCCGTGTTCACTGGAAAATGTTCACAGAGAAACATTTGGGGTATTTCTCAGAAAAAGGCTCTAGTTTATTATTATCATCTTGAGATAGGGTTTCGCTCTGTTGCCCAGGCTGGAGTACAGTGGCATGATCTTGGCTCACTGCAACCTCTGCCTCCTGGGCTCAAGCCATTATCACACCTCAGCCTTCCAAGTAGCTGGGACTACAGGTGCGCGCCATCACACCCTGCTAATTTTTGTATTTTTTGGAGATACGGGGTTTTGCCATGTTGCCAAGGCTAGTCTCAAACTCCTGAGCTCAAGCAATCCACTCGCCTCAGCCTCCCAAAGTGCTGGGATTATAAGCATGAATGACCACTCCTGGCCAAGTTTATTACTTTTAAAAATGTATGAATGCATAGAAACAAAGGAAAATGTTAATGGGGTGATGTCATTTCAAGAAAATTTTTTCCTTGATACTTTGTTTTCAAAGGTTTTTACAGATAAAAATTATACCATGTTAATTTCACAACTGAGGAAGAATAGCAAATATTAGGGTAATATGTAGCTCAGAGATTGGTGGGTAGGAGGGTGAACAAAAATGCTGGAAGAGGTGGGATATCAGAAAGAAAAATGTTGTTTTTGTTTGTTTCTTTAACTAAAGTGTTGCTTAAGACCAGAGCATTCACTAGGAAGGAATTTTTTCTTTCTTCTTTTGTTATCTGGACTTAGAACTCAGGCTAGTAATAGTTAGACTTGTTCATCTATATTGTTGATTAAATAAGCTTTATGGACTAAAGCTTTATGGAAGCTGACTTATTTCATAGCAAATTTTTACATAGTAAAATCAATTAAAATGTCACATAGTTGGCCAGACGTGGTGGCTCATGCCTGTAATCCCAGCACTTTGGGAGGCCGAGGCGGGCAGATCACGAAGTTAGGAGATTGAGACCATCCTGGCTAACACAGTGAAACCCCGTCTCTACTAAAAATACCCAAAAAATTAGCCAGGCGTGGTGGCACACACCTGTAGTCCCAGCTACTTTGGAGGCTGAGGCAGGAGAATCGCTTGAATGTATGAGGCAAAGGTTGTGGTGAGCCGAGATTGCGCCACTGCACTCCAGCCTGAGTGACAGAGTGAGACTCTGTCTCAAAAAAATAAAAAAAATTCAAACAGTTAATTTAGAAGCTGACTTTTGGGGGAGTAGAGGGGTGGGGAGCATGAACAACATTTCTTGCCCCCTTTCCCCTCCACTCCCCAGTGAGTAGCAAAGGGTCTGGTACATATGGGTACTCCATAAATATTTGTGGAGTGAGTAAGTGAATAAATGAATGAATGAACATCTCCCACAACAGCAGCCCACAACAGCAGCCCCAACCCACCCCCCTCTCCCACACACACACATATACACATAGGCTTGCTTCATCCAGTACCTGTATGCCTTAAGCTGGCTTCAAAATTAGAAAGGTAGGGGCATGCACAGCCCCCTCACAACCCCCATCATAAGCACTTCACTCCCAAAAACACAATTATCCAGCCTTGGAGAAGAAATCAGAATCCTGGCCTGATGGAGAACTGAACTGAGACTTGGTAGTTGTTTGTCCAGGGAGGAAGCTAACTTGTATAACTAGTCAGGATACAGCTGTACTTATAATTTACTACTGTTTCTTTCATTCTTCAAGAATTTTAAATACCTGACTTCCTCTCTGGGTATACTTGTGCTAAAATACATTACATTTCTTTTTTTTTAACTTATTTGTCCAACACCTATTTGATGATGGTCTTCTATGGGCCAGGCACTAATGGATCTTGGGTATGTAGCACTCAACAGAAGAGACATGGTTTCCATCTCAAAGAGCTTACAGTTAGTGAAATGAAAACAGTGATTTCTGCCACTCAACAGACATGAACAGTTGACAAGGAGAATGGGTTGCTTGTGCGTTAAATATTAGAGCTGCTCAACTGAGCAAAGTCCTCTTTTCCCAGTGATTTATTTCCTCAACTGCAAAAAAATTAAACTGTCTCTTAGAGATGTGTGGGCAGAGTTTTTATGTCTGTTCTTTTCCTTACAGGTGAACTTTAATGAGCCCTTGTCCATGCTTCAGCGCCTTACTGAAGATCTGGAATACCATGAGCTGTTAGACCGAGCTGCAAAGTGTGAGAATTCTCTAGAACAGCTTTGTTATGTTGCAGCTTTCACCGTGTCCTCCTACTCCACTACTGTCTTCCGCACCAGTAAGCCATTCAACCCACTGCTTGGAGAGACCTTTGAGCTGGACCGATTAGAGGAGAATGGGTACCGATCTCTCTGTGAGCAGGTAAAGGAACCTCAGGACCATAACACATTTCCTTTCTGAAGAAAGAGATGATTTTTGTTTAATGTCCTGGGTCTTAATGTTTGCAGAAATTCTAGTCCCTGTCATCCCAGGTTTCATTCTTTTTCTTCAGAACTTCAGCACTGGTGACCCTGAAGGTTCTGGGATTCACCCTCTGTTGTGGGTGTAAAAATGCCAAGTGTGAATTTTGGGTGTTTCTCACCAATTTATAGGCAGTATCTTTTCCTTCTCCTTTCTGCCCTCTTAATTTGAACCTGATTTCTTCAAGGTGAGTCATCATCCCCCTGCTGCTGCACACCATGCTGAGTCCAAAAATGGCTGGATATTGCGTCAGGAAATCAAAATCACCAGCAAGTTTCGAGGCAAATACCTCTCCATTATGCCCCTCGGTAAGGCTACCATCTTTGTCAGAATTAATGCTCATGGAATGAAGGGTTTTCTGGCATGATGGAGGAGGTCACTGGCTCTTGAGTCAGGAGACAGGAGGTCTGATTCGGGCACTGACCCTCACTAACTGACTTGGGGCAGGTATTTAACTCTTCAGCTATCAAATGAGCGTGGAGGCTAGAACCTCTTTAAGAAGCCATCTAGTCATAAATTCTTTATCCTCTTAGCTATATTTAATGCATCTTTAAGTACTATTTAGAACACAAATTCTAGCATGCATTTAAAAAAAAATCTGTCTTTTAACTGGTGGTGTTTTCCTCCTTACTCTAGCAATCAGGTTCTCTGTGTACATGAGAACTTATGATTGCAAGGTTAGGTTTCTCAGCTAATCCCTCCCCTTTCTTCTCTCCTTCCTCCCCCTCTTTCTTCCTCTGCCTGATGGGTTAGGTATCATTTATGTAATGGCTGAATTCTAGGTAAGTGAAACTTTATTTTTAAAAGATCTTATTTGGGGCCAGGCATGGTGGCTCACGCCTGTAATCCTAGCACTTTGGGAGGTCAAGGCAGGCAGATTGCCTGAGCTCAAGAGTTCAAGACCAGCCTGGACAACATGGTAAAACTCCATCTCTACTAAGAATACAAAAAGTTAGCTGGGCATGGTGGCGCGCATCTGTAGTTTCAGCTACTCAGGAGGCTGAGGCACAAGAATTGCTTAAACCTGGGAGGCGGAGGTTGCAGTGAGCCAAGATCACGCCATGGTACTGCAGCCTTGGCTACAGGGTGAAACTGTCTCAAAAAAAAAAAAAAAAAAAAAAAAAAAACAAAGACTGTTATTGTATTGCAAGTTAATTTTGTTTCAGGATCAGTCCTGGAAATGGAATCCTAATATACAGTGTTAGAGATCCTATACCTTAGAAGAAATCTGATTATTCAAAAAGTGTAGTAGAGTTTCTCACTGCTTTCTTAAACTACAGCAACCATGTTTGGCCTGTGTACTGAAGAGTAAAAGCTTCTCTAGAGAAACAGATCAAAGCATAAAGCAATTAGAGAAACCAAGTAGCTCACAAAAGACAGAGCTGACAGTAATTCCCTGAGCTCCTGGTGGCCTTCCATTTCCAGGTTCTAGTCTTTCACGAGGCATAGCTACAGTTCTTAAATATTGCAATACAGGCTGCTTCTTTAATGAATTCACCCTCACTCAGAAACACAAAATGCAGCAAACATAGTGCAAACTAGAAATTAGCCAGAAAAAAATCCAGAAATGTTTTGTAACATATATAAAGGGAGAAAGAAACTGCACTGTTACCTCTAATTTCATGATTAATATGCAGAAGGTCCTTAAATGAAAAGGAGACCAAGTTATACATCAGTACTGATCTTTACCAAGGACCTTTAAAAAGCTTCTACATGCTTAATTGTCTTTGCAGCTAACAAATTCAGAAGTATTAGGTTAAGAGTAGTAAATGCCTGGGATGTTCACCTTTGATTTGCAGAATTTGGGTGTCAGTGGCCATACTGCAGTGTGACATTTCACCATGGAGACGAGTTTCAGAGCCCCTTTGAGGATCTCTAAAGGGATGAATTATATTTCATTCCATATATGGTTATGTACAGTCAGCCCTCCATACCTGGGTATTCTCCATTCATGGATTCAACCAACCTTGAGTTAAAAATACTGGGGGCTGGGCATAGTGGCTTATGCCTGTAATCCCAGCACTTTGGGAGGCCAAGGCAGGCAGATCACCTGAGGTCAGGAATTAGAGACCAGACTGGCCAACATGGTGAAACCCTGTGTCTACTAAAAATTAGCCAAGCATGGTGGTGGGCACCTGTAATCCCAGCTACTCGGAAGGCTGAGGCAGGAGAATTGCTTGAAGCCAAGAGGTGGAGGTTCCTAGCTGAGATCACACCATTTCACTCCAGCCTGGGCGACGAGCAGAACTCCAGATCAAAAAAAAGAAAAAAGAAAAAGAAAATACCTGGGGGGAAAAAATAGTAAAAAATAATGATACAAAAAAAGACCAGAAAAAATAGTATAATACCTATTTATATAGCAATTTATATTGTATTATAATTAATCTAGAGATGATTTAAAGTATATGAGGGAGAGGATGTGTGTAGGTTATATGCAGATACTCTGTGCCATTTTATATAAGTGCCTTTACCAGATTGTGGTATCTGCAGGGTGTTCTGGAACCAATCCCCCACAAATACCAAGGGAAGACTATTCATTTAAAAGATAACAATCAACTTAACTAATGACATACTGTACATTTTCTTTATAATTTGACTAATCTAAATTTCTTTGAGGAATTAATAACTAGATGAACAAAGTACAGATGGTGGATCTAATTTTTTTTCTAATTTTTAGTAATTTGTTAAGATCTAATTTTTTGAAGTTAAAACATTGCTCTTATCCTAGGGAAACTTCATTTTAAAAATAAGAGAAAAAAAAATTAAAAAGAAAAAAATTGATAACATTTACATTCCTATGGTTATTTAAGAATTTGGATCACCAGGATATGTTAAGTTCCTCCACATATTCGCTACTTAACTGAGTATCTGCTATGTGGTGCGTGTGGTTCTCAGAGTTTGGGAAATGTAAGTGAACAAAACAAAAATCCCGTTCTTCATGGGGGAGATTGGAAAGAATTGACTTAGTGATAGGAAGCTGAATATAGAAATCTAAAGAATGGAATTTAGACGTTTGCCCTGGGGGATGGCTGTATTTAACATTTTTTGGGTCAGTGACTTGGAAGGCGAATGATGCAGTGAAATTTTTACATTTGCAATGGCACTCAATTCTCAGAGAGAAAATTATTGTTAAGCCAGTAGATATAACTGAAGAAAAATATATGGACAGGGTTGTGAGTGAGTAAGCAGATAGATGACTCCAGTGTATTCAGCATAAAGTGATGCTTTTAGGGAAAAGTAGTTCAAACTTTTATGTTGATAATTAAAGTAGCATTTGTTGAGTGCTCATTATGGGTCAGGCATTGATATAAGTGCTTTTCACGCATTAACTCATACAGGCCCAACAATAATTCTATGAGATAGACACCTTTATTGCCATTTTTTAAACAAAGAAAACTAGGCATAGATAGGTTAGGTTGTCAGGGTCAACTTAACCAGTTAGTATGTGAGCTGAGTTGAGGCAATCTGGCTTCAGGGACCACTGTCATTACCACTAGGCTGTACTGAAAAGGAGAGACTACAAGCCATCAATTATAGTTACAGCACAAAAAGGACACTGAAGATGTATCAGCCCAGTATTCTCACTGAGATCTGACAAGACAAAGCAGTTTTAAGATTATTTGGTAGTAGGACAACTTTGTACAAAATTATGGTTCTGTTAACTCTACTTTGAAAAAGTCATAGCCATGACTGGAGAAAATCAAATACAGAGCAATGAAAGTGCCTAAAGATATTTGGAGGCAGTGGCAATGAGTTTGAGTCTCCCTATAAACTAGGCTAAAAAGTTTAGAAACCTTGCCATTTAGAAAGAAGAATGCTTCCAGAAAATATAACTGAAGTTTGCAAAATAATGAAGACTGTCGTAAGGGGCAAATAAGACTTTCTTCATTGACTTCTGGGATATGGAAACTAGCTGGTATGCTTGAAGTTTAAAAAAATGCATTTATTTATTTATTTATTTTTATTTTTTTATTTTGAGACAGAGTCTCGCTCTGTCACCCAGGCTGGAGTTCAGTGGCACAATCTCTGCTCATTGCAACCTCCGCCTTCCTAGGCTCAAGAGATTGTCCTGCCTCAACCTCCCAAGTAGCTTGGATTACAGGTGCCCCCACCACACCCAGCTAATTTTTGTATTTTTAGTAGAGACGGGGTTTCACCATGTTGGCCGGGCTGGTCTCAAACTCCTAATCTCAAGTGATCTACGTGCCTTGGCCTCCCAAAGTGCTGGGTTTACTGGTATGAGGCACCACTGCGCCTAGCTGAAAAGATACATTTAAATAAGACTGTTGGCCCAGATGCAGTGGATCATGCCTATAATCCCAACACTTTGGGAGGCCAAGGCAGGAGGATCACTTGGGCCCAAGAGTCTGATACCAACCTGGGCAACATAGGGAGACCCTATCTCTACAAAAAAAAAAAAATTATTGCTTTGACAGTCTTTTCCTTTCAGCATTTTGCGTGTATCACCCCACTGCCTTCTGGTCTCCATGACTTCTTTTTCTTTTGTCCTTTTTCCAGTTATTTTTCCTTCTATTTTATTTATTTATTTATTTATTTTTGAAACAGAGTCTCACGCTGTCGCCCGGGCTGGAGTGCAGTGGCGTGATGTCAGCTTACTACAACTTCTAACTCCCGGGTTCAAGCGATTCTCCTGCCTCAGCCTCCTAAGTAGCTGGGATTACAGGTTCTCGCCACCACGCCCAGCTAATTTTTGTTGTTGTTTAGTAGAGATGGGGTTTCACTATATTGGCCAGGCTGGTCTCAAACTCCTGACCTCTTGATCCACCCGCCTTGGCCTCCCAAAGTGCTGGGATTACAGGCATGAACCACTGCGTCTGACCTATTTTATTTTATTTTTTTGAGATGGAGTCTCACTCTGTCACCCAGGCTGGAGTGCAGTGGCGTGATCTGGGCTCACTGCAGCCTCTTGCTCCTCGGTTCACCCGATTCTCCTGCCTCAGCCTCCTGAGTAGCTGGGACTACAGGCGTGCACTGCCACACCTGGCTAATTTTTATATTTTTAGTAGAAATGGGGTTTCACCATGTTGGACAGGCTGGTCTTGATCTCCTGGCCTCAGGTGATCCACCCGCCTCAGCTTCCCAAGTGCTGGGATTACAGGCGTGAGCCACCGTGCCTGGCCTCCAGTTTTTTAATTGTAAAACACACACAACATAAAATTTAGCACCTTAGCCATTCTTAAGTGTACTCGTCAGTGGTATTAAATACATAATGTTGTGCAACCATCACCACCCTCCATCTAATTTTTTTTTTTTTAATTTGAGACCAAGTCTTGCTCGCTCTCTCACCTAGGCTGGAGTGCAGTGGCATGATCTCAGCTCTCTGCAACCTACGCCTCCCAGGTTCTAGCGATTCTCAAACCTCAGCCTTCCAAGTTGCTGGGATCACAGGCACCCACCACCACACCTGACTAATTTTTGTGTTTTTTTTAGTAGAGATGGGTTTTCACCATGTTGGCAAGGCTGGTCTCGAACTCCTGACCTCAAGTTGATCTGCCCTCCTTGGCCCCCCCAAAGTGCTGGTATTACAGGCGTGAGCCACCACACCTGGCCAAAAAATAAATTTCTATTCTCCCTCCCCAAACCCGGGCACCCACCATTCTACTTTCTATCTCTGTTTTAACTACTTTAAGTACCTCCTTTAAATGGAATCATAGTAGTTTTTGTCTCTTCGTTACTGGTTCGTTTCACCTAATATAATGTCATCAAGGTTCATCCATGTTGTAGCAAATGTCAGAATTTCCTTTCATTTTAGGGCTGAATATTTATCCCATTGAGTGTATGTCTTGCATTTTGCTTACCCATTCATCTGTTGATGGACTCTTGGATTGCTTTCATGTTTTAGCTATTGTGAATAATACTGCTGTGAACATAGATGTACAAATATCTTTTCATCTTTTTGCCTAACGTCTTAAGAAAAAAAATGTTTAAAGACGAATATCTCTTTAAGACCCTGCTTTCAGTTTTTTGTGATATATACCCAGAAATGGAATTGCTGGATCACATGGCAATTATATTTTTAATTTTTTGAGCAAACTACCATACTGTCTTCAACAGTGGCTGTACATTCCCACCAGCAGTGCACAAAGGTTCCAGTTACTCCATGTCCTTGCCAACACTTTTAAAAAATGTGTCATAGCTATCCTAATGGATGTGAAATAGTATCTTATTATGGTTTGACGTGCAAAGGACTTGAATAGATATTTCTCCAAAGATATACAAATGATAAAGATTCATCCATGAACCTTTTTTTTAGAGTACATAAAAAAGTGTTGTTGAGCACTTTTTTGTGTACTTACTTATCATTTGTATATCTTTGGAGAAATATCTATTCAAGTTCTTCTCCTTTTTCTTTTTTTTTTTTTTTGAGATGGTGTCTCACATTGTCACCCAGTCTGGAGTGCAGTGGTTCGATCTCGGCTCACTGGAACCTATGTCTGTTGGGTTCAGGTGATTCTCCTGCCTCAGCCTCCAGAATAGCTGGCATTACAGGCCCCCTGCACCACACCCAGCTAATTTTATTGTATTTTTAGTAGAAACGGGGTTTCACCATGTTGTTCAGGCTGGTGTTGAACTCCTGACCTCAAGTGATCCACATGCCTCGGCCTCCCAAAGTGCTGGGATTACAGGCATGAGCCACCACACCCGGCCTCCTTTGCCCATTTTTGAATTGATTTTTTTGTTGTTGTTGAGTTTTAGGAGTTCTCTATATATTCTAGATATTAATCCCTTATCAGATATATGATTTGCAAGTATTTTCTCCCATTCTAGAGGCTGCCTTTTTACTTTGTTGCTATTGTCCTTATTGCATAAAAGTTTTTAATGTTCAGGAGGTCTGTGTTGTCTTGTTGTTGCCTCTGCTTTTGGTATCATATCCAAGAAATTATTGCCAAACCCAGTGTTGTGAAGGTTTTGCTCTATGTTTTTTTCTAAGAGTTGTTTTTTTTTTTTTTTTTTTTTTTTTTTTTTTTTTTTGAGACGGAGTCTTGCTTTGTCACCAGGCTGGAGTACAGTGGCGCAATCTCAGCTCACTGCAGCTTCCACCTCCTGGGTTCAAGTGATTCTTCCGCCTCAGCCTCCCAAGTAGCTGGGACCACAGGCACGTGCCACCATGTCCGGCTAATTTTTTTGTATTTTTAGTAGAGATGGGGTTTCACCGTGTTGGCCAGGATGGTCTCGATGTCTTGACTTCATGATCCACCCGCCTCGGCCTCCCAAAGTGCTGGGATTACAGGCGTGATTTCTAAGAGTTTTATGGTTTTAGATCTTACATTTAGATCTTTCATCTATTTTGAATTATTTTGTACATGGTATTAGATAAAGGTCCAACTTCATTCTTTTGCATGTGGATCCATTTGTTCAGAAGAGTGTCCTGTCTCCATTGAGTGGTCTTGGCACCCTTGCCAAAAATCATTTGACCATATATGAAGGGTTTGTTTCTGGGCTCTTTTCTGTTCCACTGGCCTGTGTGTCTGTCTTTATGCCAGTACCACACTTTTTAGATTACTGTAACTTTGTATTAAGTATCAAAATCAGGAAGTTTGAGTCTTCCAGCTTTGTTCTTTCTCAAGGTGATTTTGGCTATTTGTGGTCCCTTGAGATTCCATATGAATTTTAGAATAGGTTTTTCTATTTCTGCAGAAAACATCTTGGGATTTGGATAGAGATTTCATTGAATCTGTAGATTGCTTTGGGTGGCACTGACAACCTTTAACAATGTTGAGTCTTCCAATCTGTGAGCATAAGATGTGTTTCCATTTATTTACGTCTTCACTTTAATCTTTTTCAGCAATGTTTTACAGTTTTTACTACCTTAAGTTAATTCCTAAGTGTTTGTTCTTTTTGACGCTGTTATAAGTGGAATTGTTCTTAATATCCTTTTCAGATTATTCATTGTTGATAATAATAGAAATGCACTTACTTTTTGTGTGTTGACTTTATACCCTGTTACTTTGTTGAATTCATTTATTCTATCAGGGTTTTTTTTTTTTTTTTGGTGGAATTCTTAGCATGTTCATATATGAGATCATATCATCTGCAAACACAGATAACTTTCTCTCTTCCTTTCCATCTTGGATGCCTTTTATTTCTTTTTCTTCCCTAACTGCCCTGCCTAGAACTTCCAGTACTGTGTTGAATAGAAGTGGTGAAAGTGGGCATCCTTGCCTTTTTCTTGATCTTAGAAGAAAATCTTTAAGTGTTTCACCATTGAGTATGATACTTGCTGTGGGGTTTTCATATGTGGCCTTTATTATGGTGAGGTATTTTCCTTGTATTTCTAGCTCATTGAGTGTTTTTATTTTGAAAGAGCATTGAATTCTGTCAAATGCTTTTTCTGCATCAATTGAGATGATCATGTGTGTTTTCACCCTTCATTCTGTTAATATGGTATATTACATTGATCAGTTTTTATGGGTTCAATCATCCTTGCATTCCAGGGATAAATCCCACTTGGTCATGGTGTGTAATCCTTTAAATGTGCTGCTGAATTCAATTTCCTAGTTCTTTATTGAGGATTTTTACATCACTGTTCATAAGGGATATGATATTCGTCTGTAGCTTTGGTTTTTTATAGTGTCTTTGTCTGGCTTTCGTGTCAGGGAATGCTGGTCTCATAGAATGAGATGGTAGTGGAAGAGTTATTAGTTAAGAGATTTAGGCCAGGTGTAGTGGCTCATGCTTGTAATCCTGGTACTTTGGGAGGCTGAGGTGGGAGGATTACCTGAGCCCAGGAGGGCAAGACGAGTTTAGGCAACATAGTGGGACCCTGTCTCTACAAAAAAATTTTAAAAATTTAGCTCGGTGTTGTGCATATGCCTGTAGTCCCGGCTACTTGGGAGGCTGAGGTGGGAGGATCACTTGAGCCCAGGAGGTCAAGGTTTCAGTGAACTGTGATTACACCATTGCACTCCACTCTGGGTGGCAAAGTGAGATCCTGTCTCAAAACAAAACAAAACAGAAAGGGCTGGGTGCAGTGGGTCACGCCTGTAATCCCAGCACTTTGGGAGGCCAAGGTGGGCGGATCACCTGTGGTCAGGAGTTCGAGACTATCCTGGCCAACATGGTGAAACCCTGTCTGTATTAAAAATACAAAAATTACCTGGGTGTGATGGCAGGTGCCTGTAACCCCAGCTACTCAGGAGGCTGAAGTAGGAGAATTGCTTGAATCCAGGAGGCAGAGGTTGCAGTGAGCTGAGATTGTGCCACTGCACTCCAGCCTGGGTGACAGAGCAAGGCTCCAGCTCAAAGAAAGAAAGAAAAAAACCACAGAGATTTAGGATATGTTTAGGTGAAACAAATATTTCAAAGGTATTTGTGAAGATTAAATGAAATAATTCATAAGAGACCATAGAACCGCACCTGGTACACAGCAGGTGGTCTCAGCAGAGTTGCTGTTATTACTATTATTAATGTCATTGCCTTCGTTGTCGTTATCCTCATCTGCCAACTACCAAGGCTACTTTAATTTTTTGTATAAGAAACATGTCTATAAAAGGGCGGGGCACGGTGGCTCACACCTGTAATCCTAGCACTTTGGGAGGCCAAGGTGAGTGGATCACCTGAGATCAGGAGTTTGAGACCAGCCTGGCCAACATGGTGAAACCCTGTCTCTATGAAAAATACAAAAATTAGCTGGGTGCGATGGCAGGTGCCTGTAACCACAGCTACTCGGGAGGCTGAGGCAGAATTGCTTGAACCCAGGTGGCAGAGTTACTTTTATTGGTGTACATTTCCTAGTTTGGGTGAGTTGTTTTTATTAGCAGTTACAGAGAGAACTTAGGGTTATACTTTTACTGGAATCAACTATGTTTTTAATTTTTATTTTGTATTTTGTATTTTTGAGACAGAGACTGTCTCACTCAGGCTAGGGTACAGTGGCATGATCTTGGCTCACTGCAACTTCCACCTCCTAGATTCAAGTGATTCTCCCACCTCAGCCTCCCAAGTAGCTGGGAGTACAGGCACATGCCACCACACCCAGCTATTTTTTTGTGTTTTTAGTAGAGATGGGGTTTTACCATGTTGGCCAGGTGGGTCTTGAACTCCTGACCTCAAGTGATCTGCCCACTTCTGCCTCCCAAAGTGCTTGGATTATAGGGGTGAGCCACCGCGCCCAGCCTAGAATTGACTATTATTAACTATATATCTTTTTAAATTTTTGATTGCTCTGAATCCTCAATTATCTCTGCTGTGAAACCACTGATTTTGGTATTCATTGGAGATTGACTCATAGGAACAAGAGTCAATATATGTTTCAAGCATTTTATTAGGCAAATAAACAGACATTTAGTGCACAACAGGGCGGGTTATACCAAGTTTACAGATGATAAAACCAAGGCCTTTGGAACATTCAGAGTGCGATACTGTAATGTAGTTCTGGCACTAACCACCCGGAGTTCCCGCAGACTCCCTAAGTTAAGGGCACAGTACCCAACAAGATTGCCCTTGCTTCAGTTGCCAGCAACAAGTTGGAGGCCCTAGGCCACCTGCACTTCTGATAACTGGCTGTAAGTTCAGGAGTTCCCACAACTACCTCAGATTTGATAATTCATTAGAATGACTCAGAACTCAGGAAAGTACTCTACTTATCATTACAGTTTTATTATTCAGGGTACAAATCAGGACCAGCCAAATGAAGGGACCCATAGGGTGAAGTCTGGGAGGGTGCTATGTCACCATGGAGTCAGGGCGTATCACCCTCCTGGCACATTGATATATTCACCAACCAGGAAATTCCACTGAGCTTTGGTGTCCAGAGATTTTAGTAGGGTTTCGTTATTTAGGCTTGATTGCAGGATTGAATTCAATATCCAGATCCCCGTTTTTCCCCGGAGGTCAGGAAGTTGAGCCAATATCAGGTGACTCAAAACCCTGTCTCTAATCACATGGTGGGCCTAGCTTGTTCTCATCCTGAGTTATCTCATTAGCATTAGCTATCTGGGGCCCACCATGAGTCACCTCATTAGTATAAATTGTCACACACAAAAAATTGTCAAGGCCCACCATAAACAACAGAGATACTCCTGTCACTTGGGAAATTACAAGGGCTTAAATGTCCCCTCCCAGGAACCATGAACAAAGACAAGAAAAATTCTTCATGATACAGCAGAGGGTCATATATCTGATGAGGGCTAGAGCCAGGAGTGAATCCAGTTCTGTCTGATTTCAAAGCCCCAGCTCTATCCACTGTTCCATTTTTACTATTAAGGGCCTTAGATAAGTGGTTTGTTTAAGGTCACACAGCTAGTACCTAACAACAGAGCCTGGCCCCAGTACAGACTACCAATGTGTGCTCCTTCCACAATGCAGTTACTTCCATAATGCATGCTGGGGCACATTTCACTTGTTTCTGTAAGTTTTGCAGTTGTGTTGTAGAACACAGTGCCCTAGCTAAGGTGTATCAGTTGCCAGTGTTTGTCATTATTTAGTTATGTTTTATTTATAGATTTTTAAAAGTCAATTGAGAAAAATTTAGTCAATACTTCCAACATTTAAGAAAGTTTAAGTCCTTTTTATTGTTTTATTTCTAAAAGTAAGAAATATCAATAGAAGGTAATTAATTCATTACTGTTTTGAGACTGCATGGTGCTATTTTTCTGAACATTTGGCTTAATTTGTGTACCTCTTTCTGCTTCCAGGTACCATTCATTGTATTTTCCATGCAACTGGGCACCACTACACTTGGAAGAAAGTTACCACAACTGTACACAACATTATTGTGGGCAAGTTGTGGATAGATCAGGTGAGGAGATGTACCCAAAGTGCATCTGAAGTTTAAAAGAATACCTCTTTAGGTATATTTTTGCAGTATTTAGGATATGTGAACTGATCCCAGAATGTTGTTACTGATTTATCAGTTTCTCCTAAGGAATTTCTCTCAGGCAGTAGCCCTACCTCTACTTCCCCAAGTTTCTGTACCACAAATTATTGTTTATAAATTACCAAATTATAACATTCATCAGTGACTACTCTGCTAGGACTGTGTTGGGTGCTACAGCAGGTACAAAAACAAATGTGTCCCCAATTCTTAATCTTTTCATTATTCATCAAATATTTCTTGTCAGGCAGTATGCTGGGTCCTGGGGATACAAAATCTGATCAGATGTCCCTCAAGAAGTTATTATATCATTGGAGATATATGAAAAATGTGTAGGTTGAAAAGTGTGTAGCAACATGCACTATATAAAAGATGCCCTATGATAGCATCTAATTAATTGTCAGTTTGCTCTTAAGACAATTGTTGCAGTAAATTTAGAAAAGAGAGGGAATGCTGTGTTCTGAGCATTCAGGGAAAGGCTTCACAGTAGGTGTGGGAATTAAGCTGAATCTTAAAGTATGGTTTCGGATGCAGAAGATAGAAAGAAGGGAAAAATGGGCTGGGCATGTTGGCTTACGCCTATAATCCCAACACCTTGGGATGCCAAGGTGGGATGATCACTTGAGCACAGGAGTTTGAGACCAGCCTGGGCAACATAGTGAGACCTCGTCCCTACAAAAAATTTAAAAAAAAATTTTTTTAATTAAAAAAAGGAAAAGAAGGAAAATGAAATGAATAAAGTATAGAAAGGGCCACCATATATAATTTGAAATTATGAATATTTTGATTTAAGCAGAAGAGTTCATAAAGGGTACTAGTGAGGGATTGGTTTGGAAAGGTAAATTTTCATGTGACCTTTCAGCATATGTGCTGAAGGTCAAATCATGCCATCTAACATAAGAGATACAATTCAGAACAAAACAAGAGGTCACTTGGTCTTGATCTCAACCTGGAAAACCAAGGTTACATAGGAATTCTGTAGCATTCCCAAAGCTGGCTAAGATCTGAATCTTAAACGAGGGATTGCTAGAATGTAAGATTGAAAAGTAAAGAATTATGAACCATGGGTTTGGCAGATATTGAATTTATTCAGTCTTAATAAAACTAATCTATGAATTTTTTTCATTTTACAGTCTGGTGAAATTGATATTGTGAATCACAAGACAGGAGACAAGTGTAATCTTAAATTTGTTCCTTATAGCTACTTCTCTCGGGATGTAGCAAGAAAGGTAAGGGAAGTTGAAATTTAAATTGTTTCACTTAGCATGTACCTCTTAGAAAGCCTACTTCTTTAGGACTGGAATGTATATATATGTGGGGGAGTGTGGGTATGTGTACATTATATATAGTGTGTGTACATGTAGTGATTCAAAAAAAGTAGAGGTGAAAGGCTGGCATGGTGGCTCACACCTGTAATCCCAACACTTTGGGAGGCCGAGGCCATGGATCATCTGAGGTCAGGAGTTCAAGACCAGCCTGGCCGAGATGGTTAAACCCCATCTCTACTAAAAAGAAATTAGCCAGGTGTGGTGGCACATGCCCGTAATCCCAGCTACTTGGGAGGCTGAGGCAGGAGAATCGCTTGAACCTGGGAGATGGAGGACGCAGTGAACCTTGCACCATTGCACTCCAGCCTGGGTGACAGAGCAAGACTCCGTCTCAAAAAAAAAAAAAAAGTAGAGGTGAAGGAGTAAGTCAGCAAGAAAGACTATATTGCATTCCTAAACCAATTCCTTCTTTTTTCTGGGAATGACAATAAGTTAGGAAGTGAAAGTGTCAAGAGCAATGAGAGATTGAAAATGGGAAACACAGAGGAAGACTAATAACAGATTGTAGGAAAAAGGGGTTTGATACCTGAGAAGTTTGAGGGAGAGTTGTGTGATACCACCACAATGATTTGTGCCATGAGTTTCTGTGGGAGACTGTAGAATAGCTGGGGATTTAAATCTGTTTGTGGGTGTCTATGAATTTCTGGAGAGAAGAAAATATAATTCTAAATACCAGTCAGATGCTTTTCCTACTTGTATCTTTGTTACAAAAATCCCTGTGAAAGGCAGTGAGGGAGGGGACGGAGAGCAGGGAGGAAGTAGGGATAGTTAATGGGTACAAAAAAATGGAAAGAATAAAATTGAGTATTTGCTAGCACAACAGGGTGACTATAGTCAAAATAATTTAATTATATTTTGAAATAACTAAAAGTATGATTGAATTGTTTGTAACACAAAGGATAAATGCAAATTATAAATATGTATACCTACTATGTACTCACAAAAATAAAAACTAAAAATAAAAAGTTTACCAAAAATGCTTGTATAACAAAAAATGATAATGAAATCCCCAAGTCATGGCTCAGTTACTCAAGTAGCAGAAAAACAAAAAATACAACAAAATAATTTGAGGCCAGGCATGCTCATGCCTATAACCTAACACTTTGAGAGGCGGAGGTAAGAGGATTGCTTGAGCCAAGGAGTTCAAGACCTGCCTGGGCAACATAGCAAGAGCCTTTCTCTACAAAAAAAAAATTAAAGAATTAGCCAGATATGGTAGCACAAGCCGGTAGTCCCAGCTGCTCAAGTGGTTGAGGTGAGAGATCACTTGAGCCCAAGAGTGGAGGCTATGATTGCATCAGTATACTCCAGCCTGGGCACAGAGCAAGATCCCATCTCTAATAATGATAATAGTAATAATTTGGATGACTCCATGGTGTTGGTTATAACAGGATCTAACCAGCATTTATCCTAGGACTTCCAGCATAGTCAGGTAAACTAATCCACAGTGAATGCTATATAGCCACGCCCTGTTCTCCACCCTTGCAGGTGACAGGGGGAAGTGACAGATCTGTCAGGAAAAGTCCACTTTACCCTTCTGGGGACATGGGATGAGAAAATGGAATGTTTCAAAGTACAGCCAGTCATTGGGGAAAATGGGGGTGATGCTCGACAGAGAGGCCATGAAGCAGAGGAAAGCAGGGTCATGCTGTGGAAAAGGAATCCTTTACCGTGAGTATCAGCATGCATGCTGCCCAGATACCACTTTGACCATGACTGTGGAGCAATATTGAAGGCATTTCTGCCTGCCTTCCCACTTAATTTTGTGAGGAATCACATTAGGGAAATTGAGACCTTTGGAGAGATTAACAGAAGGTTATTATTTTATGATTTGAGTTGTAGCATACTTGTTTCAAGGAAGTTCAAACCAAACCACATCTGACAAAAAATATTTTGTGTTTTCTGAAGCTCCTTTGGATTGTGATTCAGAAGGATATTTTTCTACTATTTAGAGCAAAACTATTCAAAAGTGGCTAGAGGAGGAAGGTGCCTACCACCTGTTAACAATTTAGCCTAAAGGCCCATGAGCAGCTGAGGGCAGTGGCTCTTGCCTATAATCCCAGCACTTTGGGAGGCCAAGCTAGGTAGATCACTTGTGATCAGGAGTTCAAGACCAGCCTGGCCAACATGGCAAAATCCTGTCTCTACTAAAAATACAAAAATTAGCCACATATGGTAGTACACACCCATAATCCCAGCTATTGGGAGGCCTAAGGCATGAGGATGACTTGAGCCCAGGAGTTTGATGTCGCAGTGAGCTGAGATCATGCCACTGCACTCCAGCCTGGGCAACAAAAGGAGACTCTGTTAAAAAAAAAAAAAAAAAAAAAACAAAAACAGAAAAGGCCCAGCAGAACAGAAAGATCCCTGAGACAATGTACAGGACTTTGGAAACAAGGTGGAGGTCACTTATTTCCTGTCATCATCTAATATGGTCAGTTTGTAGTAGTAGCCAAGATTATCCCAGAGAGTGGTTAAAAAGAAAACTAAGGAAACAAGAGAGAGGAATTTTCATTCAGTAGAATGTCTCCTTCTTTCTAATGAATGTAGATAATTTCAGCTGGGCACCACACAACACCAGAAAACTACAGAACTGAGTGATGCTGGGGAGGGGATGGGGAGCGATCTGGTTTCTCTCTTAGTTAGGGCAACATGACATAGTCCTAGATCCTTTTTACAGATCCTGTTTTTGTAGAACAGCCTTGGAGATGTGGCCTTGGCAGTGTACTTAGTTGTTGCTCCTTAAATAGGGTCTGGGCTCTGGCATTACCATTTCTTTTTCTCATCTTCTACTTTTAGGAAGAATGCAGAAAACATGTACTACTTCTCAGAGCTTGCTCTGACTCTCAATGCTTGGGAAAGTGGCACTGCCCCCCACAGACAGCCGGTTGCGACCTGACCAGAGACTGATGGAAAATGGGCGCTGGGATGAAGCAAATGCGGAGAAGCAGCGCCTGGAGGAAAAACAAAGACTTTCCAGAAAGAAGAGAGAAGCGGAAGCTATGAAAGCCACAGAGGATGGTAATGAACTCACCTTCTACTCTTCTTTCTTAATGTGTGGAGAATGCCAGCACTAATTTTTTTCTTTCCTCTCTTTACCTTTTAGGCACGCCATATGATCCCTATAAGGCACTATGGTTTGAGCGGAAGAAGGACCCTGTTACCAAGGAGTTAACCCATATTTATAGGGGAGAATACTGGGATTGTAAAGAAAAACAGGACTGGAGCTCATGCCCGGACATTTTCTGAAATGCAGTAACAAAAAAGAGGAGCATCTAATGGAGAAGAGGACAGAGGATGTGTGGGAAAGCTGGCAGTTGTGACTCTCTTACCAAGTGCTTTCCTCAAGTTTGTCTCTCTTGACCAATCATTTTTTCCAAATCAATCACCAGAAGCAGACACCAGTGGTGGTGATTGGCTGGTTGCCTTAGCTGATTGAAACTGAAATCGACATACGAGATACTATGTCTGTAAGGGAGAGGTTTAGTGGCCGAAGGTTAGTGTTATTCCACATCCACAAAGTCAAGTATTCTTGGCTCTTCTTTATTCCTCTGCCCCCTCTTAAAATGATGTCACTCACCCTCCCCTTGTAGTATCCTGCTCAGCCAAGATCTGCGTAAGATTATGATTCAGGGGCATTTTGGTGCTGTTCAGAGCAAGAGCCGAATTTAGAAGTTCCCTTAAAAAGAAACACATAAGACTTACCAATGGAGGCACCGTGAATGGTGGCAGTGGAGCTGAGGTATAACGTCGTCAAGTGTGTTCACACACAGGGTCGGTTTATTGGAGTGTCCACGCGGAGATAACTGCGATATTGGAACACCTGTGAGAGAGATTGTTCTATAGGGCTGGAATATTGAGATTTACATTCTCGGAAGTTTCTGTTTTTACTTGCCTCAAACAACCCTCTGTTGTTCTCCGTCATCTTTAATAGCAACTGGAGACCACTTTGGTGGTTGGTAAGAGTGGGTACATTCTCCTCACAAAGGGGTTTTATGGACTTCCTCAGGCGGAGAGCTTCTGAGAACACAGGCAGGATGGAAAAAGACTACTAGCCATTTTTGCTTTCCCAACCCCCCTCAATGCCATCCTTCATTGTCTTTCTGGTTTCTCGTCTTTCTGGCACAGTAACATTTTGGGTCTCTGCCCCATTGTGGAGCAAAACATTGCCTGTCCCATTCTCATAGACTTCAGAATTTGAGAGGAGAAGTTAATCTGGAACAAAAGT
Organism: Ateles fusciceps; assembly: GCA_036589455.1. NCBI lineage: Eukaryota > Metazoa > Chordata > Mammalia > Primates > Atelidae > Ateles > Ateles fusciceps. The sequence goes on along the minus strand of JAZHEH010000681.1, from coordinate 20,897,573 downwards.
TTTCACCATCTCTCAAGCCCCGTGGACTGGAGCCACCTCTGGAAAATGTGTTAAATATCTGTATATTATATATATGTAGAGAAAAATCTACTTTTTTGTTTGATTTTCTTCCTTCCCATTAAGAATCTTGTTTTTGATATACCTTGTCTCCCTGAGACTCTCTTGACACGTGTTGATCTGGATGGCACTCCTCTGCTCTCCACCTTTTATGAGCAGAGGGATTCAAAACCTGAGCAGGATCATGTCTGGCAGTTACTAAACAGGGACTCTGTCCATGGTTTGTATCATGGGGTGCCTACTGCTGTCTAAACTCTGCTCTCCTAATTAGCTGACTCTTGAAAATGAAATCCTAACCTCTTTCCTGCCTCCTTTCTTTCTCTTTTAGGAAGAGTATGGCTAGAAAGTCCGGAGGGCAACTTCCAGTTTAATTCTGCTTCTGTCCAGCACATAGGCTAAATCCCAAAAGAACTTTCTTCCTAGGATGTGGGGCTGAAAGCACCGTCATGTGGGGTGGATCAGAGAATTGCTCCTGTTGGGCCCTGGCTTCCTTCTCTGTTTGTTCTGTATTTGTTTTAGTTGTCTTGTTGAGAAATATAACCCCTGTGCAACCACCCTTGGTTGAGGATCATAAATTGAGGTGCCTTCCTTGTATGCTTTTTGTTAGTATTTTTCGTTTTTGTTCCTTAACTGCTGAGCCTCAGCCATCGTGGGTCCTGGGGGGAATATCATTCCAAAGGAAGCCATCCCTCCAGGGAAATTGGATTTATACTGGGTAAATTAGTACTTTTGTTCCTTCCCCCATCCCTTCCTAGTTGTGATAAACAGGAGAGGAGCGACTTTGACCGCTGGAGAATTTCCTCCTAAGAACCTTATTCCCCAACTAAGCAAGGGGTTCTGTCAGGGCTTCTTTCAAGGAGGCTTATAAAAGCAGTGACCTCATCAGGGGCTTTGGATAGAGTGGGAATTCCCCAACTAAATTGGACTTCCCTGCTTTATCCCCTTTCTTCCTTCACCATCTGCACTACATTTCTGGCTTGATCCCCAATCAGAGTCCCGCTAATGGAAGAAGTTTAGAATCTTTCAGGTGGAATAAAGTCACATGAAAACAAAACACAACTATATATATTTTCAGTTTTTTTGCCTTATTGCTTTTTTTCAAAAAAAAAAAAAACTACTAAATTAAATAATTTTTTTAAAGTCATATTGTTTGTCTGATTGACTTCTGCTGCTAGGCAGGAAGTGGTGGTAGGGAGGGGGAAGGAGAACTGGTCCAATGGTAATTTGTTCTGCTCAAGAATCTGAGAGCCCAGAAGCCCTGGTCTTCATGAGAAATGGAAGGAAAAGCTGTTCACCACCACTCTGGAGGGCCCTGAGCAGAGGAGGAGTTTTAACAGCCCCTGCTGCTTAAATTAACAGTCGTGAGCATCCCACCTTAGTACAGGGGGAATAGTTTTTACTGTTTTTGATAACTGCGCCTGCTTCACTTCAAAAAATAAAAATTTTCCTTGTAAATTTAATTTGTCTTGCCCACTTAGATTCTCAGATTGTTGGCTGTTTTATGTAGGGATTCAAATTGTTTTTTGTTTGAGACAGAGTCACTGTTGCCCAGGCTGGAGTGCAGTGGCATGACCTCAGCTCACTGCAACATCTGCCTCCTGGGCTCAAGCGATTCTTCCCACCTCAGCTGCACAAGTAGCTGGGACCACAGGTGCATGCAACCAGACCCAGCTGACTTTTGAATTTTTAGTAGACAGGGTTTTGCCATGTTGCCCAGGCTGGTCTCGAACTCCTGGGTTCAAGCAATCCGCCAGCCTCTGCCTCCCAAAGTTCTGGGATCACAGGTGTGAGCCCCCGTGCTTGGCCTCAAATTCTGTTTTTTTGAATCAAGCAATTGAGTTTTTGATTTGAAGACTTTTGAGAAAAACTAATGACAGTGAACATGCCTTGTCCAAGTTTTTACTGGAAAGTTCAGGTTCAGGGTGGGGGATAGGCAAAGTAACCTATGGTCGTGGCGGGGGACTCAGATCAAAGCAAACACAATTCCTGCCCAGGGGAGGAGGGACCTCACATTTACTGAGCTCAGCCTCCATGTACAGGGTGCTGAAATAGGAACTCTGGCCATTCTGTGGCTTACACATAAACAATTTTAAGAGGAAATGTACAATCACTTTGAAAATGAAGAAAACCTAATTTAAGTATGTTTACTTAAGGTCACGTAGCTGGTCTGTTAGTCACAGTGTTGGAATTCAAAGCTGGATTGAGTTTGTGACCTCTACAATCCAGTGCTCTGGGAGAAACTCTGGGTTGGAAGGCAACTGGTAATTAAGTATTTTCCTCCTAGGTTATATCACATCATACATAAATGCACATTTCTATTTCCAGAAGCTAATTAATGTTGATAGCACCATTTCTTTTAAGGCTCTACCTGAAGAAGGAGCATCCCTGAAATTTAGCCTACAGGCTCCGTGATTGATCAAGGCCCTCGTGTCTACAAAGCTGGCTCTGATGTCAGGGATGATTTTCTAGCCTGGTTCTCGGGAAGACCACTTTAAGTATTCAAGTCATTTGCCTGATTCCCATTGGCTGGATTTGATATTAAGTTTTAGCAAAGATTTTTTTTCTGGCAAGCTAAGGAATCACTGCAGTAGACCCCTGACATCGGTGAGAGCTGCATCCTGTAATCTTGAATACTAACCATGGCATACAATTTCCTGCATCAGGGACAATCAAATGTAGATGAAACATTTAATCCCTCATTGAATCCTTTATTACTTTTATTTATTATGTTTTTAAGATGGAGGTCTCACTATATTGCCCAGGCTGGTCTTGAACTTCTGGGCTCAAGGGGTCCTCTCACCTCAGCCTCCCAAAGTGCTGTGATTACAGGTGTGAACCTCTGTGCCCAGCCCCTCATTGAGTCCTTTAATGTGACATGATGAGCTGGGAAAATTGTGACTCAGCAAAATGATAAATTATTACATTTGTCAGAGACCTCTGAATTTGCACAAAAATGTTAAACCTATACATTTTAAGAGTCTATTTTCAGCAAGATAATTGAGAACCAACCTATGGTATTGTCCTAAAAGGAGGTATAGAAAATCTTTGGAATTTAATCATTATAATTGTATATTTTGTGCAACTCTAAGATTGTTTTCAAAATTTAGAACTTCTAAAAGTTTATAAAACTTATGGCACACTTTGGGAGGCTGAGGTGGGTGGATCACTTGAGGTCAGGAATTCAAGACCAACCTGGCCAACATGGTGAAAACTCGTCTCTACTAAAAATACAAAGATTAGCTGGGCACGGTGGCAGGCGCCTGTAATCCCAGCTACTCGGGAGGCTGAGATGAGAGAATTGCTTGAACCTGAGAGGTGAAGGTGGCAGTGAGCTGAGATCACACAATTGCACTCCAGCCTGGGAAACAGAATGAAGGGGGGGGAAAAGAAGCCTTTACCCAGTACTTTACGGTACCCAGTGGGACGCACCCCAAGCCCTTCATGGTGCTCCCTTCCAAAGCTCATAATTTGTCATTAAACTCCTTAGGCTTTCCTCCATACTATCTTTTTAAATAAAGTGCTCATTCTTTTGCTCACATTGATCTCTCAGGGGAAGGAGACAGGGTAGCCAGATGAGGCTTCTTTAAAGGAAAGAAACTGAAGGTCTCAGATCTTCTACAAAGAATATTGCAGACGTCACATCTTCTGAGCTTGACCAGGTGACATTAGAGGTTACTAAAGAACGAGTTGGTCCTGAGATATGGCTAGAGATTTTTTTAATTAATTATTAATTCCACATTTACTCCAGCCTGTTATGTTACATACACTGGGGATACAAAGAGCAAGAAAGACCATAAACAGGCAATTAGACAATCCAGTTTTTGTTTGTTTGTTTGTTTTGAGATTGAGTTTCACTCTTGTTGCCCAGGCTGGAGTGCAATGGTGCAATCTCAGCTCACCGCAACCTCCACCTCCAGGGTTCAAGCAATTCTCCTGCCTCAGCCTCCCAAGTAGCTGGGATCACAGGCATGCGCCACCACACCTGGCTAATTTTGTATTTTTACCAGAGATGAGGGTTTCTCTATGTTGGTCAGGCTGATCTTGAACTCCTAACCTCAGGCAATCCTCCACCTGGGCCTCTCAAAGTGCTGGGATTACAGGCATGAGCCATTGTGCCCAACTGACAATTCAGTTTTATAAGTGGTGTAAAGGCATTGTAGGGAACAACTAGTCTGTAGTGAATTAGGAGGGAGGGGATAGAGACATGTCTGGGAAGACTTCTAGAACTAGGAGAATGTATGTGAGCTGAGAGTTGCAGGTTACATAAGGGTTAGGAGAAGGGCAGTGTCAAAAATGCTGCATAGAGGAAGATGAAATGCAAGGCCAAAGCATTCTGAGTTTGGATGACTGCATGAACAGCTTGAGTTTAGGGTCAAAGAGAGAGCACTGAGATATGCTGCTGGAGAAGGGTTAGCCCCAAGTTGTGGAAGCCTTTACCTACCCTATAGAGAAGCCATGTAGCTCCTGCCTGCAATCCTAACATTTTGAGAGACCAAGGCAGGAGGATCCCTGGAGTCCAGGAGTTCGAAATCAGCCTGGGTAACATGGTGAGACCCTGGTCTCTGTTTATATTTGGAGGGGGGAAAAAAAGCCTGTTATTATTATTTTTTTTTAGATGTAGTCTTGCTCTGTCACCCAGGCTCCCAGGCTGGTGTGCAGTGGCGGCTATCTAGGCTCAGTGCAACCTGCCCCTTTCTGGTTCAAGCAATTATCCTGCCTCACTCTCCTGAGTAGCTGGGACTACAGGCATGTGCCAATGTCACCATGCCTGGCTAATTTCTTAATTTTTAGTAGACATGGGTTTCACCATGTTGGCTAGGCTGGTCTCGAACTCCTGACCTCAGGTGTTCCGCCCACCAGCCTCCCAAAATGCTGGGATTACAGGCGTGAGCCACTGCAACTGGGCCAAGAGCCTGGGTTTTTGTTTTCAACTAGAGAGCTAGTGAAACATTCTTAAGCAGAGTGGAAAATGGTTGAAAAGGGGTCGGGCGCAGTGGCTCACGCCTGTAATCCCAGCACTTTGGGAGGCCGAGGTGGGTGGATCACGAGGTCAAGAGATCAAGACCATCCTGGCCAACATGTGAAACCCCGTCTCTACTAAAAATACAAAATTTAGCTGGGCATGGTGGCTCGTGCCTGTAGTCCCAGCTACTCGGGGAGGCTGAGGTAGGAAAATCGCTTGAACCTAGGAGCCGGAGGTTGCATTAAGCTGAGATCGTGCCATTACAGCCTAGCGACAGAGAGAGACTCTGTCTCAAAAAAAAAAAAAAAAAATTAGCCGAGCATGGTGGTGGGCGCCTGTATTCCCAGCTACTTGGGAGGCTGGGGCAAAAGAATTGCTTGAACCCGGGAGGCAGAGGTTGCAGTGAGCCGAGATTGTGCCATTGCACTCCAGCCTGGGCTACAGAGCGAGAACCGGTTTCAAAAACAAACAAACAAAAAAAGAGATTGGAGAGGATATGAAGATGAGAAATGGAGGGATTCCAGAAATGATGAAATAGAATGAAAGCATTTCATGGCTTTCCCATAAATGGAGAGCAGAGGGAAGAAGGAATTCTTAGTTTTCTGACTTAGGAAACTTAGATGGAAGGGGGTGGTAAGATAAGCAAGTTTAGAAGGAAAAATAGGTTCATTTTTGATATTTTCTAGAGACAGGGTCTCACTCGGTTGCCTAGGTTGGAGTGTAGTGATATGTTCATAGCTTGCTACAGCCTTCAACTTCTGAGTTCAAGCAGTCTCCTGCCTCAGCCTCTGTAGTAGCTGGAAGTACAGGTGTGGACCACTACGCCCAGCTAATTTTTTTTAGATGGAGTTTCACTCTTGTTGACCAGGCTGGCATGCAATGGCCCAATCTTGGCTCACTGCAACCTCTGCCTTCTGGGTTCAAGCAATTCTCCTGCCTCAGCCTCCTGAGTAGCTGGGATTACAGGCATGCACCATCATGCCCAGCTAATTTTGTATTTTTAGTAGAGATGGGGTTTCTCCATGTTGGTCAGGCTGGTCTTGAACTCCTGACCTCAGGTGATCCGCCGACCCAAAGTGCTGGGATTACAGGCATAAGCCACCTCACCCACCCCTAATTTTTTATTTTTTGTAGAAACAGGGTCTCACCGTGTTGCCCCGGATGGTCTTTAGCTCCTGGCCTCAAGCAGATTCTCCCATCTCGGCCTTCCAAAGTGCCAGGATTACAGGTGTGAGCCACCGTGCCCAGCAGGTTCATTTTTAGACATGCTTTATAGGAGGTCCCTGTTCAGAGGCCATAAGTTAAAGGTGACAGTGGCATTTTTTTTTTTTTAGGTATGAGGCTGATGCCAGGTAAGTTTATTATATTTAGGAAAAAAATATAACTGGAAATAAAGGTAAGTCATTTGAATGAGAGTTTTGAAAGCCCTATAATCTTTAATGGCAGCATTTGGATGACAGTGGCATTTTTGTGAGAACTGAGGAATGAGACTGAGAGAGCCTGCCATAAAATCAACTGGTCAACTTTAAAAAAACATATAATACCTTGACCCCAACTGCAGAGATTCTAATTCAATTAGGGGCTAGGGCAATTTTAGACAGACAGACAGACACACACACACACACACACACACACACACACACACTTGCCCTAGTCCTAATAGAATTAGAATTAAAATAACATCTATTGTTTATTACTGTTTTATTAAAACAACACCTGTTTATCCATTCATGGATCTGTGTACACACACACACACACACACACACACACACACACACATACACACACACACTGGGGCCGGGCGCAGTGGCTCACACCTATAATTCCAGCACTTTGAGAGGCTGAGGAGGGTGGGTCAAGGGATCACCTGAAGTCAGGAATTTGAGATCAGCCTGGCCAATGTGGTGAAACCCTGTCTCTACTAAAAATACAAAAATTAGCCAGGCACAGTGTCAGATGCCTGCAATCCCAGCTACTAGAGAGGGTGAGGCAAGAGAATTGCTTGAACCCAGGAGGCAGAGGTTGCAGTGAACTGAGATTGCGCCACTGCACTTCAGCCTGGGCAACAGAGCAAGACTCTGCCTCAAAAAAAAAAAAAAAAAAAAAAAAAAAAAGAAGAAGAAGAAAAGAAAAAAGAAAAGGAAAGAAAAGAAAAGAAAAAAGAAACCAATAACTGACTTGAGCATAGACAAGTAAGTGATCCAAGAACATAGGCAACTAAGTGACCAGAATAGGACTTAAAGTCACTTCTTGCCATTAATATACCTACCCTATGGCAAGTGTATACTATGGTATCAATTTTCCGTAGCTGCATAACTAATTACTATAAATGGTGGCTTAAAACAACACCTGTTCATCCGTTCACGGATCTGTAGATGAGAAGTCCCACATGATGTGACTGGGTTCTCTGCTCAGGGTATCACAAGGCTGAAATTAAGAAGTTGACCAGCTGGAGTTCTCATCTGGAGGCACTGGGGGGAACATCTGCTTCCAAGCTCATTCTTGTCTTGGCCACCTTAGGTTTCCTGCAGTTGCAGAACTGAAGACCAATTTCCTTTCTGGCTGTCAGCTGAGAACCACCCTCAACTTCTAGAGACTGCCCACATGTTTTTGCCACACGGTCCTCTCCATCTTCAAACCAGCAAGAAAGCATTGCATTAGTCTTCTGTTTTGAGTCTCTGACTCCTTTCTGCAACCAGCTAGAGAAAACCCTCTGCTTTTAAAGGGCTCAAGTGATTAGTTAGGCTCATCCAGATAAACAAATATTTTAGAGTCACCTGTACTACATACTATCACCTAATAACAGGTTATAAATTAATATGATGGATTTCATAGTCCCAGGGATTATGCAAGCAGGGTTTCGTGGGGCTTGGAGGGTGTTTTGGGGGCCATTTTAGAATTTTCCCTACTACAACTACCCAGGGAATCCAAAAGGGTGAAATTTAAGCTAAACAAATGATAGGCTCTTGAGTCTGAAAAACTGAAAAGTCACTTAGTTTAGGCGTGGCAGCCACAAACATCTCATTTCAGATGTACTCTTTCCTTAATCTCTCTTGAGAATCACAGTCTGCATTCATCCTCCATTTTAAGTCTATTGTTTATAAATTCTAAACTAAGGTCATATTTTTATTTCATATTATAATAAGCCCATGCTAGGTCCTTATTTATGAAGCAAGTGAATACAAAGTGTTGAATTGTTCTAACAGCCTAATGGAGTTTAAAACATTTTGTTTTTGAGACAGAGTTTTGCTCTTGTTGCCCAGGCTGAAGGACAATGGCACAATCTCCACTCACCACAACCTCAAGTGATTCTTCTGCCTCAGACTTCGAGTAGCTGGGATTACAGGCAAGCGCCATCACTCCCTGCTAATTTTGTATTTTTAGTAGAGTTAGGGTTTCTCCATGTTGGTCAGGCTGGTCTCGAACTCCTGACATCAGGTGATCCACCCACCTCGGCCTTCCAAAGTGCTGGGATTACAGGTGTGAGCCCCCGAGGCTAGCTAAAATATTTTTGAGTGATTAAATGCAAGAGATGGAAATTATGAAATAGGAGGTGGAGGTGGAATAAAATCAGCATATTAGAGATATTATGAAATCACAGCTTGCTTCTTAGAGTTTGAGGGAAGCCTGAGTTAATTCTATTTTTTTGACCAAAAATCAAAAATGCCAAGATGGTATTACAAAAATTGAGGTATAGAGGTTTAGCAAATCAATGCTTTTAACAAATACTGCACAATGGCTCTATGTTTACCTCAGGTGGAGGTAGCATTGAAAGTCGACATTTAGGCTGGGCGCCGTGGCTCATGCCTGTAATCCCAGCACTTTGGAAGGCTGAGTCGGGTGGATCACCTGAGGTTGGAAGTTTGAGACCAGCTTGACCAACATAGAGGAACCCCCTCTCTACTAAAAATACAAAATTAGCCGGGAGTGGTGGCACATGCCTGTAATCCCAGCTACTTGGGTGGCTGAGGCAGGAGAATCACTTGAACCTGGGAGGCGGAGGTTGTGGTGAGCCGAGATCGCACCGTTGCACTCCAGCCTGGGCAAAAAGAGCAAAACTCCATCTCTTAAAAAAAAAAAAAAGTCTACATTTGAAGCCTTTACAAATGGCCTTCCTTACCTCTTCTGTATATCCTGGATTTCAATCTGAAGATATCTACAAAAATCACAATGTTCATATATGTCTACCTTGCAAAATCTGCCTTTGCACAAAAACAACAGATATATTTAAAAAATTTATTGCAGTATTTGTGTTTAGTAATGAGATACAGAAAAAGGTGAAAAAGTCTATAATTGTCAGTTTGAGTACATGGATTGTGTTACGACCATACAATCCAATACTGGCGAACGTGGATTAAAAAGCAGATAGGTCTATAAAACTGCCATGAAATAAGTCCATAACATATTTTTAAATGAAAAAAGCAAACTGCAGTGCACTTAAAAAAATAACTGAGAAAAGTGAAGTTATTTATCACTTCTAGTTTGTAAACAAGGCCTTGCCTTATCACCTTTGTGATATTTGTAAAATGCATGTCTCTAGCTGAACCCATATGATCATTGTTACCATGGAACAAATACTATTTTCTTTTCTTTTCTTTTTTGACAAAATACTAGAATAACCAGCTTAACTGTTTTCTTATAATTATCTAGAAAAAAAAACGAGTTGTTATCAGCCGAAATAGCTCAGTTGGGAGAGCGTTAGACTGAAGATCTAAAGGTCCCTGGTTCGATCCCGGGTTTCGGCAGGCCTTCGTTTTAGGCGTTAGTCCTCACTACACGTGGTTTCTGTAAAGTCAACTGGGTCAGCACCCTGTGGGGTTCTCACTCGCGCTGGGGCAGTTAAGGAAAGACTCAGAGGCATTTTCCTCGCGGAGGAGGATACTGGGGACGTATGTCCTGGCTTTTAAACTGCCCCGGTATGAAGTTACGCTTCTGCCCTGACTTGGGTCCTGGTTTGAGACGAGCTCTCCCGGCGCACTGCGCACAGCTCACTTTCTTGAGCAACCCTGTCCCCCCTGCACGCCGCCCCTCTTCTTCGGCTTCCAGGCAGCCGCGGGCACTGCGACTTTTTCTCAGGGTCAGAGAGGCAGGAGCGCTCAGCCTGCGAGGCCTCCGCCGCCTGCTTGGTCTTGGGCTCGCCGGGGATGGTGACAGCCTGGGACTCCTCTTGGCCAAAGAAATCCTCCAAAGCGTTAGGAGCACGGGTTTTGTCCAGCTGTATCTAACCATAACAATACCGGGGCGGGCGCGGTGGCTCACACTTGTAATCTCAGCACTTTGGGAGGCGGAGGTGGACAGATTACTTGAGGTCATGAGTTCGAGACCAGCCTGGTCAACACTGTGAAACCCCATCTTTAAGAAAGAAAATAACAAGGATCCTAGAACAGCTTTTGGGTGGGGGGCAGGGGACAGGGATCGGAAGCCCTTTCTTGTTTAAGTCTATACTAGGGTTAGGAGACCAAATACAGGATGCCCAATTAGCTTCCCTTCCCTTTCCTTCCTTTTTTTTTTTTTTTTTTTTTTTAATGGAGTCTTGGTCTGTTTCCCATGTTGGAGTCCAGTGGCATGATCTCAGCTCACTGTAACCTTTGCCTCCCAGGTTCAAGTGATTCTCCTGCCTCAGCCTCCTGAGTAGCTGGGATTACAGGTGCCTACCACCATGCCCAGCTAATTTTTGTATTTTTAGTAGAGACAGGGTTTCCCCATGTTGACCAGGCTAGTCTCGAACTCCTGACCTCAAGTGATCCAGCCACCTTGGCCTCTCAAAGTGTTGGGATTACAGGTGTGAGCCACTGCATCCGGCCAAATTTTGAATTTCAAAGAAACAACAAATAGTTTTTAGTATCAACATGTCCCAAATATTGCATGAAACATACAAAGTACATATTCGTTGTTTCTGTGAAATTGGATTTAACTGGGCGTCCTGTATTTTTATTTGCCAAATTGAAAGTTACTTGCACATCATACCCTTGTACCTCTCCACCCCAGCAAAGATATCCAGACACTGTATGCAGGAATAACTGAATTTCAGAGGACACCGTTTGATCTTCAACACCTGGCAGTTTACAAAACACTTATGTATACATTGGCTAATTTGTTATCAGTGCCAACGGACAAGCTCCTGGCAGAGATCACCAGGAAACACCCCGGGAATCAGCCATCCCACTGGTCCCTAGGCTTCCAAGTTGTCCACACTGGTCCATCATGAGGGCAGAGGACAGTAGAACTCTGAGGGTCTTGACTGAATTCCAGTAGAAAGCCTCATTAAGATGATGAGCCATGGCCGGGCGTGGTGGCTGGCGCCTGTAATCCAAGCACTTTGGAGGCCAAGTCGGGCGGATCACCTGAGGTCGGAAGTTCAAGATCAGCCTGACCAACATGGTGAAACCCCGTCTTTAAAAAAAAAAAAAAAAAAAAAAAAAAAAGATGATGAGCCAGGCTGGGTGCAGTGGCTCAGGCCTGTAATCCCAGAACTTTGGGAGGCCGAGGCGGGTGGATCACAAAGTCAGGTGGATTACCTGGCCAACATGGTGAAACCCCGTCTCTACTAAAAATACAAAAATTAAAAAGAAAAAAAATTAGCCGAGCATGGTGCCCATGCCTGTAGTCCCAGCTACTCAGGAGGCTGAGGCAGGGGAATTGCTCGAACCCGGGAGGCAGAGGGAGGCGGAGATTGCAGTGAGCCAATATCTCGTCACAGAGCAGGTCCAGCCTGGCAACAGAGCAAGACTCCGTCTCAAAAAAAAAAAAAAAAAAAAAAAGATAAAAGATTATGAGCCACCCCACTCAAGGCAAGGCAATGGTACAAAACACTTAGGGAGTGCCTTCTTTTTAGCCAAGCTGGACCATGGAGTGAGAAGAAGGAGATCATTTGTCACATTCTAAGAACACAGTGTGGTAAAAGGCAAAACGAAGCCAACCATATAATCTTTAGGCCTATTTATACACCTCTCCCCTTTCTGTTAATGTCTGCCCATATGCTAGCTGCTATGGGGCTTCACCCCCAAAATCATTGAGTTCTTGGGTGGAAAGATGTATTTTGATGAGGGGCTCTTGAAAATCCAATGATGAGCAATAAGAAGAATCCCTGAGTGGTGGTCTAATAGACTAGAGGGTTAAACTTTGCATGAGGTTTGGTCGAACACCAGTCTAGATATTAGATACAGACTACCACGCCCGGCCCGTGAACCAAGCTCTTAAAATAATCTGTCTCTATCCCTGTTTTTATCTGTCTCTATGCTGTTGGTTCTGTTTCTTTGGAGAACCTGACAGCATGCTTCAGGTATTTTCTGTTTGTTTGTTTGTTTGTTTCTTTCTTTCTTTTTGAGACAGGGTCTCGTTCTGCTACCCAGGGTGGGCTGCTATGGCACCATCACAGCTCACTGCAGCCTCAACCTCCCAGGCCTCAAGTCATCCTTTGGCCTCAGCCTCCGGGGTAGCTGGGAACTACAGGTATGCACCATCACGTCCAGTTAATTTTTTTGTATTTTTGATAGAGACGGGATTTCAATATGTTGCCCAGGCTGGTCTCGAACTCCTCAGCTCAAGCGATCCACCTGCCTCAGCCTTCCAAAGTGCTGGGACTATAGGCATGAGTTACAGCCCCTGGCAATGAAGGTATTTTTTACATGTGATTAACATTTAAATCATAGACTCTGGGTAAAGAAGAGCACCTTTCATAATGTGCCTCATCCAATCACCTGAAGCCTGTAAGAGCATAGACTAGAGTCTCTGAGGAAGAAGGAATTCTAAAAAACTTTGATATAGAAAACCTGCTTGCCTGAGTCTCCAGCTTACTGCCCTGCTGAAATTTATTTATTTATTTATTTATTTTTTTGACTTTTCTGAGACAGAGTCTTGCTCTGTTGCCCAGGCTGGAGTGCAGTGGTGTGATCTGGGCTCACTGAAACCTCTGCCTCATGGGTTCCAGAGATCCCCCTGCCTCAGCCTCCTGAGTAGCTGGGACTACAGGCGTGCAACACCACGCCTGGCTAATTTTTGTATTTTTAGTAGAGACAGGGTTTCATCATGTTGGCCAGGCTGGTCTGGAACCCCTGACTTCAGATCATCTGCCCGCCTCAGCCTCCTTTGGGATTACAGGCATGAGCCACCACACCTGGCCTGCCGTGCTAATTTAAACTCAAGATGGCAACCTTAACTCTTATCTGAATTTTCAAACTGTCAATCTGCCCTACAGATTTTGGGCTTGCTGACTCCCGCAATGTGTGAACCAAGCTCCCCCTCCCCTCCCGTCCCCTCCCCCTCCCCCTCCCCTCCCCCTCCCCTCCCCAACCAAGCTCCCCTCCCCTCCCCTCCCCCAACCAAGCTCCCCTCCCCCTCCCCTCCCCAACCAAGCTCCCCTCCCCTCCCCTCCCCTCCCCTCCCCTCCCGTCCCCCTCCCCTCCCCTCCCCTCCCCAACCAAGCTCCCCCTCCCCACCCCTCCCCCCCTCCCCAACCAAGCTCCCCTCCCCACCCCTCCCCCAACCAAGCTCCCCCTCCCCTCCCCCTCCCCAACCAAGCTCCCCCTCCCCTCCCCTCCCCTCCCCTCCCCTCCCCAACCAAGCTCCCCCTCCCCTCCCCTCCCCCTCCCCCTCCCCCGACCAAGCTCCCCTCCCCTCCCCTCCCCTCCCCTTCCCTTCCCTTCCTTTCCTTTTTTTTTTTTTTTGAGACAGAGTCTTGCTCTGTCTCCTAGGCTGGGTGCAATGGTGTGATCTTGGCTCACTGCAACCTCCAACTCCCGGGTTCGAGCGGTTCTCCTGCCTCAGACTCCCGAGTAGCTGGGACTACAGGCATGTGCCACCACGCCAGGCTAATTTTTGTATTTTTAGTAGAGACAGGGTTTCACCATATTGGCCAGGATGGTCTCAAACTCCTGATCTTGTGATCTGCCCACCTCAGGCTCCCAAAGTGCTAAGATTACAGGAGTGAGCCACCCGTACCCGGCCCGTGAACCAAGCTCTTAAAATTATCTGTCTCTACCCTGTTTTTATCTGTCTCTATGCTGTTGGTTCTGTTTCTTTGGAGAACTTGACAGCATGCTTCAAAGTGTTACTTACACATAGGTAAGAGTGAAGGATGAGATTGTTACTATTGCTCTGAGCAAAAGCCAACCACCTTGGGACCAAAAGTGGGAGGCATATTCCTAGAAAATGTTGGGCCTAGCCTTTGCCCTAAAAAGACAAACCCTGTCTAGTTTTCATCCTGAAAAAGAGAATGGGAGTCCTGCAGAGAAGCATTTGGAATTCAAGCTCAGAGAAGAAGACACTGTATCTTTGGTTGAATTACATTTCCTGCAAGCCTGCACACTCCTACTCACCTTTCAAGGCACAATTCTAATGCCTTCCCCCAACCCCCGCTGACCTGTCAGGTGCTGCTCTGCCCTCCTTCTAGTCATTCCTCCAGGTTACCAAAGCTCTTGCACATTTCTCTATTAAAGCATTGATTAAAGGCAATCTCGGCGCACTGCCACATCCACCTACCGGGTTCAAGGGATCCTCCCACCCTAGCCTCCTGAGTAGCTGGGACTACAGGCGCGCACCACTGCACTCGACTAATTTTTGCGTTTTTTTGGTAGAGACCAGGTTTCACCATGTTGGCCAGGCTAGTCTTGAACTCCTGGCCTCAAGTGATTCACCCGCCTCGGCCTCCAAAATGCTGGGATTACAGGAGTGAGCCACCGCCTCCGCCAAGCTTTATTCTCAAAGGTATAAAAGGTAGCAGGATATATCACCCCAAAATATGCCCCTCTGGCCTAAGGATTATTTTGTGCTAAAGGCAATTGGGAAGAAGCTGATTGAAATAAAGCTCCATAGCCTCACCCTCTCTGCCTAAAAGCAGGATTGGAGACAGGACCAGAGGAATATATTTAACAAGCTTTAGGAACTAGCCTTTATCTACCATTAACTTCCCATATATTTGCTTTCCCACGACTTGCTGCCCCTGGAGACTCAAGGTCCTTTTCTTTCTTCACCCGACCTTTTTTTTTCTTTGAGACAAAGTCTCACTGTGTCACCAGGCACTAGGCTGGAGTGCAGTGGCTCATCTCTGCTTACTGTAACCTCCGCCTTCCGGTTCAAGCGATTCTCTTGCCTCAGCCTCTGAGTAGTTGGGATTACAGGCACGCAGCGCACCACGCTCAGCTACGCATTTTTAGTGGAGATGGAGTTTCACCATGTTGGTCAGGCTGGTCTGGAACTCCTGACCTCGTGATCCACCCGCCTTGACCTCCCAAAGTGCGGGAATTACAGGCGTGAGCCACCGCGCTCGGCCTTAAAAGTCCTTTCCCCGTCACTTCTCCAAAAACATTGTTCTTTGTTGAAGATGCTGTATCAAATGGAGTTGTCAGTCACAACTTTGGAATTGCTCATTCTCTGGGTTTCTCCCGTGGTATACATGAAATGTACATGTTAATACACTTCCATTTGTTTTTCTCTTCATTCTGTCTGTTGTTACGGGAGTCCCAGCTGAGAACTCAAACTGATAGAGGGAAGATTATTTTTCTCTACAGGCGCTTGAAGGCAACGAGGGGAAAGGAGTTGAAAGGAAGGTGACATTTCAGTTAGCAAAGGGACAGCACGTGCGAGGCCTAGAGGACTGAAAGTTCTTGACCGGATCTGTTGTAAGAAAATAGCGGCGTGGGCCTAGCGCGGTGGCTCACGCCTGTATTCCCAGCACTTTGGGAGGCCGAGGCGGGCGGATCAATTGAGGTCAGGAGTTCAAGACCAGCCTGGCCAACATGGTGAAAACTCGTCTCTATTAAAAATACAAAAAATTAGCTGGGCCTGGTGGCGCGCGCCTGTAATCCCAGGTACTGGGATTACCGGGAGTGGAGGCTGAGGAAGAGAATCGCTTGAACCCGGGAGACGGAGGTTGCAGTGAGCGGAGATCCCGCCATTGCACTCCAGCCTGGGCGACAGAGCTAAACTTCGTCTCAAAAAAAAAAAAAAAAGGAAAAAAAAAAAAATAGCGGAGTGTAGAAGGGTTAGAAGTGGGAGGGGCGGGTCGGCTCCCGAGAGGCGGCGGAGCTGCGCGTGCGTGGAGCCCGGGGTCGTGGGGGGCGCGGTGGGCCCTGGGCGCGCTCCCGGGATCGTCGGCGAGCTGGGGCTCCCACCGGTCGTCTCTTTTCAGCTAATCAGCTTCGCGCTCCTTTTTCTGAGGTGGGCACCTGGGATGGGGGCGAGGAATCACGAAGTGGCGTCTTCTCGGAAGGGGCAGCCTGATGTCTTAAACCACTGAACTGTGGTCCTCGACCGGATGCGCTTTGGTTTCAGGGCTAAGACACGCGTAGCGGTGCAGACAGTTCAATTTGTGGGCGGCTTTTCTCCCCCCCCTGCGCGGTTTTTCAGAACTGAGGGTTCACGTTTGCCAAGCAGTATCTAAATATAAGGAGAGCTTGCTTTATTTAAAAATCTGTATTTAGCTGCCAAAGAACAAGGTAATCACCTTTCCTCCCCCACGCCCTACTTCGCCTCCTCCCCGCCCTCGCCCGATTTTGCGACGGAATTGGATTGGATCACACACAAAGGAGGAGCCCAGGAGCTCGCTCTCCGGTAGACCTATAAGCTCGCGGCACAACGGTAACACAGTCTTCATTAATAGAAGCAAAGACCTTTGCGTGAGCCCGGATAGCTCAGTCGGTAGAGCATCAGACTTTTAATCTGAGGGTCCAGGGTTCAAGTCCCTGTTCGGGCGACCTCAGTTATTTTTCAAAAGGAACGAGAACCAATTTTAGGGTCTTGTGTTTATTAACCTACCGCAAAAGAAGGCAATAAAGTCCTGGATTCTGTAAACTGCGACCCCAACAGCTTCCCGGAGGATAAGCCCGGGGCCTATATGGGGATAGGTCTTTGTGCAGAGGTATACTGGAAACTTCCAATCCATCGCTTTGGGGGCTGAAATAGGCAGATTATTCTGTAGCCACTCCTCTGGCTGCTGTGGCTGCTGTATGCCAACAGCTGACATATAAAACTATCAGCCCCCCCAACCCCCCCCCGTGAGAGTCTCCTTTCACTCCCCCTGTGACGGCTCCTGCTGACCCTCCCTCTTGGGTTCCCTCCCATTGAGTGATTGAGTGCCTGAGGAATACCGCTGGGATCCTGCATCTTCCCAGCCTCCTTACTACCTTAGGAAAGAGTTTTCTGTACTATAAAAAGGAAGAGATGATCATCTAGAAAATGAAGCCCCAAACAGAGCCATTCCCCTCTTTAAACCAGGTCAAATCCACCCCTGACTCCCCCTCTCAAAAGTGTGATCTTAAGGTAGGAAGAAGTTGAGGTGGAGACAGCAGCTTCTGTTGGTGGGAGACAAGCTGGTCTAATTATTTTTATTTTTTATTTTATGAATGAGAGGCTCTTATGTTGACCGGGCTGGCCTCGAACGCCTAGCCTCACCTCCTCAAATGCCAGGACAACTGGCCTGAGCCACCGCAGCTCCCAAGAGGATGCATATTATGAGAGAGTGTATTCAAGGGACTGAGATGGGAAAAATAAAGGGAAACATCCGGCTCCTGCAGAGGTTTTTAAAAAGTGTAAGATCACCAAGGTGAACTAATCTTCCCCGTGAGGTGAAGGGACCGGTTGCATCCATTGCTTGGCTAATGATGGAGCCTTCCTGGCTTCAACCAGGCAACAGAAGAAAGTCGGTCTTGATCTCCTCACTGACGGGATGGGGATGTGGGCTGAATGTGTAGGCTGTCCTCCTAGCTGGTGGACTATGGTGCCCAGTCAGTCCTCATTAGTGGGGAAGGCCAGGATGGAGATAGCACCCAAGTGTGCGGCAGGGCCTTCACCCCGCCAACAGGAATGCCCTACCGTGGTCCACACAGATCCCAGCATTACCTACCCCTCTTTAAAGCTCAGCTTCCCCAGGAGAAAGGGAATAAGAGCTTACATCTCATAAGCTTGTGATAATTAAATGAGATAACAACGCATGTACCGTGCTTAATAGAGTTAACCTAAAAGCAAGCATTCAATACACAGTAGCTATTTTTATTATTGTTTTTATCTTATTATTTTATTTTATTGATTGATTGATTGAGGCAGAGTTTTGCTCTTGTGGCCCAGGCTGGAATACAATCGCGCCATCTCTGCTCACTGCAACCTCCACCTCCGGGGTTCAAGCGATTCTCCGGCCTTAGCCTCCCGAATAGCTGGGATTACAGGCGCCTGCCATCACGCCTGGCTAATTTTTTTTGGATTTTTAGTAAAGACCAGGTTTTCCCATATTGGCCAAGCTGGTCTTGAACTCCTGACCTCAGGTGATCCGCCCGCCTTGGCCTCCCAGAGTGCTGGGATTAGAGGCGTGAGCCACCGCACCCGGCCTGTTTTTATTTTACTTTCCAGTGAAAACCATAAAACCTGCTAAACAAATTCTAGAAGATGTATAACGCTGTTACCATAATTTTTTTTTTTTTTTTTTTTTTTTGAGACGAAGTCACGCTCTGTCACCCAGGCTGGAGTGCAGTGGCATGATCTCGGCTCACTGCAACCTCTGCTCCCAGGTTCAAGTGATTCTCCTGCCTCAGCCTCCCAAGTAACTGGGACTACAGGTGCGTGCCACCACGCCCAGCTAATTTTTATGTTTTTAGTAGAGATGGCGGTGGTGGGGGGGGGTTCGAATATTGGCCAGGCTGGTCTCGAACTCCTGAGCTCGTGATGTGCCCGCCCTGCCCCCCGTCGGCCTCCCAAAGTACTGGGATTACAGGCGTGAGCCACCGCGCTAGGGATGAAACACCAGATACATACTGTAATAGGAGAGGAACCATAACAAAGAAATATGTGCCCAGTATGCCCATATTCAGGTGACTTGAGTTTATTGGTATGTGCTGGAGGGACAGCGATCCTTGCTGCTCCTAGGAAGAGTGGGCTGGGTGGGCGAGGTGAGCTTCTTTCTTGAAAAAAGTAAATCACGAAGCTCAGAAGGCATTCCAGGGGGAGAGAAACAGGTAAGGACCTGTATGGCAAACATTCAAAAATTTCTCCTTCTTCCTGAGGGATTCCCTTCGAAAGTGATCAGTTCCACTTTTGGCGATCTTGAAAAGGGGAACCTCTTTACTCCAAACATTTTCTGACTGAGCAAGAACAGACCAGGCTGGGGCGAGAGGAGAAGGGTGGAGAGCGCTGGGTCCCCGCAGTCTTTCCTCCTTTCCCTCCTCGGGTTCGTTCCCTCTCCAGCCATGGTGTTCAGCCTTTGGTGCTTTGGAGCCTCCCGAATAGTTCTGGGTGATTGGTGGCACGTTAGTTACTCATTTAAAAACGTGCATATTATCATATCAATTCAAGGCAGGCGTGGGGGAGGGCTAGGATTGAATGCCACGCTGCAGATCCCTGCTGGACACACAGCAGGTTGTTAGAAAGCGGCAGTTCTTACTCTTATTAGGGCCCTGGGAAGAGAGAAAGCATGAGGAAGACAATACACTGTGGCCTGGGACAAGGCAGAACGCGAAACTTTCCACGCATGAAAAAAATTAATTTTCTCACTTGTTGCTCTCAAAACCTCAGGGCTAAAAATAATACAGTTTGGAATGTGAAATGAAGAACTAAAAGGCTGGAAGTGGGAGGGGAGGAAAAATGATTTTTTTTTTTTTTAAGACGGGGTTTTGCTCTTTGGCCCAAGCTGGAGTGCAATGGCGCGATCTTGGCTCACTGCAACCCCCGCCTCCCAGGTTCAAGTGATTCTCCTGCCTCAGCCTCCTGAGTAGCTGGAATTACAGGCGCGAGCCACCACGCCAGGCTAATTTTTTTTGTAGTTTTAATAGAGACGGGGTTTTCCCATGTTGGCCAGGCTGGTCTCGAACTCCTTACCTCAGGTGATCCACCTGCCTCAGCCTCCCAAAGTGCTGGCATTTACAGACGTGAGCCACCGGGCCCAGCCTCTTATTTTTTTTTTTTTCTTTTCTTTTAAATTTGCTTGACAGGGCGGAAAGCTCACATGTCTTCGCCGAAATAGCTCAGTTGGGAGAGCGTTAGACTGAAGATCTAAAGGTCCCTGGTTCGATCCCGGGTTTCGGCAGGGGTTTTTTTTGTTGGCACAACTCCTTGGAATAGACAGAACGGTAGCCCACTTATTACAAGCCTCTCTGGAGGCTCACCTCCCTCCCCAATCCACTTGCACGTTTGCAACTACGCCATACACACCAAGAGACGGCTGTTCTCCTTGTCTCTTAAGCGGGCACAATCTAATGCGACGATAATATTTAGTAAGGTATTATAAGGATGCAAAGAACAAGTTTCTCAAGAAATCAGAAGTCAAAGTCCTTATAAGGATGCAAAGAACTTAAGCCTCTCAGAGGAATCAGAAGTCATTAAATGATTTTTTCCCAGTTCCGTAATCACTCTATTTATACTATTGGATGTTAAATGGCAATACTGGGCAGATTTTTTATTGAAGTGGCCAACACATCTATTCTACAGGCGAAACGTCTTGGGTTTGATCCCCAGTGTAGTCAGTTCTCTGGGATTGCACGTTTTTTCATTGGTGACAGACGTGAGGACAGTGTTCAAAAGCATTAGTCTTTACTGCAAGAGACACAAGTCAGGGGCCCACCAGAGCGTTAAGAATCTGGTGAAGGACTGTGTCTAGTTGGAGATGTAGACATCTTGTGTCTTCACGTGTCTTCATTTGAAATATTTCTTGAATCTCAGTTTCCTCACTGTGCTTTTTATAAAAGTGCCTGAAAACATTCCTCCGTGCCAAAAGTTGCACAATTCTTGCCAAGAACATTACTATTTTGACTCTGACAACAGGTGTGTAATGTGTTTATTGATCTGTTTTGAATATAAAATAAATACAATTTAAAAGAAAAAATATCCTAAGACAAAGCAACGTACAAAGGTTGGAAATGGAAAGCCTCAGGTTGGAAGAGACAGTTTTTTGGCACTTTCCTCACCTTGCACTTTTTCCGGCGAAAACCCACTAACAAGTTTTGGTTTCTCTCAAGGTGGGGGGCAACCCAAGCGGGTTTTGCATAACGTTCCTTTCGCTCAGCCTCGTCCAAACCCATTTATATTAGAAACTAAAAGACTATGCGCCCGAACAGGGACTTGAACCCTGGACCCTCAGATTAAAAGTCTGATGCTCTACCGACTGAGCTATCCGGGCTCCTAAAGGAATGTGCTCATCTTGTCTACCCACAGTAAAATAGGCCACGTGGTCGCATTCTTTCCCTCAGCGATTACAATTCTGAATCTTTTTGCTGATTTCTTGAGAGGCGAACCTGCAAAATTGAGATTGAGCGGGCGTTCAGCAAAATCGAGTCTTCATTTCTCCTTTTCTCCCATCACAGACGATAAAGACCCAAAAAAGTAACCGCCTGCCTGACCTGCCCCTCGCCCTAAAGGGAATTTCCCACGAGGAATCCCCCCAGATTTAAGAATTCTGAGCGGGCCTCCGGGTAAACAGCGGGATTTCTAATTCCAATTTTGGTTTTTGAGGAGTCCTAGAGCTTCTTGTGAGAGAAGCAGTGATGAAAAATTAAGTTTCCAATAATCGTTCAGACATTTATTGACTGCAAACCGCGCTCTCGGAACTAAGCAAGCACTGGGGCCGCAAAGACCCAGTCTCGGCCCTTAGTGGGACTGGAAGACGCGCAAAACAGAAGCCCCCAGTCACGCGCGTTGCTGGTGGGAGGCCAGCCTTTGCGGACCCGGGAAAACTTGGTTGGCACCCGAAGTAAGAGCCAAGTTTTCTAGGGGGTTATGATGCCTGAACCGAGCTGTGGATAGCGACTGACCCCTGAAGAGTTGGAAAGAGAATTTCTAGCCGAGGGGGACAGCAAACGGAAAATAACGATGCTTACTAACATTGGGCATCTGACCATTTAGCTGAAGCTTCTACTGAAAGATTTTGATCAGGCAGCCACAGACTGGATTTTATCTTTTTAGGGAATCTGTTACCTTGGTAACTGTGTCCCGGACGTACCTAATTAGTCAATTCTGTAATTCGCCCTGCTTCTTCATGACTTCTTTGCCATCCCTACTGAATCCCTTGAAAGAGAGAATTCAGCTCTTGAAGAGAGAGAATTCAGCCGAGCGCGGTGGCTCACGCCTGTAATCCCAGCACTTTGGGAGGCTAAGGCGGGCGGATCAACTGAGGTAAGGAGTTCCAGACCAGCCTGGTCAACATGGTGAAACCCCGTCTCTACAAAAAATACAAAAATTAGCCGGGTGTGGTGGCACACAAATGTAGTTCCAGCTACTGGGGAGGCTGAGGCAGGAGAATAGCCTGTATCCGGGAGGCGGAGGTTGCAGTGCGTCAAGATCCTGCCACTGCACTCCAGCCTGGGCAACAGAGCTAGAGTCCGTCTCAAAAAAAAAAAAAAAAAAAGAGAGAGAGAGAGAGAGAATCTTGTGAGGTAGAGCCTCACACCCATTTTCGTTCTCCTTGGGGTTCAGATACAGTCCACTATGTGGGGGGGGGAACTACAAGGTTCTGAATTTTAAATAAGGAAATATATCAGGAGGAAAACAATGGACAAAGATTTAAAAAGAACCGTATGGAAAGATGTTAAGAAAAAAACGCAATGTGCCAAACAACGTGTATGGCATAATACTTACTTGTGAAGAAATTAAAGGAGTTATGTATGTGAGCATATATATACATATATCCTTTAATAACACATATATTTATATATATATAATTTTACATATATATATAAAATTTTGATCAGGCAGCTACAGGCTGGATTTTATCTTTTTAGGGAATACATATATATTTGGTTGCCTTGGCTGGAGTGCAATGGTGCGATCTCAGCTCTCTGCAACCTCCACCTCCCCCATTCAAGCGATTCTCCTGCTTCAGCCTCCTGAGTAGCTGGGATTACAGGCACAAACCACTACGCCCGGCTCTTTTTTTTTTTTTTTTAAGTGGAGATGATGTTTAGCCATATTGGCCAGGCTGGTCTGAAACTCCTGACCTCATGTGATCTGCCTGCCTTGGCCTTCCAAAGTGCTGGGATTACAGGCGTGAGCCACCACCCCCAGCCTCATTATTTTCTTTATGTACATCTGTATCCTTGGGTTTATT
The DNA here is from genome assembly GCA_036589455.1 of Ateles fusciceps. Taxonomy (NCBI): domain Eukaryota; kingdom Metazoa; phylum Chordata; class Mammalia; order Primates; family Atelidae; genus Ateles; species Ateles fusciceps. Next base: position 20,874,531 of record JAZHEH010000681.1, on the reverse strand, counting down.
TATTTACTTATTTATTTTTGCATGTATGTATTTTTTTTAACTTTCATTTTAAGCCCAGGGGTACAAGTGCAGGTTTGTTACATAGGTAAACATGTGTCATGGGGTTTGTTGGTTGTACAGATTATTTCATCACCCAGGTATTAAGCCTAGTACCCATTAGTTATTTTTCCTGGCTGTCTCCCCTCCTCCCATTCTCCACCCTTCCATGGCCCTGTATCACTGGATTTAAAAAGCAAGCACTTAATGCTATTCCTCTCCTGTGGAAAATAGTAAATAAATAAATAAATAAGCATGTATTACTTTTGTAATAAAACAAATTAAAAAATATGATTCGTTATTAATAAAACATTCCATGCTTCTGGGATGGCATAGGCGGCCCCTCAGATCAAAGCTTTCTTTGAAGCTTTTCTATAAAGAGCCAGCAGAGAAGGGTTAAATCACACACTTCCTCCTCTGGGGGACTCCCTCCATGCCTCATTATGTTGGAGGGGAGTTGTTGGTATTGAAAAATCACAAATGTGATAGGTATGGCTTTCCCAAATGGAGGTATGGATCCCTAGGCATCAGATGGCAAGTCTCGGCTCAAGGAAGAAAACTAAAACCAGGCCCCTGCCTGTGCCTTGTGAGGTCTGTGCCTCGTGAGGTCAATCCCAGGGGGTTGTGATCCTTTGGACTGTTTCTCTCCAAACCACCTTCTTCTTCTTCTTCTCTTCTTCTTCTTCTCCTTTTTTTTTTGTTTGATGAGTCTCTCACTGTGACCCAGTGTCACCCAGGCTAGAGTGCAGTGGCATGATCTCAGCTCACTGCAACCTCCGCCTCCTGCCTCTGCGTCAAGCGATTTTCCTACCTCAGCCTCCCAAGTAGCTGGGATTATAGGTGCACGCCACGCCCGGCTAATTTTTGTATTTTTAGTAGAGATGGGGTTTCACCATGCTGGCCAGGCTGGTCTCAAACTCCTGACCTCGTGATCTGCCCGCCTCGGCCTCCCAAAGTGCTGGCATTACAGGCATGAGCCACCGTGCCTGGCGAAACTCCACTTCTTACAACAGCGCCAGGTACACAATGGTTACCGAGTACAGCTTTGAATGAATAAGAGCATGAAGATGCGTTTCCTGTTCTAGGACAGACCAGCTTGATAGGCACCAAACACAGACCAAGTCTCAAACTCTTAACTGTATCAAGTGTTAATAGTGTGGCAATAGACTGCTTAACACAGGGAAGTATGGGCGCGGTGGCTCACACCTGTAATCCCGGCACTTTGGGAGACTGAGGCGGGCGCATCCCTTGAGGTCACGAGTTCGAGATAAGCCTGACTATCATGGTGACATCCCTCTCTACAAAAAATAGAAATTAGCCGAGCATGGTGGCGCGCCCCTGTAATCCCAGCTACTTGGGAGGCTGAGACAGGAGAATCGCTTGAATCCGGGAGGTGGAGGTTTCAGTGAGCTGAGATTGTACCATTGCACTACAGCCTGGGAAACAGAGCGAGACTACACCTAAAAAAAAAAAAAAAAAAAAATTAGCTGGGGCACGGTGGCGCGTGCCTATGGTCCCACCTACCTGGGAGGCTGAGATAGGAGAATCGCTTGAACCCGGGAGGTGGAGGTTGCAGTGAGTCGAGATCTCGACACTGCACTTCAGCCTGGGCGGCAGAGCAAGACTCTGTCTCAAAACAAGCAAACAACATAGGGAGCTGTTTGTATTTCATTTAGCACTCCCTAGTGTTTTTTGTCTGTTTGTTATTTTTGTGTTTTGAAGGTTCTGGCTGATCTTTACAGACAGGATTCAGGAGTTGCCCCAGAGATCCCTGCTTGATCCTTTCCAGACAGGGTTAGGAACTGGGCTCTGAGCCTGTCCTTGTTGCTGCTGTGATTACAGGCATGAGCCACCGTGCCTGGCAAACCTCCACTGCTTAAACAACAGTGCCAGGTACACAGTGATTACTGAGTACAGCTTTGAATGAATAAGAGCATGAAGTTGCGTTTCCTGTTCTAGGACAGACCAGCTTGATAGGCACCAAACACAGACCAACTCTCAAATTCTTAACTGTATCAAGTGTTAATAGTGTGGCAATGGACTGCTTAACACAGGGAAGTAGGCCGGGCGCTGTGGCAAGTCGCCTTAAGCACCTGTTTAATGAATCTGTTTTTCCTCCCAGAATGTTTCTGCTGTGAGGACAGGAACTCTCTGTATATCTGCAATCCCTGGGTCAGTGCCTCACTGAAAGCTCTCATAAATTGTCCTTGAGTGAAAGAATGGAGAGTTGAATAAGGGTGATTGGTCAGGAAAGGCTTTTAGTGGAAGGGGGTCAGAATTAATCCTTGGAAGTTTTAGTTTGGTAGGGAGAGAGGAAGAACATTCCTGTCAAGAAGAATGGTTTTCATAATCAAATGGAATACCTTTGTCCTGAAAAATTCTATGCTATTCTGTTGGACTGTCTTGTTTTATTTTCTCTATAGCGCATAACGCTATTTCAAATTCTCCAATCTGTCCACTTGTTTTTATTTATTAATTATTATTATTATTTATAGAGACAGGGTCTCACTTTCTTGCCCAAGCTGCTTTCAAATCCCTGGCTTCAAGCTGTAAATCCTCCTGCCTTGCCCTCCCAAAGCCCTGGGATTGCAGACGTGAGCCACTGCACCTAGCCTGTGTGCTTGTTTTTAAACCATCTCTTTCTTCTGTCGCTTTGTCATGTAATTGCCACTGGACAGTGATCTTGATGGTAAGGATCTTGTATTTTTGTTGTTTTGCTTAAAAAAAAAAAATCTGCATGGCCACAACCCGTGTTTAGAACAGTAAATTGGCACATAATAGGATCTCAATAAATAAATGAACTTTTTGCAGCACAAGGTGCCTCTCGCTCTGTGCTCCCTCACTCCCATGTAGCTGAACCCAGACGTTTTCTTTCTACTTTTCAAACCACAAGCTCTGAAGCTGTCGCTATATTTAAGGTGTCTGGCAAAATAATATTAATTATAATTATTGTTATCTGGACGCCTAAGATTACAAAATGGATTGCCAAGAATTAGGAAAAAAGGTTTTTGCTTGGAAAGGTAATCACTCTTTACTAGAAGTGGGGTTCAAACCCATGCAGATATGAATCCATCGGATCTTTAGTCCAACACCCTAACCACTCGGCCATTCTGGTAACTAAGAGAACAATGACTCATTTTAAGGCAACTCGGGTAACACGGTGACTAAAGTTTCAGAACAATTAAAAATTACTTGTATTCCTGACATAAAAGAACAATATGGGGAAAAATCTTGGTAACTTTGATCATATATCTTGGTAACTTTGATCATATTTCGCTAACTTCTTTATTTTGTCATCAGAAACTGGGGCCACATAAAAGTGAAGGAGAAGACTCGATCGAGGAGTGGGATTCCTAGCACCTTCAAGTGAAGGGAAATAACCAGGAACTGCAATTAGCTGCAATTCACATCAGGCTGGAACTTTTAAATGGTAGATATACTTCTTTTCATCTGTTTTATCCATTCTCTCCGCCTAACTTTCCGTTTGCCTGGCTTCAAACAAAAAGCGACTCTGGTGGGACTCGAACCCACAACCTTTGAATTCCTCCAACTGTCTAGAAGTCCAATGCGCTATCCATTGCGCCACAGAGCCAGACGCATACAACTTCTCTGCGCTGAACACATCAGGGGGAGGCACTTTCTTTCCACCAGCGTGGAATCTTATTCGCTAAGGATGAGCGCGGTAAGAATTGCGCTGGAAAGTCTGTATTCCTTGTGAAAGTTTCTCTCTGTGTGCACGATCGCTGAGCAGTAAATGTTTCGGTCTACGTTGTTAACATGTCTTTATGCAGAATTACTAAATCCAGGCACACCAATCTTACATGCGGTTCCATAGTGTAGCGGTTATCACGTCTGCTTTACACGCAGAAGGTCCTGGGTTCGAGCCCCAGTGGAACCACGGCGTGATCTACGGTTTTTCTTTCCCTGCCCTAAAAGGTTTAATGTTAACGTTTTGCGAACCCGAACTTTGGTTTTGCTTTAGGAAGCTGGAGACGCGTACGTTTCGACAATGTGTCTGCGCAGTCGTGCTCCTCTGAACACTGGAAAATGAGGAATCCTTTTGAAAGTATTTCTTTGTGCATAGTTGCCAAATGTCAAATCTACATAACTATTCCAGGGTGCCAAAATGTCTGTTGGAACAATTATAGAATCCTGGAGGAGCCAAAATATCATGTGAGGTTCCATAGTGTAGCGGTTATCACGTCTGCTTTACACGCAGAAGGTCCTGGGTTCGAGCCCCAGTGGAACCAGGAGACGGTTACTTTCCGTTTTGTGAGCCAGGTATTGGGTTTTGCACCAGAAAGCTGGAGACGCACCCGTGTCTCACGGTTTTCTACGGCTTGCTCCCTTCCTGCTGCACTAGCCCAATTCCTCTTGGCACCCGCTGCAGAGTCGGCCTCCGAGGCTGCCGCCCTGTGGCGCCTCCGGGGAGGTGCAGAGGGGATCCGCCTCTTGGAGGCATCTCACGCCCCTGCGCCTGCGCCTTTCCATTGCCTGGCCAGCCTGCTTCTGGGTGCTTGGGTGTTGCTACTTGGCTCAGCTACCTTCTCCTAGGCTTTGCTTCGACCATCTCTTAAAGTTGCTGCCATCTCTTAAATTTGCCCTGGACCATCAAGTCCTACCACTGGAAGGGCGCCCCCTCTTTGCTGTTTAACTTCAAGTCCACTGCCTTCATACTTCATTCAAATTAAAAATACTTTTTGAAAAATTAATTTCATCACAGAATTCAAGAATCCCCCACGTACTTCACAGTGACGTTTTTGTCCCATCTTTCAATTGTTAGCGGTTTCTTTTGTGACCCTTCAGAAATAGTCTACGCATTCACCAGTATACATGTACATTTACTTTATAAGCCACTTCACTGGTTTTGCAGAAAGGTAGCACACATAGGTATCGCTCCCATATCCTCAACAATATTCTGAAAGTCTTCCCATTTCGTTCATACATCTTCTCTCATCCTTTTACTTCCTGTGTTTGGATATATTACGATTCTTTAGTCTATGCCTTTTGATGAACACTTAACATTCTATCTAGTCTTAGGGACAACGCTGAGTGGATTTCCTTGTTCATTGGTTTTAGACAGGGCAATATGGAGAATAATCACAGCAAAAACTTGAACAGGCACTTACATGGGTAGCTAACTTAATGTTCACAATGACTCGATTTATCCCGTTTTACAGATGAAGAAGAGGAAGCACAGTGAGATTAAGAAATGGCCCAGTTACACCCCTGGTCAGGGGACAGAACATAGTACCAACCCAAGCAAGAAGAATATTGCCTTTTTGTCCTAGAAATTTAATTGTTGGCCGGGAGTGGTGGCTCACGCCTGTAATCCTAGCACTTTGGGAGGCCTAGGTGGGTGGATCACCTGAGGTCAGGAGTTCAAGACCAGCCTGGCCATCATGGTGAAACCTCATCTTAAAAAAAAAAAAAAAAAGAAAGAAAGAAATTTAATTGTTGGCTGGGCATGGTGGCTCACACCTGTAATCCCAGCACTTTGGGAGGCCGAGGTGGGAGGACGGCTTGAGCCCAGGCGTTCGAAACCAGCCAGGTCAAAAAAGTGAGACACCCTCTCCAAGGCCGTCCCACCAACCTCCCTGCTCATCCCCCACCAACCCCCCACACGGCTCCTTTCAGAACAGCTTGTATCAAATTACACTCACACCAATATGAAAGCCATTGTTCTTCCTGTCTCTCTCAAATGAAAATAATTGAATTTTGAGTCTTCGCTGAAAATGGTTTATTTTGTGTTTTTTATTGTTTTATTGTGAGTTAGGTTGAATGTTTTTCATGTGCTTAAACGCTTCCCTCCTTCCTGTTTACCTCTTTTGTTCAATTTTCTTTTTTTTTTTTTCCTAGTCTAAGGTATTTTGTTATCAATTTTCTTTTCTTTTCTTTTGTCTTTTTTGAGGCAGAGGGTTGCTCTGTCGCTCAGGCTGGAGTGCAGTGGCGTGATCTTGGCTCACTGCAACCTCTGCCTCCCGTGTTCAAGCAATTCTCCTGCCTCAGCCTCCGGAGTAGCTGGGACTACAGGCATACATCACGATGCAGGGCTAATTTCTGTATTTTTAGTAGGGACGAGATTTCATCATATTGGTCAGGCTGGTCTCAAACCCCTGACCTCAGGTGATCCACTCACCTCAGCTTCCCAAATTACTGGGATTACAGGCAATTTTCTAATATATGTATTCTGTTAATTTCTTTTTAAATTGTTTTTTAAGGGGCTTTTTGTAAATTCAGATTTAGGATATATTTTGCAAATGTATCCAGACTTGCCATTTGTCTTTTAACTATATTTTTGATATTCTATGGGATGCAGAAATTAAAAATTTTTATGAAATCAATTTCATCTTTTTCGTTGGGGAGTGTGGGAGAGGGGCTTTTAACATTTCCTACCTAGAAAATACTTCCTCACTTTGAGATTATATTTCAAAAATTATGCTATATTTTCTCCTGATTGTTGTGTAAACATTTTCTAATGTTTCGACCTTTTGTCAGAGGCCTTGGAAGGAGAGTGACTCCATCTGGAATAACGACCGGGTAAAATAGAGCTGAGACCTACTGGGCTGCATTCCCAGGAGGTTAAGGCATTCTAAGTCACAGGATGAGATAGGAGGTTGGCGCAAGATACAGGTCATAACGACCTTTCTGTTAAAACAGGTTGTGGTAAAGAAGTAGGCTGAAACCCACCAAAACCAGGATGGCAAGGAGAGTGACCTCTGGTGTCCTCACTGCTCATTATACACTAATTTTACTGCATTAACATGTTAAAAGACACTCCCATGAGCGCCACGACAGCTGCCACGGCAGTCAGGAAGTTACTCTATATGGTCTAAAAAGATGAGGAACCCTCAGTTCTGGGAATTGCCCCCCCCACTTTCCCAGAAAACTCATGAATAACCTACCCCTCATTTAGCATATAATCAGGAAATGACTGTAAAAGTGGACAGCCAGCAGCCCTAGGGGGCTGCTCTACCTATGGAGTAGCCATTCTTTATTCCTTTTCTTTTTCCTTTTTTTTTTTGGAGATGGAGTCTCACTTTGTTGCCCAGGCTGGAGTGCGGTGGTGTAATCTCAACTCACTGCAACCTCCGCCTCCTGAGTTCAAATGATTCTCCTGCTTCCGCCTCCCCAGTAGCTGGGACTACAGGTATGCCACCATGCTGGGCTAATTTTTGTATTTTCTTTTCTTTTTTTTTTTTTTTTTGAGACTGAGTCTCGCTCTGATGTCCACGCTGGAGCGCAGTGGTGTGATCTCAGCTCACTGCAATTTCCGCCTCCTGGGTTCAAGCATTCTCCTGCGTCAGCCTCCCAAGTAGCTGGGATAACAGGTGTCCACCACCACGCCCAGCTGATTTTTGTATTTTTAGTAGAGACAGGGGATTCACCATATTGGCCAGGCTGATCTTAAACTCCTGACCTTGTGATCTGCCCGCCTTGGCCTCCCAAAGTGCTGGGATTACAGGCGTGAGTCACCGCGCCTGGATTAATTTTTGTATTTTTAATAGTGACGGGTTTCACCATGTTGGCCAGGCTGGTCTTGAACTTCTTGACCTCAGGTGATCCACCCACCTCGACCTCCCAAAGTGCTGGGATTACAGGTGTGAGCCACCACGCCTGGCCTATTCCTTTGCTTTCTTAATAAACTTGCTTTCACTTTATGGACTCACTCTGAATTCTTTCTTGTGCAAGATCCATGAACCCTCTCTTGGGGTCAGGACGGGGACCCCTTTCTGGTAACAACACTTTGAACCATATGAAATTTCTGTAACTGGCATGAGATAGGAAAGATGGACTTCTTTAAAGGGATTTTATAAAGCACTCTGGAGAATCTAGGTGTATATGTATAAATCGGTCACCCTGGTAAAATCACAACAATTCCAGAAAATAAGCTGATCCTGCCTGTAACTTTTCAGAAGTTCTGCTGACCTTGGCTTTCCTGCACGTATTCCTTGAGTTCATCAAACTCCCTTTTGCTTTCCTGCGTTCCTTAGGTTGGGTTAGTTCCCTTCTCAGAAAGAGCACAGTTTTGGGCAGTGTAGTGTAGACCTCAGAGATTCAACACAGGCAACCCCAGAGCCAAATCGAGGTTCAGTGTTATCTCCCCTTGGTTGTGTGACCTTGGCACAGTACATACCAGCCCACGCTGTGTAACCTTGGCACAGTACATACTAGACTGCTCTGTGTGACCTTGGGCTAGTTACTTAACTGCTGTGGGCGAGGTTCCTCCTCTAAAATGGGGACAGTAGCTCTCATGATTCTTGAGAAGATTTAGAGAATTATTATGTGTAATATTTTAAATGATCTGTGCATAGCAAGCACAGAGTCAGTGTCATCTACTGTTACTGTATTTATTGGCAGGTAAGTCTGGTTCAATTTGCGTAGAACAATAAGGGCTTTTCCTTGGGGACATTTCTAGAAAATGCTAATTGCTAAGCATATAAAATCAGTTTGCTCCTTGGCTTGTAAATCATTGTCCTCTGTCTGTATCACTTCATATCATCTTCCCTTTATGGGCCTCTTGGTGTCCAAATTCCCTCTTTTTGTAAGTGTTAGAATGCACGCTCTGAATGAAGAGACTCCCCCACGCCCCAAACAGGCTGTGTGGGCAACATGGCCCTTTATTCATCCAGGTGTGGGCGGGCTGAGTCCGAAAAGAGAGTCAGCAGAGGGCGGTGGGATAGGAGTTGGTTTTGTAGGTTTGGGGTTGGCAGTGGAAAGCTTACAGAAGTTACAGCTTAGGGCGGTTTTGGCAAGCTGGGAGGTGGTCATAGGATCTGGAGTCACGAGGCTGACCAAGGTCGTTTACAAAGTCCAATTGCCTTACCAATTGAAGTGGGAATAAGGAGCAATAGAAGAATGTCTCAAGTTAATTAGGTGCTGCAGGGGTTGATCATTCTTCCCCTTTTCATGGTCTTCTAGTTACTTCAGATTTTCTAATTCCGGGAGGCCATCCAGAGGTGTACGTGCAGGTCAACGGGGTCCCCATGGCTCCACTTAGGGAATGGCCTATAGTGCAGCCAGTTCAAAGAACCTTGCAGTAAGGACACCAAATATATTGGATCAGGGCCTACCCTAATGACCACACTTTAACTTACCTTTACCTTTGCTTTATCTCTGTAAAGATCCTGCAAATAAAGTTATGTTCAAAGGTATTGGGGGGTTGGGACTTAAACATATAAATTTTGGAGGACACAATTTAACCCATAGCCTAAGTTGTTAAAACAGAACATATAATTTTCCCCCCAAACATGGGCTCTTTCTGTGTTTCCCTTCTTGGTGAATGACATCACCATCTACCCAGCACCCCAGCCAGACACTGAGCGGTTGCCATGTTTTTTCTCCTGCCACGCAGATGGTCACTGGAGCCTGCAGATGCTTTTGTCTGCAACTGAAACTGCCTTTGCAAAATTATGACTGAGACAGTGAAAGAGGATCAACTTAAACAGCTCCATCTTGCCTCTAACCTCCAAGCTGTCCTTGTTCATTTCTGGGCGCAACCTAAAAAACTTCGGGGAGGAACTTAGTTTATAGTTTATGGTTTAAAAAAAGACAGTAACAGCCCTTTCTCAGAACAAAGTCCCTTCTTGCCTGGGGACTAGACTACTAACATTAGCCACAAGATTAGAAATTAGGGTTTAGGCTGGGCGTGGTGGCTCATGCTTATAATCTCAGCACTTTGGGAAGCCCAGGTGGGCGGATCACGAGCTCAGGAGATCGAGACCATCCTGGCTAACACGGTGAAACCCCATCTCTACTAAAAATACAAAAAATTAGCTGGGCGTGGTGGCTTGTGCCTGTAATCCCAGCTACTCGGGAGCCTGAGGCAAGAGAATTGCTTGAACCCAGGAGGTAGAGGCTGCAGTGAGCCGAGATAGCGCCACTGCCCTCCAGCCTCAGCAACAGAGCAAGACTCTGTCTCAAAACAAAACAAAAAAACCTAACTGCTCCATGTTCTCAAGAGTTTGGGTACAATTTCCTCTGCAATGCTTTCTTGACTTCAGCTGCAGCCTCAGTGGGGCTGGTCACCCCTTCCTTCCAGGCCCGTTCGGTTTTGTGGCGTGAAGGCAAGGCGAATGAGGTCAGTGCACCTTGCTATTTATTATTTATATTATTTTAGAGACAGGGTCTTGCTCTGTCACCCAGGCTGGAGTGCAATGGTGTGATCTTGGCTCACTGCAACCTCCGCCTCCCAGGTTCAAGCAATTCTCCTGCCTCAGCCTCTGGAGTAGCTGGAATTACAGGTGCACACCACCAATAATTTTTTCTATTTTTAGTGGAGACGGGGTTTCACCGTGTTAGCCATGATGGTCTTGATCTCCTGATTTTGGGAGCCTCGGCCTCCCAAAGTGCTGGGATTGCGGGTGACAGCAACCTCGCCTGGTGGTCTTTGAAGATTTTCAAACATAGCACACACTTTGCAGGGGAATGTCTGGTTAGAGATCACTATCTTTTAAGCTTCAAAAAGGCAGGGTTTATCATAGAGCAAAATGTGAAACTTGAAACTATTAGATATTTCTTCCAGAAGAACATATAGGAGAAAAGCTTTGTAATCAATGGTTGGGCAAAATTTCTTAAGTGAGACACAGTAAGTATGATCCAGAAACTAAACAAAAAAAATTAATAAATTTGACCCCATCAAAATTAAACTTTTGCTCCTCTAAAGACATTCTAAAGGAAAAGACAAGTCACAGATTGGAAGAAAAAAATTGCAAAAGACTTATCTGGTAAAAGTCTATTATTCAGACTTTTTTCTTTCTATTTTTAAGGAAAACCTCTTACAAATGTCATAAGAAGAAAAACAACCTAATAAAAAATGGGCACACCGGGTGTGGTGGCTCACGCCTGTAATCCCAGCACTTTGGGAGGCTAAGGTGGGCAGATCACCTGAGGTCAGGAGTTCAAGACCAGACTGGCTAACCTGGTAAAACCCTGTCTTTACTGAAAAAAATGCAAAAATTAGCAGGGTGTGGTGGCAGGCGCCTGTAATCCCAGCTACTCTGGAGGCTGAGGCAGGAGAATCGCTCGAACCTGGGAGGCGGAGGTTGCAGTGAACTGAGATCATGCCATTGTACTCCAGCCTAGGTGACAAGAGTGAGACTTCATCTCAAAAAAAAAAAAAAAAAAAGAAAAAAGATTTGTTATGAGGGATCAACTTACACAATTATGGAGGTCGAAAACTCTCGGAGCTGTTGTCTGCAAGCGGCAGGCCCAGGAAAAACAGTTGCCTTGGTCTGTTTGGGCTGATACAACAGAAATACCAGGGATTGAGGGACTTATAAAAAACAGAAATTTATTTCTCACAGTTTTGGAGGCTGAGAAGTCCCAGAGTAAAGCAGTGGCAGATTTATTGTCTAGTGAAGGCCTGCTTCCTGGTTCTTAGGTGTTTGTCTTCTCACTGTGTCCTCACATGGTAGAAGAGGCAAGACAGCTACCCCAGTTTTCTTTTATAGGATCAGTAGTCCCATTTATGAGGGTTCCAATCTCCAGACCTAATCACCTGCCAACGGCCTCACTTTCAAATACCCTCACATTGGGGATTAGGCGTCAACATATGAATACTCAACATTCAACATTCAATCTACAGCACCAGTGGTGTTCAAGTCTAAACCCGAAGGCCTGGAAACTAGCAGAGCCAATGGAGGAAGTTCTGGTCTGAGTCTGAAAGCCCCCAAACCAGGAGTGCAGTGTCAGAGGGCAGGAGAAGGTGGATGGCCCAGCTCAAGCAGAGGGTAAATTCTCCCTTCCGCCATTTTTTTTTTTTTTTTTTTTTTTTTTTGCTATTCAGGCCCTCAATGGATTGGGTGGTACCCACCCACACCGGTGAAAGTAATTGACTTTATTGAGTGCACCAGTTTAATACTAATCTCTTCCAGAAATACTCTCACAGACACAGCCAGAAATATTATTTTACCTGCTATCTGGGTAGCCTTTAGCCTAGCCAAGTGGACACATAAAATTAAACATCATAATGCCTCAAGAACACACATAGCTGAGGACATTTTGCCTGCATGTAAAGAGGGTAGTGTGGGGGAGAAAGTATTTACTTCAAACTGGCATGAGGGGGATTTTTTTGCGATGGTGGAAACATTTTATATCTTCTCTATGGTGACTTTATAGTGACTTTATATATTTGTCAAACCTCATAGAACTATATGTCCCAAAAGAATGAATTTTACTGTATATACAATATTTTTATTTATTCATTTTTTTGAGATGTAGGCTGGCTCTGTCACCCAGGCTGAAGTGCAGTGGTGTGATCTTGGCTCACTGCAACCTCCACCTCCCAGATTCAAGCAATTCTCCTGCCTCAGCTTCCTGAGTAGCTGGGATTATAGGCATGTACTACCACGCTCAGCTAATTTTTGTATTTAGTTTAGTAGAGATGGGGTTTCGCTATATTGATCAGGCTGGTCTTGAACGCCTGACCTCAAGTGATCCACCCACCTCGGCCTCCCAAAGTGCTGGGATTATAGGTGTGAGCCACTGCACCAGCTGTATATAAATTATATCTCAATAAACAAACAAACGAAAATTGAAAAGTTTTATAGCACATTTCAGGCTCTCAGCAACAAAAACATGATAAAAATTAGTAAATATATACATAAATAAGTACTTATTAAAGGAATGATAGAATGAAGTGGGGGAACAGATTCCAGGTTGAGATTAATAATAGTTTAAATGAACATAATTTTGTGAATAATTTTTTTGTATGTTTTTTCTATTCTTCAGGCATGTTTACAGAATTTAAGCTTGATGATATATCTTGCTAAGTCACAAAAATATCAAGCCTCAAGATGCCCTCTTGTTAGAGAAGATGTCTCTAACCATTGTTTACAGAATTTAAGCTTGATGATATATCTTGCTAAGTCACAAAAATATCAAGCCTCAGGATGCCCTCTTGTTAGAGAAGATGTCTCTAACCATTGGGTTTAAAGATGCTGAGAATGGGTAGGCACCATGGCTCACTCCTGTAGTCCCAGCATTTTGGGAGACTGAGGCAGGTGGATCACTTGAAGCCAGGAGTTTGAGATCAGCATGGCCAACATGGTGAAACCCCATATCTACTAAAATATAAAAATTAGCCAGGCATGATGGCACATACTTGTAATCCCAGCTACTTGGGAGGCTGAGGCAGGAGAATTACTTGAACTTGGGAGGCGGAGGTTGCAGTAAGCCAAGATCGTGCCCCTGTACTCCAGCCTGGGTGACAGAGTAAGACTCTGTCTCAAAATGAATGAATGAATAAATAAATAATAAATAAAGATGCTGACAAAACTATTTCTTTTATAATTTTTAAGAAGAGAAACAGGCTAGGCGCAGTGGCTCACACCTGTAATCCCAGCACTTTGGGAGGCCGAGGCGGGCGGATCACAAGGTGAAGAGATCGAGACCATCCTGGCCAACATGGTGAAACCCCGTCTCTACTAAAAAACACAAAATTAATTGGGCGTGGTGGCATGCACCTGTAGTCCCAGCTACTTGGGAGGCTGAGGCAGGAGAATTGCTTGAACCCAGGAGGCAGAGATTGCAGTTAGCCTAGAGTGCACCACTGCACTCCAGCCTGGTGCCTGGCAACAGAGCAAGACTCTGTCTAAAAAGAAACAATGACTTTGACAGACATAAGGAGAAGAAATGCATTCAGGGCATCAGAAACTTTGCATCATTCTTCAAAATGTCATGGGAAATTAGACCTCAGAGAGAGATAAGTAAAACTTGTAAGGAGACTTAGTGGCTTCTGAGCCTAAGTTCAAGCAGAGTGGAGTCTGGAAATAGCTCTAGTCTTCTCATTTATCTTGAGAATCAGTAGTGAGCCAGGGTGACAATAGGCAGGGTAGAAAGTATAAGAAACATCATATATGAAAAAAAGATGAGGAGCAAGGGAAGAGAGAGAAGGAGTGAGAAATATATAGACAGAAGCAAAAGAAGAAAGAGAAGGAAAAGAAGGGGGAAGAAGATGAAGGAGAATACGAAGAAGAAACTAGACGCCGCATGGTGAAGGGACTTGCCTGTAATGACTTCAGGTGCCTCTTAATAACTCACCCTGTATTACCAACCTGCCGCTGAGCTTTTGATTTTCAGGTTGACCCCATTTTGACAAGTTGTATGTTAAAAAGAACGTAAAAAATAACTTTTTTTTTTTTTTTTTTTGAGAAGGAATCTCTCTCTGTCGCCTAGGCTGGAGTGCAGTGGCGCCCTCTCGACTCACTGCAACCTCCGCCTCCCGGGATTAAACAGTTCTCCACCTCAGCCTCCCAAATCGCTGGGATTACAGTGGGATTACAGGTGTGAGCCACCACACCTGGCTAATTTGTGTGTGTGTGTGTGTGTGTGTGTGTGTGTGTGTGTGTGTGTGTGTGAGAGACGGAGTCTCACTCTGTCGCCCAGGCTGGGGTACAGTGGGGCGATCTCAGCTCACTGCAGCCTCCGCCTCCCGGGTTCAAGCGATTCTTTCTCCTGCCTCAGCCTCCCGAGTAACTGGGATTGCAGGCACGTGCCACCACGCCTGGCTAATTCTGTGTATTTTTAGTAGAGACGGGGTTTCACGGTGTGATCCAGAATGGTCTCAGTCTCCTGACCTCATGATCTGCCCGCCTCGGCCTCCTAAAGTACTGGGATTGTATACAGGCGTGAGCCACTGCTCTGGGCCTAATTTTTTGTATTTTTAGTAGAGGCGGGGTTTCACCATCTTGGCCAGGCTGATGTGCTGGGATTACAGGCGTGAGCCGCCACACCTGGCTGAAAGTAACTGTTTAAAATGGCTTGGTGCAAATCTTCATTTCTTTAGCAAAGTTGCATGTTACTTTTGACTTCAGTTCTTTTTCGAAGACACCTGGTTTTATGATGTGATTTCCTCAAGCCTAGGGGTTGTTTCAACAGGTGGTGCTGATGACACTGAATGCCTGAAACCACTTGGTCCTTAGGAGCGTCACCTTTTCCTAATTTCTTAGATTTGCAGACTTGCTGGAATATCCTGGTTTATTCAGAGAGGTCCACTGATCTTCAGGATCCAGAATGCAGCTTCTTTCAGTGGCTACCACATGTTCTCCGAGTGTTGATATTGGACAGTAAAGGGGCCAGAATAGAGCTTGAGGCATACTGTTTCATAGTAATGGGTCTGAGGGTCCCGAAACTGATGGCTAGGGGACTTCACAAAGTCCAAGTCAGAGAGGACATCCTAGCCCAGTGGTTTTCAAACTTGTTTGACTGAAGCACTGTATGAGTCCATTCTCACACTGCTAAAAATACCCGAGACTGGGTCATTTATAAAGGAAAAAGGTTTAACTGGCTTATGCGCTGGGCGAATTGTATAATTTTTCTATGCTACCCTAGACTATCCTATTGCATTAAAACAATGCATATCCAGACCCACCAAAGTGAAATCACATCCCTTGGAATGTCAGGGTCTGCAGTTTGAAAAACATTGACCTTGGAGCAGTTTCTCCAAGTGTGATACACAGGTTGTTGGCCTTAGAATCACAGATGGGGCAGGGAAGGGAAGGGTGAGCTGGCTAAAAATGTAGATTCCTGGTATCTAGGACAGAGCTATTTAATCTCTTGCAGATGGTTCGAGGATTTTGCATTTTCATTAAACCGCCAGGTGAAGTAGCAGATTCAATGCCACAGCGGAAGTTACCAGCTCGGATCTCTGGGGCCCTAGAGGACTGCACCGGAAGTACCTCAGGGAAATATTTACAGAGCTGCTCCTCTTGATCTGTGTAAGGGTCCATGTGTCCACCTCTAAGAAACAGGTCTGAGGGTTTAGAGGGAGAAAACAAATAGGTTCTGACTTTTGTCCCCTGAAGTAAAAATCTCAAGTTCCTGACTGTCAGCCAAACAGAAAAACACTGAAAATAAATAGCTCCCTCTAGTGGTAAGGAAACAACATTACAAAAACATTTTATTCCGTAGACACTGCTGCTGATAAAATCCAGAGAAGGTTCTCCAGAAATTCATCTTCCCAACGTGAGAGATGTCGAACAATTTAGCAAAAATTTAAATGACCCTGTATTAGAATGTGCAAGTTAAAAATTTTTTTATCAAGCAACAATTTCTTGATAACAATCGCAATTTTATCAATTCTCATTACTTTGAAGAAGAAACACTTTTTTGTTTCTTTGTTTCTTTTTGTTTTTGTTTTTTAGGGGGAGTCATGCTCTTTCCCCAGGCTGGTGTGCAGTGCTGTGCGATCTCGGCTCACTGCAACCTCCGATTTCCGGGTTCAAGCAATTCTGCCTCAGCCTCTTAGGTAGCTGGAACTACAGGCATATGCCACCACGCCTGGCTAATTTTTGTATTTTTAGTAGGGATGAACCCGTTTCACATGTTGGCCAGGATGGTCTCGATCTTCTCACTTCGTGATCTGCCCACCTGGGTCTCCCAATGTGCTGGGATTACAGGCGTGAGCCACTGCACCTGGTTGAGGAACACGTTTTTTATGGGAAGTAGATTTTTATGTATACTACTTATTTCCAAAGTACCATAGTCTTAAGGCCAGGCGCAGTGGCTCACATCTGTAAGCCCAGCGCTTTGGGAGGCCGAGGCGGGAGGATCACCTGCGGTCAGGAGTTCGAGACCAGCCTGGCCAACATGGCAAAACCCTGTCTCTACTAAAAATACAAAAATTAGCTGTGTGTGATGGTGGGTGCCTGTAATCCCAGCTACTCAAGAGGCTGACGTGGGAGAATTGCTTCAACCCGGGAGGTGGAGTTGCAGTGAGCTGAGATTGGCCATTGCACTCCAGCCTGGGCAACAGTCTCAAAGAAAAAAAAACAAAACAAAAACAAAACTACCATAGTCTTAGGAAACACAGAGTGTGTGTGTGTCCTGGGATAGTGCCAAAGTAAAAAGTGTATGTATGTGTGCTTGTATTTTAGAATTAAATATATATTATATATTTTTCTTATATTAAGTAGTATATATGTAAACATACACACATACACAGGACACATGCTATATTATGCATATTAATATATATATATATAATATGTGCATGAAACTGAATAGTCATTTGCGAATTCTCAATTCATTATTTGTCTCTAAAAAGTAAAGCCTAAATGTTAAAATAAACTCAGCAAAAAGTATGAGAAAAGTAAGTTTAATTTTTATGAAAAGCATGACTATTTTTTTGAGATGAGTTCTCACTGTATTGCCCAGGCTGGTTTTGAACTCCTGAGTGATCGGCCCACCTCAGCTTCCCAAAGTGCTGGGATTACAGGCATGAGCCACCACATCCATTCTGAAAGGCATGACTTTTTAACAATAAAAATCATTCACAAGAAATAAAATATTTGCTGCTGTTGATAATATAAGGAACATACTGGATAGAGCTGAACATGTTTCTGTACTGTGGTACAAAAGGAAGTTTGAATGGCACCTGGAGTTTTTTCAGTGGGTAATTAGATACAAAATTCAAGAATGATGTCAGATGTGTAATGAATAGTTTAATTTTAGGCAGAAATAAAGCAGTCAAAATAAGCAAATGCAAATTTTTCTTTCTTTTTCATCCTTTTTTTTTCTGAGATGAAGTCTCACTTTGTCACCCAGGCTGGAGTGCAGTGGGGTAATCATTGGCTCACTGCAAACTCTGCCTCCTGGGCTCAAGCGATTCTCATGCCTCAGCCTCCTGAGTAGTTGAGACTACAGGCAACTGCCACCACGCCCGGCTAATTTTTGTATTTTTAGTAGAGATGGGGTTTCAACATGTTGACCAGGTTGGTATTGAACTCCTGACTTCAAGTGATCCACCCGCCTGGACCTCCCAAAGTGCTGGGATTACAGATGTGAGCCACTGTGCCCAGTCCTGGAAATACAGAATCTTAAAAAGGTATTTTTTGGCCAGGTGTGGTGGCTCATGCTTGTAATCCCAGCACTTTGGGAGGCGGCTCGCTTCAGACCAGCCTGGGCAATGTGGTGAAACACCATCTTTACAAAAACATACCAAAATAAGCTTTGGTGATAGGGTGCCTGTAGTCCCAGCTACTTGGGAGACTGAGGTGGGAGGATCGACTGAGTCCAGGAGGTAGAGGTTGCAGAGAGTTGAGACTGTGCCACTGCACTCCAGCCTGGGTAATAGAGCAAGACCCTGCCTCAAATTAATAATATAATAATAATAAAACAAAAAATAAAGAGATACTGTCACTTTAGTAAGGCACCCATGTGTCCAGGATCATACATTAGCAAGCATGAACTTTGTCTGCAGTGTCTGCCTTGCTTTGACTAGGCCACTGTACTGAAGCATTCCACGCTCTAATTGGGTCCCTCAGGCTAGATTTGTTTGACCCTCTGGGCTTAGATTTGTTTCTCTCAGGACCATCCACTGAAGCTTTTCTGTTCTACATCTCCTTTACTCTGGATGACCCCTGAGGCCTTCCATAAGTCACCTAGACCAAGTTAAATTAACCCCTTGAGAGGCATTACCCAAAACAGACTTAGACATGCCCCCACCTCTCAAACTTCACCATTGCGGCCACCATGTTTGCTCAGGTTGCTATGACTTTCTGGAACTATATGATTTGTGAAGTTGTGGCATTGTATGTAGCATTGCCTCTGTGAACTGTGTGTAACTTATTAAATCTTTCAAGAGCAGGAATTTCAGGCCAACACTACCAGAGACACAGTGGGCAGTGTTACGCCTCGTTGGGACAGGCCATTCTTTAAGACAAGTTTTCCTTGCTTGTGTTTCCTCCTCAATCACACTGTGCAAAAGGCTCTTTACTTCCCTTACATGGTTTCAGCCACAGGTACATCAGGGATTGCCTGGGAGGGAAGACTGGGATGTTACAGGTCAATCAACATTTCCAGTCTAAATTTTAGTTTGTTACCAATTTCAACTGTTTGCTTCACAAAGAACTAGGTTTCTAGAAGACCACCTGGAATTTAGTCTTGTTTTCTATTCCCTTAAAGAGGAGATGCTAAAGAACAGGCTAGAAAGAGGAATGAGGAGGAATTTGAAATGGGCTGCTTTCTGATCTTTTAGCTAATCAGTCCCTGGATGATGAAAGTGTTTTCTTAAGCCTTTGCATCTTTCGGACATGTGAATTAGGCATATTTATTTATTTATTTATTTATTTTCGAGATGGAGTCTAGCTCTGTTGCCCAGGCTGGAGTATAGTGGCGTGATCTTGGCTGGCTGCAACCTCCGCCTCTCGGGTTCAAGCAGTTCTCCTGCCTCAGCCTCCCGAGTAGCTGGGATTACAGGCTCCCACCACCATGCCTGGCTAATTTTTGTGTTTTTTAATAGAGACAGGGTTTCACCATGTTGGCCAGGTTGGTCTTGAACTCCTGACCTCAGGTGATCCACCCGCCTCAGCCTCCCAAAGTGTTGGTATTACAGGCAGGAGCCACCATACCCGGTTGAATTAGGCATATTCTAGAGATGCAGGCAGGATAGGGTTTCTTCCTCCCTGGAGGGCTGGCCAGGAATGAATGACTGTAAAATGACATTGCAATTCTTAGAGGGATCTGAAGCCTTGCAATATGTACTATTTGGTCAGGTGAAAAGGACGACCAAAGCCTTTCATGACACTACAATAGAGGAGACATTTTTATAAATGAGCTTGTTTCAGACTGTATCAAACCCTGCCTGAAGCAGCAGCAGTAAACATGCACTTAAATGAAGGTCAGATATTACAGATCTAGCTATGCCTCTGCTGTTAATTAGCTAGAAGATTTTTTTTTTTTTTGAGACCAGGTCTTGCTCTGTCACCCAGGCAACAGTGGTGCAGTGTCATGATCTCGGCTCACTGCAGCCTTTACCTCCTAGTCTCAAGCTATTCTCCCACCTCAGCCTCTCAAGTAGCTGAGACTACAGCCACAGCCACCACGCCTGTCTAATTTAAGACACTTTTTTTTTGATAGAGACAACGTCTCATTACGTTGCCCAGGCAGGTCTCAAACTCCTGAACTCAAGTGATCCTCCTGCTGTGGCCTCCCAAAGTACTGGGATTATAGGCATGAGCCACTGTGCTGAGCAATCTTTGATAAAACATGAAAATTGTCAGGCCGGGCGCGGTGGTTCACGCCTGTAATCCAAGCACTTTGGAGGCCAAGGAGGGCGGATCACCTGAGGTCGGGAGTTCAAAACCAGCCTGACCAACATGGTGAAACCCCATCTTAAAAAAAAAAGAAAGAAAATTCTCAGCTTTGGCAAGCAGAATCCAGAGGCTTCCTTAGAAAAATGGAACTTGAATCATTTAAGATTAGCAATGGAAAACCAACTTTTTTTCATAGGGAGAGGTTGCTGGATTTTATAGCCTTGACTCCTGGTCCCTGGAAGTGATTTTACTAATTATTGCGTGGGCAACATGTGGTACAGTCATAGCTCAAGAATGGAGAGATAATTTCCTCGCAGGCTCCATTTCCTCACCTGTAAAATGAGGTGTTTGGGTGACAGAAGCTTTAGAGTTTCTTTAGGAGCTGACAATGTAGAGATCTGAAACTCTAAGTTGCCAACAACCTCACTGTGAGAAAACCCTAACGTGACCATGCACTCAGGAAAGCCTTAACAGAGGACTCCACTGTAGGACAAAGACAAAACTCTGGCCTCCAGATAGTCTATCGATTGGAGCCTTCTATCGTGTTAGGAGAAAATGTTTTTCAGTTCTGATTTTCCATTCTGGACTTCATAGTATCTCTCCCTTTCCAGAAGGTCCAAGTGTTTTCTTCAGTCTCCTCATGGCTGACTTCATCTCCTGGTTCCTCAGGGTGTAGATCATGGGGTTCAGGACAGGGATAATGACAGTGAAGGTGATGGAGACTGCTCTGTCCATGGGGAGGGCAGTGAAGGGCCGGGCATAGACATAGATGCAGGGCACGAATGCAGGGTCACCACAGTGATGTGGGAGGTGCAGGTGGAGATGGCTTTCCTCCTGCCCTCCCCACTGTGGGACCTCAGCATCATCAAGATGACCATGTAAGATATGAGGAGAAAGATGAACCACAGAGTAGAGATCAAGCCATTATTGGAAATCATTAAGACCTCAAGAGCAAAGGTGTTGGTGCAGGCAAGTTTGAGGACCTGGGGGACATCACAGTAGAAACCATCAACCATATTAGGTCCACAGAAGGGGAGTGGGAGCAACAGAGAAACCTGCACGATGGAGTGGACAAAGCCCCCACCCAGGAAGCCATGATGAGGCCTGTGCATCGCCCCCTACTCATGATGGTCACATAGTGCAAGGGCTTGGAGATGGCCATATATCTGTCAAACGCCATCACAGAGAGAGAAAAAATGTCAGTCCCACCGAGGAGGTGAAAGAAAAACATCTGTGTCATGCAACCATTGAAGGAGATGGTCTTTCTCCTTGAAAGAAGGTCGGCTAGCACCTTGGGAGCAGTGACGGAGGAGAAGCAGATGTCCAACACGGAGAGATTGCGGAGCAGGAAGTACATGGGGGTGTGAAGGCGAGACTCACAGGTCACCATGACCACGATGAGGAGGTTTCCCAGCACGGTTGCTGAGTACACCAAAAATAAGAAAAGAAATAAGACCAAGCTCAGCTCTTGGGACTGGGTCAGTCCTTGAAAAAGAAATTCCTTCACCCTGGTGTAATTTCCCTGCTCCATGGCTTCATGTTTCTTCTTGTTCTTCAACCACCTGGGGGAGAGATACTTTTGTTATAGAAGGCATATCATTCAAAACAAAAGGAATGTGAGTTGTATGCTTTGGGGTTATTTTTAAGGGTGATTTCCCTTTTGGGCATAGATGCCTACACTTCAGGGCACTGTCTCCAGTGGATGGTGTTTCTTGAGTTTCCTCAGAGCACACTGAAGAGTGGGTTTCACACAGTATGATTAAAGTATATATATATCAGTGTATTCATAATAATTCTTATTAAAACTTTCACTTTGCAAAATGTTATATATTGTATGTTCCTCTTGAAAATTTACTAAATTCTGGCCAGCTGCAGTGGCTCACGCCTATAATCCCAGCACTTTGGGAGGCCAAAGCAAGGGGATTGCTTGAGGCCAGGAGTTCGATACCAGCCTGACCAACATGGTGAAACTCTGTCTCTACTAAAAATACAAAAATTAGCGGGGTGTAGTGGCGTGCAGCCTGTGGTCCCAGCTACCTGGGAGGGACCGTGTGAGCCCCTGGAGGTTGAGGCTGCAGTTAGTTGAGATTGCACCACTGTACTCCAGTCTGGGTGACAGAGTGAGACCCTGTCTCAAAAAAAAAAAAAGTATCAATATTGATTCAATTGTTAACTAATGAGGGATATTAATAATAGGGGAAACTGTGATGTTGGAGGGGAGAACAGGCATATGAGAACCCTGGACTTTCAGTTTAATTTTTCTATGAATCTAAAACTGCTTTAAGAAATAAAGCCTGGCATGGTGGCTCATGCCTGTAATCCCGGAACTTTGGGAGGCTGGGGCAGTCAGACTGTCTGAGTTCCGGAGTTTGAGATCAGCTTGGGCAACATGGTGAAACCCTGTCTCTACTAAAATACAAAAAATTAGCTGAGTGTGGTGGCATGTGCCTGTAGTTCCAGTTACTTGGGAGGCTGAGGCACAAGAATTTCTTGAACCCAGAAGGCGGAGGTTGCACTGAGCTGAGATTGTGCCACTGCACTCGAGCCTGGGTGATAGAGTGAGGCCTTTATCTCAAAAAAAAAAAAAAAAAAAAAATAATAATAATTTTTAAAGAGTAGAGAAGTCAAAGGATAAAACAATTAGAGTACAATGTAAAGAAACACTCTTTTTAACTTTTATTGCCAAACATCACTTCTGGTAAATCCTAATTTAACTCCTTCCACTTTCCACTCTGTTCTTGAAAAGAACATTTAAAATAAGTACCACTTTGGGTGCTGACAGGTTTTTGGATGTCTTTTGTGTTTTGCAAACTGCTTAAAATGAAACTGCCTCTGGTAGCTTTTTCATTTTTAAAATCAGCTTTGTTGAGGTACAACTTACATACTGTAAACTGCACATATTAAGGTATGACTTGATGAGTTTTGACACACACATACTTACACACACACACACACCTGTGAAACTGACACTACAATTAGGATATGAGTATCTCCATTATCCCCCAAATCTCTTGCGCCTGAGAACTGCAGAACTCTCAGCACATAACAACTCTGTCCAAACCCCTGAACTAGACCAAACTCTCACATGGCTTTAGCAGCATAAGGCTGTTTCCTTAGAATGACCCCAGCCCTGCATTAAATGCCTGCCTGAGTAAGTTCAACACTGCCAGGAGCATTTATGGTTTGTTTTACCCAAACTCTGATGATAGGTCCCTGACCTCCTTTTCTTAGAGCATTTACAAAAAAGGGCTTATGATTGTGAGCATGTATCTCTTAGAATTCAGAAATGTCTTTCTTAAGGACCTGAATGCCATTCCTTTGAAATGGAATCATCAAAAAAGATGGAGACTCTGTCTTCCAGTCTCTGTGGGAGGGTGGAATCCTATCTTTGATAATTGCCAGCTGGCAGACACAGCTGGCCTCAATTCATTGACACTGACAATCATTTGCAATTTTTCATCTCCAGGACCCTAGTGAGACCTCACACTCGCCCATTCTTCATTCATTCTCCCCCGTAAAATGCTTGAATCACCTCTGCACAAATCACAATGGAGCCCAGCTCATTCCTCTACTGTTAGTAGTTACTGAATAAAATCTGTTTTTGCTGCTTTAACTAATGTCCTGCTGTGTGTTTCTCTGATGTGTCTTTGTACACCTTCCCTCCATGTTCCACCCATACTGAGGCCAATGTCTGGTCCTGCTGTTAACCACTGAGCTCTCTGAATTTCACTGTACTTTACTGTTGGGGTCACCACCTGTGGGGGGACTGTCTTGTAGACCCTGACTCACAGACGGATGAATAAAGTATACTGACACACAGATATTATGCTTTGCCAGTTTGACTGAGAGTCCGTTACCGCTTACAGATTCCCTGGAGAGTACTGTAAAGAGATAACAGCTGCTGGTCCTCCCCAGCCAGTGAGACTCACATTTATTTAGTAAAGTTTAATTGACAAAGGCTTGAGTCAATACCACTAGAGGTTGAAGATGAAAGACCAGGTTCTGATGCCCAAAGCAAACACCATTAGTGGGTAATACCCCTGGTTGACCTCCCCCTCACCCCCAGACTCCCTGAGAGGGCCATTGGGCCCAAAGGTTAGTTTTAAGACCACATGAGTAAACAAGTTAGTTAGGGAAACTATCTAGTTTCCTTTGTATTTGTGCCCTAATCTCTCTGGCTCCAGCAAAGAGACTCCAGCTGCCTTCAGCCAAGAACTATAGAAAAACCCTTAGGCCTTCCAAAAGGGTTTGAGACTATATTCTATAACTTTCTCTAATATTTTTCCCTTAATATTTTTGCCACCATCCTGAGTCAATTCCCATACTTTAACTCTCATTTTTTCATCAGAGCACAACTTCTACTCAGCTAACTTACCTCCTATGAGCTTTCCTTTTAAGTTCAAGCAATACAAAGTGAATTTTCTAGTCTGACTCCCAATTAACTATTAATCCATCAATAACTCAGAGAATGTCATCATTTTCAAACATTTTTAGTTTTTAAAAAGGCCAGGCATTTTTTTCAGAGTAAATATTTAAAAGTATTTAAAGAAATCAGAACACATGATAATGCATACAAGCTTTTTTTTTTTTCTTTTGTTTTGAACTATAATCAGAAATAATAAGGTATACAGAAAGACACCATCTTGGAGGTCATGAGCTTTGAATGCCAACCTTGCTACCTTCATAGTGCAATGGTAGAATCTTTGTTTATTTTTTCTTCTTCTTCTTTTTTTTTTTTGAGACAGTTTTACTCTGTCTCCCAGGCTTGAGTGCAGTGGCTGTGACCTCGGCTCACTGCAACCTCCACCTCCCGGGTTCAAGCAGTTCTCCTGCTTCAGCTTCCTGAGTAGCTGGGATTATAGGCTCATGCCACCACATCTGTCTAATTTTTCTATTTTTAGCGGAGATGAGGTTTCACCATGTTGGTCAGGCTGGTCTTGAACTCCTGACCTCGAGATCTGCCCTCCTTGGCCTCCTAAAGTGCTGAGATTACAGGGTTGTGCTAGTGTGCCCAGATTTCTTTCTTCTTGTTTATTCTTGCTAGTGCAAAGCAAGTGGTGCAATCATTAAAGGCACCTAAACTTTAGGCGTCCAGCCTTTCATCAGTGAAATGGGAGCATTTGCTACTTCAAGTCCTTTTGAAAGTAGGTAAGGTGGCTGGGCGTAGTTTCTCATACCTATAATCCTAGCACTTTGGGAGGCCGAGGCAGGTGGGTCACGAGGTCGAGATTGAGACCATCCTGGTCAACATGGTGAAACCCCATCTCTACTAAAAATACAAAAATTAGCTGGGCATGGTGGCGTGCGCCTGTAGTCCCAGCTACTCGGGAGGCTGAGGCAGGAGAATTGCTTGAACACAGGAGGCGGAGGTTGCGGAGAGCTGAGATCACGCCATTGCACTCCAGCCTGGGTAACAAGAGCGAAACTCTGCCTCAAAAAAAAAAAAAAAAAAAAAAAAAAGAAAGCAGATAATGTTGGCTGGGCATGGTAGCTCATGTCTGTAATTCCAACTACTCGGGAGGCTGAGGCAGAAGAATCGCCTGAGCCTGGGAGGTGGAGGTTGCAGTGATCCGAGATCACACCATTGCACCACTGTAGCCTGGGTGACAGAGCAAGACTCTGTCTCAAAAAAAAAAAAAAAAAAAAGAAAGAAAGTCTGCACAGCACATAAACAACACTAAATGGACTTGTTTAGGTGACTTCTAGGCCTTTGGAGCCTTACTACTTGTTTTCAATAATATTGCCTTCAGTTACCTTCTGACTATGATAAGGCTGTGTTCTGCCAGTTGCCTACCAACAGTTAACCTTAATCAGGCTTTGTTTCTTAACATTTAATTTTAAGCTGTTTGTTGGTGGCAAGAAAAACTGCTGAGATCAAAAATTTCCCTGAGCCATCTAGGACAGTGGTTAAGGGGATGGGCTTTGCAACCCAAACTGGGCACTTTTATATCTTGGTTTTGCTACTTTCTAGCTGTTTTATCTTTGGTCAGTTATTCAATGTTTGTATGCTTACTTGTGTGAAAATGAAGTTAATAATGTGAGGATTAAATGAGATAAGCTATGTAGTGAGCCTAGAAGTGTACTGAATAGTCTTCAGTAAATATTATCTATTTTTACTGTTTTAGGCTGAATTCTGACATTGTCTGTACTCATGCTCTTCCCTTGGCCCCAGATGGCCTCATCCAATTATATTTATGCCGGTCCTTATTCAATTTTTATTACTTTGAATTGAAATACTAGCAACAGGCCAGGCGCAGTGGCTCACGCCTGTAACCCTAGAGCTTTGGGAGGCCTAGATGGGCGGATCACTTGAGTGAGGAGTTCGAGACCAGCTGACCAACATGGTGAAACCCCATCTCTACTAAAAATTAGCCAGGTGTGGTGGTGGGCGCCTATAATCCCACCTCTCGGGAGCCTGAGGCAGGAGAATCGCTTGAACCCAGGAGGCGGAGGTTGCAGTGAGCCGAGATCGTGCCACTGCACTGAAGCCTGGGCGACACAGTGAAATTCCATTTACAACAACAGAAAAATAAAATGCCAGCATCAATGAAGGTAAAATAAAACTCAAAACAAGAAAGATATTGATGACTAAGAGGTTGAGGAGTATCATCAATTCATGGAGTATTTAAGATTATTCAGTTCTTTGGCTGGGCTGGGTGTCTCACCTGTAATCCCAGCACTTTGGGAGGCCAAGGTAGGCAAATCGCTGTGGCCAGGAGTTCGAGACCAGCCTGGCCAACATGGCAAAACCCTGTCTCTACTAAAAAAGTACAAAAATTAGTCAGGCATGGTGAGGCTGAGGCAGGTGAATCATTTGAACCTGGGAGGCAGAGATTGTAGTGAGCTGAGATCATGTCACTGCACTCCAACCTGGGCAACAGAGTGAGACTGTCTCCCCCCTAAAAAGAGCCTTAAAGTAAGTGATCAAAGGTTTTAACAGATCTCTTAGAAATAACTTAATGTTGGATATTTCCATATTGCTTATACACATACATGTGTGTGTATATATCCTGTAGTTTGACTATATAACAATCTCTATATTACTTCATATTATTTGAATATATAAGTGTACACATACAATCACATCAATAATTGTGCAATCAGAAAAAAATAGTAAAAATCTTAATAAGCAGATTTTTTTTTCTGTCTCTTCAAGATAGTTGGCAGTTAAGGGCTATCTAGTCTACATCCGACTCTAGGACATATTCACTATGCAGTATCCAAACTGCTTCAGACTTATAAAAAGTCTAGATTATTTGCGTGACTCCAGTTGTGTTTCTTATACCTCACATAGGCAGGTTTATAAGCTGTTACTGAAAAGACCAATACATGTGATAAAAAACAATTCAAGGATCAGGGTTAACTCAGATCCAGAGCATATTTAAGAACCAAGGGGCCGGACGCAGTGGCTCACTCCTGTAATCCTAGCACTTTGGGAGGCCGAGGTGGGTGGATCACCTGAGGTCAGGAGTTCAAGACCAGCCTGGCCATCATGGTGAAACCCCATCTTTAAAAAAAAAAGAACCAAGGGATGTGTAAGTTATCATACTTACGGTCATCCGAATGGAGGTGGGGAAGGGGAAACAGCACACCTGAATTGAGCTATTTTTCTGGGCTCTTTGCTTGCTGCAGCTCAGTTCATTTAGCTCTGACAGCAATACTTTGAGGTAAATCCTTTGTTTTACAGATAAGGAAACTGAGGCTAGGAAAAGATAAGTTATTTGGCCAAGAGGTATACAGCTGGTAAATGGTGGAGCCACGTGGATTGGGATGATTCAAAAATCCATGTGGGTTTGATTGGAGATCTGCAGAAGAACTGAACAGAGGCTCCTAGATTTCCTGCAACCTCTGCTTGTGTTAGGTGCTTAGGACAGTCCAAGGGCGCTGAAATGGGTCAGGAAAAATTGAAAATGAGAAGTGTTTGATGTTCCTTGGGCTCCACACATGGAAGATTAATAAATTGGGAAGCAGATTAAACTTGCATGGTGGGGCTGGGAGCAGTGGCTCATGCCTGTAATCCCAGCACTTTGGGGGACCGAGGTGGACAGAACACTTGAGATCAGGAGATCGAGCCCAGCCTAGCCAACATAGCAAAACCCCATCTCTACTAAAAATACAAACATTAGCCAGGTGTGGTGGTACACGCCTGTAATCCCAGCTACTTGGGAGGCTGAGGCAGGAGAATCGCTTGAGCCCAGGAGGTGGAGGTTGCAGTGAGCTGAGATCAGGGCACTGTACTCCAGTATGGATGACAGAGCGAGACTGTCTCAAAAAAAAACCAAACAAATGATAACAATGACAACAATGACAAAGGCTTGCATGGTGGGATGTGTGTGGTTCAGTAACTGCAGGTGAAAGAAAAATATGAGGTGGATCTAAAAGTATTCTATCATTGCTTCCTGTCTTAAAAGTGGGACCAACGGAATCCATTCATTATGTGAGATTCCGTAAAGAAGTGAAAGTGATCAAATCACTAATTCAACCGAAAAATGCCAAAATGGTGCTCTTCCATGCACAAGATTTATGCACAACTAATGGTAAAGGATAGAGAGTGGAAGGATCAGTGAGAACCCCTGTGAACACATGTGTCTGCATCAGAAAAGAAGAAAACAGAGAAGTATAGTTTATGAGTTTTCTCTTGTTTTTGTGCTTGGCAAGAGAACCCTCAGTTTGTTCCTTAGAAACAAGCCCACATAAATCCATTCTAATAAAACGGGCTTATTGAATGTTACAGAGTCCCCCACCTGGAGAACTCCTCAACTCTATTGTCCACAAAGCATATGTTGCTCCATTTGTTTGAACAAGTTGACCTTTCTATGCACTTCCAGCCACCTTCCTAATATTGAACAACTATTCTGCTGTGCAGCACTACAATTTTTAGCTTTAATGTATGTCATTCTACACCCATCAAGAGTATCATTAGCATTCAATACATTTCTGAATAATCTACAATAATACTTCAAAATTGTCTGCGCATGGGTGCACCTGCATAGATATACGTTCAGTCATACAAGCACACACCAAAGAGCTCTAACTTAACACAATGTTCTCATTTAAAGCCCCCACCTCTAATCCCTACCCAAGAAGCAGAACTGGCTATTTGTTCTGATCTTAGGAGTCATTACTTGTCAAGGACTGTTCTTCTTACGGCAGACCTGCATCTGAGGGTTGGTTGGTTCAGTGTCTTCTCCCCTGCGGGCTCCAAGAATCACTTCTGAGTGGCTCCACCACACTGCCCCACAATGGCCCTGCCATGAGTACCAGTCCTTCAGCCTCAGAGCCAAGGAAAGAATGATCAAAAGGAATATATTTTCAGATGTGGTTTTTGAAGTTGAGTGGCCAGACTTTCCTATTGGGATGAAGTTCCGTTGGGAGTTATTAAGACATCAGACATGCACTGGTAGGTATGTGCAACACACACATTTTGCTTTTGCAATTTTCCTAATGTAGGGGATGAGATGAATCCTGCTTTATGCTTACAGCACCAAGATTTGTCTAAAGAGGTCACAGGGGACTAACAAGAGTCTATCTCCTTAAGGGGTAGGAACTCAGGGAAAATGAATAGAACTCATAGTTCTATTTATCCCATCCTCCTGGTTTTTCTAGGCAGATGATTTTCTTGTTGTCCATTTTTTTTTTTTTTTTCGAGACAGAGTCTCGCTCTGTTGCCCAGGCTGGAGTACAGCAGTGCGGTTTGAACTCAGCTCACTACAACCTCTGCCTCCGAGGTTATCCTGCCTCAGCCTTCTGAGTAGCTGGGATTACAGGTGCATGCCACCATGCCTGGCTAATTTTTGTATTTTAATAGAGATGGGGTTTCACCATGTTGGCCAGACTGGTCTCGAACTCCTGACCT
This sequence comes from Ateles fusciceps, assembly GCA_036589455.1. Taxonomy (NCBI): domain Eukaryota; kingdom Metazoa; phylum Chordata; class Mammalia; order Primates; family Atelidae; genus Ateles; species Ateles fusciceps. Next base: position 20,844,603 of record JAZHEH010000681.1, on the reverse strand, counting down.
CAGGTAATCCACCCACCTCGGCCTCTCAAAGTGCTGGGATTATAGGTGTGAGCTGCCGTAACTGGCTTGCTTGTTGTCCTTTTAATGTAGATAATCAGAGCATCATAAAGTCTAGGAAACACATTTTCTCCCTTGTTTTCCACCAAACTTCTCATGTGAAAGAGTAAAAATATACAGACACATGATGTATTGGTACTATTCATTCACCAAATATTTAATTGTGATATATTGTTTGAATACCCATCATGTTCCAGGCCTGAAGGTTCTGAGGTGCTAAAGGAAATAATTTCATGTTTTTCCCTCAAAAACTCTTGGTCTCAGCTCACCCCCAAATGTAATTTTTGAAAACTCATCTCTGAAAACTGAGATTGGCCTCCAGCAACAGTCACTAAGGAACTGAAGCCCTCAGTCCAACAACTTATAATCCTGGCCCACAGTTGTGTGGGTAAACTTGGAAATGGATCCTTCTCTAGTTGAATCTTGAGATGAGATGGTAGCCTGTGAGAGACCCCCAAAGCCCACAACTTGGCTGAGCTGTGTCAGATTCATGACCCACAGAAACTGTGCCAAAAAATGTGTTGGTTTTTTTGTTTGTTTTAAACCACAAACTTTTGGGGGTAATATGTAATGCAGCAATAGATTCCTAATACAACACTGAACGAATCATCTGTTTTATTGAGCAGGATCTATGTTGAAAACATTTTCTTTCAGACTTGAAAAACAGGCAATTCAACAACAGCAACAAAACTCTGTAGCCCTCTCCAGAGTAGTGCTTTGTGACTAGAGTTTCATGGATGCTTACATGTGGCTCCTGTGGTGCTGACTACACCAGCATCTTAGAAACTAAGCCAAAGCAACCGGAATCTTCTTTGAATTTCTTAAGAAGTCTGGAATTTCAGCATCACTCCTAAACCGGGATTACTCCTATATCAGCTTGAATACATAGATGCATTTATTTGCTTATGAAAAAATGCTGCGGAAATTTAAAAGAAATCTTCCTTATATTAAAAAAAAACATAAAAGATGGTGGGGCCAAGTATACATGATCTATGTAAGTTAAGCTAGAATCAGTTTAATATTTAATAGTTCCCCTAAGAAAAGGCCTCTATCTGAAGCAAAATATAGATTAATCCAAGTAATTATTTGATGTTATATTGAAAGAGAAGTATATTTGTCAGAAGTATATAACATCAAATAATTACTTAGATTAATCCGTATTTTGCTTCAGGTAGAGCCATCGAGTCACCTTGATGATGCTGAGCTCACCAAAAGAACTTGGTGTTGGGCCGGGCGTGGTGGCTCACGTCTGTAATCCCAGCACTGTGGGAGGCCGAGGCGGGCAGAGCATGAGGACAAGAGATCAAGACCATCCTGGCCAACATGGCGAAACCCCGTCTCTACTAAAAATACAAAAATTAGCTGGGTGTGGTGGTGTGCACCTGTAGTCCAAGCTACTCAGGGGGCTGAGGCAGGAGAATTGCTTGAACCCGGAAGGCGGAGGTTGCAGTGAGCCGAGATAGCACCACTGCACTCCAGCCTGGCGCCTGGTGACACAGCAAGACTCTGTCTCAAAAAAAAAAAAAATAAAATAAATAAAATAAAATTATTAAAAACAAAAAGAACTTGGTGTTCTTTTGAATTCAATTGGCTTTCTTTTCTGTGTTTTGTTTTTTTGAGATGGACTCTCGTTCTATCACCCAGGAGTGCAGTGGCATGATCTCAGCTCACTGTAACCTCCTGGGTTCAAGCGAGTCTCCTGCCTCAGCCTCCCAAGTAGCTGGAGCTACAGGCACCTGTCACTACACTTAGCTAATTTTTGTATTTATAGTAGAGGTGGGGTTTCACCATGTTGACCAGGCTGGTCTCGAACTCCTGACCTCAGGTAATCCACCCCTTGGCCTCCCAAAGTGCTGGGATTATAGGTGTGAGCCCCTGCGCCCAGCCCAATTGCTTTTCTTCACTGTGTTTTATCAGATTGTTTTGCATGTATTTTTGATACCTTGTCCCTCACCATAGATTCATGGAGACTCTCCCTTGGATATATTGCATACTTTCAATTTCAAATGGCTGAAGCTGATCTGATCATTATTAGCCAGAGCTGAACCCTTCCTTTCCTATAGCCAGCTCTATCACTCTCCTTGTCAAAAGGACTCAGTATCCCTGAATTACTCTAACACTCTTCCCACTTCTTCAATGTAGTCTGAAGCAGCTACATGGGCAGCTTTTGCTGGGTTGCTGTCATTTTGTGGGATCCTACACTTAGGAATATAAACTAAGAATGTGTGGACTTTTGGTCACTTAAAATTTTTCCCAGTCACAAACGTCTTGCTCCAGGTAAAGCCAACAGGGAGGAAGGAGAAAAAGGTATCATTACAAAAAGCACTAGAGGATAAGGGGAATAATATAATGATACCAGAACAAGGTTGGAGCCAGGCAGGAAACGGTGATTCCACAGCTGCAGCTGGATCCAGCTGAAGACTAATTTGTGTCTTTATTAGCATTTTAATACTTGGGGAAAGATATCCAGTTTTGGAAAAAAATTCAGAACATTTTTGAGTGGTGGAAATAGAACACAGGAAAGGTCAATCAGCAAAGAAGAAAACATTCATTTCATTTTTGTTTACCTTTTATTTTAGGTTCAGGGGGTACATATGTAGGCTTGTTAGATAAGTAAATTATGTATCACTGGGGTTTGGTGTACAGATGATTTTGTCACCCAGGTGGTGAGCATAGTACCTAATAGGTAGTTTTTTGCCCCTCACACTCTTCTCACCCTCCTCCCCTCAAGTAGGCCCCAGGGTCTATTGTTCCCATCTTTGTGTCCATGTGTAACTCAATGGTCAGCTCTCGCCTACAATTGAGAACATGCCATGTTTGATTTTTTGTCCCTGCATTAATTTGCTCAGGATAATGGCTTCCAGCTACATCCGTGTTGCGTAAAGGACATACATTCATTTTTAAAAATGGCTGCATAGTATTCTACGGTGTATAATGTATCACATTTTCTTCATCTAGTCCACCACTCATGGGCACCTAGGCTGATTTCCGTGTCTTTGCTATTGCAAACATACAATACAGGGTGGGTGCATGTGTCTTTTGGGTAGAATAATTTATTTTCTTGGGTATATACCCAGCGATGGATTGCTGTGTCAAATGGTAGTTTTGGAAAACATGCACTGCTAAGGGAGCTTCTGCGTTAATAAAACTTGTTTCAAGATCTTGAAAAGTATGAGAACAAGGGAGAGTTGCTTTCTGTGAGAACTGGCTTCTTGGCCAATCTTCTTTGGGTACTCAGCCCTAATGTTCTATCTCCTGGGACCTGCTTTTCTAGTCTACTGTCATCCTGATCCCAGGGTTTACCTTGATCATTTCCCTCTTCCTTTCAGCTAAGAAAAATTCCCCCCTATCTGCTTCGTTTCAGCTTGGTTCTCTGTGTGTTCTAAGGGTCTAGTTGTCTTTCCAGCAAGCTTTTTCTTTTTTTTTTTTGAGACAAGTTGTCCCTCTTTGCCCACGCTGGAGTACACTGGGGCATTCATGGCTTGCTGTAGCCTTGAATTCCCCAGGCTTAGGTGATCCTCCCACCTCAATCTCCTGAGTAGTTAGGACTCCCCAGGTGTGTGCCACCACACACTGTTAATTTTTATATATTTTTGCAGATATAGGGTTTTGCCATGTTGCCCAGGCTGATCTCAAACTTCTGAGCTCAAGCAATCCACCCTCCTCAACCTCCCGAAGTTCTGGGATTACAGGCATGAGCTCACCGCACCAGCCCTGTAGCAAATATTTTTATGTATTAAGCGAATCCCTTTAGAGACAAAGTCTTAATCTTTGTACTGTAACCCAATCGTGATTTTTTAACAGTAAGTCTTACATGTGGAAGAGATCGCTAGAGTTCGTTCTTCATATTTTCTTCTTTCTGGGAGCAGAGCTTGATTTCATTCTCCGGACTCCCTTGTAGTTAGGTGAGGCTATGTGACCAAGGGCTCACCGATGAATGTGGTCAGAAGTGGTTCACACCACATCCAGGATGATCCCATAAAGACACACACCTCCCTTTCCCATAATTCTTAATTCTCTCTCCCTCTCTCTATCTGCTGGATGCACAGACAGGGTTCTGAGAGTCTAGAGAATGTGGAGCCTAAGACAAGCATGTACATGTTCAGGTGAGGTGTCTCATGCCTGTAATTCTAGCACTTGGGGAGGCCAAGGTGGAGAGACCATTTGAACCCAAGAGTTTGAGACCAGCCTGGGCAACTTAGTGAGACCTCATCTCTACAAATAATAATAGTAATAAAAATTAACCAGACATGTAGTCTCAATTATTCGAGAGGCTGAGGCAGGAAAATCGCTTATTCTTAATTCTCTCTCCCTTTCTCCATCTGCTGATCTGCTGGATGCATGGACAGGATTCTGAGGATCTATAGAGAATGTGGAGCCCAAGACAGAAGAATCCTGCATTTCTGAATGACAGTGTGGCACTGTGCCTTCTTTCTGCAGACCAGCATCAGCCTGTGGCATGAGCAGGAAGTAAATTTCTGTTGCGGCTAACTACTTAGACTGTGGATGCTTCTGTTGCAATGGTTGGCCTCTCCTGATTGATAAATGGCGTGCCAGCTGCTGTGGCTGAGCTTTATCATCATGGGGAACACAGTACAGTGAAGTCAATAGATCTCAGCAGAATATCAGCTGGATTGTCAGATAAATCTTCTCCTAGCACCATTCCTGTCTCTTCACAACAGATACTGGAAAATTCTCAGGTTCACCATTAAACTATCATGCTTTTTACTACCTTTTCTTTACCTTCTAACAGATTGAGTGGCACAGGTAAACGAGAGGTGAGATCCCTATGTACAGAAACAATGGGAACTTGGGTCTGGCTAATCTGCTATATAAGGGGGAATGAGTTGCTTCCCATGGGAGAGCTTGGTATCTGCCTTTGCTCAATTTTTTTCACAAAATCAAAGGAGCTGTCTACAGCTTCATCAGTGATTCTTCTTTATGAACACTCTTACTAACAGCATTATCTCCTTCTCCTGGGAGGAAATTTTGTCTCTGAAGTGAAGAGGGGGATCCTCTCTCCTCAACAGAAATTATGGGTTTGCATTGCTCAGATGGTCACAAATGGAGTTATTCTTTCCAACTTTTCTTTTAAAGGTCCACTACCAGTATTCACCCCAAGAGTGTATTACGCCATGGCTGCACTGAGTTCACTGTTATACATTCTTGCCTTATTCTCTTCCTTTGCACATGCTGGTTGTTTTTTTTTTCTTTCCCTTTCTTTCTCTCTTTCTCTCTTTCTTTCTCTTTCTTCTTTCTCTTTCTTTCTTTCTTTCTTCTTTCTTTCTCTCTTCTTCCTTCCCTCCCTCCCTCCCTCCCTCTTTCCTTCCTTCTTTCCTTCCTTCTTTTTTTTTGACAGGGTCTTGGTCTGTCACCCAGGCTGGAGTGCAGTGGAGTGAACACGATTCACTGCAGTCTCAACCTCCTGGGCTCAAGTGATTCTCCTGCCTCAGTCTCTCTAATAGCTGGGACTACAGGCGTGCACCATCATGTCTGGCTAATTTATTATTATTATTATTGTAGAGATGAGGTTTCACTAAGTTTCCCAGGCTGGTCTTGAACTCTTGGGCTCAAGTGATCTCTCCACCTCAGCCTTCTAAAGTGTTAGGATTATAGGCATGAGACACCTCATGTGGACATGCACACGTTGTTTTCTTTGCTTGGATTGTTCTTTTCTGACCGTTTTACCCTTGAAAACGTCTACTGGCCATTAAATGTCTTTGGAAACTCGCATGTAACATTATGCCTACTGGTTCCCTAGCACTTTGTTTATATATATATTTTATTTTATTTTTTGAGGTGAAGTTTTGCTCTTGTTGTCCCAGGTTGGAGTGCAGTGGTGAGATCTTGGCTCACTACAACCACTGCCTCCTGGGTTCAAGCGATTCTCCTGCCTCAGCCTCCCAAGTAGCTGGGATTATAGGCATGTGCCACCATGCCTGGCTATTTTTTTTTTTTTTTGTAGTTTTAGTAGAGATGGGGTTTCTCCATGTTGGTCAGGCTGGTCTCGAACTCCCGATCTCAGGTGACCCACCCACCTTGGCCTCCCAAAGTGCTGGGATTACAGGTGTGAGCCACCACGCCTGGCTTGTTTATATTTTTAAAAACGTATTTTGGGTTATGCCTCCAGGAAGGTGACTACATTTAATCTTTTTGCAGCAATCTGAATCCCAATGCTTTCAGGCATATAGTATATGTTCTGTAAAAATCTGTGGAATGAATAATTGAAAGTGAGTAGGGAAAGACTTGAATGGGTCTTGCCTTACAGCAGTATCATCCACGTGGTCCCCGGCATATACTACAGGACCAACTTCTTTCAGGACTTGATGGTAGCCGTAGGTATCTCTTTATGTTGTGCATGAACGTGCTCTTTTCCCATTTTGAGAAAATGAAATTTAATGTCTATCTTTAAATATGGGTACTATCTTATCCTTGTTGAATTAAAACCCTTCCTGACTGTCCTAGCCGCTTCTTTAGTTTCCTCATGGCCGACCGCATTTCCTGATTCCTCAGAGTGTAGATCATAGGATTTAGCAGAGGGGAGATGACAGTGAAGGTGACAGAGATGGCTTTATCTGTGGGGAGGGCCGTGAAGGGCCGGGCATAGACATAGATGCAGGGCACGAAATGCAGAGTCACCACAGTGATGTGGGAGGTGCAGGTGGAGATGGCTTTCCTCCTGCCCTCCCCAGTGTGAGACCTCAGCATCATCAAGATGATCGTGTAAGATATGAGGAGAAAAAAGAATATAAACCAACTGACTAATCCATTATTTGAAATCATCAGGAGCTCCAGAGCGAAGGTGTCTGTGCAGGCGAGTTTGAGGACCTGGGGGGACATCACAGTAGAAAGTGTCAAGAACATTGGGTCCACAGAAAGGGAGTGGGAGCAACAGGGAAATCTGCACGATGGAGTGGACAAAGCCCCCCACCCAGGAAGCCATGATGAGGCCTGTGCATCTCCCCCCTACTCATGATGGTTGTATAGTGCAGGGGCTTGGAGATGGCCATGTAGCGATCAAACGCCATCACAGAGAGAGAAAAAACATCTGCTCCCCCAAGAAGGTGGAAGAAGAACATCTGAGTGACACAGCCACTGAAGGAGATGGTTTTTCTCTCTGACAGAAGATCGATCAGGACCTTAGGAGCTGTGATGGAGGAAAAGCAGATGTCAAGTATAGACAGGTTGCGGAGCAGGAAGTACATGGGCGTGTGAAGGTGAGATTCACAGGTGACTGTAACCATGATGAGGAGGTTTCCCATCACAGTTGTCATGTACACCAAAAACAGAAAGATAAATAAGACCCAGCTCAGTTCTTGGGACTGAGAAATTCCCAGAAAGATAAATTCTTTCACTCTGGTGTAATTTCCCTGATCCATTGAATCACAGATCCTTTATCAGGTTCATCTCTGGAAGAAATAATAGTGCAGTTAAATCATATTAATATGTCCTAACATCTAGTGTTGTCTTTTCACTTAAGTTTGGTTTAGAATCAGGAGGAAGTCCTTTTTTCTATGCACTCACTGTGTCTGCAAGTCAGTATGCCACCACTGGATGAAAGATTACCCAGGCTTTTGATTCAGTCATTTAAGGAGACAAGTTTCTCTCACTGCCGCTGCTGAAACAGAGGTTGCAAGTCTGTAAACCTATTCAATTGTACTTCCACTATAAAATCTGACACCTAAAATAATAAATAATAGGAAAAAATGGAAATATATTAAGAATTTCTGTTCATAAAGGCATCATTACGAGAATTCAAAGATAACCTGCAAATGGAGCAAGATATTTACATTTATCTGAGAAATGACTCATGTTCAGAATATGTAAAGAATGAATCAGTGAAGAAACTGGATAACCCAACCTCCAAATGGCAAAAGATTGGAACCAATACTTCACAAAAAGAATACCCAAATGCCAATTCAACTTCACTAGTTATAGCAATAAACCACAATATACACACCAGAATGGCTAAATTGAAAAAGATGAAAACTGAAAAGATGGAAAAGTGGAGGTGACGATGTGGAACAGTTAGCACTCTAATACACCTTCTGGTGTGTGTGTAAAGTTGGTATAACCGCTTTGCTGTTGGATTATCTCTGCTAAGACTATAAATATAGTTTTATGTATGCACAGGAGGATATCTGTGTATCTAGATGTATGAGGATATATCTGTATATCATTACCTATACATCTCCTAAGGGCATATTTCTCCTTCTAGGAAATATGTACATATATTCATCAAAAGACATGTCCTAGAATATTCATAGCAGCATTGTTATTTTTTATTTTTATTTTTGAGACAGGATCTCACTCTGTCACCCAAGCTGGAGTGCAGTGTGAGCTCATAGCTCACTGTAGCCCCAAACTCCTAGACTCAAGTGATCCTCCCACCTCAGCCTCCCTAGTTGCTAAGACTCACAGGTGTCTGTCATCGCACCTAAATAATTTAAAAAAATTTTTAATGCCTGAATACTTTTTTTTTTTTATAGAGTTGGGGTCTCCCTATGTTACCCAGGCTGGTCTGAAACTCCTGGCCTCAGGTGATCTTCCTACTTTGGCCTCTTAAGGTGCTGAGATTAGAAGCATGAGCCACCACACCTGACCAGTAGCACTGATTATAATTTCTTCAAACCAGAAAATGACTCAGAAACCCATCAACAGTAGAAAAGATAAGTAAAGTGTGTTACATTCACACAATACTATACAGCAATGAGAATGATTTACACTATACTTAATAATATATGTGAGTCAATCTGACTCTTACAAACATAATGTGCTAAATAACCCAGAGACCAAAGAGTACGCACCCTTCCATTTTATTCATATGTACAAAACTGAAGGGCGCCTAAGGGAGGCTTCTGGTTGCTGGTACTATTCTGTTTTTTGATCTGGGTGCTTGTTTACACCAGTAGGTATATTCTAGTGGTGTAAGAATTCCTTGAGCTGTGCGCATATGTGCATTTTTCTGTATGTTAGCATCTTATACTTCAATATAAAGTTTTAAATAACAAACATATAACATTGATCATTTATAACACTTTAATCTCATATTTAAAGAATGAATTACATTTAAAGCAAAATTTAATGGACCACTAACTTTTGTAACAGTTACTTTTTCTTTTCTTTTTTTTTTAGACAAGAGTCTCACACTGTTGCCAGAGGTAAGCATTTGGCAGAAAGTGGCTCTGGAAGCCCTTTTTGCATTGACCTTAGGTTGAGGTGGCCTCACATATAAGCAACTCAGGGTCACAAGTGAATGCATGGTGCCTCCTTTCACACCAAATGGATCACATTTCTGGCATCTCTCTGAACACAATATCAATTTTTCCAATATTTAACACCCACCTTTGTTGTTTCTGTCACTGAGATGATTATTTTTACTCTGAAGCATTTGATATACCTGGCAAATATTCAAAGTAAAATTAGTTATACATAATCAATAACAACATCTCAATTTCACTATGCATAACCTTAACCTTAGCTAGAAGTTTGTCTTTACCTAGTTCCTTTGATCCTAAAACTCCAACTACATATTGGATGCTATTAGTTACAGTGCATAACAGAAGACTGTTGACATTAATTCTTGAAAATCTTGTCTAAAGGTTAAGCCCTTTGCAATGCTAAATATCTTAGTGTCTTTGCTCCACTCTTGGAGAGAAAGTCCGACTCAAGGAATCACATCTTTAAAAGTTCTTCCATTTTAAATACAAATATATATTATATTTTTAAATACAAATAAATATATAAAGGAAGATATATATACATATATACATATGCATATGGATATATATACACGTACATATATACATACGTATATGTACATATATACACACATACATATACTTATTTATTCATTTCTCATCCCTTATGTAGCTGGTATGATTTTATACACACTTTTATCCAGCCTGCTTTTAAAAAATAAGCAAAACATTTTAGGCATCACTCCCTCAGAGTATGCAGAGATATTCTTTGTTCCTTTTGAAAACTGCATAGTACCTTGTTTTGTGGACGTGCCAGACCTCTATTAAAAGAACATTTGAGTTGTTTCTAGTCTTTTGCTGTTATAAATAATGCTGCAACATATAGCCATGTGTGTATCTATTCTGAAGTGACAATATAAAGGAAAGTGATTACCTATGGGGTTGGGAACAAATAGCATAAAGAAGCAGGGAGAAAAGCTAGCCTTCTTTGAGTAAACCTCCTTCTCTAGAGTTGACTTTGGAACCATGTAAGTATATTACACAATTTTAACATAATTTTTTAGAAAATCAATTCTCAAACAATAGAGAGGATAAACACAGTCTAGTATTTGATAGCACAACAGGGTGACTATGGTTATTAATTTAATTGTACATTTTAAAATAATTAAAAGAATATAATTGAATTATTTGTAACACAAAAGATAAATGCTAGAGGTGATGGATACTCTATTGATCCTGATACGATTATTACACATTGCATGCCTGTATCAAAATATCTCATATATCCCATAAATGTATACACCCACTATGTACCCACAAAAATTAAAAATTAAAAATTTTAAGTCAAAAGCAAAAAAAAAAAAAAAAAAAAAAAAAAAAAAAAAAAGTTCTTCCATTGTGTCCTTGACTTATGTTAAAATCTCTGAGGCTCATGCTTAATTTATGAAATGGAAAGAGAATATTATTGGACAACAGAGTAGAAGTCAAGTGGCTGATTTTGCTGTTGGTGATGGAGTTTCAATGGGAGTTATTAAAATATTACCAAAACATGAGCGTGTATACACAGACACATATGGGTACATTTTGGTTGGTGTCCAAATCCTCTAGAGGCAATATCTCCTTAACCACAGTTCAATAAGAACTTTGTTAATACATGCCAAATGCTATGCCAGAGAGACTTTGAGTCCAATTTTCACAGCTTGCAAGGCTCAGAGGACATCATTTACCTGTGCGTTCCAATTAGATTGCCAAAAAACTAGGAGAACTGAATCTCAAGTAATTTGCTGCTAGTCCAGTTTCTGATTAAACACAGAATGAATCTAGCCCCATGATGCATGTTTTTGTTTTTTTACACACACAACACACACAACACATACACACACACACACACACACACACCACACACCACACACTACTGTTCATCTCACTTGAGAATGACCATGATGTTTTAATAAATGTCCATATAAACGGAAACAACTTAAGTGATATTTGGGAAATATACATTTTTCTGTTTCCATCACTCTACTTTTGTGAACTCTTTCAATTTGGAGACAGATGAGTCAGTGTAAGATAATAAAACTGTGCACATAAATGCAATACTTATTTTAGTCTAACTCAATTTATTGAAAGGTTTAATTTTACATAGAACCCACACCTGCTCTTTCCAGAATGACAAACAACCTTTTGATCCAGCAATTCCACAGCTGGGTATATAGCCAAAAGAGAGGAAATCAATACATTGAAGATATAACTGTACTCTCATGTTTATTGCAGCACTATTCATAATAGCCAAAATATGGAATTAATGTAATTATCTATTAATGGATGAATAGACAAAGCAAATATGGCAAATACACAATGAAATACTATTAAGCCATAGAAAGAATAAAATCCTGTCATTTGCAGCGACATAGAAAGAACTGGACATCATTATGTTATATGAAATAAGACAATCACAGAAAGATAAGTATCACATATCTCACTAATACATGGGAACTAAAAAGGTGGATCTCAAGAAGATAGAGAGTAGATTAATGGTTATCAGAGGCAGGGGAAAAATAGGGGGAAGAAAGTTTGATTAATGAGGACAGATACACAGTTTTACAGAAGAAATAAGACCTAGTGTTAGATCAGTAGAGTGACTATATTTTACAATAAACTGTTGTATATTTCAAAATAGCTGAAACAGAAAAATCCAAACGGTTGCAGCATAAAGACAAATATTTAAGGTGATAGATATTCCAAGTATACTTTTTTGATCTTTATAAATTATGTAAATATATTAAATTATCACATATACCCTAAAACTATGTTCATATATTATGTATAAATTAAAAAATTAAGATAAATAAAAAATCAACTTTTAGAACAGATATAGAGCTGTTTAGACAAAATAATCTTATGTCAGTTTTGGTAATTTGTGTCTTACAAAGAATTTGCCCAATTTATTTTTTTATTTATTTTATTTTTCCATAAGTTATTGGGGTATAGGAGGTGTTTGGTTATATGAGTAAGTTCTTTAGTGGTGATTTGTGAGATTTTGGTGCACCCACCACCCAAGGAGTATACACTGCACCATATTTGTAGTCTTTTATCCCTCACCCCATCCCACTCTTCCCCCGAGTCCCCAAACTCCATTGTGTCATTCTTTTTTTTTTTTTAAATATATATTTTTTATTGCACTTTAGGTTCTGTGGTACATGTGCAGAACATGCAGGATTGTTGCATAGGTACATACATGGCAGTGTGGTTTGTTGCCTCCATCCCCTCGCCACCTATATCTGGCATTTCTCCCCATGTTATCCCCTCCCCAACTCCCTACCTCCTGCTGTCCCTCTCCTAGTCCCCTACAACAGACCCCAGTGTGTGATGTTCCCGTCCCTGTGTCCAGGTGTTCTCATTGTTAAACACCCACCTGTGAGTGAGAACATGCAGTATTTGATTTTCTGTTCTTGTGTCAGTTTGCTGAGAATGATGGTTTCCAGATTCATCCATATCCCTACAAAGGACACGAACTCATCGTTTTTTTATGGCTGCATAGTATTTCATGGTGTATATGTGCCATATTTTCCTTGTCCAGTCTATCATCAATGGGCATTTGGGTTGGTTCCAGGTCTTTGCTATTGTAAACTGTGCCACAATGAACATACATGTTCATGTGTCTTTATAATAGAACAATTTATAATCCTTTGGATATATACTCAGTAATGGGATTGCTGGGTCAAATGGAATTTCTACTTCTAGGTCCTTAAGGAATTACCACACTGTCTTCCACAGTGACCCCAATCAACAGTGTAAAAGTGTTCCTATTTCTCCACATCCTCTCCAGCATCTGTTGTCCCCAGATTTTTTAATGATTGCCACTCTAACTGCCATGACCCAGTATCCCAATGTGGTTTTGATTTGCATTTCTCTAATGACCAGTGATGATGAGCATTTTTTCATATGTTTGTTGGCCTCATCTATGTCTTCTTTTGCAAAGTGTCTGTTCATGTCATTCACCCACTTTTGAATGGGTTTGTTTGTTTTTTCTTGTAGATATGTTTTAGTTGTTTGTAGATTCTGGATATTAGCCCTTTGTCAGATGGGTAGATTGCAGAAATTTTTTCCCATTCTGTTGGTTGTTGGTTCACTCTAACCATTGTTTCTTCTGCTGTGCAGAAGCTCTGGAGTTTAATTAGATGTCATTTGTCTATTTTGGCTTTTGTTGCCAATGCTTTTGGTGTTTTAGTCATTAATTCCTTGCCTATGCCTACGTACTGAATGGTTTTGCCTAGGTTTTCTTCTAGGGTTTTTATGGTGTTAGGTCTTATGTTTAAGTCTTTAATCCATCTGGAGTTAATTTTAGTGTAAGGTGTCAGGAAGGGGTCCAGTTTCTGCTTTCTGCACATGGCTGGCCAGTTTTCCCAACACCATTTATTAAACAGGGACTCCTTTTCCCATTGCTTGTTTTTGTCAGGTTTATCAAAGATCAAACGGTTGTAGATGTGTGGCATTGCCTCAGAGGCCTCTGTTCTGTTCCATTGGTCTACATCTCTGTTTTGGTACCAGCACCATGCTGTTTTGATTACTGTAGCCTTGTAGTATAGTTTGAAGTCTGGCAGTGTGATGCCTCCAGCTTTGTTCTTTTTGCTTAGCATTGTCTTGGCTATGCAGGGTCTTTTGTGGTTCCATATGAAGTTTAAAGTGGTTTTTTTCCCAGTTCTGTGAAGAAGGTCATTGGTAGCTTGATGGGGATAGCATTGAATCTATAGATTACTTTGGGTAGTATGGCCATTTTCATGATATTGATTCTTCCTAACCATGAGCATGGAATGTTTTTCCATCTGTTTGTGTCCTCTCTTATTTCCTTGAGCAGTGGTTTGTAGTTCACCTTGAAGAGGTCCTATACATCCTTTGTTAGTTGTATTCCTAGGTATTTTATTCTCTTTGTAGCAATTGTGAATGGCAGTTTGTTCTTGGTTTGGCTCTAAGTCTGTTATTGATGTATAGGAATGCTTGTGATTTCTGCACATTGATTTTGTATCCTGAGACTTTGCTGAAGTTGCTTATCAGTTTCAGGAGATTTTGGTCTGAGACAATGTGGTCTTCTAAATATACAATCATGTTATCTGCAAATAGAGACAATTTGACTTCCTCCTTTGCTAATTGAATACCATTTATTTCTTTTTCTTGCCTGATTGCTCGGGCTAGAAATTTCAATACTATATTGAATACGAGTGGTGAGAGAGGGCATCCTTGTCTAGTGCCAGATTTCAAAGGGAATGCTTCTAGTTTTTGCCCATTCAGCATGATATTGGCTGTGGGTGTGTCGTAAATAGCTTTTATTATTTTGAGATATGTTCTGTCAATACCTAGTTTATTGAGAGTTTTTAGCATAAAGGGCTGTTGAATATTGTTGGAGGCCTTCTCTGCATCTACTGAGATAATCATGTGGTTTTTGTCTTTGGTTCTGTTTATGTGGTGAATTATGTTTATAGATTTGCATATGTTGAACCAGCCTTGCATGGATAAACTTTTTGATGTGCTGTTGTAATCAGTTTGCCAGTATTTTACTGAAGATTTTTGCATCTATGTTCATCATGGATATTGGCCTGAAGTTTTCTTTCTTTGTTGAGTCTCTGCTGGGTTTTGGTATCAGGATGATGTTGGTCTCATAAAGTGATTTGGGAAGGATTCCCCCTTTGGGATTGTTTGGAATAGTTTCAGAAGAAGTGGTACCAGCTCCTCTTTGTATGTCTGATAGAATTCAGCTATGAACCCATCTGGACCTGGACTTTTCCTGGTTGTTAGGCTATTAATTACTGCCTCAACTTCAGCCCTTGTTATTGGTCTATTCAGGGTTTCAACTTCTTCCTGTTTTAGGCTTGGGAGGGTGCAAGTGTCCAGGAATTTATCCATTTCTTCCAGGTTTACTGGTTTGTGTGCATAGAGTTGTTTGTAGTAATCTCTGATGGTAATTTGTATTTCTCTGGAATCTGTGGTGATATCCCCTTTATTGTTTTTATTGCAACAATTTGATTATTCTCTCTTTTCTTTTTTATTAATCTGGCTAGTGATATGTCTATTTTGTTGAACTTTTAAAAAAACCAGCTCCTAGATTTATTGATTTTTTGAAAGGTTTTTTTTTTGTCTCTATCTCCTTCATTTCTGCTCTGATCTTGCCTTCTGCTAGCTTTCGAGTTTGTTTGATCTTGCTCCTCTAGCTCTTTCTATTTTGATGACAGGGTGTCAATTTTAGATCCTTCCTCACTTCTCTGGTGGGTATTTATTGCTGTAAATTTTGCTCTAGACACTGCTTTAAATGTGTCCCAGAGATTCTGGTATATTGTGTCTTCATTCTCATTGGTTTTGAAGAAAATCTTTATTCCTGCCTTCATTTCATTGTTTATCCAGTCAACATTCAGGAGCCAGTTGTTCAGTTTCCATCAAGTTGTGCGGTTCTGAGTGAGTTTCTTGATACTGAGTTCTAATTTGATTGCACTGTGGTCTGAGAGACTGTTTGTTATGATTTCTATTCTTTTGCATTTGCTGAGGAGTGATTTACTTCCAATTATGTGGTCACGTTTAGAGTAGGTGTGATGTGATGCTGAAAAGAATGTATATTCTGTGGATTTGGGGTGGAGAGTTGTGTAGATGTCTATTAGGTTTGCTTGGTCCAGATCTGAGTTCAAGTCCTGGGTATCCTTGTTAATTTTCTGTCTCGCTGATCTGTCTAATATTGACAGTGGAGTGTAAAAGTCTCCCAGTATTATTGTGTGGGTGTCTAAATCTCTTTGTAGGCCATTAAGAACTTGCTTTATGTATCTTTGTGCTTCTGTATTGTGTGCGCATATATTTAGGATCGTTAGCGCTTCTTGTTGCATTGATCCTTTTAACATTTTGTAATGCCCTTCTTTGTCTATTTTGATCTTTGTTGGTTTAAAGTCTATTTTATCAGAGACTAGGATTGCAACTCCTGCTTTTTTTTGCTCTCTATTTGCTTGGTAAGTCTTCCTCCATCCCTTTATTTTTGAACCAATGTGTGTCCTTGCATGTGAGATGGGTTTCCTGAATACAGCACACTGATGGGTTTTGACATTTTATCCAGTTTTCCAGTCTGTGTCTTTTGATTGGGGCATTTAGCCCATTTACATTTAAGGTTAATATTGTTATGTGTGAATTTGATCCTGCCATTTTGATGCTAGCTGGTTGTTTTGTCCATTAGTTGACACAGTTTCTTCATTGTGTTGATGCTCTTTACTATTTGTATGTTTTTGGAGTGGCTGGTACTGGTTGTTCCTTTCCATGTTTAGTGCTTCTTTCAGGAGCTCTTGCAAGGCAGGCATGGTGGTGATGAAATCTCTCAGCAATTGCTTGTTCATAAAGGATTTTGTTTTATTTCTCCTTTGCTTATGAAGCTTCGTTTGGCTGGATATGAAATTCTAGGGTGAAAGTTCTTTTCTTTAAAGATGTTGACTATTGGCCCCACTCTCTTCTGGCTTGTAGGGTTTCTGCTAAGAGATTCGCTGTAAGTCTGATGGGCTTCCCTTTGTGGGTAACCTGATCTTTCTCTCTGGCTTCCCTTAGCATTTTTTCCTTCATGTCAACCCTGGTGAATCTGACAATTATGTGCCTTGGGGTTGCTCTTCTTGAGGAATATCTTTGTGGTGTTCTCTGTATTTCCTGGACTTGAATATTGGCCTGCCTTCCTAGGTTGGGGAAGTTCTCCTGGATAATATCCTGAAGAGTGTTTTCCAGCTTAAATTCATTCTCTCCATCACATTCAGTTACACCTATCAAACGTAGATTAGGTCTTTTCACATAATCCCATATTTCTTGGAGATTTTGTTCATTTCTTTTCACTCTTTTTTCACTAGTCTTGCCTTCTCATTTTATTTCATTGAGTTGGTCTTCAATCTCTGATATCCTTTCTTCCACTTGGTTGATTTGGCTTTTGAAGCTTGTATATGCTTCATGAAGTTCTCATGTTGTGTTTTTCAGCTCCATCAATTCATTTATATTCTTCTCTAAGCTGTTTATTCAGGTTAGCATTTTGTCAAACCTTTTTTCAAGGTTTTTGGTTTCTTTGCATTGGGTTAGAATATGTTTTTTAGCTCAGAGAAGTTTGTTATTGCCCACTTTCTGAAGCCTATTTCTGTCAATTGATCAGAGTCATTCTCCATCCAGCCTTGTTCCCTTGCTGGTGAGGAGTTGTGATCCCTTGGAGGAGGAAAGGCGTTCTGGTTTGGGGTGTTTTCATCCTTTTTGTGCTGCTTTCCTCCCATTTTTGTGGATTTGTCTACCTGTGGTCTTTGTAGTTGGTGACTTTCAGATGGGGTCTCTGAGTAGATGTCCTTTTTGTTGATGATGAAGTTATTTTTTTCTGTTTATAAATTTTCCTTCTAACAGTTAGGCCCCTCTGCTGTAGGACTGCTGGAGGTCCACTCCAGACCCTGCTTGCCTGGGGGATCACCTGTGGCAGCTGCAGAACCATAAGGGTTGCTGCCAGTTTCTTCTTCTGCTATCTTTGTCCCAGAATGATACCCACCAGATGTCAGCCTGAGCTCTCCTTTATGAGGTGTCTCTTTGGTTATACAGGGGTTGGGGGAGCTGCTTGAGGAGACAATCTGTCCCTTATCAGAGCTCAAGTGCTGAGCTGTGAGCTCTGTTGTTCCATTCAGAGCTGTTGGGCAGATACATTTAAGTGCTGCAGCGGAACTCATAACCGCCTTTTTTCCCAGGTGCTCTGTCCTGGGAAGGTGGGGCTTTATTTATAAGTTCCTGACGTGCTGCTGCCTTTTTTCAGAGATGCCCTGCCCAGGGAGGAGGTAGCCTAGTCACAGTCAGCCGGCAGAGGTGTTGCTGAACTGCCGTGGGCTCTGCCCAGCTGCTGTGTGAACTTCCTTGTGGTTTTGTTTATAGAGGTATAGTTAGAACTGCCTCAGTAATGGTGGACTGCCTCAGTAATGGCAGACTGCCTCGGTAGTGGTGGACTGCCTTGGCAATGGTGGACTCCCTTCCCCCCACAGAGCTGGACCATCCTGGGTCCAGTTGATGTTGCTGTGAAACTCTCAGTCCAGAGCGTTTCAGATTGCTGGTCTTCGTGGGGGTGGGTCCTGCTGAGCCAGATCATCCAGCTCTCTGTTTCAGCTTCCTTTTTTTCAGTTAAATGGGCGACTCTGTCTCTCAGGCGTTCCAGGTGCCAGTTGAAATGGCCACCCAGATTTTTGTGAGTTTTTGTGTGGAGACCCACTGTGCTGGGTGAAACAGCTGTGCTGGAAACTCGTGGCACTTTTCTGCCCAGGAATTTCCTGGTCTGTGGGCAGTAAAAACTCATTTGGAAATGTGGTGATCACTCACCCTCTGCGTTCTCACTGGCAACTGCACTGCAGAGCTGTTCCTATTTGGCCATCTTGGATCCTCCCCTCCATTGTGCCATTCTTATGCATTTGTGTTCTCACAGCTTAGCTCCCATATATCAGTGAGAACATACAGTGTTTGGTTTCCCATTCCCAAGTTACTTCACTTAGAATAATAGTCTCCAATCTCATCCTGATCACTGCAAATGATGTTAATTAATTCCTTTTTATGGCTGCATAGTATTCCCTCATATATATATATATATATATATCACAGTTTATCCACTCATTGATTGATGGGCATTTGGGTTGGTTCCACGATTTTGTAATTATAAATTGTGCTACCATAAACATGCATGTGCTAATGTCTTTTTTGAATAATGACTTCTTGTCCTCTAGTTAGATACCCAGTGGTGGGACTGCTGGATCAAATGGTAGTTCTACTTTTGGTTCTTTAAGGAATCTCCATGCTGTTTTCCATAGTGTCTGTATGAGTTTACATTCCCACCAGTAGTGTAGAAGTGTTCCCTGTTCACCACATCCATGCCAACATCTACTGTTTTCTAATTTTTTGTTATGGCCATTGTTCCAGGAGTAAGGTGGTATTAAATTTTGGTATTGATTTGCATTTCCCTAATCATTAGTGATGTTGAGAAATTTTTCATATGGTTATTGGCCATTTGTGTATCTTCTTTTGAGAACTGTCTGTTCATGTCCTTAGCCCACTTTTTGATGGGATTGTTTTGTTTTTTTACTTACTGATTTGTTTGTGTTCATTATAGATTCTGGGTATTAGTCCTTTGTCAGATGTATAAATCGTGAAGATTTTCTCCCACTCTGTGGATTGTCTGTTTACTCTGCTGACTGTTCCTTTTGCCATGCAAAAGCTCTTTAGTTTAATGAGGTACCAACAATTTATCTTTGTTTTTATTGTATTTGCTTTTTGCTTTGTGGTCATGAAATCCTTGCCTAACCCAATGTCTAGAAGGGTTTTTCCAAGGTTGTCTTCTAGAATTTTTATAGCTTCAGGTCTTAGGTTTAAGTCTTGAATCCACCTTTAGTTGACTTTTGTATAACGTGAGAGATGAGGATCCAGTTTTATTCTCCTACATATAGCTAGTCAATTATCTCAACACCATTTGTTGAAAAAATCTTCTTTCCCTACTTTATGTTTTTGTTTGCTTTGTCAAAGATCAGTTGGCAAGTATTTGAGTTTATTTCTGGGTTCTCTATTCTGTTCCATTGGTCTATGTACCTGTTTTTATACCAGGATGATGTTGTTTTGGTCACTATGGCCTTATAGTATAGTTTGAAATCTGGGAGTTTGATGCCTCCAAATTTGTTCTTTTTGATTAGTCTTTCTTTGGCTATGTAGGCTCTTTTTTTGGTTCCATATGACTTTTAGAATTTTTTTCTTCTAATTTTTTGAAGAATGATGGTTGTATTTTGATGGGGATTGCACTGAATTTGTTGACTGCATTTGGCAGTATGGCCATTTTCACGATATTGCTTCTACCTATCCATGGGCATGGAATGTGTTTCCATTTGTTTGTTTGTGTCATCTATGATTTCTTTCAGCAATGTTTTATAGCTTTCCTTGTAGAGGTCTTTCTCCTCCTTAGTTAGGTATATTCCTAAGTATTTTATTTATTTTTTGTAGCTATTGCAAAAGAGGTTGAGTTCTTTGTTTGATTCTCTGCTTGGTCACTGTTGTTGTATAGAAGAGCTACTGATTTGTGTACATTAATCTTGTATCCATAACTTTGCTAAATTATTTTATCAATTCTAGGAGTTTTCTGAAGGAGTCTTTAGGATTTTCAAGGTAAAAGACCATATTGTCATCAGACAGTAACACTTTGACTTCCTCTTTACTGATTTGGATGTCCTTTATCTCTTTCTCTTGTCTGATTGCTCTGGCTTGGACTTCTAGTACTATGTTGAAGAGGCGTGGTGAAAGTGGGCATCCTTGTCGTATTCCAGTTGGCAGTGGGAATGTTTTCAACTTTTCCCCCATTCAGTATTATGTTGGCTGTGGGTTTGTCATAGATGGCTATTATTACGCTGAGTAATGTCCCTTGCATGCTGATTTTGCTGAGAGTTTTAATCATAAAGGGATGCTGGATTTTGTCAATGCTTTTTCTGCATCTATTGAATTGATCATGTGGTTTTGGTTTTTAATACCATTTATGTGGTGTATCATATTTATTGACTTGCCTATGTTAAACCATCCCTGCATCCCTGGTATGAAACCCACTTGATTATGGTGGACTACCTTTCTGATATGTTGTTGGATTTGGTTAGCTAGTATTTTGTTAAGGACTTCAGTATCTATAGTCATCAAGGATGTCGTTCTGTAGTTTTCTTTTTGATTGTGTCTTTTCTGGTTTTGGTATTAGGGTGATGCTGGCTTCACAGAATTAGTTAGGGAGAGTTCCTTCTTTCTCTACCTTGTGGAATATTGTCAAAAGGATTGGCACCAATTCTTCTTTGAATGCCTGGTAGAATTAAGCTGTGAATCCATCTGGTCCTGGACTTTTTTTGTTGGTAATTTTTAAATTACCATTTCAATTTTGCTGCTTGTTACTGGTCTGTTCAGGGTATCTAATTCTTCCTGATTTAAGCTAGGGGGTTGTATTTTGCTAGGAATTTATTCTTCTCTTTAGGTTTTCTAGTTTATGTGCATAAAACTGTTCATAGTAGGCTTGAATAATCTTTCATATTTCAGTGGTGTCAGTTATAATATCTCCTGTTTCGTTTCTTAGTGATGTTATTTGGATTTTCTCTTCTTGGTTAATCTTGCTAATGATCTGTCAGTTTTATTTATCTCTTCAAAGAACCAGTAACATTTTGTTGCTTTTGGATTAAAGAAAAATAAGGTTCCTGATAGGCTCAAGTGACATATAGGAGACCACACAGCAAGGTAGCAGTGAAGTCAGCTTTTGACTTTCAGCCCAATGCATTTTCCATTCACGACACTTCAATATATTTTTTTTCCTGGAGTATGACACCAAAATTTCAATAATTTATAAAATTTATAGTGGTGGCAACATGACAAAAGTTAACTCAGAGGAAAAAAGCCATACTCAGCTTAAGCATCTGCCTGAGTCATCTGGCAGCATAGTACAGATAGAAGGTCCCCAGTTCAGTGCACAGTTGGAAGGCAACATGCTCGGGTTGTAGAAAAACAAGCTTTGGAAGGGTGATAATCTTAAAAAATCACGTGGATAAACAAACCAAAAACACATGTTGCCTCTCATTTGCTACAGAGAATGTGACTCTTTGTTTCCCAAGTCTATTTCTTCCACGTGGGCACACTCAAGTCCACAACATGTACTGATGGAGACAGCATTTCATCCCAGTGACATATACTGAGCTACCCACTTGGCAAGATACCAGGATATTGTGCAAAATTAACGCTCCTAGGATTCCACTTTACTTCTCTTATTCTCTTTTCTCCATCCTCAGTTAAAGCCTATCATCTATTCTTAGATTGTTGCAGGAATTCCCTAACTGGTCTCTTTTCGTTGATTTACATTTCTCTTACCTCATTTTCTTTGTTGTTTCCAGAAATGTCTTTTTATTCTAAATAAGACCATGTTATTTCTTTCTTTAAATTTTTTAATGGTTCCTTATTGCCTAAAAAACAAAGTTTAAACTCCTTTTTTTTTGGGCCAGGCATGGTGGCTCATGCCTGTAATCCCAGCACTTTGTGAGGCTTAGGCGGGAGGATCAGTTGAGTTCAGGAGTTTGAGACCAGGCTGGCCAACGTGGTGAAACCCTGTCTCTACTAAAAATACAAAAATTAGCCAGGAGTGGTGGTGAGGGCCTGAAATCCAGCTACTTGGAAGGGTGAGGCAGGAGAATAGCTTGAACTCGGGAGGCAGAGGTTGCAGTGAGCTGATATCATACCACTGCACTCCAGCCTGGGTGACAGAGTGAGACTCCATCTCAAAACAAACAAACAAACCCAAAACCCCCCCAAACTCCTTTATTTATATTCATTTTTTTAAATCTTAGATATTATCTGATGCCTTGTTTCCTTTGATTCTTGGTTTCAGTGGCTCAAATATTATGCAAATTATTGTTTGCCTATGCTTTTGGGTCTATGTTCCTGTTGCTCCCTCTGCCTACCATGTCCTTCCAATTCTCCGAATATGCCAGCTATCTGCCTTGACACATCCTGGTCTTTCAACACTTAGGCTCAGGGTATACTCTTTTGAGGACATTTTCCTAACACTCCTCACCCAGTTCCCTCCTGTGTGTCTCTGCCATTCTCTGCCCTGACTTTTCTTATGATACTTATCATGGTTTATAGCGTCTAATTTCTTATATGTCTGTCTCTCCTTAATTCAGTATAATTTTCCTATTAAGCTTCAAGTTCATCCTGTCTGCTCAATGTTTTTATTCATCCTAATGTTGTTAAAGCCTTACCTAGTCTGGGGCACATGTTAGGTGCTTATTAATGCTTTTTACATTAATGAATAAATCTAGTTGATAAATGCATATCATGACTTATATGTATTGGCTTTTGAGTCTGAGTGAGTGAGAAGAATCTGACAAACACAGGTTAAGAAGCTATCTTGCCAACATCTTTTTTTTTTTTTGAGACAGAGTTTCACTCTTGTTGCTCAGGCTGGAGTGCAATGGCATGATCTCTGCTCACTGCAACCCCCGCCTCCCAGGTTCCAGCAATTCTCCTGCCTCAGCCTCCTGAGTACCTGAGGTTATAGGCACACGCTACCATCCCCGGCTAATTTTTGTATTTTTAGTAGAGATGGGGTTTCATCATATTGGCCAGGCTGGTCTCAAACTCCTGACTTCAGGTGATCCTCCCACCTCCGCCTCTCAAAGTGCTGAAATTACAGGCATGAGCCACTGTACCCAGTCTACGTTGCTCATATCTTTGAGTTGGTTTCAGGGATGCTAGGTAGAGATTCGTGTTCTGATTTAGGCCATGAAAAAATTCTGTGGCTTTGAGAAAGCCGCTTTACCTCCTTGTGCCTCAGATCCTCAGCGGTGAAATTCCGCAGCAGTCTGTGATAATGCGGTGTGGGATAATGTTAAGAGCTTTGGAATAGGGCACACCAGCGTTGAAATTCTGTCTCTTCCTACTTTGTTACCTGAGGAAAGTCCTTTATTTTTCTTTAGTTTACTCCTCTGGAAACTGGGAAGCATAATACTTTGTTAGGTAGCATAAGGAGTAAATGTGGTCATGTTTGTAAAGCACCTGTCATTCAGTATTAGACATTCAGTTAACTTGGTTCCTTTCCCTTTCTCCTAAAACCGAATCTTTCCTGCCTATCATGAAAGGTTATTTATAAAGACATTTGCAAAATGTAAAATGCTATTCTGTGAAAGAACAGCTTCTCTTTGAATCAGTTTGCTTATTTTTGTTTCAGTGAACATGTGTGAACTGACCAAGTGGAACTGAGGCTTCAGCACTGGGTGAATGGGTTTGGGAACAGGCTGTCTTTGAATCAAGGAGAAATGACACCTAGTGAACCATGGTCAAAGTATGCATATGGAGCTGACTTTGAAACCTTCACAGTTGTTAAGGGACTTTGAGATTAAAGTCGTGTTTTTGTAAGGAAGCACCTATTTTGTAGAAAGAGCTTCATGATCCTCATGGACAAACTGGAAACTGAAACAAAACCTGCTCCTTTCTTTCTCTTTTTTATTTTATTTTTACTTTAATTTGTTTTTGGAGACAGAGTCTTATTCTGCTGCTCAGGCTGGAATGCAGTGGCATGATCTCTGCTTACTGCAAACTCTGCCTCCTGGGTTCAAGCGATTCTTGTGCCTCAGTCTCCTGAGTAGCTGGGACTACAGGGGTGTGCCACTATACTTGGCTAATTTTTTTTTTTTTTTTTTTTTTAATAGAGATGAGGTTTCACTATGTTGGCCAGGCTGGTCTTGAACTCTTAGCTGAGTTCAGGCAATCCACTCATCTCAGCCTCCCAAAGTGCTAGGATCACAGGCATGAGCCACCACATGGTCTTTTTTTTTTTTCTTTTAAATCAAATACAAACTGCCTTTTCTTTTATCATGCTGACCCATTGCAGTGGTTCGTTTTTATGAAGACATTACTCATTTCTCAATATTTAACATCTATTTTTTCGGTTTCATGTTGACACATTTTTCATGCTCATCATATTCATGTATAATCCATAATATCTCATACTCTGACAGTTTAATATTCTTACCTAAATCCTTCAGTGTCCAACCATCAATTTATACCGTCTGAGACTGGGTAGCTGGGCCGCAGCCTATATAACGGTGGGGAAATATGGTGCTTGAAGGTAAAGTCCTTCTGAAGATAAATTATACCAGATTTCAACATCTTCTCTTCAGCCTTCATGTTGGAAAGGCAGACTAAGAGAGTTACATAATTGTTGGCTCTTCTGCCTGGCTCAAAATGTCCTTGCTGCATGCACTAATCTCTCAGGCTCAGGCCTAATATGAGAATTAGCAAAGGAAATTTTATTGGATATGAGTGTTGAAATTGAATGGATATTCTTCTGGTAGTGTCAGAATTCCAGTGGGAGTTATTAAACAGTTTCCATGTTATTACTGCAAGCAATTTCACATATATGCACATACACCGCCACCCCACTCCCCCCAAATAAAGGTGCCCATATTTCTCTGCTTTCCAAATTCTTTCAAGGTCCCAGAAGACATGGACATGAATCTGCCTATTCTGTGTTTGTCTGAGTTTTGGGAAAATATTGGTATCTGGAAACATCTAATGCTATATAATCATTCATATACAATGAAAGCCTGACATGCCCAAAGAGACAACAATTCGTTCTCAGGAGAGCAACAAAACTTATATATTACAATAATGTATGGCTCTTCAAAAGGCCTCAGTACATAGAAATATATACAGTATGTTTTTGTTTTGAATATCCTTGTAAGGGAGCAATTAGGAAAAATGCTAAGGAAGCTCCCTGAGGGGGCCAATAACTGTGTGTGTGTGTGTGTGTGTGTGTGTGTGTGTGTGTAAACAAGGTCTTGCTGTGTTGTCCAAGCTAGTCTCCAATGCCTGGGCTCAAGCTATCCTCCTGCCATGAGTAGCTGTGACTCTAGCTCCTTGGGGCTACAGGGGAAGCTGATTAGGAGTCTTGGCTCAATATCTCTGTCCTGTAGGACTCAGGGAGGATCACAGATGTATGTCAACTGCTAGGATCTTCTTGGCCAAATATTAATGCATTATAACCGTTTGGTACCTTGCAAAACTTTTTTTTCAATGTGTTGCAATTTCTTGAGCTTCCTTACTTCCCTTGGATAATTTTTGAACTACCGTTGAAGGCTGAAGGGTGGATTTGAAGTGAGTATAGAGGGAGAAGGAGCATTCATTGTCTCTACATATCTACTCTCTTGGAATCCTTCCCTTGAGAGACAGGTGGATTCTAACACAGACTCAGTGGCTATTCCTAAATGACCCTGAATACAATGTGTTTCTTTTCTCTCCTGGAACAAAAAATGGGCCATGAAAGCATAAAATGTATTTATCAGATACATTTTGTTTTCTTGAACTACCATGACTTGTCTTGAATTGTCTACCCTTACATAAACAAAAAACTATGGTTTTATTCCAGTCATAAAAGCCCCGAGGGTGAAATGTAAAGGGGGTATAAAGGAAAAAGGAAGTTCAGGTTAACATAAAAAAATTGTCCCTGTGCTTATATGTCCCCAAACTATACAAGCATCTTTTAAATTTCAGTATGTAAATCGGTAGACTAGACCTGAGAACAGGAAATTCTTGGTCCATGTATAAATTGGTCCATGTATATATCTGACTTACAATTTAAAATATTTCTTCCCTTTTCACTAATTGGTGAAACATATTTAAGATTCTGTACTTAAAATATAAAACCAAATGATTTTAATAATTGGCTGAATATAGCAGAGTCACCAGAGAAAGCATATATGAAATAAATGTATATAGTCTATGTATACGCACATTTAGGAATAAAGGGATAGGTAATAGGGAATGTTGATTGAATGCCTGATTAATGCCAGGAGCAGTGCTAATCTTCACAACTATCATCCTCACAGCATTGATCACATTTTATTGTTTTGACAACCTTGTGAGCAAGTAATGTTACTTTCATATTACGGGTGCTAAAAGTGAGATAAGTGTTGGTATGAGTCACAGATAACACCAAAAAGCATTTAGAGTATTGATTTCAACCTTATATCTCCTTCTTCCCAGTCCGCAAGCTGATAACTCACATTGTTTAATCTCATTTCTTCTATTTGTTTGTTTACTCTGTCCAGTAGAATAGAGTGGTTATCAAGATATGCAATGAAGTGGTGGAAGAAGAGCTAGCTACCTGTTACTCTTAGGCTAGCATTTTGAGAAAATTAAATCTGATGGACTTTCACTTTCCATCTGACTGCTCACCCCCCATTTTCTGTTCTCAGAAGGCCCAAGCCTTCTCTGCAGCCTCTGCATGGCTGACTTCATCTCTTGATTTCTCAGGGTGTAGATGATGGGGTTCAGCATGGGGGTAATGACCGTGTTATTAATGGATATGGTTGTGTCCATGGGCAACGTCATGAAGGGCCTGCAGTAGATGTAAATGCAAGGCACGAAGTGAAGAGTCACCACCAGGATGTGAGAAGTGCACGTAGAGAGGGCCTTGTTCTGCCCCTCCCCAGAGTGGGATCTCAGCATCACCAGAATGACGGTGTAGGAGCCCAGGAGCAAGAGGAACCAGAGCAGGGTCACCAGTCCGTTGTTAGAGATCATGAGAAGCTCCAAAGCAAAGGTGTCAGTGCAGGCCAGTTTTACCACCTGGGGCACATCACAGTAGAAGGCATCCAGCGTGTTGGGGCCACAGAAGGGGAGTGGGAGCATCAGAATTACCTGGACAATTGAATGCAAACCACCACCCACCCCAAGAAGCCACCACCAAGGCCACCCACACCTTTCTCCTCATAATGGTCACATAGTGCAGGGGCTTGGTGATTGCAAGGTATCTGTCATAGGCCATCACAGAGAGGAAAAAAATATCTGCCCCACCAGCAAAGTGGAAGAAAAAGATCTGTGCCATGCAGCCATTGTAGGAGATGGTTTTCCTCTCTGACAAAAGATCCACCAGGAACTTAGGGACGGTGATGGATGAAAAAACGATGTCCAGGACTGATTTGTTCCGAAGGAGAAAGTACATGGGCATGTGCAGGTGGGACTCACAGGTGATAGTGACCACAATGAGTGCATTTCCCAGGACGGTTGCTACATACACAGCAAAGAAGACCACAAATAAGAAAAACTGCAGCTCCCGGGAATGAGTAAGCTCCAGGAAGAAAAACTCCTTCACATTAGTGTGGTTGATCTGGTCCATGATGGGGATGACTCTCCTTCAGGTCTTACCTTGGGCCAAGATATATTAGGAGTTGGATTATGGTGACATGAGGTAGCAAAATCATTGATCACATACTACTCTCAAGCATTCAGGTCATCATGACTACCCAGAAAAACTGGGCCCGTCTTCCCTTTGTGGTCTGGAAATTCTTCATCCACATGGTTCTTCTTTCTTATTGTAAATACCCTGGGTTGACAGAAAAAAAACCCATCACCTGTCTATATCTTCACTCTGACTAGAGAGAGATGGATGGACTGTGGCCATTTGCCTATGCTTTACCAAGGGCTTTCACCTGCAATAGCTCGTCTTGATTTTGATTGTCATGAAGTTCCTGAAGAGTCTTTAGAATGGTTATTTCCATTTTATATATGGGGAAACTAAAGCTTTAGAGCAGTTAATGACTTATTAACACCTGCATAGTCACAAAATTTGTGAGTTGTAAATCGAGGATTCAAATCCAAATCATTTTTCTGACTTAAGAAAGATTCCCTCCTTGGCCAAATTTTGGTTAGGCTCCTCTGAGCCCTTTTCTTGACTATGATTCAACCTTGACCTTCCATGTTTGTCTTTGCTGAGCCCAGTTTTAGCAGGAATCCTGCCAAGTCAGTTTAATGAGAATTTCCCACCGTTGATATCTAATCAAATTCCTTACCCTTTTATATATTTATTATTTTTAACCTCATCTCTCACCCTCAATATCTAAGTCCTTGTGTCTAAATCCTTGGCCAGTCTTTAGCAAGAATTCTT
Organism: Ateles fusciceps; assembly: GCA_036589455.1. Taxonomy (NCBI): domain Eukaryota; kingdom Metazoa; phylum Chordata; class Mammalia; order Primates; family Atelidae; genus Ateles; species Ateles fusciceps. The sequence goes on along the minus strand of JAZHEH010000681.1, from coordinate 20,815,887 downwards.
TTATGCCAGTTTAGGAAGAATCACCCTACCTTTGATATCACTTCTTAGTAATTTTCAATCCACTGACCTCCCTCACTCTGCTCATTGCTTATAAATCTTCACTTGTGTTTGCTATAGTTCAAGTTGAGCTCAATCTTTTACTTCTATTGCAAGAGTTTTAAATGAAATCTATCTTCCTGTCTTTAATAATTGTCTGGTGAATAATTTTTCTTTAACATAACAGGCTCCAGAGGTTTTTCCACTGTACCACTCTGAGAAATCAGAAAGTCTACTTTGGCTTACTAAATTTTAGTGTTTATATAAGGCTTAAACAGTTTATTGAGTAGCCTGACTATCTAATCCTCATCTCATCCCTTACAAAAAGAGAAGAATCAGGCCCTTTTAAGTACTCCTCTTTGGCACTCTGGGAAGCCTGGACCTTGCTATTGACACACAGGGCTCTTGGTAGAGTATAGAGCCACAGTCATTGTTAAGGGTGTATTTTAGTATCACAGAAAAACTGATCATTAGAGCTTCACAATACTTTAGAGATAAATTAGTCTAATTCTTCTTACTTTAGGGGTGACTGGAGAAGGACGTTTATTTTTTGAGAATAATAGTTTGAATTGGTGAAAGAAATAAAACTTTTTTTTTTTTTTTTTTTCCGAAATGGAGTCTCGCTCTGTAGCCCAAGCTGGAGTGCGATGGCGAGATCTCAGCTCACTGCAACTTCCACTTCCCAAGTTCAAGTGATTCTCCTGCCTCAGCCTCTTGAGTAGCTGGGATTACAGGTGCCTGCCACTATACCCAGCTAATTTTTGTATTTTTAGTAGAGATGGGGTTTCACCATGTTAGTCAGGCTGGTCTCGGACTCCTGACCTCAGGTGATTTGCCTGCCTTGGCCTCCCAAAGTGCTGGGATTACAGACGTGAGCCACCATGCCTGGCCATGATAAAGAACTTTAACTAGGTTTATTGACTCAAATTCCAGGGATATTCTACTATTGTTATATGATAGCAAATTATTATATTAATATTGCTTTTTCCCAAATCAGAAATTCAGTCATGGGAGGACAAACTTCTTTCAGTAAGAATATCTGTATGATCCAGGTGCAGTGGCTAATGCCTGTTATCCCAGCACTTTGGGAGGTCGAGGCAGGCAGATTGCTTGAGCTGAGGAGTTTGAGACCAGCCAGGGCAACATAGTGAGACCCCATCTCTATAACCACAATGAATTAAAAAAAAATTAGCCAGGTACGGTGCTGTGCACCCGTAGTCCCAGCTACTCAGGAGGCTGAAGTGGGAGGATCGCTTGAGCCCAGGAATTTAAGGCTACAGTGAGCTGTTATTGTGCCATTGTACTCCAGCTTGGGTGACAGAATAAGTCCCTCTCTCTACAAAACAACAACAACCCCACCCCCCAAACCTTTTGATACAGCAGGTATGTGAAACAAAAGAATATCTGTATGTCCCAAAGATGCATATTCTACATAATCTAAAAATTTTTAAATAATTGAGATGAACAAAATCTAATTCAACAATAAAAAGTAGGCAATTGGCATTTGAAAAAACAACTATGTCTGAACAAGATAGGATAAGAAGGAAGAGAGTATGCCTGATGAAAAAAGGATAGAGCACTTTCCCTGAAGTAAAAGCAAAAGAAAGTATTCCATAAACAACATAGTTCTTAATATTTCTTATTTCTGTTCTCTTGCAGTCGAGTCTATTTTATAGTTTAGTCTGAGGGGTTAGAACATATAGAAGTCCTCTTAAACAAAAATCTTGTGATCTTCTTAGATCTCTGATATTTCCACCATTAGAATAATTTCATTCCTGTGGAAGTAAGTTGCCTCTTTTATTTTCATTTATTTATTTTTAATTAAAAAACTTTTAATAGTCTTTTAAAAATTGCACATATACAAGGTATACAGCCCAAAATAAGTCTTAATTTAATATGCCAGCATGTAGTAACACACTAACTGGTACAGTGTATTTGAAATTATATTATTGCCTTTTATCAGAGTGTCTACAAGGAAGAGCATCCACCTTTGGACCATACTCAGGGCAGGATCTATTCAGTTCTCCCCAGGAGACTCCAAAGAAGACATTTATCCTAGACCTAAGTGCAAGGCAGAGCTCCCCCTGGGACATCAGTGAGAGTTCTTTTCTTAGGCAATAAGAACTGTATAACTGAATGTGTATCTGTGTGTGTGTGTGTGTGTGCATGTATGTGTGTATATGTGTGTGTTTTAAACAGTGTCTTGCTCTGTTGCCCAGGCTGAAGTGCAGTGGTGCGATCTTGGCTCACTGCAACCTCCACCTCCCAGGTACAAGTGATTCTCCTGCTTCATCCTCCAGAGTAGCTGGGACAACAGGTGTGTGCCACCATGCCCGGCTAATTTTTGTAGTTTTAGTAGAGATGGGGTTTCACAATGTTGGCCAGGCTGGTCTCGAACTCCTGACCCTCAGGTGATCCATCCACTTCAGCCTCCCAAAGTGCTGGGATTACAAGCGTGAGCCACTGCGCTGGGCCCTGACTATGTATCTTTGCTTTGACTTTCATACATTCAAAAACATATGTGTGACTTAATTTCCTATTCCATATTTTTTCACATGTAGCCTCTTAACAGTTCCTTACTTATATTTTATTGTTTTATTGCATGTAGTTTTTTGTTGTTGCTGCAAGATCTCCCTGATCCTTTGTGGAATGTGATGGGAAATACGTTGGTTACTAAGGTAGAGACAGGTTTTCATAGGTATGTGGGAACCACGCAGGTGAAGAATAAGCATCAGTCATGAAGGCTAAATTGGAATGAGACACCAGCCAGGAGAGCACAGCAGTCTGAGATTCAGGACTTGAGATAGAGAGTATGGAAACCAGGGTGAGTGGGTGGCATTGTGAGTCAGGCTTGTAGAATGTACAGGAAGTGAGGGGTCACAAAAGTCATACCTTGATCTCTTCAGTTACCTAGTCAGTCCCTGATTAGTATTTTCGACTAATCCTGCACTCAACACTTTGTAAATCCATTTTCATGTGCATCTATAATTTATTTTTAAGATATATTCCCCAAAATGAACTTATTAGGTCAAATGATATGTTAGTTTTCTAATGTTAACTGATGATAAAGGTATTGTAAATAGCTGCTGCACAGCAAAAGAAACAGTTCAAAGAGGAAACAGAAAACCTACAGAATGAGAGAAAATTTTTTGCAAACTATGCATCCAACAATTGTCTAATATCCAGCATCTATAAGGAACTTAAATAAATTTTCAAGCAAAAACCCAAACAACTCCATAAAAAAGTGGGCAAATACATGAACACACACTTTTCAAAAGAGGACATACATGCAGCCAACAATCATATGAAAAAAAGCTGAACATCACTGATCATTACAGAAATGCAAATCAAAACCACAATGAGATACAATCTAATACTAGTCAGAATGGCTACTATTAAAAAGTCAAAAAATAACAGATCCTGGCAAAGTTGTGGAGAAAAGGTACACTTATATACTATAACTGGGAATGTAAATTAGTTCAGCCATTGTGGAAGACAGTGTGGTTCTTCCTCAAAGATCTAAAGACAAAATACCATTCCATCCAACAATCCTATTACTGGGTATATACCCAAAGAAATAGAAATCATTGTATTATAAAGACATGCACATGTATGTTCATTGCAGCACTATTCACAATAGCAAAGACATGGAATAAACCTAAATGCCCATCAATGATAGATTGGGTAAAGAAAATGTGGTACATATACACTATGGAACACTATGCAGCCATAAAAAAGACTGAGATCATGTCCTTTGCAGAGACATGGGTGGGGCTGGAGGCCATTATCCTTAGCAAACTAACGCAGGAACAGAAAACCCAATACTGCATGTTTTCACTTATAAGTGGGAGCTAAATGATGAGAACACATGGATACATAGAGGGGAACGACACATGCTGGGGCCTTTTGGAGAGTGAAGACTGGGAAGAAGGAGAGGATCAGGAAAAATAACTAATGGATACTAGACTTAATGCCTTGGTGATGAAATAATCTGTACAACAACCCCCGTGACACAAGTTTACCTATGTAACAAATGTGCACTTACACCCCTGAATGGAAAACAAAAGTTAAAAGAAAAAAGAAAAGAAAAGAAACAGGCTGGGTGTGGTGGCTCACACCTTTAATCCCAGCAATTTGGTAGGTGGAGGTGGGTGGATCACTTGAGGCCAGGAGTTTGAGACCAGCCTGGGCAAAATGGAGAGATCCTGTCTCTACAAAAAATATTAGCCAGGTGTGGTGGTGGTATGTGCTGAAGTCCCAGATACACAGGAGGCTGAACTGAGCGGATCAATTCTGCCCAGGACATCGAAGTTCTGCAGTGAGCTGTGATTCACCACTGTACTCCAGTCTGGGTGACAGAGCAAGAACTTATCTCCAAAAACAAAAAAGGACATAGCCCAACTCCAGTTGTGTTTGAATGTTTGATTTCTTTTTATAGATAGATACTATGAGCTGAAATAAGTTATGACACTTTTTAACTTCTCATAGAAATGGAAGACAAAAAGATTTTGTCACCTTAATAAAATAATATTATACCCAATATATAATAATATAAATAACCAAAATTAAACAGTTAAAATATTAGAATAAAACTTAGGTAAATGTTTTTATAAATTTGGAGTAGAAGAGCATTACACCAATGATTATATTATTATACTTGACTAAGTAAACATAAAACTTTCAGATTTTAAAAGTATTATAAATAAGCTTAAAACTAAATATAAATAAAAAACTTGGGACAATATCTAAAAAACAATATAAAACAAGCTTAACTTCTTTGATACATGAGGAGCTCTTATAAATCCATAAGACACAGACATTTTGATACTTTAAAACAAAAATGAGTCACGATTCACAGAAAAATATGGTTGGTTAGTCCACATGTGAAAAGACGGTCAGGAGTTTGTGATCAGCCTGGGCAGCATAAGAACAGCCTGTCTCTATTAAAAAAAGGGAAAGAAAGAAAAAAAAGGAAATACAAATTAAACTGCAGTGAGGTATCATTTCTCATCTATAAGGTTAGCCAATGCTGAAAAAGTCCACTATTGGCATAGATGTGGGGAAAGTGACACCTTCATGTATGGTTAATAGAAGTGCACACATGGGCAAAATTTCTGGGTCATTCGGGAAATATACGTCAAAATATAAAATGTACAAATCCCATGACTCAAAAATTCGACTTCAGGAATTTAGGCAAAAGACTTAATAAACCAAATGCATAACGTCCTAAGTATAAACAAAGTTCAGCACAGTGCCGTTCCAAATAAGTTAGCATCCGATATAGAAAATTTGTCCAATAAATATAGTAGAGTAGTACAATTAAATATTTGCAGACATTCAAATTGATAATATAGAATTGTACTTTTAAACATGGCAAGACTTCTTTTTAGTGACAGATTAAAACACTGAATATGTCACATGATGTTATTTTTGGGAAAAACATCCACATGTTTAGAAGTCTGGAAAGATGTGTTAATATATCACAACACTGGTAGCCATTATCTGTCACTAACTGGATTTTGGCATTTTTATTTTAAAAAGACATTCTGTTGTGTCTAATTTAAAAAAAATGATTTTTAATCGCTTTTGATTTTGAAAATCAGAAAAACTCATATACCTATTTACAATTTGAAGTAAAAAGTTTTCTCCATTAATTTGAGCTCTGATATTATGTATATTGTATTTTTCTTTGTTTTTAAAATTGTTCCAAGTAAGCTGACTTATTATGGAAAAGGGCATGTGGGAAAGACACCTCTAATTTTTCTTTTGGTGTGTTATGGCTCCATGAGGCATTGGCTGGAGGCACTCAGAGGAGAACCTGGGACCAGCCAACTCAGGTCTCCAGGACTGAGGTCAAATCTACTTATTGTTGACTTCTCTTTCAGATTAATATTATTCCACCTACTCCTCTGGCTAATCATCTTAGAAGGTTGTGGACTATGAAGCTGAATGTCAGGTCACGATCAAATGATAGCCTTTCTATTTTGTAACCTTGGGGTTGCATTATTAAACCTAGAATTAGCTTGTTCAAAAGAGCGCAGCCCTCGAAGTCAGGTTCAAATATTTTAAACTGTGGCTCTTGTGACCTGGAGCAAATTAACCTTTATGAACCCCAGGATATTATTCCATAAAATGGGAAACACACACCTTACTTTGCAGTGAGGTTTGCTTGTGGTACTCTAGCACTTTTTACTCCCTACCTTTATGGGTCTATGTGTGTCACCTTTTCCTCCAAATGTAAACTTCCTGAAGGCAAGGATTTCTTTTGTCACTATTGTATCCCCAGATCCTACCTGGCACGTAGCAATTATCTGATAATTCTTTCTGAAGATGAATGAACAAATGGGTGTCCAGTTCCTGATGTGCAGTAGTTCCCCAACAAGTATTTGTTTTCCTTTACGCCATTTTCATCTTCATCTTACATCCGCTATTCGCTTATGTTACCGTATGAGTCAATTAAATGGCTTAATGCATATGAGAGCACACTGTAAACTTCAAAGCATTATACAAATGTAGGGTATTAATATCATCATAATCCTAATATCATTATATAGTTGTTTCTCTTTCTCTTTCAGCTAACTTTTAATCATTTTTAAAGAAAGAGACCATGTCAGTTATTATTATTATTATTATTTTTTTTTTACAAATTGTATGGCTTAGTAATATTTATGGAATGAGTTTTAATTTTTGAAAAATTACCTTATTTGCATGTGTGTTAAGAAGTCCACTAGTTTAGGTTAGAGGCAGGAGATCTTAATCAGCCTGAAGCTTTTAGTTCAAGATGACATATACTTCCAGAATTGCAAATGGACATTTGCCTTTCAGAAATACTATCGAAATCATGAGGTTGTAGTGTGTAAATTTTTCAGGATGCCCTCACCTACCTTTTCATTGGTAAAGTGAGCCTGACAGGTTCCCCATCATCCCTGCTCTGTTTTTCTTCACCGAAGCACATGAAGAGTTTACACTGTTCCTAACTGATGCTGAATTAAAAGTCTACTGTAATAATTGGCATAGGGAATAATGTAGGATATTTGTAGGAAATATAATTTTCAATGGAGAAGCTGGCAGTTGCAGATGCAATGGGAGTTATTAAAAAGTTACTAAGCAACACGTGTGCATATTTTTCTCCCCTTTTCACAAACACACACACAGACATCTATTATGATAATACATCTAATAAGGAGGTGATGAAACTGTACAGGGAAGTCTGAGGAATCTCCAAAGGCCCCTTCCCTAAACTATATCAACACCAAATTTGATGCAAAGTCCTTGTATAATAACCATCACTGCAATTTCATCAACAATATTATAGTTCAAGAATCAATTACATGTGACAGTGGTTACAATTTTGGTCACATAATTGATTTTCTTCAAACTTATCAATGATAATAATTGACTAAAATGCATATTTATTGCTTTCTGTATATCAGGCCCAGTTGCAGATGCTGAGAATATATTCGTGAAGAGACAGATGTGACCCCCCACCCTCAAGCATGTGCTTACAACTGTGATGATTCACACCAAAGGGCAAGAATGGGGCAAGATTGGCCTAGGGATTTAGTGAGGTGCAGGGAGTCTGAGAATGCTTCCTTGGGAGAAGCAGCATTTGATAATAACAAGAATCCCTGGTATTTATATAAACAAGAATCCCTGGTATTTATATAATGTTTTAAATTTTTTCTAAGAGATTTCTAAAAATCCATTTTCTTTTCTTGGGCTCATAATAATCCTGTAAGATCCCTGCATTGGATGTGACCAACGTCATCAGGAAGAAGCCTCAACTGAGACCTGGAGATACTGGCAAATTGGATTCCACTAGATGAGGCCTCCTGGTCTGGTGGTCCCTCATAGTCGTGAATGGAACTTCACTTCTTAGAGGATCAGGGTGAAGGAACCTTAAATATCTTAGTATGTGTATGGGGAGTCCCGTCCCTTCTCCTCCTGCTTTCCTGAAGAGGGACTTACACTGAAATGGCATACAGGTTTTGTGCCTCCTCCTTCACTCAGTTCTTTTTAGGAAGGTAGGAGTGATGTAAAGCAAGCTTGTCCAACCCACAGACCTCAGGCTGCATGAAGCCCAGGATGGTTTTGAATGCGGCCCAACACAAATGTGTAAACTTCCTCAAAATATTAAGAGATTTTTGCTATTTTTTTTTAAAGCTCATCAACTATCATTAGTGTGTTTTTTTGTGTGGCCCAAGACAAATTCTTCTTCCGACATTGCCCAGGGAAGCCAAAAGATTGGACACCCCCTGATTTAAAGGAATGGTGAATCTGGGGAAAAAAATTAGGCAGGAAACTTGGCCTCCTGATTTTCCTTCTCTTTCTTTGGGATCTGTCTCCCTACAGAAAGCATGTGGATTGATTTTCTCTCATCTACACAATTAGCGCAACAGGGCAAGCCTGCTTCTCCTGGGTTAGCCTGTCTAATTCTGGGGTACAGTGTGGGGGAGGCCATAGGGCTAGATCAAAGCCATGTCCTCCAGCAGAACATTATCTGTTGGTTTTTTATTAAACTGATATTTTCAGTTTTGTCTACCTGCCTCCTGCTGTTCTCTACTACCCAATAATGGCTGAAGAAGCTAATGATATAACTGCAACCAAATAGGGGTGAGGATCAGAGAATCTCTCCTTCTCATATTCTTTCTTGAGTTTCCCTTGTAATGTTAAAATGCCTGTACATTTTTGATCAATTTGCTTACATTTCTGTAAAGCAAGTATCCCTTAATATACAGATATACTTTCAACTTTTCATTCATAAAATTTTACTGACTTAATTGCTACAATCTCGTACACCAGCCTGACCCCAACAGCAATTGTTCTGTAGCTCTAGGCATAACTGTGGCCTTTGCTTCTGAGCCTACATTTTGGAAGATGTGCAATAGAAAAACGAAGGCATGGGATACTTCCAGTAGACAGAAAGGGGAGGAATATGTTGAGTTTCTCTAGTATTTTCCCTGGGTGGTATATTTGGCTGCCACTATGAAACCCACCCACCAAACCTAATCATGGGCCCACTGGGAGGAAATGTCACAAAGTGTTGACGAGTTTAGTCTCAGGAGCCATGCTGAGTCAGTTTCCATTCACTGGCTGTGTGAGTGGGGGTTCAATGGGTTAACATGTATGAAATGTTCAGAATAGGACTTGAAACTTAGTAAGCACTCAGCAAATTTCAACTCTCTCTCTCTGAGTACCTATATATATGATCTGTAGGAGTCATTCTATGTTTTATTAGCCATGGATGGGAATGAATTTAGAGAATGAAGAACCAAGGAAACCTGAGACAGGGATCTCTGCTTTCCTATGCATTGTTTACATTCTTCCAGATATGGAGGAAATAATTAATTCTCTTTTATTAACAATTGAATTAAATATCTACTTATCCAGTTGACCTACACCAACGGAAAAGTGAATGTGTAGCAAGTGGCCAGAGCCACAGAGAAACGAGAGAGAGATTTACCAGCAGAAATAGTTCTGTGGAACAACTCCACTGTAAGTGCCTGAAATGAAAGGGTAATTATCTGGAGGTGGGAATCTGTGATATACCTCCCTGAGATGATGGTAAATAAATTATACCCAATGTAAGCTGCAAGGCTTAATCTGTTTAAGATTTTTCAGAAGCAATGGGTTCAGATAGAAGATAGCAAGGGGAATTCAGGGTGTGGTGATCAAAAAGGACACCAAACTGTGTGGAGGCAGGTCCTGAACTGGTGAAGGAATGGTATGGTTAAAATAGCCAAGACAATCCTAAGCAAAAAGAACAAAGCTGGAGGCATCACACTCCATGACTTCAAACTATACTACAAGGCTGCATACAGTAACCAAAACAACATAATACTGGTACGAAAACAGACACATAGACCAATAGAATAATATAGAGATCTCAGAAATAAGACTGTATATCTACAACCATCTAATCTTTGACAAACCTGACAAAAACAAACATTGGAAAAGAATTCCCTATTTAATAAATGGTGCTGGGAAAATTGGCTAGCCATATACAGAAAACTGAAAATGGACCTCTTCCTTACACCTTATACAAAAATTAACTCAAGATAGATTAAAGATTTAAATGTGAAGCCCCAAAGTATAAAAACCCTAGAAGAAAATCTAGGCAATGCCATCTAGGACATAGCCACTGGCAAAATTTTCATGATGAAAATGTCAAAAGCAATTGCATCAAAAGCAAAAATTGGCAAATGGGATCTAATTAAACTAAAGAGATTCTGCAAAAGAAGCTATCATCAGAATGAACAGACAACCCACAGAAAGGGAGAAAATTTTTGCAATCTATCCATCTGACAAAGGTAACTTAAACAAATTTACAAGAAAAAAAACAAAAACAAAAACAAACAACCCTATCTAAAAGTGGGCAAATGACATGAACAGACACTTCTCAAAAGAAGACATTTATGTGGCCAACACACATTTGAAAAAAGCTTAACATCACTAATTATTAGAGAAATGCAAATCAAAAATTACAATGAAATACCATCTCATTTCAGTCAGAATGGCAATTATTAAAAAGTCAAGAAGCAGCAGATGCTGGTGAGGCTATGGAGAAATAGGAATGCTTTTACACTGTTGGTAGGAATGTAAACTAGTTTAACCATTGTGGAAGACAGTGTGGCGAGTCCTCAAAGACCTACAAACAGAAATATCATTTGACCCAGCAATCTCATTACTGGGTATATACCCAAAGGAATATAAATAATTCTATTATAAAGATGCATGCATGTGTATGTTCATTGCAGCACTATTCATAATAGCAAAGACATGGAATCAACTCAAATGCCCACTAATGATAGACTGGATAAAGAAAATATGGTACATATACACCATGGAATACTATGCAGCCATAAAAAGAAAGGAGTTGGTGTTCTTTGCAGGGACATGGACAGAGCTGGAAACCATTATCCTTAGCAAACTAACACAGAAACAGAAAACCAAATACCACATGTTCTCACTTGTAAGTGAGAGTTAAACAATGAGAACACATGGACAAAGGGAAGGGAACAACACATACTGGGGCCTGTAAGGGGGCAGGGAGGAAGGAGAGAATCAGGATAAGTAGCTAATGCATGTGGGGCTTAATACCTAGGTGATGGGTTGATAGGTGCAGCAAATCACCATGGCACATGTTTACCTATGTAATAAACCTGCACATCCTGAATATGTATCCTCGAACTGAAAACAAAATAAAACAAAATTAAAAAGAAGAAAATATAACATTTAATGAAATATTAAAGAAAAATCAAGGAGGTACTGACTGAGAAGGCAGTTTAGGGGACTGAGACTGAGAAAAGAAGAGTAATTGGTGTGACACCATTGGACTCAAATTTCCCTGGCCCTAACATAGCTGAGATAGAGAGAAATGGTAGCCAAGGGGAATATCCTTCAGCATTTGCTTAGCAAATTACTCAGTTGCTATGATGGGAATTCAACAGGGAGATTCTAGAGAGAGTGTTTGATCGGATAAGCATCTTGTTCTTGTAATTTAACTACACACTTAACTACACACGTATATCTTTTCAGATTCTGCCATATGCCAGTAACAAGAGTTACGTGCTTGTACTACTTTTGGGCTATTTTTTGTTGAATGTGGAGTGCAACATTTGGGCAGACTGTGGGCTCGGGAGTCAGGAAGACCCTGTTGTGAGTTAGAAAACTGCCCCCTCCTTTGTGACCCTGAGCAAGTTAGTTTTCCTTGCTGACACATTGTTTCTTTATTTGTAACATAGGGATAGTGCAATGGGTATTTTAGTACTGCAATGAGTATTTAGTTAAATAACTTTTGTGCCTGGTGCATATTAACTGCCCAATAAAGGCTAGTTATTGTGATTATTGTGAAAATAGGCTATTCTGGGGAGGTTATTGTTTTTTATTTGTATGTTTATTTATTTATTTTTTTGTTTTTTTCTTGAATAAATTCCTTCTCCTTTTTGGCTATCTATGGCCTATGGCATAGTCAGTAGACAAGTGACCATGAGGAAGGGTGAGAGGAATCTGGAGGAACAGTCTCCCCTTTCAAATAAGAGCGCCAAATATCTCCCTTGCCTGAGGCAGAGGTGGAGGTGAAGCCTTCGATAGTTTAATTCTCCAGGAGTTTGGATAAATAAGTTTCTAAGCATGACCTAAGAAAACACTTTCTTTTTGTCCAACACCTTCCACAGGGCATTCTTGATCTCTTTGTTCCTCAAACTGTAAATGAGAGGATTCAGCATGGGGATCACCAGTGAATAGAACATGGACACAACTTTGTCCCCTGCCTAGCGAGTAGCTGGAGCTGGGTCGCAGGTACATGAAAAAGGCCGTCCCAAACAGCAGAGTCACCACCATCAGGTGTGAGGAACACGTGCTGAAGGCTTTCCATCGGCCCTCTGCTGAAGGCATCTTCAGGACGGCAGACACTATGTAACCATAGGAGATAAGGAGGTAGAGGAATGATGTCCCCGCAACAGTGACCACGACGAGGAAATTCACCACTTGACTGAGGAAGGTGTCAGAGCAAGACAGAGCCAGGATTGGTGGGAGGTCACAGAAGAAGTGGTTGATGATGTTGGTTCCGCAAAAGTGAAGCCTAAATATGGAGCTGGCCTGGATCAGGGAGCTCAGGAAGCCACCAACATATGCCCCAACCACCATGCGTGTACAGAGGCCCTGGGACATGATGGTGGTGTAGAGAAGGGGGCTGGAGATGGCTGCATATCGGTCGTATGCCATAGCAGTCAAGAGAAGGCACTCAGTCAGACCTATGCCGACAAAGAAAAAAAACTGAGCAGCACAGCCCACAAATGATATAGTCTTCTGCTCCCAGAAGTCAATGAGCATCTTGGGAGCCACAGCAGAAGAGTAGCAGATGTCAATGAAAGATAAGTTGCTTAGGAAGAAGTACAGGGGTGTGTGCAGATGTGTGTTACCTCTGATCAGAAGTATGAGGGCCAGGTTCCAGGCCAGGGTCGTAAGGTAGATGCCCAGGAAGGTCACAAAGAGGAGGGCCTGCAGTTCTGGATGGTCTGTGAATCCCAGGAGGATAAACATGGTCACTGATGAGCTGTTCCAGGCCTTGGTTATGGACATGCTTCTCGTGGACCACAAGGACAAGATGCAGACCTGAGATAGTAATGACAGTCCACATTACAGGTGGTATTAGCAGATAATTACAAAATGTATGAAAGGGAGGGCAGAGGATTACAGGTTACAGCTTTATGCAAAGATTCTGTTTTTCTCAGTCTCTCTCTCTCTCTCAAAGAAGGCAATTGCAGTCATCATCTTAAATATTTAGGCAGAATAGTGTAGCTGATCTGAGTTTAAACTTTGGATCCAAAATCTAAAAGTTGAGGAGGCAGGTGATATGAGTTTAAACTAGGGATTTTGGATCCAAAGTTTAAACTCGTATCACCTGCCTCCTCATCTCCTGCCTCCACCATTTACTAGTTGTGTCACTTTGGGTGAGATCCTAACATCTCTGGCTTCAACTTCTTTATCCTTAAAACTGGATGATAGCAATTACTTCACAGATTTAAGTGCCTGACACACAACAAGTGACGAGTGAGTAATTATTAGGACAGTTCTGTGTGCCTCAGGTGAGTCAGGTCATGCTTTGGAATAACTATTCACCTACTTTACCTGTTTCAATATTAGAAGGGAAAGGTCAGTGGAACTACATTCAGCTATATAGTTGTGAGATGATCAATCAGAATGTTTTTAATGCAAAGGATTAGGTCACATGTATATAAAAATGCTCTTGTCAAATATTGGGTCCAAATATACTAATATAGGTCAAATTTCAAATTTATGTCAGTCTGGGCTTTCTGAGATGATTAATTGCTGAGTGTGGGCTCTGGATCTAGACTGCCTGGATTCAACTCTCAGCCTCACTTAGTCAATGTGTGATGTTGGCCAGGTCACTTAACTCTCTCTGTCTCTCTGTAAAATTAGAGGTAATAATAGTATCTAGTTTGTTATAGGATCTGTTTAATCTATCTGTCTATCTATCTATCATCTGTCATCTATCTATTGATCTATCATCTATCATCATCATGTATCATCTAATCTTCTTAGAACATGCCTTACCCATAGTAACTGTTCCAGAACAACTGTCTTGTTGCTCTTGTCATTATTTTCAACCTAAGTTACAAAGTATCCTCAATCAAATTCTTTGAATTTTCAGTACTTGAAGCATCTTTCAAGATCAGGGACTTGACTTTATCAAATCCACACCAGTAAGGACTCCCATCATCCCTCACACATCCACACTGAGTCTCAGTGCACAGTAATCAGAAGAGAACTGCTGTCATCCGTTCTCTGAAACTGGGCCCTAATACTACAGAAAGTACCAGGAAAAATGTGGAGGGCCATGTGGCCCATGGTGAATGACCCTTAAAGGTTTGGAACATATCTTGATCCTTCTTCAGTTCTTAACCCAAATAATTTGGAAATCAATGAAATTATTTTAACTGGCTTTTAAAGAACTGTGAGACATTTTGATTAATATGATCAATATACAAATGTGAACTATTGAAACAAAAAATCATGTTCCTGATTAATAAAAAAAAAGAAAACTGAACATTATGATCTGTCTCCTGAAATAATTTGTAACATTTTTGTGTATACTTTATATGTACAAGTATATGTTTATGTGCACAGGTGCTTGTATCATAGTACACACACCTTTGTAACTCGTATATATTACAGAAATCATTGCAAGTCAAAGCTTCACAATTTGGGAAGTGATACTATATTTGTGCAGAACTTTTCTTGCTCAATTTGGAAGAGCCACTTTATCTTGACATCCTCAATTTTTACAAATCAATCCATATCTACTCATTGCCTGTTAAGGTCTCATTGATCTTCTTAATGTTTTTTCCTGGAACTTACACAGACAGATGCCCTTGAAATTGCGGCCCATTTTCTCCACTCTCAATAGTTCCTTCTACGTATTTTTCAGTGCTAAACCTCTCAAATTTGGATAATGGAAGAATGTGAAGTTCCTTTTGGCTATCACCATGCCATCATTTGTGCAGAGTTGTAAATATTCATCACATTAGTCACAATCTCGTTGGTATGACTTTGAGCTTCATCCTATATTCTAAGGTTTTGCACCTGTTTGTGAAAGGTTTGTGAACTTTCTAGAGTCGAGAGAGGGTTCTTTACCCTTCGAGGAAAGAAAAAGAGGAACCCGCAGGAAACTTTGGTGTAATTGAGTGCAGATGTAGAGCCACATGGAAAAATTGAGAGCTGAAACCAAATGAGCTCTGCTGCAGCCCTCACACGTTCTGGAGAGGTGCAGACATTTAGCAAGGTAGAGGCCTGAGGTCTGTGTTGTGATTCAGGGTCATTTGGGGCAGCTATTCAGGTTAGAAGAAAGGGGAGTGGGAGAAGGTAGCGGTTTGATACTGAGTAGGCTTTAGAAAAGGCCTGGTTCTAATTCTGACTCTGCCACTTGCTAGCTGTGGGATGTTGGGCAACTCATTTAGCCTTTCTGAGTTTCAATCTCCTCATTTGCAAAATGAGAATAATTGGCCAGGCATGGTGGCTTATGCCTATAATCCCAGCACTTTGGGTAGCAGAGGAGGGAGATTGCTTGAGGCCAGGAGTTCAAGACCAGCCTGAACAATATGGTGAGACCTCATCTCTACAAATAAAAATAAAAATGAAAAAATTAATCAGGCATGGTGGTGTATACCTGTGGTCCCAGCTACTCAGGAGGCTGAGGTGGGAGGATTCCTCGAGCCCACGAGGTCGAGGCTGCAGTTAGTTGTGATCATGCCACTGCACTCCAGCCTAGGTGACAAAGGGACACTTTGTCTTAAAACAACAACAAAACAAACTGTAACTACTTAACAGAGCTTGAAAATTGCTTAAGATAATGTATAAAGGGCTCATGATGGGTATTGAGATAGAATGTTTGCTTAATAAACTGGGACTGTGATTGTTATCTGCAGCAAGTATTACTTAAATAATTATTGGTAGAACCAAACATTAATTTTGAAACACTTCCTCCTTATGTTAGAGGAATAAGAAGTGCACTAACGAACCATGCAACTTTGTAAGAAGTGTTCACAAGTGAGGTTGAGAACGTAATAATTTGAGGTTTGATGGGTTAATTGACAGTCTGTTTTGAATGTTGCCATCAGGAGGGAGAAATTTTGTATTTAAGGATGAGATTTCCCAGCCCCAGAAACAGAAAGTGGAACTGGCCAAATCGAAACAAAAGGAAAGACATATGCAGAGTTTTATTTTAGAACATTAGAGAAAAGGTATCTTAAGGGTCGTATGGAGTGTTTTATGGTGCAGAACTCTGCTCACGAAGAAGTGCTTCTTCCCTTGAGAGAGAAGGAGGTTTTCTTCACTCTCGCAGCAGACTTTGGGGAGACTGTTTGGTCTGAGCCTGGACTCCTTACTAATCTATGATACAGGTATAATCAACACCAGGTCTATTTTACACAGCTGAAGAGGAAGAGTCTGAGAGGCTCAGTGACCTCATTAGACTCATAGGTCCAGTTCCAGCATCTTTGTGGACTACACTATCCTTGATGGTCACAGGAAGATAATAATACGGTAAAATCAAGCACCTAGCACGGTCCTTTGCACCTAGAAGATACTGGGTAATTGATGGGTACTCGTGGAGTTGATTTATGACTCTGTTCATTTCCCATCAAATATATCTGGAAGAAGTGTTAAACTTTATAACAAAATTTGCCTCATTTGAGCTTCACAGACACAGTTGGTGATGGAGGAAAAAATGAAATGATGAGAAGAACCTCAGCCAATTTGTGGAGTTGGAGGTGTTCTGTGATTTCCCCATTGATCCTGATCTGAGCTGCACGTTCTTCACTTCATCATGCTGTTTCCTCTCACCCCTGCAGGTGCCTGGTGCTCTTCCAGGTCTTTCTTTTATCTGAATGTACAAATGACTGATGAAATTAGGAGTTCCTCTCAATGTAAGGTGACAATGCAAAAGAGTTCAAGACTTTAATTCAAGAATTAAGATTCAGATGGCATAATTCACAGCATTAGTGAGAAAAGACAAGGAGGGTTTTGGAGTTTAGAGGTCTCTGCAGTGTTTGAAAAATCTGCTATGTAAAGTGTGTCTGGATTACAGACCTTCTAAATTACTTTTTGGATTACTTACTAATAATTGTGGCTGTGTTTAAGGGCATAGAGGTTCTTTCAGAAGTGTCATTCCCTTTTCATCACCTTGGTAGTTGCAAGGGCTCAAATGTACTTCAGGAAGCCCATCACAGGAGCAGTAGAGAAGAACCAAGATTGGGCTGTGATTTCACAATCAGGCTCTTAAATGCCTCACTCAGATTATCACAATGAGCATATTTCCCTCCTTAGAGTAACCTTAGTTTTTGAAAAGACTGGTGTCATATTTATTTTACCTTCGCATCTAATAGTATATTGGGTTTACTTTTCACAAAATTTGTAATGAACAGTTCATGCATTTATAAAGCCAATAATTCATCATGATTTTCTGAAGACTTTAAGAAAATGCTACTGAATATTTAACAGTCAACTGATTGCCAGTTGAAGAGACCATGTGTTTCTTTTAGCTCTCTTTTAGTAATATGTCCCATTTAAGACAATATGGAATAGTGTATTAGGCCGTTTGTCATTGCCATAAAGGACTACCTGGGGCTGGAAAATTTATAAAGAAAAGAGGTTAATTGGCTCACCGTTCTGCAGACAGTACTAGAAATATGGTGTTGGCATCTGCTTCTGGTGAGGGCTGCAGGTAGCTTATAATCATGGCAGAATATGAAGGGAAAGCAGATGTCTCATATGGTGAGAGCAGAAACAAGAGAGAAAGAGAGCAACAGAAGGGGGCCAGGCTCTTTTAAACAACCAGCTGTTGCCTGAATTCATGCATCACCAAGGGGATAACACTACGCCATTTATGAAGCATCCACCCTGTGGTCCAATCACCTCCTACCAGGCCCCACCTCCAGCAATGGGGATTACATTTCCACAACAGATTTGGAGGAAACCAACACTCAAACTATATGAAACAGAGTCCAGCTTATAGTATACATTAATTAATAAAACACTGCGCTGGGAATACTGTTCAACTGATAAATCAAGAGCATAGAATTATCTGAGACAGCAAAATTGAACATAAATCCTAAATTTCCACGTTATCTTGATTTTCAATTTTGAATTGGAGAAAGCTCAAATGTGAAAAGAATAATGCACATTCAAAAAACTTTAGCAAAAAAAATCTGCAAATTCAAATTTTTCATATTCGACTTAAGTACGTAAATGACTGCAGAGAACGCTTGAAAACAAAAAAGTATACAGCAGACATCTTGAAAAGTAATAGCACTGAAAAGAAATGAGCTATCAAGCCGGGAAAAGACGTGGAGGAACCTTAAATGCATATTACCAAGTGAAAGAAATCAATCTGAAAAGGCTATGTACTGAACGAGTCCACCTATAAGACATTCTGGAAAAGGCAAAACTATGGAGAAGGTAAAAAGATCAGTAGTTGCTGGGCATCAGGGAGAGGGAAGGATGAACAGGTAGAGCGCAGAAGGTTTTTAGGGCAGTGAAGCTATGGGTGATCCTATAACAGTGGATACATGACTTTATACATTTGTCCAAACCCACAGAATGCACCACACCAAGAATGAACCCAAATGTAAACTATGGATTCTGGGTGATAATAACGTGCCAATGTAGGTTCATCGATTGTAACAATGTACGGCTGTGGTGGGGCATGTTGATAATGGAGGAGGCTATGCATTTGTAGGAGTAAACGGTAAATAGGAAATCTCTGCGCAATATAGCAGACGCTACAACTGTTCTAAAAAATGTCTCCGCACCAGCTCCACCAGGGCCGTGGTTGTGAAGAAGATCAAGACCCGCGATGGGAAGCTGGTGTCCGACTCCTCTGACGTCCTGGCCAAGGAGGACAGCTGCGGCAGCCCCTCCCAGCCTGCTCCTCCTGATGCTGCCTCAGAGCCCGGGAGGGAGGGAGGCCGCTGTGCAGGTGCAGGGGAGCACAAGGAACAGGAGACCCACCTGAGGCTGAGCCCTCGCCCTCAGCCCACCCGCGGGGAAGTTTACTGCCTGGGGACCACCCCCGCCTCCGCCGGCCTATGTCTCCAACTACAGAACAATCCAATTGCTTTTTTTTTTTTTTTTTTGTCCAAAATAAAACCTCAGTGAGCTCCGAAAAAAATTAAAAAAGTCTAGTTTTAAAAAAGTACAAAAAACGATTTGGCTGAATTCAGGGAAAAAGCAAAGAGCATTGAGAGGTGCAGGGAGAAAAACTAAAAGTCAAAGAACTTCTTGGTTACCTATATGGGCTTGTGGATATAGGGAATTCTATCACGTGAGATTAATATTGGCATAAAGACAAAGAGTGAAAGATGAATGACTGCACTTACCCTGTTGTTCCTGTTCTTTCTGCCCTTTAGTTGATATCTGTCTTCTGCTTTGGAGGGAGTTTAATTGGGTTTCAGTGGCTGCTCCCAATTCCCAAAGTGCTAATGAGTTTAGAGAGAGCTTGGGACTGGTTTTTTTTTTTTGTCAAGGATCAATATATTTTCTTGGTGCATAGAAGGTGTGTTTTGGGGCAGAGTAACGGAGGAAAAAGATATATAAAGAAAGGACGGAGGTTGTAATCTTTAAGCAGCTCTTCTGGTATCAGCTAACATTTGCATTTAGGGTCATTTTGGGAAAATATTTCAAAGCTGGGCTTGGAGTGAATTGGGGAGAGGTTTTTTTTCCTCTCTCCTTGGAAATGTTTCCTTACATTTGCCCCTGAGGGTCTTTTTGAAAGAGAGGATGCATCACCCGAACTTCACAGCTTTATGGTTAATTGCTCTCTGGGGTTGTCTAGAACACAAATTCTAAAAGCTCCAAAACAGATGCTTATTAAATTCCCAGTGGCTAGGGACTCCATTCTCCCAAGGCCAATCAAGATATTTTCTGGTAGTATATGACAAGAAAAAAAACCAAAAACCAAAAAACAAACAAACAAAAAACACAAAAACAGGATAGCAGCGGAACATAAGGACAGGATAAACACCACTCCACAAAAGAGGGCAAGATTGCCTATCTATAAACATATATGTATTAACTCTTTCCCATTAATTAATAGAACCTATTTGGCCAGAAGTATATTAAAAGAATGGGATCTTAACCTTCCTGAGCTCCTACCATGTCCTAAGCACTATACTGTGTACTTTATGTGTGTTAACTCACTGAGTGCCTCCAAATTTCCCTTGCAGAGTAGGAAACTGAAATTCAGAGAAGCTAAATGAATTGCTTGAAATTTTATGCTAGCAAGGGATTGATCTGATATTTGAACCCTGTGTAATACCAAACACTGCATATGAATGTATGGCACGTGCATTTATTTTGGAACTCACATAAATGTGTTGATATGGTCAATCAGATCCCCCAATTCATAAATCCATTTTCTTTCCACAGAAGCCTACTATCTTCCTCCAGGAAAGAGATGTTAGAAAGGGGGCATTTTTTTTTTTCTTAAAAGATTCTTAAAAACTTATTCTGCTATGGAATATAAGGGTGTAATATAAGGATGTAGGACTTGTATAGAGAGCTACATAAAATTAAAAAGTAATATTGGGCCACACATTTAACAAAAAGCAAGCCATTAATTAATACGTGTGCTTGCAGGTAGAGGGGGAAAAAGTAAAATATTTGATTCTTTTGTTTCTTAAGCTGACAACATTGAACTTCAGTTTTTTCAAAGCAGCTACAATAAACAGTAGATGATTGATCTCAGTTCCATGGCTAATTTAGGGAGAGAAAGTTATCCAACCAGGCAGAGAAAAAGGATGGAGAGACATCCAGGATAGACTGAGGAGAATTCAAAGGAAAAATATAGATAAGGGAGAAATTATTCATTCATGCATTCCTTAAGTATGTATGTATTTATTTATTGAGGGTTAGGTCTCTTTATTTATTTATTTAAATTGACAAATGACAAACTGTATATATTCATAGTATATAACATAATGTTTTGATATATGTATACATAGAATGATTAAATCAAGCAAATTATATCCATCAGTTCACCTTTCTGATGAGATTTTAAAATCTACTTTTTCAGTGATTTTCAAGTATACTACACATTATCATTAATTATAGTCACCATACTGTACAACAAATCTCCAAAACTTATTTCTCCTGTCTAACTGAAAGTTTGTTGTTGCCTTTTAAAGATGTCACTTAAAGATGTCACCTTTTAAGTGACATCTCCCTGCTCCTCCCACCCCTGCCCCTGGTAACCACCTTTCTACTCTCTGCTTCTATGAGTTCAATTTTAGGTTTCACGTAATTGAGAGAATACAATATTTGTCTTTCTGTCCTAGGCTTATTTCACTTACCATGATGTCCTCCAGGTTTATCCATGTTGTTGCAAATGACAAGCTTTTCTTCTCTTTTAAGGCAGAATGATGTATGTATACTATATTTTCTTCACTCATTCATCCATTGATGGACCCTTAGCTTGATCCCATATCATGGCTATGGTGAATAGTGCTGCAGTAAATATGAGAGTGCAGTGATCTTTTTGACATATTGATTTCATTATCCTTGGATATATACCCAGCAGTGGGATTGCTGGGTCATACGGTAGTTCTATGTTTAGTTTTTTGAGGAATATCTATGCTGTTTTCCAGATAATGGCTATGCTTACTATATGCTACTTATTTTTAATTTTTATTTTCTGACATTCTAATAGCTATAAGTGAGGTTTAGTTTTGATTTTAATTTCCATTTTGTTAATGAATAGTGGCATTGAGTATCATATGTCCATCAATATATCTATTTTGCTGAATAATATGTTCAAATATTTTGCCCATTTAAAAAATTTCTCAAATGTAATACTTAGTTTTGAAAGTTCTTTATATGTGCTACATACAATTCCGTTATCAAATACACGATCTGAAAATATTTTCCTCTAATCTGTCACTTGTCTTTTCATTCTGTTAATAATGCTTTTTGAGTGCAGACATCCTCACTTTTTGCGATGTCTGTTGTGCTTTCGGTGTAACATCTAGGAAATCTTTGCATAATGCAAAGTCATAATGATTTGTTCTACGTTTTCCTCTAGACATTTTATAATTTATATTTTACATTTATTTGAATGATTTATTTTGAGTTAATTACTTGTGTATGGTATGAAGTATGAACTATTTCATATTTTGGCACAATGGCATCTAATTGTCCCAGCACTATTTGTGGAAAAATATATTCTTTCTCATTTGAGCTGTTTTTGCACCATTGATGAAAGTCATTTGATTGTAAGTGTGTGGGTCTATTTCTGTTCTTCAGAACAGAACTGTCTAATCTGTTTCATTGATTTATGTATTCTGTTCTTTCTCCAATATTATACTTTCTAAATTATTGTAGCTGTATGAGTAAGTTTTCAAACAAGTATGTGAGTCGCTCAACTTTGTTCTTCTATATCAAAGTTATTTTGGCTCTTCTAGTTCCTTTACCTTTCCATAAATATTTTATTTTATTATTTTTATTTTTTCAAAGTGATCAGCATCAACATACAAATTTTAGAATCAATTTGAAAATATCTACAGAAATTCCTGTTGACATTTGATTTAAAATGTATTGAATAAAGAGATCTATTTTGGGGGAATTGATATTTATTATGTCACTACATTGAGTCTTCTAATCCATACACATGGTATATATCTCCATATATTTGGATATTTGATTTCTTCCATCAGTGTTTTATAGTTTGCTGCACACAGATCTTGTACTTATTTCATTAGGTTTATACCTAAGTATTTCATGTTCTTTTAAAATGTATTTTAAATGATACATTTGATTTCAGTTACCAGTTATTTACTAATAGTGTTCAATTACTAATTGTTCATTACTAGTTCAATTACCAATTGTTCACTACAGTTAATTTTTATAATTTGTTTATTGGTGCACTGTTTAACTCACTTATTAGTTCTTGAACTTATTCTGCAGATTCTTTGGGATTTTCTACCATCATAGTCTTTGTGTATGATATGGTTAGGCTTTGTGTCCCCACCCAAATCTCATCTTGAATTGTAATCCCCAAGTGTTGAGGGAGAGACCTGATGGGAGGTGACTGAATCATTGGGTCAGTTTCCCCATTCTGTTCTCGTGAGAGTGAGCTCTTATGAGATCTGATGGTTTCAAAAGGGGCTCTTCCCGCTGTGCTCACTCTTCTCTCTCCTGCTGCCATGTGAAGAAGGCCCTTGCTTCCCCTTCACCTTCCACCATGATTGTAAGTTTCCTGCAAGGCCCCCCCCAGCCATGTAGAACTGTGAGTCAAACCTTTTTTCTTTATAAATTACCCAGTCTTGGGTAGTTCTTTATAGCTGTGTGAAAACAGACTATTACAGTATATATAGGGAGTTTTATATTTTCCTTTGAAATCTATATAATTTTTACTTATTTTTCCTGCTTTATTGATAGGAACTCCAGTACAATGTGTAA
Source organism: Ateles fusciceps (assembly GCA_036589455.1). Taxonomy (NCBI): domain Eukaryota; kingdom Metazoa; phylum Chordata; class Mammalia; order Primates; family Atelidae; genus Ateles; species Ateles fusciceps. The sequence goes on along the minus strand of JAZHEH010000681.1, from coordinate 20,792,376 downwards.
AATGAATGGTGAGAACAAACATCAATGCTTTTTTCCTGATCTTAGGAGAAAGACATTTAGTCTTTGATTACTAAGTATAATAATAGTTGTAGGGTATTTTTGTTATTGACCTATGAATTATATCATGTTGCAGATGTTCTTTCTAGTCCTAGTTTGCCAAGAGTCTTTATTATAAATGAATGTTGCATTTTGTAAAAGATATATATTTAATTGATTGATTTTTATACTTTTTCTTCTTGATTTTCACTTTATTGATAAAGAGGGATTCATTGACTGATTTTAAAATGTCGAACCAGACTTACATATTTTTGGGGATAAATCCAAATTGGAAATATGCATATAAAGTATATCCCTAACCAGGTAGTTGGATTTGAGAGAAGGTAATTCCCAAACAACTGAATTCTAAGAGAGATAACAGAACAAGAGCTACACAGTCAGTCTTCAGGAGCATAATCCTAAAGCAGAAGCAGGTGGAATTTTCTATTCTAAAAGCCAAGGTAACCATGGGAGGCAGTTCAATAAAGATATAGCCAGGAGTTATTCTGGTACCAAGGAGGGGTCCCCCAGTTGCATTTGTTTATTATGTTTTTCCTTTAGCTCTCACAACTCTAGGTGAAAATATGGGTGTGTGTGTGTGTGTGTGTGTGTGTGTGTGTGCGTGTGTGTGTTTGTGTGTGTGTTGGGGCAACAGAATGGACATGAGAGATGGTAGGCTAATTATAATCTTCAAAGACTCTCTCTCCCTTTATACCCTTACATGCGGGAATATTCCTTGAAGTCTTGTCTGTGGTCTATTTTTCATCCTCTACACATTTTTACCTAGGCTATTTCCTCTTATCTTAGAGTTTAAATTAATAATCCTATGTATAACCACTGTTCTTGCCCATATCAGCTGTAGGACTAAAACATGATCACAAAAACAGTTATCAAGACAAAGTTTCCAGGGTGTCTTACTACCCCAGATTCCTTTGAACTCCTACTATATCCACATAGTCCTCAAAATTCCTTCTAGTTCTGGAAGCCATCAGCAGCGTCTCACGTACTCTTTGTATAATAATCTACTATTGTGTTATCTATTGTTTTCCTTTTTTTCTGTTGTGGATCAGGATGGTACTTCCTGTGGATATCTACCATGTCACTAGCTCTAGTGCACAACAGTGTCTCATGGCTGAGATGCTGAGATGCTGGCATTGAAGACAGATATCTGCATTGAGAGCATCACACCCTGATGCTGCCCAAAACTGCTGGCATCAATACTACTCACACTTCAATACTCTTCTCAGTTCCTTTTTACAAGCATTCTTTCCCCAGTCCCTTTGGGACAGGACTCAGGAATGCATCTTTGGGCTGGGCTGAAGGATAATTTAAGTGATAGAAAACTGGTTCTTTCCAGAATCTCCTTTCTCTTCTGAGGTCAGGTCATTGTTCTGAAACTAGATGAGTACCTTGTGATTCTTTTCTTTTGGGACGCTTCCTTTGAGAGTTCCTGAGGGAAATTCATTTCAATGGATGTTTAGTCAGAGCAATGTTCAAAGCTTTCTTGGAAAATTTACACTCATGATGTCGTCAATTTATATGGGTCCTCAAAGACTTTGATAAGTAGAAAAAATTGTGCTTTATTTTTTGCATTAAGTCTTCACTGCAACTCTCACTATATCAATGATTAAGCATATCTTCATTGTATTTGGAATTAACACTTAATATTTCCTAATGATTCATTTTTTAGTTTAAGTCTTACCTGGGAATTTCAAGAGAGTTTAATATTTTCAATTGTTATTCAGGAGCATAAAATTTACATTGTTTACAAATAATTAGGGCCATTATAATATTAAGTACATGAATAATAAAAATGACCCTGATAGCTAGGGTAATTGCATATTGAAAAATACTGTGTCAAGATTGGCTAAAAATGAAAGTTTTAGAAGTCATGTCCAAATTAGATGACATTTTAATGAAAACACATAGCCATCTGGTATTTAATAAAAACATATTGTTAGCCAGGGACAATAATAATATAGATTATCATGCCATTTCTAATAAACTAATTATCAGAATATTCCAGCTGAAGATGTTTCATCTGAGACAAATGGGCAATTTAAAAATCAAAATGATAACCCCTCATGTTTGAATAGATTATATAATGTTTTTCATATAGATTGTACATTATATGCTCTTCACACAAGCATGCAATGCTGATACATTTGGTGCAATTTCACAGATAAAGGAAAAGCTTATGTAAGATCAGCTGAGGCATCCAGACCACACACTGGCAACAGGATGGGTTGAACCATGGCATGTGCCCTCACTACCAATTATTTTTACTACTGGCGCCTACTCTTCTCATTTGCTCTCTTGTTATGTCATTGCATCTATTTTTAAATATTTGAGAATCTGATTTAAAAATGATACTATGAATGTAAACTTATGACTTACCTATTATCAGTTACATTACCCTTATCTGTATATATTTGCTTATTATTGTTATTCACCATTTACATTATTATTATCAGTATGTTGCCCTCTCTCTGATCTACTTTATTTCTCAGAATTGAACTTCATGATAATTTTGAGTTCAGACTCTTGAGAAGCACATGGTACAGTGCTTGGAGCACACACGGGGGCATGTAATGTGTTTAAGGATGATCAATCACTGTTGTAACTGACCCTACAATTTAGGCATACTTCCACTAGGTGGCAGCAACATTCCATAGGGATCAAAACCAATAGGCGCTCGGTTTTGACAGATAATGGTACAGTAACATAGTTATCTTAGCTGTAATCATGCTGTTTGAGTTTTTAGAGATTTTCTATTTTAGCTCTTTGGTTTCAGAATAAAAAAAATTAAGGTCAAGTGAGGGGTCAAGAGAGATCAACAGCCCAATCTGCCACAGTAGAATGGGAATTAGAATTCAGGTCCTATGATGACTTTGTGCTTTCCTTCTTGTATAAATTGTTAATGACTTCTAAAACCTTTAAATGTACATTCACTTTGGGTTTGTTAGGGATGCCTGGCAAAAAGACTTTGGATCTATATCAGGTTGAAATTTTTACTAGTCGTTAGTGAAAGTAATGGTCTCCGAGATAACTTTTCAAACTCCAATTTGAGAATTAAGATATTTTATTACTAAGCATGTTTGGATTTTTTTCTGGGTTTTCTTTGAAATGATTCAAGTAAACTCACTAAAATAGCTATGCTAAAATGGTAAGTTAAAGTAAAAGTAAATCAAATTTTAGGAAACGCTGTCAGAAAACAAACTCTAAGATGCGTAGAATCCTAGGAACATAAATTTTGAGTTGAACCTCAAAGCACTTCCAATTCTAAACATTTATAATTCTATGTGGAGTTTATTTGTCTTTATTTGCTATCTGCTTTCATACTTTTTTTATTGTGGTAAAAAGCATATGACATTAAATTTACCATCTTTATTAGTTAGGGTTCTCTAGAGAGACAGAACCAACAGGATGTATTAATAGACAGACAGACAGCTTAATAGATGGAAAGATATTAACAGATGGATAGATGACAGTGGTTTTATCAGGAGAATTGGCTCATGAGATTATGGAGGCTGAGAAGTTCCATAATGTGACATCTGCAAGCTGAAGAATCACAGAATCTTTGCTTCCTGAGTGTGGTTCAGTCTAAGTCCAAAGGCCCCAAAACCAAGAAAGCCCATGGTGTAACTCTCAACATGAGGCCAAACAGCTGATAACCTAATGGGCTACTCATGCAAATCCAAGACTCCAAAGGAGACCTGGAGATATGACGTCAAAGGACGGGAGAAAGGTATCTCAGCTTCAGAGGACAGAGGGGAAATGTACCTTTCCACTGCTTTTTTGCCCTTTACAGGCCCTCAATTGACTGGAAGGTACCCGCCAACATTGAATTAGGGCAGATCTTCCTTACTCAGTCCACTGATTCAAAACATCCTCTGTCTTACAGACATACCCAGAAATAGTGCTTTACCAGCTATCTGGATATCTCTTAATCCAGTCCAGTTGACACCTAAAATTAACCATCACATCATCTTAATTATTATTATTATTATTATTATTTTTTTTTTTTTTGAGACAGAGTCTCACTCAGTCACCAGGCGCCAGGCTGGAGTGCAGTGGCACGACCTTGGCTCACTGCAATCTCCGCCTCCTGGGTTCAAGCGATTCTCCTGCCTCAGCCTCCCGAGTATCTGAGACTACAGGCGCATGCCACCAACCCGAGCTAATTTTTGTATTTTTAGTAGAGACAGGGTTTCACCATGTTGGCCAGGATGGTCTTGATCTCTTGAACTCGTGATCTGTCTGTCTTGGCCTCCCAAAGTACTGGGGTTACAGATGTGAGCCACTACGCCTGGCCTTAATTATTTTTTAAGTGTACACTTGAGTAATGTTAAATATATTCATATTGTTCTGTAACATATTTGCTTTGATATTTTCTGATGTTTACTTGAACTTCTGCTATTTTGATCAAATTTGATTTTTTTAAAGTAAGGGCATGAAGATTTTTTAAAGTAAGGGCATGAAGAGTTAAAGAATTTTATCCAGATGGATTTAATAGGATGACTTTCTTCCTCATTCTCAGATTTCTTATAGATTAGGTTAATAAATACATTATGAGTACTCATTCTGCATTTTTCTGTCCAAGGCAGATATTGTTAATTTATAATTTGTTCTTTTTTTAAAAAAATTTCAATAGCTTTTGGGGTACAAGTGGTTTTTGATTACATGGATGGATTCTGTTAGTGGTGAATTCTGAGATTTTAGTATACCTGTCACCCAAACAGTGTACCCTGTACCCAATACGTAGTCTTTTATTCCTCACCCCCACTTCCACCCTTCCCCTTGACATCTCAAAGTCCATATCACTCTGTATGTCTCTGTGTTCTCATAGCTTAGCTCCTACTTACAAGTGAGAATATACAGTATTTGGTTTTCCATTTCTGACTTACTTCACTTAGAATAATGGCCTCCAGCTCCATCCAAATTGTTGCAAAAGACATTACTGCTCTTTATTCTTAAGATCCTCAATCTTATTTTGTAGGTAGTCATTATCACTATGAAATCTATCACTACCCAATCTTATCAGCCTTTTCTAATCCTAGAAAAATGTATAGATCATGACTATGAGATTAACCTTTTAAATTCCCCCAGATCTTAACTCAGTATCAAAACTCTTTCGTAGTTAGTTGGGTTTTACTCTCCCAGCATCAGAATTTCCCAGGACAGTTTATCTCCCACCCTAGATAAGAATGTTTCTCTTGACGAAGAACTTCCTTGCCTTTTCATGTTCACAGTTGATTCTTGAAGCCATTTACCTCCTTTTCTTTCAACAATCTTAGTTGCTAAATTTCTTCCCTAAATTAAGCCTATTACCTTGTATGTCAAGAGTCTCAGTAATTATTCCTTCATATAGAGACATTTCTCTCAGTTAATTTTTTTTTCCTTTTTGAGACAGAGGATTGCTAACTTGGTCTCCATGAAATACATTAACTCCTTTTTTCCAAACTTTATTCCTGAAGAAAACATTTCAAAAACAGGAAACCAGTGTTTTAAAATATTAGACTTTCAGGGCTGGATGCGTTCTTTGAGAGTGAGCCCAATTCACTCAGGCTGGAGGGGTTAACTGACTTGCCCACAGTGACACATCCAGGTAGTGGCATTGCTGGGAGTAACACCCAAAATATTAAAAAGAGAAAGAAGAGCCCCATCAAGCCCTTCATCCCATCCCACCTCATTAACAAAAAAAAGAAAAGAAATATTTTCATCATAATGCAAATACGTCACAAGAAAAAGATAGAAAGAAAAGACACATTTTTGGCCATGACCCAAGAAACAGAGTTAATGACAACATTAGTTTACATTTGTTGAGTGATTTCTGTTTGTTAGGCACTGTGCTAACCCTTTCTTACTCACAGTTTATTTAATCATCACAACTCTTTTGAGGTAGGTATTCTTGTTACACCAGTTTTACAAATAAGGGAGTTGACAAGTTTAAGAGATTAAACATACTGATAAAAGGGCAGAGCCAGAATTTGAACCCAATTCTCTGAGTTGGAAACCTGTGTTTTTAACCAGTATATTTCAGTATAAGGCTTAAGCCTTATAGTGAAATGTTTATGTGTGGTTTTCTTCTGATGAAATTTCTCTTAAGCAAAAGGCCCTCTACTAACCCAGCAGGGAATCTTCCTGGACTCAAATCAGGCAAAGCTCAGAGAAGAATAGGTAGGGGGATGCAAAGAAGCTCCCAGGATGAGTAGTTGGCCCCTTTCACCACCACTCCAGGGAACAATTAGTGCTCAGAAATGTTTAGCTCTAATGATTGCTGGGCTTTTTACGTTGGACCCTGGAGTGAGTGGCAGAGGGCAGCCTCTTGGAGAAAGAATGTGGCTACCCCTACCCATTAAAATAATGAACTCCCACAGGCCATTTATTTGGAAGACTTGTTAACAAAGGAGCAGGGATGCCAGAAGCATGTTTTACTATTTACATGAGGCCAAAGCATAAGAAATTGACGGAACCAGAAACCAGGCATGGAGCTGTGGGAAGTGCAGATGACCTGGTTTGCAAAAGATGTTATGGCAGCAAAGCAACCAGGGTTTCTTCTGTTGTAACAAGATTGCAGGACCCTTCTGCCCAATGCAATGCAGTAGGTCCAGCCCATTCCCTCCCACTTCATCCATCCAGCAGCAAATCACAACTATAAATTTACAGCCTATTCTACCTTTTATTTATAAAAAGGGGCAGAGTAATGCTGCCACTTCTTGAGTCTATTAGGGGAATTAAATGGGTTTATAGAAATCAAGACTTTAGAACAGTACCTGGCACACAATAAGTACTAAATAAGTGTTTGATTATATTATTATATTATGATTGTTATTGTATTATTGTTTGTGATTATATTATATATTACATGTTTCGTTATTATAATAACAGGCCAAATATAGTAAGTCATAGGCCAAACACTTCTGCCAAACTCTGAGGATAAGTGGTGGAAAACAGCTACTTATTCAACAAAATATTTACTGAGTGCCTATGTCCTTCCCAAGCCCTATTCTTGGTACTCATGATGAAACCGCCTTTGCAAAATTATAACTGAGGAAATTACGACAGTCAGAGAAATTATACCTAATTGACTCCATCTTGCTTCTAACCATTAAGCTATCTTTTTCCATTCTTGGGCATAGGCTGAAGTAACTTTGGAAAGAAATTCAGTTTATGATTTGACTCTGAAACAAAATTAATAGCAGCCCTTTCCTGAAGAGACTCTCTTTTTGCCTGGGGGACCAGTCTGCCTTTGCAAGACTAACAAATTAGCTGCAAAATTAGAAATTACAGTTTAGGAGTCATGCAGCCTCTGTCTCCAAGAGTCTGAACCTTCCTGAATTGCTCCCGGGGGATAACATCACTATTGTAAAAGCTAACGTCAGTGCTTGAGATAGTCTGCAGCCCCTGCACTGGGTGGATCAGCTGACACCACCCAGACCAGTGAACTGGCTCAACCAGTTCTACCATCCCACCCAGGAACAGAAGACAGCAAGAAAAACTCACTGGACCCACTATGATTCCATCTCCAACTTGATCAGTCAGCACTCTCCACCTCCCAAGCCCCTACTCGCCAAATTATCTTTAAAAACTCTGATCTCTGAATGCTTGGGAAGACTAATTTGAGTAATAATGAAACTCCAGTCTCCTGCACAACCGGCTCTATATGAATTACTCTTTCTCCATTGCAATTCCCCCTGTCTTGATAAAAGAACTCTGTCTAGGCAGAGGGCAAGGTGAACTCATTGGATAGTTACAAGGATAGATCAGTAAACCAAACGGACAAAACTCCCTGCCTGCCTTTGAGTAACTGACATTTTGGTAGGGAAGATTTCACCAAGCTAAGAGATACCAAATTCATCTTTCTTCCTTTTTGATAGGATTAAATAGATTGATGTTTTAGTGAAGAGAAAGCTAGGCTGGTCTTGGTTTTGACTGCTTGACCAGTGACTTGCAAGATTAGTCATTTGTAAAAAACAACAAGGTAGGAGCAGTTTTTAATATGACTAATGACAGAGAACCACAGTTACCACTGGGTGCAAACATGAATGGGCAAACAAATTCCATACAAATGATAAAATACAGCAACCTTAGTTTCACCACTGAGTCTTTCTCTGGGCACTTCTACCTCTTTATACCCATTTGTATTTCCTAATTTTTTAAAAACACTTTTCTTTTTTTTTGAGGCAGGATCCCACTCTGTCATCCAGGCTTGAATGCAGTGGCGCGATCACAGCTCACTGCAGCCTAGACCTCCTGGGTTCAAACGATCCCCCCATCTCAGCCTCCCAAGTAGCTGGGACTAGAAGCATGTGGCACGGCACCCTGCTAATTTTTTTTTTTTTAGATGCACTCTCGCTCTGTCACCAGGCTGGAGTGCAGTGGTGCGATCTTGGCTCACTGCAACCTCTACCTCCCGGGTTCAAGTGATTCTCCTGCCTCAGCCTCCCAAGTAGTTGGGACTGGCATGCCACCAAGCCCAGCTAATTTTTGTATTTTTAGTAGAGACGGGGTTTCGCCATGTTACCCAGGCTGGTTTCAAATTCCTAAGCTAAAGCAATTGGGCTGCCTCCACCTCCCAAAGTCCTGGGATTACATGAGTGAGCCACTGCACCCAGCCTTTTTTTTCATTTTGATCTTACATCAGTGCCAGTCTGTGTTTCTTAACTGCCAGCTATATATAGGCTTATCTCTTGTCTTCATAGTGATCATCTGATTTGGCCTGATCACATCAAAGCTGTCCCTTGCTTATCACTGTCTTTAAATAGTGAATGAATGTTCTTCTCCCTGCTGCTTTTCTTGCCCAGGAAATATTGATTGCTGTTGGTTCTTGACCAGCATGCTCAGCCCATCTCAGTCAGCTTAGGCACTGCTCCCTCTTCTCTTTCATGGAGTCATGTTCATATCCCTTCTTTCCTATAATTGCGCTGACTGTGCTAGTCCAAATTTTGATCATTCTATAAATTTTGTGCAATGAGTTGTATTAACAATGTTACATAATTAGAATAAATTTTCTGGTCTTAAGCATGCTAAGTGTGTGTGTATATATATGCACAAACATATACACATATACAATTATCCCTGCATACATACATATAACATATATACACAAATATACATATATACACAAATATGTATACACACACACACACACACACACAAGCACACACACTTCCTTTTTTTTGCCCCCACTTAGTTTTACTACCTAGAAGAATAGATTGCTAGACTGTTGCCTGGATTTCCTCCCCCCAAAATGGAACATGTCAAAAATTATAGCCCATTGTATTCCGTTCCCTTCTTTTGAGTTATTATACTAAAGATCTATAACACATAAAATGCCTAACTTTATTTTACTTTATTTATTTATACTTTTTTTCAAGTCAGAAATACTAAAAAAGCCACAAGGAGCCCAAGTTCAAAGCAGCATTTCAAACTCATCTGATTCAACCCTCTCATTTCCCATTTGGGAAAATGAGAATCTGGAGAAGTGACTTTTTCAAAGCCCCAGCAGGTTTATGAATGGAGCTGAAGACAAAACTCAGGCTTCCAACTTCCAGTCAGTTTCTACTTTATTGTTAGATGGATTTTCTTTTGGTCAACAAGCATAGAGCATATGGATTATCCTAGGCTGACTTCCTCTGAAAAGTCTTGGCCTAGCAGGTGTCTGGGCTTTAACTGGGTGTTGTTTTACTGGGTGCTGACTGTTTGCATGCTCTTCCAGGAAATACCCACTCTTATAATAACAAACAAAATCTAACTAACCACAAGATTCTTCTTTCCTTTATGCAGGAAGCAGGCCTATGGCTGTAGGAAGGAACAACACAATTGTGACAAAATTCATCCTCCTGGGACTTTCAGATCATCCGCAAATGAAGATTTTCCTTTTCGTGTTATTTCTGGGGCTCTACCTCCTGACGTTGGCCTGGGACCTAAGCCTTATCGCCCTCATCAGGATGGACTCTCACCTGCACACCCGCATGTACTTCTTCCTCAGTAACCTGTCCTTCCTGGACATCTGCTATGTGTCCTCCACTGCCCCTAAGATTCTCTCTGACATCATCACAGAGCAGAAAACCATTTCCTTCGTTGGTTGTGCCACTCAGTACTTTGTGTTCTGTGGGATGGGGCTGACTGAGTGCTTTCTCCTGGCAGCTATGGCTTATGACCAGTATGCTGCAATCTGCAACCCCTTGCTTTACACAGTCCTCATAACCCATACACTTTGTTTAAAGATGGTGGTTGGTGCCTATGTGGGTGGATTCTTTAGTTCTTTCATTGAAACATACTCTACTGGCATGATTTCTGTGGGCACAATATGATCAACCACTTTTTCTGTGAGCTTCCTCCAGTCCTGGCTCTGTCCTGCTCTGATACCTTCACCAGCCAGGTGGTGACCTTCATAGCGGGTGCTGTCATTAGAATAGTGTCTGTGCTAGTGGTCCTTATCTCCTATGGTTACATTGTTGCCACTGTTCCGAAGATCAGCTCAGCTACAGGTAGGACCAAGGCCTTCAGCACTTGTGCCTCTCACCTGTCTGCTGTGACCCTCTTCTATGGTTCTGGATTCTTTATGTACGTGCGACCCAGTTCTAGCTACTCCCTAAACAGGGACAAGGTGGTGTCCATATTCTATGCCTTGGTGATCCCCATGGTGAATCCCATCATCTACAGTTTTAGGAATAAGGAGATTAAAAATGCCATGAGAAAAGCCATGGAAAGGAACCCTGTGATTTCTCACAGTTGACCATTCATTTTTATGACTTTGGGCTAATATTTACAGTGATGCTGTGAGCTGGGTCAATTGTGCAGACATTTATGTAATTTTGAACTAGCTGATCTATAGAAGGAGTTATTGTGAATTGGGCTTTTCCCCCACTTCCTAAGATTTCACTGATAGTTTGCCTGTTGGCTGTTAAAAAACAATTTGGCCATTGTTGCTTTGTAAAATGAATAGCATTGTACAGTTTGAGATTTTAAATGCTCTGTTTAGCAGAAAACTCCACCATGACAAAAAACATCCTGGAATATCAAACAGAGTTTGTTTGTATAGCAGGAGAATCATTGCAAAAATGTTAGTCCAGCATTTAGTGTGGTGATCTTTAGGGTATGACATGCTATAATGACCCAAAGAGAATGATGCTTTTTCTAAACACAGTTTTCCTTCTTTTGAGATTCTCAAATGCTTTCATTAGAGCTCATGAAAACCACAGGGCAGACACCTTCCCATGTTTCAGAATCATGGCTGTATGAGCCCCTGTGACTGATGGGAGAGTTTTAATACTCTTTAGCTGTATGAAGACAGGAATTCTGATTTGGGTCTTGATATAATTTGGATATTTGTCCCCACCCATATCTCATGTCAAATTGGAATCTCCAGTACTGGAGGCGGGGCCTGGTGGGAGGTGTTTGAATCCTGGGGGGTGGATCCCTCATGGCTTGGTGCTATATTCATGATAGTGAGTTCTTGAGAGAGCTGGTCATTTAAAAGTGTGTAGCACTGCCCCCTGCCCCTGCCACTCTCTCTCTCCTCTCACTCTGTCTCTCTCTTTCTCTATTTCTCTCTCTTGATTGGGCCTTTGCCATGTGATATGCCTGCTCCCCCTTTGCCTTCTGTCATGATTGTAAGCTTCCTCAGGCCTCCCTAGAAGCTGAGCTGATGTCAGCACTACGCTTCCTGTAAAGCCTGAAGAACTGTGAGCCAATTAAACCTCTTCATCAATTACCTAGCCCAAGGAATATTTTTATAGCAGTGCAAGAACAGACTAGTATAGGCCTTAATGACTGAACAAACAACTCTTGGCCAATTCAATCAACTACAAAAAGAGGTCACTAAAACAATTTAAATAAAACCTAGGAATTTATTGCTTAAGCCCAAAGTGACAGCTTTCTAACCAACAATTAAAGTTTCTTAGAAATCTAAAGGGAAGCATACACTCATTTGGAATGAAAGGTTCTCTATTTTTGCCAGGGTTGTGATAAATTCTAGAAGAGAACTTAGCTAAGGCATTGAAGAAAATGATTCTTCTCCTCTACATTTTCTCAGAACTTGTTATGTGTCCTTGAGCTGGCAGTAAAGAACTGGAATAAATTCATTCAGCTGTGGCCTTTCTTGTGTAGGTCATAAACAAGTGAGTAAATAATATCTGCCTCTGTGTCTTTTTAAAATTTATTATTATTAATCTTTAAGTTCTGGGGTACATGTACAGATCAAGTAGGTTTGTTACATAGGTATACATGTGCCATGGTGGTGGTTTGCTGCATCTATCGTCCCGTCATCTACTATAGGTATTTCTCCTAATGCTATCCCTCCTCAATCTCCCCCACCCCCTGATATTCCTCCCCTAGGCCCCCACACCCCAGGCTCCAGTGTGTGATGTTCCCTTCCCTGTGTCTGTGTGTTCTCATTGTTCAACACCCACTTATGAGTGAGGACGCCAAACAGGGACAATTTGACATTCTCTCTTCCTATTCTGTTCTTGTGTCACTTTGCTGAGAATGATGGTTTCCAGTTTCATCCATGTCCATGCAAAGGACATGAACTCATCCTTTTTTATGGCTATATAGTATTCCATGGTGTATATGTGCTCCATTTTCTTTATTCAGTCTATCATTGATGGGCATTTGGATTGGTTCCAAATCTTTGCTATTGTGAACAGTGCTGCAATAAATGTACGTGTTCATGTGTCTTTATAATGGAATGATTAATAATCCTTTGGGTATATACTCAGTAATGGGATTGCTGGGTCAAATGGAATTTCTATTTAACTAATTTACACTCCCAGGAACTGTGTAAAATTGTTCCTGTTTCTCCACATCCTCTCCAGCATCTGTTGTCTCATGATTTTTTATTGATTGCCATTCTAACTGGCGTGAGGTGGTATCTCAATGTGGTTTTGATTTGCATTTCTCTAATGACGAGTGATGATGAGCTTCTTTTCATGTTTGTTGGCTGCATAAATGTCTTCTTTTGAAAAGCGTCTGTTCATATCCTTTGCCCACTTTTTGATGGGGTTTTTTTTTTCTTGTAAATTTGTTCAAATTGTCTGTAGATTCTAGATAGTAGCCTTTTGTCAAATGGGTAGATTGCAAAAATTTTTTCCCATTCTGTTGGTTGCTGGCTCACTCTAGAGATAGTTTCTTTTGCTGTGCAGAAGTTCTTAAGTTTAATTAGATCCCATTTATCTATTTTGGCTTTTGTTGCCACTGCTTTTGGTGTTTTAGTCATGAAGTCCTTACCCATGCCTATGTCCTGAATGGTATTGCCTAGGTTTTCTTCTAGCATTTTTATGGTGTTAGGCATCATGTTTATATCTTTAATCTATCTGGAATTAATTTTTGTATAAGATGTAAGGAAGATCCAGTTTCAGCTTTTTGCATATGGCTAGCCAGTTTTCCCAACACCATTTATTAAATATGGAATCCTTTCCCCATTGCTTTGTTTTTGTCAGGTTTGTCAAAGATCAGATGGTTGTAGTTGTGTAGCATTCTTTCTGAGGCCTCTGTTCTGTTCCATTGGTCTATATATCTGTTTTGGTACCATGCTGTTTTGATTACGGTAGCCTTGTAATATAGTTTGAAGTCAGGTAGCATGATTCCTCCAGCTTTGTTTTTTGTTTTTGCTTAGAATTGTCTTGGCTATGTGGGCTCTTTTTTGGTTCCATATGAAGTTTAAGGTGTTTTTTTCCAGTTCTGTGAGGAAGGTCATTTGTAGTTTGATGGGGATAGCATTGAATCTATAAATTACTTTGGGCGGTATGGCCATTTTTTACGATATTGATGCTTCCTAACCATGAACATGGAATGTTTTTCCATCTGTTTGTGTCCTGCCTTATTTCCTTGAGCAGTGGTTTGTAGTTCTTCTTGAAGAGGTCCTTCACATACCTTGTAAATTTTATTCCTAGGTATTTCATTCTCTTTGTAGCAATTGTGAATGGGAGTTCACTCACAATTTGGCTCTCTGTTTGTCTGTTATTGGTGTATAGGAATGCTTGTGATTTTTGCACACTGATTTTGTATCCTGAAACTTTGCCGAAGTTGCTTATCAGCTTAAGGAGATTTTGGGCCGAGACAATGGGGTCTTCTAAATATACAATCATATCATCTATTTTTTTTTTTTTTTTTACCTCATGACACCTGTTATTGACATATCATCTAAATATGCAATCATATCATCTGAAAACAGGGACAATTTGACATCCTCTCTTCCTATTTGAATACCCTTTATTTCTTTCTCTTGCCTGATGGCCCTAGCCAGAAATTCCAATAATATGTTGAATAGGAGTGGTGAGAGAGGTCATCCTTGTCTTGTGCAAGTTTTCAAAGGAAATGCTTCCAGTGTATACCCATTCAGTATGATATTGGCTGTGAGTTTCTCATAAATGCCTCTTTTTATTTTGAGATACAATCCGTCTATACCTAGTTTATTGAGAGTTTTGCTGTTAAATTTTGTCAAAGTCCTTCTCTGCATCTATTGAGATAATCATGTGGTTTTTGTCTTTGGTTCTGTTTATGTGATGGATTACATTTATAGATTTGCAGATATTGAACCAACCCTGCATCCCTGGGATGAAGCCAACTTGATCGTGATGGATAAGCTTTTTGACGTGTTGTTGGATTCGGTTTGCCAGTATTTTATCGAAGATTTTTGCATCAATGTTCATCATGGATATTAGTCTGAAATTTTCTTTCTTAGTTGCGTTCTGCCAGATTTTGGTATTAGGTTGATGTTGGTCTCATAAAATGAGTTAGGGAGGATTCCTTCTTTTTATATTGTTTGGAATAGTTTCAGAAGGAATGGTACCAGCTCCTCTTGTACCGCTGGTAGAATTTGGCTGTGAACTCGTCTGGTCCTGGAATTTTTTTGGTTGGTAGGCTATTAATTGCTGCTTTAACTTGCGACCTTGTTATTGGTCTATTCAGGAATTCAACTTCTTCCTGGTTTAGTCTTGGGAGTGTGTAAGTGTCCAGGAATTTATCCCTGCCTCTGTGTCTTTAGGCAAGTTGCTTTGGCTCTAGATGCCTCAGATCCTCATCATAAAATACAAAGTATAATAGTAATTTACTCGTAGGATTATTGTGAGGAATTAAATGAGTCAGTACATGTAAATACTTAGAATACTGCATTGTGAATAGAAAATATCCAAGAGGTGCTATTACTATTATTATTATATCATGCTTAATCATTATCCAAATCAAAGAAATAGTAGAGATTTCCTTCATTTGATAAGAAATGTAATCTTTGAAATGGGTTTATTGCAATAGAAAGGATCTGGAGTGACTTTTGCAAAGAAGGTTAAGAATATTCATTTTTAAGTCATCAGATCTGAGATTATTAATTTCATCTCTGCCATTTTGTAGGTACATAACCCGATCCACGTTATTTACAAACTCTATTTTCCTCATCTGTGAAATGAAGATAATTTCATGTAGCTACCTGAGGACTAAGCTCCTATTTTTTTTTTTTTTTTTTTTATCTTGCTGAAATTCCTTTCTAAGGAGTCTGGGGCATCATGCCCTGCAAACCATAAATTCTTATCAGATGGGTTTTATTTAATCCTTTATATAGTGACTTACTTTCCAATCTGACTCTGGCATAACAAGGAAGAAAATCAAAATGTTTTACCCTAAAATACATTTCCTTGCCATACCTGGAAATTGCCCTTCAAAGTCTCTTGTGGGAAAAATCCACATTCTATAGAGAATTCCCTTTCCCCTTTGCTTTCCTTCCTTTCTTCCCAGATCCAGGAGATAATCAACCAAGAGCCAGGCACCCTTTTATTAAGTCTGATAAGAAACAATTTACAACCTGCTCTCTCTGTTGTCTGCTATCTGAGAGGTTCCTCTGCACAGTAACACTTGGTCTCTACAGTCTTTTACCATAACTTGAACATTCCGTTCCATTTATCCTAGGCCTTCAGACAAACTCAACCAATTGTCTGCCAGAAAATGTTTAAATTTACCTATAGCCTGGAAGCCCCCACTTTGAGTTGTCCCGCCTTTCTGAATGAAGCCAATGTACTTCTTAAATGTATTTGATTAATGTCTCACGCATTCCTAAAATATATAAAACCAAGCTGTACCCCGACCACCTTGGAAACATGTTCTCATGACTTCCTGAGGGCTGTATCAGTGGCCATGGTCACTCATATTTGGCTCAGAATAAATCTTGAAATATTTTACAGAGTTTGACTCTTTTCTTCAACATATCCCATAAAATTGGTACAACAATTAAGTAAGAATATGCATAAAGAGGGCTTAGTCCAGTGACTGGCATATGGTAATACTTAGTACATGTTAACTTATATTATTAGTCAATATTTTTACTAAATTTATATAAATCAAGAAAAATCCAGGGTAATGTGTTAAAAAGAGACCAAAGAAATAGGGTTAGGGTATCCATTCCAATTGAGACATATCAATCTCAGCAAAGAGCCACACTCATACTTATTATCTCTGGATTTCTCTCAGAAGCAGTTCTTAGGGAATAACAGTGAGCTCAGCTTCACAGATGTGGCCATTTTGCCAACTCTATCAGCTATCTGGATGCCTCTCCCCATTTTCTTTATAGCTTTTTTTTTGTCCTCCACCTTTTTTTGACCTGTACTCCAACTCACTATCCTTCAGTTTATCAATTTTCAAAATTGTAGTTAATCTTACGTCCTCCTAATGTCAAAAGCCATTGAAACAACACAACTAACTAATGAAACTGTCTCATGGTTTGGATTTACATGGAGCTATTATCAGTCTTATTCATCTTTAAACTTTTTCGATGAAGAGAGATTCTAAATACAAAGTCTTTATAAAAATTTTTCGTGTTCAATCACATATATATCTACCAGTAATGGAAATTTTCTCATTGCACTGAGAAGATATAAGGTACTTTTGCAGTTTGCCCAACTACCAATAAGGATGTAAGTCTTATTAATAGTGATTAATTCTAATGCATAATATGGAGATTGGTTGTCAGACTTGAATGTTTTGGGGTTTACTGTAAGGCACATGTTAAATGTTTCCTAAATAAGTATATTTATTATGGGGCATATAATCAGACATACATTAAACGGAATATTTTGGGCCCTAAAGGAATCAGGCATTTTATAGCCATCTGAAGCAGAAGGAAGTAAAACTTTCCTGGGAGGACTAGCTAGCTGGAGACAGAATTCACTTTAGTAAAATCATCATCATCCAGGGTGTGGCACTCATGTTTGCAACTTCCAAAAATCTTTTCCAGATGGACTCAAGCTAACCAAGCTCAGAATAGCTAGCTGCATACGCCAGAATGACAGATTTAATTTTCAGTGAAGAACAAAGCTGCCAAGCTTGTACTTGTGCCAGTGGACAATTCTCCATCTGCTAGGAAGCCATATAGAAAGATAAATTACAATGAAAAGTCTATTTGGAGAGAAAGGGATCACAGCAAAGTGGATAAAGTGAATCAGTTCCTCATACACCCAACTCTAGGTGTATCAGGGCACACCAGCTCTAGGGTCCAGACCGGCTGAAGCCCTGGACAAGGACACTACCGATATTTTTTACCCAAGCGTTCCTTTTCCTCTCTTCCAAGATGACTGTCCTCCCTCCTAATCAATATTTATAGCTCGATGAATTTACAGCTTTTCCTGCTTTTGATCTAAGAAATATACATATTTTTCTCTAAAATGCTTCTGTTACACAGCTTAGACACAGCGAGCGTGTAGTGAAACCATGGGCTGATTTTATGGTTTAAGTTTCCGGGTTTTGTAGACACCTTGTTGTCCTATGCACCATCAACATTCACCTGCTTTTTTCTTTGTAAGTACATATAATTATGCACACTCATGAATTAATGAGTGATGCATTAAAGGAGCTCTGATGAGATGCTTAACATTTTTCTAAAGATGAACAGTCTCCTATTTCTAGCCTTAAACCTTGGCAAACCTAGAGCTTGCCTATTCTGTGATCATCCACAGAAATGAGGGATCATTTGCATTTCACTTGCTTGTGTTCAGATAACGAATCTGGATCTCCCTGACATAAAAGCAAGCAGGGGCAACCTGATTATCTTGCATGTAAAGAGATATGTTTTGTATACAGGCACATTCTCCCATCAGCTTGATCCGTGACTACCTCCCTGATTTCCTGGTGACTGGTCCTCATGTCTGTAACATTTTCAAACCCACTGAGGAAGATAAGCCAGCTGTTTGTATTGATCTTTGCTGCCTTTATTCCACCCTCTCTCATCTTGTGCTTCTCTCTCCCCTTATGCTGGTGAAGACCTCCTATATGCAATACTGCTTATGGGCCTGGCCAGGGATGAGAGTTCCCTCTTTCCTATAAGCAAAGAAATAGCTACACCAGTCTCTTCTTTATTCATGGCGTGGAACTTTTACAAACTAGGTATAGCAGCATCTCTCTTCAGAGCTGCCAGACCAAATGGCTGGCACTATCTAGTTGAAAAGAGTAACCACACACTTTGGGTGGGACCACATTCTATAAATAAACCAGCAGCTGGGACCCAGGGAGACCTCATAGAAAAACAGAGAATTCATCTTGCAGCCAAAGCCAAGTTCTTCTGAAATAGAACTATGATGTCAAACTAGACTTAAATGTCAGCATACATAGAAAAATTGGCAGGCATAAAGTATCACTTTGATATTGTATGATATATGCTTGTTTGTTCTAATAAAATGTCTTTCTTATTCAAAAGAGGCTGGGTTGCTTTGATCTTAAGAAATTCTTAAGAAGCAAAATTGCTCTGCATGGTTTAGAAGGAGAAAAGTCTGTAAGTCAGACACAACACTGAAACTCATAGCTCATTTCCTAACAACTGAAAGCTGTGTATGTAGCCTGGCAGGGGTTATTTCATCCCTCAACTTGACTCAGCCTATGAAACAATTAGCAGTGAGACTCCATCTGGGGCTGAGCTGCAGCGGGAGGTGTTCTGGGAGACTCACCAAGAAGATTTGGGTTCTGAGAAGTCCTGCACCAGTCCAGTCTTCTCTCTCCCATATTTCATGTGCCCTGTGACAGATAGTACTGACAATTGCCTGTGTTGTCTGTACTACATGTATAAATGACATTTTTTCTTCTTGAAAAGCAGAAAGCAAAACAGGTATTTCTTCTCCGTTTAACACCTTCAATGTCTGTGGCTTTAGATCTTGGAAGGTTGTGGAATTGTTTTGATACATGCTGTCCCTGGTAGTTTTCCAACAGAAAGTTGGAGATTTGCATGAGATTTTCTTGCTTTAGCAAGTTAAGCATCTTTTTATTAGGACTTTGGCCTTCTTTATTCATTTGATTTACTTTTTTAAAATTTTTTTACCTCTTTCTATGTTTTAACATTACAAACTCTATGTAATAACATTTCAAAAACAAATAACTTTATCATGTGGTTTTATGTTTCTTTTTTTAAACTTTACATATATTTTATTTTTACTATTGATTTCATATCTCCCCCTTCAGCTCCTCCTCCACCTCCCACCCCCAAACAGCAGGAATAACCTGAAGGCTCCCAGGAACTCTCTCCCATTGGGTCCTACCTCGAAAGTATTCACCTACTTGGAGAGTCTTCCTTATCACTTTTTTTCCAGCTTTTATTTTAAGTTCCAGGTTAGATATGCATGTTTGTTACATAGGTAAACATGTGTGATGGTGGTTTGCTGCACAGATCATCCCATCCCCTAGGTATTAAGCCCAACATCCATTAGTTATTCTCCCTGATGCTCTCTCTCCCCACGCCTGACAGGCCCCAGTGTATGTTATTTCCCTCCATGTTCATGTGTTCTCATCATTCATCTGTCATTTGTAGGTAAGAACATGCAGTGTTGGGTTTTCTGTTCCTGCATTAGTTTGCTGAGGATAATGGCTTCCAACTCCGTCCATGTCCTTGCAAAAGACATGATTTTGTTCCTTTGTATGGCTAACATTTGATTTACTTTTAATTTACAATTACAATGAGCTGTTACTCACCATTATACTTAAAAAAATACATTATTTTAATTGACAGATCATAATTATATGCATTTATGGGGTACAACGTGATGTTTTGATATGTGTTAACAATGTGGAATGATAAAGTCAAGCTAATTAAAATAATTATTCTTATCCTTTTTTTCTTCTTTTTGGTATTCGGCATGTGTCCCTAAAGCTGAGTTTGATGGTATCCTTTCTCTATCATCAAAAGGTAGCTTTTGTCTTGGCGGAGTTCTTAGTGGAATCAGAGTAGGATGGGAAGAAGTCCAACTGTATTAGTCTGCTTCCAAGCTGCTGATAAAGACATATCCAAGATTGGGAAATTTACAAAAGAAAGAGGTTTAATGGACTCACAATTCCACGTGGCTGGGGAAGTCCTCACAATCATGGTGGAAAGTGCAAGGCATGTCTTATGTGGCAGCAGACAAGAGAAGAATGAGAGCCAAGCAAAAGGGGAAACTTTCTTTTGCAATCTTCCTGAGAACATTGTGATGTGTGGATTATCATCCCAGGCAGATGTGTGAGAAGCTGCAGATCAGAGAGGGGGAAGTAATCTGCCTGTGCTCACACAGCGCTGGAGCCCACTGAGAAGCTGGGCTTCAGATCCCATCCTGGTTCTGTGAGACCCTGAAGCCTGCTCTTTTCGCAAACCCTGCCACTTACCCTTTTCCCTTTCTCCCTTCCCTTGGTCTGTGTTTGTGGTCAAACAAAATGATTAATTTTTACTCAAAGTGAAAAAATAACAGAATAGGAAGATACAATTCCATAAAGAACTATACACATCAATGCAATTGCTAGAAATAGCTGCTGCTCTACCCAGCCCCTGGGGTGCTTCTCCCCTGCCTGTCATTTGCAGCAGAACCTGCGATTTTAAAACAAGTTCTGAATCCCTTGAGGAAGCATCAGAGGTGAGGATTGAAGGCTTCAGTGCCCCCGTCCAGCTTCCCTCAACCCAGCCCCCCACCACCCTGACAGGTCTGTCCCCAGCAGAAAAGCTGAAGTCAAGGGTAGGGGGACCTCAGGGGAAAGGTGATCTCCCCCTCCACCCCCAAAAAGCCATCAGATCTAGTGACACGTATTCACTACCATGAGAACAGTACGGAGGAAATCGTGCCCATGATTCAATTAACTCCCACCGGGTGTCCTCCCACAAAATAAGGTAATTATGGGGGCTACAATTTAAGATGAGATGGGTACAAATTTAAGATGGTTATACAGCCAAACCGTATCAATCACTTCCTGTGACATTATTACCTACCTGTCTTTTTTGGATTCTAAAGAGGAAGGGAAGATGTACTGTACTCTGTACACTCTCAGTCACCTAGGCTTCTGTCATTGATAAGAGGACTGTCGAGGTCCCAGCATCTGAACAGTGCCTGGCACATTAGGTATGCATTTGATCAATATTTGTTGAATGAATGAATAAACATTAGTATTTTAGAGCAAATCTTAGTATTTGGGTTCCTGTTGAGCCAAAATTATCCTATCACTTACATTCAGCAAAATTCCTAAAAGTACTTGATAAAAAATAAAACAATTTATGTGGCAGGTAAGTTCTCAGTAGACCTCTTCTGGGGAAAATATGGTTATCAAGACTATCTAATTTTTATGCTATATTATATTGTAACAACATATATTCTTTTTTGTTTTAGAAAGCATTAGCTTTTTACAGTGAAAATCAAAATTGTGCATTGATAGGCCTTGGTTTTTAGATTCATTAAAGTATGTTAATAAATTTATTTATTTTAGATTCTATGTTGAAGATACAGAATTTCTGTTTTTCAGTCAAATTTGACAGATGGAAATTTAATTTTTAAAACTGATTTAATTATACTTTTAGAATGAAAGCAAAATGTGGTTTCCTCATATCTTGAATCTACACACATATATGTATATATGCTTATTACTCAGTAATAAGGCCTTAGGAATATTAAAACGTTTTTATGAGCAATCAGTAGGCTATAGAAATTGGTATGATAACGGTGTAAGCTAATTACATTTTAATAAGCAAAGGCAATAGAAATCAGAAATAATCTGCTTAAAAACATAAACATATGAATAAAAAGTTCTATTTCAAAGGTAATAAAGGAAAATTAAAGCAATTCTTCTACCTAATAAAATATCAGTCAAAAACAAATATTAAAATAATTTAGAAATTACATTATTTGAACATAGGGGAAAATACAGTGAGTGATAGTATATAGTCACTTATTTCTAGGGAAACTATAAAATGGTTGAAACATTTTAAAAATATAGTTGTGATATTTGATTAAATATTTGGGCTAAATCCACAACTTTGCCTTTACTTCCTCCTGGAGCCCACCTAAAATGACAATAAAAGTTTTTGTTTTTTAAATTATAAAACCACCAGGATGTAGAGAATAGGAGAAGTGGTAACAAGAGTTGGAAGGTGGAAAGCAGATGTTTGAGGGGCCACCGACTCAGAATAAATAAATCAGGAAGCTATGGGTTCTGGATGGGGTAGGGTGGAAGAGTAGGGAAGAAGCCATTTGATTGCACCACCTCAGAAAGGATCAGAAATAGAAAGCCCTAGGAACCTGCACAGGGTGGGTGAGGCTTAGAACTGAGTTTGGTTGAAAATCTATTAAGAAACAGCTGGATTCCTGAACCAGCCCCTCCCTTCCTCTTGGGTCTGGCAACCTTTCCCCCACTATCCCTCCCCAACTCTGTCAGAAGACCAAAAGTTTATTCTCTGGAGAATTGAACCAGGAACTGTGGGCTCAGGGCTATTACACATAGCTAAGGAGGAATGCCAAAAACAGAGGCACTACAATAATATTTACATCGAGAAAGGGAGATTTCCTCAGTTTGAGCTCCTCTGTCCACCATGGGCCTACTCCATTCACTCATTCAACTCTTGGAACACTCCTGAATTTCTATGTAGAGAAAATCCTGCCCAAGGGAACATAACTACTGATGCTTACAGGAGGAGTCCATCTCAGCAATTGTGAATTTCCTGCCAGACCACCTAGCAGAAAGTTTGCCAGAAGACTATCTCTGACCATGAACACCAAACTTCAGAACTTGTTTTTTAATGCTCATTCTGCAATTTGAAAGCATACTCAAGGACCACCAGACAGAGCCAGAAAAACAAACAGAAAAAAAGGAACCCAATGACAAAAAGACAATCTAGGAACCATAAAAATAGGAAATAAAATTCAAAAATTAATACACTCAGATTAAAGAAGATATTGTGTCCTTAAAACAAGAACAAGGTGCTATATCAGGAGCATGAATGAGAATAGAACCAGAACTGTTTTCCATTTTGAGTATTAAAATTAACTTGACTTTTAAAACTATGTATAATTTACATTTATTATATTGAGAGTTGTTACAAAAATCAGTGATTATTTATTTATTCATATAGTGCCTAGCATCCATAATCATTCTTTCTCAGAGGAGTATCTTAAATTTTTTAATTTTTTTTACAGTGGCGAAAGATGGTCTTTTCTGTTCTCAGCTGTCATTGTTTGAATAACTATGGTTCCAACTCTGAGTTCAGAGATAAATCCTGATTGGTTTAAGCCAATCAGCAATCAGCAAATATCATCCAACTGCTGTAACAACTAGCTTGGAGTAGGAGTGGGCAATATAGCCCAATCAAAGCCAGAAAAATACAAGGAGATGCTTGCTAGGCATCTGGGAAGAAACCTTTCATCTGTGGTATTTACCAGAAGGGATGCTCTCTTCCTCAGGATGATGTGAGGAGAGACCGTGAGATCTGGAACTTGTACAAGAATTATGCTACTACTAGGAAAATTGGCCACAGGATGGCACAATTACTGCATAAGGCATACTAAACTGAGTAAAAGAAACTGGCTATTTGGTGATATTGTTTGGGCCAGTGGATCAAATTTTCTCTGAATACCTCGGTTTTATGAGCTAACAGATTCACTTTAATGCTTCATCCAGTTTAAATTCTTTTTTCTGCCATTAAAATAAAAGATTCCTCAGTCTAAAATTAATCTTGTAATACATACCAAGAATCACAAAAATATGACTCGTTTTGAATAAGTTGTCTTAGTTCTCAGGAGGATGTTAATTGTCTATTACCATACAAGGAATTACTATAAAATGTTGTGGCTTGAAACAAAAATAGAAAAAAATGATTAAATAAATTAAGGTATAGTCAATTGGTCTATTAAGATAGAAGATGATAATACTTATATAATGCACTCAAGGGATTTTGACAATCTACAAATTCTGGTATTCAAGAAACATAATTTTCATAATCATTCCATAACTCTATTTTTACTTTATGCTCTCTTTTTCTCTCCACTGAGGGAAAAAAAAAATCAATTCAAGTTCCTTTTCTTCCCCCACCCCCAGATTTATGTCTAAGTTCTACAGAACTTGACTGATGTCAGAGCACTGGGGACATCTGATCCTTGATCTCACCATACTAGCAACTCTGAAAATATCTATTGTTCCATCAGATCCCCAGTTGTCAAATCAAAAATGAGTTGCTGCTGATTTCTGTTTATCCCTATCTTCAAGATCTATTAGGTCTGACGATTCTGATAAGCTACCCTTGGTTAGACGAAGATTGTTCTGTTGCTCCCATCCTCAATATTGCATAGGAAACTGCAGCACTCAAATGTCTACCTGGAAGCCCCCATGACCCTATTTCCTTAAGTTTCTGCCTGCCAACCAAGATCTTGAACAAAAGATGGTTAGAAGCTCTCTGCTTTTGGTGTTTCCTTACCTGGGTGAAAATTGTGATGTATCTTGGGCTTTGTCTGTAAGCCATTCTGAAGACTCACTCATGAGTTTGGTCTTATCACTTCTGCTTCAACTTCCTTTTGCTGTCACATTTTTCTCTGAGGTTTGAGAATCTAACAACCTACCTGCCTGGGAGAAAGAAATGGTTAGAGATATAGGGAAAAGAATATTAGGTAAAAAGCTAGACAACATTTCAAAAATATTATCTCATATACAGCTAAGGAAAATTTCTAACAAGAAGGTTGGATGCGGATAAAACAAAGATTAAATTCATGTTAGAAGTATGAGAACTTATTTGCTAACATATTACAACAGACTCTTTGGTCTTCTCCACAGCCCAGTCTCTAAGTGCTCTTCCCATATAATGTCCAGTGCATTTCTGAAAGAAAAACCAGACCTTCAGGAGCAAACAAAATAGGCTTAATTTCTGTTAGTATCTTGTGCTCAAAAACAAGAATTGCTTCTCTTCCTATTCAATCTGGAGAGAGAAGATAAACAGCTAGGAAGGCTGGGTGGAAGGAGGTGAAAGCGTTCATGCTTGGCAGGTGGGTGTGGCTGAATATTATTTATCTTTTCAATCTTTCCTGCACACTTTACTCAGTTCTTCCTCTTTGCCTCCTGATAAAGAAAAACTTCAGCTGAATTAAATTTAAAGCAGTTTAATTGAGCAATGAAAGATTCATGAATTGCGTTGCTTCTTGAGCCAGAGTGGGCTCAGAGACTCCAGCACAGTCATGTGGTGGAAGAAGATTTATGCACAGAGAAAGGAAAGTGATGTACAGAAAACAAAAGTGAGGAACAGAAGCAACTAGATTGGTTACAGCTCGGCATTTTCCTTACTTGAACAAAGTTCAAACAGTCGTTTATACTTGATTGGCCAAAGCTCAGTGATTGGCACAAGTGTAGGCTATGGTCTATTTACACCTCCACTCTTTATAATTCACAATGTACAGAAAAATCTTTAGGCTGAACTTAAAATATGTAAGGAGGCAGCTTTAGGCTAAACTTGATTTAACAATTCCCCCTCTTTTGTTATCTTCTCAGTTTTGAGAGCTTGAAACTTTAGTCACTGATGTCACCAGCACTATTATAAATGTACTTATTTGGTATTGAAACCCACTGGAAAACAGTAGAAGAGTGGGTTTTATGAAGTAGGAACAAGGATTCAGTAGAGGGTTCCTCCTTATGCTGGAATGTCCTGTTTACACACACAAAAAACAAAACCTTGTCTGTTCGAGAATCTATGTGTTTCCTTAAAGTCTTAGTTTGATTATGTCACATTTAGCATGAATGACTCCATTTTGGTTTGGTCTGGTTTCTTGGCGCCTACTGCATGAGCTCAGTCCAAAACAATGGACTCCCATAATTTTGTTTAAAAATTCTCCCTTTTTGGTCAGGTTTTCATTTAGGTGAGAGTGTGACAAAACTTAGGGCCTTAGCTCCACTCTCAGTTACTGACATTTTGGGTTTCTGGTCTCAGCATGTCGTTCACAGGTTACAGTGTCCTCAGGGTCACACAAGTTTGTCAGCTTTTACCATTCCAGTTAAAGAGACATTCCAGAGATGGCTGCATGCAAACATTTAAAACTTGTGAGAGAATATAGCACACCAGGGAGACTGCTATTAGGACTATCAGGAGGATAATACTAAGAGTTTGGAGTATGCTCCTTACCCAGGGTCCCCATAAACCAAACTACCTGAAATCAAAAAGATCAAAGAATGAGCTAGATAGAGTTTACTCAAGTAAGCGGTCTCTTCATTAATCCCCTACAACTAAATCGTTATAATCTATATTTGATGAATTTCTCCATAGGTCACAAGTGCCAGCAGCTGCACAGATACTTCTGTTTAGCCAATAAGTAATTTGTTGCAATCCTATTATGTAGCATATCTTTCATGAGAGAATGTAAAGTCTGTTGTATAATGACACCCTTTACAGTAGAATCTTTTATAGAGCCTATCATGAAGGATACATTTTTAATCATTGCCTTTTTTACTCCAAATCATGGGAAAAGGGACTTAACAAATAATGCCCTTCTAGAAGAGTGAAGGCCTGGCAAAGTTCTCTTTAATCCGTGATGTAGGTTAAGAGGAGTGAACCATGTTCCATTTCTGACTGATTATGAGGCAATGTATGTACCTTTAACATTTCTCACCTATATTGGGGTCTTTATCTTTTATCTGTCAAGATATAAGGTTATCCATGTATAAGGCTGGCTGCAAAATCCTTCGCAAATAAATGTATGCCCCATGAGTGCACACAACAGACTTCCTTTTCACTTCTATTGTTCATTGAGGCATAAGCAAGGAAAAATATTGAAAAATAAGTCTCATTATAGTACAGAAGTCTTGATCCATTATCTTAGGAAAAGCTGTCCACATCAACGATACCATCTTCTTCTGAGAAGAAGCTTCCCTGGTTAGATTTACCTTAAGGGTTCCAAAGTGTGTAAAGTTTCAAGAGTGTGGAGGGACCTTTCTCAGTTATGATGTTAACCCAAGGTTCAAGGTTTCAAAGTTTGCTGCAATGTGGATGGGAAGGGCAATCTGTTTTTTTTTGGGGGGGGAAGGGGTTCAAAACATGTTTATTTCTTTCCACTGCACTGAAATTTCCCCTTTTGTTTATTGGGAAGACTGATGCTTTCGCTTCTTTATATATATATATTTCTCTTCTTTATATATATATATAAATATATATATTTATATATATATATATAAATATATAATTGTACTTTAGATTCTGGGGTACATGTGCAGATCATGCAACATTATTGCACAGGTACATTCACGGCAAGGTGGTTAGTTGTCACCATCCCCCCCATCACCTATACTTGACATTTCTCCCCCACGTTAACCCTCCCCCACCCTCCCTCCCACTATCCCTCCCAGAGGCCCCCACAATGGACCCCAGTGTGTGATGTTTCCCTCTTTGTGTCCAAGTGTTCTCATTGTTCAACACCCGCCTATGAATGAGAACATTCTGATGTTTGATTTTCTGTTCTTGTGTCAGTTTGAAGTCAGGTAGAGTGATGCCTCCAGCTTTGTTCTTTTTGCTTAGAATTGACTTGGCTATGCGGGCTCTCTTTTGGTTCCATATGAAGTTTAAGGTGGTTTTTTCCAGTTCTGTGAAGAGGGTCATAGGTAGCTTGATGGGGATAGCATTGAATCTATAAATTACTTTGGGCAGTATGGCCATCTTCACAATACTGATTCTTCCTAACCATGAGCATGGAATGTTTTTCCGTTTGTGTCCTCTCTTACTTCCTTGAGCAATGGTTTGTAGTTCTCCTTGAAGAGGTCATTTACTTCCTTTGTTAGTTGTATTCCTAGGTATTTTATTCTCTTTGTAGCAATTGTGAATGGGAGTTTGTTGTTGATTTGGCTTTCTGTTAGTCTGTTATTGGTGTATAGAAATGCCTGTGATTTCTGCACATGGATTTTGTATCCTGCGACTTTGCTGAAGTTGCTTATCAGCTTAAGGAGAGTTTGGGCTGAGACAATGGGGTCTTCTACATATACAATCATGTCATCTGCAAATAGAGACAATTTGACTTCCTCCTTTCCTAATTGAATATCCTTTATTTCTTTTTTATTAATCTGGCTAGTGGTCTATTTTGTTGATCTTTTAAAAAAACCAGCTCCTGGATATATTGATTTTTTGAAGGCTTTTTTGTGTCTCTATCTCCTTCATTTCTACTCTGATCTTAGTTATTTCTTGTCTTCTGCTAGCTTTTGAGTTTGTTTGATCTTGCTCCTCTAGTGCTTTCAATTTTGACGATAGGGTGTTGATTTTAGATCTTTCCTTGTTTCTTATGTGGGCATTTATTGCTATAAATTTCCCTCTAGACACTGCCTTAAATGTGTCCCAGAGATTCTGGTACATTGTGTCCTCGTTCTCGTTGGTTTCGAAGAACATCTTTATTTCTGCCTTCATTTCATTGTTTATCCAGTAGTCATTCAGGAGCCAGTTGTTCAGTTTCCATGAAGTTGTGCAGTTTTGAGTTAGTTTCATAATCCTGAGTTCTAATTTGATTGCACTGTGGTCTGAGAGACTGTTTGTTATGATTTTTGTTTTTTTTTGCATTTGCTGAGGAGTGATTTACTTCCAATTATGTGGTCACTTTTAGAGTAAGTGTGATGTGGTGCTAAGAATGTATATTCTGTTGCTGTGGGTGGAGAGTTCTGTAGATGTCTATTAGGTCTGCTTGTTCTAGTTCTGCATTCAAGTCTTGTATATTCTTGTTGATTTTCTGTTGCATTGATCTGTCTAATGTTGACAGTGCAGTGTTAAAGTCTCCCACTATTATTGTGTGGGAGTCTAAGCCTCTTTGTAGGTCATTAAGAACTTGTTTTATGTATCTGGGCACTCCTGTATTGGGTGCATATATATTTAAGATAGTTAGCTCTTCTTGTTGTATTGATCCTTTCAACATTATGTAGTGTACTTCTTTGTCTCTTCTGATCTTCATTGGTTTAAAATCGATTTTATCAGAGACTAAAATTGCAACCCCTGCTTTTTTTGCTCTCCATTTGCTTGGTAGATCTTCTACCCATTTATTTTGAGTCTATATGTGTCTTTGCATGTGAGATGGGTGTCCTGAATATAGCACACCGATGGGTTTTGACTTTTTACCCAGTTTGCCAGTCTCTGTCTTTTGATTGGGGCATTTAGGCCATTTACATTTAACATTAATATTGTTATGTGTGAATTTGATCCTGCCATTTTGTTACTGGTTGTTTGTTTTGCCTGTTGGTTGATGCAGTTCCCTCATTGCATAGTTGGTCTTTGCCATTTGGTTCATTTTTACAGTGGCTGGTACTGGTTGTTTTTTCTGTGTTTAGTGCTTCCTTCAGGAGCTCTTGTAAGGCAGGTCTGGTGGTGGTAAAATCTCTCAGTAATTGCTTGTCCATAAAGGATTTCATTTCTCCTTCCCTGATAAAGCTTAGTTTGGCTGGATATGAGATTCTGGGTTGGAAGTTCTTTTCTTTAAGGATGTTGAATATTGGTCCCCACTCTCTTCTGACTTGTAGGGTTTCTGCCGAGAGATCTGCTGTGAGTCTGATGGGCTTTTCTTTGTGGGTGACCCAAACTTTCTCTGTGGCTTCCCTTAGCATTTTTTCCTTCATTTCAACCCTGGTGAATCTGATGATTATGTGCCTTGGAGTTGCTCTTCTTGAGGAGTATCTCTGTGGTGTGTTTTATATATCCTGTATTTTAATGTTGGCCTGCTTTGCTAGGTTGGGGAAGTTCTCCTGGAAAATATTTTGAAGAGCGTTTTCCAGCTTGGATTCATTTTCCCAGTCCTTTCAGGTACACCAATCAAGAATAGATTAGGTCTTTTCACATAATCCCATATTTCTTCGAGGATTTGTTCATTTCTTTTCACTCTTTTTTCTCTTTTTTGCCTTCTCTTTTTATTTGAGTTTATTTTGATCTCTGATATCCTTTTTCTTGCCTTCTCTTTTTTATTTCGTTGAGTTGATCTTCGATCTCTGATATCCTTTCTTCTGCTTGATCTATTCAGCTATTGAAACTTGTGTATGCTTCACAAAGATCTCATGCTCTGCTTTTCAGCTCCATCAAGTCGTTTACGTTCTTTTCTAGGCTGGTTATTCTAGTTAGCATTTCATCTTTTTTCTAGGTTCCTCGTTTCTTTGCATTGGGTTAAAACATATTCTTTTAGCTCAGAGAAGTTTTTTATTACCCATCTTCTGAAGCCTACTTCTGTCAGCTCGTCAAAATCGTTTTCTGACCTGTTTTGTTGCCATGCTGGTAAGTGGTGATGATCTCTCTGTGGAGGAGAGACATTCTGGACTTTGATGTTTTTGTCCTTTTTACTCTGGTTTCTTCCCATCTTCTCTGAGTGGACATCCTTTCTGTTAACGTTGGGGTTATTTCTACTGTATGAGGCTTAAAAAAAACCCACCACTGTCAGTGTGCCACTTGAGACAGTCTCTGCTGTCTGCCTGTGGAGGCACTGCTGGGCTGCCTCAGTCTCAGCCACACTGCTGTTTATTCTTTGCCTGGTTTCCCTACTGGTGGGGTTAGCCCCACCTTCCCAATGGCAGGCTCTTCCCCTCTGCCAAGCCCACTGTTCCTGGGTGGAGGATGTGTTAACTGCAAAACTCTCCTGGGAGAGGGACTCTGGTTGTTGAATCTTGTTGGGGGAGGGGTCTGTCTGGTCATATCCCCCTCCCCCTCTTTCAACTCTCCTTCTGTAGGACAGGCAGTTCCTTTTCACAAGCTTTCTCAGTATTAGTCCAAATCTCTGTCTGTGCTAACAAGGCACCGGTCTAGCTGAGGCTGCCAGCCTGGGCTGTCACCCAGGTCTGCAACTCTGGGTGGTTCTCAGCAAGGTGATATTTTCCTGGTCTGTGTGCTGCTGAAGTCTCAGAGTGAATTGCTGTGTCTGATTCAGAGAACCAAGGAGGTGATTCCCCCACAATCCTCTGTGCCCGATACATTTTCCAGATGGGACAGTGCCCCATCTTATCTCAGCTGGACACTTTTAGGCTGCTTTCACTATCTTTTTTGGAGGTTAATCCCACTGTTTAACCAGTCCCTTTAAAACAAAACCAGTACATCGCTTGGAGACATGGATATCGCTCTGGATCTGTCTCACTCAGTGGTAGCTGCACTCCGGAGAAGCTTCCTTTCGGCCATCTTCCAGAAGGGCAATCTTTTTCTGATGTTTTCAGAAGATCCAATCTTCACATTCTAGAGTGTGAAGGAGTTGATTGTCCTTAGTCAGCGAATGATAAAAATCTTTTTTTTACCTCGTGAGAGGTAATAATCTACTGTTATAACATCAGAACTATTGCATGGGAAAATATACATATATACAATATTTAATGAAATGCATGTTTATATACAATATTTAATGTTTAAATACAATATTAAATGCAATATTTTACAAATATACAATCAGAAAGCATGCATTGAAAATGACAATTGAATGAAATCTCTCTACACATGTTTAAATGGCCCATCAGGTAGCCAAATGTACCTAAAGCTTTGATTATCTTCCCAGGAATATGGGTTTGATAAACAAAACATTGGTCATAAACTATTTTAGCAGTTTAGAAGTCACCACACCAATATGTATTTAATTTTTCAGGATGAGTCATGAGATGCAGAACTTTTAATAACAAAACTTTAGGGACTCAGGAAGAATAAGGTGACCATCCTGGTTCTCCATAAGTCCATGCTTATCATTGAATTTATGTCTTCTTGAATACCAGTTGTTTCTCAAAATTAGGTGCATAGCACTGATAACTGATGGGTTATCATAGGTAATTTGAAACATAACATGGAGTTTTTTAAAATGGCATATTTAAACAATTTCAGTATTGGCTGATTTAGCATGGAAATCTGGCAAAGCATTTTCTTGGTATTCAGTTAATTTTTGTTCTACTTGGGTTAGCAGCTAGAAATCTGTATTCAATAGTGTTTTTCAGGACTTTTTCCATCCTTTCATGAACCTCCTAAAAGACACCATATTCTAGGATTTTGTACACTTGTGAAGTTTTAAGAAACTGCATCAGCGTTAAGCAATTAACTATGGAAATGACTTTACATAGTCATAGTTAAAGACACAAATTGACAAATGAGGTTATTTCTGTGGTCTTCAATAACTATACATAATAACCATAATTATGATTGATAGCATATACTCAGACATAATGGAATTTTAGAAATACCATCCAATTTTGGAACATATATTAATATCATTCACTAAAATATAACCCAAAGAAAGTTAAACATTATTTTTTAGTTTGACAATGCTTCTCATGTAACTTAATATGTTAAATAATTCTGTTCACCATTCTTTTGGATGCTTTAGGAGCCCTTTGTAATAGCCCAAAGTTAGAGGTTAAAAAAACTTAATTTTGAAGCAGAAATTTCATTTTTGAACATGTATCAAATATGTTAAAGATTTCCAATGCTTGATATTATGAAATAAAATTCTAGATCACCATAAGTCATTCATTTTTGAGTTACCAAAATGTAACTGAAAAATTTTGAAAAGGCAAAAACCTTTACTCATTGATAGAAGGAAGACTTAGCTTTCAAAACAATATCCTTCTTATATTTTCTTTTTCCTGTAGTTTCCTCAAAAGGCAAACAAAAATCTTTCATTATCCTTTAATATTACATAAAAATTTTGTTAAAGAGAGAAAACCAAATTTCACCCTTGCATTAGTGTACTATTAATGTCAACCTCAATTTTTAATAAAACTTTATAGACAAATCTATTTAATCTTAATTAGTTTGACCATAAAGTGAGATCCCAATAAACACTTTCTAATCTTTTACAAATTGGTTAGAAAGCAGATCAGTCCTCTAAGAAAACCCAGTTGTGCTTTTATTTCAATGTTCAATTAAAAAAAAAAGAAAACTGAGTAATACCCCTTTAACTTTAGCCAATACTTTCACACACAGAATCTCTTTTACAAGTAATTTTTTATAAACCTTCCACAACTTGTTCAAACCTTTAGGTTTTTCCTATATCACTTAACACAATCCTCTATTCTCTAAACTTAGGCAAGAAATCCATATTCCCATGCCTTTTTATAATCTTTTGCCAAAAGTACATTCTACTTTCCTTACACCCCTTGTGTATAGAATTGTTTGTTCAGTAATCTCAACTGTATGTTACACTGTTAACTCTTAGCAACTTTTACTTTTGGTGAAAAACCTTGTTAGTAAGTGATTTTAATTATGTGGCAGATGTAGAGCCTGGGACACCAGTAGAAGTGCAGATAAAGTTTGACTTTCTAGCATAGCTAGGGGGCATGGCTAACACCACACATCCCCAGGCCTTACTTAGCTGTAAAGCAGGAAAGTTGTACAGTTAAGAGTCATAGCGGCATTTTATGAAGCATTTAGGAGGCCTAATAAGCTTTAAATCATACAATATTTCTTGAATAAATTCCCTTTCATGAACACCTTCATGACTTACATAGACCATCTACTACATGGCTGGACTTTCTGACTTGTCCTAAACATCCCTCTTTTTAAACAACCAGTCATTTTTCTTTAGGACAATAATTTACCATACATGATCCTTTCTTACATAGTATCTTTTGTTTATAACCTTCTTTGCATAGCCAGGGGGCATGGCTAATTCCACATCTTCCTAGGCCTTATCTAGAATCTAATGGCTCCAAGGTAGGTACTTTAAACAATTACCAAAAGTCAGAGAAGCAGTTTATGACCTTAAGGCATTTAGCAAACCTAATATCTTATCTACTTTAGATCAAGTGTCTAAATTTTGAAGACATTTTTATTTTACCAATAGTGCTTAAAACTGTCTTTATTTCCTAAAGATTACTAAAGTCACATGAACTAAAAGGTATTGTTTTAATTTTCCTGCAAGATATTTAAGTGCTTATTTTTCTTTAAGCCAATTAATTTGAACACTTTTGTGTAAACATTACACACAAAACATATATAAATATATAGAAAGATAGAAGAGGATCTTGTAGTTGTAATATTTTTTATTTGCTAGTCTTTAAGTTTCTTAGTTGGATTACTGGCTTCAGGGTGGAGGAACATGGCTAGGAAAACATGTAATATCTAGGACTAATAAGGAGGAACAGCTAGAAGGCAAAAACAGATTCCCAAAATTAAGGGTCTCATTTTTATACCAGGTCCTGGATCCCTCCAAAAAAGAGGGAATCAGCTCACCTCCAATGGGAAGCTTATCTCTCAGTGGGGGATGTGGATATTTCTATATCTTCTAGGTGACCAAGAGTATGATTCTTTAAATCCAAACATGTAAAGAGTTGACTATCTCCCCCATAATTGCCATTAGACATTACTAAAAGTATATTTCCTACAAATAAAATTTCTCTCATAATGCAAAGTAATGTCTCACACCCCCAAAAATTAAAAAAAAAGTCAGGTAACAAAATGTAAAACCAAACAGAGGCTTAGATTTTGAGAGACATCTATCTGCTTTCAATTCCCAGTGTTCCATGAGGAAAACACAGGTTTTTTCCCCCCCAGAATGGAAGCTGTTAGAAATTATATTAAGTTCTCTCATGTGGGCATCAAGAAGAGCAAGAAGGAAAAATGTAGGAATGATTCAGTCAACTGAGAAGAAAAAACCTCCCCCCCCCCCCCCCCAGAAAAACAAGATTCAAAAAGAAAGAGAGAAAAAACAAACAAACAAACATAAAGGCCTTTTAAGTATGTGTATAGCTTGGATATCCACCTTTAATTAAGTTGGCTTTTAACCATAGCACTCTTAAAAATAAAAGTCCTTTTACATTTCTTATTACCTTACTTTAGCCAGGCCAAATGGCTAATATTTCTGGCTCCTAAACTTTACCAAAAGTAACCTCACAGGTGAAACCAACAAGCCTCAACAAAGGTTATGACTTAACCATGAATGTATGCAGTATTTTCAAAGAAGTGGATAGCAGTTTCTACAAGATCTAGACTCTCCAAAGGTGCTAGAGAAAGTAAAATTTAAGAATGGATACCAGAAGTTTTTCATGGAGATGAAAGAGAATCAACAAATGGTAAAAGTCACACAGATGTCAAACCAGAAAAAACTCATTCCCTAAGCCAGGATTGGACCTGGGCTGCCACTGTAAAATGGCAAAGCCTTAGCTGCTAAGCTACAGCCCTAAATACTTTCCATTGCTCTTCTAGAAGGAGTCTAGAGCAGCCAGTTTTGAGCTTGCTAAGTCTTTTGACTGCTCAATGTAATTTTTAGAGTTAACTATGACATAAACCCCAAAATTCCTATTCCCTAGTTGGTAGAAATAAAGAGAAACTGCCACCATGTGGTTATAAGCTCCAGCTCTCAAAGATGTAAAATAAGATGGAGACCTCACTCACTTTTTGTTTGTTTCAGGGACCTGCCACAGTAAAATTTGTTACTGACCAGTTTGCTGGGCTGTCTTGAACAGTGAGCTTATGGAGTCCTAGACCTACCTTCCACCCTATGGTATCCCTCTTTATGACAGAGCAATGCAGAAAGACAAATTCACACAAAAACAAAGTCATAGCACAAAGTACAGCAGATTTGCTACAGCTGAAGACTAGCCTTGCAAAAATTTTTTTCTTGTTAATTAAAACTTTGTAACAGGTAGTGATTTTTACCATTCCCACAATAGTTTTCACAGAGTGAGACTGAGAGAGAGAGGGAGAAAAGCATTGCCCACAGCAGGGTAGGGAAGATGAAGAGCTCAGGGAGGCCAGAGAAAGACCCACCCATTGCTGCAATACTGAATCAGCAGTTCAGGCGGCCACTTGTAGGTTATGAAGGGATCTTTTCCAGCACTCCCATCAGCTCTTAATTTTCCTTCTTTAGAAAGAAAAAGTTTCCCCATGTCCCATGATCCTGCACATGTGTAATCCTGTCACCTGTAGGTGTCAGCATGGAGTGTAAGGCAGATTTAATTTTTTTGTTTTTAGTTAGTTGCCTAAGATTTTATTTGCCTTCAAATTTCCAAAAGCCAAATTTTACACTCCTTGTAACACTGCCATTTGCTACCAGTTTCTTTCTGACACAGTCAGTTGTAAGAGGCCTCTGACTGGATCCAAGCCAGATAATTTCCAGAGCCAATTCTATCCTAGACTAAGTCTAGTTTCTGTCACAACTTCCAAACCCAGTTTGAATCAGAAATTTTCTCAAAGAAACTTGGAGAGCTTAAAACACAAATTCGTTGAGCTTTGGAATCCCAGGAGAACTTATCACAATATCCAGCTGCTCTGAGAGATTTGGGTCTAGGAGGTAACTTGCTTAGTCATTCAGTGCTTCTGGGGATTGTTAGAAGCTCTACTTCAGATCCCACTTCTGAAACCATCTAATAAAAGAAAACTTCAGCCACATTAAATTTAAAGGAGTTTAATTGAGTACAAATTGGGCAGCCTCTTGAGCCAGAGTAGGCTCAGAGACTTTAGCACAGCCTCATGGTGGAAAAATATTTATGGACAGAAAAAGGAAAGTGACATAAAAAATACAGAAGTGAGGTACAGAAACAGCTGGATTAGTTACAGCTCAGCATTTGCTTTATTTGAACATGGTTAGAAAAGTTGGCTATATTTGATTGGCCAAAACTCTGTGATTAGCACAAGTGTAGGCTATAGTCTATTTACACCTCCACTTGTTATAGTTCATGATGTACAGAAAAACCTTTAGACCTAACTTAAAAATATGCAAGGAGGCAGCTTTAGGCTAAACTTGATTTAACACTCCTCATCTCTGCCCTTGTTGGTATAATCATTCTCCCCTCCCCTTCTTCCTCTCCTACTCTTTTATTCCTTCCAAGCTTGTCCAACCCATGGCCCATGGGCTGCATGCAGCCCAGGATGGCTTTGAATGTGGCCCAATTCAAATTCATAAACTTTCTTAAAACATTATGAGTTTTTAAAGAAATTTTGTTAGCTCATCAGATATTGTTAGTGTAGTTTATGTGTGGCCCAAGACAATTCTTCTTTCAGTGTGGCTCAGGGAAGCCAAAAGATTGGACATCTCTGTGTGGGAAGTTAACCCAAGCTATTGGAGCGATGAGGGAGAAAAATGAAACTGTTTGTGTTTCTTCTTCCCTACTCCAAATCACTGTAAGTTCTTTCTGAATATGATTCATCCATGGAGTCCAATGTAAAAATTAAAAAATTGGTCCAGAATAAGAAAGTAAAGAATTGAGAAGCCATCTGCTGCAAAGACTCTGACTCAGAATAACTGAGAGTTTGCTTGCTACTTCCTGGTGTCTTTCCCAGACAGAGGTTTCTGATGATTATTCCTATGCTAGGGTAACATAGTTATTTTATGGATGACAAGTTTGGAAATGACTTCTAAATCAGCCTCAAGATTCTTTCAAGGTGAAAGGAGGGCCCCTTGATGTCAAAATGTCTAAAAAAATTAACACCCTCAAGGGAGATCTTGGAGTCTAAGCAAGGGACCATTAACAGAGTTGGGCTCCCTTCTATCCCCCAGGAGGGAGGTTGTTTACAGCTTGCACCTTTTAAAATTGTTCCATCTTTGTTAATGAATTGTGCTTTCAGATCATCTCTTAGATATGCTGAAGAAACCTCATAAGCATTTAAGGGCTTGTTCCACAGCTGGATCATTTTTGAAGGAGGATGAGTGAATGAAACATTGCTAGCAATAGACTATGTGCTCATCTCAGAGTACTGATAGAATGGGATACTCTCTGAAACTGAAAATCAAAATATCTGTTGGCCATTTCTGAATATCTGACTACACCACAAAGTAAAAGGAGATGGATCACAAGAGAGGAAACCTTTCTTAGAACTCTTAGATGAGTCACGTAGAGACTCTTCCCTAAGGACTGTCAAGGGGTAGGATCCAGGAAGAATTTC
Organism: Ateles fusciceps; assembly: GCA_036589455.1. Classification (NCBI taxonomy): domain Eukaryota; kingdom Metazoa; phylum Chordata; class Mammalia; order Primates; family Atelidae; genus Ateles; species Ateles fusciceps. The sequence goes on along the minus strand of JAZHEH010000681.1, from coordinate 20,754,305 downwards.
AGATTTACAAATAGCTTGTTGTCAATGTCCTTGAAGTCTCATTAAGTCCTTGAAGTTTCACCAGAAGTCCTCTTTCATGGCATCTCTTTTAGTCTGAGGAACAAATCTATAGAAGAATGATTTAAATATGTAGGCTGTGTCAATACACTTTAGTACAAAGTAGGGGGATAAGGGAGAGGCTATCAAACCTTTGACTCATTTGGTTGGTACTAAAAATGAGAGAACATAGACCCACAAGAAGAGTTATGACTATTTTTGAAGGGCCTATACTACCTGATTCATTCCATTTCAAAAGTTAAATTTGAGCAGTCTATAGAAGACTGAGGAAGCTATTATTACTCAATTGAGTGGATCCAACATGGCTCTGATGAAGATGGAAGGTTCTGGAGAAACCTTTGTCATTAGTTTGGAGACTCTGGAGAACCATTAGTCAAGAATAAATGTAATATTTAGTCTTCTGAGGCTAATCCCGTCCACATTGTTTCTGGTAGAGACAAAGATCTTCAGATTTTGTTTTCTAGGCAACAGACATGTTGAACTTTTTCAAAGTCAACTAAGTAAATGTTATAAATAGCTGCTGATGAAATGGCTCAAAGAAAAGGAGCATGTCAAAGAAGCTACTCTTTAATGTTATCTTTCTATTTTTTCTTTCAATTTGCTAAGCAATGCTAAATGGAGGTAAGTATAGGGAGGAGGAATAAATTATGTGAGGAATGATATGAGAAAAAAAATAAAGAAGGAGAGCAGAGATAAATTTTATCCAAAATAGACTTCATCCAAAACAAAAGAAGAAAGCTTATGGGTCCTTGATAAATAAGAGGCAACTAGAAATAAGGTTTAATTAGAAGCAGTAAAATCTAAGGTGGCTGAGAAAAACAATGTGGTAAATCTTTGTAGAGGTGATAATTTCATCTCTCAGGCAACTGTAGATACAAGCTTTGCAGCAGTCACCATCTGAAACCCAATACTTCCCTGTTCCTCATTCATACCAGTAAATTTTCCAAAACATTTTAATACCTCATTAGTTTTTCTTCCTGAAAGAAGATATATTCTTTTTCAGTTTATCTCACTTCCTTGGCAAGCAGTCAGCATTACCACTTTTCTGTTCATTTCCTGAAAGGATATCTGTGTGAAGTGATACAGTGATTGTGTTATTGATAGCATGTTCAATTACATTGTCATTGCCCTGTCCATTTGTACAATAATTTCTCTGAAATAGGCTCTGCCATTGTAGAGACAATGAGAAATTCTCACAAAGAATATGCAGGAGATTTCTCTAGTCCCTTAACTTCCTGCCTATATCCAACAGGTGATTACCTGTAGAATTTTATCTCTGTCTTTTTCATGCCATAAATCATCTCTTGCTTGCAGTATGCCTCTGTGGACACAATTCTCATCTTACTGGGCTCTAGGCTCCTTATAGGATCTTTTGCCTCATCCAAAGTATAGTGCTTTGCACTCTATGGTGGTTAGAAATAAGATTAGTGCATCAATTCTTGCATTTAATCAATCAATGCACTAATGTTTAAGTGAGGCAGTGGATCATGGTCTTTTAAGGTGCTCTGGAGCTAGAGTGCTTGGAGTTGAAGCTCAGTTCTGGTTTGTCTGATTTGGGGCTATATTTCCATTTTGGACCTGTCACAGTGTCCTCATTTACAAAATGAAAATGATAGGAGCACAGATCTCATGGTGCTGTTGGACAAATTAAAATGAGACAAAGCATAGAAGGATTTATAATAGCACCTGGGATAGTGTATGCCTTCAATAATGTTAGCTATCTACTGTGCCTTGATTTTAAGGAAAATTTAGCCATATTAGAAACAAAACATAAGAAAATCAAAGAGCTTGCGGTTTTTAGAAAAAAAAGTGATAATGCTGACTGCTTGCCAAGGAAGTGAGACAAAGTAGCCAGTGATGAGTTGAAGTTACCAACACTTTCATAAAAATATTGTTTGTAGACATGATTCTGAGAATACAGTGGGTTATAAATTCACAGAAACTACTAAGAATGCTAGATAAACTCTAAAACACATTTTTTTGTCATGGCTCAGCCAGTGAGAAAGAACATAAATTCCTGAAAGTATAAAGATGATAAGAAAGCACAAACCTAAGAATATAGTAGACTGCAGCCAGCATTTTCCCAAGAGTGATCCACTAAACCCTAAGGCTGAGTTTAATAGGCCTGTATAAAGGTAGGAGAAAAAGACAGTGAAGGAGGCTAGGCTAGACAATAGACAACACTCATGACACTGAAACAGGGGTTCCCAAAGGGTAACATTCTCTGGGGGCAAAATAGAAAAATCTAACCCCACAAAATAAAACAATGATATGCATAATTCTCTCAGCCTTAGTTTGGGAGGAAGAGAAAAAGTTTCCCCTGATGATTTTTATCCTCAGACTTCTACTTATTCAGCTATGTAGCCTAAATCTTATGACTATTGTAGCCCTGAGAAAGCCCCAAGTCAAAATTATTGCTTACATGGATTCTGGGTTGGTATCATCCCCAAGGTACTGACAGAAGTGATAGAAATCATTTCTGGAGGAACACATATACTTAAGCCTCAATGCTTCCTGCAGATAAATTTAAAGTAACAGGAACTTCTGATTAAAATTCACTAAACACTCAAGCAAATTGCTCATGTCCTGAATGAGAGACAGCAATAACATCAAGCTAGGTATTTAAGTTATTTGTTAATAATTTAATAATTATGTTTAATATGTTTAATTAAAGAATGCTACTAAACGAATGATTAAAGAAATCAACTATTTGGGAAAAATCACAATGGAAATTCTAGAAAAGAAAACAAAATATTATGATTAAAATGTAAAACCCAGTGACTATGTCAAACAACCAATTAACATAATTAATGATAAAATTAATTTATTGAAAGAAACATCTGTAAAAAGAAGACAGAACACAGTAGAGAAATATAAATAATGAAAGTTTTATTGATGTGGAGAATAGAGCAAAAAGATTCAACAAACTGGGGTCCCAGAGACATGTGATAGAAATATAGAGGCAATTTTCAGAATGCAAATATTGTGTTTAGTAAATAGTATACTGGATTTAAAGTTCCTATATTGAATGAGCATAAATTAGAGAAAATTGCATATATATTTATAATTATAAGGAGGTCAGTATGTACTGTAGCTACTCAATAAATCTTTGTTCTTCTCACTGTTGGTGATGATGATGATGATGAAAAAGGTAACAAATACAACTTTCTGTTCTTTTCCCACAAGATTCTTTCTCTATTCAGTCTTACTGTGGACAGAGCTACTCCTAAGTCTGGGATGCTAAATGCATTGCCTGTCTGCTACGAATCTCCCCTTTCATATTAATGACAAATATCTAAATGTTCTTTTACAATTAAAGACCTTATTTCTTGCAATTTTTTTTCAATGCAGTGCAACAGGAAGCATGACTGATCTGATTTTGGGAAAAGAAACACTTTGAGTGTGCTTCTCTAAGAATAGTCTGATGTTTCTATGGAGATCTTTTTCTTTTTGGAACTAGGAGACTGGGAAATGGTTAGGGAGATGGAAGATATTTTGGATGGCTAATGTTGACAGATACTTGTAGATCATACATGGTTTATTCCATTAATATCACAGCAATGGAAATGTTTGAGATTTCTACTTCTACCTTTAGACACAACTCCCAGGCTATATTTGACAGCTATTTTATGCCTTCAAGGCCCCCCATGACTTCCTTTTTAATGTGAGTGTATTTGAATAAACATGTGTTTTGGCTGGGGGATGTTCTAATGATCTAGAAAGAATGACAGCTATAGAATCTTGAAGAGAGCATATAGTGCCTGAGGCAAAACTATTTGATTGGTTAGTTAACATTTGGCTGAATACTTAGTATTTTGCTTTCCCTGAATGGGCTCCAAAGTGAAAATGAGAAAGGACTCCTCAAAATTCTACCTCAATTCCTAATACATATGTAATTGCCTAAGCATCTTAAGCCTTTTATGAGTTTGAGTCACTCTGCCTTGTAGAAGTCCTTAACCTGGCTACCATGGATAGGCTTGAAGGTGATTGAGAATTCACTTAAACTGTATGCAAAGGTTGTAAGTGGTTGCAGTTTACTGGGTAGTGGGTCCAGAGTGTTCAAAAGATTTTTAAAACATCAATAAGATGTTTTAAAAATAAGACCCAAATAAGATAAAGAATTACTGTCATAAAAATTTAACTTATAAAGATTTCAGATTTGAGAAAAAAATGCAACTGCTAGGAAGGGAATATAATGAATATAACAAATTTTCATTGTGTTATATTGTTATAACACAATGTGTTGTGTTATCTAACTTCTCAGGAGCCTTCCCAGAGTTATTAAGTTGGTTAAGTAATACCCATTTCCAAGCTGCTTCTTAGCATGTGACTTCCTACCATCTTGCTACATTTTTGTTATATCTTTCCAGGCTTTTTGAGAGCCTTAAAGCAGTTACACAATTGTCAATACTCCCTTATTATAGATTGATTGGATGTTAGTTCTCAAGGAGATTTTAAAGAGCACTTCATTCTACATAAGAGGGCCAGGATGATCCAAGTTCTTCTTGAAGTATTGAGTGAATACTGGAGTCATGCTTGAGCAGAGTCATCTTATTTCACCATACAAGAAAAATACAAGAGTAGGGGCACTGACTCCCTGTGCAGTAAAAAATTTACATATGACTTTCGATTCCCACAAAACTTGTATTATAATAGTCTACTGTTGACTGGAAGCCTTACCAATAATAAATAGTCAACACATTTTTAAATGTTACATGTATTTTATACTGTATTTTTATAACAAAGTAAGGTAGAGGAAAATGTTCTTAAGAAAATCATAAGAAAAAGAAAATATTTACTATTCATTAAGTGAAAATAGATCATCTTAATGACCTTAATCCCCATTGTCTTCAGGTTGCAGTGGGGTTTTTAGAAAACTGGCTTATGTAGGCTGAGGAGGGATTGGTCTTGCTGTCTCAGGGGTAGCAGAAGTAGAAGAGGTGGAGGAAATACAGGGGGAGGCAGGACTGGCAGGCACACTCAGTGTAACTTTATGAAAATACAACATAATTTCTGCCTGACTTTTCTGCCTTTTAATTTCTCTAAAAATGTTTCTATATGTTGTCAAACCTTACACCATTTGCTTTAATTTCAATGCTTGTATCATAGAAGTGTCTATGTCATAAAGAAGTCAAAAGCAGTCTTGAGTAATTGGAACCCTTCTGCCCAATTGTCTAACATCAGTATGTCTTCTGGCACCGCTTCTTCTATGTCTTCTTCTTCATTATCTGGTACTTGTCTGAAAACACTCATCTCCATCAAGCTGTCTTGTTAATTCCTCTGACATGGTGTTCACTAGCTTTTGAATTTCTCTGAGATCCATGTCTTGAAACCCCCCTCACCATTATTAGATGCCCACAATCTCTTTCATGATTTTCTTGGTTTGCTCTGCCATAATCCTGTGAAGTCAAGCACAATGGCTGGACAATGTTTTCGTAAGCAGGAATGTATTGTTTGGGGCTTGATGGCTTTCACAGCTTTTTCTGTAACAACAATGGCATCTTCAATGGTGTAATTCTTGCAGACTTTCTTAATGTCCTCTCTGTTGGGATTCTTTTCCATAGTGTTGACAATTTACCATGTGTAATGAGACTTACGGGTCACTGTGACCCCCTGATCTAGAGGCCAAATTACAGACATTGTTTCTGAGGGCAAGTAGACCACTTTGATGCATTTGGTGTTGAACTCATGGGGTTCTGGGTTGTCAGGGGGATTGTCCATTATCAAAATATTTTTTTAAAAGGAAGTCCCTTACTGGCAAAGCACTTCCTGACTTCACAAAGCATCCATTCTGGAACTAATCCAGAAAAAGTATTCTCATTATCCACACCTTCTTATTGTACAACTGAAAGACTGGCAGCTGGTGTTTATCTTTTCCTCGCAAGACTCAGGAGTTACCAGCTTTATAGATAAGGGCAGTCCTGATCAGAAACTCAACTGCATTTGCACAATCAAGTTAGTCTATCCTGATGTTGCTTCTCTTCTTTATTAATAAATGTCTTCTGTGGCATTTTTTTCCACAAGAATAGAGTACATTTTCCTTCATTAAAAACCTCTTCAGGCAAATAAATTTTCTATTTAATGATTTTTTTTTTCTTAATGGTGTCTGGGAATTCATCTGCTCTCTTGGTCAGCAGAAGTTGCTTCTCCTGTTATCTTGATATTTTAAAAGCCAAACCTCTTTGGAAAATCATCCAACCATCCTTTACTAGCATTAAATTCTCCAGCTTTAGAATCCTCCAGCATTAAATTCTCCAGCTGTCATCTTCCTTTTGCCTTAAGCTGGCATATAATGACTTCACTTTTTCTGGAATCATATTAGAGTCTATAGGTATGCCTTTCATATAGCAATCCTGTACCCACATAAAAGTTGCATTTTCAGTATGAGATAAAAAGGTATTTCACAAAAAGTATAAGAGTTTTGTACCTGTTAGAGTAGCTTCAGTAACAGCTTCATGAACTTCCTTTTCTTTTGCTCACAATGGTCCATGTGCTGGTTTCATTTATCTTAAAATGGCAGGCAACTGTAGTTACAGACTTCAATCTTTGATAAATATCAAACAATTCAACTTTTTCTTGTCATATCATGACAATTTTTTCTGCTTCTTGGGAGCACTTCAAGTGTCACTAGTAGCACTTTGTTTGTGTCCCATGGTGTTATTCAATTTTATGATACTGTACTAAGCACAATGAAAAATATGTGAGAACCATGAAAGAGAACTTTTTACTGCTATAAGCATTTTTTGGAGAGATGAATTTCCCACATGAGGATGACTAGCCTCACAAAGCACTTTAAGCAGATACTCTCAACACTTGAACTCACTGCAATAGCAACAGGAGATAGTTTCAAAATTATTATAGCAGTAAAGTATGTACTACAGTTCATTATATATAGTTATGATTTAATACTGCATCTTTATGTTTGCTTATATTTCTTCATTTGTGAATGGCATCATGAGTGGTTAAGGGTCTGTGTATGTAAGTTTTAATGAATTTTAACTTTTACAACAGTGTTAGGAGATGAGGCCCAGTGAAATGTGATTAGGCCATGAAGGTGGAGAGAATGGATTAATGCCATTATCAAGGGAGATAATTCTTATAAAAGGGGGGAACTTGGCCCTCTTTACTCTCCCTCTTGCCCCTTCTTTGCTCTTCTGTCATGGTATGACACAGCAAGAAGGTCTTTGCCAGATGTTAGTCCCTTGATCTTGGAATTCCCATCCTCCAGAACTGTGAGCCAATAAATGTCTGTTAATTATAATTTTTTAAAATTAGATTTTTATAATAGATCTTTGTATATTTTATGATAATAAATGATAAAATAGCCTAATGTCTGTATATATTTTACGAAGTTGTAATGTACCTTTTTCTTAATATTTTTGATATTTCTATGGTATGCAGTTTATCTGTGAGTTTTTTCAAATTGTTATGGATCTCTAAAAAATTTCCCACTATACTTATTGAAAAGAAATTCGTGTATAAGTAGAGCTGCATAGTTTAAATTCATGTTGTTCAAGAGTCAACTGTAGAGAGAAATGACAGAATTTTCTTAATTTAGCATATCTTCAAAGTCTCATGTATTGTAAAACAGGAACATATGAAACCAAGACGTTTTAGGTGGTATCATACTAATGATGCTTATTTACTGTCTTCAGCATAATAGCTATCTAAAAAAATTTTCAGTAAATTTTCATGATTGTATATATGAAAGACACAAATTAACTCAACATTGATGATTCAAGTTTTTATATTTAGCCAGCTTCATGCTGAAAAAAATAGTGTTTCTTTTTTAGGGGGGTGGAATAAACCCATTTCCTTCTCGTTCCTTTTTCTCAGCAGATGACATCAAGCAGATCCATGAACGTAAGTGGAAACCACATCTCTGTGACCATGTTTTTTCTCCTAGGACTCTCAGATGACAAAGAGCTTCAGCTCATCCTCTTTCTAGTCTTCCTGGCAATCTACCTTGTGACCCTGATTTGGAACCTGGGACTTATCATCCTCATCAGGATGGACTCTCACCTGCACATACCCATGTACTTTTTCTCAGTTTCCTGTCATTTATAGACATCTGCTATTCTTCTTCCATCAGCCCAAGGATGCTTTCAGACTTCTTAAAAGATGAGAAGACAATTTCCTTTTTTGCCTGTGCCACTCAGTATTTTGTTGGGTCCTGGATAGGTCTGGCTGAGTGCTGCCTCTTGGCTGTCATGGCCTGTGACAGATATGTGGCCACTGGCAGTCCTCTGCAGTACTCAGCCATCATGGTCCCTGCTATCTGTTGGAAGATGGTGGCTGGAGCCTATGGGAGTGGATTTGTTAGTGGCTTAGTTCAAACAGTCCCTTGCTTTAATCTCTACTACTGTGGGCCAAATATTATCCAACATTTCTTCTGTAACATACCTCAGATTATTTCCTTGTCTTGCTCTAATCCCTTTATCAGCCAAATGATTGTTTTTCTCGTAGCTGTTTTTGTTGGGTTGGGCTCTTTGCTTGTTATCCTTGTGTCCTATGGTTTTATTGTAGCTTCCATACTGAAAATGTCATCAACCAAAGGTAGTGCCAAGGCCTTCAATACCTGTGCCTCCCACCTAGTAGCTGTGAGTCTCTTCTATGGCACAGCCCTTTCTGTGTACATGCATCCCAGCTCTAGCCACTCCCTGAAGCAGGACAAAGTGCTCTCAGTATTCTATGCTACCCTTATTCCCATGTTAAATCCTCTGATATTTAGTTTGAGGAACAAGGAAATCAAAGAGGCCCTCAAGAGGGTGATAAATGGGGTAACACATTTACATTAGTAAGAACAAATTTAGGTAGATATTGCTATTGTTATAAGGAAGATAGAAGCAAGAATATGTAAGTGACTCTTTGTAGGTCACAAGAATAGCTAGGTAGAGAAAAGAAGTACAAACTTTACTTCCTGGACTTCTGGTGCCATTGTGGTCAGCCACCACGAAGTGATCTGTTTGAGACAGTGTCACTGACATTGAATACAGTTTAAAAAGTCAGTTTCCATGATTAGAACCCAGGTAGATTAAACTCTAAAAGGTGATTATGTTTTTGAGAACAGAGGTACTGGTAAATATTATATGTAGAAAAATGACAAGAACCTAGGATGCCATACTGTGTTTTCTTTGTTGATTTTCTTTTTTTTAACTTTTTAACTTTTATTTTAGGTTCAGGGATACATGTGCAGATTTGTTATACAGGTAAAGTCATGTCACTCAGATTTGTTGTACAGATACTAAGCCTAGTACCCAATAGTTATTTTTTCTGTTCCTCTCCTTCCTCTTACCCTGCACACTCACTAGGCCCCAATGTCTGTTATTCCCTTGTTTGTGTTCATGAATTCTCATTATTTAGGTCCCACCTATAGGTGAGAACATGTGGTATTTGGTTTTCTTTTTCTGTGTTACTTTGCTAAGTCTAATGGCCTCTAGCTTCATCCATGTTCCCACAAAAGCCATAATCTCTTTTTTCATGGTTACATAGTATTCCATGGTGTATATGTACCACATTTTCTTTATCCAGTCTGTCTTTGATGGGCATTTATATTTCATGTCTTTGCTATTGTAAGTAGTGCTGCAATGAACATTCATGTACATGCGTCTTTATGGTAGAATGGTTTCTGTTCCTCTGGGAATATATTCAGTAATGGGATTTCTGAGTCAAATGGTAGTTCTGTTTTCAGCTCTTTGGGGAATCACCATACTGCTTTCCACAATGGCTAAACTAGTTTTTGCTCCCATCAACAGTGCATAAGCATTCAGTTTTCTTTGCAACCTTGCAAAGCATCTGTTACCTTTTGACTTTTTACTAGTAGCCATTCTGACTGGTGTGAGATGGTATCTGATTGTGGTTTTGATTTGAATTTCTCTGATGATCAGTGATGATGAGCACCTTTTCATATACTCATTGGACATTTTTATTTCCCCTTTGGATAAATGTACACTCAGGCCCTATGTCCATTTTAAAAATCAGGTTTTAATTTTTTTTGCTATTAAATATTATGACTTTAAAAAATGTCAGGTATTAACTCTTATCTGATATATAGTTTGCAACATTTCCCCCCCAATTTATGGGTTGCTTTTTAATTTTGCTTATTGCTTCTTTTGCTGTGCAGAAGCTTTTTATTTAGATGTAGTTCCATTTATTTATTTTTGCTTTTGTATTTAAAGCTTTTGGTATGATATCCAAAAAATCATTGCAGAGACCAGTGTGAAAGAGCTTTTCCCTTATGTTTTCTTACAGGAGTTTCAGGTCTTACATTTAGGTCTTTAATCCATTTTGTGTTGATTTTTGTATATGATGTAAGATAAAGGTCCAAATTCATTTTTTACATGATAAAATCTAGTTTTTCCAGCACTATTTATTAAAGAGACTATCCTTTCCTCATTGTGTCTTTTGATGCCCTTGTAAAAAATTAGATAACCATAGAGTCAATGATGAGGCAGCTAGTGAGCATTTCAGCTCTACAGATTCTAAACTCGATTTTTGAATTTAAGTGAAGCAATAAGATTATTTGAGAGACCTCTAAAAGGTATTAACACAATGAAAGTACCTATGTGTATATCCTTATGTACGTGTATAATCATCTTCATATAAAGTCTCAGAAGAGAAATTGTTGGGTCAAATGATGGCTGATTAGAAGCACTTTCAGCATGCCTCACCTACCTTGAAGAACAAACACAACAATGATGCTTTAAATATATTATCCAAGAAGGAACATGGGAGTTCAAAAGAAGAAGTAAAATAGGCAGCCTGCATGGCCAGGAATGGTAAAAAACTGGGAGTGAATCCCCAGTATAAGAAAGGGTATGTGAATGTCTTTCTGTGGGTCCATTTTCCCACTGATGAAATTATACAATCTAGGATGTGGGCAAACACATAGGCCCTCCCAATCCTTGAATCGAACTTAGGGAGTAGCTGGGATACTGTGAGAAGGAACTACTCCAGGGAGTGTCTCACTCTCCTCCTCAGACTATGCAGCTACAGTAAGGCACCATTTTTTATCCTAGCTCTTATAAAACTGTGCATGATCCTGGGAATCAACAACAGCATTCTTAGGCATTAGGAAGACTTGAGCTGTGGCTTGCAGAACCAGGGCTTGAATGGGAAAGTGCTGTCACAACCAGAACTGAGAAGCAAACATGGCAAGAACTCCAGCTGCTGGTTGTGGAACTGGGCAAATATCCCAGACATGAGCAGGATAATAATTGCTCTAGATACTTGGTACTGAGCTTGACAGTAGCTCCTGTGGCTTGGGGCTGAATTACAAGCTGGGTGAGAACTGCTGGGACTGACTAAACACCTTTTGGGACTGGGGCATGAGAGGGGCACAAGCCCCCAACTCACTGATCAAAGCAGTAACTACAGAGACCAGCACCATCCCCCCCAGTGGCAGAACATCATCAACATAGCAGTGGTCACCTTTCATCCAAGCATTTCTCCAGGGAACTGAGGACCATTCCACTCCCCAGTTACAGCTGGTGCATGCACACCCTGTTAGGGAACCTGAGAGAAAGATTGCCTGGTTTGGGTCCACCCAGCTTTAATAACCCTTGAGACTGTAGGATTCAGGCTTCTGGATGTGCCACAGCTCAGTCCACCACCTGGGACACCTGAGTACTTCTTCCAGGGCACAAAGGTTGGCATAATGCTACCAGCTTGGCTAACTCCAACCTGCAAGTATCATCTATTGGCCTGGAGGTTGGCTTCAGTAGTCCATTTCAACCACTTCCAACACAAAAGTACAGTGTGTGGAAACTAGAAGGACATCTTATTTCCACTGCCACCACCATCATCCACTGCTCCCAAGCAACCCAGGAGCAAAATAACCACCTACTCAGTACAGTGCTATTGTAATTAGCATCCTGGAACATCATTCAGAGGATACAGAACTGATTTTCCTGGATCCACCAACACAGATTTCAGCATATGCTTCCCCAGATCACAAAGATAGACATGCTTAATTCACCATCACTTAATCTGAAGATGGATGCATCTGGCACTGAAACTGGAGCACAAGTTCACCAGTGCCCCCATAAATAACTGTAACCTAACACAGTGAGGATAGCCAAATAAATCATACAGCATTTTCACTATTGCATACACCCAGGAGTAAAACCAGAAGGCTACACCCAACCAACAGAGTTGTCACATCTTTAAGAAAAAATTTCTCCCTTAACTAAAGGAAATTCAAAAATAAAAATAACTGTTACACCAGCTATGCAGAAAACAACCTAAAGACACAGGATACATGAAAAAGCTAGGTAATCCTCACACCCTCAAAAAACTATAATAATTCTCCAGCAATAAATGCTAAACACAAATAAATCCTCCAAGTTCCAGATAAAATTCAAAATATTGATTTTAAAGAAGCTCAATGAAATTCAAGAGAAATCTGAAAATCAATACAAACAAATCAGAAAATCATTTCAAGATATGAACAAGAAATTTACCAAGGAGATAGATATCTTAAAGAAAAAAAAAAGCAGTAATCCTGGAACTAAAAATTTTATTGCAAGAATTACAAAATACATTTGAAAGCTTCCACAATACACTAGATTAAGCAGAATGAAGAATTTGAACTTGAAGACAGGTTTTAAAATATAATCCAGTCAGACAAAAATAAAAAAGAATAAACAAAGCCTTCAAGACTTTTAAGACTACCTAAAATGACTGAAATTATAAATTATTGGTATTCCTGAGGAAAAAAGTTTAGGAAACCTATTAATGAAATAATGTATAACAATCTCCCAAGTCTATCAAGAAATTTAGACATATGGATAAAACAGGCTCAGTGATCCTCAGAAGGATCAGAAGGATCACTGACCAAACTTGGGTTTGAAGTCCAACATAAGAAGGTTAGAGTCCTTCCTAAGATCCAGGGTGTTAGAGACCCCTCTCAATGAAGTCCTTCTCGGCTAAGAACAGGTTTGGCACCATGGAATGTTAACTGCTCTTCTCTTTGGATTAACCTGCCTTCCACTCTTTGCTGATGGCTGTGGGTGACAGGATTAGGCATGTACAGGATCATGAGGCATGGGAGCTTTTTCCTTCCCAAAGGGGAAAGTGGATAGCTGGTGGGACTACTGGAAAAGATCCCTTTGCTGCCAACAAGTGGCCACCTGAACTTTTGATTCTGTGTCTCTGCGATGAGTGGGTCTTTCTCTGGCCTCTGTGAGCACCTCCCTTCCCCACCCTGCTGTAGGCAATGCAATGCTTTTTTTTTTCTCTCTATCTCCTTTCCCTTTCTTTTATGTTACTCAGGGTGACTATCTTTCCCACAGACTACATGTTGAAACTCCTGTTTGGAGGTTGAATTAAAGATGACAAGGCCTGACCAGGAGCAAGTTCAAGGCTTGCCAGTTTGACATTGGTGCTAAGTGGAGAGGCTAATGTCTACATTTTGTCATGTGTATTTTTCTCTGGCTGTAATGGCAAATGTTAATTCGGGTCCTCCCAGCAGCTGGTTGGGAGGCAACTTGCAAAATTGGGAGGATAGTGCCCTTGGTGCCATGATTTTCCTTTGTGTTGTGGCTTGGTCCCCCAGGGTGATGGTGCCGTAAGCTGAGTCACTATGGCCATTCAGAGAAAAGGAACCCAGAGGCCTGGCTTGCCAGTCCAAGGGTAAGAATTTCTTACCAGCAGAAGTCTGACCAAAACAGCCTTGCTAGGGGACCTCAGCATTTTGTGTCTCTGGCTAACTTCCCCAGCCTGTGCATGGGGGAGCATTTTTTCAAGAGTTGCTTCAGGGATTCATATATTCCTACACACAGTCTCTACACCACTCCTCTGTCTTCTTTGCAATCAATATTCTGTTTCTTTATGTATTTTACTACCCAAAGCTTGACTCTCTTTATAGCTCTTGTGGGCCTGGAAGTGAATACTGATCAAAGGGAGTATTTTTTCTTTTAAAATTACAAAAATAAGACTTGCTTTCTGAAATTAATTAACTAATTAATCAAACTGTACAGAAATATAATAAGTAAAAGGTGATTCTCTTTGCTCCTGTACAGAGTCTTTTAAACACACATACTCTTTGATCTGGCCTTTTTGCTTCTAGAAATTTATCATAGAGAAACAGATAACTGTACAAAGATTTATGTGCAGGATATTCAACTCAGTACTGTTTATAGTAGAGAGAAAGTGGGCAACTAAATACCTGCCAATCACTCCCTCTTCCATTACTTTCCTTGAGCAGAGACAGGGCATGGGCCTAACCATCCCTTGAGACAGTAAGAGTTCCCAGATGCTCTGTGTCCCAGGCCATCTTATACATAGGGGCAGTGGTCAGTGAATCATTTGAGACATAGATATAGATAATAAGAACCACAGTGTGATTTATCACTTATCTTGACCACTGTCACTGGTTAAAATAGGTAACCAGGTCCACAAATACTCTGAAATGATTTGGCCCAGAATGGCTTCTAAATACATTATTCAGTTTTTTTCTTTATGACTTTAGGCCTTTATCTGTTGCCTGTGATACCCTTTCCCCCCATTATCAAGACAACAAATAACCAAGTCAAACAATAAGCAAAGAACCTAAACACTTCTCCAAAGAACATATTAAATGGCCACCAGATATGTTTTTTAAAAATGCCCATCATCACGAATCCTCAGGGAAATGCAAATTAAAAACAGGTGATATCCCTTCACACCTGTTAGAATGGCTGTTGTAAAAAACACAAATGATAATAATTTTTGGCAATGACGTTGAGAAAGAGAATCCTTGTGCAGCTTTGGTGATAATGTGAACTAATATAGCCATTATGAAAACCAGTAGAGAAGACTATACTTTCAGGGATCATTTCTATAGTTTGTTACTACAGAAGTTTCTCTGAATGTGTAGAGCACTGGGTCAGAGAAGAACTGAAGGAGACAGAGACACAAAAAACTCTTCAAAAAATCAATAAATCCAGGAGCTGGTTTTTCGAAAAGATCAACAAAATAGACAGACCACTAGCCAGATTAATAAAAAAGAAAAGCGAGAAGAATCAAATAGATGCAATAAAAAATGATAAAGGGGATATCACCACAGATTCCACAGAAATACAAACCATCATCAGAGATTACTACAAGCAACTCTATGCATATACTAGTAAACCTGGAAGAAAAGGATAAATTCCTGGACACTTGTATCCTCCCAAGCCTAAACCAGGAAGAAGTCGAAACACTGAATAGACCAATAACAAGGTCTGAAGTTGAGGTAGCAATTAAGAGCCTACCACCCAAAAAAGCCCAGGTCCAGATGGGTTCACAGCTGAATTCTACCAGACATACAAAGAGGAGCTGGTGCCATTCCTTCTGAAACTATTCCAAACAATCCAAAAGAGGGGATCCTTCCCAAATCATTTTATGAGACCAACATCATCCTGATACTGAAACCTGGCAGAGACTCAGCAAGAAAAGAAAACTTCAGGCCAATATCCATGATGAACATAGATGCAAAAATCTTCAATAAAATACTGGCAAACCAATTGCAATAGCACATCAAAAAGCTTATCCACCATGATCAAGTAGGCTTCATCCCGGGGATGCAAGGCTGGTTCAACATATGCAAGTCTATAAATGTAATTCACCACATAAACAGAACCAAAGACAAAAACCACATGAGTATCTCAATTGATGCAGAGAAGGCCTTTGACAAAATTCAACAGCGCTTTATGCTAAAAACTCTCAATAAACTAGGTACCGATGGAATGTATCTGAAAATAATAGAAGTTATTTATAACAAATGAACAGACAATATGATACTGAATGGGCAAAAACTGGAAGCATTCCTTTTGAAATCTGGCACTAGACAAGGATGCCCCTCTCTCACCACTCCTATTCAACATAGTATTGGAAGTTCTAGCCAGAGCAATCAGGAAAGAAAAAGAAATAAAGGGTATTCAATTAGGAAAGGAGGAAGTCAAATTGTCTCTATTTGCAGATGACAGGATTGTATATCTAGAACACCCCATGGTCTCAGCCCACAATCTCCTGAAACTGATAAGCAACTTCGGCAAAGTCTCAGGATACAAAATCAATGTGCAAAAATCACAAGCATTCCTATACACCAATAACAGACTTAAAGACAGCCAAATCAAGAACAAACTCCCATTCACAATTGCTACAAAGAGAATAAAATACCTAGGAATACAACTAACAAGGAATGTAAAGGACCTCTTCAAGGAGAACTACAAACCACTGCTCAATGAAATAAGAGAGGACACAAACAGAGAAACATTCCATGTTCATGTTTAGGAAGAATCAGTGTCATGAAAATGGCCATACTGCCCAAAGTAATTTATAGATTCAACGCTATCCCCATCAAGCTACCAATGATTCTCTTCATAGAACTGAAAAAAACCACCTTAAACTTCATAAGAAACCAAAAGAGAGCCCACATAGCCAAGTCAATTCTAAGCAAAAAGAACAAAGCGGGAGGCATCACACTACTGGACTTCAAACTATACTACAAGGCTACAGTAATCAAAACAGCATGGTACTGGTACCAAAACAGAGATGTAGACCAATGGAACAGAACAGAGGCCTCGGAGGCAACACCACACATCTACAACCATCCAATCTTTGACAAACCTGACAAAAACAAGCAATGGGGAAAGGAGTCCCTGTTTAATAAATGGTGTTGGGAAAACTGGCTAGCCATGTGCAGAAAGCAGAACCTGGACCCCTTCCTGACACCTTACACTAAAATTAACTCCAGATGGATTAAAGTCTTAAACATAAAACCTAACACTGTAAATACCCTATAAGAAAACCTAGGCAAAACCATTCAGGACATAGGTGTAGGCAAGGACTTCATGACCAAAACACCAAAAGCATTGGCAACAAAAGCCAAAATAGACAAATGGAACCGAATCAAACTCCACAGCTTCTGCACAGCAAAAGAAACAGTCATTAAAGTGAATCGGCAACCAACAGAATGGGAAAAAAATTTTGCAGTCTACCCATCTGACAAAGGGCTGATATCCAGAATCTACAAAGAACTGAAACAGATTTACAAGAAAAAAAGCAAACAAGCCCATTCAAAAGTGGGCAAAGGATATGAACAGACACTTTACAAAAGAAGACATACATGAGGCCAACAAACATATGAAAAAATGCTCATCATCACTGGTCATTAGAGAAATGCAAATCAAAACTACATTGAGATACCATCTCACGCCAGTTAGAATGGCAATCATTAAAAATCTGGAGACAACAGATGCTGGAGAGGATGTGGAGAAATAGGAACACTTTTACACTGTTGATGGTAGTGTAAATTAGTTCAGCCATTGTGGAAGACAGTGTGGAGATTCCTCAAGGACCTAGAAATAGAAATTCCATTTGACCCAGCAATCCCATTACTGGGTATATATCCAAAGGATTATAAATCATTCTACTATAAGGACACATGCACACAAATGTTCATTGCAGCACTGTTTACAACAGCAAAGACCTGGAACCAACCCAAATGCCCATTGATGAAAGACTGGACAGGGAAAATGTGGCACATATACACCATGGAGTACTATTCAGCCATAAAAAACAATGAGTTCGTGTCCTTTGTAGGGACATGGATGCACCTGGAAACCATCATTCTCAGCAAACTGACACAAGAACAGAAAATCAAACACCACGTGTTCTCACTCATAGGTGGGTGTTGAACAATGAGAACACATGGACACAGGGAGCGGAGCATCACACCATGGGGTCTGTCAGGGGGAAATAGGGGAGGGACAGCGGAGTGGTGGGAAGTTGGGGAGAGATAGCATGGGGAGAAATGCCAGATATAGGTGAGAGGGAGGAAGGCAACAAATCACACTGCCATGTGTGTACATATGCAACAATCTTGCATGTTCTTCACATGTACCCCAAAACCTAAAATGCAATAAAAATAGAAAAGAAAAGAAAAACAGTAGAGGGGATCCTCAGCAAAGTAAAAATAGAATTACCATATTATCCAGCAATCCCACTTCTGGGTAACTAACCAAATGAATTGAAATCAGGATGTCAAAAAGATACCTGTGCTCCCATGCTCAGTGCAGTATTATTCATAATATCTAAGATATAAAAGTGAACTAGGTATTCATCATCAGGTCAGTAGATAAAGTCCCTCTTCCTTAAATTTTTGGAATAGTTTCAGTAGGAATGGTACCAGCTCTTCTTTCTATATCTGGTAGAATTTGCCTGTGAATCCATCAGGTTCTTGACTCTTTTGGTTGGAAGGGTATTTATTACTGATTCAATGTTGGAGCTTGTTATCATTCTGTTCAGGGAATCAGTTTCTTCCTGGTTCAGTCTTGGGAGGCTGTGTGTGTCCAGGAATTTATCTATCTTTTGTAAGTTTTTTATTTGTGTGCATAGAGGTGTTCATAGTAGTTTCTGAATTTTGAATGTCAGCACTAACATTCCCCCTCATCACTTCTAATTGTGTTTATTGAGATTGTCTCTTTTCTTCTTAATTAGTCTAGCTAGTGATCTATGTATTTTATTACTTTTTTTTTAAAAAACCTCTTAATTCATTGACTTTTTAGGTTTTTTTTATTTTAGTGTCTTGATTTCCTTCAGTGAAGCTCTGAGGTTTGTTATTTCTCTTCTTCTGCTAGCTTCAGAATTGATTTGTTCTTGCTTCTCTAATTCTTTCAGTTGTGAATTTTGGTTGTTAATTTGAGATCATTTTAACTTTTTGATGTGGTTACTTAGTGCTATGAATTTCCCTCATCACACTGCTTTAGCTGTGTCCCAAATATTCTGGTATGTTTTATCTTTGTTCTAATTATTTTCAAAGAACTTCTTGATTTCTGCCTTAATGTCGTTATTAAGATCCAAAAGTCATTCAGGAGCATGTTGTTTAATTTCCATGTATTTGTATGGCTTTGAGTTATTTCTTTAGTCTTGACATTTATTTTAACTCATTTTTAAATTTATTTTATTTTTGAGACAGACTCTTGCTCTGTTGTCTGGGCTGGAGTGCAGTGGTGTGATCTTGGCTCACTGCAACCTCTGCCTACCGAGTTCCAGTGGTTCTTCTGCCTCAGCCTCCTGAGTAGCTGAGATTACAGGTGCCCACCACCATGCCAGGTTAATTTTTGTATCTTTAGTGGAGACAGGATTTCACCATGTTGGCCAGGCTGGTCTTGAACTCCTGACCAAAAGTGATCTGCACACCTTGGCCTACCAAAGTGCTGGGATTATAGGCATGAACCACTGCACCTGGTCTTGACTTTTATTTTTATTGAACTGTGGTCCAAGAGTGTGTTTGGTATGATTTTCATTCTTTTGCATTTGTTGAAGTTTTTTTATGTCCAATTATGTGTTCGATTTAAGACTATGTGCCATGAGGTGATGAGAAGAATGTATATTCTGTTGTTTTTTGGGTGGAGACTTCTGTAAAGGTCTACCAGATCCATTTGATCCTATGCTGAGTTTAGGTCCTAAAGATCTTTGTTGATTTTCTGCCTCAATGATCTGTCTGAGACTGTCAGTGAAGTGATGAAGTCTCCCACTATTACTGTGTGGCAGTCTATGTCTATTTGTATGTCTCTAAGAACTTGCTTTATGAATTTGGGTGCTTCAGTGTTGGTGCATGTATATTAAGAATAGTCTTCTTGTTGAATTAAATTCTTTACCATTATGTAATGCCCTTCCTTGTCTTTTTTGATCATTGTTAGTTTGAAATCTGCTTTGTCTAAAGTTAGGAATAAAAACAAGCTAAACTAAATTTGCAGGATTACTGTATTTTAATGCAGTTGGCTACTAGAGTTATTATCACTGGGTCAATTAAAAAACATATGAGTACTTTGGTTAAAATAGATGTATCTGTTTCTTTTCAGTATTTAAAAATATAACCATTCTCCACTGTGTATTTAAGGGTGAATTTGAATTAGTACAACTAATAACTTATAAAACTAAACTGTATAAAATTGTTTGTTATACTAAACAAAGCTTTGATTTTAAAAAAGTCTTACAGTAAAATGTGAGATATTTATTGAAAAAGTAATGAAATGAGTATCTGTGGTTGATCCTTAAAAAATTATGAGGACACCTGAGACCTGACAAGCTTACCCAAGGTCACCCAGTGTTCAATAAAGCTGAGCTTCAATCCCAGGCCATAAAATGGCAGGTCTAGTTCTCTTTCCACTTCTAGTTGATGTTTCCAGTGATATTTCTATTTATTCCCAACACCCAGTTATCCTTTATGGTAATTAATGTAGAATCTCAAGACTTCAGGAATATGTGCCCCGTTGTTTTTCAATTAAAATCACTTAAAATCAGTGTCTTTGGCTCCTGTTTCTGTACTGAATGGAGGATCCCGCCTCACTATTCATTTCTAGAAAGCCTTCATTTATCCATGTGTGACATTTAGTAGTAGTTTTTGTGGTTGGATATTGGCCAGCAAAGCAGGGGTCACCCTCATGGGTGGGACTGCAGCTCTCCTCCTGCTCCAGTGTTGACCACGTTGTTTGATCAGGTTTGTATATTGGGTTTTCATTCTTCTGATAAAAGGGCCTATTGCTATGAAGTTTGAAAATCTTTGCCATAGACAACTCCCTACATTTTCTCTACCAGTCCTTAATGCTTCCTTCTGACAAAGGGCCTGTTTTACTAGTTGTGTGTCTATACATGTCTAGCTTTTTATCCTCCTCAAGGAAAGAATGCCCTATTCTCTAAAACCCAACCTTTTGCTGGTATCTTGATCCCAATCTTATCCTGGTTTCTTATGGACATGTCCTTATAGCAGTTTTCTTCTTCCAGTATGTCTCAAGCAAGTACCCTAGAGGCAAGTGTTGTTCATCTTATTCTTTGTTTAGAATCAAGACATTTTAGTTAGTCACATAAATCTCAATTTGTAGTTTCTTTTGAACATTCAAAGGATCTTTTAGCCTGGGGTCCAACATTTCTGAAAGATAACTGTCCACTGGTGTTGTAAGTCAGTTGTCCTTCAGATAGAGTCTTTTTTGTAAAATTGGTTGCAGCCCCTCTCCAATCACACAGTAGCCCATATGCCCTTTTACTAGGCCCTCCTCACTCACTTGGGTAACAGGCTTAACACCAGAGGACAATTGAATTTGCAACTTGTATTATCATTTTGGATGTCATGGCCTTGCAGCATAACTAGAGAGATACTCTATTTCATTGACAAGGTATTGCAGAACACTTTCAAGACAGATAGGAACATTTAATCCCTTTGATTCACCTTATAGTCAGAAAAAATATGTTTCTTTTAGTATCGTATGTTTATACTTTGTACATGTCCTCCATTGGTTTTGCTTTTTCCTCATAACAGAAATGTACTAGTGTTAATACTAAAATCAGTATAAACTCAGGACATAGAAAAACTGCCCAAACACACGAGCACAGGTTAATGAGTGAGTGCAGAATGAAGGAATCATGTGCTCTTTCCAATTACTGCTTCTTTCTTCATCCCCTGAGGTAACCATTATCTTAATTGCTACCATTATCATTTAATCTTTACTTCTCTGAAAAGAACACTGTGAGATGAGGGACAAATTTAAGTCAGAAATAGGACAGTATAGTTGCAAATTGTAAGAGGAACATATTTAGATCCAGTGCGCAGTGGTAGGCTGCTGTGAACCAGGGGCTATGCACCCTGACTGGCTTGCAGGGATGCAGTTAGAAGGGGTGGCAGAAAGCACCAGCCTGGTGTGCGAGGGAGTGTTCATGCTGCTTTGTGTTTCAGTCAGAAAGCTTGAATTTCACAGATAGGATCAAAAAGCAATTCCTAAAGAATGGACAAAAATTTATTATAGAAACTGGCATATAACTTTGAAGGCCCTGAAACCTGGTTTTGTAAGAATACTCAGAGGGAATGTGTCTTTCCAGGGTTAAGGTACATGAAACCAAATTCCTGCCAATTCATAGGCTGAATAACAGAATTGAATATCCACTTTTGGTTTTCATTTTTAAAATATTGCTTTGTTGAGATCTGTGGTGCAGGTTCTCTATTTCTATGACAGGAGCAGCCTTGCTGGAGGGCCTCACTGTTTTGTGCCTCTGGCTAACTTCCTGAGGCTGTGCATGGGGGAGCATTCCCAGGAGTTGCTTCAGGAACTCATTTCTTTACTACTTTGCCTTTTCATCAATACCCTGTTTCTTTACATCTTTTACTAACTGCAGCTTGGCTCTCTTTATTGTTCTTGTAGCCTGGAAGTGACCAAAGGGAGTATTTTTTCTTTTAAAATTACAAAAATACTACTTGCTTTCTGAAATTAATCAATGAATTAATTCAAACCATACAGAACTGTAATAAGTAAAAGGTGATTGATTCCCTTTGTTCCTGTACTCACTCTCTTAAACATACATCCTCTTCTAACCTATCTACCTTGAGAAATTTACCATGGAGAAACAGATAACTGCACAAAGATTTACGTGCAGGATGTTTGACACAGTACTGTTTATAGTAGAGAGAAAGTGGGTATCTAAATGTCTGCCAATGACTTTCTCTTCCATTACCCTCCTTGAGCAGAGACAGGGCATGGGCCCAACCCTCCCTGGAGATAGAAAGAGCTCCCAGATGCTCTGTATCCTAGACCATCTTATACACAAGGCAGTGGTCAGATAGTCTTTCCAGACCAAGATACAGATGATTAGATCTGCAGCTGTGTGTTTTATCACCTGTCTTGACCATTGTCACTGGGATAAAATAGGTGACCATGGCCCACAAATACTCTTGAAGCCTTTGACTCAGTATTGCTCTTTAATACACTGCTCAAATTATTTCCTTTATGTCTTCATACCTTTTATCTGTTGCCTATGGTATAGTTTTTTCCAAATTCATCCCTGGACCTTTCCTCAAGGTGGGCTTAACTAGACTACATGTGGCCTTGCCTTGTATTATGATTTATTTCACATCCTTTATTTGTAGATTGTCATTGTTGTTGTTGTTTTCTCTTTTATGATAATGTGTCTGGCATAGGGAGGAGTTCTGGAAGCTGGAGCATAGATGCAGGGTAGCCTTAGCTACACCAGTAACTCCTGCACAAATTGTGCTTTTAGCTTTGGTGGTTAAAAACCATAGACATTCTGCAGTTGTCTAATACTTATTTTGTCTTTTTTTCCCATAAAGTGGTTACTGATAAAGATTCCTCTGAATTCCTCACCTTCACATATTCTGTTTGTTCTAACTTACCATAACACAATCTTTCTCTCCAAATCAGTGAATTCTTCCTTTGGTTTCTGCTCACACACTATGTTTTTGGTTTTTGCACACACACTATGTTTACTGATTAAATAAATATGACCCAGCCACTGTAAATAATATTAAACAGGGACACTATGCAAACATTATAAATGTTTATTTTTATGTAGTAACATGGAAGGCTATCTTTAGTCGACAAAAAAACAAGTTGCAGAATAGCATATTCAGAGAAGTCTGGTCTTACATTTGTTTAAAAGAAAAAAGAATACTCCACATACACACAAATATTAAAACAAAAGAACCAAGCTGTGTGTAGGTAACACATAGATATGAAAAAAAAGAATACAAGATAACAACATCAACCTATCAAAATGGTTATCTCATGGTCCTTCTTGTGAATCCAAATGATGTAAAGCTTTCATCAGAAAAGATGTATATATACAGAATATTTTCCCAACAATTTTAAGGCATTCAAGATACATCAGGAACTCCTCTTGATCAGTGTATCTGAATATGAGAGGAGAATGAATCCAAGCTGGAAAACACACTCCAGGATATTATCCAGGAGAACTTCCCAAGCCTAGCAAGGCAGTCCAAATTTCAAATTCAAGAAATACAGAGACCTCTACAAAGATATTCCTCAAGAAGAGCAACAGCAAAGCCACTTAATCATCAGATTCACCAGGGCTGAAATGAAGGAAAAAATGCTAAGTGCAGCCAGAGAGAAAGGTCAGGTGGCCCGCAGAGGGAAACCAATCAGAGTCACAGCAGATCTCTTGGCAGAAACTCTATAAGCCAGAAAAGAGTAGGGGCCAATATTCAACATCCTTAAAGAAAAAAACTTTCATCCCAGAATCTCATATCCAGCCAAACTAAGCTTCATAAGTGAAGAAGAAATAAAATCCTTTACAGCAATTATTGAGAGATTTTGTCACCACCAGACCTGCCCTACAAGAGCTCCTGAAAGAAACACTAAGCATGGAAAGGAACAAGTACCAGTCACTGCAAAAGCAAACCAGTTGGCAAAGACCAAAAATGCAATGAAGAAATTGAGTCAACTAATGAGAAAGAAAACCAGCCAGTAACAAAATGGTAGGATCAAATTCACACATAACAATATTAACATTGAATGTAAATGGCCTAAACACCCCAATCAGAAGACACAGACTGGCAAACTGGATAAAAAGTCAGAACCCATCAGTGTGCTGTATTCAAGAAACCCATCTCACATACAAAGACACACATAGACTCAAAATAAAGGGATGGAAGAAGATTTACCAAGCAAATGGAGAACAAAAAAAAAGGAGGGGTTGCAATCCTAGTCTCTGATAAAATGGACTTCAAACCAACAAAGATCAAAAGAGACAAAGAAGGACATTACATAATGGTAAAAGTATCAATCCAACAGGAAGAGCTAACTATCCTAAATATATATGTCCCCAATGCAGGAGCACCCAGATACATAAAGCAAGTTCTTAACAACGTAAAATGAGATTTAGTCTCCCACACAATAATAGGGGAAGACTTCAGTACTCCACCGTCAATATTAGACAGATCAATGAGACAGAAAATTAACAAGGATATCCAGGACTTGAATGCAGAGCTGCACCAAGCAGATCTAATAGACATATACAGAATGCTCCATCCCAAATCCACAGAATATACATTTTTCTCAGCACCACATTGCACTTACTCTAAAATTGACCACATCATTGGAAACAAATCACTCCTCAGCAAATGCAAAAGAACAGAAATCATAACGAACTGTCTATTAGACCACAGCGCAATGAGACTAGAACTCAGGATCAAGAAACACTCAAACCCACACAACCACTTGGAAACTGAACAACTTGCTTCTGAATGTTGACTGGATAAACAATGAAATGAAGGCAGAAATAAAGATGTTCTTCCAAACCAACCAGAATGAATACACAACTTACCAGAATCTCTGGGACACCTTTGAAGCAGTGTCCAGAGGAAAATTTATAGCAATAAATGCCCACCAGAGAAGAGAGGAAAGATCTAAAATTGACACCCTATCATCAAAATTGAAAGAACTAGAGGAGCAAGATAAAAAAAAAACTCAAAAGCTAGCAGCAGACAAGAGATAGCTAAGATCAGAGCATAACTGAAGGAGATAGAGACACAAAAATCCCTTCAAAAAAATCAATAAATCCAGGAGGTGGTTTTATTTGGAAAAAAAAAATGAACAAAATAGACAAACCGCTAGCCAGATTAATAAAAAAGAAAAGGGAGAAGAATCAAATGGATGTAATAAAAAACGATAAAGAGGATATCACCACTGATCCCACAGAAATACAAACTACCATCAGAGATTACTACGAACAGCTCTACTCACATAAAGCAGTAAACCAGGAAGAAATGGATAAATTCCTAGACACCTGTACTCTACAAAAACTAAACCAGGAGGAAGCTGAAACCCTGAATAGACCAATAACAAGGGCTGAAGTAGAGGCAGCAATCAATAGCCTACCAACCAAAAAAAGTCCAGGTCCAGACAGGTACACAGCTGAATTCTTCCAGACGTACAAAGAGGAGCTGGTTCCATTCCTTCTGAAACTGTATCAAACAATACAAAAGGAGGGAATCCTCCCTAACTCATTTTATGAGACCAATATCATCCTGATACCAAAACCAGGCAGAGACTCAACTAAAAAAGAAAACTTCAGGCCAATATCCATGATGAACCTTGACACAAAAATCTTCAATAAAATACTGGCAAATAGATTGCAGCAGCACATCAAGAAGCTTATCCATCCCTACCAAGTAGGCTTCATCCTGGGGATGCAAGGTGGTTCAACATAAACAAATCCATAAATGTAATCCATCACATAAACGGAACCAAAGACAAAAACCACATGATTATCTCAATAGATGCTGAGAAGGCCTTCGATAAAATTCAACAGTCCTTCATGCTAAAAACTCTCAATAAACTAGGTATTGATGGAATATATAATAAAATGATAAACCTACAGCCAATATCATACTGAACGGGCAAAAACTGGAAGAATTCCCTTTGAAATCAGGCACTAGACAAGGATGCCCTCTCTCATCACTCCTATTCAACATAGTATTGGAAGTTCTAGCCAGAGTAATCAGGGAAGAAAAAGAAATAAAGGATATTTGATTAGGAAAGGAGGAAGTCAAACTGGCTCTATTTGCAGATGACATGATTGTAGATCTAGAAAACCCCATCATCTCAGCCCAAAATCTTCTCAAACTGATGAGCAACTTCGGCAAAGTCTCAGGATACAAAATCAATGTGCAAAAATCACAAGCATTCCTATATACCAATAACAGACAAACAGAGAGCCAAATCAAGAGCAAACTGCCATTCACAATTGCTACAAAGAGAATAAAATACCTAGGAATACAACTAACAAAGGATGTAAAGGACCTCTTCAAGGAGAACTACAAACCACTGCTCAACGAAATAAAAGAGGACACAAAGAGATGGAGAAACATTCCATGCTCATGGTTAGGAAGAATCAATATTGTGAAAATGGCCATACTGCCCAAAGTAAGCTATAGATTCAATGCTATCCCCATCAATCTACCAATGACCCTCTTCACAGAACTGGAAAAAACCACTTTAAACTTCATATGGAATCACAAAAGACCCTGCATAGCCAGGACAATCATAAGCAAAAAGAACAAAGACAGAGGCATCACACTGCCAGACTTCAAACTATACTACAAGGCTACGGTAATCAAAACAGCATGGTACTGGTACCAAAACAGAGACATAGTCCAATGGAACAGAACAGAGACCCCAGAAGAAACGCCACACATCTACAACCATCTGATCTTTGACAAACCCAGCAAAAACAAGCAATGGGGAAAGGACTCCATGTTTAATAAATGGTGTTGGGAAAACTGGCTAGCAATGTGCAGAAAGCAGAAACTGGACCCCTACCTGTCACCTTACACTAAAATTAACTCCAGATGGATCAAAAACTTAAACATAAAACCTAACACCATAAAAACACTAGAAGAAAACGTAGGCAAAACCAGGACATAGGCATAGGCAAGGACTTCATGACTAAAACACCGAAAGCAATGGCAATAAAAGCCACAATAGACAAATGGGATCTAATTAAACTCCAGAGCTTTTGTACAGCAAAAGAAACAGTCATTAGAGTGAATTGGCAACCAACAGAATGGGAAAAATTTTTGCAATCTACCCATCCGACAAAGGGCTAATATCCAGAATCTACAAAGAACTAAAACAGATATACAAGAAAAAAAAAACAACCCCATTCAAAAGTGGGCAAAGGATATGAACAGACATTTTTCAAAAGAGCACATATATGAGGCCAACAAACATGAAAAAATGCTCATCATCATGGGTCATTAGAGAAATGCAAATCAAAACCACACTGAGATATCATCTCACGCCAGTTAGAATGGCGATCATTAAAAAATCAGGAGACAACAGATGCTGGAGAGGATGTGGAGAAATAGGAACACTCTTACACAGTTGATGGGAGTGTAAATTAGTTCAACCATTGCGGAAGACAGTGTGGCGATTTTCTCAAGGATCTAGAAATAGAAATTCCATTTGACCCAGCAATCCCACTATTGGGTATATACTCAAAGAACTATAAATTGTTCTACTATAAAGACACATGCACATGTATGTTCATTGCAGCCCTGTGTACAATAGCAAAGACCTGGAACCAACCCAACGCCCAACAATGATAGACTGGACAAAGAAAATGTGGTACATATACACCATGGAATACTACACAGCCATAACAAATGACAAGTTCGTGTCCTTTGTAGGGACTTGGATGAATCTGGAAACCATCATTCTCAGCAAACTGACCCAAGAACAGAAAGCCAAGCACTGTATGTTCTCACTCATAGGTGGGTGTTGAACAATGAGAACATGTGGACTCAGGGAGAGGAGCATCACACACAGGGGACAGTTGGAGGGGGTAGGGGAGAGACAATGGGGGGTGGGGGAGGGAGGGGGGGTGGGGAGGGTTAACATGGGGAGAAATGCCAGATACAGTATGCACCAAAAGTAAAATAAAAAAAAAAAGACATACATGTAGCCAACAATGATATTTTTAAAACCTCAGATTATTAGAGAACTGCAAATCAAAACTACAATGTGATACAATCTCACACCAGTCAGAATGGCTATTAGTAAAAAGTAAAAGAATAACAGATGCTAGTAAGGTTTCAGAGAAAAAGGAATGCTCATACATTGTGGGAGTGTAAATCAGTTCAACCATTGTGGAAAACAATGCAGCGAATCCTCAAAGACCGGAAAACAAAAACTGCCATTTGATCCAGCAATCCCATTACTGGGAATATACCCAAAGGAATATAAATCTTTCTATCATAAAGACACATGCATGCATATGTTCATTACAGCACTATTCACAATAGAAATGATCATAAATGGTAAGACTGGATAAAGAAAATGTAATACATATACACCATTTAAAACAGACATAAAAATAATGAGATCATGTTTTTTGTAGGAACATGGATAAATCTGGAGGCCATTATCCTTAGCAAACTAAAGCAGGAATAGAAAACCAAATATCACATGTTCTCACTTATAAGTAGAAACTAAATGATGAGAAGATATGGACACATACAGGGGAACAGGAGACACTGGGGCCTACTGGAGGGTGTAGGGTAGGAGGATGGAGAGGGTCAGGAAAAATAACTAACGGGTCCTAGGCTTAATACCTGCCTGATAAAATAATCTGTATAACAAACCCTCATGACATGAGTTTACCTATATAACAAACCTGCACATGTACCTCTGAACTTAAAAGTTAAAAAAGTAAGCAAACTGAATTCAATAGCATATCAAAAAGATTATACATCATTACCAAGTGGAATTTATCCCTGGCATGGAAGACTGGTTTAACATATGGAAATCAATCAATGTGATATATCATGTTAAAACAATGAATGATAAATGTCACATGATTATCTCAATTGACTCAGAAAAAACACTTGACAAAGTTTAACACCCTTTCTTGATAAAAACTCTTAATAGTTTAGGTATAGCAGGAAAATTTCTCAACATCATAAAGGCCAATTTATGCATAATCCACAGCTAATATAATCAGTAGGAAAAAGCAGAAAGTTTTCCATTAAGATTGAGTACAAGGCAGGGACGCCTATTCTTGCCAAATCTACTCACAATGGTGCTTCCAGTACTAGACAGAGATATCAGAAATAAAAGGCATCCTATTCAGAAAAGTAGAAAGAAAATTATCTCTAATTGCAAATGATGTAATGCTATACGTAGAAAACCCTAGAGACTGCAAAAACCTGAGACTGCACTGTTGGAATTAATGAATGAATTTAGAGAGTTGTAGGATATAAAATAAACATATGAAAGTCAGTAGAGATGGGGTTTCGCCACGTTGGCCAGGCTGAACTCCTGACCTCAGGTGATATGTCCACCTTGACCTCCCAAAATGCTGGGATTACAGGCATGAGCCACCGTGCCCAACCCTCAGTAGGATTTTTATACAAAAATAATAACCTGGCTGAAAAAGAAATGAAGGAAACAATTCCATTTATGATATTAAAAAAAAAAAACGCTTAGAGAGAAATTTAATCAAGTGAGACACAGAAAGAAAAACATTGCATGATTGCATGTATATATGCATTTTTTGAGAAAAGGTCAAATATGTAGACATAGATAATAACGTGGTTATCAGGTGCAGAGGTAGGTGGAGGGGGAGGAGACAATATGGAGTGATGTACGCCAAAGGATATGAAGTAGCAGATTATGCAGGATGAAAAAGTTTGGAGCTATATAAAAAGACTTTGATCAAGAAAACTGTATTCTATTAGGAATTTTTGTTAAAGAAGTAGATTTTAATAGCTCTTCTAACAAAAAATAACTATGCAAAATAATATATATGCTGATTTCTATCACTATATTAACTATTTTACTATATATGTATCCAACATCATATTATAAACCTCAAATATACACTTTACAATTTATTTAAAAACAACTAAATAACTGGTGAAGAAAAGAACAGGCTGTGTGATTTCCTGGGTTCTTGTTATTTCCCTACATATAATATCTATCAGCACATCTGTTATCAAAACATAATTATATCATAGGGTTCAATCTACCTAGATTCTATTACAGAAACTAGATATTGAATTGTATTTTAATATCAGTGACACTGCCTCAGACAAATCACTTGGTGCTAGCTGAACACAATGGCATGAGGAATACAGAACGCCAGTTTTGCACTTCTCTCTACCTACCTGTTCTTGTGACCTACAAAGTGTCCCTTACATATTCTTATTCATATCTTCCTTTTAGCAATATCAATGCTTGTCCAAATGCTATTCTTGCAGAAGTAAATATGTTGCTTTTATCACCCTCCTGAGGGCCTCTTTGATCTCCTTGTTCCTCAGACTATATATCAGTGGGTTTATAATGAGGATAAGGATCACAGAGATCATGGACAGCACCTTGTCCTGCTTCATGGAATGGCAAGAGCTGGGATGCATGTACACAGGCAGGACTGTGACATAGAAGAGGGCACAGCTGCTAGGTGGAAGGCACAGGTATTCAAGGCCTTGGTACTACCCGTGGTTGAGAATATTTTCAGAATAAAAGCTGCAACAAAATCGTAAGACAAGAGGATAACAAGTGAAAACTCAATCCAACAAAAATAGTTACTGAAAGAAGAATCATTTGGGTGATGAAGGGATTGGAGCAAGACAAGGAAATAATCTGAGGTAGCTCGTAGAAGAAATGTTGAACAATATTTGGCCTACAGTAGCAGAGCTGCAAGCAAGAGATTGCTTGAATGGATGGAAAACAGAAAAAAGCAGGAATTGCTCTTTTAATTGCAGACAAAATAGACTTTAAATCCACAATGATAAGAAAAGAAGGGGATTACATAATAGTAAAGGGTTAGATGCAGTGAGAAGACCTAAATATTTTAAATATATATGCACCCAACACAGGAGAACACAGATTCATAAAGCAAGTTGTCAGAGACCTATGAAAAGACTTAGATAACCACATAATAATAGTGGGAGATGTCAACACCTGCTAACAGTATTATACATATCATCAAGTCAGAAAGCTAACAAAAATATTCAAGACCTGAACTAGACACTCAAGAATGGGCATAATAGACATCCACAAAACTCTTCATCCCAAAATAACAGAATATACATTTGACTCATCTGCACATAGCCCATACTCTAAAATTAGCCACACAATCAGACATAATACAATCCCCAGCAGATTTTTAAAAACTGAAACCATACCAAAACACACTTCAATACTAAGAAAATCGCTCAAAACCATACAATTAACAACATTTAAAAACCTATTCCTGAATGACTTATGGATAAACAATGAAATTAAGGCAGAAATCAAGAAATTCTTTGAAACTAATGATTAAAAAGATACAACATACCAGAATCTCTGGGACGCAGCTATCACAGCGTTAAGGGAAAAATTTGTAGCAATAAATACTCACATCAAAAAGTTAAAGAGGTCTAAAATTAACAAACTAATATTCCTCCTAGAGGAACTAGAGAAATGAGAGTAAAACAACCTAAAAGCTAGCAGAAAAAAATAAATAACCAAAATCAGAGCTGAACCGAAGAAAATTGAGAAGTCAAAAAACCATGCAAAAGATCAATGAATGCAGGAGCTGGTTATCTGAAACAATAAATAAAATTGATAGACCATAAGACAGACTAATAAAGAAAAAGACAGAAGATCCAAATAGACACAATCGGAAATGACAAAGGAGACATTACCATTGACACCATAAAAATACAAAAAACCTGCAAAGTCTACTACAAGCACCTCTCTATTCACACAAATTAGAAAACTTCAAAGAAATAGATATATTGCTGGAAACATACACACTCCCAAGACTGAACCAGGAAGAAGCTGAATCCTTGAACAGACCAATAATGAGTTCCAAAATTGAATCAGTAATAAAAAGCCTACCAAAAGAAAAGGTCGAGGATTAGATGGATTCATAACTTGGTCCTACCAGATGTATAAAGAAGAGCTGGTACCATTCCTACTAAAACTCTTGCAAAAAATTGAGTAGGAGGGGGCTCTCCCCTAACTTATTCTATGAGAACAGCATTATTCTGATACCAAAACCTGGCAGAGACAGAGCAAAACAACAACAACAGCAAAAACAACAACCCAAAAAACAACTTCAGACCAATATCTTTGATGAACATAGATACACAAGTCCTTAACAAAATACTAGCAAACTGAATCCAGCAGCACATCAAAAAGCAACTACCATGATCAAATAGGCTTTATCACTGTAATTCAAGGTTAGTTCAACATAGACAAATCAATAAATGCAACTCATCACATAAACAGAACTAAAGACAAAACCACATGATAATCTCAATAGACTCAAAAAAGGCTTTTGATAAAATCCAACATTCCTTTTTGTTAAAAGCCTTCAACAAACAAGGCATTGAAGAAACATACCTTAAAATATAAGAGCCATCTATGACAAACCCACAGCCAACATCATACTAAATGAGCAAAAGCTGGAAACATTCCCCTTGAGAACTGGAAGTAGACAAAGATGCTTACTGACATCATTCCTATTCAACATAGTATTGGAAGTCCTGGCCAGAGCAACCAGGCAAGAGAAGAAAAACAAAAGTTATCCAAATAGGAAGAGAGGAAGTCGAACTATCTCTGTCTGCAGACAATATGATTCTATACCTAGAAAATTCCTTAGTCTCTGCCCCAAAGCTCTTAGATCTGCTATACAATGTCAGAAAAGTTTCAGGATACAAAATCAATGTATGAAGATTAGTAGCATTGCTACACACCAACAACACCCAAGCTGAGGGCCAAATCAAAACCCAATTGCATTCACAATGGCCACAAAAAAGAATAAAAACCTAGAAATACAGCTAACCAGGGAGGTGAAAGATCTGTACAATAAGAATTACAAAACACAGCTCAAAGAAATCAGAGATAACACAAACAAATGGAAAAACATTTAATACTCATGGATAGGAAGAATCAGTATTGTTAAAATGGTAATACTTTCCAAAGAAATTCACAGATTCAATGTTATTCCTATCAAACTACCAATAACACTTTTAACAGAATTAGAAAAAATACTTTAAAATTTATATGGAACCAAAAAAGAGCCCAAATAGCCAAGAAAATTCTAAGCAAAAACAACAAAGCTGGAGGCATCATGTTAAATGACTTCGATTATTCTACAAGGCTACAGTAACCAAACAGCATGGTAGTGACACAAAAACAGACACATAGACCAACGGAACAGACTAGAGAGCCAGAAATAAAGCTACAAACCTACAACCATCTGATCCTCATAAAGTTGACAAAAACAAGCAATGAAGAAGGGTCTCCCTGTTCAATAAATGGTGCTGCAATAACTGGCTAATCATATGCAGATTGAAACTGGACTCATTTCTTATACCATATACAAAAATCAACTCATGATGGATTAAAGACTTAAACTTATAACCTAAAATTATAAAAACCTTGGAAGATAATCTAGGAAATATCATTCTGCACATAAGCCTTAGCAAAGATTTTATAATGAAGATGCCAAAAACAATTACAACAAAACAAAAATTGACAAAGGGAACCTAATTAAACTAAAGAGCTTCTGCATAGCAAAAACAACAACAACAACAAAAACCTACACAAACAACTATCAACAGAGTGAACGGACAACCTATAGAATGGGAGAAAATATTTGCAAACTATGCTCCAACAAAGGTCTTATGCTTAGAATTTATAAGAAACTTAAACAAGTTAACAAGCAAAAACCAAACAACCCCATTAAAAAGTGGGAAAAGACATAAACAGACCTTTTCAAAGGAAGGCACATATGCAGCCAACACACTCATGAAAAAATGCCCAACAATACTAATTACTAGGGAAATGCAAATCAAAACCACAATGAGACATCTCATGTCAATCAGAATGGCTACTAATAAAAAGTCAAAAAAGAACAGATTCTGGTGAGATTGCAGAGAAAAGGGAATGCTTATACACTTCTAGAGAGAATGTTAATTAGTTCAGCCATTGTGGAAATCAGTGTGGTGATTTCTCAAAGAAGTCAAAACAGAATTACCATTTCACTCAGCAATTCCATTATTGGGTATATACCCAAAGGAATATAAATTGTTCTTCCATGGAGACACATGCACACATATGCTCACTGCAGCACTATTCACAATAATGAAGACATGGAAGCAATCTAAATTCCCATCATCGGTAGCCTGAATTTCAAAAAAAATGGTATTTATACACCATGGAATACAACCGTGGAATACTATGCAGCCATAAAAAGGAACAAGATTATGTCCTTTGCAGGAACATGAATGGACCTGGAGGCCATTATTCTAAGCAAACTAACCCAGGGACAGAAAACCAAATACTGCAGAAGCCACTGACTCATGCTGAACCTCATGTGTAAAATGGAGATCTTGGAGTAGTTGCTTTTAAAAATCTCCTTGAGAACTAACATTAAATGAATGTATAATCAGAAAATATTGACAATTCTTTAACTGTCTTTCTGGTTGCATAAAGCCTAGAAAGATATAAAAACAATGCAGCAGAATGGTAGCAGAGTCAAACACAAAGAAGCAACTTGGAAACTGATGTGGTTTCACCAAGTTAATTACTCTCCGAAGATTCCTGAGAAGTTAGGTAAGACAAGGTTGAAAGCCATTGTGCTTTCTTCTTCGGAGGTATATGTTTTTATTTTCTCAAATCAAAAACTTTTACAAATGAAATTTTCTAGAACAGGGATTTTTTATCTTTGGGTCAGTGACACTTGTACAAATCTTTTAGAAACTACAGATCTTCTACTGAGAAAACTGCAATCACTTGCCCCTTTTGCATACAATTTTATTGAATTCTCAATCACCCTGAAGTCTATTAATGGTACCCAGGTTAAAGACTCCTCCTATAAGGAAGAGTGACTTGAACTCATGTAAGGTTTAGGATGTTTAGGTGATTACATGGGGATGGGAATCTGAGGCAGAATTTTGGGAAGTTCTTTTCTCTTGTTCACTTTACAGCGAGTTCAGGAAAAGCAAAGCCCTAAGTCTTAAGCCAAATGATAACTAACCAAAAGAATATTTTTGCTTCAGGCACTATATGCACTCTTCAAGATACATTAGCTGTCATTCTCTCTAGATAGCCATTAGAACATCCCCCAACCAAACACATATTTACTTGGATGCACTAAAGTCAGAAAGAAAATAATGGGAAGATTTGATCAGCAGAAAATAGCTGTCAAATATAGCCTGAGAGTGTGTCTAAGGGCAGAAGTAGAAGTCTTAAGTATTTCCCCTAAGAAAGACAGAAATCAATGAAATAAGCTGTGTGAACTACAAATATTCATCAGCAGTAACCACCTAAGATGTCTTCCTTCTCCCCCAACCATTTCCCAGTCTCCTAGTTACACAAATGAATAAAACAAGAAAATTCCCACAGAAGCATTAGGATATACTTAGAGAAGAGCATCCAAAGTGTTCTTTTCCCAAAATCAGATCAGTCATTGCTTCCTGATGCACTGTTTTGAGACAAATTCTGGAAAATTGAGATGATAAATCGGAAAAAGTCAAGGTATTTGTCAGCAATATGAAAGGGGAGAATGGTAGCAACAGGCAATATATTTATCATTACAGACTTATGGGTGGTTCTGTCTGCAGTGATATTGAATTAACAATGAAGCTTGTGGGGACAAGAGTGTAAAATTGTATTCATCATCATTTTCCTCATCATAATCACCAACAGTCTTGCAAACAAAAAGATTTAGTGATAAATCTCTCCTGCCTTTGAACATCAGAACTTGAGGTTCTCCAGCCTTTGGACCCTAGGGACTAGCTCAATACACATTGATATTCTCTTTAAACAATAAAGATAAAGATAAGCACACCAGCTGGGGCAACATAGCAAGATCCTGTCTCTGCAAAAAATACAAAAATTAGCTGGGCATGGTGGCATGCACCTGTAATCCCAGCTACTTAGGAGATTGAGTTGGGAGGATCACTTGACCCTGGGAGGCGGAGGTTGCAGTGAACTGAGATGGCGCCACTGCACTCCAGCCTGGATGACAAAGTGAGATCCTGTCACAAACAAACAAACAAACAAACAAACAAACAAAAAACTGATATGCAGAGCTACTTTTAATTTCCATTCAATATAGTAACCTTAGATATAGTGTACTGTTTACTACTGTATTTGTATTCTGAAAATTGTCTTCATTTCTGTTGTATGTCTCTGGAACCTGAGTTAAATGTTCATTGGATCTTCTTGCTCTATCATCCACATTAGTGAAATATTCATTATTTGTATTTCTCTGTTGTCTTCTGTTTTCATTTTACAGACATCTCTTCTAATAAATTCATTCTATCATCAATTGTGTTAATTGGCTGCTTATCACATACATCAAGTTTCAAATTTTAGTCATAATATTTTATGTTCTTTGGTTCAATTTTGCTCTTTTCCCAAATAGTTGATTTTGATAGTCTCTTGTTGTTTCATCATACTTTAAATAGCACCCTTTATTTAAATATATTAAATATACTCATTCAAATTATTAGATAACTTAAATTTTGCAAGGCTGATTCTACAGTTTAATGTTATAGCTGACTCTTGTTTAAGATGTTCTATTTTCCTGTGTGTTTAGTGAATTTTGATTATAAGTTTGTGTTCCTCTAAATTTTATCTGCAGGAAGCATTGAGGCTTGATTCTAAAATGTGTTCCTTTAGATCTTGTTTATCTTACTTCTGTTAGGGCAACGCCTCCCTAGAATCCCTTTAATCAATAATTTTTACTTGGGCTTTCTCAGGGTCACAACAGTTGTAAGATTTAGGCCCCACAGCAAAAAAGTACAATTTTGAAGTTAAGAACGATCAGAGAAGGCTGTTTACTTTTTCTTTGTCTCCCAAACTAATACTGAGAGAATTGTGTACATCACTGTCTCAATTTGTTAGGTTAGGTTTTCTCTATGTTGCTCTTTGGGAGTGTCACTCTTGGAAGCTCTTTTTCAGTGGCCTGGAGCCTGCTTCCTACCAACCTCACTTACCATCTTTTCCTTCTACCCATCATCCACAGAACCATTAAAGCTCACAAGGATTCTTTGCTTGGCCAAACTTTAGGCAGGCTTCTGAAGTTTCTCCTAGGCCCATCTGTGTAATTCCTCATAAAATTCAGTTTTAGTAAGGATCCCTCCTAACTTAGTTTAGCCAGAAGCCCCCATCTTTGATACCTGATTGGATTCCTCATCCTCCACCATCACCCAGTTGATGTGTGATCATCCTGACCTGTCCTAAGCAAGAATTTTGTTAGGTCAGTTTAGTCAGAATCTCCCTTAACATATGATTGTTTCCACCTAGTAATTTTCTTATCCACTGATCCTCATAGCTCTTTTGTTGTAGATTTCTACTTGTCCATGCTGTATTGAAAGTTGAATCCAGTCTCTCTAGCCCATGGCACAACCCTGTTGTGATGGTGCCATACCTGTAGCAGTGGTCCTGAATAAAGTCTTCCTTAGTGTGCTTTTATAAGTATCATTAAATTTTTTTTTCTTTAATAAAGCCAAGTGTTAGGCCACCAGCATTTAGTAGATCCTTCCTGAGAATGTTGGCCAGAGTCCACCACCTTCTTAGGTTTGTACTTTCTTGTCATCTCTGTACTTTCAGGAATTTATTCCTTTCTCACTGGCCGAGACATAAAAAAAATGTGTTTTAGAGTTTATGTAACATTTTTAGCGGTTTCTATGAATGTATAACCCACCATATTCCAAGAAGCAAGTCTAAAAACAATGTTTTTATGAAAGTTTTGGTTTTCACTGGCTAGTTTTTCTAAAAATTTTAAGTTATTTGATTTGCTTATATTTTCTCTTTGCCTTTTTTTGGAGCTGAGATGCTCTTTTTCTCCTGCCTTTGAACATCAGAACTTCAGGTTCTCCAGGCTTTGGACCCTAGGGACTAACCAGATGACCCCTAGTTCCTCAGGCCTTCAGCCTTAGACTAAGAATGACACCATCAGCTTTTCTGGTTTGTAAACCTTTGGACTTAGACAACCATATTACCAAATCCCAGGGTCTCCAGCTTGCAGATGGCCTATCATGAGACTTCTCAGCCTCCAGAGTAATGTGAGCCAATTGCCCTAATAAATTCCTATCTATCTATCAACAATCTAGCTATATATCTATCATCTATTTAGAGAAATACAGAGAGATAAATAGATATGCATCGTATTGTTTCTGTCTCTTTGGAGAATCCTGACTAATATACAAATCATCATAGAAAGAAATCATTTCTAGCAGGTCTAGAACAAGGGATTCTGTACTTTTATGACCCTGAAAGTAAGTGTCTTCTTAAAGTTTTTAAAATGAGTGTTTCACTTACCTCATCCTAGTTCTGGCTTTGAATTCTAAAGCAGAAATTAAGAACTCAGTTAATAGTTTTGGGTGCTGGTAAAATGTTTTTATTTTTTATTATTATTGTTTATCTCAACCTTGGGCTTTTGGAAACTACAGCATTAGCTGGGGAGTCATATTTCAGGCAGTCACATTGGAGGAAAATCATCTGGCTTGTGCTACCTAGCAGGACCCTGGAGGACAGGGCTTAAATAGCTTATATAAGACTACTGTGAATGGGCATGGCCTGGGGAAATTAGACCACTCATATCTCACCTATAGTTTTTGGTTACTCTTTAAATCAACATTTGCTTTTGTTCTTTGTCAGTCTTTGGGTAGACTATCTCAGAGGGAAGATCTGGGACTGAGGGGGCTGCCGTTCAGATTTTTAGACAAATAAATGCTGAGAGAATTTAGTCAGGCTTTTAAAATTTTTTGGTAGTTATATTACAGGTTTAAAATAATCAATCTCTGTTGGGATTAAAGGAATGAAAAAGTAGAGAAGAAACAAATGGGAGAGATTTGCTGAAAAGCAGGATAGCAATCTACAATCTGATTTCTGACTGTGAAGGCAATGACAACTTGAAAAAACCTGGAGAACACCAAAATTTCTTGGGGCTTCCCCAGGAGTATTTTCCTAGTCCTCTTAGAGGGAACCTAGGAAAATATTGGACTTATGCAGTTATGCAGGATGGAAACTTACACTTTTAAAATTGTATATGAAAAGAAATTGTAACCACAGACTGGTGAGATCAAGCACATATGGATACTATTTGTAATATTTAAACTTGGTTTTAGAAAAAACTGATGGCAGATAGGAAGCAAGACTAACTTGCAGCTCCCCACTCAGACAGACACAGCAACATGTGGAGACTCATGTAATGAACTTTTGCTCCAAGAACTACCACAGAAACATACCAGGAAAGCCAAGAGATTCCACAGACCCTTAGAAGGAACTGGATCACTGCTGCAGGCTCCATGAGACAGCCAAAAAACTGTAAGTCAGCTTGCTTTCTCTGTGGGGAGGCCTGTAGCCTGGGGCAAGTTCTGAGCCCTGATCACTGGCTGCCTGGAGATAACTCAGTGCTGTTGGGGGCGCATAGTGGAAGTGAGACCTGCCATGCAGGCTGTAGACTGTGTGGGAGCTGGGTGAGGCCTGTAACTGCCAGCATTTCCCCCACTTCTCTGGTGACTTGTATGAGTCAGAAAAGGCAGCTATAATCCCCCTAAGAACAAAATTCCATTGGCCTGGGAATCACATTCCCATCCTTACAGCAGCCACAGCAAGCCACGCCCAAGGAGAGTCTGAGCTCAGGCATGCCTGTACCTGCCCCCACCTGATGGTCTTTCTCTATCCACCCTTGAAATTGAAGACAAAGGACATAATCTCTTGGGAGTTCTATGACCCCCCCCCCCCTTACTGCCTGAGAATCCTGAAGATTTATCCAGCCAACCCTAGGGTAAGTTTGCATCCTCCCTATATTACTGCAGCTGATGTGTTCTTGAAAGCAGTACTTCCCAGCTGGAGGACAACCAATACAAAACCAAAGCACTAAACAAAAATACAATCAAGAACTCTCACAGAGTTCACTTCATTCCCTTGCTACCTCCACTGGAGCAGGTGCTGGTAACCATGGCTGAGAGATATGAAGATTCATCAAATCACAGAAAACTCCCAGTACCATCCTGGAGCCTGGTAGCTCTGCTGGGTGGCTAGATGCAGAAGAAAAATAACAATCACTTCAGTTCTGCTCTCAGGAAGCCCCATCCCTGGGGGAAAGGGAGAAAGAATCACATTAAGAAAGTACCCTGTGGGACAAAAGAATCTGAAGAGCAGCCCCTGAGTCCCAGATCTTCCCTCTGGCAGTCTACCCAAATAAGAAGGAATCAGGAAAATAATTCTGTTAACACAACAAAACAAGGTTCTTTAACAACCAAAAAATATCACACTAGCTCACCAGCAAAGAATCCAAACTAATATGAAATCTCTGAATTGCCCAAAAGAGTATCAGAAGTCAACC
This sequence comes from Ateles fusciceps, assembly GCA_036589455.1. Classification (NCBI taxonomy): domain Eukaryota; kingdom Metazoa; phylum Chordata; class Mammalia; order Primates; family Atelidae; genus Ateles; species Ateles fusciceps. The sequence goes on along the minus strand of JAZHEH010000681.1, from coordinate 20,713,619 downwards.
ACAAAGCTAATCAAGGAGGCACCAGAGAAAAATGAAGTCCAATTTAAAGAAATAAAACAATATGATACAGGATATGAATGGAAAAATCCCCAGTGAAACAGCCTAAATAAAAAACAATCACAACTTTTGGAAATGAAGGACACACTTAGAGAAATGCAAAATGCCCTAGAAAGTCTCAGCAATAGAATTAAATAAGTAGAAGAAAGAACTTCAGAGCTTGAAGACAAGGTGTTCAAATTAACCCAATCCATCAAAGATAAAAAAAAAAGAATTAAAAAGTGAACAAAGTCTCCAAGAAGTATGGGATTATGTTAAACATCCAAACCTAAGAATAATTGGTGTTCCTTAAGGAGAAGAGAAATCAAAAAGTTTGGAAAACATATTTGAGGGAATAATCAAGGAGAACTTCCCTGGTCTTGCTAGAGATCCAGACATTCAAATACAAGAAGCTCAAAGAACACCTGGGAAATCCATCACATAATGACAATCACGTAGGCACATAGTCATCAGGTTATCTAAAGTCAAGATAAAGGAAATAATTTTAAGAGCCATGAGGCAAAACCATAGGGGAACCTATAAAGGAAAACCTATCAGGGTAACAGCAGATTTCTCAGCAGAAACCATAGAAGGTAGAAGGGATTGGGGTCCTATTAGCTTCCATAAACAAAACAATTGTCAGCCAAAAATTTTGAATTCAGCAAAACTAAGTTTCATAAATGAAGGAAAGACAAAGTCTTTTTCAGACAAACACTGAGAATTCTCCACTATCAAGCCAACACGACAAGAACTGCTAAAAGAAGCTCCAAGTCTTGAAAAAAATCCTTGAAATACACCAAAATAGAACCTCCTTAAAGCATAAATCCAATAGGACTTATATAATGATTACACAATGAAAAACAACAACAACAAGGTATTCAGGCAACAAATAGCATGATAAACAGAATAATACCTTACATTTCAATGCTAATATTGAATCTAAATGGCCTAAATGCTCCACTTAAAAGATACAGAATGGCAGAATGGATAAAAACTCACCAACCAAATTTCCGAGGTCTTCAAGAGACTTACCTAACACATAAGGACTCACATAAACTTAAGGGAAAATGTTGGAAAAAGATAGTCCATGCAAATGAACACAAATATGAGCAGGAGTAGCTGTTCTTATATCAGAGAAAACAAACTTTAGAGCAACAGCAGTCAAAAAAGACAAAGAGGGACATTATATAATGATAACAGGACTAGTCCAGCAGGAATATATCACAGCTCTAAATATATATGCACCTAACACTGGAGCTCCCAAATTTATAAAACAATTACTACTAGACCCAATAAATCAGATAGAGAGCAATACAATAACAGTGGGGAACTTTAGTACTTCATTGACAACACTAGACAGGTCATCAAGACAGAAAGTCAACAAAGAAACAATGGACTTAAACTATACCCTGGAAAAAAATGAACTTAACAGATATTTACAGAACATTTTACCCAACAACCACAGAATACACATTCTATTCATCAGCACATGGAACATTCTCCAAGATAGATCATATGATAGGCCACAAAATAAATCTCAATAAATTAAGAAAACTGAAATTATATCAGGTACCTATTCACACCACAGTGGAAGAAAATTGGAAATCAGCTCCAAAAGGAACCCTCAAAACCATGCAAACACATAGAAATTAAATGGCCTGGTTCTGAATAATCATTGGATCAATGATGAAATCAAGATGGAAATTACAAAATTCCTTGAACTGAGCAATAATAGTGACACACCTGATCAAAACCTCTGGGACACAGCAAAAGCGGTGCTAAGAGGAAGGTTAATAGCATTAAATACCTACATCAAGAAGTCCATAAGAGCACAAATAGACAACATAAGGTCACACCTCAAGGAACCAGAAAAACAGGAACAAACCAAACCGAAACCCAGCAGAAAATAAAAGAAATAACAAAGATCAGAGCAGAACTAAATGAAGTAGAAACAAAAGAAATATAAAAGATAAATGAAACAAGAAAGACAAAAGATAAATGAGACAAAAAGCTGGTTCTTCGAAAAGATAAATAAAATTGATAGACCATTGGTGAGATTAACCAAGAAAAAAAAGAGACTATTCAAATAAGCTCAATCAGAAATGAAATGAAAGGTATTACAATCGATACCACAGAAATACAAAAGACTATTCAAGGCTAGAATGAACACCTTTATGCATATAAACTAGAAAACCTAGAGGAGATGGATAAATTCCTGAAAATACACAACCCTCCTAGATTAAACCAGAAATAAACAGAAACTCTGAACAGACCAATAACAAGCAATGAGATTGAAATGTAATAAAAAAACTGTCAACATAAAAAGTCCAGGACCATATGGATTCATGCTGAATTTTATCAGATATTCAAAGAAGAATTGATACCAATCCTATTGCTACTATCCTACAAGATAGAGAAAGAGGGAATTCTCTATTCTATAAAGCCAGTATCACCCTAATACCAAAACCAGAAAAAGACATAACAAAAAAAAGAAAACTACAGACAAATATCCCTGATGTACATATGATATGGTTTTGCTGTGTCCCCACCCAAATCTCATATTGAATTGTAGTTTCTGTAATCCCCCACATGTCATGGGAGGGACCCAGTGGGAGGTTATTGAATCATGGGGATGGTTACCCTCATGCTGTTCTCATGATAGTGGGTTCTCATGAGATTCGATGTTTTATAAGGGGCTTTTTCCACTTTGCTTGGCACTTCTCTCTTTGGCCACCATGTGAAGGAGGACATGTTTGCTTCCCCTTCTGCCCTGATTATAAGTTTCCTTAGGCTTCCCCAGCCATCCAGAATTGTGAGTCAATTAAACCCCTTTCCTTTATAAATTAACGAATCTCAAGTATTTCTCCATAGCAGCATGAGAATGTGCTAATGCAACATAGATGCAACAATTCTCAATGAAATACTAACTAACCAAATCCAGTAGCATACAGAAAATATAATCCACCATGACCAAGTGGGTTTCATACCAGAATTCAGGGATGGTTTAACATATACAGGTCAACAAACATGATAAACCACCTAAACATTATTAGAGGCAAGAATCACATGAGCATCTAAATAAATGCAGAAAAAGCATTTGACAAAATCCAGCATCCCTTTATGATTAAAACCCTCAGCAAAATCGGCATAGAAGAGACATACCTAAGGTAATAAAAGCCATCTGTTACAAAACCACAGCCAACATTATACTGAACAGGAAAAAGTCAAAAGTATTCCCCCTGAGAAATGGAACAAGACAAGGACACTCACTCTTACCACTTCTATTTAACTTAGTACAGGAAGTCCTAGTCAGAGCAATCAGACAAGAGAAAGAAATAAAGAGCATCCAAATCAGTAAAGAGGAAGTCAAATTGTCACTGTTTGCTGATGATACAATTGTATACCTATAAAAGCTTATATATACCCTAAAGCTTCATCCAAAAGCTCCTAGAACTGGTAAATAAATTCAGCAATGTTTCAGGATACAAAATTAATGTACACAAATCAGAAGCTCTACTATACACCAACAGTGGCCAAGTTGAGAATCAAATCAAGAACTCAATCACTTTTACAATAGCTACAAGAGCAAAAACAACAACAACAAAAAAAAACCCCTTAGGAATATACCTAACCAAGGAGGTGCAAGGAAAATTACAAAACACTGCTAGAAGAAATCATAGCCAACACAAAGAAATGGAAACATATCCCATGTTCATAGAGGGGTAGATTTAATATTGTAAAAATGACCATATGGCCAAAAGCAATTTACAAATTCAATGCAATTCCCATAAAAATACCAACAGCAGTCTTCACAGAACTATAAAAAAAATCCTAAAATTCACAGGGAACCAAAAAAGAGGCTGTATAGCCAAAGCAAGACTAAGCAAATAGAACAAATCTGGAGGCATCACATTACACAACTTCAAACTATACTATAAGGCAATGGTCACAAAAACAGCATGGTACTGATACAAAAACTGGCACATAGATCAATGGAACAGAATAGAGAATCCAGAAATAAAGCCAAATACTAACAGCCAACTAATCTTTGACAAAGCAAACACAAACATAATGTGGAGAAAAGACACCCTATTCAACAAATGGTGCTGGGATAGCTGGCAAGCCACATGTAGAAGAATAAAACTGGATTCTCATATCTCATCTTACACAAAAATCAACTCAAGATGGAGCAAAGACTTAAATCTAAGACCTGAAAACATAAAAATATAAAAATTCTAGAAGATAACATTTTAAAAACTCTTCTAGACATTGGCTTAGGCAAAGACTTCATGACCAAGAACTCAAAAGCAAATGCAAGAAAAAAAGATATATGGGACTTAATTAAATAAAAAAGCTTCTGTACAGCAAAAGAAATAATAAGCAGAGTAAACAGACAACCTACAGAATTTGAGAAAATCTTCACAGTCTATACATCTGACATAAGACTAATATCCAGCATATACAAAGAACTCAAACAAATCAGCAAGAAAACAATCAAACAAACAAACAATCCCATCAAAAGTAGGCTAAGGACATGAATAGACAATTCTCAAAAGGAGATATGTAAGTGGCCAAAAAGCATTTGAAAAAATGCTCAACATCACTAATTATTAGGGAAACGAAAATCAAAACCACAATGCAATACCACCTTACACCTGCAAGAAAAGTCATTAAAAAATAGTTGTTGGCACAAATGTGGTGAAAAGGGAAAACTTTTACACTGTTGGTGGGAATGTAAACTAGTACAACCACTACAAAATACAGTGTGGAGATTCCTTAAAGAACTAAAAGTAGATCTACCATTTGATCCAGCAATTCCACTACTGTGTGTCTACCTAATATGCTTCACAACTCCTTTTTCCTTTTTTTTTTTTTTCTTTTTTTAAGACAGAGTCTTGCACTATTGCCCAGGCTGGAGTGCAGTGGCATGATCTCGGCTCACTGTACTCTCTGCCTCCCAGGTTCAAGTGATTTTCCTGCCTCAGCCTCTCTAGTAGCTGGGACTACAGGCACATGCCACCACATCCGGCTAATTTTTTGTATTTTTAGTAGAGATGGGGGTTTCACCATGTGAGCCAGGATGGTCTCCATCTCCGGACCTCGTGATCCGCCTGCGTCGGCCTCTCAAACTGCTGGGAATATAGGCGTGAGCCATGGCACCTGGCCCACAACTCTTAATTGGATAACAAGGGGCCCATAAAAGATGGACTGATGGGACCAACTGAGAACATTTCCCACTCATTTTCTTTATCCAACACTCCTGAGAATAATTAATGGAAAATACTGTCTTCTGATAATTACTTCTTCTCTTGTCTTTTTGTTTCCCTAAGAAAACATTTAAGATAATCTCTAGCAGAAGGAATATCTCCTGAAAAAGACCTCTATGCTATTCTGAGGACCAAGGGCAAGGCTGAGGTATAGGACTAAGGCAGAACAGCAGTGTTAGCCATACTCCCAGATTCTACCTAGGCACATAATTTTGAGGGATATCTTTGTAAGCAATGTTGACAGAGGCATCCAAGAACAATTTGTCTTCAGTGTCTCCAATTCACCATCACCATTTGCTCCATACTGTTCTTTGTTTTTCCCTTTCCTCTTCTGTCTTGCTCTCCTAACCCATGGGTGGGCTTCAAGTAACAGTGTTTGCTGCTCCCTCTCATTATCTATCTTCCCTTTTCAAATACCTATTATTTGTTGTTTTCTCATATTACCCTCACTTCTCCAAAGTGATTACTTATGTTTTAATAGACACCAAGGTCTCTCAGCTAAAAGTGAAACCTCTTGTATGGAATGTTAAGCATTACTCAGTATGTGGAGTGGTAATGGAGAGTAGAGATTTCCTGAGAACACACCATGTAGGACAATGGTTCCAAATTCCACATTACCAAATTATTCCCCCTTTTTGTTATTATTAACCCCAGCCATAAAAAATTTACCCTCGGGCCAGACGCGGTGGCTCACACCTGTAATCCCAGCACTTTGGGAGGCTGAGGCGGGCAGATCATGATATCAAGAGATCGAGACCATCCTGGCCAACATGGTGAAACCTCGTCTCTACTAAAAATACAAAAATTAGCTGGGCATGGGGTCGTGCACCTGTAGTCCCAGCTACTTGGGAGGCTGAGGCAGGAGAATTGCTTGAACCCAGGAGTTGGAAGTTGCAGTGAGCCGAGATCATGCCACTGCACTCCAGCCTGGCTCCTGGTGACGGAGCGAAACACTGTCTCAAAAAAAAAAAAAAAAAAAAAAAGAAAGATCTACCCTCGAAAACTCCATTTAAGTAATAATAATTATGATTAGTAATAATAGTAAAATAACAAACTCTTACTGTAACAACTATTAATCAAGAGCCTGCTCTTGTATTAGGTACTATTTCCTGTCTTAACTAGAGCTTTAAGCGACCCTACAAGGTAGGCATTGTTATCATTTTATATATGACTAAAATAAAGCTTAGAGGAATTAAGTAATTTAGCTAAAAGTCATACCATAAACATATATTGGAATTTAACCTTCCTCTTAATAATAAATTTCTTCATTTTTATTAATCAAAGACAATGAAATCTTCTTAGTCTGACAGAGAAACCACAGTAAAGCGCTGTTATTCTCATGGAAAGCAAATTTAATGGTTTAATTTCTCTGCAATGGCATACTTTAGAATACATGTATACATTTCTGTTAGCATTTGAAATATTGATAATGTTTTGTTGCTATTTTTGTAGGCTCTGGCAATTAATAAAATTATAATTCTTAATATAGGAGGCAACTCACCAATAATTGATATTGGGCCTGCATACCTCTTTTGACCTCTTACATTATTTTTTAACTTTAAAAAGCTAACACTTCACATATTATTTGACCTCAGACATATCTAATATGCATATTTTTCCATAAAATCTTGGATGGTGTTAATTTAAGTCTGTTCAAAGGCAGGAAGATGAACAAAACAACATCTGAAAATTCCCATTAATACCAGGAAGGTGATAGTATTTTCCAGCAATAAGAAAATCCAACATTGTTCCTTCCATTTGTTTAGATTGGAATGGTTCAACCTAAACAGAGCTTCATAGGTTCTGACAGAGTCTGTTGATTCTTGCAAAAAACTCATCTCTGCTCCAGAGTATGAGGACTATTGGAAGTGTTCACAGAAATTTACAGAAGTGAACATGGGTCCCTTTTGGAATGAATTGGGTTCTTTTCCTTTACTCTGTTGGAATATTTTGTTTCAAAACTGGCCTTTATGCAATGAAGAAATTAAAAATTAAATCATCTATTTAAAAATTTTTTCTTTTTACTTTTCATTGCAAAATTTTTACAATGTACAAAATACATAAAGTATAAATGTACACTATTATGGTATAGAAAAACACTTGTGTAACCACAAGTAACATCAAGAAATACAGCACACCATCATCCCAGAGGCCCTCTGTGTGTCTTTCTGAATCACAAAAGCCTCTTTCCACACCTGATGTAACCATTTATTGCTTTACTTTATAATTCGCTATGTATGTATGTATCACTAACCAAAGTGGTTTAGTTTTGCTTCTTCCTAAGTTTTAAATTTTTGCAATCCTATTTAAATATCCTTTTGTGTCTTGCTTATCTTCTTAACATTATAGTTGCAACTTTCTTCCATGTAATCATGCAGCCATAGTGTGTTTCATTTTTATATAGCATTTCAGTGTATAGACCACAATTTACATATCCATTCCACATTGATGGGCATTTGAGGCTAACACAATGTTGTTCTGGAGAAGTAGACTTACTGAGTCATAAGGAATTACTATGTTGTGTGAATTATCAGCTTTCCTGTTTTGAAAAGTGGTTGTCCTAGGTTGGAACCCCAGAAAACAAGCTGTGAGGCCAAAATTTGCCTGCAGGAAATTACTGGGGAATGTTCTCAGAATCAACACCTGAAATGAAGTGGCTTTCCATATACATTTTAGAATTGGTTTGTCGATAATTAGGCACTTTGTGTATTAGTCCTTTCTCACACTGCTATAAGAGACTGGATAATTTAGAAAGAAAAGAGGTTTAATTGTTTCACAGTTCCACAGGCTGTATAGGAAGCATGGCTGAGGAGGCCTCAGGGAACTTACAGTCATGGCAGAAGGCGAAGCAAGGCACATCTTACATGGTGGCAGGAGAGAGAGCAAGCCAGGGGAGGTGCCACACTTTAAAACCATCAACTCTTGAGAGAACTTATTATCAGGAGAACAGCAAAGGAAAAATCCACTCCCATGATCCAGTCATCTCCCACCAGGTCCCTCCTCTGACACATGGGGATTACAATTCAAATTGAGATTTGGGTGTGGACACAGAGTCAAACCATATCCGTGGCCCCACTGCTGGGGCATCAAGATTGTTACCAATGGCTTTGACCCTGTGGCAGTAGCTAGCATAGGTAGTAGTGGCTGGGGGTGGAGTATGTCCATGGGGTTCCAGGGATGTGGAGATACATGGGCTGTTGGGGCCCAGGGCAGGATGCAATCTGTTAGGGGTTGTGCTTTCAAGATGGCACTATGCTGTAGCTGCTTAGGACTCAGGTAGCATGTGGGATCCAGTGTGAGCTCCCTCTCTGGAGCAATGGTATCATATATTCTTCAGGCAGCTCTCTAAGTTAGTTTAGGACCCACATAGATTAATCACTCTCCTGTAGTTAAGATTGCCAGAATTCTTGGTGGAGATGTGGACCACTGGGGTTCTCTTGCTTATGATTTCCCTGCACTGGGGAGACTCTGCGGGCTCCCCAGCTCATCCCAGCTGGGCAGGCTGCCTTGCTTCCCTTTCCTTCCTTACTGTAGGTATTTCCTGTCACTTCTCTGTAGAATTCCAGTGTTCTTCTTAGACAATCTTCTTGATGTGTGATTATCTACTTGCTATTTTGGTTCTTCTTTGTGGTGTAGGAGAGTAACAGATGCCTCTAGTCAGCCATCTTAAAGCCCCTCCTCCTCTTTCCCTCTATTTTTAAAAGCTCTTTCTTCTTTCCAAATTTCAGTTTTCTCACTTTTCTTCAAGTCTATTTTCTACATCATTTGCTGTTTTTAGTAGCTTATTTTTGTCCTCATTGCTATTCCCACACAGATTTCATTTTTGTATTTCTGTGGTGTATTTTTTCTCCTTCATAGCTGATTTATGCCTATGCATTTTTCATCCTCTTCCATTATCTTTTCATTTCTGCCTTAAGCTTTCATATCTCTGTTTTAACTTTTGTATTACAGATTTTTAAAAATTAACTGTTTTGATTCCATGGCAATATGTAGAAACCTTGTTTTCATCAGCTCTTGGACAATAATTTTCTGGTGTGTTTTCTTCATCTGCCATTTGTTTTACTTGTTCCCTTATTTTTCTTTTGTTATTTTTGATGAATTTTTATAAAAAATTATTTTGCTTTAATTTTAATTATTTCTTGCTTTCTTTGGATAGATTAAAATTCTTTTTACATTTTCTCCTCTACTTGTTAAATTTGCACATTCTATTTCTGTTTTTTAGTGATTACCCCAGAAACTTAATTATGTATCTTATCAAATTTTAACTTTAATCAATATTTTTATCATATTTCTGTGGGATTCAAGGACTTTTGAAACTTTTAATTCTAATTACTCCTTAATTTGTGTATGATTTTTATTTGTATTTTAATTTTGTGTTACTTTCTTGCCACATAAAATATCCTCATTACCAGTTTTATATAATGTATATTTAAAAAATTTATCATATATATTTCTACTTCCTATGCTTTTTGCTCTTACTACATCTCATAAGCTTCCATTTAAAATCACTTCCTCTTGCTCGAATTACAAAATTCTTCAAGAATGCCCTTTGTCACTGTCTCAGTTTGGCCTGTCCCAAAACATGTTGTATCTCCCTTCATTCTTCAAGTTAATTTCACTGGGCTAAGACTTTTACGTGGACTGATTTGTTAATGTGTGTGGGGGGAGCATCAATCAGGGTATTTCCTCTAACTTGGATCAATATTTCACTTGGTTCTATGTTCAGTGTGGATACAAGGTGGTTTATTTCAATAGAAATTGGGATAACAACTGACTTAGAGTTTTATACAGATTCTAGAATCACCAATGCAATGGTTGTGGAAAGGAGCAGTACAACAATTACAAAGTTTATTCTCTTGGGATTCTCTGAATATCCAAATCCCACTCTTTTCCTATTTTCAGTATTCCTAGGGATTTACCTCCTGATGGTGTCCTGAAACGTGAGTCTCATCCGCACTTATCAGGATAGACTCCCATCTGAATGCACCTATGTACTTCTTCCTTAGTAATCTGTCTTTTCTGAACATCTGCTATGTTTCCACTATAGCCCCCAAGATACCCTTAGACTTTTTCAAGAAGCATAAATTCATCTCCTTTATGGAGTACACCATGCAGTATTTCTTCTCTATCCTGAATCTGAGTGCTATCTTCTGGCAGCCATGGCTTATGATCAATATGCTGCCATTTGTGATCCTCTGCTCTACACGGCCATCACGTCGCCCACTCTCTGTATGCTGATGGTGGCAGGATCTTGTACAACTGGATTCTTGGTTCATTTATCCAACTATGTGTCTTGCTTCTGCTCCATTTCTGTGAGTCAAATAGCAGCCATTTCTTCTGTGACATGCCCCAACTGCTGATTCTATCCTGTTCTGATACCGTTTTTTTTTTTCTCAAGTCATGACCTGCATGCTCACAGTAATCTTTGTACTCATGTCTGTCTTGGTTATCATAATATCTTATGGTTATATCATTGCCACCATTCATCTCCTTTATGGGGTGCTCCATGTAGTAATTCTTCTCTAGCCTGGGTATGGCTGAGTGCTGTCTTCTGAAAGCTATGGCTTATAATTGATATGCTGCCATTTGTGACCCTCTGCTCTACATGGCTGTCCATGTCCCCAACCTCTGTGTGCACATAGTGGTTGGAACCTGTATAACTATTATCTTTGGCTCCATTTATCCAACTATGTGCTTTGCTTCAGCTCCATTTCTGTGGGCCAAATAGCAACCATTTCTTCTGTGACCTGCCCCAACTCTTGATCCTATCTTGCTCTGACACCTTTTTCTGTCATGACCTCCATGCTCACAGTGGTATTTGGACACATGTCTGTCTTGATTATTATGATACTTTATGGTTATGTCATTGCTACCATTCTGAAGATCATCTCAGTTGAAGGCAGGTCTAAGATCTTCAGCATCGGTACTTCTCCTCTGATAGCAGTGACTCTCTTCTATTGCTCAGGAATCTTTGCCTATTTGTAATTTCACTCTGACAATTCTCTGAGTAGAAACAAGCTGGATTCTGTTGTATGCACTGTGGCGATCCCCATGTTGAATCCACTGATCTACAGCCTGAGTGACAAGTAAATCAAAGAAGCCATAAAGAGATAGAAGAAGAGAATATTCTCCTGGCCTTATGATTATGTGGTGCTTTTTGGAGCTGTGAACATAACACATAGAGAATGGTGAATGAAAAATGGAAATAATAGACTTATAAAACCTGGAATACACTATGTAGCTCTGCATCAAAATCTGCTTCCCTTCCACTCCCTGAGATTATACTGTAGTTCATACCTTTGAAGTCCATGTAACTTGCTCTGGAAAATGAAATGTGAGAAGATATGACACATCTCACTTCCAGGCAGAGGCTTTATATGTTTTTGTTTTATACTTTCTGTTTTCCCAATGCTCCCATTCATAACTGACTTCTAAGGAACATGATGATGATGTAGACGAAGCTCTCCCAGAAGACTCAAGATGAACATGTAATGTTAGCAAGAAATAAATCTATTTTGGATTGTTTGCTACAATAGTGTACTCAGTCTATTATAACTGCTAAAGAAATTTGTATAGGTAGTAGTGTGCTATTGTGAAAAAACAGTGTTAACATTTGTTTCTTTGGGGACAAGGAGTAGGTGTCAAAGAATCTGTTTTTGCCAACTAGTAACATAGAAATTAATGTTTAGTACAATAAAACATTTGGTACAACTGTTATCTATGTTAGCTTGGAAGGGAGATTATGTAAGAAAACAATGCTTGCAGCATTAGGAAGTTCTTGGATGCATATTACAAGGTTCTACAAAAGAGAGACAAGTGCACAAAACAGCTGGTCAGTTTGTAAGCAAGAATGAGAGAATATAGGAGTTTAGAAATTTGTGGATTTTTAGAGTTAGAAAACGGATTTTCATTTTTCCCCCATTTGAAGTAAAAAAGGCCAATAAAACTGTCTTACAGCAAGGAGCAAAGCAAGAATATGGTCATCACGGTCCTCTGCTAAAAGCCCTAAATGGCTGAAGATGATGTAAAGAAGTAAATAATTTCAGTTTGACAAAATGTCTTATAGAAAATAAGTTTAAGGAGTTAGAATGACTCTCCCAGAGAAGGCTGATACCCTTACGATATTTGAAGTTAAAAGAAGATAGAGAGCTACAAAAAGAGGTAGAGATGATGATGGAGACAGGAATAGGCATAGGGGTAGAGGTAGAGAGGAAGAGAGACATACAGAGAGAAAGAGAGATAGATCTGTAAAAGAATTATGAATCTGGCTGGCTATTGATCTATACAGTTGACTTAAGTAAGTAGATAAGAAGTGAACTATTAATTTGGTCTAAAAAGTTTTCACTATTTGAGACTTGTAACAATTTATGGGCCACCAGTCTTCAATGGTCAAGAAGCAGGCTGAGGCAACTAACCAGAATTCCAAGGAAGAGAAATTCTTCAGCTTTCTCTTCAAATGTAGCCAAGGAGGATAAATGCCCAAGCAAGAACTTGACAGAGGAAAGAATTGCATATCATGGAAAAGAAAAGATTAGGGAGAATAAAAACAGTGCCTAATCATGGAATAATCCACACCTCCAGTGTAAGGTTCCTCATAAGATCTGCCTGGTGGGATTTTGGGATTGCTATAGACCATTGAGTGCCATATGTCTTTGATTCTTTAACTTTCTAAAGAAGAGTGTTTGTTGCCATTATCCTATTCATGTTTCACCACTGAATTTTGGGTGTGTGGAAGATACAAAACTTGTCTTTTAGTCCACAGGTCTCCAAACCAAGAAGAAACATACAGGCATTATTATGAGACTTCTAGAAGTCTCTCAAAGATCCTGAATGCTGACCATGAAGCAGTACTTGAGAGGAGTTTAGATTGCCTCTTTTGGAGAGGACATAAGTAGGTTCTACATAGAGGAGCAGGAAGAAATCAAATATTATGTGGTTAGAAAGATAGATGGCAGTAGATTGTACTACCGTCCCTCAATTTGCTTTTCTTTCTTTTATGGGATAGGATTATACTTTGTGAATGATCAAAATACCTCCTATAATTTCTTTTGATCATGAGACATTTTTAGGCCAACAAAATAGGAATAGTTATGTAGATTTCTAGGGAGAAGCCTTAAGAGATAGTTCATCCTTTGCTCTATGTATTTTATTTTTTCGCCGTGGGGACTGGTAGTGTTGTAGATGGTAGTTGTTCTATCAGTCATGGTATGAAGGTGACATAAAATTTACTGAACTTGATGGAATGTAGTGTGAGTAAGAAGTAAACCTTTGTTGTTTTCAGCTACTGAGATTTTTGGTTGTCTGTTGCTATAGCAGAACCAAGCCTGTGTTAAAGCATACACAATTGGAGTTAATATGGTCTGACACTGTAAGCTCATGATAAACTAAACATTATGGATTCTGAGTTCTAACTATTTCTTTTACCTTACATCAGTGAAAGTCTAATCAATGAATGCCCACTTGTTTATATGACTAGCTGCAAAATACCTCCTATAATTTCTTTTTAGTAGTTAGAGAAAAACAAACGGAATTTTGTGAGGTCATCAATTATCCTAAGCTTGAATATATCAAGGACTATAAGACAAATGGATTCACAACTCAAGGGTGAGACTTTTCCAATAAGTTTATCATGTACCTGAAATGTAGGAAGAGTCTTTAAACTATTCTTACCTGAAAACACAACTACAGATTTTACTGGTGTTATTCCTTTTTTTTTCTGGATCTTATTTGAGTATGTCCTTTAAGTTTTCTAAAAATATTACTGAATAACTTTTAGTGCAAAAATTATGGGAAAGTATTTACCATAAATTTGAGGACATACATTTTTCATCTCTACATTTGATCTATGTTCTTCAAAGCCATTAGAACTGTGTCTACCTGCAGCTAATATAATACCCAATAATGAAAAGTTGGAGGCTTTTTTCTAAGCTCAGGACAACACAAGGACAACACAAGGATCCTCAGTCTCACCACTTTAATTGAAAATAGACTGGAAGTTCTAGCCAGAAAAAATAGCCAAAAAAAAAAAGGAAATAAAAGGCATCCAAAAAGAAAAAGCTAATTTTTTTCTGTTTGCTGATGACATAATCTTATAAATAGAAAGCTCTAAATACTGTACCCTAAACTGATGGAACTAGTAAATAAATTCAGTGAAGTTGCAGATTATAAAATTAATAAGTAAAATCAGTGGCATTTCTATATACTAACAACAAACAATCTGAAAAAGAAATTAAGGCTGGGTGCAGTGGCTCACATCTCTAATCTCAGCACTTTGGGCAGCTAAGGTGGGCAGATCACCTGAGGTCAGGAGTTCGAGACCAGCCTGGCCAACATGGTGAAATCTCATCTCTACTAAAAATGCAAAAATTAGCCAGGCATGGTGGTATACATCTGAAATCCTGGCTACTCTGGAGGCTGAGACAGGAGAATTGCCTGAAGCTGGGAGACGGAGGTTGCAGTGAACTGAGATCACGCCATTGAACTCCAGTGTGAGCAACAGAGCAAGACTTGGTCTCAAATACAATAAAATAAAATAAACAAAAAGAAATTAAGAAAAAAATCTCATGTACAATAGCATCAAAAACTTAAAAAATACTTGGGAGTAAATTGAATCAAGGAGGTAAAATATCAGTATACTGAAAACTATAAAATGTTGACAAAAGAAATTGAAGATAACATCAATAAGTGGAAATATATCCTGTGTTCATGGATTGAAGGAATCAATATTGTGAAAATGTCCATACTTCCCAAAGTAACCTACAAATTCAATGTAACCCCTATCAAAATTTCTTGTAATTCTTCCCAGAAATAGAAAAAAAAAAAACCACCCTAAAATAGCCAAAGCAAACTTGAACAAAAAGAACAAAAATGGAGGCATCATACTACCTGATTTCAAAACAGTGCAAAGTTGTAGTATCAAAACAGCATACCAGCATAGAAAGAGACACATCAACCAATGGATAGAGAGTCCAGAAATAAACCCATAAATATATGGTAAATTGATTTTTGACAAGGTTGTCAAGAATATACAGTGGAAAAAGGACAGTCTCCTCAAAAAGGACGATGCTGGAAAACTGGCTATACACATGCAGAAGAGAGAAATTGGATCTTTATCTGCCTTCTTATAGAAGAATCATCTCAAAACAGAGTAAAGATTTAAAAGTGAGACCTGAAACTGTAAGACTACTGAAAGAAAACATAAGAGAAAAGCTACGTGACATTAGTCTGGGCAATGATTTCTTGCCTCAAAGGCACAGGCAACAAAAGCAAAAATAGACTAATGGAATTGTGTCAAACTAAAAAGCTTCTGTAGAGCAAAGAAAACAACAGAGTGAAGACACAACACACAGACTGGGAAAAATATTTGCAAATCAGACATCAGATAAAGGACTCATATCCAAAATACATAAGGAACTCAAACAACACAATTATAAGAAAACCAATAACCCAACTTAGAAATGTCAATAACCTAATAAACATTTCTCAAAAGAAGGCATTCAAATGGCCAACATATGAAAAAATCCTCAACATCACAGATTATCAGGGAAATGCAAATTAAAACCACAAAGAGATATCACCTCACATCTGTTAGAATGGCTATTTAACAATATAAGAGATAACAAGTATTGGCAAGGATGTGGAGAAAGAGAATCCTTGTACATTGTTTGTAGGGATGTAAATGAGCACAGTCATTATGGAAAACAGTAAGGAGGTTCCTGAGAAAAACTAAAAAGGGAATTACCATATGATCAAGCAATCCCACTTGTGGGCATATATCCAGAGAAATTAAAATCAGTGAGTTGAAGAGCTGTCTGAACTTCCATTTTCATTGCAGCATTATCCACAATGTTCAAGATATGGAAACAATCTAATTGTCTATGAACAGATAAATGGGTTTTAAAATGGGGTATGCAGAATGCAATACTATTCAGCTTCAGCCTTTAAAAAGAATAAAATGCTGTGGTTTGTGACAACATGGATGAATCTGGGGAGCATTTTGCTAAGTGAAATAAGCCAGACATCAAAAGATAGATATTGCATGATCCCACTTATATGTGGAATCTAAGAAAGTCAGATTCATAGAAGTAGAAAGTAAAATGGTGGTTACCAGAGGCTGGGGAGGTGGTGGGCAGGGAAAGGGGAACTGTTGGCCAAAGAATACAAAGTTTCATTTAGAAAGAGAAATACTTCTGGTGATCTATTGCACAGTAAGGTGACTATAGTTAATAATAATGTGTTGCATATTCAAAGCTGCTAAAACAGTGGATTTTAAATGTTCTTAGCACAAATAAATGGTAAGTATGTTAGGTGATGGATATATTAATTAGCCAGATTTTCTTATTCCACAATGCATACTTGTATTGAAAAATCAAATTGAGGTCTATAAATATATACAATTATTATCTGTCAATTAAAACAAAATTTAAATTTTAAAAGAACTGTCACTAGCAGACATTCAGATACTGTGCACATTTTTTTTTTTTTTTTTTTTTGGAGACAGAGTCTCACTCTGTTGCCCAGGCTTGAGTGTGGTGGCATGATATAGGTGCACTGCAACCTCCACCTCCCCATTTCAAATGATTCTCCTGCCTCAGCCTCCTGAGTAACTATGACTATAGGCACGTGCCACCATGCCTGGCTATCTTTTTTTGCATTTTTAGTAGAGATGAGGTTTCACCGTGTTAGCCAGGATGGTCTCTGTCTCCTGACCTCGTGATCCACCTGCCTCAGCATCCCAAAGTTCTGGGATTAGAAGTGTGAGCCATTCTGGCCTATGGTATACCTTTTATGAGCTACTTTATACTCTCTTAACTTCACCTGTCACTACTCCTTCCTAGAGACTTCCCTGTTAATACCAAGATAACCATCACCATCCAATTGATACCCATACATATTTAACACGGAAATGTGAATAAATTAACAATAGGGCAAATTTTTGAGCAATAAGGGAAGAAAACTTAAAGTCTTCTATCTTACTTTTCCTGGGCACACTGTTCAGAAATATGCTTTATGCAGCCTTTTTGAGAGGAATCATCAGAGATCAATCAATTAGTTGTATATTGCAATAAGAAACTTGACTGTGCACTTTTGTGTTGGTTTCTTTCCTTTTCCTGTCTCACTCCCTAAAAAGTAGTGGTTCATAAAACTTTGTCTCGACCTCCATGTTCTGGGAAACCCAGATTAAAGTATTCTAAGATAGGTGGTACTGGAAGCAGGGTGATGATAACTCCTGGCTTGCAGTGGCATAAAAGTTAATAGGAATGAGGTTTGAGTGAAACATGAGGCATTAGAATATGCAATGGCTGTGGTTCAAAATGGTGTGGAGGCAATGGTAATTATGAACATTTGTTGAATGAACTGGTTTTTATCAATAACAATGGAAACATTCATAAAAAGAAAATAATAAACTCAGGGCAGACAATTACCAACACAAGCTGATACAGTTTGGCTGTGTCCCCACCCAGATATCATCTTGAATGGTAGTTCCCATAATCTCCATGTGTCATGGGAAAGACCTGATGGGAGGTAATTGAATCATGGGGCTGGTTTTCCCACGCTATTCTCATGATGGTAAGTTCTCATGAGATCTGATGGTCTCATAAGGAGCTTCCCCTTTTGCTCAGCTCTCATTCTTCCTTTTGCTTCCACCATGTGAAGAAGGATGTGTTTGTTTTCCCTTTCAGCATGATTGTAAGTTTCATGAGGCCTCCCCAGCCATGCTGAACTCTGAGTCAATTAAACATATTTACTTCATAAATTACGCAGTCTCAGGTATGTCTTTATTAGCAGTATGAGAACAAACAAATACACAAGCCATGCTGTGAAAGCCAGAGGACCTCTGGAAGCTTCAATAAAAACTATTATCTCCTATAACAGTAGCTGAAACTCTGTTATTAATAAAAAATAGAGTCTACTTTTTTAGAGTAGCAGAGCTGCAAAGAAGACTGAAAGAACAACTTTAAGTCTTTTATATTAACAACAGGGTACTTTCAGAAAAGATTGGTACTTTAAAATAGTTTGGGGAAAATTGTGGATATGAGCCCAATAGTCCTGATTCCCCAGATTTTGCTGAACCCTCTAGCAGAAGTTGGCCCTTCCTTTTTGAAGGAAAAGAGTTGCCACCACTTGCTTGCTTTCCAAGCAATAACTTCACCTAAGGTAGCTGCCTTGTAAGATGGCTGTGCCTTCTCTCATTACTTAAAGGTTGATAACCATAGTCAGTTCTCATCACCACCCAAGTGGAGAAATAGACCAGCTCTAAGAGGAAATAAATTGCATACAAAACATTTTGGAGTACACGGCAAATATGTACTCACAAGAAAGTAAATCTTGAAGATGCTGGACCAGGGGACATGGAATATAACAGTGGAAAATTTTTGAACAGGATTCAATATTTTGACAAATACACCTGGAATTGATGCTAATAGCCTATTAGAAAGGACTCCATAAAATAAACCTAGGTGATCAATCAATGGTAGATTGGGTCAAGAAAATGTGGTACACATCTACCACTGAATACTATGCAGCCATAAAAACAAATGTCATTTTCAGCCACATGGATGCACTTGGAGGCCATTATTCTAAGTGAATTAATACAGAAACAGAAAACCAGATACTACATGTTTTCACTTATAAGTGGGAGCTTATCATTGGGTACTAATGGACATAAAGATGGCAACAATAGACAGTTGAAAGGGAGAGGTGGGGCAAGGGTTTAAAACCTACCTATTGGGTTCTATGCTCACTATCTTGGTGATAAGATCCATGCCCCAAACCTGAGCATCATGCAATATACCAAGGCAACAAATTTGCACCCCCTGAATCTAAAATAAAAGTTGAAAAAGAAAAGAAAAAAAGTAGAAATGGCTTCATGAATTTGAACAATCTGATGGCCTACATACATGACATAGAAATGCCAGAAGTTTCACTGGATAGTGTTGAGAAATATGTCACAAGGCCCAAAGTAGTAGCAATGATAATATGAATTTACCAGGTAAGAGCTGAGAACCCACCACTTGACTATGTTTTCAGAGGATACTTTTTTTCTCTAAGGTACTAAAGAATGCATGGATGTGGGGTACTCATGCATCTTTGAGAAGCTTGGGGTTGGTTATCTTCTGTAGGATAAAGCTGGCAGTGGAATGGAACTTGGAATTGGGCTCATATTTAGGCTTGGACCCAAGCAAGTACAGAAGGCCTATGTAAATTACAAGAATAAGCTGCCTAAGCTCTAATGTCACCTTCTTCAATTCTACCTATGGCCTCATCTAGGCCAATTACCTATGACCAATTGAAGGGTTTAGAAATAATTCAGGACTTATTTACAGATGTGTTGGTGTGCCAATGTAACCATGTGATCCACTGATTTTATATTGTATATTATTATCCAGAAGTATCTGGCTTGACAGCCCAATTAAGGTGTTGGCTAGAGAAAACATACTTTTGTGGTTAAGACAGTATTCTCCAGGAAGCTGTATGTGCACTAATCAGTTAATATATGATGCTGTTTCCCCCAAAACTAGAATATACACAGCTAGGAACCAAAGAATGGAAACAAGATTATCGTTCTCAGTGACCAACTTCTATGGTTTGTGCTTTCTTTTCCAACAGATTTAGATTCCATTAAGTTAGAGGTTCTAGATTTCAGGGGCAAACACATCTTCCATGCAACATCGTAGGATTCCAGTAAAAATGAAACTGAGACTTCCACCTGATGCTAACTGGCTAGCAGGCAAAGAAAGGACTTCCTGTATGGTGAGTATACCTGACTTGAGAAGTTGGAGTTGCTTTTATGCAACAGGGACTGGAACATCTCTGGAGTCTAGAGGATTAACTGGAATATCCTGGGACATTCCGGTGCTTGGGACAAATATTTAATTGGAAATTGCAGCAACCCAGAACTATTAGGAGCAAGCCAACTGAAGGATTAGATTCTTCAGGGATGTAAGGTCTAGATTAACCCTCTAGACAATCTAGACCAACAGAAGTATTGGCTAAGAATGAGGGAAATCTGAAATCAGTGGTGGAGAGGGTTAAGATTAATCAGCTCCAACCTCAGAACCACCAGCTACAGCAAAGATGCTAACCTGTTTAACTAGCCCATTCATTCTACCTCACCTTTTGGAGAAGAAATGAGGATATCTAGTTCTTGCAAAAATGGAAGCTCCATATTGTAGTATTGGAGTCTGATACAGTGGTAAGGTGTGAACGTGTCTGAATGGAACAAAGGGCAGATACTTCTTACCTACCTTGTCAGATCATCTTAGCCTCACCTGTGTCTGAGAATTTTTGTTGTAACCCCAGCTATTGAC
This sequence comes from Ateles fusciceps, assembly GCA_036589455.1. Taxonomy (NCBI): domain Eukaryota; kingdom Metazoa; phylum Chordata; class Mammalia; order Primates; family Atelidae; genus Ateles; species Ateles fusciceps. Next base: position 20,693,005 of record JAZHEH010000681.1, on the reverse strand, counting down.
GTGGCACCCAATCTGTGAAGCTTTTAACTCATTTTATTCAGGTACTGCCGGACAATATCTTGTCGCATGCTTGCTCCTCATTCCACACAAAATAGTAACTGTATCTCTAATCTAAAAAAAAATCACCTACTTTTTTCTTTTTCTCTTAATTTGAACAGGTAAGCACATATTCTCTAATCAAAACCATCTCATTGCATAACAATGAAAAATGTTAGAGTAATAAAAGAGTTCATCACTCACATGAAAGATGCACAAGTTTAAAACCAGAAGATATATTTAAATAATCAGAATAAACCGCTATGGAAGTTTACTTACTGCTGAGGAAAACAGAAGCAGAAAAAGGCTTTTAAAAATCCACTGAAAGGCACTTAACAACAACCTATGAATCTATAGGACTTGTGATCATTTCTCATGGCTTCCCATACGCTCTCAGAGAGGGGATCCAAGCAAAGCATTGGGCTTGTAAACTGACACAGACGGAGGCATGCATCTTCTAAATTTGGATATTAAAAACAAGTATGCAACATTACCTATGAGACAGTCTTGCTAAAAATATCAAAACTGAATCATATTAAGTATATCTAGGTTGGGTGTGGTGGCTCATGCCTGCAATTCCAACACTTTGGGAGGCTGAGGCAGGAGGATTTCTTGAGCCCAGGAGTTTGAGACAAGCCTGGGCAACATGATGAAATCCCATCTCTACCAAACATACAAATATTAGCCAGGCGTGGTGCCACACACCTGTTGTCCCAGCTACTCAGAAGGCTGAGGCAGGAGAATCACCTAAGCCCAGGAATTTGAGGCTGCAGTGAGCTGTAATAATGCCACTGCACTGCAGCCTGGGCAACAGAGCAAGACCCTGTCTTAAAAAACAAAAAACAAAAAAAGAGAAATTCAACTACCAATTTACAGGAAATATCGAGGACAGAAAATCATATTAAACTACTGCCGGGAGAGCATCAGCAAAATTCAGAGTGTGAGAAACTCCAAAGTAAAAACAAATAGAGTTGAGAACGAGAGAGGGAGGGAAGTGGGGAGAGAGAAAGAAGAGAAAACTGGCACATTTTAAAAAGCCAGAACTCGTCTTAGCAACTTAACATTTAGGAATGCACATCTGAGTGATAAAACTATAAAGAAAAGTAAGGAAATAATTATTACAAGATCAGAATAGTGGCTACTGTTAGACATGAAGTATATTTTCCTCATAACTCATTAAACTGAATATTTTAATGCTGTTTTCTGTATTTTATTAGTTTTTTAAATAAAGTTAAAAATTTTAAATAGAATCCAAGTATAACCTGATATTTCTTAAAGGAAAGTTATAAATAAAAAGCTGGTGGGGTCATGCCAAGAATGGCCGAGAGGAGGAAACACCAGAATGCATCTCCCAGTGAATGAGACACAGAGGACTAGAGACTTACAATTTAAAGTGAGGTGCTTGGTTCGTTTCAGTGGGACTGGTAGGACACTGAAAATAGACCAGGGAAGGTGAGCTGAAGCAGGGCAATAGCAGCCCAGGGAGGGCAAATCAAGACAGGGTGGGGCACATCCCCACCTGGAACGTGCAGCTGGCTCAGAGGGTTGGGGACTTCACCCCTTCAGTGCTCTGATTCAGATCCTGTGCTTCCCTCATCCCTCCTGAAACCCATTGTCCATGAGAGCCCCACCAGACTGAGGGGCACCATGGGTTGTCGATGCATATCTGAGCGATGGCTCCTGCCTGATGCCACAAGTTGTTGGCACAGACCTGGGTGGAAGTTTGGACTAACACCAGTGGGATGGAACTACCCGTTCCACAGAAAGAGGCAGAGTTGAAAGCAGGGAAACAGGCCATAAGGCCTGGCAGGCTCCACCCCCCACAAAACTCAAACTGAAGCCCACGTGCTAGAGAGTTTCACAGTGAATACACCAGTTTGACCTCAACTGGGAAGACTGAGCTCAGGGAAAGAGAGATGCCATTGGCAAGGCAGGGCGAATCTCACCTGCAAACAAACTCCAGAGGAAGCCCACCCATCCAGCAGCCTTACTGAATTCGAGGCAGCCCAGCAGTGCCTCTACAGGCCAAAAAAGATATAGCTACAATCTCAACAGAAAGGATGTCCACTCAGAGATTCCTCCTGAAATTACCAACTTCGAAGAACAAAGGAAGATAAATCCACAAAGATGGGAAGAAACAGCACAAAAAGGATGAAACCATCAAAGACCAGAACACCTCTTCTCCAACCAGGGATCACAGCTCCTCACCATCAAGGGAACAAAACAAGACAGAGAATGAGTTTGAAAAAATTGACAGAAGCAGGCTTCAGAAAGTGGGTACTAACATACTTCTCTGAGTTAAAAGACCATTTTCTAGCCCAATGCAAAGAAACTAAGAACCTTGAAAAAAGGTTAGATGAAATGCTAACTAGGATAACCAGCTTAGAGAAGAACATAAATAACTTGATGGAGCTGAAAAACACAGCACAAGAACTATGCAAGGCATACACAAGTTTCAACAGCCGAATCGATCAAGCAGAAGAAAGGATATCAGAGATTGAAGATCAACTCAATGAAATAAAATGAGAAGGTAAGATTAGAGAAAAAAGAGTGAAAAGAAATAAACAAAGCCTCCAAAAACTATGGGATTATGTGAAAAGACCTAATCTACACTTGGTTGACATACCTGAATGTGATGGAGAGAATGAATCCAAGCTGGAAAACACTCTTCAGGATATTATTCAGGAGAACTTCCCCAACCTAACAAGGCAGGCCAACATTCAAATCCAGGAAATACAGAGAACACCACAAAGGCACTCCTAAAGAAAAGCAACCCCAAGACACATAATTGTCAGATTCACCAGAGTTGAAATGAAGAAAAAAATCCTAAGGGCAGCCAGAGAGAAAGGTTGAGTCACCCACAAAGGAAAGACCATCAGACTCAGAGCAGATCTCTCGGCAAAAACGCTACAAGTTAGAAGGGAGTGGGGGCCAATATTCAACATCCTTAAAGAAAAGAACTTTCAGTCCAGAATTTCATATCCAGCCAAACTAAGCTTCATAAGTGAAGGAGAAATAAAATCCTTTATGGACAAGTAATTGCTGAGAGATTTTGTCACTACAAGACCTGCTTTACAAAAGCTCCTGAAGAAAGCACCAAACATGGAGAGAAACAACCAGTACCAGCCACTGCAAAAACGTACCAAATGGTAAAGAACAATGATGCAATGAAAAAACCGCATCAACTAATGGGCAAAACAACCAGCCAGTAACAAAATGGCAGGCTCAAATTCAAACATAACAATATTAACATTGAATGTATATGGTCTAACGTCCCAGTCAAAAGACACAGACTGGCAAACTAGATAAAAAGCCAAGACCCGTTGGTGTGCTGTATTCAGGAGACCCATCTCACATGCAAAGACTCATATAGACTCAAAATAAAGGGATGGAAGAAGATTTACCAAGCAAATGGAGAGCAAAAAAAGCATGGGTGGCAATCCTAGTCTCTGATAAAATGGACTTTAAGCCAACAAAGATCAAAAGAGACAAAGAAGGGCATTACATAATGGTAAAAAGATCAATACAACAAGAAGAGCTAACTATCCTAAATATATATGCACCCAATGCAGGAGCACCCAGATACATAAAGCAAGTTCTTAACAACCTACAAAGAGACTTAGACTCCTGCACAATAATGGTGGGAGACTTTAACAATCCACTGACAATATTGGACAGATCAATGAGACAGAAAGTCAACAAGGATATCCAGGACGTGAATGCAGACCTGGATCAAGTGTAACAATATTAGCATTAAATGTAAATGGCCTAAATGCTTGATGTAGGCGATGGGGGTGGGGGATGGAGACAGCAAACCACCATGTCATGTATGTACCTATGCAACATTCCTGCAGGATGCAGGATGTGCACATGTACTCCAAAGTAGTATTATTGAGCTCAAAGTACAATAATAATAATAATAATAATAATAATAAAGTCAGGGGGGGATAAAAAGCTAGTATGACATGATATTACTGTTAAGGTTAATTAGATCAGGAACATCTGGGTTGTATTTATGTTATTAAGAAAACAAAATACAAGAGTTCAAGAGTAAAAAATATTAAATTTTGAAGTAGAATTTACAAGTTTTAAAAACATATAATGTCTTGCAACAAAAGCTGAATAAAAAAAATTATACCTATAAAATGAACATAGTTTTTATAAAAATATGAACAGAAAAAATGGAGAAATTAAAACACCAAAATGCTTAAAAAAGATGATCAAGTGCCAGGTGTGGTGGCTTACGTTTGTAACCCCAGCACTTTGGGAGGCTGAGGTGGGCAAACCACCTAAGGTCAGGAGTTCAAGACCAGCCTGGCCGACATGGTGAAACCCCATTTCTATATAAATACAAAAATTAGCCAGGTGTGGTTTTGCTCACCTGTAATGCCAACTACTCAGGAGACTGAGACAGGAGAATTGTTGCAGCCTGGGAGGTGGAGGTTGCAGTGAGCCAAGATTGTGCCATTGCACTCCAGCCTGGGTGACGAGAGTGAGACTCCATCTAAAAAAAATAAAAATAAAAAATAAAAATGATCAAGGGCCCATATCTCATAAGTAACCAAGTCAAAATTTAACCCCAAGCAAGTCTGTTCAGAGCCAAAGCACATAATCATGAAATACACAATAAATGGCAGATTTTGGCTTAAAATGTTGGGAACCATACAACCTCATCTGCCTAAAACAATCTCTGTTTATGCTTGTTGTCCTGACATGATTATTAATAACTTCCTTTTTCATACTCAAAGTTGTCCAGTTTAGTTAAAAAATGTAATGATGAGCCCACCTTGAAAGTCCCTCCTAGATGTCATGATTCTAAAAGTATGAAAAGAAAGATTAGAACTTGATTCAATTAGGTGATGAGGGGCACACTGTAGTGTAAAGAAATGGAATCAACAGGGAATATTTTTCTATTTGTTTTCTCTAGTGTTTCTCAACACTCTGAAGAATAATTAATGATGCCTTCTGTTAATTGCCTCTTCTCTTCCCACACCCAAAGGAAACATTTAAGAGAATGTTTAGTTGTAAACACCTTTCTTGCAGCAATGGCCATTAGGAGCCATGGCCAAAAGCACAGAGCCTAGGGGAAGCTGAACACTTGTATTATGATGTTTGTGGATTCTGATTTCTGAAAGAACAAGACCCTCATCTGAGGACAAGAGCACACTCCAGTAGAAGGCAGTGTGGAAGAAGTACCTCCAAGAATTTCACCAAGACACACCTGTCAGGAGCCAAATACTTGCATGAATATTTGGGTGGGTGAAACCAGAATGGGGGCAACTTGGCTTTCATGCTTGAAACCCTTTCCTTCTTTCTTCTTTCTCCTGTAACCCTGCTCTCTTATGCACTTGACAAAGACCTCATGCAACCAGGCTCAACATCTATTTTTGTTTGTTTTTAGAGAACTTATGATTCATCTTCCCCACTCTCATAAAATAATATTAATTTTAACAGAAACCAAGGTATTGGAGCTAAAAAAATAATCTTACAGTGTTTCAAACACTAGCCAGTGAATAAAGTGAAATGGAGGGCACAGAATTTTCCTGATAGCTTATCATGTGGACCATGGAACCTAATATTTTCACCACCACATAATACCATTTTCCATCTAAAAATGTGTTTTAGTTAGCAAACCACCTTTAGGATATAGTTATTATTATTCATTATTAACATAACAACTCCCATTTTTGACAGCTTCCTTGTTACTTTACATATCGTAGTTAAGTCCTCACAAAAGCCTATGAAGTGATGATTCTTCCTTTAGAGATGAAGAAATGAAGGTACATAGAAGTGAATTACTTTGCCCCAAATCACAAAATTGATTAATGGTGACATCAAATATACTCTGCTTATCAGTAGTTAATTTAACCCAAGTTTATTTATCAGAAATAATTAAAACTTTTGCTGAGTCTAAAATAGAGTAGTCAGAGGGAGTTAATGCATTTTATGCTAAAGCAAATTGATGGCATTATTTTGTATAAATATAAAATTTTAATAACTTTATGAAATATTAAAAATGATCATTTATGGCCATCTTTGCACACCCTGGGGATATTAATCATTGCAATAGTTGATGCAGGGGGCGATTTACTTTAGCTACAATCTAAGGTGGACAAGTATGACCTTTAGACTCCACCTACTTTTATTTTGTGTATAATTTAAAATGAATCTTCAAAGTCTAACAATCTGTTCACTAATTTAATTAAATGGTGCAATGCTAATAGTGACTAGGAAAATAAAGATGAAAGAGATACAAACTGTATGTAAATTGGTAGCATAGTATAATTTTTTAATGCTGGATCTTGGTGTCAGTCTATCTGAGAGGGTTCCCAGCTATATCATTTATTAGTATTGAGATAATTGGAAAGTTCCCTAACTTCCTGTGCTTTATGTTAAAATGAAGTTGTTGTGAAGATGAAATACATATATTAGAAGAATAGCTAGGACAGTAAGTGCTGAATAAATGTTATATATTATTATTATTATTGATGATGTAATCTAAAAATTATAGTTGATTTATCTTTTTGATATTCAAAACCCATCGGTATGCAAACATTTTTAGTATAAAGTTATGATACCTTATTTCATAAGGGTTTTAATAAGAATCAACATTTATTTCACATTTTGGAGATTCTAAGTTCTGGTTAAAATCATTTAAATGTTAAGACTTAAAAGGTACAACATGAACATGAAAAAGTTCTTCTCATCCCAAATCCTGAAGTATAAAGAACTTCAAGAATCAATGAGTTAAATCTTCCTTATAGTTGAACTTGCATGCCCTGCCTTTATAAGTGGGTTGCTTTGTTCCTTAAATTTTCTAAATGTGGACTTCTTTCCTTTTTTTCTTTCTTCCCCTTTTTTCTTCCTTTCTCCCTTCCCTCCTTATTTTCTTCCCCTTTCTTTTCCCTCCCTTTCTTCCTTCTTTCCCCCTTCCTTCTTTCCTTCCTCCCTTCTTTCCTTTCTTCCTTCCCTTCTTTCCCTCCTTTGTTTCCTTTTTTAGTACTTGCAAATAGTACTAAAGAGATAATAACTATTAAAGATAGGACATATTTTCCTTTACTAATTTAATAAATTTACATCAGGTATTAATTTCTAACCTTTTACGATGAACATTGCAAATCACGATGACACCGTGTGCTACATAAAAGGCCTAAAGTAAATCAATTTCACTGAAAGCAACATCATGAAATCTCAAGAGAATATTATTGCTTCAGGATGTTTAGATCTGCTATCCCTGAGGATGGTTCAGCAGAAGTCATCAGGATGAGGAGTGATGCCCATATAATTTGAGATATTTTTCTCACCTTAATTCAAGTTATTTTATCTTAAAGAAATGTAACTCTCTACTAGTCCTTGTATCTGTTTGGCGAGTTTTTGTTTTATAGAGAACTTTTGTTTTCATGAAGTACCTTGATTTCACAATATTTGATTAGAATTTTCATCTGGCCTGGGCAACAGTTTCCTGATATATTTTCTTCATTTGCCACTTATTTTTCTTGTTATTTTCTCTACTTTTTCTTGCAATATTTTTGTATCATATACCGGCACTTTTTCATGCACTGAATAAGGTGAGATCTTCCTCCACTAGTTACTTGTGAAAGGAAGTTATAGGAGAAGGCATGGAAGTACCCTGACTGCAAAAAAAGTTTCAATTGCTTATTATGAAGTCATGTGTATCTTTGTTAAGAGTTATGCTTTCATTTTCTTTAACAAACAATATTGACAGATTTAAGCCACTTATCACTCACTGGTTCTGTTCTGCTTATTTTCTTCACTCATTATATAATCATGCCTAGTGTTCCATTATTGGAATTCTAAGCATGTGGGAGGTATTTATATCCTGCTGCTCAAGGTCATCACAAAGGTTTTATTTTTCAAATTCAAAAAATTGTAACCTCAGGCATAAATAGGTTAATGTGAGTATAATATTTTGATGAAATAATCTATAAAAATCAATAATTATAATTTCGAAAACAAAAATAGCTTGTGAGGAGTAGCATTGTTCTCCAGTTTTGAAAATGTCCTAAGTGTCTGCTTCATAGAAGGCAACTGGTTTCTTATATTTGTTTCTCTTTTAATCTGTTGCAATATATGGTTTTGGTTGAGATAAATGAGGAAATCTGGCCTCACATAGATATGTAATTGGAAAAAGAAGGAGTATTTTATTTTTATTTTTTGGTTTTAAAAAGCGGAGAGTTTAATAGTCAAGAGAGAGAAAGCAAAAGGAAGAAGCTCCCCCGTACAGTGACAAAAGGGAGGAGTGGCTCCAAAGCTCAAAGAGGAGACCCCAGGAAGGACTATTTTAACAGTCTTTTCAGAGAGTTATGTATCAACTTCTTTAATATTATACCAAAACTCCACAGGTGGTAGTTTCTTAAAGGTTAGTTGTAAAATTGAAGACCATATCAATGGACTTAGCATATTCAGTTACATTAAACTCCACTAGTCTATCTTGCCTTTGAATGGATTTTTTTTAACCCATGCAGAATTTTGACCATTCAGACCACTTTTGAAAGGGTTTCAGTGGCCTCAAAATAGAGCACCACACTTGGACTTAACTCTCTACTGGCCCTTGTATCTATTATTTGGGTTTTTGTTTTATAGGGGACTTTGTTTTCTAGATAATTCACTTAGAATTGGAATTTGAGGTTTATGTTGTGTTTACATAGTCTTCCTTAGTAAATATTACTGAACTGCTTTCCAAAGCAATCACAGCAGTTTGCACTCCCATTAACAGGGGATGAAGATTCCATTCATTTTACGTTCTAGTCAATGCTTGATATTGCCCCACTTCTTAATTTTTGTCAAAATGGAAAGTGTGAAATTGTATCTAGTGTTTTAATTTGCATTTCTGTAATTATTCATTAGGTGCAACATAATTTAATATTAATAATGTTCATGAATAGTTTCAAAATATGCAATTAGTTTTCAATTATGATATTTCTCTAATTATCAGTTTGCTATTGATTTGTAACTTAATAACACTGTAGTCGGAGAATGTTATCTATATGACTCACTAAACATTTAAATTTAAGTTTTTCACAAACCAAAAGAGTTCATCAAACTTATACTAGAAAGATATCCCCTAATGACATCACTTTTATACAATTCTTGCTATGTGCATGACACATAACCTCAGTTAACACCTGAGATAGGTTTACTATCCCTATTTTACAGATGAAATAACAGGCACAAAGATACTAACACAGTTTGTAGGTAGCAGAACCACAATCCACAAACAGCAGTGCTCTAGTCACTGACTTGTGTACAGGGATTATAATTTCATTAGCAATACGCAAAAATTTTCAAAGCGTCTTTTAAAATGTGCCTTCCAAATGTTCTTATACTTTCTTTTGTTCTAATAAGAGCCAATGAATGGGGAGAAATGCCAGATATAGGTGATGGCGAGGAAGGCAGCAAATCACACTGCCATGTGTGTACCTATGCAATAATCTTGCATGTTCTTCACATGTACCCCAAAACCTAAAATGCAATAAAAATATATATTAAAAATAAATAAATATATAAATAAAAGAGCCAATGAAAAGTGTAATTATCCCCTTTTACATGTGAAAAAACTGATGCACCAGAACCATTGTGGTTCTTAAGGGGCAAAGTTAATCAGGGTTATTTCCTCTAACTTGGATCAGTATTTCACTTGGTTCTGTATTCAGTGTGGATACAAGTTAGCTTATTAAATAGAAATTGGGATAACAACTGACTTAGAGGTTTATGTTCTTTTTTCCTACAGATTCTAGAATCACCAAATCAATGACTGGGGGAAAGGAACAGTACAACAATTACAAAGTTCATTCTCTTGGGATTCTCTGAATTTCCAAAGCTCACTATTATCCTCTTTTCAATATTCCTAGGGATCTATCTCCTGACAGTTTCCTGGAATATAAGCCTCATCACCCTTATCAGGATGGACTCCCATCTGCATACACCTATGTACTTTTTCCTTAGTAACCTGTCATTTCTGGACATCTGCTATGTTTCCACTATAGCCCCCAAGATGCTCTCAGACTTCTTCAAGAAGCATAAATTCATCTCCTTTATGGGGTGCAGTATGCAGTACTTCTTCTTCTCTAGCCTAGGTCTAACTGAGTGCTGTCTTCTGGCAGCCATGGCTTATGATCGATATGCTGCCATTTGTGACCCTCTGCTCTACCAGGTCATCATGTCGCCTACCCTCTGCATGCAGATGGTGGCAGGATCTTGTATAGCTGGATTCTTTGGTTCATTTATCCAACTCTGTGCTTTGCTTCAGCTTCATTTCTGTGGGCCAAATGTCATCCACCATTTCTTCTGTGATCTGCCCCCAACTTCTGATTCTATCCTGTTCTGACACTTTTTTCTTTCAAGTCATGATCTCTGTTCTCACAGTGATTTTTGGACTGACATCTGTCTTAGTTATCATGATATCTTATGGTTATATCATTGCCACCATTGTGAAGATCACCTCAGCTGAAGGCAGAGCCAAAGCTTTCAACACTTGTGCTTCTCACCTGACAGCAGTGATCCTTTTCTTTGGCTCAGGTATCTTTGTTTATATGTATCCTAATGCTGGTGATTCCCTGAGCCAAAACAAGTTGGCATCAGTCTTATACACAGTCGTAATCCCCATGTTAAATCCAGTGATCTACAGCCTGAGGAACAAGGAAATCAAAGATGCCCTAAACAGATGGAAGAAGAGAATCTCACCCTGGTGTTATGGAATGAAATAATGAAATTTATTTCAGATGTATAAATAGTGTAGGAAGAACAACAACTAAACATTTATTTTCAACTCTCCTAAATGTGGACAGAATTGGAATTGGTATGCACTTCTTATGTAAACCCAGGGCTGGCACAAAATCATGTAAATGCATGAAAAGTATCTTCAAATTTACTATCAATTCTTTATCAGTTGTAATCTAATAAATCGATAGGCCAGGAAAACCACAGGTATTTTTTTGTAGCTAGTTTTGGCAATGGGACAGTTCACCTTGAATATTCCATTTCTATCTAATATGGCACTACCTCAAGAACAAGAGATGCTAGTACTGATCAAGGCTTCCAAGAGACTAGCAAGCCTCATACATCTTATTTTAGGTAGAAAAGGGATTACTATTAATACAGAGAAATCTTTTTAAAAATAATTTCCCAGTTAAGTTTAAACTCACATTTAACCTATTCTTTCACCTCTGGAAATTTTGGATTAATTTCTTCATTTATGGATTTGTCCAAAGCCAAATATTCATATCAGGTAAAAGTCTTGCTAAAGTCAGACAGATAGAAATTTGTTTTAATAGGAATGCTTAACATGTCTGCTATAGTTAAGATTTGGTTGACCAGTTAGCTAGCTAGGCATTCCTGGATAACTCCTTGTGTGTTATTACTATAGTTTCTTTGTTTTTCCATCTTATCTCTACCATGTAACCAGAAAGGAGAATCAGAAATGGCTCCCTGTTGGTGAGATAATCTAGTCCCTGATTTTGGTATTTACAACTGTCTTACTGTTAACGTTTTTGTCTTATTTAATAGGCCAAGTCCCTATTAGAAAGTTGTTTTTCTTTCTTTCTTTTTTTTTTTAATTGCATTTTAGGTTTGGGGGGTACATGTGAAGAACATGGAAGATTGTTGCATAGGTACACACATGGCAGTGTGATTTGCTGCCTTCCTCCCCCATCACCTATATCTGTCATTTCTCCCCATGCTATCCCTCCCCCAACTCCCCACCCCCCACTATCCCTCCCCTTTTCCCCCCGACAGACCCTAGTGTGTGATACTCCCCTCCCCTGTGTCCATGTGTTCGCATTGTTCAACACCCGCCTATGAGTGAGAACATGCGGTGTTTGATTTTCTGTTCTTGTGTCAGTTTGCTGAGAATGATGGTTTCCTTCCAATAATTAACAAATAGGAAATGGTTGGTAAAATTATCTGTAAAGAACTGAACCACTGGAACCACAAGAAAGTATTTGGCTGTTTCCCTTATAACTTACTACAAGATACAGAGGAATACTAGAGAATTGAGATTTAAAATACCAAACAAGGAAAGGAATATGGGGCAGAAAGAATACTTTTGTTATTTATCTTTTGGTAGGATTCTCACTTCCATTATCTCAGGCCTGAAATCATGAAATTTTCAAGAGATTATTTCCAGTAAAAGGCATTTTGTCTATCCTCCTACCTCCGTCTGTGTTCAGAAAGGAAAAGTTTTAAATCCCTGTGAGTGTTCAGTTGGTAAAAACTTACAACAAACCTTTTAGATAACTGTAGGCACTGCAATGGGAAAGCTTTTGCTTCTAATACTCCTTGTCCCTGTGGGTAGAATTCAGTTTCAGGGAGCTTGGAGGTGAAAGGGAAAGTTATTTTGGAAGACAACTGATTTACAGTTATCCAATAGGATTTTGTCAAGAGAAGTTTGAGATGGGTTTCCAGGCCTAGATTTCATGTAAGGTTTTTCGTTGTTGTTGTTTTTGTTTTGTTTAAAACTAACTCTTGTTAGTGACCCCATTCAGGCCTCTCTTGGCTTCAGTTTAAAACAAAGTGTATTAACTGATGACTATACTGAGGTTGAGAGAGAACTAACTCCCTAAGTGCCATTCATTTCACTTGGTTGGATGTTTAATGCTTTTGTGGTCACTGATTATTAGAATCTCTGAAGAGAAATACTGCTTGGAGTTGGTATCACAACCAGGAGAAATGCTTTATTATGTAAAATTCAAAATCTCCTTAATTATGAAAAACATAATCTTCAGAAAAGAATAACGTAGGCTTTAAATCAGAAAGCTGTATCTCTGTAGAAGACCAGAATTCTTTTTATTCTGATATTCAAATCATCTGTAGGATATAGATGTATAGGATACATATCCCTGTGCAGAAATTTCTTATAAACAACAAAGGTTCAGAGATTAACTGGTCAGAACAGAGGCTCATAAATTAAAGACAAATTCTTGGACAATATAATATATTTCTCTTTTTGTAACTACTTGTGATTGACAATTTTATATTGGTGATGCTTTTAAAGAAAAAATGTACTTTATGTGATATACTAGGGAAAAATTGTCTGCATATTTTAATTATATTCTATAATATTTTATCAGTCTCTAGCTGGCTGCAGAAGCTTATCACCATGGCTGGGAATGAAAGGCTCTGGGATATGGAATAGTAAATTCTGTGTTCTAAGAAGCTGCATTTTCCTTGCTGTGTTAGTAGAAAAGGATATGATTTAGTAGCTTCTAGGACTCTGGGTGTAGACTAAACACTCCTGACTCAGCACTGATTGCTAATTGGCAGTTCTGTTTATCACTATATATCTCAATTAATTTATATTTAAAATTTGGACATATACCCAGTAATGTGATTGCTGGGTCAAATGATATTTCTATTTCTAGATCCTTGAGGAATCTTCAAGTATCTTCAACAATGGTTGAACTAATTTACACTCTCACCAACAGTGTAAAAGTGTTCCTATTTCTCCACATCCTCTCCAGCATCTGTCTCCAGATTTTTTAATGCTTACCATTCTAACTGGCATAAGATGGTATTTCAATGTAGTTTTGATTTGCATTTTTCTAATGACCAGTGATGATGAGCATTTTTTCATATTTGTTAGCCACATAAATGTCTTCTTTTGAAAAGTGTCTGTATTTTTTGTACACTTTTTGATGGGGTTGTTTTTTCTTGTATATTTGTTTTAGTTCTTCATAGATTATGGATATTAGCCCTTTGTCAGATGGGTAGCTTGTAAAAATTTTTTTCCCATTCTGTTGGTTGCTGGTTCACTCTAACGATTGTGGCACTGTTTATAATAGCAAAGAGTTGGAACCAACCCAAATGCCCATCAAAGATAGAATGGATAATGTAAATGTGGCACATATACCCCATGGAATACTATGCAGCCATAAAAAATGACGAGTTCATGTCCTTTGCAGGGACATGGATGAATCCGGAAATCATCATTCTCAGCAGACTGACACAAGAACAGAAAACCAAACACCACATGTTCTCACTCAAAAACGGGTGTTGAACAATAAGAACACATGGACACAGGGAGGGGAACATCACACACTGGGGTCTTTTGGGGGGGGGCTACAGGAGGGATAGCAGGGGGGTGGGGGAGATTGGGTAGGGATAACATTAGGAGAAATACCTAATGTAGGTGACAGGGTGATGGAGGCAGCAAACGACCATGGTATGTGTATACCTATGTAACAATCCTGCAAGATCTGCACATGTACCTCAGAACTTAAAGTTAAAAAAATAACTAAAATTTGGTAAATTGTGTTATATATCCCTATACAACATTTTGCATAAGTGTTCTAATACTTTATTTTTGGAACATGACGGTAGAAAGTGAAGTAATAGTGGAGTTTTCAACAGGTCCCTAAGTTTTCTAAGTTTAGCCACATCCAGGGAAGTAGACCAATGGATGGCTATATTTATGCAAAGGATGCTTGAGCAGGGTTAGCACCTGCTACACAGGGAATCAGTATACCTGTTTTTCTCTGAGGACATGATCACTGTGTTCACTGTAAAAAGATCTGACTTGTTTTACAAGATATGCTTTCTACAAGAAACTCACTTCTTTTATAAAGACACATATAGACTGAAAATGAAGGGATGGAAAAAGACAGTTTATGCAAATGAAAAACAAAAAAGAGCAGGAGTACTATACTTACATCAGATAAAATAAATTTTAAGACAAGACCTGTAAAAAAAGGCAAAGAATGTTACTATATATTGATAGAGGGGTCAATTCAGCAAGAGGACATAACAATTGTAAATATATGTGTACCCAATGCTGAAGAACTCAAATATCTAAAGCAAATATTATTAGAGCTAACTAGAGAGACAGACCCCAGTGCAGTAATAGTTGGCAGTTAAACACTCCACTTTCACCATGGTAGAGATTAGTTAGACTAAAAATCAAGAAAGAAAAGTCAGACTAAATCTTCACTATAGACCAAATTGACTGAATAGACATTTAAGGAACCTTTTAGCCAACAGCTTCAGAATACACATTCTTCTAAGAGGACATGAAATATTCTTCAGTATAGACAATATGTTAGGCCACAAAATAAGTCTCAAAAAATTCAACAATATTGAAATAGCATCAGGTATCTTTTTTGACCACAAAGAAATAAAAATAGAAATCAATAAGAGAAATTTTGAAATCTATAAAACACACAGAAATAAAACAACCTTCTCCTGAATGACCATTGAGTCAATAAAAAGAAGTCAATTTGGCCGGGTGCGGTGGCTCATGCCTGTAATCACAGCACTTTGGGAGGCCGAGGAGGATAGATTACGAGGTCAAGAGATTGAGACCATCCTGGCCAACATGGTGGTCTCTACTAAAAATACAAAAATTAGCTGGGCATGGTGGCGCACACCTGTAGTCCCAGCTACTAGGAGGCTGAGGCAGGAGACTTGCTTGAACCCAGAAGGCGGAGGTTGCAGTGAGCCGAGATTGTGCCACTGCACTCCAGCCTGGAGCCTGGCGATGGAGCAAGACTCTATCTCAAAACAAACAAACAAACAAACAAAAAACAACAACAACAACAAAAAGAAGTAAATTTAAAAATGTATTAAAATAATGAAAATGGAAACACAACATACAAAACCCATATAACTTAGCAAAAATAGTACTGAAAGAAGTTTATATCAAGAAACATCTACATCAAAATAGTAAAAGTCTTTGAATAAATAATCTAGCAATGCATCTTAAGGAACTAGAAAAACAAGAGCAAAATGAACCCAAAGCTAATAGAAGAAAATAAATAGTAAAGATCAGAGGATAAATAAATAATAAATAAATGAGACTAAGAAAACAGTACAAAATATAAAATAAAAAGTTCGTGTTTTAAAAGATAAATCAAATTGACAAAACTTTACTTAGACTAGCTTAGAAAAGTGAGAAGACACAAGTAAAATCACAGGTACTAAGGAGGTACTAAGAATGATAACACAGAAATTAAAGGATCATTAGAGACTATTATCAGCAACTATGTGCCAGTAAATTGGAAAACCTAGAAGAAATGGATCAATTTATAGACTCATACAACCTACCAAGATGAACCGTGAAGAATAGAGAACCTCAATAGACCAATAACAAGTAATAAGATAGAAGGAGTAATAAAAAGTCTCCCATCAAAGAAAAGACTGGGACCTGATGGCTTGCATTTTCTTTGCTTTGTTAGTAGAAGAGGATGGAGTTTAGTAGCTTTTTTTCATTGCTAAATTTCACCAAACGTTAAAAGAAGTAATACCAATCCTACCCAAACTATTAAAAAAAAAATCATATGAAAGGGAATACTTCCAAACTCATTCTATAAGGCTAGCATAATCCAAAACAAGGCAAAGACACAACACAAAAAGAAAACTCTAGGCCAGTATCACTGATGAACATAGATTAAAAAATTATCAACAAAATACTAGCAAACCAAATTCGACAACACATTAAAAAGATACTTTATCATGATCAAGAGGATTCATCCCAGGGATACAAGTATGGGTTAACGTATTCATAACACTAAATGTGATACATCACATCAGCCAAATGAAGGACAAAAAACATATGATCATTCCAATAGACAGTAAAAAAATTCCATAAAATTCACCATTCCTTCAAAATAAAAATTCTCAACAAACTGGGTATAGAAGGAACATACCTCAACATATTAAAGGCCATATGTAACAAACCCATAGTTACTATCATATCAAATAAGAAAAATATAAAAATCTTTCCTCTAAGTTGTGGAGCAAGAAGAGAATGCCTACTTTCACCACTTTTATTCAACATAGAGAAATGTAAGGCATAAAAATTGGAAACAAAGAAGTCAAATTATTCCTGTTTGTAGATATATAATCTTATATTTAGAAAAACCTAAAACTATTAGAACTGATACTCTACCAAAAACTATCAGAACTGATAAATTTAGTAAAATTGCAGAATACAAAATCAACATACAAAAATTAGTAGCATTTTCATAGGCTAGTATTCAGCAATCTGAAGATTCTTGGATTTATAATAGCTATGAATAAAATAAAATACTTGGAAATAACTGAAGAAATGAAAGATCTCCACAATGAAAAATATAAAACACTGATGAAAAAAATTGAAGTAGAACTCAAATAATGGAAAGATATCCTATGTTCATGGATTGGAAGAATCAATATTGTTAAAATGTCCATAATACCCAAAACTATCTTGGGTAGTATTGACATTTTAACAATATTGATTGCATTGGATTCAAGGCACCCTATCAAATTACAAATAACATTCTTCACAGAAATAGAAAAAAAGATACTAAAATTTATATGGAATCACAAAATACCCAGAATAGCCAAAGTGATCCTAATCAAGAAAAACAAAGTTGGAGGCATAACATTACCTGACTCAAATTATACTACAAAGCTATAGTACCAAAACAGCATGGCACTGGCGTAACAATAGACATATAGACCAATGGAACAGAATAGAAAACCCAGAAATATATGCACACATTTACTGTAAAAATTATTTTTGACAAAGCTGCCAAGAACATGCATTGGGGAAAGAACAGTCTCTTCAACAAATGATGCTAGGAAAACTAGATATCTATATGCAGAATAATGAAACTAGACCCCTCTCTTACCATATACAAAAATCAAATAAAAAATGGATTAAAGACTTAAATATAAAATCTGAAACTATAAAACTACTAGAAGAAAATATTGAAAAAGTGCTTTAGGACTGGTCTAGACAAAGATTTTTTAATATGACCTCAAAAGCATAGGCAACCAAAGCAAAAATGGACAACTGCAATAACTTTAGAGCTGGAAAACTTCTGCACAGAAAAGTAAACAATCCGTAAAGTAGACAACCTCTTGAATGGTATAAAATACTTGCAAACTATTTGAAAAGAAAATATCTTACAGCTGAGAGTGCCATATATCATGTGTAGAATTAAAACCAATTTAAAGTAGTTTAAAATATTAAATAGTCTAATTGTTCTGTAAGATCCTTAAGCAATATTTCATTTTTTAAACCTGAAGACCACCAATTTTATAAAACTATTTTTGCTCTGAAGACAAAGAGAGGAATTTGATAATTGTGATAAAGTGAATTTTACCAAGATTATTTTATCATTTTTCAGATAATTACTTTCATCTCATAACAAAATGCCTGTCTAATGATTAACAAATCTCTATCCAAAAAATCCAGCATAGTAGAAATAAACATCTCCTATTAATAAATGAGTAAGAAGGCATTCTTTGACATTCCCAGCCAGATGTGGATGCTTTTAAATTGATTGTCTCAACCCATTAGCAAGCAACCTAAGAGAGTAATGTCTTGAGATCCAGATCAAAGATATAATGTAGGCAGTGCATAGAGAGAACTTGGTTTTTGTTTTTCTGTCTTCCTGCCTCATTTGACAGAGACAATTTCAAGACTAATTTTAGATTTTCAGCACTAAGTAATGATTCAGTAAAATAAACAGATACATCATGACCTATAGCTGTCCCTCCTCTTTGCCCCTCTTCCCTTCCCCAAACCATCAACATCCACACAGACTGAAGTGTCCACTACCTGTCTGGCTTTTTATGGCCTCTCATAGATGAGGTCTTTCCCACCATCTGGGAAGCAGCTGGGCAGCCCTTTCCAGTGAGCACTCATCAACCTAACACCTGGCTCCAGTCATAACTGCCTCTCTTCCTTGAAATTGAGACCTGCCAACAGTGCCACTTTTGAGATCAAGCAAGTTCAGGATGGTTATATTTTTCCCAAGTCATGTCACTTCCGGATAATTTGCAGAGCTATTTTAAGGGATAACTTGATGTCGCAATGCACGAGAGTTAATTGGATGCATGATTCCTAATGACTCAATACTTCCTCACGTTTCTGGTCTCAGAAAGCTTTTTAAAGAAAGGCTCAGGGTGGGTTCTCAAAGCAGGGGATACCACAGCATTGTGGCTTCCCAGAAAAGTGTATACCCCTCCCATCACTCGAAGCAAAATCAAAGAATCAGTCTCTTTAAAGAATAGAAAGCAGACACTATGTGTGGAAGGCTACAGATACCCTACAGAAGTGGTTAGGCAACTATTTTCTAGGTTTCATTATGCTGATTTATAAGTCTATTTGAAGACTGAGAACAGATTTCAGAGAACACCTATTTACCATGGATACAGTAAAATAAACAAATGTTTACATTATTTTCAATGAGTGAAAACAGCTACTTACAAAGACAGACAAGACCTACTTTAAGCAAAACTATAAAATTCTATAGCTTTGTCCTCTGTGCCACTGTGTCCCTCTTTAAGCCCCTCTCATCCTGATTCTGGGTTCTTTGTTCTTTCCATTACCACTTGCCTGTGTTCTCATGCAGCTGTCTTTTCCTGTGACTGGAGGCATCAGTTAAATTCTAGCCCTACCAATGACTGGCTGTGATATCATGAGCAGCAAAGGCAGAAAACCACGGTCTCAGAGTATCCCTTTCTGAAAAACACTGAAGTGTTTGTTTGAGTCTCAAAATCTCATCCTGTTTCCCCATTTGAGGTTTCCTTTGCTTGACATTGCCAGTTATTGTTACTACTTTTCCATTTTCTTCTCTCCTTTCACTGCTAAAGAGGGATAACTTCCTTCAATGCCTGGCCTTGCTCTAATCCCTTCTGAGCCCCATTCCAGATATCTCTATGTGAGATTGATGAGTCCCACTCTTACAAATCTGTTGAAATTGTGCTGGAAAGACCACACCTTCTTTCCTTCTTGCCAACCAATGGCCCCCTGTTCATATTCTCCCCCTTTGAATTCCATGTCATATTTACTAAGTATCACTGGGTGGTGACAGCCTTGAGGATCAGGATAAGGAATTTGGATATCATCAGGCCAGGAATGAACAAAAAAACTAATGAACTCCTTCACTTATAAAGCATAGTTTGGCTGGATATGAAATTCTGGGTTGAAAGTTCTCTCTTTAAGGATGTTGAATATCAGCCCCCACTCTCTTCTGCCTTATAGGGTTTCTGCTGAGAAATTTGCTGTGAGTCTGACGGGCTTCCCTTTGTGGTGACCCAACCTTTCTCTCTGGCTGCCTTTAGCATTTTGTCCTTCAATGAGAACACGTGGCCACAGGGAAGGGAACAACACTCACTGGGCTAGGTGTGTGTGGGGGGGGGGGGGGGGAGGGGAGGGGGAGGGAGAGATAGTGGGCAGGGGAGAACGGGGGAGGGATAGCACCTGCCTATGAGTGAAAACATGCCGTGTTTGGTTTTCTGTTCTTGTGTCAGTTTGCTGAGAATGATGGTTTCTAGGTTCATCCATGTCTCTACAAAGGACACGAACTCATCGTATTTTATGGCTGCATAGTATTCCATGGTGTATATGTGTCACATTTTTTTTTGTCCAGTCTATCATCGATGGACCTTTGGGGTTGGTTTCAGGTCTTTGCTATCATAAACAGTGCCACAATGAACATATGAGTGCATGTGTCTTTATGACAGAAAAATTTATAATCCTTTGGGTATATACCAACTAAAGGGATTGCTGGGTCAAATGGAATTTCTATTTCTAGATCCTTGAGGAGATTGCCACACTGTCTTCCACAATGGTTGAAATAATTTACACTCCCACCAACAGTTTAAAAGTGTTCCTTTTTCTCCACATCCTCTCCAGCATCTGTTGTCTGCAGGTTTTTCAATGATCACCATTCTGACTGGCGTGAGATGGTATCTCAATGTGGTTTTGATTTGCATTTCACTAATGACCAGTGATGATGAGCATTGTTTCATGTTTGTGGCTGCATATTTGTCTTCTTTTAAAAGTGTCTGTTCATATTCTTTGCCCACTTTTGAATGGGTACTTTTTTTTTTCCTGTAAATCCGCTTTAGTTCTTTGTAGATTCTGGATATTAGCTCTTTGTCTGATGGGTAGATTGCAAAATTTTTCACCTATTCTGTTGGTTGCCAGTTTACTCTAATGATTGTTTCTTTTGCTATGCAGAAGCTCTAAGTTCAATTAGGTCCCATTTGTCTATTTTGGCTTTTGTTGCCATTGCTTTTGGTATTTTAGTCATGAAGTCCTTGCCTGTGCCTATGTCCTGAATGGTGTTGCCTAGGTTTTCTTCTAGGATTTTTATGGTGTTAGCTCTTATGTTTAAATCTTTAAATGATCTGGAGTTAATTTTTGTATAAGGTGTAAGGAAAGGGTCCAGTTTTAGCTTCCTGCATGTGGCTAGCCAGTTTTCCCAACACCATTTATTAAACAGGGAATCCTTTCCCCTTGCTTGTTTTTGTCTGGTTTGTCAAAGATCAGATGGTTGTAGATGTGTGGCATTGCTTCCGAGGCCTCTGTTCTGTTCCCTTGGTCTACATCTCTGTTTTTGTACCAGTACCATGCTGTTTTGATTATTGTTGCCTTGTAGTATAGTTTGAAGTCAGGTAGCGTGATTCCTCCAGCTTTGTTCTTTTTGCTTAGGATTGTATTGGCTA
This sequence comes from Ateles fusciceps, assembly GCA_036589455.1. Lineage (NCBI taxonomy): Eukaryota > Metazoa > Chordata > Mammalia > Primates > Atelidae > Ateles > Ateles fusciceps. Next base: position 20,671,513 of record JAZHEH010000681.1, on the reverse strand, counting down.
TGCGGGCTGTCTCTTGGTTCCATATGAAGTTTAAAGTAGTTTTTTCCAGTTCTGTGAAGAAGGTCAATGGTAGCTTGATTGGGATAGCACTGAATCTATAAATTACTTTTGGCAGCATGACCATTTTCACAAAATTGATTCTTCCTAACCATGAGCATGGAATGCTTTTCCATCTGTTTGTGTCCTCTCATATTTCCTTGATCAGTGGTTCGTAGTTCTCCTTGAAGAGATCTTTTACCTCCCTTGTTAGTTGTATTCCTAGGTATTTTATTCGCTTTGTAACAATTGTAAATGGGAGTTCACTCATGATTTCGACTCGCTGTTTGTCTGTTATTGGTGTATAGAAATGCTTGTGAGTTTTGCACATTGATTTTGTATCCTGAGACTGCTGAAGTTCCTTATCAGCTTAAGGAGATTTTGTGCTGAGACAATGGGGTCTTCTAAATATATGATCATGCCATCTGAAAATAGAGACAATCTAATTCCTCCTTTCCTAATTGTATACACTTTATTTCTTTTTCCTGCCTGATTGCTCTGGCTAGAACTCCAATACTATATTGATTAGGAGTGATGAGAGAAGGTATCTTTGCCTAGTCCCAGTTTTTAAAGGGAATGCTTCAGTTTTTGCCCATTCAGTATGATATTGGCTGTGAGTTTGTTATAAAAAACTTTTATTGTTTTGAGTTATGTTCCATCGATATCCAGTTTACTGAGAGTTTTTAAGCATAAAGTGCTGTTGACTTTTGTCCAAGGCCTTCTATGCATCTATTGAGATAATCATGTGGTTTTTGTCTTTGGTTCTGTTTACGTGGTGAATTATGTTTATAGATTTGCATATGTTGAGCCAGCCTTGCATCCCTGGTATGAAGCCTACTTGATTGTGGTGGATAAGCTTTTTGATGTGCTATTGGATTGGTTTGTCAGTATTTTATTGAATATTTTTGCATCAATGTTAGTCATGGATATGTCCTGTAGTTTTCTTTTCAGTTGTGTCTCTGCCAGATTTTGGTATCAGGATGATGTAGTCTCCTAGAAAGAGTTAGGCAGGATTCCCTCTTTTTGTATTGTTTGGAATAGTTTCAACAGGAGTGGTACCAACTCCTCTTTGTATGTCTGGTAGAATTCAGCTGTGAACCTGTCTGGACCTGGACTTTTTTTTGGTTGGTAGGCTATTAATTGCTGCCTCAACTTCACCCCTTGTAATTGGTCTATTCAGGGTTTCTACTTCTTCTTGGCTTAGTCTTGGGAGTATGCAAGTGTCCAGAAATTTATCCATTACTTCCAGATTTACTGGTTTATGTGCATAGAGTTGTTTGTAGTAATCTCTCATGGTAGTTTGCATTTCTGAGGAATTGGTGGTGGTCTCCCTTTATCATTTTTTTATTGCATCTATTTGATTCTTCTCTATTTTCTTTTTATTAGTCTAGCTAGTGGTCTATTTTGTTGATACTTTCAAAAAACCAGCACCTGGATTTATTGATTTTTTTTGAAGGCCTTTTTGTGTGTCTCTATCTCCTTTAGTTCTGCTCTGATCTTAGTTGTTTCTTGTCTTCTGCTTGCTTTGATTTTCTTTTATATTGCTCCTCTAGCTCTTTCAATTTTGACTCATAGGGTGTCGATTTTAGATCTTTCCTTGTTTCTCATGTGGGCATTTATTGCTATAAATTTTTTCTAGACACTGCTTTAAATGTGTCCATAGGATCTTAGTATGTTGTGTCTTCATTCTCATTGGTTTGAAGGAACGTTTTTATTTCTGTCTTCATTTCATTGTTTATCCATTCATCATTGAGGAGCAAGTTGTTCAGTTTCCATGTGATTGTGTGGTTTTGAGTGCTTTTCTAAATCCTGAGTTCTAATTTGATTGCACTGTGGTCTGAGAGACTGTTTATGATTTCTGTTCTTTTGCATTTGCTGAGGAGTGATTTACTTCCAATTATGTGGTCAATTTTGGGGTAAGAGCAATGTGGTGCTGAGAAGAATGTACATTCTGTGGATTTGGGGTGGAGTGTCCTGTAAGTGTCTATTAGGTCTGCTTGGTCCAAATATGCATTAAAGTCCTGGATATCCTTGCCTGAACTTTTGTCTCCTTGATCTGTCCAATATTGCCAGTGGAGTGTGGGGGTCTCTATTTTTTTGTGCTGGGTTTTGCTTGAAGCCCCCCGAACTTGCTTTGTGTATCTGGGTGCTCCCGCATTGGGTGCATAAATATTTAGGATAGTTTTCTTGTTGCATTGATCCTTTTATCATTATACAATGCCCTTTTTTGTCTCTTTTGATCTTTGTTAGCTTAAAGTCTGTTTATCAGAGACTAGGATTGCTACCCTTGCTTTTTTTGCTCTCCATTTGCTTGGTAAATCTTCTTCCATCCCTTTATTTTGAGTTTATGTGAGCCTTTGCATGTGAGATGGGTCTCCTGAATACAGCACACTGTTGGGTCTTGACTTTTTATCCAGTTTGCCAGTCTGCGTCTTTTGATTGGGTATTTAGGTCATTTACATTCAATGTTAATATTGTTATGTTTGAATTTGAGCCTGCCATTTTGGTGCTGGCTGGTTGTTTTGCCTGTTAATTCACATGGCTCCTTCATTGTGTTGTTATTCTTTACCATTTGGTACATTTTTGCAGTGGCTGGTACTGGTTATTCCTTTCCCTGTTTAATACTTCCTTCAGTAGCTCCTGTAAGGCAGGTCTTGTAGTGACAAAATCTGTCAGCAATTGCTTGTCTGTAAAGGATTTTATTTCTCCTTCACTTATGAAGCTTAGTTTGGCCAGATTTGAAATTCTGGGTTGAAAGTTCTTTTCTTTAAGAATGTTGAATATTGGCCCCCACTCCCTTCTATCTTGCAGGGTTTCTGCAGAGAGATCTGCTGTGAGTCTGATAGTCTTTCCTTTGTGGGTGACTCGACCTTTCTCTCTGGTTGCTGTTAGGATTTTTTCCTTCATTTCAACCTGGCGAATCTGACAACTATGTCAAGAAGAGCCTTGGTGTTGCTCTTCTTGAGGAATATCTTTGTGGTGTTCTCTGTATTTCCTGGATTTGAATGTTGGCCTGCCTTGTTGGATTGGGAAAGTTCTCTTGGATAATATCTTGAAGAGGGTTTTCAAGCTTGGATTCATTCTCCCTGTCATATTCAGGTACACCGATCAAGCATAGATTAGGTTTTTTCACATAATCCCATGGTTCTTGGAGGCTTTGTTCATTTCTTTTCACTTTTTTTTCTCTAATCTTGCCTTCTCATTTTACTTCATTGATTTGATCTTCTATCTCTGATATCCTTTCTTCTGCTTAATCGATTCAGCTGTTGAAACTCGTGTATGCCTCGCAAAGTTCTCGTGCTGTGTTTTTCAGCTCCATCAAGTCATTTATGTTCTTCTCTAAGCTGGTTATTCTAGTTAGCATTTCATCTAACCTTTTTTAGGGTTCTTAGTTTCTTTGCATTGGGTTAGAACATGGTCTTTTAACTCAGAGAAGTTTGTTATTACCCACCTTCTGAAGACTGCTTCTGTCAATTCGTCAGATTCATTCTGTCTTTTTTGTTCCCTTGATGGTGAGGAGTTGTAATCCCTGGGAGGAGAAGAGGTGTTCTGTTTTTGATGGTTTCATCCTTTTCACACTGGTTTTTTCCCATCTTTGTGGACTTCTCTCCCTTTAATCTTTGAAGTTGGTGATTTCAGGAGGAGTCTCTGAGTGGACTTTTTTCTATTGAGGTTGGAGCTATATCTTTTTTGGCCTGTAAAGGGCATTGCTGAGCTCTCTCAGGTTCAGTAAGGTTGTTGGGTGGGTGGTCCTTCCCTGGAGTTTGTTTGCAGGTGAGATTGGCCCTGCCTTTCCAATGGTGTCTCTCCCAGAGCTTGATCTTCCTGGTTGGGGTCAAGCTGATGTATTTGCTGCCAACCGCTCTAGTGAGTGCTTCCGTCTGAATTCTGTGGGGGGTGGAGCCTGCTGGCCTTATGGCCTGTTTCCCTGCTTTCAACTCTGCCTCCCTCTGTGGGACAATCTGTCCCACTGGCCTTAGTACAAACTCCCACCCAGGTCCCTGCAACAACTTGCTGAGTGCGATGGTAGCTGCTGCCCAGATTTGCATCAACTACCCACAGTGCCCCACTGTCTGGCAGGGCCCCCATGGACTGTGGGTTGCAGGAGGGATAATGCAAGCACAGGATCCAAAACGGAGCACTGAGGTGGTTAAGTCCCCTGGCCCTCTGAGCCAGGGGCATGTTTCAGGTGGGGGACGTGCCCCTCCTGTCTTGATTTCCCCCCCTGGGTGGCTCTTGCCCTATGGCTCCTTCACTGGGCCCAATTCCAGTGCCCTATCAGTCCTACAGAAAAGAACCCAGCACCTTGTTGGAACCGTGAAGTACTCCAGCCCTCTGCATCTCATTCACTGGGAGCTGCATTCTGGCACTGGCTTCTCTCAGCCATCTTGGTGCCCTCCTCTGTTTTTTTTGTTTTTTTCATAAAAATGATTTAACCAGAAACTATTGCATTGGCCATAGTAATCATTTCCCCCAATTTCTAGCCTTAATGAGAGACCCAAGAATGTAGGCATGATGCCCAGAGCTGGGAACTTGAGGAAGGGGTATAATTTGTTTAGCTTCATAGTAGGAGACTCTGGCCCTGGCAGAGAAGCTGATGGGGGTTTTGGGTGGAGAAGGTTTTTCTCATCTGGATGCAAGTTGAAGAGCTGCTAACATCAACAGGGTGTGGTCAACCATCTTTCACAAATCCTTGAAAAAAGCTGCAGTGTCCTGTGGGTTTACACAATGCTCACTTCCTTCTGTTTCTTGTGTGTTCCTCCCCAAATCCAGCCCTGACCTGTTTTTGTATAAAGATTTATTGGAACAAATTCATGCACATGCATTTTCTTATCACCTATTTTGCACTACAATGACAGAGCTAAGTAACTACCACAGAAACCATAAGCCTAAAATATTTACTAGCTGATCATTTAAAGAAAACACTTGTCAATCGCATTCTAAAGAAGTCCTAAAATGGATTTTTTTTATAAAGTAACCAATCAATCACTTCTTTTTTTTCTTTCTTTCTTTTTTTGAGACAGAGTCTTTCTCTGTTGCCCAGGCTGGAGTACAGTGGTTCAATCTCGGCCCACTGCAAACTTCACCTCCCGGGTTCAAGTCATACCCCTGCCTCAGCCTCCCAAGTAGCTGAGATGGTGTACCATGTTGGGATTGCAGGCATGAGCCCCTGTCCCCGGCCACAACCAATCACTTCTCATTTACCTGTCTCATTAATCCAGATGATATTGCAACCAGATTGTTTTCCTTAGAGAGATTCATGCCTTCATTTTACAATATTACTAAACAATATTCATGTGGTCTCTCTGAGTCAATATGATGTCCCATACTGTCAAATGGGTAACCAGGGGGAAAGTCAAGCTCATGAGATTCTCTAACACGCCTTTCCCAATTCCATCCTGAAGACTACACAGAGAGCTCAGCAAATATGAGAGTTGATATATACTGAGCTCCTGCCTGCATCTTATAGAGCTTTACATGGAGGAGTGCAGGCAATCCTCTTAGCAACTGCATCTACTCTATAGAGGAAGCTCCTATTGTTTGTGTTTCACAGTTGAGAAGATGAAATCTTAGGGAAAAGCCAGAACTTGCGCCAAGTGACCTACTGGGCTAGAATGTTGTCTATATTTCAATTCTGAAATCTCTAGTTCCCATCCATATTTGTCATTCTAACAGTTGAGATATTTGAGTGACTAGCCGAGAAAGAACAAGGTCTGGAGACTGAATAGACTCACAATCCAGGCTTTGCTCTTAATCTTGTATTGAGATTGCCAGCAAATAGAAGAGGCAATAGCAATATTTCAATAGAGGACCCTAAACTCCCAATTCTACATAATTCTGCGATGAAAGAGCAACTTCACTTAAATTACTTGTTTTCCTCTTAACTTATTCATGGTTATTTCTGGTAGAAAGAAAAATGGTGGCAATTTTTACTTTGCTTTAACTCAAAGTTCATCTGAATATCCCATGATAAAAGAGGAAAAGATTTAATGTGAGATTGGTTTTATGTTCCCCAGTAATGAAATAAATTTAGAAATGTGAAATCTGCCAGTAGTTAACCTACAGAGACTGAACACAGTTCAGTCACTTATTTTGTTCAAATTACTTTAGAAGGAAGTCACATGACAGGGAAGATGTGGAAACTGAGAAATGAGGACATAAGAGAAATTTCACTATGTGTGTTTCCAGTCTCGTGTGTGCAAAGAGCTTCATGTTAAACCATTTTCAGCTTAAGGAGAATGTAAGAGGCACTTTTTACATCAGGCTGATGTCACTTGGAAGCCTGAAGGCAGATGGGAAGGGGAAGTGAGTTGGTCCTGATGCTCAATCCTTGTAGAGCTTAGCTTGGAGGGCAGATGGAGAGGGAACAATGGCTCTGAGGGCTCACTCTGTCTTCTAGACTCTTGAAAAGACCAATAACAGATGCTCAAGGAGTATTTACTTAATGACTGATAAATTAGGCTTTCATCATCACCAGTCATTAGAGAAATGCAAATCAAAACCACACTAAGATATCATCTCATGCCAGTTAGAATGACGATACCACTAAAATATCGGGAGATAACAGATGCTGGAGAGGATGTGGAGAAATAGGAACACTCTTACACAGTTGGTGGGAGTGTAAATTAGTTCAGCCATTGTGGAAGACAGTGTGGCGATTTCTCAAGGATCTAGAAATAGAAATTCCATTTGATCCAGCAATCCTACTATTGGGTATATACCCAAAGAACTGTAAATCATTCTACTATAAAGACATATGCACACGTATGTTCATTGTCGCCCTGTGTACAATAGCAAAGACCTGGAACCAACCCAAATGCCCATCAATGTTAGACTGGACAAAAAAAATGTGGTACATATACACCATGGAATACTACACAGCCATCAAAAATGATGAGTTTGTGTCCTTCGTAGGGACTTGGATGAATCTGGAAATCATCATTCTCAGCAAACTGACCCAAGAACAGAAAGCCAAGCATCATATGTTCTCACTCATAGGTGGGTGTTGAACAATGAGAACACGTGGACTCAGGGAGAGGAGCATCACACACATGGCACAATTGGGGGGTGTAGGGGGAGAGACAATTTGGGGTGGGGGAGGGAGGGGAGGGTGGGGGAGGGATAACATGGGCAGAAATGCCAGATATAGTATGCACCTAAAGTAAAATAAATAAATTTTTAAAAAAAGAAAGGAAAAAGAAAAAAAAAATAGGCTTTCACTAGAATGTCCTGGAGAACTGTGTTGAGAATAATACTAAGGCAACCTCAGAATAAAGTAAAAATCAAAGGTATGACTGCTCAGTTATGTCTGCCATGAAAAGGCTAAACTTTTCCACATCAGGGTGTCCTCCTTTTTCTTTCTTCCTTCTTTCCTTCTCTCTCTCTCTTTCTTCCTCCCTCCCTCCCTTCCTTCTTTCCTTCCTTCCTTCTTTTTTCAACTCACTATTTTGCCCAGGCTTGCCTTGAACTCCTGTGCTAAAGGGATCTTCTGTTTTAGCCTCTTGAGTAGCTGGGATGACAAGCTCACACCATCACACCAGCTCTTTTTAGTTCAGTGGAAGTACCACCTCAAATCACTAACATATGTCCTTGAAATCTAAATTTGCAAAAGGCAAAGAGAAAAAAGGAGCCCAAAGGGAATAACCAATGATGAAAAAATAGATCAGGGAAAGTGAAAGAGTGAGGAAGAAAAAGTGTGCTAATAGAGAAAAGAAATAAAATGGCATGGGCCGTAAAATTCTGGCCTAAATTTTAATGGGAATATGCAAAATTTCACATGGCCCTTCTGTTTTCACCCTCCAGATTCAAAGAAATTATGAAATCACTATGTTCTTATTTCTGTGCTCAGTACCTAAACAATACTGGTGGAAAGAACAGCCTCTGAGGGGGAAGGAGCTGACAAGGCAACCCTTAACACATCAGGTTAGGAGTCAATTGTTCTGAAAAGAAAATATCACTTTGTTCACTGATACCTTCCATATTTTTAATAACAAAGTTTATTCCAAGTCTATAAAATTCATAGTTCTGGATCCATTTAGTGATTATTTGACTGTCAGTTTTCACACTGGTCTCCTAGATTCCTGATGGAAGAGAATTGTCCCAGCAAATGTAACTGGACTTTTCTCCCCATTTTAGACCACAGGTGAAATGCAGAAATAGGAAGCACCTGGACTAGTTCCAAGCCCACACAGGACTGAACCCCAGTCAATGTTTGACTCTGTATGAGATGGTGTCAGAAGGTTGCATGTGCTGAATCTGAGAAAGAAAGCAGGTGTGGCACTTCCCTCTTGCCTCTTTTTTGAAAAAGAAAAATTGCTCTTTTGCAATGTAAATGCATAATTTTTGTAGACAAGATGCCTCTTTCTTGTAGAGATGAAAGTTCAGTTTTAACCTTAGGCTGTTGCTGCTCAGTGTGGCCATCTAGGGAAGTTACACGAAGGTATATGCATTCTATTACAATAAAAAGCAGAGGAAATTGCTGGTGAACAGAGTAAAACAGGGGAAGGCATGGGTGAAACGTATTGGTCACCACGTCCTCACACCTGACTATTATGAGCAGTTTTGCTTCTGGCATGCAAAATTAAATTAAGCCAAAATTCCCATCATTTGCACTTCTTTCACTGTTTTCCAGTGAATTGAAAAGAGAATGTCCAAGAGCACAGCAGTCACAGAATCCATAGGCTTTGGGTCATTTCAGGCATAAAAATATTCCACAAATAATTTGTTTCTTTTGTTTTTTAAATGAGTGTGTGTTGGTTATTTTCCTGAGCACAAAATTGACAATTACCCAATACCCATCATTGTTTGGTACTTAGCAGGTTCTCAAAAAATTTTTCCTCAAGTGAATAAAGACATGCTCATTGTTGAAAACTCAAAAAACATGGAAAAGAGAAAAAAATTAAAATAATTCAGAAAAACCTCCCAACCAGATGTAATTACTGTCTATGCATTAGCATACATCCCTCTAGTTATGTATATAGTTGGGGTCACGCTGAATGTACATCATGCTTTTTTCATAACCTTATTGTCAGAGTCATTTGAACCAGAGCGACTCCATCTTGAATAGGGGCTGGTAAAATAAGGCTGAGATCTGCTGGGCTGCATTCCCAGTAGGTAAGGTATTCTAAGTCACAGGATGACATAAGAGGTTGGCAGAAGATACGGGTCATAAAGACCTTTCTGATAAAACAGCATACTGAAAAGAAGCTGGCCAAAACCCATCAAGACCATGATGGCAACAAGAGTGACCTCTGGTCATCCTCACCTCTCATTATACACTAATTATAGTGCATTAGCATGCTAAAAGATACTTCCACCACTACCATAACAGTTTACAAATGCCATGGCAATGTCAGGATTTTACCCTATATAGTCTTAAAAAGCAGAGGAACCCTCAGTTCCGGAAATGCCCCTCCTTTCCTAGAAAACTCATGAATAATCCGCCCCTTGTTTAGCATATAATCAAGAAATAACAATAAGTATCCTTAGTCAAACAGCATATGCATCTGCTCTGCCTATGGAGTAGCCATTCTTTTGTTTATTTACTTCTCTAATAAACTTGCTTTCACTTTATGAACTCACCTTGAATTCTTTCTTGTGCAAGATCCAAGAACCCTCTCTTGGCATCTGGATCAGGACCCTCTTCTGGTAACATCTTCCTGGTGACCATGAAAAGACTATACTGAGGAGACCCCTGACCCAAAGGAAGACTGCAACACGGATTGGCTGACTTTGGGTAAGTTGTGGGGAAGGAGATGGAATTTGGTTAGAAGCCAACTTTAGAGAAGTTAGAATCTCTGCTAAGACAGGGAGGGTTAAAGACCCCTCTTAAGGGTTCGAGGCCCAACTTGGAACAGAGTCCTTCCTAAGATTTAGGAGTTAGAGGCCCTGCCTCAGTAAAGCCTCTCTGGGCTAAGAACAGGTTTGGCACCACAGGATGTTAACCATTATTCCCTTTGGATTAATCTGCCTCACACTCTTTGCTGATGGCTATGGGTGATAGGATTAGGCATGTACAGGACCATAGGACATGAAGAGCTTTTTCCTCCCTAAAAGGGGAAAGTTGAGAGCTGATGGGACTGCTGGAAAAGATCTTTTGACACTGACAAGTGACCACCGGAACTTTACAGTGTCACTGCAATGAGTGGGTCTTTCTCTGGCCTCCCTGAGCTCCTTACCTTTCCCACTCTGCTGCAGGCAACATTTTTCTCCCTTCCCTTTCCTCTCTCTGCTCAAACTGGTGGAATTAATGGCATAAATCACTGTTTATCTGCTTTGTGAAGGTTTGATTAATGAGACAAAGGATTTGTGAGGCTAGTCTTAAGCTGTAGCAAATCTAGTATACCTTGTGCTATAAATTAGCCTTTCTGTATCATTCTGTCATAAAGAGGGATACCTTAGGATAGAATGTGGGCCTAGGACCCCATAAGATCACTGTTCAATCCAGCCCAGCAAACTAGTCAGTTACAAACTTCATTGAGGTCCTTGGAAAAAAAAATTGGATGCAGTTTCCCTCTCATCTTGTTTCATGTCTCTGGAAGCTTGATCTATAACCATGTGGCAGAATTTTCAATTGGTCTCTACCACCCAGGGAACAGGAAATTTGGGGTTCATATCAGCTAGCCCTAAAAATTATCTTGAGTAGTTAAGTCTTTGCAAGCTCAAAATTGGCTGCCTTTAGGCTCCTTCTGGGAAGGGTAATGGGAACTGCCTAGTGCTATAGCTCAGCAGCTAAGGCTTTGCCATTTTACAGTGGTGGCCAGGGCTCAGTTTCTGGCTTAGAGAATGAGTCCTTTTCTGGTTTGATATCTGTGTGACCTTTACCATTTGTTAATTCTCCTCCCCTCCTTGAACCATCTTGAATCTTCCTTTCTCTGAGCACCTGGGAGGTTACATGGGAGGTTATGTTTGGTAAAGTTCAAAAAAAATGTTGGTTGTTTGGCCTGGCTAAATTCAATTAATGAGATAAGAAGACTTTTCTTATTTTTATTTTTGATTTTGACACGGAGTCTCACTCTGTCACCCAGGCTGGAGTGCAATGGTGTGGTCTCGGCTCACTGCAAGCTCTGCCTCCCAGGTTCAAGTGATTCTCCTGCCTGAGCTTCCCAAATAGCTGGGACTACAGGTGCATACAACCACACCTGGCTAATTTTTGTATTTTTAGTAGAGACAGCATTTCACTATGTTGGCCAGGCTGGTCTTGAACTCATGACCTCATGATCTGCCTGTCTTGGCCTCCCAAAGTGCTGGGATTATAGGCCTGAGCCACTGTCCCTGGCCAAGAAGATTGTTTTTTTTTGTTGTTGTTTTGTTTTGTTTTTTAAAAGAGTGCTATGCTTCAAAGTCGGCTTAATTAAAAGTGGATGATCAAACCTGGAACTCCTTGGGAAAAACAGGAGGAGCCACAGACCCCATTTTGGGAAAAAAATCTCTGTTTTTCTCATGAAACCCCAGGAACTGGAAGTGGATAGATTCCTTTCAAAATCTAAGGCTCTGCTGTTTTGCATTGCATAATCTGACATTTTTGACTCTTGTGGGAGTGTATCAGAAATTACTTCACATTATGAGAGCTTTGCTGTGTAATAACTAAGTAGAAAATATACTTTGGGGGACAGCTAATGGCATTTATGGGGTAATATGTGGCTCTTTGCATGTCTGGATTACAGAAGTATGCTCTTGGCCACCTGGAAGGTATGCAGATGTCCCCACTCCTGCACTGAGAGATAAGACTCCCATTGGAGGATGGGCTAATCACAGAATAGGCTGATTGGCTTTAGATTGCTTTGCAATAAAATGCACAGCAAAATCATAGCAATGTCTTGTTCCATAGCCATTTCTCTTCTGGAGATCTAGGATCTGATATAAAAATGAGACACTTAATTGTTGGGGATCTGTTTTGTCTTCCAGCTGTGCCTGCTAATTTGTCTGTAGAGCCTGCATGGTTTCTTGGCCCTGTTCTTCCAAGGGCTCTGCCCTGAAGCCAATAATCCAATTAAAAAACTGGCAATTGAAAAACCTTACAAGTACTGTATCTTCTGTATGTCTATGTATTTATATGTATTGTGTGTGTGATATGGAAGAGCTTTGATTAATTGGCTTAAAAATGTGTTTAAATCACATACTTTGTCAGAAAAATTAAAATTGTAATGCCTTTTAGTTCATGTGACTTAAGTAATCTTTGGGAAATAAAGACAGTTCTAAAGATTGTTGATCAAATAAAAATATCTTCAAAAATTTAGACATTTGGCCTAATTTAGGCAGGTCAGATATTAGGTTTACTACATGCTTTAAGGTCATAAACTGCTTCTTTGACTTTTGAAAATTGTTCAACATAATGAAAATTGCTTACTAACTAGGTTTTTCACCAAAAGTAAAAGTTACTAAGAGTTAACATTGTAACACGTAATTGAGACTTAATGAAGAAATCGTTTTACAGTCAAAGTGTGAAAGGAAAGTGAAATATGTTTTTGGTAGAGATTATATAAGAAGTCATGGAAACATATTTTTTCTTTTTTTTGCCTAAAGGGTTAAAGGATTGTTTTAAGTTAGATAAAATAAAGCTGAAGGTTTGAGCAAGTTGTGGAAGGTTATAAAAAATTAATCTTGGAAAAGAAATTCTGTGTGAACATATTGGCTAAAGTTAAAGGGATATATTCAGTTTTTCCGTAAATCAAATATTGAAATAAAAGCATAACAGTTTTTCTCACAGCACTGATCTGCTCTTTAACAAAAATTTGTAAAGGTTTATAAAACGTTTATGAGAATCTTATCTTATGGTCAAACTGATTAAAATCGGGTAGATTTGTCTATAAGGTTTTATTAAGAATTAGGTTTAACATTAATAGTATGCTAATGTAAAGGTGAAATGTGGCTTATTTGGTGTAAAAATCATACAGGAAGCATTGCCAACTATGCAATGGTGTTTGGCTTTCTTTAGGCTCTATCTATATAACTACGTTATTTGTATGTGTTCCAAAATTATAAGAAATGCCTATAATTCTGATATGACTTAATATAAGCTATCAGTAATAATTGTAATTGTTATGTAAAATTGCTGTGGCCAGGCATGGTGCTTCATGCATTTAATCCAGCACTTTGGGATACCAAATTGAGTGAATCTCTTGAGGCCAGGGGTTTGAGACCAGCCTTGCCAAGATGGGGAAACCCTGTCTCTACTAAAAATACAAAAAAATTAGCTGGGCATAGATGGTGCATGCCTGTAATCACAGCTACTCAGGAGGCTTAGGTGGAGGCTGCTTTGAGCTGAGATCACACCACTATACTCCTGCCAGACTGGTGACAAAGCAAGACTCCATCTCAATATAAATAAATAATTCGACACATACATACATACATGAAAATAAAATGAAATAAAAATTGTTGCATGCCACAGAAGAAACCCAAATTCCTAGTCAATTGTGGTTTTAATAGAGGGTGCCCTAAGGCATTTTGTCATCCATGGACAATTGTTGTCTTGATTTAATCCTTTTTAAAAGGTGGTTTTTAATCACTTATAGGACTTTGACAGGTGCTTTTAAATACAGGTTTCTGATAACTGGAAATTGTGACTTTAAAATAGATTAAAAAGTCTTTCCAAACTCATGGAGAGCTGAAATGTTCTTGAATATCAAGCATAGCAGGAGTTAACTGTATGGACTGAACTAATAGAAGACTGAAGTAATCTTTTTTGACTTTGCAAGACATTGCTGATCTTTTCTTTTGTTTTTTAGAACCAGGAAAACTTTTAACTATTCACATCTTTTAATAATTGAGTATACTCTTACTAAAAAAATTGGAGCACATTTGTTTCTCTCTACCTAATTTTCTCAGAATTTTGAAACTATTTGTGAGTATTCTTAACTTATGGCAATATAGTTATTTGTATAAGTGCAGTAAGAATCTGTTTTCTTTTGCAAGAGGACACAATTGGAAAAACTAGTTATTTTACTAAAGCTTTGACTGAAATAAAGTGTTTTCCTTTAAGGAATCAAATTTGACTTGTAGAGCCAATAAAAGCCCGTTGGGAAAACTGGCCTCATATCTTGTCTACACAGTTCCTGTGCAGGGTTCCTAACCTGTCTTAAGTCAGAATGCCACTTTCTGACAGGCCCAGGAGCCCCAAGTTATCTTGGGACTTCAAGAGGAGAGGAATTTGCTCAACTCATAGGTATTTGAGTATGCAAACACACGGTTGGGCTTGCCTTAAAAAAAGTTTTATCTGAGATTCTTTATGGTGCAGAGTTCCATCAAAGCCAATTTAAAAGCTTATGTGAAAACTAATTATTTTTGCTGCACTTTATACAAATAATCATGCCAAGTATAATAAAGCAAATTGGTCTTACCATGATTTATCATTAGTAAAAATGGGAGACTGGAGAGAGAAAAAGTTATGTTTCAAAAACAATAGTGCACCTGCTATTAGATTCTAGTCTCATCAGTTGTTTTTGAGTTTTTTTTCTGCAACTTAGAATGATTTTGTTTATTCCTGTGAATCAACCAGTATTCTCTGACTGGAGCTCAGAAGAAATAAGAGGGATGAGTAATGCATAAATCTAGATCAATATTCTAGTTCTGGACACATATTAGAATCAGCTAGCAATCCCAAATTAGCTTGGTTCCAACAGTTACCCATTTCATGGAATGCCACCTTATTTAGTTTACTTGGGACAATTTTATTTATTTTGCTTTATGGTTGTGGATTATATTTACTGTTGTATTCTTTGTATATGAATGCACAATAAGCTTACTGAGATGTCTTCATAAACTGAATACTTATTAATTTTCCACACATCACCTTTTGTCAGAGTTATGAATGACCCTCATCATATTGGCACTTTCCTGCTGTGCTCCTTTCTACCCTGAATACAAAAGACCCTAATAATTAGGCAGAAATATCTTGGCTCCTATTTAGCATAAAAAATTACAGAGGATAGATCTTCATCCCTCTAAAACCCGTAGGATTAAGGGTTCTCTTATAAAAGGGATGGGGAAATATGTCAGAGGTGTTTGAACCAGAGCAACTTCATCTTAACTAGGGTCTGGGTAAAATAATGTTGAGACCTGCTGGACTGCATTCCCAGTAGGTTAGATATTCTAAGTCATAGGATGAGATAGGAGGACAAGATATAGGTCATAAAGACCTTGCTCATAAAACAGCATGCCATCGGCCAGGCACCATGGGTCACAACTGTAATCCCAGCATTTTGGGAGGCTGGGCAGATCATTTGAGGCCAGGAGTTTGAGACCAATCATGGCCAACATGGCAAAACCCATCTCTACTAAAAATACAAAAATCAGCTGAGCATGGTGGTGTGTGCCAGTAGTCCCAGCTACTCAGATGGCTGAGGTAGCAGAATTGCTTAAACTCGGGAGGCAGAGGATGCAGTGAGCTGCCATTATGCCACTGTACTCTGGCTTGGGCAACAGAGTGAGAGTCTGTCTCAAAAAGCAAGCAAACAAACAAAAAAGAAACCAAAAAAACCAGCATGCAGTAAAGAAGCTAGCCAAAACCCATCAAAATTGAGACAGCAATGACAGTGACCTCTGGTCATCCTCACTGCTAATTATATGTTAATTATAGTGCATTAGCATGATAAATGACACTCCCACCAGTGCCATAACACTTTATACAAATGCTATGGCAACATTATCAGGAAGTTATTATAGATGGTCTAAAAAGGGGAGGAACCTTTAGTTCTGGAAATTTCCCACCACTTTCCTGGAAAACTCATGAATAATCCACCCCATGTTTACCATATAATCAAGACTAACAATAAGTATCCTTAGTCAAGCAGCACATGCCTCTGCTCTGCCTACAGAGTAGCCATTTTTTTGTTTCTTTATTTCTCTAATAAACTTGCTTTCACTTTACTTTATGGACTCGTCCTGAATTCCTTCTTGCGTAAGATTCAAGAATCCTCTCTTGGGGTCTGGATCGGGACCCCTTTTCAGTAACATTATGGCATAAGAATCTCTTGTGCTATTAAAATTGATTGAAATAATTGTGATGGCTGTAAAATATTTTGTCTTACAGATACAATGTAAATTTACTCTTGTTGGCTCTTTTGACAATTTTCCACTTTTTTTTCTATGATAAAATGAAGACAAAGTCTGTAAAAGGAATAAAAACACAGTGACTAGGTGTCTGGAGACATACAAAAACCTGAATATAGAATTGTCTGTATTAACCTTGCTTGTATTCTCATTTCAGGAGAGTGAAGGCTCAACAGGATCTACTAAAGAGAAAGCAGACAGTAACAAATTGTCAACTTGTCTCCAAAGCAGTGTAAGTGACAACGTATTCTAATTTTGACCAACAAGTCCAGAAATAGTTTGAAGAAAAATATGTAGATATTTCAACAGATTCATTGGAAGTACTCAAGGGCATTCAACTCTCATTTTTCTAATTCTGGGATCATGCTGCTGAGGTATATATTTGTAACTAAATGATTTATAAATTAACCAGAAGCTCTTATGCAAAAGTTTGGTTCTCTAGCAAAATATAGATTGAGCACTAGTTCATAAATTAATCTCTCTTGGATAGCTGCTGTCAGTTCCCAGAAACATGACAACTGTGGCACAAATAGACTTGGAATAGCCAGGTGCAGTGGCACATGCCTACAGTCCCAGATTCTTGGGAGGCTGAAGTGGGAGAATTGCTTGAGTCCAGGAGTTCTGGGCTGTAGTGTGCTATGCCAATCGGGTGTCTGCACTAAGTTCAGCATCACTATGGTGACCTTCCTGGAGCAGACCACCAGGTTGCCTAAGGAGGGGTAAAAGGACCCAGGTTGGAAATGGAGCACATCAAAACTCCCATGCTGCTCAGTAGTGGGACCATGCCTGCAAATAGCCACTGCATTCCAGCCTGGGAAATAAGTGAGACCCTGTCTTGGAAAAAAAAAAAGGAGAGAGAGAGAGAGAGACCCAGAATCCAATATTTCTGAATTTACAGAACACCATCATGTTTTGTATAATAACTAGGGAAGCCGAGCCTGGGAAGCTAGGCAACTAGCCTCATTCTTGCTAAAAACACTTCTTAGTTGCATCAATGACCATCAGAGGAATTCAATTCCTTGGAACCTTCTTCCAGAATGCATACAGGTGATGTGTAATGATACCTGTGAACTGCAACCTGAATTTTCAGTCTCAGAACGGCATCTGGTTCATGGTATAATTTTTGGAATGTTAAGGATGCAATTGGGAACTTCATTAACTCTTCTGGATTCCCTGGCTACCACTAAATGAAGTAAGACACAGCCGGACTGTCCTAAAAAATTAACAGAGCTGGGATTCAATCAATCTTGGCACCAGATCAATGGTCCTGGAAACATTGTTTTAAATTATGAGCTCTAATAGAGCTGGCATCGGCATATGAAAAGACATTCATGAAATCATATTCTTCTAATTATATAACAAATGAATTATTGCTTTTAGAAAAAAATTTGAGGGATGAAGAGCCACTTTCTTTAAATGCCCCTAAACTGATTACACACACTTAGCAATGGCATGAAAAATTAAAGATATAACACGTACCAACTTCATGCAAAATACACACACACAGAGGATATATAAATGTGTGAACACATACACATACATTCCTTGGACCCTGTCTGCTATTGATAAATCAAAACCTAGATTATAGTATGGTTTTGTCTTGAATATTTCTATCTGAAAGAAAACAAGACAGTATGGGGGCCCCTTGCCCTCACTCTGAATACTTAGGACAATGCAAACTGGGGTTTCCCAGCTTATTGCAACCGAATCTGCTTCAGGCCCCATCAGCTCTGCTCTAGACAATGTTATCCCCAAAGACAGACTATTAGGGCTTATAACGATGAAACCCACAGGACAAGTGTCCAAGAGTTTCACTCCTTTCTTTTGTGGAAACAGCCTCTGCTGCAGGCAAATGGGAAATCCAGGGTTGGCCTTGACTTACAGCTTGCATGGGTATGGTGGATTCATGGTGTTTCAGTAAGGGTGATGTTGTCATTTGTCTCTGTGTTTCCAATAAAAGGAAATTGGTATTAGAGTCCCAGGAAGGAGCTGTCAGGGAAAATGTGAAACATCAAGTCCAAGAGAGTGAGAAAAAAGCAAAGAGAAACTTTCTGGTGGAGGAAGCAGTAGGGTGTAGGGTCACACTTTTTCTAAGTGCCCACCCATGCAACAGAGTAACCAGCCAGGTCTGGGGGGTTAATTAGGATAGTTAACATGTAGGGCTGTGTTTAGATGTTTAGTATAGCATAATTTCTTCAGTCTTGATGAACTTTAATATTCCAACCAACTCTCATTTTGCAATTAGATTAGCTTAAAGAGAAACTGGTAGCTTTTGGAGAATTGTTGAATTTTGGAGAACTGTTTCCACAGCTGCTTTATTTTTCTCTATTTAGTTTGCCTGAAGCTTGCTGGCTGCTGTGTAGGCTTCTGTGTGGCTGGGGCTGTCTGAGCCATGAACAGCTTCAGGGTTGCCATCCTCTTCTGGGCAGTGGCAGGATGGGCTAAATCAGGCAAGCCTCCAGGAGAGACAGATGAAGTTGGATTTCAAAAATGCAAGGATGCTTTGAAACTACCTGTCCTGGAAGTCCTACCTGGAGGGGGCTGGGACAATCTGCGGAATATGGATATGGGATGGGTAATGGACTTGACTTACACCAACTGCAGGACAACTGAGGATGGACAGTATATCATCCCTGATGAAATCTTCACCATTCCCCAGAAACAGAGCAACCTGGAGATGAACTCAGAAATCCTGGAATCATGGGTCAATTACCAGAGCAGCACATCATACTCCATCAATGCAGAACTTTCTCTTTTTTCCAAAGTCAATGGCAAGTTCTCCACCGAGTTCCAAAGAATGAAGACTCTTCAAGTGAAGGACAAGGCTGTTACTACCAGAGCTCAGGTGAGAAACCTGATCTACACAGTCAAAATCAACCCAGCTTTAGAGCTAAGCTCAGGTTTTAGGAAGGCACTCCTCGACATCTCTGACTATCTAGAGAACAACCAGACAAGAATGGCCACCTACCTGGCAGAACTCCTTGTCCTCAACTATGGCACCCATGTCATCACCAGTGTGGATGCTGGGGCTGCTCTTATTCAGGAGGACCACATCAGGGCCTCCTTCTTCCAAGACAGCCAGAGCAGTCGCAGCGCCCTGACTGCATCTGCTGGAGCTGCCTTCCAAAACATTGTGAACTTCCAATCTGAGGCAAACCATGCCTCACAGAATGTCCTCACCAAAAGCTACCTCTCAAACAGAACCAACTCCAGGGTGCAGAGCATCGGAGGGGTTCCTTTTTACCCAGGCATCACCCTCCAGGCTTGGCAGCAGGGCATCGCCAACCACCTGGTGGCCATCGACCGCACTGGCCTGCCTCTGCATTTCTTCATCAACCCCAACATGCTGCCTGACTTGCCAGGCCCCCTGGTGAAGAAGGTGTCACAGACGGTGGAAACTGCTGTGAAAAGCTATTACATGTTCAACATCTATCCTGGCTGCACAGATCTCAATTCTCCCAACTTTAATTTTCAGGCCAACACTGATGATGGCTCCTGCGAGGGGAAAATGACCAACTTCCTTTTTGGTGGGGTTTATCAGGAATGTAGCCAGTCTTCAGGGAATGGGAGTGTCCTCCTCTGCCCAGAGTTGGAGCAGAAGAATCCACTCACTGGTAATTTCTCCTGCCCCCTCTGGCTACTCCCCCGGTGCACCTGCTATCCCAGACCCGTGAGGAGGGTTACAACCACCTGAAGTGTCGTAAGAAGTGCACCTTGCTCATCTTCTGCAAGACAGTATGTGAAGATGTGTTCCAGGTGGCAAAGGCTGAATTTAGTGCTTTTTGGTGTGCAGCCAGTAGCCAAGTACCTGAACACTCAGGACTGCTTTTGGGGGCCTCTTCAGCAGCAAGAGCATAAACCCCATGACAAATGCACAGTCATGCCCAACCAGCTACTTTCCACTGAAAATCTTTGAAAACCTCAAGGTATGTGTTTCTCAGGACTATGAGCTGGGAAGCAGGTTTGCAGTCCCCTTTGGTGGGTTCTTCAGCTGCAAAGTTGGGAACCCCCTGGTGGATCCAGCCACATCCAAAGATTTAAGGGCACCTTCCCTGAAAAAGTGCCCAAGGGGCTTTAGCCAGCACCTAGCCCTCATCAGCGATGGATGCCAAGTGTCCTACTGTGTCAAGTCTGGGCTCTTTAGTGAAAAGTTTCTTCCCCCTGCTAGTCTCCCACCTTTCACCCAGCCGCCTCTCATGAGTCAGGCTGACACCAACACTGTCATAGTGACCAATTCTGAGAATTCGAGAGCCTGGATTAAGGACTCCAAGACCCATCACTGGAGGCTGGGAGAGCCATTAGAGCTGCAAAGTGCCATGAATGGCATCCATGGGGGATGATGGTGGCGTGTCAGGAGGGGCTACAGCTGGGATCGCAGTGGGGACCACCATCATTCTGGCTGTTGTCATCACCCTGGCCATCTATGGCACTAGAAAGTTCAAGAAGAAGGGATACCAGGCATTTGGTAAGAGGCAGGGTTTGGTTCCAGGCATTGCAGCAACTGGAGACACTCCCTGACCAAGAGCAGGGGCAGAGTCCAGTTTAAGTCTCTCCCCGAAAAGGGTTTCTCTCATCTCCAAATAGCATGGTCATTTCTGATTACTTCTGTTTTCCTAATTATTAAAATGGCAAATGCAACCAAAATCACATAAGATATTTGTGACTTTTTATTTAAGTCTCTGGGCCAGGCAATTCATACTGCTACATGAACCAAGGTGGGGGAGGGAAAAGGGAACAGTTGGGACTCGAAGGAAAAATCATCCTGGACAAAAACAGGAAGGCAATGTCCTTTCCCAATGTGTGTTGCTTTCCTCAGCTGAATGCATTTGTGTAAAAGAGAGGAGGGAGAATGTTAACATTTGGATTTGGAAGCTATGCATTTACTCTGAAGTCTGCTGTGGTTTCTAACGTGTGTGCTGTAAGAATGTCTGCCTTTAAGCACTACTGTCTCTCTTTCTAAGTTGTCTGAATTTCATGCTTCTAGAACCTGGCAGAACCCTGGAAAGACACAAGTCCTGCTTGGTCACTGCTCTTTAACTTTTAGGCCTCCCTGTTGACAGACTGTGTTATCTCTTCCATGTCTTCTCGACAGCATCTGAAAAGAAAGATGTTGCCTGTGTCAATTCTACTTTTTTCCAGCTGCCCTATCATGAGGACTTCCTTAGATGAGACCACTCCTGGACTTCTGACTAATGTCATGAAGTCCTCTGAAAGTATTTTAACATATAAGCTTCTACATAGAGGAAGCTTCTATAAAGGAGGAGGGACGGTTTGTCAACGAGGAGTAAGGAAAAAGAGATAAAAACTGAAAAAGATTCTGGTGCTTAGGAGAAACTCGAATTCTTATCCACAACCAACTACCTGATTCCATCCTCTTAGCTGGTCATAAATGAGGCACTGAAAGGAGCTGTAGATTTGGATACACCAAATTTTACGGTTTCTTGTTCTGTTACCAAAGTACAACCCCTTCCTCTTCCAAGGATGGTTCTTACCCTTCCCATCTTCCTGTTTTCCTGTTATATGTACACACACCCACCCTACATTTCAATAACCCTGCATTGTTCTGGGAGTAAAAAAGGCAAGAAGTTAAAGCAAGCCCACATCTGAGTATTATTTCCTTCCTAAAACCAAAACAGAGTAGGTAATACCAATTCTGGACCCAGCTTTTTTGCAGCAGCAGAAAGGGAGCTGACATGATCAAATCCATGTTTTCAAATGAACTGAAAAAGTCATCTAGCACCACTTGTAACACATTTATTTCAGTTCCAGGATGAGAGCCCTGGGGCATTTATCAGGACACATGATTGTCAGATGGGAATAGTTGGGGCTTTGCTCAATCTTAATACCAATCTCACCTGATTGTAATTACCTCCACTACTGTCATGTTCCTTCGCAAAAATTTTTTAAAATAATATATTTATTCACCAAATCAAATATCATTAGTGAGTTATCTTCTATGAAGAATGGCTGTCCTCTTTGTTAATGTTCACAATCAAGATCATGGGCTGAGAAGAGGCTCTTTCCCAAGGAGTTTGAAGCATCACAGCATGTGGGAAGGTGGGAACCAGGATACCCACTCATTTCCAACTGAGATACAGAGAAGTGAGTCACAGAATTTGAGCCCTGCTCTCCTGACTGCCCAGCCAGGAACACTGATTTCTGTAACCCCTTCACTTAACCCTGCTCCTTAAGCATTAAAACATTCTCTTAAACTTCTGAGTGTTTTGTGGGTTCTGAGTGTTTTGTACGTTTTAGCCAAAGTAACCACTTGTCTGCAAACACTGACTTTCCTATGAATCCTTTGAAGATTATTGAGTCAGAAAGGCAAAATATAGTCTCAAATTCCCAGGCTTTTAATACATTAACTGCCTATTGAAATGAAAAATTCCTCACAAACTTATATTCCCACTAACAAGGTCGCACATAAATGTGCATTAAAGTATGTACTAAGAAACCCTCTGTCCAACAGCTTATGCATATGAAGTCAGAACGTGGGAATTTGCAGGTCGCATTCATCAAGTCATTTTGCAGAGTCAGATCCCTGATGGAAGAGCTCACAGGCTCTGCCTTTGGAGTCCTGGGTTCCTAACTGGTGGTCTTAGGCTGGGGTCAGTGGGGAGACCAACCCTGGCTTTCAAGAAAACCACATTCCACATACTACCAGAAATAGACACAGATTTGGGTAACAAAGTTGGCTCTGCCTTTGCATTTTATTTTTGTGTACTTGTCAGTTTTGAGATGATTAATATTAAACATTTATTTGAGAAACAACAGGCAGAAACAACAATTTAAGCATACATTATATTGTAGTCAGGTGAAGGACCCTTTAAAAGTGAATATTCGTAATTTTAAAGGTGGTTTTTCTCCCACATGTTCACTTACTCATTTTTCCAGCCATGTGGTCTGTTCCATTAGGTGAAGTCTAACCAGGTCAAATGTGTGGGTGAAATCAATGTGGAACATACATATATTTTTTAACTGGGGGCTGAAGGGACTGTTCCCCCACCCCAGTGGAAGGGCTTAGGATTGCTTACAGACTCAGGGAGGTAACCCAAATCCCTCACAGATAGGAGCACTAATCTACAAAAAGCAGAAGGTCAACAACAGCAACAATTTTGTGGTTGTTTTGCCATTTATTGTTCTGCACAGACATCTCATGAGCACCAGGTGGCGATGTCCTCTCACAGAGCAACACCAAGGGCTTCAAAACATTGCAGTTACAAACAGAAAAATTCACTTAGGACATTCACCTCCCTCTCCCAGAAACCCAGTCTAATGCCGGGACCACAGACAAGGAAAGGGGTTAGGGGTCTTTTCATGTACCACACAGGCATTCCTCCAATTTTCTCATGCATACAACAGTGCAATACCAAGATGAGTACTTTTGACCAAGTATAAAACCACAGAGAAGACCAAATTTTACAAAAAGGGGAAGAGAATGAACACACAAAAGGCACACACAGCCACATATACACAATGAAACTTTTAGGTGATGAGCATCTGACAAGGTTTGTCTCCAATCCAATTTGTCATCCCTGGAGACTCAGGAAGGGAGAAACTAGGCTGCTGGTGCTAAGACCATGAAAGGGAAGGCATGGAATCCCCTACGTGGGCCAGTAGAGCACAGCAGGGCTTCTGGTGGGAAAACGCCTGTGTCAAGGTAGTGGATGCACAGGGCTCAGCTGGCAGGGTTCTCGCTGAAATCCAGACCATACCTTTCCATTTTGGCACAAGAGAAAGGGCAGAGGAATGCTCCCTGCCTTGCCTGGCACAGTGTTAGAAAGGAAATTCAAGACCCTGTAGCCTAGAAAGTCACACAAGAACAGCAGGAGGATGAGGTAGCCCCTACTGGGTATCTGCAGAGAGGACAAGAAATGGGGCATAGACACAATCAAATCCTAGGGGGAAAGGCTGAAGGTATGAAGACCACCTCTCCAAGTGGTATTGTCACTGGCATAGTAGCTCTTATCTTGAGTCCTCTTCCTTCTGCTCCTGGCCACCCCCTTCCCCACCTATATCTTCTTCTGCCTGATGTGGGAAAACTGGTCTCTCATCACTGCCTTCTTCCATTGTGAAAGTCTATCTTCTTTTTCCCCCATCTCCTACTGCCTCATTGTGTCTTTCTTCCCATGGACACTCAGCCTGTTTCTTCACCCCTCTGTGACCACCTTTCTGTGATCTAGAAGCTCAGTAGATACTTGATCAGGTTGCTAAAGGCAGAGATGGCATGAGGCTCTCTAAATTATCTCTGGTACATGGTAACGTGGCAATGGGCATGGGTGTGACACTGAACATCACAGGGATCTCTTTCATTTAGTTCAGGGGTTTCTTTACTAACTTTGGCAGGAAATTGCCCTGTGGTTCAGTAAGCTTATTATCACTCTGAAGATACTTAGGGAGTCCAAAGCAAATCATCATTTCATTGATCAGTACTTTTATTACCTCAGAGGCTTTCTCTGTCTGGCACGAGAATAATTCTACCCAGTTAGTGAAGGTATCCATCCATACGAAGAGATAATGGATGTCCCTTATCCTTGGCATATGAGTGAAATCCATCTGCCAGTCTTCCCTTGGGTAGCCTCCTATTCTTTGTGTTCTGGGGGAAGAATCTGTCAGTTGAGGGAGTTATTTTTAAGGCAAGTCTCACAAACGTTAAGTACCTGTTTGACTATTTCAAATAAATTTTTACCTAAAACAGCTTTTGGGTCAATTGAGAGATTTTATCCTTCCCTAGGTAAAAAGCTTGGTGGAGGGTTTTAAGAACTTTCCATTGGCTGGAAGTTGGTGGAAGAATTTTGCCATCCTCTGCTTGTCACCATCCTGAGAGCTGAAAGTGGTATGCCTGAGAGGTGGCCCATTATATCTCCACAGGAGAATACTGAGGGTTTTTCTTTCTCTTCCAGAGCCCTTCCAGATCAGGGAGACCTCAAGTGGATGAGAAATATGGGGCACTCTTGCTGCCAACTTAGCTTGGTCTGCCAACTTATTTCCCTCGGCTATTTTTTCTGTCCTTTTGGTGGCCTTTACAATGTATTACTGCCACATCCCATGGAAGGAAGATTGAGGATAGTAGTCTGTCAATTTCCTAATGGTATTTAATGGGAGACCGATTGGCTGTGAGAAAGTGTCTCTCTTTCCAGATAGTGTCACGGGCATGGAGAACTAAGAAAGTATACCTAGAATTAGTATAAATGTTAAATGTTAGCATTCTCTAGAGGGACAGAACTAATGTGTGTGTGTGTGTGTGTGTGTGTGTGTGTAGCTGATTTTCTTATTAACTCACATAATCACAAGGTCCCACAATAGGCCATCTGCAAGCTAAGGGGCAAGGAAAGCCAGTCTGAGTCCCAAAACTGAAGAACTTGGTGTCCAATGTTCGAGGGCAGGAAGCACCCAGCATGGGAGAAAGATAGTCTGGAAGGCTAGGCCAGTCTAATCTTTTCACGTTTTTCTGCCTTCTTTATATTCTAGCCACGCTGGCAGTGGATTAGACAGTGCCCACTCATATTAAGGGTGGGTCTGCCTTTCCCAGCCCACTGACTCAAAATGTTAATCTCCTTTGGCAACACCCTCACAGACACCCCCAAGATCAATACTTTGCATCTTTCAATCCAATCAAGTTGATACTCTGTAGTAACCATCACAAGTCCATTCCTGGTCAACTTGAACCCAACTACATCTCTGAAGATTATACATAATCTTCAAAAAAAGGCAATAATAAAGTCATAATTGCACCTAACATAATACAACTATCCTTCATACAACTCAAATGCACCAATCCCAAACCCAAATACTATTACATAAAGTTAACAATACTTAAATTCTGATATGAAGACAAAAAATCTTATGTCACATAATGGAAAAAGAAAATGAAATGAAGGCATTTTCTTAGTACAAGTGTATACATGCACAAACATGTTTTAACGTATGAAAGAGGAAATCTTAACGACAACTACAGTCCTTGTTTCTGCAGCTAGTCATGTGGTCATAGCTGTCATTGATGACTACCTTCTTCTACTACCCATTCTGTGTTCTTTTTGCCTTTAGGAAGCATCTCAGCAGGTTGTGCTTTTTTTTTCCTGGTGGAGCAACCCCAACCTTTATTTCTGAAGCATCTGGGTCATTTATAGTCCTGCCTGGATTGGGCTGTTATAATTTCCCATTGACCTTAATCACAGGGCATGATAACACTAAGAAAGGCCCTAATGGATCTCCCGCATTCCATGCATGCTCTTTCTTACCTCCATTGTGGTGTAGTAGACTAATTTCATCTTGACAGTCTGGGTCAATCACCCCAGCCAACACTGTAACTCCCTTCTTATCCTATTGACTTAAAAGTAGGAAAAGCCCAAAGTGTCCAGGTGGCAATCTTAACTTCCAGTTTAATGGAATTGTTGTGTCTTCTGGTGGCAGCATTCCTCCCTCTGGAACTAAGACCTCTAGGCTGGCAGAACGTAATGTTGTGGAAACAGGAAGCAGAAATTTTGCTAGCGGATCACCAGGGGTGGTGATGAGTTGTGCCATTTCCACTTTCACCCCTTGATTCCTGGACCTATGAATCCTGGCTATGAGAGAAACATATTGGATGCTGATTCAGAGCATACATGGCCTTCTGGGAGAACTTTGCCCCAGACCCTGCAAAGTATTGTCACCTAGTTGACATTACAATTGTGACTTCAAAAGGGCATTCCACCATCCTATCAATCCAGCTGCTTGAGGATAATGGGGAACATGGTAAGACCAGTGAATTCCATGAGCATGAGCCCACTGCTGCACTTCTTTAGCCATAAAGTGAGTGCCTTTGTTAGAGGCAATGCTGTGGAGAATACCATGATGGTGAATAAGGTATCCTGTGAGTCCACAGATGGTAGTCTTTGTTGAAGCATGGCATGCAGGATAGGCAAACCCATATCTACAGTAAGTATCTATTTCAGTGAGGATAAACCTTGCCCTTTTCATAATGGAAGAGGTCTAATATAATCAACCTGCAACCAGGTAGCTGGTTGATTACTCCTAGGAATGGTGACATATTGAGGACTCAGTGTCGGTCTCTGCTGCTGGCAAATGGACACTCAACAGTGACCATAGCCAGGTCAGCCTTGATGACTGGAAGTCCATGTTGTTGAGCTCATGGGTAACCTCCATCCCTGCCACCATGGAAACTTTGTCTATAGGCCCTTTGGGTGATGACAGGGGTGGCTGGGAAAGAGGCCATAGTGGTGTCCACAGAACGGGTTACCCTATCCACTTGATTAAAATCCTCCTATGCTGAGGTCACTCATTGGTGAGCACTCACATGGGATACAAATGTCTTCACAGTTTTTGTCCACTGAGAGAGGTCTGTCCACATACCTCTTCCCCAAATTTTTTGGTCATCAATTTTCCAATTGCTTCTTCCAAGTCCCTGACTACTCAGCCAAACTATTGGCTACAGTCCATGAATCAGTATGTAATCACACATCCGGCCATTTCTTCTTCCATGCAAAGTGCACTAACAGGTGCCCTGCTCGAAGTTCTGCCCACTGTGAAAACTCCCCTTCACTGCTGTCCTTCAGGGATGTTCTAGAAAGGGGCTGCAGTGCTTCAGCTCTCCACTTTTGGTACCTGCATATTGTGCAAACCATCTGTGAACGAGGCCCTAGTCTTCTCTCTCCTCTGTCAACTGATCATAGAGAACGCTCCATGAGGCCATCAGTGAAGGCTGGGGGACAGAGGCAGGGTGGCCAGAGTGGAGATCACGGATATTTGAGCTGCTTCCTTGTGGAACCTACTTGTGCCCTCGGGACCTGCTTGTACCTGATCACGTATATACCACTTCCATTTGATGATGGAATGCTGCTGCTCATGACTCACTTTATGGCTAGGTTGGTTAGAAAGCCACAGTTTATGACAGGCAGTTCAGGTTGCATGATGACTTGAGGACCCACAGTCAAATGTTCAGTTTCCATCAAAGTCCAGTAACAGGCCAAGAACTGTCTCTCAAAAGGAGAGTAGTTATCTGCAGAAGATGGCAGGGCCTTGCTCCAAAATCCCAGTGGGCTCTGCTGTTATTCACCTAATGGGGGCCTTCCAAAGGCTCCAAAAGCATCCCCTATCTGCCACTAACACTTCAAGCACCATTGTATCTTCTGGGTCACATGCCCAAGCAGCAGAGCAGCTTGCACAGCAGCCTGGACCTGCTGCAGAGCCTTCTCTGCAGAGTCCTGTCCTGGACTCCAATCAAAACTAGCAACCTTTCAGATCACTTGATAAATGGGCCAGGGTAACACATCCAAATGAAGAATGTGTTGCCTCTAAAATCCAAATTGTCCCACTAGGCGTTGTGCCTCTTTCTTGGTTGTAGCAGGGGCCAAATGCAGCAACTTATCCTTCACTTTAGAAGGAATATCTCCACAGGCCCCACACCACTGGACCCCTAGAAATTTTACTGAGGGCTGGGGACAGTGGCTCATGCCTATAATCCCATCACTTTGGGAGACTGAGGCTGGCAGATGACCTGAGTTCAGGAGTTCAAGACCAGCATGGCCATCATGGTGAAACCCTGTCTCCACTAAAAATATGAAAGTTAGCCAGGCACAGTGGTGTGCACCTGTAATCTCAGCTACTTAGGAGGCTGGGGCAAGACAATCACTTGAATTCAGGGTGCAGAGGTTGCAGTGACTCTAGCCTGGGTGATGGAGTGAGACTCTTTCTCAAAAAAAAGAGAAAGAAAGAAAAGAGACAGAAAGAAAGAAGAAAAGACAAGAAAGAAAGAAGAAAAGAAAAGAAAAGAAATTTTACTGAGGTGGAAGTTCCCTTAATTTTAGTCAGATTTATTTCCCATCCTCTGGCACACAGATGTCTCATCAATAAGCCCAGTGTGTTTGCTACTTTTGGCTCACTGGATCCAATCAGCATAATGTCATCAACATAATAATGGAACAGTGTGATATCTTGTGGAAGTGAAAAGCAATCAAGGTCTCTCCAAATAAGATTATGACATAGTCAGAGAGTTGACATACCCTTGAGTAGGATAGTAAAGGTATATTGGTGGCCTTGCCAGCTGAACAGATTGGTTCTGGTGGGCCTTATGGACAAGAATGGAGAAAAAGCCATTTGCCAAGTCAATGGCTGCATACCAGGTACCAGGAGATGTGTTAATTTGCTCAAGCAACAAAACCAAATCTGGTACAGCAGCTGCAATTGGAGTCACCACTTGGTTAAGCTTATGATACTCCACTATCATCCTCCAAGATTCGTCTGTCTTCTGCACAGGCCAAATGGGAGATTTGAATGGGTATGTGGTGGGAATCACCATCCCTGCATCATTCAAGTCCTTGATGGTGGCACAATCTCTCTGGGGGATGCAATATTGCTTTTGATTTACTATTTTTTCTACATAGAGGCAGTTCTAATGTCTTTCATTTGGCCTTTCCCACCATCACAGCCCTTGCCCTACCAGTCAGGGAGCCAATGTAGGGGTTCTGCCAGCTGCTAAGTATGTCTGTGCCGATTATGCATTGTGGAACTGTGGAAATGACCACAGGATGAGTCTGGGGATTCACTGCACCCAGCATAAATCAGACCTGAGCTAAAGGTCTGATTATCTAACCTCCATAAGCCCCTACTTTAACTGGAGGAACACGATGATGCTTTGGGGCCCCTGAAATCAATGTCAGCTCAGAGCCAGTGTCCAGTAGTCCTTGAAATGTCTGATCATTTCCTTTTCCCATGTAATGCACCATTATCCTGGTAAAAGGCCAGAGGTCTCTTTGGGGAAGGATGGGAGAAAGATTAATAGCAAGTAAATTCTTAGTAGTGTTGTAGGGTCCTTCCCAAGAGGACCTGGCCTCCCTTTCATTCAAGGGATTCTGGGTCTATAAACTGAATCAAGTCTGGAAATTCACTGAGGGGCCATGATTCTCTATTTTTATGATTTAAATTTGTCCTTTTTTCCATTTGATCTAGAAGTTTTCTGCTTATATAAATTAAGTAGGAATGCAATAGGCTTCTATCAATTTCACTTCTAAGAACACCATGATTAAGTAGCCAATGCCAGAGCTCTGCACAAGTCAGACTACTCTTATTGCTGCTCTGCCTCTGCTGCCCATTACAGTAGCTACGCCCACATTGCCTTTGACGATCGAGTGCTGCCACATGACTCCTGCCACCTAGGAATTCAATTTTTCCCATTGTATTTAAATTTTGTAGCTGAGTGACTGCAGTTCTCACTGTTAGATCTGACATACAGAGAAGAGCAATTACAGGGCCCTTCAAAGATGCAGGTGCTTCCCTTACAAATCTATTTCACAAGGCATTATATCTTCTCGAGGGTATATCTTGTCAAGGGTATATCTTGTCAAGGGTATATCTTCTGGGCCCTCCCAGCTGGGATGAGTAAGTCTAATGTGACTAATTCACTTCATCATCTCAGTCTCCTTAAGCCTTTGAATCCCTTCCTCTACATTAAACCAAGGGAGATCAGGCATTATCAGCTTGCTTATCTTTTAATCCATATTTCAGCTAACCAAGCAAATAGACTATTAGAACCTCTTTAACTCTCTGAACTGCAATATTAAATGCAGAGTCCCTACTTAGTTGTCTCAAATCAATAAATTCAGCTGGGTCCATCTCTACGTTCTTTCCACCATTATGCCACACCCTTAACATCCATTCCCATGCCTGTTCTCCGATTTCTGTTCATATAAATTAGAAAACTCAAGCAGTTCTTTTCAAGTGTAGTGCACCTCTTCAAGGGTCACACTCTCAACCTCACCTCTAGGGGCCCACTGGGACTTTAGCTATAGGTCTAGAAGTGAACCGAGGTGTTGGGGGTGGCTCCTGAGGAGAATCAACATTGTCTTGCCTGGCAACCACCTCAGAAGAGGCTGTCACTGTTGCCTCTGGCAGCACAGGGTTTATCTCCAAAAGTGGAAAGTCTGATGGCAGTGTGGGTCAGGGAGGGGATGGTGCCACTAGTTGGGGTGGGGGAGGCTGTGTCTTATGGCAAAAAACGTTTATCAGAGTTTTCAAACTCAGCATCCCCCAGCTTCATCAGAGTTCTCCCACTCATCCTTATTCCAAGTTGCAGGGTCCCATTATTTTCCAATCAATGCCCTCACTTTAATAGTAGACACCTGGTCAGGCTGTGCATGCACCTTTCCTTGCAGGTCAGCCACTTGCATGATAAGAGCTTGTGTGTGTTTTTCCACAATTTCAGCTCTTTCTCTATAGGAGATAAGACTCTCATTCAGGGCAATCTTAGCAGATTTGAGGCTCAGTATCTGCCTTTGAAGCCAGGAGTCAGAATCTTTGAGCTCATCATTTTCTTTCATCACTTTGTCCATTGAACTTAGGAGCAACCAACCAGCTTCATTATGTTCCTTGGTTCTCCACATATTTTTAAAGGTATTATGTATGAAGTCACTAAACTCCTTGCCTCTCACTAGCAGTGAATCAGGAGTGTTAATGCATTTATTTTGCATAACTATCTAAACAGTTCATGCCAACGACTATCAGTGTTCTCCATACTCTTAGAAGTACAGTCCTTAGCATTTTTGAGTCTAATCATATTAAGCAGCCAACTCCAGAAACCCTAAAATCACCAAAAGAACTCCATGCTTAATATTCTGTTCCTTTGGAACCACCCTACTCTCAGTACCAAAATCTGTATTAGCCACAGTTCTCTAGAGGGACATAACTAATAGGATATATAGGATATGTCCTAGATATATATATAGCCACAGGATATATCCTATATCATATATATAGGAGATATATATATATATATATGTTTATTATATCAGTGATCACAAGGTTCCACAATAGGCCATCTGTAAGCTGAGAAGCAAGGAAAGCCAGTCTGAGTCCCAAAACTGAAGAACTTGGAGTTCAATGTTCAAGGACAGGAAGCATCCAGCATGGGAGAAAGATGTAGGCTGGGAGGCTAGGCCAGTCTAGTCTTTTCATGTTTTTCTGCCTGCTTTATAGCTGTCAGCTGATTAGATGATGCCCAGCCATATTAAGAGTGCATCTCCCTTTCCCAGTCCACTGACTCAAATGTTAATCTTTTTTGGCAACACCCTCACATACACACTCCAGGTCAATACTTTGCATCTTTCAATTCAATCAAGTTGACACTCAGTATTAACCATTACAACTGATTTCCCTTTGCTTAATTCAAGCACCCTTGTAAGGGCAATCTACTTGTGCCTGAGGAGAGAGGTGTGCTCTCAATAATGTCACTCAGGGTGACTATTGCATATGCTGCTTCATGAATCCCTTGTTCCACAAAAGAACTGTCATCTGTGGAGTCCAGTCTGAGTTTTCAAAGGGGGTTTATTTGAGGTCTTCTCTGGCTGCATAGATTTGCACCACTATCTGTTGGCTGTCATGTTGAGATTCTCCAGCTTTCTCTAGGAGGAAGATTGCTGGGTTTAGAGAGGAACAGATTCTTAACTGGATTGTAGACCCCTCTAATAGTCGAGCCTGATATTTGAGGAGGCAATTTTCTGTTAGCCAGAGACTTCCTTCAGAAAACAGCAGTCCTGCCACATGATGCGGGGTATAAACAGTTATGCTCCATGGTTAACTTAGTAGCTTTTGGCATCAACAAAGCTACAGCCGCAACCGCCCAGAGGCAGGTTGACCATCCTTCAGCCACCAAATCAAGCTCCTTGCTTAGGTAGCCTATGGGCTGTTGGGCTGGACTTGGGGCCTGGGTTAGAACCCCCAGCACCATTCCCTTCCTTTCTGATACATAAAGATTGAATGACTTGGGGGGTGGGGGTGGTGGTAAAACTGTGATGTAGATGCCATATTAATGATATTATAATAAGCTGGGTCAAGTAAAGGACATTTAGTTGATTTATTGCGCCTGTGCCTAAGTCAGGACAGTCCATTCCAAGCAAACATCCTGGTTTAAGAAGAAGTTCCTAACCACATCTCCACCTGCCAGCTACGTAACAGGGGCAGTGCACATGCTTCCCTGTGGGTATTGCTTCTCTCCCGAGACCCTCCATCTCTACCTGCCTAGCCAGACCCTAACTGCCTCCTCTCACAAAAGGTATAGTGACTGGCCCAAGGTCATGCAGAAAATTGGCTGGCAGAGAGGTCCAGACCTGCATGAGGCCCAGGGACAGAGCTTGTTAAGGTCAGAACCAATGCATAAGGCTGGGCCCTCACGCCTGTGCAGGTTGAAATCCCAAGCCAACAACAAGAAGTCACTTCCTCTGACAACACCTGGGTTTACTGAAGAAAGAGGAGACAGAAAACCTCCCTGAAACCCAGCTAAGAATGATGTGTCTTGCCTTGCAGTCAGCTTTGCCCTTTCTCAGTGGGTAAAGGGACCAAGTTGAGTGCTGCCAGCAAACACACGGCTGGCCTGGTGACCGATATTTACAGCTTGCCCTGAGGCCCAGGGAAAAGGGCAGGGAAGGGTCCCATCTGGGCCACTTTAAAAACATATAACCCCAAACACAAGGAAAGCGTGAAAGGACTTATTTGAGAATTTCCAGCTGGAGGACATTCTCCAGTTCTGGGGAGTCTGAGAACCTGGAACTCCAGTTCATCGAGGTGTGGGGTGTATCAAGGGGGAACCAGCTCACAGGGGGCCAGCTGTGCACCTCAGTTCCCAAAAACAGGCCACACTCCTGGGCCCTTCCTTAGGCCTCTGGCATGGATGCCTCACACCTGGGAGACAATTACTCCGAGGTGTAATTGTAACACTGGCACCTGGGAGACAATTACTCAGTTTCTCTGTAATAATGATTATTACTCCATGAAGGTGATCATGTGTTCATGGAGATACTGACAAGTCTTGTCTTTTCTGTTTAAGGAACTGTTTCAGGGAGTTCTGCATTAGAACAATGTGGGTGCCCTTGCTCTTGGTGGGAGGAAACCTTAGCATCTTGGTCCCAGCTGGCCAAGCTGAGGATGGACTTGGCCATGAACCCAGCATGTGGTTCAGCCCAAGAGGGGATTTGCCAGGACAAACCAGACAGGAAGGTTCAATCAGGCCTGATGGAAAAGCAGCTGACCACCTTGAGTTGTATACAGAAATGGGCTTCCAGTCAGTCCAACTCTGTGAGCCTCTCTCCAAGGTATGTGTCTGAGAAGAAAAACAAGTGAGGAGACTCACCTTGAGTGTGTCACATGGGTGTCCCCCAAGCATAGCTGCCACACCTGGAAGAAAAGAGAGAGGGACTTGTGACCCAAATGGCTCAGAAACTTGCAGTATAGGGTGCAGGTAGGATGGGGTTCTGGCAAGGAAGACTAGGCAGGAGCTGCTGAAGGGGAAAGGAATATTGACCAAGCACCCACTGGGCACCTGGCACATCCTGTGAGCTCCTGTAGTCATGTCCAATGGGTGTGTCTCTGTGTGTGTGTGTGTGCACATATGTGTGCACGTGACATCCCAAGGTCAAACCAGCATCTGTCCAACTTGATGCTGGTGTCCTATCTTTGGGCTGCTGTTCTCTACGGTTGATTGGTCTAGGTGACTGACAGCAGGAGTTTTCCCTGAGAGGTTGCACACGCTATTTCTGTGATATCCTATTGCTCCAAACATCTGGCATGCGCAAGACGCTCCAGGGGGGCTGGACTATGGGGTAAGACCCTCCCCCAACTTTGAATTTTCCCTCGGCCACTCATCAGCCCAGTAAACTCACAAATGACTCAGTGTCTCTGAGGCTCTCTCTTCTCACCTGTGAAGGTTTACCTCCCTCCCCCTGGGTGTTCATGGAGATTGAACAGGGTAATGGCCTCCTGGGGGGTGATGACCCCAGATCCTGATGCACTGTTTG
Organism: Ateles fusciceps; assembly: GCA_036589455.1. Lineage (NCBI taxonomy): Eukaryota > Metazoa > Chordata > Mammalia > Primates > Atelidae > Ateles > Ateles fusciceps. The sequence continues at coordinate 20,636,642 of JAZHEH010000681.1, read as the reverse complement.
ATCCCTCCATTCCCTTCCCTGAGTGGGAGCCACCTCGAGCCCATGATGATAGCTTGTGACTTTGCACTGATGCTTATTTATTATTTCAGGTTCTGCCAAAAATCCAGTCCCTCTCAAAGGTCAAAGATTCATCCCTCCAAAACAGCTCACAAACATTTCTCAGAGTCCTGTGTGCTGTGTGCTTACATCTCTGAAAGTCTTGCCAACACTGTAAGGTCACCTTTTTACCCATTTCACAGAAGGAGAAACTGAGGCTCAGTGAGGTCAAGTAACTGACTCTGCCTCCCACTCGTCCCTCCCTAGAGTTTCCTGTGCGCATCTGTTAAAGTTCTTTTATTGCCAGTAGTGTTGTATAATTAAAATAGCTCACGTCTGTTGAGTAACAAACAGTCACATTACAACCTGCACTAACTATTCCACTTAATGCCTGTTAAAGGACTAGTAACCCATTGTACAGATGAGACAGGCAAGGCACAGAGAATGAATATCCACACCATGCTTATCAGTGGGTGGAGTAGGGATTCAAACCTAGACCTTTTGGATCTAGACCCCTCCTCAGCCATCATCTGTCATTCCGCATTAGGGTTGGTTATTATGTGAGTTCAGGTCCAAAGGTTAATGGAAGTTATTATTCATCTTCTCCACAAATTGATCTTTTTATTTTTACCTAATGTCCTCTTCATCCTTTTAATGCTTTGGACCCTAAAACCCACTTTGATATTAACTTTGCCAATTCTTTCTTTTTGGTTACATGTACCAGGTATACTTTTGTCCAACTTGTAATTTTGGGTTTTATTGTTTTGTTTTTTGTTAGGGAGACAAGATCTCACTCTGTCACCCAGGCTGGAGTGCAGTGGTGTGATCTTGGCTCACTGCAACCTCCGCCTCCTGGGCACAAGCAATCCTCCTGGATTGGTCTCCTAAGTAGCTGAGACTTCAGGCATGAGCCACCACACCTAGCAAATATTTGTAATTTTTTTGGTAGAGACAGGTCTTGCCACGTCACCCAGACTGATCTCAAAATTCCTGGGCTCAAGCGACCCACTCATCTTGGCATCCCAAAGTGCTGGGATTACAGGTGTGAGCCACTGCACCTGACCCAACTTGTAATTTTGAACCTTTTCTTACTAGCCTGTTTCAGATTTTTTTTTTTGTAAACAACTATGGCTGGATTTTGTTTTCTAACCCAGTCTAAGGCAGTCTCAGATTTTGCTGGAACAACTGAGGGATATGACATTTTTATGTCACTTTATATGATTGGTTTATTTTACTCCTTCCATATTTTTGCTGGTTTGGGCAAATTACTATTTATTATCTTTCTAATTGTTAATCTGTCATTTCAGCAAAGGGTTGCTTCCTAATCACTATATAGAAACAGGGTAAGCACCTTCTTTTCCCTAGGACTCTCTCTGCTTTCTTCTGCCCTACCCACCCCAGTAAGAGTTACCCCAAGAAGGCTCCCAGCCCTCTCACCTTCCTATAAACTGTGAGACTCAATTAATGATGATTCCCTCTCCTTTCATCTTGGGGTCTGTACTCTGATCAACTGTCATTTCATTAGAGCCTTTCTTGATGATTTCCCTCAGATGTAACACAAGCAGGCATATCTTCTGAATTCCTCTTGCTCGTCTGCAAAATATATTTCTTAGTCTGGTCAGGAAACAGTGTTAACACTCTGGTGAGGCTTCCTGGGCCCAGGCCAGCCAGAGTCCTCTGGCTTTCAGTGCTACAGATGAGGAATCTGCTGCCAATGGGAGTTTTTTTTTTCTTCCTCCTTTGTCAATTATTTATTTATTCTGTTGGGAAGCCTCTTCGATTTTATCTGTGGATTTCAAGAATGTCACCAGGAGATGCCAAGGGTGTGTCTTTTTCTTTAATGTAACCCTGACTGGAACTCTACCAACCTTTTCACTGTGCAAACGCACGCCCTCTTCCGATCAGGGAAAATTTCTACTATTATTTATTGATCATATTCACCATCTCCAGATCTGCTTCCTTTTCTCCTTCCGGAGCCCCTAACATTCACAGGTGGATGGAAAGACATCCACCAAGCCTATCTTTTCTTTCGTGACTTCCACCTGTGTCTCTGGTTTTCTGGGAGGCCTCTGTTTCCCGGAAACAGGAAAACCATCCTCTTTCCATTTGATTTTTTGAATTTTCTAAATTTGAAAATTCTAGTTCTAGAACCTCTTTCTTGGGCAGTATCTGGATTTCCTGGGTTTTGGAAACCTAACACTTGCCTGACATGTGCTGCTTGGCTTTCCTTCTCCCTCCAGCTGGAGGTCCCTCAAGGCCCCTCCAATGTCCCATGCAGCCAGGTCCAGCTGTGGGGTCCCCTTCCTGAGGGTGCATGGTTATGCCTCTGGCCCCAGATCTGCCCAGGGGCAGCAACAGCTTTCAGCAACCTCCGGGACGAGGGCAAGGGAGGGAGAGGGCAGAAAGACTCTTACCCCACCTGCCTCTGTTGGGAGGCCCCACTCAGGACTCCAAGGACAGGAATTGGCTCCCACTTTCTCTTCTGACTTCTTTCAGCACCCTTCGCTGAGGGGCTTGGTCTCCCTCACCCAGAACAATCCAACCTCAGGAACAGAGTGGGCTGTGGGGCCAGCCTCCATCGAGGACTCCATCACTGGGAAAGCCAGGAAGCCTCTCCTCTACCACCTCCCTGAGAACAATCTGAGACCTCCAGTCACACCAGCAAAAGCGGACCCTGTCTCCCAACTAAAAGCCATTGTCTACTGTCCTGTGTAAGCTGGACTCTTGGAGTAATCCCAACTCAATCGTTCTCCAGGTTGGGGGGTGGGAGGGGACCAGTGTCCTGGGGGCAGCTGGCAGCAGAGATGGTGGGAAGAGGCACCAGGATGACAGATCTGTCCTCCCCTCTAGGGCCTCCCACCCTACCTGAGATTCTCCAGAACCCAAGGTCTACATGGCTTGAAGATTTGGGACTGGCCCCCTGTGGAGGGTAGGGAGGGATGCATTCCAAACCTTCCCCCTCATGCAAAGCCTCGGGGATGCTGTTAATCAAGATGGTCTCCCTTAGTAGTTAAACAGGTAACCCACACTATGCCAATAATAAGGTATGGATAGTCTCCCTCCCAGCGGTACCAGATGTGGATAACCAGCCAGCTACCAATGAAAAGCACTGCTATCATCTGCCCTGAGCCTGTGGGTTGGTGGGACCCCAAGAAGGAACCAGCCAGGGGCCTCTGGGGTCTAGGACTCAAGGTGGGAGTGCCTCCCAGCAGGCTGTCAGTGTGACCCAGGCCATGGTAGGAGCCTGGAGCCTGGGATGTCACAAGGATTCAGGTCACTGTCCTGAGGGCCCACCACCACACCCTGGAGGAAGGATAAGAGAACTGCAGACCCACCCCGGCCCAGCAGAGGAGCATGTGGTGTGATTTTGCTCTAGTCCCTCCACTGGCCCTAGGTTTCTCAATCAGATGAGATCACGAGTGGGCCTCCAGGTGACTTCTGTGCTTGTCCACCTTGGAGCCTCAGGCTTACGCTTGCAGAGCCTTGAGCTGGGTGGGCACCATGTGCTCCAGGCTTGCACGCAGAACAGGGCCTGGGGGTGGCTTGTGCCCCAGCACTATAGTGCCAGACAGTGCCAGTCCTTGCCTCACCCCACAAACCTGGGGCAGAGGGCATGGACATGATCTCTCCCAGGTGGGCCCATAAGGATGGGCAGAGAAGGGCATTCCAGGCAGGGAGGCCTCCAAGAGCGAGAGTCCAGAGGAGTGACTGCACAGGTGTGTCTGGGAGTTTCCAAGCAAGTCTGCCCTTAGGGTGAGTGTTCCTTCCCCAAACCCCATAGTGCCCAGGACAGCAGCACTGACTGCAGTGCAACTGCAGAAGAAACCTTGCCCCTCTAGGGAAAGAATCCACACTCCCCAAAGGTTGGAAGGAGGTGTTGGCCTGGGGACAGCCTTTTACCACCACCTGCTGGAGCTGGAGGTGGGTAGAGGAGGGTAGGGACCAAGAGTGGAGCAAAGACAGCCAGATTGGAGAGCAGAGGGGAAGGTGAGAGCAGAATTCGCAGAGGCCCCCTTTGTCTCCAGGGCACCCAGCGCTAAGGAGAAACCTCCCCACCCATTAGCTGGACTTTCCTCCTCCTCTGCAGCTTCCAGAGGTCTGACGAGGTAACTGGCTGGGAAGTTCAAACTCCCTTCAGCATACATCACTTCCCCGACACACTTCCTTCTCGACCAACCTCTCTTGCCCAGGTAGAAGCAGGCTCTGAAGCCACAGGTATAAATGCTTACAGCTACCACTAGCCACTCTCCCGCCAGGGTTCTCAGCGCTGGCTGGGAGCCAAACCCAAGCAGACGAAGAATAGAGAACAAGGCTAGGTGCTGGAAGAGAGACGCGGGACCAGATCCGGATAACCAGCCAGCCCTCTCTGCAACACCACATACCTCCCCCATGGATAGCTAACCCAGCCTGCAGATGAATATCTGCTGAATAGATTAACCCTCAAGGCAAAAGCAGAGAAGTCAGCGGCCAAGCAGGTGCCATGCCCGATACCCACGGTCGGGGGAACAGGCAGGGCCTGGAGTGCACACCCCCCTGGGCCCTCCCGGGGACACCGGCTCGGGGAGGAACCCGAGACCCGTGGCCGGGCCTTGGAGAAGGTGCCCCACACCAGCTCTCCCGGAACACCTCACCACCTGGAGGCACGGCGTTTCCCCCAACAGCTCACAGAACCTTGTAGGAAGGGGCGGCGTTCTAAAAGCGTGACTCGGCGCCTTGGGTCTGGCTAGAGGGGTTCAGTGCCCTCCAAAGCCAGAGGGGTAGGGGGTCGCCCAGTAGCCCCAACCCTACCCAGACAGCTACGCGGGAGGGGATGGAGTCAGCCCCCAAATTTATGGCCGTGTGAGGGGCCCCTGCTCCCGCTGGGCGCCGCCAGAAGGGGATGGGGGAGAGGAAGGAGATGAGCCGGGGACCTCGGCGCGGGGGGCAGCGGGACATCCTCCCAGCAGTCCCGGCCGCCGCCAAGCCACCGCGCTGCCCAGATGCCCCGACCTTCCGTCCAAGCGTGCCCCGGGGGGCTGCAAAGACACCTGACCCCGCGGACAGTGAGCTAGGCGCCCCCGGGCCCAAAGTCAGTTTTCGCCCACGACAGCCGCAGGAGGCAAGAACATTGTCTTCCCCATTTACAGACGCGGCGATCCCCGCCAGCAGGAATCCGCGGGGCCAAGAGCTTGCAGGTGAGCCGGCCTCCCAATCCCGGACGCCTGGCTCCGGCCCAGGAGATCTGGGCTCCGCGGCCCATCCCCACCGCCTCCTTAACACCCGGGTATCCAGCCAGGAAGTCGAGCCCCATTGCCCGGTCCCCGGGGAGGCCGCCCTTCCTCCTCGTCCTCCTCCTACTGAGGCTTTATTGCCAGGCTGGGCGCCGTCGGGGTCCCCGGACGTGCTGTGCGGGGCTGAACCTGAGCAGGCAGGGTCGGGGACGCCTGCTGGGCGTGAGGCTCCCGGAACCGCGCTGGTTCCTCGCCCACCGCGGCAGACTAGCTCCATCACCTCCGGCCGCGGTCCCTCACCTCAGGCTGCACGCCCAGTCCCTCGGGCTGACCGGCTGGGCCCCGGCGGGAGCGCAGAGCGAAGCCAATGGGCGAGCGCGGCGCGGACAAGGCTGCGGGACCTGAGCGCCGCCGCCGCCTCTCATTGGCCGGGCGTGCGCGGGTGGGCGGGGCGCGCTCGTGGCGCTACAGACGAAAGAGCGCGCTGCTGTGCCCGCGGGTGGCTGGCGACGCGCGGGGCCGCGGGGTCTGGCCGGGAGCCTCCCGAAGTGCAGGGGGCGGCGCTGGCCGTGAACCGGACTGAGAACCTAGGACCTGGGATTCCAATTCCTTCGCGGAACCTCGGTGTCCTCGCCTGTGCAGTGGGGACCCTGCCGCGATAACGTACGTGGAGCGCTGAGACACTCCGGGATCCGCAGGTACACCGCTAGTTGTGAAACTCCGCAGGCAGTGAATAACCCCCTCGGGGGAGCCTCTGCCAGTCCCACCTGCGCGCACGCGGTGGCCGTTGCTTTCTGGGCTTCTGGCCTCCTGGCCAAACCCCTGGGATTCTGAGGGTCGGAAGTGCCCAGGCTGGTGGGATCTGAGGGTGGATTTGAGCAGAGAGGAGGGAGCTTTAAAATGGAAAGGGTCCCTGGGGCGAAGGGCGCGGCCAGGCCTTGAAGCAACAGCACCTTCCCTTGGACTGCGGGTCACAGGAGCCACAGAAGGTTGTGGAGCGCGGGAGGTTCCTCGACAGGGCCGATAGCTGCTGAGTGGAGCCAGGCCTGATCGCGGTGCATCTGTCAGCGGTGGCCAGTGGGGGCGAGGCCGGGGGAGACCCGTAGGGGCCGCGCTCAGGCGGAGGGGAGGGAGTGTGCAAAGCGCTGAAGTCGGAGGGTGCTGACTTTGTGTCACCAGGGTGTCCACGGGCTGCGGGCATGAATGAGAGCCGATTCTGACTCGACCCCTAGGAATCCCTGACATACGCAGTGGCAAGGGACCACCCCCCCCCCCCCCCCGGTCCCTGTGGAGGGTCCCAGTTGGTGACTTCCCCCAGCCCTTCTCCAGCGCCTCTGGAGGTCCAGACTGTCCGACTGGAGCCTGGGAGCAGGGCCTGGCTAGAGGCTGTCTCTTCACTGCAGGAGTCAGATCACAGCCTGAGACCAGACCCAACTCCTTTCCATAGGGCCTGCAGGCAAGGCCACACTCTGTGCCACAGTTCCCCAGTTTAGGGTCACAGTTTTGTTTATCTGAATTCTAGTGCATATGTGCTGCCTGGAGGGACAGGTCTAAAGTTTCCGTGGGCACACAGGTAGGTGTTGTCAGTAGTGCAGCCTGGTGATAGGGGCTGGGGGTTCCCCAACACTCACATGTAGTTTGCTTTTAGAGTAGAACTAGAATGTTTATTAAGTGGAGACCCAAACCCCAGGTCAGCTGACTCCAAGTCCCAGGGCTTGTGATGGCTGGTGGGCCCTGAACCAGGGGTCTGGAGGCCTGGGTTTGAATTATCACCAGACTCTCTGACCCAGCTGGGTAACCTCAGGGAGGCAGGTGTGGGTAAGTGGGGAGATTGGCTCATGGGCCAGAAAAACAGTATCCTGGGGGCCCCAGGAGAAGCCCAGACCCAGACAGGGGAGGGGCTGGAGCTGGCTGTGGGACTACTCAGGTGGCTGGAGGCCTCCAGCAGACATGGTGATTACACTGGACAACCTACATCTAGTCACTTACCTTAGAAACAGGGTGTCCCTGGGCTGCTAGAGGGCTCAGGAGGTAAATCACAAATCTCTGCACATCCATTCCTGGTTTTGGAGGTTTGGGAGGAAAATAAAGTACCTTGACAGGATGTAGCAATAGTGAGAAAATTATGGCAACATGGATAAGGAGACAAGTGTGACCTCTTTGCTTTGTTTTTAGGAGAATGTACATCCCTTTAGTGTCATGCTTTGGACAGGTTGCACTGAGCTCTGAGTCCCTGGGGTCCTTGGGAAGGGGCCCAGTAGCCTGTTAATCAGTAGGCACTCCATAGTTGAGCTTCAGAAACCTCCTTGAGGCTGGGTGCAGTGGCTCACGCTTGTAGTCTCAGCACTTTTGGAGGCAGAGGCAGGAGAGTCGCTTCACGCCAGGAGTTCAAAACCAGCCTGGGCAACATAGCGAGACTGTCTTTCCAAAAAGAAACAAAGAAAAAAACCACCACCCCACCCCCCACAAACAGCAGGAAGTGGTGGCGAATTCCTGCTTGGCTATAGTCCCAGCTACTCAGGAGGCTGAGGCAGGAGGATCTCTTGAGCCCAGGAGGTCAAGGCTGCTGTGAGCTATAATTGCACTATTGCACTCCAGCCTAGGTGACAGAGCCAGACCCTGTCTAAAAAGATAAAAAAGAAACTTTTTTGCAGGGAGACTTGTTTGCTGAGAGAGCTGAGGAAGCCATACAAAGGCAGTCATGGGATCATGCAATGCCTGGGAGATACAGAGTGTGGGCCCTTAGCTGTGCACTTTGCAGGGAGAACATGGAGGTAGAACTGGTTTGGTGGTGGGGCAGGCAGTGTTCAAGTGAGGGCCTGTTGGATTTGGGGACAAAGGTCAGCATGTGAGGGACACTGGAGGAGAGGGCTCTGGACAGGTCTGACTGACCTGACCTGCCAAGGGAGCCTCAGGATGTGGGTGTCAGGGGGCTGCCTTCAGCTGGAAGCACCCAGAGGGCAGGTTCCAGGGTCTGTCCCCTTCATCTTGGAGTGCCCCTGGGCCTGCACAATTGACGTTGGGTGGGGACATCGAGGAGGCAGTGAGGACAGGCACTAGACAGGGGATGGGGTCACTCAGGTGTGCTGCTGGGTTACTAAACTTTCATCTCCCTAAACACCCTATTTCCCTGCTGCCTAGAAATCATCTACTCAGGTGCTACACTGCTCTGTGCCCCATGCTGGGGACAAGATGGACACAAATCCCTGAACCTGCATGGCAGGGCTTCCATGGCAGGGCTGGAGAGAGACCAGAAAGGGGGGAGTGAAAAACTTGGCATCAAGTAAATGAGTTCATGATGCCTGCATCTTGGAGCCTGTGGTATTATGTCAACAGTTGAGTTCAGTGTCTATTGTTTTATTTCATTTCCTGAGCATAAAATGACAGCACTGAATGTGCTTTTTCAAACTCTAATGTTCCACAGAGCCCTAGACCGCCCCATTCCAAGAGGAGGCAGGGCTTTGTCCAGCTCTGAAGACCCCAACTTTTAAGGGGCAGGGAAGGCCCAATGCCAGCACAGTAGGACAGTAAGGCGGGGGACTGTCCCGGGCACCCCGAGGGTCAAGCCAGTTCACTGAAAAGGATGTGTTGGAGTTTACCTTGTGTGCAGCTTTTATATTTTTCACACGAGACAGGTTCACTGTGGAAAAATGAGAAACACCAGCAGGTAAAAAAGGAAAAGCAAGTCTCCTCTGCCCCCACCCTGGAATCTGTGGAGTTGAGTGACAAAAGCTGTTGCTGCCCCAGTAGGAGCTGTTTGGACCCAGGATGGGGAGGGTGGCTGCTCAGGCTGCCAGAGGGCACATTGAAGGGTCACAGGGGGATGAGGCACCAGCTGTGTAGACCTTGCCGGGGAGTTGGCTGTGCAGGGCAGTGCACAGAACAGGTGCTAGGGACAAGCGCCAGTGTCAACCCAGGATGGGAGCCACCTGAGCAGGTTCCAAAACTCCTGGGCAAAGATTGGGAAGTTGGAGCAAGCTGTCAGCAGGCTCCTGTGTCATGTAGAATAAAACCAAGCTTAGTACCATGGTGTCAGGCCCAGTGTAACCAAGCTGCAACCTCATCTCCCCACCGTTCACCCCCCCTCTGGCTTTCTTATTGGAGCTCACACTCCAAGCTCATTTCCACCTCAGGGCCTTTGCACTGGCAGCTCCCCCGTCCTGGGAAGCTTTTGCCTGGCCTTGCATCGATATCTCCCAGAACTCCAGTTTCTGCTCAGAGCTTACCTACTCAGAAGGGGCTTGGCTTACCTGCTATGGTCTGAATGTGTGTGTCCCCGCCAAAACGCACATGTTAAAGTCCCTTTTTTTAAACTTTTAAGTTTAGGGATGCATGTCAGGTTATATAGGTAAACCCATGTCTTGGGGATTTGTTGTATAGATTATTTTGTCACCCAGGTATTAAGCCTAGTATCCATTAGTTATTTTTCCTGTTTCTCTCTCTCCTCCCACCCTCCCACCCTCAGGTAGGCCCTGGTGTCTGTTACTCCCCATATGTTGAAGTCTTAACCCCCAAGGTGATAACCTTAGGAGGTAAGACCTTTGGGAGGTGATTAGGTCATAAGGTAATGGGATTGGTGCCTTTGTATGTATGTGAGAGAGATGGGGTCTTGCTCTGTTGCCCAGACTAGAGTGCAGTGGCATGATCATGGCTCACTGCAGCCTCAACCTCCTGGGCTTATGCCACTCTTCCATCTTAACCCCTTGAATAGCTGAGACCACAGGTGCATGTCACCATACCTGGCTAATTTTTGCATTTTTTGTACAGATAAGGTTTTTTCATGTTCCTCAGGCTGGTCTTGAACTTCCAGACTCAAGTGATCCTCCAGCCTTGGCCTCCCAAAGTGCTAGGATTACAGGTGTGAGCCATTGTATCCAGCCAAGTGCCTTTGTAAGAGACATTAGCCCCCTTGCCTCTTCTGCCATGTGAGGACACAGGGAATCAGAAAGTGGTCCCTCACTAGACACGAAATCTGCTGGCACCTTGATCTTGGACTTTGTCTCCAGAATTGTGAGAGTAAATTTCTGTTTATAAGCCACACAGTTAATTTTTTTTTTTTGGTCACAGCACCCAGAATGGGCTGAGACATCCTTCCTGGGGAAAGCCCCCACCCCAGCCCCAGTGTTTCTCTGCCTTCATCACCCAGCACCCACTGGAATGTCAGCTTCACCAGGGCAGGGCCTTCTTTCTCCCCCTCCACTGGACAGGGCCTGGCTGTGAGTATGGTGGGATCTGCACATGGGCCTGCTGACTGACAGCCTGCTCTTCTCCATGCTGGTGAAAAAAGAGGGTTCGTTTCTTACTACCAGTTTTCTAAAACATATTTTTGGAATTACAAACATCAGAAACACAGTTCCTACCTGTAGGGCTGCAATGGACCATAGTAAGATGGAGTCAGGGAGATAAAAGAACACAGCCTGGCTCTCCTCTGGGCGTGGGGTGCAGAGCCAGGCCCTGCCCCCACCAGCTTTGCCTCCTTCCAACTCAAGCAAGTTGGCAGCCTTGGAGCCCAGCCTCGGTGAGGGGGACCCAGACTGTGGTCTACCTTGCTGTGTGGCCTTGGCCACAGGTTCCCCCTCTGTAGACCTCTGAGGTTGGAGTCGGTTAGTGGGTTCCTGTGGGGCTGAGTCACTGCCTTGGAAAACAGCAAGGAAGGCAGATTTCCAGGCCCCACCTCAGACCTAGGAATCAGCCCCAGGGAGCAGTGAAACCTGCATTTATTTATTTTATTTATTTATTTTTTTTGAGATGGAGTTTCACTCTTGTTACCCAGGCTGGAGTGCAATGGTGCGATCTCAGCTCACTGCAACCTCTGCCTCTAGGGTTCAAGCGATTCTCCTGCCTCAGCCTCCCGAGTAGCTGGGATTACAGGCATGCACTACCACGTCTAGCTAATTTTGTATTTTTGGTAGAGATGGGGTTTCTCCATGTTGGTCAGGCTGGTCTCAAACTCCCTCCTAAAGTACAGGATTACAGGCGTGAGCCACTGTGCCTGGCTGAAAACTGCATTTAAATTAGCCTCTTTAGTGATTCTCAGGTGGCTGTGGGGACTGGGGGTTGAGACCGTCTCCAAGGATAGATTCAGGAAGATCCAACTCAGAGTTTTGCTTTTTTTCTTTTTATTTGAGACGGAGTTTTGCTCTTGTTTCCCAGACTGGTGTGCAATGGCACGATCGTGGCTCACTGCAACCTCTGCCTCCAGGGTTGAAGTGATTCTTCTGCCTCAGCCTCCTGCATAGCTGGTATTACAGGCATACATTACCACACCCAACTAATTTTGTATTTTTAGTAGAGATGGGTGTCTCCATATTGTCAGGCTGGTCTCGAACTCCTGACCTCAGGTGATCCACCTGCCTTAGCCTCCCAAACTGTTGGGATTACAGGCATGAGCCACCATGCCCAGCCAGTAATTTTGCTTTTAAGTCTCAGCTCAGACCCCTCCTGGCTGCATTGACCCATGATCCTTCTTGCCTCAGGTTTGTCATCTGTGAACCGGGCTGGGGAGGATTCTCAGGGCCGGTCCATGCGCGGGGGCCCTCACACCAAGCCAGCATGAAGCAGCGATAGTGCCCACCCCTGCTATTTTACCCCTTGCCGGGGGGTACCCTCTGGGCATCAGAGGGTGAAGGACCTGGGACCTCTTGTGGATAAGGCATTCATCCCTACAGTTGTCACCATGGTGTGTGAGTTTCATGCCTTGCCATTGGTTGGAAGCATTTAGTTTCCCAGGTCTACTATTCAGGTGAGCTCTGGGCTCCTGGCAGGCTGGGTGCCATTCAGAACCCGCCTGGCCTTCGAGGGGGCCATGAAGACTGAGGAGACTTGGCCCAGATTATGAGAGGACCAGAAAGTCAATGGGAAGTGATATAAATAGACAAATAGCAAGTGTTTCTTGGATAAAAACAGAGCTGATGGGGCCCTGTTTGTGTCGGCAATCTCCCCTCTGGAAGTATGCCCCAATAAAACACAAAAGACCCCTAATGGTGTTCACTGGGGCACTCTGCAATAAGCTGGACACAAGCCCCGAGCACATCAGCAGCACTGGTTGTATTCACAGTCTACTGCTTGCCAGGCAGGGCTGCAGAGCTTTGCAGCTGCTGAGCCTGCTCTCTTCCCAATGGCTGTGTGGTGTTAGGTTATAGAATTTCCATTTTACAGATGATGAAACTGAGACCCACGCTGGTGAAGGGATCCATCCAGGTCATGTAGTTAGAAGTGGCTGAGTGGGGACCTGGGCAGCCTGGCTCAGAGCCTCTGGCCACCTGTGGCTGCCTGGCCAGCACAGACTGCCGTGGATATCCATGAAGGGCAACAGGTCCCTCCATGCCAGGTGGCATCGTGTTCAAGACCCATGGGCAGGGAGAGGAAGCAAATGACAAACCTGCAGCGTCTTGGGGCCCAGGATCCCTGAGGTCACCATGGGCAACACCAGGCCAGTGGGAGGCCAGATCCAGGTTGCAAGCAGAGCTATAGGTGCCATCTTATCCTTGCCTCCTCCTCTGCAGGTGTTCCTGACCTCACCCACTGAGGTGGCTAAGGTCTGCCTGCAGATGCAGAGGCAGCAGTGGCGGCCCTCGGCCTCAGGGCCCTCATCTTTGCCCCCCCGTGTGTCCTGTGCCTCCTGCATGTCTAGTGTCCAAGTGTCATGTGCTGCTGCACTGTCTGGCTATGGTGGCCCATGAGGAGGGGCCTCACAGCCTCTACAGGGGCAGCTCAGCCCTGCTTTTCTGGGACAGCCACTCCTTTGCTACCTACTTCCTCTCCTATGCCGTCTTCTGCAGGTAGCTCAGCCCCACTGGCCACAGCCAGCCAGGTGAGCAGGGGCTGGGACTTGGGAGGGTGCGGAGCCCAGTGGGATGAGGAAGCCAAGGTGAGGTCATGCCACAGGCAGTACCTTAGTGGGAACTTGAACCTAGCCTCCTGCCTCCCAGGATGGGATCCTCAGTTCCCCTCAACACCAAGAGACAGCAGGGAGGGGCAGGCAGACTCGTGCTAGTGCGTCTGAAGCTCCAGACGCACCACATGGCATCCAGTGATGGGGGCCATCGTGGGCCAGGGCTGGCAGATCCAGTGTGAAGCCAGTGGGTCTCCACCACAGCCGCCCTCTGGCAGGGCTGGGAGCCACCTGCCTCAGCTACATTTGCTCATGGACACTGACCTTGACGGTGTCTGTGGACTGAACGCTGTCCTGTGTTCTGAACAAAACTGCTCCCAGAACAAGAGGTAGACCCCTTCCTGGGCCTGTTCCTGTCATCCTGGTCCCTTTATGTGTGATGCTGTGGGCACCTGACCTTATGTCCTGTGTCCTGTGCCAGTAACACCCTCTTCTTGCTTTGCCTGGCTGGCTTCACATCCCAGGCATCACCTCCTCCAGTAAGCTCTCCTTGCCTGACCACCAGGCTGCTCCCAGGCATCTCCTGCTCTGCTCGCTTGGGGCCCTGGTTGGATGTGTGGTCACTCATCTACTTGCTCTCCTCCCACAAGAGCCTGCGAGCTGTGTAAGGATTTCATCTAGCTCCAGGGCTGGTGCACAGTATGTGCTCAGAGGGTGTGGAATGAATGAGTGAGTGAGTGAATGAATGAAGTCCTGCAGTGGATTCCTGGTAGTGTTTCCAGCTTAGGAGTTGCAGAGGCTGAGATGATCTGGCCAAATGCTGGGAAAGGGCAACAGCTAAGAGAAGGTTTCCACTGTTCATCTAATGCTGAGCCCAGGACCACTTTTGTTAAGACCACACCTGTTTGGCCTTGGAAGGAGGGTTCCTGGCAGCACTCCAGGCCCAGCTCCAGCAGAGGCTGCACTCTGGGAGGTGGGGGACTTCGTTCCCCTGAGCCTGTGTCACTGAGCAGCTGGCTCCGTGTGTGTCCTGAGTGCTATCACCAGGGAGGGGGGTTGTGCAGGAAGGCCGCCTGTACTCGCTGTCTCTAAAACCCCTACAGTAATAATTAGAGAGCCCTGAGCCTGGGGCAAGGCCCAGCCAGCATGACCCTGGAGAGAGCACATCACATCTGCTGGTGCTGCAGGCCAGGGCTGGGGGCCAGAGGCAGGCCTGTTTCTCCCTGAGCACCGCCCCAGAGCAGCAAGCTGCTCTGCAGCTGTCCCTGTGCACTCAGCCACCCTCTACCCTGGATCCCCGCTCCCCCACCCAATGCTCTTTTGTGTGCTCTTCATACACTGTCCCCTTTCAGGCAGGCTTAGCTGGTCTCCCCTTCCAGGCTGGGGACCACAGGGCAGCGAGGCCAAGCTGGGCTGGCACCACAGCTGTCTGACAAGTGGACATTACTAGCTGGAGTGGGAGTACTCTTCCGGCAGAGCTTATGGCACCACACTGGTGCTGGCACCCAGCCTCACACCTCATCTCCAAACATCTGCAGAGCCACTGCAGCTGTGCATCCTAATCCAGAAGTGCCCTTGTCTCTCAGGGAATATTTCTCTCAGAAACAACTGGACTTTGGCAAAATGGGAGAGGTATGAGAGATGTATGGCTCTCCTCTGCCCTGACCAGCAGTGGCCTTGGGCAAGTCACCTGACGGTTGGCCCCCAGGCCACCCCCTCCTAAGACCCTAAATAGGAGGCATCACTGCTTTTTACAGGGGAGGAGATGGAGGTCCCAGGAGGTTAAGTGACCTGTCCAAAGTCACACAGCTGATGAGGAAAGAAGCTGGTCTGTGTTGGCTCACTCCTCCCTGGGCCCATGGCCCTGCCCAGGCCCTGGCAATAGACACTCTGGCTGGGTGGACCATGACAGCATCAGCTGTCATTGACTTCAATTGTCATCCCTCATTGTACCTGCCCCACAGGTACAATGGAGCTACAGGAAGTTGTATTAGTTGCCCAGGGCAACATGGCTGGTGAGCTACGCCATCTTCTGTTGGTGGTTCGCTCCCACTGGCCATAGCCAGCTAGGTGAGCAGAGGCAGGGCTGGGAGGGCAGGGAGTAGGGCTCAGCTCAGTGGGAATCAAGGCCAGGAGAGGAGGCCTAGGTGAGGTCATGCTGCATACTGGTATCCAAGTAGGACTTGATCCCAGGCCTCTAGCTTCCCAGGACCGGAACCTTAGTTCCCTCATTTATAAAATGATGCTTCTCTGTGTGTGTGTGTGGAGATAGAAGCACCAAGAGTCAGGACAGGCTTGCTGTGTCAAAGTCACCCTGTGGCCTTGGAATAGTCATGTTCCCCCTCCCCCTAAGCCTCAGTTTCCCCACTTACAAAATGAGGATAGGCTGGTAAAGTGAGGCCAAGGCTCCCTTGCTGCTCTGTCTCTGCCCTGGGCCTCATGTGAATGGGGCCCAGCCTGGGTCCCAGCCTGTGCTCCCCATCACTACACAGCTTCACCAAGCACGCCATGGCTGGTCGCTCCTCTGAAAAACCAGGACAACCTCTTCTTGTGTTCTCCACCAGCTGTTGGAAATGTGAAATGAGGTGTGAGAGAGAGTCCACCTCAGGACACTGCTAATGGCTCTCCCAGCACAAGCCCATTCCTGGGAGCCTGTGACTCGGCATGGTGGGGTTCCCTGGACTGTGCGTTTTCATCCCCCAAATTTTGACCCCAGCACACTAAGGCTATCCACAAAGAGGTGAGGGGAGGGGCCTCTGCTCCCTCCTCTTACCTCCCAGACAGAGCACAGCACCACGTGTGGGAGTCAAGGAAGTTTATTTACTCCAGGGGGTGACAGGAAGGCAGGGCGCTCAAGAGGAGAGACCCAGACACATGAACCAGGGGGCTTCCCTGAAATTTGGCTTTACTCTTCCAAGCCTGCACATGGCACATGATTAAATGCAGCCTGTCCAGACATCCGTGAGGGCCTCGAGGGCTGCTGCTGTGACTTTCTTCCACCCATCCTGGGACACAGCCAATGCACTGCTCTGTGCTGACTTCCACTGCAGTCAGTTGTCAAAATGAAACATTTGCAGGGACAGTGGCTCCTCAGCATCTGACCCAGTCAGGGGAAAAGCCACACCACTGACTCTGCAGGATGGAGGGTCGAGGATCAATTGACGGGAAAACACTGCTATGTTAAGGAAAGCGAGCATGATTTCAGGAGTAGAACACATGCATAATCTGGAGCTAAGTAAGCTGAAAAGTTTCACCTCTAAAACTCAATTTAATAAAAACTGCCCATCTCTGTTTACTCTTGACAATTAAAAGCAGCTTTAAAGCTGGGTGATATCTGAGTCAAATGTATAGCAAAGCTTTTACCTGTCAATGTTTTGGTGGCGGATCATGGGCTGAAATACATCTTGTGCTCAGTTAGTTTCCCTACGTCAACATTTCAAAGCACTTTTTAGGCTACAATAATGACATTTCACGTCCATATACCCATATGTAGAATATATATTTTAAAATAGAGTGGGTTTTTAGGGTATATTGGGAACCCTAGGAGTCTTCCATGGACCAGAACAGGGTGGCCCATGAACTTCCAGCCAAAGGCTCCGTATGCCTTGGAGCTGCTTTTTGGGAGAGATTCACAACTGGAGTTCTCTTATCTGACCATGCAATGATATCACCAATCACCCATTATGTTTTGCCCACAAGAGTCAGAAATAATGAAACTCACAGGAATAAACGGTATTGATAACATACACAGGTTTACAGAAACCAAGCCCAGTAATTATCATGTGACAGAAGCCTACAGGTAGCAGATTTGACTGGGCTGGGATTATTGATAAATCACGTCTCTTTATAAGCATATATAAAATGAGCTCAACTGAACTCATTCGTTAGTGAACTCTTTCATTCACTCGTCCATGACCTCCTTGCGCTGGGCCTGGTGCTCTGCAATCAAGGACTGGAGAACCTCTATGAACATCTTCTTGAGCTCACCAGTGAGCATGTCTCGGCTGGTGTCATCCTGCCCTGAAAAGTCAGCCATGGTGAGAGATGGCTCCACATGCCCTGAGCAGCTCCTTCCTACCTCGGACACCAGCCCAGCCCACACCACCCATGAAGAGCCAGGCATGCAAGTGGCACTCAGAAGTGAAATCTGGTGTTGTTACCACAACAATAACCTGTACGTTCAGCTACACTTTTCCCAAAACATCTAGAAACCTGGCTCTGATGGTAGCCATGACTTGGTCTTTCATAGTGAAAGGGCCAATTGACGCTGGGGCCACTCCCCCAAGCATAAACAGCAACGATTCCTGGCAGTCTTACAGCTTCTTTAAAATCTTGCTGATTTTTTTTTTCTTTTTTCTGATTGTAGTACATGCTCATTAAACAAATGTAATAAAGTACCCAAACCACAAAGCAGCAGCAAAGTAAAGAAAAAATCACCTACAATTCCAGTGCCCAGAGGTGGGGCCCACTGGTAACATTTGGCACGTTTTCTTTACATTTATTTCCCTGTGCATTTCATTTAAACAATTAACCTCTCACTGCATTTTTCACTTGGTATCCTTTTTTCATTATCATAGGCATATTCTCCTGTGTCACTAAAGCACCCCCCTTTATTTATTTATTTATTTTACTTTAGGTGCGTACTATATCTGCGCGCTCCTCCCCATGTTATCCCCTCCCCACCCTCCCCTCCCCCACCCTCTGCTGTCTCTCCCCTACCCCCGCCAACTGCCCCCCCAGTGTGATGCTCCTCTCCCCTGAGTCCACGTGTTCTCATTGTTCAACACCCACCTATGAGTGAGAACATGCGGTGTTTGGCTTTCTGTTCTTGGGTCAGTTTGCTGAGAATGATAGTTTCCAGATTCATCCAAGTCCCTACAAAGGACATGAACTCATCATTTTTTATGGCTGCGTAGTATTCCATGGTGTCTATGCACCACATCTTCTTTGTCCAGTCTATCATTGATAGGCATTTGGGTTGGTTCCAGGTCTTTGCTATTGTACACAGGGCTGCAATGAACATACTTGTGTATGTGTCTTTACAGTAAAACGATTTGTAGTTCTTTGGGTATATACCCAGTAATGGGATTGCTGGGTCAAATGGAATTTCTATTTCTAGATCCTTGAGAAATCACCACACTGTCTTCCACAATGGTTGAACTAATTTACACTCCCACCAACTGCGTAAGAGTGTTCCTATTTCTCCACATCCTCTCCAGCATCTGTTGTCTCCAGATTTTTTAATGATCACCATTCTAACTGGCGTGAGATGGTATCTCAATGTGGTTTTGATTTATATTTCTCTAATGACCCGTGATGATGAGCATTTTTTCATGTTTGTTGGCCTCAAATATGTCTTCTTTTGAAAAGTGTCTGTTCATATCCTTCGCCCACTTTTGAATCAGGTTGTTTGTTTTTTTCTTATAAATCTGTTTTAGTTCTTTGTAGATTCTGGATATTAGCCCTTTGTCAGATGGGTAGATTGCAAAAATTTTTTCCCATTCTCTTGGTTGCTGTTAAAGAAATGAGGGTGTTGTTATGTTGCCCAGGCTGGATTTGAACTCCTGAGCTCAAGGGATCTGCCCATCTCAGTCTCCCAAGTAGCTGGGGCTACAAATGTGTGTCACTATGCCCTGCATATGAAAACTCTTTTAAAATAGTTCATGCCCCCATAATAATCTATCCTGTAACAATTCTAATTTAACGTTTCCTCTGTTGTATAGTCTGTTTTGAACTTTTTGCTATTATCATTTTTAATGTCTTGGTGTGGAATGTTTTTACTTATTCAGAATTATTTCCTTGAAAAAAATTCCAAGAATTGGAAAACCTGAGGCAAAGCTCTCAACATTTTTGGGCTCTTTGTACCCAGTACCAAACTGCTCACTGAGGCTGTGTGGATGAACACGCACATGGGTGTGCCTTGAAGCATCTGGTTTACAATCATTGAAAACACAGTCAATGGCAACACAAAAAACTCTGGTAATTCTATTATTATTATTTTTTTTTAGAGATGGAGTCTCGCCCTGTCACCTGGGCTGGAGTGCAATGGTGAGATCTTGGCTCACTGTAACCTCCACCTTCTGGGTTCAAGCTATTCTCCCACCTCAACCTCCCAAGTATCTGGGATTACAGGCACCTGCCACCATGCCTGGCTAATTTTTTTATTTTTATTTTTAGTAGAGACGGGGTTTCACTATGTTGGCCAGGCTCGTCTCGAACTCCTGACTTCATGATTCACCTACCTCAGCCTCCCAAAATGCTGGGATTACAGGCGTGAGCCACCGCACCCAGCCAACTCTGGTAATTCTATAGTGAATTGTCTCAGCTTTGATCATGTTAACTTATATTTCCCTGATGACTAATAAGATAAGACTGCTTTATGTGGCTACTAAATAAATAGTAGTTTATATCTGCTCTGTGATTCATTCATGAGGTTTCTGAGCACTTGTTTAAAAAACATGAATGGCTCTACTCAGTTTTCATCTCATTTCAGTTGAGCACCTGTTCCTAAGGCCCAGGCATCTTATATTGGATAGACATGTATTGGGTAACTCCATGTTCTTGGAACAGAACTGAGCCAAATGAAGAAGGAAAGAGCAGAAACGCCTTAGAAGTAGAATGAAGAAATTCACCACATTTGTTTGAAATAGCCATTTCTCTTTATGCCTTCAAAGTATGGCCTGACTTGTATGAATTTGAGTTACCTGGATTGTTAGAAATATATTACATGTCTGTGAAGAAGGAAGTTTTTTTTTTGAGACAGAGTCTCACTCTGTCCTTCAGGCTGGAGTGCAGTGATGCGATCTTGGCTCTCTGCAACCTCTCCCTCCTGGATTTAAGCAATTATATTGCCTCAGCCTCCCAAGTAGCTGGGACCACAGGCACATGCCACCTCGCCTGGCTAATTTTTATATTTTTAGTAGAGATGGGGTTTTGTCATGTTGACCAGGTTGGTCTTGAACTCCAGATCTCAGGTGATCCACCCGCCTCCGTCTCCCAAAATGCTGGGATTTCAGGTGTGAGCCACCGCACCCACCCAAGAAGACCAAATTAACCAATGAATATGAGGTGGCCTGTAAAATTGAACAAAGTGTTACATGTGTCTGGGTGTCTCCAAAAATGAGATACCATGATGCAAAAGCTTGTTAGTTTTTCATCAACCAGTAGAGGGAGGTCCATCCCAAGATGCTGCAATAAAAGAAAAGTTAGCACAAAGGTGGTGGTGGTGTGACTAGAAATAATGATAAAACTGCCTTTCACGTGTGTAACTCTTTTAGAGTTTATATCCATGAACACTTGGTCTTCATGACAGCCTGGCTATGAGCCCACATGTGATGGGCGAGGGAGCAGAGTTAGCTCTCATTTGCTGAAGGTGACCTAGCAGATGCTTAGCAGAGGAGAGGTCAGACATTTCTGAACACCAGGGTCACTCAAGGGGACAGAATATTAACACCTTTCCACAATGGCCCTAACAAGATATTCTTTCTCCTAAATAGTTGACACTCCAGCTAGGATTATCCCTACAAGTATCTTGGCATCAATGTGTAAAAGAGACTGAAGAAATCCACCTCCGCTCTGTTTCCAGAAGTTCTCTTTATCCCAAGGTTTGCAGACTCTCAAGTCAGTCCCTTTTATCTTTGGATAAATATAAAAATGTTTTGACTATAAGAAAAATTCCTCCTTGAAATGAGCAGCAAGTTATTTCCAAGTAACTTCAATCTATGACTTCTCATCTGCAAAAGGAACATTAAAATGTCCTCTCTTTCTACTTGATGAGATGCAGAAAAAGGTGACATTCTGTTTGAAGAGGTAGGTGGAGCTAAACAGCTTCAATGTCCTCACTTACCTTGCTTAGGAGGGAGACTATAGGCAAAGAGCTTATCAAAGCTGTGTTGAGCTTATGACCTACAGAACTGACACAATACAAGTCGGTTATTTTAAGCTGCTAAATGTGTGTTAATCCATTATGCAGCAATAGAAAACTAATTCTCAGTGTGCATTTTATTATGCTTCTCTGTAAAGCTACTCCCTGCAAAAGTTGCAGCTGATATCCTAATGAAGCTATTATTGTTTAAAAGTTCCTTTGTAGAAAAGTTGTCTTATTCAATTCAGAAAACAGTCACGGGGCATCTTTTAGATGCCAGGCACTGTGCTAAGCACTGAAATATAAAGATGAATAAGAACTTCAACCCTAAAAGACCTCGAAGAGAAACCACACAAATAGACACAGCTATTATCTGAGTCAGAAAGTGCTGAGAACCATGAGGACATAACAAGTCCAAGAGTTCAGAAAGGGAGAAATCATATCCGGTTGAGGGTATCAAGAAAAGTTGTCTTGAGGTGGCTATGGGGAAGAGGATAGGAAATCAACAAGAGACTCAGAAAAAATTTGGAAAAGCAGTGAATGTCCTTGTGGGAGGAGAGGCCTCATTTACATAGCTAAGCCCTCCAGCAGCCTGACTAAGTTTATGGATATCATGGGAAAAAAGAACATGGTGAGGGATGGTGGTGGGAATCACTGAGGGCTGGGATAATGGGTTTAGGAATTTGGGAAAGCCTGAGAAGCAAGTCATGAAAACCAACAATAGATTGGCTGGGAGTTGCAAAGTAGAACAGGCAGTTTTAGTAAAGGGAAATTTTAGAGTTTGAGATTTCAGAATTAAGCAATTTTCTATTATGATGAGGGCTGGAATGGGGCTGCCATGTCATGTACCCAGAGTGGCATAGAACTGGAAGTTGGTGAGGCATGGAAATCAAGACCATGTGCAGCCAGAGCACTAGAGGAACATCAACCTTAACATCATCTGATGCATCTTTGGCATTGCCGCCATACCTGGCATAGGACCATTAAACAAAAAGGGCTAAATAAATGTTGACTTGAGAGGCATACAGAAAATGAAACAATCACAGTGAGATAAAGTCAATCCAGACTTTTTTTTCTGCATTATGGAGCTTGAAATTTGGTCTTGAGGAGAGGCAATAAATGGGTAAGAAGATGTTCTTTGACATTCCCAGCCAAGTGTGGCTGCTTTTGCATTGATTGAACTCATTGGTGAGCAACTTGAGTGATGTTGGGAGACCTTGATCAAAGATATAATGTAGGCAGTGCACAGAGAGAACCTGGTTTTTGTTTTTTTCTGTCTTCCTGCCTCATCTGGCAGAGACAATTTCAAGACTAATTTTAGATGTTCAGCACTAATTAATGATTCAGTAAAACAGATACATCACGACCTATAGCTCTCCCCTCCTCTTTGCCCCTCTTCCCTTCCCCCAAACCATCAACATCCACATAGACTGAAGTGTCCTCTACTTGTCTGGCTTTTCGTGGCCTCCTACAGATGAGGTCTTTCCCCACCATCTGGGAAGCAGCTGGGCAGCCCTCTCTGGTGAACATTCATCAGCCTAACCATCTGGCTCCAGCCACAGCTGCCTTTCTTCCTGAAGATCAAGCCATGCCAACAAAATGCCACTTTTGGGATCAGGCAAGTTCATGGTGATTATACTTTTCTCAAGTCACATCAGCCATGGACAATATTCAGAGCTATTTCCAAGTCTATTTTAAGGGATAACTCGATGTCCCAATGCACGAGAGTTAATTGGATGCATGGTTCTCAGTGACTCCATAGTTGCCCATATTCCTGGTCTCAGGAAGCTTTTCAAAGAAAAGCCCACGGTGGACTCTCTCAGCAGGGGATACCACAGCATTGTGGCTTCCCAGAAGAGGGTCTACCCCTCCCGTCACTCCAAGCAGAATCAAGGAATCAGAGTCTCTTCAAAGAACAGACAGCAGGAACTGTGGGTGGAAGGCCACAGATGCCCTACAGATGTGGTTGGGTAACTATTTTCCAGGTTTTACAATGCTGGTGTATAAATCTATTTGAAGACTGAGAACAGATTTCAGAGAACACCTTCTCCTATTTATCCTGGATACAGCAAAATAAATAAATGAATGTTTATGTTATTTTCAATGAGCTAAAATAGCTATTTACAAAGACAGACAAGAACTGCTTTAAGCAAAAAGTATAAAATTCTGTAACTTTGTCCTCTGTGCCCCCACCTCCCTCTTTAAGACCCTCTCATCCTTATTCTGGGTTCTGTGTTCTTTCCATTACAGCTTGGCTGTGTTCTCATGCAGCTGTCTTTTCCTGTGACTGGAGGCACCAGCTGAATTCTTGACCTACCAATGACTGACTGTGATCTAGTGAGCAGCCAAGGCAGAAAACCACTGCCTCAGAGTATCCCTTTCTGAAAAGCACTGAAGCCTTTGCATGAGTCTTGAAACCTGTTAATTTCTCCAATCTTGAGGATTCTTTCATTTGACATTGCCAGCTGCTGTACTGACTTTTTCATTTTCTTCTCTTCTTTCACTGCCAAACTGGCATAACTTCTTCAGTACCTGGCCTTGCTCAAATTCCCTCTATCTCCCTTTCGGATATCCCTGTCTGAGGCTAATGAGTTCCACCCCTACCATTCTGTTGAAATTGTGCTGGGAAGACCAGACCATACCTTCTTTCCTTCTTGCCAAATCGATGGACTTCTGTTTATATTTTTCCCCTTTGAGTTCCATGCCATGTTAATTAACCATCACTGTGTGGTGACAGCCTTGAGGATCAGGATAAAGAATTTGAATGTCATCAGGCAATCAGTGAACAAAAAAAGGAATGAACGCTCTTGAGGTAAAAATGACATGGTTGGATCTGTGTTTTAAGGAGGACCATTTGCAGGTTAAGGAGGAAAGATTGAATTGGAGAGAGTCTGAAGGCGAATTATGAAAAATCAGTTTAAAATTGCCTGAGCTCCCCCAAAAATTGCTTGGAGGTGGAGATGGCATGAAAAGAACGTTCTATTGATTCTACCAATAATGTTTCAAGTAGTATCAAAAAACAAGAGAATCCATTCTGAAGGAGGGAGCAAGGGAGGCAGGAATTGTAAAACACCATAGTCTTCTAGTTACTATCCTTACACCCTTCAGTCTGCAATAAGGAGAGAAAAAACAGAGGTTTCTTTAGGTCTGGGTTTTTTTTTTTTTTCTAAAAAAAGATTTAATTACAAACGACTGTATTGGCCATAGTAATCATTTCCCCAATATCTAGCCTTAGAGAGAGCCCCAAGAATGTAGGCATGATGCCCAGAGCTGGGAACTTGAGTATAATTTGTTTAGCTTCATAGTAGGAGACTGTCCCTGGCAGAGGGGAAGCTGATGGGGTTTTGGGTGGAAAGGGAAACTGTAACAGATTTTTCTCATCTGGATGCAAGTTGAAGAGTTGCCAACAACAACAGGGTGTGGCCACCATCTTTCGCAAATCCTTGAAAGAAGCTGCAGTGTCCTGTGGGTTTACACAATGCCCACTTCCTTCTGTTTCTTGTGTGTTCCTCCCCCAAGACACACAAATAGACTTCAAGTATTTTCAAGATGGATATTTGATAAATCAAAAACAAACCATGTACCTGAGGGAAATCTGGCCTTAGTCAAACAGCAAAAGGTTATTTTTCTTTTAAACTCCTTGGCCACAAATCTTATGAAAGAGAAAGGTTATCAGGTGATTTTTTAGAAATTGCCTTCCATTTCTCAGGTCCTTATAGGCGGCAGTGGTATACGGAGGAATGAGCATAGGCTTTTGATGCTGGAAGAGCTTAGTTCAAATTCCAGCTTTGCCATGAGTTCTTTGTGTAACCTTTAGCAAGCACTTCTTCAAAATTCCATTTTCTCATTTGAAAATGCATTTAAGAATGCTTTCTTTTGGAGGCTGCTGTGTGGATATTATTAAATAAAGTGTTACAAGGCGCCCTATGCACACAATAAAAAAATGTCAGTACATGTCACTCGCCTTTCTTCTTTCTTTTTATTTCACAGAATTAGAATCCCAGGATTTTAAAGAATACATAAAGTCAACTAATTTAGACTGTCTTTTAAATCTTAAACCCTATCACTGTCAAGTGTACCATCTTCTGCTTACACACTTCCAGTGATGAGAAATTTAAAGCTTTCTAGGGTATCAATTCTACTTTTGAACTGTACTATTGTTTTCCTAAAATTCTCTCCCTCTCTCTGTCTGTCTTTGTCAGAGGGGTTTTGTAAAGTATCTAGTGCTTTACAAAGGTAACTACTATTGTCTGAAATTGTCACATATCTTGGAGCCAAAAATCAGTCTCAGATTGCACTGACTCCAGGGATATCTTATTGGAACCACACCAGGAACTAGGAATACAATGGAAGCTGAGCCAATGGAAATCAACTCTACCCAAACAAAATTGGCATTTTCTTTATTCCTGAACACAGGTAGTGATCGAAGCTGCCCATTAGTCCTCTTTGGGACAGCTGTACCCCACAGCCTAAAGAGAACCAGTGGTACCTGGGAGAGAACTGGCCTCTCTTTCAACCCCCATCAAGTCCTTCCCTTGGACTTGGTAGCCAATTTAACATAGCTGCATCCAAACACTTTTTATCTCTTTGGCCAAAACCTGTACTCTGGGTGCTAGCAGAGATGCGTTTCATTCTTTCTCCAAGCATCTGATCTTAGCCGTCTAACTGAAATGAAGAATGTAAGGAGCCATAGGTGAGTCTGCCCCTTTTCTTTTTTTGGAATCATTACCACTGAATCATAGAATCACAGAATGGGAGAGTGAGAAACACTCTTGAAGGTGGGAAGTTGGAGCAGGCAAGATGCTGAGACCTTCTCTCCTGCTGCCCTAACTTTAACTGGAAAGCTGGACTTTATCTATTTGATATTCTGAAAGTCTGCAGAAAAAAAGAATTCTTTTTAAGTTTCTTCTATTTACAAACAGAAATAAGGAAGAAAGTAATGTGGACTAGAAAATACTGATCTAAGCCTATGTTTTTATTGCACATACAAGAGATAAGAACATTAAGATTCAGAGAGGGAAATAATTTTTCCAACAGTCACATCATAAGCAGGAAAAACAGAACTTGAACAAGCATATTTTTTAACTTTCATGCTAGTGTTTTTTTTTTTGTATTCTAGACTCATGGGTATGTTCAAATGTGTATCTGCAATTTTTGAAAAACCATCTAGTTCACTTGGAGTCCTCTCTAGCTACCTTTGAGACCCTAGATTTTAGAATAAGGTAGAGCAGAAAGAGCTACTCTTGAAGATATGAAATGTGGATCTTGCTTTTTATGTCTGGTACCAATAAATGATACAGACATTTACTTCATGTCTTTTGGCTTTAGTTTTTTTTATCTACGATGGGAAAGGCTAGGTGTGCTGGTTTCTAGCACTGATATTGCATTAGTTGAGTGTTTTAGATCTATCTCAGAATTTTCCAGATATCTGTGCAATATTTAAAATAGAGCTGGTCCAGTGGTCTTAGGATTAGGACAAGTGTACAGGCTCTACATAGTAATGATTTGATAACCCTTTATTTAAGCAGTGAATAAAGTATTCATTGGACACATGTAATATGCCAGGCACTGTAACAGAGGAAGGGACAGAAGCGATCAAGGTAGACAGCACATTTCTTTTCCTCATATCAGTCTTTCTAGATTTTCTTCATCATACCCTAGAAAATCATCTGAACTACAAATGCCTACCGCACTTCAAATATAGTATTAATCTGGGAATTGTCACATTAGAACTTCATTCCTCATCTTGGCAAATAGCCCTGCTGAGGTTGAGGACAAGAAAACTCTCCAAAATCATTTTTGGAATTCAGATTCCACAAAACTAGTCTTATCTAATCATTTGAAATGGGAGAAGGATCATATATATTGCAGTTATATCTTTTCCCTCTCTCTCTCTCTTTCTTTCTTGCAATGGGGTTTCACCATGTTGGCCAGGCTGGTCTCAAATTCCTGACCTCAAGTGATTGGCACGCCTCAGCCTCCCAAAGTGCTGGGATTACAGGCATGAGCCACCATGCTTGGCCATTGCAGTTATATCAATAATATTGTCCTATTGTAACCAGTGGAGGGTGTCCAGGTTCTTAGCATTTTGAACAAAGAATTAGACAAAATGCACAAACAAAGCAATGAAAGAAAACTACAGATTTGTTGAAATGAAAGTACACTCCACAGAGCTGGAGCTGGTTAAAGCAAGTGGACCAAGAGCGCTGGTTACAGAATTTTCTAGTGTCTAAACACCCCCTAGAGGTTTCCCATCGGTTACTTGGTTTATACCCTATGTGAATGAAGAGGATGAAGTGAAGTTAAAAAGTTTTTGAGTTGGTGTACACTCTATGCAAAAGAAGAGGATGTTTCCTGACATAGCTGAAGTCAAGTTACAAAGTTATTTACTTGGGTATAAAAAGCTAGGGTTTCCCATTTGATTTTGTTCTAGGAAGTCCTTAGATTCCCTGACTCCAGAATCTATTCTCCTGCGTCATTTGCCTCCTGAGAGACATGATCTCCATAAACCTTTATGGGAGACAGAGGGACCAAGGATCTTTCTTCTGTAACTGCTTCATGCTGACTTTGGGAGCAGTCCCCCACATACTGGGGATCACAAAACTCTCACCCTACTCTGTCTAGTAGGGACAGGTTAGCTTCTGGATGGCTGGTGGTGTGTTCACCTGGAACTGGCTAGAAACCTTGTCACATGATCATCTAAAGCTTGATGGTCTCTAGGCGACAGGAAATGAATTTGCTTAAAATATTTAACAAACATGATCCAACACCAAGGCAAGTATAATTATTAATAATGGGCTGGCCGAGAGAAGGAGCTGTGAAACCCAATTTAGTGTCGTTTACCAGGAGCCCCATGACTCGGCAGCTGTTGTCATTATTTTGGAAGCTCAGTCAGCTAGCTTTCAGGTGGCATTTCTTTCTAATCCTGATTGGTTATTCTTCCTTTTTTTCAGCAGTTAGAAGATCTAGTCCCCTTCTATTTTGCAGTGATCACTGTCCAGGAGTTTATTTGATTTTGTAAAGTTGCAATACTCTAGGAAAATGCCATCCAGGCTTTCCATAAAATTCTTGGACAAACATTGGCAATAGGATAGGGAAGTTGCAATCCCACTAACTCCCGTTCCTACTCCTGCTGTTATTACTAGCCCTACAAAATGGGGTATGAGTTAGACGGCTCATTTGTATCTGGTGGTTGCAGTTAAAGGTATAATAAGGAGTTGGTTGTTGTTTGAGATATATAATATTTCTCTCACTGGTCCACCACTTCCAACAAAGACAAATCAGCAGAACCAATCTATCTGTAAAATAAGCTTCAGTCCCATATACTTGGCTTGATTACCCACATAAAGTGCAAGAAGAATCATTGTCCATATAGACTCTCCTAAACTGGCTTTGTTGGTATCTCCCTTATCATTTCTGATTGTTTATTTGGGTATTTTCTTCTCTCTTCTTTATTAATCTAGCTAGAAGTCTATCTATTTCATTGATTTTTTTCAAAAAACCAGCTCCAGGATTTGTTAATATTTTGAACAATATTAATCTCCCTCAGTTCTGTTCTGAGCTTGGTTATTTCTTGTCTTCTAGCTCCGGGGTTTGTTTGCTCTTAGTTCTCTAGTTCTTTTGGTTATGATGTTAGGGTATTGATATGAGATCTTTCTAGCTTTTTAGTGTGGGCAATTAGTGCCATAAATTTGCCTCTTAATACTGCTTTAGCTGCATCCCAGAGATTCTGGTACATTGTCTCTTTGTTCTCTTTTTTTTTATTATTGCATTTTAGGTTTTGGGGTACATGTGAGGAACATGCAAGACTGTTGCATAGGTACACACATGGCAGTGTGATTTGCTGCCTTCCTCCCCATCACCTATATCTGGCATTTCTCCCCATGCTATCTCTCCCCAACTGTCCACCCCTGGCTGTCCCTCCCCCTATTTCCCCCTGACAGACCCCAGTGTGTGAGGCACTAAACATAGAAAGGAACAACCAGTACCAGCCACTCTTTGTTCTCTTTAGTTTCAAAGTACTTCTTGATTTCTGCCTTAATTTCATTATTTATCCAGAAGTCATTCAGGAGCATAGTGTTCAATGTCTATATAATTGTTTGGTTTTGAGTGAGTTTTTTAATCTTGAGTTCTAATTGGAATCAGTTGGATTGCTCTGTGGTCTGAGAGACTGTTTCTTATGATTTCAGTTCTTTTGCCTTTGCTGAGGAGTATTTTACTTCCAATTATGTGATTACTTTTAGAGTAAGTGCCGTGTGGCACCATGAAAAATGTATATTCTTTTGTTTTGGAGTGGAGAGTTCTGTAGATGTCTATCACGTCCACTTGGTCCAGAGCTGAATTTAAATCTTGAATATCTTTGTCAGTTTTCCATCTTGATAATCTGTCTAATACTGACAATGGAGCATTAAAGTCTCCCACTATTATTGTGTGGGGGTCTAAGTGTCTTTTCAGTTCTTTAGGAACTTGTTTTATGAATCTGGGTGCTTCTGTATTGGGTGCATATATATTTAGGATAATTAGCTCTTCTTGTTGAACACTTTACCATTATGTAATAGCCATTTTGTCTTTTTTGACCTTTGTTGGTTTAAAGTCTGTTTTGTCAGAAACTAGGATTGCAACCCCTGCTTTTTTCTGCTTTCCATTTGCTTGATAAATTTTCCTCTATCCCTTTATTTTCAGCCTATGTGTGTCTTTGCAAATGATATGTGACTCTTGAATACAGCACACTAATGGGTCTTGTCTTTTTATCCAACTTGCCAGAATGCTGTGTCTTTTAATTGGGGCGTTTAGCCCATTTTCATTTAAATTTAGTACTGATATGTGCGAATTTGATCTTGTCATCACGATGCTGTCTGGTAAATTTTGCAGACTTGTTAATGTAGTTGCTTCATAGTGTCATTGGTCTGTGTACTTCAGTGTGTTTTTGTAGTAGCTGGTAATTTTTTTTTTTAGTGCTTCCTCCAGGAGCATTTTGCAAGGCAAGCCTGGTGGTGATGAAATCCCTCAGCATTTACTTGTCTAAAAATAATTTTCTTTCTTTCTTACTTATGAAGCTTAGTTTGGCCAAATCATATTCTGGGTTAGAAATTCTTTTCTTTAAGAATGTTGAATGGCCTCCAATTTCTTCTGGCTTGTGGGTTTCTGCTGAGAGATCTGCTGTTAGTCTCATGGGTTTCTCTTTGTAAGTGATCTGGCTTTTCTCTCTGGCTGACCTTAACATTTTTTTCATTTTTACCTAGGATAATCTGATGATTATGTGTCTTGGGGTTGATCTTCTTGTGGAGTATCTTATTGGGGTTCTCTGGATTTCCTGAATTTGAAAGTTAGCCTGTCTTGCTAGGTTGGAGAAGCTTCCCTGGATGATATCCTGAAGTGTGTTTTCCAATTTGATTCCATTCTCCCCCATTTATTTCAGGTATTCCAATCAGCCACAGGTTTAGTCTTTTTACGTAGTCTTATAGTTCTCACATTTTGTTAGTTCCTTTTTATTCTTTTTTTTTTTTTCTCTAATCTTGTCTGACTGCCTTATTTCAGCAAGATAGTCCTCAAGCTCTGTTATTCTTTTTTTCACTTGGTTGGTTCAGTTGTTGATATTTTGTATTTGCATCATGAAGTTCTGATGCTGTGTTTTTCAGCTCCATCGGGTCATTTATGTTCCTCTCTAAGCTGATTATTCTAGATAACTGCTCCTGTAATATTTTATCATGGCTCTTATCTTCTTTGCATTGGGTTAGAACATAATCCTTTAGCTCATCAGTTTGTTATTACCCACTTTCTGAAGCCTACTTCTGTCAGTTTATCCATCTCAGCTTCAGGCTCATTCTGTGTCCTTGCTGGAGAAGTGTTGCAATCATTTGGAAGCGAAAAGGCATTCTGGCTTTTGGAATTTTCAGGGATTTTGCATTGCTTTTTTTCTCATCTTCATGGAGTTATCTACTTTTGATCTTTGAGGCTGTTGATCTTTGGGGTTTTGTGGGTCTTTTTTAATGTTGTTGTTGTTGCTTTCTATTAGTTTGTTTTTCTTCGAATGGTTTTCTATTAGTTTTTCTTATAATTACTATTATAAATTACTATATAAGGGGCCAGTCAGGCCCCTTTTCTGCAGGTCTGCTGTAGTTTACTGGGGGTCCACTCCAGACCCAAGAGGATGAAGTGAAGTTACAAAGTTATTGACTTGGGTACACCCTATGCAAATGAAGAGGATGTTTCCTGACATAGCTGAAGTTACAAAGTTATTTACTTAGGCATAGAAAGTTGGGGTTTTTCTGTTTGATTTAGTTATAAGTCCTTAGGTTCCCTGCCTCCAGACCCTATTTTTCTGCCTCACTATTGATTTCCCAGACTCCTGGACAGATTTCTTTATAGCATTCAGGAATATGAACAGTCTATGGAGTCAAAGAACAAGGGGTTTAAATCTTGGCTTAATAAACTTACTGAGCATTCATAACCTCAATGAGCTTCTTATCTGTATGATGTGTCTTTTGGAATTGTTGTAAATTGAATTCATTCAGCAAATATTGTTTAATGTCTACTATGTGCTAGGCACTGAAGTTATAAAGCCCTCCTGGAGTCTACAGTTCAGTATACAGAGAAGCAAGCAAACAAAAATAAATATAAAGTATGCTAATTATAAAATAAGCCAACATGATGCTATAAAGATTGTCAAGTAAAGGGCATTTGGTGGCTGCAGCCATTATTATCGTACACAGCTACATGGGTTTAGGCAGCAAGTGCAGTGGAAAGCAGACCCTGGATTGGGGATGAAAGACAGCGTTAATATTCTGGCAGAGCTGATCAGGTGTTAATAAATTGTTTTCCTCTCCACCACTTGGCATTAGTTATTTCATTTAATCCTCACAACCTATGAAGTAGTCTTATTATTGCTCCCATTTTACATATGAGGGAAATCAAAAAAGGAGATTTAAGAGTAATGTGTCAGCTTGCCCAAGGCCACACAGCTAATGACCAAGCTAATGATGCAAGGATTAGAGACCAACTAATTTCTTAAATCATCCCTGCTTTGGATGATCTCAAATAAGAAAATGAACACAAAAATGCTGCACAAACTCAAAAACACTGTAAAAATAAGTGGTGGTAGTTTTCAGATCATGCAAATCTATATAAATTACTATTATAAGAAAATATAATGTATATCACACAATCTGTTTCTATATCTTTATCTCCAGATGCTGCAGGTCAAAAATAACTTAGCTATCTATGTAGTAATCATATAAATTAATTGTCAGTTAGCTTTTGTCATGCTATAAAAATGTTATGGAGTAGAAATCATAGACTCTTCAGGTTGAAATAGAAAATAATTGTGATGAATCTTACTAAAATGTACCTTAGAATGCCTATTACACTGGGTTGTAATTTGTCTGTTTTTCTGTCTGTCCCATGCATGGTGTTGAGTATTTTGAACTTAAGAATAATGTTTTACTATTTTTACATCATCAGCATCTAGCTCTATTAAGCACATGGTGCAAGGGGTCTGATAATGTGTGTGTACCATGAGCATTAGAATTTCACAGTGTTGACCCTCTTTTCTTTTACCCAATTCTTTAGTCTCTAAAGGGGATGCCAGTTTTTCATAGCTCCAATGTGCTTCATTTCACATTTAATGGAGAAAAAAATCTTGATTCCATGTAATCTGGTCAGAACAAGCTATGATGATAAGAAACAAAATTGGCTCTCCAGGCATTTTATTTTCACATATTTCTTTTCTTTAAAAAGAAAAGAATACCTAGTCTAAATCTCAGTGATTTAAAGATCTAATTACAATGCTTGGAGCACTTGAAAAAAAAAGTATTCAGTCCATGTATTATTAATAACTAACTTCCTTCAGTAACATGACAATGTTGACAATGAAGGTGACGATCCAGATAGTGCAAAAATGACAAAAAGCTTATTTTGGGGGGTCTGTCATTTTTGCACAAACAAATGCATTAGATCTGTTGGGAGCAGGCCCTAAGCCTGGCATAGACAGGCCTTAAAGAAACTGGCCATAAACAGAATATCTATAGCACTGTGACAGCAGTGACACACATTGCTAGAGGTTGTTGGTTTACTGGAGGGAAAGAAATACCTGGCCTGCCCTTGGGCAGAAGATCACTTGGGGGCTTCTGAACCATAAACAATAGCATGAGCGACCCATGCCTTAATGACATGTTTCAGCTGCAGTAGATAACGCACCAGAGCCTGTTTCTTGCCACTAGTAAAAAATGCTTTGTTCCCTGCGAAGAATGCTTTTAGTTAAATGATGATTATCACTTGCTTACTGCCAATAAATGTGTGGGTCAGACTCTGTTCCAGGCTCTCAGCTGGGAATGCTGAGGATCCCTGTCTGTCCCATACCTTTTTGCTCTCTATCTCTGTGTCTGTTATTAATTCCTTCAGCGCCGCCTAGGTTGGGGTCTCCACGACCCAGCTGGTCTCAGCAAGTAGCTCCCATACGTGGAGCTCGAACCTGGGATGAAGGGTTGCTGGAGCAACGGTTGGAGAACTTGTAACTAAGCTGGAGGACACCTGAGTACTCTTAAAGCAATCCCCTGTGGTGAGTAAGAAGGGTAGCTCAGAAGTATCAGGGTAACAAAATGGGCAAGGGTCGAGCAGGCACGAGGCTTGAGTCTGCTTCAGCAGCTCCTCAAAAAAGGGGGAGTTAAAGTTAGTACTAGCCACATGCTCTGTCAGTTGTTTTCAAAGAATCTGTGCTTTCTTACTCCGTTCTTCTGTTGCTTTGTCTTTCATTGCTTTATAAAGAAGGAGCTGGGTATATTACCCAAATAATAATAATAATAAGGGGGAAAAAGCTCCCCCTTAATAAGGGGGAAACTCCACCCAGGCTGACAGCTGCAGCCAGGAGGAGGGAGCAGAGCAAGCAAAAGGTGTCACCTGCAGCCAAGCCGATGGGGAAAAGAAAAAAAAAAATGGAAAAAAGCTCAGCAGCAGAGAAAGCTTGAGGCGGCGTTCAAGCCAACAGGCTCAGCCCAAGGCCAAAAACTGCTGCCCGAGCGGGGTGAGAAAGCAGAGTAGAACCTAGGCAGGGCCAATATGGCCGCAGTCTGGAACCCACGCTGCTGCCTCTGGCTCCACGGGTGTTCCACAGTGAAATTTCGTGTATGCTTTGTAAACAAGTATCCCAAATTGTAATTCTCTGCTAAAATTTAAGTAAAATTTAAGGATTTGTAAGACTTTTTTTCGCTAATATTAGCCACTGTTATTTCAACCCTACCTTTAAACGTGACTCTTTTAAAATCTAAATAAAACAGTAACCTCCGAAGAGAAAAAAAAAAAATTAATTACAGCTAGCCCATGAATTAGTAAGGAGCAATTAGAAGTGAGCCCTATAGCTTTGCTCCTCAGTAGAAAAGACTTTCCTAATTAACTAATAAGTTGGAAAACCTGCCTTCTATCTTAAAAGGCAACACTACTGGCACAAGACTTATTTACCCTTAATTTTGTAAATTTAAATAATAAATTTCAATCAGCTATAAAAGAAAGTCCATGAGTTAGTTAGCAGTTAAAAACTAAGCATGTAAAACCACACCCTTTAAAAAAGAACTTTAAACCAAAGTAAATAATAATTAAGTTAATAATTAAGTTAAAAAGTAAAAATTTTAAGCCCATTCTCAGAAAGTTAAAAAAAAAATTGTATATAAGTGTGGTAAAAAAACATATGCATAACACTGATTAGAAATAGTCTTTGCTCAGCTAGTGAGTAACTGTTTTCAGAACAGTTTGCCAGTTTAAAGTCCGTAAACTTAGCTTAAAAACTCAATTGCCAGCTATTCTGCCTGTGGCTTTAAGCACATGGTTAAAGTATATTATTTAAATCTCTGCTTCCAGAGGTGTTTTCAGATTTCTCTTTAAAACTTCATGTTACCAATTTCAACTTGCCATCTTAGTAATTAATGCAGTAAGTTGCTAAGTTAATCCTAGCATCACCAAAATTCCTTTAAGGAAAAAGCAATTCAAAGCAGTATTGCACTTCTCCATACCTAATGCTTTAACACTGTTTACTAATGGGTCAGGTAAACAAGAAAAGGACTGTGAGCTATTTGCGTTCACTATTCCTTCTATAACTAAACAAAAACCTGCTAAATGTTTTCATTGGAAAGTGTTGCCACAAGGCATGTTAAACAGTCCGACAATTTGCCAGACTTAGGTAGGGAAAGCAATTGAACCAACTCATAAAAAATTTTTCACAGTGTGATATTACTCATTCTATGGATGATATTCTTTGTGCTGCTCCCACTAGAGAAATATTATTCCAATGTTATGATCACTTGCAAAATTTGATTTCTCGTGCTGGTTTAATTATAGATCCTGACAAAATTCAGACTACTACCCCTTATTCTTACTTGGAGACTTTAGTGAATGACACTACCATTCAGTGCCACAAAAAGTAATCATACGTAGGGATCAATTAAAAACATTAAATGACTTTCAAAAATTACTAGGAGACATTGATTGAATACAACCTGCTCTAGGCATTCCTGTCTATGCCATGAGTAATCTATTTTCTTTTCTTTTTCTTTTTTTTTTTTTTTTTTTTTGAGACAGAGCCTCACCAGGCGCCAGGCTGGAGTGCAGTGGCGCGACCTCGGCTCACTGCAACTTCCGCCGCCCGGGTTCAAGCAATTCTCCTGCCTGTGCCTCCTGAGTAGCTGGGACTACAGGCGCGCTCCACCACGCCCAGCCAATTTTTTTGTGTTTTTGGTAGAGACGGGGTTTCACCATGTTGACCAGGATGGTCTCGATCTCTTGACCTCGTGATCCACCCGCCTCGGCCTCCCAAAGTGCTGGGATTACAGGCGTGAGCCACCGTGTCCAGCCGAGTAATCTATTTCTATCCTTAGAGGAGATCCTAGTCTTGTTAGCCCTTGGCAATTAACAAAGGAGACTCAGGAAGAGTTACAGCTGATTGAGAAGCAAGTGCAGAAAGCTCAAATAAATAGAATAGATCCAGAAAAGACTCTAGACGTACTAATTTTTCTGACTCAGCATTCACCTACTGGTGTTATTGTCCAAGAGCAAGACTTGGTGGAATGGCTTTTTCTTCCTCATACAAGTTCATGGACTCTGACTCCTTATTTGGATCAGATTGTTACTCTGATAGGAAATGGGAGAACTCAAGTTGTTAAATTGCATGGATATGACCCTGGAAAAATTATTGTCTCTCTCACAAAGGCACAAATAAAATAGGCCTTTATAAATAGTCTTACTTGACAAACCCATTTAGCTGATTTTGTGGGTGTTCTTGATAATCACTTTCCAAAA
This sequence comes from Ateles fusciceps, assembly GCA_036589455.1. NCBI lineage: Eukaryota > Metazoa > Chordata > Mammalia > Primates > Atelidae > Ateles > Ateles fusciceps. The sequence goes on along the minus strand of JAZHEH010000681.1, from coordinate 20,600,416 downwards.
ACAAAATTATTTCAATTTTTAATATTAACTAATTGGATTATCCCTAAAATAACTAAATCCAAACCAACTCATGGTGCTGAAAATGTCTTCACAGACAGTTCTAGCAACGGCAAAGCTTCTTATTCTGGGTCAAAAAGTAAAAATTTTCAGACACCATATACTTCAGCCCAAAAAGCAGCACTTGTAACTGTAATTAGGGTTTCTAGGGTTTCAGTTCTGGTTATTTGCAATAGAAAATAAATATATTTTTCCATATCATTCCTTAGCTCTAGGCCATCAAGTGCTGAGCCTAAGATACCATGTTCTAAAGCCAACTGGGGCCTGTGTCCTTAGGACCCCAAATGTTCAGTAAAGACCGATTTATAATACAACGTGGCTCCTATCAATCCATTTACCACTTGGGATACATTTTCTGTTCTTCTGGTCTTGGGTTCCTGCCTATCTGGGGATTGGTACAAACCAGGAAAGCTGACTCTGAATTAGGGACATGAGACCTCTGAGTTGATTCAGCAATAGGTACTCAGAACAAGGGGGCAATAGGATGCCTGTAAATCATGCATGAGAAGAGCTAAGGGTCACATCTGTGGGGTCCTCAAGTCCAGTAGGGCCAGAAATGGGAACCCAAACCAGAGGCTCCAAAGCTGTAAAGTCACAGTGAGCAAAGATCAGGCAACAGGAACAGGGAGAAGCCCTAAGGGGAAGTAGTGTCAGGAGGTTAATTTTCATGGCCAAAACTCCCTAGTGACTTGGGGAGGCCACTTGGTTAAAGGAAGAAGGCCAGGGAAGAGAGACTTCCCCTGGCAGTTCTGATTCCATGTTTGTTCCCTAGACCAGTTCCCACTCTTGGCCTTGTATAAATGTTTAACTAACTCACTGTCCTCACGCCATCACCAATTGACTTTTACTTCATACACTACTTTCTGTGCTGTCTGCTGTCTCCCTGGAATTTGACCTCAGCATGTCCCATGATTCTGACATCCCCTACTTTCATTTTCATGCATTATCTCAGATGGGTCTCCACTTCATGACGTGGCCTGAGATAGGACAACAAATTCAAGGTGTTTACAATGAAATTGAATGTGGATTTTAAATTATCTTTGAGCCCATTTTACATGATGGTTCTTGAGCAAAGGACAAACATTTCTGAAGACCTGCTTCTTTAATGGCTGTGTGTGTAAACCGTGTGAATCATCACAACACATCTGTTTTGGTCATAACTATTCTTTCTTAATACCCTTGCAATTCATGCTGTTCTCATTTGACCTTCTCTTTGACCACTGGAATTACTGACAGTTTGTGTAGGGGAGGGCCTGAGACTTAGACTGAAGATTCTTTTGTGAAGCCCTCATTGGTCTTTTTACTCCTCCAGACCAGACTAAGTGTTACTGTGGTGTGTTTCTACATCCCTAATTCATCTATCAGCACTTGTGAGATTTTGTTATTTTTCTTGTTTTACTGTCTTCTTCCAGAGTCGTTAACATTCTTCTGTAAACTTCTCTGTATTCTTTCCCCAAAGCATAGAACATGGGTTGGACAAACTATATGCTTAATAAATATTTTTTGGATAATGAATAAATACATCCAAATTCATTTGGTAAAAAATTTAGAGATTTTATTATACAATAAGGGAATTAACACTTATTAGATGCTTATAATATGCCAAGCATTGTGTACTCAGAAACAAAGAAGAGCATATTAAAGCAAAGTCTTTAAAAAACTGCCTAAATATTTTCTCTAGTCAGGTATGATTTGATTACAGAAAGAGAAAGGAGAACTGGCTTGCTTCTGCTAAATAGAATCAGTTTCAATAAGAACATCACCTAAGTTGTGTACCAGGAGTGATGAGCTGTATATAACCCAGCATTATTCAAAAATAATTAATTTCTTAATGGAGAAATTTTGTAAATTTTTTTCATAAATGACCATAAAACAAGAAAGAAACCAAAATGTTAAAACATAAACAGAATGGAATTAATAATGAATAAGTAATGCTTTCTAAAGTGAATGACAGCAAGGAGGCTCTGCCCAGCTAACAGCCCATGTCTACACTCAGCTAAAGGGCTGGCCAGCTGTGCTGTAGGCTCTAGCAAAGGAAAACAGTCTTGAGTGTCAATGTAGCAAGTATCAGGGGTTGGGGGAGCAGTTAATAAGCACAGGGATGGATGTTTTAAAGTCTACCCCCTGGATTAAGCCACGTAATAAAAGACTGCCACACAACATTGCATCAGAATCCAGAAAGAATGGCTTATACTGGAAGACTCTAGAATAGACTCTGATGACTGTCTTCTTCACTACAAGTTTTCTGTATTCTTCCCGTTAACAATCTGAATTGTATCATAGAACATGGAAACGTAAACTCTTTCCACATTGGCCACTAACAAGTTTTGAGTGAAATTTGTGGCCCATCTGTAGCAAGAAGTTTAGTCACTCTGGGAAGCACTTTTATTCTTTTTTTTTTTAGATGGGGTCTCGCACTGTTCCCAGACTGGAGTGCAATGGTGCCATCTCCGCCTCCCGGGTTCAAACCATTCTTTTGCCTCAGCCTCCTGAGTAGCTGGGATTACAGGCAGCTTCCACCATGCCTGGCTAATTTTTTGTATTTTTTAGTAGAGACAGGGTTTCACTATGTTAGCTAGGCTGGTCTTGAACTCCTGACCTCATGATCTGCCTGCCTTGGCCTCCCAAAGTGCTGGGTTTACAGGCATGAGCCACCGCACCTGTCCTTTTATTGTTATTTCTGCCTCTTCTCTGCATCTCTCTCTCTCTTTTTTTTTTTTTTGCTTTTACCATTCTTTTAATTTTTTTGTTTTATATATTTTATATATCTTTGCAGGCTGCTTGCTTAAACATTTTGGAGCAAAGTAGAATGTAATAAAGTCCAAGATTTTGCTTTACCCAGAAAGATGATACATTAGAAAGAGAATGTGTCATGATTCTTTTGGTCACAAATGTCAGAAATTTCAATCCACTGCCACCAGAAAAAAAGAAATCATAAATGCCCACTTTAGAAAGTCAATTAGAATAAAAATTGGAGGAATTGTTCTTGGTTTCTCTCTTAGACTGTGTGTCTTTTTAGATAAAGTAGATATCCCAGTGTTTTAATTTATATTACGAAAATATTCATAGCTGTTCTTCCATCATATAAATTACCTGTACAAGTTTGAGTGAGGGTCAAACTAAATAATGTAAGTAAAATAAATTATGTAAACTATGAAATGAATGAAATCTATAATATGTGTAAAGTGAACCCTCAAGTGTGTTTTGAATCCCTCTATATTTTGTGATTTCTTGGATCTAATTAAAATGAAAAGGAAAATCATTTTTTAAAAGAAACCACAGAACAGCATTATAACCTAATTTGTGGCAACTCCTCCATATAATGTGAAACTGCCCCCTTTTTATCAGGATTATGACTTTAGTACTTCTATTTATGAGCATTTTAACAGGACCACAACTCCCTTTTGTGACAAAAACTGCTAAAACTGCAGAAAAAGATAAACTGCTAAAAAGCTGAAAACCTATGGGCATAACTCCTAATGAAGATGCACACACTTGATCTCTAATATCTGCTCATCAATACTGAGTCCTTTAATCCAGCCCTAAATCAAAGCATAAAATCAAATTGTAAGGGAGCAAGTGAAGACCCTCTTCTCTTTATCAGTTGCTCAATGGCAGTTGAAGAGATTTTGACAAACACTTCAATGAATATATTTACCTTCCATGAAATCAACACACTCTCCTGCCTATAGAGATGCAGAGTAGAGTCAGGAATAAAAGAGTAAAGCAGTAGTAAAACAACATGACTATGCCAGGTGAAGGTGATTATTATTTGAAATAGAAAACTACATACAGTGATAGTCAAGAATACAGTATGAGGTCAATAAACAATGTGGAATGAGTTGGCAGGTCTTAGAGGACATTCCAGGCAACTTTATGTATTTATTTGCACTGCCAAGTATTATCACTGTTATTTGTAAAGAATCACAGGAAATCCTACCATCCACCCTTCTGAGGGCACTAAAGGGCATACATGTTTGAAGCTTTGACCATCACCTTTCAATCATGATTGTGGTCAGCTGAAAAATAAGCCGGCCACTCCCAAAGATGTCCACATTCTAACCCCCAGAACTTGTAAATGTGTTAACTTACGTTCTATAAAGGAGTCAGTCATGGGGGACGTGATGACAGAAGCAGAAGATTGAAATGATATAGAGAAGGGAGCACAAGCCAGGAATACAAAAGCTGAAAAAGGCAAGAAAACAGATTTTTCTCTGAAGGCTCCAGAGGGAAGGCAGTCCTGAAGACACCTTAATTTTAGACCTCTGACCTTCAGCACACTGTTATGTGTCAGACTTTTCTTACCTGGCTTATTCCAGGGGTAGACTTTACAACATCCATCCCTCTCCTTATAACTGCTCCCCTAACCCCTGATACTTGGAAAATAAATTTGTGATAATTTGTTGAGGCAGTCATAGGAACCTACTGCAATGACATAGAAAATGACCCGAACTCACACCCATAGAACATCCTGAGGGATCTTATAAAAGAGAAATTGTATCATTTTACTCTCCTGAGTAAAATATTTTATTAACTTATCATTGTTCTCAAGGACGAAGTCCCCAATTCTTATCATATACAATGTATGATAAAATCCACTCCTATACCTGTCTCTCCAGCCTCTGCTCATACCACAGCCACCTCTGTAATCTGTAGTCATCCTAGACTTTCCACCATTATCTCCATTCTCTCTCAGTATATGTCAGTCTCCGTGTCTCTATCTGTGATATGGTTTGGATATGTGTCGTGTCTTTTCCAAATCTCCCTTTAAAATGGGATTCCCAATGTTGGAGGTAGGGTCTGGCGGGAGGCGATTGGATCACGGGGGCGAATCCCTTATGAATGGATGAGCACCATCCCCTTGGTGATAAGTGAGTTCTCCCCCAATTATTTCACCTGAAAGAGTTTGGGACATCCACCTTCTCTCTCTCTTGCTCCCACACTCTCCATGCGATGCACCTGCTCGCCCTTTGCAATCCGCCATGATTCAAAGCTTCCTGAGTTCTCTCCAGGAGCAGACGCTGGTGCCATGCTTTGCATAAAGCCTGCAGAATTGTGAGCCAATTAAACCTATCTTCTTTACAAATTACCCAGCCTCTCATGTTCCTTTTTCACAATGAAAATGGACTAACACAATCTGTCTGTCTCTGTGTCTCTGTCTCTGCCTTTCTGTCTATCTCTCATTCTCTATTTCCAACTCACTCTGTCTCTCTATCTCTGTCTCCCTGTGCCTGTATCTCTATCTGTGGTCTGTTTCTTTTTTTTTCTCTCTGTTTCTGTTTCTCTGTCTCTGTCTCTAACTCTTTGTCTTTCTGTATATATCTTTGTCTCTTATATCTCTCTATTTGTCTTTGTCTCTGTCATTCTCTTTCTGGTCCTCTATGTCTCTATCTTTGTCTTGTCTCTGTTTTTGTCTCTTCTTTCTCCATCTCTCTCTGTGTCTGTCTGTGTCTGTTTCTCCTGCATCTCTGTCTGTTTCTCTGTCTCTGTCTCTCTCTGGCTCTGAATCTCCATCTCCCTCTCCATCTGTCTTGGAGGGCCATGCTGATCCCCAGGGCCACATTGAGGTCCCTGCTATATTCTCTCAGCATCCTGAACTTCCCTTTCACGTAGTGCCTCCTGTTCACTGTCTATCCTTGAATGACTCCATGATCTTCATGACAAAGCAAGTGGTGCCTGACACAGTATTTGCTCAACAAATTTGGGGGAGGAGTACATTATTAATTTGACTGTATCTCACAACGTTTTTAGAGCTCATCATGATCTCCTAGTGACTAGTCTACCCACTCTCACTGTTTACAAGCAAAGAACTGGAGCTCCCAATGGGGAAACAATTTGCTAATGTCTCACAGCTGGTTAATGAAAGAAATCTTTTCCCGGCCCAGCAGTCTTTCCATTTATCACACAACAGCTGGCTGTTGCTTGTGGACAGCTTACCCAAGAGGAGGTGAAAGGTTCTAGAAGGAAGAATGTAGTATGATCTGAAAACCCTTGCTCCACTGCTTGGCAGCTCTGACTTCCTGTTTTCAAGGAAATTATGCTACTTCAGCTCTAACCCATGAATTCTGTAGCTTGGGAAACTTTTCTTCTTCTCATTCTAATTATTATGCCTCAAATGGAAGAAACCATAAGAGAATATATGGACTGGCAGTTTTCAAATTGTGTTCCAGGGATCCCAGGCCTGCTCTGAGAGGTGAGGAGGAAGTGAGCCTCTGAGCTTTGGCGCCCTGCTTCCTGCTCAACCAAGGGAGCTCTTCTTTTATGTTTTATATTTTTGTTTTCCATGTAAGCTTACATTGGAAAAGAAAGGCTCTACTGCTGAATAATGCTTATAATCCACAATTTAATATAATCATTTAATTTTGTGAATCAGAAAATCAAAGCCCAGAGAAAAATAGCAATTTGCAAAACGGTGGCAGAGCTAGGATTCACACCGAGTGCTCCTGATTCCTCATGTCCTGACCATAACCTTTCCTCTCCATGAAGAATTCCTTTGTATTATCTCACAAATCACAAAAGTAAAAGAGAAGAGTGCTGGGGAGATCTGGCTCTTATTAACATCCCACTGCCAGTGAAGTTAGTCTCCAGCCCTTTCTCCACCCCAAGGCCTCAGCTTTCTTCATCTTTTCCTCTCTCCACTTCACTGATGCAATCACCAGCTGCTCTTTTGCTCTCTCCTGACTCTCAGGAAAAGTTCTGCTCTCATCACTTGGTAAAACAGCAGTTCTTCATCTTTATTCCAGCAGTTCAGGGAAAGGGAAGGCAGATTACATTTGCAGCATGAGATTTCCCTATGGAAAGAAAGTTGTTACCTTTGGAAAAAGGGGTTTTAGACTTCAGTGAAAGTGTTCTTTTATTCAGGGCAGGGATGTGACAGTAGGAAAACTTGTTTCCCACAGCCCTGATATCACAATACATACATGGCCACCTGTTATATCTATGAAAAAGTTAATCATTACAAAATAATCATAACAAAAGAGAACTGGCTGGTAGAGCTGATGCCAGGAAACCCTGCTGTACACTCAGGTATAGACACATTTCTTCAAACACAATGATTCAGGCTGAAAACCAAGAAAGGGAAATACCTGAAGGCCAAAAAGAGAGAACTCAAAATTAAAGCAGTAAGTGGGAGCTGAAGCTCTGCAGCTAAGGAGCGTGCTGGGCCTTATGTAGACTTAATGGTAGAGTCTTGAGGCTTTAAGGGCTATGGTTGGGGATCCAGGCTGCTGGTCCTCTGTACAATGGTCAAGGGGGTGATGGAACTGTCTTGGGAGTCAAGAAGACCTATGTCCACATGGGTGTGAGGTTTTTGTTCACATTGATCCCAAACCAAGAAATTACCATAAACACTGGTTAAGTCATCCTATACTCAGTATATTCAGTGTAAGTTTATTCAGTATATTGAGTCTAAGTCCTCATATACTGGTAGAGTAGTCCTCAGCAGAGTCAAAGCTAAAAGCATCTTGAAGAGACAGTTTCATAAACTAGTGCAAACCAGCTTCCCACAGCAAACAACCCCCAGTGGAAAAGGAGCTCAAGACTCATAAATTACAAACTGCACAAGGAAGCAAGTTATAAAGGGGAAGTATCAGCAGAAACAAAACACGGGAAAATTTCCACACCATGACCTGCAAAAAGATATATACATATATATATGGTAAAACATCACGGTCCTAATTGTTAGGTCTCAACAAGCTTTTTTATTTTACAGATGGGGAAACAGAGACTCAGAGAGGGGGAAGTGACTTGTCTAAAGTCACCCTTAGGTTAGTGGGAGAAGGAGGAATAGAATCAAGTTGCCAGGTTTCTAGCCCTGTGCTACTTTTTCTGTCCTACGATGCCCTGATTTCTCAAGGTAAAATTTAAAAATCTAGCTTCAAGAGAGGACCAGGAGAAAAGATGGACAGAAAGTCCTACCCCAGGATCCAGGAAAACCTGGAATGAGAACCCTAGTTCTAATTGGCAAAGCTCCTACTTGGCTCTCTAATAACTAGAAACCTTAAATAAATGTCTCCTCTCTTGTATTTGTGTTATGCTGACCCGGTTCTCTTTCCTAGTTTTCTCTTACGTAGTCCTTCTGCTGTTGGCATAATGAACGTGTTATTACAATTGGGGCAAGTCAGGTTCTGTGATAGTTCCTCCTTTCTTCCCAACCTCTTTCCCACTCTGCTTCTATTTCTATGTAGGAGTGTTAGGAACAGGAAGAGGGGTAAGATCAGGTATCTTTAGGCCAGCGTCACTAGCTGCAGATATCAGGCAAAGATGGGGAGTAAAGTGGGTATGGAACTGGCTATGGGTTGAGCCTTGCAGGGCCAGAGCCTTGAAGACCAGATCAGATGTGAATAAGGCTGAAGTTTTTGGCATAGAGGAGTACTTTCTTTCTTTTTTTAAAAAAATTATACTTTAAGTTCTGGGGTACATGTACAGAACATGCAGGTTTGTTACATAGGTATACACGTGCCATGGTGGTTTGCTGCATCCATCATCCTGTCATCTACATTAGGTATTTCTCCTAATATTATCCATCCCCTAGCCCCTGACCCCCAACAGGCCCCTTTGTGTAATGTTCCCCTCCCAGTGTCCATGAGTTCTCATTGTTCAACTCCCACTTATGAGTGAGAACATGCGGTGTTTGGTTTTCTGTTTTGTGTTAGTTTGCTGAGAACAATGGTTTCCAGCTTCATCCATGTCCCTGCAAAGGACATGAACTCATCTTTTTTATGGCTGCATAGTATTCCATGGTACATATGTGCCACATTTTGTTTATCCAGTCTATCATTGATGGGCATTTGGGTTGGATACAAGTCTTTGCTATTGTGAATAGTGCTGCAATAAACATACATGTGTATGTGTCTTTATAATAGAATAATTTATATTCCTTTGGGTATATACCCAGTAATGGGATTGCTGGGTCAAATGGGATTTCTAGTTCCAGATTTTCGGGGAATCACCACACTGTCTTCCACAATGGTTGAACTAATTTACACTCCCACCGACAGTGTAAAAGTGTTCCTATTTCGAGGAGCACTTTCTTTAGGCTTTGTAGTTGATTCATTATATAACATATCAGGTTCACACCATCCCAGGTTTACCACGGATATAACTTCAGACCACAAAACCAATTCTTTTACAGTAAGAAGCACAAATAGCACACACTAGACCCAGGATAAGTGTCCAAAAATGTTGAAGTAAATTAAAACAAAAATTCCATAACAATGTCACTTACAGTTGAGTATTCCTTCTCAGTGAGTCATGGCCTGCTTTTCCAGGGAAATGTTTGAGAAACACTGTCAGATTTGTCTGTTTTATTCATTCAATATAAGCAAACTGTGTACCAAACACCGTGCTATATTCCAGAAAGAGAATGCTAAACCAAAGACACAGTCCTCTGCCATTAAAGAGCTTACATTCATTAGAGGAGAGAGTCAAAGAAAAAGTCAATGGAAATACAGAGTAATAATTCAAGGGGGTGCTATTGGAGCATATAAGAAGAACATTCTGGTATCATTTAATTAATGTTTTATTGGGAGGTGAAATCCAAGGGCAGCAAATGTGAGGGAGCAAGGGAGATAAGGTAGAGAAGGAGAGGAAGCAAACTTAAAGGGGCATGTTACTGAGCTGATCACAGCTCAGTGAAAACACAGATGGTTGTTTAATCATGTTACTCTCTTTAACCAGACCATATGTAACCAACCAGGGCTCAGGACAATCCATTGGAGGGAGAAAGGAGAGGAAATTGTCTGCTGGATTTCTCCTGTATCTCAGCTCTAATTCCTCAATGTTCACTGCCCTGTGGAATTAAGCCCTCTTAACTTGTGGGCTGTGCAGCACCTCTGGCCAGCCACTGAAGAAGCCAGATGCCACCCACAGTGACTCGGTGCTTCAGGGGACTCTGGATGTGATGAGAGGAACCAGAATCTCTTTGTGGTCATTCATATTTAGGGTCTTTAGATAAAATGCAGGATGTGCAGTTAAAATTGAATTTTAGATAAACAGTGAATAATTATTTTTATTCCCCAAGTATTACATGGGACATGCTTATACTAAAAAACATACTCATTATATATGGAAATTCAAATTTAATTGGGTGTCCTGAATTTGCATTTGTTAAATTTTGCAACCCTACTCTTGGACTTGCATAGGAGCCACTGGGGAGGGGGAGACTATGCCAGAGCCCAGGCCTTTTCCTGGGTGAGAGGCAGGTGGTTTTGGAGGTGAGGGGACGGAGGACAACCTGGGAATTTACACAGAGGGAGTGGCCAAGGGTTTGGGAAGCTGGTGCTACCAATGAATCTAGGGAGGCACATAAATGTTTACCTTATAACATAGGCCTATGGATTCAACAGTGGCTTGTAGGAAGAAATCATGTTTAAACTGAAATATGAAGGACAAGCAGAAATTAGCCTAGAGAATTTAGGAAGTAGCCCAAGCTGGATAAACAGCATGCACTGCCCAGGCCCTAGAGAGAGCACTTCAGGTTTGAGTCACTGCCCCCACCCCATCTTTTTGCCTGCCCCTCAAAAGATAGCTCTTCAATTGAGTTTGCCTCTACAACCCTTCCTAATGCTTACTGCAAAATTTTCTTACATATTAAATAGTCCCTAAGTTTGTAAATATTTCCCACTTAGGTTGAAATTGAGGAAAACCTCACAGTTATCCCAGGAAACTGGGCATCTCCTGCCTCACAGTTATCATGTAGAACGGGACTCTTCTGGGTTATATAAGACTTCTTCTGAAAAAATCCCCACATTGAGGGATTGTGGAAATATTGAAATATTTTCTTCTTGAAAGTTAACTGGTGCTTCTTCAAGCCCATCAATTGCCCTATTCATCTTGATCTCTGACCTGAAAACCACTGAAATTCACCACGATCCAGTAACAAAATAATAATTGGCCCAACAGGAGGCCTGGGACCCTTGCATTGTGGTCCTCATTCATTCTGATTAGTCAGGAAACAAGATACATACAGTCACATCCTCACAGAATCTCTAGGCTCATGGCCATCTAAGGCTACCATCTTCTTTTGCTTGGATATGATATACAACATCACTGCCAAGACGGCCACAGCACAGAAGAAGAGTGAGATCAGCCAGTAGAGGATCAAACAGACCATTTGGGCTCAGTTGAAGAAGGAGTGTTTTAAGATTAGAACTGTCTGTAGACAGGAGCTAGGGAGCCCTCATGCTCTGGAGGCATCCAAGCAGAGGTTGGATGACCACTTTGTTAGACTTTATTGGAGAATGTTAAATCACTGGCTGGGAGGGCAGGTCCTTTTCAATTATGGGATTCTATAATTCTATCATTCTAAATTGAGGGTCAATAAATTATAGACTATAGGCCAAATCCAGCCTTCTCTTATTTTTAAAAAGATTTATAGAAAATTCAAGTCAATGCCCCATGAAACCATCCCCTGAGCCCCGTTTCTTATTATTTCCTGGACCCTTGGGCATATGCATGGAACCTGAGAATTGCATCTAGCTGGCTTTAAACTCACACTAAAGAAGCTGCAGTCTGGAGGTCAGGAAGTTTCAGGAAATTGTTGTTGGTGATTGAGGGTTAACTTAGATGCCTATATCTGCTGGTCTATATAGCACTTCACTGCTGAAAAAAGGCATCTATCTCCTTTCTTTATCCAAATCTTATTTGAAAGTGTATCTTTGGCAGTAACCAGACTGTCTTTAGACGACTTGTAGCAAGTAGTCTAGGAAGTAAAATTCTTAGGTTTCCAGCACCTGAAACACAGGTAAGAGCACAAAAAGAGGTAGAAATTAGTGCTGATTAGAAATAAACAATATCTAGCATCACATATGGAAGACACAATGGGAAATAAACCCTGTAATCTAAACAGAGACAACTACTACAGCTCCTGTAAAGACTTTAGAGTGGGGGCAGGTTTTATGGGAAATTAGTGGTACCATAGTATGTACCTGACAGTAGATAACTGTCAAAGGGCTAGCTGTCACTATAATGTATATTCATATTTCTTGAAGACTCACAGTTGTGGGCTAAGAGAAGTAGAATGAGGGCTTTGAGCCCAAACCAAAGCAACATCCCTAGTTCAAAGCTACTCTGTTTAGATGAATCTGCTTATACTATCTGTTGTATCTATTTGATTTCATTCTTGTGGTTCTGTTCCCTTGCATGATGGATATCTGTGACAACCTGCTGGTCATTGTTGCTGAAAAATTATTTGTGGAGGCTCCTTGAGGCATAAGGTACCTCCAGAGTGGATTTTTATTTACCCCTTCCAGGGACCACCGGCCCAACTCATCTCAAATTGAGCTCAAATTGTAAAATTCCTTAATTGACTCAGGTTATGAATCCAGAGCTTCCCATACCTGGTGAAATATAAAAAGGAAAAAAAGAAAAACAGGGCTTTAGGCCAGGAAAATCTAATCAGAGTTTCTGGAGGTGGAGCCAAGAATTGGGATTTTATTTGTTTATTTATCTAAGATGAAGTTGTGCTCTTTTTGCCAAGGCTGGAGTGCAGTGGCACGATCTTGGCTTACTGCAGCCTCTGCCTCCTGGGCTCAGACGATTCTCCTGCCTCAGCCTCCCGAGTGGCTGGGATTGCAAGGCGCCTGCCACCATGCTGAGCTGATTGTTAGTGTTTTCAGTAGAGGCAGGGTTTCAGCATGTTGGCCAGGCTGGTCTTGAACTCTTGACCTCAGGTGATCTGCCCTCCTCAGCCTCCCAAAGTGCTGGGGTTACAGGTGTGAGCCACCGTGCCCAGCAAGAACTGGGATTTTAAAAATCTCTTTGGGTGATTTTAAAATGTGAAGCCCTGTCTCTACTAAAAATACTAAAAATTGTCTGGGCGTGCTGGTGGGTGCCTATAATCCCAGCTACTCAAAGGGCTGGGGCAGGAAAATTGCTTGTGCCTGGGAGGCGGAGGTTGCAGTGGGCCGAGATTATGTCACTGCACTCCAGCCTGGGCTATAGTGTGTGACTCTGCCTTAAAAAAAAAAAAAAGGAAAAAAAAATGAGGCCTTCAGCAGCTTGAAATGGCCATCTTAACTGACACTGTCTTGTAGTTACTCGTGATAAGAACTTGGCATCTGCTGTGGAAGGCTCTGTCACATCAAAAATTCTTCCTTGCAAGATTGATGGACTGCCCAGTCCAGACTAGGACTCCTTTTTTCTTTGCCCATGGACTGGTTCCTTAGCCCTTTCTCCCATCTCTTTTTCCTCTTGATGTTAAGTGTTACTTTGTTTGTTGTAGAATGTTTGACCAAGAACATTTGTATATTAAGTACACTTTTATATATGCTTTGCAATACTGATTGACTTCTGGAGTGTCTTGAGCCTGTTTGCCCGCAGCTCTGACTCCTGAGGGAAGGGGAATCACCAAGGAGAATGCCTCCTTGGGAACTCCATGTAGCTCATGGCATTTGTGATGGAACTAGCATCAATAAAAGCCTGACATTGTGGAAAGATGAAAAAAAAAAGATTTATTGGAACACATTCATGCTCATGCATTTTCTTATCACCTACTTTTGCACTACAGTGGCAAAGCTAGGTAGTTACCACAGAGACCATTCAATTGCAAAGCCTAGAATATTTACTAGCTTCTCATTTATAGAAAGAAGTTTGGTAATCCCATTGTAAAGCACTCCTAAAATGAATTTTTTGATAAAGCAACCAATCACTTCCCATTTACCTGTGTCATTAATCCAGATGGCATTGCAACCAGATTGTTTTCCTTAAAGAGATTCATGCATTTGTTTAGGATATTAGTAAACAATAGTCAGGTGGTCTCTGAGTCAATATGACTTCTCATACTGTCAAATACATAACTGCGGTGGGGGGAAGTCAAGCCTCTGAGATGCCTTTTCCCCCACTCCTATCCTGAAGACTGCACAGCAAGCTCAGCAAAGCTGAGAGCTGATACACATTGAGCTCCTGCCTGTACCATGTTGAGATTTACATGGATGATTGCAGTGAATCCTCTTAGCAACTGCAACTACTGTATACAGGAAGCTTCTATTGTTTGTGTTTCACAGTTGAGAAGAGGAAGACTTAGGGAAACCCCAGAACTTGCACAAAGTCACCTATTTGGCTAGAATGCTGCTGTATTTCAATTCTGAAACCTCTATTTTCCATCCATATTTGTCATTCTAGCAGTATTTGACTAGCCAAGCAAGAACAAGGTCTAGAGACTGCATAGACTTGCGACGCAGGCTTTGCTCTTAACATCGTATTGAGATTACCAACAAATAGAAGACGCAATTGGAACATTTCAGTAGAGGACCCAAAGTTCCAAATTCTATGTAGTTCTGTGATGGAAGAATCACCTCACTTAAATTGTTTTCACCTTAACTTATTCATGGTTATTTCAGGCAGAAAGAAAAATTGTGACAATTTTTACTCTGCTTCATCTCAAAGTTCATCTGAATATCCCAGGGCAAAGAAGAAAAGATTGAATATGAGACTGGTTTTATGTTACTGAATAATGAAACAAATTTAGAATTATGAAGTCTGACAGCAGTTAACCCAGAGAGACCAAATGCAACTCCATCACTGCTTTTATTCAAATCTTCCCTAAGAAGAAAGTTACATGACAGGGAAGAAGTGGAGACTGAGAAATGAAGACAAGAGAAATTCCACTGTGTTTCCAGTCCTGTGTGTGCAAAGCTCTTCATGCTAAATGGTTTTCAGCTGAAGAATAATGCAAGAGACACTTTTTATGTTAGGCCGATGTCATTTGGAAGCCTGAAGGCAGATGGGCAGGGGAAGTGAGCTGGTCCTGACGCTCAATCCTTGTAGAGCTTAGCTTGGAGGGCAGATGGAGAGGGAACAATGGCACTGAGGACTCACTCTGTCTCCTAGACTCTTCAAATGACCAATAACAGATGCTCAAGGAGTATTTATGTAATGGATTGATAAATTAGGCTTTCTCTAGAATGTCTTGGAAAACTATGTTGAGAATGATGTTGACGCAACCTCAGGGCTCACTGGAAGTCAACAGTATGAGTGCTTGGTGATATCTTGCCATGATATGGAATAGGGGTGTGGAAGCCTACAGGCTAAAAAGGCTAAGCTTTTGCCATATCAGGGTGTCCTTCTTATTTCTTTTCTTTTCTTTCTTTGTTCTTTCTTTCTTTCTTTGTCTTTCTTTTTTTAGAGACAGTGTCTCACTATGTTAGACAGGCTGGCCTTGAACTCCTGGACTCAAGGGATCCTTCTGCTTCAGCCTCTTGAATAGCTTGGACTACAGGCTCACACCATCAAATCAGCTCCTCTTTAGTCCAGTGGAAGTACCACCTCAGATCATTGACATGTGTCCTCCAAATCTAAATTTACAAATGGCAAAGCAAAAAAAAAAGAGCAGAAAGGTAATAACTGATGAGAAAATGGATCAAAGAAAGTAGAAGAGAGAGGAGGAAAAAGAGTGATAGAGAACAGAAATGAAATGGCTTAGGCCATCAAATTCTGGCCTAGCTTTTAATGAAAATACGCAGAATTTCACATAGGCCTTCTGTTTTCTCCAGATTTAAAGGAGTCATGGAATCACCATGTTCTTAGTTTTGTGGTCAGTACCCAAATGATCCTGGTGGAAAGAACAGCCTCTGAGGGGGAAGAAGCTGGCAAGCAACTCCTAAAATATCAGGTTAGATATCAACTGTTCAGAAAGGAAAATACTGCCACTTTTTTCATTGATACCTTCCAGATTTTCCTTAACAAAGTTTACTCCAAAGTCTATAAATCCATAGTTCTCCGATCCACTTAGTGATTATTTGACTATCAGTTTTCACACTAGTCCCCAAGATACCTGCTGAAAGGGAATTGTCTTAGCAAATGTAACTGGACTTTCCTCCCCAATTTAGACCACAGGTGAAATGCAGAAGTAGGAAACACCTGGGCTAGTTCCAAGCCCACACAGGACTGAACTTCAGACATGAATCATGGTTCAGCTCTGAAAGAAATGGTGTCAAGAAGGTTGCACGGGATCAAACTGAGAAAGAAAGCAGATGTAGGACTTCCTTCTTACTTGCCTCTTTTTGGAGGAAGTGAAATTGCCCTTCAGCAATGCAGATGCAAAGTTTTTGTGGACAAGATGCCTCTTTCTTTTAGAGATGAAAGTTCAGTGTTAGCCCACAGGCCACTACTCCTTAAGTGTGGCCATCTGGGGAGGTTATGTGACTGCATATGCATTCTAGTACAAGAAAAAGCAGCGGAAATTGCTGGTGAACAGAACAAACAAGAAAAGGTGTGGGTAAAACCCACTGGTCACCACTTCCTCACATGTAACTGTTATGAACAGCTCTTCTGCTCCTGGTATGCAAAATTAAGTTAAGCCAAATTTCTCATTGTTTTCACTTCTCCTTTCACTATTGCCCAGTGAGTTGGAAAGAATTTCCTTGAGCACAGCAGTCACAGAATCCATACGCTTTGGGTCATTTCAGGCATATAAAAATTTTAGAAATAATTATTTTTTGTTCTTTTTGACAGTCTTACTCTCTTCCCCAGGCTGGAGTGCAGTGGCATGATCTCAGCTCACTGCAACCTCTGCCTCTTAGGTTCAAGCAATTCCCCTGCCTCAGCCTCCCAAGTAGCTGGGATTACAGGTGTGTGCCACTACCACAACTGGCTAATTTTTTGTATTTTTAGTAGAGATGTGATTTCTCCATGTTGGCCAGGCTGGTCATGAACTCCTGGCCTCCAGTGATCCATCCACCTTGGACTCCCAAAGTGCTGGGATTACAGGCACGAGCCACCATGCCTGCCCTGTTTCTTTTGTTTTTTAGATTGGTGTGCATTGGTTATTTTCCTGAGCACAAAAGTAATGATTACCCAGTACTCATCACTGTTGGCCCTTAGTAGGTTCTGAATACAAATTTCTCAAGTTAATAAATACATGCTCATTGTTGAAAACTCAAAAAACACAGAGAAGAGGAAAAAAATAAAATAATTTAGAACAACGTCCCAACCAGATGTAATTACTGTCTATGTATTGGCATACATCCTTCTAGTTATGCACATAGTTGGGGTCATGCTGAATGTTTTGCGTTCTTTTTTCATAACATTCTTGTCAGAGGCATTTGAACCAGAGCAACTCTTATCTTGAATAGGGGCTGGGTAAAGAAGGCTGAGACTTGCTCGGCTGCATTCCCAGTAGGTAAGGTATTCTAAGTCACAGGACGACATAGGAGGTCGGCATAAGACAGGTCATAAAGATCTTGCTGATAAAACAGCACGCAGTAAAGAAGGCAGCCAAAACCCACCAGAACCAAGATGGCGACAAGAGTGACCTCTGGTCATCTTCATTGTTCATTATATGCTAATTATAGTGTATTAGCATGCTAAAAGATATTTCCACCAGTGCCTTGACTGCCCATGTCCAGAAGTTACCCTGTATAGTTTCAACAGGGGAAGAACCCTCATTTCTGAGAATTGCCCACCTCTTTCCCAGGAAACTCATGAATAATCCACCCCCTGGTTTACCATATGATCAAGAAATAACACTAAGTATCCTTAGTCAAGCAGCACATGCTTCTGCTCTGCCTATGGAGTAGCCATTTTTTTGTTTTTTTACTTCTCTAATAAACTTTCTTTCACTTTACTCAGTGGACTTACCCTGAATTCCTTCTTTCACAAAGTTCAAGAACTCTCTCTTGGGGTCTGGATTGGGAACTCTTTCCAGTAACATTATGGCACAAGAATTTCTCATGTTATTAAAATTGTTTGAAGTAATTGTGATGTCTGTAAAACATTTTGTCTTATGGATACAATGTAATTGCTCTTTCAGCTATTTTCCATTTTTTTCCCTATGATAAAAAGAAGACAAAGGCTGTAGAAGAAATAAAAAATACAGTGACTGGGCATCTGGAGACATAGGAAAACCTGAATATAGAATTGTCTGTATTAACCTTGCTTGTATTCTCATTTCAGGAGAGTGAGCTCTCAATAGGATCTACTAAAGAGAAAGCAGAGGGTAACAAATTGTCAGCTTGTCTCCAAAGCAGGGTAAGTGAGAGAGTATTCTAATTTTGATGAACCATCTCAGAAATAGTTTGAAGAGAAGTATGTAGATATTTCAACAGACTTATTGGAAGTACTCAAGGGCATTCAACTCTCATTTTTCTAATTCTGGGATCATGCTGCTGAGGTATAAATTTATAACTAACTGATTTATAAATTAACTAGAACATCCTGTGCAAAGGTTTGGTTCTCTAGCAAAATATAGACTAGATATTCGTTTATAAATTAATTCCTCTTGGGTGGCTGCTGTCAGTTCCCAGAAGCGTGATAAATGTGGCACAAACAGACCCAGAATGTCCAGGTGCGGTGGTGCATGCCTGCAGCCCCAGATTCTTGAGAGGCTGAAGTGGGAGGATTCCTTGAGTGCAGGAGTTCTGGGCTGTAGTGTGCTATGCCAATCTGGTGTCCACACTAAGTTCAGCATCACTATGGTGACTTCCTTGGAGCAGACCACCAGGTTGCCTAAGGAGGAATAAAAGGACCCAGGTTGGAAATGGAGCAGGTCGAAACTCCCATGCTGCTCAGTAGTGGGACTACAGGTGTGACTAGCTACTGCACTCCAGCCTGGGCAATAAGCAAGGCCTTTTTCAGAAAAAGAAATAGACTCAGAATACAATATTTCTAGATTTACAGAACACCATCATGGTTTTGATAATAACTGGTAAAGCCCAGCCTGGGAAGCTAGGCAACTAGCCTCATTCTTTCTAAAAATATGTCTTAGCTGCATCAATGACCAATAGAGGAATTCAATTCCTTGGAACCTTCTTTCCAGAATGCATACAGGTTATGGTGTAGTGATACCTGTGAATTGCAATGTGACTTTTTCCGTCTCAGCACTGTATCTGGTTCATGGTATGATTTGGGGGATGTTAAGAATGAAATTAGGAGCTTCATTAACTCCTCTGGATTCTTTGGCTACCACTAAGCATACTAAGACACAGCCTAATTGTCCCAAAGAATTAACAGAGCTGAGATTCAATCAATCTTGGCACCAGATCAAAGGGCCAGGAAATATTGTTTTAAATTATGAGGTCTAATAGAGCTGGCATTGGCACTTGAAAAGACATTCATGTAATTATATTCTTCTAATGATATAGCAAATGAATTGTTGCTTTAAAAAAATATTGGGTAATGAAGACCCGTATTCTTTTTATGCACCAAAACTGATTACACACTAGCAATGGAATGAAAAATTAAAGGTATAACAGGAAGAACTTCATGCAAAATGCACACACACAGAGTATATATAAATGTGTGAACACATACACATATGTTCCTTGGCCCCTGTCTGCATTGATAAATCAAAATCTAGATTATAGTGTTGTTTTGTCCTGAATATTTCTATCTGAATAAAAACAACACAGTGTAGGGATTCCTTGCCCTCACTCTGAATGCTTAGGACAATGCAAATTGGGGTTTCCCAGTATATTGCATCGAATCCTCTTCAGGCCCCATCAGCTCTGCTCCAGACAATGCCATCCCCCAAAGACAGAACTGTTATGGCTCATAACAATGAACCCCACAGGACAAGTGTCCAAGAGTTTCACTCCTTTCTTTCTGGAAACAGCTTCCACCCTCAGGCAGATAGGAAACCCAGAACTGGCCTTGACTTACAGCTTGCATGGGTATGGTGGAGGCAGGGTGTTTCAGTAAGGGTGATATGGTCATTTGCCTCTGCGTTTCCAATAAAAGGAAACTGGTATTGGAGGCCCAAGAGAGAGCAGTCAGGGAAAATGTGAAGCATCAAGTCCAAGAGAGTGAGCAAAAAGCAAAGCCAAACTTTCTAGTGGAGGAAGCAGCAGGGTATGGGGTCATGTTTTGTTGTTGTTGTTTTTTTTTTTCTAAGTGCCCAACCCTGCAGCAGAATAACCAGCCCGGGCTGGGGGAAAATTAGAATAGTTAACTGTTAGGCATGTAGGGCTGTGTTTGGATGTTTAATATGGCATAAATTCTTCAAAGTCCTGATGGTCTTTAATATTCCAACCAACTCTCATTTCCCCCATTTTGCAATTAAATTAGCTTAAGGAGGAACTGTTGAATTTTCTGCTTCATTGCCTACTTTTTTTTCCCCATTTAGTTTGCCTGAAGCTTGTTGGTGGCTGTGTAGGGCTGGTGTGTGGCTGGAGCTGTCTGAGCCATGAACAGCTTCAGGGCTGCCATCCTCTTCTGGGCAGTGGCAGGATGGGCTAAATCAGGCAAGCCTCCAGGAGAGACAGATGAAGTTGGAGTTCAAAAATGCAAGAATGCCTTGAAACTACCTGTCCTGGAAGTCCTACCTGGAGGGGGCTGGGACAATCTGCGGAATGTGGACATGGGACGGGTGGTGGACTTGACTTACACCATCTGCAGGACAACTGAGGATGGACAGTATATCATCCCTGATGAAATCTTCACCATTCCCCAGAAACAGAGCAACCTGGAGATGAACTCAGAAATCCTGGAATCATGGGTCAATTACCAGAGCAGCACATCATACTCCATCAACGCAGAACTTTCTCTTTTTTCCAAAGTCAATGGCAAGTTCTCCACCGAGTTCCAAAGAATGAAGACCCTTCAAGTGAAGGACAAAGCTGTTACTACCCGAGTTCAGGTGAGAAACCTGATCTACACAGTCAAAATCAACCCAGCCTTAGAGCTAAGCTCAGGTTTTAGGAAGGAGCTCCTGGACATCTCTGACTATCTAGAGAACAACCAGACGAGGATGGCCACCTACCTGGCAGAACTTTTGGTTCTCAACTATGGCACCCATGTCATCACCAGTGTGGACGCTGGGGCTGCTCTTATTCAGGAGGACCACATCAGTGCCTCCTTTCTCCAAGACAGCCAGAGCAGTCATAGTGCCGTGACCGCATCTGCTGGAGTTGCCTTCCAAAACATTGTGAACTTCAAATTTGAGGAGGACTACACCTCACAGAATATCCTCACCAAGAGCTACCTCTCAAACAGAACCAACTCCAGGGTGCAGAGCATCGGAGGGGTTCCTTTTTACCCAGGCATCACCCTCCAGGCTTGGCAGCAGGGCATCGCCAACCACCTGGTGGCCATCGACCGCACTGGCCTGCCTCTGCATTTCTTCATCAATCCCAACATGCTGCCTGACTTGCCAGGCCCCCTGGTGAAGAAGGTGTCACAGACGGTGGAAACTGCTATTAAGCGCTATTATGCATTCAACACCTACCCTGGCTGCACAGATCTCAATTCTCCCAACTTCAATTTTCAGGCCAACACAGATGATGGCTCCTGCGAAGGAAAAATGACCAATTTCTCTTTTGGTGGGGTTTATCAGGAATGCACTCAGCTCTCAGGGAATGGGAATGTCCTCCTCTGCCAAAAGTTGGAGCAGAAGAATCCACTCACTGGTGATTTCTCCTGCCCCTCTGGCTACTCCCCGGTGCACCTGCTATCCCAGATCCACGAAGAGGGTTACAATCACCTGGAGTGTCGTAAGAAGTGCACCTTGCTCATCTTCTGCAAGACAGTATGTGAAGATGTGTTCCAGGTGGCAAAGGCTGAATTTAGGGCTTTTTGGTGTGCAGCCAGTAGCCAAATACCGGAAAACTCAGGAATGCTTTTTGGGGGCCTCTTCAGCAGCAAGAGCATAAACCCCATGACAAATGCACAGTCATGCCCAGCCGGCTACTTTCCACTGAGACTCTTTGAAAACCTCAAGGTATGTGCCTCTCAGGACTATGAGTTGGGAAGCAGGTTTGCGGTTCCCTTTGGTGGATTCTTCAGCTGCACAGTTGGGAACCCCTTGGTGGATCCTGCTATATCCAAAGACTTAGGGGCACCATCTCTGAAAAAATGCCCCGGGGGCTTCAGCCAGCACCTAGCCCTCATCAGTGATGGATGCCAAGTGTCCTACTGTGTCAAGTCCGGGCTCTTTACAGGAAGGTCCCTGCCCCCTGCCAGGCTCCCACCTTTCACTCGGCCACCCCCTCATGAATCAGGCTGCCACCAATACTGTCATAGTGACCAATTCTGAGAATGCAAGATCCTGGATTAAAGACTCCCAGACCCACCAATGGAGACTGGGAGAGCCGATAGAGCTGCGGAGGGCCATGAACGTCATTCATGGGGATGGTGGTGGTCTGTCAGGAGGGGCTACAGCTGGGGTCACAGTGGGGGGTCACCACCATTCTGGCTGTTGTCATCACCCTGGCCATCTACGGCACCCGGAAGTTCAAGAAGAAAGCATATCAGGCAATTGAAGAAAGGCAGAGTTTGGTTCCAGGCACTGCAGCAACCACAGAAATCCCGGACCAAGCACAGGTGCAGAGTCCAGCTTAAATCTCTCCCCGAAAATGGCTTCTCTTATCTCTTACCAGTGTGGTCATTTCTGATCACTCTGTTTTCCTAAGTATTGAAATGGCAAGTGCAACCAAAAGTAGGTGTAACTTTGTGACTTCTTGTTTAGGTCTCTGGGCCAGGAAATTCATACTGTTACATGGATAAGAGTGGGGTTGGGGGAGAGGGGAACAGCTGGGACTAGAAGCAAAAGCCATTCTGGGACTAAAATAGGAAGCAGGTATCCTTTCCCAGTGTATGTTGCTGTCTTCACCTGAATGCATTTCTGTAAAAATAGAGGAGAATGTTAATGTTTGGATTTGGAAGCTTTGAATTTACTCTGAAGTTTGCCATTGCTTCCAATTTGTGAGCTCTAAGAATTTCTGCCTGTGAGAACTACCCTCCTTCTATTTTTTTTTTTTTTTTGAGACAGTCTCGCTCTGTTGCCAGGTGCCAGGCTGGAGTGCAGTGGCGCTATCTTGGCTCACTGCAACCTCTGCCTCCTGGGTTCAACCAATTCTCCTGCCTTAGCCTCCTGAGTAGCTGGGATTACAGGCACGCACCACCACGCCCAGCTAATTTTTGTATTTTTAGTAGAGACGGGGTTTCATCATGTTGGCCAGGATAGTCTCGATCTCTTGACCTCGTGATCTACCCGCCTTGGCCTCCCAAAGTGCTGGGATTACAGGCATGAGCCACCGCGCCCGGCTCTATTTTGATTTTTAAAGAGCTGTCTGAATTTCACACTCTTAGAGCCTGGAAGAGCCCTAAAAGACATAAGTCTTGCTTGGCTACTGCTTTTTAACTTTGAGGGCTCCATGTTGACAGAGTGTGTTATCTCCTTGGGATCACCTCAGAAACATCTGAAAAGAATGATGTTGCCTATGCCAGTTCCACTTTTTCCAGCTGCCCCATGATGAGGACTCCCTTAGACCAGACCACTCTTGGACTTCAGACTAGTGTCATCAAGTCCTCAGAAAATATCTATTTATAAACTTCTATTAGTGGGTTAAAGAGGAAGGGATGATTTGGAGACAAGGAATAAGGAAAGATACGGAAAAACTGAAAAAGATTCAGGGGTAAAAAAGGCAAGAAGTTAAAGCAAGCCCACAACTAAGTATTACTTACTCTGTAGAATCAAAACAGAGTAGATAACACCAATTATGCACCCTAAATTTTTTTCCAGCAGAAAGGGAGCTGATGTGATCAAATCCATGTTTTCAAAAGAGCTGAAAAAGGCATCTAGCACCACTTCGTTATCTCCTTGGGGTCACCTCAAGTTCATTTCAGTTCCAGGCTGAGCACCCTGGGGCATCTAGCAGGATGCATGACCTTCAGCTGGCAATAGTTGGGACTGTGCTCAATTTTAATACCAATCTCTCCTGATTGTAATTACCTCCACTACTTTTATGATCCCCCTACAATATTTAATGATATATTTATTCACTGAATCATATGTCATTAATGAGTTGTCTTCTGTGGAGGATGACTATTCTCTTTGTTAATGCTAACAATCAAGATCTTGGGCTGAGAAGCGGCCCTTCCCTAGAGTTTGAAGCATCACAGCATGTGGGAAGGTGGGAACCAAGTTACCCACTCATTTCCAACTGAGACACAGAGAAGTGAGTCACAGAATTTGAGCCCTGCTCTCTTGACTGCCCAGCCAGGAACACTGATTTCTGTAACCCCTTCACTTAACCCTGCCCCTTAAGCATTAAAACATTCTCTTAAACCTCTGAGTGTTTTGTGAGTTCTGGGTGTTTTGTACATTTCAGCTAAGCTAATCACTTATCTGCAAATACTGACTTTCCTATGAATTCTTTGAAGATTATTGAGTCGGAAAGGCAAAATATAGCCCCCAATTCCCAGGCTTTTAATGCACTAACTGCCTATTGAAATGAAAAGTTCTTTATAAACGTAGATTCCTACTAACAAGATTGCACATAAATATGCATTAAAATATGTACTAAGGAACTCTCTGTCCAACGGCTCATGCACATGAAGTCAGATCATGGGAGTTTGCCATTTGCATTCATCAAGCCATTTGGCGGAGTCAGATCCCTGATGGACAAGCTGACAAACTCTGCCTTCCAAGTCCTGGGTTCCTAACTGGTGGTCTTAGGCTGGGGTCAGTGGGGAGACCAAGCCTGGCTTCCAAGAAAACCACATTCCACATACTACCAGAAATAGACACAGATTTGGGTAACAAAGGTGGCTTTGCCTTTGCGTTTTATTTTTGTGTTCTTGTCAGTTTTGAGATGATTAATAGTAAACATTTATTTGAGAAACAGCTTGGAAACGATTTAAACACACACTATATTGTAGTCAGGCAAAGGGACCTTTAAAAGTGAATATTCGATTTTAAAGGTGGTTTAACTCCCACATGTTCACTTACTCATTTTCCCAGCCATGCGGTCTGTTCCTTTAGGTGAACAAAGAGTCTAGCCAGATCAAATGTGTGGGTGGGTAATATGTGGAAAATGTTTTTTTTAGGCGGTGGGGGAGGGACTTCCCCACCCAGTGGAAGGGCTTGTGATTGCTTACAGACTCAGGGAGGTAACCCAAATCCCTCACAGATAGGTGCACTTATCTACAAAAAGCAGAAGGTCAACAACAGCAACAATTTTGTGGTTGTTCATTTGCCATTTATTGTTCCGCACAGACACCTCATGAGCACCAGGTGGCGATGTCCTCTCACAGAGCAACACCAAGGGCTTCAAAACACTCCAATTACAAACAGAACAAATCACTTAGGACATTCACCTGCCTCTCCCAGAAACCCCCAATCTAATGCCAGGGACCACAGACAAGGAAAGGGGTCGGGGGTCCTTTCTTGTACCACACGAGCCTTCCCCCAATTTTCTCATGCACACAACAGTGCAATACCAAGATGAGGACTTTCGACCAAGTATAAAACCACAGAGAAGACCAAATTTTACAAAAAGGGGAAGAGAATGAACACACAAAAGGCACACACAGCTACATATACACAATGAAACTTTTAGGTGATGAGCATCTGATGAGGTTCATCTCCAATCCAATTTGTCATCCCTGGAGACTCAGGAAGGGAGAAACTAGGCTGCTGGTGCTAAGACCATGAAAGGGAAGGCATGGAATCCCCTACCTGGGCCAGGAGAGCACAACAGGACTTCTGGTGGGAAACGCCCTGTGTCAAGGTAGTGGATGCACAGGGCTCGGCTGGCAGGGTTCTCACTGAAATCCAGACCATACCTTTCCATTTTGGCACAAGAGAAAGGGCAGAGGAATGCTCCCTGCCTTGCCTGGCACAGTGTTAGAAAGGAAATTCAATATCCCTACAGCCCAGAAAGCCGCATCAGAACAGCACGAGGATGAGGTAGCCCCTACTGGGCATCTGCAGAGAGGACAAGAAATGGGGCATAGACATAATCAAATCCTAGGGGGAAAGGTTTGAAGGTATGAAGACCATCTCTCCAAGTGGTATTGCCATGGGCATAGTGGCTCCCTTTCCATCTGAGTCCTCTTCTGCTCCTGGCCACCCCCTTCCCCACCTATACCTTCTGCCTGATGTGGGGAAACTGGTTTCTCCCCCACTGCCTTCTTCCATTGTGAAAATCTATCTTCTCTTCTTCCCCCACCTCCTACTGCCTCATTGTGTCTTTCTTCCCATGGACCCTCAGCCTATTTCTGCATCCTTGCAGCCAAGAAGCTCAGAAGATACTTGACCAGGGTGCTGAAGGCAGAGATGGCCTGAGGCTCTCCAGGTAATCTCTGGTACATGATAACCTGACAAAGGGCATGGGTGTGACATTAAACACTGCAGGGATATCTCTTCCATTTAGTTCAGGTGTGCACTTCCTAACTGTGGCAGGAAATTGCCCTGTGGTGCAGTAAGCTGGGGGACCAGTCTCCTGGTTGGCTGGTGAGATACAATGGCTGCCTGCTAACAGAAGATACAGGGACAAGGATGGCAGAATGATTCCTCCCGTCAGAGCTCCCTCTGGTGGAGCTGATCAACGTCCCTGTAGCCATTTGCAAAGGGAGCAAAGGCTCAGCACCAGCACATCCACAGAACTGGGTGACAGGCAGGTGAATCCACTGTCCACATCAACATCAAAATGGCTGGAGGCCTAACAGCAAGCAGCTATGGGGCTTGCTGGCTTTTATGAAAGCTCGGCCTCCGGTTCCCATCTAAGTACCATTTTTGAAGGTTCTTTTGTTTCCATATTTCTAGCATTAAAAACCTTCCAAATATGAAATATATATGCATATATATACGTCAAACCCCCAAAACTTGAGGTATATAAATTCAAATTAGTATCCAGAGGAACTTCCCCCCAAACACATAGTTCAAAGAACCCACTTTCAAAGGGGGAATTGGGTTTCCCTTCTTAATCCCCCCCTTTCCTCCTCCCCTGGCTCCCAATTCATTGCTTACTGGGAGCCAAAGGCAACTGGAATGTTGGGGAGGAGATAGGGTCTTGGGACACAACCAAGATGCAGATCGGACCAGACCATATTGTGGTCCCAACGCCATTAGGAATGAGCTAAAGAGGCTCCCTCCCTGCTCTAAGTCAATCTATAATAGATGAGGGAGATGAGACACCCAGCAGCTCTGGGCTCTGATTAGCAAATTTGCATGGAAACAGATTGAAGCCTTCATAGAAACAAGACTGGATGGAGATGACCTCTGATCCAATCTCGAAAAGAAGTATAAAAGGATGAGTCCAGCCCTCACCTCATTGTATCTCCCCCAGGCACAGTTCTGTCTCCATTGGGGTTTCAGTTCACTATGGGATAGGTTAGCAACAGGTGAGGAACGTCAAAGGACCACAGCCTCACTATTGGATCCCCATCAGAACTGGGGTTTGGCATCTTGCAAAACAGAGTGCAGGGACATGATGGGCCTTCCCATCAAGCTGGCCCAATGATGCACACACGCCCACACACACACACGCATGCACAGACACAGGGGGCACAGAGCCCAGCGTGGGCTCCACTCACAGTGACTTGATGAAACTCATGGAATCTTTGAGCTGGTCTAGAATGAGTTGGGAAGAAGGCTGTGGGCTCCTCTCCCCTGAGGACAGTTCAGATACTCAGTGGGATGCAGGCTCTGGTTTGATCAGAGAGGGGATAGAAAGAGCATCATGGGATGCCACCCCCAAGGAGGAATTCCAGAGTCCATCCATCCACACGAGAGAACCAGATGCCTCTTTGGACAGGTCAGAGCTGTGTGGAGAAGAGGGCCCAGAGAAGCCAAGGGCTGTGATGAGAGTGGAATGTGCTCCCCGAGGCTTTTGCTTCTCTGACCCTCTTGGGAAGAAGTGCTTCCTTGCTCTACACCAAGGCATCAGTTTCTGATGTCACAGCAGTTTAGCGGTTCACCCCTTTGTCCCCCGACCTTGCACAGTGAGAGCTCCCTGCCTCCAGCGGAGGAGAGAATAGCAGAAACTCCACTCTCAAAGCAGAGTGGAAGTAGCAAGAAGCCAGCTGAGGCAAGAAACCCCGGCTTCCAAATGCCCAGGCACTGTCCATGGGCATTTGTATTCATGGTCCCGGGTGTGCTGACCATGCCCCTACTTTGGAGGTGGGGTAGGGAGGGGATTCTTGCCTACCCAGCACCAAAAACTCCAAAAACTCCATGGGAACAGACCCAGGATGGCCCTCATCCCATCTCCCTTTGTGTGGATGAGGTTTATGAACAATGTCGCTTTATTCAGTCTGGCTCCCCCGTGTGGTTGGGAGGGATGGGGGATGGACACAGGACAGGAGGGGAGGTGAGAAAGTTGGGAGGGCATGACACCAACTTCTTCTACATTGACTCACTCTCCCCCACTTCCTGTCCTGCAGTCCCCACGGCCCCTCCCACCTTAAAGCTTTCCTGGCCTCAGTCCTTCTCCTGGGCAGTGCTGTCCTCAGAGATGCCCTGGGCAGCCAGTTCAGCCAGCACATTATCCAGGTAATTGGCATCTGGGTAGCCGTGACCAGTGAGATTAGAGCCAAACTCTGTCTTGTGGTGGACCTCATTCCAGATGACGGTATCTGACTCGCCCGTGGTGCTGGAGGTGCCAATGGCAAAAATGAGGCGGCGATCCCAGGCCACAAGCAGCAGCTTCAGAACCTAGAGGGACAAAAGTGGGACATGAAAGGCAGACATTGATGGGCGATCAAAGACTATCCTTTGATAGAGAGTCAGCCCAAGGGTCCCATCCCTTCCTGCATCATGATGCTGTAAGTGGCCCAGGGGAAAGAAAGAGATTTGGATTTGGAGTTTGGGAGCTAGAGGCTGAGCTCTGGCTCTGTCACTGAATAACTGTGTGACCTTGGAGAAGTTATAGCAGGTCTCTGAACTTTAATTTTCTTATTTATGAAATGGCAATGGTACAATTTGCCTCTGAAGGTTGTGAACATCTTACCGGGTACTACATGAAAAGTATTTTCACACCAGTGCCTACAACGCACTACTTGATAAATGTTATCTGCCAACATAATGGTTGCATTTTGAAAGATAGAATCTAGGAGTTGAAGGCACTTATGATCTGAGAACTTCTGAAGCTCTGCCCTTCATTACCACACCACTACCTCAATGTAGTATTAATTTATCCAAAGCTGACATTGTGCAATATTTCTCTAGTGACATCTTGGAGCACTTTGATTTTCTGTAGGTGAGAAAACTGAGGCTCAAAGAAAGTTTTGGGGCCTGTAGAATGTTCTAAATCAGTTAAATTTTAAAAATGTTTGTTGAGCAAGACTAATGCCTAATGCCCTGTTCCAGGCCTTGGTCAGAGTAGTGTCCAGCATGAAGAAAAAGCACCCAATAAAAATGTCTTGGGTTCAAAACTGAACTACTATAAACATGGTATGGGCTGGGGGAGAGGAAACCATCATAGTGTTAGTAATAATAAAAGCAGACATTAGAAATATGAGCTGCTATTTCCTGAGTGTGTACTTTCTAAGTGCTGGGCAATGAGACATGTAATTGTTACAGTAATAAGATGATATAGGTATGGCCATGTGCCACAAAGTGACATTTTGGTCAATAACTGAACACATAGGCGATGGTGATCTCACTGGATTACAATAGAGCTGAGAAATTCCTATTGCTCTACTACTTATACTGTACTTTTAATCATTATTGTAGAGTGCATGCCTACTTATTAAAAAAAAAAGAAAAGCTAACTGTAAAACAGCCTCAGGCAGTTTCTTCAGGAGGTGTTCTAGAAGAAGGCACTGTTATCATAAGAGATGACAGCTCCATTCCTGTTATTGCCCCCACGGCCTTCCAGCGGGATAAGATTTGGAGGTGAAAAGACAGTGATGCTGATGATTCTGCCCCGAGTAGGTCAAGGCTAATGTCTATGTTCATGTGTTCATTTTAAATAAAAAGTTTCAAAAGTAAAAAACAAAATTAAAGTTTTAAAAATAAAAGAAGCTTATAGAATAAGGATTAAAGAAAGAAAATATTTTTCTACAGCTAACAATATGTTTCTGTTTTAAGCTGTGTTGTCACAAACAAGTCAAAAATTAAAAAAATTAGAAGGTTTATAAATGGGGGAAGTCACAATAAGCTAAGGTTAGTTTATTATTGAAGAAAGAAAAGTAGTTTTATGTAAATTTTGTGTAGTTTAAGTGCACAGTGTTCACAAAGTCTTTAGTAGTGTACAGCAATGTCCTAGGCCTTCACACTCACTCACTGATTCACCCAAAACGACTTCCAGTCCTGCAAGTACCATTCACAGTAAGTGCCCTATACAGATATACCACTTCTATCTTTTATACTGTATTTTTACTATACCTTTTCAATGTTTACATATGTTTAGATTCACAAATACTTACCATTATACAACTACCTATAGTACTCAGTACAATAACATAGTGTACAGGTTTGTAGCCTAGAAGCCATAGGCTGTACCATATTGCCTAGGCGTGTAATAGGCTATATCATCTAGTTTTGTCTAAGTACACTCTATGATGTTTGTATGATGATGAAGCTGTCTAATGATAATGATATCCCTGTCATTAAATGACAGATAGCTGTACTCTCATTATACCCCTCAAGGAAACAGAGGCTCAAAAGATAAAAGACTTGCTTTGGTCTTATAGGTAGTAAGTGGCTGGGGGGTGGTGGGGTTAGGGGATTGATTTCAGGACTGTCTGACGCCATAGCCCATGGTCTGAATCACCACTCTGTTGACTCTGAGATAGGAATCAGTATAGAATTCATGGAGGAGGCTGCTTCTGAGCTGAGTAGTAAAGGAAGGGAAGGAAAGGATTTGAGGTATGTCAATAGAGAAGAAAGTGTAAACACAGTAAACAAATATAAACTCAAGGCATGGATAAATTACAATTGCTGTCACTATGCTGTGCATTTTACAAAAGATATTTTCATTTCATTTTTCCTTTTTTTTTTTTTTGTATTTAGTAGAGACAGGGTTTCACCATGTTGGCCAGGATCATTTTTCCAACATCCTGTCCATACAGATGGAAATTATCACCACTATTTTACAGATTAGGAAACTGAGACTTCAAGACATGAAGTTTCATGCCAGTTCCCACAGCCAGTAAATGGCAGAAATGGGACTTGAACCCTGGCTGGTCTGGCTCCCAAAGCCCATCCTCTAATCATACCTCAATCTACAATGAAGCCCAAGGTTAGGGTACTGGAACAGCAGATGTGAAGGACAAGGATGGGAAATTAGTGTAAGGAGAAAGTTTAACCCACACTGCAGTCAGTTTTATATGTCAAGGTGAGAAGACTGTACTCTGTTATTTCTTCATTTTATATCTTTTACACACAAAAACCTAGACTCTAAAACTCTTTGGGATACCTGACCTGGCAGCAGATAAAAGATGAAGAAGTCTTATCAATGTTGGTGGTGGCAGGGTTAGAAGAGGGGTCTAGTGGTTTGGAAGGCAGTGAGTGTGTGGGGGAGGAATGAGCTAAATGGATGCGATGGATAAGAACAGGAGTCCAAGAAGGTTAGTGTGCCCATCCGGGTACCAGGGATGGTGAGTATGTCATTAACATAAAGAGAGAGGCCTGGAAGAAAGCAGCTCTTGACAACAGGATTCTAGTTTTAACTGCAGGACTTTGTACCGGACACATTTTGCCAACGGTTGGGATGTAGCTCCAGGGCTCAAGCACAGAAATCTGGCCCTTCAATGCAAACAGTATCAAGAATCGTCCTGACTTTTAATCTGGAGACACTGCACTGGCACATCTCGATGTGGTTAATTCTCTATTTCTTCCAAAATACCTGCTTCCCACCTGTAGGGAGAGACCAGATCCATACCCTTTGACATAAAACCCAAACTGCCTCCCTGTAGGCAGGTCACTGTCCCACCCCTTGTCTGGCTTGCCTAGGACTTGTTGGGTCTGTGAAGGATGAGTGAAAGTAACAAGCAACAGGAATTTTTAAATGAGATGATACACTTCCAACTGGGTTCTCTGTTGTCCTCTGCCCCCTCCATGGGAAGGGCATGGAGCAGAGAAGGGCTGCTCCTTCCACCTGGGCTCTAGAACAGGAAGACACATGGAGCCGACTGCAGCTGCTGCTATAGTCTGAATATGTGTCCTCACCAAATTCCTATGCTGAAATCCTCACCCTCAAGGTGACAGTATTAGAAGGTGGGGCCTTGGAGAGGTGATTAGGTCATAACAGCAGAACCCTTATGGATGACATTAGTGCCCTTATAAAGAGGGCCCAGAGAAACCCCTTGCCCCTTCTACCATGTGGGGGACACAGTAAGAAGGCATCATCTACGAATCAGGATGGGTTCATATAAACAAGTCCTAGCCAGACACCAAATCTGCCAGCGCCTTGATCTTGGACTTCCCAGGCTCCAGAATTGTGAGAAATAAATGTCTGTTGTTTATAAGCCACCTTGTCTATGGCATCCAGACAGCATCCAGAACAGACTAAGACACTGACCCATAGCAACAACATAGCCATAGTTACTGACATGCAGAGTCCATAACAATAAATACTTGTTGGAGTAAGATGCTGAAATTTGGAGAGGAAGCTCTCTAAAATACATCTTGTCCAATACTCCCCCCCCCAGCACTTCCTTTAGATCAATGATTCCTACTCCTTTTGAGATCAGGAAAGATTCTGAAAATCCAGTGATTTTCTGGCCCTCACCCATAGAAATACAAACATAAATTTTTTATTCTAATCTTAGAGTTCGTAGAACCACTGAAGTCTGATCATGAATCACTAGGAATCCAGAAACCCAATGATTGTTTTCTCTGCCCTTTTGGGAAAAGAGCAGAAACTTTTCCCAAAAGGGAAAAAGTCAAATAATATGAAAGTACATAAAAACCAAATAATCTACGTATTAGATCCCTGCCCCAGAGCAGTGTTTCTCAAGCTTTAATGTGTTGTCAGATCAGCTATGCATCGCATTAAGATGAAATAGCTTCGGGTTCTGCATTTCTATCAAGCTCCTACGTGGTGCCACTGGTGCTGGTCCCAGGACCAGCCTTTAAGCAGCAGGGCTCTAGACACAGGATCTTAAAATAGATGAATTATTGCCAATAATACCCTAGAGAGGAAACAAACAAACTGATATGGTTTGGCTGTGTCCTCGCCAAAACCTTGTCTCGATTATGGCTCCCATAATTCCCATGTGCTGTGGGGAGGGACCCAGTAGGAGATAACTGAATCATGGGGGTGGTTTCCCCCATACTGTTCTCTTGGTGGTGAATAAGTGTCACAAGATCTGATGGTCTTATAATAGGTTTCCCCTTTCACTTGGCTCTCATTCTGTCTTGACTGTTGCTATGTAAGACTTGCCTTTCATCTTCTGCCATGATTGTGAGGACTTCCCAGCCATGTGGAATGGTGAGTCAGTTAAACCTCTTTCCTTCATAAATTACCCAGTTTCGTTTATATGTCTTTATTAGCAGTATGAGACCAGACTAATACACAAACTAAATGTACCACTACCACCTCAACTGCAAAAAAAAAAAAAATTATAGCCACCCCCTGCCTATGGTTGACTCAAATTTGACCTTGTTACTGTGTGCGTCTAGAGTTAAAGAGACACAGTTCTCTTTGGTCTGTGCATTGTAAGAAGCAAAACTTTGGACCTTCACATAGAAGTCAACTGTCTGGATCTATTCTAAAACCCAGTTCTATGTGGAAATCTCCAGACTTACTTCTCTCCCTTTCTCGCTGTCTGGAAGGTAACAGTGTCGTGGGAAGCCTCGGGCACTGAAACTCTTCCCAGGATTCGGGTGTTCTGGTCCCTGAAAGCAGAAAGCAAGCAAGCAAATGGCATTTTTCAAAAAATTTCTGGTAAGAGGAGGGTTAGGCTCTGAGTAATTTCAATAATGATGACAATAATAATGCCCCTAGAACCTCAACAGAGAACAGACCCAAAAAGCAGTGTGAGTGGTCATTTAACAGATTTCTGCATCCTTAGACCTGGGTTTAGATGGAAAGCCGCATTAGCTGGGAGCCCTCTCAGGGTTTTTGTTCCCCATCTCTTTAAGGGGAATGACGCAGAGTCCTTCCCACATGGGGTTGTTATACATGTTAAGTGAGTGGTGCCTGATGTGTAGTAAGAGCTCAGTAAATGTTAAAATCATTGTCCATCATCTTCATCATCTACTGTCTTACAAAAGAAAAAGGCTGCAGTGCAGAGAAGATAAGTGGCTTCTGTAATATTAGTGGCTTTGCTAAAATTGAAGCCCAGGTTTCCTGAGGCACACTCTAGATTTTTAACTACTCAC
Source organism: Ateles fusciceps (assembly GCA_036589455.1). NCBI lineage: Eukaryota > Metazoa > Chordata > Mammalia > Primates > Atelidae > Ateles > Ateles fusciceps. The sequence goes on along the minus strand of JAZHEH010000681.1, from coordinate 20,566,371 downwards.
AATAAAGAAAGTGCCTCCAAGCTACGAGCCATGCCATCAGAATTTTGTGAACGATTCTTGTGGATTTTCTCCTTCGTCCTCATGAGTTTTTGTTTGTTTTCTTTTTTAACAACAGGAATTGGGATAGTCAAGACTAAAAATCTTCTAACAGCATTTCAACTATTGCCACTCAATACCCTATTAAGTAGGCAGGCTCAGGCCACTGGGTGAGAAAAAACTGAAGCACAATTGAGTGAGAACAGGCTTCCTAATCAGTGCCCAGAATGGGTCCACAGGCCTCTTTGAGAAGCTCATGAAAAGCGACAAATTTTCTCCTGGTAACAATGACCATATCCCCCTCTTCCCCATACAAAAGTTTGTCTCTAATTTCAGAGCATCCCTGACCCCCTCAGGACTGGAACCCTCTTAAAAGACTCCTTCTAGATTCAACCAGTATGACATTGATAATTGCATGCAGCTCTTGGCACAAGCTCTCATGTAGACGATTAGCAAATATGTCCTAGCTGATTAAATGAATGAGTGTGGAAGAACAAATGAATGAGAAAACTGCAAGAAAAAAAAACAGATTTTTCTTTTTCTCTTATTATTGACCAGGGTTCCAAAATGATAAGAAATTCTGTGGTTTTCCATTTTTTAAAATAGCTAACATGATTCAAGATCACGTGTGGTTTGGCACGGTAAATGCAGTGGGGTCTGCCTCAGAAGGGAGAGGCCACTGCGAGCTGAAGAAACAACAACGCCTTCTCGGAGATGCAGAATCCAACAGTTATGAATTTCACATTCACAGGAAATCACTGCAAATTTACAACCTTCCCATGGCTGCGGCTGTTTCTAAATGAAGCTGCCTGACTGAAAGGCCAATTCTAACCATGGCTCTGACTGCTCCTGATCTTCCTGGGACTGCTGCTTGTGTGGCCAACTCAGATGCCTGCCTGGCACTGACCCAACATGGCTGTACCCTCCCAGCTCGTTGCTAAGTGGAGCAGTCACGACTCTGCCTCAGCCCAGCCCAGAGTTTCTCCCCAAGGGAATGGTTCTCTGCAGCGAATGTAGAGCTTGAAGGTCTCGACTCCTCACAGAAGCCTGTGTGGTCCCTGGAAACTTGAGTAACATGGCACTGAGTATCCTGCCACTTACACTCAGGGATGAATGCATATCCTAACTGTGGGAGACCTACATTTCCCGTGATACAAGCTTGGGTTTTTCAGGAAGAGCCACCGGGGTACCCATCAAGGCAGCGTGCACCACCTCAATCCCCTAGTGTAGGCTCTCTGCTCTTTAATCCTGGAGGAAATGGTAGTCCCACCCTTGTCTTTGCATGCTTTGGTCTGTTCTACTGCTCACCAGACCATCAGCTGCTTCTCCCAAGTCCTGTTTTTTCATTCATGTCCCTATCACCTTGACTCACTGCCTCCGAGACACTCCAGAAATCTCACCTGACCCCATATCCAACCATATCTCTCTCTTCCTTATCCTGGCCTTCCCTTGTTCAGGCCCCATTCCTAGGGCCTGGACCATGGCAGTGGTCTTTTAATTGGTCTTCTTCCCTCTGGCCATCCCCCCACTCTTTTGCCTGACTAGCCTTCCTAGAGCATAATTCAAATCACACAATGGTCCCTACTCTTAACCGCACACTCAATGACTAATGAGTAAAATCCATGGCCCCCACCCTAGTATTCAAGGCCTTCTGTGATCTGGATGCAACCTCCCTCACAGCCTAGTCTTCTCCCTCCACCTCCTTCATTCTCCCCCTCCCTCTACTTCCTTGCAAGTCTTGAGCCCCAAATTAAACCCTTCCTTCTTGCCCTTCAATACTCAAATTTTTCCTCTACAACTCTGTTACCTCCTCTCACTAAAAATGTTCTCCTCCATTTCTTTATGTCTTTCTAGACTCAACTAGAGAATTCCCTGCACTTGAAAGTCCCCTCTGATCTTCTCAGACAGACAGACACAAGCCCCCCTCCTTCCCATGACAAGCAGGGCCTCGAATAATGTTGACAACCAGGTATTGAGCACCTTGGTACTGCACCCATCCTTCACTATGCATAGGAAAACGTTATCTCCCATCCTCACCAAACCTCTGCCATTTGGGCTCCTGGCTGCACAGGTGAAGAAACCAAGCCCAGAAAGGTCAAGGGACTGTTGCCTAAAACAGCTGTCTCCAACCATTTTGGCACCAGAGACTAGTTTTGTGGAAGACAACTTTTCCATGGACCAGGGTAGTGGGGGGATGGTTTTTGGATGATGCAAGAGCATTACATTTATTGTGCTCTTTCTTTTTATTATTATTATATTGTAATATATACTAAGATAATAATAATAATTATTTTTTGAGACAGACTCTCACTCTTTCACCCAGGCTGAACTGCAGTGGTGCAATCTTGGCTCATTGCAACAACCTCCACCTCCCAGGTTCAAGCGATTCTCCTGCCTCAGCCTCCCAAGTAGCTGGGACTACAGGCACACCACCACGCTTGGCTAATTTTTTTTGTATTTTTAGTAGAGATGGGGTCTCATCATGTTGGTCAGGCTGGTCTCGATCTCCTGACCTTGAGATTCACCTGCCTTGGCTACCAAAGTGGTGGGATTACAGGCATGAGCCACCACACCCAGCCTAAAACAATGATTCTTAATGAAGAATCAGTGGAAGCACTGAGCTTGTTTTCCTGCAACTAGATGGTCCCATCTGGGGGTGATGGGAGACAGTGACAGATCATCAGGCATTAGATTCTCATAAGGAGCATGCCTAGATCTCTCGCATGCACAGTTCACAATAGAGTTGTGCTCCTATGAGAATTTAATGCTGCCACTTACCTGGCAGAAGGCAGAGCTCAGGTGGTATTACTGGCTCGCCCTCCACTCACCTCCTGCTGTGTGGCCCCTTCTGTGGCCTGGGGGTTGGGGACTCTTGGGCTGACGGCACCAGCTAATAAACACTCAGCCAGGAAGTGAAATCCAGGTCCATCGGACTTTGAAGGCCTTATTTTCTCACTTTGTCTACATTGCATCTCATAGGTTTTGTTAGCAATATACATTTATCTTCCCCTGACTGGTTAGTAAGTCCCTCCAGGAAGAACCATGATTTATTCACTTCTTTTTACAGGTTACCACAACTTCCTGTTTTATTTCCTCCACACCAATTATCACTATCTGGAAGTACCTTGTTTATTCATTTGTTTCCTGTATGGCCTTCCTGGTCCCACTAGAATAAGGGCTTCAGGGAGCAAGGACTGCGTCTATTTTGCTCATTCCTTCTCCAACATCTAGAACATGTCTGGACCATAATCCACACTCACATATTTGTTAAATAAAAGACAAAATGGAAGAGGAAAACTAGGAGGAAGGAAAAGAGGACAGACGAATTAATATTTGCTAAAGAAATGCATATAGTCAATGCCCTAGAACACTCAGAAAAAGCTTCACTGTGTGAAGGAAGGTGCCACATTTGCATTTAGTCAGGAATAGTGTTCAAATGTGTTCTTCGGGACTTTCAAAGAATCAAAAGGGGAAGATATGCCCTCCAAAATCAAAGTCGAGTATAGCTATTAAATTACAAATGCAAATACCGTTTGACAAATTCCACTTTTGGAAAATTATTCTACAAGATATATTCACATGTGTACAAGGTGATTCATTCCAGCATTATATGTTGTAGACAAAGATTGGCAACAATCCATATGCCTATCAAACGGAGACTGCTGAATGCAAACAGTGGTACATTTATACAATGGATGATTACACAGACACAAGAACAAGGAAGCTCTCTCTATACTGATATGGACAAATCTGTAGACTATATTATTAATTGAAAAATGCAGGGTGCTGAACAATGTGCCTAAATGTCACTGTTTGTGAAAAAAATTGGAGGGGTGGATGCAGTTCTCTGTTGCATGTGCACAAAGAATCCTGGAAGGATCCATGGGAAAGTCAGAACAGTGGTATGAAGTCAGGGGATGTGGTGTCAGTGGGTGAGGCTGGGTAGATGGGGGACATGTGTGGGAAGGAGACTCTTCATGTGTAACATTTTACCTACAAACACCTAAAACAATAAAAACCAAGGGCTGAGAGAAAGACCCACCTGAGAGAAAGGCTCACCTGAATGCCAGGGGGGGATGCTGTAGATGATCCGTATGGTTTTGCAGTCCGGGTGACCAGGCAAGGAGTGGGGGATGAGGTGGTACTCCATCTTCCCCGGAGGCTGGGTGCCTGTCTTCACCCCGTAAATGGTCTTGCAGGTTGGACACTGCAAACTCCCATCCTGAGACGCCAAGGCCAGAAGAGCCAGATTGAGAAACAGTTTTGGTAATAACTTCTTCACCCAGTCCCAAAAGGTACCAGAGATAAAGGTCCAGGGGAACAAAATGCACCCTGATGAGTGATAGATCTTAGTTTTTCCCCTTCCAGCCCAGTCACCTAGGCTATTTCTGCTTTCTCCAAAGTAGCAGGAAGTAAATTCCACAACTGGTACCACGCTCCAAGCTGAGGGATATGTAAGAGAAGCCCCTGTCCCTGAGGAGGGGACCATATCACTAGGGCAGGAGCATACACTGAGAGGAGCATACATAGGAAGTCACTACTCAGCCACTCAGTACCAAATGGATGGAACAGACAGCAAGACCAGGAGAGCAGCAACTGCCCAGTTCCTGAGCATCAGAATCGCCCACAGAGCTTGTTAAGCCTGCCCCATCAGGTCCACTGAATCAGAACTGGGAAGCTGCAGAGTGTAGTGGTTCAGACTACAAATGCGAAAATCAAACTGCCTAGACGTAATTCTTAACTCTGCCATCTGCCTGCTGTGTGACCTTGGACAAATTAATTAACTTCTTTGAGTCTCAGTTTCCCTTGCAGAAGAAAGTTAAAAAATATCTGTCTCATTGGATTGTTGGGAGAATTAAATGAGATAATCCATAGGAAGCTTTTAGCTTGTGGTGTATCTAAATGTTATTAGCATTTTTATAATTTCTATGGAAAGACTGATGCTCATACAGGTCTGGAAACTACGGCTCTGAAGAAATCGGCGACTAAGAACTAGAGTAAATGAGGATAACTTTAAGAAAATGGTCCTTGAAGAATAGCTATGAATTTGCTTAGAAGGATAGAGTGTAACGTCTGCACGGATACCTAGAAGAAAGAATGATGCCATTCATTATAGTGCTTTAAATCATACTATAAGGAGAGTTTCACATTTCTTGTTTCATTTAGGCCACAGCTTCTGACACTGGCCTGGAAGAAATTATTAGCCCCTTTTTATAGAGAGGGGAATTGAGGCACAGCAAGATTAAAGGACTTGCTGCTTGTCAGGGTGTGAGGTCTGTTTAAACCCCACGTTTTGCATTGTAACTCAGTGGCTTTGTTAGTGGGAAGAGGCAGTTCTGGATGCGGGGATGGACAGGGTTATGGTTTCACTGCAGGGCCTGGTGAGGTGCTGCCTGGAGGAGGACCTGGGCACCAAATCCTATTCCCAGGCTAGCAGAAAGGAGGGGTGAAGAGAAGAAAGGCACATGGGCTGGGAGTGCTGTGTGTGAAATGCGCTGCTGCGCAGCTGGAATGAAAGCTTGCCAGGACATCCCCCATCTCCTCAGGAAGACAGGGATCCTCTGCTGAGCTATTTAGGGACTTCTCCAGTCTACTCACTTAAAGCAATAGCTCGTATTCAGGGCGACTATTCTCTGAAACCACGCTCCCGCTCTCTGCTTTGGCCTTGACTTGCTTCATGACCTAGGGCAAATCACTCCCTTCTTCCTGGGCCCTTTTCTCTCATGTGTTTGATAAAATAAAAACACATGCTTCAAAGTATTCATGCAAAGAGAATAAAGCATAAAGTCTTGAGAAGCATTTTTGAAAGCCCCACAGAAATAAAAGTAGAGTTACCATTCTCTTCTTGGATATAGATATCAAATAGGGAACAAATGTGCTAAGAAACCCCTTTAAGCCCAAAATAACCTCTTGAAATGCAAGATGCCAATGAAAGCTTTGAGCCCAGGGTTGGGAAAGTGAGCAAGTGATCCAGGTTTGCATCCCCCCATCAGTGACTCACCACCGCTATGAGCTTGTCTCTCAAGGACAACAAGTAGGCACTTTGGGAACTTCAACAAAATAGCCTACATGAAGAGGAAGGAAAAAATTAAAGCCTTTAGTACAAAGGAGATATCAATTTGAATAATAATAGCCTAACACCCCATAAAGCAGGTATGGTTTTCATCTCCATTTTCCAGATAGAAAGTGAAATCTCAAAGAGATTGGAAAACCTTGCCCAAGGTCATTCAGCTAATAAGCCAGGATTCAAGCTCAGGTCTCCCACCCCCTCTTGCCTGTATTTCTTTCCCACAGTGAGAGACGTACAGAGCAGACCCTGAAATCCAGACATACTTCTTGCTTAGTGAGAGGTTGGGAGCTATCAGTTATATCTCAGACTCTAAGGTAATCCAAGCTTAGCCTGGGGAAATAAGTAGTATTCAAACTCATGGAAATGGGGAGTAAAAGTTACCTCAGGTACAGGAAAGAACATGAGCCAATGACGTAGGAAATGCTCAGACATTGTAAGGAGAGAATTGTCACCTGTGGAGACTTCCAGGTTCCAAAGAACCAGCACCAGCTCTAATGAGGGGGATATCACTACATTGTCAGATAATAGACAAGACAAGCATCCCAAACAGCCTTGCCGTCTTCCAACAGTGGATTCTAGGGCAGGGATTACCAGGTGTACTTTGGCAACAGTCTTTAATATCTTTGAAAAACCAGTCAAGGGTGTTTTCAAATTGTCCAAAGAAAGTTATAGTTGAAAATCACTATCCATGGAGAAGAAAAAGTGATTGGAAAACCCATTTACAATGCTGTGAACAAATACTCACCATGGGTCTAGTGCTGTGGTAAGAACTTCCTTCTCTCTCACTGATGGGGACACACTTCACCTAGCAATGGGCCACGACAATGGGCCACTCCCCCTCAGAATCCCCATAGACAAAAAGCCACCCCCCCTCTTAGACCTGACACCAAAGATTGAGAATTCGATAGCACAGCCCAAAAGGGAAGGTGAAGACGGGTTTTACCAGCACCATAATTGAGTGAAGAACTGATCCTGCTGAGAATAGCCAAGATCATCACTCTTGCCTAGGGGTACCTCTAGGACTCCCCCAGATCACTTGGGCAAAGGCCCTGTAGGGCCTTCACGATCTTGCTACTCCATAGCCCAGTGTGAAGGGTGGCAGGAGCCCCAGAGGCTGGCACTGACCTTGTTCCCATTGTTGTACATGGCGACCAAGCAGTAGATGTGGTAGATGTGGCCGCACCTGGACAGCTTCCCCACCAGGTCAGGCTTGATCGTGGGCTGTGGGCCCTTGTAGCCTGAGGGGGCCGTGAGGCGTTCCATACAGATGGTGCAGTCCTGGGGATGGGGGAGACAGAGCAGAGAGGCTGTCAGCTCTCACCCAGCCTGGGAGATTCCCACACGATCTCAGAGGTCAGATGAGCTGTTGCCACTTCTCTTCTAAAAAGCCCACAAATCAGGGAGTATGTGCTTTCTGGAATCTAAATATCATTTTGTCTTACTTTATACAACATCCTGAAATAATTCCTAGTGCTGATTAACTTGGACTCATCACCTAAATTACCACAATCTTGAGGGCTGTGACAATGCACTGTCCTGTTTTGTCCTCCAATGGTTGGTGGAGGAAACAAATGCTGTCGACAGACCCACTGACAAGCTTTACTTAAGGTGAACTTGTAAAGGAATGTAAAGGAATTGTGTTTTAACTGTACCAGAGAGACCACTGTTTAAATAATGTCCCATGGAGTTTCTAAACCTCAGAACTATTTACATTTTGGGCAGGATAATTCTTTGCTGTGAGGATTGTCCTGGGCAGTATAGGGTGGTTAGTGCTATCTCTGGCCTCTGCTCTACTCACAAGGTGCCGTTGACATCTCCTCTCCCGTGAATCATGACAACCAAAAATGTATCCGAACATGGCCAAATATTCCCTCAGGGACCAAACTGCCTCTGGTTGAGAATCACTGTTCTGTTACAAACCCATTTTAAGGTCAGTTCTTGTGGCTTTTCACTGTTTTCCTTTTTTTTCTTTCTTTTTTGATAAGGAGACTCGCTCTGTTGCCCAGGCTGGAGAGCAATGGAACAGTCTCGGCTCACTGCGACCTTTGCCTTCTAGGCTCAAGCGATTCTCCTGCCTCAGCCTGCCAAGTAGCTGGGATTACAGGCACCCACCACCACGCCCGGCTAATTGTTGTATTTTTATTAGAGACAGGGTTTTACCATGTTGTCCACGCTGGTCTCGAACTCCTGATCTCTGGTGATCTGTCTGCCTCAGCCTCTCAAAGTGCTGGGATTACAGGCGTGAGCCACTGCGCCTGGCCCATAATGTTTTTCTTAAACTGAGACTGCCATGTTAAGATAGTTTAAAATCAACCAGCACTATGCTTAAGGGGGAGGCGGGAGAGGTGCAGCTGCAGCTCTAGACCATGGACCTTGGAGTCTCAGTGTCAGCTCTGACCAGTCCTGTATCCATCCGAGCTTGGAAAGCATCCCCTGCCATAACCCGTAGAAACTGACAATGGCAGAGGGAATAATTGTGGGTGATGGAGAAGGTGAATCCCACTCTCCTAACCCTGAACTCACCTCATCTGGTGGGTGCCGGACTTTCTGCAGATATTTTTTTTAGCACTTCCTCTGGGGTTTTACCTGTAGAGACAGGAGGTTCAGTGGGCCACCAAGGCAGAGGTAAGAGATCAAAGAGCTTGCCACGCTAGGTATGGCAGATGGGGAAGTTATCAGGCAAGTCAAAAGCAAAAAGGAGAGGAATTCCCTCTGCAATTGAAGTTAAGAATGTGGAAGAGAGTATGGACTGTAGAAAAGCAATGAGATGGTTTGACGAGAAGGTTTTACTTCTTGCAGTCCCTTTTCTGACATCTCTCTGCCTATTTTCAGCAGATCCACATTTTAAATGAGATGAGTTGGGTGGGTTTCTCTTCCTTACAATCAAATGATTCAATAACAGAAATGAAAGCATTTTGTAAACTGTTACAGGTTAAATAAACATCAGGCAGTCTTACTGCCTTCATTTTACAGCTTGCTAACTATAGTCTCAATTTATAATGTGGTGTCAAAGTGAGATTATTTTTATGGGAAACAAGGGAGTCATGATCCACGGCTCCAGAACAGTCTTTCCTGGCTGTGGACGGCACTGTCACTGCCAGCAGGCACAGCCTGGCTGCAGGGGGAGGGTGATCCTCTGGGGAAACACGCTGATGGGCTGCAATGATTTAGGGATTTTTTTGGGGGACTGGACTTGTAAAAGATAGCCCAACCTGAAGGTAGAGGGTGGGATGATACTGCCTGAAAAATGTTCAGTGCCACCTTGGGCCACTCCCTTTAATTTCTCTAAGCTTCTGTTTTCTCACCTATGAAATGGGGATGAGCAATAGCACCTACCTCAAAGGGTTGCTTTGACAATTGAATGAGCAAATGGATGTACTGCCCTTTCGCTCTCTGCCAGATAAGGGCCCGATATGCACTATTAATAATTACAGGAAGAGCGGGAAAGTGTAAAATGCTGTTATTTCCAATAAGACTATGAGCAAGGCAATTGAGTTCCTTTAAGCAGAGAAATCTTGATAGACTGGAAAAGTAGGACAAGGGCTTGAGGAAGTGGATCATGCAACAGCCAGAAGCTTCGATGTGGGCCTTTTCCTCCTGTTGCCCTGCTTCTCTTGTAAGAATTAAGCTTCTAGTAATTAAGAGCCTATTTCTCGCCAGGCCCTGGGCTAAGTGCAACACGCACATGATCCAATTTAAACTTCACAAGCTTGCAAGGTTGGGGCTTAGGGAGATGGTCAAATGTAACAACCAATGCCAGTGACCAGAAAGACCCACAGAGCTAAGCTGGGGTCCTGCAGTGCTAGGAAGATACAGATATTGACCCCTTACTTGCCGGATTGTGTGCAGATAGGAGGGGGTTCCTAAAGGAGGATTTGAGTGGCCAGAGCATCTGTACGTTCTAGGGGGATACAGGTTAGTGACTGCTTCCTGTCATTGATGCATTCCAGGATATCCCTCCTGGATACCAGTTGTGACCATTTTTACTTCATTATAAAGATGAGAAAATAGGGGCTCCGTGCGGCCACACAACTTGCAAGAAGCAAAGGTACGATTTGAATCCAGTATGTTTTGGTTCCAATGTCAAAGTTATCTTCCTCTTCTAACATATTTTCTTTTGTACCACACCTTATATTTTTAGGTTTCTATACTTTCGCATTGAATATTTTTATTTCTCAAGGTGTTTCCATCTGATCCATATACCATCAGCTTTCGTATAATCATCAACATTTACTGGTTAGGCCCACTTAGAAGATGCAGAAATTGAGGCACAGAGGGTTAAGCTGTGGCTATGACCCTTGGAGGTGGAGGCAGAGTCAGGGCTGGGAGCCAAGTCTTCGACTCTCAGTACCCCATAAGACAAGAGGCTAGTACCTTTCTTGGCTTGTTTTTTGGTGGTCTTGCGGCTTGTGTTGGAAACTCCTGGGATGGATTTTATTTCACTCTTGCTGACGGGGGGTGGGTGTAGGACCAGCTTTGGTGGCCTGGTGAGACACACAGGCAGCCCCGCTGCACTCATGAGGATCCCAGTGATTCCTGGAAGGGGCAGGGCATGGGTGAGGAAGGACTGGAGACTTAGCTCTCAACACTCCCCAAATTCCTCTTTCCTCATTAACCTACTCTCCTCCTTTCCAGCAGAAAATTCTCAGAATTCCTGGATTCTCTACCCTGTACTTTCCCCAGAAAGTTATTCATTCACTTATCTTCAATTGCATGCTTTGCTTTTAGTAATCAGTTCTCTTTCAAACTCTTCATAGCCTTCCCATGCAATTCCTAAAATCACCATTTGCTTTCATGAATATCTGATTCTCTCCTTTTATTCCCCCACAAATGCTTATGACCTGATTTCTCTACCTTAACCCAGAGCATCTTGGGGTTTCTCTTACCTGCCAAGGCAGGGTTGACAGGACTGGAGCCATTTAGGTTCTTCACTGGGACTGTGGGGACCCTGCGGAAGGAAGAGCAGATACAATGTCATTTGACATGTGGAACAAAACTAGTATTTAATTCTAATAAAATGCAGTAAGTGCTTAACACAGCAGCCAGCAGGAGGTGACATCTTCAAACCCTAAGTCAGACCATGTCACTCCACCACCCAGAACCTCAGAATTATGATTCCTCAGTTCACTCAGAGTCAAAGTTAAAGTTGTAGCAAGGCCTACACAGCCTGGATCTGCCTACACTGCCACCGAGGTTCCTTTGTCCCCCTTGCCTCCTCTCATATCACTCAGCTCTCTGTTCAGCTCTTGCTGCTCCTCCTACATGCCAGGTGCACTCCTGCCTCGGGAGCCTTTGCATGTGCTGTTCCCCTGTACCTGAAATGCTCTTCCACCAGACAACTGCTTAGCTTCCTCCTGCAACTCCTTCAGTCCTGGCTTCACTCAGACCTACCAGGTGAGGTTCCTGAGACCATCAGATTTAGTTTTGCTACCCACCTCTCCATCCCCACGCCAGGACTCCTGCTCTACTTAGGATCCTTTAAAAGAAATTGTTGCTTATTATGGCCCCTTCTAGAATCTAGGCTCTACAGAGGCAAATATCTTTCTCTGTTTTGTTCAGAGCCAGGCACTAGTAGGCATTCAATTGATATTTATTGAAGAAATGAAAAAATAAAGAAGTTCAAACCAGGGTGTACGAAAGAGTCACCTAAGATGCTTTTAGAAGGATGGAGTCCCAGATCTAGACCAGAATCTCCACCTGTGGAGCACAAGAAGCTGCATTTCCCAAAGCCTCCTGAGAGGATGCAGATATAGCAATCCCCAGCCCAACATTCGGAACCACTGCTGGAACAGCTGTCACTTCCCCTTTTCCCTGAGACATATATAAATATTAGGCAAAGCCTCCTCCCCCTTTCTGTCCTTCTCCCCCAGCAACTCCAGCCAGGCTGGAGAGGAGATGGCACAGCTGCTTGGGAAAGGCACAGCCCTCCCACAGCGCTGACTCAGAAAATATGGGACACATGGGGCTGGGTCTTGCGCCATCCCCCTCTGCCACCCACGCTCCTGCAGCTGGGTTTGGAGAGGCTAACCCGGTCACAGATGACTCCAGGACGTAGACAGCCTGCAAAGCCAGCAGCTGTGCTGTGGGGGGTAGGATGGTGCTGGGAAAGCAAGAGGAAGAAAAAAGAATACTTATTTATTGATTTATCCATCCAAAAGTGTTTATTGAGCCCTATTTTGTGTTGTTCGCTATTCCTGATGTTGGGGGTCAGCAGTGAACACACAGCTCATGGTCCTTCTTCACCCATGTTATAACTGCCAACATGCACAGAGCTCACTCTTCCCAAGAGTGGCTCCAACTGGTGTCAGCATATAAACCTATCTAATACTTCCAACGTCCTGTGCAAGAGATATACTTATTAACCCCATTTTAAAGACAACTACATTGAGGCACAGAGAGGTTAAGGAAACCTGGTAAGATCACACAGCTAAGCCAGAAAATCTGGCACCAGAGCCCATTTACTATGGCACACTTGTGTGTTTATGTAATCCTTGTAACATCCCCACACTACAGACACAGACCAGAAACTTAGAGAGCGTCATAAAGAAACCCACCACTAGGAATGGGGAAGCTGCAACGGGACCTCCACGCCAGCAGTGGGGTCTGTCTCTGCCTCTCATGCCTGTAAGGGAGGTGCTTCCCCCAGCTCCAAGTTACTTTGAGCCTGCCTGGGCCTCTGTGCCTTCCCAAGGATGACGACATGTGCACCAATGCTGGCACATGGATGTGAAAGAACAGATGTGGGAGCGGGCCACCCAAAGCCACTTTTCTTCTGAAATTGCCCCTGGGATAAATCAAACCAGGATGGGAGGATGGAGGAGAAAGCTGAATGAAAAACAAGGGCCACTGAGCCAAGAAAAGAAGAATGGACTTGATTCTAGACTCTGACTTGCTCCCGAGGGCCAGGCATGGTAGGGTGGATGGGAAGTCAGGAAAATCAGGTTCAAGTCTCATCCCTGCCAGGAGCTCCTCACTAAGGTAGTTAACTTTTCTAAGCCTCAATTTCCTCTGTATAACTGTGAGGTTCTTGGGTTAGAAGATGCCAAGGAAACTGGCTGACAATTTCTCACCTAAATAAGTACACCTCTTGCACATGATGTTGGAAGGATTAGACAGGTTTATATGCTGTGAGCAGTTAGAGCCATTCTTGGGAGGAGGTGAGCTCTGTACATGTTGGCAATTATAATGTGTGGGTAAAGAACGGCCATGAGCTGTGTGTTCACTGCTGACCCCCGGCATTGGGAATAGCAAACAACACAAAGGTGAACACCCGAGTCCTGAGTCCCCCACTTACCTCAGATTCTCCTCACCCAGCTCTTTCTGGAAAGGCTTGGGGAGACGACTTGGCTTCCTGTGTCCTGCTCCCAGCTCCCCCAGCAGGGGGCAGCACACAAGGCCAGCCCTGCACCTGCCTTCTCCTTCACCATCTCCAGACCCCCCCCCCTCCAGCTGATAAGTAGCTATGATCTGGGTGACAAAAGCTACCTTTGTTCCCATAAACTGGACTGGCAGGTTTCACACCCAATCTGGTCAACCAGGAAATAATCCAAATTTCGAGAACACCACACATCTCAGGCAGCTCAAGAACTCCAGGGCAAGGTCTGGAGAGAGGGAGGGAAGGGCCTGCATGTGGACCTGGGACACACAAGACTGTGGGGCCAACAGGTGGGAGAGATGCCATGTCCCTGCAACTTGAGGAGAGGAATGACATGGCGGGTGGGCTTGTCACTGGGCCCTGGGAAGGAGGGGCCTGGGGAGGAGGGGGATATTTGCTTGTTAAATCTGGAACGGTGTAATGGAAGGGGCTCTGCACTGGCATCAGGGAGTCTTTGTTTTGGCCCCGCTCAGCACGGACCTGCTTTGCCTCTGGGAGAGCCACAAAGCCTTTCTGTGTTTTGTTGACCATGTCTGAGTTACCACAGCTGTGAATAGGGCATCCTAAATGTGTGCCCTACGGGGTCCCTGTGAGGATTTAGGAACTAGGTCAAATAACTGTGCAAACAGCTGAGCCCTGTGCAAGTTGGGGTGATTGTTTCTGCTTTCATCTCCCAAGTATAAAAGGGGCATTGGGCTGAATAAAGGTTTTTTCTGCTCTAATATTCCAATTTTCTGAGTCTTGAGCTCACGGGTATCCAGGTATAAAGTTGAGTGCTGGGCAGCACGTGAGACTGTTGAGTTGGCCACACCTGACCACACCTCCCCCCACTACTCCTGGTTAAAGTGGAAACCTTGGAGAACAGCCCATGAAGTTCCAGCTGGTCACGCCCTGCTGGGGCCCTAGCTACAAAAGCCTGAGATCTCCTAGAAAACAGCAACCCAATGGCAGGCATGCATCTCACATCCTTCTGGCAACTCCATCAGCCAAAACTGTCTGTCCTAACCACATCTTGGCCAATCAGAAGACACCCTGTGCCCCCATTCAGTTGGGCTGTTCCTTGTTATGGAGGGTCCAAGTTTTTGTTTGTTGCTAAAACATAAAACTAAGACAAAAGAAGAGAGCTGGCAAGGAGGCAGAGGAAGGGGGTTTGGAGGAAGGAGGATATCTCTGTAGGCACCATGATGAGAAGCAGTGTTTTTTTCGGAGTTATGCACCAGTCCAGGAATCCTCCAGAAGGACGAGGGTCTCGTCTCTACGGCAACTGAGGCCTAGCTGGAGACAGAGAATCCTCAACTCTAGAGGAGGGGGCTACCGGGTGACGCTCGCCTCCACTGCGCAGACCCCTTCTTGCTTCCCTTTAGAAACCCCCTGTTTCTGTGTCTGAATAATTCACAGGATCTTTTGTTCCTGCCCCCAAACCTTTCTCTTCATCCCACTCCTCCCACCTCCCTGGTCTTCCTTTTTCCGTGGGAAAGTTGCTGGAAGAGGTCATGGGCAGACAGAGGAGGGGGAAGGGGCCCTAAACGACAGAAGGTCGATGGCAATGCCAGACAAAGGGAATAAACACGCTAATTAAATGGCCAAGAAAGGCTGGAGGAGAAGATGGGAATGGGGGTGAGAGAGGGTGGGGAAGAGGTGAAAAGCAAAGGGCTGGAAGATCGAGAGGGGTAGGCAGGGGCCTCCCTCGTCAGGAAAACAGAGTCGAGAAAAAAAAAAAAAACGACTTGTTTCTATAGCCCTTTTGAAACTGGACTGCCTGGACCTCCACACATTCTCTAGCCCCAGTTCTATGAGCAGGCAGAGGAAATAAGAAGAGAGATAAAGCTGCTGACTCCACTCCCTCATCGAGATTCAAAGCCACCTGGGTGCTTCTCCCTCAGTGATGGCATGAAGTCACTTGGCATTTGTCAAGGGCACCAGAGACAAGGTGGGATGTCAGACCCTGCTCAGCTTTGACTTCAACTCCATGGATACCTGTTAACAATAATAACAGCAAACACAATGAGAGCAGCCAATACTGACTGAACTCTTATTATGTGTCAAGCATTGTGCTAAGTCTATACACTTAATATGTCATTTGATCCTTATGACAACCGTAAAAGGAAGTTACTATTACTATCCCATCTTACAGATGAGGAAACTGAAGACAGGATGCAAGATCTTCCCCAAGGGACACAGCAAGGCACTTGGGTTCAAGCCCCAGACAGTCCTAACTTCTGGAGGGTGTGCTCTTATCCAGCAAAGGAGCCTTCCTCCTCCATGCCAGCAATCACCCTGGAACTCTGTTAGGCACCCCCAGGATGGTTCTGTGTGACAGTGGGGGGAGAAATTAAGCAGTGGCAAGTCTTAGCTATTTGTGGTAGCAAAGGTTGCAGCCACCACATGGATCTGGTTCACTTTGATTTTATGATCAGGAAGATCCAGAACATAAAAAGCAATACAAACAGGACCTATAGCATCACCAGGTTGTCACAGGAATAACTAAGACAATGTATGGAAAGTACCCAGCAAATAATAAGTCACCACTGAAAATAGGCCGGTATTCCAATCTGGAGTCACCGCTCCAGCTTCCAGAGAGACTAGAGGAGAGAAACTAACTCTTGCTTTGCACCTACTGATAGCTAAGCCTTGCCGCTGCTAAGTCATTTCATGACTTCCCCAGAAGTATTCCCCGCTCCCAAATACTTCTGCCATCTCAGGGGAAATCTCATGCATCTCACCAGCATTTTGCCTTTTACAAACTGACTTTGCGTACGATGAGGAGCTGGGCTTTAGCCAAAAGAACAGTGAACCAGGAGACCAAAACCTGGGTTCCAACCCCTCCTGCATAACACAGAAGCTCTGTGTTCCTCCTGGGGAAATCAATTCTCAGCTGAATGTCTGTGCTTAACACTTAGATCACAGGGTAAGGGGAATCTTACTGCCAAGGGGCCAGCTCCCTGAGTGGAGGTTTTCACGATGACTCCATCGGGTAGGTAAGACCACTGGATCTTGCAAAGATTCTCTGGCTCACCCCAGTGACCGAGGTAGGAGTGGGGGCTGGGCCTCTGGACTTCCACCTTGGCACTCCTCCCACTCTGTGGTGTACCCTTCTTCAATCCTCCTCCCAGTGCCAAACCTTTGTGTACAGGGACTCAGCTGAGTATCGAAGCCACCTTCTTAGAGCAGCCCGGACTCTCAGACTTAGGCACGCAGTGCAATCGAAAACCAACCTGATCATCTGGGCTCAGGGGCCACAGGCAGAGCTAGGCCTCTCTGGAGACAGAAAGGGAAGATGGATGACTATGAGATGCTAAGAAACCAGGGGCCGGCATGCAAAGGTTGCAGCCACCACATGGATCTGGGTCGCTTCGATTTTATGATCAGGAAGATCAAGAATATAAAAAGCAATACAAATAGGACCGAGAGCATCACCAGGTTGTCATAGGAATAACTGAGACAATGTATGGAAAGGACCTGGCAAATAATAAGTCACCACTAAAAGCAGGCCAGTATTCCAATCTGGAGTCACCTCTCCAGCTTCCAGTGAGACTAGAGGAAAGAAACTAACTCTTGTTTTGCACCTACTGAATGTTGGGCATTGTGGTAGGTACTTGGTGGAAGAGGAGCAGAGCAGAGTCAAGAATCTGGGTCTAGCATCAGATATCCTGAAGTTTGAATCCCCACTTTCTGCCAATGATTAGCTATGTACCCTTAAACAAGCGAACATCTACTTTCTTCATCTGTAAATGGGATAATGCCTACTTGCCTACTTCAAAGAATTTTGTAAAAATTAAATGAGATGATAAAGCCCCAAATTACAATATAGTGGGAGTTCAATCAATGTTGCCTATTATTACTTAGTAAGCAGAATCTTGTTTTTTTTTTGTGGGCGGGGGACAGGGTCTCATTCTGTCACCCAAGCTGGAATGTAGTGGTACAATCATAGCTCACTGCAGCCTTGACTCCTGGGCTCATGCAATCCTCCAGCCTCAGCCTCCCAAAGTGCTAGTATTACAGGTGTGAGCCACCACGCCTGGCCACAATCTTCTTTAAGCCTTACAGCAACCTGAACAGGAGTAATATGGCCAGCATTTACAGATGACCAAGTTAGGACTCTGTGATGTTAGGAAGCTGGTCCTAAATCACATGGCTAGTAAGAAGCAAAGTCTCAACTAGAGTCTAGATCAAAGCCCGAGGATCTAACCCTCCCTCATCTACCACCCCATGCTGCCTTCACCTGCAGCCAGGGGTCAGCGCAAGATGAGGAGAAGCTTAAGTCTTGGCAGCCCCTCCTTCCGATCCAGAGATCTGCTGTAGACTATCTCTGCAGCGAGTAAATGCCTGAGGCAGCTGTGGAAGCACTTACCCAGAGGCGATCAGCACCCGGGGACTGGGCGATGGCCAGTCGCTGCAGGTTGGTACGATTCAAGGTGGCCAGGGCCACCCTTCCGGTCTTGCCGTTGGGTCCTGGGGGGACTGGCAGGAGAGCCCGCGGTTGTCCCACTGGGCATGCTGGAGGCCTGTCTCCGGATCATCTGCGATGGGGCGGTCTTCATCGGGCCTTGAATGGTGTCTGGGCTGTACAGTGGCTTGGCCCCAGGGCCTGGTGGTGGGGGCAGCTTTGACTACTCCAGGAGGGGGCATGTTCTTTCGGGTAACTGGGGGCTGCAGGGGTCCAGTGCTGCCATTGACCACAGCTGCTTTAACACTCATCACCAAGACACACTGGGGACAGGAGCAGGGTGGGGTGGGGGGGTGAGGTGGCTGGCCCAGGGCTGACTGGCCAGGACTGAGCCTTAGGCAAGGTCCCCGGTGACCATGGGGTAGATGAGGTCGAGGCGCCGGCGGACTCGGCGTTGGCGCTGGGTCTGACGGTTGATCTGGCCCATGGTGTTGAAGTCAATGACGTAGCTAAAGCCGATGGAAGTGAGGTCGATCCAGGGGTGCTGCTTCTCATAGGCATGCTGGATGGTGATGCCCACTTCCATGTCGTAGGGTGTCCAGGAGCCATTGTCATTCTCCCACTCCCACACCACGCCCTTCCCAGGGGCCGAGGAGGGGTCGTAGTAGTTGCGGCGAACTGGGCGGAGAGCTCCTGTCAGGGTGGGTAGAGGAGAGGTCAGGGTGAGCAAGCAATTATACTGAATGGCATGACATTAACAAGTCACATGTGTACTGGGCATGACACTGCCTGAAGTGCCAGCTTTGAATGAAACTCATTTCTCCCTTTAAGATGTCTACAGTCCAACCAGAGTAGAAGCAGATGAGTTACAACATGAAGGATATGGGTGGCCGTGCAGGGTAGCAGAACGACTCCCTCCTGGTTTGTAGTCGGGACACCTCGGTTTGCAGCCAAACTCATTCCATTTACTAGTTGACATAGAACCTCTAAGCCTCCTCTTCCCTCCTGGGAAATAGGATAACTCCTTCTTAGAGTTTTTGTACAAATTAAATATAAATCACTTATTAATTCAACAACTATGTATTTGCATACGCCAGGTTCTGGATTTTACGTGAACTCTATAAATGCACTAAGGCATGTAAAGCCCTTGTCACACAATGGTGCTCATAATGATCATATTCCTTCTCTTGTCCCTCTAAATGCTTTTGCACCAAGAGTCATAAGGAAAAGAATACAAGGCTGTGGAAGCCTAGAGGACTGAGGGAAGATTCTTTCTCCATGTGGGAAGGCTGCCCAGAAGCGGTTGTGAGGAAGCTGGGTCTCTATACATTTATAAATGCTGTCAAAAAAAAAAAACGGTGTGTTACTATGAGAAGAAGGGAAATCAGGTTAGGAGAACTCTCTCATGTTTCCCAGGATTAAATCATACCAGCAGCAAAAGTAACATTCTTAATGGTCATGAGAATCATTTTAAATTTTATCTGATGCCTTTCTTTCAAGAAGCTCAAACCCTCCTAAGGATAGGATTGCCTTAGTTTTGACAGTCTCACTTTGGGGCCGGGAAGAGGTCATGGTTATTACAGGGTAATGGTACAGCAGATATGAACTGGCAGGACTGCAAGGGAACTGAGCCTCTAACTGTTGCCTCTTCTCCCCTTTCTCAAAACCTGAATTCTGGACCCATCCTCAACCAGGGCTCATTTCATGGTATCAACATCAAGGCTAAAGATGCCTGGCTCAGGGCAGGGTGGGGAGGCTGGGGAGGGCCCCTGGGATGCTGGAATCTCTGCATCTGTCAGCTTAAGCTCTATCCATCAAAGTGGTGAGAAAAGACTCCCTTCACCGGCCTCTGACCCACCCCCTCCTCCAACCCAGAGGGAGACACCAAGACTAGGGCAAATCCCATTCAAGGGGGGAAGAAAAGAAACAATGGCTATTCAGGCCTTTGCCAGGGTCACAACCCGCCCCCACCCCATCTCCAAGCCCCTTAATGACCCAAAACATCAACATTCAGAGGCACAAGGGAGAAGCAGAACAATCCCCCTATTCATTACCAGGGCCTCTGCTGGGGGACATGGGGGTATCAGGATGGGGAGGGCAGGAGAAGGGGAGGCGATAGTTCCCTGGTTTGCCTCCATTTCCTTCCTAAGTGCCCAGCTTGCTGGGGGAACAAGAATATGGGCTTTGGGCCAACAGGGGTGGTTCTGTCCCTTTCAGCTGTGTGATTAAGCCTCAGTTTCCTCATCTGTTTGGGTCCTGGGTAGAGACTTCAAAGGATGGATTTGAGGATTAAATGAATACAAAACTCAAAAATAGCACCTGTCACCATGGCAAGAGCTCAATGAAAATTGGTGATTATTATTGTAATTTATTTTCTATTATATGTCTAAGCAGGATGGAGAAGACATGGAAAAGTTTAGTTCAGGGGATGTGTGTGTGTGTTGGGTGTGTGTGTGTAGGATGCTAGGGGGTGTAAGAAAGAGATAGCGGAGAGAAAAAGTTTCTATATAACTGACACAAGATTTTCTTCTCAGTCACTTTGCAAGCCGGGGACCTCTGGCCAGCAACACCCTGCCTGGGCCTCACTCAACCAAACTACCTGCTGCAGTAGACGGCCTGCCCACTCGGTCCACCTGGGCCAAGTTTGGCTGCACACCAGTTCCTAAGTTCTTGTCCCATATCCAAGAATAATGAGGATATGTTGGCAATCAAAGAGACGAACAAGGTGGGTTTTATTGAGTGATCAAACAGCTTTCAGCAGAGGGGGACCCAGAGGTGGTCCCCCAATACAAAGTTGGGAAAGTCTCTGCAATGTGGCTGAGTCCGGGGCTTTCATAGGCTCAGAATAGGGGAGGGGCAGGCTATAGGTGGTACTGGAAATGGCAACATTTGATTGGTTAAAAGGCATTATTCAGAAAGAATCAATTGGGAAAGGGTGGGGAAACAGGAACAGAAGTTCTCACTCTGGGTTGTGGGTTTCATCCCAGACTAGCAGTCCAGTCTTTCAGCCTTCAAGCTGGTATGGGTTTGAAGGTGGGGTTTCACTAGGGACCTGCCCCCTATCTTCCCAAGCATTTGGCTGCCTTCTCCTGCTCTCATAACTGGTATTTGTACAATATTTATTACTTACAAAGTACCTCACATATCCCATGTAATTTCATAGCAATCCTAGAAATACCTTTCACAAATGAGGAAATTAAGTATAGAGAGTTAAAATGGCACTATTTTATATTCTCTCCAGGGTGGCAGGGACAGTGCACTTAACTCCCTCACAGATGTGCCTAAAATATATATACATATTTATATATAATATACATGTATATAAATATATGTATATATTTATATATAAAATATATATATATTTTAGGCACATCTGTGAGGGATATATATATATATATATATATATATATATATATTACACAATAGTGTTATCAGTCCTGGAGCTGCCTGAGAGTGGTCCCAGAACTTCTGGAAACTATGCTATGGGTCTATAATACACCTTTCCAAGTGTATCTTCCGCAATCTCTGTGTTTTCTTCTATTCCTGCCAAACGGAGGCCCCCTTTATCCTCACACATTCCCCTCAGAGTTCCCTGGCTCCCTCCCCCCACAATTCGCTATGTTCCTCTACTGAAATGGCCTCCTTTGCCATTTTTTACCTGTTGAAATTCTCCTTACCATTCAGATCTTACTGCATTTTCCATCCATTTCTTAAAATGTTCTCACAGCTAAGGCCCCACCCTCAGGAAGCCTGAGGTGTGTAGCTTGACTATGCTGATGTACAACACTTTTTATACCATCCTTTCTTAAGTGCGGGCAGACATGCTGCTGTGGAGTTCTTTGCATTCTTAGTGCCCAATGTCTGGAAGTTGCAAGGGCTCCAGAAACTGTGCTGTGACTGAAGACTTCTGGCTACTTTAATATTTAATCATTTATCACGTATCACTGATAACCCATTAACTGCTATGGGGAATGCAGATTCAAGCATTCCTCAAGTAGCTTTCAGTCTAAAACAGGGTTAGAAGACAAGTGTGCAAATGACTCTTTATGAGGCAGAACATATTACAAAGAGGAAGCCAACAAAATGCATGTTGGCAGGAAAATTGACCATGTCCCCTCCCTGTGTAAATCCCTTCCATGACTTCCCCTTAGGCTGAAATCTAAATGCCCCTGACCCACCAACATACGTGGCCCCCTCAGAGCCTAACTCTGCCCACATTTCAGCTACGCTGGCATTCAATCTCTGCCCATTGCCAGGCTTCTCTGATTCTGGGCCTCTTCACAATGCTGCTTCCTCCCTAAAACTCTCTGACATCTTTTTCACAGCTCTTCCTAGAGGAAGGGCTCATTTCACAGCTCTTCCTAGAGGAAGTGCTCATTTCTTCAAGGAAGCCCGCCTAGGCAGTCCTGGCCAGGTTAAATTCTTGTTCCTTAAAAAATTTTTTAATAGCACTCATCTCAATGTGCAGTTACATATGTATTTGTGTGGCTAATTTGATCTGTCCCTTTCAGTAGACTCCCGATCCCATGAGAGTGGGCATCAAGGTGTGTGCTCACCGCTGTATTCTCCATGCCAGCATGTCCTAGGCATCCAAAAATATTGATTGAATAAATGAAGTAATGATGGTTTGTTTGCAAAGCATTTCAAGGTGTGGAGAACATTTTAAGAAATGAATAACAAACAGCATGGACTCGAATAATAAAAAGAATTTTGGCAGGTAGAAATGGCAAAGGACAGAGTTTTCGAGGAAAGGACCTTAAGACTAGTTAGGGGGTGAAGGGTGTCAGAGAACTCTAAAGGAATGCATGAGGACAGAAGTGGCCTCTGTTTGGCAGATTGGAGGGAAATATAAGGCATAGAAGAAGACAATCCTGGAAAGGCATGTTAGAGCCAGGGAGGGCATGGAAGGTCTGAAATGCCAGGCCATGATAGATTTAATTTGCAATCAATGAAGAGCCAGTAAAGTTTGTTAAGAAAGAGGGACAAGACCAGAGCTACTCTGTCCATTAGTTCCAGGTGAGTGGAAAGGTGTGTGGCAGGAAAAAATGAAAAGAAGGTGACAAACTGGAGAGACCCTACAGAGAAAAACATGGCTAAGACTTGACCATGAGGAGCTGAATGATTTCCAAGTGAGGTCGAGGATCGCCTCCTTCAGAATCTCCTGGGGTCCAAATTGAATCAGCAATGCCCTTGAAACCTACGGGCCAGCATCTCCAGGGCCTGGGCATGGGAATTTGCATGTGAATGCCACTTTGGGTGATCCACAGGAACACTCAAATTTCAGCTGCTGGGCTACAGGGTCTACGTGCCTGTACATATTAGGTGCCCAAATAAGACTCTCAATGACAGAATGAGTCAAAGAATCCTGGGCTTAGACCCTGGGAACGTGGTAAAATGGTGTCAGAGGGATGTCAAGAGGGAGAGCTAGTTTTAGAGGGGGATGTTGTTGAGTCCAACCCTAGAGAAGAGTCAGAGAGAATATACAGATCTCAGAACCAAAGTGCTGAGACAACAGACACGGTGGAATTTTATTCTCTGATTATTTTCAAAGACCACCCTATTTTGGATGTGCTAGTTCTCGGCTTGTCTAGAATCAGGATTATAAACCAGATAATCTGTGAAGTAACCCAGGGAAATGAGCTCCAGTAGGATAGGGATTGAGGATATTTATAACCTAAGGATGAAGAAGGAGAAAGAAAATCAGGTTTTTCCAGATTTTCCACCTGCCTTACAAAGCACCCAGAATCTTTCAGCTTCTGGGAAGTGGGAAGGTGATGCCTTCCAGGCATGCACTGAGGTCTCTAGGGCATGTTACATACATCTATGTAAGTGACTCACTGCTGTTAGAGCATGTACTATGTCCAAGAAATCCCCAGGCCACTCTTACCAGCATCCCCCACGCCCACCAGAATATTTCACGAGGACAAATAAACATCTGGATGCTCTGTTATTGCTATATCCCACATGTCTGGAACCATGCCTGCGCTAAATGGTTGCTCCATCACTATTGGCTGAATGAAGAAATAGGGCATAGGCCACCTAATCCGGAATCTCAGCCCTGCCATTGACCAGCTGTAACCCCTTGAGCAATTTAATCTCTTTCAACTTGTTTCCTTACAAAATGGGGATAATAATAGGTTGTTAATAAGATTGTTGTGAGGATTAAACAAGATAGTGTGTGTAATGTGCTTGCTGTGATGCAGACGCATGGTGCATCCTGTGCATGGTAAGTACCATGTGGTCACCATGACGCCTGCCTCCTCCACTCCTATGCCAGCATAGGGTAGGGAGGTGTTGCGGGGGGCTAAAACTAGCTTCTGTCAAATCATTTATGTGTATTTATTTATTTATTTTTTGAGATGGAGTGTCGCTCTGTCACCCAGGCTGGAGTGCAGTGGCACGATCTTGGCTCACTGCAACCTCTGCCTCCCAGGTTCAAGCGATTCTGCCTTAGCCTCCCAAGTAGCTGGGAATATAGGTGCGTATTAGCTGGCTAACTTTTGTATTTTAGTAGAGATGGGGTTTCATTATGTTGGTCAGTTGACCTCAATCCCTTGACCTCGTGATCCACCCGCCTCAGCCTCCCAAAGTGTTGGGATTACAGGCGTGAGCCACCGCGCCCGGCCTGTCAAATCATTTAATTCGTGCCACTCTCTTTCTCTCTTATTTGACACTTCTCACCACTTTTAAGACATAAAGAAGGCAAAACTTGCACAGAAAAATCTGGGCTGGAAAGAACTCTCCCTCACCCTGTGCTTATCAGTATCATCACTTGCACAGGGGCCAACCCATTCACCTGTTGATCTGCTTGACGGGAGAAAAAGAAAAAGAGGGAAAGGAGAAATCTGAAGGCTGCTCTTCATTCTACAGAAAAAAAAAGAGGCCTGACCATTTAGGGACTTGCTCAAGGTCACGGAGTAAGCAGTGAGCCTGGAATGAGAGCCACAGTTGTTTCTCCCCCACTCTCAGCCTTGATCTTCCCCATCCTGCTACGGAAGCCCTGGAGATGGTAGGGTCAGGCGTGTTGAAAGGTACAGGGGAAAGTGATGCTGCAGTAAAGCTCTTCTGTCACTGCCCTATAACAGAAAATGGGCAACCCAGTCAGGGTAAATCATGGCAGGTGGAGAGGGCCCCCACCAAGGCTTTTGGAAGTGGCCAAGAGCCAGTCCCATCTATTTCACCCCATCTCTTCACTTCTTCCAAATTCTCAGCCCAAAGTGCCTAGAGGAGACTGGCATAGAATGCAAATAAGCTCAGAACCCTAGGCAGTCTGGGGAAGGAGAAGGACCCAGCGCAAACAGAGGCGGGCAGATGGGTGTCTGCAACCTCCCAGCCATCTCCCTGAGAGACAGGCTGGATGAGGTCAGGAGCCCAGGCCAGTGGAAGAGACTGAGAGACTCTCTAAGCAGCCAGCAAGCAACTTCTTAAAAAGACAAAGCTCTCATGTCAGGAAATGTCCCCATAGAGGAGGCAACAAAAAAAGGAGAGGAATCGCCTCTGGGCAGGGGACTTCCAGCTCTCTTTTGTTTATGGGGATGTTTCTGGTTCCCAGCTTTGAATTATGGCTTAAGGATGGTGGGTAATTTAATTAAACATTGCAAGGGCTTGGCTGAGGTTGCCTGGGAGCCACTGGTTGAAAGTTCCTACCCTGTCATGGCCTCATCAATGAGACTGAGAGAAACTATGTGTGCGTTGGTGGAGAGAGGGGAGAGGAGGGGGCTCAGAGCTCAGCAAACCCAGAGATTCTTCCATTCTACTTTGACAAGCGCCTGGACAGCCGAGCTTTTCTGGGAATAGCAGCCCCAGTGCCTGCAGCACCCAGCACAGGGCCTGGCACACAGGACAGATATACTCAGGTTGGCTGACCGACTGACTGACTCTAGCAATGAGTGGATGAAACCAAAGCAGTCTGATGTAAAACACACCCTCAGGCGGCCTTTAAAATATCCAGGACAAGTTCTCTGCCTGCGGTTTGAAGTCCAGGGAGTGCCATCCTCTGATTTAATTGCTCACCATCAGGAGGTATTCAACCTGTCCTCAGGTGGAGAGTGATCAGACCTGAGACACGTGGCTTCTTTCCTTTCCGCCCAGTTTTCTCTATAACTTCACTTCGGTAAAAAGGGTTATGAATCTTTGTAGATACCTTCCCTATCCTAAGTACCCCCAAACACAGATTCCACCTTTGCTCTTCCCACATGTGGGAAAGGGGCTGAGACCTTCTGCCACAAGGGTGGCTCTCCAAATGCTGCAGAGATTTAGTCTGAAATAGAAAAGCTAACACCTGCTTTTTTTTTTTTTTTTTTTTTTTTTGAGCAGGACTGGAATCCCCTTTCAGATGCTTTAACGGTCTCTCTCTCTGGTCCCATCTCCAAGCCTCAGCTCCCCTCAACACACAACCCTCTGCTAACCTGCCGCCTCCACCCTCACCTCCACAACCTCTACTCAGAGTTGCACAATGACATCTCTCCCTCCCCCTCAGTCACACTTAATCCTCTTTCTCAATCTCCCCCACATTCCTCTCTATTTATTTCCTCCTCCCAGTCTCCCCCAGCTCCACCTCTCTCCCTTCCCCACATGGTTTAAGCCCCTGCAGATTCAAACACTGCCAGAAATCTTGTCCCCAGAAAGCTCTCCTCAATCAGCCAGTGTCTACAGAGTCCTTGGCAAAGGGGTCTGCTGGGAATTATGACTAAAGATGGGGACATGAGGGTGGAAAGATACCCCTTTCCCATGACAATCCTAATTAGCAAACAGGATGTGGGGGCTTTCCAAGGAAGCGGAGAAACCCTGCTCAAACAGCTGTTCGCTGGGGAGGGCCTCTCCCAGTCATCTTCTCTACTTCCTCCC
This sequence comes from Ateles fusciceps, assembly GCA_036589455.1. NCBI lineage: Eukaryota > Metazoa > Chordata > Mammalia > Primates > Atelidae > Ateles > Ateles fusciceps. The sequence goes on along the minus strand of JAZHEH010000681.1, from coordinate 20,539,656 downwards.
GAGCGCACCGGCCTCTCCAGGCTCCTCCGTTACACTCTAGGGAAAGCCCAGGCAGAATTCCAGAAACAATGGCCCCCTCCCCACCTGTCACTGAAGGAGATAGAAACTCTTCGCATTCCTCAGCTAAGCAAGGACGGAGCAAGAGGGGGGCAGTTCTGCCCTCCCCCTCCCTAGGGCAGCCCCCTCCCCGCCCCTACGGCCCCATCCTGAAGACTCCCTTCCCAGCTCTGACCTGGAAAGGCAGGTCAGCTGGGAAGCGGGGTTGTGCTGGCTACAGTGGCAACTTGAATCTCAGGAAAAGACAGGAGCTTGGCGCTCCGGGAGGCCAAGGGTTCCTTACAGGCTACGGTTTCAAGAGGAAGCCTTGGGGGACAGCTTCTCCTTAGGAATATGCCTCCTCCTCCTCAGCAGACAAAGGGAGCCGCTTCCCTGCCAGGCATTCCGAAGCCCCAAGCCTCCCCCCTCCTCTCTCCATCTGCTCCGGCCTGTTGCTTCCGCGCTTGGAGCGTGTATCAGAGGCATTCGCCAAAGCTAAGACGTCCAGGGTCCCCCAGCTCCAGTCTCTCCTCCCAGGGAGCCCGGCGCTTCCCTTACCCGACTATAGCGACAGCCTCCGGGGAATCCCTTTTTCCTCCCCCCAGTTCCCACACCCAGGACCCAACTGTGGGGAGGAATCCCATACAGGAGATGCAGAGGCAGTGAGATGAGGGGTGAGGCGACGTGTGGCAAGCCCTAGCGTGCCTGAGGCAAAGCAGGGTCAGGTCAGCCACGGTGCCGGCCGCCACGGGATGAGGGCAGGAAACCTTTGCGAGGGGCTGGGATTGCCTGTAGGCTGGAGCGGCCCTAGAATCTCTACACGGAAAGACTTAGGGCCACCAAGTGCCGAAAAAGTGGGGGCGTAAAAGAGGATGGGGAGTGGATTCTTAGCGAGTAGGTTGAAGGTGGGTTTGCAACACAGGAACACTGATACTACTTGCATGGACGTTTGGGGGGGGGAGGGAGGATCCTGCGAGGATCCAGGGGAGTGACGGACGTGCCTCTCACCACCACCTCTCGGTGACACTTCTGCACGGAGGCGCCGACTAGGTGGCCAAGGTGGGTTCCCCAGGGCTGGAGGTATCTTGGCAGGTTGGGGAAGTGGTGGGAGCGGGCGGGGGGGGGGGCGGCCGGCTCACCCGTGTCTTGGCGGAACTGGTTCATGGACTGCAGGTCGATGATGTAGGGCGCGAGACGGCTGTCCACCTGGCCCAGCACCACGCTGCCCCCCGCGCGGGGGCCGGCGCGGACCACCGCCTCGATGTGGTGGCTCACGGCGGGGCTGTAGGGACGCCAGCGGCCGTGCTCGTTCAGCCATTCCCAGACCACCACGGCCGAGGCCAGGAGCATGGCGTGCCCGGGGCTGCGGCGCTGCGCGGCCCGCCTCCCCGGCACCGAGCGCCCGACCTCCTCCGCTTCCTCCTGCGCCGCCGCCTCCGGGCCTCGACCGCGCCCCCTGCCCCGCGCCCCGCCGCCCCGGGCAGCCTCAGCTCCGGCCCATGGGCTCCTCCCCAGCCGTGCATCCACCGGGGCCGGGACACCGGGGCCGCCCGGTTCGGACCGCGCGCCGCCGCCGCCGCCGCCGGGGTCCGCCGCTGCTGCCGCTGCTCCGTGAGGTCGAGTCGCTTCATGCAAATGCCCGGCTCTCTGCAAACAGGCCCCCGCCTTGCAAAAGCCACCCGGCGGGCGCGCGGCCCGAGCCCCGGCGGCCGCGAGCTGGGGCTGACGGCGAGGCGAGGACCCAGCCCTAGCACCAGTTGCGCCTCGGGCTCTGCAGACGCCGGGGTGGGATCTCGCCGCACCGCCGCGCTCCGAGTGGCACGCTCTGATCCCCTCCCTCTCTCCCCTCCCTCCCCACCCCTTCGCTGCACGAATTGCAGTCGCCGCCGCGGCAAGAGCTCCCCCTCCCTGCGGTTCTGCTCAGTCCCTTCCAGAATGAACCTCCCCCACCAAGCGGGGCGCTAAGGCAAACCCGCGCCCGCGTGGGTTTCCCCTGGTTGCTTGATGCGGAGAAGCGACCTGCCATGACACGGCCCCGGGACCGCCACTGTCGCCCAGCTGCAACTTTGCAGCCTCCTTCCCCCAAAATGTAATTCTCTCTTTTTTTTCTTAATGCAGCATGATCAGTGCCCGCAGCGCGAGCTGGAGACACGCATTGTCTCGGGCCTTGAGCACGCACTAGCACACTCACAGTCGCACACATACGCGCACACACCACCAAGCCTTCCTTGCCCGGGCTCCTATTACCTCATCCTCGCCCGAATCCTTAGCTGTCCGTCAAGGAAACAGAAGCCACGCCCCCCTGCTGCTCGGGCCAGTGCCCTGGAGCTAACCTGCCCCCTGCTGGCCTAAAGCAACGTGTGCCGGCCAACGGCCACTCCAATCTCTGCTAATGAGACCCAGTCCAAAGGGATGCAGCAATTTGGCTAATGGTGGATTTATATTACCTATGTAGAGAGCAAATGTGTTTTTCTGGCCAGCTTCAATATACTAGAGTCAAGAAGACACATGCTAAATTAATTTAGTCTGCATCGTTTCTATAACTAAAATTATGAAACACTAAGACAACACAAGCTAGACTTATTTTGATCATGAATAGTTAATATGGAAAATAAAATCAAATGCGTCGGTTCTGACTAAAAGGGAATATTGAAGTCAGTATTATACTTTAATCTTGTCAAAGAACACAAATTTTGTTTTGTTGAGATTGCAAACCACATAAAACAACTGAGTCTATCAGAGATCCAAGACATAGGATGTGAGAAAGTAAAAACAGATTATGTGTTAGAGAATGAGATTGAGAATCTTTTTGAAATAATCAATTTTTTTCATAAATATCATATGACCCTTTTATGTTTTAGAAGTTACTTGCCCCTCCCTCTCCTTACAGCTGTTTTTTTCTCCCATTGTTAGAATTTTCCATCCTTCTACCTTTATCTTTCTCCCCAACAGAGTTGTAAACACAAAGCAAAATTGTAAGATCTGTTCTTCAGGCCTCTAAAAGCACCAGGCTCAAGGGACCTCTGAGCTTTGTTCTTTCAGGTCTCCTTGCACAGCTTGACCTCCGAAATGCCTAGTCAGCCTCTCCCTTAATTGGGGACTGCTCCTAATCAACCCAAACAACACCGCTCATTAAAATGTCGAGTTTCAGAATTAGAAGAACAAAAAGAAATTGAGTTAAGGATACCTCAATTAAGTCTATCACAGGCCATTATTATTACCATTTTACAAATGACAGGACTTAAGGAATTTAAACTATTTGCCCTAGATTACGTATATAGTTAGAGGGGGAAATCAGTATTCAAAATTCAGTTGGGCTGACTCAAAAGAAAATGCCTGTTCCATAACATGTCCTATATGACATAGGGGTGGCACAATAACAGGCAATGTAAAAGTGTCTCAGTGTGAAAGAAGGGAAGGGAGAAAATGAAGGTAGAATATTCTGGAAGAGAAACAAAGGTCAAATTGAAGAAAAGGTAATTTAAAATTTTATTGGGCTACTTTTATTTCTAGTCATAAGAATGGAGTGTATCAAAACTCAGGAAACTTTCTTATAGTCAGGGTAGGTATGAATCAAAAAGTGAAGAGTAATGATTTAAGGGGATATTTAAAGGAAGTACAGGGAAAATACAGCACCTGACCAGCTAAGCCAGAAATTCCCAGGTGAAAAAATCTAAACTAGATAAGAAAGCTATTAGCAAACGTTAGATAAGCTGTTTGAAAGATGAATCAATGAAAGGCAGAAGGAAACTGACTCCTGCCTGCCTATGTCCAGCCTAATTTTGTATCTGGTCTTCTTGTATCTTCCATGTTAAACACAACAGAGTATTACAGAAGAATAAAAATATCTTATGTAAGAAGATTTGTATGTAGTCTGATTCATTTGCAAGAAGTGAATACACACACACATGTATACACACATGAGAGGGGTCTTAAAAAAGTTTGTGGAAAATGCATATTATGAAAAAAACTAGGCATGTAGTTCAGATTTTGTTTGAACCCAAATAAACTCTTACCAACTTGTTATAACCTGTCTGGACAGAATCTAGTTTGAAACACTAAGAAGGGTAAGACAATGCCCTAATTGAAGAGGATCAAGGATTAGCAGTCCAAACAATAGCCAACACCATAGATGTCTCAGCTGGTTCAGCTGACACAATTTTAACCAAGAAACTAAAGTTGAACAAACTTTCCAGTCCTTGATAGGTGCCAAAACTATTGCACCCAGGTTGGCTGCAGACAAGAGCAGACCTTTCAATAGAAATTTTAAACAAGTGGGATCAGGATCATTCAACATTTCTTTGAAGAACTGTAACGGGATGAAACAAGGCCTTACCAGTACAATCCTGAAGACAAGAAACAAACAAAGCAATGGCTGTCAAGAGATGGAAGTGGTCCAGACAAAGCAAAAGTGTACTGGTCAAAAGCAGAGACCATAGCAACAGTTTTTTGGAGATGCTCAAGGCAGTTTATTTATTGACTTTCTGGAGGGCCAGAGAACAATAATATCTGCTTAATATGAGAGTATTTTGAGAAAGTTAGCAATAGCTTTAGGAGAAAATACCTGGGAAAGCTTCACCAGAGTCTTTCTCCAGGTAATGTTCCTGCTCATTCCTCTTATCAAACAAAGGCACTCTTGTGAGCATTTTGATGGAAAATCTTTAGGTGTCTGCTATACAGTCCTGATTTGGCTCCTCTGACTTATTTTTGTTTTCTAATCTTAAAAATTTTTTAAAGATCACCTGGTTTTATATATTAAAGAAAGACTGCATTGATATGATTAGGGTCCCAGGACACTCAGTTCTTTAGGGATGAACTTAATGACTGTATCATCACCTACAAAAGTATCTTGAACTTGATGGTGCTTATATTAAGTATGAAGTGTACATTTTTTATTTTGTCTTTTAACTTTATTTTTCGCAAACTTTTTGAAGTCCCCTCATTTTTTTTTTTTTTGAGATGGAGTCTTGCTCTATCGCCTGGCTGGAGTGCAGTGGTGCAATCTCGGCTCACTGCAACCTCCGCCTCCTGGGTTCAAGCGGTTCTTCCACCTCAGCCTCCCAAGTAGCTGGGATCACAGGCACATGCCACCACACCTGGCTAATTTTTGTATTTTTAGTAGAGACGGAGTTTCACCGTGTTGGCGAGGATGGTCTCGATCTCTTGACCTCATTATCTGCCCGCCTCAGCCTCCCAAAGTGCTGGGATTACAGGCGTGAGCCACTGCACCCGGCCCCCTCATGCTTTTGTGTGTATATGACTTGACATTAGGAATCAATTATAGTTGTAAAATATCTTTATTTTAATAATCCATGATAATTTATAGTTCATCACACCTAGAAAGATAACATCTAGTCTTTCATCTTATGATATTAGCTTAGGAGTTTTAGATGCTCTTTATCAAATTGAGGAAGTTTTACTCTATTCCTATTTTTCTGAGAGTCTTTTTTTTGTCATGAACAGATGTTGAGTTTTATTAAATGCTTTTTTGTCGTCAATGATATGATCGTAATTTTTTTTTCTTTTAGACTGCTAATATGGTAGATTCCATTGATTAATTTTCAAAATATTGAATGAGATTTGCATTCCTGAAATAAACCCCACTTAGTCATAGTGTATAATTCTTTTAAAATATTGCTATATTTTGTTAAAGGTTTTGGGGTCTGGGCATGGTGATGCCTACCTGTAGTCCTACTTACTTGAGAGGCTAAGGGAAAAGGGTAACTTGAGCTCAAGATCTCAAAGTTACAGTGAGCTATGATGATACACCGCACTCCAGCCTTGGTGACAGAGGAAGATCCTGTCTAAAAAAATTTTTAAAAGTTGGGGGTGGTCTATCTTTACAAAGAATCTTGGTGTATAGTATTATTTTTGTCTTTCTTTTGTTAAATTAATCTAGCCTAAAGCTACCTCCTTATATACTTTAATTTTGGCCTCAACATTTTTCAATACATAGTGAACTATAACCTAACTGAAAGTGGAAACAGACTAGCCTGCTTTTGTAACAGGTATCTGAGTCTCAGCCAGTCACAGAAGCAATACCTCAACCACTCGCAGGTGGCCAACTGTTCCAATGGTATTCAAACAAGGTGAGTGCCGAGCTGTAGCCAAGGCAACTATTTCTTTTCTTTTTTCTTCTTCTTTTTTAAACTATTTTTTTTCAAAATACTTTTTAAAATTGACACATAATTGTACATATTTATGGGGTACATAGTGATGTTTTGATACTTATAATGTATAGTGATCAGATCAGGGTAACTAGCATATCCGTCTACCTCAAACGTTTATCATTTCTTTGTGTTGAGAACATTCGATATCATTCTAGCTATTTGAGTCTCTCTCTTATTGTGAACTACAGCCAAGGAAGCTGTTTCTATACCTCACTTCTGTTTTCTCTAAGCTGCTTTCCTTTCTCTGTTCATAAATTATCTTCAGCTAAGTGGCAGTGTTGGAGTGTCTCCAAATCTATTCTAGTTCTGGGGGAGCTGCCTGATTCTCAAATTGTTCTTTGCTCTGTGAAACTCCATTGAATTAAATTTGTCTAAAGTTTGTCTTTTAATACTTTCTTTCATTTTGGGAGGGATGGTGTAGGAATAATATTAGCTTTATAAAATGAATTGGGAAGTTTTCCACCCTCTTCTATTTTCTGGAACAGACTGTTTTGAATTGTTAATTCTTCTTTAAGGGTTTGGTAGAATTGTCCAGTAAAAGCATCTGGCCCTGGAAATTTCTTTTCACGAGATTTTAAATTACAAATTCAATTTCCTTAATAGTTACAGCACTATTCAAATTATCTGTGTCATATCAGATGAGTTGTGGTCACTTGTATTTTTTAAGGACTTGGTCAATTTTATACAAGTTGTCAAATTTATGTGTGGAGTTGTTCATAATATGCACTTTTTATACTTCAGATATCTTTAAGGGCTGTTGTGATAACACTGCTTCATTCTTGATCTTATTGGTAATTTGATTTTCTCCCTCACCTCTCCCTTTCTGTTTCCCTACCTCCCAGCCAGTCTTTCTAAACATTATGTCAATTTTATTGGTTGTTTTTTTTTTTTCCAGATTGTTAGAAACAAAATGTCTGTTTTTTGGTGCTGCAAGGAAAAATTAGCATTTAGACAAAAAGTTTTCTCAGCAAGGCAATTTTACTTTCTGTAGAAAGGGTGCTGCCTGTCACCAATCTTGCCATGAGAGCACAATGAACAAAGAAAGGCAGAAATATTAATCTTTTACGTATTGTGTCTTTACTGCTGTGTTTTATTTCTGTTGGTTGGAGTTGGACTTCACAGTCTAAGCTAAACTTGATTGGCTAACAGCTTAAAACTTTCATAAATAGGTAAGAGCAATGGAGGACAAAAGGAAAAGAGGAGGTAGCTTGAAAAGGACTTAGAAAATTAATAATATTTCTAAATAAGGAAGGGGCATAGGCTGCGAGCTGGGACATACCTGAGCATGTATAGACAAACATCTTGGTTAAAGTACAAGGACATAGAATGTACTTTTTCATTTATAACTAACAGCTACACAGGATAGGGCTTAACAAAGAGTTATTAGAAAACAAAACAAAACAAAACCAAGAAGTCTTTGGAGGAAGTTAGTATTTAAAATAAACTATTATTTTTAACGTTTATTATTTATTCTTATCAAGAAGAGAAACTTTGAAGAGGAACTTTTTACTTTCCACAATTTCTTTCTCTTGATTTTATAGTTCTTCTCCTTCAAACTTTTCTTTAGATGTCTTGGCTTAGTTGTTCTGCTTGAGTCTCTAAAAGAAAAAGCTTCTCTGAATACGGTGGAGGAAAGTTAAGGGAGGCTTTGTAAAAGTTGTTTTTATTAACTTTTGCACTAACTCTTGAATGCATGGTATAATATAACACTTAAGGAGAAGGAGTATACTTACTACAGTGGCTAAAGAGGTAAGAATTGAGGCTATGGCTTTTTCTATTGAACTACTTTTCTGGCCAATTTGAAACAGTGTTATTAATTCTAAAATTTTTAGCTAGTTCTTTAGATAAAGTGTGGGTAACACCCCCCAGGGGCACCGAGGAAGGAGAACTGTGCAGACCCCAGGCACAGTTAGTACCTGAAACATAACTCACTGTTTACTATATCTAGCTTATATATATATAATCATACTTAGTCCCATAGAATCTTTCTATATAATCATAAAGGTATTGTAGTCGGAGCTGTAGTGACACATTTAGTGCTGATTTATATAATCCTTCCATGTAACCATATTGTAGTTTGTAGTAGGAGGAATGCCTAGAGCAGTCACAGAACAGAAGCAGTACATGGGAAAACAGCCAGACCAGGACAAGAACCAAAGACCCAGGTGGTGGCGTCCCTGCCTGAAAGGGCATATGCTGTATGGCAGGCTTGGAGCAGGAGCCTCTCCTCCTGATAAAGGAGTTGTAGTACCTTGCATGCAGTTCCTGTGGAAAGTAGGCCTCAGGCCTGAGATCCTGGAAATAATTGAGGGAGAAGAACCCCTCTGGTGTGACCAGTCACTGAGGCTGTATACCCTGTCAGTCTTTTCTCACTTCTGTGCTAGCTCAAATCATCCTCCATAAATATCTTAAGAGAAGAGCACAAGTCTGTCAGCTCCCACTGCATTGGCTTACAGTATCCTTCTATTAGAAATCCTTTGAAGTCTCCAGCCCCCAGATAAGAAGTGTTGTGCACAACACCTGTTGCACACAGCCCACCTCCTTGCCTCAGTGACCTAATGGGGGTGGACCCCTTTTCTGTACACGACCCTCTACTACTGTGCACAGCACGGCCCCCTGCTGCACACGGCCCACCTCTCTGCCCAGGTGACATAATGGGGTGGTCCCCTTGCTTGTGACTCACGTGATTATGTATGCCCTATTACTAAGCCTATAGATGATGACATCACTTACGACCCTGCCCTCTGCTTGTACCTAATAAATACAGATGCTTCTGGGCATGTGGGGCTCTCGCTGATCTTCACTCATAGGTTATGTGGCCCCCTGGGTCCAGATGCTCTTCACCAGTTCTTCAGTGTCCTGTCTCCTTACTTCCTGGATCCTGCACCTCAGCACAGCATAAGGGACACCCCACGATCCTGTGGTGCCCTACAGCCCTACATAAAGTATTAAGGCTTTATAGAGCTTTCGTTATGCTTCTGTTAGGAGAAGTGTTGTTTGGGATGAAAGTACAACATCGGATTTTAGTCATAACATAAACACTATTTTTTTCAGCTAATATTATATTTAAAGCTATTCTGTTTTTCTAGGCTATTTGGCTAGTGGACTTTAACTGTTCTGCTGTTCTTTTGACAGCATCTTTAGTGTAATAAATTGTTGTTGATTGTAATAAATATAGTTTATCTAATCTACATTTTTATTAACTGTTATCTATGGGAGGATAGATTTAATTCTTGCAGCTATTTGGTCTTTAGCTTTAAATTCATCTGGTACACTTTGTAGAATGCCAATTGCATCTAAATAGACATGGAGGTTGAGAGACTTGTGAGGGGCTTCTCTTGTTTTACGAAGCCGTTTTTTTTTTTTTTTTTTCTGATTGATGAAATGCTAGGGTAAAAGAAATAGCTAATTTAAGTAGAACATAAATACTGCTCTAATTATTTAGCAGAGTGTCTAGTGAAGGTCTTCTACAATACTACTATACAACTTCTCAGGGCTGAATAAGGGTGGACTGACGGGTCAGCTCTTGTGAGTGCTTGACTTCACTGCATTCTGTTACTTCTTTAAGGAACACTAAATTTTCTTTTTGTCGTTGGAGGCACAAGATAAAATTGGTCTTGGAAGATGGAGGCTGGATGGCCTTCAGGGGCTGACTTGCAGGGTGCTGCACTTCAGGAAATAGCAGGGAGTTTGGCACAGTTCATTATCTTAGGCTGTAGGATTTTGAAAAAGAGCTATCATGCAGTCCCATGTCTTACTGATTAGAGGACTATCTAAGTGGAAAGGGGACAACTTAGGCTTCTGGCTTATTGTGCACACAAGCATAATGATCGCTTTTATTTAGAATGTGGATGGAATATTTAATCTATTCTGCCAAGCATTTACATCTTGATATTTTGTCTTAATTGCTATGGTTTGATTTAGATTTATTGCTTCTACTACAGAGATTTTGGTTTTGTCATTGTGTCTGGGAGAAGTGATTGATAGAGAGGTTGAAGGAGCAATAAAGCATATTTAAAAAAATCTTTTAAGATCTTTTCCTGAAATGTCAGCTCTTATACTGTAGACACAGCTTAATGAAAAGGAAGGGTTTTTAGATGTTGCAGTAGTAATAGTAAGCTGTATAGGATTACACTGCTCATATTGACAGCTAACAGGAGTAATTCTTTTGGTGAAATGGATATGTGGTTTTAAGGACTGACAAAAACTTGTGGAAGCATTCTATCTCAAACTTTTAGTGTTCTATAGGACATTAGACTTAGCAGAACATAGAGATTTTGTTTTAGAGGGGCAAGAGTCTGATTCTTACTAATTAATACAGTTACTATTCTCTAGATTACTAATATCTTTACAGGAACTTATAATATCTTCTTAATCTGAGGAAGTTTAAGAGGAACAGAGATATTTTTTCTGAAGTCATAAGCTGTCTTTGGTTATATAAATCTCCACAAGGCATAACTAAAGAAGCATCAAAAATAATAACTAGAGGTGAGTTAAATCTAATTACATTAATAATAAGATGGGGAGTGGTTAAACAGAAGAACAGAAAAAGAAAAAATAGACTAAGCTTTTCTGAACTTTAATTTGGTAGGGCTTTATCTTGGGACAATGGCCTATGACTCTGATGGTGATGACACTTTCTTGACTTGGGTGTGATGTGTCTATCTTTGTCTGCTGTGCAAATGGTAGTCTTGGTGGTTAGAAGCATGACCTAGGGTCTTTCTTAGGCTGGCTCGAGTTTTTTTCTTTCTATCCTTTATAAGGACCGAGTCCTTAGGCTGGTGCTGGTGTACTGGAAATTCTAGCGGTGCTCCCTGTGCTAAAAGACCTCTGGTTTTAAGAGAAGAAAGGGTAGAGGAGAGACTAAGTATATAATTTCTGGGAAGCTCATCTTTTGTTTCAAATATGGGAAAATCAGCAGTGGAATGTAAGTTAGGCAACTCGTGTAACATTTTATAAGGGAATAGGCCAACATCTTTCTCAGGGGTGATTCTAATCTTTAATAAAGCAATAGGAAGGCATTTAGACGATGGCAACTGGGTCTCCAGGGCTAATTTAGTTAGGTGGCTTTTAAGGGTTTGGTTTATTTTTCCTACTCTTTTTGAGGAGTATGGATGCTAAGGAATGTGATATTCCTACTTTATGTCTAGTACTTGGGCTGACTTTTTAATGATATGTGCATTAAAATGGGTTCTTTTGTCTGAATCAATGTTTTTATTAGTCTGAACTTGGGTATAATATATTCAGTTAATGCTTTAACTACATTACTAGTGGTTACACTTGAAAAAGAAAGAGCCTCTACTTAATGGGTGAAATGATCTACTATTACTAATAAATACTTCAGCTGACTAATTGGGGGGCATTTCAGTGTAATCAACTTGGACACTTTGAAATGGTCTTAGTCTTGGATTTCTTCTTCTAAGGGGTAATTTTCTTTTTTCTTTTCTTTTTGTTTGTAGAAAGTGATTTATTTAGAGAGAGAAAAAGGAGAAGGAGAAAGAAACAGCTAACTCTCACACTGAGTGAGAGAAAGAAAAGCCACTCTCACACTGAGTGAGAAGGGTTCCCAAAGGGTAAAATCAGAGAAGAAAAGCTCCTCTCACACTAAGTGAGAGAATCCAGAAGAAGGAATCCAGGAGAGGAAAGCAGCTTCCACAATGAGTAGAAGGGAATAGAGAGAGAGATGGAGTTTAGGAGAGGGAAAGCAGCTTCCATGAGAGAGAGAGAGTGTTAGTGGAGGGGGGACCCAAACATGGAATCCCAAGGGGTAATTTTCTTAGAGCTTGCTAATTGTTTTCTTACCAATTAGACAACTGTCTGCAACTTGTTTTGCTAAAGTATAAATTTTAATGCACTTATAAACTTTGAGAACTGCATCACACATAGCTGGGGCGTTTAATGGGTCTTTTGAAGCAGTTAGAACAAGATTTTCTTCATAAGCGGTTTGGATAACATTTTTTTTTTCTGGTCTGGCAATATCTAATTTCTAAATTCTCATTAGCACTTATTTTTATTAGTTTTTAGACTAATAAAAGCTAGATCCTATTTTATATTTGACAATGCTTCCTGTATGATTTTATACTAGGTAAGCTAAATGTCACCTTTATATTAGTGTGCTATTAATGTTAAACTTAATTTTAATAATATTTTGTGGACATATTTATTTAATTTTAATGTCTGACTATAAGGTAAGATTTTTATAGGCTCTTTTTAACTTTTATAATTTTTGTTAAAGAACAGGTTAGTGCTTTAAGAAAACTCATGCTTTTATTTTAATGTCTAGAGTACAGAAAAACTGGATGACACTCTTTAGCTAATATGTTTACAAACAGAATTTCTTTTACAATTAACATTTTAACATTTGCTTAAACTTTCCAAACAATTTTTTAAAACTTTTTAATGTAGGTAAAAATCTACATTCTTATACTTCTTATCTTTTTACTAAAAGTAAAATTTACTTTCTTTACACACTTTGCACATAAACTGTTTCTTTAATAGTTTTGCATTTAGGAGGTTTAATTACTTTTAAATTATACAACATTTCTTGCATAAATTCTCTTTTATAATATTTTCTATGATTTTCACAGACAGTCTTTGACATGCTTCAACATTCTGACTTGTAAACATCTTTTTCTTTAAACAACTAGTTAATTTACTTTAGGACAAGAATTTACTGTATAAGATTCTTTTTACATAAATTTCCCCTTTTTAATGTCAAAGATGATAACTATTTTTTTCTAAGGCAAACTTCCTTTATGTCTGTGGACTAGACTGCTTAAGGCCACAAAACTGAAAGTTAGGATAGTACATGTTACATTGTTAACTTTCAGCAGATTTTACTTTCATTGAAAACCTTGTAAGTTTGGGATTTTAATTGTGTGCTAGATGTAGAGCCTCTGACTTAGACAGAAGTGCAGATAAGGTCGGGCTTATTCTAGCTCTATGTGTCCTAGGTTTTACTTAGCTGTAAAGCAGGCCAGTTGTACAGCTAAGAAACAGTGGCCTGTTTGGCTATCTGATCAATAGTTCCAAGGGCTTGCACTAACTGGTATGACCTGTCTGGCTTCTTTACAGGCAGTGTTGGAGTGTTATAGCAAGATATACAGACTTCAAGAAGCCTATCACGGAGAAGACTTTTAATTATTAATTATAGGTTTTAAATTTACTTTAGCTTTTAAAGGAATAGGGTATTGTTTCCTTTTTATTATTTTCCTATGGGTTTTTAATTTAATATTAATCAGAGAAATCTGTAATTTCTTCAATTCCTGTCTTTTGATCATACTTCAGGATGGATGTGTTCGTTGTCTGTGGTGGTGAGCAAGTTTAGGGAGAAGAGGAATTTTCCTTGATTAATATAGAGATTTAAGCTAAATTTTAGCAATAAATCTGTCTTTAATAGGTTTGTTCTTGCCTTTGGAATTAACAAAATTTTAATATTAGCTGATTTTCTTTTATATATGACTTTTGTTCTTTTTCCTATTTGGGACATTCTCTTTTGAAGTGACTTATTTTTAATTTGAAATATTTGTTTTGTCCTCTTTGCCTCTGGCTTTCTGTCTTCTCTCTCCCTCTCTCTATTTGCCTCTCCTTCTCTCTTTGCCTCCTTGTCTCTTTCTCTCTCTCTCTCTGCCTCTGTCTCTCTCTGACTCTCTGCCTCTCTCTTCTCTCTCTCTCTCTCTGCTTCTCTCTCTCTCTCTTTGACTCCCTCTTGCTTCTCTCTCTCTATCTCTATCTATCTCTCTGCTTCTCTGGTTGCTGGGCTGTCTGGTGTGTCTTTATGCTCTTGCTGTTCTCTGCTATCTGTATGTCAGAGCCATCTTTGTAAGTGTTTTCCTTAAGTTTTAGTTGAGTAACAGGAATTTCTTAGCAGAGGAGTGGTTCCCTTCACACTCTTTGCGCAGCTCTGGCAGACCTGGCATAAGGCATAATTTAGTTCTTCTGGAGAGATGGGACTCTTGTTATCAACATACTCTATAAAAGCTGACAGATCCAATCTTCATTTGACTCAAATTTTTGGCCAGAAAATGGAGGGTTTGAGGATTGGGTTTTGAGTCAACATAAAACAATACTTTATTATTTGTTGCTTCTTTTTATTCTTGGTGTTTTCATTATCTTTCTGATATTTTAATATAGGCCTAGGGGACTATTAGGAGAAATATTATTGTTGCTAGCTTTATTTTCTCCTCTTACTTTACTTGGGGTATTTCCTATCTTGATGGTTTTGGGGTAAGACTTAATTTCCTTTACTGAAAATTTCTCATCTTTTGGGGTGAGGCTCAATTTCTTTTATTAAAAATTTCTCACCTCTTTAACTTATAAGACACCTTGAGTAAGGAATACTTCACCGGCCCTGCAGCTTTTTCTTGCTTTGTTATGTTCTGACTAAGGAATACTTTACTGCCCCTGTGGCTTTTCTTTCCTAGGTTTTGATTACAAGGAAACACTTTACCACTCTTGTGGCTTTTCTTTCTGTGGTCCTGACTAACAAGGAAATGCTTTGTTGCTTTTGCAACATTTTTTTACCTTTGTGCACAGAGTTACCTGGTTGCCATGGTATGGGAGGATTCTCTTTCTTAGGTTGTTGGCCAGTTTCTTTCCATTGTTGAAAGTCCAGGTTTACTCCTCACACTTGGTGGGTCCTGATTCCTTACCCTTGAGGCTGCAGCAACAAGGCAGTAGGGTGTGCCTCCTCACAAGAGAGGACCAGAGACTGGCCCCCCACTGGATGAGAATGGCTCCCTGTACAGGCCACCAGATTGTTAGAAACAAAATGTCTGTTCCTTGGTGCCACAAAGAAAATTTAGCATTCAGATAAAATGTTTTCTCAGCAAGGCAATTTTACTTTCTGCAGAAAGGGTGCTGCCCATCAGCAATCTTGCCACAAGAGCACAATGAACAAAGAAAGGCAGGAATATTTATCCTTTACGCTGTGTCCTATATCTGTTGGTTGGAGCTGGACCTCACAGTCTAAGCTAAACTTGATTGGCTAGCAACTTAAAAATTTCTTAAATTGGTAAAGGCAATGGAGAACAAAAGGAAAATAGGAAGTTGCTTGTGAAAGGACTTAGAAAAGTAATAACATTTTTAAATAAGGAAGGGGTATAGGCTGTGAGCTGGGACATGCCCGAGCATGTCTGCAACAAATATCTTGGTTAAAGTACAAGGACATAGAATGTACTTATTCCTTTATATCTAATAGCTACATAGGATAGGGCCTAACAAATATTTATTAGCAAAAAATAAAATAAAATAAAATAAAAAATAAAAAACAAGAAGGTTTTGAAGGAAGTTAGTCTTTAAAAGAAACTATTATTTTTAACATTTATTATTTATTCTTTAACAAGAAAAGAAAGTTTAAAGAAGAACTTTTTACTTTCCATGAAAAGAACCAACTCTTTGTTTATTGTGGCTCTTATCTTTATTATTGTCTTCATTCAGCTACCTATTTTGCTCTTTTTTTAGGTTATCGTAGTAAAAGTTGCTATTATTGATTTGAGACTTTTCCTCTTTCCTAACACAAGCATTTAGTGCTATTGATTTTCCTCTCAGCACGGCTTTAGCTGTGTTCTACAAATTTTGATACACTTTATTTTCACCTTTATTCAGTTCAATGTCTTTTTAAATTTCCCTTGAGACTTCTTCTTTAACCTATGCATTATTTAGAAATGTGCTGTTTAGAATCCAAATGTTTGGAGGTTTTTCTGTTATTGTTCTCTTATTGATTCCTAGTTTGATTCCATTGTAGCCCAGAGGATGCACTCAGTATGATTTCAACTCTTTCAAATTTGTTGAGGTTTGTGTCATGGCCTAGGATATGATCTATCTTTGTATTTTTCTGTGGGTTCTTGAAAAGAATGTGTACTGTTGGATGGAGTGTTCTATAAATAACCATTAGATCCTGTTGGTTTATCACATTGTTTAGCTTTTCTATACCCAGGCTGATTTTCTGTGTAGTTGTGCTATAAGTTGTTGAGAGAGGAAGGTGTTGAGTTCTTCAACTATAATTGTGGATTTGTCAATTTCTCCTTTTAGTTATATTAGGATTTGTTTAACATATTTTGTCACTTTGTTGTTTTGTGCTTGCATATCTATAATTGCTATGTCTTCTGGATGATTGATCCTTTTATTATTATATAATAGCACTCCCTGTCTCTATTAATTTTCTCTGATCTGAAGTCCATTGTATTTAATATTTATGGTGGTGGTCTTGGGCCACACATTATCAGCACCACCTCTGGAGGATCTGGAGACTAAGATCAGTCATGTCTACATAACTAGCCCCCAGTAAAAACCCTGACACTGAAGCTCAGGTGAGCTTTCCTGGTTGACAATACTTCTTGTATATTGTCACATGTTATGGCTGGGAGAAATAGCACTAGCCAGACAACTCCACTGGGAAAGGACAACTGGGGCATAAATACAAAAAGACTGAACAAGCTCTATATGAAGAAAACTACAAAATTTTGATGAATGAAATCAAAGAATGACTAAATAAATGAAGAGCTATTCTGTGTACATTTATAGAGATACTCAATATTGGGAAGTTATCAGTTCTTCCCAACTTGTTCTGTAGATTCACTGCAACTGCAATCAGAATCGCTGCAAGTTAGTTTTGGTGGGAAGGAGGGGATTTGCTCAAATAAATGGTATTGTTTTTAATTTCAAATTCCAGTTGGTACAATTCACAGCTGGAATTTGAGAGAGAATTCTCTCAAATAAATAAAATGATAAATAAAAGGGATAATTTATTTTATTCAGAATTTCAGAGAAAATTCCCCCTTTTCTCACAGCAATTGATTTAGGGGATGTAACTGATTTTCACTGTCTCCATTCTCTGGTGTCCATTATTTATCACCCTCAGCCTCAGGTAATGCTTCTTCTAGTATTGGTGTCTTATCTGGTGACATGACCCAAATCTTCATTTCTGAGGGGTCTGAGGCCCTGGCTGCCATGCTATTTTCAGGCTAGTGTGGTGCAATTGTCTGTTTTCTATCAAATTTGAGCGAAAAGTATCCAAATGGATTATGTGAGTGGGTAAAGACATTTCTTCCTGCCCTTACTGGATCACAAAAGCACTTCCTCCTCCTGAAGAACTGGGTTAATTACCTGAGCCCAGATCGTGACTCTTCTTCTTGCATAATGGTCTCTGGATGCAAAGTCTTTGCAGTGACAGGCAGAAGCTGCAGCTTAGAGTTCAGCAGGACTCTTTCCATGTCCCCTGGCAGAAGTATTCCCCCATAGGAAATCAGGACCTCTGATCCTACAGAGCCCTGAACTGGGGGCTGGCCGGGGCAAGGATGGCAAAGGAAGAGACAAGAAGCACAAATTCCCTAAGTGTATTATTGGGAATACAAATAAAGGTAAGCAGGGCGCTTCCTGCCATTACCCTTTGTTTCCCAGGCCCATGTATAGGCTTATCTAAATAGGTCACATATCTGACATGGGTCTTGCTGTCAGACTCAAATCAAGGTATCATCAGGGTGGAGTTCTCTCCTGGATGATTTAGCAGAGAGTCTGTTTCCTTGTCTTTTCCAGCTCCTAGAGCTCGCTTACATTTCTTGGTTCATGGCTCCTTCCTCCATCTTCAAAGCCAGCAGTGTTGCATCTCTTTGTACCTCTTTCATGGTCACATTTCCCTCAGAATCTCTGATTCCTCCTTTTCTCACTTTAAAGAATCATCGTGATTACAATGAGCCATCCAGAAATCCAAGATAACCTTGCTATCTTAAACTTAGATGATTAGCAGTCTTTCTTTTCTTTTTTTTCTTTTCTTTTTTTTTTTTTGTAGAATGATTTATTTAGAGAGAGAGAGAGAGAGAACAGGAGAAGGAGAGAGAAAGAAACAGCTAACTCTCACGCTGAGTGAGAGAATCCAGAAAGATGGAATCCAGGAGAGAAAGCAGCTTCTACACCTAGTGGAAGGGAATAGAGAGAGAGAAATGGAGTTTAGGAGGGGGAAGACAGGCTTCCACGAGAGAGTGTGGCAGAGGACCCAAGAGAGGAAATCCAGGAAGGGAAAGAGAGCTCCCATTATGTGGGAGGGAAGGATTAGCAGTCTTAATTCTCTCTGCAACGTTAATTCCCTTTCCCACATAACCAACCTTAGTCATATTCCAGGGATTAGGGTGTGAATGTCTTTGGAAGCCTGCTCCCCACATTTCTCATACAAATCACTTGTGGTCTCCTTTCCTGCTCGTGGTGCTCAATGCTTGGCATTCCAACTCCATCATATGAGAGACTGTTTTTCGGCCACACTTGACATTATGACTTGATAAATCTGATAGAACACATTACAAAATGGGGAGATCTGGATGCAGAGTCACTTAATGTCTCATGGTTAGGTGCTCCATACCAGGGCCCAAAAGGCATCTTCAAATAGTATGTAATTCAAAGGGAGTTGTTATTCAAAATATATATAATTCTTCACTGCAAAAAACATGGCCTTTCTCCAGAACCCCAAAAGTTTGCCTTGTAATTTTCCCACCTGGGCTTGCTATCAACTCCACATGGTCTCTTTTCACACATCTGATACTTCTGATACCACAGGGTCAGCCAGAACACATGGTCCAAGTAGCCGTACTGTTTTCACTATAGCTTGGATCTTCTGAGACCCTTTCCTAATCCAGACCCCACTCAAAGTTGGCAGCCTATAGTGTGCCCTGTAAATTGGCTGAAACAGTATACCCATGTGGATAATATGCTACTTTCAGAACCCAAAGAGGTTTATCAGGCAGTGTACTTTCTTTTTCTTCATGGGAAATGTAAGATTCAATAATTTATCCTTTTCTTTGGATGGGTTGTCTTAGCATGCCCTGGTTCAGAGGGTCTCTGATTACTCACAGAGTTTATCTCCTGTCACCTGAAATGCCTATGTACCAGCACCTTCAAGGTGTTCATTACTTCTTGCCATCTGGCCTATAGCATGTTAGCATTGATATAGTAGACAGGTATGGTGGTCTGAAGGAAGTACAAGTAGTCCAGACCTTTTCTATCTATGTTATAACAAAAGGAAGACTATATTTAATATAGTCCTAGGGCAAAAATACACATGCATACTATTGTCTATTCCATGTCAGTGGAACTATTTATGATCCCCTTTTCTGATAGAGATAGAAGAGGATACATTAATTCAATTGATGGCCACATACCCTGTACCTGAGTCAATGTGCATTTGCTCTAGCAAAGATTCCACCTCTGGTAGAGTGGATGCAATTGGCCCACCAACTGGTTGACTTTGTGATAGAGAACTGTCATTCTCTACAACTGATGAACTAAATGCATACAGGGAACATCATTTCTGTATCCTGTAGATCCTTAAGCATTAAGTTTTGTGTCTTGTGCCCATTGGAGTAACCCAATGAAAAGTGGAGCAGAGTGCCCTAAAGACTTACAGTGCCGAGGAGATAAAAATTGGAGTTCTGAATTTGATAAGGCAGGAAGTGGGAGTACATTAGGAAACATCTCAAGGCCTCAGCTGGGGCCTTTCCAGGCTACACTCCAGAAGTGAAGCCAACCAGAGGTAGACAGAATCTTGGCACTGTGCAACTCAGCTTCAAGTCAGTTTTGTCCATGACTGAAATCTGATCATTAAGAAGTCTGATTATCAATCAGGTCTTAATGATCTGATTTCATTCTGTATCAGGAGGATATAGTAAACCCTCCTTGGAGGAAAATAACAAAATTCAGGTAAGAGACAACATTTCACCCGGAAAGGTATTGACTTTTTTTTCTTGTAAAACCAATATGATGCCAAGACCACCCAGGCTGAGCTCTTGAATATACCATTTTCATCTAACTGCTTTTTTGGCCTTTTGGATTCTTCCTTTGTTGATCAATGAGTCTTAGTTGACCTGTCCCCAAAAAGGGATGCCAGATAGAAGAGGCCTCCTTGAGTTAGGCAGTGGATGTCAAGGGTTTAGCAGCAGGTTAACTGATGGCTGCCTTTGTCGGTGTGTACGTGGTGGCTGCCTCCAGTAGGTGGCAATGTTGTCCTAGGAAATGGCTTCTGAGTGCTCCTGTATTTAAGCAGAGCTGGGATTTCCCATTCTTTTGAGGGTCTATATTGCTGTTGCTAGGCTACCATGAGCGGACAGGGAAACAGATTGAGAGGATGATCTACAGGTCCCACAGGAAGCAGTTGCGGAACAGGGTGATCCTCTCTGATACAAGATGAGGAAGTGAAGGCACAAAACATCATTCCACAACTGTACCTTGAATCCGCCCAAGGATCCCCATCCATAACGTTGCTTTAGCTTTCTTTCTCCCACAGCAAATCATGCCTAAACCCCGTCAGTTGAATTACTTTACTTTTCCCCCCAAAGGAGTACAATGAAAATCAGGCTCCAACAATTGCACCCGTACAGGAGCCCAGGGAAGTTCAGGGTGACAGAGAAAGGACAGCTAGGGTGGCAAATGGAAGACAGTAGAGAGAGAGAAGAAAAACTTCGTTGTTTGCCTTTTCCCTCCTTTAGCTCCTTGCTCCAGGGTCAGCATCCAAGCACAAGTGTCAATTCCTTTCCATGCACCTCTCAGTATTTGGTGAAAACCCAGGCCCAGAAATCCCTTTCTACCCTTACGCACAACTGCCTCAGCTCCATCCATTAGTCCTTGGTGCCTTTATCCATGCCTGTGCTCAACATCTTGTTCTTTAACAGGACAGGGTAGGATGGTGACTTGGGCACCTGAAGCCAACAGAGCCATAAGTTTGAGCCCTTCGCTCCCTGAAGTTCCCTGGCATACGCACACAGGTGTGCATGGCCCCGTTCCATTTAAAGACAGAGAGATCTCAGCTGCATCTCTAATTATCTTTCTCCAAAAGCAGCTGAGGTTGAGGCAGAAGGAAAGGAATAGGCAAAAGGGGGGCAAAAGGAAAAGAAATTGGCTACATCCATTTTTAGTTTTGAACGACTGGTTTGGATTCAATCAAATGTTTTTGTTCACCTGAAGCTATATATCAAATATCAAGGTTCTTATTGCTGACACCATGTATTTTAACTTTACGGATTCTTTACTCAGTGGCCACAACCACATTGCTTTTCTGTTGGGCTGTGGGGCTTGCTGCTACATTGTCATGAGAACATCTCTTCCTGTTCCTGCCCAGAGGAGACTGAGTCACATGAGTAACAACCACAGAATCATTTGGGTGGCTTATTTCAATTAAAGCTCTGGCCACTCAGGCTCATTAACAGGTAGATCAGTGGGAGATCCCTAACTCCCTCAGCCTCACCTCCACTGCACCCTGTGGAGAAAGCACAGGCCTGACAACACCTTGACATCAGTTATACATTTCTGTCCCTTCATGACTGTGAGAGAATAAATTGTTTTAAGCCACCAAGTTCATGACAAATTACCCCAAACTTGGTGACTCAAAACTACAGAAATCTACTCTCTTGCAGCACAGTTCTGGAGACCAGAAGTCTGAAATCAAGATGTTACCAGGGTTGGTTCCTTCAGGAGGTTTTGAGGAGAACCTATTCCACGCTGCTCTCCTAGCTTTTGGTGGCCTCTGGCAATCCCTGGCAACCTCTGGTTGTAGATGTATCTCTCAAGTCTCTGCCTCCACCTTCACACGGTCTTTCTTTCTGGGTGTCTCCTCTGTGTTTCTTCTTTACTTACAAGGACGCTCATTACTGGATTTAGAGCTCACCCGGTTAGTGCAGGATGATGTTGTCTCCTGAATCTTAATTTAATTACACTTGCAAAGCATCTTTGTCCAAATAAAGTCACATTTACAGGTATACAGGGTGAGGATAGTGCCTGCACTTAGGGTCAGGCACAGTTAAACCCACTACAACCTTGTTCAGACCATTATCCTATTTCAGAGAGAGATCTGGAGAATGGGATACTGGGTTAGCTCTGTAACTGGGAATTGGATGAATGAGTGGTGATAAATCCAGGCCTAAGATGAATTTTCTAGCTACTTGGTCTTTAGAGCTAGGACAAGAGAAAATCAGAAAAAGGTATTTGCTACATTCTGAAATGCTTATAATATTTCTTAAGTGATCAAAGGTGGGTGTACTTTAGATGCGGGAATGGCCATAGTGGTGTCTGGTTCTGATGAACCAGCTCAGTTAGGAGAAAGAATAAGCTCTTTCAAGACATAAACTCCAGTCTTTTCCAAGGTACCAGCAATTTGGGCAAAAATTCAGAAATACTTCCTTCTCACACAGGAAACAGTATCTGCTCTATCTAATAGGTATTAGGATAATATCTCATAAATTATTTAATAAACAGTAAAGCCACATAAGTCTCTGTGATGATTAGACAGGCATTAGACTTGAAGCCATATTTGAAATGATACAGTCAAATCTCATTACTTGTGGTAGTTACGGTCTATAAAGATGTCACAAATACTGAATTAGCAAATACTGAAGCATTGCCTTTAGGAGTAACACAGTGTTGAATTCCTATTATCTTCTGGGCACGACATTTTCATTGAAGTCAGTACATAAACTTGCTTTATGTGTGTTTCTGTTAAAAAGACATCTTATATATTGTTGATTCCTTAATATTGAACTCACAGTCAAATATGCTATAACTCATGTCTGAAAAGCTTATCCAGCTTATCTAATACATACATTTTCTTTATAAAGCATACCACAGCCACCTTTTGCTTGGGAACACTAGACCAGACTTCACTTTTATGCATGGGGCCCATTTAAGCAGAAAAATCACCACCATCAACAAAAAAAATGTGGAAAATGTAGTAAATCTATAACAGAATCTAATTATATAGCATTCTAGAAGCTGCAAAACCCATAAAGACAGTAAAAATATCAGTGATTTCTTTTTTTACTGGGGTTTAGGGGAGAGGGGAGGGATATATAGGTAAAGCACAGATTTCTAGGGTGATGTAACTATTCTGTATGATAAAACTCATAGAACTTTACAGCACAGAGTGAATCAATGTATACATATTAAAATATCATTTAGGTCAAAGGGTCAAAGGAAAGAATTCAACCTGTGATAAGAGAATCTATTATATGTATGTAAAGTGTATTATAAGCATGTAAAACAACCTCACTGCAGGAAGTGAGAAACAAGATGGTGACTGAAATAACTTTGGGAATGAATGGAGTATGTAAGACTACAAGCACGGAAATTGCACATAGGCACTGTATTTTAGTTGATAAAGTTATTTCCCATTGAGGTAGAAGTTAACAATTCTGACACTGCTATATATGCATATGTGGATTAAGCAATTAAGTGAATGTGTGAGAGATGGCAGGCTTCTCAGTGTTTGGAGTTGGAATTTACAGATAAGAAAGGCATATATACATATGTGTACATATACATATATGAGTAAATATACACACATATATTTCTTTGCCCTGTCAGCTGTGGGGGCATAAAAGAAACAACACCCCAGTAGCAATGAGCATATCTAGTGCCTAGATCTTCGTTTCTAATACTATTCTTCTTTAAAAGTTTCCGGGTGTTCCACGGTGAGCAGGTCTATGCAAACCTACCCCGAAAGGCCAAAGAAGCTGGGAGGCCAAATAAAGGTTGACAATTACAGTTTTTCAGAAAGAAACATTTAATAGAAACTTACAAACAGAAGCAATGTTTCCAGCAGCCACGAAATGGCAGCACTCACCCTCCCCAAAGTATCCTTTATATAGCAAGACTTTTTGGCAAAACGTGTAGCTGGTCACATCTCAGACTTTCTTGTGAAATACCTGACCACTGGGAAGGTTAGCTAAGCATCTTTATGAGGGGTTATCTGTACTACCGGCATTGTTTAAAGACATTGCTGCAGAATATCTTGGTATGCAGGAGTCAAACAGCAGTCACCATGGCAGCTGCACTTCGAGATGACATCACCCTTGCAATGCAACAGGCTGTTTTCCTACACTGCACCCCTTGAAACCAGCCTTTACAATCTTAAATGCCCGCCTCTTCTGTGATAGTCCCTGGACCTAGACGGAGGGTGCTTGATATTGTATGGCTTTAGTAGCATTGCACTGGCAATGGAAAACAGATTGGGTCCAGTGGAATTCCAGATGAGGGAGATTTGCAGGCTTGGCTGAATCATTCTATATAGTCTTCACAATACCATGAAGAAGTAAAACAATGAGAAATACATAACATTAATAACTGGATGAGAAGAAATCTAAATAAAGTAATATGATGTTTCAGATATCCCTTGCCTTAATAGCCTGTGCATATGGGAAAAATGAGTACCATCTTCTCAATTTCAGGACCCATATATTCTGACAGTTTCAGCAATACAAGGATATTGGAAATTCTAAAAGATTCTGAGATCATTCCTAATCAAGCATTTAGCTCCTAAGTTAGCATTAACCTCAGCTCCAACTTTTGCTACTAAGTGACCTGCACATTTTTCTAAGCACTTACTTTCCTTATGTCAGATGTAGGGAATAATGAGATGAATAAGTTTTGATTCCTGCCCTGTAGCTAATGAATTTAGACAAAAATATGAAAGATGAAAAAAAAAGTGACTATATGACTACTTTCAGTGTCATAAAACTGATTATTATTTAATCTTCTTATTCTTCACATTGCTTAACTTTAAAATAGGGCAAGTTACGGTCCATCTCAAAGTTTTGTCGAGACTAATTTTTTCATGTGCTTAGAAAAATGCCTGACAGATAGGAAATGATCAATAGTATCATTATTGATAAACTTGACCATTTGGAATTTAGAAAACCATCATTAATGCCTATGAAATAACAACTCTATAAGCTATTCCCTTAAATCTAACAGACTGAATTCTCATAAGTCCTCAGCACTCATCATTTCTACATCCCGATGACTTACAAATACTTCTTCATACCATGGTTTATATCTTAGCTTAATATCATAGAGGATGGATTGCATAGTAGAGCCAAACTCAATGATACTACGAATCTCATTTTGGTAGTCATAAGCAAAGCCAGCAGCATGCATGGCCACCAATGAACCTTTTGAATCAAACACCGGGGGAGCCAGAAGCCCCAAAGAAAAACTCAGTGTCATAGGTAATCACATCACGGTTTGGAACTATTTTCTGGAAACTTCTTTGCGTGTACATATGAACATACTCTGGACTTTCTGCTTCTTTAGCCTTAACACGTTCCTGACATTTCTGTGCTCGCTGATCCTGAGGAATCACAACACAAGCATCGATTTGTTTTTTTTCTCCATTTGGATGGCCAATAATATGTATCAATCCACTAAGTGGCACAGGAGCAATTCCATTATATAGTTCCATAGGTACCTGTTGTCCATTTTCCTTCAGTTTCAGAACAACATAGTCAAGCTCTTCATTATATATCTCATACCAAGATTCAACGGAAAAGCAGTTCATCTCCTTTTCTTGTGGCT
This sequence comes from Ateles fusciceps, assembly GCA_036589455.1. Lineage (NCBI taxonomy): Eukaryota > Metazoa > Chordata > Mammalia > Primates > Atelidae > Ateles > Ateles fusciceps. The sequence continues at coordinate 20,514,124 of JAZHEH010000681.1, read as the reverse complement.
CTTCATAACCAAATGTCACCCTTACACATTGACCAATTATGTCTGCCCACTTACTTGGCTCTATTCCTTTTCCCACAATGAGATCTATTACATGCTGACAAGTTAAAACGAACAATCCTTTAAAAACAAAGCAGGTGGCACAACCTGTAGTTGCACCGTCCCAGAATAAGTGCCCAACCGAGTCACTGTGATGTGCAAGAAGTTTCACTACTTTAACAGAGTGAGAGTTTTTTGTTACTTTCCCAAAGTTTGTTCTATGCAATTCAAATAATGTTTTCCCATTTTTTCCTTTCATTTTTTTCTTGAAGTTTTCCCTGATTTTTTCACTTTCTCTTTTCAAACAGGGGTACTGAGACATGATTTGTTCTCTCAACACGCAGGTGTTTCTTTCTCTGACTCAGGATTCTGAAGACCTGCTTCACTGGGGCCCATTCTGTTCTCAACCTCAACCTGGAAGAGTCTGCCTTCTAATTCATCAACTGGCTGGGTGTTTTCTAAAATGGAGTCATGGTTTTCAATGAGTTTCCAATCATCATTCTCCAGAAAGGAACAAAATCTGCCATCCTTGCACAGAGCATCCTTGATGGTTTCTCCTTTGAAAGCATAGACACAGAGTTTGCACCCCTTTTTGTGAAGCTTCCCACATTTAACAATTTTTCTTTTATACTTCCCAATTCCAATTGCGTGAATGTAGAATTTGACACATTCAGTTGATGCCTTGTCATGCCGGCCAAATACTTGGTTATCTTTTTTCTGCTTACTTTTACTTTTGTAAAAGGTTATGACCACATGGCATCTTTCAGGAAAACAACTGAGAGGCATTCCAAGGTTTATGTACCCTTCGATTCCTTCTGCACCACGCACAAGCATTTCTTGGCCTTGATGAGTTTCTATCTCTTGTCTGACAGCCTGGAGAGTGTTGAGAGCCATATATAAACTACCATTCTCATTATGTGTGAGCCAATGTTTCATTTTTTGGTTTTTCTTATGGTTTACATCCAGGGTAACATGTATTATCTTATTTTGGGGTATGGTCTGGTCTTCTTGATTTTTCTTAGGTGAATGGAATTTTTGAGCCTGGGTATTAGTTATGTCTCTTGGGCCGCGTCTAGACACCATCCTCATTTGAGAAGTACTCGGATTATTCTTTTGCTCCTTAGAGACCTAAAAATAAATGTTAGATACTTTAAAACTATGAAGGCAACCCTAGTCTTTTGGTTCTGTTTTCAGTTATGAAATTTACAAAAGTCCTATGAGAAACTCAGAACCGATCTAAAAGGGCCAGTGAATAGAATTAAATCAGTGTTTGACTTGGGATCCAAAATGAAAGCTGAGCTTCCCGTAACATCTGTGAGATAAACTCTTGATACTACTATACTAGCGTATTTTTCTAAAAAATATGAGGGAAGAAACAATTTTTTCCCAGGTGCATCAAAAACAGAGGTTCTTAAATGTCCACTAGTGGCTGGGCATGGTGGCTCATGGCTGCAATCCCAGCACTTTGGGATGCTGAGGCGGTTGGATCACCTGAGGGTCAGGAGTTCAAGAACAGCATAACCAACATGGTGAAACCCTATCTCTACTAAAAATACAAAAATTAGCTGGGTGTGGTTGTAAATGCCTATAATCCCAGCTACTCGGGAGGCTAAGGCTGGAGAATCACTTGAACCTGGGAGGCAGAGGTTGCAGTGAGCCGAGATCGTGCCATTGCACTCCAGCCTGGGCAACAAAAGCGAAATTCCATCTCAAAAAAAAAAAGTCCACTAGTATTCAAAATAGCGTTATTTCAGATCTTCTTTAATATCTTCAGCTACATAATTTTCATATTTTCTGAGGACAATGATGAATTACAGCCAAAAATTTGTTCTTGAAATACTGAATTCAGTAATAAGCTACAATAATTTATTATAAGCATTACATATAAAACAAAATCATGATTATTTAACTAAGCATTTGGTTATAGTATAGTTATTTGTAGTAATAAATACTTTGATTCACGCAGCATGTATCATGAAAACTCAAATTATTTTCTCTAAGACATCAGCTAATCCCAAAATTTTATAAAATAAAGAGGAACAAACATGACTGTTCTGTCCTTTTGATGGAGCAACTAAGGCACAGAAAGATTTTTTGAAGGTGTTTTTTCTAGGGCCACATAATAACCAATAAATAAAGTGAGTATCAAAATTGCAGTTTCTAGTGCAATTATTTTTTTCCATTGGACTATATATTCTTTTTTGTAAACTTTGTATTTATGATTGCCATTTTTTTAGGGCATTATCGTAAGAAACGGGTAGAGTTGGGGAGAGGAATTAAATAAAGGGGACTAATCAAATAGTAGAAACTCGATGAAAAATTAGAGTATCTGTTTCCTATGTCTAAAAGATACATTTTCCCCAAGTCGTATTCATCACGGCATGGGTACCAGCAGATGTGGGTTCATATGCCAGCCATGCCCCTTACCACCAATGGGAATAACAATGCCAGAAATATTGTAAATATTAAGTGTAGCATTATTGTATGACAATGCCTAGCACAATGCCTGGCACATAATATGTTAACATTTGTTTTCCTTCTTTATACTAATATTTAAGATCAAAAATAAATAAATAAAATGAACTTAAGGTAATACAGATTTACTCTGGGCATGCATATAAACTCTCAAAGAGCATCCCTTCAGCCTAATGCTGTCAGAAACATCTTTGTCATGTACCCTACTGGAATACTATAGTAAACTTCCTATTTATTTAAATGATTCTTGGGCAGATATAGACCCTTCTGAAAGGGGAAGAGGAATAGGATATAGTAATTAGCTCTGTCATGGAGGAGGGCAGAGAAAACCATAACCAAGTTTGCCTTAAACTTTTTAGATATATTCTAGTTTTCCAGAATCAGGACAAAAGAAAACAAGTTGAGAAATTGTAAGCTTCACACTCAAATGCTTACCATTCCTCTACCTTTTCTCTTGATAAATTCAAAGAGCACTTTAGACTCAGGGAAAGATACAATGGTTTGATATGATAACAGAGCCCAATCAGTAGAAAAAGGCCCAACTACATGTCATTAAACTTAACTCCAAGTCTTCACTTCATTCCTGCCTCAAGCAACAACTCACTTTCCCTCTCTCCTCCAATAAACAAATTGAAGATTTGTCAGAATCCTTCCTAACTGCCTAACGAGGTTATGGTAAGAACAAATACATAAAACATTGTTTTATAAACTGTATTCAAATGTAGCTTATAATTACAATTGAATAGATCAGCCATATTTTGAATGGTATATGTTTTCATGCTATGAAATAGTATTAATTTTGGTTTATTACATAGTTTACCGTAACATGTTGTATTGAATTTTTTTGTTGTTTTTCAAGGAATATTACAATAGTTTTTTATTAAAGACTGCTTTGATATAGCCAAGATATGTATTACAACTCCCTTCTCCGTGCTACCCCCAAAATAGAAAAGACAAAATTAGTAAAAATGATTTTAACTTAATATTCCCAACACGCAATGTAATTTCTTGGCAAGAAGAACTATAAAATCCAATGTCAAGTATAGCTAAGTCTAATATTGGGAAACAGTCAGGCTTCAGTATCTGTGGGTTCTGTATCGCCGGGTTCAACCAACAGCAGATTGAAAATATTCAGAGATATTTTTAATTGAAAAGTTTCAGGAAATTTGCCTGAACTAAGCATGTATATATACTTTTTCTTGTCATTATTCCCTAAGCAACACAGTATATCAACATTTTATATAGCAATTACCTTGTATTAGGTAATATAAATAATCTAAAGATGATTTAAAGTATACAGGAGCATATGATACGTTATATGTCAATAATATGCCATGTTATATAAAGGACTTAAGCATTCATGGATTTTGGTATCCAAGGGATGTCCTGGAACAAATCCCACATAGGTACCAAGAGACGACTATATTACATAAGTAGATTTTACAGACATACCGGAGAAAAATAGTGCTCGATTTTCATATTACATTTTTCATTGACTGAGTGCTTCTGTGACCTCTGCTTCTTACAGCTCATGATGGCTTGAAGATGAATGGATGGTTCAGCTGAAACACTAATTTCAAATTTTTAAGTTATAGCAGTATCTTCACAGCTGTCATTAATTGTACAGAGGAAAAGATTAGCTGATGTCCTATGTCCCACCTTTCCTGTTGAGCTCCAGCCTTGCCCTCCCTGGAGATGTTACCTTAGCAAATAGATAGTTTATTCACCAACTATGATCACCCCAACAATAAAAGCTCTCTTTTCCAGAACACTGTGTGTCAGGTACTTTATGAAAATTATACTAAACACTTTATGAAAATTATCTCTAGTTGCAAGTTCCCATAGATACCAGGAAAATTAGGTATATCTACACTTTGCTGACAGAAAGTATATCTTAGAGAAGGTAGACGAGCGGCCAAAGGCAGAGCTATGTGGCAGAGATGGAATTCAAATGCAGGTATAAATACCTTATAGACTAGTTTTCAGTTGGAAATTTCAAAAGGGTGTTCTAGTTACATTGATGTTAAAATCTGGTCTCCGTTTAAGATGAAGATGGCAAGGGAAGGTAAAATTACAGGGAAGTGGTGAGGAAAGAGCTGATGAAAGAAATTTGGAATGAGATTTTAAATAGAAATCTGGAAAGTTTGCCCAGGATGATAGAAACGTTAGTTGCTGCTTTAGATTTTTTCGTTAAAGAGGTATTTTCCTTCTATTCTTCCTCTGATGTCTCCCTAAAAGAGGATAAACAAACTTTAAATAAAATAGTGACATCTTCAATAGTAATAAATACCACTAGAAAGATAAATACCATTGAGGATAGTAGCCATATCTGTCCTTAGTACCTCAATATCTAAAACAATGTCTGGCACATGTATCTTTGAAAAAGATACATTTCTAAAAATACATTCAATAAACGAATGTGAGTAGGGATATAGTGTACTATGCCCTGTTCTAAATGCTTTTCATCAACTACCTCATGTAGTTCTTACAACCCTATGAGATAGGTGTTATTCGTCTCATTCTACTGATAAAGAGCTTGAACACCCAGGGAGCTTAAACTTTTACTCAAGGTCATAAAACTGAGAGAACATACTTTCAAGACTTTTTAGTATGAACAATTTATTACAGGAAAACGAGAGAATGGTATAATGAACCTCTACATACCTATCACATAGAGTTAATAATTGTTCATTTTTTAAATCAACTTATATAAGTCAAACAGTAAAAGAACTAACAAAACTAACTCTATTTTTGTTCCAGGAGGCCTTTACCCATTCATGCATAGAGGCTAGGTTAATCTTAGAGCAGAGAGATAATATGTAAAAACAGTAGTCACGTAATTTTGAAAACTAACTCGGGGATTAAAGGGAAAGTGTGTAAACAACTATGTGTTGTTAAAGATTTATAGGAGCGCTGTGACCTGGAGAATAAATATAATCTTTAGATAACTTCCATTTGAAAAGAAACACAGGGGCTAGAACATAAGTCAAACAATAACACGTATAAACAGCCCAGGAAATCGACATTCTATAGAGACAGTTTAACTGTTCTCTCCAACAAATCAATGCTTGCGCTCACTGGAACATCAGGACAAAAACATTCCCAACCTTCTTTGACCCATGATGGTGCTCAGATGTCTTCAGTCAATGGTCACCTCTTGATTGTAACTCCCTTCTCTTTTCCATGCCTTTAACATAAAGAGCCTAAATCTTGTCCTAACTTTGGGATGCTATTCTGCCATATTCTCAGTTTGCTGGCTCGCTCTCTGAAGGAAGCTGCTTTTTGTCCCACCAACTCTCATTTCTCATGTTTGGCTTTTGAGGTGTGAGTTGCTAAACCTGGGTTTGACTACACTTATACCATCCTTTTATTTTGCTAGGTTATTTATGTTACAGCTAGAAACATCATGACATTTAAACTCTAATGGTCACTTCCCATCTCTAAAAATTAAGTACTTTTTCTTACATAATCACAATACTGATTTACTCACACCAAGATCCAGTTGAGGTACACAGTTTCCTTTATATGTCTTATAAGACTCTTTTATGGTAGAAAAAGCATTGATTTGTTGACGAGAACAGAGAAATTGTCTCTATAGAATGTTCACCTTCTGGGTCGTTGTTTAACTTATGTTCTAGCCCCTGTATTTCTTGTCAAATGGAAGTTATCTAAAGGTTATGTTTATTCTCATAACCGTTCCACTATGGAGCAAGAATCCTGGTTCTCTAGTTTACTGTCAGTGAACGAGTAAGGAAATCCATTTAGCCTTTCTGAGCCTCAGTTTCTTGTTTGTAAAAATAAGCAATGATTCCAAACAAGATAAGAAATATGGAAGTGCTGAAACAATGTTAGAACTTCTAAGACCGTCTGAGTTCAAATATCAGGTAGCCACTTACTAACTGCATGACCTTGGGCATATTAATTAACTATTTTTCCTTCATTTTCCTCACCCTAAGATGGGAATCAAAATTGTTGTTAAGATTAAGAAATACAATGTGGGCTTGGCACAGTGGCTGATGCGTGTAATCCCAGAACTTTGGGAGGCCAAAGCTGGTGGATCACTTGAGGTCAGGAGTCCAAGACCAGCTTTGCCAACCTGGTGAAAACCTTTCTGTACTAAGAATATAAAAATTAGCTGGGCATGGTGGTGGGTGCCTGTTATCCCAGCTACTTGGGAGGCTCACGCAGGAGAATGGCTTGAACTTGGGAGGCAGAGGTTGCAGTGAGCCAAGATCACACCACTGCAATCCAGCCTGAGCAAAATAACGAGACTGTGTCTCAAAAAAAGTATATATATACATATACGTGTGTGTATATATACATATACATACATATTGCATGCAAAGCCCTTAAAACACTGCCTGTATGTAATAGGTTGCCCAGTAAATAATCTAGCAAAATAAAAAGGTGATGTAAATGTTATCAGTATCAATACACTTACCACAGAGGTACTCTTTAAACAGCAGAGAACCTAGGAAAATTAAAATAGAAAATGTATAATTTGCGGAACTGGGCTAGTTGCAAGATCCTTAAATGCAGGAACTTGCCCAACCATTAAGAATAGTTGCCCAACGGGGATTCACTGTGTCTGTTAATGATGTCTCATCGTATGAAGTTTGAGAGAGGATCCAGGTGCTTTAGGAGTGATTAATATACACAGACTAAAAAAGGAAAATAAAATAGGCAGAAGGAAACATGAATTTTGCATGTACTTGAGCAATGACGGTGGAAATGGGCAAGAGGTTAAGAAAACACTCCAATATCTTCCCTCTCTCTACATTGTTTTCAGTATTCAGGATGAATCAGGTTATATCAAAATATAAAGTGCCCTTAGCTATCCTATTCCAACCCGTTTTATACTTGAGGTCAAGGTTCCTCTTACCTAAAGGACTTGCTTGACTTCCTACAGTAAAGGGATAAAGCACAGCAGCCTGTCCCATGGGGTCCATGTCCAGCCTACCTGACAGCTCCCCTTAGGAATCTGTCTGACTTTCATCTCTCCTACCTTCTCTCTCTCCTCCCCCACCCTCCTTCACCCTCCTCTTCCTGCTTCTCCCCACCCCAACCCTGCCACTCTTTCTGCCTTTCCAGGGGCAGGGGCAGAGGTTGAGGCCAACTGTAAGACTCTTTCAACCCTACCACACCGCCCCACTCCCCACAGCACAGAAGGGAACTTGCAGCACCACCGAAATAAAACCTGTGTCCTCCCGGCTCCCCAGATGGGTGGCGCAGTCAGTCCCTGGCTTCCGGGCATCCAGTTCCTTCCCCTCCCAGCCTGGACTTGAGCCCGCCGCGGCCGCGCCCGCACCCTGCAGAGCACCCCCAGCGCCCTGTATGCTAGCTCACTGCGCGCCTTGGCAGCACTCGGCCTGGAATCCAGAGCTCAAAGCAGGTCCCGTTCTTTGAGGAAGCAAAGACTCCAGAGCTCCAGCTGGGCGGGAAACCGAGCAGGTGGGGCTAGGAGTTTGAATCGCCCGCTTTTTGGGAACCGTTGTCTGCCAACCAATTGGTTACTTTCTTTCACTTTTAAATCAGCCACGTCTCTTCCCGCCTAAACCGCCATCTCTCCTTTCTTTTGCTTCTACGGACCGCTGAAAAAGCGGAGAGAGTGGCTGTTCCGGGGGCCTCAGGTAGCTACATCTACACACTACATGCAGTACAAAATTCCAGGTCAGCCCGAGAACCAAAGAGTAACTCACCTAAGAGGAAGGTCCGTTCCCACCAAGTCTCAGAAGCCTGCACTCGTGATTTTTAGGGACTTTCCCCTCCAGTTCCGTGGGATCCAGCACTTCGGTCGGAGAATAGAACTCACCTGAGGAATGGCGTGTCTGGCCAGTGGACTGAAAAATACTGGAGTTTGTCTTCTCTCTTTAGACAGCAACTCACGTACTGCGGAAGCCGGTTGGCTGCGCTGGGGACACCTGCCGGCGTGCAAAAAAGAGTGACTGGGAAGGCGAGGCCGAGGGAGTGCGCCAACCTTACCCAGCCACAGCGCTCCTCCTTGACGCCGCGAGCAGGACCCTGTCTCACTGGCCCCGCTGCCCACGGCGGTCCTTGCCTGCTTTGGTTCTTCCGGTTTCCCCAGTCCGGAGTATTGGGAAGCGAAAGCGTCCTAGTCGCGGGTAGGGTGGGCTGGGCAGGGCTGGAGAGGGAGCTTGAAATCGCAACTCAGGAGTGGGAGGAGCTGGGACGCTGGCGGCAGAGCCACTGTGTCAGCTTGAGTCTCGCGCGCGAGGGAAGCGGAGGTGGAAGTCGGGCGCAGGAATGTGGCTGTCCCCTCCTATAAATCACAGCTGGGGAGGAGGCGCGGAGGCACCAGGCTGTTGTCTGCAGCGCGCCATGGGCTGCAGCACACAGGCGGCGCTGAGGCTAGTTGGGTGAGTGGGAAGATTCAGGTACTTCCCAGGGGGCGGCATGCCCAGCAGGTGGGATAGGCCCTGCGACCAGGACAATCACGAAGCCCCGGAGGCAGGAAGAGTAAACGCCCTTGTCATAAATAGATTCTTCAAAACGTTCAATAGGTGCAGACGTTAATGGTAGTGATGAAGATGACGATATGGGCTCTAGGAATTTGCATCTCAAAGCAGAAGATCAAGGAAGATTGGAGAGGTTTTGCGAGGCAGCCTGCTGTTTAAAGACCTGCATTCTGAGTAGATGTGTATTGGAGAAGGGGATCAGGGTCACAAAGGGGACAACTTTTATGCAATTGATAGAGGACTATATGATGTGTATAAACTAATAGGGTTGAAAGATTTGTTAGTAACTACAAAACACATGGGAATTTGGAGGAAGGAATTGGCCTTAAATGCCTGTACAATAGACCAAAAGAAGCTAAAATTACTGCTCATCTTCTGTGGGTTCTCTGGGTTTTGGATAGGGTAACCTTAAAAAATATTTGAATGCAGACTTTTTCTATGAGACTCACTTTTGGAATCTGTGCATTCTACATTCAGAAAGAGTAATCTCAGCTAGTACCCAGTATGCAAACAGTAGCAGTAATAGTTCTACTCCAGAGACAATTTTCTCTCTCTTCCCTTCTTTCCTTCCTTCCTTCTTTTCTTTCTTTCTTTCCTTCTCTTTCTTTCTTTCTTCTTTCCTTCTTTCTCTTTCCTTTCTTTCTCTTTCTTTTCTTTTTTCTTCTCTCCTTCCTTTCCTTCCTTCTCTCTCTCTCCTTTTTTTGTCTGTCTTTCTCTCTCTCTCTTCTCCCTCCTCCCTCCTTTCTTCCTTCTTTCTCTTTTGCCTGTTTTACATTTAAATTTGTAAGGAAATAGTGACTAAAGGCCAATAGGCTTAACAGCCTAAAACATGGGTGTTAATAATTGAATATACTAAAAAAAAAAAAAAAGGAATTGAATATACTGATAAAATTTGTTTCCAAAAGGAATGCTTATACACTTGGTGGGAGTGTAAATTAGCTCAACCATTGTGGAAAACAGTGTGGCATTTCCTCAAAGACCTAAAAACAGAATTACCATTCAACCTGGCAGTCCCATGACTGGGTATATACCCAAAGGAGTATAAACCATTCTGTCATAAAGACACATGAACATGTATGTTCCTTGCAGCACTGTTCACTTTTATTTGCGTCCAGTAGACCTGACATTCACAATAGCAACGAATCAACTTAAACGCCTGTTAATAGTAAACTGGATAAAGAAAACTGAGTATACCATTGAATACTATACAGCCATAAAAAATAATGAGATCGTGTCCTATGCAGGGACATGGATGGAGCTAGAGGCCATTATTCTGCTACTCTGTGTGTGTGTGTGTGTGTGTGTGTGTGTGTGTGTGTATGTTTTTATATATAAATATATAAACCACCAGGGTCTATGTGCCCAGTTCCTGAACATTCCACCGATGAATTTTACCTAACATTTAGACGGCAAATGAATCTTACTATAACCACTCAGAACCACCGTGTGTCTGGTACATCTTGTGGGACCCATCTTTGGTTCACAGGGGTGGAGGCACAGGTCTCAGATCAGGTAAGCTCAAGCAGTGATATATAACAGGGCTTTCAGAATTGGAGACTAGAAGGGCTTGCTTTATTTATATATATAAACAGAGCAGCAATGGCTTTTAAAATAAACTCAAATAATAATAGAAAACAAAACATCTTCATGCATAGTATAATCTTTTGTCTACAACAAGGCCTTGTTTTTAAAAATGTGTATAAGGTTATATACTTTTATGTATTTTATATAATTTCTTAAAGGTGCATTATCAAATCAATATTTTCCAGCCAGGGTATCATATTCAAGGGTGGTAGTAAACACTCCAAACATACCATCTGTCACAAAATAATTATGCTTATGTGTTTTATTGTTACCTGTTTCCCATAATAAAGTTAATCATAAATAATATGAATTATTGATTAAAATTAATGTTATAGACTATAAACCTATCAAAAGCCATAAGAACATTATTTTTACATATTTTTCAAGAAGTCAAATAACAGTGTAACTTTTGAGTATAATAACAATTCATTTCTGTAGCAGAATTACAAATACAGAAATTATAAATGCAAATGATACTCCATTAAGTCCATTCTGCTTTTAACTGTGCCACTATTTACAGCCACAGGCAGGAATAAAAAGTGTATACAGGTGTGGAAGAAAATTCATCCCATGGTTTGACCTTGCATGTAAAAAGTAATTTCTTACTATCAAGAAATGGATTTTCCCAAATAAAACAAGCCAGCAAAAAGCACAAGAAAGAAAAAAAAAACTACTTACTGACCATGACTTAAGTGTGGAGGAAAAACGCTTTGCAGCTAATGTTGGAAAAAGTGTGTCCCTCACAGATTTAGCCTAAGAATGAAGAAATTGGCTGGGAGCAGTGGTTCATGCCTGTAATCCTAGCACTTTGGGAAGCTGAGGCAGGTGGATTGCCTGAGCTCAGGAGTTTGAGACCAGTCTGGGCAATACAGCCAAACCCCGTCACTACCAAAAATAAAAACAAAACATTAGCCTAGCCGGGCATGGTGGTGCACCTGTAGCCCCAGCTACTCGGGAAGCTGAGGCATGAGAATTGCTTGAACCTGGGAGATGGAAGTTTCAGTGAGTCAAGATTGTGCCACTTCACCCCAGCCTGGGTGACAGAGTGAGACTCTGTCTTCAAGAAAAAAAAAAATTAAGAACAACAACAACAACAAAAAACCGGAAAGAAAATATTGGAAAAATTCTTGGCTGACTTTACAAGATTGGATGCAGCCCATAAAAATCATGCTGCAAAGACAGAGAGAAAGTACTGGAGAAGCCCCACCTGGAGGGCCTCACCTTTAGCTGGTTTGTATGGCTCCACTCCATGTAGCTGTTGGAACACCAGTCTCTCTAATGTGCTCTGTGGGATAGCTGTTACCTTCCAGTAATTTATGTCTATAACCTGAAAACCTGAAGTACCCTTTTATTTATTTATTTATTTATTTATTTTTTTAACTGCTAAATGATTTATTAAAATAAGACAATACAGCTCTAAGTTTTTCAAATGGTTCAAGTTTATATACTCTGAAGTACCCTTTTAAAAGTTTTATTCAGTCTTTTTGGAGGAAATTTTTTGTGCATGCCAGATATAGTGTCAAGCACTGGGACTGCTAAGATGAATGTAACATTGTCCTCACCATCAAGTCACAATCTAGTAGGTGAGTAGAAGTAAAAAAAAAAAAAAAGAGTTATAACAATAATACAGAAGTGAACATGCTGCAGTGGTAGCACAGAGAGGGCTTCAGGGATGCTGTCGCAGAGGTGATGACATTTGAGATACAGATTCCAAATTCAGATATGTTTGCTGTTGTAAAATCCCAGGGTGTATGTGCCCAGTTCCTGAACATTCCAGTGATGAATTTTACCTAACATTTAAATGGCAAATGAATCTTACTATAACCACTCTGAACCACTGTGTGTCTGGTACATCCTGTGGGGACCCATCTTTGGTTCAGAGGGATGGAGGCACAGGTCATAGAGCAGGGAAGCTCAAGCAGTGATATGACAGGGCTTTCAGAATTGGAGACTAGAAGGGCTCACCTTATTTGCATGCTATTTAAAGATAAGTTTTTGCAACTGATATACCCTATTAAACACTTCCATGCATAACTCAGTGGAGATGTATTTGCAATAATAGGATCAGGGGATTTGAAATCTTTAATGTGTGTGGTAGCAGGAGGAGTACTGGGTTCCAGCATTTAATAAGATAACCCATGGCTTTATGAAAATGTCTAAATATATAATTTTGGTTAAAGTTATACTTTACCTTTGGTTGTACAGTTGTTTCTTTTAGTTTCAATAAAATCTAAAACAGGAAGTGTCAATTCACATGGCCTGGTAGAGAAAAAATGAGTCTCATACTGAGAGTGGGACCTAATGCTGTGCTATTCAGGAAGTAATGAAGAAGAGGGCTCATCACTTCAATAAGTGCTGTGAGCCCTTGAATGGGCTTAGAGGTAAATATTTATAGTTAAAATATGTATCTCCCAATTTAGTATTGGATAGAATACTGTCACATTTTTCTCATTAAATCTACATTTCTACTGTCTTTCTTGATTAATTTTGCCAATAAAAGTTCCTTATCTTTTTATAAAAGTCAAAGATTTACATTCATTTTTCTGTAGCAAATTTTGTCTTGTAGGAAAAATTAGAAGCCCAGGATGATAAAACCTTCTTCGAAAGAGACTTTAACATTAACTTTTGGAGGCAGCTGGATGGGAGTTACTAGTAATCCTAGATTATAGTAACCTAATCAGGATTGAGATGATTTCAAATTGATTTGTGTCCCTGTGAAGGCTGGGACATTTCTGGAACATTTTTATTCTTGGGGTACAACAACATTTTACCCATCCAAAATTCTGTGGTGTTTACTAGGTTGCCTACCACTTGACAAGCTTTAAACTCTTAACTTTTTCCTCCCTCAGTTTCATGATTCTAACTCAAATGTCTGGTTGGCTACTCAACCATCTCTTCCAAATTGTCAGGTTCCCTGAAGAGCCACACTGATATGGTTTGGGTCTGGATCCCCACCCAAATCTCATCTTGAATTTTGATCCCCATAACCCCCAAGTGTCAAGGGAAGAACTTGGTGGGAGGTGATTGGATCATGGGGAAGTTTCTCCCATGCCGTTCTCATGATAGTGACTGAGTTCTCATAAAATCTGATGGTTTTATAAGGTGTTATTCCCACTACACTCTTCTCTCTCCTGCCACCCTGTGACTAAGGACATGTTTGCTTCCCTAATTCCATGATTGTAAGTTTCCTGAGGCCTCCCAGCCATTTGGAACTGTGAGTAAATTAAACTGCTTTCCTTTATAAATTACCCGGTTTGGATTTACCATTCTGGCGTCTGGAGGACGGTGACTGTCTTCTCACTGCTATACTAGGCAGTGTCTTGGGGGACTTTCTGTGGGGGCTACCACTCTGCATTTCCCTTCTGTACTGCCCTAGCAGAGGTTCTCCATGAGGGCTCCATCCCTGCAGCAAATGTCTGTCTGGACATCAAGGAATTCCATACATCTTGTGAAAATCTAGGTCAAGGTTCCCAAACCTCAATTCTTCACTTCTGTTCACCTGCAGGCCCAATAGCATGTGTAAGCCACCAAGGTTTGGGGCTTGCACCATCTGAATCAACAGTCTGAGCTATAACTTGACCCGTTTTAGCCACAGCTGGGACACAGGGCGCCAAGCCCCAAGACTGCACAAAGCGGGAAGGCCCGGGGTTCAGCCCATGAAACCATTTTTTTCTTCTAGGCCTCTGGGCCTGTGATGGGAGGCTGTGCCATGAAGACCTCTGGCATGCTCTGGAGACATTTTCCCCATTGTCTTGGTGATTAACATTTGCATCCTTGTTACTTATGCAAATTTCTGTGGCTGGCTTGAATTTATCTTCAGAAAATGAGGTTTTATTTTCTATCACATTGCCAGACTGCAAATTTTCTGAAGTTTTATGCTCTGCTTCCCTTTTAAACCTAAGTTCCAATTCCAAACCATATCTCTGTGAATGACTAAAACTGAATGCTTTTAAGAGTACCCAAGCCACATCTTGAATGCTTTGCTGCTAAGAAATTTCATCTACCAGATACCCTAAATCATCCTTTCTCAAGTTCAAAGTTCCACAGATCTCTAGGGCAGGGGCAAAATGCCACCAGTCTCTGTTAAGCATAGCAAGAATGACCTTTGCCTCAGTGTCCAATAAGTTCCTCATCTCCGTCTGAGACCACCTTAGCCTAGAATTCACTGCCATATCACTATCGGCATTTTGGGCAAAGCCATTCAACAAGTCTCTATGAAGTTCCAAACTTTCCCACAGTTTCCTATCTTCTTCTGAGCCCTCTTTTTCCAACCTTTGTCTGTTAACCCAGTTCCAAAGTTGCTTCCACATTTTCCAGTATGTTTAAAGCAGCACCCCACCCTATGATGCCAATTTACTGTATTAGTCAATTTTCATACTGCTATGAAGAAATATCCAATAATGGGTAATTTATAAAGAAAAAGGTGTTTAATGGACTCAGACTTCTACATTGATAAGGTGGCCTCATAATCATGGCGGAAGGTGAAGGAAGTGCAAAGGCACATCTTACATGGCAGCAGGCAAGAGGGAGCATGTGCAGAGGAACTTCCCTTTATAAAACTGTCAGATATTGTAAGACTTATTTACTGTCACGAAAATACCATGGGGAAAACCCACCTCCATGATTCAGTTACCTCCCACTGGGTCCCTCCCTGGACATGTGGGGATTATAGGAGCTAAAATTCAAGATGAGATTTGGCCAGAGATCCCTTTCTACCCCTACACCCAACTGTCTCAGCTCCATTCTTTAGTTCTTGGTACCTTTGGCCATGCCTGTGCCCAACATCTTGTTCTTTAACAGGACAGGGTAGAATCGTGACTTGGGCACCTGAAGCCAACAGAGTCATAAGCTAGAGCCCTTCACTCCCTGAAGTTCTCCGGCCTATGCACACAGGTGTTCATGGCACCCCGTCCCATTTAAGGACAGAGAGATCTCAGTTGCATCTCTAATTATCTTTCTCCAAAAGCAGCTGAGGTTGAGGCAGAAGGAAAGGGATGGGCTAAAGAGATGCAAAAGGAAAAGAAATTGGCTCTATCCATTTTTAGTTGTGAATGGCTGGTTTGGATTCAACCAATACATTTCAGATGTTTCTGTTCACTTGAAGCTGTATATCAAACATCAAGGTTCTTATTGCTGACATCATGTATTTTAACTTTATGAATTCTTTACTCAGTGCCCACAACCACATTGCTTTTCTGGTGGGCTGTGGGGCTTGCTGCTACATTGTCATGAGAACATCTCTTCCTGTTCCTGCCCAGAGGAGACTGAGTCACATGAATAAAAAACAAGGAATCGTTTGGGTGGCTTATTTCAATCATACCTCTGGCCACTCAGACTCATTAACAGGTAGATCAGTGGGAGATCCCTAACTCCCTCAGCCTCACCTCCACTGCACCTTCTGGAGAAAGCACAGCCCTGACAACACCTTGACTTCACATTGTACAAATCTGTCCTCTCATAATTGTGAGAAAATAAATTGTTTTAATCCATCAAGTTCATAACAAATTACCACAAACTTGGTGGCTTAAAACTACAGAAATCTACTCTCTTGCAGCACAGTTCTAGAGACCAGAAGTCTGAAATCAAGATGTTACCAGGGTTGGTTCCTTCCGGAGTGTTTGAGGAGATCCTATTCCACGCCAATGTCCTAGCTTTTGGTGGCCTCTGGCAATCCCTGGCAACCCCCTGGTTGTAGATGTATCTCTCAAATCTCTGCCTCCACCTTCACACGGTCTTTCTTTCTGGGTCTCTCCTCTGTGTTTCTTCTTTATTTATAAGGACACTTGTTACTGGATTTAGAGCTCACCCATTTAATGCAGGATGGTATCATCTCTTAAATCTTAATTACACTGCAGAGCATCTTGGTCCAAATAAGGTAACATTTACAGGTATATAGGGTGAAGATAGTGCCTGCACTTAGGGGCAGTCACCATTAAACCCATTACAATCTTGTTCAGACCATTATCCCATTTCAGAGAGAGATCTGGAGTAGAATGTGGTACTGGATTAGCTCTGTAACTGGGAATTGGAGGAGTGAGTGGTGATAAATCCAGGCCTAAGTTAAATTTTCTAGCTACCTGGTCTTTAGAGCTAAGACAAGAGAAAATCAGAAAAACGTATTTGCTACATTCTGAAATGCTTATAATATTTCTTAAGTGATCAAAGGTGGGTGTACTTTAGATGCAGGAATGGCCATAGTGGTGTCGGGTTCTGATGAACCAGCTCAGTTAGGAGAAAGAACAATAAGCTATTTAAAGACATAAGTCCTATTCTTTCCAAGGTACCAGCAATTTGGGCAAAAATTCAGTGATACTTCCTTCTCACACAGGAAACAAGTATAATAATATCTGCTCTATCTAATAGATATTGAGATATGTCATAAATTATTTAATAAACAGTAAAGCCACGTAAGTTTAAGTCTCTGTGATGGTTAGACAGGCATTAGACTTGAAGCCATATTTGAAATGATACAGTCAAATCTCATTACTTGTGGTAGTTACGGTCTATAAAGATGTCACAAATACTGAATTAACAAATACTGAAGCATTGCCTTTAGGAGTAACACAGTGTTGAATTCCTATTATCTTCTGGTCACAGCATTTTCATCGAAGTTAGTAAATAAACTTGCTTTATGTGTGTTTCTGTCGAAAAGACATCTTATTAATATGTATTGTTGATTCCATAATATTGAACTCACAGTCAAATATTGTATAACTCATGTCTGAAAAGCTTAGCTAGCTTATCTAATATAAACATTTCCTTTATAAGGCATACCACCGCCACCTTTTGCTTGGGAACACTAGACTGAACTTCAGTTTTATGCATGGGGGCCATTTAAGCAGAAAAATCACCACCAAAAGTGTACCAAATATATAAACAGAATCTGATTATATAGCATTTTAGAAGATGCAAAAACAATATTAGGACAGTAAAAAGATTAGTGATTTCTTTTTTTACTGGAGTTCAGGGGAGAGGGGGAAGGATACATAGGTAAAGCACAGATTTCTAGGGTGATGTAACTATTCTGTGTGATAAAACTCATAGAACTTTACAGCACAGAGTGAATCAATGTATACACATTAAAGTATCATTTAGGAGGTCAAGGAGTCAAAGGAAAGAATTCATTCTGTGACAAGAGAATTTAACTATTATATGTATGTGTAACTGTATTATAAGCATGTAAAACAACCTCATTGAAGGAGGTGAGAAACAAAATGGTGACTGAAATAACTTTGGGAATGAATGGAGTATGTAAGACTACAAGCACGGAAATTGCACATAGGCACTGTATTTTAGTTGATAAAGTTATTTCCCATTGAGGTAGAAGTTAACAATTCTGACACTGCTATATATGCATATGTGGATTAAGCAATTAAGTGAATGTGTGAGAGATGGCAGGCTTCTCAGTGTTTGGAGTTGGAATTTACAGATAAGAAAGGCATATACACATATGTGTACATATACATATATGAGTAAATATACACACATATATTTCTTTGCCCTGTCAGTTGAGGGGGCATAAAAGAAACAACACCCCAGTAGCAATGAGCATATCTAGTACCTAGACCTTGGTTTCTAATACCATTCTTCATTAAAAGTCACCAGGTGTTCCACAGTGAGCAGTCTATGCCTACCTACCCCCAAAGTCCAAAGAAGCTGAGAGGCCAAAGAAAGAGGCTGACAAATACAGTTTCTCAGAAAGAAACATTTAATAGGAACTTACAAACAGAAGCAATGTTTCCAGCAGCCACCAAATAGCAGCACTCACCCTCCCCAAAATACTCTTTACATAGCAAGCCTTTTTGGCAAAATGTGTAGCTGGTCACATCTCAGACTTTCTTGTGAAACACCTGACCACTGGGAAGGTTAGCTAAGCATCTTTATGAGGGGTTATCTGTACTACCGGCATTGTTTAAAGACATTGCTGCAGAATATCTTGGTATGCAGGAGTCAAACAGCAGTCACCATGGCAGCTGCACTTCGAGATGACATCACCCTTGCAATGCAACAGGCTATTTTCCTACACTGCACCCCTTTAAACCAGCCTTTACAATCTTAAATGCCCACCTCTTCTGTGATAGTCCCTGGACCTAGACGGAGGGTGCTTGATATTGTATGGCTTTAGTAGCATTGCACTGGCAATGGAAAACAGATTGGGTCCAGTGGAATTCCAGATGAGGGAGATTTGCAGGCTTGGCTGAATCATCTATATAATCTTCACAACACCATGAAGAAGTAAAACAATGAGAAACACATAACATTAATAATTGGAATAGAAGAAATCTAAATAAAGTAATATGATGTTTAAGATATCCCCAGCCTTAATAGCCTATGCATATGGGAAAAATGAGTACCATCTTCTCAATTTCAGGACCCATATATTCTGACAGTTTCAGCAATACAAGGATATTGGAAATTCTAAAAGATTCTGAGATCATTCCTAATCAAGCATTTAGCTCCTAAGTTAGCATTAACCTCAGCCCCAACTTTTGCTACTAAGTGACCTGCACATTTTTCTAAGCACTTACTTTCCTTATGTCAGATGTAGGGAATAATGAGATGAATAAGTTTTGATTCCTGCCCTGTAGCTAATGAATTTAGACAAAAATATGAAAGATGAAAAAGAAAGTGACTATATGATGACTTTCAGTGTCATAAAACTGATTATTATTTAATCTTCTTATTTTTCACATTGCTTGACTTTAAAATAGGGCAAGTTACGGTCCATCTCAAAGTTTTGTCGAGACTAATTTCTTCATGTGCTTAGAAAAATGCCTGGCAGATAGGAAATGGTCAGTAGTATTATTATTGATAAACTTGACCATTTGGAATTTAGAAAACCATCATTAATGCCTATGAAATAACAACTCTATAAGCTATTCCCTTAAATCTAACAGACTGAATTCTCAAAAGTCCTCAGCACTCATCATTTCTACATCCTGATGACTTACAAATACTTCTTCATACCATGGTTTATATCTTAGCTTAATATCATAGAGGATGGATTGCATAGTAGAGCCAAACTCAATGATACTACGAATCTCATTTTGGTAGTCATAAGCAAAGCCAGCAGCATGCATGGCCACCAATGAACCTTTTGAATCAAACACCGGGGGAGCCAGAAGCCCCAAAGAAAAACTCAGTGTCATAGGTAATCACATCACGGTTTGGAACTATTTTCTGGAAACTTCTTTGCGTGTACATATGAACATACTCTGGACTTTCTGCTTCTTTAGCCTTAACACGTTCCTGACATTTCTCTGCTCGCTGATCCTGAGGAATCACAACACAAGCATCGATTTGTTTTTTTTTCTCCATTTGGATGGCCAATAATATGTATCAATCCACTAAGTGGCACAGGAGCAATTCCATTATATAGTTCCATAGGTACGTGTTGTCCATTTTCCTTCAGTTTCAGGACAACGTAGTCAAGCTCTTCATTATATATCTCATACCAAGGTTCAACGGAAAAGCAGTTCATCTCCTTTTCTTGTGGCTCTTCATAACCAAATGTCACCCTTACACATTGACCAATTATGTCTGCCCACTTACTTGGCTCTATTCCTTTTCCCACAATGAGATCTATTACATGCTGATAAGTTAAAACGAACAATCCTTTAAAAACAAAGCAGGTGGCACAACCTGTAGTTGCACCATCCCAGAATAAGTGCCCAACCGAGTCACTGTGATGTGCAAGAAGTTTCAGTACTTTAACAGAGTGAGAGTTTTTTGTTACTTTCCCAAAGTTTGTTCTATGCAATTCAAATAATGTTTTCCCATTTTTTCCTTTCATTTTTTTCTTGAAGTTTTCCCTGATTTTTTCACTTTCTCTTTTCAAACTGGGGTACTGAGACATGATTTGTTCTCTCAACACGCAGGTGTTTCTTTTCTCTGACTCAGGATTCTGAAGACCTGCTTCACTGGGGCCCATTCTGTTCTCAACCTCAACCTGGAAGAGTCTGCCTTCTAATTCATCAACTAGCTGGGTGTTTTCTAAAATGGAGTCATGATTTTCAATGAGTTTCCAATCATCATTCTCCAGAAAGGAACGAAATCTGCCATCCTTGCACAGAGCATCCTTGATGGTTTCTCCTTTGAAAGCATAGACACAGAGTTTGCACCCCTTTTTGTGAAGCTTCCCACATTTAACAATTTTTCTTTTATACTTCCCAATTCCAATTGCGTGAATGTAGAATTTGACACATTCAGTCGATGCCTTGTCACACTGGCGAAATACTTGGTTATTTTCCTTCTGCTTACTTTTACTTTTGTAAAAGGTTATGACCACAAGGCATCTTTCAGGAAAAACAACTGAGAGGCATTCCAAGGTTTACGTACCCTTTGATGCCTTCTGCTCCATGCACAAGCATTTCTTGTCCTTGATGAGTTTCTATCTCTTTTTCAACAGGCTTGAGAGTGTTGAAAGCTGTACATAAGCTATCATCCTCGCTATGTGTGAGCTCATATTTCGTTTCTTGGTTTTTCTTGTGGTTTACATCCAGGGTAACATATATTGTCTTATATTGGGGCATGACCTGGTTTTCTTGATTTTTCTTAGGTGAATGGAATCTTTGAGCCTGGGTATTAGTTATTTCACTTGGGCTGCCTCTGGACACCATCCTTGTTTGAGAAGTACTGGGATTAGTCTTTTGCTTTTTAGAGACCTAAAAATAAATGTGAGATACTTTAAAACTCTGACTGCAACCTTAGTCTTTTTTTCTCTCTTTCAGGTATGCAATTCACAAAATTCCTATGAGAAACTCAGAACCAATCTGAGAGGGCCAGTGAATAGAATTAAATCAGTGTTTGACTTAGGACCCAAAATGAAAGCTGAGCTTCCTATAACATGTGTCAGATAAACTCTTGATACTAGTACACTAGCATATTTTTTTTTTCTGAAAAATATGAGAGAAGGGGCTGGGCATGGTGGCTCATGCCTATAGTCCCAGCACTTTGGGAGGCCAAGGTAGGTGGATCACGAGGTCAAGAGATCGAGACCATCCTGGTCAACATGGTGAAACCCCATATCTACTAAAAATACAAAAAATTAGCTGGGCATGGTGGCGCGCACCTGTAGTCCCAGCTACTCGGGAGGCTGAGGCAGGAGAATTGCTTGAACCCAGGAGGTGGAGGTTGCAGTGAGCCGAGATTGTGCCACTGCACTCCAGCCTGGGTAGCAAGAGCGAAAATCCATTTCAAAAAAAAAAAAAAAAAAATATATATGAGAGAAGAAACAAGTTTTTCCCAGGTGCATCAAAACCATAGATTCTTAAAAGTCCACTAGTGGCTGCACATGGTGGCTCACACCTGCAATCTCAGCACTTCGGGAGGCTGAGGAGGGTGGATCACCTGAGGTCAGGAGTTCAAGATCAGCCTGACCAACATAGTGAAACCCTGTCTCTACTAAAAATACAAAAATTAGTGGGATGTGGTGGCAAGTGCCTGTAATCTCAGCTACTGAGGCTGAGGCTGGAGAATCACTTAAACCCGAGAGGTGGAGGTTGCAGTGAGCCGAGATCACGCCATTGCACTCCAGCCTGGGCAACAAAAGCAAAACTCCATCTCAAAAAAAAAGAACGAAGTCCACTAGTATGTGAAATAGTGTTATTTCAGGTCTTGTTTATTATCTACAGCTATATAATTTTTATATTTTCTGAGGACAATGAAGAAATGCAGCTAAAAATTTGTTCTTGAAATACTGACTTCAGCAATAAGCTACCACAATTTATTATAGGCAATACGTATTAAACAAAATCATTATTTAACTAATCATTTGGTTAAAATATAGTTATTTGTAATAATAAATACTTTTATTCACCCAGCATATATCATGAAAACCTCAAATTATTTCTCTATTACATCAACTAATCCAAAAATTTTATAAAATAAAGAGGAACAAACATGATGGTTCTGTCCTTCTGATGGAGAAACTCAGATTCGGAAAGTTTTTCTTACAGGTGTCTTTTCTAGGACCACATAATAATCAATAAATAAAGTATCAAAATTGCAATTTCTAGTGCAATTATTTTTTCCATTGGACTAGTGTATATATTCTTTTTTGTAAACTTTGTATTTATGATCGTCATTTTTGCAGGGCATTAAAGCAAGAAACAGGGTTGGAGGTGGTGAGAGGAATTAAATAAAGAGGATCAATCAAATAGAAGAAACACGATGAAAAATTAGAGTGTCTGTTTCCTATGTCTAAAAGACACATTTTCCCCAAGTCATATTCACCATGGCATGGGTATCAACAGATATGGGTTCATATGCCAGCCATGTCCTTTACTACCAATGGGAATAACAATGCCAGAAATATTGTAAAGATTAAGTGTAGCATTATTGTATGACAATACCTAGCACAATGACTAGCACATAGTATATTAACATTTGTGTTCTTTCTTTATACTAATATTCCAGATCAAAAATAAATGAATAAATGGAACTTAAGGTAATACAGATTTACTCTGGGCATGCATATAAACTCTCATAGAGCATCCCTTCAGCCTAATGCTGTCAGAAATATTTTTGTCATGCACTCCATTGGGTACTGTAATAAACTTCCTATTTATTTAAATGATTCTTGGGCAGATATAGACCCTTCTGAAAGGGGAAGAGGAATAGGACATAGTAATTAGCTCTGTCATGGAGGAGGGCAGAGAAAACCATAACCAAGTTTGCCTTAGACTTTCTAGATACTTGGATATTCTAGTTTTCCAGAATCAGGGCAAAGAAAACAAGTTGAGAAATTGTAAGCTTCACACTCAGATGTTTACCATTCCTCTACCTTTTTCTTGATAAATTCAAGGAGCATTTTAGACTCAAGGAAAGATACAATGGTTTGATATGATAACAGAGCCCAATCAGTAGAAAAAGATCCAACTACATGTCATTAAACTTAACTCCAAGTCTTCACTTCATTCCTGCCTCAGGCAGCAACTCACTTTCCCTCTCTCCTCCAATAAACAAATTGAAGATTTGTCAGAATCCTTCCTAACTGCCTAACGAGGTTATGGTGAGAACAAATACATAAAACATTGTTTTATAAACTGTATTCAAATGTAGCTTATAATTACAATTGAATAGATCAGCCATATTTTGAATGGTATATGTTTTCATGCTATGAAATAGTATTAATTTTGGTTTATTACATAGTTTACTGTAACATATTGTATTCAATTTTTTTGTTGTTATTCAAGGAATATTATAATAGTTTTTTATTAAAGACTGTTTGGGCTGGGTGCAGTGGCTCATGCCTGTAATCCTAGCACTTTAGGAGGCCAAGGCAGGCAGATCACCTGAGGTCGGGAGTTTGAGACCAACCTGACCAACATAATGAAACCCCATCTCTACTAAAAATACAAAACATTACCCAGGTGTGCTGGTGCATGCCTATGATCCTAGCTACTCTGGAGGCTGAGGCAGGAGAATTGCTTGAACCCGGGAGGCACAGGTTATGGTGAGCCGAGATCGCACCATTGCACTCCAGCCTGGGCAACAAGAGCAAAACTCCATCTCAAAAAAAAAGAGACTGCTTTAATATAGCTAAGATTTGTATTACAACTCCTTTCCCCATGCTACCCCAAAAATAGAAAGAATAAAATAAGTAAGAATGATTTTATCTTATACTGTAAATCCCAATGCCAAGGATAGCAGGTAATATTGGTAAGCAGTCAGGCTTCAGTACCCATGGGTTCTGTATCTACGGGTTCAACCAACCACAGATTGAAAATATTTAGGGAAAAAAAGTTAATGTGCCTGAACTAAACATGTATAGACTTTTTCTTGTCATTATTCAATAAGCAATACAGTGTGCCAACATTTTACATAGCATTTACCTTGCATTAGGTAATGTAAGTAATCTAGAGATGATTTAAAGTATACAGGAGCATATGATACATTATATGGCAATACTATGCCATGTTATATAAAGGACTTGAGGCTTCATGGATTTTGGTACCCAAAGAGTTCCTGGATCAAATCCCACATGGATACAAAGAGATGACTGTATTATATAAGTAGAATTTACAGACATACCGGAGGAAAATAGTGCGGGATTTTCTTATTCTGTTTTTCATTGACTGAGTCCTCCCGTGATCTCTTCTTCTTACAGCTCATGATAGCTTGAAGATGAATGGATGGTTCAGCTGAAACACTAATTTCAAATTTTCAAGTTATAATAGTATTTTCAAAGCTGTCATTAATTGTACAGAGGAAAAGATAAGCTGATGTCCTATGTCCCACCTTTCCCCTTGAGCTCCAGCTTTGCTCTCCCTGGAGATGTTACCTTAGCAAATAGATAGTTTATTCACCAACTGTAATTACCCAACAATAAAAGCTCTCTTTTCCAGAACACTGCATGCCAGGCCCTTTATGAAAATTATACTAAACACTTTATGAAATTTATCTGTAGTTGTAAATTCTTATAGATGCCAGGCAAATTAGGTATATCTACACTTTGCTGATGGGAAAGTATAGCTTAGAGAAGGTGGATGAGCTGCCCAAGGCCAGAACTATGTGGCAGAGATGGAATTCAAATGCAGGTATAAATATCCTTACAGAATAATTTTCAGTTGGAAATTTCAAAAATGTGTTCTAGTTACATTGATGTTAAAATCTGGTCTCCATTTAAGATGAAGATGGCAAGGTAAGATAAAATTACAGGGAAGTGGTGAGGAAAGAGCTGATGAAAGAAATTTGGGATGAAATTTTAAAAAGAAATCGAGAAAGTTTGCCCAGGATGATAGTCAGAAACGTTAGTTGCTACTTTAGGTTTTTTTGTTTAAAGAGGTATTTTCCTTCTATCTTTCCTCTGATGTCTCCCCTAAAAGAGGATAAATAAACTTTAAATAAAATAGTGACATCTTCAATAGTAATAAATACCACTGGAAAGATAAATACCATTGACAGCAGCAGCCATGTCTGTCCATGGTACCTCAATGTCTAAAACAATGTCTGGCACATGTTAGGCCCTTGAAAAAGATGCGTTTCTAAAGATACATTCAATAAACAAATGGAGTAGGCATATGGTGTACTTCGCCCTGCTCTAAGTGCTTTTCATCAACTACCTCATGTAATTCTTACAACTCTAGGAGATAGGTATTATTCATTCATTTAACTGGTAAAAAGCTCGAATACCCAGGGAGCTTAAACTTTACTCAATGTCATAAATCTGAGAGAATATACTTTCAAGAATTTTTATTATGAAGAATTTATTACAGAAAAAAAGAGAATGGTATAATCAACCTCCACATACCTATCGCATAGAGTTAATAATTGTTCATTTTTTTTTTTTTTGCCAACTTATATAACAGTGAAACAGTAAAAGAACTAACATAAATATATTTTTGTTCAAGGGCCCTTTAACCTATTTATGCATGGAGGCTAGGTTAATTTTAGAGCAGTGAGATAACATGCAAAAACAGCAGTCATGTAGTTTTAAAAGCTAACTCTGGGATTAAAGGGAAAGTGTGTAAACAACCATGCATTGTTAAAGATTTATAGGAGCG
Source organism: Ateles fusciceps (assembly GCA_036589455.1). Classification (NCBI taxonomy): domain Eukaryota; kingdom Metazoa; phylum Chordata; class Mammalia; order Primates; family Atelidae; genus Ateles; species Ateles fusciceps. The sequence continues at coordinate 20,488,047 of JAZHEH010000681.1, read as the reverse complement.
TTGTGACCTGGAGAATAAATATGATCTTTAGATAACTTCCATTTGAAAAGAAATACAGGGGCTAGAACATAAGTTAAACAACAACACATAGAAGCAGCCCAGGAAATCGACATTCTATAGAGGCAATTTATCTGTTCTCTTCAACAAATCAATGCTTGGGCTCATTGGAACATCAGGGGACAAGACATTCCCAACCTTCTTTGACCCATGATGGTGCTCAGAGGTCTGCCGTCAATGGTCACCTCTTGATTGTAACTTCCTTCTCTTTCCTGTGCCTTTCACATAAAGAGCCTGAATCTCGTATTCACTTTAGACGGTACTTTGGGATGCTAGTCTGCCATATTCTCAGTTTGCTGGCTCGCTCTCTGAAGAAACCTGCTTCGTCCCACCAACTGTCATCTTTCACATTTGGCTTTGAGGTGTGAGTTGCTGAACGTGGGTTTGGCTACCCTTAAATCATCCTTTTATTTTACTAGATTATTTATGTTACAGCTAGAGACATCATGACATTTAAACTCTAGTGATCACTTCCTATCTCAAAAAATTAAGTAGTTTTTCTTATATAATCACAATACTGTATTTTTCACACCAAGATTCAACTGAGGTACTCAGTTTCCTTTATATGTCTTATAAGGCTCTTTTATTCTAGAAAAAGCATTGATTTGTTGAAGAGAACAGAGTAATTGTCTCTATAGAATTTTTGACCTTCTGGGTTACTTCCTCATGTCGTTGTCTAAACTTATGTTCTACCCCATGTATTTCTTGTCAAATGGAAGTCATCTAAAGGCTATGTTTACTTGTGTAACTGTTCCACTATGGAGCAAGAGTCCTGGCTTTCTAGTTTACTGTCAATGAACGATTAAGGAAATTCATTTAGCCTTCTGGGCCTCAGTTTCTTGTCTGTAAAAAGAAGCAATGATTCCAAACAGGATAAGGAATATGGAAGTGCTAAAACAATGTTAGAACTTATAAGACTGTCTGAGTTCATATATCAGGTAGCCACTTACTAGCTGCATGATGTTGGAATTAACTATTCGTCCTTCATTTTCCTCACCCTAAGATGGGAATCAACCTTGTTGTGAAGATTAGAAATACAATGTTGGCTAGGTACGGTGGTTTATGCCCATAGTCCCAGAACTTTGGGAGGCCAAAGCTGGTGGATCACTTGAGGTCAGGAGTTTGAGACCAGCTTGGCCAACTTGGTGAAAACCTGTCTCTATTAAGGATATAAAAATTAGTGAAGCATGGTGGGTGCCTGCAATCCCAGCTACTTGGGAGGCTGAGGCAGGAGAATGGCTTGAATCTGGGAGGCAGAGGTTGCAGTGAGCCGAGATCACACCACTGCAATCCAGTCTGATCAACAGAGCAAGACTCCGGTTCTCTCTCTCTCCATATACATATAACATATCAGTGTTTTAAATATATGTGATAGGTTGTCCAGTAAATAATCTAGCAAAATAAAAAGGTGATGTAAATGTTACCAATATCAATACACTTACCACAGGGGTGCTCTTGAAATAGGAGAGAACCTAGGAAAACAAAAATAGAAAGTATATAATTGCAGAACTGGGCTATGCTGCAAGATCCTTAAATGCAGAAACTTGTTGCCCAACTATTAAGAAAATCTGGGGATTCACTGTGTCTGTTAATGATGTCTCATCTTATGAAGTTTGAGAGACGATCCAGGTGCTTTAGGAGTGACTAATATACACAGACTAAAAAAGGAACATCACATGGGCAGAGGAAACATGAATTTTGCATGTACTTAAGCAATCATGGTGGAAAGGGGCAAGAGGTTAAGAAAACACTCCAATATCCTTCCTCTCCCTCTACATTGTTTTCAGAATCCAGGATGAATCAGGCTATGTCAAAATATACAGTGCCATTAGCTATCCTATTCCAACTTGTATTTTATACTTGAGGTCAAGGTTCTACTTACCTAAAGTAGACTTCGTACAGTAAAGGGATAAAGCAGCACAGCCTGTCCCAGGGCCCATGTCCAGCATACCTGACAGCTCCCCCTTAGGAATTCCTCTATCTCTCAATCTCTCCTTCCTTTCCTCTCTGCTCCCCCATCTCTCTCTCCTCCCCCATCTCTCTCTCCTCCCCTCCTGCCCTCTCCCTTTTTCCTGCTTCTCCCCACCCCAACCCCATCTTTCTGCCTTTCCAGGGGCAGGGGCAGGGGTTGAGGCCAACTCTAAGCCTCTTCCAATCCCACCATGCTGCCTCACTCCCCTGGCACATATGGGGACTTGCAGCGCCACTGAAATAAAACCTGTGTCCTCCTGGTTTCCCAGATGGGCGGCACTGTCAGTCCCTGATGTCCGAGCACCAAGCTCCTTCCCCTCCCAGCCTGGACTGGAGCCTGCCGCACCACCCAGTGCCCGCACCCCTCGGAGCACCCCAGCGCCCTGTGTGCTGGCTCACTGTGTGACTTGCAGCACTTGGCCTGGAATCCAGTGCTCAAAGCAGTTCCCACTCTTATTTGAAGAAGCAAATGCTCCAGAGCTAGAGGAGCAGGTGGGACTAGGGATTTGAATTGCCTGCCTTTTGGGAAAGGTTGTCTGCGAACCAATTACTTTCTTTCACTTTCAATTCAGCCATTCCTTTTCCAGCCTAAACCTCACCTGCACCTCTCTCCTTCTCCCTCTCTCCTTTCTTTTGCTTCTATGGACCCCTGGAAAGGCAGGGACACTCAGAATGCAGGTCATTTAACAGCAGACTGCCTTCCAAAACCCCTCCAATATTCTTTGATCATCAACTTTGTTAGGTGCTGGGAATACTCTGAACCCCTCTGTGGTGACTGAGCAACCCCAAGCTTCTGGAAGAACTGGCAAAACCCAAGCTATCTGAAATAACAAGAAGAGATTGGTGTTGATTTTTAACCTGTAAATTCTCTTAGAATTTGGTTTCCCCGAAATGAGTTATTTGCTTTGTGCTGCGTGTTACTGTATTGATTATATTCGAGAAAATGAAGGGTAATGTGAAATGCTGAGATGTGACTTAATAACTTTGGCTCTGCTGAGCTGCAACTTGTAACTTTAGCTCTGCTGAATTGTTCCGGTAAAAACAGGAACTCTGTGAAAGGGACTAACCACACAGCTTGACTGCCGGAGAGAGATGACAGCACGTAATAGGCTTCTCATTGCAGACAGCCTATAAATGGATGTGTAACAGAGAGGCTTATTACCTGGATTCCTTTCCCAGGAAAGGCATATTGACTAGGGCCCTGGAAGGGAATGCGGCCCTTATGGAGAGCCTATAAATGGATGCATGAGGGGCGTCTGTCTCTGTGGTTGAGATAAGGATGTAAAAATCTTTCTTCTCCCACTGCTCCTCCAGGCCTGCATGGAGGCCCTCTCCTTTTGCGGTTTTTGTGTTCGGGCTGGTTGTCTTATGTCAGATCCTGTTCCCTCTGTAGCTGTGAGCCCAGTATGTTTTTGCTGATAGTTGTTAAGTTCATGTTTAACCTAGATTCTTGCTAAGATGTATGATTTCTATGCTGACACACAGAAAGTTATCTTTACATTGTTCTGCTTTTATAATACCACGTTGTGATTTTTGTGCACCAGTTTTTGCAAATGTATTCTTTTTGTATAATTATCACTGAAACTTTGCGTAACTTCGCTCCCCCACCCCTATTGAAGGAGCACAATAAAAAAACTGAGGTTTTCAAGGGAATGTCAGACATCCCCAGAGCAGCATTACGTGGTGTCTCCCCTGGGCCCAGCTTTAAGGAAAACATTTTCCTTGTCTCTCCTTCTTTTTCACCGACCACTCGATCACTTTGAGAGATCTTAAACCCACGTTGATGTATTGGGGAGCTGGTCTCTCCAATAGTTAGGGTCACAGCAAGGCAAGCCCATAGAGCCCCTCCCATTCTCCCCTGCTAAGCTGAGCTTCTAACAAAAACAGCCTCAAGCCTTGTTAACAGGAACCTAGGTTCCAGGATGTGGTTGCACCGGGCTCTTGAACACAGGATGTTGACCCGATTAAGCAGAGTGTCAGCCCCTGAGAACCAAGAGGCGGTTTTCTTAGACTAGCACCCAGCAAACTCCCTATATAACCCCCATAGTTTTTAGGCCAGGCTGCTGCCTTCACTGGCTTCAAGTAACAACATTTTGGTGCTGAAACCCAGGACGAGAGTAGGTGCTGGCCACTTTCCTTTCTTCCATGGCTAGCCCCCCCCCCAGTCCGAACCTCTTTCTAGACCCAGGAATTTCAGACTCTCCCATTGCTGGCAACCTCATCCACCATCAGAGCCTCAGCTAGGGTGAGTATGAGAGACTCTTGCCGTTTACCCTGAACCCTTGACTGTCTCTGCCTTCCCGAAAGACCCAGCGCTGGGCCAAGGGCTTCTTCTGGCCTCCAGGCCTCCGGTTCCTCCTTTTCAGGGATGCCTGACATGTGGCTACCTCCTCTATTCTGGACAAAGCCTGCAGGACAGAGGACACCCTCTCCCGCCGTCCTTGTCATTGGCAGTCTCTTCTTCTTCTACCTCCCTCCTCCATTTGCTACTGGAGCCTCTTAGTCTACCTCTCCCAAAGGTGTCTCCTGTGTAGTCTTAATCCTCTCGGCCTCCTTTCAGAAGTCCATCCTAAGAGGCTTATCTTTTACTACAATACCCTTTGGCCTCAACACAAATTAAACAATGGCTCCCAATGTCCCAAAAATGGCACTGTTAATTTCAATATACTTAGAAACTTAAACAACTTTTGCCATCGCAATGGGAAATAATCTGAAATTCCTTATGTTCAGGCTTTCTCTACTCTCCGCAGCCATCCTTTCCTCTGCCAGTCCTGTTTCCAAATCCTGATTGATTTCCAAATCCTCCTTGCCAGCCCTAAACCCAGCTCACCCCATCACCCTCCCCATGGCCCCAGCCAACAACTCCTCTCCTACCACACTCCACAGCCCCAGCCGACGACTCCGCTCCTGCCACACTCCACAGACCCAGCCGATGACTCCTCTCCTGCCACACTCCACAGCCCCAGCCAATGACTCGTCTCCTGCCACACTCCACAGCCCCAGCCAATGACTCGTCTCCTGCCACACTCCACAGCCCCAGCCAATGACTCGTCTCCTGCCACACTCCACAGCCCCAGCCAATGACTCGTCTCCTGCCACACTCCACAGCCCCAGCCGACGACTCCTCTCCTGCCACACTCCACAGCCCCAGCCAATGACTCGTCTCCTGCCACACTCCACAGCCCCAGCCGACGACTCCTCTCCTGCCACACTCCACAGCCCCAGCCGATGACTCGTCTCCTGCCACACTCCACAGCCCCAGCCAATGACTCGTCTCCTGCCACACTCCACAGCCCCAGCCAATGACTCGTCTCCTGCCACACTCCACAGCCCCAGCCAATGACTCGTCTCCTGCCACACTCCACAGCCCCAGCCAATGACTCGTCTCCTGCCACACTCCACAGCCCCAGCCGACGACTCCTCTCCTGCCACACTCCACAGCCCCAGCCAATGACTCGTCTCCTGCCACACTCCACAGCCCCAGCCGACGACTCCTCTCCTGCCACACTCCACAGCCCCAGCCAATGACTCGTCTCCTGCCACACTCCACAGCCCCAGCTGACGACTCCTCTCCTGCCACACTCCACAGCCCCAGCCAATGACTCGTCTCCTGCCACACTCCACAGCCCCAGCTGACGACTCCTCTCCTGCCACACTCCACAGCCCCAGCCAGTGACTCGTCTCCTGCCACACTCCACAGCCCCAGCTGACGACTCCTCTCCTGCCACACTCCACAGCCCCAGCCGATGACTCGTCTCCTGCCACACTCCACAGCCCCAGCCAATGACTCGTCTCCTGCCACACTCCACAGCCCCAGCCAATGACTCGTCTCCTGCCACACTCCACAGCCCCAGCCGACGACTCGTCTCCTGCCACACTCCACAGCCCCAGCCGACGACTCCTCTCCTGCCACACTCCACAGCCCCAGCCAATGACTCGTCTCCTGCCACACTCCACAGCCCCAGCCGACGACTCCTCTCCTGCCACACTCCACAGCCCCAGCCAAATGACTCGTCTCCTGCCACACTCCACAGCCCCAGCCAATGACTCGTCTCCTGCCACACTCCACAGCCCCAGCCGACGACTCCTCTCCTGCCACACTCCACAGCCCCAGCCAATGACTCGTCTCCTGCCACACTCCACAGCCCCAGCCAATGACTCGTCTCCTGCCACACTCCACAGCCCCAGCCGACGACTCCTCTCCTGCCACACTCCACAGCCCCAGCCAATGACTCGTCTCCTGCCACACTCCACAGCCCCAGCCAATGACTCGTCTCCTGCCACACTCCACAGCCCCAGCTGACGACTCCTCTCCTGCCACACTCCACAGCCCCAGCTGATGACTCCTCTTCCTTTAACACCGCTAACTTTCCTCCTTCTCGACAACATCATAATCCCCCCACTGGAGCATCATAATCCTCCACCGCATGCCCCCACTTCAGCCCTACCCCTTTCCTCCTCTCTCTCCAACTATTCCGACCCTGAGTCCTCCTGGTCTCCACCCCTTACCGACTCTCAAGCCCAGCATGCCCAGCAACCAGCTCCCTTGCTTCCCCTCTAGGAGGTAGCAGGGGCCAAAAGGATCGTCCGTGTCCATGACCCCTTCTCCCTCGTGTGGCTTGCAGCCCAGGCATATACCCACAATATTCATCAGCAAGATCCTGCTAAGCCCCTATAAGCTGCCACCATCCACTGGGAAGAGATAGCCTAAGAATACCAGCCCACAGATCCAGGCCGAGCGCCCTGTAACCAGATAATTACTTGCCTTATTGCAGGCTTTAACTAAGCTTCCCATAAGGCCGTGAATTTTGAAAAACTCAAGGAAATTTCCCAAAAGGCAGACGAAAATCCTGCCCAGGTCCTTTCCTGCCTTACAGAGGCCCTCCAAAAATACACCCTTGTTGATTCTGCCCTTGAGAAGGCACCATAATTCTAAAACTCATTTTATCTCCCAGTCTGCTCCAGACATTCTGGACAAACTTAAAAAGGCTGAAGATAGCCCTCAAACCCCACAACAAGACCTCCTTAATCTGGCCTTCAAGGTCTTCAATAACAGGGATAAACAAAGTAAAACAGACAAGGCCCAAAGAGATCGTGCTAAATACCAGCTTCTAGCAGCAGCCATTTGCCAACCTAAACAGCTTGGCTGTGGCACCCAGGGGCACAAAAGACCTGATAGCAGTGCACCTCCGAGGGCATGTTTCAAGTACGGCAAGGAAGGCCATTAGGCATGTCTCAATCCATGGGTGCCAAAAAGCCCTTGCTCCATCTGCCAGCAGACAGGTCACTGGAAGTCTGACTGTCCTCTCAACAGGCAGACAGAAAAGCCTGTACCTCCAACTCGCAACCCCCTTCACTAAGACAAAAGGTAAAAAATCGCTTGCACTCCCGCAGCTCTGTGGCTTAGCTGCTGAAGACTGATGGGGCCCAGGGCCCCCGGGCTCCATCCGCCATTATTGTATCAGAGCCTAGGGTAGCTCTATTAGCAGTAGATAAGCCAATCTCTTTTTTAATCAATACCAAGGCCACCAATCCGGCTTTACCTGAATTTTAAGGACCAGCTCCTCCCTCACAGGTCTCGGTTGTGGAGGTTGATGAATTTATCTCGCACCCACGTACCACCAAACCTCTCACTTGTTCCCTATCTAATACCATTTTCTCACACTCTTTCCTTATCATGCTTTGCTGTCCTACTCCCATTCTAGGCAGGAACCCCCATCACTAAAGGTCCCCTTATTTGCCAATTCCTCCAAGCTGCACGCCTCCCAGCTAAAGCAGGGAGGACACTGCAGAGGACACCAAACAGGATCAGCTGAAATCTCAAAAATAACAACAACAACAAAAAAACAGAAAAACCGACCAGGCAGCAAAGGAAGCCTCCCTTTCCTCTGCTCCTGCCTCTGTCTTCTTCATCACCCCCTGCAATCCAACCCCAGTACTATCCCACCGAAAATCTTCATTGTTACAACAAAAAGCCTCCTCCCAAGGAAACTAGATAGTCAAAAATCAAAAACTCATCCTCCTTCAAGAACAAACCAAGAAAATTCTAACATCTCTTCACCAATCCTTCCATATCAGTGCACACCTCCTGTACCTTCTCCTTCGCCCTTACTTCTCTTCCCCCCCCACCTATTTACCACACTAAAAGACATAACCTCAGACTGACATGTACGCTCTGTCACTTCCTCCCAAGGGGCCCTCCCGCTCTCCTCCTATCCCTAAATATCAGCTAAGAGGAACAAGCTTTTCCCCATAGCATACCAAATATTAAAAGTCCTCTCCTCTCTCCCCATTCCCACAGGAAAAAAACAACAACAAAACTCTTAACGCACCTATTTCTTGCTCATCTGCAAGGAGAGTTTGAGTATCCACAGGACTCTATCAGCCACCTCATAAACTCTCTAAAATGGGCCATCTCCTGGTACAACCCCTATCAACTCCTTCCCCAAATACAGACTCCAATTCTTCTTCAAGTTCCTCTCTTTTATAGTCAGCCCCACTGCCTCTGTGCTCTCAAAGTCCCTTCTCACTTCTACAAGACTCAAACAATCTGTCAATCTCTCTCACTCTTTGTTACTGCACTCCAACTCTACACTTGCTTCCTGTTGCTGGACCTGTTTTTCCCTTTCCTCTACTGCCTACTCAGGCTATCCCAGTTTCTCAGCCCTGGGACCATATTCCCATTTGCTTCTCACACACACTCTGACTTTGGTAGACTGAGCCCTCACCCTCATGAAAAACTATCCCCACTGCCCTCGCTAACAGAGCTACCAAACTTCTCTCCACATATACTGCCGATTATGAGCATGAAAAACTTCCCTCACCCTGTCATCCAAAGTCCCACAATCCTACATACCCCCAAACTTGGCCAAGCCTCCTTATGTGTCACCTCTTCCAATTGACACATACACATAGGCACCATCCCTCCCCCTGCCTGTGGCTCAATTCAAACCATCTCCCATTCCTTTTACCATACTTCACTCCAAGTAAATTATTCAGTTTCCCCTGAAGCTAATGGCCTCTTTACCCAGCCCCTCCTCATGACCTCCCCTTCTGCCTCTTAAACATGGAAACCCCTTCGCCAGACAGGAGCTCTCAAAAGGGTCTCTCTCTCTCTCTCTCCTCCTCCACACCCTATGTTGCTAAAGCTGGACCAAGTCCCTCCAAACAAGGAACCTAAACACTTCAACACCTATTCTCAGTCCACTTGTCTGTTTACATTAACACTGCAGGTATCTCATCTTCCTCCTCTGCAGATCCAAAACCAACCAGACTCTAGTAGCAACTACCCTACAAAAACGGCAGAGGCCTAGACATCATCACTGCTGAAAAAGCAAGTCTGTGCTTTTTAAATAAACAATTTAAAACAATTGTTTTTAAATAAACGGTGCTGTTTCTACCTCAGTGAATCTAGGTTAGTACAAAATGCTATCAAAAGGCTCAAAGACGAACCCAGAAAATAAGAGATAACAATTCTTCCCGCTTGGCTCCCCCTGCCTGCTTGGTCTCTCAGCTCTTGGGCCCTCTGGCTACTTCCCCTCCTTGGTCCTGCCGTAACTCTCCTCCTCCTCTTAGTCTTTGGCCCCTGCCTCTTACGCCTTCTCCACCCAGTTTCTACACAAGCAAATATGGGCTTTTATCCACCGCACGAATATAAGATGTGATGACGTTCCAAGACTACCAACTTACAAGCCAGCCTCACCTCACAAACGTCCCCATTCAGTATGAAGCAGCTAAAACCAACAATGCCCCCTTTCTCTTTCCTTTTATATATGTAACAAAAGACTGGAATGTTAGGGTCACATCAAGGCAAGCCCATAGACCCCCTCCCGTTCTCCTTGCTAAGCCGCTCTCACCAAAAACAGCCTCAAACCTTGTAAACAGGGCGTCCTAGGTTCCAGGACATGGTCATACCGGGCTCTCGAACCCAGGATGTTGACCTGATTAAGCAGAATGTCAGCCCCTGAGAACCAAGATGCGATTTTTCTTAGAATAGAACCCAGCTACCTGCAAACCCCGTATATAACCCCTATAGTCTGTAAGCCAGGCTGCTGCCTTCCATACCTGTAGTGAGGCAGCCTGGCAGGTTGAAATAAATTTGCTAAATCTGACTCTAGGTCTGTCTCTCCCTCCTTTCAGTCAACCTTACAAGCTTCGAGATGTATATTCCTAGGGCCCATACCATCTTCATCACTGCCATAAGTCTCTGCATATATTGATGAACATCTGGAGAATCGATTTATGACAAGGGCGTTTACTCCTCCTGCATCCTCGGCTTCTTCGTGATTGTCCTGGTCGCAGGGCCTATCCCCACCTGCTGGGCATGCCGCCCCCTGGGAAGTGCCTGAATCTCCCCACTCACCCAACTAGCCTCAGCACCTCCTGTGTGCTGCAGTGAGAGATCCCAGCCTAGTGCCTTAGCGCCTACTCCGCAGCCATGATTTACAGGCGGGGACAGCCATCATTCCTGCACCCCGACTTCCATTTCCGCTCCCCGCGAGAAACCTGCCTCAGTGGCTCTGCCGCCAGTGTCCCAGCTCCTCCCACTCCTGAGTTGAGATTTCCCGCTCCCTCTCCAGGCCTGCCCAGCCCAACCTACCGGCGACTTCGCTTCCCAATACTCGGGACCGGTGAAACCGGAGAGATAGAAGCAGGCAAGGACCGCCGTGGGCAGCGGGGCCAGTGAGACAGAGTCCGGCTCGCGGCGTCAAGGAGGAGCGCTGTGGCTGGGTAAGGTTGGCGCACTTCTCGGCCTCGCCTTCCCAATCACTCTTTTATAGAAGCACGCCGGCAGGTGTCCCCAGCGCAGCCAATCGGCTTCCGCAGTAGGTGAGTTGCTGTCAAAAGAGAGAAGACAAATTCCAGTATTTTTCTGTTCAATGGCCAGGCACGCCATTCGGCAGGGGAGTTCTGTTCTCCAAACGAAGTGCCGGATTCCAAGCGACTGGAGGGGAAAGTCCCTAAAAATCACGAGTGCAGGCTTCTGAGACTTGGTGGGAACGGACCTTCCTCATGGGTAAGTTACTCTTTTTAATTTCTTCCTTTTCTTTCTTTTTCTCTCTCTTTCCTTTTTCTTTCTTTCTTTCCTTCTTCCTTTTTTTCATCTTTCTTTCTCTCTTTCGTTCTTCTTTTTCTTTCTTCTTTCTTTCATCTTTCTTTCCATCTCTCTCTCTTTCTCCCTTCCTCCCTTCCTCCTTTCTTTCTTCTTCTCTTTTGCCTGTTTTACATTTCAATGTGTATGCAAATAGTGGTTAAAGGACAATAGGCTGAACACTTTCTAAAACATGGGTGTTAAGAATTGAAGCTACTGATAAAATTTGTTTCCAAAAAGAATGCTTATACACTTGGTGGGAGTGTAAATTAGTTCAACCATTGTGGAAAACAATGCGGCAATTCCTCAAAGACCTAAAAACAGAACTACAATTCAACCCAGCAATCCCGTGACTGGGTATATTCCCAAAGGACTATAAATCATTCTGTCATAAAGACACATGAACACATATGTTCCTTGCAGCACTGTTCACAATAGCAAAGAATCAACCTAAATGCCTATCAGTTGTAGACTGGATAAAGAAAACTGAGTATGGACTAGGCACGGTGGCTCTCGTCTGTAATTCCAGCACTTTGGTAGGCTGATGAGTGTGGATCACCTGAGATCAGGAGTTTGAGACCAGCCTGACCAACATGGAGAAACCCTATCTCTACTAAAAATACAAAATTACTCCCGGCATGGTGGTGCATGCCTGTAATCCCAGCTATTCGGCAGGCTGAGGCAGGAGAATCACTTGAACGCGGGGAGGCGGAGGTTGTGGTGAGCCAAGATCATGCCATTGCACTCCAGCCTGGGCAAAGAGCAAAATCTTGGTTAAAAAAAAAGAAAGAAAGAAAAGAAAACTGATTATACCATTGAATACTGCACAGTCATAAAAAATAATGAGATCATGTCCTATGCAGGGACATGGATGGAGCTAGAGGCCATTATTCATGCTATCACTTATAAGTGGGAGCTAGATGATGATAACACATGGAAAAACAGACACTGGGGGCTTTTGGAGAGTGGAGGGTTGGAGGAAGGAGACAGGAAGAATAACTAATGGGTACCAGGCTTAACAATTTGGTGGTGAAATAATCTGTACATCAAATCCCCAGGACACGAGTTTACCTATATAACAAACCTGCACATGCACCACTAAACTTAAATAAAGTTTTTAAAAACTTTTCAATCTACAAAGTTGAGATTTACTGGAAAGGTTATTCAAATGATTTTGATATATTGAAATATTAGTGAACAAGGAGATAATAAAAAGTTATTATTATAGAAGATATAAAATATGTTCCTCTGCCTAATATCTATGCAACTAGACCTACTATGTACCAAGATATCTATCAACATTCTTCTGAAAATTTTATAACATTTTGTATAATTTTAATCATATTTCTTTTAAAAACATTTATGGCTTGATAAGTTATATGTTGGCTTATTGGGGGAGATGGCATAAAACAATTCTTAATCTTTATGTATATTTGCAGTGAAACACATTTTGGCTTTAGGTAATAGGAACGTAACACTTTTTTGGATGAAAAATTACTGTCACATATTTTTCTTCATTATCCCACATCTTTGTTATTTTCTTAACTGGTATTACTAATTAAAGTTCCCTACCTTTTCAAAAAAAAGTCTAATATGGACATTTATTTCTCTGTAGCAAACTTTGGCTATTGTTTTTTCTACTAATTTCAGGCAAAAATGAAGTGTCAATTTCAGTTACAAAATATAGCTCAGTAAAATCTAAGCCAAATAAAGTTCACATTCTAAAGACTACAAACAAGTTTTAAAAAGCGATTTTGACATTAAACTTTTTTATTAAATTTAACTTTTGTCTTCTAAGGACCAGAATTCTTATAATTACTATGAAGGTCCTATTCTATAATCATAGCCTGGGTTCTGTGTCAATGCTTCATTAAACAGGCTCACTCACTCTGTTCTTTTTGTGTTTCTTCCTTCCTTCCCTCCCTCTCTCCCTCCCTCCTTCCCCTTCCTTCCTTACTTCCTTTCTTCTTTCTTTCTTTCTTTCTCTTTCTTTCTTTCCTCTTTCTTTCCTTTTCTTTCTGCTCTCTTCCTTCCTCCCCTCCTTCCTTCCTTCCCCCTCCCTCCCCTCCTTCCCCTTCCTTCCTTACTTCTTTTCTTCTTTCTTTCTTTCTCTTTCTTTCTTTCCCCCTTTCTTTCCTTTCTTTCTGCTCCCTTCCTTCCTCCCTCCTTCCCTCCCTCCCTCCCTCTCTCTCTCTCTTTCTCTCTCTCTTCTTCCTTTTCTTTCTTTCCTTCTTTCTTTCTCTTTCGTCTGTCTTTCTCTCTCTTCACAGAGTCTCGCTCTGTCACCCAGGCTGGGGTGAAGTGGCATAATCTTGGCTCACTGAAACCTCCATCCCCTACGTTCAAGCGATTCTCGTGCCTCAGCTTCCTGAGTATCTGGGACTACAGGCACGCATCACCATGCCCAGTTAGGCTAACTTTTTAAAAATTTTTTATTTTTAGTTGCTACAGGGTTTGGCCACATTGCCCAGGCTGGTCTTAAACTCCTGAGCTCTGGCATTCTGCTCGCCTCGACCTCCCAAAGTGCTAGGATTACAAGCATGAACTACAGTGCCGGGCCAATTTCTTAATTCTTAGACTAAATCTACAGGGCACACACTTTTTGCAACATTAGCTGCAAAAGAATTTTTCCTCCACACTTAAGTCACTGTCAGTAAGCAGTTTTTTTTTTTTCTTGTGTTTCTGCTTGCTTGTTTGTTAGTGGTTATTTGGGAAAACCCCTTCTTGAAATTACTTTTTACATGCAAGGTCAAATATAAAGGTAACAGCATAGATTAATTTTCTTCACACCTATATACACCTTTTTATTCTTGCCTGTGGCTGTAAATAGTTGTACAGTTAAAAGCAGAATGGACTTAATGGAGCATCATTTGTATTTATAATTCCTGTATTTGTAATTCTGCTACAGAAATGAATTCTGTTATACTCAAAGGTTACACTGTTATTTGACTTCTTGAAAAGTATGTAAAAATAATGCTCATATGGCTTTTCATAGATTTATAGTCTATAAACATTAAATTTAATCAATAATTCATATCATTTATGATTAATTTTATTATGGAAAACATAATACACACAGACATAATCATTTTGTAACAGTTGGTGTGTTTGGAGTGTTTACTATCACCTTTGAATATGATACTCCAGCTTGAAAATATTAATTTGATAATGTATCTTTAAGAAATTATATAAAATATGTAAAAGTATATAACCTTATGCACATTTTTAAAACAAGGCTTTGTTGTAGAAAAAAGATTATGATATGCATGAAGACGTTTTGTTTTCTATTATTATTTGAGTTTATTTTAAAGGCAATACTGCTATCTCTCTCTCTCTCTCCCTCTTTTCTCTCTACGTATATATATATATATATATATGTACACATACGCATATATAACCAAAAATTCCAAGTTCATCATATTCTACACAAATTTCCTTTTTTTGTTGCCATAACTTAATCATTGAAAACCACTGAAAATTAATACCTATTTGCTAAATCAAGATGTGTGATCAAGTTAAAAGTGCCATTGTTATTACATATAAAACTTTCTAATGAACACACTTTTGTAGTAACTTTTTTTTATTGCAGTTTAGGTTTTGGGGTACATGTGAAAAACATGTGAGATTGTTGCATAGGTTCACACATGGCAGTGTGGTTTGCTGCCTTCCTCCTCATCACCTATATCTGGTATTTCCCCCATTTTATCCCTCCCCCAACTCCCCCACCCCCCACTGTCCCCCCCTATTTCCCTCCCCCACAGACCTCCCTCCCTGTGTCCATGTGTTCTCATTGTTCAATGCCCACCTATGAGTGAGAACATGTGGTGTTTGATTTTCTGTTCTTGTGTCAGTTTGCTGAGAATGATGGTTTCCAGGTGCATCCATGTCCCTACAAAGGACACAAACTCATCGTTTTTGATGGCTGCATAGTATTCCATGGTGTATATGTGCCACATTTCCCCTGTCCAGTCTATCATTGATGGGCATTTGGGTTGGTTTCAAGTCTTTGCTATTGTAAACAGTGCCGCAACGAACATTTGTGTGCATGTGTCCTTATAGTAGAATGATTTATAATCCTTTGGATATATACCCAGTAATGGGATTGCTGGGTCAAATGGAATTTCTATTTCTAGGTCCTTGAAGAATCGCCACACTGTCTTCCACAATGGTTGAACTAATTTACACTTCCACCAACAGTGTAAAAGTGTTCCTATTTCTCCACATCCTCTCCAGGATCTGTTGTCTCCAGATTTTTTAATGATCGCCATTCTAACTGGTGTGAGATGGTATCTCAATGTAGTTTTGATTTGCATTTCTGTAATGACCAGTGATGATGAGCATTTTTTCATATGTTTGTTGGCCTCATATATGTCTTCTTTTGTAAAGTGTCTGTTCATATCCTTTGCCCACTTTTGAATGGGCTTGTTTGTTTTCTCTTGTAAATCTGTTTTAGTTCTTTGTAGATTCTGGATATTAGCCCTTTATCAGATGGATAGATTGCAAAACTTTTTTCCCATTCTGTTGGTTGCCGATTTACTCTAATGACTGTTTCTTTTGCTGTGCAGAAGCTGTGGAGTTTCATTAGGTCCCATTTGTCTATCTTGGCTTTTGTTGCCAGTGCTTTTGGTATTTTAGTCATGAAGTCCTTGCCGATGCCTATGTCCTGAATGGTTTTGCCTAGATTTTCTTCTAGGGTTTTTATGGTGTTAGGTTTTATGTTTAAGTCTTTAATCCATCGGGAGTTAATTTTAGTGTAAAGTGTCAGGAAGTGGTCCAGTTTCTCCTTTCTGCACATAGCTAGCCAGTTTTCCCAACACCATTTATTAAACAGGGACTCCTTTCCCCCATTGCTTGTTTTTGTGAGGTTTGTCAAAGATCAGATGGTTGTAGATGTGTTGCATTGCCTCTGAGGCCTCTGTTCTGTTCCATTGGTCTATAACTCTGTTTTGGTACCAGTATCATGCTGTTTTGATTACTGTAGCCTTGTAGTGTAGTTTGAAGTCAGGTAGTGTGATGCCTCCAGCTTTGTTCTTTTTGCTTAGAATTGACTTGGCTATGCAGGCTCGCCTTTGGTTCCACATGAAGTTTAAGGTGGTTTTTTCCAGTTTGGTGAAGAAGGTCATTGGTAGCTTGATGGGGATAGCATTGAATCTGTAAATCACTTTGGGCACTATGGCCATTTTCATAATATTGATCCTTCCTAATCATGAACATGGAATATTTCTCCATCTGTTTGTGTCCTCTCTTATTTCGTTTAGCAGTGGTTTGCAGTTCTCCTTGAAGAGGTCCTTTACATCATTTGTTAGTTGTATTCCTAGGTATTTTATTCTCTTTGTAGCAATTGTGAATGGCAGTTCGTTCTTGATTTGGCTGTCTTTAAGTCTGCTATTGGTGTACAGGAATGCTTGTGATTTCTGCACCTTGATTTTGTATCCTGAGACTTTGCTGAAGTTGCTTATCAGTTTCAGGAGATTTTGGGCTGAGACAATGGGGTCTTCTAAATACCCAATCATATCATCTCCAAATAGAGACAATTTGACTTCCTCCTTTCCTAATTGAATAAGCTTTATTTCTTTTTCTTGCCTGATTGCTGTGGCTAGAACTTCCAAAACTATATTGAATAGGAGTAGTGAGAGAGAGCATCCTTGCCTAGTGCCAGATTTCAAAGGGAATCCTTCCAGTTTTTGCCCATTCAGCATGATATTGGCCGTGGGTTTGTCGTAAATAGCTTTTATTATTTTGAGATATGTTCTGTCAATACCTAGTTTGTTGAGGGTTTTTAGCATAAAGGGCTGTTGAATTTTGTTAAAGGCCTTCTCTGCATCTATTGAGATAATCATGTGGTTTTTTTCTTTGGTTCTGTTTATGCAGTGAATTACGTTTATAGACTTGCATATGTTAAACCAGCCTTGCATCCCCGGGATGAAGCCTACTTGATCATGGTGGATAAGCTTTTTGATGTGCTGTTGCAATCGGTTTGCCAGTATTTTATTGAAGATTTTTGCATCTATGTTAATCATTGATATTGGCCTGAGGTTTTCTTTTCTTGTTGAGTCTCTGCTGGATTTTGATATCAGGATAATGTTGGTCTCATAAAATGATTTTGGAAGGATTCCCTCTTTTTGGATTGTTTGGAATAGTTTCAGAAGGAATGGTACCAGCTCCTCTTTGTATGTCTGGTAGAATTCGGCTGTGAACCCATCTGGACCTGGGCTTTTTTTGGTTAGAAAGCTATTAATTGCTGCCTCAACTTTAGCCATTGTTATTGGTCTATTTAGGTTTTCAACTTCTTCCTGGTTTAGGCTTGGGAGTACGCAAGTGTCTAGGAATTTATCCATTTCTTCCAGGTTTACTAGTTTATGTGCATAGATTTGTTTATAATAATCTCTGATGGTGGTTTGTATTTCTGTGGGGTCTGTGGTGATATCCCCTTTATCGTTTTTTATTGCATCTATTTGATTATTCTCTCTTTTCTTTTTTATTAATCTGGCTAGTGGTCTGTTTATTTTGTTGATCTTTTCGAAAAACCAACTCTTGGATTTCTTGATTTTTTGAAGGGTTTTTTGTGTCTCTATCTCCTTCAGTTCTGCTCTGATCTTAGTTATTTCTTGTCTTCTGCTAGGCTTTGAGTTTTTTTGATCTTGCTTCTCTACCTCTTTCAAGTTTGATGATAGGGTGTCGATTTTAGATCTTTCCTTGCTTCTCATGTGGGCATTTATTGCTATATATTTTCCTCTAGACACTGCTTTAAATGTGTCCCTAAGATTCTAGTATGTTGTGTCTTCATTCTCGTTGGTTTCAAAGAACATCTTTATTTCTGCCTTCATTTCCTTGTTTATCCAGTCAACATTCAAGAGCTGGTTGTTCAGTTTCCCTGTAGCTGTGCGGTTCTGAGTTAGTTTCTGAATTCAGAAACTAACTGTGGTTTGACAGACTGTTTGTTATGATTTCTGTTCTTTTGCATTTGCTGAGGAGTGATTTACTTCCAATTATGTGGTCAATTTTAGAGTAGGTGCGATGTGGTGTGGAGAATAATGTATATTCTGTGGATTTGGGGTGGAGAGTTCTGTAAATATCTATTAGGTTTTCTTGGTCCAGGTCTGAGTTCAAGTCCTGAATATCCTTGTTAATTTTCTGTCTCATTGATCTATTATTGAAATGGGATGTTAAAGTCTCCCACTAGTATTGTGTGGGAGTCTAAGTCTCTTTGTAAGTCATTAAGAACTTGCTTTATGTATCCGTGTGCTCCTGTATTGGTACGTATATATTTAGGATCATTAGCTCTTCTTGTTGCATTGATCCTTTTACCATTATGTAATGTCCTTCTTTGTCTCTTTTGATCTTTGTTGGTTTAAAGTCTATTTTGTCAGAGACTAGAATTGCAACTCCTGCTTTTTTTTTGCACTCCATTTGTTTGGTAAATCTTCCTCCATCCCTTTATTTTGAGCCTTTGTGTATCCTTGCATGTGGGATGGGTTTCCTGGATACAGCACACTGATGGGTTTTGGCTTTTTATCCAATTTGCCAGTCTGTGTCTTTTGCTTGGGGCATTTAGCCCATTTACATTTAGGGTTAAAATTGTTATGTGTGAATTTGATCCTGCCATTTTGATGCTAGCTGGCTGTTTTGCCTGTTAGTTGATGCAGTTTCTTCATGGTGTCAATGCTCTTTACCATTTGGTATGTTTTTAGAGTGGCTGGTACTGGTTGTTCGTTTCTATGTTTAGTGCCTCTTTCAGGAGCTCTTGTAAAGCAGGCCTGGTGGTGATGCAATCTCTGAGTAATTCCTTGTTCATAAAGGACTTTATTTCTCCTTTGCTTATGAAGCTTAGTTTGGCTGGATGTAGTAACTTTCAAAAGGTGTGGTGGTGGTGTGGGATCCCTTGGCAAAGTCCAACTTGGCTGCTTCGCTGCTTTCGTTGGCCTGGCTAACACTTATGTCTGCCCAGGGAAGGACCAAGAGTGTGTCAAGGGAAATGAAATCTGCTGCTGTACTGCTTTGAGTTCCTCCCTGATCTTGGCATTTACATGTGTCTGTTTCATTTTATACTCTTAATAACCTTGTGGGAAAGGGGGAGATTATCTTAGCCATTTCACAAAAAGCTGTAGTAAATAATTGTGCAGAAACATCCTCATGAGGATTTGTAGTCCCATTTGAAACTAGAAGCCAGACTCATTCTATTGAATGATGGCTGCCTCTCATATCTAACCGCAAAAAGGCATAGTGCCTTACTTCTTCCTGCTTTACTCTTTTTCATCCATCCAATCATCTATTCAAGGTATAAATTTCTGGTGGCAATTTACAAGATCCAGTGCCAGATTCTATGAAGGGTAAAATGTTAAGAGTTCTGCCCTCAAATAGGGAAGACAGAAAAGGAACACAAGTAATACCATTTCCAAAATACTTTCATTCATTTAAAAGACATGTTAATTCCTACTTTGTGCCAGGTATTATGCTGGATATTGGGGGAACAGAAGTGAATGAATATGATTCTCATGTTCGTGGACCCACAGCAGTTTAATGCAATATTGTATCTAAGCCTAGTGCTTTTCGAGGTCACATCTCATAGCCTATCCAATATATTAAAATGCACACCCATTCTACATTAAATATACATGTTTGCTTTGTAATCTAGTTTGAAGTACTTGGAGAATTGGAAGAACTAGTCACCAAGTGTGGAAAATTGTTCAAAGATCTTACCCCTTCCTTGTACGTACACCTGTTGCCAGGTGCCTTTGCAGTTTCTCCCTACCCCATCAATGTTGGGCCTTGGGCAGTAAAATGTAGACAGAACACTGTGCTGAGCGTGACCCTGAAAGTCATTACATCTTTCTGTTTGCCTCTGTCCTGGTTCCGTCATTGCATGTAAAGAACATGCCTCTGCTAATACTGTCTCATAGAGGGCATGAGGCTAAATGAGGTAGCCTATGGGATGGTCGTGGAGATGTACCTGGCATAAATGCTCCGGAAATGGTATGGCACCTTTGTCTTTGTTACTTCTCTTACTACTACCATGTAACTGTTTTGATATATACTGTCTAGATGGTTGTGCATGATTTTTAAGATTTGAATAAATATTACCAAATTACTCGACCACTAGCAGGAAAAGGTGATGTTCATTTCCACTTCAGGTCAAAAGTGTTGTGAGATCGGGATTCCTAAGAACCAGATCATAGACTCCAGCTCAGTCCAAAACCCGGAAGGCAAAGAACCTCTACGAGGGTAACACCCTTATAAGGAGCCTCCGTTTAGACTCTTAAGGGGATGTCCGCTTTACCAAACCTCCAGAGGCTGCTAGCCTTCTTCCTTCCAAAAAAGGAAATAACCACGCGCCCGTCCTAGCTGTAGCCTGAGGTTCAAGCACCCGGGCCTCAGGGACTAGTTGGGGCGTGCAGTCTGCTGTGGACTCCGTCTTCTTCCTACCGCAGGACACAGAAACTTGCCTCTCTCTCCTCCAAGCCTCATCGTCCAAATGACTCTCCAAGACCTTTTTGACTCTGCAAGAGCCCGAATGACTTTCCAAGACCCTCTGCTTTTATTAATTTAGCTGCCAAGTATTTCTGGCCCTGTAAAGGAAACAGCAGGTCAGGTCCTTAAATATATTTATTTACGTGTGTGTGTGTGTGTGTGTGTGTGTGTGAAACAAATTTTTTTCTTGTAAACCAATATATCATATAGTAGGGAGTTTAATTCCTTAACTTTCATTTTTCTCCCTAACCTTTTTATAGTCAACAAGATCAAAAGCACACTGCAATGCCCAAACCAATTGCAGGCATTTTCTACTCCCTGAAGCCTGGGAATTAATTCACATACTCAGCCCCTTTTCCTTTGGCAGGCCATTGAAGAAGTAGTTGAACCACATGATTGGATTGACCAGAATAAAAACAAAACAACAACAACAACAAAAACTACAGAAACCAATGAGATCTGTTCAAAAAGGATGACTCCTCATATCATCACATCAGCAAGGATCTATTTGGAGGAATCCCATTTGTATTCAGAATCTTAGTTGCAAATCAGTCTAAAATATATAGCTTCTAGCTTTCTAGACTCTGAACATAAGAGGATGGGGATGAAGACTGAGCAAGCTACTCTTCACACCTACTAGAAAAGTGTTAGCTATTCCTCAATTAGAGAAAAGAACTGAAAAACTGGAATTTTCTACTGCCATTTGCAATGGAGGTTGATGTCACAGGCAGCATGGAAGGAAATAAATTATGTTTACTGAATAATTTTGAGTTGTAGAGGAACTACACATATTTTTTTCTTTTTTTAACAGTGTATTTACCACTATCTAGTTAGGCAGAGAACAAGAACTACCTTGTCAGTAATGAAGGTATACCATCCTAAGCATTTAGAATGACGAATAACAAATTATTTTTAAGTGTAAAAGTGAGCTAAGCATTTGAAGTGAGGCTTGAGATTTGTTTAAAAATCTTAAAGAGCCAAGATAAAATCAGTATTTGAGCTCTAATACATGTTTTGCACATCCACATAATTATCTAACAGTTTTCTAATCAGGAAATTTCATTAAAGAAAACAGCCTCAATACTCTCAATTATTGGCATTATATATATATATATATATATATAAATTTTTTTTGGTTCAAGAGTCCATGCGCAATTTTATTATAAAGGCAAATTGCATGTCACCAGGGTTTGGTGTTCAGATTATTTCATCACCCAGGTAATAAGCATAGTACCCCACAGGTAGTTTTAATCCTTCACCCTCCTCCCATCCTCCACCCTCAAGTAGGTCCTATATCTGTTATTCTCTTCTTTGTGTTCATGTGTACTCAATATTTAGCTTCCACATATGAGAGAACATGAAATACTTGGCTTTCTGTTCCTGTATTAGTTCACTTAGGATAATGGCCCCCAGCTCCATCCATGTTGCTGTAAGGGGCATGACCTTGTTCTTTTTTTATTTTATTTTATTTTACTATAGGTGCATACTATATTTGTCATTTCTCCCCATGTTTACCTCCCCCACTTTCCCCTCCCTCCCCACCCCCTGCTCTCTCCCCTACCCCCCACCAACTGCCCCCAGTGTGTGATGCTCCTCTCCCTGAGTCCACGTGTTCTCGTTGTTCAACATCCACCTGTGAGTGAGAACATACGGTATTTGGCTTTCTGTTCTTGGGTCAGTTTGCTGAGAATGATGGTTTCCAGATTCATCCAAGTCCCTGCAAAGGACATGAACTCATTGCTTTTTATGGCTGCATAGTATTCCATGGTGTGTATGTACCACATTTTCTTTGTCCAGTCTATCATTGATGGGCATTTGGGTTGGTTCCAGGTCTTTGCTATTGTACACAGGGCTGCAATGAACATACGTGTGCATGTGTCTTTATAGTAGAACAATTTATAGTTCTTTGGGTATATACCCAGTAATGAGATTGCTGGGTCAAATGGAATTTCTATTTCTAGATCCTTGAGAGATCGCCACACTGTCTTCCACAATGGCTCAACTAATTTACACTCCCACCAACTGTGTAAGAGTGTTCCTATTTCTCCACATCCTCTCTAGAATCTGTTGTCTCCTGATTTTTTAATGATCGCCATTCTAACTGGCGTGAGATGCTATCTCAGTGTGATTTTGATTTGCATTTCTCTAATGACCAGTGATGATGAGCATTTTTTCATGTTTGTCTACCTCATATATGTCTTCTTTTGAAAAATGTCTGTTCATATCCTTCTCCCACTTTTGAATGGGTTTTCTTGTATGTTTGTTTTAGTTCTTTGTAGATTCTGGATATTAGCCCTTTATCAGATGAGTAGATTGCAAAAATTTTTTCCCATTCTGTTGGTTGCCAATTCGCTCTAATGATGGTTTCTGTTGCTGTACAGAAGCTCTAAATTTTAATTAGATCCCGTTTGTCTATCTTGGCTTTTATTGCCATTGCTTTTGGTGTTTTAGTCATGAAGTTCTTGTCTATGCCTATGTCCTGGATGGGCTTGCCTACATTTTCTTCTAGTGTTTTTATGGTGTTAGGTTTTATGTTTATATCTTTAATCCATCTGGAGTTAATTTTAGTGTAAGGTGTCAGGAAGGGGTCCAGTTTCTGCTTTCTGCACATTGCTAGCCAGTTTCCCCCAACACCATTGATTAAATATGGAGTCCTTTCCCCATTGCTTCTTTTTGCTGGGTTTGTCAAAAATCAGATGGTTGTAGATGTGTGGTGTTTCTTCTGGGGTCTCTGCCCTGTTCCATTGGTCTATGTCTCTGTTTTTGTACCAGTACCATGCTGTTTTGATTACTGTAGCCTTGTAGTATTGTTTGAAGTCTGGCAGTGTGATGCCTCCAGCTTTGTTCTTTTTACTTAGGATTGTCTTGGCTATGAGGGCTCTCTTGTGATTCCACATAAAGTTTAAAGTGGTTTTTTCCAGGTGAAGAAGGTCATTGGTAGCTTGATGGGGATAGCATTGAATCTATAGATTACTTTGGGCAGTATGGCCATTTTCACGATATTAATTCTTCCTAACCATGAGCACAGAATGTTTCTCCATCTGTTTGTGTCCTCTCTTATTTCATTGAGCAATGGTTTGTAGTTCTCCTTGAAGAGGCCCTTTACATCCTTTGTTAGTTGTGTTCCTAGGTATTTTATTCTCTTTGTAGCAATTGTGAATGGGAGTTTGCTCCTGATTTGGCTCTGTCTGTTATTGGTATATAGGAATGCTTGTGATTTCTGCACATTGATTTTGTATCCTGAGAGTTTGCTGAAGTTGCTTATCAGTTTGAGAAGATTTTGGGCTGAGATGATGGGGTCTTCCAGATATACAATCATGTCATCTGCAAATAGAGCCAGTTTGACTTCCTCCTTTCCTAATTGAATACCCTTTATTTCTTTTTCTTGCTTGATTGCTCTGGCTAGTGTAGTATGCTATGGTGTATATGTGTCACATTTCCTTTATACCATCTACCACTGGTGGGCATTTAGGTTGATTTCATGTCTTTGCTATTGTGAATAGTGTTGCAATGAATATATATGTGCATGTGTCTTTATGGTAGAACAATTTATATGCCTTTGGTTATATACTCAGGAATGAGACTGCTGAGTTGAATGGTAGCTGTTTTAAGTTCCTTGAGAAATCACAAAACTGCTTTCCACAATAGTTGAACTTATTTACATTCCCACTAGCAGTGTGTAAGCATTCCTCTTTCTCTGCAACCATGCAAGAATCTGTTATTTTTTGACATGTTAATAACAGCCATTCTGATTAGTGTGATGACATTTTGTCAGTTTGCATTTCTCTAATGACTAATGATATTTGGTATTTTTTCATATGCTTGCTGGCCACATGTATGTCCTCTTTTGAAAAGTGTCTGTTCATGTCCTTTACCCACTTTTTAATGGGGTTGCTTGTTTTTTGCTTGTTAATCTATTTAAGTTCCTAATGGATTCTGAATATTAGATCTTTACTGGATGCTTAGTTTGCAAATGTTTTCTCTCATTCTGTAAGTTGTGTGTTACCCTGTTGATAGTTTCTTTTGCTCTGCAGTAGCTTTAATTCAGTATCATTTGCCAATTTTTAGTTTTGTTGAAATTGCTTTAGGTGTCTTTGTTATGAAATCTTTGCCAAAAGTTATTTGCATATTTTCTTGAAGACAGCATCTTTTTTCTAACATTCCATGGGTTCAATCTGATGATCTTGAAGTGATGATTCTTATTTTTCTCTTCATTGTAAGTCTCAAGTTTCTCATCATTTAATAAATTATACAAGCTCTCATTTGTCTCTTTAATATCACAAAGAATAGAATCCATAGAATAACCAAATTCAATAAGGGCATACACATTATCTCCATGTTTAGAAAAATGCCCAATGGTATGCCCAATTTTCCAGATGCATTGAACACTGGGGAGCCTGAGGATCCATCAGAGAAACAAGTATCATAATTAAGCATTTGTGTGTTCCAAACCTCTGATAGGAAACTTCTTTTGGTAAACATAGGGCATACATTACTGTTGGTACCGTGGATATCTACCCACCCCCTCTTGACAATGATTTGGATATTTTTCCAATCGTTCATTTACAGGAATCACAGCACAACCATCTGTTTTCTTGATCTGGCCTTTGGGATGACCAATTAAATAAAT
The DNA here is from genome assembly GCA_036589455.1 of Ateles fusciceps. Taxonomy (NCBI): domain Eukaryota; kingdom Metazoa; phylum Chordata; class Mammalia; order Primates; family Atelidae; genus Ateles; species Ateles fusciceps. Next base: position 20,462,830 of record JAZHEH010000681.1, on the reverse strand, counting down.
CAAACCAGTAGATGGTTGAGGAGAAATTTGTCGCCATAGGCCAAGAGGAAATGCATTTCCATTTTCATTTAGTTTTAAAATGGCATAATCTAGAGTTTCATCAGACACTTTAAGCCATGGCTCAATAAAAAACCAGCTGTCACCAGTAGGGCTGAACTCTTTGTAAGTAAAAGTTACCTTTGCACATTGGCTAATTATGTGTGGCCACAAACTTTGATCTGTGTTTTCACCCACCATAAGTTCTACAACATGTCTACAGGTGAAAATATAACCACCATTGAAGACAAAGCAAGTAGCATTGCCTGTGTTTCCATTATTGTCCCATTCCAGGAACCCAACTGACTTGCTAAGATAAGTAAGTTGTTCACGGTTGCAAGTGAAATAGAATTTGCAGTAATTTTTCCAAAGAACTTTTTATATATGTTGAATTGCTTAAATGGTGAAAGATTCATTCTCTTCCATTCTTCCCGAAAATATTTTCTCACCCACTGTGGCTCCTCTTTAAAATTTGCATACTAAGGCATTATGGTTTCATTCAACATTTGCAAATTCTTTAAGAGGTTAGTTGCCTCCTTTTGGACATCCAGATTAACAGCATACTGCCTACCCAGACGTGGCCTCTGCTTAACTTGTGAGGTTATTTTCCTATATTTTCTGCCCAAACTATAAATGTAATAAATTCTAATCCTGGGAATTGTCTGGCGAGTTTTACCTTTAATATCATGCCCTAGATTCTGAGGTGGGAGAATTTTCTCTCTGCTGTGTTCTACATCTTCAGTCTCTCCATCTTTCTCTTGCTTGTGGAACAGACTCTGGTGATTAATTTCATCAGTGACATTTTCATTCTGTTTAATTTTTTTATGGATGCCTTTCTTTTGTAATGTTTCTTTTATTGAAATGTTCATTTCTAAGACTTTTCCAGATACTTCATTCACAGAGGACTGTTTTCCATAAATTTTCTTATGACCTTCCATTAGTTTCCATTTAAATTCACCTATGTCAGACCGAAATTGGCCATCCTTGCATAAGGCTTCTTTAATAGTCTCACCCTTCAAGGCATAATACAAAGTTTACTTCCTTTTTCATGAAGTTCTTTGATCTTAACAATCTTCTTTGTTGTCCTTCCAATAGCAACAACATAAAAAAGAATGCATTCCATGTTTGGATTTTCACATTGACGTAATATGTGTTCATCTTCTTCACTACTCTTTGTTTTACCAATTGTAATTTTAAAATGAGAATCAATATGCAGGCACTTGAGAGGCATTCCCAAATTTATATGTCCATCTATTGTTTTTTCTTCATAAACAATAATGGTCTTATTACAATGATTCGTCATCCTTTCACTGAAATGCTCATTAGCACTCAGAGCTGAGTCAGTACTCTCACTGGGTTTACCATATGCTGTAAACACACTATGGTCCAATTTTCTGGAGTTTTAATTCAAAGTGAAGGTGAAACAACATTCTCTATTGTTCAGATTTGGATTCTGAATTTCCAGGGCTGTTTCATGCTTGTTGACTTCACTTTTAAGCTTAAAGCTACTGCTATACTCTCTTATGCCAGATAGACAATGATCAACAGGTGTGTCAGCATATGTCCGCTTTATCACAGTATCCTTAAAAAGAAAAGCTTAAAGAGGTTAAAAAGAATCACCTTTAATAATGTTTCATATTTTTTCTAATGATAGAACTAATACATATTATGAATAAGAATTGGATAATATAATGGTTAACAAATAATGGAGAAAAAAATCAATCACTGTTCTATTGCCAGAGATACTCATTCTACATTTTACTTTTATTTTTTTCCCCTGTATACCTTGATTTGTTTTTTGGTTTTAGAAGTAGAACTCTGATTTTCCACAATGGTTCTAAGACCATTTAATGGGGGGAAAGTAGTCATCTTTGTAGCAAATGGTGCTGGAATAACTGGATATCCAGATGCAAAGAAATGAGTTGGACTCCTACTTTATACCTAACTCAAAATGGATCAGAAATGGCCCTATATTAGTTCATATGCAGATCTAAATCTTATGTTTCTTAAATACTATGTTGTGGATGAGTTTATTTTTCATTAAGTAATCTGTCACTACTTTGTGTCATTAAGCAACCTTTAAAACCACAAGTTGAGGGGCTATAGAATATTTTACTGTATAATAATTTGTAATCCATTCTTTCAGTGCTGAGTATTTAGATTATTTCTAGGTTTTAGTCTAACTATGACAAAACTTGCTACAAATATGACTTTTTTTTTGTCTGCTCATCTGAATATTTCCCTAGGTCATATTCCCAGCAGTAGAAATACTGCAACTAAGGATATAAACATTTTGCAACATATATTCTGCCTCCCAGAGAATTGTATCAACTCACCCTGTCCCTTCTCTCCAGCTGCTCAAGGAGACCAACCTCAATCCTATGACTGATTCCTTAAAGTGATTTGAGTGTTTCCATTTTAAATGTTTATCAATTGATAGATGAAATTCTATTTAATTTGAATGTTTTTAGAATGCACATTTATTCACTTACTAGTAAAGTTGGACTTACTTAATTTATCTTTTGGATATTTGAAACATCACCTTTCAAAAATTCCCATTAAAAATCTGTTTAGTTGCTGTTCTGTCAATGGTTTTGATAGTACTAAGAAAATATATTTTGGTGAAAAATATTATATGTAAAAAATATTGTATGACAGGAGTCAACATAACTTAGAAGGAAATCACTGTGAAGCCTGAAGTACTGGATCTAGTCTATACGAATAGAAGAATAAGCCTGGAGAGTAAAATCAGGAGGGACAGCTGGGCTTGGATCATTTAGTAGGCAGGTGCAAGGGAATAAGCCTAGCTTTTAGGAACAGTGATTTCCTTTTTGTCTTGGTGCTCTCCTATCACCTCATGTTTTCAAATATTTATTGCCCAAATCTATCTCTGTAACACTGACCTCTCATCTAAGCTCCAGATATTGATATGTTGTTGCTTCTTTGCCATCTACTCTTGGATACGTCAGAGGCATTTCACTGTTAATCCCTTCAAAACCAGAGTTATAAATTTAATTGTGCCCCTCTTCCTGTGTTCCTGAATCTGATAATGGTGTCATTACCCATTTGAGAACCCAAGCTAGTATCCTGTGAATAGTCCTCAGTTTCTTCCTTTATCTCTTATATGCTGTGTTTTTAAGAAACTATAAAACATATTATATATGCAAAAGCAGTTGACACCTTATATTTCATATAATAAACATCCATGTATCTCCTTCCCAACTTAAAAAGTAACACACTACAAATCATTAGAGGCATAATATATCTCTCCTTCATCTTATCTCCCTTTCTCTTTCTCATGGATAACCACTAAATCTGAATTTGTTTTAAAACTATCATCGTCTTACATTTATTTCGGGGGCATATACATATATAGTAAAAGTATGTACACTGTAGTACATATGTAATAAAAGTAGGTAGTATATTGTTTCATTTTGCTTGTTTTGATTTTATATAAACACATCCAGCTGAATGTGTTCTGTGATTTGCACCACTTTTTTTGAGGTTCATTCTAGTTGATGAAGTTCTGTGTCAACTTTTACATTTAGAGAGAATTCACTGAAAAAATCAACTGTATATGCACGTTTCTGTTATTTCTGGGGTTTTTCTACTAAAATCAGTGGCAAGTTTTGTTATGATATTCTCGAATATGTTTCCTGGTGCACGCATGCAAGGGTGTGTCTCAAGAATACACTTAGAAATAGAACTGCTCAACTTCAGAAATAGATTTGAGCCATAAGTATTTGAAAACATGGGGCAATAGGAGAGCAAGAGAGAAAGTGTGTAATCCCCTTTATTATAATATATATTGCCATATTATTTTATAAAATAGTTTAATGTATATTGCCATATTATTTTACAATGTTGTTCCACCTTGCACTCCCACCAGTGAGAAATGAGAGTTCTCATTATTCTATGTCTTCATCAAAGCTTGGTATTATCCATATTTTAATGTTTCCCAATGTTGTGGGTGTGAATATCATCTTATTGAGGGTTTAAACAGTAGTTTCCTAAATACTAAAGGGATTGAACCCTTTTTCACACTTCAGTCTCTACAATGCTTGTTTATGTTTTTTGTTCATTCTTCTACTAGATTATTTTTCTTTTTATTATTGATTCTAGAAATACTTTAAATATTGTAGGCACAAATTGCTTATTCATCATTTGTGTTAAATATATATTGAGTTTCTTCTTGATTTTTCATTCTCAGGTGTCATAAAAAACAGGAGTTGTTAATTTTAATGTTGTCAAATTTATTAATTTTTTTATGTCATTAGAACACCTTTCATAAGATATATTATTTTTTTCTAAAAATTGTAAAGGTTTGCTTTACTATTCAAGTTTTTAATCTGGAATTATTTTTTGTATATAGCTTGAAGTAAGTATCACTTTTTATTTTTTGCATGTGGATAACTAATTACTGCAGCAATACTGACTGCATTGTTCATTCTTTCTCTACTGATCTGTACTGCCAGTTTTGTCACATAAGGCTGTTATGGGTTGAACTGTGTCCCCCTCAAAATTCAGGTTATAATCCTAGCCCCTACTACCTCAAAATGTGACCTTATTTGGCTATACAGTTCTTGTTGATATACGTTAAGGTGAGGTCACACTGCAGTAGGATGGGCCCGTAATCCAATATCCCTAATTTCCTTAAAAAGGGGGAAATTTAGACATAGAGACAGAGACACACAGAGGGAAGATGATGTAAAAAGCCATAGGAGAAACATGGCCAACTACAAGCCAAGAAGAGAGTCCTGGAACAGATCTTTCCCCTCACAGCCCTAACAGGTCACCAACTCTGCTGACATCTTGACCTTGGACTTTGAACTTGCAGAACCATGAGACTATGCATTTTTATTTTTTAAGCCATACAGTATGTGGTACTTTATTACTCCTAAGAGACTGTCTAGTCTGGATTTTGTAACAAAATACATGACGTAGAGCCCTCATGATCTAATCACCCTTCAAAGCCCCATCTCATAATGCCATCACCATGGAGATTAGGATTTAAATATATGAATTGTGGAGGATGCAAAGATTCATGCCATAGCACAAACTAATACACATATATTTTCATCTAATTTGTGAGTCTGTCTCTACTCTCTCTGCTCTGTTCGAATGATATATTTTTCCATATATTTACCAAATACTGTTTTAATTTTCAGTTTTCCTACTCATTAGTATATCTTGACATTGATTTATGTTTCCTTTTCACACCTTCAACAAAATAATTGTCTCCATAAATGGTTAACAATTCATTTTTACATTTATTCCTAGATAAATATTTCTGTAGGTATTATAAAATAATTTTGGGGTACCATATTTTCTGATATTGCTTACTTAAGCTAAATCCATTGTTTTGTAAATATCAATGTTAAACCTAGCCAATTTGCTACATTACAATCACTCTAATATTTTATCTATAAATCTTTTAGATTTCAAAAATAGATAATGATATCATCTGTGGATATTTCATGAATATGATTTTTTCTCTTCTTTTCAATCCTCAAATATTATCTTTTTCTAATTTTTCTTATTGCATTGCATTGGCTAAAATTAATTTTATTTACCAGCTAAATAAAGGCAACAATAGTGAGCATTCCTCTATTCTCCTTCATTGTAAAGGAAATACTTATAATAATTCATTATTTAACATGATGTTCCCTGTGAGATTTTTGTAGATGCTCTTAATCTAGCTAAGAAGCCTTCTGGTATATTTATATTTATATATTTGATAGTAATAGTGGCAGCCAAGGTAAAGTAAGCCCATTATAGCCGATAATTTCCACTAATTAAAATTAAAGCCTCTTGAAAAATTTAAAAAGTAGCATCCTGAGCTTCTACTCTGGCCAAATGGAATAACATAGAACTAATTTACACTCCTGCTTGAAAGACCTGGCGAAATAGGCAAAATAAACAAAATGGTTTCCAAGACATTGATTGTTAGTCAAGGAAGGACAGTGATCCTTGAGAAACAGAAAAAAAAAGATGCAGACTCTATGACTGCCCCAGCTTACTGCCTGAAGAGAAGCTCTAGGCCGCTGTGCAGGGAAAAGAATCCAGGCAAAGCTCAGTAGCAAATGAATTGGGGAAAAGGAACTGAGTTCTGGGAAGCCAATGCGCTTAGCTTTTGAAGGGCAGGAGAGGGTCCCCATGAGTCTTCAGATGAGTAGTGATCAGCATATGCATGTGAGGAAATCACCTAAGTCAGGGAAACCATCTACCCAAAAAGATTAGAAGGAACAATCCCTGGAGCTCTTACAGGGCTGGGAATAGTTGTTGTTCCCACCAGACATAGGGAAAACATCATAATTCACAGGGCATTGAGTACAATACTGAAAAGAGTATTTCCTCAACAATAGGGAAAAATATCTCCATAATATACAGAAAACACATTACAAGAAAAGAAGATTACATACCAATATAAGCATAAATGTAAGAACTAATAGGTAAATACCAGGAATTCGAGGTTGGTTTAACTTTTGAAAACTATGTCACTGTAATAAGCCATTTAGAATAATTAAAATTTCTCTATATACATAGAATCATCTCAATAGATGCATAAACAGCATTTGGTAAACCTAAGATCTATTTCTAATAAGAATACTTGCAACCTAGGAATAAAAGGGAACTTCTTCAATCTCATGAAGAACATTTATGAAAAACTTACAGGTAACATCGTACTTAATGGTATAGGTTTGAATGCATTTCCAAGACTAGAAAAAAGGCAAGACTGTCTGCTCTGGCAGATTCTATTCACAATTCTGCTGGAAGTTTAAGCCAGGGCATTAAAAAAAGAAAGAAATAAAAGGCATCTGAATCAGAAAGAAATTAATACAATTATCATAATTCACAGATGACAGGTAATCTATGTGAGAAAACTTAACAAGATGTGCAAGAGTTTTGTCCTAAAAAATATCAAAGGAAATTAAACAACCTCGGAGCCAAGGGAAGGAATAGGCTGGCAAGGAGAAGGATACCCCAGGACTGAAGGAGTGAGGCAGAAGGACAGGATCTGGAGGCAGGAAACCTAAAGATGATTCACTCTCACTTCCTAGAACTAAATCAAAAGGAAAATCCCACCTCTCCACAATCAAGTAACAAAAGGATCAGAGGCTACTCCCTTTGCAAATCATGGCCCCAATTCCTGCTTTCCACTGCATTGAAGATGAAAAATGGAAAGTACCTCTGGTTGCTCCCCCTCCTGCAACCAATCAAACTGGTTGTGGGCCACTACTTCATTTACATAGGGTTAAACAAAGTAACCAATGAAAAGCTCTAGAGGATATTTAAACCCCAGAAAATTCTGTAACCAGTGCTCTTGAGCCCCTTGCTCAAGCCTGCTCCCACTCTGTGGAGTGTACTTTCATTTCAATAAATCTATGCTTTTGTTGCTTCATTCTTTTGTTGCTTTGTTTGTTTTTTTACAGATTCCTTCTTTAAAATGCCAAGAACAGGACAACTTGTAGTCAAGACCCTCCACTGGTGACAGGAGGACTGAGGAGTCACTCCCTCACTCCCAAACCTTGAGGAAGGCTTTGCCTGGGGTGCAGATTCCTTGAAGGCCAGAACAAGGTACTAAGTGGCCCAAGGATTCAGTGTCAGTCCTATCTTGCCCTGTGAAGCCTCTGTGAGAAGTGGTAAGGTCCAGAGGGAAGAAGCACACATCTAGGCTCTGCTACATTTACCACCCACTGTGTGACCTTGGGCAACTTGTTTAACATATCTGAGCTGTGGTTGGTAAGTGAGATAATATCTGTGAAAGTCGAGGCTCTTATGGGGACCCTTGGTAAGTGTGAAGGAAGTGAAAACTTTTGGGGTAATCGTACTTGCATCCCTAAAGGAGGATGTAAAAACCTGGCCTCCTCCTAATCTCTTCAGAAACTATCAAAAAAGCAAACGTGCCAAACAAAATGTAATTGTTCTTTCCACACTTTCATGGGACCTGAGTTCTTAAGGAGGCAGTACAGAAAATCCCCATGCTAAAAAAGAATGGAAGAGGGAGGAGGGTCTAGGGATAGAAAATTACAACTAAAACGTCTCTTCCTTTCCAAGGCTGTGGGAAAGTATGTGGTAGTGGCGGTAGGTTTTCTGCTTAAGGTATAGCAAGATCTCTAACTAAATAGAGTAAATCAAATTATCCGGCTCATTCAGAGAGGCAGGCAGATCCCCTGTGACTTTACCCAAAGACATTCAAAGCAACTGCAATTAATTTGTTTTCCCTCTAGAGTGAGAAAGAGGGGAAGGTTACAATTGTCTGTGCATCTCCCATTGAGACGTTCACCTGATTCTGTCACTGCCTCAGAGACCTGGTAGACATCCTAGGGCTTCACAAATGGAGAAATGGAAGGGCTTTGCCCATGGCCTCTCACATTCAGTGTCTACTAGACAGCCAGGACTCAACCTGCCTCATAGTCCCACTCTGGGTCTGAGTTCTTGTCACCATTCTGCATCAGAATCACCCGGGAGTTTCTTGAAACACAGATTGCTGGGGCTTAACCCAGAGGATGTGACTGAGTATGTCTGGGGTGAAGTTTCAGTTTCTGTTGATCCTGCTGGCCTAGGGACCAGGCTTTGAGAACTCCTGAGTAAAGGCAAAGAGCAGCTGGGCAGCCCCAGGTAGCTTAGCTGCTCTTTACTCTGAGGCCTTCCCTTGATGTCTCTCAACTGCCTTCTCCTCAGGCAGGAGTCCCAGAAGCCAATCACTCTTTCCTGTATAGCTCTGGGCCCCAGAAGAGGGGCTCACATGGGAAAGGAGGACCTGGCTCTGTTGAAGGTCCCTTCACTGAGACCTAGAATGTTCTGTGGGAAGGACCTTCTGGGATGCAGCATTTCACTTCACCAGGAGGGGGAGTATCTAGACTTAAAATCAGAATAAATTATTGGATTGGGTAATCTGCACTCACTGTATGCCTTCTAAGAGTTCATGTGTGGATAGGCATATTTGGAGATGCCTGTTATGCTTTGTTGGTAAGAAGAGAAGTTTTGAATCAGCAGAATTTAGAGCAACATGTTCTGTCAGCAAGATAGCTAGAGAAACAGAAATGACTAAGGAACAATGAGGAAGTGACTAAGGCCCAGGACATGAGCCAGAGTCTAGGTGGAATGTGAGCTGAGAGTCTAAGATTCTGGAGTCTCCTAGGAACCTCCTCAGTCTCGAGGCCTTGGAGTAGAGCTGGAATTGACCACATCCACAGCACTCGCACAGTGAGATTACTCCCAACCCCGGCAGGATAGCCAGAGATGCAGAGAATGCACCAGGAGGTAAATATCTTAGTGAGACAGAGTAGGAACGGGACTCTGCCTCCACCCCCAATAATGCACTTTTCCACACCCACTGACTACCAGAGCTTGCCCTTCCACTGCTGCCTTCCTCACTGACTGGCAGACCTTAAAGAAACTAAGATAAGAAGTATTCTACCATAAATCTCATTCAAGGGCCTTAATCCTATCACCTGCGAGCACACAGGACTGGAAGAATGACTAATCTTTACCCCTTGCCTCATTATAATACGAAAATCCTCACCCAGGGATGGACTTACTTATTCATAATTTTTTCATCATGTGATATAAGTACTAACATGAATTCTCACTGCACCTACAAACTCTACACTCCACCCAACACATGTCATGATGTTAACATATCTCATGCTTTTCATGTCACTTCTCTTAAAACACCAAAAAGATCTTTCCTTTGGTAGCCATCTGAAGAACTCTCATGCTGTCTCCCTTGTATTCAAGCATAAGCCCCTAATAAGCCTTGTCTGGGAAATTCGCTTGGTTTTGTGTCAATTTCTACGGCGTAGGAGCCTAAGAACTTGTGGCTGCTAAGACAGGAAGCAGGGAGTTTTAGTGTGATGGATGCCATGACAGTGGCAGATATGGGGAACTGGATGACAGGGTGAGACCTCCAGGCGTTAAAAGCAGAAACAGCATGGGTATGAGTGGTGGCCTTAGCGTCAAACCTTCCTATTCCTTGACCTTCTCTACCTTTTCTCCAGATTGTAACAGACTCAACTCTTGTCTTTCCCTGACCCCCACTTCTAAGTCTGACCAGGGTTGGGGGAAAGAAGAATAGCATAAAGAAAGAGAGAAAAGTGGCCCCCATCCCAACCCTCTGACCACTCCTGTCTAATGAGGAAAACCGAGGCATGTTCCTTAGAGAGTTCCAAGTCTAATGAAAGGGACACGAGGTACTGATTATCATATGAAAATCAACAAGCACTAGACCTATTGGTCAGTCAACAAGCACCCTCTCACCTCTGAATCTTTGTACTTTCTGCTTTCTCTGTCTTCAATGTTCTTCCTCAAGATATTTCCATCTAAGACTCAACACCTCACTCCGTTGAGGTCTCAGATATCACCTTATCAGAGAAGCTGACTCTGACCATTTCCAAGTTTCTTCCATTCTCTTTTCCCCTTCTGCCCATATCAAAACTCATAGGCACATGTGCATGCACACACACACACACACAATTTATTTTTCCCTCTATAGTGTAAGCTCCAAGAGAACAAGGATATCACTGTATTCACTGGTATATCCTTGGTGCCTATGACATACCACGCATGTAGGTTTGCAAGAAATGTTCACTGAATAAATGAACAAAGTGATTACTGTCCTGGCCAATGAGAGAAAACAAAGAAAAAGGCAAAGTTCCTGTCATTGCCTAAGTGTTTGTGTTTTAGGGTCAAAACCCACTTGTCATTTCTGCTCCCTCTCTGGCCTCCAGTTTAAGCCCTACATTCTCCATCTCTCTTTTCCTTCATAACTCTCATCCATTCCATCCCCTGCTCTCTGCCCCTCCAACTCCCAGCCTCAGGCCACTCCAGGTCCTCTCCTCTTTAGCCTGGATGCCTGTGGAATAGCCTTTACTTTCAACTCCTCTGTCCCTTCAAGCATTTTCCCCATCCCCTCTTTTCCAAGGCCCATGAAGCTGGAGTGTTTTAGCCCCTGCCCACCCCCTCTCTCTGCCCCATCTCCTGCTGCTCAGCTCCTCTCTCCTTGGTCCCAGCTACACTGCCCACTCAGGCCCTGGACAGGAAGCCCTAGCCAATCTCAGGGCTCTGAACTCACCATTCTGTCTGGCCTTCCCTTGGGTGTTTGCAGGGCCTCTTCAGGGGCCTCTCCACTTCCCCCAACCAGAGTAGCACTCCCCAGTCATGCACTTGCCCTTTCTATTACCTTTGTATGTTCTTGATCCAGTAACTAAACGTTTCTATTTGTCAGTTTCCTTAATCATGTCTTTCCCTCTTTGAAACATGAGGTAGACAGAGCTGGGACTCTATCCCCTTTCACATGCCCAGTCCCTAAAGTAGGAGCTGGTCAATAAAGTTTGCTAACTGAGGGTTCAGGCTTCAAATGCATTCTGAACAAATATCTCTCCTCTGTTTTCTGTCAAATTGGAAAACATTTCTCTCCTGGCATAGTGAGACTCCCTTAAGATGTGTATAAAGTTCCCAGCAGACTGTTGAATCTGGCATACATAAGTCTCAATAACTTCTGATCTTGACCATCCAGTTTGCAGGGGGCTCTTAGTCTGGGACCCCCTAATAGAGACATGACTTCATCTGTGCAGAACTTTTTCTGGGGATAGAGATTCCAGTGCTGAAGTTCTCTCCTTTGAGGAATTTAAGGAGCGTGGAGGAAGTAAGGGTTTCTAGTCAAAGGAGCAAGACAGTATAGACACACTCCAGGGACCCAGAGGTAATAGCAGAAAGTCTGCTAGGAGGAGCCACTCACCGTTCAGTGGAAAATCTTAAAGCTGCATGATGCTAGGATGACTAACCTCTGTCACTCGTGCCTTGTACTTCTGATCTTTCTAGTTCTTGCCTTGTCTGGTGGCCTTGGAAAGAGTAGTGCATCAGTCACATTGCCCCTTCAACCCCCCACTCCTTACTCTGTCTTCATCCACCAGGTTTGCTAGTCTCCCAGATGCCACATAGCAAAAGAAATTAAACAAGACCAAAATAAATGGAGAATGTACCTTGTTCAAGATTGGAAGACTCACTGTTGTTAAGATGCTAATCATCCACAATTGAGTTAATTTTTTTACACAATTAAAACACAATTTATACAAACACATAAACTTTGATCCAGATATTGCACCACACACACAAACACAAACTTAAAATCAGTCGTAGACTTAAACCTAAAACTATAAAACTTCTGGAAGAAAACTTAGAAATGTTTTTTGTGATCTTAGATTTAGCAAAGTTCTTTGACGTAAAAAACAAAAGCATGATCCACAAAAAGAAATATATATAAAATGAACATCAAAATTGAAAACTTTTCCCTCCCAAAACAGTACTAAGAGGATGAAAAGACAATCCACAGAGAGATAAAATATCAACAAATATCACAAATGTTATGAGAAAAGCAATGACAAAGGACTTATTGCCAAAATATGCAAAGCCCTCTCAAAACTCAGCAATAAATAACCAGTATAAAAATAGACAAAATATTTTAATAGACACTTCACCAAAGAAGATGTGGATGACATAAGAACATGAAAAGATGCCGAAATCATTAGTCATTAGTAAAATGCAAATTAATACCACAAAAAGATGCCAGTACCTACCTGGGAGAATGAATAAATCAGAAAAATATCGTGTTGACAAGTACATGAAGCAACTGGAACTCTCGCACATTGGTAGTGAGGATGCAAAATCATATGCCATTTTAAAAACATTTTGACAATTTCTTTTAAAGGTGAAACATTCACTTTCCATGAGAGCAATTCAACTGCTAGTTGAATCCAAGAGAAATGAAAACCAATGTTTCAATTTTAGGTTTATTCATTCATTAAGATCTTTCTCATATGACACTGCTATAATTTCTTGTCTAATTAAGCATTCTTTTCTCTGTATTCTAAAATCACTTGTTCATGTCTCAATTTAGTATTATCATTTTGCATATTTTGAGCAAAATAGTATGGTTCAAAAACCAGTCTCTGTAGTCTGACCGCCTACCTTCAGATTCTTGCTCTGCAGTCTATTACTTCTGCAATTATAAGCAAGTTGAGCTTCAGTTTCTTCTTTTGTAAAATAAGGATGATATTAATACCTACTGTATAGTTCTATTAAGTGTTAAATGAGATAATCCATATGATGGGACACAATTCCAGGCACACAGTGTTTCTTCAGTAAACATTAGCTAATTATTTTTGCCTGTCTATACTCTCCATGATGTGTCTATATTGTTTGTTAGTCATCTTGTTGATTAACTAAAGACATGTTTAGCATTATTAACTCATTTTGCTTTCCACAAGCACTTACGTGTATGAGCTCCCCAAATATATTTTAAAGAACCTAAGGGAAGGGCTTATAACTATCATTCTTTAAAAACTTATCTCCGGTACTATGGTTAGACTATCACTCCAATGAGGATTTGTAAAAAAGTAGACATACCTTTGAAACTTCAGGTCTAGTACTCTGGTCATCTTCTGCAGCAATAAGTGACTCATTCTCTTAAGTCTTCATGGAATTCATGATGAGTTCAAAGAGAATATAACTAACTCCACTCCTACTAGTGGACAAGACAGAGAACCAAGGACTGAATTTATTCTGCCACCTGAAATGTCTAAAAAAACAAAAAAGACAAGATCTATGAAATAACAAATTTCAAACCCTGGACATCAGGTAGTGTGGGACCTCATCTCTGATATCTGAGAAAGAAGTCATATGAGGTAAACCCTGTGGCTATCTAGTTTACTGTGCGGAGTTTCCAAGGCATATCTTGGGGGAGGGGAAACAGGCAGAGTCTAGCAGTTTCCCTGAGTTGAGAAGACAAGCTGGGAGTTTTAAGAGGCCACGATGACTGGAGCTTGTATGGCAGAGAACTAGGGAGAAGAGAGCCACAGGAGCACAGAGTATCAGAGTCTGTAGTGGGTGACCCTTGAGATTTCAGCTTGGCCAATGCATGAGTGTAATGAAACTGTTGAAAAGGAGCAGGAAAACAACTACCCAAAAGGAGCAGATGTAGCAATTTCTGAGGCTCATACAGGACTGGGAAAAGTTTCAGTTCCCAGATTCTGACTAGACAACTTCATGATTCACGAAGTATCAGGCAGAGTACTCAGAAAGGTATTGGTTCCAAAGTGGGACAAAATTAGCCCTTGTCCTGGTCCCACCCAACAAATAAAAACAACCTTTAAAAGTATAAAATGGTTTCTATGTAAAATAACAATATACTAGAACAAAGGTCAAGAAGGTTGATAGGAATGTAAAAATTTCTGGCACCCCAAAGTTGTGAAATTAACAAAGCTTGATATCTAGTCAAAAATCAGCAGGCATTTAAAAAGTGGAAAAATATGAACCTAATGACTAGAAACATCAGCGAATAGAGACAGATCCAGAAGTGAGAGAGGTGATAGAACTAGTAGTCGGGAACATTAAAAGTCATTACCTTGAACTTCTGGCTAAAATGGAGTAACGGGGACTGGATTTCTCCCTATTCTGGAAACAAAACAAAACAGAACAAAATATATGAAACAATGGTTTACAAAGGAACTGGAAATCATGCAGTTAAGGACAGTGACAATTGAAATGTGTCCTATAATCTACTCTAGCAGACTGCCTTGAGGGAGTCTCCAGGCCACTGTCGCAAGGAAGGGCAGCAAGGCAAAGCTAGCTGGAATTCCAGATTTGAGGAGACAAAGCTGAGAGACCAAAGTTACAAGAGGTCACAGACCATAGACCTGGAGGGACACCTGAACAGAGAGAGAACTCCGGATATATGAAGAGGGTTCACCTAAAGTATTCAGCTGCGTACTGATTAGACCATCAGCTGAGAAAACTTCCCAGGTTCTTTCCCATGAAAGAACCACCCTAAAACTATTATAGCGTAACTTTCCTCCAACCCTCTCCCTGTACCCCTTTTAGGGAATCCCCGTTTCCTCATATCTAGATTAAGGAGTTTGGCTCAGATCAAACTTTTATTGTTCCTGTGAATTGGTTCCTCTGAGCTTTTTGAAAAGGATTCCAGATCCCACCCTCACAGACTCTGATTCAGTATGTCGGGGTGTGGCTATGGAATCTGCACTTTACCTGCGTCACCCCATAATCCCCGCCTCAAATGCACACCACGTTGTTTCAACAACTGCCTATGTCACCACAGCATGACCTCAATGCTTTCCTAAATCCTCATAACCTAGGAAAGTAACCTGTGCTTGCAGCTGTGCTTGCTTACAGAAATAAAGGCTGGATGTCAGTAACCAGCCGGTTACAAGATGGGAAAGGAGCTCAGCAGCGCTACCCTAACCTGAATCATTGCTAATTACCATACCGAAATCTCTGCCCCGGAAAGAAATGCACCTTGTTAGGCACACGTACGTAGTGGTGGTGGTGGTGGGGGCGTGGGGGCAACAGAAAGTACGAGACTGCCACACTCACCTCTTCCTGGAAAGCCCCATCTCTTCCAGGAATCCTTGCCCTCAGTCTCCACCTATGTGCCCCCTCACTACACCCCGGGGGAGAAGGCACTTTGAGCAGGAGCTCCCCCTTCTCAATTCCTTGATCAGTGAATAAAGTTTCTGCTCTGCCTAACCGAACCTGGCCTCGTTCTATGGGTGCGAAGGGCACAAGACAGGGAAAGGGCCCACCGGGGATCAAACAACTCTCTTGAGCTTCAGGAGCACCAGAGAATCCCCAAGTATCTTTTAGGAGTAAAACTCTTGGCCTCTGAAGCTGAGGGGGAGGGAAGGGAATTACCACAACAGGCAGGGCTGCCCACCTCCCCCATCCAAAACCTCTTTGACTTTCGGCTGAGGTCCTTCTGCCTACTTTCCTTGCTAGCCACCCCCTAAGAACTCTAGGTCCAACCCAGGACCGGAAAAACCACTCACAGAACCGGAGAGGCTGTCCAGACAGTGCACGTGCCCGTTTCCGCACGGATTCCAGCAGGTGCTGAGAAAACTGCTGGAGTCCCTCTCAGCCCAAATTTTCCTGCCTGGAAGAGCGCACCTGCTCGCGGGAGGAGCCTGGGAATCGACAGTCTCGCTGGCCAATGGGCGAAGAGTCTCTGGAGGCTGTTTTCTCTCATTGGATGGAAATGACTCATCTCTCATCCACTTTGGAAGGCAATTGGCAAGCTCTAGACAGTGACCGAAGCGACTGGAAGGGATGACAGAGCCAACCTGCCCGTGCACGGGTGGGTCCGAAGGCGGGGCCGAGGGGACTGCGCGCCCACCCGCCCAAGCTCCCTATTTGTCCGGATGACCCATCTATATGCCCCAGCGATCCCCCTCCTCCGCATCACTCAGTCCACCGCCCGCTCCCGCCTCCCCAGGATAAACTAAGCAATCACTGCCCTGCTCCTTCTCTCTCAGCGGCATCCCTTGTCTCCTAGTGGAGGACGAGGAGGAGCAATCACGGTCCTGCTCCCTCCCCGCTCAGCAGCGTCCCTTGTCTCCTAGTGGAGGACGAGGAGGAGCAGCGCGGCAGCTGGGCGGGAATGGGAGGCGCCTGTCGGTTTCACAGTTTCCCTGCTGTTTGATTGCGAGCAGGAGCAGCGAGCCAGCGGGAGCTGCAGGGCATAGCCCGCCAAGGTGTTTGGCGGTTCCTGTAGTTCTGTAGCTGCGGGGGTGGGGGCGGTGGCGGGACGAGCATCCAGGTGGGATCTGGCGGCCGCAGCAGAGAGAGCTACGCCCGGATGATGCAGAGGTCCAGCCTCCAGCAGACTGCGGGTCCCAAAGCAGGCTGCACCCACGTCTAAGTGACATCTAGATGGACTTGGCCTGCCCCGCATATGAGCCAACTTCGCGGAGGGGCTGGAGAACAAGGACAATGCCATCCTGGACGAGGAAGCGGCCACCAATGCTTAGCCCTGGTTCCTAGGACACGCATTGCTGAGTGCGGAATTATTCCCTCCGGATGAAGACTCCAAAGCCAGGCATCCGTAAACTGAGGATCAAAAAGTGCTTTGCATGGGGCTTGAGAAAACATCTTACTGTTCTACTTACTGTAAGAACAGAAGGTCTTACTGTCTAAGAACCTGAATAGAAGGAGATGCCTTCAGTATTGGGTGTTATTTTTGAGAAGCTGGTCACAGAAGGAGAGAAGATGGTTGATTAAGGGGTGATGGTGACAATTATTTTGTAACTGGTAGAAGGACAGATGTTTATGTAAAAGTTGAGACTTTTGATGGAATAATCATGAGCATGTTTCTGAACTTAATGTCAAATATACAGAGATTCCCTAAAATCACTGCTTAAATTACATGGGTCTTGTGGTGTTTGGAAAGAGCAAACTTTGTAAGTATAATTGTAAAAATAATACCAAACAGAAAAAGGGAAGGGAAAACTTAACGACAGCTCTCTCAAATCGCTGTTATTCTTGAATCATCTGAAAGTGGTACACGTGACTGGCACCAATATCCATCGAAGAGTAAATCATTGCACGAGTGAGGAAGGAGACCCAGGCATCTGGGATCAACTTCCCGTTTGACTGCCACACTGCATTTCAATAGAAGAAAAGGCTGACTGACTGGCGCCTCCTGATTCACCTTCCTGTAGGTGGCAGGCTTGGTCTTGGGGAAACTCTGCAGAAGACACTGTTTTTACTTAAAACAAGATCAAACCTGAAACCTTTTCACATGTGAGTCCTAAAACTATAAACCGAAACCCTTTCACATGTGATTCCTGAAGCTGTAAACTGAAACACTTTTCATATGTGATTTCTGAGGCTGTAAACCGAAACCCTTTTGATATGTGATTTCTAAGGCTGTAAACCTAAGATTCTTCCACATGTAATATCTAAAGTATAAGCCTATATAAAGGCAGAACCTTCCTTTGTTAGACGAGCTGAATTTGGACAAATTATTTCTCAGCTCCCAGCTGTAATAAAGACTTCTTCCTTCTCCATTCGGTGTTCCGGAGCTCTGTTTCTTGCCACCGCTCCTGCTACACAAGGAGACTTGATCTTCCTTTCATTGCAGAATCTGGAGGAAAAAGCTATGAAAAGCAAAAGATGGCAGAGAATGCTGTTGTGGAAATTACCTGACATCACTGGAGATAGAGAATTTGCCCTGGCAAGAAGCACTCCTTAGGGAGAAGCATATGCACATTCTGTTAGCATGAAGCACCTGGTCAGCCACATGAAAAAGTCTGGATTTTGTTATAAATGTGAAATTTATCTTAAATGGAGGATTTGAAGCAAGGGAGTAATATGCCCTGACATATCTTTAAAAATCACTCTGGCAGCTGTGTGTGGGACAACTCTAGGAGGACAAGAGGAGATGTGGAAGCAAGAGGCGGCGAAGATTCTATCCCAGGATGGCAAAGATGTGGAAGCCCGGACTCAGATGGTAATGGTGGAGGTGTTAGAAATGGCTGGATTCCACATTTATTTTGGAGGGTAAGCCCATGGAATTTGCTTATGGCTGGGTGTTCCATAAATAAGAGAAAAAGAGGGCTCAATGATGATTCCTGGGTTTTTGACCTGAGCAACTAGAAAGATAAAGTCTCTATTAACTGATATGGGGAAGTCTGAGGAAGAAGACGCTGTGTATGCCAGGAGTGGTGTGTGTGTGTATCAGTAATTCTGCTTTTGACATGTTGACTTGGAGATGCTAATGCACTCCAACTGAAAAATAAGGAGGGAAGTGGACATTCAACACATGATGCCCAGGGAGGCTTAAGAAAGGGCAAGAGGCCAAACCTGGGTGAGAAGAACATACATAAAAATAAAAGCTACATGGAGGGAGAAAGCTAGGGAAACTGGGGCTTATGATGATAACAACGTTGGCCATTAACTGAGAAGTATTTTTTTTTTTTTTTTTTTTGAGACAAAGTCTTGCTGTATCGCCCCAACTGGAGTGTAGTGGCATAATCTCAGCTCACTACAACCTCTGCCTCCTGGGTTCAAGCTATTCTCATGCGGTAGCCTCCTTAGCAGCTGGGATTACAGGTGCCTGCAACCATGCCTGGCTAATTTTTGTATTTTTAATAGAGATGGGATTTCACCATGTTGGCCAAGGTGGTCTCATAGTCCTGACCTTAGGTGTTCTGCCAGCCTCAGCCTCCCAAAGTGCTGGGATTACAGGCTTGAGCCACCATGCCAAGTCCCAGAAATATAATTAAAGTACAGGGAAAATTAAAAGGGAGAAGAAAGTTCACAGAGAGATATCGCAGCAAATGATAAATACAAAAGCCTGCCTGTTTCCCAGACGCCCTGTGACTTAAGTGCTCTGTATTTTACCTCCTAGCGGACCTCTCTTTTCCATGCAGCACATGCTGCACACCAATTCCAGAGCTTCCCTGCTCCTCGAGCCTAGGAATAGCTATGCGTCTACCTCCTCTTTATTTGCTCTTCACAGGAGTAGCAACTGATTACATGATTGGAATAAGTAACCTGATGTCATTTTTGATAGCAATCTTCCATTTCTTCCTTAAGTATAAAATGGACCCTCAGAGAGAAGCTAACTGCCTAAAGCTACAGGTTCAGAGTAGAGCTCTAGTTTTGCTTTTCCCTTTGCAGCTATGCTCTGAGAAGCTTTGATGCAATCTCACTGCAATTTGACATCAGTGACAGAGTAGGGATGCTCGGGGAATCTTTTGAGCCACCAAGGAAGTCTCGCTTTCAGTTAATGCTTATATGTGTCTGCTGAAGTTGTCTCACATCTCTAGGGACAAAGTGTTTGTCCTAAAAAGGAACATTGCCGTGGCACAAAGCATCTTGTTGGCTGGAATTTTTATAAATATGACAAAAATACTTTTGGGCAAGTAACTGGTGGTTGTCAAACCCATAAAGAAGAAAAGGCCTCTCACATGGCTGGGAGAGGTGGGAATGGATGAAGCACTGAGGTCAGGTCTGATGAAGTTAGGGAATAAGCCCATTGTTTTTGGAGAGCGATTCCTTCTTGAACCCCTAAAAGATGCACCTGAAGCTTAACAGTAAGCTGATTCTGTATTTAGAGTTGCAAACAACATGTTCTTGGAATACAGAGGAAGGCACCACTACCTCTATCCTGAGAGTATATCACAAAGAAAGAGATTTAAATTTGGACTTGATGGATGAGAGATGAATAGGAGTTTGATAGAAGAGAAGAGGGGAATTGTCTGGCTGTACAATGGCAGAAGTGGCAGGAGAGGGCTGAGGAGAACTGGCTTCTGGGGATGGGTTAGAGATAAGGGCCTGGGCACCACATTCTGGAGCTTGCAATGTGGTATGTAAAAGCTTAGACAGGATGGTCTTTTCCTCTCCTCTTATGGACTCATAGTGGGCTCTCTCACTCACTCCTGCTAATAAGCTGCCCCTATTTGAGAGAGAGCTGGAGTGGGGTCTCTCAGCCTCCAGCAACCGCTTAGGAGCCAGCCTTGAAGCCCTGGCAGCTAACTCTTCCCATATAGACCCCGTAGTCCATCCTATCTTAGGAAGAGAGCACACTCATGAGGAGGATAACATCCCCACCCCAGACTCTAGAGGTTCCAAGGAGTCTCTCTCTCTGCAAGAAAAGAAATATTCACTGAGCTATGGGTGAATGTGAACGTGGTTTGGGACCAACGTGTGGCTGGGTGGCTTCACCTCCACCGGCATACAGTTGTTCTAGGAGATGGATGGGGGTAGGGTGATCAAGTTTTAGTTGAACCTCTACTTCCAGTGGGGTGGTGCTTGGTAGTTGACTCATTTTGGTCCCATTTGATATTTGCAGTCACTCGTTGGGGTAAGTGTGACTGTTGCTCCCATTTCACAGATTAGAACAGGATAGTTTGCCAGAGGCCACATGACTAGTTGGGGTAGGGAAAGGGTGTCAAAATAAGATTTTAACCTTAGAGCCCCACGTTTCATTAGGATCTTGCAGGGAGACCTTGGGTAAATTCCTTTCCCTCTTGTGGTGGGGGGTCTCCATTCCCTATTTGTATATTAAAGAGGTCTGCCAGTTTGTGATTCTCTGTACTTTAAGGTTCAAACCTATCACTTGGATAGGTTTATTTGTTTTTTAAATGGGGGATTCTGGGACCCCAATATATTTAAGTTCAGTAGGTCTGGGATGAGGCTCAGTAATCTGCAGCTTTTAACGAATCCGGGCATCGACAAAACTGCCTGAGAAACTCAGGCAAAGTTTATGATGCATGAAAATCCTATCGTGAGCTGGTCAGGACACAGATCGCTGAGCTCCATTTGTAGAGATTCTGTTTTGATACCATTGAATGGACTGTGGCTTGGTAATTTGTGTTTCTCGTAAGTGAGTCCCGTCAGCTGGTCAACCGCCCTGCCTGTCGCTCTGTGACCCTTCCCGTAAGTCCGCGGTGCTTTACTTGCATCTTGTGGGAATGAGATCTGCACCGGCAGCCTCCTTTAGCACCATTCAGGACAAGCGAGCTGAGCCCTTAAAAACCCCGCCCAGCCCGCGGTTTGGGCAAGCGAAGGTGCGGTTGAGCGTTTGGTGTAGTACCGCGTGTTGCCAGCAGATGGCGAAGAGAAAGAGCTTACCGGAATAGGGAGGGGCAGGGAGGCGGGAAAAAAAAAAGCGGCGGGAGAAGATTGACATCCACTAAGGCCAATGGTAGCTCAATTTTCCGTTCTCCGACTCCCCAAGCTTCCAATTCTTTTAGGAGGCTGCGTTTGTGGCGCTAAATGCAGGGATGGGCGTGGGAGATGCCGGGACATGTGCTAACTGAAGATACACCTGTTAATCCAAGGTTGCTGCCGCTCGTAGTGGCTTAACCTTCTTTGTCAATTCACCTTCCTCTCATTTAACCAAGGCTTCCTCACCTGTCTCTAGGCAAACCTACCCCCCGTCACGCTGGGTTTTTGGAGTTTTTAAAAGCGTTGCGGAGTAAAGCCAGCGTTGCGCTTTTCCTTCTCTTGGCGGGTATTTCTGGCGCTGACAGCCGGGAGCTGCTGGGCGGGAGTAGGGGTGAAGAGAGAATAGGGTGAGAGATAACAGGTGTGCAGAGTCCCTCAATACCAGGCATCGTGCTTTGGCATCTTCCACAGGTTTGTCTCAATCATCTTTCTACTTAATTCATTTTTTCTGTTTCACAGATTAGGAAACCTCAATTAAGTTGCCCAAGGACAGTCCTCGGATAATTTTAACTCATGTCAGACGCCAAAGCCTAAGGTCTTTTATTTTGCAGAGACTGCTTTGGCAGGATTTCAACACCAGCAGGTCCTGCGAATCACTGCTCCTCGCTCACTGATCCACGCGCTGTCCACGCATTCATTCGCCCATTCATTTATTAGGGCTCATCTGCAAGGCGTGGGACTAGTTGCTACTAAAAATACAAAAGAAAAGGGACTCTGCTGTAAAGTAAAAGAGATTTTTAAAAAAAGATTTACACAAAATTCCTGAGCTCAGCATAGTTTCAATCTTTCCCACCAATATACTACTGATACCTGTTTTGTTCCACATAATTTGATGGATTCTGAAGACACAGAGATGGGTGAAATCTATCCTTGCCTTTCAGGAGCTCATTGCCATAGGCAAGAGTAATCTCTGAGCTTTAATTTTACATATCTAATTTTTAACAAATTGAGTATCAACTATGTGTATATATATTTTATTGTAATTAACATGTTAAATAATTAAATATTAGGCACACTTAACTTCTTATTTTTAGATGAAGATGAATCCAAATGGTGGTTCAAGTATGTCCTTTGTTCAACCTAGTGGACCCTCTTGGGTGCTTCCTGGAGTGCTTCCTCAGACTTAGAACCCTACCCCCGATATGTGCTTGGCTCTCTTCCTTCTTTCTGCAGCTCTCTGTCAAACGCCAGCCTTTTAGGGAGGCCTGTCCTGACCTCTTCCTGTTTCCTCTCCTTTTTATCTGCTCCTGTCTGAGGTTTCTTTTCCTATTTATTTGTTGTTCTTTCTCCCTCCATCATCTTCTGTCCCCATATCATGTGTTGTTTTTCATATACTACATCTCGCTTTATAGGAAATATGTTTACTGGTTTTTAAATTTTTGGTTTAGTTTCTCTCTCCCTGCCCCAGAATGTAAGCTTCAAGAGTGGAAGAGAGGAGTTCCTGACACTCCTCACTGCCTGAGAAACGGTTGGGGATGGAGGGAGAAAGCTTTGCCCAGTACATCCTGAAATCCCCTGAGGTGGGGGTGGGAGTGGAGGGAAGATCAGGGAATGTCCATTTATTTTATGAACTTGAAGTTGGGTTAAACCCTACTTTATCCTGTGATTTTGGTTATTAATCTCAACCCGAAACCCTCATCACTAGTCATCCACTTCTTACTAACTTTGTGACCCTGAATAAAGGTTCAAGGTTACCGTCTTTCTTTGCACCTCAGTTTCCTTATGTATGAAATTTAAATTTGGTCACCCTAAAATGTGGGGACATAAGGCATCAGTCCCGTAAGGGTAAAGAAAAATATTTGTGGATTTATAAGACTTCAGAAATTATATTCTTGTGAGGGTCAAAAGAAAGATATTTGTGGATTTGGGAGTCTTCAGATATTATATCATTATATCAGTAGCATATTTACATGCAGAACATATTGGAGAAAGAATTTTAGCTAATCAAATAGGAACAGAGATCTCAGAAAGGAGCAGATAAAAAGGAGAGGAAACAGTGGTAAGCAAAAAAAATTCTGGCAAATTTTATGTAGAGAGTTAATTCTAAATGTACAATGATAGGCTCTCTAGGAATGTGCAATAAAAATTTTAAAGGATTCTTTAAATAGATGCGACACACTGCAAGGGAAATTCTATGACATCTGGAACTAAAATACCTAGGGACTGGGCTCTGGGGGATGAGGGGGTAGAGGAATAAAAGCATTTTGTCTCACTTAGCCAATCATCTGGATGTGAGGAGGAAGCAGAATGGGGAAATGAATCTACTGGAAGATATCTTACTGCAGTACAGGAGGAAACAGAGAATAGCTGGTACTTAATTTTATATGATAGTACAGAAACTTGTGTTCTGTTATGAGCACTAGAAACCAATACTAGTGATTGAATAAAAAGTTAATAAGGGAATATGATGAATGAGTATGTTAGTAAGAGAACTTAATGGATAAGTGAACTAATAAGAGTCCATAGTGGATGCAATTTCCCCTTTTAAAAAACATTATCTTTTGAATATACACAGGATATACTTTTCAAAAGAAAAAAATGTATATGGGGAAAAATTTTTCACTCATTCTCTAGACACTCAGTACTTTTCCAGAGATGATCTGTGACTATACAAGCATAAGAATTCCTTTTCAATATATTTTCCCAGCAACAAAGAAGTTCAGTGTTTGTAATTGTAATAAGAAGAGTGCTAATCTGGCCTGAAATGAAAAGTTTTACCTTATATGTCTCATAAATACTTTTTAGTAAGTCAGGGAATATGCTTAAAAAGGGATTACCAAGGCCCTACAACACATGAGTTTGGGGCCACAGGGAGATTAAGATTTAGAATAAAGTTAGGTGAGATCTAAGGCCAAAGGATAGCAAGAGGGTTTGTGTGTGCGTGTGCGTGTGTGTATGTGTGTTGGGTGGGGCAGGTGGGAACCTTTGGAGATTGCCTGTAGGCTGCTGGTGAGGTGTCATGTAGGCCTTGATAGGCCCTTGGGAAGACATACAGTTCTGAAAGGTTGGCACTCTTATAGGTTTTTTAATATCTTTGTTATCCACAAGGGTGACACTGGACATCATTACTAATATTTAAAAATTTCGCCCTGGGCACACAGGTTACCCTTCTTGTGCTGGCATGGCAAGGCTTGATTGGCAAGATTTTCTTTTGGACTGTCCCTAATTCTTCCCTTTAAAAATAGAAGCTCCTTCAGGGTGAGGAAGGAAGGAGGAAATCCCTTCTAACCTACTTTCTCTTCTTCATTCCAAGGACTGTAGAAAGGCACACCAGGTTTGGTTTCGAAATCTGTGGAATTTTAGTGCTGTCCATTCTCCCGAGTGGTTACCTTTAGTGAAGGTAAAAAGGAAATACTGTTTGTTATGCCGAGGGATGATTCATAAGCAAATCCCAAGACTCAGATGTTATTTTAGAGGAGTTGGTGTCCATTGTAAATTAGAACTGCCCTGGTTCACTTGCCCACAAGGGCAACTAACTGTATGAGGCAAATATGAGGGAACTGGCAGAATAGGAGGAGTGGAATCTTCCTGAGAGAAAGAATAAGGAGAATTCTGGGTGCAGAGGGGATCAAGGTGTGGATCAAGCACATATCTGTCTTCTTAGCTCCTGTGAAATGTTGGAAAAGTCTTTAGAACAAACAATAAATATGTCATAGCAGGAAAACAAAGAGCAGTCTTCGGGCAGAAATAGAAACTCTTAAAAAAAAAAACAAAAAAAAAAACCTCTAAGTTTGAAAATGACAATCGGGGTGCAGTGGTTCACACCTGTAATCCCTGCAGTTTGGGAAGCCAAGGCAGGCAGATCACAAGGTCAGGAGATCAAGATCAGCCTGTATAACACGGTGAAACCCTGTCTCTACTAAAAATACAAAAAATTATCCAGGTGTGGTGGCACGCTACTGTAGTCCCAGCTACTTGGGAGGCTGAGGCAGGTGAATTGCTTGATCCCGGGAGGTGGAGGTTGCAGTGAGCCAAGATTGCGCCACTGCACTCCAGCCTGGCAACTGAGTGAGACTCTGTCTTAAAAAAAAAAGAGTTTGAAAATGACAGAAAAAGTGGAAAGTTGCCTGGGATATGCTTTTACTGCGGCCTTTCTAATAAACCTGTCCCCACTCCATGTTCGTGTCTTTGCCTGTCCTAAGCAGCATGGGACGCATCAGGCCAAAGTGGTCATTTTTGGCACTTGGGCTAGAGATGGCAGTGAAGCAGCATCATTTGTCTGGGGGAAATGCCAGAGGTTTGTTGTCTCACACTAAGGAAATTGAAGATGTGAACACAAAAGGAGTGGGTTTAAGAGAGGAAGTTTAATAGGCAAAAGAAAGAAGAGAGAGCTTCCTCGTGCAGAGGAAGGGTGCTTGAGTGGGTTTCTGGGTTTGGGGCGAGATGCGGTTGGTTTTATAGATGAGCTTGAGGAGGCAGTGTCTGATTTACATAGGGCTCAGAGGATTGGTTGGACCAGATGTGCTATTTACATGATGCATAAAGAGGCTAGCCATCCCACCCTAACCTTTTATTATTCAGATGGAGTCTCTCCCTGGCTGGTGCCATGTTGCTTGCACACGTGAAGACAAAGAAAAGAGGTAACTTCCATGTTGAATATGCCTGGCTTCCAGGTATCCCTTTTCTATTGGCATAGGTGCCAGCACTCATGTATGCAAGCTTTTAGCTTGCTTATCTATCCTTGCAGCTGGATATTTTTTGTTAGAAAAGAAATTATATGGGGCTGTTTTTTTATTAAAAAGAAAAACCTTAACGAGGACTCTCTTACCTAACTGCCTAAATAATTTCTTTTTAGCTCCTATTATCAGCAGTGCTTGTCCCTGATAGGTGATGATCATGAGGGGGACTAAGAGCCTCTAAACTTAGAGACAAGTTGCCAGCATTTTCTAGATAGATTGTTTCCCCTCCCCAGCAACCCTTGCTGGTCAGTTTGACAATCAGATGAATACAAGTTCTCAAATATACGCTAAGCAGATAACCCCAGTATCACCAAAAATATCAAGTTGTGATGGCATTTTGTTAAATTGTCTTTATTTTTTATCTGCATCATCTGTTGCTTTCTGAGGGAAGTGTTCTGAGTTCCCACTGTGACTGTGGATTTGCCGATTTCTTTTTGTACGACTGTCAGCTTTTGCTATACATATTTTGTAGTTGTATTGTGTTGTGTTGTGAGGAAGACTCATGACCTATCTTGTGGGAGAATTCTGTATTTAGCAGATGTTCATCTTAAGTTCTATTTTGGCTCGTATTGATGTTATTACTTTGCTTTTCAGTTTAACATTGATTTAGTATATCTTTTTTCTTTTTTTAACCCTTGTGTGTTGTTTATTTCAGAGATGCTTTCTTATGTACTGACTGTGACCACCAAATCCTATGTTGAAGCCCCAACTCTCAAGGTATGAGGAGGTGGGCCTTTGAGAAGTAATTGAAGTCATGAGGGTAGAGCCCGCATGGTGGAATTAAGTCCTTAGAAAAGGAAGAGAGTCTGAGCTCTCCTCTCTCTCCACCGTGTGAGGGCAGAGAGACATAGCAGCCATCAACAAGCTGAGCGAAGAGGACTGAGAATGAACTCGACCTTACCAGAGGCTTGTCATATCCCTTCCCAGTTTCCAGAAGAGTGAGATACCAATTTCTGTTGTATAAGCCACTCAGTCTATGATTTTTGCTATGGGAACTGGAGCAGATTAATGCATGCTTCTTGGACTTTGTTTTGAACTCAATGTGAAAAACATACATTTTAATAACAAAATTACCCCATTCATTTTTATTGCGTTTATTGATAATTTCCGACTTATTTGTGCTATACTTAAGAAATCCTTCCTCTTTCTTATGCTTTCTTGTTGTTTCTTTAATCCAAGTGCATGATAAGGTTTGGAAATCACTATCTTAACAGGGCCACAAAGGGCTAGATAAGGGAATCTGCCTTGCATTTAGGGAAGGGGCAGAGGAGGGAAGCTGTGCTAAGATGACCTGAGCCCCAGATCCTGGATAAACATCCTCTTCTGCATACAGGACCTGCCCGAGGCACTGTTTTGAAATAGGCAACTTTTATTTGCTTTGTCTCCTTTCATCATCTGTATTGGCTTTTGCATCTTGAGTGCCAAAATACGGCTGTTTTCATATTACCCCAAGTTCCCAATTTTATTTTTTATGTAAGAATTTCCCACCCTTTGAAATCCCAAAGAAATGTTTCCCTTCTTTCTCAGACCATGCTTTCATTTCAGTCAATGTAACAAATCAGCCAGGTCTTAGGAGTTTAGAAATCTGATTGGATTGGTTCATACTGAGCTATAACAGATCCACCACAGCCTTCTAAGATGAACTGCAGTTTTTTTAAAAAGCTCCATGACCTATACAATTCTTTAATTACTGGAATTGCACACTTTAAAATTGCATCAAATATAAACATTCAATTTTGTGGAGGTTTATTTTTTATGGAGAGATGAGGATAGGTGTTGGTTAATACTGATAGACTTCACTCTTAAAGCCAATTCTATTAAGATTTCTTTTTTAAATCTAGACTATCAGAAAAAATGAAAATGTCTTTTTAATTTATTTTTTTGCTGTAGCTTCAATGTTCATAGTAATCCAAGTTCCAATGTCAGGATGGCAGAGGGGAGCCAAAAGAGGCCACATTTTGTTCATGAAGTGTATTTTTTTTTTTTTTTTTTAGATCAGAGATTTTGTAATGTAAGTGTTCAATTGGAAAGTTCTTATGACAGTGCATGGCATGTGTCCTTTCCATCATCTGGATTTTTCTGCCTTTTTTGGCTGGCTCACGCCTACTCACTCTCCAGTCCTCATCTTAGTGGTCACTTCTCCCTGGAATGCCCCAACCCCTGATCATACCCTTAAGATAGCTGTGGTACAAACACCAAAGGCTGAACTTATAAGCAGACTCACAGGCAACACTTTGCCCTATGCTGTGCTTCCCTAATGATGAGGAAGTGAGAAAGGAGGCACAACAGATGTCATTTCCATAGCAGAGGCCCCAAGTCCAGCAGACTTGATTCTCTGGATTTCCTTTTCTGCATAACAATGATGAAAGGTAGCCTAGGAAAGCCATTTGTCTTAGGCTTCACCTTTTATACCTTTCTAGTCACTAAACTAAGAGACTGATTCCATTCTTTAGTGTAGCCATTACCTCATAAATCCATAAATAGCAGGAGTATTTATTTACAATAAAGTATCCACATAGATTAGCAATATTCTATTGACCAATTTTATTAAAGTCCTTCATTTATCTTCCAGATAGTAGATTCTATCAACCAAGTTTCATAAAGAGTTCTAATTCCCAGAGGTAAGAACTGAGCCTGGCTTTCTAGTTACATGTTTGCTGGTAACCCCGTCCTTCCTTACAACGCTTATGCATATTTAAAGACTATACCCTTCCCTGCCTCTTGCTTGGATTGTAAGCTCCTCAAGAGTATGGCAGTGTCTTTTAACATCAAGTCTCAATGTGAAAAGAGTTCCCGGCACATTATAAGTACCCAACAAATATTTGTAAGTGAAGAAAGCTATTCTGTGGTGTCTACTTTAATATTACGAGATGACTTACCCAAGATTGCTAAGCAGCTTCATTGTCTAAAATGGAACTAGATTCTGTGGGTAGCAGGTCCATTGGTGCCATTCACAGGCAGCCTCAAAGAAATCACTGTGCCTCATAAATCGACGGGAGTCTTCATTAAATTCCAGCACAGAGAGGTAAAATGGAATATTATTCTGACGCAGATATTTTGTGAATTGCGCCATCGCCTGTTTCATCTTGCCTCTCCTTCGGTATCTTTCCATGCTGTAGGCCATTCCTAATTCACAAGAAGTGTCCATGGTTATCCATGAGACCGGGACCCCCTCTGGGCCCAGCATACATGCTGTTGGCAGGGCTTCTATGCAGCGCTTGACATAACGCAGACTCCTTTCATTCTTCCCTCGAGTCCAGCTGTCATTTACCAACGCAGAATAAGAGACATCCAGCTGAGCATACTTAAAATTGGGAGTTTCGCTGTAGAAAACAAAGACAAAAACTTTCACCCCCCACTCCTGTAATTTCTGGGTGCCATCCCATTCTAGAGATCCCAGGCACTCTTCTTGTTTAAAGATCCACCATTGCAAAGTTGTGAATTTTGACCATTGAAAACCTTTATTCATCCCAAGGTATGCATTCATCCTGTCTTCACTCCAAAACTGATTTATGTGAATTACAAAAATGTGCAAGGAAAAGCAATTATAAATGATCAGCACATGTATTTTGTACCTCTCAAATTCAACATCTGGGTGACCTGTCTCAGCCCAGCTTCCAAACTTGCTTTTGTTGGAGGCACTGAGGTTCAGGGTATCTTCCGTAATAAAGAGGATTGCTCTTGAATGCTCTACCTTCACTGACTTTGAAAATGCAGCTGCTCTTATCCCCCTCACCTAAACTTTCTTGAAAACCTGGGAAGAAAGACAATAAAGCAGTATTGTCAGACATGGAGTTTTCTATTTACACTGCTCCCACCTGATTAATACCTCAATGCTTAGTAGTTTTCAAACTTGAGTTTACCCCACAATCAGCTAAAGTCCTTGTCACAGCACGGATTGCTCTACCTCTCCCCAGCCCCCAGAGTCTCTGTGAATTTACATTTCTAATGAGCTCTCAGGTGATGCTAATGCTATTAGTTGAAGACTCAATTTGAGAAGCACTGCTGCTTGCCCATTTCTTCAGACTCCTTACCTTGGATTTGGAGTATCTGTTTCCAGTTTATGATCTCGCAGTTTTTCAAAACTTCTTGTGATTTTTGAGGCTCTTTGGAGAATATACGATATACATTTGTGTATAAATCCAGGTCATCAGTCATCTCCTGTATAGGATGGTGAAAGGTCAGGTCATTCCTTTGAACTTTTTCTACACCTCTCACTGATGGCAATTATTAGAAAAATGAAAATTCAAAAGACAATTTTAACAGTGGCCCACAATGGTTGCAGTTGGGCACACGGATAATAAAACCTAGGCCTATAAGCTACCGCTGACCTCTTGCCTGTGTAACTGGAGTTTGTTAACTATTTCACTGACAGGTACTGGTTATAAACCTGGTTATCCAATACAGAACAAAGACAGGATGAAATCAGTCACCCTCCACCAGGCCTTAAGATGTCTCACGTTTCTCCCTACCAACTGAACTGCACACTTACCTTATCCTATTTATAGCCTCGCTAAGCACCCAGCAGAATCAAAAGAATGCGACAGTTGCTTTTCTCCCTGCTTGTCTCACCTCCTGTGCCACACGTATCCCTTTGTTATATATACTGTGCTCCATGTAACGTGTGGGACACATTCTAGGTTCTACTGAGTCTGTGTTGCTAGGATTAAGTCCTTAAACTTGAACAAATTCAACCGTGATTTCTGTAAGTTTTAGTGCCTACTGTTTCACCAGACACCTAGCATCTATAGTATCCTAGAATCTACAATGTCCAGGGCTTGGGCAAGATACTTTAGTGAATATAAACAGTAACGAGACATTACCTTTTCCCAAGGATATAGGATATCAGCCTATTTGAAGAGTGTTGCTGTCTTTACAGCCAGAAGCCCACAAAATAGAATGAAGTAACTGAATTTTGGGTAGCACTCTGGGTAATTTATGTGGTGTTAGACTCATGGGTTTGAAAGAAAGAGACTTGCGATCCCATTCTGACAAGCCACAAACTTCATGGGAAGATGAGCACCTGTTTCTGAGGGGAAATATCATCAATAAGTGTGAGAGTTTTAGCAGTGAATGTATTAATAGTATGTTGGAAGTTGTATCGTTGAAGAGTAAAACAGAAAATAATGTAACTAATTTTAAAGAAACCTTCAAGAATTTGGAGGTGCTTTTATAAATGCAAGTTCCTGAATATGGCCAAAACCAAAACCTCAGTAAATTTAAAATAGTAGATATTTTAAAAGACCCAATTTTAAAAGAATGACCGAAAATAGTCAAGTACATATCCAAACAATTATAAAAATATCAAAGTAAAGTAGAATAAAACAAATGGATCAATTTATAAAAATGAAAACAGAAAATCAAACACTGTATGTCTCTCTCATAGGTGGGTGTTGAACAATGAGAACACATGGACACAGGGAGGGGGAGCATCACACACTGGGGTCTGTCGGGGGAACTAGGGGAGGGACAGCAGCAGGTGGGGAGTTGGGGAGAGATAGCATGGGGAGGAATGCCAGATATAGGTGATGGGGAGGAAGGCAGCAAATCACACTGCCATGTGTGTACCTATGCAACAATTTTGCATGTTTTTCACACGTACCCCAAAACCTAAAATGCAATTTTAAAAAAATGAAAGCTATAAATAATGAAATGGAGAACAAGACATAGTGCAAAGGATATATAAAGCCAAAATTTTTAAATGGCAAAAGAGAGAGAGAGAAAGAAGAAGAAAGAGAGAGATAAACTGCTGGTAAGGATTTTTAAGGCAATACAAGAGGAAGAGAAACAAACAAACAAAAAGCATAGAGTATGAGAAATGAGAATGGAAACAGAGAAACAGAGAAAAGAGCACAAGAATTATAATAGAAGATTATATGCTACCCCAAGGCAACATATTTACTGGTAAAAGAAATGAATGTTATCACTCAAGAATAAACTATGAAAATTGACTTTCAAAAACTAGAAAACCTCAACGAACTAAATAGAAAATGTCAGAATGAAATTAAACATATACCATTTAAAAAGTAGACAAGGATTATGGCAACACGTCCATGTTGCTACAAAGGACATGATTTTATTATTTTCTGTTTGCAGAGTAGTATTCCATAGGAATATATGTACTACGTTCCTTTATCCAATCTACCATTGATGGGCACCTGGGTTGATTCCATGTCTTGGCTATTGTAAACAGCATAGCAATGAACACACAAGTGCATGTGTCATTTTGGTAGAATGATTCATTTTCTTTTGGGTATTTACCTAGTAATGGCATTTCTGGGTCAAATGGTAACTGTTTTAAGTTCTCTAAGAAATTTCCAGACTACTTTCCACAGTGCAATAATCCTAAGCAAATTAATGCTGGAACAGAGAACCAAGTATCACATGTTCTCACTCATTACTGGGGCTAAGCATTGAGCACACATGGGCATAAATGTGGGAAAAACAGACACTGTAGACTACTAGAGGAAAAGTGGCTGGGTTAGAAAACTACTCATTGGGTACTATGCTCACTACCAGGGTGATGGGATCTGTCTGTACTCCAAGACTCAGCATCATGCAATATTCCCATGTAACAAATCTGCACATGTACCCCCCATATCTAAAAGGAAAGTTGAAATTAAAAAATAAAAAGTAGCCAAAATAAGATTATTTTACATTTAAGTTATACATAAGCCAAAAACAAACACATAATGTTAACAGTAGACTTTGGTAATAGATGAAAAGATCACAATGCCAAATCTGGTAAAGAGATAACAAAAAGAGAGTTATTGACCATATTCCCTTATGAAGACACATGTAACAATTCTGAATAAAATATTAAGTAGTATATCAAAAGAATGTGAACATGAACAGCTTGTTTTAGAAAGGCCAGAATAGGTTTGATTGGAAGAGCTTTTAGTGTAATAAACTAAAGGAGAGAAAATTACATATGAGTATATAAATTGTAAAAAAGAAAAGAAAAAAATGAAATAACAAAATTTACCCCCCCATTCTAAATATAAGTTCTGTGAAAGTAGGGACAATAGGAAAATGCTCTAAACCTGTAAAGACAGAATCAAATGTAATTCCAAATGTAAGCTGTTATAGCCATTTCATTAAAATCAGGAATGAGACAAGGATAGAAATATTATTGTTAGTTGGTATTGTTTTCTTAGGTTGTACATTATGCAGTAAGGCAAGAAACTAAAAACCCATACAAATATTGGCAAAGAAGAAGCACATTACTTTGTTTGTAGATTATGGTATTATGCATTTAGAAAATCCAAGAGACTTTGACAAAAAACAAAAACAAATAACACCCCACACAAACAAACAGGATTTTAAAGAATAGTGTGAACATATTTGGAAATAAAGAATACAAATAAAAAGCAATAACAAAATAATAATGCTCAGAAATAGAAACAGAAAAATAATTCAATAGGCATAACAAATAGTATAAAATACCTAAGGGTAAACTTAATGGAAAATCATATAGTTTACCACAGGAAAACACTAAAATTTTACCAGATGGCATAGAACAGAAACTGAAAAAAGTGAGAAAAGACCATATTTCTAAATGAAAAGATTTAGAATCCTTCCACAATTGCCTAAAAACAATTATCACAAAACATCACAAAATATTAATCCTTCCACAATTGTCTAAAAAGCCACTCCAATACCAATCACCATTACAATAGTTAGTTGGAGTAGTTGGTGGGGAACTGGAAAAGTTAGTCTGTGTTCATATAGCTCTTATGTGTATTAGAAACAGGAAAGTAAGAAACAGATTGATGGAGGCTGATTTGCTTTATTAGATATTAAAAATCTGCCACAAAACCACTGAAATAGCATAAGAAAAGACTAGAAACAAATACTGAGATACAAAAATATATAAACATGTTATATGACAAAATAGACATTTATGTTTCAGTAGTGGAAAGACTTATTTAATAAATAATACTAACATAATTAGCCAGCCATAAGGAAGAAAAATATAAAAGAATGGTAATTCACGCTATTCAAAAATATATTTAAAATAGAATTAAGATTGAAATGTCAAAAGTAAAAATTAACTTACTGTAAGACAAAATAAGAAAACATTTGTATGATCTTGGAGTAGGAAAAATCTTCCTAATTATTAATAAAAAAGCAACAAAACCTAAGAAGTCATAGTGAAAAAGATAATATATTTGATTAGTTTGATTACATTGAAATTAAAAATTTGTTCATGTCAAAATCTCCATCAATAAAATAAAAAATAATTCTAAATTGGGAAACAAATTTGTAGCATACACGTTGTATTAGTATCCCTAGTATCCAAAACGCTTACAGAATTTTAAGAATGACACAAAACCCCAGTGTAAAAATGGTCAAACAATATAAAGAGTTTGGAAGTAAACCCCAAATGACTAATAAACACATGAAAATATAATATGTTCAATATCACTA
This sequence comes from Ateles fusciceps, assembly GCA_036589455.1. Lineage (NCBI taxonomy): Eukaryota > Metazoa > Chordata > Mammalia > Primates > Atelidae > Ateles > Ateles fusciceps. Next base: position 20,428,157 of record JAZHEH010000681.1, on the reverse strand, counting down.
GTCAGGGAAATGCAAAGTAAATCTACAATAAGATGCCATTTTTCACCCACCAATTTGTCATAAATTGAAAGAGGGATAACATCCAGTGCTGGTGGGAATATGGAATTCTTCCATATATTGCTAATGGAAATAAAATTGTAGAACCCTTTGGGAAGGTAATCTGGAAGTGCCTATTTAGAAAAAGATAAACTCTGACTTGGAGATATCCCTTTTGGAAATCAATTGTATTGAGGAAAGTTTCCAGGATGTAACGACATGTGTACAAGGATGTTTATTGAAGCATTGTTTGTAGTGGCAAAGCGCTATAAAATTTTTGAACCCAAAAGCAGGGGAATGACTGACTAAATAGCATTGCATTGACTCTATGGAATACCACAGTTATTAAAATGAATATGTTAGTACTGTATTGATTCACCCAAAGGGATGTTCATATGTTAAAGGCAAATTAAAAAGTGATGACAGAAGAGATCATCAGTGAATATCCCTTTGTGTGTTAATTTGGGCAAAGACACTGATTACCTGAAGGGGTAGTAAAGAAGGAGAGGAGGGAAGGGGAAGTGAGAGGTTATTAACTTCTTCAAATCATGTTGGATTTTTCCACTTGTATAATCATCACATATTATCTTTTTGATTAAAAACCAATAAAGAAAATTTAATTTTTTCCTAGATAAATTCTCCTGCATTCCACGCTAAAAAATTCTTATTCAAAATCAGATCGACTTTCAATACTGAAAGAAATGTGGCATGCTGTGGAATCAGACTAGGTGAATGTGTTTCCAAGTAAATTGCATCATATTTCATTCTTTCCATTTTTTTATTCATATATATGTGCTGTAGAACTTTTATATTTTAATATTTTTGTTTATTGACTCATTTTATAAAAACTAGCCTTGTTCAAGCAATGCATATATGAAGTCATGGTTTAATGCTGTAGTTACATTGCTAAAATACACATAATATCTACAAAGTTACTGAAGCAAAAAGAACTATTTGATCTCCTACAGTTATTTAGCATATCACACTTTGAAGAAATTAGAATGTGGAATTTAATAAACTAAGCATTAATCTTCCATTCCAAATTGTCAGGAAGCCAGAAGATCAAAAGAACATCCCAAAGGGAGATGTTAGGCTCAGCCTGGTTCCCACCCCCTTTACCCCTTTGTTCTTCAAGCTAGGGCCACTTTGTCACTTTCTGCATCCCAATCCTGACCCACTTTGGAAACTAGTCTTGACCTGGGGTGGCTTATTATTATTTGTGGACTCGGCGTCTATACCCGCATAAAGCTAGGCTGGCAATGAGGCTTTAGTTCACTAACCAGATGTGCATGAAACACACACACACACGCAAAGGGGAAGTCTTTACGGCAAAAAATAGACCTAGGTTTGTATTAATATTTCAGCTTGTTTATTCCTTGTGTGTGTCCTCAGCCAATATGGCTAATTATGATAAATACAATCTACAATTATGTGCTATGTACTAAGTCTTTGATATACAATATCTCATTTAAACCTTGTGTAATCCTCTGAAGAAGGTCCTTTTATTTTTCCCATTTTAACAGATGATGAAACTCAGAGAAAGGCCTGTGTCTACATAGCTAGTAAAACTGGCAGAGTCTACTGAACTTGAATTCATATTCAGCAATGCTTTAATATCTGGTATCCAGCAGCTACATGACTTAATATTTCTCAGTGTCATTTCCTTATCTCTAAGTTGGAGATATTAATGCTCACTTCGTAAGATTGTTCTGATGGTGACATTCACTAACAAGAGAAGTGCTTCCACATAGTTGATACACTAATTATGAGTCACTTCCCTGGTTCCTGAGAAACAATTAAAAAGAAAAAAAAAAAACAGGGTCTAACTCTGTTGCCCAGGCTGGAGTACAGTGGCATGTCTTGGCTCACTGCAGCCTTGACCTTCTGGGGCTCAAACCATCCTCCCACCTCAGCCTCCTGAGTAGTTAGGACTATAGGCATGCACCACCACACCTGGTAATTTTGTTTATTTTTTGTAGAGATGAGGTCTCACTATTTGCACAGACTGGTCTCTAACTCCTGGCCTCAAGTGATCCTCCTGCCTTGGCCTCCCAAAGTGCTGAGATTACAGGTATAAGGCACCATGGCCAGCCCTGAGAGGTAATTTTTACTGGTAGACTTCTGCTTTGGTTTTTGTTTCTAAGTCACTGTTCTGATATCTCAGACACCCAACTTTCCCTGCAAATTGGCCTCCTTTCAGCCCCTGCAGGTGATCCCTGCCACCTCAAAGGCACCTTAATCTGAGTGTCAGCCTTGACCTTTTCTTCTCCTTCCCCCTCCACCCTCTTTCCCAGATGAATCCTGTGCTTTATAGGAAGGGTGGGAACATGTGACACTCATGCAAGGTGCCAAGTACTGAAGGAGTGTTTTAAAATACTCACATTTCCTTTCACCCTATAAGCAGCCCTGGTGTCTGAACTGGTCGGTTCCTCAGGCCCTTTGTACCTGCCTGGCTCCACCAGTCCCTGTCTGTGTGCATACCTGTTTTTGAGGCCGGATAATAACCATCTGATACTCAGGCCAGGAGTCCACCAGCACCTCCAGGTTAAAGGGGTTCCCGTGATTGATGTGATACACAGAGCCATACACCTGAAGGAGGGATGGAAAGGACTAGGAGAGGTTAAGATGTCCAGAGATGGGGATTTGTATGTGAAGAGGAAGAGAAAAATGGAGGTTAAGAGATGGTACAGGGACAAAGTCAGTGACGGTGAAATGAGCAGTGTCTCCAGGACAATACTGATGGAGGTGAAGTCACCAGCAAGCAGGCAGAACTCACAGGTAGGTGTCCTTGTGATACCAAAGAGCTACTGTGCACTAGATGGGCATTTGGATGTGCTCTTAACACTTACATTGCGTGGATTTATTTAGTGTCCACAACAATTTTAAGAAGTAGGTGCTAATATTATTCCCATTTCATTGATGAAAAGATCAAAGGTAAAGGCATAGAAAGGTAAAGAAACATGCACGAAGCCATCCGACTAGAAAATGGCAGCCTAGGAATGCATATCCATTCAGTCTGGCTCCAACACTATGCTTGTAGCCACCATTCTCCACCGCCTCTCCAGATGAATAACAAAACCTGCAGAGTGGGCCTAGCTGCATCTTCCCAAGGAGAAGCAGCAGCTCTTGACATGCCTCCTTCATCCCCAACCTCATCCTGTTCCCCAGCTTCAACCCTCTGCAGAAAGTCAGGAGGGACCAGAATCACGAGCCTGCTATTTTCTCATCCTCAACACCCATACTCCCATACCCCGAACTCCCACTATTCCCTGACCTTCAGGGACTCAGGGATGCTCCTGGCCAAGGATTTGTATAGGGCCAGCAGCTTCTGGGAATTATTCAGTAGGATCATTTTGTGGGATGCTTCAGTCCTTGAGTCCTTCAAGAAGAAACTCTGAAAAGATAAGAAGTGAAGGGAAAATGTTAAGGGACCAAATGAATTTAAGATGCACTTTATACATCTCCATTCAAATAACACTCATGATGTAGTTACTGTTAGTATCATCCTCATTCTGAATACACCAAAGCTCAGAGAGACTAAGTACATTTCTCAAGTTCTTACAGAGATAAATGCCAGAGTCATATTTTGAAACTGTATATGAATGGCTCCAAAACCCATGCCCTGCCTCTCTGGTGGAATAAATTAAAAGTGAATATTAAGAGTTCTGTGAGGTTCCCAAATGCCTGTAGTAGAACACTCTACCACCACCATCATCATAACCTTTTCCCTGTATTTTGGTCATCAGATGCTTGAGAAGTCTTTCATCTGGAATAGAAAATATCAACCCTCTTAGAACAGTTGTGACTGGAAAACTTAAGAGCAAGAATTGGCAAAGATTTTATTTAGTTTCTTAGGGCTAAATATTTCAGACCTATGGCCATTTTGGAAGTTGTTCCAGTTTCATTGCAAAAAAGAAAACATGGAAAAATTTTGACACCTATCTATAAACTTCTGTTGAAATAACATTCAGAATTCTTAGAAATGTGCCAATTATTTACCAATAACTTGGAGGTTATCATCATAACTGATAGGTTCAAAGCTTAGGCTGGTTTCAAATTTTAATTCTGCCTCTTACTTCTTTGTTAACTTGCTTAACCAATCAGAACGTCTAAGTGTTTTCTCACAACTTTGGAAATGGAAATTAGAAATTTCCAGAGTAATGAGATTACACAATGTAATACATATAAAATGTGTAGCATTATACTTGGCATAAAGTAAGAACAATATTTAACATACGTTATTTTTTAATTGATTTTATATTAATCAACATGTCATGTATAGATTTAGCAATTATATCCAATGATGTAAAAATAATAAAAAATGTAAAGAACTTACAAAGTTAATTAATGTAAGAGAAAGAACTCACATATCAGTTATTTGAAACAGTCATTAGCAAATTAGTTAATACGGATGTTTGAAATTTTGTATCTATGAAGGTGAAATACATTCAAATATGTGTTAAATAATAGGCAAGGTGAAACAGATTTTGTCTTCCCTGGGGTCAAAGGCCTCAAAGTTAAACTATGTTCTGTAGCTAGATGAAGCAATGTTTAAACAAAAGCAACCTTTTGCAAGAGCTTAGAATTTCAGAACGTTTGAATACTCAAGGAACTTTTAGTAAATAGAACTGGATCTCTGACATGAGCCTATCTCGTGTCTGACTCTGCTGTTCTTATAGCTGTCAAAAAAGCTGTTCTTTTTCCCCCCACCTCCAAGTGCTTTCTTTGCTCTTTCACCTAATTTAACTAAAATTGCCCTTACGCATGTGTTTTACTATGGTCTTCTCTTTTGAACTTTTGGTCAAGATTTTAGAAGTTTTAATTCAAGATCTACCATGCTATATCACTACCTGCAAAACAAAACAAAACAAAACAAAACAACTTGTATTTTATTTGTCCTGAGAACATTGTAGCCTGGGCTAATACATGTGAACAACCCCTACACCTATCAGCTGCCACATCTTTGTCCCAGATACCTCTCCTATCCATTCCCTACTCCATCCCCTTGCAATGACCTTAGTTCAGAGTCCCTTTGTCCTCGTACTTAATATTGTTCTTACAACCCCACCGTGGCCTCAGCTTCTAACATCTACCCAAATAAAAGTTTTCTCTACCCCGTATTCTTACCATCAGCATTTCTTTTCTAAATCAGGAACCTGCTAAAAGCCTGGGTAGACTCCTCCCCCACACTCTTTTAAAAAATTGTTTTAAAGTACACATAATGGAAAACTTACCATTTAACCATTTTTAAATGTACAACTCAGCAGCGTTATGTATATTCACAACGGTCTACAAACATTACCACTGTCCATTTCCAGAACGTTTTTGTCATCCCAAACATAAACTATACCCATTAAAATGCAATTACTAATTCTTTCTCTTCGTAGCCCCTGGTAACTTTTATTTTAGTTTATGTCTCTAGGAATTTGCCTATTCTAGGTACTTCATATAAATGGAATCCTACAACATTTGTCCTTTGGGGTCTGGCTTATTTCACTTAGCATAATGTTTTCAAGGTTCACTTATGTTGTATTATGTGTCAGAATTTCTTTCCTTAACTGGAATAATTTTCCATTTTATATGGAAAATAAGTTTAAAGTCCAGTGAAGAAAAATAATAAATTTGTGAATGACAGTAAATATGAGTAGCACACAGTCAGTCAGTAGTCACTGTGAAGACTATAGAAAAGCAATTATAATAAATAATGGGTACAAAAGAAAAGTAATTTGTACATATCCACCCAAAAAGTGTATGCATGTGGACAAGGACTTAAAGGGAATAAATAAACATGTAAATTGTTTTTGGGTGGTGAAAGTATGTGTGATTTATTTCTTATTTCAGAATTTTCTTTAGTACCATTGACATATTTTTATTTTTATGCAAGTTTGAAAAAAACATGGAAGGCACTGGAACCATAGTTAAAGAATTATGAAAACGGAAGAAATGCTATTTTTCTTTCTTTTTCTCAGCAGTCCCATCAGCTATCTAGTTTTCCTTTTTTTTTTTAGTGGGGAGGAAAAAGGTCCCCATGTCCCACCATTCTGTGCATGCCCAATCCAATCACCTGCAAAGCATATAGTTTGCAGTGAACGCCAAGAATGAGTTGTCAGACAATTCCAGCTGAGCAGGGTGGAAGCAATTCTTCTGAGAATGGCGCCAAGTATTAACTGCAAACATCCACCAGATGGCCATTTGAAGTCGGTTACCGAGGCACCTGTGACCTTGTACAACACTCAAACCACATTCTCCGGAGGCTGTTTTCAGTGTTTCTTATCACACCACACACTCCACTCCCTGTCCTGTTTTCAGGGTCATGGAGTTCATTCTCATGCACAAATAACATACACAGAGTGCCTCAGTATTTTTCCATGCCTGACCTCAAATGCCTTGTACATAAGCTTGAATGTGTTGCCATGCACCTCAACATCACCCACAGCTGTCAACAGAGAGTGCAAGGCAGATTATCCCAAAGAGAATACCAGTTGACATTCCATAGTGCCAAACCCTTTCTTAGCCAAACGGGACTTTACTGAGAGCCCTCTTTTTAAAATGTACTTCAATGCATTGTTGTTCATTCGGAATGTTCCACTGTAAGTTATCTTTAGTAAGATTTTGCTGTTTCTGTAAGACTTTTCTGCCTCCCAGACCTAATGTATAACCCAGAAGGAACTCAGTTTTCCAGAAATTAAGGATCCCACTTTTACCTAAAATATTGGCTTTACTCTCAGGTTCTCTTGATTAACTTAAGATTTTTCCTACCTAGGTGCATAAGAAAAATGAAACAAAGGGGTAAATCACAAAAGTCCCTCTGAATTTTCAAAAGCCAAATTTTATAACTCCTGCAACATTACTGCTTACTACCGGTTCTTTTCTGATCCAGTAAGAAGTAAGAGGCCTCTAAGTGGATCCAAGCCAGTCAATTCCCAGATCAAATTCGTTCCTAGACCCAGTCCAGTTTCTGTTGCAACTCCAAACCCAGTTTGAATCAGCAATTTGCTGAAAGAAACTCAGAGAGCTCAAAACACAAATGTGTGAGGTTCCAAAATGTGAGCGGGGAGCTTACCTGTGAGCCTCAACTGCTCTGAGAGATCAACGGGCACAAGAGGATCCTGCAGGTACTTTCTATGTTCACTCAGCACTCTTGGGGGTTACCAGAAACTCCACTTCAGATCCTGTTTCTGACACCTGATAAAAGAAAAACTTCGGCTGAGTAAAATTTAAAGGAATTTCATGGAGCGATGAACAATTCGTGAATCCAGCAGCCCCCAGAATCACAGCAGATTCACAGGGGCTCCAGGGGTGCCTCGTGGTCAAAACAAATTTATAGACAAAAAAAGGTAAAGTGATGTACAGGACCGGAAGTGAGGTATAGAAACAGTGAGATTGGTTACAACTGGGTGTTTGCCTTATTTGAACACAGTTTGAACATTCAGCATTCTATGAGTGGTTGACGTATGGCTGCTGGGATTGGCCAACACTCAAGTACTATTCCAGGTGCCCACTACTAAATTAGGTTTTCAATTTTGTCTGTTAAGCTAGGTTACAAATGTAGAAGTACAGAGTACTTTTCGGGCCATATTTAGTTTGCTTTAACACTTTGTAGCAAAAGTCGTTGAAAGGATTGTCCATACATGCTATCTCCAATCCCCCTCCTAATCTTATCTAATTGGGTTTTTGCCACTACCATTCTACTGAAACACATTTTAAAGCCATCAATGGTCTCTATGTTATTAAAACCAATGGTCCATTATTGCTTCTCATCTGAATAGATCATTTTTGAATGGAATTTCTTCACTTGGTTTCCAAGACAACACACTCTCTTGTTTTTCCTTTAACTTCATTGATTACTTCTTCTCAGTCTCTTCTGTGGACCCTTATTTTCTCTCATATTTCTTAATTTTTGGATTACTTCAGATTTTAATCATTGGCCCTCCACACTTACTCCCTGGTGATCCCATCTGGTCCCATGGCTTTAAAAGCAATCTACATACCAATGACTAATAGTTTATATTATTACTGAAACTCTTTTCCAAACTCAAGACATATATCTAATGGCCTGGTTGACATCTGTTGGATTCCATCCAATAGCCATCTCAAACTCATTATGTCTTAGATCAAACTTCTTATCCACCCTCTCTACCCAGCCTAGTTCACCTGTAGTGTTTCTCAACTTAGTTGATGGCAACTCCTTCTTTTCACCTGTTCAAATAAAAACTCTTGGATTTATTCTTAAGTATCTTTTCCCCTCTCACTTTACATACAATCCATTATGACATCCTGCTAATTCTGGTTGGGAGAAAATTCTTCATGGCTTCTCACATTTCTGCATGTTTTATGAGCAGAGACATTGAGGGCCTTTGCTCCTATCTTTTCAAGGATGTTTAAAAAGAGGACAGCTTGGAAGCTGGAGATACTGCTTTCTTCTGAAGCAGAGGGCAGATTTGCTTACTGTTCATTGTAAAAAAGACAATGTCTCCCTCTGGAGCGAAGTTGAGACAGGTCTGCTTGGAGTTCATTATAAAACATCTAGGTTCCCTAAATTCAGGGCTCCTCGGCTGCAACACACATCTATTGCATTGTAACGTTAATCTGCCTTTCTGTATTTCCTCTGTAGAACTTGTGGAGCAAGAAGGACTGACACAAACACAACAAGAATTCTGCCTGTTGAATGAGTCATAAAATCCTGTCTTTGACCCAGGAGGCTTGTGTCATCTGCCAGCATTTATGAAACTGTGCACCAAGTAGGGTAAACTTTTAGATGCTTCACAGTTCTTGGCAGTCTTTTCTGGATGGAGAAAGTCTTTAGTCTTTTCTCAATGGAAAACCAGAACGCTCCTTTTAAAACAAAAGCCAGATTTTGTCATTCCTTTGTGCAACTCCTGCGGTAACTCCCAATATCATTCAGAGAAAGAGATATAAATTCCTTATAACAGCCGTCTAAGTTCTCCATGACTTAGCCTCCAGTCACCTCCCCGATATCCCTCCAGTCACATCCCCAACCTCACTCTCTTTAGCATCTCTGCTTCAGGCATTTGGCTGTCCTTTTTCTTCTGCCTGCATTCTGTTTTCTCATTAGACCCATAGAAAACTCTATTTCCTTCTCTAAGTCTTCACCTAAAAGGCACCTGCTCAGTGAGACCTCCTTTGACCATCCTGTTAAAAATTACAACTGCTCCCCTAGTCTCTCTGCAATGCTCCTGGTTTTAGTTCTTTGATACTTTTTGAGGGATCTAGAGGTTCTTTACTAAGGAAGAAATTCATATAAAATAAATGGAAGTTTCAAGCTTCAAGACCAGAAGGTTCAATTTCTATGTTCATACAAAAAAAAAAATGATCTATGGGACTACAGGAAAGGTTTCATTTCCAGCGCCAGTGCTAGGTCCAATCTGCCTTAAGTCTGCGTAGGCACCCCTGTGAGGCTCTGAAACTCTTGCTCATGGCAGGGAATGGGGACTGCGTGGCTGAGTGTCTGTGGCAGGGTGGTGCAGCCCCACCCTCTGCATATTCTCACAACGTGTCAAGGGTCTCTGGGACGCTTCTTTCATATAAATGTCCTTCATTAACCTTTAGCAATGTGAAATTAGGATGCAGCAGCCATCTTAGGAAGACATTTGATAGCTGTTGGCACCTATTCATAAAATCTGAAAGCTTCCTAGGGATTGTGAGGAGCCTTGCCTTTGCAACATCTTTTGGAGGACTTTGGAGAGACCTAAAAGTCAAAGAATCACTCTTTCCCAATCCAAGTTATAATATAACATTCTTTCAAAGTTACCTTGAGGCAGCAACTAGATGCTTGTACATCTCTTCTGTGTAGCAGCACATTCGTGATTTCTGTTCACCAGGGAACTCAACAAGAGACTCTCATACTCCCAAATCTTAGGAACATTTTTATACCAGAAGTCTTTCTAGGGAAAAAGTTTTCTTTACTGGCTTCTGAGATGACAGGTGGACACTGGGACCTGGGATTCCCCTGAAATACTTGCTCTATCTCAGAATTCCTAATGAAGTTCATCTTGATGGTCCAAAGGAGAACCCGAACTCTTAATTCAGGAGCTTTGGTGATTGAGCAGATTCTGCACATCTGAACTCTCAGGAAGGGGTTGCCCATCCAGTTAGAGGACCTTGAACTGAGGGTGACTTTAGATGTGGTTGCACCTCTCTGTAGCAAAGGAAAGATGTTTTAACTGACTGGTGGCTGGTGGCAAGGCATAGAAGAGCCAAATAAACACAGGTTCTTTTGGGTCAAAAAGACTGATAGCACCAATTTAAATAAATCCCAGAAAAGGATGGGGGTTTCTGGAGCTGTTCTGGGTTGGTGATGAAGTTTCAATGCCTCCTGAGAAATCAGGAAGTGATATATGGTTTTAGCTAGATCAGGGAATTGGGAAGATGTGGGACATGCTTTCTTGGCTTGGGGCATCCTAGAACATTTTAAAGCTCTAAAGCCCTTTGATGTGCTCTAGTCCTCTTAGAGTCTAAAGAAGAGAAAAATAAATATTTTGGCTATACTACAAAACAATAGGGGACTCTTCATTGCTCCTAAATGTTTTCTTCCCTGATCCCTTCATCTTCTGTTTCCCATTTTTCTACCTCAAATTCAGCTTTCATTATTTGCTTAATTCCTGCTAATGCATTCTCTAAATCCATGTCTTAAAACTCTGGTTAAGAAGGCACCCGATACCTTCTTCCTTCATCTTTTGTGACCAAAAAGCTGATCTGAGCACCTGCCTAACTTCTTGTAAGAGAGGAGAATCAGACAGGAGGTTTATTAGAGATTGTCTAGTCTCAAGAAAATAAGTCCTGGAAAGTGGACATATGATTGCAAGTGCAAAACTGAGACCAGAACCCAGACATTCTGAATCCCAAGCCATTGTTCTTTGTTTTGTAGGGTGCTGGTTCCCACTTTGTGATGAATTTTGAATACTGTGGCTACAAATATCTCATAATAAGTCTCTTCTACTTGACACTTTAGTTGAATTAATTTACACAAATATTTGATCTGGAAACTTTTCTTTCCCTCTAGCCTGGTACTGGCTTTAATACCTTGAACAAGTCCTATTATGTCAGGGGAAAATTTGATTGATTCATCCTCAAATATATATTTTTGTCTTTTCTAGGCCAACATATTACTTGTCTTATTATACTTATCATCAGAAAATCTGGAAGATTCAATAACCATCAGAAATCTGATATACAAGTCATACTTCATGGAGAAAGAGCCCAACAAGTATTTTTCTTCTATTGTGTTTAACTTTCTTTTTTTTGTAGAACTACTTTTTTGAGGTATAATTAACATATAAAAGCTGTATGTGTTCAATGTATAAAACCTGATGAATATAAAGATGAATACATACTCATGAAACCATGATCACAATGTATGCCATAAATATATTTATCACCTCCAAAAGTTTTGTCTGCTCTATTTATTATTATTGTGTGTATATATGTGTGTGTTTGATAAGATCATTTAACATAAGATCTGCCATCTTTCTTTCCAAATTAGCAGAATACCTGACCCTGATGCTGCTGAAGCACTTTGAAAATCATTATACAGAAATCTGATTGGATGCCATAAAACTGGACATCAGCAAAATGTGAGAATGGAACTTTCTAGCACTTATTCTTGCACAGAAACATCAACTTAAATAACTATCTGTGCACAAAAATACCTTCACAGGAGCTAAGGAAACCAGGTGAAAGAATACCGAATCTTAGTGTAGCAGAGAAATAAGAAAAGATGAATTGAAGAGCATAGGAAGAACAATTTTATGTTACTGTGTCACCCCTCCCACAATATCAGGCAGCAGAGCACAGACAGAGACAACCTTTGTGTGGAAAAGAAAAGGGAACTGGGCACTGAACTTTGCCTTGGACCCAAACACAGAGCCTACTTCAGTAAAATCCAGTAATAGGTATGCCCGTGTGGCCCCAAACTCCAGTCCAGTACCTGCAGACTGAGCTAGACCAGATCCCACAGCCCAGGCTCCAGTCTTGCCTGGTGGACTTGGTTTCTGGATATATCCTAATGCCAGGTCTACCCCAGAGCCCTAGGTGTCAGACTGTTCCTGGGACCAGGCCAGCGCCAGAGACTCCAGGCTCCAGACTGCTTCCAGGACCAGGCTGGCCTCTATAACTCCAGGTTTCAGACCAGCTCCAGGACCAGGCTGGCCCCTGTAACTCTAGTCACCAGGCCAGTATCCATAGATCCAACCTCCTGTGGATACAGGCTCTAGGACTGCCTAGCACCAGGCTAGCCCCTGTGGTTGCAGACTCCAAGTCCACCCTAGGTTCCATACTAGCCCAGAACTAGGTTGGCTCACACAAATCCAGAATTAGGCCAACCCCAGTTCCAGGTTAGCATCCCTAGCCTTACCCTTTAGCCAGGTATCCGGCAAGCATCTGCAGATGCAGGCTCCAGGCCTTACTAAGGCTAGGCTGGTTTCTGCCACCCCACTGTCCAGGCCAGTTCCTATGGTTCCATGCTCCAGTAGACCCAGGGTCCAGGCTCATAACCGTTGACTCCAGTATTGGGCTGGTGCCTACAGACCCAGTATCTAGGACTGCTTCTTTGGACCTAGGTTCCAATCTAGTTCCTATAGCCCTAGGACCCAGATCAGCCTTTGTGGACCTAGTCTCCATGCCAGCCCCTGATGACCTAGGCTCTAGGTCAGAACTCACACACCCAGTCTCCAGGTCATTCCCCAGGTTCTAGAGCAGTGCCTGTGGCTCCAGGCACCAGTCTAGCACCTATGGTCTCAGGCTCTAGACTGGCCCCACCCCACCCCAGCCCTAGGCCAGCTTCAGGCTCCAGGTTGGTTTTTGTGACCCACGATCCTATAAACTTAGGGCCCAGTTGTGCTCTATCAGACCCAGGATACAGGCCAACTTCAGTAGACCCTGATGCTAGGCTTGTCATCATCGACCAAGGCTCTAGGACCATCTCTGAAGACTCAGGCTCCAGGTCAGCTCCCATCTACCAAATCCCAGGCCCATTTCTCCAGATGCAGGCTCCAATCCTACACCAGTACCAGGTGAGTCTCCATGGACTCAGATTCCAAGCTCCTCCCAGGAGACCCAGATACTAGGCCCATTCCAGAACCTGGCCATTCCCTGCAGACATAGTCTCAATGCCCACCTCAGAGCCATGTCAGCCCCTGTGGACCCAGGCTTCAGTCCAGCACCTATTGGTACAGGCTCTATGCATGCCCCTATAGACGTATGCTTTATGTTCATCCCCCACATACCCAATGAAAAGATCTACCCCAGTAGATCCAGGCTTCAGGGCCAACTGTACAGATCCAGGAACCAGGCCTACCACCTGCTGACACAGGCACCAGGCCAGCCTGCCTGAGTACTTCAGCAACAAGTTTACCTGCAGACCACAACAGACACCCTACCAAGAATTGCTGGATGACTGGGAAAGGGGTTTTGTAGATAAAGCCAGTATGCAAGGACTGCAATAAGTTCTTGCTTTTCAAATGTGCAGATAACAATGGGTAGCCTAAAAATCAAGAATAATCTGAGAAAAATGATACCACCAAAGGAAAAAAAAAAAAAAAGAATCACCAATAGCTGATCCTAAAGAAATAAAGGTTTATGAACTGTCTGATAATGAATTTAAAATAATTGTCTTTAAAAAGTTCAGTGAGCTACAGGAGAACACAGATAGATGACTAAAAAGAATCAGAAAAATAATACATGAACAAAATTGAAAGTTCAACAAAGAGATAGAAATCATAAAAAAAAATTCTGCATGTAAAGGACACAGTGGTTGAACTGAAAATTTTCATAGATTTCAAAAGTAGATTTCATCAAGTAGAATAAAGAATCAATGCATGTCATTTGAAATTACTGAGTCAGAAACACAAAAGGGAAATAAAATGAGAAAAAGTCAAGAAATCTTATGGGAATTATGGAACATCATTAGAGAACCAATTTATACATCATGTGTGTCACAGAAGAGAAGAGAAACAGATAGGGAAAGAAAGTTTATCTGATGAAATAATACAGAATACTTTCCAAATCTGGTAAAAGAAAAATATACAGGTATAGGAACATTAAAGGTGTTTGATAAGATTCAATCTAGTCAGAAATATAGGATATATTTTAATTAAACTATCAAAAATCAAAGAAATAGATGATTCTAAAAAGGAGAAAAGAAGCAAATAACATATGACAGAGTTCCAATAAGGCTAATAGCAGATTTATCAGCAGAAACTTATAGGCTGAGAGAGTGGAATGATATTATTCGATGTTCTATAGGAAAAAAGTGTCAACCAAAAATACTGTTCCCCCCCAAAAAAGCTGTGTTTTGCAAAGAATGGAGAGATTAAAAACTTTGCCAGGCAAACAAAAACTGAAGGAGTTTATCACCACCAGTGCTGTCTTACAGGAAATGCTAGAGGACAAATGTTAGAACACAAAGCAAATAGTAATAAATCTAAGAAGATTGAAATCATATCAATTATCATTCCAGATCAAAATGGCATGAAACTAGAAATTAATAACAGGAGAACTTTTAGAAGATTCACAAATACCTGAAAATTAAACTGCACACTTCTGAACAACAGATGGATTAAAGAGGAAATTAAAATGGAAATTTAAAAATATGTGGAGACCATCAAAAATGGAAGCTTCACATATCAAAACTTGTAAGATACTTCAAAACATTTACATTAAAGAAGACGAAAGCTCTTAAACAACCTAATGTTACATCTCAAGGAACTATAAAAAGAAAAAACTAAGCCCAAAATTAATAGAATAAAGAAAAAAATAAAGATCAGAGCTGTTAAATTAAATACAAACTGTAAAAACAATAAATATACAACAAACCTGAAATTTGGTCTTCTAAAAAGATAAAATTGACAAACCTTTATCCAGACTAAGGAAAACAAGAGAAAAAATGAAACATTTTTTCTCTTGTTTCCTTAGTCTGGATAAAGGTTTGTCAATTTTGGGAAGAGACTATAATGACCAATTATATGCCAGCAAAGTAGATAATCTAGAATAAATGTGTACATTCCTAGATACGTAAAACCCACCAAGATGAAGAAATTGAAAATCTGAACAGACCAATAATGAGTAAGGAGGTTAAATTAGTAATAAAAAATATTTAATTAAAGAAAAGCCCAGGACCTTTTGGCTTCACTGCTGAATTCCACTAAACATTTAAAGAAGAACTAATGTCACTCCTTCTAAAACCCTTCCAAAAAATTGAAAGAGGATAATATTTCCAAAGTTGCTTTACAAGGCTAGCATAATCCTGATAACAAAGATAGGGACACTTCAACAAATTAAAATTATAGGCAATAGCACTGATGAACATAGGTGCATCAATAAAATATTAACACTAGCAAACTAATCTCAACAGCATGTCAAAAACATTGTCATGATAAAGTGAGCTTTAAGGTAGGGATGCAAAGATAATTCAACATACAGATCTATATAGATGAAATACCACATTAACCGAATAAAGAACAAAATCCATATGATCACTTGATAGATGCAGAGAAAGCATTTGATAAGGTTCATCATTGTTTCATGATTATGAACTCTCGATGAATTAGGTATAGAAGGAATGTAGCTCATACAATAACGACCACATATGATAAACCCACAGCTAACATCTCACTTAATGATGAAGAGTTAAAAGCTTTTTCTAAGATTAAGGACAAGACAAGGATGCTCACTCTCACTACTTCTATTCAATGTACTAATGGAAGTTCTACTCAGAGTAATTAGGCAAGGGAAAGAAATAAAAAGCATCCAAATTGGAAAGGAAATAGCTAAATATGTCCCTGTTTGCAGACAGCATGGTCCTATATGTAAAAAATCCTAAAGACTCTAGCAAACTAGGTTAAAACTAGTAAACAAATTCAGAAATGTGACTAGATACAAAATCAACACACAAAAATCAGTAGTGATTCTATACACTAACAATGAAAGACCTGAAAAGAACATAATCCTGTTCCCAATACCTACAAAAAAATAAATACTTAGGAGTAAACTTAAACAAGGTGATAAAAGACTTATATAGTGAATATTATGAAACATAAATTTAAAAAATGTAGAAAACACCCATAAATAGAAAGATATTCCTTATTTGTATATTGGGAGAGTTAATACTGTCGAAATGACAATAATGGTCAAAGTGATTTACAGATTCAATGCAATTCCTAAATAAATACCAATGACATTCTTCAAAGAAATATAAAACACCAAAAATGTATATATAATCACAAAAGATCTCTAAGAACAAAGCAATCACGAGCAACAAAGAACAAAGCTGGAGATATCACACTATCTAACTTCAAAATGTACTATGAAGCAATAGTAATCAAAACAGGATGATACTGGCATTAAAACAGAACCATGGAGCAATGGAACAGAATAGAAAGTCCAGAAATAAACACATGCATTTTAGATGATCAATTTTGACAAAGTTGACAAGAGCACATGAATGGGGAATGAACAGTCTTTTTAATAAATGGTGTTGAAAAAACTGCATATCCACACGCAGAAAATTGAAATTAGACCTTATCTCACACCAAGTACAAAAATCAACCCAAAATGATTTAAAGACTTAAATGTAACAACTGAGACTGCAAAACCACTAGAAAAAAACATGGCAGAAAATCTTCCTGATATAGTTTGGATAGAATCCATAAAGCATAGATAATGAAGGCCAAGATGGACAAACGGGATTACATCAAACTAAAAAAGTTTCTATACAGAAAAGGAAATAATCAACAGGGTGGAGAGGCAACCTATGGAATGGAAGAAAATATTTGCAAACCTTACATCTGATAAGGGGTTAATATTGAAAATAATAACAAACTTAATAGTAAGAAAACAAATAATCCAAATTAAAATGGGCAAAGACCCTGAAAAGATCTTCTCTCTCTCTCTCGAGTTTGTTGTTGTTGTTGTTGTTGTTTTCTTTTTACTAGTTTATAATAGTCTTAAAAACTTCATCATACCCATAAACCACCACAGGTGAGAAGATGAGAGAGATAGAGAATGCATGCTACAGTATGTGGTCCAAGTGGAGAATCCAGGTATTCCCTAGGGTGGCGTGGGATGGAGGCAGGGAGTGTGAATAGGGGACTGGGACTTGGATCCTTATTGCTGGCTGGGGGTTGGCTATTAGAGGAGTGAGGGACTCAGGTTGAACTAGGAAACAGGGAACATCTCATACTAAAGGCAATGGCAGTTTTGGGGCAGCGCGATTACAGTACGTTTTCTACATCAGACTAGGGGTGGGAGAGAGAGCTTCAGAGACTTGTACCTCTACACAGGAAGAAATGGGTTTGAGGTTGTTTGACTTAAAGCTCCCAAATTGGTATCTGGTGGCAGCTCACCTTTCAGAGAGAGGTAGTGGGAGAAGAAAAAATACAGCAAGAATATCTGGTTTGGAGATAAAGTAAGGGATAGGGGGAGACAGTGGTGCTCTCTAAATCTGACTCAGAAAAGCAGGAATTGGAAGAGGGCCTTGGGTGAAATGGTGGCCAACACTTTGGGAGAAGACATTGCACCAGAAGCTGTAGGTACTCCTGAGGGCTCAGGGACACGGAAGTACTAGTGTTCACAGTAGGCAGGAAGACAACTGAGAACAATATATTAGGACTTCATGTTGCTGTCATCTGGCATAATATAAATCAGGTAAGTTTTTTTCCTTTTAAAATATAAGGCAACTTTTCAACACATAATTTAAAACCTGGTCTTCAGTCACATTGCTTTAGATCACTAGATAATTCTAGCTAAAGAACAGTGGATAGTAAAACAAAATTCAACATCTTAAGATCCATCGGCTTACATTCCCCAGAGACAAGTAGAAAGAGAAGGGCTTATTTAATCCGATAATTTTTTTAAAAAGCTCAATTATGCATCTTTGACAGAAGGGTGTAAAAATGTATAACAAAGCATAATCTAAGTTTAAAGTTGCAGAAAAGTGTTAAATTTCTTTTTTTTTTTAGAGAATAAACAAACTTTATTTTATAACAGTATTACAGGAAGCAAAATATCATTTAATACAACTTGAAGCTGCTATAAATCTAATCTGGCATCGTAACTATACATAGGGTCAAAAGCAAAGAAAAAAATATTCAATATAGTTAATAAGTCCCTATTAGGTCTCTGGTGCCAGCTTTAAATGGTATAACCTTCTTGGAACCAACAGAGAATGACCACAGCCCCCTCCCCCTCTCCCCAGCATCCTCAAACCTGTGTGAATCATCAAACTATCTGAAAGAGATAGGCCTGCTCAGTAGCAAAAGGTCAGTTTTACATGTAGACAAGGAGGTTTAATACAAAGCAAGGGTTCTACCCAAGTGTTCAAATAATGGAAAGTATTGAAGTTTGGATATGTTAAGAAAGAAAGCACTAAGGTTTTAAGCTGCCTGAATCTTTTAGTAGAAGGGAAGAAAGAGTTTTCTCTCTCTGTTCCCCTCCTGTTCTGGAATGCTGCCGAAGGGCATGCGTCTGAGAAGCATTGGCACTGTGGTGCGGCAGGGTCTCTAAGCACAGTGCACAGTCAGTGAACTTTTTCTTAATTCTCTAGTCCAGAGATTCTGACTCTCTACTAAAAGTAGAAAGTCACATGACTGGAAAGTCAAAAGGGGCCAGTATAAAAAACATCCCCTGTGAAATTCTCAAATATTAGAAAATTTTAAAGATGTAAGAAATTTTAATCTGTATTAATATTTTCTCATACAGTATATTTACTGCAACTGGAAAACTCCGTAAATATTTACTGTGAGGATTCAATGGAAAGAATCTGGAAGAAGGGGAAGCCACTATCTAAATTAGTCACAGAGTTTCCTTTCTGCACAACAGCACCTGTTCAAGTGAACAGCACCTTACCAGCTTGGGCTGGCCTTGTTCACTGTCATTTGATCAAAGTGAGTCATTAGAAGCAGGTAGCTGCACACAAAGTAAACAGAAAACAAAAACAAAACCCCCTAATTAACAACAAAAAAAGAAAGAACCAAGAATAGAAAAGTGTTAAATTTCTAGCTAACTAATCCTCACTTGGGAATGAGATACACTGGGCATGGAGTGGCTGAAGGTGTGCCCTAAGAATAAACACAGGGCAAGAGGGGGCTCTTCCCAAAGTAGGTTCATCTACAGTTGTTAGAACGATGCTCATTAGGTAAAGGAACTGAAAGCTTTGTGTAGTTTACCCCCAATCCCTTTCTTCTTTAAACTGAGGGGCTGCACTAGAATGTACTTGTGGAGCCACTCACACACAATGCTGCTGAAACCCACTCTACATTCACACAGACACATGACATTAAAATTGATAATGTAGAGCAATAGTCTTAGCCAGTGTAGAGAAAAAAATGCATTTTAACTTTTTAATTTTTGTGTGTGTTTTTGATCCCAACCTCCAATGTGATCCATCATTCTTCACCTACCTAATTCCTTGAGTAAGGTAGTTTTTGTTTATTTGTTTGTTTTTGCTTGTTTTGTTGAGAAGGGGGAGAGTAGGGAATGAGGGCAGGAGGTAAGTCAGGAGAGAGTCAATAGTGAGAAAGGGATCTTGGGTATGCTGTAATGGTCACTGCTTATCTGGGTTTGGAAAGTCTGGAGTCAGGATGTCAATACAAACACAGATTTTGGTGTAAGGAAAAAATTCTGAAGGAAATTAAAAGTGTTAGTCCAGTGAAAACACGAATGATAAAAAAGCAAAATGGCCTTATTACTGTTTTGGAGGAACAGCAATAAGCCATCAACACAACCTGGGGTAGTGGCTCACAGGTGTGCCCTGGAAAGGAAGTGAAGCTCACTCTGCAGCACTAGTGGTAGGGGTTCTGGCTCTGGGCTCCCCATGCATGGGGCAGCTCAGCTTATTCACCTCACCCCAGGGGGATGAGTGAGAAGGAGTGAGAAGGGGCTTCTCCAGGTCTAGGCAGTGGGATGAGGAGGAAGCTGTTCCTGGTACCAGAATCACCCAGCATAGTACTCTGTGGTGCGCCGACACCCCTCCCCAGCCAGCTGCTACTAGCTCCCCACCACCAACCTGAATAGACATTTCTCAAAAGAAGACATAAAAGGAACCAACAGGGTTGTTTTTTTTTTTTAAATGCTCAACAGTACTCATTATCAAGAAAATGCAAATTAAAACCACAATATCCCCTCACACCTGTTGGAATTGCTATTATCAAGAGGATGAAAGAAAACAACTATTGGAGAGGATGTGAGGAAATGAGAACATTTGTGGCACTGTTGGTGGGAATGTAAATTAGTACAGCCGGGATGCAAAACACTACAGAGATTCCTCAAAAGGCTAAAAATAGAACTATCATATGACCCAGCAATCCCTACTGCATATATGTTTAAAGGAAATGAAATCAGTACAGACACACCTCATTTTATTTCACTTCACTTTATCGCACTTCACAGGTACTGTAGTTTTACAAATAGCAGGTTTGTGCCAACCCTGCATCAGGCAAGTCTACTTGGCACCATTTTTTTCCAACAGATGTGTTCCCTTCCTGTCTGTGTTACATTTTGGTAATTCCTGCAATATTCAGACTTTTTCTTTATTATTGTGTCTGTTAAGGTGATATGTGATCACATCTTTGATGGTACTATTTTAGCTATTCTGGAAAACCACATACTGCGCCCATATAAGATAGCAAATTTAATTCATAAATGTTATGTGTGTTCTGACTGCCTCACCTACTGACTCTTCCCAGACTCTCTCCCTCTCCTCCAGCCTCCCTATTCCTGAAGACAAAACATTTAAATTAGGTCAATTATTAACCATACAGTGGTCTATAAGTATTCAAGTGAATGGAAGAGTTAGTAGTCTTTCATTTTAAGCAAAAAGCTAAAATGATTAAGCATAGTGAGGAAGTCAAGTCAAAAGCCAAGACAGTCCAAAAGCTACGCCTTTTATACCAAACAATTAGCCAAGTTGTTAATGCAAGGAAAAGTCTTTGAAGGAGATTAAAAGTGCTAATCCAGTGAACACATAAATGATAAGAAAGCAAAATAACCTTATTGCTGTTTTGGAGCAAGTTTTAGTGCTCTGGACAGAAAATTCAACTAGCCAAAACATTCAAAAAGCAAATCTTAATCCAGAGCAAGACTCTAACTCTTTTAACTTATTTGAAGGCTAAGAGAGGTGAGGAAGCTGCAGAAAAAAGTTGGAAGCTAGCAGAGGTTTAAGGAAAGAAGCCATTTTCTTTTCCTTCCTTCCTTCCTTCCTTCCTTCCTTCCTTCCTTCCTTCTTTCCTTCTTTCCTTCTTTCTTTCTTTCTTTCTTTCTTTCTTTCTTCTTTCTTTCCTTCTTTCTTTCTTCTTTCTTTCTGACAGAGTTTCACTTTGTTGCTCAGACTGGAGTACAGTGGCATGGCAATCTGGGCTCACTGCCACCTCCACCTCCTGGGCTCAAGCAATTCTCCTCCCTCAGCCTCCCAAATAGCTGAGATTACAGGTGCCCACTACCACATCTGGCTGACTTTTTTGTATTTTTAGTAGAGACAGAGTTTCACCACTTTGGTCAGGCTGGTCTCCAACTCCTGACCTCAGGTGATCCACCCACCTCAGCCTCCCAACGTGCTGGGATTACAGGCATGAGCCACTGCGCCCAGCCCATTTGCATAACAAAGAAGTGCATAGGGAAGTAGCAAGTGCTGATGTAGAAACTGTAGCAGGTTTATCCAAAAGATCTAGCTAAGATAATTGATGAAGGTGGCTACACCAAACAACAAATTTCCCATGTAGATGTTACTGGTTTCTATTGGAAGAAGATGCCATCTAGGACTTGCACAGCTGGAAAGGGGAAGTCAATGCCTAACTTCAAAGCTGCAATGGACAGGCTGATTTTCATTAGGAGTTTGTGCAGCTGGTGACTTTAAGTTGAAGCCAATGCTCACTTACCATTTAAAAAATCCCAGGCCCTTAAGAATTATGCTAAATATATTTTGCCTGTGCTCTATAAATGGAAGAACAAAGCCTAGATTACAGCACCATCTATTTACAGCAGGGTTTACTGAATATTTTAAGCCTATTGCTCAGGAAAAAAAAGTATTTTTGTAATATTACTGCTCATTGACAATGCACCTATTCATTCAAGAGCTCTGATGTAGATGTACAAGGACATTAATTTTTCTTTCATGCTTGCTAACATACATTCATTCTGCAGTTCATAGATGAAGGAGTAATTTCAACTTTCAAGTCTTATTATTTAAGAAATACGTTCTGTCCAGTCTATCATCGATGGGCATTTGGGGTTGGTTCCAGGTCTTTGCTATTGTAAACTGTGCTGCAATGAACATTCGTGTGCATGTGTCCTTATAGTAGAACGATTTATAGTCTTTTGGATATATACCCAGTAATGGGATTGCTGGATCAAATGGAATTTCTATTTCTAGGTCCTTGAGGAATCGCCACACCGTCTTCCACAATGGTTGAACTAATTTACACTCCCACATATACACCATGGAATATTATGCAGCCATCAAAAACGATGAGTTCGTGTCCTTTGTAGGGACATGGATGAACCTGGAAACCATCATTCTCAGCAAACTGACACAGGAACAGAAAATCAAACACCGCATGTTCTCACTCAGAGGCGGGTGTTGAACAATGGGAACACATGGACACAGGGAGGGGAGTATCACACACTGGGGTCTGTCGGGGGAAAAAGGGGAGGGGTAGTGGGGGGTGGGAGTTGGGGGAGGGATAGCATGGGGAGAGATGCCAGATATAGGTGATGGGGGAGGAAGGCAGCAAATCACACTGCCATGTGTGTACCTATGCAACAATCTTCCATGTTCTTCACATGTACCCCCAAACCTAAAATGCAATAAATAAATAAATTAAAAAAAAAAAAAAAAAAAAAAAAAAAAAAGAAATACGTTCTGTAAGACTGTAGCTGCAATAGATTGTGATTTCTCTGATGGATCAGAGCAAAGTAAATTGAAAACCTCTGGGAAGGATTTTCCATTCCACATGCCATTAAAAACATTCATGATTCATGGGAGAGATGAAGGTATCAACATTAACAGGAGTTAGGAAGAAATTGATTCTAATCCTTGCAGATAACTTTGAAGTGTTCAAGATTTTAATGGAGGAAGTAACTGCAGATGTGGTGGAAATAACAAGAGAACAAAAATTAGAAGATCTGCAGAATTGCTGCATCTTATGATAAAACCTGAATGGATAAGACATTGCTTCTTATGGATGAGCCATGAAAGTGGTCTCTTAAGCTGGAAACTACTCCTGGTGAAGATGCTGTGAACATTGCTGAAATTACAACAAAGGATTTCTAATGTTACATAAACCTAACTGATGAAGCAGTAGCAAGGGTTGAAAGGATTGATTCCAATTTTGAATGAAGTTTACTGTGAGTAAAATGCTACCAAACAGCATTACATACTACAGATAAATCTTTTGTGAAAGGAAGAGTTAATCAATGCAGCAGACTTAATTGTCTTATTTTAAGAAATTGCCTTAGCTACGTTAACCTTCAGTAAGTCCCACCCTTGTCAGCAGCCATCAACACTGAAATAAGACCTTGCACCAGCAAAAAGGTTGCAACTCTTTGAAAGCTCAGATGATCATTAGCACTTTTAGCATTAAAGTATTTTATTTATTTATTTTTTATTTTATTTATTTTTTTATTGTACTTCAGTTTCTGGGGTACTTGTGCAGTCATGCAAGCCTGTTGCATAGGTACATTCGTGGCAAGGTGGTTTGCTGCCATCATTTCCCCATCACCTATACCTGACATTTCTCCCCATGTTATCCCTCCCCCACCCTCCCTCCCACTATCCCTCCCATAGCCCCCATCAATGGACCCCAGTGTGTGATGCTCCCCTCTTTGTGTCCAAGTGTTCTCATTGTTCAACACCTGCCTATAAGTGAGAACATGCTGTGTTTGATTTTCTGTTCTTGTGTCATTTTGCTGAGAATGATGGTTTCCAGGTTCATCCATGTCCCTGCAAAGGACACAAACTTACTGTTTTTTATGACTGCATTGTATTCCATGGTGTATATGTGCCACATTTTCTTTGTCCAGTCTATCATTGATGGGCATTCGGGTTGCTTCCAGGTCTTTACTATTGTAAACATGTGTGTGCAAGTGTCTTTATAATAGAATAATTTATAGTCCTTTGGGTTATATACCCAGTAATGGGATTGCTGGGTCAAATGGAATTTCTATTTCTCAACCCTGGATTAATCACCACACTGTCTTCCACAATGGTTGAACTAATTTACACTCCCATCAACAGTGTAAAAGTGTTCCTATTTCTCCACATCCTCTCCGGCATCTGCTGTCTCCAGATTTTTTGATGATCACCATTCTAACTGGCATGAGATGGTATCTCAATGTAGTTTTGATTTGCATTTATCTAACAACCAGTGATGATGAGAATTTTTTCATATGTTTGTTGGCTTCATATATGTCTTCTTTTGAAAATTGTCTGTTCATATCTTTCGCCCACTTTTGGATGGGTTTGTTTGTTTCTGGTCAATCTGTTTCAGTTCTTTGTAGATTCTGGATATTAGCCCTTTGTCAGACGGGTAGGTTGCAAAAATTTTTTCCATTCTGTTGGTTGCCGGTTGGCTCTAATGGTTGTTTCTTTTGCTGTCAGAAGCTCTGAAGTTTAATTAGGTCCCATTTGTCTATTTTGGCTTTTGTTGCCATTGCTTTTGGTGTTTTAGCCATGAAGTCCTTGCCTATGCCTATGTCCTGAATGGTTTTGTTAGGTTTTCTTCTAGGGTTTTTATGGTGTTAGGTCTTATGTTTAAGTCCTTAATCCATCTGGAGTTAGTTTCAGTGTAAGATGTCAGGAAGGGGTCCAGTTTCTGCTTTCTGCTCATTGCTAGCCAATTTTCCCAACACCATTTATTAAACAGGGGATCCTTTCCCCATTGCTTGTTTTTGTCAGGTTTGTCAAAGATCAGATGGTTGTAGATGTGTGGTGTTGCTCCAGAGACCTCTGTTCTGTTCCATTGGTCTATGTCTCTGTTTTTGATACCAGTACCATGCTGTTTTGATTAATGTTGCCTTGTAGTATAGCTTGAAGTCCAGCAGTGTCATGCCGCCAGCTTTGTTCTTTTTACTTAGGATTGCCTTTGCTATATGGGCTCTCCTTTGGTTCCATATGAAGTTTAAAGTGGTTTTTTCCAGTTCTGTGAAGAAGGTCATTGGTAGTTTGATGCGGATAGCATTACATCTATAAATTACTTTGGGAAGTATGGCCATTTTCATGACATTGATTATTCCTAACCATGAGCATGGAATATTTTTCCATCTGTTTGTGTCCTCTCTTATTTCCTTGAGCAGTGGTTTGTAGTTCTCTTGAAGAGGTCCTTTACCTCCTTTGTTAGTTTTATTCCAAGGTATTTTATTTTTCTTGAAGCAATTGTGAATGGAGTTCTTTCTTGATTTGGCTCTCTGTTTGTCTATTATCGGGGTATAGGAATGCTTATGATTTTTGCACATTGATTTTGTATCCTGAGACTTTGCTGAAGTTGCTTATCAGTTTCAGGAGAGTTTGGGCTGAGCTGATAGGGTCTTCTAAATATACAGTCATGTCATCTGCAAATAGAGACAATTTGACTTTCTCCTTTCCTAATCGAATGCCTTTATTTCTTTTTCTTGCCTGACTGCTCTGGCTAAAACTTCCAGTACTATATTAAATAAGAGTGAAGAGAGGGCATCCCGGTCTAATACTAGATTTCAAAGGGAAAGCTTCCAGTTTTTGTCCATTCGGTATATTGACGTTGGGTTTGCTGTAAATAGCTTTTTATTATTTTGTGATATGTTCCATTGATACCTAGTTTATTAAGAGTTTTTAGCCTAAAGGGCTGTTGAATTTTGTTGAAGGCCTTCTCTGCATCTATTGAGATAATCATGTGGTTTTTGTCTTTGATTCTATTTATGTGGTGGATTATGTTTATGGACTTGTGTTTGTTGAATCAGTCTTGCATCCCCTGGATGAAGCCTACTTGATCCTGATGGATAAGTTTTTGATGTGCTGTTGCAATCAGTTTGTCAGTATTTCATTGAAGATTTTTGCATCTATGTTCATCATGGAGATTGGCCTGAAGTTTTCTTTTCTTGTGGAGTCTTTGCTGGGTTTTGGTTTCAGGATGATGTTGGTCTCATAAAATGAGTTAGGGAGGATTCCCTCTTTTTGTATTGTTTGGAATAGTTTCAGAAGGATTGGTACCAGCTCCTCGTTGTACGTCTGGTAGAATTCAGCTGTGAACCCATCTGGACCTGGACTTTTTTTGGTTGGTAGGCTATTAATTGCTGCCTCAACTTCAGCCCTTGTTATTGGTCTATTCAGGGTTTCAACTTCTTCCTGGTTTAGTTTTGGGAGGGTGCAAGTGTCCATGAATTTATCCATTTCTTCCAGGTTTACTGGTTTATGTGCATAGAGTTGTTTGTAGTAATCTCTGATGATAGTTTGTCTTTCTGTGGGATTGGTGGTGATATCACCTTAATCGTTTTTTTATTGCATCTATTTGTTTATTCTCTCTTTTCCTTTTTATTAATCTGGCTAGTGGTCTGTCTATTTTGTTGATCTTTTTGAAAAACCAGCTCCTGAATTTATTGATTTTTTGAAGCATTTTTTTGTGTCTCTATTTCCTTCAGTTCTGCTCTAATCTTAGTTATTTCTTGTCTTCTGCTAGCTTTTGAGCTTTTTTGATCTTGCTCCTCTAGCTCTTTCAGTTTTGATCATAGGGTGTTGATTTTAGATCTTTCCTTGTTTCTCATGTGGGCATTTATTGCTATAAATTTTCCTCTAGACATTGCTTTAAATGTGTCCCAGAGATTCTGGTATGTTTTGTCCTTGTTCTCTTTGGTTTGGAAGAATGTCTTTATTTCTGCCTTCATTTCATTGTTTATCCAGTCAACTTCAGGAGTCAGTTGTTCAATTTCTATGAAGTTGTGTGGTTTTGAGTTAGTTTCTTAATCCTGAGATATAATTTGATTGCACTGTCATTCTGATAAACTGTTTGTTATGATTTCTGTTTTTTTTCATTTGCAGAGGAGTGATTTAATTCCAATTATGTGGTCAATTTTAGAGTAAGTGCAATGTGGTGTTGAGAAGAATGTATATCTGTGGCTGTGGGATGGAGAGTTCTGTAGATGTCTATTAGGTCCACTTGTTCCAGTTCTGCATTCAAGTCCTGGATATCCTTGTTGATTTTCTGTCTCATTGATCTGTCTAATGTTGACAGTGGAGTGTTAAAGTCTCCCACTATTATTGTGTGGGAGTCTAAGTTTCTTTGTACGTCATTACAAGAATGCCCTCTCTGATCACTCCTATTCAACATAGTATTGGATGTTCTGGCCAGGGCAATAAAGCAAGAAAAAGAAATAAAGGATATTCAATTAGGAAAATAAAAAGTCAAATTGTCTCTATTTGCAGATGACATGCTGTATATTTAGAAGACCCCATCGTCTCAGTCAAAATCTGCTTAAGCTGATAAGCAACTTCAACAAAGTCTAAGGATACAAAATCAATGTGCAAAAATCGCAAGCATTCCTATACGCCTGTAATAGACAGAGTCAAATCATGAGTGAACTCTCATTCACAATTGCTACAAAAAGAATAAAATACCTAGGAATACAACTAACAAGGGATGTGAAGGACTTCTTCAAGGAGAACTGCAAGCCACTGCTCAAGGAAATAAGAGAAAATACAAACAGATGGAAAAACATTCGATACTCATTTTTAGGAAGAATCAATATCATGAAAATGGCAATACTGCCCAAAGTAATTTATACATTCAATGCTATCCCCATCAAGGTTTTTTAATTGGGAAAAACCTCCTTAAACTTCATGTGGAACCAAAAAAGAGCCTGCATAGCCAAGTAAATCCTAAGGGAAAAAAAAAAAAGCTGGGGGCATCACACTACCTGACTTCAAACTATACTACAAGGCTACAGTAATCAAAACAGCACGGTATTGGTACCAAAACCGAGATATAGACCAATAGAACAGAACAGAGGCCTCAGAATTAATGCCACACATCTACAACTATCCGATCTTGACCAACCTGACAAAAACAAGCAATGGGAAAATGGTTCCCTATTTAATAAATGGTGTTGGGAAAACTGGCTAGCCATGTGCAGAGAGCTGAATCTGGATCACTTCTTTTACACCTTATACAAAAATAAACTCCAGATGGATTAAAGATTTAAACATAAGTCCTAACACCATAAAAACCCTAGAAGAAAACCTAGGTAATACCGTTCAAGACATAGGCATGGGCAAGGATTTCATGACTAAAACACCAAAGGCAATGACAACAAAAGCCAAAATAGACAAATGGGACCTAATTAAACTTAAAAGCTTTTGTACAGCAAAAGAAACAATCATTAGAGTGAACAGGCAGCCAAAAGAATGGGAAAAAAGTTTTACAATTTACCCATCTTACAAAGGGCTAATATCCAGAATCTACAAAGAACTTAAACAAATTTACAAGCAAAAAACAACCCCATCAAAAAGTGGGCAAAGGGTATGAACAGACACTCTCAAAAGAAGACATTTATCCAGCCAACAAACATATAGAAAAAAGCTCATCATCACTGGTTCATTAGAGAAAAGCAAATGAAAAGCACATTGAGACACCAACTCATGCCAGTTGGAATGGTGGTCATTAAAAAATCAGGAGACAACAGATGCTGGAGAGGATGTGGAGAAATAGGAACGCTTTTACACTGTTGGTGGGAGGGTAAGTAAGTTCAACCATTGTTAAAAATACTGTTTTATGAAAATTGTTAAGAGAATACATTTTAAGTGTTCTCACCAAAACATATAAAGTATATGAGATAATGCATATATTAATTAGCTTTAGTGTGCCATTTTACAATGTATACCTATTTTAAAACACCATGTTGTACTCAATAAATATATACAATTTTCATTCACAGTTAATTATTTTAAAAAAATTTACATACCAAAAAAAAACAAAAAAGAAATAGCTTTGTTTTACAGTCCCACTTTTGAAAACCAAATATTAAATAGTAATTTCTTTTTTTCCCAGCTGTCATTTTCTAACAGGTATCAGAGCCCACCCAAACATATGATACTGCAAGTTGATACTATGCTCATCTCTCAGTATTCTGGAGGAATTGGTTCTAGGACCCCTCAATGATACTAAATTCCACTCATACTCAAGTCCTGCTGTTGGCTCTATGGAAACTGCATGTAGGAAGTCTGTCGTCTGTGTACACAGGTTTTGAATCCTGCAAACACCATATTTTTGATCTGTATTGTGTTGCAGATGTGGAACCTACCAATATGGAGGGTTGACTATTTATTGAAAAATATCCACCTATAAGTGGACCTGTACAATTCACACCTATGATGTTCAAGGGTCAATTGTATTTGTCAGGATATTTAATAATTATATATATTCGTATAGCCCAAAATTCTTAAAAAAATCTTGGGGTCAGTATAATTGTTTATATTTTGTAAATAAAGGAACTGTTATTTAGATGAATTCATCTAAAGTCACACAGGTGGTTAAATGGCAGTGGTAAAACTATGTTTGAATAAATGACTAAATGATTCTTGATTACATTTACAAATCAACGGAACACCAAATAAACGAATACCAAATTTGTTGCTATCATGTAGAGATACTTTGCCCATTAGCATTGTTGGTTACAAGCAATTCTCTGGCTGTCTGAAGCAAAAAAGAATCCATTATTGAGAAAAGACCTTAGCATTCAGCTTGGGAACAGAGAACAACTGTTAAGGACTATATTGTGTTATTGTATTCCCTAAAAATTCACATGTTGAAGGCCCAACCCCCAATGTGACTGTATTTGGAGACAGAGCCTTTAGAGAAGTAGTTAAGTATTAAAGAGGCTTCCACATCAACAAGGAAACTGGCAGGTAATATGGTCTCAAATAGCTGATAGCAATTAGAAGAAGAATATTTGTCTGTACATCTCATTTGAGTGCTCTTGGCAAAGGCAATTAGAAGAAGAATATTTGTCTGTACATCTCACTTGAGAGCTCTTGGCAGAGGTTCTGGGTCCTTAGTCCTGGCTCGGCTATTTAATCTTGTGTAATTTTGAGCAAGCTATTTACCCTATGTGTATTTCAATTTCCTTCTCTATAAAATCTGGATAATAGTAATGATTACTTTGTAGAGTTGTTGTGAGAACCAAATGAAACAATATACTAAGAAGTTAGAATGTACTTGATATATTGCTAATTTCTCAATAAATGTAGGTCATTATTATTCAAAACCTATAGTCAGGTAACTTGGAAACATCATTGAATTTCTGTTAGTTACATTTTCAGTGTCTTCCAATTGAATGTCCATAGCAGCTTTAAAAGACTTCCCTGGTAAATAGCAAATTATTATTCCTGAATCACAAAGGAAAAGTGGAGATGGGGGATAGGCATCTAATAGCTCCTACTGCAGAATCTGTTATTGAAAAACACAGAATCTCATGAAAAGTTAAAGGAACTGAGTTTAGAAGGAGTGAGCCTATAAAAGTTCTATCAAAATAAGCACATTCATAAATATAGAATCATTTGGTTTTACAGTTATGAAAATATCATAATAAAGACTTCAAGCAAAATATCAGCTACCAATTTACATATTATTTCCATTCAAAGACTTAAGATTATTGATGCTTCTAGTGGATCAATCCAGAAACTTAGATGTCAACTTTCTCCCTCTTTCTTAATCAATAACCAAATTGTGTAACTCTACCTTTGAATTATCTCAAATCTGTGGATTTCTTCTCATCTCACTAGGCCATTATGCTAGATCAGGTGGCCATCATCTCCTGTATGTATCCCACTAACAGACATCCTCTTCCCACCATGATTTTCCAGTCCTAACTTTCTAGTGGCTTGCCATCTCCCCTGTGATGATTTAGAAACTCTTTAACATACCTGACAAATCTTTTTCCACCTGTAACCCATTTATTTCTATAGCTCTACAGAAGTAAGGAAGATACATCCAGGAACCACACATTAGTAATTATGTCCCCTACCTGTCTGGAGTTTCTGGCAGTGTCCAAATGTTATGTAATACAATTCTTTGGAAGATGGCCAACTCAATTGTGTATCTTTTTTTGGTTCTTCAAAAATTCTTTTTAATTTTAAATTTTTGTGGGTACATGTTAGGTGTTTTATTGATGCAAAAATCTTCAACAAAATCATAGCAAATGAAATTCAACAATACATTAGAAAGATTATTCATGGTAACCAAGTGAGATCTATCCCTGGGATGCAAGGATAGTTCAAAATATGCAAATCAATCAATGTGATATACCATATCAACAGAATAAAAGATAAAAACATTTTAATCATCTCGATGGATACTGAAAAAGCATTTGATAAGATTCAACATCCCTTTGTAATAAAACCTCTAAACAAACTTGGAATAGAAAAAACATACCTTAACAGAATAAAAACTATATATGACAGACCCACAACTAGTATCGCACTGAATGGGGAAAAATTGAAAGCCTTTCTCCAAGATCTGGAACACAACAAGGATGCCCCTTTTTATCAGTTTTTGCTGGTATTTTGATGAGGATTTTTGCATCAATATTCATCAGAGATATTGGAATGTAGTTTTCTGTGTTTTGGTGTATCTTTGGTTTAGGTATCAGGATAATATTTGCCTCATAGAATGAGTTTGAAAGTATTCCCTTCTCCTCTATTTTTTTTTAAACTTTTTCCCATTGGAATTGCTTACCTTTTTTTTTTATTATTGTACTTTAAGTTCTGGGATACATGTACAGAACGTGTAGGTTTGTTACATAGATATACAGAAACCATGGTGGTTTGCTGCACCCATCAACTTGTCATCTGCACTAGGTATTTCTCATAATGCTATTTTTCCCCTAGCCTTCCACCCTCCAACAGGCCCTGGTGTATGATATTCCCCTCTCTGTGCCCATGTGCTCTCATTGTTCAGCTCCCACTTATGAGTGAGAACATGCGGTGTTTGGTTTTCTGTTCCTGTGTTAGTTTGCTGCCTTCTCCTCTGTTTTTCAGAACAGTTTGAGTAGGAGTGATATTCTTTAAATGTTTGGTAGAATTCAGCAATGAGGCTATCAAGTCCTGGGCTTTTCTTTACTGAAAGACTTCAGTATAGCTTCAATCTGGTTCCTTGCTATTGGTCTGTTCAGGTTTTAGATTTCTTCCTGGTTCAATCTTGGCAGGTTGTGTGTGTCTGAGAATTTGCCCATTTCTTTTAGATTTTCCACTTTATTGGTATATAGTTGCTTACGGTAACCAGTAACGATCCTTTGAATTTCTGCAGTATCAGTTGTAATGTCTTCTTTTTTATTTCTGATTTTATTTTTTTGGATCTTCTCTCTTTTTTCTTAATTAGTCTGGCTCTAAGTTTGTCAATTTTGTTTAACTTTTCAAAAGACCATCTTTTTATTTCGTTAAAGATGAAATACTTTCATACTTTTTCATTTCGATTTCATTTATTTCATACTTTTTTCATTTCTGTTTCAATTATTTCTGTTCTGATCTTTATTATGTCTTTTGCTCTATAAATTTTGGATTTGGTTTGGTCTTGCTTTTCTAGTTCTTTAAAATGCACTGTTAGATTATTTATTTGAAGTTTTTCTTCTTTCTTGATATAGGTATTTATAGCTATAAACTTTCCTCTTAGTACTGCTTTTGCTGCATCTCATAGGTTTTTAAATGTTGTTTTTCCATTATCATTTGCATCAAGAAATGTTTCAATTATTTTCTTAATTTCTGCATTAACCCACTGGTCATTCAAGAGCATATTGTTTAATTTTTATGTATTTATATAGTTCACAAAATTCCTCGTTATTAATTTCTTTCATTTATTTATTTATTTTTGAGATGGAGTCTTGTTCTGTCACTCAGGCTAGAGTGAAGTGGGGTGATCTCGGTTCACTGCAACTTCCACCTCCCAGGTTCAAGTGATTCTCATGCCTCAGCTTCCCAAGTAGCTGGGATTACAGGTGCCACCATGTCTAGCTAGCTTTTTTTTTTTTTTTTTGTATTTTTAATAGAGACAGGTTCTCACCATGTTGGCAAGGCTGGTCTCTAACTCCTGACCTCAAGTGATCTGCCCACCTTGGCCTCCAAAAGTGCTTGAATTACAGATTTGAGCCACTGGGCCTGACCCTTGTTATTAATTTCTAGCTTTAATACATTATGGTCAGAGAAGATTCTTGATATTATTTCAATTTTTTGAATATTTTAAGACTTGTTTTGTAAGCAAACATATGGTCTATTATTGAGAATGATTCATGTACTGAGGACAAGAATGTATATTCTGAAGCTCTTGGATAAAATGTTCTGTAGATATCTATTAGATTTATTTGGTCTATAATGCAGATTAAGTCTGATATTTCTTTGTTGATTTTCTGTCTGGAAGATTTGTCCAATGCTGAAAGTGGGGTCTTGAAATCTCCAGCTATTATTGCATTCAGGTCTATCTCTCTCTTTAGCTCTAATAATATTTCCTTCGTATATCAGAGTGCTCCAGTTTGGGGTGCATATACATTTAAAATTGTTATATCCTCTTGCTGAATTGACCCTGTTACCATTATATAGTAACCTTGTCTATTTTTATAGTTTTTGTCTTGAAATCCATTCTGTCTCATATAAGTATTGTGACTCCTGCTCTTCTTCAGTTTCCATTTTCATCAATGCCTTTTACCTTTCCTTTATTTTTAGTCTGTGCGTTTCTTTATAGGTGAAGTGTGTTTCTTGTAGGCAATAGATCAATGGGTCTTCTTTTTTAATTCATTCAGCCACTCTATGTCTTTTGATTGGAGAGTTTAGTCCATTTACATTCAATGTTATTATTAATAAATAAGGGCTTACTCCTGCCATTTTGTTATTTGTTTTCTGTTTCTGGTCTCCTCTTCTTTCTTTTTCTCCCTCCTGCCTTCCTTTAGTGAAGGCTATTTTCTCCAATGATATAATTTGGTTTCTTTCTTTAATTTTTTTGTGTGTCCATTGTATGTTTTCTGGTTTGAGGTTACCAGGAAGTTTGCAAATACTATCTTATAACCCATTATTTAAATCTGATAACAACTTGACACTATTTGCATAAACACACAAGCAGAAAGAAAACTAATACAAATTCAATGTCTTTATTTTGTCTCCCCATTTTTTAACTTTTTGTTATTTCTATTTATATTTTATTATACTGATTGTGTCTCAAAAAGTTGCCATAGTTACTATTTTTGATTGATTAATCATTTGGTCTTTCTACTTAGGATAAAAATACTTTATATACCACAGTTACAGTGTTATAATCTGTCTTTTTCTGTGTACTTATTATTACCAGTGAGTTTAAATACTTCTGGAGATTATTTATTGCTCACTAATGTTCTTTTCTTTCTGAATGTTCTGTTCTTTCTAATCTCTTTTATCTTCTTTCTTTAACATTTCTGTAGCAGATCTGATACTGATGAAATCCCTCAGCTCTTGTATAGGAAAGTATTCCTCCTTCATGTTTGAAGAATATTTTTTGCCAGATTTAATATTCTATGGTAAAAGGTTTTTTTTTTTTTTTCCAGCACTTCAAAGATGTCATTCCACTGTCTCCTGGCCTATAAAGTTTCCACTGAAAAATCTTCTGTCAGATGTATTGGATCTCCATTGTATGTTATTTATATCTTTTCTCTTGCTGCTTTTATGTTTATTTCTCCTTGACCTTTGGGAGTTTGATTTTAAATACCTTGAGATAGTCTTTGGGTTAAATCTGCTTGGTGTTCTGTAACTTTCCTGCATTCAGGTACTCATATATTTCTCTAGTTTGGGGAAGTTCTCTGTTATTTTCCCTTTAAACAAACTTTCTACCCCTATCTCTTTCTGTACTTTTTCTTTGAGGCCAATCATTCTTAGATTTTCCCTTTTGAGGCTATTTTCTATATCCTGTAGATGTGCTTTATTGTTTTTAAATTTTTTTTCTTTTGTATCCTTTGATGGTGCATTTTTACACAGCCTGTCTTCAAGCTCACTGATTCTTTTCTTTGCCTGGTCAATTCTGCTACTAAAGGACTCGGATGCATTCTTCAGTATGACGATTGCATTTTTCATCTCCAGAATTTATGCTTCTTTTTAACTATTTCAATCTCTTTGTTAAATTTATCTGATAGAATTCTGAGTTCCTTCTCTGCATATTCTTAAGTTTCTTTTGAGTTTCCTCAACACAGCTGTTTGAAATTCTCTGTCTGAAAGGTCACATATCTCCATTTCTCCAGGACTGATCACTGGTGACTTATTCAATTCATTTGGTGAGGTCATGTTTCTCTCAATGGTGTTGATGCTAGTAGATATTCTTCTGTGTCTGAGCACTGAAGAGTTAGGTATTTGCTGTAGTCCTCACTGTCTGGGCTGATTTGTAGCCAACCTTGTTGAGAAGGCTTTCCAGGTATTTGAAAGAACATAGGTATTGTGTTTTAAGCTGTCTCTACTTTAGGGAGCATCTCAAGCCCAGCAACATTGTGGTTTTTGAAGACTCATAAGGGTACTGCCTCAATGGTCTTAGAAAAGATATGGGAGAATTCTCTGGATTGCCAAGCAGAGACTTTTCTCTTTCTTTACTTATTTTTTCCAAAAGAAAGTCTCTCTCTCTGGTCTGAGCCACCTAAAACTGGGGGTGGAGTAACACAAGCACTCCTGTGGCCACCACCCTTATGACTGTGCTAGATCAGACCTGAGGCCTGCACAGCACTACATCTTGCCCAAAGCCTGCTGTAGCCACTTTTTGGCTACTGCCTATGTTTGCTAAAGGCTTTGGAGCTCTGCGATTAGCAGGTGGCAAAGCCAGCCACCTGCTGCATCTTTACCATTGGAGCAGTGAGGTACCCTAGGCCCTGAGTGGATACAGAGTTGCTGTCCAGAAGTCAATGTCTAGAGTCAAAAACATCAGAAGGCTACCTGTTGTTGTATTATATTGCAGCGGAGCTGGTGTTCAAACCATGAGATGAAGTCCTTTCCCACTCTTCCCTTCTCTTTCCAAAGGCAGAGGAGCCTCACCCCATAACCATCCATACCCACTTGTTGCCAGACTACCAACCAGTGTTCTCTTAAGGCCTAAGGGCTTTTAAATCAAGTTGTAAAGACTGCCTGGCCTGGGACTCACCCTTCAGGGCAGTGGCCCCCTTCTGGCCCAGGGAAGGTCCAGAAATGCTGTTCAAGAGCTAAGTCCTGGAATTAGGGATGTCAACAGCCCACTTGGTGCTCTACCATGCTGTAGCTGTGCTGGCACCTAAGGTGCAAGAAAAAGGTCCCTTTACTTCTGCTTCCACTTTTCTGAAGCAGAAGTAATCTTGTCCCATAGCCACCACAGCCAGAAATGTGCTGAGTCTCACCTAAAACCTACTATCTCAGATGCTTACCCAAAGTCCTTGATGTATTAATAGTATCTGGGTATTGTTGGTTATTTAGAGCTCAAGGTATCTTCAGTTAGCAGGTGAGGAATGCTGTGAGGACTCAATCCTTTCCTTCAATGCAGAGGGTTCCTTTCTGGCTCAGGCTGTATCTAGAAATGTTGTCTGGGAGCTGGGGCCTTGAACAAGGGCCTTAAAACTCTTTTTGGTGCCTTATCCTGCTGTGGCTGAGCTGGTATCCAAGATGCAAGACAAAGTCCTCCTCATTCTTCCTTCTCCATTTCTTAAGCAGAAGGAATGAATCTCTTTTAAAGCTGCAAGCTATGCAGCCTGGGGTTAGGGGAGGGGTGATACAAGCATTCCTTTGGCTGATCCAGCTGGTGTCTCAGTATGTCAAGTGTCCCCCCCAGTCCACAATTTATGGGCCTAAGTCAGCACTAGGACTCACCTAAGAGCAGCAGTCCTTATGGTATAGACTACTTTTCAAATTTACTTGGAGACTCAGAGCACTGTAGGCCTTCTGTGGTGAGGTTTTCAGGCACTGAAATTCTGATTGCTGGGATTGGTGATTCCTCTCTGGTTAGAAGTGGTTTAAATGTTCCCCTCTGCCTCTGTGGGCAGGTGTCAGCTGCGTTTGGTCTAGTTTTCCTTTCTGCCTAACATGACAGCAGTGAGTTCAATGCTTCATAATTGCTGTGTTTTTCCTCATCCTGTGTGCAAAGATGCTCTCTACGCCACACTACTGTTGCTGAGGTTGTTAGGGATAGGGGTTGGTAATTCAGGACTGTTTTTTTTTTTTAAACCTTTTCAGTGCCTCTTTCAGTGATATGAAGTTAAAACCAGGTACTATGAGTGCTCACCTTGATTTTTGTTTCCCATGAAGGTGTGTTTTATGTGCAGTTGTTAACTTGGTGCCTTGTGGGGTGTGAGGATGTGATTAGTGGAGCCTTCTATTCTGCCAACTTGCTTTGCTTCTCCTCCCCCAATGTAAACTATCTTTATAAAATATTTTATAGCTCAAGAAATTACTTATGTAATACTCAGTATAGAATAAAAAATTGTGTTCTCTCAACTATCTACAGTGAGCTGTCAATAGTGGAATGAAAAATATGTATTGACTAGTTGAAATGGACCATTTTTCTAAAAGGATGATTAATTAATTTATTGTATAATTCTATACAATTTGATATTATGGATTTAACAAATTAATCATTTACAATTATAAATATGTAAAAATTCCTTGAGAGATTTTGTGAACCACTTCTGGTTCAAAAAGTAGAGTAACTAAAACTATAAAACTCAATGCCTTACATAGCAAGCATGTACAGATAGTATTAAATCCTCATTGAGAATTTTTAATATGTCATCTGGAGTAGATTATTTGCATTTGTAAGAAGATATACACTGACCAAGTGTAGGAATCACTCTCTACAGAATCATAATGTCATTAAAATAATTTGACATTTGGCTTCATATTTCAGATGATGCCACTGGTTATTTTTGTAACCTGCGGGAAGACATTTTTTTTTCTCAGCAACATCTTATTTGTGTAAAAATAACTCTTGCTTTTCTCATGTCATAAATAATTAAAATTTGTGAAGCTGCTTTCAGTTCCAGAAAGTGGGTAAATATATATATATTTTTAATTAGAGATAGTGTCTCACCCTGTATCCCAGGCTGAAGTACAGTGGTGAAATCGAACTCACTGCGATCTTGAATTTCTGGGTTCAAGTAATCTTTCCATCTTAGTCTTCTGAGTAGGTGGGACTCTAAACACATGCCACTACACCTGGCTAATTAAAAACACAAAACTTTAAAGACTGGGGTTTCATTAGATTGCCCAGGCTCATATCAGAGTTCTGCCCTCAAGCGATCTTCCTGCTTCAGCCTCCCAAGTAGCTGGTATTACAGGTGTGAGCCACTGCACCCAGCATAAAAATTTTATAACTTCTGTTTTCACATTTTTCAATCTCAATGTCTCCAAAATGTTAATGTAAATCAGACTGTTTTAGATAGCTTTTTATAAGATACACATTGCCAGGTACTCTGGGAGCCTCTGATTTACCTGATCTGAAAAGTTATTGTATTGTTAACAAGCAAGCCCAGTTGATCTTGAAGTAGATGGTGTGAGGAATACACATTGCCAAACAATTTTTGTCTCTGTCTCTCTACAAAGCTAATTCCAGTCCCTCCTAATCTTTTCTCCAGTAATTGCTTTTTCTTCTTACATTTATAATTCCCCTCCCTATTCCTCCACTTTAGACAACCAGAGGACAAGGTATATGAAGCCCAGTTCTCATTATTACAGTAACTTCCTTGAGGCTTTCTTGGCTTTTTCCAAGCCACAAATGCTTGAAAGTATTAGGCAAGGTATTTTACATTGAAACCAAAATTTCCAACTCTTTGTTTGTTCTACTGTCATCATTCAAATAAGGCTGCAGCTGTGCTATGTAAAACCGACTTAATATGTTCTAGAATAGCCATTCAGCTATAAGTGGTTATGTATAAATTCAAGGCTTCTGGTGTAAAACTTCTTATCATTGTAGAAGCCGCTCAATGCAGAACACATTCTCAGTCCTCCTCTGGACCACAAAGCCTCTGACTTCCTGTCAATGGACAGAACGTCTG
Organism: Ateles fusciceps; assembly: GCA_036589455.1. NCBI lineage: Eukaryota > Metazoa > Chordata > Mammalia > Primates > Atelidae > Ateles > Ateles fusciceps. The sequence continues at coordinate 20,389,142 of JAZHEH010000681.1, read as the reverse complement.
GTTTGATCTACAGGAACACATAATTTCTTGAAGCTTTATGCTAAGGAGTGACAACGTGAGTCAGTTGAAGCTTAGCGTGTCTAAGTCCACAGAGTGTTAGCTACAGAAACTTTTCATTGACATACTGAGCAAGTGCAGCAGGTGGTGTCCCTACAGGTCTACGAAGAAACTTCAGGTAAGTAGAATTGTTTAGAACAGTCTTTTTTTCTCTCAGCACTTCAATTAATTATAATTCTTGCCCTAACTCATTTGTATTTGTTAATTTATTTCTTTTCCCCTGCAAACCTTTGGAAAGAGCACTCACCAGGGTCTCAGTGTTGAGAACAAATTCCTCAAAACCTTTTAGATACCTGAAGCTGAAAAATACTTTAGAAATAGCCGGTGTGTATACTTTTGAATTTGTAAAATGTGCAAATGTTTTCCTTGAATTGTAAATTATTCATATGCTTATATCTTTCCCTGACACCCTCTAGATCTCCATAGTAATATTGTGGGGGAAAAAAAATCAGTGTTCTCCTTGCCTCCAATTTCACTTCTAAAGTATTACTTGTTTGTTTGCATAGAAAAATCTTCCTTCTTCCTTCTGTGTCATGTGGCTGGAATAAAACAATGCTTTTCTGTTGTCCTCTGTCAAATTTCTCTCCATTCATTAAAACATTTGGCACTCATCGCTTCTCGGCCTTTTGGCTAAGATCAAGTGTAAAACATTTGGCACCTGACACCATAATTTTTCTCTCCAACAAACTTCTGTTACATCCTGTTCATGCCTGTAATACCTGAAACTCCCATTCCCTTCTTGGCTCATACTTTGTTGACTTGGAGTTGAATCCAACAGCCATGCATCCCAGACTGATCTACCTTGGAATACCTCTGAAATCTTAACCTCTAATAGTCTAATATCTGACCCCAGTCTCCCATTTGTAAGTACAATTTCCCCTATTACCATTGCTATTCTTTGACTCCAACAAGTACTTTCATCCATTGCTTTGCCTGTATTTCTCACTTTATTCATCTCCAACCTACTTTCCTTTTTTTCTTCTTTTTCCTAGATGTGACAGTTTGTCAGTTTCAATCTCTCATTTACATATTCTCAAATGATTTGTCCCTTATCCTTTTTTGCTACTCCAGCCCTGAAAACCCCAATCTTGGTTTGTTTTAATTTGTTTTCTCTGCTTCTACTCTCAGGGAGCTGAACTCAATATATTATTGAGTAACACTTCCAAATCATAGCGTCCATCTTTACACTATCCTAAGTATGCTTGCCAGTCCTTGCTAATTCTAGTCTACTTTTTCTCCCATTAACATCAAAAGCCATTCATTCCCATAAAATCCTACTTCTTTTCCTCCACACTATCTTGGCATACTTCCTCACCCATTCACTTCTAAAAGCTGATTTGGGGAATAGGAAGAAATTTTACCTCTTCCAGGATATAGATATTCAAAAATAACTTGCCAACTTTCTGCTCTTTTTTTCTAACCCTGTGTATTTTTATATACAGTAAGTTCTCACTTAACATTGTCGATAGGTTCTTGGAAACTGGAAGTTCAAATGAAACAACATATAACAAAACCAATTTTACCATAAGATAATTATTATAAACAAGAATTAAGTGAGAGAGATCCAAAATGGCCGATTAGCAGCAGCTCAGGATTGTAGCTCCCAGTGAAAGCGCAGAGAGTGAGTGGACACCACATTTTCAGATGAATTTTTGTTGTTCATGGACCAGGAGATTCTCAGCGGAGGAGCCCCATGGGTCACCAGGGCGACTCTTTTGGCCGGTGTGGCCATTTTGCCAGTGCCCCAGTGCAGCGGTTCTCAGTCCAGAGTATGCAGGATTGAGTGCCCTTTTGGTTGGTGTTTGGAGCCCTGGGAAGGCAGAGTCTCCCATTCAGCTTATTGAAAAGGGGACTGAAGTGGGGAACCAGACCAGGAGACTCCCAGGCAGAAAAGTGCCACGTATCTCAACACCGCTGTTTCAGATGGTGTAGTGGGTCACTGCAGGGGAAGGCTGGTCCCCCACCACCCCCCCATCCCGACAAATGAAAAACGGCAATTGGAATTGCTGAGGATTGAGATTTTCACAGCAAGTACAGCTGAACCCAGGAAGGTCCAGCTCTGTGGGGGAGGGGGTGTCTGCCAAAGGAAAACTAAGAAACAGAAAAAAATTTAATCACCAACAAGCTGGACGTCCACTCAGAGACCTAATCTGAAAGTCAGCAATTACACAGACAACAGGTGCTAAATCCACAAAGATGGGAAGAAACCAGCGCAAAAAGGCTGAAAACACCTGAAATCAGAATGCCTCTCCTCCAACAGAGGATTGTAGTTCGTCAGCACCAAGGGAACAAGGCCTGATGGAAAATGAATGTGAGGAATTGACAGAATAAGGCTTCAGAAGGTGGATAATAAGAAACTTCTGTGAGCTAAAGAACATGTTCTAACCTAATGCAAAGAAACTAAGAACCTTGAAAAAATGTTTGATGAAATGCTAACGAGAATAGACAATTTAGAGGGGAATATAAGTGAATTAATGGAGCTGAAAAAAACAATACGAGAACTTTGCAAAGTATGCACAAGTTTTAACAGTCGAATTGGTCAAGCAGAAGAAAGGATTTCAGAAGTCGAAGACCAACTTAACGAAAGAAAATGAGAAGACAGGATTAGAGAAAAAAGGGTAAAAAGGAATGAGAGCAAAGTCTCCAAGAAATATGGGACTATGTGAAAAGACCTAATCTACATTTGACAGGTGTACCTGAATGTGATGAAGACAATGAATCCAAGCTGGAAAATATTCTTCAGGATATTATCCAGGAAAACTTCCCCAACCTAGCAAGACAGGACAATACTCAACTCCAGGTAATACAGAGAACACCACAAAGATGTTCCTCAAAAAGAGCAAACCCAAGGCACATAATTGTTAGATTCACCTGGGTTGAAATGAAGGAGAAAATACTAAGGGTATCTAGAGAGAAAGGTCAGGTTACCCACAAGGGGAAGCCCATCAGACTCACAGCAGATCTCTCAGCAGGAACCCTACAAGCAAGAAGAGAGTGGGGGACCAATATTCAACATCCTTAAAGAAAAGAACTTTCAATCCAGAATTTCATATCCAGCCAAATTAAGTTTCATAAGTGAAGGAAAAATAAAATTTTTTACGAACAAGCAAGTACTCAGAGATTTCATTACCACCAGGCCTGCTTTACAAGAGCTTCTGAAAGAAGTACTATATATAGAAAGGAAAACAAGTATCAGCCATTCCAAAAAACCCATCGGTAAGCTGCATCCAGACCCATCTCATATGCAAGGATATACAGAGACTCAAAACAAAGGGATGGAGGAAGATTTACCAACCAAATGGAGAGAGAGGAAAAAAAAAAGCAGGAATTGCAATTCTTGTCTCTGATAAAATAGACTTTAATGTAACAGAGACCAAAATAGACAAGAAGGACATTGCATAATGGTAGAGGGATCAATGTAATGGGAAGAGCTAATGATCCTAAGTGTATGTGCACCCAACACAGGAGCACCCAGATACATAGGGCAAGTTCTTGGTGACTTACAAAGAGACTTGGACTCCCACACAATAATAGTGGGAGACTTTAATACTACATTGTCAATATTGGACAGATCAATGAGACAGAAGGTTAACAAGGATACCCGGGACTTGAACTCAGACCTGGAACAAGTAAACTTAATAAACATTTACAGAACTCTCTACTCCGAATCTACAAAACATACATTTTTTTTCAGTAACACATCACATCTATTCTAAAAGTGACCACATAATTTGAAGTAAATTACTCCCCAGCAATTGCATAGCATTTCATAGGTTTAAATGAAATATTGGTTGGCTGTTTGTTTGTTATTTTCCTTCCTTATTCCTTCCTGTCTCCATTGTATAACACAATTATTAGTATAAAAGAAGTTTTCAATACCCATTTTTAGACTGCATTCTAGCCTGGGCAATAGAGCAAGATTCCCATTCTCTCTCACTCTTTTTCTTCTTCTTTCTCCCTTTCTTTCATTCTCTTTTTCCCCTTCTTTCTCTCTTTCTTTTCTTTCTTTCTTAAAAAAACAAACAAAAAAAAAAGAATTAAGTTACCACAACATATTTCTGGTCACAAAAACATCTCCAAACTTATAAATAAAGACCTCAAACACTTCTAATATAAAACTTTGAAATACATGTAAGCTGTATATACATTTAAGAAATATTAATAAGAGCAAGTAAGGTAACTATTTACTAATTTTTGGTGAGTCAGTGTGTGATGGTGACCACAGTGGTGGTGAGCTAAACTGAAAATAAATGTTTGCAAAGCAAACATTGTAAGGAGCACCTCTTGTCTCTATGAAGTTAAAAATCAATCACATATATGGTGGGTTTGTTCAGTCCTTTTGCACAGCATTGTTTATTGTTATGCATTTGTATGATTGTCACAGACTTTATGAGCTTTTGTTTTATTATGAATGTTTCATTTATTCATTCATTTTTCACCTGGCTTATTCCAGTTCAGGAGTGCAAGTGACTGAAGCCTATCGTGGTAGCTCAGAGCATGAGGCAGGAATCCACCCTGAACTGGAGGACTGGACACCCTTTCATCACAAGGCACACACACACAAACACACACACTTATCCTGGGACAATTTAGACATGCCAATTTACTAATGTACAAATTTTTGAGATGTGAGAGGAAACAGGATTATCCAGAGAAAGTCCACGCAGACATGAGGAGAACATGCAAACTGAACATAGACAGTGGTCCAGACAGGAATTGATTTTTTTTTCTCTTCAACATTGTAATGAGAAGACATTGAAGAAAATGACATTATTTGAGGATCTGCTGTATACCTACATACATACACCTGTATCTACATCCATCCTAAAATTTTTCTGACTTCTCACTGGAAGAGGTATTCTTCCTGTCCAAAACTAATTTTAAAAACTATGCTTAGAATTATGGTTGATGATTAAATGAATTAATCAACATAAAGAAGGTGTAATAGTCATTGGCATTTTGTATATACGGTCAATGAATTTCTGTTACCTTTCTATGTCCTGTTATACACATTGGCCTATCACTTACTTACATCTCACCTCTTGTAGTTAGTATAGGTATGCTTAACTCTCATCTAATAAGAGAAATGCCTTTCTCTGAGTTTTTGTATCTCTCTTCTTCCCCGTGATACTCTAGTGTTCGTCTTCCTTTCCTGATCAAGCTCTCTGAAAAAGTTACCTTCACTTCCTCACATTTCATTAAGTCTCCAACACCCATAACTTGATTTCTTCTACCATCCACTTCTCTTACTAAGTCAGTAATCAACTCCTAACTCTAAAATGCACTGCCATTTTTAGTATTCATCCCTTTTGGCTTCTCAGCAGCCTTTGACTGCTTTGGTCACTATTTCCTTGAAAGTTTCTCCTATTTTGACTTCTAAGATTCTTCTTTTGTTTTTCACATTGTTTTTCTAGCCACTTTTTCCTATCTCTTCGGCTGGATCCTCTTCCTTATGATTTTGTTAAACAACATCTGATCCAATAGTAACTCTCTTATAATCCTCCATTATAATGTATTGAAGAATATATTATATTATATTGGACTATTGGATTAGGCTGAGCCATAAAGATTCTACTGCCTTGGCACCTTGGAGAGAGTTGAAACTAGGTGTCTCTCATTGGTGGGAGCTAAACCAGGGTCCTGCCATGGGGGGAAGCTGACTGTGAAAAGGAAGGGGGTGAAAGAGCATGTGCTATTGGTAGTGGCAACAGCCCATTTACAACCTTTATTTAATCCACATTTTTGTGCATCTCCTACAGGTTATATACCTAATTTTCATTGCAAAAACCCCTACTATTGGGCATTTTCTTCTGCTTTGAAAGTTTCTGTTAGCAGCCACATTTTTTTGACTATGCCTGGAACAAAGAGACTTGATGTTCAGTCTTTGAGGAAAAGTGTTCTAAAACCCCATTTCTACCTTGACTGATTCTATTTGTTCATTCACTGAACAAAAGTTTATTAATGTTTATACTATGCTAAGTGCTGTGCTTGATGCTTGAGTAATAAAGAAGTGTAAGACATGGTACCACTTACCAAGGAGATTACTCTCCTCTGGGGAAATATGCTACCAAAGCCTGCAGAATGGGCAGAATTCTGTACCATTTGGTTAATGCACCCATCATTCTAGACAGTGACAGAAACACAGTGGCTTGTTCTAGATCTGCAGTTTGCCTCCAAATATCTATTTTGTGTCAATAGATTTATTCAAGCAAGTTACATATAGTCCATCTTTGAAGTTGCAGTTTTTTTCAATTATGTTTCTGTCTGGTGGAATGGTCACATTCATTGAATTTAAAGGTCTTTAAAATTTCCTTCAGAATCTTGTATATACACAATTTACCACTGGGCTAAACACTTCACATACCTTTTGTGGTAATGAAATCCTCATGACAACCTACAAAGTAAATATTACTATCCCAATTTTATAGATAATGCAACTGAGCCAGAGACTCAAATAATTTGACTTACCTAAGGTGACCCAGATAGTCAGAAGAGGAGCCAGTGGTGGAGTTTTGCTTTGTTTGATTCCAAAGCCCATGTTGTTAACCACTGTGCTTCCTTTTGTATTGATTCTGGCTATATACTTACATTTATACATGCATACACAGATATCATATGTGCTGAGTTTTCTAGGATTGCAAAAAATATTAATGGCTTCCTTGCAAGCCATCAAAATGGTGTAGAAATTTTTGTATTAGTTGGTTTTTAGAAAATATGGCCATTCTTACATATTGCCTTCAAATATCATATGAGAGGTCAGATATATAATGTAAATATATATTATATAATTATATATATTGTCAGCCATATGTTCATATGTATATCATATTTATATACCACTTTGTTTCAGAAAGACTTTCAGGAGGGTATATGCACATGCATATATACACAGAAAACCATTCATGTATACATCTTTATATTATTAATTTGGGATTACATCATATATTTTCCTGACTTTATGACACAGATGTTTTCCAACATCATGAAACATTCTTCAAAGACATCATTTTGATAGCTGTCTGGTAATCTATTATTTGGATATACCATCATTAACTTGATCATTTCTTCATAATGAATTTTGTATTATATCTAAGATACAGTATCATATTACACTAAATTTTTTAATTTTTACATTTTAAAATGTATCTATTATTAATTCCTTGAGATGAGTTTATAGATGCGGACTTACTGAATAAAAGAGTTTGCTCTACTTTTAAGGTTGATAATGCATAATTCCAACACCTAGATCTTGCCAATTTCTACTTGATGGTATCAACCCTAAGCAACAATTTTTTCTTCCTATGGTTTTTTTTCCCTTAGGAGAAAAAGGACTACACACAATATAGTCTGCAAGTTTTTTCCCAGATGATTACATTCTTTCATGATAGCTGAAAATAGTACTGATGCTATGGCAACATTAGAGCAAGTGTTTCAACGCTTGGAGGTGGAGGTGCTCTCCAGAGGGGCAGTTGGACATTTGCATCTGGACAGCTGAAGGCATTCACTCTCTATATTCTTGACCTGATTTGAATCAAATGGGCATGGGAGATTTATTCTACCAGATACATTATAGTACTTTTTAAGTAGAATTTTATGGAGATTACTAAGAATCCCTGAGGTCTAGTTGCATCCCTGGGCTTTAGTTTCTCATTTGTAAACTGAAAGGTTTGGACTGGATAATTTCTAAAGCCCGTCACTGCTAACAGTGTATGATGTCCCTGGTGACTTCTCCTTCCTCTTCTTTCTGGACACCTATTATAGTATTTTTGTTCGTGTGTTTATTTTCTTAGAGCATCTTCTTGAGAAAAGGAAGCTGAAGTGCTACATAAGATGTTTGTGCTTCATGACATTCAGATTCTGCAGATTCTGTATAAATCCTTGGAAAACAGCATCCCTGAGTCTATAAAGGTAAGGAAATAGAAGGAGATCAAAGGAGAGAGGGCTGAGTTGAGAGGAGGACAGACTTAGGGTTCAGAACCTTACTGGAGAGATGGGAATGCAAATCTAAAGTCAGAATCTGTTCAAAGATGATCTTAATGTCTATATCCAGTCAATCACCTACTTTGCTTCCTTTTAGTCATTTTTAAATTTATCCTTCTGCTGTCTCTGGTGTACTTCCTCATCTCTTCCAGGTAATTTCAATATCTTCTTGTCTCCAATCTTGACAATCTAGCTACAATTTAGTGATGAGAGTCAGCTATATGACACATATACGATCATATCCCTCCCTTTTTAAAAAATTTGCCATAGCAAATATGCAGAGTCCATCTCCAAGGCTTAATTGGGTTACAGGGTTTAATGCAAAATTCTCTGGCCTTTTCTATTTTGCCTCTCAACATTCTCCTGCCATATACCACATGCCTCAAATATTGAGCCCCTCACAGTTCAGTAGGCATGATATAATCTGCCATACTCTTAATCATTTCACTCATGCTTTTTTCTCCTACTTGTAATAACTTGCTCTCATTCTCTATTTTGCCAGAAAAAGACATTACTTATTCATCAAGACCCAGTTCAGATATTACTTCTTATGTAAGTCTCCCCATCACTTCCTAGACAGGTAGTGCTTTTCTTCCTTGGGATCCTATATCACCATATACAAATATCTCTCAGACTGTGTGTCCTATGATGCTTAAACTATATACTCTCTATTATTCTAAACTTAACTTTAGGGTTGTATCCATATCATATTCACCTTTGAGTTTTTCATGCTTAACACAGACCTGATACATAATAGATGCCAAATAAATAGTATGCTATGAAATAAAGAAAGAAGAAAATGAGAAAATGGTATTAATTAAAAAGAAAATGAATGTCAGGGAAGCCAATTCCTGATGATTCATGTATTAACTTGGATTTTTGTGGTGGCTTATTAGGCCCTCTTACAGCATAACTCAATGAGTAGTCCAATGAGCCACCCTGGAAGCACTGGCCCCATCCTAAGTCCTCCTAGACCTCTTGTCCTTATTTCCCATGCCACATAAAAGACCCTGTATTGGAGAAAAACTGATCCCCCTCCTGTTTTGTTCTGTTGCATTATAGGTATATGGTGCCATTTTCAACATAAAAAATAAAAACCCGTTCAAAATGGAGGTACTGGTAGATGCCTGGCCAGATTACCAGACGGTCATTACTCGGCCTCAGAAACAGGTAGGAGCAACAGCTACTCAATACCAGGGCAGTCACTCTCTAGACGTTCTCTGTGTGGCAATGAGGGAACTGATATTGAGGGATGGTGAGAAGAACCTTGGTACCGTTGATGTATGCAGCTTTTGGAAGGGCTGTTTTGGAGAGGAGATAGAGCAGAGATAAGGTCTGAACTTAGATCCAGTAATCAATAATCCAGGATGTGTAAATAAAATTAGGATTCCGTTCAGTCAACCTTTTCCATCAAGATATCTCAACCTAGACTTCTATGGATGAAATTGATTAAGAAGTGTTTTACTTGCAACGATTCCCAAGGGGAAGTGTCAATGCAGAGGGTAGGCAGGCATGTGGAGGCAGACAGAGCTGTCTATTCTAGGTACTACACTAACTCTGGAACGAAGTTTCTTTCCAAAAGTTTATCTATTCAGATGCACACCAAGAGCCAATCACTGAGCCTGCCCCAGAGCGCTGGGTCAGGATTAACTCAGGTGTCGCCTCGTCAAAAACCCACATAGTGGCCAAACCTGTTCTTTATATTTCTTTCCATATCTTAGGCACCTTCTCTTTTAAATCCTTAGCATGCTGGGCGCGGTGGCTCACGCTTGTAATCCCAGCACTTTGGGAGGCTGAGGAGGGCAGATCACCTGAGGTCAGGAATTGGAGACGAGCCTGACCAATATGGTGAAACCCCGTCTCTACTAAAAATACAAAAATTGGCCAGGCGTGGTGGCAGGCGCCTCTAGTCCCAGCTACTCAGAAGGCTGAGACAGGAGAATTGCTCCAGGGAGGCGGGCGTTGCAGTGAGCCGAGATCATGCCACTGCACTCCAGCCTGGGTGACAGAGCCAGACTCCGTCTCAAAAAAAAAAAAAAAAAAAAAAAAATCCTTAACATATACCATTTTGGGTACACTTCCCTTTCTAGATAATGGAACTATTTATTCACCCTCTCAAGGGCAGCTCACTATAGTGCCCTAAAAGAAAGACACTATCTTCAGTGTATCAACAGTGAGTTATTCTTGAAGGGATTCCAAGGCCATTTTCTACACCTATCTCAGAAAAACAGAAAATGTTCTAAACAATTGAATCTCTAGCATTCTAGACCTATGCAAGAACATTTTGTAAATTGTAGTGCTATGTAAATATGATTGATATTTGTTATATCAGCAGATGAAAGATGACCGGGATCATTATACCAACACATACCACATCTTCACCAAAGCTCCTGACAAGTTGGAGGAGGTCTTGTCCTGCTCCCAGGTTATCAATTGGGAGCAAACTTTCCAGATTCAAGGTAACTAGTTTGAGTTAAAAGAAAAAGACCCATGGGTTAGTTTTAGCTGATATGGAAGGGATAAAGCAGTACTTGTCTTTCTCCTCTTTCCAGGTTGCCAGGAGGGCCTGGATGAAGCAATAAGAAAGGTTGCAACTTCAAAATCAGTGCAAGTAGATTATGTGAAAACCATGCTCTTTACACCAGAATTACTAGAGAAATACAAAACTTCAAGTAATGACAAGATGGAGTTATTTGAAATGCATAAAGTGGATGACAATAACAAGTGAGATTCTACCTTTTGCTTCCCAAATTCCTTGATAGAATTATTAAGTTGCTGCAAAGATTGTACTTGGAAATGTAGGACTTGAAACTAAATTATGATCGGTTACACAATTGCATGGGTAAAGAAAGGGAGTTATGTTGGCGACTGCTGAGCATGTGCAGAACCTTCATTAGACTAGATCTTTATGCATATTATCTCACTTAGGGCTCACAAGGGTCCTTCTGAGAGGGGGAATGGACATCATGATGGCATTGAAAAATGTTTACTGAAACTATTTATGTCTTACAAAATGCTACATGCTTATAGAAAGTACATAAGTGTATAAATTAAAAAATAAAATCTGTCCACTTGGGTTCCTCTGCCAGATGTAAATATTCTTGACACTAATATGCATGCTTTTAGTGCTCTATATGAGTTATTTTATTTATTTATTTTTACAACATGTACACATGCTTTACTGCAACTTCTGCAATGAATATCATCATAAATAGATCATCATAAATAGATCATAATAGATCAGAAATAGTTGTATAAATATTTCTGAAAGATGAATTACTAGAATTGAAATTGTTGAGTCAAAGAATATGCATATTAAATGAATGGTATTACCAAAATGGATAGTAAGACTTTCATGAATTTAATGTGTAATATCATAACTTATGAAACAACCTAAACATACAGTAATGGGAAAATTGATACATTTATTATGGTACACTGAAATATTAGGATACTATGCAGCAATTAAAAAGAATGAAGCAGCTCTACATGACAGATTAGGAAAGATTTCCAAAGCAAATTGTTAAGTATAAAAATAAGGTGGATAGAACAATGTATATAATATGCTACCACTTATGTCAATAAACGAATGTATGTACACATCTAAAATTGCGTAGAATAACTGGAAAGTTGTGCAAAATATATTGGCATTACTGGTCACTTCTAAAGAAAGTAAATGGGTAACAGGAGATCAGAGAAAGAAGAGAGATTTTCTTTCCTCTAATAATCCATTTATGCTTTATAATTGTATTACTAATTGAAAAACTAAATAAAATCTAAACACACACTCACAGATACATTTGAGTTAGCCAGAAAAGTAAACACTTTTCAAATCCTGCTTTGCCCCACCAGTGTTCCCATGAGAATTTTAAGAGGAACATATACACAGAGAAAATGATAAATGGGGATTAAATAATATTTAGTAGTATAACTCTGGAAATGTGGTATGAAGTACCTGCCCTAAGGTGATTCTTCAACACCTACATGGATATACTGATATCTTCCCATTCTAGGTTCAGCTATCCACAGGAGGGGGTGCAGGAAAGGGTACTTGACATCTTTCAGGAAGCAAATCCAGGATCAGGTCAGACATGGAAGAGAGCAAAACAAAGCATCACCTATAGAAAACATAGTGTTCAGTGACTTGCCCACTGGCAAACGTGAAGCGACTCTGAAACTGACAAACTTCTCAAAACTCTCCCTCCCTGGAGAGAGGCAAACTTCCTGGAGATCTCTCTTCCACCACCCCCATATTTACAGAGAATATTACTATAATTTTACAAACAAGAAAACTGAGTCTCACATAACTTTTCCAAAAGAAAATAATCAGGATTAAAATCCCAATGGTCAGCACCAAAAATTTAGTATTCTTTTCCTATGTTGCAGCTTCTTAAATTGCATTTTTGGTAATTCTCTAAAGGTATGTGATGATGGACTTAGGGACACATGAAGATGTAAGATCAGCATTGTTCTCATCTCGCTGTAAAATATGTTTTATTGGAATAGCTGTTGAATGAAATATTATCTTGTGTATTTACAGATTTTGTGGAGTAGAACTCAAAATGCACATGGTTTCATGTAAATTCAGCCATGTGGAGGGATTTTCTTGTCTATGTCCTCAGTCTTTTAGGGACATGTGTTCATTTTTTTCCTTAGCGTACTTGATGAGACATTTTGAGATGTTCTATAATATATCATACTATCTCTCTGTTAGGAAATATACCGTAAAACACATAGTGTTCCCCCATCAATTATTTGGAAACATTTTGAAGCAGAAATAGAAAAGGTAGTTTTTATGCATCTATTGTCTCCTCTAGGCTGTAGGATCCTCAAGAAAAGGAATGATGTTATATTTATTTTTTTGCAATTCCAGTGTTTGGTAAATATTGGCTGAATAAATACAATTTTTTTTTTTCTTCACAGGAAAAGAAACTTTTCAAACATGTTCTTAGATGCTTCGCATGCAGGTCTTATAAATGAACACTGGGCCTTTGGGAAAAATGAGAGGAGCTTGAAATATATTGAACGCTGCCTCCAGGATTTTCTAGGATTTGGTGTGCTGGGTCCAGAGGGGGAGCTTGTCTCTTGGATTGTGATGGAACAGTCCTGTGAGCTGAGAATGGGTTATACTATCCCCAAATACAGAAGCCAAGGGAACATGTCACAAATTAACTATCATCTTGAAAAGTATCTTTCTCAGAAAGAAATCCCATTTTATATCCATGTGGCAGATAATAATGAGAAAACCTTACAGACACTGGAAAACGCTGGGTATAAGATTTGTCCTTGTGGCTGGCATCAGTGGAAATGCACCCCCCAAGAAATATTGTTGATTGGATCCATTGTCCATTTCAAATCTTTCTTATCAGAAGAAAAACATTTAATTCAAACACAAACATCGTTGACTACATTAGCATAAAAGGCATCTGATTATCCAGAATCTGTGTATTACTTAAGCTCAGATCTGTGTATTACTTAAGCTCACCTTAACATTTTTACCCTCCTCCTCTTCTGTATTCTTACAGAAAATTAGAAGCTCAATCCTTTGGTCTCATAATTTCCTTTATGATAACAGACATCTCAGAATTAAAATCACCCAATGCCAATCATTAGTCCCAAGATAACTCTTTAAAGGCAACAATTTCTTAAATGAAGACACATTATTTCATGAAAAATTCACTTTTATGACTTTATTTTTAAAATAAAAGGTCTGATTTGAAAAATATCTCCTCTAGTATTCTTCCCTTACTTCTACAAAGTTTTCCAAGGGATTTTTGAAAAGCCCTCAGCATCATTGCTTTTTATTCTAAGTACCCTCTGAGCAGCTTTGAGATATTCTGCTAAATTAAATTTTGTGGCCATCAGTGAAAATTTGGTTTTCTAACTTGCTTTTCATCACAAAGTGTTGCTAGGTTGAGTTGCAAATTTGAAGGTTAACTTTAAATTTTCAAGATGATTTTTATGTCTATGATATATTAGTTTCCTATTGTCATTATAACAAATTATGACAAATATTATGACTTAATGCAACACAATGTGTTATATTTATGACAGAAGTTCAGAATAGGATTTATGGGGCTAAAACCAACATGCTAGCAGGGACAGCTCCTTCTGGAGGCTATAAAGGTTAATCAACTCCCTTGCCTTTTCCAGATCACAGAGGCTGTCCTCACTCCTTAGCTTGTGTCTCTGTATCACATTATCTTTTATCTCTCTGCTTTCATCATCATCATGTAACCAGTTACTTTGGGGGTGAGGGGAAGACACCGCTCCCCCGAGAGAATGTTGTAGGTTCTTAGTCTCCACTATCTCAAGAATGAGAGAGGGGACCACTGCAGGTGCACAGTAAGCTTCTAAATACCAGTCCCAAGAAGTGTTGCAGAAAGGTGATTTTATTTAGGTAGAGAAAAGAGAAAAAAAAGGAGGAGAAGAGAGAAAACTCCATGAAGAGTGTGGAAGGGGACTCCAGAGGGGGAAATCCAGGAGAGAGAAAGGTGGCTTCCATGAGGGTGGAAGGGGATCCAAAACATGGAGCCCAAAGTGGTGTGGAAGAAGGGACTTTTAACCTGGGAGGAACCCCCCACCTTCTCTAAGACCCTGGGCCAATGAAAGGAGTTCCTTAGAACTTCCACTGGAGTGATTGACTCTTAGTTTCTTCCCCGCCCGTTAAATTCAAACATAAACTGTTAAATCTCCAAGATGGAGAGAGATGGGAGGGGGCATGGCTCTGGGAAGTTCTTGCCCTAGAAACTACACCCCCTTGTGGACCTAGAAAGAGAACACATTTTCTCTATCACATCACCTTCTTCTCTTCTGCAGTCAAATCTCCCTCTGCCTCCCGCTTAGAAGGTCATTTGCATATACTTAGGACCAACTTGGATAATCCAGGATAATCTCCTCATCTCAAGATTGTTAACTTAATCACATCTGTGAAATCTCTTTTGCAATATAACACTCAAACCTTCTGGGAATTAGGACCTTGATATTTTTGGAGAGGCATTATTCAGCCACCCCATATGTGTGCAAGTGTATGTTTTTTCCTGAGCAAATTTACCTCATACTTTCAGACTTTAAATGCTCTCAGTCCAAGTCTGATCAGCATTTCTATATTCCAGGTCCACTCTGGGAATGGAAAACTGCCAGGGACTCTGGGCCAGTTTTTCTCCATGCTTCTTTTCTTTGGACAGACAGGCTTAAAAAGTACACACACACACACACACACACACACACACACACACACACACAGAGGTAAAATATGTATAACATAATATTTATTATTCTAACTATGGTAAGTACAATGCAGTGATATCAAATACATTCACAATATTTTATAACCATTCCTATTGTTTCAGAGGTGCAGACTGCAGAGACACCCAGGTCTTGCTCCTGGGAAGGTGGCAGGTACATCTCTGGGAGCTCTCATCCTGCCAACACAAAAGGGTTGGGGTTCCCACTTGTCCCTGCTCCCCCTGGCTCCAGGGAGAGTGCAGCTCCAGCCTCCGGGTGCCTCTGAGATGGGAGCTGGTGCTGACAGTGGGGAAAATCCAGGCAGTGGGAGCAGGAACGTCCAAGCCTGCAGGAGGCAGGGGTGCCTTCCCCGGGCCCCAAAGAACACAGAGACTCCTGTCCTGACCTGCATCAGGGCAGCTGCAGCAGCACCCAGGGAGGGTGGGGATCCTGCCTGCTTCATGGAACTTTATAGCCCTGGCGCAGCCTCCCTGCTGCAGTCTGTGTCTTGGTAGTGGTGGCTGTAGATGGGCAGCAGTTGCCCTCACTATTACCCTTATCCAAAACTTTTTCATCATTTCTAGCATGAACTCTGTACCCATTAAACAACTCCTCCTGCTCCCCCTCCCCTCCCAGGTCCTGGTAAACTCTATTCTATGGTCTCTATGAATTTCTCTACTTTGGGCATGTCACAACAGTGGATTCATACAATATGTATATGTCATTCTGTATAGGACTTATTACATTTAGCATAATGCGATCAAGGTCCATTCATATTGGAGCATATATCTAAATTTAACTTTTTTGTGGCTGAATAATATTCTACTATATATACACATCATATTTTGTTTTTCCATTCATTTGTTGATGGACAGTTGTGTTGTTTTCACCTTTTGGCTATTGTGAATAATATTCGTATGAATGTGGGTATACAAATATATGTTTGAGACCCTACTTTCAATTTGGTCTTGGAATGAAGCTGCTGAATTACATGGTAGTTCTATGTTTAACTTTTTGAGGAACTGCCAAACTGTTTTCCATAGTGGTTGCACTCTTTTACCTTCCTTCCAGCAAAGCACAAGAGTTCCATTTTCACTCCACATCCTTGTCAGTAACTCTTAGTTGTCCCCTTAAAAAATATTATAGCTGGCCAGGCGTGGTGGCTCATGCCTGTAATCCCAGCACTTTGGGAGGCCAAGGTGGGCAGATCACGAGGTCAGGAGTTTGAGAACAGCCTGGCCAACATGGTGAAATACCATCTCTACTAAAGATACAAAAAATTAGCTGGGTGTGTTGGCACACCCTGTAATCCCAGCTACTTGGGAGGCTGAGGCAGGAGAATGGCTTAAACTTGGGAGGTGGAAATTGCAGTGAGCCGAGATCACGTCATGTCACTCCAGCCTGGGTGAAAGAGTGAGACTCCATAAAAAAAAAAAAAAAAAAAAAAATTATAGTCATTCTAGTCAGTGTAAAATGGCATTTCATTGTTGTTTTGGTTTGCATTTCCCTGATGACTAATAATACTGAACATCTTTTTATGTGATTATTGCCATTTGTGCAGACAGGCTTTTGAATTACAGCTCTAAATTTCTGCATTTCTGCCATTCAAATGACCCACTCAGATAGAAAATTAAATTTCTTTGTCACAACTCCAAATTCATCAATGACTATACCACTCTAAATCCAGCAGCCAGGTGCCCACTCCTGGCACAGCCAGTTATGACAAGTCTTGTAGCCCAAATACTGTATCAAATCATACCTCCTGGTGTCCCTTTGGGTGGAACAGAAGTTAGCAGAGAAGGAATTATTTTTTGTCTGGAAATATCAAAAACTGACAAAATTTCTCTTTTATGTATTTTATTTTGCTTGGATTAAAATAAAACCACTGAACACAATAACTACACAATATTTGACAAAAAATCCTCAATAAACTAAAGAAATAAGTTGAGTATTTTTTTTTATGCAGAAAGCAGTACGTTCAGCTGCACTTGCTTTGCTTTTAGTTTTCTGATGGCCAAGCACTAATAGAACATTTAGGAAACAGCTTTTCTCTTTATTTTTGTTATAACTTCAGCATGTCTCTGCTCTGCCGGTGCCAAGTTGGCCTGTCCCTGTTAGAAAAGAAGACAAGGAACCTGCTCACTTCTGTAGTTCCCAACATTTTGTGCTTTTCTTCCTTAATCTTTTAGAAACTTTCTCCAAGGTAGAAAGAATTTTGAGGTGGCTTTTTTGGAAAAATTAAGTAAGCACTTTTGGTTTGATGTGCAGAGCCAGTGGGAAAGCTTCAGTAAATTGAGAGTGAGTAGATCAGAACTACTTTTCACAGAAACATGCCTTAATTATCTGACGTTTCCAAAAGGGAGTGACAATACAACATACAATAACCTGTAGTGGTCTATAAAGTGATATTATGTCATATCTAGCTCAGGATGTGGTATACAGTAAGGGATGAGGAGTTGAGGCTCAGAGACTAGTTTCAAGTTTTAGTTCTCTCTCTTGGTAGCTATGTGGTCCATGGTAAGAGCCTTCAACTCTTTGAGACTCAATTTCCTCATCTGTGGAATGAAATAATTATCCCAACTTATAAGAATACTGTAATGGTCAAATGCAATAAAATAAACAGAGTTTCTAGCATATAGTACCTGCTGAAAAAATGGTTGTTTGATGATAATGTTGTTATAGTAGATATTTAATAAGTATTAGTACCTCTTTCATCCCCACTAGTCTCTCAAATTCTTTCTTAGCAGCAATTGTGAACCCTGAAACTTAGTTAATTTGGAATGTTTATTTTTCCAAGGTTAAGGACACACACTCACGACACAGGTCAGGAGGTCCTGAGACATGTGCTCAAGGTGTTCAGAGCACGGTTCCATTTTATATATTTTAGGGAGACTCGAGATATCAATCAACATATGTAAGATAAGCATTGGTTCAGTCTCGAAAGGTGGGACAACTTGAAGCAAAGACGGGACAACTCACAGTGTGGAGGAGGCTTCCAGGTCATAGGTAGATCAGAGAAAAATGGTTGCATTCTTTTGAGTTTCTGATTAATCTCTCCAAAAGAAGCAATCAAATATGCATTTATCTCTGTGAGAAGAAAGATGACTTTGCATAGAATGGCAAGTAGGTTTGTTCTAAGCAGTTCTCAGCTTGATTTTTAGTGATTTTGAGGTCCCAAGGTATTTGCCTTTCACATATCATCCCTTGTTAAAAATCTTCTGGAGAAATCATTTTAGAAGAAAATGACTCTCTGGTTTTGTCTCATCTCTCATGGCTAAGATGGTTTATTCCTAGACAGGTAAGTCCTACATTGTTAGGAACTCTTTTTTAGAAGATTGTGAAGTCTCATGTCCTAGGAAGAGAAAATAGAGGGAGGAAAGGAGAAAAATAACAACAAACAAAGGAACAATCCTGGAAAATTGATATAAGCCACATTGCTCTGAAGTCCCTTCATACATGAGCAGGCAGGTATGAAAGTGGCTTATCTACGTAAATAAGTTGCTATTATTTTCTTCTGAAGATTAAGTTCTCTAGCTTCAGTGTGCAGGGCTTTACAAAATTACAGTTTAGTTTTCAGTGACTCCAAATTAGAAAAAAAAAGGAGAAAAAAAGGAAAAAAATTGAAAACATTATTTTGAAAACTAGTAGCCCTTTTCAAAACATTATTTTGGAAACAAGAAAAATTATACTTCAGTCCAAGCTATAGAAAATAATAAAACTTGAAAAATATTAAGCAAGACTAGAATCTAACAACAGGTGTACTATAGGTTTTGAAACATAATTTTTCTCTCTCCACTTTCCCATATTTACTAAAGGCAAATCATGGTAGGACTGGTTTGCTTTATTATACTTGGCCTAATTATTTGTATGCAGTACAGAAATAATAATAATTTTTATAGGCTTTTAAATTGGCTTTGATGAAACTTTGTTCCATAGAAGGAACTTCAAATAAGTCTTTTTTAAAGCTGAGCCCAGCCATGGATTTGTACCATCAAATACCTATGAGTTGGGTAATCCCCTCCTGAGGTTCCAATATATACTTGGGGCTTCTGGGCCTGTCAGAAAGTGTTATTCTTTACTCATCACAAGTCAGGAACCCTGTACAGGGGCTGTGTAGACAAAGATATGAGGCCAGTTTTTCCAAGGGGCTTTTAGTGGCTCCATAAGTCAAGTTTGATTCCTTAAAGGAAAACACATAATTCCAGGAAAAGCCTTGGTAAAATAACCAGTTTCTCCAATTGTGTCCTGTTACAAATGAGAACAGATTCTTATTGCACTTATGCAAATAACTGTATTGTCATAAGTAAAAAATTCTCACAGTTTCTAGAGAAATCAGGTAAAGAGAAACAAATACGGTTCAAATTTTGTTCATAGGAGTATATTTGACTCAATTGTTTAAAGCTGCAAATAGCCTAGAAGTTTTCTAGACTCTGAAAAACAAAATTAAAAAGATTGCTTTATGCTTCTATTAGTTCAGTTTACACAGTTAACTCCTGTTCTTGATATTCATGAACATTTCAGCTTTCCATGAGAGTCATGAAAGTTGTTTTCTCTATTCTAATGTTATAATCTCCAAAGTTATCAGAAACCTGCATTTAAGGACACCTGTTGGAGTTCTATAGTTGATTATAAAATCACCTTCTAAAGAGGATCAAAGCAAGACAAAACTTGTCTGTGGGTGACAGAAGGTTTTAGGTCAGCCATAATCAAGAACACAGTTGACAAGGAAATCTGCTATCTCTGTGACACACAATAATTTGATGTAGCAATTATAATTATTGCTGATAATGTACACTAAGTCATAGCAGAATTATATGTTTCCCATGATTTTGGAACACACATCAATAACATTTTTATACAAATACAGTTTAAAAAACTTGGCCAGGCAAGGTGGCTCACGCCTGTAATGCCAGCACTTTGGGAGGCCAAGGCAGGCAGATCACGAGGTCAGGAGATCGAGACCATCCTGGCTAACATGGTGAAACCCTGTCTCTACTAGAAACACAAAAAATTAGCCAGGTGTGGTGGCATGTGCCTGTAATCTCAGCTACTCAGGAGACAGAGGCAGGATAATCACCTGAACTTGGGAGGCGGAGGTTGCAGTTAGCCAAGATCTTGCCACTGCACTCTGTCTCAAAAACAACAACAACAACAACAAAACAAACAAACAAAAACACCAAATACTATTTCATATTTAACAATATTTCCTATACAATTTCTACAGCAAATAAGCCAAAATACTTATTTTTGGACTTTAGAAACCAAATATCTTAAAAGATTAATTAGATCAGAAGAAAACAATTTATAATTTGATTTTGGAAAGTTCATGAAATATCAAAGGTTTAAAACACTTGATATCATAAATCATTGTAAAACAGGTCATCCATTTGACCAAAATGATAACTCAAGGACTTCAATAAAAAAGGTAAAAACCTTCAATCTTTGAGAGAGGAGACTTAATTTTCCAATTAATAAGCCCTAATAAAAACAGCAAGGAGCATCTGTTGTCTCCCGATTTTTTAATGATCACCATCGTGTCCTTTGTAGGGACTTGGATGAATCTGGAAACCATCATTCTCAGCAAACTGACCCAAGAACAGAAAGCCAAGCACCGTATGTTCTCACTCATATGTGGGTGTTGTACAACGAGAACATGTGGACTCAGGGAGAGGAGCATCACACACAGGGGACAGTTGGGGGGGGGGGGTGGGGAGAAACAATGGGGGGTGGAGAGGAAGGAGAGGGTGGGGAGGGAAGAGAGGGTGGGGAGGGATAACATGGGGAGAAATGCCAGATATTGTATGCATCTGAAGTAAAATAAATAAATCATTAAAAAAACAGCAAGGAGCAAATTAAATGTTTTTCAAAATTATATAAATAACGTATAAAATTTTAATCTTGATCATAAGATATAACTTCCATATGCCTATTATATAATCATTACAACCTTTATTTAGGAGTCAGTAAATGCTTCAAGAAAACCCTGTTAATCTGACACAAGTGCCCATATGCTGATCTTGCATCCATGTGCCTTTCACATTAATTATTAATTTATAGAGAAACTGAACTTATTTTATCTCCCAAAGTTGGTCCTTAACAATCACACACGTCCACCACTTCTATGATAGCCCCTGGGCCTTGAGGAGTTGAATTGCTTTAATTGCTGGCCCTGTGTCTCAGGAATGCAGTTTATTTTGATTGGCATCTTCCACTGGGACTGAAGATGGGGTTTCATTCATGTCACTCTTTAAAATTTAGCAGGACTTGGTGCGCTGCTAAATTTAAATCGTTTTTAGACCCAGGATTAAAAGCCCTGTAATACAATGTTCATGTACCTTAAAGTGCATGCAGAAGCCATAAAAAAGAATAAGTTTGTGTCCTTTGCAGGAACATGGATGAAGCTGGAAGCCATAATTCTCAGCAAACTAACACAGAAACAGAAAAACAAACACCACATGATCTCACTCATAAGTGGAAGTTGAATAATGAGAACACATGGGCACAGGGAGGGGAACGTCACACACCGGGGACTTGTCTGGGGCTGGGGGGCAAGGGAAAGGAGAGCATTAGCACAAATACCTAATGCATGTGGGGCTTAAAACATAGATGACAAGTTGGTAGGTGCAGCAAACCACTATGGCACATGTATACCTATGTAACAAACCTACACATTCTGCACATGTATCCCAGAACTTAAGGTAAAAAAAAAAGAAACATAGAAAAGGTGGGACACATAAAAATAAAAACTAAAATTCCAGAAATAAAATAAAATCAAATAAAATGCATCAATTAAACAGACATGTTGTGTAAAAAACAAAGTAAACTCCCAACAACAGTGTAAAAGCGTTCCTATTTCTCCACATCCTCTCCAGCATCTGTTGTCTCCAGATTTTTTAATGATCGCCATTCTAACTGGCGTGAGATGGTATCTCAATGTAGTTTTGATTTGCATTTCTCTAATGACCAGTGATGATGAGCATTTTTTCATATGTTTGTTGGCTTCATGTATGTCTTCTTTTGTAAAGTGTCTGTTCATATCCTTCGCCCACTTTTGAATGGGCTTGTTTGTTATTTTCTTGTAAATCTGTTTCAGTTCTTTGTAGATTCTGGATATCAGCCCTTTGTCAGATGGGTAGACTGCAAAAATTTTTTCCCATTCTGTTGGTTGCCGATTCACTCTAATGACTGTTTCTTTTGCTGTGCAGAAGCTATGGAGTTTGATTAGGTCCCATTTGTCTATTTTGGCTTTTGTTGCCACTGCTTTTGGTGTTTTGGTCATGAAGTCCTTGCCTACACCTATGTCCTGAATGGTTTTGCCTAGATTTTCTTCTAGGGATTTTATGGTGTTAGGTCTTATGTTTAAGTCTTTAATCCATCTGGAGTTAATTTTAGTGTAAGGTGTCAGGAAGGGGTCCAGCTTCTGCTTTCTGCACATGGCTAACCAGTTTTCCCAACACCATTTATTAAACAGGGACTCGCTTCCACATTGTTTGTTTTTGTCAGGTTTGTCAAAGATCAGGTGGTTGTAGATGTGTTGTGTTGCGTCGGAGGTCTCTGTCCTGTTCCATTGGTCTATATGTCTGTTTTGGTACCAGTACCATGCTGTTTTGATTACTGTAGCTTTGTAGTATAGTTTGAAGTCCGGGAGTGTGATGCCTCCAGCTTTGTTCTTTTTGCTTAGAATTGACTTGGCTATGCGGTCTCTCTTTTTGGTTCCATATGAAGTTTAAGGTGGTTTTTTCCAGTTCTTCAAAGAAGGTCATTGGTAGCTTGATAGGGATAGCGTTGAATCTGTAAATTACTTTGGGCAGTATGGCCATTTTGACAATATTGATTCTTCCTAGCCATGAACATGGAATATTTCTCCATCTGTTTGTGTCCTCTCTTATTTCATTGAGCAGTGGTTTGTAGTTCTCCTTGAAGAGGTCCTTTACGTTCCTTGTTAGTTGTATTCCTAGGTATTTTATTCTCTTTGTAGCGATTGTGAATGGCAGTTGGTTCTTGATTTGGCTGTCTTTAAGTCTGTTATTGGTGTATAGGAATGCTTGTGATTTTTGCACATTGATTTTATATCCTGAGACTTTGCTGAAGTTGCTTATCAGTTTCAGGAGATTTTGGGCTGAGACGATGGGGTCTTCTAGATATACAATCATATCGTCTGCAAATAAAGACAATTTGACTTCCTCCTTTCCTATTTGAATACCCTTTATTTCTTTTTCTTGCCTGATTGCTCTGGCTAGAACTTCCAGTACTATATTGAATAAGAGTGGTGAGAGAGGACATCCTTGTCTAGTGCCAGATTTCAAAGGGAATGCTTCTAGTTTTTGCCCATTCAGTATGATATTGGCTGTTGGGAGTGTAAATTAGTTCAACCATTGTGGAAGACGGTGTGGCGATTCCTCAAGGACCTAGAAATAGAAATTCCATTTGATCCAGCAATCCCATTACTGGGTATGTATCCAAAAGACTATAAATCATTCTACTATAAGGACACATGTACACGAATGTTCATTGCAGCACAGTTTACAATAGCAAAGACCTGGAACCAACCCAAATGCCCATCGATGATAGACTGGACAGGGAAAATGTGGCACATATACACCATGGAATATTATGCAGCCATCAAAAACGATGAGTTCGTGTCCTTTGTAGGGACATGGATGAACCTGGAAACCATCATTCTCAGCAAACTGACACAAGAACAGAAAATCAAACACCGCATGTTCTCACTCATAGGTGGGTGTTGAACAATGGGAACACATGGACACAGGGAGGGGGAGTATCACACACTGGGGTCTGTCGGGGGGAAAAAAGGGGAGGGATAGTGGGGGGGGTGGGGGAGTTGGGGAGGGATAGCATGGGAAGAAATGCCAGATATAGGTGATGGGGAGGAAGGCAGCAAATCACACTGCCATGTGTGTACCTATGCAACAATCTTCCATGTTCTTCACATGTACCCCCAAACCTAAAATGCAATAAAAAAAAAAAAGAAAAAAAAGAAAACAAAATTAAAAAAAAACAAAACAAAGTAAAGGTGAAGTGATTCTATAGGCTCACATAATTAGCAGTGTTTTATATAAAGACATCGATTGTTATAGCTCTCATTAATTAAATACATAGGTTTACATCTCTGGTCTTAAATATGTGGTGTTAGCACTGATAATCTACCCTACAAGTAGAAGAAGCAGGATATTCTAGTTAAGCTTGAGATAAGATAATAATACCAAAATGATGGTTAAACTAAAATGTTATATTTATACTATATTTCACACTGATAAAATCAGAGAGAAACTATATAGCTACCTCTTTTTCCAAAATGTATAATTTAGTGAGTATGCATGAACTTGAAATGTGGATGTTATGTAATTCTTCTGTATTTATTTTTACTAAGTAATATTGAAATCTTTAAATTTTACCTAAATTTTTAACACAGAAGGGTGTCTGACTACTAATTGGTGGCTTAATAATGATTTACATTTCTTTCTTTTTTGTAATTCAACAGTAGGAACTCCATGTTATTAAACTAACATTTGCATTTGTTTTTCTAATCCAGAAGCTTTTTAGAAAGAGATGTAACTTAATATTAGAAAACAGGAACACTTTTCACAATTCTATTAATGACTTGGTTGTTCATACATAGTTTAAATTTTTAAATGTTATGCTAATTAGGGTAATATATGCCTTTATTTTTATCATCTTAACCATTTTGAAGTTTATAGTTATAGATGTTAAGTATATTCACATTGTTTTAAAAGATATATACTGTTTTTTTTTTTTTGAGATGAAGTTTCACTCTTGTTGCCCAGGCTGGAGTGCAATGGTGTGATCTCAGCTCACTGCAACTTCTGCCTCCCAGGTTCAAGTGACTCTCCTGCCTCAGCCCCACAATTAGGTGTGACTACAGAGGTGCACCACCATGCTCAGCCAATTCTCAGTGGCTGATTACTGTAATCTCAGCACTTTGAGAGACTGAGGAGGGTGGATCATTTGAGGTCAGGAGTTCAAGGCCAGCCTGACCAAGGTGGTGAAACCCCAACTCTACTAAAAATACAAAAGAGATATACTTTTGATGAATGTTTTAATAATAAAATTAATTTGAAAAAAAGCACTGGTGGAGAGATACATGGATGTAATAACCTTAATTTTTTTTAAAAAAATATTAAGTTCTAAGTTTTTTTCTGATGCAAACCAAAACTTAATAATAATGTGACAACTTAATCTTATAAAAGTATTTTTTCTTTAACTCACTCAAAAGAGCACAACTACATGGAAACTGAACAACTTGCTCCTGAGTGACTACTGGGCAAATAATGAAATTAAGGCAGAAATAAATAAGTTCTCTAAAACGAATGAGAAGAAAGACACAACATACCAGAATCTCTGGGACACAGCTAGAGAAGTGTTTAGAGGGAAATTTGTAGCACCAAATGCCCACATGAGAAAGTGGGAAAGATCTGAAATTGACACCCTAACATCGCAATTTAAAAAACTACAAAAGCAAGAGCAAACAAATTCAAAAGCTAGCAAAAAATAAGAGATACCTAAGATCAGAGCAGAACTGAAGTATATGAAGACACAAAAAAACCTTCAAAAAATCAATAAATCCAGGATCTGGGTTTTTGAAAAGATTAACAAAATAGCCAGACTAATGAAGAATAAAGAGAGAAAAATCAAATAGACAGAATAAAAAATGATAAAAGGGATATCTCCACTGATCACACAGAAATACTACCTACCATCAGAGAATACCATAAACAGTTCTATGCAAATAAACTAGAAAACCTTGAAAAAATGAATACATTCCTGGACACATACACCCTCCCAAGACTAAACCAGAAAGCAGTCAAATCCCTGAATACACCAAAAACAAGTTCTGAAATTGAGGCAGTGATTAATAGCCTATCAATCAAAAAAAGCCCAGGACCAGATGGATTCACAGCTGAATTCTACCAGAGGTACAAAGAGGAGCTGGTACCATTCCTTCTGAAACTATTTCAAGCAATAGAAAAAGAGGGGTTCTCCTCAACACATTTTATGAGGCCAGCATCATCCTGATACCAAAACCTGGCAGAGACACAACGAAAAAAGAAAATTTCAGCCCTAAATCACTGATGAACATCAATGCAAAAAACCTCAATAAAATACTGGCAAACCAAATTCAGCATCACACCAAAAAGCTTATTCACCATGATCAAGTCAGCTTTAGCCTAGAATGCAAGGCTGGTTCAACATACAAAATCAATAAATGTAGTATATCACAAAAGCAGAACTAATGAGAAAAACCACATGATTATCTCAATAAATGCAGAAAAGACCTTCTATAAAATTCAACATCCCTTCATGCTGAAAACATTCAACAAACTACGTACTGATGGAATGTATTTCAAAATAATAAGAGCTATTTATGACAAACTCACAGCCAATGTCATACTTAATGGGCAAAATCTGAAAGCATTTCCTTTGAAAACCAGCACAAGACAAGCATGCCCCTCTCTCACCACTCCTATTCCACATAGTATTGGAAGTTCTGGCCAGACTAATGAGGCAAGAGAAAGAAATAAAGTGTATTCAATTAGAAAGAGGGGGAATGCAGATGACAAGATTTTATATTTAGAAAATCTCATCATCTCAGTCCAAAATCTCCTTAAACTGATAAGCAAATTCAGCAAAGTCTCGGGATACAAAATCAATGTACAAAAATCACAAGCATTCCTATGCACCAATAATAGACAAACAGAGACAGTGAACTCCCATTCACAATTGCTACCAAGAGAATAAAATACCTAGTAATAAAACTGACAAGGGATGTGAAGGGCATCTTTAAGGAGAACTGCAAAACACTGCTCAAGGAAATAAGAGATGACACAAACAAATGGAATAACACTCCATGCTCAGGGATAGGAAGAATCAGTATCATGAAAATGGCCATACTGCCCAAAGTGATTTATAGATTCACTGCTATCCCCTTCAAGCTACCATTAACTTTCTTCACAGAATAAGAAAAAAATACTTTAAATTTCATGTGGAACCAAAAAGAGTCCATATAGTGAAGACAATTCTAAGCAAAAATAACAAAGCTGGAGGCATCACACTAGCTGACTTAAAACTTTACTCAAGGCTATAGTTGCAAAAACAGCATGGTACTGGTACCAAAACAGAAACATAGACCAAGAGAACATTACAGAAGCCTCAGAAATAACTCCACACATCTACAACCATCTTATCTTTGACAAATCTGACAAAAACAAGCAATGAGGAAAGGATTCCCTATTTAATAAATAGTGTTGGGAAAACTGGCCAGCCATATGCAGAAAACTGAAACTGAACCCCTTCCTTACACCTTTTACAAATATTAACTCAAGATGGATTAAAGGCTTAAATATAATACCTAAAACTATAAAAATTCTAGAAGAAAACTTAGGCAATACCATTCAGGACATAGGCATGAACAAATACTTTATGACTGAAACACCAAAAGCAATGACAACAAAAGCTGAAATTCACAAATGGGATCTAATTAAACTAAAGAGTTTCTGCACAGCAAAAGAAACTATCATCAGAAAGAACAGGCAACCTACAGAATGTGAGAAAATTCTTGCAATCTATCCATTTCACAAAGGGCTAATATCCAGAATCTACAAGGAACTTAAACAAATTCAGAAGAAAAAAACAAATAACCCCATCAAAAAAGTGGGCAAAGATATGAACAAACACTTCTCAAAAAAACACATTTAGGTGGGCAGCAAATATATGAAAAAAAGCTCATTGTCACTGGTCATTAGAGAATCACAAATCAAAACCATAATGAGATACCATCTCACACCAGTTAGAATGGTGGATATGAAAAACTCCAACAGCTGCTGTAGAAGATGTAGAGAAATAGAAACACCTTCACACTGTTGGAGGGAGTATAAATTAGTTCAACCATTGTGAGATTCCTCAAGGATCTAGAATTAGAAATACCATTTGACCTAGCAATCCCATTACTGGGTATATACCCAAAGGATGATAAATTATTCTACTATAAAGATAGATGCACACATATGTTTATTGCAGCACTATTCACAATAGCAAAGACTTGGAACCAACCCAAATGTCCATCAATGATAGACTGGATAAAGAAAATGTAGCACATATACACCATGGAATACTATGTACCCATAGAAAAAGAATAAGTTAATGTCCTTTGCAGGGACATGGATGAAGCTGGAAACTATAATTCTCAGCTAACTAACACAGGAACAGAAAAGCAAACACCACATGTTCTTACTCAAGTGGGAATTGAACAATGAGAACACACGAACACAGGGAGGGGAACATCACACCCCAGTGTCTGTTGGGGGGTCGGGGCAAAGGAAGGAAAAACATTAGGAGAAATACCTAATGCAGATGATGGGTTGATGAGTACAGCAAACCACCATGAAGCCTATTTAACAAAGCCTGCACATTCTGCACATGTATCCCAGAGCTTAAAGTATAATTAAAAACAGAAAAATTCTTGTTTCTTTTTTTCTCCTAAATCCTCTTATTGTGACTTACACAGACCATTTATAACATGTTTGAACTTTGGTTTGTCCCAAACACCCCCTGTTTTTTAAACAACCAGTCATTTTACTCTCAGACTAAACTTATCATACAAGATTCTTTCTCATGTGAAATTATTTCTCTTTAAGATTTATTACAAAAAAAAGACCTCTTTATTTTTATAACTTTCTTTACATCTTTTATTTCCTGGTTCCTTTTACTTAGTTTTATTCGGGACCTTTAAATAAGCTTTGAATTACATAAAAATTATTCACATTTTTTAAAAGGGCACACCTTTTTTTCTTAAGAAAGAAATCGTTTCTTGTTAATATAGTTTTATTGGAAGATACCCAAATAATAAAATATGTATTATTAATTCAGTATAACTTGAGATTCTGAATTATGATGAGTTTCTCTAGAAGTATTTATCCTATTACATTTACCTAATTATTTTATTTTAACTATCTATACTATTTATAAAAATTGTGATTGTCAGTATTCAAAGTTATGGAACCACCATTGCAAAATTATAACTGAAACAGTAAAAAGAGATTTGACCTAACTAATTCCACCTTGCTTCTAACCTCCAAGCTGTCTTTGTTTATTCCTGGGCATAGGCCAAATTAACTTTGGGAGGGACTTCATTTATAGTTTAGCTTTGAGAAAAAGACAATAACAGTTATTTCCCAAAACAAAACTTATTACCTGAGGATGTGACTGCCTACAGCCTTATGCCAAATTATGACATCTTATAGTATTTGGTAGTGATAAGTATAAAATTGCTTGATTATAAATTGCCAACAAAAACGTATGCTGGCAATTCTTAAGATATCTCCAATATTACTTTACCAATAATTTTAAAGCTAGCTTATTTATTAAAGCTTTTACTTAAGTTATATAAACTTGAATAAGCATTTCACTAGTCTTTAATTTTTTCATGATAAAGTAATTTGGCTTATTTTCTAAAGTCGATTATTTAGAGCTCTTTTATATATTTTCAGTAGTGAAAAATTGTGTATGCAACACATAAATACATAGAGGTATTAGGCATGCTGATAGGAGCACATTTTATAAATTTATAAAAACCTTTTTCTATTTTCTATCTTAGACTTTCAAATTTTTGATAACCTGTTTCAGAACCCTAAACACTTTCAGCTAAATAGCCTTAAATCTGTATATTAAATAAAACAAGTCAGGTCAAAATCAAATAGCAAAATTTACATCATGAGGTACAGAGAGAAAATGTTTGGTATCACTAGAAGGAGATTAAAGATGGATGCCAAATCAAACATAAAATTATAGAAACCTATCATAGGATTGTATAAGGAGATCAATTTTATTTAGATAGGAACTATCTACCTTGAGCCAACATTGAATCCTGGGTCTCCAAAAAGGGAGAATTATTATGAGATTATACCATGTAATGCTTTTAAATTTTTTTATTTTAAAAAATTAAAAATTTATTTTATAAAAGACATTTCTAAGTGTCTAGACCACACTCTTTCTTAAAAATCCAAGAGTAACCTCTGTTGCAATAACTATTTTCATCCAAATAAAGGTAACAATATACAAAAGTAAGCCATCTAAGAGCTGAGACAAATTTGTCTGTTTTTTTTTTTTTTCCAAATTTTTTTTGTTTTTTGTACTTTAAGTTCTGGGGTACATGTGCAGATCATGCAGGATTGCTGCATAGGTACACACATGGCAATGTGGATTGCTGCCTCTATTCTCCCCATCACCTACATCTGTCATTTCTCCCCCATGTTATCCTTTCCCAAACTCCCCACCCCCTGCTGTCCCTCCCTTGGCCCCCTGCAACAGACCCTAGTATGTGATGTTCCCCTCCCTGTGTCAATGTGTTCTCATTGTTCGACACCCACCTATGAGTGAGAACATGTGGTGTTTGACATACTGTTCTTGTGTCAGTTTGCTGAGAATGATGGTTTCCAAATTCATACATGTCCCTACTAAGGACACAAACTCACTGGTTTTTATGGCTGCATAGTATTCCATGGTGTATATGTGCCACATTTTTTTTTGTCCAGTCTATCGTCGATGGGCATTTGGGTTGGTTTCAGGTCTTTGCTATTGTAAACAGTGCCACTATGAACATACATGTGCATATGTCTTTATAATAGAATGATTTATAATCCTTTGGGTATACACCCAGTAATGGGATTGCTGGGTCAAATGGAATTTCTATTTCTAGGTCCTTGAGGAAGTGCCACACTGTCTTCCACAATGGTTGAACTAGTTTAATCCATTTGGAGTTAATTTTAGTGTAAGGTGTCAGGAAGGGGTCCAGTTTCTGCTTTCTGCACATTGCTAGCCAGTTTTCCTAACACCCTTTATTAAACTGGGAATCCTTTTAACATCGCTTGTTTTTGTCAGGTTTGTCAAAGATCAGATGATCAGATGGTTGTAGATGTTTAGTATTGCTCTGGAGGCCTCTGTTCTGTTCCATTGATTTGTATCTCTGTTTTGGTCTGTTTACATTCTAGGGGTTATGTAAGGAAAAACAGGTTTCTCCTCCAAAGAGAGTCTGGTGTCTTCTTCATTTTCTTTAAGGAACCCCAGGATATTATAAACTATTGAGGTCCCCCATGCAGCAGAGGGTGCAAAAGAAAGGAGAGACAGCCAAAGTAAATGAAGAAACAGAATTCAGTCAACTGAGAATAATAAACTTTTATCAAAAAAAAAAAAAAAAAAAAGACAAGGTCCTAGAAGAGAAGCAAAACAAAAACATGAGGTCCTTTTAAATACAAACACACACATATGTACACATAAAAACACATATCATGGATGTTAGCTTTTCATTAAGCTAACTTTTAACCATTTGAGCACCTTTAAAAAAATCTTTTTAAGTCTCATTACCATATTTCAGCTAGGACAAAGTGCTGCTATTTCAGAAGTACAGCCACTGCTCTTTCAGTTTGGTCTGGCTAGCAAAAAGGTGGCCTTGAGTGGGGTGCCAAGATGGATGAGAGAAGCCAGTGCCGGAATGCAGCTCCCAGCGAATGAGATGCAGAGGGCTGGAGGATTTCACAGTTCCAAACGAGGTGTCAGGTTCTTTTCTGTGGGACTGAAAGGGCACTGGAATTGGGCCCAGGGAAGGAGCTGCAGGGTGAGAGCTGCCCAGGGGGGCAAATCAAGATGGGGGGGGCATGTCCTGACCTGAAACGTGCAGCCGGCTTGGAAGGTTAGGGGACTTAACCCCCTCAGTGCTCCATTTAGGCTCCTGTGCTTGCCTCATCCCTCCTGCAACCCATGGCCCACTGGGGCCCTGACAGATGGTGGGGTGCCATGGATAGTCAATGTAAATCTGAGCATCAGCAACTGCTGGGCTCCACAAGTTGTCGCAGGGACTGGGCGGGAGTTTGGACTAACGCTAGTGAGACCAACCGTCCCACAGAGGGAGGCAGAGTTGAAAGCAGGGAAACAGACCATAAGGCCTGGCAGGCCCCACCTCCACAGAACTCAAACTGAAGTGCTCGATAGAGAGCTTGGCAGCAAATACACCAGGGTGACCCAAACCAGGAAGATCGAGCTCTGGGAGAGATGCCATTGGGAAGGCGGGGTTAATCTCATCTGCAAACAAACTCCAGGGAAGGACCACCCACTCAACAACCAGACTGAACCCGAGAGAGCTCAGCAATGCCCTCTACAGGCCAAA
This sequence comes from Ateles fusciceps, assembly GCA_036589455.1. Lineage (NCBI taxonomy): Eukaryota > Metazoa > Chordata > Mammalia > Primates > Atelidae > Ateles > Ateles fusciceps. Next base: position 20,356,681 of record JAZHEH010000681.1, on the reverse strand, counting down.
AAAGATACAGCTCCAACCTCAATAGAAAAAAAAGTCCACTGAGACTCCTCCTTAAACCACCAACTTCAAAGATTAAAGGGAGATAAATCCATGAAGATGGGGAAATAAAAGCTCAAAAAAGGATGAAACCATCAAAGAACAGAACACCTCTTCTCCTCCCAGGGATCACAACTCCTCACCATCAGGGAACAAAAAAAGACAGAGAATGAATCTGACAAATTGACAGAAGCAGGCTTCAGAAGGTGAGTAATAACAAACTTCTCTGAGTTAAAAGACCATGTTCTAACCCAATGCAAAGAAACTAAGAACCTTGAAAAAAGGTTAGAGAAATGATAACTAGAATAACCAGATTAGAGAAGAACATAAATGACTTGAAGGAGCTGAAAAACGCAACACAAGAACTTTGTGAGGCATACACAAGTTTCAACAGCTGAATTGATCAAGCAGAAGAAAGGATATCAGAGATAGAAGATCAAATCAATGAAATACAATGAGAAGGCAAGATTAGAGAAAGAGTGGAAAGAAATAAACAAAGCCTCCAAAAAATATGGGATTATGTGAAAAAAAACCTAATCTATGCTTGATTGACGTACTTGAATGTGACAAGGAGAATGAATCCAAGTTGGAAAACACTCTTCAAGATATTATCCAAGAGAACTTTCCCAACCTAACAAGCAGGCAAACATTCAAATCCAGGACATACAGAGACCAACACAAAGATATTGCTCAAGAAGAGCAACCCCAAGGCACATCGTTGTCAGATTCACCAGGGTTGAAATGAAGGAAAAAATCCTAAGGGCAGACAGAGAGAAAGATCAAGTCATCGACAAAGGAAAGACCATCAGACTCACAGCGGATCTCTTGGCAGAAACCCTGCAAGATAGAAGGGAGTGGGGGCCAATATTCAATATCCTTAAAGAAAAGGACCCTCAACCCAGAATTTCATATCTGGCCAAACTAAGCGTCATAAGTGAAGGGGAAATAAAATCCTTTACAGACAAGCAATTGCTGAGAGATTCTGTCACTACAAGATCTACCTTACAGGAGCTACTGAAGGAAGTACTAAACAGGGAATGGAACAACCAGTACCATTCACTGAAAAAACTTACCAAATGGTAAAGAATAATGACACAATGAAGGAGCCATGTCAATTAATGGACAAAACAACTAGCCAGTAACAAATGGCAGGATCAAACATAACAATACTAATGTTGAATGTAAATGGCCTAAATGCCCCAATCAAAAGACACAGACTGGCAAACTGGATAAAAAGTCAAGACCCATCGTTGTGCTGTATTCAGGAGACCCATCTCACATGCAAAGACTCATGTAGACTCAAAATAAAGGGATGGAAGAAGATTTACCAAACAAATGGAGAGCAAAAAAAAAAAAAAAAAAAAAAAGCAGGAGTAGCAATCCTAGTCTCTGATAAAAAGGACTTTAAACCAACAAAGATCAAAAGAGACAAAGAAGGGCATTATATAATGGTAAAGGATCAATGCAACAAGAACTAACTATCCTAAATATGTATGCACCCAATGCAGTAGCACCCAGATACCATAAAGCAAGTTCTTAAAGACCTACAAAGAGACTTAGACTCCCACACAATAATAGTAGAAGACTTTAACACTCCACTGACAATATTGGACAGATTGACGAGACAGAAAGTCAACAAGGATATCCAGGACTTGAACACAGATTTGGACCAAGTAGACTTAATAGACATTTACAGGACACTCCACCCCAAATCCACAGAATACACATTCTTCTCAGTACCACATTGCACTTACTCTAAAATTGACCATATAATTGGAAGTAAATCACTCCTCAGCAAATGCAAAAGAACAGAAATCATAACAAAGAGTCTCTCAGACCACAGTGCTATCAAATTAGAACTAAGCATCAAGAAAAGCACTCAAAACCACACAACCACATGGAAACTGAACAACTTGCTCCTGAATGACCAATGGATAAACAATGAAATGAAGGCAGAAATAAAAATATTCTTTGAAACCAACAAGAATGAAGACACAACATAACAGATCTTATGGGACACATTTAAAGCAGTGTCTAGAGCAATAAATGCCCACATGAGAAACAAGGAAAGATCTAAAATCAACACCCTATCATCAAAATTGAAAGAGCTAGAGGAGCAAAATAAAAAAACAACAACAACACAAAAGCAAGCAGAAGACAATAAATAATTAAGATCAAAGCAGAACTGAAGGAGATAGAGACACAAAAATCCCTTCAAAAAATCAATAAATCCAGGAACTGGTTTTTGAAAAGATTGACAAAATAGACAGACCACTAGCTAGACTAATAAAAAAGAAGAGAGAGAAGAATCGAATAGATGCAATGAAAAACGATAAAGGGAAGATCACCACTGATTCCTCGGAAATACGAACTACCATCAGAGATTACTACAAACAACTCTATGCACATAAACCGTAAATCTGGAGGAAATGGATAAATTCCTGGAAACTTGAACACTCCCAAGACTAAGCCAAGAAGAAGTTGAAACCCTGAATAGACCAATAACAAGGTCTGAAGTTGAGGGAGGAATTAATAGCCTACTGACCAAAAAAAGTCCAGGTCCAGATTTCAAAGGGAATGATTCCAGTTTTTGCCCATTCAGTATGATATTGGCTGTGGGTTTGTCATAAATAACTTTTATCATTTTGTCATATGTTCCCTCAATACCTAGTTTATCAAGAGTTTTTAGCATAAAGGACTGTTGAATTTCGTTGAAGGCCTTCTCTGCATCTATTGAGATAATAATGTGGTTTCTGTCTTTGCTTCTGTTTATGTGGTGAATTACATTTATAGACTTGCATATGTTGAACCAGTCTTGCATCCTCAGGATGAAGGCTACTTGATCGTGATGGATAAGCTTTTTGATGAGCTGTTGCAATTGGTTTGTCAATATTTTATTGAAGATTTTTGCATCTATGTTTATCATGGATATTGGCCTGAAGTTTTCTTTTTTTTGTTGAGTCTCTGCTGGGTTTTGGTATCAGGATGATGTTGTTTTCAAAAAATGATTTAGGGAGGATTCTCTCTTTTTATATTGTTTGGAATAGTTTCAGAAGGATTGGTACCAGTTCCTCTGTGTATGTCTGGTAGAATTAGGATGTGAACCCATCCAGAACTGGGATTTTTTGGTTGATAGTGTTTTAATTGCTGCCTCAACTTCAGCCCTTGTTATTGGTCTATTCAGTTTTTTGACTTCTTCCTGGTTTAGGCTTGGGAGGGTGCAAGTGTCCAGAAATTTATCCATTTCTTCCAGGTTTACTGGTTTATGTGTATAGAGTTGTTTGTAGTAATCTCTGATGGAGGATTGTATTTCTGTGGAATCTGTGGTGATATCCCCTTTATCGCTTTTTATTGCATCTATTTAATTCTTCTCTTTTCTTTTTATTAATCTGACTAGTGGTCTATTTTGTTGATATTTTCAAAAAACCAGCTCCTGGATTTATTGATTTCTTGAAGGGTTTTTTGTGTCTCTATCTCCTTCAGTTCTGCTCTGATCTTAGTTATTCTTGTTTTCTGCTAGCTTTTGAGTTTTTTTTTATCTTGCTCCTCTAGCTCTTTCAATTTTGATGATAGAGTGTTGATTTTAGATCACACTGATGGGTTCTGACTCTTTATCCTATTTGCCAGTCTGTGTCTTTTGATTGAGACATTCAGCCCATTTACATTTAAGGTTAATATTGTTATGTGTGAATTTGAGCCTGCCATTTTGATGCTAGCTGGTTGTTTTTTCCGTTAGTTGACACAGTTTCTTCATTGTGTCACTACGATTTATGATTCGGTACATTTCTGGAGTGGCTGGTACTGGTTGTTCCTTTCTTTGTTTAGTGCTTCTTTCAGGAGCTCTTGTAAGGCAGGCCTGGTGGTGATGCAATCTCTGAGCAATTGCTTGTTAGTAAAGGATTTTATTTCTACTTCACTTATGAAGCTTAGTTTGGCTGGATATGAAATTCTAGGTTGAAAATTCTTTTCTTTAAGGATGTTGAATATTGGCCCCCACTCTCTTCTGGCTTGTAGGGTTTCTGCAGAGAGTTCCACTGTGAGTCTGATGGGCTTCCCTTTGTGGGTAACCAGACCTTTCTCTCTGGCTGCCCTTAGCATTTTTTCCCCTTCATTTCAACCCTGGTGAATCTGACAATTTTGTGCCTTAGGGTTGCTCTTCTTGAGGAATAACTTTGTGTTGTTCTCTGTATTTCCTGGACTTGAATATTGGCCTTGCTTGCTAGGTTGGGGAAATTCTCCTGGATAATATCCTAAAGAGTGTTTTCCAGCTTGGATTCATTCTCTCTGTCACATTTAGGTACAGCTATCAAACGTAGATTAGATCTTTTCACATAATCCCATATTTCTTGGAGGCTTTGTTCATTTCTTTTTACCCTTTTTTTTTCTCTAATCTTGCCTTTTCATTTTATTTAATTGAATTGATCTTCAATCTCTGATATCCTTGATTGGTGCTTGGTCGATTTGGCTATTGAGACTTGTGTATGCTTCACGAAGTTCTTGTGTTGCGTTTTTCAGCTCCATCAATTCATTTATATTCTTCTCTAAGCTGTTTATTCTTGTTAGCATTTCGTAAAACCTCTTTTCAAGTTCTTAATTTCTTTGCTTTGGGTTGGAACATGTTCTTTTAGCTCTGAGAAGGTTGTTATTACCCACTTTCTGAAGCCTGTTTCTGTCAATTCATTAGACTTATTCTCCATCCAGCCTTGTTCCCTTACTGGCCAGGAGTTGTGATCCCTTGGAGGAGGAGAGGAGTTCTGGTTTTGGGTGTTTTCATCCTTTTTGCACTGGTTTCTTCCCATCTTTGTGGATTTATCTACCTGTGGTCTTTGTAGTTGGTGACTTTCAGATGGGGTCTCTGAGTGGACATCCTTTTTGTTGATAATGAAATTATTTCTTTCTGTTTTTTAGTTTTCCTTCTAGCTGTCAGACCCCTCTACTATAGGACTGCTGGAGGTCCTCTCCAGACCCTGCTTGCCTGGGGATCACCTGTGGTGACTGCAGAACAGTAAGGGTTGCTGCCAGTTTCTTCTTTGTTATCTTTGCCCCAGAAGGATACCTACCAGATGTCAGCCTGAGCTCTCCTTTATGAGATTTCTCTTTGGATATATGGGGGTCAGGGGAGCTGCTTGAGGAGACAGTTTGTCCCTTATAGGAGCTCAAGTGCTGAGCTGTGAGCTCCATTGTTCTGTGCAGAGTTGCTGGGCAGGTACATTTAAGTCTGCTACAGCGGAACTCATAACTGCCTTTTTTTCCCAGGTGCTCTGTCCTGGGAAGGTGGGGCTTTATTTACAAGTTCCTGACATGCTGCTGCCTTTTTTCAGAGATGCCCTGCCCAGCGAGGAGGTAGCCTAGTCACAGTCTGCCTGCAGAGGCATTGCTGAGCTGCCATGGGCTCTGCCCAGCTGCTGTGTGAACTTCCTTGCAGTTTTGTTTATAGAGGTATAGTTAGAACTGTCTTGGTAATGGTGGTCCGCCTCAGTAATGGCAGACTGCCTCTGTAATGGTGGACTGCCTTGGTAATGGCAGATTGCCTTGGTAATGGCAGACTGCCTCTGTAATGGTGGACTGCCTTGGTAATGGCAGATTGCCTCGGTAATGGCGGACTGCCTCAGTAATGGTGAACTGCCTCAGTAATGGTGGACTGCTTTGGTAGTGGTGGACTGCCTCAGTGATGGCAGACTCCCTTTCCCCCACAGAAGTGGATCATCCCTGTCCAGCTGTGCTTGCTGTGAAACTCTCAATCAAGAGTGCTTCAGACTGCTGGTCTTTGTAGGGGTGGAACCCACTGAGCCAGATCACCTGGTTCCCTGTTTCAGCCCACTTTTTTTCCTTTGAATGGGTGACTCTGTCTCCCAGGCATTCCAGGCACCAGTTGAAATGGTCACCCAGATTTGTGAGTTTTTGTGCAAAGACCCACTGCCAGCTGAAACAGCAGTGCTGGAGACTCATGGTGCTTTTCTGCCAGGGAATCTCCTGGTCTGTGGGCAGTGAAAACTCGTTTGGAAATGTGGTGGTCACTCACCCTCTGTATTCTCTCTGGGAACTGCACTACAGAGCTATTCCTATTCAGCCATCTTGTATTGTCCAGGTGGCTTTGATTTGTAAATAAAGCCCTTTAGTAGTCAAAATTAAAAATCTTTACTCTTTTCTTCTTTTGCTGGCTGTTTCTCTCCCCCTACTACATCACCATTTTTTTTTAGGGGAATTTAGCCACTTCAGAGAACTTGTTCCCCATAATTTGGAATTTCTTTCAGAATTAATCAAGTCAGATAGAATCAATCAAACCCAATAGGAAAAAGACTGAAACAACAACAAAAACAGAATCAAACAACAACAACAACAACAACAAAAACAGTTAAGCCAAACAAATGATTGCACAATTTAAATGATTACTGAGCCCTCTAATGATAAGGAGAAATGAAGAGCACTGGTTGTTAACTTTAGCCAAGACAAAATCCTAATTCAACTACTTAAGTAGGGAGGAGGCTCAAGCTGAAAATGGCTCTCTACCATCCTAGAAGCAGGAAAAAAGATCTTCATCTTACCTGTCAGAACTGAGCTCACACTCCATAAAAGTGTCACTGCCTTTTATCATTATGAAAGTAGGAAAACTTGTTGCAAATAAGTTTTGATTGCTTACAAGAAAATAAAACTCCAAAGAAAGAGAGTGAGAGTTGTACAGCAAAATAAACTTTAGATCTCAACAAAATTTTGGGAGATTAGGGATTCTCTGGAGGAGCTGCTCGCAGACCTCAGCAAATTGTCCTGTTAATTTGAGCCATAAAGTTAGTTCGTGCTGGTATCAGGCACTGATAGCAAATTTGTCAAGATTAGGGGCACCTCCATTGAGAATCTCTTCATTGTTACCAAAATGTGAACCCTTAAAACTTGAGACAGGTCTCACTTAATTTAGAAAGTCTATTTTGCCAAGGATGCATGTGTGTGACACAGCCTCAGGAGGTCCTGACAACATATGCCTAAGGTGCTCAGAGCATAGTTTGTTTTATACATTTTAGGGAGACATGAGACATCAATCAACATATGTAAAATAAACATTGGTTTGGTCTGGAAAGGTGGGACAACTCAAAATGGGGAGGGGAATTCCAGGCCATAGGTATATAAAAGAATGCAAATGGTTGCATTTTTTTGAGTTTCTGATGAGTCTCTCCAAGGGAAGCAATCAAATATGTATGTATCTCAGTGAACAGAGGAGTATCTTTGAATAGAATGGGAGGTAGGTTTGCTCTAAGCAGTTCCCAGCTTGACTTTTCCCTTTAGCTTAGTAATTTGGGAGGCCCAAGATATTTTCCTTTCACACCATAATGAATGCTGGAATCTTGACCATCTTAGGTTGAGAGCATAGGGTCTCCTCAGCTAAGTAATTTATCCATCCATATTTCTACTTATTCAATAAATAAGTCCTGAATTCTGGCTAATGCCAGATACTGTGATTGAACTTGGGGATGCAAAGATGAATAGAACAGTCTTTAGGATCAAACAGCTAACCATCTCATAAGGGAGGCTGGTCATATAAACAGATAATTTAAGATAGAATACCATTACTGAGTATTTACCCAAAGGAAATGTAATTAGTATATTGAAGAGTTATTATCTATACTCCCATGTTTATTATAGCATTATTCAAAATAGAAAAAATATAGGATCAAACTAAGTGCCCATCAGTGGATGATGTATAAAGAAAATGTGACATATTTTGTACACATATAGTAAGTACACCATGGAATACTATACACTCTTAAGAAGAAGGACATTCTGCCATTCGTGACAGTATGGATGAACCTGGAGGATATCATGTTAAGTAAAATAAGCTAGGCCCACAAAAACAGATGCTGCAGATCCTCACTTTCAGGTGTAATCTTAAAAAGTTAAACTCCTAGATGCAGGGGGTAGAATAGTGAATACCAGAGGCTGCAGGTAGGGGCAGAAGAGTGGAGAGAGATTGTTAAAAGAAGGCAAAGTTTCAGTGCAGCAGAAAAAAACAAGTTTTTGACATCCATTGTACATCCTAGTGACTATTGTTAATAATTTATTGTATATTTCAGAATTGCTAAGGGAGTAAATTTCAAATGTTTTTACCACAAAAGTAAGTATGTATGGTGAAGGATATGTTAACTTGCTGATTAAGTCCTTCCACATTTTTTATCCTTTCAAAGCCAAAAGGCCTTTATAACATATATAATGTTATATTATATTATAACATTGCATTTTAGACCACGAATATACATAATTATAAACTCAATACAATTTTTTAAAAAATAATGTACAAAACTGCTCAAGTTTCATAAAAAGTGCACCTTTTTCATGACTCAAAGGTTTTACTAAAACCATGCCAGTCCTTGACAAGAAGCCTCCTGAGTCCCTGGATTTGAGGTAGGTGAAGAGGGAGGGTTGTGAATGGATGGATGTATCTTAGACTCTTCGTTTGGACTGTAAAACAATTTTTTTTTTCTCCATGCCTCGCAAACCTAGAGCCCTAAAGCTGTGAGCCTCTGTCTTCTTCCAGGAGATATTTGAGTTGTTTCCAATGGCTGCTGAAGGTGTCTGCTGTTTCCTCTTTGGTGTTAGCTGTGAATGACTGAAGTCAATCTTGCATTGGTGCCATTAAAATTCACTCATCAATTTCTACAAATATTTTAAGAGACCTGCTATGTGTCTCTGTGTGTTTACTTCACAGAAGGTGCACAGATAATACCATTTGACTTACTTGAGAATGGAATATAACAGTAATAATTTATTTCCTTTTTTCAAGGAGAAAGGGAAAAATTATTAAATAAAAAATAAATTAATGGGCTACAAAGGGAAATTTGGACAAGCGTTTCACAGATCATTTGAATGATCTTAAGAAAATATCAAAATGAACTTAAGAAAATATATTAAAATGAACTTTAGAAAAATTATTATCCTGAAAAGAAATTTCAGTGAAATAAAAAGTACAGAAACCAAATTGTGGGGCACTGGAGAGAGAGTGTGTTAGAACACTCAAGATCTTTGTCTTTTTGACACTGAAAAGATATAAAAAGGGCAACAAATTAAGGAAAGACTTTTGTTGTTGTTGCTTAATATGATTTGGATCTATGTCCCCACCCAAATCTCATGTCAAAATGTAATCTGGAATGTTGGAGGTGGAGCCTGGTGGGAGGTGATTGGATCACGGAGGTGGATTTCCCCTTTGGTGCTGTTCTCATGATAGTGAATGAGTCCTCATTAGATCTGGTTGTTCAAAAGTGTGTGATGCATCCTCTCTTTCTGTCTTCTTCCTCCTCTGGCCACGTGAGGGGTTCACCTTACCTTTGCCTTTCACCACTATTCTAAATTTCATGAGGCCTCAACAGAAGCCAAGTCCATGCCAGAATCATGCTTACTATACAGCCTGTGGAATCATGAGCCAATTAAGACACTTTTATTTATAATTACCCAGTCTCAGATATTTTTGAATAGCAGTGCAAGATTGGACTAATATATTGCCTGAGACAGGAATATTTGAGAATTAAAGAAACAAAGTAAGGAGACAGAGAGAGAAGAGAGAGAGAGAAACTGCAAAGGCATGATTATAATGAAAAAAGTGGAAAACATTTTCATTTCAGAGATGAAGAAGGAGATGTCTCCTTAGCCTAGGCAGACACAGGAGTGTTGAAACAAGTTAGTTATGTCAGACTTAATGGGGCTCAAATACATTTGCAAGCTCTGTGGGCTTTGGATAGGTTTTATAATTTATATTTCTCAATTTTTTCAAATGTGAAATGAGAATTTAATTCCTTGGGATGTAATTTGGTGTATAAGTTGCTCAGTATATTGCCAGGTACATAACATGCATCTAGTAAATGACAGTTATTATTAGTGTAAATATTTTAAAGTTTATTTAACAAATATGTGTTGTTTGCTTACTACGCACCAGGAAGTGTTTTAGGATCTGAGACTCAGGAGTGGAGTGTTGTCTTCCTAGACAAAGCTCTTTCTCTAAAATCTCCTTATGTTAATTTTGCTTGAATTCTTAACTCTGGGTCTGAATGTATAGATGTAGGAGTGAGAGAGAAGCAACAATTACATTTCTTTACTCTTTCTCCATTCCACACAGGAGATGATAGAGAACTTGGATCACTATATAACATTTCTCATATATTCACCAGGGCATCTCAAAAACTCCAGAAAATTATTGATTTTCTGGGTCGTGAACTGGTACCAAGCCGTCTGTGATGGTTTAACTTTATGTGTCAACTTGACTGGGCTAAGGTATGCTCAGATAGCTAGTAAAGATTATTGCTCGGTGTGTCTATAAATGTGTTTCCAGAAGAGATCATCTTTGGAATCAGGAGACTGAATAAGAAGACTCATCCTCACTGATGTAGGTGGGCATCATTCAATCCATTTAGGAAGAAATGATCAAAGAGGCAGAGGCAGAGTGAATTCTCTCTACTTGAGCTGGGACGTTTCTCTCCTTCTTTCCTTGGACATTGGAACTCCTGGTTCTCAGGCCTTTGGAGTCAGACAGAGAGGTACACCATTGGTTCCTCTGGTTCTCAGGCCTTAGGACTTGGACTGAGTTACACCACTGCCTTTCCCTCCGACTTGAAAATAGCATATTGTGAGACTTCTCAGTCTCCATAATCCTGTGAGCTAGTTCCTCTAGTATCTGTGTGTGCATGTGTGTGTGTGTGTGTGTGTGTGTGTGTGTGTGTGTGTGTGTGTGTAGAGAAAGAGAGAGAGAGAAATTGTAAGTGGATTCCCATATAGTACATGGCAATCCACTCACAATCCACAAAAAATTTTGAACAAATGCTGAGGATGAGATGGAGATTTTTATCATCTGCCTTTCCCTATTTACCTTAAATTGGAAACTTATATTGGGGTTTTCCAGGGAAAAGAATATGTAATGCACCACACACACTCACACACACATACACAGACACACACACACAGGTTAGGCATTGATTCAAGACCCTTCTCTGCTCCCATCCCATACACACTTACAGCTGTTTTATGGACCAAGAGTTTGATTTTAGGATATCTAGAAGTTTTCAAATATAAAGTCCAACACATTATTCCAGATTACTGTTAAGTGCTTGCCACCACCCCCTCCAACACATAGCTATTTATTCTTTGCCTCTCTCCTTGTCTTAAGACAAAGTTAAGTATGGGTATAGATGTGTGTGTGTGTGTGTGTGTGTGCACACATACATGTGTGTGTGTATTACATATTTTGTTTTCTGAAAAACCTCAATATACCTTCTAAATCCAAGGTAAGTAGGAAAAGATGGATGAAAAAATGTCCTCCATCTCAGTCTCAGCACTTGTTCGAATTTTTGTGGATTGTGAGTGGATTACTATGTGCTATAGACTATAAAGGCTGACATTATATGGAGGAGTTCAATGTTGAAATAAATCTGCAACAAATGATATGACATGCATTTTAAAATGTGTATGTTGTTGAGGCCCCTCAGAAATCATCCCAGTTGCTAGTTCTGCTTTGCACACTGGCCAGGTGAATCCAATATCCAAATCCTCAAACAATTGGGATTATAGGTACTCCAGGAAGAATATATAAATGAATAGAATCCCTGAGTTTATTGTGTCAGATAATGTCTCTTTATAATAATAGAAGCTAAGTGAATGAAATAATATGCCTTGAAGAACATTTAAAGCTGTAGAAATAGCAGCTGGTGAAAACAGAATAAAAAATAGGGGAAGGGGTACAGGTGAGTCCATTAGTAAGATACACATAGCCACATTATAAATTTATTATAATAGTGTAGTGTTACTAGTTTGCATTCCTAGCATATAGTGCATAAGGTGATTGGGTAGCTAGAGAAAATCTGGAGTGTGGAACACTGTGGACCATGATGGAATACACTTTAGATAACAAGAGGACAGAGAAAGATTTCTGAGAAAAAAAGACAGGAGAAAGGGACAGAATAGTTTTTCAGAAGAAGAAAGGGAACATGACAAAGAAAAGTAAAATACTTTGAATTTTTGACTAGTGCCAGTCCTCTCGGTTCACTGAACATCTTTCTATCTATACCTATATTTAACTTTGTCTTGAGTATTAAGACAAGGAAAGAGGCAAAGAATGAAGACCTGTGTGTTGAAGTGGGTGGTGGCAAACACTTAATCTGGAATAATTGGGCTGAACTTTATTTTTAAAGGTTTCTAGATATCCTAAAATTAAACTCTTGGTCTATAAAATAGCTGTAGATGTGTGTGGGGTGGGGACAGAGAAGGGTCTTGAATTAATGCCTAACCTACATTTCTTCTCTTTTTGAGACTCAGTACAGTAGGGGTTAACATCCAGGTTTTGGAATTAGACCTTGCTTTGGATTCTGGCTCATCTGTTTTAAGTCTCAGTTAATACATCTTAAAATGGACAATAATATAACCTTTTTAAAATAAGGTTACAATGATGACTAAAAGATATAACACATACAAAGTGTTTCTCTCACAGTGCCTACAACATTAATATTCAATAAGTGGTTCACATTATTGTTTATTGTTATTATCTGTCAGGGTTGCTAGGGCAATCTGGATCAGGTGATAAGGAGGATTGCAGCTTTAAAGTTAATGCAGGTGGATATGTGAGAGACCTAGTGCTTATTAGATGCCAACCGATCAACTCATGGATCCCACACACACACACAAACCAAGTTTAGAACCTATTCTGAGGTATCCAGCCCAAATGATGGAAAACCGAGAGGTGAAAACAGTTCTTGTGTACCTCTGTTTACTGTAAATAGCTTGCTCACTAACACAAGGAGGTAAAATTGCATGAGTAGGGTAGATTCCTTGCAAGTGTGTTAGGAAGGAAGGAAGTCTGGGGATGGGACGGTTTGGGACGTTGTGGCTATGAGTGGCCTGTGAGTTAAGTAGTTTGGGGTATGGGGTGGAGACTACAGGTGAATTTAGATAGAGGTTTATGGAGTTTAGATATGAGAGGGAGCTTTTAAGCATATATACAAGATACATGGCAGAATAAGCCAGAAGCCAAATGTTCTAACTTAATCTCTATGTCACATAGTTATCACATGGGAAGTTGTCTTTGTTGAGCAAATCTGGGCATCAAGATGTCTGCACTGGAAGTCTTCTATTCAAAGGTGGTGAAAAGTAACTGGAAACATGACCAGAATAAATGGAGTTCGAGTTGTGTCAGTGATGCATTCATCACTTTCCTACAGAGCACAGAAAGACACCTTATCTTTTGGTGTGTGATAGAACAGTTGAGAAGTGAGGATGGCTTATACCCATCCTAACTTCCAGCTTTAGGGCTTCTCAGGTCTGACCAAAGGACATGCAATAAAACCTTTCACCAAGCAGGACATTTTTTTTTTATGGGCATGTGTGGCAGAAGAAAATGAATAAATCTAAGGATCAGAAGATGCTTAGGTTTCCAAGTTTATCTCTGTGACTGGCATCAGTGAAAATGTACCCCAATTCAGGTTGGCTCATTTGGATCCCAAATTATTCTCACTCATTGCAGTCAAAGAAAAGAGTATTTATCACACGACTTCCATCATACCTGCTCCTTGCTTTTTGTCTGATAAATTAATGAGAACAATTATATGCAGGTTGAAGCTTAGGAGATATTAAGACACAGCTCTGGATGTTTGAGTTGAAATGGACCTTAAAAACTATCCAGCTTTTCTAATTCTCCAGCAAGCAAACAGAATATAATGGTACTTCTTGGCCTTCATAATCAAGCTAGTCAATTCCCATAATAAATCCTCTCGATACATCTACATATATCCAGTTGGTTGTGTTTCTCTAGAGAACACTGACTGATACAGGGTATATCTGTCAAATTTTACATTATTAGAAAATAAAACTAATAATTCTAAACAGTATATTATTTAAAAAATAAGAATAAACTAATTAAATGTTAACATCAATAACATTTTTTTGGTGTTAACATAAGGCACTTTATGGAAAATAACTCTATTTTCAAAAAAAAAAAAATCAAAAACCAAAAAACACTAAGTGACAAGCATGGTATTGTTTCACATTTTTAAAATGTCTGACCTCATAGGAGATAGCTGTATTCTCACATCTGCTTCTACATTAATTTTTTTGTAATGTTCTGTTATGAATGAAGTAAGTAAATAAAATCCAGCCTCATATAAATATGAAGATGGAAAAGGGACATTTTAATAGCTATCTGATATAATTATTACATGCTACATTAAAACTCAGGAGGTAGCTTTACAAAGGTTAGCTGCAGTATGGAATATAAAAAAACAATAACTTTTTTCATATACTGTAATGTTAAAGTCTATTGATTTGCCTTTACTATGAATATATCTTTTATTCATATATGCTTTCATAATGCTATGGTCATTTGAAAAATATTAATTAACTGACTTCTACAGATCTTCCAAATATTGGTACATTTCATTATAAGACGTCAAGAACTCTCTTTTGCTAATATCACCACCAATCTCAAGAGTCTTTAATTTTTGGGTAACTTTCAAGCTTTTGCTACTGCATACAAGTTTTCTAACTTTTGCTTGAATGCTTGATTTTATCATTTTCAACAAATTTCTCAGTTATTTTCATTGAAATACTGGGCTTAATGTGCTCTAGTATGAAACTGAAGGGTATATATGTATTTCTCAATTTGTCATAAAGAATATTAAAAATACAAATACTTAGGATTTAAGATTTAATAAAATTAATCACTGTTCTGCTCATTAAGAACCTTCCTAAGTGAATTTGACTTTTAATATAGTGAGTGGGTAATAGTAAAAAAATATATATATATATGATTACCACCACAGTTTGTTGTGACTTCCTAAAACACCAGAGTTTTACCCAGATTTATTTTGCTCCATCAAAAGTAGAGTTTGGAAAGTAACTCTTATTTTCTTTAGTCTTCCCTCCTTATTACCCTTCTCAGCCTCTGGTAACTTATATTCAATATACCCATTAATTCAATTTTGGTTTTTCCAATTCACAAACATTTAATATTTTTCTATTTTTGGTGCCCTCTTCAATTTCTTTCATCAGTGGTTTATGCCTTTATTGTAGAGATCTCTCAATTCTTTGGTTAAGTTTATGCCTATGTATTTTACTTTTTGTAACTTTAATAAATGGTATTGATTTCCTAATTTCTTTTTCAGGTTATTTACTTTTGTTATATAAAGTGCTATGGATTTTTGTGTTTATTTTGTAGACTATAAGTTTACGAAATTTGTTTCTCAGTTCCATTTTTTGTCAGTCTTTAGGGTTTTCTAACTATCAGAGTATTCCATATGTAAACAAGTACAGTCTGACTTTTTTTTCCAATTTTCATAGCTTTTTTTTTTTTTTTGCTTATTTTTAAATCAACTTTTAGATTTAGTGGTACATGTGCAAGTTTGTTATATGTGTATATTGCATGATAGTGAGGTTTGGGGTACAATTAATCTTATCACCTAGGTACTGAGGGTACTGAGCATAATATTCAATAGTTGCTTTTTCAACCCTTGCCCCCTTCACTTCCTCTCCTCTCTACTAGTCTGCAATATATATTGTTGTCATCTTTATGTTCATGAGTACCCAATGTTTAGCTCCCACTAATAAGTGAGAACATGCTGAATTTGGTTTTTGGTTCCTGTGTTACTTTGCTTAGGATAATGGCCTCCAGCTGCATCCACGTTGTTGCAAAGGACATGATTTTATTCCTTTTTATGGCTGCCTAGTATTTGGTGATGTATATGTACCACATTTCCTTTATCTAACCCACCACTGATGGGCACCTTGGTTGATTTCACATCTTTTCCATTGCAAGTAGTATCACAATGAACATACAAGTTCATGGTTTTTTGTTTTTTTTTTTTTCCACAGAATGATTCATTTCCGTGTGGGCATATATCGGTAGTTCTGTTTCAAGTTATTTGAGAATCTCCAAACTGCTTTCCACAGTGGCTGAAGTAATTTACATTCCCACAAAGTGTATACATGCTCCCTTTTCTATGCAGCCTTGCAGGTATCTGTTGTTTTTTTGTTTTTGTTTTTTTTAAATAATAGTCATTCTGAATATTGTGGAATTGTGTCTCATTGTGGTTTTGATTTTGATTTCTCTGGTGATTAATAATGTTGAGCATTTCTTCATATGTTTATTGGCCACTTATATATCTTCTTTGAGAAGTGCCTGTTCATGTATTTTGCCCATTTTTAAATGGAGTTGTTTTTTGCTTGTTGAATTAAGCTCTTATAGATTTTGGATATTAGACCTTTGTCAGATGCATAGTTTGTGAATATTTTCTCCCATATGTAGTTTGCTTACTCTGTTGATACTTTCTTTTGCTGTGCAGAATCTCTTTAGTTTAGTTAGATCTTGGTTGTCAATTTTTGTTTTTGTTGCAATTGCTTTTGAGAACTTAGTTATAAATTATTTTCCAAAGTCAATGTCCAGAATAGTGTTTCCTACATTGTCTTTTAGGATTATTATAGCTTTAGGTTTGACATTTAAGTCTTTGATTCACCTTGAGTTAATTTTTGTATATGGTAAAAGTAGGGGTCCAGTTTCATTCTTCTGCATATGGCTAGCCAGCTATCCTAGCACCATTTTTTGAATGGGAGTCCTTGCTCCATTGCTTTTGTGGTCAATTTTATCAAAGATCAGAGAGTATGTGGCTTTATTTCTGGGTTCTCTGTTTTGTTCCATTGCTCCATATTTCTGTTTTTGTATCTATACCATAATGTTATGGTTACTGTAGCCTTATAGTATAAAGTCAGGTAATGCAATGCCTCTGGCATTGTTCTTTTTGCTTAAGATTGTTTTTTGGCTATTTAGGCTCTTTTTTGATTCCATATACATTTTAGAATGATTTTTTTCTAGTTACATAAAAAATGACATTGGCAGTTTGGTAGGAAGCATTAAATATGTAGATTGCTTAGGATAGTATGACCATTTTAATGATTTGATTCTTTTCAATCCAGGAGCATGGACCGTTTTTCTATTTGTTCATATAATCTATAATTTATTTCAGCAATGTTTTGTAGTTATTCTTGCAGACATCATTCACCTCTTTAGTTAGATGTTTTCCTAGGGTTTGTTTTGTGGCTATTGTAAGTGGGATTGCATATTTTATTTAATTTTAGGCTTGAATGTTATTGGTATATAGAAATGCTATTGATTTTTCACATTGACTTTGTATCATATGACTTTATGGAAGAGGTTTATTTGTTCAAGGAAGCTTTTGGAAGAGACTTTTTAGGATTTCTTAGGTAGAGAATTTGATCACCAATGAAAAGAGATAGTTTGACTTATTTTCCTATTTGGATGCCTTCTATTTCTTTCTCTTGCCTGACTGCTCTGGCCAGAACTCCTAGTGCTATGTTGAATAGAAGGTGAAAGTGAGCATTCTTATCTATACGTTTCTCAAGAGAATTGCTTTGAGTTTTTTACCATTCGTTATGACATTGGCTGTGGCTTTTTCATAGATGGCACTTATTATTTTGATGTATGTTTTTTTGATGCTAGTTTGTTGAGCGTTTTTATCATGTATGAATGAAGTATTTTATCAAAAGCTTTTTCTGCAAATGTTGAGATAATCATATTACTTTTGGTTTTAATTCTGTTTATGTGGTGAGTCATATTTATTGATTTCTGTATGTTGAACCAAACTTACATCCCAGGCATAAAGCCTACTTGGTCATAGTGAATTAACTTTTTTATGTGCTGCTAGATTTGGTGTGCTAATATTTTGTTGAAAATTTTTGTGTCTGTGTTTATCAGAGATATTGACTCATAATATTCTTTCATTGTGTCTTTGCTTGGTTTTGCTAGCAGGATGATGCTGGCTTCATAGAATGAGTTAGGGAGGATTTCTCTCTCATTGTTATTTTGAAATAGTTTCAGTAGAATTGGTACCAGCTCTTCTTTATACATCTGATAGAATTCTCTTGTGAATCCATCTTGTCTAGGAATTTTTTTGATTCGTAAGTATTTTTTTAAATTACTGATTCAATTCTGGGTCTTGATATTGTTTATTCAAGGTTTTAATTTCTCCCTGATTCAATCTTGGAAGATTTTATGTTTTCAGGAATTTATCAATTTCCTCTAGATTTTCTAATTTGTCTGCATTGAGGTGTTCATAATAGTCTCCAAGTAAACTTTGATATTTATGTTGGATTGGTTCCAATATCACCATTGTCATTCCTGATTGTGGTTATTTGGATCTTTCTTTTTTTTCCCCTTGTTAATTTAGTTAATGACCTATCAATCTTGTTTATCATTTCCAACAACCATTTTTTTTGTTTCATTAATTCTTTTGTACAGATTTTTGGGTCTCAGTTTTGTTAAATTCTGCTCCAATTTTATTTATTTCTTTTGTTTTGCTAACTATGGCATTAGTTTTTTTTTGGTTTTATAGTTCCTCTAGATGTTTTGTTGGGTTGTTTACTTGAGATATTTCAAACTTTTTGAGGTAGGCATTTAGCACTACAAACTTTCTTCTTAACAATTATTTTGCTGTGTCCCAGAGTTTTTGGTATGTTGTGTCTCTGTTTTCATTTATTTCAAGTAACTTACTTCTGCCTTGGTTTTGTTGCTTACCCAAAAGTAGTTCAGGAGAAGGTTATTTAGTTTTCATGTAATTGTATGTTTCTTGGAGATATTCTTGGTATTGCTTTATATTTTTACTCCACTATGTTTCAAGAATATGATTGATATAATTTTGATCTTTTTGAATTTATTGAGACTTGCTTTATGGCTGAGCATGAGGTAAATCTTGCAGTATATTCCTTGTTCAGATGAGAAGAATGTGTGTTCTGTGGTTTGGGGGTAGTGATACGGTTTGGATTCTTGTCCCTTCCAAATCTCACATTTAAATGTTATTCTCAATGTTGGAAGTTGGGCATGGTACAGGATGACTGGATCATAGAGCAAATTCTGGTGAAAGGAAAATAAATCTTGGGGCCCCCAAATTACTAACCTATAAAGTCAAGCTGTGAATGGCTTAGGACCAACCTGCCTCCTATTTTATTCAAGGTCACCCCTCTTCTCACTGAGGTAAATGCATATCTGATTGCCTCCTTTGGAGAGGCTAATCAGAAACTCAAAAGAATGGAACTATTTGACTCTAATCCACCTGTGACCCGGAAGCCCCTCTCCACTTTCAGACTTCCCACATTTGCTTTGATTGTCCTGCCTTTCCAGAAAAAAACAATGTTCACCCTGCATATGTTGATGAAGTCTCACATCTCCCTCGAATTTATAAAACCAAACTGTGCTCTGACCACCTTGGGCACACATTGTCAGGACCTCCTGAGGCTATGTCACAGATGAGCATTCTCAACCTTGGCAAAATAAACTTTCTAATAAACTGAGACCTCTCTCAGATTTTGGGGGTTCATAGTTTCTAAATCAAGCCATTTTTGGTTTAATACTTGGTACTTCTGCAATAGCTGCCATTTGTTCTAGCTGAAATAAAGTAATGAGATATAATCTTTTTTAAAAGGAGCGCAGTTGTTAAAAGTTAGCTCACTTAAAAGCTAACATCCAAGATGAGTGTGTGTGTGTATGTGTGTGGTGTTTGCATTTAAAAAGCCTTCATGTTTTATTGTTATTTTCTCTCCTTGGACCTTGTCTTTTCTTTGAGCAAAAGTTCTTTTTCTTCTCAGTTGACTTAATTCTGTTTTCTTCATTAATAACTAATGCAACAGAGGTTACTCTGGTAATTTTTAAGGAAGACTGCACTTTAGACAATTAGAAGGGCCTTTGTTAAAAATTTTTAAGTGCACTGTAAGAGCACTTCAAAATAATTCTCCCTTTTTGGAGACCCAGGATTTAGTGTGTGCTCTGCCCAGAGCTCAGATATCCAGTTAAAAAATAGATGGTCCCTATTAAATAAAATTGATCTCGTTATACAATTCTATTATAGATTTATGTAATTATATGTTTGACTTGGCATTCATCTTTACTTCCTCTCTAGCACCACCAGACTTTTTCTCTCTGTACCTTATAAGGTACATTTTGCTATTTGACTTTCACCTGAGTTGTTTCTTTTAATATGCCAGTTTAAGCCTATTTAGGTGACAACTGCCTAGGATTCTGAACCAAGTTATCAAGAACCTGAAAGTCTAAGATAGGAAAAAAAGGTATTTATGAATCTATAAGATGTACATTCTATCAGCATGCATCTATGTATTCATGTGTTGTGTACACAATGTTTCACAACTGAAAAAATATAAAAGAACTCTAAATGACTTAAAGAAAAATAAAATCAATTAAATCAAATACCTTATCAGAAAAAGGAAAGACTATTCAAATGCTTTTTCAAGTGTCCATGACACTTGAATGTTAAATGTTATCTTTAAAATTATTGGTAAAGTAATATAAGAAATGTCTTAAGAATTACTAGCATACATTTTTGTTTGCAATTATTAATCAAGAAATTTTATACTTATCCCTGCCAAATACTATAAGATGTCAAAACGTGACATAGTTGTTACAAACCTATAAACCTGTCTCAAGATGGCATGATCTTTGCTTGTGTAATCTTTAATAAAGAAGACATTGATATTGATTTACTAAAAATAGACCTATAAACTAAGTTCCTCCCAAGTCCAGGAATAAACAAGGACAGACCAGAGTTTAGAAGCAAGATACATTCACTTAGGCCATATCTTTTCCATTGTCTCAGAATCATGCAATTTTGAGGTTCATAACTTTAAATGACCACTATCAAAGTTTTCACAAATAATCTAGGTAAATGAATAAAACAAAATAATTAGATAAATGTAATAAGATAAATATTTATAGACAAATGTGACATAATTTAGAATATAAAGTTACATTAAATTAAATAATAAATATTTTATTATTTGGTAATTTTCCAATAAAAATATATTGTAGAAAAACATTCTTTCTAAAAAATTGTTTTTTTTTTTTTTAAATGCGAACAATTTTGGCCTAATTTAAAGCTTATTTAAAGATTATGTAAAAAGTTAGGATCCAAGATGCCTGAATAGGAACAGCTCCACAGCCATTTCAACTGGTGCCTGGAATGCCTGGGAGACAGAGCCGCCCATTCAACTGAAATGGAGGGGGCAGACAGAGGGAGCCAGACGATCTGGCTTAGCGGGTACCAACCCCACAGAATAAGCAATCTGAAATGCTCTGGATTGAGAGTTTTGCAGCAAGCACAGCTGGACCCAGGATGGTCCAGCTCAGGTGGGGGGAAGGGTGACCACCACTACTGGGGTAGTCCACCTCTACTGAGGCAGTTCACACAGCAGCTGGGCAGAGCCTGCAGCAGCTCAGCTATGCCACTGCTGGCAGACCATGACTAGACTACTCCATGTGGGGCAGGACACCTGTGAAAAAAGGCAGAGCATGACAGGAACTTATAAATAAAGTTGAACTTCCTAGGACAGAGCACCTGGGAAAAGAGACCATTATGAGTTCCACTGAAGCAGACTTAAAAATACCTGCCCAGAACCTGGCGCCTGGTGACAGAGTGAGACTCTGTCTCAAAAAACAAAAACAAAACCAAAAACCTGCTCAGCAGTTCTGCATGGAAGAATAGAGCTCCCAGCACAGCACTTGAGCTCCTATAATGGACAGACTGTCTCCTCAAGCAGCTCTCTGATGCCTCTATACCCAAAGAGACACCTCATAAAGGAGAGCTCGGGCTGACATCTGGCAGGTACCCTTCTGGGATGAAGATAACAGAAGAAGAAACTAGCAGCAATCATTACTGTTCTGCAGCCCACATGGGTGATCCCCAGGCACACAGGGTCTGGAGTGGACCTCCAGCAGTCCTGCAGCAGAGGGGCCTGACTGTTAGAAGGAAAACTAAGAAACAGAAAGAAATAGCTTCAACATCAACAAAAAAGATGTCCACTCAGAGACCCCATCTGAAAGTCACCAACTACAAAGACAAAGGTAGATAAAGCCACTAAGATGGAAGGAAACCAGCGCAAAAAGGATGAAAACACCAAAAACCAGAATGCCTCTCCTCCTTCAAAGGATCACAACTCCTCATCAGCTAGGGATCAAAGATGGATGGAGAATGAATCTGATGAATTGACAGAAACAGGATTCAGAAGGTGGGTAATAATAAACTTCTCAGAGCTAAAAGAACGTGTGCTAACCCAATGCAAAGAAACTAAGAACCTAGAAAAAAGGTTAGACGAGATGCTAACTAGAATAAACAGCTTAGAGAATATAAATGACTGGATGAAGCTGAAAAACACAGCACAAGAACTTCATGAAGCATACACAAGTTTCAATAGCCGAATCAACCAAGCAGAAGAAAGGACATCAGAGATTGAAGATCAACTCAATGAAACAAAATGAGAAGGCAAGAATAGAGAAAAAAGAGTGAAAAGAAATGAACAAAATCTCCAGTAAATATGGGATTATGTGAAAAGACCTAATCTACGTTTGATAGGTGTACCTGAATGTGACGGAGAGAATGGAGTCCAAGCTGGAAAACACTCTTCAGGTTATTATCCAGGAGAACTTCCCTAACGTAGCAAGCCAGGCCAATATTCAAGTCTAGAAAATACAGAGAACACCACAAATATATTCCTAAGAAGAGCAACCCCAAGGCACATAATCATCAGATTCACCAGGGTTGAAATGAAGGGAAAAATGGTAAAGGCAGCCAGAGAGAAAGGTTGGGTTACCCATAGAGGGAAGCCCATCAGACTCACAGTGGATCTCTTGGCAGAAACCCTACTAACCAGAAGACAGTGGGGGCCAATATTCAACATCCTTAAAGAAAAGAACGTTCAACCTAGAATTTCATATCCAGCCAAACTAAGCTTCATAAGCGAAGGAGAAAGAAAATCTGTTATGGACAAACAATTGCTGAGAGATTTTGTCACCACCAGGCCTGCCTTAAAAGAGCTCCTGAAAGAGGCACTAAGCAAGGAAAAGAACAACCAGTACCAGCCCCTCCCAAAATGTACCAAATGGTAAAGGCCATTGACACAATGAAAAAATGTGTCAACTAATGGGCAAAACATCCAGGCTACAGTAATCAAAACAGCATGCTACTGGTACCAAAACAGAGTTATAGACCAATGGAACAGAACAGAGGCCTCAGAGGCAACACAACACATCTACAACCATCTGATCTTTGACAAACCTGACAAAAACTAGCAATGGGGAAAGGAGTCCCTGTTTAATAAATGGTGTTGGGAAAACTGGTTAGCCATGTGCAGAAAGCAGAAACTGGACCCCTTCCTGACACCTTGCACTAAAATTAACTCCAGATGGATTAAAGACTTAAACATAAGACCTAACACCATAAAAACCCTAAAAGAAAACCTAGGCAAAACCATTCAGGACATAGGCGTAGGCAAGGACTTCATGACCAAAACACCAAAAGCATTGGCAACAAAAGCCAAAATAGACAAATGGGACCTAATCAAACTCCACAGCTTCTGCACAGCAAAGGAAACAGTCATTGGAGTGAGTCGGCAACCAACAGAATGGGAAAAAATGTTTGCAGTCTACCCATCTGACAAAGGGCTGATATCCAGAATCTACAAAGAACTAAAACAGATTTACAAGAAAAAAACAAACAAGCCCATTCAAAAGTGGGCAAAGGACATGAACAGACACTTTACAAAAGAAGACATACATGAGGCCAACAAACATATGAAAAAATGCTCATCATCACTGGTCATTAGAGAAATGCAAATCAAAACTACATAGGGATACCATCTCATGCCAGTTAGAATGGCAATCATCAAAAAATCTGGAGACAGATGCTGGAGAGGATGTGGAGAAACAGGAAGACATTTACACTGTTGGTGGGAGTGTAAATTGGTTCAACCATTGTGGAAGACGGTGTGGCAATTCCTCAAGGACCTAGAAATAGAAATTCCATTTGACCCAGCAATCCCATTACTGGCTATATATCCAAAGGATTATAAATCATTCTACTGTAAGGATGCATGAACACGAATGTTCATTGCAGCACTGTTTACAATAGGAAAGACCTGGAACCAACCCAAATGCCCATCGATGATAGACTGGACAGGGAAAATGTGGCACGTATACACCATGGAATACTATGCAGCCATCAAAAATGATGAGTTCGTGTCCTTTGAAGGGACATGGATGAACCTGGAAACCATCATTCTCAGCAAACTGACACAAGAACAGAAAATCAACCACTGCATGTTCTCACTCATAGGTGGGTGTTGAACAATGAGAACACATGGACACAGGGAGGGGAGCATCACACACTGAGGTCTGTCAGGGGAAACAGGGGGAGGGACAGTGGAGAGTGGGGGAGTTGGGGGAGAAATAGCATGGGGAGAAATGCCAGATATAGGTGATGGGGGAGGAAGGCAGCAAATTCCACTGCCATGTGTGTACCTATGCAACAATCTTGCATGTTCTTCACATGTATCCCGAAACCTAAAATGCAATTTTAAAAAGTCTATATAAAAATAATTATTCTTGCTGTACTGCATACAAATAATTAGGCCAAGTATAATAAAGCAAACCAGTCCTACCATGATTTGTCTTTAGCAAATATGGGACAGTGGAGAGAAAAAATTGTGTTTCAAAACCTATAGTACACCTGTTGTTAGATTATAGTCTTGCCTAATGTTCTTCAATTTTTATTATTTTCTACAGTTTGGACTGAATTATAATTTTTCTTGGCTACAAGTTTTAAAAATAATGTTTTCAATTTTTTACCTTCACTTTTTCCCTATTTTTCATAATTTGGAGTCACTGAAAACTAAGCTGTGCTTTTGTAAAGCCTTGCGTACTGAAGCTAGACAACTTGATCTTCAGAAGAAAATAATCGTAATTTATTTACATAAATAAGCTACTTTCATACTTGCCTCCTGATGTATGGGCTTCAGAATAATGTGGCTTATATTGATTTTCTAGGATTGTTCTTTTGTTTGTTGTTGTTTTTCTCCTTTCCTCCCCCTATTTTCTCTTCATAGGACATGAGACTTCACAATCTTCTAAAAATGTGCTTTTCTAATGACTCAGGACCTACCTGTCTTAGCCATGATGAGTGAGATGAAACCTGAAACCAGAGACTCTTTTTCTTCTAAAAGTATCTCCAAAAGAGTTTTTTAAAAAAGAAAAGAAGGGAAATGTTAAAGAAAAATAAATCTTAGGGCCCCAAAGTTACTAATCTAAAGGAAAGCTGGGAACTGCTTAGGGCCAACCTGCTTCTCATTCTTTTCAAAGCCATACCTCTGCTCACTGAGATAAAAACATATTTGACTGCCTTCTTTAAGGAGGCTAATCAGAAACTCAAGAGTGCAATCATTTGTCTCTTATATACCTATGACCTGAAAGCCCCCTTTTCCACCTTGAGTCTTTCTGCCTTTGCTTTGAGTTGTCCCACTCTTCCAGATTGAATCAATGTTCATCTTGCATATGTCTCATATCTCCCTAGAATCTATAAAACCAAATTTTGCTCTGACCACCTTGAGCACATGTTGTCAGGACCTCCTGTGACTATGTCACAGATGTGCATCCTCAACCTTGGCAAAATAACCTTTCTAAATTGACTGAGACCTGTCTTAGATTTTTGGAGTTCACATTCCTCATAAATTGTTTAGTGCCAAGTCATGTGACTCATTCAGTTAGTTTATGTGAGATCTGATTGTTTATAAGAATCTGTGACCATTCCATTCTCTTTCTTGCCTCTATTCTCATCATGTGATATGTCACCATCTCTTTTCCTTCACCGTAATTGCAATATTTCTGAGGCATTTGCCAGAAGCAGATGCTGGGGTCATGCTTGTACAACCTGTAGAAACATGAACTAGTTAAATCTCTTCTCTTTTTAAATGACCCATCCTCAGGTATTTTTAATGGCAATATCAGAATGTATTGACAAAGAAAATTGGTACTGAGAACACGGTATTGCTATAAAGACAGTTGAAAATGTCAAAGCAGCTTTGGAGATGCGTAGCAGGCAGAGGTTAGAGAGTTTGCAGGGCTCAGAAGATAGGCAGTGGTGGAAATGTCTGGAACTTATCAGAGCCCTGATGAAAGATTGTGACCAAGATGCTGATAGGGATATGAATAGTGCAGTCCAGAATGATGAGCTCTCCGAGTAAAATAAGAAAGTTATTAGGAACTAGAGTAAAGGTACTCCCATGTTATGCCCTAGCAAAATCCTTGGATGCATTGTGTCACGTCCTAAGGATCTGTGGAAGGTTGAAATTGAGAGTGATGACCTACAGTATCTAGCAGAAGAAATTTCAAAGCATCAAAACATTGAAGAATTTGTATGGCTACTTTTAATTGCCTATGATCAGTTGCAAGAACAAAGAAATGATTTACTTTTGTTTCACTCTTGTTGCCCAAGCTGGAGTGCAGTGGCGTGATCTTGGCTCACTTCAACCTTTGCCTCCTGGGTTCAAGTGATTCTCCTGCCTTAGGTTCCCAAGAGGTTGGGATTACAGGAGCCTGCCACCATGATTGGCTAATTTTTGTATTTTTGGTAGAGACAGAGTTTTGCCACGTCAGCCAGGCTGGTCTTGAACTCCAGGATTTCAAATGATCTGCCCACTTCAGTCTCCCAAAGTGCTGAGATTACAGGCATGAGCCACTGTGCCCAGTGAGAACTTATACTTTAAAAGGAAGCTAAGTATTAAAATTTGGAAAATTTGCAGCTTGGTTCTTTGGCAGAAAAAAAATCCAAGCAAAGGGCAGATCAACCACTTACTAGAGAGATTAGTATTCCAAAAGGGGGCCAAGTGCTAATATCCAAGGCAATGTCAAAAAGGCCTTGAAGGCATTTCAGAAATATTCAAGGCATCCCCCTCCCATTACAGGCCCCAAGGACTAGGAGGAAAGAATCATTTCAAGGGCCAGGCCTGGGATGCAGCTGCCCTGTGTTGCGTTGGGACACTTCTCTCTAAATCCTTGTTGCTCCAATGACAGCCAAGGCTCAAAGCGTCCTAGATACAGCTCAAGCTGCTTCTCTGGAGAGCACAATCCATAGGCAGTGGCAGCTTCCACATGGTGTTAAGCCTGCAGGTACACAAAATGCAAAAATAAAGGAGGCTCGACAGCTCCCATATAGTTTCCAGAGGGTGTATGGGAAAGCCTGGGTAGTCAGACAAAAGCCTGCCACAGGGGCAGAGCCTTCATAGAGAAACTCTTCTAGGCCAGTACCAAGGGGATATGTGGGATTGGAGACTCCACAGAGTCCCTATCAGGATACTGCCTAGAGTAGCTGTGGGAAGGGGGCTGCCACCCACCAGACTAGAGGATGTGAACATCAGCTTGCAAACTCAGAAGGCATCAGGCTGCAGCCCAGACATTTGACTCTAACCCATGAGAGCAGTCATGAAGGCTACAACCTGCAAAGCCACAGGGGTGGAGCTTCCCAAGGTCTCAGGAGCCCATCCCTTATACCACTGTGCTCTGGACTTGGAGGACTATTGCAAAGCAATGATTGTACTTTGAAACATGAGGACATGTAATTTTTTTAGGGGGGGGGCGGGCGCTAGGAACAAAATGATATGGTTTGGATGTTTGCTTCCTTCAAATCTCATGTTTAAATGCGATTTCCAGTAATAGGCATTGGGCCTTGTGGAAGGTGATTAAATCATCAGGGCAGATCCTTTATGAATGGTTTAACACAGTCCCCTTGGTTATAAATGAGTTCTCATTCAGGTAATTTATATGAGATCTGGTTATTTAAAGGAGTCTGGTAATAATACAGGAGGTAGAAAGATTATTTAGGCAGATAGTGAAGGTAAAAGAGTCCTCAGCAGAGCTTCCCTTTTAACAAAAAGAAACCCAGTAATTTTAACAAACAGCAGCCGGAAAAATCAAGCTGCAAACATAAATAAGCAGAATGGCAGCTTGCACAGGGGAATGCTGACAGCTGCGCCAATAGAAAAGGGCTATCTTGGGGCCAGCCATACCCAATATGGAGGCTCCATTTTCCCTTTTTTTGTTACCACGTGTACAGTAACAGAGAAATGGGCAACATGGTGCAGCTCAGACAGAGAATCCACCTGTATAATAAAAGATTAGGGAGGACACAGCCAGAGATTTATGCCCTATGCAACTATCATACCTGGTCTAACCGATTTTTCACACCCTATGCAAATGGAAAACCTGATCCAACCTGTCTTTTATGCCCTATGTAAATCAGGCACTGCCTCCTCATCAGCTCATATAAAACTCATATAAAACTCCCCAAATTTCACTGCAAACCAGCAACCCATTTCTCTGGGACCTCTCTCTGCAGCAGAGAGCTATTCCTATTAATCTTCCACTCTTAACCTGACTGTTTGTGCGCTCACATCCTTGTTCTCTGTGGCTGTGAGACCACAAACCTCAGGTATCACCCCAGACGAGGCTGTTTCATTGTGAGGGTCCATCTGGGATCCAAGATAGATTCATCGGAAGGGTGAGTATAGGGGTTTACCCCAATTTTTATTTCCATTTCAAGGCCTTTTGCCCTCAGTTTTAAAATCAAATTAAAAACTGGACATCTGATGGCCAGATTAAGAAAAAACATTAGGATGTCCATTGTTCTCAAGATTCAGATAACAGACTTCCCAGGGATAACTTAGTGAATCCCTCAGTACTCTCAAGGTCTGGGAATGTTGGCTCTGTTTTGAACTGGTTACCTTTTATGGAGAGATTAGCCATTGAGTGGGGCTGGAACAGTTACAGAGGCAAATGATGTTTCCTAGCTGGGTTACATCCCAGTGTTGCCCAAAGGCTTCTGGACTAACCCCAGCCTCTGACTGCCCATTGGGTATCAGCAACAGGATCTCCAAGCTTTTCCTATTACAATTTTTCTCCTTTCCTGTTCCCTCTCTGTATGCAATGCTGTGGGAATTTTACAGTTCAAGGAAATAATCCAGTTAGGAAAGATCAGCAAATGCTGTAGTAACAGCATATAGCTCAAGGGATTACCATTTTTGTGATCTTCTATGAACAGAGGGTTTTCTCTCCCACTCCACCCAGTGAATTTCTCTCTTTCTCTGTCTTTGGCCTGCAAAGCCCATGGTTTTTTGTTGTTGTTGTTTGTTTTTTCATTTTTTTGTTTTTGTTTTTTTGCTACAAAGATGTCCCCCAAGTCCATGGTATTTCAAAGCCGACAGCACCATCTAGTGTAATAGGAATCCTCTCCATGTGGCACCTTGTTGGTGCTTTGTGGAAAAACCTCTAGTTTTTCAATTCTTTTCCCTTTTGTGCCCCTCTCCTAGAGACCAAGCTTTATGCCTCTTCTGTGAATGGGAATACTCAACAATGAAGAGGAAAATGTCCTCTGAATCCAAATTTAAGTCTCAATACTGTCCCATCAGCAGGAAAACCACCATTCAGTCCCAACATTCTTTTAAGGCACCTATTTTTCCTCCAATTCAATTGGTACTTAGATAGTAAGGAGATTTTATATCTGGAAGTTAACCACAACCACTATCTAAGAATAAATTATTTAGTCCAGGCCATAATAGCAAAATATAGAGTTCAACCCAGTACACTCCCTCTATTAAAGAGCCTTGCCCCAATACAACTGGTATGTAGTCTTTCCTGAGATCCATCTATCAGGGAGCCACACAGATCACTTAAGTCTAGGAAGTCAAAGGGAAATCACCAGCAGATGACTAAGGCTGCATGGATGAGCATGACTGATCCTATTGCTTAGCTTCTCCAGGTCCATGACTGGGGGACATGCCTGCATCCCTGGGTGGCACCTTTAACAGATGCCAGGGCCCTGGGAACCAAGGTGGCAAAACAGTTGGGAGAACACTCCCACTGTCTTCCTTTCCACACAGTCATTCCAAAGAAAGAAGGGGAATGAGGGATGCTTTGTCTCCCCTATCTTTCTAGCCATCTGCACCCCTCTGGAGTGCATTTTAATCAATGAGACTCCTCTGACCCTGAAACTCTGCTTTTGCATAAAGGCATGGCCTTCTTCTCAGAGCTTTGCAAGCATTGCACAATCAACCCAGCTCTTTTAACAGTCATACCAGGCAGGACCAAAGGGAATAATTTCCCAAAACTAGAGAAGCAACTTTTGGGGGAACCATCTGAGGCAACTATTGAGTGTCCTAGCCCTTCCTGTCCCTCTATTTGGGGGGCTCCTCCAACTGTGCCATCAGCTCCTCCAACTCCACTATCTCCAAAATTCCCACTTTCACTATTACCTCTCCCCCACTTTCACTATTACCTCTACAGGAAATGCCCAATGGAAGTGATGCCATTAGGATTGAAGTTCCCTTCTCATTGCAGGACCTTAGGCAAATAAAGGGAGACCTAGGCTGATTTTCTGATGATTGTAATACATATATAGAAGCTTTCCAAAATTAACTCAGATGTTTGACCTCACATGAAAGGATGTTATGCTGGTCCTAAGCTAAACCCTAACTGCAGCTGAAAAATGGGCAGCTCTGCAGGCAGTAGAGAAATCTGGAGCTGAGCAATATGTCTCCTATAGTAGGCCAAAAAGAAAAGAGAAAATAGAGAAGGTGAAGAAATAGGGGAATCACCATTCCCAGTAGGAAGAGAGGCAGTACTTCTTAACAACCCTGATTGGAACCCCAGTGACTCCACAGATGAATGGAAAATGGAACAATTTTTAATGTGCATGCTGGACAGCCTAAGAAGAATCAGGGCCAAACCTCTTAATTAGTCTAAACTTTTGATATTAGACAAGAACCCAGATAAGAATCCCACAGTCTTTATGAAAAGACTGAGAGGGGCATTAATAAAACACATCTCTTTATCCCTTGATTTAGTCAAGGGACAGCTCATCCTAAAGGACAAGCAGATCCTGGTATTAGAAGAAAACTGCAGAGGCAGGCTATGGGATGAGACAGCACCTTGGAAAACCTCCCTGCCACCTCAGTCTTTTAAAATAGGGACCAGGAGGAGGCCCAGGAGAAAGAGAAAAAACACAAGAGAAGGACAGAGGCTCTAGTAGCTTCTTTGCAGGCTTGCAAAGTCCAGGATCCCTGAGGTGCATCCACTAGTTGCTACTGATGTGGCAAGTCAGGGAACTTTAAGAAAGATTGCCCAGGCAACAAGAAGAAGTGATCTCAACCCTGTTAGCCTGTTGCAGGGAACACTGGAGACTAGACTTCCTCCAGAGATGGAGGTCACAGGGTCTAGAACTGGTCTCACAGATGGTTCAACAGGACTGATGGGGCCCAGGGCTCAAACCCCCAGCTCCAGTGGCTCAAACTGGCATTACTGCTCAGGAACCCTGAGTGATTCTGGAAATTGAAGGAGGGAGGGTGGACCTCCTTCTAGACACTGGATCCAATCTCTCTCTTCTCTGTCTAATCCAGGTCTCCTCTCTTCCTGTAGCACAACTCTAATGGGCATCTCAGGAAAAATTTTAACCCAAATATTTTTCTCAATCCCTTAGTTGTAGTTGGGGGGGGCTATTATTTACACATGCCTTCTTAATCATGCCTGGAAGCCCCACTTCTCTATTAATGCAGAGACATTTTAGTTCACATAGGGGTCAGTATCCTTACAGTCCTGGGATTCACTCTTTATCTCCCCCTGGTGGAAGCTAATATTAATCCAGAAATGTGTGCAACTCAAGGAAGAATAGGTCAAGCTGTAGGCCAGTCCTGATCCACCTTAAGCCTCCCACTTCTTTTCCTAACCAGAGGCAATATCCCCTAAAGCTAGAGGCTAGGAAAGGGCTAGAAGCCAATCTTAGTAACCTGAAAATTCAGAGCTTCCTCAAACCTTGTAACAGCCCCTGCAACACTCCAATATTAGGAATGCAAAAACCCAATGGGGAATGGAGACTAGATCAAGATCTCTGCCTCATTAATAAGGCCATAGTCCCAATTCATCTCGTGATCTCTAATCCCTATACCTTTCTAACCCAAATACCTCAGGAAAGAAAATGTTTCACAGTCCTAGATCTAAAGGATGCCTTTTTTCTGTATACCATTACATCTTGACTCTGAATATTTATTTACCTTTGAAGATCCCTCTGGCCAGGCTGCCCTGTTAACATGGATGTTCTTGCCCTAGAGATTTTGAGACAGTTCTCACTTTTTTGGACAGGGACAGTCAGAGGACCTCTCCAACTTTTCCCATTCATGTGCCAGCGTTTTGCAATATGTAGGTGACATTCTGTTCTGTGTCCCAAATGAAAAACTTCTCAGGAAGGCATTGAAGCTCTCCTAATTTCTTAGCCAACAGAGGACATAAAGTTTCAAAATCCAAGGCCCAGGTTTGCCAAAACTCAGTGAAGTACCTGGGTTCAGTGTTGTCTGAGGGACCAGAGTATTATGGAAAGAAATAATTAACTCATTTCCTTCTTCCTCCATCCCTAAGATCCTTAAGCAACTAAGAGGATTCTTGGGTGTTATGGGATTTTGTAGACTATGGGTAACTGGGTACAGTGAAATAGCTTTCCCCTCATATCACCTCATAAAGGAAACTCAAGCAGCTATAACTCATTTCCTGACATGGGAAACTGAAGCTCGAAGGGCCTTTAAATAGTTAAAACAAGCCTTATTTAAGGTACCAGCCCTCAGCCTTCCCATAGGGAGGGTCTTCAATCTTTGTGTATCAGAAAGGAAGGAGATGGCCCTAGGAGTCTTAACTCATGCCCAAGAACCAGATCAACATCCAGTGGGATACCTGCCCAAGCTGGGGAAAGGCCGTGCACTGTTCTTCTTTCAACACCCTCAGCAGTAAAAGTTATAGGAATTGGCTCCTGGATACATCACACTCAAGGCAAAGCCTAGAAAGCTGAAAAAGCAACCCCAGATGCCTGTATTATCTCCCCACTCAGGAGTAGAAACCCTAACTACTGTTGGGGGGTGTTGGATTGTGACTCTAACAGGTGTTAGGGTTTCCACTCCTGAGTGGGGAGATAATACAGGAGGTAGATAATACAGGAGGTAGAAAGAAATTATTTAGGCAGATAATGATCGTAAAAGAGCCCTCAACAGAACTTCCCTTTTAACAAAAATCAGCCCAAGAAATTATTATTTTTAACAAAGAGCATACTAAAAAAATCAAGCTGCAAACATAGATAAGCAAGATGGAAGCTTGCACAGGGGGGAATACTGGCAGCTGCACCAATAGAAAATAGCTACCTGGGGGCCAGATATGTTCGACATGGAGGCTTCACCTTCCCCCCCTTTTTTTTGTTACCTTGTGTATAATAACAGAGAAATGGGCAACATGGTGGAGCTCAGACAGAGAACCCACCTGCATAATAAGATCAGGGAGGGGGTGGCCAGAGATTCATGCCCTGTGCAAATGTCATACCTGGTATAACCAGTTTTGCACACCCTATGCAAATGGAACACCTGGTTCAACTAATTTTTGTGCCCTATGTAAATCAGACACCATATCCTCATTAGCTCTTTCATAAAATCCCACGCATTTCACCACAGATCCAGCAACCCATTTCTCTGGAACTCCTCTCTGCAGAGGAGAGCTATTCTCTTTATTTTGCCTATTAAACTTCCACTCTTAACCTCACTCTTTGTGTGTTCCTGTCGTTTCTCTCCATGGCCATGAGATCACGAACCTTGGGTATCACCCAGACAGTTAGGCCATTTCAGTATCTCCCTCTTCTTTTTCTTACCCCCGCCCTCATCATGTGAGATGCTAGCTTTTATTTCTATCATGATTTCAAGGTTTCCAAGGACCTCACCAAAAGCAGATGCTAGAGGTATGCTTTTACAGTCTGCAGAACCATGAGCCAATTAAACCTCTTTTCTTTGTAAATTACCCCAGCCTCAAGTATTACTTTAAAGCAACACAAGAACAGATTGACACAGATAAAGTATTATGCAGATGTGTATTAAGTCACATTGGTAAAATGAGGAATTCATATCCAGAATTTTATTGTTAGTTTTCTCCTCAATAATCTAACACTGTCAGTGGGGTGTTGAAATTCCCTAGTATTATTGTGTGGCTGTCAAATTTTTTTCATAGGCCTACAAGAACCTGTTCAATGAATGTACATACTCCAATGTTGACTGCTTATATATTTAAGACAGTTTTGTCTTCTTATAGAATTGAAGCATTTATCATATAATGCTCTTTTTTGGTCTGTTTTTACTGTTGGTTTAACATCTGTTTTATCTAAGAATAGCAGCCCCTGCTCTTTTTTGTCTTCCATTTGCATAATAGATTTTTACATTGAGCCTATGGGTCTTGATATATGTGAGGTAATTTCTTTTTGAAGACAGAAGATGGATAGGTCTTTTTATTTTTTAATCCAGCTTACCACTCTGCCTTTTAAGTAAGGCATGTATACTATTGACATTCAAGGTTCATATTATGTGAGGTTTTGATTATGTCATAAAGGTGTTAGCTGGTTACTTTGCAGTTTTGTTTGAGTAGTTGCTTTATATGGTCTGTGAGCTATGTGCTAAGTATGTTTTTCTGGTGGCAGGTATCATTCTTTCCCTTCTATGTTTAGAACTCCCTTAGAACTCCCTTAATGATCTCTTGTTAGGACAGTCCAGCAGTAATAAATTCCCTTAATGCTTGATTGTCTGGAGAAGACTTTTTTTTTAAAAAAATACATGAAGCTTTCTTGGCAAGATATAAATTCTTTTCTGGAATTTATTTTTTTTCTAAGAATGCTGAAAATAGAGCCTCAGTTTCTCCTTACTTGTAAGATTTCAGCTGAGAAATTTGCTGTTAGCCTGATAGAGTTCCCTTTGTAAATAATCTGACCTTTTCTATGTCTCTATTTAGAATGTTTTTTTCTTTCGTGTTAACGTTGAACTGTCTAGTGACTCTATGTCTCGGTGATGTTCATTTTGTATAGAATCTCAGAGGTGTTTTCTGGATTTCTTGTATCTGCATGTCTATCTATCTAGCAAGATTAAATAAATTTTCTTGAATTATTCCTTCAAATAATTGAGGTTGTTTACTTTTTTCATTCTCTTTCAGGAATGCCAATAACTTATAAGCTTGGTCATTTTATGTAATCTCATATTTCTTGAACACTTTGTTCATTTTTAAAAATTCTTTTTTCTTTATTTTTGTCTTATTGGGTTAGTTTGAAAGACTGAACTTCAAGCTCTGAATTTCTTTATTTCATTTGGTGCAGTCTATTGATAAAGCATTTAATTGTGTTTTGAAGTTCCTTAAGTGAGTTTTTTGAATCCAGACTCTCTGATTCACTTTTTAAAAGATATTTATCTCTTCGTTTATTCTCTGGATTGCTTTAGAAATTTCTTTATATTGATTCTCAACCTTATCTTGGATCGTGTTGAGCTTCATTGCAATCTATGTGTTCAGTTATTTATGTGTCATTTCTCAGTTCTCATTTTGGTTAGGGACCATTGCTGGAGTACTAGTGTGATCCTTTGGTGGTGTCAGTGCACTCTTTTTTTTTTTAATGGTGCCAGAATTCTTGTGCAGTTTCCTTCTCAGTGGAGACGGTGCCATTTACAATTTTTGTAATAATTTTCACATGGATATAATTTTTTCTTTTTTTCTTTCCCTATAACATCATTGTATCTTTCTTTCTTCGCCGACCCAAGGTGTATAACAGTAGAGAATGCTGGAGAGGATCTTTTCACTTTGCTTCTACATGTTTTGTATTGTCCTCATGTTTTGTATTGGGCTGTGCAATTTGACCAATAGGCCAGTAGATGGCGCACATGCATAAGAGCCAGCTGGGAGGAAAGTGGCTGGGTATACATTTCACTTGGTCCTTGTTTACTGGGAGAAGCTCTCTGTTACCTCAGGCAATAGGCTGAGTCTTGGA
Organism: Ateles fusciceps; assembly: GCA_036589455.1. Taxonomy (NCBI): domain Eukaryota; kingdom Metazoa; phylum Chordata; class Mammalia; order Primates; family Atelidae; genus Ateles; species Ateles fusciceps. The sequence goes on along the minus strand of JAZHEH010000681.1, from coordinate 20,320,970 downwards.
GTGCACAGTGGTCTGAGCTCAGATCCCTGCTCAGCCCTGTGTAGGGGAGGGGGCAAGGTGAGTAGGACCTGACCATGCTGGCCTACCTACAGGTCCTCCAATTGCAGACAAGAGTACTAGCATCAAGGGAGACTTCACTGGGCAGCCACTAAGGACCCAGAACTGCGCCTAGATGTGGAGCTAGGAAACTCTTTCAACCCCAGTTCTCCAACAAGGAGGGTAGGGCAGTTCCAGCTGCTAGTCCATGTAAGTGGGTGTTCCAAATGCCTGAAGATCTGCCTGGCCAAGGAGTGGAGACGGCCTCCCTGCACCAGGATCTTTGCACAGGAGGGGTAGGGTGACTCAAGCTTCTGTTATGGGTGAGCAGGTGCTCCAAAAGTCTGGAGATCTGCCTGAGCATGCCACAGAAAGGGCCACCCTGCACCCAGATCTCTACACAGAAAGGTGATGACTCAGGCTCCATGTCAGTGGGTGATCCAAATGCCTAGAGATCTGTTTACATGTACAGGACAGAGGGACCCTTTGTACCATGAACTGTAGCACAGAAAGAATTGTGTGGTTCAGGCTGCTGATTCAGGCACGGGGGTGCTTTGAATACCTGGAGATCTGCTTGAGTGTGGAACAGAAATAGCCCCACTGATCCATGATCTATATTCATAAAGAGTGAGGTGGCTCAGGCTGTGGATCCATGCAATCCGGTTTTATTAGTCAGGGTTCTCTAGTTGGACAGAACTAATTGATTTTATATATATATATATATATATATACACACACACATATATATATATGATTAGTTATATATATAATTATATATACTATATATATACTACTATATATGTAACTATACATATGCTACTACATATGTATGTAGTAGTATATATAGTATTATATATAATAAACTATACTATATATATTGATTATATATATACTTAGTAAATTCTTCTTTATATATATAAAGGGGAGTTTATTAAGTATTAACTCACATGATCACGAGGTTCCACAATAGGCTGTCTGCAAGCTGAGGAGCAAGAAAAGCCAGTCTGAGTCCCAAAACTGAAGAACTTGAGTTAAATGTTCGAGGGCAGGAAGGGTCCAGCACAGGAGAAAGATGCAGGCTGGGAGGCTAGGCCAGTTTAACCTCTTCTCATTTCTCTGGCTGCTTTATCCTGGCCATGCTGGCCGGTGATTAGAAGGTGTCCACCCACATTGAGAGTGGGTCTGCCTTTCCCAGCCCACGGACTCAAATGTCAATCTCCTTTGGCAACACCCTCACAGACACACCTAAGATCAATACTTCATATCCTTTGATCCAATCCAATTGACACTCACAATTAACCACAACACAGGTGCTCTGAATGCCTAGATTTCTGCCTGGGGGATGAAGTGAAAAGGCCCTCACTGCACCATGATCTTGGGGCAGTAGATTGGGGCACTAAGAAATGACAAATGCTGACCAGCACCAGGTTACCAAGCCGGCCCTGGCTGCAAATCTCATCACCCAAGAGAAACTGCAGATGAGACAGCTCTCATCCTTCACCAGGCCTGCAATGGGGGAGAGCGCAACTCCAGGGCCTACTGCTAAGGTACGTTTCACAGTTCTGTTTGTGGAGGCCTCCAACCCACTCCAGAGCAGGCTCTTCAATCTCTGTCCAGACTAAAATGCCTGTATGGCTATGCTGCTGAGTCACCAAAGAATGGATGAGTTTATAAGTGCCCATATTAAAAATGGCATCCTACTCTTTGTCCTGGGTCTGAAAAAATCCTGTGCCTTTTCCTAGTTTCTTTCTCTCACTCTGTCTCTAAGCTTCTCCCCAAGTTAGCTCCGGGGCTTGGGAGAAGTGAAGTGCTCTCCCTCAGCCTGGGTTGCTTGGTCTCAGTGGAGAGGTAAGTCACAGAGCGAAGCTCTCTGTCTTTCTCATGTCCTAAAGCTTCACTCACTTTTATCAGTTGGATACTACCACTGGGCTGTTTACCCACATTCTTCCTCCAGGATCAGGGATGTTCTTCATGATTCTGGTGAAGTCCCATTTTCCTTCTTGAATTAAAGCCCACAGAGTTTATCTTGATTCACTATCTTGCTATTACCAAATGGCTGAGGCATGCTGAAAGCCTCTAATACATCATCTTGGGGAAAGCAACAACAAGAAAGCACCTCTTTTATTTCTTTTTCTGCTCTCATTGATCTGGCTGGGACTTCCAATGCTATGCTAAATAAAAAGTGGTAAAACTAGCATTCTTGTCTGATTCCTGATATTAGAGGAAAGGTTTTCAATTTTTTGTTCCTTTCAGGATGATGCTAGCTGTGCACTTGTTATATGTGGCCTTCACTGTTTTGAAGTACGTTTTTTCTACTAGAGGTCTTCAAAAAATTTCACAGAAAATGCATATTATATTTAAAAAAAAAAAAAAAACTATGGAGGGGACAGACATGGCCGCCCACTTTGGGAGGCTGAGGCTGGAGGATTGCTTGAGCCCAGGAGTTTGAGACCAGCCTAGGTGACATGGCCTAACCCCATCTGAACTAAAAATACAAAAATTAACTGGGCATGGTGGTCTTCACCTGTAGTCCCAGTTGCTTGGGAGGCTGAAATGTGAGGATTGCTTAAGCCCAGGAGGTTGCGTCTGCAGTGAGCTGTGATCATGCAACTGCACTTCAGCCTGGGGTGAGAGAGAGACCTTGTCTCAAAAACAAAACAAAACATAACAAAAACTATACATGGAGCACAGTTTTTTGGCACTAAAGTAAACTTACACTAACTTGTTATAACATGCCTGAACAGGATCTAGTTTGAGGCACTAAGTAGGATAAAACATCAGTTTGGAAAAAGCCCGTATCAGAGCAACATGCATTTATTTAAATGATCATGTGGCTTATGTTCTTCAGTCTATTAATGTGATGTATCACATTTATTAATTTGTGCATGTCGAATCATCCTTGCACCCCCTGGAATAAATCCCACTTGATCATAGTGAATAATCTTGCAGATATATCAGTTAATTCAGTTAGCTGGTATTTTGTTGATGATGTTTGATTATATATTAATGAGAATATCAACCTATAGTTTTCTTTTTTGTGTTTCTTTGTGTGATTTTTGTATCAGGGTAATACTGGCCTCATAGAATGAGTTAGAAGTATTCCTTTTCCATCAATTTTTATGAAGAGTTTGAGTAGTATTACTAATTTTAAAAACTGGTATTTTTTAATTTTTTGGTAGAACTTAGTAGTGAAGCCATAAGGTGCTGGTTTTCTCTTTGATAAGAAACTTTTTATTACTGCTTCTATCTTGTTATTTGTTGTCTGTATGTTCAAGTTTCCTATATCTTCATAGTTAATCTTGGTAGGTTGTGTAAGTCCAGAAATTCATCTATTTATTCTAGGTTGCCCAACTTACTGGCATATAGTAGTCTTTAAAATCCTTAACTCTGTGGTGCCAGTTGTTATGCTTCCTTTTAAATGTATGATTATATTTATTTGTTTTCTTCTCTGTTTCAAGTTAGTCCAGCTAAAAGTTTTTAAATTTTGTTTATCCTTTCAGAAAAATGCAAATTTTTGTTTTGGTGATTCTTTGTATTAAAACTCATTTAAAAAATATAAATTCTGCTCATTATTGGGTTTGCTTTGTTCTTGCTTTTTTAATTTTTCAAGGTACATTATCAGGTTCTTTATTTGAAACCTTTCTACTTTTTGGATCTAATTGTTGCTATACATTTTCCTTTTAGTACTACTTCTGCTGTATTCGTAGGTTTTGGTATGTTAGGATTCAATTTTCATTTGTTTCAACAAATGTTTTTATTTTAATCTTAATTTTTTCATTGACCCACATAACATTCAGGAACATGTTGTTTAATTTTCATGTATTTGTACATTTTTCAAAGTCTCTCTTTTTGTTAATTTCTAGTTTTATTCCATTTTGTTCTTCTCTTTCTATATATAAAAATGTGTTGAGGCTTGTTTTGCAGGCTAACATGTAGTCTATCCTAGAGAATGTTCTGTGCAGTCATGAGCAGAATGTATATTCTGCATTTTGAATAAAACAATCTACAAATATCCATTAAGTTCACTTGGTCTATATAGCAGATTAAATCAAATGTGTCTTGATTTTCGTCTAGATGATCAGTCCATTTCTCAAAGTTGGTTGCTAAAGTCCACAAACATTTTCTTGTATTGAGGTCCATTTTTTTCTTTGGCTCTAGCAATATTTGCCTTGTATAACTGGTTACTTCAGTGTTGGATATATATATATATATATATATTTCATGGACATATATTTGTGTGTGTGTGTATATATGCATATGTGTGTGTGTATATATATATATATATATATATATATGAAAAGTATCATTGGTAGTTTGATAACAATAGCACTGAATCTGTACATTGCTTTGGGCAGTATGGCCATTTTAACAATTAATTCTTTCTATTCGTGAGCATGGAATGTTTTTGTTTGCAGTTCTTTATGTCATTTCTGATATCTTTCAGCAGTGTTCTATAATTGTCATTGTAGAGCTATTTCACCTCCATAATTATCTGTATTTCTAAGTATTTTGTTCTTTTAGTGGCTATTATGAATGGAATTACATTCTCGATTTGGCTGTCAGCCTGGACATTTTTGGTGTTCAAAAAATGCTACTAATTTTTGTACATTGACTTTGTATCCTAAACTTTGCTGAGGTTGTTTATCAGGTCTAGGAGTTTTTGTGCAGAGACTATGGGGTTTTCTAGGTATAAGATCATATCATATTTTAAGAGAGATAGTTTGACTTCTTCCCTTCCTATTTGGATCCCTTTAATTTTTTAAATTTTATTTTTATTTTTATTTTTATTTTTTATTTTTTTGAGATGGAGTCTCACTCTGTTCTGCAGGCTGGAGTGCAGTGGCATGATCTCAGCTCACTGCAACCTCTACCTTCTGGGTTCAAGTGATTCTCATGCATCAGCCTCCTGAGTAGCTGAGACTACAGGCGCACACCACGATGTCCAGCTGATTTTCATGTTTTCAGCAGAGAGGGGCTTTCACCATGTTGGCCAGGCTGGTCTCAAACTCCTGACCTCAAGTGATCCTTCCACTTCAGCCTCCCAAAGTGCTGGGATTGCAGGTATGAGCCACTGGGTCCACTCTCCTTTTATTTCTTTCTGTGTAACCTGATTTCTCTGGCTAGGAATTCCAGTACTATGTTGAATAGGGTAGTGAAAGTGGGCATCCTTGTCTTGTTCTGGTTCTCAAGGGGAATGCTTCTAGCTTTTACCCATTTAATATGATGTTGGCTGTCAGTTTGTCACAAATAGCTCTTATGATTTGGAATTATGTTCCTTCAATGCCTAATTTGTTGAGGGTATTTAACATGAAAGATGTTAAATTTTATTGACAGTCTTTTCTATTGAGATGGTCATGTGCTTTTTGTTTCTAGGTCTGCTTATGTGATAAATAACATTTATTTATTTGCATATGTTGAACCAACTTTGCATCACAGGATAAAGCATTCCTGATTGTGATGGATTAGATTTTGATGTGCTGCTGGATTCAATTTGCTAGTATTTTGCTGAGAATTTTTACATCTATGTTCATCAGGGATATTAGCCTTTAGTTTTCTTTTTTGTCATGTCTCTGCCAGATTTTGTTACAGAATGATGTTGACCTCATACAATGAGTTAAGGAGGAGTCCCTCCTACTCAATTTTCAGGAATAATTTCAATAAAGTTAGGACAGCTCTTCTTCATATGTCTGGTAAAATTTTGCTATAAATCCATCTGAACCAGGGCTTTTTCTGAATGGTAGGGGGTATGATTTGGCTATGTCCCCACCAAAATCTCATCTTGAATTGTAGCTCCCATAATTTCCACATGTCATGAGAGGGAACAAATAAAAAGTAATTGAATCATGGGGATGGGTTTTTCCTGTGCTGTTCTCATGAGAGTGGATAATTCTCATGACATCTGATGGATTTCTAAAGGGCAGCTCCCCCGCACACCCTCTCTTGCCTGCCACCATGTAAGATGTGCCTTGCTTCTCCTTCACCTTCTACCATGATTGTGAGACCTCCCCAACCATGTGGAATTGTAAGTCCATTAAACCGCTTTTTCTTTATAAGTTTCCAAGTTGTGGGTATGTCTTTATAAGCAGCATGAGAACAGACTAATACAGTAAATTGGTATCAGTAGAGTGGAGTGCTGCTGTAAAGATACCTGAAAATGTGGAAGTAATTTTGGAAGGAACTGGATAAGAGGCAGAGGTTGCAACAGTTTAGAGAATGCAGAAGAATACAGAAAATGCGAGAAAGTTTGGAATTTCCTAGAAACTTGTTGAATGGCTTTGACCATAATGCTGATAGTGATATGGACAATAAAGTCCAGGCTGAGGCGGTCTCAGATAGATATGAGGAACTTCTTGAAAACTGGATTGAGGGTCACTCTTGTTATGCAAAGAGACTGGTGACATTTTGCCCCACCTCTAGGGATATGTGTAACTTTAAACTTGAGAGAGATAAGTTAGGGTGTCTGGCAGAAGAAATTTATAAGTGGCCAAGTGTTCAAAAGGAAGCAGATCTCACAAGTTTGAAAAATGTGCAACCTGATGATGCAGTAGAAAAGAACCCATTTTCTGGGGAGAAATTCAAGTCCACAACAGAAATTTGCATAAGTAGTGAGAAGTCAAATGTTAATTACCAAGACAATGGAAAAATGTCTCCAGGAATGTCACAGACCTTCATGGCAGCCACTCCCATCACATGCCCAGAGGCCTAGGATGGAAAATGTTTTCTTTGGCTAAGTCCAGGGCTTCCCTGCTGTGTGAAGCCTTGGGACTTGGTGCCTTGCAACCCAGCCATTCCAGTGGTGACTAAAATGGGCCAATATATAGCTTGGGCCATGGTTTCGGAGAGTGCATGCCCCAAGCCTTAACATCTTCCACATGGTCCTTTGGGTACACAGAAGACAAGGATGGAAGTTTGGGAACTGCCACCTAGATTTCAGAGGAGGCATGGAAATGCCTGGATGTCCAGGCAGAGGTGTGCTGCAGGGGTAAAGCCCTCATAGAAAACCTCTAGTGGGGTGGAGGAAATGTGAGGTTGGAGCCCCCACACAGAATCCCCACTGGGGCACTGCCTAAGTGGAGCTGTGAGAAGAGGACCACTGTTCTCCAGACTCCAGAGTGGTAGATCCACTGACAGCTTGCACCATGCACCTGGAAAAGCTACAGACACTTAACACCAGCCTGTAAAAGCAGCCAGATAGGGAGCTATACCCTGCAAAGCCATAGGGGCAGAGCTCCCAAGGTCATGGGAGTCTACCTCTTGCATCAGCATGATCTGGATGTGAGGCATGGTGTTAAAGGAGATCATTTTGGAACCTTAAGCTTTAATGACTGCCCTATTGGATTCTGAACTTGCATGAGGCCTGTAGTCCCTTTGTTTTGGCCAATTTCTTCCATTTGGAATGGGTCTATTTATCCAATGCCTGTACTCCCCATTGTATGTAGGAAGGAAATAACTTGCTTTCAATTTTACAGGCTCATAAGCACATTCTTGTCTTGTCTCAGATGAGACCTTGGACTGCAAACTTTGAGTTAATGCTGAAATGAGTTAAGACTTTGGGGGAAGTTAAGACTGTTGGGAATGCATGATTGATTTTGAAATGCGAGGACGTGAGATTTGAGAAGAGCCAGTGGCAGAATAATATGGTTTTCTGTGTTCCCACCCAAATCTCATCTTGAATTGTAGCTCCCGTAATCCCCGTATGTCCTTGGAGGGACCTGGTGGGAGATATTTGAATCATGTTTTTTGTGTGTGTTTGTGTTTGTGTGTGTCTGTGTGTATGTGTGTGTGTGTGTGTGTGTGTGTGTGTGTTGTCCTGATAGTGAATAAGTCTCATGAGATCTGGTGGTTTTATACAGGGGAGCTCTTCTGCATATAGTCTTTTGCCTGCCACCATGTAAGATGTGTTTTTGTTCCTCCTTCACCTTCTGCATTGATTGTGAGGCCTCCCTAGCCTTGTGAAACTGTGAATCCATTAGACCTCTTTTTCTTTATAAATTACCCAGTCTTGGGTATGTCTTTATTAGCAGCATAAGAACAGATTCATATGGTAGAGTTTTTATTACTGATTCAGTTTTGGAACTTGTTATCAATCTGTGCATGGTTTAAACATTTTTCTAATTCAATCTTGGGAGGTTGTATGTTTCCAGGATATTTATCTAGTTTTTTTTTTTTTTCAGACTTCTAGTTTGTATGCATAGAGCTGTGTGTAGTAGTATCTGAGGGTTTTTGTGTTCCCATAGGATCAGTGGTAATGTCCTCCTTCATCATTTCTGACTGCATTTATTTGGCTCTTATCTCTTGTTTTATTGGCCTAGCTGGTGATATATCAATCTTATTTATTCTTTCAATAAACCAACTTTTGGTTTTATTGATCTTTTGTATGTTTTCTTCACATCTCAATTTTGTTTAGTTCAGCCTGGGTTTTGTTCATTTCTTGTCTTCTGCTAGCTTTGGGCTTGGTTTGGTCTTGTTTTTCTAGCTCCTTTGGGTGTGATGTTAGGTTATCATTTTGAAAACTTTTTGACTTTTTAATGTAGGTAATTAGTGCTATAAACTTTTCTCTTACCACTGCTTTGTCTGTGTCTCAGAGATTCTGGTATGTTGTATCTTTATTTTGATTAGTTTCAAAAAATTTGCTTCTACCTAAATTTCATTGTTTACCCAACAGTCACTCAGGAGCAAGTTATTTAATTTGCATTTAATTATATAGTTTTAAGATACCTTCTTGGTATTGTTTTATATTTTTATTGTGATGTGGTCTGATAATGTGGTTTGTATGATTTTGGTGTTTTTGAATTTGTTGAGAATTACTTTATGACTGAGAAAGTGGTTAATTTTAGAGTATGTGCCATGTGCAGATTAGAAGACTGTATATTCTCGTTTGGGGTTGTGTGCTCTGTAGATGTCTGTGAAGTCTATTTGGTAAAGTATTGGATTTAGATTCTGAATATCCTTGTTAGTTTTCTGCCTCCATTATTTGTCTAATACTGTCAGTGGGGTGTTGAAATCTGCCACTATTATTTTGTGGTTATCTGAGTCTCTACATAGGTGTCTAAGAAGTTTTGTGAATCTGGGTGCTCCAGTGTTGGATATATATATGCACACACGTACACATATATGTAACATTTAGTATATAATATTAAATATATTTAATATGATAAATAATGTGTAATATGTATACTATTAAAGTCTTCTTATTTCCTCTGTAAGAACTTCTTGTAAGTCAGGTTTGGTAATAAATTCCCTTAGCATTTACTTGTCTGAAAAGTATTTTATTTCTCCTTTGCTCAAGAAGCTTAGTTTAGCTATATAGGAAATTCTTGGTTGGAATTTCTTTTCTTCAATAATGCTGAATATAGGCCCCCAATCTCTTCTGTCTTGTAGAGTTTCTGCTGAAAAGTTTGCTGCTGGCCTGATGGGGTTCCCTTTGTAGATAGGTGACCTGTCCCTTCTCTTTGGCTGACTTTAATATATTTTATTTTGCATTGACCTTGGAGAAACTGATGACTATGTGTCTCAAGGATGATCATCTTTTATAGCATCTTACAGGGATTCTCTGAATTTCCTAAATTTGCTTGTCAACCCCTCTAGCTAGGTTGAGGAGATTTTTACGTACAATGTTTTGCAACTTACTTACTCTCTTTTTAAGGTTGCCAATGAGTCATAGGTTTGGTCTCCTTATATAATACCATATTTCTCAAAGGTTTTGTTCATTTTTTAAATTTTTTTCCGATGAAGTTGAATCAAAGAATCAATCTTTGAGCTCTGAGATTCTTTCTTCAGCTTGGTCAATTCTGCTATTAATACTTCCAATTGTATTATGAAATTCTTGTAGTGTTTTCCAGCTCTATCAGATCAGTTGTTTTTTTTTCTTAAAATATCTCTTTCATTTTTTATTTTTGAATTCTTTTACTGGATTCCTTAGATTCCTTGGATCAGATTTCAGCTTTCTCTTGAATCTCAATTGCCATTTAGACTCTAAATTCTGTCTGTGATTTTAGCCATTTCTTTCTTTCTTTTTTGAGACAGAGTGTATTAGTCCATTTTCATACTGCTATAAAGAACTACCTGAGACTGAATAATTTATAAAAGAAATCAATTTAATTGACTTATGATTCAGTATGGCTGGGGAGGTCTCAGGAAACTTGGCAATCATGGCAGAAGGTGAAGGGGAAGCAAGGCACCTTCTTCACAAAGGAGCAGGAAGGAGAAATGCTGAATGAAGGGGGGAAGATTTCCCTATAAAACCTTAAGATCTCATGAGAATTCACTCACTAGCACAAGAACCATGGCTCATTTACCTCACCTGGTCCCTCCCTTGACACGTGGGGGATTATTGGGATTATGGAGATTACAATTCAAGAGAGATTTGGGTGAGGACAGAAAGCCTATCTTTCAGAGTCTTTCTTTGTCAGATGCAATGGCACAATCTCAACTCATTGAAAGCTTTGCCTCGTGGGTTCAAAAAATTCTTGTACCTCAGCCTTTTGAGAAGCAGGGATTACAGCTATATGATACCATACCTGGCTAATTTTTTTTTTTTTTTTTTTTTTTTTTTTTTGTAGAGATGGGTTTTTCTCATGTTGGCCAGGCTGGTATTGAATTCCTAGTCTCAAGCAATCTGCCCACTTCAACCTCCCAAAGTGCTGGGATTACAGGCATAAGACACCATGCCTGAAGTCAGCCATTTATTTTTTTCTGGTTAAGAATCATTGCTGGGGATCTAGTGTCATCGTTTAAAAGTAAGAAGAAGGAACTCTGGCTTTTAGAGTTGTCAGAGTTCTTGCACTATTTTTTTTCTCATTTTTATGGGCTGGGTTCCTTTAACTGTGGCATAATTTGAGTGTAATCAGTTGGCTTCAATTGTGAATGTTTTCAGAGGGCTAAGGCTTTGTGCAGGGTCCTATTTGTGGCTGAATTCTTGCCCTTGGCTTCACAGAGGGGTATATTAACAAAGTATTTTTCATATTCTAGTTTGGGCTGTAATCTAGCAGATAGTGCTTAAGTGTAATGGCTGGTAGATAAGCTGTTAGCCTGGTGGCTCCTCTGTAGTTCTTTGTTTTGCAGCCATGCTCCCATTCAGTGCTCTGAAGGTGTGGGCTTCTCTTCCACTTGAATGCTGGCCATAAATCCTGGCTTGGGACTCCTAGACTGCACACCCTCTTTTTGTTTATTTCTGCTTGACGTTCATGGAGTTTGTTCTAAATGTTTAGGATCCTCAATTCTTTAGTCTTGCTAAATAGATACTTAACCAATGTTTAAGAAAAGAGTTTCAAGGTGGGGGTTCAAAGATGGCTGAATAGAGGTAGCTACAGAATGCAATTCCCAGTGAGAGAGACGCAGAAGCTGAGTGGTCTCCACAGTTCCAAATGAGGTACCAGGTTCAATTTGTGGGTCTGTTTGGACAGTGGGTTTAACCCAAAGAAGGCAATTTGAGGCAGGGGTGGGGCACTACCCCACCAAGGAGGTGTATACAACTAACCAGAGGATCAGGGCTCTCCCACCCTGGAACTTCAGTTTGGATACTGCGCTTCACCCAAGCCCTCCACAACCCACAAAACAGATGATTTTTGCAAGGCTGAAAAGCCCCCATGAGCTACCTGAACAGGGCCAAGCAGCAACTCCAGCAGTGCCAGGGTTGTCGGTACAGATACAGATGGAAGCACTGACTAATGCCAAGAAAGCCCATGGGATGGAGCTACCCATCCCCCACAAAGAAAGGGAACTGAAAGCAGGGAATCAGGACATATGGCTGGGAGGATCTCTCCCCCCCACAAATCCCAGCAGGCTAAAGCCCTCTCACTTGAGAGTTTTGAAGCCAGCACATCAGTTAGAGCATGAACAAGAATGTTCAAGCTTGGTGAGGGGGGAGGGCAGCTGCCATTGCAGAGACAGGCCAAATCTTCCTGAGTAAACAAAAGATGCAGGAAATCTATGCAGCAGCTCCACTGAATCTGTGGCAGCCCAGCAGCACCTCTGCAGGCAAACAAAGACAGACCACCTCCCCAAGCAGCTACCTGAAATCAAAGCTAGATAAATCCAAGAAAATGGGAAGAAACCAGAGCAAAAAGGATGAAACCATCAAAGACCAGAATGCCTTGTACCCACCAAGGGATCACAACTCCTCACCAGCAAGGGAACAAAACAAGATGGAGAACAAATTTGACAAATTGACAGAAGCAGACTTCAGAAGGTGGGTAATGACAAACTTCTCTGAGCTAAAGGAACGTGTTCTAACCCAAGGCAAAGAAACTAAAAACCTTGAACAAAGGTTAGACGAAATGCTAACTACAATAACAAGCTAAGAGAAAACATTAACGACTAGATGGAGCTGAAAAACAGCACAAGAACTTCAAGAAGCATACACAAATTTCAATAGCCAAATTGACCAACCAGAAGAAAGGATATCAGAGATTGAAGATCAAATCAATGAAATAAAAGGAGAAGGCAAGAAAAGAGAAAACAAGAGTGAAAAGAAATGAACAACACCTCCAAGAAATATGGGATTATGTGTAAAGACCTAATCTATGCTTGATCGGTGTACTGGAAGATGATGAGGAGAATGAATCCAAGCTGGAAAACACTCTTCAGGATGTTATCTGGGAGAACTTCCCCAACCTAGTAACGGAGGCTGACGTTCAAATACAGGAAGTACAGAGAACACCACAAAGATATTCCTCAAGAAGAGCAACCCCAAGGCACATGATCATCAGATTCACCAGGGTTGAAACAAAGGAAAAAAGGGCAGTCAGAGAGAAACGACGGGTCAACCACAAAGAGAAGCCCATCAGACTCACAGTGGATCTCTCAGCAGAAACCCTACAAACCAGAAGAGAGTGGGGGCCAATATTCAATATCCTTAAAGAAAAGAACTTTCAACCCAGAATTTCATATCCAGTCAACTAAGCTTCACAAGTGAAGGAGAAATAAAATCCTTTACAGACAAGCAATTGCTAAGAGATTTTGTCGCTACCAGACCTGCCTTACAAGAGCTCTGGAAGGAAGCACTAAACATGGAAAGGAACAAACAGTACCAGCCACTGCAAAAAAGAACCAAATGGTAAAGACCAACAACACAATGAAAAAACTGTGCCAACCAAAGGGCAAAACATCCAACCAGTAAAAAAATGGCAGGATCAAATTCACACATAACAATATTAACATTAAATGTAAATGGACTAAATGCCCCAATCAAAAGACACGGACTGGCAAACTGGATAAAAATTCAAGAACCATTGGTGTGCTGTATTCAGGAGACCCATCTCGTATGCAAAGACACACATAGACTCAAAATAAAGGGATGGAAGAAGATTTACCAAGCAAATGAAGAGCAGAAAAAAAGCAGGGGTTGCAATCCTAGTCTCTGATAAAATAGACTTTAAACCAACAAAGATCAAAAGAGACAAAGAAGAGCATTAGATAATGGTAAAAGGATCAATACAACAAGAGCAGCTAACTATCCTAATATATATGCAACCAATACAGGAGCACCCAGATACATAAAGTAAGTTCTTAACAACCTACAAAGATACTTAGACTCCCCACACAATAATAGTGGGAGACTTTAACACTCTGCTGGAAATATTAGACAGATCACTAAGACAGAAAATCAATAACAATATCCAGGAATTGAACACAGATCTGGACCAAGTGAACCAAATAGACATCTACGAAACTCTCCACCCCCAAATCCACAGAATATACATCCTTCTCAGCACCACCTCACACTTATTCTAAAATTCGACCATGTAATTGGAAGTAAATCACTCCTCAGCAAATGCAAAAGAAAGGAAATCAAACAGTCTCTCAGACCACAGTGCAATCAAATTAGAACTCAGGATTAAGAAATTCACTCAAAACCGCACAACTACATAGAAACTGAACAACTTACCCCTGAATGACAACTGAATAAACAATAAAATGAAGGCAGAAATAAAGATGTTCTTCGAAAACAATGAGAATGAAGATACAATGTACCACAATCTCTGGGACACATTTAAAGCAGTGTCTAGAGGGAAATTTATAGTGATAAATGCCCATATGGGAAACAAGGAAAGATCTAAAATTGACACCTTATCATCAAAATTGAAAGAGCTAGAAGAGCAAGACAAAAAAAAACAACAACAACTCAAAAACTAGAGGAAGACAAGAAATAACTAAGATCAGAACAGAACTGAAGGAGATAAAGACAAAAAAAAAACCTTCAAAAAATCCAGGAGTTGGTTTTTTGAAAAGATCAGCAAAATAGACAGACCATTAGCCAGACTAATAAAAAAGAGAGAGAAGAATCAAATAGATGCAATAAAAAACAATAAAGGGGATATCACCACCAATTCCACAGAAGTAGAGATTACTACAAACAACTCTATGCACACAAACCAGTAAATCTAGAAGAAATTGATAAATATGTGGACACTTGCACTCTCTAAGGCTAAACCAGCAAGAAGTTGAAACCCTGAATAAACCAATAACAAGGGCTGAAGTTGAGGCAGCAATTAATAGCCTACCAACCAAAAAAAAAGCCCAGATCCAGATGGGTTTACAGTCGAATTCTACCAGATGTACAAAGGGAATCCTCCCTAACTCATTTTATGAGACCAACATCATCCTGATACCAAAACCCGGCATGGATTCAACAAAAAAAGAAAACTCCAGGCCAATATCCATGATAAATATCAATGCAAAAATCTTCAATAAAATACTGGCAAACAAAATGCAACAGTACATCAAAAAGCTTATCCATCACGCTCAAGTAGGCTTCATCCTGGAGATGCAATGCTGGTTCACAATAGGCAAGTCTGTAAACATAATCCAACACATAAACAGAACAAATGCAAAAACCACATGATTATCTCAATAGATGCAGAGATGGCCTTCGACAAAATTCAACAGTCCTTTATGGTAAAAACTCTCAATAAACTAGGTATTGAAGGAACATATCTCAAAACAATAAAAGCTATTTATGACAAACACACTGCCAATATCATACTGAATAGGCAAAAACTGGAAGCATTCCCTTTGAAATGGGGCACTAGACAAAGATTCCCTCTCTCACCACTCCTATTCAATATAGTATTGGAAGTTCTAGCCAGAACAATCAGGCAAGAAAAAGAAATAAAGTGTATTCAATTAGGAAAAGAGGAAGTCAAATTGTCTCTATTTGCAGATGATATGATTGTATATTTAGAAGACCCCATTGTCTCAGTCCAAAATCTCCTGAAACTGATAAGCAACTTCAGCAAAGTCTCAGGATACATAATCAATGTGCAGAAATCACAAGGATTCCTATACACCAATAACAGACTTAAAGAGAGCCAAATCAAGAGCGTACTCCCATTCACAATTGCTACAAAGAGAATAAAATACCTAGGAATACAACTAACAAAGGATGTAAAGGACCTCTTCAAGGAGAACTACAAACCACTGCTCAAGGAAATAAGAGAGGACACAAACAGATGGAAAAACATTCCATGCTCATAGCTAGGAAGAAGCAATATTGTGAAAATGGCCATACTTCCCAAAGTAATTCATAAATTCAACACTATCCCCATCAAGCTGTCAATGACCTTCTTCACAGAACTGGAGAAAACCACCTTAAACTTCATATGGAACCAAAAGAGAGCCAGCATAGCCAAGACAATCCTAAACAAAAAGAACAAAGCTGGAGGCATCATGCTGCCTGACTTCAAACTATACTACAAGGCTACAGTAATCAAAACAGCATGGTACTGGTAGCAAAAACAGAGATATAGACCAATGGAACAGAACAGTCCTCAGAAGCAATATCACACATCTACAACCATCTGATCTTTGACAAACCCGACAAAAACAAGCAATGGGGGAAATGATTCCCTGTTTAATAAATGGTGTTGGGAAAACTGGCTAGCATGTGCAGAAAGCAGAAACTGGACCCCTTCCTGACACCTTACACTAAAATTAACTCCAGATGGATTAAGGACTTAAACATAAGACCTAACACCATAAAAACCCTAGAAGAAAATCTAGGCAAGACCATTTAGGACATAGGTATAGGCAAGGACTTCCTGACTAAAACACTTAAAGCAATGACAACAAAAGCAAAAATAGATTAATGGGATCTAATTAAACTTCAGAGCTTCTGCACAGCAAAAGAAACAATCATTAGAGTGAACTGGCAACCAACAGAATGGGAAAAAATTTTTGCAATCTACCCATCTGACAAAGGGCTAAATCCAGAATCGACAAAGAACTAAAACAGATTTACAAGAATCAACAAGCAAACAAACCCATTCAAAAGTGGGCAAAGGACATGAACAGACACTTTTCAAAAGAAAACATATATGAAGCCAACAGACATATGAAAAAATGCTCATCGTCACTGGTCATTAGAGAAATGCAAATCAAAACCACACTGAGATATCATCTCACACCAGTTAGAATGGCATTCATTAAAAAATCGGGAGACAACAGATGCTGGAGAGGATGTGGACAAATAGGAATGCTTTTACACTGTTGGTGGGAGTGTAAATTAGTTCAACTATTGTGGAAGACAGTGTGGCAATTCCTCAAGGACCTAGAAATAGAAATTCCATTTGACCCAGCAATCTCATTGCTGGGTATATACCCACAGGATTATAAATCGTTCTATTATAAAGACAAATGCACATGTATGTTCATTGTGGCACTGTTTACAATAGCAAAGATCTGGAACCAACCCAAATGCCCATGAATGATAGATCGGAAAAAGAAAATGTGGCACATACATACTATGGAATACTATGCAGCCATAAAAAACGATGAATTTGTGTCCTTTGTAGGGAAATGGATGAATGTGGAAACCATCGTTCTCAGCAAACTAACACAAGAACAGAAAATCAAACACTGCATATTCTTACTCATAGGTGGGTGTTGAACAATGAGAACACGTGGACACAGGGGAGGGGAACATCACATACTGGGGCCAGTTGTGGGGGGATAAGGGAGGGACAGTGGAGTGTGGGGAAGGTGGGGGAGGGATAATGTGGGGGAGAAATGCCAGGTATAGATGATGGAGTGATGGAGGCAACAAACCACCTAGCCATGTATGTACCTATGCAACAACCCTCTGTGATCTACACATGTACCTCAGAACCTAAAGTACAATTTTAAAAAGGCATTAAAAAAATAAAAAAGAAAAATAAAACAAAAAGAGTTTCAGTTCTTAACATTAAATCTGAACAATAGCTGCTTTTTGCTTCTGCTGCAGGTGCCTGTAAAAGCAGAGGGAACAAAATTGATATTGCCTTAGAAATCCATCCACATCTCAGCTCTTGGCCTGTTCGTTCTACAGCTCAGAGTTTCTGATTAAAGTCAAGACCTTTGGGAGAGAAAGCAGTTCAGCTTTCTGGAGAAAGAGCCTCAAAATGCACACTGCCAAGCTGTTGATGTTACAGAGCCATCTCCCAGAATGTGGAACACAGAGTGAGGGGCTTAATCTCACATTTAGCTGCCAGAAGTTTGCTGAGTTTGTGTATGTGTTCCTTTAAAAACTTGAGCTCAGCAGTCCCTGGAGAAAACAAATCAAAACAAATCCTTTAAGACCACTATACTCAGAGTGTACATTTCATCTTCTGGAATAGACTGATGCCTCTTTTCTTGGCTTTTGCCTCTGCAGAGAGTGCCTGAGAAGAGAGCTTGACAGGTGAAAAAAAAGGAGACTTATTGCTCTGGGACTCCTCATCTCCTTTTGCTCTCCCACTGAAGTAGAATGAATCAAAGTACTCCTGTTGGATGTGAATAAAAATTGCTTGTCTAAAACTTTTATTTTGGGTTTGGGGGTACATGTACAGGTTTCTTATACAGGTAAACTTATGTCATGGGTGTTTGTTGTACAGATTATTTCATACATAGATACTTACCCTGGTACTCAATAGTCAGTTTTTCTGCTTCTCTCTGTCTTCCCACCCTCCATCCTCAAGTAGGCCCCAGCATCTGTTGTTCCCTTCTTTGCATTCATGAATTCCCATCAGTAAATAAGAATTTTTTAAAGAATTCTCATTTAGGCTGAGAATTATACTCGGAGAAAGGAAGCTCTTTCATTTGAAAAAACATATATCAGCCACCTACCATATACATGAAAGTATGCTAGATCTGTGAGAAATTTTTGACTAAATGTAGCCAGGTATTGCTCTGAATTGCTAAATAAATCTGAAGAGACTTGGGAGCTTGCCATTTGTAGGTGGGTGACTGCCCTTGTAAAGGAGTATACTGGTTCAGATGACATTTACTAAACTCAACATGTACACATACTATGCAATATTCAGGGAAATTAAGTATCCTGTATAAAGTCACAAAGGGAGTAGGCAGATTGTTGTATAGGGACTAGAATACAAAGAAAATTAATTAATAATTTAAAACCATAAAAATGTAATTTTAAGAATCTAATCTATATTACAGAATTTAGAATATTATAACAGACCATAAAATTATTTGGTATTTCCTTCTAAAGTTTCTCTTTATATAGACAGTATATATTAATGTATATACAAAAGACTGAATATCTAATTAAAATTCATGTCATCTTTTTTGACCTTCTTCATGTTCCTTTTAATACTCTCTCATATGTCAACAAACATGTCTTAGTTTTCATGTTAATGAGTTTAGAGCAGTAGAATAATGACAAATAATTATTTAGGCAAATTATCTGTAGAGAGACATTGCAATTGTGTTCAGCACTTACCCATAGTTAATATTGCTTTACAAAATTTTTCATAAATCATTTTTCTTCAGTGAAATTGTTTTCTTTGCATAAATTCCAGGTACTGAAATGACTGTGTCAAAGGTTTCAAAATGCCTTCTATAGGACTTTGCCCATTGCCAATGCTTGCAACCCCCTAAAGTGTGCCAGCTTCTTTGAATCTCCTCACTTTATAGTCAACTGCATTTGTTGGACATCATAGTTGTGTTTTCAGTTTGTGTGTGTACATGTACAGAAGGTTGACCAAACATGCTTGGCAATATGCTACTATTATATTCACTGTAATTGGGCATTAAATTCTTTTTTGTTTTGTTTCATATATTTTTTATTTTTTTATTTCAATAGTTTTGGGGGTACAGGTGGTTTTTGGTTACATGAATGACATTTTTAGTAGTGGATTCTGAGATTTTCATGCACCCATTACCTGAACAGTGTACACTGCACCCAGTGTGTTGTCTCTTATTTCTCACTGCCTTCTCAACCTCTCCCACAAGTCCCCATAGTCCATTATGTTGCTCTGTATGTTTTTGCTTTCTCATATATTAGCTCTCACTTATAAGTGAGAATATATGGTATTTGGTTTTCCATTATTAAGTTACTTCACTTAGAATAATGGCCTCCAGCTCCTTCCAAGTTGCTGCAAAAGACACTATTTCATTCTTTTTTTATGGCTGAGTAATATTTCATGGTGTATATATACCACATTTTCTTTGCCCATTTGTTGGTTGATGGGCACTTAGAATGGTTCCATATTCTTTCAATTGTGAATTGTGCTGCTATAAATATGCATGTGCAAGTGTTTTTTTCATACAATGACTTATTTTTGTTTGGGTAGATACCCAGTAGTGGGATTACTAGATTGAATAATAGGTCTATTTTTAGTTCTTTAAGGAATCTCTATACTATTTTCCATAGTGGTTTTGCTAATTTATATTCCCACCAACTGTATAAGTGTTCCCTTTTCACCACATCCATAATTCAAAAGTCAAAAAAACAATAGATGTTGGTGTGACATTAAACTCTTACTTTTCTTATTTTCATTAATCTTCTTCTGGGATGTGTCTATCTGAAATGTCAAATTAGCCTTTAAAAATGTTATATGTATAGTATCTTGAGGCTGAGATTTGACACGGGTGTCTGTATTTTTGTCTAGGTTTTTTTCGAAGAAACTCCTGACAAATTCCCATGCTCAACATCTGATTGTCCTTCAATAGGTACTTTATCTTAGTCCATTTGGGCTGCTATAACAAAATACCATAAACTAAGTTGCTTATAAACAAGAAGAATGTATTTGTGACAGTTCTGGATATCAGAAAGTCTAAGATCAAGATGCTAGCAGATTCTATGTCTGGTGAGGCTTGTTTCCTTAATTAATAGATGGTACCTTCTTTTGGTGTCTCCACATGATAGAACAGGCAGCCTCACGACATAATCCCCAAATGCTCTACCTTGTAATACCAAATCCTTGGGGTTTAGGATTTCAACATATAAATTTTGGAGAAACACAAACATTGAGACCATCACTTCCTTAATGAATGACTTAATTAATCCTTGCAATCAATAAGTGAAATAACTAAATGGTTATTTTAATAAAAATACTTCATGTACTCAATTATTAAACAGACATTTATTGAGTTCTTAATGTGTATCAGACTGTGGTAAACATTTAAAATAAAATAATAAATAATTTAATGCTTTTTCTAGAGGAATTAGCAATCTAGAAGGCAAACTGTTATCCATTGTAACAAGTTTTGTGATTGCAATATGTAAACAGTTCTAGGGGAGAGCAGAAAAGAGAATTATTTATTCTGCTTGTACTGAGAAATCACAAAGGGAGTAAGTTGGGGAAATACTGACACTAGAGTAGATTTTGAGAAAGTAGTGTAGAAGTAGAGCATTAGTATGATGGAAAAAAGCCAAAAGTGCTAAGGCAGACACTGAGTTAAAGAAATGTTCAGTGGTCTTGTGTGGAAGAGACTGATGACAGATGAGACTAATATACCCAACTTTTATGGTTGAAAAATTCATTTACAGCAACTAAGGGAATCCTACTCATCCCAGCTACTTGCCCCCCTCCAGCAACTACAATCAAAATACAACCAGTGCCTCAGTGGCCCCAGGAAAGGCTCTCTTCCCCTAAAATCATGAAGATAACTGAAGGTTAAGTGAAAGGCCTGTTGTTGCCCTTAAATGACAGACAAAAAGTTGGACAAAGGGGAAGATGCATGAAAAAAATTAAAACATTCATTAGTCCAACCCTTCCCTAATATGTTAAAATAGCAGGAACAAAAAGTATAGTAGTATCTTTGGTATCTGGGGGCAACAGAAACAAACTAATACTAATACTGTTTCTGCAATTACAGATTCTATTTAATCATCCTGAAGGACCAGCTTTCCTAAAGGGTCGAACTAAAGGGAAAAAGCCTGAACACAGTGGAGTTGGGAAGCAAAAGTCTGTACAGAAGTCAGCCAAGTTAGTTGATCAGCTAAGTCCAAGGACACCAAAGATAAATGGAACATGATTTAAACAAATGATCATGAAAGCAGAAAGTAGCAAAGAGATAAATGAGTTGGACAACAGTGACTTTTTTTCTGACATAGGCAGGATTTTGCAAATCCCAAATTTGAACTGAATCACCATTGAGTCTAACAAGAATACCTCTCCCTATGGTTCCTAATGCAAAGACTTAACCAGTTGTATGACTTTGTTCTCACACTGCTGATAAAGACATACCCAAGACTTGATAATTTATTTTTAAAAAGAAGTTTAGTGTACTCACAATTCCATATGGCTGGAGAGGTCTGAAAATCATGGCAGAAAGCAAAAGCCATCTCTTACATGGTGGCAGACAAGAGAAAATGAGAGAGCCAAGTGAAAGAGGTTTCCCTTTTAAAACCATCAGATCTTGTGAGACTTATTCACTACCAGGAGAACAATAAGGGGGGAAACCGCCCTCGTGATTCAATTATCTCCCTCTGGATCCCTCCCCGCAACAAATGGAAATTATGGGAGCTACAATTCAAGATGAGATTTGGGTGGGGGCACAGCCAAACCATATTATTCCATCCCTAACCCCTCCCAAATCTCATGTTCTCACATTTCAAAACCATATCATGCCTTCCTAACAGTCTCCCAAAGTCTTAACTCATTTCAGCATTAATTCAAGAGTCCACAGTCCAAAGTCTCATCTGAAACCATACAAGTCCCTTCTACCTATGAGCATGTAAAATCAAAAGCAAGCTAGTTCATTTGTAGATACAATGGGGGCACAGCCATTCCAAACAGGAGAAATTGGCCAAAGCAGAGGGGCTACAGGCCCCATGCAAGTCCAAAATCCAGTGGAGCAGTCAAATTTTAAAGCTCCAAAATGATCTCCTTTGTCTCCATGTCTCACATCCAGGTCATGCTGAGGTAAGAAGTGGGCTCCCATGGTCTTGAGCAGCTCCACCCCTGTAGCTTTACAGAGTAGCCTCCCTCCTAGCTGCTTTCATGGACTAGTGTTGAGTGTTTGTGGTTTTTCCAGGCACACAGTGTGAGCTGTCAGTGGATCTACCCTTCTGGGGTCTGGAGGACAATGGCTCCCTTCTCACAGGTCCACTAGGCAGTGCCCCAGTGGTGCCTCTGTGTGGGGGCTTCAACCCCACATTTCCCTTCCACACTGCCCTAGCAGAGGGTCTCCATGAGGGCCCTTCCCCCACATCAAACTTCTGGCTGGACATCCAGGCATTTCCACACATCCTATGAAATCTAGGCAGAGGTTCCCAAATCTCAATTCTTGACTTCTGTGTACCCACTGGCTTAACACATGGAAGCTGGCAAGGCTTGGGGCTTTCACCCTCAGAAGCCATGAACTGAGTTGTACCTTCATCCCTTTTAGCCATAGCTACAGTGGCTGGGATGCAGGGCACCAAGTCACTGGACCGCACAGAGTCAGGGACCTGGGCCCTGCCCACAAAACCATTTTTTTATCCTAGGCCTTTGGTCCTGTGATGGGAAGGGCTACTGAAAAGGTTTCTGACATGCCCTGGAGACATTTTGCCCATTGTCTTGGTGATTAACATTTGACTCGTTATTTATGCAAATTTCTGAAGCTAGCTTGAATTTCTTCTCAGAAAATGAGTTTCTCCTTTTGTTGCATATAAAAGGAGAAACTCATTGTATTCATTTATCTCTTTGCTACTTTCTGCTTTCCTGATCCTAATTGCAGTCAGGCTGCATATTTTCCAAACTTTTATGATCCATTTCCCTTTTAAAACTTCATGCTTTTAACAGCACCCAAGTCACCTCTTGAATGCTTTGGTGCTTAGAAATTTCTTCCTTCAGATACCCTAAATCATGTCCCTCAAATTCAAAGTTCCACAAATCTCTAGGGCAGCAGCAAAATCCCACCGGTCTCTTCGCTAAAACATAGCAAGAGTCATCTTTACATCAGTTCCCAACAGGTTTCTCATCTCCATCTGAGACCACCTCAGCCTGGATTTCATTGTCAACATTATTATCAGCATTTTGGTCAAAGCCATTTAAAAAGTCTCTAGGAAGTTCCAAACTTTCCCACATTTTTCTGTCTTCTTCTGAGCACTCCAAATTGTTCCAATCTCTGCCTGTTACCCAATTCCAAAGTTGCTTTCATATATTCACGTTTCTTCCTGGCAGCACCTCATTCCTGGTAGCAATTTACTGTAGTAGTCTGTTCTTATGCTGCTGATAAAGACATATCTGAGACTGGGTAATTTATTTTAAAAAGAGGTGTAATGGTGTAATGGACTTAAGCATTCCATGTGGCTGGGGAGACCTCACAATCATGGCAGAAGGGAAAGTCATGTCTAACATGGTGGCAGATAAGAGAGAATGAGACAGCCAAGTGAAAGGGGTTTCCCCTTAAAAAACCATCAGATCTCATGAGACTTATTTACTACTACAAGGCCAGTATGGGGGAACTGCCGCATGATTCAATTATCTCCCACCGGGTCCCTCCCACAACACTTGAGAATTATGGGAGCTATAATTCAAGATGACATTTGGGAGGGGACATAGCCAAACCATATCACCAGTGCCTCCCAAGAATGTAGCAACTGTCTTATTCCCTAACACCAACCTCTTTTCAATGACCAGTTTGGGTGCAACTTCTTTTAAAAACCTTATAGTCCTCCATTTAGAAGTAATATCTCCCTCTTGTGAAATCTCATAGAGCTTAGATAGATGCTTATGGTCATTTGACATACCAGTTTGCCCACCATTTTTATGTATTTGAGACAGAGTCTCACTCTACTGTCCAGATTGGAGTGCAGTGGCATGACCACAGCTCACTGCAAACTCAACCTCCCAAGATCAAACAATCCTCCCACCTCAGCCTCCTGAATAGCCTGGCTAATTTTTGTGTGTGTGTGGAGACAGAGTCTTGCTATGTTGCCAGGGCGAGTCTCAACTCCTGGGCCCAGGTGATCCTCCTGTCTCAGTCTTCCAAAGTGCTAGAATTACAGGCATGACCCAACTTTGTCTCACCATTGACTATTTTAGTCCGTATGTTATGATCCAATTGTTATGATCCAGTATGTATGATCCATGTCTAAACAACCCTATTCACCATTTTAGTGAGTATGTTATGATCCAATTGTTTCTATAACTTCAATTTGATACAATAAATCAAAATGTGTAAATGCAACTCTATATTACTTAGTATATAATATACACATTAGGTTTAGAGATAAGGCAAGATTCAAGAAGAAGTGAGAATAGGGGATAGAGTGAGAGCATCAGTTTTAAGTATCACTTGATAATAAAAATAAAAAGAATTGTGACATATTTTTGATCACATGAAAATGCCCTACATCAAAAAAGTTGCTTCAAAAGGTCATGAAGGCTACAGCACATATGAAAAATAATTTCGTTCTTTCTATGTAATACTTTGTAGTTATGTGTATGCTTTATTTCCCTTTTCAGATCATGGGTTCTTAGAGAATAGGCAACACGTCTATCGTAGTTTATTCAAAGCTCACAGTTGCTCTCAGAGTTAATGAGGGTAAGTGTATCAGTCAGGGTCCAAATAGAGAAGTAGAAATAGGAGATGTGTTATAGCAGTGTGATCTCATGCAGCTGTGTGTGCTAGTTAAGCAGTTTCTAAGACTGTTTCTCCCCATCTGATAACAGAGATTGAAGTACACAAGGAAGGCAGATAGGAAGAGAAAATGAATTTAAAGTGGGAGAGAGCAAGAACAAGCTGAAACCCACAGCACCAGCTGGAGCTCACGGAGACCGACTGAATCAGTTCTCGCTGACTCCGGCCTTAGTAGTATGGGTGTCCTCTCATGTCCCCTCCGTTATGGAACTGAACACACACACTTGGCCCAGATGACGGAGAAGCTGAAAGAGAATCCTGGGGACAATGAAGCAAACACTTTCCAGCCCAGTCACTGATTTGTGTCAAGAGGTGAGTTATGAAAAAATGGCTCCTGCTTCAATTTTACCCTCCAAATCTCCCACAGAAATCTCTCTTGTGGCCCATCCTAACTGGAAGTATACAGGGGAAGAGAATTTCAGGAGATGTTGTTCAGTCTGGGCAAGGTGACACCTTACAAAGTCACCACAGTAAGTTCTTAGTCAAGACTTACTAAATAAATGAATGAATAAATGGATTGATATTCAACTTTCCAGGTTAGGTGAATTTAACTTGTATCAAAGCTATACCAAAGGTCAATTTAACTTATCACAAAGCTATACCAAAGTATTTTTAAATAAAAACAACTCCAGATTTAGGTAACGAGACATTTTATTTAAAAAAAAAAAAAAAAGTGATGTAAGAGGGGAGAAAAAGCCTTCTGCAGTAGGTAGAGGGAAACAGTTTCAGTAGGGAGAACTCAGACCATAGGATCAAACATCTAAAAGGTCAGGAAGGAAAGAACTGTTCTTAAACAGTGAAGAGTAAGCAAGGGTTATGCAGTGTCTTTTGTTTGGCGTAAGGAGGCTCTTTCTGCATGTCATTGTTGGCTCTGGCTGAGGGTGGGTCACAGTTCAGGGTCCCATAGGGAGGAGAGAAGGTTAACTAAAGTTTGGTCAAGTTAGTTAACAAGCACCTTTTTCTTATGGATCAGTGAGTATCAACAATTCAGTTAATCATTTATGAAGCAGGAATAAACAGGGCTAGGGAGAACCCAGTGTGAGGATGTAGGATGAGTCTTTTATCCTGACTTCAGCATATTCTCGGTAGGGGCTCTTAAGGAGTGGTTCTATGCTGATTTGGCCTGGGGAAAGAAGACAAAAATGACCAAATTACAGAAAATGTGGTTAACATGTATTAACTTCTCATTTATCAGTGGCGATAAACAGTTCAGCTAATCATTTATGAGGTAAATTGGGACTTTGGAGCATCTGTGTTTGGCCTTGTCATAAGTAAACAAGGAGGACATCTGTGAGTCCTAAGTCAGGTGGGGCTGGATGTCTGAAAAAGGGGATTGATTACAAAGGAACATACGGTTTTTGCAGTGCTGGAAATGGTCTATATGATAATTTTGGTGCTATTTACCACAAATATATGCATTTATCAAGTCTCATAAAATTATCCACTTAAAATTGGTGAATTTTATTGTATCTAAATTATGACTCAAAAAAGCTGGACAGTAACACAAAGAATTTGGAGAGCTTTTTTAGAATACAGATATATAGACTGCATACTGTCTCATGGTCTTCTAAATATAAAATGGTAGAAGCAGGGTGAAAATATATACATATATATACACACACTGTATACATATTTTAATCTTTAAAACATAATCAAGTTTGCAAATATTGCACTACATCATTTTAATGTCTTCTATATAAGGGCTCATAAGAAAAGTTTTTGTTTTCCTTTTCTTTTTTGGAAGATGGGAGTCTAGTAGCAATACAACATAGAGTTTATTTAAGGGATAATTCTAACAATAATTAAAACTGCTGACACATACTGAGGGGAAAGAGCAGAAGCAGGAAAGGGCAAGGGAGTGATAACATTCATTCATTCATTCATAAGAGAGGAACCCTCATCATCCAATCACCCCTTATTAGGCCTCATTAAATTAAAGTATTCTCCTAAATATTGAAACATTAGTTCCTTTACCATATGCCAAATTACAAAGATTACTCTTAATACTTTTCCATTTGTTTCAAGTCTATAACAAATTGTTGTGCAGAAGAAAAGTCACCCAGTAGACTTTTTGGATGGCAGTGTGGGTTAACTGTTGTTTCTCCCAATGACAATAATAAAAAGTATTAATCATCATCATCATTCATCTAATGCTTACTATGTCCCACATGCTGTTTTCAGCACCTTATGGGTCTTGATTTATTTAATTGTCTCAACTACTGTATGCGACAGATATTAAATCATTGCCATTTATAGGTGAGGAAACCAAGGCACTGAGGAAGTAAGTAATTTATTCAATGTCATACAGCTTCTAAGTGGCACAGTCAGGCTTGTCATGGATGGAAATCTAATCTCAAGAGATGCTCATGCATACCTAGAGAATGTATTGGTAAATCTCAATGCACCTTTAATTATTGGATTCTGGGTGATATAAACATTTCCTAAGAATTTTTAAGAGTTTTAAAAATGAAATTAAAATAACTTCTGAAAGAGGTACCTGTACTCCACCAGGCTTATTTTTTCTTGGAGTTTCTGAGACGTTTAAGGAATAGGGTACCAATAAAATAGCGGGACTGGAGGCCAGGCCATTAACTAGAACTGCCTATTGTGCCTGTGTGTCTTGCAGCTCTTCTCATCCCTTGATGATTTTTGATTCTCTGTGTCGTTAAGGCATTTACCAAGAGGTTCCATTTGCAGAGTCCCCATATGCTGCAGATGCTAGAGAAATCCTTGAGGTAGTGCCTCCCTGAGTCCCTAAACGTGAGAATAAAACAATATTAAGGAACAAAGGACTATTAACTACCTATTAAAAAGGTGGAAAAGAGAACAAGCATTCGCTGAGCACCTATTCTGAGAAAGCAAGTGAGTTCAACATTCAACACTTAATTAATGCAATTTACTATATAAAAACTAAAGAAGAAAAGAGCCTTTATAAATAGGTGCGAAAAATGTTTGATAGAATGTAATATTCCTGATAAACATAAAACTCTCAGCAAGTGTCAGTTCATTTTCTGTTGCTAAACAGAATACCATGGACTGAGTAATTTATAATACACAGAAATTACCTAGCTCATGGTTCTTCGGGCCAGTGAGTCCAATATTAAGGACCTGGAATCTGGTGAGGACCTTCTGACTGCATCATATCCTGGGGAAAGAGCAGAAGCAGGAAAGGGCAAGGGAGTGATAACGGCATTCATGCATTCATGAGAAAAGAGCCCTCATCACCCAATCACCTCTTATTAGGGCTCACCTCCCAATTAGTTACACTGGAAATTAAGTTTGTAACACATGAACTTCTGGGAGATAGACACACTCAAACTGTAGCAGCAGGCTGGGAATAGAAGGGAATTTCTTCTACCTGATGCAAAGCATACAATAAAAATCTACACCTAATATCATATTAAATAATTGAAGACTGAGTATTCTCTCTAAGTTCAGTAACAAGGCAAAAATACCCACTTTTACTTTCCTATTCAATGTGGTACTGAATGTCCTAACCAGTACAAAAGACAAGAAAAAGAAATAAAGGCACACCTACTGGAAAGAACAATAAAATAATAAATAAGATGACATGATTGTCTAATGTAGAAAATCCTAAGGAATCTACCAAAAAATCTTGTAGTTATAATTAGTAAGTTTAGCAAGGTCACAATATTCAAGGTCCATATATAAAAATCAATAGTATTTATATATACCAGCAATGCACAACTGAAATCCAAAATTCAAAATCAGCACCATTTATAACAGTACCCCCTACCAACAACCTGAGGTAGAGAGCCCTGTGAGCTTCCATGTTCTTTGTTAATGACTCACAGATCTGGACTCATCAGGGTAGCATGAAGATAATGTACTTAGTACTGTTATTACACTGATCGTGTGGATGAGAAATCTGGTAGGAATTGCATCCTATTTTACCTTTTGTTACCTTTTCCTGGTGCTCTGACACCTTTTATAGGGATCATGTATGGGCTAAGCCATAGGAGCTTTGTGTAACCCCAAGTTACAGATCCTCCTGACTGAGATAGAGCAAAGCAGCTGTCAAGGGCACAGGATCTAAAGTCAGACTGCCTTGACCTAACAGATTCGCTGTTTGCTGGGTAGCACGGCAAAAGTTAAACAACTCTGTGACTTTCAGTGTTCATGCATCTAAAATGAATAATACCAGAAAGTCCAGTATTTTTGGTAGATGTTCCCATTCAATACTTTCTATAGTCTCAGGTAGGAGAAAGTTTCACGTACTATGGCCTAGAAAAGGGCCCATACATATCTACAAATAGTAGATACGAAAGAATTTTATATGATATGTCAACTCTAATTCATTCCATTTGTAGTGGCTGCCTGGACCACCATGTTCTGGATTAGTTATGCTACTATGAGCATAGGAAGGAGGAGTGATTTCATTTATTGTTATCTAGTGTACACCAATGTCATTGGTCCCACATTCCAATGTTTATAAAAGGATGACCAACCTCTTTATCTAAAACTATATTTAATTTCTCTATTGAGCCTCATTGATGACAAAAATTTTTATGACCAACCTCTTTATCTAAAACTATATTTAATTTCTATATTGAGCCTCATTGATGACAAAAATTTTAAGCATTTCATATAAACAGTAAAGTCAAAATTTACCTCCCTGCCAGGTGCAGTGGCTCACACTTGTAATCCTAGCACTTTGGGAGGTTGAGGCAGGTGGATCACTTGAGGTCAGGAGTTTGAGAGAAGCCTGGCCAACATGGTGAAACCCCATCTCTCCTAAAGAAAACACAAAAATGAGCTGGGCATGGTGGCACACGCCTGTAATCCCAACTACTCAGGAGGCTGAGGCATGTGCTGCCTAGTCATGAAGTCTATAGCACATATGAAAAATAATTTCCTTCTTTCTATGTAATACTTTTAGTTATGTGTACGCTTTATTTCCCTTTTCAGATCATGGGTTCTTAGAGAATAGGCAACACGTCTATCGTAGTTTATTCAAAGCTCACAGTTGCTCTCACAGTTAATGAGGGTAAGTGTATCAGTCAGGGTCCAAATAGAGAAGTAGAAATAGGAGATGTGTTATAGCAGTGTGATCTCATGCAGCTGTGTGTGCTAGTTAAGCAGTTTCTAAGACTGTTTCTCCCCATCTGATAACAGAGATTGAAGTACACAAGGAAGGCAGATAGGAAGAGAAAATGAATTTAAAGTGGGAGAGAGCAAGAACAAGCTGAAACCCACAGCACCAGCTGGAGCTCACGGAGACCGACTGAATCAGTTCTCACTGACTCCAGCTTTAGTAGTATGGGTGTCCTCTCATGTCCCTCCATTATGGAACTGAACACACACACTTGGCCCAGATGACAGAGAAGCTGAAAGAGAATCCTGGGGACAATGAAGCAAACACTTTCCAGCCCAGTCACTGATTTGTGTCAAGAGGTGAGTTATGAAAAAATGGCTCCTGCTTCAATTTTGCCCTCCAAATCTCCCACAGAAATCTGTCTTGTGGCCCATCCTAACTGGAAGTATACAGGGAAGAGAATTTCAGGAAATGTTGTTCAGTCTGGGCAAGGTGACACCTTACAAAGTCACCACAGTAAGTTCTTAGTCAAGACTTACTAAATAAATGAATGAATAAATGGATTGATATTCAACTTTCCAGGTTAGGTGAATTTAACTTACATCAAAGCTATACCAAAGGTCAATTTAACTTATCACAAAGCTGTACCAAAGTATTTTTAAATAAAAACAACTCCAGATTTAGGTAACGAGACATTTTACTTAAAAAAAAAAAAAAAACTGATGTAAGAGGGGAGAAAAAGCCTTCTGCAGTAGGTAGAGGGAGACAGTTTCAATAGGGAAAACTCACACCATAGGATCAAACATCTAAAAGGTCAGGAAGGAAAGAACTGTTCTTAAACAGTGAAGAGTAAGCAAGGGTTATGCAGTGTCTTTTGTTTGGGGTAAGGAGGCTCTTTCTGCATGTCATTGTTGGCTCTGGCTGAGGGTGGGTCACAGTTCAGCGTCCCATAGGGAGGAGAGAAGGTTAACTAAAGTTTGGTCAAATTAGTTAACAAGCACCTTTTTCTTATGGATCAGTGAGTATCAACAATTTAGTTAATCATTTATGAAGCAGGAATAAACAGGGCTAGGGAGAACCCAGTGTGAGGATGTAGGATGAGTCTTTTATCCTGACTTCAGCATATTCTCCGTAGGGGCTCTTAAGGAGCGGTTCTGTGCTGATTTGGCCTGGGGAAAGAAGACAAAAATGACCAAATTACAGAAAATGTGGTTAACATGTATTAACTTCTCATTTATCAGTGGCGATAAACAGTTCAGCTAATCATTTATGAGGTAAATTGGGACTTTGGAGCATCTGTGTTTGGCCTTGTCATAAGTAAACAAGGAGGACATCTGTGAGTCCTAAGTCAGGTGGGCCTGGATGGCTGAAAAGGGGATTGATTACAAAGGAACACACGGTTTTTGCAGTGCTGGGAATGGTCTATATGATAATTTTGGTGCTAGTTACCACAAATATATGCATTTATCAAATCTCATAAAATTATCCACTTAAAATTGGTGAATTTTATTGTATCTAAATTATGACTCAAAAAAGCTGGACAGTAACACAAAGAATTTGGAGAGCTTTTTTAGAATACAGATATATAGACTGCATACTGTCTCATGGTCTTCTAAATATAAAATAGTAGAAGCAGGGTGAAAACATATACATATATATATACACACACTGTATACATATTTTAATCTTTAAAACAATCAAGTTTGCAAATATTGCACTACATCATTTTAATGTCTTCTATATAAGGGCTCATAAGAAAAGTTTTTGTTTTCCTTTTCTTTTTTGGAAGGTGGGAGTCTGGTAGCAATAAATCGTAGAGTCTATTTAAGGGATAATTCTAACAATAATTAAAACTGCTGACACATACTGAGGGGAAAGAGCAGAAGCAGGAAAGGGCAAGGGAGTAATAACATTCATTCATTCATAAGAGAGGAGCCCTCATCATCCAATCACCCCTTGTTAAGCCTCACTAAATTAAAGTATTCTCCTAAATACTTGAAACATTAGTTCCTTTACCATATGCCAAATTACAAAGATTACTCTTAATATTTTTCCATTGGTTTCAAGTCTATAACAAATTGTTGTGCAGAAGAAAAGTCACCCAGTAGACTTTTTGGATGGCAGTGTGGGTTAACTGTTGTTTCTCCCAATGACAATAATAAAAAGTATTAATCATCATCGTCATTCATCTAATGCTTACTATGTCCCACGTGCTGTTTTCAGCACCTTATGGGTCTTGATTTATTTAATTGTCTCAACTACTGTATGCGACAGATATTAAGTCATTGCCATTTATAGGTGAGGAAACCAAGGCACTGAGGAAGTAAGTAATTTATTCAATGTCATACAGCTTCTAAGTGGCACAGTCAGGCTTGTCATGGATGGAAATCTAATCTCAAGAGATGCTCATGCATACCTAGAGAATGTATTGGTAAATCTCAATGCACCTTTAATTATTGGAATTCTGGGTGATATAAAAATTTCCTAAGAATTTTTAAAAGTTTTAAAAATGATATTAAAATAACCTCTGAGAGAGGTACCTGTACTCCACCAGGCTTATTTTTTCTTGGAGTTTCTGAGACGTTTAAGGAATAGGGTACCAATAAAATAGCGGGACTGGAGGCCAGGCCATTAACTAGAACTGCCTATTGTGCCTGTGTGTCTTACAGCTCTTCTCATTCCTTGATGATTTTTGATTCTCTGTGTCGTTAAGGTATTTACCAAGATGTTCCATTTGCAGAGTCCCCATATGCTGCAGATGCTAGAGAAATCCTTGAGGTAGTGCCTCCCTGAGTCCCTAAACGTGAGAATAAAACAATATTAGGGAACAAAGGACTATTGACTACCTATTAAAAAGGTGGAAAAGAGAACAAGCATTCGCTGAGCACCTATTCTGAGAAAGCAAGTGAGTTCAACATTCAACACTTAATTAATGCAATTTACTATATAAAGACTAAAGAAGAAAAGAGCCTTTATAAATAGGTGCGAAAAATGTTTGATAGAATGTAATATTCCTGATAAACATAAAACTCTCAGCAAGTGTCAGTTTATTTTCTGTTGCTAAACAGAATACCATGGACTGAGTAATTTATAATACACAGAAATTACCTAGCTCATGGATCTTCAGGCCAGTGAGTCCAATATTAAGGACCTGGAATCTGGTGAGGACCTTCTGACTGCATCATATCCTGGGGAAAGAGCAGAAGCAGGAAAGGGCAAGGGAGTGATAACGGTATTCATGCATTCATGAGAAAAGAGCCCTCATCACCCAATCACCTCTTATTAGGGCTCACCTCCCAATTAGTTAC
This sequence comes from Ateles fusciceps, assembly GCA_036589455.1. Classification (NCBI taxonomy): domain Eukaryota; kingdom Metazoa; phylum Chordata; class Mammalia; order Primates; family Atelidae; genus Ateles; species Ateles fusciceps. Next base: position 20,287,742 of record JAZHEH010000681.1, on the reverse strand, counting down.
ACTGGAAATTAAGTTTATAACACATGAACTTCTGGGAGATAGACACACTCAAACTGTAGCAGCAGGCTGGGAATAGAAGGGAATTTCTTCTACCTGATGCAAAGCATACAATAAAAATCTACACCTAATATCATATTAAATAATTGAAGACTGAGTATTCTCTCTAAGTTCAGTAACAAGGCAAAAATACCCACTTTTACTTTCCTATTCAATGTGGTACTGAATGTCCTAACCAGTACAAAAGACAAGAAAAAGAAATAAAGGCATACCTACTGGAAAGAACAATAAAATAATAAATAAGATGACATGATTGTCTAATGTAGAAAATCCTAAGGAATCTACCAAAAAATCTTGTAGTTATAATTAGTAAGTTTAGCAAGGTCACAATATTCAAGGTCCATATATAAAAATCAATAGTATTTATATATACCAGCAATGCACAACTGAAATCCAAAATTCAAAATCAGCACCATTTATAACAGTACCCCCTACCAACAACCTGAGGTAGAGAGCCCTGTGAGCTTCCATGTTCTTTGTTAATGACTCACAGATCTGGACTCATCAGGGTAGCATGAAGATAATGTACTTAGTACTGTTATTACACTGATCGTGTGGATGAGAAATCTGGTAGGAATTGCATCCTATTTTACCTTTTGTTACTTTTTCCTGGTGCTCTGACACCTTTTATAGGGATCATGTATGGGCTAAGCCATAGGAGCTTTGTGTAACCCCAAGTTACAGATCCTCCTGACTGAGATAGAGCAAAGCAGCTGTCAAGGGCACAGGATCTAAAGTCAGACTGCCTTGACCTAACAGATTCGCTGTTTGCTGGGTAGCACGGCAAAAGTTAAACAACTCTGTGACTTTCAGTGTTCATGCATCTAAAATGAATAATACCAGAAAGTCCAGTATTTTTGGTAGATGTTCCCATTCAATACTTTCTATAGTCTCAGGTAGGAGAAAGTTTCACGTACTATGGCCTAAAAAGGGCCCATGCATATCTACAAATAGTAGATACGAAAGAATTTTATATGACATGTCAACTCTAATTCGTTCCATTTGTAGTGGCTGCCTGGACCACCATGTTCTGGATTAGTTATGCTACTATGAGCATAGGAAGGAGGAGTGATTTCATTTATTGTTATCTAGTGTACACCAATGCTCATTGGTCCCACATTCCAATGTTTATAAAAGGATGACCCACCTCTTTATCTAAAACTATATTTAATTTCTATATTGAGCCTCATTGATGACAAAAATTTTAAGCATTTCATATAAACAGTAAAGTCAAAATTTACCTCCCTGCCAGGTGCAGTGGCTCACACTTGTAATCCTAGCACTTTGGGAGGTTGAGGCAGGTGGATCACTTGAGGTCAGGAGTTTGAGAGAAGCCTGGCCAACATGGTGAAACCCCATCTCTCCTAAAAGAAAACACAAAAATGAGGTGGGCATGGTGGCACACGCCTGTAATCCCAACTACTCAGGAGGCTGAGGCATGTGCTGCCTAGTCATGAAGTCTATAGCACATATGAAAAATAATTTCGTTCTTTCTATGTAATACTTTTAGTTATGTGTACGCTTTATTTCCCTTTTCAGATCATGGGTTCTTAGAGAATAGGCAACAGGTCTATTGTAGTTTGTTCAAAGCTCACAGTTGCTCTCAGAGTTAATGAGGGTAAGTGTATCAGTCAGGGTCCAAATAGAGAAGTAGAAATAGGAGATGTGTTATAGCAGTGTGATCTCATGCAGCTGTGTGTGCTAGTTAAGCAGTTTCTAAGACTGTTTCTCCCCATCTGATAACAGAGATTGAAGTACACAAGGAAGGCAGATAGGAAGAGAAAATGAATTTAAAGTGGGAGAGAGCAAGAACAAGCTGAAACCCACAGCACCAGCTGGAGCTCACGGAGACTGACTGAATCAGTTCTCGCTGACTCCAGCCTTAGTAGTATGGGTGTCCTCTCATGTCCCTCCGTTATGGAACTGAAAACACACACTTGGCCCAGATGACAGAGAAGCTGAAAGAGAATCCTGGGGACAATGAAGCAAACACTTTCCAGCCCAGTCACTGATTTGTGTCAAGAGGTGAGTTATGAAAAAATGGCTCCTGCTTCAATTTTGCCCTCCAAATCTCCCACAGAAATCTGTCTTGTGGCCCATCCTAACTGGAAGTATACAGGGAAGAGAATTTCAGGAAATGTTGTTCAGTCTGGGCAAGGTGACACCTTACAAAGTCACCACAGTAAGTTCTTAGTCAAGACTTACTAAATAAATGAATGAATAAATGGATTGATATTCAACTTTCCAGGTTAGGTGAATTTAACTTATATCAAAGCTATACCAAAGGTCAATTTAACTTATCACAAAGCTGTACCAAAGTATTTTTAAATAAAAACAACTCCAGATTTAGGTAACAGACATTTTATTTAAAAAAAGAAAAAGTGATGTAAGAGGGGAGAAAAAGCCTTCTGCAGTAGGTAGAGGGAGACAGTTTCAGTAGGGAGAACTCAGACCATAGGATCAAACATCTAAAAGGTCAGGAAGGAAAGAACTGTTCTTAAACAGTGAAGAGTAAGCAAGGGTTATGCAATGTCTTTTGTTTGGGGTAAGGAAGCTCTTTCTGCATGTCATTGTTGGCTCTGGCTGAGGGTGGGTCACAGTTCAGGGTCCCATAGGGAGGAGAGAAGGTTAACTAAAGTTTGGTCAAGTTAGTTAACAAGCACCTTTTGCTTATGAATCAGTGAGTATCAACAATTTAGTTAATCATTTATGAAGCAGGAATAAACAGGGCTAGGGAGAACCCAGTGTGAGGATGTAGGATGAATCTTTTATCCTGACTTCAGCATATTCTTGGTAGGGGCTCCTAAGGAGTGGTTCTATGCTGATTTGGCCTGGGGAAAGAAGACAAAAATGACCAAATTACAGAAAATGTGGTTAACATGTATTAACTTCTCATTTATCAGTGGCGATAAACAGTTCAGCTAATCATTTATGAGGTAAATTGGGACTTTGGAGCATCTGTGTTTGGCCTTGTCATAAGTAAACAAGGAGGACATCTGTGAGTCCTAAGTCAGGTGGGGCTGGATGTCTGAAAAGGGGATTGATTACAAAGGAACACACGGTTTTTGCAGTGCTGGGAATGGTCTATATGATAATTTTGGTGCTAGTTACCACAAATATATGCATTTATCAAGTCTCATAAAATTATCCACTTAAAATTGGTGAATTTTATTGTATCTAAATTATGACTCAAAAAAGCTGGACAGTAACACAAAGAATTTGGAGAGCTTTTTTAGAATACAGATATATAGACTGCATACTGTCTCATGGTCTTCTAAATATAAAATAGTAGAAGCAGGGTGAAAATATATACATATATATACACACACTGTATACATATTTTAATCTTTAAAACATAATCAAGTTTGCAAATATTGCACTACATCATTTTAATGTCTTCTATATAAGGGCTCATAAGAAAAGTTTTTGTTTTCCTTTTCTTTTTTGGAAGATGGGAGTCTAGTAGCAATAAAACATAGAGTTTATTTAAGGGATAATTCTAACAATAATTAAAACTGCTGACACATACTGAGGGGAAAGAGCAGAAGCAGGAAAGGGCAAGGGAGTGATAACGGCATTCATGCATTCATGAGAAAAGAGCCCTCATCACCCAATCACCTCTTATTAGGGCTCACCTCCCAATTAGTTACACTGGAAATTAAGTTTGTAACACATGAACTTCTGGGAGATAGACACACTCAAACTGTAGCAGCAGGCTGGGAATAGAAGGGAATTTCTTCTACCTGATGCAAAGCATACAATAAAAATCTACACCTAATATCATATTAAATAATTGAAGACTGAGTATTCTCTCTAAGTTCAGTAACAAGGCAAAAATACCCACTTTTACTTTCCTATTCAATGTGGTACTGAATGTCCTAACCAGTACAAAAGACAAGAAAAAGAAATAAAGGCACACCTACTGGAAAGAACAATAAAATAATAAATAAGATGACATGATTATCTAAGGTAGAAAATCCTAAGGAATCTACCAAAAAATCTTGTAGTTATAATTAGTAAGTTTAGCAAGGTCACAATATTCAAGGTCCATATATAAAAATCAATAGTATTTATATATACTAGCAACGTACAACTGAAATTCAAAATTTAAAATCAGCACCATTTATAACAGTACCCCCTACCAACAACCTGAGGTAGAGAGCCCTGTGAGCTTCCATGTTCTTTGTTAATGACTCACAGATCTGGACTCATCAGGGTAGCATGAAGATAATGTACTTAGTACTGTTATTACACTGATCGTGTGGATGAGAAATCTGGTAGGAATTGCATCCTATTTTACCTTTTGTTACCTTTTCCTGGTGCTCTGACACCTTTTATAGGGATCATGTATGGGCTAAGCCATAGGAGCTTTGTGTAACCCCAAGTTACAGATCCTCCTGACTGAGATAGAGCAAAGCAGCTGTCAAGGGCACAGGATCTAAAGTCAGACTGCCTTGACCTAACAGATTCGCTGTTTGCTGGGTAGCACGGCAAAAGTTAAACAACTCTGTGACTTTCAGTGTTCATGCATCTAAAATGAATAATACCAGAAAGTCCAGTATTTTTGGTAGATGTTCCCATTCAATACTTTCTATAGTCTCAGGTAGGAGAAAGTTTCATGTACTGTGTCCTGAAAAAGAGCCCATACATATCTACAAATAGTAGATACGAAAGAATTTTATATGATATGTCAACTCTAATTCATTCCATTTGTAGTGGCTGCCTGGACCACCATGTTCTGGATTAGTTATGCTACTATGAGCATAGGAAGGAGGAGTGATTTCATTTATTGTTATCTAGTGTACACCAATATCATTGGTCCCACATTCCAATGTTTATAGAAGTATGACCCACCTCTTTATTTTATCTAAAAGTACATTTAATTTCTATATTGAGCCTCACTGATGACAAAAATTTTAAACCTTTCATATAAACAGTAAAGTCAAAATTTACCTGGCAGGTGCAGTGGCTCACACTTGTAATCCTAGCACTTTGGGAGGTTGAGGCAGGTGGATCACTTGAGGTCAGGAGTTTGAGACAAGCCTGGCCTACATGGTGAAACCCCATCTCTCCTAAAAAAAATAAAAAAATACAAAAATCAGCTGGGCATGGTGGCACACGCCTGTAATCCCAGCTACTCAGGAGGCTGAGGCAGGAGAATTGCTTGAGTCCGAGAGACACAAACCTGGGAGATAAAGCCAAGATGACATCTTTGCATTCCAGCCTGGATGATAGAGTAAGACTCCATCTCAACAACAACAACAAACTGCCTTCTTCTCTCTCTCCTTAGTCTGACATATGATTCACACATCTAGACTCATTGGGGCAGCAAGAGGATAATGTGTTTAGTACTGTTACTACACTGAAATCTGGTAGGAATTGCGTACTTTACATTTTGAATGGGGAAACACAGTATGAGGTATGAGCCTTGGTCATTGAAATGTTCATCCCATTGGTCCTTGGTCTTTGGCGTCTTCTCTCCTGTCTGCTGAGGCAACGTGTTCCTAACTGCACTCAGGTCCCAAGAACCATGCTATGCACTGCTGTATTTTCTCTTCCCATAACCACAGGCCTCTTCCACTTCAGAGGATCTCTTTCTCTGCTTCTTCAGTGATCCCCTTAGGGACACCCATGCTTGAACAAATGCTTGAAGAAAAAGTTAAACAGATTGCCCAATGTATAATATTCCTAAGCAAGCACCAAACCTTATGCTCTTAACAGTATGCTCTGTGTCTACTTATTAGATAAGCAAGAGTTCACTTAACCTTCCCAGAAAGTAATTTGTATGTATATGAAAACAAAAAAATATTTAAATGGCAGTTGACGTTTGACTCATATTTATTCATCTAAAATTTGTAGTATCAAAAAATTCTCCATCTAAATTTGCAAAGATTTATGCCAAAAGTATTCCTTGAAAAGTTAAGCTTAAAAATCAGAAAAAATGGAAATGACCGGGAATGAAAAGTAGGATATTGAATTAGAGCCCTTTCACATAGTGGATATTATGCAGTAATGAAATAAGATTATATAGATTTGTGTTTATTGACACGGAAATATGTCCATAGTACAGCATAGGGGAATGTAGATGTTAAACCAATACATATTAGTCAATTTCATTGTTTATAAAATTGTGTATAAATGTAAATAAATGGAAAAATAAAAAGATGTAACACTACATTCTACAATGTAAGAGTTAATAATATTTATTAATTTATTATATTCATCTGGCTATCTGTATTTATATAATATTCTCTTGGTTTGGCCCAAAAGTTTATTTGCACTTCGGGTAGTAAAATAAAACCTGAAGACTATTTGAACTAGATGTCTTACCAATTGTCTGCCCTAATTTTATATAAATAAGCCTTGTCCTGGTCAAACAGATGGCACTTGACAGTCCCTTTGTAATGTGCTGACTCTTTCACGTCACTGAAATGCTATAGGTTTATGGGACTGTCTTTAACGTGAATAGGGGAAACCCATTCAAGCTAAAGTCCTAGTGGACAAGCAGTCAGATTTTAATACAGTGGTTGTCTACCCTCAGGAGCAGGTAAGATGCCAGATAAGGAATGAATATGCCTGTATGTGCATCTTTGCTGTGTGCCTACCATGTGTATAGTAACATCCTGTGACCCTGGGGGAACAGAAATGAATCAAAGTGATGACCAACAAACTCCTAGCCTCAAGAATCTCACAGGTTGAAGAAAACCACAGAGAAAAAGATACATTTTCAACATGGTGTGAAAATGTGCAAGAACATACAAGAACATCTTGTTTTAAGGAATTGTCCTTGTTTAAAGAACATTTAAGATATATAAGTAGCACTAGCAGAGAGATGATTAAAGCTAGAGATGTTAGCTGAGTGTGGTGGTGCATGCCTGTAATCTCAGCTACTCAGGAGACTAAGGTGGGAGGATCACTTGAGCCTAGAATTTCAAGGCTTCAGTGAGCTATGATTGTGCCACTGCACTCCAGCCTGTTCAACAGAGGGCAATCCCATCTCTAAAACAAACGAACAAACAAAAAACCCACAAAAAACAAAATTAATGATACAGGGTCTGTGGGGAGAGAATTGGAGAACTTCCCTAGCAGACATTATAACAAAACTACATTTTGAAAATAAATAGGTTTGATAGTCCAACAAGAGCAACAACCACATTCTAAGCAGAAAAAATAACACCTAAAAATATATGAAAATACATGTAAAATATTTGGGGAAATATAAAGAACAAATTACAATATCTATATTTGGGGATATATTTTCAGTATCACACTTTTAAAAATTGTTCAAGGTGGTGAACACATTTCAAACATAAATATGTTTAGGTACATAAAAAAGTAAAAATCCATGCATACAAAAATGTAAATGTTGACCATATAGTACCATTTTGATCTAAATTATTAACAAATAAAATGTAAGTATATAGTTCTTTTTAAGCATAAAAGGAGAATAATTATTATTATGAATACATATGAAAGTATAAAACTCACTGATAGAAATAAATGCAAAGACAAATCCAGAATACTGTAATATTGTAATGGTGTTATGTAAATCATTCATATCTCTAGCCCAAAGATTAAAAGGCAAAATAGTCCAAAATAACTAAAGCTACAATAAGTTGTTAAGAAATACACAGTGTAAAAATATGTAAATTGTGACATCAAAAACAAATTGTAGGGGAAAGAGTAAGTCTAGAGTTTTTGTATGTGACGGAAGTTAAGTTGTTATCAGCTGAAAATAGCTTGTTATAACTGTAAGATATTTTATGCAAGTTTCATGGTAACCATAAAAGAAAATATGACAACAGACATACAAATGATAAAGGGAAAAGAATCACAGCTTAGCACTACAGAAAATTATCAAATTATGAAGGTTAACAATAATAGAGAAAGGAACAAATGATCTACAAAATAACCAGAAATGAAATAATAAAATGACAGTAGTAAGATTTTACTTGTCAATAATAACCCTGAATGTAAATGAATTAAATTATTCAATCAAGAGAAATAGAATGGTTGTTGCATGGATTTAAAAAACATGATCTAACTGTGTTCTGTCAACAAGAAACTTTAGCTCCAAGGACATGCATAGGCTGAGAGTAAAGGGATGGAAGAAGAAACTTCATGAAAATGATAACTGAAAGAAAGTAGGAATGGCTATATTTATTAACACATCAGATAAAACAGGCTTTAAGTAAAAAAAAAAAAAACTTTCATTAGAGATAAAGAAGGTCATTACTTAATGATAAAAGGGTCAATTCATAAAGAGGACATACCAATTGTAAATATAACATCTACACTGAAGCACCTAAATACATAAGGCAAATATTAATAAACAGGAAAGAAGAAATGGATAGCCATATAGTTATGGTAGGGGACTTCAATATCCCATTTTCAGCAATGAATAGATTAACCAGAGAGAGAATTAATAAAGAAATACTAGACTTGAATTGCACTTTAGATTAAATAGACTTAAGAGATAGATATCAAACTTTTCTTCTAACATCAGCAGGATACATGTTTTTCTTTAGTTCACATGGAATATTCTCTGGGATAGACCGTATATTAGGCCACAAAACAAGTCTTAACAAGTTTAAGAAGACTCAAATCATATTTAGTATCATTTCAGACCACAGTGATATGAAACAAGAAATCAATACAGGAGGAATTTTGGGAAATTCAAAATATGTGCAAATTAAGCTGCACTTGAACAACCTAGAGATCAAAGAAGGAATCAAAAGAGATGCTTAACATATCTTCAGACAAATTACAATAAAAACACAACATACCAAAACCTAAGGGATGCAGTAAAAGCTGTTCTAAGAGGAAACTTTATAGCAGTAAATGCATAAATTAAAAGAGAAGAAAAGTCTTAAATAAATAGTCTAACATTATGCCTCAAGAAACTAGAAAAGGGACAAACTACACTAAAAGTTAGGAGAAGAAAGGAAATAATAAAGATCAGAATGGGAATACATTAAATAGAAAATATAAAGTTCCCAAGGACTGTCAAGAATGCCTTGACATGTCAGATATCATCAACTGGAAGCAACATTTGTAGATCCAAAGTAAGATGACTAAGATATGTGCTGGTTTCTGGGACTACCTAAGTCTACGTTGCAGGTCATTTTTCATCTAGAGAGAAGTCTCTTACAATATTTACTTTCTTTTACCAATTGCTAGACTTTTAGCTTGATGTTTGTTCCTTTTATCAGCTGCCACCACCTCTTCAGTGGAGCAGAATTCAAATATTGCAAACTCTGGGGTTGATATAAGGAACTGTGAGTAATATAATTTCTTGTTAGCTGAGGATTCATGATACATTTTACAGACATATTCAAGATCTTTTAGGGAGATTAGATGTGAGAGCTGAGCTTCTTCTCTGGCCTTCCATTGCTGGAGTAAGGATCGCAGTTCATTATGTCACACAGCACTTCCCAGGTCAGCAAGGACAACAATGGCTACAGTTATTAGCATGCCTCCTAGAGTCAGACTCCCCAGGGTTGTACCCTTGCTCTTCCTGTTACTTCCTTTGTGATCTTGTGTAAGTGTCTTAACTATTACTCAGTTTCTTCACATATAAACATGAGGATAGTAAAAGACCCTAATGCACAGGTTCAGTGTAAGGAATAAAAGTATTAGATAAGTACCTGGGCATGTAGTATGGGCACAATCAAGGTTGGCTACTCTTTAAAATAAAATAAAAAAATACTCCTCTCCTTTGATTTCACAAAGACACAGTCATGGTGTCTAGTATTATCTGTTTTGCCTAAAAGAAAATTTGCTTAGGGAATGACTTGCTTATGGTCACACAGTTAGTGGCAACACACAAATCAAGATTGTCTCACTCTAAATCCCATGTACTTCCATCAGGCAACTTCTTGTAGCTTCTAAATGGGCATTTAACTCACTCCTGTCTAGGTTCACAGCCCAGCCTGAATGAGGTAATACAAAGTCTTGGAGCTACTAAATTGGTCAAGGTCAAAAGAACACAATGCTAGCTTTATGTAATGCCTGAGACATCTAAAAAACTGGTTCCCTTTTTACTAGAGACAAAGAACTTATGTCCTAAATCTCGAAGACCTAAGGCCATGTAAGTTTGATGAAAGATGCTTTGTGCTACTCACATCTTTTTCCACTAAAGTAGCCTCCCAGATTTTCTCCCTGTGTTCACTCTTGCCTTCCTAAATTCCATTTCCAGGGTGATTCCTTTAGTATGTAATGTAGATTACGTCATTCACTTGCTTTAAGCAGCCAATGTTCTTAGCTCACCTTGAATAAAATCCAAACTCCATTATGGGTCTTGAAGGTCCCTCAAGACCTGCACCCATTCCCCTCTTGAACTTCATTTTGTCCTTCTTGCTCATGCTCACCAGCAGCTTGAACCTTCTTTCTGCTACTTGATTCTCATGCACTCACACATACCTTTGAACCATTGCATTTGTTTTTCATCTGCCTCCAAAATTCTTCCCTCTGATTGTCACTGTTTTTTCTCTTTACCTTTTATAAAAATATTATTTCCTTTGACAGTTCTTTTCAGAGAACACTATCTAAAAGTACCCCCTCCCTTAATTCATCATTATAAAACCCAATTTTTATTTGCTTTATTGCACTTATAATTATCTGAAATCAGCTTACTTGTGTATTTATCTACCCGTTTGTTATGTAAATTCTCCTCCACAATATTTCAGATTCCATGAGAGCAGGGATTTGTTTACGTTGCCTCACATATAGTATGTGCCTAATAAATATGCACTCAATAAATTCATTTCAACAAAAATGTTTTTTAGTAAAAATAATGTCAACAAATTATATATTTTCCCCGTTGAGTTATAGTCCAATTCTGAGTAGAATTTGAAATTGTTGACAAAGATTTAATCTGGAGATTGTAAGGCCAGTTGCCTCGCTGGGAGCTCAGACACACCCATCCTTACCGGCAACAGGGAATTACGCTACCACTCTGCACCCGACACGTAGCCCCCGCTGAAAAACCCCGCCCAGAAATTTTTTGGAAAGCCCCGACAAACCTTGCCTGATAGCACTCCCTTGCCCAATAAGCACTTTGCCCCGTCAAGGTCATTTTTCCCAAGACGGCCCACTCACCGAAGATCCCACCTACCTACCAGTAATAACTGCCTTCACTCCACGTTGTGGGTCCCAATATCCAGTCAAGTGCCTTATGCTTTGTCTCCCCTATGTCAATCAAATGCCTTCACTCCTCTTCCTGAATCCCAATATCCAGTCAAGTGCCTTATGCTTTGTCTCCCTTATATCCAATCAAATGCCTTCACTCCTTATAAAACCCCTTACCCTAAAAAGTTAAGTGCAACTTCTCTGACCCTTACCTGGACCGTAGAAACTCGCCTGGGAGCTAAATAAATCGGATTTGCATTTTCTTATACTGGCCTCAGTTTCCTCATTTCAACTCAACAATATACCTTACAGAGATGATTAATCTCATGGTCTTCTGTGTGTTAATGTGCCTGGAAAAGCTTTATTCACTTTGTAAAGCACATTACAGCCTAAAAATCACCTCTACATCTAGAATCTCACTGTATCCTCTTGTCCGTCCTATGAGATAGACAGGATAGGAGACATTCTCTCTATTTCCTGACAGAAAGCAGGCTCTGATGATGCAGTGGTTTGATCACCACGTGCTTGGTTAAGGGCGTAACTGGGTCCTGAGTCTAGATCCAGTTCCACATCCTAGGATCTTTTCAGAAAGACTCCTAAGCCCCTTTACACCATTGCAGGAGCCTTCAGACTTCAGTCCTCTTTAACAGGAGTCATCTGCATTCCATATCGTTGCCTCTCTCTGAACTTCAGCTTTCCTATTTGTTTAACACAGTGGACAAGGATGCTCTGACAGCAACATTTTAAGATTCTATCATTCTAAGCTCTGGCTTTACTGCCTATTAGCAAGTACTTTGAGACATCATTTATTTTCTGTTTACCCATTTTTTGTCATCTATAAAATGGAGCTGATGTCATCTGCCCCATCTTACATGACAGGCCACAGAAACATCAAGAAGAACAATGTTTTTTATAAAATTTTAATTTTTGTGGCACTGCCCTAGGTCCTTGTCATGCGGTAGTTCTTATAATATCCATGTTTATCTTTGATGGAGTTGTTATTAATATCCTCATTTTACATCAGAAGAAATGATGGCAGAGAGACACTAAGTTACTGTTCAATATCACACAGCTAGTCAGATTATGAACACAGTCAGTCTGGCTGCAGAGACTATACCCTTACCTGTGTTCCTATTTGCCTTTCAAGACAATTTAGAGGAATACAAATATCCATCACAGTACGTGTGATATTTTGGGCTTTTCTTTTCCCCTTCTATCAACAGTAACCAAGAGATGTTTAAACTCTCATCTCTGAAAACCACCCATGCTTCTTTAGTGAATAAATTCTGGCATTTTTGTGCCAATGAGAGGAGTCAGAGATTCATTGAGTGCTGTATTCAGAACCTCCCATCCTGCTGTCCGTGGGGAGCCTGAAAGGACCCCTGTGTCCTGTTTCGTAACAGACCATACTGGAGAGCTGCGGATGGCAGCCAGCATGCCTGAGTACCGGGTCCACGGCCTTGTGTCCTATCTCATCTGGTCCCAGTTCCAGATTCTGGACACACTTGGCTTCCCCCTATATTACCATGCAGACAGAGCCAATATAGGTACACAGGGATTAAGTCATGCTCTGTGTCATATTCTCATGCCCCATGACTGGAACCAATGAAATTGTGTTTCCATGTGAAGCTGGCCCTGAACATAAGACAGTATTGTGTGGGATGTGCATGTGGCTGAAGGAGTGTATGGTGAACAGAGAGAAGAAACAAATTGTAATCAACAGGAAAGGAGTGGATGATATCTGCACTCTGGGGAAGCAGTGTGAATGGTCAATAGGTCTGCTGTGGTCCCTACACTTGAATTGCTCTTCCAATCTAGCAGACCTAGTATGGCCAGATCTTCCTGTAGTGGTCTCTGGTTTTGTTCAATTTCCTATAGCTCTAGATCTCAGTGACACATTTTATTCAGCTGCACACTGCCCTGGTGCCTCTCTTGGAACTCGTGTCTGACAGGTGGGTAATTGCCAATGGGTAGATCTTGCCAGTTTTGCCAAGATATGGCATTATCTTTTGGATAGTATAACTTATCCCTGTTTTTCTGTGACCTCTTTATTTAGTAGCCAAAGTGTGCCCTATGTCTTCTATAGGTATTTTGAAGTGATTATTTCATGGGTAGCCCTTTCATCTGTTTAATAATCACATTAACATATATAATAAATATGTGACATTAGGTGTACATGACACCTGAGGGAGTTATTAAGAGAAAGACTAACTGATGGTAGGATTTTTTCTCACTGCCACCACAGGAAAGTGAGAACAGTATTACCATTCTAAAGGTGGGCGAATTTTCAACCTCATGATCACCTTACTATAAAGAAATCTCATGTTTCCCTGTGGAAGTTAAGATAGAGTGTCCGTCTGTTAGAGAACATAGAGATGGGATAGTGGCAAGAGAGAGAGAGATACATATATATCAATAGTGAAAAATATTTAATTGGACTAATATAGCACACTTATACAACCTTTACTTAATGTTACTGATTTTTCTTTTTTTGCATTTTTTCATTGATGTATTATTCTTGTATATATTTTGAAGGAACATGTGCTATTTGATAAATGTATACAACGTGAAATCATCAATGACAATAATTGGGATATCCATCACTTCAAACATCCATCTTTTCTTTGTGTTGGGAACATTATAGTGCCTCTCTTCTAGCTATTTTGAAATATACAATAAATTATTAAGTATAACAATGTTTATTTTCTTTCTTTTATTCATTATTCTGTTCTTTCTTTTTAAAATAATTTATTTTATTAGGGAAAATTCTAGGGACTTGAATTAGGGAGCCATGATTATTCTGCTTATTGACATGGCATCTTAATGTCCTTTCTCCATGCTGGCAACAGCAAACAGATGTACCAAATTCTCGACAATTTCATCATTTTAACAACAATGATAATTACTAACTGATTGCCAAGCACTGTTTTAGGCATTTTGGACACATACTGAACAAAATATAGATCCCTTGCAGAGTTTGCATTCTAGTGATCGCTTATTAATATAAAAATTAAACATACCAGTAATATGATATAAACACTCAAAGGTGGGGCAGCATATTATAGTAATTAGTATGGAGCTAAACTCCCTGGTTGAAAATCCCAGATCTTCCTTTTCTCAAGTATAAAGTGGGGCAAATTATTTAACATCACTGTGCTCATAGCTTCTTTATGTATAAAATGAAGTATTATTTATTCAAAGGATCAAATGAATGAGGAAATATAAGTGAAAAATTAGACCAATGCCTGGCACATGTTAAGCATTCTAAAAATATTACTTAAAATGTTTATTATAAAACATCAGGACATAGGATATCAGGTACAATATGAAGTGAAGATTATTACATAGTGTATCTGTGAGGGGGAGCAGTCAACAAATTCAAACTAAGCTATAAGATTTCCAGATTATAACTTACAAATTAGATTCAAAATAATCTTGTACCAATTCAGCATCTACCAGCTGTATATGTTCTGTGATCCTGGAGTGAGAATACCTAAATTTTAACATGTCCGTGTTCTGTGTCCTCCCTTTGGATACATCTTTGTGGAGCAAATGGCCAACCACGAGCCTATAAATGCCTGGACAGCTGGTGCATAGGAAGTATTTGTTTGCTTGGCCATTTAATTGCTCATTTCTCTGTCCATAACTCTAGTGATACCTGGCAATGAATCAACTTTTTAAAACTTTTTGCTAGAACAAAAAGATTGATATTAGATCCTTTCCAAGATAAATATTTATCAGGCAGCCTACCAGATGGTGTACGATATTTCATTGGGTGAATTGTCTTGTCCTGGTGGGACTTGCCACTCATGAACATATGATTAGAAACCTT
The DNA here is from genome assembly GCA_036589455.1 of Ateles fusciceps. Taxonomy (NCBI): domain Eukaryota; kingdom Metazoa; phylum Chordata; class Mammalia; order Primates; family Atelidae; genus Ateles; species Ateles fusciceps. The sequence continues at coordinate 20,272,723 of JAZHEH010000681.1, read as the reverse complement.
TCAATCACCCTAAGAAGGTTTGCCAGTGAGACTGCATTGGCCATAGTGGCTCAACAGAGAATGACAGGTTCTTTGGCTTGAGCAGTACTAGATAATTGTATTGCTCTAGATTATACACTGGCTGAACAAGGAAGTGTTTGTGTTATGGCTAGGACATCATGTTGTGTTTACATTAATACTTCTGCAGAATTTGAGACCCATCTAGATAAAATTAGACAAGAAACTGCTTGATTCTAACAAGTGTCCCATAACAAACCTGGATAGAGAGAGTCTACCTAAACTAGGAATTATAATTCTGTGTGTGTTGGGATTTCTTTTTCTTCAGATCTGTACCTGCTGTCTATCTTGTACTTTTAAATTGGTTTCCCCCTGCTAATGAAATGATTATACCATCTATTAGTCCATTTTCACACTGCTATAAAGACTGTACTCAAGACTGGGTAATTTACAAACAAAGCAGGTTTAATTGACTCAGTTCTGCATGGCTGGGGAGCTTCAGAAAACTTACAATCATAGCAGAAGGGGAAGTAGTCATGTCTCACAAGGCGTCAGGCAAGACAGAGAGAGAAGTCAGAACATAGGAAAAAAACTGCCACTTTTAAAAAAAATATATATTTTATTGTGTTTTAGGTTTTGGGGTACATGTGAAGAACATGCAAGATTGTTGCATAGGTACATACATGGCAATGTGGTTTGCTGCCTTCCTCCCCCATCACCTATATCTGGCATTTCTCCCCCATGTTATCCCCTCCCCCAACTCCCCACCCCCTGCTGTCCCCTCCCCTAGTTCCCCCCCCCCACAGACCCCAGTGTGTGATGTTCCTCACTTTTAAAACCATCAGATCTCATAAGAATTCACTCACTATCATAAGAACAGTGTGGGGGAAACCACCCCCCACAACCCAATCTCTTCCTTCCCCCCTACATGTAGGGATTACAATTTGAGATGAGATTTTATTGGAGACACAGAGCCAAATCTTATCATATGATATGCAAAAGAGTTATCTGACCCATCTGTTTGACTATAACCTGGGATCTATGAACATTTACAATAAAATGTAAACAATTTCATTCCTTAGACCCAGACCCACACCTCTTTTCAGCAAGAAATAACTAGAATGGTGGTTGTCCAAATCCCTCAAGATTGAGGAATTAACTTAAAAATGAGGGATTTGTAACCAGCCCAAACTGGCCCTACTCTATCGATAACAGAATGTCAAGTTACCCTGTAGGTATAACAGAGCCCAAACTGCAAGTCGTATAGACAAAGCATGCACAATAATAATAAAAGAAAGCTATGACCTCTAATAACACCAAGAATCACTGTTTCTTCTTTGCAGAACAAAGACGAGGATATAACCAGAACCTGAACACTGGAAATCTTTATGAAGCAAGGAGCCCATTGGCCAGGAAACTTAGGCTGAAGTCTACCTCAACATACCTTACCATATATGGTCAGATTTGAAGCCCTTCACTCAGAACCTGCCAAGCCAACATTCCTAATACTTTACCATACCCTTTGATCCCTTAAAACATGCCCAGATCCCCAAATCAGGAAGACGGATTTGAGCCACACCTCCTATCTCCTTGATGAATCGCTTGCAATAAAGCCTTTCTTTTCTCAAAAGCTAGTGTCATAGTAATGGCTTCTGTGCACGCTGGAAACTGAGCCATTGCTTAATAAAAATTCTACGTCTGTTTTTATAGGTGAAGATGCAAGATACAAGACCCAACTACATGTTAACTTCATATACCCAACTATATATGCCCAACTATATGAAGGTAGCATATATTTGGGCTTTGTATCTTTATCCATTCAGCCACTCTATGCATTTTGATTGGGGAATTGAGGCCATTTACATTTAATTTTATTATTGATGAATAAAAACATACTATTGGCCGGGCGCGGTGGCTCACGCCTGTAATCCCAGCACTTTGGGAGGCCGAGGCGGGCGGATCACGAGGTCAAGAGATCGAGACCGTCCTGGTCAACATGGTGAAACCCCGTCTCTACTAAAAATACAAAAAAATTAGCTGGGCGTGGTGGCGCGTGCCTGTAGTCCCAGCTACTCGGGAGGCTGAGGCAGGAGAATGCTTGAACCCGGGCAGCGGAGGTTGCAGTGAGCCGAGGTCGCGCCACTGCACTCCAGCCTGGCGCCTGGTGACTGAGTGAGACTCTGTCTCAAAAAAAAAAAAAAAAAAAAAAAAAAAAAAAAAAACATACTATTGCCATTTTGTGGCTTGTTTTCTGGTTGGTTTTGAGACTCCTCCTCCTTTCTTCCTTCCTTACTGTCTTCCCTTGTGGCTAAGTGATTATGTCCAGTAGTATATTTTAATTTGTTGCTTTTTATTTTTAGTGAATCTGTTATAGGTTTTTGAACTGTTGTTACTATAAATCTTACAGAAAACACAGATATAACAAGTTATTTTACAAAGATAACTTAGATCACAAATAAAAGAATAGAAATAAAGACAAAACATACACATAAAATTCTATACATTAACTTTGTCTCCCCTAAATTTTAACTTTTAGTTGTTTCAACTTACATATTTTTATATTACCTATTTCTTAAGAGGTTGCTGTAGCTATTAGTGTTTTTTTTTTCTTTCAGACTGAAAACTCTCTTTAGCATTTCTTGCAAGATGGGTCTGGTGGTGATAAATTCTCTCAGCTTTTGTTTGTCTGAGAAAAAATTGATATCTTTCAAATTTTATTGACAATTATGCTAGATACAGTATTATTGGATGGCAGTTTGTTTTTCTTTGAGCACTTAAAAATGCCATTTCTCTCCTGGCTTGTATAATTTCCATTAAAAAGTATGTTGGCAGACAAAATTGAAGTTCCTGCATATGTTATTTTCTTCTTATCTTTCATCACTTTTAGGATCTTCTTTTTTTCCTTGATTTTCACTGCTTTTAGGTTTTTTTTTTTTTTTTTTTTTTGGCTTTTGAGAGTTTGAATACTGGATGCCTTGGAGTAGTGTTATTTGTGTTGAATCTATTTGGTGTTCTAAGATCTTCCTGTACCTAAATATTTACATCTTTCTCAAGTTTTGGAAAGATTTTTGTTATTTCTTTAAATAAGCTTTCTACCCCTTGCTCTTGCTCAGCTCCCTCTTGAACACCAACAATTCTTACATTTGGTCTTTTGAGGTAATTTCTATATTTTGTAGGTAGATTAGCATTAATAGCACATAGTCATGCAAAAGTCTCCATTTGCCAGACTTTTTGGGAACGACAAAAATGAGTGAATTCCAAGGGCTCTTTGATGGTTTTATATGGCCAGCTTTCAATTGTTCCTCAACTAATTCATGGGCTCTATGTAATTTATCTCCTTTCAGAGGCCACTGTTCTACTCATATAGGATCTTGAGAGAGTCACATCAGGGGTAGGTGAGAAGTAATAACAGTGGCCATAATTAGAAAGGGGTCTGCAGAGTGACCTCCATTTGGCTAATAGATCCTGTCCCCCAAAGATTAACAGGGATGGGTATGATTAGAGGTTGGATTACTGCCTTTCTTCTCTCTGAATTGCAGCAGATTGTGGGTGTGTGCTCTGCTTCGTGGCCAGTTTTGATCACTAATGATTGAAATATCCACCCCTGTGTCCAATAAGCCAGTACAGTTTTTATTTCCAATTTTAAGGTAATCATGGTCTCTGATCAGTAATTAATTGGTTTCAATATACTCCTGTGGCTCTTGTACTTCCAAAACTTCCCTTTACCCTTTCCTTTCCATGGGAGTTGGGGACCCATTATGGCAAAAGAAGTAACTGCGCTATCTTTGTTCTGGGGGAAGAATATGCAGACATTTATATTCCATCTTTACTAATATCTCAGCTTGATAATCACTATCAATTACCCCGGTGAGCACATTAATTCCTTTACTAGGTCAGCTCAATCACCCTAGGACTAATTCTACTGTTCCTGGAGGCAGTGGGCCCCAGATCCCTGTTGCAACTCTTTTGGGGTCTTCTTCTTTTAGCACTGATTTGTTGGGGCAGAGTAAGTCCAGTCCTGTGCTCCCAGTGGTGGCTACATTGAGAGAGAGGACTGTTGACTTTCCATCTGTCCAAGGAAAGCCCCTGGCATTGCCCCAGTTTGAAGCGGGGCCTAGGGACAGCCCTTCATGAAGTTTCCTGGCTGGTTTCTTATGGGATTGCCATTTTCATCAAATTTAGAACTGCACTGATTTGCCAAATGTTTCTCTTTCTACATCAGGGACATATAGAAGAGAATTTTTCCCTGAGTTTCCTTGGTCTCTATTAGGGGGGCATTTCCCCTTCATATGACCTGGCTGTCCACATAGAAAACAATTTGGGTTTCTCTACCTTTTCACTTTAGGAGACCTTAATGCCATAGCCAATATTTTGGCTTTGTGTGTTTCCATTCCTACCAGTTGGTATGTTCTCATAAGTTCCCCGACAGTGGCTGCCTTTCCTCTGATTGCCTGTATCACTTGCTGGCGATCCACATTAGCATTTTCATAAGCCAATTGCAACAATAAAATATCAGCGGCCTGGGTGCAACTAATTTGTCTCTTAATTGCCTGGGTTAACCAATTGATAAATTCAACAGATGGTTCCTGAGGCCCTTGTTGATAAAAGATTCCTGTTGAACTCTGCTTTTGAGAATTTGGTCCCAAGTCCTGAGAGTGTGCAGACACTTGAGCATAGGCCTGGGGATCAAAATCTAGTTGTTGTTGTACATTGGCATGGGACCGCTCCCCCTGGAGCATAGCAGTTGTTATGTCTTGCCCGGGTACCTGATTCTGTTTGGCTTGTTATTTGCACAATTCATTATATTCTGCCTTCCAGAGGAGGTATTGGCTGGGCTCCAAAGTTGTCTTAGCTAGCACTGACCAGTCCTATCGGGTTATATGGAAGTTGTCTGCCAAGGCTTCAATCATTCTTTTCATAAATAGGCTAGTGGCTTCATTTTCTTTAATGCTTTTTCTTAGCTCTTTATAAAAGAAATGGGTCCATGTACCTGATTTTCTTGTCTATTTTGCATTATCAGTCAGGCTAAAAGCTCCCCTTCTAATACTGCTTGCTTAAGACAGGGTCCCATAGCTGCAGCATGTACTTTGTCTTTTTTCCAATTTATTGGAGGAGAGGACTCAGGCAAAACCTCCATTTCCTCTTTGTTATTTTGGCCTGGTGGTAGCAGTGCTGAGGGACTCAGGGATGATAAAGTAGTGGCAGTTCTTCATTAGAGATGATACTGGGATCCATTGCCCTTGCACATGATGTCTTTCAAGTTGTTCCCAGAGCTCTACGTCTAGTGTACCTTCTTCTGGGAACCATGGGTTAAGTGATACAATAATTTGCATTAGGTTCCTTAACTTAGCCTGCACAACTGAGGCTCCACTGGCTTTAAGCAGCTACTTCGATACTTTTATACACTGCTTCTGTTGTGGTGATAACTGCGGCTTACTGACTTACCGACCACGCAGTCTTCATCTTTGTTTTTGAGGGCTCCATCATGATTCATTGCAGCTATTCCTCACTCGGAGCAACACCTGCTGGGGTCCAACCCACAGACCGGCTTGCACCATGGATGAATAACATACACTGACACAGATATTTTGCCTGTCAGTCTGGCTAAGGGTCTGGGCCCCCTCATAGATACAGAGAAGGGTCTGGTAAAGAGTTAGCAGCCATGGCCTGATTAGCCAGTGAAGTCCACATTTATTTAGTATAGATTAAATGACAAAGGTCTTGAGTAAACACCACTAGAGGGTAACTGACATTGCTGACCTCCCGAGTAGAAAGGAATCAGGCACTCACAGATAATCAAAGGTTGGTCTTAAGACCACATGAGTAAACGAGCTATTTAGGTAAATGCCTCTAAATTCCTATGAATCTACAACCTAATCTTTTAAGAGAATTCAGCTGCCTTCAGCCAAACCTTTTACTGAAACTATGCAAACCTCCTGGCCTTCCAAGAAGGTTTGTGACTATTTCCTATAACTATCTTTATAATTTTCCGTCTGGCTGAACTCACACAGGAACTAATAGAGTGAGAACTCACTTGTTAACACAAAAATGGCACCAAGTCATTCATGAGGGATCTGCCCCACAATCAAACACCTCCCCACCAGGTCCCACCTCCAACACTGGAGATCAAATTTCAATGTGAGATTTGGATGAGACAAACAAAGCATTAAACCATAGCATTCCTCCTCTGGCTTCCCAAGTCAAATGTTCTTTTCACATTGCAAAATATAATCATTCCATACCAATAGTCTCCAAAAGTCCTAACTTGTTTCAAAACCAACTCAAAAGTCTAAAGGTCTAAAGTCTCATCTGAGATTCAAGGCAAGCTATTTCCACTTATAAACTTGTGAAATAAAAAACAAATTATTTAGTCCAAGAGGCAATGGTTGTACAGGCATTGCATAAATGGGGGAGATAACACTCTATTGTGATATCTGCCATAGAAACAAAGCTGAGATTGGTTGTCATGGGGATGAGAAATATGGATGCTGAGAAAGCCCCACCTCTGGTGTATAGGGCCTGTTTAACCAGGACAAGAGATAATTTTTCCTTCTTTCACATCATCAGCCTGAAAAACACTAAGTAATGTGCTTCTCTTTTAGATACTAAGTTGTGGTCACTTCTTCAACAAATCTTCAAGAAATAATATATTTAGGAATTTGTGTTTTCACAGTTTAGAACTCTTTCTTTCCAGCATAAGAGGGGAACAAGTTTTGAACATTTTGAAGTAAACCTGTTGGGGTTTTTCTGATATCTTTAAAATTCCACATTGATTACTGGCTCATACAATAGAAGTTCTTCTTTTACACTCCAAAATCAGCTCCTGATAAGATGGAGCTGATTTACTTAAATTCCTTTGATCAGTTATCAAGTTATGTGTTAGTGTTTGGCTATGTGGCTATGTGTTTATTTTTTATTTTTAAAGACTGTGTCTTGCTATGTTGCCCAGCCTGGTCTCAAACTCCTAGGCTTAGGCAATCCTACTGCCTACCCTCCTGAGTAGTTGGGACTAACAGGCATGCACCCCTATACCATGCCTGGCTCGTTTGACTATATTTTAATAATGTTTTGTCATGTATAATTTCTGAGTAACAGATGTTCCAGATGGCAGCAAACTCTCTGACACTGTGATGCAAGTATGTGTGCACTAATATATAGGATACACTAGTCTAAAAAGTCCAAAATAGATTTGAGATGTAACAAATTAAGGGAGTTAATAAGAGTCTTTTTGCAAGGAGCAGGGGGGGCAGTCGACATATATTTCTGCAAAGAAATTTTTCTCTCCACTGTCTCATGAGTCTTATGAAAAGTGGCTTGACCTAGAACCTTAGGGAAAAAAGTATTTCACTAAATATTTCATGCATACATTTGTATATGCATAATGCACTGTATTAGGTAATGCTTTATTAAAGCATTTCTATGTGCTTACCATGTATCAGTAAAGTTGTGTAAGCAATTACAAGTATACCTATCTAAGTTAAGAAAAGACAATCTTAGTTCTAATTCTACTTAGGATTTATAAAGCTGGAAAAAGCATTGCTCCCACACTAGTGATAAGAAAAATCTGAATAAACTACAAAATTATTTATGTTCTGAAATTTATTAGTGATCTAAGGGAATGGGGCAATCAAGTATCCTGAATTCCAATTAAGTATAGGCCCTTCTTAGGTAAGAAAGGACACAGGAGAACCACTTAATTTTTCTTTAAGACCCTATGAAGATTCCTAAAGGGGATTATTTAATTCTGTTTAGTGATACAGAAATGGAGCTAAGAAAAGGTGGAATCATTTACTCAAGGTCAAACAATAGGTAAGTGGTACAGTCAAGATGTCAGGCTGTTAGCTTGGGGCAGTCATCCTTGCTGCAAGTCACTCTGCTATGTTACCTCTGTCATCATTGCCAGCACTTCAATCCGGACCCCAGAGAAAAACCACTTAGAATGCTAAGACTGATGCTGGAGCTCCGGAACCTTTTCCCTTGTGTCTGATCCCAAAGTGTGTGAGGTTGATGTCTGCTATCACATATAACATAGCAAGAATAAGAACCACAGAATCAAAGAAAAGCAAGAAAAATCTTTGGTTACCTAGTACAACATACTTTTTACAGCTGGGGCAACAGCCCAGGGAGGTTGAGACTAGTCAAAGATTTGAGGGTGAGAGACACTACTGAAGCCTGGTCTTTTGCCTGGCTGAGTGAGTGTAGCAACTAAAGGAGACAGAATAGGAAGTGTCTGGTTTCTGGGCTTGGGATAAAGGAAGACCCCCGTTGCAATTAGGTCTATCCTTTGTGAGATACGAACCCTATTGGAGTCAAGAGATTCACTGGGTTGATAAGTGATAGAACAACCTCAGTGGCCTCGAAGAAAGAGTAATGGAAGATTATAATGACTTCAATCCCTGGGAAAAAGACGGAGAATTTATGTTCTAAAAGTGGCAGGGATCCTAGACAGTACAGAGAAAAATATGTGCAAACTTGCTCTATGCTGATTCATTGAGTGAAAGAACACACACACTTTTTGTCCCTGTATCTCAGCCTGGCCTCTTGTGTTCCTGCTCCTCTGATTAGAGTATCTGTTCCTCCCTCTACAACAAAGATATTGACTAACCTGAGAATGAGGTGATGAGAACAAGGACCTGGAGAGTGTCAAACTCCCCCTTCTTGGCTGTTTTACCCAGTGGAGTTGAGGCTCAAATTATCTTTTCTATGAGCCCTCCTTTCTTTTCTGAGCAAGTGGAAAGTATAGTTATGAGGACTTTGGAGTGAAAAAGCTCTGGGCTTAACATCTAACCAATTCAACCATGCTGAACTCAATGTCCTTCTCTATAAAAGTGAGACTAAGAAGTGCCCACATTGAATCATTGTCAGAATGTTTCACTGCAGCTTCAAAATGGGCATGGGGGGTGGCACAGCTTATCTTTAAAAAAGAAGATTCTAACAGCTTTCATCACTCCATGCAAGTAATTTGCTGTTTTGTGGAAGTAGAAAAAAATGCATTCTGCAAATCAGATCTCATTCATATCTTTCCCATTGCCTTGCTTCTATTACAGATACTTGAATGGGAAGGAGAGGTGAGGGTATTGCCTACATAATCTGACCCTCCTTCCAGCATCTGGCCTGTTGGTTTTACACAGCTTTGGTTTTCATAGTAATTCCATGACGTGTGAGGGCAAAAAGCATTGTGATGTTTTGAAAAGAGATCATGGGCATACAGCCAGCCTCTCAACCACGCAGAGCCAATTCCCTCAACATTGGCCCATGAGGGGAAGGCTTAAATTCCACTGGAAATCACACCAGATTTTTTTGCCAGCTTAGTACAAGGTCCACATGACAAGACAAAGCTCAGAAATTTCTGGAGGAAAATTCACTCTGCGTGACTCTGCTGAACTGACAGCATCAGGAAGAAATTTCATCTCCTAGAAGGGTGCCGCTCATCATTTCTTCCTGGAAACATCTGCAGAGACTAGTGTAGAGGCAGCTTTTCAGGTGAGGACTCATTACAAAGTATCAGATACATAGTATGAACAAGTCTAAAGATCTAATGTACAACATGAGAACTACAGTTAATGGAATTGTATTGTGGGTGGGATTCATGCTAAATGAGTGGAGTTTAGCTGCTCTTGCCACAAAAACAACAAAAAATAAGTAACTATGTGAGATAATAGATACATCCATTTGCTTCACAATGGTAACTTTTCACTATCTAAATGATCTCGTAACATCATATTGTATACTTTAGACACAATAAAAATCATTTTTTAAATGTAATCATCGCTTTGTGATACCTCTTCCACTTAAGCAAGTGAAATTAAAATGCCTATATTATGTTATGCCCAGAATATGCAGGCAAATATGCTCTAGGAAAAGAATTAACTTCCACTTAAGAAACACGTTGCTGGTACCTACTTTGTAAATGGCAGTTTGCTAGCTACCAGGAAAATCCTTAGACTTTTGTGCTCTGAACTATTAAATGAATGAAGAGATCTGAGACCTTCTTGGAAGCAGGTGGACAAACAGAATACTGAGTAGGTGGAGAACACACTGAGAACATTACTGTATTTAATCTTGGTCACATTATACTTGAGGCAGTTTTTCCTTACACTACTGATAAGAAGGTTGTTGCACTTAAGTGAGAGAGGAAATAAGTAGATCAATAAGACAAGAATACAGACAAGATTTATTGTTTATTTAAATTATATAGAAAACAAATTTTACTTTAAAGATTTAATCTATAATAGTACTACCACCATCTATTTATTTATTTCTATTTGCCTGTGTTCTCTCTTAAATCTGAACTTTATATGTTGTATGTGAACTGTTTTGTGTCTTATATTTTCTCATTTTATTTGAACACTCTCCCAGTGTCTATATGTATTATATATAATGTCTGTATACATTATGCTAATGCCTTTGGGATTCATCACTCTGTTGGATCATATTTTATGTTACCTTTCCCTATTGCTGCACATAGAGATTTTGTTCAGGACTTTCTTATGTGTGTGTGACTTTATATAATTCTGTTTAAAGTTTTTGTTTTGTTTTGTATTTAGAGACAGGGTCTCACTCCATTACTCAGACTGTAAACATAACTCATGTAACCTTGAACTTCTGGGCTCAAGTGAGCCCAGGGTTGGATTTCACTGGAACTGACATCTGAATTTTTTGCCAGCTTAGTACAAGTTCTGCACTACAAGACGCAACTCAGAAACTTCTGGAAGAGTCGTACCAAAACTCATTCTGTGAGACTGTGGTCAGATTATGTAGGCAATACTCTCTTCCTCTGCTTCCCATTCAAGTACGTGCAGTAAAAGCAAGGCACTGGGAAAGATATGAATGAGGTCTGATTTGCAGAATGCAGTCTTTTTTCTACGTACACAAAACAGCAAATTATTTGCATGGAGTGAAGAAAACTGTTAGAATCTTCCCACCTTAGCCTTCAGAGTAGCTAGGGCTACAGGTATGTGCCACCATAGCCAACTAATTTTTATTGTTGTAGAGATGCAGGTCTTTTGTGTTGACCAGGCTGGTCTCAAACTTCTTCCCTCAATTAATCCTTCCTTCTTGGCCTCTGAAAGTGCTGGATTACAGGTGTAAGCCACCGTGCTCATTCTAGAGTTGTTTTCTTCTTTTAAACTGTTTTCTTTGGATTAATTTCCACTTCTGTAATAACCAGACTAGGATCAAAGATTCTGAAATTTATGCCCAGGGATGCTGTTCATTGCCCAGTGCTGCCAGCTGCAGTGCTTGTGTCAGATTTTCTGGAAAACCTCAGTCTCAGTAGCTTTCAGTTTATCCCAACCAAGCATGAGAGCCTTACTTGGTTGTTAGTTTGTAAGTACCTCCTTTGAGGGTAGTTCCAAACTCTGCTCTTCAGAAAATATAGTAATATCACACCCTACAGATTTGACAGTAAACTCTACTTGGTAACTTCCTTTTGAGTTGCCTCTAGGTAAAAGACAAGATTAGCCTTTAGGAAAGTTATTTTTTTATATCATCCTAAGACCCTTAGATATGAGATATGGTCTAGAGTTTTCTTCAAGCTATTACGTAGCATAAAATAGCTGGAAACTTTTCTCATGTCCAGGATATATTATGCATTTAACATATATATGTTTATTGAATGAATGTATTAATGTCTCCATACTTTTGGAAAGTGGAGTGATTAGACAGACAAATTAATACAAGCATTTCATGTATTCAATCATTCATCACCCATGTACTGAGGGCCTACTATGTGCCAAATACTGTGCTAAGAATTACTAATAAGAGAATAAATAATATGAGCTTCCTCCCTCAGAAGAATTCAACATCTAGCAAAGAAAATTCAACTTTAAAACATCATGTTGAACAGCATAAATATATACGATATTCATCTATTGAAAGAAGAAAACTTTAACCCAACATAACAAGTTATATAATTGAAATATGCACAAACACTTATGAGAGCACAGAAAAGGGAGTAACTTTTTCAGCCAGATGTAAGAGACAGTGAAGAATCACTAGGGATAATAGGCCTACAGCTAATTAAGGGGTAGGTGGAAGCTTAATTTAGAAGGCAGAGCTGAAGTAGGAAACTTCAAACTGGGACTAAGTGCAGAAAGACCAGAGGTGCTGAAGCAGACACTGTTGAAGAAATGCACTGTGGTCTTACATGGTGAACAGTAGCAACAGAAGAGGCTAGAAGGGTAGACTGGAGTCAGATGGTAAAAGAAGAATCCTTGGGCTAAGGTACTAAGATAGTTTCTTTTTATATATGCCCAGATTGGTAATTAGCCAGACTCTAGGGACTGCTTTCTTTTTCTTTCTTCCTTCCTTTCTTCCTTCCTTTCTTTCTTCTTTTCTTTTCTTCTTTCTTTCCTTTCTTTTCTTTCCTTCTTTCTTCTTTCTTTCTTTCCTTTCTTTCTTGCTTTTCTTTCCTTCTTTCTTCTTTCTTTCTCTTTATCTCTTCTTTCTCTCTCTCTCTCTTTCCTTCTTTCCTTTCCTCCTTCCTTCCTTTCTTCCTTCCTTTCTCCTTTCCTTTCTTTCCCTTTTTTTTCCTCTCTCTTTCTTTCTCTTTCTCATCTACCTCTCTATTTATATCTCATTAAAGCTCCACCTTGGTCTCCTCAAACTCCAAAACATCCATATGCTCAGTCAGTGAGAGTCCTTGTGCTCTGGTTAAAATCCATCTCTCTCAACCTCAACCTGAAAACTCCCTTTAGGTAATAAGCTGATGCAATTCTAGGACTCACCTTTTTCATTTTCCTTTCCTCAAGATCATAGTTCTTTCCACATGTCCTGATTTTCAACATATGAAAATTGTTATTGTTTTAGGTGGAAAGGTAAATTCAAGTTCTGTTATCCTGTCTTAGCTGGAAGTAATGTTACTGGTAGCAAATTCTTATAGGTCTGCAGCAACCTCAATTCTCACCTCAGAAGAAAGAATTCAACTGAGGGGCATAAGGTGGAAGGAGGGACCAAGGCAAGTTTTAGAGCAACAGTGAAAGTTTATTAAAAAGCTTTAGAGCAGGAAGGAAAAGAACTAAAGTGCCCTTGGAAGAGGGCCAAATTGGTGACCTGCGAGATCAAGTGAGTGGTTTGAACTTTTGACCTGAGATTTTTTTTTTTAATAAGCAGTCAGGCAATTTGAGATTTTATCGAGAAAATAGCTATTTTGACATTATATCCAGTTTCTCATTTATCAGAATAAATTTTTTACAATATTGATCACCGTCATTTCAGTGTATTTATACATAGTCTCTGAATAAAATATATTTACACTCGGCAATTCTAGAATATTGAAATTATGGTCAACATTACTTACTTTAAGGTTGTTTACTTTATAATGAAGCTATAGTATTTGCGCAACTAGAACAGATGTTTTTAAAATGTTTTCCATTCAAAGATAGGCTTGGTGGGACAAAACTAATAGCATACTACATACATATATTTCTTATCTTCTTTACTGCCAATCTTTCAGAATGCTAATGTGACATTACAAACACCTCAAATTCCCACTTTAAAATGAATAGAAAAATGGAAAAACATGTTTTTCCATTTCATAAAATTAAAAATCAAGTCAGAAGAGAAGTAAAACTCATTTTTATGCATTTAACTTAAAAGCTTGAGTATACCACTCTTTCTCCTAGAGAGAAAGAAGCCAGCACTGCAGAAGTAGCCAGTAGTTCAAAGAACGAATGGCCCCATGACCATCTCTATGGTTCATGACTTGCTGAGGGGTGATGCAAACTCTGGCAAGTTATTTTTCATGATTTTCAAGGATCTGGGATATGTAAATGAAATGATTAAAAGACATTTCTCTGAATTTGCGAGAGGAAGACTGAAGAATCAGAGCAAAGATCCAACTGCCTTTCATGTGGCTACATGTTCACCATTACACCACAACTCAAAACCCACAGGCGAGCCTTTTTTCAAATACACATTCAAAACAGTGTTCCATATATACAGTTGTCCATTTTGCAAAAACAAACAAAGTGCTTCCTTACACATGATTAGTAATCTTGTTTTAGACTCCGAAGTAAAATCAAACATACTTAGCTAACCCTCTCAAATTTGGAGGCCTAGTGAGGTTTACATTTTTTGGATATAGACTCTGCTTAGAATTTAGTAAAAACTATGAACCTTAGACTGTCCTCAGTAGTGAACAAAACTTGAAAATTTAAATTTCCTTTGCTTTGTCACTGAAGCAACTATAAGCTCGCTATGATGTATGTATCATACTAGCTTGTATGTGACTTTAGTGTCATAAACACCCATTGCCTTTTTGGCACGTTTAAAGCACAGCCAGAGAAGGTTTGGAAAATTGTTCTGGAAATACGAGTTGGTTCCCTCTGCCTCATGGATGCTTACGAACTGGTTAGTCCTCTGAAACCACCAGTTCAGACCCCTCCCTATACAGCTGTTCCAGGCCAACTGAGTTGCTAAGGAAAGGGGCTGGAATAACCAGGGACCTCACAAATGCCTATGCCCACAGCCATCCCTCTCTCAACACCATGATCCAAGGGAGTCTTGATCTGTCTCTTCCCATTTTACTACCACTGGCTAAGGGGCACCCAACAATAAGAAACCTTTGCAATGAGTACAAACTAGCAAAAACACTCTAGGGCAGCATTTCATTAGGTGTATCTCTCTGAACACAAGTCCCACAAGATACCTACTTTAAAAAAAATTCGGCTGGGTGTGGTGGCTCATGCCTGTAATTACAGCACTTTGGGAGGCCAAAGTGGGCAGATCACCTGAGGTCAGGAGTTCAAAGCCAGCCTGGCCAACATGGTGAAACCCCATCTCTACTAAAAATACAAAAATTAGCTGGGTATGCTGGCAGGCACCTGTAATCCCTGTTACTTGGGAGGCTGAGGCGGGAGAATCGCTTGAACCTGGGAGGCAGAGTTTCCAGTGAGCTGAGATCGCTCCACTACACTCCAGCCTGAGCAACAAGAGGGAGACTCCATCTCAAAAACAAAAACCAAAAAATCCATATTAAAATAGATTAGGGAAATGGTGTGTAACATAGAGGTGCTTCTTGGAGATTGAAAATACACATCAGCTTACCAAAGGTTCTGAAAGGCCAACAGTAACTAAACTTTGTCTAACCCACTATTTCCCAAACTTACTTGTCCACAGAACCCTCTTTTAACCTAACAATATATTTTGACAAAACACTCTTTTAGGCACTGCTTCTCCCAGAACCAAAAAGATGATTTTTAAAAAATATGACAGCACAGTCTTTTCCCTGATGTTCTAAAATCACTAGTTTACCTAGTTATGGAATCTCATGCAGGACCAGTGTTAATGCAACACCCTCTCAGAGCCTTTCCTTCATACCTTCACTTAGAAGTTACTTTGTGCTCTTCCAAATATCACAGTTCCAAAACAGAACACAGTGACATAGCATCTTTCTTCATTTTTTAGGTAGTTGTGATGTTATGGAATGTTTAGGTAAACCCAATTTGATGAAGTGAGTCAAATATGTAAAAATGCTATTTTTATATTACCTAGTTATTTCTACAAATGTACCACAGATCCTGGTTTAAGGCTTAGAGATGGAATTAGCCTCAAAGTGTGAGGCTTGATGAGAGTACAGCTTTGAATATGACCCAGTAATAATTT
The DNA here is from genome assembly GCA_036589455.1 of Ateles fusciceps. Classification (NCBI taxonomy): domain Eukaryota; kingdom Metazoa; phylum Chordata; class Mammalia; order Primates; family Atelidae; genus Ateles; species Ateles fusciceps. Next base: position 20,257,120 of record JAZHEH010000681.1, on the reverse strand, counting down.
TTTGAGAGGTTGTTTATATTAAGACCACGTCAGAATGTCCAGAATGTCCTTTGTTAAAATGTCTATATTAAAACATCATGCAATACATAGGACTTTGGCTCAAGTGGGGAGAAAGAAGAAAAAGGAAGAGGAGGAAAATAGGAGTGGTGGTAATAATCAAATAAATAACAAATGTTCAGTGCTTACTATAAGACTGACAGTATACTAAGCACATTGCATGTATTCATTCCTTTAATTCTCACAAAAATTCTGAGTGATATAGTGCTATTATCCCATCTACCTTTGAAGAAACCAAGGTACAGACAAAGTACATTTCCCAAGATTACACAGCTCATTCTCGGAGGAGTCAGGAGAATCACTGATAGCAACTAAAATTCAATAGATATTATGTGTATTTAAAAATGTGCTTTTTAATCTAAAATGAAATTAATGGCTGGAATTCATCAAAGGGTAAGAAAAAGAGTGGAAAAACTCAGAGAAAGATCCCTTTGTTTTCCGCCAGTCTCATCTTTTCTTGGATTTGCTGAGGACTGCGGTTGAAAGGCACTGAAGAAAAACCTGGTCATTAATACAAAACTTGCTACTCTTGTTTCTGAATCTCCTCTGGCTCTTCTCACTCCTGGATGTTCCTTGATTGTCTTTCTAGGCTAAGGTATCCTCCATGATGTTACCATTACAAGGTGCCCAGATGCTGCAGATGCTGGAGAAATACTTGAGGAAGAGCTTCCCAGCATCCTTAAAGGTGATAATGGAAAACTGTGAGAGGAATAAAGAAGACAAACTTTCTGTGAAAGACGGGGGAAAGGGACTAACATTTATGGTGCACCTATTTTGAGTCAGGCACTGTTTCATGTTTTCTCTCATTTAGTTTGCCTTATCTCTCTACAAGAGGTTTACTATCATGTCCATGTTGCTGATGAGAAAATGAAGATTCAGTTAACTGATTTGCTCAGTATACCACAAGTACTGAGTTGCAATGCTATGACATGAACATAGCTATGCCTGAGTCTAAACACTGCCTTTTGCTCTGTGCTGATTCAAAAATTACTTCCTTGCTCCTTTACAAAAAATCATTTTATAATAACACTTGAAATTTGCCCAGAGTTCTCCTACAAATTTGGCTGAGGCTGCAGGTTAATGTTTAACTTGTTCATTACAAAAGGACACTTGCGAGTGAGAGGTTAACCATCATGAGTCTTCTTTGAAACTCATAACAGATCAATTTCTATTTTAACTTAAATTTCCCAATTGCTTTGAATTTAAGGCATGTTGAGTTACTTTAGGGTTAGCTTCCAGTATCTCTCTTAACCTGGTATTAATAATTAGAATTCTCATAATTAAATAAAACAGATATATATATAGAGAGAGATAGATCCCTACATTCAGAAATATGCAAGGCAGCTCCAATGATAGAGTCAGATTCTTGTCTGTATATATATTTAGCAATGAAGGGGATATGGCTTACTCTAGTGGAACCCAGGTACAATTGTGCATGTATGTGTGTGTATATCTCTTTAGTGGACAATTATTTTTATTGTTTTATAAGACGTTCCTATATAGTGCATAAATTTCATATAAATACATTCAAATTCCTCATTCCCTAAATGATTTGTTATTCCCTTCTTTCAGTATAAAGGAGAAAATATTACCATTCTTTTATTTGTGATTATATAGTTTTATTTTCATTATTTAGAGATGAATTAATGAAACAACAAGGTTTATTCTTTATTTATTAACAACACAATATGGCTTAAAATAAGCTAATCTAAATCTAAAGTCACCACCTTGGTAACTCTTACTTACATTAATCAAAATTACCTAATATTTAAGTCCCTTCACATTACAATTCTTACCCAAACAACCTCTCAGAGAGACAGAAAATTTTTCTTGGAAGACATACTAGTTAGGCACTGTATAAACACTTGGTTGAAATATTTTTATGATTAGTGGCTACTTTTAACAATTCTCCAGCCTAAACATTTTTTCAATACTCTGTGATGTAGAATTTTGTTCTTTAAATTTCTCCTTATTCCTTGTGTTAAGTGGATCCTAAACATTTTGAGAAAACTCTTGGTGTTTCCTGATGATTCCTTCTTGGATCACTTATGTGGTGAGATAAGGAGAACCTCATGACTCGTACTCTTCATGAGGAAATAGCATTCCTCCTCTTTGGATGCATATTAAAAGATACACATTTTCCTCTAATGGAACTCTAAAATTTTTTATGCCAAGTGCTTTTAATGGAGGTTTATAACCTAGAATTCACTATTACTCAACAATATCTTGAGGCCTAGTTAAGAAAATTGTCCATCCATTCTTCTGAGTGTTAGATATAAAATGCATAAACATGTCCATTACAACTGATTAAACTGATAACAGCTGCCTCACTATGTTCTGTTCACTAGTGTGAAAGGAAAATATCTTGGGCCCCCCAAATCACTAAAGAAAACTCAAGTTGGAAATTGCTTAGGGCAAACTTGCCTCCCATTCTATTCAAAGTTACCAAGATAAATGCATTTCTGATTGCCTCTTTAGAAAGGCCAAGTAGAAACTCAAAAAACTGAACTGTTTGTGTCTCACCTATCCGTGACCTGAAAGCTTCCTCCCTGCTTCAGGTCTTCCTGCCCTTGCTTCAAGATGTCCCTTGCTTCAAGATGTTTCATCTTTCCAAACTGAACCAATGTACTTCTTATGTATATTTACTGAGGTCGCATATCTTCCTAAAATATATAAAAGCAAGCTGTGCCCTGACCACCTTGGGCACATGTCATTAGGACTTAATGAGGCTGTGTCAGGGGCACATCCTCAACCTTGGCAAAATGAACTTTCTAAATTAACTGAGACCTGTCTCTGATTTTCTGGGTTCAGATTTTGGCAATCATGCAGGCATTCTGAGTGGAGATGCCCCTGACCTTTAACAAATCTCCTGTTAGTGCTTGCTACCATCATATGCTAACTTTATGGCTCAAACTAATAGGACAATTTGCCGAAGTCTGTGAGCACTCCCTCCAGATAATCCCTGATCTCCCCAAATTTGGTCAAAATCTATAGTTTATTTTACTGTACAACTACTCTTTTTTTGGAGTTTTACTTGCTATCAACAGGAAAGCAAGTTTTCCTGCTTCCATGACAATGGAAGGCAGGTAATTCCTTTATGGAGTTGAGCTCTCTCCCAACAGGAAAGTTAGTTTTTTCTCCCCCTGCTTGTAGGATGGTAGGAGCAGTCTATAGCCTGAGACCCATCCTAAACCAATTAGGAAGAAATTGTTTTCGTATTCTGTCTTGCAAATTCCTTTCAAAAAACTAAAGTTAGCATTTAACAACTACCTGGTGTTAATTTCTGCTTACATTTACATTGCTCAGAAATAATATCATTTGTGTGATCATTGTTAGTTTTGCTTAACTGCTTTGTTCCTTGTATTTTTCTTGATCAAATCCAAAGGAGAATCCTAAATTATGAGGAACAAGGCCTCTGGTGTAGGAGGAAAATGGCTAGCAAAAGAAAAAAAAGATGGTAAATTTTAACTACTAAAAGGGCTTTATTTGCATAATAAGACCACCTTTTTGCCAGCCAGACCAAACTGAAAGAGCAATGGCTATACTTCTGTTATATGCAAAATTTTTGGTGTCACAAAAGAAGTAGCACTCAAATATAAATTTCTTCAGCAAGGCAATTTAGAAGGGTACGGCTCACAGATGAAACAATTGTCAGTGCACACCCAGACAAGGGAGGGTAAGGGGTTCTTATTCCTGATGAAGGTAGCCCCTACTGCTGTGTCATTCCCCTGTTGGCTAGGGTTAGACTGCACAGTCTAGGCTAATGCTGATTGGCTATTTTAAAGAGAGCAGGGGTACAATCCAGAGTGGTGGGGTAGTTTGATGGAGTGGTAGGGGTGGGAAGTTTGGTGGGAAGGATAGTTACGGGACTGGTCAGAGCAGGTAACCAGGGGTGATGCAGATCAAAGCAGGTGACCAGTGCAGGTGACTGGAGCATGTGACAGGGAAGAGTCAGGATGGAGCAGTGGATCAGGGGAACCAATGTGAACTATTCATTAGAATTGGTGGAAAATGTTTATTGAAACTACAAGGAAGTTAAGCTTTAAAATGGAGGACAAACAACTGAACATACTGACATACTGCTTCTTTGAAGAGAAATTTAGAACTAATTGTATCCAACAACTCCCTTCTCTTGAATTTTCCTTACAGCTCTTTCTCTTCAAACTTCCTTAACATGTCTTAGCTTAGTTGTTCTGCTTGATTTTATAAAAGAAGTAGCTTCTCTGAAAAACGTGATAGAGACACAAAAAACCCTTCAAAAAATCAATAAATCCAGGAGCTGGTTTTTCGAAAAGATCAACAAAATAGACAGACCACTAGCCAGATTAATAAAAAAGAAAAGGGAGAATAATCAAATTGATGCAATAAAAAATGATAAAGGGGATATCACCACAGATTCCACAGAAATTCAAACCATCATCAGAGATTATTACAAACAACTCTATGCACAAAAACTAGTAAACCTGGAAGAAATGGATAAATTCCTGGACACTTGCATCCTCCCAAGCCTGAAACAGGAAGAAGTCGAAACCCTGAATAGACCAATAACAAGGGCTGAAGTTGAGGCAGCGATTAAGAGCCTACCACCCAAAAAAAGCCTAGGTCCAGATGGGTTCACATCCGAATTCTACCAGACATACAAAGAGGAGCTGGTACCATTCCTTCTGAAACTATTCCAAACAATCCAAAAAGAGGGAATCCTTCCAAAATTATTTTATGAGACCAACATCATCCTGATACCAAAACGCAGCAAAGACTCAGCAAGAAAAGAAAACAACAGGCCAATATCCATGATGAATATAGATGCAAAAATCTTCAGTAAAATACTGGCAAACCGATTGAAACAGCACATCAAAAAGCTTATCCACCATGATCAAGTAGGATTCATCCTGGGGATGCAAGGCTGGTTCAACATACGCAAGTCTATACACATAATTCACCACATAAACAGAACCAAAGACAAAAACCACATGATTATCTCAACTGATGCAGAGAAGGCCTTTGACAAAATTCAACAGCACTCTATGCTAAAAACCCTTGATAAACTAGGTATTGACAGAACGTATCTCAAAATCATAAATGCTATTTATGACAAACCAACAGCCAATATCATACTGAATGGGCAAAAACTGGAAGCATTCCCTTTGAAATCTGGCACTAGACAAGGATGCCCTCTCTCACCACTCCTATTCAATATAGTACTGGAAGTTCTAGCCAGAGCAATCAGGCAAGAAAAAGAAATAAAGTGTATTCAAATAGGAAAGGAAGAAGTCAAATTGTCTCTATTTGCAGACGACATGATTGTATATCTAGAAGACCCCATTGTCTCAGCCCCAAATCTCCGGAAACTGATAAGCAACTTCAGCAAAGTCTCAGGATACAAAATCAATGTGCAAAAATCACAAGCATTCCTATACACCAATAACAGACTTAAAGAGAGCCAAATCAAGAACAAACTGCCATTCACAATCGCTGCAAAGAGAATAAAATACCTAGGAATACAACTAACAAGGAACGTAAAGGACCTCTTCAAGGAGAACTACAAACCACTGCTCAACGAAATAAGAGAGGACACAAACAGATGGAAAAACATTCCATGTTCATGGTTAGGAAGAATCAATATCGTGAAAATGGCCATACTGCCCAAAGTAGTTTACAGATTCAACGCTATCCCCATCAAGCTACCAATGACTGTCTTCACAGAACTGGAAAAAACCACCTTAAACTTCATATGGAACCAAAGAGAGCCCACATGGCCAAGTCAATTCTAAGCAAAAAGAACAAAGCGGGAAGCATCATACTCCCGGACTTCAAACTATACTACAAGAATACAGTAATCAAAACAGCATGGTACTGGTACCAAAACAGAGATACAGACCAATGGAACAGAACAGAGGCCGTGGAGGCAACACAACACATCTACAACCATCTGATCTTTGACAAACCTGGCAAAAACAAGCAATGGGGAAAGGATTCCCTGTTTAATAAATGGTGTTGGGAAAACTGGCTAGCCATGTGCAGAAAGCAGAAACTGGACCCCTTCCTGACACCTTACACTATAATTAACTCCAAATGGAATAAAGACTTAAACATAAGAGCTAACACCATAAAAATCCTAGAAGAAAACCTAGGCAAAACTATTCAGGACACAGGCATAGGCAAGGACTTGATGACTAAAACACCAAAAGCATTGGCAACAAAAGCCAAAATAGGCAAGTGGGATTTAATTAAACTCCAGAGCTTCTTCACAGCAAAAGAAACAGTCATTAGAGTGAACTGGCAACCAACAGAATGGGAAAAAATTTTTGCAATCTACCCATCTGACAAAAGACTTATATCCAGAATTTACAAAGAACAAAAACAGATTTACAAGAAAACAAACAAATAAACCCATTCGAAAGTGGACAAAGGATATGAACAGACACTTTTCAAAAGAAGACATATATGAGGTCAACAAACACATGAAAAAATGCTCATCATCATTGGCCGTCAGAGAAATGCAAATCAAAACTACATTGAGATACCATCTCACACCAATTAGAATGGCAATCATTAAAAAATCTGCAGACAACAGATACTGGAGAGGATGTGGAGAAATAGGAACACTTTTACACTGTTGGTGGGAGTGTAAATTAGTTTAACCATTGTGGAAGACAGTGTGGCGCTTCCTCAAGGACCTAGAAATAGAAATTCCATTTGACCCAGCAATACCATTATAATTCAAAGGATTATAAATTGTTCTATTATAAAGCCACATGCACACGAATGTTCATTGCAGCACTGTTTACAATAGCAAAGACTTGGAAGCAACCCAAATGCCCATCGATGATAGACTGGACAGGGAAAATGTGGTACATATACACCATGGAATACTATGCAGCCATCAAAAATGATGAGTTTGTGTCCTTTGTAGGGACATGGATGAACCTGGAAACCATCATTCTCAGCATACTGACACAAGAACAGAAAATCAAACACCGCATGTTCTCACAGTGTTGAACAATAAGAACACATGGACACAGGGAGGGGAGCATCACACACTGAGCTCTGTTGGGGGGGGACTAGGGGAGGGACAGTGGGGGATAGGGAGTTGGGGATGGATAACATGGGGAGAAATGCCAGATATAGTTGATGGGGATGGAGGCAGCAAATCGTGTTGCCATGTATGTACCCATGCAACAATCCTGCATGTTTTTCACATGTACCCCAGAACCTAATGTGCAATTATATATATATATATATATATATATATATATATGTAAACAAAAAAAGTGTATGTAATCAAGTTGTTACATTATTAAGTTTTTGTTAGCTTAGGAAAAATACTGAGATATAAATTTTTAAGTTACGATCATTACATCCATGTATCGTCCTGTATATGCTTTTAAAGTTCTTGTAACATTGAATCACAGGGCTTTAACTCCTGGGTCTAAAAAGAACACCCAAGTCCTGCTAAATTTTAAACACTGACAGCAATTAAAGCTTCATCTTCAGGCCCTGTAGAAGATGCCAATCAAAATAAACTGCATTCCTGAGACACAGGGCAAGAAATTGAAGCTATTTGACTCCTCAAAGCCCAGGGACTATCTTGGAAGAGTTGAACATGTAATAGTGTAAGGGCTGATTTTGTAAGATAAAATGAGTTTAGTTTCTCTATAAATTAATCATTAATGTCAAAGGCATACTAATGCAAAACAAGTATATGGACCCCTGTGTCAGATTAACAAGGTTTTCTTGAAGCATTAACCAACTCCTTAATAAAGGTTATAAGAGTCTTACAGAAGTTATATTTTATAATCAAAATTAAATTTTATAGATTGTTTATAAATTTTAAAAAAACAAATGTAATTGGCTTCATGCTATTTTTATTAGGGCTTCTTGTTTAGAAAATTAAGTTTCTTCTCTCAAAGAATGAAGGTTTTCACTGTTTTTTGAAGTCTTCGACTTTCACTTCGGTTAAATAAATGACTTTACAATTACCTGTAATCCTATTTTGTAATATCAAGTGTTTCAAACCATTTACATCTGACAAACTTTCCAAAATTGAATTATAAATTAAATCTTTTTCTAACCTAGTTAATTCTTTAAGATAGTAGTTCCCTTAAGTCCAAAAATGACATAATTTGGCATATTTGGTAAAAAAAGTATACAGAAGGCATTGCCAAATATGAAATGGTGTGTTGTTTTCTTTGGGTTTTATTTCTATAAATATGTATTGGTGTGTGTTCCAAGATTATGGGAATCTCCTGTAATTTAATATAATTTAGTGTACTTATCAGTAATAATCATATTGTGTGCCACAGAAGTAATAAGTTTCCTTGTCAATTGTGTCTTTTGACTATGGCTGGCTTAAACCATTGTTCATCCATGCAAAATTGTTGCTTTGTTTTGGTCCTCTTTATATGGTGGTTTTATAATCAGCTATAAAACTACTCCAACAGGTTCTCTTAAATGCAGATTTCTGATAACGTGGAGATTGTGACATCAGAATAGAGGAAACACTTTCAGGACTCAGAGAGCTAAAATGTGAATGAGTATCAAGCAGAACAGGAATTAACAGCATGGACTGACCCAATTTTTTTAACTTTTTACCTAAAATATTTGCTGATCCTTTGTTTTTTGGAGTCTTAAAACTTTTCTTTTGAGCTGACAGCTTTTAACAATTTAGTATTCTCCTATGAACAAAATTTGGAGCACATTTTTTCTCTCTACCTGATTTCTTCAGAATTCATAAACTGTTAAGTATTCTTAACTTATGGCAATACACTTATTTGCATAAGTGCAATGAGAATCTGTTTTCATTTGTAACAGGATACAATTGGATAAATTGTTCACACTTAGGTTTTGAGTTCAGTAGGAAAAAAAGGAGTTTTAATAAATTAGGTGATGACAATAAGAAAAAAATAACAGTTTCACATATTTTCATATTTTTCAATGGATAATATTGCAGGGTAAATACATTTTAACAGGCTCCAGGCACAAATGTGTAAAAAGGTATCCTCTATATTTTGCCCAAACTGTACTGAATTTCTATATTAAGCCTCCACTCATGGCTGAAAACAGAATAAATTCAAATAAACTCAGACTCAGTCAACTTAAGAGTTTTTTTCCTTCTTTTCCTAGTCTAACATCAGTATTTTATGTGGAGTGGGGTGCAGCAGGAGGAAAACATACTGGTATAGTTCTACTGTCTATCCTTGATGGAAACCATTCAAATGCACAGCACCTTTTTGGTGTATTTTCCTGCTGGTATCAGCTGAGGCTTCATGTTCACAATGTTCATGAGATCTATGCTGACATCCACTATTGCATACCACAACCCTAAAATCATAAGGACACTTACTGCCTGTGGGGTTTGCTCTCACTCATTCTCAACTCCTAATCTCTTTTTCATCCCTCTCGCTCATTAGTTTGTCCAACATGGCAGTGCTGAAGATCTAAGACTGGACCCAGGCTAGGGGGCCCCAAGCTCACTCTCTTGAGCAATAGGGAATAGTCTCTGCTAGCTGATGAGAATTCAGTTAACCTCTCCAGTATATGGAAACAATGCTAAAGAGTTTTAAACATGTAGAAAGCCTTTAAACCAACAATTTCTCTTCTGAATATTCCAAGAAAATGTTAGGTACCCATGCAAAGATTCCTGTGCAAGAACATTCTATAAAGAATTATTTAAGTAAAAAGTTGAAAACAGCTGAAATGCCATTAACCGGCAAGTGAATAAATGAACTGTGATACATTCATATAATGAATTTTTATTCAGCCATTAAAAATAATTGAAAATTATTTTGTATGTTTTTGAATAGAGAAATAGGTACATAATATGTTCAGTGATGAAAAATAGCAAATATCAGTAATTTTATTATTGGACAAAAATCTGTTTAATCTAAAGGCTCTGGTGGACAAGTGGCCTGATTTTAATACAGGCCTTTGGGAACAGGTCTCTTTGTGTACAGATAAAAGAAAGTCTGGAAAGAGATAACAGTAAATCTTTTTTTTTTTTTTTAATTGCATTTTAGGTTTGGGGGTACATGTGAAGAACATGGAAGATTGTTGCATAGGTACACACATGGCAGTGTGATTTGCTGCCTTCCTCCCCATCACCTATATCTGGCATTTCTCCCCATGCTATCCCTCCCCCAACTCCCCACCCCCCCACTATCCATCAAAAACGATGAGTTCGTGTCCTTTGTAGGGACATGGATGAACCTGGAAACCATCATTCTCAGCAAACTGACACAAGAACAGAAAATCAAACACCGCATGTTCTCACTCATAGGCGGGTGTTGAACAATGCGAACACATGGACACAGGGAGGGGAGTATCACACACTGGGGTCTGTCGGGGGGGGAAGCAGTATATCTTATAATAAAGAATGATGGTCTTAAAATAATTTTATTTGTTTGAATATTTTGCTATATGATTTATATTTGATGAGAAGGAAAATCTTTTGTCATTTGAAGTGAAAAAAATGAAGATTGTTTGACCTAGATTCTCTGGCTCTTTTGTATCATAAAATTTCATGATTTTATAAAAATAATTATTGTCCTAATCAAGCAAGGAACTCTGCTGTCCTTTTCTAATAAACCAACCCTCTCAATTTATTGGGATCCTGCAGGTTTATGGAACTGTCTTCCACATGAACCATGGAAATCCATTCAGTCTAAAGGCTCTGGTGGACAAGTGGCCTGATTTTAATACAGTGGTTGTCTGCCCTCAGAAGCAGGTAAGGTTCCATGTGTGAATATTCTTCTATATTTATATTAGCCATGTGTCTATTACATTCTTAGCAATATGGTAGAACCAGGGCATGCGGAAGTAAATCATAGTGATAGTCAACAAGTCCCTGTCCCCAAGAAGCTCAGAGTCTGGAAGACAAGATAGATAAACAGATAAATTAAAATTCAATATGAAGTATGCAAGAAAAAAGATAAACAGGATACAGAGATAAGCCAAGTGAAACCGGATTAAACTATGGAAGTCAAAGATGGGGCTACCAGATAAGTTCAATATACTTCTTGGTGGAGATTTCACCTGAACTGGATTTTGTAGGAAAATATGTTTCATCAGGATTACAAGGAAAAGTGGACATTCTAAACAGAGAAAATAGTGAGGGCACAGATATGAATTTGTAAAAAAGGCTATGAGTTAGAGTGACTATTGTATTAATCCGTTCTCATGCTACTAATAAAGACATATCTGAGACAGAGTAATTTATAAACAAAAGAGATTTAATTGACTCACAGTTCAGCATGACTGGGGGAGGCCTCAGGAAACTTACAGTCCTGGCAGAAGGGGAAACAAACACACCCTTCTTCACATGGTGGTAGGAGAAAGCATGACAGCAGAGCAAAGGGGGAAGTCCATTATAAAACCATCAGATTTCATGAATACTTACTATCACAAGAACAGGGTGGGTGAAACCACCCCCATGATTCAATCTCCATCTGGTCTCTCCCATTACACATGGGGTTTATGGGAACTACAATTCAAAGTGAGATTTGGGTGGGGACACAGCCAAACCATATCAACTATCAAGAGAAAAATTATAATGCTAGAACTTCTATATACATTTGAGGAAACACTTAAAAGTTAGTGAAACTAAACAACACATTTCAAGATAAAAATGCATAAGCTTATTTCAAAACATCAGAAAACACAAATATCTTTTAATACTAATAAAGTTATTTAAAAATCACTAAACAATATATACTTATCATTTTTGTGGTGAGAACACTTAAAATCTCTCTTAGCAATTTTCAAAAATACAATACATTTTTGTAACTATAGTCACCAAGTTGTACAATACTTCTCTTGAACTTATTTCTCCTATTATAACTATTATAATTGGAATTTTGTACCTTTAACATCCAATTCCTTCACTCTCCCCCTATCTTACCTGCTGATAACCACCATTCTACTCTCTACTTCTATGAGTTCAATTTTTTACATTCTACATACAAGGGAGATCATGAAGTATCTGTCTTTCTGTGTTTGGCTTATTTCACTTAGTACAATGTCCTCCAGATTCAACATATGTGAAGTAATACATATGCTAATTATCCTGATTAAGCCATTTCAAATGTATACACATTTCATTACAACATATTGTTGATAAATATACATAATTTTTTTATTTGCCAATTAAAAAATAAACAACATATGAAATGAAGAAATTTATGGTAGTAAAAACTAAACTGAAATAAAATTATTTGATCTTTTAAACGTGGTCTTAACAAAATATGTCAGTGGCATCATTGCTGACTTGTGAGTGTGTTTTTTTGTGCAACATTTTCCAACTTTTTAAAAAGTTTTTAAGTTCTATAATAGTTGCAGTAATACTTTCATTAGCTTTCTTCCTGTAAATAATTGCATCTGCTATTTACTAATTTGAGGCGCTTTTTTGGAATAAGTGGATTGTTTGTTTCTCTGGAACTACAATTGGTTTAACCAATGTATTTTTTTAAAGAAAGCATTTCGAATTGATTTTTAATCTTCTTTGGTATCAGTATCAAGTTTCGTACTGTCATGGTCATAGTTTGTGTATTGTGCAAGTATTTGAACTGTAGTAAAATTTATTTTTGCAACATAAGCTTTCCCTTGTCAATTGCTTTTCTCTTCTTCCTGTTGAGGATGATGGTGCTAAGAAGAATGCTTTCTAAATGGTTATGTCTTTGATTTGAAATTTTAATGTTATATATGGATAGAGAATAGTATTGTTCTGGAATTTTCCAACACAAATTGAATAGTTGAATCTTGATCTTTATCTTATTATTTAAATAATTCAGAAATAATTATATGCATACAAACACACATTCAGATTAAGTAAATAAGTTCTAATGTTTGACATAGGGTGACTATAGTTAACAGCAATGTACTGTACATTTCAAAGTAGATTGAAGGAGGACTTGAAATGTTCTCAACACATGGAAATAATAAATACTTCGGGTGATGAAAACCATGACTTGATCATTAAACATTCTATGCACATAAGAAAATATTACACATACCCTACACATTTTTACAAATATATCAATAAAAAATAATTGTGATGTACCAATAAAAGTACCAATATTTTATTACTCAGAAGTATCACAGTATTAAATTTTATGTAATCATAAAATATAAGGATATGTTTCATTTCCATTTTCCTAATGATAACAGGATATGACAGATGACCTTGATCACTATACCAATACTTACCAAATTTACTCCAAAGACACCCAAAACTGTCAGGAATTCCTTGGATCACCAGAACTCATCAATTGGAAACAGCATTTACAGATTCAAAGTAAGTAAGAGGAATGGGATGTGTGCTGACTCACTTATGTGTCCTGAGTAAGTTTTCGTACGACTTATATCTCTTTTCTCCAAGCTCTAGACTCTCAACCTGGTCACTGTGCTGTAACTACATCTGTAAAGGTGGACAGTGTGGGGAAAATTTGCAAAGAATGGCCTTCGTAAAGGGAACCATAACATAATTCCTTTGTACCAAGGATTTATGACATATTTTGCAGCTATACCCAGACCTTTTAGGGTAATTGGATAACAGAGAAGAGCCTGTCCTCTGGCTTTCTATTCATGGAATAAAAATGAAAGCTTATTTGGCCATAGAACACTTCTGAGGTCACCAAGAACAACTGTCATGGTTCCAACTATGCTCTCTGGAGATTCCCTAAAATGGCATTTGCCTATTACTTGCTATGTCATCTTAGCCAAGTGATTTAACCTCTCTAGGATCATGTTCCTTATATATAAAAATGAGGAAAATAATGTTACCTAAAACACAAGGCACTGAAAATATTAAGTGAAAGTTTGACTAGGAACTGCTTAGTGTAATACATGGATGTGCTTGTTAGTTACTGTTAGTTACTGTTGCAACATAAGCTTTCCCTTGTCAATTGCTTTTCTCTTCTTCCTGTTGAGGATGATGGTGGTAAGAAGAATGTGTTAGTTACTGTTGCATAGCAAACCTAATAATTCTGTGAATCAACCATTTGGGCTGAGCTTTGCAAGGCAGTTATTCTGCTGATCTCATCTGGGTTTAGTCATCTAGCTGTAGTTGATGGGTAGACCATGGCTGGTTGCTCTGACATGGCGTCACTCACATGCCTGAATGACAGGCTGTCAGTTCATGCCAACTGGTGACTGTGGTGACAGCCTGATGGCAATATGTGTATCTAGCAGGCTATCCCAGGCCTATCTTTATGGCATTGGTCTTAATGTCATTGGTCTTAACCAGGAGCAAAAACAAAGGGAAAGTCCCAATGGGGCAGGCACTTTTAAGCTTCTCCTTGCATTAAATTTGCTCTTTCCATTGATGAAAAGCAAGTCAATGTGGCCAAGGTAAGTTGCAGTGGAGGAGGGGACTATCCCAGGGAATCGATATCAGGAGATATGGGCAAATTGTGGGTTATTGCCTCATGTTATACTAGGAACATAGCTTAGTAGATGTTAGCTACAATTTTTTTTTAATTTATCTACTTGGATTATCAAAACTAGTGATTACGCAGCCCAGAAAACTTCATTACAGTGCAGATACTGCTGTTAATAACACGATGGTAACTGAATCCATCCCTGAGCAAGTTTTCACTCAGGTAAAACAGGAAAAATTACACAAATCTTCACTATGTGACGTGGGTCACACAGTGGTAACACCAAGCCCAGAATCAAGACTTTATGATACTAAATCCTAGATACTTCTTTCTCCCACTGCAGAACTTCTCTCTAGAATGTACCTAAACCATTACATCTCTCTTTGTAATACCATCTAGGTTCACAGCCTAGCCTGAATGAGGCTATACAAAATCTTGCAGCCATTAAGTCCTTCAAAGTCAAACAAACACAATGCATTCTCTATGTGCCTGTTGAAACAGCCAAGAACCTGGCTCCTTCCCTGCTGGAATCAAAGAATATATTGCCCAGTGGTGTCAAAACCAAGACCATGTGAGTTTGATAAAATCCACTCTATGCCACTCACACCTGTCAAGTAACCTCCCAACTTCTTTTCCTCCGTTCGCTCTGGCCTTCCTACAATCAATGTTGTAAAAAGAAATCAGAATTATATTTTTTAAAAATGTAACTCAGAACATGTTTCTCTCCTGTTTAAATGACTCCACCATCTCCCTTCTCATCTAGAATAAATCAGGCCTCTGGCTACCACTTGGACCTTTCTTGCCCTTCCTGCTTTTTCCTCCAACAACTTTGACCTTCCCTCGATGCCTCTTCCATCACAAGCTCATCTATATTCCAGGACTTCACATTCATTATTTCTTCTGTCTACTCTGTCTCTCAAGACAATAGAAGTCAGAACAAATACAAACCTTTATACTAATGGATTTTGTTTTCTTCTTGGACCCTCCATAGCAACCAAGAGATGTTTAAACTCTCATCCATGGATGTTACCCATGCTAACTTGGTGAATAAATTCTGGTCTTTTGGTGGTAATGAGAGGAGCCAGAGATTCATTGAGCGCTGCATTCAGAACTTTCCCAGCTCTTGTCTCCTGGGGCCTGAGGGGGACCCCTGTGTGCTGGAATCTAATGGACCAGACTGGAGAGATGAGAATGGCAGGAACCTTGCCTGAATACCGGAACCAGGGCCTTGTGACTTATGTCGTCCATTCCCATGCCCAGAAATTGGACAAACTTGGCTTTCCCATCTACTCTCATGTAGACTACAAAAATGAAGCTATGCAAAGAGCGAGTTACAACCTGCAACATATTCCCATTCCCAGAAGCTGGAACCAATGGAGCTGTGTGCCTCTGTGATGCCAGCCCTGAACATAAGACAGTGTTGGGCAGGCCTGGGCATGTAACTGGAGGAGGGAATGGTGGATGAAAAGAAAGAATAAATTGTAATCAGCAGAAAAGGAGTGGCCACTGTTTGGGCTCTGGGAAAGCAGTGTGATGGTCTACAGGATCACCATGGTCCCTGCACTCACAGGTTTCTCAGTAGGAAGCAGGCCCAGGTCCTCTTACATTTGACCTGTGTAATTTAGCTCCCCACACTTCCAGGGCCTCTATGACACTTCATTAGATACATATTGCTCCTCTCTGTTCTCCAGGGGTCATATTGTGTCTTTGATGAATCCCAATGAGGCAGGAGAATAGGGTTTGGAGGCAGGAAACATAAGGCTGATTCATGGTGACTTCCTAAAATTAAATCAAAGGGAGACACTTCAGCTATAACAGGAAATAGTCTCCTCATTTACATAGGGCATACACCAAGTAAATGACTTTGTAACTTAAGTTCATTTTCCTCATTTACATAGGGCATACACCAAGAAGCCAATGGAAACCTCTAAAGGGTATTTAAACCCCAGAAAATTCTGTAATGAGACCCTTGAGCCCCTATACTAGGGGCTGCTCCACCCTGTAAAGCATACTTTCATTTTCAATTAATCTCTGCTTTTGTTGCTTCATTTTTACCTTGTTTTCTTTGTGCATTTTGTCCAATTCTTTGTTCAAGACGCCAAGAACCTGGAAACCCTCCACCAGTAACACCAATGAATGCTTTGTGCCATTGTTTCTTAAATAAGACAGGAGAAAAAAGAGTTTAAAACAAACAAATTTTATTTGTATTCTCTTTATATTTTATATTTATCTGTATAGTACTTATCTTGGGAGCAAATCACATAAAGCCTTGCAAGTCACATCAAGGATATCAGATTCTTTCCTAAAACTAATGGGAGGCTATGGAAAGTCATTATGGAAGGTGTATTAATCAGGATAGTCTGTGTTATCCTGCAGTAACAACCCCAAAATCTCAGTGTCTTAAAATAACAATGATGATTTCTCACTTACATTTAATGGCCTTTGCAGTTCAGATAGAGACTCTATTCCGTGTCTCCCAATTCTGGGACTGTTTGAAATATAGCTTGACACCATGGCAAAGGGGAAAACTAAAAGCAGGTGAATCGTGCACTGATTCTGAAGGGTTCTACCCAAAAATGAGACACATTATTTCTGCATACATTTCATGGGCCAAAGCAAGGCATATGGTCATACTTAAGTTCGAAGGAGGCAGGAAAGGAAAGTGCAATCCAATTGTGATAACCTACACTTTGCTGTCCTAACTGACTCTCTCTTCTTAGCTGAGAGAAGTACAGATTCCATGTTAGCTTCTTGAGCTGGACAGAGTTCATTTAGCTTCTTCACTTCTCCCCCTTTCTCCCCCCCTTCCCCTGAGCATGTAGCTAGGGTAAGCTAACTCCAAGCAGACCCAGGAATGTCCTTACTAATAAGATACCGAGTTAAGCTGTAACCAGCCACCCCTTGGAATGTGACTGCTGATAACTGAAAGCTTTACAACTGTTTACCTTCCTGTAATAGTTTATCCTTTTGATTATTTTGCTTGCTCTGTTCCTGTAAAATCTGTTTTAGCTAGGCTCTCCTTCCCCTCCTTTAAGCAAGTTATAAAAAGACACAAAGCCCCTTCTTCGCAGCCGAGATAATTTTAGCGTTAGCCATCTCTTGGTTGCCAGCAAATAGAGGACTCTTAATTTTAAACTCAGAGTGTGGCACCTTCTCTAACTCGCTCAGGTACAACACTATCATACACATAGAAAGAGAAATTGAATTATTTGTTGGAAATATTTGGTTTCTACCAAAGTCTGCTTTTGTGATCACCAAACATAGGCTCATGCTCTTGCCTGCATGTGAAACAATCTATACCTCTCCCAAGAAGCAATAGCTCAAAAACCACACCTGACCAAAACTGCCTGTGATGGGGAGTTTTATGTGTAAACTTGGCTAAACTGTAGTGACTATTTAGTCAAATACTAATTCAGGTGTTGTCATGAAGGTACTTTGTAGATGTGGTTGACATCTACAAAAATCAGTTGTAGATGCCATCAACATCTACCTTTGATAATGTGGGTGGGATCTCACCTAATCAGTCGAAGGTCTTAAGAGCAAAAACTCTGAGACTTCCTGGAAAATAAGAAATTCTGCCTCAAAACTGCAGCTTTAACTCCTCTCTGACTCTAACTTGCTGCTGACTTGCCTTGATATTTTATACATGATGGTCCCCAATTATATAATCCAATTTCTCACAATTTATATATATTTTTATATGTAATTTATTTTATATTTACATATGTGTTACATATATGTGTGTGTTTGTATATGTATATACATACACACACACACACACACACACATATATATACACATACATATATATCTTATTGGTTCTGTTTCTCTGAGAAACCATGACTGATATACTGCCTAAAGAGTGCCTGGAATTCTCTTCAAGTCTAGATATGCATTCAGATATGCATCTAAAAGATACCTGCATTAGTATGTTTAAACAGTACTATTCACATAGTAAAGACGTAGAATCAACCTAAGTGTCCATCAGTGGAGGACTGAATTAAGAAAATGTGGTATATATACACAATGGAGTATTACTCAGCCATAAAAAAATGAAATGTGTTTTGCAGCAACGTGGATAAAACTGGAAGCTATTATCCTAAATGAAAATAATTCAGAAACAGAAAGTCAAATACCACATGTTCTCACTTATAAGTGGGAGCTAAAGAATGGGTATACATGGACACACAGAGTGGACTAATACACATTGGTGACCACAAAACGTGGAAAGATGGTCAGGATATAAGATTTAAAAATTGTCTATTTAAGGGCCAGGCATGGTGGCTCACGCCTGTAATCCCAGCACTCTGGGAGGCCAAGGCGGGTGGATCTCGAGGTCAAGAGATCGAGACCATCCTGGTCAACATGGTGAAACCCCGTCTCTACTAAAAATACAAAAAATTAGCTGGGCATGGTGGCACGCGCCTGTAATCCCAGCTACTCAGGAGGCTGAAGCAGGAGAATTGCTTGAACCCAGGAGGCTGAGGTTGCAGTGAGCTGAGATCACACCATTTTACTCCAGCCTGGGTAACAAGAGCAAAACTCCGTCTCAACAAAAAAAAAAAAATGGCTATTTGGTACGATGTTCACTATTTGGATGATGGATACACTAAAAGCCCAGATTCCACCACTACACAATATGAGTATGTAAGAAATCTGCACTTGTTCTCCCTAAATCTATACAAAGTTAAAAAGTTAGAAATAAATAGAATATAAAGCTAATGTAGAAAGAAGTCTGGATATGGCATTCCTTTTTCTTACCATGAGCAAAAAAAAATAGAAGTTATTTGCTCCCAGAAACCTGCTACATAATGGAGGAGAAAAAAAAAACACATACAATAACAATGTCTAAGTAAAAGGGGAGAAAATGTGGGAAAAGAAAAAAAAAAGTAACATTATTAGGAACAAAAAAAAAAAGAAAAATTTCCTGCCCACATGAAAATAATTACAAAAATTAGAAGTGCTAGCGTCTCTAGATAAGAAGCAGCCAGTGCAAGAATTCTGGCACCATAAAAAATCTTAATGTAGTGATACCACCAAAGGATCACACTTGTGCTCCAGCAATAATCCCTAACTAAAGTGAAACTCAGATATGATAGATAAAAAATTAAAAGCATGGATTGCAAGAAAGTTCAACAAGATCCAAGACAAAGTTGAAATCAACACAAAGAAACTTCTAATGAATTCAGGAAATGAAAAAAGAGATAAACATTTACAAAGAAATCAATCAGAACTTTTGGAATTGGAAAACTAACTTAAGAAATTTCAAGATACAGTTGAAAGCTTTATCAATAGACTGACCTAAGCAGAAGAAAGAATTTCAGTCTGAACATTGGTCTTTTGAACTAATGCAGTCAACAAACATAATTTTTAAATGAACAAAGTATTCAAGAAATACGGAATTCATCATGGGCAACAAACTGAGACCCTGCCTCTACAAAAAATAAAATAAAAATTAGCTGGGTGTGGTGGTGTGTGCCTGTGGTCTCAGCTACTCAGGAGGCTGAGGCAAGAGGATTAAGACCAAGAGGTTTAGACTACAATGTGCCATGCGTGCATCATTGCACTCCAGCCTGGGCAACAGCCTGTCTCAAATTAAAAAAAAAAAGAAATATGGGATTATGTAAAATGACCAAATGAATGAATTATTGACATTTCTAAGAGAGAAGATGAATAAATGAAAAACATAGAAAGCATATTTGAGCAAAAAATT
This sequence comes from Ateles fusciceps, assembly GCA_036589455.1. NCBI lineage: Eukaryota > Metazoa > Chordata > Mammalia > Primates > Atelidae > Ateles > Ateles fusciceps. The sequence continues at coordinate 20,236,978 of JAZHEH010000681.1, read as the reverse complement.
TAAGATTTCTCTATTCTTGGTAGAGGTAGACCTCTGGATAGAAGAAATCCAGAGAACACCTTGGAGATACTATACAAAATGAACATTATCAAGGTGTATAGTCACTAGACTGTCAAAGGTTAATGCTAAAAAAAAAAAAATTTTTTTAAGGTTGCTAGAGAAAAAGGTCAAATCACAAACAAAGAGTACCTAATCAGGCTAATAGTGGACTTCTCAGCAGAAACCTTACAAGCCAGAAGAGATTGGGTGTCTATTTTCAGCATTGTTAAAGAAAAGAAATTTCAACCAAGAGTTTCAGATCCTGAACATAAACTAAGGATAAACTAACATAAACATAAACTAACATAAACTAGTTTATCTTTTTGTTGTTGTTGTTGTTTTTTGAACTAAGCCACATAAACTAAGGAAAAATAATTTTTTTCCAGTTAAGCAAGCATTAGGGGTCCAAAGAATATAGGGCCCAACTAAATAGAGGATTCTATTGGACAAAGTTGCAGCATTAAGGAAGTTTACCACTAGACCAGCCTTACAGGAGACCCTTAAGAGAGCTTTAAACATGGAAATGAAAAAGCAATTACCTGCTACCACAGAAACACACTTCAGTACATAGCCCACAGATCCTATAAAGCAACCACAGAATCCAAACTACAAAGCAACCAGCTAACAATTTCACGATATGATCGAAGCTTCATATATCAAAATTAATACTGAATGTCAATGGTCTAAACTCCCCACTTAAAAAAGTACACTGTCACAGTTGAATAAAAAAAAAAGACCCATCCATCTGCTGCCTTGAAGAAACCAATAGAAAGATATGATGTCAAATAAGGGCCTGAGAGAACAACTTCATGGATGGGTATGTAGTCCTGTTAAGTCATTGAGATTTGAAATACAAATGAAATACTCAGGGTTCCTCATAGATTGAGTGATTCTGATAAGTGCTGTGAAGAAAAATAAGGCAAGGAGAGCTAAAAGATATAAAGAGAAGAGGCTGGGCCATTTAAAATTAGATTATTGGAAGTCCTCCCTGAGAAGATGACATTAGAGGCAAGTCCTTAAGACTTGCGTGGGTAATTGGGAAAGAGTGTGCCATTTGGGAGGCAAAGGAAGGACTGCAAAGACCCTAAGGTGGGAGCCTGTCTGGGGTGTTGAAAGCAGAGCAAGCAGCAAGGAGGCCAATGTGGGAAAGAGGAGAGTTGCGGGAGATAAGGGCAGAGAGATACAAGGGGTAAGCACATGTAGGGTCTTGTGGACCATGGTGAGGACTGTGGCTTCTATTGTGAGCAGGGCTTTGAGCAAGAGACAGACATCCATGACTGAGGGGCTGTATTGAGATGAGATTGTGGAAAGCTAAAGGTGGAAGCAAGGAGGCAGTGGAGGGTTGACCAGGGTGGGAATGGTGGAAATGTTGAGAAGCGGTAGGACACTTTAAAGGCAGAGCCAAAAGGACTTGCTGATGGATTGAATATGGGATGTGGGGGTCATGAAAATTCGCACCTCCCTTCTGTCAGCAATATAATTGACCAGTAACCCTAGCAGCTGGCTCTGAAATCCACCCTTCCTTAGTTCTGATTTCTTGCTTTTCACATGTTTCTACCTGTAACAGCACAGCAGGAAGACAGGGGACTCTTCTAATGGGGCAATTTTCACCCAAGAATCCCCATGGGCCTAGACCTCCTCGTTCTCTCTCTCTCTCCATGAGGGAGACTTAAATTTGATTGCAGACTCTCCCAGCCTTCCCCAGCTCCATTCCTTTTTGCCTCACCTAATAAATCTCTTTTACATCTAATCCAGTCCAGGAGTCTCAGAAGACCTGGACTAAGGGGAGAGAAAGTAGTTCAAGAATGACAACAAGGGGGCCGGGCGCGGTGGCTCACGCCTGTAATCCCAGCACTTTGGGAGGCCGAGGCGGGCGGATCACGAGGTCAAGAGATCGAGACCGTCCTGGTCAACATGGTGAAACCCCGTCTCTACTAAAAATACAAAAAAATTAGCTGGGCGTGGTGGCGCGCGCCTGTAGTACCAGCTACTCGGGAGGCTGAGGCAGGAGAATGCTTGAACCCGGACAGCGGAGGTTGCAGTGAGCCAAGGTCGCGCCACTGCACTCCAGCCTGGCGCCTGGTGACTGAGTGAGACTCTGTCTCAAAAAAAAATAAAAAAAAATAAAAAAAAATAAAGAATGACAACAAGGTTTAGGAAATTAGAGTGATGGAAATGCCATTTCTTGAATGTATGCATGCGTGAATAACGCCTCCATAGCCCCATAGGTCTCCTGGCACTGGTTTGCTGGATAATTTGAATTTGTATTACCTAGATGGCTTCAGAGAAAGCCCTTGCCAACGCTCAGGACAAAGTGTGCCTGGATATCCCAGGGCCGTCCCTTGCTGTGGACTTTGCGGACTCCGCTCCGCCAGCAGAGGGCAGCAGAGGCAGCCAAGGCTGCAGAACCAGCCTGAGAACAGCTGAAAGATGATGGGTGCCTCCCAGTTTAAGTTGTTGAGATTTCAGGTGACTTTAGCCTCATGGATAGTATCTATTCGCAAAGATTGTGGGATTCACGGATGATGGAAAGAGAAGACTTTATTTGCGGAAGGAAAACCAATCCTTGGATCCAGGAGAGGCAAAGTGCACGTTGCACAGAAAGGCGGGTAGCTGCTATTTGATATCTGGGTCTCACAGGGTTAGCCTTATGTACGTATTAGCAGGGTGAGGAAAAAATGCAAATATGCATGAGGAAAGTCAGGCACTTGCATAGTGGAAAACATATATGGAACATACATCCATATTCACTTTTTGGTAGGATTTAGCATTAAAATGAAGTGGAATTTGGCTCTTTACATCAAAAGGGGAACTATAGCACATAGAGACCATTTTTGCACAATGTCCACAAGCTGACTGAAACGCTTAAGGTCTACAGCTATTGACCGATAAGGAATGTTTCTAAGACCCGTCCTCTGTCCAGTCTGAGTTATGGCAGGACAGCAAGGCAGGGGACGAGGGGGCAGGGAAGGGTATTGTAGTGTTGTAGGACTTTGTCCTTAGTTCAGCTAAAAGCTGGGTTCTTGTCACACAATCATGAAAAATTAGGCTTGCGGACACTCTGAAGGGTGAGAAGGACGGGTTTATTGGGCGAAAAGAATAAAAGGGGAAAGAGGGACTCTCAGCAAAGCGAGAGTCCTGCCAGTGGCCTTCCTACCTCACAGACTGAATCACCAGATCACCACCGCGAACTGGAGTGGCCAGGCTCCTCCGCACTGCAAAACAGCAGGAACTTCCCCAAGGCTCCACCCCAGTGCGCACTCCTTCCAGTGCGCAGGCCGGTAGGAGGTCCTGCCAGGGAGCCCTTTTTACTGGGCTGTCTTCAACAGGCTGGAAACCGGCAGTCTGTCAGTGTCAGCTGGGAAGTTTTCCAGCTGTAGTTATTTGGCAATGCTTTTCAGGAGCTCGTTTCTGTTTAATTAAAGGAAAGAAACCTATGACAATTAATAACACCGGGATGTGTTGCAGATCCCTCATCCTGCTAGCTATGAAGTTGTTTTTTTGAGTTTATCTCATTTTAGCCACAGGGAGTCCTTCTCATCGTCTGTTGGGGTATATTTTAACATATCTAGTAAGTGTTGCTTTTTATTATAACTCAACAACTGGGAAACTGTGACCTCAGGACATTGCGGCCAGAACACTTGTGAACCAGAGAACGACAAGTGGGAGGTCCAACCTGTCCAAGGAAGAGTTCTAAAGGTAGGCATTGCAACAAAAACCAAGTTTTATTTATTTATTTATTTATTTTTTTTTAAGACAGAGTCTTTTTCTGTCACCCAGGCTGGAGTGCGGTGGCACAATCTCAGCTCACTGCAACCTCTGCCTCCTGGGTTCAAGCAATTCTTCTGCCTCAACCTCCCAAGTAGCTGGGATTACAAGTGTGCACCACCATGCCCAGCTAATTTTTGTATTTTTAATAGACAGGGTTTTGCCATCTTGGCCAGACTGGTCTTGAACTCCTGACCTCAGGTGATCCACCCTCCTCAGCCTCCCAGCACGCTGGGACAAGTGCATTCTTTAAAAGTGACTTCCTTGTTCCACAGGCATCTCTAATTGTAATAGATTTAAATGTTAAGTCTCCACCCCAAGGTGAACATGGGACACGTGTATCATGCATGTTTGCTCATCATGCATACATGCAACCCCCTTTGCAAGGATTGCAAACACACAAGGAATAATAACCAGATTTTGATACTAAATTACTCAGGTGGGGAGTTGAAAGTGCCTGAAAATTATGATTTGGGGTCACCATCCCCATCCTGTGTCTACTAAGGTTTCTGGTACATACTAAGAACTCAATATTTATTAAATGAAGAAATGAATGAGTCAAAATACAGTAAAAAGTAGGATTCTTTTAATTTCATTAATTTTTAAAATTTTTCTATAAAATTTATATATTTTTCAGATACAACACGTAATATTTGTCTAGGGAATGTGGGAACTTTCTGTAATATGCATGTTATGATAAACATTTTCTGGCCAGGCACGGTGGCTGATGCCCATAATCCCAGCACTTTGGGAGGCTGGGGTGGATGGATCACTTGAGGTCAGGAGTTTGACACCAGCCTGACCAATATGACAAAACCCTGTCTCTACTAAAAATACAAAAATTAGCTGGGCATGGTGGGTCACGCCTGTAATCCCAGCTACTTAGGAGGTAGAGGTTGCAGTGAGCTAAGACTGTGCCACTGCACTCCAGCCTGGGCAACAGAGCTATACTCCATCTAGAAAAAAGAAAAAAATTATGTAATTAAAAAAACTTTAGAAACCAAAGCTAAATGAAAATCATGCAATTACGGAAAAGCAAAATAAAACTACAATGCAATTACCTTTTTTCTCTCTTTTTAGATTGGTAAATTGTAAATACATTTGACGGCATCTGCTATTAAGAAGAGTATGGAGAAATGGGCGCTCCTCTAGGTTATTGTCAGGAGCGCACATTTGCACAGCCTTTGAGGGCAGGTGTTTTTAGAAGCCCTGTTTTGATGGGGAGAACTTTTGCTGAAGAGAAATGAAGCTTTTTATATCAGGGACATTTCATCTGTGTCCACAAACTGCCTGGGCATTCATTTAAATTCAAGTACTCTAAAGTTGAAGAGAAGAAAAATTATATCTTTATTTTTATTAACTTCCAACCATAATTTAGGATTTTCTTCAATTATAATTGTATGTACCAAACTACAGGAGAGTCCCACTATCTCTGACTTTATCAAGGGTGGTAATGAGATAATTTCGTATCTGATTATAGCTGAAAATAACTGAACTGTCACTTTTATAATATTAAAAATATTTAATTTATGATTATATAATGTACTCAATGTGAGACTTTACAGCTAGATATAATGTAATGAATTTAAAATAGTCAGATAACTGTATGTCAATATCATTTTATTTCCTTCATAATCCTTGTGTTTTATTTTACTCATTTAATAATTCATGACTTATTTAATCATAATTCCCTGAGAATGGGATAAGAGGCTTCACCAGACTGTCAAGGGGTCCATTGTACAAAAGTGTTTAAAAGTTATGCTTTAAATGAAGAGGCGCTCAGTGGACTACTGATGACCAGGTTTTAATTATACAGAGAAAGTCTAAGGAAGGGAAAATCTTAGCAATAGCAGGAGGTGAAGAGATGAAAACCCAATGCAATCTCCCCACCAGATCATTCTGTTTTTTAAGTAATTTGGAAGTTTTAAATTTTGTTTTGAATTTAATTAACACTGTTAGTTTAAAAATCACAAATTTAGAAACTTAGAAAGGAGAGCTTTATTTCTTAATGGGATTTACAACCTGCAGGCAGGGAGCACAGCCTCTGGTTGAAATACCAAAAGCAAGCACTTCCAGGGAGAGAGAAGTAAGACTGGAATCAGTGCTGATGGGGTTGGCCAAGTATACAAATTCAACAGGATACAGGAGGAGGTGTGAATATGAATAATAGTGGGGTTACATGCATACAAGGTAAGAAAACATGCATGATACATGCATCCCATGTTCACCTTGGGGTGGAGACTTAACATTTAAATCTATTACAATTAGGTCTTATTAGTGAGAGGGTGAAGCAGGGACAGGAAGGTGCTAAAATGCACAGCCTCTGCAAAACCAGCCAGAGCCAGTCTATAGGGTCAGTGGTGTCTTATCAGGAAAAGGTTGCAGAACTTGTTCAATTGAAGCTGTAGTTATGCAGGGTCAGTTTGTTGGCTTCTGACATGGAGAGCTACAATTGTTTCAATATTGTTTATCTTGAGGCCAGTGCTTGTTTAGCTGCTAGAGAAAAAGAAAAACCTTGTGACAGTTAGAACATAGTTTTTTGTTTTTGTTTTTGTTTTTTGAGACAAAGTCTTACTTTGTTGCTGAGGCTGAGGTGCAGTGGTGTGTTCTTGGCTCACTGCAACCTCCACCTCCCGGGGTTCAAGTGATTCTCCTGCCTCAGCCTCCAAGTAGCTGAGATTACAGGCGCCTGCCACCAAGCCTAGCTAATTTTTGTGTTTTTAGTAGGAATGAGGTTTTACTATGTTTGCCAGGCTGGTGTTGAACTCCTGACCTCAGGTGATCCACGTGCCTCAGCCTCCCAAAGTGCTGGGATTGCAGGCATGAGCCACCATGCCTGGCCCATAGTATATTCTTTAAGTGAAGGGGTCCCTGACTTAACCTTTGCTTGGTATATCCTTAGATCCTGTTTATAATTTTGTATCTTACTGCCACAAAGAGTTTATCAGTCTTATGATCTTCTATTTTAACATAAATGTTGATAGTTATTGAGTCTAAGCAAGAAAAAGGGGGGAGGGTAGAATGAGGTGTGTCTGGCCTCTCATCCTCGTCATGGCCAGGTCTCAGTTTTTAAGGTTTCTCTGGGGTTTCCTTGCCAAGAAGTGGTCCATCCAGTTGGGTGGGGAGCTTGGTATTTTATTTTTAATTCTTAGCACTCACTGCTAATTTTTCAACAATATGCTTATGACTGTATTTCTCTAATTATCAAAATAAAAATAAGAGTATCTATGGACACTCCCACATGTAAAATAACAAACCCAATGAAGTTTAGACCAATTTATGACAATTATTTTTTCCAATAACTGAAACATGAGATTTTGAACCCGGTTTATTACTGGAATTTTACATATCATTTTAGTCAAGAATTACTTTTTGTCTTTCATTCTATTTTATCATATTTAAAACACTAAATTAGGCTTAATTCTCTATTTTATTGGTTTTAGTATTTACCTCTTTAATAGAGTTGACCAGTTCTTGATTTCTTTATTTTGATTCACTTCTCATTATATTGGAACATAACATCACTCAATTTTCCAGTTAGGGTGCCCAAGTAATACAATTCCTGAATATATACACCTGTAGGAATGTCTTCATACAGACATCACACTCCGGAACAGCAGCTTGGCTGATTGCAATATTTTATATTGCATCCTTTTGAGGCAGGAGAATAGGATCCGGAGGCAAGGAACCTAAGGCTGACTTCCTAGAACTAAATTGAAAGGAAAATCCTAACTCTCCACACCTAAGTAATAAAAGGACCAGAGGCTACTCCCTTTGCAAACCCTCACCTTTTCTGCCCTGCAGATGGGAAATTGGAAGTACCTCTGATTGGTTGCAAAAGCGATTTGCAACCAATCAGATATTTGCATAGGAATGTAACTTTGTAACAACTCCACCCTCTGACTGGTTGCAGGCCACTTCTTTCTCTGTATAGAAGTGCAATTTTGTAACTTCAATTTAGCCTCTGATTGGTTGCTTTTTGCAACCAATCAAATGTTTGCATAGGAGTGTGATCTTTGTAAATTTACTTCAGCGTCTGATTGGTTGCTTTTCACAATGAATCAGACTAATTCCTGGCTACCACTTTATTTACATGAGGTAAGCACCAAGTGGCCAATGGGAGACCTCTAGGGGGTATTTGGACCCAAGAAGATTCTGTATCGGGGCATTTAGCCGCTCCTTGGGCCCGCTCCCACACTGTGGGTGTGTTTTCATTTTCAATCAGTCCCTGCTTTCATTCTTTCATTGCTTCATTCTTTCCTTACTTTGCTGTGCACTTTGTTCAATTATTTGTTCAAAACATCAAGAATCTGGACAACTTGCAATCAAGACCCTCTGTCGGTAACACTCTCCCCCCTCAAAATTTTGCAGATAGCTTTCTTCACTTCTAACAGTGCCGAGGAAGAGACATCCAAAGAAGCTTGATGCTTTTGCCCCTTTGCACTTAATCTGCCTAGATACTTTGAGAATAGTTTTATTCTTAAAACTCAAAATGTCCAGTAGGAAATAACTAGATGTCAGTCACTTTTGTTAATGTTGCCAGTTATACAGAAGTGTGTCTCCGCTTGCACACCTGTATCTTTCCGTCAATCTTCTTTCAAAGCATCAGTTATTAAATTAAATATCTGCTCTCAGTCTACTAAATCTATCTTTTTTATGCTTCACACACATTCTTCAGGCATAAGTTTCAGTTTGTTTAAAAAATATTAAATCTCAAACAAAGGTGATCAGGAGAGACTCCCCTATTCCTTGTCTGCCTCCTTATCTGATAACAAGATGTCATTTAGATGGATCTGAATGTCGCATGAACGACCTGATTCAATGTCAGGCCAAAGGTGGAGTGAGGATTCAGGTAACATTCCTCCCCTGGTCAGAATATGACCCCCTTGCATTCTCCTCGTCTACTCATCTATATATCTAAAGGCTGGGCTCTGTTTTCGATCTTTGCCCAGCTGAGGACAAGATCCCAATTTACTTCTTAGTCTAGTTCCCTCTAATTGCTCAGCTACTCCTTAAATCTGACTGACTCTCCAATTGAGCCATCCCCTCTGCAGACTTGGATCAGAAATGCTGCAGATTCTTGTGCTGCAACTGCCCCAGCAGCCTCACTGTACAGAGGGTGGGACCTACTCTAGAGACACTGCTGGGGAAGCTGTAGCTGATTCTGCCCCATAGAACCCCCTGCAGAAAAATACATATAATCAGAGCATGAGATGAAGAGCCTGGCAAACCAGAGGATAGTTCACAGCTCTCTGCCAAGCCCTGCTTCAGGAAGAAAGATGGCCTGTTGCCAGGAAACCCTTCTCTAAGGAATTTCTCAATAAACACCTTACAGACTTGAAGTCTGATTAATAACTGGCTGCAATTTCTTTCTTTCTTTTAATCATTTCTTAGTGGCCTTACACTTTTTTCTTTTCATTTTATATATTTTACTTTTATCTTAAACACAGCTGGGCAGCAAGCATAACTCAGCAAGCCTGGGCTGCTCAAACCCTGCACTTTTCCAAGAAAAGACCTATGATAAACAGCTCTTGTAAATAACCTATGAGCCTTTAGTATACACCTGTTTTCATTCCATTCACCTGGGGCCTTGGGCCTCACTGTATTCAGTTTGACCTCTGGGGTGAGGTATGGGCTGATGACTAAGTAGCTAAGGTCAGTATATGACTCCATGCCTCGATGAGGAACCCCCAATAAAAACTAGACACCAAGTCTCAGGTGAGCTTTCCTTGCAAGTAACACAGATGGTCCCTGACTTACGATGGTTCAACTTATGATTTTTTGGCTTTACAATGGTGTGAAAGTGATACATATTCATCAGAAACTGTACTTCAAGTACCTGTGCAACCATTCTGTTTTTCAGTACAATATTACATGAGATATTCAACATTTTATGATAAAATAAGCTTTGTGTTAGATATTTTGCCCAAATGTACCCTAATGTGAGTGTTCTGAGAATGTTAAAGGTAGGCTAGTTTAAGCTGTGATGCTCAGTAGGTTAGCTGTATTAAATGGATTTTCAACTTACAACATTTTCATTTACGATGGTTTTATTGGGCTGTAATCTCATCACAAGTCAGGGAGCATCTGTATATTCATGTGAGTGGTCACACATCATTGGTAGAAGAATTAAGCACTGTTCCTACCACTCCACTGGGAGACGACAACTAGAAGCTTATGCTTTGTTTCACCCGTACTCCCCACTATATGCCCTTTACCTTTGCTGATTCTAGCCTATAGCCTTTCACTACAATAAATCATAACCACAAATAAAACTTTCTGTTTTCTTTTCTGAGTTCTGTGAGTCCTTCCAGCAAATCATCAAACCTGAGAGTGGTTTTGGGGACCCCCTGACCCAATATGCCTCTTAATTTCGTTCGGCTTTTATCCAATTTTGAGTGTGGCCTCTGAAGTTAGACTCCCTGGGTTGGAATACCATCTCTGTCCCAAATGACCTTGAAAAAGTTGCTTTATCTGTCAGGCCTGGCCTCCATTTAATTGTCTATTCAATAGGAATCATCATTGATCTTATTCTCTCAGTTCATATAAAGAGTGCATGATACCTGCCAAGCGCTTAGTGAGTACCCTGCATATAGCTCAAACATTTTTGGCCAATAATAACTATTATTGTGAATAAATATTCTTTTTATTTTCCTGATGTCCCATTTTTTCAAATAATCTTACTCTTAGTGAATTATTTTTCAACTTTGCTGTCATGAAAGATTTTTTTCTCCTCTTGTGTTCAAATGCTTCTACTTTGAATATCATCTATTTAATCTGTTCTCTTTTTGCATCAGTTCCTAGTTTTAAGCCTGTCCTAGTGACCTTGCATTATTAGTCTCCTATGGTCTCTTGTTTGTTGATCCTTTTATCCCTTTTTGTTGCTAATCTCTATGATGGTTGGTAGAATACAAATGTAAAGAACTGTGAAGAGTAGAGAATTTATATTATAGAAATGTTTGAGTGACAAAGAGAAGGAAGGGTGCTTACAGTGTAGATGTCTACACGAAATTTCACAGCCTATTTAAACATAGGTCATCACAGAACCCCCATTCCAGGAGACAGAAGACGATAGAGCAGCATCGTCCACTCCTGACTTCCTGCTCACAGCATGTTTGACCATGTAATACAGACAGCATATTTGGTCAGCTGGGAAAAAGATGCCTGCAACCCTTTTGCTAACAATTCATACTGTCTGGTGCTTGTCCAGTGGCTTGATTTCAGGCAAAAGATGACAAAACACCTTGCTACCAACCATAAAGGCAACACAAGGTGGAGTTACATACACTGAGCCTGACCCTGCATGAGATTAACCTCCTGAGAGGCAGGCCTGAAGGATTATTCCAGAGCATATTGTGTGGCTAGGCACATGACTTTTCTTTACTCCAGCTCATTTCCAACACGTCATGGCAGTTTCTTGCACTCTGGTAGGGTCAGAGGTGGATGCTCTGGGAGATGGCTCTGATGAGCTACCCTCTCTCCTCCTGCACCTTCAGAATAATTTTGAAGAGCAGGAGGGTTTATGTGCATCTCCTTGTTTGCAGTTCTTCAAACCTTCAGGTTCTCTACCAGGCAACTGAGACCTGAGAAGAAAGACAAATCATATGGTAAACAAGATGACTCCCTATGTTAAGATTATAGGCCATGGCTCCCTTTCCACCCCAAAGGGACACATCAGAAGATGAACTCCCAAGACAGTTTGCCAGCCTGCCCAAGTGAAGAGTGTGCTTGACAGGCATATTATCAAATTTCATGTATTGGCACATTTGTCAAGACACTGTTATAAGACCCCCTCCTCCTAAATATCGTGCATAGGCTCCTGTGAGAATCTTACAGAGAGGGAAATGTCTTCAAGTGTACTTGCTCCACTCCCAAATAGCCTGACAAGATTCCATATCTGCTGTCACAAAGTGAGATCCACAACTTCCCTTACAGATTGGAAAGCACCAAGAGGTGAATCCATATTTAGGAACAATCTGTTCTCGCCACAGCCCATGGCCATAATTCAGTCTATCTCTCCTGAGTTCTTTAAACACTATGTTCCCAAAGTGTTTCTTGCTCTTTCTGGGTCTCATCTTGGACAAGGATCCAGCTGTGCTGCTCACCATCCCAACTCCCATGCGCTGCCAATTCTGGAGAAGACCCAGGAGTTGAACAGCTATTTGAATCTACCCCAGATTATAATCTGAAGCTACCCTGAATGTAGGTGTGTGGGAGGGGCCTGTATTTCTGAATTCTTTCAGCTTGATTTCAGTTTGCAGATTTAAGAGGCTCCCAAAACTTCTGTATGATATTGAAACAACTTTGAGTATTGGACTACAGGCCTAGGCCCACCATTGATGAATAATCCTAAACAATAACTCTGCCCAGTGCTTTCCCACTGGGTAGTCTTTAGTAACTCTCACTTAGGTTCTTCAGGTCTCTATTTCATCATCCATGAACTGATTGTTGCTTTAAAGTTTAAATAATCCAATGTGGGTAAAAGCACTTTGCAACCCGTCAAGGGTTTCTGAAGCTTGAGTTGTTGTTTCTAATGCCCAGCAGAACCTACCTCCGCACTTGAGGATAAAAGTACTAGACTCAGTTCATGACACTGAATTTGGTGATGATTTCTTACAAAAAACAGTAAAAGCGCAGGCAACAGCAACAACAAAACAAAACAAATTGGACTACATGGAAAATTTTAAGTTCTATGCATCAACAGACACAATCAATAGAGTGAAAAGACAACCCACAAAATGGGAGAAAATATTTTCAAATCACGTATCTGATAATAGGTTAATATTCAGAGTATTTTAACTCCTATTACCAAACAACAGAACAACCTGATTTTAAAAATGGGCAAAGGACCCACTTTCCATGAGCTTATTGGTTATTTGTATATCTTCTTTGTTCTCAAATGACCAATAAACACATGAAAAGATGCTCAACATCACTAATCATCAGGGAAATGCAGATCAAAACCACAGTGAGATACCGTCTCATACTCAATAACATGATTACTATTTAAAAGCAAAACAACAGAAAATAAGTATTGGTGAGAATGAAGAGAAATTGAAACTCTTGTGCACTGTTAGTGGGAATGTAAAATGATGCCGCCACTAAGGAAAACAATACAGAGGTTCCTCAAGAAATTAAAAATAGAACTACCGTATGGTCCAGCAACTCCACTTCCGGGTATACACCGCAAAGAATAAAAAACAGAGTCTCAAAAAGATATTTGCACACTCACATTCAAGGCAGCGTTGTTCTCAGTAGCCAAAAGGTGGAAGCAATCCAAGGGTTCCATAGATGGATGAAGAGCTAAACGAAATGTAGTATCTACAAAAATGATTTAGCCTTAAAATGGAAGCAAATTCTGACCTATGCTACCGCAGGGATGAAGCTTGAGGCCATTATCCTAACTGAAATAAGCCAATCGCAAAAAGACAAATACTGTATGATTTCAGTTATATGAGCTACCTAGAGTAGTCAAACCCATAGAGACAGAAAGTAAAACGGTTGTTGCCAGGGCTTGGAGGGAGGGAATGCAGAGTTGTTGCTTAACAGGTATTGAATTTCGGTTTTGCAAAATAGAAAGTGCTCTGGAGATTGTACAACAATGTGAACGTGCTTAACCCTACAGAACTGTACCCTTAAAATTGGTTAAGATGCGAATTTTTCTATTATGTGTATTTTACCACAATTAAACGTTTTTCAAAATATCAGAATACAGCAGCTGAAATAAACAGTACTTTGTGCAACAGATCTATTTGCCTATCAAAAGTAAAGAAGAACAAAGGCTGGGTGCAGTAGGTCACACTGGTAATCCCAGCACTTTGGGAGGCCAAGGTGGGTGGATCACTTGAGGTCAGGAGTTTGAGACCAGCCTGTCCAACATGGTGAAACCTTGTCTCTACCAAAAATACAAAAATTAGCTGGACATGGTGGTGGGCGCCTGTAATCCCAGCTATTCAGGAGGCTGAAGCAGGAGAATCACTTAAACCCAGGAGGTGGAGGTTGCGGTGAGCCGAGATCGTGCCACTGCACTCCAGCCTGGGTGATAGATTGAGACTCAGTCTCAAAATAAATAAATAAATAAGAAGAAAGCACTAAATTAGAGTTTTGAATCCTACCTTGCTCTGCCACTAACTAGGGGAGGAAACAATAATAATTGCTGGCATTTATGGTACACTTACCATGTTCCAGATATCATTTTAAATGTTTCATCTCATTTAATGCTCACAACAGGAAATACTGTTGTGTTCACATTTTACAGATCAGGAAATTGAAGCAAAATAAAATTAAATAAGCTGCCCAAGGTCTTACAGCTAATAAGTGAGTAGCAAAGCCAGAATTCAAACTCCACAGTCTGACTCCAGGACTGCACTTGTAACCATTGTGCTACTGCAGAATGGCTGGGGAGCCCAGGTTCTACATGGCAATGAACCACTTCCTGCACCACCCACTTCCAAATCCAGTGGCTTCCTCATCCTAGACCTAAAGAAAGTCAGGTTCAGCTATAAACAACACGATCATTTTTTGAAAACATCACGTTCTCTCCAACAAATAAAACATCTTAGGATGTATGCTTTCCTGTCACCAATCTTTTCCCCTCCACACCCCTTTCTCAGCTCTTTAATCATCTTAGATTGTGAGACATTAGATTAGAGAGCATGAGGGCTGAAGTTGCAACAGTCTGGATGGGACCCCAACTCTATGACTTGCTAGGAAGTCATTTGTTTTCTCTAAGTCTCAGTTACATCAACTCCAAAATGAGAATAATAGGACCTACATCAACAGGTGGTTTTAAAGATTACACTGTATAATATCTTAAATGTCTAGCATAATATTTGACATATAGTGGAGCTCTGGCTGAATTATAGTAATAATTATTATAATAGCAATAACTGGTTGAATATTAGTCAACAACTTTGCTGTCAGGTGAAAACAAAAGGTAGAATTGTTCCTTATGGCTCCAAAATTGAGAATGAAACATGAGATTACCAGGGAGATCCATTATTCTACTAAGCAGAAAGCAAACCTTTCTATTAGTCAGAGAAGATCAAAGGCAAATTGGGTTGTCTTTGAAGGTGGTGCGTTCCCTGTAACTGAAGCTGTTCAAGCAGCTACCACTTGGTGAACATGCTGTACATAGACTCCAACCCTGCCATCCCTGAGAGTCTATGAATTTATGTCAAGATTTATCCACACCCATACAGTAATCTGGTGCCCTCTCCCAGTGTTCTGACTTTCCCTATTCGAACTGCTACAGGTTTACTCTACAATCTTCCACATAAACCAGAAAAACGCATTTCAGCTCCAGGTGCTGGTGGACAGGTGGCTTAATCTGGCCACAAGAACAAGTAGAAGTGACTGTTCTCTTTTGGGACTTGAGTTCATTCCCCAGTGATATTTATGCCAAAACTGAGAGGAACAGGTTGCTGTCTGTGTAGATTTCCCAGTCTTCAAAATCCGTCTTATTTTCTTTTTCTTTTCCCAACCCCCTCCAGTAGATGACAGATGACTTTGATCACAACACCAACACTTACCTGGGTAAGAACTCAGGGGATTTACAAAAGGTTTTTGGCTTGCCAGAGCCCATCAACTGGAAGCATCATTTTCAGATTCAAGGTGAGGTCACATTCAGGACCATTTGTGGAAAGGAGATGGATCCACTGGGAGCATGATGAACCTTGGTAACCAAGGGAGAGGAGTGACATTCTGCTTCCAGTCTGGCTTACGAAAACTTCCTCCGCTAGAACACTATGCTGTCTCTTTAAGTCTGCTTAAGTTCTGTTCATTCCTCAAGTTTCAGCTGAACGTTATCTTTCTAAGAAAGATTCCTTCATTCCCCTAGAGGCAGCCTGGGGAGAGTACAGATTTGGCCCAAATGCCATCCCTCGCGGGCAGCCGCTGGGCGCTGCCAGCGAACTACACTCTTCACAGCGTTTCTCTCCTGCAGGGAGATGCGCGCATCTGCACCGCCCTCTGCTGGTCAGTGATGCGGACACAGCTAGGAGTTCCAGGCTTCCAGAATAAAATCAACTGCTCGCCACTAAGGAAGACTTATTTTATTGGTTTTTAAAACAAGCAGGAAGTATGGTCATGGGCAACAACTTAGTCAAAAGCCTGCACTATAAACCAAGAATTCGAATGTCATGTCCGCTGTATCAGTCCATTCTCACACTGCTATGCTACATGAGACTGTGTCATTGATGAAGAAAAGAGATTTACTTGACTCACACTTCTGCGTGGCTTAGGAGGCCTCAGGAAACTTACAATCATGGCAGAAGGTGAAGGGGAAGCAAGGCACATCTTACACGGTAGCAGGAGAGAGACAGAAGAGTGTAAGGGGAACTGCTAAACATTGTTTAGAACCACCAGATCTTGTAAGAACTCACTCACTGTCATGAGAATCCAATCACCTCCCACTAGGTCCCTCCCTCAACACCTGAGGATTATAATTTGAGATGAGATTTAGGTGGAGAGACAGAACCAAACCATGTAAACTCCCTCCACTTTTTCCTCTTTATACTTGCTCCTGGGGGTATATCTCTATTTCCTTAATATGGTAGTTATCCCTGTCTCTAGTAGATAAACTGTAACCTAGGTAACTTAAAAGATCAAAGCTATGATCCCCTTCCTAGATAGCAGCTTTATCTCTGTAGGAAGCACATTTGATCTGTGGGGGTAATTGTATAACACAAATTTTTCTAACCCTTAACAAAGAGTTTTTCCTAAATTGTTGGTCTTACCTAAAAAAGCCCATTGATCATAAACCACGTCCAATTTATGGAATATACTTTGGGGAGACCAGGACAAGATGGAAGGCGTCACTCACTCAGGAAGCTAAATATCTTCTGTTTTACTACACTAGGGAACTATGTGGTTCCTACTTCCAGCTGTAGAATGGGACAGTAGTGGGACAGTGACATGCTTACTAAAGGAGTGGCTTTTGAGAAAGGCCTTTAAAGTGGGTGTTTGGTTTTCTATTGCTGCATAACAAACCACCACAAAACTTGGTGATCTGAAACAGAAGTCCTTTCTCCCTCACTATGCGGTGGTTTCACTGAGCTCAGCAGGACACCACTTGTGTTCCATGGTGTGCTGGCCAGGAGCTCAGTTGGGCCTGACCATCCAACATGGTTCAGTTACATATCTAGCACCTGCATGAAAACAGCACAAAGGCTGAGCCAGGACACAGACAGAACTAAGCTCCTCTTTCTCTCCAGTCTTTTCATCTCTCACTCTCCATGTGGCTTTTCCAGCTGAATAGCTGGTTGGCTCGGGTTCCTAGATGTGCAAGCTCCCAGGCCTTCTAGGTGTAGAAACAGTTTCATATCTGCAATATTTAATTAGTTAAAGTGAGTCACAGGACCAGCACAGATTCACTGTAGAACAGGACTTCCCACTGGCATGAATCCTGGGATGGATGGTTAATTTGGAACTGTCTTTGGAGACCAGTTACAACACAGGTAAGAAAAAGATGCTGAGATGTAGGAGGTTGAGCACAGCCTAAAGCATGAATAAAGCATGAAGCTGATAAAATACAAGAATATTGAAAAGTGTGAGTTTGTGACTTCTGGTTCCAAAATGGTGGCATAGAAGCAAGCTAGTTCTACTTGCCATTGCCCCAGAAAACCAGAAAAAATTATACAGCACCAAGATTATCACCAACAATGCCCCAGAACTCAAATATGAGGAGAAGATAGTTCCCAGAGCCATAGAGAGGTGCTCAGAAAAAGCTCTGAGCAGACGGTAAGAGAATGATACTTCTGCATCAGCAATGCTCCTCCCTGCAAACTGCCCAGCACCAAGTATGTGGAAATTTTTTTCTCAAATCACAGGTTTCTCCACTGAAAAAAGTGAGATCAAGGTGGACAAACAGCTTCCCCATCATCTTGGGTTTCTTGATAGGAGACATGTCTCTGCCTCAACCCAGGATAACCATTGGAAGTGCCTAAAGGAAGACATATCTCCAAGCACAGACAGAGACAAATAGGGAAGGTAAGACTACCATCTCCAGCCCTAGAAACTCTGCTCTGAAACTCAGCCAAAGGAGATGCCAAATCAGAGTGGCTGTTCAGCAGCACCATGCTGTAGGAGGTTTGTTCCACAGGTCTTCTGGGCACAAACACTACCTTCCCCCATTATCCCCTTTGAGGTCACCCCATTCCAGATGGGAGGTACTCTGTTTAGAGGTCGATCTAGGCTTAAGCTGCCATGTAGAGCTGAAAAGGAGACAACAACCTAGCAGAAGGAAGGAAAGAAGGAAGGAAGGAAGGAAGGAAGGAAGGAAGGAAGGGAGGGAGAGAGGCAGGGAGGGAGGGAGGAAGGGAGGGAGGGAGGAAAGAAATGAGAGAGAAAGAAAGAAATTCAACAGGTAAATTACAAAGAATCTCTAAGCAAATATATGCAATAAAAGCCCAAACAATCCAGACAGAGAAGACTGGAATAAATAACAAATCTTTTAATGCAAAAACATAGATATACATCCACAAGAAACAACATCTAACAAACAACTATGACCTCTCCAAATGGACAAAGCAAAACACAAGTGACTGACCCTAATAAGACAGGGATATGTGAACTCTCTGATGAACGATTAAAAATAGCAGTTTTAAGGAAACTTAGCGATCTCCAAGATAACACAAAAATTAATTCCAAAATTTATCAGAGAAATTTAACAAGATTGAAATAACAAAAAGATCAAATCTAAGAATTACTGGAGTTTCAAAGGGAATTCAGCAAATGATAGGAAGTTTATTCAAATAATTAATAACAAAAAGACTTTCTAAACCTTTAAAAGAGATAACTATCCAGGTACAGGAAGATCTAGAACCAAATAGATTCAATCCAAGTAAGACTACACCAACACATATAATAGTGAAACTCTCAAAGATAAAAGACAGAGAGGATCCTGAAAGCAGCAAGAGAAAAGATCCAAATGACATATAAAGAGCTCCAATATATCTGGGAACAGATTTCTCAAAGGAAAGAAGGACTTAGAGAGTAATACATTTCAAAGTCTTGAAAGAAACAAACCTATCATCCAACAATACTGTCCCAAAATAGGTATCCTTCAAATATGGAGACAGAAAGTTTTCTCTGGACAAATAAAAGCTGAGATAATTCACCACCACTGGGCCTGTCTTGCAAGAAATCCCGAATGGAGGTCTTCAATCAAAAATAAAAAAAGAAAAAACACTAACATGCAAAGAGAAAATATCTGAGAGCATAGAACCCATTGCTGGCCAGGCATGGTGGCTCATTCCTGTAATCCCAGCACTTTGGGAGGCTAAGTTGGGTAGATAGCTTGAGATGAGGAGTTCAAGACCAGCCTGGCCAACATGGCAAAACCCTCTCTCTACTAAAATACAAAAATTAGCTTGGTGTGGTAGTGGGTGCCTGTAATCCCAGCTACTCAGGAGGCTGAGGCAGGAGAATCGCTTGAACCCAGGAGGAGGAGGTTGCAGTGAACCAGGATCATACCATTACACTCCAGTCTGGGTGACAGAGCAAGACTCCATCTCAAAAAAAAAAAAAGAACCCACTGCTAAAAATAAGTATATAAACAAACCCAGAATACTTTATTACTGTAACTGTGGTGTGTAATCTACTCATAACTGTAATATGAATCCCAAAAGACAAATCTATCAAAAACAATAATAGTTATTGATATAGCTACTATTGTTAACCTGTTAAGAGATGGAAAAATGTAAATTGAGACAACACAAAGTCAAAATGTGAGGATAATAAAGTATAGAGGTTTTCTTTCATTTTTTTATTTGTTTTTATTTCTTTCCAGGTGATCTATATAAGTTTTCATTTCTTCAAAATATGTTTTTAAAAGAGGGGATCTTGCTCTGTCACCCAGGCTGGATTGCAATGGCATAAACATAGCTCACCACAGCCTTAACTTCTTGGGCTCAAGCAATCCTCCTGCCTCACACTCCCAATAGCTGGGACTACAGGCACATTCCACCATGCCTGGCTAATTAAAAAAAAAAAATTATAGAGACAAGGTCTCACAGGGCTCACTTTGCTGGCCAGGCTGGTCTCCAACTACTGGCTTCAAGCAGTCCCCTTGCCTTGGCCTCCCAAAGTTCTGAGATTACAGGTGTGAGCCACTACGCCCAGACTATCTATAAGATATTCTTTTGAGCCTCATGGAACCACATGCAAATACCTATAATAAATTTACTAAAAATAGAAAGCAACAAATTAAAACATACTACCAGAAAAAAACACTTACTCACAAAGGAAAGCAAAAAGGAAAGAAAAAAGGAAGAGGGGGATTCTCAAAACAACCAGAAAAGAAACAAACAAACAAACAAAAGGCAGTAGAAAGTCCTCATCAGTAATAACATTAAATGTAAATGGGCTCAATTCTCCAATTAAAAGACAAACAGTGGCTAAAAGAATAAAGAAACAGACCCAACCATATGCTGCCTATAAGAAACCCACATCACCTATAGAGACTCACATAGACTGAAGTTGTGGAAAAGATGTTTCATGAACCTGGAAACCAAAAAAGAGTATGAGTAGCTACATTTATATCAGATAAAATAGACTGCAAGTCAAAGATTAATAAAAGACAAAGAAGACCACAATATAATGATAAAGAGGTCAATCCAGCAAAAGAGAATATAACAATTACAAATATGTATGCACCCAACATTGGCACTCATGAGCATTTAAATCAAACACTAATAAGTCTAAAGGAAGAGATAAGTGGCAATACAATAATAGTAGTGGAGTTTAACACCCCACTCTCAGTAATGTACAGATCATCCAAACAGAAAATCAACAAATAAACAATAAAGTAAAAGTGCATTCTAGATCAAATAGGTAGGCCTAACATTTACAGAACATTTCACTCAAATACTACAAAATGCACATCCTTAACATCAGCACCCAAGCAACATTCTCCAGGATAGGCCATATCTTAAGCCACAAAATAAGTCTCAACAAATTAAAAAATGTAGAAATCATACAAAATATCTTTTCTGACCACAGTGAGATAACACTAGAATCAATAACAAGAAGAACCTTGAAGAATAGACAAACACATGGAAATTAAACAACATATTCCTGAATGACAAATAGGTCAATAAAAACATTAAGAAAGAAATTTAAAAATTTCTTGAAACAAATGAAAATAGAAACACAACATATTGAAATCTATGGGGTAGAGCAGAACCAGTACTAACAGGGAATTTTATAGCAACAAATATCTACATCAAAAAAATAGAATTCAAATAAATCCAATAATGCACCTCAGGGAACTAGAAAAGCAAGAACAAATGAAACCCAAAATTAGCAGAAGGAAAGAAATAATAAAAATCAGTGTAGAAATAAATAAAATTGAAACTAAATAAATCCAGAAGATTAATGAAATGAAAAGTAGGCTTTTTGAAAAGACAAACAAAATAGACATTTAGCTATATTAACCAAGAAAAGAGAGAAGACCTCCAATAAAGAAAATCAACCACAAAAAAAGGAGACATAACCACTGAGACCACAGAAACACAAAAAAAATTATTACAGACTATTATGAACAAATACACATCAAAACATTGGGGCACCTAAAAGAAATGGATAAATTCATGAATGCATATAACCTACCAAGACTGAATCATGAAGCAATGGAAAACCTAAACTTACCAACAAGTAACAAGCAACAAGCTTGAAGCCGTAATAAAAAGTCTGCCGTCAAAGAAAAGTCCAGGACTTAATGTCTTCACTGCTGCATTCTACCAAACATTTAAAGAAAAACTAATACCTATTCCACTCAAACTATTCAAAAAATTGCAGATAAAAAATACTTCCAAACTCATGAGGCCAGCGTTGCCTTGATACCAAAATCAGACAAGGAAATAACAGAAAACATCACTGCAGGCCAACATCTCTGATGAATTTAGATATGAAAATCCTACCAACAAAATACTAGCAAACCAAATTCAACAACACATTACAAAGACCATTCCCAACTTAAATTGGAAAAAAAAAAAAATGGCATATAGGAAGCAAGAATATCTTGCAGCTCCCACTCAGACAGACAGCATGTGGAGACTCACATTGTGAACTTTTGCTTCAAGAACTACCACAGGAGCATACCTGTAGAAAACCAAAAGAATTCACAGACCCTTCGAAAGAAGCAGCTTGCCACTGCAAACACCATGAGACAGCCAAAAACCTGAAAGTCCAAAGTGTGAGAGGGGGAAAGTCTACCTCTGAACACTGGGGAACCTGAAAATTCAGATCATGGGAGAAGAATTTAACCTTATCTAGAGCTGAAACAAATAGAGAGCCAAGTGAAATATAAAAGTAGAAGCAGCAGTGGAAAGAGCTGTATAGACACTCCTGATCCCCAAGGAAGCCCAGGAAAGCCATTTCTGATTTTATGTTACAGGGTTCCTTAGGGAGGGCTGCCAGTGGAATTGGGGAAGAACCACAGTGAGAAGGAAACTTCCAGCTGAACCTCGAAATAATCTCAACTGAGTATGAATTTTCCTGGGCAGAATCTGTGGGATAGGGGGTGAATAGGAAGTGCAGATATGAGTACAGAAACCATGGCAGGTGGGAAGGGGTAAAGCATGAAAGCCATGTGTGCTTTCTCAGCAGAGGCTTGTAGCCTGGAGCAAGATCTCAGCACAGTGGTTCACACCTATAATCCCAGCATTTTGGAAGGCCAAGTGGGCAGATCACTGGAGGTCAAGAGTTCCAGACCAGCCTGGCCAACATGGTGAAACCTCATCTCTACTAAAAATACAAGAAAATTAGCCAGGCATGGTGGCACACGCCTGTGGTCCCAGCTACTTGGGAGGTTGAGGCAGAAGAATCGTTTGAACCCAGGAGGCGGTGGTTGCAGTGAGCCAAGATTGCACCACTGCACTCCAGCCTGGTGACAGAGCAAGACTCTGTCTCAAAAAAAGAAAATTATCTGGGTGTGGTGGTGCATACCTGTAATCCCAACTACCAGGGAGGCTGAGCCAGGAGAATCACTTGAACCCAGAAGGTGGATGCTGTAGTGAACTGAGATCATACCACTGCACTCCAGCCTGGGTGACAGAGTGAGACTCCATCTCAAAATAAATAAATAAATAAAATTTTTAAAAAGGAGACTGCAGATCAATATCTCTGATGAACATAGATACAAAAATCCTCAACAAAATACTAGTTAACCAAATTCAACAGCATATCAAAAAGATAATCGACTATAATCGAATGGGTTTCATACCAGGGATACAGGGATGGTTTAACATGTGCAAGTCGATAAATGTGATATACAACATAAACATAATTTTAAAAAAATCATTTGATCATCTCAACAGCCTCAGTAAAAGCTTTTGACAAAATCCAGCAGCGCTTTATGATTAAAACCCTCAGCAAAATCAGCATAGAAGGGACATACCTTAAGGTAATAAAAGCCATCTACAACAAAACCACAGCCAACATTATAATGAATGGGGAAAAGTCAAAATCATTCCCCTAAGAACTGGAACAAGACAAGGATGCCCACTTTCACCACTTGTATTCAACATAGTTCTGAAAGTCTTAGAGCAATTAGACAAGAGAAAGAAATAAAAGGCATCCAAATTGGTGTAAAGAAGTCAAACTGTCATTCTTGACCAATAATATGATGGTATACCTAGAAAACCCTAAAGACTCATCCAAAAAGCTCGTAGATCTGATAAATGAGTTCAAGAAAGTTTAAGGATAAATCAGTGTATACAAATCAGTAGCACTACTATACACCAATAGCAACCAAGCTGAGAATCAAATCAAAGACACAACCCCTAATACAATAGCTGCAAAAATAAAATAAAATAAAATAAAATACTTAGGAACATACCTAATCAAAAAGGTGAAAGGCTTCTACAAGGAAAACAATAAAACACTGCTGAAACAAATTGATATGATTTGGGTGTGGCCCTACCCAAATCTCATCTTGAATTGTAGCTTCCATAATCCTTACATGTCATGGAAGGAACCTGGTGGGGAGGTAACTGAATCATGGGGGTGGGTTTTTCCCATGCTGTTCTTATAATAGTGAATAAGTCTCATGAGATCTGATGGTTTTATAAAGGGCAGTTCCCCTGCACATTCTCTTGCCTGTTGCCATGCAAGATGTGCCTTTGTTCCTCCTTCACCTTCTGCATGACTGTGAAGCTCACCTTCCCCTGTCATGTGGAACTTTGAGTCCATTAAACCTCTATTTCTTTATAAATTACCTAGTCTCAAGTATTTCTTCATAGCAGTATGAAAATTGACTAATACAGTAAATTGGTAGTGGTAGAGTGGGGTACTGCTATTAAGATACATGAAAATGTGGAAGCAACTTTGGAACTGGGTAATAGGAGGAGATTGGAACAGTTTGAAGGGCTCAGAAGAAGACAAGAAGATGGGGGAAAGTTTGGAACTTCCTAGAGACTTGTTGAATGGTTTTGACAAAAATGTTGATAATGATATAAACAGTGAAGTCCAGGCTGAGATGGTCTCAGATGGAGATGAGGAACTTATTGGAAATTGGAGTAAAGGTGATTCTTGCTAAGCTTTAGCAAAAAGACTGGTGGCATTTTGTCCTTGCCCTAGTGCTCTGAAGATCTTTGAACTTCGGAGATATGATTTAGAGTATCTGACAGAAGAAATTTCTAAGCAGCAAAGCATTCATGATGTGACTTGGGTGCTCTTAAAACCATTGAGTTTTATTCATTCACAGAGATATGGTTTGGAACTGAAACTTGTATTTTAAAGGGAAGCTGAGCATAAAAGTTTGGGAAATTTGCATCCTGACAATGCAATAGAAAAGAAAAACTTATTTTCTGAGGAGAAATTCAAGCCAGTTGCAGAAATTTGCATAAGTAACAAGGAGCCAAATGTTAATCACCAAGACAATGGGGAAAATGTCTCCAGGGCATGTCAGAGGTCTTCATGGCAGCCCCTCCCATCACAGGCCTGGAGACCTGGGAGGAAAAAATGGTTTTGTGGGCTGAGCCCTGGGCTTTACTGCTTTGTACAGCCTTGGGACTTGGTGCTCTGTGTCTCAGCTGTGGCTAAAGGGCCAATGGACAGCTCAGGCCATTGTTTCAGAGGGTGCAAGCCCCAAACCTTGGTGGCTTACACGTGGTGTTGGCCTTGTGGGTGCAGAGAAGTTGAGAACTGAGGTTTGGGAACCTCTGCCTAGATTTCAGAGGATGTATGAAAAAATGCCTGGATGTCGAGGCAGAGGTGTGCTACAGGGGCAGAGCCCTTATGGACAACCTCTACTAGGGCAGTGCTTAAGGGAAATGTGGGGTTGAAGTTCCCTCACAAAGTCCCCACTGGAGCACTGCCTAGTAGAGCTGTGAGAAGAGTCACCATCCTCCAGACCCCAGAATGGTAGATCGATGGACAGCTTGCACTGTGCACCTGGAAAAGCTGCAGACACTCCATGCCAGCCTATGAAAGCAGCCAGGATCAGGGGCTGTACCCTGCAAAGCCAAAGGGTGGAGCTGTCCAAGGTGATGGGAGCCCACTACTTGCATCATTGTGACCTGGATGTGAGACACGTAGTCAAAGAAGATCATTTTAAAACTCTAAGGCTTAAACACTCCTCTCTTAAATTTTGAAATTACATGGGGCCTGTAGCCTCTTTGTTTTGGCCAATTTCTCCCATTTGGAATGGGTGTATTTACCCAATGCCTGTACTCCATTGTATCTAGAAAGTAACTGACTTGCTTTTGATTTTACGGGTTCATAAATGGAAGGGACTTGCCTTGTCTCATATGAAACTTGGGATTGTGGACTTTTGAGTCAATGCTGAAATGAGTTAAGACTTTGAGGGACTGTTGGGAAGGCATGACTGGTTTTAAAATGTGAGGATATGAGATTTGGAAGGGGCCAGGGGTGGAATGATTGGAATGATATGGTTTGTTCCAACCCAAATCTCATCTTAAATTGTAGCTCCCATAATCCCCATGTGTCATGGGAGGGACCCAGCAAGACATAACTAAATCATGGGGGTAGGTTTTTCCTGTACTGTTCTCATGAGAGTGAATAAGTCTTGTGATAGTGAATAAGCCAGCTTGAATTTCTCCCCCAGCCATGTGGCACTGAGTCCATTAAACCTCTTTTTCTTTATAAATTACCCAGTATAGGATATTTCTTCATAGCAATATGAAAATGGACTAACACAGTCAACTGGTACTGGTATAGTGGGGTACTGCTATTAAGATATCCAAAAATGTGGGAGCAACTTTGGAACTGGGTAACAAGAAGAGATTAGAACAGTTTGGAGGGCCCAGAAGAAGATAGGAAGATGTGGGAAAGTTTGAAATTTCCTAGAGACTTGTTGCATGGTTTTGACCAAAACGCTGATAGTGATATAAACAACAATGTCCAGGCTGAGATGGTCTCAGATGGAGATGAGGAACTTACTGGGAGTTGGAACAAAGGTGATTCTTGCTGTGCTTTAGCAAAGAGACTGGCAGCATTTTTGCTCCTGCCCTAGAGATCCATGCTATCCACAATAGCAAAAATATGGAATCAACCTAGGTTCCCATCGATGAATGAATGGATAAAGAAAATGTAATATATATATATATATATATATATATATACACACACACACATATATATATGAATATTATTCATCTATAAATAAGAATAAAATTATGTCATTTGCCACATGAATGGAACTAGAGGTCATTGTTAAGTGAAATATGTCAAATATAAAAAGACAAATACCACATATTCCTATTCATATATGGGAGCTAAAAAAAAGTGGATCGCATGAAGATAGAGAGTAGATTGTATTTAGCAGATGCTGGGAAGACAAGCAGGGAGGGAAAATGAAGAGAGGTTGATTGATGGGTACAAATACACAGTTTGATAGAAGAAATAAGACCTAGTACTTGATAATCAGGGAGGTAACCATACAATAATATATTGTTTATTTCAAAATAGCTAGAAGAGAATAATTCAAATGTTTCTAGCATAAAGAAATATTTAAGGTAATGGATATCTCAATTACACCAATTTGATATTCACAGATTATTTGAATATATTAAATTATCACACACACCCTGAAAATATGTATATCTATTATGCATCAGTAAAAAATAAAATTAGAAAACAAAAAAATAAATTAATATAGTGTAGATTTTGTAAGTGTAAAGTGTAATAAGGAGAGGGGGAAGAGATTAATTGGACATTTGATTTGAAACCAAGGCAAGAGTCAGACTGCTGGGGACCTTGAACACTAGATTCAAGAATTTGGACTAATTTTGTCAAGGAATTCTTAAATCTAGCCATGCTACAGAACTTTTTAGGGACTGTCAAATGCCATTTCCTCAAATATCACCAATACAAACTGTTGACGAGATAGGGAAAACACCATTTCAGCAGAGATTTGGCAGTATCTCAGAGAACAAGGCTAGAATTTATTGAAAATTTAAGTTTCATTTAAGCCATTTCCCTCCATGGAGAGACAGGGCAGGTCTTGATTTGAAATGGGCAAAGATCACAACACAGAAGCCTAAGATTGGTGGGAAAAGCAAGGTAAGGCAAGATATTCAAAGGTAAAAACTATCTGCTGATACTTTTCATTGAAGAGTTGATGGATATTTGGGGAAATTTCTATAATGAATAAGCCATTTTTCCAGGTAGGAGTCACTGGAATGGTAAGTTATGCTAGTGAAGAAAATGGAATAGTAATGTCATATTGATGTAGAAGCTCTGGAGGGTGTAGATAGTTTTAGTTCTCAAGTCTCATCTTGTAAAGTTCAATTCACTGAAACCCAAAACCTCTGTTTTTAAGAGGCTTAATTGGGAGCCAATGCTATAAACAATGAACCACTGCAAATTTTTGTCTCAGGGTTTGCCATGATCCCAGCTCTTCTTCGGGAGATGGGGACAGTTGTTAGAAGGTTGCAGCAATTACCCACAGAAGATATAATGATGGTATGAATTATGAGTCTTGAGGACATGGTTAATTTAGTGATGCTAGTCAGGGCTTTTCTCTATCTCTGTCTCCCACTCCTAGCTCTCTGCATCTCTTTCATGAGTCTGGGTCTTCTCCAAGCTAGATACTGAGAATATATATGTCCACTGTTAAGTTAGGCAGACCCATGAGAAATCCTTGAGAAAAAGTATCATAAGACAGGAACAGTGCAGGAAGCAAGGGATTGCCAGGTGCCTGGTAGTTTCTTTAAACATACCAGTTGATCTTCTCCTGTGTATGGTGGGGTAGAGATGAGGTGCACATAGAAAGAATAGAAGTTTTTTAAATGTTGAACTCAGAATTGCCCTCAGATTGAACTGAAGATGAGAAAGGCCTCAAGACCCTACATGGAATTGAGAACTAAAATTAAAATCTTAAGCACCCACCCCCAGCCAACTGAGCGGACCCCCTCTTGGCCAAGAGACTTCAGAGAAACCTTAAAAATGGAGCTCCTGGCCATGAGGAGACAGAGATCAGACACATCTCATTATATCCTCTTCCTTTTGCAATTATATACAACAACTGACCAGTATGAATGTTAAAATAGAGATCATAAGACTGGCAGAACAGACTTCTTGTGGCAGTAAGACACCAAATTATAAGCAGGACCTATGCCCATGCCAGGCAAAGGTGAAGTCATGCACCCCTACACTTAAAGAATAGACTTTGTTCTAACTGCCACAAGGCTTTTTTTTCCTCTAAGCAGCTCAGCAAGCACTGGCCTCAAGGAAAGCAATATTAAACCAACTGCAGCTCGTCCACTGCCAGATGCTCTTCCACAAGTCATAACTACAGCTTTGATTAGACAAGAGATTTCAGTAACTTCCCCAATAAAAACCACCAACTATGCACTGGTTCTGACCAGTTTTACAGAGGCTTTGTACTTGAGTGCCTTTATGTCCCTGTTTTACCTTCTGAAATACAGAGAGCCTAATGTTAAGCACCCACTCCAAAATGAACATAGATCATTTGTAACATACATGTTTATTCAGTATGCATGCATTAGGAACCCCTTGGTGAATATTCATAGCTTCTCCTGCAACCTGTTGATATGCATATTTAGTCAACCTATTTAGCATCAAGCTCCTGCCTCAAACCTTCCTTCTTCATAGTGCCTGCCTTTGGTCTCTGTTGGAGGTATACTTCTCAGCCTGTCAGGATGGCCACTGCCAGGCTATAACCCTTTATAAGATATAGGTGATGGGGAGGAAGGCAGGAAATCACACTGCCATGTGTGTACCTATGCAACAATCTTGCATGTTCTTCACATGTACCCCCAAACCTAAAATGCAATAAAAATATTAAAAAAAAAAAGAAAGAAAGAAAGTCTCCTTTCCAAATCTGCATAAATCTCATGATTTTTCTGTTGGCATAATTCAGAATCCCTGGGCTACCCCTGACATTAAATTATAAGCCCACTAGACTAAAAGTCCTTCAGACCCCTCAGTCTATCTGACCCTTAATTAGTATAATTGTGATTAAATCACTTTTTGTGCCTCTCCTCCTCACATTCACAGATGTTTACAGAAAAAAAAAAAGGTCAAGGAGATTAAGTCACTTGTCCATGGTCTCAGAGCCACTAAGTGCAGACCCTTATCCCAAGTTCAGTTCTGTTGAACTCCAATGTCTCCTTTCTACTTCTTTCCTTTTCCATAATTGCCTCTTCCCCTTTCACAGGGCCCTGATTGTAAAAATATATAGGCAGATAACACTGTAGTTAATAACATTACACTTCTATTGAAAAAAGTTTGTCTTCCTTTGTGGTATTATTCGCATCACTTGGCATCCTCATTTATTCATTCATGGATTCCTTCCTGGCCCTTTGTGGACAGCCATGTAGGGTATGAAATGAGACTCCTACATGCAGGGCCAATATTTAGCCAGTAACCTCAGGAAGGTCATTTGCAGCCACTGTTAGTTCTGATTGGCTGGGCCTACAATTTGCAGAGTGGTAAAAATTTTGACTATTTCCCTTGGCTATATGCCAGAATAATTGTCTGCATTGGTACCCCCTATAGTGCTCAATTAGAATGCACACAGCCCAAGAGACTGAGGCAGGGTAGGAGGTGGTCTGAGTCTGGGACTATAGGCAAGAGACACAGGGCCAGGGCTATCTCTGCTCCAGTCTATCTTTGTGTGACCTTGTGCTTATCACTTCCTTTCTCTTGGAATCAGCTTTTTCATAGGCAAAAGGACATATTAGCTGGTACTATTACATTTTTGTAAAAGAAAGTAGTATGTGCTTATGTGCCTGGGTCCATGCATGCACGCATAGAAACATGTCTGGAAGGTGACACACCCACCTATTCACAGTGGTTATCTCTGGGGAGCACAGCTGGATGAAGAAGGTCTTTTTTACCTTATATAACCTCTTTATGCTTTTAATTTTTCATAACAAGCATGCATTGTAATTTTTTTAATAGCTAAAAAGTCCTGTTTGTTCCTGATTTACCGAAAGTCACACTTCTTTTCTGAGGTCACATGAGGCCTTGGCATCTGAGTCTGAAGGCTGTCTTCCCTGCATCGTCCTTATGCTGCCTCTGAACAATTGGGGGGATCTGAGTGCTGGGCACCAAATGATGCCTCCTAATCTCCCAGCTCAGCAAATGCTGCTCAGGGCTGGAAACAAAACATCCTCAGAGAGTTTTCCTTGCCCTCCTCCTGTTGGTGTTTTATCCTTGTCAGCAAATGATTCACCACCATTCAGCCAAAGCATGTTTATTTTCACTTCTATCTACAGCTATGAAATGCCCACAGACTAACCCCAGGTTCTGGGAAAGAGCTATAACCAAGCATGCTGATTTCCCAGACTCCTTTGAATTTATAATGCAATGAAGTGCTTGTTCCTAGGTCAGGAGGCTAGGGGACTGAGCAGCATGATTACTTATCCCTGCCCTGGGAAGAAACAAGAGGGAAAAAAGATTTGTTTTTCTATAGAACAGCCATCTCTCCAGCAAATAATCCAGTACCAGATTGCCTTATGATAAATCAATCACATTTTTAAATAAAATAATGTAAACATAGAGATTACAAGGAAGCATTGCATTGAAAGAGCACTAGGCTTTGGATTCAGACAAACCTGGATGCAAACCCAGACCTTGAACAAATCATTTAACCCACTTCCCTGAAAGAACACCTTATTTTGTGCCAGGCACTCTGCTGGGCATTTTGTATCCAACAGCTCAAGCTTGAAGAGGTTTTCATTGTTCTCATTCTGTAACAGATGAAGGAAGTGGGACTCAGGGAAGAAAGCCATGAGAGTGGGAGGACTCAGTGGATGAAATGACAGAGCCCAGATTTCAGTTCAGGTCTTGAGAAGTACCCATTCCTCTGGCCAGTGCTACCTCTCCCCATACATGGTGGGGAGAAAAGACTTCTGCTCCAAGCACACTGTTGGAACCAGCTGGAACCAGGAGCAATCCCACACCCTTTTCCATGAGCCTTCTTTAACTGCAAATGCCCTAGAAGGGACAAAAATCAAGACTCTGATACTGAATAGGAAGGAGAAACACCAAGCATAGATCAGTGAATGGAAATTGTGCTTTGGCATCTAAAAAACCTGGATTCAAATGCTAGCTCTGTCGTGAACTGTGACCTTAGGCATTTTACCTGACTTCTGTGGGTCTTAGTTTCCTAATGTGCAAAAGTAGAATGGTGAGAGGTTAAAGAAGAATATAAAGCACCTAGCCCAAAGGCTCATTTAGAGCAGTAGCTAGTCTCAGAAAAAGGAGGATCCCCCTAGAGGGCTCCAATGATGAGGCATCTGGGGATGCTGGGGTCCCAAGGCTGCAAGCAGGCCCCAAGCTTGTTGGTGCTGGTGGAACTGCCGGACAGCGGCTGGGAAAAGCTAAGTAATGCAGAGCTCGGGCTGGCATTGCAGCAAGAAACCACCTCTTTCCAGACCACGTGCACATGGTGCGCGGGGTAGAACATCGTAGAAACACAGTCAGAAATCATTAACCAATGGCTCAACTACGCTGGCACCTGGGCGGCTCCATCAATGTTAAGCTCTCCTTCCTCCACAGCCTTAATGGTAAGTTCTCAGCCAAGTGCCAGAAAGGCAAGGCGTACAACCCGGGGTACCATCAGGTTGTAGGTCACAGCCAGAGTCCAAGTCCACCACAGCATCTATTCTGCGAAGGTCCCGGAGACCCCTGACATTCAGCCCCGTTTCCCGCAGCATGTGCGGACCCCTCAGCAAGTACCTGGAGAACCACCCAGATGCAGAAGGCCAAGTACCTGGCAAAGATGCTTGTGCTCAGGTGTGGCAAGCACGTCCTCACCCGCGTGGGGGGCAAATACTTGTCGCTGGCAATTTTTTTTTGCCTCAGCTTGGTCCTCTTTAAAATGGAGTTAGTGTGTCAAATTCCTAGGTTACTTGAGAAGATTAAATGAGCCAATGGAAACAAAGCACTTTGGAAGAGTGTCTGATCTTTCTAAATGTCAAAGTTCAAGTCTCTGACGATTTGTTGCTGCTTTAAGATTGGGATCCCAGAGTCAGATCACACAGATCGAGGCTCAAGTCTCAGCACAGCTGCTTATTAGCTCAGTGACCCTGGGCAAATTGCCCCCATCACACTGAGAATTAATCTCTTCTCTAAAGTTGGGATAATATTAAAACTGATGTCATAAAATTACTGCGATGATTAAATGAGATACTGCAAGGAAATCCCTCACCATAGTACCTGGCCTGTCACCTAGAGCTGTCATGATGTGGGGTTGACCAGAAGGATCATTCTGATGGTGATGCGAGGAGGTGAGTGGCAGAGTTCTAGGTTACCATGAAGAACACAAAGATGTCCAATCAGGGCTCATGGTTGAGTGGGGCAGATATACCTGATATATAAATTACTTATTGTGAAATGTGATACAGCTTTAAACATTTTCTATGGGAAAATGAAGGAGGGATACAAATTCTGGGAGAGGTCTGATGAGTGGAATTTCAGCTGCACCTTGAAGATTAGCTGTGAGAAGGAAAAGAGGACCTTCCCAGAAAAAAACAGAGTTTGATCCAGGGCTGGGAGCAGGAGCACCAGACTCCTTCTGGCCTCAGCCAGACACACATAGATTGTTCAATTCTGCTGGCCTTGGAGGATCCTTTCAACAGCAACTGGAAGCTCCATTCTGATGGCCTCAGTTGATTTCCTGGAAAAGCCCCCCCCAGACTCCAGAGACTCCCCCGACTGAGAAAGGTGAGGTGGGTGCCGAGGCCAAATAGAAGGTTTTAGCCTGAGATAAAAAAAAGAAGTGAGAGGATGGATCATCTTAGTCATATAATTTATCATCCAAATCTGAACTCCGGTTGAGACTGAAAAAAAAAGGTGCTTTAATTATATGGGACCATGGTCATAAACTGGAACATATGCCAGTCCACCTTGATATGACTGTTTGCCATTGGGCCCTGATCTCCCTTGTCATCATGATCTCTAGCTAGCCCTCAGGTTGCCCTCTCCCCATAACACACGCCCAGCATGCTCCACACACTGATCCCCCCCAGTGTGTCATGGCAACTTCTGGCTATGCCTTTGCCTGTTGAATTCATTAATCAAGATTGGGTTCAGATATGAGCTCCCTTGAGAATATGTTTTTACCTGCCCCTCCCCCCCTCCACACACATATACTCCTTCAATCTCCCAGGAAGAATTCACCTCTTATCTTCTTGACCACCACCTGTGCTTAGCAGTATGTTTATATGAGCACGTTGGCATGGTTCTTTTCCCAAGTTGACCAAGAGCTCTTTTAGCGTGGGGGAGGGTTGGTATTGTGCTTATTGTAGTTACTGCCAGGGCTCAGCTTCAGAGCACCAGGCAGAGAACTCTGAGATAGGCGCTCTAAAGCTTAGAGGTACATGCTCTAAAAGTTAGCTGACTGAAAGAAAGAAAACCAGAAAGAAGTCTTGTGAAGCCTCAGGTGATAGCAACCGGCTATTGGATTCTTTTAAATGACCGGCTCCTCTTGGATTCTTAAGTGTATTATTATTTCATTCATAAATCAGTTTTAAGCCCCATTTGTGTCCGTTGTAAGTGCTATAACAAATACAAAGATGAATAAAACTTAGTTTTCACTGTTTTGCCTCAAAATATTCTAGGCAAGTTAACCAAAAAATAATAAACGAAAGCGATGGAAAAGGGGGAGGTGGTAGCATGCATAACCATAGTCTCTAAGTTCCTTTTTGAACCCCGAGTAACCAGATGGAAGGGCTGCAGTAATTCCACCACAGCTGACGATGGCATGGAGACTGCTGGGCTGCTGTCCCAGAATTGCTCCTTGGACGTGACACATTGTCTTCTCTGGAACAAGCTCCTCTTGGACAATTGGGTTGTTACCCTCTATCGGATACCATAAGTCATGTAAAATGAAGAGGGCTTCTGACTTATTTTGACTTCTAGGAAGCTTAGAATCAAATTTTGGTCATTTCCACAACATTTTTGTTGCTAAACTCAATTTTAGTTCCAACTTTTCTTTTTGTCCTTCCCCTCTTCAATAACTCATTTTTCAAATTTGCATAAGATTTGTATTTACATAAAATACTACATTCTTTTTTTTAAAATAACGAGAAATGAGTATTGAGCTGAAGAGCTGTGGAGGGAGACCTGGTAAACCTCTAAAACCCACCTCCCAGTCCCACTCCTTATCTCACCCCAGTCTCACTCCTGTAGCCTTATGCTTGGTCCAGATTCCATCCTGCCTGGTGATAGTTCTCTTTGCCTCATAGAGATAGGCTGTTATAAACCAGATATTCTTCAGTTCCTGAAAATTTGACAATGAAAAATAAATTTAAACTTAATCTCAAAACTATGTTGGGACTAATTTTTCTAAAGCAAGTGTGTGGGGGTGCAAGTAAAAGTGAGGTGTGTATGTTGTAAAAAGGATATGCTGCAGCATTGAAAGGCTGGGAATTACTAAGCTATAGGTAAACAGACTGGCAAGGTTAGGAGCTCAAAATCAGACTGGAGTTTAAAGAATATATGCTGAGCTTCACGGTGTGGGAGTCTGGGGTTGGGAGAGTATGAAGTAGGGAAGAAAGAAAGATCTTTTTTCCTTTCATTTAAATTATTTATTTATTCATTCATTCCTAAGAAGGATTCATTTATCCTCCTAAAAAAGATAATACTTTACTAAGTGCTGAGGATAAAATACACCGAAAGAAAATAGGGGGAAAAAAGTCTTTGTGACCTTGGATTAGGCAAATATTTTTAAACATGACATCAACAGCACAATCTGTGAAAGAACAAAACTAGTAAATTGAACATCAACCAAATTCTTTAAATCAGGCAAAGTGGAGAAGCACCCAAAGACTCTGAAGCACAATATTCATATAAAGCTGAGGTCAGCAAACAAGACCCACAGGCCAGAAACCTGTTTTTGTAAATAATTTTTTTTAACACAGCCACACTCATTGGTTTAGGTATTATCTATTAATAGCTGCAACAGAGACCTTATACCTCACAAGACTAAAACATTTACTCTCTAGCCCTTTAAGAAATAGCTTGCTCGAGACCGTCCTGGTCAACATGGTGAAACCCTGTCTCTACTAAAAATACAAAAAAATTAGCTGGGCGTGGTGGCGCACGCCTGTAGTCCCAGCTACTCGGGAGGCTGAGGCAGGAGAATGCTTGAACCCGGGCAGCGGAGGTTGCAGTGAGCCGAGGTCACGCCACTGCACTCCAGCCTGGCGCCTGGTGACTGAGTGAGACTCTGTCTCAAAAAAAAAAAAAAAAAAAAAAGAAAGAAAGAAATAGCTTGCTAACCTCTGATATAAAGCAGATTGTTCAACAGATGCCCAAGATATACTGATCCCTTCAACACTACAGTAACCCAAGTGGTTAACTGAACCTGTTACAGATACTGTACCTACCATGGTCCAGTTTTCTCCAGTCTGGAGCAGCTTTCTCCTAGAATCTAGATCCCCTAGTTTGCCCGAGTATGCCATAAAACATCATTATTTCTGTGAAAAACTTGAGAAACATTGGGATGAAACAGTAATTCTCCCATTGCACAGCACCATGCATTCTCTCCATCACTATCTGCCTTCCTCCTCTTAATCAGGTAACATTTAGTCAGCACCTATCATATGCCAGAGAAGACACAGCCTCTGCCTTCAAAGACCCCACACTCCACCAGGAGAGAGATATATACACAAATAATTAATATGCAATGTTATGTAATATAATAGTCATATAAGGAAAAAGTATTCCCAAATACCTCAATTTTAATCCAAGCTCTGCAACTCTGGGGAAATGATTTAACCTTTCTGAGCTTCAGTTCTCATCTAGAAAGTGAGAATGATATCATCAAGTGCAATGGGTTGTGGTAAGGATTAAAAGAGCAGCTGTGTGCGAAGCACCTTTTTCCGTGTCAGAGCTCAGTATCCTTGTCTGCAGCAGTGGTAGTGACAGTAATCAGTAGTAGAAGCAGTATGGATAGAAGATAATATATAAAGTTGCAGCAAAGAGGAGACAGCAGTGATACAGGGGTACTAATCAGAGACATTTTCAAAAAGATGACATGGATCTTGAAGCATGAACAGGAGTTAGTTATGTGGAGACGGAGGAGGGAGCATGGATAGAATAAAATAAATAACATGAAACCTTTCAAGACTGCATATCTTGATTTTGCTTTTTAAATCTATGAGCTGCTCTTTGTTATCCAGGTGGAAATACTAACTACACACTGACGGCTGTTAGACCTGTTGTCTGTACTCAGAAGAATAAAATCCAGATCTCTTTATACATAATCTTGTCACTAATGAAAAAGAAAAAATGTACCCCTGATGTCCAAAATTGATCTGATGCTTACAGCTGGACTAGGATATTATAAGCTGGTCTGAGGCTTACAGCCTAGTGAACCTAAATAATCTAAACAGTATTATAGATAACCTCAGACAAAGTGACTCGGAGACCATGATAAAATAAAACAAGGTTACTTCATAATTTTGTCTAAACATAGACAAAAACAAGGTCACTGCATGCACGACTCACAGAATACCCATGGAATTGTCCGCACTTTCTGACAGCATCTGATCCAGAGCAAACCTCTGCTTTCTTACAGCCACCCTGAATCACCTGACCAAAGCCTAAATCGCATAACAGTTTCTAACACACTCTTACTGAGACACTTCAGTGTTTCCCAAGGTGTACATTCTTCTGTTTACAAGTAATAAACCCAGTTGTTTAACAACTGGTGTGTTTTCCTAATCTTTGGCTCAAGGGCCTTAGCACAGGCATTGTTCCCCCGGTTACCCGACTAACCTGTCTTTGACCACCTTGACCTTCCTTCAGTTCCCTGAAAATAGGAAGTTCATTCCTGCTTTGGGGCTCTGCACTTAACATTACCTTTTCCCTGCTTAGGTCCACTCATGGCTAGCTCCTTTTCAGCATTCACATATCAGGGGAAATGTAAACTCTTAACAATGAAAGAAAAGGAAAATGGCAAAGCTTCCTTGAAAATGGTAGAATAAAATGTAAGACACACACCAACAATGCCTACAGAACAGGCGATGCTTGTGTTCCAGTCTCTCACACTGGCTGTTGCTAACACTTTACCAATGAGAACACCATAGAAAATTAAATCTTCCATTCCAAATTCTGCTCCCCTTGCACCTAGATCTTTACTGGCTAGGATGTTGCTGGGAATATTGGCTTTTTTTTTTTTTAGTGTCCTCTCGTTTGTTGTACTAGTCCATTGTATTATGCTGAGACTGGGTAATTTATAAAGAAGTTTAATTGACTCATAGTTCCATATGGCTAGGGAGGTCTCAGGAAACTTACAATCATGGTGGAAGGTGAAAGAGAAGCAGGCACCTTCTTCACAGGAGAATGAACACAGTAGGAACTACCAAACACTTACAAAACCATCAGATCTCGTGAGAACTATCACGAGAACAGCATGGGCCCCCCATGATTCAATTACCTCCACCAGGTCTCTCCCTTGAAACGTGAAGATTGTGGGGATTACATTCAAGGTAAGATTTTGGGTAGGGACACAGCCAAACTGTATCATTTGTGTAACTTCCAAACCTAACTCCATCCCAAGCTTTGGAAAAAGGACTCAGGGATTAAGAGAAAAGAAGTTAGTCCCAAGCCTTTACCTTATCTGTGGAATAAGGGTTGATCTGACATGAAGACACCTGCTTCAGAATGTTATTTTTAAAAAGCTTCCGAGTGCCTTGTTCAAATGACACCCTGAAAGGAGTAATATATTTAGTCATTACCTCAGAATGCATCACTCAGAATGGGCCACATCTTTTCCCCATCATATCAGGGTAGGGATGAAATATTGCACCCTCAAATTATAGTAGAGGTGGGGGTTGGAGTGGCAAAAGAAGTCTGGGTCATGAGGTGCTGTTCCTAAAGCTTCTTAAGGATTATTAGAGGTGAGGGAGCTAGAGGGTGCTGCATACAAGACAGCAAGAAAGACTTAGATGTTGTCCTAAAATTAGGTTGGTTTGATGGAGAAGCAGGAAGTACAGTAGGGAATCCATGGACTGTAGGTCTCATTCTTCCACTTCCTAGCTGGGATGCCAGGGCAAATTGCTGAACCTCTTTGGCTTCTTCATGCTGTGTTTAATGAAGGGATTGAACTAAATGAAGTTTGAGTTCCTTCTGGTATTAAGAGGAGGGTATAGGCATATGCTGGGATGATTTTAAGTCTAAATGCATGCTTTAATGTATCCTGGGCCTTAGCTTGCATGTTTCCTTGGCTCCCTCTGGAGCCTGCCACGCTTCTCCAGGACTTGTCTGACCCCCACCTACTGTGAAAGCTGCCTCCTGGGTGAACTGCCTGGGTTGCAACTCTCCAGAGAGGTGGACGATTCCTGGAGGCTGTGAGACTGGGTCAGCCTCCAGTGGCCAAAGGCCAATAAGCACAATAGGGTGAAGTCTAGGCTGTGGCCAGTAAGCAGGTAGTGTTCTCTGAGATACTTAAAGAGCTTGCTTCTCAGTCCACTCTGTGAATCCAAGTTACTTGAGGCATTAAATAAACTTGGTGATGTCTGTATGTCAGTTACAAGTAATTTCTGATGTTCGATTTTGTCTATAACAATCCATATAGTTAGCTATTTTTCATCATTTTCATTGCATAAATGAGGAAGCTCAGAAAAAGCAGCTTTTCTCAAAGTTTAGAAATTTAAATAGACTTTGTTACAGGGCAAAATTTGGTACAAGTCTGTACAGGCTTTATCTGAGAAGTGGGTTAGAGAGAGAGAATGGATTTCAGAATAAGAGGATCTCGATTACTAATGTCCTATGGCACAGGGTGTAGTGGAGTGAGCTTTAGAGTTAGAATTAAGACTCCAGGCCTGTCATATGCTAGAGGAGGAAATGTGGGCAAGTTAATGCTCATTCTCATTTTCCACATCTAAGAGATAATATGCCAGAGGATTAAATAATATAAAATAGTGCAGAGCTGCCTGACATGGTACATTATTCCCTTTCATACCACCTTGAACATGTGGATAGAAATAAAGAATCTCTCCGTAACTGTTTCATATTTTCCTCTATGTGATTTTTAACAAATTTGGTTTCTACCTCCAACCTGACTAGAAATGGGCTAGTCAGGGTTCTTCTCTTTCAGTCAAAGGCTTAACTGGGGGGTAGAGGAGTCAACTACTGGAAATTAAACCATGTAAAAGGAAACCTTTCTCATCTGCAGTCTAGCTGATAGGAGGACTACATATTCAGAGGGCAAAACATTGGCCTGGTGATACAGAGGCAATCTACCTTTTCTAGGCTGACTGGCCCTGGGAGTTTTGCCCAGCGTGAGTGGCCTGGCACGGAGGTTTACTTAGCATGCTTGATTAAGCCTGGCCCTGGCTGGGAGGATTACATTTCATCCAATACTGAAATCACTTGAAATTCCCCCTCATTCATCCAAAGATACAAAAAAGAAGTAACTCATGGTATTGCTGAGAAAGAACTTTATTGTTAGCCATTCTTGCACCTTTTGTTTTCTATGTGTTGAAACCAGATTGATACAAACAATACCTTCTATGTTAAAAATCATAAGTACATGGATTTTATCTCACACCCAGACATTTAATCAAACTATCAAATTATCTTATTCTGTCTTTATCTGTGGTCCTCAGAGCTCAACGGAAGCCAAGAAATAAAGTTTTTAACACGCTTTGCTTTTTGAATGCACCCACATTCAGAGAGCTCATTCTTGGGTGGGTCTGATGCTTGCAGTGGAAGTGGGATGAGGCAGGAGGCCAAACCATTCTTTTTAAGGAATGTCCTGACCTAAACATGACATTAATATCACACACACACACACACACACACACACACACACGCCTCGAAAGACAGAGAAATCAACTTAAGTGAAATCCAAATTCTACTTCCCCCTTCCTTTCCTCTTTACCAATCCCCTTTACATCCTGGTGGAGGTCTTTCTGCTTCCTGTGTCTCTATTTCACCCCTTAACAGAGATGCTCAGGTATCTCATGAAGAGCTGAGGTTTCACAAACAAAATTCGATCTACATAACTTTTTAGATATGTATTCCTGAAATATTTACTAGTCCTCTCTCTGTCTGACAAGTGATCGCAACAATGAGTCATCCTTTGGGCATTAATCCACAGCAGCCCGAAATAACAGCAATACCAGAACTATGACTTTATACTTTCCATTTGTATTAAAACTCTCACTTCACTTAAACCTGATTATCTTAAAGCTAAT
The DNA here is from genome assembly GCA_036589455.1 of Ateles fusciceps. Lineage (NCBI taxonomy): Eukaryota > Metazoa > Chordata > Mammalia > Primates > Atelidae > Ateles > Ateles fusciceps. The sequence continues at coordinate 20,196,527 of JAZHEH010000681.1, read as the reverse complement.
TTTATTCCATGCTTGGCCTTCAAGTTTGTGCTAATTTCCAAATCACTCTCTTACATGAATGCAAGAAAAATTTATCAATTCTCATCCGTGCAATTCCTTGACTCAGGAAAACGGAATCTCTCTACCCATGGTGAAGACTTTTCAGAAGGTCCTCTCTGAAAATAGATGGAACAAATTCTTTTTACAAAATGAGTTAGGGCTAGAAACTAAATCTATGTACCTTAAACTGTAACTCAATATATATAGTTTTACCATACAAGACTTCCCAGAGATCTTATCTATATCAGATCTAAGAACCAAGAGAATAAAATCTAATGAACAAAATCTTCTTGGGGTTCTATATCCTTGAAAAAACATAATTCAATAGTGTCATCATTATCCTCTTCTGTACTATAAGACACACATCTAGAATAATAATCCATTGTAAGTCCCTTATTCTATTTGATTTATCCATTTCAAGGAAACAAAATGCAATGTCTGCACATTCAGATCTCATATATGCTGATTTTTGTTGCATGATCTACTGCTCGTCTCCCCTTTATCTAAGAGCTTTCCCCCACACTTCTTTCGGGTGCATATTGTATGCTTCTTCAAAGACATATACACAGATTTTTTGCAAAGTGCTGAGAATGCACTTGGTAAAGACTTGGTGATTCTGTGACTTTATTGTGACTTACACATTTTTTCTATCTCCTCCCATCCAACGGTCAGTACTTGCACCTTTTCTGAACACTCTGCCACTTCAAATCCACCTCTTACACATACATACTCCTTCATATACAACTCATGAGAGCTTAAGCCAAGCTCCATTGAGTTCTAAAATGTCTGCAGATGTCTTCTGGTATACCTGCTGAACATAAAACACTTGGAGAGGGGACACTTCTTTTTCAAAAACTTTTTTTGGTGGAGGGAGTATGGGGGCAACATCTTTTTATTTTTTATTTAAAAAATTTCAAAATGTATTTTTACATGCATAATTGATGGGGTAATTTTAGATCCTGCAAGTTCATAATCAGTTATTTCCCATTAAGAAGTTTTAGACATATTTCTCCATTGAACGAAGTATTCTCCAGATAGCTCTAAGGGTTTCACATTAATAAGCAGAAACTTTATTATTTGAGAATGCTGCTGTTAAGCAGAAGAAATGATTAAGACAAAGCTTGAATGGAATAAGACTATACATTCAGTGGGGAACTATATACCTGTGCCAAAATTACAAATGACCAACTCTTCCCTTGTCTCATGACTTTTATTTTGTACCCAACCAGTACAGAGTATTTTGTAGTTTTGTATTGAGACATAACTCCTACCTCCTCCAGGAAACTGCTTTGGGCCCCCGTTAATTTTCTTCCTTTAACTTCCTAACAAACCTGGGACTTACAAGTTGTGTGTGTGTGTGTGTGTGTGTGTGTGTATCGTGTGTGTACACAGAATCTCTGGCATCTCCAGTGAGAATAGAGTGGGCCTCACCCTCTCCTCATGACTAACTCCAGAGAATGTGAGGTGAAGGAGTTCTGTGACTTTTTAACTTGAGTAGTATTTCACTCACTGTCCACAAATGCTTGGGTTACACTGTCTGCATCACTGATTACAGTAACAGTGTACATGTATGTATACACATATACAATCGTATTTCCAAATTGCATACTAGAAAGCAGGGCCTCACTTTCCCTGAACTGTTACAATGCCTAGCCCAGAGTACTCTGGTAATAGTTACTTCGTGGAGTTTGTACACACACCATATAAGAAAGGATACAAGCCAAGTTACCCATCCCCCACTTCATGAAACCTAAGGGAGCTAGCCCTGACTCATGGTTCATTTAAGAAACAGAAGCCTCAATTAATTAAACTAACTTGGGCCCCCAATCCATGATCTTGAGTTTAAATTGGTAAGTATAAAATAAATGACACACTTGAAAATGTTTGGATTCACCCTGTACCACCAGGTACACGGCCACATTTAACAACCTTTCACACTATGTGTGGTTCTTACAAGAAATTAAAAGCAGAGCCTGATTCTTTGTCGTGCAGCACAGAGGCTTTGCTGTCTAGTTTCAGAGTCTCTGGCATCTCCAGTGAGTCGGCCTCACCCTCACCTCATAAGCCCAGAAAATTTGAGGTGAAAATTCGGTGACTTTTTAACTTGAGTAGGATTCCACTCATTGTCCATAAATGCTTGGGTTCCACTGCCTGCATTACTAATTATAGTAAAAGTGAGGTAACCTGGTATAAGCCGTGCCTAACCCAATATTCAAGAACACTTAGTGGGCACTTTAAAACCAGGCTGTATTATTAAACAGCCCCAGCTTCCAAGGTTCAGAAGTTTGGTGGGCCTAATCATTTTCCAAAGTGGAATCTTAAGATCTCCAGCTGCCCTCTTCACTGCCAAGTATGAACAACAAATCCTGACTTTAACGCTAAAATTTGCAACTGACTTCTGAGGACATGTAATGGCAGCTGTTTTCCAGCAATGGGAATAGATTACATGGATGCATCTTCCAACATCCTGTGACAAAGAGGCGCAGTGATTCATAATCAAGCCTCTAAAGTGAAAGGCACATAGGCTTTACAAGGAGAACGATCTGTGTTCAAACTTAAGTGCGTCACTCGTTAGCTAGGTGAGCTTAACCAAATCTCTGTGAGCCTGTTTTCTCATCTTCCAAATGGGAGTACCATCACCTTGCTCACAAGGTTGTAAAAGCTGTACATAATAAAGACCCTTGGCACACTGCCTCAATATAGTAGATAAACGTTAGCTATTAGTTTTATTAAGCGTTTAAATTGGCTAAAGAGTCTGATTTTAAATTGAGTCTTCTCAGACGAGTCATGCAGAACTAGAATATATATATTATATTAACATACATATATTCTGTCTGTAAGGCTGTTAATGTCTGCAGAGGTTACTTAGTGTTAGGAAGGTTAGAACCCTGAAGTGGAAGGACGTTATCCCTGCTCCCACCCTCTTACACCTGCAGCACTTACACACACCCACCCCAGACTAAACTTGTATGCCCATTTGTGCATCTCTCCAATCCTACTAAATGAAAATGCCTGCAGTCCTTCAACAGGCTACAGGTGGTCAGGGAAAAAAGAAAAAAAACACCTGTAGTCTTAATACTTTTCAGAAATTTGAGATGGGAAAGTGAGGCCCCAGGGAACTATGTATATTCCATTAGAAAAGAAAGCAAGGAAGAGAGAAGGGACTAACTGCTACATTTTCTTCTCCTTAGCAATATAATGGCTCCCATGTGCTGGGATCCCAATCTGATGAGAAGAAATGACACGAAGGTCATGGATAGACCTCACTGTCCACTGTGAAAGCTCCTGCAGCACCTTTAGGCCCCACAGCTTCTTCTCAAAGAGACCACCATCTCCAACACCAATAGGCATCCCATCAGCCTCACTGGGGGGAATCTTGTATTCCAGGAGTACCATTAACTCCTCTATCTGGTAAGCAAAGGCAGCAACTTGGAGAAGAAGGGTATGTATAGCTTGATGGAAGTCACCTTTAGTTGGGGTAAAATGCACCTGCTGGTCTTCTAGAAGCCTGGCCAACAAAACATGGAAGGCACGATAAGCTTGAAGGTTCTCTTGCAGTCGCTCTGCCTCGGTCAGCTCACTCCACTGATCGGTGCTTGCCATTGGCACCCCATTCACAGAGTCCAGGTTGATGTTCTTGTTCAGGCCCTGATGCTTCACCTGGCCGAGGATACAGGAAAATACCACATCTTCTGTAATCATCCCAATGTCCTTAAATCACCCCTAAATTTCATACAAAATCTCACTCACCTCTCTGGCCAAGGATCCAAGTTGTAAAGTAAATAACATGTCTACAGTAGGAACTCTAATTTGGGCTCCATGACTAGGCTTTAGAAAGACCCAATACTCCCTGAAATTGAGTACCTATGCATTTTTATTGGAAGAATGTTCAGATTTCACTAAGTTCTAATGGTTGAAAACTACTGATTTAGAAGAATATTTCCTTCTCACTTCAAACTCTCTCTTGGAAACTGAAATATTTTAATCATATTAAAGTATTTTTAAACATACTTGTAGACACCGGCCACAACTTGGAAGCCCTGGAATATAGCCATTGTAGATTTATCTAACTTCCCTCTCCCCATTGTGCACTCCCAAAAAGTGCTGTCTGGTTACGCTATACAAAGATGAATCAGTTCTGAGAGCGCCTAAATTCAGAACTCTCCACAGGGGCTGGAGTATTTCCACAGCAGATCTTAAGTGGAAACTGATGAGGATCTCCCTACTATTAGAAGACCAACCCGGAACTCCACAGTTAGCTCAAAAATTCAGCACTTCCACAAGTCTCCAATGAATCTTCTAGATCTTTTTGATAGCTTACCTTTCTCTTTAGACACACTCTGCTTTTGATGCAGAATATTAAAAGGTAGGTGGCTACATAGGAGAAATGGTAGGATTTAGCAATTCCCCCAAGTTCATAGTACTCTTCCTCCCTATCTATAAACCTTTCATTTACATAGCTAAAAAATTCAGAAGAATGGCTACAAAGAACCCAAACTCAAGAGGGCCCATGGCTAATCTGTTCTAGTAGTATTCAGAATACATGCAAACAAATTTGGAATAGCCTCCAAGACATATAAGCCAATTCTATCTGGAACCCCATATATATTTTCTCATTCAAGTAACATATCTCTTAAACAGCGTGGAAGAAGAAAATAAGGTCACGTGGGTTTCCTCAAGGAAAGGGCCCATGTCAAATAACCTGTATGAATGACTACATGATGAGAGCTTTCACAATTGGTAACGGAGCTGCCACATGATGGTAAGTTGCTGGATCAGAAAATATGAAGGGAAAACAGACAACAGTAAAACAGGCAACTTACATAAGATTCCGTAAGAGCAGTCAGGTCTAACGAATCTTCCTTGCTAGCCAGATAGAGCGGCTACAGAGGTCCCGACGGTGAGGGGTCAGCGGTGAATGCTCTGCAAAAGCCATCCCTAATTCAACTGTCCCAGGAAACAAGTGAGCTGGGTTTACTTCTGTCTACACTGGTCCAAATAAGAAATGTGACTCTCACAGACTAAACCCACTAGGCATTCTCTACTAATGGGATTGTGCACCCCACCCCCACGCGGGCCTGACTCAGAGGTGGTTGCAAATTCCTGGCTGTGGAATTTTTGTGCCTGTGGAATCAAAGGGCCCTTTTTAATCAGTCTTTTTTTTTTCCTTGCAGCGTCTGCCTCCATCTCTCTCCTCCACTCAGTACTTAGCACACTTGTTTCTATGTCATTGTTTTGCTTTTGCACTTAGCAACAAGGTCACTATCATAATAATCCTCGTGGCGCCCCTGCCTAATGTAATCTATCTCATACACACTTAGAATCAGTTAATTTTATCACCCTCCCTTATCCTCCCCATGTCCTTTTTTTGTAGGCTGGCGAAGGGTTCATTCAACAAAATTGTTATTATTATTGATAGAGCTGCCATTTATTAAGCATCTACCATGGGTCAGACACTGTGCTAAATGCTTTAAAGCAATCCCATTTGATCGTCAGAGTAATTCTGAGGTAAATGCCATTTCTCCCATATAAGAAACTGAAACTTCAAGAAATATGCACAAAATCCAACAACGAGGTTTGAATTTAAATGGAAGCCTTTGATTCTACAGTTGTTTCTCCCACTGACTTTCCAACTTTATTTTCTGTATAGGTAGTTCACATTTCGTTCAAGAAACAAAGGTTGTGTGAAATAAGTCCTTTAAAAACATAGCATTTTTTCACGGCCATCCTTAGTATTTTTTAAAGGTAATTTAATTTATACTTAAAAATCAAGCAAAGGAGCATCTCTAATTTCGATCATCGTGCCTTCCTGGTAGTTACATAGGAGGAAGGTACTGTTTAGGCCTGTTCTCTTCCAAAGGACAGGGAACACCCAGCGCTAACTTGGTAACATTTCTAAAGCAGTCTAACTCAAGTGACAACATGCTTTCCCTTTTTCTTCTCTACCCAGTCATCACATGGTTCTTAAAATAAGAGAACGAGCTGGGCTTTGAAATGACGATAAAACAGTTAAAAGGTATTTGGAGAGCTGTCAGTCTATACTGCATTTAACTTGGAGAATGACACTTATTAGGTAAGGGCTGAAAGTTTCATTCTTAAATGAATGAATTAGCTTTCATAATTTATATCACAGATATTGCCAATAAGCTGAAACATATGCCATCTTAGAAGCAAATTTACAAAAGTAAACAATAAATGGGAGATGTGAGAGCGGCCTGGGCAGCAGTTACAGTAGGACTTCTAAGGCGGCAGAAGGATCATAGTTTTTTCTTTTTTCAAAAAATCAGTACTTGATACATTCAGTTTTGAGAAAAAGTACCGATCAAATGCTATCAAGGTTTTGTCATTATCAGGATAAAATTAACTTCACAGAATCCTTAATGTTCCATCTACTAGGTTAGTATGACCACTTTTCCTAGAAGGCAGTTGTCAAAACAGCAAGATTCCCAAGTTTACTGAATGATAACAGAATTATATATGTCATTTCAGCATTTTAAATCAAGAACAGTAAAAAAATTAACCACCTGATTCTCAACAAAAGCAAACAATAGTATGCCCCACATAACGCCTGTTCTGAGAGCATTTGGTTTGCTTAGCAGCATCACATGTTTCACCCTTAGGATAACTGTAAACTCAGTACAACCAAGGAAGACAAGTTGCTTCCATGAAGACCATTTTTATTTTTCTTCTTTACATATTTATTTTTAATACGCCTTACCTAGATTAAGAGAAAACAAAGATTTGAAAAGCAAAGTATCCCTTTTATTATAATTTCTTTTTACATAACCTTTTCAACCTATATTCAGGTAACTACCTGTGTCTCCCATGAAAGGAGAAGGGTCCTGCACATTACAACAGGCAAAAAAGGCTTTTAGGAAATAAAATATTTTAAATTGATCCATTACATTTGTTCAACTTTCTTGAGTACATTGGAAAGTGGGAGAAACACAAAAGGAGAAAAAAATCGCATTTCAAACAACCAGACTATAATAACCTTAGTTAGATTGGTAGTATACTCTTTATACTTTTTCCCCAAACAGGTACAAAGGAGGTTTAAGTGCTCTACGTGGATGCTTTTCTATACCTTAATATTTTATTTTACTCCCAGTACTCCCATGGCCATAGCCAGTGTTTGCTCAAACTCTCTGAAGCATATCAAGGAGTCTCAACTACGCAAAACAACCCCGGGCAACCACAAACAAGAGGGTGGACATCTCCCAGAAATATTAAATAGTTTTATTTCAACTACAGTTTCAGAATTTAGAACTGCCAATTCAAGATGGAAGTATGCAGTGGGAAGAGTTATTAAAAAGGTAACAAAATTTGACTAAGAGTATGAAATGTAGAACTATAAGATTAAAAGAGCTCCTTGGAAGGACAGTGTAGGCATATGGAGCAGAAAGGAAAACAGGAAAGGGCTGAGATAGTTTAATTACACCAACTCTTTACTATGCAGCATCCCTTTATCAAAAGGAAAAATATAAAGTCCGTAAAAAATATTTTATTATTGCAAACTGCTGCAATAATTCATTGTACGCAAATGGCAGCTATGAAGAGGGCCCTTGTCCCCTAAAAGAAAAGGAAAAGTACAGCAAGTTTCTAATTAGTAGAACTAGTTGTTTTTTTTTTTTTGTGGGGGAGGGGAGAGTGGTATAGGAAAGAATACATTTTCTCCCATCTCAGAAAGATCTTAAAAAATGCAGTTTGCTTTTGTGTAGGTGGCTAAAATATCTGATGACTAACCACTGCAAATGAAACTAAAGGAGACAAAGGATAAGTGCGACAAAGAAAAAAGCTAAGTGTGGACTATAAATGCTAACTAGTCAAACAGTATAAAAGGGATTGGAGATCAGGACGTTTTTGTAGACTCATCCAATCAAACTTGTATTTTCAAATCTACTCAATATACCAAAGTCAACTCCAAACTCTTACTGTTGGCAGGTAAGCACATTCTACATCCCTTCTATCTTTATTCCATTTTCTATCCCCATATTGGAGAAATGGCAAATCTGCAACACTCTGAAAGAAACAATAGTGCATTTGAGACTGTTGATTGTAGGTGTCTCACTCCCTACTTCCTGGCATCCCAACTGCCGACACTAGTGGGTGTAAAGTAAGCCTCTTTCAGAAATGACATTTTGTTAATCCTCTTTTTGGGAAAAAAGTATTTTAAAAAAATTGATAAACCACGTTTGTGGAAAACAAGCTGTTCTCCCCCGACCCCAGCAAAAACTCATTCTTTCCAATAGCCATCATGAATTTCTGACAATAAACAATTAACAGGGTAAGCCTTCAATTCCAGCTTCTGAGGCACACAGGATAGGAACTGCCCTTTACCTAAAAATGAGCCAAAATAGGATTTTGGGCTTCTGGGGGTATGATCTTGTGCAAAAACACTAGCTTTTCTCTCCAGTGAACAGCAATAAGCAAAGCATGCCCCAACAAAATCTCTATCCCAAGGAAATTATGATTCCCAGAATTTTAGGTGAAAGCCAAAGCAGTTATTATATAGAAGTATTAATTTTGGCTATTAAAATTTTTCCTCTTCTGAAGTGTTACTGAAGGGGGAAACAGAGCAGTTTTCTTTGACTTAAAACTTTAGGACTCACAGGCTTTGTTCCCTCACTAACAGCAGTGTCCTTCACCAATAGGGAGCTGGAATGAACTGATGATAAAGCAAAGCAAAAAAACAAAAGCAAGGAGCCAGAGTTGGGCCAGCGAGGAAAATATAAGGAAATGGTAGGGATAACAAAAGAAACAAATTCACAAGAATCTTCCATCTGTAATTTAGACTGTGAACAACCCTCCTCATCCTCTCGAAATTCCTAAGTATCAACGCTCTAAATAATTCAAAGAGCATACTAGTTACCACAAACCTAACATTCTTCCCTAAAAGGCTTCCAAAAAAGCTACTGTAGTGATTTTGTTAGTGCTGAGGACCAGCTTTCTTTAAAGGCCACTGGAGAGCTATGATTTCAGAGGCTGGCTGTGCTTCTTCAACCCTACGTCTTGCCTTCAAAGTACCTGTTATGGAAGGGATCCCATGTCAAAATAATCTAATCTCTCTCTCTCTCCCAGCCCCACAAAATATAGCAACAAAGACTCAAAAAAAAAAGAAAAATCAAACTTTGTTAATAAATAAGGAATCTCAGGTTCCACAACACAAAAACACACATGTTCAAAGTGCAAATTTCCGCCATTAGCCTGGGACTTTTCTCATCGTCTCACTGATACAGAGCCCTGTCTTACAGTCAAAGAGACTGTGTAGAGGGCAGCCCCCTCCCTATTGGGAGCCTGCTTCCAGCAAGTGAGCACCATTGAGAGCCATATGGAGGGTTGGGAGGGGGGACTGAGATGCTGGGATCAAGAGGAGAGAGGTGATTCCCATATATCCTTCCTTTCTGAAACCCAGTGGGGAAAAGGAAGAGGGGATGAGAGATGTGTGCTGTTTTAACAGCTCACCCTGCTAAGGGGCCCTAAAGTGCCAAAGTCAAGCTGCCAGCCTCTGGAGATTAGAATTCTATGGTATTTGAAAACGTGTGCCTCAATGGGAAGGAGCCAGAACCACAGGGCAGCAGTAGAGAAGAAGGGATTTAGAAGACAGTAATATACTATTAAAAGCTGATCCAGAGCACATCAGAGTTACAGGTTGGAAGGGGTATCTGCCAAAGAGCAAGAAGTCTGCTGATGGCTGGAACTGAGTATGAGAATAACCCTCACTTTAAGAGCTGCTGCTGCTGCTTCTTTTTGTCTACCTTTCTGGTAAAGACAACATCAATTTTATAAGAGGGGTAACAGAGGGAAAGCAGGGAATGGGGGTTGGAGGGTGTATGTATGTGTGTGCTGTGATCCACAATGGAAAGAGCAGGCCCTTCGGTTATTTTACTAGATTTTAAATGCTTTAGATTTTTTTTTTTGTCCTTTTTAACTTTTAAATACAAAGTCTGAGCTGTTCCATGCCCAAAGTTTTCCTTTCCACTAAGGTCCGGTAGAGTCTGAATCTTCAATCAGAACCTCTGTGGTAGCACCGAGTATGTCTGAGTTCATGACCAGCCCTTCAGTGCCCCCACTGCTGCCACTTCCCACAAAGATCTTCCCATCAGCCATTAGGCTCACCCGTCCGTCCCACTGCAGTATGACTTTGACATCCCTTCAGCTTCTAGCAGTAGGCACTCTCCAGAGGTTGAGTTTCCCAAGGGCTCAGGAAGAAGAGGAAGACCCTGACCATCTGAAGCCTGCGTCAGGGACTCTGGGTTTGTGCCCAAGATATCTGTGCTGGTGATAGAGCGCCTGCATTGGCAGCCAGAGCTTCTGCAATCAGCACCTCAGGGTGGCTTTTTGCTTTGTGTGCCACTACGCTGTCCTTCTTCTCAAATTTTTTGCCACAGATATTGCAAGAAAACTGGTAGAAGGAGTCTGCATCATGCTTCTTCATGTGCCAATTAAGAGATGCCTTTTGTCGACAAGTAAATCCACAGATCTCACATCTAAGGAGAGTAGAAAAAGAAATGGCTGATCCAACAGAGAAATAGAGTGCTCTTATTCAGGGTTAGAATTCAGAGCTCATACATAAATGCAATTATCAGTAACATACTTCTTTTGAAGGATTAGGAAATATTACTAGATGGAAAACTCATCTGATTTTCTTCTGTTTGCTTGAAAAATAGAGGAAAACTAAGAAAAGGGCCACTAATGCCCCCAATCAACATCCACTCATTTATTTGATGAAAGTAAACAGCAGTAGCAACTAAAGTGTTTGCAAAGTGGCAAACCTTCAAGTAGGACATATATCCTTCTCACCCAGATGTTCACCAGTAAATAATACTCACTGTAATGGCTTCTCGCCAGTGTGAATCATCCGGTGCACTGCGAGATTGTGGGAACTCTTGAAGGCCCGAGCACAATATTCACAGATATAATCCCTTTGATCTATGAAGAAAAATACTCTGGTTAGTGTTCTTTTTAGATACCCTGTAAGTATTTTCCCTACATTACAATAAATAAGTAGATGATGGGGCAGGTAATTTAGAGTAAAAACAATGCTGCTTTCAATGTACAAACACTTTGGGTAAACAAAATTTAAAAAAGAAAAATACTGCTTTAAAAAAAAATCCAAACATTCAGTAGCATAAGAACCTGTTTAAAAAAAAAAAAACTAAATAAAAATTGAAAACTGGATTCCTAATCTCAATTTTATCACTAATCCAAGTCTTGGACAAAGTGTTTAGCAAGTAAACAACTACATTTTCCATATATTTTATTCCTTAAAACAATTTTTTTCATAGACCATGAAAACTGAATGCTTACACAGAAAGAATCTGGCATTCAAACAAAACAAAAACAAAAAACAAGAACTTGGCACTGTACAGAAACTGATCCAGAGGTAATCACACCCTGTTTCCAGTTTAAAAAATGTTACCCAAGATAAACAAACTTTTTTCAAAAGACTGGAGATGCTGCTATCAAATAAATGTAAATAGTACCTGTACTTCTTTATCTTATTCTCCTACCCATCTTCTGTACCATTCAACTACCTCCCTTTGTCACTCACAACACCCTCCACCCTATCATACAGGATTTTTGATGAAGGTGGTAACATGGTGTGGAATCTATAAGGCAAAGGAGCATTGTACTTATTCATTTCTTTGCCACTTGTTTGGGAAGCCCATGGACAAAGAGGTGCTCAATATATATATTTGCTAAATTAATGACACTACATTTTCTACTCCTTTTGCTTCAAATTACTAGAATTTATCAGAATGAAAACATGAATCTATCCAATTTAATCCTATACTCCTTTCCAAACAGCTTAGAGATCACCTGGATAGCTTATTAAATGTATATACTGATTCAGCAGGTCTGAAGCAGGGCCTGAGATTCTGTATCTCTAATAAGAACCCAACTGATGTCAATGCTGGTTGGTCTGTGTTCCATACTTTATATAGCAAGGTCTAAAAATGCACAGTTCTAACTTAGGAAACTCTTAGCATCTCCCAGGTCATGTCCACACTTCCAGTTCCATAGCAGGACAAACCTGGGTGGGGCATCTATTTGCTAAATAAATTATATTTGCAAAAAAAGTCTGTATATACTGATTTGCAGAAGGAAAACTAACATCATAAAACTGTAGTAACCAAATATAAATATTTGAAATAGACTGAATTTATAGAAGTTTTTCATAGGCTTGTGATATTTAACTAAAACAACCTAAAGTAATTGTCAGAAATGACTTTTCTATGGCATAAAACAGTATTAACAGGGAGCAGAAGGAACAGAGAAATTGCAGTACCTATCAAGAAACAGAAATAACTGTTTCTTGTGGAAATAACTCTGAAGAAACATGGTATAAGAAAACTAGACTTTGGAGTGATTAAGATTCAAGTTCAATCCTGGTATTGTGAAAAAGTCTACTATTTGCCAGGCTCTGTGCAGTCAATAGCACTATATATGTTATCTCATTTCATCCTTACAATAACTGATACTGATATCCTTAATACACAGAGAAGGAAAAAGGAAAGGTTGAGAAGTTGCCTACAGTAAATGAAGGAGATAATACATTTATCACTATAACCTTGGGCAGAAGACATATTTCTACAACTAGAATTCCTAGACTTACTCTCCAAGACTGTTGAGAAGGTATTGTGTAATTATAAAGTGTCTGGCACATACTCAGTGGTATGTTCCCAATTTGTTCCTATTAGGTACACTGAACTGAGATGGTCAGTGGTTACAAATAAACTGAATTTGAGTCTATTCTATAATACATATTGCATACACTCAGCATCTCTTTTTGACAGTTCCTATGGGAGCCTACATGAAAATCCAATAGCTAGCCTTTACAGTTTCAATAGCAGCAGAAAATTACGCTTCTGCTAAAAACTGCCTATGTGACCATGGACAGGTTACTTAATCCTGCGAAGCTTCTGGTTTCTTAGCTGTAAAATAAGACCAATATAAACCAATTTAGTGGTGTTGAATAGACTGATTAGCAATAATATATATAAAGTATTTAGTCCACAGTTGACACAGAATAAATGCTCAATAAAAGATCGTTATCCTGGTCATAGAAGTTCAAGAAGTCAAAGAATAAAACTTTAAAAGTCCTAGTATGTCCATCCCTTCTAAAATTTGTCTTACTACATTTTATTTTCATACCTTTCTCTCACATTTGACTATGAAATCTTTTAAGATTTATGTTAGAAAAACATTATCATTACCAACATGCAAAACTAAAGTACAGTGCAATTACCTACTTGATAAAAACATTTTAAAAGCACCTGTATGATGTTTGGCATGTCGCAGAAGTTGCTTCTGGAGCCTGAAGAGCCGTCCACAGGAGGGATGGGGACATACGTATTTCTTCTTCAGCAAATGCTGGTATTTAATGTGGTGCTAAAACAGAGAAGTAAAAGGGGCAAAAAAAAAAAAAAATTAAGGCTTTTTGAAAGTGCTTGTCTTTGCTAAGTCAAAAATACTGAAGGAAAACCAAATACTTAGATTTCACACATGGACAGTGTGGGAGTATAATAAAATGACTAAGAACACAGGCCATGGACATATACAGACCTCATTTCCAATCTGGGTCTGTCATTCACTAGCCTTTGTGATCTTAAGAGGTAAGTATTTCAAGCTCCAGTTCTCATTTGTAAAATGGAGATAACAATAACTATCTCATAGTGTTGTTACGGTGATAAGAGAGCATATATTGTACTATGCTTTAGAGCATCAAATGGCACACAGCAAAGGAGAAGCAGCTATTGTTGTAACTGAACCACAATCCAGAAGTAAGGCCCTAGTGTCATGTTTTATTTGCTGCTGAAGATCAAACAGATATTTCCTAAGCATTATTTCACTTTCATGTCTCCTGCCGACCTAAATACAAGCTGTACCTTTAACTCATCAATAATAATAATAGTAATAAACTACTCAAGAAAAATAAAAACAAAACTTGAACTAAAACTTTTTTATTCATTCTACACAGAATCCAATAAATCACAGGTTTGAGTTCTAATTTTACTTTTTTTCTAAATCACTTTAAAGTGAAATCTGTTACCCTTGTCTTGGCACGTTGTTACAAACATCTCATATCAGAATTATTTACATCATATTGAGAATTACTGTAATATTGCAAGATTCTAAGAAAAGTCCTCTATTTGGGCTCAGATTCTTAGTCACTTTTTTTTTTTTTAAACAGAAGGTGCTATGAGTTTGAATGTGTTCACCACAGTTCATGTGTTGGAAACTTAATCTTCAGTGTGACACAGTTAGAAAGTGGGACCTATAGGTCATAAGGGCTCTACCCTTATAAATGGATTTATATTATCACTGGAGTGGATGTTACAAAAGCAAGTTCAGCCCATTCTTGCCCTTCCACCATGGGCTGACAGTTAAAAGGCCCTTGTGAGATGTGGGCATCATGCTCTTGGACTTTCCAGTCTCCAGAACCACAGGCTAATAAATAAACGTACGCTCTTTGTAAATTATCCAGCCTCCGGTACTCTATTATAGCAGCACAAACGGACTAACAGTGATTAACCCATTTATGCTAGAGGTTGCAAATGATTTTTCTGAAAAATCAGACCTCGGTGATGCTCTTGAGCAGTAGTATATAAATAACTTGCACAAGCTTAGTGTTCTGATAACGGAACAGTAGGCATAAATGGGTTAACGTCATTTTACATTTAAAAAAAGACTTCTTGACATTACATGTCAATGATAAAGCCTACACAAGCCAACAAATTAAAGTCTCGTGGTGCAAGAACAAGTAATGGGATATAACCTGAAAGGCTCTTATATAACTTTACTAACCTGCAAATAGCGAGGGTGAGCAAGGACAGTTCCACATCCTTCCATCTCACAACGGACATATTGGATTGGAGGCTTTTTTCTATTATCAAAATGCAGAAGAAAAGTTAGCAAAAGAAAAGTGGTACTCTGCACAGTGGCCTTTGACTCAAACTGCTATAGGGAATAGCTATTTTATAGTAGGAAGCATTAAAATCTCTGAACTAGTATACAGATTACATAGAATTTATGTTAGAAGTAACCAATAATTACCAAATATTTGCTAGAATTAAAAAGTAACACAAATGAACTAATAACCACACCCAAAAGTTAAGGTATTAAGATTTTTAGAAATTTCAAGATCTTATAATGAAAGTAAGAACATAATACTTGTGCATCAAGGACATTAATGAAGTTTTGGTGAAAGTTTTAAATAGCCATTTCTGGAGGATTATCATGAAGTCTAAATGTGTGAGTAAAGTGCCTGGTACTGGAATAAGGTACAAAACAGTAGGGGTTAAAATTCCTCACCTCCTTTTGGGTAAACGTGGACTTTTGTCATCTTTTCGTCTTCTTCCTCTCCTATAATTGAAGACAGAGTAACAACAGACATATCCTGAATCAAAACTTACAAAGTGAAGGCTGGCTGAATACACACACACACACACACACGGCCAAAGAACAGAGTGAAGGCTGGCTGAAGACACACATACACACGACCAAAGAATAAGTGGCAAAGGATAACCAAGAATACATAAAGTCAAAGACATATATGGCAAATCAAATTTACTCTTAATTTCACTTTCAAATCAGTCTGCATCACAGATTAAATAAATGCCTTCCATAAACTATGCAATACTATGAAAGACTTAGATAAATCTCAATGTATTATTATAGAGTTGTTAACATGTATTATCTAAAAACTCTAAGAATATAAAATACATTCTCGTTGCAATAGAACTAATAAACCTAAACATTTTTTACTAAGGGTCTCTCCTCCAGTGAAACTGTCAGCTGCCTGAGGCCAAAGTTTTTTTAACTTAAAAAAATACGCATTTTGAAGCATGCATGTCAACATCCTTCCTCACACTCCCACACTTTTTCCCACTTGTGGTTTCAAAATCTGTTAGATTTCCATTTTTAATAATTGCCTACTCACTTCCTCGGAGGTTCCTCATCCTCTCTAATTTCATTCTCCTCTTCTTTCACCTCCACCTCTACTTCAACTTTAATTTCCTTCTTCTCCTTCTCTTCTTTCACCTTCCCTGATTTCTCCGTGGCTTTGGGGTTTCCCTGAAAACAGAAATGCATTTCAACACTAAACAAAAGATCCTTTCAAGGAAGACTATGACAACAAATTAAAGCTTAGAGTTATCATTTATTTGTTATAAAACTACAATCCTCAGTTCATGAAATGTGATTTCTTACCAATCACCCCTCACATGCATAGTAATAATCTAAATATATGTATATGATGTTCATGGAATGAACCCTTCCCATACTAAAGATGCCTGTAAATCAAATCTCACTATAATTGTAAAGAGAAATGAGACAGTAAGTTAAAAAATTCTAAGTATTCAGACAATTCATGATACCCTATTGAGATAAAAGATGCAGACTCATAAAAACTTGGATATAATCAAAATAAAATTCTACAAATGGGAGAGAGGATTATATCGGGATATGGTAGGATGTTAGACTTACAAAACAAGTGCATAATTAATTACTCATTTAAAATTAATTCTATACCCATTAGTTTGGCAACAGAAAAAATAAAAGCATGCAAGAGTGCTTTCCTACTTCTATTTCACTGACGTGTCTGGAGTAAAATCTGAGACATGCCTTTCTAAGTGGGGTTTGTAGGTCTCATCTCTTGGATCATCTTTGAATGGTATCTCCTCTTCACTGATTAACATCTCTTCTTCCTCCTCCTCTTCCTCTTCACTACTAAAAATAAGTAAATAGAAATGAGACATTCTGGTTTTAAGGATCATGTCTGAGGGGATTTTATTTGGCAATTAAGAGGTAGCCAAAAACTGAAAGTCATCTAGCATTTTCATCATAATGACCTAACTGGACTGAAATCTTGCTGCTTTATCACAAAAAATAATAACTGAAACTAAAAATATATAAATCCTAGATATGCTATCACTTTATTAAATAAAGATAGGATGATAACAGCTCAATGGCATTAAAAGTTAAAAAAAACAACTGACTTTGTAATATTGTCTGGTGATCTGCTATATCGAAAGACCTATCAACAGATAAATCACAACTTAAGACAGAAGATTCTAATAAAATCTCAAAACCTTGGCCAAAACATCCGTATTTCACATTAGTGCCTACCATGGAATAAGCCCAAACCTCAAGACATGATTTCTAGCTGTATAACTAGATTACATGGTTTAAGTTCTAACCAAGATCAACATAGAATCTAAATGCAGTACCAAAAATGCACGTTATTTTCTCTTACAGATCAAAATCATTTCAACTGGAAGCAAATTCTGAATCATTTACTATGACTATGCTATGTCCCCAAAGGTTTAAAAATGAAATCTTAACAGCCTTGTGGTCAGGAGTGGCTGGGATAGCGGAGGGCCAGGAGACAACTTCTTACCATGTTCCTGGACCCTTTGCTCTTTGTAGCTTACTTATAACTGCAAAGGGGAACTTGGAATTATGTCACTCCCTGCCAATGGGGGAACTTTAACAGATGCCTTAAAAATGCCCATCCACAAATCCAATTCAGAGTTACACCCCCAGAGCCTATCCAGCTTGACAGGGTAGACCTGCGGGTAATGCACATGAAATAATCCCATCGCTGTCCCTCAGATGACCCAGCTGTGGTTGGTGATTGTTGAGCAGGAGGAAGGGGTCAGTGGGAGGTGCTGAGCGCTGAGGTGCAGTAATGTGCATCCATTCCAGAAAAAAAAAAAAAAATGAAATCTTAATTTTTTTTACCTAATGCCACCTGGAGACTGATGCTCTTCTCCAACATCTAGAAAAATAAAGCCAAAACAAAATTTTATTTGTGTAGATATATTTCTCTCTGCAGTCAAGAAATGCAAATCAAATTATGGCATGGGGTAATTACACAAAAGTAGGATATCTGCAAATTGTTCAAAGAAATACTACCTACACCATCACACCTGTCCCTGACAGTTAAGCTGTTAAGACAAATGTTCAATGCTACATTTAAAAAACAGCAACTAGTTAGTAAACAGTCATATTCTAGTTGTACTGTACCATAATCAAGTTGGTCTGTATTTGGTTCTGACTTGCAGATGAGCTGCAATGAACCGGTCTTGGACCGAGAGCTTCGAGTGTTCTCTGTATCACGATGGCGAGAAACAGATGTCCTACTACTACGCCAGCCCCGGCTAGGTCTAGATGCAGCAATGGAGACTTCCTGAGGGAGGGCAGAATCGTCTTCTTCCTCTTTTTCTTCCTTGGGATCTAAATAAAAAGACATACCATTCTCTTTAAGTTTACAGTTAACCAATAACTATCCCTGTATATCTAATTGTAGATACAGTTACTTAGGGATAAATTAAATATTTTCAAAGAAAAAAAAACTAAGAGTTTTACTGAAATAATAGAAAAAATGAGAGAAAAAACAGATAAAACTTATCCTTAATATCATCATGCTAAAGACATTATTTCATGTTGCAAAGTAGTAATTTTATGCTGCCTTATCTTCTAAAAATGCAATGGTAACTATGCAAACTACACTTAAGTAACTGGATTCATAGAATTCTAGCTTTTAGATTTAAGTTTAAAAAAAAAAAAAAACCTAAATTAATTGGTCCCAAAAAGATGACCAGAACTACAGAGGCACCAAAAAGAAAGAACCATAGAACTAGATGTTATTTACAACCAAACAAGTCTATAACAAATTACTAAAGAGGAATTCCTAAACAGGAGTGCTTTTCACCCTAATTGAGAGTTTTTCTTAGAACCACATCATAAATTTTAACCAATCTACACAGCAACTGCATGGTGAGGTCCAGCTCCAGTACCATTCTGTTTTAGTTGTTCTGTAAGACACTGTGTACAGGAGGACACACAAAATCTGTTACTGCTCTCCTACATTTCGTCATGTTTTAAGAGTGAATGAAGTATGGTAGTCATCCTCTCTTGAGCAGTTTAAGTAATAAAAAGTTAACATCAGAAACTGGCTTTCATACCTGGAATAATTACTTAGATCTATATAAAGGTAGTACATTAGAAGTGAGCCCATTGATGCGGAGACCCAAGATGGCCAATTAGGAGCAGCTCAGGATTGCAGCTCCCAGTGAAAGCGCGGAGGGTGAGTGGACGCCGCATTTCCAGACGGATTTTTATTGCCCACAGACCAGCGGATTCCCAGGCGGAGGAGCCCCATGGCTGGCGCGGCTGTTTTGCCGGTGCCCCGGCACGGCGGTTCTCCGTACAAAATACACGGGTCCAAGTGCCGTTTTAGCTGGCGATTGGAGCTCCGGGAAGGCACAGTGGCCCATTCATCTGACTAAAAGGGGACTGAAACAGGGAGCCAGGCCAGGAGATTCCTGGGAAGAAAGTGCCACGAATCTCAGCGCCTCTGTTTCAGTCGGTGCAGTGGGTCGCCACAGGGGAAATCACAAGATCCCAGCCCCTTTTCAACAGGCGACTGGAACACCTGGGAGACAGTCGACTGTTCAACTAAAAAAAAAGGCTCTGAGGCAGGGAGCCAGGTGATCAGGCTCGGCTGGTCCCACCCCCACAAAAAACAGCAATCGGAAACGCTCTGGATTGAGAGTTTCACAGCAAGCACAGCTGAACCCTGGACAGTCCAGCTCTGTGGCAGAGGGGCACCCATCATTACCGAGGCAGTCCGCCACTACCGAGGTAGTTTGCCATTGCCAAGGCAGTTCTAACTACACCCGTATAAACAGGACTGCAGGGAAGTTCACACGGTAGCTGGGCGGAGCCCACAGCAGCTCAGCAAAGCCTCTGCAGGCAGACAGTGACTAGGTTGCCTCCTTGCTGGGCAGGGCAGCCCTGAAAACAAAGCAGCAGCACAACGGAAACTCATAAATAAAGCCCTAACTACCCGGGACAGAGCACCTGGGAAAAAAAGGGGTTTATGAGTTCTGCTGCAGCAGACTTAAATGTACCTGCCCAGCAGCTCTGAATGAACAATGGAGCTCACAGCTCAGTACTTCAGCTCCTATAAAGGACAGACTGTCTCCTCAAGTAGCTTCCTGACCCCTGTATATCCAAAGAGTCACCTCATAAACGAGAGCTCAGAGTGACATCTGGCGGGTATCCTTCTGGGACAAAGATAGCAGAAGAAGAAACTGGCAACAATGCTTACTGTTCTGCAGCCGCTGCAGGTGATCCCCAGGCAAGCAGGGCCTGGAGTGGATCTCAGCAGTCCTACAGCAGAGGGGCCTGACTGGCAGAACGAAAACTAAGAAACAGAAAGAAATAACATCATCATCAACAAACCGGACGGCCACTCAGAGACCCAATCAGAAAGTCAACAACTACAAAGACAACAGGTGGATAAATCCACAAAGATGGGAAGAAACCAGCGCAAAAAGGATGAAAACACCCAAAACCAGAACGCCTCTCCTCCTACAAGGGATCACAACTCCTCACCAGCAAGGGAACAAGGCTGGATGGAGAATGAGTGTGATGAAATGACAGAATCAGGCTTCAGAAGGTGGGTAGTAAGAAAATTCTGTGAGCTAAAAGAACATGTTCTAACGCAATGCAAAGAAACTAAGAACCTTGAAAAAAGATTTGACAAAATGCTAACGAGAATAAACAACTTAGAGAGGAATATAAGTGAATTGATGGAGCTGAAAAACACAACATGAGAACTTCACGAAGCACACACAAGTTTCAACAGCTGAACTGACCGAGTGGAAGAAAGGATATCAGAGGTCGAAGATCAACTCAATGAAATAAAACGAGAAGGCAAGAGTAGAGAAAAAAGGGTAAAAAGGAATGAACAAAGTCTCCAAGAAATATGGGACTATGTGAAAGAACTAATCTACGTTTGATAGGTGTACCTCAATGTGATGGAGAGAATGAATCCAAGCTGGAAAATACTCTTCAGGATATTATCCAGGAAAACTTCCCCAGCCTAGGAAGACAAGCCAATATTCAAGTCCAGGAAATACAGAGAACACCACAGAGATATTCCTCAAGAAGAGCAACCCCAAGGCACATAATCGTCAGATTCACCAGGGTTGAAATGAAGGAGAAAATGCTAAGGGCAGCCAGAGAGAAAGGTCAGGTTGCCCACAAAGGGAAGCCCATCAGACTCACAGCAGATCTCTCAAGAGAAACCCTACAAGCCAGAGGAGAGTGGGGAGCCAATATTCAACATCCTTAAAGAAAAGAACTTTCAACCCAGAATTTCATATCCAGCCAAACTAAGCATCACAAGTGAAGGAAAAATAAAATCCTTTGCGAACAAGCAAGTACTCAGAGATTTCATCACCACCAGGCCTGCTTTACAAGAGCTCCTGAAAGAGGCACTAAACATAGAAAGGAACAACCAGTACCAGCCACTCCAAAAACATACCAAATGGTAAAGAGCATCAACACAATGAAGAAAAGGCATCAACTAATGGGCAAAACAGCCAGCTAGCATCAAAATGGCAGGATCAAAATCACACATAACAATATTAACCCTAAATGTAAATGGACTAAATGACCCAATCAAAAGACACAGACTGGCAAACTGGATAAAAAGCCAAAACCCATCGATGTGCTGTATCCAGGAAACCCAACTCACATGCAAGGATACACAAAGGCTCAAAATAAAGGGATGAAGTAAGATTTACCAAGCAAATGGAAAGCAAAAAAAAAGCAGGAGTTGCAATTCTCATCTCTGATAAAATATACTTTAAACCAACAAAGATCAAAAGAGACAAAGAAAGACATTACGTCATGGTAAAAGATCAACGAAACAAGAAGAGCTAACGATCATAAATACATACGCACCCAATACAGGAGCACCCAGATACATAAGGCAAGTTCTTAATGACTTACAAAGAGACTTAGACTCCCACACAATAATAGTGGGAGACTTTAACACCCCATAGTCAATATTAGACAGATCACCGAGACAGAAAATTAACAAGGATATCCAGAACTTGAACTCAGACCTGGACCAAGCAAACCTAATAGACATTTACAGAACTCTCCACCCCAAATCCACAGAATATACATTCTTCTCAGCACCACATCGCACCTACTCTAAAACTGACTACAAAATTGGAAGTAAATCATTCCTCAGCAAATGCAAGAGAACGGAAATCGTTAACAGTCTCTCAGACCACAGTGCAATCAAGTTAGAACTCAGAATTCAGAAACTAACTTAGAACCACACAGCTTCATGGAAACTGAACAACTGGCTCTTGAGTGTTGACTGGATAAACAATGAAATGAAGGCAGAAATAAAGATGTTCTTCAAAACCAACGAGAACGAAGACACAACATACCAAAATCTCTGGGACACATTTAAAGCAGTCTCTAGAGGAAAGTATATAGCAAAAAATGCCCACATGAGAAGCAAGGAGAGATCTAAAATTGACACCCTATCATCAAAATTGAAAGAGCTAGAGGAGCAAGATCAAAAAAACTCAAAACCTAGCAGAAGACAAGAAATAACTAAGATCAGAGCAGAACTGAAGGAGACAGAGACACAAAAAACCTTCAAAAAAATAAATAAATCCAGGAGCGGGTTTTTCAAAAAGATCAACAAAATAGACCACTAGCCAGATTAATAAAAAACAAACGAGAGAAGAATCAAATAGATGCAATAAAAAACAATAAAAGGGATATCACCACAGATTCCACAGAAATTCAAACCATCATCAGAGATTATTACAAACAACTCTATGCACATAAACCAGCAAACCTGGAAGAAATGGATAAATTCTTGGACACTTGCATCTTCCCAAGCCTAAATCAGGAAGAAGTCAAAACCCTGAATAGACCAATAACAAGGGCTGAAGTTGAGGCAGCAATTAAGAGCCTACCACCCAAAAAAAGCCCAGGTCCAGATGGATTCACAGCCAAATTCTACCAGACATACAAAGAGGAGCTGGTACCATTCCTTCTGAAAATTCCAAACAATCCAAAAAGAGGGAATCCTTCCAAAATCATTTTATGAGACCAACATCATCCTAATACCAAAACACGGCAGAGACTCAGCAAGAAAAGAAAACTTCAGGCCAATATCCATGATGAACACAGATGCAAAAATCTTCAATAAAATACTGGCAAACCGATTGCAACAGCACATCAAAAAGCTTATCCACCATGATCAAGTAGGATTCATCCTGGGGATGCAAGGCTGGTTCAACATACGCAAGTCTATACACATAATTCACCACATAAACAGAACCAAAGACAAAAACCACATGACTATCTCAATTGATGCAGAGAAGGCCTTTGACAAAATTCAACAGCACTCTATGCTAAAAACCCTCAATAAGCTAGGTATTGACAGAACGTATCTCAAAATAGTAAATGCTATTTATGACAAACCAACAGCCAATATCATACTGAATGGGCAAAAACTGGAAGCATTCCCTTTGAAATCTGGCACTAGACAAGGATGCCCTCTATTACCACTCCTATTCAATATAGTACTGGAAGTTCTAGCCAGAGCAATCAGGCAAGAAAAAAGAAATAAAGTGTATTCAAATAGGAAAGGAAGAAGTCAAATTGTCTCTATTTGCAGACAACATGATTGTATATCTAGAAGACCCCATGGTCTCAGCCCCAAATCTCCTGAAAACTGATAAGCAACTTCAGCAAAGTCTCGGGATACAAAATCAATGTGCAAAAATCACAAGCATTCCTATACACCAATAACAGATTTAAAGAGAGCCAAATCAAGAACAAACTGCCATTCACAATTGCTACAAAGAGAACAAAATACCTAGGAATACAACTAACAAGTAATGTAAAGGACTTCTTCAAGGAGAACTACAAACACTCCTCAAGGAATTAAGACAGGACACAAACAAATTAAGAACATTCCATGCTCATGGTTAAGAAGAATAAATGTGAAAATGGCCATACTGCCCAAAGTAATTTATAGATTCAATGCTATCCCCCATCAAGCTACCAATGACCTTCTTCACAGAACTGGAAAAAACCACCTTAAACTTCATATGGAACCAAAAGAGAGCCCACATCGCCAAGTCAATTCCAAGCAAAAAGAACAAAGCGGGAGACATCACACTACCTGACTTCAAACTATACTACAAGGCTACAGTAATCAAAACAGCATGGTACTGGTACCAAAACAGAGATATAGACCAATGGAACAGAACAGAGGCCTCCGAGGCAACACAACACATCTACAACTATCTGATCTTTGACAAACCTGACAAACGCAATGGGGAAAGGATTCCGTTTAATAAACACAGTTGGGAAAACTGGCTAGCCATGTGTACAAAGCGGAAACTGGACCCCCTTCGTGACACCTTACACTAAAATTAACTCCAGATGGATTAAAGACTTAAACATAAGACCTAACACCATAAAAACCCTAGAAGAAAATCTAGGCAAAACCATTCAGGACATAGGCATAGGCAAGGACTTCATGACCAAAACACCAAAAGCATTGGCAACAAAAGCCAAAATAGATAAATGGGACCTAATCAAACTCCACAGCTCCTGCACAGCAAAAGAAACAGTCATTAGAGTGAATTGGCAACCAACAAATGGGAGAAAAATTTTTACAGTCTACCCATCTGACAAAGGGCTGATATCCAGAATCTACAAAGAACTAAAACAGATTTACAAGAAAAAAACAAACAAGCCCGTTCAAAAGTGGGCGAAGGATATGAACAGGCAGTTTACAAAAGAAGACATACACGAGGCCAACAAACATATGAAAAAATGCTCATCATCACTGGTCATTAGAGAAATGCAAATCAAAACAACATTGAGATACTATCTCACGCCAATTAGAATGGTGATCGTTAAAAAATCTGGAGACAAACAGATGCTGGAGAGAATGCGGAGAAACAGGAACACTTTTACACTGTTGGTGGGAGTGTAAATTTGTTCGACCATTTTGGAAGACAGTGTGGCGATTCCTCAAGGACCTAGAAATAGAAATTCCATTTGACCCAGCAATCCCATTACTGGGTATATATCCAAAGGATTATAAATCGTTCTACTGTAAGGACGCATGCACACGAATGTTCATTGCAGCACAGCTTACAATAGCAAAGACCTGGAACCAACCCAAATGCCCATCCATGATAGACTGGACAGGGAAAATGTGGCACATATACACCATAGAATATTATGCAGCCATCAAAAACGATGAGTTCGTGTCCTTTGTAGGGACATGGATGAACCTGGAAACCATCATTCTCAGCAAACTGACACAAGAACAGAAAATCGACCACCGCACGTTCTCACTCATAGGCGGGTGTTGAAGAATGAGAACACATGGAAACAGGGAGGGGGAGCATCATACACTGGGGTCTGTCAGGGGGGGAAATAGGGGAGGGACAACAGGGGGTGGGGAGTTGGGGAGAGAGAGCATGGGGAGAAATGCCAGATATAGGTGATAGGGAGGAAGGCAGCAAATCACACTGCCATGTGTGTACCTATGCAACAATTTTGCATGTTCTTCACATGTACCCCAAAACCTAAAATGCAATTAAAAAAAAAAAAAAAGAAGTGAGCCCATTTTAACAATAGAAGATTCTTTAATAAACGTAGAATGGGAAAAGCCCAATAATAAAACAAAATTTCAGGTCATAAGATACACATAAAAACCATTTTCCACATGGTAAAATCAACCATAAACGAAGTCTTACAACCCAATAGAAAAACAGGAACAAGCAGTGGCTCATGCCTGTAATCCCAGCACCTTGGGAGGCTAAGGTGGGCCGAGCACAAGGTCAGGAGTTCGAGACCAGCCTGGCCAATGTGGTGAAACCCTGTCTCTACTAAAAATACAAAAATTAGCTGGGTGTGGTGGTGTGTACCTGTAATCCCAGCTACTGGAGACGCTGAGGGAGGAGAATCGCTTGAACCCGGGAGGCAGAGGTTGCAGTGAGCCAAGATTGCACCACTGCACTCCAGCCTGCGCGACAGGCAAGACTCTGTCTCAAAAAAAAAAAAAAAAAAAAGAGAAAAGAAAAGAGAAAATAGGGACAAACAACAAAAGGTCAGTCCACTCAGAATGAGAGAGACTCAAATGAAAACAATAGCGTGACACCATTTTTCTTCTATCATATTGGGGATGATCAAAATGTTTGACAACATACAATATTGGCAAGACTGTGGGAAAACGGGTAGTCTAATACACAGATAAGGTATTAGCAAAACCTCCATGAAGAACAATTGGACAATATACATCAAAATTATAAATATATATACCTTTCCAGATGAAGTTCAACTACTAGAAATTTATCCTACAAAATTGAAATTATATTTATAAATGACTAATGTATAGCAGTGTTTTTAAGTAGAAGAGTAGAAAACTAAACATTCAAAGGGGGATTGGTTTCATCAATTATTTATTTGTGTATATATGTAAGATATACGTATCTCTCTTACATACTATAACAACACTGCTGCAAAGATATACAAGGAATTCGTAAGTACTTTTAGGGAAGAAATTAATAAGTACTTCTAGGGAAGGTCCAAAAATATGCGTAGTAATTTCACCTTTAAGTATATACCCTAAAAATATAAACTGGCACATGGAGGTTAACTGTTTACAACAGCAAAGAACAGAAACAACCTAACCCTCTGTCAAAAGTAAAGTGCTTAAATAAACCATGATATCTTACTATGATGGAATACTATATAGAGGTATCTGTTAAAAATGACATGGAATTATCAGCAAAGATATTGTTAAATGTATAAAAAAGACACAAAACTATATACAGTATGGCGACACTTGCTTAACATTAAAAAATAGTTTACTATGGAGCAATGTGGTGACTGTAGGATATTTTAGCTTTAGCTACACTGTTTTGAAAGTTGCATGAGAATATACTGAAGTAATGAAATGACTTTGAAACAGAGATAAATAGCAGTAAGAACAGTTCTAAACCATCATAATTATTCAATCAGTTGTGCATTTCCTTGCAGCTGTCTTTTCAATTCATTATTGCATCACCCTCCTATCTGAGCTATTTTAATAGAATAAAAAATAAAACATTAATACAGGTGTAAATACCTCAAAGACCATTTGATCTAAGTACAACCCAGTAAGTTTTATTCATAAAGTATCTAGTGCCTAGAAGGTCAACGAAGGTTATTCAAAATCACAAGGTTAGATAAGGACACCTAGATTTAGAAATCATGTTTTAAGATTAATAATCAAGGACTTTTACATGTAGGTCATGACTACTTTTAAAAAAATTTCTTGAAAGAGAACAATTCAACACCACCTGTGAAGTATTACAACATTTAATAATAGAAACATCATTTTTTTTCCTTAACCCAACTGTACTGACCTGGACTCTGAACCCACTCCATAACCTCCTGTCCTTAACAAAGCTCTTTTCTTTTTCATGATGAAAGGATGGTATAGCCACAACTTCTGATACCATGGATTTTACTCATTGGATAAATAATGCCAATTTGATTTTTTTTAAAAAAAAGCATAATAGCCTATCTTACTGAATACCACCACTCCCATCACCTAAAAATGTAGTCAAAAAAAAAAAACCACACAAACCATCAGAGAATGAGAGCAAAAATGTCCCCTCCACAGAAATAAACTCACACCATGAACAAAAACTGTCACGTCAACTTTGTGGAAACCCCGGACAACAAAGGTTATAAAAGCCAAGTGAGGGCACGGTGGCTCACGCCTGTAATCCCAGCACTTTGGGAGGCCGAGGCGGGTGGATCATGAGGTCAAGAGATCAAGATAATTCTGGCCAACATGGTGAAACACTGTGTCTACTAAAAATACAAAAATTAGCCGGGTGTGGTGGCACGTGCCTGTAGTCCCAGCTACTCGGGAGGCTAAGGCAGAAGAATTGCTTGAATCCGGGAGGCAGAGGTTGCAGTGAGCCGAGACTGCACCACTGCATTCCAGCCTGGTGACAGAGGCAAGATTCCGTCTCAGAAACAAAACAAAACAAAATTTGAGTGCTTTACTCACAAATCAGGGAAGAAAAAAAAAAAATCCAAATGAGCAATGAATCAAGAAAAAGGTGAGCTAAGACATTTAAGGAAATCTCTGTCATACCGTTTGCTGAATATAAGCTAAAGGACCAGAGCCTTTAGAGACCACAGAGACAGAAGTAGGAGCTAAAATTGGGTACTCATGGACATAAAGATGGCAACAACAGAAACTGGTGATTACAGGGTGAGGGGCTGAAAAACTATTGGGTACTATGCTCAGTACCTGCATGATGGAATTATTTGCACCCCAAATCTCATATCCTGCAATATGCCCCGGTAACATACCTGCACATGTA
Organism: Ateles fusciceps; assembly: GCA_036589455.1. Taxonomy (NCBI): domain Eukaryota; kingdom Metazoa; phylum Chordata; class Mammalia; order Primates; family Atelidae; genus Ateles; species Ateles fusciceps. The sequence goes on along the minus strand of JAZHEH010000681.1, from coordinate 20,168,247 downwards.
CCTCCTGAATCTAAAATAAAAGTTAAAAAAAATGTTTAACAAACTAAAGAAAATCAGAGCTAAAGAAATCACTGACAGAGTACTAAAGGAAACCAAAAGATATATGTCTCACAAATAAAAAGTATCAGTAAAAGAAACCAAGAGAGGCAGGGTACAGTGTCTCTTGCCTGTAATCCCAGCACTTTTGGAGGCCGAGACGGGCAGATCACCTGAAGGCAGGGGTTCAAGACCAGCCTGGCCAACATGGTGAAACCCCGTCTCTGGTAAAATCACAAAAATTAGCTGGCTGTGGCGGCATGTGCCTGTAATCCCAGCTACTTGGGAGGCTGAGGCAGGAGAATCACTTGAACCCAGGAGGCAGAGGTTGCAGGAGCTGAGATTACGCCATTGCACTCCAGCATAGGCGACAAGAGCAAAACTCCATCACAAAAAAAAAAAAAAAAGAAAAGAAAAAAGAAAGAAAAAAGAAAGGAACAAGAGAAAAACAATTCTGGAGCTGAGAAGTGTAATAACTGAAACCAACAATTTACTAAAGGATTTCCTTCAACAACCGACTTGAAAAACAAGACTCAGTGAACTTTAAGATAGGTCAAAGAGATGATCCAGTCTGAAGAATATAAAGAAAAAAATAAAGGAAAATAAATAAAGCCTAAGAGATTGTTTAGACAACCACTAAGTATATCAACACATGCATAATAAGATTTGCAGAACGAGAGAAGAAAACAAAGAGAAAGAATATTTGAAGGACTGTTGGGGGAAAAAAGTCTATACAAACAAGAAGTTTACCTAATTCCAAGTAGGATAAACCAAGGACATCCCTACCCAGACACATTATTACCAACTGGTAGAAAGACAAAGAGCCATGAAAACAGCAAAAAAGTGACTCACTGGCAAGAAGCGTCTCATCAGCAACAAGGAATGCTCAACAAGATTAACAGCCTATTTCTCATCAGAAACCATGGAAGTCAGAAGGCAGTGTGATAACAAAGTGATGAAAGGGGGGAAAAAAAAATTGTCAAGCAAGAATTCTATAGCTGCCAAAACTATTCTTTTAAGACATTACCAGAAAATCAAAAACAGCTTATCATACCAGCAGATCGACCCTATAAAAAAAGCTATCAGGAGTCCTCTAAGCTGAAAATTAAAAGGACACTAGAGAGCACTCAAATCCATAAATTAGAACACTGGTAGAGACAATTACAGAGGCAAATATGAAACAGTATTATTGTACTTTTAATTTGTAACTCCTTTTTCCCGATATGATTTGAAAGCCAAATATATAAAATAGCAATTATAAATTTATGTTAATGGGCATTTGACATCAAAACATACAATTTGCAACAATAACATAAATGACGAGACACAGAATGGTACAGAGTAGAGATTCATTAACTACTGAAGCTAAACTGGCATTAATGTATACTAGATAAAGTTTAAAGTATTAAATGAAACCCCCAGGTAACCACTAAGAAAATAAAAAATACACAGAAAATGTAAAGAGAAAGTGGTAGATATATATCTACAACACAAAAAAGGAAATACAAAGAAAATAAAGATCAAAATAAAAGATATTAAGACAGGTAGAAAACAAAGCAAAATGGCGGCCATTTGTATCAGTAATTTAAATGTACATAGATTAAACTGTGGAATTAAAAGGTACATATTAGCAAACTGGATTAACAAAAAATACAACCAATCTACAGTCTGTCTACAAGAAACTCATGTTAGACTTGGGCATTTAATCTTTTGGCTTCTCTGGGCCACACTAGAAGAAGACGACTTGTCTTGGGCCACACAAAATACATTAATGATAGCTGATAAGATAAAAAATTTAAAAAAGATGTCATAATGTTTTAAGAAAGTTTACAAATTTGTATTGGGACACATTCAAAGCCATCCTGGGCCGCATGCAGACTGCGGGCCATAAATTGGATAAGTTTTCTTTAGATCCAAAGACACAAACTGGTTCACAGTAAAAGAATAGACTAAGATATGACATGCAAATAGTAAGCAAGAGAAAGCTGAAATAATGTATTAGTCTACCAGAGCTGCTGTACCAAATCACAACAAACTGGGATGTCTTAAAACAACAGAAATACATTCTCCCACATTTCTGGAGCATAAAAGTTCAAAATCAATACAATAACAGATCATACTCCCTCTGAGACTCTGGGAAGAATCATTCCTTGCCTCTTCCTAGGTTTTGGTGGTGGTCAACAAGTTGGCTTATAACTGTTAAATTCAATTCTATCTCCATCATCACATGGTGCTTCCTCCTGTCCCATGTGTGTCTCTGGCTTTTCTCTTATTCTTTTAATGACATCAGTCATAGTGGATTAGGGCCCTTTCCAATACAGAATAACTCCATCATGACTTGATTACATCTGCAAAGACCCTATTTCCAAATAAGTTCATATTCACAGGTACTAAGGGCTAGGACCTCAACACATTTTGGGGGGATAAAAGTCAACCCACAGTCTACACCTTCTAGCTCCCTAAAATTTATGTCCTTCCAGTGTGCAAAATACTTTCACCTACACCCCACCTCCCAGAGCCTTAACCCACTCCAGCATCAAATCTAAATCCAAAACAATACCTAAAAATCATCAACTCAAAAGTTGTCAAATCTCATCATCTAGATCACTTATGAGTGAGACTGGGAAGTATGGTCCACTCTAAAGCAAAATTCTTCTCCATCTGTGGAGCTGATTCCAAAAAAACAATGGTGGGAGAGTTACAGATAGACATCTCAAGAAAATAGAAGTAGGGATAAAAGGGTCAGGGGTCCCAAGTCAGTCCAAAACCTAGCAAATAGCATTAGACTTTAAGCTCTAAGAATAAGCCTTTGTGGATGATGATTTGTACTCTGAGCCCACTGGGGAAACAGCCCTGTTGTCCTGGCCCCAGGAAGTCTAATACACCCAGGACCCAGCATTTGTGGCCCTACCCCTCAGCATCAAGTCTTCTTTCATTCCATTCCGTCTCTGTCCCATTCAGTCCAGCCTGGCCGTGCTTCTGCTGTTACAAAATTCTCAAAAACTTAGTCAATCTTTCATGAAATTCAGGGGGTCAAAGCCATCAAATGAGGGTGCTCCATAGATCTTTCCTGAAAAATTGCATCTCTATTCTGGGAACTGCTAAGATGGCTGACGGAATCCACAAGTTATAGAGTAAATCTCTTTAGAGAAATGCTATCCAGTCACACCCCCTGGTTCTGTCCCAGAATACACTATCTGGAAAGAATAAAAAATTTCCAAATTATCAAGTGCTGGCTTATTTTTGCTAAACAACTTATTCCTCAATTTATAGCTTTCCTCTCACATATCAGTATATATGCAAGAAGAAACAAGGCTATACCTTCTACACATTGCCTGTAAATCTACTCAGCTAAATATCCAAGTTCATTGCTTACCTAATAATAGAACACGATTCAGTCAAGTTCTCTGCAACTTTATAACAAAGATCACCTTTTCTCCACCGTCCTATAACATGTTCATCATTTCCTTCTAAGGCCTCATCAGAGTGCCTTTAACACTTGTATTTCTGTCAACCATCTCTTCTAGGCTGCTTTTCTCTTTTTTTTTTGAGAATTTCACACTTGTTGTCCAGGCTGGAGTACAATGGTGCGATCTCGGCTCACCGCAATCTCTGCCTCCCGGATTCAAGCGATTCTCCTGCCTCAGCCTCCAGAGTAGCTGGGATTACAGGCATGCGCCACCCTTCAAAATACTCTAAGCCAATATCCATTACCCAATCTCAAAGCTATGCCAACATTTTAGGTATTTTTTATAGCCAACTTCCAATACCATACATAACCAAGTACTTTCCTAGAGCTACCATAATAAATTACCACAAAAGTCTATTTACTGCAAAGACCCTATCTCCCAATGTTCCATTCACAGGTACCTGAGTTAAGACTTCAACATCTTCTGAGGAAAACAATTCAACTAATAAAGGTGGGCCTACATACCAGGCAAAATACACTTCAATTCAACAACTGTTACAAAACACAAAGAACACTATACATTGATGAGAGTGTCAATCAATCTAGAAAATATAACATATATAAACCTATACATAGCTAACAAAGGCCCCTCTCCCCTCTCCCCCACCTTGAAATGTGTGTGTATGCGTGTGTGTATATACATATGACCAACACATAACATATACAGCAAAGATTTACAGAACTGAAAAAAGAAATAGGTAATACCACAATTGCAAAAATGGAGACATCAGTACCCCACTTTCAATAACAGAACCAAATACCAGTCAGAAGTTTGATAAGGAAAGAACTCAAGCAGTATTTAAAAAATCAGACATATTAGACATATTATTAAAAAACAGACATATTGGGCAAGGCGCAGTGGCTCACGCCTATAATCCCAGCACTTTGGGAGGCTGAGGATGAGAGGATCACCTGAAGTCAGGAGTCTGAAACCAGCCTGGCCAACATGGCAAAACCCCATCTCTACTAAAAATACAAAAATTAGCCAGGTGTGGTGGCATGCGTCTGTAATCCCAGCTACTCGGGAAGGCTAAGGCAAGAGAATCACTTGAACCCAGGAGGCAGAGGCTGCAGTGAGCTGAGATCACACCACTTCACTCCAGCCTGAGCAATAGAGTGAGACTCCACCTTGGGGCGGGGCCAGGAGGGGTGGATGGGACACAGATATATTGAAAAGTCTTAATAAATTCAAAATGGCTGCAGTCATATAAAGTACGTTCTCTGACCAAAATGGAATGAAACTAGAAATCAGTATCAGGAAGAAAACTAGAAAACTCACAAATATGTGGAAATTAACACACTGTTAACCAACTGATCAAAGAATAAATCACAAGGAAAATTACAAAATACTTAGAGATGACTGAAAATGAAAAAATATCCCAGAACTTAGGGAATGCAGTGAAAGCAGTTCTCAGAGGAAAATTCCTAGATATAAATGGCTACATTAAAATAGAAAAAAAATCACATGCCCAAATCAATAACCTAACATCATACACATGAGAGCTAGGAAAAAAGGAACACAGTAAACCCAAAGCTAGCAGAATAAAGCAAATAGGTTGGTTCTTTACAAGATAACAAAATCAATAAACTTTTGGCTAACTAAGAGAGACCCAAATTACTGAAACCAGAAATGAAAGTGGGACACTACCACTGAAATAAACGTAAGAAAACACAATGTACAATAGTATGCCAACAAATTAAATAACACAGATGAAATCAACAACTTCTTAGACACAAATTACCAAAAACAATTCAACAACAAATAGAAAAGATGAACATACCTTTAACAAGCAGACAACTGAATCAGTAAATAAAAAGCTCCCAACAAAAGAGACAGAAGCCTCCAAATGGTTTCACTGTGGAATTCTACCACACATTTAAAGAATTAACTCCAGTCTTTCTCAAACTCTTCTAAAAAAAAGAAGATGGAACACTTCCCGACTCATCCTATAAACAGCATTCTTCTGACACCAAAGCCAGATAAAGACACCACAAAAAAAAACCCATAAGCCAATATCCCTTGCAAACCAAATATAGCATCATATTAAGAAGATTAGACACTATGATCAATTGAGACAGGTCCCAGGATTATAAGGGTGGTTCAACATTAAAAGAAATATGTAATATGCCACATTAATAAAGAGAGGAAGAAACACACCATCATTTCAATTGATGCAGAAAAGGAACCTGACAAAATTAAACTTTCATGACAAGACCACACAAAAAACTGGGACTAGAACTGAACTTCCTTAACTTGACAAAGAGCACCTACAAAAACCCGAGGTCTCACATCGTACCCAGTGGCAAAAGACAAAACTTTCCTGCTAAAATCAGGAACAAGACAAGGATGCCCTCTTTTTTCACTTTCATTCAACACTGTACTGGAAGTTCTAGCCAAGCAATTAGGCAAAAAAAGAAAAGGGGACCCAAAGTGAAAAGGAAGCAGTAGAACTGTATCTCTATTTGCAGATGAAAATACCTTACATATAGAAAATTCTAAAGAAGTCACAAAAGAAAATTGTTAAAGGTAATACACAAATTCAAAGTGCCAGAATATAAGACCAACACATAAAATTCATTAATTATATTAGCAATGAACAAAAAGGAAATTAAGAAAACGATGACCTTTACAATAGAATAAAAAAGAATAAAATACTGAAACATTGTTAAGATGACAATACTCTGAAAATAAACCCACAGATTAAATGTAATTCTTATCAAAACCCCAGCTGCCTTTTTGGTAGAAACTGACAACTTGATCCTAAAGTTCACAGGAAAATGCAAGGGATATAGACTAGCCAGAGCCATCTTGAAAACAGAGTTGGTAAGATGTACTTTGTTCTTCTCAATTTCAAAAACTACAAAGCTTCAGTAATCGATACAACATGTCACTGACATAAGGCTAATAATTAAATCAACTAACTGCATTAAAGGTCCAGATATAAATCTACACATCTATAGTCAACTGATTTTTAAGAAGGTGGCTAAAGACCATTCTATAGGAGAAAGCATAGTCTCTTCAACAAAATGGTGCTAAGAAAAATGAATATCCACATGCAAAGAATGAAGTTGTATTCCTTCTTCACACCATATATAAAAATTAACTCAAAATGGATCAAAGACCTAAACATAGGAGCTAGCACTAAAAATGCTTAGAAGTGAAGACAACCTATAGAAGGGAGGATATATTTCCAAGTCATATATCTGGTAAAACTCCAATTATCTAAAATATATAGTCTTTCGATTTAACAAGAAAAAGAAACAACCCAATTAAAACATGGGCAAAGAACTTGAACAGATTATTTCTCCAGAGATACACAAATGGTAAGTACATGAAAAGATACTTAACATCAGTCATTAATAAAATGCAAATCAAAACCACATGAGATTACCATTTCCCACATACTACAATGGCTACTAAAAATAATAAAAAAAGAAAATAAGAAGTGTTGGTGAGAAGGTAGAGAAACTGGAACCATTGTATATTGCCGGTGGACATGTACAATGAGGCAGCTGAGAAAAACATTAGTTATGGAAAACCTAAGAAAAATGTTAAGAAAAACTTAGACACAGAATTACCATATGATCCAGCAATTTCACTTCTAGGTACATACACCAAAAATTGACAACAGCTATTCAAAGAAAGACTTATTACATACGAACATTCATAGAAGCACAATTCTCAACAGCCAAATTTGGAAACAACCCAAATATCCATTAACCAGTGAATGGATAAACAAAATGTCATATACACATACAGTGAAATTTTTTATCCAGCCATAAAAAGGAATGAAGTATTAACACATTACAATACGAATGAACCTTACAAGTATGCTATACGATCGATGCTAGAAAGGAAAGCCACATATTGTATGATTCTAACTACATAAAATATCCAGAATAGGTAAATCCACAGAGACAGAAAGCAGATTAATTTTTGTTGCAGCTGAACAGAGGGAAAGGGGAATAACTGCTTTTAATGGGTACAGGGGTCTTCTTTGTTGGTAGTGATAAAAATGTTTGCAACTAGATAGAAGTGATGGCTGTACAACACTGTAAATGTACTCAATGTCACTGAAATGTATGCTTTCAAACAATTTTTTATTACCATTTTGTTATGTGAATTTCACCTCAAAACACACATACGTGCACACAAAAGTACCGCTAGGTTTCTGAGATAGAAATTGACAACTAAAGGAGAATCCATACATTAGCATAAACAATCATACACAGACAGGAAAAGAGCCAAGTTTCTTCTGTGTGGTACTTCAAAGACAATTTCCAGTTGTTTCTCACAAGAGCAGCTAACCTTGAGGAGGTTCCTTGATATGTAAATAATAAGAAAAAAAGCCATACTAACTTAGGTAAAGGAAGACATCATGCTAGTCACTGCATGAACAACATGCAGGTACAGTGAATGTAACCACAGTTAATTAACCCTTGAACAACATAGGTTTGAACTGCACAGATCCACTCCTATGCAGATTTTATTAAATATGTAAGAAAATTTTTTGGAGATTTGTGACAAATTGAAAAAACTTGCAAACTGTGTAGTCTAGAAATACTGAAAAATTAAGGTATGTCATGAACGCATAAACTTTATGTAGATGCCACTCTATCTGATGACATAACCATAAAATACACAATTATAAAAAGTTAAAATTCAACAAAACTTACACTCACAAAGTCTTAAGACTATATATGGTGTCAAAGTCCAGAGAAATGTAAAGCAACATAAAGATGTAGTATTGAATAACTGCATAAAATTAACTCAGTACATACTATACTACTCTAATAATTTCATAGCTATCTCCTGTTGCTATTGCAGTGAGCTCAACTGTTTCAAGCATCTGCTTAAAGTATCGCGAGGATAATAATTGTAACCTGAGTGAATTTACTGTCACAACAGAAGTGATCTTTCTCAGTTAACTCACTTTTCACTAGGTTTAGAGCAATAGCTGAAACCTTCAATAACACTATGGGACCCATGAGTTGGCACTAGCGATACTGAAGTGCTCCCAAGAAAGCAAAGAAAAGTCTTGGTATTACAAGAAAAAGTTGGAATGTCTGATAAGCACAGAAAGTTGAGGTGTGTAGCTGCGGTTCTCACCATTTTAAGATAAATGAATCCAACATAAAAAGTACTGAAGAAAGGGAAATTTGTGATGCCATCGCTGCACCTACAGTAGCAGGTCCAAAAATTTTGCAGTTTTTGCAAAATACTTTTATCTTACATTCAAAATGCAGCTCTTATGTGGGTACAGAATTGCCATAAAAAAGGCATACCGATAGACTCTAAGTAAAGTCATTATATGACCACTTAAAGCAAAAGAAAGGTGAAGAATTCAATGCCAGCAATGGTTTGATAATTTCAAAAAAAGATTTGGCTTTAAAAATGTCAAGACAATAAAAGAAACAACTTCTACTGACTAAGAGGCAGCAGACAAGTTCCCAGACACCATTAAGAAAACCGTTGAGAAAGAATATCTGCTTGAGTAAGTTTTTAATGCAAACTACCCTAGTCTGGAAAAAAAAGCCAGGAAAGACATTTATTAATAAGGAGGAGAAGCAAGCACCAGGATTTAAAGCAGGAAAGGACAGGCTAACTCCACTGTTTTGTGTAAAAGCAGTTAGGTTTATAATCAGGGCTACCCTTATCTATAAAGCTACTAACTCTTGAGCCTTGAAGAGAAAAGCCAACAGTCTTTTGGTTGTACAACAAAAAAGCCAGGAAAACAAGAATTCATTTTCTAGATTGGTTCCACTGATGCTTTGCTCCTGAAGTGAGGAAGTACCTTGCCAGTAATGGACTGCCTTTTACAGTTCTTTTGATATTGGACAATGACCCTGGCCACCTCATGAGTTTAACATCAAAGGTGTTGAAGTGGTCTACTTGCCCTGTCAAACACAAAGTCTCTAATTCACTTTCCAGATCAAGGAGTCATAAAAGCTTTAAGTCTCATTACACGACATTCTACGGAAAGGACTGTTAACTCTATGTAAGAAAATCCCAATAGAGAACATCATGAAAGTCAGGAAAGATCACATCACTGAAGATGCCAACATTGTTACAGAAAATTTCTGCTGGAGAAAATTGTGTCCAAATGTTGTGCATGACTTCACAGGATTTATGGCAGAGCCAATTAACGAAATCATGAAAGACATTGTGAATATGAAAAAAAAAAAAAGTGGTGGCAGGGTGGTGGTGGTGAAGAGTTTAAAAATATGCATCTTGGATAAATTCAAGTGCAGAGGATAAATTCAAGTGCAGACGCCACACAGAAGGAATTAACAGAAGATGACATGATGAAGATGAGTGCTTTTGAACAGGTGCCAGATGATGAGAAAGACAACATATAAGAAGCAATGCCAGAAAACAAACTAACATTTAAAACTTAGAAACTCTGGCAGAAAGGTTCCAACTATTCAAGATTGCTTTTGACTTCTTTTATGACAGGAACCCTTCTATGATAATTGCCCTGAAACTAAAGCAAATGGTTAAAGTGTAGAAACATTTGTAGAGAAATGAAAAAGCAAAAAAAGAATTCAGACAGAAATTATATTTCTGTAAAGTTACACCAAGTGTTCCTGCCACTCCTTCTAACTCTGCCACACCTGATATAAGAGTAACGCCTCTTCCTTCTCCTCCGTAGCCTACTCAATGTGAAGAAGACAGGATGAAGACCTTATAGACACTTAATGAAAAGTAAATATATTCTCTTCCTTATGGGTTTTAAAATAACATTTTCTTTTCTCAAGCTTATTTTACTGTAAGAATACAGGATATAACACACATACAAAATATGAATTAGTTGACTTTATGTTATTGATGAAACTTGTGATCAACAGTAGGCTATTAGTAAAGTTTTTGGGCAGTTAAATGCAGGTTTTTGTCTGTGAGGGGGGAGTTGGGGCCCTAACCCCCATGTTGTTCAAGGGCCAACTGGACATTCTTGAAAGAAGGAGGTATGAAGTAAGAGTGGTTGTTGATACTATGAATTGAGACACTAAGATTAATACTAGGCCAGGTGCAGTGGCTCAAGCCTATACCCTGCACTTTGGGAGGCAGAGGTGGGTAGATCACTTGAGGCCTGGAGTTCCAGACCAGCCTGGCCAACATGGAAAAACCCTGTCTCTACTAAAAATACAAAACTTAGCCAGGTGTAGTGACGCACACCAGTCCCAGCTACTCAGGAGACCAAGACAAGAGAACTACCCAGGAGGTGGAGAGCGCCATGAGTAGAGATCGCACCACTGCACTGCAGCCTGGGCAACAGAGTACAAACTCATCTCAAAACAAAACAAAACAAAACAAAAAGATCAAGATTGATACTACTGGCAGGAATATTTTCTTCTAATTATTCTAGATAGCAAACAATGAAATATGCATGACTCATCTCAATCCTACAGCCAGAGATAACTACTAAAACAAGCCAAAACCATCAAATTCCAAAAGATGAGAGCCACTTGGTTATAAAATGTTTTAAGTTAGAAGGGCCATTCTAACATAATCAATCCTAATATCTTATCATAGGGTGAAACAGGGTGTGGTTGGTTGATAAGTTGGGAAGATACTAAAGGTAAAGGTCTTCACGACTCTCTTTAAATATTTAAATTTCTTCTGGGCAACTAATAAACCCTAAGGATTAACTGCCAGGTAATTTTATTTTTCATTTCTCAAAAATCAGTTATCATAACCCTGTCAAGTATTTATTATTCTTATCGCTACAGATAAAAAACCAAGAAACTGACTTTCCAAAGCTCACATATTAAAAGTTGTGGAGGGAAATGAACACAGGTATATCTAAGTCCAAAGTCTGTATTCTTTCTACTATACCACACCCAACCATATAAAAGAGAAACAGGAAAGCACCAGTGCAAGGGCTCAATCCAGATTTGGCTCATTTCCACCCAGCCTTAGATTCAAGTGCCAAAAGAGGGCCCCATTTATATAACGTACTAACCCGAAAGACCTATAAGAATTATTCCATGAGTCAATTTTTAATCTAAAGCCAAAAACTGTATTTCCTTATGTTTCAAAATAGAACTACAGAAATTTTATTGTGATTAAAAACCAGAAATAAATGAGAATTTTAAATTATATTTAAGAAATTAAAGAATCTTTACATTCCAAAATGGTTTACTCATTTTAAAAACAGCACTGTCTATTAATACTTAGGTTTTTCTTTCTTATTCTAGTCATCTCTCACTGTTACTCCATCTAGGTATGGTTTTTCCTGGGTTACCAATTTCAAAGCAGACATCAGCCCCTGGTGCACTGACAGAAAGGATAGTATCAGGCTTTCACAGAATTTCTGCAGATATTAAAAGTTTAGAGCAAAAAAAAAAAAAAAAAAAAAGAATCACAAAGTAGTATCATTAACTTTCAAAGTATCAGCATTAGGTGAATTAGTTCTCCCCTCTTAAAAACGTTAAGACTTTGCTCAGATGTAAGTTTGAGAAGGTGAAAAAATGGTTTCTCTGAAAGCACAGCTCTTAAAACTAGCACTCATTAACTTAATGATCTCTACAGCTAAGAATTAGCTCAACATTTAAGTTTAAATAAATATGGCTGAACTCTGAAAAATAAGTGGTAACTAGCTGACAGAGAAGGGGAGTGAGAAACAAGAGTACATGGATGTCTTGAGAACTGAAAGAAAGAAGATAAATATGACTGGAGCGGAGAAAAAATGATAAAACCCATCATTTATGATGCTGAGGAGGCAGGAAAAAGTCTAACAAAGTCCTTCCGGGATTCTGGTTTTGGATCTTATCCTAATAGCCATAGAAAGAGTTTAAACAGAAAGGTGACATGATCAGGTTTACATTTTTAACATTCATGTTGGTTGTAGGCTAGACAATGAGCTAGGCAGAGGCAAGAGTAGATGCTAGGTGACCAGCTAAAAACCTACTGCAACAGGCCAGGCAACAGATAATAATAGCTTTAAAGAGGGTAATACCACTGAGTATGGAAAGAATTAGAGATACAAGAAACAGGAAATAAACCAGGCAGGACTACAGAGTGACTTAACAGGGATAGAGGGAGATGTCAAGGATTTGGGATTCTAGATTTCTGACTTGAACAACTGGACTAATGATGAAAACACAGAAAAAGATCAGGGTTTTTTGCTGCTTGTTTTGAAGAGACACTAGAGAGAAAATGTGTTCTGCTTTGACTAAGTCTGAGATTACTGCTGAGTAAAACATCAACAGGCCTGAAGTTCAAAGGAGAGAGTGGGCTACAAACATAAAACTGGGAATTGTCAGCACATAAAAAGAAACTATTATCATCTAGATTTAGCTTGGTTCATAAAGAATGGATCATTTACAATATTTATGAAATGTGTTGTTTTTGGCTATCCCCAACATCTGGCTTGCTCATTGATTTCTTTCTCCCAGCAGCAATTTTGTATTACGAAATAAAAACAACCACAGTACAATCTTGTTCTGTTAATATCGCTTTTTCCAGGGCATGAAAGACATATACAAGTGTAGCACTAATATTTAGGACATGTTTAAGAAAAAGGTAAGAGCAGAACAGTACTGCAAAAACAGAAAAGTTCAGCGATTTGGAGAACAGAAAATATTACAGGAAGAAATTTGGGGGTCTACCTAAGAAAACTGAGCAACAAGGCTAGAAGAGTACAATTCGTCAACTTTGTAGAGACCTTGTATCCAAGCTTAAGATATTTGAAGTTAGTAGAGAATCTCTAGAAGAGTACAAGTTACACGACTTGATCTCAAGACTGCATGACTGCTGAGTGTGGTGGCTCACGTCTGCAATCCCAACACTTTGGGAGGCTAAGACAGGAGGATCACTTGAGCGAGCCCAGGAGTTCAAGACCAGCCTGGGCAACACAGCGAAATCCTGCCTCTACCGAAAAAACAAGAAACAAAACAAAACGAAAAAACCCCACTGTGGTTGTGACATGCCTATATTCCCAGCAATCTGGGAGGCTGAGGTGGGAGGATCACTTGAGCCCAGGAAGTAGAGGCTACAGTGAACTATGATCATGCTTCTGCACTCCGGCCTGGACAACCAAGTGAGACCCTGTATCAAAAAAAAGAAAACAAACAAAGACTGCATGAATGATCGGTAAGAAAAGGGAAGTGGTTTGAGACATGCAAATTAAGGAGACCAGCTGGAATATAACTGTAGTAGTACAGAGCCAATACCAATAAAGCCTTTACCTAAAAATTGTAATGAAATAAGGTTTACAGGTTCAGGTGGAGTGGGAACAAAACTGGCAGACTTTGATCATGGTAAGATGTAGAGATAGGAGATTTCACGTGTTGCTTGGCTTCTGCTTTTGGCATTCCATTAAAATAGCTGTTTTTAAGGTTCCCAGTATCTTCCATGTACAGTGTGACATTTTGTTTAAGGATGGACATCCTATACGATGGTCATTTGGTTAAGATTACAACGGAGCTGAAAAATTCCTATCGCCTAGTGATGTTGTAACGCAACACATTACTAACCTGTGTGGTGATGCTGGTGCAAACAAGCCTACTGCACTGCCAGTATAATATAAAAATATAGCACATATGATTACGTAGAATACCTAATACTTAATAACTATGTTATGGTTTACAAATTCATTACATGTTTTATCATTTTGAATGTAATACTTCTACTTATTAAACTGTAAAATAGCCTCAGGCACATCTTTCAGAAGATATTTCAAAAGAATGCACTGTTACCATAGGAACACAGATGACAGCTCCATGTGTGCTACTGCCCTAAAAACCTTCCAATGAGACAAGATGTGGAGGCTGAAGAGTTGAAGACAGTAATATTTAAGATCTTGATCCTGTGTAGGTCTAGGCTAATGTGTGTTATATCTCAGTTTTTAACAAAAAAAGTTTAAAAGGTAAAAACAAAAATTAAAATAGGCTTATAGAATAAGGATAAAAGACAGTATTTTTATATAGCTGTCTTTGCAAGTGTGTAGTCAAAAGATTTTTAAAAACTTAAGTTTATAAAGTAAAAAGTTATAATAAGTTGAGATTAATTTATTACAGAAGAGAGAAAAATATCTGTGTATAAATTTATTGTAGTCTAAGTATACACTGTTCATAAAGGGACCCATGCAGTTGCATTGCCTGCTATTGCTCTCTGAGCATCTGGTGGCTGCTGGGGACAGATGGATAAATTTAATAAGAGTTTCATTCAAAACAACAGAATGTATCAACCCACCAACTTAGCAACTGAGAAATATGTAATACATTATTATTAACTGTGGTCATCATGCAGTGTGATTTAGTTTGGATGTTTGTCCTCTCCAAATCTCATGCTGAAATGTGATCCCCAGCATTGGATGTGGGGCCTAGTGGGAGGTGTTTGTGTAATCGAGGTGGATCACTCATGAATGGCTTGGTGCCATCCCTGCGGTAATGGGTGAGTTCTCTATTGGTTCATGTGAGACCTGGTTGTTTAAGAGCCTAGCCCCTCGTCTCTTTTCTCTTGCTCTGGCTCTGTGACACACCTGCTTTCCACCTACATCTTCCACCATGAGCAAAAGCTTCTGAAGGCCTCTCTGGAAGTATAGCCGATGCTGGTGCCATGCTTGTATAGCCTGCAGAACTATGAGTCAGATAAAACTCTTTTCTTTATAAATCACTCAGTCTCACGTATTCCTTTCTAGTAACTCCAAAGAGACTAATAGTGCAATATATCACTGCAACCTACTCTCCCAATTTCATCGAGTTTGTATGTACCTTTTCATCACCATCTCCCCTTTTCTCATTCCACCTCCCAACTCCCCAGCCTCCCTCCAGTAATGTTTCTATGACACACTTATTTAGATTACACATATAAACGAAACTATACAGTGTATCTTTCCATGCTTGGTTCATTTCACTTAGCATAATGTCCTCTGGTTCCATCCATGTTGTCAGGAATGACAGAATTTCCTTCTTTTTAAAGATCATGTATTTGATACCTTACAACATTCTGGTCAAAGTGATGATATAATGAAATTAGCTGGTTGCTCCTAATTAGAAAACACAAAGTGGATAAAGAAAAGGATGTGTGGGCCAGGTGCAGTGGTTCACACCTGTAATTCCAGCACCTTGGGAGGCCAAGACAGGCGGATCATCTGAGGTCAGGAGTTCAAGACCAGCCTGGCTAACATGGTGAAACCCCGTCTCTACTAAAAAAAATACAAACAATTAGCTGGGTGTGGTGGTGCGTGTTTGTAATCCCAGCTACTCAGGAGGCTGAGGCAGGAGAATCACTTGAACCTGGGAGGCGGAAGTTACAGTGAGCCAAGATCCCGCCACTGTACTCCAGCCTGGGCAACAAGAGTGAAACTCCCTCTCAAAAAAAACAAAAAAGAAAAGAATGTGTTCAGGGGTTCACATACCCAGCTCAAGCACCACAAAAATGACCTCAACATTTTTTGTCTTCCCTGAAAATAATACTTACCTACTATAGCTGCAAATCTGAGATTGCTGAAAACCAAATCCAGAGTGAGTTGTACCAAGGCTGACCTGGCTATAGCCACTATTAAGTGCCCAACATGCCAGCAACAGAGACCAACACCAAGTCCCTGATACAGCACCATTCCCTGTGGTGATCAGCCAGCTCATCCAGGACAAGGTTCACTACAATGGACCACTTCCACTGTGGAAGTGGCAATGCTTTGTCCTTACTGGAGTAGACTCTAGATACAAATATGTCTTGCCTGCATGCAATGCTTCCTACATATAAACACAAACTGTACGTCTGAATCCATTTACACAACATGTCCAGAAAAAACAAATCTATACAGACAGAAAGTAATCACTGGTTGCCTAGGGTGGAGGTTAAGAATAAGGATTAACTATAAACAGGCATGAAGGACATAATTAGGGTGAAGAAAAAGTTCTAAAACTGTATTGTGATGATAGGTGTGCAATTCATAAAATGTACCCAGATGAACAAATTGTACATTTGAAACGCATGAATTTTATAATATGTAAATTATACCCCAATAACACTGTATTTTAAAAATATGCATTACAGTATTAAAGACTAATAACTGAAAACTACCCAAACGTCCATCAACAGTAGAACAGTTAAACTGTAGTATATTCCCACAATGGAACACTATACAGCAACTAAAATTAACCACCTATGACAAACACAACACTTGTCACAAAATGACAACCAAAATAAGTCAGATACAAAAGAGTGCCTACTGTATTATTCCATTTACGTAAAATTTAAAAATTGGCAAAACTAATTTCTGCTATTTAAAGTCAAAATGGTGGTTACACGCAGAGGCAGCTGACTTGAAGGGGCATAAGGGTCTTTCCAAAACACCGATTATGTTTTATTTCTTCAGCTCGGGTAATGGTTATATGACTGGGCACACCCTGGGAATAGTCACAAGTCTGCCCACTTATAATATGTTTATTTCTGTATATGTATAGCATATTTTAATAGAATTTCTCTAAAAATCACCTGTAATCTCAGGAAAAAGAAAAACAAGTATCAAATGCCCTTTAGTTAGGTAATGATTAAATAAAAGAAAATAAATGTATAGTAGCCATGGCTGCATACCCACAAAGCATCTAGTCACCTCTTCTTCTTAAAGAATCATCCCACTCTTAAAGTGGGAATCCTGATTAAGCTAACAGCATCAAAAAATATTAAACACTTGGGGATAAATTGGATAAAAAATTAGAAAGACCTGTACACTGAAAAGTACAAAAATGCTGCTGAGTGAAATTAAAGACCTAAGTAAATGGAGCAGTATATCTTGTTTATGGAGTTATAAATACTAACATCAATTTTTGGTTTTATGACTTCAAGTTTCTAGTTTGTTGCTAATATATAGAAATACAATTGATTTTTGTTAAACTATCTTTTATACTATGGGGGATGGTTTCAAGACACCTTGCAGTTAATGCCTTCAGCATTCTGGAACACTGCCCTGCAACCACCATAATATAAAACAAGTCTGAACTGAATGACCAATGAGGAGGGGGGAACGGCCCAACCTATAAATAATAAATTGCTGTGTTTTAAGTCACTAAGTTTTTAGATGGTTTTGTTATGAAGCTAAAGAAGCCTTTGCCTAGATAGCGTTAGATTAATCTGGCTGGTTTAAATTCAGAGAAGCATCTTCCTCTTGAACTTAAGAGTTGGCGGCAATTCCTTTTTGTCAGAAATTCTTATTCACTCAGGGTCATCTCAAAGTGAGGACTTGTTACACCCTCACACAGAGACAAGTCTCTCTTAAAGGCTTTGGATTTATACTGGCTAAATATGGGTTTCCCCACCAAGGATTTTAAGTTTCCTCTGCTTCAGTTTTCTTCTATCAAGGCATTCTGCTCTAACTCTCAAGTGATCTTGGCAGGAAAAGGGATCTCAATGTAAAATAACAAATATAACAGAATAAACTTACAACTGTGTCGAAGATGGCTTTATGTTGAAATGTAATAGACAAATATTGTAAAGTTATGACTCATTTACCTGATAGACAACCACGTAACTAAAAGCTCATGATCAAGGCTTTTTAAGCCTGCATCACAATCCACATATATGATGAGTGACATATATCTATTTGTAGGAAATTAACAATAGAAAGGAAGAACCAAAGGAGGTTTGGATGTCTGAACTAGCAAAATGAATTAAAGGTTCTGGGCCATATCAAACACGGAACAAGATGTCTGAGTAAATTATTCTCATACTAAGACAAATAATTTAGTTACTGCTACCTTAAGATAAAGGGTCAGGAAAAAAGGACAAATAAAAATGCCTATCTAATGTATTTAGCCTTTGAGGCTTGAACATTATTATAATATTATCAGAAACTTGAGTTTCTGAAACCTAACTGAACTATTCTGTGTATTTCTATCATTAGCTGCACTTTGTTTTCCATAAATAATTAGTAAAGTCAGCTTTGAAATATTAGCCAATCTCAGTTTGTTGTTGTTGTTTTTAATTTACATTTAAATTTAGAACAGTATCATTTAATTTGTACAGGAGAATATTTCAGTTAAAACAGGCCAGTGCAGTGGCTCATGCCTATAAATTCCAGCACTCTGGGACACCAAGGCAAGAGGACTGCTTGAGCCCAGGAGTTCCAGACCAGACTAGGCAACACAATGAGACCCTGGCTCTACAAAAAAAATTAAAAACAATTAGCTGGGCATGGTGGCACACTTCTGTAGTCCCAGCTACTTGGGAGGCTGAGGCAGGAGGACGGCT
This sequence comes from Ateles fusciceps, assembly GCA_036589455.1. Taxonomy (NCBI): domain Eukaryota; kingdom Metazoa; phylum Chordata; class Mammalia; order Primates; family Atelidae; genus Ateles; species Ateles fusciceps. The sequence continues at coordinate 20,149,543 of JAZHEH010000681.1, read as the reverse complement.
TGAGCCCAGGAGATTAATACTGCAGTGAGCCATGATCATACCACTGCACTCCAGCCTGGGCAACAGAGTGAGACCCTGTCTCAAAAACAAACAACAAAAAACCTAAAAGCCTATCTGAGGGTTAAGACTGAGGTTATACACACCCTTCTCACCTACAGATTTTCCTTCCAGAACTCTTTTCTACTCAAAACCTACAAGATTTTATTTTGACTAAAAAAACTAGGTCATTAGCAAGAAGATTTAAAATCTTTCAAGAAAGAATTGTGAAGACAATGTTCTCAGTGTATTCTCCTATCTGCCTTTTGTATACAATGGTAGGATTACAAAAGTTAGATTTTCTCACTGGACTGGGAAAAAAAAGCATAAAAATGTGTCTACTATATTTTGAGAAACAATAAAAATATTCTTTAAACTAGAAAGAAAGAAAAACCAACAAAAAAAGTATACTATAAAAGAGACCCATCTTAAAGGAAGTAGAAACAGTCAGTGTTATGTTGGGGCTGCAAGCTGACAAGAGTCCAAGATTAACGGGATGCAAGAGACTGATTTGAAAGGGTAACATAATCAAAGACGTTTCAATACGGGTAAAATAAAACTCTGTTGAAATCTATGAAAACTGTTAATAATAAATTAATTCTAATTTTAAAAGATGGAGCACAGAGGCATAATCTATAAATTAGATTAAATCAACGTAAGAAAAAAACTAGGATGTCATCCAGACAGGAGGAAAAAAATCAAAATAAACTACTACTTTAGTAATAATTCTAGATAGTATGCTGATTATGATAAACTAGATAAGGTGAATACTTAACAGTTAAGCTCCAAATAATCTAAGTAAATGCCTAGATCTGTTAAGAATTTGATGACTTTTTTTCTTTTCCTCTGACTACACATAAGTCAGAAACTCTCAGTAATTGTTGTCAAACATCACTATTTCAGAAGAGTAACTGAAAAGAGTAAAATGATTTTGAATAAAAGGTTGAAGTCGAGTTTCACACAATCAGATTTTCAAGCACACAGTATTTCCAAGTATGTTTTGTATTAAACTCCAGTTTTATGAAATGTTCTTTAAAAAGGGGTCTTATAAGTCAAATAGGTTAGGTAATCACCACAAAATTTTTGGTATTTACACTGCACATTACTCAAAAATCAGAGTTTCTAAAAAGTTCTGCAATAAATAACCCATCTAACATTAATGACTTAAACACTGCCCACATCCACTTGACTCTGCAGCATCTATTATCATTCCATTAAACACTTAAGACATACTTTAATAAACATTAAGGTATTCCAGTCTCCGTTTTTATGATGTTTTATCTTGATGGCAGTTTTAACTATTATTCATCATTAAGGAAACAAGGGATGGGAGAAAAAAAAATTAGGCTTCACAATGTATCTAGTCAAAGGTTAGAAAGTGAAATAAATTAACACTGGGATAACTAAAAATTACATGTAGATAGACCATTCTTTTACTTTATAATCCTAAGTACAACACTGGTTCAAAAAAACAGAGAAACAAAACATAAAGCCAAGTTAAAAAGGAATTAGGCCTCCATCCCTTAAAATTTCAGCCAACACTCTTGAAAACTCCACAATGATGAAGATAATCCTCTGGCAATGGTAAACTAAGCTTTCAAATTTGAAGCTTTTTTTTCCTTTTTAACTTCTGTGTGAAATGCTCCTTGTTCAGTTTAACTATCTGCATATCCAGGTGTAATAGCAAATGTCATCTCCACCAAAAGGTCTTCTCTTATCACTTCATTTAAACTTAGCTTTCCCAACTCCAACTTCATCAAACATTATTACACTTTTTTGACTTCTTCATTTCATGTATTTGATTACCAGTATAATCTAATTCCTAGAATAGTGCCAGACACATAGTGGATGTTCAACAATTACTTGTTGAATGAATTAATTAACAACATTTTAGCACAGTAGCTTTCCATTTGTTTTATACATCAATCAGGGTTAAAAAAGGGTAGCAAAAACAGAAACTAATACTGATGTTTCTTTGTTACTATTTCAGTTTGCAAAAAGTGAAAGTAGCACTTTGCAATTTAATTTAAAAACATGGAAAGCTGCATACTCTGTGTGTGCAATATTGTTTATGTATAAGTCATAGGTTCTCCTCTTCAACTCAAGGAAGGCATACAATTTCTAGATAGTTTGAGTAAATAAGAGTAAAAACAATCCTGAAGACATCTTTTCAACATTAATACAACAGAGGGCAAGTCATACCTCTAAAAAATAAAACCTGTTTAAAGTTTTGAAAAACCCTTAACTTTTGAAATGAGCATGAGTTATTCCAGTTAAAATTTAGCAGACTGAACATGAGGACTATTCCAGAATAAGAGAATAACTGAGAAGTTAAATGACCAGAAGAAGAGAAATAAGGTGAATTTTTAGAGATGAAGATTGGCATTTGAGAGTATCTAGATCCAGGGCCTTTAAACAGTAGATTAAAGTGGGACTGATTTTTGGACCAAATTATCCAGAATGTAGTTTTAATCTCTCCCCAGCTGCACAACCATGAAACATGCCAGTATGCCAACTTCTAGTTTAAGACATCTACACATGAGGCAGGTGGATCACTTGAGGCCAGGAGTTCAAGACCAGCCTGGCTAAACGCTGTCTCTACTTAATAAACTAAAAAAAGACATCTATACAAAGGTCATCTACTTTTCTCCCCCAAAATGGGCTCAAAATTTCCACCTTTCTTCAAGTTTGCCTCAAGGCAACCAATAGTGATTTCTTTGGACACATAAGGTAATTTCAGCTCTTGACAAAGGCTGCTTTTTGTTTTAATCAGAATGCTTTAGACTTGTTACCTTGTCATTACGTTTTCTTCACATTATAAAATCTCCAAATTGATCTCTGAATAAGGAATGTGAGACCTTCAATTTTTGGCAGACATAACGTATTTTCTAAGTACCAACAACAGAAGTAAAAAACTTGCTAGACAAAATAATCACGCAAAGCTTTTGACATAAAAAAAAATTCCATGTATGAAAAACTTCTGACTGGTATACTATGAAATATTAGCCTTAGATTCCAAAATTCAGAGAAACAAGAAACCTCAGCATTGAAACCTACTTATTTACAAAGCAGTCACCACCAATTCAAGTTATTGGTTCTTAATTACACTATCATTCTTCCATACAGCACAAAATCCAGGCTTTAAACTTGCCTTATATGTTCTCGAATAATTCTTTATGAAGAACAGAAAAACCTTAAGATTCTCATGCACATATTATACATATATTGATATATAAAATGCATACACATATATTCTTTTATAGAAACAGTAGCAGGCTATAAGTAGACCTTAAACACTAACCAGTTGACTCTCAGATATTAAGTGGATTCCAGGAGTTTGGAAACTGTGTCAGGACTGGGTGAAGATCACACACAATAAATGAAATGTGCTTAAAAGCATGCTTGTTACAGTTTTAAGGAGGATGCTGTGTTTGAATTTAACATCAAGGAACAAAAATGAAACGAATAAGCAACTGGTCCAACATGTTAAGACAATTTTAATAACCTAATCTATAAATCCAGAATCAAGTATTTTAAAAGGTATTGAAAGCTGAACATTAGCTTCCCATCATAATCTAGGAAAACAGAAAACTATATTTAATACATACATCTGATATGCACTCAAATTTAAAGAAAAATGACCTAATATTGACCTGATTTAATTACTCACTAGGCTGAATTCTTAGAACACTCAGCTTTCTTCATCCTGCAATAATAATCTGGGTCTACACTAGCATCAAGATTTTTGCCTTCACTTCACTCTGTATCCTGTGTATCATTCCAGTCTGTTATTTCATTAAAAAAAAAAAGGCTTAAAAAAATCACTATAAATTACTATCAAACAATGTGATTTGTCATTAGGTTTCTAAATAATGCCAATATACTCTATTGTCCAAAACTGCTGTCGTCTAAATAGATTCTATTCTAACTGTAGTAATTTTTTTACCAAATAAGTTACTTTTAGATGAGAACTAATTTGAATGATGAGGCTTTCTAACAGATTATAAAATAATCAGCGTAATGTACACTAGAGGTATGAATGACCAAGTCTTACCTTTATCGGTTGTTACTTTTTCTATGCATCTGAAAGAAATAAGAATCAAACATTAATGAGCAATCTTGCACATTTTCTGAAAATACAAATATTTACCTCTTTCAGGTTCACCTTAAAAGTGATAAAGAAAGCATCTAGACCAGTGTCGTCCAACAGAATTGTCATCAGTGATGGAAGCATATCTGCATGGTCCAATATGGTACTTGCATGTGGCTACTGAGCACTTGAAACAGTTCATGTAATTGTGAAAATGTATTTTTAATTTTGATTAATGTAAATTTAGCCACATGTGGCTATCATAACTGATAGCACAGAGCTAAAATATCACTCAAAACAGCTGTTTTTAACTAAGATATTGATACAAAGAAAACATTATTAATTTTGTTATATTAAGTGGTTATATAAGAAAATGTTCTTATTTTACATAAACGTACTAACTAGAGATGAAATGACAATGTTTGGGATGTGCTTTAAAATACTTCTGCCAAAACAGGGAATAGACATAGCAAGCATGGCAAAATCTCAGTAACTACTGAATCTAAGTGATAAATACTGCGGTTTCATTATATTATTTTCCCTACTTTGTGTATTTTAATAATAAAACCTTAACTTTTCAAAAGGCTCTAAAATTGATCAGCCCAAATCAAAATCTACTTGTAAAAAGGCAACAGATGAAACTCACAAGTAAATATAACTTGCACTTTACAAATTAAAAAGCAACAGTGAAGAGCTTAAAAATTATTATAGCCTAACGATTTTTTTAAAATCCCAAACAACAACAACAAAAATAAGATATATTCCCAGGTTTTTAATCTGGGAAAATTTCCCTCATACATAACTGGTGAGGACAGTATAATAAACTTCCCCATACTCACTACTAAAATTCAAAAGTCAACAGGTCCTGAATGTTTATCATAGAGATACCACAGAGTATCTCTGAACAGCACAAAGCTTTTTTGTTGTTGCTCCTACCAAAAGTAAACCTAATATAATATAGTAAAGAGTCTATTATGCTACAATACGTTATAAATGAATACCCAGGCAAATACAGAAGCCACAGTATAATACAAAAATCTATTCTACTTAGAAAGAATAGCTATCATTGTTCCATACATTTTTAAAAAAGACTGGTATTATAATTTTATTTTAAATCATATTACCAATGTCCCAATTAACACACCATAACTGCTAATCATCCTATCTTAACTGCAAAAATAACTAACTTTTTGAAAAATTATATGACAAACTTTCCCCAAAACCTTTAAAGTTGGTTCAATGTTACTATCATCATACTGATTACTCTAATATCTTCATCACTCAGGACTTCACTCTTGTACAACTGAAGGCTTCTCCAACGGGCTATAAGTTTTCTCAATTCAGAACATTACCACCTCTTCATCCTCACTATCCATGACCTTCAAAAGGGAAATAGCAAGGTCACCTAAAGGTTTATTACTGTTTTAATTTTAGCAAGAAAATATACAAAAAATGGAATTTCACAAACCAGAAAATAAAAATACTTTCCTTAATCTGAATCTGAAGGAAGATATCTAACAAGACTCAGTATTTGCTAATATGGTTATTCAACAGCAAAATTAGAATTTTTAAAGAGTATTTGTCACTAGTTTTAAGTTCTGAAATACAAAGGATAAACGAAAGACTATTATATTTAAGAATGAAACGAAGCCTTATGCATTTTAATCTAGTCTTAAAAATTGTTTAATGCTATACTATACTAATGCTACTAGATGTCTTGTAGAGTGTATTTATTTCAAAATTTAGAGTATATAAAGATGTGCACTTGAAATAACTAATTTACTGGCTAAAATACAGCAAATGATCAGTCTTATTCTTAGTATGGATACATAAACTTTCTTCAAATTTCATTTATTTTTCCTACTTTCTGTGCTTCAATTTATCATGATTCTAGCATTTAACTCTTTCTCTTAAGTACATACAATGAAAAATTTATTTCCCCCTCCATCCACAAATACTTCTTCCCAATAACCCCCAAATATTTCATGTGAAAAGAAGTTGTCATAAACATCAGATTATAAGAACTGTAAGCTAAATATCAAACTATAAAGCTCATCTCACAAATCCATAAAATATCAATTATAAGTGAAGCACATCTAAAGAGGTTAAGTGACTTGCTCAAGGTCGCTTACTGCATAGTACAAAGCTGGAACATAAAAACTTTCTGACTAAAATCCAATGCTTTATCCATTCTATTATTTTGCCTTTCAATGGGAACAGAGGTTTCAACCAATTGAAATCTATCTATTTCTTGATCTTTTAAGCTATGGCATACTTCACTATCACTTTAATTAATGAATCCAAAGTAGGTTAAATAGCTGATTACTAAGATTTATAGGGGGAAAAGCTGGGATATGAAAAAAGAACGAGAGTGAACAAGTAATACAGAATAAACTTTCTTTTTAAAATTGTCAAAATGTCATTTGGAAAATAGAAAAGAATCAAAGTCAAAAGATACTAGACCAGGGTTTCGACTCAAAAGCTCTTGAAACATCTTAAAGGATCAAATTAAATAGAAAAAATTAAGTCTTAAAATGAATTTTATGACTGAAAATCTGTATGCCATGCATACATTTGACAAATCTCCACTAATAATGCAACTTTCCCTTACACTGCAAGGTCCTTGAAGATGAGGGCCATGTCTCGTTTTTCTTTCTACCCTCTAGTTCAGCATAGCACCAGGTCCAGTTACTGATTAAACAAGTTTGCCAAGCTAAAATGCTTTAGCATTCTTTTGATTTCCAGAGTATGGAGTAAGGCAAAAATGTGTTAAAAAAAAAAAAAAAAAAACCTCCATTTTGATGAAAATTTGTTTAACAACCTGATCAAAAACAAAGTCAAGAGATAATTTTGGGGCTGAAAGAATAATACCATTGTCACTACTATTTTTTATGATATTGGATTGAGGGGGCACTAAGAATTCAGACTTATTTCTTCCTCCCCCACAGGAAATATTGTGCAGAAAAAAGGAAGATATTTTAATTAAGTCATCTTCATCCAACTACCACAGTAACATTTATATAAAATTAAAGCGTCACTAGTACTTTGTTGCCAAGAGTTAGGGCAAAAATAAATCATGACAGCAGGTAAAACTACTACAACAGATAAAAATTTTTTCTTTTCCTTCAAAAATTAAACAGCAGGCCGGGTGTGGTGGCTCACGCCTGTAATCCTAGCCCTCTGGGAGGCAGAGGTGGGTGGATCACCTGAGGTCAAAAGTTTGAGACTAACCTGGCCAATATGGTGAAACCTCATCTCTACTAACGTTACAAAAATTAGCCGGGCTTGGTGGTGGGCACCTGCAATGCCAGCTACTCGGGAGGCTGAGGCAAGAGAATCGCTTGAACCCTGGGGGCAAAGGCTGCAGTGAGCCGAGATCACACCATTGCACTCCAGCCTGAGAGACCAAGACTCTATCTCAAAAAAAAATAAAAATTAAAAAGCAGGTACTATTTTAGATATAATTATCTTGAGATATAGGTATATTTAACTTTCAAGTGGTAGGTGAGAATAAAAGGAAATTTTAAACATATTTTAAGTATTACCCTCTCTATGTACAGTAAAATGAAAAAATCATATTTTGCATAATTTACATGAAAAACATTACGACAAACCGCTCACTGCTCTACCATCCCATTACTGAAAACGGCAACTTGTACTTACTATTTACTATGTAACAGGCACTGTATTTAGTGCTTCACATGCTGTATTTAATTCTCAAAAAAATCACGTTGTAGAGACTAACCTCTATAGTTAAGGAAACTAAAGCATGAGTAGGTTAAGGAGTTTGCTCAAGGAATTCATATCCAAATGAGGCCAATGATATACATATATCTTTTCAAATTTATGAGATTAAACAAATATAGAACTATAAAATTTTTTTAGATGAAATGCATCTACCGCAATTAGAATTCTAATCGCAGCTGAATTTGTAAGTACAGATTTTTGCTATCAATGGACTTGCGGTTTTTATAATAAATTCTCTAAATTATGTTTAGTTGACATTCAAAAATCTGAAAGCAAATCTAATACCACAATATGATTACCTCTGAATTTTATTCTTCTTCTGAGAGGCTTTTAAGGCAAGCATGCCAAGACACAGACTTAACTCTTAATTTTGGACCAGGTCTGTTTCAAGTTTAAACCTATTAGCTCTGGTGTTTGCCAAACCTTGCCACTAACTCTACTGGAAAAAGGGAACACTTAAAACTGACTCCCCCTCACTCCAATTTTCTGTTTTTATCAGTTGGTTTTCACTCGAAAGTCAAAGGTCACTAATAATGCTTTCAGTATGAATTCAATAGTTAATGTGATATCTAGAATTTACAAACTTGTGTGCTTCAGTATTCTTGACATGTATTATTTTAACGAACAATTTAAAACAATGCTCCTGGCCACCTGTTCCTGTTTCCTCTATTACCTCTAGGTAATAAAGGAATTCCTTTCAGATGATACTAACTTTAAGGATGAAGTTCCTACATTTAAAAATACGAAACACAAAGATAAAACATACGCCACTTGGTAAAAAACAAACACTGAAGAACACTTATATAATTTTATATGAAAGACTGAAGACTTAAAATCGTGGCAGTACCACGTTTTTATCCTGACCAAAAGTAATTTCTCCAAAGAAAGAAAAGTGCTGTGAAAATTTAGAAGAGTGAAAAAAAGCTACATAAACATACTAGTACAGCTGGCTCTTGGGCTAACGCGAAGAGGGGGCACATTTTTGACGGCTATGATAGGGCTGTGGTTTCCTAATGGGCAAGTGATGTAATACTGGAGAGCCGCCTAAGGGAAAGAAATAGGTTGACAAAGGGGGTGCGGATGCCAGAGATGAGCCTGGGGCGGCAGGGAAGAGGTGGGTCACTAGCGAGCGCAGGGGTGTATCCCAGGATGATTTCGGGGAGTGGGGGAAGCAGCCCGACATGCTAGGGTACGGGGGCGAGGGGGAGGGTAGCGCAGAGAGGAGGGATGGAGGCTCCCGGGGAAACGGTGTGACATCTGGCGTGCAGAACCGGCAGGGGGCAGAGCAGGCAGGATGTCACGTGGAGCTGGCGCTACGGGAGCCGAGAGGGTTGCGTACGGACAGAGGGGGGTCTTTCCCACCGCCTAAGACTGTTACTCACAGGAGTCGCGGACTCTTCTTGCCCTGAACTGGAGACGGGGACTTCGCGGCCTGAGACTGCTGCCCGGGGGACGTCGGGAGGCCTGGCGCTGGGGCTGCTCCTCCGCCGGCGGGGGATACTCGGCCTTCCTCCGGCGGGACACAGCGGCAGCAGCGGCGGCGGCGGCGGCCGCAGCGGCCCGGCCTCGGTCCCGACCTCCCCTCAGCACACGGCTGCTAGTGGTCCCTGCAGGCGCCGCCGCGGCCGCCTCAGGGAGCCGTTGTAGGGGCTCCTCCGGAGCCTCCTTGGCCGCTGCCGCCTCTCCCCCTTCCTGGTCCTGCTGCTCCGGGGGTCTCGGCTCTTCCGTCTCCCCCGGCATCGGGGCTTGTCCGTCCCCCACCCCCTAGTCCCAGGCGGCGGAGGGGGAGGCGGCGGCCTCGGCGCTGCTCCCCCCCGCCCCCTCGCCTCCCGAAGCCTCCGGTTCACTCTCACCCTGTGCTCCTCTTTCCCCCCTCCCCCCTCCGCCCGGCTCGGAGGGTGCCCCCCCCGCCCCCTGCCACTCAAGGTCCGCTACCGCTGGCGGCGCGCGCGCCCGCTACTGACGCTCAGAGAGCCAATCGGAGAGGAAGACAGGCTTCCTCACCCCGCCCCTCGCGGCCTTACACGCAGCGACGTTCCAGGTTCCCTCCCCGACCCCTTCCTAGAGCCAATCAGGAAACGGCTACAAGGGAGAGCGCGAGGTTTCCGTCCCCGCGCACCCGTTCTCACCGTTAAACGGTGGTGTCTCGCGACAATCCCAAAGTGACCTTTTTCCCCCCCCCCCCCTCCGGAGTTCAATGTGCGCTAGGGGCAGTGCGAGGGACAGGTCTCGCGAGGGAGGCGGATGAGAAGAAATCGCACCTCTTTCCCCGCCTCATGCGCACCCTAGGCTTGCTGCGCGCGCACCTGCCTCCCTAAGGGCTCTTTCTGTCCTTCTTTAGGCCGCAGAAGTAGCCTGGGCGTTCTTCCGCCTCCACCCTACCCCAATTTCGTGTCTCTGGCCTTTCTGTCCCCAGCGCCGCCAGATCTTGCGGGGAGAAGGGGGTAGTATTTTGAGCTGTCGCTTCTCCTTTAAGAAAAAAAGCCCCGTCGGTTGCCGGATGAAAGTCTCTGAAAAAAATGGCGGCGGTAGAACGAAGGCGGGGTTGTGGGGGAACGAGGGACCGCCTCCTGGCGCATGCGCATCGTTAACTTAACCAAGGGCATTGTGGGAGATGAAGTCCTATTTCGCCTAGGCTTTAGGAAAACAGATGGGAAACCAGAGGTGGAGAGGATGCTGGGAGGTTCTGACTGATTCACGCCCGGAAAGGTAGTTTACTTTCCCGCAGTCTGAATTTACTTATTTTTTTTTTTTTTAAGGAGGCAGTGTTTCCGGGTTAGGTCGTGACGCCTGCTGTACATCCGGGCTCAAGTGTTGAGCCAATTGCTAGTCCGATGGGAGGGTTTTTTCTACTTTTTCTTACTTTTTATCTAGGCGTTGGCGTAGCTTTCTCGGGGTGGCTGCCTAATTGCCCAGACTTAACTTTGGTTTGGTTAGATGACACCTCCTCTGGGACTGGCTAGCTAAGCGTTCATGTCTACAGTATTGATCTCGTCCTGTGTGTGAGTCACCTGTGAACTCCTGGAGGTCAGGGGCTGAATATAGTTCCCTGGGTCCTCGAGGCCCTAGCAGAAGGTTCACTACTCAGTTGGCTCTTAATAAAAATTTCGAAACGAATTGTAAAGTTGCTTTTCTACTAGACCTTGTTTGGGCGCCTAGGAGCTGGCGTCAGTTGCTTAACTTGGCTGCGGTGCCTGACCTGGAGGGAGGCAGAAAGGGTTGTTACCACGACGTGACTCTGGTGACCTACACGCAGAAGTTGAAGGTCTCTTAAACTCTGCGGCCGAAGCCATCTGTTTATACAATAGCAACTTTATCAGAAGTTACTTCCTGCCCACTAGCGTGTGCTGTTAATTTATCTTCCTGATTCATCAAAGGGAGTTTTCATTGCGGTTGGTGATGCAGTGGGCCTCTCCCATTTCTTTATTCCTTTCATCCATTACAATCAGGGATTCGCAGGAACAACCTTTACCCCTGGAAAATAAAGCATCCGGGGCTAAAATCCCCAGAAGAAAGAAGATGGAAACAAGATCTGGGGATCCAATTCTAAATTTCATATTAATCATTCAGTTAAACTGTGGACAAGTGCTGAAATACATTTTTCCTTCCAGTATTTTGACTCAGATGCCGCTTCATATTGGACAAATGTTTTATATTCTCTACTGAGTATTTTGCCCTTTCATATGACTAATGTCATTTTCAGTTGTAAAAATTGTTTGGCATAGTGTCAATGGAAATTTTTTCAGATTGAGTTTGCAGTGACAAGACTTTTGGAAGGAACAGTACTGACATCCAATGGATGCCCAAAGTAATACAGAGGAGAAATCCCCTTAAAAAAAAAAAAAAAAAAAGTACAGACAGTGGAATAGAGAATGAATTATTCCAAAAAAAAAAAGGCCACTGTGGGCTGGATGTGGTAGCTCACTCCCGGAATTCCAGCGCTTTGGGATGCCAAAGTGGGAGGATCCCTTGAGCCCAGAGCTTCCAGGTCAGCCTGGGCAACATAAGGAGACTGCCCTCTCTAAAAAAACTTTTTTTTTTTTTTAATTTAAAAATAAAGTTTCTAAGCTAACCTAGTGGCGTGGTGGCATGCACCTGCCACCCTAGCCACTCCAGAAACTGAGAAGGGTAGATCGCTTGAGTCCAGGAGTTTTAGTTGTAGGTTACGCTGAGCTATGAATGATAGCACCATTCCACTTCAGCCTGGGGGACAGAGAGAGAGAGCCTGTCTCTAAAAAAAATAATATAAAACTGTGTTGTAAAGGAAAGATCGCAGACTTTGAAGTCTGTGATTATGGTAGCAAAGCTACCAATTAATTATCTTAGCAAGTTACTATTGCATGAACATATTTCACCACTGGTAAAAACAGGTATAAAATCTATTTAATAGGGCCATAATTATAGTTCATTTTTATAGTAGGCCTTTCATAAATGTTTCATTCAAGGTGAATAAAATCACAGTGGTAAAAATGGTGAAGAGTTAACCTCAGTGTCACTTTCCAGAGAAATTGCTATAAGGCAATGTATCTAGGCAGGGATTATGCTTAATTGAGATGTACACAGTTTAACATCTGGTGTCAAACCTGGCTTCCTTCTTTATGACCCCCCTATAGATGTTTGCATTTTGAACTGCCGAGTAAGCCAGGCCCCGAGAATCCAAGCATGAATCCACTTCTGCCCTACTTTTAAGGATTTACAATCCATGCCGGAAAGCTGATAAGCATAATTTCTGAATAAGTACATTAAGACAACAAAATGGAATGGATGCCTGATGGAATCCATTCTGATGGAAATTTTAAGAAGGTGACTATGCCTCTATGGTCCCCCAGCTTCACAGAAAAAAAAACGTAGATGCTCAGTCAGAGTGGGGTACCTACACTTGGAAAAAACAGAAATATGAATCTGCCATTCCCATGACTCCAGGATGAATCCTGGCACAGAGTAGGTGCTCAAATTTTGCAAAATTAATTTTGAATCTCTATCACCCTGGCCAATGCACTACCATAACTCAAATCTTACTATCTACCTTTCTATGTCAGTTCCATTTTTAAAACTGTGTAACCTATGAAAAAAAAAAAAAACTCACCAAATCAAAAGAGAGGAAGTGCTAAGCAAATACAGGAACCAAAAAGGGTTATAGAAGCTGCCTTATGCTGTCTCATCCAGTTCCTTTGTGGTCCTCTTCTTCAGCACATGCCAAAGCTGTTCCTCACGGCCTCTGAGACAAGAGCATCTTGGATGTAGGACAATGGAAGAGTTAGGTGAGTGAGGAGCTTCTTGGAGCAGAAACACTGAGGGAGTGAAGACTTGGCTGCCATCTACGTGTGTAGTGGGGTATACTTCTGGCTAGACTGAGGGTAGTAATGGAAGATTTTATTTTCACTTCTGTCCTCAGCCCTGCCAAGAGGGAAGCATGAGGAACTATGATTGTTTTGGGGAACTATGGGTTCACCGTTTGCAGTGGCAAAATAGAGGGAGAGTTTGGTGCTAACCACAGAGTAAACTCTTGGCAAATACTTTTGGACTGGATTGTGATTGAAATTGCCACTTTATTATGAGCATTTTGCCCCATGAAGGTCACTGGAGATCATAGGGTGGCCAAATAGCAAGGCAATGCAGAGATGTGATTTGAGGAGGAAAAGAAAGAGCAAAAAAGGAGTTGGGGTGTTATGAGGAAGAAAAAATGGACTCGCTCGAAGTATAAGAATGAGGGATCCATAGAGGTTGGAAAAGGCCAGAGTGGTTTCATCTGTTTTATGTTTTCGTCTTAAATCAAGAAGGCATAGCACTCTAACTCAAGTGATTTTGTTGCTAAGCTTTTTATTCAGAAGAATTCTAAAGGAAGAGATTACTATGGCCTGAAAATATGATACCTCCTTCCACTCCAAGGCAATTAAAACCAGCAGTGGAACTCTTAGCCACATTATCCATCCAGAGAGATCCTGGATTTCAAACCTTTGGAGCAGTGTAACGTTTGTCATTCTTGGGACTCATTCCATAGCCTTTGCCAACATTTGTTGCCAGCATCTTAACTAACACTGAGTCACTAAACTTTACCCAATCTCCAAGCTGTATTAATTCCACAGTGTCCTGGTTTGGGGTGTGTTTGGGGATGGGGTATGTCAAAAGTGCAAAAAGCAACAAAAATTATCTTGCTTATTGTTACATTGTCTTAAAAAAATTGGCATGTGATTTCAAAGTTAGAGAAACAGAGGAAAAGTAAAGGGCAGATTACCAGGAGGGAAGAGATGTTAATGAAGAGAAAAAGGTAGCATTTAGTAAATACCAAACTGCTTTGGCGGTTAAGTCTATCTTGATACTGGGCTAGACTCTATTTTGGACTTGGGGTAGAATCCAAATTTTTATCCTCCCTGAGTGAAGAATGTGAATTTCTGCTTGAGTTCCACTAGGGCTAGGGCCTTTTTTCTTTTTCCTTTTTTTTTTCTTTTCCTTTTATTTCTTTTTGTTGAGGGGAGTGGGGGGTGGGGACACCTAATGGCTTTCATGGCAAATAATTTAAAAGGAAACTAATATTTAGTGACTCAAGCAAAAACTAGACATTTTTACATATGTTAATCATTTTAGTGTCTGCAGCAACCCTCTGAAATAGGTATTATCCGCTTCTTTTTAAGATGAAAAAACTAAGAAGAACAAAAATACCTTGTTAATGTCACTGCTGGAAACACCTGACACCAAAACTAAGCAAAAAGGTGGTCTCCTATTTTAGAAGTTTGTTAGTTCTGGTTTTGTGGCCAACGAAGTAACCCAGATTTAACAGACATTTATATTGTTTTGCATTTCCTGAGTAGGCTAGATGTTAGGTAGATCTTGTCCGGAAGTACAGAAAGTACGAAGCAAGTAGCCTGGAACCTAACATTTGTGCAGATTATCCAGTTGGCTACATCTCCACAGGGTATTGATGGCTACACTTCAACACTTTCTTCAAATTGTCAGCTGCCCAGTAACTACCCTTGAGACTTGGGGTGGACCTTCTTCCTGCTGGCAGAGAAATGGCATCTAGGACAGGTTGGCTCAAGTAAGCAAATATTTCCAGTCTGCAGTAGTACCTCAAAGGCTAGCAGCTTGTAAATCAGAAGGTTTTACCTAAGCCCTCATTACATAGGCATTAGGCGTGATAGATAAAGAGGAAACAGGAGCAGACTCTGCCTCTAAATGAAATCCATACAACCCATAGAGACCCCCAGAGACTTGACTTTACTCATTTCATGATAATATTGATATTTCATCTCCACAGTTAAAGGACCACAGAGAATAATTATAGAGTCTTCAGTCTAGTACCCTCTCCTCCCACCCCCCACTCTCCAGGAATCCCATATTTGTCATACTGAAATGAGTCATCTTCAAATTACAAAATCTGGCAAAAGGCATCATAAC
This sequence comes from Ateles fusciceps, assembly GCA_036589455.1. Lineage (NCBI taxonomy): Eukaryota > Metazoa > Chordata > Mammalia > Primates > Atelidae > Ateles > Ateles fusciceps. The sequence goes on along the minus strand of JAZHEH010000681.1, from coordinate 20,134,275 downwards.
CTCAGACTGTTGATGCACACTCATAAGAAACAGGAAGAAAAAAGCCTACAACTCATAACACAAAAAGAAGGGTTTTGATAACTTTGGTTAGCTGGTGCTTCTGAGGGCAACTTCCCACTCTTAGTGGTCTGATTTCCTCTCTCTTATAACCTTTATTGTAAATGGCTTTTTATTTTGAGCTCAGGAGGATCTTTGGCTTCTAGTTAGAGCAAAGCTTAGCAAATAGAAAATCAAGGGACTCTAGCTTAATTGAGAGATGCAGAATAAAAATTCAAAATTCTCAAATTTGGAGTAAAAATCTGAGGCAAAATGTTTTCTTTCTACCTTAGTTTTCTTTTTATTTTCCTTTTCCTTGTTTTTAAAAACCTTCTATTATAAAGAAATTTAAGTATGCAAAAGTAGAGAAAGTAGTTTAATGAATTCTAATATACGCATTAACCAGTTTAAACACTCAATTCTTCACCAGTCTTATTTCATATATATGCCCACCCATTCCTTTCACTTCTGTAATTATGTTAAAGTAATTTTAGATGTTATTTTATCTGTTAATATTTTAGCACTAATCTCTAAAATAAATAAATATATGTTTATGCATATAACCGTAATGCCATTGCCATACACACAGCAGCCTTAATAGTAATTTCTTAATATTGGGAAATACCATTATCACATCTAAAAACTTAACAGAATTACTTAATATTATCAAATATCATTATCACATCTAAAATAAACAGTACTTGCTTGATATTATTCAATATCCAGTCAGTGTTCCATAGTCTTGATTATTTTATTTTTAAAGTAGATTTAGTGATCCAAAAATGTTCGTACATTTAAATTAATTATAAGTCTCTTGACTTTTTAAAGCTATAGGTTCCACTTCATCTCTGTTTTCCCATTACAGTTATTTGTTTGCCCTAAAGTTTAGTTCAGTTTGCTTATCTCTGAAATAGTCCATAAAAGCCAACATTTTTGAAAAATGGATGATTATGAAAGATCTGTGGATTTCATTTGTAAAAAAAGGATTAGAACTCTTCTAATGCCATTAAGAATAATTCATGCCTCCAAAATCTAAAATAAATGAAAATCTGTTTTTTTAATACCTGTGAAGTTTATTTTCCTTATCTGAGAACTTCGGAGGTAAGCAGGTCCTTAGAAATCATATAATTTTGTGTTTAAAGTTTGAAAACTATAATCTGTGGTAAGAAATCTGCTAGAGATCCACTAATGGGTATTGAGCTCTAATTTGAAAAACACTGTTCTAATCCACTTGCCTCATTATGTAGATGAGGAAACTGCTTCAGAAAAGGACATGACATGCTCAAGATAACCCAGAGAATCCATGTAAGACAGGAGACTGGAACTTCTAAATTTCAGTTAGTACAGGGGCTAGGGATTAGATAGCCCAGATTCAAGTCCTGGTTCTGCACTCATGAGCTTAAGCAAATTATTTTTGTCTCTTTCTTGATCTACAGAATAAGGACAGTAATATCATCTGCCTCAAAGTGATAGGATGATTAAATGAAATGTGTAAGTTCCTGAGCACAGTGCCTGGCATGTGTTAATTTTTTACTAATTATTATTTATTTCATTATAACAGATAGGTACTAGTATAATACTTCTCCAAACAAACAAACAAACAAACAAACACAAAACTACAAGAGTAACAAATCCCAACTATTTGAATTGCAACATGTTACTTGATTTTGCAGTATCTCAGTTTTCTCCCCCAACTCTTTTTTCTCTCCACACTCTGAAAGGCAGAATACTTATACCTTGCTTTGAAAATTTTGTTATGTTCTCAGGATAATTGTTAAGATTTAGAAAAAAAAATCATTAGGATTAAGCATAAGTGTTATTTCCCTGGTATATTTTGAAAAATGGTAATATAATTGCTTATATTTTTCGGATAGAACAAAGCATTTACTTTCTTTCTTTCCTTTTTTTTTTCTTTTTCCTTTTCTTTTTTGGAGACAGGGTATCACTCCTGTGGCCCAGGCTGCTGGAGTGCAGTGGTGTGATCTTGGCTCACTGCAGGCTGACCTAGGCTCGGGTGATCCTCCCACCTCAGCCTCCCAAGTAGCTGGAACCACAGGCATGAGCCACCACTCTGGGCTGATTTTTTTTGTATTTTTAGTACAGACTGGGTTTTGCTATGTTGCCCTGGTCTGAAACTCCCAGGCTCAAGGAATCTTCCCGACTTGGCCTCCCAAAGTGCTGGGATCACAGGCATGAGCCACTACACCCAGCCCAGATTTATTTTTTTCTAATTAGGGATATTTGTGGACAATCTACCCCAAATGTATGATGAAAATTAGTACTTTTAGTATAAAATATCAAATTATAGAGTAAGACTATGAAATTGAATGCAACCATAGAAAATAAGAAACAAGCCACACATTTATGGAGGCATTAAACATTTCTTGGTAAAATTCACCACATGATTGAAGTGAAATAAGGAATGTTTGAATATAGCCACAACTGAAGAAAAGAAGGAGATGAATGTGGGCACAGTGAAGATATTTAAAGAGAAAATGATTCTAGAGACTTCAATATTCTCTATCATGATTATCTTGTTTCTTATGATGTAGATGCCTTATTAGAGGAACTGGAACGCTCCACCCTTCAGGACAGTGATGAATATTCCAATCCAGCTTCTCTTACCCCTGATCGGTATTCCAGAAAGGAGAGTAACCTTGGCGAGACTTCAGAGATCCTTTCTGTTCAGGATAACACAAGTCCCTTGCCGGTAACTTTTCATGTATTATAGTCCTTAAACATGGTTGTTTGAGTGCATTTCTGAAAATTGATTGTATCCCACATAAAATGATATGAAAGGAGAATCATATATCCAAGAAAGAAAAAAATAATGCCTCAATGTTAATCTAAAGATGTTTTTGGAAAGAGGAAGAGAATTGAGAAAATTATCACAGAGGAATGAGCTTTTGAGACCTAAATTTTTTCTAATGAGTGCATGGTCACAGACCATTTTGTCAGATTCACTTGGGATCTTCTGATGTTACTGTCTGGGCGTCAGAGATGCATGTTGCAGTTTGACTGGAATGGTACTCAAGCCAGAGATCACCTGAGGAAGGCCAGGTGGCAGCTTAGACAAGTCTTCTCAGGGTGACTTTTTAGGCTCACCACTTTTATTTTCTGCCGAATAGATTAGGAAATTCAAGTATTAGTTTACACAGAGATTATGAAGCTCTAGGGAACCAATTCAAACTAACCAAACTGACAAGTGATTATATATATATTTAAAAACCCAGGGCAAGTGCAGTAGCTCAGGCCTGTAATTTCAGCACTTTGGAAGGCTGAGGCAGGAAGATTACTTGAGGCCAGGAATTTGAGACCAGCCTGGGCCACATGGTGAGACACCCATCTCTACGAAAAATTTAAAAATTAGCAGGATGTGGTGGCGCATGCCTGTGGTCCCCGCCACTCAGGTGGCTGAAGCAGGAAGATTGCTTGAGCCCAGGAGGTTGAGGCTGTAGTGAGCTATGATTGCGCCACTCCACCTTAGCCTGGGTGACAGAATGATAGCTCATCTAAAAAAATAAACAAAAAACAAATCCCAGAAATCAAATTTACTAATTTATGGTTACAGTTAAAGCTGTCAAGTAAAACAGCTGTTAGTATTTACTCATATATGCATTCTCTTTGAATGGATAAGTCCACATGGATGTACATTATAATTAAAAGGTTACTTGATGAGAATGGAATTAGTGTAAGATGAATTAAGTAGATCCTCTTCATAACTGGTAATTTTGTACTATGATATTTTGATTCATCATTGTATACTATATGAAATACCAGAAGCACAGATCTGAAATTTGAGCTCAGGGGTAGTTTACCCCCTAACTGTTCTTTCCTCCAAACATATATAGTTTTAAGGATACAAATTTCTCTCTCTACTAGGGAACTATTGTCTTTGTTCTTAGTGTTAGATTATAACTGTAGGCTCCTACATGGTCTCCTCCCCTTTCCCCGTTGCAGTCTGTTCTCAAGCAGCCAGGGTCACCTTTAAAAACTAAAGTAAGACCCTGTCATTCTTCTACTCAAAACCCCACAATGACTCTCCATCTTATTTGTAGTAAAAGAGTTGATCTTTCTTGAGTGACCATATATCCTGGTTTATCTAAAAAAGTCCTGGGTTTATTCCTTTTTTTTTTTTTTTTTTTTGGCATCTTACTAACTTTAACCTTTTACCACAAATTTTCGATTTTGTTTGATGTTTTCTTATCAGTATTTGCATTAGAGTAAGACAGTATGGCTTAACAGACCTCCCTCCAGCTTCTTCTGTGGTCTCATCAGTGTACAAATACATATTCCATGAACAGAGGTCTTTTTTTTTTTTTTTTTTTTTGAGGTGGAATCTCTCTCTGTCACCCAGGATGGAATGCAGTGGCACTATCTCGGCTCACTGCAACTTCTGCCTCCCAGGTTCAAGTGATTCTCCTGACTCAGCCTCCCAAGTATCTGGGACTACAGGGGTGCACCACCATACCAAGCTAATTTTTGTATTTTTAGTAAACACAGGGTTTCACCATGTTGACTAGGCTGGTCTTGAACTCCTGACCTGGTAGTTTGCCTGCCTCAACCTCCCAAAGTGCTGGGATTACAGGCATGAGCCACTGCACCTAGCCAAGTTCTGACTTTATTATGGCTAAATGCAAAAGATGGCTAATGATAACTTGTCTTTTTTCTTGATTCCATGCAGATGAAACCTAGCTAGCAGCAACTTTTCGAGAATTATATGAAGGGTGCTGGCTGTTAAAGCAAAGAGCTCAAGCACGAGTAGTCAAAGATAACTAACTCTTCTGATCTTAGGTAGTAGCAGAAAAATTTCTGAGGCTTTTCCCCCTTCTGGCCACTTGGTGAACCACACTCATGCCTTCCCATGATCCGTGTGGTGGTGGCCTGTGAGATGCATGGAACCTCCTCAGAGTCATTAGAAAATGGGAGAAATTGTAGCTTAATGTCATACAAATTACGTTTAGGAAATAGAGGCTAAGCAATTTTGCCATATAGTGTAGTCTAATTGTTTTATTAAAGCAGTTTTGTTAATATTTGAGTGTGTGAAGTTCTGTTTGTTTTATTATATGATAATGCCTTTTTAATTTTAGCTGTTAGCTCAAAACAAAAACAAAACAAAACCCATATGTTTAATTGACTCAAGAAACCTGATAACAAATATGCAAAGTGCAGAAAATATTTGTCAATATTTACTATGCACCATACAGGCAAGTAGAGAGATCACTGTCCCTTTGAAAACCAGAAGGTACAAACATGGTGAAGAAGCTTTGGCATCTATTTCCAAAATTAACAATTTAAGAAGAATATGCCTTAAAATGACTTCAACACGCAGCTGCAGGAGGCCTGTGTACATGTCATTGTGAAGCACACCTTTGTATTAGGATCAACTTACTCATAAATTAGTTTTGCTCATTTTCGATTCCAAGTTTGCTTGTGCTTGTAAGTAAACTGGTCATAATTAATGAGTGATTTCCCTTCGAAAACCATCAAGTAATGTTTTTTATGTTAGTGTCATTAAAGGTCTCAATTTGAAAATGTATTAATTCTGAAATGTTTCAATTTTGTTTTTTATCTAATTCAAAGGATCCAAATAAAATACGTGAAAATTTATTTCCCGGTCAAAAAGTGAAACATCTGACATTGTTAATGCCACTGTAAATTTAGTTGAAAAGCTCAACATTGAAGATAAACTATTGTTTTCGTTGTGAGAATATGAATGCAAATGTTAATAGAGCACAGCATTGTGATAAAAATGTTCTTACCAAGTTAACAAGCCATGGAGCAGAAATATACTTGGAATTGGTTGTAATGCGCACAAAATTTGTGACTACATCCAAACAAGCTGCAGTATTTTTGTCAGTCAAAACAGAAACTGAAATTGTCAAAATTTATAAATATAAATAAATATATATACACACACACACAGATTATATGAGTAACTGATCTACAAAACTTTTGTAACAGAAGCTGATATCGAACACTACCACACAAGGAAACGTTTCAGAATGGCTGTATATATATTCCTGTCTGTGTTGCATGTCATCAGCTGGATTTTGGGAATGCTTGAGGCTTTGAAAAACCATTTTGTAAAGCAACCCGAATTTAGATTGCATGATGTTCAAGACCAATTGGAAATTTTTCATCAATGTTATTCAATGAGTGTAGCATGAAAATTCAAGTTTTTGAAACTTTTACCAAGTTACAGTTATATAAAAGAAGGCTTGCAAAGGAAGAAGCTCAAATTTCTCCCTACAAAAGCCAAGGAGGAATTGAATAAATCAAAAGATGAAAGCTGATATGGTTTAATTATCTAATTTGATGATTATGCTTCAGAAAAATCTTAACTTTGATGTATTTTGACTTTAATTTTAATTGGATACATTTTTATTCTTCACCAAAATGGAGAAAAATTTTGAAAGTCTGATTTTGCAATATCTAGATTTGGTGAAATGTTAAAAAAAAAATCACAGATATAGACAATTTGAAAGTTTTATCTTATAAGAAAATTACTGAGGAAAGATGCTCTGAATGAAAGCAGAAAAACAGCCCCTATGATGATGTTGGCCTGAAATATTTACATATTTTAATATAAAAAATGAGAAGATTCTTCATTTAGCAGAACTTACAGGTTCATCAGTATCAAGAGAGAAAATGTGTTCTCAGTTAAAAACCTTAGAGTCTACAGAAAAGCATCAATTAAAATTGTCTACAATTTCAGATATATTAACCATAAAATGAAGCTTTGAAAACAATTGCAATTTTATAAAAATAATAACACTGTTTAAAAAAAAAAAACCAAACAACAAAAAACAAAAGAAAACATATGTTCCCAAAAAATGTCCACATCCCAATGCTAGAGGCAACACTGTCTAAATAACAAATTAAGGTACGTGAATACATGTCAAGAATAATTGTCTGTGCCATTAAAAAATGTTCAGATTATGTATATATATATATATATATTTTTTTTTTTTTTTTTTTTTTTGAGATGGAATCTCACTCTGTTGCCCAGGCTGGAGTGCAGTGTCATGATCTCAGCTCACTGCAACCTCCACCTCCTGGGTTCAAGTGATTCTCCTATCTCAGCCTCCGGAGTAGTAGGGACTACAGGCACTCACCAAAACGCTCGGCAAATTTTTTTGTGATTTTAGTAGATACGAGGTTTCACCATGTTGGTCAGGCTGGTCTTAAACTCTCCTGACCTCAAATGATCGGCCTGCCTTGGTCTCCCAAAGTTCTGGGATTACAGGTGTGAGCCACCATGCCTGGCCAATATTTTCTTAAAGTTGGTTGAATGTTTATAACTTTGTGTCACTTTAAGATATTTTAGGAAATTTTAACTTTGAAAATAAATTTTGAATAGAATTATCTTATAGGTCCACCAATATAATAAGACCAAATTTGGGTCAATAAACACATGTTTTAAAAATGATATAATATGGCTTATTTTTGGAACAACTTTTCATTCTAAAAAATACCGCAGTCTGAACATTTGGTGATATGCCCAACCTATCTACATGATCTGGTCCCTTTACTTGCTGTCCCTGTCTCCCTGGTTCACTCTGCTCAGGCCCCACTGTCCTCCTCGTTGTTCCACAAATGCTCCAGGTGCTTTCCCTGCTGGCTTTTTCACCTGGATCATGTGACCCCAGGTATTTGCTTTCTTTCCTTACCTCCTATGTAAGTCCTTGCTCAAGCATCCTCTTCTCAGTGAGTCCTTCCCTGATCAGTATATTTATAATTGCTGTCTCTCCCCTACATCCCATCTTCTATCCAAAAGATTAATTTAACATATTAATTTGTTTGTTATCTGTTTTGTACCAGCAGAATGTAAGCTCCCGGGCTTACAGTTTTTATCTGATTGTTTTGCTTTTTGCCTACTACATCCACAGCCCTGGCACATGACAGGCCCTCAATAAATATTTGTTCAATAAATAAATGAATTGCTGGCCAACAACCTTTTAGATTCACATGTTATTTGTTTTCATATGTCAAGTTTAATAACATTATAGTCTCCCCCTAGGCACCATCCAGTTTAGTTAAAGGGGGATAGCTCTGACCCATTTTATTTGTTTTATGGTTCTTATCTAAGGAGGGTCAATTTCTCTGTTTCAGTGGTTTTTAGTCAAGGAAGGGCTGCCAGTATTTATTCACATGCCAACTACTCTTTAGAATTTGGCTTTTCTTTGTGGGATGGCTGGTAATTCCTCTGGCTTGTGAAAGAAGAGCTCAGAGATATGCTACTTGTTAGTCTCCTTTAAAAGCTACAAACATCTATTAACTGTGGGTATCATTAAGCCTCAACATTCTGATAACAAAAATTTATTCTTTGCTCTTCTGTTGTCACTTATATGTCTTAGGCGCAGCTTGTGTATACCACCAATATCCGGGAGCTCAATGTCTACAGGTATATTTTTTTCTATTAAATGCTTTTGAAAATTAAAGTTAGTAAATAATTGTTATCAATCTTTGTTTGGGTGATAAATTGCTTTGCAAGTGTTTATTATTAGAACTCCTATATCATCCTCCTCTTTCCATAGTCTTTGAACATAGGTAGAACTCTGCGAAGCTGACTTGACAACTTCTCAAGTTGCCTGGCATCTGGAGGGGTTGTCTAGGCTGGTGGGCCATGCTATGTCTGTTACCACCTAAAAAAGTGTAAATACTCCCAGAATCAACACAGGTGTTTTGTCCAGGCTAGTCCAGATGTTATGCTCCAGTTTCCTGAAAAGAAAACACACCTGAAGAAACTTCAGCAAGATTCTAGCAATGTCAGAGCTAGGATGAGGGTTAAACTAAGCTAGTGTGTCTCATAGCCAACTGATGAGTATTTACTTTTTCTTTCAATATTGACTCAAGATTTATGTAGTGAGTGGAGGGATTTCCTTTTATGAGAAATTACGTATTGAAACAGATACACTTACTAAGTCATTTCTCCTGGCTAAAGCAGAATTGGCAATCTGAAAAAATAAAAAGACCAATTTAGTTATTCTCTCCTTGGTTATAGCTTGCAATTTTTAACATCAGACAACTTTTTGGAAAACAGATGAAAGGGCATAAAATATAGATAGTAAAGATTCATGCTTGGGAAAGAGTACTAGACCACACCTTATTTGGTTTCAGGATTGCAGTCAATAGTGCACACATGCAAGGAAAAAATAAGGGAAGAACTGTGCTACAAGAAGTTTTCTTAAAATTTCCCTCTTAAGGATACTTTTTACTTTGGTGAAGGCCAGTTTATTAATACATACTGCCAGTTCATTCTAGTTGCAAGGATGTTGCCAGGTGAGAATTCCTCCTAGTCTTTACCCAGTCCCTGAAAGCAAAACAACAGCAAAACAGTGGCTGGCACACAGTAGGTTCTCAGTAAATATTTGGTTTCTTAAATCTAGGAAACCAAGACTCCAGTAGAAATGCAAGTGAAAGCATGAACATATAACATGAAACCTAGCCCAAACAACAACCTGAATATCTGGCACTGTGATTGATTGATGTCACACCAGTACTAACTTACTGACACCCTCTTCTTCATAGTATGGGCCTCTCTGGCTTATTTCCCATCATTTCCTCCTTTTTCTCTTGCTCTGTGTTCTAGGGGGAGCTGATCCTTGGGTTTTCCAGGCTCCAGGATCAGTCAGTCCTCACTGTCTTCAACCAATGGTGGGGCACTGTGGAGAGACTGCAGGGTAAAATGCAGTGAAATCCAGGGCATCTCCCCCACAAGGGGGAAATGTTTCCACAGAATCTCTGTCAGCAGCTTTGTCTTCTTTATAGCTTCAGCTGGAGCACAACAGGTCTGCTGTGGTTTCAGCTTCCGCCTGTTGACTTGGGCTCCTAGCTCTGGTAACTTTTCCTGTTTTCTTAGTCCCTTTGGCTTAGGGGTAGTAGCGGCTTCTGGGTTACTCAGTGTCTTCTGTTTTGCTTCTTAGTTCTCCTTCACCTGTGTAATCAGGTTTCTGGACTAAATTCTTTCTGTATACTCACGTAGTTTGTGTTTTCTGACTGGACTTTGATGTACTCCCCATTACTGAATGCCTCTGAGGGAGAGTGACATACAATCCAGGTGACCTAGTAAATATGTAATAGATGGATGCACATCCCTGAAACTGGTATAACTCTGAGCTGGGAAGGCTAGCATGTAAATAGAATATTAGACATAAAAATTAGATTCCTGCATTCTGTTTCTGCTGTTTACTCTCGCTTGCTTAAATTAACTAAACATTGCTTTCAACCTACCTTGAAAGTATTTTCAATACTAACTTGAATATAACATTGGAATAACAATTTTAGTATAGTTATATGTCAATAGCAACATGAGCAATAATTTAGAAATTTATCTTTTACAAGAACAAAAATAATTCTGGTAATAATAGAGAGGAACAAGTCATAAAAATATAACAGAGAAGTAAGTAAGGAAAAAACAACAGCACAATGAAGCTCCTTACTTAAGTCTGGATTCTTTTAGATGCATCTTTCGTGATTTGTATCACTGAAATCTCTGAGCACTGAAGTAAGTTGCTGCTGATGACATAGGCATCTTTATTATCTTCAAAAGGTCAGGGAACAAATCAAAGTCTCTTCTCTTTTCAGGGACATTTCCTGAAGTGAGCACTTTAATTAGTAATGATTAATTCTTCAAGGTCTGTCATTTCTTATCTAGAATTTTATATTGTTGACTCAATAACTATTGGAGTATTATAACAATTATCTATTTCCCTTTCTATACTGCAATAGGACTTCAGTTAAAAATCAGTGGGAATTCTTTGAACAAGCACAAATTTGCCCCAGTTGTAAGATGGGAAGGTTTTTAGGAATATACAAGCCCTGATAGGAAACTGAATTTATTCTGCATTTGGGCATAGGACAGCAGAATGTGTTCACAGTCCTGCTGCCTTTTGTATTCCCAAGGCATTTGTCTGTGGCGGCAGTTACTAAGGAATTAGGACTGATCAAGCTGTGAGAAAAAGCTCCACTGTACCTTCTTGGAAACCTCCAAGATGGATTGAATCAATTACTTGTATACTTGACCATTTTTGCTCTCAGATTAAAACAAAAAATCTTGCATCTAGTAGAGGGCCTGTTGTTAAATGATCAAAAACAAGTCAACGTGAGACATGTTGTGTCCAACAGACAGTGTTCTCAAGAGAGAAATGTTTCCACTTTTCTTCTATCTTTTTCCTGCCTGGTAAATACATAAAGATGAGTAGTAAGTGTATGTTTTCATTTTTGAAAACATATTTAGTGAAAGACAGAATATTTACTTTTATTTATGGCTTTGTATCTTTGTGCAGATAAGAGAGAGAGAGAAATAAAAATGTTTGAGTGATCATGAGACAGAGAGTTTTGGTTTGGTGGGTTGTTAGCTAAGCTCTCTTAATTAATGTTGATTACAAACATGATTTCATAGTCAGTTAGCTTTTTGTACCTTTTGACCCAGTGATTTCACTTTTTAAAATTTACTCTATGTAGATTATCAAAATGTGGGTGCAAATATTTGTTTAGCAGTATTGATTATAATAGCAAAAGTTAGAAAACAATCTAGGTGGCCAGCAATAAATTATTGGTTTAGCGAATTATATAGTACATTATATATTTGAAAACCACATAGCCTTTAAACATTACTTTGGCAGATAATTCAGTAAAGATAGCACAAACTTTGCAGTTTGCAGGCCTGAACTCTTTGTTACTTGCCAACTGTATTATGTACAAAAAAGTTTTGAACTTCTCTAAGCCCTTGTTTTTTCATTTGGAGGTGACAATACCTACCTCTTAAGGTGGTTGTAAAAGATTTAAAGAGGACGTGTGTAAAGCTCTATATAGAGGGTCAGGCATAGTGTAGACAGACATTCAATAAATGCTGTCTATTATGGCTGCAGAAGACAGAAAGCTACATGCATAAGAGTAGGAAAAAAGTATAATTTTAGTTTTCTAAAATTACACACAATCATAGGTAAGCATAATGATATCAGCCAAAATGTCCAGAATAATTGCCTCCTGAAAAGGAGATTATGTGTGTTTTAAATTTTTTCTTTATATTTCTCTGTAGTTTTTAAATTTTCTACACTTAACATGTATTAATTTTATATTTTAAAACAATTTTAAATAGAAACCTCTACATTGTGACTCTATGTACTTTATTGAAGGTTGTTTATAGAACCATTATATGTTAGTGTCTGTGTGTGTAATAACTGAGATATACAGGTGAATTGCACTACTGATATCTCATCTGCCATCTCCACCAACTCATCTCTTGGCCATGTGTATAGATGACCTATGTTTTGTTTTAAAAAATATAACTTAAGATACAAAAGTATTTCATAAACTCATGTGTGTAAAAAGTGAAAGACTTTGGAAATACATAGATAGGGTGAAAAGTGAGACCACCCCACTTAGAGTCTTTCCTCTCACCAACTCACTACAAGTTCCATGGGTAACTGCTGCCAGGTTGTTCTCCTTACAGACTTAAGTGTGTGCATATTTACACTTATGTACATGTGCTTATAAATTTATATAAATGGAAGTATATATATTTTGTTTCTTTTTTTCAAATTTTGAGAGAAGGTCTCTCTCTGCTTCCCAGGATGGAATGCAGTGGTGTTATCTCTGCTCACTGCAGCCTAGACCTCCTGGGCTCAAGCTATCTTCTCATCTCAGCCACCCAAGTAGCTGGGACCACAGGCAGGTGCCACCACACCCAGCTAACTTTTAAATTTTTCATAGAGATAGAGTCTCCCTATGTTGCCCAGGCTGGTCTTGAACTCCTAGGCTCAAGCAGTCCTCCTACTTCAGCGTCCTGAAGTGCTAGGATTATAGGCATGAGTGACTGCACTGGGCTGGAAGTATAGTTTTCATATTTTCTAGGCTTTTTTTATTTTTTTTTGCATTAACAATGAATGTTGGAAAGACTTCTTCGTTCACGTAAATCTATGTCTGCCTAGCAGTTCCATGTTATTCCGTAGCAGGGATGAACCATAATTTATTTTACTTTAGCGCCATTGGTTTATTTCCAATTTGCTCATAGAAACTGTACCCTGATAAACATCCTTGCACATATATTTATATATATATGTCAAATTTCTCTGTAGGATATATTATTAGTAGCAAAATGACTGAGTCAAGTGGTATATGCATCTGAAATGTTGATAGATACTGCCTTGCAAAAGTTTTTATAAATTTACATAACTACCTATGATATATATAAACATGTATGTGTATATATGCATATATATTTATAATTCATATTTTGCCAATACTGCATATTATCCCTCTTTTTAAAATTTCAACTAATAAATATTGGTATCTCATTGCTTTAAATTGCAAATTTAAAGATTAATGAGGTTGAAGGTATTTTTACATAGTAATAAACATTTGAGTTTCTTTTTCTGAAACCTGCTTTTTAAAAGAATCCTTAGCTCAGGTTTCTGTTTTTTAATTATTTATAGATTTCTTTAAAAACTTGAATATTATATTTTAAATATTTATATTTAAGTTTTGTGAGTTTGTGTCAATATATTTTTCATTTTTGATGTCACTTCAGAATTTTACGTCCATCTTAGGAAAGCTTTCATTACCCCAAATTGTAAAATATATTTTTCATTTTTCTATTATCTTATGTTTAAGAATATTTATATCTATCTTTAATTTGTCTCAAATTTATTCATGTATATGGTGTGTTGGGGGATCCATATTTATTTTGTCCAAAATAAGTTATTATTCATTAAAATCATCTGTTTTGGATGATTTGAAATGCCACATTGATCATATATGAAGTTCTTATAGGTGCAGGAGCCTGTTTCTGGGTTTTCTAATCTACTCGTTTGACCTATTTGTTTTTTTCTTTTCTTTTTCTCTTCCCTTATCTTTTCCCTCCTTTCCTTCCTTCCCTCCCTTCCTTCCCTTCCCTTCCCTTCCCTTTCTTCCTTCCTCTCCTCTCCTCTCTCTTTTCCTCTCCCATCTCATCTGCTGCCCTCCCCCTCCCCCACCTCCTTCCTCTCTCCTGCCCTGCCTTCCCTACCCCCTTCCCCCTCTCCCCTCCTCTCCCCTCCTGTCCTCTCTTCTCCCCCTCCCTTCTTCTCTTTCTTTTTTGACAGGGTCTCATTCTGTTTCTGTTTTCTAGGCTGGCATGCAGTAGTGTGATCACAACTCACTGCAGCCTTGGCCTTTTGGGCCAAAGTGATCCTCCTGCCCCAGCCTCCTGAGTAGCTGAGATGAGAGGGATGTGCCACCACATCTGGCTGATTTTGTAATTTTTGTAGAGACAGGGTCTCCCTATGTTGCCCAGGCTGGTCTCAAACTCCTGGGCTCAAGCAGTCCTCCTGCCTCAGCTTCCTAAAGGAATCACAGGTGTGAACCATTGCACCCAGCTCTATCTATTTTTTTTTTACCAGCATCACACAAATTATTGTTACTCTGTAAGACACATCTATCAAGACAAGTCTTCCCCTCTTGTTTTTTTTTTTTTTCTTTAAAATTTTTAATTTTTATAGAGACCAGGTCTCTCTCATGTTTCCCAGGTTGTTCTCGAACTCCAGGTCCCAAGTGAACTTCTCACCTGGACCTCCCAAAGTGCTGGGACCACAGGTGTGAGCCACCACCCCCCCCTTTTTTTTTTTTTTTAGAATTGTCTTGAGGGTTCTATCCCATAAATTTTAACATCCCCTTACTAATTAGCTTAAATAATTCTATCAGAATTTTTATTGAACTACATTGAATTTACAATTTTATTAGGGGAAACTGACATAATATTTATCTTCATTTATGTAGGCCTTTTCTAAAAAATACATTTTATTGTGCATATTAAAGGAGTACAATATGATTTTATGGGATATGAATAGTTAGTAAAATGGTTACTATAGTGAGGTAAATTAACGTATTTATTATCTCATGTAGTTACACATTTTTGTTTGTTTTTGTGGCAAGAACAGCCAAAATTTACTCGTTTAGCAGGAATCCTAAATACAATACAATTTTATTACCTATAGTTCTTATGTTGTACATTAGATCTCTAGGCTTACCTTACATATCTGCTGCTTCATGTCCTCTAACCTACATGTCCCCATTTTCACCCCCTTTCCTGCTCCTCATCACCATTACCTCTACATATTTGATCTTTTTTTTTTTAGAAAAGATTCCACCTATAAGTGAGATCATAGAATATTTTTCTTTAATATTTCACTTGTATAATGTCCTTCAGATTCATCAGTGCTATGAAAAATAACAGGATCTCCTTTTTTCTAAGGCTGAATGATATTCTATCATGTGTATGTGCATATTTCACAATTTCTTTATTCCATTGATGTCCATCCATTGATGGACACTTAAGTTGTTTCCACCTCTTGGCTATAGTGAATAGTGCTGCAACGAACTTAAGAGTGAAGATCTCTATGAAGTGGTAATTTCATTTATTTTATGTATGCCCAGAAGAAGGATTCCTGTGTCACGTGGTATTTCTATTTTCAATTCCTTTAGAAACCTCTATACTATTTTCTGTAATGGCTGTAACTGTCTACATTCCCACCAACAGTGTATAAGGGTTCTTTTTCGTTCATACTCTGGCCAACATTTGCCATCTTTTGACTTTTTGAGAATAGCCATCTGTTTGGGAGTAGTATCACATAATAGTTTCAATTGCATTTCCCTGATGATTAATGGTGTTGAATTAATATACCTTTTGGCCATTTTTATTTCTTCTTTGGAGAAACATCTATTCAGGTCCTTTGCCCATTGTTTAATTGGATATGTGGATATTCCTTTATGTCTGCCAATGGTTTTTTTTTCATAGAATTCTTACACATTTCTTGTTAAATGTATTCTTTGATATTTTGTAACTTTTGTTAGAATTGTGAGCAGGTTCTTTTTTTCTCATTGGATTTTCAAACTGCTTATTGATGATCATAGGAAAGAGACTGTTTCATTTTATTCTTGTATCTAATCGCCACCCTGATCTTTTTTATTCATTCCAATGGTTGTCCAGTCATTTATCTTACATTTTCCTGGGAAATGATTATGCTGTCTATTTTAAAAGAAAGAATGAGGGTGCACTGCCTTTATTTCAAATATATAATTCTCTTACTTTACTTTAAAACGCATTTGACAATGTATTCTAGAATAACATT
Organism: Ateles fusciceps; assembly: GCA_036589455.1. NCBI lineage: Eukaryota > Metazoa > Chordata > Mammalia > Primates > Atelidae > Ateles > Ateles fusciceps. Next base: position 20,118,124 of record JAZHEH010000681.1, on the reverse strand, counting down.
AAAGATTGGCAATGGTAGTAGGATCTATGTCCAACTTTCTCTTAATTAAAAATGTGCTTAATTTTGATTATTAATTATGAGGCTTGCTATAGATTTATTTTGGACACATTTTATCAGTTTATTGACTTTTTCTTCTTTTTCTTGATATTCAGCAACAGAAATGGTTGTTAAATTTGTCTTCCACTGCTTTTTCAGCTCCTATCAATGTGTTTATAAAGATTTTCTCCTATTTGTTAATAAATTATATTAATCTTTTTCCTAATTTTCAACTATTTTTGGATGACCAGTATAAACACAAACTAGCCATGATTTTTTTTATTTTTTATGATTTAAAAAAAAACACATTTCAGGTAATTTTATTTAACCTCTCTTCCACACATGCCCATAGTTTTTTCTTTAATTTTAAAAAGTTTCTGTGCCATTTATAGAAAGAATTAGGTAATTTTCCATATTTTTCTATGTATTTGATAATTTTATACAATGATCCCCCAAAACTGTCAGGTTTTTGATTTTTTTTTATTGTACTTTAGGTTCTGGGGTACATGTGCAGATCATGCAGGATTGTTCCATAGGTATACACATGGAAATGTGGTTTGCTGCCTCCATCCCCCCGTCACCTACATCTGGCTTTTCTTCCCATGTTATCCCTCCTAGACCTCCCCACTCCCCTACTGTCCCTCCCTTGGCACCCCCAACAGACCCCAGTGTGTGATGCTCCCCTGCCTGTGTCCATGTGTTCTCATTGTTCATCACCTGCCTATTAGTGAGAACATGTGGTGTTTGATTTTCTGTTCTTGTGTCAGTTTGCTGAGAATGATGGTTTCCAGATTCATCCATGTCCCTACAAAGGACACAAACTCATCACTTTTTATGGCTGCATAGTATTCCACAGTGTATATGTGCCACATTTTCCTTGTCCAGTCTATCGTCGATGGGCATTTGGGTTGGTTCCAAGTCTTTGCTATTGTAAACAGTGCCACTATGAACATACGTGTACATGTGTCTTTATAATAGAATGATTTATAATCCTTTGGATATATACCCAGTAATGGGATTGCTAGGTCAAATGGAATTTCTATTTCTAGGTCCTTGAGGAAGTACCACACTGTCTTCCACATGGTTGAACTAGGTTTTGTTTTATTTCTTGTTTTCTCTTTCATTAATTTATGCTTTTATTCCTTCTGTTCAATTATTTTAGATTTTTCTGAGACTCTTGACTTGGAAGTTTTGTTTATTTATTTCTTATCTTTCTCATTTTTCAATATCATACTTAAGTCTATTTATATATTTTCCTCTCAATAACATTTAGCTTTCAACTCCCAAAGGCATGTGTGTGTGTGTGCATGTGTGTTAGTGCGTATGTGTTTTTTTGTTGTTGCTATTTCTAACTGGTTTGAAAACTCAATTTAATTTTTTTATCCCATACATTATTTAGAAGTGCTTTGTTTTTTCTTAAGTGGATAGTTTTTATGATTAATTTATACTTCTATTTACTGCATTCTAAGAATATGGTCTATAAGATATACTTTTAAAAGTTTATTGAGCTTTAATGTATCCTCATACATGGTTAATTTTACTAATGATTATGCAGACACTTGAATAGAATCTCTATTCTGTTTATCAGGTCCAAAGTTTTATTTATTTATAATTTACTTACAATTATATGAATATGAAACCATTATCATATATATTATCTAAACTTTCTGCACCAGAGGTTGGCAAACTTGTTTTGTAAAGAGGCAGATAGTAAGTTAGGTTTTGTGGACTATAAGGTCTTTGTAGCAACTACTCACTCTGAAGAAAAGCAGCCGTAGACAGCAGGTGAATGAATGGACATGGCCAGATTTCACCCAAGAACTCCTGCTCTATATTCTAGTTTATTTTTATTTTTTGGCAATAACCGACAGGAGATATAATACTTTTTATAACTTAGATGACTAGGGAGAAATTGAGACAAAAGGCAGAGAGAGCTCGTTTAGATTTTTGGTCTAGTACATATTAATATTTTTGAAAAATACCTTCTATCTCTGATTTTAGCTTTGTATCCAAGGGATTCACTATTAAAATTGCATTTTCAGTACTTTACATGTGGCTTAACATTTATTTGAGTTTGATTTGTTGTTCGTATGACTTTTTTGTTTTCCTTCTATAGTGAACCCCAAGAGCCAAAGGTGTCACCACCACCTTCTAAAACCTCAGCAGCTGCTCAGTTGGATGAGCTCATGGCTCACCTGAGTGAGATGCAGGCCAAGGTGAGTGCAGTCCAGATGATAAACAGGGCCCATGGAGTCACCAGTTTATCTTTGTGAAACTCAGCTCTGCATTCTCCCACTTAGGAATTTTCCTAAGTTGTCATCGCTTTTTCTAGACTAAATTTAATTCTGCAAATTAACCCATCTATGTGTTATTTGGACACCAAAAAATCATATATAATACAGACTTTGATCTCAAGGAGCTAGAGTGGGCTTGGCAAAATGAGGCATAAGTTTCTGTAACATTTATAGAATAAAAGCCGGGGTGGTTGGCAAAAATATGTGGAACAAACATCAGGGATGTAGAGAGATTATGGAGATTTAATCAGGGAGGTGGAGTTGAAACTTAGGATGGACTCTGAAGAACAGGCAGAGTTTGGACATAAAGAGATGGAAGGAAAGGTGGTTTTAGTTGCAATGACCCCTGAGGGCAGAGGTATCTAAGGCTTAATGATGTGGAAGGACTGTTAAAGAGACCTGACTAAGCAGGACAGAGGAGACCAGTGAGCAAGCTGAGACACAGAAAGGAGATCAAAGTGTGGCTCTGACAGTAGGAAGGGTGAGAAGTCCCAAGCCCATATTGAGATAAAATCTGCCTCTTTGTTCAGAGTGGTGAGCTCACATGGTCTGACATGGAATAGAAATATCAGATAAATGGGCTTAAAGATTTACTAAAGGTAATATAATCCAGAATCCTTAAGGCACAGAATCCAACCATTTTAAATCTGGTTGGAGGATTTGATATATACTCATGAGGTGACTATGAAATAATTTCAAAGCAGTATATAAAAATGTGTGTGACTGGAGAGGGCAGGGACCTTATCTTTATAGCTTATCTTGGGAATCCCAATGCCCAGCACAGGGCCTGATACATTGTGAGCAACACATATTTATTAGAGAGATGAACAGATAAACATCACAAACAAGTTTTCCTTAATGACTAACATCCTTTGATGGGCTAATCAATGTCTACAATAAAGCTGGGTAGATTGGCTCATTGTGCTGTATATCTGAAAATACTAGAAAAAAATTATATTAGATTTAATCGTGTTGTATTTATAATTGATTTAGCATGTGTCTTGGGTGTCTTGGTTTATTTAAATTTTTAGCTTACAATGCCATCTTTTTTTTTGTATGGAGACAGAGTCTTGCTCAGTCACTCAGATTGGAGCACAGCTGTGTGATCTCTGCTCACTGCAACCTCCACCTCCTGGGTTCAAGCAATTATCGTGCCTCAGCCTCCTGAGTAGCTGGGATTACAGTTGTGTACCACCACGCCCAGCTAATTTTTATATTTTTAGTAGAGACAGGATTTCACCATGTTGCCCAGGCTGGTCTCAAACTTCTGAGCTCAGGTGTTCCATCCGCCTCGGCCTCCCAAAGTACTAGGATTACAGACATGAGCCACCCTGCCCAGCCCCATTTATCTTTTGAATAAGCTGTACATTCACATTGTACAAAAATCAGAAGTACAAAAAGCTTGCACTGAACTGTTTCCTTCTCAGCTCTGCACCCTAGCCGTCCAGTTCTGTCCCACTAGAGATAGGCAGAATTTCCTGTCTCTTCTATATCTGTTCAGAAGTATTCTGAAATGTATAAGTGAAGCGATAGAGATGTAGATGTAGATATATTGTTGTATTTTTACTTATTTTTCATAATTAATGTCAGTCACACTTTCAGACCTTTCAGACACTAACCTTCTGAACACTAAATTTTTGAACATTAACTAACATGTATTAGAGGAGGAAGGAAATCTGTTAGATGATCAAAATGTCTTGAGGGAAAATGAGCATTTTGACTGGTGATAATGTGATGTTATAACAGGCAGTAAAAGTAAGATAAGTAGAGGTCTTAAGGCAGACAGTAACAGATCACATTCAGGAGACTGAAGAGCCCAGCTGGCCTGGAACAATGGAGACCTTTTACAGCATAGTTTTAATAAAAGATGAGATTGGGAAAGATAAAAGCGAGGGCAGTAGATTGGAGACTTTGAATGTCTGTCTGATGAGTGCAGACTTGATGTGGAGGCAATGGAGAGCTATTGTAGTTGAGCTCATCATTGTAGATGAGCGAAGTATTCGGTAGATAGATGGTAGCACAGCTGGAAAGGAGTAGAGAAAGCCGGAATCAGGACATGAAGTGATGAAGGGTAAGTTAGCCACTTTTTTTTTTTTTTTTTGGTCAATTGAGGATCTTTCTTTGAGTGGTTTATAATAATTTTGTGCTTTTGCTTCAATAATTCCAATCCATCAACAAGTCTTATCTGACCACTTCTCACTACCTTCTCCTATAACACTGATCTAAGTCATTATCTGATCATCTCCCTGTATTCCCGCTTGCTTGTCAACACTTAATTCTCCACTCAGCTACCACAGGGACCCTCCAGATTCCTTCACTCCTGTGCTTGAAATCCTGCAGTGGCACTATCACCTTGGAATAAAACCAAGCATTTGCCACGAAGTCCCTATGTAATCTTTGCCTCTCTCTCTGTCACCTTCTCCTGCTGCGTTCAATCTCACTCCCTCTGCTTTAGCCCCACTGATGTTTTTGACTTTTCTTCTAATGTGCCAAGTTGTTTTCTTCCTCAGGGCCTTCCCACCCCCGCAGAATGCATTTCCCATAAATGTCAATATTTCTAAGTCCCAAATATCTACTGAAATATTACTTCCTTAGAGGGACCTTCTTTGATTACCACCTCCATCTAAATCAATTCTTCTCACCGTCTTGCTGTGTCACTTTGATCTCTCCAAATAACTTATCTCTGACATTACAGCATATATTTATTTGTTTAATTATTTATTGTCTATCACCCACAGAATGCAATTTCATGAGGCCAGACACTTGGTCTGTCTTACCCATTGCTTTAATCCAAGTACTTAGAGCAGTGATTGGCACAAACCCAGGTAGTCAACAAATATTGCAGGATAAATGAGTAAAAGACGGATGTGACTAATTTTTGAACTGGGGTCATCCTAAGATTTTCAAAGGGTATCATCTTTATGTACTAAATTTTCTACATTAAGAGAAAATTTACAAATAGAAGATTAGTCAGATTTCATTTGGCCTAAAGAGTTTAGAATGAAAGGGAGATGAAAATATTTTTATTGGTGTTAAAATTTTAGATTCTTCCAATGCCTTGTAGGAAAGTTGGGGAAAGGCTAGAGATCAGTCAGTAGAGGTGAACTTATAGAGTCATAAGAAGTTGCTAGTGAGAATAAAAGTACATGAGGCTGATTCTGTTCTTGGTTTTTCCCTTGGGCCAGGTTGCAGTGAGAGCAGATGCTGGCAAGAAACACTTACCAGACAAGCAGGATCACAAAGCCTCCCTGGACTCAATGCTTGGGGGTCTGGAGCAGGAACTGCAGGACCTTGGCATTGCCACAGTGCCCAAGGGCCATTGTGCATCCTGTCAGAAACCGATTGCTGGGAAGGTGAGATGGGCTGAAATTTTGGTCCTATAGCCTTCTGTGTCTCTCTCTGTCTCATCAAGGATTGCTCTTTCTCCTTATATTTTAAGATATTTTAGTTATCATTAATAATTACTAACCACTTACAGTGCTCTGGCCACTGAGCTAAGTGCTTTACAAGTATTTCCTCATTGAATGGTCACATCAGCCCTTCAAGAAGAATGATTGTTCCCTTTGTAAAGATAAGGAAACTGAGGGCTCAGAGATGTTATTGGACATACCCAAGGCCTAGTAAGAGGTAGAGGTAAGATCTGAAACCAGCAGACTCCCTCCTGAGTTTGAGTTCTTAACCGCTTTTTTGTACTGCCTTTACTGAGATGACCTTTCTCACTGCTCCCCTTGTTCAAACATTCCCAGTCTAAATTGATTGATTATAATTTCCAGCCGAACTCAGCTCCAAGTCACAGCTGCAAACTCCTGTTCTGCATCATCCTTCACCAAAGCTATGATAAAAGGCTTTGAGACCTAACTGCATGGGGCATGGAAGAAAGTGTTCAAACTAGAGGAATAAAAACTGTCATTTGGCCTTTTCCTCTTCCAGGAGTGCCTTCCACGCCGCAACTACAGTTACGACTTATTTTTCATCAATGTGCTCTAAGTTGTTTCTGCCACCCTCTGTGGTAGTGGAGTGGTAGTGAACGTTTACAGGCTTTCATCACAGTAACCAGTCAGGAAAGTGGGCATCCTTTCACCATCGCTCTACAAAGCACAAACAGATTGCCTCGGTGGAACCTAGGTCTAGGCTTCAGTGTTGTGTAACTCCAGAGGGTGTTGTCTCTAAGGGATACAGTGTGAAGAGTGTCCCCTAGAGTTGTGCAACCTACAGGCCGTAGAGCACTCATCTGGGCTCCTGTGTCAGCCTTCATTTCACTCTGCAGGTGATCCATGCTCTAGGGCAATCATGGCATCCTGAGCATTTTGTCTGTACTCATTGCAAAGAAGAGATTGGCTCCAGTCCCTTCTTTGAGCGGAGTGGCTTGGCCTACTGCCCCAACGACTACCACCACCTTTTCTCTCCACGCTGTGCTTACTGTGCTGCTCCCATCCTGGATGTAAGTGAATCCCCACTCCCCTCCAGCTTTTAATCACTTGTTTAGAACCAGGGTCATGCTTTACAACTCTGCATCATTGTAATATCTGTTTGTTCCTTTTCCAGAAAGTGCTGACAGCAATGAACCAGACCTGGCACCCAGAGCACTTTTTCTGCTCTCACTGTGGGGGAGGTGTTTGGTGCAGAAGGTATGACCCGACCTGGGAGGCTGCCTCCCACACCACAGTGGGAGTTATAAGAACCAGCAACACTTTTCCTGGTAGTCATGGGAGTCCTAGTTCCTATCACTACTATCGAAGTGCCCATTTCAGTACTAGATGCCATCCCTCCCTACCTTTCTCCAACATTCATTTATAAATGTTGGAAAGGGAGTCCCTTTCTCTTGGGGATAAAGTCCCTTTCTCATCCCCAAATACGGTTCTCCTTTCCAAATTGTTTGAACTGTTTCTTCTGTTATTTACTTGTTTTAAATAATAACTTATATTGTCATGAATTATTTTTTCAGTTTTAACTATTATATATTGACTGTCTAGCAGGGAAGATGAAATTTAGAAATGTTATTATTACACCACTCACTCCCAAAAAACTTTCCCTTTCTGTTTTTTCAATGTATAATTATGTCATAATTACAGGTTAGATCAGTATTCAGTGTGTATATGTTGACAATCATAGACTACCACTCACAAGTAAGCCATGTGGCAAACTGACTACAGTAGAGTCTGGATTTTGGAGTCAGACTCCCTGGTTCAAGTCTGGGTTGTGGCATTTATTAACTATACGATGTTGTTCGAGTCATTTAACATCTCTGTACCTCACTTTCCTCATCAGTAAAATAGACCTAATGAGATTGCCTACCTTATAGAGTTGTTATGAGGATTTAGAGACAATACAAGAATAGTATTTAGAGCAGTGCCACGCACACGGAGGTATAGTAATGTTAGTTTATTATCACAGTGTCCTTTTTGTATACATTCATGTTTTCCTAAAGTTAACATTGAATCCTTTTTAAAATTAGCTTGGTTTTCTTTGTATTTATCACTAAGTAACAGAACTGCAAAATTCTTTTCAAAATGTCCAACTACATCTGGCAATAAGTCAGTTTCTTTTCTTTTCTTTTCTTTTTGCTAGAGATATCCCTCCAGGTGACTTTCCTCCTCCTGATTCAACATGAAATGATTTCTTCCTGCTGAGTAGCAGTCATTCTGGTTCATTAACTTAGGATTATATCTAGAAATTACTCTTGGGAATTTTTTTTATTACTTTCTTCTTTGGATCCTCTGTTTCCCGGATCCCATGTCTTTGTTTTATACGTGTTACCACCTTTATTTTGGTGGGTCACATCCTATAGTAGCTTTCTGAGAATAAATTTTTGAGAATTTGAATATCTGAAAATATTTTTATTCTGTCATTGCCCTTAAGTTGCCTGGGCATAGAATTCTAAGTGGACACACTCTTCCATCATAATTCTGAAGACATTGCTTCACTGTCTTTCAGCTTCCACGGTTGGCACGTTTTTATTAAGAACTTTTTATCCTTGATCCTTTCTATATGACCCATTCTTTTCCCTTTGTGCGTTTTTTTCATGTGTTTTCTGAATCATCTTTTTTTATTTTTCATTTTTATGTTTATTTTGAACAGATATGGAATCTGAAAGCTGCTTTACTTTGTCTTTTCCTGTCCTTTTATAATAAACTCAGTGGGGAAGGTTTTCTCCTTTCTCGTAAATAAAAACTTGGCCAGTCCTCTGTCTTTTCTAATTACTCTTAAAAAACAGTTTAAAATATAAAATCAATTTAAGAAACAAAACACAAAAACTAAGCCGTTAGGTAATTCAGTCTGTGTAATAGTTAAGGCTTCTAACTCTTTAAAAGTGACAGCCACTCCTTCTCCCTTTTAGGACCTTCAAGCTGCAGGAGGTGAGAATAGGGGTATGGCCTTTCATCTCTCCTGACCCACATTTGGCATCCACCACCTTCACCCTTATTGCCAATCTTGACACCTGCCTGCTCTAGGGTTGAAACACTAGGGAGGATGGAGATGAGAATGGAGAGCAGGATGGTCTAACTTGTCTAAGATTGTTGTTAGATTGGCTTTATGCTCTCCAGGCCTGGCCAATGTTTAACTCTGACTTTTTTCTCTGAATTCTTTTGTGGATTAAGACAGGTCCAACAGTGAACTCTTGATTGCCCTTTACGTGTCTTGACTGGCTGTTTTCTCCTTGTCATGCTTCTTTGAGGATTTGTTTTGTAAAGATTCTTTTTTCAAGGGGCTTTCATTGTTCCCTCCTAGTGATCCCTTAGAAATTATTAACATGCTTCCAGATCATCTCTTCCTCTCATATTTTCATAGAAGGACCATGGGTAACTTGCTCTTTTTTCTGACAGTCAGTGGAATTACAATTAATTTTTAGCTGCATCTTTCTATTCAGCTGCCATAGGCTCTTTCAGCCAGACTCACCTGTGGACTTTTTCCAGGGATGACTCTGATACCATCAACTGCATCTCACTAATGCCAAGGCACACATATCCAGCTCTCTGAGTGGTTCCACTGAAGTCCCTCTTTTGACCTGAGATCAAGAACTGTACCACATCTTTCTTGGTGGTGATGGGACACTCATAGCACAGTTTTCTTCAAAGGAATCCCTCTCTCGATTTTTCTTTTTCTTTACCTGTTTTATATCCTGAGCAAGAGTGAGGAATTTCAGAATCGTACAAATAGTCTTTGGCTACCTATTTGGAGGGATGTTTTGCAGTTCAATTTGGAATTTGATATATATATTACTTCTTGGTGCCTTATGGTTATTTACACTGGTCTTTGCAAATGCTGCAGATTCATGGTTGTCTTTTACTATTTAATAATGAGACACTAAAATGCTAATTGCAAGCTCCGTGGATATGCACAGAAATTGTTGACTGGTGGACTTGACTATATGGTACTCAGGTAAGATGCTCTGGCCGTTTCGTTGAGTGACCCCCGAATATGATAATCTTATGTCTTTTCTGTTGAGTCTATTGTGCTAAAGAGATGTTCTCTTTGCCAACATTCTGAGATTGAAAAGAGGATGGGAGAATGGGCTTTTCACCATTCAACATGTCAGCTTTTACTTAATTCCCGTTTTTCAGTAGAGAGCTTGACTCCTTTCCTCATGGTGTCCAGTATCTCTGATCATTGAGACTCTTGTTCAATATTTACGGAAATAATCACTGTATCTTATGGTAAGATAGGGCATCTGACCTTGTAATGGCTCTTAGACTTTCAACCAGTCCTGTTTCTAGCCTTGAAGAATACCTCATGAATTCAGTTCCTGAGCCCCTCTGATGTTATGGCATTCAAGATGGCTTGATTTTTATTGGTGTCTCCCATCTGTAGAGACATAAGTTCGGTTTTCTTATTTATGTTAAGCCAGTTGCCACTCTTATAACCTACTTTAAATTCTTGAAAACTTAGTTAATATCTCATCTGGTGGCATATCCTTTACTTTTTTCTCTTTCCTTATGGCTCTTTATAATTTACATAATTCCTTAACTGTCATGTTAATGATGTTTCAGGAGGGAGTAAAGAAAATCCCGTGTGTGTTCAGGCCCTTTACTAATATGGAGACTTTCCTAAATATCAGGTATACTATTATGTATATTGTTAAAAATAATTTATTTAGTGCCACCTCAGTCTTGTGAGAGCAAGTTTATTCCACATTTTACCTAGTTACAGATGAAAATAGTGAGTCTCAGGTAGATAACGTGATTTTCTTAAAGTCATACAGTGAGAAAGTTGAAGAGGCGGGATTTCAATTTGGGTGTCATTTCTGCCTAAGTTTCAGTCAAAAGGCAGTTGTGATGTTTTATAACAAACAAGTTCCATGTTTGTTATAAAACATCACAACTGCCTTTTGCCTGAAACTCAATTCCTCTTCTGCTGTTGGATCTGTTTACTTTCATGGTACCAATACAATATGCTTTATTTGGCAATAGACGCAGATACAGTGGCACTGACGGAATCCACTAGCAAAGTGCTTTGTAGTAATTTGCTTGTTCACTGGAGCCTGCTCAATGCTTTTTCACAAATTATTAGGTATTTCATTTCTAGATGGTATTTTACCTAAGCAGCATTTTTCATTGAGACTTAATCCAAATCATATTAAAACCTGTCACAGTAAATTTATATTGTACTGGTACCCATAAAAGTCTGAGAATTAGTTGAGTAGAACAGTCAGCAAGTGAAAACTGCCCATGGATTAATTTGATGGAGAAGTCCCCTGAAAGCAAAACAACAGGACATAGGTACATTTAAAGTAGAGACATAAGTTAACACACACACACAAATACCCAATCCATAGGATGACCAGAAAGCACCATGAAGGTAGCTAGTTCTCATTTTCTTGACTCAGGTGCCTTCTAAACAGACAGGGCTGATGTGGTCATTTAAGGCTTTATAGAAACAGGAAACAACACTTAAGACATATTTATACATAGAGTCACATGACCAAAAGTGACATTTATGAATCAGATCCACTTGGGTTGTATTTTCCTTTATATGCCTGGCTTTCTTTAACAGGTCTCCTGCCATATGGTCAGTCCATTAATTAGGTGGCATCCTGCCTCACTACAAGTTACATAGTCACAAAGAGTTTCTATGACAGTTTAACCTCTGAGCCTCCTGGGAAATTAAATTCATCTGCATTTATTCATCAGCTCAGAGAATTCCTCTTTAAAGCTCAAGTCACTGGGGCTTAGCATCCTCCCGCAGGAATGAGCCCTTCAATGTCTACGTGTTTCTTTTTAATTGTTCATTATCCAGCCCATGCAGGTGCTCTCTAATTTCCCCTGTGGCTAAGAGCCTCACCAGAGTATAAACACTCTCCCTCTGTCTGTGGCACTTTTAATTGTCAGTATTTCTCATTCTTCCTCTAGAGGTAATTGGCCCCAGAGAGATCCTCCAAGAAAGCAAGAGCTGAAACTTTCTTAATTTATTAGATTAGGAAATGCAGGGTTATCACAGCAGGTTTGGCTGATTGCTTTTGATTCCTCTCCTGAGAGTCACCCAAGTTAAAACAGAGGCTGTTACTTCGCTGCTATTCCACTCTCAAGACCAGCTGTCCTGCAGATGCCTAGATGAGGGTCATTTCTAGGATAGTTGGCACGTCTTACAGTTTTCTCAAGTAATACCCACCTATAGGAAAGCTCAGTTTTGTGTCATTTGCTTTACGCAACATCAGCAACACCTGGGAACTTGTTAGAAATGCAAAATCTTGGGCCCCATCCTATACCTATTGAATCAAAAACTCGGGGTGGAAGACCCAGCAATCCGCATTTTGTCAAGTTCCCAGATGAATAATGCACGCTAAAGTTTGAGAAACACTATTATGCTACATAAAATTGAGATGGGTGGTTGCAGGTATTTGTTTTTCTTAAACAGTAGGACTTATGCAGTATTCAGTTTCCCTTGAATAGATTCTAGGCATCCTTTGACAGAGTAAAGAGGAAGTAAAGTGAACTTTTCTATGTCTCAGGGGTTTAGAGGAAGAACACAGGACAGCGTATAAAATTACTAGTTTAGATTCGGATATGCAGGCCTCAGAATTCTGATAAATTGTCTGCTTTTTAAAGAAAGCAAAGTTGAACAAAACAAGGCATGTGAAAGAATAACAAGGTAATGGAAAAACTGCAGTTTGGGTCCCAACACCTAGCTGCTTCTATTGCCGTTTTGTGATCTGGCTGCCATTATCAAAGCTGATTTCTAGAAATAGTTTTCTAGGTAGTCTACTTTACACAACACTGTGCATGCTTTGCTGACATTCTGTCTTAGTGGGTAAGAGATCGAACTCTCATATTTACAAGAACTATTGGGCTATGACATTTGTGCTCTGCTGATACTGTCAGTTCTCACAGAGAGGTCAGAGTCAGGATGCATTTAAGTTAGGAGTATTACATTGAAGTTAGGCTTTGAAGTTAAGCCTAGATTTGAATCTCAGCTCCTCTACGGACTGCTCAGGTGTAAATTTTCTAAGCTGTCTTTTCTCATTTGTTAAAGTAGGCTAAAGCCTACTTCAGAAGGTTGCTCTGAAAAATCTCATTTTAATTTAGTACTATAGGTAGAGCCTTCAGTGGAACCAGTACAATGCAGGTGCTCCATAAATGGGATTGCCCGTAATATCGTCTTCCTTTTAGGTGCCTCTCTAGGTAAATACCAAGCAGGATTTCTTATATAAAAGTTAATCTGTTTATATATACTTTAGTCACTGCTGAAGTGAGACTCTAAACTACAATATACTTCCGGAGCAGATGATCTCAGTTTTTCTATTGTTATATTTTTCTTATGTCTGCCCATAAGAATAAATATTTGTTGAGCAACTACTATATAATGTGTCAGGTATTGTTCTAAGTACTAGTGATATATAGTGACAAAAAGGAAAGTTCTTGCTGTTATGATTAATGTATTCTGGTGGAGGAGACAAACAGTAATCAGTCTAGCCAACTGACTACTTCTTACTCTGCGTGGTGAGAGAGAGTGTGTGCGTGTGATTAGGTGCTATTTGAGACACAGTAGTTGAGTCATTTGTACTTTTAAGCAGACCCCTGAGGTAAGCAAAGGACTAAGCCATTTAGGTATCTCAGGAAAAGGAGTTTCAAAACAGAGCAAATATATCACTTGAGTAAGTGCTTAAGGATTAGTTAAATTTTTTTGTAAGTGTAAAGACAATAAAAAGACCTTGCAGAAACTTTTGTTTTTAACTTAGTACCCCCTGTGAACCTAAAGCAATACAAAAATTTTTTTCTACCTATGTTTTTCTACATTTATTCATATATGTGCATACATAAGTTGTGTGCCTAGAATTCTTTTTTATACTTAAGCATTTCTCCATGTTGTTTCCTAATAATTTCATAATAGTTTTATAATAATTTTAATAATATTTATTTCATTAGGGTTCTATGTAAATAAACAAAAAATCAAATCTTATATGCCTAAAGATTTTCACTGAAGCATTATTATAGTTCCAAACATTGGAAACAACTTACTGTGTTAACAATAGTATCATATGTAGATTACTTCTCAATGTAGCTCCATTATCTGGACATGGGACCAGTAAGACTCAAGCCAAGAATTTTCTAATATGTGTCTAACAGTGAAAATTTCATGTATTAAAGAGAAAGTCCTTATACCTCAACAAAATGCTTTTTAAATGTTTTTATTACAGTACATTCTAAACACAAAAGTGCTTTCTTACTAGCTTCAATAAGTGTAAGTGTTTTGCCAAGCAGATTCCTCTATTAACCTTCATCCATCCATCCACATTTTTTCTTGCTGGAATATTAAGAAGCAAGTTTAGAAGTCATGTAATCTCATCACTAAATGTTTCAGCATGCATCACTTTTAGCTGAGAAGGTCTTTATAAAAACTACCTTTATGCTTAACAAAATTAACAATTCCTTATCATTTGCAACTCCTATTCAGATTTCTAAGAAAATGTCACAGACTTGGTTTGCTTGAATCAGGATCTCAGCAAGGTCTATGCATTGCATTTGGCTGTTTTGTCTCTCAAATTTTAAAAATCCTATTATTAGTGCTCTCTTTGCTGTTTTTTTATACCATTGATTTGTTATGAAGCCAGAACATATATCCCATAAAATGTCCCATATCTTGATTTGACTGGCTGTGATTCCTCATGATACTGTTTAACTTATTTGCTCTACTCCTGCTCCCATCTCCCATATTTTCCTTAAGCTATTCATTTAGACCTAGAGATGACTAGGTTTAGGTTCAGTTTTGGGGGATTTGGATGGCAAGAATAGGTTTCAGGTGGTGGGTGCAGTATACTTCTTGTGGAATCACATCAAGAGGTATATAATGATTGGTTGACTACTTTTATTGATACTAAGATTGACCACTAGATTTAAGCAGTGTCATCCTGATCCCTCTATTTTAAAGTTTCTCATTGGTGACTATTGCCTAAATCCAATGGACTAGGTGGTAAAATGCTGAATTTTCTGTTATTCCTTCTATATTTATTATCTGGGTTCTACAAAAACTTTCTATCATGAATTATTGGGTTATCTTGAATATATCTCATACATGGGCTTTCTCCTGTGTATCTCCTGTATGAGCTTTCCTTATGCAGGAAAGGTGAGATAAGTGTTTGACACTCTCTGTTAATAAGAGTAATTGTAAGAATAATTATAAGGGTAATGAATGGGTTCATTAACAACACCCGATGGAGACTAATAAGTTTTTATTTAAAAAAATCATTATGAACTTACGGAGTTATATATATGCTTGATATAATTTGATCTATCGCAGTATTTTTTTAATGCTTGAATTGTTTTATCTGAGGTCAGAGGTAGCCCCTTCAATTTGGTTGCTGTATCTTTCTGACATGATCCCAGTAATCTTCCTATTTCCTCGGCACAGCAAGATATATCAGGCCTATCTTCTCAACCCTGCCACATACTTGGAATTATCCATTTCTCCAAAAAGATTGCTTCAGTGAGGGTATTTAAAAATTAAGAGTGTTCATTATTTCTAGGATGTCATTTCTTCTACATTTTTCAGTGGATGGAGCTTCAGATCTACTTTTTAAGGTTTTTAAATTTCTACAGACAGGGTCTCATGCTGTTGCCCAGGCTGGAGTGCAGAGGTGCTATCATAGCTTGCTACAGCCTTGAAATCCTGGACTCAAGCAATTCTTCCAAGTCAGCCATCCGAGTTGTTGGGACTACAGATGTGTACCACCAGGCCTGGCTAATTAAAAAAATTTTTTTGCAGAGAATGGGTCTCATTATGTTGCCCAGGGCTGGTCTCAAACTCCAGGACTCAACCAATCCTCCTGCCTTAGTCTCCCAAAGTGCTGGGATTACAGGCAGGAGCCACTGCACCCAGACAGAATCTGTTTTGTGTTTTGTTTTTGTTTTAAAGAAAAATAAGTCATGAGTCCATACTGATCTATTTGATATAGCGTAAGAATACAGTTTTTTATTTGATTTGATTACTTGTATCTTTTTTAATGTTTGAAATCTTGCTCTCCAAAGGCATTAATTTAATTATTTGTTTTATTATACGATCTACCCGTAATAATTTCAAAAAATACATAAATATTATAAATGACTCAATTATTTTTATTGTGTGTATATATACATGTATATAGTATTATATTGTATTATTTTATTGGATATCTTTAAGGTACGCAACATGATATTTTGATATACACAATGAAGTATTTACTACAGTTAGGCAAATTAACATATCCATCTTCTATCATAGTCATCGTTTTCATGTGTATGTGACAAGAGCATCAGAATATATTCTCAGCAAACTTCCAGTATATATGAAAATAGTTTAAGATTTCTTTGTAGTTCTTTTTGTCTTTAGAGTAGGACTGTACACTCTAAACTCTATTAAAGTAACTTGAATGAATTATTTCTTTTATTGCTCATGTCATGAGTTTGATATACAGTTAATTTGCTTCAACTTGATTCAATTTTGGGGTGATTCATGTTTTCCTATTTTAATGTTTTCACTTTTTAATTTTATATAACAATAATTGAAACCAAACATATACTTAAGAGCTCTTCATATTAGCTGTATTTTTCTGGAATATAATCAGCAAATATTTTCTTCAGATTGTCTTTTGTCTTTGCTTATGGTGCTTTTTTGACATGTGTAAGTCATTCAGATATATTTTTTATGTAGCTAAATTTGTTAATATTTAGCTTGCTTTTGGAATTTGAGCCGTATTTATGACAGTTTCCCTATGTCCAGATTAAAGAGGAATACATCATTAATGATGAGATATGAAATGCAAATGCACACATTAAAAAAAACCCTAAGTGTCATTAGCCTTTAGGGAAATACAAATCAAAACTACCATCAGATAACATTGTACAAATAGATAACATCCATTTGATTGATTAAAAATGAAATATCTGGAGATACCAAGTGATGTAAAGACTGGGGAGGAAATGAGGTTTTCATCACTGCTGGTAAACGATAAAAATAATATACCCACACACAAAAAATAAAGAGGAATACATTTACTTTTAATTCCCATATATAGTATGAGTTATTGTGTTTAGATCTTGCATCCATTTGGAAATTATTATTTAGTAGTATTTTCTTTTAAAATATTTGACACTTTTTTTTTCCCAGATGCTGTTTTAGATATTGGAGGTGTAATGGTGACAAGATCAATAATATGTAGTTTCTCTCAGAGATAATGTTCCAGGAAGGGGAGACAGACCACAAAGATAATTTCAGATAGTGGCAAATGCTATAAAGACAGTGAAAAAATGTGATGTGACAAGGAGGGACTGAAGAGATGCCTCTCTGATAAGATGATATTTCAGTGATTCCTGCATCACATAAAGAGGCCAACTATATCAAGCTCTGGAACAGAACTGTCCAAGCCAAGGGAATACTTAGTACAAAGCACTGAGGAGGAATAGCCCTAACACTTATTAAATGCTTACTATGAACCAGACACAATGCCAAAACACTTCACCTGCTTTATCTCATTTGTTTCTTACAACTACCCTTTGAATTAGGTATCAGTAATCATCCTATTTTGAATATAAGAACAATGAGGTTGAAAGGGGTTAGATCAAGGGCCTCCTCTCGGTCTCCAGTGTAGCTTTCAGGGATCAACCTGCGACAGTGAATTCCTGATTTTTATCTCTCCAGGCTTTCATGAGAAGGACAAGAAGCCATATTGCCGAAAGGATTTCTTAGCCCTGTTTTCCCCCAAGTGTGGTGGCTGCAATCGCCCAGTGCTGGAAAACTACCTTTCAGCCATGGACACCGTCTGGCACCCCAGAGTGCTTTGTTTGTGGGGTCTGTATAATCACTTTTCTCTTGGACTTAGGGAAAATCAAGGGTTCTCCTCTCTGAGAGGAAGAGCTGCAATTAGTAAAAGGGTTCACAGTCCTGAATGAGGAATGGATGTGGGCATCCTAAAGAAGAAACGAGATACAAATCCATTGTGGGCATTTGCTTGTCTGTTTTGCAAGCAGGCAGTCTAGCTTTCATTTGTCAAGAAGCTGAGTGAAATTCCTGTAGCTGGCAGGTAATTGGCAAGAATTTCAAGGCCGAAGATTTTACTTTTCTGACATTTTACCTCTTGACATCTGCATTCTTTTTCTCTCTCTTCTCTCCACCCCTAGGACTGCTTCAGCAGTTTTTCTACTGGCTCTTTCTTTGAACTGGATGGACGTCCATTCTGTGAGCTCCATTACCATCACCGCCGGGGAACTCTCTGCCATGGATGTGGGCAGCCCATCACTGGCCGTTGCATCAGTGCCATGGGGCACAAGTTCCATCCTGAGCACTTCGTGTGTGCTTTCTGCCTGACACAGTTGTCGAAGGGCATTTTCCGGGAGCAGAATGACAAGACCTATTGTCAACCCTGCTTCAATAAGCTCTTCCCACTGTAATGCCAACTGATTTACAGCCTCTTCAGTTTCCTTATAAAATTTAAACCAAGAGAGGGGGAGGAAAGGGTAAATTTCCTGTTACTGACCTTCTGCTTAATAGTCTTATAGAAAAAGAAAAGGTGATGAGTAAATAAGAGAACTTCTAGACTTTACATGACTAGGCTGCTAATCTTATTTTTTAGGCTATAAATTCTCTTTCTCTCTTTCTTTCTTTCTCCAATCAGGTACTTGGAGTTAGATCCAGGTCCTTCTATCTAGTCCCTCTACAGATGTATTTTCCACTTGCATAATTCATTCCAACACTGGTTTTCTTAGGTTTTTCCATTTTCACCTCTATTGTGATAGCCCTACTGAGCTCTTCTCTAATTTGGTCCTCACACTTGTTACTTTTCAAGTTTTCCCATTTTCCTGTGGCTCACTGTCTTACAATCACTGCTGTGGAATTGTGATACCAATCCTAGCTCTTTCCATCTTCCTTCAGTGTATTTTTGTTTTTCAAGAGGAAGTAGATTTTAACTGGACAACTTTGAGTACTGACATCATTGATAAATAAAATGGCTTATGGTTTTAATAACTCATTGTCATACTTGGGAGATAAACTTTCTGTTTCCTATGTTATATAATAGGCACTATGTGCAATTAAAATTATATCATACATCTTGTTTCCTTCCATCCAATGGGCACTTTAAAAATTTTAGTCAGAAGAAATGAAAAGGAGGGACTCCTATTCATTAACTTTTTTCTTTAGTTTGGTCCCATAACCATTTTATTTTCTGGACTTAGATGATTGAATCATTTTTAAAAATGGCAAAGCTTCTTAAAATTTTTTTCATTATGCTGTTTACAGAAGGAGAAACTCTGGCTCTCCATTAGATACCTTACAAATTCATTTCTAAAGTAAAAATGAAACACACAGTTTCACATTTGCCTCCTGAAGACAAATGAGATGGCTGTTCTTAGAGCATCTCTGAAGAAAGATGCTATAAAGCTCAAATGATCATTATCTACAATTAGGAAAGCCAAGCCTCAAAGAAAAATTCCTCTTAAGCATTGTTCATCTCAAAATATTATAAATAAATGCGTAGAAAAGCTTGCCAGGTTATCAGAGAATCTGAATTTATGTCCTATGAGTTTACTGTCCTACAGTTTACTTTTTATGAAAGTAAGCTTCACAAGGACTCATCCTTCTGCAAAAGAGATACTGAGAAGATCAGTACTATATCTTTCTCACCATGGTCTTAAAAATAATTGTGTGATTATTTGTTATAACAAAAACCAGACTCTTAGAATCCTTGATTCTGAAATAAGTTACTGGCGAAAACTTCTTCACAGGAGGTATTTTTAAAAATAGGACACAATTTGATGTCTTTAGATTGATAGAGGACTAGTATTACTTGGGAGAGCTGAAATGGATTAAATGTTTCTTGCCAAACTTTATTATATCTATGTCCTTTGCTGGAATGGATAATAAAGGGGTTTTGAGAGTTAAAAAAAATTGGCAACAGTTAATTCTATAAAATAGGAACTCCAAATGCATGTAAGATATGTGGGAGGCCACACAGATATGGAACCATCTGGCCTCTACCCTGTTTGGCTGTCTGAGAGCGCCAGACTATACAGAACACACATTCAACTTTTAAACATCCTCTTTGCGAAGTCTTCACTCAACGATGTCACATGCAGGTGTTAATATGGCGATGTTCTTGGTTGCCTTGGCAATTTGACGAAGTAAATTTGGAGCTTTAGCCCTTAAAAAGAAATGTTCAGGTGCTAAAACTTTCTTATAAAGATTAGCTATTTTGAGATTTCAATAGAATTTAACCATTTTTAAATGTCAAAGAAACTTCAGAGTTCATTAAGATGCAATTAAGAAGTGAAAACATTTTCTTCCTACATTGAATGGAAGTGGTTTTATTTGCTCAAAAAGAGATACCGACTTCAGGATCAGTGTTTTAGCAATAAGTAAACTACTCATGAGTAAAAAGTTGTGCTTTTTAAAAACCATGGAAATACCATTACTAAAATTGATCACTTACCTATTTTGGTTTTGAGTAACTTCTAGGGTGTTTTAAAAATAAAACCCACTCTCATAGGACAGGGCGTTGCCACCAGTGAATATAGATGTATAAAAAGGAATATGCTCTACAGTTGACATTCTGTTCTCAAAGATGAGTCTCTCAATTAGTTTGATTAGTTTTTCTTTGAAGTAAATCTAGTCTTTTCCAAGGTGATACTTTGATAAAGACAGCAATTATTTTTCCATCCAAGTTCTATCATGCCATCTTCTTGGAGTTGCCAGATGGCTGCCAGCCGCATGCTTCTGTTTTCATAACCAGTAGGGGGAGCAAGAGCATAAAAATGCTTTTATCAAGCATTTCCAAGCAAAAGTTCTGGGATTCATCCTCATTGGTCTAGCCTAGGTCACATACTAGTAACTTTTGCTGGGGGAATGAATTCTGCAGCTTGGCTTAAACCACACTGAATTATTTCCAAACTTAGAAGCAGGACTAAGTTTCCCAAAGCACAAGGACTTTGTGGAGGAGATGTGAATACTTTAAAAGCTGGATATTGGTAAGAAGGGGGAAGGGGGCAATGAATCTTGAATTCGTATGTTCAAAAGTGAAAATATTGGCGTTTCCGAGTTTCAAGGTAATGTAGAAGGTAAGCAAATAGGCATTGTCAGGATCCTGAAGGATCATGTCCAAGAACTTTACAGAACCCAAAAGCACAGGTGAGCCAGGAATGCTGGTGTCCTGAGGAACGTGCGGCAGAGACACTGCTCTTCCAGGGCCCCTAGGGGCACACCACTGAGAAGCATCAAAAGCAGCTTCAGTTTGGCAATCTGAAAAGGAGATCTTCCAGCTGGAATAAAGGTGAGAAAGAGTAGCAATTTCCTTTAGAGGGGGAGTGTCTTAGGCATAAGCAGGTCCTCAATAAGGCAATGGCAGCAGCCACTGAAATATGAACTGAAAAAGAGACTGCCTGTCCCCCAGATATTGTGGAGGTTGTGTTACTAGATAAAACTTACCATCCGTGCAGCACATAAGTGCTGGGAACACAGAACTCAATGGGGAAATGGAAACCCACTGCGATCCACTGGATAAAAAAGAAAGAAATCTCAGGTAAAAGCTGGTGCTTGGGTTGTACTTGTTGCAAATTTATAACTTTGCCAGAAGGCAGTGGTGTCTCAAATTTATTCTGTAGGAAAGGAGACAGTTTATGTAAGATGTTCCCCTACCCCAGATATAATCAATGTATAGTGCCTAAATTAATTTTCCATGGGGAGATGTCTCCTAATTGTGTTTAGGTTCATAGACCACGGATTCTGGACAATTGCATAGACTTCCTGGCATCCTGTTGAGAGCCATCCTTCTTCCCTTCGTATTTTGGATACCATTAAATCACAATAAATACTGTATTATGGGAATAACATTTTTCCTGGGATAAGTTACTCGTTTCTAGTGAGAGATATCTCAGATCACAGGTAACACTGGAAAGACTCCTCTAGCTGAAAATGAACAGACCAAGAAATCAAAGGAAGTCTACTTTCTCTAAGCTTTAACTTAGAAAATTTGATTTTGGATATTAATGATTTTGGATCAAACAAAAATAGTGTTTGATCACTTCTTGATGCTTTTTACACTAGTGCATAGTGAAACTCTGTAGTTTAAGGTTAAGTCATCCTGTGGCT
Source organism: Ateles fusciceps (assembly GCA_036589455.1). Taxonomy (NCBI): domain Eukaryota; kingdom Metazoa; phylum Chordata; class Mammalia; order Primates; family Atelidae; genus Ateles; species Ateles fusciceps. The sequence continues at coordinate 20,096,246 of JAZHEH010000681.1, read as the reverse complement.
AGCTCGTATATTTAGAGTACAAACTTCTTGCTTCTGTCCAATTTTGCAGTATCTGTCACTATGACAAAGGGGAAGAAAAAGGTTGGGAGGGTGTTATCATCCTCTAAGATTTAAAACTGTTTTGGAAATCATGGTATTCATGCTGCTTTGTTTAATTATCATCCAGAGAGGACTATTACATATTTGATATTATTGCAATACTCTTTATGGTGAAAAACAGTTTTAAAACATCCGGATATCTCATTTGCAAACAAAAAAGAAAGAAAAATTTGGCAATTATAAGAGAAATAAATTTACATTTATCCTCTGTCTTAGTCTGCTCAGCTCCCATAACAGAATACCATAAATTGGGTGTCTTGAACCACAGAAATTTATTTTCTCATAGATCTGGAGATGAGAAGTCTCAGATCAAAGCCTGCAGGGTTGGTTTCTGGTGAGGGCTCTTTTTTTGGCTTGCAGATAGCTGCCTTCTTGCTTTGTTCTCACAGGGTGAAAAGAGAGGAGAAAGAGAGTGGGGGGAGAGAGACCACAAGAGATCTGGTGTCTCTTCTTGTAAGGACACCAATCTTATCAGATCAGTGTCCAACCATTATGATTTCATTTAATTTTAATTACTTCCTTACTTTAAATACAGCCACACTGGGGGTTAGGCCTTCAACATATTTTGGAAGGACACACGTGTTCAGTCTGTAACATCTTGAAAAGCGCTACTTAAAGAAAATTGGGTTTATATAAAGTTGAGTAAGAAAAATAAGACATTTATAGTGATTCTGAAAGGGGAGCTTAGGGACACTTTTCAATGCTTTGGAGGTTGGAAGTGGTTATTTTCATTATGTTCAATGACACTTAGAAAATACGACTTTCTGTCTCTAGGTGCTCTTGCATTTTCAAACATAAGTTAGAAAATATTGGAGGCTCAAAAATAAAATGAAGAGCTGAGAGGGAGATTTTCCTAAGATAATCTGAAAATTTTGAAAGGGAGGAAAAGTAGGATGAAAGAAACTTACAGGATGTATGAGAGAATTTGTGGATTGGGCTAGGTGAAATTTTCAGAGCTTTCAGTAAGGGAGGCAACATGGGCCATAACACACTCTCTGTGAGGAAAAGAAAGACAAGGTTGGGGGACTTGTCACTCAGTTCCCTTACACAAACTACCTGGTAAAGCTACTACTTATCCTGGATTGTCTTACAGTTTTGGGTTTTTCTAGAAGTGGATGCTGAGGCTAGGACTTGTGTGCAGTACTCTCTTTAGGAAGCGATTTCTAGATGTACAAGCAGGAGAGCCAAAAGTGAGATACAAAAGGCAAGGAGGCCAACTCAGTGAGCATTAATGAGCAGGTTACTGTTTTGGAAAGTTGGAACCCAATACTTAAAGGACCTCTGGGATTCATGGTAGAGTATAAGGGGTGGTCCACCAACCCTTCCACCCTACTCTGTCTTCCTTGTACTCAAGCTGCATGTGCTGTGAGGCCAAAGAAAGCCCTTCTAAGTCGTAGGCACTTTGAATTGGAAGCAGCAGTGTGCACCTAGCAGTAAATGCCAACAGATAGGGGTGGGAACTGATGCCATTTGTTGGGGAAAGTTATGGAGGGGTAAGTTTAAAAGGAAAAAATCATAGCAAAAATCTTCGTATCACCGGCAATCACAAGACTTTGAATTTGTAGTAAGCCATGCATTTGCAAAGTTTTATAATATTCCCAGCTCTGTGAAGCTAAATGTATTTTTATCTAAGGTAGTATTAGTAGAGGGGATAACAGAAGGGAGAAAGTGGGTGAGGATTTCTATTTACCTATGGAAGAAGCAGTTGATTACATGAATAGGTCAAGGTGACTTGATTCAGAAACAGAACAAAAGTTTGCTAATTCCTTGTCTGGGATGTTTTCTTTTAGGCTGTATATCAACAATGTAAAGTGCCCATGAGGTGAATTTTCAAGGAACAAGCAAGGGCACTAGGGCATCAAAATGATCTACTCTAGGCTACACTGTTTTGGTTATATTGGCAAGAATAGCAGCAATGGCATCAGACAAACCAAAATTTAAATGTTGAATTTGCCACTTGCAAACTGTAAGTGAATTTACCACTTGTAAACCTTGGTTAAGCCACTTATCTTCTCCAAATTTAGTTTTCATAATATGTTAAACATGGGCAATGATACTTCCCATGTGGGTTTGCTGTGGGGATTAACTGAGATAATAAGTGAGAAAGGGCTTTGTAAACTGCCAAGTACCATACATAAAAGGCATTAACAAAATAGTCCAAGAGGTATGTGAAGAAGACAACACAGCATCCATTCCTAGCATTTCCATGGAGACAGTGAAACCATAGCAGGCTTTTGGTTGTTTTTGTATGATTTTAGAAATCTTTTTTAAGGCTCAGGATGAAAGCTGATGGAATTGAAAATGCTGGGAGATTAGGAGAAGAGCTTCAGTTTGAGCTCATAATCTTCCTTTGCAGCAACATATTGACAAAGTAATACTCAAGAGTGAACAATTTCCATGGCACAGGAAATCTATCTAGTTAGCTACTTCCCATAGACAGAAAATAGCTCACCCAGGTCAAGGAAACATAGCAACGAGAAAAGAGCTCAGGAGCCTTCCAGGGCCAAGATTTTCCACTGCCTGCCATAGGTTTAACTATAATCCAAGGGAAATTTCTAGGAAAACCTTTGTTATCACTATTACTTAAAATAATTCAGCTTGGCAAAGACACAATTCCATATGCCTTCTGATCAACATCTAGGTGATGGATGGTACTGTTAGCCAATCCCAAACTCACTGACAGGAAAATCGTGGTCTTTAGCATGTGGATCATTTGAGACAGATGCAATTGAGTTGCAGTTAAAACGTGGGGAGGACTTTAGGTTGTGGGTCTTGACTTCAGATTTGAGTTTCCATCCTGGCTCCACCACTTACTAGTTCTGTTCCTTCATGAATATCTCTTGGTTTTTGAGCATTTATTCATTCACTCAGGGAAAAGAAAGTTGAGTTAGAAGTCTAGCTCCAAGGCAATCAGAGTTGAGAAGTGATTTTTGGGTGTAACTGGACAGAGATCGCAGAGATGGAGATATTGGTGACTTAAGAGATGTAAGGTGATGTAACTAAACCAGATTCTAAAGGACACAGATGATATGGAGGCAGGGGCCCAGGTGAGAGTTATCCTTAGGGAAAAGAGTGTTCCATCTTCTATGTGTTTACATATGCGAGTGTTTTGTAACATAGCAGATGGATGCGGTTTCCTTTTCAAAAGTGGGAGCAAGATGTATTTCAAGATATACCAGTTTAAACTGTTTTCACTAGCAAATAGCCCCAGGGTTTATCAATTTACAAATCAATACTTTTCTGTGTTTGTTCATTATGAGAAGCATACAGTGCTACTTTAAACTACTACATCTAGTGATCTGAAAGCTAGTTTGGTGAGAGAAGGACAAATAAACGTCCCAGAGGTGGATTCCTCAGTTCACATATCTGTACCTTCTCAAATTTATTAAATAGAGAATCATATGGGATTTGCATAATTCAGTAGGTCCTTACTGTCCAAAAGCACTGTTCTAGGTTCCAGAAGAAAGCTAAGATGAGTCAGGCATAGTCTACCTTCAGAAGGACCCCACATTCAGTCTCTAACGCAAGTTTATTCATACAGGATAGTTTCTGTACAATATTGTGTAATAGGTAGGAACATAGGAGTGGGAGCAGCTAAAGTATTGTGTCCTGTTAAAAGAAACAAAAAAAGACATAATGTACAGGAGTAAATAACACAAGGCAATTTGAAAAACATGTTATAAATAGGACACACATATTGTTTAAAACTTCAGAGAAAAACTTCACTTTGGAGATGGCATTAATTTGAGCCTACAAGTAAAAGTGATTTAAAAAGGCAATAAAACTAGGGCATTTCAAACTGAGGGAACAGCATGCAGTCAGCCAAAGGGGGACAGCATGCATGGTGTGGTGAGTGAAGGCAGGAGCCAGTTCATTAAGCATCCACGGTGTGCCAAACGCTGCGGTGTGGGCACTTTGGTGTCTACGTGGATAGAAAGTAGGATGCTTGGTGGCTCTCAAGAGAAATAAAAACTGGAAAGACTATTCAGGGTTAGAGTGCTTTGAATGTCAGGCTTGGGAAGCGGTACATCATCTTGTAGGCAACAGTCATCAGCAGTGTTGACTGCAGTGGATCAAAGGGAGAATGGGAGGTGGCAGAAGCTGTGACCACTCATGAGCTGAGGTTCCAAGTTTTCTGTGTATACCCCATTGCCCCACTGGACTTTACCTACAAAATGCAAATTCAAAGATAACATTTTGAATAATTTGAAGATGAAAATCACAAGACATTGGTCTGCAAGGGTGGGACCTTTCTGAGCACCGGGTCTTGTGTTTTGCACATCTGTGAAGCTGGTCTTGGAGCAACCTTCAAGAATATTGTTTCAGCTAGACAAGAGAAATAAATGTTGAGCTTTATGGCACATCAGGGTGGCTATAGTCAATCATAATATGTCAAAATAACTTACAGAGTAAGTTTCAAGTGTATCACCACAAAAAAAGTCAAAGGTGATGACTATATTAGCTTGATTTAATTACTTCACATTGTATATACATATCAAAACATTACATCATACTCCATAAACATAATACAATTATGATTTGTCAATTAAAAATAATATAAATATACAAAATAAAAAAGAATATTATTTCAACAGAGTGGAGTAGAAACAGTTGAAGCTACAATACAGTGGATTAGGAGAGAATGGAAGATGCTGTGGACCACTTTTGATCATTTCGATGGTAGAAGGAAGGATACTGGTATAGCACAAGAGTATATTAGGATGGGAGAAAGATTTTTGAGCATTTTTGGGAAAGGGATGGGTAACTTTAGAATATCTGTGGACAAATGGGGTAGGAGTGAGTAAGGAAGGATGGAGGGACAGGGAGTAATTGCCATAGTATAGTCTCTCCAAAGTAAGTAGAGTTGGATCAATGGCATAGATGAAGGTGCAGCCTGCTACAGAAGAGGGGAAAATTCGGAGGTAGAAAGCAGAGGAGGACAGGATGGATTTGGATGGAGAGATTGTAGTGAAATTAATATTAGATGGCCTTGATTTGGTAAAGGAGATGAAGGAAAACACATCCACAGAGAGTGCATTTACCTGCGTGGGGCTGCGGAGTATGCAGACACTCAGAAAATTCTGAGAAATTGATGGATAGAAATAAGTCTGCAAATCAGCAAGCATTGAAATTAGGCCAATTAATAACCATACCATGGAGTCTAAATGTTCAATAGAAAGAAATAGTTGCATATCTCTCAGTTTAAATCAAAAGCTGGAAATGATTAAACTCAGTGAGGGAGGCATGTCAAAAGCTGAGATAGGGCAGATGCTAGGCTTCTTGTGTCACACAGTTGTCCCAGTTGTGAAAGCAAAGAAAAAGTTGTTGAAGGAAATTAAAAGTGCTACTCCAGAGAAGACCTGAACGATAATAAAGTGAAATATTCTCATTGCTGATACGGAAAAAATATTAGTGGTCTGGATAGAAGATCAAACCAGCCACAACATTTCCTTAAGCCAAAGCCTAACAGAGAAGCCCCTAACTCTCTTCAGTTATGTGAACGCTGAGAAAGATGAGGAAGCTGCAGAAGAAAAATTAGAAGCTATCAGAGGCTGGTTCATGAGGTTTAAGAAAAGAGCCATCTCCAGAACATAAAAGCGCAAAGTGAAGCAGCAATTGCTAAGGTAGAAGCTACACCAAGTTATCCAAAAGATTTACCTAAGATAACTGATGGAGGTTACTACACTAAACTGTATCTATCTATATCTGTCTATCTATCTATCTATCTATCTATCTATCTATATCTACATTTATTTGAGACAGGGCCTTGCTCTGTCACCCAGGCTGGAGTGCCATGGTGAGATCTCAGCTCACTGGAGCTTCCACCTCCTAGGTTCAAGCGATTCTTGTGCCTCAGTCTCCTGAGTAGCTGGGATTACAGATGTGCACCACCACACCCAGCTAATTTTTGTATTTTTGTATTTTTTTTTTTTTTTTTGTAGGGACGGGGTTTCACCGTGTTGCCCAGGCTGGTCTTGAACTGCTAACCTCAGGTGATCCACCCACCTCTGCCTCAGAAAATGCTGGAATTACAGGTATGAGCCACCATGGCTGGCCTAACAATTAATTTTTAATGCAGACAAAACATGATTATATTGAAAGAAATGCCATCTAGGACTTTCATAACTAGAAAGGAGAAATCAATGCCTGGCTTCAAAGCTTCCACGGACAGGCTGACTCTATTGTTAGGGGCGAACAAAGCTGATGAGTTTAAATTGAAGCCAATCCTATTTATCATTTTGCAAATTCTAAGGCCCTTAAGAATTACGCTAAATCTACTCTGTACGTGCTCCACAAACGGAATAACAAAGACTAGATTATAGCATGGTTTATTGAATATTTTAAGCTCACTATTGAGACCTACTACTTAGAAAAATACAGATATTTTTCAAAATATTACTGCTCACTGACAACATACCTGGTCACCCAAGAGCTTTTATGGAGATGAACGAAGAGATTAATGTGGTTTTCATGCCTGCTAATACAACATCCATTCTGCAGCCCATGATTCAAGGAGTAATTTTGACTTTCAAGTCTTATTATTTATAAAATATGTTTTGTAACACTATAGCTGCAATAGATTGTGATTCCTCTGATAGATCTGGGTAAAGTAAATTGAAAACCTCTGGAAGGATTCACCATTCCAGATACCATTAAGAACATTCCTGATTCATGAATTCATGTTATTAACATTAGCAAGAGTTTGGGAGAAATTGATTCCAACTCTCGTGGATGATTTTGAGGGGTTCAACACCTTAGTGGAGGGTGTAACTGCAGATATGGTGGAAATAGCAAGAGAACTAGAATTAGAAGTGAAGCTTGAAGATGTGATTGAATTGCTGCAATCTCATGACAAAATTTGAACAGATGAGGAATTGTTTCTTATGAATGAGAAAATAAAGCGATATCTTGAGATAGAGTCTACTCTGGGGGAAGATGCTCTGAACATTGTTGAATGACAACAAAGGATTTCAAACATTCCATAAAGTTAGCTGATAAAGCACTGGCAAGGTTTGAGAGGATTTACTACAATTTTGAAAGAAGTTCTATTGTAGGTAAAATGCTATCAAACAACAGTTCATGCTACAGAGACATTTTTCATAAAAGAAAGTCAATCGGCTGGGCATGATGGCTCATGCTTGTAATCCCAGCACTTTGGGAGGCTGAGGCGGGTGGATCACTTGGGGTCAGGAGTTCCAGACCAGCCTGGCCAACATCGTGAAACACCATCTCTAATTAAAAAATACAAAAACTAGCCAGATGTGGTGGTGCGTGCCTGTAATCCCAGCTACTCAGGGGGCTGAGGCATGAGACTCGCTTGAATCCGGGAGGTGGAGATGGCTGTGAGTCAAGATCGTGCCACCACACTCAAGCCTGGGTGACAGGGAGGGACTCTGCCAAAAAAAAAAAAAAAAAAAAGTCAATCGATGCAACAATCTTCACTGTTGTTTTATTTTAGGAGATTGTCACAACCACCCCAACCTTCAGCAAGCATCACCCTGATCAGTCAGCAGCCATCAAGGCCCCCAACCAACAAAAAATAATTACAACTCACTGAAGGCTCAGGTGATTATCATCATTTTTTAGCAATAAAGTATTTTAAATTAAACATATTTTGGACATACTGCTAGGAGACACAATATGGCGTAAACACAACTTTTATATGCACTAGGAAGCAAAAAAAAAAAAAAAAAAATGGTGACTTGCTTTACTGTGATACTCATTTTTTTGGAGTGTTCCGAAACTAGATCCCCAGTATTTCTGAAGTTTATTTGTACTTTATGTTGATTGACTTTAATTTCCAACAGCCCCATAATGAGAAGGAGAGCAATGGAGAGACTAAGTGACTTGCAAGGGCCCTCCAGGAACTAGCAGGGGGAGTTGGGATTTGAACCAATGCATTTGGCTCTAACTGCCATTGTCACCTGTGGGCTGTGGTGGCTGTGATCTCCAAGGTCCTAAGAGGTGCTAACATTCTCTGTGGCCATAAAATTACCCTTTTAGGCAGAGGGTAGTTTCTTGATTCTTCTTGTAATTCCAAAGCATTTTCCTGTATGAACTTACTGGTCAGTGCTGCGAGGAAGACGAGTCCTCATTTTCCCAGCGCCACCACTGGAAACGGCTCATCAGGTGAAAAGCTTGAGATGGCCTCAAGGTGGCAGCATTAACTCAAATATGGATGGACAGAACCTGGTAACCGGCCTTGAAGTAATCCCAGAGTCAGAATTGGCACTTCCTACGTTTTACTTTTTCTAAAACCCCAAGGTGTAACTATTTGGAGATGAAGAGTCGACTTGATCTCGTGAGGAGACTAAACAGTGAAGACGCTGGAGGTGTTAAAGTGGAAAAGCAGAAGTATTTCCCAGGAATTAAAAGTCTCTGGAGGGAAAAGAAAGAGGATATATTCAGCGCCATGAGGAACTGATGAGGTTCAAAAAGATTAACGATTCAACTGTTATCCGTTCATAAGTGGCTGATTCTAGGCCTCTTACTTGCCAAAACCCAGAATCACCCCACTTCACCGTGTTAATGATCTTCATTTTTATCTGTTTGATTTTTTAGAATATTAAACACTGATAAAGGAGAGTACTAAATTATTTTATAAAGTCAGATATATAGGCTAGATTGTCTCAGTTGTTAGTGTTGAACTTACAGGTGAAGTTTCTCTTCCTTCCTCATCTTCTTCCTCTCCCTTTCTTCCTCTTCTCTCCCCTTCCCTCCCCTCCTTCTTTTCTTTTCTTTCTCTCTTTATCTGTCTTCCCCATTTTTCCCTCTTTCTTTCTCTAGTCTTTTTCCCTGGTTGTTATATTGGTCAAATAAATAATGTGGAAGAAACCTAAGTCTTTAGAGATGGACATGTGGGTCAGGTGATTAGATGCTACAAAATTCCAAGAGTATGCAAAAATATCCTTGGAATCCTATCACCTAGCTTTCCACTTGCTTGGCCATTTTATATGTCTTCTTTTGTTTAAAAAGAGTGTTATAACAGTGGGCTTTTTATTGGAAATGTTTTCATGAGAGCAAAGAAAAAGTGAGTAAATACTTTTGTAACTGACTGTAGTGGAACATGGATTTGTGAGAACCTAAGAAAATATCACTCTCTAGATTCTGAGAGCATCTCTGCTTTTCCACATTTATTCCAGAGAAGCAGTAGAGCACAGTGTAAAAATACACAGAATTTGGGTCAGGCAGACTTGAGCATTTCCTCACTCTCTGGAACTATAAGATGCTCCAGGTCTCTGGTATATTCCCTGCTCCACTGCTAGAACGAGCCATTTCTCTAAGCAGCCCTGGTTTCTTTTATTAGAGAATAATATTAGAAAAAGATCTAACTGCTAGGTATGTACAGAAGTGTTCACATCTGTAAAATTGGAAAGATAATATATTTCTCATAGAGTTATATGAACATTAAGTGAAATAACACATACAAGTATATACTGAACAAAGGGCTTGAAATATAGGAAGCTATATTATGTATTATAATATATAAATATATAATAACATGCATAATATATAAATATATATTTTATGTATATAAATTTAGTAGAGGCTGAAATAGAGAAATCCTTTGCTTCTCGTAAGCTGCATGTTAAAATTTATTTAAAACCAAGTTGATTGTGAAAAAAAAAATTCCTGGAAGTGTTTTGATTCACAGAACTCTTTGGAAATTTGAGTTCTGTAGACAGAGCTGGGTTTGGGAAAATGGAAATTCTGATAAAATTTATCATTTATACTCTGACATTTTGAAAATTTCTCCCCATTTAGTCTTAGACAAAGGGCCAGCTCCCAATACTCACAGGAAATCTGTGGGCTGAGTGTGCAGGGGGGCTGGATCTTCAAGCTCCTTTGAAAGCATTTTTTTGACAGAATTTGCTCATCAGTAATCTTTGCCTGTGATTAGAAGAACCAAGACTCCCCTGTGGCCCCTAAGGGATCTTTGAGGTGCCTCCATATCATAATAATGTTTCAGTTCCCTCAGGAAAGTGGTATTATAATTGCTTGTTTGTATGTTGTTGAGCCCTGGATTGGAATTGAGACCTTAGGGAACCCGGGCACCCCCCTTCAGAGGCTCCTAAATCTACACAGGCACCAGCTTCTAGCTGATCTCAGACTTCTCACATAGTTTGGTATGGCTCACTTAGGGTCTCAAGCAAACTGCAGCAGCAGCTGAACTGCCTTTACACTATCACATAGCCTCAGGAAATCTTTTACTATTTGAAATCCAAGGTCCTCAGAGACCAACAACTCTTCTTTTCTTTTCTTTTTTCAGACTTCAAAAAGTCCAGTGTTGAAGTAGTTCTGAATTGAGATCTCATAATTCCCAAGGACATAGGTATGTTTTCCCTGACCTTTTTAAAAAAGCAATATTCTTCACACTGTGGGTAGAAATAATGGATTTGTCTAAAAGAAAGAGGCTCAGAAGTAGGTATATAAAAAGACTCTTAATTCAGTTTTCCCCCAACCTCCTCTGCTACATTTCACAAGAATAGAGACAGAAGTTTCCCATAAGTAATTCTGAGTCACCTTTATTTAGACAGCCATTGCCATAGTCATTGCTAGATGGGGTGTTGCTACCAAATGGTATTAATAAAACCTGGGAAATAAGTTCACACATTTGGCCTACAGTTTAATAAAGAGATTGATTAATTAGTTTCTATTAAGCACCTGCTAGAGGCCACACACTAGCTGGGTTTTCTTATATTTTATCTTACTTTATCTTCTGTCTGCAAAGGAGAATTGATTTGCGTATAGTCCCAAAGCAAGGGAGCATTAAAGCTCTTATTCTAACTCAACTGCTGATATTCTAATTCACTCAACCACTTAACAAATAGTTGAGTCTACTCTGTTGCTGCCTCAAATGTAGGTGGCAGATAAAAATGCACAAAACAGTGACAAACAATACAGACCTTGTCTCTTCCCTTATGGAATTTATTCCATTGAGAGTCTTCTTTAGAACTCCCCAAATGGGGCCGTGACGACTGGGGGTGATGCTTCAAACCCCTTTAGAAGCAATTTTCATGGAACTTTTTCTTTCCAAGCTGTCTTAATGGCTTAGACTTCTCCTTCTCTCTTTATAACAATAATATTAATATTAAAATATGAAGTTTAGTTTTAAACTTCATATTTTAACCTTAGATATTTCAGTATTCAACCTTAGGTATTTTTAAAATATTTTTTCTCTTTCAAGACTCCTTCCGAAATTTATTTTAGGCCCATGCAGAAAAGCCTGGGTTTTGCAGGACTCGAGTGGGAGGAGATGCAGCAGCAGCAGGATTTGAACTCAGGCCTTGCAGGCTTCCAGGGTTGGTGCTGTGTAAATGGACCTTTTCTCTCTGCCCTGACTGCAGATTTCTCCTTGCTGCTCTGGATCTCAACACATTTATTAACAGCAACTGCAGTGCATAATGGAAAGGGTTGCCCATCAAGGGAACACAGAAAGTACCTTGAATATTAATTGCTGATAGATGAAGATGGCAGTCCGGGGCAGTTCAATATGGGGGGGTGTGTAATAGCTTTTAGAAACTGAACCCACAGCTTAAATGAATAGACTCCTGTGGTCAATATTAACCAAGGACATTGATCTAATAAGCATTTGAGAAGGTATTTTGGAAAATAATTCAGAATCCACCCTAAGTCAGCTGCATTTTATTATTGGAGTTTTTCCAGGTTTTCATCCTACCTTGTGTCTAGGAAAAGGTTGGTGTAGATGTATGAGGGCTAATATCTCTTTAGTTAAAGGACCACAGTACTTAGCAAGCAGTTATCCCTTCCTGGGTTCCCTCCACCAATAAGCAACAATATTTGGCCAGAGTTCTAGACCTTAAACCAGTCACTTCACCTCGCTGAGCCTCAGTTTCTTCATGTCTATATCTGTTATCTATCCATCTATCTATCTATCTAGTCATGCAATAATTAATTTAAGAAGTGAATGCAAAAAGAGTTTTATAAACTTTAGAACCACTGTTTTTAATAAACTTTAGAACAGTGGTTCTCAATCAGGGAGAATGTTACTCTTCAGGGGACATTTGGCAATGTCTGGAGACATTTTTGACTGTCATAAATGAGAGATGGTGGTGTTACTGAAATCTAGTAGGTAGAGAGAGGACAGGGAAACTGCTAAATATCTTATAATGCACAGAACAGCACTCCCCCACCCCACCACACCCTGCACCAAAGAACTGTCCAGCTCATAATGTCAATAGTGCTGAGGCTGGAAAATCAGGCTCTGGAATTGTACAGATTTTACAGTTAAGTAGTTGTGTGACCTTGAGGGACACCACATCCTTCTGTTTCCTAATATATAAGATCAGAACACTGCCTGTCATAGATTACAGGATATTGTGTCTGCTGAATTAGAGAGTATACACACATGTCAAAAGTCAAAAGAAAAAAAAGTCAAAAAGGCTGGTTAAATATAATGGAAAATGCTGCTGGTCAAAAGCCAATTGGTACATAACTGGGTAGTAACGTACCCAGCTGACTGAGCCAGTTTTTATGAAACTAGCCACATCATGTGTGTGTCATGGCCATCCAAAAGGACAAGCTATGCTATCTCCTTCTTTTTGTGTCACCAATCTAATTGCTACTGTTACTCTCCAAGGTAAGCTAAAGTCTAGCAGAGCTGAAGCATTTTCTTCTTCTAATTCCTCTTTTCCCCCTTTCCCCTCCTTTCTTCTCGCATTTTCTATCTCACTTCTTCTGAGTCTGCTCCCATTCACTCTGCTACTAGGAGTGGGAAAAGCCCTAAACACCTCAGGTTGAAGAACAAAAATAGGAGAGAAAGAGTGCTCTAAATTAAGGACACAAGCCTGTCTCCAGGCCTGACCATCTGCAAACTCACTGTTACTCCTGTATATTTTTCATATGACAAGTCTAAGCTAATATTTTGGCCCACAGCACAAGCCCAGGGAGACAAGAGGACAACAGTCTGTTTGTTGTGGAATAGAGCATGAGAAATATTTACATACTTTCCTATTGATGTTCTGTTTGATTCACCAAATATTTATATATGTGTGTGAGGGGCCATGGCAGGGTGGGTGGACCGAAAGGATGAAGACAGTTACTGTCCCAAGGGGCTTAGGGCTAGCTGAAGAGTGAGTGGTTGCCCAACTCGTTGTGCAATAATCAGCCAAGATGCAAGTGCTTTGAGGATGCAGAGAAGGGAGGACTTAACTGTAATTAGGGTCTACAACAAAGACTTCTGATAAGGGGTGAAAAAAATACATATGCATATACACAGGTAAACAAAAACATTTGTATATATTAAATTCATAGTTTTATACTAAATATATATAAATACATACTCATATTTATATATACCATACTCCCTTTTGGTTGAACTACTGTTTAGGGAATAATTTATAAAGGCATCAAAAGTCGTGGTTAAGATCTTTGGATTTAGTATCAAACAGACCTTGTCCTGCCAACACCTTGATTTTGGCCCAGTGAAACTGATTCGAGACTTCTGGCCTCCAGAGCTTTGAGAGAATAGATTTGTGTTGTTTTAAGGAAAAAGAAATTTAGAAAACCTTTAGTAAGGCTATACTATTGGAAGTAGAATGTGGAAGACAATGAGTGATGGATTTTTTAATGTTTAATAATTAAATACAAAGTTATATCCATATCATAATTTGAATTTATATGATGTAAATATGTTGAAGAATTCTAACTGAATGTAGGGACTTCAGATTCAGAAATATAAAGGGGTGAACTTTGGTTCTGACCCCTAAATAGACTATCTTGTTCAATATTCAGCTCCCTGAGCCTTAACTTTCTTACCTGTAAGATGGGCATAATGGCACCTATCTCATATGAATTAAAAGCTATAATATACCAGAAGACTCTAGCATGAATCTTACACACAGTACATTCTCTCTATACATTAGTTTTTTACCTTTTTATCATCCCATAATCCCCTCTCATACTTTCATTTGAATTTTGTTGCTGCCTCTTCTTTAATCATCAGGCTAATTCAAGTTTGTCACAATGGAGAACAGCACAGAAGTCACAGAGTTTATCCTCTTGGGATTAACAGATGACCCCAATCTTCAGATACCCTTCCTCCTGGCATTTTCATTCATCTACCTCATCACGCTGGTTGGGAATGGGGGAATGATGGTGATCATCCTCTCAGACTCCCATCTCCACACTCCAATGTACTTCTTCCTCAGTAACCTCTCCTTTGTAGACTTGGGTTACTTATCAGCTGTAGCCCCCAAAACAATGGATGCATTGCAATCAGGGGACAAGGTCATCTCCTACAATGGATGTGCAACTCAGTTCTTCTTCTTCGTGGGGTTTGCCACTGCTGAGTGCTACCTCCTGGCCTCCATGGCCTATGACCACCATGCAGCGGTATGTAGGCCTCTTCATTACACCACCACCATGACAGCAGGTGTGTGTGCCCTCCTTGCTATTGGTTCCTATGTCTCTGGCTTCCTCAATGCCTCTATACATGCAGCAGGCACCTTCAGACTCTCCTTCTGTGGATCTAATGAGATTAATCATTTCTTCTGTGACATTCCCCCACTCCTGTCTCTCTCATGCTCCAACACACGCATCAGCAAGTTGATGGTCTTCTTTGTGGTGGGCTTCAACGTCTTTTCACCCTCCTGGTCATCCTCATTTCTTACTTCTTCATATGCGTCACCATTCAAAGGATGCATTCTGCTAAATGGTGGAAGAAAGCCTTCTCCACCTGTGCTTCTCACCTCACTGCTGTGTCCATCTTCTATGGCACAATCATCTTCATGTACTTATAGCCCAACTCCAGCCAGTCCATGGACACAGACAAAATAGCCTCTGTGTTTTACACAGTGGTGATTCCCATGCTGAATCCCTTGATCTACAGCCTTAGGAACAAAGAAGTGAAAAGTGCTGTCTGGAAAATACTCAACAAACTTTACCCCCAATATTAAGTGTGAGTGGGAAGTAGACAAGCAATTAAGGGATAAACTTTCTCTCACTCCTAAATGCCATCATGAATTTTAAGGTTTGGCTGGTTTCAGTTCTTTTTTCCCCAAGAACAGTGGTTACTTCTGCTATCAGGAGAAGATGTAAAAAGCAGCTCATTGAAAATCTTACTTACAAAGATAATCTTGTATTTAGTGAACAGGAACATGAGACAGTTAAGCTTTTCTTGATTTAGTTTTTTGACGTAGTTCAAAGCAGAAGATGGAAGCATACAACTGAATGTGCTGAATTTTCCTAACCATATTTTTAACTGTAAGAATTTTTCATTCACTGTTAAACTTGGTGTAGAGATCCCACTTCCATTTATAATATTTATCAACTAAACATGCAGTATTGTTTTTTATTTCTTTGTTCTGTGAGTTTGAAAGTTGGACTTTCTAATGTAGACAAAGGATGTTTCAATACTTTAAATGATATTTCAGAGAAAGTTGTAATTTAAAGGACAGGACACTAAATCAAGAGTCAGGTGGCCGAAGAGTAAATCTTTCCAACCCCATACTCTCCTTCCCTACCCACATTCCTACCCTTACTCACTGATCATGTGCCTTTGCAATTGCCACTCCCTTTTGCTAAGGTGTTGGGGAAACAATAAACCTTGTTGTATACAGAAGTATGGAAACATTTTAATAGATGAATGACTTAAACTTTAACCTGACTAAATATATCTTTCTTTGAAGAACCTACACTGTCTTCTGTGTTTCTCGTTTCTAACATAATTACCAAAACTTCCAGAAGGTTTAGAGAAAAAAAGCAATTTTCCCTAGAGCTATGAAGAAATATATTTGTCTTCTGAATTAAATGCTTGCATTTCTTAGCACCCTTAAGTTTGGTGAATCTATTATGAAAATGTGTAATAGCTTTCTGGGCCTTCTTTTATTTTTTCAATAATTCAGCTCGCCTCTGGGTCTCCATTGCATTCTGGTGTTCTGTAATTAGATGCTACAAGAATAAAAAGCCTGCCTGGAAATTTGCTTCTTAAGATAGGAGCAGCACGATGACGCACAGTGCTAGTCCACCTTCAGGTCTTGTTTCATGTGCTAGATTGTGTGAGCGAATGTGTGTGCTTGGGAAGGGAGTGGTGATTAATAACACTACTCACATATCAACTGCTTGATGGTGTTTATAACTGCAATTAATCTAAGTCACCATAATAGGTCGTGATTTCAAAATCTCCCCAGAAATCTCAACAAGTTAATTTTTACTTTATAGATGAAAACCAGAAATCTTGATTGGCTAACTCAGGTGGTTTAAAACATCAATTTAGTTTTGAGATTATTCAACTCCATTATGCACAGGGCAGCCTCTGTCTGAGGAGGATAAATCATAAGTCTTCTGGGAAAAAGAGCAAAGAAGGAGTTGTGGAACATGAGGAACATGGGGATAGCTTTCTCTGGCACATGGTTGCCATCACCTGAAAAGATTAGGAGCTTCTGAGCCCAAGGCTTGTAAAACCTATATCTGCCCAATTCACCCTTCTCCCTCCCCTCTTCTTTAGCAATGAGGCCCATCCAGTAACACACAAGGAAGAACAGCCTTTACAGGCCAGGATCCACTACATGTAGGAATCTTTCTCATTGAAATCTACAGAGCTCAAGAGTGCCTGCATTTGGTGAACAGCCATTCCCTGCATTTGGGAAACAGCTATCCAAGCACTGGGTGCATTCTAATCTCAGCTACACATTTTTCCCACTTGACATAATTGACTTTTTTCCCTCCTCTTCCTGCTCCTCCTTCTTTGCTTTCTCTTTCTTCTTCTTCTCCTCTTTTCCTTTCCAATTTCTTTCTATGCCCAGCCCAAGCAAGAACTTTTCTCACCAATAGGCCTTATAGAGCTCTACAAAAAATTAAAGTCTAGAGTCTATATAACTATTCCAGCATATATTAAGATGTGTATCTGGGCATGTTTCTTTCTTTTATAATTTTAATTTTTATTTCAATAGCTTTTGGGGGTACAGGTGGTTTTTGGTTACATGGATAAGTTCCTCAGTTACATGGATACATGGACAAGTTCCTGCAGGGAGATTTTAGTGAGCCCATCACCAGAGCAGTGTGCCCAATATATAGTCTTCTATTCCTTACCTCCCTCCCAATCTTCCCTCATTGAGACCTGAAGGTCCATTTTATCATTCTTATGGACATATATGTTTATGCCTCTATACCTCGGTTTAGGCAGGAAAAGTGTGGGTCTCCTAACAGTGAAGGGCCCAATGCTTACATATTTATATTTTATTTTGAAATCACCTCAAACAAGTGTTCCATCTGACTATAAATAGGTATAGAAGAGTATTATCAAAAGCTGGATGAAAATTCTAACTATACTTAATCAGTTGTATGACCTCAAGAAAGTCATTTAGTTTAGCTGAGCCCAATGTACAGGATAAAGTGTGAGGGTAACGTGAAATTAAGTATGTAAATGTACCCCTCATAATGAATGTGTATTTCATACCATTGAGTTTCCTATATTAGCTCTTCACCTAGCTGTCCTTGGACTTCTCATTTTGGCTCTTGAGCTGCCTGAGGAAAAATGGCAAGGACAGCTAGGTGAAGCTTGTCCCATCCAAGTCCTAGCTTTTTTCATTCCTTGTGTAACTTCCTGCCCTCCAAGCCCCCAGCTCTACAGCAGACACATTTCAAGCTGACATTACACGGGTATTCATTTATAGAAGCTACTTAGAAGGAGATGTATTTTCAGGAGCAAGACATCAATTCACAAAATACACATTACTGTGGGGAGCTCTCCCTTTCCACATAGGAAATCTGTCGGGTGGAGCCTAAATGCACATTTGGTTAATAACAACACCCACCCTCTCCCTGCAGGAATGGTCCGATGAATGAGAGACCTTGTGTGGAGGGCCTGCAGCTCAATGCAGTGCCATAAAGGCACAGGGACTTCCTACCTGAAGTGTTCAAAGAGAATGTGAAAAATCATAAATCAGTGCAGTTATCTATATCAGGCTAGATTATTCTTTTAAAAATGGATTATGATTGAATTATTCAAAATAGGATGTTCCCTTTGTGCATTAGAGGACTCGCTGAGGTTTATGCATTGGGAATGAAAAATTAAAATGTTAGGATTCCTTGGCCATTGAAGCTGAAATTTCAGAGTCATAGACTCTTTAGCCAAAGGCTGAAAGAATTTAAAAATTATCTAAATCAATCCTCTCATTTCACAATTGAGAACCCTTATTTTTACAGTTTAACTTGCTTAAACTCACAAAGGACCAAATCTTGTTTGACACTTTTTCATATTTTATAAAGTTCTTGTTGTATAAAAAGACATTTGATACTTTTATTTGTTCACCATGATATAGTTATTTGTGCCTTAGTTTTGCAGTGAAGGAAATCAAAACTTTGAGAAGTTAACTTACCTGTCTCCTGTTAAAAGAGAAATCGAGATCTGAAACTGAGTCTTTGCCTTCCCTGACCAAGGCTCTGAAAAATAAATCACCATGTATGTTAGTAAATTTCATCTTATTTCATGTGTAGATCACTTATAATCTTTCATGATGAGTCCTTGCCACGTGGAAGGCACTCTGTAGAATACAAACAAGTACAACTGTAAGATGTAATTCCTGCTTCCACAGAATAAAGCCCCCTGCATATATGTTGACTGATGTAATGCACTTTGCAATAACTTTTTATTAAATATATATTTTATTGTGTTTTAGGTTTTGGGGTACATGTGAAGAACATGCAAGATTGTTGCATAGGTACATACATGGCACTGTGGTTTGCTGCCTTTCTCCCCATCACCTATATCTGGCATTTCTCCCCGTGTTGTCCCTCCCCCAACTCCCCACCCTCCACTGTCCCTCCCCTAGTTCCCCTTCACAGACCCCAGTGTGTGATGCTCCCCCTCCCCTGTGTGCATGTGTTCTCATTGTTCAGCACGCACCTATGAGTGAGAACATGCGGTGTTTGATTTTCTGTTCTTGTGTCAGTTTGCTGAGAATGATGGTTTCCAGGTTCATCCATGCTTTGCAATAACTTTACCAGCAGGAATTTTTCCAGTATTCCACAGAGCATGAATGGATCAGGGCATGTTTCTTTTTGGTCTTGATATGTAGAGTCAGCTCTTTGAGTAATGCAGCCCACAGTGATAGCCAAGCCTCAGCCAATGTTAACTGGACACAATTTGCAGAAAAGACATGGCGTGAAGTTGATGAAGAAGCCAATTGATATTCAATATTGTTCCTGCTTCAGGAGCAATTTACAAATAATGTGGTGGAACAGAGGCTATACCTCTAGGTAGATGATAGTTCAAGGTATTTGTAGCCATTATCAAATGAGTAGTATAGAAAATAATTATTAGAACTCATCAGGGACAAGGAAGAATCCTGTGTGAAGGGGAAGATCCTCAGAGGAGGTGAGACTTGAGCCCAGCTCTGAAAGAATAATGTACATAGAACCCAGAATTTCAAGATTCCAATCTTATTTTCCAGTCAAAACTCTACCAATTGCCAGTGGTGAAGCTGGTATAAGCCACTTATCTCTGAATCAATTTTGTTATCATCAAAGTGAAGATGATAGCACAGCCATACCTTCCTTAAAGTGTTTTGAGGGCCAAAGGAGATAATGGGTAAGAAAGCATCTTCAAAATTGATACCCTCTTTTTAACTATAGTGTCGCTGTTGGTAATAATATTATAAGCATAGCTGAATGGTGAGTTCCTAATCAACCATCAGAACTCAGGTATGGAGGTAGGATTGCACATGCAATGTTGGCAGGAGCTGGTAAGAAAGTCGACCATTCAGATTAGAAGAGGGTGAACCACTAATGTCTCAGTCCATTAATTCTTCAGGCAATTGGAAATTGTTGTCATCAAACAAGGTGAAGAGACTGGGCCTTTGAGAGTAATTGCATCCCTATAGAGAAATCATACTTTTACAGAAAAATTCCTGTAGGATCTCACCTATCAGGTATCTAGATCCAAGCTCAAGAATTCTGCCTTCTGTTCATAACATAGAATTCCTCAGTTGTTAGTCTGTGATTATTTTACCAAACGTGTGTGTGTGGGGGATAAGATATTTGTAGCATATTTAATCAAGGAAAAAAGTTATTGTACATGCATATGCATACACACATGTGTGCATATATATGTGCCTATATATATACGTGTGTGTGTGTGTGTGTGTGTATTTTAAACTTTCCAGATATTGGTAAGAAAAAGACAGATAACCCAATAGAACATACAAAATGTAGTTATCAAATCTATTTTTTCATGTTCATTTATATGGCCTATCTACAGTTTGGGGTAGTGACGAATTATGCTGATGTGAACATTTTAGTCATGTATCTTGGTGCACAAATGCATTAATTTTTCTAGGCTAAACATACCTGGAAGTAGAATTGCTGAATTGTAGGGTTTATTCATTTTCAACTTTTGTAAATAATGTGACACTATTTTCCAAAGTAGTTATACCAAGTTTTACTCATATGAACGATGTGTGAGAGTTCTCACTGCCAGTATTTAGTATTACTGGAGTTATAAGTTTTACCAGTTTGGTTAGAAAATAGTGTCTTTTATTGTTGTCTTAATTTGCACTATCTTGGTTACTGCTGAAGTTCAGCACAATTTTGTGTTTTTTCCCCCAAATCTTTCACATTTTTATTTGTGTAAAAATGAACCACATATAAATACAAACAAAATAAATGGAAATGAATATATGGGGAATTAATTCCTAACCAGATGATAGAAATATTGGTGTTTGCTTCATAACTGTTGTTAAACTGAACCTAGAATTTTTTTGATATTTGAAAGAGCTTTTATTTTTAAAATATACTTATAATAATAAGAATTTAGTGATAATTTTACAGTGTGCAAACTATGAGGTCTAGTAAAAGAACATTCTGGTCTCTGAAATTAAAAAAAGAAAACTAGGTTTATGTGCTGCTATCATCTACTCTCTGGACACTCTACAAACTTCACTTTCCTCATCTGTAAAAGACAACAATGAATTCCCAGAAAGCTACTGGGAGTAATAAATTAGTTAAGGTATGTAAAGTATCTAGCAAAACACATGGACTAAATAAATATCAGTTCCCTTCCCTCTTTCCCCAAGCCTCACTTATTTAAACAATATTCACTGAGTGCCCACAGTGGACTATTTCTTTAACATAGGTAGCCTATGAATCAAGCAAATGTAATAAACACATACTTCAGATCCTAGGTCAAAATATATGTGCTAGCTTTGAAGTAGGGATGGACAATGGAGTGAAATAAAGAGCTCAGAAGCAACCCCACATTTATATATACATACATATATGTGTGTGTGTGTGTGTGTGTGTGTGTGTGTGTATGCTGAGGCCGGGCACAGTGGTTCATGACTGTAATCCCATCACTTTGGGAGGCTGAGGCCAGCAGATCACCTGAGGTCAGGAGTTTGAGACCAGGCTGGCCAATATGATGAAACCTCATCTCTACTAAAAATACAAAAATTAGTCAGGCATGGCAGTAGGTGCCTGTAATCCCAGCTACTCAGGAGGCTGAGATAGGAGAATTGCTTGAACCTGGGAGGTGGAGGTTGCAGTAGCTGAGATTGCACCACCGTACTCCAGCATGGGCAATAGAGCTAGATATATCTATATCTATATCTATATCATCTATATCTAGCACACATATATATGCTGCATCCTTGGGCCAACATTAGTGAAGTCCATATCAGTTAAAGGAATATGTTGGATTTTGCCTGATTGGTTAAAAACAATTGTGATGACATGGTCAGAAATAGCAAAGAACTGCTAGTTTGGTGAAAAAGGTGAGAAGTTTGTCCCATAATATGTTGTATTTTAGATGTTAACATGTCTCATATCTGGGGATGTGCCTCAATACTTAGAAACCTGAACTGGGAGCTCAGAAGAAAGGTGAAAAGTTAGACTGGGTAGATAAGAAAAGCCAAATTAACCTACATATTTTATGTACCTTTTTTGGCATACCAAATTATATATATATACACACACACACATATATATATATATAATTTGTATTTTATATATTTATGTACACACATACAAGCATTATGTATATATGTATGTATAAATAAAAAATAAAATATATTTATATATATATACACACACCAAAATATATATCACAGTAAAAATGTTAAAAAGGTAAATCAAAGATAGTTCTTATATTTTAGAAAGTTATATAACTAACTTTCTGTTATAAACTTTTCTGTATATGTTATATTTCACACTTCAAATGTTTAGAAACAGATAGACCCAACAGAGCTCCTATATTATAAAAAAAGAAACAAAATGGGAGACAAGACCTATACATAAGTAATTTTAATTCTATGTAGAAAATAATAGAAACCAACAAGAGATGCATATAAAATGCTATAATAATAGATGAAGGGTAGATTCTAGGGTTGGAAATTGAGGAAGAAGCTATAACTTTGCTCTGGACAAGAAAGAGAGATATATCAAAATAGAAAAGATATCACACAGATGCATTTAGCAAACAGTGTCTGTTTTCCTGGAGTATATCTGTGGAGAGAAGCAATGGAAAATATGTTTGGAATGGTACATTGGTGCCCAACAGTAGGGATATTATCTTTCAAATTGAGGTGTTCAAATTTAAGCTATAGATTCAAACTTCACTAAAGAAATTCTGGATATTGTACAGACTGATGTCGGAGTTAATGCAGAGTCTCAACTACTGTAGAATATTTAAAACAGCTTTCCTTATGTACCTATGTTAAAGTAAAGCACTTGTTTGCTTTAGAGGAAATTTTCAGCATTTTATGTATGAGCACATATCCACCTAAAACATTGTTTGAGCGCCTGCTCTAGCAAATATTGATAAATTGTGTATCCAGAATCCATTTTCCTCCTTAAAATACCCTGACTTTCTTGGAGAATGATCTCTTTCTTGAAGAATAGATTGGTGGGAGAAGAATGTCTAGTTCCTTTACCCTCTCCACCCACAAATCTATGGAAGCTGAGGCAAGGATAACCTTTCCTTCCCTGTCCCCTAAGGGAGAGAAATCTGTACAGAGAGATTCATGGAAGTACATAGAGAGGAAGGCATGAGTCCTAAGCTCAGCCAATAAAAAGTTATAATTCCCATGAGTTTTAATCTGCAAGGGATGGAAAGGTAGTATCGAGGCTTGGAGCTCATTTGCTTTAGCAAGGAAATTCTGGTGGGGCCATTCTAGACATGACATGGTTCTTTGCTTCTGAATTCTGTTCCTCAGCTCTCTGAAATGCTCCTGGTTCCTGCATTTTGCCCAGTTTCTCCTTGCTTCTGCAAACCTTTTAATATCCTTTCAGTTACCTCTTTTTCCCCTTTAAGTTAACCTGAGCTGGTGTCTATAATGAAACATAGCTGATACTTCTAGCTTGTGAGAGTTCCGTGGACAGTACAGTGAACAAGAGAGAAGTCACTTACTGAGAATGATGGTTTTCAGTTAACAGAAAACCAAACACCGCATGTACTCTGTTCAACACTGCTTGTGTTGAACAATGAGAACACACGGACACAGGGAGGGAAACATCACACACTGGGACCTGCGGGGTGGGAGGCTAGGGAAGGAATAGCGGGGGGGTTGGGGAGATTGGGGGAGGGATAGCATTAGAAGAAATACCTAATGTAGATGACGCAGTGATGGATGCAGCAAACCACTACCATGGCACGTGTATACCTATGTAACAAACCTGCGCTATCTGCACATGTACCCCAGAACTTAAAGTATAATAAATAAATAAATAAATAAATAAATAAATAAATGAACTTAGCAGAAAATGGAGTAATTACCAAGGCATCCATTTTGTAATTATTTTCCTTCTTGCTAAGAATGGTAATAAAGATCTGGAGATACTGGTACACAGGATGAAAGAGATCTTAGGGCTGATTTTGTTCCACTGTTGCATGCTAGTGACTAGGAAGTTGAGGCCTGGGTTGGAGAAGTGGCCTCTGAATTCTCACATCCAGGAAGTGACAGAGCGAGGCTTTGCACAGCATTCTAACTCTGCATACCACCTCATACACCACAGCTGCTCTGGCTGGTGGCCACAACCCCTTTTGTGTGTATGAACGCCCATTTAGTTTGCTTCTCCCCTGAATGTTTCTGATAGAGTCAGAAACATTTTTCTTACAAACATGTTTGTCCTTATAAACACATTACTGATTCTCTGTTTAGATAATGGTCACTTTCTAGCTGACTAATAGATGAGCCTGGCTAAAACTGGACAATGTTGTGTCCAGGAGCCAGTATGCTGACTTTCAAGTTAACTGCAACAACCACTTCTTTTTAGGTGCCTCGTTGGCTGCTCTTCAGATTTCTCTCTTCAATTCCAAGCACGTCTTATGTAAATAATAGTGTCTCTTACAGTGGATGCTATGGTATGCTACCTGGATCTCACAGCTGAACTCCTTCCAAGAAATGCTTTCAGTCGATGGGAGCCACCTCCCCTGAGTTTATGGCTCCAGGTGAAGATTAAACAGCTGTAGAAGTGTCATCTAAGATTGGCCAGTGAGTAGTACAAAGGCCTACTTCCCCGGTCCTGTTTCCTTGGCACAGCTCCTAAGGGCCATCTCAGCTCCCAAGCACCCTGAAGGATTGGCTGAGGACTTTGTTGAGACTGCATTGCAGCCCAATTTCTCCCTCTGTTTGATGCTGCTGCCATCTCTCCTTTACAGATGCTGTTCCTGAGAGTCCTTGCTGGACAGCCAAGATCTGCACACAGATCCGTCTCAGAGTCTATTTCCCAATGAATCCGATCTGAGAGATCTCCTCACTCACTCTTTTTTTTCCCCATATGAAATAGTTATTTTGCTACACTTTATTAAGTTTAGCGGTACATGTGCAGGTGTGTTAAGTTGCATGTCATGGGGTTTGGTGTACAAATTATTTTGTCATCCAGGTAATAGCCAGGTAATAAGCATAGTACCTGATAGGTAGCCTTTTAGCTCTCTTCCTCCTTCCCATCCTCTAGCTTCAAGTAGGCCCTGGTGTCCTTTGTTCAATTCCTTGTGTTCAAATGTTTAGCTCTCACAAGTGAGAACATGCAATATTTGGTTTTCTGTTCCTGTGTTGTTTCACTTAGGATAATGGCCCCCAGCTCCATCCATGTTGCTGCAAAGAACATGATCTTGTTTCTTTTTATGATTGCATAGTATCCCATGGTGTATATGTATCACATTTTCAGTATGCAGTCTACTGTTGATAGGCATTTAGGTTGATTCCATGTCTTTGCTCTTGCGAATAGTGCTGCAATGAACATATAAGCGTATGTGTCTTTATGACAGAACTATTTCTATTCATCTTGGTATATCCCCAGTAATAGGATTTCTGGGTCAAATGATAATTCTGTTTTAAGTTATTTGAGAAATTGCCATACTGTTTTCCACTATGGCTGAACTAATTTACATCTCCCCGAACAGTGTATAAGCTTTCTCTTTTCTCTGCAACCTCACAAGCATCTGCCATTTTTTGACTTTTTAGTAGTTGCCATTCTGACTGGTGTGAGATGGTATCTCATTGTGGTTTTGATTTTCACTTCTCTAATGATCAGTGATATTGAGCATCTTCTCGTATGCTTGTTCACTGTATGTCTTGTTTTGAAAAATGTTCATGTCTTTTGTCCACTTTTTAATGGGGGTTGTTTGTTTGTTGCCTGTTAATCAAGTCCCTTATAGATTCTGGATATTAGACCTTTGTTGGACGCATAGTTTGCAAATATTTTCTCCCAATCTGTAGGTTGCGCTTTTTACTCTATTTGTTTCTTTTGCTGTCCTCACCCACTCTTAATTCTATGATAATTTCTGATGGCCAAATAATGTTTTACTTTTTTTAAGATTGCGATTTTTGTTGCTAAGAACATCAGAGATAAAATTCTAAATCTTTAGACTTGTTTCTTGCAGTAAACAGAAAACAGTGGCTGGTGTATACAAAATTCACATTTCCTAGAGATGTAAAGAGCCTTAGAAGCTGTCCCCTCCTCAAATACTTCCTGAGGGTTTTCTATGTGCTGTGAGCTCTGGTGGGCATTGTCACCTTTGTGGTTACTCACAATTACCCTGTTAACATTTAGTTTATTATCCTAGTTTTATAGTTGATAAAACCAAGGTCCAAAAATGTGAAGCAACTTATCAAGGATTAAGCAGATGAAGAAGTGTCATCATTTTCTACTAAATGATAACCTGTAACTTATGAATCCAATTTCCCGTTTTACAGATGGTTGAACTGAGGCTCAGTTACACAGATACTAAGTGATAGATCCAGGATACCAATCCACTCTTTTGCTGGCTTTACAAGCCTTTTACTCTATTCTTACCTCCCCCATCATGTTCTACTTTTTTCAGATGAGAAAACTAAAGCAAAAAAAAAAAGATTCTCAAATGGCTTTTCCCATGCCATATAGCTATACTGGTGGTATTGAGTCTAGACTCCAGATTTTCTATCTCCCACTCCACACCACCAGCTAGCTCTCCTGCTCAGCATGCTCAGAATCTGTAGGACTCCAGCTGCCTTTTCCAAACACGGTCAGTGCAATGGCATTCTCACTTTGACTGCAAAACTCCTCACCAAATATAAAACTGAAAATGTAGGCCACCTGTCCATGTGATTGTATTTCATAACTTAGAGCCAAAAATAGCTCTCAGCTTGCTTGGCCTGTATATAACATATTAAAAGCTCAAATTCAAATTCACTCGCTTCTTGGATTAATGTTAAGATTATGGCTTTCCAGACTTCTTCCTCTCACATTCTATCTCACCCAGCAGGGAATGGATTGTGCTTGTCTGCAGTATTTTCTATGTGAATTCTTGAACTCTTATTTTCAAAGATGAATTGCATGACCTTATGCTCTTTGCTGTACCTGCAGAATTCATTTTTGAGGGCACAGACTCTAGAATCAGACAGCGGGGGAAGGCTGTGTATCTGTGGGCAAGGCACGAAAACTTTGTCTTAATTTCTTCATCTGTGAAATGGAGATGAAATCATACATATTTTCTGAGGCTGTTTTGAGAAGTAAACAAACTAATTCATGGCCAATGTTTAGATAACTTCTGGACACACACAGAGAGTGCACAAATAGGATTACTAAAAACAAAAATCAACAAAATAAAAAATCGCCACCACATAGCATGACCAATTTGTCCTAGTTTGCCTGGGACAATCTGTTTTATTATTGAAAGCCCCAAATCTCAGGAAATTTCTTAATTCTGGGCAAATTGGAACAGTTGTTTACTCTATTCACCATCAATGAAACAAACAAAAGGTTCTGAGTAATTCACTTATTCAAGAAGTGTTTATTTGTAATTAATAAATTCTAGACAGTTTGATGGTATTTTAAAGGTAAACACGACAAAAATGTATTCTCATGGAACACTCAAGCTAATGAGAATTATGAAAATTGGCCAATTGTGTATGTGCTGCCTGAAAATTAGCATGAAATGGACAAAGAGTATAACTCTGAGCTGCATTGTATCCAGAGGAACACAATCCAGGAATTTCATGGATTACACACTTCTGTCTAATACTAGCGTTTTTTTCCCCCTAAGCACAAATGCTATGGGGGAGTTAACAGGGTTACAAAGGAAAAAGCTTTCTGTAAGCAGGTAAGTTAAACAGCTTGCTGTTACATTACTACAGCACTTCTCAGCATCTTTAATAGCCTAATGAACACTTAAATCTCCCAAATGGGGATGTTTTAAGTATTGTTTCCAAACTTTTTAGACTTTTCGACAACATAGAATTATTTTAAAGCTCATGTGATGGTACCA
The DNA here is from genome assembly GCA_036589455.1 of Ateles fusciceps. Classification (NCBI taxonomy): domain Eukaryota; kingdom Metazoa; phylum Chordata; class Mammalia; order Primates; family Atelidae; genus Ateles; species Ateles fusciceps. The sequence continues at coordinate 20,068,444 of JAZHEH010000681.1, read as the reverse complement.
ATATTCCATAGGGCTTTGACAGAAGAAAAATCTAAGTGGTATTTGGCATTGAACATAGAAAGCTCAAAATAGGAAGAAAAGTGCCAAACCCCAACTCCTCATAAATAGAGACAGTCATCATGATTCTGTCATTAGAGCCAGAGCTGTGGTTCTTAACCTTTTTTCCTTTGGTTCATGAACCTCCTTTCAGAATTTAATGAGCACATGGATGCATAGAGGATAAGAAGCTTCAGTCCAGAGCCTAGAACTTTACAGAGCATGCTGAAGAGATGCTAAATCTGTTTAGGAATTGAAAAATCTTCTCTAAGGGAATTTTGATACTTCCTATTAGCAGAGATGGGAAAAAACCTGCAGACTGAAATAAATACTAACACAAGAAAGAAATTCCAAGTGTGGATTAGCAGGGGATAATAGTGTAGAATGCACAGAAGCAGGACTTAGACAAAATATAGTCACTTTCATATATAGACTGCTTACTATTACATGCTATATCTTATTTAATCAAGAGATATTTATCATGGTATTTAGGCTGTGGCTTCTGAAATCAGACTTCTTGGTTTTGAATATTGTTTTTGCCATTACTAAAATATAATTACTAAAATATCTCTAAGTCTTATAATTCCCATCTATAAAGTAGTAATCATAAGACAGTAGTATCTTTTTCATCAGGCTTGTAGAGGTTACATGACATAATTATTGCAGGCGGATTTCTAACTCATAGCAAAGTTCAGTAAACATTACCTAATAATAAACATTATTCATATTATTATTAGGTAGGCATTATCCTTAGCATTTTCATTTTTTGAGGTAATTGAGAACAGGAGTGATCTACAGCAGATTCTTCCTATCAACCCCATTTAGGTGTTCATTATTGACGAGAAGCTGGAAAGCGGTGCCATATATTTCAGCCTCATTTTTTTTTCTCAGAAGAAATTATGTTAATAAAATAATGTTCTTGGTGTCTTTCTAAATTGTTTTTCTCTGAGTCACCCTTTATGCAAGTGATATTTATATCTTTGTGAATCACACCCAGACTTGTGTGGGTTCTCTACTTGGGTCATATATACTTTAAGTGTGTCTTTACATTTTAGGGACACTGGGAGGTTTTTTCTTTTTTACAACAGATCTATAACCTTAAGATACTCTCTTCTGATTTAGGAGGGACCCTCATATCCCCAGGACCTGCTGCAGAAGTCATTTCTCACAGGCTTAAGTTGCCTCTGATCTGTCCGCTGTCCCACCTACAGAGCAGAAGTAAAAAGGAGAGAGAGAGAAGCCACTGAAACAAAAACATTCTGTATTTTAAAGTCAGAAGCAAATATCTTTATATTCTTTTTCTATTTTTTAAGATTTTGATAAGAACACAACATGAGATCTGTCCTCTTCATAAATTTGTAATAAACAAATATTTACTTATATATAATATATACTATTTATTTATGAATACTCTTCATAAATTTGTAACAATACAGTATTGTTAACTATAGATAAAATGTTGAATAGCAGATCTTGCATAACTGAAGTTTTTTTTTTTTTTTTGAGACAGAATCTCACTCTGTCCCCCAGGCTGAAGTGCAGTCAGTGGTGCTATCATAGCTCACTGTAACCTTGAACTTCTGGGGTAAAGTGATCCTCCCACCTCAACCTCCCAAAAAACTGGGATTGCAAGTGTGACTGTAACTAGCCATATAATGGAAACTTTATACCCTTTGAGCAACCCACCATTGACCCCTCCCCCTGCCCCTAGCAACCACCATTCACTCTCTATTTCTGTGAGTTTGACTATTTTAGATACTTTATAAAACTGGAATCAAGTGTATTTGTCCTTCTGTGATTGGCTTGTTTCTCTGAGCATAATGTCCTCCAGGTTCATCCATGTTGTTGCATATGGCAGACTTTTCTTCTTAAAGGCAGATAGTATTCTAACAGGTTTCAGTTTTTTTCTGATTTTTCCTCTGTCTAGCCTATACAACAGTGCAAGAGAAAGGGAGAGGGAGAGGAAAAGAGAGAGGAGCCAATGAAACATGAACGTTCTGTGACTATTTTTAAGTCAAGAGTGAATGTTTTTATTTATTTTTAAATAAAACAGAAAAAACCTCTAAAACCCTTGGAAGGTTCATGATTATCCGCCAAACAGTGTTTGTTTCATTCATGAAGTATTTAACTCAGTCCACAACCAAGAGAAATCTTAAAGGGCACTCCAGAATGTGTGTAACTCTGCCATGAGAAAGCTAGTTTGACCTGGTCAGGCAGCCACTTGAATTCCATCATTCATTGATTGATAGGCTTATTATTTCAATATACATTTGTTAGGCACCTGCTGTATGCTAGACCCTAGCGAGCATATTGACTGGCTCATAGTGTACATACTGGTGGCTGTATATGAAGGGTGAATTTTATTCTCTATGCAGTCACAGATGTCATTTTGTCATTTCTGTCTTTCCCTATACATCCTGCTTTGCCATCTCTCTGGTGCTCCATGCCACAGGGGGCTTACTTTATAAACTAGATCATCTGCACTCTCTTTCCTTGTGGCTTCATGGATATGGCCAGTTGGTGATTAAAAGCCAGGAGGAAAGACATGTTGAAGTCTTTATTCCTTCAAATCTCTGCTTGCTGGGCCAGAGATTGCTAGTAGCTGAATTTTTCTGCTAAAACTCACACCCCTGCCAGGCTGCCCCTTTCTTATGACTATAATTATTTGAACTTCTTTATATTACATATAAATCTACTAAGATTGCAAATGAGATTTTCTATCGGCATGTGATTTAAATTACAGGATAAATATTTTTTTAACTGTTGCTTTTCTTGTTACAAGAAATATTAACACTAAAATGGAAACTTAATTGTGAATTCCTTATTTCTTAACTGTTTGTTTACTTCATGATTTTTGCCATTTTAAATATAGTTGAATGCACTTAATATTAGTAATAAGGTCAAATGTATAACTAATAATAATAATATGTTTTAAAATCTTATTTTTAATTGAAGAAGAATAATTGCGTGTATTTATGAGGCAAAATGTGATGTTTTGATATATGTTTACAATATGGAATGATTAAATTAGGCTAATTAACACATCTAGAACTCACATACGTACTATTTCTTGTGGTAAAAATATTCAAAATTGACTTACTTAACAATTTTAAAATACGAAATGCATTATTGTTTATTACAGTCACCATTCTATGCAATAGTTCACTAAACCTTATTCCTCTTCCTTAACTGAAACTTTGTACCCTTTGATCAATATCTCCCCTTTTCCCATTCACCTCTGTCCCTCCTCAAACTCTGATAACCTTCATTCTACTTTCTACTTGTATGAATTCAACTCTTTTTTTGATTCCACATATAAGTGACCATATGATATTTGTCTTTCTGTGCCTGGATTATTTCATTTAGCTTGATGCCCTTCAGGTTTATCCAGGTTGTCACAAATAAACAGGATTTCCCCCCTTTTAAGGTTGAATAGTATTCCATTGGATATATAATTATCAAAAAGATGAGTGGTAATGTGTTGGTGAGGGTGTAAAGAAAAGGGAACCATGGTGCACTGTTGGTAAGAATGTAAGATAATTTGTAAAACCTTCTGGAAACATCATAGGAGTTCCTCAGAATATGAAAAATGGAATTACCACATAACAATAGGTTTTAAATTGTATATTTACCATGCTCTGAGTCCTGCCATTTGTGAGTTAATCATTTTCTTTCTGGTGGGTTTCAGTGGCTGTCTCTCTATTTTAAGTATCATGATCATATATCTGTTTACATTAATCGATCTCCTCATTCTCTCACCCTACGCATAATCGCTGAAGGACTATTCTACATGTGCTTCCAACTTCACTGTAGTGTAGTGAAGGTTAGGATCATCCTCCTCCTGTCTTTACAGCTCAGAGGCAGCCCTTCCGTGGACACAGACAAAATTACATTCCTACTTTGCCATAGTCATTCCTAGCCTGTACCCTCTGCCATAGCCTAAAGAATAGAGAAGGTGAGAGTGGCCTTATGAAAGTTCTTGGGAAAGCAAAATCTCAATTAAGATCGAGCTTTCTGAGCACATAAAAACCAGAATACATTTTATTTCACTTTTTCATATTTGCAATGGCACATTCTTCAAGATTCACACACCATTTCTTCAACTGCTGGGGGAGAGCCTGAGAAGGTCACATTTGCTGAGCATTGACTCTGGCCAGGGGTTTTTAATTTTATTTAATTTTTATTTTTTATTTTTTTTATTTTTGATATATATATATTTTTTATTGCATTTTAGGTTTTGGGGTACATGTGAAGAACATGCAAGATTGTTGCATAGGTACACACATGGCAGTGTGATTGGCTGCCTTCCTCCCCCATCACCTATATCTGGCATTTCTCCCCATGCTATCTCTCCCCCAACTCCCCACCCCCCGCCGTCCCTCCCCTTTCCCCTCCGACAGACCCCAGTGTGTGATGCTCCCCTCCCTGTGTAAAATATATGTTAAGTTTGTGCTATAATTCTTATTATTTAAATGAGGAATCTAAAACTTAAAGGGACCAAAAGCCTTGCTAAACAGCTGATAGAGGCAGATTCAACATCCAAACATGTCTGTCTGACTTCAAAGTGCATTTTTTGAAAACTGTATTCTTCTAGTTTTACTTTTTTAGGGGTGGGCTTTTTATTTTTAAATTTTTTATTCTTAATTATTACGTACCCATTATTATGGGTACATAACAATATATATTTTTGATATTTTCATGCAGGCATACAATGTGTAATGATCAAATCAGTGTAATTAGGGTATCCATCATCTTAAGCACTTATCATTTCTTTGGTCATTCCCATCTGACAATATAAGTTCTTGAGGTGAGAAACAGTGCAGTTCATCTCTCCATCTCTAGCACCTAGTAGAATGAAGATGGTGAGTAAGTGTTGGAATGGATGTATGCAGTCACATACCAGTTTGGACAGTATCAGTTCTCAGTTGAAAGGTTTTGGAGCATTCACTTTGCCTGATCCACTGATGTCTCTCAAGGCACATATCTGTGGCTGCTTCTGTTGATGCATTTCTGTAGTGTAAGCAAATCCTGAATTTAGAAAAAATGCCTGAGAGATGAAGGAAACCTCACCAGAATTTGCTATTGGATTTTTCTCTTTCTGGATGACATGGATGAACATTCAATGGAATATCATGGCTGAGTTGAACCTATGTTGAAGTATTCCTTTCATATCTGCTATCTCATTTATCTTGGGCTGACTTACTCAGTTTTGTTGGAGGAAAGAAACATTTGTTTCTTGTCTGTCATTTGAACTACATTCTATAAGATATTCCATCTATTTTTTTGGAGAGAAATGCTTTTTACTCAAATAATTATGTAGTATGAGTGCTCATCTATTTATCGAGTGTCGAACGCTGTTGTAAAACAGTAAGCTCTCAATAATTTCTGGTGGCTGAGTATCACGATTGATTGCTTGAGTTTTGCATGCTAGGCAGAGTAATGATAATTCAGAGATGAAACTAACATGGTAGACTGAGGTTGAATCGATCTTCAACAAAGGCCTGCACTTTGAGGGGATGGAAAACACAGGTTCATAAAGTTGAGTTTGTTATACTCCATGGTTTATTTAGATGGGTATTTGTGATGATTAATCCTGAGTGTCAACTTGATTGGATTGAAGGATACAAAGTATTGTTCTGGGTGTGTCTGTGAGGGTGTTGCCAAAGGAGATTAACATTTGAGTCAGTGGACTGGGAGAGGCAGACTCAACCTCAATTTGGGTGGGCACCATCTAATCGGCTGCCAGCATGGCTAGAATACAGAGGGAGAAGAAATTGGCAAGACTAGACTTGCTGAGTCTTTCAGCCTTCATCCTTCTCCCATGCTGGATGCTTCCTGCCCTTGAACATCAGACTCCAAGTCCTTCAGCTTTTGGACTCTTGAACTTACACCAGTGATCTGCCAGAGACTCTCGGGCCTTCGGCCACAGACTGAAGCCTGCATTGTCTATTGGCTTCCCTACTTTTGAGGTTTCGGGACTCGGATGGCTTCCTTGCTCCTCAGCTTGCCACCTATTTTGGGACTTCAGCCTCTTGTGATTGTGTGAGTCAATACTCCTTAATAAACTCCCATTCATATATGCATCTATCCTCTTAATCCTTTCCTTCTAGAGAATCCTGACTAACACAGGCATTTAAGAGGTATAAGTAGAAAACTCAGTATCTTATTAAGGAACCATGTTTCTTGGCCCTCAGCTAATCTAGACTACCATTCTCCCTCTTTCTTGTTTGGCCTCAACTACTTTTTACCTCTTCAGAGATTTCATAGAGTTTTTTTTTTTTTTTTTTTTAATTTATTTTTTAATTGCATTTTAGGTTTGGAGGTACATGTGAAGAACACGGAAGATTGTTGCATAGGTACACACATGGCAGTGTGATTTGCTGCCTTCCTCCCCATCACCTATATCTGGCATTTCTCCCCCATGCTATCCCTCCCCAACTCCCCACCCCCCCACTATCCCTCCCCTTTTTCCCCCCCCCAACAGACCCCAGTGTGTGATACTCCCCCTCCCTGTGTCCATGTGTCCCCATTGTTCAACACCCGCCTATGAGTGAGAACATGCGGTGTTTGATTTTCTGTTCTTGTATCTATCAATTTCCTTATCACTCTTCTAGTATCTCCAGGACTGGTTTTGTGAGAGAAAAGCAGCAGGTACTTGCTGTTTGACTTTTGGCCTTAAGGTATACTTTAATATTTTCTGTAATAACTTTATTTTGGGTTAATGAATGGCGCAGTGATATTTGAGCACACAATTGTTTTGTTAAGTGGCAACTATAAAATAGAAGCTATTTTAATTAGGTTAAAAATATTTGTGTGTAATATATTTGTGTTACAGATGTTTCTTATATTTCAAATTGTAAGGTAGGAAAAATTAATTTTCCAATTAGAGAAACGTGGAGCCCTGTGGGAAGTTCTCTTTGAGCTTGAAGGCAGTCTTGGAGAAGTCATTGGGAATTTATGACCATTGGTCAAGGCATGTTTGGGAATGCCTGGTTGTTGGCAAAAATGTTTTGCTGCTTTCAAGGTAAGGCCATTTGAGTCATGCCCAGGACCTAGAAAAAACCCACAAAACTTCAGAAAACAATTTTCTTTAACCAGTTGGAGTAGCAGTTAAGGGAACTTGTTCTCTATTAAGCTGCCATTAAAAGGGATGGCTCCAGACAAATAAAACAAAGATATCTAGCCAAAGAAGATCAATGGACAATCAATAAGTGGCTGGAAAGTTTGAAAACAGAATGTAGAAGACCAAGTGCCAACTCTAACTGACAGGGCACCAGCCAATGTTTTAGGGTGGTTATGTTTGATGCAGCCTCCCAATAACTCTAACTATTTAAGACATTGTACATAGAACTCGTCAGGCTTATTAGGATTTTCCCAATAAGATATTCAATTTTCACCACAGAGTGAGTGTCAAAATAATTCGATTAACTCAATAATTTTTGTTGAGTACTGTTAGTCCATTCTCACACTGCTATAAAGACATACCTGAAACTGGGTAATTTATGGAGAAAATAGTTTTAATTAACTCACGGTTTTGCAAGCTGTACAGGAGGCATGGCTGGGGAGGCCTCAGGAAAATTACAATCATGGTGGAAAGTGAAGGGGAAGCAGACACCATCTTTACATGGCAGGGAAGGAGGAAGAGAAAGCAAAGGGGGAAGTGCTACACACTTTTAAGCAACCAGATCTTGTAAGAGTTCATTCACTATCACAAAACAGCGTGGGGAAATCCACTTCCATGATCCAATCCCTCCAGGTCCCTCTTCCAATATGTGGGGATTACAATTCAAAATGAGATTTGGGTAGGGACACAGAACCAAATCATATCAAATACTTGTTGCATGCACTGTTTAAGGGTGCTGAGATCACAATAGTAGACAAAATAATAAATATACCTGCGCTTATGGAGTTTATGTTCTAGCAGTAGGAGAAAGACAAAACAAAAAGTGTGAGAATGTTATACATACTATTGAAGTCAATAAAGAAGGAAGGGTAGGGGGTGCTTGGTGGTGATGGATTTTCAATTTCAACTTGATTGTAGTAAAACTATAGAGCTACGTGAACTGATGCTAAAAGGAATGTTTTAACATTTTAACTTTATGTATGATATTTGCTATAAGATTTTGTAGATACATTTTATCAGATTTAGGATATTTTTCTTTTTCCCTGTTTAATGCTTTAAAAAAACACAAATAGATATTGAATTTTATCCAGTGATTTTTGTTTTCATCTATTGAGATGATCATAATGTTTTTATACTGTTAATGTGGTGAATTATATTGATTGATTTTCTAATGTTAAACCAAGAAAGAGCATTTATGGAAATAGTCCAATGTGTGTGTGGTATTTTATCAATTTTTTTTTATATCGATGGGATTTTTTTGCTAATATTTTATTTAGAATTTTAACCTCTAGTTTTGTAAGAGAGATTGACCTGTATTTTTCCTTTCTTATAACATCCTTGCTGGGTTTTGTTTTCAAGGCATGTTGGCCTCATAAAATTAGTTGAGAAATATTTATTCATTTTTATTCACTAAAATGCTTTTTATGAAATTGGAATTATTTCTTATTTTCATAATAGCTTTATTGTGATATGCTTCATATATCACACAATTTATCTCTTTAAAGTGGACAATTCAATTTTTTAGTATATTCATAAAGCTGTAAAATAATCACCACAGTTTAAAAACATTTTCATCATATTCTAATGAAAAGAAATACTATGCATTTAAGCTATCATCCTATCCCCCACTCCTCACATCTTCCCCCTACTCCTACCCCTAGGTAACCACTAATCTGCCTTCTCTATATATTTGCCTATTCTGGAGATTTCCTATGAATCGTATCACATAACAAATTGTCTTTTGTTACTGGCTTCTTTTGCTTAACATAACTTTTTAAAGGTTCACCCACACTGTAGCATGTGTCAGTACTTCTTTTTATGGCAGAATAATATTCCATTCCATAGATATGTGTACCATATTTTGTTTACAACATTCATAAACTGATGGAAATTTGTGCTATTTGTACTTCTGGGTTTTCATGAATAATGATACTATAAATATTTGTGTATATGTTTATATATATATAGACACATACACACACACATGTGTATGTGCCTCATTTTCCTTGTCCAGTCTATCATCGATGGGCATTTGGGTTGGTTCCAGGTCTTTGCTATTGTAAACAGTGCCATTTTGAACATACGTGTGCATGACTCTTCATAATAGAATGATTTACAATACTTTGGGTATATACCCAGTAGTGGGATTGCTGGGTCAAATGGAATTTCTATTTCTCAGTCCTTGAGGAATCGCCACACTGTCTTCCACAGTGGTTGAACTAGTTTATACTCCCCACCAACAGTGTAAAAGTGTTCCTAATTTCTCCACATCCTCTCCAGCATCTGTTGTCTCCAGATTTTTTAATGATCACCATTCTCACTGGTGTGAGGTGGTATCTTAATGTGGTTTTGATTTGCGTTTCTCTGATAATCAGCGATGATGAGCATTTTTTCATGTGTTTGTTGGCTGCATAAATGTCTTCTTTTGAAAAGTGTCTGTTCATATCCTTCTCCCACTTTTGGATGGGTTTGTTTGTTTGTCTTTTTTTTCTTGTAAATCTGTTTTAGTTCTTTGTAGATTCTGAATATTAGCCCTTTGTCAGATGGGTGAATTGCAAAAATTTTTTCCCATTCTGTTGATTGCCAGTTCACTCTAGTAATTGTTTCTTTTGCTGTACAGAAGCTCTGGAGTTTAATTAGGTACTATTTGTCTATTTTGATTTTTGTTGCCAATGCTTTTGGTGTTTTAGTCATGAAGTCCTTGCCTATGCCTATGTCCTGAATGGTTTTGCCTAGGTTTTCTTCTAGGGTCTTTATAGTGTTAGGTCTTATGTTTAAGTCTCTAATCCACCTGGAGTTAATTTTAGTGTAAGGTGTCAGAAAGGGGTCCAGTTTCTGCTTTCTGCACATTGCTAGCCAGTTTTTCCAACACCATTTTTTAAACAGGGACTCCTTTCCCCATTGCTTGTTTTTGTCAGGTTTGTCAAAGATCATATGGTTGTAGATGTGTGGCTTTGCCTCCAAGGCCTCTATTCTGTTCCATTGGTCTATATCTCTGTTTTGGTACCAGTACCATTCTGTTTTGATTACTGTAGGCTTGTAGTATAGTTTGAAATCAGGCAGCCTGACACCTCCAGCTTTGTTCTTTTGTATTAGGATTGTCTTGGCTATGTGGGCTCTCTTTTGGTTCCATATGAAGTTTAAAGTGGTTTCTTCCAGTTCTGTGAAGAAGGTCATTGGTAGCTTGATGGGAATAGCATTGAATCTGTTAATTACTTTGGGCAGTATGGCCATTTTTGTGATATTGATTCTTCCTAACTCTCAGCATGGAATGTTTCTCCATCTGTTTGTGTCCTCTCTTATTTCCTTGAGCAGTGGTTTGTAGTTCCTTTTGAAGAAGTCCTTTACATTCTCTGTTAGTTGTATTCCTAGGGTCCTTTACATCCTTTGTTAGCTGTATTCCTAGATATTTTATTCTCTTTGTAGCAATTGTGAATGGGAGTTCACTCTTGATTTGGCTCTCTGTTAGTCTGTTATTGGTGTATAGAAATGCTTGTGATTTCTGGACATGATTTTGTATCCTGAGACTTTGCTGAAGTTGCTTATCAGTTTAAGGAGATTTGGGGCTGACATGATAGGGTCTTCTAAATATACAATCATGTCATCTGCAAATAGAGACAATTTGACTTCCTCCTTTCCTAACTGAATACTCTTTATTTTTTTCTTGCCTGATTACTCTGGCTAGAACTTCCAATACTATATTGAATAGGAGTGGTGACAGAGGGCATCCTTGTCTAATGCCAGATTTCAAAGGGAATGCTTCCAGTTTTTGCCCATTCAGTATGATATTGACTGTGGGTTTGTCATAAATAACTTTTATTATTTTGAAGTATGTTCCATTGATACCTAGTTTATTGAGAGCTTTTAGCATAAAGGGCTGTTGAATGGACTTTAGTGAGTTTCTTAATCTTGAGTTCTAATTTGATTGCACTGTGGTCTGAGAGACTGTTTGTTATGATTTCTGTTCTTTTGCATTTGCTGAGGAGTGATTTACTTCCAATTATGTGGTCAATTTTAGAGTAAGTGCAATGCAGTACTGAGAAAAATGTATATTCTGTGGATTTGGGGTGGGGAGTTCTGAAGATGTCTATTAGGTCCACTTGTTCCAGATCTGCATTCAAGTCCTGGATATCCTTATTGATTTTCTGTCTCATTGTTCTGTCTAATATTAACAGTGGAGTGTTAAAGTCTCCCACTATTATTGTGCGGGAGTCTAAGTCTCTTTGTAGGTCATAAGAGCTTGCTTTATGTATCTGGGTACTCCAGTATTTTTGAAAAGATCAACAAAATAGACAGACAGCTAGCCAGATTAATGAAAAAGAAAAGAGAGAAGAATCAAATAGATACAATAAAAAAGATAAAGGGGACATCACCACTGACTCCACATAAATACAAACTACCAACAGAGATTACTACAAACAACTCTATGCACATAAACCAGTAAACCTGGAAGAAGTGGATAAATGCCTGGACACTTGCACCCTCCCAAGCCTAAACCAAGAAGAAGTTGAAACCCTGAATAGACCAATAACAAGGGCTGAAGTTGAGGCAGCAATTAATAGTCTACCAACTAAAAAAAGTCCAGGTCCAGATGGGTTCATAGCCAAATTCTACCAGATGTACAAAGAGGAGTTGGTACCATTCCATCTGAAATATTCCAAACAATGCAAAAAGAGGGGAATCCTCCCTAACTTATTTTATGAGACCAACATCATCCTGATACAAAAACCAGGCAGAGAGTCAACAAAAAAAGAAAACTTTAGGCCAATATCCATGATGAACATAGATGCAAAAATCTTCAATAAAATCCTGGAAAACCAATTGCAACAGCACATGAAAAAGCTTATCCATCACAACCAAGTAGGCTTCATCCTGGGGATGCAAGTCTGGGTCAACATACGCAAGTCTATAAATGTAATGCATCCCATAAATAGAACCAAAGACAAAAACCACATGATTATCTCAATAGAATCAGAGAAAGCCTTCGACAAGGTTCAACAGCTCTTCATGCTAAAACCTCTCAATAAACTAGGTATCGATGGAGTGTATCACACAATAATTAAAATGGAATGTATGTCAAACCCACAGCCAATATTATACTGAATGGGCAAAAACTGGAAGCATTCCCTTTGAAGTCTGGCACTAGATAAGGATGATCTCTCTCACCACTGCTATTTAATATAGTATTGAAAGTTCTAGCCAGAGCAATCAGGCAAGAAAAAGAAATATAGGGTACTCAATTAGGAAAGGAGGAAATCAAATTGTCTCTGTTTGCAGATGACATGATTGCATATTTAGAAGACCCCATCGTCTCAGCCCAAAATCTCCTTAAACTGATAAGCAACTTCAGCAAAGTCTAGGATACAAAATCAATGTCCAGAAATCACAAGCATTTCTATACACCAATAACAGACTAACAGAGAGCCAAATCAAGAGTGAACTCCCATTCACAATTGCTACAAAGAGAATAAAATACTTAGGAATACAACTAACAAAGGATGTAAAGGACCTCTTCAAGGAGAACTACAAACCACTGCTCAACGAAATAAAAGAGGACACAAACAGATGGAGAAACAGTCCATGCTCATGGTTAGGAAGAATCAATATCATAAAAATGGCCATACTATCCAAAGTAATTTATTGATTCAACGCTATCCCCCATCAAACTACCAATGACCTTCTTCACAGAACTGGAAGAAGCCACTTTAAACTTCATATGGAACCAAAAGAGAGCCTGCATAGCCAAGACAATCCTAAGCAAAAAGAACAAAGCTGGATGCATCACACTGCCTGACTTCAAACTATACTACAAGGCAACAGTAATCAATACAGCACTATACTGGTACCAAAATAGAAATATAGACCAATGGAACAGAACAGAGGCCTTGGAGGCAACACCACACATCTACAACCATCTAATCTGACAAACCTGACAAAAACAAGCAATGGGGAAAGGATTTCCTGTTTAATAAATGGTGTTGGAAAAACTGGCTAGCAATGTGCAGAAAGCAGAAACTGGACCCCTTCCTGACACCTTACACTAAAATTAACTCCAGATGGATTAGAGACTTAAACATAAGACCTAACACCATAAAAACCCTAGAAGAAAACCTAGGCAAAACCATTCAGGACATAGGCATAGGCAAGGACTTGATGACTAAAACACCAAAAGCATTGACAACAAAAGCCAAAATAGGCAAATGGGATGTAATTAAACTCCAGAGCTTCTGTACAGCAAAAGAAACAATTATTAGAGTGAACCAGCAACCAACAGCATGGGAAAAAAAATTTTGCCATCTACCCATCTGACAAAGGGCTAATATCCAGAATCTATAAAAAACTAAAGCAGATTTACAAGAAAACAAACAAACAAACCCACCCAAAAGTGGGAGAAGGACATGAACACTTTTCAAAAGAACACAAAAACAGAAATTCAAACACAGCATGTTCTCACTCATAGGTGGGTGTTGAACAATGAGAACACGTGGACACAGGGAGGGAAGCATCACACACTGGGGTCTGTTAGGCGGATAGGGGAGGGACAGCAGGGAGTGGGGAGGGATAATGTGGGGAGAAATGCCAGGTATAGGTGATGAGGGGGATGGAGGCAGCAAACCACTTGCCATGTATTTACCTATTCAACAATCCTGCATGATCTGCACGTGTACCCCAGAACCTAAAGTACAATAATAAAAAAAAAATAGAAAACATGATTGTGGTACAGTGGTGCCACAGGATTTGTGATTTGACTCTATAACCATTTAAAATTAAAATGTATTTTTATTTTGAGACAGAGTCTGACTCTGCCACCCAGGCTGGAGTGTAGTGGTACAATCACCACTCACTACGTCCTCAACCTCTTGGGCCCAGGTGATTCTTCTTCCTCAACCTCCTTGGTAGCTATGACTACAGGCATGTAAGAAAGTTGTATTTCTTAGACACTACATGCAAATGAACCACAAGAAAAGCTACACAATTCACCTGTAGTTGTGATAAATCCAAGATATAAAATTTCATATGAGGTTGTGCAATATACAGTGCAGGAAAGAGAGCAAAAATTAATATTCAAAGAGTATAAAGTGGGAGTACCAGCCATGTGCCAGATTTTAGTATCAGTCAGGTGAAGGCTTCACAAGTCAAGGGACACAATCAACAATCAACACATACAAAAAGTTGATTGCAAAAAGAAAGAAGGAAAGTCCCACTTGACATGGAAATTATATTGTCTAAAGTCTTTGTGACTATTTGAAAGTCCCAGCCTATGTTCCTTTCACTTTCAGTGACCACATCCATTGCTGTCAAGAAAATTAATAGTCTCTTTTTCTTCATTTTTCAGAACAGATAGGCATACTGGATTAGAAATAACAATTCACATACCCGTGACTTTCCTTAGCAAATTTCTTTAGAACTTGGTCCCTATAGGCAAAATTTAAATTAAAATATTCAGTACATAAGACATGGAGCTGTGGATGTGTTCCCAGGAGATATTGTCCCCTAAGATCTCCATGTCAGTAAAATTCCCTTCAAGACATAAATCACCAGACCCTTAAATCTTGATCTGGCTTTATTCAAGCTCACTGTAGTGGGAACAACCTGGTGCCTGAGCAACCTTGTTTACTTGATTTGTTTTTATTTTAACAAGGTCTTCGAGGGCTTCCCTACTGGCGGCCCTTGCCCTCTTAGTGATATTGCTAGATTGCTTCAGTCAGAATTATCTCAGCTAATACTTTGTGATAATAAGAGTGATGCTTTTAAGTAGGTTGAATGCTTTGCCAAATTTTGGTTAATAGTGATAAAATGCTAGTGGTTTAAGTAAGAAGATTATTTCTCTTTTACATAGAAAAAATCTGATCTGCCTGGCCTTTATCTTGGTTTCTGGTATGGAGCATCTGAAATCCTTTGAATTTCCCAAATGATAAAAGGGTCTTTGTTATCCATGATCCCTTCAGATACACTTGACTTTATGCTAAATGAGATCATTGAAGATGAGGCTGGTCACCAGAAAGATCACCCATGTGATTAGAAGGTTGGGGCCTTCAGCCATCCTGCCTCCAGTGAGAGAAGTGGGACTGGAAATTGAGCATAATTGTGTGGCTGAAATAAAATTAATTATGCTTATACCATGAAACCTCAATAAAAACTTAGAATGCCAAAACCCAGTGAAGCACCCTGATTGGTGAACACATTCATGTTCTGGAGTGTGTCATGAGAAGAAGCTATGTTTGGGACCTTCTCAGACGTCACACTTTGTATCTTTTCCTTTAGCTGGTCCTGATCTATATTCTTTATAATAAAACTGTAATCATGAGCACAGTGCTTTCTTGAGTTCCATGAGTCATTCCAGTGAATTATTAAACCTTACAGTATTATGGAACCCCCTGAATTTATTAGCCAGTCAAAAGTATGAGTGATCTGGGGTGATCTGATGTGCTTCTGATATCTGAAGAGAAGGCAGTCTTGTGGAGGACTGAGCCCTGAACTTGTGGGATCTGCACTAACTCCATATTGGATCTGCAGTAACTCCAGGATTGAAGTACACCAGTTGGTGACAGAATATATGGCATCGTCAAGAAAAAATTAAGGACTAAAGTTCTTTTCAGGTCTCTGCCCTACATCTCAAGTGTTTTTCATCCTATGGTTTAAAATGATTGCTATTGCTCCAGTTAATAGATCAACATTCCAGGATAAATATTAAAATGAATAACCTCTCCCTCTTGAAAATAATTTTTGAACCCAGAATTTAATAGGCTTTCTGAAGTCACTGTTTGGAATTGGGTTGTCATTAAACTGTAAAAGTATAAGAACACTTAAAGTTTACACCAGTAACTGTAAACTTCACGGAGATAAACTTTTGATTAGCTGACTTTCGGACCACAGTCACTGCAGTAAAGCTCTCATTTTTTTTTTATGTATTTTAGATTTGGGGCTGTAACTGATTAGGTGTTTTTATAAGACATATTTTTCATTAATTGGTACTGCATATTAGTGATTCTGTTTCTGGACTCTCCACTCTGTTTAACTGGTCTATATACTTCTCCTTGTGCCAATCAATACACAATAATGTTTTTGCTTTATAAAAAGTTTTGATATATGGTTGTGTATGTCTTTCAGACTTCTTTATTTTTTTCAAAGTTATCTTGAGTATTCTTTCTTTATATTTTCATATAAATTTTAGAATCAATTTGTACATTATCTTCAAAAATACTTGCTAGGGTTTGGATTGCACTGCATTGGTAGATTAATAATGGAAGAAAAGACTTTTTCTTTTCAAATTCACAATACTAGGTCTTTTGATTCATGAATATGGTATATCCTTCCATCTACTATAGCTTCTTTATGTTCTCTCAATAATGTTTTATAGTTTTTTTGTGCAGAAGTCTTGTACAACTAAATTTTTGAGATTTATTTTTATATATTTGGTCATTTTGATGCTAGTGTGAGGTGCTATTTATTTTTTTTCTATTTGTTGTTAGTGTATAGAAATATAATTACATTAGTATATTGATTCTGTAACCACTAGCCTTGTTAAATTTATTTATTAATGCTAGTATTTTCTCTTTAAATTATCTCAGAATATAAACACAATGATGACCTAATTAAATAATTTGAGAAGTTTTCTTCTTTTTCTATTTTTTGCCAGGCCTTGCTAAGATTGGTGTTATTTCCACACTAAATGACTAGGTTTAACCATTGAAAATATGTGTGCCTTGAGGTATCTTTTTATCTTAGAGAGAAGGTTTAAAACTTTTTATACTTAGATCTAAGTTTTCTAAGTAAATAGAAGACTGTTAAATTTTTTCTTGATTATTGTGCTAGTTTTGGTAAGTTTTAGGAATTTGTAAATTGTATATACATTAAAAAATTTTCTGACTTTAAGTAATTCACAACAGTCTCGCCTTAAATTCTTTTTTTTTTTTTTTTTGAGATGGAGTCACACTCTTGTTGCCCAGGCTGGAGTGCAATGATGCAATCTTGGCTTACCACAACCTCCACCTCCAGGGTTCAAGTGATTCTTTTGCCTCAGCCTCCTATCTGTGATTACAGGCATGCTTCACCACTCCCAGCAAATTTTGTATTTTTAGTAGAGATGGGGTTTCTCCATGTTGGTCAGGCTGGTCTTGAACTCCCAACCTCAGGTGATTTGCCCACCTCAGTCTCTCAAAGTGCTGGAATTACAGGAGTGAGCCACCATGACTGGCTGCATTAAATTTTTAATGATACCTTTTTTCATTCCAGATATTGGTAATTTGTGCCTTATCTATTTCTTGATTAGTTTTGTTAGAGATTTATAAACAATTAGTATTTTAAAAATACCAAGTTTTGGCTTTGATTTTTAAAAGTTATATGCTTTTTATTATTTCATTAGTATACAATGTAACCTTTAATATCATTTCTTAAAAAACAAACAAACCCATTCAAATGTGGGCAAAAGATATGAAGACATTTTTCAAAAGAATACATCTATGCAGCCAACAAACATATGAAAAATGCTCATCATCACTGGTCATTAGAGAAATGCAAATCAAAACCACATTGAGATACCATCTTATGCCTGTTAGAATGGCAATCATTAAACAATCTGGAGACAACAGATGCTGGAGAGGATGTGGAGAAAAAGGAACACTTTTACACTGTTGGTGGGAGTGTAAATTAGTTCAACCATTGTGGATGACAGTGTGGCAATTCCTCAAGGACTAGAAATAGAAATTCCATTTGACCCAGCAATCCCATTACTGGATATATATCCAAAGGATTATAAATCGTTCTATTTAAAGACACATGCACAAGTATATTCATTGTGGCACTGTTTACAATAGCAAAGACCTGGAACCAACCCAAATGCACATTGATGATAGACTGGACAGGGAAAATGTGGAACATATACACCATGAAATACTATGCAGCCATAAAAAACGGTAAGTTCGTGTCCTTTGTAGGGACATAGATGAATCTGGAAACCATCATTCTCAGCAAACTGACACAAGAACAGAAAATCAAACACCACATGTTCTCACTCATAAGTGGGTGTTGAACAATGAGAACACATGGACACAGGGAGGGGGAGCATCACACACTGGGGTCTGTTGGTGGGGACTAAGGGAGGGACAACAGGAGTAGGGAGTTGGGGAGGGATAACATGGGGGAGAAATGCCTTATATAGGTGATGGGGATGGAGGCAGCAAACCACATTGCCAGGTATGTTGTACCTATACAACAATCCTGCATGTTCTTCACATGTACCCCAGAACCTAAAGTGCAATAAAATATATATAAAAATAGAAATAAATATTATTTTCTTCTATTACTTTGTTTTAATTTTCTTTTCTTTTTTATCCTCTTGATCTGGATCCTGAAATAATTGATTTTCAGTCTTTATTTTTTTCTAGGTATTTCTCCCTAAGCATAAGTTTAGATGATTTTTAAAAGTTTTTATTTTGTATACTTATGAGTATTCAGTGAAAATATTTTTACATTATTTTTTAATTGACTGACTAAATAATACATATTTATTGTGTACAACAATATTTTTAAAATATATATATACATTCTAGAATCGCTAAAACTAGCTAATTAACATATACATTACTTCAAAAAGTTATCGTTTTGGTGGTGAGAACATTCAGAATCTACCTTTTTAGCAGATTTCAAGAACACAATATCTTGTTATTAACTATATGGATCATTTTGTATGTTAGGTTTTATGAATCTATTCCTCCTTTCTAACCAAAATTTTATATCCTTTGACCAACATCTCCCCCACCCCCAATATCCCCCAGCTCTTAGTAACTACCATTCTGCTGTCTACTTCTATGAGATCAACTTTTTTAGATTGCACAGATAAGTGAAATCATATGGTATTCTTCTTTCTGTACCTGGTTTATTTCACTTAGCATAATGTCCTCCTGGTTTATCCATGTTGTCACAAATGAAAAGATTTTCTTCTTTTGAGAAAATATCTGAATAGTATTCTATTATATGTATCTAGTATTCTAACATATATACATTAGGTTTTTGTAGACTTTGCTATATATATTTATATATATTATAAAATATAATATTTTTGTAGAATTTATTTTATATATATATATATATAAAATTTCCTTTACCGATTCACCCACTGATAGAGACAGGTTGATTCATTTCTTGGCTATTGTGAATAATGTGGCAGTTAGCATGGGAGTGCAAATAGCTGTTTGATGTAGTGATATAATAATAAACTTTTATTTTCTTTGGAGATCTACATAGTAGTGGGATTGCCAGATTGTATGGAATTATATTTTTAATTTTCTGAGGAAAAAATTCTTCATACTGTTATCCATAATGTCTGAACTAATTTATATTCCCACCAACAGCGTGAAAGTGTTTCTTTTTCTCCACATCTTCATCAACAGTTGTTATCTATTATGTTTTTCATAGTAGCCATTCTAACAGAAGTGGAGTGATATATAATTGTGGTATTGATTTGTGTTTTTCTGATAATTAGTGATGTTGAGCATTTTTTATAGACCTGTTGGCCATTTGTATGTCTATTTTGGAAAAAAAAAATATTTTGCCCGTTTCTTAATCAGTCTATTTGTTTCCTTGTCCTCGAGTGTTTGAGTTCCTGACATATTTTTATTAACTCTTGATCTCATTTTAGTAGTTAGCAAATATTTTCTCCCATTTTGTAGGTTGTGTCTTTACTTTGTTGATGTTTTCCTTTACTGTGCAGAAATATTTTCGTTTGACATAATCCTATTTGTCTATTTTTGCTTTTGTTGCTTGTGCTTTTGAGGTCATACTGAAAAAATTATTGTCAAAACCAAAGTCAAGGAGCTTTTCTCCTATGTTTTATTTTTGGATTTTTAGGGCTTAATATGTTACATTTCAGTATTTAACTCACTTTGATGGTGTTTTTGGTGAGTGGCATAAGATAAAAGTCCAATTTTATTCTTTTGCATGTGGCTATAGAGACTTCTCAACATTATTTATTGAAGAGACTATTCTTTCCCCATTGTGTACTCATGGTGCTTCTGTCAAGTATTAGCTGACTGTGTAATTCTGGGTTCATATCTGAGTTATATTCTATTCCACTGGTATATATGTATGTTGTTATTCTGGAACTGAACTGTTTTAATTCCTGTATAATTGTAATAGAGTTTGAAATCTTGAAACCTGATGCCTCCAGCTTAGTCCTCTCTAAATATTGTTTTAAATATTCAGGGTCTTTTGTGGTTCCATACAAGTTTAAGGATTGCTTTTTCTATCTTTGTGAAAAATGCTATTGAAATTTTCATAGAAATTATATTGAATCAGTAGATCACTTTGGGTGTGTGATCATTTTAATAATATTATTTCTTCCAATCCATGAACATATGATATTTTTCCATTTATTTTTTTCTTCTTCGGTTTCTTTTAACAGTGACAGTTTTCAGTGTACAGATCTTTCACCTTTTTGGTGAAATTTATTCCTGAATACTTTTTATTCTTTTTTCATGCTGTTGTAACAGATTTTAAAAATTTCTTTGTTAGTTGATTGTTCATGTATTGAAACACTACTGATTTTTTTTCCTAGTTTTTAATTATCTTCACTTTTGTTTATTTTTCAGTAGATGTTTTGAAGTTTTTTTTTTTTAATTATACTTTAAGTTCTTGGATACACGTGCAGAATGTGCAGGTTTGTTACATAGGTATACACATGCCATGCTGGTTTGCTGCACTCATCAACCTGTCATCTACATTAGGTATCTCTCCTGATGCTATCCCCTCCACTAGCCCCCACTTCCCAACAGACCCCAGTGTGTGATGTTCCCCTCCCTGTGTCCATGTGTTCTCATTGTTCAACACCTACTTATGAGTGAGAACATGTGGTGTTTGATTTTCTGTTCCTGTGTTAGTTTGCTGAGAATGACGGTTTCCAGCTTCATCCACGTTCCTGCAAAGGATATGAACTCATCATTTTTTATAGCTGCATAGTATTCCATGGTGTATATGTGCCACATTTTCTTTGTCCAGTCTGCCAATGATGGCCATTTGAGTTGGTTCCAAGTCTTTGCTATTGTGGATAATGTTTCAATAAACATATATGTGCATGTGTCTTTATAGTAGAATGATTTATAATCCTTTGGGTATACACCCAGTAATGGGATTGCGGGGTCAAATAGTATTTCTGCTGTTTTCCACAATGGTTGGAACTAATTGACACTCCCACCAAAAGGAAAAACTACTGATTTTTATATGTTGCTTTTGTATCCTACAACTTTACTGAATTTTTTTTAATTACTTCTAAGTTTTTTCTGGCAGAGTCTTCAGGGTTTGTTTTGCTTTTCTTTTTGAGATGAAATTTTACTCTTGTCACCCAGGGTGGCATGCAATGGTGCGATTTTGGCTTACTGCAACCTCCGTCTCTCAGGTTCAAGCAATTCTCCTGCCTTAGCCTCCCAAGAAACTGGGATTACAGGTGTGCACCATCATGCCTGGCTAATTTTTGTGTTTTTAGTAGAAACGGGGTTTCACCACGTTGACTAGGCTGGTGTCAAACTCCTGACCTCAAGTGATCTGCCTGTCTCAGCCTCCTAGAGTGTTGGGATTACAGGTGTGAGCCACCATGTCCAGCCTAGGGTTTTCTATATAAGATCATGATGTTTGTAAACACAAGCTTTACTTCTTCCTTTCTGATTTGGATGCATTTTGGGTTTGTTGTTGTTGTTGTTGCCTAATTACTCTGGCTAGGACTTTCAATACTACATTGAATAGCAGTGGTGTGAATGGATATACTTTTGTTTCTGATATTTGATGAAAATGTTCCAACTTTACCAATTGAGTATGGCATTAACTGAGGGCTTGTCACATATGGCATTTATTATGTTGAAGTACATTGCTTCTATATCCAATTTTTAACAGTTTTTATCATGAAAAAAATGTTGAATTTGTCAAATGCTTTTTCTACATCAAGATAAATATACGATTTTATTCTGTTAATTTTTTTCTTAATGTGGTGTGTCACATGTACTGATCCGTGTATATTAAAATATCTGTGCATTGCAGAAATATTTTATCATCATATATGAACTTTTTGATGTGCTGTTTAATTGATTTGCTAGTATTTCGTTGAAGATTTTTGCATCTTTTATCATCTGGGGTATTGGCCTATAATTTTCTTTTTTTGTAATGTCATACACTGGCTTTGGTATCAGGGTATTATAGCTTCATAAAATGATTTTCAAAGTGTTCCCTCCTCTCCAATCTTTTGGAATAGTTTGAGATGAAATGGCATTAATTCTTTACATGTTTGGTATAATTCACCAGTGAAACTCTGTGGTGCTAGATGTTTATATGTGTGCAGGGTTTTATTACGAATTCAATGTCCTTACTTGTTATTGGTCTGTTCAAACTTTCTTCTTCTTAATGAGTCTTTGTAGGTTGTATATTTCCAGAAATTTATCTACTACTTCTAGGTTATTCAGTTTGTTAGTGTATAATTATTCATAGTCATCTCTTATTATCCTTTTCATTTCTGTGATATTATTTATAATGCATTATCTTCTATTTATAATTCTTTATAAATTATAAATTATTTTTGATTTATCGTACCTAAAGTTTTGTCAAGTGTTTATCTTTTCAAAAGCTAACTCTTAGTTTCATTGTTTCTTTCTTTTGTTCGTCTTGTCTTTATTTTATTAAATTCTGCTCTGATCTTTGTTATTATTATTGTTATCATTTTAGTGACAGAGTCTCACTTGGTTGCCTAGGCTGGAGTTCAGTAGTATGATCATGGCTCACTGCAGCTCCAAACTCCTGAGCTCAAGTGATCCTCCCATCTCAGTCTCCCTAGTAGCTGGGAGTATAAGTGCATGCCATTACACCAGGTTAATTTTTAAATGTTTTGTAGAGAAAGGGTCTTGCTATGGTGCCCAGTCTCGTCTCAAACTCCTGGCGTCAAGTAATTCTCCTGCTTTGGCCTTCCAAAGTGCTGGCATTATAGATGTGAACCATTGTGCCTGGCTTGATTATTGTTATTTCCTTCTTTCTACTAGCTTTCTTTCTTCCTTTTTTTTTTTACTTTCATAAGTTTTATTTTTCTAGTTTGCTGAAGTGTATACTAGGTTGTTTATTTTACATATTTCTCTTTTCTTCATGCGGGCATTTATCACTAAAACTTTCCTCTTATAGTTGTTTTTCATGCATCCCATATGTTTGGTATCTTGTTTGTTCATATCTGTCAGGATATTTAAAATTTCCCTTCGATTTCATGTTTGAGCCATTGGTTGTTTAAGCATGTGTTCTTTGATTTTTACATATTTGTCAGTTTTCTGAAATTTGTCCCATAGTTTTCTAATACCATTGTAGTTGGAAAAGATACTTGATACAATTGCAATTCTCTTACATTTTTAAGACTTGTTTTTTAGCTCAACATATGATCTGCTATGGAGAGTGTTTCACATATTGCTGCTGTGGGATGAAATGCTCTGTAGGTCTGCAGGGGATGAAATGACACTTTTAGGTCTGTTAGGTTCATTTGCTCTAAAGCCTAATTCAATCCAATGTTTTCCTGTTGATTTTATTCCTGAACGATCTATGCATCTTTGAAAGCGAGGTATTGAAGTCCCTTATATTATCATATTACTGTATATTTCTCCCTAAACATCTACTATTTGTTTTATTTATTGCAGTATTCTGATGTTGGGTGCATGTATATTTATAATTTATATATAGTAGCCTCTTGATGGATTGTTCCCTTTTATCGGTTTGTAATAACCTTCTTTGTTCCTTTTTGTAGTTTTTGACTTAAAGTCTATTTTGTGTGACATAAGTTTAGCTACTCCTTCTCTCTTATGGTTTCCATTTGCATGGAAAATCTTTTACCATCCCTTCACTCTCCAGTTATATATGTCCTTAAAGCTGAAGTGAGTTTCTTTTGGCAGCATTTAGCTGGGTCTTTTTGTTTTTTAATTCATTTAGTAACTCTTTCATAGGAGAATTTAATTTAATTACAATTAAAATAGTTATTAATAGGTAAGAACTTAATATTGTCATTTTGCAAATTGTGTTCTGGCTGTTTTGTAGATCCCTTTATTCCTGTATTGCCATTTTTCTTTGCAATTTGCTGATTTTCTGTAGTGGTGTGCTTTGATTTCTTCTTATGTTTTGTATATTCATGATAGGGGTTTGATTTTGGTTATCATGAGGCTTACTGAAAACATTTTATAGTTATATCAGTTTATTTTAAGCAGATGACAACTTTGATTGCATATAAAAACACTACACTTTATTCCCTCTCCACATTTTAGGTTTATGTCACAATTTATTTCGTTTTATGTTATGTATCTTTTTACAAATTATTATAGTTATAGTTATGATTATAAGTTTGTGTTTTAACTTTTATGCTAGAGATATAATTGATGTCCATACTATCATTACAGTATTAGAGAAATTTGAATATGACTTTGTACTTACTTTTACCAGTGAGTTTTTACTTTCATATGCATTTATGCTACTAATTAGCATCCTTTTATTTCAGATTGAAGAACTCCCTTTATCATTTTATGTAAGACAGATCTAGTAGTTATGAACTCCCTTAATTTTTGTTTGTTTGGAAAAGCATATCTCCTTCATTTCTAAAAGACAACTTTGCCAGGTAGAATATTCTTCATTGACAGGTTTTTGTTCTTTCACTACTTTGAATGTATCATCCACTCTCTCCTAGCCTGCAAAGTTTATTCTGATAAATACACAGATAGCTTTGGGTGGGGGGGATTCCCTTCCATGTGAGTATATTTCTTTCCTTTGCTGCTTTCAAAGCTCTCTTATCTTTGTTTTTTGACTATTTGCTTATAGTGTGTCTTCATGTGTTTTTCTTTGGGTTGGATCTAATTGAAGACCATTGGCTTTTCTATACTTGGATATTTATATCTTTCCCAGATTTGAGAAGTTTTCTGCCATTTTGACTTTAGGTTCTGTTTCTTTTCTCTTTCTTCTTATTCATTAAAGTTTTTAACACTAAAGTTAGCTCTGTTGATTCTGTCTCAAAAATTCCATAGGCTTATTTATTTATTTATTTTCCATAAGTTATTGGAGTATTTGGTTACATGACTAAGTTCTTTAGTGGTGATTTGTGAGATTTTGGTGCACCCATCATTTAAGCAGTATACACTGCACCATATTTGTAGTCTTTTTTCCCTCGTTTCCCTCCCCACTCTTCTCCACAAGTTCCCGAAGTCCATTGTATCATTCTTATGCCTTTACATCCTCATAGCTTAGCTCCCACATACCAGTGAGAATATATGATGTTTGGTTTTCCATTGCTGAGTTACTTCACTTAGGATAATAGCCTCCAATCTCACCCAGGTCTGTGCAAATGTTGTTCATTCATTCTTTTTTATGACTGAGTAGTATTCCATCATATGTATGTACCAAGGTTTCTTTTCTATTCTATTCTTTTTTTTGGGGGGGGGGAGGGAGTTCAGTTCTTGTCACCCAGGCTGGAGTGCAATGATGTGATCTCAGCTCACTGCAACTTCTGCCTCCCAGGTTTAAGCAATTCTCCAGCCTCAGCCTCCTGAATAGCTGGGATTACAGGCACCCGCCACCATGCCTAGATAATTTTCATATTTCTAGTAGAGACAGCATTTCGCCATGTTGTCCAGGCTTGTCTTGAACTCCTGACCTCAGGTGATCTGCCTGTCTCAGCCTCCCAAAGTGCTGGGATTATACCATACTTTCTTCTTCCACTCATTGATTGGTGGGCATCTGGGTTGGTTCCATGATTTTGCAGTTGTGAATTGTGTTGCTATAAACATGTGTGTGCAAGTATCTTTTTTGAATAATGATACTTTTTTCCTCTGGGTAGATACCCAGTAGTGGGGGTTGCTGAATCAAATGGTAGTTCTGTTTTTAGTTCTTCAAGGACTCACCACACAGTTTTCCATAGTGGCCATACTAGTTTACATTCTCACCAGCAATGTAGAAGTGTTCCCTGATCACTGCAACCACACTGACACTTACTGTTTCTTTATTTTTTTATTATGGCCTTTCTTGCAGGAGTAAGGTGGTGTCACATTGTGGTATTGATTTGCATTTCCCTGATCATTAGTGATGTTGAGCATTTTTTCATCTGTTTGTTGGCCATTTGCATATCTTTTTTTGAGAATTGTCTATTCATGTCCTTAGCCCACTTTTTGATGAGACTTTTTATTTATTTATTTATTTGAGCTTGTTGTAGATTCTAGGTATTAGTCATTTGTCAGATGTATAGATTGTGAAGATTTTACCCCATTTTGTGTGTTGTCCACTTACTCTGCTTACTTTTCCTTTTTGCCATGCAACAGTTCTTTAGTTTAATTAGGTACCAGCTATTTATCTTTGTTTTTATTGCATTCACTTTTGGGTTCTTTGTCATGAAATTCTTGCCTAAGCCAATGTCTAGGAGAATTTTTCCAAAGTTATCTTCTGGAATTTTTATAGTTTCAGGTCTTAGATTTAAGTCCTTAATCTATCTTGAGTTGATTTTTGTATAAGGTGGTCTACATGCCTATTTTTATTGCCAGTACCATGTTGTTTGGGTGACTATGGCATTATAGTATAGTGCAAAATCAGATAATATGATGCCTTCAGATTTGTTATTTTTGCTTAGTCTTGCTTTGGTTATGCAGGCTCTTTTTTGGTTCCATATGAGTTTTAGAATTGTTTTTTCCAGTCCTGTGAAGAATGATCCTGGTATTTTATTGGGAATTGCATTTATTTGTAGATTGCTTTTGGTAGTACGGTCATTTTCACAATATTGATTCTACCTATTCATGAGCATGGGACATGTTTTCATTTGTTTGTGTCATCTATAATTTCCTTCAGCAGTGATTTGTAGTTTTCTTTGTAGAGGTCTTTTATCTCCTTGGTTAGGTATACTCCTAAGTAAAGTTTCAGGTCTTAGGCTTAAAACCGTAATCCATCTTGAGCTGATTTTTATATAAGGTGAGAGATGAGGATCCAGTTTCATTTTCCTACATGTGGCTAGCCAGTTATCCCAGCATCAGTTGTTGAAAGGGTGTCCTTTCCCCACTTTATGTTTTTATTTCCTTCGTTGAAAATCAGTTGGCTATAAGTAATTGAGTTTATTTCTGGGTTCTCTTTTCTGTTCCACTGGTCTATGTGCCTATTTTTATACCAGTACCATGCTGTTTTGGTGACTATGGCCTGATAGTATAGTTTGAAATCAGGTAATGTGATGCCTCCAGATTTGTTCTTTTTGCTTAGTCTTGCTTTGGTTATGCTGGCTTTTCTTTTTTGGATCCATATGAATTTTACAATTTTGGATCCATATGAATTTTATAATTGCTTTTCTAATTCTGTGAAGAATGATGGTGGTATTTTGGTGGGGATTGCATTCAACTTGTAGATTGCTTTTGGCAGTATGGTCATTTTCACAATATTGATTCTTTTGATGTCCATTTGCATGAAATACCTTTTCCACCCTTTACTTTAAGTTTATGTGAGTCCTTATGTGTTAGGGCAATCTTCTGAAGGCAGCAGATGGTTGGTGAATTCTTATCCATTCTGTGGTTCTGTTCAATGTTAGTATCCTGTGTGCTTTGTTCATTTTGTTTTGTTTTATTTTGCTTTTTGCTTTTTAACTTGTATTTTTGTTTTATAGGTCCTGTGTGATTTATGCTTTAAAGAGGTTTCTGTTTTGATGTGTTTCCAGGATTTGTTTCAAGACTTATATCTCCTTTAGCAGTTCTTGTAGTGGTGGCTTGGTAATGGTGAATTCTCTGAGGACTTGTTTGAAAAAGACTGTATCTTTCCTTCATATATAATGATCAGTTTCAATGGATACAAAATTCTTGGCTGATAATTGTGTTTGAGGAGGATGAAGATGAGGGCCCCAATCCCTTCTAGCTTGTAGTGTTTCTGCTGAGAAATGTGCTGTTAATCTGATGGATTTCTATATATGTTCCCTGCTTCTGTCTCACAGCTCTTCAGATTTTTTCCTTCATTTTAACTTTGGATAACCTGATAACAATGTGCCTAGGTGATGACCTTTGTGTGATGAATTTCCCAGGTGTTCTTTGTGCTTCTTCTATTTGGATGTCTAGGTCTCCAGCAAGGCTAGGGAAGTTTTTTTCAATTATTCCCCCATATATGTTTTCCAAGCTTTAGAATTCTCTTCTTCCTAAGGAACACAGATTATTCTTAGGTTTGGTCATTTAACATAATCCCAGACTTCTTGGATGCATTATTCATATTTTCTTATTTTTTTTCTTTATCTTTGTTGAATTGGGTTAACTCAAAGACATTGTCTTTGAGCTCTGAGTTTCTTTCTTCTACTTGTTCAATTCTATTGCTGAGACTTTCCAGAGCATTTCACACATCTAGTTTGTCCAGTGTTTTCTGAATTTTTGTTTTTTTTTTTTCTTTAAGCTATTTCCTTGAGTATTTCTCCCTTCACTTCTTGTATCATTTTTGGATTTCCTTGCATTGGGCTTTGCCTTTCTCTGGTGCCTCTTTGATGACCTTAATAACTAACCTCCTGAATTCTATTTCAGGTAATTAAGGATTTCTTCTTGATTTGAATCTATTGTTGGTGAACTAGTGTGATTTTTTGGAGGTGTTAAAGAGCCTTGTTTTATCATATGACCAGGGCTGGTTTCCTGGTTCCTTCTCATTTGGGCAGTCTCTGTCTGAGGGAAGGTCTAGGGTTGAAGGCTGTTGTTCAGATTCTTTTGTTCCATGGGGTGTTTCCTTGATGTAGTATTCTCCACCTTTTCCTATGGATGTGGCTTCCTGTGAGCTGAACTGCTGTGATTGTTGTCTCTCTTCTGGGTCTAGCCAACCAGCAGCCTACCTGGCTCTGGACTACTACTGGGGGTAGTCTGCACAGAGTCCTGTGATGTGAACCATCTATGGGTCTCTCAGCCATGGATACCAGTGCGTGTTCCAGTGCAGGTGGTGGAAGCTGGGAGGTGGGCTGGATGCAATGGGCTCTGTGAGTGTTCTTAGTTTTGGTATTTTAATGCTTTGTTTTTGTGATGGTTGGCCTTCTTCCAGGAGGTGGCACTTTTCAGAAAGACTCAGTTGTGGTAGTATGGAGAGGAACTAGTGGTGGGCAGGGCCCTAGAACTCCCATGATTATATGTCCTTTATCTTCAGCTACCATGGTGGGTAGGAAAAGACCATCAGATGGGGGCAGGGCTAGGTGTGTCTGAACTCAGTCTCTCCTTGGGCAGGTCTTGTTGTGGCTTTTGTGGGGAATGGGGGTGATATTTTCAGGTTACTGAAGTTGTGTACCTAGGAGGATTATGCCTGCCTCTGCTGAGTCATGCAGGTTTTTAGGGAAGTCAGAGAAAGCCAACAGTCGCAGGCCTCACCCAGCTCCCACACAAACTGAAGGACCAGTCTCATTCCCACCATGCCCCATCCCCAACAGCCCCGAATCTGTTTCTAGGTGGTGGGGAGACAGGCTTACAAACTCACCCCCTGTCTCCCATCTGCAAAGAAAGGGGCTTGGTTTTCCCCTGCCTGTGGAATCTGCACACTGGACTTGAGCCCTTCCTCGAGTTCTGGCCAGGAGGCTTCTTGCCCCATTCAAATTGTTATAGAGCTCAGCTAAAGAGTTCCTTCTCCCTGTGTAGTTTTACTTTTTGCTCCTCTGGCCACCCTTCCGATGGATCCCTGTGGTACCAAGCAGGAATGGGGTGCTTGGGGGACCTAGAGAGCTCCCAGGACCTTTCTGCTCCTTCCTTTATACCTGTATTTCACTCAGCTCTCTAAATTCACTCAGCTGCAGGTAAGATTGGAACCTTCTCCAGCAAACAGACCTTCAATTTCTCCAGTGGGGGTGTATGTTGGGACAGGAGGTCTCCCTTTCACACTTCTGCAATTGAGGCACTC
Source organism: Ateles fusciceps (assembly GCA_036589455.1). Classification (NCBI taxonomy): domain Eukaryota; kingdom Metazoa; phylum Chordata; class Mammalia; order Primates; family Atelidae; genus Ateles; species Ateles fusciceps. The sequence continues at coordinate 20,038,422 of JAZHEH010000681.1, read as the reverse complement.
ATAGTATTTGAAGTGTCTCCTGGGTCCTGCTGGAGCAATCCACTTTTTTCAGAGGGTCTGTGAGTCCTCTCAAGATTGCTGGTTTGTTCTGCAGCAGTCGATCTGGAGCTTAAATTCAAAATGCGAGCCTCCACATGCTGCTCTGTCCAGAGCTATAATCTAGTCCTGCCTCCCATCTGCCATGCTGATCTTCATAGGCTTTCTTCATTTCTTTTTATCCTTTTCACTTTTACTTTTACTCTTTTTTTTTCTCTATTGTATTTTTTCAAATAGTCTGTCTTCAACTTTACAAATTCTTTCTTCTGTTTGTTTGATCAATTCTGCTGATGACCTTCTCTATTGCATTTGTTATTTCATGCATTGTATTCTTACACTCCAGGCTTTATGGAGTCTTAAAAATTTTAATCTCTTTGTTAAACTTCTTATTTTACTCATTTATTGTTTTACTTGTTTCAATTTGTTGTCTCTCTGTGTTCTCTTTTAGTTTGCTGAGCTTCCTTAAAACAGTTATTTTGAATTATTTGTCAGTCAGTTTGTAGATCTCCATCTCTTTTGGTGCTTGTTACTGGGAAATTATTGTTACTACTATTATTTGAGACAAGGTCTTGCTCTGTCCTCAAGGCTGGAATGCAGTGACATAATCATGGCTCACTGCAGCCCTGAACTCCTAGGCTCAAGTGATTCTCCTGCCTGAGCCTCCCTGGTATCTGGGACTACAGGCATGTGCCACTATGCTCGCCTAATTTATCTTTAGTAGAGACAAGTGCTTGCTATGTTGCCCAGGCTGGTCTTAAACTCCTGAACTAAGCATTCCTCCTGCTTTGGTCTCCCAAAGTGCTGGGATTACAGGCATGAGCCACTTCACCTGGCTGATATTATTGTTTTCGTGGTAATATGTTCCCTTGGTTTTTCATATATTCTTTTGCCCTTCATTGATGTTTGCACATTTGGTGGAGCAAGCACCTCTTTCAGACTTTATGTACTGGTTTCATTGGGAAAAGTCTTCCCTTAAGGGAGAGTGATAAGGCACTGATTGGGAGAGATGTGGCAGTTTGGGCTCCGGCAAGGGTGCAGTGGCATAATCTTTGTGCCGCTCTGTCAACTTAGGTTGGCATTGGTGAAGACCGAAGGGATTTTTAGAAGCCAAAACTATGGGTATCAGTAGCAGCAGTAAGAGCTATTGGGGTATTCAGTGGTAAAGGCCACAGAGATCCTCTCAATCTCTTTTGTTCCCACAGGGAAATCATGGCTGAGGGAATCACTTTTGGCACAGTGTCCAGTGGGTGCACTTGTAGTTGTGGTGACACTGATATCAGATGCATGGTGCTTGTGCAACAGTCATGGAGCCAAGATCTGGCCCGTGGACATGCACAGAGGCACAATCACGTTGAAGTCTGAAGTGTTGATGACATCAGTGCCTTGGGTGTAGATGCCCCACTGCTGTGTTGATAACTGTGTGTGGGGCACAGATGCTTGTGAAGCAGCTGAGAAACTGATGGCCAAAGTTTAGGCATGTGCAGAGCTATAGTGGCTCTAGGGTCCAGAGTGTGGGTGGCTCTCGGCTTTGGGCCTCAGGATGCTCAATGTTGTAGTGGAGTTGGTGCATGGAGTGTGTATGCACACAGCAACTGGGGCTCTAAGGTGTGGGGTGGGGCTAACCTATAACAGTAGTGGCTCTAGTGTTTGAGACGTTCAAAGTTGGAAGGAATGGTGGCTTCAGCCATGGGGCACAAAACAGTGGCTCCTTCTGGGAGCATTGGTGCAGCAGCGTTTCCTTTTCTGGGGGTGCCATTGTGGGGGATGGCTGTTGATTGTCTTGGTAGTGAAAGATGGCAGTGTTCTCTGTACAGCAGGTTGCTGGGAACAATGGTGGCACTAATAACATGGTTGAAAATGCTACAAACTGATTTTCTTTGTTCCTAGATATCTCCAGACATCTCAGGTATTTACATATCCCCAACAGTCTTTTCTATGTAATTATTCCCCCACCAACCTTTTTTGTTCCACTATGTTACTACAGATTTTTAAATGGACACTTGAGTCCTAGTAAGGCTATTATCATTCATGGATAATTATTTGTTGATTTTGTTGTGAGGTAAAGAGAATTGTATCTCCTATTCTACCATCTTGTTTATGTGTCACTCTGTTTCTGTTTTGTTTGTCAAGATTTTGTTTGGGGAGGATGCTGAAATAGAAACTGACAAGGAAGAGGTCTAGTTATGAAGAAAACATGCTGACTTCTTTTAGATTCTGTTAACCTTCTTGAAACTTGGGTCCTTTACTACATACATTTCATTTAGTTTGGAATGATCTTTCCCATACTAGTTCTTTGTCATTTTTAAACTTGGCTGAAATCTTAATTTTTCAGAGAAAACATTTTGACAAATCAATATAAAGTAGATTTATTTTTATCTCATTTTTATGTATACTTATATGCTTATTCCACACATAATTACACATATGTACATATATATTTATATATGTATATATGCATATTTATGCATGTTTCTTACGGGGTTTATTTGCTTACTGTCTATCTTATCCATTAGATTTAAACACCATGGGCACAAGAATGATGTTTATTTTGCATGGGTCTATGTTCTTAGGTCTCATCACTACGGCCAAAACCTGTTTGCAATAAATAAACAGTTGATGAATTCCTATTTCTTCTCAACAGTTCAAACATTTAAGGTGAATTAAAAGAAACACGAATCCCTGAGGTCCACATCCCTTATTTAATGATAAAAATATATGTCTCTGTCTCCTAGTATTTACATCAAATTACAGTCTTGAAGGACATGCTGTGGCTTAATTTGTGCATTGCCCAAGAGAATAACTGAAAGTAACATAAATATACTCGTGATCTTCCACAACAAGCAGAGCTGGATCCCATAGATACTTTAATCACCTGATTTCCAGTTATGTGAGATAAAGCATTTTGTGGCCCTCATAGAGTATGTGTCCCCTGAGAGCTCCACAACCATATAATTACCTCCTGGTTCCCTCTTTCAACTGTTCAAGTATTTATGTGATTCCATTTGGCTTCACATTAAAGGGAACAGCCCCGGAACCAGAGTCACTTTGACCATTTATTTATTCATCTGATTGTTAATAGTCATCTAGTTGTAACTATGACCTTCTCCGAAACTGATATATAGCAAAGAGCCTGCAACAATGTCCGGAAAAGACCGCCAATAATAATTATGTTAACTGTTGTTGTGATTATTACCCCTTACCAAGTATAATAAATTTTAGGATTTCTATTCTTTTCCTACCATAGCAGGAGTTTTCAGGCTGGATTTTGTTGGGGCTATCTTTTATTATTTTATTTTTTATAGATTCAGCTATTGATCCTTCAGTGGGATAAGTGACTTATCTACAAAGAAAGAGCAGTAAATACAGGGGGTAGAGCTCTTGTTAGTTGATTATAAAGCCAATAGCATTTTTCTTTTAATTTATCCCTGCCTCTAAAGAACTTTAAGCATTTTGGCCAAACATTCAAGAGGAGTCTCCAAAAAGTTGTTTTCCTTCTTTAAAGGACTGAATTTCTAATGTGACCTTTACTTATATCTGAAGGTGCTAGACTTGAATTTTGTATTTCTCAGGGAGAAAGGTAAGCCTTTGGATCAAATCTATTGTCTGCACAAAATTGCAGGGGCAGAGGTAACTAGAAAAATGCATCAAGGTACCCATTTCTCTTTTAGTTTAATTGGAGATTTGGTTTGACTACTTTGAATGCTTCTTTTATCTGTTTCAGACATCTAGATGCTATATATGTTGAATATCCCTAATCTAAAATATTTGGGAACGGCTGTGTTTTGGATTTTAGATTTTTTTGAATTTTGGAATATGTGCCTGTTTATAATGAGACATACTGAGGACAAAACTCAAATTTAAAAACAAATTTATTTGTTTTATATACATGTTACATCCATAGGCTAAGTAATTTTATATAACATTTTAAATAATTTTTTGCATGAAGCAAAGTTTGTGTTACACACTTATGTGTGGAATTTTCCATTTGTAGCATCATGTTGATTCTTAAATAGTTTTGGATTTGGGAGCATTTTAGACTTTGGATTTTTGGATTAGGGATGCTAAACTTGTATTTCCAAGCAATAATGAATTTCTATTAGAATATGTATACTTACCATGTGACATAATGCAAAAGTACAAAAAGGCCTTGAGTCCCTGCTTTACAAAGAATAAGCTTACATTACTTTGAACAAGTTATTTAAACTATTTATTTCTCAGTTTTCTGTTTCAGGAAATATGATAATATTAGTTCTCCTGACTAATCCTAGAGTTGTTGAGATAATCAAGTGGAATATCAACATAAAATTTTACTATAATCTGGAAGCCCATATTAATATTTTAAAAGAAGAGAGAGACCAAAGGAGTAGTGATTAATAAATGAGGAAGAAATCAGTCTTAGAAGCCAGTTATAAAATGCACTGAAATAGAGATGTGCAAAATTACATAAGGCACAACTAACTATTGGAATGAGGAGACCTGATTTCGAGTTCTAATTCTGCCACTGAAAACATCTGGTCGTTGGACACATAATTTATAAACTATGTTATGGACTGACTGATGGTCTGCAGTGTAGATGTGATTAACATCTATCACACAGTTCTGAGCAAATGAGAAAACAATTCTCTGTCCTTGGGAATGGAGACTAAGAATATTCTGGATTTATACATAGTATTTATCAGTTTAAATGTCTGTCTCAGTCCTCTAAATATCCCGAGGTTAGGGAATGTAACTTGTGCATTGATGTAAGCCTGGCAATTAGCACACAATGTGGTGCTTCATTTGAAATTAGTGCTTGTAGAGAAAATGAAAAAATGAACACATTCAGAAATTTATGTTGCTTGGTCGATTGGTTGGTATTACTAAAGAGTCATGTTCGTTTTTAACTTTTTGAAGATGTTTAAGGGTTGGAAGTGGTTGTAAACATTTGTGGATCCAGTTATTATCATTTAACTGAAATCCAGAAAGGTATGTTATTTGCATGAAGCCAAGAAAACTGGTAAGTGTATTTGATTCCTAATTTCATGCTTTTCCATTCTTCACATTGACTTCCAATGATAGATTTAATTATTCCATCAGGCAGTTAGTCAATTAAATGAATTACTATCTTGTTCCCAGTTTAGGCTGAATGTAAAAGGTTTAAAGGAATTTTTCTTTGTGATGAAGAGCTAAGGCTTTAATTCAAAGTGACTTGGCTTTACATTTCACCTGTTCCAATGAATTAGTCTGATGATCTTGTATGAATCTTTCTTTCTGTACCTTAGTTCACTAATCTATGAGTTAGGAGATTGAGATGGATTATCTCCAAAATCATTTTATTAAGAATGTTCTATGAATTATTTTAATTTAAAGTTGCCTTTGTTGTTATGGGGATGTTTTCGATCCAGGGCTCCTGGAAACAAATAATTGCAATACTGAAATAAGGCACAAAATGAGCATGCTGACTGATCTCAGTAGTACTCCCTCCACTTATCATTCTGATTCTGTCTTCTCATTTCTACAGGGCAGCTACACAATTCCCAATGGAGAACAACACAGAGGTGACTGAATTCATTCTTGTGGGGTTAACTGATGACCCAGAACTGCAGATCCCATTCTTCATAGTCTTTCTTTTCATCTACGTCATCACTCTGGTTGGGAACCTGGGGATGATTAAATTGATTCTACTGGATTCCCGACTCCACACACCCATGTATTTCTTCCTCAGTAACCTCTCTCTGGTGGACTTTGGTTATTCCTCAGCTGTCACTCCCAAGGTGATGGTAGGATTCCTCACAGGAGACAAATACATATTATACAATGCTTGTGTCGCACAATTCTTCTTCTTTGTAGCCTTTATCACCGTAGAAAATTTTCTTCTGGCATCAATGGCCTATGACCGCTATGCAGCAGTGTGTAAACCCCTGCATTACAACACCACCATGACAATAAATGTATGTGCTTGCCTGACCGTAGGCTCCTACATCTGTGGTTTCCTGAATGCGTCCATTCATACTGGGAACACTTTCAGGCTCTCCTTCTGTAGATCCAATGTAATTGAACACTTTTTCTGTGATGCTCCTCCTCTCCTGGCTCTCTCATGTTCAGGCAATTACATTAGTGAGATGGTTATTTTTTTTGTGGTGGGATTCAATGACCTCTTCTCTATCCTGGTAATCTTGATCTCCTATTTATTTATATTTATCACCATCCTGAAGATGCACTCATCTGAAGGACGCAAGAAGGCCTTTTCCACCTGTGCTTCCCACATTACTGCAGTTTCCATCTTTTATGGGACAGGTATATTTATGTACTTACGACCTAGCTCCAGCCATTCCATGGGCATCGACAAAATGGCATCTGTGTTTTATGCCATAGTCATTCCCATGTTAAATCCACTGGTCTACAGCCTGAGGAACAAAGAGGTTAAGAGTGCCTTTAAAAAGACTGTAGGGAAGGCAAAGGCCTCTATAGGATTCATATTTTAATTATATAGAATTCACAATAAGACAATTTCTTCCACCTCATATTTATCTTTGTCTGCTAAGTCCAATATTTGGGCTTCCTCCTGGACAATTTCTATTGACTGTTTTCTTAAACATGTGAATTGGCCATACTTTTCTCATTCTTTAAGTGACACATTTTTTGTTGTTAAAATCTGGACATTTTAAATATTTACTATTATTATTTCAGGTAGCATATTCTCAAAATCATGTCTTCCCTCCCATCTAGGCTTTGTTTTTGTTGGTGGTACTTTTGTTTGTTTAATGATTTTCCTGAGTTGCTTTTGTTACTTCTGTATTTCTTGTTGTGTGTAGGCACTGAAATTTCTACTCAGTTAGGTTAGTGGTCAATTAAAAATTGGACAGATTTTTTTAAGTACTTTAAATTGCTAATTCTCTGAAGCCTTATGCATGGGATTTACATACGTGTGTTAGAGCATGTTTTCAGTGCTCCAGCAGTTTCAATTCTACCTTTAATCTTCATGGCCTCTTTGTGCAGAGCCTCAAGGTCAGCCACAAATGAAACATTAGGTCTTCCCTGTGCATACATAGGGCCTTGCCCATGTACATGGTTTTTGTAATCCCCAGGAACATATGGGAGCTTTTCAAAGCCCTCTATGGATTTCTAATGCCCTCATAAATTTTTTATGAGTTTGGTTAGATTATTGTTTGCTCCAACTGATATTTACATTTTCAGGCAATTGCTGCTTAATGCTTTGACAAACACTCTAGGAATAAAAATTTCTCACTGAATGAACTGAGTCCGGTGAAATAAAGACAAAATTGTAAATGGGGTTTTCCTAGGAAGCTGCCAAACGGGTGAAACAGTGACAATTCTCTGGGAAGCAGGCCGTTTAGCAATCGCCAACATTTTTATTCACTTTAATGGTTATTAGGCCGATATTTTTCTCAGCTACTATAGTTCCATGTGTGCTAGTTTTTAAGGTTACCACAGAGCTGGGGGATAAAGCAACTTAACATGCCACAAAACTCTGTTGATACTGAGATTCAGTCATTGTTCTTGAATGAATACTTGCTGAATTGTTGCATGCCCTTGATTAGTTTCTAGAGATTCAAACATTTTTATTATAGACACTTTTGCTTGTGTTATCATTGCTTTTATGGAAAAGCAGATTTTTGGAGGTCCTTTCTTTGCCATTCTGGAAATGTTTATTGAACACTTTTTGAAATTAAGAAAAATTTTTTTTTGATACAGAGTCTCACTCTGTTACCCAGGGTGGAATGCAGTGGGACCCTCTTGGCTCACTGCAACCTCCACCTCCTGGGTTCAAGCAACTCTCATGCCTCAGCCTTATGAGCAGCTGGAATTACAGGGTCACGCCACCAAGCCTGGCTAATTTTTTGCATATTTTTAGTGGAGATGAGGTTTCACCATGTTGACCAGACTGGTCTTGAACTCCTGGCCTCAAGTGATCTGCCTGCCTTGCCCTCTCAAAGTGCTGAGATTACTTGCATGAGCCACCAAACCTGGCCTTATTAGATTTAAGCTTTTAGATTTAAGCTTCTTTTATTATATCCTCTCTGTGAAAATTATTTTTCATAATATATTATAATTTACAATGATATATTTATCTGTGAGTTTGTTTTTAATATCTTCCCATTAGACCAAAGTCTATTTATGTAGGTACTTTTTTGTTTTACTCTGTATACTATGGATTTAACACAATGGCTAACACCTATACATTTCATATTCAAATTGCTGAAAACCAAATATAAGAAGAAAATTATAAATACATTCAAAGGAAAAAAGACACATTATATAAAGAGGAACAAAAACAAGGTTCACTGCAGTTTTCTCATCAGAAACAGGGTAGGCCAGAAAACATCTGTCAAATGCTGAAGTAATAAAGAAAAGACCCTGTTAAACCGAGTGAATATATTCAAAAATCAAAGAGAAATAAAGACATTTTTCAGACTCACATGCTGAAAGCTCATTGTCAGCAGTCCTTCACTGCAAGAAATATTGAAGAACTTCTTCAGACATAAGAAATATGATGCCAATCAATAATTTACATTTGTGCAAAGTAATGAAGAGCAGTAAAAATGAGATAAATAGACTGAAGACCGACTCTTTTTGTATTTTTAATTGCTTTAAAAGACGTTTGTCTAAATCATAAATAGTAGGAATATACTGTATATTTATTTATATAATATGTAAAAGGAAAATATATAATAATAATATAAAATATTAGAGTGCATAATTGGCAGTGTATGTTTGCAATATCCTTAAACTACTTGTAAAACGGCACAATATTATAGAGAAGCATACTTTCATGAATTCCAGACATATATTGTAAACTCTAGGGCAATAACTAAAACAATTTTTAAGAGAGGCATTTAATAATAAGTCAATAGTGGAGATAAAATGGAATCACAAAGATATTTAATAATTTAAACAGGAAAAGAAGACAAAATAAACAAAGAAAACATGGAACAAATAGAAAAAAAGTAGGAAGATTATAGGGCTTTTTTTGTTTGCTTGTTTTGTTTTGTTTTGTTTTTTTGAGACAGAGACTTACTCTGTTACCCAGGCTGGAGTGCAGTGGTGTAAGCTCAGTTCATGGCAACCTTTGGCTCCTGGGTTCAAGTGATTCTCCTGCCTCAGCCTCCTGAGTAGCTGGGATTACAGGTGTGTGCCACCATGCCTGGTTAATTTTTGCATTGTTAGTAGAGACGGGGTTTCACCATGGTGGTCAGGCTGGTCTTGAACTCCTGGCCTCAAATGATTTTCCTGCCTCGGCTTCCCAAAGTGCTGGGATTACAGGTGTGAGCCACTGCGCCTGGCCTGATGGTAGATTTTAATTTATTGTGTAAATGAGTATATTAAATATAGTGTAAACTTAGCAAATTGAAAAAGAGTGTTAGATACATTAAAAAAAAAAAGACCCACTGCATACCATCTACAAGAAATTTACTTTAAATATGAAGGCATAAAATTGGTCTACTTGAAATAAGCCACTGATATACTTGAGCTTGTTTTTTTTTTTTTTTGTCATTTTCTACTATAATAAACTATTGTAAATTGGTATTTAATAAGGAAGCCTGAGAACCGAGCCAAATATGCTCCTCTTTCATGACTTTTCTTTTTATTTTCTTTCCCAGCTAATTGAGTTGGAATTCCTGTAGTGAACATAGTTGATATAACATCATGGCCAGTGCATAAGCAAGTCAAGATAACATGAATAAGCAGAGACAAAGAAGGATGTCTCTTTTTCCCCCACGTTTAAGACATGGCATTACAATGCTATCTCTTTGATGTTTGGTATGCGGTGTCAAGGAGTCTACTCATGGCCTGTTTAGGAGGTTAAGGGATATGACAAGGCATCTCATAACATAAAGCAGAAGTGGCAGTGGAACCTGATAAGTTTCTCTCCACCATCACTATCCCTGCCTATCATGAATGTGGGTGGTATGTGGAGACAGAGGTGACAATCTTGGATGTATACAACAGAAATAAACTCTGGCTAACTTAAACAAAAAAGAATTTATTGGAAGAATAATGGTGTGCTCCCAGAACTGAGAAGAAAATTGGTTAATTAGACTGGAAGTAATTAGTTACAGGAAGTGAGAGTGCAGAAACCAGAGGCAAAATCAAACCACTGGACCAGTTTGATTAAGACAGTTCTTCCAGCACATTTACCATTTCTATCCTTTTGCACTAGTACCTTTGGTCACTGCTATCAGTGGTGCTTTTAGTCTTTTGCTAATGCCACAAGCCACAATATCCAGTACAAATAAATTCTAACTATCCTGACTTCTGGGTGTTACTCATTGCCTACTGTTGACTGAGACAAGTTTGTTTACTGGCAGCTAAGATGTGAGCATGGTAACCAGAATTACAGAAAGAACTGTTCTCATTTATATAGCATCCTACTACAGTTGCACTGTTCTTTGTGTTTTACATACCTTAACTCATTTGATCCTGACAACTCCATGACAGGTAGTATTGTTATTATTGCTGTTTCACTAATGAGGAAAGTACGGCTTAATGACATTAAGACATTTGCCCATGTTCCAGGACAGTTTAGGTAGAATCAGGATTCGGATCCTGAACACTGTTTTCTTGTTTGTTTCTTTGTTTTTGTTTTCTTGAGATTGAGTCTTGCTCTGGTGCTCAGGTTGGAGTGCAGTCACCATCTCAGCTCACTGCAACCTATGCCTACCAGGTTTAAGTGATTCTCCTGCCTCAGCCTCCTGAGTAGCTGGGATTACAGGCAGGTGCCAGCACACCCAGCTAATTTTTGTATTTTTAGTAGAGACAGCATTTCACCATGTTGGCCAGGCTGGTTTTGAACTCCTGACCTCAAGTGATCCACCCACCCCAGCCTCGCAAAGTGCTGGGATTATGGGCATGAGCCACCGTGCCTGGATATTTTTCAAAAGACATAGAAATGGTCCACAAGCACATAAAAATATTCAACATCACTAATCATCATAGAAATGCTAATTAAAATCACAGTGAGATATCATTTTACACCAGGAAGAATTGCTATTGTTAAAAAGTTAAAAAAAAATGACAGATTTGGGTGATGCTATGGAGAAAAAAGAACTTAAACACTGTTGTTGGGAATGTAAATTAGTACAAGCTTTATAGAAAACAATGCAGAGATTTCTCAAAAAACTAAAAATAGAATTACCATTCAATCCAGCAATCCCACTACTGGCTATCTACCCAAAGGAAAAAAATGTTTGTATGAAAAATATACCTGCACTTGTATTTTTATCACAGCACTATTCATAATGCCCAAGATATGGGCTCAAAGTAAGTTTCCCTCAGTAGAGAATGGGATAAAGAAAATGTGATATATATATATATATATATATGCACACACATATACATATATATACACACACACACACATATATATACACGCACACATATACATACACACATATATATACACACACCATGGAATACCACTCTACCAAAGAAAAGAATAAAATCATGTCTTTTGCAACAACATGGATGAAACTTGAGGCTGTTGTCTTTAGCAAAATAACTCAGAAAGTCAAATACCACATGTTCTTACTTATAAGAGGAAGTGAAATAATGTGTACACATGAACATGAAGTGTGAAACAATAGACACTGCAGACTCAGAAGGGTAGAAAGGTGGGAGCAGGTGACAAACGAAAATTTTCTTGATGAATACAATTGAATTATTCAGGTGATAGTTACTCCAAAGGCCCAGACTTCAACACTACACAATATATCCATATAACAAAATTCTACTTGTACTCATTAAATTTATATAAATACAAATAAAATAAAATGAAGATGACGGTAGTGCTTACTTGATATGATTGGTAGGAGCGCATAAGTTAATAAAGTGCTTAAAATAGAGCCTAGCACATACTAAACTGTCAACAAACACACTAGCTATAAAGAGCAATTATAAAGTCTTGCTTTTTTATGAGAGAGCTTCCACTCATTTCTAAGAGTGTTCATTATCTCCAAAATAAATAATATATCCCTTAGGGGCATTGGAGAAAGCCACGACAAGTTAATTCCAAATATCTTGCCACATAATTATGAGGTTGGAGTTGTATTAAATAATTAACAAGCTAAAAGTAAGACAGAAGAGAATTAAAATGTGCACTGTTTAAGCTGACAAAGCAAATTGGAGACCGCTTTCATCTGTAGTGTACTGAATTTACCCACTGAGATATAAAGTTGAACAACCCTAGTACTTATCAAAAACTTTCCAGATGTATTTTTACGCAGAGACAGTCTATAACAAGGACACCAGAGCAGATGTATAACTTTTTTCTGGCAGCCCTTTACCCCAACTCTTCCTATTTTGTATAGTTTCCCACTATAGTTTCAAAAGATTGCTATTATTTCTTTTTACATTTGGTAGATTTCAGCTGTGAATTTATCTGGTCCTGAGCTGTTTTGTTGGTGTTATTGGGAGTTTTTTTTTTATTACTAATTTAATCACTCATTATTTTCTGTTCAAGATTTTTCTTTCCCATTCAATCTTGGGAGGTTGTTTCCTGGAATTTACTCATTTTCTCTAGGTTTTTTAGTTTGTGAGTGCATAGTTGTTCATGGTAGCTTCTGATGATCTTTTGTATTTCTGTGATTTTAGCTGTAATGTATTTTTTTTTATTTTGGATTATGTTTATTTGGATATCTTCTCTTCTTTTTCTTAGGTAGTTTAGCTAGTGATTTGTCTATTTTATTTATTTATTTTGGTTCCAATTTCATTTAGTTCTAACCTGGTCTCTGTTATTTGTTTTCTTCTGGAAGCTTTGAATTTCATTTGTTCTTGTTTTACTAGTTCATTGAAGTACAAAGTTATGTTGTTAATTTGTGATCTTTCTATTTTTTGATGTAGGCATTTAATGCTATAAACTTCTCTCTTAGCACTGCTTTTGCTGTATTCAACATGCTTTGGTATATTTCGTTTCCATTTTTATTTATTTCAAACATTTTTAATTTATGGCTTAATTTAGTCAATAACCTAAATATTGTTTAGGAGTATATTGTTTAATTTCAATGTATTTGTATAGTTTTCAGAGTTCCTCTTGGTATTGATTTCTACCTTTATTTTGCTATGCTCTGAGAAGATACTTGGTATAATTTCAACTTTAAAAATGTATTGAGACTTGTTTTGTGACATATCTTGGAGAATGTACTCATGAAAAGTCTATATTTTGCTTTTGTTAGTTAAAAGACTGTATTTTGCTTTTGTTAGTTAGACTGATCTGTAAATGTTTGTGATGCCCATATGGTCAAAAATTTAAATCCAATGTTTCTTTGTTAATTTTCTGTTTTGATAATCTGTCTAGTGCTGTCAGTGGGGTGTTACGTCCCTCATGATTATTGAATGGCTGCATGTTTCTTTCTTTATGTCTAGTAATTTTTTTATGATTCTGGGTGCTGCTCCATTGTTGGATGCACATATATTTAGAATTTTTGTATGTTCTTGTTGATTTGATCCCTTTATCATTGTATAATGACCTTATTTATATTTTTTATCATTGTTTATTTTAAGTCTGCTTTACCTGATATAAGTGTAACTGCTACTACTCACTTTTGGTTTTCATTTGTGTGAAATACCTTTTCCACCTGCTTATCTTCAGTCTGTAACTGTTTACCAGCCAGTAAGTTCAGTTTCTTTTAAGTAGCATAATAGTTGCTTCATGTTTTTATCCATGTCATCAACATATATCTTCTAAGTGGAAAATTTTAATTCATTTATCTTTAATATTAACATATGAGCTTTTGTTTCTGACATAATGGTAATTGTAATCTAGCTGTTTTGTAGATTATTTGTTTCTTTTTTCCTTTGTCTTTGTGGTTTAGTGGAGTTCTGTCATGTAGTCATTGGATTTCTTTCTTTTTCTTTTTGTAATTTTGTGTTTCTATGATGGTGAATATTGGCATTTTCTATCCACAGTTAGAACTCGTACAGAATTTCTTATAGGGCTAGTCTAGTGGTAATGAATTCCCCCAGCATTTGGTTGTCTGAGAAGAACTTTATTTCTCTTTCATTTCTGAAACTTATTGTAAATAAGATATAAACTTTGTGGTTGACAGGATTTTTTTTTCCTTTAAGTACTTTAAAAATAGAATCTCTATTTTTTTCTGACTTGTAAGGTTTCTGCTTAAAAGTCCACTATTAGTCTGATGGGGCTTTCTTTATTATAGGTGACTAGACACTCTTCTCTTGCTGATTTTAGGATTTTTCTTTCATGTTGACTTTAGACAATCTGATGATTATGTCATGGTGAGGTCCCTTTTGCAATGTATTTTCCTGTAGTTTCTTGGTCTTCTTGTATCTGGATTTGTAAATCTCTTGCCAAACTAGACAAGCCTTTTGTCAATTATTTCCTTAAATAGGGTTTTTGAACTTTTGGGTTTTCTTCTCCCTTATAATTCTTATAATATAAGTAATTTTAATTCATATGTTTGCTTGCTTTATGTAGTCCTTTGCTTCTCAAAGGCTTTGTTTGTTCTTCTTTATTCTCCTCTCTTTATTTTCATCTGATTGAATTAAATCAAAAGACCTGTCTTCAAATTTTGAGATTCTCTTCTCTGCTCATTGCAGTCTATTGTTAAGGCTTTTAATTGTTCTTCATAATTCTTTCAATGAAATTTTCATTACCAGAAATTGTTTGGTTATTTGTTTAAGATCTCTACCTCTTTGGTGAACTTCTAGCTCATATATTGAATTGGTTTTCTGATGTCTTTGCATTGGTGTTCAGATTTCTCTTGTATCTCATAGAACTTCTTTAAACTCAGTATTTTGAATTCTTTATCTGACATTTTGAAAATTTCTTATTGGTTCAAATCCACTGTTACAGAATTACTGTGCTCCTTTGGAGGTGTCACAGCACTTTGTTTTTTCATTATACCAATATTATTGTCCTGATTTCTTTGCATCTGGGGAATCTAGTCACTTCTATTATTGAATTTACTTTTATTGGGATATGATTTATTTTTCTTGAGAATGTGACAATGATGTATGCTGAGTAGGGTTATTTGGCTTTGTTTCTGGGTGTCTTCAGTGGTGTAGACTCTGTATGATTTTCTTGTGTCCAAGGCAAGGGGGCAAAGCTGGGCAGTGCTGGGATGTGCAAGCTTGCACGTGAACCCCACAATGGCATGTACAATTCTGGCCCTTACATGATTCAGAGAGCAGTCCTCAGGCCTCTGAAGAAACACTTCTTCAAGGAGCAGAGCAACTGCTGCTGTACCAATGACCCCATGAGTCAAATACTGCATTTTATGTTCCACGGCCTATCAAGGGGTAGCAAGACCCAATTTGCTCTCACACAACCCAGCAGGGTTCCCCTCCCACAGCCAGACACTGGTAGTGAATTGGGACAGTTAGCCAATCCAAATGCAGTTTGCCTTTAGACTGTGAAAATCTTCCAGACTGCAAAACTTGCTCCCTGATCAAACCCATTCCTCTCAGACTCAAAGCCTTCTGGCCTGGTCCTGCAAGGTGAATGCCCAATTTAATTGCCCACAGCTGAAGCCCATGCTATTATTGCCTCTGCATTCTGGCCATGTGGATTTCTTCTCCAATCAAGTTAAGATCACAAGTCCCTGGTTAAGTACTGTACAAACCAGTGACTGCCACCAATGCTGGCTGGCAGGTTCCTGTGCAACCCACTATGAGTTAGCATCAGGAGTGACCTCCTTCCACTGGTCCTTGAGCCTGGTTGTGCCTGTGGGGTACTTCCCAGTGCTCTTCACAGTCTCTTGGCTATTCCCCAAGACTGATCCAGGTTTTAGGTAGCTCAAAAAGTTCCCTATGGCCTAGATTGCCTACCTTCCTGGTGGGAATGTGTATTGTGGGGTACTCCCCCTCTCATATACGGAGGGGATTGATTCACAGTTTTCCATGTGGGCTGCTGTCCGTCTCTTGTTTTTAGCAGTATCCAAAGTTTTCTTTCACTTTATGTTGAACAATCATGTTTCTTCCTGGATACAAGTTCACAGTGCGAATCTCTACACACGACTTGCTATTTCCAAGTGGGTAAGGATGCTGGCAAAGCCATTTATTCTACTAGCTTAGAAAAAAAGTACTCATCTCTATTTTATTAATGACAGAACTGAAGTGCATATGTGTTTATATAACCTGTAATCTCAATATGAATTTTGGGAAGTCATGCTGCCATGGGCAACACAACTTATCTAACACTTTAGCCTAGTTTCCATTATGCCACTCATGATTCTGTCTGATTTCTGCCAGGAAAGTTAATGCTGAATCTTTTCTGAAGATGTTCTGCACTACCAAGAAGAAATAACCCCGAGTAAAGTAGATATACTAGTGTTCTCCTAAGAACACTGAACCAGGTTTCCACAGACAGTTAAATTGTTGCTTCTCTAGATGATTGGAGTGAGAGACTCTGGTTATTCTCATGGGTAACTTGTCCCCCGAGATCTTTATGTATGTTCAAATCCCTCAGTTATTTTTGGTTCTCTAACACCCCAACATGACTCTGTTTAACATCATCTTAGAGGTTCCATCCTGTGTGTCTACCTTTTGGTGATCATTTATTGATCTCGGTGTAAAAGGTTGTCCATTGTACTAAGTGGCCTTATTTCACACTGGTATATTACTCTGAGCCTGCAACAATGGCCAGAGATAAAACCTCCAGCTAAAAATGATATTCATTGTGGGTATGATGATCTTTGCTTAGAGCTCTTTAGCACTTTACAGAGTGCAGTCAGAGACTTCTGTTTTTCCTCACAGCAACTGTCCTGTGTGACAAGCTGGAGAATATTTTTTAATCTCCATCTAATCATTACTTTTTCCTTATATCTCCCTTCCTCTAGAGAACTTCAATATTTGTGATGAGACATTAAACAATAACTTCTTAAATAGGAGCTTTTCTTTCTTCCTTGAGTAGGACTTGCAATTTGAAGATATCAACTGAAAGTGTGTCATCTTGCTTGAAGAGCAAGGTAAGCTTCTAGCTCAGTTCTATGATCTTTTTAGGTTGTAGTAATAGAATACATGTTATATAAAAGTTCAAGGGCAAAAATTTTCCCATTGAGTATTCAGAGTCTAGTATCCCAGCTTTTAATATTTTCATGCTATCACACTGTTTAGCCACAGTCTAGGTATTACAACAATCTCCATTAATTAGGGAAATGGTAGTTTTATTCAAATAATGGATGATGGTATTATTCTCATCACTTAAAATTCATATGCTTAGAGGGCAACAGACATTGGGGCTTATTGAAGGGTGGAGGGTAGGAGGAGGGAGAAGATTAGAAAAAAATAACTAATGGGTCCAGGTTTAATACCTGGGTGATGAAATAATCTGTACCACAACCCCCCATGATGCAAGTTTACCTATGTAACAAGCCTGCACATGTATCCCTGAACTTAAAAGTAAAAAAAAAAAAAACAAAAAAAACCTTACACACAAAAAAATCTATGTGCTTACAAGAGCACTTAGAAAATGATGAGCACTCTAAATATTTGTTGAGGCAATGAGTGAATGTATATAAATGAATGAATGAATAAATGAATAAGTCAGTGAATGATCAGTGAGCACATTATAAAATACATGGTCCTGTGTTACTGAAGCACAGTCTCATGCCTAACTTCGCACAAGATATTCAGAGGCTCTTGATGAAAGGTTTTAGACTTTTTAAAATAAGGAATACACAGGATTTACATCATGACCCATAATATGTGACTGCATGCATGTGTACACACACACATATACACACAGCAAAATTAAAACTTATGTGGAATCGTATTTTTCACCTACAATGCACCTTTACTTTCTATTTTTTTCTATGCTAAATGGGCTAATATATGAAATATACATAAAAGAGAATCTGCACATAGTAAGCGCTTTATGTGTTAGAGATCATTCCTAGCAATAGCAGTTATATTTAATTCAGTTTATTCGTGCTAGTGTTTTTTTCTTGTTTTTCCTTGCCTTAGAGAACTTGGAACCTTTTGACCACTACCTGAGACAGAGCTTTTTCTAATGGTATTTATGCATTATTCACGAATTTATTTCCAATTTTAGACTTATACTCAAGATTGACTATCTCTTCTTTTCCAGACGCAAGGTAAGCTTCTGTGTTCCATATATACATTTAGCAAAATGGGGAATTCGTGCAAAAGCAGTGGGACAGCTATAGATACTATATTATTTCAGAACAGAAGTAGATGCTTTAAATATTTTTTCCTAAAAACATATGCTGAGGCTGGAGTACAGAAATGTCAAAACTTCCACTGGTAGTGTATTCAGTGACACTTGTGAAATATCATACTGCTTCCCTAAAGAAGATGAAAAAAGTAAAATAGATGATGCTCTGATTAAGTAGGTGCTAATTTCATCTTACTCACTATCAGTTAGGCTTCTACTGGAAGTGAAACAAACAAAAATAACAGAAGTGTGAATTGACAGCTCTCCAAACTACAAAAAGAACCAAATAAATTAGCAAGATGCAAACAGAATTGTAACCTTCCCCTCATAATCTCATCCTATGACTAGCACATCTATGCTCATTGTGAAGTAGCCAATAGCACAGATTTTGATTAGGTCGCAACTTGGTTTCAATTGTGAATCTTGAATATTCTCCACGCTAGTTGTATAATTGTAGGATATCACATAATTTTTCAAATATCCAATTCTTATAATGGTAAAATAGTAGTAATAATAATACTTATCAAACACAAACACACACATATAAACATTTATATAAAAGGTCTTAATATCAGTTATAGAATGTAGTATATTCTAAAAGTGGTTATGTGAGTTTAGTTTGGCAAAAATAATGCTTTCATGGGCTAAACTTATGCAGTGTGGAAAGACAGTAGGCAGTAGTAGTTAGCAGATGAATAGTAGTTAGAGGATGAATGCCCTTTCTAATTCAAAACATTATTCATATGCAAGAACTGATCCAAATAATAATTTTACAACCTACAACTTGCCACCAAAACAGATCTGAGGACTAAAAGAAACCCACGAATGATGCATTTTTCAACTATAAGGGTCTGTATTCAACTAAGAGATGACAGAAATAAAAGAAAGAGTTTAAGAAAAGGAGATTCACGCCTATAATCCTAGCACTTTGGGAGGCCAAGGCGGGCGGATCACGAGGTCAGGAAATCTAGACCATCCTGGCAAAACCCCATGGTGAAACCCCATCTCTACTAAACGTACAAACAATTAGCTGGCATGGTGGTACATGCCTATAGTCCCAGCTACTTGGGAGGCTGAGGCAGGAGAATTGCTTGAACCCAGGAGGCAGAGGTTGCAATGAGCTGAGATCATGCCACTGTACTCCAGCCTGGATGACAGAGTGAGACCATCAAAAAAAAAAAAAAAAAAAGAAAGAAAGAAAAAGAAAAGGAGATGCTGTGAAACCAAGCTAAAATGTAAGTTTCAAGGAAGAAATTATACAAAAGAATGGTTCACATGGAATCGCTAGAGCAGCCAATTAAGACAGAATGAGAATTATTAGAAGACACAGAAAATGTCAGTAGCCCTAGTAGGTGAGGAAAGACAAATTGAACGGGGGCTACAAGACTTCAAAATTTACCCACACACAAAGCCATGCCATCCTCCTTTATGAAACTAAGAGAGATCATCATTCCATCCTAATAATAATAATATAGCTAGCTCTCATCAGACTGTGTTGAACATTAAACATTTTGTTCATTGTTTTAAAATGTATTATTTCATTGAATTTTCAAAATAATGCCTTGAGGTAGGTCTCGTTAATATTTTCATTATGCAGATGAAATAAATAAGGTTTGGGGAAGTTAGTTTGGGATCAATGCCACCTAGGTAGTAAATGGTAGGGCTGATATGCACCACTTCCCAATCCCAAGCCCTGTATCTGATGCTGCCTTCCCCCTCAGAATTGCCTTTGCTGGTTGTACATTTATCTACTTCTCCAGTTGTCCTGAGACCCTTAATGTGCATTTACCTCTCAGTTACCTCACTGTGAAACCTGCCTAAGTTTCCACCAACAAAGACAATGACTAATTGTAAATTGCTTCACATTCAATTTGCTTTAGTTTCAATTTAGGTCATTGAACTTGAGAACGACTCTCTTGGGCCCAAAGAGAGGCTTGACTATTAATACTTGTGTATATACAAATAAATGACTTAATCTTGTGAGCCTCATAATTTAAATAAATGTAATAACTAATCAACTTGATTATATTGTTGAGAGGAATCAACAAATATACATACAAATTGCCTAGAACAGTTCCCAGTATGTGAGCAACATAAATATATAAGTTTTACTAGATTAGGGAAAACTAAATTGGCAGAAAAATTAATTCCCGATGAGTCACCTTGGACACATCATTAATTAAATATACTACATATCAGTTTATAAATTTATAAAATGGAAACATTGGGATATTATTTATAAAGATCCCCTGGATTCAACAGATTGTAACTCTGTAGATAATGCACTAAATATTGTTGGTTTACTATGCTTTAGAGCTATAGAATTTTGAAGTACAAATCATTGTTATAATTACATAATGAACATAGTATTTATACATTTCTAAATCTCTTTTTGTTTATCATGCCATTCCTTTATTTCTCATTGCTACAGGACATCTTGTGATTCCCAGATAATACTGATGGAGAATTGTACAGAAGTTACAAAGTTCATTCTTCTAGGACTAACCGATGCCCCAGAACTACAGGTCCCCCCTCTTTATCTTGTTTACCCTTATCTACCTCCTCATTCTGTGTGGGAACCTGGGGATGATGCTCCTGATCCTGCTGGAGTCTTGTCTCCACACTCCCATGTACTTCTTTCTCAGTAACTTGTCTCTGGTGGACTTTGGATACTCCTCAGCTGTCACTCCCAAGGTCATGGCTGGGTTCCTTACAGGAGACAAGGTCATCTCCTACAATGCATGCGCTGTTCAGATGTTCTTCTTTGTAGCCTTGGCCACTGTGGAAAATTACTTATTGGCCTCAATGGCGTATGACCGCTATGCAGCAGTGTGCAAACCCCTACACTACACCACCACCATGACGGCCAGTGTATGTGCTTGTCTGGCCCTAGGCTCTTATGTCTGTGGCTTCCTAAATGCCTCATTCCACATTGGGGACATATTCAGTCTCTCTTTCTGTAAGTCCAATCTGGTACATCACTTTTTCTGTGATGTTCCAGCAGTCATGGCTCTGTCTTGCTCTGATAAACACATTAGTGAGGTGATCCTGGTTTTTATGTCAAGCTTTAATATCTTTTTTGCTCTTTTAGTTATCTTGATCTCCTACCTGTTCATATTCATCACCATCTTGAAGTTGCATTCAGCTAAGGGACACCAAAAAGCGTTGTCTACCTGTGCCTCTCACCTCACTGCAGTCTCCATCTTCTATGGGACAGTCATCTTCATGTATTTGCAGCCCAGCTCCAGCCACTCCATGGACGCAGACAAAATGGCATCCGTGTTCTATGCTATGATCATCCCCATGTTGAACCCTGTGGTTTATAGCCTGAGGAACAGAGAAGTCAAGAATGCATTCAAGAAAGTGTGGAGAAGGCAAAAATTTCTATAAGATTGGAATTTTAACATTGTTGTATACACACAAATGTTGTTTCACTCATCTCAGACCTTCCTCATGCAATGAGTTGCATTTGAAACACCACAATGCATTTGTTTATGAGGTGATATTCTTACCTCTTTAGAAGTCAATTATTTAATAAAAAGAAAACTTTCTCAGAAATGTAACACCTGAATGTGGAAGGCTAAAGGGAATTATTATAATTTTTGGAGGTTGCTGGTCACACCTTACTAATGACATTTGATTTACTCACTTGTTCCACTTGCATTTTCTCTACCACATTCCAATGCAAACACACTTGTTAAACAGGAACACCAACAAGTCCTCTTGTGGGCACATTCTCATCTTGTTTGAGATCTTAGAGGAAGAGCTTTCAACTCTTTCTCATTGAATACAATGCTGGCTGTCGATTTATTATATGTTACCTTTGTTATATGAAGGTATAGTCCTTCTATTCCTGAATTGTTGAGGTTTTTATCATGAAGGGATGTTGAATTTTGTTGAATACTTTTTCTACATCTATTGAAATAATCATGTTTTTATCCTTTTTTGTTAATGTGATGTATCATATTTTTTGATTTGCATATGTTAAACCATTCCTGTATCCCTGGAAAAAAATCCCTCTTGATCGTGGTGAATGATCTTTTTAATGTGCTGTTGAATTTTTATTGCTAGCATTTTGTTGAATATTTTTGTGTCTACATTCATCATGGATATTGGCCTGTAGCTTTCTTTTTTTCTGAGTCCTTGTCTGGTCTTAGTTTTAGGGTAATTATCACCTCAGAGCATGAATTTGGAAGTGTTCCATTCTTTTCAATTATTTTCTATAGTTTGTGAAAAATAGTAAAAAACTTAATTTTTTTTGGTAGAATTCAGCAGTGAAGCCATGAGGTCTTGCACTTTTCTCTGATTGGAGACTTCATTACTGATTCAATTTCATTAATCGTTGTTCTCTTTAGATATTCTATTTTTAAAATTCAAACTTACTAGGTTTTCTATGTCCAGGAATTTATCTATTTATTCTAGGTTTTCCAATTTGTTGAAATACAATTGTTTACAGCAGTTTCTTATCATCTTTTGTATTTCTTTAGTATCAGTTGTATACCTTCTTTTCATCTCTGATTTTATAGATTTGTTGATTATTCTCATTTGATCATTCCACAGTGTACACATATATTGACATTTAATTTTGTACCCCTTAAATATATGCAATTATTGTTTTTCAATTAAAAATAAAATAATAAAAAAAAATATGGTGAGACAAATGAAAACAAAAACACAACATACCAAAGCTGATGGGATGTAGCAAAAACAGTACTAAGAAGGAAATTTCTAACAATAAATGACTACATTAAAAGAAGAAAGATTTCAAATAAACAACCTAACTGTACACTTCAAAGAACTAGAACAAATTAAGATAAAAATTAGAAGAAGGAAGGAAATAATAAATATGAGAGCAGAAAAAAGCTAAAAAAATAAAAACAATAGAAAAATCAGTGAAAGTAAGAGTTAGTTTTTTTGAAAAGATAAAATTGACAAATGCTTAGCTAGACTTATTAAGCAAAAGAGAGAAATGATTCAAATTTTTTAAAATGAAAGTTGTGAAATTATAAATGATGCCACCAAAGTAAAAAGGATTGTAAGAGACTGCTATGAACAACTTTATACTTAGAGACTGGATAACCAAGAAGAAATGAATAAATTCCTAGAATCATAAAACATACCAAGACTGAATCATGAAAAAAATGCAAAGTCTGGACAGACAAATAATGGGTAAAGAGATTGTATCAGTAATTAAAAATCTCCCACAAATTAAAACCCAGAACCAGAAGACTTCTCTGGTGAAATTTACCAAACATTTTTGAAAAGAGGAACAGCCAGTTATTATCACACTCTTCCAAATAACTAAAGAGAAGAGAACACTTTTAAACTAATTTTATGTGACCAGCATTATTCTCATATTCAAAACAAGAAAAAGGTACCACAAGAAATGGAAACTACAGACAATATTTCTGATGACTATAGATAAGAAATTCTCAATAGGGGATTACTTCATGTTAATCCTTCTTAAGCTCTGTGAGCTTTTTCTAAGTGCAGATTTAAGAAATTAATCAAGTTTGGGAAGTTGGTGACCATAAGTCTTAAAATATTTCTTATGAACTTTTTCTTATTTCACCTCTCATTCATGTACTCTACTGTGCTAATGTTGATATACTTGACAGCATGCAATAGGTCTCAAGTTCTTTTCATTTTGTCTTCATTCTGTTTTTCTTTCTTCTCCTCATACCAGATTACTTTAATTGACATGTCTAGAAATTTACTGATTTGGCCAGACATGGTGGCTCATTTCTACAATACCAGCACTTTGGGAGGCTGAGGCAGATGGATCACTTGAGTGCAGGAGTACAAAACCAGCCTGGGCAACATGGCAAAACCTTGACTCAAAAAAAAAAAAAAAGACAAAAATGTAGCCAGGTGTGTTGGTGCATGCCTGTGGCCCCAGCTACTTGGAAGGCTGAGGCAGGAGGATCACTTAGAGCCAAGAGGTGGAGACTGTAGTGAGCCATGATCATACCACCATACTACAGCCTGGGTGACAGTGGAAAACTTTGTCTCATCACACTACCAGACTTCAATCTATACTACAAGGCTACAGCAATCAAAACAGCATGGTACTGGTACCAAAACAGAGATATAGACCAATGGAACAGAACAGAGGCCTCAGAGGCAACACAACACATCTACAACCATCTGATTTTTGACAAACCTGACAAAAACAAGCAATGGAGAAAGGAGTCCCTTTTAATAAATGGTGTTGGAAAACTGGCTAGCCATGTGCAGAGAGCAGAAACTGGACCCCTTCCTGACACCTTACACTAAAATTAACTCCAGATGGATTAAAGACTTAAACATAAGACCTAACACCATAAAAACCATAGAAGAAAATCTAGGCAAAACCATTCAGGACATAGGCATAGGAAAGGACTTCATGACCAAAACACCAAAAGCATTGGCAACAAAAGCCAAAATAGACAAATGGGACCTAATCAAACTCCACAGCTTCTGCACAGCAAAAGAAACAGTCATTAGAGTGAATCGGCAACCAACAGAATGGGAAAAAATTTTTTCAATCTACCCATCTGACAAAGGGCTAATATCCAGAATCTACAAAGAACTAAAACAGATTTACAAGAAAAAAATAAACAAGCCCATTCAAAAGTGGGCAAAGGATATGAACAGACACTTTATAAAAGAAGACATACATGAGGCCAACAAACATATGAAAAAATGCTCATCATCACTGGCCATTAGAGAAATGCAAATCAAAACTACATTGAGATACCATCTCATGCCAGTTAGAATGGCGATCATTAAAAAATCAGGAGACAACAGATGCTGGAGAGGATGTGGAGAAATAGGAACACTTTTACACTGTTAGTGGGAGTGTAAATTAGTCCAACCATTGTAGAAGACAGCATGGCGATTCCTCAAGGACTTAGAAATAGAAATTCCATTTGACCCAGCAATCCCATTACTGGGCATATATCCAAAGGATTATAAATCATTCTATTATAAGGACACATGCACACAAATGTTCATTGCTGCACTGTTTACAATAGCAAAGACCTGGAACCAACCCAAATGCCCATCGATGATAGACTGGACAGGGAAAATGTGGCACATATACACCATGGAATATTATGCAGCCATCAAAAACGATGAGTTTGTGTCCTTTGTAGGGACATGGATGAACCTGGAAACCATCATTCTCAGCAAACTGACACAAGAACAGAAAATCAAACACCACATATTCTCACTCATAGGTGGGTGTTGAACAATGAGAACACATGGACACAGCGAGGGGGAGCATCACACACTGGGGTCTGTTGGGGGGGAAATAGGGGAGGGACAGCGGGGGGTGGGGAGTTGGGGAGAGATAAAATGGGGAGAAATGCCAGATATAGGTGATGGGGAGGAAGGCAGCAAATCACACTGCCATGTGTGTACCTATGCAACAATCTTGCATGTTCTTCACATGCACCCCAAAACCTGAAATGCAATAAAAAAAAGACTTTGTCTCAAAAAAAAAACAAGGAAAGAAGGAAGGAAGGAAGGAAGGAAAGAAGGAAGGAAGGAAGGAAGGAAAGAAGGAAGGAGTTCACTGATTTTTTTCTTCCCTCGTCAAATAATTGTTACAATTCTCTGTTGAATTTTTTATTTCACTCATTGTACTTTTCAGTTCCAGAAATTCAATCTGGTTTATTTTAGTAAATTGTATTTTAATTGATATTTACTATATATTAAAACACCACTGTCCTAGTTTTCTTTAGTTCCTTGTCAATTTTTTTTTCCATAATATTTTTGAACCCATTTAAGGCAACTGATTTAAGATATTTGTCTTCTAGGTATAACATTTGCACTTCCATAGACAATTTCTGTTAATTTCTGTTTTCTTGCAAATTGGACATTGTTTCTTGATCCTTCGTATGTGTCTTATTTTTGGTTGAAAGTTTGACATTTTAAAAATTATAATATGGTAATTCTGGAAGTCAAATTATCTCCCCCCTCACATCCCCTGTTTCATTTGTTGTTGCTTGCTCTGGGTGCAGTTGTTTATTAAGTAAGTTTTATTAAAATATTTTAAAGAATGTATTTATTGTCATATGTGGCCTCTGATGTCTCTGTTTCTTTACTTGTGGTCACATAGCAGTTTGACAGAGATAAGAAGTCACCTTTTTCTTTATTCATCATTCACTTTGTTTCTATAGATCCTTGATTACTTTCCAGAGTTCAAACCAAGTTGAATGTGCCAGTTTTTGCTTGCTTTTTTAGTGTTTCTGTGGAGTAACAGTCCCTTAAAATATTCTAATCTATCATTTTTCCTGCCCCTGTCTTACAAGGAACTGGTAACTGGATTTACGGCCCACCAAATAATTCAGATTAATCTCCATCTCACTATCCTTAATTTGATCATAACTGCAAAGCCATTGTCATATAAAGTTTACAGATTCCAGGTATTAGAATCTGACATTTTGGAATATCATTATTCGGCATCCTACAGATTAGTTTCTCACTTATGCTACTACATGTCTGTCAGGCAGGTTGTCTGGCTAAGTGAAAAGCTGTATGTGGTCACTCAAAGACACCTGCTGATGAAGGTGTCACCATCTGTTGCTGCACCTCCTGGAACATTAAGCTTTTTGATTATCTTAGCAGGAGATGAAACAACTGCTTCAACCAACATTACAATTCTTTTCATAGTTCATTATCTATAACTATTACATGTCTTGCCTCGCTGGAATGGGACACACACATATAGAAAAGCAAGTGGATTGTTTGTGTACCACTATTTTTGTGACCCATGTATGGGCATTTTTATAAATAATAAATATTAATATTTATCCTATGGGACATCTGATATGTGGTAGAAAGTGTGCTGTGCTCTATAAATATGTCATGTGATTATCTTCGTGAAATTCTTGTGAGAATGACAAGATAGTATTTCCTGCTTCCGTACAGAAGTTTGAAAAGGGGGCATTTCTTACTCAAATTTGAGGTGAAACAACCTTGGTGCACAGAACAAATGTTTAACCATGACACTTGCTTGTGCTAAGAGAGATGTGATAAGTCTGCTTGGGAGTGTGGTGTGGGCTCAAAAGCAACAGTGCAAAGTGATGAATCTGTGCAAAAGAATGACTCTGTCTCCTTTGTTGGAAAAGAAAAGCATTCCCAGGCCAGAACTGTGGTGATAAGGTAGATAAGTGTTAAGAAGATTTCCAAGGATTCTCAAGATGTCTTAGAGAAAAATCAAAAATGAAAGTAAAATAAAAATTAAATTTAAAAAACTTTAAAATATAAAATGCTGATAAAGAAGTGAGACAATTTTAATGTACTGCTAATGGGTATTCAAAATAGTAGAGTATCTTCAGAAAAGATGTTGGCAGTTTCTTATTCAGATAAATCTGTGCTTACCATACAATTCAATCTGACTTGTCAGTATTTATTCAAATGAAATGAAAATTTATGTTCACCTCAGAAATCTTTTTTTTTTTTTTTTTTTTTTTTTTTTTTTTGAGACAGAGCTCACTCTGTCACCTAGGCTGCAGTGCAGTGTTGTGATCTTGGCTCAATGCAGCCTCTGCCTCCCAGGTTCAACCGATTTTTCTGCCTCAACCTCCTGAGTAGCTGGGAATACAGGTGCCTGCCACCATGCTTGGCTAATTTTTGTATTTTTAGTAGAGACAGAGCTTCACTGTGTTGGTCAGACTGGTCTCAAATGCCTGCCCTCAAGTGATCCACCCACCTTGGCCTCTTAAAGTGCTAGGATTACAGGCGTGAGCCAGTGTGCCCTACCCAGAAATCTTTGATGAAAAGTTTAGATCAGCTTTATTTCTAATCAGCAAACACCGAAACCAATACCAATGTTCCTCAGTTGCACAATGAGAAATACAATCTATAGTATCCACATAATGCAATATTCTACAATAAAAAAGATTTAACTCTGACATAGGCAACAATATGCATGGGTCTTAATTGCTAAGTGAAAGTGAAAGATACCAGACTCAAAGACTACATATTCCAGGATTATATTTAAAGACATAAGATTATATTTAAAGGCATTCTAGCAAAGGCAAAACTATTTGGACAAAAATAATTTACTTGTTGCCAGGGTAGTGGGTGGGAAAAGAGGTTACCAAAAAGTAGGTTCAGATAATTTTTTTATGTGATTGTTGTAGTCCTTATGTGACCATATATTTGACAAAATTCTAGAACTATACAATAAAGTGTATATTAATACTGGGTATTACTTTATGTGAATTATGCATTAATTAGAGAATGGAAAAAAGAAATAACAAATTATGTGTGCATATTAAAAATAATCAGCTTTCTCCCCCACAGGCAGTTTAATTGGTTCTTCACCTAGAATGAGGAGCTGTAGATCCTCTCACAGGGGACATCTCCAGAGATCTCCATACCCCTATAATTATCTTCATATCTCCATATATTAGCATCTGAAATTCCAACATGACTCAACTTGATGTAGTTTTAGAGAGAACTCACTGTGTACAGAGCTTCATGGATCATCATTTATTCATCTAAATGATAATTGCTGTTAGTTCATGCATGCCTTCTGACCTGAGGCTTTGCTATGAACCTTCAACCATGCTCAGGGAAAACATCCCAATTTAAAAACTATATTTACTGACTTTCACATGATGACAGCTTAGCAAGATGTTTCACGGGGCTCCTTGCTATTTACAGATGCAAGTCTGTGAATTATGTGAGAGAGGTAATATTAACATGTTTATTTTCTCAAGAAAGGAGAAGATAAGTAACTCCTTTCAGTGCACAGAAAGAATTAAAAGTAGATTCAGGACTTGTTCCATGTTAATGTTCTTCCCTTTGTTTTCCCATGCCTAAGAGACCTTGAAACCTGTTGACCACTATCTGAAAGCAAGCTTCTCTAAACATACTTATGCAATATTCCATGGCTGATTTTCTGATTACAGATCAACTATTCCCTATTGACTGTTTCTGCTCATCCAGCTGTAAGGTAAGCTTCTGCATGTAAGAAACATTTTAGAGAGAAGCGTAACTCATGCAAAAGCAGTGGCGCAGCTATACCTACTGTAAGTAATTTGAGAGCAGAAATATATGTTTTCAACATTTTTTCTAAAATACTGAGGTGATTGTTGGGCATAAATGTTCCATTATAGGAAATTCAGTGATTCTTATGAAATATGCTTCTTTCTCCAAAGATATGAACCAAAAAATAAGATAGATCATGTTCTGATTGACTAGATGGTAATTTTATCAGTTTGTTATATATTGGCTTCTCAATAGCTGTACAAAGACAAAAACAAACAAATAAAAATGAGTGAAATGTTTATTCTTTAAACTACAAAAGGGTGTTAAACGAATCAACAAGCTATGACCTGTGTTTTAACTTTTCTTTATAATCTCATTACTATTAGCACATCTACATATGTTGACAGTGATGTGCAGCTGAAAGGTTTGACTTTTGATTAGATTGAAGATGGATTTATTTAACTCTTGAATCTTGACTCTCAAACTAACCATATAATTTTGAAGCATCACATCAGTTCTCAAATTCTCAACGTTCTTAATGATAAAGTAATAACAATAATAATAATACCTAACTCTGTCTCTCTGTCTCTCTCTCTCCCTCTCTCTCTCTCTCTCCCTCTCTCTCTCTCTCTCTCACACACACACACACACACACATCATTTATATATAAAGTTTTTGTTATTGGTTGCAGAACATAGTGTGTGCTAAAAGCAGTCATGTATGTTAAAGTTAGCAACATAGCATCTTCATAAGTCAGGCTTGGAAAGTGAAGTTGCCAAGTGTTTAAGAGAAAGACAGTGGGAAACAGTAGTTAGTATTGGTTGGATACCCTTCTAAAGACCTCAGTCCAAGTACGAAGATGTAAAGTATTGTTTCTGATTTCATTCTTTTGTCATGGCTATGTAGTATTACATGGTGTATATGTACCACATCTTCTTTATCCAATCTACCATTGATGGGCAGCAGGGCTGATTCTATGCCTTTGCTGTTGTGAATAGCATGCTGATGATCATACAGATAAATGTGGCTTTTTAAAAAAATTTCCAACTTTTAAGTTCAGGGGTACATGTGCATGATGTGCAGGTTTGTTACATAGTAAAACATGTGCCATGGTGATTAGCCGTACAGATCATCCCATCACCTAGGTATTAAGCCCAGCACACATTAGCTTTTCTTCCTGATGCTCTTGCTCCTCCTACCTGCCACAGTCTGACAGGCCCCACTGTGTGTTGTTCTCCACCAGGTGTCCATGTGTTTTCATCATTCAGCTCCCACTTAAAAGTGAGAGCATGCAGTATCTGATTTTCTGTTTCTGCATTAGTTTGCTGACGATAATGGCTTCCAGATCCATCAATGTCCCTGCAAAGGAGATGATCTCATACCTTTTTATGGCTGCATAGTATCCCATGGTATATCTGTACCATATTTTCTTTATCCAATCTATCACTGATGGACATTTAGATTGATAATGTCTGTCTTTTTAGTAAAATGACTTATTTCTTTTTGGGCATATACTGGGTCAAATAGTAGCTTTGTTTTAAGTTCTTTAAGAAATCTGTACACTGTGAAATACTACATAGCCATAAAAAAGAAATCATGTCCTTTGCAGCAACATGGATGAATCTGGAGGCCATAATCCTAAGCAAAGTAACACAAGAAAACAAAGTAACACAGAAAACAAAATATTGCACATTCTTACTAATAAGTGAGAGCTAAATGATGAGAACACATGGACATGAATATGGAACAACAGACACTGTGGACTACTAGAGGGTGGAGAAAGGGAAGGTGGGCTTAAAAACTACCTATCACATAGTATGCTCATTAGTGGGGGACAGAATCCCTACTCCAAACCTCAGCATCACACAATGTTTCCATGTAACAAATCTGCACGTGTAACTCTTGTATCTAAAATGAACGTTGAAATTTAAAAACATTAAAATAAATAAATACATAGTAGAATATTGGTTCTAAACAAAAAGAGATTCAAATAAAATATTTTATCACATGGAATTTGCCACCAAATCAGATCTGTGAGCTAAATAAAGATGCCCCATAACATAGGAAATTTTAACCCCTAATCTTTGATTTAACTATGGAATAACACAAATAAGAGAAATAATGGGTTTAGGAAAAAGGGACTTTTTTACCCACACTAAAATGTGGATTTCAAGGGAGAAATTGCGAAAAAGAAGGACTCCCATGAATTTTCCGGAGCAATCATTTGCTTGGAGGAAGAACAAACTGAGAATCACTGAAGAACACAGAAAATCTCAGTGGTCCTAGTATGGAGGAAAAGAAAATTGGAGATAGGAGTCTCAAGATTTCAAAACTCACCCATGCGTGAAGCCCTGCTTGTCACCATCCACCTTTACCAAACCAACAAAAAGATTATCACCCATCCTAATAATAACATTTAATATTATAACTAGCACTCATTAGGCCGTGCTTAACGTTAGCATTTTTAATGCATTATCTTATTTAATTCTCACAATAATACCTCAAAGCAGGTCTCATTGCTGTTCTAGTTTTACAGAAGAAAATGTGATGTTTAAGGGAGTTAGATTAGAACCAATGATTCCCAGGTGATAAGTAGTGGACTTATACGGATCTTTTCCAAGAACTCAAGCTCTGTATCTGATGATAGGCTTCTCTCAAAATTGTTCCTGCTAGTTGAACATGCCCCTAACACCCAAGTTATCCCACCACATTTACTATGCATAAATTACACACTTACTTCATTGTGAAATCTAAAACACTGAGTTTGCACCAAAGAAGACAATGAGTGATTGTAAATTGAGTTGTATTCAATTTGATTTAAATTCAGTTTAGACCATTAGACTTAGGAACCACTCAGCATGGGTTCAAAGGTTGGCATGGGTCCAAAGCACGGCTTGCCATTTAATGCTTGTGTAAATATGAATACATTATTCCACCCCCTGTGCTTCATTATTTAAATGAATGCAACAACTAATCAAATTTACAATATTGTTGCAAGGAAATAATGAATATATATCTAAAATGTCTAGAGAAGTTCTTGGCAAATTAGCAACATGTGTCAGCTTTTCCTGTGCTCAGGAAAAGTGAATTGACAGATAGATGCATCTGGACAAGTCATCTCGATCACGTTAGTAAATTTTCTTCATATGAGTTTACAAATTTATAAAATTTAAAAGTTGTGTGGATAATCTATTAAGATTCTTCAGATTCAACAGTATGTAACTCTGTATAATTAATGCACTAAATTTGGTTGTCAAGGCCATGCTTTTTCTAGGGAATCTTAGAAATCAAGTACAAATTATTGCTACAATGAAGGAATACATATTGTACTTATACTTTTCAATTTTAATTCAATTATTTAATCACATTGTTCCTTTTTGTATTGCTACAAGCATCCTATGAGTACCCAGAACAATGATGGAAAATAAGACAGAAGTAGCACAGTTCATTCTTCTAGGACTAATCAATGACTCAGAACTGCAAGTTCCCCCTCTTTATAATGTTCCTCTTCATCTATATTATCACTCTGGTTGGAAACTTGGGAATTATTATATTGATATTCTGGGATTCCTGTCTCCACAATCCCATGTATTTTTTTCTCAGTAACTTGTCTCTAGTGGACTTTTGCTACTCTTCAGCAGTCACTCCAATGGTCATAACTGGATTCCTTATAGAAGACAAGGTCATCTCCTACAATGCATGTGCTGCTCAAATGTACATTTTTGTAGCTTTGCCACTGTGGAAAATTACCTCTTGGCCTCAATGGCCTATGACCGCTATGCAGCAGTGTGCAAACCCCTACATTACACCACGACCATGACAACAAGTGTGTGTGTTTATCTGACCATAGGCTCCTACCTTTGTGGTTTCCTGAATGCCTCCATCCACACTGGGGACACATTTAGTCTCTCTTTCTGTAAGTCCAATGAAGTCCATCACTTTTTCTGTGACATTCCAGCAGTCATGGTTCTCTCTTGCTCTGATAGGCATGTTAGCGAGCTTATTCTTGTTTATGTTGTGAGCTTCAATATCTTTTTTGCTCTCCTGGTTATCTTGATATCCTACATATTCATTTTTATCACCATCCTAAAGATACACTCAGCTTCAGGATACCAGAAGGCTTTGTCCACCTGTGCCTCTCACTTCATTGCAGTCGCCATCTTCTATGGGACTATTATCTTCATGTACTTACAGCCCAGCTCCAGTCACTCCATGGACACAGACAAAATGGCATCTGTGTTCTATACGATGGTCATCCCCCATGCTGAACCCCCTGGTCTATAGCCTGAGGAACAAAGAAGTGAAGAGTGCATTCAAGAAAGTTGTTGAGAAGGCAAAATTGTCTCTAGGATTGTGAATTTAACATTGTAGGATTCACCACAACCTAGCTTCATTTCTCTCAGATCTTCTCCATGTTCTGAATCACATTTAAGGTCCACAATAATGTTAAATTCCTGATGTGATGGCCATACCTGTTTAAAAGTCTATTATCTAGATAAAAAGAAACATTATGTCCAGAAACATAACATCTGAACAAGAATGGCTAAGACATCTTGGGGCTTCCTTGCCAAAAGCCTTAAAGATATTAATACATTCATTTGTTCTACATGCATTTTTTTCCTACCACGTCAATGCAAATATACATAAAACCAGAGCAAAAACAAGTCCATTAATAGAAGTACATGGAAGTTTCCCATAAAATGGGAAATTTTCCCTGGGAGTGGAAAATGCATCTAGATTAAATGTAATGTGGCAAGTTCTGATGGTTAATTTTATGTGTCAGTTTGGCTGGATTAAGGGATGACCAGATAGCTGCTTAAACATTATTCTGAATGTGTCTGTGAAGGTATTTCCAGAAGAGATGAATATTTGAATCAGAAGACTGAGTAAGGAAGATCTGCCCTCACCAATATGTGTGGCCATCATTCAATCTATTGAAAAGAACAAAAAGGTGGAGGAAGGATGAATTTTCTCTCTTCTTGAGCTGGGACGCTCATCTTCTCTTGCTCTTTGACATTTGAGTTCCTGGTTCTCTGGCCTTTGGCCTCCAGGCCTTATATCAGTTCCACAACCGTGTCCTGACCTTTCTCAGGCCTTCAAACTCTGAATTACTCTACTGGATTTCCTGGTTCTCCAGTTTGCAGTTGTGAGACTTCTCAGCCTCCATATTCACATGAGCCAGTTCCCAAAATAATGTCCTTTTATTTATATATATTTTTTTATTGGTTCTGCTTCTCTGTAGAACTGTGTGTAATACATGAATATTTAATGAAAATAATTTAAATATTTAATTTGGGCAGCAGAATATAAAAGTTAAGCCTAATACTTTTAAATTTATTTAGCTGAATACTGTTCCAGGAGTCCTAATTTTATTTAAAAAACATATATTGTTAAATGAAAGTATACGCTTTTCTTTAGCACATTTGTTTTGTTTTTGTTTTTGTTTTTGTTTTTGAGACAGAGTCTTGCTCTGTCACCAAGCTGGAGTGCAGTGGTGCAATCTCAGCTCACTGCAACCTCTACCTCCTGGGTTCAAGCGATTCTCCCGCCTCAGCCTCCTGAGTAACTAGGACTACAGGTGCGTGCCACCACGCCCAGCTAATTTTTTGCGTTTTTAATGGAAACAATGTTTCACCATGTTGGCCAGTCTCTTGACCTCGTGATCCACTCGCCTCAGCCTCACAAAGTGCTGGGATTATAGGCAAGAGCCACCGTGCCTGGCATCCTTGGCACATTTTATCCAGAATATGTAAATATAGCATTTTATATGAATTAATACTTGTGTCATTACTGAATAATGTTATAGAAGCAACATGTTCATGTTTTAGATTTTAAAACGATAAAATAACTAGAGTACTGTGGGTGGGCGATCCCACAAGTGCCAAGGCAAGGTTCTGAAGCCTCAGCCTGTTTCCATATAAATGATGAAATTAGAAATATAATCACATAAGTAATCATAGGTATAGATACTTAAATATATATACACTCATTATAATCTTTGAATGTTGCTAATGCTTCTCGGCTTGCAAAGTATGAAGCTAAGGTGACACTGTGAAAGAAGTGACCCTAAGGCAAGATGCTTTAAGCCCTCTGTCATGCCCATGTAAGAGTTGCTGGAGGGCGCCTTGGCTGTGTGGCAATGCTGGGAAAGTGCCCACTGTTTAGCCAGCTGTGGAAGGAGACTTCCAAGATGTCTCCCCCAGAGGAGTTAGGAGAAAACTCTGCTCCCCCAAGCTCTTGTGGTAGGCCTGATGGCTGTCAGGGACACCCACAGATGTCGGGGGCTTAATTGTCTCTATGTGATGCTGCGCTTCAGCGGTCACCTTCCATGTCCACCTTCATGTTCTGCTTCCTCTTTTTCTTAGAAGATATAATCAGTAAAAGTAACGCAAATCTTAATCTTTGTTCTTTCTTTACAAGTATGGAGAAAGTGCTGATGCGTTATGCTCCTTACCTTATCTCGGCTACTTGGAAGACCTGGGCCCCTATCCCCAAGACACGTGATTTACCTGACCCGATCACTGACCACCATTACTTCACCCTAACTACCCTGTCCCCCTGCTTTGTACTCAATAAAAGTCAGAGTGTGCAGATACTTGGTGCCACTGCCGGACTCAGCGCTTTCATTGGCAGTGGACCCCTGGGTCCAAACTCTTTTTCTCTCGATCTCTGTGTCTTGTGTCTTTATTTCCACAGTTTCTCATCTCCGCATCAGTAGAGAGGGGCTCACAGGACCCAGTAGGGCTGGACCCTACAGAGTACCAGAAAAGTTGAGTAAAAATAAACGCATTTTTAACTTTCTTTGTATATTACTACCAACTTTTACATAGTTTAAAAGTGTACTGAGAAACAAAACACATTTTTCTTTCTGCAAGTGCTATGAAATGGTTAAATCTGCTCCTTCATTATTTTAGTTGACATACATCACCTTTTGCTACTTCACCTGTATTTACTCCATTTTGTTCAGACTGTTCTCCTTGCTGTTTTTCACAGCTCCAAGCATGCTCCAAACTCTGGGCCTGTGTACTTGCTGTTCTCCATGCGTATTTCCTTACTCCATTCAGGTCCTTTTAAAAACGTGACCCAGTCACAGAGTCTTTTCTTTACCACCTTTATAAAACATCACTCTCCCCACCCCATGTACACTGCTCCCTCATCTCATGTTATTCTTCCTCGTTCTTATTCGTACTCTTGTATATTTATTCACTTGTTTATTATATATCCTCCTCTCCAACTAGAATGCACACTTTATTAAAGCAGTGAGTTTTTTGTTTTTTAAAATAAGATCTTTAGTACCTAAATGAGTGTGTTTCATAGGAGAGTCTCAATAAGTATTTGTTAAATGAATGGATAAAATAATTAAATTTGAGTCTAATTGTATCAATATGTTGAACCTTTGAACCATTCATAATCATAGTAAACTATCTTTAATATAAGCCTTCTAGATAGATGTATAGTTCATTTCAAAAGACACAGATAATTTCTTTGCTGAAACATTTTTTATCTCTATTCTAAGCACTTTTTCCCCCACTTTTGGACACAATCATTTCCTGAAAATTCTATCATCAAGTAGCTCATTTGAAGCCATCTCATAATTTTTACTTAGACATGATGTCCCATGAAGTAGAAAATAATACATCAAATAAATACTACTTAGCAAATCATAAAAATACATTAAATGTGAAATTACCTAAGGTTTAATATCTAATTATATTTGAAAATTACTTTATATGCATAATTACAGAATTAACTGAAATGATTCTAAACATCCACATAGAATATAAACATAGCGATATCTTTCCATAGCAAACATAACATAAATGCAATATGCTATTATAATCCACAATCTTTATGCATCCTGATTCCTGGAACCTTTTAACGTTACCTTGCATTGCCTAAAAGGACTATATACAGGTGATGAAGCCTGAGATAGTATTGTGGATTATCTGTGTGAACCCCAAAGGCTCATATATGTCACTATCAGAAGAAGATAGATGTGATGACAGACGAAAGAGGAGTCTGCAAGGTGAGCATGGAGGCAGAGACTTAAGTGATGTGGACCCAAACCATGGAATACCTGCAGTCACCGTAAAATGGAAGAGGCAAGAAATAAATTCTCACTTACAGTTTATGAAGAAAGCAAGACTTGCTAATGTGTTGATTTCAGTCCAGTGCCGCTGATTTAGGACTTCTGGCTTCCAAACTGTGAAAGAATAAACACCTGTTGTTTTAAGTTCCCTGGTATGTGATGTTTTGTCACAGCAGCTGTACAATCTAACACAAACACTTGCCTGATTTCTCCTATGTCATAATCTTATATTATGATTTTACATTTGTCAACACTACAAAAAAAAAGATTGACGCACAATTACTTTTTTTTTGTGAGACAGAGTTTCACTCTTGTTGCCCAGGCTGGAGGGCGATGGTGCTATCTTTGCTCACCACAACCTCCACTTCCCGGGTTCAAGTGATTCTCCTGCCTCAGCCTCCTGTGTAGCTGGGATTACTGGCATGCACCACCACCCTTGGCTAATTTTCTATTTTTAGTAGAGATGGGGTTTCTCCATGTTGGTCAGGTTGGTCTTGAACTCCTGACCTCAGGTGATCCTCCCGCCTTGGCCTCCTAACGTGCTGGGATTACAGGTGTGAGCCACCATGCCCAGCCTTTCTTTCTAAACTGCAGACTTTATTCCAATCTCATTCGTTTGTCCACGTTTTTCCTCTTTTGCACTTTGTTGTCAGGTTTCCTTAGTCTCTTTTGGTTATGACAGACTGTCCATCTTTCCCTGTGTTTTGAGGGAGTGCTGGAGAGACATTTCTTAGAATGACTGAGGTGAAAATTATGTTTTTCTGAGGTTTTCTCATTATTTTACTGGGGCTGTACTGTTTTTCAAGTAACATAGGTGATAAAATTTCCCTTCTAGTGCCTCATATCAAGGATACATGCTATCAACATGACTTATCAGAGATGAAGTTAACATGATCACAGACAAAATGGCAACTGTGTTCTATACTATGGTCATCCCCATGCTGAACCCCCTGGTCTATAGCCTGAGGAACAAAGACGTGAAGAACGCATTCAAGAAAGTTGTTGAGAAGGCAAAATTTCCTCTATTATTGTGAGTTTAGTTTCATCGCTCTGTCCTGAATTACATTTTAAGGTTCACATGAAGTTTCTGAAATAATATCATTTCTTCTTCCAAGGTCTGTTCTCTAGGAAAAAAGCAATATTATGTCCAAAAATATAATACCTAAATGAGAAAGCTAAGGTGAATAATAAGATATCTTAGGTTTTACTTGTCAAAACTTTACACAATATATTTGATTTATTCACTCATTCTTCATGCATGTCTGCTACCAAATACTAGGAAAATCATACATGTAAAAAAGGTGCATAAATGGGCCCATGGGAACATATTTATTCATGTGGGAACATATACACAGGAGTGGGAAATTTGCCAGATGTAAATTCAGTATAGCTAACTTTGATACAAATAATTCAGGTAATTAATTGAGTTATTTGAATTTCAGTTTATGTATAATATTGTTTATTTAGTTGAACAAATGTTTTAGAGTCCTAATTTGAGAGCAAATGTGATTTATTTTAAATAAAAGTACAATCGTCTCTCTGTATCT
The DNA here is from genome assembly GCA_036589455.1 of Ateles fusciceps. NCBI lineage: Eukaryota > Metazoa > Chordata > Mammalia > Primates > Atelidae > Ateles > Ateles fusciceps. The sequence goes on along the minus strand of JAZHEH010000681.1, from coordinate 19,999,631 downwards.
CTGCTACGCATCTGCAGATTTAACCAACCATGGATAGGTAAATATTTCTAAAAATAATAACAATACAACAATAAAAAGTACAAATTTAAAAATTCAGTATAATAACTCTACATAGCTTTTACATTGTGCTAGGTATTACAAGTAATCTGGAGATTATTTAAAGTATATGTGAGGATTTGCATGGGCTGTATGCAAATATGATTATATACCATGGATCAATATCTAGATTCAATAGTCTGTCCATTGATTTATGTGTCTCATTTTCCCAATACCACACTTATGTTGATTATCGTAAGTCATGAAATCAGGTAATGCTTCAACTTTATTATTATTTGTATCTACTAGTTTTGCCCTTCCATATGAATTTATAATCAGTGTGTTCATATTTATTTTTTTTAAAGTCTGCTTGGATTTTAATTGTGATTGCAAAAAGTCTTCAGAGCAGTCAATGTAGTCTCTTAATTCATGAATATAGTATTTCTCTATGCTAATTTAGATTATTAAAATTTCATTCATCAGTATTGTATATTTTTCAGCACTTTTAAGACATGTATCTTAAATATGCTCAAAGAGCTAAATGAAATCTTGAACAAGAAACTAAAGGAAGCTAGGATAAGGATATTTCAAGTAATAGTGGAATATCAATAAAGAAATAGAAATTATAGAAAGTAATTAGATACAAATTCTGGAGAAGAAACCAAAAAGAGGTAAGATAGACTGTGGAAAGCAATGCCTCAGATTTCTTGACTTTTAAGTATTAGTAGTTTTTACACTTATAAAAACTTCTATATTTGTTGTTGCATCAGAGAAAAATAACAGCCCATGAGGTAGATTAAAGGTTTTTTCTCCTTGTTTATCAAGATCAGATCTTGGCAGGTTTATAACCATCTGGCTATTAACAAAGCCAGCATTATAATTGGTCTTATGTTAACCTGTTATTCACATCCCTACACTCTGAATTCCTGGACAAAAAGAATATTTTGGGTCACTTTATATGTGAGTATAAACAAATGAATTTGGAAAATATATTGGTTGCTCTTGAAGTATCAGCAGAATGTAGAAATTAACTATTTTCAAAAATAACTGCAATCACATGCATATGTACATATATTAGGGTCCAATTCGGCAACTTAGAGGAAGAAATTTCATAGTTACTTAGATGCTCTGGCACATTCTGAGCACTTTCATGGTGATTTTTAATACTTTATTTTTATTTTATCATTTATTATTTTTTGAGTGGTGGTTTGTAGAGCTCACTATATTTGCCCCCATAATAAGAAAAGGAAACATTATGTACTTAATAATGATGGTAACAAAGGTGATTCAAGTTATACCTTGTGTGTTAGAGTCGTGCCAACTTTATTTTCAATTCTGGGCACACGTGATAGAACATATTTATTAGAAAGTGATCATTTGTTCTAACTCACTACATGTGCAAAGCCAGCTAGAAGGAAATGAGAATAGGAAGGAAACTAATGCTGAATACATTACTTGTGTCAGGCATCAAGTTGGTAGGATTCTATGTAGCATCCGATGTAACCTAATACGTTGCAGCTCTGTGAAATAAGTACAGTGGCCATTATATAAACTAAATTTTCACAGAACATGAAACTAGGATTCAAGGAATAGCAGTAATGTTCTCAAAGCCACATTTAAAGCCACCTGATTACATTTAATGTAATCAAAGCCACACTTGATTGGCATTCGGTTGCTAATGAAATCTACTTCTCTGTACAATCCAGTTAAGTTACTGGAAAAAAATATCCTTGCAATATACTTGGTGTTAATGATCCTCTAGGAGTCTTCTAAATGCTCACATCATATCTATAATCTGACACATTTTTCATTAATTTTTCTTTTAGGTTGAATTTTTTCTCTTTATTCTTCTCTCTCTCTCTCTTGTCTCTCTCTCTCTCTCTCTCTCTTTCCCATTTCCATGTTCAGTCCTTAAATAAATTTTTGATTATGTCATATATTTTATCAATTAATATCACAATGTTATAATACTTTTCTGTTTATGGTTTTACCAGTATACAGATGCTCCTCAACTTATGATGGGTGTACATCCTGATAAATCCATCATAAAGTCAAAAATCATAAACTGAACCATCATACATTGGGGACTATCTGTGTTGCCACTGTCCACTACAATAATAGCAGCAAGAATTATACTAGTAGTAGGAGCAATAGTAATAATACTAGTAGTAAACATTAATTAGTATCTATTGTGATACATACATTGAATTAAGTATTTTTCATGACCAAATTTAGTCACTTCAATTACTTTAAATAAAGAAAAATGTTAGTACTCCAGTTACACAAATTATGAAAGTGATGTATAAAGTTAATTAACTTCACCCAAAACTTTCGAAAGAATACTACATTAGGGTTCTCAGAGAGAAGCTGAACAAGTAGAATAAATATAGATACATAGATAGAGATTTATTATTGAGGGATGGGCTCCTGTGATTATGGAGGCTGAGCAGTCCCAAGATCTGCCCTCTGCAAGCTGGAGAGGCCTAGGAATGCTGGTAGTGTACTTTCACTTCAAACCCAAAGGCCTGAGAACCAGAGGCACCAGTGGTGTAAGTCCCAGTCCAACTCTGAAGGTCTGAGGATCAGTTGTGCCGATATCCCAAGGCAGACGATGGGTGGCCGAGCCGAAACAGGGAGAAAAGACTCAAATTCATCCTTACTCTGCCTTTTGGTTATATTTAGGTCCTCAACAGATTGGATGATGCCAACCTGCATTGCTGAGGGTGATCTTCACTCAATCTACCAATTCAGATTGCTTCTGAAAACAACTTCACATACATGCTCATATGTAATGTTTTGCCAGATGTCTGAAAAGTATGGAAGTTCCTCAAAAAACTAAAAACAGAACTATAACATGATCTAGCAATTCCACTGCTAGATATATATTCACAAGAAAGGAAATCAATATATCGAAGAGATATCTGCACTCCAGTGTTTACTGGAGCACTATTCACAGTAGCCAAGACATGAAATCAACCTGTATCCATTAACAAAAAAATAAATTTTTAAAATGGTACATATACACATGGAATATTATTCAGTCACAAAACAATTCTAGGCTGGGCGTGGTGGCTCATGCCTGTAATCCTAGCACTTTGGGAGGCCAAGGCAGGTGGATCACCTAAGGTCAGGAGTTCAAGACCAACCTGAACAAAATGGTGAAACTCTGTCTTTACTAAAAATACAAAAACTAGCTGGGCAAGATGGTGGGAGCCTGTAGTCCCAGCTACTTGGGATGCTGAAGCAGGAGATCACTTGAATCTGGGGGTGGAGGTTGCAGTGAGCTGAGATCACGCCACTGCGTTCCAGCCTGGGTAACAAAAGAGACTCCATCTTTAAAAATAATAGTAATAAAACAATAATTATTAAATTATGTCATTGGCAGCAACATGAGTGGAACCAGAGGACACTATGTCAGTTAAAATATACCAGGCCCAGAAATACAAATATCACATGTTCTCACTCATATGTAGAAGCAAATATCTCTTTGAGGTAGAGAATAGCTCTCTGCCTGGTGGTTTTCAGAGGTTAAGAGTGGCAGGGAATGGAAGATAAAAAGAGGTTGGTTAATGGATACAAAAATACAGTTAAATAGAAAAGAATAAATTCTAGTGTTCAACAGCATAATAGGGGGACTATAGTTAACAATAATGAATTGCGTGTTTCAAAATAGCAAGAAGAGAAGATCTGGAATGTTCACAACACAAAAAAATGATAAATGTTTCAGGTAAGTGATATCCCAATTACCCAGATTTGATCATTACACATTGTGTGTTTATTTTTATTTTAAGTTCTGGAGTACATGTGCAGGACGTGCACGGTTGTTACATAGGTAAACGTGTGCGCTGGGGGTTTCCTGTACCTGTTAACCAATCACCTAGGTATTAAGTCCAGCATGCATTAGCTACCCTTCCTAATGCTCTCCCCTGTCCCAACCCCACACCCCGACAGACCCCAGTGTGTGTTTTCCCCTAAAACCTCATTGTCTCAGCCCAAAAGATACACATTGTATGATGTTTATATCAAAATATCATATGTACCCCATAAATTTGCACAGCTATTATGTATCCATAAAAATTAAAATTTTTTTTTACAAAAGAAATAAATTTGTGAGATAATAGATATCCTAATTACCTTGATTTTATCCTCACACACTGTATGCATGCATCAGAATAACACATCCACTCCCAAAATATAATCATTAGCAATAAAAGAAAACATATTACAATGAAACAAATATTACAATAAACATTACAATAAAACAAACCATTAACATAAATTGTTAAGAAAAAATGGTTACTAGTCAGCAACATGAAAGATAAGACATAAAAAGAAAGCCAACAAAATCACAAAAATAAAATATATATTAAGAACAGTTTTATAAAATCCTCTGAGGGTTAACATAAATATTAAACTAGACAAAATTGAGTTTAGAATGAACATATATATAAGTTAGAACTTTAAAATATTCAAAATACAGCTTAGAGAACAAAGAAATGTAAATCATGGAAGACAAAACAGGCAGGATACATTGAGAAGCTCAAATTATTATGTAAACTCCATATGGAAAGAATAGCAAGAACAAGAAAAAAATAAATGTTCAAACGGAAAATGGATAAAATTTTGCCAAATTGAAGAAAGTTAAGTCTTGGAATTGAAGAACTCCACCAATTTGTGGTAGAACACATTTTAAAAATTCTAATATTGAATTACATTGTTGGGGAAGTGAAAAAACAAGGCCAAGAGCAAACTTTTAGATGCCAGGGACAGAAATACACAAAGTAGTAATGATCAGCCTGACACTTGGCCTTTTGATCAGAAAGAAAAATAAGTCAGCAGATGGTGAATGTTCATCTTAAAAAGAGAGAAAATAAATTATCAATACAGATTTCTATATCCAGATAAACTGTCCATCAAGTTTGTTGCAAGATCAAAACATCATCAAATACATAAACATTGAACACTAGTTTAATATTTGGAGGTACACTGAAAGTGTTTGAGCAGAGGGAGAGGATACAGTTTATCTTATTGGGATCTGGAAGAAGGCATACAGCACATTTTGCTCTTGTTCCTCTTTTGGTCCTGCTTCTCTGTAGCAGAAGTGCCTTCTGTCCTTTGGTCCAGCTTTATTTACACGGTAAGGATAATGGCAGAGGATTTGCATGTGCAAAGGAAAAACCTATAATCTTGGGATGCTTATTAGATTAGTTTCCCCCAGAAGCAAGCCTAAAGAAATTGATTTTAATTCAAGTAGTTTATTTGCAAGTTAACAGCAGAAATCACTGATGAGGATTGGAAAGTGAGTCAGAGAAGGAAAGGAGGCTGATAAAGGATTTCTTTAGTGAGTAGGTTATGCCTGAAAAAAACTGGTCTTTAATCTACTGGGAACCACTGGAAAGCAATCAAGTCTGTCTCAAAGTTATACCACCTGAAAAAGAGGAATTGGGTACTTATCACTCTACTTCTATCTCTCATGTACTGATTGCTGACACCAGAGAAATTAAATGTTTCACACATGGACTTAACATACTTTTACAGCAAATTCTAACCCCTAAGTCTACAGAATGCAAATTCCTCTTTCTTTATTTCACAACAAGCATTGGATTGCACATGGACAACCCAGGCGAAGAGGGGATGGATAGGACACTAACAATGTTTGCTAAGAAATAGTAATTTGAGATAGAAAAGAAGCCCATCAGCCTATATATCTGAATCAAATTTTTGAATTGAATAAAAATATTAAGGAATATTCTAATCTTCATTTCTCTTATGCCTATGTTATATTTGTCAGTTGATTGTAAACATAAGAAAGAAAAACAGCGATTATGTTTATCAATCTACAAATTCAGTTGCCTATGAGATTTAACAAGTAATAATATGCAAATTAGAAAAATGAAATAAAAAAGATTAAAAAACCAAGATATATATTTGGAATATATTGCACATATCAATAATACAGTAAATATAAATAGATTAACACACTGCTCATGTATGTAATAACAACTTAATAAAATTGGGGGAGAAAAAAGTCATGACAACAATTACGGCAAATAAACATGTATGTGACCCAACATAACAAACTGTATCACCGGATGCTGTTTAATCGCTTCATCTCTAGATAAGTGAGATAAAGGAAAGCTATTGCCCTCACAGGGACCCTGTTCCCTAGACAGTTCCATGCTTGTACACTTTTCTCCTGGCTCCCATTCATTAGGCTCTGAAATAGTAGTATGGCTCCACATTACATTATTTAAAATGGAGAAGGCTCTAAGAAGAGACACTTTAATCCTTATTTATCCGAATGAATGATAATACGTTTAGTGCACACTCTGGTCTTTACCTAAACTGAGAATTTGCAGTCATTCTGCAACAAAAAGCAGGAAAAAAACTTCCCAAGATAAAAACTGTATTGGTTCATGCTGAAGGGATAACAACTTACTAAGGTCTGTATATATCCACTGTCCATTTCTCTATATAGATACAATTGTGTAAAGTCGTGGGAGAAACCATTTTCTCATTTATATTCTACAAATAAGGAAACTGAGCTCGGCAGAAGGCAAATAAGTTTTTCAAGTTCACAGAAAAATATATGGTACATGTAAGAACTGAATCCAGACTTTTATACCACAGCAAAATGATACAACATTAAAAAATGTTAAATGTTTGAGCTAGCACTCCACATTAATGATTCTTTCTCCACTTCTTTATTCCTCAAAAAAGTGAACATTTTTGAAAAGTACATGACAGAGAATTTCTCAATGTTATTTAGGCATTCTTCTAAGGATAAGTTTCTGATTTCAGACTCACAACTGAGAACTGCCTTTTCTTCTTTTCAAAGAGCAAGGTAAGCTTCTATATTCAATATATACTTTTAGTGAAATATGTACTTGATGCAAAAGCAATGTGGCAGCTACATCTTGTATAAGTTTTTGAGCTCAGCTCTACTTGTTTGAACATTTTTTCTGAAACACAGAAATGAAGCTAGCATTGATTGTAAAAAAAAAAAAGGAAAAGGAAAAAAGAAAGGAAGAAAGAAAAAATTTAACCAACAGACAATACAGTGATATTTATGAAATGCCATGCTGCTCTCCCTAAGATGATAACAACACCTTAGGATAAATGATGCTGGGATTGAGTAGGTGATAAATTTATGTGGTTTATTATGCGTTGGTTCATCATTGAAGGAATAGCTCCCCTAAACAGGATGCAACAACACCTCCATAGACTTCAGAAAAATTATTATGACATTACCAAGATCCCTATTCCATTTTTACTATCATTTCCTTACAATCTCACTTTTTCAATACTTGCTAATCTAGAAAATCTGACATTGCAGTAATTAAAGGCACAGAAATGTGTAGAATATGAGGAAGATAAAAAACTCCTCTAATCTCCCAATATTTAACAGCAAATGGGGTTATATATGTGTGTATAAATACTCTCTTCTTCCATCCCATGATATCTATGTCTGTTAATCTATCATCTATCTATCATTCATGAAACAAACTGGTTCATAAGTACAAAGGTGAAGCTGCTAGTAACTTTAGAAGATCTGGTTTAGAAAATGAATATATTCCAGGTATGTGAATTTGAGAATGTAATACTTTCTCTGATCCTCTGTTGATTCATATGTACAATTAGGAAGTTGACTATGTGATCTGTGAGTAGATCTCAACCATCACTGATTCTAGCGATAATTTACCTAGAATATATAATATTCACACTCAGTATGGCAGCCTTAATAATGTTCCCCAAATGTGGTCATATCTTAACTGCTGAAATCCATGAACATGTGGCCTTACATGATTTTTTTTAACTGCGCAGTGATTAAATTAAGGTTTTGAGATGGTAGGATTATCCTAGATTATCCAGGTAGGTATAATGAGAACTTGTTAGTCATCACAGAACATAGTATTAAAATATATATATATATATAGCTCATATAATTATGTGGGTAGTTTTTTGGCAAACAAATAATTTGAAGTCTAGAAGTATCAATTGGTGTGTACTGGGGGCAGGAGAAAGGATAGACAATAGTGGTTATCAGGAAATGAATGTCCTTCCAACAGATTCAGATTCAAATAAAAAGATGTGTGCATAAACAGATCTGCAGCCTACAGACAGCACCCCCAGACTATGAACCTCCAGCCTTCAATATCTGATATCCAGCTGAGTGTTGAGAGTAATGATAGGAAGGAAATGTCTAAGATAAAAGGGGATTGCTTCAACACAAGGTAAAATATGAACCACCATGGCACGTGTATACCTATGTAACAAACCTGCGCATTCTGCACATGCCCCAGAACTTAAAGTATAATTTTAAAAAAAGAGAGAAATTGACCAAAAACAGGACTTGAAGGTCCCTGGGTTCTCACACAGGATGACTGACATGGCCACTCATCTAGGAAACAATGGATAGAGTGAGAAATGCTGAAGGAAATGAAAGACAGGACATAGTGTGTAAGAAAACACAGATCAGAGTAAAACTGCCACACTGCAAAACTCACCCACACTTTGAGACCTGTGTGTCATCTCTACCTTTCCTACACCAACATAGACATCATCATTCCGTCCTAATAATAATATCATAGCTAGCACTCATCAGGACTGTGCTGAATGCCCACGTTATGCCAACTGCTGAGCATTATCTCATTTAACTCTCAAAATAATCTCTTGACATAAGTCCTAATACCATCTTTATTTTACTAACGGATAAAATGAAACTCAAGGAAGTTAGATTAGGTCAGTGTCTCCCAAGCAGTAAATGTTAGGTCTTATGAGTTAATACAAATCTACCTCTTCCTGGAGCCCTAGATTGTATACCTAATGCTATATCTTCTCTGCAGAATTGGCTTTGTCAGTTGTACATGACATTAATGCTGCATTTATTCCACTTCACCTACTATGCATTTATTTGTGCATTGCTCTACTATGCAAATTCATATGTTAAGGTTGGTATAATAGAGAGAATGATTAAATATAAATTCAATAACATTTAAAATAATTCAAATTCATTAAAAACATTTAGGTCAGGAACTACCCTGATTTTGTCTAAAGCTTGGTTCTATCTACTAGTGCTTGTGTAATTGAATAAATTATTCAAACTCTTTTTTTTAACCAAGATACTTCGTATATAAATTGGTATAATAACTAATCAAATAATAGGATTAATGAGAGCATTCTATGAGGAGATATATATATATATATATAAGGCATCTGGCATGCGACAACTATAAGTGAGTTTAAGATGTTAGATTAAAAAGCATACTCTTTAGGAGATAGATTCGTTTCAGGCATATGACGTTGGACAACTCATTATCCCCTTCCTATGACTCCATTTACTCAGACACAAAACTAAGAAGCTGGGAAGATAATCCATGAAGACTCTCTTTCTTCAAAATTCTATTACTGTATAGATAAGTTATCCACTAAATTGTGTTTTCATGTCCATACTTTTGATCTAGGAAATATAGAAAACAAGTTATTTCTATAATAAAGTAACACATACATTTCAGTTTTGTGCAGCTTTGTTTTGTTCATCACAGGGTTTTTCTTTCTTTTTCTTTTACTTTTTTTTTTAACCTCTCTTTGCTGCAGAGTATCTTGTGGTTCTAAAATAACATCCATGGAGAATAATACAGATGTGAGTGAATTCATCCTGCTTGGTCTAACCAATGCCCCAGAACTACAGGTTCCCCTCTTTATGATGTTTACCTTCATCTACCTCATCACTCTGACTGGGAACCTGGGGATGTTCATGTTAATCCTGCTGGACTCTCATCTTCACACTCCCATGTACTTTTTTCTCAGTAACCTGTCTCTGGTGGACATTGGTTACTCCTCAGCTGTCACTCCAAAGCTTTTAACTGGGTTGCTTACAGAAGACAAAGCCATCTCCTACAACGCCTGTGCTGCTCAGATGTTCTTTTTTGCAGTCTTTGCCACTGTGGAAAATTACCTCTTGTCCTCAATGGCCTATGACCGCTACGCAGCAGTGTGTAACCCCCTACATTATACGACCACCATGACAACACGTGTGTGTGCATGTCTTGCTACAGGCTGTTATGTCATCGGTTTTCTGAATGCTTCTATCCAAATTGGATACACATTTCGCCTCTCTTTCTGCATGTCCAATGTGATTCATCACTTTTTCTGTGACCTACCAGCAGTCATTACTCTGACCTGCTCTGATAAACACATGAGTGAGCTGATTCTTGTTCTTATATCAGGTTTTAATGTCGTTTTTGCACTTTTTGTTATCTTGATTTCCTATCTGCTCATATTGATCACCATTCTTAAAATGCACACAGGTAAAGGATATCAGAAGACTTTTTCCACCTGTGGGTCTCACCTCATTGCCATTTTCTCATTTTATATAACTGTCATCATCATGTACGTACAGCCAAGTTCCAGTCATTCCATGGACAGGGACAAAATTGCATCTGTGTTCTACACTATCATCATCCCCATGCTGAATCCTGTAGTCTATACCCTGAGGAACAAAGAGGTGAAGAATGCATTCAAGAATGTTGTTGGGAAGGAAAAATGTTCTCTGGATTCAGTCTTTTAATGATGTAAAATCATCACAAAGTTATTTTATCACTCTTAGATCTACATTATGCATGATCCCAAATGTCAAAATGCTATATGGTGTATAGAATGTAAATTTCATCTAATATTATTTCTGTCTTTAGTTGAGAAACAGTTCTAAGTATTCATAAGTTAGAAAAATGCAATGATAATTTCTCATGAAGTTTAATGAAATATGTGTTGTCTATTGTCATATTTTAGCCAACTATAAGTCATTACTGTTTCTTAATAAACTAATGTTTTGAGCATTTATAATTTCAAGTATTTGGTACAGTTTGCTCATATGACAATTTACAAATGGTAAATGACTGTATTTGAATAATAATAGATTAGAATTAAAGGGCAGAGATTATTCTTTTTTAACCTTAGCCTATGACTACCAAAGACATCTTGAACTGAAAGGAAGAAATAAAATAAAATAAAACAATCTCTGTTTGCTATTTAAAATATAAAATCATGGCTGGGCTCGGTGACTCATGCCTGTAATCCCAGCACTTTGGGAGGCTGAGGCAGGTGGATTACTTGAAGTCAGGAATTCAAAACCAGTCTAACCAACATGGTGAAAATTTTTCTCTATAAAAAATACAAAAAAATTAGCTGGACATGGTGGCTGACACCTGTAATCCCAGTAACTCGGGAAGCTGAGGCAGGAGAATTGCTTGAACCTGGGAAGCAGAGGTTGCAGTGAACTGAGTTCATGCCATTGCACTCTAGCCTGGGCAACAAATTGAGACTCCATCTCAACAAATAAATAAAATAATAGTTAATCCCCTAAATATTATCAGAACTAATAAATCAATTCAGTAAAATGTCAAGATACAATAACAACATACAAGAGTCATTGGTATTTCTATCTACTAGCAATAGGTAATCTGAAAATAAAATGAGGAGAATTTACATTCTCACCAACAACTACTCAAAGAAATCATAGATAATATGTTACAGTTTCAGAAGAATAAAATAGCCAGAGCATAATAAAAATGAAGGAAAAATAAAGACATTTTAAATTTATCCATACGTGACTACTAACATTAACACTATTTATGGCCTGAGATGATAATTTTCTACATATTTTCTCTCTGCAAGTTCTTTGAAATAGTTAATGCTGCTCATTAATTTTTAATTTAGTTGAGATACATTACCTGTTGTCATTTCTCCAGTGTTTTTTCTCTATTCATTCACTTTAATTTCCTTGATATTTCTTCACATCTCCAAGCATGCTCCTGCCTCAGGACATTTGCACTTGCTGTTTCCTCTGTGTGGAATTTTTTCTTCCTCCTTGCAGATCTTTGCTCAAACAAATGTTAATAAATCATGGAAGCGTTCCCTGATCATCTTTATATAAGTCACTCTCCCTTCACAATGTGTACTGTCCTGTCAGCTTGCATTATTCTTCATAGTCCTTATCAACACTCCCTACTGTGTGTTTATTTATCGCTTTTTATTTATTATCCCCAATTAGTACTTAAACTTCTTAAGAGAAGTGACTTTTGTTTTGTTTGCCTGATCCTTCTCAGTATCTAAATAGATATCTGTTTCATTGTATTTTCAATAAATATTTGTTAGGCGAATGATTAAAATAATGAAGCTTTGAGTCCAATTGTATCAATGTATTGAATATTTGAGTCATAATATAAGCGTTCTTCAGAGGCATGTAGCACATTGCAACAAGCACAGCTTATTTTCTGCTTTGCTGAAATTTTTAAAACTACATTCTCAGTGCTTGCATGCCCCACTTTTGGATCCAGTCATTTCCTGGGAATCTCACCACCAAATGAATCATCTCATAATTTTTAGTTTGAAATAATATGTCATTAAATGACAAGTCAGACATCAAGTAAATGCTATTTAGTAAATCATAAATAGAAATTAAATCAGATTATATAAAAGTATAATGTATGATTATATTTGTAAAAGTACTTCATACATAAAAATCACACGATTAACTGAAATGTTTTTAAATGTCCTGGTAAAATATAAACATTACAATTCCTATCAGTGAAAAAGATAACATAAATTCAAAATGCTAATATAATGCACAATTTTTTATGCTTTTCCTTTTGATTCTCAGGGAGCACTATACTATATAAAAACTACTCGTAGGAGTGTGCACCTATATCTTCTTTTTGTCTCTGTACAATTAGACGCTTGAACATCTCAGATTGCACCTGGATGTGCTAAGATGCTGGAGTTTGTAGTGCAGTATAGTACGACACAGATATTTACTTCTGTCTTACGGAACAGGCAATAAATGGATAAAAGAGGCAATAAATGGACTGTACCTTACAGCCTCCTGTGAGAACATATCTCTGCCAACAATTAATTTTGGCCCAGTGAGACTGTTTCTGAACTTCTGAAGTTCAGAGCTGTGAAATAAATATGTGTCATTTTAGGTTTCTAAATTTGTGACAATTTGTCACAGCAGTCATGAGAATCGAATATAAACCCTCCTCTGTTTTCCCCTATATTTTAATCTCATATTATGGTATTTGTCAAAACTAAGAAACCAAGATTACCATAATGTTATATTTTAAATTTCAGGCTTTATTCAGATTTCATTAGTTTTCCACTAATGTGCTTTTAATCTACTTGCATTTACTTGTCATGCCTCTTTAATCTCTAATATTCTGTGACAAGTTCTCAGTCTTCTCCACTTTTGATGATCTTGACAATTTTAAGGAGTGCTAGCCAGAAATTTCAGAGAATGCTTACCATTTGACATTTTCTGAAGTATTTTTTTTAAATAATTTGACTGGGGTAATGGGTTTTGGGGGAAATACCTCTGAGGTAAAATTCTATTCTTATACATCACATCAAGAGTATAGTCTATCGACATGGCTTAATCACTACTGTTAACATGATCATATGTGCTAGATAAAATTTACTAAGTTTCTCCATTGTAGATTTCTTTTTAAAACTTTTCTGTACTCTAGAAAGAAATCACTAAGTCCAGCTCACACTCTAGGTATTGTGGAACTAAGCTACATCTAGTTCTTCTGTAGCAAAATTTGTTTCTTCACTTCATTTGTTTATTGGCTCAATCAACAACACACTGCAGAGTGTATCTGCAACTTTTGGAGTTTAACTTCTTGGTCCTCTTAGAGATAGAGCTAGTATATATAGAATACGTACATATTAATATATGTACATAACTATACTTATTTCTATATCTAGAAAGTATATGTGTGTTTATATCTGTATTCTATTGATATTAAGCTAAACATGATTTCATATCAATATTTCTGGCTCCAATCCAGTTCATTTAATCTTCCTCCTTTCTTATCTATGACTTCCCTTACTGACAGTTAGAAACTTAGCTCTTGACAATCCCTATTTATAGACTTATATTTTGACTTCAGTATACAAGTAAAGCAGTTCCATAATTGTTCATCATAATGAGAAGCAATTTTAGCAAAAACAGAACCATATTTATGTATAATTCCTTTTGCTTTTACACAAAGTTTTTGGTCAACACACTGTTTTCCATTATTACTTAGATCAACTTTTTTTCTCACCTATCTTCAATGAGATTATGTCATACATTTGTATACAATTAAATTACTTCATCATCATCTGTTTAAAGGTTAAGCAATTGTTAATCTCAATAAAGAGTTTTATAAACACTTTCAAAGAGGTTTATGGGAACATACAGTTTCAGTTCACACTTTACATTTAGTTTCTTTTTTTTGCATATGGACAAAAAATTGTGTGGCACAGTTCGTTGAGAGAACATATTTTGTCTTTGTTCATTTGTGCTGCCTGCTATAACCAAATAGCATAGACTGGATAATTAATTTATAATGAACAGAAATTTATTGGTTCACTGTTCTAGAGGCTGGGGACTCCAAGATCCAAGGGCCTAGCACTTGGTGAGGGCCTTCTTGGTGTATCATTTTATGATGGAAAAACAAAGAGAGGGCAAGAGAGAGCAAGAGGGGGCAATCTCACCCCTGCAATAATGAACCCATTCCAGTGATAATGGCACTAGTCTATTGATAGGTAGAGCCTTCATGACTTAAATATCTCTGAAAAATAACACCTTCTATTACCATCAAAATGGCAATTAAATTTCAACCTTGGTTCTGGAGGCACATATACTCAAAACATAGCATATTTTCTCCATTGGTGTGTCTTTCCATCTTTCACAAAATTCAATTTATTATCTACCAGTGAATCAATTTCCGTATCCTGTAATCAATTCCATTGGTTTATATATCTGCGTTTTCCCCAATACCATACTGTCTTGATTACTATTATAATGGTAAGACATGAAACCAGGTCATGTACATGCTGCAGCTTTGTTCTTTTATAATTATTTTGTCTATTCTGCTATATTTGCTGTTATGCATAAAGCTATAATCAGCTTGTGAGTATTTACCAAAAAAAAGCTCACCTGAGTTTGGTTGAAATCACATAAAGTCTGGAAAATAATCATCTTGAAGTCTGCCAATCCATGAATATAATATATCTTTATGCTCATTTAGATGTTTTATTTTTAAGTGGTGTCCTGTACTTTTTGGAATTTTTAAGACAAATATCTTAAATATGTTCACAGAGCTAAAGAAAATCTTGAAGAAAGAACTAAGTAAAACCAAGAAAACAATGTGTCAAAAAATTTTTTAAATTTAATAAAGAGGGAGTAATAATAAAACATCACCATAATAGAAATTCTGGAACAGTAACCAATAAGAGATTAACTATACCATGAAAAGTAGTGGCTCAGATTGCCTGAATTAAAAATATTAATATCTTTTATGCTGTCAAAATACTGCCATTTTCATTGCCACATGAGCGTAGGAGAGTAACCTATGAGGAGGGGTAGAAGGTATCTCATTTTGTGAATTAAGAAGCTGTGACCATGGCAAATCTATAGCCAGCTCTTTATGAACAGAGCTAGGATTATAACTGATCTGTGTTTTGTAGCACAGTTTTATCCACATGCCTGAGTGTCTCAATTTCTAGATGAAAAAGAGCCATTTTGTGTTGCTTTATACCTAGAAGTGTATATATGACAGTGGGCAGTGCATTGGCTTCTTGGGATATCAGTGGAATACAGAAATTATTTTTCAAAAATAATTAGATGAACATTTTATATGTTTTATCTCAGTATGGCAACTCATAGAAGAATGAAAATTCACATAGGGTGCTCTGGCACATTCTGAACATTTCATGGTGACTTCAAAACACATTACAGATATTTTAATCATATCATTTATTACTATTTGGGTATTTACTTACAGAGCTTACTGGCTCTACCCCCATAACAGAAACATTATAAAGTCAGGACTCAGTTCTCATTAAGTGAATTCAGTCAAAGAGATTCAAGCTTTGCCTTTTGTGTTAGAGCTAGGAACACTTTATATTTTAATTCTGAGCACATGATAGAACATATTTATTATAAAGTGATCACAAGTTCTAAAGCTTTGCATATGTGCAAAGCTATCTAGGAGGAGAATGAGTGCTTAGTCTGAAGCACACATTACACTAAGTATTCAATATGATCTATTTTATTTCATTCATCTATTATATAGGGAGAAAAATATTATTTTAATTGTATGGATAAGGAAAGTAATATATAGAAAATTAAAGTGACACAGAATTTTGGAAAGATGGTTAAGATTGTGCATTTTAGACCACTCTGCATGGATTAATTTCATGTAAGAGTTGGAAGCAAATGAAACAAAAATAATCAGCAACGTGAAATTTGAAAATAAAACAAATAAGATAGAGAAAAAATATGCATGAACAGCAGTTTTATAAAATTTTTCATAATGGGATAAATATTAAACTAGACAAAGTTAAATTAGAAGTATCTTATAGAATAATTTTTAAATATTCAAAATACAGTTCAGAGAGCAAAGAGATAGAAAATACAAAGAAGAATTTAAAAGTAAGGATAAAGAGATGCCAGCAAGATGGAAGAATAGAAAGGCTCAGGTTTGTCTCCCACAGAAACACCATTTTAGCAATGATGTGTAATGTGTGGATCAAAATAACTTTATGAGAAGCGCAGAATCTAGTTAAACAGTTGCAGTACCCCCAGACAAGCACAAAACTAAGAAAAGTCACATTGAAACATGTAAAAAGAGCAATTTCACTTTACCATATCAGCTCTTTTCTCAAGTTGTCACAGCTCAGCACCAACTAGGATTGCCAACTGAGACTGCCTCAGTCTAAAAATTTTCTCCTGGAGGGAGGATAAAGTGAAGTATATATTCAACCTTCTAGTCTTTCAGCATGCTGCCAAAGCCTATTTGTAAAGACTGGAAATGGGGGCTTTTTATTCAAACACAGACCCCAAGACAAAGCTACAAGAAACACAAAGAATCAGGAAAACATGACACAATCAAAGGAATAAAATACATTTCTAGTAATGAAATGTAATATAAAGCTATTCTTTGCTGCCTCAGTGGCTCTAAAGTAGCTGCATTCTCTCTGCTTGTTTTAAACTTTTACCTAGTCATTGTCCGCTACCAAGCACTCACCTCTCAACATAGGTAGCCAGACAGTATGTCATATGATGACCTATCCATTTTATGCTTTCCTTTCCTTGTTTTGACCAAGTTACATTTAAATTAACCAACAAAAATACTTCCCTCATGCTATGGCTGCACCACCTATGACTACCCCAGTAAAAATGCTCACCCATGAGTCCTCTCCTCTGTCTGTTTTCCTGACAGCCAAGCTCAACCCACAGTTTTCGGTGAACTATGTGATCCCTTGGTCATACTGTGTCTTTTCTTTAAGACCTGCGAATATAATAAAATTTTAAGTTTTTATGTCTCTCTGAGTGTTTTTTAGCTGTGTAGAAGTGATCCTTGAAGGACCCCAACTAGGGTGCTTAGCCCTGTTTACATAATACTGACCAGAGTGGTTCTCAAGAGCATGTCATCTGTTCAAAAAAATAAAATACATAGACAACAAAATATGCCTAGTTTATTATACATCATATACTGGAAAGACTAAGTTACATAGCTGTGACAAATAAACTCAAAAATCCAATAATTTAAAACTACAAAGATTAATCTATTACTTCTGCTAATATATGTGCATCACAGGTTGTCTAGGAAAGGAACAGTCTCTCTCTACATGTTTACTCAAATACCCTATGAGAGATACACAGTTATTATCATCTCCTTTATATAGATGACATGCTGAAGTTTAGCGAGATTAAATAACTTAGCCAAGGTCACACTGTAAAAGGTGACAGGACTAGGATTGAACCTAAGTCACGTGACCACACAACTCATATCTATAATAACTACACTTGACTGCATTGATAAAAGAGAGATTATTCCGCCCTGGAGTTTGGGATCAGAGGCAAGTATGCAGATGAAAGAATGGATTCATTCCTTTAGTTTGAAAAGTAAGGAAAAAGATTCCCAGACTACTCTAGTTGTAAGACAAATGGGTATTTTGTTTTTAAAAGATTGAAAAAAAAAGAAGAAAAAAAAATCCTGGGGAGATCACTAGATATTTGAGAAAAAGCTAAATATGAGGAAATTTGCATGAGATCTTAGCTAGAGATTTTAATGAGGCTTTTATTTTTGTTGCCTAACATGGCTATGGCACTGCTGATTTGATGACTGGAGGCTCTTCCCTCTAAGCTCCCATTTCTCCATGTTTTCATAAGCACTCTCAGGCCATAAGAGTCTTTTGAATTCATAAAGAATTCAAAAAAGCATCAAGATAAAAATGATTTTCCAGGTACTAGGGGTAGATGATCAGTTTTGAGTTAAGAGGAGCCATCCCATGCACCTATACTTTTTCATGATATTTCAGTACCAGGAACTTGCAGATAAGGATTAAACAACTTTTATAAGATGTTGAATCAAGATGTGATTCAAATGCAAACTATTCTCTGCCGTCTTCAGTCAGGGTCAGATGGGGAGGACCAACCTGGGATCAGGAGCCTCCTGAGATATCCACTGGCAGGATCTAAATGTTTCTCGTGAGACCATTCGCTGTCACTGCCTTGATATTTGCAAGAGCACAGCTCAGATTCTATCCCATAATATAGAGCTCCACAGGTGAGGAAAGAGTTTCTCCAGCATGATGCTTTTCTGGATGTGGGCTTCCAGTCAATGGTCTGGACTTGACGGTTTTCCATACCCTCTTCTTTGTATCCTCAATTTGTCTGTTCCTAGGACAAAAGTAAGTATCAACAAAACGCAATCATAGCCAATTTAGAATTTAAAGGGGTGCTAGAAGGTCTAATCATTTTCTTTACAAATACACAAAAGGAAAATAAAGCCTTGAGCAGTTACAGTCTACCACAGGCACCCTGCTAGCTAGCTGTCTTCTGACTCCTTGTCCACTGCTCTTTCCACTCTACTAAGCTGCTCTACAGCACCCAAATTTCCACACTCGTTACCATCCGATGTCTGCTACAAATGGTTGGGATGATGTTTTTACTCAAAGGGAGTCTATACTTCCTAATTTGCTTTTATTTAGAATGTGCTATAAATATAGCAGTGCAAAGGCCTTACCACCTTTTCTGAATTTCAGGAGTTGTAACACTTTCAACATATATTTGGGGATATCAAATATTAGATTATTTACTTTAGAAACATTCAAGTTTGGAAACTCAATATTGTTGGCTGGTTGTACTGCAGCAACCAAGAAGAGATGCAACGAACTATAAAAAGTAATGGCTCAGATTGCCTAATGAAAATTGTTAGTATCCTTCATAATTTTCAAATAACTTTCAAATTCATTGTCACATAAGAGCAGAATAGCCTACAGGACAGGTAGAGAGTGATTTTCACCTTGGCTAATATCAAAGACAAGGCCTATGTCATCACCTGCCTTGAATATGAAAGATTATTAAACCAAAAGAAGTGACTGTGACTCAAGACTGTAGATTCAGAAGGTCTCTTGAATTGAAAGGGCCCCTCAATACTATAACCATGGCAATACAATAAGCTGTCACCTGAGCCATCACTGGAGGTAAGCATCACCAGATACACTGTGTAATACAGCAGGAGGTCTGTGACTTGATTGAGGGCACAGGGTCTCTAGAGGAGAACAAAAGTGACTTTTCCATCTTCCCCTATTCTTCCCCTTCATAAATAATGAAAAGACATGGGTGATGGTGGGAGATGAAAACATCAGCCCTTAAGAAAAATAAAGATTGTGAGATGAAAACACCTAGAGCTTTGCTTCAACCTCTTGAAAACTGATCCTTTGGTTTTTCAGTTATTGAGAGACACCAACATATCAGTAGAAATGTGCATCACAGATCTTGCAGTTTCCTTTCACAGCCAATGAAGCACCCAATTTAGGGCCCACATAAATTAGGCAGAAAAGTGTGGGTGTCTCTAGAGAAAGGCCCTGAATCTTTGCATGTTTTTAGCTTCTAAGAACAGATTAGTGAGGAGTCTATCAGAGATGGGAAGTGTATGTGACAGGTCTTGTCAGCATCATATACCAAAGAATGACCAAATATTTTCTGTATTTCACTTTCTGTTAATTAAGATTTTTATGTAGACAAGAGGGCTTCAAAGATATGGCAAGTTGTGAAAAAGAGTGCTGTGTGATTTAGTGTAATAGAGTATACCATACACTAGGAAAGCTGAAATGTGCCCCAGAGATATAATACAGACAACTGTGGCAGTCCTGGTCAGCAGAGACTTTCCAGTACCCACATCATTTCTGCATTAATGGCCTCGCTCAACCCACTCCTACCCAGAACTTGGTCCCGCACCTTGCACACAGACTCCTGCACTGGACAGGAAGCTGACATGTGAGCAAGAGACCTGACCACACTTCAGTTCCCATGATAGTGTTCAATTAGCATAATTTTGCGTATTTTCATCACATAGGTACCTCTCATGATAATTCCCAAATGGCTCTGATGGAAAATGTTTCAGAGGTGGCAGAATTCATTCTCGTGGGGTTAACAGACGTTCTAGAGCTTCAGATCCCTTTGTTTATCATCTTTACTCTCGTTTATCTCGCCACTCTGCTTGGGAACTTTGGGATGATCATGTTGATTCTGTTGGACTCCCGGCTCCACAACCCCATGTACTTTTTCCTCAGCAACCTCTCTCTGGTGGACTGTGTTTATACATCGGCTGTCACTCCCAAGGTAATGGTGAAGTTTCTCACAGGAAGTAAGATTATATCCTACAATGCATGTGCCACCCAGATGTTCTTCTTTGCAGGCTTTGCCACTATTGAAAGTTTCCTCCTGGCCTCAATGGCTTTTGACCGTCATGCTGCAGTGTGTAAACCCCTGCATTACACCACAACCATGACAAGTACCATGTGTCCTGCTAGTCACTGGCTCCTACATCTGTGGACTCTTTCAGTCCTCCATCCATGTTGCCTTTACTTTCCATCTCTCCTTCTGTCATTCCAATGTGGTTAATCACTTTTTCTGTGACATTCCACCACTCTTGGCTCTTTCTTGCTCTGATATTCACACAAATGAGATTGTGCTCTTCATATTGGCAGCATTTAATATCTTTTTCACTCTCTTGATTATCTTGAACTCTTATATTTTTATTTTTATTGCTATCCTGAGGATGCACTCAGCTGAGGGACAAAAGAAGGCCTTCTCCACCTGTGCTTATCATCTCACTACTGTTTCCATCTTCTATGGGACAATCACCTTTATGTACCTACAGCCAAATTCTGGTCATTCCATGGACACAGACAAAATCTCATCTGTTTTCTACACCATGGTAATCCCCATGCTGAACCCTCTAGTCTACAGCCTGAGGAACAAAGAAGTCAAGAGCGCATTCAAGGTGATTACTGGAAAAGCAAAGTCTTCATTAGGCTTAGCCTATTAATTATAAATAGTTTGTAAACCATGTTGAAATTTCATTGGATCTCTAGTGTCTAATAATTTTTTTATTTTAATTATCTCTTGTCTTTAATTTCTCTGAGCACTTTCTTCACACATGAGATCTGTTCTATCCATATTTTGGGAATATAACTAGGTTAGAGAAAATTTTGGATGTCTTTTAGCAGAAATAAAATGTCACTTCTATTTTAAGATTAAGACTATAATCCTAGATAGTATAGAATTCCACACTATATCACACTATTAGAGTACAGGGCTTTGCAGGTAAACCTCATAGGTGTATAATACCAGAATGATATTATCAATTTCTTTAATTCCAAACAACTCCATGATTCTTGCACACAGCAAGGAGTCATTGTTCTTAGAAATTAGTGCATTTGAGAATCACCCTGAGAGATTATCAAAAGGCAGAATCTTAGGATCTAATCCAAGATAATCTCACTTAGTACATCTGTGGTGAAATCCAGAACTCCATAGTAGTATCTTTCACTATCCACATCTAACTGGATTCTGAGCTTAAAAATTGCAAGAGTTCCAGTGGTGAATTTGGATAATTAGGAATATCGTATAATCTAAATGTATTTTGTTGCTGAATTTCAAAGATCAAAAACAGAGTTCAGAGGGCAATAATTAATCCAAAAACATACCCATATCTCTTTCTTATTTGAATTATAGACAGAAGTTTAACCATGTCTAACACTTGGACAACAACATTTCCTCTCATATATGCTTCTGTAAATTTTCAATAAAAATGAAAAATGAATTTATAAAACTAGAAATTTGTGTCAGATTATCTCTGTGAATGGAAATATTGAGAGGAGAAAAATGAACTCAAGTTATCCCCTAAACTATTAACTGTGATTCTGACATCTAATAAGACACTGAACTCAATCAAGATCAACAGTGAGGGGATATCTTTTCAGGTGAGATACAGGGAAATGAAATAACATCATTGGTCACCAAGAGGGGTTCCATCAGGCACAGTCAAAATCACAGCCAAGATGGAGTTTTCCATAAGTTAAAAAATGATCTCTAGAACTGGCAACTAAAGGGAATTGTGCACTCCTGAGGACTGGCATCAACTCATATATCAGCCCTCTCATTCTCCACCAAGCTTGTTTTATTAATACCATAGAAGTCATTAAATGCCCATTTAATAAAAAAAGAAAATAAATGAAATTATTAAATAATTATATAAATGAATGAGGGAATGTATGTGTAGATGATAATGTGGATGAGTAAATGAATAAGTGAGCGAGAAAAAGTGGAATTGAGATGTAAAAGAATGAGTCAGCAGGAAACTGGATCCCTAATGGCTAACCACAGGATTCAAGAGCTACTCGTTCTGTGTGGCCAGAGGGAGGACACCTCTCAGATCACCAAACAATATTTTATCTTCCCTTATCTCATTGAAGTGTAAACCATGTCTCTTTCTACTAATTAAACCCAGCATGTTTATCTCAGGATATAGTCCACCTGGCACCTTGTAGGCTCTCGGATTATCAAAATGTGCAGCTTGAGTCAAACCAATCAAGACAAAAAATCATCAGGGTGCCCAGTTCTTACAGGAAAACCTTAACTGGTGAACATAAAGAAGGAGAAAATGGTCTGCCCTCTTCTCTCTCCATTGGCCTGACAGGAAGATAAGCAGAAGGGATAAATGCTGTCTTCCACTGAAGGCATTCACTGTGTACCAAGCACAGTGCTGGGTACTGTCTATCTATATAATAATGGGAGTTTTTATTCTTCATAGGGGCTTCACAAATAGGGTTATAACTCCTTGCAAGATCAGATTGCAGGAAAAAAAAGTTTTTCTCTAAAGATTTTCATTAGAAAGGCAAATATCTTTTAAAAAGATCACTAGCTGCCTTATAATCATAAGAAAATTGCATGATGAATTTTTCACTTTGAAGTCTTCTTAAATTGTATTAATGCAATGATTAAGATCAAAGTCCCCAAAATGAGACAACATGTTCAAATATGTTCAAATTGTGGGACTCTTTCTGTGTTTCAGTTACCCAGTCAGCAAAATGTACATAGCAATAGTACCTACTTCACAGGATTGGGGTGATATTTAATGAGATAGTACATTTTAGTCACTTAGTACAATGTTTAACCTACTGTAAACAAATAAATGCAACATATTTTTATTATTGTTTTAGCAAAAGCAATAGAGAGAACCAGATCATCCTGTGTCTTTGTTCCTCTCCCATTCCAGAACTGCCTCACTTTTTTTCTCTATTTCTTTGGGTTCTTACCCTGTGCTAATATTCAACCTCCACCTAGAGACATTTTCCCGGAGCCAAGGACATTACAGATAAACCACAATAAGGACAGATTCCTCTGTCTGGCTTCGTTTAATCTGATCAGTAAAGCAATGTTTAACGTTCTGACCTCAGCTGTAGATTCCTCCCATTCTTCTCTGAGTTGTCAAGGAAATGTGTTAAATATGAAAGATTTTCATGTCCTTCTCACCAGCAGCACTAAAATGCTAATGACAATTTTAAAAACTTCAAATAATGAGATTCATGATATTCTTGGAACGTCTGTCCCCAAAATGCATGCACACACCATACAGCCTCTTTACCTCTTTGGTCCTCCCTAATGTTCTAGGAGTCAGATTTACTAACATATGTACATTTTATTAGTGGCTTTCTCAAGACAGTGTTATTCATTACATGAATAAAGGGTAAAAGCAGAGGAAGCACAGTATAGCAAAGATATTGAGTACATGTAGGTATAAGAGAATATCATAATGTTATATCATGAGAGGATTTAGTTCTTTTTATAATACAAAATCCATTTCCATAAAGTTGTTGATGACTCCATCAAGTAAAGTTTATTCTAATTTCAAATTCAATCATGAGTGTATGTGTCAGCATCATTATAAAGGCAAACATTCCTGAACTTATTGATTGGGTTAAACTTCATTGATTGGAAAGTTAGAACATTTGAAACCCAGTAAAGGTAATCTGCTGTGTAATATATCAATATTTTCTATAAAGGCCAAATTAAATTTCATCACTAAGTGACTCATTAAGCAAATGAAAAGAAAGTAAGGGAAAACATCTTCTTCCACTACTCTAAACACATAGAAATTATATACCACATATTTAAAAATAAATACTTTGGCTCAACACTATATATGTAAACATCTGTAGTCCAGAAAGCACAGGAAACTTCAGTGATGAGTGAGATATAAGCCTGTGATCTGCTGAGCTCTGGGAATAGAACAAAATGTTGAGACCTTGACAGAAACATCCCTGGAGAATAATGAACACACATGTTCACTAAGTATCAGTAATAGATTACCTTCAAAAAATAGGAAATCTATATGCGATTCCTTTCCATAACTGGAAACTAAATTAAATCTCTTAATACCAATTTGGTTTATCTCCATAACCAGTCCTCATGCCTTCCTCATTTGCTTGATGAACAACAGGATCAAACCATCACTGCCAAAACTCACTAATGTAAGATCTATGAATATCAGAAATGTTGGCGATTGAAACTACAAAACCAACTGACAGAGGTGGCTTATTCGATAAATAGAAAACAAAGTACATCAATATGAGATGAGCTCTTAAATAAATAGGGGTATGTTAAATGTAGGGGAATCTGAATCTCAAGCATAAAACACAGTCAAGAAACTCAATAAACATAACAAATAAGACCCAAGAAAAAATAAATATTATGTGCAAAGGGAAAATAAATCATAGTGCAAGACACAAACTTTAAAATAAGCATGCTTAAAATATCCACAAGTTATTAAATAAGTACATCCACAAAACCAGAGCAAGAAACAAATAAAACAAAAAATAAGTGATTACTAATCAGCACAGGAAATATGTAAGTCTAGATTATTCCAAAATTTAAAGTTTAAAATTAAAAAGTAATAACCAACAAACACTTCAAACTATAGAAAAATACTGTTAAGTTTACTTACGACGTATATAAACAGCATTACACAAAAACTTTAAAAACAAAGAAATGACTAAAAACAAAGAAATGACTAAATAAAATAATGCTGCCTAAAAAAACAAATAATAACAATATAAGGACACACACACAAATAAAACTGGGTTAAATATCAATAGGAATAAAGAGAGACAAGAATGAGGGAAGAGAGCATTTATTAAGAGGAAACAATAGTTATAATGTTGTAAAAATGTAACAATGTAGTCTTGAATACCTTTTAAAAGTGACAAAAATAGAAGAAATAATTCTACAATAAGAGTAAAGAAATTTAATTTACCTTTTTTTAAAATTTGGAACATAAAGCAGAAAACTATCAACAAGGATATAAAAGATGTGAGCAACACTAAGACAAAGATGATTTTACATATATATAGAACCCTGAATGCAAGTAATAGAAACTCCATCTTCTTTCAATGGTGCATGTAACATTTACAAAATAAAATGCATCCTAGAGCAACAAATTCTAAACAATTATATATTCACAATCTGGCTCTCCAAATGTAATAAAGCAATTGCAGAATTCAACAATGAAAATGTAATCTACTCGTAAACGTTTGGAAGCTGGGAGTTTGTAAGTTTCATGTCTTTAACATACCATCTTAAATTGCTGCCAATACACATCTGCATGTTGGCAGCAATTTAAGATGGGATGTTAAAACAACTTCAGCAAATTTAGAATATCTATTTTTAAAAATGTTTGTCTGAAACTGAGTATTGTGTTTTCAAAATTAACCTCCATGCTTTTGTCAGTCAAATTTTGTTCAATCATTTGTCCTGTAAAATATTAGTAAGATCTAAATATCTTTGGATTTTTAAAAAATGGATTCCAGCTTCATGAACTTCCAATGCAGAGCTTTCCTTTGACAGAAATTAAAGTTCCAAATATCCTATCAAATTTGTAAGTGACCACTTTTTCCAATGAGCAATATTAGGGTCCTCAATAACTTGAATGATAAATGTTTAATTATGGGGTACATCACAACCACAATCTTTTGAAATTCTTTTCTTTTAAGCTTTTAAGCTTTCATTTTTACCCTTCCATCTTACCTAATATTTAAAAAATATCTTGCATTTATTTTTTACATGGAAGTACTAATATAGGTCCAAAGATGTTAGATATGGCTGTCTAATTCATATCTTTAGAAAGTCAGAATGAAACTGGTTTTTTCTGTCACAAAAACACTAAAATTGTGTTCTATATTTCAAACATTCTCTGTCGAATTTTTCCTTCAATAACCAGAGCAATTCAGCATACAGTAATGGTTGTTTGTGATTAGTTTCCATATTATTGCATAATAAAGAGAATAATCTCAATCCTTTACCGGGCTTTCAACTTTTACTATGTTATTAAGCATACTGTTTAGTTCAGCTGATCTTTTTTTGAAGATTGAAGTAGTACATTCATTTACATAATAATTCAAAAGACCTTAGGTAACTACTCCAAAACAGTTTCCTATTTTTGCACCTGTTCTTTCAAAATATACACCTTCACAATTTAGTTGATAATGCAATTCTTCACATTCTCATACAGTTTTGTACTAGCCATGTTATTGGCAATGGAGATGAAAGAAAAATATTTTCTTCCTAACACCATTATGGTCAAATTGCATATATACTAAAATAGTATCTGTTAGCAACATCTGGGCATGCATCAAGTTGCAATGCAAAATAACTTACTGGTATTATTTGTTTTGTAAGTTGGTCTTCTGTATTATTAGAAAGTTTCTGAATACATAAAGATCTGATCTCACTGAAAAGTAATACTTGAGTCACAGATTCATCCATTTCCAAACAAATATCTCTAATATAGTCATTACCTAATATATCAACAATTATATATATTGTTTTTAGTCTTAGCAAATATTAATCCTCTATGAAAATCCCATAGAAGATTAATATTCATAAGTAAAATGTTGAACATCTGCTCTGTCAGCTTTTCCAACAGTTCTCCAAAGTCTCAACTCATTTCAGCATTAACTCAAAAGTCCACAGTCCAAAGTCTCATCCGAGACAAGACAAGTCCCTTCTGCCTATGAGCCTACAAAATCAAAAGCAAGTGAATTACTTCCTAGATACAATGGGGGTACAGGCATTCGTTAAATACAGCCATTTCAAATGGGGGAAATTGGCCAAAACAAAGGGGCTATAAGCCCCATGCAAGTCCAAAATCCAGCAGGGCAGTCAAATCTTATAGCTCCAGAATGATCTCCTTTGACTCCATGTCTCACATCCAAGTCACACTGATGGAAGAGGTGGGTTCCCAAGGTCTTGGGCAGCTCTGCCTCTGTGACTTTGTAGGGTACGTCCTCCCTCCCAGCTGCCTTCACTGTCGCTTTGGGTGTCTGCAGCTTTTCCAGGTACACAGTGCAAGCTGTCAGTAGATCTGAGGTCTGGAGAAGAGTGGCCCTCTTCTCACAACTCCACTAGGCAATGCCCCAGTAGAGACTCTGTGTGGGGTGTCTGACCTCACATTTCCTTTCCCCCACTACCCTAGCAGTTTCTCTACAAGAGCCCTGCCCCTGCAGCAAACTTCTGCCTGGACATCCAGGCATTTTCATACATCCTCTCAAATCTAGGTGGAGGTTCCCAAACCTCAATTCTTGACTTCTGTGCACTGGCAGGCTCAACACCACATGGAAGCTGCCAAGGCTTGACGCTTGGACTCTGAAGCTACAGTCCAAGCTCTACCCTGGCACTTTTCAGCCACAGCAGGAGTGACTGGGATGCAGGGCACCAAGTCTCTAGGCTGCACACAGCACCAGGACCTTGGGCTCAGCTCAAGAAACCAGTTTTTCCTCCTAGGCCTCTGGGTCTGTAATGGAAAGGGCTGCTGTGAAAACCTCTGACATGCCCTGTAGATATTTTTTCCCTTGTCTTGGGGGATTAACATTGGGCTTCTCATTTCTTATGCAAATTTCTGCAGCTGGCTTGAATTTCTCCTTAGAAAATGGGATTTTCTTTTCTATTGCATTGTCAGGCTACAAATTTTCTTAGATTTTATGCTCTGCTTCCCTTATAAAACTGTATTCCTTTAACAACACCCAAATCACATCTTGAAAGTTTTGCTGCTTAAAAATTTCTTCCACCAGATACCCTAAATCATCTCTCTCAAGTTCAAAGTTCCACAAATCACTAGGGCAGTCTCTTTGCTAAAACATAACAAGAGTCACCTTTGCTCCAGTTCCCATCATGTTCTTCATCTACATCTGAGACCAGCTCAGCCTGGATGTCACTGTCCATATCATTATCAGCATTTTGGTAAAAGCCATTCAACAAGTCTCTAGGGAGTTCCAAACTGTTCCACATTTTCCTGTCTTCTTCTGAGCCCTCCAAACTATTCTAACCTCTGCCTGTTACCCAGTTCCAAAGTTACTTCCACATTTTCAGGTATCTTTTCAGTAGTGCCCCACTCTACTGGTACCAATTTACTGTATTAGTCCATTTTCATGCTGCTGATAAAGACATACCCAAGACTGGGCAATTTATGAAGGAAAGAGGTTTGTTGAACTTCAGTTCTACATAGTTGTGGAGGCCTCACAATCATGGCAGAAAGCAAGGAGCAAGTAACATCGCATGTGAATGGCAGCAAGCAAAGAGAGTTCTCTACTTCTGCAGAGAAACTCCCACTTTTAAAACCATCAGATCTTGTGAGACCCATTCACTATTACAAGAACAGCACGGGAAATACCACCCCCATGATTCAATCCTCTCCCACTGGGCCCCTCCCACAATACATGGAAATTATGGAAGCTACAAGATGAGTTTTGGGTGGGGACACATAGCCAAACCATATGACCATTTGTTTACTACTACATAGAGTTCAGAAAATATATAACTATTTTTGACAAAAATATCCAATGATTTATTCTTGTCACATCTAAATTAAACTTTAAAATAAGTGATAAATTTATGTTTTATTCTGGAAAGTTTGAATTTTGGCTTTCAAATCTAGTTTAAAATCTAGCTCAAATGTTACAATGTTTAAAATATTGAACATGTTTACAATATGTAACCTCCAACCCATTTATGCTAAATGAGATTCATCACACAGAATTGTGGCCACACCAGAACTGGTCTATATTTAACAACATGAGAGGGAAGATTGCTGGGTCAGTGGTGTGGCAATGTCAAATGGCTCTAAAAGTTTTGAAACTTATTCTCAATTTCTATGCATATCTTTTATCAGACGAGCAACAAACATTTCCCGGATTACACTGATCCTTATGCTACCTTTTAAGTAACAGAGTTTGAGTTGAGATCCTCATTGGAAAGTAAATGGAGAAAATATATTCTTAGAAAAGAGGAGGCTTTAGCATATGGCAGATTTCTCAGTGTTTTGGGAAAAAATGCTTAATTTTTTGGTGTTTTTATTAGGACAAATTCTAGCATCATTTTTTTATAGAGAAAATAAAATGAATGTACATGAAACCTTCTAATTCTACTCTAAATACATTTCAATAATGAAAAAAATTAAACTTTACATAACCACCAGAGTCAAAAATAATATTAAAATTTCTGAAAACCAGAAATAGAATTAAAGCCACAGTGATTACTGATTACTAAAATCAGAAGACTATGAAATATTGTAAAACAGAAGTAGTCAAGGCTGGGTGCGTTGACTCATGCCTGTAATCCCACCCAGCAGTTTGGATGCCGAGGCCAGTGGATCATGAGGTCAGGAGTTTGAGACCAGCCTGGCCAACATAGTGAAACCCCTGTCTCTACTAAAGATACAAAAAATTAGCCAGCCATGGTGGTGTGTGCCTGTAATCCCAGCTACTTGGGAGGTTGAGGCAGGAGAATTACTTGAACCCAGGAGGCAGAGGTTGCAGTGAGCCAAGATAGCACCAAGATTGCTTGCACTCCAGCCTGGGTGACAGAGTGAGACTCTATCTCTAAAAGAATTGTCAATCAGGATAAGGATTTCAATCCCAGTGAAGAATGAGGAATTAATGTCCCCAATAGTGACAGGAGACAGGAACTAGCTTCGCCACACGTAATAGAAACATACTTATAATCTGACTGATAGAAGCTGAAAGTACCATGACTACTTAGTTTGGATGTATTCAGAAACAATGTGCTTGCTCATGGCAAAGACAGCAAGCAAATGCACTCGAATGAATGATAATTAAGCCAAGACACACACTTCATGGGACCTTAAATTATAAATATAAATAGGAATGTAATATATCATTATAAATGCAGTATCCATAAAAACAAGAACTCATAATACAAAACTACATAACAGAGAGGGTATCTCCCTGTGGACTCCAGATGGTGGTTGTCTGTGATTGTCACATTTGTTCCAGTTTATTAACCCAGGAAATTTTTCTGAAATATGTTTTTAGTTGGATTTGGCTTAAGGAAAGCCATGAGGGAAATTTCTTCTTTTGGAGACTCATTTGTTAAAAGAGACATCATATAGGGCACGAAATTATGTGGATAAATCAGGCTAAATCAGAAAATCTGAGTAAAAAGGAGAATGCAGAAAAGGAGCCTGGTGTTCCCATTCAAAAGACTAGTTTAGGATAATTCCATGGTATTCTTACCTTCTTGATATCCTTCTTTCACTTAGTATATCCCAAGCACAGCTTTCTAAAAAAACCTCCCCTCTTTTCCTGAACTCCAGCCTACTCTTTCCCTTTTTTATTATTATTTTTTTATCTCGCTATGTCACCCAGACTGGAGTGCAGTGGCGCAGTCTTGGCTCACTGCAGCCTCCTCTTCCAGGATTCAAGCAATTCTCCTGCCTCGGCCTCCTGAGTATCTGGGATTACAGGTGCCTGCCACCATGCCCGGATAATTTTTGTATTTTTAGTACAGACAGGGTTTCACCATGTTGGCCAGGCCAGTCTCAAACTCCTGATCTCAGGTGATCCACCTGCCTCAGCCTCCCAAAGTGCTGGGATTACAGGTGTGAGCCACCGCACCTGGCTGTCTTTCTCATTCCTATGTAGATGTTTCAACTTTCTGTTCACATGTTAAAATATATCTAGAAGATTTTACACATCAAGAGCCCATGTATTCTTACTGCATTTTATCCTCTAAGAACATCATATATAGGGCAGAAAAGCATTCTGAACAAGTTCCCTTAATCATCTATGGCAGAAATTTTAGCATTTCTGAAAAAAAAGTTTGCCTGTATGAATTTGCTTTGATGGCTGATGAAATGAATTGCAAAGAAGTAAGAAACCATCTTTAGACACTTTACTTTTTACCAACTAATTAACTATTCTTTTTCCTAACTGATGTCAACTTATAGTGCATAATACTTTATAGCAAGGGTAGGCAGTTTAGACCTAAAGTTAAAACTCAGCCTCCTTTTCACTGCCATTTAACAAAGAATATGTTTTACGTTTTTTAAGAAAAGAGAAACAGAGAAAGGAGGGAGGAAGAGAGAGAATGGGAGGAAGGGAGGAAGATACATTATGTTAAACCAACTGATTTGGCCCATCATGCCTAAAATATTTACAATCTGGCCCTTGATAACAAAAGTTTGCCAATCCCTGCCTTCAGCTGTAGGGAACACTTAAGTCTATTGAAGAATAGTTGAATAACTCAAATAACATAATGGGTTGGGTATCCACACTTCCCAGATGAGAAAAGTGAAGCTTTGATTGTGGCTTACCCAACAGAGCCCAAACTCACGTCTTAATTTTCTAGATCCAGTATGTTTCAGCTTAATCTCAACTCTACACCGACCAGCTGTTTGATCTTGGACTAGTTACTTAATCTCTTAGGACATCAGCTCTTTATTTGCAAGAAACACCTGACCCACAGTGTTGCTCTGAAGTGTAACTGAATTAACGCATAAAGATAGCTTACCTACTGCCTAAATATCATCACGTAACTTATTATTATATTTGAAATGCTTTCACAGCATTTAAAGAGCCTTTTATGAAAAGCTAGTTGAACTGTGTGAAAAAGAAAACATCATTTCATACAAAAATAAGTTTTTTAAAGAGTTAAATTTATACGTATTTCTCATGTGTAATACATAATTCTGAGGCTTTTAATGCTAATATTCATTGTGGATAACAAAGAGAATTTTCAGTGTTCTCAAATGTGCTTGACCATGTATATATGCATCTTTGGATCTACCTGTGCTTTTATTTGTTAATCTATGTATCTATAGATCTATCTATCCATTTATCTATCCATTTATCTATCTATCTATATCTATATCTATATATATATATATCTGTTGATCTAGCTATCTTTCTATTTGCGAGGAGTATTTTATATCTGTTTTTCTAAAAAGATAATTTAGAAAACCTTAATTTAGAAGAATTTTTCCCAGGTTTCATTAAATGTCAGATCTCCTTTATGTGATTGAGGACAAGTACTATTTTTAATATAATGTTGTTTCATATGGCCCCACAGAGCTGAGAATATGATTTCAGCATATTACAGGTGCTCAATAAGGGCTGGCTAGCTTCCTTGCTTATCTGCTTCCTCACTTGTCGGCAATTAGCCTGATGCAGGGCTAACGGTCTTGTAATTGAGATAAATGCAGAGTTCTACAGTAGTTCACAGGAGAAATGCCTTATCCTGAAGGTGAGGGGAAGATGAGAATTAGAGATGCTTTCTAGATAACTGATTTTTGAGGTAAGTCCTGATCTGCAAGCTGCAGAAATTAACTAAGGAAATGAAAGAATAAAAAGGTTGTCACACTGAGGGATTTTCCATGATTTCCAGGAGATAAGATAGTATTCAAGTGATTGGAGAGGGTAGGGGCTATGAAGGGGTAAGCCTCTGTTGAAACTAAACATGCCAAGTGAAATAAGCCAGTCAAAAAAGGCAAAAACTGTATTATTTCACTTATCTGTGGACTCAAGAGTAGTCAAAGTTATAGAGACAGAGAGTAGAACAGTGATTGCCAGAGCTGGGGATAGGGAGAAATGGGAGTCATTGTTTACAAGTTTGGAGATTCAGTTTTGCAAGATGAAAAGTGTTCTGGAGACAGATGGTAGTAAGGTGATGGTTGCACAAGAATATAAATGTACTTAACGCTGCTGAACTGCACTTAAAATGATTCAGATGGTAAATTTTATGCTATAAGTATTTTGCAATAAAAAACATTTCGGGGGGGAAAAAAAAGCTAGGTACAGCACAGGGCACTTTCCATATATATATATATATATATATATTTTTTTTTTTTTTTTACTAATATTCACACTAACTCTGCAAGATAGCTAAGAAAATTGCTTTGTAAGCTTTATTTACTAAGTAAATTTCCCAAGGCCAGAGACCTGGTGTGTGGCAGAGTCAGGATTAAAACGCAGGTGGGAAGACTTTAAAGCCTGTAAGTTTTCTTGTGGGAATGCTTAACAAGAAATTCCCTCACAGTGTCAGTGTTTTTAGAGTAACACTGAGGCAGGAGATCTTTTTGGAGGCTTCTCAACTCTCTGTTCATAGAAGATTGCCTCCCTCTCCTACAAGTTTAGACCCAGACTGAGTTTGTGTGTTTGTGTCAGACGCTACAACAGAATTGTTCAACTAGTCGTCTTTTCTGTGCATAGCTCTGCAACAGCATGACTAAATTGCAAAGCTATTGATATATGTTAAAAGTGAAAAATCCAAGAGCCAAAGATTTCAAGGTGGATTCTACCTTCTAATAATTAAGCTTGCTGGAATGAGGTTTTAATTTGGTCCTTAACTATACAGACTTCTATTACCTTTATAATTTCAGTTTTTGAGAATATACATTTTGATTATCCAAAGTAAATTTCAGTTTATAGTAACAGAAAAATAATGTCAAAACAAATATTAGCCCATTATTCCATAGCTGAGGATATCTGAAAAACAGTAAGTGTTGACATTTAGTGGATGTTTATAGGCACTAGCTTTTTTAAGTGCCTTTTGTTTTCATCATAACATCACAGAAACTCTATTGGTAAGTACATTTATCATTCCCATATTATAGATAAGAAAATTGAAGTATAAAGATTTTGTGTAAAGTGTCCAAGATTACTTTGAACACAAGTAGTCTGATGGCAAAGAGCTCTTAACCATTCTGTTATGCTATCTTGACTTTACTGTGTATTTAAGACTCATATATTCATGGGTATTTTTGTTTTATTGAACTGTCTCTCTACTTCTGCACTTACTTTTTATTTCTGATGCAATTATAATACATTATGTGTTTATGAAATATTATAATTTATGCAACAGTTTAATTTTTAGTACGTTTCACTTTTGTTCTTTTTTAACATCTTTCTTAAGATCTTAGTCTCATTTAACATCTAAATGAGAATATATCTAAATATTCTTATTTAACATCTATTTATTCCCATTTGATTATTCTTCCAAATAAACTTTAAAAGCACTTTATAAAGTACATGTGCGTGCACATGCACAAATTCTCTTGAAATTGTCATCACATTTTCGGCAAAATTGTGTGTTATTTTGAAGACACATAATATTCTTAAAATATTGAGTTTTACCATCAAAAAACTTTTAATGATTGTCTTAAATTTCTATTAGTTATTACATGTTACATTTATTGATATTTTATATTTGAAAAAGTACATACTATTTGTGCTTACTATTAAAGCAACTAATATTAAAAGTTAAAGAATATAAGTAGAATAAATCTTTCTACAAATATCCACATCTAAGTAATATTATAATTTATACTGAATAATTTCTTAAACAGTTGGGAAATTAGCACAATATCACCTATCTTCTTTCCTACCCATTTTTTATACTTTTCAAAATCAGTTGAGATATTAGATCCAGATTACTATTAAAAACTGTTTTCCTACAATGCATTTTAGTTGTTTTCAGCATAGATATAAAGGACAGAATTCCAGAGCATTGGCAAATCTAAAAAGTTCCAACAACTCAATTAAGCATAGGATTCCTTGATCAGAATGCTGTATTTTTCTTAAAACATTTTGGATAGTAATCTATCATCTCCTGGGTTATGTCACAAAATAGATATTTTAGATAAAAACTTTGCCTGAAAGTAATTATATTTTAGAAAGCAGAGATTTTATTTTTTCTGCTATGGAATTTTTGGTTTCCTCATCATCTTTCCTTATCTCAGCTAGCTCCACTCTTGTGACTGCCTATCAAGCATCTAA
The DNA here is from genome assembly GCA_036589455.1 of Ateles fusciceps. Taxonomy (NCBI): domain Eukaryota; kingdom Metazoa; phylum Chordata; class Mammalia; order Primates; family Atelidae; genus Ateles; species Ateles fusciceps. The sequence goes on along the minus strand of JAZHEH010000681.1, from coordinate 19,964,126 downwards.
ATGCCTTTATGTGTCAATCTATTTGAATTCCAAACTTTGGGTTGACAGTTGAAGTCTTACAGAAAATACTTCAATAAATAAATATAAATACGTAACATATGTCAGAATAAAATTGCAATAAAGTTGTGTTCCCAGTCCTCTATAACACCAAAACACTGGGATTAATAAGAATGGTTGAATCATCTAATATTTTATCTATAGATGTTTACTATTATATAACTATGAAACTTTAGCAGAAACAGAGACCTAACCCATAAATTTATGTTTGTTACATTTACATTTTATTGTGTATATTTAAGGTATACAACATGATGTTTTGATATACATATACATGGTGAATTATTTAGTATATTCAAGCAAATTAACATATCCATCATCTCACATAGTTAGCATTTTTTTGCGGTAGGAACAACTAAAATCTACTCTCTTAGCAGATTTGCAGTGCATACTACAATTATTAACTATAATCCTCATGCTATGCATTAGATCCTGGACTTATCCTACACACCTGCAAGTTTGCACCTTTTGACTTACCTCTCCTACCTCCTCTCCCTCACTTCCCTAGTAACCACTGTTCTACTCTTAAACTTATATTTTAAAGTGTAATGCTTGAAGCGCTTTAGAAATTTGTTTCTTTCTCTTCAAGAAAATACACATGAAGATTTATGAGGAAAATCATTCCATGTGTTTAATTACAATTAGAGTATCATGTTGGGTGCAGTGACTCATATCTGTAATCCCTGCACCCTGGGCGGCTGAGGCTAGGGGGATAGCTTGAGCCCAGGAGTTTGAGAACAGCCTAAGCAAGAAAGAGAGACTCCATTACTACAAAAAAATACAAACGTTAACTGGAATAGTGGAGTGTGTCTGTAGTTCTAGCTTCAGGAGGCTGAGATGAGAGAATCACCTGAGCCTGGGAGGTAGAGGCTGCAGTAAACTGTGATCAAACCACTGCACTCCAGCCTGGGTGACAAAGTGAAACTCTGTCTCACAAAAAAAAAAAAAAAAAAAAGGAATCTCAATGACAGTTAGGTAATTCCCAACTCAGAAACAAAGTCCTACAAAGTCGTTCCTCTTTATTTTACTCAGGCAATAAAGCAACTCAGCCAAGGAGGGCTCCGTGCTTCCTATCCTTTTGCACAAGACATGCTTGCATGGAAACCTGTCTTCAACCAGTCCGGCTCCACGGAGTTTGTGTTCCGTGTGTTCACCACAGTCCCTGAATTACAGGTTCTTCTCTTCCTTCTCTTCCTCCTTCTCTACTTGATGATCCTCTGTGGCAACATAGCCATCATCTGTGTGGTGTGCACACACAGCACCCTCCACAGCCCCATGCATTTCTTCCTGTCCAACCTGTCCTTCGTAGAGATCTGCTACACCACCGTTGTGCCCTTGATGCTTTCCAATATTTTTGGGGCCCAGAAGCCCATTCCATTGGCTGGATGTGGGGCCCAAATGTTCTTTCTCACACTTGGTGGTGGTGCTGTTTCCTCTTGGCGACCATGGCCTATGACCGCTATGTGGCCATCTGCTACCCGCTGCACTACACCCTCATCATGACCCGCGAGCTGTGCGTGCAGATGCTGGGCGGGGCCTTGGGCCTGGCCCTCTTCCTCTCCTTGCAGCTCACCACCTTAATCTTCACCCTGCCTTCGGCGGTCACCGCCGGGAAATCAACCACTTCCTCTGCGATGTGCCTCCCGTCCTGCGCCTGGCCTGCGCTGACATCCGTGTGCACCAGGCTGTCCTCTATGTAGTGGTCATCCTCGTGCTGACAGTCCCCTTTCTGCTCATCTGCGTCTCCTATATGTTCATCACCTGCGCCATCCTGCGCATCCATTCTGCCGAGGGCCGCCGCCGGGCCTTCTCCACCTGCTCCTCCCACCTCACCGTGGTCCTGCTGCAATATGGCTGCTGTGCCTTGGTATACTTGTGTCCCCAGTCCAGCTCTTCTGTAGATGAGGACTGCCAATTTGCCCTTGTTTACACCGTTATCACACCATTACTCAACCCTTTGATTTACACCCTTAGGAACAAGGATGTCAAAGGTGCCCTGAAAAAAGTGATCAGTACCAAAGGGACATCTGAGTCCTGAAGGCTGAGTTCAGAGAGACTGAAAGGGGCACCTGAGCGTGTGACAATGGTGAAACTCTTCCATGCAAATGCTAGATTTGCCTTTATTGTCTCACAATTTGGACTTTCATCAATTCTCTGTGCCTGATGCACTTAGTTGCTACAGATTATTCTCATTTTTTAAAAAAGTCTCCTAAAACCTTAAAATTCCAAAAAGTGTAGACTGCTGTCATTCACTTAACTCCAAATTTGTAGGTTTACATTTCCTCTAAAACAATATACAAAAGAAAAAATTTATTTTAAGAAATTGGCTCATGTGACTGTCAAGGTAAAAACAAAAATGGGCCAGGTGTGGTGGCTTATGCCTGTAATCCCTGCATTTTGGGAGGCCAAAGTGGGTGGATCACTTGAACCCAGGAGTAGTTTGAGACTAGCCTGGGCAACATGGTGAAAGCCTATCTCTCCAAAAAAAAAAAAAAAAAAAAAAAAAAAATATATATATATATATATATATTAGCTGGGCGTGGTGCCACATGCCTGTATATATATATAAATTAGCCAGGCATGGTGCCACATGCCTATATATATATATAAGTTAGCCAGGAATGGTGCCACATGCCTGTATTCCCAGCTATTTGGGAGGTTAAGGTGGGAGGATCACTTGAGCCTAGGAGGTCAAGGCTTCAGTGAGTTGGAATTACACCACTGCACTCTAGCCTGGGCAACAGAGTGAGACCCTCTCTAAAGTAAATAAATAAAAGCAAAGAGGAGTTGTTGGAGTGAGTTTTGTTGTTCTGTAAGGCATTTACCTCAGGGGGATGCCACTAGAGAAAGAGTTAATCTCAGTCAAAGGTGAAGTGGCTGCTTTACTGGCAAAAGATTCACCAGAATTCAGGGGTTCTATGTTCTCAGCTTCATCAGAATCATCTCATATGTCCCCGTTTCAATTTTCTAGAGCCCATTTCTTCTCAATTCATGCCCTCACTTTAACAGTACACATCTTGCAAGGATGGGAATTCGATATACATTGTAAATCACCAATTCACAGCATGAGATTCTGTATTTGGTTATCAGACACCTCAGTTCTACCACTACAGGAGATATGGGTCTTTTTAGAATGGACATACAAGTTTTTCACATCATTTATGCAGTGCTTGAGCTTAGAATTTGAACTCCTGAACTCTCCTTTTCCACTTGGTCTAGTGCAATAATGTAATAGAAGCAGACAGTCAATTTCACTATACTCATCAGTTTGACAAAAGAATGTGAAAATATTATATGCTCATTCACCCAGAACTTTGCCCCTTATATTTGATTGGATGTATCCAATAGTGATATTTTGCATATCCCTATTGCCACATCACACCATTGACCTTTAGTGCTCTCTCTGCTATCCAGTCAGATTGGAGAACTAATTTTACAAACCCCATAATCAACTCAGAAATCTTATCCCTAAGATTCTGTTCCTCCAGAACTACCCTCGGTACAAACTGTGTTAATCAGAGTTCTACAGAGAAACAGTGCCAATGGTAGGGAGAGAGAAAAGAAGGAAGTTTATTCTAGGGAATTGGCTTATGACTTTGTGAGATTCACCAGTCTAAAATCTTCAGGGTATACCTGCAGGGTGATGGCATGGGAAGGGTTGATATTACAGTTTGTGTTCAAAGGCTGCCTGGAAGCAAAATTCCTTCTTTCTGGGAAGCTTGTTCTTTTTTCTCTTGGGACCTTCAACTGATTGGATGAAGCCAGTCTTCATTATGGAGGGTAATTTGCTTTACCGAATCTACTGATTTAAATATTATTCTCACCTAAAAAAATAATCTCACAGGAATGTCTAGTGTTTGACCAAATATCTGGCTACTATGGCCTAGCAAAGATAACACCTGTAACTGACCATCACAGCCCAGAAGGTAACAAAGAATTTTATATAAGTTTAGATCTCAATGGCATTATGTTTCTTCTATACTAAACTCTAAGGAAAGGCTTATAATAATAGTTAACTATAGAAATAGAAACTCATCAGCTGGGTGCGGTGCTTATGCCTGTAATCCTATTGGGAGGTCACAGCAGGAGGATCACCTGAGGTCAGGAGTTCAAGATCAACCTGGTCATCATGGTGAAACCCATTCTCCACTAAAAATACAAAAATTAGCCAGATGCAGTGCTGTGCACCTGTAGTCCCAGCTACTCGGGGGCTGAGGCAGGAGAATTGCTTGAACCTAAGAGGCAGAAGTTGCAGTGAGCCAAGATTGTGCCACTGCACTCCAGCCTGGGCAACAGAGCAAGAGTCTATCTCAAAAAAAAAAAAAAAAAAAGGAAATAGAAACTCATCATGTGAAATATTGCTTTGAAACACGCAGCCATCAACTGAGTCTTAAATACAATACATATTTAGTTTCAAAAAAGTCTCATTCTTATATTTTAATTTTTTATTGACAAATAGTTGCATATATTTACAGGGTACAATGTGGCCTATTAAGATATGTATACAGTAGTTCCCTACATTCCAAGAACCCCAGTAATGCACAAAACCATGGATAGACAGAACCCTATATATACTACATTTCTTTCATATATATATATATATATATATATATACCTATGATAAAGTTTAATTTATAAATTAGGCACAATAAGAGATTAACAATAATAATAACAAAACAGAACAATTATGACAATATGCTAGCATTGCAACTCTTGTGCTTTTGGGGCTATTATTAAGTAAAATAAGGGTTACTTGAACACAAGCACTGGGATACAGCAACAGCTGATCTTATACCCAAGACAACTAACAAGTGACTGACAAGTGGGTAGCCTGTACAGTGTGGATATGCTGGACAAAGAGATGATTGACATCCTGGTTGGGAGAATTTAATCATGCTACTCAGAACAACATGCAATTTAAAACTTTTGAGTTGTTTATTTCTGGAACTTTCTATTTAATATTTTTAGACTTCTGTTGCCTGTGGGTAACCAAAACCTCAGATAGCAAAACATGAATAAGGGAAGACTATTGTATATAGTAGAAAGATTAAATCAAGGTAGTTAAGGTATCCATCATCTCACCAACTTACTATTTTTTGTGGTGAGAATGTTTAAAATCTATTAAGCAATTTTGAAATACATGGTATATGATTATTAACTATGGTCACCATATACTACAATAGACCAATAAATCTTATTCTTCCAGTCTAACTGAAACTTTATACCCTTTGTTCAAAATCTCCCTTTTCTCCATCCCTCCCCAGCTCCCAGCCTCTGGTAACCATCTTTTTTTTTAAGATTGATTCCGTATCTTGGCTATTGTGGACAGTACTGAATGAACATGGACTTGCAGATATCTCTTCAACACACTGATTTCATTTCTTTTGTACATATACGAAGAAATGGGATCATTCTCATTAGTTTTAATCTTTAGCAAAATAATAAACGCTTAGTCTAATAAGTTATTGAAAGCAGTGTTACGTTATTTAAAGGAATGGACACTTGTTCTCCTAAGACTCTTCTGATTCTCCACTGACTTTCTTTAAGGTCCTAAAGAGTCACTGGCTTTTATTGCTGCATAGTCAGAGGGAAGTATTGGATAAAATCAGAAGAACAGAGTTGGTTCTATTTTTGCCAGACTTTTTGGGCACTTTACACAAATCAAGTAATTTCTCTGGATCTCAGTTACTTCATAAAGATATCTGACAACAGGATTTCCAAGATCTTCATAATCAAATATGCATAATCAAATTTTAGTATTTTGCTGTTTCAGACAGTCTCACTTTCTTCCAGCTTCAGGTCCTTTACAAGTTCTATTCCCTTTCCCCTTTGTTTGAACTGCTTTTCTCCACAATTTCGGGACTGTTTTTTTCTTACTTTACAGATTTCATCACAAATGTCACCTCTTCTTCAAAGAAGATGCTTTTGATGGACCTCTTCCTCTAATCATTCTCTATCCCATTAACTTGTTGTATTTTTTCCATGGAGTTTATCACTGATAATATCTCATTTACTTATTTAGCCTGTTTATTATCTGTTTCACTAGCTATAATGTAAGCTTCATGAAAGTGGGAATCTTGTCTGTCTTATTCCTCTTTGTAACCCAAAACTTAGAACAGTGATAGACACATCATATTACACATAAATGTGTTTAATCATCGATCAATCAATGGTGAACGAAACTCTAAAGGGTGAGCCTTAAGATTGTGTAATTATCACCTTAGGAGAGTCATAATCACATATCAAAGAGTACATATCAAACATATGTTCCATTGTAAAGATCTAATATACCAAGGAAAATAAGAAAAGAGAAATATAATAAGAACAAAGATTTTTTAAATTAGCAGACTTTAATATGTCAAGACAATATCTGGGCGAGTACATGATCAAAAGCTATAAAACTTTTATGGTATGTTGAGTGAATATGTATGCTTTCTTCAAATTCTGGAAAACCATAATAAGGGAGTTATTTTTAAAGTAGCAGAGAAAAGTAACAAAAGAAAATTAAATGTCTTCCATTGTTCCATTATCCAAGCCAAGATATCAGAGCTTTTACATATAAAATATAATTATAGTCTCAGTTTTCCAGGGCGATAAGAATTTGGGACTTGGGCTGAACCTTGCTGTAACAGATAAAATGGGAACAAACTTGAAATAGGAGGCTCAAAGGACCGTGTTTAGGGAACTTTGTATTCTCAGAAAAGTATTTTGAGCAGTAAGAATATTCCTAAAATGTTTAATACTGGTCTTTACTTTGACAAATATACTCCAACACTCCGTTGACTGGAGATGCCAACTGGAGGCCCAGTTTTAGCTGAAGTCAAGCCCTAGTTGATAAAGCAATATGCTTCTTCCATGGCTTTTGCTGGAGAGGTGACATAAAGTCTCGGTCTCACTGGGTAGTCTCTCTTAAACTCATGGTCTTTCCTCTCTGTCTGTCAGAGCAGTCAGATATTACCTGCTAGGCCCTGTCTTTTATGAATCTAACTGAGACGCTGGCTCAGTAAAATCCTCTCCCTATCACACTGGAGCTAAGAGAAAGTCTTTTTGTCTTCTGATTTACAACATTCCAGGCACCTGCTGACAACTGAGTAGGAAAAGTGAATAATGACTTTAGAAGCTGAGACTTCAGGACTTCAGAGCAAGATCAGTCTATCACTTACAGTGTTTTTTCTGAATCAACTTGTAAGCCCATTTCTTCTGAGTAGAATAGTCATAACAAATCTCAGTGAAAGAAAATGTTGAGGAAATAAATAATACAAATTTAGACAAAGCTTGAGAGTTTACAAAAACTCCTCAAAAGAGCTAATGCATGCTGAGCTTAATACCTAGGTGATGGATTGATGGGTGCAGCAAACCACCATGGCACATGTTTACGTATGTAACAAACCTGCACATCCTGTACTTGTACGCCAGGACTTTAAAAATAAAATTAAATAAAATTTAAAAATTAATTAAAAATGCACAAAAAACTCACATATGGCAAGTTATTTAATTCTTTGGTATAAGTCAGATATTACTAATATTACCTCTTTCATAGATTCAAAGAAAGAAGGAAAGAATTAGCATTTATTATGCAATTTAGTAGGTTTCATACACCAAGTCAAGTGTTCTAAATATATTATCTCATTTAATTTCATCACAGCTCCATTATGTATTATTATTTACATCTTTTAAACATGAGAAATCCCAAATAATATGGAATGATCTTTGTGCAGAGAATAATACTATTAATAGTAGACAGATTCTAGCTCAGGTATGTTTCATGCCAAATTCACTAATTCCCTTCTTAAAATAATGCTAATTCGACAACCGGGGAGCTGTTCTACCCTAAGCTCTATCTACTTCCAGAATGCATGTCCATATTATTTCTCACAATAATATAACATCCTGTATCATCTCATAACATCCTTGCCAAGTTAGGCTTTACTGGCTGGAGAGGTAAGAAGGAAAAAGGTATGATGTGGAAAGTGACCTGGAGACACTGAAATGAGCGTAGCTCCATGAATAGGTGACAGCCTGAGAGAGATTTCTTTTGGTAATGCTGAAGTGCTTTCATCTTGCCTCTGTCCTATGCAACATATTTTTAACAACTTGAAACAGTAAGTTGATGATATATTGGTATAGTAATTTTCAGTCTCTTGAAACCATAAGATCTACTGTGTCATCTTTCCAGAAAATGCACCCCACCCTTCTGCTTGCCCTTGTTCTCCTAGTTAATTTCCATTATTCGAATCTAAGTGTAAATATTACTTCATTTAATAAGTATTTTCAAGCCTGCACATGCAGTCCCAGCTACTAAGGATGCCTAGGCAAGATAATCAATTAAGCCCAGGATTTTGAGATTTTAGTGCACTATAATCACGCCTGTGAATAGCCACAGCATTCTAGCCTAGGCAACATAGCAAGACCCCATCTAAAAAAGGAAAAGAATCTTTTCAGAATCCCCTGTCACCAGACTATGCCACAGTCTCATGTTGCACAGTCTTATAACACATTATTTTCCTTCACAGAACAGAATCGCTTAATTAGAGATTAGATGATAGATAGATAGATAGATAGATACCAGATTCTGCCTCTCTGAATAGGATGTAATAATCAGTTAAATATATACCGCCATTTTGTTTATCATTTTATGTGGTGCTTGGCACTGAATATATGAAAATTAAGTGTGAGTGAGTGAATTCAATAATTTTTTTTCTCAAATGGAAAAAAATTTTTATAAAATATCTCAATGTGAACAGTATAGAACAATGGACCATTGTCAAAGAGATGATCATAAATGTTCTGATACTCTGATGACAAAAATAATTAGGAATTTCAGGAGCCAAATAATAGCCAAAACATGAAGCGACCACCAAATAAACACAACCCATATGTGAATCTGATTTTGATTATACCAAATAGACTGCTCACAACAGGATAGGCAATGCCCAGATATTTTTAATGTTAGGCATTTCTATAATCTTCCCCATAAAGCACATTTTTAAGGAAGATATTTACAATTAGAGCATTTCCACTTCTTAAATGGTAAAAAGTATCAAAATCAGGACCAGGTGAGGAGCAGCTAAATAAACCAGGAGGAAAATGTTGAAGTGGATGACGATGGCTCTTTAGCCTCTGAAATGGCCTTATGGTATAGAACAGAATGATTGCATAAAGGTTGCACAGAGGCAGGTTTCAGATAATTACAAGAGCTCTCAGAGAATCGAGTCTTTCAAAAATAGAGTAACCAAGCCAGCAGGTAATGAGATTCCCTGGGCCTTAAAGGTAACCTAATGTCTAGATACCGTATTAGAAATCCAAGTATCTAATAGGGGACTAAACTAGGCAACATCTGAGGTCCCTTCCAGTACTAACAATTCATGACCTAGGAAAGCTCTTATGTAAATATCTTATTATAGACCCTGGAGTGCACCATAAAGATGATATGAGTGTGACTGACTGTATTAGTCCTGAAAAATAGGACTAATAGAAATACCTGAGACTGAGTAATATATAAAGAAAAGAGGTTTACTTGCCTCACAGTTCTGCAGGCTGTTCAGGAAGCACTGCAGCTTCTGCCTCTGGGAGGCCTCAGGAAGCTTCGAATCAAGAAGCTTCTCCCTTAGAAGGCAAAGGGAGAGCAAGGCATCTCATACGGCAGGAGCAGGAACAAGTGAGAGCAAGGGGGTGGGGTGCTGCACACTTTTAAACAACCAGATCTCATGAGAACTCACTTTCACAAGAACAACACCAAGGGGATATTGCTAAACCATTCATGAGAAATCCACTCTCCATGATCAAACCACCTCCCACCAGGGCCCACTTCTAACATTGGATATAACAACTTGACATGAGATTTGATGAGACACAGATCCAAACCGAATCACTGACTACAGTAAAATTCTCAAAGTTAATCATTATGACACAGATTGCAAAGACCTCCATCATAATATAGACAGTAGAATAGTCTTTAAATGTCTTTCGTTGTAGCCTTCTATAAACTATGTCCTTGAAGAATATTTTTTCACAGTGCAGCCCAACTGTTGAATGCAAAGTTGTTTTTCTTAAAGGCCCTTAAACAAGCAATTTGATTCAGAAATAATCTTTTACTCCTTTTTTATTTGTATAAATACAACAGGTACAAGTGCAGTTTTGTTACATGGATAGGTTGTGTAGTGGTGAAGTCTGAGCAGTTAGTGTAACCATCATCCAAATAATATTTTATCTGTTATGTAGTTTCCCATCCCTCACCCTCTTTCCAGCCTCCCATCCTTCCAAATCTCCAGTGTCTGCTATGGCACACTCTATTGTCCACTGTACACATTATCTCCCACTTTTAAGTGAGAACATGTCGTATTTGTCTTTCTGTGTCAAATTTGTTTCATCTAGGATAATGGCCTCCAGTTCCATCAATGTTCTGCAAAAGACATGACTTCATTGTTTTTTATGGCTGAATATTATTCCATTGTGTATATGTACCACATTTTCTTTATCCTTTGATCCACAGATGGACACTTAGGTTGATTCCAAATCTTTGCTATTGATAATAGTCCTGTGATAAATGTAAGAGTTCAGGTATATTTTTCATATAATTTCTTTTCATTTGGGTAGATATCCAGTAGTGGGATTGTTGGATCGAATAGTAGTTCTATTTTTAGTTTGAGAAATCTCCATACTGTTTTCCATAGACGTTGTACTAATTTACATTCCCACCAACAAAATATAAGCATTGTTTTTTCTCTGCATTTTCACCAAAATACACTTTTATTTTTTTTTTAGATGGAGTCTCACTCTGTCACCCAGGCTGGAGTGCAGTGGCGCGATCTCTGCTCACTGCAACCTCCGCCTTCCGTGTTCCAGTGATTCTTCTGCCTCAACCTCCTGAGTAACTGGGACTACAGGGCATGCCACCTTGCCCAGCTAATTTTTGTATTTTTAGTAGAGATGGTGTTTCGTCATGGTGGCCAGTATGGTCTTGCAAAATCAACTTTTTAATAGCCATTCTGCCTGGTGTAAGATGATGTCTCACTGTTTGAATTCCTTGTCTCTCATCACTGACTTTCCATTTTGGGAAGGGACCATTGCTGGAGAGCTAGTGTGATCCTCCGGTGAAGTTGTCACATTCAGATTTTTCACAGCTCAGAATTCTTACACTGCTTCCCTCTCATCTGGAAAGACTGACACTTCTGACGTTTGTAATTATTTTCAGGCAGATAGAATTTTTTTTGTCTCTTTATATATTTTTTCTTGATGTTCCTCCCCTCCCTAGGGGGTGTGACTGTAGAGTATGCTGGGTAGGGTCTTTAGCTATGCATGCACTTCTCTAGGCTGGTTTTATATCAGGCTGTGCAGTTTGGCCTACAGACCAGTAGATGGTGCTTATGGGTAAGAGCCAGCTGTGGCACAAGTAGATGACTATGTATGTACCTGATCTTTGTTTACTATGAGGTGCTTTCTGCTGTTTCAGGTGATGGGCTGGACAGTGGTGTGACCAGTGCCCTGAGATTCCTGTTCCATGGGTTAAGAGGCACACAGCTTGGTAGAGGTGAGCCCGTGGCCTGCTCATGAATACTCATATGAGTAGTACCCACTGGCCTGCTCATGAATACCCCCTATCACCATCACTGATGAAGGTGGATGGGAGGAGCTTCTGGTGAAGTATGCTGAGATCTCTGTTGGGAGTGAGAGGGCTGCACTGGCTTTTCATCCTCAATAGGCAAGAACGTGGTCTGTTTCTTATCACACCCCCTGTTCCAGGGCCCTTGGCTCCTAATTCAGACATAAACTGTAGTTTATCTCTGGACCACAGTGTGGTTGACAGCCTTGGAAAAGGCCGGTTTTGGAACTTTCCATGGGAGTGGTTAGGGGGCAGAACTTTGTCATGCAGTCTGATACAGATAGGTGTATGGCTCACCTGTTCTCCGATGTGGTAGCACTGCTACTTTGTGTAGAGCGGGGAGGACTCCACCTTTGGGCCCCATGGTTGGCTTGGCCCCAGCCTCAGGGCCTAGAGAAAGTGATCTAGCTATATGCATGTTATATTGAGTAAACATGTATGCTTTCTTTAACTCCTGGAGAACCATCATAAGGAAGTTACTTTAAAAGTAGCAGAGGAAAGTTAAGTGGCTGCCAAGTGCTGCCCTTGAATTGTTTCCTTCTCCACAGCCAAATTTACCCAGAGCCCCCCCTTTTCCAGGTTTTATATTTCCCTGGTTTGAGTATTGTCGCTACCTCCTCCCACTTACATGACAGACATAGATAATCAATCACTGCGTATATGTTCACAGTCCACAAGTTCACACTCTGTCCACAACATCACTACAGCTACCCCTTAGCATGTCCTGGGTTACAGTGTGTACCATTGGGGTGTGCTGACTTGAGGAAAAAGCCAATTCTAACTATGCAAGTTGAGGGATCAGGATATTGGAACATAGTTTTGAAGTGGAAAATAGGATTGTTGCAGACTTGGAGTGGGTGTGTTCCTTTGGCCCTATATGATCCTTTCTCTCTGAGAAGGAGCTCACCAAGCTAGTGACTCCTTTGCACAGAGTAGTCCTACTTGATGATAACCCACCAAGTCTCTCTGGCACTTGCTCACCATTCTTCCTGGACCTGAAATCTGAACCCAGAACCAGCACTGTTGTGAACATCTTTCTTCTTGTTGAAAGCCATCCTGGTGTTAGCTGCCTGCCCACCTGGATTCCTGCATCTGTCCTCAGCACTCTAACCTATTCCTGGCCTGGACTTCTAGACAGGCCAGACATTGTATAATTAGCTTGGCTTCAGTTTCCCTCCATAGTCATCAATTCGTGAAAATAGTGTTCTTCCCTTGATCATAGTCCACCCAAATGGGCTCTAACACCTGCCTAGCACTTTCCAGTCCTTTGCTCTTTGAGAGGAGTTGAAATATGGTCCCAAATCTCCTAATCTGGCCGGAGTTCTGCATAAAAAACTGGTTGATCAAGACCAAACCACAGGATTAATTATCTCTTGCTAATCAAAGAAAATAGTTACACAATTTTCCAGTCCACCATTAGCTGTGATGTAAATTTACTGCAAGTATTTCTAAGGAGTCTAGATTTTATTCCTTATAATCTATTGACCGGAAGAGAATGAACAATTAGCCAAGACGTGTTATTTCTCCAAGTTTCCCCTGCTCAGTGCCTGTCTCTCCTCTTGTGCAGTCTATACAGGAGGAAAACTACCAAGCTCCCACTATTGCCAGCAATGGAGTTAGGAAGTAACACCCAGGACATGTCAGGATGGTATGTCTCTGTCTAATAAGAATGTTACTCTTTTTTATTGCACAGAAAGTAAGGTCAGAGATTTTATTATCATCATTGTCACCAGCACTAATGTCTTTCCCAGATTCATAAGAACAAGAAAATATCAGCCCACTTCAGAGTTTATTGAAGGGAATTTCTGCTTCCTAGGAATATTACCGTAAAAACTTGGGATATCATTTTTGTGCCTTCATAAATCAAAGACCACATTAAGAACATTCTGAAAAAAAGAACAAGGGGTATGGAGTAAAGAACTTTCACAAAGCAAGGACAAGAGGAACCAGTTGATCAGAACAATAATTTTCTTCTTAGTATCTGTTCTTTAATGAGGTGGCCATGGAATTGTGCCACTCAGCTCTCCAGATGCAAGAAGCATAATTCATGGATTTGGATTTCTCCAGATGCTAAAACGAATCTACCACTGTGTCTGTGGCATGGCCATATGGCCCACAGACTGCTTGCAGCCAATGATTGTGTTAAGAATATGGAGGCAACCCCATTCCTGGAAGATGTAGGACACCTGTGACTTAAGAGATTGACTAAGGACACTCCATCAGCTCTGTTGAAACTCTTAGAACTATCCTACAGCCTGAGATTCTACCTATTCGATCTTTCTCTTATATAGGGTCGGATCTGCATCATTGTCCAACAGCTCTCCCTGCCTTCCCTAGGCTCCCCCACCTCTTTAATAGATTTTACCTCAATATCTCTTACACATCTAATCCTGTGTTGGCATTTGCTTCTCAGAGTATTCAAATTAATGTACTTAATAATAGTGAACTGATAGCTCATATCAGACCTTCCAGTATATCATGCTAGAGTTGTCTGTTCTTTTTTTAATTTTTCATTTGCGTGGGTACATAGTAGGCGTGTATATTTATAGACTACATGAGCTATTTTGATACAGGCATACAATACATAATAATCACATCAGGATAAATGGGGCATCTGTTACCTCAAGCATTTATCATATCTTTGTGTTACAAACATTGCAAATTATATTCTTTTAGTTATCTCTAAGTGTACAATAAATTTTTGTTGACTGTAATCCGCCTGTTGTGCTATCAAGTATTAGGTCTTATTTATTCTGTCTAACTTTATTTTTGTACCCATTAACTATCCCCACTTTCCTCTCACCCCTTCTATCCTCATGAGTTCAACTGATTTGAGTTTCAGCTCCCACAAATGAGTGACAACATGTCAGTTAACATAATGTCCTCCAGTTTCATTCATGTTATTTCAAATTACAGTATCTCATTCCTTTTTATGGCTGAATCGTACACCATTTTGCATATGTACCCCTTTTCTCTCTCTCTTTCTCTTTCTCTCTCTCTATTTTTGTTGTTGTTGTTGAGACAGAGTCTTGCTCTGTCACCCAGGTGGTTGTGCAGTGGTGTGATCTCTGCTCACTGCAACCTCTGCCTCCCGGGTTCAAGCAATTTTCCTGCCTCTGCCTACTGAGTAGCTGGAATTACAGGTGTGCACCACCATGCTCAGCTAATTTTTGTATTTTTAGTAGAGATTGGGTTTCACTATGTTAGCCAAGCTAGTCTCAAACTCCTGACCCCAGGTGATTCACGTGCCTCAGCCTCCCAAACTTCTGGGATTAAGGTGTGAGCCACCTCTCCCCATCCTATGTACCCCATTTTCTTTATTCATTAATCTGTTGATGAACATTTAAGTTGCTTCAAAATCTTGGCTATTGTGAGCAGTGCTGCAGCAAACATGAAAATGCAGATATCTCTTTGATATACTGATTTCCTTTCTTTTCAATATATACCTAGCAGTGGGATTGCTAGAGTGTATGGTAGTTCTATTTTTAGTTTTCTAAAGAACCTCTACACTCTTTCATAGGGTTGAACTAATTTAAATTCCAACCAACTGTGTACGAGGATTCCCTTTCTCCACATTCCCACCAGTATTCATTATTGTCTGTCTTTTGGATAAAAGTCACTGTAACTAGGGTGAGATGATATTTCATTGTAGTTTTGATTTGCATTTCTCTGATGATTAATGAGAGATGCCTGTTTACCATTTGTATGTATTTTCATATGCCTGTTTACCATTTGTATGTCTTCTTTTGAGAAACATCTATTCAGGTCTTTTGCCCTTTTTTTCACTTACATATATTCAACTTTTTTTTTCCTTTTCTTAATTATATTTTAGGTTCTGGGGTACATGTGCAGAATGTGCAGGTTTGTTTCATAGGAATACATGTGCCATGGTGGTTTGCTAAACCCATCCCCCTGTCATCTAATTTAGGTATTTCTCCTAGTGTTAGCCCTTCCCAACCCCCCCCCACCACCTGCTATCCCCACCACCACCTCTCCTACCCCGCAACAGGCCCCGGTATGTGATGTGTCCCCCGTGTCCATGTGTTCTCATTGTTCAACACCCACTTATAAGTGAGAACATGTGGTGTTTGTGTCAGTTTGCTGAGAATGATGGTTTCCAGCTTCATCCATGTCCCTGCAAAGGACATAAACTCATCCTTTGTATGGCTGCATAGTAGTCCATGGTGTATATGTACCACATTTTCTTATCCAGTCTGTTGTTCATGGGCATTTGGGTTGGTTCCAAGTCTTTGCTATTATAAACAGTGCTGCAGTGAACATACATGTGCATGTGTCTTTATAGCAGAACGATTTATAATCCTTTGAGTATATACCCAGTAATGGGATTGCTGGGTCAAATGGTGTTTCTGGTTCTAGATCCTTAAGGAATCGCCACACTGTCTTCCACAATGGTTGAACTAATTTCCACATGATTATCTCAATAGATGCAGGGAAGGCCTTCAACAAAATTCAACAGCCCTTTATGTTAAAAAGTCTCAATAAACTAGGTATCGATGGAACATATCTCAAAATAATAAAAGCTGTTTACGACAAACCCATAGCCAATATCATACTGAATGGGCAAAAACTGAAAGCATTCCCTTCTAAAACAGACACAAGACAAGGATGCCCTCTCTCACCACTCCTATTCAACATAGTATTGGAAGTTCTGGCCAGGGCAATCAGGCAAGAAAAAGAAATAAAGGGTATTCAGTTAGGAAAAGAGGAAGTCAAATTGTCTCTATAATGCAGATGACATTGTATATTTAGAAGACCCCATCGTCTCAGCCTAAAATCTCCTTAAGCTGATAAGCAACTTCAGCAAAGTCTCAGGATCAATATTCAACTTTTATTTTACGTTTAGGAGTACATGTGCAGGTTTATTGCCTGGGTATATTGTGTGATGCTGACATTTGGGGGTATGATTGCTCCCATCACCCAAGTACTGAGCATAGTACCCAATAGTTTTCCAACTCTTGCCCACCTTCCTCTCCCCTTTAGTAGCCCATAGTGTCTATTGTTGCTATCTTTATGCCCGTGAGTAACCATTGTTTAGCTGTCATTTCTAAGTGAGAACACGTGGTATTTGGTGTTCTGTGCCTGCATTAATTCCTTTAGGATAATAACCTCCAGCTGCATCTATGTTGTTACAAAGGACATGATTTTTTTTTATGGTTTGCACAGTATTCCATGGTATAAATGTACTACATTTTCTTTAACCAATCCACAGATGACGGGCACCTAGGTTGATTTCATGTCTTTGCTATTCTGAGTAGTGCTGCAATGAACATACCAGTGCATGTGATTTTGGTAAAATTATTTTTTTATTTTTTTCCTGCAAAAATCTAGTTTTGGTATTGCTGGGTCAAATGATAGTTCTTTTTTTTCAGCTTTTACTTTTGTCATTATATACATATTTTATTTTTATAGTTTATTGGGGAACACGTGGTATTTGAGTACATGAGTAAATTCTTTAGCAGTGATTTGTGAGATGTTGGTGCACTGGTCACCCAAGCAGTATACACTACCCCCAGTTCTTAGTCTTTTATCCCTCAACCCCTTCCAGCCTTTCCCCCTGAGACCCCAAAGTCCACTGTGGAATTCTTATCCCTTTACATCCTCATAGTGTAACTCCCACTTATGAGTGAGAACACTTAATGTTTGGTTTTCCATTCCTGAGTTACTTCACCTAGAATAATAGTCTCCAGTCTCATCCAGGTCACTGAGAATGCCATTAATTCATTCCTTTTTAATGGCTTAGTAATATTTCCTCACATACACACACACACACACACACACACACACACACACACACACACAATATATGTATCTATATACACATCTCACAATTTCTTTATCCACTCATTGATTGATGAGCATTGGACTGGCTCCACATTTTTGCAATTGCCAATTGTACTGCTATAAATGTGCGTGTTCAAGTATCTTTTTCATACAATGACTTCTTTTCCTCTGAGTAGATACCCAATAGTGGAAATGCTGGATCAAATTGTAGTTCTACTTTTAGTTCTTTAAGGAATCTCCACACCGTTTTCCATAGTGGTTGTACTAGTTTACATTAGCATGAGCAGTGTAAAAGTGTTCCTTGTTGGCATCCATGCCAACATCTATTTTTTTATTATGGCCATTCTTGCAAGAGTAAGGTGGTATTGCATAGTGATTTTGATTTGCATTTATTTCCCTGATCATTAGTGATGTTGAGCATTTTTTCATGTTTGTTGGCCTTTTGTATATTTTCTTTTGAGAATTGTCTATTCATGTCCTTAGCCCACTTTTTGATGGGGTTATTTGTTTTCTCCTTGTTAATTTGTTTGGGTTTGTTGTAGATTCTGGATATTAGTCCTTTGTCAGAGGTATAAATTGTGGAGATTTTCTCCCACTCTTTGGGTTGTCTGTTTATTCTGTTGACTGTTCCTTTTGCTGTGCAAAAGCAATTTGGTTTAATTAGGTACCAGCTATTTATCTTAGTTTTTATTGCATTTGCTTTTGGGTTCTTGGTAATAAAATCCTTGCCTAAGCCACTGTCTAGGAGGGTATTTCCAAAGTTATCTTATAGAATTTTTATAGTTTTAGGTCTTAGATTTAAGTCCTTAATCCATCTTGAGTTGATTTTTGTATAAGGTGAGAGATGGGGATTCAGTGTCATTCTTCTACATGTGGCTTGACAATTATCCCAGCACCATTCATTGAATTGGGCATCCTTTCACCACTTTATGTTTTTGCTTCTTTTGTCAAAGATCAGTTGGCTGTAAGAATTTGGGTTTATTTCTGGGTTCTCTATTCCATTCCATTGGTCTTTGTGCCTATTTTTATGCTAGTATCATGCTTTTTTGGTGACTATAGCCTTATAGTTTGAAATTAGGTAATGTGATGCCTCCAGATTTGTTCTTTTCGCTTAGTCTTGCTTTGGTTATGTGGGCTCTTTTTTGGTTCCATACTAATTTTAGAATTGTTTTTTTTTTTTTCTAATTCTGTGAAGAATAATGGTGGTATTTCAATGGGAATTGCATGGATTTGTAGATTGCTTTTGGCAATATGGTCATTTTCACAATATTGATTCTACCTATCCATGAGCATGGGATGTGTTTCTATTTGTTTGTGTCATCTGTAATTTTCTTCAGCAGTGATTTGTAGTTTTCCTTGTAGAGGTGTTTCACCTCCTTTGTTAGGTATAGTCCTAAGTATATTATTTTATTTATTTATTTATTTTTTGCAGCTATTGTAAAAGGGGTTGAGTTCTTGATTTGATTCTCCACTTTGTGACTGTTGCTCTATAGAAGAGCTACTGATTTGTGTATTAATTTTATATTCTGAAACTTTGCTGAATTCTTTCATCAGTTCTAGGAGCATTCTGGAGGAGTCCTTCAGGTTCTCTAGGTAAACAATTATATCATCAGCAAATAGCAACAGTTTGACTTCCTCTTTACTGATTTGGATGCCCTTTATTTCTTCCTCTTGTCTGATTGCTCTGGGTGGGACTTCCAGTATTATGTTGAAGTGGTGAGAGTGGGCATCCTTGTCTTGTTTCAGTTCTCAGAGGGAATGCTTTCAGCTTTTCCCCATTCAGTATTATGTTGGCTGTGAGTTTGTCATGGATGGCTTTTATTACATTGAGATATGTCCCTTGTGTGCCGATTTTGCTGAGTTTTAATCCTAAAAAGATGCTGGATTCTGTTGAATGCCTTTTCTGCATCTATTAAGATGATCATATGGTTTTTTGGTTTTGATTTTGTTTATGTAGTGTATCACATTTATTGACTTAGGTATATTAAACAATCCCTGAATCCCTGGTATGAAACCCACTTGATCATGGTGTATTACTTTCTGATATGTTTTTGGATTCAGTTAGCTGGTATTTTGTTAAGGATTTTAGCATCTATGCTCATCAGGGTTATTGGTCTGTAGTTTTTGTTTTTGTTTTGTTTTGCTTTGTGTTTGGTTATGTTCTTTCCTGGCTTTTGTATTAGGGTGATACTGGCTTCATAGAATGATTTAGGGAGGGTTCCCCTCTTTCTTTATCTTGTGGAACAGTGTCAATATGATTGATATCAATTCTTCTTTGATTGTCTAGTAGAATTCTTCTGTGAATCTATCTGGTCCTGGGCTTTTTTTTTTTTTTTTTTGGTAAGTTTTTAATTGCCATTTCAATCTCACTGCTTGTTATTGGTCTGCTCAGAGTATCTAATTCTTCCTGATTTGGAATAGGAGAATTGTATCTTTCCAGGAACTTATCCATCTCCTCTAGGTTTTCTAGTTTATGCACATAAAGGTGTTTATAGTAGTCTTGAATGATCTTTCATATTTCTGTGGTGTTAGTTGTAATATCTCCTGTTTCATCTCTAATTGAACTTATTTGGATTTCTCTCTTTCTTGGTTAATCTTGCTAATGGTCTATCAATTTTATTTATATTTTCAAGAAGCTAGCTTTTGGTTTCATTTGTTTTTGTATTTTTTTGTTTCAATTTCATTTAGTTCTGCTCTGATCTTGGTTATTTCCTTTCTTCTGCTTACTTTAGGTTTGGTTTGTTCTTGTTTCTCTAGTTCCTTGTTTCTCTAGTTCTCTGTGTTCTTTCAGACTTTTTGGTATAGGTGTTTAGGGCTATGAACTTTCCTCTTAGCACTGCCTTTGCTGTATCCCAGAGGTTTTGATAGGTTGTGTCTCTACTGTATTTCAAGTTTGAAAATTTTTTAAATTTCCAACTTGATTTTATTTTTGACCCAATGATCATTCAGGAGAAAGTTACTTAATTTCCATGTATTTGCATGAAGGTTCTTTTTGGAGTTGATTTCCAGTTGTATTCCATTGTGGTCTGAGAGGGTGCTTGATATAATTTCAGTTTTGTGACCTATCATATGGTCTATCTTGGAGAAAGTTCCATGCACTGTTGAATAGAATGTATATTCTATGGTTGCTTGGTAGAATGTTCTATAAATATTTATTAAGTCAATTTGCAGGTTATAGTTAAATTCCACTGTTTCTTCATTGACTTTCTGTCTTGATGACCCATCTAGTGTGCTGTCAGTGGAGTATTAAAGTCCCTCACTATTATTGTGTTGCTGTATATCTCATTTCTCAGGTTTATTAGTAATTATTTTATGAATTTGGGAGCTCCACTGCTATGTGCATGTATATTTAAGATTGTGATTTTTCCTGCTGGACAAGGCCTTTTATCATTATATAAGGTCCCTCTTTGCCTTTTTTAACTGCCGTTGCTTTAAAGTTTGTTTTGTCTGATAAAAAAAGAATAGCTACTCCTCTTCTCTTTTGGTGTCCATTTGTATGGAGTGTCTTTTTCCATCCTTTTACCTTAAGTTTATGTGAGTCCTTATGTGTTAGGTGAGTCTTTTGAAGGCAACAGATTGTTGGTTGGTAAATTCTTATCCATTTTGCAATTCTGCATCTTTTAACTGGAATATTAAGGCCATTTACGTTAAACATTGTTATTGAAATGTGAGGTACTATTCCATGTATCATGCTATTTGTTGCCTATATACCTTGTGGGGGGGTTTTTTGTTTGTTTTGGGGATTTTTAAGTTGTATTTTTGTTTTATAAGTTCTGTGAGATTTATGCTTGAAAAATGTCCTGTTTTAATGTGTTTTCAGGATTTGCTTCAAGATTCAGAGTTTAATTTTTAGCATTTTTTGTAGTGTTGGCTTGCCAGTGGCAAATTCTCTCAGCATTTGTTTGTCTGAAAAAGACTGTATCTTTCCTTCATTTATGAAGCTTAGTTTCCCTGGGTACAAAATTCTTGGCTGATAATTGTTTTATTTGAGGACACTGAAAATAGGGCCTCAATCTCTTCTAGCTTGTAGGGTTTCTGCTGAGAAATCTGCTGTTAATCTTACAGGTTTTCCTTTATAGGTTAGCTGGTGCTTCTGTCCCACAGCTCTTAAGATTCTTTCCTTCATCTTACCTTTGGATAACTTGATGATAATGTGCCTAGGTGATGATCTTTTTGTGATGAATTTCCCATGTGTTCTTTGTGCTTCTTGTATTTGGATGGGTTGTTCTCCATCAAGATCAGGGGAAGTTTTCCTCAATTATTCCCCCAAATATATTTCCAAACTTTTAGATTTCTCTTCCTCCTCAGGAACACTCAGTATTCTAGGTTTGTTTGTTTAACATAATCCCAGATTTCTGAGAGGCTTTGTTCATATTTTGTTTCTTTCTTTCTTTCTTTCTTTGGTCTTTGTTGAACTGAGTTAATGCAAAAATCTTGTCTTTGAGGTCTCAAGTTCTTTCTTCTGCTTGTTCAGTTCTATTGCTCAGACCTTCCAGAACATTTTGCATTTCTATAAATGTGTTCATTGTTTTCTGAAATTTGGAATTCTTTTTTATTTATGCTTTTTCACTGAATATTTTTCCCTTTCCCTTCTTCTATCATTTTTTTTTTATTTCCTTACATTGAGATTTGCCTTTCTCTGATGCCTCCCTGATTAGCTTAATAACTAACCTGAATTCTTTTTCAGGTAAATCAGGGATTTCTTCTTGGGTTTGATCCATTGCTGGTGAGCTAGTGTGGATCAAAAGATGGGAGTTGTTAAAGAACCTTGTTTTTTCACGTCCAGAGTTGGTTTACAGGTTCCTTCTCATTTGGGTAGGTTCTGTCAGAGGGAAGGTCTAGGGAGGGCTCAAGGTTGTTGTTCGGATTATTTTGTCCCATAGGGTGTTTCCTTCATGTGGTATTCTCCCCCCTTTTCCTAGGGATGTGACTTCCTGAGAAATAAGTTGTAGTGATTGTTATCTCTTTTCTGGATCTAGCCACTCAACAAGTCTAAAAGGCTCTAGGCTGGTACTGGGTGTTGTCTTCAGAGTCTTTTGATGTGAACTGTCTGTGGGTCTCTCAGCCATGGATACCAACACCTGTTCCAGTGGAGATGTCAGGGTGTGAAGTGGACTCTGTGAGGGTTCTTAGCTTTGGTTGATGAGTGCAGTATTTTTGTGCTGGTTGGCTTCCTGCCAGGAGGTGGCACTTTCAAGAGAGTATCAGCTGTAGTAGTATGGGGGAGGAACAGACAGTGGACAGGGCCCTAGAACTCCCTAGAGTATATAACCTTTCTCTTCAGTTACTAGGGTGGATAGGGAAGGACCATTAGGTGGAAGCAGGGTTAGCCAGTCTGAGCTCAGACTGTAGTTGGATGAGTCTTGCTGTGGCTGCTGTGGGAAATAGGGGAAAGGTTCCCAGGCCAATGGAGTTATGTTCCTAGGAGGATTCTGGCTGCCTCTTCTGTGTCACACAGGTTGTCAGAGAAGTGGGGAAAGCTGGCAGTCACAGGCTTCATCCAGCTCTCATGCAACCCAAACATCCTGTGTCACTCCCACCATGCCCCCACCAATAGCACTGAGTCTGTTTCCAGGCAGTGGGTGAGCAGGACTGAGAACTTGCCCCAGGCTACTCACCTCCCAGCTGTGAAAGCAAATATGGCTTTCCTTCTTTTCTAGCCTGTGGAGTCTCCTGGATTCATGCCCTCCCCCAAGTTCTGGTCAGGAGACTTCTCTAGGGGTTCAAAGTGTTATAAAGTTCAGCTGGAGGTTATTTTCTCCTTGTGACATTTTCCCAGTGCCTCTGGAAGCCCTCCTCAAGGACCCCTGTGAGGTAAGGCAGAAATGGTTTGCTAGGAGACCCAGCAAGCCCACAGGGATTTTCCTGCTGCTTCCTCTACCCCTGTATTTCACTCACCTCTCTAAATTGACTCAGTTCCAGGTAAGGTCAGAATCTTTTCCCATAATCTAGACCTTCAGGTTCCCCAGTGGGATGTGTGTTCGGGGGCAGATGATCTCCCTTTCCCACTTCCACAGTTTGGGCACTTACAGTATTTGGGGTGTCTCCCAGTTCCTGCGGCAACAATATACTTTCTTCAGAGGGTCTGTGGGTTCTCCTGGCTTTCCTAGTGTATACCTGAAGCTGTTCTGGAGCAAAAGTTCACAGTATGAGACTCCACATGCTGTTCTGTCTGTCTGAGTGGGAGTTGCAATCTAGTCCTGCCTTCTGTCTGCCATGATCTCCAAATGATAGTTTGTCCATTTTTCAATCAGACTATTAGATTTACTGCTGCTGTGTTTTTGAGTTCATTATATATTCTGGTGATTAATCCTTTGTCAGAGGGGAAGTTTGTAAATATTATCTCCCATTTTGTGGGTTGTCTCTTCACTTTGTGCATTGTTTCCTTTGCTGTCCAGAAGCTTTTTAACTTGATGTTGTCCCATTTGCCAATTTTTGCTTTGGTTGTGTGTGATTTGAGAGTATTACTTAAGAAATATTTGCCCAGACCAATGTCCTGAAGAGTTTCTTCAATATTTTCTTATAATAGTTTTATAGTTTGAGGTCTTATATTCAAGCCTTTAATCCATTCTGATTTAATTTTTATATCTGTTATAGATAGGGATTTAGTTTCATTATTCTGCATATTCAGTTTTCTCAGCATCATTTGTTGAAGAAACCTGTTCTTTCCCCAATGTATATTCTTGGCACCTTTGTTGAAAATGAGTTCACTGTAGATGTATGTACTGAGTTCTAATTTCTCTATTCTGTTCCATAGGTCTATGTATTTTATGCCAGTACCATGCTGTTTTGGTTACTAAAGCTCTGTAGTAAAATTTGAAGTCAGATAACGTGATGATTCCAGTTTTTCTCTTTTTGCTCAGATGGCTTTGGCTATTCTGGGTCTCTTGTAGTATCACTGAAATTTTAGGATTATTTTTGTCTGCTTTTAATTAGGCATAAGATAACTCTTCAGCAAATTATATAGAACCCTCACTAAAGTGTGTATTCAATATTTTCTAGTTAGACCTTATTTCTCAGTAGAGCTATTTCATAAAGAAAGAACCTCTTTGATGATCTGGCAAGATGGCCAAATAGGAACAGCTCCAGTCTGCAGCTCCTAGTGAGACCAACACAGAAGGCAGATGATTTCTGCATTTCCAACTGAGGTACCTGGTTCATCTCACTGAGACAGGTTAGACAGTGGGTGTAGTCCATGGAGGGTGAGTAGAAGCAGGGTGGGGTATCTCCTCACCCAGGAAGTATGAAGGGCTGGGGAGCTCCTTCCCATAGCCAAGGGAAGCCATGGGGTACAGTGCCATGAGGGACAATGCTATCCAGCTCAGATACTATGCTTTCCCATGGTTTTTGCAACCCACAGATGAGGAGATTCCCTTGGGTGCCTACACCACCAGGGTCTTGTGTTTCAAGCACAAAATTGTACAGCCATTTAAGCAGACACAGAGCTAGCTGAAGGGTTTTTGTTTTGGTTTTGGTTTTGGTACCCAGTGGTGCCTGGAACACCAGTGAGACAGAACCATTCACCCAACTGGAAAGGGGCTGAAGCCAGGAGCCAAGTGGTTTTGCTCAGTTAGTCCCACTCCCACAAAGCCCAGCAAGCTAAGATCCATTGCTGGAAATTCTTGCTGCCAGCACAGCACTGTAAAGTCAACCTGGGATGCTCGAGCTTAGGGTTAGGAAGGGTGTCCACCATTTACTGAAGTTTGAGTAGGGATTTTCCCCTCATGGTGTAAACAAGCTGCCAGGAATTTTGGACTGGGTGGAGAAGCATGGCAAAGCCACTGTCACCAGACGCCCACTCGAGATTCCTCCTCTCTAGGCAGGGCATCTCTAAAAGAAAGGCAGCAGCCCCAGTCAGGGGCTTATAGATAAAACTTCCATCTTCCTGGGACAGAGCACCTGGGGAAAGGTGTGGCTGTAGGTGCAGCTTCAGCAGACTTAAACATTCCTGCCTGCCAGCTCTAGAGAGACAGTGGATCTCCCAGCATAGCACTCAAGCTCTGCTAACAGACAGACTACCTCCTCAAATGGGTCCCTGACCCCCATGTCTCCTGACTGGGAGATATCTCCCAGCAAGGATTGACAGACACCTCATACAGGAGAGCTCCAGCTGGCATCTGGCATGAAACTCTGAGACGAAACTTTCAGAAGAAAGAGCAGAGAGCAATCTTTGCTGTTCTGCAGCCTCCACTGGTGATACCCAGGCAAACAGGGTCTGGACTGGACCTCCAGCAAACTCCAACAGACCTGCAGAAGAGAAGCCTGACTGTGAGAAGAAAAACTAACAAACAGAAAGCAATAATATTAATATCAACAAAAAAGACACCCCAGGCAAAATCCCCATCCAAAGGTCATCAGCATCAAAGATCAATTATAGGCAAATCTACAAAGATGAGGAAAAAACAGCACAAAAATGCTAAAAAGTCCAAAAACCAGAATGCCTTTTCTCCTCCAAAGGATCACAACTCCTCACCAGCAAGGGAACTAAACTGGACGAGGAGAATGAGTTTGACAAATTGACAGAAGTAAGCTTCAGAAGGTGGGTAATAACAAACTACTCCAAACTAAAGAAGCACGTTCTAATGCAATGAATGAAGCTAAGAACCTGATAAAAGTTTACAGGAACTGCTAACTAGAATAACCCATTTTGATCAGAACATCAATAACCTGATGGAGCTGAAAAACATAGTCCAAAAACTTCATGAACCATACACAAGTATCAACAGCTAAATCAATCAGTGGATGAATAAATATCAGAGATTGAAGATCAACTTAATGAAATAAGGTGTGAAGACAAGACTAGAGAAAAAAGAATGAAAAGAATGAAAAGGAATGAACAAAGCCTCCAAGAAATATGGGACTAGGTGAAAAGACCAAACCTATGATTGATTAATGTACCCTGAAAGTGACAAGGAGAATGGAACCAAGCTGAAAAACACGTGTCAGCATATTATCCAGAGAATTTCCCCAACCTAGCAAGACAAGCCAACATTTAAATTCAGGAAATACGAGAATGCCACTAAGATACGCCTCGAGAAAAGCAACCCCAAGACACATAATCGTCAGATTCACCAAGGTTGAAATGCAAGAAAAAAATGTTAAGGGAGTCGAGAGAGAAAGGTCAGGTTATCCACAAAAGGAAGCTCATTAGACTCACAGAGGGTCTTTCTGCAGAAACAAGCCAGAAGAGAGTGGGAGCCAATATTCAACATTCTTTAAAAAAGAATTTTCGACCCAAAATTTCATATATAGCCAAACTAAGCTTCATAAATGAAGAAAAATAAAATCCTTTACAGACAAGCAAATGCTGAGGGATTTTGTCACCACCAGGCCTGCCTTACAAGAGCTCCTGAAGGAAGCACTAAATATGAAAGAAAAACCCATACCAGCCACTGCAAAAACAACCAAAATATGAAGACCAATGACACTATGAAGGAACTGCATCAATTAATGTGAAACATAAACAGCTAGCATCATGATGA
Organism: Ateles fusciceps; assembly: GCA_036589455.1. Classification (NCBI taxonomy): domain Eukaryota; kingdom Metazoa; phylum Chordata; class Mammalia; order Primates; family Atelidae; genus Ateles; species Ateles fusciceps. The sequence continues at coordinate 19,937,183 of JAZHEH010000681.1, read as the reverse complement.
CAGGATCAAATTCACACATAACAATATTAATCTTACATGTAAATGGGCTAAATGTCCCAATTAAAAGACAGAGACTAGCAAAATGCATAGAGTCAAGACCCACTGGTGTGCTGTATTAAGAGACCCATCTCACATGCAAAAACACATAAGCTCAAAATAAAGGATTGAAGGAATATTTACCAAGCAAATGGAAAGCAAAAAAGAGCAGGGGTTACAATCCTCGTCTCTGATAAAACAGACTTTAAGCCAACAAAGATTACAAAAGACAAAGAAGGGCATTACATAATGACAAAGGAATGAATGCAACAAGAAAAGCTAACTATCCGAAATATATATGCACCCAAAACAGCAGGGCCCAAATTCATAAAGAAGTTCTTAGAGACCTACAAGAGACTTAGATTCCCACACAATAATAGTGGGAGACTTAACACCACACTGTCAATATTAGACAAATTAATGAAACAGAAAATTAACAAAAATATTAAGGCTTGAACTCAGCTCTGGACCAAGCAGACCTAATAGACAACTACAGAACTCTCCACCCCAAATCAGCAGAATATACATTATTCTCAGAACCATGTAACACTATTCTAAAATTGACCACATAATTAGAAGTAAAACATTCCTAAGCAAATGTAAAAGAAAGGAAATCGTAACCAACAGTCTCTAAGACCACAGTGCAATTAGATTAGAACTCAGGATTAAGAAACTCACTCAAAACTATACAACTACAGGGAAACTGAAAACCCTGATCCTGAATGACTACTGGGTAAATAACAAAATTAAGGCATAAATAAATAAATTCTTTAAAACCAATGAGAACAAAGAAACAACATACCAGAATCTCTGGGACACACCTAAAGCAGTGTTTAGAGGGAAATTTATAGCACTAAATGCCCACAAGAGAAAGCGGGAAAGATCTAAAATCAAAGCTATAACACCACAATTAAAATAACTAAAAAAGCAAGAGCAAGCAAATTCAAAAGCCAGCAGAAGACAAGAAATAACTAAGATCAGAGCAGAACTGAAGGACATATCAACACGAAAAACCTTGAAAATATCAATGAAGCAAGAAACTGGTTTTTTGAAAAGATTTTTAAAAAATAGATGACTAGCCAGACTAATAAAAAAGAAAAGAGAGAAGAATCAAATAGACACAATAAAAAATGATAAAGGCGATATCACCACTGATCCCACAGAAATACAAACTACCATCAGAGAATACTATGAACACCTCTGTGCACATAAACTACAAAATCTAGAAGAAATGGATAAATTCTTGAACACATACACCCTCCCAAGATGAAACCAGGAAGAAGTCGAATCCCTGAATAGACCAATAACAGGTTCTGAAATTGAGGCAGTAATTAATAGACTACCAACCAAAAAAAGCCCAGGTCCAGATGGATTCACAGCTGAATTCTACCAGAGGTGTAAAGAGGAGCTGGTACATTCCTTCTGAAACTATTCCAAACCATAGAAAAGAGGGTCTTCTCCCTAACTCATTTCATGAGGCCGGTGTCATCCTGTTACCAAAACCTGGCAAAGACACAACAACAAAAGAAAATTTCAGGCCAATATTCCTGATGAACAATGATGCGAAAATCCTCAATAAAATACAGCCAAACTGAATCCAGCAGTACGTCAAAAAGCTTATCCACTATGATCAAGTTGGCTTTATCCTTGGGATGCAAGACTGGTTCAACATATGCAAATTGATAAATATAAACCATTGCATAAACAGAACCAATGATATAGTTATCTCAAAAACCACATGATTATCTCAACAGATGCAGAAAATGCCTTCAATAAAATTCAACACCTCTTCATGCTAAAAACTCTGAATAAACTAGGTATTGATGAAATGTATCTCAGAATAATAAGAGCTATTTATGACAAACCCACAGCCAATATCATACTGAATGGGCAAAACCTGGAAGCATTCCTTTTGAAAACCAGCACAAGACAAGAATGCCCTCTTCACCATTCTTATTCAACATAGTATTGGAAGTTCTGGCCAGAGCAATCAGGAAAGAGAAACAAATAAAGGGTATAAAATAGGAAGGGAGGAAGTGAAATTGTCACTGCTTGCAGATGACATGATTATATATTTAGAAAACCCCATTGTCTCAGCATAAGATCTTAAGATGATAAGCAACTTCAGCAAAGTCTCAGGATACAAAATCAATGTGAAAAAAATCACAGTCATTCCTATATACCAATAATAGACAGAGAACCAAATCATGAGTGAACTCCCATTCACAATTGCTATAAAAAGAATAAAATACCTAGAAATACAACTTACAAGGGATGTAAAGGACCTCTTCAAGGAGGACTACAAACCACTGATCAAGGAAATAAGAGAGGACACAAACAAATGAAAAAACATTCCATGCTCATGAAAAGGAAAGATCAATATCATGAAAATCACCATATTGCTCAAAGTAATTTATAGATTCAATGCTATTTCCATCAAGCTTCCATTAACTTTCTTTTCAAAATTATTTTTAAAAACTACTTTAAATTTCATATGGAACCAAAAAAGAGCTTCTATAGCCAAGACAATCCTAAGCAAAAAGAACAAAGCTGGAGGCATCATGCTACCTGACTTCAAACTATATTACAAGGCTACAGTAACCAAATCAGCACGGTACTGCTACCAAAGCAGATACTTAGACCAATGGAATAGAACACAGACCTCAGAAATAACACCAAACATCTACAACCATCTTATCTTTGACAAACCTGACAAAAACAAGCAATGGGAAAAGGATTCCCTATTTAATAAATTGTACTGGGAGAACTGGCTAGCCATATGCAGAAAACTGAAACTGGACCCCTTCCTTACACTTTATACCAATATTAAATCAAGACGGATTAAAGACTCAAACATAAGACCTAAAACCATATAAACCCTGGAAGAAAACCTAGGCAACACCATTCAGGACATAACCATAGAGAAAGACTTTATGACTAAAACACCAAAAACAATGACAACAAAAGCTAAAATTGACAAATGAAATATAATTAAAGAGCTTCTGCACAGAAAAAGAAACTATCATCAGAGTGCAGAGACAAACCTACAGAATGCGAGAAAAATTTTGCAATCTATCCAGCTGACAAAGGGCTAATATCTAGAATCTAGAAGGAACTTAAACAAATTTACCAGCAAAAAAAAAAAAAAGAGAAAAGAAAACATCAAAAGTGGGGGAAGGATATGAATAGACAATTCTCAAAAGAAAACATTTATGTGGCCAACAAACATGAAAAAGATCATCATCACTGGTCATTAGAGAAATGCAAATCAAAATCACAGTGAGATACCATCTCACACCAGTTAGAATGATGATCATTAAAAAGTCAGGAAGCAACAGATGCCAGAGAGGATGTGGAGAAATAGGAGCACTTTTACATTGTTGATGGGGGTATAAATTAATTCAACCATTGTGGAAGACAGTGTGGTCATTCCTCAAGGATCTAGAACCAGAAATACCATTTGACCCAGCAATCCCATTACTGGGTCAGATGGTATTCTGGTTATAGTCCTTGAGGAATTGGCACAATGTCCCATTTTAAACCCAAAGGATTATAAATCATTCTACTATAAAGACACACATACACATATGTTTATTGCAGCACTGTTCACAATAGCAAAGACTTGGAACCAACCCAAATGCCCATCAATGATAGACTGAATAAAGAAAATGTGGCACATATACACCATGGAATACTATGTAGCCATAAAAAGGATGAGTTCATATCCTTTGTGGGAACATGGACTAACACAGGAGCAGAAAACCACACAGTGTGTTCTCACTCATAAGTAGGAGTTGAACATTGAGAACACATGGACACAGGGAGGGGAACATCACACACCAGGGCCTGAGTGTGGGAAGCAAGGGGAAGGATAGCATTAGAAGAAATACCTAATATAGTTGACGGGTTGATGGGCGCAGCAAACCACCATGGCACCTGTATACCTGTGTAACAAACCTGTGCATTCTGCACATGTATCCCAGAACTTTAAAGTATAATGAAAAAAAAAAAGACCCAATTGACAAAAAAAAAGAACCTCTTCAATCATATATATAAAAACGAGCACACAAACACATATGAGCCCCCACTATCTATATATATATATGTATATATACTTATACATATACACACACAGATAATCTACTTGTAGATTAGATATATATAGATACAGATATCTAAAGAGGAGAAGTGAGAGAAATAGCTAAAAATCTGGGCCTTACACATGGCACAAAAATGTAGACAGAGAATTTTATGGAATGCTGACTTAAACATAATTTATGCTTGGGTGTACTACATGGTTCACTTACAATAATGTAATTGTCTTTTAAATTTGCCTCATACTTTCTGTTAATGTGCCTATGTGCCATATAGGCATGGAATACATAAATGAACATGCCCACACTTGTCCTAGTAAAGTACTCACTTTATTATCCCTCCTGGATAGTAATTTCTTAGAATAGAGACAGTGATTTGGGCTGTAGGAAAGATTTACGGAGTACCAAATTCAAAATAATAGGATGAACAAACGAATTCTGGTACAAACCTGAGTTCCTCTAAAGTAGTATCTCTCTAAGGGCTGTCAGCTGGCTCCCTGCATCAGCATCACTGGCAGCATTTGGGGGAATTGCTACCCCAACATCCCATACCCAATACCACAGACTCAGAACTTCTGCAAAGAGTATAGAAATATCCATTTAAAACAAATATTCAGTAACTCTATGTATTATGTAATAATATATATCTATGTAATAATCCAAAATTTATATGTCAAATATTTGCAAATCAAATCTTCTTTTTACATTGACCCACATTAAGATACCAGAGCTTATTTATCTTCATTTTTACTAATCTTTGTTAATCACTGTTAATCATGGTTTCAGCCATTGAGGTCACATCCCCAGTGACCCCCACCCATGAAGCTTCTCTCTGTGAAGTCCTTGTTTTGTTTTTTGCTTGTCTAAACTAGGACATGAAAGTCCCTGAGCTATGATACTTACAAAAAATCCATAAGGAGACTGTCTGCATTGGCAATTGTGAACCCCGCTTACATTTTTGAGTTTTCAATTTTCTTTTTTTAAAGTTTGGTTTCTTAAAATATCAGCTTTCTTGAAGGAAAGTATGCCAGTAGCCTCAACTTCTTTTTCTCAAATTCTCTTTGGGATTAATTAAATACAGTCTGTAAATAGAGGTTGGGGGTGAAGGAATTAGAATTATCGCAGCAGCAAATTACTCATTTCATGAAGTACTTGGTTCATTACTACAGTATTTCCCAATAGTTACTTTGTAAAATATAGGACATTAGAATGACATTTTTGGTTGATTGGATATCTGAGTTTTCTTCATCTACTTTTCCAAGTATTTTCCCCTGAGAGATGACGAATGGAAATGTGGGTACCTGTGAGATTGGGGACAATGGCTCTAACAACATGCTCATGCTCTTACAGATGGCCAGTGGTTGAACCAGTATGCAAACACAGGCCAAGGCCAACCAAAGCCTTTTCACTTTCTATTTTGCTGTGGTCTGGTATTTTACATGCGTGTGTGTGTGTGTGTGTGTAAATACATGTGATTATTTGTGCATCTGTAAGTGTACAGCATTAAAGATGGAGATACTTCTGGACAGATGGACTACTTGATGGAGAAAAACTGAAGAGAATTCCTTGGTGTGGTATATTTTATCCCATTTTAATACGTATACCCCCCCAAAATTTTATATGTTGAAGTCCTAACCTCTCAGAATGTGACTGTATTTGGAGACAGGGTCTTTAAAGAAGTAACTGAGTTAAAATGAGGTCATTAGGATGGACCCTAATCCGGTATGACTGGTGTCCTTCTAAGAAGGACAGAGAGATGTACAGAAGGAAGACCATGTAAAGACACAGGGAAAAGACAGCATTAGCAAGCCAAAGAGAAAAATCTCCAAGGAAAGCAACTCTGACAATACCTTAATCTCAGACTTCTAGCCTCCAGAGTTGTAAGACAATACATTTCTGTCACTGAAGCTACCCAATCTTGGTACTTCTATGGCAGCTCTAGCAAACTACTACACATATCCACCAGACAAAAACTTGCAGTACCACTCTTTCACTCTCTAATGTAGCTTAGAGAAGAACAATGTTTTCATCATCTGGTATTCAGAATCATAAACTATGTCATATTTTTCACACATATATGCATTATAACAGCATTCTCCCTATCCAGCCACCTGAAGATAACTTTTGAAATCATGCTACACAATTTCCTATTTCATAATAAATTCTTTAGACTCTTACCTGAAGTCAGGAAGTAGCAGACCAAGATTTTAATATCATTATTGCCATATAATTCCATGTTCTACTTATAGAGGTACCAAACTATAGGAGAAATTATTGAAGAAAGTACAAGAGGCTCTATATATTTTCACAGTCATAAATCCTCTATGTTACCCCTTGAGTTGTATCTAATTTCATAGCATGAGTTGTGGGACCATTCACTTTTTCCCTTATTCCTCCTAGCAAGAACCCACATAGACAACTTGCTTCTGAAGAAAATTTTCATACATACAGAAGTTAATCCATATTATTCAAAATGGATAGTTAATAGGGAAGAATTGTTGGTGTTTCCTTAGAACTGATCAAGAAAAAGGATGCTCTCATTCTAAATTAGATTACCATTCTTAATCCATTTACCTGAAGTATCACTACCACTGCAAAGAAAATGCATCAGTGTACCATAGATGGATGAAAAAAAGATGAATATACAGTCCAGACTGCTACAATTCTATGCTCACCTACCAACATCCCCATCTTTATCTTGAGTTGAAAGATTCATTTCCATAGACTTCCAGACCTGAACCTGAATCTTATTTATTTACTTAATCATTTAATAAATAGCTTTGAGTATCTTCTATATATCTATCCCAATAGTTCTTAACTGGGGGTAATTTTGACTGCCAAGGGGCCATTTGGCAACATCTGGAGATATTTTTGATTAATACAACCAGAATCTGGTTACAATGTATGTATATGTCATCTAGTTGGGTGGAGACCAGGATATTGTGAAACAAATAACTATCCAGCCTGATACGTCAACAGTGCCCAGGCTGGGAAATCTAGGCTAGCCTTTTGTTACTTATATTATATGCATACAAGTTGAAAAAAAGAAGACCTGATCATTGCCTTCACTGTGCTTGTACTCTAATAGGGGAGCTAGAAGCTAATCAAATAGTAAACAAATACAAGTAAAATTGTAATGGTTGCAATGATGGAGGGGTCAATGACATTCCAAAATGAACATTCCAAAAGATGCATTTGACCCTGACATAACCAAGGTCAGAAAAGTCTTCCCTGAGGAAGTTGTCATGAAACTGGGACAAAGGATAATTGGAAGCTGATAAAGCAAAAAGAAAAGAGAAAGGACATTCCAAGCAGAGTGAACAGCCTGTGCAAAGGCCTGGTGATGAGAGGAAGCTGGTAAGAAGGAAGGAATGAATGAAGGACAGAGTCACTGGAGAAAAGAGACAGGAGGAAGCTAGAAGTTAGTGAAGATTAAACCTTATATTGGCTTTGTAATCCATATTATGGTTTGTCTTTGTATTATAATGTATCCCAGATTTCACTTTCACTAAAAAGCAATTTGAGGTTTTTTAGACTACAAAAGCTACTGACATAAAAAAATTTTTTTAAAGATATAGAGTCATGTCAGAAAGACTCAGCCACTTGAAAAGGTTCCCACTAGTCAAAAACAGGGTAACATGATGATGATAACTACAATGAGAGAGTGGGAAGTTCCTATTATTTTTAAGTCAGAGCATGTGGAGGGATTTCTGGAGTGGCTGGCAAAGTTCTTTTCTCTTGATCTGAGTGGTGATTACAAGAGGTTTGGCTGATAATATTTCACTAAGCTATACAGTTGTTTTGTGTGGTCTTTATTCTGAATTTTTGTTTTATTTCACAATAAAAACCTATTAAAAAATTTTTGAAAAGCCACTGAGGGCAATATGGCTGGATGAAGCTTGATGTAAAAGAAAGAATATACCTTAGGATCCGGCAAACTTCATCTCAGCTACTTGCTGCACCTCTTCTTGGACAGCAGGAATAACACTAATTTTGTAGACTTATTACCAGGATTAAATGTTATGATACATACATGTGATACCAATACTATCTCTTTGTTAGTGTTGTTGTATGAATGAAGTTATTTAATATGTACAAATTGTGTGGAACATAGTAAGTGCAATATTAGACTTAGCTGTTATGATTATTATACTGCTTGGCACATAGCAAATAGTTAATACATTTTGCTTCCTACCCCTCCCATTCCCTCTCGCCTCCATTTATTGGCACCAAAGATACCTCAGGAGTCTCTGAACCTCTCAGATATCTCAGCACTGATTGCTATTGGGATCTGGCCATCCTCCACACAGACATACACACACAAACACACACACACACACACACACACACACACACACACACACACACCCCAAAGAGCTACCTTAGTCACTTTAGACCTCTTAAGGAGAATTGCCTGTGAATAAGTGAGCACTTGGATGCATATATTCACACACAAACATGTAAATATAAGTTATAAAAATATAAATATTTTTACACATGACCAACCAACATTTTTTTTGAAAAGAATTAAGCTAATTTGCTAAGATCTATGGGAATGTCTCTGTTCAAAGAAAATTAACAAAGAAGGATGTCATGGAAAAGGTGAAACATGCGATGTGTATTAATTGAGGTGCTCTAACATAACACTATGCTAGGCCCCATAGCAGAAACATAAAAATAAAATAGGGTCTCAGTTCTCTGGGGCAATAATAATTTGGAAATTAGGCTGAACCTAGGTATAACAGATATGGTAGGAATGGACTTGAAACAGAAGGCTCAAATGACCTTGATTAGGAAACTTGCTGTTTCTCAGGAAATTATTTTGGGTACTGAAAATATTACTAAACAGTTGAATTCTAGTCTTAACTTTGACAAGCATACACCAGACCCTCTATGTGACAAAGTATCCCAAGTGGAGAGACAGTTTTACTTTGGCCTAATTATCTGGTAACAAGAGAGGAGATCAACAATCAGTAAGTGACCTTATTCTGGGAGATGGAACTTATGAGACAAGACCCTAGATGACAAAGCAATTGACTTGCTCCATGGCTTTTGTTTGAGAGGTTACATAAAGGCTCAGTCCCACTGGGCAGCCTCTGCAGGCTCATGACCCTCCCTTCCTGATCTAACAGAGCAGTCAGGCATCACTGCTAGGTCCTCTCTTTTATGAATATTCAGATGAGGCTGGCTCAGTTTCTCTCTCTCCCTTTCCAAGTGTAAGGTAAGAGAATGTTTTTTCTCATCCTTCTAGATTTGTAATGTTCCAGCACCAACTGACATTGAGCTAGAAAGGTAAAATAGTGGCTTTACAGATAAAGACTCCAGGATTTCAGAACTAGTTCAGCCTATGACTTACAGTGTTTTCTCTGAAATTCACTTGGAAGCCCAATTATGCTGGTTAGAATTTTAATAACTAATCTCGGTCAAAGAAATATTGAGGGACTGAATAAATATAAATTTCTATAAGGTTTAAGGGTTAATAAAAATCTTTTATTCATATGGTACTTCATTTAATATTCTGCTGTAAGCAGATATTATTATCATACCCTTAACAGATACAAAGAAAGCAGAGAAGAATTAATATTTATTATGCAACTAAATAGATTTCATACATCAAACTAAGTGTTCTATAAATACTTTATCTCACCTAATTTCATTAAACTCCATTATGTAAGTATTATTATTTACATCTTTTAAACATGAGGAAACAGAAATTAATGTGAGATGATCTTCCAGGGGATTATGCTATTAATAGTAGACTGGGAATGTAGCTGAGGTTTGTTTAATGCCAAATCTGCTAAACTCCATTTTTACATAATATTTACTAGACATTTGTAGAGCTGTTCTAGTCTAGTCTATCTGAATTTCCAGAATGGACAGAAATAATGTTTCTCAGGACATTCTTGCCAACTTGAGGAAAGCTATCTGGAGAGGTAAGAAGGAAGGTGAGAGAATGATGTGAAATTTGACCTGGATACACTGAGATCTGGGGGAAAGGTTTCTAGGGATGATGAAGTGCTCTTATCTTGCATCTGTCCTATGCAATATATTTAGTAACAACTTGGAATGGCAAGTTGGTGGATATGTTGACACAGTAATTTTCACTGTCTTGGAACCATGATCTCCATTATTTTATCTGTCTAGATCTTTTTAACGTAACCGTCCCTGTGATCTGTCCATGCTGCACACTTTTTTAAAAGATATTTTAAATAAGAACATTCCCAGAGCTTAAATTGTGAGACATATCAAAACCATGTCAGGTGAAAAATAGCAAAAGGAAATTAGGAAGAAAACAAAACAGGGCTACAGGATAAGAGCACTTTTGCATCTTGTGTTTTGTGTAGAAATGGCCATATTGGACAGGGTGCGATGGCTCACACCTGTAACCTCAGAACTTTGGGAGGCTGAGGCAGGTGGATTGCCTGAGGTCAGGAGTTCAAGACCAGTTTCGCCAATATGGTGAAAGTCCATCTCTACTAAAAATACAAAAAATTAGTTGAGCGTGGTAATGGGTGCCTGTAATCCTAGCTACTTGGGAGGCTGAGGCAGGAGAATCTCTTGAACTTGGGAAGTAGAGGTTGCAGTGAGCCGAGATCATGCCATTGCACTCCAGCCTGGGCAACAAGAGAGAAACTCCATCTTAAATTTAAAGAAAAGAAAAGGAATGGGCATATTGGGTAGAACAAAAGGAACATGTAGAAGTTGCACAGAGGCAGGTTTCAGTTTATTACAGATATTACTTTCAGAGAATCCAGTCTTTCCACAGCAGAGCAAGCAAACCAGGAGGTAATGCGGTTCCCTGAGCATTGAAGGTGACTCAATGTCCACATACTGTATTGGAAATTCAAGTATCTAATAGGGGACCTAACTGGCCATTTCTGAGGTCCCTTCCTGCACTTAGAGTTTATGACTTATAAGAGATCTGATGTAAATATTTTAAAATTTCATTATAGATGCAGTATTTGTATGATAAATATTATAGAGAGCAGTATTCAGATAATAAATATAGGACATGATGGATATGCTGATTAGCCTGATTTGATCTCTCCACAATGTGTATATGTATCAAAGCACCACATTATACAATTATTATTGTCAATTAAAAACAAAATATAACTCTTTGAAAAGATGATATGAGTGTAATAGACTAAAATAAAATCCTCAGAAGTTATCATTGTGACACAGATTTTGAAGTATTTGTCTATAATAATATAGACAGTAGACTAGCCTTTAGATGTCTTCTTGTTGTAGACTTCTATATGCTGTGTTCTTGAATGACAGAATTTTTTCCATAGCACAGCCCAAATCTTAGATATGAAGTTGTTTTATATAAGGGCTCCTAAACAAGTGATTTGATTAAGAATAATCTTAAATCTTTCACTGCACTGCAACATGAAAGTAGAAAATGAAGAAAATGTATAAATAACATTTTCAAGCTGTATTATCCATTCAACATATAATTATTGAGTGTCTAAAATTTGCACAGCATTAGGCTTGCTTATATAGGATTACTGAAATGTAAATAATGCAAAATGGCTGCCCTTGAATTTACAAATAATAATGATAATTATATTTTATTAGGTTTCCATTACTATGGACTAGTCATTGTGGTATCTTCCATTACTATCGCTTTTAAACTTACAGCAATTCCTTTAGTTAAGTATAATTATTATTCCCATTTTTCAAATACAGAAATTGAAGCTCAAAGAAATTCTGTATTACCTAACATCATGAAGCCAGTAGATGGAATTATTCAAACCACATCACTTCCCTTCACCACTGATTTCATGTTGATACACTACCCCCTCCTCCACATGATACAGTATAATGTGCAATATGCTAAGTGGCATTGGAAACCATTCAAAGCATTATTGAAGTTCAGCTGAGGAAAAAAGACCAACTGAAATAGATACTGCTTGTTAGCTGTTGGAAAAACAGCAGAGCCATTCCTGCTGTAGGTGCTCTTAATATTTGTAGCTGCCTACTCATATTTTTCCCCATGCTTGTGACACTGACGTGGGTTTGTATGAATGATTTTTACTGGAAATGGTGCTTCTGGGTAGAGATTTCTTTTCAAAGCTCATATTCAATAACAGGAAATATTAACATTTGGCACGTTGAAACAAGGTCACATATTATGTCTTTTTCACCTTCTTGAATATGAGTTGGTCTGGGAAAAGAAGTGGAATGGATGCCCTTTGCAAAGTATGTGTGTTTATTGAAAGATTTTTGTGGAAGATATATGACTTCTTCCAGATTTCACATTAGCTTCTGAGAAATATGAAAAATAGATTGGCTTAGTCTTTCATTTTTATGCCCAAATTCACAGGAAGGGTTCTTAAATTTCCAACAGCTTAGGATCACATATTTTCTCATACCTTCACCCAAGCCAGGAGGAAATATATGATGAAACACCTTGTTTCCTTCAATCCTTATACTTCTCCTGATCAGATAAGGCTAGAGAAACCAAGAGTAGAAAGGGCTTTATTTTCTGAGGCATATCCCTGACACTGTCATACTTGGGTGTCTGTTAGTCCTTTGCCCCATAGGTAATTTTTTTCTTTCTTCATTTCCCATCCTATCACTAGTTTTGAGAGTTACATTACAAAGAAACTATGACAGAACTATGGCCATGCAAGGAAGAGACAGGGAGGTAAATACCCCAGCTTCTCTCTGCTCAAAATCTTTTATTTCTTGCCCTGTCTCCATGGGCCAATCTCAGCTGGCAGCAAGAATATCACTTATGCAATACCCCAGGAGACACTGAGCATAAATATTTGGTTGGTGCAAAAATAATTGCAGTTTTTGCCATTGAAAGTAATGGCAAAATCACAATTGCTTTTGCACCAACGTAATAAATATATGAATGAATAAATAGCTTCTCCTCTTTACCTTAATGATTTTTAGTCCCAAGAATTCCTTGACACTTTCTTGTGAATTTGCTGAAATAATTGAATTTTCATTCCACTACTTCTGAAAATAGTTCCTGAATTCCACCTACTTCCTCTGCCATTTTTCTTCAATAGTCTCTTACATAGTTTGGCCCAACTCTTGGCAGGTAGAAATTGAGGTGTAGATATTAATGTGGAAAAACTTGGTAAAAGTGGAGAAAAGAAAAAGAACTAGTCTTGATCCTTCCAGTTTTTAACTCCAGCCCTGATTACACTAGATTCATGGCTTGGAGTGTAACCTAATTTATCTTCAGTCTGATTCTTCCTTCTGTCCTTGAAACTCTCCACAGAGAAATACTGTTAGCTCAATGACCCAGGAAAATCACTCAGTGTTGATGGAATTTGTGTTCCTCGCCTATCCCTCCTGCCCAGAACTGCGTATTCTGTCCTTCCTTGGGGTCAGCCTGGTTTATGGATTGATCATCACTGGGAACATCCTCATTGTGGTGTCCATTCACACAGAAGCCCGTCTACGCACACCCATGTACTATTTCCTGGGCAGCCTTTCTGGGATTGAAGTATGCTACACCGCAGTGGTGGTGCCCCATATCCTGGCCAACACCCTACAGTCAGAGAAGATCATCACCCTTCTGGGCTGTGCCACCCAGATGGTTTTCTTCATTGCACTGGGCATTGCTGATTGCTTCCTCTTGGCTGCCATGGCCTATGACCGCTATGTGGCCATTTGCCACCCTTTGCAGTACCCTCTCCTCATGACATTGACTCTTTGTGTCCCCCTCATGACATTGACTCTTTGTGTCCACTTGGTTGTGGCATCAATCATCAGTGGTCTGTTCCTGTCCTTACAACTGGTGGTTTTCGTCTTCTCTCTGCCATTCTGCCGGGCTCGGGGCATTGAGCACTTCTTTTGTGATGTGCCACCAGTCATGCATCTTGTTTGTGCTCACAGTCATGTTCATGAGCAGTCAGTTATGGTGGCAGCCACACTAGCCATTGCTGTGCCTTTCTTCCTCATCACCACCTCCTACACCTTCATAGTGGCTGCTGTGCTCAAGATCCACTCGGCTGCTGGCCACCACCGGGCCTTCTCCACCTGCTCCTCTCATCTCACTGTGGTGCTGCTGCAGTATGGCTGCTGTGCCTTCATGTACCTGCGCCCCAGCTCCAGCTATCACCCCAAGCAAGATCAGTTCATCTCACTGGTGTACACATTGGGAACCCCACTGCTCAACCCACTCATCTATGCCCTGAGAAACAATGAGATGAAAGTGGCCATAAGGAGAGTTCTCACCAGGAACTGCCTTTCCCAGAACAGCTAGGATAGATGAGTGGACAATCTATCAGGCAAGTGTTTGGTTCCAGCCCGTCAGATCTCTATGAAAATGGGATTTCTATCATTTGATGTTAAAACTCATCTAAAAGATGGTATAAATTATATGGATACTGTTTATTTATTTGTACCAACGATTTTTAAATGTTTCTATAATTTGACTCAGTAATTTCTCAGAAAGAACTACATGAGCAAATGAGCATAAGGTGATCTCAGGTGGCAAGTATAATACTTTGTCTGTTTACCAGCTGGGAAGAGATAGCTCACTCAATAGTTTTTAACTAAAAAATATTTTTAAAGGATTATCTGCAGTGGTTATGGGTAAGGAAACCGAGAAAGGGTGGCAGGGCACTAACATTCTAGCAATAACAGGAAGATTTCTCAGTCCTAGACCTAAAACGCATACAATAAAAGAAGGGTTCAACATTATCAGAGTCCAGTGACAGCTAGATCTAAGGAGATAAACCACTTGGTAGAAACTGTGGCATCAGAAATAAAAGAAACTATGACAGAACTATGGCCATGCAAGGAAGAGACAGGGAGGTTAATACCCCAGCATCTCTCTGCTCAAAATCTTCCATTTCTTGCCCTGTCTCCATGGGCCAAACTCAACTGTCAGCAAAAGGGGAGGATAGACTGGGTGAATCAATCCACTGAAGTCAGTCTCCTAGGACACAGGGAAAGGCAGACAAAAACCTTGAGAACTAGGGCCAAAGAGAGAACAATCAGAGCAAAGGTTGTTTATTATAGTATCATACATAAAAATGAAAATAGTGGCTCACACCTGTAATCCCAGCACTTTGGAAGACCAAGGCAGGCCGATCACAAGGTCAGGAGTTCAAGACCAGCCTGACCAACATGGTGAAACCTCATCTCTACTAAAAACACAAAAATTAGCCGGGCATGGTGGCATGCGCCTGTAATCCCAGCTACTCAGGAGGCTGGGCAGGAGAATAGCTTGAACCCAGAAGGTGGGTGAATAGCTTGAACCCCAGAGGCGGAGGTTGTCATAAGTCGAGATCACACCACTGTACCCCAGCCTGGGTGACAGAGAGGCTGGGTGTGGTGGCTCACACCTGTAATTCTAGCACTTTGAAAGGCTGAGGTGGGCAGATCACAAGGTCAGGAGTTTGAGACCAGCCTAGCCAACATGGTGAAACTCTGGCTCTACTAAAAATACAAAAATTAGTAGGGTGTGTTGGTGCACACCTGTAATCCCAGCTACTTGGAAGGCTGAGGCAGGAGAATCACTTGAACCCGGGAGGCGCAGGTTGCAGTGAGCCGAGTTCGTGCCATTGCACTCCATCCTGGGCAACAGAGCGAGACTCCTCCGTCTCAAAAAATAAAAAAAGAAAAGAAATTAATCCACTTTCCCCATAATAAGGTATTGGTTAAACATTTACTGTATAAAGGAATATTATTCAGCCTCAAATTTATGTTTTCAAATACTAGTTATTAGTAATAGATTACATTAAGTGCATCTTGTGTGCCAGGAATATACTCTCAATCTTCAACAAGCTCATTAAGACTATTATCTCTGTTTTTTATACAAATGGGAGAGTTCTCAGAAAACAGACCCAGACAGTGAAGCCAATACAGTAGTTTCCACTTACCTACAGGTTTACTTTCCACAGTTGCAGTTACCCACTGTCAATGCAGTATAAAAATATTAAATGGAAAATTCCAGAAATGAACAATTCATAAGTTTTAAATTGTGTCCTGTTCTGAGTAAAGTAATGAAATCCCAAGCCATCCTGTTCTATCCCACCTGGGAAGTGAAGCATACTTTGTCCAGCATATCCCCCACTGTATACACTACCCATCTGTTACTATGCATAGAGTTCAGTACTATCCACAGCTTCAGGTATCCACTGCGGAGATCATGGACTGTATACCCCTTGAACAAAGTAAGGGATGACTATAGTATCTGTAGATAACTATGTATCAGGAAACCAGTCCCAGGGAGCATAAGTGGGCTGTAATAAAGGAAGATTCTCTGCTGCCAGAGTGGAGGATACCAACAATGTGCCAAGTTGGATTCAAAATTGCTATGGAATAGTGACTGCAATGTGCCTCCTATTTCTCACCCTTTTGAATGGAGGTGTCTATTATTATCTAAATAGGGAATTGATGCTAATTACAAGATCCTCAATTTTGTGCCTGGATTATAAATTTTATCTTTAAGATTTGTTTTATGACACAACATATGTTTCCTTCTGATGTCCCACGTGCCTTTGATAAGAATGTGTACCCTGTAGATGTTGAGTGAAATCCAGTAAGTTAGGTTAGGTAATAGTGTGGTTCTAATCTTCAATATATATACACATTTTTATCTACTTGTCTGGGTTTAAATTCGCAACTGTGATTGTGGATTTGTTCATCTCTCCCTTTAGCTCTAACAATTTTTGTTTTCTGTATTTTGAATCTATGATTATATGTAAATATCTTAAGATTTGTTATATCTTGCTGATAAATTAACCATTTTTATCATTAAGCAATGCTCTTTTTAATTGCCGGTAATCTCTCTGATCCAGAATTCTACTTTGTCTTATCTTTATAGCTGCATTGTCTCATCTGTACTTAGTATTTGTATAATACTTGCTGCTCTTCCCTTTTATTTCTACCTTTTTTCTCATATGTAAGGTGTACCTCTTGTAAATAGCATATAATTCACTTTTTTTAACCTGCTTTTATTGCAGTGTATATATACCATCTTCCCATAAGTTTTTTATTTATTCCTTCTTTTCTTTGTTTTTTGATTTCTCCTTTCCAGCCTCTTTTTGAATTTAGAGATAATTTTTTTTCTTCTGTATTGACTTTCTAGCTGTATCTTTGCATTTTATTTTGTGGCTGCATTCTTATCACAACCTACCATGAATTATTATGATACCACCTCAGCAAATATGCAGGAGACTTTTTAAAGTATAATTACATTTACTGCCCTCCAATATTTGTGCTCTTGATATATATTTCACTTATAAATTCCATCATAGATTGTTGTTTTTGTTTTAGTTAATTGTTTTCAATGAAATTTTAAAATAGGCTTTTACGTTTTAACCTTAAACTTATGAATATTATAATTATCTTTTTTCTTTAACAATTTCAAAGGTATAATTTGTCTTCTGGTGCCCATTATTTCTGATGAGAAATCATCTGTCTTCTCCATTTGTTTTCTCACATTCAACATTCCTCCATGGTTAAAAAAAAAAAAAAAAAGAAAGAAAGAAAAACTTTAAACAAATCAGGTATAGAAGGAACATTACTCAATACAATAAGACTCTATATTAAAAACTCACAGTTAACATCATACCAAATGGGAAGAAGTTGAAAGCCTTCCTGTAAGAACTGGAACAAGGATGCCCACTTCTGCCACTCTTATTTAACAAAGTACTGGAAGTTCTAGACAAAGCAGTAAGGCAAGAAAAAGGGACAAAGACATCCAAATTGAAAAGGAGGAAATCAAACTGTCCATTTTTGCAAATGACATAATCTTTTTTAAAAAAATTTATTTATTATACTTTAAGTTCTGGGGTACATGTACAGATCATGCAGGTTTGTTACATAGGTATACAAATGCCATGGTGGTGGTTTGCTACATCTGTCACCCCGTCATCTGCATTAGGCATTTCTCCTAATGCTATGCCTCTTCAATCCCCCCACCCCCCTGCTATTCTTCCCCTATCTCCTTACCTCCCAGGCCCCAACACCATGGAATACTATGCAGCCATAAAAAGGATGAGTTCATGTCCTTTGCACAGACATGGATGAAACTGGAGACATAATCTTATATATTGTAAAAAAAAACCTAAAGACTTCATCAAAATCATCTTAGAACTAATGAACAAATTTTAGTAAAAACTTAAGATGCAAAATATACATGCAAAAACCACTAATAAACTAGCTAGAAAAAAGCAAGAAAGCAATCCCATTTATAATACTACCCCCCAAAATACCTAAGAATATATTTAACAAAGGAAGTAAAAGATCTCTACAATAAAAAGTACAAAACAGTGATGAAAGTAATTGAAGAGGACACAAAAAAATGGAAAGACACATGTTTATGAATTGGAAAAATCAATATTGTTAAAATGACCATATTACCTAAAGCAATCTACAGATTGGGTACAGTTTCTATCAAAATACCCATAGCATTCTTCACAGAAATAGAAAAAAATATATATCAAATTCATGGGTAACCACAAAAAGTCTAAATAGCAAAAGAAATACTGAGCAAAAATCACAAAACTGGAGGCATCACACTACCTAACTTTAAAATATACTACAAAGCTATAGTAACAAAAAACACTATCATACTAGCATATAAAAGCAGATATATAGATTAAGGAGCAGAATAGAGAACTCAGAAATAAATCCACATATTTACAGCAAACTGATATTTTATACAGTTGCCAAGAACACGCATTGGAGAAAGGACAGTCTCTTTAATAAATGGTGCTGAGAAAGCTGGATATCTGTATGCAGAAAAAATGAAACTATATTCATCTCTTAACATATGCAAAAGTCAATTTAAAAGAGATTAATGACAAAAATTTAAGACTTGAAACTATAAAAATGCTATAAGAAAACATAGGAGAAACACTTCAGGACATTGGTCTAGGCAAAGATTTTATGTATAAGATTGCAAAATCATAGGCAATAAAAACTAGGATAAGCAAATTAGACTATATCAAACTAAAAAGCTTCTGCACAAGAAAGAAAACAATCAACGAAATGAAAAGACAATCTGTAGAATGGGAAAATATATTCACACACTATTCATCCCGAAAGAGACTGACATCCATAATACACAAGAAATTTAAACAACTAAACAGCAGAAAGAAATATCAAAACAAAGATTCTAATTTTAAAATGGGAAAAGAATCTGAAAAGACATTTCTCAAAAGAAAACATAAAAATGGCCAATAGGTATATTAAAAAATGCTCAACATCATTATTCATCATATAAATGCAAATCAAAGTCACAGTAAGACACCATCTCACCCCAGTTAGAATGGCTATCACAAAAACAAAAAAAAGCAAATGCTAGCAAGGATGCAGAAAAAAAGAAAATTCTTATACACGTTGGTAAAAATGTAAATTAGTACAGCTATTACTTAAAAGAGTATGGAAGTTTCTCTGAAAACTAAAAGTAGAACTACCATATGATTCAGAAATCTACTGCTGGTCACTATCCAAAGGAGAAATCAGTATATCAAAGAGATACCTGCACTGCCATGTTTAAGGCAGTTCTATTCACAGTAGAGAAGGTATGGAATCAAGATGTATATCCACCTACAGATGAATGGATGAAGAAAATGTGGGATATATAAACAATAGAATAGTATTTAGTCATAAAAAATAATGAAATGTTGTCATCTGCATCAACATGAATGAACCTGGAGGACATTACATTAATTGAAATGTCAGACACAAAAAAGTAAATACTGCGTGTTCTCACTCATATGTAGAAACTAAAACAAAATTGAGCTCATAGAAGTAGAAAGTAGAACTATGGTTATTTCAGGTTGGGAAGGGAAGACAAGTGAGGAAAACAGGAAAGCTTTGTGAATGAATATAAAATTGCAGCTAGAGGGGTGAAATAAATTTTACTGTTCTGTAGCACTATAGGGTATATATAGTTAAAATTAATTTAGCATATATCTTTTAAAAGCTAGAAGAGAGAATGTTGAATGTTCACAAAACAATAAAATGAATATTCAAGGTGTTGGATATGCTAATTACCCTGATTTGATCAATACACATTGTATATGTGTATTAAAATATCACTCAGTATTCCATAAATGTGTACAATTACTACATGTCAACTAAAAATAAAGGTAAAAAAAGAAATATCATGTGATCCAACAATCTCACTATTTGAGGCATTTATCCTAAAGAAAGTAAATCAGTATAACAAAGAGGCATCTGTATCCCTACATTCATCTCAGCACTATTCACAATACCCAAGGTATAGAATCAACCTAAGTGTCCATGGTAAAAATACATGATGGGATAATATTCAGTCATAAAAATATTAAATTCCTGTCACTTGTGGCAATGTGGATGATCTTGAAAGACACTATGTTAAGTAAAATGTTAGGCACAGAAAGATAAATGTTGCACGTTCTTATTCATATGTAAAAGCTAAATAACTTTTCCTCACCAAAATAGTGAATAGAATTGTGGTTATTAGAGGCTGGTAAGGGTAGGGTGAGGGGAGGATAGGAAGAGGATGATTAATGAGTGAAGTACAGTGAGATCAGAGAAATAAGTTCTAGCAGTCTACAGCATTATAGAGTGACTACAGTTAACAAAAAATTACTTCATATTTCTAAATGGCTAAAGAGAATTTTGAAAGTTTCCAACACAAAGAAATGATAAATGTTTGATATAATGGATACACTAGTTTGATTTTATCATTACACATTGTATACATGTATTAAAAATTACTCTCTACCCCATAAATATGTACAGTTATTATGGGTCAATTTAAATAAATAAGTATATATTTTACAACAAACAAAAGTAAGAAAAAGTTAATAATGAAAAATGCGACAAGAAGCTTAAACAAGTAAAAAAAAATTGTAAAATGTAATAAATTTGTAACAAGATAAAGAAACAAATAACATCTGTACAACAAGAACAGGAAGCATGGGAAAAAACTTAATTATTAGTTAGAAATATGGTAACAAAAGGAAATAATGAAAATTAAAAATAGCCTTTTTAAAAATTTTTTTAAATTTATTTTACTTTTGCTGCATACTATATCTGACATTTCTCCCCCATGTTATCCCTCCTCACCCTCCCCACCCTCCCCATCCCCTATTGTCTCTCCCCTACCCCCCCCCAACTGTCCCCTGTGTGTGATGTTCCTCTCCCTGACTCTACGTGTTCTCATTGTTCAACACCCACCTATGAGTGAGAACATATGGTGCTTGGCTTTTTGTTCTTGGGTCAGTTTGCTGAGAATGATGGTTTCCAGATTCATCCAAGTCCCTACAAAGGACACGAACTCATCGTTTTTTATGGCTGCGTAGTACTCCATGGTGTATATGTACATCTTCTTGTCCAGTCTATCACTGATGGGCATTTGGATTGGTTCCAGGTCTTTGCTGTTGTACACAGGGCTACAATGAACATACATGTGCATGTGTCTTTATAGTAGAATGATTTATAGTTCTTTATGTATATACCCAATAGTGGGATTGCTGGGTCAAATGGAATTTCTATTTCTAGATCCTTGAGAAACTGCCACACTGTCTTCCACAATGGCTGAACTAATTTACACTCCCACCAAGAGTGTAAGAGTGTTCCTATTTCTCCACATCCTCTCCAGCATCTTTTGTCTCCAGATTTTTTAATGATTGCCATTCTAACTGGCGTGAGCTGATATCTCAGTGTGGTTTTGATTTGCATTTCTCTAAAGACAAGTGATGATGAGCATTTTTTCATATGTTTGTTGGATATGTCCTCTTTTGAAATGCATCTGTTCATATCCTTCGCCTTTTAATAGGTGGCATAAACATGTGACAAAACAACTTACATGAAATGAAAATCAGCAAATTGAAACTAAGATTGAGAAATCCCCACAGAATACAGCCAGTCACATAGGGCTATTGAAATATGAGACCATTTGGCTGGGTGTGGTGACTCATGCTGGTAATCCCAGCACTTTGGGAGGCTGAGGTGGGAGGATCACAAGGTCAGGAGTTTGCTACCAGCCTGACCAACATGGTGAAACCCCGTCTCTACTAAAAATACAAAAGTTATCTGTGCATGGTGGTGCACACCTGTAGTCCCACCTTCTAAGGAGGCTGAGACAGGAGAATTGCTTGAACCCAGGAGGCAGAGGTTGTAGTGAGCAAAGACTGTGCCACTGCACTCCAGCCTTGGCAACAGAAGGAGACTCTGCCTCAAGAAAAGAAAAAAAAAAGAAATATGAGAGAGTTTAATAAATAATTCCATTAAAAAGTAGGCAAATGACATAAATAGACATTTCTCAAAGGAAGGTATACAAACGGCTAAATAACATGTGGGAAAAAGGACTCAACATCACTAATCATCAGGGAAATGCAAATTAAAACCACAGTGAGATACCACCTTACCCTAGCCAGAATAGGCATTAGTAAAAAGTCAAAAAACAATAGTTGTTGGTGTAGATGTGGTGAAAAGGGAATGCTTATACACTGCTAGTGGGAATATAAGTTAATACAACCTTTATGGAAAACAGTATGAAGATTTATCAAAGAATTAAAAGTATATCTACCATTCGACCTAGCAATTTCATTACTGGGCATATACCCAAAGGAAAATAAGTCATTATATCAAAAAGACAACTGCACACACGTTTATTGCAGCACAATTCATAATTGCAAAGATATGGAGCCAACTTAAGTGCCCATCAACCAATGAGTGAATAAAAAAATGTGGTATATACACACTATGGAATACTACTCAGCTGCAAAAGAATAAAATAATGTCTTTTGCAGCAACTTAGATGAAACAGGAGGGCATTTGTCTAAGTGAAATAACTCAGGAATGAAAAACCAAATACCATACATTCTCACTTACAAGTGGGAGCTAAGCTATGGGCACACAAAGGTATACAGGGTGGTATAATAGACACTAGAGACTCAGAAGGGAAGATGGTGGGAGGGGGTGAGGGGGAAACTATATTGGATACAATGTGTACTACTCAGGTGACAGGTGCACTGTGCACTAAAATTTCAGACTTTACCACTATACAGTTCATCCATATAATCAAAAACAGCTTGTACCCCTGAAGCTATTGAAATAATAAAATAAACATGAAACAAATTTTTTAAAATATGAGAGCATATAAAAGACAGTGAAGATTCATAATTATTTAAATAACTATTTAATGTAAATGCTGTGCACCTCTTAAGAAAAGCATTGTTCTAAACTCTGTAAACTAGCGGTAAAACAAAGTCCCAAATATATAAAATAAAATAGGTAATTAATGACAAAATCTGTCAGTTGCTTTATATGATGTGAAGAACAACAAGGAAAAATAAGAGGAATGCAGAATGTCAAAATTGTTTTTTATCAAGAGTTACATGGGAATCCTCTTGAATAAGGCAATATACATCTATTGCAGCAATCTAGGCAAGTATAGTTGACCCTCCATTTCCACAGGTTCCACATTGCAGCTTCAACCAACCTTGGATTGGAAATATTTAAAAGAGAGAGAGCGTTTACAGAAGGAAAGATTATATTTGCAAACTATTTTTCAAGTAAGGGGTTAATCCAAAATATATAAGGAATTTTGAATCATTGAGCAGAGACAAGAACGTGCAAAAACAAGCCACGTTAACATCTGTCAGAAAACCATTTCAGGCAGAGCAAAGAGCAAATACAGATTTCCTAAAGTAAGAGTGTGTTGACACGCTCAATACTGCTGCTACTATAGAAAGTAAGGAGGAGGAGAATGTTTATGGTAATGTAGTGACAGATGATGATAGTGATTGATGATCATGTTGATAAGGGGGAGGATGGTGATGATAGTGGTGGGGTGGTGATGATGGTGGTGACGGCAACTGATAATAATAATGTTGATGGTGATGATGCTGATACGATGATGATGGAGATAATGATGGTACTGGTATTGGTGGTAATGATAATAATAATGGTGATGATAGCTAACATGCACTGATAGCTTGCATGGTTTGATTCATTTTATTCTTACCAAAACATTACGAGGGAGCTATTATTATTATACTGAATTTATAATTAAGGAAACCGATGCACAGAGAAGTTAAATAATTTTCCAAGGTAACAAAACTAACAAGATGGATAGCCAGGGATCAAACCCAGACAATGTATTACCTTACTCACTATCATCAGGCTCTGTTGCTCCTCACAAAACTACAGGGAAGCTGTGTTGCCTGAGGCACCAAGTGAAAGATAGGGCAGCAGAAGGTAGTGTGATCGGAGATGATGTCAAAAATAACACCGGGTTAGATCGTAGGGATTTACAGGCCTAAGTAAGGACTTTGATTTTACCCTAAGTAAGATTCAATGACACTGAAAGGATTTGAGCAGAGGAATAGTACCATCAGGCTTACATGTTAAATGAATCACTCTGCCTGCAAAGTAGAAAATATACTATTTTAGAGGATCATTGAATCAGAATCTTTTTACTCATCTATTGTAACAATCTAGGCAAGTATAGACAGCCTTACATTTTCTGAGGTTCCATGTTGTGGATCCAACCAACCTGAAATTGAAATTTGAAAAAAGAGAGGGAGAGAGAGATAACACACAGAATGAGAAAATACACTTGCAAACTTTACACCTGATAAGAAAAAAACAACCAAAATTACCACTGAATAATCAGAACTCAAATTGAAAATCAAAGGGAAAGTGCTGGAGCCTAGCAGAGAACTCAGGGGAAGAAGCTGGAGCACAGAAAAAGATGGGAGCAAGAGGCTGGCAGAGATAAGCTAGGAACACGAAGGGAGTTAGTATTTCATTGAAAGTGTAGTTGGAAGTGTTTCCACTCCCCTTGCCTCTGCAGCAGACCACCAATATCTAAACTATCAGAGAACTCTTCTGACCTCATGTACACAGATACTGGTATGAGCAGTGATTTGGGAACTTATTAAAGGCATTACATGAGACTACCAATTCACGCAGGGTCACTCATTCTGCCCTTAGACCCAAACAGCAGTGGTGGGACACCACACCAGGAGTGCAGCCATCAGGAAACTGTGTCCTCCTCAGAGAACCTCAGCCATTGTGTTTCCACATAACTGGAGCGTCCACAGACATTCCCAAGCACTAGAATTGTGGCCTCCACTCAGGGCTGGCTGAACCCAGGGAGCTGTAGGAGTCCCAGTGGTCTAGCTCTTGGGGAGTGCAGTTCCTAAAGGAAGGGAGAGTGCAGTGCACCAAAATAACACCTGTTGGGACAATGGAAACAGAACATAGGCTTTTCTGTGCCTGAGAGCTCCCTACTTTTGGAATGTGAATGATTGTACCACTTCCAGCAGAGATGTGGGCACTGTGCTAAGCTCTGCAAAGGAAGAGTGTAGTTCCATCTCCCCAGCCAAGCAGTCTCAATGTTCAGGTCCAGGTGTAGCAAGGGGGGATTTCTCCTTCTCCTTCCCCCTCTCTCACTGCTGCAGACATGGCCATAGCTGCTTCCACAGAAAATTGCCACAGGTGTGCTGGAAGACAGCCTTATTTTATTTATTTATTTATTTTTTTTTTTTTGAGGTGGAGTTTTGCTCTTGTTGCCCAGGCTGGATTGCAATGGCACAATCTCGGCTCGCCGCAACTTCCACCTCCCTGGATCAAGTGATTCTCCTGCCTCAGCCTCCTGAGTAGCTGGAATTATAGGCATACACCACCATGCCCGGCTAATTTTGTATTTTTAGTAGACATAGGGTTTCTCCATTTTGGTCAGGCTGGTCTCAAACTCCTGACATCTGGTGATCCACCCTCCCTCGGCCTCCCAAAGTGCTAGGATTACAGGTGTGAGACACTACACCCCAACAGAAGACAGCCTTTTTAAGGCTGTTAGGGGTAACTGCATCCACAGTGGCAGTGTGGCCACCAGGTTTGGGCTTGTATGAAACACAGGACCCTTTCCACCTTTCTAGACAACAGCGATAATGTTTCTGCAGAACAGAGTAGGAGAACCAAAAAGCTGTGCATTTTGGATTGAAAAAGGAGATTCCACACTGAAGATATTTCAGCAGTGAGCTGTGGGGGCAGAAATTTTTTGTGGCTTTTTCCTACACTGCAGACTGGAGATAGAGGTGTCTGACCAATTGGAGTGTCCCAAGAACTAGGGTAGGGGTGTGATAAGGAAAGAAAAAAGTGAATAGTTTTTCCAGATGAGAGGAAATCCACTGAACAATTCTGAAAATATGAGTAATCATGGTGTCACTGTACTCCCAAAGGATCTTGCTAACTCTCCAGCAACTCATCCTAATCAAAATGAAATCTATTCGAGAGAAAGTTATGAAACCAACACAAAAATCAAAAAATCAACAAAGGTTGTGCATTAAAAATATATCAAAAAGATAGAGTTTTAAAAAAAAGAACTTCTTGAAATGAACAATTTGTTGAAAGAATTACAGAATACACTTTAAAAGCTTTACAATCGACTAGACCAAGCAGAATGAATAATCTCAGAGCTTGAAGACAAGACTTTCAAACTAACCAATAGGAGAAAAAGAAATTTTAAAGGAATTTAAAAATGAACAAAGCCTTCAAGAAGTAAGAGATTGCATAAAATGTTCAAACCTATGAGTCATAGGTATTCATGAGAAGGAAAAGCAAAAAGGTTGAAAACCCATTTAAGAAAATAATTGAGGGAGGATCCAAGATGGCCGAATAGGAACAGCTCTGGATTGCAGTCCCAGTGAAAATGCAGAGGGTAAGTGATCACTGCATTTCCAAACAAATTTTTACTGCCCACAGACCAGGAGATTCCCAGGCGGAAAAGCACCATGAGTCTCCAGTGCAGCTGTTTCAGCTGGCACAGAGGGTCTCTGCACAAAACTCACACAAATCTGGGTGCCATTTCAACTGGCAACTGGAATACCTGAGAAACAGAGTCACCCATTCAGCTGAAAAAAGGGGGCTGAAACAGGGAGCCAGGTGATCTGGCTTTGCCGGCCCCACCCCCCACAAAGACCAGCAATCAGAAATGCTCTGGATTGAGAGTTTCACAGCAAGCACAGCTGGACCCGGGACGGTCCAGCTCTGCGGGGGGAGGGCATCCGCCATTACTGAGGCAGTCCACCACTACCCAGGCAGTCCGCCATTACCGAGGCAGTCCACCATTACAGAGACAGTCTGCCATTACTGAGGCAGACCGCCATTACTGAGGCACTTCTAACTATACCTCTATAAACAAAACTGCAAGGAAATTCACACAGCAGCTGGGCAGAGCCCACAGCAGCTCAGCAATGCCTCTGCTGGCAGACTGTGACTAGGATACCTCCTCGCTCAGCAGGGCATCTCCAAAAAAAGACAGCAGAATGACAGAAACTTATAAATAAAGCCCCACCTTCCTGGGACAGAGCACCTGGAAAAAAGACAGTTATGAGTTCCACTGCAGCAGACTTAAACATACCTGCCCAGCAGCTCTGAACAGAACAATGGAACTTACAGCTCATCACTTCAGCTCCTATAAGGAACAGACTATCTCCTAAAGCAGCACCCTGACCCCCATATAACCAGAGTCACCTCATAAAGGAGAGCTCAGGCTGACATCTGGCAGGTATCCTTCTGGGACAAAGATAACAGAAGAAGAAACTGGCAGCAACCCTTACTGTTCTGCAGCCACTGCAGGTGATCCCCAGGCAAACAGGGTCTGGAGTGGATCTCCGGCAGTCCCACAGCAGGGGGACCTGACTGTTAGAAGGAAAACTAAGAAGCAGAAAGAAATAACTTCATCAGCAACAAAAAAGGACGTCCACTCAGAGACCCCATCTGAAAGTCACCAACGCCAAAGACCACAGGTAGATAAATCCACAAAGATGGGAATAAAACAGAGCAAAAAGCATGAAAATGCCCAAAACCAGAACATCTCTTCTCCTCCAAGGGATCACAACTCCTCACCAGCAAGGGAACAAGGCTGGATGGAGAAGGAGTCTGATGAATAAACAGAAACAGGCTTCAGAAGGTGGGTAATAACAAACTTTTCTGAGCTAAAAGATCATGTTCTAACCCAATGCAAAGAAACTAAGAACTTGAAAAAATGTTTGATGAAATGCTAACTAGAATAAACGGCTTAGAGAGGACTATAAATGAATTGATGTTGCTGAAAACACAACACAAGAACTTCAAGAAGCATACACAAGTTTCAATAGCTGAATCAACCAAGCAGAAGAAAGGATATCAGAGATTGAAGATCAACTCAATAAAATAAAATGAGAAGGCAAGATTAGAGAAGGAAGAGTAAAAAGAAATGAACAAGGCCTCCAAGAAATATGGGATTATGTGAAAAGACCTAATCTACATTTGATAGGTGTACCTGAATGTGAGAGAGAGAATGAATCCAAGCTGGAAAACATTCTTCAGGATATTATCCAGGAGAACTTCCCCAACCTAGCAAGGCAGGCCAACATTCAAGTCCAGGAAATATAGAGAACACCACAAAGATATCCCTCAAGAAGAGCAACACCAAGGAACATAATCGTCAGATTCAACAGGGTTGAAGTGAAGGAAAAAAAATGCTAAGGGCAGCCAGAGAGAAAGGTCGGGTTACCACAAAGGGAAGCCCATCAGACTCACAGCGGATCTCTCAGCAGAAACCCTACGAGCAATAAAAGAGTGGGGCCAATATTCAACATCCTTAAAGAAAAGAACTTTCAACCTAGAATTTCATATCCAGCGAAACTAAGCTTCATAAGCGAAGGAGAAATAAAATCTTTTATGACCAAGCAATTGTTCAGAGATTTTATCATCACCAGGCCTGCTTTACAATAGCTCCTAAAGAAGCACTAAACATAGAAAGGAACAACCAGTACCAGCCACTCCAAAAACATACCAAATGGTAAAGAGCATCGACACAATGAAGAAACTATGTCAACTAATGGGCAAAACAACCAGCTAGCATCAAAATGGCAGGATCAAATTCACACATAACAATATGAACCTTAAATGTAAATGGGCTAAATGCCCCAATCAAAAGACACAGAATGGCAAATTAGATAAAAAGTAAAAACCCATTGGTGTGCTGTATCCAGGAAACCCATCTCAAATGCAAGGATACACATAGGCTCAAAATAAAGAGATGGAGGAAGATATACCAAGCAAATGGAGAGCAAAAAAAAGCAGGAGTTGCAATTCTCATCTCTGATAAAACAGACTTTAAACCAACAAAGATCAAAAGAGACAATGAAGGGCATTACATAATGGTAAAAGGATCAATGCAATAAGAAGAGATAACCATCCTAAATATATACATACCTAATACAGGAGCATCCAGATACATACAGCAAGTTCTTAATGACCTGCAAAGAGACTTAGACTCCCACACAGTAATAGTGGGAGACTTTAACACTCCACTGTCAATAGTAGACAGATCAACGAGACAGAAAATTAACAAGGATATCCAGGACTTTAACTCCGACCTGGACCAAGCAAACCTAATAGACATTTACAGAACTCTCCACCCCAAATCCACAGAATATACATTCTTCTCAGCACCATATCACATCTACTCTAAAATTGACCACATAATTGGAAATAAATCACTCCTCAGCAAATGCAAAAGAACAGAAATCATAACAAACAGTCTCTCAGACCACAGTGCAATCAAATTAGAACTCAGAATTCAGAAACCAACTCAGAACCACACAACTTCATAGAAACTGAACAACTGGCTCTTGAATGTTGACTTTATAAACAATGAAATGAAGGCAGAAATAAAGATGTTCTTGGTAAACAACCAGAATGAAGACACAATGTACCAGAATCTCTGGGACACATTTAAAGCAGTGTCTAGAGGAAAATTTATAGCAATAAATGCCCATGTGAGAAGTAAGGAAAGATCTAAAATCAACATTCATGATAAACATAGATGCAAAAATCTTCAATAAAATACTGGCAAACTGATTGCAACAGCACACATCAAAAAGCTTATCCACCACGATCAAGTAAGCTTCATCCCGGGGATGCAAGGCTGGTTCAACATATGCCAGTCTATAAATGAAATTCACCACATAAATAGAACCAAAGACAAAAACCACACAATAGATGCAGAGAAGGTCTTTGACAATATTCAACAGCTCTTTATGCTAAAAACTCTCGATAAACTAGGTATCACTGGAACATATCTCAAAATAATAAAAGCTATTTATGACAAACCCACAGCCAATATCATACTGAATGGGCAAAAACTGAAAGCGTTCCCTTCGAAATCTGGCACTAGACAAGGAGGCCCTCTCTCACCACTCCTATTCAATATAGTATTGGAAGTTCTAGCCAGAGCAATCAGGCAAGAAAAAGAAATAAAGGGTATTCAATTAGGAAAGGAGGAAGTCAAATTGTCTCTATGCAGATGACATGATTGTACATTTAGAAGACCCTATCGTCTCAGCCCAAAATCTCCTTAAACTGATAAGCAACTTCAGCAAAGTCTCAGGATACAAAATCAATGGGCAAAAATCACAAGCATTCCTATACACCAATAACAGACTTAAAGAGAGCCAAATCAAGAATGAACTGCCATTCACAATCGCTACAAAGAGAATAAAATACCTAGGAATACAACTAACAAAAGATGTAAAGGACCTCTTCAAGGAGAACAACAAACCACTGCTCAAGGAAATGAGAGAGGACACAAACAGATGGAGAAACTTTCCATGCTCATGGTTAGGAAGAATCAATATCATGAAAATGGCCAAAATGACCAAAGTAATTTATAGATTCAGTGCTTTCCCCATCAGGCTAAAAATGACCTTCTTCACAGAACTGGAAAAAACCACCTTAAACTTCATATAGAACCAAAAGAGAGCCCGCATAGCCAATTCAATTCTAAGCAAAAGAACAAAGCTGGAGGCATCACACTACCTGACTTCAAACTATACTACAAGGCTACAGTAATCAAAACAGCATAGTACTGGCACCAGAACAGATATATAGACCAATGGAACAGAACAGAGGCCTCGGAGGCAACACAACACATCTACAACCAACTGATCTTTCTTTGAGAAACCTGAAAAAAACAAACAATGGGGAAAGGATTCCCCTGTTTAATAAATGATGTTGGGAAAATTGGCTAGCCATGTACAGAAAGCAGAAACTGGACCTCTTCCTGACACCTTACACTAAAATTAACTCCAGATGGATTAAAGACTCAAGCCCTAATACCATAAAAACCCTTAGAAGAAAATCTAGGCAAAACCATTCAGGATATAGGCATAGGGAAGGACTTCAAGACTAAAACACCAAAAGCATTGGCAACAAAAGCCAAAATAGACAAACGGGATCTAATTAAACTCCAGAGCTTCTGCACAGCAAAAGAAACAATCATTAGAGTGAACCAGCAACCAACAGAATGGGAAAAAATTTTTGCAATCTACCCATCTGACAAAGGGCTAATATCAAGAATCTACAAAGAACTAAAACAGATTTACAAGATAAATCAAATAAACCCATTCAAAAGTGGGCAAAGGATATAAACAGACACTTTACAAAAGAAGACATTTATGTGGCCAACAAACATATGAAAAAATGCTCATCATCACTGGTCATTAGAGAAATGCAAATCAAACCACACTGATATATCGTCTCACACCATTGAGAATGGCGATCATTAAAAAATCAGGAGACGACAGATGCTGGAGAGGATGCGGAGAAATAGGAACACTTTTACACTGTTGGTGGGAGTGTAAATTAGTTCAACCACTGTGGAATACAGTGTGGTGATTCCTCAAGGACCTAGAAATAGAAATACCATTTGACCCAGCAATCCCATTACTGGGTATATATCCAAAGGATGATAAATCATTTTATTATAAAGATGCATGCACACGTATGTTTATTGTTGCACTGTTCACAATAGCAAAGACTTGGAACCAACCCAAATGCCCATCAATGATAGACTGGACAGGGAAAATGTGGCACATATACACCATGGAATACTATGCAGCCATAAAATCTATGAGTACGTGTCCTACAAAAGGATATGTGCTTGTGTCTTTATAATAGAATGATTTATAATCTTTTGAATTCTCAGCAAAGTGACACAGTAACAGAGAATCAAGCACCACATGTTCTCACTCATAGGCAGGTGTTGAACAATGAGAACACATGGACACAGAGAGGGAAGCAACACACACTCAGGTCTGTTGGTGGGGATTAGGGGAGGGACAGTGTTGGGGTAGAGAGTTGGGGAAGGATAACATGGGGAGAAATGCCAGATATAGGTGATGGGGATGGAGACAACAAACCACATTGCCTTGTATGTACCTATGCAACAATCCTGCATGTTCTTTACATGTACCCCAGAACCTAAAATGCAATTTTATATATAATATATATATATACACATATACATATATATATACATATACATATATATATATAACTTAATGAAAAACAGTTAAAATGTCTTAATGAAAAAAAAGTCAAAAGAGAAGACTTCATTAAGAAGTCTTTTTCATTAAGATTTCTTAATGAAAAAAAAAGTCAAAATGTCAACTTTGAATTTTGTTTCCTGGTAGAATAAGCTACAGAAATGAAAAAGAAATGGGTGTTTCAAAGATAAGCAAATGCTAAGAGAATTTGTCATCACTTGCCCAGTCCTACACCAGTCCTACAAGAAATGCTCAAAGGAGTTCTAAGCCTGGGAATGAAAGGTTGATACTTGCCACCATAAAATCACATTAAAATATAAAATTCACAGGTCATATAAAGTATAACTGCAAACCAGTACAAGTGAGACTGCAAAGCAAGTAGGTGTCAATTAACATTATGATAGGAACAAAACCTAATATATCAATATGAACCTTTAATTTAAATGCCCTAAATGCTACACTTAAAAGATAGAGATTAGTGGGATTAACAGACAGCCTACAGAATTGGGGGAAGTATTTGAAAATTATGCATCTGATAAAAGGCTAACATCCAGAATCAACAAGGAACTGAAACAACTGAAGAAGAAAACAAATAACAGTATAAAACATGAGCAAAGGACATGAACAGTTATTTTTCATAAAAGACATACAAATGACCAAGAAGCATATGAAAAGATGATCAACATGATTAATCATCAGAGAAATGCAAATTGAAACCACAGTGAGATACTATCTTCAATCAGTCCGGATAGGTATTTATTAAAAAGTCAAAAGTAGCAGATGTTGGTGAGGATGCAGAGAAAAGGGAACACTTATACACTGTTGGTGGGAATGTAGATTAGTTCAACTTGTATGAAAAGCAGTTTGGAGGTTTCTCAAAGAACAAAAAATAGATCTACCATTTGAACTAGCAATTCCACTACTGTGTATATACCCAAAGGAAAAGAAAGCATTATATTAAAAATACACCTGCACTTGTGTGTTTATTGCAACAGTGTTCACAATAGCACAGATAGGGACTAAGTATAAATGTCCATCCACAGATGACTGAATAAAGAAAATATGGCATATGTATACCATGGAATACTACTCAGCCATCAAAAAATAAAATTATGTCTTTTGCACCAACATAGATAGAACTGGAGGCCATTATCTTAAATTACTCAGAAATTGAAAGTCAAATGCTGCATGTAGACTTAGAAAGGTGGGAGGGTGAGAAGGGAGTAAAGGGTGAGAAATTACCTAATTGGTACAATGTAGACTATTCAGGTAATGGTTACGCTAAAAACTCAGACTTTGTCACAATAATAATATATCCATGCAACAAAATTACACTTGTACCTTCTAAAATATATAGATATTGATACAGATAACTCAGAAAACTCAATGACAAAAAAATAGAAAAAAATAATTTAAAAGTGGGCAATAGAACAGAATACACTTTTTTTAAAAAAAAGTTATATAAAAGTCCAATAGACATATAAAAAAATGGTTAAAATTACTAATTATCAGGAAAATACAAACACAACCACATCACTTCATTTCAGTCAGAAAAGCTACTATCCAAAAATCAAAATATAACAAGTGTTGACAAGCATTTGAAAAAAAAGGGTACACTTACACATTAAAGGTGTAACCATTATGCAAAACAGTACGGAGTTTCCTCAAAAACCTAAAAAGAGAACTAACATATGATCCAGCAGTTTCACTGCCAGGTAAATATCCAAAGTAAATGAAATCAGTATGTCGAATAATAATGCATTCCTATGTTTATTGCAGCACTAGTCACAATATCCAAGATATGGAATCAACTTAAGTGTTCAACAGTGGATGAATGAAGAAAATATGTTATAGATATAACATGTGATATAATATATGTAGTATCCATATATAATGGATAATATTCAGCCATAAAAAGAATGAAATTCTGTCATTTCAGCAACCCAGAGGACATTATGTTAGGTGAAATAAGCCAGGCACAGAAAAAGGCAACCACATGATCTCAGAGAAAAAAAACAAATACCACATGTGAATCTAAAAAGTTGTTCTTATGGAAGTGGAGAGTAGAATAGTCGTTACCAGAGATGGGAAAGATAAAGTATAACAACTATTTGCATACCATTTATGTTTTATTGGGTATTATAAGTAATTTAGAAATGATTTAGGGTATACAACAAGATGTGTGAAAGGCATATGCTGATATGAGGGAGGGAAGACAGAGAAAGATGGCCTTCTCTCCCCTCATATTAGAAGGTTCCACCAATCTTCTGCCCAACATACCTACAAGGACACCAATTTAACAACTACCTACACAGAAATAAACACCTTCATAAGAACCAAAACAGGTGAGTATTTATAGTACCTGGTTTTAACTTGATATTACTGAAAGAGGCAATGAATAGATTTAAAAAAAAAAAGGTCCTGAATTGCTGATGCCATTCTTCCCTTACCTCTCCACCCCCCACACATGCCCCCATCCTGCCCCCAACCGATGCTGTGGTATGGTGCAGAGAGCATCTCTGGGAACTGGGGGAGGGAGAGCACAGCAATTACCAGACACTGAACTCAGTGCTGTCCTGTTAGCATAGAAAGAAAAACGAGACCAAACTCAGTTGATGCCCACCTAGAAAGTGGACATTTAAATGAGCCCTAGCCAGAGGGGAATTGCTAATCCCAAGGGTCAGAACATGAGTTCCCACAAACCTCTCCACTAAGGGCTACAGTGGTCTTTATCTCCAGCTTGCCTTTCTAGCTTACTGGGTGTTCTACTTGGTGTTCTACTGTACTCAGCCACAGTACAATAGAGGTGCTGTCTGCAAGTCAGGGATTAGGGTCAAAAATCTTCAAAGTCTACCTGGTATTCTATTGTACTGTAACTGAACTAGCATTCAAAACACAAGACACAGAACTTCTCGCTCTTTCCTCCCTTTTCCAAAGGCAGAGGAGCCTCATCTTACAGCCACCAACACCCCAAGCCATGAGGAATACTGCCAGAGTACTGTTAATGTTTCCTTAAGACCCAAGGTCTCTTAAGTCAGGTTGTGGTGTATGCTGCCTGGCCTGGGACTCACTCTTCAAGGCAGTGAGTTCCTCTTGACACAGGGCAGGTTCAGAAATGCCATCCAAAAGTTAAGTCCTAGAATCAAAGGACCAAAGAGTCTGCCTTGTGCTCTAGCCTCATGTGGTTGTGCTGGTACCTAAGGTGCAAGACAAAGTCCTCTTTACTTTTCCCTCTGCTTTTGTCAAGCAGAAGGAGTCTTCCCCATAGCCACCATAGCTGGTAATGTGCTGAGTCTCACCTGAAACCACCAAGTCTCAGAGACTCACCCGAGGCCCTTGACATATCATCACCTAGGTATAGCTTCTGGTTATTCAGGACTCGAGGGCTCCTCAGATAGCAGGTGATGAATGCTGCCAGGACTGTGTCCTTCCCTTCAAGGCAATGGATTCCCTTCTGGCCCAGGGTGTGTCTAGAAATGTCATCTGGAAGCTACAACCTGGAATGGGGGCTTGAGGCACCTCACCACCCTGAAGCAAAGACCACAGGATTTGGCAGGCCTTGTCACCTGCTGATTGCAGAGCTCCAGGGCTGTGAGTGAACACAGACAGTATCCAGGGAATTGTTACAGCAGGCCTTGGATGAGATCCAATGCAGTGCTGGCTTCAGGTCTGACTCAGCACAGGAATACTGGTGGCAGCCATGGGGTATTTGTGTCACTCCACTCCCAACTTTAGATGATTCAGGACAAAGAACAAAACACTGTCTGTTTGGGAGAAAGTAATAGAAGATAAGAAGACTCTCTGCCTGAATTATCCTGTACTTTGTTCAAGACCATCAAGGCAGTACCTCTATGACTCTGCAAGAACCACAGTATTACTGGGCTTGGGGTGCCCTCTAAAGAAGACAGATCTTAGAACATAACACCCAAGTCCTTTCAAATATCTGGAAAGTTTTCCCAAGAAAGATAGGTACAAATAAGCTTAGACAGTGAAGACTGTAATAAAGACCTCACTCTTCTGTGCCCAGACACCAAAAAACATTTACTAGCATTAACACTATTCAGGAAAACATGACCTCATCAAAGCATCAAAGACCAGTCCTGAAGAAACAGAGATATGTGACCTTTCAGACAGAGAATTCAAAATGGCTATGTTGAGGAAACTCAAAGAAATTCAGGATAGCACAAAGAAGGAATTCAGAATTCTATCAGATAAATTTAACAGATACATTGAAATAATTAAAAAGAATCAAGCAGAAATTCTTGAGCTGAAAAATGCAATTGACATACTGAAGAATACATCAGAGTTCTTTAATTTCAGAACTGATCAAGCAGAAGAAAGAATTAGTGAGCTTGAAGACAGGTTATTTGAAAATACAAAGTAAGATGAGACAAAAGAAAAAAGAATAAAAAGACAATATAACATCCCTACAGGATCTAGAACATAGCCTCAAAAGGGCATATCTTAGAGTTATTGGCCTTAAAGAGAATGGAGAGAAAGAGATGGAGTAGAAAGTTTATTCAAGGGGATAATAACGGAGAGCTTCCCAAACCTAGAGAAAGCTATCCATATCCCAATACAAAAAGTTAATAGAACACAAAGCTGCTTTAGCCCAAAGTAGACTACCTCGAGGCATTTAATAATTAGACTCCAAACAGTCAAAGATAAAGAAATAATCCTAAAAGCAGCAGACTTTTCAATGGAACCTTACAGGCCAGGAGAGGGTGGCATGATATATTTAAAAATCTAAAGGAAAAAAAAAATCTTTTACTCTAGAATAGTATATCTAACAAAAAATATCCTTTAAACATGAAGGAGAAATAAAACTTTCTCAGACAAAGAAAAGCTGAGGGATTTCATTAACACCAGACCTCTCCTACAAGAAATACTAAAGGGAGTACTTCAATCAGAAAGTGAAGGACATTAATGAGCAATAAGTAATCACTCAAAGGTAAAAACCTCACTGGTAATACTAAGTACCCAGAAAAATACAGAATTTTATATCATTGTAACTGTTGTGTGTAAACTACTCTTATGAAAAATGTAAAGATTAAATGATGAACAAATCAAAAATAATAATTACAACTTTTCAAGACATAGCCAGTACAATAAGATACACATAGAAACAATAAAAATGTATACAAAAAATTAGCTGGGCATGGTGGCTCATGCTTGGAATCCCAGCTACTTGGGAGGCTGAGGTAGGAGAATTGCTTGAACTGGAACCCAGGAGGCAGAGGTTGCAGTGAGCTGAGATCACGCCACTGCACTCCAGACTAGGTCACAGAGGCAGACTCCATTTCAGAAAGAAAGAAAGAGAAAGAAAAAGAAAGAAAGAAAGAAGAAGAAAGAAAGAAAGAAAGAAAAAGAAAGAAAGAAAGAAGAAAGAAAGAAAGAAAGAAAGAAAGAAAGAAAGAAAGAAAGAAAGAAAGAAAGAAAAAGAAAGAAAGAAGAGAAAGAAAGAAGAAAGAAAGGAAGGAAGGAAGGAAGATAGGAAGGAGAAGGGAGGGAGGGAGGGAAGGAAGGAAGGAAGGAAAGAAAGGGAGGGAGGGAGGGAGGGAAGGAAGGAAGGAAGAAGGAAAGAAGGAAGGAAGAACAGTGCAGAACATACATACCAACAGTGTATACATGTTCCTTTTTCTCCATAACCTCACCAGCATCTGTTATCTTTTGACTTTTTAATGACAGGCATTGTGACTGGTGTGAGATGTTATCTCATTGTGGTTTAACTTGCATTTCTCTAATGATCAGTGATGTTGAGCTTTTTTATGTATAATTGCTGCCTGCATGTATGTCTTCTTTTGAAAAATGCTTGTTCATGTCCTTTGCCAACTCTTTAATGGGGTTGTATTTTTTTATTGTAAATTTGTTTAACTTCTTTATGGATGCCTGATATTAGATTTTTGTTGCACACATAGTTTGTGAATATTTTTTCCCAGTCTGTAGTTTGTCTGTTTACTCTGTTGATGGTTTCTATTTCTGTGCAGAAGCTCTTCAGTTTAATTAGATCCCATTTGTCATTATTTTGCTTTTGTTGAAATTGCTTTTGACACCTTTGTCATGAAATCTTACACTGTTTAGTCTGCTTCTATATCCAGAATAGTATTGCTTAGGTTGTCCTCCAGGGTTTTATAGTTTTGGGTTTTACATTTAAGGCTTTAATCTATCTTGAGTTAATTTTTGTGTATGATGTAAAGAAGAAGTCCAGTTTCAATATCTACATAATGGCTAGCCTGGTTATCCCAGCACCATTTAATAAAAAGGGATCCTCTCCTCCATTGCTCTGTTTTTTTCAGGTTTGTTGAAGATGAGATCATTGTAGATGGGCAACCCTATTTCTGTGTTCTCTATTGTGTTCCATTGGTGTGTCTGTGTCTGGTTTTGTATGAGTACAATGCTGTTTGGGTTAGTGTAGACCTATAGTACAGTTTGAAGTCTGATAGCATGATGCCTCCAGCTTTATTCTTTTTACTTAGGATGGCCTTGGCTATTCAGTCTCTGTAAGCAACTTAAATCTCAAGTATGAAAACTAAAAGACAAGCTACTGGAAAACAATAACTGCAACAGTTAGATAGGAGACAGGAAATATTAAAAATATAAAGTTAAGTTGGACATTTTGGTGCATGCCTACAGTTCCAGCACTTCGGGAGGCCAAAGCAGGAAGATCACTTCAAGTGACAAGATCACTTGAAGTGACAAGACAAGCCTTGGGAATATAGCAAAACCCTATCTCAATGAAAGATAAAATACTTAGCTGGACATGGTAGCTTGTGCCTGTAGTCTCAGCTACTTGGGAAGCTGAGCTGGAGAATTGTTTCAGCCCAAGAGTTTGAGGCTGTAGTGAGCCATGATCATACCACAGTACTCCAGCCTAGTTGACACAGTGAGTCCCTGATTCAAAAATAAAAGACTTAAAGAGGATTTAAGTCAAAACATCAAAAAGTCAAAATGTAGAGGGATGATATTCAAATGTAGAGTTTGTTTTTGATAGTTTTTGTGATCAAAGTTAAGTCCTTATCAATATAAAATAACCTGTCATAATTATGAGATGATTTTTTTAAGTCTCATGGTAACCAGAAAGCAAAAACCTATCATAGAAATTGTGTAGAATCAAAACATACTACTAGAGAAAAAATTACTTACCCACAAAGGAAGACAGTAAGACAGGAAAAATGAAACAGAGAATAAAAAACAACAAAAAAAAAAAAGAAAGAAAGAAAAGAAATAACCAGAAAATATCAGTAGTAAATACTATCTATCATTAATAACTGTGAATGTAAATGGATTAATTCACTAATAAAAAGACATAGAGTGGCTGAGTTGATTGACAAACAAGACCCAACTATACACTGTGTACAAAAAGCTCACTTCACCTATAAAGACATACATGACTGAAAATGGAGGAATTTAAAAAAGATATTTCATACAAATGGAAACCAAAAATATCAGGAGTAGCTATACTTAAATAAAATAAACTTTTAAGACAGGAATGGTTTTAAAAAGACAAGGTCATTAAATAATGATAAAGCAGTTGATATAGCAAGACAATATAGCAACTATAAACATATGTGTGTTGAGCACTGGGTACCCAAATAAATAAAACAAACATTAAAAGACCTAAAGGGAGAGTTAACTGCAATACAATAATAGTAGGGAATTTCAACTTCTCACTTTTAGCAATCTAGAAACTACCCTCCAGACCAGCAGTTTTTAATCTTTGTGTCACCAGTACCCGGTTTCATGGAAGACAATTTTTCCATAGACTGAGGTTGGCTTGGGTGGTTTCAGAATGATTCAAGTGCATTAAATTTATTGTGCACTTTTTTCCAACTCACTTGCCGCTATAAAGCCTGAGACCATGTGCAACTTAATTGTCATTTGCTACTCACTGGTAAGGTTTTGATATGAGTCTGCAAGCAATTGATTTATTTTGGTCTCTGTGCAGTCAAACCTCTCTGCTAATGTTAATCTTTTTGGGAGCTGCTCCTTAGCACTAGCATCACTGCCTCAGCTCTACCTCAGATCATCAGGCATTAGATTCTCATATGGAACACACAACCTAGATCCCTCACATGTGCAGTTCAAGATAGGGATGACACTCCAGTGAGAATCTCATGCTGCTTCTGATCTGACAGGAGGTAGAGCTCAGGCCATAATGCAAACAATGGAGAGAGGCTGTAAAGACAGATAAGGCTTCCCTTGATTGCCTGCTGCTCACTCCTGCTGTGCATCCTGGTTCATAACAGACCACAAACCAGTACTGGTCCATGGCCTGGTGCTTGGGGACCCCTGCTCTAGACAAAATGCACCTAACAAACATTTAAAAACATTCCATCCAACAGCTACAGAATACAAATTGTTCTCAGTAGCACATAAAACATTCTCCACCATGTATCACAAAACAAGTCTTAAGAAATTTTACAAAATCAAAATCATGCCAAGTATTTTTTCTAAACAGAATGGAATGAAACTAAAAATCAGCAACAGAAGGAGTGTTAGAAATCATACAAATTCATGTAAATTAAACATGATCCTGAACAACAAATGGGTTAATGAAGAAAATAATAATGAAATTGAAAAACTCCTTGAGACAAACAAAAATGGAAACACAATGTACTAAAAGCTATGGAATACAACAAAAGCATATAAGAGGAAAGTTTATAATAATCAATCCCTACATCAAAAAAGTAGAAAGAGTTTACATAAACAACCTAATGATGTGCCTCAAGGAACTAAAAGAGCAAAAACAAAATAAACTCATAATTAGGAGAAGAAATAAAGAGCAGAGCAGAAATAGGTGAAATTGAGACTTTAAAAAAATACAAAAGATTAACAAAATGAAAAGATGTTTTTTAAAAAATCAACAAATTTTTAGCTAGACTAAAAAATAAAAAGAGAGAGAACACTCAAAATCTGAGATGGAAAAGAAGGGATTACAACTGATACCATAGAAACACAAAGATCACTAGAGTCTATTATGAACAACTATAACAAACAGATTGTAAAACCTTAAGAAAAATAAATAAGGTCCTCATGTTTTAGTCATGAAGTCCTTGCCTATGCCTGTGTCCTGAATGATATTGCCTAGGTTTTCTTCTAGGGTTTTCATGGTGTTAAGTCTTATGTCTTATGTTTAAATCTTTAATCCATCTGGAGTTAATTTTTGTATAAGGTGTAAGGAAGGGGTCCAGTTTCAGCTTTCTGCACATGGCTAGCCAGTTTTCCCACCATTTATTAAACAGGGAATCCTTTCCCCCATTGCTTGTTTTTGTCATGTTTGTCAAAGATCAGATGGTTGTAGATGTGTGACGTTACTTCTGAGGCCTCTCTTCCCGTTCCATTGGTCTATATTTCTGTTATGGTACGAGTACCATACTGTTTTGATTACTGTAATCTTGTAGTATAGTTTGAAGTCAGGTAGTGTGATGCCTCCAGCTTTGTTCTTTTTGCTTAGGATTGTCTTGGCTATGTGGGCTCTTTTTGGCTCCATATGAA
The DNA here is from genome assembly GCA_036589455.1 of Ateles fusciceps. Classification (NCBI taxonomy): domain Eukaryota; kingdom Metazoa; phylum Chordata; class Mammalia; order Primates; family Atelidae; genus Ateles; species Ateles fusciceps. Next base: position 19,895,254 of record JAZHEH010000681.1, on the reverse strand, counting down.
GTTTAAGGTGGTTTTTTCCAGTTCTGAAAAGAAGGGAAACACAATGGCAACAAAAGCCAAAATAGACAAATGGGATCTAATTAAACTTAAGAGCTTCTGCACAGCAAAAGAAACAATCATTAGAATGAACCGGTAACCAACAGAATGGGGGAAAAGTTTGCAATCTACTCATCTGACAAAGGACTAACAGAATCTACAAAGAACTAAAACAAATATACAAGAAAAAAATAACAACCCCATCAAAAAGTGGGCAAAGGATATGAACAGACACTTATCAAAAGAAGACATTTATGTGGCCAACAAACATGAAAAATGCTCATCATCACTGGTCATTAGAGAAATGCAAATCAAAACTGCATTGATATGCCATCTCACTCAAGTTAGAATGGTGATCATTAAAAAATCTGGAGACAACAGATGCTAGAGAGGATGTGGAGAAATAGGAACAATTTTACACTGCTGGTGGGAGTGTAAATTAGTTCAACTACTGTGGAAGACAGTGTGGTGATGCCTTAAGGATCTAGAAATAGAAATATCATTTGACCTAGCAATCCTATTACTGGGTATATAACCAAAGGATTACAAATCAATCTGTTATAAAGACACAAGCACACGTATGTTCATTGCAGCACTGTTTACAATAGCAAAGACCTGGAACCAACCCAAATGCCCATCGATGATAGACTAGATAAAGAAAATGTGGCACATATACACCATGGAATACTACACAGCCATAAAAAAGATGAGTTCATGTCCTTCATAGGGACATGGATGAATCTGAAAACCATCATTTTCAGCAAACTGACACAAGAACAGAAAACCAAACACCACATGTTCTCACTCATAAGTGGGTGTTGAACAATGAGAACACAAGGACACAGGGAGAGGAACATCACACACTGTGGTCTGTTGAGGGGTGGCAGCCTAGGGGAGGGATATCAGGGGGTGGGGAGATTAAGGAGGGATAACATTAGGAGAAATACCTAATGTAGGTGACAGGGGGATGGATACAGCAAACAACCATGGCGTGTGCATACCTATGTAACAATCCTGCAACACCTGCACAGGTACCCCAGAACTTAAAGTAAAATAAAAAAAATAAATAAATAAGATTAAGCCCATAAATAAATAAATAAGGTCCTGGACAAATTCAACCTACCAAGATTTAACCATAAAGAAACAGGAAATTTGAACATGTCAAGAATGTTTAAGAAAAATAACATGTCAATTAGTAACAAGAATCAATCAGTAATAAAAATTCCCCCTGTCAGGGAAAAGTCCATGACTAGATACTTTCACTGCTCAATTCTACAGAACACTTAATGAATAACTAATTACCAATCCTACTCAAACTATTCCAGAAAATCAAAAATCAAAGAAGGAATACTTCCAAAATCATTCCATGAGGCCAGCATTGCCCTGATGCCAAAACCAGACAAAAAGACACACACACACACACACACACACACACACACACACACACACACACACACAAAATAAAACTACAGGCCAATATCCCTGATGAACATAGTTGCAAAAATCAGCAACAAAATACTAGCAAACTGAATTCAAGAACACATTAAGATCATTTACCATGATCAAATGAGAATCATCCCAGGAATGCAAAGATATTTCAATATGCACAAATCCATAAAGGTGATATATCACATTAACAGAATCAAGAACAAAACCACATGATTATTTCAACAAATAATGAAAAAGCATTTGACAAAATTCAACATCCCTTCATGAAAAAGACATTCAACAACCTACGTATAGAAGGAATATATCTCAAAACAATGGAGGTTGTATAAGGCAAACCCATGTTAATATCATAATGAACAAGGAAAAACAAAGCTTTTCCTCTAAGGTCTGGAATAAGTAAAAATGTCTGCTTTCACCACTCCTCCTCAAAGTAGTACTGGAAGTCCTAGCCAGAGCAATTAGGCAAGAGAATGAAATAAAGGGCATCCAAATTGGAAAGGAAGAAGTCAGATTATCCTTATTTGCAGATGATCTTATCGTATTTAGAGAAACCTAAGGATTCCACCAAAAACTGTTAGAACTAATAAATGTATGCAGTAAATTTGCAGGGTGCAAAATTAGCACTCAAAAATCAGTATTATTTCTGCATATCAATAGCAAACAATCTGAAAAAGAAATCAAGAAAACAATTTCTATATAGTAGCTACCTTAAAAAAAACCTAAGAATAAACTTAATCAAAGAAGTGAAAGATCTCTATAATATATATATATATATATATATAAAATGCTTTTCAGTCAGGCTGAGTGGTTCTTTGTATCACGTCTAGTGGCCCCATGAAATATAATAGAAAACATGGTGGCCCAAAGGGAATGGACCCATGGTGTCACCAAGAGCAACCAGAATGAGATTGTTGATAACTTCGATAATATGAATTTAAAGGAGTGTCTTTCAGGGGGAATCATGATTATGGTTTGAGAAGCCTTCAGCTATTCAGCCAAGAGCTGTTATTCCCTATATTAAAGGTCCAAAATGTAATTCTGGCACTTGGAGACTATATGGGAGCAATTTTCATGCCTGCATTGGTGGAACAAATGCTTGCATTAACTGACTTGTTAGTTTGCAAAACTGACGTGCAGCAAGTGTCTTTGGTTATAAACAATGATCTAACTACCCATCATGAAAACTGTATTCACAGAATTGGCAGAGGTGTGGCTATAAACTTTGTTACTGAAGAAGACAAAAGAATTCTTCATGGAGTTGAGACTTTCTGCAATGATACAGTGGAGGAAATGCCCATGGATGTGACCAACCAACCTTATTTAATTCCTGGGATGAGATAATTTTGGATGCAGTGCTCACTGTTGCTGTATTGGCAATCACAACATGCATTGTGCTTCTTTCTTTGGAAATATTTGAGTCTTATCTCAATGCTCATAATGGATCAGAAATACAGATTTTGATAGCAAGGGAACATTAGTCATGAGCTCTTGTGAGGAAAATCATTGGCTTTATCCTCTTTAGAGTATTGGGGTGAGTATAAAAGATGGGGTCTGTAAAAACTTTCCTTCTTAGAAATTTATTTTCTAGTCCTGCAGAAATGATTGTATTAGATATTCTCTATCATTTAACAATATACTTGTGGACTAAAAGACATAAGTGCTGTATAAAATCAGCCAATTATTTTAAACTAGCAAATCTAACTTTTGGTGTTTGCCATTAGCCTTAGTAGAAAGGCTTTTAAAGTGAGTTTTTTAGAAAGCATTTGAATTCATTTTGTTTGGTATTATATTTATCCAATAAAGTAATTAATTAGTGCTAAGTGTGAACTGGACCCTGTTGCTAAGGCCCAGCAAGCAATCATCCTAGGTTGAGCTTAATCCCCAGTAAAACTGACATATTGCCCATGTCTTAGTGAAGTTTGAATGTTAAACAAATTGCATATTTACTTTTTTTATACATATATATATATTATTGCACTTTAGGTTCTGGGGTACATGTGCAGAACATGCAGGACTGTTGCATAGGTACATACATGGCAATGTGGTTTGCTGCCTCCATCCCCCCCCCGTCACCTATATCTGGCATTTCTCCCCATGTTATCCCCTCCCCAGCCTCCCTACTCCCCACTGTCCCTCCTCAATTCCCCCCCCCCAACAGACCCCAGTGTGTGATGCTTCCCTCCCTGTGTCCATGTGTTCTCATTGTTCAGCACCTGCCTATGAGTGAGAACATATATTGTTTAATTTTCTGTTCTTGTGTCACTTTGCTGAGAATGATGGTTTCCAGATTCATCCATGTCCCTACAAAGGACATAAACTCATCATTTTTTATGGCTGCATATTATTCCATGGTGTATATGTGCCACATTTTCCTTGTCCAGTCTATCATCGATAGGTATTTGGGTTGGTTCCAGGTCTTTGCTATTGTAAACAGTGCCGCAATGAACATACGTGTGCATGTGTCTTTATAATAGAATGATTTATAATCCTTTGGATATGTACCCAGTAATGGGATTGCTGGGTCAAATGGTATTTCTATTTCTAGCTCCTTGAGGAATCGCCACACTGTCTTACACCCCCACCAGCAGTGTGAAAGTGTTCCTATTTCTCCACATCTTCTCCAGCATCTGTTGTCTCCAGATTTTTTAATGATCGCCATTCTAAATGGTGTGAGATGGTATCTCAATGTGGTTTTGTTTTGCACTTATCTAATGACCAGTGATGATGAACATTTTTTCATATGTTTGTTGGCCACATAAATGTCTTCTTTTGAAAAGTGTCTGTTCATATCCTTCACCCACTTTTGAATGGGTTTATTTGTTTTTATCTTGTAACTCTGTTTTAGTTCTTTGTAGATTCTGGAAATTAGCCCATTGTCAGATGGGTAAAAAATTTTTCCCATTCTCTTGGTTGCTGGTTCACTCTAATGATTGTTTCTTTTGCTGTACAGAAGCTCTGCAGTTTAATTACATCCCGTTTGCCTGTTTTGGCTTTTGTTGCCAATGCTTTCAGTGTTTTAGTCATGAAGTCCTCGCCTATGCCTATGTACAGAATGCTTTTGCCTAGGTTTTCTTCTAGGGTTTTTCTGGTGTTAGGTCTTATGTTTGAGTCTTTAATCCATCTGGAGTTAATTTTAGTGTAAGGTGTCAGGAAGAGGTCGAGTTTCTGCTTTCTGCACATGGGTAGCCAGTTTTCCCAACACCATTTATTAAACAGGGGAATCCTTTCCCCATTGCTTGTTTTTGTCATGTTTGTCAAACCTCAGATGGTTGCAGATGTGTGGTGTTGCCTCCAAGGCCTCTGTTCTGTTTCATTGGTCTATATCTCTGTTTTGGTACCAGTACCATGTGGTTTTGATTACTATAGCCTTGTAGTATAGTTTGAAGTCAGGTAGTGTGATACCTCCAGCTTTGTTCTTTTTGCTTAGAATTGGCTTGGCTATGTGGGCTCTCTTTTGGTTCCATATGAAGTTTGAGGTGGTTTTTTCCAGTTCTGTGAAGAGGGTCATTAGTAGCTTGATGGGGTTAGCATTGAATCTATAAATTACTTTGGGCAGTATGGCCATTTTCATGATATTGATTCTTCCTATCCAAAAGCATGGAATGTTTTTCCATCTGTTTGTGTCCTCCCTTATTTCGTTGAGCAGTGGTTTGTTGTTCACCTTGGGAGAGGTTCTTTACATCCTTTGTTAATTGTATTCCTAGGTATTTTATTCTCTTTGTAGCAATTATGAATGACAGTTGGTTCTTGATTTGGCTCTCTTTAAGTCTGTTATTGGTGTACAGGGATGCTTGTGATTTCTGCACATTGATTTTGTATCCTGAGACTTTGCTGAAGTTGCTTATCAGTTTAAGGAGATTTTGGGCTGAGACGATGGGGTCTTCTAAATATACAATCATGTCATCTGCAAATAGAGACAATTTGACTTCCTCCTTTCCTAATTGAATATCCTTTATTTCTTTTTCTTGCCTGATTGCTCTGGCTAGAACTTCCAATACTATATTGAATAGGAGTGGTGAGAGAGGGCCTCCTTGTCTAGTGCCAGATTTCAAAGGGAATGCTTCCAGTTTTTGCCCATTCCATATGATATTGGCTGTGGATTTGTCATAAATAGCTTTTATTATTTTGAGAGGTGTTCCTTCAATACCTAGTTTATTGAGAGTTTTTAGCATAAAGGGCTGTTGAATTTTGTTGAAGGCCTTCTCTTCAACTATTGAGATGAGCATATGGTTTTTGTCTTTGGTTCTGTTTATGTGATGGATTACATTTATAGACTTGTATATGTTGAACTAGCCTTGCATCCCCAGGATGAAGCCTACTTGATCTTGATGGATAAGCTTTTTGATGTGCTGTTGCAATCAGTGTGCCAGTATTTTATTGAAGATTTTTGCATCTATGTTAATCTTGGATGTTGGCCTCAAGTTTTCTTTTCTTGTTGAGCCTCTGCCGGCCTTTGGTATCAGGATGATGTTGGTCTCATAAAATGATTTGGTAAGGATTATCTTTTTGGATTTTTTGGAATAGTTTCAGATGGAGTGGTACCAGCTCCTCTTTGTATGTCTGGTAGAATTCAGCTGTGAACCCATCTGGACCTGGGCTTTTTTTTGGTTGGTAGGCTATTAATTGCTGCCTCAACTTCAGCCCTTGTTATTGATCTATTCAGGGTTTCAACTTCTTCCTGGTTTAGGCTTGAGAGGGTGCAAATGTGCAGGAATTTATCCATTTCTTCCAGGTTTACTGGTTTATGTGCATAGAGTAGTTTCTAGTAATCTCTGATGGTAGTTTGTATTTCTGTGGAATCTGTGGTGATATCCCCCTTTATCATTTTTTATTGCATCTATCTGATTCTTCTCCTTTTCTTTTTTATTAATCTGGCTAGTGGTCTATTTTGTTGATCTTTTCAAAAAACCAGCTCCTGGATTTATTGATTTTTTGAAGGGTTTTTTGTGTCTATCTCCTTCAGTTCTGCTCTGATCTTAGTTATTTCTTGTCTTCTGCTAGGTTTTGAGTTTTTTTGATCTTGCTCCTCTAGCTCTTTCAATTTTGATGATAGGGTGTCAATTTTAGATCTCTCCTTGCTTCTCATGTGGGCATTTATTGCTATATACTTTCCTCTAGACACTGCTTTAAATGTGTCCCAGAGATTCTGGTACGTTGTGTCTTTGTTCTTGCTGGTTTCAAAGAACATCTTTATTTCTGCCTCCATTTCTTGTTTATCCAGTCAATATTCAAGAGCCAGTTGTTCAGTTTCCATGAAGTTGTGCAATTCTGAGTTAGTTTCTTAATCCTGAGTTCTAATTTGATTACACTGTGGTCTGAGAGACTGTTTGTTACGATTTCCATTCTTTTGCATTTGCTGAGGAGTGATTTATTTCCAATTATGTGGTCAGTTTTAGAGTAGGTGAAATGTGGTGCTGAGAAGAATGTATAATCTGTGGATTTGGGGTGGAGAGCTCTGTATATTCACTTTTTAAAAAAAAAACTATAAAACACTGATGAAGGAAATTGAAGAAGAAACAAAACCATGGAAAGCTATCTCATGCTCATGGATGGGAGGACTAATATTGTCAAGTGCCATACTGCCCAAAATGATATATAGATTCAGTAAAATCCCCATCAAAATACCAATGACATTTTTCACAGAAATAGAAAAAAAATCTAAAATGTATATGGAGCCACTAAAGACCCTGAAGAGCCAAAGTAATCCTGAGCAAAAAGAACAAAGTTGGGGCCATCACATTACCTGACTTCACAGTATACTACAAAACTATAATACTCAAAACAGGATGGGATTAACATAAAAACAAACACATAGACCAATGGAGCAAAAATAGAAAATCCAGAAATAAATCTATGCATTTACATACAATTCATTTTCAACAAAGATGCCAAGATCCTACACAGAGGAAAGGATGCCCTTTCAATAAACAGTGCTAAGAAAACTGTATAACCATATTCAAAATAATGTAACTAGACCTCTATCTCTCATCACTTTCAAAAATTAGATTAAAATGGATTAAGACTTAATGTAAGACCTGAAGCTATAAAACTATTAGAAGAAAACGGAGAAATGCTTCACAATATTATTCTGGGTAAAGATTTTATAGAGACCTCAAGAGCACAGACAATCAAAGCAAAAATAGACAGATGGGATTACATCAAGCTAAAAAGCTTCTGCATGACAAAGAAAACAATCAACTCAAAAGAGTAACAGAATGTGAGAAAATATTTGCAAACTATACATCTGACAAGGGACTTATAACCAGAATATATATATAAACAATTTTAACAACTCAATAGCAAGAAAACATATAATCCAATGAAACAATGGCCAAATGATCTGAATAGACATTTCTCAGAATAAAATATACTAATGGCCAGCAAGTATACGAAAAACACTGAACAGCAGTAATCTAAGGGAAATTCAAATCAAAACCACAATGAGATATCTCATCCCAATTAAAATGGCTGTTATCAAAAAGAAAAAATAACAGATGCTGGCAAGGATAGAGGAAGGGGAACGCTAGTAAATCATTGGTAGAAATGTAAATTAGTACAGGCAATATGGAAGTTCCTCAAAAACTAAAAATAGAACTACCATCCACCAATCCCACTGCTGAGTGTACACCAACAATAAAGAAAATCAGTATATCAAAGAGATGTCTGCATTCCCATGTTTATTGCAGCACTGTTCAAGATAGTCAAGATATGGATTCAACTTAAGTGTTCATTAACATATAAATAAAGAAAATGTGACATATATACACAATGGGGTACTGTTCAGCTATTAGAAAAGGAATGAAAGCGTGTCATTTGCAGCAATATAGTTGGAACTATGGAGGTTATTATGTTATGTGAAATAATCCAGGCACAAAAATACAAACATCCCATGTTCTCACTTATTTGTGGAGCTAAAAAAGCTGATAGAGAGTAGAATGATGATTACCAGAAACAAGGAAGCATATGAGGGAGGGGGTGATGAAGAGAGCTTCATTAACAGGTACAAAAATACAGCTAGAGAGAAGGAATAAGTTGTGGGGTTTGAAAGCACAGTTGAGTTAAAATAGTTAACAAGTATTTATTTTATATTTCAAAATAACTGAAAGATGTAAAATATTTCACAACAATAACAAATGATAAATACTTGAGGCAACGAATATCCTAATTACCCTGACTTGATTATTACATATTGTACGCATGCATCAAAATATCATATGTACTCTCTGAATATGTCTAATTATATATCAATTAAAAAGTGGAATAAAATGCATAGTTCATAGAATATTAGAAATAGAAGGACCCATGGAGTCCATGTAATCCCAAATTTCATATCACAAATGAAGAAGCCCATATAAGAGCTTTTCTCCTTGCTTGAGGTCAGCAGTTGCTATATGACAGAGTCATGACTAGACCCTAGACCTCCAGATGCCCAGCCTACTGTTGAATTAGTTCATTACAGATGTTTCATGAGCTCAAGTTGGATTGAGTGTCTGCCTTCAACAACTCACTTGGGAAATTTTTCTTGAATGTAGCATAAGTAAGCCTCTGCTGGGTAGAGGAAAGAGATGAGAACACTCACTTGGAATCCCCAGACAACAATTTTCTATAGTAACCACAGAAAAGAGCTGTCTGAACACTTTGCCTTAGTTGATTGACCCTGGAAATTTTTTCAAATATTTTCTCTGGTTAGGTTCAGTTTAAGAGGAACCACTGGGGAAATTCCACCTCTTTGGAGACCCATTAATTTTAAAGAGATTTCATAAAGGACACTAATCTGATTAAATTTGGCAAGACTGGACTCTGAGTAAATCTATCAGAATCTATTTTCTATCATTGAGAAGAAATAAGACTTCTCATTCAGCACTTGAAGTGTGATTATTCCATAGCATCACTCCTCCAAAGGATGTCCCCTCACTCTACTCCATCCTTAACCGAGATTTCTAAGATGTGATTCTTCTCCTGAATACAAAGGAAACTTCTCCATTGGCATCTGAATACTATGAGGGTATCATATACTGTCTGCTTGTCATCTCCAGGAAATGCTGCACAGCATGAAACTCATGGACCCTCATTCCATTATTCCCTGTAAGAAGATAGAATCTCTGTGGGAGGGTTCTTTTCATCATCTATTGCAGGAATTCTTAGCATCTCAGCAAAATGTTAACCAGCTTATAAGTGAATTTGCTTAGGTGCTGATGGAATGAAGCGAATTTCAAAGTGGTAAGAGAACACTGCAAAAGATCTTTTTATTGATTTGATTTTGATTTTCTTTCTAAAAATAATAATAAAAACATTTTACAATGCTTTGTAACTGGTTCATATACATCAATATTGATTTTTTGTGGACAACAAATGAATTATCAGAGTAGATATTACTATCCACTTTTACAGGTACAGAAAAAGGAACTCCATTAAATGGCTGAATTTCCCAGCATTGCATACCTAATAAATGGAAAGTCAAGATGTAATTGAAGTCTTTTGCATTTTCCTTCAGTGTTCTTTCTGTAGGACCATCCTGAAGAACATGGCATGGAACTCATTTTTTTTCAAGCAGCATTATTAAATCATAAGGAGTTTCCTGATGTTATGTGAAAAAATTTTTTCTATGGTGAAATAGAGTTGGGAATTTCTTCAGGTAAAATTAGGCTGGTGGCTTTACATCAGGAATGCACAAAACATTGTGCTAATTGCATTGTTAATATCTGAGAGAAAGTGTGGATGTTTTCAGATTTGACACAAAAACTTATTTCTGGGGCATCATGAAAAATTTATGTTCTAAGGAACACAATTTAGAAATGAGCTCCTCAGAGAATGTTTAAATTCTCTTATGTGTTATGTTCTTGTACAAAGCTGAAATTGGCAATCATGCCTCATAATTCTCTTAAATCCTTCCACATAGCTGAGCCCAAGGCTTGAGTTTCTAACAGATACTCAATATTTGCCTGCTTGGTTAACTTATTAATAAGGTACAGTGTCCTTAGAGTCAAGATAAGGAGAGGGTTTTCTAGAAGTTCATACAAGAAACACCTGTCACTGAGATGGGGAAAGATGAAGATCAGGGAAGATGTCACTTGAACTGAGTTCTGAAGGAAGAGCAGAAGCATGGAAGAGAACAATCTACAAGGTGAAGGGAGTAGATGATGCAGAATCCTCAGAGTGAGAGAGATCATGACAAGGAACTGAAAATCGGTTAATTAACATAGGGCTGAGAGTGCAATAAGGAGAATGAGAAAAGAATATCTACTAGAAATGAGACATCACACTTAGTAAGTCTTACTGTTAATCTTCACAATAACTCTGTATAGTAACTATATTATACTTTCTGTCAATATAAACCTGAGATTCATGGAGATTCATAATTTTGTCCATAGTTCTAAAACTGGTAAATGACAAATCCAGGACTCACCTTTTGTTGAGAGATCAAATGTCTCCTAAATGTGTGATTACCTATGAATGGCACAGTCCTGAGTGTCATTAGAGGAAATAACTTGGGTAAGAAAAATATTGAGGAGTTATTAAATTATTCTACAAATGAGATTGTCTGTCTTACTTGTGTGCATAGCACTAGACTAAGCTTGGACATGTGTATCTGCTACACAGCCAGAATCATACTAATGTGTCCTTTCTGTATAGCTGTTTGCATGCTTTTAACTAAGGTGTATAGCTTTCGATGTAGACAAAAAAAATATGTTGAAGGCACATCTATGTGCTCCACTCTGCTGACTAATACAATAGAATCTGGAATCTGGCCTCAGGTATGCCTATAAGTAGCCACATGCTTTTGGACAAGGCTTAATCTTGGTGGGCCTGAGTTTTTGCATGAAAGATATAAGGGAATAGAACTAAGCACGTCTTGAGTTCCCCTAAAGATGTAGAGTTTCTATTTTATATATATTTTCTAAATTAGCATGCATTTAACACATTTGACTGGACTTTTCTATGGTTCCATGGCTCCCTGATATTTTCAAAAGTGCTTCAGTTTTATATGTAAATGTTTATGTATTAGTAGTACACATAGATTACACATTGCAACACTGCCCATCAGCCACTGAGCGATAACTGCTACCTAGATGAGCTTCTTAATATTATCAAACTTATTCATTCAACAAGTACATCAATCACTTAACTGCTATGCTTCCCACCAACTATCAACTGAATCCATCCCACCTAGGTTCTTCTTTGTTGCATGTAGTAAACAGAAGATATAAAGACTGGACTGAGAAGAGCCCCAATTTGTGTGGGGCTAAAGCAATTAAATAGCCTAATTGGATTGTAGAAGGAGCCACTGAATATTGGCTTTCAAAGAAAGTTTAAAAGATATGAGATTTAGCTACAAATTATTTCAAATTAGTTCAAATATGATGAAGATACAGGGGGTAAACCAGACAGAAATCCTGGCCTTTATGGAGCCCAAATATAACCCTGCTTGAAATTTTCATCAAAGAGGCATTGCCAGGAGTTCATTGTTTTAAGCATAAGCTGCCAGGAAAGCAATAAGGCACCAGAAATCAGTGGATTCTGTGGATGGTGAGGATGACAGGGTTGAAAAGTTCTCTGACAACAACTTTGGGAAGAGTAACAGAATAATGAGAATAACAAATACTGCTCATACATTTGCATGCACTTTTAGGTGATAAAGTTTTGAATGTCTTATGTCATACAACAGGGTGATGCAGATCCAAAAGAGAGAAATTTATTTGCACAGAGCTCTTTTATTATTTTTTAATTTGACAAATGCAAAATAGTATGGAGATTCCACAAAATATTAAAATAGAACTACCATATGATCCAGCAATTCCACTACTGGGTATATATCCAAAGGAAATGAAATCAGAGTTCCAAAAGATATCTGTACTCCCTTGTTCATTGCAGCATTATTCACACTAGCCAAGATACAGAATTAACCCATGTGTCCATCAACAGATGAATAGATAAAGAAAATGTAGCATATATGCACAGAGATCTTTTATAAATGAAATAAAAAATGGGTCCAGGAAAGGTTTGTATTAAGAACTTTCAGGTGCCACCAACCTCTCACCCATTGGCCAGATAAAAATGTTGAAATAGTCATATATTCAATTTATGCCAATGGACAGGTTACTTCAAGTGAATGGCCGACAGATAAATTTCCATGACAGAATCAATTAATTCTAGTTAAATACTTCAATAAAATGGAAATGCATGCAAAAATTTATCACACATCTGGAATGATTAACCTAATAGTAATGATAGTATTTATTATTACATTTCATGAAAAGCTGGGAGGAAATGTGTGTCTCTACTGCACAATAACATTACCTTTTCACCAATTTCTATTTTGATCAAACTCCAGAGTGCAGAATATAACTACCCAGTTACTGCACTGTATTTCATCTCATTGCATATCAAATGTCTTGCTATTAAGAAAAAAGTAAATGAGCCATTCAAGTGTGAATATATGTCACGACTGATAATATGCAAGAAAATATATAGGGCCTTTTAAAATAATTCCCAAAGAAGCTCCAGAAATGGTTTGAATACAGTAAAATCATGAAAGTACAAAGACTTTGAAAGTGATCACTGGAAGGGAAAACACTAATTTGTAAATATAAATTCTGATGTGCTTGGTTTTTAATAGGTTATAGCCTCACAACGAACATGTGTGCCGGTTTTCCTTGCAATCACTCAACTGTGATATTCCAGCAGACCTTGAGCTCCCAATGCTACATGTTTTGCTTTAATGACAGCGTATGTTTTACGTCAAATATTGGCTGCTCCCATTTATGTACAATATTGATTATTTGATGTTCATGTCTTAATAAGATAGAATCATTTTTAAATGCCTTCCTGGGTCAAAAACTATCTTATTTGGTTTTGACAATAAATAATTACAACTATTCTACTGAAATCTCACTTCCATTTTGTTCTTCTTCCTTTTCTCTTTTACTCTTCTTTGTATTTAAGGTCTAGCAGAGCCACTGCAAGATCTAGGAGGAGCCTCACTCTCCACTCTGGAAAAGGTAAGAACTGAAGAGTAAATAAATTCCAAAAGATAAGAACTGAAGAGTAAATAAATTCCAACACATCACTACAAGAAAGAGGCAGAAGTTCAGGTACATTCATTGGAACTATATCTCAGAAACATTACATATTTGAAACATTTAATCCTCATAAATTTTCTATAAGCATCTATATTCATATCCTCAATTATACATTAGGGAACCAAGGCTCATCAAGTAATGTGGTCAATGCAAAAATTAAATTAGTAAGTGGAGAAACTGGGTTTCACACCCATATCTAACTACAAAATCCATGTGACTGACACTCTACCATCCTTCCTTCCTTCCTTCCTTCCTTCCCTACTCTAGTTCAGATATGAAAGGATAAAAGTAGACTTTTAATTTATTATATGATTGCAAAATTGTATATGCTCATAAAATTTGTAAATACAAAATCACAAGCCATTGCCAAAAAGACCCACAATCCCACCAACCGAGCAATACCCATTGTTAATTTTTTTTTTTTTTTTTTTTTTTGAGATAGAGTTTTGCTCTTGTTACCCAGGCTGGAGTGCAATGGCGCGACCGCGGCTCACCACAACCTCCGCCTCCTGGGTTCAAGCAATTCTCCTGCCTCAGCCTCCCAAGTAACCGGGACTACAGGCACGTGCCACCATGCCCATCTAATTTTTGTATTTTTAGTAGAGACAGGGTTTCACCATGTTGACCAGGATGCTCTCGATCTCTTGTCCTCGTGAGCCACCCGCCTCAGCCTCCCAAAGTGCTGGAATTATAGGCGAGCCACCGCACCCGGCCCCATTGTTAATATTTTGAAGTAGGTTCTATTTTTTATGAATAGATACAATTTATTTTTTAAATAAAATCCTGATATAATGCTGTTTATAACCTGCTTCTTCATGAGCCTTCCATTCTGCTTATTTTTCTACAGTCATTAAACAATTACACACTGTTCCACAAAATGAATAGACTACAATTAATTTATGCATTCTCCAATTATTGATATTTAGGTTGATATAATTTTTTACCATTACAATGAAAATGGTGACAAACATTCTTGTCAATAATTTTATGCATGTTTAGTTTCTAAGAATAAATTTCTAAAAGCAATGTTGCTGAATCAAAGCGTATGCACTTCTTCAAGTCTTTCACTGTGTTACCAAATTGTATTTCACAAATTTTTATAGCAATGTATACTTCCACCAGCATATTTGGGAATACATCTCTCCTTGCAACCTTTTTTTTTTTTTTTTTTTTTTTTGAGACAAAGTCTTGCTCTGTCTCCAGGCTGAAGTGCAATGGCGCAATCTCGGCTCTCTGTAATCTCAGCATCTTGGGTTCAAGCGATTCTCCTGCCTCAGCCTCCTGAGTATCTGGAACTACAGGCGTGTGCCACCACACCCAGCTAATTTTTGTATTTCTAGTAGAGATAGGGTTTTACCATGTTGGCCAGGATGATCTCGATCTCTTGACCTCGTGAACTGCCCGCCTAGGCCTCCCAAAGTGCTGGGATTACAGGCGTGAGCCACTGCACCCCGCCTCTCTTTGCAACTTTAATAACACAAGGAATTATCGTTTTTCTATTGCTATTAGTTCATAAACAGAAAATAGTATCCCATTTTGTTTAATTTTATGTTTATTTGAATATTAACAAATTTTAATTTGGATATATTTGTTTTTGCATGTTTCTTTTTTGAATTTCCATTATTCATTTTTCTGATAAGTTTTTTATGTGAATTGTAAAAGTTCACTTGCTATTCAATTTGCTTATTGTGTTTTTGCCTACAAAACTTTAAAATTTTTATTCTGTTGCAATATCAACATTTTTGGACTCTACCCTTTGCTCATTTGGTTATAAATGTTTATCTAACCTGAAATCTGAGTAACATTCATCTACACTATCTTCCAGTTTTCTTTTACTTTTTAAAATATTCAAAATCAAATTGAAACATTTAATCTTTATAAATTTTCTGTAAGGATCCATAATGTTTATAAATTGGGAGTTAATTTCAAAAACGTTTCCCTCATTGTCCTAATGCCATACTAGGAAATTGATCCTTTCTAATTGATTTGAAGTAGTAAAAATATTTAATATACTTCACATTGAATGTGTACTCTGTGCCTGGGTTGTTCTAAATACTTTCACAGAATACCTTGTTCAAGTCTCACAACAACCTGAGAAGGTAGGTAAGTGTATTTTCAGTTCCGTTTCACAGATAATGAAACTCATGCACATAGTTGATAAAGACAATATGCTATAATAAAGTGATGAAGGCAAGAGACACTGGAGCCAGTCTTCTAATGCTTGAATTCCCATTCCAACACTTACTATCTGTGTAATCTTGTGCAAGATAATTAACCTCTCTGTGCATCCATTTCTTCATCTATAAAATAGTTATAAAAGGCCCCTTTATAGAGGGCCATTATGAAATAAGTCAATAAAGTTCATAGAGTAATGTCTGACCCAGTAAGTGCAATAGAACAGCTAGCCATTATTACTGAGTCTTTCTATTCAGTTATTTGGAATCTCTACTGCTCCACAAGTACCATTTTGATTTATGACATGATAATATATAACATATTTTATAACATAATTATTTGTTAATGTCATGTGATATCTTAATGTCATGTGATACTAGTTTCACTCTTTTCAATATGCTTTTGTATTTTTACTTGTTTGTTCTTCTAGGGATTATGTAAATCTTCTGATCATTTGGAGTGCATAGCCTGGTTTTTTTTCTATTGATAATTATTGTTCATAAATATGTTTGAAATACATTTGGATATATATGGTTGTGACTAATTTCTCTAATTAATCACATTAAATAAAATATTTATTGAGTCTTTTTGTACATAGGTTTAGGATATTAGCATATTTTCATTTCTCCCATCCCTCCCTATCAGTATTTCTATTATATAAATAGTGGTTGTAAATATATATAATTATTTTAGTCTTTGCATTTTCTATTATGCACATCTCTTAAAAATTATTCTTAGCAATGATTTTTTGCTTTAAAAATATTTTCACTATTTAACATTAAATATATATTTTATTATTTTCTTTTTCAAAACATATTATTCTTCATTACAACTTACCCAATCTTAAAGTATATATTCTACTTAATCTGATTAACCATGCAGCAACTCATAGTGTTTCTTGAGGAATTTTTTTAATTGTATTTAGAATGAAATAGTTCCTAAGCCTTTGCAAATATGAGAAAGTCTTTATGTTGCTTTTGGACATAAATCACTAAGGCTTTGGTATAGAATTCTTTCACCCCCAATTTTTTTTAAACCCTGTAGATATTTGTATTGTCTCTTAAATTTTTGTATTAAAAATAAAGTTGTAGCCTAACCTGAAAGTGCTTAATTCATAGGTATGTTTAACTTCCCAGATGCTTACACATCTCTTATTCTCTTGATTATGTTAATGCATAATTGAATTGTGCTATTGCATTTTTCATTTCCTCATTGTCTTTTCTTATCTCAGGAAGCTCCACTTTAATTTTAACCTGACTCTGTTCACTTCCCTTTCATGTGAATCTATTTGAGTCCAAAAGTTTAGCTTTCTGTTAGAAATTTAGATAGAATGTTCAAAAGAGAGGAAATATATGAAGAGTACATATCAGAAAATATTGTCACAAAGGGTGTTTTCCTAGGTGTAGATGGAGTCAAAATAACTGAATGTAAAGTTACTAACCTATAGTATAGCCATAAAGCAATGGAAAGAACAAAGGATTGCTTCAGAACAACAAGAATAACCTTTGCAGACGTAATATTGAAGCCAGTTACAACAAGGTACATGCTTTATTATTTCATATATAAGTTGAAATATAGTTACATCTATCTGTAATGATAAAAGTCAAAAAGTGGTTACTTTTGTGAGGCATAAAGACTAAGAAGAGACATAAAGGATGTTTGTAGGTCACTGGAATTGTTCTATTTCTTAATTTTGTAGTGGTAATACTGGCATATTTACAATGTTAAAATAAATAAAAAATCAAGCTGCACAGTTAGGATTTGTGAATTCCTCCACATGTCAGTTATATTTCAATGAGAATGCTTACCAAAAAAAGTAAACAACAAATTCATTTATCTAATTTTAAATATGTGCAACCCTACAATTCTTCACTGTAATTAAATACAAGCAAAATAATTAGGTCTTGTCAATTGGGTTTAAAATACCAGAGGGTGGGAGGGAAGACATTTTGCAAGGAACATCTACATGTGTCTATATGTCTTGCCCCCAGGAACTTCTACAGATGACCATCTATCCTATTCATGAAGATTTCCAAGAAAAAGTATACCAAATCCTCTATCGTGAATTCATTCGCATGTACTGTGATTGGAAACTAGCTACTAAATAGGTAATTCCAAATAAAATTGTACACACCTGATTTTATTCAAGCAATAAAGCAACTCAACCAAGAGAGCTCAGTGCTTCCTATCCTTTTGCACAAGACATGCTTGTGGGGAAACCTGTCTTCAACCAGTCTGACCCCACTGAGTTTGTGTTCCATATGTTCACTACAGTCCCTGAATTCCAGGTTTTTCTCTTCCTTCTCTTCCTCATCCTCTACTTGATGATCCTCTGTGGCAACACAGCCATCATCTGGGTGGTGTGCACACACAGCGCCCTCCGCACCCCGATGTATTTTTTCCCTGTCCAACCTGTCTTTCCTCGGAAATCTGCTACACCACCGTGGTGGTGCCCTTAATGCTTTCCAACATTTTTGGGGCCCAGAACCTATTTCGTTAGCTGGATGTGGGACCCAAATGTTCTTCTTTGTCACCCTCGGCAGCACGGACTGTTTCCTCTTGGCGATCATGGCCTGTGACCGCTATGTGGCCATCTGCTACCCGCTGCACTACATCCTCACCATAACCCGCGAACTGTGCGTGCAGATGCTGGGCAGCGCTGTCGGCCTGGCCTTCTTCCTCTCCTTGCAGCTCACCACCTTAATCTTCACCCTGCCTTTCTGCGGTCACCGCCGGGGAAATCAACCACTTCCTCTGCGATGTGCCTCCCGTCCTGCGCCTGGCCTGCGCTGACATCCGCGTGCATCAGGCTGTCCTCTATGTAGTGGGCATCCTCGTGCTGACAGTCCCCTTCCTGCTCATCTGTGTCTCCTACCTGTTCATCACCTGCGCCATCCTGCGCATCCGTTGTGCCGAGGGCCGCCCGCCGGGCCCTCTCCACCTGCTCCTCCCACCTCACCGTGGTCCTGCTGCAGTATGGCTGCTGCAGCCTCGTGTACCTGCGTCCCCGGTCCAGCACCTCAGAGGATGCAGGACCGCCAAATAGCGTTGGTCTACACCTTTGTCACCCCCTTACTCAACCTTTTGATTTACACCCTTAGGAACAAGGATGTCAAAGGTGCCCTGAGGAATGCCATCATCTGTAGAGCAGCCTCTGACGCCAGCTGAAGCCTTAGGGGCACTGGGCTGGGTGTCCATCTGTTGCTATGTCAGTGAACTTTAAATGACATAGAACTGTAGTATTTACATTCCCACACTTTGCACTTGATGTTTCTTTTTTGCCATATTTGCCCCAAGTTCACAATTCATGCTCAATTTTCTGAAGCGATTTGACTAAGATATGAAAATTACAGGCAGAAGTTACAGCGTAGGAATGCTAGTTTACTTAGCTCTACTTTAAGCATTTGCGCTCACCCATGTCAATTGCCGTATTAGGAACACCCCATACATACTGTGAATAAAGGCTGATAAACAAAGGTGCCTTAAGTAAGGAATATTCATAAAGACATATTTTGCTCAAATAAATACATTTTATTATTGTTTTGGGTATCAGTATATGGCAAACAATAGCCCACTTAATGCACTAATTTCTTTGCACCATACATCCCAACTGGTTGCTTTCATTTTCTTTCATTCATGCCAGGGAGGGGACAGGAATTTTCTTTCACTATTAATCACCTACTATGTGCCAGCCCTACTAGTCTATGGAGAATTACATTTGGTCGATGCCAGTCCTGCCTGCACGAGCTCTCTGTGCTGGTGGCTCTCACATTAGTCTTTGTCTGTCCCTTCCTCACCACCTCCTACACCTTCATGAGGGCTGCTGCTCACAGATTCACTGAGCAGATAACCCTGCTATGGCACTACTCCTACCTCAGCATAGTTTTGCAGCAGGATAGCTCTTACCTCTTCAAGTACTTGCATCCCAACCTCAAATAAACCCTCAAGTAAAATCCACTTCCCTTTATGATATTCACAGCGGACACCAAACAACTTAACTTTCTCATTTATACCCTGAGAAATAGCCAAGTGCAGAGCGCTCCCGGGACAGTTCTTACCAGGAACTACCTCTCCCAGAACAGGCGGGGGAGTGCAGAATCTATCGGGTGAGGGTCTGGATCCAGAGAGTAAGCTGATTTTAGTTAGCAACTGCAGGAAGAGAGTGAGGATATCTGCTAGTGGGTATTAAACTGACCTAAGAAATTGTTATAACCTTTTTGAATGCTACATGGTTATGTCTATGAAAAACCTTGAAAAGTTTCTATTCTTTAATTTCAAAATTCTTATTCTAAAAATATAACCTCAGAAAATTAACAGAATGTCAAACAAAACAAAATATAAGTGAGTTTCTTACATTTATAAAATGAAAGTGATTAAAATCTAATTTCCAACAATATTGGAAACAGAAACACAGCATACTAAAAGCATCAATATTTAGTAATAAAGGGCAATGTTTATCATTATACCTATAAGTGATAAAATCAAGACTCAAGCTTGTTTTTACAATAAGAGTTCAATTTTATAAAAATATATGCATGATAATGAAGAATACAAATACACCAAAAAGTTATCTGTGATTTCTAGAATTATGAATTTTCTAATTTTCTTCTTTATTATTTTCTCTGTTTTCCAAAATAAGACTGTGTTCCTTTTATAATCAGAAGCATAATTTTGAGAAGGAATATAAGGTTCATATAGACTTATTTGGCATGCAAACCTCCCATCGTCATAGCTCAGATCCACTTTTTATATTTTTCTAGATTAGGACTATTTTGGGGGGGTACTTCTTTTTCCATTTAAAATGCTTTTGGAACTCCTAATTTTTAACCTGATTTCACATGAGGATAAGGAGAAGAACTACAAAATGTTATGTATTCTGGGAACAGTCATTGGATTTTACAGTATGTTAGAAATGCCTTGCTTCAATTTGGTTTGGCTCTGTGTCCCCACCCAAATCTCATCTCAAATTGTAATCCCCATGTGTCCAAGTATCAGGGGGAGGGGAACTAGTGGGAGGTGATTGGATCATGGAGATGGTTTCCCACATGCTTTTCTCATGAAAGTGTGGGAGTTCTCACTCCCTCTCTTGCCTGCAGAAATGTAACATGTGCTTTGCTTCCCCTTCACCTTCTGCCATGACTGTAAGTTTCCTGAGGTCTCCCTAGCCATGTGGAACTGTGATTCAATTAAACCTCTTTTGTTTATAAATTACCCAGTCTCAGGTAGTATGTTTATGGCTGCATAAGAATGGACAAATACACCTTCTAATTACAGTAGTTCACTCTTATCCAAAGGGAGTACTTCCAAGACCCCCAGAGGATGCCTGAAACTATAGATAGTATCAAATCCTACACATTTTATGTGTTTTTCCTGCACATATATACTTATAATAAATTCAGTTTATAAATTAGCTACAGTAAGAGATTAACAACAGCAACAATAAAATAGAACAATTAAAACAATATACTATAATAAAAGTTATATGAATGTGGTCTCTCTCTCTCTCTCTCTCAAAATACCTCATTGTACAGTACTCACTCCTCACTCTTCTTCTCATAATCATGTGAGATGATATAATGCCTATGTGATGAGATGAAATGAGGTGAATGACACAGGCATTATAATATAACATTTGGCTACTATTGGTTTTCTGATGGCCAGAAAAAGAATCATCTGCTTGGGGTGATCTTGGATCATCAAGCTATGATGATGTCCATAGATGGATTTCAGAAGCATAAAATGTTATACAGTGTGGATACACTACACAGAGGGATAATTCATATCCCAGGCAGGACAAAGTAAGATGACAAAAGATTCTGTCATAATACTCAGAATGTCAGGCAATTTTAAACTTATGAATTGTTATTTCTTGATTTTCTATTTAATATGTTCAGATTGCAATTGAAACTGGAAAGCAAAACTGCAGATGGAAGGAAGTGGGGAAGACCACTGTAAATGCTGGAGAAGAATAATAAAACTCTCCAGTTAGCAGTTTGCATGTCAACCTATCCAGGCCAAGTCACATCAGAACATAATGAATCAATTATTTGTGTACATTGTGTTAGGCACAATGCCTGGAATGCCAACAAAGGGAAGTTTGTAACTGAATTTTTATACCTTCTGTAGTTTCTAAAATTAACCTGGAACTCAAAAGAAGAGAGTGAAATATTATACTTGAAAAGATGGTTGATTAAACCTTTCTAATTGGTCTTTCCCAGTTACCTTCCTATGCATATTCTAAATGAATATGTCATTCCACTTTCTTATTCCTTTCTTTTTTTAATTTTTTGCTTGACAAGTAAAAATTGTATATATTTATGGCATAAAACATAATGTTTTGATATATGTAGACATTGTTAAATGGCTAAATGAAGCTATTTAACATTTGAATTATTTCAGACACATTTTTTGTGATGAGAATGCTTAAAATCTATTCTCAGCCATTTCCAAATATACAATAAAGTATAATTAACTGTAGTCACCATCATGGACAATAGATCTCTTGAACTTATTCCTCCTGTCTAACTAAAATTTTATGTCATTGACCAATCCTGTCACCCCAAGTCTCAGGTAAACATCTTTTTACTGTTTCTGTTAGTTCAACCTTTTTACATTCCACATATTAGTGATATCCTGCAGTATTTGTCTTTCTGTGAACTGTCTTATTTCAGTTAATGTGATGTCCTCCAGATTCATCCCTGTTGTCACAAATGACATGATTTTTCATTCTTTTTTAAGGCTAAGTAATATTTCATTGTGAATGTATTTCATTTTCCTTATTCATTATTCTACTGGTGAACAACTTAAGTTAATCTTATGTCATAGCTGTTGTAAAGAAATGCTGCAATGTACATGGAAAAGCTCCTTTTTCTTACTGAAAAATTATTCCCTTTATATGAGTCTTTCATTGGAATTATTACATTCTGGAATGAGAATACTGAATGAAATAGAAGTACACCACAAGTCAGACGATGGGACAGAAATGTCAATCAGTGATGTTTCCTTGGGAAATGATGATCCCCTCATATCAAGGTAGCCTCTAGATAGCATAAGTGGAAGACAGAACTTGCAAGAGTAGTTTAGCTTTCCTGTCCTGCATGTTTATTACTTATTTAAAAATTCTGCTCATTTTAAAACCTTGCTCATTCCCTTCATCTATCCATTTGGGTGTATGAATGTGTACTTAGTGTAAATTGCCTTACAGAGAAGTATTTGCCAAGAAAGTAATCTCTCCCTCTACTGACATCCTCTTTCTATGTCTCTCTCATTGAAATTTTATTAAAATACGTTTATCAGGCAGTGTAATTATTTGAGCATATGTTCCCCACTACTAAACAATAAGCACCTAGAAGCCAGAATACACTACAAAAGCATCACAGGTATGTTGTGACACTGTATTTCTTCATCTCTGATCTTATTGTTTAATAGGTGAATGAAGAGTCAGACACAGTGGTGGGAGTAATGTGCAGATGTGAGAATTCCTTCCCAGCATTTCTCAAAAAAATATATTGCATTCCCTTTGAAATCTGGCACAAAACAAGGACGCCCTCTCTCACTACTCCTATTCACTATAGTATTGGAAATTCTAGCCAGAGCAACCAGGCAAGAAAAAGAAATAAAGGGTATTCAATTAGGAAAGGAGGAAGTCAAATTGTCTCTATTTGCAGACAACATGATTGCATATTTAGAAGACCCCATCATCTCAGCCCAAACTCTCCTTAAGCTGATAAGCAACTTCAGCAAAGTCTCAGGATACGAAATCAATGTGCAGACATCACAAGCATTTCTATACACCAATAACAGACAAACAGAGAGCCAAATCAAAAGTGAACTCCATTTCACAATTGCTACAAAGAGAATAAAATACCTAGGAATACAACTAACAAAGGATGTAAAGGACCTCTTCAAGGAGAACTACAAATCACTGCTCAGTGAAATAAGAGAGGGCACAAACAGATGGAAAAACATCCCATGCTCATTGTTGGGAGGAATCAACATTGTGAAAATGGCCATACTGCCCAAAGTAATTTATAAATTCAATGCTATCCCCATCAAGCTACCAATGACCTTCTTCACAGAACTGGGAAAAACCACTTCAAACTTCATATGGAACCAAAAGAGAGCCCACATAGCCAAAACAATTCTAAGCAAAAAGAACAAAACTGGAGGCATCATACTGCCTGACTTCAAACTATGCTACAAGGCCATAGTAATCAAAACAGCATGGTACTGGTACCAAAACAGAGGTATAGACCAATGGAACAGAACAGAAGCCTCAGAAGCAACACCACACATCTACAATCATCTGATCTTTGACAAACCTGATGAAAACAAGCAATGGGGGAAAGGATTCCCTGTTTAATAAATGGTTTTGGGAAAACTGGCTAGCAATGTGCAGAAAGCAGAAACTAGACCCCTTCCTGACACCTTACACTAAAATTAACTCCAGATGGATTAAAGATCTAAACACAAGACCTAACACCAGAAAAACCCTAGAAGAAAACCTAGGCAAAACCATTCAGGACGCAGGTATAGGCAAGGACTTCATGGCTAAAACACCAAAAGCAATGGCAACAAAAGCCAATATAGACAAATGGGACCTAATTAAACTCCAGAGCTTCTGCACAGCAAATGAAACAATCATTAGAGTGAACCAGCAACCAACAGAATGGGAACAAATTTTTGCAATCCACCCATCTGACAAAGGGCTAATATCCAGAATCTATAAAGAACTAAAACAGATTTACAAGAAACAAACAAGCAAACCCATTCAAAAGTGGGCAAAGGATATGAACTAGCACTTTACAAAAGAAGACATATACGAGGCCAACAAACATATGAAAAAATGCTCATCATCACTGGTCATTAGAGAAACGCAAATCCAAACCACATTGAGATACCATCTCACACCAATTAGAATGGTGATCATTAAAAAATCTGGAGACAACAGATGCTAGAGAGGATGTGGAGAAACAGGAACACTTTTATACTGTTGGTGGGAGTGTAAATTAGTTCAACCACTGTGTAAGACAGTGTGGCAATTCCTCAAGGACCTAGAAATAGAAATTCCATTTGACCCAGCAATCCCATTAGTGGGTATATATCCAAAGGATTATAAATTGTTCTATTATAAAGACACATGCAATGTGTATGTTCATTGTGGCACAATGTTCATTGCTGTTTACAATAGCAAAGACCTGGAACCAACTCAAATGTCCATCATTGATAGACTGGATAAAGAAAATGTGGCACATATACACCATGGACTACTATGCAGCCATAAAAAATGATGAGTTCATGTCCTTCATAGGGGCATGGATGAATCTGGAAACCATCATTCTCAGCAAACTGACACAAGAACAGAAAACCAAACACCATATGTTATCACTCATAGGCGGGTGTTGAACAATTAGAACACATGGACACAGGGAGAGGAGCATCACACACTGCAGTCCGTAGTGGGGGGCTAGGGGAGCGACAATGGGGATTAGGATGGTGGGGAGGGATAATAAGGGAAGAAATACCAGATATAGGTGATGGGGGAATGAAGGCAGCAAACCACCTTGCCATGTATGTACCTATGCAACAATCCTGCATGATCTGCACATGTACCCCAGAACCTAAAGTACAATAGAAATATACATATATATATATGTGTGTGTGTGTGTATATATATATATATTTCTGTAATCCAAACTCTGAGAAAAAGTAGTTGAGAAACCAAGAAAAATCAGAAAAAAAATTATAATTCTCCTGTAAGAATTAAACATAATATATAGAGACATTACTGATTCAGAGGAATCCACTCAAGCCACAGGTAAAGCAAGAGCAGAAAGTGATGACATGCAGAGCTAAAGGCTAAGTCTTCATTTCCAAAATCAACACAAGAGCATTAGGGGGAGAAGCAGTTACTGCATAATCAGTCAGTCTTGCTTATGGCTATTTTCTTTTTTTCTTCTTCTTTTTTTTTTTTATTTTACTTTAAGTTCTGGGATACATACCCTGAATGTGCAGGTTTGTTACATAGGTATACATGTACCATGGTGGTTTGACTTATGGCTATTTTCATGTGTGTGTTCATGGTTCTGTCTGCTGTTAACAGTGAGTCAGTCTTACAAGTAAAATGAATATTATTGTTAAGCTTATATGCCTAGGATATTTTATGCAAATATGAGTGACACTGCAAGAAATAATAAGTTTTGGTAGCCAATAAGTCTATGAATTGCATCTTGAAGTGTGAATCTGTGTAGTGCAGTTTACCTTCCTGGGAGAGCTGAATGATTATTCAAATACCACCTAATAATGTTCACAGTGAGTTTCCCAGTGCTTGGTTATTTGCTATAGTCTACTATATGCTGTGTATAATATAACCCTGATATTTATAATTATTAAATAAATTCTAGATACCTATAATAATGAGTAAAGAATACAAAGAATATTGAAAATATTTTAAAAGTAATTTATAATTTTGAGATTTCTCAGAAAGTCTGATTTCTCATACCCGCATTTTGAAGACCTAGGAAACCATAGTATAAATGTATGTTTCTGCATATTTGTGTTGTCTAATTAGAGCTAATGAGTGTAGATGAACAGGTGGCTAAATAAGGAAATGGTTGATTGAGAAAAGTTATTATAAGTTCCATTAATAAATAAACACTGAAGAGATCAAATGCAGTTCGAGGCTCAGGAGATTTTTCAAAGTCTTTCTCTTTTGTCTGGTCAGAGCAGATGTAAAATATAAAAAAGGATAGTAAACAAAAAAACAATCCTTAAATATCTTCTAAATAAGTACTACAATGTGTTTGTGAAAATTAATACAATTGAAAAGGGAATATTTCTAAAATGCAAACCATAACGTTCAAAATATTGTAATTTGTAACTAAAATTCCGGATAATTTCAACCATACATAGAAGAGAAAGAATGAGAGAAGAAAGATAGTAAAGTATTCTGAAATTTCATTTTGTTTGCAAGAAATTTAGAGATATTAATTAATTCATAAATTTAATCATTATTGGTTTACATATGGTTCTTTAAAATATGTATGTTTCTTTAACAGTAATAGAATATATATTGCATCAATATCTTTCAAGTTGATAGAAGGGATAAAAGAAAATTAAACACCATAAATCTAGCAATAGCCAAGAGAAGAAATATAAAATAGTTTTTAAAATTTAGCAAATAGAAAACATAAATCCAATGTATCAGTGACCTTATATATGTGAATTGCTTAAATGTATTTGTTAAAAGACAGAAATGCTCAGATTATGTGTTAAAATCCAGATATATGTTAATAATATGAGACACATTTAAGGTACTTAAAGTAAATAGATCAACAGAGATAGAGACAAACAAGTATTAATTTTTTTAAAAATGTAGATGTGACAATACTAATATCAGACATAGTGGAATTCATCTTAGCAATATTAAATAGGATCAAAAGACTATTTCATATTTATAAAAGTTTCAATAAATCAACAATATCTTTATTATAATTAATTGTATCATATCCATAGTAACAATTTAGCAAGAATATTGTTACAAAAGAAAAACTATTAGCCAATCTGACTTGCCATAGATGTAAAATTATTACGTAAATATTATTTAGCTAAATTTGACAGTGCAACAAATGAATAATACATTATAGCTAAATTATATGTTAAAATCATAGGCTGCTGTAATATTAGAAAGTCAATTAATGTAAGTAACTACATATTAACCAGTTTTTTAAAAGTCTAATAATCTCAATAGATACTGTAAAGGCATTTGGTGAAATTCAATATGTACTTTAAATAAAACCAAATATCTTTTTAAAAACAGATATTTAAAAACAGATATTAAGTCCAACAGATATGCTTATAAGCCCTCATTAAAATAGAATTTTGCTGAAGAAACTAGTCAATGAATTAAAACCAAAAACAAACAAACAAGAAATAGAAATACTTAAAAATGAAGGTTGAAATTATCATTTTGCTTATGTTTTATTTTTCTCCCAGTAAAAGAAAATTAAGTTTAAACAATTAGACTAAGAAAAGAGTTTAATAGAGCAATATGATAGTAACAATAAATTTCACACTTTTCCTACATATCTGTAAACAAATTTACTTTAGCAAAAAACCTCCTAAGACACTCAAGAACAACTTAATAATATATATTTAAAATAGAAAGAAAACTATGAAATGCCATTAAAAACATATAATTTAAGAAGACTTGAACAAATAAATGAAGGGACATTACAACTATAAACATTAAAACCTGATAATTTATACCAAAGTCTGTAGTAATAGAGACCACAATTAAGACGTGAGATGTTAGTTTTTAAAATTAATTACTTTTATTTATACATAAATTTCTTATTAAATGATACATGTATTTTTATTGGCACATTGTTTCCCATAATTTGAGGGAGCATCTGATATTTTGATACAGTCATATAATGTGTAATTATCAAATTAGGGATTGGGATATCCATCACCTTAAACATTTATTTTTTCTTTATACTGGGAACATTGAAATTATTCTCTTTTAGCTATTTTAACATATATAATAGATTATTGTTTACTATAGTCCCCGCTAATGATTTATCAAACATTAGGTCTTATTTATTCTATCTAACTGTATTTTTGTATCCACTAATTAATCTCTATTCAACTCCACTTCACCTCTCTACTCCTGGGCCCTGGTAACCACCAATCTGCTCTCTGAGGATGTGTGTTACTCTTGTACTTACTATGGCGGCTATGGGTTTTGTTTCCAAGGCAAGAGCTAAGTGGGAAAGCTCCAACCCCTCAGAGGTTGGAATAGGAGACAGATATCTGCAAGCTCATCAAAAGTTGAAATATCACAACTGTGCTATACACTCTGGACTGAATCATTTACCTGATTATGTGGATTGAAATAATTTAGATGTCCAGAGCATCAAAGGGAAGAACTTTTTCTATTGATGAGCTTTCCTAGGGCACCTTTCACATCCTTATTCCTCAAGCTGTAGATGAAGGGGTTCATCATGGGTGTCACCACAGTGAATAATACAGCACCAATCTTATCAGTGTCCTCAGGGTGAGCAGAGGAGGGAAAAAAGTACACACCTACAATGGTTCCATAGAACAGTAATACAACTGTGAAGTGAGAACCACAAGTGGAGAGGGCTTTCCACTTTCCCTGTGTGGAAGATATTCTCAGGACAGCTCTGATGATGCAGACATAGGAGAAGAAGATGAGTGCAAAGGGGAAGATAATAACTGATAAACCCACAATAAACAGCACAAGCTCATTGATTATTGTGTCTGAGCAGGACAGTTTGAGCAGAGGGGCCAAGTCACAGAAGAAGTGGGAGAGAGTATTGTGGTCACAGAAGGGCAATTGAATGAGCAAAAGGGTGTGTGTCAGAGCAATAATATTACTGAGGAGCCACGGGATGACGGTGAGCAAAATGCAGAACATGGGCTGCATGAGGGTTGAATAGTTCAGAGGGTGGCAGATTGCCACAAAGCGGTCGTAGGCCATAGTCCCCAAGAGCAAATTGTCAATGACGACAAACACAATAGAAAAGTACATCTGTGTGATGCAGCTCTCATAAGAGATGGATTGATACTGCCCAAAGTAATTTACAGATTCAATGCTATCCCTATCAAGCTACCAATGACCTTCTTTGAAGAACTGGAAAAAACCACCTTAAACTTCATATAGAACCAAAAGAGAGCCCGCATAGCCAAGTCAATTCTAAGCAAAAAGAACAAAGCTGGAGGCATCACACTCTCGGACTTCAAATTATACTACAAAGCTACAGTAATCAAAACAGCATGGTACTGGTACCAAAACAGAGATATAGACCAATGGAACAGGACAGAGACCTCCGACGCAACACAACACATCTACAACCACCTGATCTTTGACAAACCTGACAAAAACAAACAATGTGGAAGCGAGTCCCTGTTTAATAAATGGTGTTGGGAAAACTGGCTAGTCATGTGCAGTAAGCAGAAGCTGGACCCCTTCCTGACACCTTACACTAAAATTAACTCCAGATGGATTACAGACTTAAACATAAGACCTAACACCATAAAAACCCTAGAAGAAAATCTAGGCAAAACCATTCAGGACATAGGTGTAGGCAAGGACTTCATGACCAAAACACCAAAAGCAGCGGCAACAAAAGCCAAAATAGACAAATGGGACCTAATCAAACTCCATAGCTTCTGCACAGCAAAAGAAACAGTCATTAGAGTGAATCGGCAACCAACAGAATGGGAAAAAATTTTTGCAGTCTACCCATCTGACAAAGGGCTGATAACCAGAATCTACAAAGAACTGAAACACATTTACAAGAAAAAAACAAACAAGCCCATTCAAAAGTGGGCGAAGGATATGAACAGACACTTTACAAAAGAAGACATACATGAAGCCAACAAACATATGAAAAAATGCTCATCATCACTGGTCATTAGAGAAATGCAAATCAAAACTACATTGAGATACCATCTCACGCCAGTTAGAATGGCGATCATTAAAAAATCTGGAGACAACAGATGCTGGAGAGGATGTGGAGAAATAGGAACGCTTTTACACTGTTGGTGGGAGTGTAAATTAGTTCAACCATTGTGGAAGACGGTGTGGCGATTCCTCAAGGACCTAGAAATAGAAATTCCATTTGATCCAGCAATCCCATTACTGGGTATATATCCAAAAGACTATAAATCGTTCTACTATAAGGACACATGCACACGAATGTTCATTGCAGCACAGTTTACAATAGCAAAGACCTGGAACCAACCCAAATGCCCATCGATGATAGACTGGACAGGGAAAATGTGGCACATATACACCATGGAATATTATGCAGCCATCAAAAACGATGAGTTCGTGTCCTTTGTAGGGACATGGATGAACCTGGAAACCATCATTCTCAGCAAACTGACACAGGAACAGAAAAACAAACACCGCATGTTCTCACTCATAGGCGGGTGTTGAACAATGGGAACACATGGACACAGGGAGGGGGAGTATCACACACTGGGGTCTGTCGGGGGGAAAAAGGGGAGGGATAGTGGGAGGTGGGGGAGTTGGGGAGGGATAGCATGGGGGAGAAATGCCAGATATAGGTGATGGGGAGGAAGGCAGCAAATCACACTGCCATGTGTGTACCTATGCAACAATCTTCCATGTTCTTCACATGTACCCCCAAACCTAAAATGCAATAAATAAATAAATAAATAATTAATTAATTAAAAAAAAAAGAGATGGATTGACTCTTGGTTCGAATATTCATCAACATTTTGGGGACTGAGTTGGAAATGGAGGAAATATCAGCAAAGGATAGATTGGCAAGGAAGAGATACATGGGGGTGTGAAGGTAAGTGTCCAAGCTGATGGTCAGAATGATGAGCCCGTTCCCAACCACAGTGACCAGGTACATACCCAGGAAAAGCACAAAGAGGAGGTTTTGATGCTCATCCTGGTTGAAGAATCCCAGGAGAATGAATTCAGTGATGGTGGTTCGGTTTCCTTGACGCATATTTCTGCTGATCTGAAGAAAGAAACACAGAGTCTTCATACACCTACAAGAAAACCTAACACGGTACCATTTGGCTGCAGCCATTGTGGTAAGGCACTTGAGTAAAGTTTCTTCTGTCTATTAAGTGGAAATACTACTTAAGAACGTATTTCAGCAGTGCCGAGATTTGGAAAATGCCATAGAAAAAGACAGGACATGCCAGATATTTCTCAATGAACATGTCTTAAACTCTAACAGGGTTCTGAATTTGATTTTTCCAGTTGATTCTAAATGTAGTTTAAATGTCTCAACTGAGGATCATATATGAGGGATACCCTATATTCTAAAAATGTTAGATACACCTGCAAAAATTACTTAAAAGTGACCAAACTGTTCCCAACCACCTTCATCCTTTAAATCTAAGAAAACAGAAATTTAAAGTGTCATGAAACTGAAGAGTTTGAGGAAGTAAACATGACTGAGGGTAAGGAATGGCTGTGGGATTGTACACCGTTGTGTGGGTGCTTCTTCGACTAATGCTGGGGGAGGTCTCCAAAGGAAGGGCTTTGGAGAATGAGTACAAGGGTCAACCAGGGTTTTACTTCATCTGTGGCTAGATGGTAGCCTCAAGAAAATTCAGGGGCACATATACACTTAAAGATTTGTGTTTCTTCTCAATTCTGAAGGTGAAGGGCTCACTGGATCAGCACACAATGGCAGAGGTAGAGAGAAAAGATGGTGGTTAGTAGGGCAATCCTGTAGTTTCACCCTGTGGCATGGTATGAATATGTGAATTTCCTATAAGACTCGTGATGCCGTAGAAGGTCATTGGACTCAAGTCACCTTGTTGAGATTCCAATCCAGAAACAGCCTATCAGAGAAGAGGAGGCTGTAGCAATGAGAAAACATGAGGTGGCTCTCTTATGAAAGAGAGACCATAAAGACATCAGGGAGACAATTCATTGCACTTGTCAGGGAACCGCATAATGGGGCAGTCTCCAAAAGGCAGCCTTTGATGAGCGCCAAAATGGTCTAAAGAGACACCATGCCTGGAACACATAAGGCACCAGCTGCTAGTATTCTACAGCAAGATATGAACACTTTTGCCTTTTTTCCCACTCCCATTCTTCCTCCCTGACCCAATAAAACAGAAAAAGAAGGGAAGATCAAAATGACTACAACAACAATAGCAACTACAACGTGTTGGTGAGAAAAGAGGCTAGAGAGCAAGGGAAGAACATATGCTCCTCTCTTCTCACTATACAACCCAAGCTACACATCAGATCTGAGCTCAAAAGGAAATTGGGTTGGACTTGGCTTTTTAATACCTGGAATGGGTCTCCAGGGTCAAAGTTAAACATTTGTAAAATCTTACGTGGTCAGAAAGGTAAAGGGATGTCACAAGGTGTCATCCAGTAGTAGAGAAAGGAGATTGGACCTAGTATGATTTTTCATATGACTTACTAGAAATAACATCAGCTTGGAAACAAAGAGACATTGGTCCCTCTTTCTACTCTCCTAACATTGTCTCCCTCCCATTTTATCCCTCTCTTCTACCTATCTCCAAAATCACTTGTCTCTCAAAGATTCTATTTCCATTCAGAGGTCAGAAAAGAGGAAATCTTCATCCCTGGAATTCCTGAAAACTGAAAGGCACTGGAGATTGAAGCAGAGATCTGAAGTCTCTTTGCTTCTGAAAAGCTTGGCTTACAAATCAGAGAGAAGGGAAAACATATGCAGGAGGGAGAATTCGCACCAAAACTGAAATGAGCTAAATAACTGGCTGGCATCTATATTGAAGACACAGACTGGCCTGTGGTTACCAACTATGGACTGGTTTGGGCTTGACTAGAGAGGAGGGGAATTGTATGTTTCTGAGTGACAACCTCTGAGCTCTCCGTCCTGTTCTACCTTTCCCACCTACCAGTAGTCCTGCACAAATTGTTCCAGGTTCCCAAGGTGGCTGCTTAGCTGGTCAAGACCAATGCTGGATTCTGAAGAGACTCACCTCTGAATCACGGTAAAAATCTCAGGAAGTTACTGGTTCTAGACCCAGTGGCTTTCTTTATCCTTAGCAGAGTTGCAGGTGGAGACTCAGCAGCTCTGAGGTATTTTTCAGATTGGACTCTTCCTCTAAGCTTCAGAATTAATAGAATCATGGGGCTGGGCTCACCTGGGACATTCAGGTCCTTCTCAGCCCTTTGGGATAATATCCCTGAAGTGTTTTCCTCAAGACGAACAGTAATTTTTACATCCCAGTTTTGATGAGGTAAATGGGGAATAAACAGACAGCTCTGCTTTTTTTCCCCTTGTTTTGTCTTCATGTGCTCTTCCCGCTTGTGATTTCTTATCTGTAACTTAGTTGATTTTTGCACTTCACAATGAGGTAGTTGTTTTCTATGTGTGTCTTCTTCTCCCAGTGAGATGGTCAGCATTTTCAGAGTTCTTTTCTGTGTCTTGTCTAGTGCCAAGTAGTGGGAAACACTTAGTAAACACCTAGAGAATTGAATTGAATTTTTTGACTAGAGATTATGTATCCAAAGAGATGTCATCTCTAGAGGAAGGAGATAGGATATGGCCTTGGCATCACTTGAATGAATTTTAGCATTGGAAAAAAATTGGAGACCCAGTGATTCAGGATTTAGGGCTCTTAGTTGCAAACTAAGGACAAACTTTTGGTTTCTAATTTTGCAAATAAACTTATTGAAATGATATTGAGTGGTTCACAATACAATGGGAGGGATGGAAAAGACATCCTGAAATGGACAAGAGCAAGAGAGACTGCACAGCCAGGAACTCAGGGAAAATTAATATATCCCTTCTTCCAGTGCTTAGAAGTGCCTCACAATATAGTACACTTATTTCTCACCCAAACCAAGCATGTTGATCCCCCTCTTCAATGGGAAAAAACTCAACCTATAGATTAAGTGTATTAATGAATATATTTAATTTAATGGAGTAATAGAGAAGGAAGGAGGCAAGTTATTCTATCTATGCATTAACATACATCAGTGACAGTTCTATATGCTAGTAGTGAATTATCTGCTAAAGAAATAAGGCAAACAGTTCCATTTACAATAGTTACAAATAAAAAGTAACTAGGAATAAACTTAACCAAGGAGGTGAAAGATTTCTACCCAGAAAACTATACCACTTTGATGAAGGAAACTGAAGAAGACACAAATAAATGGAAATGCATCTTGTGTCCATGGATTAGAAGAACTGGTATTGTTAAAATAACCATGCTACCCAAAGAGAGCTATCAATTTAGCGCAGTCCTTATAAAAATTCCAATGACATTCTTCACAGAAACAGAAAAAAATCCTAAAATTCATATGGAACCATAAAAGACCCCAAATTGACACAGCAGTCCTGAACAAATACAGTATAAAGTCATAGTAACCAAAACAGGATGTTGCTTGCATAAAACAGACACACAGGACAGAGATTCAGCATTCAGGGATCCTAATTGCTAACTAAAGACAAGCTCTGGGTTTCTAATTTTGCAAATAAATGTATTGAAATGACATTGAGTGGTTTACAATACAATGGGAAAGACAGAAAAAGACATACTGAAATGGACAAGAGCAAGAGAGACTGCACAGCCAGGGACTCAGGCAAAGTATCCCTTCTTCCAGTGCTTAGAGGTGCTTCCTAATATAGCACACTTATTTCTCACCCAAACAAAGCATGTTGATCCCCTCTTCAATAGAAAAAAAATCAACCTATGGATTAATTGTATTAATGAATAATATTTAAGGCAAGTTTTTCTGTTTATGTGTTAACATACAAAAATCAATAACATTTGTATATGCTAATATTGCACTATCTGTAAAAAAATAAGGCAAACAATTCCATTTACAATAGCTACAAATAAAAAGTAACTAGGAATAAACTTAACCAAGGAAGTGAAAGATTTCTACCCTGAAAACTGTACAATCTTGATGAAAGAAACTGTATAAGACACAAATAAGTGTAAAGATATCTTACGCTCATGGATTAGAATAATTCATATTGTTAAAATATCCATACCACCCAAAGAGACCTACAGATTTAAGGCAATCCTTATAAAAATTCCAATGACATTTTTCACAGAAACAGAAAAAAAATCCTAAAATTCATATGGAACCATAAAATATCCCAAACTGACAAACTGAATAAAGAGGAAAAAAGCTGAAGATATCACACTACCTGATGTCAAAATATACTGTAAAGCTATAGTAACCAAAATAGCATGGGAATGGAATAAAAACAGACACGTAGACCAATGAAACAAAATGGAAAGTGTAGAAACAAATTCAAGCACCTAAAGTCAAGTGATTTTCAATAAAGATGCCAAGAACAAGACATCAGAGTAAAGACAATAAATGGTGTTCGTAAAACCAGATATTCACATGCAGAATGACGACACTGGACACCTATCTCTCACCATACACAAAAATAAACTTAAAATAGATGAAAGACATAAATGTAAAACCAGAATCTATGAAACTAACAGAAGAAAAGATATGGAAACACTTCATAACATTGGGCTGGGCAAGAATTTGTAAAATAAGACCTCAAAAGCTCCAGAAATAAAAGCAAAAATAGACAAATGTGGTTAAATCAAACTAAAAAGATTTTGCACAGCAAAGAAAACTATTAACATAGTGAAGAGATAACCTACAAAATTTCAGAAAATATTTGCATACTATGCATCTATCAAGGGGTTATAATATAGACTATATAAGGAGCTTAACAGCAGAAAAAAAATAATTAAAAATGGATCTTAATACACATTTCTCAAAAGGAGACATGGCCAAACAGATGTCTAAAAAATGCTGAACATCATTAATCATCAGAGAACTGCAAATCAAAATTACCTTGAGATATCTCCTTACTCTTATTAAAATGGCTGTCAACAGACAAAAGAAAACAAGTGTTAGCGAGGATGTGGAGGAAAGGGAACACATACACTTACACACTGTTGATAAAATTGTAAAGTATGGAAAACAGAATGGGTTTTCCTCAAGAAATTAGAAATAGAACTACCATATGATCCAAAAATCTCACTACTAGGTATATATCTAAAGGAAATAAAATCTGTATGTTGAAGAAATATCTGCATTCTCATGTTTACTGCAACACTATATACAAGAGCCAAGATGTGGAATCAACCTAAGTATTTAACAATGCATAAACAGATAAAGAAAATGTGGTATATATACACAGTGGAATACCATTCAGCCCTAAGAAAGAATGAAATTCTGTCATTTGTGACAACATGGATAAACCTGGAGAACATCATGTTAAGTGAAATAGGCCAGACACAGAAAGATATATAGCACATGATCTCCCTTATATGTGGAATAAAAAAAAAAAAATTGGCATATAGAAGCAGAGAGTAGAACAGTGGTTACCAGAGACTGGAGAGGAAATGGGGGGAGGGAAGGATGGGGAAAAGTTGGTCAATGGGTACAAAGTTACAATGAGATAGGAGGAATAAATTCTAGTGTTCTATTGCATAGTAGGGTGACTACGGTTAGTAGTAAAATATTGTATATTACAAAATGGCTAAAAGAAATGCTTTTGAATGTTCTCATCACAAAGAAATGATAAATGTATGAAGTGATAGATATACTAACAACTAAAAGAAATGCTTTTGAATGGTCTCATCACAAAGAAATGATAAATGTATGAAGTGGTAGATATACTAACAACTATCCTGATTGGATCATTATACAAAATACATATGTATCAAAACGTTATTTTACCTCATAAATATGGACAAATACAATGTGCCAAGTAAAAAATAAATTTTAAAAAATTTAAAAACAATGTGGTAATGGA
This sequence comes from Ateles fusciceps, assembly GCA_036589455.1. Lineage (NCBI taxonomy): Eukaryota > Metazoa > Chordata > Mammalia > Primates > Atelidae > Ateles > Ateles fusciceps. The sequence goes on along the minus strand of JAZHEH010000681.1, from coordinate 19,858,194 downwards.
GAAGAAAGGGAAGACAAGTTATTATTTTTATCTATTAATTAGGCATCTATATCTGTCACCTATTTATTTATATATCGATCTAGTCACAGCTGGAAAGGAAATATGGATGGAATCAAAATCCTCATTTCTGCAACTTGTCCGTGAGGAATATTTATGAGTTTCCTAATCTATTACTGTTGTTGCTTGGGTCTTCTAGAAAGCAGAGCCTGAGGTGAGAATTTAAGTCTTGATGTTCTATTTGGAAGGTAAAACCCCAGGGAGATTTGGAGGAGGAATAGAGGGAATTGAATCTAGGATAAGTGCAAAGCAATGCAATGAAAGGCATTTCTGTGTCATTGTTCACAACAAAAGAGTCAGGGAACATTATTTATTAGGTATGGAATGTGGGACTCCTATTGAAGGAGAAATTATACCTGGGAGCAGTCCATGGAGAAGAGAAAGGTAAATATATTGATTTGCTCTGATTCTTCTCATCTCATTTCCCATCGACTTTCCTGAACTTCCAGATTGCATTATCTGGACCATTGATGGCCACATAGGAAGCTAGAAACCATGTTCCTCAACATGGTTATTACTGTTAGTCCAGAAGAGAAGGAAAAGTTTGTGTGGAAAGAGCTGGCACATAGGCTCAATGTCAGCTAGCTCAGAGAGCTTGGAAAGAGGTAGCAGAGTTTGGGAAGTGCTGAGTGTCATTAGAAGAAAATAGATAGTATAAGGTTTTATTGAATACAGTCCATTTCTTGGGTCATTTGGATCTACTCCTGCTCTCACATTATTCCTAGAGTCTGTGGTACAAGATAGTGACCACTTTTCATGGTGATATGGTTTGACTATGTCCTCACCCAAATCTCATCTTGAATTGTAACTCCCACAATTCCCAAGTGTCGTGGGAAACATCATCCCCTTCCCTCCCACATTTCCTCTCCAGTCTCTGGTAACCACTGTTCTACTCTCTGCTTCTATAAAGCCAATTAAAAAAAAATCTTCTGTGTCTGACCTATTTCACTTAACGTGATGTTCTCCAGGTTTATCCATGTTGTCATAAATGACAGGATTTCATTCTTTCTTAAGGCTGAATGGTATTCCATTGTGTGTATATACCACATTTTCTTTACCTGTTTATGCCTTGGTAAATACTTAGGTTGATTCTATATCTTAACTATTGTACAGCAATAAAAATGGGAATGCAGATATTACTTCAACATACAGATTTTATTTCCTTTGAATATATACCTAGTAGTGGGATTCTGGATCATATGGTAGTTCTATTTTTAGTTTTTTGAGGAAACCCCATTCTGTTTTTCATAGCAGCTGTACTACTTTACAATTCCACCAACAGTATGTAAGCGTATGTGTTTCCTTTCCTCCACATCCTCACTAACACTTTTCTTTTTCTGAAAAAGCCATTCTAATAAGAGTGAGGAGATATCCCAAGGTATTTTGATTTGGAATTCTCGGATGATTAGTGATGTTAAGCATTTTTTATACATCTGTTTGGCCATGTTTTCTTTTGAGAAATTTGTGTTGAGGTCTGCCCATTTTTAATTAGGTTTTTTTTCTGCTAAGTTCCTTATATAGGCTATATTATAATCCCTTGTCAGATGCATAGTTTGCAAATATTTTCTGAAATTTTGTAGGTTATTTCTTCACTATGTTAATAGTTTTCTTTGCTGTGCAAAATAATTTTAGTTTAATTTAATCCCATTTGTCTATTTCTATTTTTAATGCCTGAGAGCTATGGAGGTCTTATTTTACAAACTCTTGCCCAGTCCAATGTTATGAAGGGTTTCCTTATGTTTTCTTCTGTTAATTTCACATATTCTGGTTTTACATTTATGTCTTTCACCTATTTTAAGTTTATTTTTGTGTATGGTGAGAGATAAGAGTCTAGGGTCATTCTTCTGCATGTGAATATCCAGTTTTACCAGCACCATTTATGTACTCTGATGTCTTCTTCTTGGCACCTTTATTGAAAATCAGTTGGCTTTAGGTGCTTGAATTTATTTCTATGTTTTGTATTTTGTTTCACTGGCCTATGTGTCTATTTTATGCAAGCAACATGCTGTTTTGGTTACTATGGCTTTATACTATATTTGTTCAGGACTACTTTGTCAATTTGGGGTCTTTTATGGTTCCATATGAATTTTAGGATTTTTTTCTGTTTCTGTGAAGAATGTCATTGGAATTTTTATAAGGACTGCACTAAATTGGTAGCTCTCTTTGAGTAGTATGGTTATTTTAACAATATCAGTTCTTCCAATCCATAGACACAAGATGTATTTCCATTTATTTGTGTCTTCTTCAGTTTCTTTCATCAACGTGGTATAGTTTTCAGGGTAGAAATCTTTCACCTCCTTGGTTAAGTTTATTCCTAGTTACTTTTTATTTGTAACTATTGTAAATGGAACTGTTTGCCTTATTTCTTTAGCAGATAATTCACTACTAGCATATAGAACTGTCACTTATGTACGTTAATGCATAAATAGATAGAATAACTTGCCTCCTTCCTTCTCTATTACCCCATTAAATTAAATATATTCATTAATACACTTAATCCATAGGTTGAGTTTTTTCCCATTGAAGAGGGGGATCAACATGCTTGGTTTGGGTGAGGAATAAGTGTACTATATTATGAGGCACCTCTAAACACTGGAAGAAGGGATATATTAATTTTTCCTGAGCCTGGCAGTGCAGCCTCTCTTGCTCTTGTCCATTTCAGGATGTCTTTTTCCATCCCTCCCATTGTATTGTGAACCACTCAATATCATTTCAATAAGTTTATTTGCAAAATTAGAGATCAACAGTTTGTCCTTAGTTTGCAACTAAGAGCCCTAAATCCTGAATCACTGGGTCTCCAATTTTTTTCCAATGCTAAAATTCATTCAAGTGATGCCAAGGCCATATCCTATCTCCTTCCTCTAGAGATGACATCTCTTTGGATACATAATCTCTAGTCAAAAAATTCAATTCAATTCTCTAGGTGTTTACTAAGTGTTTCCCACTACTTGGCACTAGACAAGACACAGAAAAGAACTCTGAAAATGCTGACCATCTCACTGGGAGAAGAAGACACACATAGAAAACAGCTACCTCATTGTGAAGTGCAAAAATCAACTAAGTTACAGATAAGAAATCACAAGCGGGAAGAGCACATGAAGACAAAACAAGGGGAAAAAAAAGCAGAGCTGTCTATTCCCCATTTACCTCATCAAAACTGGGATGTAAAAATTACTGTTCGTCTTGAGGAAAACACTTCAGGGATATTATCCCAAAGGGCTGAGAAGGACCTGAATGTCCCAGGTGAGCCCAGCCCCATGATTCTATTAATTCTGAAGCTTAGACGAAGAGTCCAATCTGAAAAATACCTCAGAGCTGCTGAGTCTCCACCTGCAACTCTGCTAAGGATAAGGAAAGCCACTGGGTCTAGAAACCAGTAACTTCCTGAGATTTTTACCATGATTCAGAGGTGAGTCTCTTCAGAATCCAGCATTGGTCTTGATCAGCTAGGCAGCCACCCTGGGAACTTGGAACAATTCGTGCAGGACTATTGGTAGGTGGGAAAGGTAGAACAGGACGGAGAGCTCAGAGGTTGTCACTCAGAAACATACAATTCCCCTCCTCTCTAGTCAAGCTCAAAGCAGTCCATGGCTTGGTAACCACAGGCCAGTCTGTGTCTTCAATATAGATGCCAGCCAGTTATTTAGCTCATTTCAGTTTTGGTGCGAATTCTCCCTTCTGCATGTGTTTTCCCTTCTCTCTGATTTGTAAGCCAAGCTTTTCAGAAGCAAAGAAACTTCAGATCTCTGCTTCAATCTCCAGTGTCTTTCAGTTTTCAGGAATTCCAGGGATGAAGATTTCCTCTTTTCTGACCTCTGAATGGAAACAGAATCTTTGAGAGACAAGTGATTTTGGAGATAGGTAGAAGAGAGGGATAAAATGGGAGGGAGACAATGTTAGGAGAGTAGAAAGAGGGACCAATTTCTCCTTGTTCCCAAGCGATATTATTTCCAGTAAGTCACAAGGAAAATCATGCTAGGTCCAATCTCCTTTCTCTACTCCTAGATGACACCTTGTGACATCCCTTTACCTTTCTGACCACATAAGGTTTTAAGAATGTTTAACTTTGATAGTGAACACCCATTTCCAGTCATTAAAAAGCCAAATCCAGTTCAATTTTAAACTTCAGCTTCACTATCAATTCAAAGCATGGGTCCTCCTTTTTGAGCTCAGATCTGATGTGTAGCTTGAGTTGTACAGTGGGAAGGCAGGAGCATATGTTCTTTTTTTTTTTTTGCTTTGGACTCTTCCCACAATTACGTTGTTGTTACTATTGTTATTGTTGTCATTTAGTCGTCTTTTTTCAGTTTTATCGGGTCAGGGAGGAAGAATGGGGATGGGAAAAAAAGCAAAACTATTGACATCTGTTGCCATAAATACTAGCAGTTGGTGCCGTATGGTGTCTCTTTCGACCATTTTGGGGTTTGTCAGAGGCTGCCTTTTGGAAATTGCCCCATTATGCAGTTCCCTGACAAGGTCAATGATCTCCTTGATCTCTAGGGTCTCTGAGAGCCATTTCATGGTTTCTTAATGCCACAGCCTCCTCTTCTCCAATAGGCTGTTTCTGGATTGGCATCTCAACAAAGTGGCTTGACTCCAATGACCTCCTATAGCATTACAGGTCCTGTGAAAAAGTCATATATTCATGCGGTGCCATGGGTGAAAATGCAGGATTGCTCTACTAACCACGATTTTTTCCCTCTACCCCTGCCATCGTGGGCTGATCCAGTGAGCCCTTCACCTTTAGAAGTGAGATGAAACACAAGTCTTTAAGTGTATATATGCCCCCTACATTTTCTTGAGGCTACTATATAGCCACAGATGAAGTAAAACCCTGGCTCCTCCTTCTTGTACTCATTCTTCAAAGCACTTCCTTTGGAGACCTCCCTCAGCATTAGTTGGAAGAAGCACCCACAAAATGGTGTACACTCCCACTGCCATTCCTAACCCTCAGTCATGTTTACTTCCTCAAACTCTTCAGTTTCATGACACTTGAAATTTCTGTTTTCCAGATTTAAAGGATAAAGATGAAAAATGAAGATGGTTTGGGACCAGTTTGGTCAATTTTAAGTAATTTTTGAAAGGGTATCTAATATCTTTGGAATATAGGGTATACCTCATCTATGATCCTCAGTTTGGGCAATTTAAACTACATTTAGAATCAACTGGAAAAATCAAATTCAGAACCCTGTTAGAGTTTAAGACATGTTCATTGAGAAGTATCTGGCATGTCCTGTCTTTTTCTGTGGCATTTTCCAAATCTCGGCACTGCTGAAATACGTTCTTATTAAGTAGTATTTCCACTTAATAGACAGAAGAAACTTTACTCAAGTGCCTTACCACAATGGCTGCAGCCAAATGGTACCGTGTTAGGTTTTCTTGTAGGTGTATGAAGACTCTGTGTTTCTTTCTTCAGATCAGCAGAAATATGCATCAAGGAAACCGAACCACCATCACTGAATTCATTCTCCTGGGATTCTTCAACCAGGGTGAGCATCAAAACCTCCTCTTTGTGCTTTTCCTGGGTATGTACCTGGTCACTGTGGTTGGGAACGGGCTCATCATTCTGGCCATCAGCTTGGACACTTACCTTCACACCCCCATGTATCTCTTCCTTGCCAATCTATCCTTTGCTGATATTTCCTCCATTTCCAACTCAGTCCCCAAAATGTTGATGAATATTCGAACCAAGAGTCAATCCATCTCTTATGAGAGCTGCATCACACAGATGTACTTTTCTATTGTGTTTGTCGTCATTGACAATTTGCTCTTGGGGACTATGGCCTACGACCACTTTGTGGCAATCTGCCACCCTCTGAACTATTCAACCTTCATGCAGCCAATGTTCTGCATTTTGCTCACAGTCATCCCGTGGATCTTCAGTAATATTATTGCTCTGACACACACCCTTTTGCTCACTCAGTTGCCCTTTTGTGACCACAACAGTCTCCCACACTTTTTCTGTGACTTGGCCCCTCTTCTCAAACTGGCCTGTTCAGACACAATGATTAATGAGCTTGTGCTGTTTATTGTGGGTTTATCAGTTATCATATTCCCTTTTGCACTCATCTTCTTCTCCTATGTCTGCATCATCAGAGCTGTCCTGAGAATATCTTCCGCACAGGGAAAGTGGAAAGCCTTCTCCACTTGTGGCTCTCACCTCACAGTTGTATTACTGTTCTACGGAACCATTGTAGGTGTGTACTTTTTTCCCTCCTCTGCTCACCCTGAGGACACTGATAAGATTGGTGCTGTATTATTCACTGTGGTGACACCCATGATGAACCCCTTCATCTACAGCTTGAGGAATAAGGATATGAAAGGTGCCCTGAGAAAGCTCATCAATAGAAAAAGTTCTTCCCTTTGATGCTCTGGACATCTAAATTATTTCAATCCACATAATCAGATAAATGATTTAGCCCAGAGCACATAGCATAGTTGTGATGGTTCAACTTTTGATGAGCTTGCAGATATCTGTCTCCTATTCCAACCTCTGAGGGGTTGGGGCTTTCCCACTTAGCTCTTGCCTTGGAAACAAAACCCATAGCTGCCATAGTAAGTACAAGAGTAACACACATCCTTAGAGAGCAGATTGGTGGTTACCAGGGCCCAGGAGCAGAGAGGTGAAGTGGAGTTGAATAGAGGTTAATTAGTGGATACAAAAATATAGTTACACAGAATAAATAAGACCTAATGTTTGATAAATCGTTAGAGGGGACTATAGTAAACAATAATCTATTGTATATTTCAAAATAACTGAAAGAGAATAATTTCAATGTTCCCAGTGTAAAGAAAAAATAAATATTTAAGGTGATGGATATCCCAATCCTTTAATTTCATCATTACACACTATATGAACATTTCAAAATAACAAATGTTCCCTAAAAATGAGGGACAATGTGTCAAAAAATACATGTATTAATAAATTAAAAAATTATGTGTACAAAATAAAAATTAATTTTAAAACATGTCTTAATTACAATCTATATTATTACAAACTTTGGTACAATTTTTTTATGATTTAGACAATAACAGGTGCATATAGTGCCTACAGTCTAGCTTTTGTTACTTTGAAGACAGTTATTGCTACTTCTTTCTTTAATCTATATTTGTTTAGGTCAGCTTTTCTCAAAGCTTGTTTGTTAAGGTACTATTCAGTGAGATGTTTAATGGTTGTAACAATAAAGATTCCCATGGTCAAATAATTTTGGGCAACTCTGAGTTAAGCTAAGCAAAATGTATTAACTGGACAACTTCTCACAACCTTCAGTGTCGTGTAAATCTCTAAAAGGTAAGATGGTAAATACCATTTCTCAAAACTAAACTTGAAATAATTGAAATTCAATTCTTTCAATCATACAGAACCTGATTCATCACAGAGTTGTTCATGGAACTAGCATTGTACAAATACATTTTAGGAAATATGACTCCAGATGACTTCAATTATTTCAATGGAAAACCACAGAGTGTATGTATAAAAGGTATCAGTTATAGTTCTGACTCTGTCCTGAACAGCTATGTAGTATATAGTAGACACTAAAAACAAAGTGATACTTTTTTTTAACCACCCACTCTTCTGGCTTCTAACTCCAACCTACCTGCCCTGCCAAATTAAGTTTATTTTTTTCCAAGCCTAAGCTGACTTCCATTCTTCTCTAAACTTGGAATCATCCAACCTATTTATGAGTAAACGTATAATCAGCCACCTGCCTTTCTCCATGCTATCTCTTAAACTTTTATGTTTCCTTTTAGTTTTTATTATAAATGTAAAATCTACCAGCTTTTGTATAGGCTACCAAACAAGCCTCTCAACAGTTCTAGTCTTCCTCAAGTTCCTCAGTTTCCGTCCCGTTCCATCCATAACTCCAACATGGAACATCACAGAGCTCTGCCTTCGTTATTCCATATGGAGCAGTAGGAAGAGTCCTAGATTTGTAATCAAGAAACATGGAGTCTAGCCCAACTCTGCAGCTAATTCACTGCAAGGCAAGCCATGTTGCTAACTTCAGTTTCTTTTTTCTGTAATATTGCAATTGGTCTAATATGAAGACAGAAAGTTTTATAACAGCATGTATCATAAAATCCCATTTTTTTAAAACAGTATTTGCATAAAGAGATGCCTCAGAGGAGAGCCAATAAAATACAAGTGGTTGTGCAGATTATATTTCCCAAAAAATGGCCACAATATTTCCATCCCACGTGCTCTTGAATTACCTACCCTACCACTTCTCCATCAAGAGGTGGAACCCATAACCCTCACTGTTGAGCTTGGTTTTGAGTACTTATTTGACCAATAGAGCACTCCAAAAGTACTGTTGCATGATTTATGAGACCATCTTAGAAAAGCCAATTCCACTTTTGTATGGACTAAATGCTTGTGTCCCCACAAAATTCATATGTTGAAGTCCTAACCCCCAAAGTGATGGTAGTAGGAGATGGGGCCTTTGAAAGATGAGTAGGTCATGAGGACGAAGTCCTCATAAATTATTAGCGCCTTTACACAAGAGATCCCAGAGAACTCTCTATTTCTGCCACATGGAGGACACAACAAGAAATTTGCAGTCTCCAACCAGAAGAGGGGCCTCATCAGAACCTGACCATCCAGTTCATCTCAGACTTTCAGCTTCCAGAACTGTGAAAAGCAAGTGTTTTTTAAGCCACTCAGTTCATGGTAATTTGTTATAACATCCCAGACCAACTAAGACACACTTCTACCTGGCTTACTCTCTCTCACTGGACATGGACCTCAGGAGCTTTGAGTTGCTATGGAAGAAGTCCCACTACCCTGAAGCCACCATGCTGGAGAGACCATATGGAAAGACCACACAGAATTCAAGAGAGTTGTCCAAGGAGTTCCAGATGCACTGGCCCAACAGTCTTCGAATCTCCCCAGCCAGTCACCAACATGTGAGTGAGTGAGCTTTCAGGTGATTCCAGCCTCGGCCCCAACCACAAGACACATGACAGCCCAAGTGTTAACTGCCTGGCCAAGCCCAGTCAAACCGTAGGACCCAAAAGACAACCATAAAATGATTGTTAATGTTTTAAGTTTCTACCATGTGGAGTGGTTTGTTACACAGTAATATGTAACCATAACAGCGGTTTTGCTTGGGTCATGGGGTAAAATGATTCATGTTACATTCTGTGTTGCTTTAACATTTTACAATGACTGCCGTTATAGAAAGAGGGAAAAGCTTTTTTAAGTTTTAATGAATATGAACTATCTTGCCTATTCAGCCATCATGCTCAACATGGTATCAGAATTTTCTGTTACATAAACATTAGTTGGGTGAACCTGTGATTCCCCTGCCAACCTTTATTCTTGTTAGATCTAGTTCATATTTGATAGAATAAGGACCATCAGAGTTAAATGCAGGTGATTTGATCTAAACTGGTCCCCATAGCTGTTGGCCTGTGCTAATCCTCTTATCTCTGGCTTGTAGGTTCCACAGGAGGCTGGAAAATAGAGCTTCATCTGCAGCAAGTAACAGAAAAGTTGATTTGGCCAGATTTAGACTTGCATGTACATTGAGAGTCTGCCTGACAAAGTGAATTAGGATTATATTTGGGACATAGAACAGAATTGAGTAAGAAAATAGAAAGTCACAAATTTTTATAAAAATCTGGACAAGTCTTTGCAGAGGAAATGCTTAAATCTATACCTAGATACTTGTATTTTTCCCTGAATCATTCTCCAATTTGTCACTTTCAACAAACATCTATTGAGAACTTTCTATTTGCCAGGCTCTGAATCTGGGACTAAAAGAATGAATAATTCACAGTCCATGACCTCAATGCACTCTAAGCCTAAAGAGAAAAATTAACTTAACATGATTTTTAAGACTTGATAAGTGAAGACAATGTTTGGTCAATAATTAATGTCATCAGATTAAGAAAGCATAAAGATTTTGTGCAAAGCACAGTCAACTGAATTTTATACTATTCTTGTCTTTTTGTGTTAGCTGTACCTGAGAAAAGCCAATTTGTGATTTTATGAATAAATCAACAGAAATCTGTGCCATCTCATTGTAGCTAACACAAATGCAAGAGGACTGCCTAGAAACACCAAAAATATCTATATATTGGCTAGGAATAACTTGTAAAACCTCATCTATGAAGAGTCAGCAAATACTTATCACTAGAATTTTTTTTAGTACCTATTGAGAGTCAAAAGGAAATGAGGCAATGCTGTTGCTTCCTTGACTCTTACTTCATAGTGCATAGGACAGATAATGAACATATAAATAAATACATCACTGATATAATATGAGGTGGTAAGCAGGACTTCAATGAGATGTTAAGCATTTATGGGGACAATGACCAGAGAGTGGCTTATTATAGCAAAGGAAGTTTAGGCCTTGGGGGAAGGACTCTCTTAGCTATTTGAGCAGAGAACTGAATAGAATAAGGGAGTGAGCCATGAGACGTGGGGACACATTCCAAGAAAAGGGAATAGCAGGTTTAAAATCCTTATATGAGAACAGGTTTGGCATACTCCATGGACAGTAAGTGAATAGGGCTAGGGCAGAGTGAGCTGGGAGAGTGGAAGAAGACATAGTCATGGAAGTAATCAGAAACCCATCCAGGCTGAGTCTTATAGGCCATGGTAAAGAATTTTATTTTATTTAAATAAAATAAGTATTTAAAGTCATAGGACTTGGTGAAATTACCTAAGGAGTGATTACAGAGAGAGAGCAAGGTCTATGACAAAGCCTGGTGGATTCTAATATTTAAGAAACAGAATAAAGTAGTAGTCAAGAAGACAAAGGAAGAATGTGAAAATTTGTCCAAGAAAAAAGAAGGGGCAACTGTTTCAAATACCACAGGAGCCAAACCATTACTCCTGAAATCATACTTTCTGATCTGCTTTCTTCCACCCAGGCAGCTATCATCCCTAGCTATCTCTCAAGCAGTCCTGAATCCTCAGCATTGAAACCAAAATGAAACTACCTCCTTCAGAACAGATTTTTCAGAAGATGAAAAAATTTCAAGTTTCTTCTTTACCTCTGTCTTCCTTATACTTGCATATGTCCCTCTATATATATTCTCCTTTTAACAGAGGATTGGAAATGACTCAGAACTACAAACTTCTTTTAAAATTGGCATACAGTTTTAGGTAATACCATCTGTGACACTTATAACCACCCTAGAATGATCAGGAACATCTTCTACTTAACTATGATAATAAAAAGGATAATATACTGTAACCAAGTGTAGTTTATCTCCAAATTATAAGAATAGTTTAACATTCAAAAATCAAAAAATGCTATCCATCACATTAATAAACAAAAATAAAACTACATTGTCATCTCAGTAGATGCAGAAAATCCTAAATCCATTCCTGATTTTAAAAAGAAAAATACTATGTAAAGAAAAAGAGGAATGAAAGGGAACTCCCTTATGTGATAAAGATCATCTGTGGAAAAAAATCTACATAAGGAATGGTGGGGGATATGAGAGATCTTTCCCTAATATAAACAATGGGATAAGAAGTTACATTCTCTTCATTTCCATTTAACATTGTATTGGAAGTTCTAGCCAGTGCAATAAGGCAAGAAAAAGAAATGAAACCACTCAAATTACAAAGGAAGAGATAAAACTGCTTTCATTCACAGACAACACAATTGTGTATGTAGAAAACAAAAGGAATAAACAAAAGAAGCTATTAAAACTAATAAGTGAGTTTAGAGGGTTGCAAGTTACAAATGTACTAGCATAAAGACAGATACATAGACAAATGAAACTGAACAGACAGCCCAGAAATAAACCCAAATATGATCAACCAATATTTGACAAGGGCACCAAGAATACACAGTGAAAAAATTATAGTCCCTTCAACATATTGGGAAAACCAGATTTCCACATGCAAAAGAATGAAGTTGGATGCTAATCACACACCATACACAAAAATCAACCCAACATGAATCAAAAATGCTTATTGTTCTGGTCTTGGTAACAATTTCTTAGCAATGACACCAAATGAACAGGCAACAAAAGCAAAACTAGACATCAATTTGACTACATCAAATTAAGAAAATCTTCTTCTCTTCAAAGGAAACAATCAACAGAGTGTAATGGCAACCTATGGAATGGGAAGAGATATTTGCAAATCATATATCTGATAAGAGATTAGTATCTAAAATATACAAGGAACTTGTACAACTCAAGAGGAAAAAAAAAACAAGTATCTGAATTAGAAGATGAGAAAAGATCTAAATAGACATTTGTCCAAAGAAGACATAAAAATGGCCAACAGGTATGTGAAAAGATGCTCAGCATCACTATTCATCAGAGAAATGCAAATCAAAACTAAAATGAAATATCTCTTCACATGTGTTAGGATGGCTATCCTCAAAAAGTCAAAAGATAAGTGTGGGAGAGGTTGTGGAGAAAAATAAACACTCATTCATTTTTAGTGGGAATATAAATTGGTATACAATCTAGCAACTCTATTTCTAGTTTTTATCCAAAGAAAATGAAATAAGTATCTCAAAGATATAGCTTTACTCTCATGTTAATTGCAGCATTAGTCCCTATGGCAAAGATATAGAAAAAACTTGTGTCCACAGATGGATGAATGGATAAAGAAAATGTGGTTTATATATACAGTGAAATATTATTTATTAATCACTATAAAAAAGAAGAAAATACCAGCGTCTGTGACAACATGGATGAATCTGGAGGACATTATGCTAAGTTAAATAATCCAGACACAGAAAGACAAATACTGTATGATATCAATTATATGTGGAATCTAAAAAAGTCAAACTCATAGAAGCAGAGAACAGTGGTTTCCAGTGGCTAGGGGTGGAGGAAAATAATATATTGATCAAAGGGAACACATTTTCAGTTATAAAACGAACAACTTCTGGAGATTTAATATACATCATGGGTGATGGATGTGTTTATTAATTTGTGATAATCATGATACAATGTAATGATTATTACAATACATATATCAAGCTGTCAAATTATATACCTTATATACATACAATCTTTATTCAATAAATTTTTTAAATTTAAAAAGTTTCTATTCAGAAAGGTCTGAATAGATATTTCTCCAAAATATGTATATACAAGTGGCCAACAGATACATGAAAAGATGCTTAACATCACTTATCAACAGGGGAATGCAAATCAAAACCACAATGAGATATCATCTCACATCTATTAGGATGCTTATTATTATTTTAAAAAAATAATGTTTGTGAGAATATGGAGAAATTTGAACCCTTGTACACTGTTGCAGGAATGTAAGATGGTGCAGCTGCTATGGGAAACAGTTTGAAGGTTTCTCAACAAATTAAAGATAGAATTATCATATGACCCAGCAATAAATATCCAATACTTCTGAGTATTTATCCAAGAGAATTGAAATCCATATGTGTGTGTGTGTGTGTGTGTGTGCGTGCGTGTGTGTGTACTCCCATGATCATTGAAGCATTATTCATACTAGCTGAGATGTGGAAATAACCTAAATGTCCACTGAGAGATGAAGAATTAAACAAAATATGGTACAGTTGGCTCTCTGACTCTGTGGGTTCCACAGTCATGGATTCAACCAATCTTGGATAAAAATAGTCGAAAAACAATTGTGTCTGTATTGAAAGTATATAGACTTTTTGTTCCCATTATTTTTTAAACAATACAGTATAACAACTGCTTAAATAGCACTTATAAATAGTATTTACATTGTATTAGGGATTATAAGTAATCTAGAGATCATTTAAAGTATACAAGAGGATGTACATAGGTTTATGTGCAAATATTACATCATTTTATATCAGGGACTTAAGCATCTGCAGACTTGGTTATTTGTGAAAGGTCCTGGAACCAATCCCCCCTTGGACACTGAGGGATCACTGTATATATTAGAATATTGCTCATCTTTTAAAAAGAAACAAATCTTACCATATGCAACTACATAGACGAACCTTGAAAACATTATGCTAAGTGAAATAAGCCAGTTACAGAAAGACAAATACTACATGATTTCACTTTTAGGTATCTAAAATCGTTAAAGTCATAAAAGCAAAAATAGTGTGGTTACCAGGGGCTCAGGGACAGGAAGAATGAGGAATTGGAGTTTAATAGGTATGAAGTTGCAGTTATGCAAGATGAATAACTTCTGGAGATTTGCTGTAGAACATTGTACTTATGGTTAACAATACCATACGAAACTCAAAATTTATTAAAAGGGTAAATCTCATGTTATCTGTTCTGACCACAATTTACAAAAATTAAAAAGCCTGACCATGCGAAGTTTTGCTGAGGATTTGGAAGAACTGGAATGCTCAGGCACTGTTAGCACTGTTGGTGGGAATGTTAAGTGATACACCACTTTGAAAACAGTTTGGTAGTTTCCTAAGAAATTAAACATGCATCTACCATGTATTCCAACCATTTCACCCTAAGGTATACACCTAAAAGAACTGAAAGTATTTATCTATAAAAGGTTTTTCATGAATTATAAGCTTTGCTTATAATAGCCAAAAACTGGAAACAATTAAAATATCCACAAACAGATGAATGAATAAACAAACATGATTTACAATGTAATAATACTCAATAATAATGTGGAATGAATTATTGATATACACAACAATATTAATGATTCTCAAAATAATTATGCTAAGTAGAAGAAGTCAGGCATGAGTCCATTGACATAAAATTTATATAAAATTCAAACTAATGTATAGGACAAAAATTAGACCAGTAGTGGCCTGGGGGCACAGATGGGGATTGATGGAAAGGGGCACATGGGAGAAAGCAAGGTAGGTACAAAGAAACCTGGGAAGTGATGTACATGCTCGTTATCTTCATTGTGGTGATGGTTTCATGAATGTATTCATGTCAAAATGTATTAAATTGTACACTTTATATACAGTATATTGCATGTCGAATCTCAATAAAATTATGTTTTAAAGTTTTAGTAAATTAGAAGGTATTTCAGATACGTCTTTTGAATAATGTCTTTTGATTATAATGATAGATATAACAAAAATGATAAAGTATATATACACATTTCAGATATATCTTTTGAATAATATCTTTTGATAATAATAGGTATGATAAAAATAAAGTATATATGTGTATATATACAATTCCATATTTGTAAATGCTAATAAATGGTACGAAATAACAATAATCAGTGTTTGGAAAAGAATACTGAATTCCTTGGGTAATCACTGAAGGGAAGGTTAGTGCCTGCTTGGAGGCACTAAGCCGATTAGCTATTTATTGAAGTACTCTGAGCCAAGAGATATTCTGGAAGAGCTTTGAAGGCAATACTGCTCTTTCTGAGGGAGTTATAGATTTCCCCAGACTCTCCTCGCTGGCCTACAAGAGGACCAAAATGAGTTCCATGAACTTCACAATTATGTCAGTCCATCAAACACACCCGTCTCAGCCCACACCTACCAACATAGAGACCAAGAATGCAACTGAAACCCAGATACCTCAGAAGCAAACTGTAACCAGGAACTACGGTCTCGGAGAAGGAGAGAGAAGAGTGTAGAAGGGTGGTTATCAGATAAGAGTATGTACTTTGGAGTCAGGGAGACCTGAGAGCCGAACTCCCTTGTCTGCCACTTTCTTGCTACATAACTTGGTCAAGTCACATAATATCTCCGAATCTTAGTTTTTCTTTTTTCTTTTGCTAAATGGGGTCAATAAAAATTGCTTTTCATTAACATTGTTGGGAGATCTAAAACAAATGATGCACGTAAAGCTTTTAGCATTGTACCTAGGATATGGTAAGTGTGCATTTGCTTAAGGGTTAAGCTAAAAAATTATTTGATAACTTGACTCCTGGAAATGTCCACATTTAGAGCTAATCTGGGCCCAGAAGGGACTGTTCCAGACAGTTCTGCAATAAAGAGGCCCATAGATCAGCTATGGGTCCCTCTGCACATCAATATTCACTAGGCTGTGGAGCCTGAGCAAGCACCACAATAACATGAATTATTAACAGTCATTAATAATTCTAAATAATGTTTATAACATTACCCAATGCCTTCCAATTCTCCAAATATACCAAGTTATTGTGAGAATGAGTACATGTAAATCATGTCCCAGAGTAAGTGCTCAGTAAGTGTTATTTCACAGAGGAGAAGCAGGCTGAAAGGCACCAATTAATTTGAAGCCACACTGCTAAGAAGTGGCAGACTGGACACTTTGGTGCCAAGTTCTGAGCTCTTTCCACAACACAAATATGTCTAACACCCACCACAGATGTTGATGTGCTACGAAAATATTTGCATGACAGTTAATATTTGGAAAATGATCCTCAAGAGACATTCTGTAGCATTGCTTCACCCCAGTCTGTGGTTTCTAAATGATTTCTACAAGAGCTGATATATGATCCCAAACCTCTTGGCCATAGGTATTAATTTTTTCCCTATACCTTTTCCTAAACATGCCCAGCCAACTGTTTTCTAAAATATTGTATTTTCTTAAAGCAAATATTCCCTGAATTCAGAAGTTGCCGTTTAATCTACACACTTCACTTTATCATGTACAACTACATTCACACACACACACACACACACATGCACACACAGTCACATTATACAATACTAGCACATAGGGGTTGTAAAATGAATGTTGTTGACTGCTATCTATACCCACAGATTGGACTTTTACCTATTCTTCACCAGATAAAAGGAAAAAGAAAGTGCAATAACAATAAATTCCGGTTGAGTGATTATATAGAGTAGGCAATAGATTACAGCTAGCAACAGTGGGCATGTTAGATAGAATCTCAGGTCCAACTGGGTGGAAGCCCCACCCAACCACTTGCTTGCCGACCTTGAGAATATTACTCTATCTCTAAGCCTCAAGTGCCTCACCTACCTATAAACCAGAGATAATAATAGAACCTGACTCATAAGAATGTCCTGTAAATTAAATCAAATAACTCCTTTAGAAAACATTGTAAGCCCTTGAAGGTAATAATGCCTAATAAGAGTAACTTGCTATTATTATTATTACCATTTTTCTTATTATTATTCAAAAACCATAGAAACAAGAAGACAACACAAAAAAGAATAAATGAATAAATGATGAGATTTGGAAAATCCCTTTGGATCAAAATAGTAGTTGTATTTGTAGACTGCTTTGCAATTTTCCAAATATTCTTGCTTTACTCATCAAGTATTTGTCATGCCAGGCAATACACTGGATTCTGCAGATAATAGTGAATAATACAGATATGATCCTTGTTCATTTATGCATTGGATCCTCAAAACCACAGTCCTATAAGGTAGATAAACCTGCTTGACAGTTGAGAAAACTGATGACTGAAGAAGTTACAACTTACAAGTAGACACTGGAACCTGAGATTCATTCACTCAACAAATATTTATTGAGTGCCTTTCACATGCTAGGTTCTTTGCTAGGAACTGGGCATATAGAAATGAAGCTCAGATAAAAAATACTTGCTCTGATGTTGCTTACTTTCTAGTCGTGAGCATTAGACTATGTCAAACACATAAAACATCTAATATGTCAGATGGTGATAACTATTACATAAAATAATAAATCAGAAAGTGGAGGTGGAGAGTTCAGGTGTGATTTTACATAGGGTTGTCTAGGAAAGGCTCTCCAGAAGGTGCTGTTGAGAAAAGACAGAAAAGATGGGGAAACTCAAGAATGAATAACGTATTTCACAAGGGTCCACTTAGGGTCTTCTAGCAGCCTTTGATCTGCTCAGGGCTTTCCTAACAGCCTCCTTTACCTCTTTGTTTCTCAGGCTGTAGATGAGGGGATTCAGCATTGGGGTCACCACCGTATAGAGCACAGACACCACTCGGTCTCCCCTCCAAGGACTGGTCCATGTTGTCTCGCAGGTACATGAAGATGAGGGTGCCAAAGAAAAGAGTGACAGCAGTGAGGTGGGAGGCGCAGGTGGAAAAGGCCTTGGCCCGGCCTCCAGCAGAGCGGATCTGCAGGATGGCCATGATGATAAACAGGTAGGACACCAAAATCACCAAGATACAGACAGGCATGACGAAAACAGCAAACACAATAATCACCACTTCCTGAGTGTAGCTGTCCCCACAAGAGAGTTTTAGTAGAGGAGGGAGGTCACAGAAAATGAAATTGATCTCATTGTTTCCACAAAAGGAGAGAGTGAAGGCTGTGACCGTTCGAACAAAGGCACTGAAGAAACCAGCAACATAAGCCCCAGTGACTAAGCCCCAGCGGGCCTTCTCGGTCATGATGGTGACATAAAGCAGGGGCTGGCACACGGCTGTGTAGCGGTCATAGGACATGATGGCCAGGAGGTAGCAGTCGATGGAGGCAAAGAAGGTGAAGAGGAAGAACTGAGCTGCACAGCGAGCCTGGGAGATGACTGTGCCGTGCTCCCACAGCACAGCCAGCATCTGAGGAATGATGGCGGATGAGTAGCAGACGTCCACCAAGGAAAGGTGGCTGAGGAAGAAGTACATTGGGGTGTGAAGCCGAACATCTCCACGGATCAGGATGATCATGCCTGTGTTCCCTAACACAGTGGCAAGATAGAAACTCAAAAATACGATGAAAGAGGAAGCCTCCACTCAGGATGCTCAGTAAATGCAGTAAGGAAGAACTCTGTCACTATGGTATAATTCCTTTCAGCCATCCATCCAGTGGTTCACCTGCAAGGGCTAAGAGGCAGATGTGGAGACTCCTCAAGAGGAATTCAAATGATTTCAAGTAATAAGAGCTTTAAATTGACTGTCTTACATGTAGGCACTCAGCTTCAACAAACTTTGCAGTTGAAGATAGATATAGATACAGAGCTTACTTTAATGTAAGATAAAAAGTGATGAACGCTTCTATTACAGAAAGAACAGAGGGCAAGTGATTCCCTGACTTACAAGTCAGCTCTTATATTTGCAGCTTTGTCCCCAATTAGCCGTTTGATCTTACACAAGGCACTTAACCTCTCTGAACATGAATTTCCTCCTCTGCCAAAAGGGGATCATAATGCTTGCCCTGCTTATGAGTTAAGGTTAATGTATAGATTAAAATAGATGCAAAAGCACATTGGAAAGCAAAAAGCACTCCACATATATAAGGTGGCTATTTAAAATTTTAAATGAATATTTTAAGGAAGGAAAATTTGTATTCTCTCAACAAAAACTCATGAGCAAAAAATCTATCAGCAATCAGCAATGGGCTCTGCTTGTAGGAATATTACTATTCTCAGTCTAACAACATGCAAGTTTAATGAACAGCTGTTATCCTAATTAGAGTTGGCTGGCTTATTAAGGGTGTGCATACACACACATAAACACACACTCAAGCATTAACCTTGAAATCAAAAGAGCAAACATAAGTTTTTTCAGGCACCTGACAAAGCTCCATAAGCCTTGTTTGGTTGTTTTCAAAGCCCCTAATAAAAACAGTAGCTTGAAAATAAACAGCATCCAGAATTGAAAGCAGAAATATTTTTGTAGTCTGGTGTTGTCTGAGTGCTGTTAGAGGAAATTGGGTTAATAAATTTGGGGATCCTTGGAACAGCTCTAGAACAGGGCTGTACACTTGATCTTAGACAAAAGGCTAAGAAGTGATAGAACAGGGCTGTAAAGAAGGCCTTTGATAGTGTTTGAATACCTGGTGTACCTGCAGCCAGACCAATACTGAGCTGACCCATGAAGAAGAACAACAAAGAAAATAAATTAGATCTGAAAGCCATGAGCTGGGCACAAACTGTCCTCACCTGAATTCTGCTTTGCTAATGCCCTCCTCTTTTGTCTAGTGTGTTGTCTGCCCATCACCTACCAATCCAAAGGACACCTGGCTTCTAGTTTACCCACACGGCATGTAAGACCCTGGGCAAGTCACTTTTCTTCTCTGGGTTTCAGTTACCTTGTCTTTGTTCCCATTCCAGAAACAAAATTTTACATATGCCCGTAATCATAGCAACCTGGCGAGATGGGGTCACTTTCAATACTTCTGTGTCTTGTTATCACTTCCAGGAGTCTCTCTCTTTCCTCTACCCCTTGACAAAACAATATATCCCTGACACTACCATTGCCCTAGATTTTTTGTAGACTTACTTCAAGATACAAGGATAGGGGACCAACTTTTCTCCCCTGAGCTTCTCATCTAGCATGAAACCTTGCTGATGTGCTTCTTATATTCGCTGTCCCAGCATCACACCCTAATTGGTTCCTGAGGTAACTCTCCAGGGGTAGGTGATGTATCTTCATATGACTTCCTAACAAGGTGTCTAATTAATATCTTCGAAAGTCTCTCTTTAATTTCAAAATTCCAAAGCCCCATCCCTCAGCAAGGTCTGATGGAGCTGGTTCCTAGTCTTGGCTTCTTCCTGCCTTATATGAAAAGATATGTACTTCTTTGAAGGTTTCCTACATTTCAGTTGGCAATTTCATCAGGGGTTTCACACAGTGCCACCCTAGCCAGCTATGAACTGATCCCCAAAGGAGGTTTTTATAAGCATAAGCTTTTTCTCCCCCATTGCCAAAACATGCTGTAATTGGTGACTTCGAAAGTGCATCATTTGGCAGAAGCAGAGAATGGTGCAGGTGGGGAGTCATAAGACAAAATGTTGGAGAGGCCAGTGTGGGCAGGCTGTAAACAGACTTTCACCAGGCATGCTGAGCAAATTCTTGATAGTGACCAACTCCTCCACCACAACACTAGTTCTGAAACTTCAGTGTGCATAAGAATTTAGTCAGAGAATTTGTTTAAAATGTGAATAGTAGTGGCCTACCTCCATAGATGGATGCAGATGCAGTACATCTGCCGTGGGAGCAGTATCTACATTTTGAGCAGGCATCCCAGGGGATTTCGATACAATTAATCTCCAAAACTTGTGGCAACAATGCCTTGTGATTGGGAGCTCTAGGCCTGCCTACCCCTCCGTGTGTCCTGCCATAAACTAAAGTAAAATAATAATGTTCTTCAAAAGCATGATTACTCCCAAGTCCTGTCAGTGCCTTTCTTCCTCACGGAAGACCTGAGATAGGGTGAATGTGATGTTTCCCTGTCTTATAAATTTTAAAAACCTAGATACAGAGAGGATTGTGGAGTTCCTTGGTGGCAAAACAATGACTTGGACCAGGTCAGTGGTCAGTTGACTGAGCCAATCTGGAATATGGTGCTAGACAAAAGGACCCCAGGGCAGTGGTTCTCAAACTTCACTGCACATTAGAATCACCTGGGAAGCAATTCCTGAGGCCCAAATTATCCCCCTTAACAATTGAATCAGAATGCCTGAGTGCAGGATCCGAACACCAGTAATTTTCATAAATTCCCTGGTTATTATAACATGCAGCAAGTTTGAGAACCTACGGAGGCTTCTACTTTGAAGGCTTTACCTTTCCCCCAGGTGTCATAGGTAGATGTTCCAGGGAGAAAAATAGGTTCACTGTTCTCATAAATCTGGAGACCACTGCATACTATATTCTTCATGTGGAAAATCACATTACATGTTAGCATATTAAAGGATCTATAAAGTCCATAATTAAGAAATCTTGTCAAACTAACTCAGGAACAGAAAAACAAATACCACATATTCTCACTTATAAGTGGGAGCTAAATGATGAGAAAGCATGAACACATAGAAGGGACCAACACACACTGGGGCCTATCAGAGGGTGGAAGGTGGGAGGCGGAAGAGGATCAGGAAAAATAACTAATAGGTTATTAGCCATTAGGCTTAATACCTAGGTGATGAAATAATCTGCACAACAAACCCCCACGACACAAGTTTACCTTTGTAACAAACCTGTACATGTACCCCTCAACTTAAAATAAAAGTTAAAGAAAAATAAAAATAAAGAAAGAAAGCTTATCAACTTTTTCCTCAACCACCATTTCCCAAAAGAATTTGAGCACAGAACCTCTTTTCATTAGCATCCTACAGAGCTAGAGTTATAAGGGAAGGATGCTCCTTAGGCAGTGTGGCTCTAAAAAGGCTCAGAAACTGTCCAAATGCCGAACAGCAAAGTAATAATTGTTCTAAGAAACAGCATCTCCTGATGACTCATTTCAGGATCTGGCTCCTTGAAGTCTCTGACTGGCTCCCCCAAGAGCACTCGGGGGAAAGAATTAGGAGGGAGTCTGGGGGAGCAGCATCCTTCCAGATGGATCCCTCAGGAACAAGGGAAGAGAAAACCACCTTGCCCTTTAAAGAATGCCTCCCTCTTTGACTGTGAAGTGGATCCAATGGCTGAGTCCCTGCAGTTCTACTTTATAATTAGAGCAACCCCCTCATTCCTACCCTATATGAAATAGATTGTGAGGCCATCATATCCTGCTTTCAGGAAGCCATAGTCAAATTTAAAACAACTGGTTTAAGTGGCTTGATTGAATCATTCTATAATGTATACATGGACTAAAACACTACATTGTACCCTATAAATATATAAATACAATCATTATTTGTCAATTAAAAAATTGTATTTTTAAAAAAACACTATCAGAATGATTATTAAGATGATTCAGTCACCATTTGGCCAGTCCCAGAAGAGAAGCAAAATGAACCTCAGAGTATAGACCAAAACTTCATATACTGTGAGTATTAGAGCCTATAAGATTAACGTAAAAGAAGTTTAGAGGTTTTTTTCTAAGATCTATAGATCTGACCAGAATTTGGAAAGGAAAAGCTAACAGAAAAATCCAACAGCAAAGACCATTCTAAGAGATGATAGATGATGATAAATCAGATGACAGATATAGTTGATAGATAATAAATAGACACATAGATGATTAGGTAGAGGATATATGATAAAAGATGATAGATAAGATAGGTAGATGATTGACAGAAAAAAGACAGATTCAACACTTTACATTTAAACTATATTCTATTTCTACATATTAAGTGGAAAGTTTTGCTTTGAAGACGTTTTAAAAATGTAGTATAAATACCAACTAAAAATATACACATGTAAGAAAGCATGAGATGAAAGCATGTGATAGGGCATTTTATGTAAAATTAAAGATATTGCTGACACTTGATTCTCTGTCCCTAGGGTAGCTATTTCTTTGTGACTCAAGTTTAATAATGTTACCATGGAGAAAATACACTTATTCAAAATAAAGAAACTTTCAAAAAAAGAAAAAAGACAGATTCGATAGATAGATAGATAGATAATAGACTCATTTAATCCACAAAACAATTCTACGAACTAGGTATTATTATTATCTTCATTTTAAGGAGATGAGAAAATTTAGGCACAGATTGTAGTGGACCACCAATAATCCCACAGTAAGTGGCAGAGCTAGGGTTTAACCCAAGTGCTCTGTCTCCAGAAGGCACACTCCTAATTCCTATAGTATATTGCAAACTCTCATGAAGATGTCTCTGAACTCCATGTTGGGAATAATTGAGGGGTTCTTCCTTTTATGTCTGTATTTTCTTTCTAGCTTTTTGGAAAGAAGAAAACTCAGCTGACAGAGGAAACTTAAGTCTCAAAGTGAGTAGATTGTGGTGGGGAAATTCTTGGGGCACTTGACCAGGCAGGCCCTCATTCCTTCTGTGAAGTATCACTATGCCCACTGGTGAAGGGCTGGCCTCACCTTTCTAGCCATAGCCGATTGGATCAGGAAAAGACCCAAGATGACTTTATTTCAAGGGATAATCATCTCTTCTTCCAAAAAGATCTTTTATTGAACTACTTTAAGTGTTTCTTATAGCCAAGAAGTCATGACTCGTGGCCTGGAGAAGGTACTAGGAAGTTTTTAAGGAGAACGTATCTTCAGCTCTTGACCTGGAATTCAGCTTCATTACCTTCCTTCCATCCAGACATGGGTGGATCTCATGCCAATTCAAGGTTGAGGAATACCTAGTGCCTATAAATTTGCTTTAGAAGGACTTTGGAAGGACTTATCCTGCTGCAAATGTTCCCCTTTCAATTCATCATTGGTATCCCTGCCTTCACTTTACATATTGTAGAACTGCAGAATTTTTTTAGGCTCTCATAAGATGCTGGAACTGAAGGGGACATTAGAGGTCAAATAACCCAGGCTTTTCAATTCACAGATGAACGGACTGAGGCTTCTGAATAGGAAGATGTTTAATGATTACATCAGTAGTTAATTTGATTCTCAGTCTGTGACTTTTTAATGCCAAACTGGTTAATCAGCACTTTATCCAGTGGTCCCTTATTGCTCTTAAATGTAGATGGGGCCTTAAATAAGGATGACCAAATAATCAAGTGCATTAATCTTAATTTAGTCCTATGCATATCTGTGCTTCTTCCAACTCCTCTCAGAGGTGTGCAATCCTGAGATAAGTGTCTTCCATTGCTTCCCTTATAAGGTTTCTCCAAGTGTTTTCAGAGCCTTCATGTCTGAATTTTCCAGAATGATGAAGCCAAAAGGAACTTTGCAATCCAGTGAACCTCCTCATTTTACAGATGTGGAGAATGAAATCCCAAAGGAAGAATGACTTACAGTCCCTGGGTTTCTTAATGAGAATTTCTTAGTTGTAAGTAGCAGAAGCCCAGCAGGTAACATGGCTTGAAACCGTAAATGAATTCACTATGAGATTCTCAAACCCATCGGTAGAGCAGGGGAAGGATACAGCTAAGTCACAGGTCACAGGCACAACTGTGACCAGCAACTCCCATGATCCCAAGAATTTCTCTGTTGTCTATGATTGTTTCTATCAGCATTCTTTTCTTCAACAAAGTGGAATAAAAAAAAAAATACCCACTGGTGGTTTCTACCCTTCACATGTTCTAGCTTTTTTGCCACAAAGGTGAAAATCACGTTTTTAGGTTTCAACTTTTAAAAAATCCCAAGGAAGAACCCAGATGTTATGTGACCAAAAAATGGGGTACCAGGATTGGCCCAATGTCGATCAGTTGCCAGTCAGTGAAGACCAGGAAGATGGGATCTAACGGAATATGGAGTACTTGTGTGACTCATATGGTTAGAGTAAAGAATGGAGCATTTCCTAGATAAGAGAGCATGCTGTTCTGGAAACACAAAGGAATAGATTTTTAGCACACAAAGGTAAGAAGAATCAGAGAAATTTCCACTGCACCTATGCTTCAGGGAACCCCACAGAGGTGTTGGCTGAGCAGTGGCTGAGGGAGGTAACAGGTGGCAGACTGAAAAGCATGCCAGCCACTGGAGTCCAAACAGTTTCTGTTTACATTCTATCTGCCATGAACAAGGCATTGGGAAGACAATAGCTGCTTGATAATTCTTTTAAGCTTAAGCCTGATGTCTAGGGCCAATGTAAGATGCAGAAAGTTTGTCTCTGGCCACTCCACCTTCCTTAGCCTTAGCCATTCCCATACTTCTCAGTTTCCAGGTTCTCAAGTGCTCTCTCCATTCTAGCCCATGCTCTGAGACAGCTCTCAGACATTTCCCTTCTGAAGAACATGACTGGCAATGCTTTATGTGAGATCTCTTCTCAAATAATTTAAAATTTAACACGGCTAAATCTTAGATAGAATCTGAGACCACAGAGGGACTCAGAATTCTCTTAATCAACCTGCTCTTTCATTTTTCATATGGAGAAATTGAGATACAGAACAAGGAAATTGTTTTATGGAAGGACACACGACTGATCAGGGACTGTCATCACCCAACACTTTCTATCACATCCTAAAGCCTCCAAGAAAAGGCCAAGCAGACAAATTTAAAGCAAAGGAAATGGAAACAAAGAATAGGGATTTAAGATGGACTCAAGCTCATTCTTGGCTGCTCAAAAATCATGCCATATTGCTCATATCCACTGCAACCAAAATAAAGTAATATCTGCCAAATCACACTTGCCGGGGAAGGGCTGTGGCGTTTCCTCTCCCCTCTTGTATCAAGTAGTGTGGTCCCCAGAATACCTCATTCATGTTTGGGGAAGAAAAGGGTGGGAGGGTCTCCTGAGGTCCACCAGAAAGGTCATGCCACCACAAGTCCCTTCTTTGACAGCTCCTGAGGACCTGACTCCTGCTAGTGGAGTTCTCCTTGAAGGGCACCATGTGTTGGCAGACACTTGAGAAAAGTAATGGGAGGACCCAGGCTGAGTGCTTTGTGTGAGACCAGGCAGGAGGCAGGTGGGTGCTACCATTGTTATTAACTTATGAGCTGAATGTCCAAGGTTTCTCTTTGGAAGACCTTGTTATTCTCCTTTTAAGTACTATAGCCACATCCAAAACATCCCAGTAGATGGTGTTTCCTGGTTGGAGTAGCCCGGATTTCCCTTAAACAGGTATACCCAAAAGCAGATATTTTAAAGTTTTATTAAGATATAATTGCTATACAAAAAATTACAGTTATTTAATATATATGTTTTGATGAGTTTGGACATATGCATATCATATATCTGTCATCTCCAAAAATTTTCTAATGTTCTTCTGTGGGTTTTCTTTTTGTTGTTTTCTGGGTTTGTGGGTTTTGGTTTGGTTGCTTGATTGGTCATTTGGTGGTAAGACTACTTAACATGAGACTTATTCTTTTAACATATTTTAAAGTATTCAATATTGTTAACTATAGGTATTACGTTGTATGACATCTCCAGAACTTATTCATCTTGCGTAACTGAAACCTTATGCTGATTGAACAATTTCCCTATTTCTTCCTCTCCCCAGTCAAGGCAATCACCATACAACTCTCTGCTTCTATGAGATTGACTTAGGCTGGTGCAAAAGGAATTGCAGCTTTGCCAATGAAAGAAATGGCAAAAACTGCAATTCCTTTTGCACCAACCTAATATTTTTAGATATCTCATATGAGTGAAATCAAGCAATATTTGTCTTTCTGTGACTTGCTTATTTAACTTAGCATAATGTCCTTGAGGTTAATCCATGTTGTCAAAAATGGTAGATTTCCTTTCCAGAATTAAAATAACTGAACAAAAAGAATCATAGGTTTTTTCATTTGAATGAATTCAACACAAGGTATAGCAAAATGTAAGGAAATACTAACACCCATTTACAATCAGGTAACTTCCCTATTGCCAACTTTTCTTAAAAATTCCTAATTGAACACTTACTCACCTTCTATACATAAAATGAAAGCATTTTTCAACTTTTCCTGAGCTCTACTTATAGACTAAAAAGTAGATGATGTTCCATATACAACGTGGGGTTTCATAACCACTAGTTCCTACAGCCTTTTCATTTAATCAGAAGGAGGCATTGTATTTTTTTCTTCGACCTGGCAACTTATTCTTAGTACCCCCTTTCCATTCATTGTGTACTTCCCGACTTCTGGAAGATTTAAGAAAGCAAATAACCCCTTAGTATACTGTTCTTATTCACACAGACACAACATTGTCTTTTTCAGCCAGGATGGAATTTCATATAACTGATTCAAGCTTTCTAACATTTCCTTAACATTTTTTACACCACCTGTAACACAATCGACACATATACTATTTATTAATCATCCTCCTTAATGAAGTTATACATTTTAAGCCTGGGTTTTAACAACCAGACAAAATGCTATTAAAGGGATAAAATATTTCTTGTGAAAATTTCAATACATATTTTTAAATATCCTGTCTTCTAGAATAAACTTAATGTCTTTAAAGATTCAGATGTGTTTTATTTTACTATAAACCACCTTCTATTGAATATCCTTTGGCCACTTGCATGCTGAATCTCCTACCTTTCACTTATCTGCTTCTTCCCATTTAAAGTCCTATAACTGAAATTCCATGTTTGCCACAGCATTTTTGCCTGGCTGAGTTTAAATCAGCCTAGGTTTGTAAGATACAGTCACCCCTCTCTCCACATTTCCCCTTCCACAATTGTTTATATCATTCACATACAGGGTTTTTGGGTTTGTGTTGTTGTTTTTTGTTTTTGTTTTGTTTTGTTTTTGGTAATCCAGGAGACAGGAAAAGAAGAAGTTTGAGTTCCAGGACAAAAATTTGTTTAAATGAAGAAAAGATTAATTGATGGGGCCTGCTACCTTCCAGTACCTTTGACTGAGACAAGTCCTCTGTAATTAGAGAAGTAAAAATCAAGAACAGACAGATTTTGTGAGGTTTTGGATGCAGGCTGAGCTGTTGCAGAGCTCAGGGACCCAGGATAGGCAAGGATTAGCCTCCTGCCTATCCCCATGTGGAATTCAGCAATGTTCTGCCTCCCTGAGGGCAAAAGCTTTGAGAACACAGAGAGTCAATACCTATGATACAGACACTGAACACATCATTATGGGCAGTGGGAATGGTATAACTTTGCCAAGTAGATTTTTAGTTATGCCATATGACAAGAGAGAGCTGGAATAGGTAGAGAACAAAAAAAAAAAATAGCTTATATCCAGAGGTGATGGCAATTGACAGACATGTTATTGTAGGCATTGTTTAGAACTTTGTATGAAGCCTTCTTGAGAACTACTACCAGTATATGAAGGAATACCTTGAGCAGGGTCAGCTTTACTAATTGGATCATCAAACAACCATAGTTTGATCACTAAAAATAAACGTAATCTAGGCTGGTCTGAAGGTAGTGAGTTTTCTCAATTGATTGTTCACAGATCAAACTCCTTGTTCTACTCTTTCCCCCCTTCTCACTACTGCACTTGACTAGTCTTAAAATAAAATAATAAAATAAATAAATAAATGTAATCTAAATATTGAATCCTAATTGATGATATAATTCCAAAGTGCATAGAAGTAAAGGATACTAATGCTGATGCCTGTAACTCACCTTGAAACATCGAAAAAAGGTGGTTTGATGAGTGAATTGATTGAGGAATAAACTCATGGATAGACTACATCTATATAACCAAGTAAAGATAGCAAATGTTAGCAATTACACAATCTTAGTACTGAGTATAGGAAATTTATTATACATTATTTTTAACATTTCTATATAACGAAAATCTTTCATTAAAATTTTTCTTTAAAAAAACTACTGTTATAATCACAGACAGGTGAGGTGTGCCACATTTGGATTTAATTTCACAGGATTTAATTTCCAATCCTTTTGGCACTTGTCCTGGGAGTCAAGACTCCCACTCCAATCTCTTTTCAGACTGACTTTTCCTTGTCTTTCTTCCTCTCCCTGCAAAAGTTCTGGTTCTTTTTTACACCTTGTACCATAATATATTCGTTTAAACGTTGAGCATGCTATAAATAATGAGCATCCAGAATGCTGACACTACAGAGTAGGTGGTTCTCGGGATTTTCCAAGTTTGGAGATGGTTAGGACAACTTGACTCTATTGAGAAATTTTCTCAGTGCCTCCTTCACTTCCTTGTTCCTCAGGCTGTAGATGAGGGGATTTAACATGGGGATGACCCCTGCGTAAAGCACAGACACTACCTGATTCTTCTCCGAAGACTGGCCTGAGTTACCTCTGAGGTACACGAAGATGAGAGTGCCAAAGAAGAGTGACACAGCAGTGAGGTGCGAGGTGCAGGTGGAGAAGGTCTTGGCCCGGCTTCCGGCAGAGGGCATCCTCAAGATGGCCATGATGATAAACAGGTAGGACACCAAGATCACCACCATGGACGCAGCGATGACAAAAATGGCGAACACAACAATCACCACTTCCTGAGTGTAGCTCTCCCCACAGGCCAGCTTTAACAGAGGAGGGAGGTCACAGAAAATAAAGTCAATCTCATTTACTCCACAGAAGGAGAGAGAGAAGGCCGAGACTGTCCGCACCAAGGCACTGAAGAGACCAGCAATGTAAGCCCCAGCCACAAGACTCAAGCGGGCTTGCTGTGTCATGATGGTGACATAAAGCAGGGGCTGGCACACAGCCAAGTAGCGGTCATAGGCCATGAGGGCCAAGAGGTAGCAGTCGATGGAACCAAAGAAGGTAAACAGGAAGAACTGAGCAGCACAGCGTGTGTAGGATAAAGCTGCCCCGTGCTCCAGCAGCATGGCCAACATCTGGGGGACAGTGACAGATGAGTAGCAGATGTCCATGAAAGAGAGGTGACTCAGAAGGAAATACATTGGGGTGTGGAGCCGGTGATCCATGTGGATCAGAATAATCATCCCTAAGTTCCCCAATAAGGTGATGAGATACATAAATAAAAACAAGAGGAAGAGAGGGAGTGCCCATTCAGGATATTCAGTGAATGCAATGAGGAAGAACTCAGTCACCAAGGTGAGGTTCATCTCTGCTGTGATGCCAGTGGTCCCTGAGACATGTAGAATGGGAAGCAAGTTAGGAAGCTGCAAATAGGATTTGCCTGTATTTCTAGTTTACATTTATTAAACATGTACTGTGGACAAAATATGCCAGGTTCGCCAGGCACAGTGGCACACATCTGTAATATCAGCACTTTTTGAGGCGAGATTGACGGACCTCTTGAGCCCAGGAGTTCGAGACCAGCCTGGCCAACATGGCTCTACTAAAAATACAAAAAAAAATTATCCATGTGTGGTTGTGCGCACCTATAATCCCAGCTACTCGGGAGACAGAGGCACAAGAATTGCTTGGTCCTAGGAGGTCACGGCTGCAGTGAGCCAAGATGGCACCACTGCAGTCCAGCCTGGGTGACAGAGCAAGAACCTGTCTCTCTCTCTCATGCTCTCTCTCTCTCTCTGTCTCTCTCTCCCCCTCTCTCTCCCTCCCTCCTTCCATATATATATTTGCCAGGTGCTATGTGGGGCTTCAGAGATGACTGATCTTAGCTCCTGCCATCAAGGGAGTCCTGTGGCATAGAGTCATCTTAGCGTGTCAAGAAAACAGATACAGTTAAACATTCTCAGAACAGGGGTGCACATTCTCCCTCTATTGCTAAGTAGCTGTGTGAGCTCTGCAAGCCAGAGTCATTCAGAGCCAAAATTTCCTTATTGCTCCACTAAGTGCTGACACATGGACTCTTGCCTACCATGGGAATTTCCTTGTCAGGATTCTGTCCCTTTTTCTCCATGACCTCAGCTCCTCCCCTGATATCAAATCCTCTTCAACTCTCATCTGGATTAGAACAACAGCCACGGAACTATTCTCCCTGTCTATATATTTGCTTCTTGTAAATTCTTTCTCCTCACTGTGATCAGAGTGATAATTCTAAGATTTTAATTTGATCACATATGATTCCCCTGTTAGAAATGCTGCCATGGTGCCCATCATGGAGAGGTTATTTTTGGAGGGTACTTATGATAATTTAATGCATCCATATAATTTGTCAAGATCAAATCAGAGTAATTAGATGTCCATCACCTTAAATATTTATCTTTTTAATGCTCTAAATATTCAAATTATTTGCCTCTAGCTATTTTGAAATATGCAAAGGATTACTGTAATCTAGGATGGGATATTAGTTAGGCTCCTCCACATGTTGGACATGCCCTCCATGAGATCTCCTCTGCTTATTTCTTCATGCTCCTCTCTTGCTTCTAAATCCTCATACCCACAGCCACACCTCACCCTCTCACACTTCTCTCCAGATGTACTGGATTATTGGCACCTTCTCTAATCTCCCCCAGTTTCTCCTACATCTCTGACTTTCAGCAGGACAAACCCTTTCTGCTTAGAGTGCCTTCTCTTTTGCATCCTCCAAGTCCTTGTCAGCTCCTACCTACCCTACCTGCAGATCTCAGCCCAGATCGCACTTTCTACAGGAAACCTCTTTCCTGTCTGCCTTCCTTGGTCAAAGCATGTGCTCCTGGAGCTCAGCATATAGTAAGGGCTTAATATTTTCTCATGGAATAAAGTTATCAAATGATATATAAAGCATCTTGCAAAGGGAAATGTCCTATACACACGTTCAATGGATTACTTTTATTTTTGTGAAAGTGTTTAAAAACAGAAAATGCCTGAAGTCTAAGAACTCACTAAAATTGATAAACAGTCACAAAGGTCATAAGGCATTCTTGGGTTTACACTTCTATCCTCAGCCTAACAATGTACTTACTTAACAGATGGCTGTTGTCTTAATTAGAGCATTTTCATTTACCAAATACAGTTTTATAAAAACTGATATTGCCCTTAATAATATAAAACCGATAAACACTATTCTAAATTATTTATATATTAACTCATTTAATCCTCACAACCACTACATGCGGCAGGAACTTTTTTTATACTCATTTTATAGATAGAACTGAGAAAGAAAGGGTTTAAGTATCATTCCCAAGGTTGCAGAGCTCATAAGTGGTGGAACTGCCATTAGGAACAAAACTGCACACAGAAGCTCTATTTAGCTTATAACAAGATTTCACTGCACCACCTGGCTATTCCAAACAGCTCCTACTCAGAAGGTGTCCACCATTAATTAAACAAACTTAAATACTAGTTCTGCAGTCTATTAATATCTAAAGGCTGATAGAGGCTTTTGAGCTAATAGTAAGTTCTTTGGTAGAGTTGTAGTGCAACAGGATAGAAAGGACACTGGATCAACATCTTTAAAGCATAAGACTTTGGCAGCTATGCTCATGTCAGACTGACCGATTGGGAAAAATGATAATTAAAGGAAATTGGATCTGGTGATGTGAATGGGGCAAGAACCAAGAAAACCAGCTCAGTTTCTTCACCTGAATTCCACATCTTTACCTGGCAGGTCCTCTTCTCTCTTTGTCCACTGTTTTTCCTTAATCTCTAAAAGGTCATTTCTTGCCCATTGCTTGGAGAAGTCCTAAGGGTGTAGGGGCAAAAGTATTGTGCTGAGCATCAGGAGGATGGTGGTTCTTGCTGCCGTCCCAGATCTGCTCAGTTATAATGCTAAGCAAATCTTGGAGCCACAGTGTCCTCTGCCCTCCTACACTCCTCACACACTTGCACACACACAATGTGTGAATCAATATGGGGACAATAATAGCCTCGTGGACTGAAAATCAATCTCTGAACCCTACCATCCTCAAGAGCCTTCTAGCCAGTTCTTTTCTGCCAAAGACGCCATTTTATTATTTTGGTTTCCAGATCTGCAAAATCTGATTAGGATGCATTCTTCACTCTGGTTTTTGTTCAATTCCAGGCAGGGACAGCCTCTTCTTGTGGGCTCCAACAGAAATCTCTTTGGAGAAGACACTAATCAATGGCTAAAGTAGTCTCTAAGGAAAGGCAATTATTGCACATATGGGTTTCTCACTAGGCACCTAGTCCCTCTCATGGGAGGAGAAGAGACTTTCTTCCCAGTTACAGTTCCCAAAGCTCTGCCATACACCCACTGAGTGGGGTTTAAAAGGCCTGACTCCTAGTTCTGCTTGGTCCCTTGAGGAGTTAGATGTATCTAACTTTAATTTCTTCCATCAGAACAATGTCAGAAAACATGCCCATTGCTACCCTCACCACTGTGGCCATATCCTGGAAGAAGAGTGCTTTGGAAACACAGGACTTTACTCCACATTATCCAGGAGGACCAACTGGGTAGGCTTCACAGTAACTTCAGCAAGGCAGTCATGTCTTCTGTTTGCCCTCTCTGGGAGTCAAGTGTCTCATTAAAATCTCTCCTGCTTTTTCTTTAAATGCAAATGAAAACATAGGGAAAACAAAAGCCTGGGATAGTGTGCCCAGAGGAGAAATTGGCAAGTTCCTCTTGTTGGCATAGCCTTTGCCAGCTCTCCGCTTCTTTAACACAATAGTATTGTTTTAGCTCCAAATTCATAGGCATTTTGTTAAGTCATTGAATTTCGACAAGTCTCAATTCAGAAAAAAAAAAAAGGAAGACAAGGAAGAACAGAATAATTGCCCTCTTTGACAATTATGATAACCAAGAGAAAATGGAACCATGTGGTTCACTGACTTGTCACTGTGCTAAGAGTTCTAAATGAGAGCAAGGAATGTGAAATGAAACAAAAAGACAACACAATACCTGCCTATGAGGAATATGCAGCCTAATAGGTGAAATTCTTATCCATTCTATAAGATAACAAGTACTAAACTCTTAAGCAAGGAGTCAGTAAAGTACTATGGGAATAGTAGTATTATGGGAATACTATTCCCTCTACTGTGGGAATAGTAGTAAACAAGCAAGGAGCAGGTAAGATACGAGGGCAAGATTACTTACAGGTAGGGTAAACTGGTGAGGGCTTTCCAGAGGAGGTGGACTTTGACAGTTTGGACAGAAGAGAGAGTGGGAGAATGATGGGCAAAACTCTTTAAGGAAGGGGGTTAGCACGACCAAATGCATATGAGCAGGAGAGCCCAAGGGCTACTCCAGGAACAGTGAGTGGCACTGCTCCTGACCTTGAGCCTGTCTGCTATCATCTGACTCCATTGCTTTCTCTACTGAGATAATCTTTTGTTTATATCTCTCTTTTCCCAGTTCCAAAATCTTCCAAATCCCTATCCTACCCAAACTACTGAGAGACTCAAAATTCTTTATATATTGTTAGTCTCTACATAATAATCTAAATAGTCTGTACATAATAATCTAAATTTTTTTTTGAGACAGAGTCTCACTCTGTCACCCAGGCTGGAGTGCATGGCACGATCTCAGGTCACTGCAACCTCCACATCCCAGGTTCAAGCAATTCTCATGCCTCAGCCTCCCTAGCAGCTGGCATTACAGGGGTGCACCACCATGCCCAGCTAATATTTTGTATTTTTGGTAGAGACGGGTTTCACTGTGTTGGCCAGGCTTGTCTCGAACTCCTGGGCTCAAATGATCTGCCCGCCTCGGCCTCCCAAAGTTCTGGGATTACACACATCACTCGCTGTACCCAACCTTAAATCTTTAAGTTCTAAATAGTTCCAATTTAGACCTTGCATTGGAAGTCCTTAAATTTCATGATGAAGATATTCTTTAAGATATTTTCAACAAAGGGGAAACTTTTCTCTACTATAGAAAAATTAAGTCAAACAACAGTAATTTTTTTTTTTACTTCTAACATAACAAATAGGGATTCCACAGTAATTCTGAAACCCTACCAGTAAAACATTGCTATGCCCTCCCACCGTGAGATAGAAAATATATCTTGTTAGGCCATGAATCTGCTCCCTTGGCAGAGGGGGTGGGGGCTCAGGGGGCCAGGAAGAAGCCCTCAGCTCAGTGTTCCCTGCGGCTCTTAGAAAATACCATAACCATGATGATTTTTTTCTTACCCAAGAGTACTTTAATCCTAAGTGTAAACAGCGTTTTTCACATGTCCTTTTTAACCAGTAATTTTTTTTACCACTTATAGTTTACTAGAGAGAGAGCATTATAAATTTGGATACAATTATTGGGGCATGTGGGGAAAGTAGGGATTGTTAATGGGTACAAAATAATAGAAAGAGTGAATAAGACCTAGTATTTGATGGCACAACAGGGTAACAACAATCAATAATAATTTAATTGTACATTTTTAAATAATTGAAACAGTATACATGGATTGTTTGTAACACAAAGAATAAATGGTTGAGATGATGGATACCCCATTTACCCTGATGTGATTATTATGCACCGCATGCCTATATCAAAATATCTCATGTACCCCATAAATATATACACCTACTATGTACCCACAGTTTTGTTTTTAAATCTTACAAATATGAGTTCCGGGTCAGGTTCCCTGGGCTTGCGTCCTGGATCCATCATTTTCTGGATCCAGGGATCTTGGGAAATACATAAACTCTCTTAGTATTTTGATTCCTCATCTATTAATTGGCAATCATAATACCAACCTCAAAAGGGCATGGAGAAAAATAAAGAGAGAAAATAAAAACACTCTTCACTAACACACCCTGATATTTAGTAATCAGGATGGTGTTTCCCATACAGTTTCCAAATTTAATCATTTTTCTGCTTCCTGGTCTGAATCGATGTTAATGTTCTATGGATGTCAGCCTTCCCTCTTGTCATTACATAAGGGAATTTCAAATATTTATCAATATTTCCCGCCATTAAAATATGGAATTTCTTTGTTGATATTCAGCCTCTGCCTTTCATTGCTTTCCCTAAAGCCAGACTTTATGGAAAACTTCTGGCTGGAAGATTCTCTACCTCTGGGGGCCTGGTTCCACGCCTAGTATGCATGAACACCTGCAAATGATAATGAGAGCCCAGATGGTTAGTACTACAGGGGAGGTTGTTGAGTGTTTTGCAGAGCTATGGAGGTAATTAGAACAACTTGGCTTTATTAAGAGTTTTCCTCAGGGCCTCTTTTGCATTTTTGTCCTCAGCCTATAAAATTGGAACGGTCAGACTGGGGTTCACTACTGTATAAAACATGGTCACAGCCCTCTCCCCTATAACGGACTTACCTACCACTGCATACATAGATCAAAGCTGTAGTCTCAACGATCAACCCAACTGCAGTTATGTATGAGGCAAAGGTAGAGAAAGGTTGAGAAATCTTTGCCTAGAGACCTGATTTGCAGGTGTTTAGATGGCCTTGGTGACGAACAGGTCAGAGAACAGGATCACAACTAGTCTGGTCAGAATCATATACAGAGCAAAGAGGAAAATCAGTGGCTGCTAGAGGAAGCTATCACCCAGTTCGGGGTCAGCAGCAATGGAGGTCACAGAGAGTGAAACCAATAGATAAGGACACAAAGGAGAGTGAGCAGGTGAAATGGCAGGTTAGATTACATTTGTCACACCCTCTACAATATGTAGTCATCAGCCCTGCCAGACATCTTGAGAGTTGTGATGGTGTCATAAAGCAGGGGTTGAAAGTCCCACAGAATAATCATAGACACATCTGAAAATCTATTAATATCTAGTATTTCCAAAGATTATCAATTTCAGATTTCAGTCAAATAATATTCTGAGATTTTAAGCACTAGCTTCCCATTAATGAGTCCCAACACCACCATCACCCAGTATCCCATGCTCCTTATAGCCATTGTTTTACCTCCACGATTCAGGAAGCAGTGATTACTTGTCATATAAAGGAAACTTTAGGACTAAAGGAACTAACTGAACTTCATCATGGACTAAAGGAACTAATTGAACTTCTAAATAGATTTTAATGTGTATTAGTTCTTTTCATGCTGCTGATAAAGACATACCCAACACTGGGTAATTTATAAAGAAAAAGAGGCTTAATAGACTCACAATTCCATGTGGCTGGGGAGGCCTCACAATTATGGCAGAAGGCAAAAGGCACATCTTACATGGTGACAGGCAAGAGAGAAAATGAGAACCAAGTGAAAGAAGTTTCTCCTTATAAAACCATCAGATCTCATGAGACTTATTCACTAGAGAACAGTATGTGGGAAGCCACCGCCATGATTCAATTATCTCCACTGGGTCCCTCCCATAACACATGGGAATTATGGTAGCTACAATTCAAGAAGAGATTTGGGTAAAGACACAGCCAAACCATATCATAAAGCATTAAAGAAACAATCATTTTGACAGCAAAACTTTTGATTGCAAGAGACACCATGTAGAAGGATACAAGGTTTTCTTTAGAATTCCTGAAAATGAATCATAATATAACAGCAATTATGAAAGACAGGAAGCAGAGAATTCGTGCCTTTAGGCATAAAATACACACTATGATAAAGAGTTGTTTTCTTACCTGAAAAAAGATGTTATGGGTAGGCTGGAGAGGAGAATTTCAGAGGATATCGCAGTTAATTAGACTGTAGATGTTGCCTGGATCTTTAAGAAGGAGTCAATACCCCAGTAACCCCCAAACCTGAGTGAGGGAGTCTGTAAACAACACACATCCTCCTCTCATTTTTAGAAGCATCTGAAAAAAGGGATACTTATGCCTCGCTTCCTAGGATAATTTATGGCAAGCCGTCTAGAGATTTCTGCACCCACCATGGCAGCCAAGCAACATACCACATAGTTGATGGGGATTTCTAAGCAGAGGGACCAAGACAATGTCACAGAATCCTGACAAATCCATAGGGTTCAAAAACCAAAGGAGCCTGAGGGCCATAAAAGAGAAATGAGGAGTGCATGTCTCTTAAAAGAGAATCCATGGCCTGACCATGGATGGCAGCAGCAGATGGGAGCAATGGCAATAAGAACCAGATGAAGAAAAAAAAACACAGCTTTTTTTGTACAGAGGACAGTGAGAACAGAGGAAATTAGTTATACTAAATGTCCCACTCCTGATGCCAGCATGATATGTAAAGCCTCTGAGAATTTAGATCACATCCTGTAAAAAGACGGGGACAAAAAGAAGGGAATAAAAAGGAGAAAAAATTTTGAATTGACAGTTTAAATCCTGAATGGGCTATGTTTAAAACTGGAAGTGACTGAGTTGCCTTGGTTTGGAAAAGATTCATTTTATCTTCAGTTGAAATGATTGAATCCAGGTAAAACGAAATTTTAAGAAGTTATTTTTGTGGCATACCTGTATTGAGACTGTAAATTATAAACCTGCTATACTTCCCAGAGTTTAAAGCAGAAAATGCCACCAGGGGGAATGAGAACGATGAAAAAGTTAAGAGGCACAAAAGATACATATCTGCTCAATAAAAGTTCTAAGAGAATGTAAAAAGAGGATGATAACATTAAAAAGAAAAAGGAAGAAATTTCTTTGAGCTTAAAAACAGATATTAAGCCTTCAGATCCGAAAAGTTCACCAATATTCTAATACCAATACTGAAAAAAGCATAATTCTGGACTCAAGGATAAAAAGAATCTATTACATGTTTCTGGAGAGGAAAAAACAACCACAACAAAGAAAGTGACCCATATGGGAACAAGACTGCCATCAAATTCTGCATCTACTTTCCTGAATATTGGAAGCCAGAGGAAAGAAAAATGTCTGTAAAGATCAGAGAAAATTATTCTGAATTTAGAATTTAATATCCAATCAACTATCAGTCAAGTGTGTGTTAATTACACAAGACACATTGTCTGACCACAATATAAGGCACACAGAAATTAATAAAGGCTAAAAAGAGTATCAATCATTTTGACATATTAAAATGGCCTGCTCATCCTGAAATTGCAAACTATTTAAAATTAATTGACATTGATATGTACATACGAAAACCTGTGAATTGTAGCAACAACAGTTAAGGGGGACAACGAGGCCTGGAAATGCATTTATTAGACAATATGGACAACAAAAAATAAATAAAATATATACACAACCACGAGAAGCTAAAAAGAAATTTTAAAACTTTAAAGTAGAAAGTAATAATATATACAACAAAATTTTTAATGGATTTGATAACCAGGAGCTGGCTACTTACACTACAGTAGACAAACATATTGCCAGTCCAAAGGGAAAAAAGAGGCACTGAAAAAAAAAAAAAACACGAATCAATGCCGCTAGAACTGATTAATGAGAAAAAACAGTTTGTAGAGGTGATTTTAAATTATGAGAAGGAATACTTCACCCATATCAGATGAACAAAAAAATTAAATATGACCTGAAGTCACGTATATCAATATGGGTAAACCTCAAAGCCGTCATGTTGAACAAATTGCTGGCAATTTGAACATAAAAACAGTATGGCACCACAGATGTCAAGTTTTTAAATAAACACAAATAAACTATTGGCTATTCTGGAGACACAGATATGAAGTGAAAACATAAAAGCATGTGTAGGAATGTTAACAACAAATTCGGGTCGTGGTTAGCTCTGTAGGAGGACAAAAGATGAGGATCAGAGAGTGGAATACAAAGGATTTCAAGAATATCTTTACTGAGTTATTTTTGAAATCAAACACATAAAGCAAAATGTTAAGATTTGAAAAATCAGGATGGTGGGTACATGAGTGTTTATCATGTGTCAGTTTTCATGGAATGAAATCTATTATTTTAATTCAAGTCCAATGAAACTCCCAAGGAGCATTTTGCCAAAGTTGTTTGGTTGTCATGTTGATTGTATTGATGACTTCAATCAACAGCCTCCCTTTTGAATGCCTTTTGCAATGTGATGGCAGTTCCATCCTTCAAGAGATGGAGTCTATTTCGCCATCCTTGAATATTTGCTGGTTTTTATAGCTTTATTTAATAAAATGCAGCTAAAGCGATGGTGTGACATCTCTGAGACTAGGCTTCAAGAGACTTTGCACACTTCTACTTCTACTTTGACTCTTGGACCTTTGCCATTGTCATGGGAACGGCTTGGGCTAGCCCGTTGGAGGATGAGACACCACATGGAGGAAAGCACAGTTGCTTCAGCCAAGGACTGCCTACAGCCAGGCAACCTTCAAATACGCAAGAAAACCTAGCCAAGCTACAACCTGATCCACAATTGACCGTGCATGCAAGTGCCTACCCAGCTAAAACCACAAGCACTAGTCACTTTACTAGTCAGTTGACCCAAAGATGCAACTGAAAAATTAAGCAATAATAAATTGCTTATTGCCTTAAGCCAGTAAGTTATTATGGCAATAGATGACTGATAAAACATGACAAGCTGAAAAGTTTATCTAGAACCCTAGATACATAAGAAAAGCAAAGAAATTTTTAAAAAAGAATAAGATATTTTGCCCTGTCAGATACCAAAATAAACCCCAAAGTTTCCAAAATTAAAGAAATTGAGTTAAATAATACTTCAGAGTTAAAATATATCTGTGGAACAAAAAAGTACTAAAAACAAACTCAAGTAAATATAGAAATATATGAAGCAGGGCATGGTGGCTCACACTTGTTAATTCCAGCACTTTGGGATGCCAAGGCGGCAGATCACGAGGTCAGGAGTTTGAGACCAGCCTGGCCTACATGGTGAAACCCTAAGTCTACTAAAAATACAAAAATTAGCCAGGTCTGGTGGCAGGAACCTATAATCCCATCTACAAAAGGCTGAAGCAGGAGAACTGCTTGAACCCAGGAGGCAGAGGTTGCAGTGAGCCAAAATTGTGCCACTGTACTCCAGCCTGGGTGACACAGCAAGACTCCATTTTGGGGGAGAGAAAAAAGAAATATATAAAAATGAAGTGTCAAATTCAGGGGTAAAGAAACCAATAAATAGTCTTTTAATAATTGACATATTATATCAAAAAATAAATTATGTGTCTGATTTGTTTCATTTAAGATAATGGCCTCCGGTTTCATCCCTGCTGCTGCAAATACTGCATATTCTCACTTATAAGTGGAAACTAATAAGGAAGCCAAGGTGTACACATGGACATAGAATGTAGAATACAACGTGTACACAGAAAATGGAGACTTGGAAAGGTGAGGGAGTAGGAGATGGGCAGATGATGAGAATACTTAAAGGTACAATGTATGTTGTTCAGGTGATGGGTACCCTAAAAGCCCTGACTTCACCACTATACAATCTATGCATGTAACAAAATTGTATTCACAACCCATACATTTATACAAATAAATAATGTGTGAAATCAATTACTTTTTATTTACAAAAATGGAAGAGAATGTTTTTAATAACCCTATAAAAGGTAGAGAAGGGTGACAGGAAAGCTGGTGTTTTTCATCACAGAACTAAAGATGAACCTGGCCCAGGTGTTGAAGAAGCATAAGGGAAGACCTGGAAAGTGAAGTGCCAACAGTCTAGGAATGATACCCCCATGACAAACGGTGAACCAGCAAGTAAGTGACAACATGCTGCAGTACTGAGCTTCAGCAGTCTCCCTGTCCCCTGCAACTCCTGGTGCCCTGCACCAATCTTCAGAGCATGAAAAGAATGTGGTTCCTACTTCATTTCTTTCCTCCTTTCAAATCTCATGCAAAATGTCTCCTGCAGCCCACAGTGAACCAGACTATGCCAAAAATAAAATTTTGGGAAATGGGGCTCCACCTTGACTAAATCAACACAAATCCGCAAGAAATTCCACCTCTAATCATTTATCATCAGGAGGTTGAGCATGAGTACATAACCCGTCACATTCAAAGATGTCTATTGCAACATTGTTATTGGGAAAAAAATAGGGAAATAAATGAGTAAGTGAATACTATGTAGGCTTTAATAAGAAGATATACTTGCCATTAACAAGTTACAATGGCATGCAAAATTGTAAAGTAAAATGGAAAGTTGCAGAAGATGATATAAAACATGGTACAAGTTTTGTTGAAATACAAGAAGTAAATAAATGTTTGATGAGTATAAAAAGACTCACACAAAACTAACAGGAGTTATCTCTGGGTGAGAAGATTGGGAAACAGGTAAAAGAAGGGAGCCACTGTCCCTTTTTAAATGTGTGTCTATCTTTTAATTTTATTATAACATGTATTATTTTTATAATAAAAACCCAAATTAAGTCTTTAAAAGAAAGAGACTACCTAAAAATATAAATCATGGGAATTGATAAAATGCTAAAAAAGATATTTGAGAATCCTAGGCTGTGCACTCAGTGTATTTAACCAGATCCCATCTATTACAATAAGTAGTAGCAATTATTATTATCATCATTATATGGTTAGTCCAAAGAGACTTCTTGGTGACCCACCGACTCTGCCTCTTTCCTGCAAGCTAGAAGACATCAGAGAAATAATTTGTAAATACAGAGAAATCTGGGTAGCAGTTAATTATTTTCCTGTGCTGAATAAACAGCAGAATTCCTTTGTTCAATGT
The DNA here is from genome assembly GCA_036589455.1 of Ateles fusciceps. Classification (NCBI taxonomy): domain Eukaryota; kingdom Metazoa; phylum Chordata; class Mammalia; order Primates; family Atelidae; genus Ateles; species Ateles fusciceps. The sequence goes on along the minus strand of JAZHEH010000681.1, from coordinate 19,815,880 downwards.
GATAACTTTCAAAGGCACATAATTTTGTAAATGTCAAATCCTCAGATGATGGAATTTCCCAAACGATGTGCTCACCGAGATACTTGGGAGCAGGGAATGTCCCTAAAGCATTATTCAATCCAGTGCCTGGAGTCAAAGAACATATTTTAATCCCCTCCTTGGCATTGCTAGCAACACCTGGCCCCTTCAGTCAACAAATACTCATTTGCTGTCCACCAAGTGTCAGGTAGTGGACTGGAAGTGCGGGAAACAACAGCGAGCAAGTTTCACATGGATCCTGCCCTATTGAAACCTTTAAGGCCCATTGGGGAAAACAGACATCAAACAAGTAACAATAAGTGGTTTGTGTGTTTCAAAAAACAGCAGAGAGGGTACTGCAGGAGCAAACAATTAGGCAACTCAGTCTATTTGGGGAATCAAAGAACAGCTCAATAATGTCCACAGAATTTATTAGAGGGCTCTGAATGTGGGAAAGAATGTTGCCTAAACAGACCCTTCACAAAAGGGATCAAGGAGTCATGAAGCCACAGGAGGTAGGTAATATTAAATGATCAGGGACAGTTTTAAATAGAACTCCTGGAAGAAACACAATTTATCTTTCACTCTGTAGCCATTAAGTATGTGTTAGATGCCAGGAACTATGATGTATATGTCTAACCTGCAGGAGTACATTGACTCACTTGCCATTTAGTCCACAAATATTTACTGGGCACTTACTATCCTCCAGAGACTGCTTTAGGCACTGAGGACACAGCAGAGAACCCTACTCTTATGAACTTGCATTCTTGTGGGGTGACAAAATAACACAAAAGGAAAACATATATCAGATAGTGATGTGTTATACAGAAAAACACAGCAGAAAAGGAAGTTAGGGAGGTTGTTTGCTATTTTCAGTAGGGTGATCAGAGAAAGCCTCATTAAAAGGTGATAGTTGAACAAAGATTTGAAGGAATCAAGAGAGCACGTTATACAGACATGCGGAGGAATGGCATTCTAGCAGAGGGAACAGCAAATGCAAGGGCCCTGAGGTGGGAGGGACCATGCCTGGTGTGTTCCGAGGACAGCAAGGAGTTCAGAGTCTAGCAGAAAAAAGCAAGCATATAACAAAAGAATTATTTTATTATTCAACTTGACAAGTGATGATGCAAGAATTTTTGCTAATTAAAGAGCAGCCATGGCAAAATTCTAGTGTCGAACTACCAAGAGAATGTTTGATATTGCTGAAAACACCTGGGCAGCAAGATCAATGTGAAAGAGTCACTGTGCATATAACAAGTAAAAAAAGGTTTGTTTTGGTAGCATTGGGATGGGTGTGGACCAGATGAACCTGATCAGTTTCCTCACCTGAAACCCATCTCGCTTTTCTCTGAAGAATCTCTTTCCCTCCTTGTTCATTGTTCTCTCTCTGCTCATGACTGCTCTTTCACTGATTGTAACCTCAGGGTGAGGGTGTAGAAAAGGAAAGCTGCATGGGCAACCAGGCCCCTGGTTCTTCATTCCCACCCCCTGCCCCATCCCCACCACCATCCTTGACTAGCTGTGTGGTCCCAGGTAAGTCTCTTATGACTCTGAGCTTCCATATCATCTGTTTTGCTTGTCAACTCCTCAAAACAATATGAAATAATCATAATTTAGCCACCTAAAGACAGGAAGCTGGAAGGTTTTAATTTTATCATTCTCTTCTCCTCCTCTTTCCCTTCCCATAAATCCCTACATGCACATCCCCCCCAACCCCCGCAAGCGGAGGCAAGGTCAGGGAATAGCCCCTGTCTGCGGCTTTGGCCCCGGCATAAGACTTTACTAGTTTGTTCTACCCTAACACTATCATAGCCAATCCATGGCCAGTGTGGATCTCCAAGGAGAGATTATTGCTGATTTCAGGGTTATTTACATGAAAATAGCACTTTTCATGTAGGAATAGAGAGGTTTCTCCTCAATCTCCATTTCTAAATGTCATACACCCAGTTGGGCCATTACTAAGAATGGTTAAGGGAGACTGAATTCTGGTTCTGGCTTGTCCCATGAGGAATCATCTATTTTCCAAGGTCCAGTTTCCTCTGTCAGAATAATGTCATGAATCACAGGCTCTGCCACCCTCACCAGCTGTGGCCTGGGAGAACAGGGCCCCCCAAGCTATTTACCTAGAGATGGTAGAATGGAAACCTATCCACCTAGGAAAAGGCAAGGCCCATTTTAGCCTCTAGTTTGCCCTCCCTGGAGTCAGGCACTTGATCAAGTTTCTCCTTTAATCTTTAACACAAGAGAAACCTTAGGAAAAAATAAATAGGACAAGTGCACTGCCCAGAAAAGCAACTGGCACAGCCAGCAAGTGGGCATGACCTTTACCAGCTCTCTGCAGCTGAGAAATCGTGGCAATTATTCTTAGCATCAGATGCACATGCATTTTTTTATGAATTTCAAAATGTCCAGACAAGAAAAAGGAAGGGAGCAAGGTCAGGAGGAAACCCCTTTGCCAAAGGTGGGGCCAGGAAGGGGACAGGTGGGAGTCATCTGCACATTCATTCATTTCTCATTTTTGATTGAGAAAGGTGCTCTAGAGACCAGGGCTGAAATTTACACACACAAAACACACACACACACACACAGATACATACACGTATTTTCTGCCTTCAAAAATTTTATACTCTCCTGTTAGAGGTAAGCCATATATGTAATCAATCATTCCCACACCAGGATAAAATTCAGGGGACATGATTTCCAAGGAAGTGGCATTTCAGCTGAACCTTAAAATTAAAATTTGATACATGTCTATCAAACCATAGCAATTAGCATATCCACCAACTCAAACATTCACAATTTTTTTGTGGTCTGAACATTCAAAATTCTCTCTTCTAACTTTTTGAAAATATACAATGATTTGTGGTTAACCATATTTATCCTGCAATGCTATGGAACCCTAGGACTTACTCCTCCCAGTTAGATGAAATTTTGTATCTGTTAACCAACTTCTCCCTATTCTCCCCTTTTCCTTACCCTTCTGGACCAGGAAATTTTTATCCATGGTTGCAGATAGGTAAGTTTCTCTTATTCACTGCACAAGCTTCCAAATATTTTCTTGATGTCAGAGTTTAGGCTTTTGGAACTCATAAATATGTATAATTATTATGTGTCAACTAAAAATACAAGGAAAATAAAATTAAAAGAAAATTTAAGAAAAATTAAAATTTGAGCAAGACACTTAAAATTGCACATTCCCTATTCTCCTGACCCTGCCTTAGTTTTTGACCCTTCTAAGATAGCATATAATGTACTTATTTTATTTACTGCCTCTCTGCTTCACCCCTCTATAAATTCCAACCAAAGCTTCTCCCTCACTTTCTTTCCACTCCATCTTTCTTACTAAAGAAAGAGGCAAAGAAAGAAAACTTGCTAAGCTCTTATATTTACAGGTACCTTTGACCTTTCAGAACAATGTCCCTTCCATTTTGCCCTCAGAAGAGGTCTGCAAAGAGTGGCTCTCCTCATTCTGCTGAAGCAGTAACAAAGACATGGGGTAGGAGGGAGGAAGTTTACCCAAGGTCACTCACCTGACACCTGCCAACTTTACAGAGATGTTGTTAGTCTCTCATCTGGCACATAGGAAGCACTCAAAATATATAAATTATTATTTCATTTTTCTTATGTCACATTTTTTCAGAAAGAAGGTATTAAATTACCTTCTTAGTATTACCAGCTGGCACTGTAGTGAACACTGTTCTCACTCCTTTGCCTTTCCTGTTCCTTACAGTGTCAGAAAATAAAATCCCCCTTCACTTAGTGCCCTACCTTTGACAAAGACCCAGGAAGGTTTTCTTCCAGCTACCATAGTGTGGCATAGACAGCTTCACTAATACAAGGCTCCCTCCTATTCCTCGCTCTGAAACCATTTTAATAGCACGCATTCATTAACCACAACCTTGCTGCTGTTGCAAGTTAGAGAGCCTGAGTTTTAACACCCTGAAAACCCATTATTAGAGCAAGTCTCCTTCAATGTATCATTACATAAAGCACATTCAGACAAAACATAACATTTCCAAAAGATGAAAGGTGATTTTCTCAGAGAGGTTAGGATATTTTTACTTATTATGACTTATTACTGGTAATGATGACAATAATGGTATGTTAGCATGTCACACCATTACACAGAAGGTTAGTGTAACTGTTAGGAACCTTCTTCAAGAACCCCTTTTATTTTCTTGTTTCTCTAAAATATAAATCAAAATTTTCCACATAGGAATGGCATAAGTAAACTATTTAGACAGCTTAACCAAGTCAGTGTGATCAGCACCCAGTTGCCAATTAGTACCATAATGTGGAGATCTATACATGCTTTAAGGAGGCGAGGAGAGCTCTGGGTGTTTAGGAAGCCCTCTGAGCCACGCTATTTCAAGGAGCCTTGAGCTTGGTGTTGCTTTCCAGAGAAACAAGGAGGTTCTAATTAATTGTACATATCAGTTTTGACTCTCTAGGTTCAAGTAACAAAAACCAACCAGAGAGCTGGACGCGGTGGCTCACGCCTGTAATCCCAGCACTTTGGGAGAACGAGGAGGGAGGATCACCTGGGGTGAAAAGTTCAAGACCAGCCTGGCAACATAGCAAAACCCCGTTTCTACTAAAAATACAAAAATTAGCCGGGCACCTGTAATCCCAGCTACTTGGGAGGCTGAGGCCGGAGAATCACTTAAGCCCAGGAGGAGGAGGTTACAGTTAGCCAAGAGAGCACCATTGCACTCTAGCCTGAGCGACAGAGCAAGACTCTGTTTCAAAAAAACAAACAAAAAAAAACACACAAAAAAATTCAAAAAAACAGAACAAGCCTGAGCAAAACAAAACGAAATTTGTTATAAGGATATGTGTATCCAGAAGCCAAGCCACAATTACAGCTGGGCTGAAAATTTCCCACTGGAAATCCTGTGAGAATTCAGACAGTATTTTCTGTCCATCTATTATGCAATTGCCTCATTCTTTCTCTCTCTCTCTCTCTCTATCTATCTATCTCTATCTCTCTCTCTCAAAGTCAGAGCCTTCTACCCCCCTCTGCCTTGCAGAACATTTAAGCCCACAGCTCCCAAGTTTAAATGTTTTTGGCTCAGTCACATATAGAATGCTTTACTCTCTCCATTCACTTCCAAATTCCTAGGAAATTACTCTAGTTGGCTTGATAAGTGAAATCTCTTTTTAGGTCCACTTATGACCATGGAGTCACTGTCATATATTACAAAATGGTTGCTGAGGATTTCATTATTGTAGACTAGGGTGGGCGTGAACCTTGCTACATTTGAGAGAAGGCAAGAAGGCCAGTGTGGATAAAGCAGAGAGTGCTAGGGAAAGCTATCTCAAACTTTCCATATTCAAAGCAGAACTCGTGCTTTCACTTAAAAAAAAAAAAAACCAGCCTGGACAATATAGCAAGACCCCTTCTCTACAAAAAAAAAAAAAAAAATGTCTTTTTTAAAAATTAGCCAGGCGTGGTGGCACATGCCTATGGTCCTAGCAATTTGGGAGGCTGAGATGAGAGAATGGCTTGAGCCCAGGAGTTTGAGTTTGAGCTATGATCATGCCACTGCACTCCAGCCTGGGTGACACGGCAAGACTCTACCTCTAATAACAACAACAACAAAAAAAAATATATATTGTGCTCATTCAGATCAAAATTCTTGGAATCATCTTAGATTTGCCTTTTTCCTCCTATAGCCCAATTGAATCTGTAGTTACCTATCACTGTATAATAAATTATCTCAAATCTTAGCGGCTTAAAACTGCAATAATCATTTATTATCACTCATGGATTCTCTGATCCAGGATTTCAGTTACGACATGTCAAGGCCTCAACTGGAATACCCAAGGACTGGGAGTTGAATTAACTGAAGGCTTATTTAATCACATGTCTAAAAGTTGGTGCTGGCTACGGCTGAGGGGCTAGCAGAGCTGTTGACCATAACACTCCATACATGGCCTCTTCATGTAATGAAGTCTGGGCTTCCTCACAAAATGGGACTGAGTTCTACAGGTGAACATTCCAAGTGAAAGTGAGAGCCAGGCAGAAGCCAGATTTCCCCTCATGGCCCAGCCTCAGCAGTCACAGAGCATCATTTCTGCAACATTTTACTGGTTGAACTTGTTATTAAGATCTGCTCAGTTTCAAGAGAAAGGATCATAGACCCCACCTCTTGGTGGAGGCATGTATGAACATCTTATTCCAAGAAGAGAATATGGGATGGGATGTAATTTGGTATGAGTATCTTCTAAAAAGTAAGTCGGCTACACTACCCGTCTGTAAATACTTTTAAATCTACCTCCAAAAATTATTTTAAACCTGACCTCCATCTTCAATGCTATCAGTCTAGACCAGGTGACTACCAATTTGTTTTAGACTGTAGCAATTACTTTCAAACTTATCTGTCTTTTTCACTTTTAAATTCTCTTCTGCCAATTTTTCAAATAAAGCCAAAATATTATTTCCCTGTGCTACCAATTTCCTTACCTTTTGAATAAAATTTGAAGTCCATGAATTGGACTTCATGAATTGACTCGCTGTTGGCTGCCTACAAGAAGAGTGAGATCTGTTAGCGCTTTCTCAATTCCTCCAAGCTACCACCAATATAATGACTAATATTTTTTGAACTTTGGTGATTCTGTAAGCTGATGCTGGGTGGCTTCTGTATTTTCCCATATGAGGAAGTCCTAGACAAGAATTTGTTTCTATTTAGTTGTTCTCTACAAAAGCCTGCAAGGAGCAACCATACTCTAATATCCTAATATTTAGCCAAGACCCCTAACATCTCCATTTCTGAAGGCAGTGATCTGAGTCTTAGATGATAACAGGTGGACAGTAGCCCACCAATTCCTTTGCCAGCACATACCAGGAGATAGTTTGAGGATGGGGAAGTCCCCACTGTTCCCATCATTGTCTCAGATACTTTTTTCTGAAGGTCTGATTTTGCACGTTACTCCTGATACATCTGATTCTTATATTAGTCAAGATATTTGGATGCAAGTATCAGAAACCAACTCAAGTGAATGTAAGATGCTTAAAAGGGACTTACTGTAAGGACTGGGAAGCATCTCACATAACCCACTGGCAAGAATGCAGCCAAGTCAAGAAAGCACTACTTATTTATAAAGAGCTATCAGGAACCTAGGGAGTGTTCTTCGTCTCTCATTTCTGCTTCTCTCTGCACATTAGCTTCATATTTCTCTATGCCTGAAGAATTGATTCCTTTGCAACCCAGTCCGCATGACAGAATATGGCTAACCACAGTTCCCAACTGTATATAGTACAATTCCAGCCCGTTAGAGAGACCAGTCTTTCATAGTTCCAATTTCAAATTCCTGCAGAAGGGTCTCAAACTAGCCCACCTTGAGTCAGGTGGCCTCCCCTGTTTCAGTGAACTATGGCCTGGAAGATGGGACCACCTTGGTCATACAGTTCCCGTTTCTGTCCTTTGGCTATGATGTATCCACTGCTGAAAGTAGAGGCATGCAAGAGATTTATGGTGAGGATTGGCAGTCTCTTCAAAGATGTGTGATATAGCAAGGACCTGGACTCTTGCTGTATAATAGACATGATTGGGACTGATAGCTCACTTCTTCTAAAACTCTTCCTATGAAAAATACGTAAAGCGCAGCAGACCTAAGCAGCCATGTTCATATCACATGACCCAGACCTTACTTGAATGTACAGTGGACAATCTACCTAATGGTGTGGCTGGCCTGTTGACCCAAGTTTATTCTCTGGAGAAATTTAACCAAAAAAAGCAAGTACCATGGTCAGTTTGGTGGTGAGAGATTGAACTGACCCCTTATTGATGTTTGTGGGCTGGTGGCCATGTTGAGACCCCACAGAAACAGAGAAAGTTGGTGTAAAGAAGGACAGAAAGAATCAGGGTGAAGCAGAGATAAATCAGACCATGACACCCCAGAGAGCTGAGAATGAAGCTTTGGTTCTCACAAACTCCTGGAGTCTAGTTCCCATGAGGCCTCACAGCAGTTGAGCTTCTTTATCCTTGAAATTGCCTTCTTTAGCTTTACAAAAAAAAACAACTCTGACTTTACTGAGCTAGCTTGAATAGATTTCCATTTGCCATAGCCAACAATCCTTGACTAAGAGAGCCTGAGAAGGTGTCAAATAAGGAGTAAAGCCTGAGGAGTGGGAGAAAGTCTCATCTGCCATTTAGCTGAAGTGCTCAGAAAAGCATCAGCTAATGCACCTCCCTGCTCACGTCTGCTTCTCCAGTTTTTAGAAAATGAAGTTCTCATAGTCCTTTAAAAACCTTCCATCTGTATATCGAGCCTCATTAGGAAAGGACCTGCTGGTGAGAGGCTGCTAGTCACTGAAACAGCAATACACAATTCTTTCTAGACAGGATGGGCTATCCTCACCTGGCTTACAGGTCATCAAAGAGAACTTCTAAGCCTGATTCGTAGCATTAAGCAGAGGCTAGCCCAACCACTCCATAATCTTCCTTCCTTCCTTCCTTCCTCTCTTTCTTTCTGTCTTTTCCTTTCTTCCTTTTTTTCTTCCTTCTTTTCTTTCTTCCTTCTTTTTTTTTTTGACTCAGGCATTATTTTTATTACTAGAGGATAAAGATTTAGCAATGAACAAAAGAGACACAGCCCTTGCCCTCATGATGTTTACAATCCTATTAGGGAAATAGACAGTAATTGAATATTCATCACTCAGAAATGTAAAATTACACTTATGGTAAGTGCTACAGAGGAGAGATATGTAAAGCTAGGAAAGAGAATAAGAGGTTCATAGACCTCATTAGGGAGGGCCTGGGAGGATTACCAAGCAAGTGAGCTGAGATCTGAATGTCAGTAGGAGTGACCCTGGTAAGAAAGTTTATAGAGGGTGCAGAGTGGCCTGAGCAGACCCTGGACAGGATGGACTTAGCCATACTCATGTATTTGAGTGACTGGAAAGAGTCTTTAAGCCAGGGAAGGGCTAAGGAGAGTATGGTAACAGGCAAGCCTAGTAGTTGGTTGGGCTGGATTACATAGAGCCTTACAGGTCAGGTTCAGGATTTTGGTCTTCAGTCTAAGACCAACTGAAACCATATGCTCCAAGGCATCAGGCTGACTCACAGGTTATTAAGGAAGATGCTTTATTACCTTTTTTTTGTTATACTTTAAGTTCTGGGGTACATGTGCAGAACATGCTGGTGTTATATAGGTATACACGTGTCGTGGTGGTTTGCTGCACCCATCAACCTGTCATCTACATTAGATATTTCTCCTAATGCTATCCCTCCCCCAGGCCCCCACCCCCCTGCTATCCTTCCCCTAGCCCCCATCCCCCAACAGGTCCCAGTGTGTGAAAACCCAGTTGGTTTTCTGTTCTTGTGTTAGTTTGCTGAGAATGATAGTTTCCAGCTTCATCCATGTCCCTGCAAAGGACATGAACTCATCCTTTTTTATGGCTGCATAGTAGTCCATGGTGTATACGTGCCACATTTTCATTATCCAATCTATCATTGGTGGGCATTTGGGTTGGTTCCAAGTCTTTGCTATTGTGAACAGTGCTGCAATAAACATACCTGTGCATGTGTCTTTATAGTAGAGTGATTTATAATCCTTTGGGTATATACCCAGTAATGGCATTGCTGGGTCAAATGATATGTCTGGTTCTAGATCCTTGAGGAATTATCACACTGTCTTCCACAATGGTTGAACTAATTTACACTCCTACCAACAGTGTAAAAGGGAAATCGCTTTATTGTCATATTTAAAAGTTCAAACTTTCCTGCTTGCCATCATCCACACCCTTTCCTATTTCTCACGTGCTAATAGTTTATTAAACTATTCTGCAACTGAAATTGCAAAATGTAAAGTCTAAGTCTAGCAAAGGGCTCTACTATCCAGGAAATGAGCCAAAAAATATCAAATGTATGGATAGATAGACAAAGTGACAGAGAAAGATGGAGAGAGAGTGAGTATAGCTCAATACACACAAGAAGTCTCAGGGAAATTTGTCTCCAAAATATTTGTGAGATATTACAATGTTGTTCCATTTGTTAAATAATGTGTTTAATATCATAAAGAAAATAGGCATTTAGTCCATATGGCCATAAATAAAATACCTATACATTTATAGACATACAAGCTGTATTTTTTTCTTAGCATCATAAGATCTCACTAACCAAGAAAACCAGTCTGAATTAGGGAAAAGATACAATTACAGAACTCCTATTTCATTACCTACACATCAGCTTTTATTTGAACTACTAACAAAGTAGTTTTGAAGCTGCCTTCCCCACTGTTTTCATGAATGAATTTAAGGACTGTCCCACACAAGGTAGCAGTAGATCACACTGTCTCATGGTTCTGTTTGTGTGTATCAGTCTTCTTCCCTCTATACAGGGCTTGGGGACAGGCTTGTGCTTTTTGTTTTGTTGAATTTCTGGGCTTTATAAATCAAGATGAAGCATCAAGGAATGCACAAAAGAAAGGCAACACTTGGCCATTTCACACGCCAAAATTATAACAAAGGCTAAAAAAAAAGCCTGCTATAATAAAAAAAAGAATTTGCCATAACAAATTATACTCTTCACCCTTGTGTCTGAGCTGATATTCTGTCACCTCCCAACATCCCTGGAAAGCAGGTGATGTTATTATACCTATTCCACGGTTAAGCAAACTGAGGCTCAGAATGATTGTGCCACTTGCTGAATATCTCACGCGAATAATGGAGGCAGGATTCAAATCCAGGTGTGTCTGACTCCCAGTTCATACACTGGAAGAAGACGCAGGTTAAAGACATTATCTCGAACCTTTTGTGCAAAGCAGGGACAGGACCAGGGTGAGGGAAGGGAAGCACAAAATTTAAGGAGGTTCTCACTGTCAGGTACTGACCCTGCACTTGTACGACTCTGAGAGTGAGCACTTCCTTAAAATAAGTACTGAACCACATAATATTAAGGGACCTGTATGGTTCATTTTCTGTATCAACTTGGCTGGGCTATGGTGCCCAGTTATTGAATCAAACACCAGCCTAAGTAGTGCTATTAAGGTATTTTTTCTTTTTCTATGATTAACATTTAAATCAGTTGACTTTGAGTAAAGCAGAGTACCTCTATAATGTGGGTCCACCTCATCCCATAAGTTGAAGAACGTAAGGGAAAAGACTAAGGTCTCCCAAAAAATAATGAATTCTTCCTCCACATAACTTAAGACTGAGAACTACAACATCATCTCTTCCCTGAGTCTTCAGCCTGCCACCTGCTCAGCAAATTTCAGACGTGCCAGCCCCCACAATTACATGAGCCAAGTTCTCTAAAATAGTTCTAGATAGCTAGGTAGACAGGTAGGTAGGTAGGCAGGAAGATAGGTAGAAATATAAGTGCTGTATATAGATTAAAATATTTTTTCTATTGTTTCTTTAGAAAACCTGGCTAATACAAGACCTTAAAATCACTATCATCTAAGTAATTAAAAGCAGGCATCTAATAGCTCCCCCTGAAAAAGAGCCCAGTGTAGTGGGAGGTGAACCTCGCAATGGCTGAATGCAGCTCTAAAGAAGAACTGCCAACATTCAATCCTAGCTCAGCTGCTGGCTATGTTATGTGACCTTGGGAAACTTTCTTTTTAAATTTTCCTATTGATACATAATAATTGTACATATTAATGGGGTACATGTGACATTTGGTATATGCCTTCAATGTGTAATGATCAAAGCATAATCACAATATTCATCACCTCAAACATTTGTCATTTCCTTGTGTTGAGAATGTTTCAGATCTTCTCTTCTAGCTATTTTGAAATATAGGATTAATTTTTGTTAACTATAGTCATCCTACTGTAAATGAAGGAAAGCCATCTCTCTTTAGCTGTGCATTCAAACCTCTGCAATAATAGTTATAAAGATGCAATAAAATAATGTTGGATTGGAAAACAGTAACAATTCTCATTCCTTTTCAACTCTCTCAGCTTCATCACAGAATAAAAAAATCCATGGCACTGATTTTTATTGCTAAGCCAAAACACTTAATTTTATTAGTGAATAATGCAGCCTGCAGAAGACCTTGTGTCTCCAGGCCACTGGGCTAAGAGCCGATTTCTCAAACTTAATTTCCTTTTACACACAAGGGAGGTTCAGTTCAAAGTTGCTTTCTATTCTCCTCCTCCTCCTCTTTCTCCTCCTCCTCCTCTTTCTCCTCCTTCTCCTCATCCTTTCTTCTTCTTCTCTCTCTTGCTCTCTTGCTCTCTCTCTCTCTCTCTGTGTCTCTCTCTCCATTGTCACTTTAAATACTACTTCCTGGCCTTTTCTCTCCTTAAGACTTGCTTATGTGACCCTCACACTCTGTTATTACCAACAATTAATATTTATTGGTATAAAATGATGATAGGTTGTATATAGAGTAGAGTAATTCCAGAGACAGCCTTCCTTCCATCAAATCCTAATTCTTCCTCCATCAAATCTGCTCTTCTCATATGCTGAGTCATATTCTAGTGATATAGTGACACTATTAATAATCTCTTACATTTATATAGCTCAGGAAATCAGATAGCCAAGGTTAGAGAAGTCTGAAAAGTCATATAATCCGGAAACTGTGCTACCTTCTATATACAATTCCACTTTTATCTGTGATAGAGATTGCAAACTTCTGGGCCACAAGAGAAATCCAGACATCAGATCAGGATTTTAAAAACCAAGTCTTAAAAATCAATAAACTTCCCATTGTTTTAATTCACTTTCAAATTTCTCTTGGAAAAAAAATACAAATTTCTTGCAACACATAGCAACACTTGGTTAGAGCTGAGAGGTCATTTCATTGCTCCTATGGAGCAGGCCCCGCTCTTCCCCTGTTGAATTTCCCTTAGTCCGTATCACTCGTCTGCTGGGCTCCTGATGTTTGAATCTTCCACAACAGTCCCCAAGAAACCATACATCTACCCTTGAGCACTCCCAGGGAAAGAGAACTCACCATCTCCAAAGACAACCCATCCCCTCTTTGAACACTTCCTTCCAGACCTCTTTCTTAAACTCTAAAAGCCAAGGCATCCATCTCCTTAACACTAAACAAAGGAAGAGATTTCCTCACTGAGTTTCTCCAAAGTGAGCATCTACAGTGCCTCCTCTAATTTGGTTTCTGGTTCCTTCGCCACCTTGGTTTTCATTTTCTGGGCTTGCTTCAGTCTTTTTCTATTTTTTTTAGAGTATAAAATCCAGAATTAAAGGTTTTTTCTGCTAGATTTAGCTCATCCCTCTATCTTCTGGAATTTTATCATGTACTAATTAAAGAAGAGCTTACTAAGTGCCTACCAGGTGGCAGGCTCTGTGCCAGGCACCAGCATCACTTTGGCAAGCAGCACAAGCTAAGTGCCTGCCCTTCTGGAGCTCGGATTCCAGAAGGAGACATGTTGCCCAGCAATATCCCAGAGAAATGGAAAGTTGCACTGTCATGTGTGCAAAATAAATTCAGGATGAATCCAAGATGTGAGACATAAAAAATGAAATTATAGCAAATCTTTGTTTTTAAAAAAAGGCAAATAATTTGATTATCTTGGAGAAAAGGCCTTTCTAATATCAATAGAAACCCTAGAAGCTATAAAAGAAAAAAATGAATAACTCTAACTACATCAAATTTTAACATTTTTGGAGGCTAAAACCACCGTAAATAAACTCAAAAGGCAAACTTGTGAACATATTTGCAATACAAATGACAGACAAAGGACTGATTTTTCTAATGTACCGTAGGGAACCAGCCCCACACTCCACTCATGGGTACCCTGAGTTTGGTGGCAAAAAAGGAATGAGAAAAAGACAGATTAAGAGAAAGAGTGGGACCACAGGACCATTACTTTTTACTGGAGGCAGCGAAGGCCCCGAGCTTTGGTTTTTACAATATTTATTAAGCACAATTACTATTATTTATAGTGCAGGTGGCAGGGCAAATTGGTAAATGAAGGCTGTGCATTAAACATAAAATTACTAACAGTGGCAGTTTATGTAAGTTTTTTTGCAAACTAAAAGCGTATGCTTATTAATAAACAGTGCAGCTAGTAAAAGCAAGTTTTACAAAAAGCCTACAAGTCTGGTTACTTTGTAATGCTACATAAGGAGTTTTAAGCCCTTAAGCATGTTATGTACTGTAACAAAGTTAAAGTTACTTTGCACCTTAAACAAAAAGGCTTAAAAAAGTTTGCCTCCCCCAAAGGCCTAACGCTGTCTGCCTCAGTTTACTGTTCCCAGTACTTGCAGCCATTTTATGTAGGCACCGTGTAAGCCCTTCCTCCACTGCCATTCCCTCCACCAACATACAAGTTACTCTTACAAATCAATCAACAGAGCACATAAGAAATTTACAAAAGAAATATAAATGATGCAAACAAACGAGGCAATTCTGAACCTCATTAATAATCAAAGAAATACAAATTAGAATAATGAGATACTTTCCAAGTAAATACTGGCCATGATATTTTAAAACGTGTGCTCCCCAGTGCTGTCAGAGTATAGGGGATCCAGTATTCTCATTCACTGCACATTGAAACAGCCCTTCTGGATGGAATTCTGTGATTCTCTTATTTTAAATGTCGTGAATTTCATAAATATATAAAAATATTATCTGTGAATTATGAATAACACTTTAAAAATAAAATAAATGTTCTGATTCTGCCATTTTATTTGTTCCTATTCTTTATCCTCTCATCCCACCTATCCCTGAGTCACATCATGGCTTCCAGAACCAGTTCCCACCTGCATCTCCCTGGGTCCTCATACCAATCCTCTTGTAATAGCAATCACAAATTGAGTAGAATTATTTGGCTCCTGATGTTTGGCTTGTAGAATCACTACTCGATCTGTAATTTCTGGAACTTGGGACCACTGTTCTCCTGGCCTGAGAGGATTTCCCCATAGCCTGTCAGAACTCCTGGGAAATGCATCCATGGTCTGGTTAACTCAGTAGTCTCTATGTCAAGGTTCCTAATTAAGATGCAGTCTAAACTGTCCTGGAGTGTCTTTCTACCCCAATTCCCTTATCTACAGTATTATAACTGGAAAAGAAATGTAAGTACCCAGAGCAACGAGAAAGACTGAGTAACTTCAGGACCAAGGCAGTTATTATTATGCCTGGGGTAATCCTGTGCGCAAGGTTAAAAAGTTGGGGGCTGAAAACTGAGACATAAATTCACTGGTTATATCATCTAGAAATGTCTTTTCTCCATAAGGACTGGTTGTGTACACATGGTTGTAATGAGCTAATACCCGCTAGACCTGTGTTCCCCTAGCATTTTTAGCTTACAGTCATCCAACAGTTGCACTCTAACGTCTGTGCGGTCCCACAAGCTTTCAACAGAAGAGTTTCACTTTATGTTGTTTGTATTATGAAACAAGAGTCATGCCAAAGACAGTTTTTCAAACTGTCATTCACTCTTCTACAGATTTGGATTTGCCTTCCCTGAGGAAAATCCCCTTCCCCTGGGTAAACTATGAAAGCAAATGATGCAATACCACCTTCTCAAAAGCAACGTTAAGACACAGTTGCTACTTAACTGTGGTACCGGGACAGGGCACCTGGGGTCATTTAACTATCCCAGGCATAATTTGCCCTACTGGTAAAAAAGAACCAACAATAGATGAGAAGGAAGAAGGGTGGACCTCAAAATAAGTTTGAGAGCTCTTTTCTCTTAATCCTGAGACTTTTTTTTAACCATATCTCCTCTCATTGTATTAAGGATCTCAGTAAAAGTTGAGTGCCTCTTTTCAACAAACAATGCTAGGAAAACTGGATATCCATATGCAAAAGAATAAAGTTGGGTCCTTAACTTTCATGTAGTATACCCATACATAAATGAACTCAAAATGGATAAAATACCTAAACGTAAAGGCTAAAAGGGCAAAACTCTTAGGATAAAACATAAAGGAAAAGCTTCGTAACATTGGATGTGGCAATGATTTTTTAGGTTTGATATCAAAAGCACATCTTGTCCCAATAGAAGGACATCAGGGGTGAATACATGCATGCAGCTGTCATCTCCTATGGTGACAATGCCTTCTTCTGGAATACCTCCTGAAGGACCTGCATGGGGCTGTTTAGAGTTAACTTGCTTTTTGTGCTTAGAAGGAATACACTCTAAAATAACAATAAAATAGTATAGTAACTATATAAATGAGTAACATGGTCTTATTATCACTATCAAGTATTATATACTGTACATAATAGTATGTGCTATACTTTTATATAGCTGACGGTGCAGTAGGTTTGTTTACACCAGCATCATCACAAACATGTGAGTCATCTGTTGTCCTATAATGTTAGGATGCTTACGATGGCCATAGGTGATGGAAATTTTCAGCTCCATTTTAACCTCATGGAACCACCATTGAGATGTGAGCCATCATTGATTGAAATATCCTTATGTGGTGCATGACTATATATAAAGAACTCATGCAACTCAACAATAAAAAAACAAACAACTCAATTTATTTTTATTTTTTTGTAGAGGCAGAGTCTCACCATGTTGCCCAGTGGTTGGGGGAGGCCAAGGTAGGAGGATAGCTTGAGACCAGGGGTTCTCCCCAAACACTGGGATTATAGCAGTGAGCTGTCACACCAGGCCCAAACAACCCAATTTAAATATGAGTAAAGAACTTGAATAGATATTTCTCCAAGAAGTTATGTAAATTGCAAATAAGACAATAAGAACATGAAAAGATATTCAACGTCACTGGTCATTAGGTAATGCAATTCAAAACCACAGTGAAATACCACTTCATACCCATTAGAATAGCTATTACCAAAAAAATGGAAAATAAGTGTTGAGCATGTGAAAATCTTAGAACCCTTATATATTGCCAGTAGGAATGTAAAACGGTGCAGCTGCTGTGAAAAACAGTAGGTGGTTCCTCAAAAAGTTAAGCAGAGATTTACCATATGAGCCAACGATTCCACTTTTAAGTAGTATATACTACGCAAAAGAATAGAAAACAGGGGCTTGGGCAAATCTTTGTTCACCCACGTTTATAGCAACGTTATTCACAATAGCCAAAAGGCAGAAACAACCCAAGTGTCCCCCAACAGATAAATGGATAAAATGTGGTATATCCATGCAATAGACTATTATTGGTCTATAAAAAGCAATGGAGTTCTGATATATGCTACAAAATACATGAACCTTGAGAACATTATGCTAAATGAAAGAAGCCTAGACACAGAAAGATAAATATTATATGATCCCACTTTTACAAAGTACTTAGAAGAAGCAAATCCATAGAACAGAGCTAGAATGGTGATTGCCAGGGGTAGGGGGAGAGGGGGAATGGGGAGTGATTTAATGGGTACAGAGTTTCAGTTTGGGATGATGAAAAAGTTCTGGAGAGGGATTGTGGTGATGGTTGTAAGACAATGTGAATGTACTTAATGCCACCATATTGTGTACTTACATGATTAAAATGGTCAATTTATTTTAACCATTTAAGTTTCAATATTATGTATACCAAAAAAAAATTAAACAATTAAAGGGAAATTTTTTTAAGTTAGTTAAGTGTCATCTATGTGTCAAGGACTAAGGTACACAACAGGAATACCGTGAGGAGCAACGTCCCTGCCCACACAGAGTGCCCAGCATATACTAGCTCCTCAATAAAGACCTAATATATTGAATTAACAAATAAAATGTTTTAGGCTCTGTCTATATATAAAACAACAGATGTTGACAGGCTGTTTTTACAATACTTTTTTCAGGGGTTTTAATCCCCAAAGAAGCAAACTTAGTAAGGGTAGAATTAGAGACAGTGTAGATATTCATTCCATCACAAGATCAACAGCACTCTTTTTGCTGCCGTTACTGTCATTTTTTATTTTTGTGTTTCACTATTATGTTTTAAATAAGGACAAAGATGTTGAGAAAAAGAAAAAGACACAATGTTCTTTTCAACTATTTTCAGAAAACCTCATAATTTTTGAAGAAGAGATGAGTGGAAATAGCTGAGAGTTTCTTTTCCCAATAGGACTAAAAGGATGAATTGTATAATGTCCGTGAAGCATCTTGATCTCCACAAGCAACTTCGTGGATTCACTACAGGGAAGCAGACAACCTACTTTCTTTTCAACTTCTGTCGGCTCTCCCCAATTTCTTGGGTGATTTATCCTCCCCCACAGTCTCTAAGTAAGATTGAGAAGAAAATGTAGTTTGAGGTTTGAATTCAGTATCAGGCAAAATGAGATTCAAAAACCAGAGCTGCCTTGCCTTCTTTGAACTCAACACCAGTAAAAGCCTTCAAACCAAAATGCTTCACTTCTGTTTTGCCCTTTAGCCCATAGCCACCAAAAGGTATGGGAGATCCACGGGGGATGGTGGCACTGGGGCTCGGGGCAGCTCTGTTCTTGTGGTCATTCGCACATGGGTTTGATGGCATTTTCCTTTCCCTGTAGCTTAGACAAATAGAATGGGAGCAAGGAGGAAAAAAAAAGAACTCTGATAAGTATTTCTATCTGTCTGGAATTGATCTTCATGACAAAAGAAAAATCGTGTTTGGTTGTTTTTGCTCTTATCTGAAGCACTGTGTCTCCCCCAGACAAAATGCATTCCCATACACAAAAGGTAAATATACACATACATGCTTCTGCCTAAGGCCCTAGATTATGTGGTGTATGGTTTATGCTCCATCATTCTACCCTAGTCCCATGCCCTTATGCTTGTAGTCTAGTTGATATGGCTTTATACCTACACTCAATCAACTCAATGCATGTGAAAAATACAAATCCATAATTAAAGTTTTGGTGTCGCTCTAAGTGATCAAGAACATAGTACTTTGGCCTCTTGGTGACTTGATTTTAATGGGTCAGTTCAGAGTTTGAGGGTCTGCTTTTTTTCATCTTTCCAATATCACTGTTGGTAAATTGAGGCCAAAGTATTATAGCTAAAAATGTATAATTCCAAAGCCTAGTTCCCAAAAGAAATACACTTAGAAGTGAGAGGGTAAAAAAGAAAACAACACCCGAATTCCTGACTGAATTCTATTTCTAAAACAGTATGTGTAGAGTCTATTTTAAGAATGAGACTTTTTTATTTTAAGAATGAAATCTTTAAATGAGATAAGTGAAACTCAGCACAGAATCTGACACGAATTAGGTAATTTATGAATGTTTTTATTCATTTATTAATATATGTAATTAGCAATACAACATACGCCATTCTCCAGTGGTTTTTACATTAATCAGAAGATAATTCCCTAAAACACACTAAAACTTCATTTTATTTTTATCCACTTGGTGCAGACATGAGGCAATTATATAAACATAAGATACTGCACATGTATCAAAGACCACTCATTTATAGGCAGAATTGGTTGCCACTCACAAAGTAGAAATTGGTAGGGCTATGAGGTTGTTCCTGCCACTATCAAAACAGCAAACCCACTGTCTAGCATTTTGCCGATTTCTTTGTTTTTACATTTGAAAGCTTTCCCTGCCTTTAAGCACAGAAGAAGCCCTGTGAGGGATGGCTCTTAAGCTCATTAACTCAGTCTGGCATATAGTAGGAGGTTAATGAAAACATGCTGACCCCTTAAGAAGGAGTAGTTGATGATCATTTGGATGAAGGGACAGTTAGTGTATACCTGTGTCTACCTGAGTAAGGTCACACTTTATGGAAGGAAAAGCGCACCAATGAAAAGGTGGGCATCACAAAAACATATTTCCCTAATGTTGCCACTTTGCCAAGAATCAGTCCTAAACCAACATCAAAGTCATGCACCTTTGATGCATGCACCTGCTAGCTTTCTCTAACACAACATGCATCCTAGAATGAAGCATACACTATTGCATGGAAATCAAATGTCACGCACTGGGATGCACCAAGTGTTATTTAATAGACAAAGTGGTTCTATTTCCCTCTGTCTCTACCACCACCAGCCTCCTGTCCACCCATCGCACTGCAGCCAAAGGAATCTTTTAAAAATTCATATCTGACTGTTTCACACTATACTTTTGAAATAAAGTCCACAAGCCCCTAAGCAAATCTGCAAGCCTCTGTGATCCAGTTTCTCTGGAATTCACCAGTTGCATCTCACACTAAGCCCCGCTCTCTCATGCTACAGCCAATCTCAGTTCCTCAAGGCGTCCCTTTTCACAGGCCTTTGCATTTACAGCTCTTTCTGTCTAGAAGAGTCTTCACAACCTGTGACTATGGCATACTTATTCTTGAAGCCTCTGCTTCAATGTTAATTCCTCTCGGAAGCCTTTTCTGACCACACCAAACTAGGCTGGAACCTTATTATATAGTATACAATATCCCATGCTTCTTCTTTTGTTTCACTTTGCAATACTGTAACAAATAATAATTAATTAATTAACAGTGCAATGGTTGAATATCTGTCTGTGTCCTAAGTTCTAATGTCTGTGCCAAAGGAACCATATCTATCTTATTTATTACTAGATTATAAACTTAATATTTGATCCATAGCAGATAGTATATATTTGCTGAATTGATGAATAAAATTGTGGGGTCTCCATGGAGATGTTTCCCAGGTAATATTTCTAGCAGATGAGGCAGTCATTAAAAAGTGGCAGTCAGATTCATTGTTATCTATCTTCTGACAATATAGTAAATGTCCTAGAGGAGATGAAAGTAGATAATGGTTTTCATTACTGGAGAATAGGAAATAACTTGAGTTAATTGAAGCAGATGGTCCATGAACAATGCTTCAGAAATAAAATAGAGCTTCTGACCTTTGGTGATCAAGAAATATTACAAAGTTATATATGCAACTCACTTCAGCCCTACATCAAGATCAAATTGTTTCCAATAATTAATGCAAATCATTACACTCTTCTTTTTTTCTACAGTGCCTGAATCCTCTATGCCATCTTGGGAAGCAGGCTAACACACCTCTTTTCCCTTCTTTATTTTTTCTTCTTTTGTTTAGTTGCTTTAATTTTCCATGACAAATCCCAAATTGGGTATGACTGAATATTAAGAAAAGTTTTCTTTCATCAAGGCTGATATCCACACTATGATCCACAACCAAAAATGTGACTTCCCTATACTATGTAAACACTGAGCTACTGTTTTGTAATCATGCTAGGCACAAAAACAAGCTTAATAGAAAAAAAATTCAAATAGCTGAGAAAATGCTCCTCAATACCCAGGACAGATAAGAAAAAAAATCTATATTTTATAGCATGCTATTATTTACAAAGCCTTTTGGCATTCCCTCTCTCTTGATCCTGGCTGAAGATCTCTTGACCTTTATCCATAGCAAGGCAGAAATTTTTACTGATGAGAAAACTGAAGTGGAGCATTTCTGGCTCAAGATCATAGAGCCAATAAAGAAAATACTGGAACCCAAATCTACCTTTCTCTCCTTCAACATGTCTTTGTAATTATGAGATCTGGTTCATGTGTTAAGGGGATGAGGCAAAAGCCCAGAGTAGGATTTGCAGCAACTTCTGGATTGATGGAGCTAAAGAGTTAATCTGCTTGGGAAACCCTCATCCTGCTGAAAACTTTCTTCAGAGCCTCCTTCACTTCTTTGTTTCTCAGGCTATAAATGACTGGATTTAGCATGGGGATCACCACAGTGTAAAATATTGACACAATTTTGTCTTCCTCAAGAGATTTGCCCATGTTGCCTTTCAGGTATATGAAAATGAGTGTCCCAAAGAAGAGAGCCACTGCAGTGATGTGAGAAGCACAGGTGGAGAAGGTCTTTGCTTTGCCACCTGCTGTACGAATCCTCAGAATGGCCTGAATGATGAGAAAGTAGGATGTAAGAATCACTGAAATGCTGCTTGTGATGACCAGACAAGCTAAGAGGTAGATTACCCACTCCCTTGGCCTGGTTTCACTACAGGCAAGCTTCAGCAGGGGTGGGAGGTCACAGAAAAAGAAGTCTACATGATTGGACTTACAGAAAGAGATAGAGAAGGTACACCCAGTGCGGATCACAGAATTGACCATGGCACCAGCATATGCCCCAGCCACCAGCCCCAGGCGGGTCTGTGGTGTCATGGCTGTGGCATAGAGGAGGGGCTTACACACAGCCATGTAGCGGTCATAGGCCATCACAGCCAAAGGAAACACTCAGTGCTAGCACAGAGTGTGAAAAAGAAGAACTGGCTGGCACAGCGCTCATAGGTGATGATCATCTTATCAGTCCCCAAAGTCTCAAGCAACTGAGGAACAATAACAAAAGAGTAGCAAATGTCCAGGAAGGAAAGGTGACTGAGGAAGAAGTACATGGGAGTCTGGAGCCGAAGGTCACTCTGAATTAGCACAATCATGCCCAGGTTGCCCCCCCATGGTGATGAGAAAAATGGTCAGAAACACAAAGAAGAGACCTATCTGTAGCTCTGCCTGCAACCAGAACCCCATCAGAACAAATTCTGTCACCATGGTGCCATTCTCTGCCATGAAGCCAATGTTATCCACTGAAATTAAAAAATAATAATAAAGTCTCATTGAAGATACATTAAGGTGGTAATAGCTTGACTTGATCATTGCTCAGTAACGATAATAATTTTTTAGATCTGTAAAGCACTTTACATTTTCACAAACTTTATTTTACTTGATCCTTCAAAAATCCTTGGAAACACATATTGTTTTTAATTTTCTTTATTTTATTTTTTAAGTTCTGGGGTACATGTGCAGGATGTCCAAGTTTGTTACCTAGGTAAATGTGTGTCATGGTGGTTTGCTGCACCTATCAACCCATCACCTAAGTATTAAGCCCAGCATGCATTAGCTCTTTTTCCTAACTCTCTTCCCACCTCCCGCCTTCCCCCAACAGGCCCCAGCATGTGTTGTTCCCCCTCCGTGTGTCCATGTGTTCTCATTGTTCAGCTCCCACTTATAAGTGAGAACATGCAGTGTTTGGTTTTCTGTTCCGGCATGAAACACATATTGTTAATCCCATTTTTTACAGAAGAATCTGAGAGTCAAAGAAGCGAAGTGACCCAGATTTCACAATTGGTAAACAGGCAAAGATTCCTAGGTTAGACCTCAGTTCCTTAGGCACTTCCAAAACTTCTGACAGATCCCAAATTGGAAATCTTAATCAGCCTCACATGGAGGAAGAAAGGACTTTGTTGGAAAACCTCTAGTGACATAGTATAAAAGACATGGGCTTTGAAATAAGGTGTAGGTTTGAATACCTTCAAAACTTGAGCAAGTTAATTAACCTTTCTGAACTTCAGCCTCCTTCTTGGTTAAATGAGGATTACACTGCCAAAGTCATAATATTATTGTGTAGGACATAATTTTCATAGCATGTTGCACATGGTCTGACAACACTTAGAATTATTTTTTTCTAAATTCTGAGATAATATGAGCGGCATGGTCTTAGGTTCATATACATTCTAGAATCATCTCATCTCCAAGTCCACAGCCACCTGGAGTTCCAGCATCAACTCCACCTTTTTTTAGGGTTGTTTCCAATGTGCATATGTGCACAACGGATTTGTATGCTAGACAGTGAGTCATAAAGAACAAGCACTGTTAGGACCTCTGTAGCCCGTTGCCTGCCAAGCCGCCTCTTCCTCTCTGTTCCTGCCAAGCAGCACGGCCTGGTTTCCAAGTTCTCCTCTTATTCCAAAGGATCTGTCCTAATTTTTTTAATGCCACATCATTATCAATCAGTGAGATACATGAATCAAGCTATTCCAAAATTAGCCTGAAAAACTCATTAACAGACAAAGCCATCACACTGAGTTTTGAATTCTAATACAGATGGGGTTCTTGCCAGGTGTTAGAAAAATACTATCTGTGCCTTTGAACACTGATAATTTAGAGTAATGAACATAGTGAATGTGGACTTCAGTGGTGATTCTTCTTGTCCTCTTTCTGTCCTTGAAACAAAAAGTGAATTTGAAAAAGGTCTCATAGGACATTAGGTAAATAATAAAGCAAAACCTTGATCAATGTTTGGCAAAAGCTGATCTAACGATGGAATAATGTTTAGCATCTGGTGGGAGTTTTTTCCCCCATTGAATTCTTGAGAGTGTAAACATTTAGGTTGTTTTCCTCTACTTAAGGCCAAATCTTATTCTCTACTTAAGGCCAAATCTTATCCCAATCTTCTCCCAAAACAATGATTCACCATGTTCTTAGAGGAGTTCATGCAAATCATCCCGGCCAAAGGAAAAAAGAGGCTGTATTCATCTGTTTATTGCTTTTAACAAAACAAAGGTTCCTGTCTTCATGGGGTGGTCATTCTAGTGGAGCCCGGCATATATATATGTATATATACATATGTTCAAAAAAGAAGAAATATATTCTTCTACCATGATAGAAGTTAATAAGTTCTATAGAAAAAAAAAATGCTTGAAAGTATCAAAGGAAGGAGAAGGATATTAAGACCATCAAAAAGACTCATTGAAAAGATGACATTTTAGCAGAAATTCTGGGAATCAGGTAACTATTCATATGTACTTACATACGTCATTTAGCCACAACTAATAGAAAAGAAAGACATAAACCACCACCAACGGATCACTTGCTCCCATTACAAAATATATGGAGGTTTTCAGGTCTTTGGGAGACATGTTCCAGGCAACACTGATCAGAAGCGTTAGCCTCCTGATAACAGAGAGAAGCCCCTAAGATGCTAGAGGCTCAATAATCAACCTAAGCTCACCTACCACAAAGGTAAGGCTGGAATCCCACAAACATACATAGTGGCTAAGAAAATGAGCCCTGAAGACAGAGTTTGTTCCAAACTCAGACTTAGGCACTTCTATTTGTGTGACCTTGTATAAGTCCTTGTACAAGACCTTAAGTCTCAGCGTCAACATCTAGGCACTGACAATAACAGCTACACATGTACCTCTGAACTTAAAATAAAGTTGAAGAAAAAAATATCCTGTATTTAAGATTATCCTCCTTTTTATGCAATATTGTTTAATTGTGCTAGAGATTTGCCCCCCTTAGTTTTTCTGATGGGCCAGAATTTGGTGGTGTTAATATTTGCTATTTTTTTCATTTTCTGTTTACTTTCTTTCTTTTTCCTTTTCCCTTTTCCTTTCTCCCTCCCCCCCTCCCATCTTCCCAGGGCCCCACCCCTGCTTTGTCTTTCTGACTCCCCCTCTTTCTTTAGCTTACTCTATTGCAAATTGAATTTGTTTTGGTTCCTTCTTGTATCTTAGAAAATATAACACATATAACAGAGGTTGGGGGGTGAAATGGGGACATCATGGTCAAAGCGTACAAAGTTGCACTTAGGAAGAATAAATTCTTGAAATCGATGGTACAGCATGGTGACTATAGTTATTAATAATGTATATTTCAAAATTGTTAAGAGTACATTTGAAATGTCTCCTCATGTTACGTGAGGTGATAGATATGTTAATTAGCTTTTCAATCATTCCAAATTTTACACATTTATAAAAACATCACATTGTACTGCATAAATATATTCAATTTTTATTTGTCATTAAAATAATAAAAATACATGTGTGAGTGTAAAAAAAAAGCACTGCTCTGCTGTGAGAAGAAAAAAATATAATTTAAATTAATAGAAACAACATACTCTGTGCCTAATAACATTCACATGTTACTTTCTGTATTTTTATTACAGAGCAAACATTCAAACATTGATCAAGGTTTTGCTTTATTATTTATCTAACATCCTATAAGATCTTCTTCAACTTCAGTTTTTGTTTCAAGGATAGAAAGGGGACAATAAATTGTTACAAAAAGTATATGTCAAACACTAGGCTTTTAAGTTGCTCCCAAATTTAATTTATTCCCACTTTTTGGCTTACTAAAATAAGATTCAAAGTGGGTAAGCTAATTTCCCAGGATCAGTCAATAAATGGCACCAGTTCTCCGGCTCCCAAATTCACTGTCCTTAACATTAACTTACACTGCGATCATCACTTTGGCCTGGGAACTGGGATGCCTCTGCCCAGCCTCAGGCAGCCCCCACCTGGGGAGGTACAAGTTAGGAGACCCATTTCATTCCACAACTGCCCTATGAGACACTTTTAGGTCTCTGCTCTGGGAAAAGAGGAGGAAGCATTTTCCTTTGTGGCAGGGGGAGTGACATGGTTGGAGGATGGCAGTTGACCATGATGAGCCAGAGAGAGCATGTGCTAGGAAGGCTGGAAACAGCACCACGATGTCTGGATTCAAGTGTGGGTGCTGCCACTAACGCAAGTATCTCCCATCTCTTGATGTGCACCCTCATATAAAAAGATGGCACTGAAAGACCTCAAATGCTGCATCCTGTACTATTGTCTCTCTTCTCCCCTTAAAAGTCTAATCACAGAGGAAAAGAATATCTATAAGTATTAATGACTGACATTAAGAGAGTATTCACTATGTGCTAAATACTATTCTAGGTATTTTATATAAATTGCCTCATTTACTTCTCCACCACACCCCAACACAGGACATATTTTTACTATCCCTACTTATAGACTGGGAAATGGGGCCTTGCAGAGATTAAGAAACTTGGTTTAGGTAAATTCCTCTGCAGGGATTTGAACTATGGTCTGTGAGACTCCAGGGTCATGTACTCAGCCACTGTCTCATGGCTCATGATTATAGTAATGATGAGAGTTATTAATAATGCCCTGTAGTGAGCACCTTTCCATGCCGAGGACTTTTCTAGTGGCTTTACATATATTATCCTCTTACACTTGGGTAAAGAGGAAAGTAATATATGTTAAATAAAGACTTTGGCAAATGATCTCAATTCTGAGTTGGAAACACTGCCATGTTCTCCTTTTGTAGTGTCATTTTTATTCTTCGTGTCTTATCTGTAGGGATCAGCAGGTAGGAGAGCTGCTCAGGGGTCTCATCAGAATCAAACTGTAACAAGGAGCCTGCACCCCCTGAGGGCCATCATCTCCAGCACAGATTTAGGCTGCAGGACAGAAGTCACGTGAGCCAACCTTGCTTCCAGCTCCTCATTACTGTCTGCCCACCTGTACTTTCCCTTTGCTCAAAGCTCATTCCTCATTTTTAATTTATTTTATCTTGCTACGTTATGCATTTTTATAAGCCACTTTAAATCTCTTTTGGAAAGAGGTAATGATGAATAAATAAATACAAAATAAAATCGCCCATTTGCCAGATGTCAGAATAATCAGCCCTCTCTGCATCAGACCAATAACAGTGCCACCAGAGGACTTTGCCAAATGGGTTCTGGAAAAACAGTGGTTCAACCTAAATCAGACTTATCTATGGATGGCAGAAAAAGGCAGATGCTCAAGGGAGAAAATGGAAACACTTAGGGAGGTCTCCACGTCTGTGCTACTACAGCCAGCTCCTGAAGTCTTTGTAAATCAAAATTCCAAAATCCCGACCTAGGCTTTCCTTTTGAGACAGTAAACAGCCTGAAGGAGGATTGGAAGAGGGTCTTCTAATTCACAGTACAATTTAATGAGATCCTTCTGAGCTTCAACTCTGTCCATTTTGCAATGGGCAGAGGAATATTTTAAAGACCAAGGTTGCCCAATGGTTGCTTATCTTCAGAGGACCTAAAAAGTTTTGTTCTCTCCAAAATCAGTTCCACCTTGCCATGTGATATATTGCCTAAATTCCTAAATTGGTCAGGAATGATTTGTAATTCTAGCTAGAACCTCCAATCAATTTCTTAGTGATTAAGATTAGGGAAAACAAACAGTATCTCCTTAAAATTTCCCGGCAGGGAGAGGAACCATGAATTCATTTGGCCTCAGAGGAAAATATTTGGTCCTAGGCAATTTAGATCAGCTGAGTTGCTGGGAAAGTGAATGGAACACTGAAGCAACAGTTTCCTGTTTTTTAAACCTACAAATATTTGGAACTGCAAGATTTGAAAGATGCACAGGAAGAAAGTGCATCCTTAACGCCATCATGAAACCACCGTGCTCCACAGTATTGAGCAATATTAGCATTTAACATTCTCAGCAATCCGTTATCTAATTGTTGTTCAGGCACAGAAACATTTCACTTCCAGACAGACCTCCCCTGGTGGTTGTCTGTAACTCCGGGTTGTTTCCCCCAGATTACTTATGTCTGTCCAAAGCCCACAGCCTCATTGTTATATCAGCCAGTAGTAAACACACCCTGGATTTGTTTGGTTATCCAAAAGCTAAAGGAGAAAGACCTCAAGATCATCTGCTGTTTGAAATTATTAATGCTCCCCAAAATCTCCACTACATCTCAGAAAACTCATGGGGGTTTCAGGAAGAGAGAGTCCAGCAGGCTTTAATAGGCTCCATCTGTCGTCCTTCGGGCAGCGAAAGCACTAGGCTAAGAACCAAAAGGCTACTAAGGATCAAACAAGAAAGTGCATGGGAAGATGATTCGGAAAGTGAAAAGTGTTCACTTGCAAGGGATTTCTGTAAGTGCCCAGAGATCAGCTTGAAGACAGTACACACCGTGAGAAATATACAGCCATGGATCTGAAGAGTATTTATGTAGCTCAGCAAAACTAATCCACTTAGAACCACCAGGTCAGGTTTAAAGTTATTTAAAAATGGGGAGGCATAAAGGTTGTGCAGCGCACTCAAAGTTATGTAGCCAGTGCTCTTGGCTGGGATTATACAACATTTATAAATGTATAAAGTCTCTGCCTATTTGCTCTGTGCAGGCACAATTCTGGACACTGGGATGTAGTGACAAATATATAGAACTAAATAGGCAGGGATGACAGTGATTCTCTCTCTGCCACTAAAATCAAACTGGTATCATCTGCCTGCGCTGACTTAAAGAGGAAAGAAGGAAAAGGAATGAGGTACAAGATGCCTTGGCTGCTATTCAATGTGTCAGGGTGGACTTGAGTGGACTCTGAATGTTTAAATGGTGAAAAACTAGAGCAGCTCCTTCCACCCACATGTTGTCTGTATTCAGGTAGAAAAGTGGTTCAAGCGAGAGATGAAAATAGAGTCTCTATTCAAGAGCACTCTGTTTCCCTCAAAATCTTGTTTGGAGAAAACTTTAGTTGGCCATTTTCTAGTTGAATAAAAACTCACAAAGACATATAAAAATATTTTCTGGCAATACATTTACATTGAAAATAGCAGAAAGGTGGAATCAGCATGGTGTCAAGGAGCCCGAATGCTTTGAAGCTCTATCACAGCAGGGTCAAATCCCAGCCAGCTGCTTAAACTCCCTGGATTCTGGTTCTTTCATCTGTAAGATGGGTATGATATCACTTAACTCACAGGAGTGTTGTGAGGATGAAATGAGGTGACATATTGTGTGTTCAACAAAGGTCGGTTCTGTTGCACATACGGAAGATGTGACTTCCCTCTCCCCAAAAATTACAAATTACTTTCGTAATCCCTCACTTTAGAACATTATACACCCATTATTTCATTTAATCTCCACACAACCCATTTTCAGATGAAGAAAGTTGGAATCAGAAAGGTCAATAATTGACATGTCCAAGGGTCATATGGCTAGGAAGAAAAGCAGCCAGAATTGGGACCTAGACCCCTTCCACCATACCACAAAATCCCTTACCAAGGTACTATAGGAATACGGATGCCCTGCCTGAAGACAGGAGGTCACAGGGAAAGACATTGAAAGTTGGAATCCTGAGGCTCTTTCTCATTTTGCAATCCTGCAATAAACTTCTAGAAGGGCATATAAAGTCTGCTCAAATGCTGACCCTAAATCTCTTCGATATCTCCTTCCCCAGTGCCTTCTTATTCTGACCCATCTGCTCTCCAGACTGACAGTGCAGTAGAATCTAGGAACTTAGAGTCTCTACAGTTCATGGT
This sequence comes from Ateles fusciceps, assembly GCA_036589455.1. Classification (NCBI taxonomy): domain Eukaryota; kingdom Metazoa; phylum Chordata; class Mammalia; order Primates; family Atelidae; genus Ateles; species Ateles fusciceps. The sequence continues at coordinate 19,786,220 of JAZHEH010000681.1, read as the reverse complement.
TCCACACTCCTGCCTTCAGGAAGATAAAGTAGCATCAGTCCCATCCTAGAGATGAGGCAAGAGAGTCCCTGAGATGAGGATGGCTTGTCCACATACAAAGAGCCAATGAGAAAAGTTGTGGATGACTAGAGCCCAGGTCTCCTGCAGCCTGGTGAGGTGCTTTCTCTGCCACCTGGGATGCTCCTCCTGTCAGTCTTAGCACAGCTGTTCTGATGCCCAGAGCTATTCGTGCTCTCTGTCTCTCAGAGACTAATGGGAGCAGATGAAATTCTCTTCTTTCAAGGGGGTTAGGTAGAAGAGCCTCAATGATGGGAATTCCTAGGTAGAACAAGCCTTACAAAGCATGAACATGGACATCAGGCCTCCTTAGCTCTGGCTGGGGCCCTTTTACCCCCAACCTTCTTAGAGCTTCTCCCAAAGTTACAGCCCAGCTGACCAGTTTCTAAATGAAAGATCTCAATTAAGCTCAGTCAAGCACTCACAGAAAGTATCTTCACAGACTCCAAACTGCAGGAATCTGAGGCTTCACTTCCACCCAGAGCAGAAATACTCCCTCTGGCATTGCTGACGACTGATCTTGGAGGTAGCAGTGACCCTTTCTGACCAATCACACCTATGGGAAATGAACAATTCCAAAGATGGGGAAATTACTCATCCACAAAGCAGATTGTTCTGTTTTAGAGGCTACCTGTTGCTTCCAGGTCTCTCTATAATGCCAATGGCATCATGATGAATCATTCCCAACACCTGCCAGCATTTCACAAGTTTCTTAGAAATTCGACAAGAGTTTCTGCTTGCCCTTTCCACTTTCTCAATATAACTGCTTACATGTAAATAGCCTCCCCACTTTTCCATGTGATCTCACCTATCTATTCTCTTCTGATTCTGAAAACAATACCTACTTGGAGTAGGTATGAGAGGCGTTATCAGTTCCATGTTATAGATGAGGAAACTGAGACACAAAGATGCTAAGTGCCTGGCATTACTGCAAGAGAGAAGCAAAAGTGTTAAGTCCCAGCACATTGTGCTTCCAGAGAATCACACGTAGCTTTGACCCTGTACCCAAAGAACTATGAAGCGTTCTACTATAAAGACACATGCACACGTATATTCATTGCAGCCCTGTGTATAATAGCAAAGACCTGGAACCAACCTAAATGCCCATCAATGATAGACTGGACAAAGAAAATGTGGTACATATACACCATGGAATATTATGCAGCCATAAAAAACAATGAGTTCATGTCCTTTGTAGGGACTTGGATGAATCTGGAAACCATCATTCTCAGCAAACTGACACAAGAACAGAAAGCCAAACACCACACGTTTTCTCTCATAGGTGGTGTTGAACAATGAGAACACGTGGTCTCAGGGGAGAGGAGCATCACACACTGGGGGCAGTTAGGGGAGGTAGGGGGAGAGACAGCAGGGTGGGTGGGGGGTGGGAAGGGAGGGGAGGGTGGGGAGGGATAACATGGGGAAAAATGCCAGATATAGTATGCACCTAAAGTTAAATAAATAAATTTTTTAAAAAAAAAGAAACAAAGAGAAAACCCCATTTCATATTAGAGGAAACTGAAGTTCAGGTTATCAAATACATTTCCAATCTGGACTGTAGGTCATTTTCTCTCTGATCTACTATGGCCATGCTTACCTTCAGCAGGACCAAAGTGCCCTTCCCCAATCTGGAAGGCTGGGCCGAGCACAGGTAGAATGTGGTGTCTAAGTGGGGCTTTGGAGGGCCAAAGAAATAGACATCTTCAGCCTCTGCAGCTCACAGGCCTGGCATCCAGTGGAGCTGGATTAATAGAAGCTGGAACTCTGCCCTATCCTAGGCTGGATCCTTCACTCCAGGAAGGCAATTAGAAGACTGGGGCAAAGGGATTTACTACTGACTGGGGTTTCTGGGATTTCTAATCAGGCCCTCTGCTTCTAATTAGGCTTCTTAATGCCCAGCGGAAAGAAATCTTCAGAAAAGAGCCTCTGAAAGTTTGCTTTCTCAATTCCTCCTCACTCAACCTTCATCTTGTCCAGCAGCCCTGCACCGTAATCCAACCTCATGTTGGGGATGAAGGAGATGCCACTGTGTTCTGCTCTCTGAGGAGTTGTCATCAACCCAAGGTGACCCTTTCTGACCAATCTTATTTACAGAACCTGGGTGAAATGTGACTGTGTGAAGCAGCCTGCTTACTCATTTATTCAACTAATATTTAATTAGCTATAGATAAAGTACTCAGCAGTGTCTGGTACATCGTATTTGTCCTATCTCTGTTTAACTCATTGAGTCTTTACAACAATCCTATGGGGTAGATACCATTTTTATTCTTTGCTACAAGTGAGGAAACTGAGACTCAGAGAGGTGAAGTAACCACTCATGGTCACACAGGTAATAAGGAAAGAGCTGAGACTGGAACTAGGGGAGGCTGGCTCCAGACCCCTTACTCTTTTTTTTTTTTTAGTATATTTTTTTTATTGCATTTTATGTTTGGGGGTACATGTGAAGAACATGCAAGATTGTTGCATAGGTACACACATGGCAGTGTGATTTGCTGCCTTCCTCCCCATCACCTATATCTGGCATTTCTCCCCATGCTATCCCTCCCCAATTCCCCCCCCCCAGGGGAGCATCACACACTGGGGTCTGTCGGGCAGACCCCTTACTCTTAACCACTATCCTATGCTTCCTGGTGTCATTTAGCTGATTGTAAACACAAATTATTTCATATAGAAAACTTATACAATGTCACAGTCTAAAAGATGAAATTTAAACCATTGAACCATTCCAATAAGCACTGTTAACAGTTGGAGGAAATACACTAGAACAGAGTTATTTAGAACATAAGCTCTGCAAGTAGATGGCTCTATCTTGTGGATTTAAGAGAGTTATGTCACTTTTCTATGCCCACCTCCTGGGATGATCATGAAAGTTGAAGAAAATGATACATAAAAAACACTCAGAACATCCTAGTATTAGGTTGGTGCAAAAGTAATTGTGGTTTTGCCATTACTTTTAAAACTATTAATATTATTAATATCCTTCCAGAATTTTCTTCTCTAGGCATTTACAGATTTTTTTAAAAATTGAAATCAAAGTTCATATTGCATTTTTATACTGTTCCCTTGGGGTGAGTTAATAAGAAGAAAAATAACTGCTATAAAGTTTCTCAAATGGGAGAGGCCTATAACCCACCCCAACACCCTGAAGAGTATCGAGATCTCTCATTGGAGGGTTCATGAATGTTGAGGGCATTGAACACCATATCCTGAGACTCCATACCCTAAAAGTCTACGTGACCACAGGAAAAGAAAACACTAACTCCCAATCTTGCCACAACGCTGGTGAGATAGCCTTCTTCTAATGTACCACATGCTATTGAACAAACTCAAGGGTAGTCATCATAACCTGAAAGCAAGAGATTTCTACATTTTAGAAACGTGGAAATGCTCAAAACTCTTAGGTAAAGGAGAGACCTCCACAAAAAAAATTATATACATATATATATATGAAATTATATAAAACATCATTATAGGATGTTATAAATGTTATATGAAACATTGTGATATATATCCTTCTAATCTTGACGGGCAATTTTGACACATGTAATTTAGAAAACTTACTAATAAAGATATATATATATTTCTTATCCTTAAATGTGATGGAGAAAATTTATATCCCAAAAAATGTTGATTCCTAATCCTGCTATTTTGCTATGTCTAACACCAACAGCCACCACTGATGACACAGTCCTGTCCACCAGGAAGACCCTTCAGTCCTTTATGGTGGTTTCCATGCAGGCCGACTTCCCCACCCAGGCCAGCTGAGAATAATTTGCATCTCTGAACCTCTGTGGAGGTCTAAGTTTGATCCCTTACCACAGCGGAAATTCCCCAGCTTCCTGTGTAGATTGGTGATCGTTCTGAGTTCTAGCCCTGCAGCATTTAAGAGCCAAAAGCCCATGTGTACACAGGGAAATGTTTACAGCATTTGAACTCCAGGCTCCTCACATCCAAAATATCCTATTGCACCTAAGTAATTTGGGTCACTTTGGTATTTTCAGTTTTTTATTATGAAATAACAGTACCATGATTATAGATCTTTATAAACCTAATAATTACATCCTTTATAGACATTAATAATTATGTCCTATTACAGACATTAATGATTATAGACATTAATGATTTTATCCTAGAAGTAATTTCCTAGAAGCAGAACTATGGAGAAAAGGGCATTTTTTTTTTTTTTGGAGACAGTCTTACTCTGTCACCAGGGCTGGAGGGCAGTGTCATAATCTCGGTTCACTGCAACCTCCTGGGTTCAAGCAATTCTCCTGCTCAGCCTCCCAACATAGCAGGCATGTGCCAACACACCTAGCTAATCTTTCTTTTCTTTGCTAATCTTTATTTTCTTTCTTTTTTCTTTTTTTTTTTTTTTTTTTTTTTTTTGGCTGGTCTCAAACTCCTGGCCTCAAGCAGTCTGTCCACCTCGACCTCCCAAAGTGCTGGGATTACAGGAGGGAGCCACCACACCCAGCTGGGAAAAGGGCACTTTTAAGGACTTGCATGTGAATTAGCCAACTGACTTCAAGATGCTCCCCAGCACTTCAGTGTAGGAGGGGAACTGTTTGCCAGCACTCCTGTTAATAATAAATATAATTTTCTTTCAAATATTTGGTGATTATATAGGCAAAAAGTATCTCATGACTACATTAGTTTTTTGTAATTTTTATTGCCTGTGACGTTAAATTTTTCTCATATATTTAGCCATTTCTATTTGTTTGTAAATTCAGCACTCATATATTTTGCACATTTTTCTATTGAAGTGTTTAACTTTTCTGATTGAATTATAGAAACATGAAGCTCTCTCCTCTCATTGTCTGACAAATATTTATTGAATGCCTAGCATAAACCAAGAGCTGGTCTAGGCACTACAGATACAGCAGTGAACAAAGCAGACAAAATCCCTGCCCTTGAGAGCATTAGGACAAATACCTAATGCATGCAGGGCTTAAAACCTAGGTGACAGGTTGATGGGTGCAGTAAAGCACCATGGCACCTGTATACCTATGTAAGAAACCTGCACATTTTGCATGTGTATCCCAGAACTTAAAGTAAAATAAAATAAACTCACCTGCATTTATATATACCAGCAAAAAATAATTTGAAAAACCAGAAAAAAAATCCCTGCCCTTGTATAGCTTATATTCTAATAGGCAGCAACAGAGAGATTCACGTTATAAAGAAATAGAGAAGGGCGCTGTGGCGGAAACTATTTGGAGTAGTGACAAAGAAAGGGAACTCCTGGAAGTCAGAAAAGGTCTTGCTGATGGGATATTTACACTGAGATCTGCATGAAAAGAAGACACAGGGCATCTTCTTGTGTGAATAGCATTTCAGGCAGCGGGAACAGTAAATGCAAATCTCTGAGGCCAGATTATGCTGGGATCTCAAGAAACAGAGAGAAGACCAGTAGGAGATCAAGACTAGAGGGAGGCTGAGGGCAGATCACATAGGCTACAGTAAAATATTAGGTTTGAGTCTAAATGCAATGGGAAGCCAGTGGAAGGTTTTTAATAGGGAACTTACAGAATCTGATGTAGGTTTTAACAATTTCTCTTGATTCTATGAGAAAAATGGATAATAGAGAAGTAAGACTAAAAGACATTTAGGAGGCTATTGTGGGAGTGTCCACGGATAAGGGACACCAGAGGAGGTAGTGCTAATGTTCTACCTGTATACACACACATACACACCACGCACGCACACACACACACACACACACACACACACACACTAGAATTGCACTGCCTGGCCCTTTGTGGTTGTTCAATCAGACACTGTGGCAACCACCCCCATTGAAATGGCAGATGGTAGATCCACCTGGGTTCCTGAGACACTCTGATAAGCAAAACTGTGAGGGATATGTACCTGGAGCAAGAAATAAATTTGTGCTGTTTTAAAGCACTGAGATTTTTATGTTATTTAACAGTGCAGCATAACCAAGGATAATCTGGCTGAAAAAAACTGAATAGTGGAAAATAAAAAGACATGAATGAATTTAAGATGCTATGAAGTAAATCTAACAGGACATGCCTTCCATGTATGTCAGAAATATCATTTTAGTATTTTATTTGGCTTCTCATTTTTACATGATGTTTTGACACACAAAACTTTTAACCTTTTTTATAGACACATAAAATTTAGTATCATATTTGCCTTTTTTATTTTTATGTGATGTTTTGACATATGGAATTTTTAACATTTTATGTAGATACATACATATACCTTTATGGTATCTTTCTGTATTTTTAGGTTTGAAAAGCACATTTCCATATTTTCTTTATCCATTCATCTGTTGATGGGCACTTCCACAAATTTTTTTTAATGTTAAGTACATCTCCCATTCTGAGCGACAGCAAAGTGACAAAGATTCACTTATATTTTCTTTACAACATGTGATAGATCTGACATTTGTTTTGATATAAGCTGTGAGATACAGTTCAAACTTCTCAAATAGGTAACCAATCATTTCACTATCATTGATTTAATAAATGTTTCTTTCTCCACTGATGCAAAATACCACCTTTATTATATACTAGCTTCTTGTGGATACTTGGATTTGTTTCTGAGCTTTGCAATTTGTCCTATTGATGTAGCTACCAAATCTTGCATCTGAAAAACACTGTTTTAATTATTAAAGCTTCATAGTAAGCTTTTATATCAGGCAGGTTAATTGCTGTCTCCCTACTATTCTTATTTTTTTAGTTTTTCTTGGCTGTTTTCACCCCGTTTACCCCTACTATTCTACTATAAATATCAAAACATTTTCTTTCTAATGATATGTTTTTCTAACAAATCCTCACACAAAGATTACGAAAATGACACCCTTTTCATAATATCTAATGATACTCATTTTGGCAATTTGGTGTACATTCTTCCAGATATTCCAGTGTCTATATAAACATATAAACCCATGAATACTTCAGCATTGGTGTCAAAACTTTTTTTCAATTTAGATGGTAGAAAGCCAAATAAAATGACTTGAAAATTAAAAAATAAAATCTGTCTATGTAAACAGAAACACTTTATCTGGATGGCTCCAGGCAAGACTTGCTTCAGAAATTCTAATATCCTCAGGCTGCAGTCTTGGACTTTGGGGCTTTGCAGAAGTCCAAACATCATCAGACCTCAGTCTTCCTTTCTCCCTCTCTTAACTTCTCTCTGGACTATTGGGGCTTTGCAGAAGTCCAAACATCATCAGACCTCAGTCTTCCTTTCTCCCTCTCTTAACTTCTCTCTGGACTATTTTCACTCATTTAGTGGCATCAGAAATCCCAGATATAAATACTCAGAAGTCCATCAGAGAAAAAAGAACATCTTTAAGTATCCCAGTTAACAGATCAGTACACCCACCTGCAGCTGCTATGAGTATTGGCTGCTAACAGCTCACAGCTCTCCTTCTCTGGAGAATTGCCATTAGCTAAGGGATCCACTTTTCCCAGAATGCCTGGGAATTCACACCACTTGGAGACAGCCCACAGTCAATGGATGGTTGGTGTGGGCTGCAAAAAGCCAAATCCCTTGTCTGGAGGCAGAACTAGGCCCGTGGCGTAATTCACATTCCAGAGTCCCCCTAAGAATCAGGCCAAAGCTAGACTCCAGCTGAAACTACATTTTTGCTTAGCTATTTCCTGTTTTATTCACTCCCTTACAGGTTCTCCTTCAAGCACTCCCTCAGCAAAGCACTTGCTCAGAATTCTGTCTCAGGTCTTTTTTTAAGGAAGCTAACCTAAGATGCATCTCTTCCCAAAAGTCCAAACAGAAGTTCTGGCACGAGGCCGGGCACGGTGGTTCATGCCTGTAATCCCAGCACTTTGGGAGGCCAAGATGGGCGAATCACTTGAGGTCAGGAGTTCAAGACCAGCCTAGCCAACGTGGTGAAACCCCATCTCTACAGAAATGAGCTGGGCATGGTGGCATGTGTCTGTAGTCCCAGCTACTAGGGAGGCAGAGGTGAACGAATCGCTTGAAACTGGGAGGCGGAGGTTGCAGTGAGCCGAGATTGCTCCATTGCACTCCAGCCTGGGCAACGGAGTGAGATTCTGGCGTGATGCTTAACAATAACAATAATAACACTATTAATGAAAACAATAGTAATGATCATGTTATACATCAAAGCACTCCAGATACCCCAATTAGTCAAAAGGAGGGAAAGTAATATCTACTATATGGTTATCCCTTTCTACAAGTTCCCCAAGGTATGTTGAATGGAATAGTCTTATTACTGGCATATTCCTCCACCCTGTCCCAATTACCATTCTACCTTCTATACCACTCCAGGAAGGATTTGAATACACTACACATACCCTTACCACACAGTTATTCAATAGATATTTAATTATAGGAAATGGTAACAAATATTATCCAAAAATGCATTGGAAGTTAGCATTTCCTGTGCTAACTGCCAGGAGTCCCGATCTGTGGCTTCCACCATTCTTTGTAATATATTCTTGCATCATCTGCATCTGCAATTACAAAAACCACCCTCGTTAGGCTGAATGCTTGCTAATTTTCAAAGGGTTTTATCCCAGCCATGTTACTTAGTAGCAAATGGAGCACGTAGCCTCTTTGAGATTTCTTCTGCTGGAAGAGCGCTGATCCTACAATAATGAGTAGATGAAAGCTTATAGGATACAGAGTGGTTCTACTGAATCAGGACTCAAGTTATTAGTAGGAAGAAAGATAAGTTCTCCAGGAACCCACAGTTCAGCAGAGATGGGACTATTTACTAAATAATAACTATGGGCAATGTAAGACAAGTGGAATTCAGTTGCAAATTAGGTGGTTCTAACAAAGAGATCGTGGGTTTCAGAGACCAGGGAAGAGACAAGAGCTGGCATGGTTGGAGAAAGTTGACCATAGAAACCCTGGAAATAGATCTTTAAGGAAGGTGAGCTGCCAAGCTCCTCAGTGTAGACATGAAAGAAGTATGTTTAGACCACCACCACCGACTCACACCCTCCTGAGCCAATAATCACTCTTCCTTGAAATTAGCAGACAATGCAGCCAGGTGTCAGCCCCTGATATGGGACTTGACATCAGGACCAAGGGTGAGTGCACTGTAAAGAAAACTTCACCAGGAGTCCTAAGATCTGAGTTCCAGTCCTAACATTACCACTGAGTAACTTTGGGAATGGGGAGCAAGTGGCAAAGAAAAACCAAGTTCATTACCAGCAGAGTCTGCAGTTGAGCTTGAGACTAACAAGGCTTAAGAGTTGTCATGAGCTCCCATAAGATTTGTTTTTATCCTCTCAGAAGTGTACAGAAGCCAAGATAATGAGCTTCTGCTGAAGTGTGTTCTCCCCTGATTGGGTTGGCTTTTCTCTGGAGCCCCATGGGCTGTCCCAGGTGCTGATTCATGATTCAAGGAAAACCACTGAGATCACTGCATCCTTCCCATAAAACTATCCCCAAAGGCAATTTAAATATCCCCCTGGTTTGCTTAGTAAGAAGAAAACCTAAAGTCGGTCAGCTACGTACATCTATTTGAGCAATCTTAGCTGCTTTCTACAAAATGCTTAAACACCTTAGATTAGTTTGACTGCAAGCCCAAGATGAATCCAACTGAATTATTCCACCAGGTAATTAAGACTTAATTATTACCTTGGCTCTGAAGTAAGGTCCATGCAAACTAGAGAAAGTGAAACCGGGCAGAGAATCTTGCCCTTGTCATCAGAACTTGTCATCTGATAGGACCATGACCAGACTCGGATTTCAGCTCTTATGTGAAATACACAAGTAAGAATGGATCAGTTTTGGGGATGGGAAACCTACAGCTTTAATCTCTTTGGGCTTTTGTGTCAGTAGGTAAATTTTAGAAAATATAAATAGTTTCATGTGGGAGGTGTGGTATCAGACTGCAGAGCTTAGACAAGAGGTTTTCGTGTAAACGACTACACTTTTTGTAACTACGCTGGAGTAGAATTAATCATATGTGCCAGGACTCTGGCTTTGGAACAAGATAGAGAGCTGGATTAGACTCTGAGCTTTTTCATTAACTAGTCATATGACGTTGGACAAGTTACTTAACTATTCAGAGTCTTAGTCTCCTCCAGGACAAAACAATACATTTTTCATAGGGTCATTGTATGAATTATATGAGCTAATGTGTGGACAATGAATAATATTGTGATCAGCACAGAGAAGATGTTCAATAAATGGCTGCCAGGATTAAGAAAAGCAGCGCAGCATATTGGTTCAACACTCCAACTCTGGGATCAGAGAACCAAGGTTAGAATCTAAACATATTTTCTTTCTTGCTGTGAAACCTCAAGCAAAACACTTAATGTCTCTAAGCCTTCGTTTCCTCTTCTGTAAAATAAAAGATAAATATTTCTCTCTCATAATGTCAGGTTGAAAGGAAACAAAAACTTTTAAAGTGCTTAGCATCTGCCTGACTTAGAGCAAGAGCTCAGTAAATGTTAATTTAACAACAATATTTTGAGACAGTGATTTCAGTAAGGTGAGAAATGTTAACTTGGTTGAGCTTCTTCACTCTCCCAAGGGACCCAATCTTCGGAGGCAAAACGAAGAAGACTTTGGAGAAGGTTCCAAGTTAAAGTAAGCACAAGGGTTAGGGACCATCTCTTCTGTAAAGAGTTCCTCCTGAATCAGAGGAGTCTTTCCCTATGCCATCCAGAAGTCACATAAGGTCATATATTCTATGTCATATATCATAATTTAAATATATTGCAGGTAATAATATCAATCCATAGGGTTCCTCGTCTTTCTTAAAAGGATCACTGGCCATAAACCATTGCTTTCCCTTTTGTAAACTGTCCTGGGTTCAGGGAGTCAGTTGTCTCTCTACTTTGGGCCTTACCCAAGCCAATGTTACCCCAATTTCCTTCTTAAACAAGATCACACAAAACTGGGTGTCACCAGTCTGGTCCTAAAATTTTTCCCTCTGTGAAATGTTTTGAAAATTGCCTTTCTGGAAAATAAGCAAACTCTGTCATAATAGATAAAAATCATTCTAAGTTTTCAAGAATTGTCATTATGTTGTCATTTTATTATTGAAAAAATTGAGGTTCCAATTGGTTGAGCCATTTTCCAAGAGCATATCAAGAAGGATATGGTCCAACTAAGTCTCTCTCAAGTTATAAAGAAAGAAAAGAAGAAAAAACATGGTCCACAAAGAACTCCAAAATCAATCTTTATAATTTACTCCCACAGAAGTTGAGTATTTGCCTAATGGTTTTAGAGAGGCACTTTGATTTTAAAAGTTTGGGGCTTGGGTCTGCAGAAAGGGTCTTTCTCTTCCCCTGAGAGCATGACATGATGGAAAGAATACAGAATTTAGAGTTAGAATGTCCTAGGTTCAAATATCTGTTCTGTTCCTTCCTAGGTGTATAACAAGTTGGACAACTCTCTTAACCTCTCTGAACTCCACTTTGTTCATCCATAAAATAGCCATAGCTATACTCAACTTGGAGGGCTGCAGGAAGGCCTAGAGCTAATGTATAAAACAGGCCTCACATACATGTACCACAAACTCAGTGTGATTGCGTCTGCACCCCAGCAATCTGCCACCTAATCTCTGGTCAGGAGCCTTGAACAATTGTGCCTAATCAGGAAATAGTCATGAGATAGACATAAGATGGACTACAACAATTTCAGAATTAGATGCCGAGAAAGGTGTTGAAATTAACCAAGTTATTTCATGATTTGAAGGTAAAAATGATCTGATTAACTGCAGGGAAATTTCTTTGGTTCCGTAGATTATAAAGATATAAGAAAATGTAGGCAGACAACAAAACAAATTTCTAGCTAAAAGCAGAGGATTTCCCATCAACTAATGTTTCTGCTTCTACTTTCACCAGGAGGTAATTTTAGACAAATTAATCTCTCAGAGATTTAAATTCCTCATTGGTAAAAATAAGATCCTAATGCCTGCTTAAAGGGCTGTTTTCAGGATTAAATAATATATGTGAAGCACTCACAGTCTCTAGTAGAATCAATAAGTAAAATATGTTATAAGCATACCAAGGAAGACCATAACAAAATCAGAAAAAAAAAAACTAAATTTACCAAAATTCATAAATAAATCACGAAAATACAGTGCATGCTAAAAAAAAAATGGGATTTATGTCACAATATCACACACACAATTTTAAAACATACCACAGCCACTATATTTTTAACATACATATATTTCTAAATAAATATGAAAAGAAGAAACATGGAAGGATATATATTTTGAATACACTAGAGTGCACACTTAAGAGAAACAGGGGAAGGAGTAGGGATGAGGCAGGACTAGCAAAAATCATAAAAAAATAAAATGAAAAAGAGCCTTGCCCTGACCAATGATGATGGTTTATCAGGAACTAAGGAGTAAGGGTCATTTAATTTTGTACCTAAGATCCCATAATATCATATTTAAGTAACTATAAATTACTTGAATTAGTGCCTGTATTGCTTTATATACTCAGTATTTAGTAGCTAACAAGCCTATATACCTAGGCTTATAAATCATGGACTGTGAGAAACAAAAGATTTAGTGGTCATATAATCTAGCTCTACCATTTTGTAGATCAGAAAGTGAAGCCCAAGTGGAAGGGAAAATAAACATTTGAGGGTTACTCAGCTAGTGAATGGCTGTCATAGAGGTGACAACCATAGAGCTTGAATCATACCATGAAGGCCTTCCAAAGAAGCTGACTCATCCCCAGCCCCTGCTGCTGGAGCAAGGTGGACGGAGTAGCCCTTCAACATGCTTGACTTGATCTGTCAATGTCTCTCTCCCACTAGCACCCTGATTAGAACTGAAGTAAGCTCCAGACCCAAGAACAGCTACAATGAGCCCTTTTGTGAAAGTGTGTGCTGCTTGTCTCTCTCTACCCATGTAGTGAACAAAGCAATCACAATGATTCTGTAGGCGGGGCCTCATCACAAGTTCAAAACCTCTTCCCGGCAGGTCCCAGTGGAATTAAACCTTAGGTGAAAGGGAAGCAAAAGAGGGATCCCATGGAAGCCACAGGACCTGCCTGTTATCCCCAAGTCTGCAAACAAGTAATTACTTGACTTTTGGGCAAGTCATTAACCTCTCCGAGTGTCAGTTTTCTCAATGCCAAAATAATGACAATATCAATCATGTCCACTTCACAGGGGTGTGGAGGCAATCACAGACATTTGTGGATATAAAATGTATGAAAGGAAGTAGAAAAAGGTATTATGATGCATTCTTACTGTTATGAATTTTATCAAAAATAGCAATCCCCATGTTGCCATAGCAAAGAAAATTCCTAGTTGTGCTACATGGAGAAATTTCCTAACAATCTAATTTTTATATTCATGACTTTATCAAACATAGTTCTAGATTCAAGAACTGTGAATTAACAATTCCAACCTGAGGGAATTTGGGCTGTGAGATTAGGGAGGCCAGGTAAATGGTTCAAGGGGAGCAGTGCAGGATAATGGAATCAGGAGTCTTGGGGTGGATCCTGGCTCCTCTGCAATGTGGGTCCACAGATAGTTTCATGTCTCTAATCTCCATTTCTCAACCACAAACAAGACTAATATCACCTCCCCAGAAGGATTGCTGCCAGATTTCCATAAAGTATTGTATGTGGAAGATCCTGGGAGGTAGAGATATCTTTGGAAAAAAAAAAAGAGATGGGAACTTGGGCTTCCATGCAAAGGCCCCCCACGAAACTTTTAGGCATTTTAATGAGTATTCTGAATGGACTTGGAACATGGTATTATGCCGTATTATGAGATGACTCAAATCTGTATCATATGGCAAGAGGAAATCTTAGGAAATGAAAAATTTCCATGACTCAAATATAAAGCAAACTAAACATAATTATTTTAAGCAGTTTGGTAAAGCAAAAGAAAGGAGCACTCATTTGACTTGATGTTTGAAAGCTTCTCCTAGAAGCAGAAGTTTAGAGACATCTCCTCTTCTGTGTATCCAGTCACAATATGTAGTCTTTTTGTGTGTGGCATGCACATGATCATAATAGAGAAACACAACCTACTGATAGTAGAATCAACCCATCATCAAACTATAGAGAAGACTTAAATTAGCAAGCGTTGCATATGAATGGGATAAAAAACTGATTTTTTTGTTAATGGGATGGAAGGGAGGAGAGAGGAAAGAACAAGGGAATAATTTCTTCATCTTAGAGTCAAACTTAGTCAATTAGTGAAAAAAGAACATATATATAGTATTGAAATAAAGATACAAATATATTACTCAAAGACAGCAATATTAACAAAGTTTATGTGGGGTAAATGGATTCTGTTTCAGAACAGAAAATCAATAGCTGCTATCTAAAATTGATGATAATAGTAACAACAAAAATAGCCAACATTATTTAGCTCTACGTGCTGGGCACTAATCTACATCAGTTACAGGTATTAACTTATTTAATACTTAAAAGTCTACAAATTGAGTTCAGTGTATACTGCTCAGGTGATGGATGTACCCCACATCTCACAAATTACCTCTAAACAACTCGCTCATGTAATCAAATACCATCTGTTTTTCAAAACCTATGAAAATAAAAAATAAAAATTATATTCAAATTCAAAACGAAGATAATAAATCTATTTTCTCTTACTTAAAAAAATCAAAAGAGCCCTATGATGTAAGCATATTTCTCTGTTATGAATAAGGAATTGAGGCACAAAGGTGTAAGGTAACTTACCCAAGGTCATATAAAGGTAGCGAGCCCACGAGTTTGAACATATTATTTATAATCATGGTGTATAAATAACCAAAAATTTAGAATGCAATATGTTGAAGATGATGGCCTCTGAGCTGGGCTGGTGACGATTAAAGTAGAAAGAAAGACTTTTAGTTATCAGTTAATACTATTCAACTAGGCAATTTTTTTACTGCCCACTGAATAATTATACAATAAGAAGGAAAATATATCAATGTGTACTATAAGGGAATAGTGGACAGGAAGAGCAGATTCATCAGCTGTCAAATTGTGAAAGGCTTTCATGAGGAGAAGTGATTAAAATTGCTGTGAGTGTCTAGAAGGGGTAAAACTAAGGCCAGTGTGTGAAAGGTACAGAAGGAGAGAGTCCAGGTCCACAGAGAGAATCAACAGGTGGAACTGTTCACAGATGGAGGCTCATATGGCAACTGAGTGACCGTGTGGTGGGCATGTGGTAAGTGAGACTCCAGCCCCAGATGGGATTGGAGCAGATGCTGTCTAGGCCTCTTCCAAACCTGAGAACTGTGTGCCTCTTATCTTTACAGAAATTTCCAAATGTAAACTCGAATTAATTTGAATCAGAAATACCAGCTTAAGGCTCAGTTCCATAAAATGCAAGAGATGCCCAAGGAAAATCAGCCAATTTCAGAATCGCTTAAAACAAGCTCTACAAATAGGCCCAGAATTATAAACCAAAACTTCTACTACAGAGGGAGACTCTGTCCTTCAATTCTGAAATTCTTTTTATTTCATTCTCATCCTCAGACCAACAGTCCACATTATCTCCATGGCCAAGAATAATCTCACCACAGTAACTGAATTCATTCTCATGGGCTTTACAGACCACCCCAAATTGGAGATTCCCCCTCTTCCTGGTGTTTATGAGTTTCTACCTAGTCACCCTTCTTGGGAATGTGGGGGATGATTATTTTAATCCAAGTAGATGTCAAACTCCACACCCCAATGTACTTCTTCCTGAGCCACCTCTCCCTGCTGGATGCCTGTTACACTTCAGTCATCACCCCTCAGGTCCTAGCCACATTGGCCACAGGCAAAACGGTCATCTCCTATGGCCGCTGTGCTGCTCAGTTCTTTTGTTCACCATCTGTGCAGGGACAGAGTGCTTCCTGCTGGCAGTGATGGCCTATGACCGCTATGTTGCCATTCCGCAACCCACTGCTCTATACAGTGGCCATGAGTCCCAGACTCTGCTGGAGCCTGGTCGTAGGAGCCTATGTCTGTGGGGTGTCAGGGGCCATCCTGCGTACCACGTGCACTTTCACCCTCTCCTTCTGTGATGACAATCAAATCAACTTCTTCTTCTGTGACCTCCCGCCCCTGCTGAAGCTTGCCTGCAGTGACACAGCGAATATAGAGATTGTCATCATCTTCTTTGGCAATTTTGTGATTTTGGCCAATGCCTCAGTCATCCTGATTTCCTATCTGCTCATCATCAAGACCATTTTGAAAGTGAAGTCTTCAGGTGGCGGGGCCAAGACTTTCTCCACATGTGCCTCCCACATCACTGCTGTGGCCCTTTTCTTTGGGACCCTTATCTTCATGTATCTGCGAAGTGGCTCAGGCAAATCCCTGGAGGAAGACAAGGTTGTGTCTGTCTTCTACACAGTGGTCATCCCCATGCTGAACCCTCTGATCTACAGCTTAAGAAACAAGGATGTAAAAGACACCTTCAGAAAGGTCACTGGGAGACTCCAGGTGTCCCTGAGCATGTAGATCTGAGTGAGAGGAATTCCTGTTTTAGTGTGCTTTCTTCCCATATCAATATATCCTAATAGGCACCATTATTAAATGCAACCTATACCCACAAATAGAGAGCAGATAGAAGATAGGTACCACTAGGCACACAGCAACAACTACAATTGTGGTGAAATTAGTTTCCAGCAATTCCATGTTCTTTCTTCTTATCCGCTTCTTCCACTTTCAATCCATTCCTTAGCACTCAGCAGTCTCTTGCTATTCTCTAATGCCACAACTTATAGAATCTCAGGTCCCAGGAGTCAAGTTTATTTCATTCCACTCCAATGCTCTCTGCACTTAGGCCTGGGCTTGCCATTCTTTCCCTCTTGTTTTTGCTCCCATCAATCCCACCTTTTTCTCTGTGTCAAAGATTGTATCTGGGGAGCTCTGTGAATTGTACAAATTGGTCTTTTTTTTTCTTTTAATATGAAAGACTCATCACCTCACTAAGTAGAGAGTATTGGATAAGGCAAAACTCAGTCTCCAATCTGTCAAGGGAAGGAAGTTTGAGAAATGAACTTCTCTTTTCAGAAGTTCACCCCCTTAGAAGAGTGTCTTCCTTCTTGCTCGGGCCAGAATAATGGAACTTGAAAATTTCCTTCTCAGTTGGCGCCCTACTGGTTTTGTTGTTCCTGCTTTCATGTTACTTTGGTATCTTCAAGATGAACTGAACCATATTACCTTTGGGAATGTCTCCTCAAGGTCTCTTGTCTCTGAAGGCCATGGTGCATTGCTTCTCCTCCTCACCCTATTGCCTGTCTCATGAACAGTTCTCTCCTACCAAGTATCTAGTTTCTAGGAACAGCAAATCAGAGAGCACAGACAGATAAATAGAGAGACAACTGAACCCCATATTACCCTCTCTAATGAAGATCTGGTAAGAGGGGGGAAAGTCATCATGACTCCCGCACCAGACCGCAAAACCCTTGAAAACAGAATATTTTCTTCTCTGCTAAGTCCAAAGCCTTTTGAAAGAATTTCTATGGTACATTCTTGTTTCTATTTGAGCCTGCTGGCAACTCTATTGCAAATGGAAAAAGCATGGTTTAATGTAAAATTCCCGTTTTGCAATTAAGGAAGTATTTCCTCATGAGTCAAAGAGTACTCGGAGTATACAGCAGTAGACAAGGCATAGAGTCAGGCTTGAATCGGAATCCTGATTCCACCACTGATTTACTATGAGGCTTTGGGTAAATGATTTAATTTTGCAGACCTAAAGCAAGTATAACAATTCCCAATTCAAGAGGATATTGTAAAAATTAAATAAAATAATGAATAAGAAACAGCCAAACACTAATCAGGTGTTCAATATAGATTGCTCTCATATCTTCTCTTCCCTTTCCTTCACTTTCTGATGTCAACCCTGGACCCTTGCTAGAGTTTAATGGCCATTGACAAAAGCAAAATAGATCACCCACCAATGATGGTAAAAGTCAATGAAAGAAATGAACTGAGGAAAATGTATAACTCAATCCTTTGCACCAAGGAATAAAATAAATGAGTATTTAACTGGATAGGTGGAGTGCATGTATCTATGTCCCACATAGTCAAGCATAATAAAAGGATGTATTTTTAAGTGAATATGTTATTTTATGACTATATAAACTCCTCTACCCAACTTTGATTTCATAAAAAGTTGATCCTCATTGTCTCTCCACATGGAAAAAACAGTTTTATTAAAATAATTCATTGTGGAAGACAGTGTGGCGATTCCTCAAGGATCTAAAAATAGAAATACCATTTGACCCAGCAATCCCATTACTGGGTATGTATCCAAAGGATTATAAAGCATTCTATTATAAAGGCACATGAACACGTATGTTTATTGTGACACTGTTCATAATACCAAAGACTTGGAACCAACCCAAGTGCCCATCAGTGATAGACTGGATAAAGAAAATGTGGCATATATACACCTTGGAATACTATGCAGCCATAAAAAAAGGATAAGCTCATGTCCTTTGCCAGGGCATGGATAAAGCTGGAAACCATCATTCTCAGCAAACTGACACAAGAACAGAAAACCAAACACCTCATGTTCTCACTCATAAGTGGGTGTTGAACAATGAGAACACATGGACACAGGAAGGGGAACATCATACACCAGGGCCTGTCAGGGAGTGGGGGGGCTAGGGGAGGGATATCAGGGGGTGGGGGGCTAAGGGAGAGATACCATTAGGAGAAATATCTAATGTAGATGACAGGGTAATGGATGCAGCAAACCACCATGGCACGTGTATACCCATGTAACAAACCTGTATGTTTTGCACATGTACCCCAGAACTTAAAGTATAATAATAATATAATTATTATTATTATTCACCACACATCTTGTAGTTGACTGATTCAGAAATAAGCACCTGACCCATGTTGGGCTAATAAAAATTTTTCATGGACATTGTGAAGTTGAACACGTAAAAGAGATTCAGAATAGAAAACCAGATTGACAAAGGTAGAGAATATCCAAATAGCTACTAAATGTAGGAAGAGCTGCTTTTCTTATTGGAAATTGAGAATAAGCATTATTCTCATGAGAAGTAGCAGGAAAATGCACACTTAAAACCACAATATGTTCACTAAGTTAGCAAAAATTTAAAACTATGACATCACTATGTTGACAAAGATATGAAAAATGAGTAGTATAAATGGGTTTAACAATTTTATAAAGTAATTTGGCAATCCTTTAGGAATAAAAAATATACAACCAATGACCCAGCTATTCCAGTGAGCTAGCTATACACATTGGAGAAACTCCTGCCCATGCACACTGGGATATGGGTTCAGAATGTTCATGAAGTATTGTTGTAATAGCACAAACCTCAAAATGCTTTCCTTTGGTTTTTCTTTCTTCTGGCCTGGGGAATGGATGTTAAGGCTTGAGCTCTGGCAGCTATTGTGGACCATAAAGTGACTTTAAAGATGAGAGCAATGCATAGAAAACAGCAGAGCAGGGAAAAGAGAAGCCTAAGTCCCTGATGACCTTTTTAATCTACCATATGGGCCCTGGGCTGCCTATCCTAGGGTCTTTTTTATGCGAGAAAGAAACATTCATCTTATTAAAGAAAGTAACTAGAAACAATATAATTTTTTAAAAAAATAGGCTAAACAAAGTCATAATATAGGGATATATACACATACGACAAAGCTTTAAACCACACAAGTAAATTATTATAACCACAGCCAAGATACAGGAGCAAGGAGAGTTGTGAAGGGGGTGGCCTCCTGCAAACTTCTGGAGAGAGGAAGTATTCTATTTATCTTTGTCTGACAGCAATTGCCTGAGGATTTTTTTTTTAAGTTTTTTGATAAACTGTATTCATTTTAAGGCACCTTTTTGTATATGTATTATATTTCTTTTAAAAATACAAATAAATACAAAATAAAAATACAAATGCAGACCCCACCGCACTCCTAAACTAGTGTGGAAGCCTGAGTCATGGGTTCTATCACCATGTCAGACAGTGGCACATACCCCTCTTTCCTTGGCAACAACATAGTGGAATTCAAGGGGAGTTAGGAGACTTCTCCTCAGTTATGGCTTTTCTCTGCTCTGTTGTTTTGACTAATTTTCCACCATTAAAGCAGCCTTTCTCTCTTCTTTTTTTTTTTTTTTTTTTGATGGAGTCTCACTCTGTCACTAGGCTGGAGTGCAGTGTGGCAATCTCGGCTCACTGCATACTCTGCCTCGTCGGTCCAAGCAATTTTCCTCACTCAGCTTCCTAAGTAGCTGGGACTACAGGCACATGCCACCACGTCCAGCTAATTTTTGTATTTTTAGTAGAGACAAGGTTTTACCATGTTGGCCAAGATGGTCTCAATCTCCTGACCTTGCGATTGGCCCACCTTAGCCTCCCAAAGTGCTGAGATTACAGGCATGAGCCACCACGCCTGACCTTTATTTTTTTATTGACAAAAACTGTAAATGTTTGTAGTGTACATCATACTTTGATTTATGTATGCACTGTAGAACTACTAAATCAAGCTAATTTTTTTTATATAGTTTAAGTTCTAGGATACATGTGTGGCTCATGCAGGATTGTTACATAGGTACACACATGCTGTGGTTGTTTGCTGCCTCCATCCTCCCATCATCCACATTAGGTATTTCTCCTAATGTTATCCCCTCTGCAATCCCCCTACCCACTGCTATCCCTCCGAAACCCCCACCCCACCCCCAACAGGCCCCATGTGTGATGTTCACCTCCCTGTGTCCATGTGTTCTCATTGTTCAACACCCACTCATGAGTGAGACCATGTGGTGTTTGGTTTTCTGTTCTTGTATCAGTTTGCTGAGAATGATAGTTTTCAGCTTCATCCATGTCCCTGCAAAGGACGTGAACTCAACCGTTTTTTATGGCTGCATAGTATTCCATGGTATATATGTACCACATTTTCTTTATCCAGTCTATCATTGATGGGCATTTGGGTTGGTTCCAAGTCTTTGCTATTGTGAATAGTGCTGCAATAAACATACATGTGTATGTGTCTTTATAATAGAATGCTTTATAATCCTTTGGGTATATACCCAGTAATGAAATTGCCAGGTCAAATGGTGTTTCTATTTCTAGATCCTTGAGGAATCACCACACTGTCCTCCACAATGGTTGAACCAATTTACACTCCAATCAACAGTGTAAAAATGTTCCTATTTCTCCATATTCTCTCCAGCATCTGTTGTCTCCTGATTTTTTAATGATCGCCATTCTAACTAGCATGAGATGGCATCTCAATGTGGTTTAAATTTGCATTTCTCTAATGACAAGTGATGATGAGCATTTTTTCATATGTTTGTTGGCTGCATAAATGTCTTCTTTTGAAAAGTGTCTGTTCATATCCTTCACCCACTTTTTGATGGGGTTGTTTGTTTTTTTCTTATAAATGTGTTTAAATTCTTTGTAGATTCTGGATATTAGCCCTTTGTCAGATGGGTAGATTGCAAAAATTTTTGCCCATTCTGTTGGTTATCAGTTCACGTTAATGACAGTTTCTTTTGCTGTGCAGAAGCTCTTCAGTTTAATTAGATCCTATCTATCTAGTTTGGCTTTGTTGCCATTGCTCTTGGTGTTTTAGTCATTAAGTCATTGCCTATGCCCATGTCCTGAATGATATTGCCTAGGTTTTCTTCCAGGGTTTTTATGGTGTTAGGTCTTATGTTTAAGTCTTTAATCCATCTGGAGTTAATTTTTGTATAAGGTGTAAGAAAGGGGTCCAGTTTCAGCTTTCTGCATATGGCTAGCCAGTTTTCCCAACTCCATTTATTAAACAGGAAATCCTTTCCCATTGCTTGTTTTTGCCAAGTTTGTCAAAGATCAGATGGTTGTAGATGTATGATGTTACTTCAGAGGCCTCTGTTCTGTTCCATTGGTCTATTTCTCTGTTTTGGTACTGGTACCATGCTGTTTTGATTACTGTAGCCTTGTAGTATAGTTGGAAGTCAGGTAGCTTGATGCCTCCAGCTTTGTTCTTTTTTCCTAGGATTGTCTTGGCTATGTGGCTCTTTTTTGGTTCCATATGAAGTTTAAGGTGGTTTTTTCCCGTTCTGTGGAGAAGATCAATGGTAGCTTGATGGGGATAATCAAGCTAATTTTTAATAATATGCATAGACCTGGTGAGTGCTTGGCTACTTCTTATTTATTGCTTTAATTTAATTTTTACAATATCCTCTTGAGTTAGGAATTGTTATACTTGCTTTAGACCTGAGGAAGTAAATAGTTTACCCAAAGTCTCACAATAGTAACATTTTTGTTATTGCATGTTAATTAGCTTGATTTAGTAGTTCTACAGTGCATACGTATAACAATACATACCATATTTATGTTATTGTTAATTACAATACACATTTTTTGTGGTAAGAAAATTTAAAACTACTCTCTTAGCTATTTTCAAGTTTCAATTCTCAAAGCAGTTTTTCTTTCTGTCAAAGTTAAATATCCTGTACGAATGAACGCTTATCCAAGGGAATATTTAGAAGGCAGGTGATTAAACTGAAGAACACCGGGTGCTTAAGGTTCTGCCACAGAATAGAATGGACAGGTAAGCCATGTGGGGCTGACTGAGGTCTGAAGAACTGCCTATGAGTTCAGTTAGGCTTCTCAGAATCCAGGCTAATAGATGAGTCTATTCCTAGAATCCAGGAGAAGTCCCAGTCTCCTCCTCCTGACTGCCTTCACCACCTCTCTGAGCATCCCACACAACCTATAGCTGCCATTGGAGAAGGTGTGTGACCTCAAATGAGACACACAACCCTATGAGTCTGCCTCTTTATCTGTAATGTGTCAAAGTATTAAACCACAATTACCTTTGCACCAACCTAATAGATCTGGATTATCTCTTCACTTCTTTCTAGCTCTGAAGGAAGTAGCATAAAGGTGGCAGTGCTCACTCCCCGAAGAGCACGCAGAGAAGCATGGGAAATGATGTCATTCAGGGTCTGCCACTTACCCCTCCTGAGCCTTTTCATGCCCAGGCCCACTGTTTGCCTACCTAGATGAAGAGAAAGGAGGATTTAATATTCCTGCAGTCAGCTCTAACTGAAGGGAGCAGGCATCTCCCAGAAATTGGAACCCCTGTCACATTCATTAATTAATGGTTTGCAGGCAAGAGTGGGCTCACGCAACCCCCCACTGAGGGCAGGTAAATCATACAGTGACTTGCAGAGAAAAAGGGAGAGTCTCTCTTTCATTTAACATTATCATTTTTGTACATAACCATCATCTCAGGTGTTGTACACAAGATGATAAAACCATCCAAGGATTCAATTGGATCAGAAAACTCGATGATTCAGAAACAAGATAATCTTAAGTGGGTTGTTTGGGCAAGAAGGCAAAACAGCTGGGCACCTAGAGGAACTCTGACTTCCCAGGCTCTGAATTTTACCCAGCAATGCTGCGTAAAACCAGGTACACTGGCCCTGCTACCTGCTGCAGGTGTGTTCAAAGGTGGGTTTCTAGCACATGCATAAAATTGGCCAGAAGAAGATTTAGTAATTGCATTTTTTATGGATTTCAGATTCCCACAGCATCAATCTCATTCTCCTTGGACCTGCTCAGAAACCGGAAAAATATTAACAGTGCTTCACAGAAGTTCCTCACAGGAGCCCAAGGACCAGCTCTTTCCCTATGAGGTAATGTAAATTCTATAATTATATTATGTTTGGAAATAAAATACATTCCAGAGACTATTCAATGTGCTTTCCAATTTTTGAACATAATTTAAACTTTATCTGTGTGACCTTTTAGACAAGTTATCTTCCCCCAACCTTCAATTTTGTCTTCCATAAAACAGGCACAGAAAGACACACCTTGCAGAGGCTGTAATCAGTAACAAATATGTCAAGTGCAGGGAACAATAGTTGGCATCGAGTTATATTATTACTCCCCTACACCACGCCATCACCGACTGCTCAGAGCATGAACAGAGAAACATCCAGCCAGCTCTGAGAAGGTTGTCCCTGCTGGTGATATTTGTAAGAAAGACATCTGTAACAAGAACGTTTTGAGAAGGTAATGTGGAAATAAATGTTATAGGAAGAGGGAGTAAAATGAGGTAGGTAATGAGTTGGGAAGTGTCTCCCGACCTCTGAGTATCCTGGCTGTCCTGCACCAATCCTCCCCACCCTATGGTCCCATCCTGGACTTGTTCTGGTTTGTACTTTCATGAATCTGTTGCCTTTCCTGAGGCACCAAATGGGTCACTAGTGTTGAGGTCCCACCAAGATTGGTTTCAGAGGGAATGTTTTTTGACTTAATGGGTGAAAGTCACTTCTGTGGTCTTCATTTTTCTCTTTTACAAAATGAAGAAAATATAGTAGACCAGGTGCATTAATTTTTTTAAACAGCAGAGCCCTGCTTCTAAGCAAAATGAAATGAAGCACCTCCTTGTTTCTAAGAATTCTGAGGCTGAAATGGCAGCACCCACCTGCTGAGCCTTCCCTTCATCTCACTGCTATGCCTCCTTGATACAGCCCTGGAAGGCCAAGGCTGAGAAACACAGCTGAAAACCACAGAACCACATCACCAAGGTCCTTTCTGACTCTAGGGTTCTGTGTGTCCATAAGTCCTGGGTCTCTGGGGGCGATTGTGGGTATTTTCAACCAGTGTTGGGAGGGGCATAGTGAGCCACCACTCCCAGTGTGTCGGGATTTGCTGACCCCACCCTGACAGCCATGTGCACAATGAGTGATCTCTAAACACTGGAAAGAGAAACAAGTCACTCAGGTGCTTGCCTGACATAATGCCACATCCAAATGTAGGGCATCAGACTTATGTGGGCACAGAAACTAACAGATAAGCTTGGGGTTTCCAGGAATGTTCTTATTGTGTAGGTTTTCCCATTGAGAAAATCATTGACTTGCATGGTTGAGACATTCCAAGTTGTAGCTACCACTCTCCAGGAGAAAGCTGACAGATGAATGTATTCCTCTAGGCAAAAGATGTCAATCAGAGAGAGCATGACAGCATCTGTTCTCAGGCTGCATGAACAAAGTTATGCAAGTCCAGCGGGACATGTCCAGAGCTGAGCTAAAAGGTCATGGCCCTTCTTGGAAAAAAAGGTGCTGTGGTTGACCAATCATAGCAGCATAAATCCTACTAGCTAGTGAGATATTGCTATCAGTTTGTAAAGCATATGATTATTTAGAAATCTGAATGTGTGGTTATTTAGTTCACATATTGAAACATTTGAAGTAATCTTTTAAGAGCCTCAAAGAAACATATTTTATCTTTTTTTTTTCTTTTTTTGAGACAAAGTCTCACTATGTCACCGAGGTTAGCAGGCAGTGGGACGGCCATGGCTCACTGCAACCTCCACCTCCCGGGTAGTCAATTGAGATTACAGGCACACACATCCATGCCCGGCTAATTTTTGTATTTTTAGTAAAAACAGGGTTTCACCTTGTTGGCCAGGCTGGCCTCGAGCTCCTGACCTCAGATGATACAACTGCCTCGTCTTCCCAAAGTGCTAGGATTACAGTTGTGAGCCACCTCATCCGGCCCATATTTATAATCTTATGATTCAGAGACAGGCACAGCAGAGAGTCCTGGGAGGTTATCTAGTCAAGTACGTCCTAAAGCATAGATTACGCACCTCAAAATTTCCATACCCCTGCCCCCGAGAAGGGACTCTGTGGCTGAATAATCGTGGAAAATGCTACCTCAGGAAGAGTTGTTGAGTCATACAATAGGATAATAGATTGGAGTGACAATTCAAGATGTCTATACTAGAAAGTTTCAAAATGAGTCATGGTCATAGTAAGGACAAGTTCAGAAGCGATGCCACTGTGTCAGTCCCAACCACAACCAGGCTGAAGGCACGAGCCATGTTTTGTGTCACATATGGTCTCTTTGGACACAGCAGAGAATTAATATGTAGGTTGGCTACATACCTTCAGCGTTCTAATTTATGTACTGGTTACTCCAAAAAAACTAGCTGGATAAATCAAAATCTCTTTTTCAAGGTATTTGAATTAAGAAACCCTGAAATAATTGTTCTGTTTCAACAGAACTAAAGGTGATGGACCTCCATGAGGTCATGAGCCACAGCCAAGGATAAGCCAAATCCCTGAGAAAGCAGAGATTTTAAAACAATAGGAAACTCCTTTGACAGAAGATTAGAAAGGAGCAGACAATTGGAGCACAGAACAATCACAGTAAAAGCAGTGCTCTGGAAGAAGCTGCGTAAACTCCTGCTCTTAAGATCTTGAGCATCTCCTTAAATTCGGTACTGCGGGACTTCCTTCCGCTCTCGGTTTCCATTAGATCCACCTCCGTTAGGCTAAAGGAGGT
Source organism: Ateles fusciceps (assembly GCA_036589455.1). Lineage (NCBI taxonomy): Eukaryota > Metazoa > Chordata > Mammalia > Primates > Atelidae > Ateles > Ateles fusciceps. Next base: position 19,759,951 of record JAZHEH010000681.1, on the reverse strand, counting down.
GAGAGCAATAGGAGAACCAGGGTTGTCCCTGCTCATGCCAACACTAATCAGTAGATTTTATATGCACCAATTCCCACACATTAGTGGAGTTGTTAATTATTAGGAACTTGGTGAATCTGGTATTCTTTCCAAGTTTGGGATACTAGGACTTTGGTTTTGGCTCATGAGCCATGAAATCCCTCAGATCAAAATCAACAGGCAGCCATGAAGGATTTTGTGGAAGTTCTATGTCTGGTAGGACCTGATATTTCACAAACAAGTCCCTAAACCTGTTTCCAACCAGCGTCCTAGTGAGTCTTAGAGTCGCTGATGGAGCAGCCTCCACCTATTCTCCAGGGGTGTCATCCTGGAGAGCACAGCCCAGAGCAATCAGTAGCTGACAAGGAACTCACTCCACTACCCAAAAGGGAAGAATCAACCTGATTTCTACAGAAAACGGATTCTACCAAACACTATGAACCCTTTCTATGAACTACCTCTGAAGTACAGAGGTAACAAAGTAGAAGGCGTACTGTCAAGAAAAACCAGTGTAGGATACAAGCAATGTCTTGCTGTTATGACATGATTGTTTAATCGTGGCTTCAGTACTTGCAATTTATTCTTTGACAAGTCACTTTAATTTCCTGAACATCAGATAACACATTTCAACAGTGAAACTCATAACAGCTGTACTAGGATTACTGAGAGGAATCACTAAGTTAATGCGGAAATGTTCAACACAGAATAAGGGCTCCGTAAACCTAATGGCTTCACAGAATCACCTTCTTTCACGGTCCCTCAGGAAAAGAAACAAGGCAGGCGATGACCTGGTTCATAGGAGAGCAAAAATAGATTATGAAAGTACTCACAAGGAATTGTTGAGATAGCTGGGAATGTCTGACTTGGAGAAGTCTAGATAAAAGTAGGCATTACCACTATTTGTCTTAGAAGAGAGCTGGGTTTATCCAACACGCAGAGCCAAGCATAATACTAATGTGTAGATAGAAAGAGCAATCTGGCTTTCTTAACAAGCAGAATTTTCCAAAGGCAGAGTGGATAGAAAGCCCCCATCACATAAAGGGCCCTGTCTCTGACAACCCTGGAGGCACCATTCACATGACATCTGTTTGAATGGCCCTGCCTAGAATCACACAGGCACAGCCTAAGATGCCGCATAGAAGCAGCCTTGGTGCACACCTGGGCTAGATGACAATTTAGGGGAAGTATTCTAGCACAGAGAGACCCCTTGTTGGTCCCTTCCAGTCTTGATAGTCTAACATTCTCTGGTCTTAAAGAAAACATCCCAGACAATAATAAGCAAGTGAATTTGAAGAAAGACTGCACCAATGTCTGGTTTCAGAGATAGGTAAAAGCTCTCCATAGTAATAAGTAAAAGGTAGCTCTCCATAGTAATTTCCAGTTGTGGGCTCTTAAGATGGTAAATACTTTTTTCTGTCTCTGAGCAGAGGCTGGGACATTTACTTAACACTTGACACTGAAGAAACCAAAGACCTTCAGTTCTGAAATCTCAATTTCATTCTCCTTTTCAGGTTGACAAGCTATATTGAGCTTATGGCCAAAGAAACCTCAGCATTGTGACAGAGTTTATTCTCGCAGGCTTCACAGATCACCCTGAACTGGCAGTTCCTCTCTTCCTAGTGTTTCTCAGCTTCTATCTTGTCACTCTCCTGGGGAATATAGGCATGATTATGCTAATCCAAGTGGATGCCCAACTCCACAGCCCCATGTACTTCTTCCTGAGCCACCTTGCCTTCCTGGATCCCTGCTATGCCTCAGTAATCACCTCTCAGATTCTGGCCACACTGGCCACAGACAAGACGGTCATCTCCTATGGCCGCTGTGCTGCACAGTTCTTTTTCTTCACCATCTGTGCAGGCACGGAGTGTTACCTGCTGTCAGTGATGGCCTATGACCGCTTTGTTGCCATTAGCAATCCACTGCACTACAACATGACCATGACTCCAGGTACATGCAGGGTCTTCTTGGCTGTGGCCTACATCTGTGGGGTGTCAGGGGCCATTCTGCGTACCACGTGCACCTTCACCCTCTCCTTCTGTGGTGACAATCAAATCAACTTCTTCTTCTGTGACCTCCCACCCCTGCTGAAACTCGCCTGCAGCAGCATGACACAAACTGAGATTGTCATTCTCTTTTTTGCAAAATTCATGTTCCTAGCCAATGTCATGATTATCCTGATCTCCTACATGCTCATTATCAGAGCCATTTTGAGGGTGGAGTCGGCAGGTGGGGTGAGCCAAGGCCTTCTCCACCTGCACCTCCCATCTCACTGCTGTTGTCCTCTTCTTTGGGACACTTGCTTTCATGTACCAGAGAAGTAACTCTGACAAATCCTCAGAGGAAGACAAGATAGTGTCTGTCTTTTACACTGTAATCATCCCTGTGTTGAACCCCTTGATCTACAGTCTGAGGAACAAAGATATAAAAGCTGCATTCAGAAAAGTCATTGGCAAATGCCAATTTCCAAGGAATGTAACTTTCAGTGAGGGTCCTTCATCGTGACCCATCTTCTCTTCAGGTCTTCATATTCCAACGGGCATCAACACCAGATGGTGGTTTCCCCCATCAATGTAGAGTACGTAGCTTTCTTCAGCACCTGGAAGTGTGCAGGAACTACCTGTCCTTAGAGGAAAATGCAAGTTTCATGATGTTTGTTTGAATGATTTCCTCTCCCTGCATTTTCTTCCCCCTCTCTGTTTAGCCCTCCCAAACTTTCGGGGTTCTAGTGCTATTCTCTGCCACCACAGAAATAAAAAGTAGCATAGTCAGAAGTGAACTGATGCTACTTATAGAGCATGCTTGGATTTCTCAGCCATGCTTGGATTTCTCAGTTGCCCTTACTTATTCTTTTGTTACTGTGCTCATTGATACTGACTTTTACTCTTTGTAGAAAATTATAGCTATAAATTGTGCTAATTGAAGAATAAGGTGTTTTTGTGGTATGGACAACCTGCCAACTCATTATGAAGTGAATGAAAAGAACCTGTGAACCCAGTGACATTTCTAATTGGAAAAAATTAGAGTAGTTCAGGAAAGAGTGCTTTCTTTTGGCTACTCTTCCTCTACTGTCTTCCTAAATGGTTTCTAATATCTGCAGGACTATAATTTCTTCTTAAATGACAATTCTCTAGATTCCAAATCTCCAAATTCTTTATTTTTTCTCCTCCTAAACACAGTGCCTGCCTCATGACAATTACTGCTTTCAGACTCATTCCCAGGGTCTGAAAAGTCAACAATGACAGATCTGTAGCAAATAGTCTCAATTGATACTACTTTCTCAGGTAAAAATAGTCTCTATAATTATAGAAGTAAGTAATTACTGTCCACAGTAGAAAATGAACTCCTTGAGGACAGGGTCACAATGCTTCACTTAATACTCTCTTCTATATTGCTGCTTCTGGTACACTGAAAACTACTATACATTTATGAAAGAAATTATGTTTAAGTGTTTAATCCATCTGGAGTTAATTTTAGTGTAAGGTGTCAGGAAGGGGTCCAGCTTCTGCTTTCTGCACATGACTAGCCAGTTTTCCCAACACCATTTATTAAACAGGGACTCGCTTCCACATTGTTTGTTTTTGTCAGGTTTGTCAAAGATCAGGTGGTTGTAGATGTGTTGTGTTGCGTCGGAGGTCTCTGTCCTGTTCCATTGGTCTATATCTCTGTTTTGGTACCAGTACCATGCTGTTTTGATTACTGTAGCTTTGTAGTATAATTTGAAGTCCGGGAGTGTGATGCCTCCAGCTTTGTTCTTTTTGCTTAGAATTGACTTGGCTATGCAGGCTCTCTTTTGGTTCCATATGAAGTTTAAGGTGGTTTTTTCCAGTTCTTCAAAGAAGGTCATTGGTAGCTTGATAGGGATAGCGTTGAATCTGTAAATTACTTTGGGACTTAAACATAAGACCTAACACCATAAAAACCCTAGAAGAAAATCTAGGCAAAACCATTCAGGACATAGGTGTAGGCAAGGACTTCATGACCAAAACACCAAAAGCAGTGGCAACAAAAGCCAAAATAGACAAATGGGACCTAATCAAACTCCATAGCTTCTGCACAGCAAAAGAAACAGTCATTAGAGTGAATCGGCAACCAACAGAATGGGAAAAAATTTTTGCAGTCTACCCATCTGACAAAGGGCTGATAACCAGAATCTACAAAGAACTGAAACACATTTACAAGAAAAAACAAACAAGCCCATTCAAAAGTGGGCGAAGGATATGAACAGACACTTTACAAAAGAAGACATACATGAAGCCAACAAACATATGAAAAAATGCTCATCATCACTGGTCATTAGAGAAATGCAAATCAAAACTACATTGAGATACCATCTCACGCCAGTTAGAATGGCGATCATTAAAAAATCTGGAGACAACAGATGCTGGAGAGGATGTGGAGAAATAGGAACACTTTTACACCGTTGGTGGGAGTGTAAATTAGTTCAACCATTGTGGAAGACGGTGTGGCGATTCCTCAAGGACCTAGAAATAGAAATTCCATTTGATCCAGCAATCCCATTACTGGGTATATATCCAAAAGACTATAAATCGTTCTACTATAAGGACACATGCACACGAATGTTCATTGCAGCACAGTTTACAATAGCAAAGACCTGGAACCAACCCAAATGCCCATCGATGATAGACTGGACAGGGAAAATGTGGCACATATACACCATGGAATATTATGCAGCCATCAAAAACGATGAGTTCGTGTCCTTTGTAGGGACATGGATGAACCTGGAAACCATCATTCTCAGCAAACTGACACAAGAACAGAAAATCAAACACTGCATGTTCTCACTCATAGGCGGGTGTTGAACAATGGGAACACATGGACACAGGGAGGGGAGTATCACACACTGGGGTCTGTCGGGGGGAAAAGGGGAGGGATAGTGGGGGGGTGGGGAGTTGGAGAGGGATAGCATGGGGAGAAATGCCAGATATAGGTGATGGGGGAGGAAGGCAGCAAATCACACTGCCATGTGTGTACCTATGCAACAATCTTCCATGTTCTTCACATGTACCCCCAAACCTAAAATGCAATAAAAAAAAAAAAGAAAAGAAATTAAAGAAGAGACAAATAAATAGAAAGGTATCCCATATTCATGAATTGGAAAACTTAATATTACTAAAATATTCATTTTATCCAAAGCATTCTACACATTCAATGCTATTCCTATCAAAATCACAATGGCATTTCTTAGAGAAATAGAAAAATTGAAATTGTATATGAAATAATAAAACACCTAGGATAGCCAAGGTAATCTTGATAAAGAATAAGTTGGAGATATCACCTTTCCTGATTTCAAAGTATGTTACAAATTTATAGTAATTCGAACAGATGGTACTGGCGTAAAAATATACATACACATCAAAGGAACAGAATAAACAGCCCAGAAATAAACTCACACATATATGATCAACTGATCTTTGACAAAGGTGCCAAGAATACACAATGGAGAGAAAGACCGTCTCTTCAAAAACTGGTGTTAGGAAAACCACATGTCCGTAGGCAAAAGAATGACATTGGATCCTATCTTATGCATACACAAAAATCAACTCTAGATAGATTAAAAACTTAAATGTAAGACCTGAAATTGTAACATTCCTTTAAAAAATAGGAAAAAAGCTTTAAGACATTGGTCTTGGCAATAATTTCATAGATAATAACACCAAAAACACAAACTGATAAGGTTAAAGAATTAGACTCCAGCCTGAACTCCACGGACCTGACCTCAAAAGCATTTCTGCATCTGCCACAATATAAAATGAATAAATAAGTAAACAAACAAATCAGGAACCCACCACAACTTCTGGCTTCAAGACTGTTTCTGCTGAGAGAGGCCAATGAATGTTCCATGTCCTACCTTTTTAAAATAAAGTTAGTTTTTTAAAAAAAATCCAAAATTGATGAGTAGAGCTACATCAAACCAAACATCTTCAGCACAGCAAAGAAAATAATCATCAGAGTGAAAAGCTACCCAAAGCATAGGAAAAATATTTGCAAGCCATATGTTTAATAAGAAGTTAATTGCTAAAATATATATTTGAAACTCCTACAACTCAATTGTAATACAATAAATAATCCAATTTAAAAATGAACAAAAGAACTGAATAGATATTTCTACAAAAAAGACCAACAAATGGCCAACAGATATGCTCAGCATCACATAAGGGAAATGCAAATCAAAACTACAATGAGATATAACTTCACACCTCTTATGAAGGCCATTACCAAAAAAACAGATAACAAATGTTGGTGAGAACAAACAAAAATTAGAACCCTTGGACATGTTCCAGTGTCCAGGAGGATGGAACATGTTTGTGGGAATGTTAAATGGTGCAGCCACTATGGAAAACAGTAGAGAGCTTTCACAAAAAATTAAAATTAGAATTATCAAATGACTCAGCAGTCCCACTCCTGGGCATATATCCAAAAGAGTTTAAATTAGGATATCAAAGACAGATCTGCACTCCCACATTCATTGCATCATTATTCACAATAGCCTAGATATGGAAACAATCCAAGCATTTATCAACAGATGAATGGGTAAACAAAATGTGGTATAGACCAAAAAAGAAATATTAGTCAGCCTTAAAAAAGGAAATCTTACCATTTGCTACAGGATGATGAACCTGGAAGACATGTACTTAGTCACATAAGTTAATCACAGAAGGAAAATACTGTATGATTCCACTTTTAGGAGAGGTGTCTAAAATATTTAAACTTATAGAAGCAGAAAATACAATGGTGATTGCCACAGCATGAAGGGAAGGAGAAATGGGCAGTTGTTTTTGAGTGGGTATGAAGTTACAGTTATAAAGAAGGAATAAATCCTAGAGATCTACTGCACAACCTAGAACCTATAGTTAACAATACGGTGTTGTACACTTGAAAGTTTATTATGAGGGGTAGATTTCATGCAATTGTTCTTCCCACAGAAAAAAGGAAAAGGGACAAAAGGAAACTTTTGAAGGTGACGAATATGTTTGATATTTTGATTTGGTGATGGTATTATATGTAAGCATATGACCAAACTCATTACATTTTATATATTAAATATGTATAGTTTTTGGTATATCAATTATACCTAAGAAAAGTATAAATTAATTAATTGCTGCTTCAGAAAAAATCTTACAGAGCATTGTCATAATTTCATTTGCATGTTATGGCAATGCTAAGGGTTGAGTAATAAAATATTATTAGTGTCTATTTTACCTTCTCTACACAATTTCTTAAAGAAATTGTTGACCAGAGGTGTAAATGCAGAAACGCATAGAATTTATAATAATAGTGGACTTGCATCCTCTCTGCTATTTAATAACCGTGCAAATTACCAAAACAAATCTACCTTCTCAGAACATCAGTTTTCTCAAGTCAAAAAAGAATACTATTTCCTACCTGAAAGAATTGTTATAAAAATTAAAGATGATGAAAATTAATTTCTAAGTTATGATTAGTCAGAATTGGTTAGGTTTTCTGTAGCAACAATCAACTCCAAAAAAAGATTTTATTTATTGTTCACAATGCTTCACTCAGGCAAATTGACAGGGGGCTCTGCTTCATATAGTCATTCAGGCACCCAGAATTATGAAGCTCCACCATTTTAATAGCTGTACTGCCTGGAACATGCAAACTTCTCGGTCACCAGAGCAGAGGATAAAAGACTACAAAGTTACACATGGATATTTACTGCTTAAGTGCATTGGTTAAAACTAGTCACATAGTCCTGCCTCACTAAAAGGAGCCCATTAACGATAAAAGAAAAATGTTATATTGGCTAAGCAATACTGACTTTCCTAGGGATTATCTGTGGTTACAATTATTAACATTTCAAAAAATCATGAATAATCAGGTTACTTTTTTATTGTTCATTTTATTTCCTACAAATCACTCCTCCCATATTTGGGGAAATTGTTATGTTTTTCCTGTACAAAAGCTTATTTGTATTGGCAAAATTTACTTGTTTTTGGATACCTCAGATGGTACTGGAGAATATTTGGAAAAAAGCAACTTCAGGGGGTAGGGAATAAAGACTTCTGTTTTGGGTATGTTTTATACACACACACACATACACACACACACACGCACACACAAAATAAAAACTACCAGCCAACTGAGAATTGGCCATTCTTCATCTCTCATCCTCCTTACTCTTTGTTCAGGGGCTTCTTTCTTTTCTTTCTTCTCTACTTCTTCAGTTCATATGGCAGGGGTCATGGCCTTGTACAAAATACAAGTTTCATATATTTTAGTTTTACTCAGTATACATTTTTTCATATTTTTGGATTCAGCTAGTAAAGTGTTTTAGGCTACATTGTACTAATAATATTCCCAGAGAAGGATTCTGATTAATTGAGTTTGGTTTAGATGCCAATGCATGTTTCAATGAAATGTGGCCTGGTAGAAAGAATATTTTGTGCAAAATGACTACTCCAAAAGTATCCATGCTGCTGACGCATCGCATGCACATACACACTCCTAGCCTGAGAACCAGTCCAGTGAGCCCACCCCTGGCAAAGCCACACCACTACTACTACAAACTCCTAAAGTCTAACCCACTGAGACACTCACAAACACTACTATTATGGATTATAGCTGAAGAAGCTGCTAAAGCACACTATTGTGCTTACCCAGAATCAAAGCCAATGTACCCCTGCCCAATTGACATCCTAGGACCCATCTATAGTAATAATTCTTTCCTTATGAAAGTTACTCCAGTAAATTGAAAGAGGTAAGTATTCCACCAGATGCACTGATAATGTAGCAGCATGAGAAACATTAAAATGTTAAAAAAGAAATGATGCCTCCAAAGGATCACAATAATTTTCCATTAGCAGACTTCAAAAAAAAGGAGAATTTATGGAATGCCAAAAAAAAATCAAAATAATAATCTTCATGAAGTTCAGTGAAATACAAGAAAATATACATATATAATTTAACAAAATAAGGAAAACAATTCATGATCTGAGTGAAAAAATTAGCGAAGAGATAGATGTCATAAAAAAGTAATAAAAAAGAAATCTTGGATGCTAATAAAGCTTGGCTTTGTCCCCACCCAAATCTCATCTTGAACTATAATTCCCATAATCCCTGCATGTTGTGGGAGGGGCTCAGTAGGAGATAACTGAATCATGGGGGTGGCTACCTCCATGCTGTTCACAGGATAGTGATTGAATTCTCATGAGATCTGATGTTTTTATATGGAGGTTTCCCCCCTCTTCACTCTGCACTTCTCCTTGCTGCCACCATGTGAAGCAGGACATGTTTGTCTCCCCTTCTGCCATGATTGTAAGTTTCCTGAGGCTTCCTCAGCCCTTTGGAACTGTGTATCAATTAAACCTCTTTCCCTTATAAATTACCCAGTCTCAGGTATGTACATCCTTATAGCAACATGAGACTGGACTAATATAGATGCGAAGAACTCAATGAATCAAATCAAATCATATAAACAAGTGAGAGCTTCAACAATAGATTAGATCAAGCAGAAGAAATAATTTATGAATCTGAATACAAGTCTTTTGAAATAATCCAGGCAGACAAAACAAAGAATAAAAAAGAATGAAGAACACTTACAGAGTTATGGCACAACACTAAGTGAACAAATATTCCAAATATTCACACTACAGACGTTAAAGAAGAAGAAGAGATGGGGGAGAAATGTAGAAAACCTATTTAATGAAATAATAGCTGAAAATTACCCAAGTCTTGAGAGAGATATGAACATCTAGATCCAGGAAGCTTAAAAGCCCATAAATAGATTCAACCCAAAAGATACTCTCCGGGGCACATTTTAGTCAAACTTTTAAAAGTCAAAGAGAATGCTAAAAACAGCAAGAGAATATGTCAAGTCACATAAAAGGGAATCCCCCACTACACTAACAGATCTCAGCAGAAAACTTGGAGGTCAAGAGAATATAGACTAATATACTCAACATGCTAAAAAAAAAAAAAAAAAAAAAAAACTGCCACCCAAGAATACTACACCCAGCAAATCTTTTCTTCAGAAATGATAGGGAAATAAAATATTTTCAGGAAAGAAAAGACTGAGGAAATTTATCAACACTAGACTGGTTTTACAAGAGAAACTTAAGGGAGTCTCATATCTGGAAGTGAAAGGGCAATAACTACCATCATGAAAACACATGAAAATATAAAACTCACAGGAAGAGCAGACACATAAAGGAGAAAGAGAAAGGAATCCAACCTTGCCAATACAGAAAAACACTAAACTGCAAAGATAAATAATGAGAGGAAAAAATTTAAAAAGAGTATACAAAACAACCAGAAAACAATTGACAAAATGACAGAAGTCCTCACCTGTCAATTATAATCTTGAATGTAAATAAATTAAATTATCTAATTAAAAAGAGATACACAAGCCAAATTGGAAACAAAGAAAAAAAGACCTAACTACAGGCTATGGATCAAAAACTTAAATCCAAGATTCAAAACTAAAAATTCTGGAAGGTAACCTCTTCAGGACATTGACCTGGGCAAAGAATTTATGACTAAGACCCCACAATCAAATGCAACCAAAACAAGAATAGATTAATGGGACCTAATTAAACTAAAAAGCTCTGTATAGCAAAATAAATAGTCATCAGAGTAAACAGACAACCCACAGAATGGGAGAAAATATTTAAAACTATATATCTAGCAAAGGACTAGTAACCAGAATCTACACAGAACTCAAATCAGAAAGAAGGAAAAACAAATAATGTCATCAAAAAGTGGGCAAAAGACATGAGTAGACATTTCTCAAAAGAAGATTTATAAATAGCCAACAAACGTGTAAAAATGTTCTCACTAATCATCAGAGAAATGCAAATTAAAACCACAATGAGATACTATCTTATCAGAGCCAGAACAGCCATTATTTAAAAAGTCAAAAAACAATAAATATTGGCATGGATGTGGCAAAAGAGAATGCTTACACATTGCTGGTAAAAATGTAAATTAGTTCAACCTCTATGGAAAGCAGTTTGAAGATTTCTTAAGGAACAGAACAAGACCCTATCTCAAGACCCTATCTCATGTATATATATATTCTATATCTATATGTTTATTTATAAAAATATAAATATATGTATACTCATTCTATCATATTATCAAAAACTAGAACTTAATTATTCTATCTAACTGTATTTTTGTACCCATTAACCAACCCATCTTTTTCTTCCAACCCCATTACACTTCTCAGGTTCTGATAACCACCATTCAACTCACTACTTCCATGATATCAATTTTTTAGCTCCCACATATGAGTGAGAACATGTGATAGTTATCTTTCTGTGTCTGGCTTATTTCACTTAACATAATATTCTCCAGTTCCATCCATGTTGCTGCAAATGAAAAAATTTTATTCTCTTACATGGATAAACAGCCATATAAAATTCCATTGTGTATATATACCATGTTTTCTTCATCCATTCATCCATTGATGACTACCTAGAATTCTATACTCTGTAAAAATATCATTTAACAATAAATTCTAAATACACTTCTTCAGATAAACTGAAGCTGAGAGAAATCGTTTCCATAAGACCCAAACTATAAGAAATATTAAATATAAATATAAATACACAGAAAATAAATATAAAAGAAATAGTGCCAAATGAACACTTTTATCTATAGGAAGGGGAAATAACACCATAAAAGGTAAATATCTGTAACATAAAAGACTGCTTTTTCAAATTTTTAAGAAACTATTGAAGGTCTAATTAAAATAACAATTTATGGTAAAGTTTATGACACATACAAAAGCAACATATATGTTAATTATAGCACAAAGAACAAAGGGAAAAAGTAAATGGAATTATACCATCGTAAGATTTTTTTTTTTTATTGCATTTTAGGTTTGGGGGTACATGTGAAGAACATGGAAGATTGTTGCATAGGTACACACATGGCAGTGTGATTTGCTGCCTTCCTCCCCATCACCTATATCTGGCATTTCTCCCCATGCTATCCCTCCCCAACTCCCCCACTCCCCCACTATCCCTCCCCTTTTTCCCCGACAGACCCCAGTGTGTGATATGGTATAAAATTAACTCAAAGCAATCTATAATAAATTAAGAATATGTATTGCCATTTTTAGAGCAACCACTATGTGATGAACAAAAAAAACAGCTGTATATTGTCTAGAGATCTTTTCACTGAGAGTTAGAGTCTACTTCCCCACTTTTTGAATCAGGGTTATCCTACACTGACCAATAAATGTGGCAAAGTGATGTTGTATGAGTTCTGAGCCAAAGTCTCAAGAAGACTTACAGATTCTGCTCTCACTCTCGAAATGCTGCTCCAGGGTTAGCATTCTTAATGATGAGACACTACCTGGAATGAGAGACCTAGCCAACCCAGCCCACCTAGCTTTGTCACCAGCCCACACTATGTGGAACAGAGACTAAGGCACCCCATCTAATGTGATTCACAAAATATTATGAGTCAATAAGTGCATGTCATTTTAAGTCACTAAATTTGGGAGTAGTTGATAGTCACCAAAAGGATGTATGTTGTAACTTAAAAGCAGCTATTAAAAAAAAAAAAAATGATACAGTGAGTATGGTTAAAAAGCCAAAAGACAAGCTAAAACAAAATACTAAGGAAAAAAACTTGATTAATTCAAAAGAAAGGAAAAGAGAAACAAGAAAATAAAGAGAAACATTTGACAAAGAGAAAGGAAATTGCCAGATAAAAACCCTTAAACTGATTCACATCAGTAATTCCATTAGATGCAAATGGATGAAGCAGATCAACCAAAAGATAAAGATTGCCGTACTATTAAAAACAAGAAGATCCATCTATATGCTATTTACAAAGGACACAGTTCAAAGAAAAGAACACAAAAGGGTTGAAAATAAAAGAATCGAAAATTATATGCCATGCAAACACTAAGCATAAGAAAGCCAGGGTGCCTATATTAATGTTAGACAAAAGAGATTTTGGAACAAAGAATATAACCGTAGATAAAGAAAAACATTTCATAATGACAAGATGATGAATTTATCAGGTAGACATAACAACCTTACATATCTGTGCACCCAAAAACATAGCTTCAAAATACAATAATGAATAATGTACAGAAATAACATGACATATATATTATGTTACATGTGATATGTTTTTATATATTATGTTATGTATTTTATGTATTATGTTATATATTATATATAATGTATAAAAATATATAGTGTATAGAAAAAGTAGGCAAAAACATCATTTAGGATAATAAGATTTGAGAAACACTATTAAGCAACCTTGCCTAATTGATATATAGGAAATGCTACATCCCAAACCAGCAGACTTCAAATTCCATTCAAGTGTATATAGAATATTCACCAAAATGGATTACATATTGGTCAGGTTTAATAAATCACAAAGGATTGAAATAACCGAATATGTTATTTTACCAGAATGGAATAAAACTAGTAATACAAGTAATTAATAATAAAAAGGAATTGAACAACACACTCCTAAATAACTCAGGCATGGATGAATAAATCATGCACGGGAATAGGAAAATACTTTAAAATGAACACTAGTGAAATAAACATGAAAATTCATAGGATGATGCTGAAGTAATGTTTAGAGTTCTAAATAACTATAGTAGGAAAGAAAAATCTAGAATCAATGATCTAAGCTTCCAACTCAAGAAGCTAGAAAAAGAAAATCAAATTAAATCCAAAAAAAATCAAATAAAAAAATAAGAATGAGAAGACATAAATAAAACAGTAAACAGATAAATGTCAATTACCTCAACAAAGCTGCTAATAAAAATAGATTTTTGAAAATCCAACAAAGCCCATTTTTGTTCCTTGAAAAGATTAGTAAAAGTTATAATTACCAATAATATAAATGGAAAAGGGCATTACTACAGATTCTATTAATATCATAGAATATGAGATATTATGACTAGCATGACAAAAAATTTGACAACTTAAAGGAAACAAGTTCCTTAATAAAGTTAACTTTCACAAACTAAAACAAGAAGAAATAGAATCTGAATAGTCACATATCTGTTAAAGAGTCATATATCCTGTTAAAGAAATTGAATCTATAATTAAGAACACTTTACTCCCACTCCATCCCCCACGATGGGATAAAAAACCCTGGGTGCAGATGATTTTTTTTAAACATTTAAGGAAGAAATGCCAGTTCTATACATATCTCTTCAAAAAATAGAAAAGGAAAGAACAATGTTCAACTTATTTTTTTAGTTAGCTTTATTGAGATTTAATCGATGTAAAGAGTTTTGCCACATATATACACCATTATCACAATCAACATAAAGGACATATCCATCACTCCAAAATGTTTCTTCATGCACCTTGGTAATCCATCTCCCTCCCATGCTCCATTTTCATACACTTACCTGCTTTCTGTCATTATCGATCACTCTGCATTTTTTAGAATTTTACATAAATTGAATCAAAAGCATCTACTCATCTTTGTCGGGCTTTATTCAGCATAATTATCTTGTGATTTATCCATGTTGTTGCATGCATTGTTAGATCTTTTTGATTGCTGAACGGCATTCCCTTCAATGGGTATACCAGAATTTGTTTATTCACTCACCTGTTGATAGACACTTAGATTGTTTTAAATTTTTGCCTGATACCATCATGGCTGCTATGGACATTCATGCAGAAGTTTTTGTGTGGATATATGGTGCCATCTTATTTCTCTTGAGCAAATACCTAGGAGTGGAATGGTTGGGTTTTATGGTAGACATATGTTTAAAGGTTTAAGCAACTGCCAAACTATTTTCCAAAATGGTTTTGCATTTGACATTGCACCCACAATAAAGAGTTATAGTTTCTTCATATGGTTTCCAACACTTGGCATGGCCAATAAAAAATTGTATGACATTGGAAACCATTTGCCAGTTTCTTATAAAGTTAAATATACATCTAACCCATGTCCCAATAATTCCTCCTCCTTAGTATATGTGCAAGAGAAATGAATGTGTATACTCATCCAAAAAAACTTTTACAAGAATGTCCTCAGCAGCTTGATTCACAGCAGGTCAACGCTTAACCCAAATGTGTATGGACAGAATAATGGATAAACAAAGTGTAGTATATTCATATTTATACATACAACATGGGCAATATTATGTTGAATGAAGAAGCCAACCCCAGGTGCAGTGGCTCAGACTTGCAATCCCAGCACTTTAGGAGGCCAAGATAGAGAATCACTTGAAGAGACATGTATGCATGGCACAGAGTTGTCACTTTGATGTATATTTACATCTAAAAGACAAATCAATCATATCTTATCTTGCTTTTCCTGATTCTTTCCAGACTCTCTTATCCCAAGAGAGCACTGATACCGTTTGGCTTTGTGTTCCCACACAAATCTCATTTTGAATTGTAGCTTCCATAATCCCCCACTTGTCAAGGTGCCTTGAAATAAAAGAAGTTTGCTTCTCCTTGTTTGGATCAGAAAGTTTGTGGAGCTGAACTGAGGAAACCCTGTGATTCCTGCCTGACAAGATCAACCCATGACTTCTAGGTCACCATCAGCCATGAGACTAGGGACATCTGTAGGTAGCAGAAGGGAATGGGCTGGAGTGGTTCTTTCACACCTGTGTCAGGTGAGGGACCTGGTTAGCATTCTTCTCTCAAGAAGCTCAAAGGACAAACAAAGTAACCTGCTGTCCACCCAGATGAAATGCGAGGCAGCCTCATCCTATTTCTTAGCCCCTCAACCAACCCAGAGCCCAACTATCTGTGGCTAGAGCTTGAGAGTGAAGACACTGTGTTCATGGCCCAGCGCCTGTACAGGGCAGGTGATGGCTCATGTGCTCTACGGTCTGTGTTGAGTGGTTCAAGAGCCACCATGTCCCCAGAATTTATGTCATTGGAGTCTGAAGTTCCAATGTTAGTGCTGCCTTCCTTTGTTAAATAGTAGGGTGGTCCTGGAGGAGCCTGTGGGAAACCAACCACATGGGAACTATGAGTTCTGATTTGCATAAATTGATATGTATGAGTATTGGGGCCTCAAATTAGGATGGGGGGAGATTTTTGCTCAGACACCTGGAAGTGTGTGCAGTGGCAGGTGACACAGTATCCACACAAGGACTACTTTTGAGCTTCTATTAGAGGGGGGGGGGGAAATGTAATGTACAGCCGAAGTGACTGTTTTCAAGAGTTTTAAGGGTGATGCTGGGGCCGGGCATGGTGGTTCACACCTGTAATCCCAGCACTTTCTGAGGCCAAGGTGGGCCAATGACTTGAGGTTAGGAGTTCGAGACTAGTCTGGCCAACATAGTGAATCCCCCCTGCCCCAGCACCACTAAAAAAAAAAAAAAAATACAAAAATTATCTGGGCATGGTGGCATGCACCTGTAGTCCCAGCTACTCGGGAGGCTGAGGCAGGAGAATAGCTTGAACCTGGGGGGCGGAGGCTGCAGTGAGCCCAGATGATGCCACTGTACTCCAGCCTGGGAGACAGAGCAAGCTGCTGTCTCAAAAAAAAAAAAAAATTAAAAATAATAATAATAAAAGAGCTATGCTGGGGCACACAGCTCTGCTGCAGGGCCCAGCTAATAAAACAAGACCCAGAGTTAGGAGAGAGAGGTGTTTTGTTTTGTTTTGTTTGTTTTGTTTTGTTTTTGTTTGAGATAGGGTTTCACTCTGTCACACAGACTGGAGTGCAGTGGTGCCATCTTGGCTCACTGCAGCCTCAACCTCCTGGGTTCAATAATCTCCCACCTCAGCTTCCCCAGTAGCTAGGACTACAGGCATGCACCACCACACCCTAATTTTTAAATTTTTCACAGAGGCACGGTGTCACTATGTTGCCAAGTCTGGTCTCAAAGTCCTGGACTCCGGAAGTTCTCCTGCCTCGGCCTCCCAAAGTACTGGGATTGTAAGTGTGAGCCGCAGAGCCCAGCCGGAGGAGAATTTCTTATTGCCATTTTTGCAGGGCACAAAACAGAGCTCAAATTCAGTGACTACTGAAACTAGGAAAAGATCCTTCTCACATCTTGTGGATTTGGGCAGCCTTGGGACTCCAGGAATCAGTACTCCAGGCAAGAGAGCCACAATCCAAGCAGAACCAGCGTCCCCCAGGAGTAGCTGAGAAGGAGAATGTGCCTCCTGCAGAGGTCTGCACACTGCAGGTGTCATAGGCAGAGAGGAACGGGACAGTGAACTTGTTCCATCCACGTATGAAACACCCGCTGGGGCCTCCCAGACAGTTTAGAGAAGGCTACAAGACTGGCCCTCAGGTCTACTCTGAAGCTGGCAAGGACAATAGGGCCCACGAATCCAGGGTGTTAACTCCAGGTAAGGCATGGAGTCTCCAGTGTGTGAGGCACAGGCTCACTTGAGTAACAGTCACAAAGCAAATCCCTGTGAGCGGACACCCCCCAAGCTTCAAGCAGCCATTAGAGTCACCAGACTGTCACTCACAGGCAGAGACAGTCCCCACGTGGCTGGACAAACAAGCAGAATTTCCCCTGGGCCGGTTGCTCGCCCGTTCCGAGGTTCCTGAACATGTTTTCAGGGCTGGCATGGGCAGAAATAATGTGTTGGACAATTTATATTCATGGACCCGAATCTCCAGCGCGGCACTTTTCCCGCTCACTGGTGCCCCCTTCAGGCCAATCAGTGTATAGTCCCTGCTATCAATCTCCCCGCTTGCCTCCCCACCAAGCTGCTCTCTGGAGTGTCCCGAGAGCCACAGTTACACCACTATGCTGTTGTTACTGAATTTTCAATCTCGGAATAACCACCTCTTATTTTTCATAGCACTTGAAAATTGACCAACCTCTTTTGATGACCTAATGATCACATTGAAGCTTCACAACAGCCAAGTGGGCATGAAAGGCAATCATTCCCATTTTATGTGAGACAAAGGTGAGGCCCACAGACATTAAATATCTGGCCCTGGGCCAGGATTTGAATCTTGGGGACTATCTATGGTGTCACTTGGGAACTGTCTGAGAGCTCACACGGGAGGATCTTCCTACATGGCATGGGCTCATTCCAGTGGGCAGTTAGAGGGATGCTGTGTAACAGAGGAATCTCAGGCTTCAGCCACTAACCCCGCATGGACACCCGTGGCGTTGGGTGTCCTGGGCTTTTTTGTTTGCTTGCTTGTTTTTTGAGACAGAGTCTTGCTCTGTCTTCCGGGCTGGAGTGCAATGACAATCTCAGCTCACTGCAACCTCAACCTCACAAGTTCAAGCGATTCTCCTGCCTCAGCTTCCTGAGTAGCTGGGATTACAGGCACCTGCCATCATGCCTGGCTAATTCTTTTTGTATTTTTGTAGAGACAGGGTGTCACCATGTTGGTCAGGCTGGTCTCGAACTCCTGACTTCAGGCGATCTACCCAACTCCACCTTCCAAAGTGCTGGGATTACAGGCATGCGCCACGGTGCCCGGCCGAATGTCCTGGGCTTTATTGGAGCTCATGGCAGGTTGTATCTCTTGCTCTGTGAGGCAGCTTGGGTGAGAAAGGACATGGTGCATGGTCCTCCTACTCACTCCTGTATGGAAATACTTCAAAACACAGCAGCCCAGCTGCATCAATGCCTCACCCAGCAAGTCAACAGGCAGCCCTTGCAGAAGATGCCCTTCCCCTGTTTCTTCAAGCCCACCTTGAAACTCAGTGCAGATCTGGGGCAGGATCCAGGAGATTTGAGTCCTGTTTACTGCCTGTATGACCAGAGCAAATCACCCGACCTCTCCACACTTCCATTTCCCACCTGTAAAATGAGAATGAGCATTCCTACTGTATGTGGACTCTCATGAGGACTAAATAGGAAAGAGGTTGGAGGTGGCTTTGGACACTGTACCACTGTTACAGCCCCGATACTGGCCTTCTGAGGCCCTGGCACCAGCCCTCCTCTTACCTGCCCTCAGGTGCTCACCTGGACCTTTCTGGAGCCTTGACTGTATTTGTCTCAGAGTCCATTATTTCAATCCACACTGTAGAGTGTGTTATGGAAGGGTTTTGCTGTTGAACTAGAGTTTGCAAACCACCAGTTGAAGCCAATATTTTTCCATCACAGAAGGGGAAACTGAGGCCCAAAAAGAGAAAGGGATTTGCCCAAGATCACTCAGAGAATTCACAATTAGGAATAGAATTCAAGCCAAAAACAAATTACAGCTGAACCCTGCAACCAGCCCTCCCCTAGGCTGTGCCCCACTGAGGACATAATGGCCAGCACACACACCCCAGTGCCAGTGAGACTGAGAAGGGGCCTTCAGCCATAGACTCAGGAAAGCTGCTTTGCTGGTTTGTTTTGCAGCCTCTCCCTGGAGACTCCGGCCTCTCCTGTGCATCAGCAAATTATTTCTGGCTTTGAAGATTATGGCATGTGAGCAGGCCCTGGAGGCTTAGGGGTGGGAAGTCTGACTTCTTCATAAACACAGGCCCCGGTGCAGGGTCACCAGAAGAACAGAGGTATGGATGGGAAGGACATCCCTCCCACTCCTATACCCTAGGGCTGTCTCTGCCAGTCACCTCGGCTTGAAAGTAAGGAAAGTTAGTAGTTGACAGGGCGCTAGAAGCGAGGATGGGGACTGCTGGGGGCCAGGGCCAGAAGGGAGTCTCGGAGACCTGGAGAACACTGAAGATATCATCATGTAGGGCAAAGGCGGGGCGCTCAACTACAGTCAAACTTCTTTATGGGGTCTCCTGGAAGCCCCAGCAGCTGTGCCTAGAGCCTCCCAGAGGAAGCAGGCCCAGACACTCTGACAACAAAGGACACCCAGCCACAGGCCCACAGAGAAGGGCAATCCACGTGTCCTATCCTGTGGTCCTTGTGGTCTTGCTCTCAGCAGTGCCCATGGTGGACACTGCCTGGACCCCCAGCTACTTGCCAATGTCCAGACCCTCAGACACCTTCTCCACCAAAGGAGATGGGTTTCTCAGAGCTGTGACCCCTTACACAAAGCACTGGACCAGACAGAAGTCAAGTTCCATCAGCCTCCGGGGCAGCCACTGTGCCACAGTGGGTCACGCTTTTTATCCCTGGAGAGGGAAGAGGAAGAGAAGAAGGGAGGAAGGGAGAGGGAGCCACCTTCCCTATTACTGTAGGCAGCTGGGGACTCCAGACCTGTCATACACACTACAGGGCCCCTGACGGGGGAGACTCCTGGCAGGACAGCGCCCCTCCCCATGAGTTCCCTCGGAGTCTTTGGGGGTTTGGTGAGGAGTAAGTTGGTGGAAGCCATAGTGAGGGACTAAATCCACACTGGGCCATGTGTCTTCAAGACACTGTCACGGGCACCACGACCTGGCAAAAGGAACACGCACCTGGGCATTAGAGGCCCTGTTCTAGTCCTAGTTCTCTCTTGAGCTGCTGAGCAATTGAAAGCAGGGCCTTTTCTCTCTCTCTCAGCCTCAATGCCCCTCTTTGCACAATGCTAACACTCCTTAAATTTCTTGGACAGCAGAGCGCAGCAAATTCTGCCTGGGCATGGTTTCAAAATCACGGCAACTAAAGCCATGAGTGGCAAGATGTATCTTCATGGGCACATTCACAGAGAAGGTAGCCCCGGGCCCAGCCTTGTCAGCAACGTGGCCCACAAACCCAGCTTTCATGAATAGCTGAACTATTTCCAAGGCTTACCTTGGAAATAGTTTTGAACCAGACTTCGGTCTGTGAGCCTGCAGCTCCTCTCCAGAAAGATGCCCAGGAAGTATGTAGCTGGACTCCTATGTCACCTGCCCCAGGTCCATCTTATTTCTTCCTGCCTGAGTTTTTGTCAAAGGCGTTGTGCTGTGTGTCTTTTGCATCTACTCGTCCCTCTCTGCTCTGTCTGTCTGTGCAGCTATCTGCCTGTCTGCCTAGGCCTGTGCCCATCTGTCTGCCTGTCTAAGTGACTACCAGTCTCTCTATGTGTCTGTGTCACCTGTGTCCCTATCTCTTCTACATCAGAGCACCTGTCTCTGTGTGCATCTGACTGTTTCTGCGTCTGAATCACCTATCCCAGTCCACGTGTCTTCCTGTTTACGTGTCACATTCTCTCCATAGCCCCTCTGTCAGGTGTTGGCCTGAGTTTGCAGAGTCAATGCTGTTTATGTGCTCCCATTGCTGTCAGCCTCTCTGCACTACAGTGCATCTGTGTGTGTCTGTCTGCCCACCTGGCACTCTGTGTGTCTCCTTGTCCATCTCTAAAAACGGTAGCCTTTCTCTAAGTCCATCTGTGCGCGCGCGCGCGTGTGTGTGTGTGTGTGTGTGTGTGTGTGTGTGTGTCTAAATCTCTAGATTTCTCAACTCCCCCAACACTTCTTTAAGCAAATATACATCTAAATTCAGTTCCACCTCTCCTTTGCTCCTCCCAAGGAGAGACTCCCTGGGGCTGTTTTTTGTGGTTCTTTAGAATGCTACTGACCAAATCTAACTCCCTCTGTCCTTGACCCTAAGATTCAAAGCCCACCTTTTCCTGAAAGTCCTGAGCCTTCTCTTTGCTGCGGTTGAGACGGAAGGGGACCAAGCCTTCCTGCCCAACGTCACAGTGGGACTGTGATTTATGACACCTGCATCTCAGGGATCTGGGCTCTGGGGAGCACCCTGGCCCTGCTGTTCAACCAGCTTGCACCCACATCCAACTGTGCCTGTGGCCCCCAGCAACTTCTCCTGAGCATGGTTGGAGGGAATGACCTTCCTGGAGTCACAGCCCATGGCTGAGCTGCTCTCTGTCTACAGAGTCCCTCAGGTGAGAGACATACCTGGAAAGAGAAAACCACAGAAATACTCTGGCTGGGCACACAATGATAAAATGCAGCCTGATAGGTAGAAAGATCAGAGTTATGACCTTGAAAAGGTTATTTCCCTGGGCCTGGGGAACCCTTTCTAGAAAACGGGAGGTGAGTATTGGCCTAGAACATTTCTGAATGCTGGTCCATGGACTAGTGCTGGTTTGTGGTGGTCTTTCTCTGATTTGCAACAGAATGACAAAGAAATGACATGATGTATGCACATGTTGGTATGAGTTCATAAACCCTCCTTAAATGGTGGTTTTACTTCTCCAATGAACTTTTGTGGCAAAATAAAAATTGGCAAACTTAGGCTAAACTCCCATAATTGTCCTATGGATGTCTTAAACTGCCTGAAATACCTGGGATTAATAATCCCGAAGGCCCTTCACTCTCCAACCGCCTATGATCTGAGGGTTGATGGCAGCATCTAAGATTTATAACCCAGGCTAGGATCATCTCATTCCACCTTTGCAGGCTTCCCAGAAATTTGGAAAGTTCAACAAGTGACAAACCATTCCACTGGATTTCTTGATGTTTCTATGAAACATTTGCCTAGATTTGAATTCTGTTTGGTCTTCAGTATATACTAAATCAGTTAAGCAGGGAAGCAATGTTTATGAAATTATTTCCCAGGTGAAGAATATTTATTTCCCCTAGCATGCCTGAAAGGTAACTGACTGCCTGACTGTGACCTTTAAAACTCACCCCCCAAAAAATTAAATATCTTGCCTTCCAAATTCCACCGAGGCCTCAAATGCCACAATTAAAAATATCCAGTTAGATGCAAACACTTTATTCTCTAGAAGTGATAGGTACATGTCATCAGTCATTCACACCCTAGTAGAAATGAGTTTATCACCTGCTTTTTTTTCTTCTGCAATCTTGGCTAGAGTGACACTAATAATAACTATATCCATCATTTACTGGATATTTACTATTAGTAGAAAGTGATTTTTAGATCCTTTGCATGTGTCAAGATCTTTAAGATTAAATAAATTAATACATGTAAAACATTTAGAAAAATGACTGGCTTATAGTAAGTGCTATATCAGTATTTCATATTACTATTTCTTCACTTTTATTATCTCATTTAGTCTTCACAACCCTATAAAACAGATACTGTAATTAGTCCCATTTTACAGATGATGACATTGAGGCTGAGAGGAAATGCCACTCGCCCAAAGTCACATAGCTAATAAACAGTAGTTTGAGATTGAAACCCACGCACCTTGATTCCAGGGGGAAAAAGAAAGTGCAGAAGCAAAGAGGAGGGAAACTGCCCAACATAAAACTGCTCCCTGTTTTTATACTGGTTACTATTTCCAAATGTTTTCCGAGCACACCACTACTAGTGGTGTAGAGGACTGTGCTATAGCCACGTGTACCATAAGGCACGTGTGAGGCCATAGCTCTGTCCTCAGGGACACTTGCACTCTGGAAGAGAAGACAAGCATGAACTCAGACAATCATAACTCTGGGGCACCCACATGGCTCTCAAAAGGCCTCTCTTGGGAGAACTCAGGGCAGAACGATGCAGCCTCAAACCTCCAAATTAGAATATTAGGTTACAGTGGCTTAGAATGATAGTCTTCTAAGTCAGACCTCAAAACATCTAGCTGACAGGATAGTTTTTTCTACTTTTTTATTTATATGAAAAATCTTACAAAGGCATGAAAATAAGTCACATTTTTTATCTTGATTGCCTTAACTAAAAAAGTTGAAGTGCATGAAATGAGTCCACTCCCCATGCCTGCAGGCTGCTTTGAAGTCCCATTCAGCACAGCAGGTACTATTAAACCCAAGACACTTCTCCCCCACAGTGCTAGAGAGAAGATGCCTACATCCTAAGTGAGTTCAGTTTTTAGGGGCTCTAGACCTAGGAGTGTATGACCTCCAAAGCTGATCCTGAGGAAAATGAATTTAAATTGGCTGAGGTTAAGCTCTTCACAAGGGACCCTTGGGATTGATGTTGGGGGAGATGCTGGAGGTGAGCCAGGCATAGCCTTGGGACTGGAATGTAACGAAGGGAGTCTCTCTCCTGTATAGATGATAACCCAATCAACCAAAAAATGGCCCGACCTATCTGGGTGTTTCTGTCCTTTGTAAGGAAGAGGCTGTCTCAGCTGAGCTGAACTCTCTTTGTCTAGGCAGGTCTGACTTTAGAGCAACAATGGTCCAGTCATTTTTTGTGCCACAATGCTAAGCTCATGGATAATCCTTCTGAGAATAATTTGACTCCAGATAGAGGCTTTCCATAGGGAGAGAACACACTGACCAGCCAGCGCAATGTGGGTCACACTAGAAGTTACATTTCTCACTCTTAGCAAGTGACGTCTGGTCTTGGCAATGATTTTGGGAAGTCTGCAGCAGTCCCCCTCTATACCAGTCATTTCTGGGTGAGTTCCTCTTTCTTGAAACTATGACACCATCTCGTTGCTCATGCACCACTCACCATGAGATCTTTCAGACTGGCAACCGCATCTTGCTCATATTAGTACATGAACTGGCGTGTAGCTGTTACTCAGAGCACATCCGTTGAATGGGTGTGAACTGAGACATTTCTGAAGCAACAAAGCAGACTGTAACCACCACCGGCACCTCAACGTTTAACATATGCTAAGTGCTACCTTTAATTTGCTAAAAATCCAAGGGAACTCCAACTTTGTTACCTCTTAAGAAATTCTTGAGCATTTTGCAATAGCCCTTGCTGTTGCCAACTCTGGTTTTGCAAAAACCTGGAGTTCATTAAAAAGTCGAAGGACCCACCTCACTTCGCACAACTCACCAACAGAGATAACTGGACAGAGGTGGGCTGGGAAGCCAACGAGCTAGAAATGATAAAGGGCACTGCCTCGACAGTCAGCAAACCTGGATCTTAAGAACGCTACTTACTAATCATGTGACCTTGACAAATTGGGCCATCTGTCTGAGCTTCACATTCCTCATCTATAAAACGGAGGTAACAAAGGTTAATGTTTATGTATCTGCCTCTTAGCGTCACTGTGGATATTAACAATGGAATAACCTGGGCCTGGCACTTAACAAACCCTCAATGACTGTTAGTTGGAATTGCTATTAGTGATAATGCTGATACAATGCAAGTCTGGAAGGAGCAGTTAACTTTTGAGGAAAGCCAGCTCCCACGTCCTCTGTGTGATTTTGCCCAATGTAAGGCCAAAGAGTCACCAAAAACTTAGAAGTAAAAGAACTTGTCTGCACATATCTGGTGGGACTGCTTCCTTATGGTGGGCTGCGAAGTCTGAGAGCAAGTCTCTGCACTGAGTGACCAGGGGAGCGTACAGGGGAAGGAGAGCAGGAAGAAGATGAGCAGCAGAGAAGAAAAAAGAATAGGCATTCACTCATGCACTCAACAACCAAGACAAACTGAATGGATCCTGCTTAAAATCTGATCGGAGAGGAAAAGGCATGAACTCGAACAGTCTGAAGTAGAAAGAGCCGGTGATGATGTGATGAAGGCGGTGATCCCAGGGCTGGCATGAACCAAGAACTGAGAACTAGATCTCAGCTTGTGGAGCAGGGAACAGGGAAGGCTGCATGGCAGACGTGGAACTCCTCAATAAACAGGCCATACTGTGTTTTGCTCTTATCATCCTCTATCAAAAAAAAAAAAATGTATCCTTGGCCAGGTACAGTGGTTCGTGCCTGTAATCCCAGCACTTTGGGAAGCTGAGGCGGGTGGATCACAGGGTCAAAGATCGAGACCATTCTGGCCAACATGGTAAAACCCCGTCTCTACTAAAAATACAAAAATTAACTGGACATGGTGGTGCGGGCCTATAGTCCTGGCTACTCCGGAGACTAAGGCAGGAGAATCGATTGAACCGGGGAGGCGGAGGTTGCAGTGAGCCAAGATCACGCCACTGCACTCCAGCCGTACTCTCTTAATTTCATGACTGTTTCTTAACTTTAATATTCAACTGACCATAGCACCATCCAGTCATTGCTTCTGAAAAGTTTTTTGCTAATAAACAGGTTAAAGAAAACTTACTACATCATATGGGCACCCACTGGGTCTGCCCACCAGAAATTACACTCTGCACTGACAAACCCTGCCCCTCTGCTCCAAAAGCTTCACAGCTTTCCTTAGGTCAGGAGGGCTGGAGAGACTCCAGATCAAGTGGACTCACCTGATTTTTATGTCACCCATCCCCTGATATTAGATTTTCTTGTTATTTTGCTTTACTTATGTTTCTTCTAAATAGCAAATAACTGACTAGATTTTTATCCAGTCTGAAAATTTCTGTCTATTATAGTCAAAATCTTTACCCAGCTGCCCTGTGACAGGAGAGCTCAATCCTCCCCCTCTTTGCCTTTGAAAAGGAAAAACCCAGGTGAAGGGGCTGTTTTCAAAGGAGTGGGAAGGGGTAAGGGTGAAACATCTGAAGGTCAGCCACAGTAGGAAGCTGTGGGGGGAGGAGGCAGAGCTGAGGAAGGCAGCCACTGCCCTCCCATGGCTGAGCAGAGAGGAATGAATACCCTCAGCCTCACTTTCCCCCTACCCCCAGACTCCTATCAAGCCTCCCACCAGAAGGCAGAGGGCAGAGCAGCCACTTGACACAGCCCACCAAGATCAGCCCTTCGGGAGCTCAGAGCGTAGAGAAGCCTGGAGAGTGCATCTAGACAGGCAAGTAGAGAATACAGCACACTCTTCTTAAGTAGGGTAATGCAACCTATCATTTAAGCTGACTGCTGATATGGTTCGATGCTATTCTGCCTTTTTAAATAATTTCTATTTATTATGCTGGGTCATTGCTTTCTATTGATATATCTAAAACTATAATAATAGAAATAATAGAGATTTTTATTTAGTTTTCTAGTTCTTATGCTTTCTCCTTTTCCTTTTTTTTTTTTTTTTTTTTTTTGAGACAGAGTCTTTGTCACCCAGGCAGGAGTGCAGTGGTGCAATCTTGACTCATTGCAACTTCTGTCTCCTGGGTTCAAGCAATTCTCTCCTCCCTCAGCCTTCCAAGTAACTGGAATTACAGACATGCATCACCACACCCATCTACTTTTTGTATTTTTAGCAGAGACAGGGTCTCACCATGCTGGCCAGGCTGGTCTCAAACTCCTGACCTCAAGTGATCCACCCACCTCAGCCTCCCAATGTACTGGGATTACAGGCATGAGACACCACACCCAGCCTTGAACTTAATTTAATTTGATCTTTTCTTTTTTTCATGTTTTTCTTCTGCCGCTTTGAAATTTATATATCTTGTTTTTATTCCACTAACAACTATATAAGTTTTTAATTCACTTGAGCCTTTATCTTTCAAATAATGCCAAGAATTATACAATGTACAGAGAGAAACAAAGCCGTTAGCCCATCTCTACCTCTCTGCTTCTCCCACCCCCCACTGGAAGATATGCTGTCATTCTTTAGTCCATTGCATTCCTTTCTAAAAACATCAATTGGTTTCTTAGGCCTGAGCCCACAGGCTTTCAAAGGAACTGGAAACAGCATATATCAAAGGCCAGTGAGATAGTAATTAGAAATAAAAAGCAGAGAGGGAAAAATGAGGCCACGTTACAAGCCTGGTGAGAGCATCTGTGGATCCTGAGCAAGTGTGTTCAGGCCAGGAATATACAGCCCTGTTCCTTCCCCAGATCAGCCATGGATCTCAGCACCCCCCAGTTCTCCAACTCCCACTGTTTCCAGTTCCCATCCTTCCTCCGCACAGTGCCCAGCAGCACCCACCAGCCCTGGGTCCCGGCCAAGCTCTTGAGTCACTTTAACTGGACCTGGGTAGGCCTGGTCAGTTCTGACAATAGCAACTTTGAGTGGCTGGATCAGCAGCTGCAGAAGCAGATCAGGGACAAAGGTGGCTGCATGACCGTCTCAAAGAAGATCAGCATCAACAGCGAGGCCAGTGTCATTGTTTCAACCCCTGATGCCCCAGTCATCGTCTGTGACTGCTACCATTTTCACTTCAGACTCCTGGCCAAGGCCCTTCAGGAAAACAATGTCACCGGGAGGACATGGGTCTTTTTCACCTCTTTCGCATATAACCCCTGAGTGCCGGGTCCCAGAGCCCATGAGTTGCTGAATGGCAGCTTGAGCCTGACCATAGATTCAGGAATAATACCCGGCTTTAAGGACTTCATGTTGGCGCTGCACCCAGCCGTGTACCCAGGCAACAGCCTGATGAGGAAGCTGTCGGAGGAGCTGCAGGGATGCAGGTGGTCTGGATTAGGGGCTTCCATCCAAAGAGCTAGAGAAGGGGCTTGCCATCACACAGGGCTGGAGAACATGACCACTGCCCACTTCTCTGCCTTCAAACTTCCTGGTCTAACTACCACTTACCAAGCCTACCTGGCAGCCAAAGCCCTGTGGGTCGCCTATCGGAACCTGATGTCCTGCGATCAGGGAGAGGGACCATTCCTGGGAGGCACGCATGCCAATGCACAGGAAGCCACGCCTTGTCAGATGAGCGGCCAAGACCCCTTTCCCAGTCCGTGTCCATTCCAGCTTTCTGTGAGCCTTGGACTAGAGAGAGGGAGTGTGGCCTAATGAAAGGATTTGGAGTAAATCTTAGTATGGGATTTCTCTGGGGCTTTGTCACTTACTTTTCCTGAGCTTCAGCTTTCTCCTATGTCGACTGAGTATAATTATATATACATTGTGTGTTATGAAAATAAGCGATCATGCATACAAATGCTGGCTGGTGATTAGTGCATGTTATGGGTTACAGCTTTTGCACCACTGCTAATCATGGTGATGACGTCAAAACTGCCAAGGATCTTAGGAATCTGCTGGTCTAGCACGAAGCAGGGAGATCACAGAAAAGGGGAGGCAGAGCTGGAAGACAACACAATTGTCCTGATATCCAGGCCATGACATGCCAATGCTGACATGCTACAAAGACCATATGAGATTCACAGTAGGAAAGAGTTAACCACAAAGTTAGAAAACTGAAAAATCTGCAACATAGAACACACAATCCAGCACCGCCACCCATTCTTCATGGGCTGCTCAGGGATAAGGACAGGAAGGGAAGGGAGGTGGTCTTCTCCTGATAGTCAGAGAGGTAATGCTGGAACAAGCTCAAAGAGATGAGACAGAGTTAAAAGGACAAAGGCATCAGCCAACAACATCAAGAGAAGAACACTGGGTTTTCAGCTAGAAGAAGAGCTGGGTCTGGGTGCTTGGCCTACTCCTCAGCTTTCTGTGTGTTCGAGGTCTCTTTTCCTCTCTGGTCATTAGGTACTTTAGTCAAAAACACCTTGGACTGGGCACAGTGGCTCACACCTGTAATCCCAGCACTTTGGGAGGCTGAGGCAGATGGATCACTTGGGGTCAGGAGTTCAAGACCAGCGTGGCCAACATGGTGAAACTCCATCTCTACTAAAAGTGGTGGGGGCAGATCAGTAATTTTTACAGTCTGGTAAGGGCCTTCTTGCTGCCTCATATGGCTGAAGATACAAGGGCAAAAGGACCTAAGTTAGTTACCTCCAGCCCTTTTTTTTAGGGTCTCGCTCTATCACCCAAGCTGGAGTGCAGTGGTGCAATCACAGCTCACTGCCTCTTCTCCTGTCTGCAACAAAAAATGTCCTGTGGGAACCAGGAAGTCAACCCTATTTGATAAGTCAAAATGCTGCTCCAAAAGCCTTCCCTGCCCCAGAGGAGAAATCACTATGTCACCAGGTAAGGAGGGAGACTGGTTCTGGTCAGAGGGCGGCCAGCCAACAGCCAGAGTAGGCTTCAGATGAAAGCTGTGTCCACATCAAGGGACAATTCCTTCAAAGGAGAAGTCCAGGGAAGTGGAGACCAAAAGAAGATGTCAATGTGACCTTCCCAGATGCTGCATTAAAGCCATTTGAGGCCATTACATTCATTCTTTCTTTTATCAACCATGAGTTTGTCCAACGCTCTACTTAGTTTAACATTTGGCACATGGTAGGCATTTCACAAACGTTTAAAAAGAATTCTAATGACTTAATCTGTATTTTCCTAAGATGTCCTTCATTCAACAGGTATCAACTGGCACCAACCATATACAACCACAGTGCTGGGTGCCAGGGTATCAACAACAAATAAGGCATGGTCCTGAACCCACAGAGCTCAGGATATACTAAAAGAGAATGATACTGTACCCCACAGCTAGCACAGCTCGTCTCTCAATAAAGAAACTAGACTACAAACTGAAGTCAATGCTGTAATAAATGTTCAAGCATTGAGCCATGAAAGCACATTGGAACAATTAATTCTAACAAAGGATAGGCAGGGGGGAATTTGCAATGCAGGGGGTGGCATGTGATACAGGCCATAAACAATAAGCAAGGTTTCAAAGGCAATGGAGCCTTTGAATAAGGATATTCCAGGCCAAGGAGTAAGTCATTATAGTAAAGGCATGAAAGCAAAAAGGAGCCAGGAATGGTTTCAGCATCGACTGTGATACGAGATGTAGGAAGAAGGTGGTCAGATCATAGAGGACCTTACCTGCTGGACTCAGGAGCGTGGACTCTGTTCTATAGAAAACGGGGAGGAGCCCCTAAATTACTTCAGTATAAAAGCAATGTATATTTCGGCCGGGCTTGGTGGCTCATGCCTGTAATCCCAGCACTTTGGCAATCCAAGGTGGGTGGATCACAAGGTCAGGAGTTCAAGAGCAGCCTGGCCAACATGGTGAAACGCTGTATCTACTAAAAATACAAGAAATTAGCTGGGCATAGTGGTGGGCACCTGTAATCACAGCTACTTGGGAGGCTGAGGCAGGAAAATCACTTGAACTCGGGAGGTGGAGGCTGCAGTGAGCCGAGATCATGCCACTGCACTCCAGCCTAGGCAACAGAGTAAGACTCCGTCTCAAAAAAAAAAAAAAAAAAAAAAAAGCAATGTGTATTTCAATATGTATCTGGCGGAAATGAACAGACAATAGATGTACTGAAAAGGAAGGAGATTGGAGCAGGAAGACCAGGTTCAGAATCCAGGTAATTGTTGTAGCCACAGGTTTGGACGAAGTATCTTCAGAACTCTCCCTGGGAAGGTAGAGACTTTGGAAATATCTTTGCCCTTTTGAAGAGAAATGTGCCACTGAATGAAGCTGAGAAGGAACAACCAGGTGCTGAAGAGAGGACGACAGAAATGAGAAATCTTTGAACTTGGAGACTAGGAAGAAATGGAATCAAAGTATCTAGGAACATACAAATACATCCAAATCAAGGAAAGAGATCAAATAAGAATAAATGACTATTCCAGGGCTCAGGCCACAAAATACATCTTTAAAATCACCATGAAATACAAAACTGTTAAGTTTTATTAATGTTGTTATTTGGAGAATGGTAGCATGGTTAAAAAAGAGAATCTGTGTGCATACTAAGCACTCCATAAGCATTCCTTAAACTAAAAAGGCTGATGCATGAATAAATCTGTAAATTACTTAGCTGTACCTATGAATTACAACATTACCACAATGGTTGGTCAATTTAAAGGGATCCTAGATAAGAGTTGAAGCTTCCATAGGTGGTTGTCTCAGTGTTATTTCATGGTAGTCTGATGCATGATAAGCAGCTGCTGTCAGGATTTCTGCCATCTGTGTCTTTGGCCCTGAATCCGAGGACATCAGGCAGTCTGGAAGGCCCATCCAATTGTGACTGAAATACACCAAGCCTGCTGAAAAAGCCATGACAAGTCGTAGAACTGCTTGACCACGGAAAAATTTCCAAAAGCTTCCCCACTCTGTCCTCTGACCCAGTTTCTCTTTCTCCCTTCAGATAGTGTTGCACAGCAGAAGTGCTCTGACAACCAGTGGCCCAGTGTGCAGAAGAGCCAGTGCATCCCCAAAACCCTTGACTTTGTGACCTATCATGAGCCTCTTGTCATGGCATTTGCTATTTGCACAGCCCTGTTCTTCCTCCTTACCCTGGCCATCTTAGGCATCCTCATCTGATGCCACCACACTTCCATCGTCTGAGCCAATAACCACCAGCTCAGCTACCTCCTGCTGTCCTCCTTGGCCCTCAGCTTCCTCTGTCCCTTCATGTTCATTGGCCAACCAGACTCTGTCACCTGTGCTGAGCACCAGGCAGACTTTGGGGTCACCTTCACGGTCGGCATGTCCACTGTGCTGGCCAAGACCATCATGGTGGTGGCAGCCTTCCATGCCACCCAGCCAGACACCCGACTTAGGAGGTGGGCAGGGCCAGTCCTCCCTAGCACCATCCTCACTGTCTGTTCCCAGACCCAAGCAGACTTGTGTACACTCTGGGTGACCAGATGACCCCCATAGCCTGTGGCCTCTACAGAACCCAGGTCCACAGTGACTGTAAAGTGTGATAAAGCCTCCTTGGAACTGTTCTATGCCATGCTGGGCTACTTGGGTTTGCTAGGTCTGGTCAGTTGCTGGTGGCCTTCCCCACCCGCCGGCTGCCTGACACCTTCAATGAAGCAAAGCATATCACTCTCAGCATGTTGGTTTGCTCCTGTGTCTGGGTGTCCTTCATACCTGCCCATATGAGTGCCCGGGACAAAGACACCGTTGCCGTGGAAGTCTTTGTCATCTTGGCATAAGGAGGAGGCCTCATGTCCTCCCTCTTCTTCTCAAATGCTACCTCATCCTTCTCCACCCTGAAAAGAACACAAATGAACAAATGTCTGGCCGGCATCATCTCAAGTGGGAAAACAGAAGTGAACCATGAGGAGGGTAGCCTTCTCAGGGATGCCTCCTGAACTCCCCCACCAGGAGGAAAAGCCTTCTTCTGAGTCCCATCACACAGGTCTGAACCCCTCCCTGTCCCTGAGCTCCATCTATTTTATATTTAATTCTATCAAGGGGAGAGGAGACATGTTCACAAAGAATATCGTCTTTGATGGAAGCATCTGGTCTAATTCATTCTATGGCCTCTCAGCACCTAGCCAGCACCTCATACAGTGAGGAGACAATATGTGGTTGATAAATGAATGAATGAACTTATGCAAAATGAGCATTGGAAGAGGTCTTTGAGAGAAGAGAGGTAGAGTGGTTGAGTGGAGCCAGACAGACCTGGTTCGTGCCCTCCTGCTGTTGTAGCTATATAAACCTGGGCATGTTACCTCACCTCTCCAAGCCTCAGTTTGCTCCAATATAAAATGAGCCTAAGACTTTATCTTCAGGTTGTTGGATGGTAAAACAAGAAACTGTGTGAAACGTCTCAGCACATGACAAACACTCAAAAGGTAGATAGTTAAAGTCACCCAGTCCACTCTGTCCTTTTACAGATAAGGGAACTGATGCCAAGAGAGGGGATCAGTTTACTCAGGGCATCATTGTACAGAGGTTAAGAGTCAATGAACAGATTTCAAGTCCTAGTTTTGCCACTTACTTTGCTGGGTGACTTTGGACAAGTTACTTAGCTCTCTCTGTCCCCTCAGTTTTCTCATCCATAAAGGAGGATAATAATAGCACTGACTTCATAATATTATCAATAAGGAGTAAATAAATTTAGGAGTCATAAATTTAGTAAAACATTTAGGAAAGTATCTGGCACAGAACAAACACTAAACAAGCATTTGTTAAATCAATAAAATCATACCCAGTGGCAAAACCAGCACCTTGATTTACTTCCAAATAACTGAAACTTTTACAGGACACC
Organism: Ateles fusciceps; assembly: GCA_036589455.1. Taxonomy (NCBI): domain Eukaryota; kingdom Metazoa; phylum Chordata; class Mammalia; order Primates; family Atelidae; genus Ateles; species Ateles fusciceps. The sequence continues at coordinate 19,726,617 of JAZHEH010000681.1, read as the reverse complement.
TGCTCTAAACTAGGTCCTGGGAGGGACCTTCAGAGAGTCTAAACTATAATCCTTATAAGCAAAGCATTTGTGATCTGCCATCACCAACCTACCCTGAGTGGAGTGGGCTAACATACCTATTATGAAACTGTTTCATAAGTAAATAACCTGTAGCTGCTTGCCTTGGAGTAAATGAGGACAGGTGACTGTCACAGACCCAGTGGAGGGGACCACTTATACAAAGTCTACTCTAAAGGAAGCCCCTCCACTTCCATGAGACTGTGAGAATGCTAAAGAAGCCCACAAAATACTGGGCATCAACTAATTAAATGAAAGTGCTCCTGGGTAGCAACCTCTCTCTCTCTCGGGGAGAGACAGAGCTTACTGGAGTTACACAAAATGTCTCAAGGTATCAAGGCAACCACATTTCTGGCAACGAGATCCATTTTAAGTTCCTTCCACCAGGTGCTGAAAATCCTACCTTGCTAAGGATGGCCAAAGATGTTATTGGAACCAATGAGAATGAAGCCACCAAAGAAAACAAGGATATGAAGAAGATTCCATTTAGGCCAGCTGTGGTGGCCCACCCCTGTAATCCCAGAACTTTGGGAAGCCAAGGTAGGTGGACCACCTGAGGTCATGAGTTTGAGTCCAGCCTGGCCAACATGGTGAAACTCCATCTCTATTAAAAATACAAAAATTAGGCAGGCGAGGCGGTGCACCTATAGTCCCAGCTACTTGGGAGGCTGAGGCAGGAGAATCACTTGAACCCCGGAGGCAGAGATTGCAATGAGCCGAGATTGTGCCACTGCATGACAGCCTGGGCATTGGAGTGAGACCCTGTCTCAAAAAAATAATTAACTAATTAATTAAAAAATAGAAGACTCAATTTAGAAGAACAAAGCTGTAGCATTCCACAGCCAAAGCCAACATTTTGACAGACACACCCTAGAATTCAACTGCTAAGGACTTCGCATGTGAAAATGGAAAAGCAAGAGACTAACTAAAAAGACTGAGAACCTGAAAAATGAAATAAGAATCCCAGAACAGAATCCCATGCAAGTGACAAGAATAACATGGAGCAATAAAAGAGAGACCAGAAGAACGTTAGTGAAGGAGAGTTATACCAGAGGTTTTGACAATGGTGACGTAATGGTACACAGAAAACTATAGGGTTCGGATTTCAAAGTGTAGATCCAGTCATTCTCACAAAGTCCAAAGTCAAAGGACCTTCCTAAGGATGGTTACCAGATAATTTCCACCTAACAAATCAGTATCCTAATACCCAGACATTCTCTGGGTAACAGTGAAGTAGTATCTATGCCAGGTTACTCTTTCATGTGACAATGTTTCACTCTATAATAAATATGTCCCCCAAAGAAGAAACTGTATTTTTGGAAATTCCATATTTACAAAGATATGCATTTTCTACAACATGATTGCATAGTTTATCTTCATTGCAGATTGATCTGCCATTAGTAGTGGCTTTAAAACTTTAGCCATCAATACTTGCACATATCATGCACCTCAAATTCTGGTAGGTAGGACTGGTTTTTAAGGGAGTTATTGTTTTAATCTACAATGTAAATAATCACATTCACAAAAGTGCGTTTTTCCCAGTTTTGTTACTTGTATCACATTTTATTAAAGCAAGATTCACGTTAACATGTTTAGGATCCTTTCTAAGAGTATGCATCAGAGTTTTTACCATTTTATGTAATTTGTCTCAAAAATATATTCTTTAAGAAGTTCAAATTGGCAACCTTTACTGACACTCCCATATAGTTAGAGCACTTCTCAAAATTTAGAAAGCACTCCCTGTGTTAGAACTTGAATTTTTTCTGCTACAATAAATGAAAACTACATAACCCAGGATGTTTTGCTTTCTTTCCATCTTTCCATTTTGTTCAGAAACCCAAAAGCCTAAATCATTTTGTGTTCATGCCTATTCAGGTCAGGCGCCTGAAAGCCCACAGGCATACCTCAGACATATTGTCGGTTCGGTTTCAGACCATGGAAATAAGTGAATAAAGCAAGTTCTCACACAAATTTTTAGTTTCCCAGTACATACAAAAGTTATGTTTACACTATAGTGTCCTTTGTTAAGTGTGCAATAGCATTGTCTAAGAAAATGTGCATATTTTACTTTAAAAAATACTTTATTGCAATGCTAACAATAATCTGAGTCTCCAGAGAGTCTTAATCTTTTTGCTGATAGAGGGACGTGCCTTGTTATTGATGGCTGCTGTTCAATCAGGGTGGTGGTTGCTAAAGGTAGAGGTGGCTTTATTAAAACAAGACAACAATGAAGTTTGCTGTATTGATTGACTCTTCTTTTTGCGAAAATTTTCTCTGTAACATATGATACTGTTTAACACTGTTTCACCCACAATAGAACTTCCAAAATTCAAATCAATTCTTTCAAACCCTGCTAGTGCTTTATCACCTAAGTTTATGGAATAGTCTAAGTCCTTTGTTGTCATTTCAACAACGTTCATAGCATCTTCACCAGGAGTAGATTCCATCTCAAGAAACTACTTTCTTTGTTCATCCGTAAGAAGCAACTCCACATCCATTCAAGTTTTGTCATGAAATTGGAGCAATTCAGTCACATCTTCAGGCTCCACTTCTAATTCTAATTAACTTGCTGTTTCTACCACAACTGCAGTTACTTCTTCCACTAAAGCCTTGAACCCCTCAAACTCATCCATGAAGGCTGGAATCAATTTCTTCCAAACTCCTGATCATGTTGATATTTTGACCTCCTACCATGAGTCATGTATGCTCTTAATGGCATCTAGAATGATCAATTCTTTCCAGAAGATTTTGAATTTACTTTGTCCAGATCCATCAGAGAAATCACTGTCTATGGCAGCTATAGTCTTGCAAAATACATGTCTTAAATAAGACTTGAAATCAAAAACTGCTTGATCCATGGGCTATAGAATGGATGTTATGTTAAGAGATATGAAAACAACATGAATCTCCTTGTACATCTCCATCAGAGCTCTTGTGTCATCAGGTGCATTGTCAATGAGCAGTAATATTTTGGAAGAAATATTTTTTCCCAAGCAGTAGGTCTCAACAGTAGAGTTAAAATATTCAGTAAACCATGACATAAACAGAATGAGACAGGGAAACGTACACTCAGGGAAGCAGTCAGAACACACATATTTATCAATTAAGGGCACAGTACATGGCTCGCCAAAACAATGACGATAGTAACATCAAAATTTATTACTCACAGATCATTATACAGATATAATAATAGTAGTAAACTTTAAAATGTGAGAATTACTAAAATGTGACACACAGATGCAAAGTGAGCACATGCTGTTGAAAGAATGGCCTGACAGACTTAGTACAGAATTGCTACAAACTTTTTGTTTGTAAAACACACACACACAATTATCTGTGAAGCACAATAACACAAAACACAATAAAATGAAGTATGTTTATATACTACTTGTATTTCTTTCACATGGATTATTATATTTGATCCGGAAAGGTTCTTACCTCTGCATTGTTTTTGCATCTTGCTGTCATCCAAAAGAATCTAAAGCACTGATACAATAGTCAATAAATGAAATGTTTTCCAAAATGTGCCCTTCCTGTTAACTATAGAAAATGTAACAGTTCAGATCCTATTCAGGGAGTCTGTGATGATGAGGGGCACCATAATGTAATACGCTCATTACTGGCCAGCTGAGGAAAATCTGTCTTTCCTCCCAATTCAGTCCCAAGCTCAACATTTTCCTCTTCCATATTCTATAGTTTCTGGAATCCACATTGAAATGATGATTATAAATGTCTTTTTAAATGCATCTACCTGCATGTAAGGAACTACCTGCCTTATAATTGTCCTTTTAAGCCTTACTTCAAAAGAGCTGACAATGCCATAAAGATCTTCTTTAATTTCCAAAACACCAAGTGATATAGGGGAACGGTCTATATATCAAATAAGCAAATATAGGTTAAGTGCATGGTTAAGTGCATGGATCACATGAAAAACCACTTTTATTCCAGGGACTTAGTTTGTCCAGGAAACTGCAGATTGTCTACCACAATTTGTTGTTTTCTATTTCTACAATAATTAAATGGTGACTGGGCATCTGGCTACCTAACTATGGACTATTTTTACTACCCTTGCAGTTAGATTTGACCTAAGGCTCACTTCTCACCAAAGAGGTGAGTGGAAGTGATGATTGCTACATCTAATGGTACTGGTACCAAAACAGAGATATAGACCAATGGAACAGAACAGAAGTCTCGGAATTAATGCCACACATCTACAACCATCTGATCTTTGACAAATCCACCAAAAACAAGCAATGGGGAAAGGATTCCCTGTTTAATAAATGGTGATGGGAAAACTGACTAGCCATATGCAAAAAGCTGAAACTGGACCCCTTTCTTACACCTTATACAAAAATTAACTCCAGATGGATTAAAGATTTAAACATAAGACCTAACACCATAAAAACCCTAGAAGAAAACCTAAGCAAAACCATTCAGGACATAGGCATAGGCAAGGACTTAATGACTAAAACACCAAAAGCAATGGCAACAAAAGCCAAAATAGAAAAATGGGATCTAATTAAACTTAAGAGTATCTGTGCAGCAAAGGAAACTATCATTAGAGTGAACCAGCAACAAACAGAATGGGAGAAAATTTTTGCAATCTACCCTTCTGACAAAGGGCTAATATCCAGAATCTACAGAGAACTTAAACAAATTTACAAGAAAGAAAAAACCCATCAAAAAGTGGGAAAAGGATATGAACAGACACTTTTCAAAAGAAGACATTTATGCAGCCAACAAATACATGAAAAAATACTCATCATCACTGGTCATTAGAGAAATGCAAATCAAAACCACATTGAGATACCACCTCATGCCAGTTAGGATGGTGATCATTAAAAATATCTGGAGACAACAGATGCTGCAGAAGATAAGGAGACATAGGAATGCTTTTACACTGTTGGTGGAAGTGTATATTAGTTCAACCATTGTGGAAGACAGTGTGGCAATTTCTCAAGGATCTAGAACCAGAAATACTATTTGCCCAGCAATCCCATTACTGGGTATATACCCAAAGGATTATAAATCATTCTATTATAAAGACACATGCAGATGTATGTTGATTGTGGCACTGTTTAAAATAGCGAAGACTTGGAACCAACCTACATGCCCATCAATGATAGACGACATAAAGAAAATGTGGCACATATACACCATGGAAAACTATGCAGCCATAAAAAGGATGAGTTCATGTCCTTTGCAGGGACATGGATGAATATGGAAACCATCATTCTCAGCAAACTGGCACAAGAACAGAAAACCAAACACCACATGTTCTCACTTATAAGTGTGTGTTGAACAATGAGAACACATGGACACAGGGAGGGGAACATCACACACTGGGGCCTTTGGGGGTTGGGGGTGCTAGGGGAAGGACAGCAGGGGGTGGTGGGATTGGGGAAGGATAACATTAGGAGAAATACCTAATGTAGATGACAGGGGGATGGATGAAGCAAACCACCATGGCATGTGTATACCTATGTAACAATCCTGCACAATCTGCACATGTACCCCAGAACTTAAAATATAATAATACAATAAAAAATAAATAAATAATTTTTAAAAGACATCTTAATTCATTCCTGTGATCCCAGTACTTTGGGAGGCTGAGGTGGGCAGATTGCTTGAGCCCAGAAGTTTGAGACTAGCCTGGGAAACAACCTGAAGAAACTATCTCTACAAAATTACAAAAATTAGCCAGGTTTGGTGCTATGCACATGTACTTCCTGCTACTCAGGAGGCAGGGGTGGCAGAATTGCTTAGGTCCAGGAGGTGGAGGTTGCAATGAGCCAAGGTCATGCCACCACACTCCAGCCTGGGCGACAGAGTAAGACCCTGTCTCTCTCTCTCTCTCTCTCTCTCTCTCTCTCTCTCTCTCTCTCTCTCTCTCACACACACACACACACACACACACACACACACACACACACAAAGAAGAAAGGAAGGAAGAAGGAAGGAGGATGGAAGGAAGGAAGGAAACCTTAAGACAGACAGTGTGTCTACTCCATGCTCTTCTCACCCCTTCTTTCCCACTGGGACCCAGCGTTGACCATGTAAATAACAAGAGGCTCTAAACAAGGGTTGGCAAATGGTTTCTGCCACAACTACCGCATTCAGCTCTGCCATTAGCACAAAAGCAACCTCAGATGATACATATGGGTGTGACTTTGTTCCAATTAAACTTGATTTATGGGCAGCGAAATATGAATTTTATAAAACTTGTGTGTGTCATGAAGTAGTATTCTTCTTTCAATTTGGCTTCAACCATTTAAAAATGTAAAAACCATTATTAGTTCACAGGCCATTAAAAAAGCAAGTGCTGAGCTGGATTTGGCCAGCAGAATCTTCTTAGCCAATATCCTAGGGGATGTTGATCCTGCAAGATGGAATGAACTTGCATCCTTAAAGGTGAACAGAGCCACCCACCAACCTGGAACCCTCACTTTGGACTCTTGCCAGAAAAAAAAAAATCTTCATTCTTTAAGTTACACTATAGTTAAGTCTCTCTTGTAATAGAGCTTAGCATTTTACTTTATCTAATATATAGTCCTTAACTCCTGACTATTCAGAGCATAGCCCCCTTCCATAGTCCTCACCACTGTTCTTTTCCTTTTTTTATTTCAATTTTTATTTTAGATTCAAGGGGTACATGTGCATATTTGTTACAAGGATATATTGTGGGATGTTGAGGTTTGGACTTCTATTCATTCTGTCATCCAGATAGGAACATAGTACCCAACAGGCAGTTTTTCAGCCATTTCCTCCACCCTCTCTTCTTCCTTTTGAGGTCCCCGGTATCTCTTATTCCCATCTTTATGTTTTTGTGTGCCCAAGATTTAGCTCCTACTTACAAGTAAGAAAATGAAATGTTTGATTTTTAGTTTTGGCATTAATTTGTTTAAAATAATGGCCTCCCTCTACATCTATGTTGCTGCATATAATACAATTTCATTCTTTTTCATGACTGCATAATATTCTATGGTGTATATGTACTGCATTTTCTTTATTCAATCTACCATTGATGGACACTTTGGTTAATTCCATCTCTTTGTTATTGTCAATAGTGTCATGATGAACATACAAGTGCATGTGTCATTTTTTTATAGAACAATTTATTTTACTTTGGGTGTATATCTAGTAATGGGATTGCTAGCTTGAATTATAGTTATATTTTTAGTTCTTTAAGAAATCTTCAAACTGCTTTCCATGTGGCTTTACTAATTTACACTCCAACTAACAGTGCATAAGCATTCCCTTTTCTCTGCAACCTCGCCAACATCTGTTATTTTTTGACTTTTTGATAATAGCCATTCTAACTGGTGTGAGATGGTATCTCATTATGGTTTTCATTTGCACTTCTCTTATGATTAGTGATGATGAGAATTTTTTCGTATGTTTGTTTACAACTTGGATATCTTCTTTTGAGAAGTGTCTGTTCATGTCCTTTGCCCACTTTTTAATGGGGTTATTTTTTTCTTGTTGATTTAAGTCCCTTATAGATTTGGATATTAAACCTTTCCCAGATGCATAGTTTGTGAATATTTTCTTCCATTTGGTAGATTACCTGTTTATTGTGTCAGTAGTTTATTTTACTGTGCAGAAGCTCTTTAATTAAGTCCCACTTGTCAATTTTTGTTTTCATTGCAATTGCTTTTGAGAACTTAGTAATAAAATCTTTCCCAATACCAATGTCCAGAAGGGTATTTCCTAGGCCTTCTTCCAGGACTTTTTTATAGTTTTAGGTCTTACATTTAAGTCTTTAATCCATCTTAAGTTAATTTTTGTATATGGTGAAAAGTAGAGGTCCAGTTTCAATCTTCTGCATATGGCTAGCCAGTTTTCCCAGCACCATTTATTGAATAGGGAATCCTTTCTCCATTTCTTATTTTTTGTCAACTTTTTCAAATATCAGTTGGTAGCAATGTGAAGCTTTATTTCTGGGTTCTCTATTCTGTTCCATTGGTCTATGTGTCTGTTTTTATACTAGTACCATGCTGTTTTGTTTACTGTAGCCTTATAGTATAGTTTTAAGTCAGATAATGTAATGCCTCCAGGTTTGTTCTTTTTGCTTAGGATTGCTTTGGCAATTTGGGATCCTTTTTTGCTTTCATATGAATTTTAGAATAGCTTTTCCTAATTCTTTGAAAAATGACATTGATAGTTTGATAGGAATAGCATTGAATCTGTGGATTGCTTTGGGCAGTATGATCATTTTAATGATATTGATTCTTTCAATCTGTGAGCATGGAATGTTTTTTCATTTGTTTGTGTCCTCTCTCATTTCTTTTAGCAGTGTATTGTAGTTCCCCTTATAAATATCTTCGCCTCCTTGGTTAGTTGTATTCCTAGGTATTGTAGTTTTCGTGGCCGTTATAAATGGAACTGAATTCTTGATTTGGTCCAGCTTAAGTGTTATTGACCAACCTCTTTCAAATATCCAAGGCAAGGAAACTGGGTTCCCATGTGCCTCCTCACTGTCCCTTCAAAGACTTGAAAGAAAAGACTCTACCCAGAGCTCCCTTCACCTCCTTGTTCCTAAGGCTGTAGATGAGAGGATTGATTACGGGCGTGACGATGGAGTAGAAGACAGATACCACCTTGTTGAAGTTGATGGAAGAAGTCACCTTGGTCCGAACATACATAAAAAAAGGGTGCCATAGAAGAGGCTCACCACCGTCAGGTGAGCTGCACAGGTAGAGAAGGCCTTCTGGCGCTTGGCAGTTGAGCAGATGTGCAGCAGTGTCCAGACAATGTTGCCATAGGACACAACAATGACCACAGAGGAGTCCAGTAGCACAGCCAGAGAACACCAGAAAATCCACAGTCTCATTCCAAGTGACATCTGAGCATGACAAGGCTAGCAAGGGTGCAGCATCACAGAAGAAGTGGTCAATGACATTTGGGCCACAAAATGTCAGCTGAGACATGAGGTAGGTTGGCAAGATGGGTGTGAGGAGGCCTACCAGCCAACAAGCAGCTGCCAGACGGATGCAGGTGCCCCAGGACACCAAGGCCCCATAGTGGAGAGGCATACAAATGGCCACATAACGGTCATAGGCCATGGCAGCCAGTAGGAAACACTCAGTTGCCCCAAGGAAGGTGAAGATAAAGAGCTGGGACAGGCAGCCAGCATAAGAGATATTCTTGCCACCATCTACCCCAGTAAAACCAGCCAGCATCTTGGGCACTGTAACAGAGGTGTACCAGATTTCAAGGCAGGACAGGTGTGTCAGGAAGAAATACATGGGTCTCTGTAGTTGGTGGTCCAGCCCACCACTAAAATGATGGCCAAATTCTCCACCAAGGTGAACAGGTATATGGTGAGGAAGAGTGCAAAGAAGAGGAGGTGTGCTTCATGGCTGCCAGCAAAGCCCATCATGACAAACTCAGTTACTTGGGTCCAGTTTTTGGTATATGGCTGCATATGGGGCAGTAAGAGCTCAGCAAACTCATAGCCTCGTAGATGATGAAAGCTCAAAGAGAACCTGTGAGGTCGGAGGATGTGGTAATCAAATGCCTTTCACTTCAGAAAAGAAACATGACGTCAAGACACTGTTCTAACCCTCAAAGAATTTACAGTCCATGAGGAACATGAGAAAACAAACAATATCAGTACAAAACAAAACACACTGGCTAGGAATAAGACAGGATACTATGGGCAGAAATAGCAGGGAAGCTCAACCAGTCTTGAGAAATCTTCCTGGGAGGAAAACTGTCTAAAGCTGAACCTGAAAAGGAAGTATAAGTTAGTGAGACAAAAGGTAGAGATAGAGAGAAGACATAGCAAGTATAAGATTCCAGACACCAGAGAGGAGATTGTGCATTTGGGAAACTTAAAGTAGAGACAGTTTACCATAGAGTTCAAGAGCTTGATTTCCAAGCAAGCATACCTGGCTTCAAATAAAAGAGAATCTAACAGAGCTGTTGTGAAAAATGCAAATTGGATAATTCCTGTAAAGCACTTAGCATCATGTTTGAGTCAGTAAATGTCAAAGGGGAAATCTTTATGTTAACTTCTCCTGGAATAAAGTATAGAGAGAAAATGACTGTTTCTGAGTCTGAGGAGTAGGCGGGACACCATGAAGGGCTAGCAACCAAATTAAGGGAAAGGAAGAAGCTGAGCTTCAGTCTGAAGGCTACAGGGAGCCTTTAAGAATTATAAGCACATGGACACAGGGAGGTGAACATCACACGTCGGGGCCTATTGGGGGTTGGGGGTCTAGGGGAGGAATATAGCTGGGCGGGGGGATTGGGGAGGGATAACATTAGGAGAAATACCTAATGTAGATGACTGGGGAATGGATGCAGCAAACCACCATGGCATGTGTATACCTATGTAATAATCCTGCATGATCTGCATGTGTACCCTAGAACTTAAAATATAATTTTAAAAAATTATGGCCAAAAAAAATTATAAGCAGATGAGCAATGCTATTCTTTTTGCCCCTTCGAAGGGGCAGGTTTGGAGGGGAACAAGATAAGAAGCAGAGGCCGGGAATGATGGCTCACACGCGTAATCCCAGCACTTTGGGAGTCCGAGGCGGGTGGACCACCTGAGGTCAGGAGTCCAAGATCAGCTGGCCAATGTGGTGAAACCCAGTCTCCACTAAAAATACAAAAATTAGCCAGGCATGGTGGTGGGCACCTGTAATCCCAGCTACTTGAGAGGCTGAGGCAGGAGAATCACTTGAACCCAGGAGGCAGAGGTTGCAATGAGCCGATATGGCGCCACTGCACTCAAGCCTGGGCAACAGAGAGAGACTTCATGTCAAAAAAACAAAAAAGATAGGAGGCAGGAAGGCTGGGTTGGAAGGTTGTTGCAAGTATAGCATGGACTGATGGTGACTTTAACTGAGGAAATGCCAGTAGGAGAGTGAACATGGCTGTTAAGAGATAGAATCAACGTAATTGGGTTTGAATCCACACTGGGTTTGAATTTGAGTTCCAACATCAACTTGAAATATGTGACCATGAGTAAATCACTAAATAATCCCATTTTTTTAAAAAAGGATAATACAAAAGAGTTCCAAAGAGATGACTTCCTATCTCATTTTAGAATTAAATGAGAAAATATAATATCTCCATTGTTGTGCCAGTTTTAAAATACAGCCCCAAATTCTTGAACAAAAATGGAGTCTATGGCCACTCCCATTGCATCTGGGTTCTGTGACTGCTTAACAACAGAATAAAATGGAAGTCGCGCTGCGCCAGTTTCCAGGCCCGGGATTGGAAACCATCAGTTTCCTCTTCCTGCTTCTTGAAACCCAGTCACAATAGCGTGAGGAAGCCTATGCTGCCTGTGGAAAGGCCTAGGTGGAGAGGAACTAAGTCCCTCAGCCCTCAGCCCTGGCCAAGCTTCCACTGACAGCCAGCACCGGCGTGCCAGCAGGTGAATAAGCTGTCTGAGAAATAGATCATTCAGCCCCCAGTTAAGCTGGCCAAGCTGACACCAGCCTTCCCTGCTGAGCCCAGCCCAAACTAAAACTCTGTGAGCTAAATAAATAACTGATTGTTGTTGTTACTTTAAACCACTAAGTGTTAGGCTGCTTGGTTATGCAGACACATAAATAAAGCAATTACATCCTAGTTGTGTAACTTGGGCAAATTATTTACTATTTCTGACCCTTTGGAGAAAAAGACATAGTGTTTTGCTACAGTCACAAATTCCTGAACTGGAATTTGAATCCAAGTCTGCCAAGGTCTAAAGCCCTTGCTCTTTCCCCTGTAAATAATTAAGCAAGTTCTTTCTGGCTTCGGCATTCCTGGCATTGAAAGCATGTAGAGATACAGAATCAGAAATAAACAAGTTCAAAGTCTTCCGATTTCTGCGTGCATCTTCACCATGCCTAACATCCCCCACAGTGGGCAGTCTGTAAACACTGGCTTCCTCTCACATAATTGCATTGCAGCCCCAGACACTTCATGCTTCTGTTGGCCGAAGGAAATTTCAGGACACAATTCCCACCCATTTGTCTCATTTGCAACCTCGCTTACAATGTAGCAGCCTCCAAACAATGATCACCCTTCTCATGGAGGTACTGCACGCAGATGCTGCAGAAGTTTGACCTGACTTAATGTGTTAGACAGTTTCATAGTCAAATTCTCTGAAAAATTCATTATTTTTCATAGTCCTGGAGAGAATGAGATTTAGAGCCAAACAGCTCTGGGATCAAGCCCTGGGTCTACAATTTACTAGCTTGGTTGTGTCACCTATAAATTCTTACTATTATTTCTAAATCTTACCTGTCCTTTTAGCTGTGAATCAAGTATGATAGCACTGTCTTCACTAGGAAGCCTTTTTCCTTACCTCATTCCTCCCAACTTGTATGCAGGTCAAGCAAACAAATGCACAGGGTACCTGCTCTGACCTAGGAACCACGGTGGAGGGTACAGTTGCCCCCAGCATCTACCCCAGGGCCTGGTACAGAGCAGGTACCCCAGCATCCATCCTGAGGCCTGGTAAAGAGCAGATGCCCCCAGCATCCACCCTGGGGCCTGGTTCAGAGCAGGTTTCTCCCAGCATCACCACAGGGCCTGATACAGAGCAGGTTTCCCCACCATCTGCCTCAGGGCCTGGTACAAAGCAAGTGCCTCAAGCATCTATCCCAGGGCCTGGTACAGAGCAGGTGGCCCCACATCCACCATGGGGCCTGATACAGATGTTTCATATCCATCCCAGGGCCTAGGATAGAGCAGGTGCCCCCAGCATCCACCCTGGGGTCTGGCACAGAGCAGGTGCACCCCAACATCCACCCTGGGGTCTGGCACAGAGCAGGTGCCCCCAGCATCCACCCTAGGGTCTGACACAGAGCAGGTGCCCCCAGCATCCACCCTGGAGTCTGGCACAGAGCAGGTGCCCCCAGCATCCACCCTGGGGTCTGGCACAGAGCAGGTGCCCCCAGCATCCACCCTGGGGTCTGGCACAGAGCAGGTGCCCCCAGCATCCACCCTGGGGTCTGGCACAGAGCAGGTGCCCCCAGCATCCACCCTGGGGTCTGGCACAGAGCAGGTGCCCCCAGCATCCACCCTGGGGCCTGGTACAGATGCCCCCCTCAACATTCACCATTGGGCCTCGGTGCAGATGCCCCCCCCTCGACATCCACCATTGGACCTGGTACAGAGCACGTATTAACTTTTTAATACTTTCAGCTCTCTGATCCATGGCTTAGAGAGAGGTGCCAGAACCTGTGAGCTTTGTTTCAGGCCCAGATTAGCTACATTGAAAGGATGTTCTCTTGTTTCTCAAAGCTGAAGGAAAGGTAAAGACGTAGGATATAAGGGAGAAGGAGAGAGGGAGAGCCAAGGGCTACCTTTTTAACCCCTTGCATCCAGGCAATGATGCATTTCACCTGTGGGCTGAGGATTTTAAGAAGCAGGAATGTCTTCCCCCTCTATCTCTTTCCCCAGAGCCAAGAGCTGGCAGGATCCTAGATCCCTGAGGAAAACGACTCACTTCTTCCTGGAGCAGGGATTACCCAACATTTTCTGTAAGGGATCAGATTTAAATAGTTTAAGCTTTATGAGCCACAGGCAGTCTCTGCCACATATTCTTCCTTGTGGTTTTTTGTTTGTTTGTTTTTGTTTTTGCAACTCTTTAAAATGTAAAACCTTTTCTTAGCTCATGGGCCATACATAAACAGGCTACAAGCTGGATTTGGACCATGGGCTGTCATTTGCCAATCCCTGCCCTAGACTTACATAGGACTGTTATATGAGCGAAAAGAACACCACCTTACTATGGTAAGCAGTAGTTACCCTACTTTATGGACACATATACCACCTCTGCCACCATCAAGCAGCCAAACTGTTCCCAAATTATCTGTTGTCCCTTGTTCTGCAGATATGGGGACGGGGGAGAACTGATACCCAGGGTTTGGTTGGACACACGTGAGCTATTGCACCTGCACAGAAGCCCAGGGAGTTATTATTGCTCCTGCTACCCTAATACTATTAAAGGAACCTTTTCTTGAATTCCACATTGGAAACCCAAAATCTAAACTAAATGATTCTAGAAAATGCTTGAATCTCCATCAGCTCTTCCTCTACTGCCTGGCACCCAACTGCATTATTTAAGAGACTCAAGAAATGAACTCAAGTTGTCAAATAGATTGGATTGACATATGGAGAAAAACATTCAAGGAGTTTAAATGAATGAAATAATTTTTAAATGTCTCATTACTTCTTTTGCTAGTATATGTTAATTCACGTTCATTCATTAAAAGGATTAAGAGAGTGCTCGCTTTGGCAGCACATATACTAAAATTGGAATGAGACAGAGAAGATCAGCATGGCCCCTGTGCAAGAAAGACATGCAAATTTGTGAAGCATTCCATATATTTTTAGACAGAGTCTCGCTCTGTTGCCTAGGCTGGAGTGCAGTGGTGCAATCTCAGCTCACTGCAACCTCTGCCTTCTGGGTTCAAGCAATTCTCCTGCCTCAGCCTCCCAAGTAACTGGGATTACAGGCATCTGCCACCACACCTGGCTAATTTTTGTATTTTCAGTAGAGACAGGTTTTCACTATATTGGCCAGGCTGGTCTTGAACTCCTGACCTCAAATGATTCACTCACCTCAACCTCCCACAGTGCTGGGATTATAGGCATGAGCCACCACGCCCAGCCAGGTTCCATATTTTTAACAAGACTGCACATGTACTCCCTGAATATAAAAGTTGAAAAAAAAAAAAAAGATTCAGAGAGAGAATCTCACAACTAACTCCTGGAAATTTTTGAACCTATTAATTGTTAACTCAGTGAAGTGGTTTACCCCCAGTTCTATGCCTGCCAGTTCCTCATTCAAGCATTCATCAAGGAGACCCTGAGTGCCAGGCATGGTACTAGGCATCAGGCCTTTAACCCAAAAGGAGTTGCAAGTCCTGTCTTTTAAGAATCGTGTCTTTTCACAAAGATAGAGAAGTACTCAAGTGGTAGGACAGAGATGTGATGAGCTAATTGCGATGTGTCTGGTAGAATAAAGTAGGGGGCAGTGAAGTTGGCTTAGAAGGAGGAAGACCAGACGGATAAGATCAAGAAACAATTTCCCAATTAAATCAGACAGACGGTGGAGGATGCCAGAAAGAAGTCAATCCTTAACTGACAAAACCAAGCGCAGTAGAGGGACGGGGGAGGCACCTCAGTAAGCCAGGGGAGAGAGAGGTGGAAGTAGCTAATATGCCCAGAGGAATTGTGGGGGAGAGGTTGTGAGGTCCACGGACGGGCAGGAGAGTGCAGTAGTTAAGGCTACATTCAGGCATTAGACCACCTGATGCCTTCAAATCTCAGCTCCACCACCTTCTAACTGAAATAAAATGAAAGCAATCTACATGGGAGGCAATGGCTAACCCAACAGAATGAATTTCTGATGGAATCATTTAAGTCATCAGAAACAAGTCTGAGAAACACTTTCTGAACAAGAGTTCTGAAAGAGTTTCACTCCTCTTCCCTCCCCCACAGACACCTGTTCGGATCATGTGTTGGTAGGAAGATGAGGCTCTCTCAAAAAAAAAAAAAAGGAGAATGGGTCATTTATGGAACCTCTCCCATGGGCTAGATTCTGATGGGCTGATACCGTCTCACTTAATCCCCACAATACTGAACAGTGATTCTATGAACTATTCTTGATATAAAGGTGTTAATGTCTTGGTTTTCATGCAATTGAAATAACTAAAGGCTCAGAGAGACAGTGAGTAACTTGCACAAGATCAAAGAACTACATGGCACAGAGAAGAGCCAAACCCCAGAGCATTTGACACAAAAGCCTGTGCTTTCCCTCCACACCGTGCCATGTTCCCCTGCCATTTCATTTCACCCAATGACGACGTGCCTGCAGCCCTGGCTCCCTGCCCTAGCTCTGAGGTTAATGTCCCTGCCGCTCGGCGCCCCGCTGGAGGCTGGAGGAATCCCCCACAGGCTCCAGTGCACTGCAGGAGCACAGTCACACTCCCAGGGCTATTAACAGCATCCGCTTCCTCCCCAGGGTTCAGGGAACTTTATCCACCAAGTGTCACGCAGGGAAAAAGCGGTCACCCGGAGAGAAGAGGGTCATATGGGGCAATAGCTAAATAAGGAGAAAGGCCACACAGGAACTTGGCCCAATTTGGTGTCCTCAAAAGATGGTGCTCCCTGGCTAAGATTTTCCCTAACAAATACGGAAAAGCAGTTTGAGGTCCATGCACGAAAATTAAAACTTGGTTCCTGCAGCTATTTGCTTGTGTAGCTACGTGACAAGCCTGGTAGGAGGAGCTGCATTTCTCCCTCTATCAGTTCTCTCCTCCTGGCTTCTGGGGCACTCATCCCGAAAAGTGAAAGGAACTGGAAAATAAACTTACTAAGATCCAGGAAATGATTTCAAAAAAACAGCCAGCAAACCAAGGTGAGCAGGCAGCAGTGGGTGGGTGCCACGAGACAGACAGAGGGGCTACGAAGCGCCCAGGAATGAAGCCCGGAGACCTGCTCTCTGATTCCCCTTGGGTCTAGCTCATTGCTTGCCTGCTTCCCCACTCCCACTGCAACGTGACAGCAACAGCATATCTCACTTTCCAGCATGCAGACAGCCCCCTGTGGGTACAGCACCGTCTCTGAAATCAGTGGAGCTGCATTTGACCCTACCTCCGTCAGGCAGTAGCTGTGAGTTTGGGAAAGTGTCTGATCTTGCTGAGCCCCAGTGTCTTCATCTTTAAATGGGGGAGGATAACATGTACATTGCTGGGCTGGACTAAAGATGGAAGGAGACAGCATTCAGTGAAATTCAGGGCCCTTGCTCCTTTTACTCCCTCTACCATCTCTGTGTGGCTTCCTCCTGCACTTCTCTTCAATTCCCTGCACAAGGTCACTTTAACAAAGAGGCCCTTTCTGACCACTTATCTGAAAATGCAACTCCTTTCACTCTCCGACCCTCTTCTCTGTTTGATTTTTTGGGTCACAGCCTCATTGCCATCTGGTAGATATTTATTTGTTTGTCTATAACATCTCTCCCTCTCTCTCTCTCCCTCTCTCTCTCTCTCTCTCTCTCTCACACACACACACACACACACACACACACACACACATACACACACGAGCACGCAAAAGGAAACTTTTTGAAGATAATGGCTTTGTTTGTTTGTTCATCATTGTGTTGCCAATCCCAAAAAAAAGTCACTGGCATGTAGTCTACATGGAATAAATACATATTGATGTAATAAAAGGATGGTTGCAGTCCTGGCATCCAGCTGACCCCAGCATGCTTAGTTTCCTTTCCATTTCTAGCTACCTGTTTTCAAGAAAATTGAAAGGAAAGGAAGTTCGCCAATACTTAAAGAAAAGCCAATCAATGTGGGTGTTGTCCATGCAATTACTGCCAATGAACTACAAGATTGACAATGCCTGCAGGAATGATGTCTTGTACATCTGGAGCAGCCTGCTCTTATAGGCTTGGGTGGGAGGCAAATTGAATTGATTTCTACATATAATTTTTTCTCTTGGCTACAGAATTTAATTTTAAATCTCCTGGAAAGCTGTACTCTATCAGCTGTTTTCAAACTCTGTTCCACCAAGCCCTAGGTTTGCTCAGTTGACAGGTAGCTGGGAAGAGGAAGGGACCTAGTATGTGGGCTCTCAAAAGCCCTGCTTCAACCAGCTAGTAAGTGACACAATCCAGATGAGAATCCAGCCCAGTCTGACCCCAGAGCCCACCATCGTTCCATCATACCACCTCCCTAGGGAGGATGGCATTCCTAAAATAAAACCTGATCAATTAAATGGGTACTTCTCTCATTATTCCAGGGGCTTCAATACTGAGAAGGTACAATCTGTTCCTCAAAGGTACTGACATATAGTCTCCCTATGATGGGAACAAATGGGAAATTGAATAAGAAAATAAATAGGAGGCTTCTCCAGTCATATACATAACAGAGATCCCAGACCCAAACCAAGGCAGAGAGTCCACTATAGCAGACAGGAACCAAGGTGAGAATCAAGATTTCTGAGCTTCCAGCTCCTAATCTCTAGGCAGGAATGATACCTCTTCGTGCCGTCTCTCAGAACATTCTGTGAATTGATGAGACAGTGGATGTGCAGGTTCTTTGAAACTTTAAAGGTACACTCTGGGAAGACCTTCTTACTCTTTTGCTTCTATTGCTTATAGATTATGTGATAACCACAGAATTTCAATAAAGGGACAGCATGGGAATGGCCCTCTGGTGGGACATGAAGCTTCCCTGGAATAACAAAAGCAGATTGATTTTGTTTAGACTGTAGGTTTATTTGAGGTGGCTTGAGGAGGCAGATGGAGATGAAGGAGAACTAAAACCCCACAAAGTCCCTTAGCACCCCTACTCTACATGAGCTTAAGCAAATCAGTTGAATTCTGTGAGCCTCCATTTTCTCACTTGGAAACTGAGTTGATACTTAAAACCACAATGACTCTGTAAAGAGCTTTTGAGCCAGGCACAGTGGCTCACACCTGTAATCGCAGCACTTTGGGAGACTGAGGCAGGCAGATCATTTGAGGTCAGGAGTCTGAGACCAGCCTGGCCAACATGGTGAAACCCTGTCTCTACTGAAAATACAGAAACTATCCAGGCATGGAGGCATACACATGGTAATACCAGCTACTCGGGAGGCTGAGGCAGGAGAATTGCTTGAACCCAGGAGGCAGAGGTTGCAGTGAGCCAATATTGTGCAACTGCACCCCAGCCAGGGTGACAGAATGAGACTCCGACTCAAAAAAATAAAATAAAGTAAATAAATGATAAAATTATTAAAAAAATTTTCAAAAAGAGATTTTGAACAAAAACAAAAATGAGATCACAAACTGGGAAACTCCGAAAAAAGATTGGGCTATACTGAAGTCAGGAACCATACCTCTAGATTTGCTATCTATTTGATTGATAGCATTCCTTCCATACACCATCCCTTGCATGCTCTTTGCATACGGGCCTCTAGAGGAGCCACTTACCTGCCTCCCGCTGCTTCTCTAGTTTCCTAGTGTCTTCTCTGGGTGAAGCACCAAGGCCAAGCCTGCCCAGAACCTTGGAACTGGTGGCCAGGACAGGTTATTGAATCCCACTGAGGAACAGAGACCCCAAATTCAAAGATCACCGCTTCTCTGAACCAAAGGGAGAGGGCACAGATCTGCCATTGGCTGAACAGGAAAGGGAAGAAACAGGAGT
Organism: Ateles fusciceps; assembly: GCA_036589455.1. NCBI lineage: Eukaryota > Metazoa > Chordata > Mammalia > Primates > Atelidae > Ateles > Ateles fusciceps. Next base: position 19,707,406 of record JAZHEH010000681.1, on the reverse strand, counting down.
TGTCGCTGGCTATAAGATGCCTCACACTCCACGCTTATGCCTATAACTCCCCCAGGGGTGACCCATGGGACCAGCTGTCAGACAACAAAGGAAAAAAATAATAATAAATTATGAAAAACTCTGCTCCAGGGGTTGTGCAGAAGTTACATGGCAGTCCCAAATCTGTAGGCTAGGAGGACGGATGCCTCAGAGTTGAGGATGAGGGGCCAACCAGGGAATATTCCGTGACACCTAGATTCTTTGCCAAGGTCTCTGGCTCCAAACTACTCTAGAATCTGGTAACACAAAATATCTAGGGTTGAGATTTATCATGACTGCAGTGAGGCCTTCCTCACTAGAGTAGGTCAGATATCACCACCCACCTACCTGCCTCCTGCCCCCACTCCTGGAAAATAATATGCAGCGATAACGCCAGACATTACTGAGTAGCCGCTCTGGGCCAGGCTCTGTGATATACAGATATGAAGTACCCAGCCTCAACCCTTAAGGAGCTTACAATTCTGTAGAGGCTATGACTTCAGGTCACTTTTACCCTGAATGTTAACTGTGCCAAATGGCCTTCCTTTCAAAGAGTTACTCTGGGGAATTTGATGATTGTTTACAGGCTGGGCAATTGTTTTCTCCAAAAGGGAAATATGTGTTATTTCAATATAAAGCAAAAAGAACGTCAGGGATGGTGAGTATTCACTGTGTTTGATCACAGAAGGCAGTCAGACCAAAGCTGGCAAAGCCCAAAGGCAATGTGGATGACTTGTTCTTTAACACGTCCTCAACACATAGGATCCTTTTCTTTGATTTTGTATGACTTGGTCCGGCCTTAATGTTTTAGGTGCAAATATCATGTCTTCCCAACTAAACAAGAAAGATCTTTTATGACAGGGCCATATCTTATATTTTCCACATTCCCAAAAAAGCCTACAGTAGTACTGCTTAGTGTAAAACACCATAGGCATGATAAAACAAAAACTTTGCCTGGGGGCAGCGGCTCAAGCCTGTAATCCCAGCACTTTGGGAGGCCAAGATGGGCAGATGATGAGGTCAGGTGTTTGAGACCAGCCTGGCCAATGTGGTGAAACCCCATTTCTACTAAAAATACAAAGTTAGGCAGGTGTGGTGGCACGCACCTGTAGTCCCAGCTACCTGGGAGGCTGAGCCAGGAGAATCACTTGTACCGGGGAGGCGGAGGTTGCAGTGAGCCAAGATCGTGACACTGCACTCCAGCCTGAGAGACTCTGTCTCAAAAAAAAAAAAAAAAAAAAAGATAAAGGAGTTTAATTGAGCAACAATGAACCATTTGTGAATTGGGAAGCCCCCAGAATCACAGCAGATTCACAGAGACTCCAGGGGCGCCTCATGGTCAGAACAAATTTATAGACAAAAAAGGTAATGTGACCATATAGAAATCGGAAGTGAGGTACAGAAACAGCGAGATTGGTTACAGTTCGGCATTTGCCCCATTTGAATGCAGTTTGAACATTCAGTAGTCTGTGAGTATTTGAAGTACGGCTGTTGGGATTAGCCAATGCTCAGCTATTGTTACAGGTGCACACTATTAAGTTAGGTTTTCAATTTTATATATTATGACGATGAGGTCTACAAAATTGTATCTAATTCTCATTCCACTGTAACCTATTATGGTAGATTGCAGCTCATCCACAAGGACTCAACTATAGAAGTTCTGAGTCCTTCTCAGGCCATATTTAGTTTGCTTTGACACTTGGATTTGAATACTACATGAGCCTCTTCATAGACTTGCTACCTTTCTAAAATTAGGAAAATAAAACTATATGACAGGATGTATAGAGATAAAATAAGGAAACAAAGTTAGAGATAAATAAGGAAACAAAGTTGAGGGCTTTGTCCACCTGAAAGTAGACATGAGATCATTATACCACAACACTTAGGCTGCTCTAGGCAGGAAGGATGTCGAACTGTGCCAGATTTGCATTCCCACTCAATGGAAAAACCTCTTTGAAGCTCTAACCCAATCTGTCAATGACTCTTACTCTGCAAATCAAAAAAAAAGCACCCTCTTCTGCGCTCACATATGAGGCTGATCAAAAACAACTAGGAAGACCACCATGTCTGCAGGCCAAGGACATTCAGAGGGAAACAGCCACCTGGAGGGCCAAGGAAACAGAGGCAAACGCCAAACCTCTGCTCTCCAATCCAGGCCCCACTGGTTCCTGTCTTTCTCCTCTCCTTTCCCCTTCTGGAACACTATGTGTCTCTGCCTTTACAATGTAAACCACTCCAGGCTTGATAGCTCCTTGAGTTTGGCCACTCTATCTGTTGTCCCAGTTTCACATCACAAAAGTTCAGAAACTGAGCAATGAAAGGCAGAATTCTCTTCTGTGTGTGAAGGTAATAAAAGAGGCTTCGAATGATCATATTTCTATTATTTTCCTCTTGCCCGAGGAATCAAATATCCCAACCTAGAAACCAGGACACATCGGAGGAGGGGCCACAGAACCAACACTGACAAAGGAAAAACACGGACTAGAGCAAAAAGCCAAGAGCCTTCACCACCCCCTCTGAGAAGAGATTTGAAATCATTTGTTGTACTTCTTATTTTAATATATTATGATTATGAGGTCTACAAAATCATATATAATTCTCATTCCACAGTAGAGGTTCCATCTCAATACGATGTTTTTCAGCCTTAACAACACTGAGAAACAGAGACTGGCATGGTATTTTTTGCAGGCATTTCTTTTCACTGTATTTTTATCAGGAAACAATTCAACTTTATACACAAGAAGGAACATAATATAACGTTTACTACTATCCACTTTTATCAATTATTAACTTTTAGCAATATTTATTCCATATCCTTTTTTGTAAAAATATGATTGATAGACTGAGAGACACACAGACATATATATATTTATAGATGATGTTGATAGATAGATAAATAGAAAATTGATAGCAAGATAGATGATAGGTAGGTAAGTAGATAGATAGATACATAGATACATAGATAGATAGATGATAGATAGATAGAAAAATGTAGATACAGTTGAGGCCTTCAGTTTGTTTTCAGTCCCATCACCCTCACCTCCTCCTCAGAATTAATCAATATGGTAAATTTAGTATTTATCATGCTCACAAATGATTCATACTATCTGTTATCCATGAACATTATTTTGCATATCTTATTTTGCATATTTTAAGACGGATATAGCGGATGAACCTCTAATTTTGTAATTTGCTTTCTTCTCTGAGCATTGTTTTTAATATTTTTATGTTGATACTTGCAGCTCTAGCTCATTCATTTTAATTTCCAAGTATATTCTGTTGTATTTTTTAAAACTATATACTTATTCATTCTCCTATTAGTAGGCACTGAAGATTTATCTAATTTTCTACTATTCCTCACAATAAACATTCTCATTACTCGTCTCATTGTGTGCATCTGCAAAAGGCTGTCTAAGGAGTGGTTCTCAATGTGTGGTCCTCTGCGGCAGCAGCATCATCTAGGAACATGCTGGAAATGCAAATCCCCTCCTTCCTCGGGCCTGCTGAACCAGAAACTCTCGAAGTGGGGTCTAGTAATATGTGTTTTAACAAGCCCTCCAGCTGATTCTGAGTCAAGCTAAAGTTTGAGAACTGCTGCTTGACGGTGACCTAAATGAACACCTCTCTCATCCCTAAACAATGCTGAATTGCTCTCCAAAGGGGTTGCCAAAACACCAAAAGCAGTGGCAACAAAAGCCAAAATAGACAAATGGGACCTAATCAAACTCCATAGCTTCTGCACAGCAAAAGAAACAGTCATTAGAGTGAATCGGCAACCAACAGAATGGGAAAAAATTTTTGCAGTCTACCCATCTGACAAAGGGCTGATAACCAGAATCTACAAAGAACTGAAACACATTTACAAGAAAAAAACAAACAAGCCCATTCAAAAGTGGGCGAAGGATATGAACAGACACTTTACAAAGAAGACATACATGAAGCCAACAAACATATGAAAAAATGCTCATCATCACTGGTCATTAGAGAAATGCAAATCAAAACTACATTGAGATACCATCTCACGCCAGTTAGAATGGCGATCATTAAAAAATCTGGAGACAACAGATGCTGGAGAGGATGTGGAGAAATAGGAACGCTTTTACACTGTTGGTGGGAGTGTAAATTAGTTCAACCATTGTGGAAGACGGTGTGGCGATCCTCAAGGACCTAGAAATAGAAATTCCATTTGATCCAGCAATCCCATTACTGGGTATATATCCAAAAGACTATAAATCGTTCTACTATAAGGACACATGCACACGAATGTTCATTGCAGCACAGTTTACAATAGCAAAGACCTGGAACCAACCCAAATGCCCATCGATGATAGACTGGACAGGGAAAATGTGGCACATATACACCATGGAATATTATGCAGCCATCAAAAACGATGAGTTCGTGTCCTTTGTAGGGACATGGATGAACCTGGAAACCATCATTCTCAGCAAACTGACACAGGAACAGAAAATCAAACACCGCATGTTCTCACTCATAGGCGGGTGTTGAACAATGGGAACACATGGACACAGGGAGGGGAGTATCACACACTGGGGTCTGTCGGGGAAAAAGGGGAGGGATAGTGGGGGGGTGGGGAGTTGGGGAGGGATAGCATGGGGAGAAATGCCAGATATAGGTGATGGGGAGGAAGGCAGCAAATCACACTGCCATGTGTGTACCTATGCAACAATCTTCCATGTTCTTCACATGTACCCCCAAACCTAAAATGCAATAAAAAATAAAAATAAAAAAAATAAATAAAATGAAAAAAAAAAAAAAAAGCAAAGGGGTTGCCCCAACTATTTTCCCACCAGCAGTGTTTGAGAGTTACCACATTTCTCATACAAAACCAGAACGATGTAATTGGCAGCCTCTGACAGTTTTGACCATCTGTGGGTTAGGCATCTTGTCAAATGCTTATTGGCCAAATGGTTTCCCGTTCTTGTGCACTTTCGTTTTTCTATTGAGTAGTTTTTAACCTTTTTTTAAATAATTTGTAGAGATTGTGTTTTCTAAAAACTCATACTTAGTTTTATAATCAATATGTTCCCAGTCCTTTAACTTCGTTTACATTGAGTTTGCTGTTGTTGTTGTTTCCATTTAACATCTTTAAGTTTTACGTGTAAAATGTACAGATCTTTTTCTGTGTGGCTTGTGCTTTTCCACCTTAACTAAAAATGTATTCTAAAAACTGTTTAAGTTTTGCTTTGTATACTTAGTCCTTAATGCAACTAGACTTGGTCTTTGTGTATGCTATGAAGCAGAGATTTAAGTTTAGGGGTTTTCTTCATATTGATAATATTCCTTCTGCATCAGTTGGTAATGCCACCCTCTCATAAATCCAGATATTCAAGATATTTAACATCATCTGTGTTGACTCTTGCTAGAGTTTGCCTATTTTATTATATTCCTTTTTTACAAGAACAAACATTTGGTTTTGTATCTTCTCTAATTTTCTATTTTATTAATTTCTCCTCTTATATGTATTATTTCCCTCCTTCCTGCCTTCATAGATTGCTTTATTGTTCTTTTAAAGCTATTTTTAGTATAACATACTTATTTTCATTTTTTGTTTATAATAAATGCAATTAAGCTATATATTTACCTGTAGACACCACTTTAATTAGATCACTCAAATATTTATACACATTATTTTTCACTTATAAATATTTTATTAGTATGGTATTTATTTTTCTTTAATTCTCGAGTTATTCAGAATGTCACTCTTCAGTTTCCTGATACGTAGGAAGAGAAAGAGAGTAGGATTGTTAAACTACTTTTTATCATTTAAATTATTTCTAATTTAATTGTGTGGTAAGATATTGTGATCAGTATGATAGCAATTCTTTGAAAGTTGTTGAAAATTCCTTTTTGCCCCTCATGTTCAAATTTTAAAAAGGTTCTGTCTATACTTGAAAATAACATATAGGCACTTGAGTATAAAGTTTTTAGATATGTACATGTACATACTATATCATACTTGATAATTTTATTGTTCAAAGCTACTATTCCCATTCTAATTTTTGTCTACTTGGTTTGTAAGTTGTGTTCACCTCCTACTATGGTTTTTTGACTTTCTTTTTATAATTTTGTCAGTTTGCTTCATTCTTTCAATGTTAAAATATATGATAATTGTATTAGAAGCATATAATTTCATTATTCTTATATCTTCTTGATCTGTGGTTACCTTTTTGTGTGTATGGTTTCTCTCTTATCCCAAAAATGTGATTTGTCTTAAGAACTATTTTGTCAATCCAAGATGGCCGAATAGGAACAGCTCTGGAGTGCAGGTCCCAGCAAGAACAACTCAGAGGGTGAATGATCACCTCATTTCCAAACAAGTTTTCAAGGCCACAGACCAGGATATTCCCCGGGCTGAAAAGCACCAGGAGTTTCCAGCATGGCTGTTTCAGCCAGTGCCACGGGTTGGTGCACAGAAACTCACACAAATCTGGGCAGCTGTTTCAACTGGCACCTGGAATGCCTGGGAGACAGAACCACCCATTCAACTGAAAGGGAGGGGGCTGAGACACGGAGCCAGGTGATCTGGCTCAGCGGGTATCACCCCCCACAAAACAAGCAATCTGAAACGCTCTGGATTGAGAGTTTCACAGCAAGTGCAGCTGGACCCAGGAGAGTCCAGATCGGTGGGGAAGGGCGTCCGCCACTACCAAGGCAGTCTGTCAATACCAAGGCAGTTCTAACTGTACTTCTATAAACAACACCTCAAGCAAGTTCACACAGCAGCTGGGCAGAGCCCACGGCAGCTCAGCAATGCATCTGCTGGCAGACTGTGGCTGGACTATCTCCGTGCTGGGCAGGGCATCTATGAAAAAAGGCAGCAGCACATCAGGAACTTAAACAAAGCCCCACCTTCCTAGGACAGAGCACAGAGGAAAAAAGGGTTATGCTGCAGCAGACTTAAAAGTACCTGCCCAGCAGCTCTGCATGGAACAACACAGCTCCCAGCACAGCACTTGAGCTCCTATATTGGAACATACTGTCTCCTCAAGCAGCTCCCCACCCCCGCATATCCAAAGAGACACCTCATAAAGGAGAGCTTAGGCCGACATCTGGCAGATACCCTTCTGGGACACAGATAACAGAAGAAGAAACTGGCAGCAACCCTTACTGTTCTGCAGCCCCCAAGGGTAATACCCAGACAAGCAGGGTCTGGAGTGGACCTCCAACAGTTCTGCAGCAGAGGGGCCTGACTGTTAGAAGGAAACTAAAAAACAGAAATAAATAACTTTATCATCAACAAAAAGGATGTCCACTCAGAGACCCCAACTTTATCATCAACAAAAAGGATGTCCACTCACAGACCCCAACTACAAAGACCACAGGTAGATAAAGCCATGAAGATGGGAAGAAACCAGCACAAAAAGGATGAAAACACCAAAAATCCGAATGCCTCTCCTCCTCCAAGGGATCACAACTCCTCACCAGCAAAGGAACAAAGCAGGATGGAGAATGAGTCTGATGAATTGACAGAAACAGGTTTCAGAAGGTGGGTAATAACAAACTTCTCTGAGCTAAAAGAACATGTTCTAATCCAATGCAAAGAAACTCAGAACGCTGGAAAAAGGTTAGATGAATTGCTAACTAGAATAAACACCTTAGAGAAGAATACAAACGAATTGATGGAGCTGAAAAACACAGCATGAGAACTTCACGAAGCATACACAAGTTTCAATAGCCAAATCGACTAAGTAGAAGAAAAGATATCAGAGATTGAACATCAACTCAATGAAATAAAACAAGAAGGCAAGAACAGAGAAAAAAGAGTGAAAAGAAATGAACAAAGCCTCCAAGAAATATGGGATTATGTGAAAAGACCTAATCTACATTTGATAAGTGTACCTGAATGTGACAGGGAGAATGAATCCAAGCTGGAAAACACTCTTCAAGATATTATCCAGGAGAACTTCCCCAGCCTAGCAAGGCAGGCCAATATTCAAGTCCAGGAAATACAGAGACTACAAGATATTCCTCAAGAAGAACAACCCCAAGGAACATAATCATCTGATTCACCAGGGTTGAAATGAAGGAGAAAATGCTAAGGGCAGCCAGAGAGAAAGTTCGGATTATCCACAAAGGGAAGCCCATCAGACACACAACGGATCTCTTGGCAGAAACCCTACAAGCCAGAAGAGAGTGGGGGCCAATATTCAACATCCTTAAAGAAAAGAACTTTCAACCCAGAATTTCATATCCAGCCAGACTAAGCTTCATAAGCGAAGGAGAAATCCCTTACAAACAAGCAATTGCTGAGAGATTTCATCACCACCAGGCCTGCCTTACAAGAGCTCCTGAAAGAAGCACTAAACAAGGAAAGGAACAACCAGTACCAGCCACTCCACAAACGTAATAAATGGTAAAGACCATCGACACAATGAAGAAAATGCATCAACTAATGGGCAAAACAGCTAGCATCAAAATGACAGGATCAAATTCACACATAACAATATTAACCCTAAAGGTAAATGGGCTAAATGCCCCAATCAAAAGACACAGAAGCAAATTGGATAAAAAGTCAAGACCTGTCAGCGTGCTGTATCCAGGAAACCCATCTCACATGCAAGGACACACATTGGCTAAAAATAAAGGGATGGAGGAAGATTTATAAAGCAAATGATAAATTTGGAGAGCAAAAAAAAGCAGGATTTGCAATCCTAGTCTCTGATAAAATGGACTTTAAGCCGACAAAGATCAAAAGAGACAAAGAAGGGCATTACATAATGGCAAAAGGATCAATGCAACAAGAAGAGCTAACGATCCTAAATATATATGCACCCAATACAGGAGCATCCAGATACATAAAGCAAGTTCTTAACGACCTGCAAAGAGACTTAGACGCTCACACAATAACAGTGGGAGACTTTAACACTCCACTGTCAATGTTAGACAGATCAACAAGACAGAACATTAACAAGGATATCCAGGACTTGAATGCAGATCTGGACCAAGCAGACCTAATAGACATCTACAGAAATCTCCACCCCAAATCCACAGAATATACATTCTTCTCAGCACCACATTGCACCTACTCTAAAATTGACCACATAATTGGAAGTAAATCACTCCTCAGCATATACAAAAGAACGGAAATCATAACAGTCTCTCAGACCACAGTGCAATCAAATTACAACTCAGGATTAAGAAACTAACTCAGAACTGCACAGCTTCATGGAAACTGAACAACTGGCTCCTGAATGTCGACTGGATAAACAATGAAATGAAGGCAGAAAAAAAGATGTTCTTTGAAACCAACGAGAATGAAGACACAGCATACCAGAATTTCCAAACTGCTTTCCACCATGGCTGAACTAATTTACATTCCCACTAGCAGTGTATAAATGTTTCTTTTTCTCCATAGCCTCATCAGCATCTGTTATTTTTTGACTTTTTTATATTCGTAATGGCAAAAAGCACAATTACTTTTGCACCAACCTAATAGCAGCTATTCTGACTGGTGTGAGAAAGTATCTTATCGGGGGCTTGGGGGGTTTGGGTTTGACTTTCTGGTGTTGTTTTAGACAGTGTCTTACTTTGTCACATAGGTTGGAGTGCAGTGGTGTGATCATGGCTCACTGCATCCTCAAACTCCTGGCCTCAAGCAATCCTCCCATCTCAGCCTCCCAAGTACCTAGGACTACTGGTGGATGTCACTATGCCTGGTTAAGTTTATTTTTTTTAATTTTTTGTAAAGAGGGAGTCTCCCTATAATGCCTAGCCTGGTCTTGACTCCAGGGTGCAAGTGATCCTCCTGCCTCAGCCTCCCAAAGTGCTGAAATTATAGGCATGAGCCACTGAACCTGGCCTCACTGTGGTTTTGATTTGCTTCTCTCTGGTGGTTAGTGAGGTTGAGCACTTTTTCATGTGTTTATTGGCCACTTGTATGTACTCTTTTGATAAGTGTCTGTCCACGTTTTGTGCTTTTTTTTTTTTTTTTTTTTTTTTTTGAGACAGAGCCTCAATCTGTCTCCCAGGCTGGAGTACAGTGGCGTGAACTCGGCTCATTGCAACCTCTACCTCCCAGGTTCAAGCAGTTCTCTGCCTCGGCCTCCCAAGTAGCTGGGATTACAGGTGCCTGCCACCATGCCCAGCTAATTTTTGTATTTTTAGTAGAGACGGGGTTTCACCATCTTGGCCAGGCTGGTCTTAAACTCCTGACCTCATGATCCACACCTCGGCCTCCCATAGTGCTGGGATTACTGGCATGAGCCACCACACCCGGCCTGTGCCCACATTTTAATGGGGTTATTTGTTTTTTGCTTGTTGAATTAAATTCCTTATAGGTTCTGAATATTAGACTTTCCTTAAATGCATAGTTTCCAAATTTTTTCTCCTATTCTGTAGATTGTCTGTTTATTCTGCTTGGTAGTTCATTTTGCTGTGCAGCTCTTTAATTTTCCTAGATCCCCCTTACAAATTTTTATTTTTGTAGCAATTGCTCTTCATGGCTTAGCCATAAATTCTTTCCCAAGGCTGATGTCCAGAATGGTGTTTCCTAGGTTTTCTTCCAGGATTCTTATAGTTTGAGGTCTCACATTAAATCTTGAATTCATCTTGAGATAATTTTTGTATATAGTGAAACATAAGGATCCAGTTTCATTCTTCTGCGTGTGGCTAGCCAGCTCTCCTAGCACCATTTATTGAATAGGGGGTTCTTTCTCCTTTGCTTATTTTTGTCAGCTTTGTTGATGATCAGATGGCTGAAGCTATATGGCTTTATTTCAGGATTTTCTATTCTGTACATTGGTGTATGATGTGGTTTGGATTTGTGTCCCTGCCCAAATCTTATGTCAAATTGTAATCCCCAAGGTTGGAGGTGGGGCCGGGTGGTAGGTGACTGAATCATGGGGTGGATTCCCACCTTGCTGTTCTCATGATAGTGAGTGAGTTCTCAGGAGATCTGGTTGTTTAAAAGTGTCTGGCAATTTCCCCCCTCTCTTTCCATTCTGCTCCAGCCATGTGGTATGTGCCTGCTTCCCTTTCACCTTTCACCATGATTATAAGTTTCCTGAGGCTTCCCCAGCCATGCTTCCTATACAGCCTGCAGAACCATATGCCAATTAAATCTCTTTTCTTTATAAATTACCCAGTCACAGATAGGTCTTTATAGCAGTGCAAGAACAGACATATACAAGAATACAACATATGTGTCTGTTTTTTTACCAGTACTATGCTGTTTTGGTTACCATAGCCTTGTAGTATAGCCTGAAGTCAGTTAATGGGATGCCTCCAGCTTTGTTCTTTTTGCTTAGTTTTGCTTTGGTTACTCAGGCTCTTTTTTGGCTCCATATGAATTTTAAAATACTTTTTTCTAATTCTGCAAAATATGACACTGGTGGTTTGATAGAAACAGTACTGAATCTGTAGATTGCTTTGAGCAGTATGGCCATTTTAACAATATTGATTCTTCCAACTCAAAAGCATGAAATGTTTTTCCATTTGTGTATATCACCTATGATTTCTTTCACCTGGAGTTTGTAGTTCTCCTTGTAGAGATCTTTCACCTCCTTGGTTAAATGTATTTCTAAGTATCATGTGTGTGCGTGCATGCATGTGCGTGTGTACCTACTGTGAATAGAATTATTTTCTTGACTTGGCTCTCAAATTCGAAGGTTATTGGTGTATAGAAATGTTACTGATTTTTGTATACTGACTTTGTATCCTAAACTTTACTGAAGTTATATATCCATTCTAAGAGGAGCCTTTTAGCAGAGTCTTTAAGGTTTTCTAAGTATGGAATATCAGTTCAAGATAGTTCGACTTCTTTTCCTATTTCAATATATTTTATTTCTTTCTCATGACTTACTGCTCTTGCTAGGACTTCCCATCATTTTCCATTTTTTTATATTCAGCCTATGTGTGTGTGTGTGTGCATGTGTGTTCATTCTATGTCTTGTAGAAAACATTTTGTTATTTATTCATCTCATTGCTTCTGTCTTTTAATAAATAAATTTTATTCAATTTAATAAATAAATTTGATCCATTTACACTTTTTAATGTAGTCCTTTATTTAGATTTAATCGTAGTACCATATTTTGTGTTTTCTATTTACCATCCCGTGCTTTTCCTCTTTTCTACCTTCTTTTGTTTGATAATGTGTATTCCATTCTGATTTGGAAGCCATAACTTTTATTTCTATTATTTTAATAGCCACCCTGAATTTATTAAACTACATACTTAACTAAAATTTTTTCTGTCAATGTTTATAGACATTTAATGTCTTCCAACTGCAGTAAGATCCTTCGTTTGTTTCAAGTGCCCCCTACCTTGAACAGCTTCTTCACCACATTGTTATTGTTTTTTAAGTTATAATTCTTAGGCTCTAACCATTAGTTAAGATTTCCAACATGTTTCGTCAATCTCTGTGCTCACTAGAACAACTCAGCCATTTTGGAGGTGAGAGAGAAGTTTGCTTCTTGTATTCCTCATCTTCTGCACATTTCTGTTTCTGAAACAAATTTTAATAGTCTTATAGTCTTATAATGTGTAGTAAAATCTTTTAGTATGTGTATGTCTACAGATGATTTTATTTAACCCTCTTTCTTGAATAATAGTTTCGCTGATGGAAAAATTCTAGGTTTACAGCTTTTTCCTTCAGTATTTCAAAGTGAATATTCCTTATCTTCTAATATATGTTATTATGATGAGAAGTGAGCTGTCGGCCTGTCATTCTCCTGCATGTACCTTCTCTTGCATAGTTTTTATTTTTCTACTCTCTGTATTGCATTCTGAGTGCTTACATTCTACATTCCAATTCTCTAATTATTTATTTTCCTGTCTCTGATGTAGAGTTCATCTCATCCATTATATATTTTAATACTTTTTAAAATTTATTTATTTTGTGAGATGGAGTCTTCTTCTGTCACCCAGGCTGGAGTACAGTGGTGCTATCTCAGCTCACTGCAACTTCCACATCCCACGTTCAAGCACTTCTCCTGCCTCAGCCTCCTGAGTAGCTGGAATTACAGGCACGCACGCCACCATGCCTGGCTAATTTTTTGTATTTTTAGTACAGACGGGGGTTTCACCATGTTGGCCAGGCTGGTCTCGAACTCCTGACCTCAAGTGATCCACATGCCTCAGCTCCCAAAGTGCTAGGATTACAGGCGTGAGCCACCATGCCCAGCCTAATTTTTAATAGGTAGTACATTCATATGGTTTGAATCCAAAGGTTAAATAGGGTAAGTAATGAAAAGTTCAACTTTGACTTCTTGCCACCCAGTTTCTCTTCTCAAAGGCAAACAATGTTAGCAGTTACTTTTATTCTTTCTGATAGCCTACCTTTCTGATTCTTTTATTCTGTGCATATGTGTGGAAATCGATGCACATATTCATACACACAGAGACATACACGCGAGAGATTTTTTCTTGTTTTTATACACAAATGTGGCATATTCTGCATATTTTTCATCTTGCTTTCATTCATTTGACAAAATATTGTAATGATTGTTTCACATCAATACATAATGAGTCTCATCATCTACTAAAAGCCTTCAGTCTCATTGAATAGATGAACATTATTATCTCACAAGTTCCTTGTAAAAGTTGTTTCCACTCTTTTGTTATTAATTCTGTATTAAATGACCTTATATACATCATTTTCAAAAGGTGAGGCTGTATCTATACAGTATATCCCTACAAGTAAAATTATTGTTTCTAGATAACTGCATTTACAATTATGGGCATTTGAATTAAAGTTTTAGAAAAACTTTCATTGTATTCATTATACATGTGTGCAGTAGAAAATTCAAAAGGAACCAAAGTGTAAATACCAGATTATTATACTGTATATCCTTCCAGAGTTATTGCATGTATGTATGGGTATATCTGTATATATAGGAATATTTCTTTAAGATCAGTTAATATTTTCTTCTGCATTGGAGCCCATGGAAATCAGGTGGCTCTCTCCTTCTGATGAAGGCTTTCTCCTTACTGTTGATTTAAAAAAAGACACACCAAACTTTAGCATAATCATTCACATTAGGGCATATGTTTTATTGTCTTATTATTCTATCTCAGCCATAAAGACCCATCATTGTGGATACGGTCAGTAAAAGTAATGGTTCCTTCAGTTTTCACAATGCCTTTTTTTTTTTTAATTTATTTTACTTTTGGTGCATACTATATCTGGCATTTCTCCCCATGTTATCCCTCCCCACCCCCCGTTGTCTCTCCCCTACCCCCCCCCCAACTGTCCCCTGTGTGTGATGCTCCTCTCCCCTGAGTCCACGTGTTCTCATTGTTCAACACTCACCTATGAGTGAGAACATAACGGTGCCTGGCTTTCTGTTCTTGGGTCAGTTTGCTGAGAATGATGGTTTCCAGATTCATCCAAGTCCCTACAAAGGACATGAATTCATCATTTTTTATGGCTGTGTAGTATTCCATGGTGTATATGTACCACATTTTCTTTGTCCAGTCTATCATTGATGGGCATTTGGGTTGGTTCCAGGTCTTTGCTGTTGTACACAGGGCTGCAATGAACATACGTGTGCATGTGTCTTTATAGTAGAACGGTTTATATTTCTTTGGGTATATACCCAATAGTGGGATTGCTGGGTCAAATGGAATTTCTATTTTTAGATCCTTGAGAAACCACTAAACTGTCTTCCACAGTGGGTGAAATAATTTACACTCCCACCAACTGTGTAAGAGTGTTCCTATTTCTCCACATCCTCTCCAGCATCTGTTGTCTCCCGATTTTTTAATGATCGCCATTCTAACTAGTGTGAGATGATATCTCAGTGTGGTTTTGATTTGCATTTCTCTAATGACCAGTGATGATGAGCATTTTTTCATATGTTTGTTGGCTTTCAGCTCACTCTGGAGCAATACAGATAAAAACTGCATTCTGCTTGGACACAAGTTTTCAAACCTACCCCTAATCTGAACTGCTTTTTATTCTTGGTTCGTAGTGATTCCCCCTCGGATCTACCCTTGGATTCCCCATCACCATCATTTTAGAGGTTGCCTTTATTACTCCTCTGGATTAGATCTCATGTTTCCTGTATCCCATTTATTTTCTTTTCTTGGTTTACTCTTTCATATTTGTGGAGCACATCCTTCCATAGCTTCCTACAAAAGAGTACGCAAGAGTTATATATTTTGAGATTTTGATTGTTTTTTGACTTTTAGAAATTTTATACTTTATAGATAGGCTGTCTAAATGTAGAATTCTAGATTGGAAATTCTTCCCATTTATGATGTAAAAAGAATTGCTCCATTGTCGTCTGTGTTCTTGTTGGGATACAAAAGCCATTTTGATTCCCAGTCCTCTGAATATGTGTTGTTGTGGTGGTGGTTGTTGTTGTCCTCTAAAAGCTGTTAGCGTCGTCTCTTTATCCCCAGGTTCTGAAATTCCACAAGCATATGCCTTAGTGTAGGTCTATTATTATCCATTTTACTGGGTATTTGTTGACCTCTTTCAACGTCCAAAATCCATGTGTTTTAATCTGGGAAATTTTCTTGAATTATTTTATTAATTTTTTACTATGTACTTTTTCTGTTCTTTTCCTCTAGAACTTCATATTGTTCACATGTTAAATTTCCTGGGCTGATCCTACAGTTTTCTTATGTCTCGCTCTTATTTTCCTCTCTGTATATTTTTGGTCTAATTTTTAGGCAAATTCCTCAACTTCAACTTCCAGCACTTTCACTGAATTTTTCCATTTCTGCCGTCATGTTTTCAATTTCCAAATTTTTTTTTTTTAAAGATTATTGGAACTTCTTAACATTCTATCTGCTTCATAAATACAGTATCTTGGTCAGGTGCAATGGCTCACACATGTAACCTCCTAGCAATTTGGGAGACTGAGGCAGGCAGATTGCTTAAGTTCAGGAGTTCAAGACCAGCCTGGGCAACATGGAAAAACCCCAACTCTACAAAAAAAAAAAAAAAAAAAATACAAAAACAATTAGCCAGACCTGGTGGCACTCGCCTGTAGTCCCAGCTACTCGGAGACTTTTAATCCAGGTCTAGAGGTTTCTAGACGTGCTAGTTCCTGAAACTTAGAGGACTCTCACCATTAACTGGATTTTTCTCAGCTTTCTGAGACTGTAATAACTTAAGGTCTGGCTTTCTCAGTTCTACTAATCTACTAATCTCCTCACCTATTCTCCCATTCTTGTTGGTTTCTTCATTCGTTTATTGTAGTTTTACTGTGCATTTGAAAGACAGTGAAATTAGGCATAGGCAGCCAAACAGCCATTCTAACTCAAAGCTCCACATTTTTTCTTCAATGACTATATTTTTTTAATGTTTAAATTTTCTAATTGGTCCTTTTCATATCTTCTTATTCTGCTTTCAGCCTCTTTTTCATAATTTTTTATTTTTCAATGGAAGTTTTGATTTCATTTATTTATTTGAAATAATCAATACATTTACTTTAAAGTTTTATCTGATCATTCTGTAAAATTAATTTTACCCGAAATAAATCCACATTCTGATTGTTGGTTTGTTGACTTTTTTTTTTTTTTTTTTTTTTTCAGTCACCCAGGGCTGAAGTGCAATGGCAAGATCTCAGCTCACTACAACCTCCAACTCCTGGGTTCAAGCGATTCTCCTGCCTCAGCCTCCTGAGTAGCTGGGATTACAGGCACCCATCACCACTCCTGGCTAATTTTTGTATTTAGTAGAGACAGGGTTTCGTCATGTTGGCCAGGCTGATTTCGAACTCCTGACCTCAGGTGATCCACCCACCTCGGCCTCCTAAAGTGCTGGGATTACAGGTTCGAGCCACCGCCCCAGCCAGTTTGTTGACTTTTTTTAGCATTAGCTTTCTTCCTTCAGTTTTGTATTCAGTTTACAGTCCCATTTGCAATTTGAAATATTTTACTGTTTTCCTTTTGTTTTTCATTCCCTCTCTCTCCCACAAGCCACCTTCATATTCAATTATCCTGTTGAAAGCTTTGGGGATCCCCAGTCAAGAGCCAGTTCTGGTAAGGGCAGTGAGAGGGACAGTCCTGCAGAGCCACTGGGTCATGACAATTTCAGTATGAGTCACAGCGGAAGTTTCACTCAGCTCTTGGTCACAAGGCTTTGTCTCATCCTTCTCTCCTAGCCTAGAGCTGGATGGGAGCCACTGCTCCTTCAGCATTTGGTACATGTTCATTTCCAGCCTCCTTCCATGGGGAAAGGGAATGAGACATGAATCCCCACCTTAGCCCTGGGCCCTCATAGGTGAAAGCCTGCCTCTGCTTTCCCATCTCTCAGGGAACACTTTTGACTTCTTTGCCATCACTGACTACCACTGCATCTAAAACCAAGTCCACCAAGACTTTCAGCCCTGATCGCAGTTTGTACTTCTGTGCCAGCCTGCATTTTTAAAAGTGCTTGTGTAGTTGGGCCTGACTGAGACCAGCCTGGCCAACATGGTGAAACCCTGTCTCTACTAAAAACACAAAGATTAGCTAGGTGTGGTGGCAGGCACCTATAATCCCAGCTACTCAGGAGGCTAAGGCAAGGAGAATCACTTAAACCCAGGGGGGGGGGAGGTTGCAGTGAGCCGAGATCACAACGTCACACTCCAGTCTGGGCAACAAGAGCGAAACTCCATCTCAAAAAAAAAAAAACAGAATTCCAAAAAACCAAACATATTAATTTAACCACAAGCCAGTCTTTAGTTTTTAATCAAGACTACCCAATGAAAATATTTTTTCGGTCATTCATGATCTGAATTCTGGTGTATAAAATCTATTAAATTATGGTACACATTTAAAAAATGAGACATTTCTGCTTTGTAATAAATAAGGCAGTGCCTAATTATTACTCAGTAGCTTTTTTTTTTAGATAAGCTATAAAGTCTGCCCTTTCTGCTTTCTTCTTAATACTGGCAAAGATCATTTTTGTTCCAGGGATGTACTTCTTGGGATTCTCCAAATACTTCATTAGTGTATCCTCTCTCCAGGTGATGCCTTTGTTCATATTGTTCTTATTGGTGTCTGTGTTAAGAGAATCCAACAGCCTGATCCGTCTTCTAAGCAAAGAGGCCATGGAGATTAGGCCCAGTCTTTTGCTTTTCCCTTTTCCATGGTGTGGTACTGGGCATAATTCTGAAAAAAATCTTGCCTTTCTCAATACCACCCATATTTAATTCTCTCTTTTATTGCTGGCACTATGAAGCTTCCTGCTCAGAAGCCAATGTCCCACTCTCCTCAGTAGGTATTCTCAAAGTTAGATCATTGAAGCGTGTAGACCCCAACCATGCTCATAACTTTGATGCCCAAAGTGGCCAGGCCAGGTCAGCAGTGGTATGAATGCACCTTAGGTTTAATGTTGTCTCTGTCTGTTGCATATTACTGAAGCACAGGCATATAAGAGGCAGTCAAGGCTAAATATTAACCAAATCTAATTCTGAACATTCAAAATTCAAAGACTAATAGAGTGAAATTGAATAAAATCAAAATAAATATTTGAGATTAATTCACTTTAGAAAAATCCACTTCTGAGACACAACTATACAGTGCTGTAGTAAGGGTTAAATGAATGGTGTGTGTAGGGCACTTAGTACACTGTTCAGCACGTATTAAGTTTGCTAGAATACTGTTGGTACTAGAAGGCACTACAAAGGGGCTAGAGGAGTCAGTGGTAGGGAGGCCTTTAGAGGATCAACAGGAAGGGAGAAACAAAAGGGAACAGGAAATGACTCTCCAGCCAACGGGAGGAAAGATTAACAACAGAAAGATGATTATCACCAGTGAAATGTTTCCCTCCCTTCCAGCAACCTTCACCCTGTACACAATAAGCAAAGAATTATCAACGTCAATCTACAGGCTGTGTAAATCCAGAGAAGCTACGAGAAAGACAACATAGCTCCTAGACTCTCTGAAATATACTGGGACCTTCCATGAGGTCTGAGATTCATTGTTGTTGTTTATAGCTTTGTGCCTAGCACATACTGAGCATTCAATAATTGTTGAATGAATGAATAAAGGTTATCAGAAAGGAGTTGCCACAGAAGATCCCAATGCAAGCACCTGTGAGAATAAATTTATGTTGTGGATACACAGAGGTAGCAAATTAGCAGAAAGAATTTCCTCTCCACTTCCAGGATTTGGTACAATTAGAGTACAAAAAAGGGAAGAACCAAACTAAATAAATGAATGACCAACATTGACCATGAGGAGCATTCAGGGACATATTTTTAAAACAGGAAAATGGTGACATCTGGATTTAAAAGTATCTCAGCCAGGCAGGGTGGCTCACACCTATAATCCCAGCATTTTGGAAGGCCAAGGCACATGGGTCACTTGAGCCCAGGAGTTTAAGACCTGCCTGGGCTATAGAGTGAGACCCCATCTCTGCAAAAAAAAAAAAAAAAGTATCCCTCTCCCCAGATGTAAAGCATCACTCATTAAATGTGTGTGTGTGTGTGTGTGTGTGTGTGTGTGTGTGTGTGTGTGTGTGATATGTTCCCTGTCAATTACACATGTTAATTCAATTGTATTTAAGAGTGTTTGACTCAATTCCAGCTATTCCTAGAAGCACTAGAATAGGAGAATATGACAACCAGGAACAACCCTTAAAACTAGTTGTGAGGGAATTCAGAAATAAGTTGCATAGATTACAGGGCTATCTGTGCAATCTCCATGTATTCAGTGAGTAGCTGGTTTCCTGATTCTGAAGTACTATAGAAGTGAATAGCTGAGATGACGAATCCTACTTGTTATGCATGTGCCATTGGAGATGTCACTTCCCTGCTCTAGTCCTCACATTCCCTATATCTACAAAATGAAACCATGTATATCCGGAATATTCTGATCACAAATAGAAAATTCAATGCAAGCTCACTCAATCAAGCATTCTCATTGATGGGTGAGTATGACTGAAGAACTCTAGCATGTAAACAGGACTCCTAGGGTCAATTTTTTCTCTGTCCCCCTGCTCTGTTCATCCCTATGTGGGCTTCACTCTCAACAAGCCCTCTCCTCTTGGTGGCAGAGTGCCTGTTACCAGCTCCGGACTTACGTCTTTATTTGTATAAGTCCAGTAGCAAAAAGGGCACACTTCTCCCACAGTCTTAGTGGGAATCCTGAGATGGCATCTCACTGGCTCCAAAGGGTGCAGACGCACCACCCTAAGGACCCCCAAAGCTTTCAACAGGATAATTGAATATGAAGGTGGATTAGGGGAGAGAGAGGGAATGAAAAACAAAATGAAAACAGTAAAATACTTCAAACTGCAAATGGGACTGTAAACTAAATTCAAAACTGAAGGAAAAAAACTAATGCTAAAAAAGTCAACAACCACTGTGGCTGGAGAGATATGGTGGTCTTATTCCCTTCGTCTGATATGCATGTCCACCCCCAGAGCCAAGGAAGCTTGCAGAGACAATAGGAGATTGGACCAGATGACCTCATATTCAAGGACTTCATGCATTGTTTCACGCTTTATTCATCCTCATTTCCTTCCTCCTGCCTTAGACATTCCTCCTGCCTTAGACATTCTTCCTGCACAGGTGCTGCTGAAAGTTTCCAATCATCCAAGTCCTAAGACAAAAATGTTTCATAAAAGAGGAGGAAATGCAGCACCCAAGCCAGACACCCGCATGTAAACACAATTCTTTAATGTGTGTTAGAGCAGAATGCTGACCCCCTCACCACTTCTCCACACCTTCTCACATTCCCCACCCCCTGCCACCCCAAGATACTTATATTTCCTTGGAAAAGACAGGATAGATGCTCCATCCTCCTAGGATATCTCTGCCTCTACCTCACTCCTGCATTTATTCCACCTCATGGCAGGTAGGTGAAGGGGGTGGGTGCTCTAAGAATGCATGTCTCAGCCCTCTCTGGTTGTCTCAGCATGTTTTCCCTCACCATGTTTTATCTCCCTGTTCTTCTCTCTGCCTTTGCTTGAAAGATGCCTTCAGTGTTGAAAGGATGCTCTCAATCAGAGGTTGAGGATTAGAAAGCTTGCTGTCACCTGTCAGACCTCTCCTTCTGCCTCATCTCTCCTGCTTCCTTCCCTACCACTTCTCTCTGACTCTAACCACATAAATTTCTCTGCTTCTGAAGACTCTAGAGATTAGATTGAGCCCACCTAGATAACCCAAGATAATCTATCTTGAGTTCCATAACCTTAATTACATCTGCAAAGCACTTTTTGACATGCAAAGTAGCAGATTCATTGGATCTAAGGATTCGAGTGTGGATATCATTGGAAGGCCACTATTCAGCCTTACACAATGCCCAAAGAAGCAAGATCCCAAAGGGTCAAAACCCATCAGTGTGCTGTATTCGGGAGACCCATCTCACGTCCAAAGACTCAAAGGGATGGAGGAATATTTACCCAAGCAGATGGAAAGCAAAAAAAGGCAGTGGTTGCAATCCTAGCCTCTGATAAAACAGACTTTAAACCAATAAGATTTAAAAAGACAAAGAAGGGCATTACATAATGGTAAAGGGATCAGGGCAACAAGAAGAGCTAACTATCCTAAATATATATGCACCCGATACAAAAGCACCCAGATTCATTAAGCAAGTTCTTAGAGACCTACAAAGAGACTTAGACTCCCACACAATAATAGTGGGAGACATTAACACCCCATTGTCAATATCAGACAGATCAACGAGGCAGAAAATTAATAAGAACATTCAGGACTTGAACTCAGCTCTGGACCAAGTGGACCTAACAAACATCTACAGAACTCCCCACCCCAAATCAATAGAATATACATCCTTTTTAGCACTACATAGCACTTGTTCCAGAATCGACCTCATCATTGGAAGTCAAACACTCCCTAGCAAATGCAAAAGAATGGAAATCATAACAAACAGTCTCTCAGACCACAGCACAATCAAATTAGAATTCAGGATTAAGAAACTCACTCAAAACTGTGCAACTGCATGGGAACTGAACAACCTGCTCCCAAATGACTACTGGATAAATAACGAAATTAAGGCAGAAATAAATAAGCTCTTTGAAACCAATGAGAACAAAGACACAATGTACAAGAATCTGTGGGACACTGCTATAGCAGCGTTAAGAGTGAAATTTATAGCACTAACTGCCCATATCGGAAAGTGAGAAAAACCTAAAATTGACACCCTAACATAACAATTAAAAGAACTAGAGAAGCAAGGGTAAATAAATTCAAAAGCTAGCAGAAGACAAGAAACAACTAAGATTAGAGCAGAACTGAAGGAGATAGAGACACAAAGAAAAAACCTTCAAAAAAAAAATCAATGAATCCAGGAGCTGGTTTTTAGAAAAGATTAACAAAATAGATAGACCACTAGCCAGACTAATAAAGCAGAAAGAGAGAAGAATCAAATAGACACGATTAAAAAAATGATAACAGGATGTCATTACTGCTCCCACAGAAATACAAACTGCCATCAGAGAATACTATAAACACCTCTATACAAATTAGTTCAACCATTGTGGAAGACAGTGTGGCAATTTCTCAAGAATCTAAAACCAGAAATACCACTGGACCC
The DNA here is from genome assembly GCA_036589455.1 of Ateles fusciceps. Taxonomy (NCBI): domain Eukaryota; kingdom Metazoa; phylum Chordata; class Mammalia; order Primates; family Atelidae; genus Ateles; species Ateles fusciceps. The sequence continues at coordinate 19,684,933 of JAZHEH010000681.1, read as the reverse complement.
AGCAATCTGATTACTGAGAATATATCCAAAGGATTATAAATCATTCTACTATAAAGATACATGCACACATATGTTTATTGCAGCACTATTTACAGCAAAGACATGGAACCAACCCAAATGCCCATCAATGATAGATTGAATAAAGAAAATGTGGCACATATACACCATGGAATACTATGCAGCCACAAAAAAGGATGAGTTCATGTCCTTTACAGGGATATGGATGAAGCTGGAAACCATCATTCTCAGCAGACTAACACAGGAACAGAAAACCAAACACTGCATGTTCTCACTCATGAGTTGAGCAATGAGAACACGTGGACACAGGGAGGGGGACATCGCACAGTGGGGCCTGTTGGGAGGTGAGGGGCAAGAAGAGGGGAAAGCATTAGGACAAATACCTAATGCATGCAAGGCTTAAAACCTAGATGACAGGTTGATGGGTGCAGTAAACCACTATGGCACATGTATATCTATGTAACAAGCCTGCATGTTCTGCACATGTATTCCAGAACTTAAAGCATATATTTAAGCATGTAGAATAAATGTCAACACGTAAACCATTACTGTATCCTCTCTGCATGTTATCCTGAGCATATTACTGTATCCTCTCTGCACTTTAGTTTTCTCATTTGTAAAAAGGCTTAATAGTACTTCTTTTTGGCATTGTAATGAGGAGTTTCTGGGATTATGTCTGTACAGTGATCAGCAGATAGCAGAAACTTCTTAAAATACTCTAACACCCCCATCAGAGTTGCTGCTCTCAAACAGTAATCAATAGGAATATTATTAGACCCTACTATATACTTAGCACCTAGGAATCAGAGGGGATGGGGTATGAAATATCAAGCAAGGACATAGGTTGAACCTCAGAGACAGGAGAGCATAAGGTGTTAATTGCAGCAGGAACTTTTCAGTGGATTATAGCTGAGGAAGTCAAGAGAGGGCAGCCAAGAGCTAATGGGGCTAGAAGGAACCTAGAAACCATGGGAGAAACCATGGGAGGATGAGCCTTTATCTCTGACAAGGTCTTTCCCCCAGCAATGCAGAATAGGGCCTAAAACCAAGCCAGAAATCAGGACCTCAAATTGGCATCCCAGATCTGCCACTCATTTTTTATGTGACCGTAGATAAAGTACATAACCTCTCTGGTGTATGTTTTCCAATCTCCACAATGATGTTAATTTCACCTAGGACTCAAGGATGTTGTAAAGATTTTTTTTCCAGACAGAGTCTCATTCTGTCTCACACAGGATGGAGTGCAGTGGTACAATCTCAGCTCACTGCAGCCTCTGTCTCCCGGATTCAAGCAATTCTCCTGTCTCAGCCTCCTGAGTAGCTGGGATTACAGGTGCAAGTCACGACACCCGGCTAATTTTGTATTTTTAGTAGAGAAGAGGTTTCACCATTTTGGCCAGGCTGGTCTCGAACTCGTGACCTCAGGTAATCCACCCGCCTCAGCCTCCCAAAGTGCTGGGATTACAGGCATGAGCCATCACACCCAGCACATATTTGAAATTGGAAGAGGTGCTTAGCTCTACAGTATAGATGTCCCAGGACAAAAATAGAGATTGCACATACCCTAACTTAGAAGCAGGAGATAAGCAACATGTCAGTTACCCATGGAACAAACCTGCACATGCACCCCTGAACCTAAAATAAAAGTTAGAAGGAAAAAACTGAAAATAAAAAATAAAGGCATTCTTTATGTAAGTATATATGGCAACTGGATAAAATACATATTCATTACTTTATAGATTAATACATACTAAATATGAAAGAAATGTCTTCTTTTTTTAAAGTTTTCATCCAGTGTATGGTATTTTTGTTTTATGGTAATTAATTTTAATTTTATCAGAGTTTTCCTTCATGGTTTGTACATTTTATATCTTGTACAAGAAATTAATTTGGTGTATGGTTAAAAAAGAAACAGCAGGAGACAAGGAGAGAGCTGACTTTGGGATTATAGAAATAAGATTTTTTAAACAATAAAGTGTATGTCATAACCAAAATATAGGTACAATTCCATGAAGGTGTATATACTCTCTTTGACTCTCAGATACATGGCTAAGGCAAAGATGACGCTTTTTGTTCACCAAATCCCATTTATTTCCTTCCTACGGGGCACAAGGAAGACTGATTCTGGACAATAAAATGTTTCTAGGCTGAAGCAGTGAAAAGCCCCTATATGAACCTCCAGATTCTTCCCTCCTCTGCCATGAAACCAGAAGCATGAGTTAGCCAGAGCCCCTCTTCCAGCCTGCTCTGGACATCCAATATGAGTGAGAAATAAAACGTTATTACTTAAAGAAATATTCGAGGTCAGCCAGGCGCAGTGGCTCAAGCTTGCAATCCTGGCACTTTGGGAGATCAAGGTGGGAGGATCGCCTGAGGTTAGGAGTACGAGATTAGCCTGGCTAAAATGGTAAAACCCCGTCTCTACTAAAAATACAAAAATTAGCTGGATATGGTGGCAGACGCCTGTAGTCTAAGCTACTCAGGAGGCTGGGGTAGGAGAATTACTTGAACCCAGGAGGTGGAGGATGCAGTGAGGCAAAATCATGCCACTGCACTCCAGCCTGGGCAACAGAGTGAGACTATCTCAAAATATATAAATATACATATATTTGAGGTCTATATGTTATTGCAGAGTAGTTGAAGCTATCCTAATACAATAATCAGAAAAAAAAAACAAGTTTAGAAGAGAAACTTTTTGTGAAAAGGTTTTAATATTTTTTTAAAGTGTGTGGCAATATTAATCTGTTAATAAAAAGATAGAACTTGAGGCTGAAACTGGCAATGAATTTTACAATATTATTTTATGTTGACTAAAGGCAATTCCACCAAGAAGGTATATTATGTGACCTTGTGGATTTTTTTTATTATGCTTTAATTTCTGGGGTACACGTGCAGAACAAGCAGGTTTGTTACATAGGTACACATGTGCCATGATGGTTTGCTGCATTCACCACCCCATCATCTACATTAGGTATTTGTCCTATCCCTCCCCTATGCCCCCACCCCCTGCTATCCCTCCCCTAGCCCCTTACCCCCCAACAGGCCCCAGTATGTGATGTTCCCTCCCTGTGTCAATGTGTTCTTATTGTTCAACACCCACTTATGAGTGAGAAATGCAGTTTTTGGTTTTCTATTCTTGTGCCAGTTTGCTGAGAATGATGGTTTCCAGCTTCACCCATGTCCCTGCAAAGGACATGAACTCATCCTTTTTTTATGGCTGCATTCCATGGTGTATATGTGCCACATTTTCTTTATCCAGTGACTTCAAGATTTTATAAGAAAATCTGCTAAAAGAAAAAAATGACATGCATAGAAGAAAAGTCATATGAAAAGCCAATGAAATGGTTTGAGCAGAGAGGTGACATGGTCTGACTTAAGTTTCAAAAGGATTGCTCTAACTATTGAATTTTTGTTTTAACAGAGTGCTAAGAGGTAAAGGTAGACACAGGAAGACCAGTTAGGAGGTTTTTGCAATAATCCAGGTGGGAAATCATAGTCACTGGGACTAGAGAAGTGGCAGGGCAGGCGATGAAAAGTGGTCAGGTTCTAGGTACATTTGGAAAGTATAGACAACAGGAGTTTTTGACTGGTGGGATGTGAGGTTCAAGGGAAAGAAGAGACACGAGGACAATATCAAGGTTTATACTGAGCCACTGAAAGGATGGAATAGCCCCTAGCTCATGTGGGAAACGTCTTGGGAAGAGCAGGTTTGCTGGGAGAAGATCAGGAGTTTAGTTTGGGATCCAATAAAAATTTCCTTTTAGACACATCCAAGTAGAAAGATCAAGTGGGAAACCGGATCTGTGAGTCTGAAGTTCAAAGTAGAGATCTGGACTGAAGATACGAATTTGGAACTCATCAGCTTGTAGACCATATTTAGAGTGATAAGACTGCATGAGAGCATGCTGAAAGTGAGTGTAAGTAGGGAGAAAAGCTCTCCAATAACTATTTCCTAAGCTTAACTACATTAAGAGGCTAGGGAAATTAGGAGCAACCCACAAAAGAGACCGAAGGAGCAGCCAACAGCAAGAAGAAAATCAGGAGAATGAGCTCAGTGGGTGCTAAGCAAAGAAAGTGTCTCAGGGAATTCCATATCGCCAACTGCATCAAATGCTGCCAATTCCTTAAGTAAGAGAAAAACTGAATTCACATTAAATTTAGTAACACAGAGGCCATTAAATATCTTAGAAAGAGCTGTTCTTAGTGGAGTCGTGGGAATGAAAGCTTGTTGGAGTGAATTCAAAAAGAAAGGGAGAAAAGAATTAGAGACAATGAGTGTGAACAACCATTTAGAGAAATGCGGCTGTAAACTGATGCAGAAAAATGAAGCAATAGCTAAAGGATAAAGTGGGATAAAAAGTAATTTTTTTCAGCTAGGAGAAATAACCTAATGTTTGTATGCTATTTGCATGTTTATTTATCCTTAAACCTACAGTGAGAGACTCGTGGTTCCCAGACCTTCTATTCCAGCAGAGAGTGAAAGAACATGATAAGCTCATGACTGCTTCAAAGAAGACACCATGTTCCGCATGACTAGACCCCAATGGTGCAGCTGTCTCCAAACCTTCACTGTTAGTACCATGAGGCCAACAGATTACAAATGAGATGATATATAAGACCATCCCCTCATTACCGTACTGCTGTAATTTAATTGTTTTTTATTATCAAAAGACTTCATTATGCAGTTTAAAGAGTTGAACAGAACCACGAGACTTAAAACAAGAAAAATCTCCCTGGCTGTCTCCTCCCTCTACCCAGGCCTCGCACCCCAAAGCAATCATTTTCACATCTGTTGTGTGTTTCTTCTCTTGTTTACTGTCATATTTCTAGATCACACGCTTTCAGGATATTTTTTTCATTTTGTTTTTTGCTTCAAGATTTTAACTTTTTACTTCCTAAAAGAGAAAACAGAGATTTAGCTCTTTTAACCCATGTACCACCTCTATATCCCTTTTCTATCATTCTCTCAGTAAAGTTATATTAAGATTTTTTTGTTAATATTCAATGTTAACTCAACAAATATTAACTTAATATTTAATGTTAACAAAATATTTAATGTTAACTTTAATGTTAACTTAACAAGTTAATTGTATTATTGGCTATAAAAATGTAATTCACAACTTTGTCATTTGGTATGTTATGATCACATATCCTTTCTTGTATGACTTTTTGTTTTTCCTGAATAATTGCCTATGTTTTTTATTTGCTTAGTTTTCTATGTATCCATAATTAACACATCCTCAAACTATCTCCAGACTATTCCCAAACAGAACTAAAAACCCATCTCCATACAAGTATATCGGTTAATCCATTAGCTCAATGTTATTTCTCAGAGGCACACATCCTGGGGCCCTGCCTACCCCTGCTCCTCTCTGGACTGGACAATCTCTCAGCTTGATGTGTGGCTTCCTTCCTGAAACTACCCCCAGCGTGGGAATTCCTTTCCTGTCTCTCATCCTCTGTTTGTTGGATCAAAGATCTTCCTCTTCTTGGTTTATTACTTAATTTTGCCACTTTCTCTGTGCTTCTTAAGACAGGATGCCTGAGGGGTACATTTTTATGACCCAGCATATCTGAACCATTCTTTATTTCATCACCACATTAACTTAATGGCTTGGCTATGTATAGAATTCAAAAGTGGTGATCATCTTCTCTCAGTTTTTTGAGGTCATCATCTCACTGTCTCTGGTTTCCAGTGCTGCTGTTGAGAAGTCCAACATCATTCTGATATTCATCTTTTATTTGCGGTCTCCTTTTATTCTCTGGAAGCTTTACAGGATCTTCTTATTTTTCCTTGGAATCTGAAATTTCACAATCATGTGCCTTGAGACAATTCTGCTGTTATTTATTTACCCAGATACCCAGTAAACTCCTGAATTCTGTCCAAATTTTCTGTCCTTCTTTTCTGGAATTCCTATTAGTTTGATGTTGATTCTGTGCTATATCTAATTTTCTTCTATCTTCTTTATTATCTTTCATCATTTTATTCTGTATCTTGAGGATATTTTCTCAAATTTATTTTGCAAATTTCCTACTGAATTCTTTAAAAGTTCTTATTACACTATTAATGCTCCAAAGTATTTTCTGGTTTTTAATGCTCCTTTTTTATAATACTCTGTTTTTCATTATGGATACAGTTTTTATTCATTCAATCAACAATATTTGGTATGTTTGTTTGTGGGATTTTTTTGTTTTTGAGACAGGGTCTCACTCTTGTCATCCCAGCTGGAGTGCAGTGGCATAATCATAGGTCACTGCAGCCTCGACCTCCCGGGCTCAAGTGATCCTCCCACCTCAGCCTCCCAAGTAGCTGGAACCACAAGCACAGAACACCATGCCCATCTAATTTTTTATTTTTTGTAGGTGCAGGGTCTTACTATGTTGCCCATGCTGGCCCAGGACTCCTGGACTTAAACAGTCCTCCAGCATCAGCCTCCCAAAGTGCTGGGATTACAGGTGTGAGTCACCATGCCAGGCTGATTGACAGCATTTGTTGGACTCACCTTGTGCCAGTCATGAGTACTGATGATAGAAAAATGAACAAGACACAGTCCCTGGCCTCATAGAGCTTACATTCTGCTGAGGGTGGCAAAGTGTAAACAAAAAACTAACAGATGTAGTATGTAATGTTAGGAAGTGATAGTGCTAACAAAAAATATATATATAACAGAAATGGAAATAGAAAGTGACTGGGAGTAGCTACTCTGTTTTCTCCAAGTTGCTCCAAAGTCTGTTTGTTGACTTTGACCCTATCTTTCATCCTAGCGGCTTTCTCCAGGATAGCTTGGCTGCCCTCTCATATATAAGATTGAGGCACAGTCCTGTCTGGACAGGACTTTCTGGTTCTGAGGCATCAGCAAAGAGCAAGTGAGAACAGCACTGTCCTTTGGTGGTAGGTAGAATGGGCAGCTCTCTTCTGGTTCGTGGTCTACCCAGAGAGGAATTCTCCATGCTTCTGCCTGGTAGCTTGAGGCCACCTGCCAGCATTCTGGAAGCCAAAAGTGGGTAAGCAGGTTAGGAAACTCTCTTTTAGGTTTCCATTAGTCCCCAGGTTTAATCTGGCACCTGACAACTGTCCTCAACTGTGCCTGGTATGTACAAATCCAAAAGCTCTGTGATTCAACATCTCCAGAAAGACACTTGCATCCAAAAATCTTTTGCTGCATCGGGGTAAGGAATCTGGGGTACAATCACTCTTTGTTCAGACTTTCAAGCATTGAAAAGTTCCAAACATTCCTGTTTTTAGCCCGAGGCTACCTCTGCCTCTAGAATAGCTTATGTCTCCAGCTCCTGAGTCTTTGGGGAGTCTGCAGTGAGACTCAACTAATGTCTTCCTAGCTCCCCACTGCCCCTCTGTAGGGATTTAAGAATTAGCTTTCTTCATCTCCCAACTGCTCTGCTGTCCCTTTATGCTCTCTGTGTCCTTACAGATTTGTACCTATTTTCCTTTTGCTAATATTTTAGTGGAGTCATGGAAGAAAGCACATGTAAAATCATATGCTCAATCTCCCATATTTGACCAAAAAGTTTCACTTTGGTAGCCACTCTTAATTGGTGCTGATAAAATAAAAAATAATAATTCTGAATCATTGTGATTGTTAATCTGAGTTTACTGCTGGGCACAGCAGGGAAAATATGATCCAACACAGAGAAATTCAGCCCTGTGGGGTGGGGCCAAAAATAACTCAGAGGCAATTAGTCTAAGCCTTGCAGATTTCATCATTCATATACAGGTAGGCACAAAGTCAGCTTCTTGGGTTAAAATTAGGGCGAGGGTTAGGGGTAGGACTAGGGCTAGGGCTACAGTTAGGGTTAGGGATAAGGTTAATGTTAGGGTTAGGGCTAGGGTTATGGTTAGGATTAGAGTGAATCCTGAGCATAAACAAAGCCCAGGAACCCTATGTAGACAGTCTCACCAACTAAAGACGAGCAAGATTTGTAAATGCAAAAGCCATAAAGTTCCCAAGAAGATGAGGCTGCCTGATTTAAACAATTTACTACCTTCTTAGTTTCAGATTGACCTGTAATAAATCTCAGCTCAGGCCGTTTGTTGAACCTTTATATCTATTTTTGGTTTTTTAAAACTGTGTGGTTGGCTAGGCGCAGTGGCTCACTGCTGCAATAACAGCATTTTGGGAGGTCGAGGAGGCAGATCACAAGGTCAAGAGATTAAGACCATCCTGGCCAACGTGGTGAAACCCCATCTCTACTAAAAATACAAAAATAAGCCAGGCGTGGTGGCACGTGCCTGTAGTCCCAGCTACTTGGAAGGCTGAGGCAGGAGAATCTCTTGAACCCAGGAAGCGGAGGTTGCAATGAGCCGAGATTGCGCCACTGCACTCCAACCTGGCAACAGAGCAAGACTCTGTCTCAAACAAACAAAAAAACAAAAAACTGTGTGGTCAACATCAGATTCATTAGACAGAATGCAAATAAGCCATCTATCTGAGTCACAGACATGAAGCAGTCACAAGTTTACCACCAGGCTGTTTCTCTGCTGATTCTCATCCGTTTTCTGAGAAACAGTTGCTCTAGTTTCCATTTCCACTCCCACGGTCCTGATCTTGCAATCTCTCACATTCTCCATGCTCAAGGTCTTGCATAGATAAGTCTGCAATCACATGTCCAAGACCTATCCAAAATTGTCTTTATTGCTACTAAATATCCATCCTCCCTTCTTCCTTATTTACAGAAAAGCAGTATTTTTGAGTATGTGAGTATTTTAGCATATTCCAAGCTGAAAACTATATGTTCCAGCCTCTCTTACAGGTATCCCTGAGTTCTGGCCAGCACCGCTCAAATGAAAGCTGTCTGTGGATTTTCTAGGACTGTTTTATTTTCCTAACGTAAAAGTTATTGCTTTTTTGCATATTGTTCTTTTTCTGCTGCCTTGAGCTCCACTCAGCAAACAGTCAGCTAATGAATATCTACCATTCTTCCAAGCTATGGGGATATAGCAGTAAACAAATATCCTTGCCCTTGTTGTGCATACATTCTAGTGGACCATATTGCAGTAAGAAGAAAAGCAAACAGAATCACAATCAGCCTCAGCTTTGACATTTCAAAGCAGCTGAACTAAAGATGGGAATTTACTTGAGAAAAATAAAATCTCATTTAGTCAGATTTTCAGTTACTTGCAACTGGACACAATTCCTAAACATACTACTGCCTTTCTTTTTCGGGTTGGCGGGGAGTGGAGTCTTGCTCTGTCACCCAGGCTGGAGTGCAGTGGCACGATCTTGGCTCACTGCAACCTCAGCCTCCCAGATTCAAGCTATTCTCCTGCCTCGGCCTCCCAAGTAGCTAGGATTATAGGCCACTATGCACAGCGAGTTTTTGTATTATTATTAGTAGAGATGGGGTTTCACCATGTTCACCAGGCTGGTCTTGAACTCCTGACCGCAAGTGATACACCTACCTCAGCCTCCCAAAGTGCTGGGAATACAGGTGTGAGCCACCGCATGTGGCTGCCTTTCTTTCTTTAACTACAGTTAAGTTCCTTATAATTAAGACATCTGGAAGACACCTTAATGGAATAAAACAGTGTCTCAACCTCAACACTCTTGACATTTTGAACCAAATAATTCTTTGTTGTGGAGTTGTCCTGGGCACTGTAGGATGTTTAGCTGCATTTGTGACATCTACCCACCAGATGCCAGTAGCAGCATCCCACTCCCAAGACATGACAACCAGAATGTCTCTAGACATTGCCAAGTGTTGCCTGGAGGCCAGATTTTCCCTGGTTGAGAACCACTGGCATATGGATGGTGGTGCTGGCAGAGCTGAGGCAAGCAACAAAAGCAACCTAAATCCAGAGTATTTGGAAACAAAGCATTACCTCCTCCATCATGGAAAGAATCCAGTATATCTAAGCTACCTCTGAGGAAATGGCTGCCCTGTCCCCCTTCCCAGTTATCACAGCATTCCAAGAGCTCAGGGCCACTTGGCCACTGCTGCCCACAGTCCCTGCACTCCACCACAGCAGGTCAGACTTGGTGAGAGGAAGGGGGTTGTTGAGCATAGGTACAGCCTCCCTCCCTGCCACCACACTCACTTTGTATGAAAGCAGTTTTGTAAACACTGGGGTATCCGGAAAGGAGTCTAACATCTCACAGAGTGGGCCATCCCTCCTACTTACCTAGTCATAAATGCCACCTCTGTAGCAAGACCTTCTGGTGAGCATTCATATGGGACACAAATAACTCCCCCACTGCATGTCTACCGGAGAGGCCAGCTTACAGGCACCTTCACAGGCCTCCTCAGCCATTTCCCAGTCTTGCTTCTTCCAAACCCATAATCATCAGAGCCTGTCTTTGTCTATTTGGGTTGCTATAATAACCAAACCCTTAGACTGAGGGGCTATGACAACAGAAACTTATTTCTCCCAGTTCTGGAGATTGGGAAGTTCAAGGTCGGGTGCCAGCATGGTCAGGTTCTGGTGAGGGCCTGCCCCTGGGTTGCAGACTGCCAGGTTCTTGCTATGTCCTTGCATGGTAGAAGGGACATGGCAGCTCTCTGGGGTCTCTTTTACTATAAGGGCATTGATCCCATTTATGAGGACTCCACCCTCGTGACCCACCTACCTCTAAAAGACCCCACCTTCTAACACCACCACCTTGAGGGTTAGGATTTCAGCATGTGGATTTGCGGGAGACACAAATATTCAGACCAGAGAAGAGCCCAGTTGCAAGTCAGGGGTTATTTCCTTTAAAAAAAAAAAAAGTTTCTTGCTGAAAGAGGTGACTTTCCTCCAAAATCCTAGCAAGCCAATTTGTTCCATGCAGCTTACAAAATTTGCTGGGTTTTAAAAGCCTAGCTTCAGACCCAATCAACTTAAAGGCTTTACCCCCTGGAGATGCTTTCTCCTGGCCCAGCACTCATCAAACCTGGTAGCTTTTCAGATCACCCAGTAAATAGGTCAAATAGGTGCTAAATGTTATTCATAGTGATTTACTAGGAACTACTTCAGGATGAGTAGTGTGGTGTGTGTGAAAGTTAATTTTATTCAGTCTCTTAGGGCTAGCTAATTGACATAAAGAATATTAGAAATAGCTTTCACTAGAGAAATTAAAGTTTAAGACGCGGGTTTACTTGGGAACCACCATTGTGATGATTGATGCAGGCTAGGATGATCAATGAGTGCTAGACCATAGTCTCAGAGTATCACCCCACAGATTGCTTTTTTATAACAAAGAAAAGAAGATAGCAAATGGAAATAAAATCTGGCAGACATCAACTGAATTATGTAAACAATACCACCAGTAATGGGACAAAATGACGTTTTCTGTCTCCTATGTGAGAAGGACACATTATTTGTGTAGCGTTTTTGCCAAAAATATCTAGCCTAAAACTAATCTTAGGGAAAAATTTGAGAAGTTTAAATTATAGAACATTATGCAAAAACACTGGTCTGAACTATTCAAAGCTTTCAGTACCCCAAAATAAAGATTTTTTAAATCTAGATTAAAATTAAATTTAAAAATTAATGGACCCGATAACTAAAAGCAATGAATAATCCCTGATTGGATCTTAGATTCAAAATAAATAGATATAAAGGATATTATTAAAACAATTGGGGAAATTTGAATTTGAATATAGACTGCATATTAAATTTCTTAAGCATGATAATGTAATTGTGGTTATGCAGGAGAATGGCCTTCTTCTTAGTAGCTAGTATTTAAGGGTAAAGCATCATAATGTTCCAACATACTTTCAAGTCATTTGGAAAAAGACACATATGCATAAACCCACATGTCTATCAACAGATGAATGGATGAAGAAAATGTGGTATATGCATTAAAATGGAATATTATGCAGCCTTTAAAAAGAAGGAAATCTCTATCACGTTCAACATGCATAAACCTTGAGGACATTGTGCTAAGTAGGTTAAATAAGCTAGTCACAAAAGGACAATACAGCACTTTTCCACTCACATGAGGTATCTGAAGTAATTAAAATTATAAAAACAGAAAGAAAGTAGTTGCCAAGGATGGGCAGAGGGAAGAAGGAGAATTAGTTTGTTTCATGGCCATGGAGTTTCAGTTTTGCAAGATGAAAAAGTTCTAGAAATCTGTTACATAACAATGTGAATATACTCAACACTGCTGAACTGGACACAGAAATGGTTAACATAGTAAATTTAATGTGCTATGTTTATAACCACAATTAAAAATAAAATAAAATTTAAAAATGTATACACATATATGTTTATGACTTATGTATGTGTGTATGTAAATATATGTATATATTATTTCTTAGACAGAAAGAAAAGTAAGCAAAGCAAATGTGGTAAATGTTAATAACTGTGAATCTGGAGAGAGGATATGTGGGTGTTTTTATATTATCCTTTCCCTTTCTCTAAAAAAAGGAGGTGGGGGTAATCTGTGATTCACTCAGAATTGTGTAACAAGGCTCATGGCCCTTCTATGAATAACATACTTTTTAAAATTAAGGCAAGCTCAACAGTTCACATGGGGCCAGGATGCTTGGGCTAAGACCACTTGGGCCCACTTCTCTTTACTTTTTGGAGGAGTTTGCCTGTCCTGCTGTAAGCAGGTATCTGCTTTAGAACAAGGTTCCCATTCCAGTGCCAGTCAGTGTGGCTGACAACACAGACAGAGCCCCCTTTCAAACTCCAGACCAGCTGTTCATGCCTGCAAGCCAAGAAAGGGCCGTATGGCTGCTGGCATTTGGTCGGAGACTTGCTCTCATACCAACACTCCAGCAGCAGCAAGCTTGTGTGGGTGGAGACGCATAAGGCCCGCACTCGCACCTGCTTCTAACACCATTCACCGAAAATAATCCGACACTCACGTCATGTCGTTTGGCATCAACAGGGCACCAACTGTGGAATGTGCTCCTCTCAAACCCAAAGAGGCATACGGTGATGTAATGCGGGGGTGAAGGAAGCAAGTTGCGGAACAGTATTTCGGAATGATACCATATGTGTTCAAAAGGAGAAAAGGGAGGGGGTGGAGAAAGAAAAGGAGGCAGGGGAGAAAAGAAGGGATGGGAGAGGAAAAGAAAGGCAGAAAAGGAAAACAAAGGGGAGGAAAGAAAAAACGAAAAGAAAACCTCTCTGTGGATGTCTGTATGTATATATATCATATGATATATGATATATATACATACACACATTATACATTTTCATGTGTGCATATACATTACACATTTTAATGTATATATGATATGCATATATATCATATGATATAAATATACATACATACATTAAAAATCTGAAAAACCATATATCAGACTTTAACAGTGTTATTCTTAGAGTGTTTGAAGGCTAAGATTTTCACTATTTTACTTCTTTTTCTTGTATATTGTATAAATTTTCTGAATTAGTCCATCTTAATTTGAAATTTTCTTTTAATTTCTTTTTTTTTTTTTTAATATTAAGTTAGAATGTGATTTATTTTTTTTTTTATTGCATTTTAGGTTTGGGGGTACATGTGAAGAACATGGAAGATTGTTGCATAGGTACACACATGGCAGTGTGATTTGCTGCCTTCCTCCCCATCACCTATATCTGGCATTTCTCCCCATGCTATCCCTCCCCAACTTCCCACCCCCCCACTATCCCTCCCCTTTTTCCCCCGACAGACCCCAGTGTGTGATACTCCCCCTCCCTGTATCTTTAAATTTTCTTTTAATTAAGAAAAATTAAGGCAAAAGCCTATTTAGCGGAGAGACCTTTCTCCTTGAAGGAAAGAAGCTGCTGCTGTCACTTTGAGGTAAATAAAGGCAAAGTGCAGTCTAGTCAAAAGCGCATACACTCTGGTTGGTGGACCACACATGGCCTGCGCCTATTTTTATAAATAAATTTGCATTGGGACACAGCAGCCTCCTTCACGCTACAAACAACGCAGTTCTATAGTTGTGACGGAGACTAGATAGCATGCAAAGTCAAAAATGTTTATTATCTGGCCCTTTACAAAAGACATTAGCCAATCCCAGTTCCAGATTTATATCTACCTCTGAGATGGGAGTTATCCATAAGAACACTGACTCCATTAGAACACCAACTCATAAATTCAAACTCTCAGAGGAAGGGGAAAAAGGCAAGTGCTAAATTTATTTTGTAAACTCTAAAAGTTGAAATCACAAATGCACCTCATTATAAAAATCTTCTTTTTTTTTTTTTTTGAGACACTCTTGTTCTGTCACCCAGGCTGGAGGCCAATGGCGCGATCTTGGCTCACTGCAGCCTCCATCTCCCGGGTCTAAGCGATTCTCCTGCCTCAGCTTCCCAAGTAGCTGGGATTACAGCCACTCATCACCATGCCTGGCTAATTTTTTTATTTTTAGCAGAGATGGGGTTTCACCATGTCAACCAGGCTCGTCTCGAACTCCTGACCTCTCAGGTGTTCCACCCACCTTAGCCTCCCAAAGTGTTGGGATTACGGGCATGAGCCACCGTGCCTGGCCAAGACCTTCTTTATTTACCTAATCTGAGTACCTCCTAACACAGTCCTGTCTATCATTCTTGGTTGATTTTCTTCAAAGAATGTATCCCTGACTGATACTTTCTCATTTGTTTGTTTAAATCGGCCTCTCTCATCACAACCTAAGAGCCGTGAGAACACGAATCGTCTCATTCTTATTCATCGCTATATTCCCAGTGCCTAGAACACAGCCTGGCACATAGTGAGTGCTCAATAACATTTGATGAATGAATGAATGAATGAGTCAATCAATCAATCTGTGATTCAGTGGCAAGATTTTTATATCAGGGTAAGGAGAGAGAATGATGCAGTCAACAGCAATAGCAAACAGACTCCAAAGATAAAGAAAAAGAGCAGTCAGTGGACAGTCCATGAACATCTTTGAAGAGGAACTAGAATGCTTAGTAATTGTGTACATGCGACTTCTATTTTTCAGTGGAATTCAAAAATAATATAGAGAGAAATGAAAGAAATGTCTGCCTGGGGGGAAAAGACTGCAGTGAGATGCAGCAGTGTCAGGACTGGGGTGGAGATGCTTTATTATGGCTACTTTGTTGAAGGCAGGTCTCAGGGTCTTCACCTCAAGGGCAAAGAAGACATGGGGAATTCAAGTGTGTTCCTTTCTGAGGTTCAGGCACAGTCAGTGGCTCAGAGGAGGAAGGAAGTGGCAGAGGGTCCAAGCTGGAAATCTTTCCCTTTCTCGTGTGTGTGTGTGTGTGTGTGTGTGTTTAATCATAAAGCTACCTACCAGGTGGGACCCAGCTAATCCCCCAAGCACAGCCCACTCCCCCTCAGCATACACAGTGCAAAAAAAGGCTATAAACTGAGAAACTGTGTCTGAGAGGAGCCAGTTCCCCCTGGGGGAATCCCAGTCCTGGAGACATAAGAAGGGTACCACAGGATCTCTCTTTTCCTTCACTCCATTCATCCCTCTGAGGACAAATTGGATTATGAAATGCCAGGGGTGAATTATCAGCTACTTACAAGCAGTCCTCATACCCCACATTCTATACATCCTATCTTCCTTCTGAAGGAAGTGGATCCTACAGAGGGTCCTTCGTTTTGCCAGACAGAGGGATAGATGACAGGCTGAGAGACTGGAAACCTTGAAAGAGATGAGATTGTTTCGCCCAGGAACACAGAGAAAAACAGATAAAGGAAATGTGAAACCTTTCCTCTTTTGGAAAGGAAGCACATATGTCTCCTGGGAATTTTTATTAGGTTTTGCCATAGATCAAACTCTCTCCTCCGGACATAGACAGCTTTTCAGTCTCCCCAAGAAATTTTCAGTAAAATTGTCATTACTCATTAATCTTTTGTTGCACTGGATTTTGGGGAAATGATAACAAAGTTCCTGCCTCAAGGTGGGTGTAGGGTCAAGAACAGAGACTACCCATGGTGCCCAGTCACATCTGAGTTACAAGAATAGCCTATTGTATTCTGCGGCCCTGGAGTTCTTATCTCTGCCATGATGAAATGCAGAAAAATGTGCAACCTTGAAATACAGAGAGACCCATTCACTCTCCTAGGTGAAACCAAAAAGGCTTGTACTGTTTTAGAAACAAATTAACTCCCAGTTGGCTGGCAGATACCAATGGAAAACAACAACTCATTCAAAGGTAAATTAATCCTTTGTGCAAATAGCCGAACTCGAATACCAAAACTAGTGCAGACCCACATCCATTTACAATTTCTTCAAACTTTGTACAATATGCTCCATTCTCTCAACTGAACAATCTGATCATGTAAAACAACCTGCATCTATAATCCTCAGATTCTGGATTTTTCCTTAACTATTTCACTGCAGCTCCTTCCCCGGGCAGATACACTGTACCTGATTGACTAGTTTCCAACCAGAGAAGGGAAAAGTTCCATGCCCAAATATACAGTTTACAATCTTAAAGGAATCCAATTCAGAGATTCCTATTTTTATCATCTCCAGGTCTCTGCTTTTTTCTGCAGCATCAGCTTCTCTCACCTATTGCTTTTCTCCCATGGGTTATGTGGTATTTATACCATCTCAGTTTGAACCTCCAAGAAATTCACATGAAACACAAATGTATAGATTTACCTTTTCCCTCAGAGCCTGCACTCCCTAATCAGACTCGGCTGCCTCCACTGTAGTGATCCATCTGGATTCAGACCCAACTTTGCCAGTATTTCCTCCAGATTTTCAGCAGGTGCCTCTTCCTCTCTCACCTGAGTCAGGTGGTCCTTCTACCTTCCTTTCTATTTGTCGCTGGGGTTTAGAGGAGTGGAGTAAAATGGTGGCAGAGTGCAGACGTGGCAGTATAAAAAAATTGCACATACAAAAGGGTATAAAGTGGATGTCCTACTCATGTGTCCCCTGGCCAGGGTAACCACTGTTAACATTTTGTCACATGCCTGATAGACCTTTATGTATATATAGTTTATGCAAACACACACACCGTGCACATGCACACAACACACTCACACACACACATACACATGCGAGGTCATATTATATATCTGGTTATGTGACTGGCTTTTTCTCACTTGCTCTATACATATTCATTCATTCCTAACACATTTAATGAGCATCTGTTCTCTTCCAGTGACTTCTAGGCTCCGGAAACACATCAGTGAACAAAACAGACAATTCTTGTCCTCATGGAGCTTACATTCTTGTGGAGAAGGTGAACAAGAAAAACTAGGTAAGCAGATGGTATTTCATATGGTGATGTAATCATCTGTTCTCACACTGCTAATAAAGACATATGCAAGACTGGGTAATTTATAAAGGAAATAGGTTTAATGGACTCAGCTTCACATGGCTGGAGAGGCCTCACAATCACAGAGGAAGATGAAAGAAGAGCAAAGGGATGTCTTACATGGTGGCAGGCAAGGGAGATGAGAACCAAGCAAAAGCGGTTTCCCTTATAAAACCATCAAATCTCATGAGATTTATCCACTACCACGAGAACACTATGAAAGAAACCACCCCTTTGATGCAATGATCTCCCCACCGTGTCCCTCCCGCAACACATGGGAAATTCACGCGGGGAGCTCCAATTTGACATGAGATTTGGGTGGGGACACAGACAAACCATATCAGTAATAAGTGCTATAAAAAGTGGGAGAGGGAAGATTGGAAGTGGGATACCGCTGTTTAAATGAGATCAAAAAACGTATCTCTAATAAGATGGTATTTGAGCAGAAACCTGGGATTCAAGTTCCAGGAGGAAACTGGGGTGGCTGAAACCAGCAAGAGGGAGCTGCAAACAGCTATGTGGGGTGGGCACCGGAAGAGATCAGGTAAGGCTGTGAAGCCCACAGTGGGAGCCTCCCATTCTGAATGAGACTGGTGCTGAGCACAGAAATACTCCGTTTTTTTCTCATTTCCATGCCAAACCATTTTTCCTCCCCTACCACTCCACAATCCTACCTTAAAAAATTTTTAATTACTCTTATGTCATCAGATTCTACCCCCACCAGCCTCCTGTGACTGTCATCTGCAGCCACAAGTCTCCTCTTTTTTGTAGAGATTGTAGCTCCCAGCTCAAGATACTTCTGTTGGTGACTCTGTTATCCCTGTAACTCAGAGGTTCTCAACCTCAGGTGCACATTAGAATCACCAGGGGAGCTTATAAAAGAACACATATATTGGGATTTAGCCCACAGAGACTTTGCTTAATTTGGTCTAAGAAGGACCAAGACATTAATATTTTTTAAGTCTCTGGGTGATTATAATATGCAGCCACAGTTGAGAACAATGTCATAACTGATCTTTCTAACACCCTGACAGAGTTTCAGCTCCAGACCTCCTTCTTATATCCCATCTTCTCCTCAGCCACTCATTACTATGATTTTGCCACAGACTTTGACACCATCAGTAACAGCTTTTCCTTAATCTCAATTTTAAGCCTTCTACTCTCCTGCCAACACATCCCAACTTTCCAACTTTCTTTAGTATCCCAACTCTAGTAACCTCTAGAGCCTAGAGTCCATTGATCCAACCACATGGATAAGGTCTCTCAATCCCCCTCATGGCCTCACTTCCCTCTTTATCCAGCTTAGAGTCTATGGCCCATCATTACCATCATTGCTTGAGACCTTCAACTTCCTCATCCCACTTTCACTTCTGTTCCTACTCAAAAATTACCAAACTAGATTAATGAGCCAATCATCCACCAATTCCCAGAGAGTTGAATTCTTCATCCTTCTCTCCATGTCTTTTTCCAGCTGTATGTAACCCAAAGAACTATGTTGATTTCCTTTGTCCTCGATTCAAAATAGTTTGAATCAGTTTATTTCCTCTACTCAATGCCATGCAGTCTTTTACCTAAAGTAGACCTTTATTTGCTGACTCAAGAAGTTATCCTGCTAAAGATATAAACCTAATAACATTCAAAAGAATGTCTGTCTTTTTCTATATGGTCAAACTGATACAAGCTTATGCCACCCCTAGAAAAAGGGGAATTTTTGTAAACATTGTTAAAAATACCAGCTTGTTGGTACCCAACTCACAATTCCCCTCATGGTCCCAAAGAGGCAGGATAAGCTGAATGCTCAGGATTATTTTTTCCTGACCTTACCCAAGACACAGAGCTATGGGAGCAACCTCAGATGCACGTAGAAGTAAAGCAACCCAGGGGCCAGATACAGTAGCTCACACCTGTAATCCATACTTTGGGAGGCCGAGGTGGGAGGATCACTTGAGGTCAGGAGTTCAAGACCAGCCTGGCCAACATGGGAAACCCTAAAAAGGACAAAAATTAGCCAGGCGTGGTGGCACGTGCCTGTAAAGAAGGAAGGGAGGAAGAGAGAGAGGGAGGGAGGGAGAGAGGGAGGGAGGCAGGGAGGGAGGAAGGAAGGAAGGTAGGTTACTCAGGAGCTGAGGCAGGAGGATCACTTGAGCCCAGGACTTCCAGATCAGCCTGGGCAACATAAAATTGTCAATACTCATAGAAGTGGAGGGTAGAATGATGGTTACCAAAGGCGGGGAGCTGAGGGAGTAGGGGTGGCAGGGAGAAGAAAGAATGGGAAAAAGAAGAAAGAATTTTGTTGATCAAAGGGTACAAATTTTCAGACAGATAAGAGGAATAAGATTTGAGGTCTATTGTACAGCAGAGTTACTATAATCAACAAAAATGTAGTGTCTATTTCAAAATAACTGAGAGTAAATTTCAAATCTCTCACTGTAATAAATGACAATTAATTATGCAAGGTATTGTATAAGTTAATTAGCTGGATTTAATCATTACACATTGTATACATATATCAAGATATCACATTATGTTCTATAAATGTATACAATTATGATTTATTAGTCAAAAATAATATTAATAAAAATAAATAAGTAAAACTGTCATTATAGATGATTTGATTGTGTACATAAAATCTCAGGGAATCGATAAACTACTGTGAACTGAACAAGGTCTCTGGATACAAGATCAACATTCAAAGCCTAATTGAATTTCTATATTTTAGCAATAAACAACAAGAAAGAAAAATTTTTGACCAATTTACAATTATATTAAAAACTTAAAATACCTAGAAATAAATCTAACAAAAGCTATTTAAGATCCCTAACACAAAACTACAAAAGAAAAGACTCTATTACAAAGTCACACACACATATATTTTTATTGCGGCACTGTTCACAATAGCAAAGACTTGGAACCAACCGAAATGCCCATCAAGGATAGACGACGTAAAGAAAATGTGGCACATATACACCATGGAATACTATGCAGCCATAAAAAAGGATGAGTTCATGTCCTTTGCAGGGACATGGATGAAGATGGAAACCATCATTCTCAGCAAACTGACACAAGAACAGAAAACCAAACACCACATGTTCTCACTCATAAGTAGGTGTTGAACAATGAGAACACATGGGCACAGGGAGGGGAACATCACACACCAGGGCCTGTCAGAGGGTGAGGGGCTAGGAGAGGGATAGCAGGGGGTGGGGGCCTAGGGGAGGGATAGCATTAGGAGAAATACCTAATGTAGATGACAGGGTGATGGATGCAGCAAACCACCATGGCACGTGTATACCTACATAACAAACCTGCACATTCTGCACATGTACTCCAGAACTTAAAGTATAATAATAAATTAAATTTTTAAAAAAATTTAAAAAGACTTCAATTAAAGAAAACAAGTAAATTGATAAATACACTATGCTCATGTTTAATATATTCAATGTTGTAAGGATATCAGTTTTCCCAAAGTTTATACATTAGTTCAATATAATTCTAATCAAAATCCCAGCAGAATTTTGCAGAAATAAACAAGCTGATTTTTAAATTTATATGAACTTCATTAAAATAAAAAACATCGGCCGGGTACGTTGGCTTACGCCTGTAATCCTAGCATTTTGGGAGGTCGAGGCGGGTAGATCGCAAGGTCAGGAGTTCAAGACCAGACTGGCCAACATGGTGAAACCCCATCTCTATTAAAAAGTTCAAAAATTAGCTGGGCATGGTGGCTTGTGCCTGTAATCCCAGCTACTTGGGAGACTGAGGTAGGAGAATTGCTTGAACCGGGACCTGGGAGGCGGAGGTTGCAGTGAGCCGAGATGGCACCACTGCACTCCAGCCTGGGCTACAGAGCGAGACTCCATCTCAAAAAAATATATAAATAAATAAATATAAAATAAAACAATTAAAAAACATCTATTCATCAAAAGGCACCATTGAGGGTGAAAAACCAAATCACCATATAGGAGAAGACATAATAATACATGTATCTGATGAAGGAATGATAGCCAGCATTTATCAAGAATTTCTAATAAAGGAAAAAAGGCACCTGACCCCCCTTCAAAAAAATAATGAATGTCCCAGTCACCCTTGGGGTGACCTAATCAATAATGCATACTACTGCATCTTTTAATTCCCTCTTCCTTGTTCCTTTTATCAACCCCTTATCCTGAACTCTGGCTTTCTGGGATGGCAATGCCCAAATAAACTAACTCAATCCAAAATTTTGTCGCAGGCTCTGCTCTCAAGGGAGCCCAGCTAAGACAGCATGCAAAAGTAGTTGAAGTTTGTAGACCTAATTATAGGCTGGAGACTGAAAGTTTCTGTTTTTCACTATGCCAGACAGGTCCCCCAAGGAAACTGGGTCCTTTGACTGGCTGAAAGGGAAAGAACACTTCTGTATTAACTACTTCTTATGGCCTTTGGGACATGTTGTTTTCTGCAGATGTTCCCAAGGTAGCCAGGAAGAGCTCCTTCAAGCTGCACCAAGTTCTGTTTGCTTTCCACATCCAGTCCCTATAAAAGATGCCGCAAAGCCCTGAGCCGGATCAACATGGGCACACCTGAAGTATAAGGCAATAAACAAATGTTCCACAAGCAATTCTGGATCAGTGAGACAGCTGGAGCATACATCCTTCTTTCTTTCATCTAGATTGCACAGTATTGACCAGATCCATAACACACATTTTGACTGGTTTTCCATTCTTCTTGGTTTCACTTTGTCCAAGTGAAACCTTTCTCCTTCCCCTCCCGTTTCTTGGATTCCCTTCCCAAATAAATGACCCACATCAAAAAAGGAATAATAATAATACAATAATGAATAAACACTTGAAGAAAGACTTCACATAAGAGGACACCCAGACAGTCAAGTAGTATATGAAAGTGGTGTTCAAACATACTATTCGATTTAGCAACCCCATTACTGGGTATATACCCAGAGGAATATAAATCATTCTACCATAAAGACACATACACCTGAATGTTCATTGCAGCACTATTCACAGCAATAGCAAAAATGTGGAATCAACCTAAATGCCCATGAATGACAGTCTGGATAAAGAAAATGTGGTACATATATACCATGGAATACTATGCAGCCATAAAAAAGAATGAGATCATGTCTTTTGCAGGAATATGAATGGAACTGGAGGCCATTATCCTTAGCAAGCTAATGCAGGAAGAGAAAACCAAATACTGTGTGTTCTTATTTATACATGGGAGCTAAATAATGAGAACTCATGAACACCAAGAAGGGAACAGCAGACACTGGTGCCTCCTCTGAGGGTAGAGGGCGGGTAGGGGAGAAGAGCAGAAAAATATAACTATTAGGTGTTAGACTTAATACCTGGGTGATGAAATAATATGTATAACAAACCCCCATTACACAACTTTACATGTATAACAAATTTGCACATGTATCCCCAAGCATAAAATAAACATTTTTTTAAAAAAGAAAATGGTGTGCAACATCAGGTGTCATTAGAGAAATGCAAATTTAAACCACAGTGAGATACCACTACACACATAGAATGGCTAAACAAAATTTTATTTAAAAACTGACAATGCTAAGTGTTGACAAGGATATGGAGCAAGTGGATCACTCACATGCTGCAAGTGGGAGTACAAATAGCTAAAACCGCCTGGCACAGTGGCTCATGTCTGTAATCCCAGTACTTTGGGAGGCTGACGCAGGTGGATCACTTGAAGTTAGGAGTTCAAGACCAGTCTGGCCAACATAGTGAAACCCAATCTCTACTAAAAATACAAAAATTAGCAGGGTGTGGTGGCTCACAGCTGTAATCCCAGCTACTCAGGAGGCTGAGGCATGAGAATGGCTTGAACCTGAAAGGAGAGCTTGCAGCTGAGATCATGCCACTGCATTCCAGCCTGGGTGACGAGTGAGACGCTGTCTCAAATAAATAAATAAATAGGTAAAACCATAACAAACCTGCACGTGTACCCCCTGAATCTACAAAAATAAGATAATAAATAGGTAAAACCACTTTTGAAAACAAGTGGTTATCTTTGCTTAATATGTACTAAAACCAAACATGTGTATCACCTATGACCCAGAAGTTCCTTTCCTACGTATATGCCTAACAGAAGGGTGCATATGCCAAAGGAAACATACAAGACTGTTCATAACAGCATCATGCATAATTAGTCCAAAACTGAAAACAACACCAATGTCCACCTACAACATAATGGTTAAATTGTAGTATATTCATTCAGTGGAATGTTATACAGCAAATGAAAGAAACCAAATTACTGTCCTATGCAACTCTGTCAGAATAGGTCACAGGCAGTCACTAGAAGTAAAACAAAGCCATTTCATGTTTGTCACACTGTTGGGTTATTCAGTAAAACATCAGAGAGCTATTGCATGCTGGTGTGCAGTAGAATGTGATATGGTAAGGGGATGTTTGAGGAAATGGAGTGTGCTATCTGATGGTAGGATCCACGGAGTACAGCAAACTCCAATCCTTCAGGGCACACTTCTGGGTCTTTCCAAGGTACATCCATTGCCTCCTCCAAGGCCTCTACAAATCTCACTACAGTCAGAAGTCTAGAGACAGAGTTTTCTTCATACAAGATACCTGCCTAACAACCCTTTGTTTTCCATAAGAATTTCCCAGTGGAACAGGAGATTAAGGATCCCCAACTGCATATGGGAGGGACCAATCCCTTCCATCTTCACCTTAGAGAGGAATCCTCTGCAGTCCATTCTTGTTGGCTCTTCCAGTTCTCACACCTTTCCTCAGGGAACCCAAATACAGAGAAAAAAGCAGGATTCTCAGATTCAGAGCAGAGAATTCAGTAGTGGATGAGAAGAAGCTGAGATTCTGAGCACCAAACTAGAGGTAGGCAAAAGAATTCAAAGTGGATGAAACTATCACACAAATGAACTGGTACAGAAAGCCCAATATTCGCTTCTGACCTCCCTTTCACCTCCCTGAGGTTTCCTTCATGTGGTTCAGGGGCCAAACTACCCTATTTCTATCCTGTACATTAAATTACTGCTGGGACAGAACATGTATGTGCTCAAAGGATGGAGTTGAAGTGAACTTGCCACTGAGAAATTACACCAGGGCAATGGTAGCTGCCTACTGCAGCAGCAGAAAGGCTATTGAGCAGAAAGGCTTGTGGACCAATTTCAGATGCTCACATCAAATGGTTTATTGAATGGATAACAAAAACCAGGGAGACGCAAGAGGAAAATGACAAATTTGAGAAATAGTGCAACAAGGTGGAAGAACCACCTACCTGAATTCTGTGTTACATAGCATGCGTGAGTGTGAGCCTCCATCTCTCATTCTCTAGCTCTTTCACTCTCTTGCTTTCCCACATCAGCTTTCCTCCTGACATATGGTAGTGAGAACATCGAGTGGAGAATGAACAAAGGACCTGAACAGAAAGAAGGTGCCTGGGGCCAGTGGGTGCTCCATCAGAGAGACACAGAAACAAGTATGTCTAGCCAATAGCTGTTGCTCACCAGTGGCTTGCTAAGCAACCATGCCTTATCTGTATGCCTTGGGAAGAAAACAAACGGAACCAAAAATGGGGAGCACCCAAGGGTATCCATCTAAGATCTCATGAATACCGAGTGCTTCATGAAGATATAGTGACTCACATACCTCATAAATATGAGATGCTTTTTGGTCCTTTCATGTCTTCCTATGAATATTCATCACATATAGTCTCTACCGCCTCCTCACAAGCTTTTTGGCTCTATGTTTCTTTCTCTTATTTTCTATAAAGAGTGTTTTTAAATAATACAAACACTTATTACTAGTCTCCCTGTAAGAAGGATTTTGAATCTGATCATCAAGACAGAGAAAGTAAAGTGACAGGAACCGAAGCCACAGCAATTCACAGGGAGAAAGAGAGAAGACACCTCAGATGGCAGGAGACAGTTTCAGGAGCAGCAACTGAGAGAGAAAACATCCAAAGCCTGCAATAATGGCAGGTCTAATTTGCGGCAAGCAGTCAGTATCATTGGTGTGCTCCAGGAGATGACATCCACAAAGCTGCAGCGTGAATGAGGTGCCCTGAAGTTGTCAAATGCAATATCCAGCCAGAGGAGGATGAAAAAAAATGAAGAGGAATGGATGTAAGCAGAGATCACTTAGGGAAAAAGGTGACATTTGAGAGCCAGGTTTCAGCCACCCTTTGGGGGATTCAGCAACAGACTCCAGTTCCTATGACAAACAGAACCCCAGTCCTGCAGGTGATACATATCTAGAGAGAAAATAGTAGGTATCCTGTTATCAAAATCTGCTGCTAAAGTGCAGGGCAATAATCTCTTCAAGGATGGGGATGCTACAGCCTAGAGTGTTGTGCTGAATCTGCCTATGCCACACCTGAAAATAATTTTTAATTATTTCTCTAGACTAGACCAGTAATATCAAGTAATTTCGAGATAACTAAACCCTCAGAGGCTGGGATCTCTGGGAAGAAGTAAAGATCAAAAGTGAGAAGAATCTGGCATTGGTCCTGACTCTGCCACTTACCAGATATGACCTTGGACTAGTCACATCACTCCCCTGAGCCTCCATTCCACCCCGACACACACACCTGCCATGTAGTATGGAGACAATTATGTTTGCTGAGTAGACCCTGGAGGATTTGTATGAAGATAAAATAAGGTAAAACATGCAAGCTATTGCCAAATATACAAGTTACTTTTATTATTACTATTAGCAGTAATTTACTGTGTGATCAGAAGAAAATTGGCGAAGTTTATGAGATCTCAGATTTCTCTTATGAGAAAAACCTCTCATAAGAGAACTAATAACCTCTCTGCTGTTAATGAGAGAAAAGAAATGAATTGTCTTAAGCCCCGAGGAAGATGGCATTGTGTGTTTGCTCGATGATGGGTTTCTGTGTAATTCTCCCTCTCTGGAGTCATATTCATTAAACTCTAGAGGCCCCCAGGGATGGGACTTGGTAAATGAAGAAAGTCAATGCTGTATCAGGAGCCCTAGGGGGTCCCAGGCCCACGGGATCTCTTATCTTCGGGCATCACTCCCTGTATATCCTGGACCACCAACCACTGGCTTCCTGCTCAGCCCTGAGTCAATCCAAAACAAGCTAATTCTCACAGAGGCAGATGAAAAGGCCAGAGAAGAGCTCAGCCAGAAGCCTTCCCAGAGAGGAGAGATCCAAGGGTGTTCCAGGACCGTCTGAGACCACTCACCCCCAGAGCTGATCCAAAGCACCCAAAGCCACAGCAAGAAACAGTCACTCCCAGGGGTCTCCGAGAGCTGGATTCCAAGGTCTCCGAGAGCTGCACTCACAGATGATCCCCACCCGCAGAAAGTCTTTTCTGTTTTGCTTTACTTCTTACCCTGTGCCCTCAAGCCCCTGCTTAGAAATAATAACAAGCATTGAATACTCCTTCTGTGCCAAACACAATGACAAATGCTTCAAATGTGTTGTCTCATTTAATCCTTACAGCAGCCCTAAGAGTAGAGACTATTATTCCCACTTTGCAGGAGACAAAACCGAGTGAGGTTAAATAACTTGCTCAGGGAAAGGAAACTAGTAAGAACTGCCTGATCCACACCTGCCTGATGCCAAGGCTCTGTGCTCTTAGCTGGCAGAGGATAATGTTTCCCAGAAAAGCCACCAGAGCCGCAATAGAGGGAAGAAACTCTTCTAAAAATTCAATGAAATGTTCAACTATTTGGCAATACATTTGCAGTGGTTGGGGGAGGTGCAGGAAATGAGGTGCAGAGTTCCTCTCTTCCCCTCAACTATTCTAGGTCATTTCCATGTTATTCATTATTCCTTGTAGCTGGGTTTTAAGGGCCAGACACTCAGGGTCTACAGATCCTCCTAGGCTCTGGGCCTCTGGACAAATAAGTTTTCTCCAGACATTCCATCACTTAGGCTGCCTCCATACTTCATTATGAAGTTTAATATTTCTCTTCTATTCATTTACATGAAAATGTCTTTTAAAAAAAAATAGATCAGGTGAGGTGGCTCGCGCCTGTAATCCCAGTACTTTGGGAGGCTCAGCTAATTTTTGTATCTCACATGGTGAGACTAAACCCCGTCTCACCATGTGAGGTACAAAACTTAGCTGGGTGTGGTGGCACCCACCTGTAGTCCCAGCTACTCGGGAGGCTGAGGCAGGAGAATCACTTGAACCTGGGAGGCAGAGGTTGCAGTGAGCTGAGATCACACCACTGCACTCCTGCCTGGCAGCAGAGCGAGACTCCATCTCAAAAAAAAGAAAAATTAGCTAGTTAGATCAACTGATCACTGTTCTCTGAGCACACACATAAACTAGAAAAAAATTTTTTTTCGAGACGGAGTCTTGCTCTGTCACCCAGGCTGGAATGCAGTAGCGCGATCTCGGCTCACTGCAACCTCCACCTCCCAGGTCCAAGTGATTCTCCTGCCTCAGCCTCCCAAGTAGCTGGGATTACAAGCACGCACCACCATGCCTAGCTAATTTTTGTATTTTTAGTAGAGATGGTGTTTCACCCATGTTGGCGAGGATGGCTTTGATCTCTTGACCTTGTGATCCACCCACCTCAGCTTCCCAAAGTGCTAGGATTACAGGCATGAGCCACCGCACCTGGCCAAAAATTCTATTAATATAAAGAAGACATGCCTTTCATCCTATGTAAGGGAGGAGGCCCTCGCATGGCCAGAAATCACTCTCACAGTCTTGTGTCCAAGCTAGAAGGAAAGTGTCTAGTTCTCTGAGGCTTCCCCCTTCAGCGACTCCACTGCCTTCATGCCACTCCCCCTCATCAGCCCTCCAAGTCACTTCCAGATATTCAGACGAAATATGAGGTTGCTTTCATGACCAGCCCTAACACAGAGGCACTTCATTCTTTTCAAAGCACCTCTGTCCATCTTCTCAGTCTCCTGAATCCCAAAAGTCCAGCCAGGAATTGTCCTCTTCACTTCGCAGCAAGTCTCAACTCTAACAAGGGTAGAAATCAGCTGCAGATCTTGTTAAAACACAGATCTGATTCAGTATGTCTGCAGTTAAACCAGATTTGCATTTCTAAGAAGCACCCACTAATGTCAATGTTGCTGGTATACATGGAAAGATCTCCAAGACATGCTAAATTTTTTTTAAAAAAGCAAGGTGCAGAACAACATATATAGTTTGTTACCATTTCTATCTCAATGCCATTGAATCTTTTAAAAGAGAGAGAATAATATGTACATATATATATTGCTTGTATCAGCAATGACTAACAATGGAAAGATACATAAGAAACTGGTAGCTTCCAGGAAGTGAGCTGGGTGGCTGAGGAATCAAAGGGAGGTGAGAGAAGGACTTATTTTTACTCTGGTCTCTTCTCAATTTTATGCCATAGAGACATATTTCCCACTCAAAAAAGCAAAAGCTAAAATTGAGACATAATTCTTTTGTTCATCCTGTGCTTCCAAACACTCAAAATACCAACAAAACAGATTCTTTCAACACACATTTTTGAGTACCCTCTTGGTGAGACCCTGGGAGAGTTACTTCTTCAAACAGGGATTAGAATAGCACTAAAGAGCATATGCTCAGAAGCTGGAGTCTCTGAGGGTTCCTGATTTCTCTCAAGGGATCCAAGAGACCTACCACTGAAGAAAAAAACTCCCAGCCTGAGTTCTCTGCAGCTGGAAGAAATTCTGCACACATAGGTCGGGTGGCCTCATAAAGGAGGGGTCAGTGGTAAGAGCCTAGGAGACTTCCACACATGGATGCTGAGCTGGAGTCTGTGACTAGGAACTTAAAATGGAAGAACAATTATTTTCCCTACAAAATCTTCCTGTAAGAATTCATATTTCACTTAGGACATGTTCCCTTCTCCCGAGTTATTTCTGGTTTAAACACCTGACTTTGACTGGCTGAATTACAGTAGTTCACCCCATCTGCAGTTTCAGTTACCCGTGGTCAATCATGATCTGAAAATATTAAATGGAAATTTCCAGAAATAAACAATTCATAAGTTTTAAACTGCACATGATCCTAAGTAGTGTGATAGAATCTTGACTGTCCCACTCCATCCTGCCCAGGATACAAATCATTCCTTCATACAGCATATACACACTGTACATGCCACCTGCTCATTGGTCAATTAGTAGCTGTCTTGGTTATCAGATCAACTATCACAATATCCCAGTGCTTGAGTTAAAATAACCCTTCTTTTGCTTAGTTAGTAACGGCCCCAAAGCACAAGAGTAGTCATGTTGGCATATTATTATAATTGTTCTATTTTATTAGTATTGTTGTTCATCTCATCCTGTGCCTCACTTATAAATGAAAGTTTATTATAAGTATGTATTCATATGAAAAACATATAGCATATGTAGGGTTCAGTACCATCTGCAGTTTCAGTCATCCACTGGAGGTCTTGGAATATATCCACCTCAGGTAAGGAGGGCTAGGGTATTGGGTTTTATTGTACTTCCCTGATTACTGTGAGTCTTAATTTGTTTTCTGTTGCTTATAATGGAACACCTATAACTGAGTACTTACAAAGAAAAAATACTTCTACGTTATGGAGACTGAGAAGTCCAAGGTCAAGGGGCTGAATCTGGTGAGGGGCATTTCTGCTGGTGGAGACACGCTGCAGAGTCCCTAGGTGGTGCAAGACATCACATGGTTGATGAGCATCCTAGCTCAGGTCTTTCTTCCTCTTCTTATAAAGCTATCAGTTCTACTCTCAAGATAACCCTTTAATCCATCAACAACCCATATATCTACAAATGGATTAATCCATTCATGAGGGCAGAGCCTTCAGAGTCCACTCACCTCTTAAAGGTCCCACCTCTCAATACTACTACATTGGGGATTAAATCTCAACATGAGCTCTGAAGGGAAGAAACATTCAAACCGCAGCACCATATTGTACTTCTTGGTTTTCATTAAGTACATTCTCTAGCTTGCATCATTTACTTTCTCTCCTGAGCTATATTATCCCTATCCAATGAAGAAGGGACAAAGCCAACAGCTCTCCACATAGTCATCCAAGTTCAAATCTCAACTCCTCCATTTGTGACCTTAAACGGTTGACTCGCTTCTCCACTGAGGTCAGGATGGGGGAAGTGTCTGGCCTAGAGGATAACACAGAGCAGGGGCTCAACAAATATTTGTTTCCTCCACCACGGTATTTCTTCCTCAGTCCACACCACCTGGGATCATCATAAGCGCTTCTTTCTTTTCAAAGCACCTCTATCCATCTCAGTCTCCTGAATCCCAAAAGTCCAGCCAGGAATTGTCCTCTTCACTTCGCCGACTCATCTTTCTCTGATGAGTTGCCCAGTGTCATTTTGCAAAGCATGGAAGAACTGGACCATACCCCAACCCCACTCCTATGGCTCCTTCATGCTTCTCCCCCTCAATCAATTGAAATCCACAAGCGTTTGGGCTCCCACAGTGTGCCATGTTGCAAGAGATTCTGTTTAATATCCAAATCTTTTCTGTAAGGAAAGAAATATCTAAGGCTGTTTGATAATTGGTTATAATATTTTAAGGTGTCAACTTAGAACTTTTTTAGACCATTAAATGCAATTACTAAATACCATTTTTAATTATCTATCCACTAATGTTTGTTTTAAATTTTAAAACAATCACAACTTAATTAATATTCCCTTAGCCCAAAAACTTTAACAGATTAAATTCCCCCCAAGTAACTTAAGCAGTTTCCAATCAAGTTCTCTTAATTCAAAGTAAAGTCATACCAAAAAAATCAAATTTAAATCTAACATTTAAACTCTGTTTATAGGCTTAATTAATTATATTATCTTAAACTTTTTAAACTATAATCATGAATTTAATGCACCTGATTTCTCAAGTTCTTCAGATGTCTTCACGAGCACTTAAACAACTCTTGAAAATTTACTAAAATTAAAATATACAGCCGGGCGTGGTTGTTCATGCCTATAATCCCAGCACTTTGGGAGGCTGAAGCAGGTGCAGTGCTTGACGAGCCCGGAGTTTGAGACCAGCCTGGGCAACATAGCAAAACCCCATTTCTATGTTTCAAAAAAGAAAAATATATATATACATTTAGTAAATCAAAAGATCTTCTGCATTTTAGCAGAGTCAAATCAAACATAAATTTAGTTAATTCAGTGTCATCATCCTTAATATTTCAAGTCAAATTAAGCAGATCCTCTTACATGTTTCAAACACCTTAAGTAGTATGTGTATGAAATATGTATGTATTCAAATATGTATTCAGTAACAAAGAAACATGGTACTGTTACCAAAACAAAGATATAGACCAATGAAACAGAACAGAGGCCTCAGAAATACCGCATTTCTACAACCATCTGATCTTTGACAAACTTAACAAAAACAATCAATGGGGAAAGATTCCCTATTTAATAAATGATGTTGGGAAAACTGGCTAGCCATATGCAGAAAACTGAAACTGGACCCCTTCCTGACACCTTATACAAAAATTAACTCAAGATAAATTAAAGACTTAAACATAAGACCTAAAATCATAAAAACTTTAGAAGAGAAAATCAAACACCGCATGTTCTCACTCATAGGTGGGTGCTGAAAAATGAGAACACGTGGACACAGGGAGGGGAGCATCACACACTGGGGTCTGTGGGGCAGAACTAGGGGAGGGACAGCAGGGGTTGGGGAGTTGGGGAGGGAAAACATGGGGAGAAATGCCAGATATAGGTGATGGGGAGGAAGGCAGCAAACCACATTGCCATGTATATACCTATGCAACAATCTTGTGTGTTCTTCACATGTACCCCAAAACCTAAAACACAATAAAATATTTATTTAAAAAAAAAAAAAAAAACCTTAGAAGAAAACTGAGGCAATACTGTTCAGGACATAGGCATGGGCAAAGACATCATGGCTAAAAACACCAAAAGCAATGGCAACAAAAGCCAAAATTGACAAATGGGATCTAATTAAACTAAAGAGCTTCTGCACAGCAAAAAAAACTATCATCAGAGTGAACAGGCAACCTACAGAATGGGAGAAAATTTTTGTAATCTATCGATCTGACAAAGGGCTAATATCCAGAATTTGCAAAGAATTTAAACAAATTTACTAGAAAAAGACAAACAACCCCATCAAAAAGTTGACGAAGAATATGAACAGCCAGTTCTCAAAAGAATACATTTATGTGGCCAACGAACATGAAAAAAAGCTCATCATCACTGGTCATTAGAGAAATGCAAATCAAAACCACAATGAGATTCCATCTCATGCTAGTTAGAATGGTCATCATTAAAGAGTCAGGAAACAACAGATGCTGGAGAGGATGTGGAGAAATGGGAATGCTTTTACACTGTTGGTGAGAATGTAAATTAGTTCCACCATTGTGGAAGACAGTGTGGCAATTCCTCAAGGATCTAGCACCAGAAATACCATTTGACCCAGCAATCCCATTACTGGGTATATACCCAAAGGATTATAAGTCATTCTACTATAAAGACACATGCACACATATGTTTAATGCAGCACTGTTTGCAATAGCAAAGACTTGGAACCAACCCAAATACTCATCAATGATAGACTGGATAGAGAAAATGTGGCACATATACACTGTGGAATACTTTGCAGCCATAAAAAAGGATGAGTTTATGTCCTTTGCAGGGACATGGATGAAGCTGGAAACCATCATTCTCAGCAAACTGACACAAGAACAGAAAACCAAACACCACATGTTGTCACTCATAAGTGGGTGTTGAACAGTGAGAACACATGAACACAGGGAGGGAAACATCACACACCAGGATCTGTTGGGGGATGGGGGCTAGGGGAGGGATAGCACTGGGAGAAATACTTAATATAGACGACGGGTTGATGAATGCAGCAAACCACCATGGCACATGTATACCTAGGTAACAAACCTGCACGTTCTGCACATGTGTCTCAGAACTTAAAGTATAATAACAATAATATAATAATAAAAGGATAAATTTTTTAAAAAATGCTTCTCAGCTGGGCACAGTGGCTCACACACCTGTAATCCTAGCACTTTGGGAGGCCAAGGTGGGCAGATAATTTGAGGTCAGGAGTTCAAGACCAGCCTGGCTAACATGGCAAAAACTTGTCTCTACTAAAAAAATACAAAAATTAGCCTGCTGACATAGTGGTATGCCTGTAATCCCAGTTACTCGGGAGACTGAGGCAGGAAGATTGCTTGAGCCTGGTAGGTAGAAGTTGTAGTGAAGTGAGAGCATGTCACTGAACACCAGCCTGGGCAATGAGAGAGAAACCCTGTCCAAAAGAAAAACACTCCAGCTCTGCCCTCCACACCCCCATGTACTTCCTCCTGAGTGTGTTCTCCTTCCTGTACATCTGCAGCTCCTCCATGTGCTGCTGATCTACTTTCTCACCACTAACTATCCATCTCCTTGGCAGGTGGTGTAATCCAGGTGGCCCTCATGACTTTCCATGGCACAGGGGAATGTCTGCTGCTGACCATCGTGGTCTAAAACTGAGTTGTGGCCATTTGCCACCTTTTCCTCTAGCACATCATCATGTCCAAAGGCCTATGTGTCCAGCTGGTGGTGGTCACCTCTGCTGTGGAGATGCTCGTTTCAGCTATAGACGGAATGTATTCATCTCACCCTACTGTGGCCTAACATCACTGATCATTACTGTGTTCTGACATTCCCCACCCCCCATGCTCCAACTGGCCTGCTCAGATACCACCGTGGCTGACATGATCCTGTTTCTCTTCTGCCTTGATCACTGTCCCTATCATCTCAGTCATCTTGGTCTCTTACACTTACATCCTGGTTAATCTGAGGGATGAGGTCCCTGGATGGCCAGTGCAAAGCTTTCTCCACCCGTGCCTCCCACCTCACTGCTCTCTGCCTGTTCTATGGGTTTGTGTTCCTTGAATACATTCCACCCAACCCTGAAAGTGCCTCAGCCTATAACAAAATCCTCTTCACCACTGTGATCCCCATGCTGAAACTCGTGATCTACAGCCTGAGAAATAAAGATGTCAAGGTCAGCGGGGGTGCTGTTGCCTATAATACCAGCACTTTGGGAGGGCGAGGTGGAAAGACCACTTGAGCCCAGGAGTTTGAGACCAGCCTGGGCAACATAGTGAGACCCCATCTCAACTTAATAAAAAAAAAAAGATGTCAAGGATACCATATAAGTTAGGGTTCTTAACCTAAGGAGAAAAAGAATGTGTTAGAAAGGTATCTGGTAGCTTATAAAATAGAATAGATGCCTAGAGGACCTAGATGGGACAGAAACCATAAAAAACAAGGCACAGCCAAAAGCCTACCACGGGAGTGGTCTGTGTAGGCTGCCACCACTGGGAACAATACCTTCGGACCTTCTCCACTGCTACAACTCGCACTGCTGCCTCTGAACATTCATCACTGGACAAAGCTACCTACCCTAGCCTCCACCACACCCTGTATGGCATCTAAACGCACATTACCTCTAACTGATCTGACCCTTTCATCATTCCCTCAAGTTCAAGTCCTAGTCAGGAGCACCTACCCGTCTGCCAGTACAGTTTGTCTACATCCACTGATATTCTACATCCATACCTCCAGCTTACAGAGCCCTGCGAGGTGGAAATCAGACCTCCTCCTACTCAGAAGAGCAAGCTAGATTCTATGTTTCTCCTGTCTTGAGACCTCCAAATACCAAAATAATCATTGAATGCCAAACAGTGAAAATGGCAGATTTCAACCAGAGTATCCACCCCCCACAAGGTTCTATAGGGAATATTGCCCTTCTGAATACAGGACGCTGGAGAAACAGTCCATGTGGTATGGTGTTTGAGCATAGGAAGAAGACTGTAATCATTTGACATTGTGAGAAAGAATGAAGCCCCCAGACCCTACCCCAGGGAGCAGCTTTTCATCAGTATTACCTACAGCAACAATGAGCTATCATTTTTACATAAATGACCAATTTATACAAAATAAAAAGCTGAAAGGCTGCAAACCGCTGTTTTGTTTTTTTGGTTTTTGGGGTTTTTTGGTCAGAAAATATATTTATTATGGATAGTGAGTGAAGTAAAGATGCCAGTATTCACTATAGAGGTTATATCAGCCAAAGTTGCCTTCACATTGATAAAAATACCTTATCTCACTTGCAATCATAAACATTATTCCAGTAAAAGAGGTATATTTTCTCTCCTTTTTGTCTTCTTGCCTGTAGGATCACCATAATAAGTTAAAATGAAATTGCTCTTATATAATCAAAGGAGAAAGAGAGAGAAAACGAACATCCCCGCAGCCTAGACGATTCCACCCCGCACTGCTGCCCTGAGAGCTATGTTTTCTGGCTCTCTCCTCGCCCCACTCCAATTCATTTAGCCCCTACTCCAACTCACTTTGTTAGGGTGGAGCTTCATCAAATGATGGGGCTTGCTCAGAAAAGAAGCATTTTATGGCCAGTGGAAGTTGAACAGAAAGTTCCAAAAGGTGGAGAGGGCTGCCCTTCTCTTTCAATCATCATAAGAGGGTTTACTAACACTGAAGGGTGTCCTTTAATGACTGATCCCCCGGTCAAGGCTTTGGCCCTTCAAATTGCTGCTGTTCAAAATGTGGTATGATTCTGCTGAATCCATTCTCTGGTGTCTCTCTTTAGTGGTCTTCTCTTCAAATGGGTTGTTTTCTTACTAGGGAAAAAAAATGTTCCATCTCTGGAATTAACGTTGACGGTGTTTTGCTTGTTCCAAGTTTTTATCCTTCCTTCTCCAGCATGCTCTGCTTGGCATGACTGACACAGTGCATATACTGGCTGGCCAGAGTGGAGCATTTGGGGAGTCTGGTGGGTGTTCTCACGGTAACACTGAAGAATTCTGGCCTGCAGATCAGCACAGAATGGATGAGCCTCATATCGCTTGAACTTTGCTTCCACCTCTTCAGCAGCTTTCTAATATCGTTCAGTGGTGACTTTGTAGAACTCTGAGCTCCTCTCCTTCAGTCTAGCCAGCTGCTCTTTCTAGAATGCATCCTGCTTCTTGAACACTTGGTCTTTCTCTTCCAGCTGCCTAGCCAGGTGCTTTGCTTAGCGGGTTCCTCCTCGCTTGATACCCTCTCCCGAAGGATGGCTCTGGTTAACTGCTCATTGGCAGCAGCCCTCTCTCGGTCCAGCTCTTTGGCTTGCTTTAGTCGTTTCTGACCTTCAGATTCTTTCTTGACTTGCTCCAATGCCAGCTCCTCCGCTACTCTTCTTTTCAATTCTTTATCAGAAACTGAGGCACCATAAGCACCAGAATACCGCTGAGACTTCGAGCCAGATGGAGAGGATTCCTTCATTCCATCAATCACATTTTCCAAAAGCCAGATGCCCTTCACCACGGTGATGTTCTCATTCTCGTCTGCCTCAAAGGTGATCCTGCGGGTGCTGGCAGTCCCACCCATGGCTCCGGTTCATGCCCCCTCCTGGAGACCTAGTGCGGAACCACAAGAACTTCGGGGGCCCCGCGCCCACACGGGCATGGAAGGGCCTAGATTCTTTTCCTGCACAGAAGGAGCAAGGCCATGACCCCAGAAGCAAGGAGAATGCCGCAAACCTCTGTTTAATCAAAATCAAATTACTTTATGTCTTTAAACAAAACCCTCTTCTATTATAACAGAAATCTGTCTTACTAATTTAAAGGGAAGGAGGTGGGATTTGTTATGAAACTCAAATGTTAACTGAGGTTCAATATCTTTTTGAGACTCAAATAAAACGGGCTTGAATTCCATTCTATGTGTGTAGCAGACTCCCCGCATCCCTGACAACCTGCCTGGAGTCTGAAGTAGCAGCAGGTAGGATGCAGATGGCTTGTGTTTTACCTGGTTCCCTCTAACTCCGAGTTCCTAAATTCACTGAATTACTTTAGCTTATGAATCACCTGGTGAGAAGAGAAAGCACGGGGCTAGGAATGTGGTTGGTATAAAGGGGAAGTGGGAAATAATAAAACTTTTACTGTCAAGGGTCCAGAGGGGAGGAAAAAAGGGAGGTTTTGGCAGTTTGGGTGAACCAGCACAGCTGGGTTTGAGCCCCGTGAAGAAGGCAAAGACGTAACTGCATCTTTATGGGGCAAAACCTCTGCCTTCATGTGTAATTCTACAGAGTCGTACCTCTTCATTGCTCATAGATGTCAAAATAAAACACTTCCTTAGAAAATTAAGTAATCCATGGCTGAATCTGTTGATCAATGCTTCAAAATGAAACTGGAATTACCTCCTGGCCTTATTTACAGATTTGAGGTAGTTTTTTCTTAACATACTAAATATATAGTGGGCTCCAAGCAGTCCCCTATCATCACCATCACCACCCTAACACTGTGTCCCAGACTCAGGAGCTAACAGATTGCAATTTCATCATGGAAATAAGCTATTTGCTTAGCAGAGATTTTCGCTTTGAATAATAAATTCCCTTAGGGCCAAAGAGACACAAAGGACCAAGAAACAGAGAAGAGGGTGCAAACCCCTCCTTCATCACCCTGGTGAATGCAGATTTTGCTTCTTAACCTCACCCATTCCTATGCACACACCACCCCATGACCCTGGGCAACGCAGTCATAGACTAAGGAGTCAACAGGATTCCCAGAAATAGACAAGTGAGTGGCCTAAAAAGAATGGAAGGTAGATGAGGCAGGAGTGAGGGCAGGAAGAGCTAAGTTTGCCCAGATAGACAAGACGTCCAACCCCTTTGGCCCCACACACACCCCATCTCCAAATGGGGCCAGTTCTTTCCACCTGTCTCCCCTTCACCTAAAGCCATCTTCCACAGAACCTGGTAAGAGTCAGCAGATTGGAGATTAAGTCAAGTGTTACTGATCTCAAGAGCATTTGAATTAAATCTGTATGTACACTATGTCTTAGACCACCTAGAGCCCAGCCAGTACCGGAAGATCAGAAAATTTCCATCAGGTGAAAGTGGGGCTGCAGGGAGGGAGCAGGGGGGAGATCTACTTGCAGATAAAAGACCAGTTTGTGGTCCTGGACTGACCACCAAAGCACTGGGCTACAACAGACCACAGTGCTGTCAAACGGTCGGTATTAAATGCATGCTTATTGTTACCGATGACTACTGGCTCCATCACCTGAGAAAAATTAACCATCCTGGATCTCAGGTGTTCCCTATGTAGGATAGAGACGTGGTCTCTAAAATTGCTTGTTTTATTTAGAGAGAAAACAGGAAAACATCGCTTTGGATCCCTGGATATTAATCTTGTTCTCAAGTGTCTCAAATTCATTTATACCAATCCTAGAGGCCTTTGGGGTGAGAGGGGTCAGCCCTGGCATTAGGATCTTTAGTGGAGAACTCAAGCTCTCCAGGGGCTGACAGCTGTCACTCACCAAGTGGGATGTCTCTTCAGGCATCACCTCCAGAGACAACTCTGGACCACCAATCATCAACTCCCAGTGTTGTCCCTAGAATAATCACACATATGCCAACCTCAACTGACTCATATAGGAACTAAGCAGTACAGGATGGAAGGAGCCAAACATAGGTGAGCTAGGGGCCTTCCTTTGGAGAAAGCATTCCAAGGCAGCCTGAACACATCTCCAGTTGAAGCTGGTCCGAGGCCACTAGTAGCACAGGAAGGGAATGACACCTTCTAGAAGATTCCTTGACACTGCCAGGAAGGTGGTCATCCTGCCTCCTCCACAGGTCAGAGTACTGAACTTTGGTCCACCTCCCCAGAGTGTCACAATCCACTTCATCCCCCACCCTCCCCAGGACCTCAGATAAACTGGCCACCAGCCCCAAGAGACTGGGAGAGACAGACAGCAAGCCCAATACACAGGCAGTGTGTGGATATGCTCCTCAAAGATGGATTTGCTCCAAGGAGGGGGCACTGGTCATGCTCAGAGCCCCATTCTTCTCTCCCAGCTGCTTACAATGTTTGCTGTCATTCTAAGAGGCTGACGTTTCAAGGTCAGCCCTCCTGAGCTGTTATTAAGAAAAAGCTCTATGTCTGCAGATCTGTGAACTGCTGCCAGATGAACAATACATCTGAGATCTGACCTCAGGGTCTGAGCTCTGTGACTTCCCCCCCCCCAGTATTATTTCTGTTTTCAACAGCATAGTTTGCTATTCTACTCACTTGTGCTTTTAAGCTTGGAAATACGATTCTTTGTAAAAACTGACGCTAATCACTCTATGTACACACAAAGTATCAGCAAACAAATGCTGTGAGCAAAGCTGGGGGCTCTCAAACGGTGCCCTAGAAAGACTAAAGCAAGAAGAAGACCAGAGAAAGACTAGGATCTATGGGCAAATGGAGATCCTTCCACATTTTCTCAGGAGTTCCCATTCTGGCATCTCTGCCTTCATGACTCTTTCTCTTCTGATGTCTCCAGTTCACCAGAGTTGTGCTCAGATAATCTGTCTAAATGTGCAGCCTCACCTTGGATCCCCATAGCCAAGGTCCTCACAGAAGAGGTCTTAGGAGAAGCCATTCTCAAGCTCCCAGCATCTCTTTCTGTCACGCAGACATTTTTACTCAGTGTGATCATCACATCCCATGGTTAAATCTAATTCACACATTGCTAAACACTCAGTTTACCAGACATCAGTGATCTCTGGTAGATGCCAGCTCACAGATCACTTCGTAGCCATGGGGCTGAGAGCTGCTCACGAATGTGAAAAAGGCAAAAGGGATGAAGATAGCTGCTTTTTCATGCTCTCACCAGAGCAGAAATCTCTGTTCAAATTGTTCCCATATTTCAAGGAATCTGAAGAGATCATTTTATAACAAGCACAGGCTAGAAGGATCATGCTAGTACTTTTCCTAAAAGCCCAAATTTCTCAGCCTCAGCTTCTTCAACCCAGAATTAGCTTCATGCAAACTCTGCATTTTTCCTTTGTTTCTTCGTGAGGCCCTGTCCTCTGTGCTACATTAATCTCAGATCACAGGTCCCAGCATGATTCAAACCTTGGGAGAGTAATACAGCTGAGTTACTATTCTGTTACTTGGGTGGATTTCCCAATTTAGGCATGTCAAAAATGTTTCTGTTAGCTTGTTTTCATGGTAAGACTGAGGAAAGTGCCAAGATACAACTCTGCCAATACAAGGATATGATTAGAAATGGTGCTCATCAGCTGGAAACCATCATTCTCAGAAAACTGACACAAGAACAGAAAACAACACCGCATGTTCTCACTCATAAGTGGGTGTTGAACAATGAGAACACATGGACACAGGGAGGGGAACATCACACACCAGGGCCTGTTGGGGAGTTGATGAGGGCTAGGGTAGGGATAGCAGGGGGTAGGGGGGTTGGGAAGGGATAACATTAGGAGAAATACCTAATGTTATGGGGGGAATGGGTGCAGCAAACCACCATGGCACGTGTATACCTATGTAACAATCCTGCACAACTGCACATGTACCCCAGAACTTATAATAAAAAAAAGAAATGGTGCTTATCTTAGGTGTGATCCTTTGAGCAATGCCGAAAGTTGGAACCACAGGGCCCTTTTAGTCCTTTGCTCTCTGACTAGATAGGACTGGAACATTAGCCAGACCTTCACTTGAAATCCTACCTAAATAATAACTAATCTTTAACAAATACCCCTTATATGACAAGCACTTTACTTTCACCTTCTCATAAATCCCCCTAACCATCTCCATGAGGCACAAACCATTCATATCCCCCACTTTTAAGATGAAGAAACTAAGTCACAGAATTGTGACATAACTTGCCTGAGATGACATAATTATCAAGTGGCAGAGCCAAGATTGAAAGCCAGACTCTGGAGTACCCAGGCTTAACTGCTGTACTATATTGTATCCACAATTTAGGAAGTCTTTCATAGACCCTTAAGGTATAGTCTCCAAGAATGGCCATCATTAAGTCTTTCCCTCTCTGAATGCACATGCCACTCCTCCCATCAAGTGGGGGGATCTGTTTTCCTCCCCTTGAATATGGACTAGTCTTATGACTAGGGTGGTTAGATTTAGTAAATGAATTTACAGAAGATCCAGTTATATTTGAATTTTAGATAATAAATAACTTTTTGGTATAAGTATGTTTCAAATATTGCATATGATATGCATGCCAAAAATTATTTATTGTTTATCTGAACTTGAGATTTAACTAGACGTTGTGTATTTTATCTGACAACTCCACTTGTGACTTGCTTTGACCAAGAGAATATAGCAGAAATGACAATGTGCTAGTTCCAAGTCTAGCCTTAAAGACAACCATCAACTTCCACTTCTTCCATCATGAAAGCCTACCCTGAGACCACCATACTGGGAGGAAGCCCAACTAGCCACATGGAAAGGCTGCATGGAAAAGCACTAAGGTCAGTCATTGAGGAACACCTTGTTGGCCTTCCAGGACAGCCCAGCCACCAGCTACACACAGCTGAGTGAGTGACCCCCATCTATACTATGTGGAACAGAAGAACCACTAACCCAAGCCCTGCTTAAATTTCCAACCCTCAGAATTATGAGAAATAAAAACTCTTGTAGTTTTAAAACACTATGAAATCACTTAATGGGTGCAATGTATGTTATTCAGGTGATGGAGATCCTAAAAGCCCTGACTTGACCACTACACAATCTATGCAAGCAACAAACTACATTTGTACCCCGTAAATTTATATAAATAAAAAAGACACTATGCTTTAAGGTGGTTTTTTACATAACAAGAGGCAATTAAAATAACCCCTAATGAATCATCTTGAATTTAGACCCAAAGCCTTATAGGGTCCCTGTGATGGCTTCATGGAGCTTGGTGTTTGTGTCTGTGCAGTCTTGTCCGGTCTCGCTGTTGTTTCTTCCTTAGGGAGATAGTATATCCTTCAGGTTCCAAACATGAAATTTGGAGATAGCCAGACCTAGGACTAGATTCTAGCTCTGTTACATAAAGCTGTATGACCTCCTTCTCTTTGTCCAAGAAAATGAGTATGTTAATATTAATTATCTCATAAGGGGGTTTGTGAGAATTAAATGATATTTAACATCT
This sequence comes from Ateles fusciceps, assembly GCA_036589455.1. Taxonomy (NCBI): domain Eukaryota; kingdom Metazoa; phylum Chordata; class Mammalia; order Primates; family Atelidae; genus Ateles; species Ateles fusciceps. The sequence continues at coordinate 19,642,842 of JAZHEH010000681.1, read as the reverse complement.
ATTAAGTACTGAGAACAATGTCAGGCCTTTAATTAGTGCCCAGCACATATTAGCTGTTGTTAATAGTCATCCTTATACTGAATAATTTCTCTAACCTGTGTTATTTTATTATTTTATCTCCCTTATTATTTCTATCGAGTGGAGAATGTTTAATGAAGCCACAAACCTTATGACAACAAGGATAAAGGGACTACTAGCTACCCAGGCTACTCGGCCGTGCTCCTAACATTTCTTATGTCTCTTCACCATGAAACCAGAAGTGATGGGACAGAAAAATGTATATACGGAAACAGAAATTACATGAGTTATATAATAAGAGAGTATTGACATCTAAATCTGGTTTTGGACTGATGTCTAAACCCGGCATAATTTGTAAACAAAAAAGTTATGTGAAGATTAAACACTTGTACTGTAAAAAGCCTAGCATATAGCATGATTCATAGCTGATGCTCATTTGGTATCAGTTTTCTCACTTCCCCTAGCATTACTCATCCTAGGCCATTAAAAGGCCATTGGTTGCTGGTATCAGTAATGTGGCCACACAGAATGACATCTTCATTTTGCCCTTCTGTGGCCCCAGCATCATGATTCACTGCTCCTGTAACCTCCTTCCTCCTCCTCATGCTCCTACTAGCCCATGGTGAAATTACCAAGACTGAGGCCATTCTCCCACTTTGTTCTGCTTACCTTCTTACTATCACTGTCACCCTGGTCATCTGAAGGATGTATTCCTGGAAAGTCAAAAGCAAAGCTCTCTCCACCTATGCCTTTCGTCTTGCCATCATCTCCCTCTTCTATGACACCATGTGTGCCATATATGCTCAGCCAAGCTCTCATAATCTCAAGATGATGGGTTAAACTCTAGTCCTGCAGCAGGGCAGAACCAGGACAATTGATCAGATTTCAGAGAGCACAGTGGTGACTCTAAACCAAGGATAAGTCAAGAGCAAAGTTTCAGGAGAAAGGGGGTAAGACTTAAAAATCCAAGTCAAGATAAGAAAAGCAGTATCACAAGTGAACTCGGGGTCAGACATGAAGTCGGGACAAGAGATAGTGCTTTGAGGAGCAGCACAAATATTGGATTCCTTCTCCTTGAGGCCACTGGAGGTCATGAGGAGCCAGACTGAGGATAAGAAGGTATTTCCAGATCTCCCCAGACTCCTGCTTTTGCACAAAGTTTACTTGGAGTTAAGCATCTTTTGAAGATTTCTCTCATATCCTGGTGCCCACACTGTCCTCCCCTGTGTATCAACAGAGGCAGTGGCAAAGACAGCACTTCTGAGCCTAAAATGAAATCTACTATTTTCCGATACCTGCTCCTTCACCTGTCCCTGTTTCTTTATGAGTTTTCCACTCCCAGGAACAACACGCAGACGGAAGCCCATTTGTCACTGGACAGTGCTGAATTATTCCTGCAGAGTTACATTCCTACAAGACTCTGCGCACCGCTGTTATCTGGCTGTGTATGTCACCTTCCCAGATAAACTGCAGACTCTCTGTAGCAGGAATCAAGTCACATCCTTCATTGTATCTGACCCTGAGACAAACACTATACTGAGTACTATACTTAATCAGAAGGCAAGGAATGTGTGTGTGTGTGTGTGTGTGTGTGTGTGTGTGTGTATCTCACCTCTTCCTTTTTGAATTTTAGGCTTCCAGGTAGCAGATGATAAAAAGGATAGCAGTTGCTTTTATTCTATAAGGCTCAGGGCTTCAATCAAACACTATTCCTTCCTGAAAAATGTGTTTTCTCAATCATTATAAAGAATGGCTAATATTTAATACGCATGTGTTATATACCAAGAATTCTGTAAAGCACATCATACATACCATTTCATTTAACTCTCACAATAATTCTATGAGTAGGTGATGCCCATTTCACATATAAAGAAACTTGAGAATCCAAGAAATTAATTGGACTATGATATACAGTTCATAACTGGTAGCCAGGTCCACCTGCTTTCAAAGTCCATGCTTTACTATAGGGCCTAAAACCTCTTGAGGTTTTGCAGGATATCATATAACAAGTCTACATTTCTACTGTCTTCAAAAAAATCCAAAGTGCCACTCCCATATTTTCCACCAGGGCCCAGCTTTCTATTAATCCCAGAGAGTCCTGATTCCACCAGCAGTTTTCACTTTCTATACAGCACCTGAAGGGCAACTTGGAACAGGAAAACAAATGGGCTAGAAGAATCAGAAAGAATTAGAAAATGAAAGGAGGGCCCCCAGGGCTACTGCCTTGGCCCTACCACTCTGTCCATCGAAGAGCCTCAATTCACTAAACCAGTTACCTCTTCTTCAGCTGCTTCCTGAGTCCTGTTCTTAAGGCCAGCATGGAGTTTTCTTTGTGAGTCACAATGAACAATGAGGGCAGTTATTTAAGACAAGGTGTCAAGAGTGACCAATCAGTGATTTATTGGTTGAATTAAAAATTCGGGTCTAGGGCTGGGCGCTATGGCTCATGCCTATAATTTCAGTACTTTGGGAGGCAGAGGCAAATGGATCGCCTGAGGCGAAGAGTTCGAGATCAGCCTGGGAACATAGCAAAACCCTATCTCTACAAAACAATACAAAAAAAAAAAAAATTGCCAGGCACACTGGCACACACTTGTGGTCCCAGCTATTATGAAGGTAGAAGTGGAAGGATCGTGTCAGGTGCGGTGGCTCATGCCTGTAATCAAAGCACTTTGAGAGGCCAAGGCGGGCGGATCACTTGAGGTCAGGAGTTCAAGACCAGCCTACCCAACATGGTGAAACCCAGTCTCTACCAAACAATACAAAAATCAGCCAGGTGTGGTGGCGGGTGCCTATAGTCCCAGCTACTTGGGAGGCTGAGGTGGGAGAATCGCTTGAACCCAGGAGGTAGAGGTTGCAGTGAACCAAGATCGTGCTACAGCAGGAGTGGCCTCGAGAAACAGACCTCTTGAACACCAAAGTGGGAAGGAAGGGGTGATTTATTCGGCCAGGAGCAAGGTGGCATAGTTGCCTAACAGCCAAGCTCGTCTAACAAAGGAAACCTCTGCCTTTATATAGGCTTACAACTCTAGATATTACATGTGAAAGGGTCTTGGGTTTACAGTTTTAGAAATTGCATGTGAAAGGGTCTTGGTCTTACAACTCTAGAATTTACATGTGAAAGGGTCTTGGGCTTAGGAGTAGGCATGGGGTATAGTGACTCAGGTGGGGGTTTGATTGTGTTTAAGTAAAAACAATGCCTTCCCAAAAGATTCCTCCACACCATGCCTGGGATCTATAGGAGGGCAATTAGGGTGGTGCCCTGTCTGCCAGCCTTTACTTCTGCTATTGAAATGCAGTGTGGAAGTCAAGGAAAGATGGTCTTAGATGCTTAAGGGTGATTAATGGTCTCCTCCCTCAGTGTCACTGCACTCCAGCCAGGGCAACAGTGTGAGACCCTGTCTCAAAAAAAAAAAAAAAAAAAAAATGTGGAAGGATCACTTGAGCCTGGGGAAATGGAGTCTGCAGTGAGCCAAGATTAGACCACTACACTTCAGCCTGGGTAACAGAGCAATATCCTATCTCCAAAAAATTTTTAAAAAATAAAAATAAATTAGGGGCTAGGAGAAGAAACGATGTTGCTTAAAGTATCCAACTTGAACATTGTCCCCAAAATCAGAAAGGGATTTATTGTCCCAGAACCTCAATTTTTCCTTGTGCAAAATGAGGAAGTTAGAAAAGCTGATCTATGTAGGATGCCTTTCAGACTGACATTGACATACTATGTAAACCTTCTTGGCAGTATCAATGAACCTATATACTGATGAGCTAAACTCTATTCATAAAGGCAACTCTAACTCTGTTTTTCTTCCCAATCATCACCATTAGAGAAACAAAGATGGCCCAAATAGGAAACAAAATGCCCTCAGGAAAAAAAAGGGAAGCAAAATGCCCTCAAGTAACCCTGGGGGAAAGAGTAGATTGACAGCTAGTAGCTCTTCAAAACACCACCAGAAAACCTATTGACCAGCAAAAGCTACATTGAGTAGACCTGCCGTAGAAAGAAAAAAACATCACCTTGATGAAATCGCAATAGTGTCTCAAAAAGCAGAAGCCCTGTATTTATAGGGCCTGGGGGTCTCAACTCAAGTGGTATAAGGTCACTCTTTCAAGGTAGGAAACAGGATTGAATTAAGTTTGTGACATGATAGTTTAGGATTGGCACGCACAGGAAGGGAACAGCCTGGAAGCAAATATTAGTAAAAAACTATTGTTTGTTGAGCAAATTATTTGTCCAGATGAGTAATCTATTGTCCTGATAGGAGAGCTGCTGGCCCGGAGGAATAAACTGTTCGTTCGCATAAATTGTTCAGATAAAAGCAAACTGAAGTTATTTATTGGTTTACAGCCATTATCTTCCTAGGCCTCAATGTCCTGTAACAATTAGTTAAGTTATATTGCCACAGTAAGTCTCAGTCCCAATAGTTAAGGTATGCGGACATAGATGACCTCAACTCTCAAGTTCACCTTATCACTTCTAAAAAACCACTCTACTGTGCCTATGGAACTGGAATGTCTCTTCCTTCCACCAGGGACACTCTGCCTGGTTATAATCCTAAATATTTTCTACCACTCTGTCCCACAGAGTGAGCAACAGGGAAATAATTTCAGCTGGAGAAGAGTCTACTGCCATAGATAGAGAACCTATCCATGCCCTGAGTGGTTCAGGAATAATCAGTGCTGGGGTCTGAATATGTCGCCTAGAAAGGTGTGTTGGAAATTGAATCCACAATGCAACAGTGTTGGGAGGAGGGGACTAATGGGAGGTGTTCATGTTCCACCCTTGTGAATGAATTAATGGCAATTATAAAAGTGTTAGAGGTCATGAGTTCGATCTCTTCCTCTCCCTCTTGCTCTCTCTCACCACATGTCATGACTCAGCAGGAAGGCCTCACCTGATGTGGTTCCCTGAACTTTGGACATCCCAACCTCCAGAAATGTGAAAAATATATTTCCTTTAATCTCCAGCTTGATATTCTGTGACAGCAATAAAAAATGGACTAAGACAGTCAGTATTCCCCAAAAAGGATCCAAAACATTCAATAGAACTGAAAACAGTAATAAAGTACTACGGTAATGTCAAGACATTTCAGGATTTTTCTTAACTGAGGAAAGACCAGGTCTTCAGCCCCAGATTTCACTGCTTCTATGTAACTTTTGGCAAGCACCTTCCCCCTCTCTGGGCCTCTTTTTCCACTCTCCAACATTTTGAGCTAGATGTTCCTCAAGAGTTATTCCAACTCCAGCCTTCTAGATTTTTGACTTGGCCCCACCAATGTAAATCTACCCCTTATCAAAAAAAGATGCAGAGGCCAGGCGCAGTGGCTCACACCTGAAATCCCAGCACTTTGGGAGATGGAGGCGGTGGATCACCTGAGGTCAGGAGTTCAAGACCAGCCTGACCAATATGGTGAAACCCCGTCTCTACTAAAAATACAAAAATTAGCCAGGTGTGGTGGCGTGAACCTGTAGTCCTAGCTACTCAGGAGGCTGAGACAGGAGAATTGCTTGAACCACGGACACGGAGCTTTCAGTGAGCGGAGATCACACCACTTCACTCCAGCCTGGGCAATGGAGTAAGATTCTGTCTCAAAAAAAAAAAAAAAAAAAAATGCAAAGACAATAAAGGTGATCCATTTGGCTGCTGATATAGCCTTTACATGGGTTTTCCTTCAAGAGCCTATCATCTAAGACCCACACTATTCAGAATAGAACGATCACAATGCCATACACAGGAAAGCTCTAAAAGCTCATAGCAGATTATTATTTTTCCCATCTACCACCAAGTAATAAGAATGCATTGCCCTTTAATCCTGCATCTTTCTGTTTCCTAGAGGATCCTGCCAGCTCATCTAACTGGTAGAACATCAACATTTCACTTCCAAGTGAGCTTTTCATGAAAGATTTGCTGGCCAGCATGCCCAAGGGCAAAGAAAATACCCCTCAATGACAGACAGGGGTGTTGACTGCATATGCTTGCTTACTAACAATTAAGTTTCTTTGGCAGAACTTGTAAGCTAGGAAGATTGTGATCCAAGGCGTTCATGGCAACGTAACAACTATCAATAAGGTTTGCAAGAATGGGTTCATATAGGACCTGCCACTACCAGCTAGAACCATCTCATATTTAAAAACAAAATGACCGCCTTAGGTCAATTAGCTAGATACAGGCTCAGTAAGTGTAAGGAAGCTGCTCCACATGGAAGACAGGAAGGACTCCACCTGAGAGGCACAGACAATCTGATAGTCAGGATAGAGCTGGCACCATAACTGAAAAAAGAAGTTCGTCCTTGAAGAATACTTCAGGCAACGGAGGCTGCTGTATCAACAAACAATACTCAAATCTCATTGCCTTGCAGTAGCAAAAAAGTTTATTTCTTGCTCATGTTCATGTTCATCCATGAGTCAGTGATGAATCTTCTACTTTTCACTCCAAGACTCAAAAGGATGTATGAGAAACCCCTATGTCTTGGACCTGGCTAGTGTCAAAGCAGATGGGAAAGAAGGGAGGTGGGAAACCAGAGGTTGGCTCCTAAGGCTCCCAAGCCTACTCAGAAGTGGCACAAATTACTTCCATTCATACTCCCTGAGCCAAACCCAATCATGTGGCCAAGCTTAATTTAAATGAAGAAAGAGAATGTATAACCCTTCTTATTCAAGAGCTACAGGGAGGAGCATTGACACTTAGGCATCATCATTAACTCTACCCCAAAAAGGCTGAAAGGTTATTGCATGTTCAGGAGAAGACAATTAACACAATGAAGGGGGCATTTTATTTTTTAGGAACCAGACAACTTGTGCAGGTTGGAATGCAGTGGGGAAGGTCAGAGGACACAACACTGCTTTACCTCTCCAGGTGACATTCTGTGGGACTTTCCCAAGTGAATACCTCTTACCTGCAGGAAACATGGGCAATCCAGTCCCCCTTCTGTTGAGACTTCCTCCCAGATCAGTAGTGTAGGGACTACATTTCTTTTCCACAAACAAGTCATTTGCCTAACAAGGCCCTTTGCTTTGCGTGGTGATTTTCCCCAGGATTGTGAAAACCCAAGGTGCCAGGGTCCCAAGGAGAGAATAGTCTCTTCCTTCCTACCTGAGAAAAGCAGTCTCTGTACCATGTTCTCACTGGACTTGGTACTCCAGGCCCCACACCTCATCTCAGGAGGCGGCTGTCAGAGAGTTACCTATAACAATGAAAAGTTGGAAATAACTTATTGTCAATTGATGGGGACCAGTTAAGTAAATAATGACACACAAACAACAACAAAATAATATACATCCATTAAACATGATGATGTAGGCTACTCTTTATTGTTATGGGAAAATGTCCATGACATCTTGCTGAATGAAAAGGTAAATGGCAGAATAGCTTATATAGTATGAATCTGTGTATGGAAAGTTACAGTCATGAACACACTGAGAGATCTATGTCTAAAGTAACAATAATCAATTCCCATTATCTGTGGTGGTGGGATTTCAGGTGACCTTTCACTTCCTTTTTGGTTCTCTTCCGTCTTCTTTAAATTTGTTTTACAACAAGCATGCGTTACTTTTATAAAGACAATAGAGCTATTTGGAGAGGATGAGAAATAATATTTTTTGAGATGGAGAGATGTGTTTTCAATATTGTCAAGTGAGTGAAGCAATTATGGTATAATCGTATATATGTGTGTGTATGTTTGTGTGTATATGTGTGTGTGTGTGTGTGTGTACACACACAGATATCTCCAAAAAAATACTACCAAGCATGTTTCCCAGGGACATTCAGATGATCAAAGGAAATAACATTTGAGAACTCCACACCTATGTGTTCAAACACCACACAAGTGTTGATGACGGACATCACTAGCATTTTCAATAACTTTCTGTGAGACCTGGAGATTATGTTGACATGTGTCCCCGTGTACCTCTTGGTCTACAGAGTCTTTTGAGGTTCATTAAACTGAAAATAGAAGCCCACAAGGGATGGACACTGTAAGTGAAGAGGATCTAGCCTCGTACTTGGTGTAGAATCCCTGCTCCTCAGGGGTTCTCAGACACCCTCACTAAGATCTCTCTGACATTCCTTAGAGAAAACTTGCAGCTCTGGGTCTGCCTCTGGGAGAGCATGTCAAAAATTCCCACTGGCACATTTCCACAGGCACATTCCTCAACTCTGAGAGTCAAGATTAAAGCCAGATGAATCTTAAGACAGCAGTCTTCCCAGCAACAAGTACTTTCAAAGCTTTGTTACAACTAGCTGAGAAGCGCTCTTGAGAAATCTGGCCAGAAGCAATAGATGACAAAAGAAGAGAAACATCCCACAGCCACCATCCCCACCAAGAGGTCTCCAACACAAAGCTCATGGGTGGACGGTCTCTGTTCAACCACAGGTAAGTGGGCTGACGGTGGAATCCTATCACCAATAAGGGCTCAGACTCCTTTATCCTCCTTCCTCATTAGGCCAAAGTTCCTTAAAATTCCTAGGCAAATGGGAAAAAAAAAATCAGAGCTCAGAACCTAGAAGCAGCATGAAGTAAATATAAAATTAATTTCCTTGGGATTCTGTCCTGGGGCCTCTTTTATTTCGCAGCTCACACTCTCCCTGATTTCTCTTAGCTTCAACTGCCAGTTCTGTTGTATATACCAGAGACCTCGGAGTCCAACCTGATACTGCTCTCCTCCTCACACTGACATCTTCAGTCCATCACCAAATCCCAACATCTCTCAGATTCATTTATCCTTAGCTATGTCTACCACTCACACTCTAGTTTAAGCTATAACTCCCACCTGGATGGCTCCAATATTCTCTCAACAATCTTGCCCATCCATTGACCCTCCTCCAATCATTTCTCTACAACTGCATTCAGAGTGATCTTGTCAAAAAGCAAATATGACCATGTCATCTTCCTGGTGAAAATTCTTTCATGGTATCCCAATTAGAAAAAAAAAAAAACAATCCTTTAACATGATCTAGGGGACCGGATAACAGTTTAGGCTTTAGAAGCTTAATTCAATCCCCAGCTCTGCCTTTTATTAGCTGTGACTGTGGGCAAGTTACTTGGCTTCCTTATGCCTTTGTTTCCTCTGTGCAACATGGACATATCACTAGTACCTCCCATAACGTGGTTGAGAGGATTAAATGGGCCAGGCACAGTGGCTCTGGCTCACTTTGTGCCAGGCCATGTTCTAGGCACTGGGGGATATAGTGACAAATAAAATTGAGAAGATTCTTGGCTGGGTGTGGTGGCTCACACCTGTAATCCCAGCACTTTGGGAGACCAAGGCAGGCAGATCACTTGAGGCCAGGAGTTCGAGACCAGCCAGGTCAACATGGCAAAACCCTGTCTCTACACAAAAACTAGCCAGGCATGGTGGTGCGTGCCAGTAGTCTCAGCTATTCAGGAGGCTGAGGCAGGAGAATTGCTTGAACCCAGGAGGCAGAGGCTGCAATGAGCCCAAATCCCACCACTGCACTCCAGCCTCAGCGACAGAGCAAGAGTCCATCTCAAAAAAAAAAAAAAAAAGGATTAAATGAAGTTAAAGGTATTTGGAAACGATGCCTGACATACAATAAGCACTCAATAATGTTACAAAACACTGCCTGTGCCTGTTTGCGAGGCTCAGCAACACCACACTGCCTCTCTCTTTGCCCTCTATCTACACTGGTCTTTATTCAGCTCCTCTTCCTCACCAGCAACCCTCAGACCTCAGGGTTTTTGTGAATGCTGTTCCCACTCTTCCTTCCTATGGAATTTTCTTCTTAGGGAAACCTTTCTTGACCTCCCAGAGCCAAATGCCCCAGTTTTAGGCTCATAACATTGGGTTTCTGCTTCAGAGCTACTGTCCCAGTTGCAATTTTTCTAATTTATGTGATCGTTTCATTAATGTTTGTCTCCGCATCTAAAATCTAAACTCCGCAAAAGTGGGCACCATGTTTCTTCCTTGTGATTGTATCTTCACTTCCTACACAGTGCCCAGCACACATTAGATGCACAATAAACATACTCTGAATGACTGAATACATGCCCACACACCCCCGTCTCCTATAGGAAACTCGCTCCTAAGTGTCAGAACGGTACACCCACCAGCCTCCTGAACTTGTATATTAGACTCTCCCAGACTCACCACGTCCTTCCTCAAACCCGTAACCTGTTTGAGTAAATGATGCCACCATTCACCCATTTACCCAAACCAGGAATCAGGAAGTCATCTCCGACTCTCTTTGGGCCACACATCCAATCAATGAGCAAGTACTAATAAATTCATCTTCTAAATACTGCCTTAGTTTTTCTATTCTTCATCTTTCTGAGGACGAAGATCTTGCCTCCCTTAATTACCATTGTGTCTCCAGTACTAGTAATAGGACTTAACTATTTGTGAATAAATAAAATAGCACTACCCTAGGTAAGGCCGGTATGATCAGTTGCCTAATATATCTCCCTGGCTTCTCTCAAATTCATTTTTACATCTGAGTCTGACCATGTCACCATCCTGCTTAAAACCTTTTAACTGCTCCCCACTTATGGGACTCTGCATTCAAATCCAGTCCTCCAGAGGCTAGACAGTATTCTCTCATGGTTAATAATGACCAGAACTGGTTAACAAATGTTTATTTTAAAAAATGATGGAATAAATAGTGCACAGACTACACTGGAGCTCCAAAAGCATCAGTTTCTTCTCCCATTCCCTAAAGCTCTTCCTATCAAAAGGAAAATGATTTACAAAAACAGCTGAGACTATAAACTAGTAAGCACTGTGCTTTACAGACAACTATCAAGGAATACAAGTTATAGCCCAAAGCAGTCAGTTACTTAGTGTTCTCAAGAAAAGAGCAGAGCTATCAGAGAGAGAACTGGAGCCCATCCATGGTTCTGTAACAGATCCATGCGAACAGGAGATCTTCAGAAATCCTCAGAGATTCTCCCATCTTCAGATGGCCTCCACCTAAGTAAACCTCCCCTCTTCTGACCATGATAAGCCTCCTCTCTCCTGTCATATGAGAACACTTCAACATTCAGCCCAAGTACATTCTCATTGTCATGGCAGCCCCCTCATCAAAGTCTCAGCAGGAGAGTTGGAGGAAGCTAATTCTCCTGCTCTTTCAATCAGGAATTATTACCATGAGTCTGGAGTTCTCCAAGCCTTCATCACACATCACACCCCATTGTTACAGCCAGCTCATTCCTTAACCATATCAGTTTGCTAGAGATGTGTGAGCCCAGCCAATGGACTCATTGAAGACACAAGCTAGGCAAACCAACCCTGCCAACTTCCTTCTTGTTTTCTCTCTGCCGAGGTCTTTAAGGACCACAATAAATAGCATCTCTCTTTCCCATGCAAATTCTGAATGAATTAAGAGATAAGATGTAGAAGCAAGGCAGATAGGGAGCAAAATATTACCTGCATCCCTAATAAAACTTTTTAATGCAAAACATGATCTATACCTGTAGGTGAGTGGTCTTAAAACTGAACTGCAGAATTAGACAAATTTAATGACCAGTTTTAAGATCTACATTATAGAGGAGCAGACCAGATCAGAATCTATGCTTCCAAGGAGCGAAGAAGGCAGAGCAGAACTATACAAACCCAGTATCTTATACGAAACTACTGATCACATAAGGCATTCACCCTCCAAGAGAGGGGGGGTAAGAATATTATACAAAAGATATCCCTCCATATGAAGGGAAACCTCATGAGTAAAGAAGCATCCCCTCTGGTGATCCCCACAGCTAAAATCTGCTCAAATTGTTTACATTTCAAAAGGCCTGAAGTTGTCAATAAGATGGTGATAGCACAAAAACACATTACAGGTTCTGATTTGAGGCCACCTATTTCTGGCTACTCCAGGATGCTCTAAAAGAGGTTCTGCCCTATTCCTTCTTTACTCCCAGTCATTTGGCAACCAGTATACCATGGGCACCAAACAATCAGAACAGACAAGCAAGCAATCAGAGCAGACACTGACCATTCTGTGCTACAGGATCTCACCCTTGGTAATTTAAAAACCTAGATGATGAGGATCCCAAGAGGCAAATTCGTGGGAGTATGAGACCACTGGAGAGAAGATTCACTGGCATGAGAGCCCTCCTAGGGAGCTGAAGAGGGTATGCCCTTTGACCTTTGCTCCCTGCCTGGTGATCTCCACCTCCCATTCTGCCATAAGAACTGTGTCCTTCATACATTCATACATTCATCTTACTACTATTCACAATAGCAAAGATAGAGAACCAACCTATGCCCATCAGCGGTGGACTGGATAAAGAAAATGCAGTTATATACACACCACGGAATACTACACAGCCATAAAAACGAACAAAATCATGTCCTTTGCAGCAACATGGTTACAGCTGGAGGCCATAATCCCAAGCACACTAACACAGGAACAGAAAACCTAATACTGCATGTTCTCACTTACAAGGGGAAGCTAAACACTGAATACACATGGACACAAAGATAGGAACAACAGACACTGGGGACTACTTGATGGAGGAGGTTGGGAGGGGGACATGAACTGAAAAACTACCTATTGGGTACTATGCCCACTATCCAGGTGATGGGATCATTTGTACACCAAACCTCAGTGACATGCAATTTGCCCATGTAACAAACCTGCAAATGTACTCCCTGAAATCAAATAAAAGTCAAGAGAAAAAAAAAAAAAGAGCTGTGTCCTTCACTGGATGCCAAAGCCGCAAGTCTGGTGTATTCTACTGCCTTCAGTTGTTCTTGGCCAAAACAAAAGCCCCTGGTTCTTTGACATGGTTTTGTCAAATTGGAAATCCATATTTGCCGTAGCTACCTATTCTCACAGTCAGATATTTTTCTTGTGAATGAAAAATAGCACAGACTTTGTTTTCTTTTGTTTTTTTAATTGATATGTAATGTTTATGGGGTCCATGTGAGTATTTTTAACATACACAGAATGTGTATTGATCAAGTTACAGTATGTGAGTTACCCATCACCTTGAGTATTTATCATTTCTATGTGTCGGCAACATTTCAAGTCCTCTGTTCTCGCTGTTTTGAAATATACAATATATTTTTGCTAGCCATAGTCACATTACTCTGCTATCAAACATTAGAACTTATTTCTTCTGTGTAACTATAAATATGGATGCATTCACCAACCTGTCTTCATTTCTCTTTCCCCACCCTCACATTCTTCCCTGCCTGGGGTAACCATCAGTCTATACTCCATGTTCATGACATCAAGTTCTTAGCTCCCGCATTTGAGTGAAAACATGTGGTATTTGTTTCTCTGTGCCTGCATTATTTCACTTAACATGATGACCTCCAGTTTCATCCATGTTTCTGTAAGTGACATGATTTTGCTTTTATGGCTAAATAAAAGCATTCTGTTGTATACATACCACATTTTCTTTATCCATATCCATTAAGGGATACTTACATTCATTCCATATCTTTGCTATTGTGAATAGTGCTGTAATAAACATAAGAGTGGAGGTATGCCTTTAATTATTCTGATTTCTCTTTTTTTTTTGGATAGATACACAAAAAGTAGTGGGATTGCTGGATCATATGGTACTTTTATTTTTTTGAGAAATCTTCATTATTCCAACCAATAGCATATGAGTTCCCTTTTTTCTACATACTCACCAGCATCTGTTATTTTTTGTCTTTTTAATAATAGCCATTCTTGACTGGGTGCGGTAGCTCATGCTTATAATTCTAGCGCTTCAAAAGGCTTAGGTGGGCTGATTGCTTGAGGCCAGGAGTTCAAGATCAGCCTGGTCAACATGATGAAATCCCGTCTCTACTAAAAATACAAAAATTAGTGGGGCATGGTGGCACATGCCTATAATCCCAGCTATTCAAGAGGCTGAGGCACAAGAATTGCATGAGCCTGGGAGGCGGAGGTTACAGTGAGCAGAGATTGTGCCACTGCACTCCAGCCTGGGCAGTAGAATGAGACTGTGTCTCAAAAAAAATAATAATGGTAATAGTCACTCTAAGTAGGGTAAAATGATATCTCATTGTGGTTTTGATTTGCATTTCCATGATGAATAGTGATGTTGGTCACTAATTATCAGGGAAATGCAAATCAAAACCACAATGTGATACCACCTTAATCATCCCTGCAAGAATGGCCATAACCCAAAAATTATAAATAATACATGTTGGCATGGATGTGGTGAAAGGGGAACACTCTTATACTGTTGGTTGGAAACTAGTACAACCACTATGGAAAACAGTGTGGAGATTTCTTAAAGAGCTAAAAGTAGATCTACCATTTGATCCAGCAATCTCACTCCTGGGTATTTACCCAGAGCAAAAGAATTCAATATATAAAAAAGATACTTGCACACTCATGTTTATAGCAGCACAATTCACAGTTGTAAAAATACAAATCCAACCCAAATGCCCATCAATGAATTAAAGAAAATGTAGTGTACACACACACACACACACCCCATGGAATACTACACAGCCATAAAAAGGAACAAAACAATGGCATTTGCAGCAACCTGGATGGAATTGCAGACCATTATTCTAAGTCAAGTAACTTAGGAATGAAAAACCAAACATCGTGTGATCCAACTCCTGGGTTCTCACTCATAAGCGGGAGCTTTGAGGACTCAAAGGCATAAGAATGATACATGGACTTTGGGGATTCAGGGCAATAGGTGGGAAGGAGGTGAAGGATAAAAAATATTTTATGTATAATTTGAAGCCAAGTAGTGTGATGCCTCTAGCTTTGTACTTTGTGCTAAGAATTGCTTTGGCTGTTTTGGCTCCGTTTTGGTTCTATATCAGTTTTAGTATTATATTTTCTATTTCTGTGAAAAATGACATTGGTATTTTTATAGAGACTGCATTAAATTTGTATATTGCTTTGGTCAATATATTCATTTTAACTACATTAGTTTTTCCAGTCCTCTTAAATTTCTTTCTTCAGTGTTTTGTAGTTTTTCTTGTAGAGATCCTTTACTTCCTTGGTTAAACTGATTCCTAGGTATTTTAACTGAAGTGCAGTGGCACAATCATAGTTCACTGCAATCTCATACTGCTGGGCTCAAGCAATCCTCCCACCTCAGCCTCCCAAGTAGCTGAGACGACAGGTGCACACTACCACACCCAGCATAATAAATATTTTTTATTTTTTGTAAAGATGGGCTCTTGCTATTGCCAAGGCCAGTCTTGAACTCCCAACTTCAAGCAATCCTCCTGCCTCAACCTCCCAAAGTACTGAGATTACAATCATGAGCTACCACAGCTGGCTTATTTCATCTTTTGTAGCTATTATAAATGGGACTGCCTTCTTGATTTTCTTTTCAGCTATTTCATTGTTGGGATATAGAAACACTACCGATTTTTGTATGATGACTTTGTATCCTGCAATTTTACTAAATTTGCTTAACAGCTCTGTGAGTTTTTTGGTGGAGTATTTTGCTTTTTCTAAATATAAGAAATGTCATCTGCAAAGAGGGACAATTTGTCTTCCTCCTTTCCAATTTGGATTTGTTTGTTTGTTGGTTTTAACCTGATATTTCTGAATAAGACTTCCGGTACTATGTTGAACAGGGTGGAGAATGTGAGCACCCTTCCTTGTTCCAGTTCTTAGAGGAATGGCTTTCAAATTTTCCCCATTCCACATGATGTTAGCTGTGTGTTTGTCATATATAGCCTTTGTTATTTTCCTCTGTGCCTAGTTTGTTCAAAGTTTTTATCTTGAAGGGACATTGAACTTTATCAAATGTTTGTTTGGTCAGGCACGATGGTTCACACCTGTAATCCCAGGCCTTTGAGAGGCTGAGGCAGGAGGATTGCTTGAGGCCAGCAGTTCAAGGCCAGCCTAGGCAACATAGAAAGATCCCCATCTCTATTTTTTTTTATATTTTATAATAAAATTTTTAAAAATTAATGCTTTTTCTGTGTCTATGGAGATGATCATATGGTTTTTGTCCTTCATTCTGTTAGCGTGATGTATCACATTTATTGATTTGCATAGGTTAAACCACATCATTGTTTCCCTGGTATAAAACCTACTTGTAAATGGCATATTATCTTTCATCCAGCCTCAGCTCTTCTTTTTTGGGAAACGTGTTTGTCTGTTTGTTAATTTGTTTGTTTTTTGAGACAGGGTCTCCCTCTGTCATCCAGGCTGGAGTGCAGTGGTGCCATCATGGCTCACTGCAACCTCAACTTCCTGAGCTCAAGCAATCTTCCCACCTCAGCCTCCCAAGTAGCAGGGACTACAGGTGCCCATCACCATGCTTGGCTAATTTTTTATATTTTTTTGTGGAGAAAAAGTTTTGCGATGTTTCCCAGGCTGATCTCAAACTCCTGGTCTCAAGAGGTCCTCCTGTCTCAGCGTTCCAAAATGCTGGGATTACAGGTATGAGCCACTGCACCTGGCCAGGAAATTTCTTCATTACTGTTTTAATCTCATTACTTATTGTTCAGGTTTTATATTTCTTCCTGATTCAATATTGACAGGTTGAATTTACCAGGGATTTATCCACTTTCTCCAGGTTTCCCCATTTGGTTAGACTGATTATAGTCTCTGGTGTGTTTTGTATTTCTGTGGTATCAATTGTAATGTTTCCTTTTTCGTTTCTGATTTTGTTTATGTAGGTCCTCCTCCTTCTTTTCTTGGTTAATCTAGTTAGCAGTTTATCAATTTTGTTTCTTCTCCAAGTACCAACTTTGTTTCATTGATTATTTGTTTTAGTTTTTTTGTTGGTGGTAGTTTTTGTTGTTGATTTTTTTTTTTTTTTTTTTTGTCTTTATTTTGTTTAGTTCAGCTCTAATCTTTATCATTCATTTCTTTCTGCTAATTTTGGGCTTGGATTTTTTTCTTGCTTTTCTAGTTCCTTAAGATGTATCATTAGATTGTTTACTTGAAATTTTTCTACTTTTTTGACGCAGGCATTCATTACTATAAACTTCTCCCTTAGTTTCATTCTTCTGCATATGAGTATTCAGTTTTCCCACCAGCATTCATTGAAGAGACTATTCTTTCTCCAATGTATCTTCTTGGTACTTTTATTAAAAATGAGTTCACTCTAGATGTATGAATTTGGTCTCTGTGTCTGTTTTTTATGCCAGTGCTATGCTGTTTTGGTTACTGTAACTCTATAGTATAATTTGAAGTTGAGTAATGTGATTCCTCCAGTTTTGTTCTTTTTGCTCAGGACAGCTTTGGCTCTTCTGGGTCTCTTGTGGTTCCATATAAATTTTAGGATTGTTTTTTCTATTTCTGTGAAGAATGTCATTGGTATGTTGATAGGGATTGCATTGAATCTTTAGATTGCTTTGGGTAGTATGGACACTTTAAGAATATTAGTTATTCCAATGCATGAACACAAAATCTCTATTTTTTGTGTGTGTGTCCTCTTCAATTTCTTTCTCCAGTGTTTTACAGTTTTCATTGTAGAGAAATTTCATTTCTTTAAGTTAATTCCTAGGTATTTAATTGTATTTGTAGCTATGATAAATTGGAATACTTTCTTGATTTCTTTTTCAGATTGTTTGCTGTTGGCATATAGAAATACTAATGATTTTTACATGTTGATTTGTATCCTGCAACCCTACTGAATTTGTTTATCCATGCTAATAGGTTTTTGGTAGAGTCTTTAGATTTTTCCAAATATAAGATCATATTATCTGTATACAGGGATAATTTGACTTCTTCCTTCCAATTTGGATGCACTGTATTTGTTTTTCTTCTCTGATTGCTCTAGCTAAGACTTCCAGTACTATGCTGATTAACAGTGGTGAAAGTGGACATCCTTGTGGTATTCCAGATCTCAAGGGAAAGGCTTTCAGTTTTTCCCTATTAAATATGATGCTAGCTATGTGTCTGTCTTATATGGCTTTTATTATGTTGAGGTATGTTTCTTCTATATCCAATTTCTTTAGAGTTTTTATTATGAAGAGATGTTGGATTTTATCAAATGCTTTTTCAGCACCAATTAAAATGATCCTATGATTTTTGTCCTTCATTCTGTTGATATGATGTATCACAATGATTGATTTGCATATGTTGAACCATGCTTATATAGTTGCTGTATTATTTCTTTGGCTATAAACAGCATCAGTAGTATCCGTGATTTCCTTGGTGGCATAGGGTACAGTTATTAGTGGAGGCTGTGGTGGATAGTGGGACAGTCAAGTAGATCAGAGTTTGGGTTCCAGTGGTAGCAGCAGTGGGCTGAGTATGTCTATCCTTGGGCCCCATGATAGTATATGACTGGGTCACAAGATAGGTCACAGTTGGGGCCCCAGTGGTGGCAGCAGTGGGCTGAGCATGTCTGTCTTTGGGCTGCAGGAAAGTGTATGCTGGCTCCAGTGTCAGTGGGCCCAGGAGGGCCAATCTTTGGGCAACCAGGTGACTTACTGGGGTACTAGCAGCAGTGGTCCCGGGTAGTAGCAGCAGTGGGCTGGGCAAGTGGATGGGTTATTGGGCCCCTGGGCAGCCAGCGTGACATGCACAATGACAATAGCAGTGGTGAGACAACCCTCTGGTCCCAAATGGTCTGTACTGGTGTTGGTGGTGGCTAGAATGGGTTGCATAGGCTGGTCTCCGGGCCTTCAGGTGATATGTGTCAGCTATGGTGATAGCAGCTGAGTGGAGAGTTCAGGTGCCAATGGTGATAGACTAGGCTGGGCAATTACTGGCCCCCAGACTATGTTGTCTGGCACAAGAGGTAGGGGTTAAGCCAGGCCAGACAGACTTGTCCTTAAGCTCTGTCTGGCCTGAATGCAGGCAAAGCTGTGGTAGGCAGGAGCAGGACAATCTTTAGACCACTGGCAGAATGGTCAAGTGGGGAGCGGCAGCGGCCACACTGCTGCTCTGCCACTGGAGAGGGCATGCTGCCTTCAGTGGTGGGCAGCCTAGGCTGGCGGCTGGGGAACACATGTGCTGCTTGCACCTCAACTCCGGCTGCAGTAAATGGTACCTTGCTCAGCCGGGCGTGGTGGCTCATGCCTGATATCCCAGTACTTTGGGAGGTCAAAGCGGGTGGATCACGAGGTCAGGAGATCAGACCATTCTGGCTAACATGGTGAAACCCTGTCTCCACTAAAAATACAAAAAATTAGCTGGGCGTGGTGGCACGCACCTGTAATCCCAGCTGAGGCAGGAGAATCACTGAAACCCAAGAGGCGGAGGGTGCAGTGAACCAAGATCACACCACTGCACTCTAGCCTGGGTGACAGAGCGAGACTCTGACTCAAATAAATAAATGGTACCTTTCTCATTCCTCAGCCCCAACAGCAGTAGTCAACACTCCGATTGCACCTCAGCCCCTGGTGTGGTGGCTTTCTCTCCTAAGCCCCAGGGGCCACCTCAGGCCCCTGGACTCCAGGACAGTGTGCAATCTATTGGGGGCGGTACTCTAAAATGGCAACTTGCTGAAGCTGCTTAGGTTTCAGAAAGCATGTGGGACCCAGTGCAAGCTCCCTCCCTGAGGTACTGCCGTCACACAATCTCACCAGCAGCTCCCTGTGTTCGTTTCAGGGCCTTGTGAGGGTCAAGGGGCTCTCCCACGGCTAGATTTCAGGAGTCTTCATTTGGAATGCGAACTACCAGGGTCTCTCATTTACCCTTTTCCTGTATTGGGAACCTCTCTCAGCTCCCAGCCAATCTTACCAAACAGAGATCCCAGGATTCCTTCTTTGCCTGGGGTATTTCCTATCACTTTTCTGTTGAATTCCAGTGCTCTCTCCTGGGTGATCTAATCAAAGTGTGATTATCTGCTCTCTGTTTTGGTTCTTCTTAGTGGAGGAGGCAAACATAAAATGCCTCTAGTCAGCCATCTTGAAGCGGTCATCTGTTTTGATTTATTTCATTTCTTCTCTGTGGATTATTAGTTCAGTAAATTGAGAAAAATCAGTAAAGCCTCATCTTCTGACAATTACCCAAGAGGTCTCTCTCAAAGCACCACATACTCACCAAGCAGAAACATCCCTAACTGGGTGTATTCATTTTTTATGGCTGCTATAACAAACTAACACAAACTGGGTGGCTTAAAACAAAAGAAACGCATTCTCTTGCAGTTCTTGAGGCCAGAAGCCTGGAACCAAGGTGTGGCAGGACCATGCTCCCTCTGTATCCTCTGGAGGAGCTTCCTTCCTTGCCTCTGACAGCTTCTGGAAGCCCCAGACATTCCTTGACTTATGGCAGCCTAACTTCTACCTCTGCCTCCAGCTTCACATGGCCATCTTCCCCCGTCTGTCTCTTCCATGATGCTGTCCTCACTATATCTCTGTTTTCTTTTCTCTTTTTTTTTTTCTGAGACAGTCTCACTCTGTCACCCAGGTTAGAGTGCAGTGGCACAATCTTGGCTCACTGCAACCTCCACCTCCCAAGTTCAAGCAATTCTCCTGCCTCAGCCTCTCTAGCAGTTGGGATTATAGGTGCCTGCCACCATGCCAGACTGATTTTTGTATTTTATGTAGAGATGGGTTTTACCATGTTGGCCAGACCAGTCTTGAACTCTTGACTTCAAGTGATTGGCCCATCCCAGCCTCCCAAAGTGCTGGATTTATAAGAAAAGAAAACTGGCCCAGAGCAGTGAGCCGCTGTGCCTGGTCAGTTTTCTTTCCTTATAATAACATCAATCATATTAGAGTACGGTTCACCCTAATCAAGTGTGACCTCACATTAACTTGATTAAATCTGCGAAGATCCTACTTCCAAAGAAGTTCACAGTCACTGGTACCAGGGGTTAGGATTTCAATATATCTTTTTGGAAGATACAATTCAACACACAACACAGAGAAATTACTGCTCTGCTGAATCACTACACATTCTAATGACTCAAGACATCTGATTTCCTGTGTCTTAGGCCCAGGGGACTAGCGCTATTGGAGTCTTTGCTTCCAAACATGACCCACAATGACCCTTTCAATTATTCCTTCTCTGAGGCAACAGACCAGGCCTCCAATACCACTGCAGATGCTGGTTCCCTATAGAACAGAAAATTTAGGAACAGAAAATGATTCTAACGACATAGTAAGGATACAACAGTTACTAGAATAGGCTGAGTTCTTTTTTTTTTTCAGATGGAGTCTCGCTCTGTCGCCCAGGCTGTAGTGCAGGGGCACGATCTGGGCTCACTGCAACCTCTGTCTCTCAGTTCAAGTGATTCTCCTGCCTCAGCCTCTTAGTAGCTGGGACTAAGGTGTGCGCCCGATACCCGGCTAATTTTTTTGTATTTCTACTAGAGACAGGGTTTCACCATGTTGGCCAGGCTGGTCTTGAAATCCTGACCTCAGACGATCTATCCACCTCAGCCTTCCAAAGTGCTGGGATTATAGGCGTGAGCCACTGAGCCTGGTCAGACTGAGTTCTCATTCCACTTTTCTTATGTACTAGTTTTGTGACCTTAGATAAGTTGATCATCTCATTAAATATAAATGGACACAATATTTAAACACAAGGTATGTATGAGGTTTCAATAGCTGCTTTAAAAATGAGTTAACACGTGGCTCATACCAGGTGTTCAGTTCTTAGTAGTTTCTCTCCCTTTTCCCATTACACTGTCTGTCCTGGGGAGACTTAAAAAGCTTTGGGTACTGACCCTAACTCTAGGGTACATACATGTCTTATTTGGTCTCTCTGCAGTGACATGCACACCATGGTGGAGAACCACACCCAAGTCACCTGGTTCCCGCCTGCTGGGACTTACAGAGCAGGAGGACCTCAAAGGCATCCTCTTTGTGCTCTTCCTGCTCATATATTCAGTCACTGTCATGGGCAACCTGGGAATGATCACCCTGATCCATGCAGACCCACAGCTCCACACACCCATGTACTTCTTCCTGAGCATCCTCTCTTTCATAGACTCCTCCTTTTCCACGGTGGACACCCCCAGGCTGCTGGAGAGCTTCCTTGTCTCAAGCCAATCCATCTCCTTTGCAGGTTGTGTGGTCCAGATGGCCCTCATGACCCTCCATGGTACTGCTGAGTGTCTGCTCCTGGCAATCATGGCCTATGACCAATTCACCACCATCTGCCACCCTCTCCTCTGTCACAGTATTATGTCCCAATGTCTGTGTGTGCTGCTGGTGGTGACCTCCTATACTGTTTCTGTTGCCATTTCAGCTTTGCTGACTAGGTGCATCTTTAAGCTGCCCTACTGTGGCCCCAATGTCATTAACCACTATTTCTTTGACATCCCTGCTGTGCTCCATCTTGCCTGTGCAGAGACTACTGAGGTCAAGACCATTATCTTCTCATTTTTGTGCCTTGCTCATCTGCTTTACCATCACCATTATCCTCGTCTCCTGTGCCTATATCCTGGTGACCATTTGCAGGATGCACTCCCTGGAGGCCCAGAGCAAAGCTCTCTCTACCTGTGCCTCCCACCTCACCATCATCTGCCTCTTCTATGGCACCATCACCTTCACGTATGCTCAGCCAAGCTCTCATAAGTCCATGGAACACAACAACAAGGTCATCTCTGTCTTCTACACTGTGGTCATCCCCATGCTGAACCCTCTGATCTACAGCCTGAGGAATAAAGATGTAAAATATGCTTTGAAGAGGAGATGCCTTTGCAAGCTGTCTTCATAACCAAGTATGGAGCATTTAGCATCCTACCCCAAGCTATAACATGGTAGCCACAATATAAAGCATGGATAATATTAACACTTAGAGCAAAGTATGTGCCATCAATACTTTAAACGCGTGACATATTATCAGCCCATTTAATCCTCACAACAAGTGTATGAAATGGGCACTATTATTATCCCTTAGGAGTCTGGGGCACAAAGAAACTGAGTAACTTGCCCAAAATCACACAGCTGATAAGAGGCAGTCTGGTTTCCGAGAGTATATTCTCAACCAATGCACTGTACTGACTCTTTCTGAGGACCACATCTCAAAAAGGGACAATAGCAGCATTCCTTAAAGATATCATAAGGAGAACCTGGATCATGGCATTATAAAGTGGGATGGGAGCGACCATGGGATTTGGAGCCTGTGCACCCTCACCTCAGTTCACCTTGCCTCTGAGTGACTCCTCTTGGCATCTGTGTGATGTTGAGTCAGTCACCTAGACCCTGACCCCCCCATTTTCCCAAGTGAAAACTAGACAGTAACACCCATCTCAACTGGTTATTATTAGGCCTCCATGAGGGGGGAATAGGGATTCCCACAGAGTCTGGCACAAACAACTGTTCACGAACTGTTGATTTCCTTGCTTCCCTGGGGAAACCACTCCATAGGATCACATGTTCTTATACATCAATGTTTTTTAAGGGTAAGAGCATATTACATTGTGTATTAGTCCAGTTTCATACTGCTATGAAGAAATACCCAAGACTGGGTAATTTATAAAGAAAAAGAGATTTCATGGACTCACTGTTCCATATAGCTAGGGATGCCTCACAACCCTGGCAGAAGGTGAAGGAGGAGCAAAGGCACGTCTTACATGCAAAGGCACGTCTTACATGATGGCAGGCAAGAGAGCAGGGGAACTGCCCTTTATAAAACCATTAGATCTCATGAGACTTATTCACTACCACAAGAACAGCATGGGAAAACCCACCCCATGATTTAATTACCTCCCACTGGGTCCCTCCCATGACATATGGAGATTATGGGAGCTACAGCTGAAGATGAGATTTGGGTGGGGACACAGTCAAACCATATCACATAGCTATATTTAAATAATATTTTGGCTGGATGAGGTGGCTCATGTCTGTAATCCCAGCACTTTGGGAGGCTGAGGTGGGCAGATCACTTGAGGTCAGGAGTTCGAGACCAGCCTGGGCAACATAGAGAATCCTTGTCTCTACTAAAAATACAAAAAATGAGCTGGGTCTGGTAGTGCATGTTTATAATCCCAGCTACTCAGGAGGCTGAGACATTAGAATCATTTGAACCTAGGAGGTGGATATTGCAGTGAGCTGAGATCGCATCACTGCACTCTAGCCTGGGCAAAAGAGCAAGACACTATCTCTAAATAAATAAATAAATTTCACTGAACCATGAGAACGTTCCTTCTTTTCCAATCTTCTTTTTTTAGCTCTTCTAATATTTTCAAAGTTTAAATCTCTGTTTGATACTAGTTTGACTTTAAACCTTCCCTAATTGGTCTCCTTTTTAACAGAGAGACAAAGTTTTAGCACTTAACAGTAATTAGTTAGTATTTAATATTGTTATATTGTTTTCCTTTCTATTTTATGTTGCTTTTAAGATTCTAATTAAAAGTTTTAAATAAACAACTGTTTAAAACCTAAGTTTTAGAAAAATCGCAATACATGTGATACACAGGGCAAAGGAGGTAAACAAATGACTTTAGGAACATTTATATTGATAATTCATGTTTTCCTTTGGAGATGGAGTTTTGCTCTGTCACCCAGACTGGAGTGCATTAGTATGGTCTTGGCTCACTACAATCTCCACCTCCCAGGTTCAAGCAGTGCTCCTGCCCCAGCCTCCCAAGTAGTTGGGATTACAGGTGCCCACCACCACACCTAGCTAATTTTTGTATTTTTTTTAGTAGAGGCAGGGTTTCACCATGTTGGCCAGGCTGGTCTCAAACTTCTGACCTCACGTGATTCTCCTGCCTCAGCCTCCCAAAGTGCTGGGATTACAGGTGTGAGCCACCATGCCAGGCCAATTCATGTTTTTCAAAACATTTTCATGTTCATTATTTTATTTGATCTTCACCAAATGCTGTAAGATAAAAAAGCTAGGTATTATTACTTCCATTTTACAAATTAAAAAAAAAAAATCTGAGAGGTTTACCTGATTATCTCTAAGTCCCACTGGAAGGTCATACAATAGCTTAGAACAGAGAACCCAGGGCTTCTAATTGTGATGGAACCCCCTGCACACAGTTCTCAACTTCCTTTCAGAAAAAAATGAAAGTTCTTGATCGTCTCTTATGATGGACTGAATTGTGTCTCCCCCCAGATTTATGTTAAAACCCTAACCCCCACCACCATCCCTCAGAATGTGATGGTATTTGGAGATAATGCCTTTAAATGGGTGATTAAGTTAAAATGAGACCTTTAGGGTGGGCTCTAGTCCAATCTGACTGGTGTTCTTGTAAGAAGAGGAAATTTGGACACCAAAGAGATGCTAGAGGTGTGCACAGAAGAAAGACCATGTGAGGATGCAATGGAGGGGGGCAGCTGCAAGTCACAGAGAGAGGATGCAGAAGAAACCAGCCCTGCCAGCACCTTGCTCTTGGATCCACTTCCAGCCTCCAGGACTGTGAGAGAATAGATTCCTGTGGTTTGAGCCACCCAGTCTGGTGCATTTTGTCATAGCAGCCTGAGCTAATGCAGCTTCCACTCTTAAGGCTGCCTCTTGGCCCAGTATGGCTGCTGAAGCTCTAGCCATTATTTCAATGTTTGAAGAAAAAATGTGGAGGAAGAGAAAAACATGCCAGCTGCTTGTTCCCTTTGGTAGCTGCCATGGTGTGAATGTCCACCCCACCCCCCACAAAAAAAAATGTTGAAATTTAGTTGTCATTGTGATGTTATTAAGGGGTGGGACTGTAAAAAGGTGATTAGGCCAGGAGGCTTGCTTGCTTGCTTGCTTGCTTGCTTTTTTTTTATTTTCATGGAGGCACTCACCACCACATCTGGCTAACTTCTGTATTTTTAGTAGAGATGGGGTTTAGTAGAGACAGGGGTTCACACTGTTGGCCAGGCTGGTCTCCAACTCCTGACCTCACGTGATTCTCCTGCCTCAGCCTCCCAAAGTGCTGGGATTACAGGTGTGAGGCACCATGCCTGGCCACAGAAATTTATTTCTCACAGTTCTGGAAGCTGGGAGGTCCAGGGCAAAAGGGCCTGCATTTGGCATGGTCTTTCTTGCTGCATGGCAGCTTCAGTGGTTCACACCTTCTCACTGTGTCCTCACATGGTAAAAGGGACAAGGGAACTCTGGGTTTGTTTTTGTTTCTTGTGGGGGTTTTTTGTTGATTTTTTTTTTTGAGACAGGGTCTTGCTCTGTCGCCCAGGCTGGAGTGCAGTGGCGCAATCTTGGCTCACTGCAACCTCCGCCTCCCGGGTTCAAGCAATTCTCCTGCCTCAGGCTCTCAAATAGCTGGAATTATAGGCATGTGCCACCCTGCCCAGCTAATTTTTTTTAATGAGGGCACTAATACCATTCATGAAGACTCTACCCTCATAACCTAATCGCTTCCCAAAGGCCCCACCTCCTAATAACATCAACTTATGGAGTTAGGATTTTAACATAGGAATTTGGGGGTGGGGGGGACACTAACATTTAGACCTTAGCAAAATCACATTTTAAAATTTAATATTCCCAGTTTCTCTAGGAAGGAAAGATGAAAGTGATCACTAGTCTTATTCTCAGCCATAATCATCTGGTGCTGAGTCGCAGCTACTATTTTTTAGACAGGCAGACTCTCCAGTTCTCCCTCAACCCAGTTTTCCCCCACCGCTCATTATTAAAGATGTGTGTTGCCTTTTTTATCACACCAAGTTTTTTTCTTACAGTAGACAACCCGTCCTAGCCTGAGCAGGTCATGCAGTTAACATACTTCTTTTGCTGGCATCTTCCCCAGTGCCTGGAATGTGCTTCTCTCATTCCTTCCATCAGAGGCATGTGAACCACAGCAACTCCATCTTGAATAGGAGCGGTATAAAAATAAGGCTGAAACTTACTGGGCTGCATTTCCAGACAGTTAAGGCATTCTAAATCACAGGATGAGATAGGAGGTCAGCACAAAATACAGATCATAAAGACTCTGCTGATAAAACTGGTTGCAGTGAGAGTGACCTCTGCTCATTCTCACTGCTACACTCCCACCAGCACCATGACAGTTTACAAATGCCCTGGCAATGTCAAGAAGTTACCCTATATGGTCTATAAAGGGGAGGCATGAATAATCCACCCCTTAGTTAACATATCATCAAAAAATACGCATAAAAACGGCCAACCAGCAGCCCTGGGGGTTGCTCTGTCTATGGAGTAGCTATTCTTTCATTGTTTTACTTTCTTAATAAACTTACTTTCACTTTGCACAGCAGACTTGCCCTAAATTCTTTCTTGTGCGAGATCCAAGAACCCTCTATTGGGATCTGGATCGAGACCCCTTTACTGTAACATATTTCTGGTAACCACAGAAAGGACTATAGTGCAGAAACCCCGACCCAAAGGCTAACTTTGGGTAAGTGGTGGGGTCTGGTAACATCTTTCTCGTGAACCACAAAAGGGACAATACTGAGAAGATCCCTGACCCAAGGAAATAGACTGCAGCACTGATGGGACAATTTTAGGCAAGCGGTGGGATACCCCGGTAAAGAATGGGATTGGTTTAGAGGCCCAACTTAGGGGAGTTAGAGTGTCTCCTAAGACAGAGTGGGTTAGAGGACCCTCTTAATAAAAGGCAAGAACGCTTGACCAAACATGTGTTAGAGCCCCAACTTAGGAGGGTTAGAGTCCCTTCTAAGATTTAGGGGGGTTGAGGCCCCTCTCAGTAAAGAACCTCTCAGCTAAGAATAGGTTTGGCATTATGGGATGTTAACTGCTATTCTCTTTGGATTAATCTGCCTTACACTCTTTGTTGATGGCTGTGGATGACAGAGTTAGGCATATACAGGATGATGAGACCTGGGGGAGCTTTCCTCCCTAAAAGGGGA
This sequence comes from Ateles fusciceps, assembly GCA_036589455.1. Lineage (NCBI taxonomy): Eukaryota > Metazoa > Chordata > Mammalia > Primates > Atelidae > Ateles > Ateles fusciceps. The sequence goes on along the minus strand of JAZHEH010000681.1, from coordinate 19,615,245 downwards.
AACTTCAAAGCTGATGGAAAAGATCCCTTTGCCACTGAGAAACAGTCGCCTGAACTTTTCAGTGTCGCTGCAGTGGTTGGGTCTTTCTCTGGCCTCCCTAATTATTTTGTGTTCCCTACCCTGCCACAGGCAATGCTTTTCCCTCTCTCCTTTCCCTTTCTTATGTTTTCTATTACTCAGGACAACCATCTTGCCCAGAGACCATGTGTTGTAACTCCAAGTCAGAGGTTGGATTAAAGATGACAGGGCCCATATAGGTGCAAATTTATGCCTTGCCATTTTGGTATTGGATGCTAAGCAGAGTGGCTAATGTCTATGTTTTACCACAAGCATTTTGCTCTGTCCAGAACAAAAAAATAATAATTTTCTTTTATGATGTGGCTTAGCCCCCAGGGTGATGGTGCCACAAGCTGGATCACTAGAGCCTCTCAGGGACAGGGAACCCAGAGGCCTGGCATGCCAGCAAAAGGGTAAGAATCTCTTGCCAGTCAGATTTCTGGCTTCTCTTCTCTCTGTGCAACAGGTTGAATGAACAGTTAAAAAAAAATCAGTGTTTATCTCCTCTGTAAAGTTTTGATTAATGTGAAAAAGAATTCTAAGGCTGGTCTTAAGCTGGTGTATTCTCTGCTATGAATTTGTGTTTCTGTGTCGCAGTGTACTTTAGGATAAAACATGGGCTTAGAACACTTGTAAGCCTGCTTTTCAAGATGACCCAGCAAACTGGTTAGTCACAAACTTGGCTGCAGGTCCCTGAAACAAACAAAATCTGAATGAAGTCTCCACCTTGTTTTATGTCCCTGGGAACTGGACTTTTTTTTTTTTTTTTTTTTTTTTGAGAAGGAGTCTTCCTCTGTCGCCCAGCCTAGAGTGCAATGGCATGGCATGATCTCAGCTCACTGCAACCTCTGCTTCCCAAGTTCAAGCAATTTTCCTGTCTCAGCCTCCCTAGTAGCTAGGATTACACGTGTGTGCCACCATGCCCAGATAATTTTGTATTTTTAGTAGACACAGGGTTTCACCATGTTGGTCAGGCTGGTCTCAAACTCCCGACTTCAGGTGATCCACCTGCTTTGGCCTCCCAAAGTGCTGGGATTACAGGCATGAGCCACCATGCCCCACTGGGAGTTTGACCTTTTAATCACATGGCAGTACTTTCTTTTGGTCTCCACCTTCAGGGAACAGTAATTTTAGGGTTCATGTCATAGTTAGCGCTAAAAATCATATTAAATAGTTAAAGCCTTTGCAAGCTCAAAATTAACTACTCTAGATTCCTTCTGGGAAGGGAAATGGTGACTGCTCTGTGCTATAGCTCAGTAGCCAAGGTTCTGCACTTTCACAGTGGCGGTCCAGGTTCAATTCCCCACCTAGGAAGTAAGTCATTTCTGGTTTAATATCTCTGTGACCTTGTCTATTCTCTTCTCCTCCATGGACTGTCTTAAATGTTCCTTTCTCTAAGCACCTGGGAAGTTACCTTTGGTAAAGTTCAAGAGCCAGAAATATCGACCGTTTGGCATAAGAAATTCTAAAAGGACTTTATTAAAGATTGCTATGGTTAGAATAAGTTTAATTAAAAGCAGATATTCAAGCTCTAACAGCCTGGGCTCCTTGGAGAAAAAAACCAGGAGGTACCAAACACCCCTTTCCTGACACTGTTCTTCCAAGGGCTCCACCTAAACCCAGTAGTCCAATTAAGAAACTTAAAAACTGACAAATGAGGCTGGGTGTGGTGTCTCACACCTATAATCCAATCACTTGGGAGGCCAAGGTGGGCGGATCATCTGAGGTTGGGAGTTCAAGACCAGCCTGACCAACATGGTGAAACCTCATCTTTTAAAAATAAATAAATAAATAAATAAATAAATAAAATAAATTTAAAAAAAAAAGAAAAAAAAACTGACAAATGAAAAATCTTACTACAGTCATCTTCTTCTGTCTTTCTGTGTAGCTACAAATGTGTTGTGTGTAACATTTACATAAAAGAGCTCTAATTAATTGGCTTAAACAAAACTATGCACTTAAATCAAATATTTTGAAAGCAAAATAAAAACTTTAATGTCTTTTAGTACATATAACTTTAGTCATCTTTGGGAAACAAAAACAGCTTTAAAAATTATTGATAATATGAAAACATTTAGTCTACCTTAGACAGGTCAGATAAGTTTGCTAAATGCTTTAAGGTCATAAACTACTTCTTGAACTTTTAAAATTTGTTCAATTTACCTACCTTAAAGCCATTAGATTCTAGATAAGGCCTGGGAATGTGTGGAATTAGTCATGCCCCTACCTATACAAAGAAGATTATAAAGAAAGAGATTTTATATAAGAAAGAGTATTGTATGGTAAATTCTTGTCCTAAAGTAAAATAACTGGTTGTTTAAAAGAAGGGATGTTTAGGGAAAGTTAGAAAGTTCAAGAATGTTTCATGTGGTCTGTGTAAGTCATGAAAGGATTTGTGAAAGGGAATTTATGCAAGAAACACTGTACAATTCAAAGGTTGTTAGACCTCCTTAATGCTTCATAAAATGCCACTCTGACTCTTACTGTGCAACTTGGCTGCTAAGTGAGATAAGACCTGGGGACATGTGGAGTTAGCCACACCCCCTAGCTATGCTGGAGAGTCAGCCCTTATCTGCACTTCTGTCTGGTGTGTCCTGGGCGAGGCTCCACACCTAGTACACAATTAAAATTGCTTACTAACCAGGGCTTTCACCAAAAGTAAGTTGCTAAAAGTTAACATTGTAGCATATAATTGAGACTATTAAAGAAATAATTATACTTGTAAGGTGTGTAAGGAAAGTAGAATGTACTTTTAGTAAAAGTTATAAGAAGGCATAAGAATGTGGATGTTTTTGCCTAAAGAGTTAAAAAATTGTTTTAAGTTAGATAGAACAAAGCTAAAGGTTTAAGCAAGTTGTGGAAGGTTTATAAAAATTAATTTTACGAGATTCTGTGTGTGAACATATTGGCTAAAGTTAAAGGGGTATTATTCAGTTTTTCTGTAAATTAAACATTGGAATAAAACTACAACAGGTTTTTCCTGGAGCACTAATCTGCTCTTTCACAAAAAAAAATGTAAAGGGTTATAAAAGGTTTATAAGAATCTTACCTTATGGTTAAACATTAAAATTGGATAAATATGTCTATAAGGTTTTATTAAAAATTGGGTTTAACATTAATAGTACATTAATGTAAAGGTGAAATTTGGCTTATCTTGTATAAAAATAATACAGGAAGCATTATCAAATGTGAAATGGTTTTTTGCTTTCTTTGGACTATGTTTGCAGAAATGTGTTATTGGTATATGCTCCAAAGTTATGGGAAACTCCTACAAATCTAACATGACTTAGTATATGTTATTAATAATTATAATTATTGTGGAAAATTTTGTGCACCACAGAAGTAACCAAATTTCCTTATCAATTGTGGCTTTAATAGTGACTGTCTAAAACTTTTTATCATGCACAGACAATTGATGTCTTGTTTTAATCCTCTTTAGAAGGGGGTTTATAATCAATTATAGAACTCTAACTGCTGTTCTTAAATGCAACTTTTCTGATAACTTTGGAGACTGTGACATCAGAGTAGAGGAAAAACTTTCAGAACTCTCATAGAGAGCTAAAATGTTCACAACTATCAAACAGAAGTTAACTGCATGTACTAAACTGAAGAAGTCTAATCTTTTCAACTTTGTTTAAAATGCTGTGGATCCTTTGTTTTGTTTTTCACAGTCAAGGAAACTTTTCTTTTGAGCTATTTACAGCTTTTAACAGTTGAGTATACTCCTATGAACAAAATTTGGAGCCTATTTGTTTCTCTCTACCTGATTTCTCCAGAATTTGGAAACTAATTGTGAGTATTCTTAACTTATGGCAATACAGTTGCTTGCATAGGTGCAATAAGACTCTGTTTTCTTTGTAACAGGACACAATTGGAGGAACTGGTTATTTTGCTAAGGCTTTGACTGAAAAGGTGTGTTTTCCTTTAGGGAATTAAATTTGACTTATAGAGCTAATAAAAGCCCCATGATGAACTGGCCTCATACCTTGCCTACAGCAGTCCCTGTGCAGGGTTTCTGACCTGTGGTGAATTATCTTGGGACCTCAAAAGGAAAGAAATTTACCTAACTCATAGGTATTTGAGGATACAAACCTATGGCTGGGCTCAGCTTTAAAAAATTCTTATCTGAAATTCTTTCTATGGAACAGAGTTCCACGAAAGCTAATTTTAAGTAACAGCTTATGTGAAAAATAATTATTTTTGCTGTACTTTATATAAATAATTAGGCCAAGTATAATAAAGCAAATCATTCTTACCATGATTTGTCTTCAGTAAAAATGAGAAACTGGAGAGAGAAATATTATGTTTCAAAAACTATTACTAGATTCTACTCTCATCGTTTGTTTCTAAGTTTGTTTCTGCAATTTAGGCTAACCCTGCTTATTCCTGTGAACCAGCCAGTAGTCTCTGACTGTTGCTAGAAGAAACAAGAGAGATGGGTAATATAAAAATCTGGATCAGTGTTCTAATTCTGGGCACATTACAATTAGCTAACAACTCCATATCAGCTTAGTTCCAACAGTTGCCCAGCTCATGAAAAGCTTTCTAATTAGTTTACTTTGAATAACTTTACTTATTTTGCTTTATTCTTGTGGAATATATTGCTGTTATACTCTTTGTATATGAATACAGGACAAGCTTACTGAAGGTTTTCTTAAGTTAAGCATGTATTAACCTTCAAGGTATCACCTTTTGTCAAAACTCAAGAGCTATGAATGGACCTTACCATACTGATGCTCTCTGACTAAACTACTCTCTACCCTGAATTCGAGAGACCCTGATAGTTAGGCAGGAATGCCATCGCCCCTAGTCAGCCTGAAAAAGTTACAGAAGATGGATCTTCATCCCTCTGTAACCCTTAGGATTAAGGGTTCTCTTATAAAAGGGAGGGGGGGAAATGTCAGAGGCATATGAACCAGTGCAACTCTATCTTAAATAGGAGCTGGATAAAGTAAGGCTGAAACCTACTGGGCTGCATTTCCAGACAGTTAAGCATTCTAAATCACAGGATGAGGTAGGAGGTCAGCACAAAATACACGTCATAAAAACCTTACTGATAAAATAGTTTGCAGTAAAAGAGCAGGCCAAAACCCAGCAAAACCAAAATAGCATCAAGAGTGACCTCTGGTCATCCTCACTGCTACACTCCCACCAGTGCCATGACAGCGTACAAATGCCATGGCAATGTCAGGAAGTTACCCTACACGGTCTGAAAGGGGAGGCATGAATAATCCTCCCCTTGTTTAACATATCATCAAAAAATAATCATTAAAATGATCAATTAGAAGCCCTCAAGGCTGCTCTGTCTATGGAGTAGCCATTCTTTTATTCCTTTACTTCTTAATAAACTTGCTTTCACTTTGCACTGCAGACTCACCCTAAATTCTTTCTTGGCATGAGATCCAAGACCCCTCCTTTGGGGTCTGGATAGGGACCCTTTACCTGTAACACTTCCTTTGTTAACCTGACAAATCTCTTTTTTTTCTGAGACGGTCTCACTCTATTGCCCAGGCTGGAGTGCACTGGTGTAGTCACAGCTCACTGAAGCCTCCACCTCCCAGGCTGAAGCGATCCTACCACCCCAATCTCCTGAGTAGCTGAAACTGCAGGTGTGCACTACCATGCCCAATTAATTTTTATGTTTTTTGTAGAGACAGGGTTTCATGATGTTGCCCAGGCTGGTGTAGAATTCCTGGCCTTGAGCAATCCACCCACCTCAGCCTCCCAGAGTGGTGGGATTACAAGTGTGAGCCACCATGCCTAGCCCAAATCTCTTTATTATCATTCTAATTCCAGCCTAAAGGTAATCTTTTCTGGGAAAATTTTTTCATCTCTTACAGATAGAATTCATCTGTGCTCTGGTTTGCCTTTGTTAAAGAAAAAGCAAAAAGTTATCAGAAACCAAAGATTGAGTGCTGAATGAAAAACATTTTTTTTTTACTTTCAAGCAGGAAGCCTAATTCAGCACAGAGTCTAGGAAAGCCACAGATCTATGGATGCAGGAAGAGAAACAAGGCAGTTTTCTAAAGCTAGAAGACCATAAATTGTCTCCTTTCCATGTTAGCAAAACAAAGTCTCTGCGTGTTACTGACTGGCTACCAACTTGAGTTTTTTCATTAGAGTAGATCTGGCTCTATTAAAGGTGGTCTTCTGTGGACACATGTGGTGGCTTGCCCAGCATTGTGGCATCCAGCAGCCTCAGCTGAGTACGTGCAATACCTGAACCAGGGTGGAGTCACCCAGTTAGCCATCTGCACTGTGCCACGTGAGGGAAGCCTAGGAGACCAGGTAGGTTGATGACTCATGCTACCTCCATGCTGGCACTCACCAGCCTCACTACAAATGCCAGTTTTGTGTTTTCTCCCAGTAGACATGAGTGACTGGAGCATTTCTTTGTTAATCCTATGTCTCCCAGTCACCCAGCCCCTGGCCCACTGTTGGAAACAGAAAGCATAAACCAAAAATAAAATTATAAGCCCTCCAATTGACTGAATAGACACCCCCTTTTTAGCCTGGGGACCCAAAGAAACCTGAAAAACTAGTTCAGGCCACGATGGGGAAGTGGAGTCAGACATGCCTTATCCTCTCCTCCCTTTGGAGTTCAGGTCACAACTGACCAGCATTAACATTAAAACCGAGCTCCTCAGACTGACAGAACAGACTCTTTGAGGCAATAAGATACCAAATTCCAACCCGACTCTAGTGTAATATCACATGACAGACAAAGAAGAAAATCACAATATTTTACCCCAGAATATGTTTATCATATTTTGAGAAATGGCCCTACACAGCTATCTTTTTCTGGGGGAAAATTTGCATCTGTAAGGAATTCTGTTAACATAATTAGGTATTCCCTTCCAGGCCCTTCCTATCCTGAAGAGATTATCTGAGAGTCTAGCACCTTTTAAAGGTCTAAATAGGAAACATTGTCATCAATTGTCACTAAGGATAGCCACCTATGAGACTTTCTGTGGTTAATAAGAACCTTGGTCCCCCACAACCCCTTATCTTAACCCAGATACTCCCCCTCTGTTAATTCCAGGTCTTTATATAATAACTTAACTCTTTCAACCAACTGCCAATCAAAAAATATTTAAATCCACCTATGACCTGTAAGCCCCCAACTCTCACCTCCCCCGCCCCCACTTCAAGTTGTCCTGTCTTTCTGGGACCCAACCAATGTATACGTCATATGTATTGATTGATGTCTTCATTGTTGCTTGACTAAAATGAGATAATGCAGCAAAATGTCTAGTATAATGTGTCTAACAGATAAGAGCTGCTAGTAAATTACAGCTCTCATCCTAGGGACACATAAGGCTGAATAGTGGGCAGGAATCTTTCTTCCAAGAACAGGGACAGATGCCTCTTGATATAGCCCAGTATAACTGATATAACTGCTACAAAGTGTGTCAGGACTGCATCTTTCCAGTAAGGAGCTGATACCACTCTCCTCCTAATCAGCAAGCTACACTTGTGGCCTTTTTCCCATAGAGACAGCAATCTGGGAGTACCCACTGCCTTGCACCCAGCAATTCTCCCTGGGACAAGCTGTACCTAACTGTGTATGGGCAGTGAGAGCAGGCAGCAGTTCACGGTCTCATCTAATCCCAGGTTTTCTTGTTGCTTTTGTTTCTCAGAGGAGGTTGCACAGTTAGGAAATTGTAACATCAGGATGCAGCCAGAGCTGGTGGGAGCAAGAACATAGGCTCTTTCTCCAGCTCTGAGCAACTCCACTCATCACTCTGACCCCAAGCTCTCTATTCCTTTAAAGCCTCACTGCCACTGAGTCCTCTTTAAAGCCTATTTTGATTTGTTGTAAGGGTGTAGGTTTTGCATCCCCAGCTAGACTTTAAATGCTATGGGGGCAGAGAGTGTGCCTTACAGAGCTGGGGTTTATAATTAGGACTCAATGAAATCTGGTCAAGAAATTATGCAATGGACCTGTCTAGACACCAACAGTGCTGCTCCCCCAGAGACCTGGGTTTCTTGCAAGAAATTCACAGGCAAGCTTACAGTTTTTATTCCCTTTGAGAAAATCCTAGCAGCTCCCCACCGGCTTCCTCTCTCGGGTACTCAACATCTGCTCAACAATTCTGGTAGAGTGGGTTCTGGCCAGGAGCTTCTGGTGAGCTCCAGGACAGCTCCAGAGGAAGGAGGGAGCAAGAAGAAAAATAAATGGGCAAGATAAGAGAATAGGGAAGTGAGCCCGTCCCCTCTGGGCAAATCTCCAAAGAGCCTATCTCCAGCAGGGAGAGGTCTCTGCCAGGGGTGTGGGGCATGTGATTCACACCTGGGAAGAAATGCTTCTTCTCTCTCCAGCAGCATGAGTTTAGGCAGGCTCAGGAGTGCAGGGGAAAGCCCATGAGTCACTGACAATCAAGAAAGAATGGGGGAATGGGGCAGGGCAGAGCAGGTCTCCTCTGTTGTGTCAGCATCTCCAGCCTCCCTGCTGACCCCTGTTCAAAGGCAACCAAAGGCCCAAGGCCCTTCCTAGACCTTGGTCAGGGTCTCTCTACCTTGATACTACTGACATATGGAGCTAGATAATCATTTGTGTAGGGCATTGTCCCATGCACTGTAGAATGCTTAGCAGCATACATGGCCTCTACCCAAGATGTCAAGAGCACCCTCCCACCAGCTGTGGCAACCAAAGACATCTCCAGGCTTTGCCAAATGTCCCCTGGAGATTGGGAGAAATCAGCTGGCTCATTCTTCTTCCTTTCCTTATTCAGAATGTATGGTGGGGTCTCAGTCTTATCGCCTCTCCTATAGCTGCCTCTTCTGAGCAATCCCTGAAGATGATCTGTCAGGCCCTTATCACAAAAAGGCTTTACTGCTGCTTCTTCCAGGGCAGCAGGTGATAAGTAAGTAATGATCATGGAGAAGTAAAAAGTTTCTAGAACTTAGAGAGGGAAGGAAGAGCCAGGAAGGGAGACAGGAGTCCCCCATCTTACAGAAACTGAAAGTCCAGATGGACTGAGGCAGCACTGTCCAACAGAAACATAATGCAGGCCACAAATATGGGCCACATGTGTTCATGTTAAATTTTTGAGTAGCTGCATTCAAAAAAAGAAACAAATCAAATTATTTTTGATAATATATTTAACTCAATATATCCCAAATATTGTCAACATGTAATCAATATTTTAAAGTCAGTAATGAAGTATTTACATTCTTTTTTTCCATACTAAGTCTTCAACATCCAAAGTGCATCTTCCATTTACAATTTATCTCAATTTGGACCAGCCACTTTCCTAGTGCTCAAAAGCCACATGCAGCTAGTGGCTACCATATTGGACAGCACAGGACTGTGGTTTTCTTACAAAAGGTGAAGAGCACCCCCATCCTTCTCCTAGCACCAAGGGGCTTCCAAAGCCCAAGACCTTAGCTACACAATGGAGCAATGTAGTCTCCAAATTGATACAGTATTTTTAACTCAGAGAACAAGATACCCATTTCAAGTTCTCCCTTCCTCAAACACCATGTCTTCTCCCGGGCAAATAAAGCAGACTGCAGGTTGACTCTCTGGTCCTTTTCAGAGACTTGTACCTCAACCGTTGTTCCACTCCACACCTCTTGTCAGGAAGAAAGTTACAAATCCCTAAGTTGTAAATTAGCCTTACTCCACCCTATACACAGACTGTCACCTAGGAGACAGGTACCTCCAACCAGCCTGTACACACCCAGTATTTCCCCTGGAGCTGAGTTTGCTCACCACCTACCTCATGCTATGGACCCTGCCCTGTATGCCTTCACAGTTCCCTAACCATTTACTCAAACTGCTTCCTAGTAGACAGATAAAGTCTTCGACTGAGCTGAGCACCTCTCATAAATTGATAAATCCCTAAGCCTTACTGACAAATTCCTTAGTTAAGGTACCAGATCTGGGATTGAGACTCTTGATGGAGATTTATAGTCTCTGGTTATGGGTGGGATTCTCCACTTTCCAATAGTTACTTTTTTGTCAATCACCTCCTATTCTTATTCTTTTTTTTTTTTTTTTTTTTGACAGGGTCTTACTTGGTTTCCCAGGATGGAGGGCACTGCCACAATCATGGCTCACTGCAGCCTCAACCTCCTGGGCTCAGGCGACCCTCCTACCTCAGCCTTTAAGTAGCTGGGACTACAGGTGCACATCGCCATGCCTGGCTAATTTTTTGTATTTCGTGTAGAAATGGAGTTTTGCCACGTTCCCCAAGCTGGTCTCAAACTCCTGAGCTCAAGTGATCCACCCACCTCAGCCTCCCAAAAGCTGGGATTACAGGTGTGAGCCACCATGCCTGGCCCACCTTCTTTTCTTGTTCTACTAGGATGCACATCTTGAAATCAACTCACCCTGCCTAAAGAGAAGAAATTCCAAAACCTTCCAAAATTTTCCACTTGTTATGTTTCCAGATAATCATTCAGCTGCTTTAAAAAAAAAATCTTGATACCCCTAGTACATAATTCTGGGCCTACAGCAGGATCTCAATAAATATGTGTATGAATTTGCTGCAGATGGCAAATACAGCTCATACCCTGGGTTGGCAGGGAGGTCTCTAAGAGAGCTCCATGTTTGAAGCTCAGGAAAGAATGACTCTTTATCTGCACAATTTTCCCATGTCCTAACCCTTTATCCACAGAAGTGTGGGTGAACAGCCAGATTTATGAGTGAAGTCAGTTCCAGCATTCTGCCTGCACCAGTCTAGCAGTCCAGAATCCCCTCCCTTTGTGGCTATCAAAGCCACAAGCCCCAGCTGTAAAAACTTGTATCCAGTCCCCTTCCCCTTGGGACCACTGCTTCAAGTTTCACTTACTTTTCTGTCTTTTAGGAGCCTCTTCGGTTCTGGATATTGGGGACTTTCTTAAGCTTTGAGATCAGTCTATCTTTTGAATTATTTTTGTTATTATTTTTCTGTATTTCTGTGTTCGAAATGGGGAAGGAGTTTCTGTTTCTGCTAAGTCTCCCATACTAACTGAAAGTGCCAAGCAGATGTGCCAATGTAAATATGATCATCTAAATACCCTTCAGTGATTCCCCATTTCCTTCAGGATAGAGATCCAAGAGCAAAACCTAACACACAAAGTCCTTCAGGGTCTGCCCCAGATTGATTTCCTGAGTTGTTTCTTGGTCTATCCCATCCTCACAACCTCTACTCCAATATTACTAAAATATTTCCTGTGCCCCCAAATTAGCCATGATGTCTCACACCTCCTGGCATTTAAATATACTGCCAATCTTCCTGGAACTTTCTTCCTTCTCCCCTCTACTCAGCCTTTATAATTTACTGGAGATGTCATTCTCCACAACCAGCATCCCTGACATCTACCCTGCAAGCCTAAATTAATCCCCTGCTTCCACTTTTGTGTTCTCTTAGTCTGCCCACATCTTCTCCTACAGTGTATTACTGTGTTTTCACACTGCTGTAAAGATCCTGAGACTAAGTAATTTACAAATAAAAGAGATTTAATTGACTCACAGTTCCACATGGCTGGGGAGGCCTCAGGAAACTTATAATCATGGCAGAAGGTGAAGGGAAAGTAGGCACCTTCTTCACAAAGCGACAGGAGAGCTTTTAAGCCATAAGATCTTGTGAGCACTAACTCCCTATCATAAGAACAGCATGGGGAAAATCCACCCCCATGATCCAATCACCTCCCACCAGGTCCCCTCCTCTGACATGTGAGGATTACAATTTGAGATGAGATTTGGGTTGGGGACACGAGCCAAACCATATCACACAGTATACAGTATTATAATTCTCTTCTGCTATAGATTTTTTTGTTTTCTCAGGAAACACCCATCTCGTACACCAGATAAAGTCTCTACCAACTATTCTGTTCTACAATACTCTACCCAGAGGGAAATTTTCCATGAAGCTGACAAACCAAAGGCTTCAAGGCTCCTCACCTGCCTAGACTTCAGGCCCAAGGAAGGCTATAGCTATGTGTTTACGCAGTTATTGTTTTTTTGTAAAATTTCTTAAAGAAGCTATCTTAACCACAATTGGTTAAAATAAACCATTGTAATCTTTCTACCTTGATTTCCCCCTCCTGAAGCTTTAGAGTGGCTGGAGGCAATGGGAGGTCCAGCTAAGGGGGAGTTGAGGTGTAGATACACTACTTTTGGGCAGATCACTTGAGGTCAGGAGTTTGAGATCCACCTGGCCAACATGGCAAAACCCCATCTCTCCTAAAAATACAAAAATTAGTCAGCCATGGTGGCAGGCACCTATAATCCCACCTACTTGGGAGGCTGAGGCAGGAGAATTGCTTGAACCCAAAAGGCAGCAGTGGCAGTGATCCAAGATCTCACCACTGCATTCCAGACTAGGCAACAGAGTGAGACCCTTCTCAAAAAGAAAAGGTGTAGATAAACACTTTTTTTGTATTTATATGGTGTGTAGACACTTTCATATTTAGTTAAATTATTAGTAGTCACCTCAGTGTAGAATGGCACTGGTATCACCCACTGTACCTGGCATCTGGCTGGAAGTACAAAGCCAGAGTTCAGATCACTGTACTCGTGTTGCTTGTAGCACCTACATGCATACTGGTGGTGCAAAAAAGACAAGGTCTGAAGTGCAGCTTGAAGATCGTCTGTGGAAATCTCCTCCAGCTATCAGAGTTAACTAATACAAAAGTTAATGTGCTTTTTAAAATGTTGTGATGTCTTTGATATTTCTCAGCTTTAGAACATTGTTAATTTGTTGTGATTTATCTTCTCATTCATTCCAAGAAATGATTTTTTTGTGGAGAATCTTGTATTCTTAAAAAAGGATTTCCAAATGGTATAACATTTATAACATTCAGGCCCCACAAAAATTGCGTTGTCTCTGATCCTATCCCCTTGTTACAGCTGACCCAAGTTGGAGCCCATATTCTTTCATACTGAAATTTAGATTCCACTCTGAAACTGGAGTTTCTGTGTGGCTAGAACTGTAACATGTAAACTTTAGAGCCACAAGGTGACCATGTTTCTGCCTGTGGGTGAAGTACTAGAGAAAGCTGGGAGGCAGACTAGCCAGAAGCAGGGAGTTCTGTCTACTTCCCAGACTCTGGTTCCTGCCTTACTTCTTCCCAAGTGGTCTATTTTAGTTATCTATTGCTAAACAATAAACTATCCCAAAACTTAGTGTGGCTTATAACAATAAACACTCATTACCTCATGGTAATCTGCAAGTCAGGAATCTGGGAGCAGCTGAGCTGAGTGGTTTTGCTCAGGGGTCTCTCAAGAGATTGCAGACAAGATATCAACCACAACCTCAGTCAGCCTAAGGCTCCCCTGGAGCTGGAGGAGCAAACTTCAATGTAGTTCATTCACATGGTTGTTAGCAGGATTCATCGGTTCCCTACCAAGTGGATTTTGCCACAGGTCAGCTTGAGTGTTCTCACAACATGGCAGCTGGATTCCCCCCAGAGAAGATGATCTAAGAGAGAGGGGGAAGGAGAAGCCAAATGGTAATTTATGACCATAATGGGTTGGATTGTGCATTCTCAAAAATCTATATATTGAAGTTCTAACCCCCCATACCTAAGAACGTGACCTGATTTGGAGATAAGGACTTTAAAGAGGTAATCAAGTTAAAATTAGGTCATTGTGGTAGGCCCTGATCCAATATTACTGGTGTCCTTATAAAAAAGAAGTTTGAACACAAAGACAGACATGAACATGCATACAGGAACAAGATCATGTTAAGATGAAGGCAGAGATCCAGGTGATGCTTTTACAAGTCAAGAAACACCCAAAATTGCTGGCAAACCACAAGAAGCTAGGACAAAGGAACAGAATAGATTCTCCCTCACAGCCTTCAGAATGAACCAAGCTTGCCAACACCTTGGTCTTGGATTTTCAACCTCAGGAATGCAGACAATAAATTTCTCTTGTTTAAGCCACCCAGTCTATGGTACCTTGTTACAGCAGCCCTAGCAAACTAATAAATAACCAAGTTTCAGAAGTCACACATCATCACTACTTCCATGTTCTATTTGTTACAAGTGAGCCACTAAGTTCAGTCCATGCTCAAGGGGAGGGGAATTATATGCCATCTCTTTCAGAGAATTTTTAGATGTATTTTAAAACCATCACCAAGTCCATAAGATACATTAGAAACCTTATAATAAATTTTTCTCTTTTGTTTTAGCTGACTCCAGTTGGATGCTGTAGTTCTGCAGTGAAAAATCTTGTTTTTTACTTTGTTTTGTTTTGGTTTGGTTTGGTTTATTTTGGTTTTGTTTTTTGTTTTTTTATTATACTTTAAGTTCTGGGGTACATGTGCAGATCATGCAGGTTTGTTACATGGGTATACACGTGCCGTGGTGGTTTGCTGCATCCATCATCCTGTCATCTACATTAGGTATTTCTCCTAATGTTATCCCCTCCCTTATTTCCCCACACCCTGCTATCCTTCCCCTAGCTCCTCCACCCTGCAACAGGTCCCAGTGTGTGATCTTCCCCCTCCCTGTGTCCATGTGTTCTCATTGTTGAACACCCACTTGTGAATGAGAACATTCAGTGTTTGGTTTTCTGTTCTTGTGTCAGTTTGCTGAGAATGATGGTTTCCAGCTTCAACCATGTCCCTGCAAAGGACATGAACTCATTCTTTTTTGTAGCTGCATGGTATTCCATGGTGTATATGTGCCACATTTTCTTTATCCAGTCTATCATTGATGGGCATTTGGGTTGGTTCCAAGTCTTTGGAAAGTCCTTATTAAGGATTTATCAGGGCCAGGCATGGTGGTTCATGCCTGTAACCCCAGCACTTTGGGAGCCTGAGGCAGGCAGATCACCTGAGGTCAGGAGTTCAAGACCAATCTGGCCAAGATGGCGAAACCCCTAAAATACAAAAATTTGTATCTTTTCGGAAGAGATAGAATCCTTCCGAAAAGAGAACAAAGACCTGAAAGAGAAGGTCAATGCTTTACAAGCTGAACTGACTAAAAAAGAGTCTAGTTTAATTGACCTTAAAGAACATGCATCTTCATTAGCCTCTGCAGGGCTGAAAAGGGATTCCAAATTAAAATCTCTAGAAATAGCCATTGAACAAAAGAAAGAGGAATGCAGCAAATTGGAAGCACAGTTAACTCCTAAACTCCTAAAAATACAAAAATTAGCCGGGCATGGTGGCAGGCACCTGTATTTCCACCTATTTGGGAGGCTGAGGCAGGAGAATTGCTTGAACCTGAAAGGCAGCAGTGGCAGTAAGCTGAGAGTACACACTGCACTCCAGCCAAAGTGACAGAGTGAGACTCTTCTCAAAAAAGAAAAAAAATTAACAGCCAGGCATTGTGGCTCATTCTGTAATCCCAGCACTTTGAGAGGCAGCGGTGGGCATATCAGTTCAGGTCAGGAGTTTGAGATCAGTCTGGCCAACATGGTGAAACCCCTTCTCTACTAAAAATACAAAAATTAGCCAGGCATGGTGGTGTGAACCTGTAGTCCCAGCAACTCGGGAGGCTGAAGTGGGAGAATCACTTGAGTCTGGGAAGCACAGGTTGCAGTGAGCTGAGATTGCACCACTGCACTCCAGCCCAGGTGACCTGGGTGACAGAGTGAGACCCTGTCTCAAAAAGAATAAATAAATAAATAAAACAAATTTTCATAGACTAAAAATGAAGGAACAGAAAAATATATTCTTATGCAAATGGAACCAAAAAGCAAGCTACAGTAGCTCCGCTTATATCAGACAGAATGAACTTTAAGTAAGTAATTATACAAAGAGAAAAAGCATCATTATATAATGGGGATCAATTCAGCAAGATGATATAACAATTACAAATATATATGCACCCAACATATATATTAAGTAAATACCGTTAGACTCAAAGGGAGAGATTGTAACACATATAAAGTAAATACCGTTAGACTCAAAGGGAGAGATTGTAACACAGTAATAATAGGAGACTTCAATGCCCCACTATCAGCAAAGGAAAGATCATTCAGTCAGAAAATCAACAAAGAAACATTGGATTTAAAATGCATTCTAGACCAATGGACCTAACATACACGTACAAAACATTGCATTGAACAGCTGCATAATAAACATTCTTCTAAACTGCACATGAAACATTCTTCAGGAGAGATCATATGTTAAACCACAAAAAAAAAGGTTGGGAAATTTTAGGGTGTGGTGGCTCACACCTGTAATTGCAACACTTAGGGAGGCCATGGCAGGTGGATCACTTGAATTCATGAGCTCGAGATTAGCCGGAGCAACATGGCAAGAACCCATCTCTACAAAAAATACAAAAATTAGCCAGGCATGGTGGTGCACGTCTGTAGTCTCAATGATATAGTTTGGCTCTGTGTCCTCACCGAAACCTCATGTCAAATTGTAATGACCACATTTCAGGGAAGGGACCTAATGGGAGATGATTGGATCATGGGGCAGTTTCCCCCATGCTGTTCTCATGATAATGAGTGCGTTCTTACAAGGTCTGATGGTTTAAAAGTATGGGCACTTCTCCCTGTCCTGCTGTGCCATGGTAAGACATGCTTGCTTTCCCTCTGCTTTCTGCCATGATTGTAAGTTTCCCAAGGCCTCCCAGTCATGCTTCCTGTGAAGCCTGCAGAACTGTGAGTTAACTGAACCACTTTTCTTCATAAATTATCCAGTCTCAAATAGTTTTTTATAGCAGTATAAAATGGACTAATACACCCAGCTACTTGCGAGGCTGAGGCAGGAGGATCACTTGAGCCTGAGGGGTTGAGGCTGCAGTGAACTGTGTTTGAGCCACTGCACTCCAGCCTAGGTGACAAAGTGAAACCTAGGCGACAAAGCAAAAAAAAAATTAAGAAGAGAAGTCACATCAAGTGTCCTTTCTGAGTACAGTGTTATTTTTTAAAAATCAGTTACAGGAGGAACTTCAGAAATTTTTCAAATACACATAAATTAAACAGCATAGTCCTGAATAATCAATGGGTCAGTGAAAAAATTAAAAGGGAAGTTTTAAAATTTCTTGAGAGAACAAAAATGGAAACAATATACCAAAACCTATGGAATACGGGAAAAGCAATTCTGAGAAGGACGTTTATAGCAACAGATGCTTACATTGAAAAAGAAGAAAGATATCAAGTAAACAACCCAATGTTGCACTACAAGTAACTAGAAAAAAAGAACAAACTAAACTCAAAATTGATAGAAGAAAAGAAATAATAAAGATCGGAACAGAAATAAATAAAACTGAGACTAGAGAAATAATACAAAAGATCCATGAGACAGATAATTGGTTTTTTGAAAATATAGACAAAAATCCACAAACCCTCAGCAAGACTAAGTAAAAAAAAAAAAAAAAGGAAGACTCAAAGATGAAAAAGAAAACATCACAACTGACACCATAGAAATACAAAGAATCATATAAGAATATTGTATTAGTTCGTTTTCACGCTGCTGATAAACACATACCCAAGACTGGGCAATTTACAAAAGAAAGAGGTTTAATTCAACTTACAGTTCCACATTGCTGGGGAAGCCTCACAATCATGGTGGAAGGCAAGAAGGAGCAAGTCACATATTACATGGATAGCAGCAGGCAAAGAGAAAGAACTTGTGCAGGGGAACTCCTCTTTTTAAAACCATCAGATCTCATGAGACTTACTCACTATCATGAGAACAGCATGGGAAATACTTGCCTCATGATTACCGCCCACCGGGTCCTTCCCACAACCTGTAAGAATTCAAGATGAGATTTGGGTGGGACACTGTCAAACCATATCAACTATTATGAACAATTATATGCTAACAAATTGGATAAAAAGTGGATAAATTTGTGGACACACACAACCTACCAAGATTTAATTATGAAGAAATAGAAAACCTGAACAGACAAATAATAAGTGAGAAAATTGAATCAGTAATAAAAAGTCTCCTATTGAAGAAAAACCCAGAACCTAATAGATGCACTACTAAAATCTACCAAACATAGGGACTTCCACCAAGATGGCCAAATGGGAACAGCTCCAGTCCACAGTTCCCAGTGAAAGTAATACAGAAGGTGAGTGATCTCCACATTTCCAACTGATTCCTATATACCAATAATAGACAGAGAGCCAAATCATGAGTGAACTCCCATTCACAATTGCTACAAAGAGAATAAAATACCTAGGAATTCAACTAACAAAGGATGTGAAGGACCTCTTCAAGGAAAACTACAAACCACTGCTCAAGGAAAAAAGAGAGGACACGAACAGATGGAAAAACATTCCATGCTCATGGTGAGGAAGAATCAATATCGTGAAAATGGCCATACTGCCCAAAGTAATTTATAGATTCAATGTTATCCCCCGTCAAGCTACCATTGACTTTCTTCACAGAATTGGAAAAAACCACCTTAAACTTCATGTGGGACCAAAAGAGAGCCTGCATAGCCAAAACAATCCTAAGGGGAAAAAAAAAAAGGCTGGAGACATCACACTACCTGACCTCAAACTATATTACAAGGCTACAGTAATCAAAACAGCATGGTACTGGTACCAAAACAGAGATATAGACCAAAGGAACAGAACAGAGGCCTTGGAAGTAATGCCACACATCTAGAACCATCTAATCTTTGACAAACCTGACAAAAACAAGCAATGGAGAAAGGAGTCCCTATTTAATAAATGGTGTTGAGAAAACTGGGTAGCCATTTGCAGAAAGATGAAACTGGATCCCTTCCTTATACCTCATACAAAAATTAACTCCAGATGGATTAAAGATTTAAACATAAGACCTAACACCATAAAAAACCCTAGAAGAAAACCTAGGCAATACCATTCAGGACATAGGCATAGGCAAGGACTTCATGACTAAAACACCAAAAGCAATGGCAACAAAAGTAAAATTGACAAATGGGATCTAATTAAACTTAGCTTCTGCACAGCAAAAGAAACTAACATTAGAGTGAACTGGCAACCAACAGAATGGAAAAAATTTTTTGCAATCTACCCATCTGACAAAGGGCTAACTAATAACCAGAATCTACAAAGAACTAAAACAAATTTACAAGAAAAAAACAAAAACCCCATCAAAAAGTGGGTGAAGAATATGAACAGACACTTTTCAAAAGAAGACATTTATGCCGCCAACAAACATTAAAAAAAAAAAAAAGCTCATTATCACTGGTCATTACAGAAATGCAAATCAAAACCATATTGAGATACCATCTCATGCCAGTTAGAATGGCAATCATTAAAAAATCAGGAGACAACAGATGCTGGACAGGATGTGGAGAAATAGGAACGCTTTTACACTGTTGGTGGGAGTGTAAATTGGTTCAACCAATGTGGAAGACAGTGTGGCAATTCCTCAAGGATCTAGAGCTAGAAATATCATTTGACCCAGCAATCCCATTACTGGGTATATACCCAAAGGATTATAAAACATTCAATTATAAAGACACATGCACACGTATATTTACTGTGGCACTGTTTATGATAGCAAAGACTTGGAACCAACCCAAATGCCCATCAATGATAGACTGGATTAAAAAAATGTGGCACATATACACCATGGAATACTATGCAGCCATGTGACATGGATGAAGCTGGAAACCCTCATTCTCAGCAAACTGACACAAGAACAGAAAACCAAGCACCACATGTTCTCACTCATAAGTGGGTATTGAACAATGAGAACACATAGACACAGGGAGGGGAACATCACACACCGGGGCCTGTGGTGGGGTAAAGGAGCTAGGGGGAAGGATAGCAGGGGGTGGGGGGGATTGAGGAGGGATAACATTAGGAGAAATACCTAATGTAGATGACAAGGTGATGGATGCAGCAAACCACCACGGCACGTGTATACCCATGTAACAAACCTGCGTGATCTGTACATGTACCCCAGAACTTAAAGTATAATAAAAAAATAAAATAAAATAAAATAAAAAATCTACCAAACATATAGAGAACTAATACCAATTGTTCTCAAACTATTCCAGAAAATTGAAAAGAAAGGAATATTTTCAAACTCATTCTATGAAGCCAGCATTGCCCTGACAGCAAAACCAAACAAAGACAAAACAAAAAAAAGAAATATATAGGCCACTATTCCTGATTAACACAGATGCAAAAATCTTCAACATAATACTAGTGAACTGAATTTAACAGCACATTTAAAAGGTACAAAGATTAAGCTGGGGGAAATTCTGGACTCAGAGTTAGGAATCCTGTATTCTGAAATGAGCTGGAAGGTGTCAAATAAGGCTTCATTGTCCTTCTCAATAA